>CP106726.1:45907514-51210453 GCA_025506655.1 Gossypium rotundifolium | reverse complement strand
TGAATTTTAGTACGGCTTTTCATCCGCAAATCGATGGACAATCGAGAGGGTAATCCAAGTGTTGGAAGATATGTTAAGAGGTCGTGTTTTGGATTTTCGTGGTAGTTGGGAGGAGTACCTACCTTTGGCAGAATTCACTTATAACAACAGTTATCAAGCGAGTGTTCAGATGGCATCGTATGAGGCACTGTATGGTCGAAAATGCCTTACTCCTACGTGTTGGACAGAGCTGGGTGAACGTCGGATGTTGGGTCCGGAGTTAGTGGCAGAGACAAAAATAAGGTTAGGGTAGTTTCGGCTCATCTTAAAGAGGCGTCGGACAGGCAAAAATCTTACGCCGATCTTAAGCGCAGGGATGTGGACTATGCAGTGGGTGATAAGGTCTTCTTGAAGGTATCGCCTTGGAAGAAGGTGCTGAGGTTTGGCCGGAAGGGCAAGCTAAGCCTTAGGTTTATCGGGCCGTACACAATGTTGAAACGTGTGGGACCGGTAGCTTACCAGCTCGAGTTACCGGCAGAATTGAGCCAGATTCATGACGTCTTCCATGTTTCGATGCTTAGGCACTATCGATCAAATCCATCACACGTAGTGCCGATTGCGAAAATTAAAGTGAACTCGGACTTGTCTTTCGAGGAGGAGCCGGTACAAATTCTAGATCGAGACGACAAGGTTCTGCGTAGGAAGTCAGTACCTTTGGTAAAAGTGCTATGGCGAAAGCATGGTACGAAGGAGGCCACGTGGGAACCCGGGGATGTGATGCGGCAGCAATACCCCCAACTCTTCTGATCCAGGTAATTTCGAGGCCGAAATTATTTTTAAGGGGGTAGAACTGTAACATCCTAAATTAGGGGTTGTTTGCAATTTAATTTTTTTTTTCATGTGCTTGCTTGAAGAAATAGGTATGCTATGATTGCTTGACATATTCTAGGGTCTAGTCATAACCCCGGGCTAGGTCTGACTTAGGACCAAAAGGTTCTTTAGGGAGCAAATAAGTGCCGAAATTCATCTAAACTTGTTTTTCTTTTTCTTCCCAATTTGTTTCCTGGCCGAATTCTCCCTATTCCTCATTTCCCAAAATTCTTCAAACCCCTCTCTTCTTTTGGTTCTACTTGGCCGAACCTATCCCTTTTTCTACTCAAACTTCATCTTCCATCTTATGTTAGCCGAATACCTTCATCAACACTTGGGAGCCATAGCCAGAATCTTTTCACTTTTAGTCTCATTAAACAATAGAGGTATGTATTCCTTTTAACAAGCAGGTTCTCTTCTCTTCCTTTTTAGTGTGCCGGAAGTTTGAGAATAGGCCTTGTTAAGGTTGGCTGAATATGTATAGGGTCTTAATATTGTACCTTTTGTATGTAGCCGACGCTAAGGTGCTGTGAAGGAGTCTTTCGGGTTTTGATTCTTCAAGGTAAGGTGACATGTGGTTTCGGCCCAAGGCCATATTTATGGTGTGATTAATCCTTCGGGATTATTAGTATAGTCAAATGGATATTAGATCTAAAGGTTTGGGTGTTGGCCGATTGTAGGGGGAAACAACCTCACGAGATTTTGCTAGTATAGTTCAGGATTTGCTAGTCTCGCGAATAATCAGGTGTGTAAAACTCTTACACACTTTATTAGTTGGCATTGCTTATTATGTTACGATTAACTATTGTGATAGTGATTTGCCTTGTGGGCATGAGCATGGATTCCGGTAAGTCGCCAGACTTTAAATATGTTATATGAATGACATGATGGGTAAGATGCTATGCCATGACTTATATGTATGATGTATGATAATATGTTAAGCATGTTGTGAGCATGTTGGTAATGGGATTGAAGAGAGGAGGGGGAATATTCACTATGGACTGTCACCAGTGGTTTTGACTACAATATGGGTTGGCCCCATCAGTTTATTTGTGACTTCGGACACCAGTGGTTTTGACCACACCGTTGATATAAATCGTGACTAAGTCCCAGTGGTTTGGTACCACCAGTGGTTTTGACCACATATTGATAATTGTGACCTATGGTCATCAGTGGTTTTGACCACACGATGGGTTGGCCCCATCACTTGATTTGTGACTCCGGTCACCAGTGGTTTTGACCACCAGTGGTTTTGACCACACGGGGTAGTTAAAGGAGTATGGATGGCTAGTTTTGGGTTGCATGTTTTGCATGTCTTACTAATATTTTGTGCATGAGTTTGCACTTCCGGGTTGGGGATTTATACACTGAGTCTTGGTGACTCACTCCTTCCCATATCATTTTGCAGATGAGTAGATCGCGAAGATGGAGCCGGAGAGGACTCGAGGCGGCCATGCTTGTTCCTTGGATTTGAAATTTTATTTAGACGCTTAAAGTTTATTATTTACTAAATTTTGGTTTGGGTTGTAATAAGGCCGCTAGTTATTATTTTGGATGCTCAAGTAGTTGTTTTACTTCACTTCTACTATATTACTAATGAATTTATAAATTGTTTAAATGAATCGGTTAAAAGTGACATTTTCAAAATGGGAATTTTTTACGAATTTTCAAGGATGTTACCATCGGGTAGCAAAATTCACCAAGTTAACAATAACTCTGATGGTTCTAAAAATTTAAATGATCAAATGTTTTCAAAGGTTTCAACTCAACCATGTTTATAAAATCAATTCCACCTGAGTTTTTAATAGACACCATTTTATAACCTCAGCAAATTTTCAGATTTCTACTTGTTAATCAAAATCTTTCAAAACGTTTTTACTCTGTGACAAACCAGATCCGGCCAAGGCTCATGGACCGGGTTTGGGGTATTACATTTCCACTAAGTCTCAAAACTTTCTTCTAATGAGAGACTTTAAGGAAAACGAAATCCCCCATATTGAACTCAATGTCCTTGCGCTTCAAATCGGCATACGACTTTTGTCTATTAAAAGTTACATTCAATCTTTCTTTAATTAATCAAATTTTATCCTCGATTTTCATAACCAATTATAGACCAATCAACTTCCTTTTGCTCACTTCATTCCAACATAAATGTGAGCAACACTTACGACCATAAAGAGCTTCGTAAGGTGTCATTTGGATACATGACTGAAAAATGTTATTGTAGGCAAATTCTTCCATCGGTAAATACTCCTCCCAACTGCGTTGGAAGTCGATTACACAACTCCTCAATATATCTTCCAATATCTAAATTACCCTTTCTAACTGACCATTGGATTGTGGATGGAAAGCCATACTAAAATCCAATCGAGTACATAATTCCTCGTGCAACTTCTTCCAGAGTTGAGACATGAATCTAGGATCCCGATATGAAATAATCGACACTAGCACACCATGCAATCTCACTATCTCGGAAACATAAAGCTTAGGTAACTTCTGGAGAGGGTAATTGCTATGAACAGGAACAAAATGGGTAGACTTAGTCAATCTATCAACCACAACCTAAGCCGAATCTTTCCTAGTAAGCGTTAAAGGCAACCAGCTAACAAAGTCTATTGTCACTCTCTTCCACTTACACTGTGGAATTCGAATAGGTTAGAGCAACCCTCATGGAAACTGATGTTCAATTTTAACTTGCTGGCAAGTCAAACATTTAGATATAAATTCAACCACTTCATGTTTAAGGCCAGGCCACCATTACACTTCCCTCAAATCATGATGCACCTTAGTACTACCAAGATGCATAGTATAAGGGCTGCTATGTGCTTCCTGAAGTATGGATTGTCTCAAATTATGATCATTAGGCACACAATATCTCCCTCTAAAGCATAAAATTCCATCCTCGGTCGAACCATCCTTAACCTATTTGAACCGAGGTGTTAGAGTTTCATCGAAAATTTGCTTATCCTTGATTTCCTGAACCCACGTAGTCTTTACTTTCAATTCAGCCAAAATACCCCCATCATCAAAAAGACTCAAGCAAGCGAACATAGCCCTCAAATCAGGCATTGTCTTTCTGCTCAAGGCATTAGCCACAACATTGGCCTTTCTAGGGTGATACGTGCAATCATAGTCCTTTAACAACTCAATCCACCTCTGCTGCCTCAAATTAAGTTCCTTCTGAGTGAGGAAATATTTGAGAATTTTGTGATCGATGTAAATAATACACTTCTTGCCATACAGGTAGTGTCTCCAAATTTTGAGTGCAAACACAACAACTCAAAGTCATGAGTGGGGTAATTACATTCATGTGGCCTAAGTTGTCTTGATGCATATGCTACAACTTTATCATCTTGCATTAGAACACAACCAAGCCCAACATGCGAAGCATTGCTATACACAATATAATCCTTACTAGATTTTGGTTGAATTAAGACGGGAGCTTCTGTCAACATGGACTTCAACATTTCAAAACTAGCTTCTTGTTCATATTTCACCTTAAATGGAGCATTCTTCTTCAACAGCTTAGTCAATGGGGCTGCTATCAAGGAAAAACCCTCTACAAACCTTCAATAATACCCAGCAAGACCCAGAACACTTTGAATTTCTAAAACATTCTTGATTGCTTCCAATCTAGGATAGATTCAACCTTCCTGGGATATATGCAAATACCCTCAGCTGACACCACATGACCCAAAACAATTACTTCCTTTCACAAAAATTCACACATACTAAGTTTAGTAGAAAGTTGTTTTCCATAGAGTATCTATAAAAACCACTTTTAAATGCTCATCATGCTCGATTTCTATCTTGGAGTACACAAGGATGTCATCAATGAAAACCACGATGAACTAATTAAGGAAAGGTTGGAAGACACGATTCATAAGATCCATGAAGGCTATTGGTGCATTAGTCAACCCACAAGGCATGACAAGGAACTTGTAATGTCCATAACGAGTCCTAAAAGTAACTTTGGGAATATAATATTCTTTCACTTTGAGTAATACCCAGATTTTAAGTCAATTTTGGAAACGACAGTTGCACCTCTAAATTGATCGAATATGTCATCAATCCTTGGTAGAGGGTACTTATTCTTAATAGTTAATTTATTCAATTGTCGATAATCAATACACAATCGTAAGGTTCCATATTTCTTCTTCACAAATAAAATCAGTGCACCCCATGGAAAAACACTGGGTCTAATAAAACCCTTATCCAATAGTTCTTGCAACTGCACATTCAACTCCTTAAGCTCTTTCGGTGCCATACGGACAGGAGCGATGGACACCGGTGTCGTTCCCGACAACAACTCAGTTCTAAATTCCACTTCCCTCTTTGGAGGTAACCCTAGCAGTTCATCAAAAAATTCCCTCACCGTAACAGGGTCAACGAAGCTTGCATATTAGACATAAGCCAAAAATGCTTCGCACCCTTTTTGCACTATCTTTTTTTCTATTAAAGTAAAGATTACATTGGACAGATAATTTTGACATTCCCCTACCATAATAACTTCTTTCCCAGACTCTGTTACCAAAGTCACCCTCTTCAATGCACAATCTAATCAAACTTTATGCTCAACCAACCAGTCCATCCCCAAAATTAAATCGAATTGATTGAAAGGAAGTTCCACCAAATTGACAAGGAATACCTCTACATGAACCTCTAAAGGATATCTTATATAAACTTTATTCACAAGTGTGGAGGATCCTAAGGGACTAACTATAATTATAATGTTTTTGGTTTCATCTACCCCAATCCCCAATTTTATAGCCACATTACAAGCAATATACGAATTGTTAAATCCTATGCTAATCAAAGTAATATAGAGTATTGAGTTAGTGAAGGTACCTGATATGACGTCAGTTGCATCTTTATCCTCTCGGCATCTAGCCGCATAAACCAAGGCAGGTTATCTTGCCTCAGCTCGATTCACACCTTGATTTGGTGCTCTCTGACCTTGATTACCATTACAATTTCAATTTTGATTACGGCCCCTCTGAGCACCCTGATTACCTATCTAATTTTGACTCCCAACTGGGCCTTGATTCTGAGCCAGAGCTTGCACCTGGTCCTTACAACTAGGACAATCCCTAATCTTATGCTCCATCAAACCACATACCAAACAAGCACCCATCCTCCTTCAACACTTGTCGGATGGCACCTCTGACAATACTGGAAAACCTAAATATGCCCTTCTCTAGGGCCCACTACTTTCCTATTTTGTAGTGGCCTAGCCTCTCTGGCCCGTTTAACAAGTCATGGATTTGGGCCAGTAGGGCCCATTCTCTTTTGGGCTAATCCTTCTATTTCCCTTTCTTCTCTCACTCCATACATTAAATCTCCTCAATAATCTTTGTCTTCTTCACCAAAGCCTCAAACACACGCTCTTGGTGCGAAGCTACCTGAACATTGAGGTCATACCTTAGACCTTCTTAAAAACGAAAACTCTTTCCCTTCTCAAACGCTATGTAACAGCCTAGTTTAGACCCTAGTCGGAATAGTGGTTTTAGGACCACAAATCTAAGGTTAGAAAAATATTTTAATATTATTTTTGGTGTTTATAGTATCTGATTGAGCATGTGTGAAGATTCTGTGTGAAAATTTTATCGATTGTGTGCTTAATTTGTAAAAAGCACTTAATCGTATAAAATGTAAAAGTTGTGTGATAGTTGTTGTTCGTGTCAAACAGTCGAGTTTTAATATTTATAAAAAGAATGATTGAACCTGTAGACTAACTATGACAATGATAGAGGCAAGTGCACCTATCGAACAGTAGTATAGTTTAGGCAAGATTATTTTATCGAACCCAAAGGAACCTAAAAGTACTACTACTCACTTTCTTTCTATTATTTAGCCTGAAATATGGAGTGATTGGTTTATTAATCTAAAAACTAATGAAATACTTAAACTAAATGCAAAGACAAAAGAACGAAACTTTGGGAAAAAACTATGGAAAAACTCAGTTGATTATGACGATACCCTCAGGAAGAATCCACCTATGACTTCTCTTGTTATCTAACCTTTAATTCATATGACTTCTTTACTTAGCCTGATCCGTGAGACTCCCTAATCTATATTAAACCCTCTCTCGAGGCGAATAACGTCTAACCTTAGGTTAATTAGTGGAACTCTCATTCGCTTGTAATAACCCCCTAAGGAAGTAGTAAATCGATCAATGGATTCCCATATTAGGTTTCACCCTAATCTGTAACATCTTGTAACCCTATCTCTAGGCGCCCGATCAACTCCACTCATTTATGCTAGATCTACTCTTAGGTAGGGTCTATTCCTCCTCCACCTAAGCATATCAGATTAAATTAAGCAACATAATTAAGAACAAACTAAGTACATATCAAATAATTTAGAAATCAAATAACAAAATCCATCATAGGTTTCATTGCCTTCAGGTATCTGAAGGGTTTATTTCATAACAAAGTAGGAAAACATCTCAAGAGAAAAGATAAAACAAAACATAAGAAATCCCTAAAACCCCCTAAAGGAATTGAAGAGGAGATCCTCTGTCTTGAGTAGAACACCAGCTTCTTGAGATGGATCAACTGGCTATCTACGAGTAATTCCCTGAATAAAAGCTCTGGCAGAAAACTCTAACCAACACCTCCATTTCAGCTTCTGTCGAACTCCCCTTTTTTAGTTGCTACCATGGTGTTTATATAGGCTTTGAGATGCTTTACTTGGCTCCTAAGTATCCTAATTCAAGTAGAATTCCTCCTAGGATGTTTAAGTAGACTTAGGAATGTGTTTTTTTGCCTCTAAATGTCCAAATCTGAGTGAAATTGCTCTTTCCGTGGCAGGGGCACGGTCATGGTATACGCCCGTGTAAATCATCTTCAGGCCATGTCTCGATTCTGTCGATTGGGGCATGGCCATGTAAATCGTGGCATGGTCGTGTGAAGTAAATGGCAATGCACGGTCGTGTGGCTTGAAGTCCAAGCCGTGTCGATTTCCTCTTTGGCCTAAATTGGCCCGTTTTAAGCCCGCTTCTCATTCTTTTTGTCCTCGGGTGCTTTCCTGAGTATAAACATGAAAAGAAAGGATTAAAAGCACCTTTTTACATCAATCAAGGGCTAAATCATCCAAAGGCATACTAAATATGGGGTTAAAATATGTTACTTTTACGGTTTATCAAATACCCTCACACTTAATCTTTTGCTTGTCCTCAAGCAAAATTCTCAACTTACAATTAAAACGAACTTTCCATAATTCATAATTTCTTTTGACAATGTCTCATCATAATTCATAGATAATTTATGCATGGCTAATTTAACTCAAAGAACCCTAAAGATTTAATCAAAATAAGTCATGCCTTTGTAGTACGAAAACATAGGTGTCTCCCATTATCTAAATAATTACCTTCAATTCAAAATCGACAAGGATTGACATCATCACAAAAGATTCACTCAAATCACTCGAAGTGTTTAAGGTTCAAGACTAAGCACTCTAAGTCAAACTTGAAAAGTTAATCCCATAGGCTTGCCTGAAAATCAAATCTCCACCATCAGATATGAGATAATACATGATCAAAAGGTCTTTAATCGTGGTTGTAACGGGGTTTGGGTTAAAAGGTGTGGATAAAGGTTGAATTAGAAGGTTAAAATCGAGACTGACTTGACAAAATACCTAACTAGAAAGAATGAATTAAATATGAATATTTACATTGAATGAAAACTAATAATACCTACTATTGATAATTACTCTATAATAAAGAGTATTTTCATCACTTAAAATTTGATAATACTTTAATACGAGATTTTTGTTCAACAATTGGAATTTAAATGCTCTAAGATGTTTTATATACTACTAATATTGAATATACTTGGGGTTTTTTTAAGAACAAACTAAAATATTACATCATAAATGATAAATGTAACTCTTGAACTAATATAATTTGGTAACTTAATCAAATCAAACCTCGATTAAAGGGTAGTTAAAAGAATGGTGATAACAAATACAAAGGGGTTTTGGGTTAATATTAGTGGGTGAGTCAATAAAAAGGTTGTTAGGATTCAACGGGGTTCACTAGGGGTTATTTATGTAGGTAGGCTTTTTAGTGGGTTGAATGGGTTAAAACCTAGGTGCCTTTATCATCTCAGTATATCAAATCATTAATGTGGTCTTGACATGTATAAACGAGGCAAGATCTAGAATAACGATTCAAAGTTGACACGCTCATAATCAATAAAGTGAGCATGAAAAAGGGTATATGCTCTATAAAGCTCAAATTCTCACATAAAAATTATGGGTGTTGACATCAATCCTTATAAATTTTGAACTTCAAAGTAATACTCAAATTCAGTTTAGCGACCTATTAATTTTTAATTTTAGAAAGTAAACTTATCATGCTCGATTCTCTAGTATCCTTCAAATTTAATCATCAATGCATAATTAACTATGACTTAATCTAAAACATATCAATAAAATCATATATGAACGTAAATTTCATCCTAATTAATAATATGAGAAAAATACTTTAAACAAGACTAAATTCAGATTTGAGAATAATGCAAAAAGTTAGGTACTTTACCCACCACACTTAAGATGTACATTGCCTTCAATGTACAAAGATAGATAAACAATTATGTAATAATAAAATCAAAAGAGAAGGGAGAAGTAACACTTCCGAATTTTTGGATGAAGTCTATGAAAAGAAACCGGATAAGATTGGAGGTGAATGGGAAGCGTCTCGAACCGCTTGAAATTGAATCCTCGAAGTAGCCGGCTTGGTGTTATTGCATCCTAAGATAAATCTAAATATCATAAAGAATAAGAAGAAGAAAATAAATTAAATTAAATTAAAAAAATAATGATGAAATATAATAAAAACAAAAATAAATAATGGAAAATGAAAGACAACTAGAAAAATGGGGAATGAGGTTTAAATATAGATGTAGCCCGTGTTTTAGGACTTTGAATTTTGAACATATTCAGGGTGGTCGGGCATGGCCGTGGGTGTCGTGGCACGCCCTTGTATTTCTTTACACGGTCATTTAATACGGGCGTGCTCCTCCCGTGTTTGATAAGTCAGAATGTTGGCACGGTTGAAAGGCACGCCGTGTTTAGCCCATGCTTGGCAAGTCAGTAACGTCACACGGGGCGTCGGCACGGGCGTGGACTATTATCACCACCCGTGTTGGGAAAATAATTTTTTCTATGTCGCACTGCCATCGGCACGCCCATGGTTATCCTTGGCTTCCACACGCCACGGGCACGCTGTGTGTAGGCCGTGTGGCCTAAAAATCGCTCTTTGGTTAGTTTATGGTTAGGTGCTAAAAAAAAGAGAAAAGAAAAGTAAAATGGGGTTAAAAATATATAAAATAAAAAAATGTAAAAATAGGGTTAGTGCTCAAAAGTGATGTTGCCTACCCCGAAGAAGCTCAAAAGTGCTCCTTGAGTTCGAATTTATAGTCTTAGGTAGACTTTACCTTTTGTTGTTCCTCGATAATAATGGTGGCTTGAGGAGGTGGAAATCATTTCTCATGCGATCAACTGCATCGAAGTATGAGTTCTTATGGATATAAAGTTTAAGTCGAGTAATGTTTACCTCAAAAGTGATGAATTTATGATTGCTTACCTCATCTTGTTTGTCCGGTAGACCTAGTTGTATAGGAAGACATTAAGTACCTCAAAAGTGATTTCTTCGTTTGCCTTGAGTTCTTCGAATTGGTGATTCAAGGGTCTTCCTTATTCAACAATACCTAATCCTCTATTTTGATGTGATTTGTTGTTCTCTATCACCTTCGCTCGTTTTCTTGTATTAGTTTGGTTTCCTTAGGTTTCACTTCCTGTGGTTAGCTGCGAGATGTTCTAGTAAGTTCTCATGAAATCCCACGAGAAATTGGGATGGTACTTCCAACCTTCATTATAAGTGTCACTATAAAAATTATTTTGATATCTAGAATAGTTACATGTATAGTGAGCTTGCTCGTTTTCCATGCCATATCTGTAGGGTGGGTACTCAGGATTCGCCACGCCACCTAGATTCAAATCATATTGTATTTTTTGATGTACCTGCGAGGGACTATACCAATCATCAATCTTTTTATTCATTATCTCTAACTGATTAGATAACCTAGTGACCACGTCGAGGTTGAAAACACTAGTTGCTTTAGTAGGAATTGCCCCCATGCCTTGCCACTGATAATTATTCAGTGCCATCTTTTCCATAGACTAAAATTTTCTGCCAAAAGCAAAATAGAGGAAAAAATTAGCAAAGTAAAAAAATAAAAATAAAAATAAAAATAAAATAAATTGCAAAAAAAATGGCTAAAGTTATAGAAATAGAGCTTTCTTAATATTTTAGTGTTCCACGACAAAGGCGCCAAAAACTTGATCGTGTCAAACAGTCGAGTTTTAATATTTATAAAAGAATGATCGAACTCAGAGACTAACTATGACAACGATAGAGGCAAGTGCACCTATCGAACAAAGAGTATAGTTTAGGCAAGATTATTTTATCGAACCCAAAGGTACCTAAAAGTACTACTACTCACTTTCTTTCTAGTATTTAGCCTGAAACATGGAGCGATTGGTTTATTAATCTAAAAGCTAATGAAATACTTAAACTAAATGCAAAGACAAAAGAACGAAACTTTTGGGAAAAGACTGTGGAAAAACTCAGTTGATTACGACGATACCCTCAGGAAGAATCCATCTATGACTTCTCTTGTTATCTAACCTTTAATTCATATTACTTCTTTACTTAGCTTGATCCGTGAGACTCCCTAACCAATATTAAACCCTCTCTCGAGGTGAATAACGTCTAACCTTAGATTAATTAGTGGAACTCTCGTTCTCTTATAATAACCCCCTAAAGAAGCAGTAAATCGATCACTGGATTCCTATATTAGGTTTCACCCTAATCTGACAAAATCTTGTAACCCTATCTTTAGGCGCCTGATCAAATCTGCTCAATTATGCTAGATCTACACTTAGGTAGGGTCTATTCCTCCTCCTCCTAAGCACATCAGATTAAATTAAGCAACATAATTAAGAACAAACTAAGTACTTATCATATAATTTAGAAATCAAATAACAAAATCCATCATAGGTTTCATTCCCTTCAAGTATCTGAAGGGTTTATTTCATAACAAAGTAGGAAAACATCTCAAGAGAAAAGATAAAACAAAACATAAGGAATCCCTAAAACCCCCTAAAGGAATTGAAGAGGAGATCCTCTGTCTTGAGTAGAACACTGGCTTCTTGAGATGGATCAATTGGCTATCTTCGAGTAATTCCCTGAATAAAAGCTCTGGCAGAAAACTCTGCCCAAAACCTCCGTTTCAGCTTCTGCTGAACTCCCCTTTTTTAGTTGCTACCTTGGGTGTTTATATAGGCTTGAGATGCTTTACTTGGCTCCTAAGTATCCTAATTCAAGTAGAATTCCTCATAGGATGTTTAAGTAGACTTAGGAATGTGTTTCTTTACCTCCAAGCATCCAAATTCGAGTGAAATTGCTCTTTTTCGCGGCAGGGGCACGGCCATGGTACACGCCCGTGTAAATTATCTTCAGGCCGTGTCTCGATTCTATCGATTGGGGCACGATCGTGTAAATCGTGGCATGGCCGTGTGAAGTAAATGGCAATGCACGACCATGTGGCTTGAAGTCCAGGCCGTGTCGATTTCCTCTTTGGCCCAAATTGGCCCATTTTAAGCCTGTTTCTCATTCTTTTCGTCCTTGGGTGCTTTCCTAAGTATAAACATGAAAAGAAAGGATTAAAAGCACCTTTTTACATCAATCTAGGGCTAAATCATCCAAAACCATACTAAATATGGGGTTAAAATATGTTACTTTTACGGTTTATCAGTTGTTAAAGTGTTTATTTGGCATGGCTTTTTAAATGAGGAGTCCTTATGTGGTAAAGAGACCTTTGATAGTGGAAGTTGACATATATGCCCATTAAATGAACAAAATAATAATGTTTTAACAAAGGGTATTTTAGAAAATAATGAAATAATATGTTTTAAATAAAACAAATAAGAAAACCAAGCCATATTCTCATCTTTTTTGTCGAAAATCACAATAAAATAATGGAAGAATAGTTTAAGGGTTTCGGCCAAAAGTTGGCTCAATCAAGGTATGTTTTGAGCTCAATTTTTAGTGATTTCTACGTTTGTAATCGTTACTTGAGTACTTCAAAACTCATGCCTTAATTTTAGAATTTGATGAAGATTTTGAGATGTGTAATTGATGAATGTTTGAGCTTTGTCATAGTTGATGATGAATTATGAAAGATATGTCATAGATTAACATATTTTGTCTTTGAATTTTTAGTGAAATTGAGTAATTTGGGCTAAATTTTAAAAATGAGAAATTAGAGGACTAAAATGTAAAATAAATGGAATATATGGGCTTGTATGAGCATAAGGAGGATTCGGCTAGGCATATGTAAAGTGAAATTACATGAATTTGATGATTTTATGAAATAGGTACTAAAGTGTCAAAATGTGAAAATGTGAGGGCTATTTTGTAAAATTCCTAAAATATGTATGTTTGGACTAAATTTAATGATTTGGTGATTGAATGAGCTAAATTTAAATATGTATAGATCAAGAAAAGAGGGATTTGGATCGAGATCGAGGAAAAGATAAAGTGCTAGATTAATCGACTCATTTTGTTACTTCGACGTCCGATGCAAGTTCGAGTATAATACAAATTGTTAAATTCATATCTATGTGTTATGAAATGAACGAACATGTGGTTATTGAAATAGAAATGCTATATGTGTGGAATTGAGAAATGTGGCACTAAGTTTGCAAATTTAGAATTGATACAGGGGTGAATAGCATTGTGTGTGCGAAATAAAGGAAGCCTCAGCTATATTTATTGGCATTGTGTGTGCGATACCGAGTTAATTTCTGTTAAATATAAAGGCACTAAATGTGTGATGATATTTAAGCTTCAGCTATGAAATGAGCACTAAGTGTGCGATTGAATCGAAGGAATAACAAAGATTGATTGAAATGTGGTATCAAGCATTGAGTAGCAAAATTTGTCGTTAACTAAGTGTTGGCAAAGGTTTGTATGGAACCAATGTGGTTAATGAATTTGGAAATAGATAAATGGCTAGTAATGTGAGTATTGGATATGGATGAGATTGTGATTCTTGTGAAATAATCTATGAGATGGTTTATTTTGTATATTGATTTGAATCATTAAATTAAATGTATTATATTACAAACTTACTAAGCTCTTAAGCTTACTGTGCGAAGTTTTCTCTGTTTTATAGTGTCTATATAGCTAGCTCAGATCTGGGATCGTCAGCGACTCAAGCATACTATCGACTATCTATTTTGATATTTTTGGAAAGATGTATATATTTTAATATGGCATGTATAGGCTAGTAGATATGGCATGTTTTGAAGTGTATAAGCTTTGCCATGTGATATGGCTTGGGAGTTGAATGATGTTGGTTCATATGTATAGGTTATGTGAATGGTAAATATGGTATGAGTTACTAAATAGGTATATATATATATGTTTCATGATTAAATTGGTTGATGAGTAATGTAGTTTAAATGTGAAATTGTGATATGAATTGCATGATGCTTGACTTGTATGTATTGGGATGTGAAATTGGTATTTTAGATGGACATATTTGAGTTGAAATTGAGTATGGAAATAGATGGTGTGGATGGTGATTAATTGGTGCATATATTGGTATGTTTGGTTGCCATTTGAGGTATAAATGCATGTGGTTTGATGCTTGTAGGTGATTCTAAGTGTGGGTGGCAAGTTTGGCCTTGCAAATGGCCTATAATTGCCCACACGGTCATTTGAGTTTGTAAATTGAAACAAGCCAGGCTCACACACGGGCATGTGAATGGCTATGTGGTGCAAGTCAGTGTCGACCACGTGTGAGGTACACGGGCGTGTCTCAAGCCGTGTGAACAAGTCAGTATGTATGCCCTGTTTTGCCATGGCTTGGACACACAGGCGTGTCCGAGGCAGTGAGCCTACCCACACGGGCATTTGACTTCTGTAGCTTTGAAAAATTATTTTGTAACAGCCCGATTTAGGGCCTAGTAGGGATAGTGGTGCGAGGCCACGAACCCAAGATGAATTTATGAGTTTTTCATGTTTATGTCATGTTTGCATGTTAGTATGAAAGTTTTGTAAAGCAATTTTATTAAGTTGAGGTCAATTGGTCCAAAAAAGAATAAATTGCAAAAGTTGCAATATATGAGTTTCTAGAAGTTTTTTTGCATTAAATAGCTTTAGAATAATAATTATGAGCCCTTAAATAGCAATTTTCCCAAAAATAAAATTTTGGACAAAATTGACATTGAGATGGTGTTAAATAGAATTTTTGTGAGGAAGGGCATTTTGGTCATCTGCCTATTAAGTGTTTTAAGTGGGAAAAGGATGAGAAAAATTCACTCATCTTCTTCCTTGTGCTACAGAAAATTTGAAGACACCATAGCTAGGGTTCTTCATTTTTTTTCAAGTTCATAGTAAGTTCATCTTAGCCCGTTTTAAATATTCTTCGTATTTTTAAACTTCTCGTATTATGAATTAGCTAATTTTAGCTATGAAATGAGCTAAGATGCATGTTCAAAAATTTACCCTTGAATGATATGCTTCTTAAATGATGTTTTATGGAAGTTTAAGAGAGTTTGATGTTAAATAAACATCTTTTCCTTAATGAGTTTCATAAAAAAATGGTAGTAGTGACCATTTTGTAATAGTTATAAAATTGGTCATACCTACTAGAAATAGTGAGAATTGGTGATTGTTATAGAAGAGAAAATGATTCAGCTAACCATGAAGTTTAAGAAAGTTGCATGAAAATCAGTTTACGAGAATTGGGGTAAAAGTGCAAATATTAGATAGTATAAGGGCAAAATAGTAATTTTTCCAGAATATGAGTTATGTGTTAATTTAGTCAATATGATTATTAAATGATCTATTTATGATTATAGATCAAGAAAAATGAAGCCCGGATCGAAACTGAGGCAAGAACAAAGTTTTGGACTAAATTGCATATCTACAAACATTTTGTATATTAAGGTAAGTTTGTATGATTTCTAAGTTTTATAATTTTTATCATTAATTTGTTTAGTATAATGTATAATAATTGTATGAAATAATCATGTTATGTTCAAGCAAGAAATCACGATAATATGTACAAGCAAGTCCCGATTGAAGATAAATTTCCCTAGGATACTCGATCTACCACACAAGATTTCATGTAAGTCCAAGGCAAACTTGGCATTGATCAAGTTAGCAAGCAAGTTATCATGTAAGTCCAAGGCAAGCTTGGCATTGAGCAAGATATCATGTAAGTCCAAGGCAAGCTTGGCATTGATTAAGTTAGCAAGCAAGTTATCATGTAAGTCCAAGGCAAGCTTGGCATTGATCAAGTTAGCAAGAAAGTTATCATGTAAGTCCAAGGCAAGCTTGGCATTGAGCAAGTTATCATGTAAGTCCAAGACAAGCTTGGCATTGATCAAGTTAGTAAGCAAGTTATTATGTAAGTCCAAGGCAAGCTTGGGATTGAGTATGTTATCCAGAGCAAGACTTTATATAAGTCCATGTCAAGACATGGCCTTGAAACTAAGATGAGATATTCCATGTAAGACCATACTGAAGATATGGCTTTGGTATCAAGTTCAAGCATAGTAATGTCTCGTATCCAGACCTATTACCGGTCTTGGGTGCGGGGTTTTATATTTAATGGTATCAGAGCTACGGTTTAGTCAGTTCTAGGACTAACGTAGCACAAGCATGAGTCTAGCTATACATGCCATACGTAAGAATGTTTTTATAATGATAGTGTGACGACTCCTGATGACTTAAATTATGTTTATACATATAGTAAATGGATCCCTAAAGAGCTAAGGCAGATGATGTAGAAAGTAATGCACCAGCTCTCGCAGAAGGGATGGTGCCGTATGAGAATGAGAATAGACCCACTACGGTGAGTCAAGAAGGAGGAGGAGAAGAGGCTAGAGAAGCCTTCCTCCATATGATGGACGCCTGGTACACGGAGTTTGTTCGAGCGAACTCGAATGCACAACCCCCTCCACCCCTGCCTATTCTACAACCTATTCCAGTAGCCCCTCATGTAGTAGAGGTGGCAAGAGGAGATAAACCTCCTATTGATAGGATCAGAAGCATGAGGCAGAAGAATTTCGAGCTAGAAAAGATGATGATCTAGAAAGAGCTGAGTTCTGGTTAGAAAATACCATCGTGGTATTTAACGAGTCGCCCCGCACTTCGATGAATGCATGAAATGTGTAGTCTCTCTCTTAAGAGATTCTGCTTACCAATGGTGGAACACCCTTGTGTCGGTGGTACCAAGGGAAAAGATTTAATGGGAATTCTTCCAAGAAGAGTTTAAGAAAAAATATATCAGGCAGAGATTTGTAGACCAGAAGAGGCAAGAATTTTTAGAGTTAAGGCAAGGCAAGATGTCAGTAATCGATTATGAGCGAGAGTTTGTACGACTTAGCAAGTACGCTCGCGAATGTGTGTCCACTGAGGCCATTATGAGTAAAAGGTTTGAAGATGGTTTAAATGAGGACATTAAGCTGGTTGTTGCTATCCTCGAATTAAAAGAATTCATTGTTCTAGTGGAAAGGGCTTGCAAAGCCGAAGAACTAGTAAAAGAAAAGAAGAAATTTAAAATGGAGTCTCGCGATTCTAGAAAGAGACAGTGGAACAAGTCGTTCCAATCGTCATCCAAGAAGTCAAGAGATTTCTCTACTCGAACAGCTACTTCCACTGGATTTTCAAGAAAAGACAAGAGTAAGTAGTATTTGGGAAATAAAGCACAAACGACTTCAGTTGCAAGTGTTGGGAATTTTAGACCTGACAGACCAGAATGTCCACAATGTGGTAGACGCCATTTGGGAGAATGCCGAGCACATAAAAATGTTTGTTTTAGATGTGGTTCCCAAGACCATTTCATAAAAGATTGTCCAGATATGACTAAAGAAGAGAGAACTCAGAACCCAAGATCCGGGAGTATGGTCAGAGGGGGACTGCAGAGGAACCCGGTAAGAGGGGCAAGTGGAAGAGGTAACCCTAGAGAGCAAGCTGTGAGACCCGAGGGTAGAGTGCCTGCAAGGACTTATGCCATTCGCACTCGCGAAGAGGCATCTTCCCCTGATGTTATTACGGGTACCTTTTCTCTTTATAATACCAAAGTTATTGCTTTAATAGATCTCGGATCCACACACTCTTACATTTGCATGAAATTACTACCCGATTTGGGTGTGCCTGTAGATACCACAAAATTTGTGATTAAGGTGTCTAATCATTTAGGTAAGGGTATGTTAGTTGATAAAGTTTGTAAAGATTGTCCACTAATGATTAGAGGTCATTACTTTAAAGAAAATCTTATGTTATGATCATTTGATTAATTCGACCTCATTCTTGGTATGGACTGGTTGACTACTCATATGTAATTGTAAATTGTGGGGAAGAAATACATTGAGATAAGATGTGAGAATGGGGATACTCTTCATGCAGAACCAGATGAGTAAGGTAGATCGTCGGTAATAATTTCTCATATGATGGCGCAGAGATATCTAAAAAAGGGTATAAGGCATTTTTGGCCTTTGTATTGAATGATAAAGAGACAGAGTTAAAGATTGAATCAATGCTGATAGTATGTGAGTATGTGGATTTTTTCCTGAGAAATTACCTGGACTACCACCAGTTAGAGAAGTTGAGTTCAAGATTGAGCTAACTCCCGATCTTGCACCAATATCCATTACTCCTTATAGAATGGCTCCAACAGAGTTAAAAGAGTTGAAGTTACTGATTGCAAGAGTTGATGACAAAGGCTTTGCAAGATCAAGTTGTTCACCATGGGCGCCCGATTTTGTTTGTGAAAAAGAAAGATGGCACCATGAGATTGTGCATTGGTTATACTCGACAATAAAGTGACGAGAAAGAACAAGCATCCATTACCTAAGATCGACTATTTGTTTGATCAATTGAAAAGGAGTGACTGTGTTCTCCAAAATAGACTTGAGATCAGGGTACTACCAGCTGAGAGTGAAAGATCCAGATGTATCCAAGACTGCCTTTCGAACGAGGAATGCGATTGTGAATTTTTAGTCATGCCCTTTGGGCTGACCAATGCTCCTACGGTATTCATGGACTTAATGCACCGCATTTTCAGACCATACCTTGACAAGTTTGTAGTCATTTTTATTGACAACATACTGATTTATTCTCGAGACGAGAATGAACATGCTGATCATCTATGGATAGTTTTATAGACTCTTCCAGAAAATCAGTTGTATGCCAAATTCAATAACAATGAGTTTTGGCTCAAGGAAGTGGGATTCCTGGGACATATTGTCTCGAGAGATGGAGTCCGAGAAGATCCAAGTAAGATCTCAGCTATAATAGACTGGAAACCACCAAAGAACATCACGGAGATTAGAAGTTTCTTGGGCCTAGCCGGCTACTACAAATGATTTGTCAAGGGGTTTTCTAGGATTGCAACCCTAATGACTAAATTGTTACAGAAGAATGTGAAGTTTGAGTGGTCGAAAAAATGCCAACAAAGTTTTGAGAAGTTGAAAGCAATGCTGACATAAGCTCCAGTTTTAGTACAACATGAGGTAGGGAAAGAATTCACAATTTATAGCGATGCATCCTTAAATTGATTTGGCTGTGTACTCATGCAAGAAGGCAAGGTAATTGCTTATGCCTCCAGACAGTTGAAGCCTCATGAGAAAAATTATCCAACACATGATCTTGAATTGGCTGCCATAATCTTCGCTTTGAAGATTTGGATACACCGTTTATATGGTGAACGATGTCAAATTTTTACCGATCAAAAAAGTTTGAAATACTTGATGACGCAGAAAGAGTTGAACTTAAGACAACGAAGATGGTTAGAGTTGATAAAGGACTATGAGTTGGTCATTGATTACTATCTTGGAAAGGCGAATGTGGTCACCAATGCTTTAACCAGAAAATCCCTATTTGCCTTGAGAGCATTGAATTCAAAAAATATCTTTATCCGATGATGGTTCTATTTTAGCTGAGTTGAGAGCTAAACCAATGTTCCTTCAAGAGATCTTGGAGGCTCAGAAAGAAGATAGTGAATTGCAAGTTAAGAGAGCTCAGTGCGAGTCAGGTATTGAATCCGACTTTTAGATTAATTCTAATGGATATTTAATGTTTAGAGATAGAGTTTGTGTGCCAAGAAAAGAGGAGCTTATTCAGAAAATTTTGCACGAGGCACATAACGGATATTTATCTGTACATCCGGGTGGCACCAAGATGTATAATGATTTAAAGCAACAGTATTGGTGGCCGAAAATGAAGAAAGACATTTCAGAATTTGTTTCCAAGTGCATGATTTGTTAGCAAGTAAAAGCTGAGCACCAAGTACCTTGGGTTTGCTTCAGCCCATCTTAGCCGCCGAGTGGAAATGGGACTGTATCACCATGGATTTCATAACGGGTTTACCGTTGTCCCCGAGCAAGAAAGATGCTGTTTGGGTAGTGGTTGATAGACTCACGAAGTCATCCCACTTTATACCTGTACGAGTGGATTACTCACTAGACAAGTTGGCAAACTTGTATGTTTCAGAAATAGTAAGACTTCACGGAGTTCCCTTATCGATCATATTGGATAGAGATCAGAGATTTACATCCAGATTCTAGAAGAAGCTGCAAGAATCTTTGGGTATAAATTGAGTTTTAGTACAACTTTTCACCCTCAGACTGACGGTCAGTTAGAAAGGTTAATTCAAGTACTCGAGGACATACTCAGATGTTCTGTTTTGGATTTCCAAGGCAGTTGGGATAAGTTTCTCCCATTGGGAGAATTCGCCTATAATAATAGCTTTCAGTCGAGCTTAAAGATGGCGCCTTATGAGGCCCTACATGGGCGTAAGTGCAGAACTCCTTTATTTTGGACTGAACTTAAAGAGAACCAAATTCACGGGGTTGATTTTGTTAAAGAAGCTGAAGAGAAAGTGAAAGTGATTCGAGAATGTTTAAAGGCTGCATCAGACAGACAGAAACCCTATTCAAAGTTAAAGAGAAAAGAGATAGAGTATCAAGTTGGGGATAAAGTTTTCTTGAAAGTGTCACCATGGAGAAAAGTCCTCAGATTTGGCCGAAAAGGAAAATTAAGTCTACCTTTTATTGGACCCTACGAGATTACTGAGAGAGTTGGACCGGTAGCTTACTATTTGGCTTTGCCCTCTGAATTAGAAAAGATACGTGATGTGTTTCACGTATCAATGTTACGACGCTACAGATCAGACCCTTCACATGTAATTACCCCTTCAGAAATAGAGATTCACCCGACATGACTTATGGTGAAGAACTAGTCAAGATTTTGGCTCGAGAAGTCAAGCAACTGAGGAATAAGAGTATTGCCTTACTAAAAGTATTGTGGCAAAGACATGGAATCGAAGAATCTACATGGGAACCAGAAGAGAGTATAAGAAACCAGTATCCAAACCTTTTTGCTGGTAAGATTTTTTAGGACGAAAATCCCTAAAAGGGGAGAATTGTAACACCTCGATTTAGGGCCTAGTAGGGATAGTGGTGCGAGGCCACGAACCCAAGGTGAATTTATGAGTTTTTCAAGTTTATGCCACGTTTGCACGTTAGTATGAAAGTTTTGTAAAGCAATTTTATTAAGTTGAGGTCAATTGGTCCAAAAAAGACTAAATTGCAAAACTTACAATATATGAGTTTGTAGAAGCTTTTTGCATGAAATAGCCTTATAATAATAACTATGAGCCCTTAAATAGCAATTTGCCCAAAAATAAAATTTTTGACAAAATTGACCTTGAGATGGTGTTAAATAGAATTTTTGTAAGGAAGGGCATTTTGGTCATTTGCCTATTAAGTGTTTTAAGTGGGAAAAAAGATGAGAAAAATTCACTCATCTTCTTCCTTGTGCTGTCGAAAATTTGAAGACACCATAGCTAGGGTTCTTCATTTTTTTTTCAAGTTCATAGTAAGTTCATCTTAGCCCCTTTTTAATATTCTTTGTATTTTTGAACTTCTCGTATTATGAATTAGCTAATTTTAGCTATGAAATGAGCTAAGATGCATGTTCAAAAATTTAACCTTGAATGATATGCTTCTTGAATGATGTTTTATGGAAGTTTAAGAGAGTTTGATGTTAGATAAACATCTTTTCCTTAATGAGTTTCATGAAAAAATTGTAGTGGGGACCATTTTGTAATAGTTATAAAATTGCTCATACCTTCTAGAAATAGTGAGAATTGATGATTGTTATAGAAGAGAAAATGATTCAGCTAAGAATGAAGTTTAAGAAAGTTGCATGAAAATCAATTTACGAGAATTGGGGCAAAAATGCAAATATTAGATAGTATAAGGGCAAAATAGTAATTTTTCCAAAATATGAGTTATGTGTTAATTTAGTCAATATGATTATTAAATGGTCTATTTATGATTATAGATTAAGAAAAATGAAGCCCGGATCGAAACCGAGGCAAGAACAAAGTTGTGGACTAAATTACATATCTACATACATTTTGTATATTGAGGTAAGTTTGTATGATTTCTAAGTTTTATGATTTTTATCATTAATTTGTTTAGTATAATGTACAATAATTGTATGAAATGATCATGTTATGTTCAAGCAAGAAATCACGATAATATGCACAAGCAAGTCCCAATTGAAGATGAATTTCCCAGGATACTCGATCTACCACACAAGATATCATGTAAGTCCAAGTTAGCAAGCAAGCTTGGCATTGATCAAGTTAGCAAGGCAAGCTTGGTTATCATGTAAGTCCAAGGCAAGCTTGGCATTGAGCAAGATATCATGTAAGTCCAAGGCAAGCTTGGCATTGATCAAGTTAGCAAGCAAGTTATCATGTAAGTCCAAGGCAAGCTTGACATTGAGTAAGATATCATGTAAGTCCAAAGCAAGCTTGGCATTGATCAAGTTAGCAAGCAAGTTATCATGTAAGTCCAAGGCAAGCTTGGCATTGAGCAAGTTATCATGTAAGTCCAAGACAAGCTTGGCATTGATCAAGTTAGCAAGTAAGTTATTATGTAAGTCCAAGGCAAGCTTGGGATTGAGTATGTTATCAAGAGCAAGACTTCATATAAGTCCATGTCAAGACATGGCCTTGAAACTAAGATAAGATATTCCATGTAAGACCATACCAAAGACATGGCTTTGGTATCAAGTTATGTGGGTCGAGATTTAGTAACCTCGGTTATTCGCAGAAATTCATTGGGAAAACGAGTAAGTCTAAAAGAAGATATCAAAAAGGCTAAGAAAGCGAAGTTAGTATCAATATGAAATTGAGTATTATTCATGTTATGAATGAGGAAGTAAATATTATGATTATTATTATTAAAGTATACTGATCAATGTGATCAAGTGATACAGGTACCATGTTTACCTTACAAGTATGAGAATGTTAAGTATCATAAGACATGTAAGAATCAAGTATGAGTAAGTAAGTTTTATAGCTGAAATTATGATACCATTGTAAGCTAGATGGTTTATGTTAAGTAAGTATATTGACATGTGTTGTACATACAAACTTACTAAGCCATATGCTTACTGTCGAAACCATTTTTAAAATCAGTTTAGAAAATGGGGATCGACTTTAAAAACAAAGTGGGAGTCGCCACCAATCCATTTTTACTTAGGTGTGATTGGATCATCTTGTAAAGCGTTTTATTTTAAAACATTTAATTTTGGTCCGCGAAAAACAAGAAAATGGGTTCGGGAGTCGGTTACGTATGAGGAAGGGTTAGCACCCTCATAACGCCCAAAATTGGTACCTAATTGATAAAATCATGTCCAAATGTTTGAAACTTAAAAGTTTAAAATAAGATCTCTTATTAGAAGTAAAACCAAGGCTTACCTATTTCAAAGAAATAAAAATACCACACCTAATAAGTTAGGATACAGCATTTTATAACTTCGAAGCTAGGTGCATCTTTATTTTAGAAAATTTCTTACGTCGAGACACAAAACATCACACCCAATAAGTTAGGATACAATGTTTTGAATTCTCAAGAATAAGTTTTTATATTATTTAAAACTTGAGATTTCTTCATTACGAAAGAATATAAACATCACATCCAACACGATTGGACATGACATTTTTTAAACCCTCGTAATTAAAGACATCTCATAATTTATAAAACTTGTTAAAAGGATATTTAGTTACTTAGCCAAACGGAAAATCGCAACCAGCAAGATTGGACACTATTTCCCGAATTTCTAAGTACCAAAATATCGCCTTATTTTAAAAAATCTTTAAATAAAATATTAATTTTACAAAAAAAATATTTTTTATTTTAAACACCAACCATGTGACAATATTGCATTTATAAACTATCAAATATAAATAAATATATATATATATATATATATATATATTTATAACATATTAACATTTAAGATAGGCAATAATAATGTAATATGACAAATAATAATTTCTATACTAAAGCAATTACAAATATATGACAAAGTATAGACAAATATAATAAACAATAATCAACTATGAACATATTTCATGCAAATCTAAATAATAGATAAAAAAACATACATATGATATAAACAATGTGTTTAAAAATATATATTTAAATAGAACATATTATACAATAAAATAAATTTTAAAAAATAATAATATACGATATAATATTATATAATATACAAAATTTTAGAATATAATATAATAACTATATATATATAAATACTAAAATAGCTTTGTAAATAAAAATAATTAAACTAAAATAAAATAATAATATAATAATAATTTGAAATATAAATAATACGCTAATTTATATAATATAAGTAATAAATAATAATAATAATAATAATAATAATAATAATAATAATAATAATGTTAAAAGTAATGATAATACTAATGTTGATAATAGTAAAAAATTATTAGTAATAAAATAATAAAATAATAAAAATAAAATAATATGATAATAAAATAAAATTAACAATAATGATAATAAAATTAATAATAAAGTAATGAAAATTATAAAGGAAATGAAAAAAGGACGAAATTGAATCTGCAAATGAAAGTTTAGCGTAAATTTAAAATATGAAAGAACTGAATTAAAAAAAAACTAAAATGCGAAAGGGCTTGATGCGTAAATATCCCATTTTTAAATAAAACACGCGGACCCTGTGGATCGAATTGGTCGGTCCGACCCATCTCAAAACGACGCTGTTTTAAGTGTTAAATGGTAGAGGGTGAAACGACGTCGTTTCACCCTTCCTATATAAATATAAAATCTTTACAAAAAATTCATTTTCCTTCTTTTTCTTCAAAAACATAGAAACTTTTCTCTCCCCTTCTCTCTCCCTTGCGATTTTCGGTGAGGCTCTAAGATGGATGGTCATTACAGTCATGGCCACCACGCTGTGGTGGTAGTAATTCCCAAAAAGGTAAAAGTTTTCTTTTTTTTTTATAAATATTGTAACCTTGTTATATAAAAGGAAAAGAAAGCAAAAATAAAAATAAAGAACAAATTCGGGAAATAAAAAAACCGTTTGAAATCACCGCTTTTTTTTTATATCTGTATTTTTGTATTGATTCTTTTTGTACTTTTTTCGTGTTCTCTCTATTTTTCGTGTGTAACCGTGTATCTCTCTTTTACAAAATAAATTCGGCTTTTATAGCCTTGTAAAACAACAATAAAAAGGAAAAAAATTGTTGACATTATTCTTGTTGTTTCCTTTCTTTGCTGGTCGAAGCGGAGTCTGGCGCTGATGAAGGCGTTATCTTGCGCGTGAATCACGACGGCGATAGGGCTCATCTGCTGAATGCGGCACGATCAAAGGAGTGTGCGAGGCTGTGGGGCGAGGTTACAGTGCGACCGTTGGCCTCCCCTTGCGGCGCGAAGAGCGGCGCCTAGGGTTTCCCAAAAACCCTAGTTCTCTGAATCTGCTAACGTTTTGGGCTCATTTGGGCAGCATTAGTTTGGGTCGTCTGGGTCTATTGGTGGGTATTAGTTGGGGTATTTGGTCTGAATTTGTAATGCGCCATGGGTAGGTTATTTTGGGTTATATGTTTTTAGTGTATTTGGCTTGTAACAGGGACATTGGTTTTTATTATTGTTTTTGGTTTTTTTATTCAGGGTTTATGGGCCGGGCAAAATGGGCTATTACAAGTGCCCCTCTTTGCTCATTGTCGTGTAACGAGAATAGAGAAAAACTATAAAAGACTAATTTTGCCTGGTCTTGGCCGAGCCCTAACTTCTTGATCCTCGACTCCTTCAAATGACTCCAAATCCACTGCAACTTCAATGGTATTGGAACTTCATCTTGATTTCCATGAGTTTGATATCTTCAACTTCATGAAAGCCGTATCCACTATCTTTTGATCTACTCCACTGCAAACTCAGGGAGACCAGATCTGATATTTTCAATCTGTTTCCTGCAAAGCTCAGGAATGCCAGATTGGTATCTTCAGTCTGTTCCACTGCAAACTCAGGGATGCTAGACTGATGGTTAAATCTGTTCCACTACTGCTTAAGGAGACAAGATTTGTCGTTCGATCTTGATCCACTACTGCTTAGGGTGACAAGATCTACAATCATGGGCCTATTCCACTACTAGCCAGGGAGATAAGGGTGACGACTTAAATTTGTTCCACTACTACTTAGGGAGACAAGATTTTCTGTTCGATCTTGGTCCTCTACTGTCCAGGGCGACAAGATCTACAATTTTTGACCTATTCCACTACTGGTCATAGAGATAGGACTGATGGCTTTAATCTATTCCACTACTGCTAGGGAGACAAGATTTGCTGTTCGATCTTGGTCCTCACTGCTTAAGGCAACATGATCTACAATTTTTGACCTATTCCACTACTAGTCAGGGAGATAGGACTGATGGCTTAAATCTGTTCCACTACTGCTTAGGGAGACAAGATTTGCCGTTCGATCTTGGTCCTCTACTGCTTAGGGCGACAAGATCTACAATTTTTGACCTATTCCACTGCTGATCAGGGAGATAGGACTGATGTCTTTGATCTACTTCCTTGTATCTTCAGGAAGAGTTCATTCTTCAGTTTGCTCCACCAACATCTCTAGGGAACAAAATCTGAATCTTTTGGTTTGCTTCCTTATTATGTTCAGTCTACTCCACTAATATTTCTAGGAAACAAAATCTGAACCTTTTGCTTTGTTTCCTTACTATTTTCAAGAAGACTTCAATCTTCAGTTTGCTCCACTACCATCTCTAGGGAACAAAATCTAAATTTTTTGCTTTGCTTCCTTACTATTTACAGGAAGACTTCAATATTCAGTTTGCTCCACTAACATCTCTAGGGAACAAAATCTGAACCTTTTGGTTTGCTTCCTTTCTTTCTTCAGGAAGACTTCAATCATCAGTCTGCTCCACTAACATCTCTAGGGAACAAAATCTGAACTTTTTGGTTTTCTTCCTTACTATCTTTAGGAAGACTTCAATCTTCAGTCTGCTCCACTAACATCTCTAGGGAACAAAATCTGAACCTTGTGGTTTGCTTCCTTACTATCATCAGGAAGACTTCAATCTTTTCTCTCCCCTTCTCTCTCCCTTGTGATTTTCGGTGAGGCTCCGACATGGATGGCTGCCGTGCCCCGTCGGCCACCACGCTCGGTGGCCGTAATTCCCAAAAAGGTAAAAGTTTTCTTCTTTTTTTATAAATATTGTAACCTTGTTATATAAAAGGAAAAGAAAGCAAAGATAAAAATAAAGAACAAATTCGAGAAATAAAAAAACCGTTTGAAATCACCTCTGCCTCTATTTTTATATCTGTATTTTTGTATTGATTCTTTTTGTATTTTTTCGTGTTCTCTCTATTTTTCGTGTGTAACCATGTATCTCTCTTTTACAAAATAAATTCGGCTTTTATAGTCTTGTAAAAAAATAATAAAAAGAAAAAATTTGTTGCCATTATTCTTGTTGTTTCCTTTCTTTGTGTCGTCAAGCGAGTCCTGCACCGATGAAGGCGTTATCTTGCACGTGAATCGCGGTGACGATGGGGCTCATGTGCTAATTGCAGCACGATCGAAGGAGTGTGTGAGGCTGTGGGGCGAGGTTACAGTGCAACCGTTGGCCTACCCTTACGGCGCGAAGAGCGGTGCCTAGGGTTTCCCAAAAACCCTAGGTCTCTGAATCTGCTAACGTTTTGGGCTCATTTGGGCTGCATTAGTTTGGGTCGTCTGGGTCTATTGGTGGGTATTAGTTGGGGTATTTGGCCTGAATCTAAGCCTTAAGCTCAACTAACACCTTCGGTGCCATTCTATATGGAGCAATAGAAACTGGCACCGTTCCAGGCAGTAAATCAATCTCGAATTCTACCTCACGACCAAGAGGCAAACCTGGAAGTTCTTTTGGAAAAACATCTACAAATTCCTTCACAGTCCTGGCTTCATTAACAGTTGTCTCCTTAGCCTCCAAGGCACTTACCAACATCAAAAAGGCTACACATCCCTTCCTAACCATCTTTTTCGCTTTAGGAGCGAGATACTACATTAGATAAGTAGTTCCGCTCTCACCCATTACTACAACTTCTTTGTCATCAAGAGTTCTTAAGGACATCCACTTAGAAGACAATCCACATTTGCACGATACTTCACAAGCCGTCCATGCCTAAGATTAGGTCAATTCTCGAATGGCAACTCCATTAAATCACCAAAATCAGTATCCCTTGAACTTCTAAAAGCACTTCCTTAAAAAGTTTGTCTATAACTACGATCCGTCCTAGAGGACTAAATACGACCATCTTCCTAGGTACAGCTTTGAAGTCACATGCAAAGTCCGAGATACTTCACTAGCGATATAGGAATGAGTTGACCCTATATCTATCAAAGCAATAAAGGCAACCTGTAAATCGTAAACGCGTGCATTAACATCAAAAGGCCGTCGTTTTCTTCATGATTTAATCGCATATACCGGACTGGCCGTCTCGCCTCAATTACCATCGATCTGCTCAAGTTTCGTGACCTCCACCGAACCATTACCCTTCCATTTGAACTACGGCCCTTATCGGTGCATGTCCACCTCTGTCACCGATTAGCACCCCGACTTGTCGGGCGATTCTTCTCTCAATTCTTCGGCAATCCTTGATCATATGGTCTTTAGATCCACACTTGAAACATCCACGGCCTTTTTCCAAAGATTCTCCGAGTGCATTTTCCCACATTGAGTACAAGTACGATTTTGTCCACCGTAGTAGTCTGTTGACCTCGCGGTCCATCATTTCTTGGTTTCTTTTGAAATTTCTGACGACCTCAAGACCCAAAGCTTCTCTTATTCTTGCTCGGGCCTCTGTCCTGCCTCATCTCTCATCTGCTTAGCCTCTTGGTAATTCTTGCCCTTTCCACTAAGATTGTAAAATCTCTTTCACGGTCTTGAGCAATCATCACTCGTAGTTCATCTCTAAGTCCATCCTCAAATCGATACACCGCTCATATTTCGTAGCCACTATCCTCCGCATAACAAATAAGTCGCAAAAATTTCGCTTCATATTCACTATCGCCTTGTTTCCTTGGACCAAATTGAAATGTCTTCCTCGGGAGTCGATGTAGCTAGCTCCAACGTATTTTCCTTGAATTTCACTTTAAAATACCCCCAATCCAGACGATCAACAGGGGTACTCTCCTTGATAGTGAGCCACCACTGGTAGGCTTCATAACGGAGTAGTGAAATAGCACCTTTCAGCTTTTTTTCATCAGTGCAGTCTATATCGTCCATGATCCTCTCGACTGCCTCCAACCAGTATTCCGCTACATTTGGGGCTACTCCAGATACTCCCCTGAAAACCTCAGCTCCATTCGATCTAAGTCTCTCACCATCGATTTTCGAGACCCATTTCGAACTAGCTTCGCTACTCGTTCTAAAACTCGCAAAGACGACTTGTGATATTTGCGTCACCTCCATCATTTTGTTTTGAAAATCCACCCCAACGGTAGGTGGTGGTGCATCATTTTCAAACCTTGACCAGATCTAACGGTTCCGACACAACCATTCTTCCTCGTCCACGCCCACGACGCCCACGCCCCTAGAGCTCATGTCTACTACGTGTCTTATCTGCTTTTACAAAGAAGTCTTATGTATTAGAATCTTTTCACTTCTTATTAAAAGAAAGTTTTATGAAATAGATTTTCAATGGTTTTTTCAGAGTAGCACACATACACCTAGGGTCCATGTCTCTAAAGTTATGGTTTCCTTAAGCTTATCAGACTTTCATATCACTTTATCAATAAGGATACATACCTGATGGATCTGGGTCGAGAACTCCAAGTGCCATGCTCTTGTAAAACCATTTTATCTTAAGAAAACTAAAAAAAATCATTTGGGCCAATTTTTTGAAAACGTTGTGGGCTTCAAAACCCAAGGCCGAGAGTTTAAATCTGGGCTCTGATACCAAGCTGAAACACCCCAAACCCGGCACAAAAAGCCTAACCGGATTTGGTATGTTCCTCAAGTAAAACTATAGCGAATTCTCATTTTTGTTTAAGAAAAACTTGATGATTTTGTAGAAAACAGATTAACTTAACATTTTTGTAAAGAAAAATTTATAGCTTTTAAAAGAAAATCATTACTTGTAGAAGGAATTGATAAATCAAAAGAAAACCACATTTAAGGAAATTACTTTAAAACATATATATATTAGTGACAAAACAATTTGAATTATTATTTATCGAAAACCATTTAGTTATTTAATAGTTATTGTTCATGGCAAATAAAGGTAAATCCAAACACAAAATTAAAGATAGTTTATAGTGGCCTTATTACACAAATAGCAACCCATAATAAAGTCTAAATAATAAGAATTAACTTAGTAAGTTTAAGTAGGAAAATTTCCAAACTTCATTATTTGAGCATTGGCCACTTGAAATCCTTGTTGACCCGATCCATCGCTTCTACTTAATCATCTGAAAAGTTTATCCCACAAAATGGGTGAGTCATAAACTCAATGTATAACACATACATTAAAAAGCCCATTTTCATAACACATTTATTCATAGGCCCATTTAAGTCATATTTGGCCCAAAAGCCCATTTAACTCATATTTAGCTTAAAAGCCCGCTTAGCTCACATTTAGCCCAAAGGCCCATTTTCAGAAGCGTAACAAATAATAATCATTCAATATTACATGATTATGTACATGAAATGAAATGCAAGCCCGGCCCACCTAAATATCCATCCGCTACACACCACCCGTACCAACCAACACACCGTGGGGATTACTAAATCGACCCTCCATCCGCTACACACCATCGAAGGCGATTCTTTGCGATCAACATGCACATCGCCTTATAATTTGTGGCAAGGCCACCAGACAAAATTGTGACCGAAGTCATCGGATATCAAATATGTGACCGAAGTCACCGGATTTCAAATATGTGACCGAAGTCACCAGATTCACATATACGTGACCGAAGTCACCAGATTCAAATATACGTGATCGAAGTCACCAGATTCACATATGTGACCGAAGTCACCAGAAATGTGGTAAAACCACCAGAATACTTCCTCCTTTATCAAATATAACCATATGCCCATGCACATACATATCAATAAATTTTCATGCTATTTACCCCACAGATCATAATATAGTCATACTTATCTCACATTTATGCATATAGCAAAATGAATAAAATATTGGGGTAAACATACCTGAATATCGTATACCACTGAATGGTATCCAAAATCACAATCATACACATGGTCATATAATCATATTTAAATATATGTAAATCTATGAGATTTTTAATGTAAGGTTACACACCTCGTGACAGTGAGAACAATACCTTCTCGCCACAACACCTAATTAATTAACACACTTGGTTAGTATACACGATTGCTAACAAAACTACACTTATTGATGATGGATCTAAATCCTTACCCTGATTTCTAACGAGCAGTTATTTGTGGTTTTCTCCACTAGATGGATCAAAACCACCGATATTCCACCAACGTAAAGTGGTTCGATTGTCCGCACTACTTCAAATAACCGATCCTCGTTAGCGGAGGGTCCACAACCCGATGGAAAGTCTCTAACCGCCGATACATGTTCTTCGCTTGAAGTTTGATGGTAAAGGATTACCTCCTCTTTCCAAACACTGAATCGCCTTTTCTTACCTATCTTGTTAGTCTCAAATCGCCCCTAAAAATACGATCGATTAGTAGTCTATCTAAAGAAATCGATATAACCAAAAGGGATAATCTTACCTTGATGATTTTGAAAGATCACTTCTTAAAAGTTGTCTTCAACAAAGATCCTTAAAATCCTTTCCAAGGATTCGGCTTAGAGAGAAAAATAAAAGATTTATTTTCTAGATCAATTATAATAAAAGGAATAATGAAAACTATTGACAAATAAAAACCTTACTTTGATTCACTTGAAGGTTCTACCTTGAACAAAAAGAAGAAAAGAATTGATGATTTGGCTTTAACAAAGAGAAGAGAAAAGATGGTGGTTTCAAATATGATGGTTTCGATTTTGAAAGAAAGAAGAAAGAGAATGAAAATGAAAGAAGAGAGAAGAAGAAAAGGTGATGATGAAGAAAAGAAAAGAGATAGGTTTAGAGACCTATGCACATTCGCCAAGGGAAGAAATGAAGAAAAGATAGTTCTTTGCAATTTGGTAGTTTTGGCTATGAGAGGGAAAAAGAAAAGAGAAATAGAATGAAAAGGAAGAAAAGAAAATGAGAGAAAGCTTTTGGTGAAAGTTGAATTGACACTAGAGAGGAAGAAAAGAAAGTGTCTTCAAAAGTGACAATAATTTGGTATCAAAAGAAGGTAAAATTTTGAGAGGAAAAGATGAAATAAAGGTACCTATTTTGGTCAAAAATACAAAGGCCAAAACAAAGCAAACTTGTACCAAATGTCACTAGACGATTTCGCTAAGAGAAGAAGAATATTGGACAAAGGAAAATGTATAATTGACAACCTTTTGGTTAACTAAAACCTCCCTAATCCCATACCAAAATTCGCCAACAAGGAAGCTAACATACTCCCCTTTTGCTCCACATTTCTTCCCTATCAACCTTAATTTTGCTATCACCATTAACCACTCCCTTTAGCCCCTAAAACCGTCTAGGTTCATGGTCAAATGACCATGAACAAGCTCCCAAAACATTGCCCAATATCATGCCTTTTGTCCCCTCATCTTATCATCCTTCATGATTCCATACCATAAGTTCTTAGCTTCCTTTTCATATGGTCAAATGGCCAAAAATAAAAGAATACTCATCCACTCTAGAATATTCTTGGCCAACACTATAGGGAAGGAAAACATAAAAATTGAAATTTTTCCCATTTGCTAGCTAGGGATTCAACCTCTCCCTCCAAAGACTCATCCATGCATCCTAACCACTTTGCCAATTACTCAACTTATGCTTAAAACTCCTTGTCATTAATTCTTAAGGCCTAACTTGCTTAGCTCTCTCTTAATTATTAGAAATTAAAAGTTTCACTAAGCATTCACTCAATTAATGAAACTCAAAGAACTTCCAAAATACACTCATTAATAATTAAGCATGCAACATCATTCAATTAAGTAAGATGCATAACCCCTAATTATCGTGGATGTTACGCTTCTACCCCTTAAAATAACTTCGTCCTCGAAATTGCCCGGCCGAATAAGTGAGGGTATTGTTGTCGCATCGCTTCCTCCTGCTCCCACGAAGCTTCTTCCGATCCATGATTTTGCCATAATACTTTGACGAGGAACCGACTTTCTCCGTAAAACCTTTACATCTCGCTCGAATTTGAATTGGCTCCTCTTCATAGGACAAATCTGGTCTTAATTCCACCTCCTCAATCGGCACTACATGAGATGGATCCGACCCGTGAACGGCGTAGCATTGAAACATGGAACACATCGCATTTGCTTCAATTCAAGGCAAATCTAACGATATGCCACGATCCACCAACTTCACAATCCGATAAGGTCCAATGAACACAGGACTTAGCTTCCTTTGCGACAAATCTCATCACCTTTTTCCAAGGTGAAACCTTTAGAAAACTTGATCCCCACAAGAAACTCTATTTATTTCCGCTTTAGATCGTGTACGATTTTTGTCATCGGATGCTTCCTTTAACCGAGCAGGATTACCTTAACCTTTTCTTGATTCACCACTATTTCGGACCCAAAATCGACGTTCCCTAATTCCGCCCAACACGTAGGAGTGCGACACTTCCGTCCATATAGTGCTTCATACGGTGCCATCCAGATATCTTGGCTTGGTAACTATTGTTGTACGTGAATTCGCTAACGGTAAGAATTCCTCCCAACTTCCCTTGAAATCTATCACACATCCCCTTAACATATCTTCTAAGATTTGATTACTCGCTCAGACCGACCGTCAGATTGTGGATGAAATGCCGATCAAGTCCAATCTGGTGCCCAAAGCCTGATACAATGCTTTCCAAAACCGCGACGTAAACCTCGGATCTCTATCCAAAATAATCGACAACGGCACTCCATGCAATCTCACAATCTCAGCCACATATAACTTCGCCAATTTCTGGAAAGAGTAATCAACCCGAACTGGGATAAAATGTGCAAATTTCGTCAATCAGTCCACTATCACCCAAATGCAGTCTTTTTTAGTAGGCGTAAGAGGAAGCCTACTAACAAAATCCATGGTGATTCTCTCCCACTTCCATGCGGAATCTTTATCGGTCAAGCAATCCAGAAGGTACTTGATGTTCAAACCTTGACTTGTCGACACGTCAAAAACTTTCCTACAAATTTCAGAACTCTCGCTTAAGTCCGGCCACCAATATTGATCTCAGAATCTCTAGTATAACATACTTCCTCCAGGATGCATAGCATAAGGGCTACCATGCGACTCCTGAAGAATCTTTTGCCTCAATTCCTGATCCCTCGGCATACAGACTTTACCTTTAAAACACAATACCCCATCACTGTTAATACCAAAATCTCCTATTTCTCCATTCTGCACCTGCCGAAGCTTTACACTCAGATCTTCATCTACCAACTGCCTCTCTCTCACTTGACTTAACCATGTCGGCTTAACCTGAAGTTCTGCCAACAAGCTTCCGTCATCGTAAAGACTAAGATGTGCAAACATCGCCCTTAAATCTGATACCACTTTCTGACTTAAAGCGTATGCCACAACATTTGCCTTGCCCGAGTGGTACTCGATAGAGCAGTCTTAGTCTTTCAACAACTCTATCCACCTTCGCTGCCTCAAATTCAGTTCTTTCTAAGTCAGTAGATATTTTAGACTTTTGTGGTCCGTGTATATCACTGACTTTTCCCCGTATAAGTAATGTCTCCAAACTTTAAGAGCAAAGACTACAGCTGCCAATTCCAAGTCATGCGTCGGGCAATTAACCTCGTGTGGTCTCAACTGTCGAGACGCATACGCAACTACCTTTCCGCCTTGCATCAGAACACATCCTAATCCTGTGTGAGAAGTGTCACAATACACGACAAAATCCTTTCCTGCCTCAGGTTGAATCAAAACTGAAGCTTCAGTCAAAACTTTCTTGAGCTTCTCAAACTCTCTTGCTGCTTATAAGCCCAGATGAAAGGTACTTCCTTTCTCAGCAATTTCGTTAAAGGTGCAGCTATCGATGAGAATCCTTCGACGAATCTTCTATAGTAGCCTGCTAATCCCAAGAAATTACAAACTTCAGTTACGGACTTAGGTGGTTTCCAATCTAGCACAGCCTCAATCTTCCGAGGATCCACCATTATCCCTTCCGTAGATACCACATGGCCTAAAAATGCAACTTTTTTCAGCCAAAATTCACACTTGCTAAATTTGGCATAAAGTTTCTTCTCCCCTAAAACTTGTAACACAATCCAGAGATGCTTATCATGTTCCATTTCGGACTTAGAATACACCAGGATGTCATCTATGAATACCACGACGAATTGATCCAAGTAGGGCTGGAAAATTCGATTCATCATATCCATGAACGCAGCTAGGGCATTCGTCAATTCGAATGGCATTACCAAAAATTCATAATGCCCATATCTAGTTCGGAAAATCGTCTTATGGATATCCGCTTCCTTTACTTTAAGTCGATGATACCCCGACCTTAGATCAATCTTTGAGAATACCAGCTCCTTGTCGATCGAACAAGTCATCGATCCTTGGCAAAGGATACTTGTTCTTGATGGTCAGCTTATTTAACTGCTGGTAATCTATACACATCCTCATCGATCCGTCCTTCTTCTTCACGAATAAAACCGGTGCTCCCCATGGAGACACACTAGGTCGGATGAATCCACGATCAAGCAACTCCTGAATCTAAGCCTTAAGCTCAACTAACTCCTTCGGTGCCATTCTATATGGAGCAATAGAAACTAGCGCCGTTCCAGGTAATAAATCAATCTCGAATTCTACCTCACGATCCGGAGGCAAACCTGAAAGTTCTTTCGGAAAAACATCTACAAATTCCTTCACAGTCCTGGCTTCATTAACAGTTGTCTCCTTAGCCTCCAAGGCACTTACCAACATCAGAAAGGCTACACATCCCTTCCTAACCATCTTTTCTGCCTTAGGAGCAGATACTACATTAGATAAGTAGTTCCGCCTCTCACCCATTACTACAACTTCTTTGTCATCAAGAGTTCTTAAGGACATCCACTTAGCAAAGACAATCCACATTTGCACGATACTTCACAAGCCGCCCATGCCTAAGATTAGGTCAATTCTCAGAATGGCAACTCCATTAAATCATCCAAAATCGTATCCCTTGAACTTCTAAAGGCACTTCCTTAAAAGTTTGTCTATAATCTGATCATTCCTAGAGGACTAAGTACACCATCTTCCTAGGTACAGCTTTGAAGTCACATGCAAAGTCCGAGATGCTTCACTAGCGATATAGGAATGAGTTGACCCTATATCTATCAAAGCAATAAAGGGCAACCTGTAAATCGAAACGCATCTGTAATAACATCAAAAGGCCATCGTCTTCTCTGTGACAAAGCTGCATATACCAGACTGGCCGTCTCTCTCCGAATTACCTTACCTTCGCTTAAAGTTTCATGACCTCTACCGTAACCATTACCCTTCCATTTGAACTACGGCCCTTATCGGTACATCCACCTCTGTCACCGATTAGCACCTCGACTTTTTCAAGGTTCTTCTCTCAATTCTTCGGCAATCCTTGATCATATGGTCTTTAGATCCACACTTGAAACATCCGTCGGTCTTTTTTCCAAAGATTCTCCGAGTGCATTTTCCCACATTGAGTACAAGTACGATTTTGTCCACCCATAGTAGTCTGTTGACCTTGCGGTCCATCATTTCTTGGTTTCTTTTGAAATTTCTGACGACCTCAAGACCCAAAGCTTCTCTTATTCTTGCTCGGGCCTCTGCCTCTGGTTCTCATCTCTCGTTCATTTAGCCTCTTGGCAATTCTTGCCCTTTCCACTAAGATTGCAAAATCTCTTTTACGGCTGAGCAATCATCACTCGTAGTTCATCTCTAAGTCCATCCTCAATCGATACACCGCTCATATTTCGTAGCTACTATCCTCCGCATAACGGCTAAGTCACAAAAATTTCGCTTCATATTCACTATCGCCTTGTTTCCTTGGACCAAATTCAAATGTCTTCCTCGGGAGTCGATGTAGCTAACTCCAACGTATTTTCCTTCAATTTCACTTTAAAATACCCCCAATCCAGACGATCCAGGGGTACTCTCCTTAATAGTGAGCCACCACCGGTAGGCTTCATCACGAGTAGTGAAATAGCACCTTTCAATTTTTCTTCATCGGGCAATCTATATCGCCCATGATCCTCTCGACCGCCTCCAACCAAGATTCCGCTACATTTGGGGCTACTCCAGATACTCCCCTGAAAACCTCAGCTCCATTCGATCTAAGTCTCTCAGCTACTGATTTTCGAGACCCATTTCCAGAACTAGCTTCTACTACTCGTTCTAAAACTCGCAGCACAGCTTGTGATACTACGTCACCTCCATCATTTTGCTCTTGAAAATCCACCCCAACAGCCGGTGGTGGTGCATCATTTTGAAACCTTGACCAGATCTAACTGGTTCCGACACAACCATTCTTCCTCGTCCACGTCCACGACGTCCACGTCCCCTAGAGCTCATGTCTACTACGTGTCTTATCTGTTTTTACGAAGAAGTCTTATGTATTAGAATCTTTTCACTTCTTATTAAAAGAAAGTTTTATGAAATAGAATTTCAGTGGTTTTTCCGTAGTAGCACACATACACCTAGGGTCCATGTCTCTAAAGTTATGGTTTCCTTAAGCTTATCAGACTTTCATATCACTTTATTAATAAGGATTCATACCTGATGGATCTGGGTCGAGAACTCCAAGTGCCATGCTCTTGTAAAACCATTTTATCTTAAGAAAACTAAAAAAAAAATCATTTGGGCCAATTTTTTGAAAACGTTTTGGGCTTCAAAACCCAAGGCCGAGAGTTTAAATCTGGGCTCTGATACCAAGCTGAAACACCCCAAACCCGGCCCAAAAAGCCCAAACGAATTTGGTATGTTCCTCGAGTAAAACTATAGCTAATTCTCATTTTTGTTTAAGAAAAACTTGATGATTTTGTAGAAAAGATTAACTTAACATTTTGTAAAGAAAATTTATAGCTTTTAAAAGAAAATCATTACTTGTAGGAGGAATTGATAAATCAAAAGAAAACCACATTTAAGGAAATTACTTTAAAACATATATATATATTAGTGACAAAACATTTTGAATTATTATTTATCGAAAACCATTTAGTTATTTAATAGTTATTGTTCATGGCAAATAAAGGTAAATCCAAACACAAAGTTAAAGATAGTTTATAGTGGCCTTATTACACAAATAGCAACCCATAATAAAGTCTAAATAATAAAATTAACTTAATAAGTTTAAGTAGGAAAATTTCCAAATTTCATTATTTGAGCATTGGCCACCTCGAAATCCTTGTTGACACGATCCATCGCTTCTACTTAATCATCTGAAAAGTTTATCCCACAAAATGGTCGAGTCATAAACTCAATGTATAACACATACATTAAAAAGCCCATTTTTCATAACACATTTATTCATAGGCCCATTTAAGTCATATTTGGCCCAAAAGCCCATTTAACTCATATTTAGCTTAAAAGCCCGTTTAGCTCACATTTAGCCCAAAGGCCCATTTTAATAGCGAACAAATAATAATCATTCAATATTACATGATTATATACATGAAATGAAATGCAAGCCCGCCCACCTAAATATCCATCCGCTACACACCACCGTATTCAACCAACACACCGTGGGATTACTAAATCGACCTCCATCTGTCAAGACACCATCGAAGGCGCTTGTTGCGACCAACATGCACATCGCCTTATAATTTTGTGGCAAGGCCACTCAGACAAAATTGTGACCAAGTCACCGAATATCAAATATGTGACCGAAGTCACGGATTTCAAATATGTGATCAAGTCACCAGATTCACATATACGTGGCCAAGTCACCAGATTCAAATATACGGATCAAGTCACCAGATTCACATATGTGACCAAGTCACCGAAATGTGGAAAACCACCGTAATACTTCCTCCTTTATCAAATATAACCATATGCCCATGCACATACATATCAATAAATTTTCATGCTATTTACCCCAGATCATAATATAGTCATACTTATCTCACATTTATGCATATAGCAAAATGAATAAAATATTGGGGTAAACATTCGAATATCGTATACCACCGAATGGTATCCAAAATCACAATCATACTCATGGTCATATAATCATATTTAAATATATGTAAATCTATGAGATTTTAATGTAAGGTTACACACCTCGTGATGTGAGAACAATACCTCTAGCTCGTCAACACCTAATTAATTAACACATTGGTTAGTATACACTATTGCTAACAAAACTACACTTATTGATGATGGATCTAAATCCTTACCCTCGGATTCTCGAACGACAGTTATTTGTGGTTTGTCTCCATTAGATGGATCAAAACCCACTGATATTCCACCAACGTAAAGTGGTTCGGTTGTCCGCACTACTTCAAATAATCGATCCTCGTTAGCGGAGGGTCCACAACCCGTGGAAAGTCTCTAACCGCGATATGACTCTTCGCTTGAAGTTTGATGGTAAAGGATTACCTCCTCTTTTCCAAACACTCGAATCGCCTTTTCTTACCTATCTTGTTAGTCTCAAATTGCCCCTAAAAATACGATCGATTAGTAGTCTATCTAAAGAAATTGATATAACCAAAAGGGATAATCTTACCTTGATGATTTGAAAGATCACTTCTTAAAAGTTGTCTTCAACAAAGATCCTTAAAATCCTTTCCAAGGATTCGGTTTAGGAGAGAAAAATAAAAGATTTATTTTTCTAGATCAATTATAATAAAAGGAATAATGAAAACTATTGACAAATAAAAACCTTACTTTGATTCACTTGAAGGTTCGGCCTTGAACAAAAGAAGAAAGGAATTGATGATTCGGCTTTAACAAAGAGAAGAGAAAAGATGGTGGTTTCAAATATAATGGTTTCGATTTTGAAAGAAAGAAGAAAGAGAATGAAAATAAAAGAAGAGAGAGAAAAGAAAAGGTAATGATGAAGAAAAGAAAAGAGATAGGTTTAGAGACCTATGCACATTCGCCAAGGGAAGAAATGAAGAAAAGATAGTTCTTTGCAATTTGGTAGTTTCACTATGAGAGGGAAAAAGAAAAGAGAAATAGAATGAAAAGGAAGAAAAGAAAATGAGAGAGAAATCTTTTGGTGAAAGTTGAATTCAAGACTAGAGAGGAAGAAAAGAAAGTGTCTTCAAAAGTGACAATAATTTGGTATCAAAAGAAGGTAAAATTTTGAGAGGAAAAGATGAAATAAAGGTACCTATTTTGGTCAAAAATACAAAGGCCAAAACAAAGCAAACTTGTACCAAATGTCACTAGACAATTTCGGCTAAGAGAAGAAGAATATTGGACAAAGGAAAAATGTATAATTGACAACCTTTTGGTTAACTAAAACCTCCCTAATCCCATACCAAAATTCGGCCAACAAGGAAGCCAACATACTCCCCCTTTTTGCTCCACATTTCTTCCCTATCAACCTTAATTTTGCTATCACCATTAACCACTCCCTTTAGCCCCTAAAACCGTCTAGGTTCATGGTCAAATGACCATGAACAAGCTCCCAAAACATTGCCCAATATCATGCCTTTGTACCCCTCATCTTATCATCCTTCATGATTCCATACCATAAGTTCTTAGCTTCCTTTTTCATATGGTCAAATGGCCAAAAATAAAAGAATACTCATCCACTCTAGAATATTCTTGGCCGACACTATAGGGAAGGAAAACATAAAAATTAAAAATTTTCCCATTTGCTAGCTAGGGATTCAACCTCTCCTCCAAAGACTCATCCATGCATCCTAACCACTTTGCCAATTACTCAACTTATGCTTAAAACTCCTTGTCATTAATTCTTAAGGCCTAACTTGCTTAGCTCTCTCTTAATTATTAGAAATTAAAAGTTTCACTAAGCATTCACTCAATTAATGAAACTCAAATAACTTCCAAAATACACTCATTAATAATTAAGCATACAACATCATTCAATTAAGTAAGATGCATAACCCCTAATTATCAGGATGTTACAGTAAGGCTTCTTAACCCTAGACCGAAGATGGTTACGGGTTAAGGGGTGTTACATACCATCATACTAGGTACATAGCAGCTCAACCTTAGAAATTCTACCTCATGCTCAAAAATTATCTTGTCTCCCTATTTAAGTTTAATAAATTCCAATCATTGGGCCTCCACATAACGAGGGCCCACATACTTACCCTGAAAGGCCTCCTGAAAATGAGCCCAATCAATACGCTCTAGCAGCATTCCTCTAACCATTGATTGCCACCACTGATATGCCTCATCCTTTAATAGAGACACGACACCCTTAAGTTTCTTCTCAGGAGTGCATTCCAAATCCTCCAACATTTGTTAAGTGGTTTCCATCCAGTACTCAGCCATAGTAGGAGTAGTTCCAGCAATACCCTTAAACAATTCTACCCCACTAGAGCGAAGCCTTTTGCCATCGTCCTATGACTAACACCTCCTATTAAAGCCCCAACAACCCTATTCAAAGCCCTCAATAAATACTAAGTTACTAGATTATTCCTAACATGGTCATCATTAATATTCTCATTTTCCATATTCCCACCATCAATAGTGGGTTCACTGTTAACATCATTCTATTCATTATCCTATTCTGGCCCTAACGATGCAACTGACTCAACCGGAGCACTCAAAGTTGCCCCATACGGCCCCTCCTACCACGATTTATGTAACAGCCCAATTTTGGGCCTAGTCGAAATAGTGATTTTGGGGCCACAAATCCGACGAGGAACATCTTACTTTTATTATATTTTTATGGTCTGTGATTTCACAGAAAGATTTCGTGAAAATTTCGTTCAAAAATTTCGATGTTTGGGCACTCAATTTAGTCAAAAGGACTATATTGTAAATAGAGCAAAAGTGAGTTCCACATGTTAGAAGTGTCCAATTTCTATGAAATTTTAAATTGGAGGTCCTTAAATGGTATTTAGACCATTGGTTAAATTGTTGGACAAAAATGGACATGAGATAAGTGAAATAGGATTTTTTAAGTTAGGGGCATTTTGGTAATTTAGTAATTAAATGGACTAGCAGACAAAATAAAAGCCAAAAACCCTTGTCCATCTTCTTGCTTGGTCGAAATTAGCATAGGGGAAGCCATGGCTAGGGTTTTCAAGCTTTCAAGCTCAATAGTAAGTGCATCTAAGCCCCATTTTTAATGTTCTTTACATTTTTGAGATCACTGTAACTCGGTTTAGCTATTTCTACCATTATTTTGAGCTAGGGTTTGTGTTTAAAAATTTACCCATGGATGACATGCATGTTCTTTGATGTTTAAGGGTAGAATATGAATGCTCGGTATGTAGTAAACGACTTTTACTAAGTGATTTTCGATGAAATCGCATAAAATGACTAGTTTGTAAAAGTTGAAAATGTATGAAAATGTGTGAATGAATGCAAATTTTGGACTGCTATAGTTATGAAAATGGTTTGGCTTGGCCTAAAATACAAGGAAATTGAATAAAAATCATTTTATGAGCCTAGGGGCAAAATTATAAATATAATAAAGTTTAGGAAAAATCTAGTTTTGCCATAATATGATTTTTGGACTAAATTGAATAGTATAATAACTTAATAAGTCAAATTTGATATTTTAGATAAAGAAAACGAGTTTCAAACATAGAACGGGGGAAAGATGAATATTGGACGACTCGGCCCTTTCGCCATTTTAAGTCTAAGTAAGTTTGTGTGAAATTAAAGCTACATAATGTTTTTTATATTTTTAATTTCTATAAATTATGTGAAATGAATATTATTTTATGAAATCGACTAATGATGCCTCGATGAGAGTATGATGAAATTATGTTAAGTTGAAGTCCCGGTTGAACATTTGGAATAGCAAGGATACTAATGTCACAACATGAAATGAGGAAGGTCCCGTATAATACCATGTCTGGGACATGGCATCGACATCGAATGTAAGTCCCGTATAAGAGTATGTCTGGGACATGGCATCGACCATGTATGGGACATGGCATCGACACCGAACGTAGATCCCGTATAAGACCATGTCTGGGACATGGCATCGGCATTGAATAAGGAAGGTCCCATATAAGACCATGTTTGGGACATGGCATCGACATCTATATACAATCTCGTATAAGAGTACATTTGGGATATGACATCGGCATCAAGAGGTGATCCCATGTAAGACCATACTTGGGATATGGCATTGGCATCGTGATACATGTATGATAAGATGAGTATCCTCTAACATTCTAAGTAGTTTGGCGAGCAAAGAGCTAAGTTTATGTACAGATGACAAAGAGCTAAGTCTATGTCAAAAGAATAAAAGTGCTAAAGTTATGTGATGAAGTGATACAGGCACATATGAGAAACTCACGAGAAATGAGTCCAATATGTGATATGTGACGATTAAGTGCAAGTATATGTATGTATACCCTCATAAGCAATGTGCTCGGGATGTGATCAAATTTTGGTAAGAAGGTAAACGAGTAAGTCATACCTATGAGAATGACCTTGTGAATATAAGACCATGCTTATGATGTAAGAATATGTGGGAATGTGGATTGTGATCATGTGTGAGGTTTTTAAGCCAAACTAAATTGAGAAATAAAATGTTTGAGTTTTGTTGTTGATGTGTAAGTTAAATTGGCCGATGTGTAACGCCCCAAAAATATAGGGTCTTTAATTTTTGCATGTTCTGACACAAATTGCTTGTTTGCTTTAATGCCTAAGTGATTTAAGTGTGTATGGGGTTGTGTAAGAAGCCCGGTTCAAGTCTGGGCTTTTGTAAAAATTTTAGTTTTTCTCTTAAATGAATCTGGACATTGGCATATAGGCTTTTTAAATAATAGTGCTTGTTATGACACAAGAAGAGTTGATGGTCTAGTGGCAAGGTGACATGTTGTGCAACTGTGAGGTCTGAGGTTCAAGTCCTGGGTTGCGCAATGGGGTATTTATTTTGCTGCATGAGCTATGTAGGTAGTAGAGTTGGACTGAAATAGAGCTAGGGAGTTTGAATAGAACTTGAATGGTGTTTGCACTAGTCATGGAGAGATTCAAGGAGGGATAAGGGGAGAGATTCAGGGAGAAAATCAAGGAATTTGAGAGAGAGGAGGTGTTGTGCCATTTGGGGGAACTCAAACTTTGACAATTCAATTGGGGGATTGTTAGTCATTTTCGGCTTTGGTCTAGCAGTTGCCAAATTCTCTTTTCTTTCCTCCTATTTACCGGGTTTTGGTTCTTTCGAAATTATTTTTTAGATGTTGCGCCTTAGCCATCAAAGGTCTTTTCTTTTCGGTCAATAGTTGTCATTGTGAGCAACTCTTCCTTTTCTTTTCTCTCTTCTCCTCTTCGGCATCGGGCCACATTCCTGCTAGGGAAGCACCAACTTCACTAGTGATCGAGATAAGGTTTTATGATCGAGCGGCAGGGAATGATGCCCTGTCCCAAGCTATGCTCCATATTTTAGAAAGGGTTGTTGGATCTAATACTGGGTACCATCAGCTTAGAGTTAAGGAGGCTGATGTGTATAAGATTGTGTTTAGGACTCGTTACGGTCACTATGAGTTTCTAGTGATGCCATTTGGGCTGACGAATGCACCGGCTGCCTTTATGGACTTGATGAATCAAGTATTCCATCCTTACCTGGATCGGCTCGTGGTGGTATTTATAGACGATATCTTGGTGTATTTGAGAACCGAGGATGATCATGATGCACATCTCTGAAATTGTTCTGTAGATTTTAAGTGAGAAACAACTATACGTTAATTTTAGCAAATGTGAGTTTTGGCTGTGAGAAGTTATATTTCTGGGTCACGTGGTATATGCCGAGGGGATTAGGGTTGATCCTCAAAAATTGAAGCTGTACTTGATTGGAAACCACCTAAGACCGTATATGATATTCGAAGCTTTTTGGGTCTAGCAAGGTACTACAGACGTTTTGTTGAAAGGTTTTCCTTGATTGCTGCACCTATGACTAAGTTGTTGCGTAAAGGGGTACCATTTCACTGGACTAATAAGCAGCAAGAAAGTTTTGAGAAACTGAAGAAAGTCCTGACTAAGGCCTTTGTCTTGATACAACCAGAGTCTAGGAAGGAACTCACTGTCTGCAGTTATGCGTCACACGTTCGTCTGGGTTGTGTACTGATGCAGGAGGGTAAGGTCGTTGCTTATGCGTCTAGTCAGCTTAAGCCTCATGAGGTGAATTACCCTACTCATGACTTGGATTTAGCCGCGGTGGTATTCGCACTAAAAATTTGGAGGCACTATCTGACGGTGAGAAGTGTATTATCTACACAAATCACAAGAGCCTCAAGTACCTCCTCACTCAGAAGGAGATGAATCTTATGAAGCGAAGATGGATAGAGCTGGTTAAGGATTATGATTGTTCAATTGAGTACCACCCTGGTAAGGCTAACGTGGTAGCTGACGCACTGAGCCGTAAGGCTGTATCTAATTTGAGAGCAATGTTTGCTCGTCTCAACTTGTATGGTGATGGTAGCTTGTTGGCAGAGCTTCAAGTGAGACCGATGTGGACTGAGCAAATTAAGGGGAAATAGTTGTTAGATAAGTCATTGGTTCCTCATTTTTGACAAGTTGAGAATGGAAAGACTGTAGATTTTAGGTTGAATAGTGAGGGAATATTGTGCTTCCGTGGGAGAGTCTATGTACCAAGGGATTCTGAGCTGAGGCAGTCTATACTACGAGAGGCTCATAGTAGTCCATATGCTATGCATCCTGGTGGAAACAAGTTATATCGAGATCTCTGTGAGTTTTACTGGTGGCCATGACTGAAGCGCGAAGTTACTGAGTTGGTGGGCAAGTGTCTAACATGTCAGCAAGTTAAGGCTGAGCATCAACTGCCTTCAAGGCTACTGCAGCCAGTTAAGATTCCACTTTGGAAGTGGGAGAGGGTAACTATGAATTTTGTGAGTGGGCTACCCTTAACGCCTACTAAGAAGGACTCGGTATGGGTTATTGTAGATCGATTGACTAAATCTGCCCATTTTATACCAGACCGCACTAATTACTTGTTGCAGAAGTTGGCAAAGTTGTATGTGGCTGATATTGTGAGACTGCATGGGGTACCAGTTTCCATCATATCCGACGGAGACCCTCAATTCACATCTCGGTTCTGGAAGAAATTACACAAGGCTTTCGGTACTAGGTTGGACTTCAGTACTGTGTTTCATCCTCAGACAGATGGGCAGCCAGAGAGGGTGATTCAGATACTAGAGGACATGTTAAGAAGCTGTGTAATTGATTTTAAAGGTAGTTGGGAAGACTACTTTTCACTAGTAGAATTCGCGTATAATAATAGCTATCAATCCAGTATTCAAATGGCACCATACGAGGCATTGTATGGTCGTAGGTGTCGTACTCCTACCTGCTGGACTGAGCTGGGTGAGCGGTGAGTTTTGGGGCCAGATTTAGTTTTTGATATCGAAGAAAAGGTAAAACTAATTTAAGGCCGGTTGAAGGAAGCGTCTGATAGACAGAAGTTTTACGTAGATCTTAAACGCCGAGACATTGAGTATTTCATGGGGGACTTTGTATTTCTTAAGGTCTCTCCATGGAAAAAGATACTGAGGTTTGGGCGAAAGGGTAAGCCTAGCCCTAGGTTCATTGGGCCTTACCGTGTACTGAAGCGTGTAGGACCAGTTGCCTATCAACTTGAGTTGCTTCAGAATTAAACTGGATTCACGATGTGTTCCATGTCTCCATGCTGAGGCGTTATTGCTCGATCCTACACATATAGTACCAGTCGAGGAGATCGAGGTTACGCCAAATCTGACCTTCGAGGAAAAACCAGTACAGATAGTGGATCGTGAGGTTAAGTACTAAGGAAGAAATCAATTCCACTGGTTAAAGTGCTTTGGCATAATCACAGTACAAAGGAAGCTATGTGGGAAACTGAAGAGGCAATGCGACAACAATACCCTTACCTTTTTTGACCAGGTAAATTTTGGGGCCGAAATTTCTTTTTGGGGTAGAGTTGTAACGCCCCAAAAATATAGGGTCTTTAATTTTGCATGTTCTGACACAAATTGCTTGTTTGCTTTAATGGCTAAGTGATTTAAATGTGTATGGGGGTGTGTGAGAAGCCTAGGTTCAAGTCTAGGCCTTTGCAAAATTTTTAGTTTTTCTCTTAAATGAATCTGGACACTGGCATATAGGCTTTTGAAATAATAGTGATTATTTATGACACAAGAAGAGTTGGTGGTCTAGTGGCAAGGTGGCGTGCTATGCAACTGTGAGGTTTGGGGTTCAAGTCCTGGGTTGTACAATGGGGTATTTATTTTGCTGCATGAGCTGTGTAGGTAGTAGAGCTGGACAGAAACATAGCTAAGGGGAGTTTGAATAGAACTTGAATGGTGTTTGAACTGGTCATGGAGAGATTCAATGAGGGATAAAGGGAGAGATTAAGGGAGAAAATCAAGGAATTTGAGTGAGAGGAGGTATTGTGCCGTTTGGAGGAACTCAAACTTTGGCAATTTGGTTGGGGGGATTGTTAGTCATTTTCGGATTTGGTCTAGCAGTTGTTGAATTCTCTTTTCTTTCCTCCCATTTACCGGCTTTTGGTTCTTTCGGAATTATTTTTTGGTTCCTACACCTTAGCCATCAAAGGTCCTTTCTTTACGGTCAATAGTTGTCATTGTGAGCAACGCTTCCTTTTCTTTTCTCTCTTCTCCTTTTCCTAAATCTGTACCCTCTTTTGACCGAATAGTATATCCCTCTTTTCTTCCTCTATTTTTCTTTCTTTCGGTGTTCTCTTGCTTGTGGGTTTTGGCCAACTATCTCTATACCCTGCAGTGGTTTTGCGATTTCAGTCTTGTAAGAGTTCTGACGAATCGGTAGGTACTCATAAGTTCCCTCCTTTGATTCTTTGTTGTTTCTTTATGTGTTCAATCCATTTTCTTCTATCTTTTCTGAAAGTGAGTGCTTCTTCTCACGTATTCTTTTGCAATTCTTGCCTTCCTTATGATGTGGTGGTTTGTTAGGTGCTAGGGTCTTTAGTGGAGCGAAGGGGTGCAAGTGACTGAAGTAATCAAAACCTTTTGGTTCATTGTTTTGTTAAGGTAAAAGCGTCATCTTGGCCTTTCCGTGCTTAGGCCAAATATCCCTATATTCTACAAGTTTGATAGTTATGAATTGAGGCCAATTATATGGCCTATCTTGGTTTAAGAAATCGATGTTGTGGTACAGATAAACCATAAAAGCGTGTGATCACTTATGGTTAGCGATTTTGGAGGACCAAAGTCGCCTCATTCAGGCAAGGTAAGGATGGTGGTTTGGATTAAGTGTCCATAAGAGGGTGTTTTTGTAACACCCCATACCGAGTCCGATGCTAAGACTGGATACGAGGCATTACCATGCTTGAACTCACTTAAAACATGTACTTATGGGCTATAAAATTTTGTTCCAAATTAAAAACTTCTCTTTCTTAATCTAATCATACATTTCATGGGCCTACGAGGCTTTAAACACATATCTGGAAACTTTTAGAACTCAAATGAAAACTTTTCCTTAAAATAGGGGTCACACACCCATGTGTCTTGGGACATGCTCGTGTACCCCTAACACATGCTCGTGTCTTCCACCCGTGGTCAACACTGACTAATTACACATGGCCTTGACACGCCCGTGGATATAAACCATGTGCTATACCTTGATTTACTGACTTACACACACGGTCTGGGGCACACGCCCAAGCTCTGACTGTGTACCACACACGGCCTAAACAAGCAACCGTGGGATTTGCCCGTGGCCTATTCTAACTTAAACACTAAAGTGCAGGGTACGCACGGCCTAGACACACGCCCATGTTTCTAACCGTGTGGGCACTTAGAGGCTATTTACCAAGCAAATTGCCACCCTGAAATCAAGACCAAACTCATGCTCAATTCAATACATTTTTCATAAACATTACTATATACTTTATTGATCTCAATAAACATACATACTTAGTCAATTTTGGCCAAACACTTAGCCATATACAAAAGAATAATAAACTTAATAGCCAACACTTTAGCTCTTCTTAGAACATATTCTCAAAATGAAATGCTTTCTATACATGCCATACTTAGTAAAATAACTTGCCTATACCAAAATAGCGATTGATAGTGTGCTCCAAACTCCTATGACAATGATCCACGAGATTGGCTTGGCGGAACTACATAGAAAGAAAGAATAAAAGACATAAGCATTTAGCTTAGTAAGTTTGCATATAATACACATAGCAACATACTTGATTAATATAAACCATTTGACATAAACAATAGTATCATAGATTTCAGCTATAAAGCTTACTTACTCATACTGATTCTTACATATCTCATGATACTTACTAGTCTCATCCCCGTGGGATAAATAAGGTACCTATATCACTTGATCACATCGATCAGTATACTTTAACATGATAATCATAATCTTTCCTTCATCATTCATTCCATGGATAATACTCACTTCCAACTTGATAATAGCTTTGCTTACTTATCTTTCTTGTCATCTAATTATAACTTTACTCATTTGCCCGATGAATTTCTGAGAATAACCGAGGATACTAAATCTCTTCCCACGAACTTGATACCAAAGCCATACCCTAGATACGATCTTACATGGAATATCTCATCTTGGTTTCGAGGCCATGTCTTGACATGGACTTATACGAAGTCTTTCTTGTTCTCACCAATGACATGCCTTGGCTTGGGCTTACATGGGATCTCTTTCTCTTGATAGCTTTTCAATGCCAAGCTTGCCTTGGACTTACATGATATCTGTTCAATGCCAAGCTTGCCTTGGACTTACACGATATATGTGCTTGATTGCTAATGCCATGCCTTGGCTTGGTCTTATACGGACTTTCTTATCTCATGTGGTAGATCGAGTATCCTGGGAAATTCATCTTCAATCGAGACTTGCTCATACTCAATCTCATTGATTTCTTTGTTTAACATAACATTAAACATTCCATGAAAATAGTGTACATTATACTAAGTAATTCAATGATAAAAATCATAAAGCTTAGAAATCATACAAACTTACCTCAATATACAAAATGTATGTAGATATGCAATTTAGTCCTCGACTTTGTTCTTGCCTCGATTTCAATTCGGGCTTCATTTTTCTTGATCTATAATAATAATTCAACTCATTTAATAATCACATTGACTAAATTGGCCCTTAACACATCTTTGGAAAAATTACTATTTTGCCCCTAAACTTTCTCATATTTGCACTTTTGCCCCAAGGCACGTAAAATGATTCTCATTCAACTTTCATAAACTTCATGCTTAGGTGACTCATTATCTCAACTATAGCAATAGCAAATTCTCACTATTTCTACCATGTATGACCAAATCTCATAAATTAACAAACTAGTCCCTACATGCATTTTTCATGAATTTCACATAGAAAAAGATGTTTATCTAACATCAAGCTCTCATAAACTTCCATAAAACATCATTTAACAAGCATGTCATTCATGGGTAGATTTTTGAACATGCATCTTAACTCATTTTATAGCTAAAAATAGCTAATTCATAATACGAGAACTTCAAAAATACGAAGAATATTAAAAACGGGGCTAAGATGAACTTACTAGCAAGCTTGAAAAAATGAAGAACCCTAGCTATGGAGTCTCCAAATTTTCGGCAATGTGAGGAAGAAGATGAATAGATTTTTTTCATCTTTTTCCCATTTTAATCATTTAAATTGATTACATGACCAAAATGTCCTTCTCTCTAAATTTTTACAATTTACTATCTCATATCCAATTTTGCCCAAAAATTATAATTTGGGCAAATTGCTACTTAAGGACTTCTAATTGATATTCTAAAGCTATTTCATACAAAAAGCTTCTAGAAACTCCTATTTTGCAACTTTTGCAATTTAGTCTTTTGGACCATTCAACCTCAATTTAACAAAATTGCTTCATGAAACTTTCACACTAGCATGCAAACATGGCATAAACCTTAAAAACTCATAAATTCACCTCAGATTCGTGGCCTCACACAACTATTCTAACTAGGCCCTAAATCGGGCTGTTACACTTCTCCGCCCTTAGGGATTTTCATCCTCGAAAATCTTACCGGCAAATAAGTTTGGGTACTAGTTTCTCATGCTCTTTTCTGGTACCCATGTAGCTTCCTCTATCCCATGCCTTTGCCACAATACTTTCACTAGAGCAATACTTTTATTTCTTAGTTGTTTGACATCTGATCATTGTTTTGTCGAGTTTTAAAATTTATAAATAGAATGATCAAACCTGGAAACTAACTCTGACAAGGATTTAAAGGCAAGTGTACCTATCGAACAGTAGTATAGCTTAAGCAAGACCGGATTATCGAACCTAAAGGAACTAAAAGTACTAATACAAAATTTCTTTTTATTATTTAGCCTAAAATAAGTGAAGTTGCTTTAATCTAAATTAACGACTACTAAACTAAAGACGCAAAGACAGAAAGAATGAATTGGAAAATAACTTGAAGGGAAACTCAGTTGATCATGACGATACCCTCAGGAAGAATCCACATAGACTTCACTTGTTATTTAACATTGAACCATACGATTTATACACTTAGTTTCTAACACCCCTAACCCGTGTCTATCATCGGACTAGGGTTACGAGGCCTTACCGGACAATACACATTTCAGTATGGTCATATATTTCAATTCATGCACAATGTCATATCAACTTCTATAATTTACTTTATAATCAAATAGCAATTATCTACTTTATCAAATCAGCCAAATTTGCACATTTATAATGCATAGCCAAATAAGATCATACATGCTATATTTCCTACATTACATGTACAGAGAAATATCAACTTCTTTACCATACGGTCATTCGATTCAATTATGCACAAAGTGTTATTAACTCCTTTACAAACAATTTTAAACTCGAATAGTAACCATCTACTCAATCATATAAATCACATTCGGTCATATGAACCACATGACCAACAAAATCATATCCTGCTTATTTAACTCTTTCACATATACAGAACATTTTTATTAATTTACCTTATTAGTATCATTTATCAATTCACAAATGCAAAATATAGCATGTATCAACCTTACCAAAATGAACCAATTATAAGCCATACATATCAATACTCAATGCTGAATTTATATAACTAAACACCACATGTTTAAAGACCGTAAGGACATACTTCCAAAATAGACATATAGCAAAACCAAAAATATACCAACATTAACATTACAATCAAGCCATTTTCGCATGGCTATACATACACAAATCAGAATAAACCATATTAAAACTACCCTATACATGCCACATAACCAAAACTGAAAGATTTTATTTACCAAAACAATAACCGGATAGTGTGATATGGCCTCCTGCGACTTCCAACCCGAGCAAATCTCTGAAAATCTATAAACATAGGGCAAATGCACAGAGTAAGCTTTGAAAGATTAGTAAGTTGGCATAATAATAATAATAAGCAATTTAATTAACAATATTAACCCATTTCTCAATAAATATGCTCAAGGAAATAGAATCAATATTCACATGATTTCACCTTTTTCTTAAGTTCAGCTTAGGTTATTTTTCTGGGTCACAGTCACTGATTTAATTATTTCATAAGCTAAAGAACTCTAAATTAAGTTTCGTGAATTTTTTGGAAATTAGATCCATATACCTTCTTGCTATAAAATTTCCAAAATTTTTTTTGGTCTGGTCAATCAATACCAGATTATTCTTAAGGTTTCCCTTATTTCACTATTCGACAGTTCTGACCTATCTTTACAAAAAACCAGTTATCTCATTGTACAAAATTCAAATAATGTTCTCGTTTATTCCAATAAAAAATAGAGTCATTAAGGATTCTAAACATATAAACCATGCTCCATTATTATTTTTGCAAAAGTTTTAATAATTTTTCCAATACAGAATAGGAGAGCACGAAGTCATTCAAAACCAGTCTCACTAAAATTTAAATATCTCATAATTTCCACTTCTTTTGCTTACTCAATTTCTTTTATATGAAAATAGACTCAATGATCTTTTAATTAATATCTCCCTCACTTTCTAATTCAATTTCCACTATTTTCTGTGATTTTTAAAAGTACACAATTACAGTTGTCCAGTACTATTGTAATGCAAATTTCACTTTTTCATGATTTCTACGTATTCACTTTCATTATTTATACTCAAATTCACATTTCTTTTTCGTTTACATCACATAACATTCTTTGTACATATATTTACCTTTCATTTTCAAACATATTATATATTTTCAATGGACCTGAATCGGAATGTCACTCACTTAACCATTTATTTCTCGGAATGCCCGTTGAACCGTTCGAAATAAATAAAGATACTCGGATAGCTCAAAAAGTTCATATGATGCCAACGTCCCAGATGTGGTCTTACATGTAATTAAATATCAATGCCACTATCCCAGACAGGGTCTTACATGAAATCATATACGATGCCGATGTCCTAGACATGGTTTTACACATACTCTCTGATCGATGCCAGTGTCCCAGACATGGTCTTACATGATATCACAAATCGTTGCCAACGTCCCAGACGTGGTCTTCCACGAAATCATATCTCAAAATCCTATGTCATGACACATGTATCCTCTACTATTCCTAGGGTTCGAACGGGGCTTTTCGGACGTCGTTACATTATCGAAACTTTCTCGTATTCATATATCCTACTTCTCAAATAATTCAATATCATAATGACATATGTATAACTTATTTAAAATACATGCATTTGCATTACCATTCGGCATTGAATTCAATCATACAAATAATATGCATTTATAACATAATTTTATAATGTTTATTAAAATACGAACTTACCTTACCTCTTATAACCATTAGGCTTATATGTACCTGAACATTTAGCTTATTTGATGTATTTAAATTCCACATTGTTAATGATCCTTTGAAGCATATATTTATAACAAATCACCGGCAATAAGCCTGCTAGGCAATAAAGCCTAAATCACACACTGGCACTAGGCCTGCTAGACCCAAGGTCTGATATTAAATCACTGGCATTAAGCCTACTAGGAACAGAGCCCGATTAAATTCCCCAGCCCAAGGCTTGCTAGGTTCACAGCCTAAATAATAACACTTTTAAGCTGTCTCACACATATATTTCAAATATTGAAATTCTCATATAGTTCACATGTAACACCCCGCACCCAAGACCGATACTGGGTCTGGATACGAGACATTACTATGCTTAAACTCACTGAAACATGTACTTACGGGCTATAAAATTTTGATCCAACTTAAAAACTTCACTTTCTTAGTCAACACATATAACAAGGGCCTACGAGGCCTTTAACTCATGTCAGAAAACTTTCGGAATTAAAATCAAATAACTCATTTTTGAAGCAGGGTTCACACGCCCGTGTGACTTGGAACACACTCGTGTACCCTTAAGCACGCCTATGCCCTCAAATCGTGTAGGGCTACTAACTATTTCCACACGGCTTAGACACGTCCGTGTCTACCAACTGTGGGAGGTTACTGACTAATTTCACACGGCCATGACATGCCCGTGGGCTTCGACCGTGTGCTAATCCTTGATATACTGACTAAATCAACTCGGTCTGGAAACGCCCATGTCCAAACCTTGTGTCTTACACGGCACACACACACGGCCGTGGGATTTGCCTATGGGCTATCCTGATTAATAATACTAAGGTTCAGGGTTAACACGATCTTGACACACGCCCGTGTGTCAAACCGTATGGACACTTACAAGCTATTTACGAAGCCGTTAGCCACCCTAAAATGAAGATCATATCCATACGCAATTCAACGATGCAATAACAACTCAATTTTATGACTAATACTACATGCTTCATTGATCTCAGTAAACATACATGCTTAGTCAAATTTGGCCAATCACTTAGCCATATACAAAAGAATAATAAACTTGATAGCCTTTACAAAAGCCCTTCTTAAAACATGTCCACAAAATGAATGTTTCCTATACATGCCATACTTAGTAAAGTAACTTCGCTATACCAAAATAAGAGATGATAGTGTGTTGCGAGCTTCGACTTTAATGATCCATGAGTTAGTTAGGTGGGACTGCATAGAAAGAAAGAAACATAACGTAAGCATAAAGCTTAGTAAGTTTGCATGTAACAACTCTTAGCATCATCATTGCTTAATATAAACCATTTCACATAAACAATGGTATCATGAATTTCAGCTAAAGAGCTTACTTGCTCATATAGATTCTTAGATGTCTCATGACACTTACTATTATCATACTTGTAAGGTAACCATGATACCTGTATCACTTGATCACATTGATCAGTATACTACAATAACAATAACCATGATATCTACTTTCTCATTCACAACATGAATAATACTCAACTTCATCTAACTTCATCTTGATACTAACTTTACTTTCTTAGCTTTCTTGCTATCTTCTTTTACCTTACTCATTTTCCCGATGAATTTCTGTGAATAACCGATGATACTAAATCTCTTCCCACATAATATGATGCCAAAGCCATATCCTAGACATGGTCTTACATGGGTTATCTCATCTTGGTTTCAAGGCCATGTCTTGACCTGGACTTATATGAAGTCTTGCTCTTAATAACATACTCAATGCCAAGCTTGAGTCCTTGGACTTACATGATAACTTGCTTGCTAACTTGATCAATGTCAAACTTGCCTTGGACTTACATGATATCTTGATCAATGCCAAGCTCGCCTTGGACTTACATGATAACTTAACTTGATCAATGCCAAGCTTGCCTTGGACTTACATGATATCTTGATCAATGCCAAGCTTGCCTTGGACTTACATGATAACTTGCTTGCTAACTTGATCAATGCCAAGCTTGCCTTGGACTTACATGATATCTTGATCAATGCCAAGCTTTCCTTCGACTTACATGATAACTTGCTTGCTAACTTGATCAATGCCAAGCTTGCCTTGGACTTACATGATATCTTGATCAATGCCAAGCTTGCCTTGGACTTACATGATAACTTGTTTGCTAACTTGATCAATGCCAAGCTTGCCTTGGACTTACATGATAACTTGCTTGAACATAACATAATCATTTCATACAATTATTGTACATTATATTAAGCAATTTAATGATAATAATCATAAAGCTTAAAAATCATACAAACTTACCTCAATATACAAAATGTACGTAGATGTGCAATTTAGTCCTCGACTTTGTTCTTACCTCAGTTTTGATCTGGGCTTCATTTTTCTTGATCTATAATCATAAATAGATCATTTAATAACCATATTGACCAAATTGACTCATAACTCATACTTTGGAAAATTACTATTTTGCCCTTATACTTTCTAATATTTGCACTTTTCCCCAATACTGTAAAATGATTTTCATGCAACTTTCTTAAACTTCATGCTCAACTGAATCATTTTCTTCTATAACAATCATCAATTTCACTATTTCTAGTAGGTATGACCAATTTTTAACTGTTACAAAATAGTCCCTACTACCATTTTTCATGAAATTCATTAAGGAAAAGATGTTTATCTAACATCAAACTCTCTTAAACTTCCATAAAACATCATTTAACAAGCATGTCATTCAAGGATAGATTTTTGAACATGCATCTTAGCTCATTTTATAGCTAAAATTAACTAATTCATAATACGGGAACTTCAAAAATACGAAGAATATTAAAAACAGGGCTAAGATGAACTTACTATGAGCTTAAAAAAATATGAAGAACCCTAGCTATGGTGTCTCCAAATTTTGGGTAGCAACAAGGAAGAAGATGAGTGAATTTTTCTCATCTTTATCCTATTTTAATCACTAATGAGGCCAAATGACCAAAATGCCCTTCCTATTAAAAATTTCCATAATAGTCTCTTAAGGCCAATTTTGTCCAAAAATTAAATTTTGGGCAAATTGCTACTTAAGGACTCACAATTATTAATCTTGAGCTATTTCATATAAAAGCTTCTAGAAACTCATATTTTGAAAAATTTTGCAATTTAGTCCTTTTTGGACCAATTGACCTCAACTTAATAAAATTGCTTTACAAAACTTTCATACTAGCATGCAAACATGGCATAAACCTGGAAAACTCATAATTTCACCTCGGGTTCGTGGCCTCGCACCACTATCTCGACTAGGCCCTAAATCGAGCTGTTACAATTCTCCTCTCTTAGGGATTTTTGTCCTCGAAAATCTTACCAGCAAAAAGGTTTGGATACTAATTTCTCATGCTCTCTTCTGATTCCCATGTAGCTTCTTCGATTCCGTGCCTTTGCCACAATACCTTTACTAAGGCAATACTCTTATTTCTTAGTTGCTTAACTTCCCGAGCCAAAATCTTGACTGGCTTTTCACCATAAGTCATGTCAGGACAAATTTCTATTTTCAAAGGGGTAATTACATGCGAAGGGCCTGATCTATAGGTCGTAACATTGACACGTGAAACACATCATGTATCTTCTCTAATTCTGATGGCAAAGCCAAACGGTAAGCTATCGGCCCAATTCTCTCTATAACCTCGTAAGGTCTAATGAAACATGGACTTAACTTACCTTTACGGCCAAATCTGAGAACTTTTCTCCATGGTGATACTATCAAAAAGACTTTATCCCCAACTTGGTACTCGATCTCTTTTCCTTTAAATCTGAATAGGATTTTTGTCTGTCTAATGCGGCCTTTAAACATTCTCGAATCACTTTCACTTTCTTCAGTTTCTTTAACAAAATCAACCCCGTGAATTTGATTCTCTTTAAGTTCAGTCCAAAACAAAGGAGTTCTGCACTTACGCCCATATAGGGCCTCATAAGGCACCATCTTTAAGCTCGACTGAAACCTATTATTATAAGCGAATTCTACCAATGGGAGAAACTTTTCCCAACTACCTTGGAATTTCAAAACACAACATCTGAGCATGTCCTCAAGTACTTGAATTAACCTCTCGGATTGACCGTCAGTTTGAGGGTGAAAAGCTGTGCTAAAACTCAATTTTGTACCCAAAGCTTCTTGCAGCTTCTTCCAGAATCTGGATGTGAATCTCAGATCTCTATCTGATATCATCGATAAGGGAACTCCGTGAAGTCTTACTATTTCTGAAACATACAAGTTTGCCAACTTGTCTAGGGAGTAATCCACTCGCACAGGTATAAAGTGGGCTGACTTCGTGAGTCTATCAACCACTACCCAAACAGCATCTTTCTTGCTCGGAGACAACGGTAAACCCATTACGAAATCCATGGTGATACGGTCCCATTTCCACTTGGGGACTAAGATGGGCTGAAGCAAACCCAAAGGTACTTGGTGCTTAGCTTTTACTTGCTGACAAATCATGCACTTGGAAACAAATTCTGAAATGTCTTTCTTCATTTTCGGCCACCAATACTATTGCTTTAAATCATTATACATCTTGGTGCCACCCAGATGTACAGATAAACATCCGTTATGTGCCCCGTGCAAAATTTTTTGAATGAGCTCCTCTTTTCTTGGCACACAAACTCTATCTCTAAACATTAAATATCCATCAGAATTAATTTGAAAGTCGGATTCAGTACCTAACTCGGACTGAGCTCTCTTAACTTGCAATTCACTATCTTCTTTCTAAGCCTCCAAGATCTCTTGAAGGAACATTGGTCTAGCTTTCAACTCAGCTAAAATAGAACCATCATCGGATAAAGATATGTTTGAATTCAATGCTCTCAAGGCAAATGGGATTTTCTTCTTAAAGCATCGGCGACCACATTCGCCTTTCCAAGATGGTAATCAATGACCAACTTATAGTCCTTTATCAACTCTAACCATCTTCGTTGTCTTAAATTCAACTCTTTCTATGTCATCAAGTATTTCAAACTTTTGTGATCGGTAAAAATCTGACATCGTTCACCATATAAATGGTGTCTCCAAATCTTCAAAGTGAAGACTATGGCAGCCAATTCAAGATCATGCGTCGGATAATTTTTCTCATGAGGCTTCAACTGTTTGGAGGCATAAGCAATTACCTTGCCTTCTTGCATGAGTACACAGCCTAATCCATTTAAGGATGCATCACTATAAATTATGAATTCTTTCCTTACCTAAGGTTGTACTAAAACCGAGCTTCACAAGATTGCTTTCAACTTCTCAAAACTTTGTTGGCATTTTTCGACCACTCAAACTTTACATTCTTTCAGAATAATCTAGTCATCGTGGTTCCAATCATAGAAAACCCTTGACAAATCATTTGTAGTAGCTTGGCTAGGCCCAGAAAACTTCTAATCTCCGTGATGTTCTTCGGTGGTTTCTAGCCTATTATAGCTGAGATCTTACTTGGATCACTCGAACTCCATCTCTCGAGACAATATGTCCCAAGAATCCCACTTTCTTGAGCCAAAACTCACTTTTACTGAATTTGGCATACAACTGATTTTCTCAAAGAGTCTATAAAACTATCCATAGATGATCAGCATGTTCATTCTCGTCTCGGGAATAAATTAGTATGTCGTCAATAAAAACGACTACAAACTTGTCAATGTATGGTCTGAAAATGCGATTCATTAAGTCCATGAATACTGCGGGAGCATTGGTCAGCCCAAAGGGTATGGCTAAAAAATCATAATGCCCATACCTCGTTCGAAAGGCAGTCTTGGATACATCTGAATCTTTCACTCTCAGCTGGTAGTACCCTGATCTCAAGTCTATTTTAGAGAACACAGTCGCTCCTTTCAATTGATCAAACAAATCGTCGATCCTAGGTAATGGGTACCTATTCTTTACTATCGCTTTATTAAGCTGACAGTAATCAATGTATAATCTCATGGTGCCATCTTTCTTTTTCACAAACAAAATCGGAGCGCCCCATGGTGAACAACTTGATCTTACAAAGCCTTTGTCTATCAACTTTTGCAACTGTAACTTCAACTCTTTCAACTCTGTTGGAGCCATTCTATAAGGAGTAATGGATATTGGTACAGTATTGGGAGCTAGCTCAATGCCAAACTCAACTTCTCTAACTGGTGGTAATCCTGGTAATTCTTCAGGAAAAACATCCACATACTCACATACTATCGATACTGATTCAATCTTTAGCTCTGGCTCTTTATCATTCAATACAAAGGCCAAAAATGTCTCATACCCTTTTCTTAGATATCTCTGCGCCGTCATATGAGAAATTACGATCTACCTTGCTCATCTGATTCTACATAAAGAGTATCCCCATTTTCACATCTCATCTTAATGTATTTCTTCCCACAATTTACAATTACATTATGAGTAGTCAACCAGTCCATACCAAGAATAAGGTCAAATTCATCAAATGGTAACAACATAAGATTTACTTTAAAGCAGTGACCTCTAATCATTAATGGACAATCTTTACAAACTTTATCAACTAACATACTCTTTCCTAAAGGATTAGACACCTTAATCACAAATTTTGTGATATCTATAGGCACACCCAAACCGGGTACTAATTTCATGCAAATGTTAGAGTGTGTGGATCCGGGGTCTATTAAAGCAATAACTTTGGTATTGTAAAGAGAAAAGGTACCCGTAATAACATCAGGGGAAGATGCCTCTTCGCGAGTGCGAATGGCATAAGTACTTCCAGGCACTCTACCCTCGGGTCTCACAGCCTACTCTCTGGGGTTACCTCTTCCACTTGCCCCTCTTTTCGAGTTCCTCTGCAGTCCCCCTCTGACCATACTCCCGGATCTCGAGTTTTGAGTTCTCTCTTCTTTAGCCATTTCTGGACAATCTTTTATGAAATAGTCTTGGGAACCACATCTAAAACATACATTTTCATGTGCTCAGCATTCTCCCAAATGGCATCTACCACATTGTGGACATTATGGTCTAGCAGGTCTAAAATTCCCAACACTTGCAACTGAAGTCGTCTGTGCTTTATTTCCCAAATACTACATACTCTTGTCTTTTCTTCAAAATCCAGTGGAAGTAGCTGTTCGAGTAGAGAAATCTCTTGACTTTTTGGATGACGATTGGAACGACTTGTTCCACTGTCTCTTTCTAGAATCGCGAGACTCCATTTCAAATTTCTTCTTCTCTTTTACTAGTTCTTTGGCTTTGCAAGCCCTTTCCATTAGCAAAACAAATTCTTTTAATTCGAGGATAGCAACAACCAGCTTAATGTTCTCATTTAAACCGTCTTCAAACCTTTTACTCATAATGGCCTCGGTGGACACACATTCATGAGCGTGCATTTGCCGAGTCCTACAAACTCTCACTCATAATCGCCATCGACATCTTGCCTTGCTTCACTCTAAAAATTCTTTCCTCTTCGGTCTACAAATCTCTGGCTGATATATTTTTTCTTAAACTCTTCTTATAAGAATTCCTATGAAATCTTTTCCCTTGGTACCACTGACACAAGCGTGTTCCACCATTGGTAAGCAGAATCTCTTAAGAGAGAGACTATACACTTCATGCATTCATCAGGGGTGTAGGATAGCTCGTTAAACACCTCGATGGTATTTTCTAACCGTAACTCGCTTTTTTCGGATCATCATCTTTTCTAGCTCGAATTCTTCCGCCCCATGCTTCCGATCCTATCAATTGAGGTTTACATCATCTTACCACCTCTACTACTTGAGGGCTACCTTGGAGTAGGTTGTGGAACAAAGGGGTGGAGGGGTTGTGCATTCGGGTTCACTCAACGAACTCCGTACTGTGCATCCATTATATGGAGGAAGGCTTCTAGCCTCTTCTCCTCCTCCTTCTTGACTCACCATAGTGGGTCTATTCTCATTCTCATACTAAGACTATCCTTTTGCAAGAGTCAGTGCGTTACTTTCTACATCATCCGCCTCAGCTCTTTCGGGATCCATTTACTATATGTATAAACATAATTTAAGTCATCAGGAGTCGTCACACTATCATTATAAAAATATTCTTACGTATTGCATGTATAGCTAGACTCATACTAGTGCTACGTTAGGCCTAGAACCAACTAAATCGTAGCTCTGATACCACTAAATATAACACCCCACATCCAAGACCGATACTGGGTTTGGATACGAGACATTACTAGGCTTGAACTCACTAAAACATGTACTTACGTGCTATAAAATTTCAATCCAACTTAAAAACTTCACTTTCTTAGTCAATACATATAACAAAGGCCTACGAAGCCTTTAACTCATGTCAGAAAACTTTCGGAATTAAAACCAAATAACTCATTTTTGAAGCAGGGATCACATGCCCGTATGACTTGGAACACGCTCGTGTATCCTTAAGCACGCCTATGCCCTCAAACCATGTAGGGCTACTGACTATTTCCACACGGCTTAGACACGCCCATGTCTACCAACCGTGGGAGGTTACTGACTAATTTCACACGGGCATGACACGCCCATGGGCTTAGACCGTGTGCTAATCCTTGATATACTGACTAAATCAACACGGTCTGCGAACGTCCATGTCTAAACCATGTGTCTTACACGGCACACACACACGGCCGTGGGATTTGCCCGTGGCCTATCTTGATTAATAATACTAAGGTACAAGGTTAACACGGTCTTGACACACGCTCGTGTGTCAAACCGTGTGGGCACTTATAGGCTATTTACTAAGCCATTAGCCACCCTAAAATAAAGATCATATCCGTACACAATTCAACAATGCAATAACAACCCAATTTTATGAATAATACTACATGCTTCATTGATCTCAATAAACATACATGCTTAGTCAAATTTGGCCAATCATTTAGCCATATACAAAAAAATAATAAACTTGATAGCCTTTACAAAGGCCCTTCTTAAAACATGTCCACAAAATGAATGTTTCCTATACATGCCATACTTAGTAAAGTAACTTCGCTATACCAAAATAAGAGTTGATAGTGTGTTGCGAGCTTCCACTTTAATGATCCACGAGTTAGTTTGGCGGGACTGCATAGAAGGAAAGAATCATAACATAAGCATATAGCTTAGTAAGTTTGCATGTAACAACTCTTAGCATCATCATTGCGTAATATAAACCATTTCACATAAACAATGGTATCATGAATTTTAGCTAAAGAGCTTACTTACTCATAATGATTCTTACATGTTTCATACTATTATCATACTTGTATGGTAACCATGATACCTGTATCACATGATCACATTGATCAGTATACTATAATAACAATAATCATGATATCTACTTTCACATTCACAACATGAATAATACTCAACTTCATCTAACTTCATCTTGATTACTAACTTTACTTTATTATCTTTCTTGCTATCTTATTTTACCTTACTCATTTGCCCGATGAATTTCTGTGAATAACCGAGGATATTAAATCTCTTCCCACATAATATGATGCCAAAGCCATATCCTAGACATGGTCTTACATGGGTTATCTCATCTTGGTTTCAAGGCCATGTCTGGACATGGGCTTATATGAAGTCTTGCTCTTGATAACATACTCAATGCCAAGCTTAAGTCCTTGGACTTACATGATAACTTGCTTGCTAACTAGATCAATGCCAAGCTTGCCTTGGACTTACATGATATCTTGATCAATGCCAAGCTTGCCATAGACTTACATGATATCTTGATCAATGCAAAGCTTGCCTTGGACTTACATGATAACTTGCTTGCTAACTTGATCAATGCCAAGCTTGCCTTGGACTTACTTGATATCTTGATCAATGCCAAGCTTTCCTTCGACTTACATGATAACTTGCTTGCTAACTTGATCAATGCCAAGCTTCCCTTGGACTTACATGATATCTTGATTAATGCTAAGCTTGTATTGGACTTACATGATAACTTGCTTGCTAACTTAATCAATGCCAAGCTGGCCTTGGACTTACATGATAACTTGCTTGAACATAACATGATCATTTCATACAATTATTGTACATTATATTAAGCAATTTAATGATAATAATCATAAAGCTTAAAAATCATACAAACTTACCTCAATATACAAAATGTATGTAGTTGTGTAATTTAGTCCTCGACTTTGTTCTTACCTCGATTTTGATCCAGGCTTTGTTTTTCTTGATCTATAATCATAAATAGATCATTTAATAATCATATTGACTAAATTGACTCATAACTCATACTTTGGCAAAATTATTATTTTGCCCTTATACTTTCTAATATTTGCACTTTTGCCCCAATTCTCGTAAAATGATTTTCATGCAACTTTCTTAAACTTCATGCTCAACTAAATCATTTTCTCTTCTATGACAATCATCAATTCTCACTATTTCTAGTAGGAATGACCAATTTTATAACTATTACAAAATGGTCCCTACTACCATTTTTTCATGAAATTCATTAAGGAAAAGATGTTTATCTAACATCAAACTCTCTTAAACTTGCATAAAACATCACTTAACAAGCATGTCATTCAATGGTAGATTTTTGAACATGCATCTTAGCTCATTTTATAGCTTAAATTAGCTAATTCATAATACGGGAACTTCAAAAATACGAAGAATATTAAAAATATGGCTAAGATGAACTTACTATGAGCTTGAAAAAAATGAAGAACCCTAGCTATGGTGTCTCCAAACTTTCGGCAGCAACAAGGAAGAATATGAGTGAATTTTTCTCATCTTTATCCTATTTTAATCACTAATGAGGCCAAATGACCAAAATGTCTTGTAACACCCCAAACCCTACCAAAACACTACTACGAATCCGTAATGTTACCGAAAAGTGTTGAAAAGAATTGCTTTTGAAGGTGTAAATAAGTTTTAAGTTCTAAAACAAATGCTATGCTTTAAAAAGGTGTTTGTCGTTTAAAACAGCAATTTGCCGACGAGTCAAATCTTTCGGGTTGTGTAAAGTTCAAATCGTTGTTTGTGCGAGAATTTTGAGAAAACATAAGTAAACTGAATTTTGAAAACTTCAATTTTATTTCCAGGTTGTAAATGGCTTCAAGTCATTTTAATTAACAAATCTGACTTAAATCCATAATATCCCAAAATAGTTAAAGTGGCCTCATTACATAATAAAAATAACCCAAATAATATCCAAACAGTTTAAAATATAAATAAAGTTTATTTAAAACAACTTTTGCATGGCCACCTCGAATCCGCTCCAAATTCTGGTCCAATGAATCACGAGTTACCCGCATTGTTTTGAACAATGAGTGAGTCACTGACTTAGTGTGCAATTAGTCCACATATCCACAATTGGGCTTGGCCCCAAATCCACATCAAATCAACATATCATGCACGGTTGCAACATGATAACCCACCCCAACCTAGTATCCATCCAGACACACCACCGTACATCCAACCACCACACACCGGGGATTACTAAATCGACCCTCCATCCACTACACACCACTTTGGCGCCTATGCCGAGCGGACATACCGCTTCAAAGCCCCTTAGTGGTCTAGCCACTGATCCATGTGATTAAATCACAAATATCCACGATGAGACCCATGGTCATCATCAATCCACAATGAGGCTCGAGGCCATGATTAATTGTGATAGAGTCACCCACGTACATAAATGTACACACTTCCCTTTATCAATATTTATATACCGAACCCATGCACATGCAGCATAATATGATGAAATGGCAATATAATAAAGTATAAATGCATCCAGACATGCGTATATAACATGCTTGCATACATCCACAATTATTAACCACAACCTCGACATAGGTAGTATACTAACACGGTTTCCGGATTACCCAAAGTGGGTACCACATCTCCACCACCACTATTGCGGCTACCACGTATGTTTATACATTTTAACTAAACAACTTAAGAAAATAGTGTGGTAATTACACACCGAAAACCTGAAGAACTAGGCTATCAATCTCCCTAACGTCCTCACTCGAAGAAACTACAGTGATTTGCTAGTCTCTCTCCGACGCTGGCCTACACCCCGGTGGCCAATCCCAAACCGCTAAAACTGACCGTTTCTTGAACTTAGGGGTAGGGACTACGTGTCCAACCCCTTTCGTTCCTTGGATGGTACTCGAATCCATCAGACAAAATCTTTGGTCAGAAGACCCGGGTTAAAACATTGAATAGGAAGGAATAGCAAAACCAAATGAATGCTAAGATCGAAAGAACATCCTTTCCAAAGTCGACCTAAATCCCGAAGGCTCTCACTTGAACTTGAAGGTCGTCGAAATCCCTACATAAGTCATGTTAGATTCAGCCTAACACCTATTTACCAAACAAAATGGCCTTTGGCCTAACCAAATACCTTCTTACCTTGATTGATCGAATCCCGAAAGATTACTAACACCCCTAACGCTGGCTTCAAACAAAAGAGACATAAAGTTAAGGCCCTTATCAAGGTTCAGCCATGCATAAGAACCAAGGTTAAGCTTTTGGTTTCAGCAACCAAAGTAAGAAAAAGAAAGATTAAAAAGGAATCACAAACCCTTACCACTACTACTAACCCGATTGAGAAAATTGATAGGAGATGAACGATGGCATCCCCTCTATAGATTAACAAACAGAATAGAGTCACCACCAAAGAGATATTCAGCTGTGACATGTTCGGCCAAGAGATAAAACTTGAGAAACAAATGAAATAGAAGAAGAAAAGAAAGAGTAGAGACGAAAAAGAGGGAATAATGGTGAATAGAAGATTCGGCCAAGGTTCTAATGGCTAAGAGGGTTATTCAGCTTTTAAGATTGAAGTGATCGGTGGAAAAGAAGAAGAGAGGGTTGAGGTTTATGAGGTTTCAGTTATGGGAGAGAGTGATGAGTGTAGTTTGATTTTTAAGAAGAATGGAGAAAAGGTGACGCAAATGGAGTAAAAAGGATTCGGCTAGAGAGGCTTCAAGAAAGAAAATGAAAACTTGAAATGAAAAGGGAGGAAAAAGTGGTACCTTCGGCTTTTGAAGATGAGAAGAAAAAGATGAATAAGAGTGACCCCACTGATCTTCTAAGTTTTGGTTGTGAGTCAAAAAGAGAGAAAAAGAGTTGAGATGCTAAGTGTTTTTGGCACAAGAGAGGACGAGAAGAAAGAAAAACTAAATTTTGGCACTATACACTATACACAAACAACCAAATTTTGGCACCCTCACCTTAAGCTCAAAACTAAATGTTCCCTCTCTAAACCCTCAAAACTCAGCCAACACCCAACTAGCCAACACCCCCCACGATTTTCTCTTTAACTCCTTCTACACCTCCCATTCAAATAAGTTTGAATTATTCAAACCCCACAAATAACTCTCCACCACCCATTCGAATGGCTTGACCCATTCAACCCTCCATCTTTCCAGTGCCCTTGCTAAATCCACTACCTCCCTCTCTTGGCGCAAAATGCAACTCCAAAATGCTGCCCACGCTGCTCAAACCTTCTCCCCCTTGGAACTCCCTTTTGACGCAACTCCCCTGCCCACCAGATGGTGTCTCCTTGCCACTCCACCACTCCACTTGTTGTGTCCTTAAACACCACTTTAAATCCCTTAAGGCCTAGCTCCACTAGCTCTCCCTTAAAGGCTTCAACCAAAAATTTTCACCAAAGCTCCTACCTAACCTCAAGGTTTCCCGAAGCCCCCAACACACTCAAACAAGCATGCAACATACAAGGACACACAGATACGAGATCAAATGCAAGACCCCTAAATCCCGGATGTTACAGTTCTACCCCCTTAAAGAAATTTCAGCCTCAAAATTACCTGGTCAAAATAGATGAGGGCATTATTGACACATTGCCGCCTCCGGCTCCGCCAAAGCTTCCTCTGTACCATGGTTTCGCCACAACACCTTAACTAGAGGAACTGATTTCTTTCGTAGCGCCTTCACATCTTGCTCCAAAATCTGGATTGGTTCTTCCTCGTACGACAGGTCTGGCTTTAGCTCAACTTACTTGATCGGCACCACGTGCGATAGATCTGAACGATAACGTCTTAGCATCGAGACGTGAAACACATCATGCATCTGCTTCAACTCTGAAGGCAACTCCAACTGATACGCTACTGGCCCAACTCGCTTCAAAACCCAATAAGGCCCTATAAACTTGGGACTCACTTACATTTATGTCCAAATCTCATCACCTTTTTCCACGGCGAAACTTTTAGAAATAGCCGATCACCCACTGCAAACTCTATCTCTTTCCGCTTAAGATCCGCATACGACTTGTATCTGTCAAATGCCTCCTTCAGCTGAGTTTGGATTACCTTAACCTTCTCCTCTGATTCTACCACCATTTCTGCACCTAAAACATGACGTTCACCCAGTTTTGTCTAACAAGTAGGAGTCTGACACTTCTGCCCATACAATGCTTTATACGGTGCCATCTAATACTAGCTTGATAACTGTTGTTGTATCCGAACTCTACTAAGGGCAAGAATTCTTCCCAACTACCTCTAAAGTCGATAACACATCCCCTTAACATATCTTCTAACACCTGAATTACCCTTTCAGACTGGCCATCCGTCTGCGGATGAAATGCCGTGCTAAAATCCAACCTGGTACCCAAAGCCTGATGCAATGCCCTCCAAAATCGCGACGTAAACCTAGGGTCCCTATCTGAGATGATTGACACTAGCACCCCATGTAGCCCCACAATTTCTACCACATACAACTTCGCCAACCTCTGTAGAGAGTAGTCGACACGAATAGGTATGAAATGAGTGAATTTTGTCAATTGATCCACTATCACCCATACCGAGTCTTTGGAGTAAGAGGAAGCCCACTAATGAAATCCATCGTGATTCTCTCCAACTTCCATTGTGGAATCTTCACTGGCTGTAGCAAACCCGACGGAACTTGATGTTTAGCTTTGACCTGCTGACATGTCAAACACTTTCCCACAAATTTCGTAACTTCTCGCTTCAATCTAAGCCACCAGAACTGATCTCGTAGATCCCTATACAACTTACTCCCTACAGGATGCATAGCGTAAGGGCTACTATACGATTCCCAAAGAATCTTCCACCTTAACTCCTTATCCTTCGGCATACAAACCCTTCTATGGAAACACAATACTTTGTCATTGCTCACATCAGTAATCCCTATTCTCCGTCTCCGAACTTGCGTAAGTCGAGCACTCGTAACCTCATCCACCAACCTGTTTTCTTTTACCTGACCTAACCATGTCGGCTTCACCTGCAGCTCCGCTAATAAACTCCCGTCGTCATAAAGGCTAAGATGAGCGAACATCGCCCTTAGATCCGATACTACCTTTCGGCTTAGTGCATCTGCCACCACATTTGCCTTACCCAAGTGGTATTTAATCAAGCAGTCGTAATCCTTCAGCAGCTCCACCCACCTCCGCTGTCTCAAGTTCAGCTCCTTCTGAGTCAGCAGATACTTTAAACTCTTATGGTCAGTATAGATCACTGACTTCTCTCCGTACAAATAATGCCTCTATACATTCAAAGAGAAAACCACTGCAGCCAACTTGTGTCATGAGTGGGATAGTTAACTTCATGTGGTCTTAACTACCGAGACGATAGGCAACAACCTTCCTTCCCAGATCAAGACACAACCTAACCTCGTATGAGATGCGTCACAATATACCACAAAATCTTTCCCTACTTCAGGCTGGATCAAAATCAGAGCCTCTGTCAAAACCCTCTTTAGCTTCTCAAAACTCTCCTGCTGCATGTCTGTCCACACAAAAGGTACCTCCTTCCTCAACAACTTAGTCAAAGGCACGATAATTGAAGAAAAACCTTTGACAAATCTTCTGTAATAACCTGCTAACCCCAAGAAACTACGAATCTCCATTACCGACTTAGGTGGTTTCCAATCTAATACGCCTCAATCTTTCGAGGATCTACTCTTATCCCTTCTGCCGATACCACATGCCCCAGAAAAGTAACTTCTCTCAACCAAAACTCGCACTTACTAAATTTAGCGTACAACTTCTTTTCCCTTAAAATCTGCAGAACCATCGCAGATGCGCATCATGCTCCTCCTCTGACATGGAATACACGAGAATGTCGTCTATGAACACCACGATGAACTGGTCCAAATAGGGTTGAAAAACCTGATTCGGCATATCCATGAACGCAGCTAGTGCGTTCGTCAACCCGAATAGCATTACCAGGAATTCATAGTGCCCGTATCGAGCCTAGAAAGCCGTCTTATGTATATCTACTTCCTTCACCTTAAGCTGGTGATACCCCGACCTCAAATCAATCTTCAAAAAGACCGCAGCCCCTTTGAGCTAATCAAACAAGTCGTCTATCCTCGACAGCGGGTACTTGTTCTTGATCGTCAGTTTATTCAACTGGCGGTAATCTATGCACATACGCATAGATCCGTCCTTCTTCTTTACAAATAACACCGGTGCTCCCCATGGAGACACACTGGGTCGAATGAAACCGCAATCTAACAACTCTTGGATCTGGGCTTTAAGTTCAACCAACTCCTTCGGTGCCATCCTATAGGGAGCGATGGACACCGGCGCCGAACCTGGCAGAAGCTTGATTCCAAATTTTGCCTCACGATCTAGAGGCAGCCTTGGAAGTTTTTTCGAAAAAACATCTACAAATTCCTTTACTGTTCGAACCTATCCCACAGCCACTTCCTTTGCATCCAAGGCACTAACAAATATTAAGAAAGCCATGCACCCCTTCTTCACCATTCTCTCTGCCTTAAGAACAGACACTACATTAGACAAGTAGTCCTTCCTCTCACCTACCACCAAAACTTCATCGCCCTCGGGAGTTGTCAACGTCATGTGCTTAGTAGCATAGTCCAAATTTGCACGATACCTTACTAACCAGTCCATGCCTAGGATCAAGTCAAATTCTTTGAACGACAGCTCCATCAAGTCAACAGAAACACCGGCCCTTAAACTTCTAAAGGTAAATCTCTAAATAGTTTATCTACTACTACCGACTGCTCTAATGGACTAAGTAATGTCATCTTCCTAGAGGCAATTTCAGGATTCATATTCAAGGTTATAGACACCATACTAGCAATATAGGAGTGAGTCGACCCAACATCAATTAAAGCAGTAAAGGATAACCCAAAATGAGAAATGTACCCGTGATAACATCTGGTGCATCCCCCTCCTCACGACGTCTGGCTACGTAAACCAACCCAGGCTATCTTGCATCTGAGCTCCCAGCACCTCTGCCCGATGCTCCACGACCCTGACCTAAACCATTCCCTTCGCGGTTCAGACCACGACCTCTTGACATCTGTTGACCACCCCTTCTTGGCTGCACATACCCCTGACATACCTTCCGAGTCCTAGCCATGTCTTGAGGACAGTTCTTAATCAGATGGTCCCTTGACCCACACCTGTAGCACTCTTTATTCCTTCCCCAACACTCTCCTACATGAGACCTCCCACACTGAGCACACTGATGAAACTGACTTCCAGTAGCTAGCGCAGAAACGCGAATAGGTCCCTCAACCCTAGGCTTTTTCTGGAAACCCCGATGTTACCGACGGTCCAAAACTCCTCTTATTCCTGCCTCTATCCTTATCCCGGTTCTGCCTCTCAGTTCACTTAACCTCCTCAGCTGTCCTCGCTTTTTCCACTAAAGTAGCAAAGTTCCTCTCCCGCTGAGGAGCTATCAACACTCGTAACTCATCCCACAGTTCATCCTTAAATTTCACACAACTCTCGTAGTAAGTTGCAACCATCCCTCTAGCATACTGGATTAACCACAAAAATTCTGCTTCATACTCAGCTACTGTCTTACCTCCTTGCACTAAGTTTAGAAACGCCTTCCTCTGTGCATCCACGTAACTAGCCCCAATGTATTTCTCTTTGAACTTAATCTTAAAGAAACTCCAATCCACCCGGTCTGTCAAGTACCTCTCTGATAGTGAGCCACCACTGGTAGGCCTCATCCCAAAGTAAAGAAACAGCGCCCTTCAATTTCTCTTCAGCTGTGCAATCTAGATCATCCATGATCCTCTCGATTGCCTCTAACCAGTACTCCGCCACATTCGGAGCTACCCCCGAGACACCCCTAAATATCTTGGTTCCATTCACTCGAGTCACTCGGATAATCGATTTTCGTGCCCCATTACCCATATTTTCCCCTACAACTCTCTCCAAAACCCACAAGATAGCTCGAGACATCGCATCGTCTCCACCGCTTGATCCTCGAACTCGCTTCCACAATTTGGCGGTGGCGTTTCATTCCTCGATTCATGACTGCATCCAACGGTTCCGACATGTACCATCTTGCCTCTACCACGCCCACACGCATTACGACTGCGTCCCCTAGAACTCATGTCTATCATCACGTTTTAATCTATTTTAAGAACTTTTGTGCATTAGCTTTCTTTCCACTTGTTGATTAAAGGTGTAGTTTTATGACATAGAATTTCAAGTTATTCTCTCGTAAAGCGCCATAAAGGTTTCAGTCTCTAAAGAGAATATCCTAAATTCTAATGTCCATATCCACAACAATGCACCACCTAACCACTTTCATTCAATTCATTTAACAAGTCAGTAGACTTACCAGGTAGACCTGGGCCGAAAAATTTGAGTGCCATGCCTTCACAAATCCATTTCATGAAAATTTTCCTTCAACTACTTTTGAATATCAATTTTAAAAAATGTTGGGGGCCTCAAAACCCAAAGGACGAGTTTTAAACCTAGCTCTGATGCCAAATTGTAACACCCTAAACCCGCCCAAAACACCACAGCTGAATCTAGAATGTTACTGGAAAAGTGTTGAAAAGAATTTTGTTTTGAAGGTGTAAATAAGTTTTAAGTTCTAAAACAAATATTCCGCTTTAAAAGGAGTCTGTCGTTTAAAATAGTAATTTGTCGACGAATCAAATCTTCCGGGTTGTGTAAAGTTCAAATCATTGTTTGTGCGAGAATTTCGAGAAAACATAAGTAAACCGAATTTTGAAAACTTCAATTTTATTTCCAGGTTGTAAATGGGTTAAAGTCATTTTAATTAACAAATCTGACTTAAATCCATAATATCCCAAAATAGTTAAAGTGGCCTTATTACATAATAAAATAACCCAAATAATATCCAAACAGCTTTAAAATATAAATAGAGTTTACGAAAACAACTTCGCATGGCCACCTCGAATCCGCTCAAATTTCGGTCCAATGAATCACGAAGTTATCCGCATTGTTTTGAACAATGAGTGAGTCACTGCACTCAGCAGCAATTAGTCCACACATATCCACAATTGGGCTTGGCCTCAAATCCACATCAAATCAACATATCATGCACGAAGATGCAACATGCTAACCCACCCCAACCTAGTATCCATCCGCTACACACCACCCGTACATCCAACCACCATACACCGGGGGATTACTAAATCGACCCTCCATCTGCTAACACCTCTTTGGCAGTCTATGCCAACGGACACACTGCTAAAGCCCCTTAGTGGTCTAGCCACTGATCCACGTGATTAAATCACAAATATCCATGATGAGACTCATGGTCATCATCAATCCACAATGAGGCTCGAGGCCATCATTAATCGTGATAGAGTCACCCACGTACATAAATGTATATACTTCCCCTTTATCGATATTTATATACCGAACCCATGCACATGCAGCATAATATGATAAAATGGGAATATAATAAACATGCGTATATAACATGCTTGCATACATCCACAATTATTAACCACAACCTCGACATAGGTAGTATACTAACCTGGTTTCCTGGATTACCCAAAGTGGGTACCACATCTCCACAGCCACTATTGCGACTACCACGTATGTTTATACATTTTAACTAAACAACTTAAGAAAACAGTATGGTAATTACACACCTGAAAACCTGAAGAACTAGGCTATCAATCTCCCTAACGTCCTCACTCGAAGAAACTATAGCGATCTACTTATCTCTCTTCGACACTGGCCCACACCCCGGTGGCCAATCCCGAACCGCTAAATCTGACCATTTCTTGAACTTAGGGGTAGGGACTACGTGTCCAACCCCTTTCGTTCCTTGGCTGGTTCTCGAATCCATCAGACAAAATCTTTGGTTAGAAGACCCGGTTAAAACTTTGAATAGGAAGGTAAAGCGAAACCAAATGAATGCTAAGATCGAAAGAACATCCTTACCAAAGTTGACCTAAATCCCGAAGGCTCTCACTTGAACTTGAAGGTCGTCGAAATCCCTACATAAGTCATGTTAGATTCGGCCTAACACCTATTGACCAAACAAAATGGCCTTTGGCCGAACCAAATACCTTCTTACCTTGATTGATCGAATCCCGAAAGATTACTAACACCCCTAACGCTGGCTTCAAACAAAAGAGACACAAAGTTAAGGCCCTTGCTGAATCCACTACCTCCCCCTCTTGACATAAAAATGCAACTCCAAAATGCTACCCACGCTGCTCGAACCTTCCCCCCTTGGAACTCTCCTTTGACGCAACTCCCCGCCCACCAGATGGCGTCTCCTTGCCACTCCACCACTCCACTTGTTGTGTCCTTAAACACCACTTTAAATCCCTTAAGGCCTAGCTCCACTAGCTCTCCCTTAAAGGCTTCAACCAAAAATTTTCACCAAAGCTCCTACCTAACCTCAAGGTTTCCCGAAGCCCCCAACACACTCAAACAAGCATGCAACACACAAGGACACATAGATACGAGATCAAATGCAAGACCCCTAAATCCCGGATGTTACATGCCTTTCCTCTTAAAAATTTTCGTAATAGTCTCTTAAGGCCAATTTTATCCAAAAATTAAATTTTGGGCAAATTGCTACTTAAGGACTCACAATTATTAATCTTGAGCTATTTCATATAAAAAGCTTTTAGAAACTCAGATTTTGGAAAGTTTTACAATTTAGTCCTTTTTGGACCAATTGACCTCAACTTATTAAAATTGCTTTACAAAACTTTCATACTAGCATGCAAACATGGCATAAACCTGGAAAATTCATAATTTCACCTCGGGTTCGTGGCCTCGCACCACTATCCCAACTAGGCCCTAAATCGGGTTGTTATATCACATACTTTATAATAGCACTTAAATATCATATCAAAATCGAATAACTTAAACATTTTACAATCTTAGCTTTAATCACATTCGGCTCTTTAAAAATATTGATACAAAATTTCCAAATCAACATATACTATGTTACGTACATAATTTACAATGTTTTATTGCTTAAAAACTTACCTTGGATATCGACATACGATGAAAATTAGTTATTCGACTATTTTCATTTTTCCCCAATCCAAATCTGTTTTCTTTGGTTCTTGATTTAAACATGTTCAAATTAAGCTCATTTAATTATATTTTCATTCAATTTAATCCAAAAACACATAAATGGGCAGATTACCATTTTGCCTCTATGTAACATCCTAAAAATTGAGTATCGATATGTTGCATGTTTTTGGTGCTTAGCTTGTGAATGATTCAATTTGTGTGCTTAATATAGTCTTGAGAGGGCTCGGGATTTATTCAGAATTAGAATAAATTTTAGTAATGAGTACTTTATTGAAGTGGATCAAGTGACCTTGATGTTTAAGGAAAATTAAGTGTCAAAAACTAGCACAAGATGAGCTAGTGGTAAAGTGGAGTTGGCGCCATAAGTGTTGCTTGAGGGAGAGGTTTGAATACCATGGATTGCATTTGGTGACTTTTATTTTGCACCTTTATAGCATGTGTCTGGTCAAGCCTTATTTTTGGTAAGGTTGGACTATTTCTTTTATGGCAAGGTGGCTAATGGTTAAGGTAAGCATGGAACTTAGGGAAAGAAATCCTAAACTTATGGAATGTAGGGGGAACACAAGGCACTTCTTAAGGGATGTGTTTTGGAAAGTTGGAATGGACAAGCTTGTCCATGAACTTGGAAGGTTTTGTGGACTAGTGGGTGGCCGAATTTTTGTGGTAGACTTTGGTAAGGATGTGCAGTTAGTGTGTAATCCCATTTGGTCATTTTTGTTCTCCCAAAACACCTTTTCTTTTCATCTTTTTCTCTCGTAGCCGAATGTGCTTGATGCTTTGGGTAAACATCTTTTTTTTTCTTCTTTTTTTGTCTTCTCATTTTGACCATTTGGTCATATTTTGCCAACCTCTCAAGTGTTTCATTTTGTGCTTCTCTCCTAGTGCCGAAAATATCAAACACAAAAGCCATTTCTTTTTCTTCTTTCTTCCTCATTGCCGAATGCACCATTGTCCCAAACTCTATTCCTTGCTCTTCTTTTACCTTTGAAAACCAAATCATAAACCTCTCATCATTATTCTCTTTCTTTCTCTATTTTTCTAATCCTTTAAACACATTTCTTCCTTCATATTTCTTCCATGGCCGAATGTTAGAGACCATCACCATAGCCGAATCTTTTTCCTTTCTTTTATATATATCATAGCCGAATCTTCCCTTCCTCATAGATTTATTCTCAATCATTTCTTCTATTCAAACTTTGGACCATCAGTAAGAATCATCTTCATTGTTTTCTTTTTGCTAATTGGTCACCTTGGCCAAATCTATAGGTTGTCTTGGAAGAGTCTTTTAAATCGAATAGTCGTTCATTCTCTTAGACGATTTCTTACATTATTTTTTTAGAGAATTAGTTGAGAGCCGAATCATTATCTCTTCGAAGTCATCTTAAAATCATTCAAATTTGGATCATAACTTTCAAGGGATTCGTTTGGAATCATTCAAAATTTTAAGGTAAGCCGAATTCACCCTTAAAAATAATAGTCTTAAATTTTGATATATTGTTAGGACTAATAATCTTTTGTCAATGGAGGCAAACAAGATAGGATCGAAAAGAGTGGTGAATAGTGTTCAAAAGAGGGGTGGATTCACTATTCCCTCTAGATTCAAGCGAAGGGCTATTTCGGCAATCCGAGATTTTCCACCGGGTTGTAGACCCTCCTCTGGTGAAAATCAATTATTTGAAGTCATTCATACTCCTGAGCCATTGACTGTTCGTGGTTCTTCAACGGGTTATGACCCATCAATCGGGAGAAACCACCAATAGTTATTATTCGAAATTTTGGGGTAAAGATCTAGATCACTTATCTTTAGTATAAATTTATTTAAATATTAGTGTTCTAATAAAGCGTGTCACGTATTTTGGTATCGACGAGCGGGAAAGTATAGTTCTCACCGTAATCAGGTGTGTAATTTCACACTTATCTCATGGGTTAGATATTATGCCGTAAACATTAGAATAAAAATTGTAAAGTTGGTAAAGTCAAAAAATACGGTATATTAACACTTTCTGTGTAAATGCATTAAATCAGTGTTAAATTTGTGGAAATTACGGAATTGCCTTTAATGGGCTATTCTGTTAAAAAGTGATATTTTGGGCCTCATGTGACAAATGGGCCATACGAATTATTTGATAAATTGGCCAAGTGAGAGAATTATGAAAAGGGCCTCATGTGACAATGGGCCATACGAATTATTTGATAAATTGGCCAAGTGTGAAAATTGTGAAAAGGGCCTCATGTGATTAATAGGCCAATTTGCTAGATTGATTAATGGGCCAAATTGTTAAGATCGATTAATGGGCCAAATTGGTAGATTGCTTAATGGGCCAACATGTATTATAGGCCTTATGTTGAAATTATTATATGAATATTGCTATGCTTTGTATATGCATACATGATTGCATGGGTTGGGATAAAATTGAAGAGAAGTTCTTGTGGCTCTGCCACAATCTAGTTTGGGTGGCTCTGCCACAATCTAGTGGCTCTGCGACAATCTAGTTCGGGTGGCTCAACCACAAACATTTTAAATGGCTTTATGCCTGCGATTGGTGTGTTGGTGGGGTGGGTTGACTTGATCCCCACAGGTGTGCTGGTTGGTACGGGTGGTGTGTAGCGGATGGAAATTAGGCTTGGTTGGGATTTGCATATCACATGCATTTTGTATTTGGTATATATTGTACATTTGTAAATGGCTTAAGCCCAATTAAATGCTTATATGGTTTTGGCCCAATGGACACGGTAAGTGGGTTACACACTGAGTTTTAAGTAACTCACCCCATTTTCTTACCCTTCTCAAGTAATGAAAATTGATCGAGGCTTGGGCCGGGGATGACTTCGTGAAGGCCATACTACTAATGATGAGTTATATAAACTCGAACTTCTTTTAAGTATTTTTATTTAAGTACTATTTCAATTATGATGTAATAGGGCCTCCGTATTATTTTTATGGATTTTTATTCGTGGATGGATTTTAATATGTTTTAAATACTAAAAGGAACTATTTTAATTTTATAATGTTTTCCATAATTTTTCTTATAAAAGGGTTTTTCTTAAATATTTCAAACTCGTAAAATGTCGTGAAAACTCTTTTATAAATTTTGTTTCCAAATCTCTTGTGAATTTAGTTTTAAACTTCTTTAAAAATTTAACCAATTATTTCTCCGAGATCAATTTTAAACTCTTATGCCATAAAAAACATAGATTTCAAATTAACCTCGGTTTTGATGAACTTCACCTCCAAAATAGTTTTTGAAAAATCATTTTCTTTAAATCATTGATGACTAGATGTAAGTTCAATTTGTGTGGCATGCCAAGTCTGGTCTTAACGCATAGGTCGGGTTTGGGGTGTTACACCCTAAACTTTTACATATTTACATTTTTGCCCCAATGCTCAAAAATTAAACTTCATCCCTTATTATTATGTTTTATAACATGCTGATCATTTTTCCCTTCTATGGCAACATCAAATTCTTACTTAACATACACTTATGAACAATAGTAATTTTTACCGATTAGCTCGTTTTACTCGTTTTCACCGAAAATCACTTAGTAAAAATCATTCCTCTACTCATTAACATGCACAATATACCATCAAATATCAAAATACATAAGCTTTCAACAATGGCATAATTCAAAATATTCACCAAAATCAAAATTTCAAGCATGGGTTTTGTAGATAACTTAGCAACGATCTCAAAACGTAAAAAATATCGAAAACCGAACAAAATCACTTACCCAATTAAACCTCCAAAGTGCCGAACCTTAGGTAACTTTTCTTCTTTTATTTCTCTCTTAGTTTCAGCAATGGAAAAAAATGAACATGCAAACTCTTTTTTTTCATGTTTTATTTAATATATTAACTTTATAATACTTTACTTATTATTATAACTTTTATGTTTAGTATATATAAAAAAACAAAAACCACATAATGTAACTTTAGTGTCGTCCATTCAATAATTAAAGGGAAATGTTACAACATAAAACCCTCATATTAAAAGAACAACCATTATTCAGCCCCTTTGAATTTAACCACTAATTTTTCATTTTATGCGATTAAGCCTTTTTTCTTAAATTAAACAAACAAACGAACAAATTAATTCACAAAATTTTAACACATGCTCAATCATATATAATTAACACAAAAAATAATATTAAAATATTTTTTAACTTGGATTCGTGGTCCCGAAACCACTGTTCCGATTAGGGTCAAAATTGGGCTATTACATAGTTTGATCCGTAAGACTCCCTAACATATATTAAACCCTCTCTCGAGGTGAATAACGTCTAACCCTAGGTTAATTAACGAAAATCTCTTTCTCAAATAATAACCCACTAGAATAGTAGTAAATCGATCTATGGACTCCCATATTAGGTTTTACCCTAATCCGGCAAAATCTCGTCACCCTATCTCTAGGCGTGTGATCGACTCCGTTTAATTATGCTAGATATACTCTTAAGCAGGGTCTATTCCACCTCCACCTAAGCACATCAGATTTGGATTAAGCATGCATAATTAAGAACAAACTAAGTATTTATCATATAATTCAGAAAATAATAATAAGATTCATCTAGGTTTCATCCCCTTCAAGTATCCGAAGGGTTTAGTTCATAATGAATAAAGAAAACATCTCAAGAGAAAAGATAAAACAAAACATAAGAAATCCCTAAAACCCCTAAAGGAATTTAAGGAGAAATCACTGCCTTGAGTAGAATTTTGGCTCCTTGAGATGGATCAACTGCTATCTTCGAGTAATTCCCACAAATCGACCTTCCTGCTCGCCTTTGGCCTAGTTAATCGCCTCGACAAAAGCCCCGGCAAAAGCTTTCATTAACGCCCCTAAAGGTTGGCCTCTAGGGTATTTATATAGGCTTTGAGATGCCTTACTTGGCCTCTAAGTATCCTAATTCAAGTATAATCCTACTCGGGTGTTTGAATAGGCTTTGGAATGTGTTTCTTTGCCTTCAAGTATCCAAATCCGAGTGAAATTCCTCTTGGTCGAGGCAGGGACATGCCCATGGTACACGCCCTTGTAAATCATTTTCAGTCCGTGTCTTGATTCTGTCGATTAGGGCACACGGTAGGTAAATCATGGCATGGCCATGTCTTAGTTAATTGTCGAGGCACGGCCGTGTGGCTTGAAGTCCAGGCCGTGTCAATTTCCTATTTGGCCCAAATTGGCCCGTTTTAAGCCTATTTCTTGTTCTTTTCGTCCTCGGAACTGAATCCTTGTTTAGGATTTTCTACAGCCACGAATCCTTGTTTAGAATTCATTGGTGTTTTTGGGCTTTCTTTTGCAGCCACGAATCCTTGTTTAGAATTCATTGGTGCTTTTCCTTTATTGGGCTTTTTATGGACAGTGGTCCATTCTCCCATTTTTATTTCTAGAGGCTTTTTACCTCTATCCATAAGGCCTGCTAAGAAAATCAGCAAATATTAGTACATATAAATTTAGGATTAGATATCAATGGTGTTTCTATGTTAGATAACACTACTGATTTTTTATTAATAGAAAATGGTAAATATTGTTTTATAAAATTATTTCCTAATAGTATATCGCCATACATATCAGGAAGACATAATAATTTTGGAATCAAGGATTAAGAGCACCTTTTTACATAAATCAAGGGCTAAATCATCCAAAAGCATACTAAATGTGGGCCTAAAATATGTTACTTTTACGGTTATCAAATACCCCATAGATAATTTTACGGTTATCAAGCAAAATTCTCAACTTATAATTAAAAAGAACTTTCTATAATTCATAATTCCTATCAATATTGCCTCATCATAATCCATAGATAATTTATACATGGATGATTTACTTCAAAGACTCATAAAGATTCAGGCATTTCTAAGTCATATATTTGTATCATGAAAAAAACATAAGTGTCTCCCCTTATCTAAACAATTACCTTTGATTCAAAATTGACAAGGATTGACATCCTCACCAAAGATTCACTCAAATCACTCGAAAGTGTTTAAGGTTCACAAATAAGCACTCAACAGTCAAACCTGAAAAGTTAATCCCATAGGCTTGCCTAAAAATCAAATCTCCACCACTGTAATATGAGATGATACACAAATCAAAAGGTCTTTAACGAGGTTGTAACGGGGCTTAGGTTAAAGGTGTGGATAAAGGCTAAATTAGAAGGTTAAAAATCAAGATTGACATGATAAATTACCTACTAAGAATAATGAACTAGAAAATAAATGATTGCTTTGAAACTAGTAATACTACTATTGATAATACTTTTAATACGAGCTCTTCTTCAACAATTGGAATTTAAACGCATAAGCTCCTTTAATCATATACTAATACTTGAATATACTTTGGTTTTTTTTTAAGAACAAACTAAGTAGAAACATAATAAAGAAAGAACTTTATCAACTGAAATAAAATAACTCAGCAACTGATCAAATCAATTCTCGATAAAAGGGTAATTAAAAGAATGGTGATAACAAATACAAAAGGTTTTGGGTTAATATTAGTGGTTAAATCAATAAAAGGGTTGTTAGGATTAAATGGTTCACTAAGGGTTCATTTGTGAAGGTAGGATTTTTAGTGGAGTGAATGGGTTAAAACCTAGGTGCCTTTATCATCTCAGTATATCAAATCATTTAATGTGGTCTCGATATGTGTAATCAAGGCAAGTTCTAAAATAACAATTTAGTGTTGACACACTCATAATCAATAAAGTGAGCATGAAAAAGAATATATGCTCTATAAGGCTCAAAATCTCACAAAAATAATGGGTATTTGATATCAATCCCTGTAAATTTCAAACTTCAAGGTAATATTCAAATTCAGTTTAACAACCTAGCAAATTTTTTATTCTTGAAAATAGACTTATCATGCTTGATTCTCTAGTATTCTTCAAGTATAAATCATCAATGCATAATTATCAATGACTTACTCAAAAACATATCAATAAAAATCACAAATCATTAGAAATTTCACTCTAATTGATAATATGAGAAAATTACTTAGGAACAAGACTAAAATTTAGGATTTTAGAATAATACAAAAGTTAGGTACTTTTACCCCCCACATTGTAACATCCCGAAATTAGGCCTAGAGGATTGAGCCCAATGGACCTTGGGCGTAGTAGCGTTAAATTTTTTGGAGAATAGGAGATCGGCTTAAGTGCAAGTTGGACCTTTAGATAAGTGATTTTGAAGGTTAGGGGCTTCTATGAAGTCCCGGATCAAATATTAGCTTTGGGAAAATTTTGGCTTTAGGTGAAAAAACTTTAGAGGTTGGCGGGTAGGCCTTAAGAATAAAATGTGGAGGAAAATGACACAAGTGGTGTGTGTGGTGTAGTGGCAAAGTGACGCCAAGGAAGGAAGGAGGTCCAAGGTTCTAGTTGTAGCGCTTGCATTCCTTTTGATTATTTTTATTAAATGAATTTAGACCTTGGCCATAGGGTTATATTTAATTGCGCATGGTTTGAGGCACAAGGAGCTAGTTGGTAAAGTGGCTAGCGCGTGGATTATGTTATAAGGGAGCCCGGTTGAATCTCATGAGAAGCAACTGAGTATTTATTTTATGAGTGGACGGTGAAGAGTTTCATTGAATTTAAACTCTCTCGTGAAGGATCCCACATCGGAAAGATACAAGGAATGAAGGTGAAGAGCTAGCTATATAAAGAGCATGCCGGAGAAGGGTTAACATACCTTGGTGGGCGTTAGCAGGAGTGGTCGTCGCAGCGATTTAGCACCGAGTCCTATCGGTGTGCAACTCTCTACTCTAGTTGTAGAGCAAGAATGCCGAAGTGCAGTCATTACGAATAGTAGCCACACGAGCGTCTGGCGCACGTGTGGGGCTTCAACGCGATAGTTGAGGCCATCGAGTTTTCTTGTGGGTTGGGGTGCTTGGGCTACGATGGGTCAAGTGGGCCCTAATGGGCCCGTAGAGCCCAATTGGAATAAATTGTATGATGATATAGTATATAGTGAACTAGACTAGGTGGAACTTATATACGTGGATAGATTTGTGTTAGGTGGGCCATACGAGCGCAGGGCCCGAATGGGTGAAATCGGGTTTTAGGCCCAACAATCCTAAGAAAGACGAAAATGGTAGTTGAGTCGCTCAGGCGATTAATCGCACCTTTAGAAAGGCCATTCTGTACAAAATTACGAAAATACCCTTAGTGGGTAAATTACAAAATACCCTTGGTGGGTAGATTACTGAAAATACCCTTGGTGGGTAAATTACGAAAATACCCTTGGTGGGTAAATTACTTAAAATACCCTTAGTGGATAAATTATTAAAATACCCTTGGTGGGTAAATTACGAAAATACCCTTGGTGGGTAGATTACGAAAATACCCTTGTGCGTAAATTACTTAAAATACCCTTGGTGGGTAAATTACAAAATATACCTTGGTGGGTAAATTACAAAATACGCTTGGTGGGTAGATTACTTAAAATACCCTTGGTGGGTAAATTACGAAAATACCCTTAGTGGGTAAATTATGAAAATACCCTTGGTGGGTAAATTACAAAAATACCCTTGGTGGGTAAATTACAAAAATACCCTTGGTAGGTAGATTACGAAAATACCCTTGGTGGGTAAGTTACGAAAATACCCTTGGTGGGTAAATTACGAAAATACCCTTGGTAGGTAAATTATGAAAATACCCTTGGTGGGTAAATTACAAAAATACCCTAGGTAGATAAATTACAAAAATACCCTTGGTTGGTAAATTACAAAATACCCTTGGTGGGTAAATTCTTAAAATACCCTTGGTGGGTAAATTACTTAAAATACCCTTGGTAGGTAAATTACAAAATACCCTTGGTGGGTAGATTACGAAAATACCCTTGGTGGGTAAATTACTGAAAATACCCTTGGTGGGTAAATTACGAAAATACCCTTGGTGGGTAAATTACTTAAAATACCCTAGGTGGGTAAATTACAGAAATACCCTAGGTGGGTAAATTACAGAAATACCCTTGGTGGGTAAATTACGAAAATACCCTTGGTGGGTAAATTACGAAAACACCCTTGGTGGATAAATTACGAAAATACCTTTGGTAGGTAAAATTACGGTTATACCCTTAGAGGTTGATTAGTATGATTATGTTGTTTTATGTCTATCTGATTATGATGGTAATTCATGTTATACTTATATTTGATATATGTCTAGCATACATGACATACTACATACACGAATTATTATGTCATATTGCACGGGTATGATGAGAGGAGGGGGAAGATTGATATCGTGACTTCGGTCACCAGTGATTTGGTATCACATTCGTGTCTTGGACACCGAGGTTTGGCACCTCATAGCGACTCGTCCTCGTGGTTAATACCACCGTGGGTTGGCCCCACTTTTGAGATATGGGATCGTCGCCATGATTTGGTATCACACGGGTTGGCCCCACAACTTGATGATTCGTGACTTGGTCACGGTGGTTTGGCACCACCGGTGGTTTGGCACCACCGGTGATTTGGTATCACATTCGTGTCTTGGACACCGGAGGTTTGGCACCTCATAGCGACTCGTCCTCGTGGTTAACACCACAGTGGGTTGGCCCCACTTTTGAGATATGGGATCGTTGCTGTGATTTGGTATCACACGTGGGTTGGCCCCACGATGGATTCTTCGTGATTTTGGTCACCAAAGTGATTTGGTATCACATTTATATCGTGACTTGGTCACCGATGGTTTGGCACCACCCGGTGGTTTGGTACCACACGGGTAGAAAAGGAGTTATGGATGGCTAGGTTGGGTGCATTATACATATATGTTGCTTTGTTATAATTTGTGTAAGCACGTGGTATTTACCCGGAGAGGGAATATGCATCGAGTCTTGGTGACTCACCTTCTCCTTATCTTTTCGTGTGATTCGTGAGTTTGCGGATGAGGAGCCGGATGAACTCGAGGAGGCCATGCAATAAAATTTGGTTTTACATGAATTTCCAATTGGGTACTTTATTTTAATTTGGTTTTCATATTTTTATGGATTTGTAATAAGGCTGTTTAATTATGTTTTGGATTATTTTATGTTTTGAATATGTTTAAAATATGGCTTTTAAATTACTTGGTTAATTTAATAATTGAGCCCAAAGTTTTCTAAACTAAAAACTTCAATGGTTTTAAAAATCTTACCATCGGGTAACATGAATAGTTCAATAGTAAAATTACAAGTTAAATGTTTTCAACAGATTAAGTGATTTCCAAAATTCAAGTTTCTATACTCAATTGCAAACGGATTTTCCAAAATGATATTTCAATTTTCTTAAAAGATATAAATGTTTTCTATCCTATGATTTATCAACTAAGTTTTAAAGTTTTATGTAATTTCAAGTAAATTTCAATTTTAACTTATTTTCGACAAATAAAGAATTACAAAGAGTTTTTCACAAAAATTTAATTGTTAATTCGATTCTTTCAAAAATTATTTTCCTTAGTGACATACCGTATTCTATTACGTAGGCGTATTGACCAGTTTGGGGTGTTACAAATTGGTATCGAGCCTAGGTTTCAAAAACTCTACTGTGAGTTATGGGGTTCAAAAAGTTTGTTTGAAAATACATGTTGTTTGGAAGTATGGCACCTTGAGTCTCCCAGATCCAAACTGTAAGTTCCTTATTTTATGTTTGTTAAGACAATGTTATGACTGTATTTTTGGTATTTATTTTGTGTGTCTTTGGTTTGGATATAGAAATTGTATGTATAAATATCGATTTGCTTTTGTGTTTAGTTATCTAGTTATGAGAAAGAAGTTTTAGATTTGGTTTATTAGTGTTATTACATCGAGTGCGCTTGTGAGCGTAGTGTGGTAGGTTAGGACGTGATGCTAGTTAGTTGGAAATTTCGAGGATGAAATTTCTTTAAGGAGGGTAGATTTGTAACATCCCGAAATTAGGCCTAGAGGATTGAGCCCAATGGACCTTGGGCGTAGTAGCGTTTAAAATTTTTGGAGAATAGGAGATCGGCTTAAGTGCAAGTTGGACCTTTTAGATAAGTGATTTTGAAGGTTGGGGCTTCTATGAAGTCCCGGATCAAATATTAGCTTTGGGAAAATTTTGGCTTTAGGTGAAAAAACTTTAAAGGTTGGCGGGTAGGCCTTAAGAATAAAATGTGGAGGAAAATGACACAAGTGGTGTGTGTGGTGTAGTGGCAAAGTGACGCCGCAGGAAGGAAGGAGGTCCAAGGTTCTAGTTGTAGCGTTTGCATTCCTTTTGATTATTTTATTAAATGAATTTAGACCTTGGCCATAGGGTTATATTTAATTTGCATGGTTTGAGGCACAAGGAGCTAGTTGGTAAAGTGGCTAGCAGCGTGGATTATGTTATAAGGGAGCCCGGGTTCAATCTCATGAGAAGCAACGAGTATTTATTTTATGAGTGGACGGTAAGAGTTTCAGCTTGAATTTAAACTCTCTTGTGAAGGATCCCACATCGGAAAGATACAAGGAATGAAGGTGAAGAGCTAGCTATATAAAGAGCATGCCAGAGAAGGGTTAACATACCTTGGTGGGCGTTGGGCACAGGAGTGGTCGCAGTGCGATTTAGCACCGCGAGTCCTATCGATGTGTAACTCTCTACTCTAGTTGTAGAAGCAAGAATGCCAAGTGCTTGGCCACTAAGAATAGTAGCCACACGAGCGTCTGAGCGCACGTGTGGGGCTTCAACGCGATAGTTGAGGCCATCAAGTAGTTTTCTTGTGGGTTGAAATGCTTGGGCTACGATGGGTCAAGTGGGCCCAATGGGCCCGTGAGGCCCAATTGGAATAAATTGTATGATGATATAGTATATAGTGAACTAGACTAGGTGGAACTTATATACGTGGATAGATTTGTGTTAGGTGGGCCACACGAGCGCAGGGCCCGAATGGGTCAAATCGTTTTAGGCCCAACAAATCCCAGAAAGACCAGAAAATGGTAGTTGAGTCGCCATGCGACAATCGCACCTTTAGAAAGGCCATTCGGTACAAAATTACGAAAATACCCTTGGTGGGTAAATTACAAAAATACCTTGGTGGGTAGATTACTAAAATACCCTTGGTGGGTAAATTACGAAAATACCCTTGGTGGGTAAATTACTGAAAATACCCTTAGTGGATAAATTACGAAAATACCCTTGGTGGGTAAATTACTTAAAATACCCTTGGTGGGTAGATTACTTAAAATACCCTTGGTGCGTAAATTACTTAAAATACCCTTGGTGGGTAAATTACAAAATATACTTGGTGGGTAAATTACAAAAATACGCTTGGTGGGTAGATTACGAAAATACCCTTGGTGGGTAAATTACTTAAAATACCCTTAGTGGGTAAATTATGAAAATACCCTTGGTGGGTAAATTACAAAATACCCTTGGTGGGTAAATTACAAAATACCCTTGGTGGGTAAGTTACTAAAATACCCTTGGTGGGTAAGTTACTTAAAATACCCTTGGTGGGTAAATTTAAAATACCCTTGGTGGGTAAATTACTGAAAATACCCTTGGTGGGTAAATTACAAAAATACCTAGGTAGATAAATTACAAAAATACCCTTGGTTGGTAAATTACAAAATACCCTTGGTGGGTAAATTACGAAAATACCCTTGGTGGGTAAATTACTTAAAATACCCTTGGTAGGTAAATTACAAAATACCCTTGGTGGGTAGATTACTAAAATACCCTTGGTGGGTAAATTACTTAAAATACCCTTGGTGGGTAAATTACGAAAATACCCTTGGTGGGTAAATTACGAAAATACCCTAGGTGGGTAAATTACGTAAATACCCTAGGTGGGTAAATTACGTAAATACCCTTGGTGGGTAAATTACTAAAATACCCTTGGTGGGTAAATTACGAAAACACCCTTGGTGGATAAATTACTTAAAATACCTTTGGTAGGTAAAATTACGGTTATACCTTAGAGGTTGATTAGTATGATTATGTTGTTTTATGTCTATCCGATTATGATGGTAATTCATGTTATACTTATATTTGATATATGTCTAGCATACATGACATACTACATACACTAATTATTATGTCATATTGCACGGGTATGATGAGAGGAGGGAAGATTGATATCGTGACTTCGGTCACAAGTGATTTGGTATCACATTCGTGTCTTGGACACCGGAGGTTTGGCACCTCATAGCGACTCGTCCCCGTGGTTAATACCACCGTGGGTTGGCCCCACTTTTGAGATATGGGATCGCCATGATTTGGTATCACACGGGTTGGCCCCACAACTTGATGATTCGTGACTTTGGTCCACGGTGGTTTGGCACCACCGGTGGTTTGGCACCACCGGTGATTTGGTATCACATTCGTGTCTTCTGGACACCGGAGGTTTGGCACCTCATAGCGACTCGTCCTCGTGGTTAACACCACGTGGGTTGGCCCCACTTTTGAGATATAGGATCGCCGCCATGATTTGGTATCACACGGGTTGGCCCCACGATGGATTCTTCGTGATTTTGGTCACCAAAGGATTTGGTATCACATTTATATCGTGACTTTGGTCACCAGTGGTTTGGCACCACCAGTGGTTTGGTACCACACGGGGTAGAAAAGGAGTTATGGATGGCTAGGTTGGGTGCATTATACATATATGTTGCTTTGTTATAATTTGTGTAAGTACGTGGTATTTACCCGGAGAGGGAATATGCATCGAGTCTTGGTGACTCACCTTCTCCCTTATCTTTTCAGGTGATTCGTGAGTTTGCGGATGAGGAGCCGGATGAACTCGAGGAGGCCATGCAATAAAATTTGGTTTTACATGAATTTCCAATTGGGTACTTTATTTTAATTTGGTTTTCATATTTTATGGATTTGTAATAAGGCCTGCTTAATTATGTTTTGGATTATTTTATGTTTTGAATATGTTTAAAATATGGCTTTTAAATTACTTGGTTAATTTAATAATTGAGCCCAAAGTTTTCTAAACTAAAACTCATAATGGTTTTAAAAATCTTACCATCGGGTAACATGAATAGTTCAATAGTAAAATTACAAGTTAAATGTTTTCAACAGATTAAGTGATTTCCAAAATTCAAGTTTCTATACTCAATTGCAAACGGATTTTCCAAAATGATATTTCAATTTTCTTAAAAAGATATAAATGTTTTCTATCCTATGATTTATCAACTAAGTTTTAAAGTTTTATGTAATTTCAAGTAAATTTCAATTTTAACTTATTTTCACAAATAAAGAATTACAAAGAGTTTTTCACAAAATTTAATTGTTAATTCGATTCTTTCAAAAATTATTTTCCTTAGTGACATACCGTATTCTGGCCGTAGGCGTATTGACTGGTTTGGGGTGTTACACACTTAAGATGTACATTGCCCTCAATGTACAATGATAGATAAACAATTATGTAATGATAAAATCAAAAGAGAAGGGGAGAAGTAACACTTCCTGAATTCTTGGATGAAGTCAATGAAAAGAAACCAGATAAGATTAGAGGTAAATGTAGGGAAGCGTCTCGAACCGTTTGAAATTGAATCCTCGAAGTAGTTGGCTTGGTTTTATTGTATCCTAAGCTAAATCTAAATGCCATTGAGAAAAAGGAGAAAATAATAAAGGAAGTAAAAATAAAAATAAAAATAAAAATATGAATAAAAGTAAATAATTAAATAGAGATAAGTTCCTCGCCCATGTGCCTAGCCGTGGTGTCCACACGGCCACAGCCACGGCCGTGTGCAAGGCCGTGTGGGTATGGGAACCTATGCCTAAATACGAAAAGAAATAAAACCAAACTAATTAGTACGGTTAGTACTCGGGTTGCCTCCCGAGAGGTGCTCGTTTAAAGTCTTAAGCTAGACTTACCTGTTATACACACAATCATGGTGGTTTGAGGAGGTGGAAATCATTTCTCATACGATCAACTCGGTTATGGATATAAATTTAAGTTGAGTAATGTTTACCTCAAAAGTGTTGAATTTAGGATTGCTTGCCTCGACTGTGCCATATAGGAAGACACTCAGTACCTCAAAAGTGATTTCTTCGTTTGACTTGAGGTCTGAATTGGTGATTTGAGGGTCTTCCTTATTCAAAAATACCTGATCCTTTATTTTGATGTGATTTGTTGTTCCTATCAGCTCGTCTGGGGTTTCCTTCGGTTTCACTTCGTATGGTTTGGTTTTTTTAAATTGTGTTTTCCACTTTTCTAGTTTGTTGACCCTAAGACTTCGTTCCTCATATAATTCTTATTTGTTGGAAGGAGGTCTAAGATCTAGCTCAGCTAGGTGATTTCATGATGCTTCCTGTAAAGAAGGTTGAACCAAATGGTTATCAATAAAATTAACGTTCGTACCTTTATTACTCAATGTCCTAGCTAAGTCAAGAGCTTGAAGAGTGATTGTTTCGTCTTCTACACGAAGTGTGAGTTCACCAAATTCTTTCTCTGTGTGGTCTTTCTTTATTGCATCGGGATATGGCACACGAGGTTGGTACTCTGTACTTACCGGTTTTGGTATATCATGGCACACCTCAACCTTACCTTCACTTACCACAGGTTCTTCCCTTGGGTTTGATTCGTCTAACCCTTCACTGTCATGAGCTGGTACAATTTGAATTTGCTTGCTTGGGTTAATCTCTATGTTGCTTGGTAGATGCCCTTACGGTCGTTCGAACATTAACTTTGCAAGTTGTTCAACTGACTTAGTAATTTTCTGAACTTGGTTCTTGATCTCTTTGATCGATACTTGTTGATTATCAAACGTTGTCTCAGTTTTTTGGGGACGGGTTTCTGTGGCTGCCATGAATTTTGTCAGCATCTCCTCAAGACTCGACTCCTCTTCCTGTTGGTGAGGTGGTTGTTGAAAATTTGGAGGAAGTTCCTATCTTTGACTATTTTTTGGGATGGTAACTCCAACCTGCATTATAAGTATCATTACAAAAATTATTTTGTGGTCTAGAATAGTTACTCATATAGTGAGCTTGCTCGTTTTCCATGCCATATCTGTAGGGTGGGTACTCAGGATTCGCCACGCCTCCTAAATTTGAATCATATTGCATTACTAGGTGTACCTGCGAGAGACTATACAAACCATCAATCTTTTTATTCATCATCTCTAGCTGGTTAGGTAACCTGGTGACCACGTCGAGGTTGAAAACACTGGCGACTTTTGTTGGCGCTGTCCTCATAACTTGCCACTGATAATCATTTAGTGCCATCTTCTCTATAGACTAAAATTATCTGCCAAAAGAAAAATAGAGGAAAAATTAGCAAAGTAAAATAATAATAAAATAATAATAATAATAATAATAAAATAAATTGTAGAAAATAAAAAATGGCTAAAGTAATAAAAATAGAGCTTTCTTAATATTTTAGTTCCCCGACAACGGCGCCAAAAACTTGATCATTGTTTTGTCGAGTTTTAAAATTTATAAATAGAATGATCAAACCTGAAAACTAACTCTAACAATGATTAAAGGCAAGTGTACCTATCAAACAGTAGTATAGCTTAGGCAAGATCTGATTATCGAACCCAAAGGAACTAAAAGTACTAATACTAACTTTCTTTTTATTATTTAGCCTAGTCGATCGGGTAGGGAAATCTCTTGAATTCTTGGATAAAGATTGGAATGACTTATTCCACTGTCTCTTTCTAGAGTCACGAGACTCCATTTCAGATTTTCTTTTTTCTTTTACAAACTCTTCGGCCTTACAAGCCCTCTCCACTAACACCAAAAATTCTTTTAATTCGAGGACAGCAACAAATAACTTGATATCATCATTTAGTCCATCTTCAAATCTCTTACTTATGATGGCTTTAGTGGACACGCATTCTCGAGCGTATTTGCTAAGTCGTACAAACTTTCGCTCATAATCAGTCACTGACATCTTGCCCTGTTTCAATTCTAGGAATTCCTTCCTTTCTAGTCCACAAATCTTTGACTGATATACTTTTTCTTGAACTCTTCATAGAAAAATTTCCATGTAACCTTTTCCCTCGGTACTACCGACACAAAGGGTGTTCCACCATTGATAGGTAGCATCTCTTAAAAAAGAAACTACACACTTTATACATTCCTCAGGTGTGCATGACAACTCATTAAATACCCTGATAGTATTTTCTATCCAGAACTCAGCCTTTTCCGGATCATCATCTTTTCTAGCCCTGAATTCTTCTGCCTCATGTTTCATGATCCTTCAATTGGAGGTTTGTCTCCTCTTACCACCTCTACTACTTGAGGGACTGCGGGGATAGGTTGTGGAACAGGCAGGGGTGGAGGGGGTTGTACATTCAGATTCGTACGAATGAATTCCGTGTACCACGTATTCATCATATAGAGGAAGGCTTCTCTATCCTCTTCTCCTCCTTCTTGACTCACCGTAGTGGGTCTATTCTCATTCTCATTAGGCATCATCCCTTCAGCAGAAGCCAGTGCGTTACTTTCTACATCATCCACCTCATCTCTTTCGAGATCCATTTACTATATGTATAAACATAATTTAAGTCGTCAAGAGTCGTCACACTATCATTATAAAAATATTCTTACATATGGCATGTATAGCTAGGCTCGTGGTTGTGCTACGTTAGTCTTAGAATTGACTAAACTATAGCTCTAATCCACTAAATGTAACATCCCATAGCCGAATCCGATGCTAAGACTGGATATGAGACATTACCATGCTTGAACTCACTTAAAACATGTACTTACGCTATAAAATTTTGTTCCAAATTAAAAACTTCTCTTTCTTAATCTAATCATACATTTCATTGGCCTATGAGGCCTTAAACATGTATCTGGAGACTTTTGAAACTCAAATGAAAACTTTTCCTTAAAACAGGGGTCACACGCCCGTGTGTCTTGGGACACGCCCGTGTACCCCTGACATATGCCCGTGTCTTCCACCCGTGGTCGACACTGACTAATTACACACAGCCTTGACACGCCCGTAGATATAAACCGTGTGCTATACCTTGATTTACTGACTTACACACACGGTCTGGGGCACACACCCATGTTCTGACTGTTTATCACACACGGCCTAAACAAACGACCGTGGGATTTGCCCGTGGCCTATTCTGACTTAAACACTAAAGTGCAGGGTACGCACGGCCTAGACACACGCCCGTGTGTCTAACTGTGAGGGCACTTGAGGCTATTTACCAAGCCAATTGCCACCTTAAAATCATGACCAAACTCATGCTCAAGTCAATACATTTTTCATAAACATTACTATATACTTCATTAATCTCAATAAACATCCATACTTAGTCAATTTTGGCCAAACACTTAGCCATATACAAAAGAATAATAAACTTAATAGCCAACACTTTGGCTCTTCTTAGAACATATTCTCAAAATGAAATGCTTTCTATACATGCCATACTTAATAAAATAACTTGGCTATACCAAAATAACGATTGATAGTGTCATCCGAACTCTAATGACAATGATCCACGAGATTAGCTTGGCGGAACTACATAGAAAGAAAGAATAAAAGACATAAGCATTTAGCTTAGTAAGTTTGCATATAATACACATAGCAACATACTTGATTAATATAAACCATTTGACATAAATAATGGTATCATAGGTTTCAGCTATAAAGCTTACTTAGTCATACTGATTCTTACATATCTCATGATACTTACTAGTCTCATCGCAGTGGGATAAATAAGGTACCTATATCACTTGATCACATCGATCAGTATACTTTAACATGATAATCATAATCTTTCCTTCATCATTCATAACATGGATAATACTCATTTCCAACTTGATAATAACTTTGCTCGATGAATTTCTAAGAATAACCGAGGATACAAAATCTCTTCCCATGAACTTGATACCAAAGCCATACCCTAGATACGGTCTTACATGGAATATCTCATCTTGGTTTCAAGGCCATGTCTTGACATGGACTTATACGAAGTCTTTCTTGTTCTCACCAATGCCATGCCTTGGCTTGGGCTTACATGGGATCTCTTTCTCTTGATAGCTTTTCAATGCCAAACTTGCCTTGGACTTACATAATATCTGTTCAATGTCAAGCTTGCCTTGGACTTACATGATATTTGTTCAATGCCAAGCTTGCCTTGGACTTACATGATATGCTTGATTGCCAATGCCATGCCTTGGCTTGACTTTCTTATCTCATGTGGTAGATCGAGTATCCTGGGAAATTCATCCTCAATCGGGACTTGCTCATACTTAATCTCATTAATTTCTTTGTTTAACATAACATTAAACATTCCATGAAAATAGTGTACATTATACTATGCAATTCAATGATAAAAATCATAAAGCTTAGAAATCATACAAACTTACCTCAATATACAAAATGTATGTAGATATGCAATTTAGTCCTCGACTTTGTTCTTGCCTCGATTTTGATTCGGGCTTTGTTTTTCTTAATCTATAATAATAATTCAACTCATTCAATAATCACATTGACTAAATTGGCCCTTAACACATACTTTGGAAAAATTACTATTTTACCCCTAAACTTTCTCATATTTGCACTTTTGCCCCAAGACTCATAAAATGATTCTCATTCAACTTTCATAAACTTCATGCTTAGGTGACTCATTATCTAAACTACAGTAATAGCAAATTTTCACTATTTCTACCATGTATGACCAAATCTCATAAATTAACAAACTAGTCCCTACATGCATTTTTCAAGAATTTCACATAGAAAAAATTGTTTATCTAATATAAAACTCTCATAAACTTCCATAAAACATCATTTAACAAGCAAGCCATTCATGGGTAGATTTTTGAACATGCATCTTAGCTCATTTTATAGCTAAAAATAGCTAATTCATAATACGCGAACTTCAAAAAATACGAAGAATATTAAAAACAGGGCTAAGATGAACTTACTAGCAAGCTTGAAAAAAATGAAGAACCTTAGCTATGGAGTCTCCAAATTTTCGGCAATGTGAGGAAGAAGATGAATAGATTTTTTTCATCTTTTTCCCATTTTAATCATTTAAATTGATAAATGACCAAAATGCCCTTCTCTCTAAATTTTTACAATTTAGTATCTCATGTCCAATTTTGTCCAAAAGTTATAATTTGGGAAAATTGATACTTAAGGACTTCTAATTGATATTCTAAAGCTATTTCATACAAAAAGCTTCTAGAAACTCATATTTTACAACTTTTGCAATTTAGTCCTTTTGGACCATTCAACCTCAATTTAACAAAATTGCTTCATGAAACTTTCACACTAGCATGCACACATGGCATAAACCTTAAAAACTCATAAATTCACCTCAGATTCGTGGCCTCGTAGCACTATTTCGACTAGGCCCTAAATTGGGCTGTTATAGTTGCCCTAAATCGGGCTATTATAGTTACCTTAAATCAAGTTACAGTTTTACCCTAACGATTAAAGGACTAACGTGGGTCATGTTTGAATCTAGGTTGGGTGCTCGTGGAACTTGGAGCGATTTCGTAAACAGGTGTGTAGTCACACCCCTCTCTTTTGTGAATCAGCAAAAGCCAAAACTTCGACATTTGAGGCCTCACGAGCATGCAATCGCTTGTATGGTAAACTGAGCTCACAAATCATGGGCGATAGACTGTAGAGGCCACCACGAGCGCTCTCGTGCTCTTAGGTCGATATGGGCCTCGTTTGGCTGAAACGGGTCATGTGGTCATGGGCTTGTGGGCCCCACATAGATAAGTGGAAAATACTAGACTGGGTTATGTAGTTCACAAAGCCATGACTGAATTTGGGCTAAATTTGGTATGGGTGGTGTGTTGGCTGGATTAGGGTGGGTTGCATATTTGCACTGTACTGATATTGTATTGGGCTTAGGCCCACACTATACTGTAATGGGCTAAGACCCATACTGCACTGTTACTAAATAGGGCTCAGCCTAGATCACATCGCATATCTTGTTATACACTAATGATCGATAAGGGATTACACACTGAGTTTTCGTAAACTCACCTTTTCTTTTTTACTGTACAGGTAATCCTTAGCCATAGGCAATTTGGTGCTATGAAGGACTCAGAGGTGGCCACACAACTGCAATTGTTTCATACTTGCTTTTACTTAAATCTAGAATTTATGTTTGGGTTTTATTTATGTAATAATGCCATTGGTAGTTGCTTAAGTTTTTAATTGGGCTTTCGATACTTATTTTTAAACTGCTAGTTTAGGGAAGACGAGTTTTCAAAATAATTACCGTTTTCAAAGACGCAAAAATTTGGATATTAAATTTTTCAAAAGCTTTCGTGAATTTAAATTGACCAACAATAACAAGAGCAACTAATAAGGCACACGTTTGACTAAATAATTTGTTAAATAATAAAGAGGTTTTTAAACTTAGAAACTAATTTTTACCAACAAGACAAAATTTCGAAAGTCACTTCAATGTGACACACTATATTCGGCCATAGCATTTAGGTCGGGTTTGCAGTTTTACACAATAAATGGCTTGTAAATATTTGATGATGACTAGCTATTGGCAACGCTAACTATGGATATGCTTTAGTATTTTAAGTGTGTAAATGAGAATTAATACAAAGAAAACATGATAGAGTAAAATTAGCAATAAAACAATTTGGACAGCAGCAGTTGAATCAATTTGAAAATTCACCAAAAATGGTGAAAATTGAATTAAAAGTTTAATAAGATATGGAATTAGATCTTATTGAGTCTATTTTCACATAAAAGAGACGATGTAAGGAAAAGAATTTCAGATTATGAGATATTTAAATTTTTATAAGACAGGGTTAGAATGATTTTGGAATCCCTTGTTTTGAATCTGGAAATTCATTAAAAATTGTACAAAAATAATAAATGGATGAAATTTATATGCTTGAAGAGTCTATTTTCAATATAAACAAACGAGAACATTTTTTGAGTTCTTTGAAATGAGAAAATAATTTTTTAGTGACGAGGGGTTAGAACTGTCAGATAGCGAAACAGGGGAAACTTTAAAGAATAAACTGTACTGATTGGCTGAACTAAAAATTCTAGAAATTTTATGGTAAGAAGATATGTGAGTATAGATTCAAGGAAAATTAGTGGATCTTAATTTAGAGTTCCGTAGCTCCAGATAAAAATAATTTAGTGACTATAACTCGAGTAGACAGCTCAAGATGAACATAAGTGAATTCAGAAATTTTATGTAATAATGATGGCATTATCTTAAGAACTCAAAATAAGGATTGTTTAAAGCATGGTAATAATTTTTTTATTATTTACATACATACTTACTAAGCTTTATAGCTTACTCCCCTTCCTTTCTCATATCATGTAGGGTTTTATACTAGCTCGGATTGGAGATCGTTGGAGATGCTATCACACTATCAAGCTATCATGTTGGGTATAAGTGAATGTAAAACCTTTTGAGTCTATGGCATGTATAGGGACTTAGTCAACTGTGTATGTGTCATTTGATTTGGCCAAATGTGATGGTTCATATTGGTTAAAGAGTTGTAATGCCTATTTATACATGTGTGCTTATACTAAAGGTTTTATGTGATGTGGTTATGTGTGTTTGGGATGGATGGATTGAAGATGTATTTAAGTATGTGCAAATGAGGGTGCCAAATGGTCTGAAAAATAGCCATTTTCTTGGCCACACGGGCAGAGACACGGTCATGTGTCTCAGTCGTGTAGAGAACACGACCCCGGGACATGGGTGTGTGCCCAAGGTGTGTGAAGTCTACATTTACTTTTGAAATTTAATTTGTCACACTGCCTAAGCACACGGCCATGTGACTTGGCCGTGTGACCCAATTTTGTTGATAACATCATAAACAGAGAGTCACACGGGCTAAGGACATGGGCGTGTGTGACCACAGGCCTACCCACATGGTCGTGTCCTAAGCCACACAGACGTGTGACCCTCTTTGATGAAAAATTTTTTAAGTCTTCTTAAAGTTTCCTAAGTTCTCGGTTTAGTCCCAAACAGTTCTCAATGTATGTTTTGGGCCTTGTGGGCCCATATAAGGGGCGATTTGCATGTGAATGAGGAATGTTAAATTGGATGAAATTTTATAGCCAGTTTTGTATAAAGGTTTTTGTTTAAGCTCGGTAATGCCTCGTATCCTATCCCTACATCGGACATAGGTAAGGGGTGTTACATTTAGTGGTATCAGAGCTATGGTTTAGTCGATTCTCGGACTAACCTAGCATATGTGAGTCTAGCTATACCTGCCATATTACTACTCGTGATAGTGCGATATCTCCCGGCTCTAACGAAATTATTTTGTTAAAATAGAGATGACTTCCAACCGAGCTATTTTTGATAATGCTAAAAAATGATATTAAGGTGATTGAAATGTGTTTGTGATGAGACGAAACTTAGAAAGGTATGAATAGAAGTTCATGATATGCATGTGTTAATGTACGAAGTGAGATAACCATGAGTTGAGAAATGTGGAAACATGGAATAAAATGAAAGTTTATGTGGTGATAAGCCCATTCATGTTTGTTGGCATGCATATGATGATATATGCCCAACCTATTTGATTAAGTGAATATGATAAGTGCACTTACACAAATTGACGGAATATGTGTTTACGTACACTTGCTTGAATAAGTGTAATCAGTATGTTAATGTGGTTAAATTTTATGTTTACTTGTTAAATTACAGATAATATGATGTTATGTTTTACTTCTTTGTTAATGAACCATGAATATTATAATAGTATGAAAATTGAATTGGAAAGATCAAAATGAGTAGAACGCAGGAAATGAGTGCGATCGTTCAATGATGAATTGACAGATAAGACCATGGTTGGACCATGGCAAAGTATGGAATGTAAGACCATAGCTGGGCTATGGCATTTCAGTGAAAAGACCATAACTGGGTTATGGCTTTGTGGACGTAAGACCATGGTTGGACCATGGCAGTACATGTGTGTACGTGTAAGACCATAGTTGGACTATGGCATCAAGTAAACGACGTACTCAAACCCGTAAGGCATTCTATAATTTGACAAATGTTAATAAGTAAATTCATTGTTGGAAATTGCGGATGGCAGAAAACATTTGTAAAATGAAAAAGTATATTAAATTGTATTAAGTTAGAGGCATTACGACCTTACCCCTGTACCAGTGATGCTTTTTGATGAAATTTTACGAGAACCATGTTGAATAAGTTCATAAGTGTGAAACTAAAGAGTTCATTGATGAAATAATTAGTAATGTATACAGAGATGAGAATAGTTTGGAAAGTGAAAACAGCTTTAGAAGGAATATCAGAATGTTTTAAAGATTACATAGATTATGCAATATCACAGATAAAAAAATAAGCTAGTCTCGGCTATTCGACGCAATTGAGTTATGTGTATTTAAAGTATCCTCAAGTATAGTAATGAATTTTGTGCATTCACGAGTATATAGACAGATAGTCTGAATGAGGAAATTATATTCTGGGAAGTATGATACAGAAATATGCCTATTGGATTGTTTTAATCGAATAATGTTATTATGAGTTAAAGCTGTACCGATTGATAAAGTTATCACATTTATGAAAATTTGAATGATCTATGCATGTTAGCAAAGTTCCAAACTGAAACTCTAGTTCTGAGTTCAGTTTGAATTAAGTAAGGAAATTGCAATTTTTCAATGATATACTATTAAACAGATCGAAATATGTTTTAATACAAGAATGTAAAGAAGTCGTTTGCACATTCAGACGGTTAAGGTTACATGAAAAAGAATTGTTTGACTAATGATTTAGAGACTGCCACTTTTATAATTGTGTTGTGAATTGGACGATTTCGCATGTTCAACGAAAAATGTTATATGCTTCCAAGTTCTAATGGGTTAAAGTATCTAAAGTCGCAGAAAGATCTAAAATTAAGACAACGTGAATGTTTTGAGATGTTAAAAGACTGTGAGCAATTATCGACTTATCTTTTGGAAAGCAAGTACGGTTACAGATGCTTGAATGGGAAATCTTTTTATTTTTGTAAGTATTGGTTACTTGATTGATCTTATTTGATGATGGACTAGATCTAGCTAAGTTAAAAGCTTAAGCGATGTTTTCTTTATGAATTGAGAAGCTCAGAAATGTGATAGAGAGTGGTGAACTAAACGAGTACAGGGTGAAAAGATTTTCTATTCTGAATTTTAGGTTGGACCTGATTCCTATTATTATTATTCTGAGATGTAATTTGCATACTAGGTAATCTAGAGTTTGTATAGAAGTTTTGTACGAGACTCAGTAGTAGCTCATCGGTTCATCTAAGAGTAATAAATGGTGCAGTCATATAAAGTAGATGTGCTAATGATTGCGTATGTTACATGATATCTTGGATTAGTATTTGGATGACGATATGTTAACAGATAAAAGTCGAAAATCAAGTGTATTCAGGACTAATACAGCCAGTAGTTGTGCAAGAGTGATAATGAGTAGAGTTACCATAGATTTCATATCGGGATTGTCATTATTCCTAAAAAAGAAAATGATAATTGGTTTATGGTTAATCATTTGACAAAGAAAGATTCGTATGATCATTTCATTATGAATAGATTTCTTATTTGACAGATTAGCCGAGTAATATGATTATGAGATTATTCAATTATGCAGAGTGCTAGTTCCATTAAGTCGGATAGAGATCCGGAGGTTACATCGCAATTATGGGATGAGCCATAGAAAACTCTGAGAATGCAGTTGAATTTTGGCACAGTAATTTGTTTTTATATCAATGATAAGTCTAAGAGAGTAGTTTAGATTTTGACGATGTACTCCGGCACTGTGATGCTAAAATTTAAAAGATATTGGAAAGAAATTATATCGATTTGTAATTCTGAGAAGATTAGTTAAAGGGTTTCAGGAGAGTTGAAAGCAACTTCTTTTGGTAAGATTTTCGAGGACAAAAATCCCTAAAGAGGGGGAGAATTGTAACAGCTCGATTTTGAGCCTAGTCGGAACAGTGGTTTTGGGGCCACAAATTCGACGAGGAAAATCTTATTTTTATTATATTTTTATGGTCTACGATTTCACAAAAGATTTCTTGAAAATTTCGTTCGAAAATTTCGACGTTTGGCACTTAATTTAGTTAAAAGGACTAAATTGTAAATAGTGTAAAAGTTGAGTTCCACATGTTAGAAGTGTCTAATTTCTATGAAATTTTAAATTATAGGTCCTTAAATGGTAATTAGACCATTGGTTAAATTGTTGGTCAAAAATGGACATGAGATAAGTGAAGTAGGATATTTTTAAGTTAGTCTTCGGTTTAGGAGCATTTTGGTAATTTGGTAATTAAATGGACCAAAAGACAAAATAAAAGCCAAAACCCTTGTCCATCTTCTTGCTTGTGATATTTTAGATAAAGAAAACGAGTTTGAACTTAGAATGCTGAAAGACGAATATTTGCCATTTTAAGTCGAGGAAAGTGAAATTAAAGCTACATAATGTTTTTATATTTTAAATTTCTAGATATTATGTGAAATGAATATTATTTCTATGAAATCGACTAATAATGCCTCGATGAGAGTATGATGAAATTATGTTAAGTTGAAGTCTCGGTTGAGCATTCGAAATAGCAAGGATACTAATGTCACAACATGAGATGAGGAAGGTCCCGTATAAGACCATGTCTGGGACATGGCATCGGCATCGAATGAATGTAATAGTCTAGTTTAGACCCTAGTCAAAATAGTGGTTTTGGGACCACAAATTCAAGTTAGAAAAATATTTTAATATTATTTTTCGTGCCTATGATATTTGATTAAGTATGTTTTAAAGTTCTGTGAATTAATTTATCTGTTTGTGTGCTTAATTTGACTAAAAGGACCTAGTTGTGAAAGATGCTAAATTAGCATGCCATATTTTAAAGCATGTATGTGTTATGTCTTTATAAAGGTGTGGCCTTATTAGGCAATTAAACCATTTTAAAAGTGAGTGGATGGTATTGGACATTAACGGCCTTGAATTTTATATGTTTTATATGTTTATTCATAAGGTTAATTTGGTAAAAGAATTAATAATATATGTTATAATAAAATAAACATAAAACATGGCCATTATTCATCACATTTGGCCTAATATAGCAAGGAAAGAAAAGAAGAAAAATGTTCTTAGGTTTCGGCTAGCTTTTGGATTGATTCATGGTATGTTTTGCTTCGATTTTTGATAATTTCTACAGTTTTATAATCATTGCTTCGAGTACTTTGAAGCCAATGCTTCAATTTTGTGAATTGTTGAATATTTTGAAATGTGCCATTGATGAACATATGAGTTTTTTGATGTTTAAAGATGAAATATGAAATATATGTGTTTAATTAACAAGTTTTGTCTTTGAATTTTTAGTGATTGTGAGTAATTTGGATTAAATTGAAAGAATAACATTTTTAAGGACTAAATTGTGAAATAAATGAAATGTAAGGATTTGTATGAGCTACTTGAGCATTCAGCTAAGCATGGGTGTATTGAAATTATGTGTATTTTGTGATTTTATGGAATAGGGACTAAAATGTCAAAATATGAAAATATGAGGGCTAATTTGTAAATTGCCCTAAATATGTGTGTTCTTGGATTGTATTGAATAAACTGGTGAATAAAATATTTAAATTTGAATAAGTATAAATGCATTTATGTCGATTTATGAATGTACATACGAAATCTATTTGTGATGAATGTGTATGAGTTGACATAAATATGATAACCTAGGAAAGTATCGACAAGATACAATGTCAGAGAAGTCTTGTACGAACCTAGGAATAGATATGATTACATATGTCATGACACAGGTTTCTGATATGTGAGATCATGTAAGACCACGTCTAGGACATTCGCATTGATTCGAGATTTCGTGTAAGACTACATCTTGGACGTTGGCATCGATATGAGATTTACATGTAAGACCATGTCTAGGATATTGGTATCATATTTAATTCGTGTAAGACCCTGTCTAGGACAAAGGCATCGATATCTGAGTAAATGTAAGACCTCGTCTGGGACGTTGGCATTGTACGACTATTCTGAGCATTCCGAGTATCCATTTAGATTCCGAACGGTTCAAGGGCAAGTCCTCGAAATGAATGTCTATATGAGAAGTAATAACGATTCAAGTACAATTGAAAAGTACACTATATGTGTATGAAAGGTAAGTGTTTACATAAGCTTACTAAAGTGAATATGTGTTTAGTCATGAGATAATATGTGATTATATGCTTGAATGAGCTATGTGTATATATGATATTGGGGTTGAGATATGTGGCAAGCTATAGCTAAGCAAATGAGCCAAAGAAAATGTGATGAAATTGCGATGAGAAACATTAATGTCATTATATCAATGTAGCTATGTGCAATTTATGTTAAGTTTATTTGTATATGGCTTAATAAGTTTTTGAAAGCTTACTTTGTGTGTGTTTGCTCTGTTTTATAGATCGTCAAAGCTACTTAAGGCTCAGGGACCGTCGAGGATCGTCATCACACAACTCAATCTTATTTTGGTATCTTTTGAAAGTGTATATACTAAGTATGGCATGCATAGGCTAGTTATTTTGGGTTATGTTTGATATGTGTAAATGGTCATGTGATATGGCTAAATATATGTTTGTGATTATGAATGACTAGATAAGTTTCATGATGCTTGTTTTGGTTTAGCTTGTTGGCAAATGAAATGGTTATATGAATGGTGAACTCATTGATGCATAGCTAGCACATTTTTAATGATAAGTATGTGATGGATTCTATCTTGAAATGATTAAGGTTATGTAGAATCAATTGCCTTATGAATTGTTATGATTGTTAGGCTCTTGAATGGTTGGAAATGATGTACATTTTGGCATGTATTAATTGCCTATGATGCTTGAATTGGTCCTTAATTGTGTTTGTAGGAATGACCCATGTGTGGGTGGCAATTTGGCCTTGAAAATGGCCTATATTTGCCCACACGGTTGGGCACATGGGCGTGTGGCTTGACCGTGTCCTTCGAGGTTACAATTCAAAACAAGTCAGGCTCGACCACAGGCTGGACACACGGGCGAGTGATTGGCCGTGTGGTGCAAGTTAGTAGCGACCACGGGTGAGGCACAGGCGTGTCCACGGCCGTGTGGACAAGTCAGTATGTATGCCCTATTTTGACACGGCTTAGACACACGAGTGTGTCTGAGGCCGTGGGAGGCACACAGCCTACCCATACGGGCGTGTGACCTTTGTAACTTAGAAAAATTTTTAAATTTCTAAGAATTTTCGTATGTGTTCAGTTTAGTCTCGACCCTTTTCTAAAGCATGTTTAAGGTCTTGTGGACCTACTCAAGGGACACTTTCATTGGATTCGTTAAATAATATTATGAAATGTCTGTAAAAGTTTTTGATTATCCGGTAATGCCTTTTTAACCCTATTTCTAGCGACGATTTCGGGTTAGGAGTGTCACAATGTAGGTCCCGTACAAGACCATATCTGGGACATGGCATCGGCACCGAACTAGATCACGTATAAGACCATGTCTGGGACATGGCATCGACATCGAATAAGGAAGGTCCCGTATAAGACCATGCAACACCCCAAACCGACCTAGAAGTTAGACCCGAATCCGGCGTGTCACATTGAAGTGTTTTTGTGAAAGCCTTATTTTCATTGAAAACCATTCTAGAGAAAAGTTAAGCAAAACCCATTTTGCTTTCAAAACGAGGTGTATCTGAAAAAACCCATTTCCTTGTACTATGTAAAAAAATTTCCTTTGACAACGAAAGCTCGTTCTTAAAACACAATTATTTCAAAAAACTTGAAATATGCTTAAAGAAAATCAATCCAGGTTCTGTTTCAAAGTTATAATGTATAGTGGAAGTAAGGGAATACTAACTAGAGGGAAAACCTTATTACAATCCGAAATAAAATAACTTAAAATAAACCACTTAAAATCTAGAATTTAGATATTAAGAAAAATAGCTCTAATCGTCTTGCTAGTTGGCCACCTCTGAGTCCCTCCATCCGTCGAATCGCCTACTGAGGATCACCTGAGAAAAATAAAAGAGGGAGTGAGTTTTCGAAAACTCAATGTGTACGACCCTCGTCAAAAAAATAGCATACATATCATATTGTTAACATAATAATATCATACATGCAATGTTGTGCAAACCCTCCCCAAATAATCCATCCGATACACTTCATCTCCGTCCAACCGAAACACTTCTATGGGGACTTCTAAATTGACCCACCCATCCGATACACTTCAAGGGTAGCCCGGTTGCGGTACTACCTAACGTTGCAGCAAAGCTGCAAATCACATAATAGGCTTAAAAAGCCATCGGTGGATCCACGATCGTCAAACAACCATGCGATCCTCATATACTTCCTTCGTTCCATAATTCCCACCCATATGCATCCTAAATAGAATATCATATGAATGCAGCAAATATACGAGTAACATCAATAAAGTTTACATTCAACACATAGGGGTATTTTAGTCATTTCACAAATTAAGGGTATTTCGGTAAATTTCTAATTCAGGGGTATTTCTATAATCCTACCCTACATGGGTATTTCAGTAATTCTTAACAGTATGGGTCTTAATTACGAACCTTGGCCCGTCAATAAGTCCTTGCGGCTAAAGTGAACAGACACTACGCACCAGGTAGGATTCTAGAAAAGAGGAGGTGAGTCATTAAGACCGCTTAAGTACCAAGCTCTCCTTAAATCCAATCCTAGACATGCATATGCCCGTTGCCACACTTAAACCTTATGACTTGTTCACAGTCGCACTTAATAGATTATTAAAGTTTTGTGTAAGGTTATACAATTTACCATATACTAAGCCCAAGACCCTTTACAAAGCCTAAACAAGTTCACATACATTCATATGGCCCACCAGGCCCAATCTCTTTTGTATGGCCCATTAGGCCCAAATCATATTCATATGGCCCGTCTGGCCCAATCATATCTGTATGGCCCATCTAGCCCAAATCAATTCCAACCCATGTAACCAGTATAACTAGTTCATCACTTATTACCAAATCATCAAATTACCTATTTTGCCTACGGTCCATCGGGCCCATTTGCCCATTCTGGCCCAGTTGGCCATAACACGTCCCAAGTCTATGAGATCGCTCATGGGGTCTCTTTTATCAATTCCATTTCCCTCATATGAGTGTTCGCACACTCGCAAGACTACCGAAGCCAAATTTTTGGGATTTCGAGATTTCCCAATCCATTGTGTGTGAATAGTGTATGTACACACCTGATAACAAAACGCACTGCGATCTCCTTAGCCACGATCCTACAAATGATGTCACTCAATGATTAATCACATATACTTATCGAATACTTTACCAAAAGCCAAAGTCTCACGTTAACCTTACTTGAAACACCAAGCCTTATTAGCTTTTCCTCGATCACTAATCATGAGTACTTCCTAAATCTGCATCAATCTTAATTATTAAAAACTGAACCATAAGTGACTTATATCCATCTTAAGTCACTCTTACATTACTTACGACCATCGGCCAACCTTCAAAACCAAAAGTGAATAATACTTCCCAAATCCCGAAACGTATAAAGAGTAATTCGGTAAAGATCTGAAGAACAAAGATTCAATATCAATCCCCTACCAAAAATCGATTTAGAAAGAGTGAGGGAGAGGAGAAGTCAGTTCTAGCAAGATCAATTGAAAGAGTAAAGTACTTACACAAGAATCGGCTACGTTGAAGAAATAGTGATGGCACAAAAAGAATTTCGACAAAAGGGAGGGTGGAATTATTCGGCTTTAGAGGGTTTGGAAAAGGTAACAGGAATAAAAGAAAAAGATCAAATGTGCTTGTGTGAGGGTAACTACAAGATATTCGGTAAAGAAAAGAAAGACTGCCCTATTTGCAACACTCTCCAAATGCCGAAAGCCACAATGAAAATTCGTAATACCCCCTAAAAGACCTAAAAACGACACTCATCTACCCTCCTAAGTCAATTTATACACTTCCCACTTCCCAAAACAGCACCAACTCTTCACACTTCTCAGCTCCTAACTTTTCTCCCTAATAACTCATCAATCTTATCCTAAATTTTCTCCAAGATAAGCTCCTACAATCTCTCCTTGATTTCCTCCACAACCATCTCACAAGACCAATTCAAACTTTTCAAAGCTAGAGTTCAAATCCAACATAAACTTTGGCCATCCAATTTGCAAAACAAATACCCTAATAAAATAATATGCCACTACTCGAACTTTAGACTCCCTTGCCTGCTAATGATGCCACCTCCCTGCTCCCTAAGTGGCGCCACTTTTCCACTACACCACAAGCTCTTTTGTGTCACAAAACACACATAATTATACATAAGTCCTACTGCTAACTGCCAGTTTCCCCTTATGAGCAAAAACTAAAATTTTTCCATAGCTCAGACTCGAACCCAAGCCTTCTTAGAACCCCCAAATACACTCAAATAGCTAGCCGTTCAATCACAACATGGAAATTAAGCAAAACTACAAACCCCTGATTTTTGAGGCATTACAGACCATGTCTAGGACATGGCTTCGGCACCAAAGGAATATCTCGTGTAAGACCATATCTGGGATATGGCATCGGCATCATAAGGTGATCCCATGTAAGACCATATCTGGGATATGGCATTGGCATCTTGATACATGTATGATGAGATGAGTATCCTCCAATATTTCGAGTAGTTTGACGGACAAAGAGCTAAGATTATGTACAGATGGCAAAGAGCTAAGTCTATGTCAAGAGAATAAAAGTGCTAAAGTTATGTGATGAAGTAACTCACGAGAAATGAGTCTGATATGTGATATGTGGCGATTAAGTGCAAGTATATGTATGTATACACTCATGAGCAATGTGCACGGGATGTGATCAAATTTTGGTAAGCAGGTAAACGAGTAAGTTATACCTATGAGAATGACCTTGTGATTATAAGACCATGCTTATGATGTAAGAATATGTAGGAAATGTGGGTTCTAATCATGTGTGAGGCTTTTAAGCCAAATTAAATTGAGAAATTAAATGTTCAAGTTTTTTATGATGACTAGCTATTGGCATGCCTAACTATGGATATGCTTTAGTATTATAAGTGTGTAAATGACAATTAATACAAAGAAAACATAATAGAGTAAAATTAGCAATAAAACAGTTTGGACAGTAGCAGTTGAATCACTTTGAAAATTCACCAAAAATGGTGGAGATTGAATTTAAAGTTGAATAAGATATGAAATTAGATATTTTTGAGTCTATTTTCACATAAAAGAGACCATGTAAGCAAAAGAATTTAAATTATGAGATATTTGAATTTTTATAAGAAAGGGTCAGAATGATTTCAGAATCCCCTGTTCTGACTCTGGAAATTTATTAAAAATTGTAAAAGAACAATTATTTATATTCTTGAATTTCTTAATGATATTTTCATGATAAACAAACGAGAACATCTTTCAAGTTCTTTGCAATGATAAAATAATTTTTTAGTGAAGAGGGGTCAGAACTGTCGAACAGTGAAACGGGGGAAACTTTAAAGAATAAACTATACTGATTAACTTAATTTTTTAAAAAAAAAATTAATGGTAAGAAGATATGTGAGTCTAGATTCAAGGAAAATTAGTGGATCTTAATTTGGAGTTTCGTAGCTCTGGATAAAAATAATTTAGTGACTGTAACTCGAGTAGACAGCTCAAGATGAACATAAGTGAATTGAGAAATTTTTTGCAATAATGATGGCATTATCTTGAGAACTCAAAATAAGGATTGTTTAAAGCATGGTAATAATTTTTTTATTATTTACATACATACTTACTAAGCTTTATAGCTCACTCCCCTTCCTTTCTCATATCGTGTAGGGTTTTATACTAGCTCGGGTTAGAGATCGCTGGAGATGCTATTACACTATCAAGCTATCATGTTGGGTATAAGTGAATGCAAAACCTTTTGAGTCTATGACATGTATAGGGACTTAGTCAATTGTGTATGTGTCATTTAATTTGGCCAAATGTGTTGGTTCATATTGGTTAATGAGTTGTAATGCCTATTTATACGTGTGTGCTTATACTAAAGGTTTTATGTGATGTGGTTATGTGTGTTGAAACCATCTTTTTGAGTTTGAAAAAATGGGGATCGACTTTAAAATGACAAATGGAGTCGCCACCGATCTTTTACTCAACATGCGATCGGATCACCTTAAGATGGATTATTTTAATAAAACATTTGGATTTATTAAAACAATAATTTTTGGTCTACGAAATATAAGTGTAACAGCCCAAACCCGGCCCAAAAGTTAGGACCGAATATGGGTCGTTACGAAGAGGAACTTTTTGAAACCCATTTTGAAATCCACTTAAGTTTTGTTGAAAAGCGCTTCGTTTGAAGTTATCTTGCGGAAAATATACTTAGTCCAAATTCGAAAATTTAATTAAGTCAAGTTGTTATACAAATTTGAGATGTGCCCGATGGCACGATAAAATTTTTCAATTAATTTAGAAAGCGTGTGATTCAAATTTATAATTAAAACAAAATGTCCAACATAAAAGAAAATAACTAAAGTAAAGTATAACGAGGCCTTATTACATCCAAAATAAAACAACCAAATAACAAAATTTATAATAACTAAAATTAAAGTTCATTTAATTTTTAAATCCACCGCATGGCCTCCTCAAGTCCCTCCGGCTCCATGTCCGCGATCTAAGCATCACCTGAAAAATTAATGGAGAAGGTGAGTCACCAAGACTCAGTATGTAACCCTTCCCCGTTTTAAAAATATTTTTCATACACAACCTATAACAATAAATATGCAGAATATTTAATTCCCGACCTAGCCATCCAAACGCCACTGTCTACCCCGTTGTGGTACCAAACCACTGGTGGTGCCAAACCACTGGTGACATATAGTCACAATGTGTTACCAAAACACGGTGTCCGTGGACTGAGATCATTTGATGGGGCCAACCCATCGTGTGATACCAAATCACCGCGGGGCGATCCCATATCTCAAGTGGGGCCAACCCACGGTGGTGTTAACCATGGGGATAAGTCGCTATTGAGGTACAAACCTGGAGGTACCAAACCTCTGGTGACATATAGTCACGGTGTGTTACCAAAACACTTGGTGCCCGTCGGCACGATTAATCTGCCCCTCCACTCACTAATCCCACATCAATCACATACTTGAATCTCATATAATAATGCATCATGCTTACCAAAAGCATCAAATAACAAGTACACATTTTGGGGACTTACGGGATTGCCAACTATACCGATATGGTATATTATCAATGCTACATAGAAATCAAGTTAGCATTCACAACAACGACATATTAACAAATTATATGTGTGTATGTACACACCTGTCACCACGATTAATTTAAATCCCGAATGAAGGAGTTCGACCACCTTAGATCTCTTTGTTCCTATATTCGGCCATAATAGAGTTAGTGATATGGGCCATTCGGCCAAACCAATTAATCTGAGAGGGATTCCTTGTGAACCCGAACCTTACCTTTACGCTTTTGGATACTTAAACACAATACCCGATTCCCGAATCTGCTTCATCAATTACCACCGGTTAGTAAACAAGCCATTAGCCTTCGGCTTTTAAATATTTGCAAACTAAACCCATGGAAACCGATTCTTACCAACACTTACCACTTGATTGGTCACGAATGATGGCTTGTTTTGTCGATCTCCAAAATCCGGAACACCTAGATAGATTGGTTTCCAAAGCAGATACTTAGTACCTTGTAAAATTGACAAAGATAGGGAAAAAGGGAGCATAGGCATTGACCAACTCTACTTACCACCTTATGAACCGATTGAAGGAGAGTCTAGGGGATTGTTACGGTTTGTTATTGGCCAAAACTTGGAATATGGAGAGGAAATCCAGCTATCCAATAGGACAAAGAAAAGAGGACAAAGGAAGAAATCGGCACTTCCAATAGGTATATTGACCAAAGAAAATTAGTAGGGAGAAAAGAAGTTTGATTCTTTGAAATAGGGAATAGGTTTGAGTGGAGAAAATAAAGAGAAGAGAAGAGAAGAGTGGGAGGGTTTCGCCAAGCTATGAGAGAGAGAGAAAGTTTAGAAAAAGAAAGAAAAGAGTGGAATGTGGGGAGTGCCTAGCGAAATTTTGTAAAAGAGTACTAAAGAATTGGCCTCCCTTCCCATCACCTAGTCTCCATGTCGATTACTCCTCTTCAAGGAGTTTAAAATTCGGCCAACACCTCAAATTATTCTAGGCCACACATTTGTATTAATTCAAAATTAATTTGAATTAATCAACAAGCTATTTTCCTCTACTAAATTATCATAATTTAATCCTCAATTAATCCAAATAAAACCAAACAATATCTTCATTATCCTATTATCTAAATAATAATTAGAGTTTAAAGAGAGAAAGGACTCTCTCTCCCTTGTTGCCGTCCCACCATAATGCAAAAAGAAGGATTCTTGTGACTCGAACCAAGGCTCTCCTTGCTCCCTTGGTGGCGTCACACAAGTTCCTAAGTGGCCTCACTTTTGCCACTTTGTCTAGGCTTATTTTATGTCCAAATTATCTCAATTTATTCTTATAACACCCTCTTGCTAAGGCTCCCTACCTTAAAAGTTAAAACTAAAATTTCCTACCAAATCGAGCCAACACAAAGCCTTAAATTGATCATTATTATTCCATAAATAATATCTCAGCAGTTCTTACATAAGAAAAATAATTAAATTCCAAATAACCCCCATTTTGGGATGTTCAGATTCTACCCCCTTAAAATAAATTTAGTCCCGAAATTACATAACTAAAAGAGATGAGGTATTGCCGCCAGTATCACATCCTCGGGTTCCCGTAGCTTCCTCGGCACCATGATTCCGCCATAGCACTTTCACTAAGGGCATCGACTTCCTACGTAGAACCTTTATATCTCTATCCAAGATCCGAACCTGGTTCTTCCTCAAAAGATAAGTCGCGTTAACCCGATTTCATCACGGGCACCACATGTGATGGATCCGACCGATATCTGTCTCGGCATTGATCGTGAAAGACATCATGTATCGACTTAATTCGCAGTAACTCTAAGCGATAAGCTCTACCGGTCCTATTTCAAAGATCAGTATATGGGCCAATGAATCTTGGGCTTAGCTTCCTTTTCGCCCAAATCTTAGTACCTTCTTCCAGGCGACACCTTCAGAAGACCTTATCTCCCCACAAAGATACTCCATTTCCTTGCGTTTGAGATCGGCATAAGACTTTTCCTATCGATGCTTCCTTGAGACGAGACCGAATCACTTTGACTTTGTCTTGATCTCTGCTACTAATTTGGGCCCAACACTTGTCGTTCACTCAACTCGTCCAACACGTCGAGTTGGCATTTTCGTCCATCTGATTGCTTCGTATGGTGCCATCGAATACTAAGCTTGGTAGCTATTGTTGTGGCGAACTCGGCTAGAGGTAAGAATTCCTCCCAACTACCTCGAAATTCCAAGACACAACCCTCAAAGCATATCTTCTAAGATCTGTATGACCCTTTCTCATTGCCCGTCAGATCGAGGATGGAAAGTCATCTTTGAAATCAACCGCGTACCAACGCTTGATGTAACGCTTTCCAAAACCTCGAAGTGAACCTTGGGTCCCTATCTGAGATAAGCGTCACGGTACACCATGCAATCGACTATCTCGCCACATACAACTTTGCTAGCTTACGGGTGAGTAGTCATTCTCACGGTATAAAGTGGTGATTTAGTCGACGGTCACGATTACCCAAAGCGCATCTTTCTTCTTTGGGCGTAAAGGGTAGACCAGCGACGAAATCCATAGTGATCCTCTCCCATTTCCATTGAGGAATCTTTGGGTTGAAGTAGCCCGATGGTAGCGGTGTTCACCTTAACCTGCGACACGTCAAACACTTCCCTACGAATTCCGTTATCTCACGCTTCAACCGGGCCACAGGCTGTTTAGTAGGTCTCTATACATCTTGCTACCTCCGGGATGCATAGCGTATGGGCTACTATGAGCATCATGGAGAATCTTCGCCTCAACTCCATGTCCTTTGGCATACAGGCCGTCCTTGAAAACATAACACACCATCACCGGTCAAACTATACCCTTCTAAACCACCATCCTGAACTTGCATTCTCTTAGCATTTAAGCCTTCATCCACTAACTGTTTGTTCTTAATCTCCTCGATCCATGTTGGCTTAACTTGAAGTTACGCCAAAAGGCTTCCATCGTTATATAGGCTCAATGAGCAAACATTGCTCTTAAGTCCGCCACGACCTTAGGCTCCACGCGTCACCACCACGTTAGCCTTACCCGGATGATATTCGATGGAGCGATCGTAGTCCTTTAACACTCAATCCATCGACGCCATCTCGATTCAGATCATACGTATGGAAGATACCTCAAACTTTTGTGGTCCGTGTAAATTATCGACTTCTCCCCATAAAGATAATGTCTCCATACTTTGAGGCGAAGACGATGCGGCTAACTCTGTGTCGTGAGTTGGATAGTTAACCTCATGCGGTGCTCAACCGGGACGATAGGCTACTACCTTTCCATCCTGCATCAACACACACCCCAAACCAGTGTGAGATGCATCACAATAGACTGTGAATAATTTCCCTGCCTCGGGTTGTACTAAAACCGGAGCTTCCGTCAGAATCTTCCTCAGCCTATCAAAACTTTCTTGCTGCTTCTCCGACCATACAAACGGAACACCTTTCCTTAGCAACTTAGTCAACGGTGCTGCGATCAGAGAGAACCCTTCCACAAATCTCCGGTAATACCCTGCTAACCCCAGAAAACTCCGTATCTCTGCCACCGACTTAGGCGGTTTCCACTCCAATACCGCTTCAATCTTGCGGGGATCCACTCTAATCCCTTTCGCTGACACTACGTGACCTAAGAAAGCCACCTCCCTCAGCCAAAATTCGCACTTACTGAATTTGGCATACAACTGTTTTTCCCTCAACACTTGTAGGACTATCCGTAAATGCTTGTCGTGCTCCTCCTCCGTCTTTGAGTAGACCAATATGTCGTCTATGAACACTACGACGAATTGATCTAGGTACTGTTGAAATACCCTATTCATTAAGTCCATGAACGCCGCCGGGGCATTGGTCAACCCGAATGGCATCACCGGGGAACTCGTAATGCCCATACCGAGTTCGAAAAGCCATCTTGTGAACATCGACCCCTTCACCTTAAGTTGATGGTAACCCGAGCCTAAGGTCTATCTTGAAAACACCGGCGCTTCTTCAATTGGTCAAACAAGTCATCGATCCGAGGCAATGGGTACTTGTTTTGATCGTTAACTTGTTTAACTCGCGGTGAGTCGATGCACATCCTCATAGAACCGTCCTTCTTCTTGACAAACAATACTGAGCGCTCCCCGGAGATATACTAGGTCGAATAAACCCTTTATCCGGGAGCTCACGAATCGAGCCTTGACTCCACCAATTCCTTTGGTGCCATTCGGTGAGTGCTATAGACACGGTGCCGTTCCGGGTAGCAAGTCTATCGAATTCGACTTCCGATGCAGGGGTAGACCGGAAGTTCTTACGGGAATACATCGACAAATTCCCAACCGTTCGGACCCTTCCAACTCTCGACTCCTTAGCTTCCAAAGCATGATTGAACCAAATCGCCTTACAACCCTTCTTGACCATCTTTTCCGCCTTCAAGGCAGACACCACATTGGATAGGTAATTCCTTCTATCACCTATCATAACCACTTCATCATTCTCGGTAGTCTTAGAACCATGCGCTTAGTGGCATAATCCAAATTCGCTGATACTTAGCCAGTAATCCATTCCAAGGATCAAATCGAACTCCCGAATGGTAGTTCCATCGGATCACCCGAATCGACCCTTGGAGTTCTAGGGTACGTCCTAAAAGTTTGTCTACCACTACAGAGTGACCTAACGGACTCACTCACGGTCATCTCCCTAGCAGCGGTCTCGAGTCTAGGTTCAAAGTCTCTACCACACTACTTGCTACGTATGAATGTAGACCCACATCAATTAATGCATAATAAGGAGACCAAAATCGAAGCGTCTGGGTTATGACATCCGGTGCGTCACCCTCTCATGACGCCTTGCCGCGTAGACTAAGCCAGTGCCTTAGCCTCTGTCTTTGCTGAACCTACGCCTGAGTTCCTCGACCTCGGTTAGGACCATTGCTTCCTCTGCCATTACCACGACCCTCTGCGGTCCCACATTTGGTCTGATGCGGTTACGCCCTACGGTGATTTCGAGCTCGCTTAGGGGACAATCTCGACCGATGTTCAAAAGACACACCTCAAAACATCCTCTATCGCCGGTCGAGCAACCTCCCCAATGGGACTTCCCACAGCGATTGCACTGAGCCGGCCTCTGATTAGTAGCTACGGGCCTTGCTGCTTGATTTGGCCCACTCTGCCTGGCCTTCTTCTGCTCATTACCACTGGATCCAGCTGACCCAAATCCTCTCTTTTGATTATTTCTACTATAATTCTGCCTCACAGCCTCCTTGATCCCCTCGGCTACCTTAGCCTTTTCCACAAGAGATGAAAACTCACGGACTTGTCATGGGGCAATCGGTAACCTCAAATCATCTCGAGTCCGTCCTCAAAGAGACACTGTAGCTTCGTGTTCATTAGCTACGATGCCTTTTGCATACCTACCCGATCTTAAAACTCCGCCTCATACCGGCCACGGACTTAGTTCCTTGCACTAGACCCGAAAAGCCTTCCTCTGTGCGTCGGTGTGGTGGTGCATACTTCTTCTCCTAAAAGCGATTTTAAAGTAGTCCCACGTAAGGTCATCATTGTGGCTCCATCCCGAATCGTCACCACCACAGTGCGCTTCATCCTTTAGAAGCGACACCGCCTTTCACTTTTCCTCCTCGGTCGGTCAAGATCATCCATTATCCTTTCGTGGATTCCACCAATACTCTGCTACTGGGTGCCACTCTTGACACACCGGAACACCTCACTCCGTTGGACCGAATCCGCTCGGGAGCAGTTTCGAGCTCCTAAATTCCACCATTGACCACCAATTCGAGGACTCGCAACACGCTTGCGACACCGCCTCCTCCCTCTCGATCTGCTCCTCTGCTCCAAAAGTTGGAGGTGGTGGGCGGTGGTACATCATTTTAGAACCTTGTCCCGACTGACGGGTTCGGACACCGTCATCCTACCCCTACTGGCGTCCACGGCGCCCACGTCCTCTAGAACTCATTCTATCTCTGCGCTTTTAATGCGGTTAAGAGAAATTTTATGTATTAGCGTTTGTTCCACTTCATTACTCGCGAAGAAATTTTATGAAGAAATTTTAATTAGGGATTCTTTCGTGCAAACAAGGTTTCAGTCTTCTATCCTAGTTCACACAAAGAAGTTCTTACATCCATTCCCTAATGCTTTCCATACCTATTCACTCTTCGGACATTTCTGCCCATTTCCAACCCAGGGGTATTTTCGTCTTTTTTCTACAGGGGTATTTTCGTAATAAAAGAGATTTTAAAACTTTAGTAAAGTAGATTGCTTTTGCAATTCCCAACACTAGAGGGTATAAAAAAAATGATAAGGTTTGAGGTCATGGCATTATTTTGAAAACCAGGGGTATTTTGGTAATTTTGTCCATCAGGGGTAATTTTGTAATTTTTTGTAAATCAAGGGTGTTTTAATCATTGTAAAACTCTGAGGGTCCCTTTTGAGGATTTTCCTTTCTTAAAACGGTGATATTGCAAAAATTTTATACTCAGGGGCGTTTTGGTAATTTTACACATTGAGGGCGTTTTCGTGATTTTCCAAAACCAAAGTGGTTCATTGATGATTTCCAAAGCTGGGTTGAATATTTGAGAAATAGTTGGAATTTTGGACATAATCATTGAGTTGACGTTTTATGAACCAAGGGTATTTTAGTAATTTTACCCCTAAGGGCATTTTCGTAATTTTCCACAAATCGAACTTTTCGAGGAAAACATTGTAAAAGAGTTGTTCTTACTTTTGAAGGGTGATTTGAAAAGTTTTAAGACCCAGTTTTGTTGTTTCTTTTTTTTTGAAAATCAAGGCTAATTCCCTTTCGGGTTTTAGTCATTATGCTTTAGCCTATATGGAAGCCTTCTTGGTCGAGTGAACCCAAGCTACGCACCAGGCGGGTTTGGTGGAGAGGAGGTGAGTCACACGATTGCTTAAATACCAAGCTCCCACCGAACCTTTCTAGACATGCGCATGAGGTTACCACACCACTGAGCCCTCCGAGTTAGGGTGAACCCAAGCTACGCACGGGTAGGATACTGCGAAGAGGTGGTGAGTCACTCAGACAGACTTAAATACCGAGCTCTTAGGTTCCAATCCTAGACATGCGTCTGGGGTTACCACACCCTAGCTCGGTGACTAAGTCATAGATTGGTTTAGTTCTTTAAGTCTTATGTTTAGCTTGTGTGTTTGAGTAATCTAATCCTGGGGTTCAAATTCCTATAAGTCTATCTACGCTCCATGCTTCCTACCCTTCTCTGAGTATAATTCACACAGAGGTTTAGATGTACTTACAGGTGGATCGGTCTTAGGAGACTCGGGCCATCTTGCTTAAAACCCAAAACAATTAATAAGGCCTACTAAAACATTTTTGGGCCTTGGGCCCCACAATGAAGTTTTGAACGGGCTCGATACCAATTTGTAATGGCCCAAACCCGCCCAAAAGTTAGGACCGAATATGGGTCGATTCTGAAGAGGAACTTTTGAAACCCATTTTGAAATCCACTTAAGTTTTGTTGAAAGCTTTCGTTTGAAGTTATCTTGGAAAATATACTTAGTCCAAATTCAAAAATTTAATTAAGTCAAGTTGTTATACAAATTTCAGATGTGCTGATGGCACGATAAAATTTTTCAATTAATTTAGAAAGCGTGTGATTCAAATTTATAATTAAAACAAAATGTCCAACATAAAAGAAAATAACTAAAGTAAAGTATAACGAGGCCTTATTACATCCAAAATAAAACAACCAAATAACAAAATTTATAATAACTAAAATTAAAGTTCATTTAATTTTAAATCCACCGCATGGCCTCCTCAAGTCCTCCGGCTCCATGTCCGCGATCTAAGCATCACTGAAAATTAATGGAGAAGGTGAGTCACCAAGACTCGATATGTAACCCTTCCCCATTTTAAAAATATTTTCATACACAACCTATAACAATAAATATGCGAGAATATTTAATTCCCGACCTAGCCATCCAAGCGCCTTTATCTACCCTGTTGTGGTACCAAACCACTTGGTGGTGCCAAACCACTGTGACATATAGTCACAATGTGTTACCAAAACACTGGTGTCCGTGGACACAGATCATTTGATGGGGCCAACCCATCGTGTGATACCAAATCAGCGCGCGGCGATCCCATATCTCAAGTGGGGCCAACCCACGGTGGTGTTAACCACGAGGGATAAGTCGCTATTGAGGTACTAAACCTCGGAGGTACCAAACCTCGGTGACATATAGTCACGGTGTGTTACCAAAACACGGTGCCCGTCGGCACGATTAATCTGCCCCCTCTACTCACTAATCCCACATCAATCACATACTTGAATCTCATATAATAATGCATCATGCTTACCAAAAGCATCAAATAACAAGTACACATTTTCAGGGACTTACCCGGATTGCCAACTATACCGATATGGTATATTATCAATGCTACATAGAAATCAAGTTAGCATTCACAACAACAGCATATTAACAAATTATATGTGTGTATGTACACACCTGTCACCACGATTAATTTAAATCCCGAATGAAGGAGTTCGACCACCTTAGATCTCTTTGTTCCTATATTCGGCCATAATAGAGTTAGTGATATGGGCCATTCGGCCAAACCAATTAATCTGAGAGGGATTCCTTGTGAACCCGAACCTTACCTTTACGCTTTTGGATACTTAAACACAATACCCGATTCGAATCGCTTCATCAATTCCACGGTTAGTAAACAAGCCATTAGCCTTGACTTTTAAATATTGCAAACTAAACCCATGAAACCGATTCTTACCAACACTTACCACTTGATTGGTCACGAATGATGGCTTGTTTTGTCGATCTCCAAAATCCCGGAACACCTAGATAGATTCGGTTTCCAAAACAGATACTTAGTACCTTGTAAAAATTGACAAAGATAGGAAAAGGGAGCATAGGCATTGACCAACTCTACTTACCACCTTATGAACCGATTGAAGGAGAGTCTAGAGGGATTGTTCGGTTTGTTATTAAGCCAAAACTTGGAATATGGAGAGGAAATTGGCTATCCAATAGGACAAAGAAAAGAGGACAAAGGAAGAAATCGGCACTTCCAATAGGTATATTCTACCAAAGAAAATTAGTAGGGAGAAAAGAAGTTTGATTCTTGAAATAGGGAATAGGTTTGAGTGGAGAAAAATAAAGAGAAGAGAAGAGAAGAGTGGGAGGGTTTATTGCCAAGCTATGAGAGAGGAGAGAAAGTTTAGAAAAGAAAGAAAAGAGTGGAATGTGGGGAGTGCCTAGCGAAATTTTGTAAAAAGAGTACTAAAGAATTGGCCTCCCTTCCCATCACCTAGTCTCCATGTCGATTACTCCTCTTCAAGGAGTTTAAAATTGACCAACACCTCAAATTATTCTAGGCCACACATTTGTATTAATTCAAAATTAATTTGAATTAATCAACAAGCTATTTTCCTCTACTAAATTATCATAATTTAATCCTCAATTAATCCAAATAAAACCAAACAATATCTTCATTATCCTATTATCTAAATAATAATTAGAGTTTAAAAGAGAAAGGACTCTCTCTCCTTGTTGCCGTCCCACCATAATGCAAAAAAGAAGGATTCTTGTGACTCGAACCAAGGCTCTCCTTGCTCCCTTGGTGGCGTCACACAAGTTCCTAAGTGGCCTCACTTTTGCCACTTTGTCTAGGCTTATTTTATGTCCAAATTATCTCAATTTATTCTTATAACACCCTCTTGCTAAGGCTCCCTACCTTAAAAGTTAAAACTAAAATTTCCTACCAAATCGAGCCAACACAAAGCCTTAAATTGATCATTATTATTCCATAAATAATATCTCAGCAGTTCTTACATAAGAAAAATAATTAAATTCCAAATAACCCCCATTTTTGGGATGTTACAATAAGAAAACGGGTTCGGGATTCGGTTACGTGCGAGGAAGGATTAGCACCTTCGCAACGCCCAAAATTGGTACCAAATTGATTAGCTAGTGTCCTTGTGTTGAAAACTTGAAAATGTTTAAGGTGTGATACTTTTTTAAAGAATGTTGATTAATTTCGAATTGAATCTCAAGATTCACTCATTCCAAAGGAATAAGAAAATCATATCTAGCACGTTAGGATATGACACGTTTATACCCTGACACCGAGATCTTCTTTGATTTTCAAAATATGCGATTAAAAGGATATTTGGTTATTTGGTCAAACAGAAAACCGACACCCAGCACGATAGGGCATGATTTCTCGAATTTCCAAACACACAAATATTGCATTACTTTGAAGAATTTTCAAATAGGCAATTTTAAAAATTGGCTCAAAATGCATTTTATTAGCCTATTTGGAATAACAATGGAACTATTAATATCAATCAAGATGTTAAAGTTTGAATCACGATGCGATGATGTAAATAAACAAGATTACAAACATTGAATAATATACATGGATAAAATAACATATAAAGGAACATAATCATATGAAAATATCAAAAAACCAAATTAATACACATACGATGGCAATACAACATATACTTTACAAATATTAACAAACGAAATCCATAAATTAAAAGACAATTTTGAAAGAATATTAAACAAATTGGCATAATTCGAGATCGACAACATATATAAAAAATAAATACCATAAAAGATTCTAAAATAAAATATTAGGTAAGGAGAAAATCAAAGTAAAATATATATAAAATAATATATGTTAATCTACATAAGTAATATACATGAAAATAAAAGACTAAATTTAATAATTTATACATGAAAATAATATATCAAGGTTATTGAAATAAACAATATATATAATAAAATAGGAATAAAAGGGAATAAATTAAGTAAATAAATAAATTTAAAAATATACCCATACACATAAATAGATTAAGAGAAAATACATATAAAAGATAATGTGAAATCCATAATATATATAAATAATTTAATAGATCATATACAAATATTTTTTAAATATCATATAATAAAACAGTTTAAAAACTAGATAAATAAATGAATTTAGTGAACGAGGGACGAAAATGAAAGTTAGAACAATGTTTTAAGGACCATCAGTAAATAAACAAATTATTAAGGCTGAATTAGGGACTAAAATAAAGTGTGCCCAAACGATCAGGGATTGAACTAGTAAATATTCCTTAGTCTTGAAAACGTTGCGTTTAAGCGGGGACCAAAATGAAAACGGAATATGTGTTAAGGGGGAAATTAAAAATAAAATAAAACTTAATTAAAAAGAAACAAAATGCGGAAGGACTAAAAGAATAAATATCCCAATTCCCTAAAACACGCGGATCCTTCCCTCGGGTTGGGTCAACACGCGGGTTATGATGGGGAAAACGGCGTCGTTTGGTGTATAGAGGCTTAGCCAAAACGGCACTGTTTTGGTACCATTATAAAACTAAGAAAATCATTTTTTTTTTTATTTTGAAACCATTTCTAAAAAAATTTAAAGGAGGGTCTCTCTCTTTCCCCTTTTCGACCGAATATTCAAGACATCCTCCGCCATAACTCCACCGTGGGAGGTGGCCGGAGATGCAAAATCGGGCCCCTTTTTAACCCCTTTTTTAAAACCCCTCTTATTTTAAAAAAAATTCTAAAATCCTATATTTTCTAGAAATAAAAGAAAGAAAAAACATAAATGGAAAGGAGGCTCTCATTGCCCTTTAAAATCTCGTCCGAACCCTCATGGGCTCCGAGGTGTTTGGGCTCCAGCAGTAATCGTCGATGGGAACTCCAACCGACTGGGGTATTTTTCTAATCTTTCTTTTTTTCGTTTTTTTATGCGTAGTAAGAAACGGAGATAATAAAAAGAAATTAATGTTGAAAACGTAAAGAAAAAGAATCACCTTGGAAAATTTTATGTTTCTTTATTTCTTTGAATATTCATAAATTGTCCAGACCCTACAATGGTTTCTTTTCGGGCCTCTTAAAGCCGAAGTGAAAATCAAAATAAAAATACAACTATTTTCTTTTTCTCTTTGCTGTGCTTTGTTGTTTGTTTTTGCAGGTACAAGGCCGCTTGGATGTATGGTGGTGGTGACATGGCGTCTGCGGTGTTTGTCTTGTTGGATTTCTTGAAGCGTTGGAAAATTCCAGAAACAATTAGGGTTTCTGGAAACATTAAGGTGTTGGGCCATTTGGGCCAGTTCTGGGATTGGGTTATGTATTGGGTTGTTGGGTTAAAGTGGGTTAAGGGTTAGGTTTATTTGGGGTCCTAATTTGGTATTTTGTATTTTATTTTTCTGTTTTTTTTTAATTTTTGTTTTGTTTTGGTTATTTTAATGGGTTAATGGGCCCCGGGCATAAATGGGTTCTTACAATGTGTATTTGGGATGGATAGATTGAAGATGTGTTTAAGTATGTGCAAATGAAGGTGCCAAATGGTCTGAAAAATAGCCATTTTCTTGGCCACATAGGCAGATACACAGTCGTGTGTCTCAGCTGTGTGAAAAACACGACCCCGGGACATGGTTTTGTGCCTAGGGCGTGTGAAGTCTGTATTTACTTTTTGGAATTTAATTCGCCACACGGCCTAAGCACACGGGCGTGTGACTTAGCCGTGTTACCTAATTTTTTGATGACATCATAAACAGAGAGTCACACGGGCTAAGGACATGGGCGTGTGTGACCACACGGCCTACCCACATGGTCATGTCCCAAGCCACACAGACGTGTGACCCCTGTTTTGATGAAAAATTTTCTAAGTCTTCTTAAAGTTTCCTAAGTTCTCGGTTTAGTCCCAAATAGTTCTCAATGTATGTTTTGGGCCTTATGGGCTCATATAATAGGCGATTTGCATGTGAATGAGGCATGTTAAATTGAATGAAATTTTATAGCCGGTTTTGTATAAAAGTTTTTGTTTAAGCTCGGTAATGTCTCGTATCTTGTCCTGGCGTCGGACAAGGGTAAGGGGTGTTATAATTTATCATTCCATATGCATTCATTTCGGTGTTTTATGGATCTATAATTTTACAAGTAAGAGCTTTTAGTAATTTGTTTAGTCTTTTACGCACTCACATTTTATATTTCTTTTGTAATAGTTTTATCAATAGTCTCTATCATCTTAATAGATTTTCAGTATTATTTCTATGGACTTGGCATCAGACCTTCAGACTTCGTCATTTCCTGTATAAAACATTTTCCCAATCCACTGTGGTATGTTTTTCCCCAATATTTTCCCTTTTTATCTATGCATGCATGCAGACTATCTTAAGGAGGTTTAAAATCTTAGTATAAGGTTTTTAACCAAGGCTCTAATACCACTAAATGTAACCTCCAAAATAAGGCATAAATGTTATGGTCTAATCGGGAAGGCCACATTGGACACCTTAGTGTCAAACCTACCCTAATGATAGCTAAAAACCTTCAAGTACTCCCTTTTATAAAATCGTAGTTTCTATTTTTAGCTTTGTAAACGTCCATTTGCTTAGTCCAACCATGCTTAGGTCAAATTAGCGAATTAGGTGAGTTTTTGTAAAACCTTACTGATAGTGTTGCCTTCGAAAAACCGTTTTGTTATCATATTAGTAGCGGAAATGTACCATTACTAGTCAAATTATTAATTTAGCCATTTATCATGCATAGTCCATTTCAACATATTTATAAAAACTGTGTATCTATACCAAATATGTGTATCATGCATGCATGAAAAATCCCAAAATCTCGAACAGTCCCAAACCACAATTTAAAGAAACTTTAGAATCCAAAACTGAATAATAATAAAAAAACCTAAAAATATAATTAAATTAAAATAACATGACGAAATAAATTCCGAAGTCCGCCATACGTCCGCATGCCAATTCCGATCCTAAGCTCGATCATTACCTGAGAAGTTGAGGTAATGGGGTGAGCTTAACAATCTCAGTGTGAAACTAAACAAGTATTAAGCATTCATACAGGCAATTTCATAGAGGTACCAGTAGCACAATCAAACATTATCAATAATAATTACAAATGCACACAGTCGTGAAAATTGCACATGTGAGATCCTACCCATACCATCCGTTACACACCAGGAGTTCCCCAAAACATGTCTACCAAACTCCAACGTATGTGAGCAAATCTCGATGTGGTAAAACCACCAATAATCAATAATGTAGTAAAAATTCCAAATAAATATTACGATATAATCGCCAATCCCCTCGGTACTCCAAATGCAGTGCACTGACTAAGAATATATGCAAACTTAATATGCCGTCGGTACTCCACAAAACTCCTCTATCAACCACAAAATCCCATCCCAATGCACATGCAATATGTAATACAAATTCATATATAATCATATTTCAATATTTTTCACATTTATTCCACATGTTCAAACATGTCCTCAATAATCACATACTTTCAGAAAAACGAAGCAGTGTTCCAGTTTTCAAATTACCATTAAGATGGTATCTATCAATATTATTCAATTCGCATACTCTACGAATTTCATTGTACACCAATAGCAACCTCACGTATATATATCATAGTAAATATTTCATGCATTTAAATCATACATAAATCTAATATCTCAAAATTTCATAACATTCAATAGAACATTCTTATATCAAAAAATATAATTATGCATAACAATCTCAATTACACATTCATACAATCAAACTAGCAATCTTGCCAACACATCAATCTTTTAAGGCTCGAAATGTACCTGGTTTGACCACTCGCAAAACTAATATTTTGGCTACTATGTCAAACCAATCAGCAAGCTAATTTATCAAAGATAACATGAAATTTATCATTATCAAACAAATTTTACAAGTTTAGGACTCACAACTTATTTTTTGCTTTCTCACAGCACCTTAGTGAATCTTCTAATTTACCATAATAAACCTTTATACGATCCTAAACCAAAATTCAGTATAAATTCAATCAATCTACTACTTAACCAACTCCCAATTACCCACTTATAGGTTCAAACCAATTTTCTAATTAATAGCTATTTTACGAATTCAACCAGTTCAATTCCTTACCTTTTATCGATGCAAACTGCATGAACGATCATTCTTCGACTTTACGGTTGATTTGGGGCATTTGAGTCAGCGCCTAATTCCATAATATACTGGAAAATCAGTAGCTAAATAAAAATGGAGAGCGACTTTGCGTCCATCTTTATTCTATATTAGTACCTGAAGTAATTCGCGTTGCTCATAACATTACTTCTAACAGCAAATATTGTTCTAAGTTCTTTCATAATCATTATATTTTTAATCTAATAAATTAATATATAAATAAAATTTTTCTAAACTAAACTAATACACAAAATATATCTAACTAATTAATTAACTAACAAATCACATGTTTATAACAATCAAATATAATCACCTTAACTACTAAATCTTTATAACTAAAGCAAACCAAATATTAGGAAAAAAAAAAACACTTGCCATTTGAAGTTGGGAAGTTTGAAACGTAAAAGAAGATTGAGGTTGATAAAATTTCATAGAAGCATTTGAAGGAGAGGTATATACAAAAATTTGATGGTTAGATTTCGTTATTAATCTTTATATTTTGTATAAGTTGTGAATTTTTATACTTTATTTTAATTAATTTTAGTTCTTCTATTTTTAAAATTTTGATAGTTTAATTTTGACATCAATAGTAGAGTTAAATCTGTTTGGTTAAATTCAATTATTCTTCTTGTATCTTATGTATAATTGTAAATTTAGTCAATATTCTTCAATTGGAGCATCATTCTAAGTCTTTATACATTTTGAATGTTAAATTTTGAGGCCTTATATAAGATGAAAATCATTAATCCATTAACTAAATTTTTAATAAATATAGAAATAATAAGTGACATATCATTACATATATGATAATATGTTTGTTTCATCAAATTTTAAATATAACTTAATGAATTCAATATTTATTCTTTAGTGAATACTAAAATTTTAAAATATAAAACTAAAAAACTAAATTAAAATATAAAACTAAATCGACTTCCATAAAATACAATACTAATAAATAATTTAACCAAATTCGATAATAGGTAAGAAGTGCGAAAATGTTTGAGGTTTGATAGGAATTTTGACGTGTCCCCTCGTCAAAAGGGTGTTGTTTCGACATTAAAAAAAAAGACAAAAAGCAATTTTTAATAAATGTGCTATTTCCAATATCTTTTTAGATGATGTAAAAGAAAACCTACAAACTTGTTTGCAAGTCAATTTTTATGCTTTTTAAAATGGATCTCAAAATTTCTTTTGTGGCTTATGGATAAAAGTTGGTTTTCAAAGTTATTTTATTAGAAGTGACTAAAATTCTATTTGATTAAAAAATTTAAAAAAATTTAAATTTTGAGTTAATCGAATTAAATTATTCGAGCCGAGTTAAATTTTACAACTCGAATAATCTAAATAACAGATTGATGTAAATACACATTTAATCTCTGTTAATTTTGAAAATAAGTAAATTGGTCTTTCTCAACAAAACTACAAAAAAAATTAAAATAATTTTAAAAGTTCAAAATAATTTTAAAATTTAAAATATTTATAAAATTCAAAATTTCTATTTTAAAAAAATTAATTTTTTTCTAAAATAATAATTTTGGGACCTAAATCAATTAGTTAATGATTCAAGTTTATCATAATAAAATATTTTTAAGTTTGAAAAAGTTTTCAAATATATATGGTTTTAAATTTATGTACTCTAATATATAATTAGTTATAATGTACCAAAATTTTAATTTGACATGTTTAATTTTTAAGTAAATTCGAAATAATTTTATTCGATTTGACTCGACTCGATTAAAAAAATTTTAAATCAAGTTAAGATGATGAGATATAACTCGTCAACTCAATTAATTCAAAAAAATTTTACTCGATTCGATCAACTGTCGCTGTACAGACCCATTTTCACCCGGGCTTACAAGCCCAATACACCCAAAACCCAATAACAAGCCCAAAATACCAAAATCAGAAAAGAAAAAACTAGGGCAACTTGCCCCTCTGCGCCGCAGCCTAGGCTCCTGCCTCTGACGCCACCGACCCCCCACCTGCCACTGGCCACCGTCATCTGCAGCACCAGCTCCTCCACCTGCTCCCCTTATTCCCCATGCCCTGCAAAAAACGAAGAGAACACGCAAAGAAACATGCAAAATACATACTTGTAAATGGCTATAAAAGCCAAGAGAAAACATATTGTTGAGGGGGGTTCTTTTCTGTAATGAGAAAAAGAGATTTCAAAAAGTCTAATAGAAATTTATAGAGATTCAAAACGAAAGAATAAAAAGCGAGAGTCGATCTGCTAGCATCAAAAAAGGACGGCAAAAGGTTTTTTTTTACTTATTTATTTTTATTTCTCTTCGTTTTACTACTAAAGATTTTTTTAAACTTATGAAAATATATTTAAAATATATATAAAGCGGTAAAAATTATAAAAAAACATTACTGTGATTTCCGGCCAGGTGTGCGATGGTGCTGGCCATTGTCGAATCTGAGGCGAACGCAGGAAACCTCATGGGACACGGACCTGCAGAGAAAAGAAAAGGAGTTAGAAAATTTTTTTTTTTTTGAAACAGCTGATATGAAAATTTTTGGGGAATTTTGGGCTTTAAATAGCCCCTCAAAACGGCGTCGTTTTGGGGGCTGCCCTTTGAGCCCAAAACGACGTCGTTTTGACATGACCCAACCCGATCCGATCCGACCCGCCTAGGGTCCGCGTGTTTTGCAAAAGGGCTATTTAGCATTCGGTCCTTCCTCTTTTTCGGACATTTGGAATCAAGTTTTTTATTTTAAATTTTACCCCATAATTTATCTCGATTCATAATTTGGTCCCTAATCTTTGGTAGCGTTTTGGTGAAGGGTTTATTGCCATTTTAGTCCCCAGTCCTTTCAGCATATAAATAGATCCTAGTCTTTCTTTTATTTGAATTTACCCGAAATTAAGCTTTTAATTCAATTTAGTCCTTTTCTATAGTTATTATTATTATTATTATTATTTACTATTATCATTATTTTACTATTAATACTATTTTATATTATTATTCATTTTACTATTATCTATTTTTATTTATTTAATATTACTAATCAACAATTTAGTCTTTTTTTTTTGTTTCTTTGTTATTATTATTATTATTATTATTATTATTATTATTATTATTATTATTATTATTATTATTATTATTATTATCATTATTTACTATTATCATTATTTTATTATTGATACTATTATTATATTATTATTTATTTTACAATTACCTATTATTATTATTTAGTATAATTAATCAACAATTTAGTCCTTTTCTATTGTTTCTTTGTTATTATTATTATTATTATTGTTATAATTATTATTACTATTATTATTATTATTTACCATTATCATTATTTTATTATTAATACTATTATTATATTATTATTCATTTTATTATTATCTTTTGTTTATTATTGCTATCTACTATTATTATGCCTACTATTATTATTTTATCATTTTTGTTATATTACTATTATTATTATTATTATTATTATTATTATTATTATTATTATTATTATTATTATCGCTATTATTTGTTATTTCTATTGTTAGTCATTGTTTTCACATACCAAACCCATGGACATATTTTATTTGTTATCGTGTTCATTTTTATTCTTCATTATTACCATCATATAATATCTTTATTATCATTTGTTTAGTATTGTTACCCATCACTCATCATCATTATTGTCATCAATCATCCTTTATTTGTATTATTATTGCTATTGCAATTTTTCAATAATTTAGCTAAATAAAATACAATTTGTGAAATCGTCCTATTCTATCCAAAGATTCTTAAAGCAAAGCAATGTTTCGTATTTAGAGATTCATGGAATAGTGCCCTAACGTCTTTGGGTTGCGAATCTTTGTTTCACTTAATAATCAAACATCCTTCTATCCTATTTCATGAAATATGAGGCGACCTTAACTTGAGAGATTAAAACATCGTGTCTAACGTCTTGGATGTGATGTTTAGATCTTTTCGAGATAAAGAAATCTCGATTTTCTTGGCCCGAATACCTATATTTATTTTTAGCTCAAACACTAAAATCAAAGCGCATTTACAAAACCACCTTATTAGTCAAAAGTTTTCAAATCGAGGCAATGTTTGCGTGTTTAGAAATTTGGGGAATAGTGCCCTAACGTGCTGGGATACGATTTTCCGTTTGACTAAAACACTAAACATCCTTTTAATAAATTTCAAGAACTCCGAGATAACTTTGATTACGGAGGCTTCGAATATCGTATCCTAACGTGCTGGATGTGATGTTTGTATCCTCTCGAAACAAAGAAATCTCAAATATCCTAATACATTTTTAAGACCCGTATTTTAAAACCCTTTCAAACTTGAGCATTAAGACACTAATTAATCATTTTGGTACCAATTTTGGGCGTATCGAGGGTGCTAACCCTTCCTCGTGCGTAACCGACTCCCGAACCCGATTTCTAAAACTTCGTAGACCAGAAACACTGTTTTAGTAAAACAAAACGTTTTATTAAAATAAAGGTGATCCGATCACACCAACTAAAGGTCGGTGGCGACTCCCCTTTTTTTCATTTTTAAAACCCAACGTCGAACCCCTTTTTGTCTCTTCCAAAAAAATGGTTACGACAGCTTGGCGACTCCACTGGGGACCGATTTAGAGAGTCAAGCCATAAATTGATTATTTTCTGTCTTTTGTCGGAAGTTTGAAAGCCCGATTTTAAAATTACAATCTTTTTATTACGTGTTGTTTCAATTTTAGCATTGCATTGCATGACCGTTGTGGTCACACCTTTAGGTGAGAGTGAGAAACTACTCCTTCGTGAGGTTTTCACCTCCGTGCGAGGATAGTGGATCGCCAGATACATCCGTACCTATGTCTTCGTGAGATTTTCATCTCGATGCGACCATAGGAAATGTATCCCCTGAATCAACTTCGATGCATATGAGCCTATAATGGGTGAAGTTCGAGGAATCTGCTTTGGTTCGGTACCCTCCTTAGAACCGAACCTCATGTAGTAAGCCCTAGGAGCCCACCTTAGGTAAAACTATGTTAAACCCCTAGTGGTCACCTGGATAGGTACTCTATTTTGTTTATTTCTCCTGTGCTAACGTGTTTAGTTTTGTTTGTGATTGCATTGCATTACATTACACCGCATCATCTTAGAGAGGAGGTGTTGATTCATATTCGATTGCTAAATAGAAGAGTTTATCATAAGGAAATGTGTTACTTGATAAAGTGGATTATAATACTGATCGTTCGAACATAGTCCGGGTAAACAACAAGAGAGGACCTGATAACCCACAGAAGAATACAAGACTTTGCCTGAGGATTCAAGCCAACAAGGATTATTGAAGAGCCATCGTATCTCCATTTTCTAAAAGAAGCTTATAAACATCGTGGAGGATAAGCGAGTGAAGAGGCACGACTGGACCGAAGAACAAGGAGCGGAGGAGACATCTATTGGGGAAGTTCACGGACACGACCATAACATCCGGATACGAAGAAGAGGATTTCACGGACTATGAGGACAAAGCGCATATGCAATCCGTTTTATGTAAAGAAATGTATTTTCTAGAAGTTCTTCTAATGAAATTGAATTCATAATCAACGCCTCTCTTTCTTGTTGCATGCATTTGCATGCATTTGCATTACATTTCATGCATTTGCATTGCATCATGTCACATGCATTAAAATTTGTAGAAAGACCCTAATTAGGTGAAGTTATTTCATAACCTAGAAGACATGGATCAAAGAATAGAAAGGCTAGAACAAATGCAAAAGGAAATACAGGAGCGGATGCAAGAACGATTAATCAAGATACAACAAGATATGATAGAACGGATGCAAGAGTCCCAAAACAACATGATAAGCCAGTTGGCGTAGCTATTGGCCAATGAACGAGGAAAAGGCGCCCTTGCTAGCTCGGGGAATAATGACGACTTACACCTCCGGATTTACCCGCCAAATACCCAAGCACCACCGAAATATGTCCCCAAAGGACGCCTTTCGTTATCGAGCCCACAGTGCGAGTTGAGACCGCAATGCCGGCGCACTTTCCATTGGTTCAGCACTAATCCGGAGAAGGTCCGCTAATCCTATAGTCCCCGATCTTGATGAAATGGCTGAAATGGATAAGGCAAAAGCAAACCTTCCCAGACAACTCGAGGATCGTTGCAGATGGTTAGAAGAAAAGTTCAAGGAAATAGAAACTGCTGACCATCGCTACGGGGTAGACGCTAAAGACTTGAGCCTAGTCCCAGACCTCGTACTTCCGCCAAAGTTCAAGACCCCAGATTTTGAAAAATACAATGGGACCAGTTGCCCCGAAGCGCACATCACAATGTTCTGTCGACGGATGGCGGGATATGTTAACAACGATCAACTGCTTATTCATTATTTTCAGGATAGTTTGGTAGGAAATTGCGACCAAATGGTACAATCACTCAGCGTACCAGATCAAATCATGGAGGACCTAGCGACAGCCTTCCGAAACAATCACGAACGCGTAGCCGATATAGCTCTGATCGAATCACGCTCCAAAATATGGAGAAAAAGCCAAGCGAAAGTTTGAGCAATATGCCCAATGGTGGAGGAAGTAGCCACACAAGTTCGACCACGCTCCTAGAAAAGAGACAACCATCTTGTTTGTCAATACGTTGAAAGCTCCTTCATTAATCACATGCTTGGAAGTGCCACTAAAAGTTTTTACGATATTGTCTTTGGGGAGATGATCGAACATGCAATCGGATCGCATGCAAGATTGAAGCAGGGGAAACCACTAGAAGGCCTGCTCCTAGAAAAAGGGATGGCGAGGTGAATAATACAAACATGGGGAACTCAAAGTCAATTACCGTTAACCAGCCAAAAACGGTGACTACTGAGTATCAAGGTCCGTCAAGGAAAGAATCCCGCACAAGGAAAAACATTGAAAAACTCTAATTTATGTCAATCCCTATGACGTATAAGGAGTTGTATCAAAGTTTATTTGATGCACACATAGTGTCCCCCCAATATCCAAAACCGATGCAACCTCCATACCCAAAATGGTATGACCCAAACACTCAGGTGAGTACCACGCGGGGATCACAGGCCATTCGATAGAAAATTGCCTTACTTTCAAGAAATTGGTGGAAAATCTCATCAACATGGGCATTGTGAAGTTCGATGATGGAGAAATGGTATACAGAAGAGAAGCAGGAATAAAAGTTTTTCGAACATACGCCTTTATGTACTTGAAAGTGTTTTGAACAATGGACCGTGGAAGAAACATGTATTTTTAAAGCTAATCTAGAGTAATGTGTAAAACACACTTGTTGCTTCAAGCACCGAAGCAATAAGATTTCTTTTGAGAAGTAGCTTGTGTCCAAAATTTTATTTCAATAAAATGCATCTTTCCAAGTAAATATTTTTATTCTTTACATTTCATCTTGAATATTTTTCACTCATGACCATATCATACGAATAATCATCCTTAAGATCATTTATTCTTTGGATTTTACGCCCACAATGGGCCCCCAGAGATATCAATGACATGAGCAACAAGCATTCTTTGACTCCTTTTAGTGAGATATGTATCTAGAGGATCTAAGGGCTTTGAAGATGACAAAGATTGTGACTTACTTCCCAATGGTGGATCCTACCTTGTGAAGTGTCAAGCAGACGCTATGAACTAACAAAGGAGATGAAGATGGAAACGTAGCTCCTTGAAGGAATAAGCGGGGCATCGTTGAGCTATTTTAGAAATTCAAGAGGTTTTCGCATCGATCATATTGACACATGCCCAAACTACTAAAACATGGGTATCTTTGTTAAAAGTTGGGGTTTAAAGAACCCATGTTGTGCAATGACCTAGCTAATCAAGAGGCTCGGGCTATTGGTTCACCAAGGAAGGGAAATTGCATTTGTTATGCCATAAGTCGAGGAAGACTGTGCCATCTCTATTTTCTCTATATGAAGCATGGATGTTAACAAGCCAGTCTCCTCAAAAGCTTTTAGCCAACACCGATTCATATCCATGGTCGTTGGTTACCTCACTGAGAGGGTGAGGATCGCTTCATATGCCAAAATTACAAAGTTTGTCAAAAAAAAAAAAACATTCAAGATTTTTTTGAAAAATGGCTGAGACTTGTAAAGGTTGGTATAGAGAAGTTGTCATTTACCCTTTTGGTTCCTTGAACGTGGGCCGGGACCTTTCTTTGGGGCATCTTTCTCATTGGTTTATAAGAGGGAAACAATTGTTGGAAGATAAGATTCCTCTTCCCAAACTTGGATTGAATCAAGCAGAATGCCTCCAGGAAGCTCGATTGAAAGTATTCACAGGTCAAATGTACCAAAAATAGATACGGTCTTGACGAAAAGGTTCGCTCAAGAGAATTTCGGAAGATGACCTAGCATTAGAGAGATTCTTCTTATCCAAAAGAACTCCAAAGAAAAGTAAATGCCTTATCTGACAAAGAAGGCTGTTCTAGGAAAATGGGTGTTAACACCTTAATCCGGTGAGCTCAGATTAAAAAAAAGTTTTCAAAAAAAACACAAAAAGCGAAAAAGAAAAAGAAAAAGAAAATAGAAAAAGGAGAGGCCAAGGCGAAAACCCAAAGGCGCTTTGAGACCAAAGGATATTTGAGTCGAAAACACGAGAAGGGCGACTCAAAAGTTTGATTGAAAGTAGGGCATACAGATGGTCTTGCTACGCTCGAAGAAGTATGTTACGTCTTGGGGCATCGACAAAGCACTCTGGATCCCTAAACACATATTAAGCTCAAGATGGTCCTCGAGAAGTTGGAACAGAGAAGCTCAAGTGCGATATCTGGGGCACTTAGTTTCCATTTACCCATTTTTGTTACTTGTGGTTATTTTATTCCTTCAAAAAACCACCGATAAAATTCCTTCTTAATGACCTTTGTTAGCATTGATTAATTTATTTGTTTGAGCTATGCTCCCAATCAATTTCCTTTTGTCCATTGTTACAATCTTTTCGGGCATTTCGCATTGAAATAATGATTAATGGACTAATAATACTTTCATAAAAGGAGTTTTGCATATTACTGGAAGCTTCGAATAATACAAGGACTCAAAGCAGATTTGTTGTTTAGAACTAACTCATTTCAAGGTTTGGAAATATTGGAGAAAGATGATTATCTCTTTGGACCTTTTATTTTCACCGGTGATCGACCTTGACGGATAACGAGCAATGTCAACCCAAAGTACAAAGAGATCATTCTCGGAAAAGAAAAATGATACTCTGCATTCATGCACGTATCGAGCCCCACATCTGGTCATTACACCGGTGAATGGTGTAACAGATCAAATTGATCCTATACCTCGAGTTCTGGCGGGATAGGTAGAAGAAGCCAAATGTTATTCTCTTAAAGTTGCGAGGAGAGATACAAACTTTATGTCCCGGGAGTTACTGATGGAAGAGACCACGAAATTACAATGGGCAAACTTGTTGAGCATAATATGATCACTTTTTGGGTTTTCTATCAAAGGTACCAGCATGATAGCATATCGGTGATAGAACATTAATGGACTACAGTAATGATGACCCCAAGCATTTAAAAGGGATCATTTTATTTTGCATTCATACATCATTTCAAAGGCACGTTTAGTTAGGAGCATTCGACTCATTGCATCCTAATCATCATAAAAGACCATTCTCATGACATTACGCATTTATGCAAAAGTCATCCATTGTCATTTAGCTAGGAGCATTCGATTCATTACGATCATTGCATCCTAATCATTGTCAAAAGATCATTCTCATGACATTACTGCGTTCATGCAAGTGTCGTCCATAACACATGCAGATTAGGAGACTTTGAGTCGTTTGATCATAATATCCTCATCATTTGCATAAGCATAAGCACACAAAATTAATTCTACAAGACAAGTTCCTCAAAGAGCGGTGTAGCGATATTGAAGTTGATTTTGTTCCTCAAGATTGTAGTGGGGCAAAGCGAAGAATGAAGTCTTCACGAAGATAGTAAGGAAGCACATTGAAAAGTTGATTTCGTTCCTCAAGATTGTAGTGAGGCAAGCGAAGAATGAAGTCTTCACGAAGATAGTAAGGAAGCACATTGAAAAGTTGATTCGTTCCTCAAGATGTTAGTGAGGCGGTGAAGAATGAAGTCTTCACGAAGATAATAAGGACGCACATTGAAAAGTTGATTTCGTTCCCTCAAGATGTTAGTGGGCGATGAAGATTGAAGTCTTCCGAAGATAGTAAGGAAGCAAATTGAAAAGTTGATTGTGCTCCTTCGAGATGGTAGGGAAGCGATTAAAGATTGAAGTCTTCACGAAAATAGTAAGGAAGCAAATTGAAAAGTTATTTCCTCGGCGTTCAGTGGAGTAGGTTGAGATTACAAATCCGTCTCCACGAGTTAACAATGAGGATCCATCCTTAATTCTTTGAAGTTTCGATAGAGAAGATGGAGACTACAAATCTCTTCTCCACAATTCTTATTTCCTCGAAGTTCCGTGGAGTAGGTTGAGATTACAAATCCGTCTCCACGAGTTAACAATGAGGTTACATCCTTAATTCTTTGAAGTTTCAGAGAGAAGATGGAGACTACGAATCTCTTCTCCACAATTCTTATTTCCTCGAAGTTCCGTGGAGTAGGTTGAGATTACAAATCCGTCTCCACGAGTTAACAATGAGGATAAGTTCTTAATTCTTTGAAGTTTGGTAGAGAAGATGGAGACTACGAATCTCTTCTCCTGAATTATCCTTTCCTCGGCGTTCGGTGGAGTAGGTTGAGATTACAAATCCGTCTCCACGAGTTAATAATGAGGATAAGTTCTTAATTCTTTGAAGTTTGGTAGAAAAGATGGAGACTACGAATCTCTTCTCCTGAATTATCCTTTCCTCGGCGTTCCAGTGGAGTAGGTTGAGATTGCCAATCCCGTCTCCCTGAGTTAAAAATGAGATTACATCATTGTTCCTTCAAAGTGTCAGTAAGAGAAGATGGAGATTACAAATCTCTTCTCCCTGAATTCTCCTTTCCTCGACGTTCCAGTGGAGTAGGTTGAGATTGCAAATCCCGTCTCCCTGAGTTAACAAAGAGATTACATCATTATTCCTTTGAAGTTTCAGTAAGAGAAGATGGAGATTACAAATCTCTTCTCCCTGAATTCTTGTTTCCTCGAAGTTCCCGTGGAGTAGGTTGAGATTGCAAATCCCGTCTCCCTGAGTTAACAATGAGGATAAGTCCTTATTTCTTTGAAGTTTCGGTAGAGAAGATGGAGACTACGAATCTCTTCTCCCTGAATTCTTATTTCCTCGAAGTTCTCGTGGAGTAAGAAGTAAATCGAAGAAATCAGTCTGGTGATCCCCGAGTTTGCTGGGATCAGATTGAAGAAAGCAGATTTGACCTTCCTGAAGTTGCAGGAAGCAGATCGAAGATATCAGTCTGGTGGTCCTTGAGTTTGCAAGGATCAGATTGAAGATAGCAGTTTTGACATTCCTGAATTTGCAAGAGCAGGTCGAAGATACAAGGCATAATGAATAAATTGAAACTACAAGTCCTATCTCACCAAAGCAGCGGTGGAATAGAATCAAAAGCGACCAGATCATGTGGGTGAATGGGGCTACCTAAAGAAAAGAGCACCAAAAGAAGTTAAGGCCCATCGAGACAAGGGCAAAATGGGTCTTTTATGTCTTTGCTCTATCGTTATTACGACAATGAGCAAAGAGGGCGGTATCTGGACCCATTTTCACCCGGCTTACAAGCCCAATACACCCAAACCCAATAACAAGCCCAAAATACCAAAATCGGAAAAGAAAAAAACTAGGGCAACTTGCCCTCTGCAGCCATGAGCCTAGGCTCTGCCTCGACGCCACCGACCCCCACCTTGCCATCGCCACCGTCATCTGACAAAGACTCCTCCACCGCTCCCTTATTCCCCATGCCCCGCAAAAACGAAGAGAACACGCAAAGAAACATGCAAAATACATACTTGTAAATGGCTATAAAAGCCAAGAGAAAAGCAGGTTGTTGAGGGGTTCTTTTACGTAATGAGAAAAGAGATTTCAAAAGTCTAATAGAAATTTATAGAGATTCAAAGCGAAAGAATAAAAGCGAGAGTCGATCTGCTAGCATCAAAAAAGGACTGACAAAAGGTTTTTTTTACTTATTTATTTTATTTCTCTTCGTTTTACTACTAAAGATTTTTTTAAACTTATGAAAATATATTTAAAATATATATAAACTGGTAAAAATTATAAAAAAACATTACTGCAAGGATTTTACATTACCAGGTACGGTGGCTACAATGGCATTAATGCTGGAAACGAATGACGAAAACCCTCATGGGACACGGACCTGAGGAGAAAAGAAAAGGAGTTAGAAATTTTTTTTTGAAACGGTGATATGAAAATTTTTGGGAATTTTGGGCTTTAAATAGCCCTCAAGCGGCGTCGTTTTGGGTCGCCTTTGAGCCCAAAACGACGTCGTTTGACATGACCCGACCCGATCCGATCCGACCGCCTAGGGTCGCGTGTTTGCAAAAGGGCTATTTAGCATTCGGCCCTTCCTCTTTTCAGACATTTGCAATCAAGTTTTTTATTTTAAATTTTACCCATAATTTATCTCGATTATAATTTGGTCCCTAATCTTTGCGCTGCGTTTTTGGTGAAGGGGTTTATTGCCATTTTAGTCCCCCAGTCCTTTCAGCATATAAATAGATCCTAGTCTTTCTTTTATTTCAATTTACCCGAAAATTAAGCTTTTAATTCAATTTAGTCCTTTTCTATAGTTATTATTATTATTATTATTATTATTTACTATTATCATTATTTTACTATTAATACTATTTTATATTATTATTCATTTTATTATTATCTATTTTTATTTATTTAATATTACTAATCAACAATTTAGTCTTTTTTTTGTTTCTTTGTTATTATTATTATTATTATTATTATTATTATTATTATTATTATCATTATTTACTATTATCATTATTTTATTATTGATACTATTATTATATTATTATTTATTTTACAATTACCTATTATTATTATTTAGTATAATTAATCAACAATTTAGTCCTTTTCTATTGTTTCTTTGTTATTATTATTATTGTTATAATTATTATTACTATTATTATTATTATTATTTACCATTATCATTATTTTATTATTAATACTATTATTATATTATTATTCATTTTATTATTATCTTTTGTTTATTATTGCTATCTACTATTATTATGCCTACTATTATTATTTTTATCATTTTGTTATATTACTATTATTATTATTATTATTATTATTATTATTATTATTATTATTATTATTATTATTATTATTATTATTATTATCGCTATTATTTGTTATTTCTATTGTTAGTCATTGTTTTCACATACCAAACCCATGGACATATTTTATTTGTTATCGTGTTCATTTTATTCTTCATTATTACCATCATATAATATCTTTATTATCATTTGTTTAGTATTGTTACCCATCACTACTGTCATCATTATTGTCATCAATCATCCTTTATTTGTATTATTATTGCTATTGCAATTTTTCAATAATTTCGCTAAATAAAAATACAATTTGTGAAATCGTCCTATTCTATCCAAAGATTCTTAAAGCAAAGCAATGTTTCGTATTTAGAGATTCATGGAATAGTGCCCTAACGTGCTGGGTTGCGAATCTTTGTTTCACTTAATAATCAAACATCCTTCTATCCTATTTCATGAAATATGAGGCGACCTTAACTTCGAGAGATTAAAACATCGTGTCCTAACGTCTTGGATGTGATGTTTAGATCTTTTGAGATAAAGAAATCTTGATTTTCTTGGCGAATACCTATATTTATTTTTAGCTCAAACACTAAAATCAAAGCGCATTTACAAAACCACCTTATTCCGTCAAAAGTTTTCAAATCGAGGCAATGTTTGCGTGTTTAGAAATTTGGGGAATAGTGCCCTAACGTGCTGGGATACGATTTTCCGTTTGACTAAAACACTAAACATCCTTTTAATAAATTTCAAGAACTCCGAGATAACTTTGATTACGGAGGCTTGAATATCGTATCCTAACGTCTTTGGATGTGATGTTTGTATCCTCTCGAAACAAAGAAATCTCAAATATCCTAATACATTTTTAAGACCCGTATTTTAAAACCCTTTCAAACTTGAGACATTAAGACACTAATTAATCATTTTGGTACCAATTTTGGGCATATCGAGGGTGCTAACCTTCCTCGTATAACCGACTCCGAACCCGATTTCTAAAACTTCGTGAACCGAAACACTTGTTTTAGTAAAACAAAAGCGTTTTATTAAAATAAAGGTGATCCGATCACACCAACTAAAGGTCGATGGCGACTCCTTTTTTTCATTTTAAAACCCAACGTCGAACCCCTTTTTGTCGTCTTCCAAAAAAATGGTTACGACAGTCGCACTTAATTTTTAGGCTTCATTATAAAATAAATGTGGATCCCTTTAGTTAATTGTCATCTTGTTTCGAAGTCAATCTCCAAATCATTTTTTATGCATTCATTAAAAAAATGTTTAGAATGGACCCTTTAGTGTTTTGTTGCTTATATATAAATGCTTGTTTTCAAGTTAATTTTTATGCTGTCATTAAAACATAAGTGTTAATAAAAATATATATTCAAGAGTGTGTGATGCAAGTAAATTCACATTTATTTACCAAGTTTATAAAATGGTGAAAAGAAAATTAACTTTATATGATAGTATAATAGTTAAGGGTATTTATTGCTTTAGATGTAGTCTGAGTTTTTGTAATAATAAAATTTGTTATTTGAACTTTATTCCTATTATTATAATTTACCAAAAAATTTAAAAAAATCATACTTCCTAAAGACATTAAGTCTTTTGTGAAAAGAATTCTTAACATTCATAAATAAAGAAAATAAATATTGGATAAATTTTTTGTTTTGTTTTGAAAATCAATTTGATTTGATTTGATTTGATTTTTAATTAATTTGAAGTTTTAAATTAATTTTAAACATTGAGATTTTTTAGCCCAAAAGAAAAGTAAAATCTGAAAGATTTTATTCATGCGACTCCAGGCCTTCAACTAAAATACTATTTTGAGCTTGTATTTTTATCTACAAATGTGTCCATGTTTTTGCAGTAGTCAAGCCAGACTCAAGTAAATCGAATCTATTAGACATATTTGAACAAAATCTTTAAAATTTAAAGCTATAGTGCCTCTCCTCTTATATTAGGGGTGAACATTCAATCGAATCAAATCGAATCGAATGAAAAAATTTTAAGTTAATCGAGTTGACGAATCATATTTTATCATCTTAATTTGATTTAAAATTTTATCGAATCGAGTCGAGTGAGATGGAATTCGAATCGAATCGAATCAAATATATTTATTCGAGTTAAATTTTAAAAAATAATTTTAGGTCCTTATAACCACTATCACCCATCGTAATAAAATTTGTCCACCTTAATCAAATTTTTATTAACTTTCATCACCTCATAATTTATTTATTAATCTTTTATATCTGGGTTAGTTTTTCTTTGCTTAGTTATTTCAATTATCTTCATATTAACATCACTATGTATTTTGAAATTAAAATATATATTAAATGTAAAAATGTAATTTTTAATAAAAGTTATTTTAAAGATAAAATATAAAATTGATACAAATATAAAATTTTAATACAAATATTTTACTGGCATAATTAATAATTCAATTTTAATATAAATATTTAATATGACTAAACAATTCAATAATATAAATAATATAAAATGTGAAATTTAATTTAATAATATAAATAGTAGATATAAATAAAATTATTGCTATTTATGTTTAGTGATTTTTTGGATAATTTTGATTTTTATTTGAGAGTAAAAGGTGAGAAGTTTAGGGAAAATAAAAATTTTTGGGAATAAAAGTTTGAGGAAAAGTAAATAGGGAGTAAAATTTTGGAAGGAAAATATAAAAAAATTTGGGGGATGAGTTTGGAGTAGATGGGAGATGGGATGGAAAGGAGTATAAGTTTTAGGGAAAAGTGAGAGGAGTAAAAATTTGGAAATAAAAAGTTTTGAGGTTTTTGGAGTAAAATTTTGAGAAAAAATAAATAGGAGAGTAAAATTTTGGTGGGAAATGGATTTTGGGTAGATTAGAGGGTTGGGATGAGAGAGGAATAAAAGTTTTGGGGAAAAAGTGGGAAAGAGTAAAATTTTTGAGGGAAAAGTAAAAAGGTTTAAGAGTTTTGGGTAAAAATATAAAATATTATATTTTAATATTCGAATTATTCGAATTAGAGTTATTCGATTTCGAAAACTCAACTCGATTCGAACTCGAAATTCGAGAAAAAAAATTCGAGTTGACTCGAATAACTCGATTAACTCGAATAATTCGATTTGTTTAACTCGAAATTTAATTTTTTTTTAATTTTTTCGAGTCGAATCGAGTTTTGCTCACCCCTATATTATATCACTAGTAATGATGCTTTACCAATTGCATGCATCAAACTTGCCTTTACACACACACAAAAGAAAAGGGAGAAAAAAAAAGAAAAAGGATAAAGATAAATCAGATAAATTGCTTCAGCTTGGAATCCTGTAAGGATGAAGAACAAGTTGTTTCCTTCAACAACAAGGAAGAGCTAAATCCTAACATGGAACTCCCAATATCAAACTCCAAAAGGTTATCCTCCATTTGAAGCCCTCCTATTACAATTGGGCTACTTTGCTCCAACCCTCCATCCAAAAACCCCAAGCACATGCTCTCTTCGCTCACTTTCACCATTGAATTCCTACCTTGAATTCTCCACTTCATCATCTCACTTTGCAAAACTAAATCAATTTCAGGCACCAATGGCCATTTAGAACTAAAGCAGAGTCCGAATGGAGCCACAGTTTCCACTCTAGTCATATTCATCTTAGTGGCAGCCTCAACATAAGCTTTAGAAAATATTGCATAAACCGAGCTTACCATTGTGGTGTAAGGCACAACTGTGCTTAATTTTACTTCTAATTTGCCTTGTTCATGGACTGCTAATCTCCTTCCATTGATCTTGATGGATTGAACATTAATGAAGTAGTCATTTTGTTTGGTGATGAGGGGTGTGTATGCTAGTGACCTTGCTATTTTGGTGCCGAAAACGGTGTCTCCACTGCCGGTTAATAGGACACCGGTTGACGATGATAAACAAACACTAAACTTCTGAGGGTGTCCAATTGAAGAACTCAGTTGTGATGGCAACGAAATCGAAGCTTTCCCTAAACCCATCATTCCCTTGGCGCCACTTGGCAAGCCTTGTAAATGAAACGTCGGTGCACAAGCAAAGAGAAAGTGATCCACGGTTGTGCTTTGGCCTACATCTGAAGGGTCAACAGAATCAATGGCTATGACATCCTCTACTAGTTCACCCATTGAAGTCGATCCTGTTACGCCATTGTAAGGGGACACATAACAGTTGGTGTTTAATAGACAACTCGTGCTTCCAAGATCATGGAACTTTGCTCTAGAGCAGTTGACCGAGCAGCTTGAGATCAACCTGTATGATGAAGACACGTTTCCGGAATTGCAATCTATCCAAAGAAAGGAACCGCCAAGATCAACCACGAGGTCAGTAGATCCCAAAGGAGCGCCATGAGAGATCCTTGCAACATACTGAAGAGTTGCTGCATCTTTTGCAACAGGAAACAAAGCAAAATTTGATTGAAAACCTAGAACGGGAAACGTGTTTTTCAGGCAGAAAAGGAAAGAGAAAAAGAGAAGAAACTGATAAAGGAAAGCCATGCGAGGAAGGGAAAGTAACAGTAGACAAGTCCTAGTATTGGTTGTCTAAAAAAGTTCAATTGCATTTAAGAAATAAGGAGATGCGATGGATCGACGCGGTTGGGTGGAATTGTTAGTAAGTAAGGGAAAAGGATAAGATTTGATCGATTTTATTTCATTTGTTTTAATCGCTGACAAGACAGAGGGGTAAAGACCACTAGTGAGGGAATTTGTGGGACCACCACAATGTTTATCTTTGAAGCGGCTGACTCATTGCCATCTATTTCTTGTTCTTGTTCTTTTTTTTTTTTCTTTTATCTTCTTGTGATACTACAATACATTTACCGGGGAGGAAAAAAAAAAATGCCCGAAGGCACGTTTTTTTGTGTTGGAGTTTTTGTGGTTATTTTTTCCTTGTGAGCAAGTCAAGCCTCACGGATGGATAACTCATAAATGGATAAAGAAAAGTGTCGTGGAAAAATGTGATTAAATAAATTACACCGTGCTTTTAAGTTTCGTTTCTGTCCTTCGATTAAAAATATTATAATTTGTTAATTAATGTTTTTCTGCTATGAATCTTATTAAGTAAATGTTAATTATAATCAATTTTTCAACCTTTCATATTCCTCAATTTTTCATCTTTTATATTCATAACTTTTTTTATTTATTTATTAGAAAATTATGAGTCTAATCTCCTATATATATATATATATATATATATATATATATGAATATACTACTTAAAATGATGAAAGTTAAAAGAGAAATACAATAAAATTTCTCTTATTCTCATCTACTATTTTGTGTTTTTGCATTATTATTATTATTTTATAATACATTATTAGACGATTTTATTTAAAAGTGATAGGTCTTTAGTTTACATCAAAATTTTGTTGGGCTCCAAGTATTAAAATTTAATTGTTTAGTTAAAAAAAATTATGAATGGTTGCTAGAGATTTACTTAGGGATAATCACTTTCTCTTCACCGGAAAGAATGCTCATAGTCTTTGCTTCTCATCCACAATTACCTAAGTAAGTCTAATTTTTTTTTTAAAAAATTGATTCGATTTTTATTAAGAAGTTCAATTGATATAATTCTCTATTTGCATCTCTATGAATTTATAAATCTCTTCTCCAGTTTAATTGTTGTGCTTTCTATGTGAATATATATATATATATTATAGAATTCATTGGTTTAGTTTCAATTTTGATCAAATTATATGATTTTTTTATCTCGTCTTATCTATTGTAAATGTGTACTAAATGCAATTATTAGTTTGGACAATCTGTATAATGATATTAATCATGAATTTTGTAAGAAAATACGTAAAAGATTCTTTAAAATTATGATTTAGTTTTTCAAATAGCCCTTCAAAGAGAATGAAATATTTATGTGATACTCAAAGATCATTTGACACGTGCATATTGGTTGAATATTTTGCCAATGTTTGATTAAAAGAAAAGGAACAATAAATAGACACATTTGATTTATCACAATGATATTGAAGTAAATTTGCAAACAATGATGACTTTATTGGCTTTTTTAACAAATTATATTGTTTATTCATTCCTAAAAGTGAATGAAACTTATTGTTGTTATTGGCAAATAGATAAGTGGAAGATGGATAGTCCAAAGTATTGCTAAATGTTTATTCTTGAAACAAAATGATCTATTGTTTATACTAATTAATCATTCTTTGGAGCGGGTAATATCTTATGATCTTATTGGCAAAGAATTTCAAATAAGTTTATATTATTTTCGAATTATTTCTTTTACATTCCTTAAGGTGAATGTTTGCAATAAATATAATAAATTTTATGATCACTTTTGATCCTTGAACTCAATTTGGATATTTGAAAATTTTGACATATTCCTAAAGTTAATATTGTATATATGTTTATAAAAATTATATTTTTTTTTGTTGAAATAATGATATTATGGACCTCTCATTAGTTTGTACATTTTTAGAAGTAAATGTCATAATGGTACTTATATGCGGATACTAGATAAAATGAATGACAATGAAATTGTAACACCCCATACCCGAGTCCGAGGCCTAGACCGAATACGAGACATTACTATACTAGAACTTGCTTAATCATGAAATTACGGGCCATAAAATTTTGTTCCCGATTAAAAACCTTTCTCTCTCAAACGATTCATACATCTCATGGGCCTACGAGGCCTTAAACTCATGTTCGAAAACTTTCGAAACTTAATCAAAAAACCTTTCTTGGAAGTAGGGGTCATACGCCCATGTGGTTTAAAGCACGCCCGTGTACCCCTAGACACGCCTATGTCTTCCAACCGTGGGGAGTTACTGACTATACTCACACGGCCTTGACACGCCCGTGTCTTCTACCTGTGTGGAGTTACTAACTAATTTCGCACGGCCATGACACGCCTGTGGGCTTAGACCGTGTGCTAACCCTTGATATACTGACTAAATTAACACAATGGGAACACGCTTATGTCCAAATTGTGTGTATTACACGGCATACACACACGACCGTGGGATTTGCCTGTGGCCTATTCTGAATAATAATACTAAGGTGCAAGGTTAACACGGCCTAAACACACGCCCATGTGTCCAACCGTGCTGGCACTTAGGGGCTATTTACCAAGCCATTTGTCACCCTGAAATCAGGATCAATCCAATACATTTTTCATAAATAATAATACATAGTACATTGACCTCAATAAAACCTACATATATAGAAAATTCTGGCCAGTCAAATAGTCAATACAAAAGAATAATTAAAAGGGGCATACACCTCATTAATATTATCTTTATTTCAAAAAGAAGAGTTTTCCAAACATTTGCCTGAATCAAGAACCCATTACAAAATGATTTGCCACCAACACTTTAACTAACAATTACAACTTGACAAAACACCCTAGTCCTATACATGCCATATTCAAAACAAGTCTAAAATTGTTATACCAAAGTGTTGTTGATAGTGTGATTTCGAACCCCTGCGTCTACAATCTTGAGCTATCTTGGAAATACTATAAGAAAGAAGGGCAAAGAAAACGGGGTAAGCGATAAACTTAGTAAGTTGCATTGAAATAATTAGAAATCGTAATCTTCATAAAAGAATAATTCATCCATAACATTAATTAATCATACACAAGTCAAGACTTCTTGACAATACTTACTTACACTCGCCCTTATCTAACAATTACCGAAACACATATAGAGCCAATATCTAGTGACTCATTCATTAGCACTTGTATTCATTCACATTTCTACTTTTAAATTCATCGCTTATTCCACTATACAATGGAGTCTCCTCTAGATGCATGATGCCATGTCATGGACATGGTCTTATAGGAATTACCTCTATGTGTTAATGCCATATCCAGGATATGGTCTTATACTGCTCTTGTCTCAATGCTTGTCGATACCATGTTCCAAACATGGTCTTACACAAGATAATAATATGGCCGATGCCATGTTCGGATATGGTCTTACTCGACCCTCATAATATGGCGATGCCATGTCCTGACATGGTCTTACACTGACCCTCATAATATGGCCGATGCCATGTCCCAAACATGGTCTTACACTGACCCTCATAACATGTGATAGCATTTTTCGTATTCATCATAGTCTATTAGGACTTCATTATCATATTTTAGAGGGGTTTTGAATGATTTAAAATTTTAGCCAAGTTATCTCCCTAAAGTAAGTGATTTTAGAGGTCTTTCTTGGTGATTTTTATGTTTTTGGAGTCCCCAAAGCTTAAGCTAGCTAATGATGGGACCAATTTACAATATGGTTGAAAGTCTAGGGACTTTCCATGAGAGTAGTTATGTTGTTAGTTGAGTTTTCATGGAAGAAAATGAATGTTAGGGAGGTGAGAAATAACTTTTGTGAAAGGTGTTAGCATGGAAACACCTAAATAGGACTTGAATGCAAAGATTTAATTTTTGTCATAAATGCATGAAATAGTTGGAATTTTGAGTAGTTTTAAGAGAAATAAATGTTCAGATAGGCTTGTTTATTGAGAAAATATGTTGAAAAATAAATTACGAGCCTAGGGTCAAAACCATAATTTTGCCAATGTATAAGGGCAAAATGGTTATTTTTGCCCAAGTGTAGAATTTGATGTGTTATGATCATAGAATGATTTAAACAAATGAATTTCATTCTTATAGATCAAGAAGAGCGGAATCAACCTTGACCGTGGGAAAGGCAAGGTGATCGAGTAAATTGCTAATTAACATGTTTTGCACCAAGGTAAGTTTATGTGTAAAAAAATGCATATTTTTGTAAACATTATGTTTCTAATTAGTGTATGGAATGATTGAGAACATATGTGATTCCAGTGGATTGAATGATTATTGTATGAATGATGAAATAATCATATAAATGTGTAAAGACAGCGCTTGATGGTGGGCTAAGTGCGATACCACCTTATTGTTTAATTATGATGGGCTATGTGCAATACCATCATCTATTTACCATTTGGTGGGCTATGTGCGATACCACTGTAACTATCTTTTGGTGGGTTATGTGCGATACCACCGTAACTAATCTTTTGGTGGGCTATGTGCGATACCACCCTAATGAAGGCCGATGATGGGCTAAGTGCGAAACCACCAAGTAATTCGACTTGAGTGATGGAGTTAGATATAGGGATGAATTGTATCATGTGACCTTGTGATGCTAAGTGCGGGGAACTTGTTAATGAATGTATGTGGCATGCTTGTGATATGGTTGAAATGTGGGAATAGAGTAAGTGAGTAAACATGATCATAAATGTAGATTGTTTCGTACTTAGTATATTAAGCTATGAAATTGTTGATTACATGTTAAAATGTTATATTGTTTACATGTAAACTTACTAAGCTTAAATCTTACTCCCCTTTCTTTCCCTTGTTTTATAGAGCTAAAGAGTCGAGCCGGGATAAGTCGATAACCAGGAGTTCGCCCACACTATCTGCTCACCTTGGTATATTTAGACTTAGTGATTTTGTGTTTGGCATGTATAGGGTCTAGACTAGTTTGATTATTTTGTTATTTTGGCCAAAGATGTATTGGCTCTTGCTAAGACAATTACTTTGTAAATTGCCAAGGTTGATGGCTCACCTTATCATTTATGAAATTATGAGTTACTTATGGGAGTTTATATTGAAATCATGGATTGTTTATTAGTATGATGAATAAAGTTATTTGGTATGTGCTAGGGGAATGTAAAGAACTTGGCAAACAGCCTCATTTTTGTCCACATTGGTAGGCACACGGGCGTGTGTCTAGGCCATGTTGACACACGGTCAGCCCATGGGTGTGCAACCTGGCCGTGTGTCCCCTGCATGTTAGCAATTTAAGTCAGGATAGACCACGGACTAACCATAAGGGCGTGTCTAGGCCGTGTGAAATTAGTCAGTGTCGACCACGGGTGGAAGACACGGGCATGTCTTGATGGTACACGGGCGTGTCTTTTTCCACATGGGCATGTGCCCTAGCCGTGGGACTTTGGCAGAATGATGGGGTTTTTAGGCACGATTTGGGGACACAGCGTGTACTCCCTTTTTAGTTGAGAAAGAAATTTTATGGATCGTAGGAGTTTCCGATATAGTCTCGAGAGTCCTTGTAGTTACGGGTGAGGTCTCGTAAGTCAAAAATGAAGTTGTTGTAGAGACTAAAGTAGAGTAGTAGCATTGAGTCTAAGTGGCGATCAAATAGTTTTGTACGGTAACTCCTCGTGCCCGATTCGACGGGAATTATGGGTAAGGGGTGTTACACATCGGGATGACATTGACCACATTGTGGGCATTTCGGTCTATTAGGTCTAGTGTTCCCAACACTAGCAACTGAGGTAGTTTGAGCCTTATTCCCCGAGTACTGTTTACTCTTACTTTTGTTTGAAAACCCAACTGAAGTAGCTGATCGGGTAGGGAAGTCTCTTGACTTCTTGGATGAATATTGAAATGTCTTGTTCATTTGTCTCTTTCTTGAGTTATGAGACTCAATCTCAGCATTTCTTTTCTCTTTAACCAACTCCTCGACTTTGCAAGCCCGGTCCACTAGCACAACAAATTCTTTCAACTCAAGAACACCAACAAATAATTTGATATCTTCATTTAATCGTCCTCGAACCTCTTACACATGATGGCTTCAGAGGACATGCATTCACGAGCGTACTTGCTGAGTCTAAAAATTCACGCTTATACTCAATTACTATTATCTTACCTTGTTTCAGTTCAAGGAATTTTTTTCTTTTCTGATCGATAAATCTTTGGCTAATATACTTTTTCCTAATTCTTCTTGGAAAAACTCCCATGTGATCTTTTCCCTTGGTACAACCGACACTAGGATATTGCACCACTGGTAAGCTGAATCCTTCAAAAGAGAAACTACACATTTCATGCACTCATCAGGTGTGCAAGATAATTCATCAAATACCCTGATGGTATTTTCAAGCCAGAACTCTGCTCTTTCAGGACAGTCATCTTTACTAGCCCAAAATTCCTTGCCTCATTGCTTCCGGATTCTATCAATCGAAGGCTTTTCTTTTCTTACTACTTCTACCATTTGGGGAGCTACAGGGATAGGTTGAGGAATAGGTGGGGGTGGAGGGTTGTGCATTCGGGTTCACATGAACGAACTCCGTATACTATGCATTCATCATGTGGAGAAAAGCTTCCCTAGCCTCTTCTCCTCCTCTTTGACTCACGGTTATAGGTCTATTCTCATTTTCATTCGGCACCGTCCTTTCAGCAGGAGCCCTCGCATTACTTTCTACATCATCTGCCACAGCTCTATCGGGATCCATTTACTATATGAAAACACAATTTAAATCACCAAGGGTCGTCACACTATCATTATATAATTACTCATAAGATGGAATGTATAGCTAGACTCATGCATACGCTAAGTTAGTCTAAGAATTGACTAAATCATAGCTCTGATACCACTAAATGTAACACCCCTTACTCATGCCCAATGTCAGAACAGGATACGAGGCATTACCAGACTTAACTTACTCAAACATACATTATCGAGCTATAAAATTTCTCTTCAAACTGAAAACTTTTAATTCATATTCATAACATTCTTATTATGGGCTTACAAGGCCCTAAACATACTTACGGAAGGTTTTGAAATTAAACTGGAAACTTTTACGCTCTTAGAAATTTTTTACTTAAACAAAGGCCACACGCCCGTGTGAAGTGGGACACTCTCTTGTGGGCAGGCCATGTAGTCATACACACCCATGTCCCTTGCCCATGTGGAATTTAATTTTTATTTTGAACCTACAGGGTTTTCACACGGCCGGACACACGCCCGTGTCAATGGCCCGTGTCTTTCACACGGCCTACACACACTCGTGTCCTCACCCGTGTGTGAAAACCTTAGCATTCTATTTATGACGTTAGCAACTTCTCAAAGGGCACACGGCCTAGGCACACGCCCATGTGCTGGCCCGTGTGATGAATCGCATTCTCGTAAATTTGATGCAGGGGACACACGGCCTATCAACACACCCATGGGGGTTGACCGTGTGTCACACATGGCCTAGACACACACCGTGTGTCTACCCATGTGTACAATTAGAAGGCTATTTTCCAAGCCAATTGCCACCCTGAAACAAAAACACACTTATACCAACTCAAGTAATATATGATATAGCAATAATACCCTATAAAGAACACATAATCATCATACAAACACTTCACATTTTACCTTATCATTTGCATAAACTTTCCCTTCATAAAACTTATCATCATTAAAATATGAAACTTGACAAATATTGGCCAATTCACCATGGCCATATACAAAGTGAGTGAATAACATTAGTATCCAACCCTTTGGCTCTCAAATATGACATAATACAACATGACCAAGTTCTTATACATGCCATACTCAAAATAAATCAACTTTACTATACCAAAATAGTGTTTGATAGTGTGATCCTAGCCCCGACGTTCTACGATCCTCGAGCTAGCTTAGCGATACTATAAGGAAAAGGAAAATGAGAGGGGTAAGCATATAGCTTAGTAAGTTTGCATAAAATTTATATAGCAACATCATTTCTCATAATAAACTCTTCCATCTCATGTAACAATAGTAATATAAGTCTCAAATGCTTAGGCATACTTACTCTTACCTATCACATATCACATTATGATTGCATAACCTGTATTTTACTCATGGTACATGTATTCACTTAGTCACATAAATTAGCACTTATGCTAACTTGGACATAAACTTAAATCATCATCATCCTTAACATAAATGGAGCTCATTGTCATCCTTGTATAATTTAACTCTATAGCATCTTTGCATATTTAGTTCTTTTGTCCATTGAACTACTCGGAATATCAAAGGATACTTAATCTCATCATACATGTATCATGATGCCAATGCCATATCTCAGATATGGTCTTGCATGGGATCACCTCTTGATGCTGATGCCATGTAACACCCCTAACCCGTCTGACGTCGGACTAGGGTTAAAGGCATTATCAGACAGATCAGAAACATTTACAGAATTAAACATACAACTAATCATCAATATCAATCATAATGTCCCTTAAGTAGGTCATTGAGACCTTAATCATGCTTATAAACCGAGTCGGGACTAAATTAAGACACATACAAAATTCCATGGTAAATTAAAACTTTTCTAAATACAGGGGATACATGCCCGTGGGGGTAGACCGTGCCTTACCCACGGCTACTTGACATACCTGTGTGTCCTTCCCGTGGTCATATACTGCCAAAACCAACACGGCTACCAAGCACGCCCGTGTGCTAAGGTCGTGTCCTACTAAGTCATATACTGCCATTTCTCGCACGACCTATAGGCATGCCCGTGCCATGGCCGTGTATTCTTGATGCTAGCTACTAACATTTACCCCACGATTACTAGGCACGCCTGTGTGCCAAGACCGTGTGACATAATAGGTCATTTGCAAGACCAAAATGCCACCCCAAATGGGTCACATTCAAGCAACATTTTCCATCACATATCTTGCATATAAGGCAACCAAATACATACTAAAATGAATAACCAATATATACATTCAATGCCAATCTCATTCATGCCAAATTACCAACTAAAAACCTATGTGATCACAAATATAAATTGTCCATTTGCATAGCCAAAACTTAACCATTTATGTGCATCAAACTATGCCAAAACATATGCTTCATATAACTCCTTCATTCAAACATTTTATCAACTCAAAACTAACCAAAACCTATGGCTAAAATAACCTTATAATCATATACACTTATCTAGCCTATACATGCCATAATTAGCTATATACATTTTCAAAAGGGGTACCAAAATAAGTTTAGTAATGTGATGATGATCCTAGACGGTCCCGAGCCTTCCGTAGCTTTGACGACCTATAAAACAGAGAAAACATACACACAAAGTAAGCTTTACAAAGCTTAGTAAGTCAATATACAAACAAACTTAGCATGAATTGCACATAAACAAATTAATAAAATGACCATCATGGTTCTCATGACAAAATCACCTCATTCTTTCTTGAACTCATGTACTTAACTATAACTTACCATATTTCCAATTTACATACCATATGATCAATTTCATGTACTTAACATCATAATATGCTCACATGGATACTTACCTTATATACACCGATAGTATATAAGCAACGTACCTGTAATAGATATTCATTCACTTAACTTATCAAAGCTCAGATTTACTACTCGTATCACAGACTTGCCCGTTGAACCAATAGGAATCTAGTAGGATACTCAGAAAGCTCGGAATAGTTGTACAATGCCAACATCCCAGACGAGGTCTTTACATGCACTCAGATATCGATGCCATTGTCCCAGACAGGGTCTTATACGAATTCATACAATGCCAATGTCAGAAATGGTCTTACACGTAAAGATTATATTGATGCCAATGTCCCAGACGTGGTCTTCCTCCTAAAGCTTATATCGATGCCAACGTTCCAGACGTGGTCTTACACGAGTCTCAAATCAATGCCAACATCCCAGATGTGGTTTTACATGATAAAACTGAACAGATACCTATGTCATGACATTGCTAATCCTATCTACTCCTAGGTTCACATGGGACTTCTCGGACTTAGGTACTATATCGGACTTTTCTTGGAATTCATAAGCATAACTTCTCATAAGTATCCATAATCAACAATAATCATATGAACAATTATAATATCATATAAGTACGTTTATTTGCATAATGACTTACCACGGATTCGGTTTAATGGAACGAAAATGACTACTTTGTTACTTTTGCTTTCCGTGATCTAAGTCTGTTTTCCTCGATTCTTGATCTATACATATTTAGAATTAACCATTTTATTCACCAATTCGTTCAATTCAATTCAAATACATATATTTAGGGCAATTTATAAATTAACCCTCATACTTACACAATTTATCAATTTAGTCTAATTTTTTCAAAACATCAAATTCACAAAATTCACACATACACATGCTTAGCCAAATACATATACATCACATACAAGCCCACATTTTTCATCAAACTTGTAATTTAGTCCCTCTATTTACCATTTTCACAATTTAGACCTATTTAGCTAAATTCATCAAAACTTCAAGAACATAACATGTTCATCTAGCTCAAATCTTTCATATATCATCCTCAAACATCACAAAGCTTGTGAAATCATCAATGGCATATTTCACATACATCATCAAAACATGAAATTGAAACACGGGTTGAATAGCACTCGAAGCAACGATTACAAAAATGTAGAAATTATCAAAAACCAACCGAAAACATACCTTGGATTTAAGCCCTCAAATGACCGAACCTTAACAAGCTAATTTTTCTTTTTCTTTTACTAGTTTTTGTCAAAACAAAATAATAAAGATGAACACTGTCATCTGTTGTTTCATAAATTTTATGATAATAAAACAATTACCTTTTTAGCCATTTAAAAGATATTTGGCATTATTAGACAACAAGGATATAATAGGCCATTTACCATCCACTACCTAAATAGTGGTCTATTTGCCACTTAAGGCCATAACTTTACAAAGCCACAACACATAGGTGCTTTAACAAATAGCAAGCAACTTTCACATTCAATGCAATTTCATCCTTTTATCAAATTAAACACATGACGAACAAATTAACTTACGAAAATTTACCACATGCTTAGTCTCATATCAACGGCACAGAAAATAATATTAAAATATTATTCAAACTTGGATTCGTGGTCTCAAAACCACTTTTCTGACTATGGTATAAACTGGACTGTTACAATTCTCCCCCCTAAAGGATTTTCGTCCCCAAAAATCTTACCGTTAAACAGAGTTAGATATTGTTGTCTCATTGAGTCCTTAGGCTCCCACGTAGCCTCTTCTATTTCATGTCAATTCCATAGTACTTTTACTAATTGAATTTTCTTGTTTCTCAACTCTTTCACTTCACGAGCTAAGATGCGGATCGATTCCTCTTCATATGTCATATCATATCAGATTTCAATTTCAGACGGAGTAATTATATGTGACAGATCAAATCGATATTTACAAAGCATCGAAACGTGAAATACATTATGAATCTTTTCTAGCTCAGACGATAACTTTAATCTATATACAACAGGCCTGACACGTTCAATGATCTCATACGGTTGGATGAATCTCAGACTCAATTCGCCTTTACGTCCGAATCGAAGCACTTTCTTCCACGGAGAAACTTTCAAAAATACTTTGTCACCGATCTCAAATTCTATATCTTTTCGAAGTCCGCATAAGATTTCTGATGGTCAGATGCCACTTTAAAAAAATCTCGGATCAATTTCACTTTCTCTTCTGAATCTTTTATCAAATTAACCCCGTGTAACTTATTATCACTAAGCTCAGTCCAATACAGAGGTGTTCGGCATTTACGTCCGTATAGAGCTTCATAAGGTGCCATTTTGATGCTTGTCTAAAAACCATTGTTATACGCAAATTCGATCAACGGCAGATACTGTTCCCACGAACCATCAAACTCAAGTATACAACATCTTAACATATCCTCTAAAATCTGAATGATCCGTTCGGATTAACCATCTATTTATGGATGAAAAGCTGTACTGAAATGCAATTTCCTGCCTAAAGCTTCTTACAACTTCTTCCAGAATCGTAATGTAAATCTCGGATCTCTGTCTGACACAATGGATAGTGGCACCCCATGCAATCTCAAAATCTCAGAAATATAAAGTTCAACTAATCTTTCAAGTGAGTAATCTGATCTTACTGGAATAAAATGAGCAGATTTCGTCAATCGGTCAACTACGACCCAAATCGCATCTTTCTTTCTCGGAGTTATAGGTAATCTAGAAACGAAGTCCATCATTACTTTATCCCATTTCCACTCAGGTATCAGAATCGGTTGAAGCAAACCGGGCGGAACTTGATGTTCAGCTTTCACTTGCTAACAAACTAAACATTTCGAAACAAAGTCAGAAATGTCTCGTTTCATGCCAGACCACCAATAGTGTTGCTTCAGATCATGATACATCTTTGTACTTCCTGGATGGACAGATAGGCGACTGTTATATGTTTCATTCAAAATCAATTGAATCAACTCCGGATTTCTTGGAACATAGATACGATCTTGGAATCTCAAACAATCATCAACAACTCAAAATTCAGATTCAGAATTTAATTCACGCAGAGCTCGTTTCGATAATAATTCATTATCAACCTTTTGAACATCACATACCTACTGTAAGAACAATGGTTTCGCTTTCAATTCAGCCACCACAGAGCTATTATCAGACAAATCTAACTAAGCATTTAAAGCATGTAATGCAAACAATGATTTTCTACTCAATGCATCAGCAACAACGTTTGCTTTACCCGGATGATGATCTATCACAAGCTCATAATCTTTTAATAGTTCTAACCATCTTCTTTGACGCAGGTTCAAATCTTTCTGGGTCATCAAATATTTCAAACTTTTATGATCTGAAAACACATGACATTCTCACCGTGCAGATAATGGCGCCAAATCTTAAGTGCAAACACAATCACAGCTAACTCAAGGTCGTGTGTCGAATAATTCTTTTCATGGGGCTTCAATTGTCTTGAGGCATAAGCTACAACTTTGCCTTCATACATCAAAACACATCCCAGTCCATTTAATGAAGCATCACTGTAAATCACAAATTCCTTGCCCAATTCTGGTTGTACTAACACTGGAGCTTCTGTTAACAGAGCTTTCAACTGATCGAAACTTTTCTGACATTTCTCTGACCATTCAAATCTAACATTTTTCTGAAGTAATGTTGTCAATGGAGTAGCTATCACTGAAAATCCTTTCATGAATCAACGATAATAACCAACTAGTCCCAGAAAACTACGGACTTCAGACACATTCTTCGAGGGTTTCCAATCCAGAATAGCATATATCTTACTCGGATCCACTCGTATTCCAGAAGCTGACAAATATGTCCCATAAAACTAACCTCATTGAATTTTGCATACAATTTCTTTTCTCTCAAAGTTTGCAACACAATCCTCAAATGTTCAGCGTGCTCAATCTCATTCCGTGAATAAATCAATATGTCATCTATGAATACTACAACAAATTGATCTAGGTATGGTCCGAAAATTCTGTTCATCAAATCTATAAAAACAGCAGGAGCATTGGTTAGTCCAAAAGACATAACTAAAAACTCATAATGCCCGTACCTTGTTTTGAAAGCAGTTTTAGGTATATCGAAATCTTTCACTCTCAACTGATAATATCTCAATCTCAAATCTATTTAAGAGAATACAGTAGCTCCTTTTAACTGATCAAATAAATCATCAATTCTGGGCAACGGATATTTATTCTTTATGGTCACTTTATTCAACTGACGAGAATCTATACACATTCTCATCGTACTATTTTTTTTCACAAACAAAACAGGAGCACCCCAAGGTGAAAAACTTGGTCTAGCGAGCCCTCTATCAGTCAACTCCTGCAAGTGTGACTTTAACTCTTTCAACTCTGTTGGTGCCATTCTATACGGAGTTATAGAATAGGTGTAGTACCAGGCATCAATTCAATACCAAACTCAACTTCACGAATCAGAGGTAAACCTGGCAACTCTTCAGGGAACACATCAGAAAACTCATAAGCAATAGGTACTGACTCAACTTTCTTCTCAGGTACATTCGAATAAATCACATAAGCGAAATATGACTCATACCCCTTTTCACATAACTTTGAGCTTTCAAAACTGATATCACAGCAGGCAATCCATTCAAATCATTAGACTCAACCCGTAAAATTTCATTATTCGGACATCTCAAATCTATAGTCTTTCTTTTGCAGTTCACAAAAACATCATGCAAAGACAACCAGTCCATACCCAGAATAATATCAAATTCATCAAATGGCAGAAGCATCAGATCAGCAGGGAAACAATTATCTCAAAACATTAACGGAAAGTTCTTGCATACTTTATCAACCAAAACACTTTTACCTAAGGGGTTCAATCTTAGTAGACTCTATAGGCAAAGTCTTACTGTAAACTAAATTCATGCATATATATATGAATGCATAGAACCAGGGTCTATCAATGCAATCACATAAGTATCATGAAGTGTAAAAGTACCCGTTATGACATCAAGTGATGAAGCTTCCTCACGAGCTCAGATAGCATACGCTCTGGCAGGCGCTCTCGCTTCAGATCTTACAATAGTATCTCGTGCACCTCTGACTACCACTAACGTTTCTTTTATTCTTCGAAGGTCTACTTCTTATAGGTGCATTATCAGGTCTCAGATTCTGGACAGTCTTTGGTTCGGCCGACTCAGGACAATCACGGATAAAATGGTCAAGTGATCCACATCGAAAACAAGCTCTGTCATTTAATCTACAGCTTTTCAAATGTCATTTTCCACAATGTTTACATTCGTGCCTCTCAGATCAAACATTACCCACAATAGCCACTAAAGTTACCGGAGTTTTGGAACTTACTTGCGATGTAACTCGATTTTTATTCGAATGTCCCGCATTATCTCTGGAACGACCTTGATCATCTTTGAATCTCTTTGAAGTAGACTGAAATGACTTGTTCTGTAATCTCTTTCTCATATCTCGGGCTTCAGACTCAGCTTTTCTTTTATCTTTCCCGAGTGCCTCAGCTTTGCAAGCTCGGTCAATGAGTACATCGAACTCTTTTATCTCTAAAATCCCTACTAACAAATGGATATCTTCATTAAGACCGTTTTCAAATCTTTTGCACATTATAGCTTTAGATTGTATACACTCTCGGGCATATTGACTTAGTCGCACGAACTCTCGTTCGTACTCAGAAACAGTCATTCGGCCCTGTTTAAGTTCTAAGAATTCCTTCTGTTTTTGATCAACGAATCTCTCACTAATATATTTCTTTCGGAACTCAATTTGAAAGAAATCCTATGTAACTCGTTCTCTCGGAACAACAGAAATTAAGGTTTTCCACCATTGATAGGCTGCATCTCGGAGTAATGATACCATGCATTTAATGTATTCTTCCAAAATCAGATACATCTCGTCGAACACTCGGATCGTATTCTCTAACCAGAACTCAACCTTTTCAGCATCATCATCATTAGTAGCTTAGAACTCTTCAGCCCCATACTTACGAATCTTATCAATCGGAGGCTTATTCCACAGATTCGAATTTGCAGTCGGAGGTATATCAGATGCCTGAGGGGGATTAATCGAGGCAGAGGTTGCGAAACAGTCGGGTTATTTCTCGTGAATTGAGTGAACCATTCATTCATCATCTGAAGAAAGCTTGTTTAGCTTCTCCCTCTTGACCGCTCGTAGCTGGTCTCGAATCAGAAGGCACTTTCCCTTACGCGAGAGCAGGTGCATTACTTTTTACGTCGTCAGCTACGGCTCTTTCGGGATCCATTACTATACAAAAATCACATTTTTATACATCAGGATTCATCACACTATCACAATTCAGATATATGGCATGTATAGCTAGATTCTGACACACTACATTAGTCCGAGAATCGACTAAATCGTAGCTCTGATACCAACCAAATGTAACACCTCTAACCTGTATCCGATGTTGGACTAGGGTTAAAGGCATTACCAGACAGATCGAAAATATTTACAGAATTAAACATACAACTAATCATCAATATCAATCATAATATCCCTTAAGTAGGTCATCGAGACCTTAATCATCCTTATAAACCAAGTCGGGACTAAATCGAGATACATGCAAAATTCTATACAAAATTAAAAGCTTTTCTAAATACAAGGGATACACGCTTGTGAGGGGTAGACCGTGCCTCACCCACAGGCTACTTGACAAGCCCGTGTGTCCTCCCCGTGGTCATATACTGCCAAAACCAACACGACTACCAAGCACGCCCGTGTGCTAAGGTTGTGTCCTACTAAGTCATATACTTGTTTCTCGCACGACCTGTAGGCACGCCGTGCCATGGCCGTGTATTCTTGATTCTAGCTACTGACTTTTACCCCACAGTTGCTAGGCACGCCCATGTGCGAAGACCGTGTGACATAATAGGTCATTTGCAAGACCAAAATACCACCCTAAATGGGTCACCTACAAGCAACATTTTCCATCACATATATTACATATAAGGCAACCAAATACATACTAAAATGACTAACCAATCTATACATTCAATGCCAATCTCATTCATGCCAAATTACCAACTAAAAACCCATGTGATCTCAAATATAAATCATCCATTTGCATAGCCAAAACTTAAAAATTTATTTGCATCAAACTATGCCAAAACATATGCTTCATATAACTCATTCATTCAAACATTTTATCAACTCAAAACTAACCAAAACCTATGGCTAAAATCACATTATAATCATATACACCTATGTAGCCTATACATGCCATAATTAGCTATATACATTTTCAAAAGGGGTACCAAAATAAGTTTAGTAGTATGATGACGATCCTAGACGATCCCGAGCCTTCAGTAGCTTTGACGACCTATAAAACAGAGAAAACATACACACAGAGTAAGCTTTACAAAGCTTAGTAAGTCAATATACAAACAAATTTAGCATGAATTGTACATAAACAAATTAATAAAATGACCATCATGGTTCTCATAACAAAATCACCTCATTCTTTCTTGAACTCATGTACTTAACTATAACTTACCATATTTCCAATTCACATACCATATGATCAATTTCATGTACTTAACATCATAATATGCTCACATGGATACTTACCTTATATACACCGATAGTATATAAGCAACGTACCTATAACAGATATTCACTCACTTAACTTATAAAAGCTCGAATTTACTACTCGTATCATAGACTTGCCCGTTGAACCAATAGGAATCTAGTACGATACTTAGAACACTCGGAATAGTCATACAATGCCAACGTCCCAGATGAGGTCTTACATGCACTCGGACATTGATGCCACTGTCCTAGAAAAGGTATTACACGATCCATACAATGCCAATGTCAGACTTGGTCTTACACGTAAAGATTGTATTGATGCCAACGTCCCAGACGTGGTCTTCCTTATAAATTTTATATCAATGCCAACATTCCAGACGTGGTCTTACACGAGTCTCAAATCAATGCCAACATCCCAGATGTGGTGTTACATGATAAAACTGAACAGATACCTATGTCATGACATTGCTAATCCTATCTACTCCTAGGTTCACACGGGACTTCTCGGACTTAGGTACTATATCAAACTTTTCTCGAAATTCATAAGCATAACTTCTCATAAGTATCCATAATCAACATTAGTCATATGAACAATTATAATATCATATAAGTATGTTTATTTGCATAATGACTTACCTCAAATTCGATTTAACGAAACAAAAATGGCTACTCTGTTACTTTCGCTTTCCCGCGATCTAAGTCTATTTTTCTCGGTTCTTGATCTATACGTATTCAAAATTCACCCTTTTATTCACTATTTCGTTCAATTCAATCAAACACATATTTAGGGTAATTTACAAATTAACCCTCATACTTGCACAATTTATCAATTTAGTCCAATTTTTTCAAAACATCAAATTCACAAAATCCACACATACACATGCTTAGCCAAATACATATACATCACATACAAGCCCACATTTTTCATCAAACTTGCAATTTAGTCCCTCTATTTACCATTTTCACAATTTAGACCTATTTAGCTAAATTCATCAAAACTTCAATAACATAACATGTTTATCTAGCTCAAATCTTTCATATATCATCCTCAAACATCACAATGCTTGTGAAATCATCAATGGCATATTTCACATACATCATCAAAACATGAAATTGAAACACGGGTTGAATAGCACTCGAAGCAACGATTACAAAAACGTAAAAATTATCAAAAATTGACCAAAAACATACCTTAGATTTAAGCCCTCAAATGACCGAACCTTAACAAGCTTATTCTTTCTTTTTCTTTTACTAGGTTTGGTCAAAATGAAATAATAAAGATGAACACTTTCATCTTTTGTTTCATAAATTTTATGATAATAAAATAATTACCTTTTTAACCTTTTAAAAGATATTTGGCATCATTAGACAAGAAGGATATAATAGGCCATTTACCATCCATTACCTAAATAGTGGTCTATTTGCCACTTAAGGCCATAATTTACAAAGCCACAACACATAGGTTCTTTAAAAAATAGCAAGCAACTTTCACATTCAATGTAATTTCATCCTTTTATCAAATAAAACACACATATGAACAAATTAACTTATGAAAATTTACCACATGCTTAGTCTCATATCAATGACACAGAAAATAATATTAAAATATTTTTAGACTCGGATTCATGGTCCCGAAACCACTGTTTTGACTAGGGTATAAACCGGACTGTTACATGCCATATCCAAAATATGGTCCTACACGGTATCTCTTAGCTCGACGTCAATGCCATGCCCGGCATGGTCTTACACGAGATCTTTCTTTGGTGCCGGTGCCATGTCCCAGACATGGTCTTACACGAGACCTTCCTTATTCAATGCCGATGCCATGTCCCAGGCATGGTTTTATACGGGATCTACATTCGGTTCGATGCCATGTCCTAGACATGGTCTTACATGGGACCAACATTCGGTGCTGATGCCATGTCCCAAACATGGTCTTATACGAGACTGTCCTTATCTCATGTCGTGACATAGGTATCCTAGTTATTCCAAATCTTCAACCGGGACTTCAACTTGTCATATTCTCTTCACTTTTTCATCGAGGTATCATTAATTCATTTCATGGAAATAATAATATGCATTTCTCATAATAATAATAAATTTAAATACGATAACATATGTAGCCTTAATTTCACACAAACTTACCTCGGTACTTAAAATGCTTATAGATGTTCGATTTAGTCCAACACTATGTTCTTGCCTCGGTTTCAGTCTGGGCTTCATGTTTCTTGATCTATAATGACAATTTCACTTGTTTAATACTCACATTGACTAAATTGAATCATGAATCATACTTTGGCAAAATTATGATTTTACCCCTAAACTTTCACATAATTACACTTTTTCCCCTAGGCTCGTAAAATGATTTTCATTCAACTTTCTTGTATTTAAAGCCTAGCCGAAACATTATCTTAATTAGAACAGCCTTTAATTTCTATATTTCACTCATGTATGACCATTTTTACAACTTTTACAATTTGGTCCTTTTTATGCATTTTTCATGAAAATCACTTAGAAAAAAAATGTTTATCATACATCAAACTTTCATATTCTTCCATAAAACATCAAATTACATGCATGTCATACATGGGTAAATTTTTCAACATAAACCCTAGCTCAAAATATAGCTAGAAATAACTAAATCAAGCTACGAGGGTCTCAAAAATACGAAGAACATTAAAAATGGGGCTATGATACACTTACTATCAAGCTTGGAAGTTGAAGAAACCCTAGCTATGTCTTCTTGAAAATTGTTACACTTAGAAGAAGAAGATGGACAACATTTTGACTTATTTTTCGCTTTTTAATTCATTAATTAACCAAATAACTAAAATGCCCTTAAGGCCATTTCTTGAGATTTTTCCTTCCCATGCCCATTTTTTTCCATCTTAACATATAATGGTCTAATTGCTAAATAAGGACTTCTAATAATTTTTATGATGCTATTTCATACTTAAATCTTCTAGAATCTCATATTTTCTAATCTTTGCAATTTAGTCCTAATGGACAATTTAATCACTATTTAATAAAATTTCTTCATGAGATTTTCACACAATCATGCAAACACATCATGGTCCTCGTAAAAATCATAAAACACATATTTCTACTTCAGATTTGTGGTCTCACACCACTATTCTGACTAGGCCCTAAATCAGGCTGTTACATAGAGAGTTACACGGGGTCGTACACGGGCTGAGACACGGCCATGTGGTTGCTTTCAAATGTCCACATGGCCTGCGACATGGGCGTGTCATTGGCCGTGTGAGACACATACCCAGGCCACACGAGCATGTGTCCCCTGTATTTTGAAAAGTTTTTATGTTTTCCAAAAAATTCCCGAAGTTATCGGTTTAGTCCCAAACCACTTCTAATGTTTGATTTGAGCCTCGAAGACTTGTATTAGGGACTATATGATTGTATTTGTATGGTTTTTAATTGATATGAAAATTGTAATTTGTAACATTCCAAACTCGGTCAACACACCACGACCGAATCTGGCATGCCACAGTGGTAAAACGTGTTGAAGAAAATCAAGTCACCGATTGAAAACTAGAGAAAACCCTTTGTTGTTTTATGTTTGTAGAAACCAGGTGCATGATTAGTTAAAAACCGATTGCATTTGAGTGTAGAACTTAAAATTTGAAACCATTTAAGTGGTCGAAAACATTTGAGTTGTCATTTATTACCAAGTGATTTGTATTACCCGATGGTAAAGTTTTGAAAACCATTGCGTTTTATAGTTTAGGAAACCTTGCGCTCATGTTATTAAATTAATCAAGTAACTTACTTAACCATGTTCGAAATCAAATCCAAAACATATAAATAATTCAAAACATAATTTAGAAGGCCTTATTACAAACCCAAATAATAAAAATAAAATATGAAATAATGCCCAATTTAAAAATCCAAGTAAAACCAAATGTTTTAATGCATGGGCCACCTCGAGTCCATCCGGCTCCTCATCCGCGATCAACGAATCACCTGAAAAGATAAGGGAGAAGGTGAGTCACCAAGACTCAGTGCATAAATCCTCCTCCGAATAAAGCAACATACTTACACAAATCATAACCAAGCAATACATATAATGCACCCAAACCTAGCCATCCATACTCGTTTCTACCCGTGTGGTACCAAACCCTTTGGTGGTGCCGAACCATGGTGACCCAAAGTCACAATATCAAATAAAATATGGTGCCAAACCACTAGTGACCCAAAGTCACGAAATATCAATAATCCAAGTGTGGGGCCAACCCGTGTGATACCAAATCATGGCGACAATCCCGATAAATCAAGCGTGGGGCCAACCCTTTGTGGTGCTAAGCCACTAGGACGAGTCGCTATGAGGTGCCAAACCTCCGGTGTCCCAAAGACACAAAATAATCGTGGTACTAAACCACTGGAGGTGCCAAACCTCTGATGTCCCAAAGATACGGATATCAAATCTTCCCCCTCCTCTCATATCACCCATCATAATGCAAAACTTATGCAAATCATGCCATCATGCTTTATTAAGAATCATATAGCAAATATATCACAGATCATGGTATTAAGCATCATATAGCAAATCATATCGAAACGGACTTACCCGAATCCTTTCTCATACCCTTACGGTATCATATCAAGATCCACACAATTTCTGGCTTTTAACATATTCAGGTTATTAATATATTTACTTATTATAAAGTGTGTAAGTTACACACCTATTACTAACGCAAGCACTAAATCCTGAAGACCCGATCTCCCACACTAGATCTCCTTGCCCTACATTCGGCCAAACCACAAAACCATTAACAAGGCCATTCGACCATACCAATAAATCCCGAAGGGTGAGATTACGCACAAACAACTCCACCCTTACCTTTCTGCCTTACGAAACAAATCATAATACCAAAATATGCGAGACTGATTCTCCCTATACATTCGGCCAACAATAAAGCTTAGTCTCAAAAGCCTTCGGCTTTTCAAACATCTAATGGAAAGATTGAATCAACATAACCCTTACCGACTTAATGAATCGCTGATGATAAAGAATGGCTCGATTGAATGAATCGACTTAATGAATCGCAGAGATAAAGAATGGCTCAGATCCACCGCTTCCCAAGTCCGAAGAATCTAGGAGAAATCGGCCCTATAGATGGTTAGAAATATTGATAAAAATGTCAAAATTTGGCTTCGCACCCACCGAGTCAACAGAGAGAGAGAAAAGAAATAATGAAATTCGTCCAAGACACTTACCTTTCCTCAAATCCGATTAGAAAAGAACCGAAAGATGATCAACCCTTATTGCTATTCAGCCAAAATAAGACAAGAAGAAACCAAGGAGATTTCGGCACAGAGTATGGTGGATGGAAGAGAAAAGCAATCAATATTCGGCTAACACCAAAAAAAAAAGAAAAGAAAAGGAATGGATATGAATGATGTTCGGCCTTAGGTTCAAAGAGAAGGGACTAAGGGGTTTCAGCAAAAGAAGTGAAGAGGAAGATGTGGTTTGGAGTAGTTATGAAAAGAAAGAGAAAGAGAGATGGGAGAAAGAAAGGTTCGGTCAAACACTTGAGAGGAAGAAAAGAAAAAGAAGAGAAGAGGGTTACTTTCAGATTCAAAGAAAAATAAAAGATGAGAGGGAGTTCAAGTGGAGATTCGGCCAAGTACCTAAAGAAATTCAGCACTCTCCTCTCCTTAGCTTCCCAAACCGAACACTCCTCTTCCATCAAGAGTTTAGATTTCGTCAAAATTCCCTGAATTACTCCTGGCCAATCATTCAAATGAGTTTGACTTGTTCAATGCTTATCGTGAGTTTGTCTTTGAGCACAACTATTCCCCTTGGCGTCAAAATGGTAAGCAGAAAATGGAATTTCTGCTGCTCGAACCTGAGTTCTCCCTTCCCTACATGTGGCGTCAATCACAGGGCCCTAAGTGGCACCTCCTTGCCACTTTTCCAAGCCTAGTCTTGTGCTTAAATCCCCCACGAATTATACTTAATCCCTAGCTCCTTCAGCTCCCTTTAACTAACACTTAAAAACAAAATTTTTCCCACAGCTCGGGCCTACCTTTGGCTTATAACTAGCCTCTAGAACACCTCAGACAACAACACAACAACCACACTTATGCAAAACAATTCAAACACAAATAACCCCTATTTCAGGATATTACATACAAATTATGCAATTGTTTATGAGATTAGTCATGTAATGTTTTATAACCCTATTCTGGTGGCAAATATGGGTTAGGGGTGTTACATTTATAGATATCAGAGCTACGATTTGGTCGATTCTCAGACTAATGTAGCGTGTGTGAGTTTATCTATACATGTCATATATAACTTGTGATAGTGTGATATCTCTTGATAGTTTTAAATCGTATTTTCATATAGTAATAGATCCCAATCGAGCAATTGCTGATGACATAGAAAGAAATGCGCCAGCCTCCATTCATGGAGAAGCATCGTTTGAACCGGGACCTGTAATAGCCTAATTTTGGGTTTAGTTGAAATAGTGGATTCAAGACCACAAATCCAATGCAGTAAATTTATTTTTTATTATATTTTTATGGTCTACAATTTTATGAAATGATTTCGTGAAAATTTCGCTTGAAAATTTTTACGTTTGGGCACTCAATTTAGTTAAAGGGATGGGTGAAATTTTGAAGTTTTAGTTACAATTTTCACCTATCCATGTCAAGTTCGCTTGAAATTCCATATCCATGTCCATTTTTGTCCATGCTAAACTACAAAAAGTGAAAAATTAGAGTTCTATATGAGTTAGGTGTCCAATTGCTATGAGATCTTAAATTAGAGGTCCTTATATGGTAATTAGGCCATTGTACTTTAGTATGGACAAAAATAGACATGGATAGGTGAAATTTTGAAGTTTTTCATTAAGGGCATTTTACTCATTTGGATAAAAAGACAAAATTTAACAAATAAAAGATGTCATCTTTTCTAATTTCATCCTCCATGGCCGAAAATCATAAGGAGAAACCATAACTAGGGTTTTCCAAGCTTTCAAGCTTGATTGTATATCTGTTCTTGACCCGTTTTTAATAATTTTTGTATTTTTGAGATCGTTGTAGCTTGATTTAGCTATTTCAAGGACTAATTTGAAAGAAAGGTGAAGTTTAAAATTTTACCCATGTTATAGATTTGTGTATTTTGATGTTTGATGGTAGAAAATGCATGTTTTTTGTGTGTTAAACGACTTTTGCTAAGTGATTTTTGGTAAAAATGTCAAAAAGGACTTATTTGTAAAACTTATAAAATGAGTAGTAAAAGTGTGATTAAATGAGAAATGTGGGCTATTATGAGTATGAAAATGGTTCGACTAGGCTTGGGTTTTTAGGAATTTGAATGAAATTCATTTTACGAGCCTAGGGACTAAAATGAAAAATGTCAAAAGTTTAGGGGCAAGATGTAATTTTTCCATAATATGAATTTTGGGCTGAATTGAATAATGTGATGATTAAATGAGATGAATTTTGTATTATAGATCAAGAAAAATGAAGTTCGGGTCTAGATCGGGAGAAAACCAAAATGTTTAACGATTAGGTCCATTTCGCTATTTTTGTATCGAGGTATGTCCGTATGTTTAATAAGCATTAAATTATATATGTATAAATGCTTAATTAATATAATTGTGGTAAATGCTATATTATTGAAATGAAATGTGAATGCTATTGAGTACAATACTACGAAAATGACCGACAGAGATTCGATACATCGAAAGTCCCGGTTGAACCTTAGGAATAGATAGGATATAAATGCCATGGCATTAGGTTACTGAGATTATGTGTAAGACCATATCTAGGATATGGAATTTATATGAGACTTCGTATAAGACCATAGCTGGGCTATTGGCATCGATACGAGATTTCATGTAAGATCATATTTAGGATATGGCATTGGTACGATACTATGTGTATGAGATTTTTGAGTATCCTTTAGCATTCCAAATGGTTCAACTGGAAATGTTGATGAAATGTGGTTACAAGTGTTGGTACAACTCAATCAAGGTACTCGTGATAGAAATTGACAAGTAAATGTTAAAAGTGAATTTCATATGATGAGTAAGTGGAAAATTATGAGAATTCATATGATTCAATTGAATATTCATAAATGTGATGGCTATTGAATTGAGTATAGTTTATTTCTATTTGCTCATGCATATGTAATGTGAATGAATTGATATGAAGTATTCAAACCATATAAGCATTGAAATGAATAAACCTGTGAAATTCTTGGTTAATTATGTGAACGAATACATGGCATAAAGGTGGAATTATACAAGTTATATTATAGTATTATAATGGCTTAAAATGTGTTTATTTGATTAGATGAGTTATTATCATACGGGCTTACTAAGCTATATAGCTTACCCCATTTCTTTCCCATGTTTTATAGTGTCATTGAGCTAGCTTGGATTGGAGATCACTGGAGATCCTATCACACTATCAAGCTATCACTTTGGGTATTGATGAATTCAAGTATTTTGAGTTTATGGCATGTATAGGGACTTAGTCATGTTGTTAAATGTGTTATTGTGATTGTAGCCAATGTATTGGCTTGTAAATGTCAAAGGCTTGTTTTGATATTTGGCCATGTAAATTGGCTTATTTTTGGGCTAACATGGTTATAAGCCTAAGTATATATATGTGTGCCAATGTCTTTGGTGATATGGTCATGGTATGCTTGGTGAAATGTTTGGAAATATGGTATATTGATGAGATGATAAAGTGGTGTTCAATTATGTATCTTGAGAGTAGTCAATTGTGGCTTAATATATGTTGTGAGTATGGTAGATGTTGATAATGTATTGGCATGTGTTGGTCATAATTGTGGATGTTTTGGTTGCCTAAGTATGTTATGTTTTGTGCCTTTGAATTGGTGTAAGTGTATGTGTGAATTAGGGTGGCAAATGGCTTGGTAAATAGCCTTTATTTTGTCCACACGGGTAGACACACGGGCGTCTAGGCCATGTGTGACACACGGTTTACCCCACGAGCATGTGTTCCGGCCATGTGTCCATTGCACCTTAATTTTGAGAAATAGAATGTCCAAAATTGAGGACACAGGCAGAGACACGGGCGTGTGCCTTAGACGTGTGTGCTACATGGTCTAGCACACGAGCTTGTGGCACAAGTCAGAGAGCACCCCAATTTTGAACACGGTTTAAAGCATGGGCATGCCCCTAGGGTCACACGGGCGTGTCCCTTGGACCACACGGGTGTATAAGCCCTGCAATTAGCATAAATTTTGTTCTAAGTTTTGTAAAAATTTCTAAAGTTTTGGTTTAGTCTCGAACTATCTCCAATGCATGTTTTGGGCCTCGTAGGCTCATATAAGGGACTTTATGATTGAATACAAATGGTTTTAATTTGGACACAAATTTTATGACTCAAAATTGTGTGATTGCTTGTGATGTGAGTTCGATAATGCCTCGTACCCTGTTTGGCGTTAAAAATGGGTAAGAGGTGCAACATTTAGTGGTATCAGAGCTACGGTTTAGTCAATTCTCGAACTAGCGTAGCGTATGCGAGTCTAGCTATACATGCCATATTTTTACCTGTGATAGTATGATATCTCCCAACTCTGATGAAATTGTTTTGTTGAGGCAGAGATGCTTTCCAACCGAGCTATTTTCAAAAACCCTGAAAGTAATACTAAGATATTTGAAAATGTGTTTGTGATGAGTCAAAACTTAGAAAGGTATGAATAAGAGTTCATGATATGTATGTGATGATGTACAAAATGAAATAACCAAAAGTTGAGAAATATGGATAAAATGTCATTGTTCCGGTTGAACGTTGTATTTCGATGGATTATGGTGATTTTATGAAACGGATAAAATGTTTTAAATGTTGCAAAAAGGATTTAGCCTGGAAGGGTGATCCTGAATTAAGCCCTCTCGAGCATATGTTATGAAATGGATTTATCCGGGATGGGTAATCTAGAGTAAGCCCTTTAGACATATGTTACTGAAAGGATTTAGCCTGGACTGGCAATCCTGTTTTATCATATGTGGCTCGAGAGTGTGCTCTATGAATATGTGCCAAAAGGGGCACTTTTGAATATGAATTGACAGACTGTTGACATGCATATCTTGAGTATACTACCCAAGTATCCATCAAAATTACAATAGTTCAATAGGAATTATTCTTTAAATATGGAAAGGTGAAGTGAAATGAAAGTTTATAATGTGATAATCTCATCCATGTTTGTTTGGCATTCATATGATGTTATGTGCCTAACTTGTTTGATTAAGTGAATGCAATAAGTAAACTTACTCAAAATTTATGGTTTGTATGTTTAATTACACTTGCTTGAGTAAAGATAATTGAAAAGTTCGTGTAACATAAATATGTATGTTAATTAGTTTGAAGTGAATTATATGATTATGAAGATATTATGTTGATGATGAATGCTAAGTTATATGTGTGTATTTATGAGAGTCGAGTTAGAGGCTTTATGACCTCATCCCCTTACAAATATGGTATTTTATAACAAAATTTCATGAGATTTAAGTTGAATGAGCTCACAAGTAAGAGACTAAAGAGTCTAGTAGTGAAATAACTAATAATGTGATTCGAGTTAAGAATAGTTTGGCAAGTGAATACAGTTTTGGAAAAGATGCCAGGTTATTCTAATGATCATTCAGATTTCGCGATGTCATGGTTAAAGAAAAAGTAAATATTGGCTAATCGACTCATTCAGGTATGATGTCTAAAGTATGTATTTGCTGGAATTTCTTCTGGATTGATTTTTGTTAGTGAATGAAATAATACGGGATTAGTGATGACAGAATTAGTCAGAGAAATGATATTTGAATCGTAAAGATGTCTGAGTGGAACAGTTGTAGTTGAATAGATTATGATAATCTCTATTGGGTATTTTATATATTCATTTATCCTTAGAGATATATGTGATTGTTCGTTTTCTGATGAAATTCTTATTGTATGAGAATGTTAGCTGATTATAATGTAAGATGAAAGCACTGTTGGTCTGGTTGGTTGATGAGTAGCATTTCTTATCTCTCTCTTTGGGATTCTATTCTATTATGTTTGGAATAGAAGTTGCTGGTGAAAATTTATGTGAGGCTATTCTTCTATTTCTACTAGATGTTGTTTTGTTATATATATATATTTGGAAAATATATTATCTCTATTACAATTGATTCCAGAGCATATAAGCGCTGTTTTTCTTCTGGTTTTCTCTGAGGAATCATCTAGATCTTTATTATTTTCTTATGAGTTATGTTCTCAGACTTCCAGTACGATATCGCATCTTGGATTTCTTTATCTCGGTTTTCTTATCATCCTTATTTTGTAAATTATCAATCATGGCTCATCTTTAAAGTGTGTTCTTTGGCTTGTGATAACTATGTCTATTATGGTTGTATTTCTGATTCGATCATAGGAAAGTGGTGATTCTGGTATCAGGATTTCTCTAATTTTCATGAAAAGAGTTGACTTTGGAAAATGTATAGATAGTGGTAGCTCAAGCCCAAATTGTATGATGATTTTCTTTTCTTAGGTAAGTTTGATTAAGGTCAATGAGTTCAATCAGGATATTTTGTTTCCTTGAGCTAATGCAGTTGTAAAGATCTTTGACTAGCATGTGATGAAATTTTGAAAGATTGTATGTTTGAGTTGTGTTAACAGCATGAAGAAGGGAGTATTTTGATATGATATTATTTGATAGTTAAGATCGACTCAGTTGTTTTTATCTGAGTGAGCTGGTTAGTTGAAAGGTAATTTGAGTTATATGCATTTAAGTTTATTTGAGTTATATGCATTTAAGTTTATCCTCAGGTAAGGAGATAAAATCTTGTACGTTCATGGGTAAATTAATGAATAGTTTGAATGAAGAATTTATACTCAAAAAGGGTGTGATACAAGGATGTACCTATTAGATAAGTTCAAATTGGAAGATATTATTATGAGTTAAAGCTGTTTTGATTGATAAAGTTATCACATTTCTGAAAGTTTGAATGGTCTGTTGAGTGTTAGCAAAGTTGAAAATAGTGGAAGGTATTGTTAACCGAAGCACTGATTCTGGGTCCAGTTTAAATTGAGTAAAGAATTTGTGATTTTTCAGTGATGCACTATCGAACGGATTGGAATGTGTTTTAATACAAGAATGTAAAGTGATAGTTTATGATTTCAGATGGTTAAAGTCACATGAAAGGAACTGTTCGATAGGTGATTTAGAGTCTGCCACTTTTTATGTTTGTGTTGAGAATTTGATGACATCAGTTGTCCGACGAAAAATGTCATGTGTTTCCTGATCCCAAGGGTTTAAAGTATCTAATGTCACAGAAGTGTCTGAATTTAAAATAGCATAGATGGCTTGAACCATTGAAAGATTGTGAGCAGTTATGATTAACCTTTGGGAAAACAGATATAGTTGCAAATTCTAGAATGGAAAACCTTTGATTATTTTGTGATTATTAGATACATGATTAATTTTATTTGATGACGGTTTAAATCTAGCTAAATTAAAAGCTAAAGCGATGTTTTCTTTGCAAGATTGAGAACCTCAGGAATGTGATAGTGAGTGATAAACTAAACGAATACAGTGTGAGATGAATTTTGATTATGAATTTCAGGTCAGACCTGATGACTGTTATCATTATTCCGAGATAGAATTTGCATACTGAGTAATTCAGAGCTTATACAAATTTTTTGTACGAAGCTCAGTAGTAGCTCGTTTGTTCATTCAGGGAGTAATAAAATGTATAATTATTTGAAATAGATGCTCTGGTGATCGGGTATGTAACATGATAGATTACTTGAGTTATATGTTTCAGAGACTATCCGATCGAAAATCGTACAGAAAGTAAAAGTGATTTGTGGCAGTTTAGAATCCACTTCAGATTGTCAGAAAAAGTATGTGAATTTGAAACATGAGGATATGAAATTCCCGTTCAGCGATAGCTTGCTTCTAAAAATATTACCTTGGAAAAAAATCAAAATGCGTTTTGTGTATCTATGTTGCAATGGTGTCGATTGGACACTTTCAGTATGAATTATCCTATAGGGATTAAGATTCAGTCGATGTGTTGTATAACAAAGAATAGATCGGAACTTTGACACGAGAGATTAAAAAGTTTGGAAATAAAAGCATAACCTTAGTGAGGGTTCTTCGGAAGTGTCATGAGATAGAGGAGTCTACGTGGAAATTGAATTTATATTCCGGTAAGATTTTTGAGAATGAAAATTGTAACACCCCTTACCCGTATTCGAAGCTGGAACATGGTACGAGGCATTACCGGACTTAGAGACAATCAAACATACATTTTGAGTCATAAATTACCATCCAAATTTAAAAATTTTCAAACACATTCATATCATCCCTAAAACGAGCCTGTGAGGCCCAAAATATACATTGGAAGTAGTTCGGGATTAAATCGAGAACTTTAGAAAATTTTATAGAACTTAGAAAATTTTTCATGTTACAGGGTTCACACGCCCGTGTGGTTTAAGGGACACACTCGTGCTCTAGACCGTTTTCATAATAGGGAGCTCTCTGACTTGTGCCACATGCCCGTCTGCTTGGCCATGCGGTCGATTTAATTTTCATAATTTTTTCATAAAATAGGTGCAGACTTCACACGGCCGAGACACATGCCCGTGTCTATGATCGTGTGCTTAATTCTGGACATTCTATTTCGCATCAATTAAGTTGCAAGAGACACACGGCTGAAACACATGCCCGTGGGACAGGCCGTGTGTCACACACGGCCTAGAGACACGCCCGCGTGTCTACCTGTGTGGACAATAATAAGGCTATTTACCAAGCCATTTTGCCACCCTTACTTGCACCAACCTACACAACAACAAATACACATTCTCAATTTGTTGTTGAACGTATTCACATTGTAATTCATAAAATTCATGCATAATAAAACACATAAAAATACAAATATAACATTGCCTTTATTTACACATGAACTTACCTCGGTACAAAATAGTAGAAAAGGATTTAATCGTCAAACACCTTATTCTTTCCCCAGTCAAGGCCCGAACTTCATTTTTCTTTATCTATAATAGCAAAATTAGCTTATTTAATATTCACATTACTCAAATAAGTCCAAACATCACATTATGGAAAAATTACCTTTTTGTCCCTAAAGTTTCACATTTTTACAAAGTGGTCCCTAGGCTCGTAAAATGAAATCTATTCAATTTCCTTAATTTACAAGCCCATCCAAACCATTTTTATAACTATAACAGCCCCCAATTTCTATTAGAACACACTTTTACTCCATATTTTATAACTTTTACAAATAGGTCTTTTAAGCATTTTCATCAAAAATCACTTAGTAAAAGTTGTTTATCTAACACCAAACATTCATTTTCTACCATTAGACATTGAAACACACAAATTTCTAACATGGGTCAAACCCTAGACCCTAATTATAGCTTAAATCAATGGTAGAAATAGATAGATCGAGTGATAACGATTTCAAAAATGTAAAGAGCATTAAAAATGGGGCAAGAATGGACTTACAATTGAGCTTGAAAGTTGGCCAAACCCTAGCTATGTCTTCCTTCTAATTTTCGACACAAGGGGGAGAAGATGGACAAGATTTTGGCTTGATTTTTGGCTTTTTAATTCATTTAATTACCAAATGACCAAAATACCCTTCACTTAAAACTTTGAAATTTTATCTCACCATGTCCATTTTTGTGCACTATCTTAAAAACTGGTCTAATTACCATCTAAGGACCTTTAATTTAAAATTTCATAGCAATTAGACACCTCTAGCATGTAGAACTCAACTTTTCCACTTTTTATAATTTAGTCCTTTTTGCTAAATTGAGTGGTTAAACGTAAAAATTTTCAAACAAAATTTTTACGAAATTATTCCATAAAATTGTAGACCATAAATATATAATAAAAATAAATTTTACTACGTCATATTTGTGGTCCCGGAACCACTGTTCCGACTAGACCCAAAATCTAGCTGTTACAACTCTTCCCCCCTTAGGGATTTTCGTCCCTGAAAATCTTACCAGAAAATAGGTTTTGGTACTATTTTTTCATAGCTTCCTCAGGTTCCCACATAGCCTCTTCAACTCGTGTCGTTGCCATAAAACTTTCACTAGGGCTATACTCTTATTTCTCAACTGTTTAACTTCCCAAGCCAAAATCTTGATCGGTTCTTCACCATAAGTCAGATCGGGTCGAATCTCGATCGGAGAAATCACATGTGAAGGGTTTGATCTGTAATGGCGTAACATAGACTCATGAAACACGTTGTGGATCCTTTCCAACTCTGTCGGTAAAGCTAACTGATATGCCACTGGCCTTATTCTCTCAATAACTTCATACGGCCCGATGTAACGTGGACTCAACTTGCCTTTACGTCCAAATGTTAGAATCTTCTTCCATGGAGATACCTTCAGAAATACTTTATCACCAATCTGAAATTCAATCTCTTTTCTTTTGAAATTCGCGTAGGATTTTTGCCAATCTGAAGCTGCTTTCAAACAACACAGATTACTGTCACTTTTTCTTCGGTCTCCTTAACCAAATCAACCCCGTGTATCTATTTCTCACTCGGTCCAATACAACGGAGTTGAAACTTGCTGCCATACAATGCCTCATACGGTGCCATCTTTATACTCGACTGAAAACTGTTGTTATAAGCAAATTTGACCAATGGTAGATATTTTTCCCAACTCCCCTCGAATTATAAAACACAACAATGAAACATATATTCAAGAACCTGAATCGTTCTCTCTGATTGGCCATCGGTTTGCGGATGAAATGCGGTAATAAAGTTCAACTTTGTACCCAAAGCTTCTTCCAACTTTTTCCAAAAACGCGAAGTAAACCTTGGATCTCTATCGAGATAATAGAAATAGGCACCCCGTGCAATCTCACAATTTCAGCAATGTACAATTCAGCTAGCTTGTCAAGTGAGTAATCGGTACGTATCGGTATAAAATGAGCCGATTTCGTCAGTCTTTCAATAATAACCCAAACGACATCTTTCTTTTTCGGAGTCAAAGGTAAACTCGTCACGAAGTCCATCATAATTGTATCCCATTTCCACTCGGGCACCATCACTGGCTGAAGTAAACCCTAAGGTACTTAGTGTTTGGTCTTTACTTGTTGACAAACTAAGCTTCTCAAAACAAACTCTGAAATATCCAGTTTCATACCTGACCACCAATACCATTTCTTCAAATCATTATACATTTTCGTACAACCCGGATGCACAGATAGACAACCATTATGCGCCTCATAAAGATTTTTTTGAATAAGCTCATCATTTTTGGTACACAAATTCTACCTCGGAACATCAAACAATCATCGGATCCGATATGAAAATCTAAATTACCATTAGATTTACAATGAACTCTTTTGATTTGCAAATCATTGTCACATTTCTGAGCTTCACAAATTTGTTGAAGGAATAGTGGTCTAGCTCTCAACTCGGCTAGGATCAAACTGTTATCGGACAAATTCAACCGTGTATTCATCGCTCTCAAAGCAAACAAAGCCTTTCTACTCAACGTATCTGTGACTACATTTGCCTTACCGGGTGATAGTCAATCACTAGCTCATAATTCTTCAGTAACTACAGCCATCTCTGTTGCCATAAGTCTAAATCTTTCTGAGTCATCAAGTATTTTAAACTCTTATGATCAGAAGAGACATGACACTTCTCACTGTATAAATGGTGTCTCCAAGATTTCAAAGCAAACACAATGGTGCTAATTCCAAATCATGCGTCGAATAATTCTTTTAGTGTGGTTTCAACTATCTCCAGGCATAAGCTATTACTTTTCCCTCTTGCATCAACACACATCCTAATCCATTTAGTGATGTGTCACTATAAATCACAAATTCTTTTCTCGGTTTAGGTTGTTCTAAAACTGGCGCCTCAGTCAATAACGCCTTCAACTTTTCAAAATTTTGCTGACATTTTTGGTCCATTCAACTTTGACATCTTTTTGCAATAACTTTGTCATAGGAGTAGCAATCATTGAAAATCCTTTGACAAAACATCGGTAATAATCGGCTAAGCCCAAAAAGCTTCTGACCTCCGATACATTCTTCGGTGGTTTCCAATCAACAATTGCCAATATCTTTCTTGTATCAACCCGAATACCGTCTCCAGAGACAATATGCCCCAAAAATCTAACTTCTCGAAGCCAAAACTCACTTTTGCTGAACGTAGCAAACAATTTCTTATCTCTCAAAGTCTATAATACAATTCTTAAATGTTTGGCATGTTCAAACTCATCTCGAGAATAAATTAAAATTTCATCAATGAACACAACCACAAACCTATCTAAGTACGGTCAGAAAATTTAGTTTATCAAGCCCATAAAAATAGCATGAGCATTAGTTAGCCCAAAATGTATGTCAAGAAATTCATAGTGCCCGTACCTTGTTCTGAAAGCGGTTTTCGGCACGTCTGAGTCTTTAACTCTCAACTGGTACTAGCCAGATCTCAAATCAATTTTCGAAAATATTGTTGCCCCTTTCAACTGATTAAATAAGTCATCAATTCTTGGCAAAGGATGCTTGTTCTTTATAGTCATCTTGTTGAGCTGTCGGTAATCAATACAAAGTCTCATGGATCTATCTTTCTTCTTGACAACTAACATCGGGCACCCCATGGTGAAAAACTCGGTCTCACAAAACCCTTATCTGTCAAATCTTGCAACTGAGCTTTCAATTCTTTCAATTCAGTCAGAGCCATCCTATATGGAGCGATCGATATCGATGAAGTCCCTAGTACTAAATCAATACCAAACTAAACCTCTCTGATCGGAGGTAACCTAGGTAACTCCTCTGGAAACACATCCGGATATTTAGAAACTACCGGTTCTGATTCAATCTTTATTTTGGATACTCTTGTATTCAACACATAAGCTAGATAAGCTTCACAACCCTTTCTCACATATTTTTGGGTAGTCATTGAAGAAATCACAACTGGTAACTCACCCGACTCATTTGAATCAATTCGAAAAATTTCACCATTCTCACATTTCGATTCAATAATTTTCCATCTACAATTCACTACAACATCTTGCAGTGTCAACCAATCCATACCCAAAATGACATCAAACTCATCAAATGGAAACAACATTAGATCAGCCGAAAGACAGTGACCTCGAATCATCAATGGACAATTCTTGCAAACTTTATCAACTAGCACATATTTGCCTAAGGGGTTTGACACTTTAATCACAAATTCAGTAAAGTCAATAGACAAGTGCTTACTAGCTACCAATTTCATGCAAACATAAGAATGAGTCGATCCGGGATCGACCAATATAATAACATTAGTATCATAGAGAGAAAAAGTACCAGTGATAACATCAGGAGATGTCGCTTCTTCGCGAGCACGGATGGCATAGGCTCTAGTAGGTACCCTAGCCTTAGATCTTACAGCTGTATCTTTTGTCATACCTTTACTACTAGCTCCATTTCTTGTGTTCTTTGGTGGTCTCCCTTTAGAGGTAGTGTTGCTCGATCTTGCAGTCTGAAACTTATTATTTTCAACCATCTCTAGGCAATCTTTAATAAAGTGACCGTGAGAGCCTTACTTAAAACAGGCCCAGTCATACATTCTACATTTGCCGGGGTGTCGCCACAGTGCTGACATTTAGCCCTACTAGACTTAGCGTTACCAATGCTCGCTACTGATGTAGTTTGGCTTTAGAACCGAGTAATGTTTCCCACAATCTCTGTTGGGATACTCAGCTGAAGCACTCGATCAAACATAAAAATCCCTCAATTTTTATACTGAGATTGGAATGACCTACCCATTGGCCTTTTTTTTGCATCTCTAGCCTCAAACTCGGCTTTTCCTTCTCCTTTCTTAATTCTTCAGCTTTACAAGCTCGGTCGAATAGCACCACAAATTCTTTCACCTCAAGGACTCTAACTAACAATCAAATATCCTCATTCAACCCATCTTCAAACCTTTTGCACATGATGGCCTCGGTGGAATCACATTCCTGAGTGTATTTACTGAGCCTAACAAACTCTCGCTTCGTACTCAATTACCGACATTCAGCCCTATTTCAGCTCTAAAAACTCCTTGCATTTCTAATCAATAAACCATTGGCTGATATATTTCTTCTTAAACTCATCTTAGAAGAATTTCAAATTATCCCTCTCCCTCAGTACTAATGACACAAGGGTTTTCCACCATCGGTATGTTGAATCTCTCAGAAGTGATACATCACATTTCAAACATTCATCCGGTGTGCATGACAGTTCATCAAATACTCTGATGGTGTTTTCGAGCCAGAATTCTGCCCTTTCAGGATCGTCATCGACGTTTGCTCTAAAATTTTTAGCCCCATGCTTTTGGATCTTATCAACTGGTGGCTTACTCAATTTCATGAATTCCATACCTTGTGGAGCTGCAGGAACCGACTGAGGAATAGGTGGGGGTGGAGGGGGTTGAGCATTCGGATTTGTTTGAACAAACTCTGAATACCACTGGTTCATCACGTAGAGAAAGGCTTCCCTAGCTCCTTTTCCTCCTCCCTGACTAACCGTGGAAGGTCTACTTTCAGATGGCACTGCCCCTTGAGAGGGAACCATCACATTGCTTTCTATTTCATTAGCTACAGCTCGGTCGGGATCCATTTACTATATGAAAACATAGTTTAAAATTGTCAAGAGTCATCACACTATCATAGTTCTTATATGGCATGTATACCTAGACTCTTATAGATGCTACGTTAGTCCGAGAATCGACTAAACCATAGTTCTGATACCACTAAATGTAACACCTCTTCCGTATTCGACATCGGAATAGGGTATGAGGCATTACTGGACTTAGACACCAACAAACATACATTTTGAAGTCATAAATTTCCATACAAATTTAAAAATTTTCAAACACATTCATATCATCCCTAAAATGAGCCTATGAGGCCCAAAATATACATTGGAAATAGTTCAGGATTAAACCGAAAACATTAGAAAATTTTACAAAAATACATTTTCCCCTAAAGTTTCACATTTTTGCAAATCGATCCCTAGGCTCGTAAAATGAAATCTATTCGATTTCTTTTATGTACAAGCTAGCCGAACCATTTTTATAACTATAGCAACCCTAATTTCCATTAGAACACACTTTTACTACATATTTTATAACTTTTACAAATAGGTCATTTTAAGCATTTTTATAAAAAAAGCACTTAGTAAAAGTTGTTTATCTAACACCAAACATTCATTTTCTACCATTAGACATCAGAATACAGAAATATCTAACATGGGTCAAACCCTAGACCTTGATTATTTCTTAAATCAATGGTAGAAATAGATACATCGAGTGAGAACGATTTCAAAAATGTAAAGAGAATTAAAAACAGGAGAAAAACAGACTTACAATCGAGCAAAGTTGGCCAAACCCTAGCTATGTCTTCCTTCTAATTTTTGGCACAAGGGGAAGAAGATGGACAAGATTTTGGCCTGATTTTTGGCTTTTTAATTTATTTAATTACTAAATTACCAAAATGCCCTTCACTTAAAACTTTGAAATTTTATCTCACCACGTCCATTTTTGTGCACTATATTAATGAATGGTCTAATTACCATCTAAGGACCTTCAATTTAAAATTTCATAGCAATTAGACACCTCTAGCATGTAGAACTCATTTTTTGCACTTTTTATAATTTAGTCCTTTTTGCAAAATTGAGTGTGTAACACCCCTTACCCGTATTCAACACTGGAACAGGGTACGAGGCATCACCGGACATAAACACAAGCAAACATACATTTCTGAGTCATAAATTTCCATTCAAATTAAAACTTTTCATACACATTCATATTGTCCCTAAAACAAGCCTACGAAGCTCAATACATGCTTTGGAAGTGGTTTGGGACTAAACCGAGAACTTTAGAAAATTTTACAAAACTTAGAAAAAAATTTCATGTTATAGGGCTCACACGCCTGTGCTTCAGACCATGTTCAAATTAGGGTGCTCTTTGACTTGTGCTACACAGCCGTGCCACACGCTGTGTGCTAGGCCGTGTAGTACACACGACTGAGACATATGCCTGTGTCTCTGCCCGTGTGCTCAATTCTGGACATTCTATTTTGTAGCAATTAAAATGCAGGGGACACACGGCCGAAACACATGCCTATGGGGCAGACTGTGTGGACAAATTAAAGGCTATTTACCAAGCCATTTGCCACCCTTGTACACACATACACTTACACCAATTCAAGGCACATACATAACATACTTAGGTAACAAAACCATCCACAATTATGACCGACACAATATCCAAATCTATCATACTCACAAAATTTACTAAGTCACAATTGACTACTTTCAAGATACCTAATTGCACACCACTTTATCATTTCATCAATAGACCACATTTCCAAACATCTCACATTCATGTCATAAATAACATTTCTATCATTCACGAAGCATACCATGACCATATCACCAAAGTCATTAGCGTATATATATATATATATATACTTAGGCTTACAACCATGATAGCCTTAGGCTGACAACCATGATAGCCCAAATAAACCAATCTACATGGTCAATTATCAAAACAAGCATTTGACAATTACAAGCCAACACATTGGCTACAATCACAGTGACACATTTAACAAATGACTAAGTCCTGATACATGCCATAGACTTAAAATACTTGAATTCACTTATACCAAAAATAGTAGCTTGATAGTGTGATAGGATCTCCGACGATCTCCAACTAGAGCTAGCTTAATAACCCTAAAAGACATGGGAAAGGAAGGGGGTAAGCTATATAGCTTAGTAAGTTCATATGCAAATAATACAAAACATTATTCATACACTTGACATACAAATAACTTAACAAATATTAACATAAATGTCATTAAAAATTCATAAACACAACTTACTCAATACCAATCTTACCAACAGCTCATCATATAAATAACATAACATATTTCAACATGAATGTCATTAAACTTCATGAGTATAATTTACTCAACCACATTCTTGCCTATAGCTCATCATATGAATAACATAACATATATCAACATGAATGTCATTAAAAATTCATAAAAGTCATTTAATATCAACATAACACATATCAACATAATTGTCATATATTAATAGCTCATCATATGAATTACATAACACGTTTTAGCATAAATGTCATTTAAGCTTCATAAGCACAACTTACTCAATCACAATCTTACCACTTGTTCATCATATACTGAACTCATTTTCTTTGAGTTTTATGTACTTACGTATACCATCACATAACATATTCACATGCTTTCTCATATTTGACATACCCGTTGAAGTTCTCGTTGAACCACTTGGAATAATAAAGGATACTCGGGGATCTCGTACACACAGTACCGTACCAATGCCAAATCCTAGATATGGTCTTACATGTAATCTCGTATCGATGCCAATAGCCCAACTATGGTCTTACACAAAGTATCACATCGATGCCATATCCCAGATATGGTCTTACACGTAACCTCACATAACCCTAATGCCATGACATTCATATCCTACCTATTCCTAAAGTTCAACCGAGATTTCTCACTTGTCAAACTTTATCGATTACATCCAAGGAGTCAATCATAATTGATACAATATTAAAGCATTTAAAACATAAATAAAACAACGCATTATTTACATTCGAACTTACATCGACATAAAAAATGGCAAAAAGGACTAAATCGTCAAATACTCATTTTTCCCCCGTTCTAGGTCCAAACCTTATTTTTCATGATCTATAATATCACATTTAACTTATTCAATCATTATACAATTCAAATTAGCCCAAAATTACATTATGGAAAAAATTTCATTTTTGCCCTAAAGTTTGACATTTTTACAATTTACTCCTTAGGCTCGTAAAATTAATTTCATTCAATTTCTTCAAAACCCAAGCCTAGATGAATCATTTTCATACTCATAACAGCCTACATTTCTCATTTATTCACATTTTTCTACTCATTTAATAACTTTTACAAATAAGTCATTTTTGACATTTTTACTGAAAATCACTTAGTAAAAGTCGTTTATCATACACCAAGCATACATTTTCTACCATTAGACATCAAATACACAAATATCTATCATGGGTAAAATTTTAGACCTTGATTATTTCTTAAATTAGTGGTAGAAATAGATAGATCATGTTACAAGGATTTCAAAAACATAAAAATCATTAAAAACGGGGCTAGAACAGACTTACAATCAAGCTTGGAAGTGGCCAAACCCAAGCTATGGCTTCCCCTTTGTGATTTTCAGTCATGATAAAGAATATGGACAAAAATTGGCCTTATTGTGGCTTTTTAATTCATTTTAATTACCAAATTAGCAAAATACCCTTAATGAAAAACTTTAGAAACATGTCAAACCATGTCCATTTTTGTCCACCAACTTAACCAATAGTCTAATTACTATTTAAGGACCTCTGATTTAAAATCTCATAGAAATTGGACACCTCTAACATATAGAATTCAAGTTTCTCACTTTTTGTAATTTAGTCCTTTTGACTAAATTGAGTGGCCAAACGTCAAAATTTTTGAATGAAATTTGACGAAATCATTCCATAAAAATGTAGGCCATAAAATTATAGTAAAAATGAATTTTAATGCGTCAGATTTGTGGTCACAAAACCACTATTTTGACTAGGCCCAAAATCGAGCTGTTATAGAGTGCTTAAACGTCAAAATTTTAGAATGAAATTTTCACGAAACTATTTCGTAAAATAAAACTGTAGAAAATAAATATATAATAAAAATAAATTTTACTAGGTCAGATTTGTGGTCCCAAAAATACTATTCCGGCTAGACCCAAAATCGGGCTGTTACAAAAATCCCTAGGGAGAAGAGTTGTAACAGCCCGATTTTAGGTTTAGTCGGAATAGTGGTTTCAGAAAAAAATCCAACGCAGTAAAATTTATCTTTTATTATATTTTTATATTCTACAATTTTATGAAATGATGTTGTGAAAATTTCGTTCAAAAATTTTGACGTTTGGGCACTTAATTTAGTTAAATGGACTAAATTGTAAAAAGTGCAAAATTTGAGTTCTATATATTAAAGGTGTCCAATTGCTATGAGACCTTAAATTAGAGGTCCTTAGATGGTAATTAGACCATTATACTTTAGTATGGACAAAATAGACATGGATAGATGAAATTTTGAAGTTTTTCATTAAGCGCATTTTAGTCATTTGGTTAATAAAGAAAAAAATTAATAAATAAAAGATGTCATATTTTCTAATTTCATCCCCATGGCCGAAAATCACAAGGATAAACCATACCCAGGGTTTTCCAAGCTTTCAAGCTTGATTGTAAGTTTGTTCTTGTCCCATTTTAACGATTTTTGTATTTTTGAGATCGTTGTAGCTTAATTTAGCTATTTCAAGGACTAATTTGAAAGAAAGGTGAAGTTTAAAATTTTACCCATGTTATATATTTATGTATTTTGATGTTTATGGTAGAAAATGCATGTTTGTTATGTGTTAAACGACTTTTGATAAGTGATTTTCGGTAAAAATGTCAAAAGTGACTTATTTGTAAAAGTTATAAAATGAGTAGTAAAAGTCTGATTAAATAAGAAATGTGGGCTATTATGAGTATATAAATGGTTCGGCTAGGCTTGGGTTTTTAAAAAATTGAATGAAACTCATTTTACAAGCCTAGGGACTAAAATGAAAAATGTTAAAACTTTAGGGGTAAAAATATAATGTTCCCATAATGTGACTTTGGAGATAAAATGAATAATGTGATGATTAAATGAGATGAATTTGGTATTATAGGTCAAGAAAAATGAAGTTCGGGTCTAGATCGGGGTAAAACCAAAGTGTTTGAAGAATAGGTCTATTTTCGCTATTTTTGTATCGAGGTAAGTTCGTATGTTTAATAAGCATTAAGTTATATATGTATAAATGCATAATTGATATAATTGTGGTAAATGCTATATTATTGAAATGAAATGTGAATGCTATTGAGTACGATACTACGAAAATAACCGACAGAGATTCAATACAGTGAAAGTCCCGGTTAAACCTTAGGAATAGATAGGATATAAATGTCATGACATTAGGGTTACTGAGATTACGCATAAGACCATATCTAGGATATGAAATCAATTTGAGACTTCGTATAAGACCATAGTTAGGCTGTTGGCATCGATACGAGATTTCATGTAAGACCATATCTGGGATATGGCATTGGTATGGTACTGTGTGTACAAGATTCCCAAGTATCCTTTAGTATTCCAAATGGTTCAACAGGAAATGTTACCGAAATGTGGTTACAAGTGATGGTACGACTCAGTTAAGGTACTCGTGATAGAAATTGACAAGTAAGTGTTAAAAGTGAATTTCATATGATGAGTAAGTGGAAAATTTTGAGAATTATAACGACCCGAATTTGGGCCTAGTAGAATTGGGCTCATTGGGTCTTGGGCGTGGGAGTGTTTAAAATTTTTTGAGAACGAGAGAACAAAATTACTGCAAGTTAGACCTATTAGGTGAGTGTGTTTGAAAGGTTAGGGGGCTTCTATGAAGTCCTGGGTTCAAACTTGGGCTTTACGAAAATATTGGTTTTAGGTGAATAAAACCCTGGGAGTTAGTAAGTAGGCTTTAAGAATAAAATGTGGAGAAAGATGACACAAAAAAGAACTTGTGGTGTAGTTGCAAAGTGACGCCACATAAGAGACAAGGAGGTGACAACAAAAAGAAGCAAGGGGTCCAAGGTTCAAGCCTTGGCGCTGGCATTTTTTTAATTTATTTTTAAGTGAACATAGACTTTGGCCCATAGATTTATATTTAGTTGCGCATGATGTTAGACACAAGAGGAGCTAGTGGCTTAATGGCAAGTGGCGTGAATTGGCTGATGGGAGGAGATGTGTAATTCGACCAGGAGGGGGAGTTGGGTAGCAAAATCGGCTTTGGTTAGGGAAATTAGAGAAAAATCAAAACCTCTTAAGGTGCATGTACCGAAATTCTCTGAGAGTGTTAAGCATTTTGGCATTTCTTTGGTTTTGTTACTCAATCTTTTGGATCATTTTCTTTGTAGTTCTTTTCTTGCTAGTGCCGAATCCCTCAACCCTTATTCTTCATCTTTTCTCCTCATAGTGTGTATAAGCCGAACCCTTAGGGGTTGACCACTCGTGCTTTTCTTTTCATCTTTTCTCTCCAACATTCGTCTTCTCCTCTCTCTTTTTCAACATAGACTAAACTTTGATTCTCCTTCACAGTCTTCTACTTCTATTTCCTTAAGCCGAATATTCCCCTTTTGTTCCAACTAAATAGGGTTGTCTTCATATTTGCCTTTAGCCGAATGCTAGTACCTACAAGTGGGGTATCCTAGTGACCATCGAATTCATCTTAGTTGTTTGAATCATCTGTAATCACAAGCCGAACCTATCTTTGTTCAGTTCTACAGTGATCAAGGCCAATTGTGTTAAGGATCAAGCAACTCTCTTCTCTGTTCGTTAAATATTTGGATTTCGTGAAGTCGTGGTAAGAGTCAAAACCCCTTGTTAGACAACTGCAATTTTTACTGTGGTACTTTTCTGATCAAGATTTTCTTCATGGAGGCAAGTGCTAGCCGATCTAAGGGGTTGTGTTAAGGGAGCCTAAAGAGAGTGTACTCGTAGATCCTGCTCCCAAGTTCAAATGGCGTAAAGTGTCAGCGATTCGGATTTTCCACCGGGTTGTGGAAGGGACCCGGCATCTGTTTGGGATAAGCAAATTGTTGTTGTCCGCACTAGTGAGGGTGACGACGATCAGGAGGGTATAGTCCTTAGCGTAATCAGGTGTGTAAACTCACACCTTATCTCATTTGTTTCTTATTATTCTGTATGTTGGCTAAATGCCGAATTACCCATAATGGGTAGGCTATTGTGATACCCCTAGCAGGTGAGATGGGAATAACCCAGGTAAGTAAAATGACTATATCCGTATGGATGGATTTAGTATGACTGATGTGGTTTGATGATTTGCTATGCTAGTATGTTCATACATACACTATAATATTATGACATATTGTATGGGATTAGAATATTGATGATGGGGGAAGTGTATTTCGGTGGCTCTGCTTATATTTGATGACGCTGTCACAATTTGTTCAGTGGCTATGCCACGTAAATTTTGATAATCTGGTAGCTCTGCCATATTTTCAGCGATGTGCAGCTAGATTGTCATCGAGGTGTGTAGCGGATAGAGGGTTAATTACATAAATCCCCATAGATGTGTTAGGCTGGATACGGGTGGTGTGTAGCGGATGAAATATTAGGCGGGCTGGGCTGGGTTGCATTACTTATATCATCTATGTTATCTTGTGAATAGGGCTAAGGCCCAGTCTGCTTTTGTATGGGCTTCGGCCCAGTCTACTTCTATTTGGGCTTCAGCCCAGTCCACTTCCGCATGGGTTCGAGCCCAATTAATAACCGATTACGGGATTACACACTGAGTTCTCGTAACTCACCCTTTTTCTTTAACTTGCGGGTAATCCACAGCATTAGAGGATTTAGAGCTACAGAGGACTCTGTGGTGGCCATACATCGGAGCTTTATTCACGAATTTTAGTAAATCTGGTCGTTACTTCATTTTAAGATTATTTTAATTTGGGTTCAGTATTTTATAATAAAGCCTTTGGATTTTGTTTTACTTTTTAACTTTTATTCTGTTATATTCAAACTATAAATGATTAAACACTGGGTTTTCTTAAAAAGTTAATAACTATTTTCAAAATATCACGTTTCCATAAATTACTGGATCTGATTTCTGCTATAAACAAAGTTTTCGCTAATAGAAATAACAATGCTTTTACAAGAAAACCATAAAAGCAAATCTGAATTTCACAAACAACATAGCGCGGTGTTTCAAAAAGAATACGAAGTTTTTAACAAGTGCACAGGTTTTAAACAACCATTTCATTTGACATGCCAGATCCAGTCATAAAGTCTAGGCCGGGTTTGGGGTGTTACATTTTATGGTCTTAGAGCCCGGTTGCAAAACTCGGCTGTGGAATGGGTTTAAATTTTTTTCTAAATCTGTTTAACCTTTAGTTTAGAAAAGTGATAGTGTTACTAGAAGTATGGCACACCGAGTCTCCGGCACCAAATCCGTAAGTTCCTGATACTATGCTTTGTTGTATGTTGTATTGACTATAGTTATTCTGTGTATTTTTTGTGGATGTGATGCTTAAACTTAGAGTTTGTATTTATTCCGTGTATATTGTGGAAATTATTTTGCGTGTGATGTCCATTCGCTCTGGTGGATAAATAGTGTGGCACGTGCTTGTGTTATTAAGATCAGAGTACGCAGCGAGAGCATAGTGTGCTAGGTTAGGATGTGCAATGTTTTCGTTAGTTGGAAATTTTGAGGACAAAATTTCTTTAAGGAGGTATTTTTGTAACGACCTGGATTTGGGCCTAGTAGAATTGGGCTCGTTGGGCCTTGGGCGTGGGAGCGTTTAAAATTTTTTGAGAACAAGAGAACGTCATTACTGCAAGTTGGACCTATTAGGTGAGTGAATCTGGAAGGTTAGGGGGCTTCTATGAAGTCCCGAGATCAAACTTGGGCTTTACAAAAATTTTTGTTTTAGGTGAATAAAACCCTGGGGGTTAGTAAGTAGGCTTTAAGAATAAAATGTGGAGAAAAATGGCACTAAAAGAACTTGTGATGTAGTGGAAAAGTGACGCCACATAAGATGCAAGGAGGTGATGCCACAAGGAAGCAAGGGGTCCAAGGTTCAAGCCTTGGCACTGGCATTTCTTTTTGATTTATTTTGAAGTAAACTTGGACTTTGGCCCATAGATTTATATTTAGTAGCGCATGATGTTAGACACAGGAGGAGCAGGTGCCTTAGTGGCAAGTGGCATGAATTGACTGATGGGAGGGAGATGTGTAATTCGACTAGGAGGGGGAGTTGGGTAGTAAAATCGGCATTGGATATGGAAATTAAAGAAAAATCGAAACCTCTTAAGGTGTGTGTGCCGAAATTCTCTGAGAGTGTTAAGCATTTTGGCATTTCTTTGGTTTTGTTACTCAAACTTTTGGAGCCTTTTCTTTGCATTTCTTTTCTTGCTATTGCCGAATCCCTCAACCCTTGTTCTTCATCTTTTCTCTTCATAGTGTGTATAAGCCGAACCCTTAGGGGTTGACCACTCGTGCTTTTCTTTTAATCTTTTCTCTCCAACATTCATCTTCTCTTCTCTCTTTTTTAGCATAGCCTAAACTTTTATTCTCCTTCACAATCTTCTATTTCTTTTTCCTTAAGCCTAATATTCCACTTTTGTTCCAACTAAATCGGGTTGTCTTCATATTTGCCTTTAGCCAAATGCTAGTAGCTACAAGTGAGGCGTCCTAGTGACCGTCGAATCCATCTTAGTTGTTCGAATCATCTGTAATCACAAGCCGAACCTGTATTTGTGAAGTTCTCCAGTGATCAAGGCCGATTGTGTTAAGTATCAAGCAACTCTCTTCTCTATTTGTTAAATAATCGGATTTCGGGAAGTCGTGGTAAGGGCCAAAACCCTTTGTTAGACAATCGCCGTTTTCACTGTGGTATTTTACTTGATCAAGAATTTCTTCATGGAGGTGAGTACTAGCCGATCTAAGGGGGTTACTTTAAAGGAGCCTAAGGAAAGTTTACTCGTAGATCCTACTCCCAAGTTCAAACGGCGTAAGGTGTTAGCGATTTGGGATTTTTTGCCAGGTTGTGGAAGAGAGCGACATCCGTTTGGGATAGGCAAATTGTTGTTGTCCGTGATAGTGAGGGTGACGGTGATCAGGAGGGTATAGTCCTTAGCGTAATCAGGTCCGTAAACTCACACCTTATCTTGTTTGTTTCTTATTATTCCATATGTCGGCTAAAAGTCGAATTACCCATAATGGGTAAGCTATTGTGATACCCCTAGTAGGTGAGATGGGAATAACCCAAGTAAGTAAATTGACTATATCCGTATGGGTAGATTTTGTATGGCCATATGTGGTCTGATCATTTGCTATGCTAGAACGTTCTTACATACACTATAATATTGTGACATATTGCATGGGATTGGAATATTGATGATGGGGGGAGTGTATTTCAGTGGCTCCGCCACATATTTTGGTGACGCTGTCACATTTTGTCCAGTGGCTATGCCACGTAAATTTTGATAATCTAGTGGCTCTGCCACAATTTTAGCGATGTGCAGCTAGATTGCCATCGAGGTGTGTAGCGAATAGAGGGTTGATTGCATAAATCCCCACAGATGTGTTAGGCTGGATACGGGTAGTGTGTCGTGGATGGAATATTAGGTGGGCTGGGTTGCATTACTTATATCGTCTGTGTTATCATGTGAATAGGGCTAAGGCCCATTATGCTTTTGTTTGGGCATTGGCCCAGTCTGCTTTTGTATGGGCTTCAGCCTAGTCTGCTTCTGTTTGGGCTTCAGCCCAGTCCGCTTCCGTATGGGCTCGGGCCTAGTTAATGACCGATTACGGGATTACATACTGAGTTCTCGTAACTCACCCTTTTACTTTAACCTTGCGGGTGATCCCCAACATTAGAGGATTTGGAGCTGGGAGGACTCTGTGGTGGCCATACATTGGAGCTTTATTCACGAATTTTAGTAAATCTGGTCTTTACATCATTTTATGATTATTTTAATTTGGGTTCAGTATTTTGTAATAAGGCCTTTGGATTTTGTTTTACTTTTTAACTTTCATTCTGTTATATTCAAACTATAAATGATTAAACACTGGGTTTTCTTAAAAAGTTAATAACTGTTTTCAAAATATCACGTTTCCATAAATTATTGGATCTGATTTCTGCTATAAATAAAGTTTTCACTAATAGAAATAACAATGCTTTTACAAGAAAACTATAAAAGCAAATCTGTATTTCACAAACAACAAAATGCAGAGTTTCAAAAAGAATATGAAGTTTTTAACAAGTGTGCAGTTTTTAAACAACCCTTTCATGTGGCATGCCAGATCCGTCGTAACGTCTAGGCCGGGTTTGGGGTGTTACATTTTATGGTATTAGAGCCCGATTGCAAAACTCGACTGTGGAATGGGTTTAAAATTTTTTCTAAATCTATTTAACCTTGAGTTTAGAAAAGTGATAGTGTTACTGGAAGTATTGCACACCGAGTCTCCGCACTAAATCCATAAGTTTCCTGATACTATGCTTTGTTGTATGCTGTATTGACTATAGTTATTCTGTGTTTTTTTTGTGGATGTGATGCTTAAACTTAGAGTTTGTATTTATTCCATGTATATTATGGAAATTATTTGCATGTGATGTCCATCCGCTCCGATGGATAAATAGTGTGGTGCGTGCTTGTGTTATTAAGATCAGAGTGCCCAGCGAGAGCGTAATGTGCTAGGTTATGATGTGCAATGTTTTCGTTAGTTGGAAAGTTCGAGGATGAAATTTCTTTAAGGGAGTAGATTTGTAACAACCCGATTTTGGGCCTAGTAGAAATGGGCTCGTTGGGCCTTGGCGTAGGAGCGTTTAAAATTTTTTGAGAACGAGAGAACTGCATTACTGCAAGTTGGACCTATTAGGTGAGTGAATCTAGAAGGTTAGGGGGCATCTATGAAGTCCCGGGATCAAACTTGGGCTTTAGGAAAATTTTTGTTTTAGGTGAATAAAACCCTAGGAGTTAGTAAGTAGGCTTTAAGAATAAAATGTGGAGAAAAATAACACAAAAGTTGTGATGTAGTGGCACAGTGGCCACATAAGAGACAAGGAGGTGACGCCACAAGGAAGCAAGGGGTCCAAGGTTCAAGCCTTGGCACTGGCATTTCTTTTTGATTTATTTTTAAGTGAGCTTGGACTTTGGCCCATAGATTTATATTTAGTTGCGCATGATGTTAGACACAAGAGGAGCTGGTGCCTTAGTGGCAAGTGGCGTGAATTGACTGATGGGAGGGAGATGTGTAATTCGGCTAGGAGGGGGAGTTGGGTATCAAAATCGGCTTTGGGTAAGGAAATTAGAGAAAAACCAAAACCTCTTAAGGTGTGTGTGCCGAAATTCTCTGAGAGTGTTAAGCATTTTGGCATTTCTTTGGTTTTGTTACTCAAACTTTTGGAGCCATTTCTTTGCATTTCTTTTCTTGCTAGTGCCGAATCCCTCAACCTTTGTTCTTCATCTTTTCTCCTCATAGTGTATATAAGCCGAACCCTTAGAGGTTGACCACTCGTGTTTTTCTTTTAATCTTTTCTCTCCAACATTCGTCTTCTCTTCTCTCTTTTTTAGCATAGCCTAAACTTTGATTCTCCTTCACAGTCTTCTATTTCTTTTTCCTTAAGCCGAATATTCCCCTCTTGTTCCAACTAGATTGGGTTGTCTTCATATTTGCCTTTAGCCGAATGCTAGTAGCTACAAGTGGGGCATCCTAGTGACCGTCAAATCCATCTTAGTTGTTTGAATTATCTGTAATCACAAGCCAAACCTGTATTTGTTCAGTTCTCCAGTGAACAAGGCCGATTGTGTTAAGGATCAAGCAACTCTCTTCTCTGTTCGTTAAATATTCAGATTTTGCGAAGTCGTGGTAAGAGTCAAAACCCTTGTTAGTCAACTGCTATTTTTACTATGGTACTTTATTGATCAAGACTTTCTTCATAGAGGTGAGTGCTAGCCGATCTAAGGTGGTTGCGTTAAGGGAGCCTAAGGAGAGTGTACACGTAGATCCTACTCCCAAGTTCAAACGGCATAAGGTGTCAGCGATTCGGGATTTTCTGCCTGGTTATGGAAGAGAGCCGACATCTGTTTGGGATAGGGAAATTGTTGTTGCCCGCGCTAGTGAGGGTGGCTGCGATCAGGAGGGTATAATCCTTAGCGTAATCAGGTGTGTAAACTCACACCCTATCTCATTTGTTTCTTATTGTTCTATATGTTGGCTAAAAGCTGAATTACCCATAATGGGTAAGCTATTGTGATACCCCTAGTAGGTGAGATGGGAATAACCTAGGTAAGTAAAATGACTATATCCGTATGGGTAGATTTAGTATGATTGTATGTGGTCTGATCATTTGCTATGCTAGTACGTTCATACATACACTATAGTATTATGACATATTGCATGGGATTGGAATATTAATGATGGGGGAAGTGTATTTCTGTGGCTCTGCCGCATATTTCGGTGACACTGTCACATTTTGTTTAGTTGCTATGCGACGTAAATTTTGATAATCTGGTGGCTCTACCATAATTTCGGTGATGTGCAGCTAGATTACCATCGAGGTGTGTGGCGGATAGAGGGTTGATTGCATAAATCCCTACAGATGTGTTAGGATGGATATGGGTGGTGTGCAGCGGATGGAATATTAGGCTGGGCTGGGTTGCATTACTTATATCATCTATGTTATCATGTGAATAGGGCTAAGGCCCAGTCTGCTTTTATATGGGCATTGGCCCAGTCTGCTTTTGTATGGGGTTCGATCCAATCTGCTTCTGTTTGAGCTTCAGCTCAGTCCACTTCCGTATGGGCTCGGGCCCAGTTAATGACTGATTATGGGATTACACACTGAGTTCTCGTAACTCACCCTTTTTCTTTAACCTTGCGGGTGATCCCTAGCATTAGAGGATTTAGAGCTGCGGAGGACCCTGTGGTGGCCATACATCGGAGCTTTATTCACGAATTTTAGTAAATCCGGTCTTTACTTCATTTTAAGATTATTTTAATATGGGTTCAATATTTTGTAGTAAGGCCTTTGGATTTTGTTTTACTTTTTAACTTTCATTTTTGTTATATTCAAACTATAAATGATTAAACACTGGGTTTTCTTAAAAAGTTAATAACTATTTTCAAAATATCACGTTTCTGTAAATTACTGGATCTGATTTCTGCTATAAAAAAAGTTTTTGCTAATTGCAATAACAACGCTTTTACAAGAAAACCATAAAAGAATTTCACAAACATCAAAGCGCGGAGTTTGAAAAATAATACGAAGTTTTTAACGTGTGCGTAGTTTTTAAACAACCCTTTCATGTGACATGCCAAATTCGGTCGTAACGTCTTGGCCGGGTTTGGGGTGTTACTCAAACTTTTAGAGCCTTTTCTTTGCATTTCTTTTCTTGCTAGTGTCGAATCCCTCAACCCATGTTCTTCATCTTTTCTCCTCATAGTGTTTATAAGCTGAACCCTTAGGGGTTGACCTCTCGTGCTTTTCTTTTCATCTTTTCTCTCCAACATTCGTCTTCTCTTCTCTCTTTTTCAGCATAGCCTAAACTTTGATTCTCCTTCACAGTCTTATATTTCTTTTTCCTTAAGCTGAATATTCCCCTTTTGTTCCAACTAAATCGGGTTGTCTTCATATTTGCCTTTAGTCGAATGCTAGTAGCTACAAGTGGGGCGTCCTAGTGACCGTCGAATCCATCTTAGTTGTTTGAATCATCTGTAATCACAAGCCGAACCTATATTTGTTCAGTTCTCCAGTGATCAAGGCTAATTTTGTTAAGTATCAAGCAACTCTCTTCTCTGTTCGTTAAATATTCAAATTTCGCGAAGTCGTGGTAAGAGCCAAAACCCCTTGTTAGACAACCACCATTTTCACTTTGGTATTTTACTTGATCAAAACTTTCTTCATGGAGGCGAGTGCTAGCCGATATAAGGGGGTAGCGTTAAGGGAGCCTAAGGAGAGTGTACTAGTAGATCCTGCTCCCAAGTTCAACCGGCATAAGGTGTCAATGATGTGAGATTTTTCGCCAGGTTGTGGAAGAGAGCCGACATCTATTTGGGATAGATAAGTTGTTGTTGTCCACGATAGTGAAGGTGACGACGATCAGGAGGGTATATTCCTTAGCGTCATCAGGTGTGTAAACTCACACCTTATCTCGTTTATTTCTTATTATTCTGTATGTCGACTAAAAGTCAAATTACCCATAATGGGTAAGCTATTGTGATACCCCTAGCAGGTGAGATGGGAATACCCCAAGGAAGTAAAATGACTATATTTGTATGGGTAGATTTAGTATGACTGTATGTGGTCTGATCATTTGCTATGCTAGTACGTTCATAAATACACTAGAATATTATGACATATTGCATGGGATTGGAATATTGATGATGAGGGAAGTGTATTTCGGTGGCTCCGCCACATATTTCAGTGACGCTGTCACATTTTGTCCAGTGGCTATGCCACGTAAATTTCGATAATCTGGTGGCTTTTCCAAATTTCGGTGATGTGCAGCTAGATTGCCATCGATGTGTTAGCGGATAGAGGGTTGATTAAATAAATCCCCACAGATGTGTTAAGCTGGATACGGGTGGTGTGTAGCGGATGGAATATTAGGCTGGGTTGGGTTGCATTACTTATATCTTCTTTGTTATCATATGAATAGGGCTAAGGCCCAGTCTGCTTTTGTATGGGCATTGGCCCAGTCTGCTTTTGTATAGGCTTTGGCCCAGTCTGCTTCTGTTTGGGCTTTGGCCCAGTCTGCTTTGTATGGGCTTGGGCCCAATTAATGACCGATTACGGGATTACACACTGAGTTCTCATAACTAACTCCTTTTCTTTAACCTTGTGGTGATCCCCAGAATCGAGGATTTGGAGCTGCGGAGGACCCTGTGGTGGCCATACATTGGTGCTTTATTCACGAATTTTATTAAATCCAGTTTTTACTTCATTTTAAGATTATTTTAATTTGGGTTCAGTATTTTGTAGTAAGGCATTTGGATTTTGTTTTACTTTTTAACTTTCATCTCTGTTTTATTCAAACTATAAATGATTAAACACTGGGTTTTCTTAAAAAATTAATAACTGTTTTCAAAATATCACGTTTTAAGTAAATTCTTTGGATCGATTTACTGCTATAAACAAAGTTTTCGCTAATAGCAATAACAATGCTTTTACAAGAAAGCCATAAAAGCAAATCTGCATTTCACAAACAACAAAGCGCAGAGTTTGAAAAAGAATACGAAGTTTTTAACGAGTGCGTAGTTTTTAAACAACCTTTTCATGTGACATGCCAGATTCGATCGTAATGTCTTGGCCGGGTTTGGGGTGTTACAAGAATTCATATGGTTCAATTGAATATTTATAAATGTGATGGCTATGAAATTTAATACAGTTTATTTCTAATTGCTTATTCATATGTAAATGTGAACGAATTGATAAGAAGTATACAAACCATATAAGCATTGAAATGAATAAACCTGTGAAATTTTTGGTTAATTATGTGAACGAATACATGGCATAAAGGTGAAATTATACAAGTTATATTATAGTATTTATAATGGCTTAAAATGTGTTTATTTGATGAGATGAGTTATTATCATACGAGTTTACTAAGCTATATAGCTTAGCCCCCTTCCTTTCCCATGTTTTATAGTGTCATTAAGCTAGCTCGGATTGGAGATCGCCGGAGATCCTATCACACTATCAAGCTATCACTTTGGGTATTGATGAATTCAAGTATTTTGAGTTTATGGAATGTATAGGGAGTTAGTCATGTTGTTAAATGTGTCATTGTGATTGTAGCCAATGTATTGGCTTGTAAATGTCAAAGGTTTGTTTTTATATTTGGCCATATAAATTGGCTTATTTTTAGGCTAACATGGGTATAAGCCTAAGTATATATATATGTGTGCCAATGTCTTTGGTGATATGGTCATGGTATGCTTGGTGAAATGTTTGGCAATATGGTATATTGATGATATGATAAAGTGGTGTTCAATTAGGTATCTTGAAAGTAGTCAATTGTGGCTTAATATATGTTTTGAGTATGATAGATGCTGATATTGTATTGGCTTGTGTTGGTCATAATTGTGGATGTTTTGGTTGCCTAAGTATGTTATGTTTTGTGCCTTTTAATTGGTGTAAGTGTATGTGTGAATTAGGGTGGCAAATGGCTTGGTAAATAGACTTTATTTTGTCCACATAGGTAGACACACGTGTGTGTGTCTAGGCCGTGTGTCTGCCCCACGGGCATGTGTTCCGGCTGTGTATCCCCTGCACCTTAATTTTGAGAAACATAATGTCCAGAATTGAGCACACGGGCAGAGACACGGGCATGTGTCTCAGCCGTGTGTGCTAGACGGCCTAGTACACAGGCGTATGGCACAGTCGTGTGGCACAAGTCAGAAAGCACCCTAAATTTGAACACGGTCTGAAGCACGGGTGTGCCCCCAGGGTCAGACAGGCGTGTCCCTTGGACTACACGGGCGTGTGAGCCCTACAGTTAGTAAATTTTTTTTCTAAGTTTTGTAAAAATTTTAAAGTTCTTAGTTTAGTCCCGAACCACCTCCAAAGCATGTTTTGGGCCTCGTAGGCTTGTATAAGGGACTTTATGATTGAATAAGAATGGCTTTAATTTGGACACAAATTTTATAACTCGAAATTGTGTGATTGCTTATGATGTGAGTCCGATAATGCCTCGTACCCATTTTCAACATCGAATATGGGTAAGGGGTGTTACAAAACCTATATCTGGGAGTCAAAGAGGAGAGGCTAAGGAAGCCTTTTTCCAAATGATGAATGAATGGTTTACTGAGTTTGTCCAAACAAACCCAGCTGCCCAACAACCTCAACCCCCACCTATTCCTCAATCGATTCATGTAACTCCTCAAGGTTTGGAACCTTTACGTTTAAGTAAGCTGCCTATTGATAAAATTTGAAAGTACGGGGCTGAAAAGTTTAGAGCTACAGTTGATGATGATCTTGAGAGAGCTGAGTTTTGGATTGAGAATACGATTTGGGTATTTGATGAATTATCTTGTATGCCAGCAAAATGTGTCAAATACACTGTATCACTTTTAAGAGATATTGCATATCAGTGGTGGAACACTTTGATATCTGTGTTACCGAGAGAAAGAGTCATATGGGAATTTTTCACACCGATTTTAGAAAGAAATACACAAGTTAGAGATTTATCGATCAAAAGAGCAAAGAATTTTTGAAGCTGAAACAAGGTCATATGATTGTGATTGAATACGAAAGAGAATTTGTGAGACTAAGTAAATACGCTCGAGAATGTGTTTCAATTGAAAAAATTATGTGTAAACGGTTCGAAGACGGGTTGAACAAAGACATTAAGCTTCTAGTTGGGATTCTTGAATTGAAAGAATTTTTTGTGTTAGTCGATAGAGCTTGCAAAGGCAAGGAACTTGGTAAAGAAAAGAGGAAAGCCGATGTTGAGGCTAGAGATTCGAGAAAAAGGTGGACGAGTAAACCCTATTATTCTTCTTCAAAGAAATCACGGGATTTGTATAATCGTTCGAATGCTTTAGTGGGGTATTCTAATAGAGATCGTGGGAAGCAATACATGAGTCCTAAAGCTCAAGCCACTTCAGTATCGAGCGTTGGTAGTGTTAGAACCAACATACCTGAGTGTCAGTAATGTGTAAGACGGTATTTTGGAGGTTGTTGGATGAATAACAAATCTTGTTTTAGATGTGGCTCGTAAGATCATTTTATTCGGGATTATCCTGAGTTACCCGAGAAAGACAAATTTATGAATACAAGGCCAAATAATATAGCTGCCAAAGGGAAACCACCTAGAAATTCGGGAAATGTGACTAGTAGAAAAGGTAAGACAAAGGATTCTCGCTATGAGATCTGAGGCTCGAGCACCATCCAGAGCTTACGCTATTCGCGCTAGCAAAGATACATCTTCACTAGGTGTTATCACCGATACATTTTCTCTCTATGACACTGATGTAATTGCTTTGATTGATCCTGGATCGACTCATTTGTATTTTTGTAAGATTTTAGTGTCTGGTAAGAGTTTACCTGTTTAGTCTATCGAATTTGTGATTAAAGTATCGAACCCCTTAGGCCAATATGTCCTAGTTGATAAAGTTTTCAAGATTTGTCATTTGATGACTTGGGGTTACTTTTTTTGGTGATTTGGTGCTTTTACCGTTTGATAAATTCGATGTGATTTTGGGTATGGATTGGTTGACCCTTCATGATGCTGTTGTGAATTGTAGACAAAAGATTATAGAGCTGAAATGTCAGAATAGTGAAATTCTTCGTATTGAATTTGATGACTCGAGTGGATTGCCGATAGTGATATCGACGATGCTAGCTCAAAAAGTGTCTGAATCAAAGATTGAATAAATGCTAGTGGTTTTGTGAATATTCGGATGTGTTTCCAGAAGAGTTACCTGGGTTGTCACCGATCAGAGAAGTTGAGTTTGCTATTGAATTAGTACTGAGAACATCACCGATATCGATAGCTCCGTACAGAATGGCTCCAACAGAATTGAAATAATTGAAAGCTCAGTTGCAAGAGTTAACAGATAGAGGTTTTGCCTGACCTAGTTTTTCACCCTAGGGTGCACCAGTTCTGTTCGTAAAGAAGAAAGATGGATCGATGAGACTGTGTATCGATTATCGTAAGCTAAACAAGGTTACGATTAAGAATAAGTATCCTTTGTTGAGAATTGATGATTTATTTGATTAGTTGAAAGGAGCAACAATATTTTCAAAGATTGATTTGTGATCTGGCTATCAGTTGCGGGTTAAAAAGTTGGATGTGCTGAAAATTGCATTCAGAATAAGGTACGAACATTATGAATTTCTTGTTATGCCTTTCGTATTAACTAACGCTCCCACAGTTTTTATGGATTTGATGAATATAATTTTCATACCATATTTGGAAAGATTTGTTTTTGTATTCATTGATGACATTCTGATCTATTACCAAGACGAATCTAAGCATCTCGAGCATTTGAGAATTGTATTGCAAACTTTGTGAGATAAAAAACTGTTTGCTAAATTTAGTAAATATGAGTTTTGGCTCTGAGAAATTGGATTTTTGGGACATATTATTTCAATAGAATGCATTCGAGTTGATCCGAGTAAGATTTCAACAGTTGTTGACTGGAAACCACCAAGAAACGTATCCAAAGTCAGAAGTTTTCTGGGATTAGCTGGCTACTATCGATGTTTTGTAAAAGGGTTCTCGATGATTGCTACACTGATGACTTGATTGTTACAGAAAGATGTGAAGTTTGAGTGGTTCGAGAAATGCCAACAGAGTTTTGAATAGTTGAAAACACTATTGACTGATGCACTAGTTTTATTTCAGCCTGAGTCAAGTAAAGAATTTGTGATTTTCAGTGATGCGTCATTGAACGATTTGGGATGTGTTTTGATGCAAGAAGGCAAAGTGATAGCTTATGCTTCCGGACAGTTAAAACCATATGAAAAGAATTATCTGACACATGACTTAGAGTTGGCTACTATTGTATTCGCATTGAAAACTTTGCGACATCATTTATTTGGTGAGATGTGTCATATTTTTACCAATCACAAGAGCCTGAAGTATCTAACGTCTCAAAAAAATTTGAATTTACGGCAACAAAGATGGCTCAAGTTGTTGAAAGACTATGAATTAGTGATTGATTATCATCCGGGAAAAGTGAATGTAGTCGTGGATGCTTTGAGTAGAAAATCTTTATTTGCTTTTCGGGCGATGAACACAAAGTTAACCTTATTTGATGATTGTTCAATTTTATCTGAGTTAAAAGCTAAACCGTTATTTCTTCAGCAAATTTGTGAAGCTCAGAAATGTGATATAAGTTGCAAACTAAAAGATTACAATGCGAGTCAACTACTGATTCAGAGTATCAGATCAGAGCTGATGATTATTTACTATTCGAGGTAGAACTTATGTACAGAAAAATTCTGAGCTTGTTCAAAAAATTTTACACGAAGCACATATTGGTTGTTTATCTATTCATCCGGGGAGTACTAAAATGTTCAATGACTTGAAACAGTTGTACTGGTGGTCGGGTATGAAACGAGACATTTCAAAATTTGTGTCGAGATGCTTGGTTTGTGAACAAGTCAAAGCCGAACATCAAGTGCCTTTGGGACTACTACAGCCAATGATGATACCAGAGTGGAAATGGGATAGAGTTACGATGGATTTCGTATCGGGGTTACCCCTATCTTTAAAAAAGAAAGATGCTATTTGGGTTGTTTTTAATTGACTGACAAAATCTATACATTTCCTTTTGATACGTACAGACTTTTCACTCGCTAGATTAGCTGAATTGTACATCTTTGATATTGTCAGATTGCACGGAGTGCTAGTTTCTATTATTTCGGATAGAGATCCAAGGTTTACATCATGATTTTATAAGAAATTGCAAAATGTTTTGGGTACTGTAACATCCTGGAATTAGGGGTTCTGTATTTTATGTAATTCTGTGTGTTTGGTTTGTTCTACGTGTTATTTTGGTGTCTTTGGTGGTTCTGAGAAGGCTCGGGGTCAAGTTAGGGCCTTGGTAAAAATTTTGTTTTTAAGCACTTTAGGGGAGAGCTGGTTGAGGTAGGTCTTAAGGGTAATTTCTTGTGATTGGTGAAAGAAGAAGTAGTGTGGTAGAGTGGCAAGAAGACGCCACTTAAGGTGCAGGGATATGGCATTACAAGGGAGCAGCTGGGGGAAGGAGTTCAAGTCGCGGCCGCAGTGTTTAAAAGCTTTATTTTTGCATTTAGGGACTAAGGTAGTGGCATTCGGCTGGACTCTTCATGGTAGTTGGTTGAATGAGTCAAAGATTATGAATGAGTGGCCATGAGGTGATAATGGAGTTTGAATGGGTCAAACCAATTCAAATTGACGAAGGGGAGTGAAAGTAGGAGCAAAGCATGGGATTTGATGTTAGTTGAGTGGTGGCCAAATGTGGGAAGCTTGAAGTGGGGGGAGAATTTGGTTTAGTGTTAGCTTTGGTGTGCCAAAATTTTAGAGGCTTGAGGCTTGGTTTCATTTCTTTGTTTTGTTTATTCGATCATTTTGTGTCAATCTCTGTTACCAAAACCGAAGCATTTTCTTTCTTTCTTTCCATCTTTTGTTTCTTTATTTTCTCTAAAGCTTTCACAAGTAGTTGAATACTCCTCTTCTCTTATCTTGGAAGCCTACCCTTATTAGCTACCTAATCGAATCATTCTATCATCTCCTCTCTTGCCTAGTCGAAACATTTCTTCTCCTCTAACATTTTCTGTGCTAGCTGAACCATCTCCTAAAACTCATCTCTTCTATTAGCCGAATCGCAGTTGCTTATTTTTCCCTTTACTTCGAATTTCTCTTGTTCCAAGTCATTGAAACTGAGACTTTCTTCTTTTTTTCGTCTTCTCTTTTCATTGTTCGTATCTTGTGGAAGCCAAATCTTTTTGAGTGTTAACTAAAGGCATTCCTCCTTTGTTTTTCCAGTAGCCGATTATAGCCTTTCCAATCGACATCTTCTTATTTTTGCAAGGATTCTTCTTTTGGTTTTCCTTTTTTATTCTTTTACTTTTCTCTTGTGGTTTGTTAAATTGAAGGTGTTGATTCATTCCTTTTGGGCATTGGCCGATTGTAGGGGGGCTAATTCTCGTATTCTCTTTTTCATCTAGCCAGCGTTTAGAAGGTCATTGGTAAGTTTGGATATTAGCCGAATGGTTGAAAAGGGTGGTTCCTTTCATTTTGTTTTGGCCGAAAGGCCGTTTCTTTTGTTCTGTTTGAGAATCGATTCTAACTTGGTGATATCTAGGGACTCATTTGGTTTCACAAGCCAACCTTCTAGTGTTAGGTTTTCATTGATCAAGGTAAAGTATTCCCTTTTAGTTTCTTTTCATCTCCTTTACTTCTATTCAACAAACTGACCACTCATTCTTCCATAACTCGTCTTTCATTTTTCATGTCTAGTAGTTGAATATCAAGAAGAGAAGTGTTAAGGTTTCTTCAATTGCCGGGAGTTCTTTTCCAAGCGATCTTGCTTGTTTGCATTAGTAACAAAGGTAGGAGTAGCTTCTTTTCGGTTTTAGTTATTTTATCCCTTATGGGTTATAGTCTTCTTTAATCAATTATTTTGATGATCAATCGATGTTTTCTCTACCTCTGATCAAGTCTATTTCATGTATACAAGAAACGGTCAAGTTGAGTAAGGGAGTGCACCCATAGCCTCTGCTCCAAAGTTCAAAAGGCGTGCTATGTCGGCGGTTTGGGATTATCTGCTGGGTTCTGGTAGAGAGCCTATGTCAGTCTGGGATAGACAAATAGTTGTCATCTCTGCTAATGAAAGCGTCAACGTAGAGAGTCTAGTCTTATGCGTTATCAGGTGTCTAATTCTCACATACTGTATAATAAATTACGTTAATAGGTATGTTGGCTGAAAGCCGAAACGATTGTATTGGCAATTGAGATACCCTTGTGGGTAAATTTGGAGACACCGGGTAAGTTCCACTACAATTTTATGTTCGAAATATGTGAATATGCGTAATATTTGACATTTGTGCATTTGAAGCATGTTTGCATTCATTTCAGCATGCTAGTATGTGCATGGGCTTGGGAAATGATACAAAAGGGGAAGTGCTATTTAGGGACTGTCACAGTGGTTTGGTACCATAGTGGGTTGGCCCCATATATCTCATACAGTGACTATGTCTCAGTGGTTTGGTACCACAGTGGTTTAACACCACGTATATATATATGATTCAGTGACTCGTCCTAGTGGTTTGGTACCACGGTGGGTTGGCCCCACATGTATCTATTCAAGATTGTCACAGTGGTTTGGTACCACGGTGGGTTGGCCCCACACATATTATTAGTGACTTTTTCACAGTGATCTGGTATCACGGTAGTCTAGAACCACAGTGGCTTGGTGCCACGGGTGTTTGGCTGATTAGGTGTTATAGAGGTTGGAAAAGTAGGTTGGGCTGGGCTGGACTGCATTGCATACATGCTTAATATGTTGGATTATGTGGGTCTGAATGTGCATCTGTGGGCTTAGAGCCCAAGTATCACTTGTTGGGGATTTGCACATTGAGTATCGGTGACTCACCCCTTTGCTTAATTGTGCAGGTAATCACTAGATCGTGAATTTGGAGCCGAGGTAGACTCGAGGTGGCCATGCAGTATTTTCTAGTAATTTTGTTTTCTTTATTTTAAATTTCACTATTAAGTTTGGATTTTGGTCTTGTAATAAGGCCACTTTAACTTTAATTTGGGTTTTATTATGAAGTTGATATAGTATATTTAATAATCTATAAAAGTTGGAGTTTTTCTAAGATTAAGAACTTTGAATAATTGATTTTCAAATGACTAATGAAAGATGGATAGTGAGTAACAGATTGATTCAGAGTTTTCATTTAAAAACCGCAATATCATTTTCAACTGGCAAATTTAATGAAATTTTCTTGAATTCATCTTTCGACAAATGAACCCGTTTTTGTAGTGCAGTCTAAGTTGAACAATTACTTTAAATTTTCTCTAAATGTACAATAATGAAACACAAAGGTTTACCAACTCATGATATTTAGTTAGTTTTCCAAATTTCCTTTCCTGTAGCATGGTACCAGATTCAGTCGTAGCGTTTTGATCGGGTTTAGGGTGTTACAATTGTGGTATCAGTGCCATTTTGAAAGCTCAACTGTGGGTATAAGGTTCAAAAATGTTTTGAAAAGATGGTTTGGAAAATGGTTTAGACAAAATACATGTTTTCTAGAAGCATGGCACCCGAGTCTCTAGCACCAAATCCACACGGTAAGTCTTCTAATCATTGGTTGTTTTGTGTGAAGTAATTGTACTGTGCTGTGATTGCTAGTACTAAGAAATTTAACTTTAGAGACTGAAACCTTTAGGTATATATGTATTTGCCAGAATTACTTTTAATGCTATTTTCATAAGATTGCTCGGTAATATACAGTGGAAGAAAATACTAATTCATAAAACTTTTAATCAGATTAAGTTGAACCGATAATCATGAGTGCTAGAGGACATGGACGTGGCATGGGCGGACGTGGTAGAGGCCAAGGTGTTGGTTCTGAACCTTTGGAATCAGGACATGGGCCGGAAGGCGAAGTACCAGCACTGCCTGTTGTGGAAGTAGAATTTTAGGATCAAACTGGTGGAGACGATGCTGTGTCTCAGGCGATGTTACGTGTTTTGGAGAGAGTTACTGGAGCGAGCATGGGATCAGTAGCTCAAAAATCTATGTTAGAGCGACTTCGAGCTAATGGGGCGAAAATGTTTAGGGGCATTTCTGGTGTGGCTCCTAACGTAGCTGAGTATTGGTTAGAAGCGGTTGAGCGCATCATAGATGATCTTGACTGTACCGCGGAAGAGAAATTAAAGGGAGCGGTGTCTCCCCTTCGAGATGAGGTGTATCAATGGTGGCTCACAATTAGAGATGGTACAGTAGCTGACCGCATTACTTGGGACTTCTTTAAGTCAATGTTCCAAGGGAAATACATTGGGTCGAGCTATGTGGACGCTCAGTGGAAGGCATTCCTAAATTTGGTTCAGGGGAGTAAGTCAGTGGCCCAGTATAAGGTGGAACAGATCACGAGCGTTGTGTGCGATTTGAAGATGGTCTGAGGGCCGAGTTTCGAGTACTAGTAGCTCCGCAACGAGAAAGGGAGTTTGTCATTCCGATTGAGAAGGCTAAGATAGCCGAAGAGGTAAAGAGGTCTAAAAGGCAAAATCAGGATAGGGACAAGGGAAGGAATAAAAGGAATTTTGGGTCGTCAGGATCTAGAGGGAATTGTCAGAAGCGGCCTAGGTTAGATGGATCGGGTCGAGCTGCGAGGCCTACTACTATTGGTCGATCTCAATTGTGTACTCGATGTGGGAAACTTCATTCGAGAGAGTGTTGGTTGGGTGGTAGAGGATCTTTAAATGTGGATCTATGGATTATCGAGTAAGGGACTATCCGCAAGAGCCCAATAGAGTGCGACCAGTATGTTAGGGTTATACTCAGCCTGGAAGAGGTGGTCAGTAGCCACAGAGAGGTCGTGGTTCAGCCAGAGGAGGAAACAGTTTTGGCCGAGGGTGTGGAGCACCGAGTAGAGTCTTTGAGGATCTGAGATCTTGAGATAACTGGGTTGGTCTATCTGACTGAAGATAGAGAGAAGGCGATGCACCGGATGTCATAACCGGAATGTTCTTTATTTTCGATTTACCCTTTACTACACTGGTTGATATTAGGTCAACACATTATTATGTTGCCAGTACTGTGTCTGAAACTTTGAACATAGAATCTAAGACTGCTTCTAGGGAGATGACTGTGATTAGCCTTTTTGGACAATCTGTAGTGGTGAACAAACTCTTTAGGAATGTGCCTTTAGAAGTTCAATAGGTAGTTTTTTCGGCTGATTTGATGGAATTGCCATTCGGTGAGTTTGATTTGATCTTAGGCATAGAGTGGTTAGTGAAGTATCGAGCGAACTTAGATTGTGCTACTAAGCGCATGGTGTTAAAGGCTCCCGAGAATAATGAGGTGTTAGTGATAGGTGAAGGAAGGAACTACTTGTTCAATATAGTATTTGCTCTTAAGGCTGAAAGGATGGTGAGAAAGGGATGCGAGGCTTTCTTAGCTTTTTTAGTGCGTTGGAAGCTAAGGAATTATCGATAAAAGTTGTTAGAACGGTGAAGGAATTCTCTGATTTTTTTCCAGAAGAGCTTCCAAGGCTACCTCCGGATCGCGAGGTGGAGTTCGATATTGATCTTCTTCCGAGAACAGCTCCAGTGTCCATTGCTCCGTATAGAATAGTGTTGAAGGAGCTAGTGGAACTGAAAGCCAGATTTAGGAACTATTGTATCGGGGTTTTATCCGATCAAGTGTATCACCATGAGGAGCGGCGATGTTGTTCGTAAAGAAGAAGGACGGATCGATGCGGATGTGCATTGACTACAGGCAATTTAACAAGTTGGCGATTAAGAACAAGTACTCGTTGCCTAGGATAGACGATCTGTTTGATCAGTTGCGAGGCACTTTGGTCTTCTCAAAGATAGACTTGAGGTCAGGCTATCATCAACTTAAGGTCAAGGAGGCAGATATTCATAAGACACATTTTCGAACTCGTTATGGTCACTACGAGTTCTTGGTGATGTCGTTCGGGTTGAAGAATGCACCAGCGACGTTTATGGACATGATGAATCAAATATTCCAACCCTATTTAGATCGATTTGTCGTAGTGTTCATAGACGATATCTTGGTTTATTCAAGGACGGAAGAGGAGCATGATTCTCGCATCTTTGGGTGGCTCTGCAGGTTCTGAGGGAAAAGTAGCTATACACCAAATTCAGTAAGTGTGAATTTTGGTTGAAAGAAGTTACCTTTTTAGGTCATGTTGTGTCTGCTGAGAGGATTAGGGTTTATCCCCGAAAAATTAAAGCCGTGTTGGACTGGAAACCGCCTATGTCTATGGCAGAAATTTGAAGTGTTCTTGGTTTGGCTGGGTATTATAGAAGGTTTGTTGAGGGGTTCTCGTTAATAGCTATACCGTTAACCAAGTTATTACGAAAAGAAGTACCGTTTGTCTGGTCAGATAAGCAGCAGGAAAGTTTTAAGAAGTTGAAGAGGATTTTGACAAAGGCACTAGTGTTGATTTAGCTTGAGGCAGGGAAAGAGTTTGTTGTCTACTGTGATGCGTCGCACACAGGGTTAGGTTGCATGTTGATGCAAGAAGGAAAAGTGGTAGCTTATGCGTCTCGACAATTGAGACCACATGAGGTGAACTATCCCACGCATGATCTAGAGTTGGCTGCTGTAGTGTTCGCTTTGAAGGTTTGGAGACACTACATGTATAGGGAGAAGTCCATTATCTACACAGATCATAAGACCTTGAAATATCTTCTTACCCAGAAGGAGTTTAATTTGAGGCAACGGAGGTGGATCGAGTTGTTGAAGGATTATGACTGTTCGATCGAATACCACCTGGGTAAGGCTAATGTAGTGGCAAATGCGTTGAATCGTAAGGTAAAATCAGACTTGAGAGCAATGTTTGCTCATATCAGCTTGTATGAGGATGGAAGTTTGTTAGCTGAACTTTAAGTGAAGCCTTCTTGAATCAGTCAGATTAGAGAGAAGCAATCGACAGATGAATCGCTAAGTTCTAAATTTCAGTTAGTGCCAGTGGGTGAGACAGAGGACTTCAGTCTGAACAATGATGGGGTTTTGTACTTTCGTGGAAAGGCCTGTATGCCGAAGGATTCTGAGTTAAGGCAGAAGATTCTTCAGGAAGCGCATAGTAGCCCATACACTATGCATCCTGGTGGGAGTAAGATGTATCGAGATCTACGAAAAAGTTCTGGTGGCCAAGTGTGAAGCGAGAGGTGACCGAGTTTGTGGGTGAGTGCTTGACGTGTCAGCAGGTGAAGGCCAAACACCAGTTGCCTTTAGGGTTACTATAGCCAGTAAAATTTCACTTTGGAAGTGGGAGAGGATAACGATGGACTTTGTTAGTGGGCTACCTCTTATGCATACTAAGAAAGATTCAGTCTGGGTAATTATCAATCAGTTGACGAAGTCCGCTCACTTCATACCAGTTTGTGTTGACTACTCCTTATAGAAGTTAGCCAAGCTATATATAGCAGAGATTGTGAGGTTGCATGGGGCACCTGTGTTGATCATATCAGACAGAGACCCTAGATTTAAATTGTAGTTTTGGAAGGCTTTGCATCAAGCGTTGGGTACAAGACTAGACTTGAGCATAACGTTTCATCCACAGACTGATGGTCAGTCTGAGAGGGTAATTCAGATCTTAGAAGACATGTTGAGAGGCTGTGTTATCGATTTCGGGGGTAGTTTTGAGGATTTTCTACCATTGGCAGAATTCACATACAACAATAGCTACCAATCCAGTATTTAGATGGCACCCTATGAAGCGTTGTATGGTCAAAAGTGTCGTACTCCTACTTGCTGGACAGAGCTAGGGGAGCGTCAGATGTTGGGTCTGAAATTGGTTTGAGAGCAGAGGAAAAAGTTAAGTTGATTCAGACTTGATTGAAGGAAGACTCCAACAGGCAGAAATCTTATGCTGATCTAAAGTGTAAGGATATAGAATTTGCAGTGGGTGATCAAGTGTTTTGAAAGTTTCACCTTGGAAATAGGTTTTGAGGTTTGGACGATAGGGCAAGTTGAGCCCCAGGTTCAATGGGCCTTATCGAGTGTTGAAACGTGTGGGACCAGTGGTGTATCAGCTCGAGTTACCTCTGGAGTTGAGGTAGATACATGATGTATTCCATGTCTCGATGTTAAGGTGCTACCGTTTGGATCCATCTCATGTAGTGCCAGTAGAGGAAATCAAGGTAAGACCTGATTTATCTTCTGAAAAGGAACAAGTTCAAATCTTAGACCGAGATGTTAAGGTATTGTGAAGGAAGACGATTCCGTTGGTTAAAGTTTTGTGGCGGAATCATGGTTCAGAGGAGGCCACATGGGAGCTAGAGAATGTAATGTGACAGCAATACCCTCACCTCTTTTGACCAGGTAAATTTTGAGGCCGAAATTTCTTTAAGGGGGTAGAACTGTAACATCCTGGAATTAGGGGTTCTGCATTCTATGTATTTCTGTGTGTTTGGTTTGTTCTGTGTTATTTTGGTGTGTTTGGGGGTTCTGAGGAAGGCTTGGGGTCAAGTTAGGGCCTTGGTAAAAATTTTGTTTTTAAGCACTTTAGGGGAGATCTGGTTGAGGTAGGTCTTAAGGGTAATTTCTTGTGTTTGGTAAGACAAGAAGTAGTGTGGTAGAGTGGCAAGAGGACGCCACTTAAGGTGCAGGGATGTGGCATCACAAGGAAGTAGCAGGGGAAGGAGTTCGAGTCGCGGCGGTAGCGTTTAGAAGCTTTATTTTTACGTTTAGGGAGCTAAGGTAGTGGCATTCTATTGGACTCTTCATGGTAGTTGTTGAATGAGTCAAAAATTTTGAATGAGTGGCCATGAGGTGATAGTGGTGTTTGAATGGGTCAAACCGATTCAAATTGATGAAGGGGAGTGAAAGTAGGAGCAAAGCAGAGATTTGATGTTAGTGGAGTGGTGACAGAATGTGGGAAGCTTGAAGTGGGGGGAATTCAGTTTAGTGTTAGCTTTGGTGTGCCAAAATTTTGGAGGCTTGAGGTTTTGGTTTCATTTCTTTATTTTGTTTATTCGGTCATTTTTTGTTAATCTCTGTTACCAAAATCGAAGCATTTTTTTTCCTTTCCATCTTTTGTTTCTTTATTTTCTCTAAAGCTTCCATAAGTGGCGAATACTCCTCTTCTCTTATCTTAGAAGCCTACTCTTATTAGCTACCTTAGCCGAATCATTCTATCATCTCCTCTCTTGCCAAGCTGAAACCTTTCTTCTCCTTTAACATTTTCTGTACTAGCCGAACCATCTCCTAAAACTCATCTCTTCTGTTAGCCAAATTGCAGTTGCTTATTTTTCCCTTTACTTCACATTTCTCTTGTTCTAAGTGATTGAAACTAAAACTTTCTTCTTTTCTTCCTCTTCTCTCTTCGTTGTTCGTATCTTGTAGAAGCTGAATCTTTTTGAGTGTTAACTAAAGGCATTCTTCCTTTGTTTTGCCAGTAGCCGATTATAGCCTTTCCAATCGGCATCTTCTTATTTTGGTAAGGATTCTTCTTTTGGTTTTCCTTTTTATTCTTTTACTTTTCTCTTGTGGTTTGTTAAACCGAAGGTGTTGATTTGTTCATTTTGGGCATTGGCCGATTGTAGGGGGCTCATTCTCGTATTCTCTTCTTCATCTAGACAGCCTTTGGAAGGTCATTGGTAAGTTTGGATTTTGTCCGAATGGCTGGAAAGGGTGGTTCTTTTCGTTTTGGTATGGCTGAAAGGCCGCTTCTTTTGTTTGGTTTCGGGAATTGATTCTAACTTGGTGATATCAAGGGACTCATTCATTTCACAAGCCAACTTTCTAGTGTTCGATTTTCGTTGATCAAGGTAAGATATTCCCTTTTAGTTTCTCTTCATCTCCTTTACTCCTATTCAACAAACCGACCACTCATTCTTCCATAACTTGTCTTTCATTTTTCATGTCTAGTAGCCGAATATCAAAAGAGAAGTGTTAAGGTTTCTTCAGTTGTCGGGAGTTCTTTTCCAAGCAATCTTGCTTGTTTGCTTTAGTAACAAAGGTAGGAGTCTCTTCTTTTTGGTTTTTGGTTATTATATCCATTATGGGTTATAGTCTGCTTTAATCAATTCTTTTGATGGTCAATCGACATTTTATCTACCTCTGATCAAGTCTATTTCATGGATACAAGAAAAGGTCAAGCTGAGGAAGGGAGTGTACCTATAGCCTTCACTCCAAAGTTTAAAAGGCATGCTGTGTCAGCGGTTCAGGATTATCCGCCGGGTTGTGGTAGAGAGCCTACGTCTGTCTGGGATAGACAAATAGCCGTCGTCTTTGCTAATAAAAGCGTCGACGTAGAGAGTCTAGTCTTACACGTTATCAAGTGTGTAATTCTCACATAATGTATAATAAATTACGTTATTAGCTATGTTGGCTGAAAGCCGAAACTATTGTATTGACAGTCGAGATACCCTTATGGGTAAATTCGGAGACACCTGGTAAGTTCCACTATAATTTTATGTTCGAAATATGTGAATATGCGTAATATTTGACATTTGTGCATTTGAAGCATGTTTGCATTCATTTCAGCATGCTAGTATGTGCATGGGCTTGGGATATGATGCAAAAGGGGAAGTGCTATTTAGGGACTGTCACAGTGGTTTGGTACCATAGTGGGTTGGCCCACATATCTCATCTGATGACTATGTCTCGGTGGTTTGGTACCACGGTGGTTTAACACACACATATATATATATATATATATATATGATTGATGACCGAATCCTAGTGGTTTGGTACCATGGTAATATATATATATATCTATTCGGGATTGTCGTCCTAGTGGTTTGGTACCATGGTGGGTTGGCCCACACATATTATTAGTGACTGGGTTCCACACATATTATTAGTGACTTTCTCGGTGATCGGCCACACATGCGGTATTTTCTAGTAATTTCGTTTTCTTTATTTTAAATTTCACTATTAAGTTGGATTTTGGTGTTGTAATAAGGCCACTTTAACTTTAATTTGGGTTTTATTATGAAGTTGATATAGCATATTTAATAAACTATAAAAGTTGGAGTTTTTCTAAGATTAAGAACTTTGAATAATTGATTTTCAAATGACTAATGAAAGATGGATAGCGAGTAACAAATTGATCCGGAGATTTCATTTAAAAACTACAACATCATTTTCAACTGGCAAATTTAATGGAATTTTCTTAAATTCGACTTTCGACAAATGAACCTATTTTTGTAATGTGGTCTAAGTTGAACAATTACTTTAAATTTTCTCTAAATGTACAGTAACGAAATACAAAGTTTTACCAACTCATGATATTTAGTTAGTTTTCCAAATTTCTTTTCCTGTAGCATACCAGATTTGGTCGTAGCATTTTGATCGGGTTTGGGGTGTTACAGGTATGCAGTTGCACTTTAGTACTGCCCTTCACCCTCAAACCGACTGTTAGTTTGAGAGAGTGATTTAGATTCTCGAAGATATGCTTCATTACTTGTTTTAGAGTTTGAAGGCAACTGGGAAAAATATTTACCATTAGTTGCATCCACTTATAACAACCGTTTTCAATCGAGTATAAAGATGGCACCATATGAATCTTTATATGGTCATAAATGCCAAACTCTATTGTATTGGACCGGCCTTAGTGAGAAAAGGATTCACGGGGTTGATTTGATCAAAGAAACTGAAGATAAAGTGAAAGTAATTTGTAACAGTTTGAAAACAGCTTCAGATCGATAGAAATCATATGCAAATTTAAAACGTAAAGACATTGAATTTTAAATCGATGACAGAGTGTTTCTAAAAGTATCACAGTGGAAGAAGATTCTTTGATTTGGTCGCAAAGGAAAATTGAGTCTACGATTTATCGGGTTGTATAAGATTATCGAGAGAATAGGGCTAGTAGCTTATCGACTTGAATTACCACCAAAATTAGAAAAGATTCATAATGTATTTCATGTGTCGATGTTACGTCGATATAGATCAAATTCGTCACACATAATTTCTCCAACAGAAGTTGAAATTCAACCTGATATGTCATATAGCGAAGAATCGATCAAAATTCTAGCTTAAGAGATTAAAGAGTTAAGAAATAAAGGCATAGCTTTAGTGAAGGTTCTATGGAAACGACATAGTGTTGAAGAGGCTACGTGGGAACCTAAAGAAGCTATGAGAAAATAGTACCCTAACCTATTTTCTGGTAAGATTTTCAGGGACGAAAATTCCTAAGGGGGGAGAGTTATAACAACCCATTTTTGGTCAAATTGAAACAGTGGTTTCAGGACCACAAATTTGAGGTTAAAATATTTATTTTATTATTATTTTAATGTCTACAACATGATAGTATGATTGTATGAAATTTTTGTTAAGAAATTTTATCGTTTGAGTGCTTAATTTGATAAATAGGACTAAATCACGTAAAGTGTAAAAGTTATGTTCTAATAGATAAAGGTGTCTAATAGCTATGAAATTTTAAAGTGGAGGTCCTTATGTTGTAATTAAACCAATCACAATGTGAGTGGACATTTATGGACATATTATTAAGTGTTTTAAAGGTTATTAGTTAAGGTTAATATAGTAAATTAATAATTAAACATAGTAACATAAGTAAAACAAAACAAATTTTCTTGTTCATCTTCTTCTAGCCAAAATGTCAAGGAGGAAAACAAACCATTTTTAAGCTTCAACATTCATCCATCTCTCTTTGCTTGCATGTGGGGACTTTTTCTCCCATTTTTAATGATTTCTATGTTTTTGGAGTTGTTGTAGATTAATCTAGCTAGCCTAGGGACTAATTTGCAAAACTATTAAAGGTCTAGGGTTTTACCATTGATGAATATGTGTGTATTTTGATGTTTGATGATAGAAAATGAATGGTTGTTGTTACATAAACAACATTTGTTAAGTGATTTTTGATGAATTTGTCAATTAGGGGTTGAATTGAAAAATAGAAAAATATTCATGGTTAAATTATGGAACAAATGGAATATAGGGCTTTCTAGGGACTTAATTGATATTCGTCTAGTATGGATATAAGTTGAATTGCATGAATTTGCATTTTTATGAGGTAGGGACTAAATTGTAAAGAAGTCTAAAGTTTAGGGGCAAAAGTGTAATTTTTCCATAATATGATTTTTGGGTTAAATTGAATAGAATGATAATTAAACAAGTTAAATTTGATTATATATAGATCAAGAAAAGTGAAATTCGAAATTGGATTAGGGGAAAAACATAATAGTGGATTGATAGCTCGTTTCTCTCCGTATAAATCCTAGGTAAGTTCGTATGTTAATAAGCATTAATGTAATTGTGATTTAAATGCTTTATAATTGTATTATTGATGAATATGACCTTACGGAGATGTTCGATGAAGAATTTCCTATGTGTGAAATCCTAGTTGAACCTTAGGAATAAATTAGTATGCAAATGACATGTCATTAGGGGTTATTGTGTTTGGGTGCTGGTCCGTACGTTCTATTGGTGGCTGAGTTATTCGGCATGTGTTGAGGATTCTCGTCAGCTTGTATGAGCAGCATTGTGTAGCTACTTCTTGACCGTCAACTTGTGTGAGCAGACCCTTTGATAGCTTGAGAGTGAACATTATATGAGATATAAGATTGAGATGGCTTCGGTCATGTATTGGCACTTAGGGTGCGAGATTCCTGAGTATCCGATATTATTCCAAATGGTTCAACGGGTATATTGAAGATATGAACAAGTAAGATATTGATACGTATTAGTGCAGGTATGTACGTAAACTATATAAGCATTGAATCTATGAAGTTTATGAGTTACATGATCTACTATGTGGATGAACATATATTAGCCTTGTGATTAAATTAACTTGTAGTGTTTTATGATAGATAGCTTAAATTGTGAATGAATGGTAAGTTATATTTATTAATCATACGAGCATACTAAGCTTTATAACTTACTCTATTTACTTTTCCGTGTTTTATAGTGATTTCAAAGTTTGCTCGAATTGGGAGTTATCAGAGATCTTATTACACTATCCAACTGTCATTTTGGTACTTTTGAACTTGTGTATTTGGTTATATGGCATGTATAGGTGTTGTGGATAATATGGTTTATATGTTGGTAATGAAGCCAATTGATTTGGCTTGTAAATGATGTATGTTTTGTTTATCTGTATAGCCATGTCATTTGGCTTATTTTAGTATACTTGATGATGTATATATGTAAATGGCCTTTTTATGTGGTGTATAAATTGTTATGTGAATGCTTATTGTGAATTGATATTTTGAGTACCAAATGGTTGAATTTTGAGATGTGGTATGTATGTGGTTTTAGGCAATATAATGCATAGTTGATAGTGACCATTTAGATGATTTTGGATATGAAATAGGTATGAAATTGAATGGCTAGTTGTGATAGATATGTGCTCTATGGTTATTGGTATTGATATAGCATGAATTGAACTTGGTTTAGATTGGTTTGAATGCCTATTGAAGATATGGTCATATGCAATTTGGTTTGTGTAGGTGATTACAAATTTGGGTGAGAAAGATGGCTTGGAAAATAGCCAATTTTTGTCCACACGGGTGTGTCTCTCAGCCATGTGTGACACATATTCAGGTGGCACGGCCTTGTGTCCCTTGATGTTTAATTAGAAACCAAGTTAGTATGCTCCACATGGCCCAACACACGGGGGTGTGACTTGGCCGTGTGGCTTATGTCAGTATACCCTTTAGTTTTTACACGGCCTAGCACACAGCCTGGCACACGGGCGTATGGGGCCACTTCGAAGGGTACACACGCTAGTCACACAGTCGTGTGGTTGGCCATGTGATCGAAGTCAGAGAGTTACACGAGGTTGTACACTGGGTGGGACACGGCCTTATGGTCCTATTTCGAATGTCCACATGGCTTGCGACACAGGCGTGTCTTTGGCTGTGTGAGACACACGACCTGTGACAGGGGTGTGTCTTTGGCTGTGTGAGACACACGACCAAGCCACATGGGAGTGTTTTTGGCCGTGTAAGACACACGGCCAAGCCACACGGGTGGGTGTCCCCTGTATTTTGAAAAATTTTCTATATTTTCCAAAAAAAATTCCTAAGTTATCGGTACAGTCCCAAACCACTTCTAATTTTGATTTGAGCCTTGAGGACTCGCATTAGGGACTATATGATTGTATTTGTATGGTTTTTAATTTATATGAAAATTGTAATTCGAATTGTACGATTGTTAATGAGATTAGTCTGATAATGCTTTGTAACCCTATTCCGGCGATGAATAAAGGTTAGGGGTGTTACATAATATTAATCTAGCTTTGTCATATGCGTAATCAATTTCATGCACATGGAAATTACACAATTCATATATATACAACATCCAATTCAAACATATAAATGTACACAATTTAGTTACACGAACTTACCTCGACAATGTTCGTGAACCTGTATCCTACTAATCCACTACTTTTTCTTTACCTCGATCTAGCTCCGTACTTGATCTATCCGGATTTGTACAAGTAAATTTAGCTCAATTTAATAAAATTCATATTAAATTCAATTCAATTCACATCATAGAAAAAATTACCATTTTGCCCCTATACTTTTAATTAATGACGATTTCATCCCTAGGCTTTGAAAATGAAATTCATGCAATTTAATCCTTATTCCAAGCCTAACTGATTTTTACATGTAACATTTACAACCCAAGAAATTCATAAAATTTAGAAATTTTCCATAAATTTCATATCTTTACAATTTAGTCCCTAAATCACAATTTCATCAAATTCACTTTACAAAAGTTTTTTTATTTATCAACAACCTTTTATTTTCTACCATAAATTTCATAATTCATACATATTTATCGATGGAAAAACCCTAGTACTTTGATAACTTTAGAAATTAATCCCCGAGATAGCTAGATTAAGCTATTACGATCTCAAAAACATAAAAATAATTAAAAACGAGACAAGAATGCTTACCCAATTAAGCGAAATAAGCTTGCTTGAGTTCTCTTCTCTTAGCTAGGGTTTCCATAAAAAAATTGGGAAAGATGATGAAAAATATGATATTTTATTATTTAAATAACTTATCATCTTTTATTATTTCAACTTTCTAATTTAGTCCTTTTCTTTATCAAATTTTCCATGGATGAATCATCATACTTATATACTAACTCCTTTTAATGGTCTATTTGCCATATAAGGACCTCCACTTTTGAATTCCATAGCTATTTGATCTTTTTAGCTACTAGAATTCAACTTTTGCATTTTATGCAATTTGGTCATTTTATCAATTGATCATGTACTTAGTAAAATTTTCCTAACGAAATTTTTATACGATATTCCTATCATAATGCAGACCATAAAATAATAATAAAATAAATTTTATTTCAGAATCGAATTTGTGATCCCAAAACCACTGTTTTGATTTCATTAAAAATAGGCTGTTACAACTCTCCCCCTTAAAATTTTTCGTCCTCGAAAATCTTACCAGTAAAGAGGTTTGGATATTGCTTCCTCATAGTTTCCTCCGGTTCCCATGTAGCTTCTTCTATTCCATGTTGTTGCTAGAGAACTTTTATTAGAGCTACCTTTTTGTTTCTCAATTTTTTCATCTTACATGCCAGAATTCTTATCGGTTCCTAACTGTAAGTCATGTGAGGCTAAATCTCAACCTCTGTCGGGGAAATAACATGTAAAGGATCTGACGATACTGTCGCAACATAGACACATGAGAGACATTGTGAATCCTGTCAAGTTTTAGTGGTAGTGCCAATCGTTATGCAAAAGTCTGATTCTTTCAATAACCTCATACGGCCCAATAAACTGCAGACTGAATTTGCCTTTACGGCCAAACCGAATAACTTTCTTCCAAGGTGATACTTTCAATAATACCTTATCACCAACTTGAAAATCTATTTCTTTTCTTTTAAGATCTGAATAAGATTTTTTATGATTAGAAGCTGCTTTCAAACTATCTCTGATCACTTTCACTTTTTCTTCGGTTTCGCTAACCAAATAAACTCTGTTTATCTTTTTGTTATTGAGCTTAGTCCAATACAATGGAGTTCTATATTTATGACCATACAGAGCCTTATTCAATGCCATTTTAATACTAGACTAATAGCTTTTATTATATGCAAATTCAACTAAAGGCAGGTACTTTTCCCAATTGCCTTTGAATTCTAAAACACAACAATGAAGCATGTGTTCTAAAATTTGTATTGCACATTCGGATTGTCCATCAGTTTGAGGATGAAATGCGATACTAAAATGTAACTGCGTACCCAGGGCTTCTTATAACTGGTTCTAGAATAGGGATGTGGATCGCGGATCCCTATTTGAAATAATAGAAACTCGCACACCGTGTAATTTGGCAATCTAAAAAATACATAACTCAGCCAATCTATCTAAGGAAAAATCTGTATGTATTGAAATAAAATGTGTAGACGTTGTAAAACAATCGACGATTACCCAAATGACATATTTCTTTTTTGGAGATAGGGGTAATCCTAACATAAAATCCATGGTAATTCTTTCCTATTTCCATTCCGATATCGTAACTGGTTGTAACAGTCTTGAAGGTACCTGATGTTCAGCTTTAACTTACTAACATATCAAAGATCTATATACAAATTTAGAAATGTCGCATTTCATTCCCGGCCACCAGTACATTTGTTTCAAATCATTGTACATTTTATTACTCCCCAGACGAGCAGGCATAGTACCATTATGAGCTTCGTGCAAAATATTTTGTACAAGCTCTAAATTTCTCGGTACACATACTCTACCTCTAAAAAATAGACAGTCATCAAGTCCAATCTGAAATTCTGAATCAGAAGTTGATTCACACTGTACCCGTTTAGCTTGTAACTCACTATCACTTTTCTAAGCTTCATAGATCTGCTGTAGAAATGTTGGCTTGGCTTTAAATTTAGCTATGATTAACCCATCATCAGACAATAATAATTGAGTATTCATCGCTCGCAAGGTAAACAAAGACTTTCTACTCAGAGCATCTGCAACCACATTTGCTTTTCATGGATGATAATCAACAACCAGATCATAATCTTTAAACAATTCTAGCCACCTTCGTTGTCTCAGATTCAAATCTTTCTGGGACATCAAATACTTTAAACTTTTGTGATCAGTGAATATGTGACAATTTTCACCAAACAAGTAGTGTCACCAGATTTTCAATGCAAAGACAATAGCTGCTAGTTCTAGATCATGTATCGGGTAATTCGTTTCATGTGGCTTAAGCTGTCTAGAATCATAGGCTATTACTTTACCGTCTTGCATCAAAACATAGCCTAAGCCATTCAATGATGCATCACTATATATTACAAATTCTTTACCCGATTCAGGCTGAACCAGAACTGGTGCTTCAGTCAATAAGGCTTTCAACCAATCAAAGCTTTACTGGCATTTATCAGACCATTCAAACTTCACATCTTTTTGCAATAGTCGTGTCATTAGCAAAACTATCATCAAGAACCCTTTCATGAACCTCCGATAATAACTAGCTAATCCCAGAGACTTTTGTCTTCAAATACAAATTTTGGTAGTTTCCAATTAACAATTGCCGAAATTTTATTCGGATCCACCCTGATACCTTTAGCAGATACTATATGTCCAAGAAAGCCAACTTCCCAAAGCCAAAACTCACATTTACTAAATTTAGCATATAATTGTTTCTTACACAGAGTTTTCCAAAACAATTCTTAAATGATCAGCATGTTCATTTTCATCTCAGGAATATACTAGAAGATCATCAATGAATACCACCACAAATCTATCCAAATACGGTCTGAAAATTCTATTCATCAAATCCATAAACACTGCAGGTGCATTTGTCAAGCCAAATTGCATCACAAGGAATTCATAATGCTCGTACTAATTCTGAAGGCTATTTTAGTACATCCAGGTCTTTCACTCGTAACTGATAATAACTAGAACAAAGATCAATATTTGAAAATACTGTAGCACCTTTTAGCTGGTCAAACAAATCATCAATACGGGGAAGTGGATATTTATTCTTGATTGTGACTTTGTTAAGCTGTCGGTAATCAATCCACAATCTCAAAGATCCATCTTTTTTCTTGACAAACAAAGCGGTGCACCCCATGGTGAAAAACTAGGTCGAGCAAAACCTCTGTCAGTTAGTTCTTGCAACTGTGCTTTCAACTCTTTTAATTCAGTAGGAGCCATTCTGTACGGTGCTATAGATACCGGTGTTGTCCCCAAAATAAGTTCTATAGAAAATTCAACTTCTCTGACCGGCAGTAATCTAGGTAATTCTTCTGGAAACACATCAAGATACTCATAGACAACTGGCACTAACTTAATCTTTGACTCAGATACTTTAGTATCTAACACATAGACAAGATAAGCATCATAACCTTTTTGACATATTTCTATGCTAACATAGCTAATATCACATTAGACAACCCATTCAAATTATCAGATTCAGTACAGATCATTTCACTATTCAGGCATTTCAACACAATATACTTTTGTTTGCAATTTACTATGGCATCATGCTGAGTTAACCAATCCATACCTAAATCACATCAAATTCATCAAATGGCAATAACATTAAATTAGCCGAAAAATAGAAAACCCGTATCATTAACAGACAATTATTACAAATTTTATCCACCAACACATAATGGCCCAGGAGGTTCGATACTTTAACCACGGATTCAGTGGACACGACAAGTAAATTTTTATTAGACACTAAATTCATGCAAATGTATGAATGTGTCAAACCAGGAACAATTAAAGCAATTATATCAGTATCAAGAAAGAAAATGTACCAGTAATAATATCAGGTGCAGAGGCATCCTCACATGCACGAATAGTATATGTCCTTGTCGGTGCTCGTGCTTCAAATTTAACAACTGAATCTTTTACCGTACCTCGACTTCCACTCATATTACTGAGGTTTTGAGGTGGTCTACCTCTTGTAGCAGATTTACTTGGCTTTGAAGTCTGTACATTATCTTTCTCAGACTTTTTGGGTAGTCTCTGAGATAGTGGTCAAAAGAACCATATCTAAAACATGCTCTGCATCTCATGCGACACTCACCAAAATGGAATTTATTACAGTGTTTGTGCTTGGGTTTGGTGTTTCTGACACTACCTACACTCGCTATAGATGTAGCTTGGAATCTCAGATTAGAGCATTGAATACTTCTATTTCTTCTAGAATACCCCGTAGTAGTGGTAAATCGATCATGGTATTTCTTTGATTTCTTCGAAACCAACTATAACGCCCCAAATTTTTAGGCCTAGATGAATTGGGCTTTGGGCTTTGGGCTTTGGGTCTCATAATTTTTATTTTATTTTAAGCAAGAAAATGACAAATAATGTTTTGGCTTTAAGGGTTTAATAAATTTTGAGTGTCTAGGGGTGTTGGAGAAGTTCTGGGTTCGAACTTTAAGGAGAAGGAATTTTTAATTAATTATTAAAGGAACCAGGGCGGTGAGTAGTTGGGCTTTTAAATAAAAATAGGGGAAAATGGCATCAAAGAGCCTTGTGGTGGAGTGGCTAAGTGACACCACTTAGGGTATAGGAAGGTGGTGTTATGGGCTAGCAAGGAGATCCTAGGTTTGAATCCTAGCTTAGTATTTTTTAGGAGTTAAATTTTGGCCTTCTAGAAAGTTGGAAGTGGTGTGATGATGGACTCTAAGGAGAGTGATCAGAAGAGAAAATTTAGGAAAAGGATTGGGGAGTTATCATGAGTTTAATTTTGGCCTTCTAGAAAGTTGGAAGTGGTGTGATGATGGACTCTAAGGTGAGTGATCAGAAGAGAAAGTTTAGGAAAAGGATTGGGGAGTTATAATGGAGAAAAATGAGGAGATGAGATGGGGAAGAGTTGGAGCTGATTGGGACTTTGGGGGTAGGTAGAGTTTTGATTTTGTGTATAAATAGGGGGTGCCGAATCCCCTTTGTGCTATTTCAGCATTTGGAATTCCCTTTGTGCTATTTCGACAACTATAATGCTCTGCCGAATTGTCCTTCACTTTTTCTGTTCTAAACCTCGCCTCTTCCTTATATGTTTTCCTTTCTTCTCTCCTAAAGCCTTAAATTGAATATCATTCTCTTTTTTTCCATTGCTTGTGTCGTCCCACCTTTATCTCAATTGTTGGGGACCGAATATTCATGACTTTAAAAGCCGAAAACCATTGCTGTTGGAGCCGATTTCTTTATCGCCCCAAACCTTGTGCTGAATACTCTAGTGACCAAATATCTGTCGTGCTGTCATCATTCCTTTTATTTTTGGTAGATCTGATCTTGCAAAAATTAGAATCAAGCCTGGATCTATAAGTCTCTGCCGAAAATTATCCATACATTTTGGCTTTTGGGTAAGTGTTCTTGATTTTGGGATAAGTTGGCCGAATAGTCTATAGTAAGGGAAAGGGTAACTTAAGTGGATACAAGTCACCTATTATTTTGTCTTTAATGATTAAGATTGATGCAGATCTAGAGGATATTCGTGAGTAGTAGCTAAGGAAGGGCTATTAGGACTGGTGGCACACGGTAAGGTTATAGTAAGGCTTCAGTTATCAATAAACATTATAGTTAAGTGTGTGATTGATTGGAGGTTGGTATTGGTTGTAGGTTCAAGGCTAAGGATAGTGTAACACATCTCATTTACCAGGTGTGTACATACACTTTACACACGAAAAATTGGCAAATGCCAAAATATAGAAAAACTGGAAAATTTGAAATGATAAAATACTGAAAGGTTGGCACCGACAACCACACGAGCGTGCCAACATTTGTGTGGGAACACCGATACAACTAGCAAGACTGAGAGAGCGATCTCAGGGTCTCGGGCCAGTGTTTGGCCAACTAGGTTAGAAGGGCTAAATGGGCCAATCGAGCTCGTGAGGCCCAAATTGGCAAAAGTTGATATGTGAAATTGAATGATGGATTGATGTGGATGGTCATATAATTTGATTATGATCGAGCCTAATGGACTACATATACATGATTGGGCTTAATGGGCTATATGGACATGATTGGGCTTAGTGGGCCTTATGGGATATTAGAAATGCATGCTAGGGTTTTAATGGGCTCTAGGCTTAGTTTTGATGAATTCTTAAATAGCATAAAACTTAATTTAATAATCAAACATGTCTGTGGACAAGCCACTAGGGTAGAGTGTGGCAATGGACATATGCATGTCTAGGATTGGATCTAGGGAGAGCTTGGTACTTAAGCGGTCCTAGTGACCCACCTCCTCTTCTCTGGAATCCTACCTGGTCGTAGTGTCTGTTCACTTTAGCCACGAGGACTTGTTGACGGGCCAAGGTTCGCAATTAAGGCCCATACTGTTAAGAATTATTGAAATACCCCTGTAAGGTAGAATTATCGAAATACCCTTGATTTGTGAAATGACTAAAATACCCCTATGTGTTGATTGTAAGATTTATGGATGTTACTTGCACATTTGCTGCATTCATATGATATTCTGTTTAGGATGCATATGGGTGGGAATTATGGAATGGAGGAAGTATATGAGGATCGCATGGTTGCTTGACGACTGTGGATCCACTGATGGCCTTTTAAGCCCATTATATGATGGCTGACATTCTTTGTAATGTTAGTTAGTATCGTAAGCAGGCTACCCTTGATGTGTATCGGATGGGTGGGTCGATTTAGAAATCCCCACAGATGTGTTTCGGTGGTACAGAGATGATGTGTACCGGATAGATTATTTGGGAAGGGTTTGCACTGCATTGTATGTATGATATTACTATGTTAAAAATATGATATGTATGCTATTTGTTTTGACGAGGGTCATACACACTGAGTTTTGAAAACTCACTCCCTCTTTTATTTTTCTCAGGTGATCCCCAGTAGGTGGTTCGATGGATGAAGGGCTCAGAATGTTTTGGAAATTCTTGTGATGTGGCACACCGAGTCTCCGACGTTGAACCAAGTAAGTTCTCTTATTATTAAGCTTGTTTAACTCGATATACTGTAGATAGTTAGTGGGCTACTTTAGATGATTATACTAAAGTCTTTTTAGTTAGAGTAAAACTAAAGCCCGTAAGAACTTGAGACTGTAAATAATTTACGAAAATAACCTCTTTACTTAGTACTATCAGAAAACATCAGCTTAATTAATAAAAATAACTAAAATTTCATAAAATTCCTAATTCAGATAATACGAGAATCAATGATGAGCACTAGAAGAGGTGCAAGGGGTCACGAAGAAGCCATGGAAGTGTTAGGGCTAGATCGTTGGCATCAGGCCATATGCCCAATTTTGAAGTAGGAGAGGTTCCAGCTTCACCCAAGGTTGAGACTAGATCGTATGATCGGGCCACAGGGGATGACGCATTATCGAAAGCAATACTAAGGATTTTGGAAAGGGTCGCTAGGCCCAATAATGGTACGGGTAGTCATAGGTCAGTTTCGGAGCGACTACAATCTAATGGGGCTGAGGTCTTTAAAGGTATTACTGGTGTGGCTCCTAACATGGCTAAATGCTAGATGGAGGCCACTGAGAGGATAATGGAAGATTTGGACTACTCATCTGAGCAAACGTTGAAAGGGGCAGTATCACTGCTTAGAGAGGAAGCATATTAGTGGTGGTTGACAGTGAAAGAAGGTACCCAACCTGAGCAGATTACTTGGGAGTTTTTCAAAATTACGTTTCAAGGAAAGTACGTGGGTGCAGCTATGTTGATGCTAGAAGGAAGGAGTTTCTGAACTTGATCCAGGGGAACAAATCTGTGGCTAAGTATGAGGCAAAATTTCTACGCCTTAGTAGGTATGCAAGGGTTATGGTGGCAACGGACTATGAGCGTTGCGTAAGGTTTAAGGATGGGCTTAGGGATAGCCTCAGGGTGTTGATAGCTCCTCAAAGAGAGAGAGTTTTCTCAGAGTTGGTTGAAAAAGCAAAGATAGCAGAGGAGGTGAAGTGAACTGAGCTCTTGATTTGGGAGAAAGAGAAAGGAAAGAATAAAAGGGAGGCTGAGTTTTCTGGTGCGGGGCAAAAGCCTAGAGCTAAGGCCAGAGTTGATGGGCTAGTTGGAGCGGGGCCTCCTGCTACTAATCCAAGGGTGCCACCTTGTGCTGGTTGTAGGAAAGGTCATACAGACGAGTGTTGGAAGAGGATAGGAGCTTTTCTAGCTTGCGGATATATGGAGGATAAGATCAATAATTTCCCTAGAATGCCAACTCAGGTGCCAACCATGGGCCGGGGTAATGATCAACCACCAAGGGGTGATCAGCTGTCGCCAAGGGGCAGTGGGCAGGCCAGGGGTGATAATGACAATGGATGTGGATGTGGAGCACCAGGCGGAGGTGCAGGTCATACTGAGACGAGGCAGCCAACTTTGGCTTATGCTGCTCATCACCGGGAAGATGAGGATGCACAAATTTGATAACGAGTATGTTTTGTGTGGATGCGATATTTTGGGTGTAGAAACTGTATGAGTGTAATGTTTATCTACTCTAGTGGGTAGGTTTTTTCTTGGGTAAGTGTAAGAGGGTTCAATTAGAGTTAAAGTGGGTTAGTGTTATTAAAATCAGAGTGAGCAGCAAAAGCATAGTGGTGTGACTTGAGCGGTGCGATTAATAGTTAGTTTGAAATTTTGAGGACAAAATTTCTTTAAGGGGGTAGAATTGTAACGCCACGAATTTTTGGTCCTAGATGAATTGGGCTTTGGGTCTCATAAAATTTTTTTAAGCAAGAAAATGACAAATAACTTGTTGGCTTTAAGGGTTCAATAAACTTCGAGTGTCTAGGGGTGTTGGAGAAGTTTTGGGTTTGAACTTTAAAGAGAAAGAATTTTTAATTAATTATTAAAGGAACTAGGGTGGTGAGTAGTTGGGCTTTTAAATAAAAATAGGGAAAATGGCATCAAAGAGACTTGTGGTGGAGTGGCTAAGTGACGCCACTTAGGGTATAAGAAAGTGGTGTTATGGGCTAGCAAGGAGATCCTAGGTTTGAATCCTAGCTTAGTATTTTTTAGGAGGTTTATTTTGGCCTTCTAGAAGGTTGGAAGTGGTGTGATGATGGACTCTAAGGAGAGTGATCAGAAGAGAAAATTTAGGAAAAAAATTAGGGAGTTATCAGGGAGAAAAAAAAGGAGATGAGATGAGGAAGAGTTGAGCCAATTTGGACTTTGGGGGGTAGGAATATTTTTGATTTTGTGTATAAATATGGGGTGCCGAATTCCCTTTGTGCTATTTGACAATTGGAATTCCTTTTGTGCTATTTCGACAACTATAGTGCTCTGCCTAATTCTCTTTCACTTTTTCTATTCTAAACCTTGCCTCTTCCTTATGTGTTTTCCTTTCTTCTCTCCTAAAGCCTTAAATCAAATATCATTCTCTTCTTTCTCCATTCCTTGTGCTGTCCCACCTTCATTTCAATTATTGGGGACCGAATATTCGTGACTTCAAAAGCCGAAAACCTTTGCTCTTGGAGCCGATTTCTTCATCACCCCAAACCATGGATGAATACTCTAGTGACCAAATCTCCATCGTGCTGTCATCATTTCTTTGATTTTTGGTGGATTGAATCTTGGAAAAATTAGAATCAGGCTTGGATCTACAAGTCTCTACCAAAAAGCTATCCATATGTTTCGGCTTTTGGGTAAGTGTTCTTGATTTTGGGATAAGTTGGCTGAATAGTCTATAGTAAGGGAAAGGGTTACTTAAGTGGACACAAGTCACCTATTATTTTGTCTTTAACGATTAAGATTGATGCAAATCTAAGGGATATTTGTGAGTAGTAGCTAAGGAAGGGCTATTAGGACTGGTGGCACAGTAAGGTTATGGTAAGGTTTCGGGTTTTGGTAAATATTGTGGTTAAGTGTGTGATTGATTGGAGGTTGGTATTGGTTGTAGGTTCAAGAATGAGGATAGTGTAACACGTCTCATTTACCAGTTGTATACATACACTTCACACACGACAAATCAACCAAAGCCAAAATACCGAAACACCAGAATGCTGAAAAGCTGAAACGTCGAAAGGTTGGTGCCGATAACAACACAAGCATGAGAAAATTTGTGTGGGAACACTGATACGACTACCAAGACTAAGAGAGCGATCTTTGGGTCTTGGGGCACTTTTTGGAAAACCGGGGCAGAAAGGGCTAAATGGGCCTACCAAGCTCGCGGGCCCAAATTGGCAAGAGTTGATATGTGAAATTGAATGATGGATTGATGTGGATGGTCATATGATTTGATTATGATTGGGCCTAATGGGATATGTATAATTGATTGGGCTTAATGGGCTATATGGACATGATTGGGTTAGTGGGCCTTATGGGATATTAGATATACATGTTAGAGCTTTAATGGACTCTAGGCTTAGTTCTGATGAATTCTTAAACAGCATAAAAATTAATTTAATAATCAAACATGTCTGTGGACAAGTTGCTAGGGTAGAGTATGGCAATGGACATATGCATGTCTAGGATTGGATTTAGGGAGAGCTTGGTACTTAAGCGGTCCTAGTGACCCACCTTCTCTTCTCTGGAACCTTACCTGGTATGTAGTGTCTGTTCACTTTAGCTGCGAGGACTTGTTGATGGACCAAGGTTCGTAATTAAGACCCATACTGTTAAGAATTACTGAAATACCCCTGTAGGGTAGAATTATCAAAATACTCTTGATTTGTGAAATGACTAAAATACCCCTATGTGTTGATTGTAAGATTTATGGATATTAGTTGCACATTTGCTGCATTCATATGATATTCTATTTAGGATGCATATGGGTGGGAATTATGGAACGGAGGAAGCATATGAGGATCACATGGTTGCTTGATAACTGTGGATCTACCGATTACTTTTTAAGCCCATTATATGATCAGCAGCTTTGCTGCAACGTTAGGTAGTACCGTAACTAGGCTACCCTTGATGTGTATCAGATGGGTGGGTCGATTTAGAATTCCCCATAGATGTGTTTGATGGAGACGGAGATGATGTGTACTGGATGGATTATTTGGGGAGGGTTTGCACTGGATTGCATGTATGATATTACTATGTTAATAATATGATATGTATGCTATTTTTTTGACGAGGGTCGTACACACTGAGTTTTCAAAAACTCACTCCCTCTTTTATTTTTCTCAAGTGATCCTCAGTAGGCGGTTCAACGGATGGAGGGACTTAGAGGTGGCCAACTAGCAAGACGATTAGACCTATTTTTCTTAATATCTAAATTCTAGATTTTGAGTTATTAAGTTTAAGTTATTTTATTTTAGATTGTAATAAGGTTTTCCCTCTAGTTATTATTCCATTACTTCCACTATGCATTATAATTTTGAAATGAAACCTGGATTTATTTCTTTTAAGTATATTTCAAGTTTTTTTAAAATAATTGTGTTTTAAGAATGAGCTTCTACTGTCAAAGGAAATTTTTACATAGTAACAAGGAAATGGTTTTTGGCTACACCTTGTTTTGAAAATAAACTAGATTTTACTTTATTTTCTCTAGAAGGGTTTTCAATGAAAACAAGGTTTTCACAAAAACACTTCAATGTGACACGCCGGATCGGGCCTAACTTCTAGGCTGGGTTTGGGATGTTACACCAACTGTTGTGATTTCCCCGTAAATCTTTTACTTGTAGTTCTGGCTTCCATCTTAGCTTGTTTCTTTTCTTTACTAAGCTCTTCAACTTTATTTTCCCGGTCAACCAGTACAACAAATTTTTTTAATTCTAATATCCTAACTAACAACTTTATATCTTCATTTAATCCTTCCTCAAACCGTTTACACATGTCAATTTCAGTCGGGACATATTCTCTGGCATATTTACTCAGTCTGAAAAGCTTTCTTTCATACTTAGATACTACCATATGCCCCTATTTAAGCTCTAAAAATTCTTTCTGCTTCTAATCAAGGAATCTCTAATTGATATACTTATTTTTGAATTCAGTTAGGAAAAATTCCAATGTAACCCTTTCCTTCAATACAACAAAAATTAAGGTGTTCCACCACTAGTAAGCTGAGTTTTTTAACAAGGATACAACACATTTCAGACATTCAAGCTGGTGTACAAGACAATTCATCCAAAATCATGATAGTATTTTCTAGACAGAATCCAACCCTTTCAGGATCATCTTCGGCTGTTGCTCTGAATTCTTCTACCCCATATTTGTAAATTTTATCTACAGAAGGCTTACCAATTCTTACAAGTTCTATACCTTGTGGCATATCAGGAACAGGTTGAGAAACAGGAGGGGGTGGAGGTTGTTGCACAGCTGGATTTGTTTTTAGGAATTCTGTAAACCATTCATTCATCATTGGAAAAAGGATTGTTTAGCCTCTCCTCCTTGGCCCTCAGATACGGGCCTTCTACTACTTGAAGCTACTCTTTGAACTGAAGTTTGAGTATTACTTTTAGCTTCTTTAGATTCAGCTCGGTTGGACGACATTACTATATGAAAAACATGTTTAAAATGGTCAGGAGATATCACACTATCATAGGTTATATAATGGCATGTATAGCTAGACTCGTATATGATACGTTACTTTGAGAATTGGCTAAATTGTAGCTCTGATACCAATAAATATAACAATTCTAACCCATATCCATCACCAAAACAAGGTTACGGAGCATTACCAAAATATACATAACAAATATAAACATTTCATATTATTTAACATTCATATCAAGAATTATTCATAAAATCCCTTATATGAACACTTGATGCCCAAAAAAAAATTAGAAATAGGTCGGGACTAAACCGAGTAATCAGAGAATTTTTTGCAAAATATCAAAATTGTTTCAAGGTGTAGGGGACACACGCCTGTGTGGTCAGGCTGTGACACACCCGTGTCTTAGGCCATGTGGATATTCGAAATAGGGAAACGGCCATGTCCTAGCCCATGTCCATACCGGTGTAACTCTCTGACTTGGGTCACATAGCCAAGTCACATGCACATGTACTAGACCATGTGTAGGTGCAGGGGTCACACGGCCAAGCCACATGCCCGTGTGGCAGGCCGTGTGAAAAATTCTGAGCATTCTGTTTTGGATTTTAAAGATACAATGGACACACGGCCAAAACAAACGTCCATGTGCTAGGCCGTGAGTCACATACGGATGAGGCACACACCCGTGTGTCACATACGGCTGAGGTACATGCTCGTGTCTTTGCCTGTATGGATAAAATAAGGCAATTTCCTAGTCATATTTCTCACCCAAACTTGTCTTCCACCTACAATAACACTTAAATACATTCACAAACCAACACAAATCTAACTAGTTGAAACATCCCAATTTTAGGGAAGTCAGAACAGCCCCATGTCCATACCAAAATTATATCTTAAACTTGACATTTTACACATACAATGTAACAGCCTGATTTTGGGGCTAGTCAGAACAGTGGTTTTGGTACCAAAATTTGACATAGAAAAAATTATTTTTATTACATTTCCACGGTCTACAGTTTTACGAAATGATTTTGCGAAAATTTCGTTTGAAAATTTTGACGTTTGGGTACTTAATTTAGTAAAAAGGACTAAATTGTAAAAAGTGAAAAACTTGAGTTCTACATGCTAGAGGTGTTTAATTTCTATGAAATTTTAATTGAAGGTTCTTAGATGGTAATTAGACCATTTTTTAAGTTAGTGGACAAAAATGGACATGGTGAGATAAAATTTCAAAGTTTTAAGTGAAGGGCATTTTGGTCATTTGGTAAATAAAAGAATAAAAAGGGAAATTAAAGCCAAAATTTGCTCATCTTTCTTCAACCTTGGCCGAAACTTGGGAGAGCACCATAGCTAGGGTTTTGTCATCTTTCAAGCTTGATTGTAAGTACATCCTAGCCCCATTTTTAATGCTTTTTATGTTTTTAAAGTCGTTATCACTCGATCTACCTATTTCTACCATTAATTTAAGAAAAGATCAAGGTTTAGGGTTTGACCCATGTTGTACATTTATGTATTTTGATGTCTAATGGTAGATTATGCATGTTTGATATGTGATAAACAACTTTTGTTAGGTGGTTTTGATGAAAATGTCAAAAGGACCTATATGTAAAAAGATTATTAAATGTGTGTAAAAGTATGATTAAATGAAAAATATGGACTGCTATAAGTATAAAAGAGGATCGGCCATGCTTGAAAGTCGAAAAAATTGAATGGATTTCATTTTTCGAGCCTAAGGGCAAAATGTAATTTTTCTATAATGTGATTTTTGGACTGAATTGAATAATGTGAATAATAAATGAGTTAATTTTGCTATTATAGATAAAGAGAAATGATGTTCAAACCTAGACCAGGGAAAAAATTATTTGACGATTAGGTCCCATTCCTACTATTTTTTGTATCGAGGTAAGTTCGTATGTAAATAGTGTATTGTTATTCTTGCTTTAATTTCTATATTATTATATGAATTGTGATTTACTCTTGAACGAAATTGAAAAGTTCGACAAACGAGAAATTTCAGTTGAACCTTAGGAATAGGTAGGATACAAATGTCATGGCATTAGGGTTAATTAAGATTACGTGTAATACCATATTTGGGGTATGGCATCGATATGAGATTTCATGTAAGACCATAGCTGGGCTATTGGCTTCGATAGGAGATCCCATTTAAGATCATATCTAGTATATGGCATTGGTATGGTATTATATGTGTGATATTCCCCGAGTATCCTTTAGTATTCAAAGTGGTTCAACGGGAAATGTAACGGAAATGTTAACGTTGTGAAAGACCATGGTGGGTTGCCAATTGGTACAGGTATGTACGTAGAACTTATGTCAAATGAGCTCGATATGCAAAGAATCTCTTGGTAAAGTTATGATTGTGCAAGATATAATATTAAGGTTTCTAATAATATCCATGCCAAGTTGAATTATGAAATTTTTAATGACATTTATGTTAATTCATTTCATGTTATCTGCATAATAAATGTGTGTTTATGATGCTTATTATTTGCATAGGAACTTACTAAGCTTTAAAGCTTACCTCCTTTTCTTTTCCTTTGTCTTATAGTGTCACTAATCTAGCTCTGGGATCAGAGGCTATCGGAAATCCATTCACACTATCAAATTATCAATTTGGGTACTTATGATTACAATATTTTGAGTTTTGGCATGTATAGGGACTTGGTCTTTTTATTATGTGTCATAATTGATTTGACCATATGTGTTGGCTTCAATAGTTGATAATTTATTTCATAAATGGCCATTTGATATTGACTAATATTGGTCAAGTATATATACATATGATGATATTTTAATGAATGTGGGAAACTGCATGGTTTGAGATACTAAGTATGTGATGTTTGTATGTGAAAAATGATAGCATGTAAATGAAATGTGGATGCCTTGTGTATGGATGATTGGGTTGAAAGTCTATGCTTGGATTGGTGTTATGTTTTCTTGTGTAGGTGGGTAAATGGAAGGGTGGCAAGAGGGCTTGGTAAATAGCCTTATATTTGTCCATACGGGTAGACACAAGAGCGTGTGTCTAGGCTGTGTGCGACACACAGTCTACCCAAGGGAATGTGTTTCACCTGTGTGTCCTTTGCACCTTAATTGTTACAAAACTGAATGCTCGATAATGAGCACATGGGCAGGGACACGGGCGTATGTATCAGCTGTGTGGATGGCACGACCTCAAACATGGGCGTGTGCCCTGGCCATGTGAAGTCTGCACCTATTTTATGAAAAATTATGAAAATTTAATCGATCAAACGGCCTACATGCATAGGTGTGTGACTTGCCCATGTGATGAATGTAATAGCCTGATTTAGACCCTAGTAAGAACAGTGGTTTTGATACCACAAATTTGAGGTCAAAAAAATATTTTAGTATTATTTTTGGTGTTTATAACATATGATTGAGCAAGTGTGAAATTTCTATGTGAAAATTTTATCGATTGCTTGCTTAATTAGCGAAAAAGACCTAATTACAAAAAACATAAAAGTGGCTTTCTAATTGATTAAGTGTTGAATTGATGTGTCTTTATTAATATGAAGTCCTTATGATGTTATTATGCCATTTTAAAGTTAGTGGACAATTAAGTCCATGGATTAAATGTGTTTTATTAATAATTCATTAAGGGCAAAAAGGGAAAATGATAATTTAGCTTAATTATAATTAAACAAAATGCTAAAATAAGCCATTATCATCATCCATCTTTCGAATTATCAAAGAAAAAAAAAGAAAAGTTCCTAGGGTTCGGCTATGTTTAAACAAAATTAAATATGAGTTTTGTTTGATTTTTATAATTTCTACGTTTCTGTGATCATTGCTTAGTGTTTAGCTAGCCCATGCTTAAATTTTAGAAAGTGATGGTGATTTTGAGATATGCCATTGATGAATATGTAAACTTTGTTTTGTTAGTTGATGGAATATTAAAGATATGTGAAAGATTAACATGTTTTGTCTTTGAATTTTTGTTGAAATTAAGTAATTTGGACTAAATTGTGAAAATAATATTTTGAGGGACTAAATGTAAAATAAATGAATTATATGGGCTTGTATGAGACTAAGGAGAATTCGGCCTAAACATGGTGTAATGAAATTATGTGTATTTTGTGATTTTATGAAACAGGGACTAAAGTGTCAAAATATGAAAATGTGAGGCCTATTTTGTAAAATGCCCTAAATATATGTGTTTAGACTAAATTGAATGAATTGATGATTGAATAAGCTAAATTTGAATATATATAGACTAAGAAAGGAAAGATTCGGATCGAGATCGAGGCAAAAACAAGGTAATCGATTGATCGGCTAGTTTCAGTATTTCAACGTCCGAGGTAAGTTCGGATATAATACAAAATGTTTAATTCATATCTATGTGTTATGAAATGTATGAATTTGTGATTATTGAATTAGAAATGCTATATGTGTGGAATTGAGAAATGTGGCACTAAGTGCGCAATATAGAATTTATACAGTAATGAACGGCACTGTGTGTCCGAAATAGAGACAATATCAACTATACTAATTGGCATTGTGTGTGAGATATTGAATCAAGTTCGGTTTGATATAGAGGCACTAAGTGTGCGGTGTTACTTAAGCTTCGACTATGATTTGGGTACTAAATGTGCGATTAAATCGAAGAAATAACGAAGGTTGGTCGAAATGAAGTGTTGAGTATTGAGTAGCATGTGTGATCGATAACTAAGTGTTGGCTAAGTTACATACGGAACCTATGTGGTTGATGAAATCGTAAATGGATTTATGGATGGTTAATTGAGCATATTAGCTTTGGATGGTATGGTATATCTGATTGTGAGTTGATCTATGTGATGGATTGTCTTTGTATATTGTAGTTGTATTATTAAACTAAGTGTATTATATTACAAACTTACTAAGCTTTAGAGCTTATTGTGTGAAGTTTTCTCTATTTTACAGTGTTTAAAGCTAGCTCGGATCCATGGAATCGTCAGTGGCTCAACCACACTATCGGCTATCTATTTTGGTACTTTTGAAAGATGTATATATTCGGTATATGGCATGTATAGGCTAGTGGTTATGGTATGTTTTATGATGTTTGGACCAAGCCATGTGATATGGCTTGGAAGTTGAATGTTGATGGATCATATATGAAGCTATGAAAATGATGAATGTGGTATGAAATAGTGAGATTGGAAATGGTATATTTCATGCTTGAATTGGTTGATGACAATGGTGTTTTAAGTGTGGATTTGTGGTATGACTAGATGATGCTTAGTTTATATGATTTGAGTTGCGAAGATGATGTTTTGGATGGATTTATTTGAGTAGGAATTGAGTATGGAAATAAATGATGTAGTAGATGATTAGTTGGAACTTGTATTAGTATGTTTTGATTGCAATTGAGGGATGAACTAGTATTGGTTTGATGCTTATAGGTGATTTCAAAGTGTGGATGGTAATTTGGCCTTGAAAATGGCCTATAACTGCCCACATGGTTGAGCACATGGGTGTGTGGCTCGATCGTGTCTTTCGTGTTTATAATTTGATTCAAGTTAGACTCGACCACGGGCTGGACACACGGGCATGTGACTGGTTGTGTAGTGCAAGTCAGTGTCGACCATAGGTGAGGCACACGAGCATGTCTCAAGCCGTGTGGACAAGTCAGTATGTATGCCCTGTTTTGCTACAGCTTGGACGCATGGGCGTGTCCGAGACCGTGTGATGCACATGGCCTACCCATACGGGCGTGTGACCTCTATAACTTAGAAAACTATTTGAATTTTAAAAATTTTGTATGTGCTCGGTTTAGTCTTTACCCTTTTCTAACACGTGTTTGAGTTCGTTGACCTCATCAAGGGACTCATTGAATATGAATTGCTATGTTTGGATGTGGACTAATATGATATGTTCAGAAATGATTAGTAATGCCTCTTAACCCTAGTTCGATGATAGTTACGGGTTAGGGGTGTTACATTTTATTGGTATCAGAGCTACGGTTTAGTTAATTCTCGACTAACGTAGGCGTGTGAGTCTAGCTATACATTCCATATATATAATTGCGATAGTGTGATGAATCCTGATAGTTAAAAATGTGTTTTCATATAGCAAATAGATCTCAATTGAGCAGTTGCTAGTGATGTAGAGAGTACACCTGCTCCCGCTCAAGGGACAACGCCGACCACATCTAGGCCAAATGTTAGTAGCCACGAGGGAAAGGCTAAGCAAGCCTTCTTTCAAATGATGAGTGAGTGGTTTACGGGGTTCGTTCAAATGAATTTGGCTACTCCACAATCTCTACCCCACAAGTACCTGTTGTGCCACAAGTTGCAGACCCGATCCAATTGAATGAACCTCCTATCGATAAGATCTGAAAGTACAGGCCGAGAAGTTTAGGGCCACAACTGATGATGATGTCGAATGAGATAAGTTTTGGCTCGAGAATACCATTAGAGTGTTTGATGAGATGTCGTTAACTCCTGATAATGCATTAAATGTGCTATTTCCTTGTTGAGAGGTATGACATATAATTGGTGGAAAACGTTGATATCCGTGGTTTCGAGAGAGATAATCACCTGGGATTTCTTTCAAGTCAAATTTCGAAAGAAGTATATTAATCAACGATTCATAAATCAAAAGCATAAAGAATTCATTGAGCTAAAATAAGGTCGTATGTCAGTTATGGAGTATAAACGACAATTTGTGAGATTAAGCCAATACACAGGAAATGTGTTTCGACCGAAGCCACTAATGTGCAAACGTTTCATTAAAGGGTAGAATGAAGACATTAAATTGTTGGTTGGAATACTTGACATAAATGAATTTGTTGCGTTAGTGGAAAGAGCTTGGAAAGCCAAAGAGCATAGTAAAGAAAAGAAGAAAGCAGATTCTAAGGCTAGAGATGAAAGAAAAAGATTGATGAGTAAGTCATCCCAACCTTCGACGAAGAGATATAAAGATGCAAGCAGTTATTCAAATGCTTCGTTTGGACATTCGAGTATAGATCGGGTGAGACAAAGTGTCGGTCCAAGAACTCAAGCCCCAATTGAGTCAAGTGTTGGTAGTGTTAAAAGCAGCAAGCCTGAGTGTAGACAGTGTGAAAGATGACACGTTGGAGAATGCTAGGGCAAGTACAATAATAGAACTTGCTACGAGTGTGGATCATGAGATCATTTCATTTAAGATTGCCCAGAGTTAGTTGAGAAAGATAATGCTTAGAGTGTGAGACCGAGTAATACAACGACTAGGGGTAGACCACCTAGAAATACTGTAAAATGAGTGGAAGTCAGAGAGGGACTACAGATACAGCTGTGAGATCCGAGGAGAGAGCACATATTCAAGCCTACGATATTCACGCTCATGAAGAGGCGTCATCTCCAGACATCATTATGGGTACTTTTACTCTATTTGATACTAATGTAATTGTATTGACAGATCCAAGATCTACTCATTCCTATGTATGTGTGAATCTAGTATCAAGTAAGACTCTACCTATTGAGTCTACTGAATTCGTGATTAGAGTATCGAACCCCTTAGGTAAGTGTGTCTTGGTTGATAAAGTGTGCAAGAACTGCCCGTTGATGTTTTGGGATATTTGCTTTTTGGCTAATTTGATGTTGCTACCTTTTGATGAATTTGATATCATTCTAGGTATGGATTGGCTTACTTTGCATTATGCTATTGTAAATTGTAAATGGAAGAGTATTGATTTGAGAAGTCAGAATGGTGAGATAGTTCAAATTGAATCCAGTGATATGAATTGGTTACCGACTGTTATATATTTGATGAAAGCTTTGAATTATGTGAAAAAGGGCTGCGAAGCTTATCTTATGTATATAATAGATACAAGAGTGACTGAAAAGAAAGTTGAGTCTATGCTTGTGGTATGTGAGTTCCCAGATGTGTTTCCTGAAGAATTATTGGGATTACCTCTAACACGAGAAGTTGAATTTGGTATTGAATTAGTGTCGGGGACTACTCCTATCTCAATAGCTCCGTATAGAATAGAACCAATAGAATTGAAAGAGTTGAAGTCACAGTTCTAAGAGTTGACCGATAGAGGATTAGCATGACTGAGTTTCTCGCCCTGAAGTGCTCATGTATTGTTTGTGAAAAAGAAAAATGACACTATGAGGATGTGTATTGATTATCGACAACTGAACAAAGTGAATATAAAGAATAAATATCCATTGCCATGAATCGATGATCTGTTTGATCAGCTGAAAGGAGCTACAGTATTTTCTAAGATAGATTTGTGATCAAGTTATTATCAGTTGAGAGTCAAAGAATTGGATTTATCGAAAACTACTTTCAGAACGAGGTATGGACATTATGAATTCTTAGTTAGGCCTTTTGGACTAACGAACAGTGTTTATGGATTTGATGAATCAGATATTCAGACCGTATTTGGATCGATTTGTTGTGGTATTTATTGATAACATTTTGATTCATTCCTGTGATGAGACGCAACATGCCGAACATTTGAGAATTGTGTTACAGACTATGCGTGAGAAGCAATTGTATGCAAAATTTAGTAAATGTGAGTTCTGGTTGCATGAGGTTGGTTTTCTGGGGCATATTGTATTAGCTACGGGAATACGAGTTGATTCGAGTAAGATCTCAGCTATTTTAGAATGGAAGCCTCTGAAAAATGTGTCTGAAGTTTGTAGTTGTTTGGGACTAGCGGGATATTATAGGTAGTTTTTGAAAGGCTTCACGATGATTGCGACTCCATTGATGAAGTTACTATAGAAAGATGTTAAATTTCATTGGTCAGAAAAGTGCCAGTAGAGTTTTGAACACTTGAAAGCCTTGTTGACAGAGGCACCCGTGTTAGTCCAACCTGAATTGGGTAAAGAATTCATAGTTTACAGTGGTGCATCAATGAAAGGTTTGGGTTGTGTGTTGTTGCAAGAAGGCAAAGTCATCGCTTATGCTTCGAGGCAGTTAAAGTCACATGAAAAGAACTATTCGACGCATGATCTTGAATTAGCCGCAATAGTATTTGCATTGAAGATTTAGCGTCACCACCTATTTGGTGAGAAATGTCATATTTATACGAATCACAAGAGCTTAAAATATCTGGTGACTTAGAAAGAATTGAATTTGCGATAGAGGAGATGGTTAAAATTGTTGAAAGACTACGAGCTTGTGATTGATTATCATCCGGGTAAAGCTAATATAGTTGTTGATGCTTTGAGCTGAAAGTCTATAAGTGCTTTGCGAACAATGAGTACTCGAATGGATCTATGTGATGATTGTTCGATTTTGGCCGAGTTGAAAGTTAGGCCAATGTTTATACATCATATTTGTGATGCCCAAAAAGTGATGATGAGATGATAGAAAAATGAGCTCAATGTGATTTGAATTCTGATTCAGAATTTTGAGTTGATAATGATGATTGTTTGAGATTCAGAGATCGGATTTGTGTTCCGAGGAATTTAGAGTTGATTCAGTTGATTCGAACGAAGCTCACAATAGTCGTTTGACTATTCATCTGGGGAGTACAAAAATGTATAACGATCTGAAACAGTTTTATTGGTGGCATGGTATGAAACGGGATATCTCAGAGTTTGTTTCGAGATGTTTAGTGTGTCAACAAGTTCAAGTTGAACATTAGATTCCATCTAGTTTATTACACCGATTATGATTCTTGAATAGAAATGGAAGAGAATCACAATGGACTTTGTGTCAGGATTGCCTTTAGCTCATTTTTTTCCAATGAGAATAGATTATTCACTTGATAAGTTAGCTGAATTGCATATTTATGAGATTGTAAGATTGCACGGCATACCATTATCCATTGTATCTGACAGAGATCCGAGATTTACCTTGCGATTTTGGAAGAAATTGCAAGAGGTTTTAGCCACAAAGCTACAATTTAGTACTGCATTTCATCCACAAACGGATGGACAATCCGAGTAGATCATTCAGATTCTCGAAGAAATATTGAGATGTTGCATTCTTGAGTTTGAAAGTACGTGGGAAAAGCATCTGCCATTGATTGAGTTTGCGTACAATAATAGATTTCAATGTAGTATTAAAATGGCATTGTATGAGGCTCTTTATGGTCGAAAATGTTAAACTCCATTGTATTGGACTGAGTTGAGTGAGAATAAGATTCATGGAACTAATTTAATAAAAGAGGCCGAACAGAAGGTTAAAGTGATTCGTGAAAGTTTGAAAGTAGCTTCGGATCGTCAGATGTCTTATGCAGACTTGAAACGGAAAGATATCAAATTTGAGGTTGGTGACAAAGTGTTTTTGAAAGTGTCCCCGTGGAAAAAGCTACTTCAATTTGGCCGAAAAGGCAAGTTGAGTCTGAGGTTCATTGGACCGTATGAGATTATTGAATGAGTTGGGCCAGTTGCTTATAGATTGTTGTTGCCACCTGAATTAGAGAAAATTCATAATTTATTTCATGTATCGATGCTTCGAAGATACAGATCTGATCCATCACATGTAATTTCTTTTTCTGAGGTTGAGATTCGATCAGATTTATTGTATAGTGAAGAACCGATTGAATTTTGGCAGGAGAGATTAAAGATTTGAGAAACAAGAAAATTTCTTTAGTAAAGGTGTTGTGGCACAAACACGGAGTTGAAGAGGCTACGTGGGAGCCTAAAGATGTTATGAGAGAGCAATATCTGAATCTATTCACTGGTAAGATTTTCGGGGATTAAAATCCCTAAGGGGGAGAGAGTTGTAACAGCCTGATTTAGACCCTAGTAGGAACAATGGTTTTGAGACCACAAATTCGAGGTCAAAAAATATTTTAATATTATATTTGGTGTTTATAATATACTATTGAGCATATGTGAAATTTCTGTGTGAAAATTTTATCGATTTCTTGTTTAATTAGCGAAAATGACCTAATTGCAAAAAATGTAAAAGTGTCTTTCTAATTGACTAAGTGTTGAATTGATGTGTCTTTATTAATATGAAGTCCTTATGATGTTATTATGCCATTTTAAAGTTAGTGGACAATTAAGTCCATGGATTAAATGTGTTTTATTAATAATTCATTAAGGGTAAAAAGGGAAAATGATAATTTAGCTTAATTATAATAAAAAAAAGGCTAAAATAAGCTATTATTATCATCCATCTTGCCGAATTATCAAAGCAAAAGAAGAAGGAAAGCTTCCTAGGGTTCGGCTATGTTTAAACAAAATTAAGGCATGAGTTTTGTTTGATTTTTGATAATTCTACGTTTTTGTGATCGTAGCTTAGTGTTCTAGGTAGCCTATGCTTAAATTTTAGAAAGTGATGATAATTTTGAGATATTCCATTAATGAATATGTAACCTTTCTATTGTTAGTTGGTGGAATATGAAAGATATGTAAAAGATTAACATGTTTTGTCTTTGAATTTTTGGTGAAATTAAGTAATTTGGACTAAATTGTGAAAATAATATTTTGAGGGACTAAAATGTAAAATAAATGAAATATATGGGCTTGTATGAGACTAAGGAGAATTCGGCCTAAGCATGGTGTAATGAAATTATGTGTATTTTGTGATTTCATGAAATAGGGACTAAAGTGTCAAAATGTGAAAATGTGAGGGCTATTTGTGTGTTTGGACTAAATCAAATGAATTGATGATTGAATGAGCTAAATTTGACTATGTATAGACCAAGAAAGGAGAGATTCAGATCGAGATCGAGGCAAAGATAAGTTACTCGATTGATCAGCTAGTTTAGGTATTTTGACGTCCGAGTTAAGTTCGGATACGATTGAAATGTTTATTTCATATCTATGTGTTATGAAATGTATGAATTTGTGATTATTGAATTAAAAGTTCTAAATGTGTGGAATTGAGAAATGTGGCACTAAGTGTGCGATTTAGAATTTATATGGTAATGAATGGCACTGTGTGTGCGAAATATAGACAATATCGACTATATTGATTGGCACTGTGTGTGCGATACCGAATCAAGTTCGGTTGGATATAGAGGCACTAAGTGTGCTATGTTAGTTAAGCTTCGGCTATGACTTGGGCACTAAATGTGCGATTGAATTGAAAAAATAACGAAGGTTGGTCGAAATCAAATGTTTAGTAGCATGTGTGATTGATAACTAAGTGTTGGCTAAGGTATGTACGAAACCTATGTGGTTGATGAAATCGTAAATGGATTTATGGATGGTTAATTGAGCATGTTAGCTTTGGATGGTTAGGTATATCTGATTGTGAATTGATCTATGTGATGGATTGTCTTTGTATATTGTAATTGTATTATTGAACTAAATGTATTATATTACGAACTTACTAAGCTTTAGAGCTTACTGTGTGAAGTTTTCTATATTTTACAGTGCTTAAAGCTAGCTTGGATCCAGGAATCATCGTAGAGTCAATCACACTATCCGCTATCTATTTTGGCACTTTTGAAAGATGTATATATTTGGTATATGGCATGTACAAGCTAGTGTTTATGGTATGTTTTGTGATGTTTGGACCTTGCCATGTGATATGGCTTGGAAGTTGAATGTTGATGGTTCATATATGAAGCTATGAAAATGATAAATGTGGTATGAAATAGTGAGATTGGAAATGGTATATTTCATGCTTGAATTGGTTGATGGAAATGGTGTTTTAAATGTGAATTTGTGGTATGACTAGATGATGTTTAGTTTATATGGTTTGAGTTGTGAAGATGATGTTTTGGATGGATTTATTTGAGTAGGAATTGAGTATGGAAATAAGTGATATAGTAGATGATTAGTTGGAACTTGTATTAGTATGTTTTGATTGCAATTGAGGCAAGAACTGGTATTTGTTTGACGCTTATAGGTGATTTCAAAGTGTGGATGGTAATTTGGCATTGAAAATGGCCTATAACTGCCCATACGGTTGAGCACACAAGCGTGTGGCTTGACCGTGTCTTTCGAGTTTGTAATTTGATTCAAGTCAAACTCGACCACGAGCTGGACACATGGGCGTGTGACTGGCAGTGTAGTGCAAGTCAGTGTCGACCACGGGTGAGGCACATGGGCATGTCTTAGGCCATGTGGACAGGTGAGTATGTATGCCCTATTTTGCCACTGCTTGGACACACGGGCTTGTCTGCGGCCATGTGAGGCACACGGCCTACCCACACAGGCGTGTGACCTTTGTAACTTAGAAAAATGTTTGAATTTCAGAAATTTTTGTATGTGTTCGGTTTAGTCTTAACCTTTTTTAACACGTGTTTGAGGTTTCGTAGACCACATTAAGGGACTCATTGAATGTGAATTGCTATGTTTGGAGTGGACTGATATGATATGTTCGGAAATAATTAGTAATGCCTCTTAACCGTAGTCTCGATGACGATTACGAGTTAGGGGTATTACACCTCAATTTGATGATGATGTCATAAATAGAAAACTCCCTAATTCGAATACGGCCTGAAGCACGGACGTGTCTTAGGATCACACAGGCGTGTCCTGAACCCACGCTGGTGTGTGACCCCTTTTTCATGAATAAATTTCTAAGTTTTCCAAAATATTCCAAAGTTCTCAGTTTAGTCCCAAACCACTTTTGATGCATGTTTTGGGCCTCATAGGCTCGTTTTAGGGATGATATGAAAGTTTTTGAAAAGTTCTAAATTTGAGTGGAAATTCATGTCTCGATTTTGAATGTATGCTTGTGAATAAGTCTTGTAATGCCCTGTACCCTATCCCAGCGTCAAATACGGGTAAGGGGTGTTACATTTAGTGGTATCAGAGCTACCATTTAGTCGATTCTCGGACTAACATAGCGTGTGTAAGAGTCTAGCTATACATGTTGTAAATGAACTGTGATAGTGCGATAACTCCTGATAACTTGAAATTGTGTTTTCATATAGGAATGGATCCCAATTGTGCTAAGACTGATGCAGTCAAAAGTAATGCACCGGCTCCTGCTCAAGGGGCAGCGTCGTCTGATAGTAGACCTCCTATGGTTAGTCAAGGAGAAGGAGGCAAGGAAGCCTTTCTCCATATGATGAATAAGTGGTATACGGAATTTGTTTGAACTGATCTGAATGCCCAACCTCCTCCACCTTCACCCATTCCTCAATCGGTTCCCATAGCCCCAAAAGGTATGGACTTTGTAAGAATGAATAAGCCCCCAGTTGATAAGATCCAAAAGCATGGGGCTGAAGATTTTAGGGATAATATGGATGATGATCCCGAAAGTGCCAAGTTTTGGCTTGAAAGCTCCATCAGGGTATTCGATGAGTTGTCCTGCACACCGGATGAGTGTTTAAAGTGTGCTATCTCACTTTTGAGAGATTCTGCATACCACTGGTGAAATACATTGGTATCAGTGGTACCGAGAGAAAGTGTTACATGACAATTCTTTCAAGAGGAGTTTCTAAAGAAATATATTAGTCAACGGTTCATCGATCAAAATTGTTTCCACCAAGGCTATCATGTGCAAGAGATTTCAGGATGGATTGAATGTGGATATTCGTGTGTTAGTTGGGATTTTAGAGCTGAAAGAAATTATGGTATTGGTTGAACGGGCTTGTAAGGCCGAAGAGTTGAACAAAGAGAAGAGAAAAGCTGATCTCGAAACTAGAGATTCAAAGAAAAAACAAATGGGTAAGTCATTTTCATCTCAATCCTAGAAGTTTAAAGAAATGTATTCCCGTTCTAATTTTTCAGCGAGGTATTCATGCAGAGATCGCGAGAAGCACCATTCGAGTTTTAAATCTCAAGCCACCTCAATGGCGAGTGTGGGCAATGTAATGTATAAGAGACCCAAATGTCAACAATGTGGAAGAAGACATCCCGGTGAGTGTAGGATGAATGACTGGGCTTGTTTCAAGTGTGGCTCTCAAGAGCAACTCATCCGAGATTGTCTTGAAATGGCTGAGAAGGAAAATTTTAGAGAGTGTGGTTGAGTAATACTGCTAATAGAGGTAGGCCACCGAGAAATACCGAAAATGGCGCTAGCAGTAAAAGTTTGACGAAAGATGCAACTGTGAGATCCAAAGTTCGAGCACCTGCTAGAGCTTATGCTAATCGTGATCGTGAAGAAACGACATCTCTCGATGTTATCATTGGTACTTTTTCTCTCTGTAATACTAATGTAGTTGCATTGATTAATCCTGGATTGACTCATTTTTACTTTTGTGTGAAATTGGTAACTAGTAAGAACTTGCCTGTTGAATTTATTGAGTTTGTGATTAGAGTGTCAAACCCTTTAGGCTAACATGTACTAGTTGATAGAGTTTACAAGAATTGCCCATTAATGATTCGAGGTTATTATTATTTGACATATTTAATGTTGTTTCCATTTGATAAATTTGATGTTATTTTGGGTATGGATTGGTTGACATTGCATGATGCCGTAGTGAACTGTAAAAGAAAGATTATTGAATTGAAATGTGAAAATGGTGAAATTCTTCGGATTGATTCAGATGAGTCAGGTGAGTTACCTGTTATGATTTCTTCGATAACTGCCCAAGGATATGTGAGAAAATGCTGTGAAGCATACCTTGCTTATGTGTTGAATACAAAAGAATTTGAATTGAAAGTTGAATCAATGCCGATAGTTTGTGAATATCCGGAGGTGTTCTCGGAAGAGTTACATGGCTTACCTCCAGTTAGAGAAATTGATTTTGGTATTAACTTAGTACTAGGGACCTCGTCGATATCTATTGCTCCGTATAGAATGGCTCGACTGAATTGAAAGAGTTAAAGAATCAGTTGCAAGAGTTGAGAGATAAGGGTTTTGTGAAACCAAGTTATTCTCCCTAGGGTGCTCTAGTTGTAACGTCCCAAAAATTAAGGGCTGTAAATTTTTGTAAATTTCATGTTGTGCTTGCTCAGCTAGTTATTTGAGTGTATTTGGGGATTCTACGGAGGCCTAGGTTCAAGTATGAGCCTTGGAAAAAATTTAGTTTTTGGCCGTGGAGAGGGCTGTGGGCAGTAAGGCTTAAGTAAATCTTGTGCGTTAAGATGACACAAGATGAGCATGTAGCTCCATGGCATTGGCATCTTTGGGAAGGCATGGAGAGTGGGGTTCGAATCCCACAAGTTGCAATTAGAGGCTTTTATTTTGGGACTTGAGAGGGGAGGAAGCAGAGTTCGGATCAAACTCTTCAAGGGGAGTTGGAGACTTGGTCAAATGTTTCAAATGGATGGAAGGGAGCAATAGTAGGAGAAAATAGTGGTTGAAATCAATGGGATGGATATGTGAGGGAGAGTTGGCCGAATGGGAAGCTAAATAGGAAATTTTGGCCAAAGGCTTGTCATTTTGGGGAGTGCATATTCGATTTGTGTTAAGGGAAGTGCTGAATTTTCTCTGAATTTTCTTGGGGAAGTGTTTGCATTTTAGCACTTATGGACGTTTCGGGTCGTTTCTTTTCATTATTGACCTCTGTTTCATATTTTCTTTCTCCTTTATTTTTTCTTGCTAATTTCCAAATTAATAAGCCTCTACCTTCACTTTCTTTTCTTTCCTTTTCACACTATTCTTCTTACTTTGCAAAATTATCTCGCAGTTACTGCTCGTGTGTTGCTGAATCCCTTTTCTATTTTTAATTTTTTCTCTGGCCGAGTACAACACTTTCTCTTCCTCTTATTATTCTTCTCCTCTCCCTGTAAAGCATGAGTCAAAGCACTTAAACCTTGACTCCTTTAGTCTAGGCGAATCTATTAGGGTCTAAACATATCCTCCTCTCGTTCATTCAGCCTTCGAATCTCAAAATTTGGTTGGTAAGTGTGACTATAGTTGAATCTGGGGTTGGTATTCTTCTTGTTTCGTTGTGTTTTTCTATTTGGCCAAAAAGACTTTCATCCTCGTTACTATGGGATGGTTATCGCTAACACTTTATTTTTCATCAAATGCTACTAGGAACTCATCATTGTTAGCCAAAGTTTAGCGTCGATTATCCTTCCCTTGTAGGAGATCTATTTTTTGGTGGTATGTAGCGTAGATTGATTTAATGGTTTCAATTTTATAGAGATGTCTTAGCAAGGGTTGAACCTAATTGATTGGAACTATTGCTTTCATAGGTGCTTAATCTTGGGAGCTTCAACCTACAACCCATAACAGGTGTGTAATCTCACACTCCTGTATGTTCTGATAATGCTATGATCTGTGAAGCGGCTAAAAATCAAAATACTGAAAAGCCAAAACATCGACATCCAAGATCAGTCGAGCGTGCAAATGCTCGTAGTGATAAACAAGCCACAAACGTGGGCGATAGACCTTTGAGAGTGCAACGATCTTTCTCGTGGCCTTAGGCTGTAATGGGCCTTGTTGAGCTAAAGTGGGCTAAGTGGGCCCAATGGGTTAACAAGCCCACATGAGTTAAATTTATGGTAAGTGCCAGATGATTGATGTGGCTGCGAAGTCCACAAAATTGAGATCGAAAATAGGTTGATTGGGCCGCACGAGCGTATGGGCCCGTTTGGGCCAAAATTGGCCTTTAGACCCAATTACACTGTTATGATCAGAAAGGGAACCTGTGTTGCTCGAAGCGACAGTAGGCCTCCGAAAAGGACAATAGATGAGTAAATTACCGAAATCCCCTTAGTGGGTTAATTACCGAAATACCCTCGAGGGTGAAATTACCGTTCCACCCCTAAACGACAAATTGACCGTTATACCCTTAGTGGTAGCTTAAGTGTTGTTTATGTGATTTTTATATATCTTTGTATATGATCGTAATACATTGCATTCATAACATATTGCATTGGGTTGGGTTTGCTAATTGGAGGAAGTACCGTTCTAGTGGCATCGCCACATACTGTTACAGTGGCATTGCGACATACCGTTATAGTGGCATCACCACATATTCTTATTTTAGGGGCTCAACCACATATACCGTTATTAGCAGCTCGGTTGCATTATTGGAGAGTTTGGTGGCTGGGTTGACATGGTCCCCACATGGAGAGATTGGTTGGTACAGGTGGAGAGTTTGGTTTGAATGGGGTGGGTACATGTCCATTACGTTGATATGATTTGGGGCTTAGGCCCAAATCGTTACCAAAAAGGGCTTAGGCCCAAAATGACACAGTATGGGCTCGGGGCAGACTATGACCGTTATAGGGGATTGCACACTAAGTTCTCGTAACTCACCCTTTCTTTGAACCGTGCAGGTAATACCCAACTTTAGAGGATTTAGAGCTGCGGAGGACTCGGAGGTGGCCACACGACTAACATACTTTAAAGCTGAATTTAGCAACTCTATTTTTACTTTATTTTAATTATTGAGTTAATAATTTGTGTAATAAGGTCATTGGGATTTTCTTTTTAACTTTTATTTGGTATTTCTTTTAATTACAAATTGCTAATCTATTAAACACGGGTTTTTAAAGTAATAACTACTATTTTCAAAATATCATGTTCTCGTGACTACTTAAGTCAGACTTCTGCATCAAAATCAAGTTTTGAAAACAATAATATTTTTGTAAGAAAATAACTTGGAGCAAGACCTTGTTTTTGTAAGCAATGATATTCAGAATTTTTAAATGGTAGAAAGTCTTAAGTTGAGGAAGGGTTTTAAAGAACGCGTAGTATTTAAATAACCTTTTGATGTGGCATGCTAGATCCGGCCATAATGTCTAGGCTAGGTTTTGGGTGTTACATTTAGTGGTATCAGAGCCAAGTTACAAAACTTGACTGTGGAATGGGTCTTGAAAATTTTTCTAATCTACTTAAATTTTAGTTTGGAAGATGATAGTGTTACTGAAAGTGTGGCACATCGAGTCTCGGCACCAAATCCATAAGTTTCTTGACACTATACTCTGTTATATGTTGAAATGAATGTGTTGAGAAACTACTAGGGATAGTAGTAGCATATCGAACTCTTTAGTTAGGGAAACTGAAACTATAAGAGACTGAAACTATAGTAAACTCGATCTGCAAAAACAACTCTTATTACTGTTTTTCATAAATCATTTGATAATAATCATGAGAACTATAAGCTGATATGACTCTTAAAATAGATTAATACGCTACATGCATATGAATACAAGAGGTCGTAGAAGGGGTACACGAGGCCGTGGCAGAGGCCGGGGTGTTAGGGCTGGGTCCTCAGCATCGAGACATATGCCTAAAAGGGAAGCGCTAGCATCACCAGAGACTGAGACGGGGTCTCATGACTGAGCCGGTGGGGATGACACCCTGTCCAAAGCGATGTTGCGAGTGCTTCAGAGGGTTGTTGGAGTGAGTACTGGGTTAGTGGGCCGAGGGTCAATCTCTGAATGACTCTAGTCAAATGGTGTAAAAATTTTTAGGGGCATCTCTGGTATAGCCCCAAATGTGGCAGAATATTGGTTAGAGGCGGTTGAGCGAATAATGGATGATCTTGACTGCACGGTAGAGCAAAAACTGAAAGGAGCGGTATCTTTACTGCGAGAGAGGCATATCAATGGTGGCTTACCGTAAGAGAAGGCACGCGGGCTGATCGGGTGACATGGGACTTCTTTAAGGTGACTTTTCAAGGGAAATATGTCGGGATGAGTTATGTAGATGCCCAGAGAAAAGAATTTTTAAATCTGGTTCAGGGGAATAAGTCTATAGCAGAGTTTGAGGCGGAGTTTTTGCGGTTAAGTCGGTATGCTCGGGGCATGGTCGCGACTGAGTATGAACACTAAGTATGGTTCGAGGATAGACTTCTGGATAAGTTGCAGTACTGATAGCCCCTCAGAGGGAAAGGGATTTTGCTGCCCTGATTGAGAAGGCAAAGATTGTCGAGGAGGTGAAATGCTCTAAGCGTCAAAATAAGGAGAAAGAAAAGGGAAGAAATAAGAGGGATTTTGGGCCCTCAAGTTCTTTAGGTGGGCTTAATAAGAGGCCTAGGTTGGATGGGCTAGTCGACCGTAGCCTTGCGTTGAGTGTGGGAGACCTTGGGAGACCTCATCCGGGAAAGTGTTGGAAAAAAACTGGAGGGGTGTTTCAGATGTGGGTCCAAGGATCATCAGTTTAGAAACTGTCCTTGGGAGCATGTTGAGAGGCAAGTAGCAGGTCAGGGCTATGTGCAGCCAGTGAGAGGTGTTCAGCAGCCACCAAGAGGTTGTGGTCCACCCAGAGGGGGAAATGGGTTTGGACGAGGTCGTGGAGCACCAGGCAAAGGTGCTGGTAACACAGAGGTGAGACAGCCAGCGTTGGTTTAAGCTACTTGGCATCGAGAGGATGGCAACGTAGCTAACGTAATAACCGGTACGTTCCTCATTCATAATGTACCATATACTACTTTAATTGATATTGGGTCAACGCACTCGGTGTGTTGCATGTACTGTGTCAGGAACATTGGGCATGCAGTTTGAAATTGCTGATAGGGATACATCGGTGATTAGTCTACTGAGACAGTCAGTTAGAGTGGATAAGCTGTTTAGAGATGTGCCCCTAGAGGTCCAAGGGGTTGTCTTTCCGGCGGATTTGATGGAACTATCGTTTGGTGAGTTTGATCTCATTTTGGGCATGGATTAGTTGGTGAAACATCGTGAGAATTTGGATTGTGCTACTAAGTGTATGGTATTGAAGTCTTCGGAGGCTGAGGAAGTGGTCGTGATAAGGGAGCGAAGGGATTATTTATCCAATGTAATCTCAACATTAAGGTCCGAGAAACTGGTTCGCAAAGGTTGTGAGGCGTTGTTAGCTTATGTCAGCACATCTGATGTCGAAGGTTTGTCTGCTGGGGATGTCAGGAAAGTAAAGGAGTTTTTGGATGTATTTTGTGAAGAGCTTCTAAGGTTGCCTCCCAATCGTGAGGTTGAATTGACATTGAGCTCTTACCGGGAACAACTCTGATGTCTATCGCCTTTATAGGATGGCGTCGAAAGAGCTAGTAGAATTAAAGGCTCAAGTCCAAGAGCTACTGGATCGAGGATTCATCTGACCGAGTGTGTCTCTGTGGGGAGCACAGGTATTATTTGTGAAGAAAAAGGATGGGATACATGTGTATTGATTATCGTCAATTGAACAAACTGATGATTAAGAACAAGTACCGTTACCAAGGATAGACGATTTGTTTGATCAATTGTGTGGAGGTTCGATTTTCTTTAAGATAGATCTTAGATCGGGATACCATCAGTTAAGGGTTAAGGAGGCAGGTGTGTACAAGTCAGCATTCAGGACTCGTTATGGACACTACGAGTTTCTGGTCATGCTGTTTGGGTTGACAAATGCACCAGCCGCTTTCATGGATATGATGAACCGAGTTTTCCAATCCTATTTAGACCGGTTTGTGGTAGTGTTTATAGATGATATTCTGATATATTCAAGAACTGAGGAGGATGCAGATATTGAGATAAAAGCAGCTTTATGCCAAATTCAGCAAGTGCTGGTTTTGGTTACGAGGGGTGACATTTTTGGGTCATGTCATGTCTGTCGAGGGGATTTGGTTGATCCTCAAAAAATTGAGGCTGTATTGGATTGGAAGCCACCAAGTCGGTCTTTGAGATTTGAAGTTTTTGGGTTTGGCCTGGTATTACAGACGGTTCGTTGAGGGGTTCTCGCTGATTGCTGCACCCCTAACTAAGTTACTACATAAGGGAGTATCATTTATTTGGACTGTTAAATAGCAAGAAAGTTTTGAAAGCGAAAAAGATTACATCAAGCCGAGTATTAATTGAATGAGGTGGAAAGGAATTTGTTGTCTACTGTGATGCGTCGCACACGGGTCTGAGATCTTTGCTGATGGAAGAGGGTAAGGTGGTGGCTTATGCATCTCGTCCGCTTAGGCCGCACGAGGTGAATTACCCCACTCATGACTTGGAATTAGCTATGGTGGTATTCGCACTAAAGATTTGGAGACACTACTTGTACGAGGAGAATTCGATCATCTATACCAACCATAAAAGTCTTAAGTACCTCCTTACTCAGAAGGAGTTGAATCTTAGAGATGGATAGAGTTGCTGAAGGATTATGATTTCTCGATCGAGTATCATCTAGGAAAAGCTAACGTAGTACCGGATGCATTGAGCCGTAAGGTTGTATCTGATCTAAGAGCAATGTTTGCTCATCTTAACCTATTTGAGAATGGTAGTTTGTTAGCTGAACTGCAGGAAAAATCAACTCGGATTAATCAAATTAAAGATAAGTAGTTAATGGATGTTGGTTCCTCGTTTTCAACTGGTGAAGAAGGGAGAGACTGTGGATTTTAGGCTGAATAGTGGAGGAGTATTATGCTTTCGTGGGAGAGTTTGTGAATCGAGGGATTCTGAGTTAAGGCAGTCTATTCTGCGGGAGGCGCATAGTAGTCCATATCGCTGTGCATCCGGTGGAAACAAGTTATACCGAGATCAATGTGAACAATACTGGTGGCCAGGACTTAAGTGTGAGGTTACCGATTTTGTAAGTAAGTGTTTGACAAGACAGCAAGTGAAGGCTGAGCATCAATTGCCTTCTGGATTGCTGCAACATGTGAAAATTCCACTTTGGAAGTGGGAGAGAGTAACCATGAATTTTGTTAGTGGGCTACCCTTACGCCTACAAAAAAAGATTCGGTATGGGTCGTTGCAACACCCCTTACCCAGATTTCCCGCTAGAATCGAGCCCGATGCATTACTGATTTTCAACCACTTGATCGCCACTTAGGCTCAACATGACTACTCTCCTTTAGTCACACAACAACCTTATTCCCGACTTACGAGGCCTCACTCATACACACGAGGGCTCTCGAGGCTATTTTGGAAACTCTACGATCTTAAAATTTTCTCTAACTAGACAGGACTACACGCCTGTGTAAGATAGCACATGCTCGTGTGTAGACACACACGCCCACGTCCACCAACCGTGCACAAAACTCAACCATACTATTAAAACCCCATGGCTAGAGCACACGCTCGTGCCCACCATCGATGGTGAACACTAACTACTTCACATGCCCGTGCCCACCACCCGTGGTGAACATTGACTACTTCACACGGCCTTAAGCCTAGGCACACGCCTGTGTGGCTAGCCCATGGCCTACACTGCTCAATTCTGTCAAAGAGAGACGGCCAATGCACACGCCCGTGGGCTGGCCGTATGTTACACATGGCCTAGACGCATGCCCGTGTGCCTATCCACATGGACAAGAACAAGGCTATTTGCCAAGCCCTTTACCATTCTCACTTGCATACATTCAAACACCATCACATAACATCACATAGCATCAATATAACTCTTGAATTAAAGAAATTTAATTCAACAATGAAATCTTCATCCCAAACACAAGGGAGAACTATTTCTACTATGATTGCAATCGATTAAGCCATCATCTATAGCTATTCAACACCAAATTATAACTCACTTAGGCCAACACATTTTGCTATATCAACTATGACTTAGTCAACTTTAAAATAGGTCCCTATACATGCCATGACTCATAAGAACTTGAAACATCATACCAAGCATCAACTAGATAGTGTGAAAACATCTCCGGCGATCTCCAACCCGAGCTAGTTAAGTTAACCTATAAGAGATGGGAAAAGAAAAGGAGTAAGCAATAATGCTTAGTAAGTTCACATGCAAATACTAATCAATTATTGATACTCATTGATTATATACAATCTAAAGGTGTTATAGTGAATTTTACTCGTAAACTCATGGTTACCCATTCAATCATTCATAGAGCTTACTCATTCCGTCTCTTACCACATTCTAACCATATTTCGAGCTTAAGACTCACATTCATTAACTTATATCCCTGCACGTAACACCACATAGCCACATAATACAACACGTTGCAACTTCTCAATGAATAATTTATACTACTAATCACTCGGTGGTTTCGCACTTAGCCCACCATCAATCTCTAATATGGTGGTATCGCACATAGCCCACCATTAATCTCTAATAGGGTGGTATCGCACATAGCCACCATTTGTTACTAAACTCGATGGTATCGCACATAGCCCATCGGTGACAAAGGATATGGTGGTAACGCACACAACCCACCATTAATAATATTATTGATGGTATCGCACACAGCCCATGGCTAATAATTAATATGGTGGTATCGCACATACCCCACCATTATTATACGTTCACGGATATTTACCCACATGCATTTCCCTATTTCGAATGTTCATCCTAGAACATCCTCATGCACTATTATTCTTACTTAGATTTCTACAATACTTGTTTTCTTCCACGCAATGCATTTATACATACAACATATGCAATTAGGATGCATCATTTACACATGACCCACTTTGGTTTCACAATATACCAAATTTTACCTCAATTTAGTTCTAACACATACCGTACCTCTCGTGGTGCAACCATGTACTTTCTCATTTTCAACATATCTATTAAACAACATTTTTGAATTACATACACATAACATCATGTAACACCCCCAAACTCGGCCGATAAGCCCCGACCGGATCTCGGTATGTTATCATGGAAGAACAGTTGAAAATATTTTGACTTTAGAATAAAACATGTAAATTTGTTAACTTTTGAAAACCATGTCCATTTAAAATTATACTTAAACTTTGTTATTATAAAATGTCCAAATTAAAACTTTAATGTATATGCTTTGAGTAAATAGGTGGCTAAAAATAAAATCATCTTCACATAGTAATTTAATTAAATCAAGCCCATAATAAAATAATACCAAAAATAACAACAAGGCCCTTATTACAACCCAATATTTAAACAAAATACTTAATTTCAAAATGCATAAAATAATCAAAATCTCTTCTTTGCATGGCCACCTTGTATCCACTCCAACCCGCCCAAGCTCATGAATCACCCGAAATGGTTGAGAAAATTTGGGTGAGTCCATGCACTCGATGTATAATCATTACACATGTTTCACACGTATGGGCTTAACCCATACCCACACAAATCCATACCAATAGATATGCAAAATGTATCCCACCCCAATCCTAAGTCCATCCGTTACACCAACCTTAGCAGACTCGCCTAAGGTCGTGGCTAATCCATCGATCACAACCGAGTGATCCCACATATCCTACCTCGATGCACTGCTGCAGACAAGGCCGTGGTCGAGCCACCGATCACATCGTGATCCTCAAATCCTACCTTGGCGAGACTTGTCGCTCAAAGCCGTAAGCAGTAACCACCGATCACGTAAGTGATCCCAACAAGAATCCGTCCACTGTGATGCACTCACTATCAACCGCCGAGATGGGCACCTAGCTAACATCTCCTTGATGAAGCACACACTAATCATCAAGCGCTAATGCGACATGAGGCTAACATTAGACCACGTACATAATATGTACATCCCGTCCTTCCTTGATCAAAACCAATCCCCATGCACATATGTCAATGTATCATGTCAAATCAATATATAGAGTGAGTATAATCACATGCTCATTACCATATCAAACAGCACCATAAATAATTTAATATCACAATTTACTAACCTATTAACCGACATTACCCCAAACATGGGTATCCACCACTTTAGCCTTTTGTTTGACAACGACAAGTGAAGGTCGAGCATCAATTGCCTTCGGATTGCTGCAACATGTGAAAATTCCACTTTGGAAGTGGGAGAGAGTAACCATGAATTTTGTTAGTGGGCTGCCCCTTACGCCTACAAAGAAAGATTCGGTATGGGTCGTGCAACACCCTTACCATTTCCCGCTAGAATCGAGCCCGATGCATTACTGATTTTAAACCACTTGATCGCCACTTAGGCTCAACATGACTACTCTCCTTTAGTCACACAACAACCTTATTCCTGACTTACGAGGCCTCACTCATACACACGAGGGCTCTCGAGACTATTTCGAAAACTCTACGATCTTAAAATTTTCTCCAACTAGACAGGACTACACTGGTAAGATAGCACAGCTCGTGTGTAGAACACACGCCCACGCCCACCAACCGTGCACAAAACTCAACCATACTATTAAAACCCCATGGCTAGAGCACACGCTGTGCTCCACCACCGATGGTGAACACTAACTACTTACCTGCCTCTCGTGGTGCAACCATGTACTTTCTCATTTCAACATATCGTGAAATAACATTTTGAATTACATACACATCCTCATCTTCCTATCATTCATTTTATTCCATAAAACTCATCAAACAACATAAACTCTATCCTGGTAAGTCCCTAGACTTTCAACCATGATTCAAACTAGTCCTCTCGATTAGCTAGCTTAAGCTTTGAGGACTCCAAAATACAAATCATCAATAACCATAAAATTGACTTACTTGAAGGGATTGACTGCTAAATTTTGTGCTTCAAGAACCCATTCTTGTTTATATTCGTGAAAGAAATAGAATCCAAATAAAATATTATATCTTTTGCTTATTTCATCTTATTTTATTCCTTTTAATGCACCTAACATGACCAACATTTAATGCCCTTGTCCAGCTTTCATTAACATCAAACCAATTCCATGCCCTAATTGCACATTTGGGACCTCAATTTATATTCATGCTATTTGCACCTCTAGCAAATAAAATAGAACTTTCGATTTATCGCGCATTTAGTCCTATTTGTCATTAAGCATGCAAATCGCTTGATTATACACGATTGACTAAACCGAAAATCACGCGTGAAAACAAAAAGTTTCAAGTCTCCAAATCTCGGTAGATCACTACTACAAATCTTGACTATCGCCTCTAAAAGGTTTTGCCTTCCCCTGTCGGCCAAAACTAAACAACATAATCATTCTAATCAACCTCTGAAGGGTATAGTAGTAATTTTACCTACCGAGGGCATTTTTAGTAATTTACCCACCAAGGGTATTTTTCGTAATTTACAAGCGTAATGGCTAGAAGGCCTAATGTATATTAGCGATAAATTTACCATTCCGGTCGTCTGCAAGACGATTGGTGAACCTAAAACTGCGATTTTGGCCCATTCGTCCACACTAACAATGTGTGCCAATAGCTTGCGTCTATCACGTATAAGTTTCACCTAGTCTAATACTAACCAATCATACAATTTACTCATATGGGCCCTTGGGCCCATTAAATACTTGACCGGCGAGGGCAGTAGCCCCTACCCACGAGAATAAACATCACATCGACATCATGCCCCTGAGAGGATCTTACTCAAAATATCATATTGATGCCATGACCCTAACATGGTCTTATTCAATATCTCACACCTAGGCCATATTCCAATATGGTCTTACACAAGACCTTAATTATCATATCACAATGCTATTTGCACTCCCCACTATTCTTAGATTCAATTCTCTTGGCATCTTGTCAAGACATATTTAATACATTCATAGTATAATATACATTCCATATAGCATTGGAATATTAAATAACCCATATATAAGTGTAACATTTGCACACGAACTTACCTCGATATCGAAAAGGGCAGAAAGGAACCATTTTTGCCCTCATTTCCCTTTTCTCCCGTTCTAGGTCCGAATCTCATGTTCTTTGATCTAGAATAATGGAATTTACTTATTTAATCATTTATAAATCATAATACACCATAATCTACACTTAGGCAAAAATAAATAATTTGCCCTTATACTTTGGCAAAATTATGATTTTGCCCCTAGGCCTGTAAATAAATTTTCGTCACATATTTTTATTAAACAACCCTAGATAAACATTTAATCCTCTTACAGCTATTCACAATTCCAACTATTTCATGCTTTAATGAATAAATTACAACTTTTGCATTTTAGTCCCAATTAGGTGTTTTCATAACAACACCTTTCATAAAAGTTGTTCCTCATCTTCCTATCATTCATTTTATTCCATAAAAACTCATCAAACAACATAAACTCTATCCTGGTAAGTCCCTAGACTTTCAACCATATTGCAAACTAGTCCTCTCATTAGCTAGCTTAAGCTTTGAGGACTCCAAAAATACAAAAATCATCAAAAAATAACCATAAAATTGACTTACTTGAAGAGGAGATGAGCTGCTGAAATTTTGTGCTTCAAGAAACCCCATTCTTGTTTATATTTTTCGGTGAAAGAAAAGAATAAATAAAAATATTATATCTTTTTGCTTATTTCATCTTATTTTATTCTTTTTAATCACCTAACATGACCAACATTTAATGCCCTTGTCCCCCTAGCTTTCATTAACCGGCCAAACCAATTCCATGCCCTAATTGCACATTTGGGACCTCCAATTTATATTCCATAGCTATTTGGCACCTCTAGCAAATAAAATAGAACTTTCGTACTTTATGCGATTTAGTCCTTTTTCGCGATTAAGCATGAAATCGCTAAAATTAAAGCACCAAAATTTCCATGCATCTTTATAAACATGTTATAACACATAAAATAACATGAAAATAATTTTCTCTAACCTCAAATTATTGATTCTGAGATCACTATTTTGACTAGCCCCTAAATCGGGCTGTTACAAATCTCCCTCTTAGGGATTTTCGTCCCTGAAAATCTTACCAGGAATTGTTGCTTCCAACATTCTTAAAACGTTTCCACTAACTCTTCAAAATCACAAATCGATAAATTCTCAACTCTCTCTCTTCAGAACTTTTAAGCTATAGTACACAAAATCAGAGCAACACTTTGAAGTCCAGATTACTTTTCTTCTTGGTACATATACTCATAAATCTGACAATTGTGAACTCTGTACACGTTAGAATAATTTCAGTACAATTTGGATGATATCCCCTTCTTGGAAAATCATGTCAATTCAAATTCAAAATCTATAATACTTTGTCAAACTACCTCTTTGAAATAATCACTGACTGTTATAGTCCTGACTTACATGTTTTGAAGATTCAACTTTTAGTGGTCTATTGCCTCTGACCATAAACTCAATCATATCATGACTTGTACTCAATTGTCAAAAAAATTATGCATATATCTACACTTTCTTATTCTTTCATGAGTAGACATGCTACTACTAAATCTCATACCAAAACTTCTGTATAAGTTTTGATTTCATCATTATATAAATTCCTTCTCAAGATAACATCAACAACGAAAACCTTATCCTACTGAAATTTTAACATCTATACTATGTCCGCTGTCTGAGAGGTGTCTCAATAACTATAACACCATTGTAATTGTTCAAGCCGTTTTCATTATCTCACATTCAAATTTTTTGTAGCATTCGAAACTCTATTTCATTAGGATTCAAAAAACACCTGACATTTTCCCACCAATCATATTAACCTCAATTTCATAACTCAGCCTCAAAAGTGATCATCTTAGAATCACCAATCTAATAATCTCTTTCGACGTAATTCTAACCACTCAAAGATGTAAACTACTTCTTTACACTCGGGTATTAAAACACCTTTCAATGGCTTTCAACTTAACCACCCCGATTAGAAAACTTCAATGAGTATATCTCTATATCATGCTCCCTACTCATGAACACATAGAATTTTATTCTCTTTACTGATTCATGCATAAATATACACATAAACAGAATCATAACTCAATACATCAATCTACTCTTTTCTCCATACTGAGAATAGATATTTCGAACACACTCTCATCTAAGTTTCTCCTGATGTGTTAATCTAAAACCTTTCCTACCGTCTTGTCTCACGATAGCAGAGACATCTCAATCGAATGTATTAACTCCATTCGACTTCCCCGAAACCCATTGCACAACGTGAAACTTCTGATTTCACTTCTTATACTAGAATCATTACCAATTTTCTCTTCAAAGTATCCAAACAAGGTTACGAAGAGATAAAGGAATGTCGATTTTAATAACTAAATCGACAGCCATTTAATCTAATTTTTCAATCAGCTAACATTCTCACACCATCACGATTCATGAAATAAACAACTACATCACTCCTGAAAGGCAACAGATATTAACATGTAATACTTAAAGAGATCATTATGATCCATACAACTATGGTTATCATAATTGAACACTCTCACAATTCAAATATTGTTTCTCTAACCATTTCTGTTCTCAAAACTCCTTAACCATTCCTTTCATTAAAGAACATCAATTTAAAAAGGTCTCGATAAACATACACCTCAGGCTTTCTACTCACTTGAGTCAAATAGCCTAGGCTAACTTTCTCTTTGCTTTTAACATTGCACAATCAATACAATCGTCAAAACATTTATACATACTTACTTACAATTGCCTTTATTAAGCACATATTGTGCCACACACTGTACTTATTTCTTCGTGACTCGTTCATGAGTGCCTGTATTCACTCATTCACATGACTTTAGTACAATTCTCATTTTTATTTCTAAACTCATCTACTTATCCCATTAATCACTAGGGATAGTCAAAGATGCATATTCATCATCATTACTGTAAGTACGAAATCAATGCCACATCCCGAGGTGGTCTTATATGGAGTCACCCCTATATACCAATGCCATATCCCGGATATGGTGTTAAACAATTTTCATATTCATTTTTAAAGCCATATTCTGAATATAGCCTTATACGAAAATCGTAATTTGGTGCCGAGGCCATGCCCCGGACATGGTCTTATACAGGACCTTACTCATTTCTCATCTCGATGATAGCATTATCATATCATTATAGCCCCCTAAGACTTCAACCTTATGTTCAGCAATAATTAATATATTTAGTAGTGTATCATGTATCAATGTGATACCAAGCATTATCAATTATGCTAACATACATATTGCACTATTCATATACAAACTTACTAAACTTGACTATCAGAAACATCTCATCATGATTCAACAGTGGTAAGGGGGTGAAGTTGTAGAGCCATTAACTTAATTCTCGTGACTACATACATATGATTTAACATTCATCATTAATGAAGTATAATCATAGTCATACAACTCGCTTCAGGTGAGTTTTCATGCTTACTCATGCTACAATTGTTTCTATCACTCATAATCTCGAACAGTAACTTCACTTACTCAAATTCCACATTAATGTCTACTCGAGTACTCATTATTAAACTCTAATTTCTCTTACCATTGCTTATCAATTTAAAGAATGTCTTATGGGTTTGAGTACGTCATCTACTTTATAGCCATAGTCCCACTATGGTCTTACTCGTACCATAACATCATAGCCCACCTATTACCTTACATGTTGTTACGATGCCATAGCCTCGCTATGGTCTTACACAAGATCTTATGTCGATGCCATGTCCTACACATGGTCTTATATGATTTCTTACCGAAGCCAGGTCCCAGACGTGGTCTTACACAGAATCACTATTTGATACTGACGCCATATCCCAGATATGGTCTTACAAGGGGATCACGTATCGTTGCCAATGCCATGTCTCATACATGTTCTTATATGGGATCACACGTATTTCCATGGTCCAACCATGGTCTTATTCATCAATTTATCATTGAACGACCGAACTCATCTCCTGCATTTTTCTTAATCAAACTCCTTAGTTTAACTCCCACACTATAATATATGTGGCTTCATGGCAGAGTCATAAAACAAAACATCATACATCCTCTATTTTAATAGTCACACATGAGATTCAACTATGTGGACATATTGATTATTCATCATTCAAACAGTCGTACATAGACACATATCTCGTTCTCTGGGTAAATTTACTCACTATTTTCTCTTAACCCCACAGGTTGAATATATGACACCGTATACATATCAAACCAATATAGATAAGCTTATCACCTTATAACTCTCATTTTATTCCTCAACTTAGAATTATCTCATTTCATGCCTTATCATACACATGCCATAAAATTCTATTCGTACCTCTCTGAACTTCAACAATGCATAAGCACATTTCAATCACCTCATTATCACTTACAACATTATTGAAATTAGCTCAGTTGGGAATCATCTCTATCTTAACAAAATAATTTCGTCAAAGCCGGGAGACATCACACTATCATGGTCTACCTATGGCATGTATAGCTAGACTCGTACTCACGCTAGGTTAGTCCGAGAACTGACTAAACCATAGATCTGATACCACTAAATGTAAAACCCTTTACCCGTATTTCCTGTCTTAGCCGAGCCCGAGGCATTACCGAATTAAAACCACTTGATCGCCACTTAGGCTCAACGTGACTACTCTCCTTTAGTCACCACAACGACCTTATTCCTGACTTACGAGGCCTCACTCATACACACGAGGGCTCTCGAGACTATTTTGGAAACTCTACAATCTTAAAATTTTCTATCTAGACAGAACTACACTCCCGTGTGTAGACACACACGCCCATGTCCACCAACCGTGCACAAAACTCAACCATACTGCTAAAATCCCATGGCTAGAGCACACGCCCGTGCCCACCAACCGTGGTGAACACTGACTACTTCACACAGCCCTGAATCTAGGTACACGCCTGTGTAGCTAGCCCGTGGCCTACACTGCTCAATTCTGTCAAAGAGACACAGCCAATGCACACGCCTGTGGTGTGTGTCACATATGGCCTCGACACATGCCGGTGTGCCTATCCACATGGACAAGAACAAGGCTATTTGCCAAGCCCTTTACCATTCTCACTTGCATACATTCAAACACCATCACATAACATCACATAGCATCAATATAACTTTTGAATTAAAGACATTTAATTCAACAATGAAATCTTCATCCCAAACACAAGGGAGAACTATTTCTACTATGATTACAATCGAATTAAGCCATCATCTATGGCTATTCACAACCAAATTATAGCTCACTTAGGCCAACACATTTCGCTATATCAACTATGACTTAGTCAACTTTAAAAGAGGTCCCTATACATGCCATGACTCATAAGAACTTGAAACATCATTCCAAGTGTCAACTCGATAGTGTGAAAACATCTCCAAAGTGATCTCCAACCCAAGCTAGTTAAGTTAACCTATAAGAGATGGGAAAAGAAAAGGAGTAAGTAATAATGCTTAGTAAGTTCACATGCAAATACTAATCAATTATTGATACTAATTAATTATATACAATCTAAAGGTGTTATAGTGAATTTTACTCATAAACTCATGGTTACCCATTCCATCATTCATAGAGTTTACTCATTCTATCTCTTAACAAATTCTAACCATATTTCGATCTTAAGACTCACATTCGTTAACTTACATCCCTGCACGTAACACCACATAGTCATATAATACAACACGTTATGACTTCTCAATGAATCATTCATACTACCAATCACTCGGTGGTTTCGTACTTAGCCCACCATCAATCTCTAATAGGGTGGTATCGCATATAGCCCACCATTAATCTCTAATAGGGTGGTGTCGCACATAGTCCACCATTTGTTACTAAACTCGACGGTATCACACATGGCCCATCGATGACAAAGGATATAGTGGTAACGCACACAGCCCACTATTAATAATATTATTGATGGTATCACACACGACCCATCAATAACAATTAATAAGGTGGTATCGCTTTATAGCCCACCGTTATTATACGTTCACGGGTATTTACCCATATGCATTTCCTATTTTGAATGTTCATCCTAGAACATCCTCACGCACTATTATTCTTACTTAGATTTCTACAATAATCGTTTGCTTCCATAATGTATTTATACATACAACATATTGTTAGGATGCATCATTAACACATGACCCATATGGTTTCACCATATACCAAATTTTACCTCAATTTAGTTCTAACACATACTCGTACCTCTCGTGGTGCAACCACGTACTTTTTCATTTTCAACATATCTATTAAATAACATTTTTGAATTATATACACATAACATCACATCGACATCATGCCCTACAGGTGTTACTTGAAATCTCATATCAATGCCATGACACCGACATGGTCATATTCAACATCTCACACCTAGGCCATATTCCAATATGGTCTTGCACGAGACCTTAATTATCATATCATAATGATATTTGCACTCTATACTATTCATAGATTCAATTCTCTTGACATCTTTTCAAGACATATTTAATACATTCATAGTATAATATACATTCCATACAAAGATTGGAATATTAAATAACCCGTATATAATTGCAACATTTGCTACTAACTTACCTCGATATCGAAAAGGGTAGAAACAAACCCTTTTTTGCCATTATTTCCTTTTCTCCCGTTCTAGGTTCGAATATCATTTTCTTTGATCTAGAACAATGGAATTTACTTATTTAATCATTGATAAATCATAATACACCATAATCTACACTTACACAAAAATGGCTAATTTACCCTTATACTTTGGCAAAATTTTAATTTTGCCCCTAGGCTCGTAAATAAATTTTCGTCATATATTTTTATGAAACAAGCCTAGCTGAACATTTAATCCTCTTATAGCTATTCACAATTCATACTATTTTATTCTTTAATGAACAAATTGCAACTTTTGCATTTTAGTCTCAATTAGGTGTTGTCATAACAACACCTTTCACAAAAGTTGTTTCTCATCTTCCTATCATTCATTTTCTTCCATAAAAACTCACCAAACAGCATAAACTCTATCATGGTAAGTCCCTAGACCTTTATCCATATTGCAAACTAGCCTCTCATTAGCTAGCTTAAGCTTTGAGGACTCCAAAATACAAAATCATCAAAATAACCATCAAATTGACTTACTTGAAGAGGAGATGACCTACTGAAATTTTGTGCTTCAAGAATCCCCATTCTTGTTTGTATTTTTGGTGAAAGAAAAGAAGAAATAAAAAGATGATAGCTTTTTGCTTATTTCATCTTATTTTATTCTTTTTAATCACCTAACATGGCCAACATTTAATGCCCTTGTCCCCCTGGCTTTCATTGACCGGCCAAACTAATTCCCTAGACTAATTGTACATTTGGGACCTCCAATTTATATTCCATAGCTATTTGGCACCTCTAGCAAATAAAATAGAACTTTCGTACCTTATGCGATTTAGTCTTTTTTCGCGATTAAGCATGAAATCGCTAAAATTAAAGCACCAAAATTTCGATGCATCTTTATAAACACGTTATAACACATAAAATAACATGAAAATAATTTTTGTAACCTTGAATTATTTATTTCGAGATCACTATTTTGACTATACCCTAAATCACCACATAAAGAGTTGTTGATCTACCGACTAAATCGCCCACTTCATACCGATTCGTCAGATCGACATAAACACATGAAGTTGGCCAAGTTGTGCGTGGCGTAAATCATGATGTTACGTAGGGTACCAAAGGTTCATCATTAGATTGAGACCCTAGATTCACGTCTCAATTCTAGAGAGTGTTACGAAGCTTTGGGTATGAGGTTACATTTCAAAGATGGTATTTCATCCTCGCTGTGCCTATCCACATGGACAAGAACAAGGCTATTTGCCAAGCCCTTTACCATTCTCACTTGCATACATTCAAACACCATCACATAACATCACATAGCATCAATATAACTCTTGAATTAAAGACATTTAATTCAACAATGAAATCTTCATCCCAAACACAAGGGAGAACTATTTCTACTATGATTACAATCGAATTAAGCCATCATCTATGGCTATTTACAACCAAATTATAACTCACTTAGGCCAACACATTTCGCTATATCAACTATGACTTAGTCAACTTTAAAAGAGGTCCCTATACATGCCATGACTCATAAGAACTTGAAACATCATTCCAAGTGTCAACTCGATAGTGTGAAAACATCTCCAGTGATCTCCAACCCGAGCTAGTTAAGTTAACCTATAAGAGATGGGAAAAGAAAAGGAGTAAGCAATAATGCTTAGTAAGTTCACATGCAAATACTAATCAATTATTGATACTAATTAATTATATACAATCTAAAGGTGTTATAGTGAATTTTACTCGTAAACTCATGGTTACCCATTCCATCATTCATAGAGTTTACTCATTCTATCTCTTAACAAATTCTAACCATATTTTGATCTTAAGACTCACATTCGTTAACTTACATCCCTGCACGTAACACCACATAGTCATATAATACAACACGTTATGACTTCTCAATGAATCATTCATACTACCAATCACTCGGTGGTTTCGTACTTAGCCCACCATCAATCTCTAATAGGGTGGTATCGCATATAGCCCACCATTAATCTCTAATAGGGTGGTGTCGCACATAGTCCACCATTTGTTACTAAACTCGACGGTATCACACATGGCCCATCGATGACAAAGGATATAGTGGTAACGCACACAGCTCACTATTAATAATATTATTGATGGTATCACACACAGCCCATCAATAATAATTAATAAGGTGGTATCGCACATAGCCCACCGTTATTATACGTTCACGGGTATTTACCCATATGCATTTCCCTATTTTGAATGTTCATCCTAGAACATCCTCACGCACTATTATTCTTACTTAGATTTCTACAATAATTGTTTGCTTCCACGCAATGTATTTATATATACAACATATTCAGTTAGGATGCATCATTAACACATGACCCATATGGTTTCACCATATACCAAATTTTACCTCAATTTAGTTCTAACACATACTCGTACCTCTCGTGGTGCAACCACGTGCTTTCTCATTTTCAACATATCTGTTTAATAACATTTTTGAATTATATACACATAACATCACATCGACATCATGCCCCGATAGGGTGTTACTTGAAATCTCATATCAATGCCATGACACTGACATGGTCATATTCAACATCTCACACCTAGGCCATATTCCAATATGGTCTTGCACGAGACCTTAATTATCATATCACAATGATATTTGCACTCCATACTATTCATAGATTCAATTCTCTTGACATCTTTTCAAGACATATTTAATACATTCATAGTATAATATACATTCCATACAGCATTGGAATATTAAATAACCCGTATATAATTGCAACATTTGCACACGAACTTACCTCGATATCGAAAAGGGTAGAAACAAACCCTTTTTTTGCCATTATTTCCCTTTTCTCCCGTTCTAGGTTCGAATATCATTTTCTTTGATCTAGAACAATGGAATTTGCTTATTTAATCATTGATAAATCATAATACACCATAATCTACACTTACACAAAAATGACTAATTTGCCCTTATACTTTGGCAAAATTTTAATTTTGCCCCTAGGCTCGTAAATAAATTTTCGTCATATATTTTTATGAAACAAACCTAGCTGAACATTTAATCCTCTTATAGCTATTCACAATTCATACTATTTCATTCTTTAATGAATAAATTGCAACTTTTGCATTTTAGTCTCAATTAGGTGTTGTCATAACAACACCTTTCACAAAAGTTGTTTCTCATCTTCCTATCATTCATTTTCTTCCATAAAAACTCACCAAACAACATAAACTCTATCATGGTAAGTCCCTAGACCTTTATCCATATTGCAAACTAGTCCTCTCATTAGCTAGCTTAAGCTTTGAGGACTCCAAAAATACAAAAATCATCAAAAATAACCATCAAATTGACTTACTTGAAGAGGAGATGACCTACTGAAATTTTGTGCTTCAAGAATCCCCATTCTTGTTTGTATTTTTGGTGAAAGAAAAGAAGAAATAAAAAGATGATAGCTTTTTGCTTATTTCATCTTATTTTATTCTTTTTAATCACCTAACATGGCCAACATTTAATGCCCTTGTCCCCCTGGCTTTCATTGACCGGCCAAACTAATTCCCTGGCCTAATTGTACATTTGGGACCTCCAATTTATATTCCATAGCTATTTGGCACCTCTAGCAAATAAAATAGAACTTTCGCACCTTATGCGATTTAGTCCTTTTTCGCGATTAAGCGTGAAATCGCTAAAATTAAAGCACCAAAATTTCGATGCATCTTTATAAACACGTTATAACACATAAAATAACATGAAAATAATTTTTTGTAACCTTGAATTATTTATTCTGAGATCACTATTTTGACTATACCCTAAATCAGTCTATTACAGTAGTTGTTGATCGGCTGACTAAATCTGCCCACTTCATACCAGTTCGTACTGATTACTCGTTACTGAAGTTGGCCAAGTTGTACGTGGCAGAAATCATGATGTTACGTAGGGTACCGGTGTCTATCATTTCAGGACAGAGACCCTAGATTCACGTCTCAATTCTAGAGAGTGTTACACGAAGCTTTGGGTATGAGGTTACATTTCAGCATGGTATTTCATCCTCAGACTGATGGGTAGTTGGAGAGGGTCATTCAGATTTTGGAAGACATGCTAAGAAGCTGTGTGATTGATTTTAAGGGTAGTTGGGAAGACTATCTACCATTAGCGGAATTCGCTTATAACAACAGTTACCAATCTAGTATTCAGATGGCACCGTATGAGGCATTATATGGTCGTAGGTGTCGTACCCCTACTTGTTGGAAAAAATTAGGCGAGCGTCAATTGTTGGGTCTAGAGCTAATTTTTGAAATTGAGGAGAAAGTGAAATTGATCTGTGATCGGTTAAAAGAAGCATTAGATAGGTAGAAGTCGTATGCTAATTTAAAGTGTAAAGAGATTGAGTATGTAGTGGGAGATTATGTTTTCTTAAAGGTCTCACCATGGAAGAAGATTCTGAGATTTGCGCGAAAAGGCAAGCTGAGCCCTAGATTTATCGGGCCTTATCGGATAGTAAAGCGTATGGGACCGGTTGCCTATCAGCTAGAACTACCTTCTGAGCTAAACCGTATACATAATGTATTCCACATTTCTATGCTGAGGTGATACTGTTCTGATCCTTCCCATATAGTGCCGATGGAGGAGATCGAGGTAAGACCTGGTCTGAATTTTGATGAAGAACCAGTACAGATATTAGATCATGATGTTAAGGTGCTGAGAAGGAAATCTATTCCATTAGTCAAGGTGCTTTGGCATAATCACGGTTCAGAGGAAGCCACGTGGGAGTCTGAGGAGGTGATACGATAGCAATACCCGCATCTCTTTTGATCAGGTAAATTTTGAGGCCAAAATTTCTTTAAGGGGGTAGAGTTGTAACGTCCCAAAAATTAAGGGTTGTAATTTTTTGCAAATTTCTTATTGTGCTTGCTCAGCTGGTTATTTAAGTGTATTTGGGGATTCTATGGAGGCTTGGGTTTGAGTCTGAGCCTTGGAAAAAATTTAGTTTTTGGCCCTTTAGTGAAGAGGGCTATGGGCAATAGGGCTTAAGTAAATGGTGTGTGTTAAGATGACACAAAATGAGCTTGTAGCTCAGTGGAATTGGTGTCTTTGAGAAGTCATGGAGAGTGGGGTTCGAATCCCACAAGTTGCAATTAGAGGCTTTTATTTTGTGACTTAAGAGGGGAGGAAGTAGAGTTTGGATCAAACTTTTCAAGATGAGTTGGAGACTTGGTCAAAAGTTTCAAATGGATGGAGGGGAGCAATAGTAGGAGAAAATAGTGGAGAAAATCAAGGGGATGGATATGTGAGGGAGAGTTGCCCGAATGTGGGGAAGCTGAATAGGGAATTTTGGCCAAAGGCTTGTCATTTTCGGGAGTGCATATTCGATTTGTGTTAGGATAAGTGCCGAATTTTCTCTAAATTTTCTTGGGGAACTATTTGCATTTTAGTGAAATTCAAATTTGCTTTTATGGTTTTCTTATAAAGACGTTACAATTGATATTTGCGAAAACTTTGTTTATAATAGAAATTAGATTCAATAATTTACGAAAACATGATATTTTGGAAAACCGTTTATTAACTTTTTTTAAGAAAACTCCATATTAATCTTTTAGCAATAAGTCATAGCGGAAAAGAAAGTTTAAAAGAAAAATAAAGTACAATGGCCTTATTACAAAACATTAAACCAAATTAAAATAATCTTAAAATAAAGAAAATCAAAAATTTACTAAAGTTCGTGAGAAGTTCTCCGACGTATGGCCACCCCAGAGTCCTCCGCAGCTCCAAATCATCAACGCTGGGATCACCTGCAAGGTTAAAGCAAAAGGGGTGAGCTACAAGAACTCAGTGTGTAATCCCCTAATCAACCATTAATTGGGCTCGAGCCTATAAGGAAGCAGACTGGGTCGATGCCCTATTCGGTGAAAATCTTGGCCTTAGCCCTATAAACATGATAATGCAAACAGAGAATGCAACCTAACCCAATCCAACCCAACACACCCCCGTACCAACCCTACACACCTGTGGGGATCCGGTCAACCCACCCAACCCTACACACCAATATGGCAGACAAGCTGCTAATCATAGAATTTGTGGCTGAGCCACCAGAATAACAAAATATATGTGGCATAGCCACTAGATAGAATGTGACAAAGCCACCAGAATACACTTCCTCTGATCATTAATCCCAACCCATGCAATATATTATAAATGCAATGCATCATACATACAAAAGTGTAAATAAAACACATACATGATAACAAACCATAATCAAGGTTTAATGGTCATTTACTGTAACATCCCAAACCCGACCTAAAAGTTAGGCCCGAATCTGGAATGCCACATTAAAGGCACAATTCAAAAATAGTTTTGCTAATTAAGAATTTATGGCCCAAAAGCCCAAAATCTAATATACTTATTAATTAAAAAAACCCATTTTATTATTTTAAGCATTTAGTAAACCAAGTTTGAACATAAGAGCTTACTTAGGTTTAATAACTAAATAAAATTTAATCTCAAAACCCAAATTAAATTCAAAGTCAAAATGGAGTACAAGGTCTTATTACATCCACTAAAAATTAAGTAAACAAAACATGTATTTTGAAACAAATAAATGAAAATTCAAGCCTCTTGTAGTGTGGCCATCTCAGAGTCCTCTCCCATGTCGAGTCGTCTATTCGGGATAACTTGAAACATTAAATTAAAGGGGTGTGAGTTTCAAAACTCAGTGTGCATAACCCTTGGCAAATAAATTACTTACAGATATTCACGTTGGGCCTAAGCCCTATCAAAATCGATGGTCTTGGGCCTTATCCCACAAAGACCTCATATCATTCATAAACAAATAATGCAAAACCCACCATAAAAATCCATCCGCTACACACCATTTCCCTTCCAACCTTATGACTCTTGTGGGGAATTGTAGCTCGACCCACCCCACCGCTACACACCAAGGGTAGCCCGACTGCGGTACTACCGAATGTTACAGCAAAGCTACTAATCATATATATTGGGCTTAAAGCCTCCTTTGGATCCATACCATATGGTCATGCGATCTTGGATCCATACCGTACGGCTATGCGATCCTCAAATATTGACACAGAGTCATCAATATATATGTTAGGCACATAGCCACGGTAAATATGATTGGCACAAAGACATAATAATAGCACAAAGCCTTCGGCATTGGCACAAAGCCCATAATCACGGCACGAAGCCCATATTAATGGCACATAGCCCTCGGTAACATTATTGGTGCAGCATGGCTGCTCGGTGGCTAAAAGCCTACGGTGGATCCATACCATACGGCCATGCGATCTTAGATCATTACCATACAGGCCATGTGATCCTCAAATCTTCCTCCGTACTATAATTCCCACCCATATGCATCCTAAGCAGAATATCATATGAATGCATCAAACACAAAAGTAACATCCACAAACTCATATTCGTCACATAGGGGTATTTTTATCATTTCACTACCTAGGGGTATTTTCGTAATTCTACCCTATAAGGGTATTTTGGTAATTTCACAAATTAGGGGTATTTCAGTAATTTCACAAACTAGGGTACTTTGGTAATTTCACAAATCGAGGGTATTTCGGTAATTTCACAAATCGAGGTACTTTGGTAATTTTGTAAACCGGGGTATTTTGGTAATTTCACAAATCAAGGATATTTTGGTAATTTTGCAAAACAGGGGTATTTTGATACTTTACCAATATAAGGGTATTTTAGTAATTTAACAAATATAAGGGTATTTGGTCCCTATCGGATTTTAGTTATGAACTTTGGCCCATCAACAAGTCCTCGCGGCTAAAGCGAACAGACATTACACACCAGGTAGGATTCCAGAAAAGAGGAGGTGGGCCACTAGGGCCGCTTAAATACCAAGCTCTCCCTAGATCCAATCCTAGACATGCGTATGCCCGTTGCTACACCCTAACCCAACGACTTGTTCACATACATGTTTAATTAGAAAAATTAAGTTTTATGGAATTTAAGAGTTGTTCAAACTAGACCTAAGGTTCATAAACCCTAACATACTTGTCTACGTCCCCATAAGCCTATCAAGCCCAAATCACTCCCTTACGGCCCATTAGGCCCAAATATCATCATATGGCCTATTAGGCCCAAAACAAATCCAATTCATGTATCATGCATGACTAATTCAATTCGTATAACCAACCAAACCATTTCATCAAACTTAGCCTCAGGGCCCACCAGGCCCATTTAGCCACTTTCGGCTTTTCAACATTACCGATATTGTGTGTGTAGTGTTTGTACACACCTGGTAACTAGGTGCGCTGCAAACCCCTTAGTCACAAACCTACAATCAACATCACCTAATGATTAATCATAACTTAATATACACTTATCGAAAACTGAAACCTCACCGTAACCTTACCGTACACCTCACGTTATAGTAGCCCTTCCTTCGCTACTATTGGCGATTATCCTCTAGGTCTGCACCCAAATGCCCAGCAAGGTATATTAACTCTCCTCATAGAATTCTCTATATATAGCTAGCTTCTCACCTTCCTTCTTTGTATCTTACCGATGTGGGATCCCTCCGTTAGTAGAGTTTAAATCTAATTCAAACTCTTCTCGTCCAATCCGTAAAATAAATACTCCCTTACTTGTCATGAGATTCAAACCCAGGCTCCCTTGCACCCTTAATGACACCTTGCCACTGGACCACTCACTTCCTTGTATCTAAAATCATGCACAACTAAATACAACCCTATGGAAAAATTCTAGAGTCCATTTAAAAAGAAAACCAAAATGCAATAGCCAAGACTTGATCCTTGAACCTCCTTCCTTCCTTGTGGCGTCACCCCCTTGTCCCTTATGTGGCGTCACTTTGCCACTACACCACACACTCCACTTGTGTCATTTTTCTCCACATTTCATTCTTAAAGCCTACTACTAACTCTCAGGGTTTTATTCACCTAAAACCAAAACTTTTCCTAAGATCTAACTTGAACCCGAGACTTCATAGAAACCCTCTAACCTTCCAAAATCACTCACCTAATAGGTCTAACTTACACTAATGCGGTTCTCTTATTCTTAAAAATTTTAAACGCTCCCTTGCCCAAAGCCCAATGGGCCCAATTCTTTTAGGCCCAATTTCAGGATGTTACATTTACCCTCTAGGGGTATTTTGGTAATTTTATCATTTAGCGGCCTTACCGGAGGCCTACTGTTGCTTTAAGCGACACTAAACCCTATTTGGGTTTCCACAAAGCTATTGGGCCTCAGATCCATTTCAGGCCTAAATGGCCCCATAAGCTCGTGTGGCCCATTTTGCATGGTTTCTTTCTCAATTTTTAGATTTTGCAATCACAACTATCATTTGATAGTGTTTCATCAATTTTGCTCATTTGGGCCCGTTCAACCCGTTTCGGTTCGGTCAGGCCCGTTACAGCCTTAGTTTGACGGGAGTGCTCGTGAAACTCTTAATGGCTTACCGTCATTATTGAAGTTTCCGTTTACCACTACGAGCGCTCGCACGCTCGCATGGTTACAATTGTCGACTTTTCGGCTTTTCGGCTTTCGATCGATTCACAGAACATTGCAAGCATTCATCCAGAAGGGTGTGAGATTACACACCTGATTTGGAATACATGTCACGATACTCTTCGAAGCACCTAAGGGCACAATTGGCTATCAGTTAGTCATCTTGTTCGATAATCCCAAAATTGAAATTGATAACACAAACCAAAACACTTACCAAGAATGACGGAAACTCCTTGTTATGCTTTGAATGTTTGGTTACTCCCCTCGATTACGAAATTGAGTCCATAAGTAAAAGCACGAGTTAGCGATGTTGTTCCAAAACAACAAGAAAATAGCCTTCCAGCCTAAATGAACCTAAAATAGAGAACAACCATCCACTCCCCTTATTCGACCCTAGCTACCCTTACCAACGTGCCACAAAATTGGTAGTTGCTCCAATTTTTGGCTTCCACACAAAAGAAATAACAGATGATACTCAAGATGGAGAAGAGTACTCAGGTTCGGCCTTAGACAAGAAGAAGTAGCGTGAGAGATTCAGCTTACAAGAGGGAAAAAGAGAACCAGGAAAGAAATAAAAGAAGAGAAACACACTACCTTGCAATCCCCAAAAATCGAGTAGGAAAAGAAGCTTCGGCATACACAAGAACCAAGATTCGGCTAAGGAGGCAAGATTGAATTGAATAACAAATAGAGAACCAAGCCGAAATAGCTAGAGTAGGCAAGATTCGGCTTGAGGAGAAAAGAGTAGAAGAAGAGAAAAAGAAAGAAAAACGGAAAGAAAAGAGAAAGGAATGGACAAAATGAGAGAATAGGTGAGTAGGCGAAAATCCGACGACTAGCAAAGGGTATTAGCAACAACTTCAAATTGGAAAAAAGAGGAAGAGAAAGAAATCAGCCACCAGGAAATTTCAAGGAAGAAAATAGACTCCGTAAAGCTTAAGGGAAATGCACAAAACACAAGAAAATGCCAAGGAAAAACTAGAGAAATTCGGCACACCCCCTTACAAAACCGAATGTGCACTCCCCACACTACTAACCCTTTTGTCGAAATTCCCCCTCAACAGTTCCCACATTCGGCCATTACTACCTCTCACCCTCAATCCCCTGATTCACTCCACTTTTTTCTCCCCAACATGCTCTCCATCACCCATTCAAATCATTTGACCAAGTTTTCTCTTCTCCTGCAGAGTTTGATCTCAACTTTGCTTCCTCCTTTCCTGAGCACAAAATAATTGCCACCTAAAATGCAGTTTGTGAGACTCGAACTCTCTCCCCCTCTACTTCCCTTGTAACGCCACACCACTAGGCCACATTGCTTCCTTGTGTTAGCAAGCACAAACAAATTTCCTTAAGTCTTGCTTCCAACAGCCCTCTCCACTAAAGAGCCAAAATCTAAAATTTTTCCTATGACCTTACTTGAACACGGGACTTCATAGAACCCCGTAATCTTTCAAATCACGTACCTAATAGGTCCAACTTGTAATAATACCGTTCTCATATTCTCAAAAAATTTAAAATGCTCATACACTCAAGGCCCAATAGGCCCAATTCTCTTAGGCCCAATTTCGGGGTGTTGCAATACCGAACACTTGAGAATTGTTTTGCAGACTTTGAGAGATAATGTAACACCCCTAACCCAAAACTGTCGCCAAAATAGGGTTAAGAGGCATTACTGAACAATCAAATCATTTTATATTCCATTTATGACACAAAGTCAATCATCATCATAACACATCAAAACATAATCAAATTGTCCCTTATTGAGGCCTTCAAGACCTTAAACACATGCTAGAGAAGCATTGGGACTAAACTGAAACACATACAAAATTCTCAAAATTTAAAACTTTTCTAAGTTTCAGGGGTTACACGCTCGTGTCGGCAAACCGTGTGCCTCCCACGACTGCTAGACACACCCGTGCCTCCTCCCCGTGGCCAAATCTAACTTAACACCACGGTTACCAAACATCCCCGTGTACTAAGGTTGTGAACTCATAGGCCATATATTGACTTATTCACATGGCTACTAGGCACCCCTGTGTACTATGGCCGTGTGTCCTTAAGCTAGCTCTTGACTTATGCCTATGGCTAGTTGACACGCCCATTTCTAGGCCGTGTGCTATTAGGCTATATACTGTCATTCACCCACGGTCATTAGGCATGCCCATATGCCTCAACCGTGTGACAAATTAGTCCATTTGCAAGGCCAACTTTCCACCCACACAAGGGTCAATCTCTACAATCACATAAAAGCATGACTACACACATAATTTGGCAACCAATTTCATGTCAAATGATCAATATATCATCTCATACAATCTCATTCACAACCATGTTAACTAATAGACTAATTTACACCACTTGAACACATTCTATACCAATATGATTCATTTCCAATTTCTCCATTTCATAATAGCATCATACCAACACAAAGTTACCATTCATAAGTCATTTTCTTTACTCATAAACCTTACCAAAAGATGCATCATATATCAAAGCCATTCAAGCTAAAAACTAACACATATCTAACCATATCACATGGCTATTAATACATCTCAAACATGATTCAAATAACTAGCCTATACATGCCATATTTTAACTATGTACATCTTTCCAAAAGTACCCAAAATAGATTTGCGATAGTTTGATTGAGATGCTGGCGATCCCCAGATCCGAGCTAGCTTTACTGACATGTAAAACAGAGAAACAATCACATAGTAAGCTTTCAAAAGCTTAGTAAGGTCGTAACAAAATACATTAAATCAAAACATATCATCACATAGATTATTTCACAATCTAATATCTCAAATCATCCAAAGCTAGTATTTTCAATTAACCTTCCATAAACATATTCATAGTTTCATCAACCACATAGGTTTCGAACGTGTACCTTAGCCAACACTTAGTTATCAAATACTTATGCTACTCAATCCTCATGATTCATTTCAATCAACATTCGTCCCTTTTTAGTTTATTCGCACACATAGTGTATAATTAGTTAGCCGAAGCCTAATTAGCATCGCACACTTAGTGCATTCATATCAAACTGGTCTTGAATCGATATAGTACACACAGTGCCAACCACAAAGCCAAAGCTTATATTACTTCGCACACACAATGCTATTTATCTCGGTCACATTTTCGAATACGCACACTTAGTGCCACTTAACTCAATCTATCACATAGCATTCACATTTCAATATTATCATACCATTCATTTCATAACATTAAACATAGCTAAATACACGTATTATGTCCAAACTTACCTCGGACGTCGAACTATCAAAATAGTTGATTAATCGAGCACTTTATCCTTGCCTCGATCTCGATCCGAACCTCTTCTATCTTGGTCTATACACATTCAAATTCAATCCATTCAAATCACCAATTCATTCAATTTAGTCCACAAACATATATTTAGGGCATTTTACAAAATGGCCCTCACATTTACATTTTGACACTTTAGTCCCTATTTCACAAAACCATCAAATACACAAAATTTCAAAACACATATGCTTATCCGAATTCTTCTCATGCTAATACAAGCTCATACATTTCATTTATTTCACAATTTAACCCTTAAATTTCTCATTTTCTCAATTAATTCCAAAATACTCAATTTTACTAAAAACTCCAATACAAATTTTGTTAATCCAACACTAAGCTTTCATATTTTACCAACTATCAACACAAAACTCATATGTTCATCAATGGCACATCTCAAAATCTTCACCAATTCTCAAGATTGAAGCATGGGTTTTAAAGAGCACAAAGCAACGTTCACAAAAATGTAAAAATTATCAAAAACTGAGCTTAAACATACCTTGAATCAAGCTTAACCCTAGTTGAATATCACAAAGCTTCAATGGCTACTTCTCTTTTCTATTTTTGGTGGAAGAAAGATGAGAAAATGGCCATCTAACTTGTTTTGTTTTAATTGTATTAACTTAATTATCAAATTCTAAATTTAGCCTTTTTATTAACATTTATTTTCCACTATCTTAAGGCATTTATGTCCATCTAATAATTAAATGGTATAATATCAACTTAAGGACTCTCACTTGAATAAGTCATGACAATCTAGCACTTAAACAATCAGCACTCAATTTTTACCTTTTATGCAATTAAGTCCTTTCTCTTAATTCGGCACACAATCAATAAAATTATCACACAGAATTTTCACACAGACTAAGTCACATTGAATTAACACCAAATATAACATTAAAATATTATTTCAACCTCAAATTTGTGGTCTCAAAACCACTGTTTTGACTAGGATCTTAACCTGGCTGTTATAGATAAGAAGTTATATGCTAAATTCAGTAAAAGTGAATTTTGGCTTTGAGAAGTTAGATTTTTAGGACATATTATCTCAGGTGATGGTATTCAAGTTAATCCAAGTAAGATTTTGTCAATTATTGATTGGAAACCACCAAGGAATGTATCTGAAGTTAGAAGCTTTTTGGGCTTAGCCAGTTATTACCAACATTTTGTCAAAGGATTTTCAATAATTGCTACTCTAATGACCAAGTTGTTGCAAAAAAATGTTAAATTTGTATGGTCTAAAAAATGCCAGCAAAGTTTTGAGAAATTGAAGGCTTTATTAACTAAGGCACCAGTTTTAGTGCAACCTGAACCGGGAAAGGAGTTTGTGATTTATAGCGACGCATCACTGAATGGATTAGGATGTGTGTTGATGCAAGAAGGCAAGGTGATAGCCTTTTCCTTGAGACAATTGAAGCCTCACGAGAAGAATTATCCGACGCATGATTTGGAACTAGCTGCTATTGTGTTTGCCTTGAAAATTTGGAGACATCATCTGTACGGTGAGAAATGTCATATTTTTACTGATCATAAGAGCTTGAAGTACTTGATGACTCAAAAATATTTGAACTTATGACAACGAAGATGGCTTGAGTTACTGAAAGACTATGAGTTGGTGATTGACTATCACCCGGGTAAAGCGAATGTTGTAGCCGATGCCTTAAGTAGGAAATCTTTGTTCAGTTTGAGAGCGATGAATACACGGTTTACTTTGTCTAGTAATGGTTTGATTCTAGCCGAGTTGAGAGCTAGGCCATTGTTCCTTTAATAGATTTGTGAAGCTAAAAAATGTGACAGTGATTTGCAAGCTAAGAGAGCTCAGTGTGAATCAGGTAGTGATTCAGATTTTCATATTGGATTCAATGGTTGTTTGATGTTCCAAGGTAGAATATGTGTATCAAAAAATGATGAGCTTATTCTAAAAATTCTCCATGAGGCACATAATGGTTGCTTGCCTGAGCATTCGGGTAGTGCAAAAATGTATAACGATGTAAAGGCATTGTACTGGTGGCCATGTATGAAATGAGATATTTAAGAGTTTGTTTTGAAATGTTTAGTTTATCAACAAGTAAAAGCTGAACACCAAGTACCTCCGGGTTTACTTGAGCTAGTAGTGGTACCCTAATGGAAATGGGATAGAATTATGATTTTATAATGGGTTTACCTTTGACTCTGAAAAAGAAAGATGTCATTTGGGTTGTTATCGATACATTGATGAAATTGGCTCATTTTATTCCGGTACGTATCGATTATTCATTTTATAAGCTAGCTGAGCTGTACATTTCTGAGATTGTAAGATTGCATGGGGTTCTTACTTCAATTCTTTCGGATAGAGATCCGAGGTTCACTTCACAATTTTGGAAGAAGTTGCAAGAAGCTCTGGGTACAAAATTGAATTTTAGTATTGCTTTCCACCCACAAACAGAGAGTCAATCCAATAGAGTAATTCAGATTCTTGAAGACATGCTCAAATGCTGTGTTTTGGAATTCGAAGGTAGTTGGGAGAAATGTATACCACTGATCGAATTTGCATATAACAACAGTTTTCAGTCGAGTATAAAGATGGCGCCTTATGAGGTATTGTATGGCTACAAGTGTCGAACACTTTTGTATTGGACCAAGCTCAATGAAAAATAGATTTACGGGGTTGACTTGGTTAGGGAAACTGAAGAAAAAGTAAAGACAATCCGAGATTGATTGAAAGCTGCTTCAGATCGACAAAAGTAATATACAGACTTGAAAAGAAAATAGATCAAATTTCAGGTCGGTGGCAAAGTATTTTGAAAGTATCTCCGTGGAAGAAGGTTCTAAGATTTGGCCGTAAGGGCAAGTTGAGTCCATGTTTTATTGGGCCGTATGAAGTTATTGAAAGAATAGGGCCAATGGCATATTGGTTAGCTTTACCAATAGAGTTGGAAAGGATCCACAACATGTTTCATGTGTCTATGTTACATCGCTACAGATCAGACCCTTCACATGTGATTTCCCTGACAGCAGGTCGAGAATCGACTCGATATGACTTATGGTGAAGAACCGACCAAGATTTTGGCTCGGGAAGTTAAACAGTTAAGAAATAAGAGTATAGCCCTAGTGAGCCCTAGTGAAAGTTTTATGGCAACGACATGGAATCGAAGAGGCTATATGGGAACCTGAGGAGGCTATGAGAAAACAGTACCCGAACCTATTTTCTAGTAAGATTTTCATGGACGAAAATCCCTAAAGGGGAGAGTTGTAACAACCCAATTTTGGGGCGTAACAGTGGTTTTGGAACCACAAATCTGACATAGAAAAATTAATTTTTATTACATTTCTATGGTCTACAGTTTTACAAAATGATTTCACGAAAATTTCGTTCAAAAATTTTGACGTTTGGGCACTCAATTTAGTAGAAAGGACTAAATTATAAAAGTACAAAAGTTGAGTTTTGCATGCTAGAGGTGTCTAATTTCTGTGAAATTTTAAATTGTAGGTTCTTAGATGGTAATTAGTCCATTTTTTAAGTTAGTGGACAAAAATGGACATGGTGAGATAAAATTTCAAAGTTTTAAGTGAAGGCATTTTGGTCATTTGGTAAATAAAAGAATAAAAAGGGAAATTAAAGCCAAAATTTTCTCATCTTTCTTCAACCTCGGTCAAAACCTGGGAGAGCATCATAACTAGGGTTTTTTCATCTCTCAAGCCTGATTGTAAGTACATCCTAGCTCCATTTTTAGTGCTCTTTATGTTTTTGAAGTCGTTATCACTCGATCTACCTATTTCTACCATTAATTTAAGAAAAGATCAAGGTCTAGGGTATGAACCATGTTTGATATTTATTTATTTTGATGTCTAATGGTAGATTATGCATGTTTGATGTGTGATAAACAACTTTTGCTAGGTGGTTTTTGATAAAAATGTCAAAAGGACATATTTGTAAAAATATTATAAAATGTGTGTAAAAGTGTGATTAAATGAAAAATAAGGACTGCTATAAGTATAAAAGAGGATTTTCTAGGCTTAGGAATCAAAGAAATTGAATGGATTTCATTTTTCGAGCCTAGGGAAAATGTAAATATGCTAAAGTTTAGGGGCAAAAATATAATTTTACCATAATGTGATTTTTGGACTGAATTAAATAATGTGAATAATAAATAAGTTAAATTTGCTATTTTAGATTAAAGAAACAAGGTTTTGACCTAGATCGGGAGGAAAACAAAGTTTTTGACGATTAGGTCCCATTCATACTATTTTCGTACCGAGGTAAGTTCGTATGTAAATAATGCATTGTTATTCTTGCTTTAATTGCTAAATTATAATATGAATTGTGATTTACTCTTGAATGAAATTGACAAGTTCGACAAATGAGAATTTCTGGTTGAACCTTAGAAATAGGTAGGATACAAGTGTCATGACATTAGGGTTAATTAAGATTACGTGTAATACCATATCTCGGATATGGCATCGATATGAGATTTCATGTAAGACCATAGCTGGGCTATTGGATTCGATATGAGATCCCATGTAAGACCATATCTAGGATATGGCATTGGTATGGCACTATATGTGTGAGATTCCCTGAGTATCCTTTAGTATTCCAAGTGGTTCAACGGGAAATGTAACAGAAATGTTAAAGTTGTGAAAGACCATGGTGTGTTGCCAATTGGTACAGGTATGTACGTAGAACTTATGACTAATGAGCTCGATATATGAAGAATCTCTTGGTAAAGTTATGATTGTGCAAGATATAATAAGGTTTCTAATAATATCCATGCCAAGTTGGACTATGAAATTTTTAATGACATCTATGTTAATTCATTTCATGTTAGTTGCATAATAAATATATGCTTATGATGCTTATTATTTGCATAGGAACTTACTATGCTTTAAAGCTTACCTCCTTTTCTTTTCCTTTGTTTTATAGTGTCATCAAGCTAGCTCAGGGATCAGAGACTATTGGAGATCCATTCACACTATCAAATTATCAATTTGGGTACTTATGATTACAATATTTTGAGTTTTGGCATGAATAGGGACTTGGTCTTTTTGTTATATGTCATAATTGATTTGGCCATATGTGTTGGCTTCAATAGTTGATAATTCATTTTGTAAATAGCCTTTTGATATTTGCTAATATTGGTTAAGTATATATACATATGATGACGTTTTCATGAATGTGGGAAACTGTATGGTTTGAGTTACTAAGTATGTGATGTTTGTATGTGAAAATTGATAGCATGTAAATGATATGCATATGCATTGTGTATGGATGATTGGGTTGAACATATATACTTGGATTGGTGCTATGTTTTGTTGTGTAGGTGGGTATATGGAAGGGTGGCAAGAAGGCTTGGTAAATAGCTTTATATTTGTCCACATTGGTAGACACACGGGCGTGTGTCTAGGTTGTGTGCATCACACGATCTGCCCACGGGCATGTGTTTCGGCCGTGTGTCCCCTGTACCTGAATTGTTACAAAAAAGAATGCTCAGTAATGAGCACACAGGACAGAGACACGGGCGTGTGTCTCAACCGTGTGGATGGCACAGCCTTGAACACGGGCGTGTGCCCTGGCCGTCTGAAGTCTGCACCTATTTTATGAAAAATTATGAAAATTTAATTGATCACACGGCCTAAGCACACGGGCGTGTGACTTGACCATGTGACCTCAATTTGATGATGACATCATAAATAGAAAGCTCCCTAGTTTGAACAAAGCCTAAAGCACGAGCATGTCTTAGGATCACACGAGCGTGTCCCAAACCTACACGGTGTGTGACCCCTTTTTCATGAAAAATTTTCTAAGTTTTCCAAAAGCTTCCAAAGTTCTCGGCTTAGTCCCAAACCACTCCCGATGCATGTTTTGGGCCTCGTAGGCTTGTTTTAGTGACGGTTTGAAAGTTTTTGAAAAGTTTTAAATTTGAGTGGAAATTCATGTCTTAGTTTTGAATGTTTACTTGTGAATAAGTCTAGTAATGCCTCGTACCCTATCCCGACGTCGGATACGGGTAAGGGGTGTTACATACAACCAATGTGCTTTTAGGCACCCCAATGACAGTTTATTAATATTTCATTCCAAAACTTATACTTACCTAGATACCAAATGCATATATGCTTAATCAATTTCATACTTCAAACATCATAATAATATATATACTAAAACATGACCATTACAAGCCATTCCAATGGCTAATTATAACCAAAACATGCATATGCCAACATTGGCCAAGTTAACCTATACATGCCATTATAACTAAAGTTAAGTTACTAAATATACCGAGGTGAGCCGATGGACAGTGTGATGATATCTCCGCCAAGCTTCCAACCCAATGAGCCTCTGAATTACTATAGAACAGAGGAAATAAAATAGAGTAAGCATGTTATGCTTAGTAAGTTAAGCATATTATGCTTAGTATGTTCGTATAATGAGAAATTAACTTACCAATCATTTACATTTAAAAAAATTCATCAAAGAAATTTGGCAATTTGTCTAAACACATATAACCTCAGGAAAACATGTTAGTCATGTATTTCATGTGAACATCAAGAATCAGGGATGAGCTCATCAAATATCAAATTTCCATGTATTTTTAGGTATATATAGGTAATATCTCATTCAAAATTCATCTTAACTTATATCAAAACTTTGTCCGTTGAACCATTTGAAATATCTATGGATACACAGGTAGTACGCTTGAAGTGTACGAATCTATAATCCATCAATTCATATTCGAGAGTGCTAATTAAAGCACATATTCGGGAAGCCCTCTCTCGAGCCATATAATAGGAAACTCATGTGAGCCATGTAACGAGAAGCTTATCTGGGCTATACAATAGGAAGCTCATAAGAACCGTAGTCGGGAAGCTCATGCAACCCAATAACGGGTAGCTCCGAAGAGCCATTTACGGGAAGCTTCGAAAAGTCATATATCGGGAAGTTCAAGCGGGCCATACCGGGAAGCTCACGAAGAGCCATATAACGGGAAGCTCATAAGAGTTGCGATGTGTCCACAACACATGCAGGGTCACAACCGATTAGGATGCTCCGAAGAGCTATGGTGTGTCCACAACATATGTAAAACCACAATCAATACGGGAAATCCTGTATCCCATCAAATTTTATTTATTCAAACGGACTTAATATTTATTGGGCTTTGTCATATGTGTAATCAGTTTCATGTACATGGAAATTACAAAATTCATATATATACAACATTCAATTCAAACACATAAATTTACACAATTTAGTTACACGAACTTACCTCGACAATGTGCGTGAACTTGTATGCTACTAATCCGTTACTTTTTCTTTACCTCGATCTAGCTCCATATTTGATCAATTTGAATCTATACGAGTAAATTTATCTCAATGTAATACAACTCATATTAAATTCAATTCAATTCACATCCTAGGCAAAATTACCATTTTGCCCTATACTTTTAATTAATGATGATTTTGTCCCTAGGCTCGGAAAATAAAATTTATGCAAATTAATCCTTATTCCAAGCCTAACCTATTTTTACATGTAACATTTATAACCCAAGTAATTCATAAAATTTAATTTTTTTCCATAAATCTCACACCTTTACAATTTAGTCCCTAAATCACAATTTCATTAAAATTCACTTTACAAAAATTGTTTATTTATCAACAACCTTTCATTTTCTACCATAAATTTCATAATTCATATATATTCATTGATGTAAAAACCCTAGTACTTTTATAACTTTACAAATTAATCCCCGAGAAAGCTAGATTAAGCTATTACGAATCTCGAAAACATAAAAATCATTAAAATCAGGACAAGAATGCTTACCCAATTAAGCCAAATAAGCTTGCTTGAGTTCTCTTCTATTAGATAGGGTTTTCATAAAAAAAATTTGTGAAAGATGATGAAAAATATGATATTTTATTATTTAATTAACTTATTATCTTTTATTATTTCAACTTTCCAATTTAGTCCTTTTCTTTATCAAATTTTCCATGGATGAATCATCATATTTATCCACTAACTCCTCTTAATGATCTATTTTCCATATAAGGACCTCCAATTTTGAATTCCATAACTATTTGATACTTTTAGCTACTAGAATTCAACTTTTACATTTTATGCAATTTGGTCATTTTATCAATTAATCATGTAATTGGTAAAATTTTGTTAACAAAATTTTTATACGATATTTCTATCATAATACATACCATAAAATAATATTAAAAGAAATTTTCTTTTGGACTCGGATTTGTGGTCCCAAAACCACTGTTCTGATTTCATTGAAGACAGGTTGTTACAAGAATAGTTTTAGAATAAGCATGTAAATTTATTTGCATCAAGGCCAACATGTAAGAAAGATTTGTCTTATGAAAATCGACTTTCATTTATAAACTAATAGATTTCATCTAAGAATATTTGGATATGCAATATCTATTTAGTGTTCCACCGTAACGCACTAAGCTGGATCATCAAGTATGAAGTCGATAAAATTTAGAATTTTCATTAGATGTGAAAAAGTTGAAGGAAGATATATTTATAATTTTGAAAAAGTATTGTAATGCTAAAACTTTTCTTAGTATTAAGGGGAGACAAATTGGTTAAATAATTATGTCATCATTTTTTTTGTGATCCTCACTAATATTATGTCCACAAATTTTGAATGATAAAATTATTTGCTAGACATATTTAGTGATGGCAGAGATTGCATATACTGGCTGATACAGATACCAACTAAAATTCTCAGCTAAAATGCTCCAAATAATTATATGACCTACAAGGATAATGTGATAAAAATAGTCTTGGGCATGCTAGAAGCACAACAAACTAATCAATTCCATAAAATGAAAAATGCTTGAAAGAAAAGAGAAAGAAATGAATATGATCATATGCTAAAGGAGGTGGGTACTCATGAAGAGACCCAAGGCATAACTTTTGATAAAACCCCAAAAGAGGTTCAAGTACCTGAAATTATGAATATAATGGAATATCTCAATCAGTTATGTCAAAACTAAATATGATGGACCTGACAAAAGGAAATTGTTGTCGACAACGATCATATATGTAAAATACTTCAATATAATGGAAAAGTTTGGAACTTGAATGAAAATATATTTGAAAGTATTGAGATGAGAACAAGTCATAAAAATAAATAAATGTTTTTATTATAACTTATGAAATGCATCTCGAACAAGAAGTCCAAACACCCAAAAGGTGTAAAGTCAAGGGAGTACATATTAGCATAATAGCAAAAAAAAAAAAAAAAAATACAAGTCATAAATATAGAATTGACTTGTAACAAGAATGTTCACTAGCCACTTGGTTTTGGTTATGAAAATGATTAATTTGTGTAAAATGAAAAATCAAATAAATTTATTTATTTACTTCTAATGAATTTGTATTCAACTAATATAAATGATTTGATAATATTGATACTTGAAGAATAAAACTCAAGTTTCATGATAAAATTATTAGAGTTCCTAAAGAATTTCCAAGAGAAATACTTATTTGATAGATAAACCGTATAATGAAGGTATATCTAAAATAAAGATTTGTCTCGACATGAAGATCAAGTGTTCAATAAGGACAAATTGGTACACAATGATATTATAAAGAATTGCTATTGAGTATCCAAAAGTGTTTATATAATTAAAATTAATCAGGCTAATTTTTCATGTAGATTAGAGATATTGAAAAGGAATACAAATGGTCAAACAATAATGTTATAAAATGATTGTAACAGCCCGATTTTGGGGCTAGTCGGAACAGTGGTTTTGGAACCACTAATCTGAGGTTGGAGAAATTAGTTTTAATATTATTTTATGTGTTATGTCATGATTGTATGAGTGTAAAAAATTTTGGTGTATTAATTTTAGCGATTGCATGCTAAATTGCGAAAAAGGACTAAATTGCATAAAGTGTGAAAGTTATATTTTACAAGCTAGAAGTGTCAAATAGCTATAGAATATTAAATTGGAGGTCCTTAATGTGCAATTATGCCATTGGGAGAGAGTTGGCCGGCCAAGGAGACAAATATGAGACATGGTCAATGGATTGGTGGATTAGGTGACTTAATTGAATAAAATAGAATAAAACAAAAGAAAGACTATCATCTTTTTCATCCTCCTTCTTCCTCCACCAAAAATACCAGAAAGAATTGGGGTTTGAAAGGTTAAAATTTTCATCAACTTGTTCTCCTTGAAAGTAAGTGATTTTGGTGGTTTTTCTTGATAATTTTTGTACTTTTAGGACCCTTGTAGCATGATCTAGCTAATAAGGGGACTATTTTGTAAAATGGTTAAGAGTATAGGGTTTTTCCATGTGAGAATTTATGGTTTTTGCTGAATTTTTATGGAAATAAATGAATCTTTGGTATTAAATACACAACTTTTGTGAAAGGTGTTTCCATGAAAACACCTAAAAGGATCTTTTCGTAAAGGTTATAAAATAGGTGGAAAATGTGTGTATAATTGGTATTTTGAGTTGCTATAAGAGTAATAAATCTTCATCTAGGCTTGTTAAAGGAGGAAATCTGATTAGACTCGATTTACGAGCCTAGGGGTAAAAACATAATTTTGTGAAAGTTTAAGGGCAAACGGTAATTTTGCCAATGTATGATTCATGAGTTATTTTAGTCAATGTGATCATTAAATAAGTGAAATTTTCATTATAGATTAAGAAACATGAAGTTTGGACCGAAACCGAGGAAAGGACAATGTAACAGCTCGACTTAGGGCCTAGTCAGAATAGTGGTGCGAGACCACAAATCTGAAGCAAAAATATGTGTTTAAATGATTTCACAAGGATTATGATGTGTTTCCATATTTGTGTGAAAGTTTCATGAAGGAATTTTATTCGTTAGTGAATAAATTGTTTATTAGGACTAAATTGCAAGAATTAGGAAATATAAGATTCTAGAAGATTTAAGTATGAAATAGTATCATAAAAATTACTAGAGGTCCTTATTTAGGAATTAGACCATTATTTGTTATGATGGAAAAAAATGGACATGGAAAAGAAAAATCTCAAGAAAGGGCATTAAGGGCAAATTGGTCATTTGGTAAATTATTGAATTAAAAAGGGAAAAAGAAGTAAAAAAATGGTGTCCATCTTCTTCCCCTTGGCCAAAAATCACAAGGAGGACATAGCTAGGGTTTCTTCAACTTTCAATCTTGATAGTAAGTGCATCCTAGCCCGTTTTTAATGTTCTTCGTATTTTTGAGACCTTCGTAACTCACTTTCTAGCTATACTTTGAGCTAGGGTTTATGTTCAAAAATTTACCCATGTTTGACATGCATGTATTTTAATTTTTTATGGAAGACTATGAAAGTTTGATGTTGGGTAAACATATTTTTCTAAGTGATTTTCATAAAAAAATGTATGTAAGGACTAAATGGTGAAAGTTATGAAAATGGTCGTACATGAGTGAAATAGTAGAAATTGAAGGTTGCTATAGTTAAGAAAATGATTCATCTAGGCTTAAAATACAAGGAAGTTGAATGAAAATTATTTTACGAGCCTAGAGGCAAAAGTGTAATTATGAGAAACTTTAGGGGCAAAATTATAATTTTTCCAAAGTATGAATTATGAATCAATTTAGCCAATGTGAATATTGAACAAGTTATATTGTCGTTATAGATCAAGAAACACAAAGCCCGGATCATAACTGAGGCAAAAACAAGGTTGTGGAATAAATTGCACGATTTCTATAGATTTTGAGTATCGAGGTAAGTTCGTATGAAATTAAGGTTACATTTGTTTTTATGTTTAAAATTAATTATTATTTGTGTGAAATGTATATTCTTTACATTAAATGATTATTAATACTATGATGATGAAGTGAAGGAGAATAAGTAAGAAAGTAAAAGTCCCGATCGAAGTCTCGGAATAGCGAGGATTCCTATGTCATAACATGAGCCAAGGAAAGCCTGTGTAAGACCATGATTGGGACATGGCATCGGCATCAAGGAATGTAGGTCCTGTGTAAGACCATGTTTGGGACATGGCATCGGCACCGAACATAGATCCTGTGTAAGACCATGTCTGGGAAATGGCATTGACACCATATGAGGAAGGTCTCATGTAAGACCATGTCTAGGACATGACATTGACACCATATGAGGAAGGTCTCGTGTAAGACCATGTCTGGGACATGGCATCGACACCATATGAGGCAGGTCTCGTGTAAGACCATGTCTGGGACATGGGATCGATATTAAGCTAAGGAATCCCATTTAAGTCCATATCTAGGATATGGCTTTGGAATATGAGGTGATCCCATGTAAGACCATATCTGGGATATGGCATTGGTATCAAGACATATGTTTGACAAAGTTAAGTATCCTTTGTTATTCCGGGAAATTCAACGGGCAAAAGAATTAAGTATAAGAAAGGTAATACATAAGATGAGTAAGTAAAATTGATGATGAGATAAGTTGTATGAGAATGATTAAAAGTCCATGTAAGCTAAAAGGGATCAAGATTCAAATTTTGATCATGATGGTTTAAATACTAAACCATGTAATGAGTGATATAGGTACTATGAATAAATACAAGATAAGGTAACCCTAAGGTGATGGGTAAGTATAAGCAAGAGTAAGTATGAGTAAGTAAGCCTTAGTACGTGAGTTTTATGTGTACTTACTTCATGATGAATGATTTTATTTTAAGCAATTGTTTGTTACTTAAGATTTCATGTAAGCTTACTAAGCTATAAGCTTACCCCTCTCTTTTCCTTTTTCCTTGTAGTTTCGCCAAGCTAGTTCGGGAATCGAAGAACGTCGGAGCTCGGATTACACTATCAACCCTTATTTTGGTATAGAAAAGTTGATTATTTTGAGTATGACATGTATTGGAGGTCGATCATTTTGAATTATGTTATATTGGGGAAAAAATGGTTAGTTGTTAAAAGTATACATATCTTTTGTATATGGCCATTAGAAATTGGTTGATATGTGATAAGTTTTATACCTCTTTTGTATATGGCCATTAGAAATTGGTTGATATGTGATAAGTTTTATACCTTTAATGATGATGAGGTTATGCATTTAAGTTTATGAACTGAATGGAATAATTGAGTTGCTTGAGAATGTATAAGTGTGTTTATGTTTCAGGGCGACAATTGGCTTGGAAAGTAGCCTATAATTGTCCACACGGGTAGACACACGGGCGTGTGTTGTAACACTCTAAACCCGACCCATACGTCATCATCGGATCTGGTATGCTACGAGTTTAAATCTTGAAAACTTTGCTTCGATGGGTTTTAAAGAAACTAGTTTATTATAGCCAAATAATCCATTAAATGCGTTGATTGGGCTTGAAAAGCTCATTTTCCATTTTGTTTTATATTTGAGATTTTGAAGCAAAACATAAGTTGTAAAACCCAACATAACAAGAAAGAAGATAAATCGAAACCTAAGTTATGGGGCCTTATTACAAAAATATATTCCCAAAATAATAATAATAATAATCCATAATAGTAATGAAAGTCTTGATGGCCCCTCGAGTCCACCTCGGCTCCCGTGTCCACGGTCTATTGCTCATCTGTGGAGTGGGAAAAAAATAAAAGGGTGAGTCTCCAAGACTCAGTGTGCAAAACTTGAAAACACATAAAAGCCTAGGACCCACAAACACATTATGGACCTTGGCCCGCATACAATGGCAACAGATTATGTTATGCATCATGGCCCATCCCAAAACCTAAGAGTCCATCCTCTAAATGCCCCCGTACAAACCTTTATGCTGTGGGGATTTCTACAATCAACCCTCCATCTGCTACACACCACATCGGCAGCTATGCTGCCTGTCATATAGACCGATCACTTACGCGAACCTCAGAAATACATTACGGTATTCGATAGCTATGTTGCCTATCATATAGACCGATCACTTACGTGAACCTCAGAAATACATTATAGTATTCGACAGCTATGCTACCTGTGGCAAAGCCACGATCGCCTCGCGACCCTGCTCCCCTACCATAAATCTATCAATCATTCCCATCCCATGCATGCATACATACAAGAAGCAAGTCATCAAGCCATCTAACAGATCTCATACTTTCACATGCAACGAATCACATAGAAAAGTTTCTATAGGTACGTATCTGGCATCCCATGCCTACCCTTTCTGGATAATACGACCGTTCATACATCCTTTCTTTCCAGCTTTTAGCCCTTAGCATACATATAATATATAAATGCTTATGTGTTAAGATTCTACACACCTTATTACTGTTAAGACGACACCTACTGTAACATTTCAAACCCTACCCAATCGTTAGGACCAGAATATGGGTCGTTACTAAGAAGAAGTTTTGAAACCCATTTTCTAAATCCACTTAAGTTTTGTTGAAAACTGCTCATTTTAAGTTATCTTGCCGAAAGTATACTTAGTCCAAATTGAAAATTTAATTAAGTCAAGTTATTACACAAATTTTCATATGTGCCCGATGGCACGATAAAACATTTTTCGTGTTAATTTAGAAAAACGTGTGATTCAAATTTTAATTAAAATAAAAATATCCAACATAAAAGAAAATAACCAAAGTAAAGTTTAATGAGGCCTTATTACATCCAAAATAAAACAACCCAATAACCAAATTTAAAATAACAAAAATCAAAGTCTATTTAAATTTAAATCCACCGCATGGCCTCCTCAAGTCCCTCCGGCTCCATGTCCATGATCTAAGCATCACTGAAAAATTAATGGAGAAGGTGAGTCACCAAGACTCAGTATGTAACCCTTCCCCATTTTAAAAGTATTTTCATACACAACATATAACAATAAATATGCGAACATTTAATTCCCGACCTAGCCATCCAAACGCCATCTGTCTACCCGTTGTGGTAACAAACCCTTTGGTGGTGCCAAACCACCGGTGACATATAGTCACAATGTGTTACCAAAACACTGGTGTCCGAGACACAAATCGGTGATGGGGCCAACCCATCGTGTGATACCAAATCACCGCGGGCGATCCCATATCTCGGTGGGGCCAACCACGGTGGTGTTAACCACAGGGACAAGTCGCTATTGAGGTACCAAACCTCGGAGGTACCAAACCTCGGTGACATATAGTCACGGTGTGTTACCAAAACACTGGTGCCCGTCGGCACAATAATTACGCCCCTCCACTCATCAATCCCACAACCGATAAACATACATATATCTCATGCCATCACATTCTTAAATTTCATGTGTCAATACATCATGCTTACCAAAAGCATTAATAATAATAAATCACATTAACAGTACTTACGAATCGCCACTTATACCGATTTGGTATTAATTCCAATGCTACATTAATAAAATGAGCATTCACAAAGTTAAGCATAGTTAATATATTATATAGTGTGTATGTACACACTGTTACCACTGACAGTCTTAAATCCCGAAGATAATCAATCGGCCACACTCTAAGTCCTTGCCCCTATATTCGGCCCACTATCAAGGTTAGTAATATGGCCATTCGGCCAAACCAAATTATTTAAAGGGGTCATATTTTGTACCCGCATCCTTACCTAATCGCTTGAATCCTAGCTTCGGCACCCGAATCGCAAATCTGGTTCATAAACTACAGTTGGTCAATATTAGCAACCATGGCTTTTGGCTTTTCCTAATCATTAGAGGAGTAATCTTTTATAAGTAAACACTTACCACCACTTACCCAAAACCGAATGTCAAAGAATGCCAGATCCGATCTCTCTGTTTTGAGATCCCGAAGTGCCTATCATCGATTTCAACACTGGTTAGAACTCTTGCTACTAGTTGTGAAATTTCGCTTCCTTCAATCCCATAAGTCGACAAGAAAAGAAAATCTGAGAAGGAGGGTTCGCCATCCTTACCTTGATAATCGATTGAATTACAAAGAAGTCCGGAGTATCAATGCCATCGCACTATTCGCCAAAGTGCAACCAAGGAGGAATGTGAGGTTTCGGCACTACAAGAGGGTATTAGATTGGCTATTTGGAGGTAGGACAATAGGGGTTTTGATCTATGAAGAAAAGAAATAGATGGGCTATGGAGATGTGGAGGATTCGGCCAAGGTTTTGGAGAGGATGTAAAAAGAAGAAAGAAAATATGAGATGAGAGGGTTTAGAGATTCGGCTAGCAAACTTGGAAAAAAGAAAATAAGGTGATCACTTAGGTGCTTATATAAGCATTCGGCACCCCCCCTAGTGTCCTTGCCGTCCACTTCTTCTAACAAAGAGTTCAAGATTCATCAATCTTCCTTGAATCACTCTAGGCCACTTAATTTAAAACCATTCAAATAATTTAAATTTTCTAATAATAATCCAATGATAATTCTTTTAAATCTCCATGATCTACTTGATTATCCTTAAAATAAAATCCCCTATTATCCTCCTTTTAACTTATTATTTATCATCAATAAATAAATAATAATAAGAGTTTAAAGAGAGGAGAAACTCTCCCCCCCATGTGCCGTCAAAATAAAGTGCAAAAAGAGGGAATTCCGCGACTCGAACACAAGCTCTCCCTTGCTCCTTGGTGGCGTCACATGTAGCTCTTAAGTGGGCTTGCTTTGCCACTTAATCTAGGCTTATTTTATGTCCAAATTATCCCCATTTATTCTTATAACACCCTCTTGCTAAGGCTCCCTACCTTAACAGTTAAAAACTAAAATTTCCTACCAAATCGAGTCAACACAATGCCTTAAATTGATCATTATCATTCCATAAATAATATCTCGGCAGTTCTTACATAAGATAAATGATTAAATTCCAAATAACCCCATTTTTGGGATGTTACAGTTCTACCCCCCTTAAAATAAATTTTGTCCCGAAATTACATAACTAAAACAGATGAGGGTATTGCCGCCGTATCACATCTTCAGGTTCCCATGTAGCTTCCTCAGCACCATGATTCCGCCATAGCACTTTCACTAAGGGCACTGACTTCCTACGTAGAACCTTTATATCTCTATCCAAGATCTGAACCGGTTCTTCCTCAAAAGATAAGTCCGCGTTAACTTCGATTTCTGTCACGGGCACCACATGTGATGGATCTGACCGATACCGTCTCAGCATTGATACGTGAAAGACGTCATGTATCTGACTTAACTCTGCCGGCAGTTCAAGCTGATAAGCTACCGGTCCTACCCGCTTCAAGATCAGTATATGGGCGATAAATCTTGGGCTCACTTCCTTTTCGCCCAAATCTTAGTACCTTCTTCCAAGGCGACACCTTCAGAAAACCTTATCTCCACAAAGATACTCCATTTCCTTGCGTTTGAGATCGGCATAAGACTTACGCCTATCGATGCTTCCTTGAGACGAGACCGAATCACTTTGACTTTGTCTTTCTACTGCTACCATTCTGGGCCCAAGACTTGTCGTTCACCCAACTCCGTCCAACACGTCGGAGTTCGGCATTTCAAATCCATACAAGGCTTCAGTATGGTGCCATCGAATACTCGCTTGGTAGCTATTGTTGTAGGCGAACTTGGCTAGAGGTAAGAATTCTCCCAACTACCTCGAATTCCAAGACACAACCTCTCAAAGATATCTTCTAAGATCTCAGATGACCTTTTCTACATCGCTCGTCCGTCTGCGGATGGAAAGTCAGGTTGAAATCTAACGCGCACTCCAACGCTTGATGTAACGCTTTCCAAAACCTCGAAGTGAACCTTGGGTCCCTATCCGAGATAAGCGACACGGTACACCATGCAACCCGACTATCTCGCCACATACAACTTTGCTAGCTTCGAGTGAGTAGTCCATTCTCACCCGGGTATGAAGTGAGTGATTTAGTCGACGGTCCACGATCACCCAAAGCGCATCTTTCTTCTTTGGGCGTAAGGGGTAGACCAGCGATGAAATCCATAGTGATCCTCTCCCATTTCCATTGAGGAATCTTTACCGGTTGAAGTAGTCCCGATGGTGGCGGTGTTCACTTAAACTGCCGACACGTCAAACACTTCCCTACAATTCCGTTATCTCACGCTTCAATCCGCCACCGTAATCTGCTTTCGTAGATCTCCATACATCTTGCTTCCTCCGGATGCATAGCGCAGGGCTGCTATGAGCATCCCGGAGAATTTTCCGCCTCAACTCCATATCCTTTGGCATACAAGGCCGTCCCTCGAAAACATAGCACACCATCACCGGTCACACTATACCTCTACACCACCATTCGAACTTGTATTCTCTTCATTTAAGCCTTCATCCACTAACTGCTTGTTCTTAATCTCCTCGATCCACGTTGGCTTAACTTGAAGCTCGCCAAAAGGCTTCCATCGTCATATAAACTCAATCGAGCAAACATTGCTCTTAAACCGCTTACGACCTTCCGGCCAACGCGTCGACCACCACGTTAGCCTTACCGGATGATACCGATGGAGCGATCGTAGTCCTTTAACGACTCAATCCATCTACATTTGCCTCAAATTCAGATCCTTCAGGTCAAGATACCTCGACTTTTATGGTCCGTAAATTACCGACTTCTCCCCATAAAGATAATGTCTCTAAATTTTCGTATGAAGACGATTGCGGCTAACTCAGATCGTGAGTTGGGTAGTTAACCTCATGCGGTCTTAGGCGACGGACGATAGGCTACTACCTTCCCATCTGCATCAACACACACCCCAAACCGGTGTGAGATGCATCACAATAGATCGTGAATAATTTCCCGCCTCGGGTTGTACTAGAACCGAGCTTAGTCGAATCTTCCTCGACTTATCAAAGCTTTCTTCGCTTCTCCGTCCATACAAATGGAACACCTTTCCTTAGCAACTTAGTCAACGGTAGCTGCGATCGAGAGAACCCTTCCATAAATCTCCGGTAATACCCTGCTAATCCCAGAAAACTTCGTATCTCTGCCACCGACTTAGGCGGTTTCCACTCCAATAACGCTTCAATCTTGCGGGGATCCACTCTAATCCCTTCCGCTGACACCACGTGACCTAAGAAAGCCACCTCCCTTAGCCAAAATTCGCACTTCATCGAATTTGGCATACAACCTATTTTTCCTCAACACTTGTAGGACTATCCGTAAATGCTTGTCGTGCTCCTCCTCCGTCTTTGAGTAGACCAATATGTCGTCTATGAACACTACGACAAATTGGTCCAAGTATTGTTGAAAAACTCGATTCATTAGATCCATGAACGCCGCCGGTGCATTGGTCAACCGAATGGCATTACTAGAAACTCGTAATGCCCATACCGAATTCAAACGCCGTCTTGTGAACATCGCCCCTTCACCTTAAGTTGATGGTAACCCGACCTAAGGTCTATCTTCAAAACACCGACGCTTCTTCAATGGTCAAACAAGTCATCGATCCGCGATAATGGGTACTTGTTTTGATCGTTAACTTGTTTAAGCGGCGGTAATCGATGCACATTCGCATAGAACCGTCCTTCTTCTTGACAAACAATACAAGCGCCCCACGGAGATATACTAGGTCGAATAAACCCTTTATCCAAGAGCTCACGAATCGAGCCTTCACTCCACCAATTCCTTTGGTGCCATTCGATAAGGTGCTATAGACACAAAGCTGCTCCGTATCAAGTCTATATCAATTCGACTTCCGATCCGGAGGCGAACCGGAAGTTCTTCCGGGAACACATCAAGAAATTCCCCAACCGTTCGGACCTTTCCAACCATCGACTCCTTAGCTTCCAAAGCACAAATTCGAACCAAATACACCTTACAACCCTTCTTGACCATCTTTTCCGCCTTCAAGGCAGACACCACATTGGATAGGTAATTCCTTCTATCACCTATCATAACCACTTCACCATTCTCGGTAGTCTTAGAACCATGCGCTTAGCAGCGCAATCCAAATTACCGATACTTAGCCACCAATCCATTCCAAGGATCAAATCGAACTCCCCGAATGGTAGTTCCATCAGATCAGGCCCGAATCGACCCCTTGGAGTTCTAGGGGTACGTCCCTAAAAAGTTTGTCTACCACTACAGAGTGACCTAAAGGACTCACTACAGTCATCTCCCTAGCAGCAGTCTCAGAGTCTAGGTTCAAAGTCTCTACCACACTACTGGCTACGTATGAGTGTGTAGACCCCACATCAATTAATGCATAATAAGGAAGACCAAAATCGAAGCGTCTGGTTATGACATCCGGTCGTCACCCTCCTCGCGACGCCTTGCCGCATAGACTAAGCCAGGCTGCCTAGCCTCTGTGTTGCCTGAACCTCTGCCCTGAGTTCCTCGACCTCGGTTAGGACCATTGCTTCCTCTGCCATTACCACGACCCCTCTGCGGTCCCACATTTCGGTCCCCGAGTACGCCCCTCTCCGGCCGATTTCGAGCTCGCTTCGGGACAATCTCGACCGATGTTCTAAAGACCCACACTAAAACATCCTCTATCGCGGTCGAGCAACCTCCCAATGGGACTTCCCACAACGATTGCAATCGAGTCGGCCTCGATTATTAGCTACGGCCTTCTCGCCTGACGGCCCACTCGCCTAGCCTTCTTCGATCATTACCTTTGGATCCGGTGACCCAAATCCTCTCTTCGATTATTTCTACTATAATTCGCCTCACACCTCCTTAATCCCCTCGGCTACTTTAGCCTTTTCCACCGAGATGAAAACTCACGAACTTGTGCATGGGCAATCAAGAACCTCAAGTCATCTCGAGTCCGTCCTCAAGCGGACACGGCCAATCGTGTTCGAGAGCTACGATGCCTCTTGCATACCTACTCGGCCTTAAAACTCCGCCTCATACTCGGCCACGGACTTAGTTCCTTGTACTAGACCGGAAAAGCCTTCCTCTCAAGGCGTCGGTGTAGTGGTGCCCACATACTTCTTCCGAAAGGCGGTTTTAAAGTAGTCCCGTAAGATCATCAATCGTGGCTCCATCCCGAATCGTCACCACCACTGGTACGCTTCATCCTTTAGAAGCGTTTACATCGCCTTTCACTTTTCCTCCTCGGTTAGGTCAAGATCATCCATTATCCTTTCGTAGATTCCGGCCAATACTACTACACCTGGTGCCACTCGACACCCGGAACACCTCACTCAGTTGGACCGAATCCGCTCGGAGCAGATTACGAGCTCCTAAATTTCCACCATTGACCACCAATTCAAGGACTGCAATACCGCATGCGCATCGCCTCCTCCCGTCCCGATCTGCTCCTCTGCTCCAAAAGTTGGAGGTGGTGGTGGCGGTGGTACATCATTTTGAACCTTGTCCCGACTGACGGGTTCAGACACCATCATCCTACCCTACTGCGCCCACGGCGCCCACGTCCTCTAGAACTCATTCTATCTCTCGCGCTTTTAACTGATTAAGAGAAATTTTATGTATTAGCGTTTGTTCCACTTCATTACTCATGAAGAAATTTTATGAAGAAATTTTAATTAGGGATTCTTCGTGCAAACAAGGTTCCATCTTCTATCCTAGTTCACACAAAGAAGTTCTTGCATTCATTCCTTAATACTTTCCATACCTATTCGCTCTTGGACATTTACATCCATTTCTAACCTGGGGTATTTTCGTCATTTTCCCACTGAGGGTATTTTCGTAATAAAAGAAATTTTAAAACTTTAGTAGAGTAGATTGTTTGAAGTTCCCAAACTGGAGGTATTATTGAAAATTGACAAGATTTGAAGTTATGGCATTATTTGAAAACTAGGGTATTTTGGTAATTCGGTCCTCCAGGTAATTTTGTAATTTTTAAATCAAGGATGTTTTAACCATTGTAAAACTCGAGGGTCCCTTTCGAGAATTTTTTTTCTTAAAGCGGTGATGTTGCAAAAATTTTGTACTCGGGGGCATTTTGGTAATTTTATAAGTTGAGGCGTTTCAGTATTCCAAAACCAAATATTTTCTTGATGATTTCCAAGGCTAAGTTGTTGAATAATTATAGAATAGTTAAAATTTTGGACAAAATCATTGATTTGATATTTTATGGACCAAGGGTATTTTAGTAATTTTACCCCTAAGGGCATTTTCGTAATTTTTCCACAAATAGAACTTTTCGAGGAAAATGTTGTAAAAGAGTTGTTCTTACTTTTGAAGGGTGATTTGAAAAGTTTTAAAACCAAGTGTTGTTGTTTCATCATTTTTTCAAAATCAAGGCTAATTCCCTTCGGGTTTTAGTCATTATGTTTGGCCTATGACCGAGCCCTCTTGGTCGTGGTGAACCCAAGCTACGCACTGGCGGAGTTTAGTGTGGAGAGGAGGTGAGTCACATGGATCGCTTAAATACCAAGCTCCCACCGAACCTTTCTAGACATGCGCATGAGGTTACCACACCATCGAGCCCTCCGAGTTAGGGTGAACCCAAGCTACGCACGGGTAGGATACTGCGAAGAGGTGGTGAGTCACCTGACCGCTTAAATACCGTGCTCTTCCTGCCCAATCCTAGACATGCGATGAGGGGTTACCACACCCTAGCTCGGTGACTAAGTCATAGGTTGGTTTAGTTCTTTAAGTCTTATGTTCGTGTGTTTGAGTAATCTAATCCTAGGGTTCAAGTTCCTATAAGTCTATCTCGCTCCATGCTTCCTACCCTTCTACGTAATATAATTCACACAGAGGTTTAGATGTACTTACAGGCGGATCGGTGTGGGAGACTCAAAGCCATGCCGCTTTAAAACCCAAAACAATTAATAAGGCCTACTAAAACATTTTTGGGCCTTGGGCCCCACAAAAGTATTGAACTGGCTCGATACCAATTTGTAATGACCAAACCCTACCAATCGTTAGGACCGAATATGGGTCGTTACTAAGAAGAACGTTTTGAAACCCATTTTCTAAATCCACTTAAGTTTTGTTGAAAACTGCTCATTTTAAGTTATCTTGCCGAAATTATACTTAGTCCAAATTGAAAATTTAATTAAGTCAAGTTATTACACAAATTTTCAGATGTGCCCGATGGCACGATAAAACATTTTTCGTGTTAATTTAGAAAAACGTGTGATTCAAATTTTAATTAAAATAAAAATATCCAACATAAAAGAAAATAACCAAAGTAAAGTTTAATGAGGCCTTATTACATCCAAAATAAAACAACCCAATAACCAAATTTAAAATAACAAAATCAAAGTCTATTTAAATTTAAATCCACCGCATGGCCTCCTCAAGTCCCTCCGGCCCATGTCCGCGATCTAAGCATCACTGAAAAATTAATGGAGAAGGTGAGTCACCAAGACTCAAGATGTAACCCTTCCCGCTTTAAAAGTATTTTTCATACACAACATATAACAAAGAATATGCGTAACATTTAATTCCCGACCTAGCCATCCAAACGCCATCGCTCTACCTGCTGTGGTAACAAACCACCGGTGGTGCTAAACCATTGGTGACATATAGTCACAATGTGTTACCAAAACACCGTGTCCATAGACACAAATCGGGTGATGGGGCCAACCCATCGTGTGATACCAAATCACCGGGACGATCCCATATCTCGGTGGGGCCAACCCACGGTGGTGTTAACCACAGGACAAGTCGCTATTGAGGTACCAAACCTGGAGGTACCAAACCTCTGGTGACATATAGTCACGGTGTGTTACCAAAACATCGGTGCCCGTCGGCACAATAATTTCGCCTCCACTCATCAATCCCACAACCGATAAACATACATATATCTCATGCCATCACATTCTTAAATTTCATGTGTCAATACATCATGCTTACCAAAAGCATTAATAATAATAAATCACATTAACAGTACTTACCGAATCGCCACTTATACCGATTTGGTATTAATTCCAATGCTACATTAATAAAATGAGCATTCACAAAGTTAAGCATAGTTAATATACTATATAGTGTGTATGTACACACTGTTACCACGATAGTCTTAAATCTCAAGATAATCAATCGCCACACTCTAAGTCCTTGCCCCTATATTCGCCCACTATCAAGGTTAGTAATATGGCCATTTCGCCAAACCAAATTATTTAAAAGGGTCATATTTTGTACCGCATCCTTACCTAATCGCTTGAATCCTAGCTTGACATCCGAATCGCAACTGGTTCATAAACTACAGCTTGGTCAATATTAGCAACCATGGCTTTCGCTTTTCCTAATCATTAGAGGAGTAATCTTTATAAGTAAACACTTACCACCACTTACCCAAAACCGAATGTCAAAGAATGCCGATCCGATCTCTGTTTTGAGATCCCGAAGTGCCTATCATCGATTTCAACACCGGTTAGAACTCTTGCTACTAGTTGCGAAATTTGGCTTCCTTCAATCCCATAAGTCGACAAGAAAAAGAAAATACGAAGGAGGGTTCGCCATCCCTTACCTTGATAATCGATTGAATTACAAAGAAGTCCGGAGTATCAATGCCATTGCACTATTCGCCAAAGTGCAACCAAGGAGGAATGTGAGGTTTGGCACTACAAGAGGGTATTAGATTCGACTATTTGGAGGTAGGACAATAGGGTTTTGATCTATGAAGAAAAGAAATAGATGGGCTATGGAGATGTGGAGGATTCGCCAAGGTTTTGGAGAGGATGTAAAAGAAGAAAGAAAATATGAGATGAGAGGGTTTAGAGATTGGCTAGCAAACTTGGAAAAAGAAAATAAGGTGATCACTTAGGTGCTTATATAAGCATTCTAAGACCCCCTAGTGTCCTTGCCGTCCACTTCTTCTAACAAAGAGTTCAAGATTCATCAATCTTCCTTGAATCACTCTAGGCCACTTAATTTAAAACCATTCAAATAATTTAAATTTTCTAATAATAATCCAATGATAATTCTTTTAAATCTCCATGATCTACTTGATTATCCTTAAAATAAAATCCTATTATCCTCCTTTTAACTTATTATTTATCATCAATAAATAAATAATAATAAGAGTTTAAAGAGAGGAGAAACTCTCCCCATGTGCCGTCAAAATAAAGTGCAAAAGAGGAATTCACGACTTAACACAAGCTCTCCCTTGCTCCTTGGTGGCGCCACATGTAGCTCTTAAGTGGGCTTGCTTTGCCACTTAATCTAGGCTTATTTTATGTCCAAATTATCCCCATTTATTCTTATAACACCCTCTTGCTAAGGCTCCCTACCTTATGAGCTTAAAACTAAAATTTCCTACCAAATCGAGTCAACACAATGCCTTAAATTGATCATTATCATTCCATAAATAATATCTCAGTTCTTACATAAGATAAATGATTAAATTCCAAATAACCCCATTTTTGGGATGTTACACCTCTATGTCGACATCGCAAGTCGATACGATCGCTATCTACCTAAGATGCTATTCAAGTCGGTCCACAACTCTACGGCTAATCCGAACAATGGACACCGCCATTTCTTAAACTTAGGATTACGGACCCAACCCTCTCCTTTCTCTGATCCATATTTGATTCCATCCAAAAAGTCCTTGTCAGAACTACTATAGCGAAATAGGGTTAAACCATATCATATGAGTTAATAACTCAATTATGATAGCGAATCTTAATGGAAATCTAAAGAAATCCCTTACCTTGAGATCCCAAAATCGATAGGATACTAGAGATTATTGGTTTCTGGCTTTTTGAGATCTGGATGATTTGATCTACTACGATTTCTCGGAGTGCCGCCCAAAGGAAGATGCGATTAACGAAAGAGTTAAACTAAAGATAGCCTATAAAACTACTAGCCATTCGGCTATAGTCTTAAAACTAAAAGAGAAAAGAATTCGGTTCTTACCTTTACAGAGAAATCAGCACTTCAAGAAATCCCGATTTATGGAGAAATTGGTACAAGAGAAAAAGAATGGAAAAAGAAAGTGAATTAAAAAGGTTTCGGCTTTTGGTAGGGTAATTGACAGAGATAAAAAGAAAGAATAATCAAAGGTATTCGATTATGAATATGAGAAGAAAGTTGAGAGGTTTCGGTTGAAAAGAAAAGATAATAGAAAGTGTAGAGAGGGACTAAAAATTTCGGCACAAAGACTAGGGTTCAAATGTCAGAATTTGAAGAGATACACTCCTATTTATTCGGGATTTTGGCACTTACCTATCAAATGCCGGAATTACCCTCTTCTGAAAATCGAGACTAATTGACAAACATGGGGAATTTCGGCACCCCTTATGCCACTTCAAAACCGATTCTTCCTTCCCTTAGAGTTGGAATTTCGGCCATCTCATTCCCTCGGAGTTGGTATTTTGGCCAACTCTGCCTACAGTAGATAACTCCCATCTTTTTCTCCTTAATCTACTCATAACTAATATCAGCACAATTATCTATATTATTCATCAGATAAATCTCCCTATTTTTAAGCCTTGTTGCCGTCCAACCTTACCCACATACATGCCAAAATTTAGCTAATTACAACTAAAGGAATTGGGCTTCATGCCCATTGCGTTTGGGCCTCCTTAGTTGACGCCACCTCCTTGCTCTCTAAGTGGCGCCATTTGCCACTGGGCCACAAGCCCACTTGTAATTGAAACACAGATAACATCTTTTCAACCCTCTAATGTCCAAGTAAAAAATTTACCCAAGGCCTCGGCCCAATCTGAGCCCCTTAAATACTCTAATTAACACATTGAACGTAATACCCATCAAATGCAAAGGCCCATTAATGCAGGATGTTACAGTTCTACCCCCTTAGAGAAATTTCATCCTCGAAATTACCTGATCCGAATAGATGCAGGTATTGTTGTCGCATCACTTGCTCTGGTTCCCACGTAGCCTTCTCAGAGCCGTGATTCTGTCATAGAACCTTTACCAACGGAACCTTCTTCCTTCGTAATACTTTGACATCACGATCCAAGATTTCCACTGGCTCCTCTTCAAAGGATAGGTCAGGTCTTACCTCGATTTCCTCCATAGGTACCACATGAGATGGATTCGAACGATATCGTCTTAACATGGAGACGTGAAATACATAATGAATCTGGCTTAGCTCAGGAGGTAGCTCTAGCTGATACACTCATCGATCCAACTCGCTTCAAAGACCGATAAGGTACGATGAATCTGGAACTTAACTTACCCTTCCGTCCAAATCTTAATACTTTCTTCCATGGCGACACTTTCAAGAACACTTTGTCACCCACGGGAAACACTATGTCCCTACGCTTCAGATCAGCATAGGATTTTTGTCTGTCTGACGCTTCCTTTAGTTGAGCTCGAATTAACTCAACCTTCTCCTCCGTCTCGGTAACCAACCAGGACCCAAAATTTTATGTTCCCCTAATTCCGTCCAACAAGTAGGAGTACGACATTTTCGCCCATACAATGCTTCGTAGGGCGTTATCTGAATGCTAGACTGGTAGCTGTTGTTGTAACCAAACTCCGCCAATGGCAGAAACTCCTCCCAACTACCTCTGAAATTAATAACACAACCTCTTAACATGTCCTCCAAGATCTAAATCACCGCCGATCGTCCATCGATTCGAGGATGAATCAGATCAAGTCCAACTTCGTACGCAACATTTGATGCAACGCCTTCCAAAACCTTGACCTAAACCTAGGATCTCGGTCTGAGATAATCGACACAGGTACTCCATGCAACCTTACAATCTCCGCTATATACAACTTAGCCAACTTTTGTAAGGAATAATCGACCCAAACCGGTACCAAATGAGTGGACTTCGTCAATCGATCAACGATCACCCAAACTGAATCTTTCCTAGTAGGCGTGAGAGGTAGCCCACTAACAAAGTCCGTGTGATCCTTTCCCACTTCCATTGGGGAATCTTTACCTATGTGTAATAATCTCGATGGTAATCGATGCTCGCCTTTACCTGCCGACAAAGTTAAACACTTCCTTTCCAATTCGGTCACCTCTCGCTTTAAGCACGCCACGTAACTATTCTCGTAAATCTCGATACATCTTACTCCCTCCAGGATGCATAGCGTATGGACTACCATGCGCTTCTTGCAAAATCCTTCACCCCAACTCAGGGTCTTTTGGTATGCACACTCTCCCCTGAAAACATAATAATCCTTCCTCATTCACATTGAATTCCGTTGGCTCATCACTTGAAATCAACTGCAACTTTCCCCTAAGCAATCCATAGATCTGCTATTTCTTCTTAACTTGACTAACCCATGATGGTTTCACTTGAAGTTTAGCTAGTAAACTTCCATCATCATATGAGCTAAGGTGAGCAAACATCGCTCTCAAATCAGAGATCACCTTACGGCTTAGAGCATCTGCCACCACGTTGGCCTTACCCGGATGATACTCGATCGAGCAGTCATAATCCTTTAACAACTCGATCCACCTTCTCTGTCTCAGATTCAACTCCTTCTGAGTCAAGAGGTACTTTAAGCTTTTATGGTCCATATAAATGACAGATTTCTCCCTGTACAAATAATGCCTCCAAATTTTCAAGGCAAACACCTTTGCCGCCAACTCCAAATCATGGGTGGGATAGTTTGCTTCATGCGGTCTCAACTGCCGTGATGCATGCGCAACCACCTTTCCATCTTGCATCAACACGCATCCTAACCCGGTGTGTGAAGCATCACAGTAAATCACGAATTCCTTTCCAGCCTCTGGTTGAATCAACATCGGAGCCTCCGTCAATATCGATTTTTAACTTCGAAACTATCTTGCTGCTTATCAGTCCACACAAACGGAACTCCTTTCCGTAACAACTAAGTCAACGGTGCCGCAATTAGAGAAAATCCTTTCACAAATCTTCTATAGTACCCGGCTAAACCAAGGAAACTCTAAATCTTTGCCATCGACTTAGGCGGCTTCCAATTCAACATTGCTTCAAGTTTCTGAGGGTCAACCCTAATCCCCTCTGCTGACACCACGTGACCTAGAAAAGTAACTTCCTTCAGCCAAAATTTGCACTTGCTGAATTTGGCATAAAGCTGCTTCTCCCTCAGAATATGTAGAACCACGCGTAGATGTGAATCATGCTCCTCTTCGATCTTGAGTAGACCAAGATGTCATCAATAAAAACCACGACAAACCGATCCAAGTAGGGTTGGAACACTCGGTTCATCATATCCATAAACACTGCTGGTGCGTTAGTCAACCCAAATGGCATCAACATGAACTCGTAGTGACCATAGTGAGTCCTAAAAGCCGTCTTATGAATGTCCGCCTCCTTGACCTTAAGTTGATGATACCCAGACCTCAGATCTATCTTTGAAAAGACTGAGGCCCCCTTCAACTGATCGAACAAGTCATCGATCCTTGGCAACAGTATTTGTTCTTAATGGTTAACTTATTCAGTTGATGATAGTCAATACACATACGCATTGAACCATCCTTCTTCTTAACAAATAACATCGGCGCTCCCCAAGGCGACACTCTTGGTCGAATAAACCCTCTATCCAACAACTCTTGGATTTGCGCTTTCCATTCCACCAACTCCTTTGGCGCCATTCTATATGGAGCTATAGATACCGATGCTGTTCCCGGAAGAAGATCAATTCAAAACTCCACTTCTCGATCTGAAGGTAATCCCGAAAGCTCTTCGAGGAAGACATCAGAAATTCCTTCACCGTCCTAACATCCTTAACAGTTAGGTCATTGGCTTCCAACGCCCGTACAAACATTAGAACTATCTTGCACCCTTTTCTCACCATTCTTTCTGCTCTTAGGGCAGTTACCACGTTTGACAGACAATTCCCCTTTCTCCTATCACCAACACTTCACCTCCCTCGGGGGTTGTTAACACCATCCGCTTGGCTAGACAATCTAAGTTGTCTTGATACTTCACTAGCCAGTCCATGCCTAAAATTAAGTCAAACTCCCTGAACTGTAATTCCATCGAATCCATCAGTCGACACTAACTTATTTTACAAGGCTGAGCACACGCCCGTGCCTATAACCCATGTCTTACACACAGCCTAGACACGCCTATGTCCTCCGCCCTTGGAGTTATCTGTTTATGACGTCATCAAACCCTTAATGGCATATGGCCAGGGCACACGCCCGTGTGATGGCCCGTGTGACGAATCATATTCTTTGAGGTTTGATGTAGGGGACACACGGCCTATCGACACACCCATGGGGCTGACCGTGTGTCACACACGGCCTAGACACTGTAACATCCTGAATTAATGGGCCTTTGCATTTGATGGGTATTACGTTCAATGTGTTAATTAGAGTATTTAAGGGGCTCAGATTGGGCCAAGGCCTGGGGTAAATTTTTTTCTTGGACATTAGAGGGTTTAAAAGATGTTATCTATGTTTCAATCACAAGTGGGCTTGTGGCCCAGTGGCAAATGGCGCCACTTAGAGAGCAAGGAGGTGGCATCAACTACGGAGGCCCAAACGCAAGGGGCATGAAGCCCAATTCCTTTAATTGTAATTAGCTAAATTTTGGCATATAGATGGGTAAGGTTGGATGGCAACAAGGCTTAAAAATAGGGAGATTTATCTGATGAATAATATAGATAATTGTGCTAATATTAGTTATGAGTAGATTAACGAGAAAAGATGGGAGTTATCTACTGCAGGCAGAGTTGGCCGAAATACCAACTCTGAGGGAAGGAGATGGCTGAAATTCCAACTCTAAGGAGAGGAAGAATCAGTTTTGAAGTGGCATAAGGGGTGCCAAAATTCCCCATGTTTGTCAATTAGTCTCGATTTTCAGAAGAGGGTAATTTTGGCATTTGATAGGTAAGTGCTGAAATCCCTTATAAATAGGAGTGTATCTCTTCAAATTCAGGCATTTGAACCCTAGTCATTGTGCCAAAATTTTCAGTCCCTCTCTACACTTTCTATTCTCTTTTCTTTTCCAAAAAAATCAAAACCTCTCAACTTTCTTCTCATCTCCATAACCGAATACCTTTGATTATTCTTTCTTTTTTCTCTCTGTCGATTAACCTACTAAAAGTCAAAACCTTTTTAATTCACTTTCTTTTTTCCATTCTTTTCCTCTTGTGCTGATTTCTCCATAAACCAGGATTTTCTTGAAGTGTCGATTTCTCTGTAAAGGTAAGAAACAAATTTTTTCTCTTTCGGTTTTAAGACTATAGTCGAATGGCTAGTAGTTTGATAGGCTATCTTTAGTTTAACTCTTTCGTTAATCGCATGTTCTTTTGGGTGGCACTCCTAAAAATCGTAGTAGATCAAATCATCCAGATCTCAAAAAGTCAAAAACCAATAATCTCTAGTATCCTATCGATTTCGGGATCTCAAGGTAAGGGATTTCTTTAGATTTCCATTAAGATTCGCTATCATAATTGAGTTATTAACTCATATGATATGATTTAACCCAATTTCACTATAGTAGTTCTGACAAGGACTTTTTGGATGGAATCAAATATGGATCAGGCAAAGGAGAGGGTTGGGTCCGTAATCCCTAAGTTTAAGAAATGAGCAAAGGTCTCATTGTTTGAGATTGGTCACGGGTTGTGGACCGCTTCGAATAGCATCTTAGGAAAATAGCAACAGAATTCGCTTCTAACAAAGGTCGACATAAAAGGTGTCGTCTTAACTGTAATAAGGTGTGTAGAATCTTAACACATAAGCATTTATATATTATATGTATGCTAAGGGCTAAAAGCTGGAAAGAAAGGCTGTATGAACTATCGTATTACCCAGAAAGGGTAGGCATGGGATGCCAGGTACGTAACCATAGAAACTTTTCTATGTGATTCGTAGCATGTGAAAGTATGAGATCTGTTAGATGGCTTGATGACTTGTTTCTTGTATGTATGCGTGCATGGGATGGGAATGATTGATGGATTTATGGTAGGGGAGCAGGGTCACGAGGCGATCGTGGATTTGCCACAGGCAGCACAGTTGTCGAATACTATAATGTATTTCTGAGGTTCGCATAAGCGATCGGTCTATATGACAGGCAGCATAGCTGTCGAATACTATAATGTATTTCTGAGGTTCGCGTAAGCGATCGGTCTATATGATAGGCAGCACAGCTGTCGATGTGGTGTGTAGTAGATGGAGGGTTGATTGTAGAAATCCCCACGGTGTAAAGGTTGGTACGGGGGCATTTAGAGGATGGACTCTTAGGTTTTGGGATGGGCCATGATGCATGACATAATCTGTTACCATTGTATGCGGGCCAAGGCTAATAATATGTTTGTGGGTCCTAGGCTTTTATGTGTTTTCAAGTTTTGCTCACTGAGTCTTGGTGACTCACCCTTTTATTTTTTTTTCCACTCCACAGATAAGCAGTAGGCCGTGGACACGGGAGCCAAGGCGGACTCGAGAGGCCATCAAGACTTTCATTACTATTATGGATTATTATATTTTTTGTGGGGAATATATTTTTGAATAAGGCCCCATAACTTAGGTTTCAATTTATCTTCTTTCTTGTTATGTTGGTTTTTACAACTTACATTTTGCTTCAAAATCTCAAATATAAAACAAAATGGAAAATGGGCTTTTCAAACCCAATTAACGCATTTAATGGATTATTCAGCTATAATAAACTAGTTTCTTTAAAACCCATCGAAGCAAAGTTTTCAAGATTTAAACCCGTAGCATACCAGATCCGGTGATGGCGTATGGGTCGGGTTTAGGGTGTTACATTTTTGGTATCAGAGCCCAGTTCAAAACTCGGGCTATGAAATGGGTCCAGTAGGAATTTATGAAAGTAATGTAAGTTGAGAAAAGTTTTGAAAGATATGGCCTTCGAGTCTCTCAAGCACCGATCCACCTGTAAGTATTCTAACCTTTGATGTGATATATATGATGGGTTTGATGGGCCTTATGGACGTAGACTAGTATGATAGTGTTAATGGACCCTAGGCCTAGATTAAACAATTCTTCAAATCTCATAAGACTTAATTTTTCTTGATTAAGCAGGTCTGTGAACAAGTTACACGGTTAGGGTGTGGAAATAGGCATACGCATGTCTAGGATTGGATCCAGGAAGAGCTTGGTACTTAAGCAGTCCTAGTGACTCACATCCTCTTTTCTGGAATCCTACTTGGTGCGTAGTGACTGTTCGTCTTAGCCATAATGACTTGTTGACAGGTCAAAATTCATAACTAAAACTCGAAAGGGACCAGTACCCTATTTTTGTAAAGTGACTTGTATGTCCCTGATTTTGTAAAATTATCCGCAATACCCTTGGTTGAGAAACTTTACCGAGATACCCTTGATTTTGCAAAATGACCAAAATACCCTTGTTTGAAGAATTACCAAAGTACCCCTGTATGAGAAATTACTGAATTACCATTAATCTACAAAAATTATCGAAATACCCTCGGTTGACAAAATTACCAAAATACCCCGAATTGTAAAATCACCAAAATACCCTTATTTTGAAAAATCACCAAGAAACCTTATTTTGGAAAATTATGAAAATACCCCTGTAGGATAAAATTACAAAAATACCATTGGGTAGTGAAATGACGAAAATTCCCCTAGGTGATGAATACAAGTTCATGGATGTTTACTTGTGTGTTTGATGCATTTTGTTACTGCGACGTCCGAGGTAAGTTCGAATATATTACTAGCTGTTAAATTATGTCTATGTGATGAGAATTGAATGAATGTATAATTATTGAATTAAAAATGTTAAATATGAAATCGAGCTACATGGCACTAAGTGTGCGTATTTGAAAATGTGACCGAGATAAATAGCACTGTGTGTGCGAAGTAATAGAAGCTTTAGCTTTATTGATTGGCACTGTGTGTGTGATATCGAATTAAGTTCGGCTTTGTATTGAATTAAGTGTGTGATGTTAATTAAGCTTCGGCTATGATTTGGGCACTAAGTGTGCGATTGAGTTAAAAAGATATCGAGCAGTGAATGAGATAGGGTATCGAGCATCGAATAGGAAGAATGTTTGTTAACTAAGTGTTGGAAAAGGTATGTTTGAACCTATGTGGTTGATGATAGCTTTAAAGGTTGAATGAATGGATATTTGAGCATTTGGTTGAGTACGATACTGTGCTTATTTGTGCATCTATCGATGTGATGGTTTAATTATGTATTGGTGTTGAAATATTGAGAAGTATGTATTATATTACGAACTTACTAAGCTCTTAAGCTTACTGTGTGATGTGTTTCTCTATTTTACAGTGTCAGTAAAGCTAGCTCGAAGCTAGGGATCGTCAGGTGACTAAATCACACTATCGGCAATCTATTTTGGTACTTTTGAAATGTGTGTATATGTGGTATATGGCATGTATAGGCTATTGAATGTGGCATGTTATGAGTTGTGTAAATATTACCATGAGACATGATTTAAAGGTTGAATAATATAGTAATATATGCGTGGGGTAAGTGTATGATAAGTATGGTTGTTCAAGTTAAATGTGGTTGTTGAGAATGAGGTTTAATATGAAATTATGATAGGAATTGTATGATGCTTGTTCTGTATAATTTAGGATGTGAAATTTGTATTTAGATAGAATTATTTTAAAATGAGTTTGAGCATGGCTATAGATGGTATGGTTAATGATGGATTGGTGTTTGTATTGGCATGTTTTGTTGCATTTTGAGACATGAATTGGTGATAATTTGAGGCTTGTAGGTAATTCATGGTGTGGGAGGCAAGATTGGCCTTGAAAATGGCCTATAATTGTCCACACGATTGAGCACACGGGCATGTGGCTCAACCGTGTTGTTTAAGTTGGTTGTGTGGTACAAGTTAGGCTCGACCACGGGTGAGGCACACGGACGTGTCTCAGGCCTTGTGGACAAGTCAGTAGGTATGCCCTGTTTTGCCACGGCTTGGACACATGGGCGTGTCCAAGGCCGTGTGAGGCACACGGCCTACCCACACGGACGTGTGACCTCTGTAACTTAAAAAAATGTTTAAATTTCAAAAATTTTCGTAAGTGTTTGGTTTAGTCCCGGCCCTTTTCTAAAGCATCTTTAAGGTCTCGATGACCTCACTAAGGGACTATATGATTATGTTTGAATATGATTGAATGATAATTGACTTGGGGTCGCGAAATGGATATGAAATGTTTTGATTGTTCAGAAATGCATCTTAACCCTATTTTGGTGATGGTTTCGGGTTAGGGGCATTACATTATGTAGCACCGGTTGTGGCACTAACCAATATTGCAGTAGAGCCGCCAATCACATAATCGACTTAAAGCCATCGGTGGATCCACAGTCATCAAGCGACCATGTGACACTAACAAATCATATACTTCCTCCAAATCAATGATCCCATCCCCCATGCAACATAATATCACATGAATTCAAACATACCATAAATGGCATACAATAGTAATCATATAACATGTATGGGGCATTTTAGTCATTTTGCCCATTAGGGGCATAACAGTCATTTTACCCTACAGAGGTATTACAGCCGATTTACCCTACAAGGGTATTGTAGTCATTTTACTCCTTATGGGCATCTTAGTCATTTAACAACTTCCCGAAGGTCTACATTCGCCTCGAGTGACCCAGATAACATATATGGTCAAAATGGTGTAATTGGGCCCAAAGCCCAATATTCGACCAAAGTAGGCCCACACGCTCGTGTGGCCTACTAAGCCCAAAACTACCTTTGGCCATGTGATCGTCATGGCCGGCTCATTATTTCCTATCCATCCAAAAAATTACTCGCGTAGGGCCCACTTGGCCCATCTTGGTCCATTTGGCCCAAAAATGGCCTAAGACCACGAGATGCTTATGGTGACCTCTATCGTTGTATCCACTTATCCATAGCGCGTTCGTGCGCTCGTGTGATAGCCATAGTCGTACTTTTGACCTTTTGGCTTCTCAACATTTTGGGATTTTGGCATTTTCCAATATACAATTGGAGTGGTGTGTGTGTACACACCTTGTTGGAGAAAAATGCAGAAGCCCACGAGCGTAGAACCTATATCCAACACGATACACCATCAATCCTTTAACAATAGGATTAAACAATCCCTTTCTATACAACTATCCAAGATATGATTTATTACTTGCCTTGATCGAACGATTGAGGATCACTCACTTAAACTGTCGTAAGAGATTGATCAATAGGCCTTAGGGGTTATCTGCATTCCAATCAACACTTATCAACCATCCAACAATTGAACAGTTTGAACTAGACGATAAGTCACTTTACCGAAAATGCAGAGTCCAAATTATAAGAAAAGAAAATTTTCCACACCCACACAAAAGCCGAAAGTACAAATAATGATAGAGGCAAAATGGAATAATCGCACCCCTAAGATGGAATGTTCGACTAACACAAAAAGTAGAGAATCGACAGAACAAAATGAGGGAAAGAGTATTCGATTTTAGCAATACAAGGAGGGACACTCAAAAAGAGTCGAAGGAAAAGAGAGAAAAGGAAAAAGGGGTATTCGGCTATCATTGGAAGAAAAAGGAAAATTTGAAAGAGGACAAAATAGGGGATAATCGGCCAAACACAATATGTAGAAGAGGAGGATTGATAGAGTCAAAATAACTGAGTGAGAGAGGAAGGAGAGAATTGGCTAAGAAGGAGAGAAAAAAAGAATAAAAAAATTGATGCCAGCAAGATGAATGATACTACCAAAACTTCCCTAGCATTATTCGGCGTCAACAGAAAAAGATAGAGCCAATATGTTCATAGCTCTCGAAAATATAGTGGCTAAACTCCCCAAAACCAAAAGTCTTGAGTGCCACAAATCCCATTCGGCACCAACTCTTCACCTACCCAACTTCCCTTGATTTCCTCCCCTTACCTCTCTATGATCCCCTCCTTAATTTCCTCCATGATCCACTCCTTAAATCATTCATTTGACCTATTCAAACTCTCCAACATAGAGTTCAAATCCAACACCAACTCTTTCCCACACATGAGCAAAATAAATAATCCCATTTGGATGTAGTGAGACTTGAACCTCTAACCTCCTTGCCACACTTATGTCGCCACCTTGACACAACACCATAGGCTCTTTTGTGTCTCTTTTTAACCACAATTATTTAAAATGCTTAAAACTAGGAGTCATGGTTCCCATAATGCTAAAAAATAAAAATTTTTCATATCACATGGCTTGAACCCAAGACTTCATAGAAGCCCCTTAGCCTTCCAAAATCACTCACCCAACAGATCTAACATTCAATTGTGTCGTTCTCTTATTCTCAAAAATTTTAAACACTCTCATGTCCAAGGCCCAAAATTTGGGGCGTTACACACTCAGCATTATCACATATTAATATCAACCAATCGTAATAAGCTCATATCAAAATAAATTTTTCATGTTATTCACTGCAAAATGTCACTCTAATTTATCGAAATGCAATGATCAACCGAAACGATAACATTTTATCCATATTCCACAACTTATGGTTAATCATTGTATCCATTAACACATACATATCATCGTAAATCATAGAGAATCAATTTAGGAAAATCAATATATTCACTAAGTTACACGAACTTACTTAACCCCTTCAGCATTATCGATAGTAGCTCGGTTGGAAAGCATCCCTGTTTTAACCAAAACAAATCTCATCGGAGTCGGGAGATATCACACTATCACAGTTCACTTACGACATGTATAGCTAGACTCACATATGCTATGTTAGTCCGAGAATCGACTAAACAATAACTCTAATACTACTAAATGTAACACCCATTAACCATATTCAATGCCAGAATATACACTTGTAAACGTATTGAACCGAGTCATAAAATTTCATCCAAATTAAAACTTTTCAAAATTTTATCTTTGAATCCCTAAATAGGGCCTACGAGGCCCAATACATACTTTGGAAGTGGTCCGGGACTAAACGAGAACTTTGGAAAACATTAGAAATTTTCTTGAAAAATAGGGGTACACGCCCGTGTCCAATGCCATGTCTTTCACACAGCCAAGATACACGCCCGTGTGTTAGGCCTTGTGGCATTCCAAGTTCCTGAAAATCAAGTGCAGACTTCATACACGTTGGGCACATGGCCGTGTGGATGCCTGTGTGGCCACAAGTAAGGCTATTTACCAAGCCCTTTGCCACCCCAAAACACTTATACATTTATATAAATTTATCATCACACAACATGGTATTATTAAGCATTCAAACATCCACACTAAGAAATCCACATACCATTTACAAACCACATTCATCATGCATAATCACACACACACACTTAACCATTCACATGAAAGCATACACATCCTTGAAATGCATCATCATAGACTTATAACATAACAAATATTGGCCACATTAAATGGCCTTATACAACAATAACCATCAAATAGCATAGGCCAACATTCTAGGCCAACTCATAATAACATATACACATAATAAAGTCCCTATACATGCCATAGACTTAAAATAATACTTGAAGATCATTGATACAATACCAATCAATAACTTGTTAGTGTGATAGAATCTTCGACGACCTCCAACTTGAGCTAGCATCTATGACACTATAGGAAAAAGGAACGGAAGGGGGGTAAGCATTATAGCTTAGTAAGTAGGTATGTAAATAATAAGTGATTCATTAACATGCTTTTATAAATCTTCACAATATGTTCTCAAGATAATACAATCATAATTGCACATAGTTCTACTATTTATTCATGTTCATCTCAAGTTGTCTACTCGAGTCACAGTCACTAAATTATTTATAACTTGAACTACAGAACTCCAAATTATGATCTACTAGTTTTTCTGAAACTAGACTCACATATCTTCTTACCATAAAATTTTTAGAATTTTTGGTTTAGACAATAATTACAGTTTATTCTTTAAATTATCCCCTATTCTCCTGTCTGAAAATTTTGACCCTTCTTCACTAAAAATTAATTATCTCTTCGTAAGGGATTTGGATGATGCTCCCATTTGTTTCTATTAAATAAAACTCATTATTAAATTTAAGCGTATAAATTATAAACTATAATTATTGTTATACAATTTTTAGTTATTTTCCAAAGTCAGAACAGGGGATTCTAAAATCTTTCTGACCCTGTCTCAGAAAAATTCAAATATATCAGAATATAAAATTCTTTCGCTTACATCGTTTCTTTTATGTGAAAATAGACTCAATAAGATTTAATTTCATATCTTATTCAACTTCTAATTCAATTTTCACCATTTTTGTGATATTTCAAAGACACACAACTGCTGCTGTCCCAAAATTGTTTTATTGCAAATTTTACTCTTTCATAATTTCTTTGTATTAACTTTCATAGTAACACTTACCCCATATCAAACTTACCAAAGCTCGATCACCTATCGAGCACATTTATCATAAACTGACACACACATACCTGCACTTATCCATCACTTATTCATATTTGTTTATACTTAGTCATTTCCCATTGAACGCATCAGAATAATAACGGATACACGGAAATTTGCACATAAGTGCCACACTTGTAGCTAAAGATACTTCATATCACACTTTTCACATAGGCTCGCTCTCGAGCTAATCACATTCATGGGTCTGCTCACACAAGCTATCGGTCATACGTAATTACTCAGTGCTACTCACACAAGCTATCAGGTATCCGCAAAACATGCTGGATTACCCAGCCACTAGTAGAACTTATAAGACCAACACTCGTTTCACATAGTCACAATCTCGAGTCTTCTCACACAAGCTGTCGGTCATGAAAAAACTACACGGTGCTGCTTACAAAAGCTGTCGAGTATCTGTAACACATGCCGAATAACTTAGCCACTGGTAGAACGTACGGACCAGCACCCGGATCACTTGTTTCACTTAGATTTCACATAGTTTTCTAGTGAACATGTCACTCGTATCTATTTTTATTCCTAATGTTCAACCGGGAAATTTCTCACTTGTCGATATTTTGTCAATTACATCAAATATTCAGCCACAATATATACCATTTATCAAAATATGAAAACGTAAGTAAAAATGATGCATTATTTACATACAAACTTACCTCAAAAGCAAAATCGGTGAAAAGGACTTATTCGTCATATTCTTTGTTTTCCCCCTATTCTAAGCCCGAATTTTGTTTTCCTTGATCTATAACAACACATTTAACTCATTTATTCAACCTACTACTCAAATTATCCTAAATTCACATTCTGGAAAAATTACATTTTGCCCTTAAACTTTGTCATATTTACACTTTTACCCTTAGGCTCGTAAAATGGTTTTTATTAAATTTCCTTGTATTTTAAGCCTAGACGAACCATTTTCACAGCTATAGCAGTCCATAATTTCCATTTATTCATACACTTACACACATTTTACAACATTTTTACAAACTAGTCTTTTTTGACAATTTCACCAAAAATCACTTAGTAAAAGTCATTTCTCTAACCATAAACATGCATTTCTACCATTAAACACAAAATAAACACATATTCATCATGATTCAAAACCTTAGACTTTAACCATATCTCAAATTTATGGTAGAAATAGATAGATCTTGTTACGATGATTTCAAAAATGTAAAAACATTAAAAACGGGGCTAGAATGGACTTACAATCGAGCTTGGAAGCTTGAAAAACCCTAGCCATGGTTTCCCCTTGTGAAATTCGGCCATGGGGTTGAAGATGGGCAAAAATTGGCCTTTAATTTTGTTTATTTAATCCTTTAATCACTAAATGACAAAAAATGCCCCTAACTTAAAAATATTCTATTTCACCTATTTCATGTCCATTGTTGTCCAACAAATTAACCAATGGCCTAATTACCATTTAAGGACCACCAATTTAAAATTTCATAACAATTGGACATCTCTAACATGTAGAACTCAACTTTTGCATTTTTACAATTTAGACCTTTTGACTAAATTGAGTAACCAAACATCGAAATTTTCGAACGAAATTTTCACGAAATCATTTCGTGAAATTGTATACCATAAAAATATAATAAAAATAAATTTTTACTTGTCAGATTTGTGGTCCCGAAACCACTGTTCGACTAAAGAAGCATACTTGAACTTTGAGAATTTTCTTACAAACTTTGGGAAAAGAACAAATATATATATATATGATATTCGGAGAATGTGAATTCGATTGCGAAGTTAGTTTTTCGGGACATATTGTGTCACTTTTGGAATCAGTTAGATCGATGATAATTACTCTGTTGATGAGACCGCTTTGGAAAGATGTCGTTTGGATGATCGGAAAAGTGTTAGAAAAGTTTCGATCGGTTGAAAGCCCTTTGATTTAAGCTCCAGTGTTAGTTTAGCTTTGAATCGGGTAAATAATTTGTTGTATTTAGTGATGCTTCTTTGTGGATTGTGTTTTGATGCAAGAAGGCAAATTCGTAGGCCCAAACACGGCAGAACATTGTGGCCGCAGGAGACATTATCGACATGTGAGTTGGAACTAGTAGCTATTATGTTCGCAATGAAGATTTGTCGTTATTACTTGTTCTGGGAGAAATGTCATGTTTATTAGGCCCAAAATTAATATAGTGATGACTCAAAAAGATTTGAACCTGCATCAGAGAAGATGGCTTGAGATATAAAAAAAAAAATTATTATGAGCTATTGTTAGATTATCATTTGGGCAAAACAAATGTTGTGGCTAATGGTCTGAATAGAAAGTCATCGTTGCATTACAGGCTTTGAATACTCAGTTGGACTTGTCTTATGATAGTTCTGTAATAGAGGAATTGAGAGCAAAACCGATGTTTTTACAACATATATATATATAAAGATCGGAAATTTGATAATAAATTGTTGGTGAATCGAGCTCAATGTGAAGTGAATTAGAAGTCCGAATTTCAAAAGTTTTGATGATTGTCCGAGATTCGTGGATCATGATTGTATTCGAGAAATTCGAGTTAATTCCATCGATTGAATAAAGCATATAATAGTCGTTTAACTGCTCATCCGGGAAGTACTAAAATGTATCATAATTTGTAGCAACACTACGGTGGTTTGGTATGAAATGAGACATTTTTTTATTGGTTTTAAAATGTTTAGTCTGTGACCAATCGATTATACCCCTGTTTCACCGGCATATGACAGTAATTTTGATTTTTGAGTGGAAATGGGATAAAGTAACAATGGACTTTGTTCGATAGGCCCGTGCAGAGAGACAGATGTGATATGGGTTAAAAAATCGTATACCTCATTAAACCGAACTCGGTGAGAATAGGTTACACGGGTTGGTTTGATAAAGGATCTGTAGCAGGGAAGTGAAATTGATCCGAGATTGTTTGAAAGCGATTTGATCGTCAAAAGTCCTTTATAGACTTGGAACAAAAAGATATAGAATTTGAGATCGACGACAAAGTATTTCATGTTTCAATATTTCGTAAATATTTACCGATCATCACGTGGGATTGCCCCATCCAAATAGAGATCCGAACTAATATGACATATGAAGAGAGCTGATCCATATCTTAGCCGTGAGATATAGGAGTTGAGAAATAAGAAATGGCACTGAAGATTCAATGAGGCAACTTTGTTAAGACTAGGCCCAAAATTGAGGTCATTATAGTGTGACCCAAATCAATATGTACCCCTGTTTTCCACGGCATATGACACGGAGGCGTAAATATTTTTAAATATTATATTCGTGCTTATTATAAGTGAATTAATGTCTGTGAAAGTTTAAGAGAAAAATTCAATCGCTTGTGTGTTCAATTTAACAAAAGGACTAAATCGTAAAGGCCCAAAATTGTCATTATAGGTGACCCAAGTATGTATTCTTTGATTTTGGCACTTCTAGGCTAAAATTCAAGGTTAGTTTGATTTCGGTTTTGTTAATTTTACGTTTTGAGATCCTCTTCTTTCACACAAGATATGACATGGCAGAATTTGTGGCTGCAGTGCCAAATTGAGTGTTATAGTGTGACCAAATCGATTATTACTGTTTTCTGTAAATAGGACTAAATAGTAAAATGTGAAATATTGGGGTAAAATGGTAAATTGTCCATTGATGTGTTTTGGGATTAAATTGTAATGAAATGTACTTGAATGAGGTTATTTTGATATGTCTAGATCTGAAATGAATCCTTGAATTAGGGATGTAGGTAGGTTAGGTTAGAAGCTAGTCTTTCATAAAATGCAACAAAACAGCAGTGATGTGAGTTAGAAAATCACCAAAAATCGGGTATATTGAATTAGAAGGTTAATGAGATATTAAATTAAACCTTATTGTGTCTATTTTTATATAAAAGAAACATAGTAGGAAAAGATTTATATATTATGAGATAATTAAGTTTTAGTGAGACCTGCTCTGAATGAATTCATGAGTCACTGTTCTGTTTTGGAAAAATTGTCAAAATTGTACAAAAATCATTAAGAATTATGGTTTATATGTGTAGAACCCTTAATGAGTATATTTTCATTGGTATAAACAAGAACATTATAGGAAATTTTGCAATGAGATAACTGTATTTTTGTAGAGACAAGTCAGAATTGTCAAGCAGTGTAATAAGGGTATCTTTGAGGAATAAACTGTACTAATTGGCCACATGAAAAAATCTGGAAAAATTATGGTGAAAATTTATTTGAGTCTAGTTTCAAAGAAAATTTACGGATATAAATTTCAAGTTTTGAAACTCGAGTTATGGTCGATTTGGTCAGCATGATGCAGTTGCTTTAAAATCTCACACCCGAGTTAATAGTCAAGTCTAGTAATGGTTAATTCAAAATAGTTTAGAAAGCATAAAATTTTGTGACTGCATTGTAAGGTGATTAACGTAATATGGATTTGAAATTTACAGTGGTTGCTTGTGGTCATACGTTAGTATATACAATTTTTAAAGCAAAGTGTTTAAATTTTGAGTAATGCCTTGTAACCCTAATCCGTGATTCACGGGTTACATGTTGTGTTGTTATATAGTGTGACCCACACGGCATATGACACGGGCATGTCTTGTGGCGTGTGTCCTCAGTCGTGTGTCCTCTGTTTAAAGAAAAATTTCCTAAGTTTCACGAAAATTTCCTGAGTTATCGGTTTAGTCCTAAACCACTCTCAAAGCATGTTTAAGGTCTCTTATGCTCTTAATAGGGACAAAGCTATTGAGATTGAATGATGAATGATTGAATTGAAAAATTGTATGTTAAATAGATGTTTATTTGTTTCATAAGTCTGGTAATGCTCCGTAACCTTATTCCAGCGTTGAATATGGGTGAGGGGTGTTAGATACGAACTTACCTCGGATGTGAAAACGACGAAATAATTCGAGTAGTCGATAAATTTAGTTTTCCCCTGATCTAGATCTGAATTCTACTTTTCTTGATCTAAATATATTCAAAATCAACTTATTTAATAATCTCCCCATTCAATTTAATCCAAAACACACATTTAAGCACATTTACACCTTTTCCCATAATTTCACAACTTTTACAATTTAGTCCTTATTTTACAAAATCACATGTTCATGAAATTCAAGCATAACCCATGTTAGCCAAAATTAAATTAGATCCCTAGCAATTTTTGATTTATTTCACATTTTAACCACTAAATTTACATATCTCACAATTTAGCCCCTAATTTGCATTTTCACTAAAAATCACTTAACAAAACTTATATATCTATCAACAAGCATTCATAATATATTAAGAAACTTCAAAATAAATGATTATTCACCAATGTAAATATTCAAAATCTTTAACAATTTTGCAAAATAGTCCCTGGGCTAGCTAGACATAGTTGCAACGATCAAAAAAACATAGAAATCATTAAAAATTGGACAAAATACATACCTAATTGCCAAGATTGAAGTTACCAAATTTCAAACCCTAAAAATGGTTTTTTTTTATTTGTTAAAATCGGTTGGAAGAAGAATATTATGATGATAATGGCTTTTGTTTTATTTATTTTAAGTTTATTTACATATTTACTTATTTAACCTTGACTATTGACCATTAAAACACTTATTAATATGACCACCCACCATTATAATGGTCTAATTACAACATAAGTACCTCCACTATAAATTTCTATAGCTATTAGACACCTTTACTAATAGAACTCAAGTTTTACACTTTATGCGATTTAGTCCTTTTTATCAAATTAAGCACTCAAATGATAAAATTTCTACACAAAAATTCCACACAATCATTCAATCATGCTGTAAAAATTAAATTAACAATAAAATAGTTATTTTTACTTTAGATTTGTAGTCCCAAAGCCACTGTTCTGATTTGACTAAAAACGGGTTGTTATAATTTTTGCTAACCTATGTACCAATTTGTAAAACCATTAAAGATTATAAAAGTTACTAATTGATGATTTATTGATAAAATTGGAGTTAAATGGTTACATTTTAAGCTTAGATATGAAAAAGGACTAGATTGTAAAGTGAAAATTGTTAGTTTTGAACATAGGGACTAAAGTAGAAATATATTAAAATTGGCATAAAATTTATGTAAAATTTTGAAAGTAGAGAGCCTTAGAAGGATGTAATTGATATCGATTTTGAAATTGAGGCCCAATTTTGAAAAATATTGCAATTTCGATTTTAGGGACTAAATTGAATAAAATGTAAAACTTTAGGGGCATTCAAAAATAAAACTGAACTGTCATATGAATATAATATGATGATATAATATGTTTGAAATTGATAAATTGAATTGAATAATTGCATAAAGCGGAAATTGAACCAAATCAAAATAATTGGGAAAAGGCAAAATTATCAATTAGTCCTTGAAATTCAACTTGTTTACTTATTTAACCGTAAGTTCATATGATATGATTTTATTTGAATTGCTATATACTTTAATTATGAATTTTGTATATTTAATAATAATTTGAATTGTTTGAAACTTGGTACAAAAGGTGAGATATTGACTAAATCGTAAAGAAATGATAAATTGAATATGATGAATAGTAATTTGAGATATTTAATGCATTAATAGCTTCTTATGACTGATCAAATAGTATTGGTGTGAATTTGGTTATTATCAAGGTAAATGACTAAATTGTATAATTTACAAATTATGAATGATTTTGTAATCAAATGTGATTTGGATATAATTTGATATTGTACTATTATTGAATTATTATTCGTAGCTAAAGACAACGCAAGATCGTTGAAAAGGAAGGGAAAGACACAAGTCGACAATGAGTGACACAAGCTTTTGGTTTGTATTTCTATGACCCAAAATCAATTTAGTTACTGCATATACATAATATATTACATTATACAATATTGAGTTAAGCTATTAATAGTTATTGAGTAAAATACTATGGTTGGAATTAAATAATGAGACAGGGACTAAATTAAATAAAATATAAAGTTACAGGGTTTAACTGATGCAAAAAATTGGTATGAAATTGAGCGGAAATATGTTATATTACATGATGAATTGTTGAATTGACGTTGAATTAAGAATGATGAGATATGAATTGAACTATGTGATGATATTGCAAATTGGTTATTTTATTAAATATACAGGTCTATACTTTGGGTTAGTCGATAATACATTATGTTACCAGTTGAGATGCAGATTGTCTAATACGAGTATCCTTCTTGAAAATCCAAGTCAGGTTAACATGGTTATAGCAATGTGTGTTGTGATTAAATGCAATTGAATTGTTGTAATCATATGATAGGGCATGCGAATTAAATGAAGCCAAGCCCTGAGGCCAAAATGGATTTAAACGAGTTGAAAACTCCTGAAACGAATGAAGTAGGTGATATTACAAGTGGTAAATCAGAAAGAGGATTGATAATGGAATGTTTTGATATTAATATGTTTAAAATGTTGTCATTATATGCATAATGAATTATTCTTATAGATTGTATTAAAGTGGGATGTATTGGTGTTACTTTTGTTACACTTTAACATGTTCATATTAAATACATAAAGCTTGGTAACTCCAAGTTAGAAGTACATGGTATATATTTGCATATAGTTATACACGTTTTCTTAAGATAGATTTGTTAAAGTTAATATTATATATTTGAATTATAGAAATGCCAGTGAGTTAACTACTTAGTTTATAGTTTTGTTTTTCTTGTGCAGGTTAGGTCTATTCAAGTTTCCAAAACATCAACTCAGCATCCAAGCAATACTCTCAAACTTAGTTTGTTTCCTTTTTCATTACTAACTTGGCATGTTGTAACATCCTTAAATAGGGGCTATTATGGTAGAACTTTTGCATGTGCATGGCTTGAGTTGCGTTATTAATTGAGGTGTTTTAGGGTCTAGATATGAGCCCAGGGTAGGCCCGAACTATAGGGAAAATTTTATTTTCAAGCATTGGTATAGGGGAGCTGAAGGAGCTAGGGGTTAAGAATATTTTGTGGTAAACTATAGCACAAGAAAAACCTTGGTAAAGTGGTAAGGAGGCGGCACTTAGGGCCTTGGGAAGTGACGCCACATGCAGGGAAGGGGAGCCTTGGTTCGAGCTGTAGAAATCTCCCCTTGTGTAATTATTTTTTACGCCAGAAGCAAGGAGGAGATGGACTTAGGAAGGACTCTCTTTGGAGGATGTGGATAGAGTCAACAGATTTGAAAAGGAAGGAGAGGAGAAAATTGTGGAGATTGACTCATTCAAACTGATTTGAATGAGTGGTCAGAAGAGGCTTGAACTGTTGGCCGAAGTATGGACTGTTGGGAGGAGGAGTAATCGGTTGGGAGACTTGGAAGAGGTGCCGATTTTCCATAGCTATTCTAGATGGGCACTTTCGACTAAGCAAGATTTGAAGCTTGTTGTGTTAGGCAAAACCGAAACCCCTAGGCTCTAGTTGACTTCACTCTCCAGCATCTAAACCATTGTTTTTTTCTCTTGAAACCGAAACCCCATTAGCCGAATCTCCCTCTCCCCCATTCTTTTCTTTTCTTTTCTCTCATATTTGTTTCAAAACCCCATCAACATCTCTTCTTCCCAAATTAGCAACTTTCTTTTCTCTTCACCTTCTCTTGTGCCGAATGTTCATCAACCTTTTCTTGATTTCTTGCAATCAGAATCTCTTTTTCTCTTCTTCCAAAAGCCATAGCCGAAACTTCTTTGGTTGTTCCACCACCATTGCAGAAATCTTCCTTTACTCTCCTCTTCTTATTTCTAACCTTTGGCCGAATATCAATCAAGGGTAGATCCCTTTGGTCTTCTTCTCTAATCGGTTTTGGAAGGGGTAAGTGTTCTTGGTCGAAACTCTATTATCTTCTTCTTTTCTCTCTGTCGACATATATAGAACAAAAGCCAAATTTTGGCATTTGTCATGATTCTTAATCATCTCTGAAATTGATTTCTCTTAGGTTCTTCGGGATTTTGAAGCAGTGGATTGTGATCATCAATTCTCTGTCAATCGGTCTTTGTAAGTGGTAAGGTTTCATGCCGACTCAATCTTTCCTTCAATTATTTGAAAAAAAAAGTCGAAGGCTATGAGTATTATGGTTTAGGATCTTGGCCGATTGTAGGGGAAGGCTCTATCTCGTATATCTCGGGTTGTGACTGTGGATCAAAAAGTGCTAAGGTAAGGATGGTTATTAGATGCGTTAACTTTTTGGGATTTACAAGTGTAGCCGAATGGCCTTTTTGCTAACAGTTGCCATTGGCCAAATGTAGGAAAGGGGGGATCTAGTGCATTAGATCTTGATCTTCGGGGTTCGATAGTCGCGTTAGTAACCAGGTGTGTAACTTACACACTTCATAATCGTTGTAAATGTGCTAATAACCTAAACTTTGTTAAAAGCCGAAAATTGTGTAAATTACGATACGATACCCTTATGGGTATGAGCAAGGATTTCGGGTAAGTCTGTTTGATGAGTTTAAGATGCATGATTGCTGATGCTATTGTCTATATTATGTTCAATATATGTTTAACGATTAAGCATGTTGGCATGATATATATATATATATATGTGCATTATTGTGGGTGATATGAGAGGAGGGGGAAGAATGATATCTATGACTTTGGGTCACCATTGGTTTGGTACCACAGTTGATATTTGTGACTTTGGGTCACCAGAGGCTTGGCACCTCATAGCGACTCGTCCCAGTGGCTTCGTACCACAGTGGGTTGGCCCCACCTTTGATAAAACGGGATTGTCGCCAGTGATTTGGTATCACAACGTGGGTTGGCCCCACATATGGATTATTCGTGACTTTGGGTCACCAGTGGTTTGGCACCACATTATTATTGATATTAGTGGTTTGGCACCACCAGTGGTTTGGTACCACACGGGGTAGAAAATAGAGTTGTGGATGGTTAGGTTTGGGTGCATGATATGTTTGCTTGATTATGACCTATGTAAGAATGTTGCTATAATCAGGAGGGGGATTATGCACTGAGTCTTGGTGACTCACCTTCTCCCTTATCTTTTCCGGTGACTCGTAGATCGCGGATGAGGAGCCAGGTGGACTCGAGGTGGCCATGCAACATTCCTTTATGGTTTTACTCGGACTTTCAATTTGGGTACCTTCATTTTAAATTCTGATTTCATTTGGGTTTGTAATAAGGCCATTAGTATTTTTATTTTTGGGTTTTATTATATCTGCTTTAATTTTCTAAATGCCGCTAAGTAAACTGTTAACATGTTTTAAATAACCTAATCACCAAAGTTTCGAAAATTTCACTACACAACGGGTTTAAAAATCTTACCATCGGTAACAATATTTACAAGAGGATAACAAAGTTAACTTAAATGATTTTCAAAATCTAAGTTTTCCAAGCTCGAAATCAAACGGGTTTAATTTTTAACTAAGCAAAAATTCACTCGGGTTTCAATAGACTTTAACATTTTTCTTAAGCAATGGATGATAATGAGTTTTAAAAAAGCCTTTCGAGATTTCAAAGCAACTCAACGATTTCAACTATACATGCACCAGGTTTCTGCAAACACAAAAACAAAAAGCTTTTCGCTGAAAATAAATCGGTGACTTGTTTCCTTCGAAATTTTTTCACTCTGTGAAATGCCAGATTCGGTCGTGGTGTGTTGACCGGGTTTGGGGTGTTACAATTTTGGTATCAGAGCCAAGTTCAAAAGCTCAGCTGTGGGCCCGAGGCCCAAAATGTTTAAAAGTAGGGTTTTAAAAAGTTTGGTGGAAAATATACATGGTCTGAACAGCATGGCACCGAGTCTCCGGCACCAATCCGCCCAGGTAAGTACCCCTAATCATTGTGTGATTTGTGTGTGGAAGGTTGTAGATTAGTAGATTAGGAGTTATTGAACCCTAGCAATAGCTTACTCCAACACAAAATTACATAAGACTTAAAGATCAGTCAAACAAACCTGTGAGTACATCGTCGAGTTAAGGGTGTGGCAACAGTTGTGCGCATGTCTAGGACTGGATTCAGGGGGAGCTTGGTATTTAAGCAGTCCTAGTGACTCACCTCTTCTTCGCTCGAATCCTACCTTAGATTTGGAAAAATTACCATAATACCCCTAGTTTACAAAATTACCAAAATACCCCTAGTTTATGAAATTGCCAAAGTACCCTTGATTCAAAAAATTTCTTGATTTGAAAATGACCAAAGTACCCCTAATTTGTAAATTGACCAAATTACCCTTGACTTGTAAAATTATCGAAATACCCTCGGTATGAAAAATTATCGAAGTACCCCCGAATTGAAAATTTCCAAAATACCCTTATTTCGTAAAATCACCTGGGACCATATTTTGGAAAATTATACCCCTGGGTAGTGAAATGACGAGAATACCCTTACAAGTGGTGAGTGTGTGTGGTGGATGTTATTGATGAACGAAGGTGATTCTTTGAATTAGGGTAGAAGACTTGAAATGAAAACTTTGTAATGATCGAAAGAACTAATACTAAACTTCTTTACATAAAACTTGTTCGTGGGTAATTAGTGGAACAGAAGCTAATACATAAAATTTCTTAAAGCAGATTAAATCGCGATCATAGATATGAGTTCTAGGGGACATGGTCGTAATGTGCGTGGGCGTGGTAGAGGCAGAATGATCGTATCGAAACCAGTTAGGCCTGGTCAAGGGTCCGAGAATGAGATGCCACCACCACTAGCTGCTGGTGTTGAGTATCAGGATCAGACGGGGGATGATGCAGTATCGCAGGTGATGCTGCGAGTTCTTGAGAGGGTGGCTGGAGCAGGTGGAGGTATGGGAGCTCAAAAATCTGTATCTGAGCAACTCTGAGCCAATGGAGCTGAGGTATTCCAAGGTGTTTCTGGTGTGGCGCCCAATACGGCTGAGTATTGGTTGGAGGCAACAGAGCGAATCATGGACGACTTGGATCTGACTGCTGAGGAGAAGCTGAAAGGGGTAGTGTCGCTTCTCTAGGATGAGTCATTCCAGTGGTGGCTCACGGTTCAGGATAGTGTGCAGCGGATGATCTCACTTGGGATTATTTCAAGGCAGCTTATCAGAAGAAGTATATTGGGTCTAATTATATTGATGTGCAGAGGAAGGCATTTCTGAGGCTGGTTCAGGGGAGTAAGTCCTTCGAGGAGTACGAGGCAAAATTCCTAAGGTTGAGCCAATATGCTCGAGGTATCGTGGCTACGGAGCATGAACGATGTGTCAGGTTCGAGGACGGGCTGAGGGATGATCTGAGATTGTTGATTGCTCCACAGCAGAAGTGGGAGTTTGCCATGTTGGTAGAGAAGGCTAAGGTAGCCGAAGGGGTCAAGGAATCTGTGAGACAGAATTTGGATAGGAATAGACAAAAGAGAGGTTTTGGATCATCTGGATCAGCCAAAAATTCTCAAAAAGGACTAAGCATGGTGGACCGAATCAACTGGAGACCTGTTGTCGCAAGCGTGGACCAGTAGATGTAATCGGTGTGGAAAGTCTCATTTGGGAGAATGTTGGACCGATGGCAAAGGATGCTTTGAGTGTGGGTCGCTAGATCATCATGTGAGGGACTATCCATGGAAGTTAGCCAGGATTCAGTTTGAGGGTCAGGGTCGTGCTCAGTTCAGGCACGAGGAACTGCAACTGCAGAGGGGTCGTGGTTCTGGTAGAGGAGGTAATGGTTTTGGTCGGGGCCGCGGAGCACGGGCAAAGGTGTAGGCAACATTGAAGCAAGACAACTGGATTAGTATATGCAGCGAGGCGTTGAGAGGAAGGCGACGCACCGGACGTCATAACCGGTATGTTCTTAATCTTTGGATTACCATATACTACTTTGATAGATGTTGGTTCGACGCATTCATATGTTGCCAGTAGCATAATAGAGACCATGAACCTAGACTTTGAAACTACTTCTAGGGAGATGACAGTAATTAGCCCTCTAGGTCACTCTGTAAAAGTAAATAAGCTATATAGGGATGTACCCCTAGAACTCTAAGGGGTAGTATTTATGGCTGATCTAATGGAACTGCCGTTTGGGGAGTTCGATCTAATCCTTGGGATGGACTAGCTGGTGAAGTACCAAGTGAGTTTGGATTACGTGGCTAAGCGCATGGTTTTGAAAATGGTTGAGGGTAGAGAAGTGGTGATGATAGGTAATAGAAGAGATTATCTATCCAACATGGTGTCTACTTTGAAAGCTGAGAAAATGGTCAGGAAGGGTTGTAAGCATTTATGGTTCGTGTGTGTGCCTTGGAAGCCAAAGAGTCAGCCGTAGAGAATGTTTGAATGGTGAAAGAATTTGTCGATGTATTTCCAAAAGAACTTTCGGGTCTGCCTCCGGATCGAGAAGTTGAATTCGATATAAATCTATTACCCGGAATTGCGCCAGTGTCTAATGCCTCGTACAAGATGGCGCCAAAAGAATTGGTGGAGATGAAGGCTCAAATTCAAGAGTTGTTGGACTAGGTTTTATCCAGCCAAGTGTTTCGCCTTGGGGAGTGCCAATGCTCTTTGTTAAGAAGAAGGATGGTACGATGCGGATGTACATAGACTACCGCTAGTTGAATAAGCTGACGATCAAAAACAAGTATTCGTTGTCAAGGATAGACAACTTATTTGATCAACTTAAGGGGGCATCGATCTTCTCGAAGATCAATCTAAGGTTGGGGTATCATCAGCTTAGGGTGAAAGAGGCTGATATCCACAAGACGGCATTTCGTACTCATTATGGGCACTACAAGTTTCTGGTAATGCCGTTTGGATTGACTAACGCACCAGCAGCGTTCATAGACATGATGAATCGAGTGTTTCAGCCGTACTTGGACCAGTTTGTCGTGGTATTTATAGACGACATATTGGTGTACTCAAGGTCTGAGGAGGAGCATGATATGCACTTGCGGGTAGTTTTGTAAATTCTGAGGGAAAAGCAGTTATTTTCCAAGTTCAATAAGTGCGAGTTCTGGCTTAGGGAGGTGACTTTCTTGGGTCACGTAGTGTCAGCTGAAGGGATTAGAGTGAACCTCGCAAGATTGAGGTAGTGTTGGACTGAAAATCGCCTAAGTCGATTGCAGAGATCCAGAGTTTTCTAGGTTTGGAAGGGTATTACCGAAGATTTGTAGAAGGATTTTCTCTGATCGTAGCCCCGTTGACCAAGTTATTGAGGAAAGGAGTTCCTTTTGTGTGGTCTGAGAAACAACAGGAAAGTTTTGACAAGTTAAGGAAGATTTTGACAGAAGCTCGATTTTGATTCAGCCTGAGGCAGGGAAGGAGTTCACGGCCTACTATGATGCATCATATACTGGCTTGGGATGTGTGCTGATGTAGGAAGGGAAAGTGGTGGCGCATGAGTCTCGACAGCTGAGACCGCATGAGGGTAACTATCCGACACATGACTTGGAGTTGGCTGCAGTGGTTTTCGCCCTGAAGATATGGAGACATTATTTGTACGGAGAGAAGTCAATAGTCTACATGGACCACAAGAGTCTGAAGTATCTTTTGACGCAGAAAGATTTAAATTTGAGGCAGCGCAGATGGATTGAGCTATTAAAGGACTACGACTATTCAATTGAGTATCATCCGGGCAAGGCTAACGTGGTTACAGATGTATTGAGCTGTAAGGTAGTGTCGGACCTGAGAGCGATGTTTGCTCATCTTAGCTTGTATGACAATGGGAGTCTTTTGGCAGAATTGTAGGTTAAGCTAATTTGGGTAGAGCAGATTAAGGAGAAATAGTTAGTGGATGAAGGTTTGAATGCTCGGAGGTTGAAAGTGCAGAGTGGTGGTTTGGAAGGTTACAGCTTGACCAACGAGGGAGTGTTTTGTTTTCAAGGGAGAGCTTGTATGCCGAAGGATGACGAGTTAAGGCAGAGGATTCTTCAGGACGCACATAGCAGCCCATATGCTATGCATCCTGGAGGTAGCAAGATGTACCGGGATTTGCAAGAGTAGTTTTGGTGGCCAGGTCTGAAGCGAGAAGTGACAGAGTTTATAGGTAAGTGTCTGACTTGTCAGCAGGTCAAAGTTGAACATCAGTTGCCGTTAGGTTTACTTTAGCCGGTGAAAATTCCTCAGTGGAAGTGGGAAAGGATCACTATGGACTTTGTCAGTGGGCTACCCCTTACGCCTAGTAAGAAGGACTCAGTCTGGGTGGTTGTGGACCGTTTGACGAAATCAGCTCATTTCATACCGATAAGGGTCGATTACCCAATTCAGAAGTTAGCTAAGTTGTATGTGGCAGAGATGGTGTGCCAGTGTCGATTATCTCGGATAAGGATCCCAGGTTCACGTCGAGGTTTTGGAAAGCATTGCATCAGGTGTTGGGCATACGATTGGATTTTAGTACGGCATTTCATCCGCAGTCAGATGGATAGTCAGAAAGGGTTATATAAATCTTGGAAGATATGCTGAGAGGCTGTGTTCTGGACTTTAGAGGTAGTTAGGAAGAATTTCTACTGTTAGCTAAATTTGCATACAACAATTGTTACCAGGAAAGCATTAAGATGGCACCGTATGAGGCGTTGTATGGTAGGAAGTGCCGTACACCTATGTACTGGACAGAGTTGAGTGAGCGTCAGATGTTGGGGCTAGAGTTGGTTGCTGAGACCGAGGATAAATTAAAGTTGATTCAGGCTCGTCTAAAGGAAGCTACGGATAGGCAAAAGCCATATGCTGATCTTAAGCGAAGAGATATAGAGAATGCAGTGGGTGACAAGGTTTTTCTGAAGGTCTCGCCATGGAAGAAAGTGCTAAGCTTTGGAAGGAAAGGCAAGCTAAGCCCAAGATTTATTGGCCCATATAAGGTGTTAATATGAGTAGGACCAGTAGCTTATCAGCTCGGGTTGCCAACGGAACTGAGTCACATACATGATGTATTCCACGTCTCCATGCTTAGGCATTACCGTTCAGATCCATCGCATGTTGTGTCGGTGGAGCAAATTGAGGTGAGCCCAGATTTGACCATGCAAGAGGAACCAGTACAGATTCTAGATCGGGATGTGAAGGTTTTGCGTAGGAAGTCAGTTCCTTTAGTGAAGGTGTTATGATGGAATCATGGCGTGGAAGAAGTTACGTGGGAACCAGAGGATGTGATGAGGCAGCAATACCCCCAACTCTTTTGACCAGGTAATTTTGCGGTCGAAATTATTTTTAAGGGGGTAGAACATCCTTAAATAAGGGCTATTATGGTTGAACTATTTGCATGTGCATGGCTTGAGTTGCATTATTAATTGAGGTGTTTTAGGGTCTAGATATGAGCCCAAGGTAGGCCCGAACTATAGGGAAAATTTTATTTTCAAGCATTGGTTCAGGGGAACTGAAGGAGCGAGGGGTTAAGAATATTTTGTGTAAACTGTAGCACAAGAAAAACCTTGGTAAAATGGCAAGGAGACGGCATTTAGGACCTTGGAAAGTGATGCCACATACAGGGAAGGGGACCCTTGGTTCGAGCTGCAAAGATCTCCCCTTGTGTAATTATTTTTTATGCCAGAAGCAAGGAGGAGATGGACTTGGGAAGGACTCTCTTGGGAGGATGTGGATAGAGTCAACAGATTTGAAAAGGATGGAGAGGAGAAAATTGTGGAGATTGACTCATTCAAACTGATTTGAATGAGTGGTCAGGAGAGGCTTGAAGTGTTGGCCGAAGTATGGACTGTTGGGAGGAGGAGTAATCGGTTGGGAGACTTGGGAGAGGTGCTGATTTTCCATAGCTATTCTAGGTGGGCACTTTCAACTAAGCAAGCTTTAAAGCTTGTTGTGTTAGGGAAAACCGAAACCCCTAGGCTCTAGTTGACTTCACTCTCTAGCATCCAAACCATTGTTTTTTCTCTCTTGAAATCGAAACCCCATTAGCCGAATCTCCCTCTCCCCCATTCTTTTCTTTTCTTTTCTCTCATATTTGTTTCAAAACCCCATCAACATCTCTTCTTCCCAAATTGAGAACTTTCTTTTCTTTCCACCTTCTCTTGTGCCGAATGTTCATCAACCATTTCTTGATTTCTTGCAAACCGAATCTCTTTTTCTCTTCTCCCAAAAGCCATAGCCGAAACTTCTTTGGTTGTTCCACCACCATTGTCGAAATCTTCCTTTACTCTCCTCTTCTTATTTCTAAACTTTGGCTGAATATCAATCAAGGGTAGATCCCTTTGGTCTTCTTCTCTAATCGGTTTTGGAAAGGGTAAGTGTTCTTGGCTGAAACTCTATTATCTTCTTCTTTTCTCTTTGTCGACATATATAGAACAAAAGCTGAATTTCAGCTTTTGTCATGATTCTTAATCATCTCTGAAATCAATTTCTCTTAGGTTCTTCGGGATTTTGAAGTAGTGGATTGTGATCATCAATTCTCTGTCAATCGGTCTTAGTAAGTGGTAAGGTTTCATACCGACTCAATCTTTCCTGTAATTATTTGAAAAAAAGCCGAAGGCTATGAGTATTATGGTTTAGGATCTTGGCCGATTGTAGGGGAAGGCTCTATCTCGTATATCTCAGGTTGTGACTTTGGATCAAAAAGCGCTAAGGTAAGGATGGTTATTAGATGCATTAACTTTTGGGATTTACAAGTGTAGCCGAATGGCCTTTTTGCTAACAGTTGCCATTGGTCAAATGTAGGAAAGGGGGGATCTAGTGCGTTAGATCTTGATCTTCGGGGTTCGATAGTCGCACTAGTAACCAGGTGTGTAACTTACACACTTCATAATCGTTGTAAATGTGCTAATAACCTAAACTTTGTTAAAAGCCAAAAATTGTGTAGATTACGATACGATACCCTTATGGGTATGAGCAAGGATTTCGGGTAAGTCTGTTTGATGAGTTTAAGATGCATGATTGCTGATGTTATTATCTATGTTATGTTCGATATATGTTTAACGATTAAGAATATTGGCTTGATATATATATGTATGTGCATTATTGTGGGTGATATGAGAGGAGGGGGAAGAATGATTTCTGTGACTTTGGGTCACTAGTGGTTTGGTACCACAGTTGATATTCGTGACTTTGGGTCACGAGAGGTTTGGCACCTCATAGCGACTTGTCCCAGTAGCTTCGTACCACAGTGGGTTGGCCCCACCTTTGATAAAACAGGATTGTCGCCAGTGATTTGGTATCACAACGTGGGTTGGGCCCACATATGGATTATTCGTGACTTTGGGTCACCAGTGGTTTGGCACCACATTATTATTGATATCAGTGACTTTGGGTCACTAATGGTTTGGCACCACCAGTGGTTTGGTACCACACGGGGTAGAAAATGGAGTTGTGGATGGTTAGGTTTGGGTGCATGATATGTTTGCTTGATTATGACCTGTGTAAGAATGTTGCTATAATCAGGAGGGGGATTATGCACCGAGTCTTGGTGACTCACCTTCTCCCTTATCTTTTCAAGTGACTCATAGATCACGGATGAGGAGCCGGGTGGACTCGAGGTGGCCATGCAACATTCCTTTATGGTTTTACTCGGACTTTCAATTTGGGTACCTTTATTTTAAATTCTGATTTCATTTGGGTTTGTAATAAAGCCATTAGTATTTTTATTTTTGGGTTTTATTATATCTGCTTTAAAATTCTAAATGTCGCTAAGTAAACTGTTAACATGTTTTAAATAACCTAATCACCAAAGTTTCGAAAATTTCACTACACAATGGGTTTTAAAAATCTTACCATCGGGTAACAATATTCACAAGAGGATAACAAAGTTAACTTAAATGATTTTCAAAATCTAAGTTTTCCAAGCTCGAAATCAAACGGGTTTAATTTTTAACTAAGCAAAAATTCACTCGGGTTTCAATAGACTTTAACGTTTTTCTTAAGCAATGGATGATAACGAGTTTTAAAAAAGCCTTTCGGGATTTCAAAGCAACTCAACGATTACAACTATACATGCACCGGGTTTCTGCAAACACAAAAATAAAGAGCTTTTCGCTGAAAATAAACCGGTGACTTGTTTCTTTCGAAATGTTTTCACTCTGTGACATGCCAAATTCGATCGTGGTGTGTTGACCGGGTTTGGGGTGTTACACATGTACCTAGATAGTTGACTCAAGTTGTTTTGATTCTAAACCTTTGTAATTATTGAAGTGGGTGTTAATGCTTAGATAGATTATAGGTATATATATATATATAATTATATATGCATAATTATTTGAATGTTATATGGTTGTTGTATAATTTGTAAATGATAAGGTATTTGCTTAATTTAAATAGGATAGTTGATATTTTTAGTTTGGCATGAAACAAAGCTTATGTGTGTGAATAGGTATAATACAAATAAAATCATGATTGTTGAGGGTTTAGTGGGGGGCTATTGAGGATTTAGTGGAGATATTATTATGGGTTTTTTATAAAATTGTCTATGCCTTTTTACTGTTTTGCCCTTTAGTTACTAGTATACATAGAGGGCTAAATTCCTCATTTTTCATACTCAACAGAAACACAACCCTCTTTGATAATATTTTTCTCCTCTACTTTCTATTTGCGATTTCTTTATAAAATTTGTCGAGTTTTCCCAAATCACTTTTAGAGAAAATTCTATCTAGGAGTTTGGGTTTTAAATGCGACCAACTATAACCCTCCATACTTTACTAGGAATTGTTCCTACTGTGATTTCCCGAGAAGAACAACACCAATTAAGTTTCATCTTCCATATTCGGGTGTACGAATATTGAAGGACTGTGTTAACCTTGGGGGACGACATCCACTACACGATTACATCGATCAGGATGAATTCGTTTCTAAGGCAGTAGATTTACCACAACACATTAATTTTTTATTTCATATTTAATTATTTATTTTTCCCAGTCAATGCAAATAGATTTGTTTTTGCAGTATAACAAGTTAGAAATGAATTCCTACTACTTAAACATGTCTAACTCGATCAACAAATACATCCTAGATGAGGTTAGAGCTATTGTGGTTTTCGAAGTAAACTTGGTTGAAAATAATGCTGATTTGATTGTAGATACAGATGCATCTAAACATTTATGCGCCAACAAATAAATGTTCATTGAATTTGAAAAGGTAACTGAAGGTGAGCAAGTTGACATAGGTAATTCAAGCACATCTGAAGTACTCGGTAAAGGAAAAATTTTACTCAAACTCACTTCTGGTAAAACATTGGAATTAAGTAATATTCTGTATGTACCTGCCCTTCGTAGAAATCTGATTAGTGGCGGTCTATTGAACAAGACAAGTATTAAACTATCTTTAAATCGATAAACTTGTACTTTCCTGAAACAGGGATTATGTGGGGAAAGATTTTTTAACTGGGGGTTTAATCATGATTGATATTATGTTTAATTATAATAAAGACACCATTTTTGCTTATATTATTGAATTGTTTGACATGTGGCATGCTAGATTAGGACATGTGAACATTCATTCTTTAAAGAAACTCGTAAAATTAAATCTACTTCTTAATCTAGATAATAGTAGCTTTAATAAATGTAAAATCCGTGTTGAAGCCAAGCATGCTAGACCTTTCTTAAAACCTATCTCTGATAGGAAAATTGAACTATTTGAATTAATTCATACTAATCTAGCAGACTTTAGAAACACAAAAGTAAAAATGGGAAACACTACTATATTACCTTTGTAGATGACTACTCTAGGCATACAAAAGTCTATCTTTTAAGAACAAAAGATGAAGTTGAATGAACATTTCTCCTTTATAAAAAAAACTCTAAAAGGAATGATGAATGCTTTACTACTTAGTTCTGGTTTACCTGATCGCATGTGGAGGGAGGCTGTACTCTCTGCGAATCATATCCTTAATAGTGTTCCTCATAAAAAATTAGATATGAATTGTGGAAAGGTTATGCCTCTAATCTGAAATACTTGAAACTATGGGGGTGCCTAGCAAAAGTAGGCATACCTATTTTTAAACAGAACACTATTAAGTCTAAAACTGTTGATGTTGTTTTTGTTGGTTATCCTCTAAACAGTGCTGTATATAGATTTATGTCTTTACATGATTCTTCCATATGTGAATCTAGAGATGATGTCTTCTTTGAAATTTTTTTTCCTCTAAATAAATCTTATGTAAATTATGATACACAATTAGATAAGTATGTTTCTTCTTCAAGTACACATAACAGAGATATTCTTAATGATGATGTGGAACTTAAGAGAAGTAAAAGACAAAGACCGTCACTAGTTTCAGACCTGATTTCTTACTTCTTTTATAACTGAGTTTAATGATTTAGGCTTAATAAATGATTATATTGTTCATTTTTTTATAGATGAGGATCCAAAAACTTATGATGAAGCCATAAATTCTATAGATACTAGTTTTTGGAGATATTTTATTAATAATGAGCTTAAATCTTTTATGTCTAATTACACTTGGGAATTAGTACACTTGCCTAAAGATTTTAAACTATTAGTAATAAATGGGTATTTGGAAAGAAGCTAGACCAGATGGGTCAGTACAAAATTTGGAGTAGATTATTTTGCTACTTACTCTCCTGTAACTAAAATCTGTAATAGCCCGATTTAGGGGCTAGTCGGAATAGTAATCTCGGGATCACTATTTCAAGATCGAAGAAATTATTTTCATGATATATATATTATGAGTTAGAGCATGATAGCATATGAGCATTAAAATTTTGGTATTTTAATTTTAATGTTTTCGTGTTTAATTTAAGAAAAAGGACTAAATCGCATAAAGTGAGAAAGTTCCATTCTATATGCTAAGAGCACCATATGGCTATGGATTGTTATTAAAAGGCAATTTAGCCATTAAAAGAGGCTTGGCCGGCCATAAGGGAGCATGGGAGACAAAATTGTCAATTAGTGCCAATGTTAGTAGTAGGTGGACTAATTTGACTTTTAATAATATAATAAGGAGAGAAAAGTTATCATCTTTTTCTCCTATCATCTTCCACTGAGAATTTACAGCAAATAAGGGGTAAAAACCTTCAAAAATTTTAGAAAACTCTCATCCATTCAAGTAAGTGTTCTAATAAACTTTTCTTGAAAATAATTATACTTTTGAGATCCCTAAAGCTTAAGCTTTCAAATGAAAGGACTATTGTGCAATGTTGTGAAAGGTTTAGATTTTTACCATGAGAGCTACTTTAGTTATTTGTTGCATTTTAAGGAAGAACTTGAGTCTTAGTTGTTAGATGAACAACTTATAAAAAGGGTGTTAGCATGAGGACATTAAATAGGACCTTAATGAAAAGGTTATGAACTTGGTGGTAAGTATGCGAAATATTGATTGTTGATGATAGCTTTAAGAGCATTAAATGTTTGCCTAGTCTTGTTGAAGATAAAAATGTGATTAGAATTAATTTTCGAGCCTAATGGCAAAACGGTCATTTTGCCAAAATCTAGGGGTAAAATTGTAATTTTGCCTAAGTAGGATTATTGAGATGCTTATATTAATAAAATGATTAAAATGAGCTAATTTGCTATTATAGAGCAAGAGGAGACGAGACTTCACCTTAATTGTGGAAAGGATAAAGTCGTGGACTAAGCCGAAGAATTAACTCATATTGAAAACAAGGTAAGTTGTATGTGAATTTAATGTAATATTTTATCAGCATAAGTGAGAATGCTTAATGTCTTATTGATGAATGATATTTCAATGAATAAAGAAACTTATGTGAATATGATATCAAAGTCCTAATGGACTAGGATGTGTTTGGAACATGGCATCGGTGTTGATATGTGTGCCAGTGAAAGGCCATGTTTGGAACATGGCACCGCGTTGATACGTGTGCCAGTGTAAGACCATGTTTGGAACATGGCATCGGCGTTGATACGTGTGCTAGTGTAAGACCATGTTTGGAACATGGTATCGGCGTTGATACGTGTGCCAGTGTAAGACCATGTTTGGAACGTGGCATCACGTTGATATGTGTGCCAGTGTAAGACCATGTTTGGAACATGGCATCGGCATTCATATGTGTGCCAGTGTAAGACCATGTTTGGAACATGGCATCAACGTTGATACGTGTGCCAGTGTAAGACCATGTTTGGAACATGGCATCGGCATTGATACGTGTGCCAGTGTAAGACCATGTTTGGAACATGGCATCGGCGTTGATACGTGTGCCAATGTAAGACCATGTATTTAATTATTTCCAGCGTATGGTGGGATGAGCAAATGAATTTAAAAATAGAGATATGAATGAAAACAAGTGTTTAAGGAATGGGTCATGAGAAATTGACTCTATATGTGTTACAGTAAATGTTAGATATGGACAATTATAAGTAAGGATTATCGAGAAGTCTTAGATTGTATATGATTAATTGTTGTTATGGATGAATTATTCCTTTTTGAAGATTATGATTTCTAATTATTTCCATGCAACTTACTAAGCTTATTGCTTACCCCTTTTCATTGCCCTTCTTTCTTATAGTATTGCCAAGATAACTCGAAGATCGTAAACGCAGGGGTTCGAACATCACATTATCAACAACACTTTGGTATAACAATTTCAGACTTGTTTTGAATATGGCATGTATAGGACTAGGGTGTTTTGTCAAGTTGTAATTCTTAGTTAAAGTGTTGGTAGTAAATCATTTTGTAATGGGTTCTTGATTCAGGCAAATGTTTGGAAAACTCTTTTTTGCAATGAAGATGATATTAATGAGGTGTATGCCCCTTTTAATTTTTCTTTGGTATTGACTATTTAACTGGCCAGAACTGTTTATGTATGTAGGTTTATTGAGGTCAATATAGTATGTAATATTATTTATGAAAAATGTATTGGATTGATCCTGATTTTAGGGTGGAAAATAGCTTGGTAAATAGCCCCTAAGTGCCAGCACGGTTGGACACACGGGCATTTGTCTAGGCCATGTTAACCCTGCACCTTAGTATTATTATTTAGAATAGGCCACACTCAAATCCCACGGCCATATGTGTATGCCATGTAATACATAAGGTTTGGACATAGGCGTGTGCCCAGACCGTGTTAATTTAGTCAGTATATCAAGGGTTAGCACACGGTCTAAGCCCACGGGCGTGTCATGGCCGTGTAAAATTAGTCAGTAACTTCCCACAGTTGGAAGACATGGGTGTGCTTAAGGGTACAGGCGTGTTCCAAGTCACACGGGCGTGTGAACCCTACTTCAAAAAATATGAGTTATTTGATTTAATTCTGAAAGTTTTCTGACATGAGTTAAAGGCCTCATAGGTCCTTGTTATATGTGTTGACTAAGGAAGGGAAGTTTTTAAGTTGAAACGAAATTTTATATCCCGTAAGTACATGTTTCAGTGAGTTCAAGCATAGTAATGTCTCATATCCAGACATAGTATCGGTCTTGGGTGTGGGGTGTAACATTTAGTGGTATCAGAGCTACGGTTTAGTTGATTCTAGGACTAACATAGTGTGAGTATGAGTCTAGCTATACATGCCATATGTAAGGGTGTCTGAGTAATGATGGTGTGATGACTCCTAAAATATAAAATTATGTTTTATATAGTAGATGGATTCGGATCCGGACTGAACTGCAGCTGATAATGCTGCTAGTAATGCGTCGGCTCCCGCTCAAGGGACCGCGCCAGTTAATAGTAAACCCAAGACTTTGGATCAGGGAGATGAGGCTCGAGAAGCTTTTCTCCACTTGATGAGCAATTGGTATACTGAGTATACCCGAGCAAATCCCAACACTCACCCCCCGCCCCACCTATACCTCAACCCGCTCCAGTAGCCCCTCAAGTGGTTAAGGTGGTGAGAAGTGAAAGGCCTCCGGTGGATAAGATCCGGAAACTTGGAGTCGAGGAATTTTGGGCAAATAAGGATGATGACTCGGAGAAAGCATAATTCTGGCTCGAGAATACCATTCGAGTATTCGATGAGTTATCCTACACGTCTGAAGAGTGTCTAAAGTGTGAGGTGTCTCTCTTGAGAGATTCAGCCTATCAATGGTGGAATACCTTAGTGTCGGTGATACCAAGGGAGAGAGTTAGTTGGGAATTCTTCCAAGAGGAATACCGAAAAAAATACATCAGCCAGAGGTTCATCAACCACAAAAGAAAGGAGTTCCTAGAATTGAAGCAAGGCCGTATGTCAGTGACCAACTATGAACGGGAGTTCATAAGGCTTAGCAAGTATGCAAGAGAGTGCGTGTCTACTGAGGCCATCATGTGCAAGAGATTCGAGGATGGATTGAATGAAGATATCCGCCTATATGTGGGAGTTCTCGAATTAAGGGAGTTTGTAGTGTTGGTGGATAGAGCCTGTAAAGTCGAGGAGTTGGCTAAAGAGAAGAAAAGAGCTGAGTACGAGTCTCGTGATTTGAGGAAGAGACAACTGAAAAAGTCTCACCAATCCTCATTTAAGAAATCAAAGGATTTTACTACTCGATCAGTCACTTCAATGGGGTTTTCAAACCGAAGTAAAGGCAAGCAATTTTCAGGATCAAAAGGGCAAACCACATCAGTTGCTAGTGTGGGCAACGTTCGACCAAGTAGACAAGAATATTCCCAGTGTGGCAGATGCCATTTTGGTGAGTGTCAGGCTAATGAAAAAGCTTGTTTCAGATGTGGGTCCTTAGACCACTTTATCAGAGTTTGTCCCGAGGTGGACGGGAAAGAAAAGCTTCAAGTGCAAAATCGGGAAGTTTCGCTAAAGGAAGACCTTTGAGAAACCCGGGAATTGAGATAGGAAGCAAGAATCCTTTTAAAGAACAAGCTGCTAGAGTCGAGGGTAGAGCACTGGCGATGACATATGCCATTCGTGCTCGTGAAGAAGCATCTTCCCCCGATGTAATCACGAGTATCTTTTCTCTTCATAATACTCGTGTTATAGTTTTAATTGATCCGGCATTTACCCACTCATACGTATGCATGAAATTAGTCTCTAGCATGGGCATGCCTATAGAGTCTACTGAGTTCATTATAAGAGTTTCAAATCCCCTAGGCAAGTGTGTGTTGGTTGATAGAGTTTGCAGAGGGTGCCCTTTGATGATTAAGGGTCATTGCTTTCTGATTAATCTTATGTTATTACCATTTGACGAGTTTGACGTCATTCTTGGGATGGACTGGTTAGTTACCCATAGAGCAATTATGAATTGTGGGAAAAAGGAGTTTGAGTTGAGAGATGAAAATGGTAATTTTATTTGTGTTGAATCAGATAAACGGATGGGTCACCAACCGTGATATCAACCATGTCAGCTCAGAGATACCCAAAGAAAAGGTATGAGGCTTATCTTGCCTTCGTGCTGAACACTAAAGAAATTGGATCAAACATTGAGTTAGTACCCATAGTATGTGAACACCTAGATGTTTTTCCAGAAGAGTTGTCAGGACTACCTCTAGAGAGAGAGATTGAATTTGGAATTGATCTAGTTCTGGGTACTGCCCCTATTTCTATTGCTCCATATAGAATGGCTCCAACTGAACTAAAAGAGCTAAAAGCGCAGTTGCAAGAATTAACGGATAAGGGTTTTGTGAGGCTAAGATTTTCTCCATGAGGCGCTCCAATTCTATTTGTGAAGAAGAAAAATGGATCCATGAGACTATCTATAGATTATCGACAACTTAATAAGGTGACAGTGAAGAATAAGTATCCGTTAATGAGGATCGACGATCTATTTGACCAATTGAATGGAGCTACAGTATTTTCTAAGATAGATCTAAGGTCAGGGTATTATCAGTTGAGAGTCAAGGACTCGGACATACCGAAAACCACATTTAGGACTAGGTACGACCACTATAAGTTTGTAGTCATGCCTTTTGGACTAACTAATGCCCCCGCGATCTTCATGGATTTGATGAATCGCATTTTTCGACCATATTTGGATAGATTTTTGTGGTCTTTATCGATGACATATTGATCTACTCTCAAGATGAGAATGATCATGCAAAACATTTGAGTATGGTCCTACAAGTTTTGAAAGAAAAACAATTGTATGCCAAATTCAGTAAGAGCGAATTTTGGCTCAAGAAAGTGGGATTTTTGGGGCATATTGTCTCGGGAGATGGGATAAGAGTCGACCTGAGTAAAATTTCGACAATTGTTAAGTGGGAATCGCCTAGGAATGTAACTGAAGTAAGGAGTTTTCTTGGCCTAGCTGGCTATTACAGACATTTTGTCAAGGGGTTTTTCATGATAGCCACGCCAATGACAAGACTTCTGCAGAAAGATGTGAAATTCGTTTGGATAAAAAAATGTCAACAGAGTTTCGAGAAATTGAAGACATTGTTGACTGAGGCTCCTGTCTTGGTGCAACCTGAGCCGGAAGAGAATTCATGGTTTATAGTGACACATCCTTGAACGGTTTAGGCTGTGTACTCATGCAAGAGGGTAAAGTGATTGCATACGCCTCTAGGCATTTGAAGCCGCACGAGAAGAACTACCCGACTCATGATTTAGAGTTGGCTGCAATCGTGTTTGCATTAACAATTTGGAGGCATCATTTATATAGTGAAAAGTGTCGGGTTTTTACTGACCACAAAAGCCTAAAATATTTGATGACTCAGAAGGAACTAAATTTAAGGCAATGAAAATGGTTAGAATTGATTAAAGATTATAAGCTATTAATTGACTACCATCCGGGAAAGGCAAATGTAGTCACCGATGCTTTGAGTAGAAAACCATTGTTTGCACTAAAAGCTATGAACACCCAGATGACCTTGTTAGAGGATGGACTATATTAGTCAAGTTGAGGGCTAAACCATTACTCTTTCAAGAGATTTGAGATGCTCAGAAGGATGATAGCGATTTGCAAGCCAAAATAATTTTATGTGAGTCGAGTGTTGAGTCAGACCTTCGAATAAATCCTGATGGATGTCTAACATTTCGAGATAGGGTCTGTGTGCCCAGGAATGATGAGCTTATTCGCAAAATTTTGCAATAAGCACATAATGGATGTTTGAATGTGCATCCAGGCAGTACAAAAATGTACCAAGATTTGAAGAAATGGTACTTGTGGCAAGGTATGAAGAAAGATATTTTTTAATTTGTATCAAAATGCCTAATTTGTCAACAAGTGAAGGCCAAACATCAAGTACCCTCGGGTTTACTTCAGCCTATTATGGTTCCTGAGTGGAAGTGGGACCATATTACTGTGGATTTCGTGATGGGTTTACCGTTGACTCCCAAGAAGAAAGATGCAGTATGGTTAGTAGTCAATAGACTCACTAAGTCGGCCCACTTTATACCAGTACGAGTCGACTACTCACTCGATAAATTGGCAGACTTATACATGTCTGAGATAGTAAGACTTCATGGTGTACCTTTGTCAATCATTTCAGATAGAGATCCAAGATTCACGTCACGGTTTTGGAAAAAGCTGCAAGAAGCTTTAGGCACAAAATTGAGTTTCAGTATTGCCTTTCATCCCCAAACCGATGGGCAGTCAGAGAGAACAGTTTAGGTACTAAAACACATGCTTAGATGTTGTGTTTTAGAATTCCAGGCTAGTTGAGAGAAATACTTACCATTGGTGGAATTCACCTACAACAATAGTTTTAGTTAAGTTTGAAGATGGCGCCTTATGAGGCATTGTATGGACGTAAGTGTCGGACGCCTTTGTATTGGTCAAAACTCAGAAAAATAGATACATGGGGTTGATGTTGTTGAGGAAACTGAAGAGAAAGTAGAAGTGATTCGTAACTGTCTGAAAGCTGCCTCAGATAGATAGAAATCCTATTCAGATTTAAAGAGGAAAGCGATAGAATATGAAGTGGGTGATAAAGTGTTCTTGAAAGTATTGCCTTGGATGAAAGTCCTCAGATTTGGTTGGAAGGGCAAATTGAGTCCGCACTTTATTGGACCTTATGAAGTTACCGAAAGGATAGGACCAGTAGCTTATCCGCTAGCTTTGCCACCTGAGTTAGAAAAGATTCATGATGTCCTCCATGTGTCTATGTTGCGCCAATACCGTTCAGACCCTTCACATGTTATAGAACCAACAAAGGTAGAGATACAACTAGATTTGACTTATGGTAAAGAACCGGTTAAAATATTGGCCTGTGAAATCAAATAGTTAAGAAATAAAAGCATAGCCCTAGTGAAAGTCCTATGGCAAAAGCACGGAATAGAAGAGGCTGCATGGGAGTCTGAGGAAACGATGAGAAATCAATACCCTAATCTTTTCACTGGTAAGATTTTGAGGACAAAAATCCTTAAGGGGGAGAATTGTAATAGCCCGATTTAGGGGCTAGTTGGAATAGTGATCTCGGGATCACTATTTTGAGATTGAAGAAATTATTTTCATGATATATATATATATTATGAGTTAAAGCATGATAGCATATGAGCATTAAAATTTTGGTATTTTAATTTTAACATATTCGTGTTGAATTTGTGGAAAAGGACTAAATCACATAAAGTGCGAAAGTTCCATTCTATATGCTAAGAGTACCAAATGGCTATGGATTGTTAAATGGGGGTATTTAAAAGGCAATTTAGCCTTTGAAAGAGGCTTGGCCGGCCATAAGAGAGCATGGGAGACAAAATTGTCAATTAGTTCAAGGTTAGTAGTAGTAGGTTGACTAATTTGACTTTTAATAATAGAATAAGGGAAGAAAAGTTATCATCTTTTTCTCCTATCATCTTCCACCAAAAATTTACAGCAAATAAGGGGTAGAAACCTTTAAAAATTTTAGCAAACTCTCATCCATTCAAGTAAGTGTTCTAGTGAATTTTTCTTGAAAATAATTGTACTTTTGAGATCCCTAAAGCTTAAGCTTTCAAATGAGGGGACTATTGTGCAATGTTGTGAAAGGTTTAGAGTTTTACCATGAGAGCTAATTTAGTTGTTTGTTGCATTTTTAAGGAAGAACTTGAGTCTTAGTTGTTAGATGAACAACTTTTAAAAAGGGTGTTAGCATGAGGACATTAAATAGGACCTTAATGAAAAGGTTATGAACTTGGTAGTAAGTATGTGAAATATTGATTGTTGATGATAGCTTTAAGAGCATTAAATGTTTGCCTAGGCTTGTTGAAGATAAAAATGTGATTAGAATTAATTTCTGAGCCTAGGGGCAAACAGTCATTTTGCCAAAATCTAGGGGTAAAATGGTAATTTTACCTAAGTAGGATTATTGAGATGCTTATATTAATAAAATGATTAAAATGAGCTAACTTGATATTATAGAGCAAGAGGAGATGAGACTTCACCTCAATCGTAGAAAGGATAAAGTCGTGGACTAAACCAAAGAATTAACTCATTTTGAAAATGAGGTAAGTTGTATGTAAATTTAATGCAATATTTTATCAGCATAAGTGAGAATGCTTAATGTCTTATTGCTGCATGATACTTCAATGAATTGAGAAACTTATGTAAATGTGATATTGAAGTCCTAATGGACTAGGATGTGTTTGGAACATGGCATCAGCGTTGATATGTGTGCCAATGTAAGACCATGTTGGGAACATGGCATCGACGTTGATATGTGTGCCAGTGTAAGACCATGTTTCGAACATGGCATCGATGTTGATATGTGTGCCAGTGTAAGACCATGTTTGGAACATGGCATCGACGTTTATACGTGTGCCAGTGTAAGACCATGTTTGGAACATGGCATCGGCGTTGATACGTGTGCCAGCGTAAGACCATGTTTGGAACTTGGCATCGGCATTGATATGTGTGCTAGTGTAAGACCATATTTGGAACATGGCATCGGCGTTGATATGTGTGCCAGTGCAAGACCATGTTTGGAACATGGCATCGGCGTTGATATGTGTGCCAGTGTAAGGCCATGTTTCAAGCATGGCATCGGCGTTGATATGTGTGCCAGTGTAAGACCATGTTTTGAGCAAGGCATCGGCGTTGATATGTGTGCCAGTGTAAGACCATGTTTGGAACATGGCATTAGTGTAAGACCATGTTTGGAACATGGCATCGGCGTTGATACATGTGCCAATGTAAGACCATGTTTAGAACATGGCATCGGAGTTGATATGTGTGCCAGTGTAAGACCATGTTTGGAACATGACATCGACGTTGATATGTGTGCCAGTGTAAGACCATGTTTGGAACATGGCATTGGCGTTGATACGTGTGCCAGTGTAAGACCATGTTTGGAACATGGCATCGGTACCTAGAGGAGACTTCATGTAAGACCACCTAGAGAGCGTGACAATGGCTTTATACTTATCGTCATGATTATAAAAACATGTATTTGATTATTTCCAGCGTATGGTAGGATGAACAAATGAATTTAAAAGTAAAGATATGAATGAAAACAAGTGTTAAGGAATGGGTCATGAGAAATTGACTCCATATGTATTACAGTAAATGTTAGATATGGACAATTGTAAGTAAGGATTATCGAGAAGTCTTAGATTGTATACGATTAATTGTTGTTATGGATTAATTATTCTTTTATGAAGATTACAATTTCTAATTATTTCCATGCAACTTACTAAGCTTATTGCTTACCCCTTTTCATTGCCCTTCTTTCTTATAGTATTGCCAAGATAACTCGAAGATCGTAGACGCAGGGGTTTAGAAATCACACTATCAAGAACACTTTGGTATAATAATTTTAGACTTGTTTTGAATATGGCATGTATAGGACTAGGGTGTCAAGTTGCAATTCTTAGTTAAAGTGTTGGTAGTAAATCATTTTGTAATGGGTTCTTGATTCAGGCAAATGTTTGGCCAACTCTTCTTTTTGCAATGAAGATGATATTAATGAGGTGTATGCCCCTTTTAATTTTTCTTTGGTATTGACTATTTGGTGGCGTAATTGTCTATGTATGTAGGTTTATTGAGGTCAATGTAGTATGTAATATTATTTATGAAAATGTATTAGATTGATCCCGATTTGTGGTGGCAAATGGTTTGGTAAATAGCCCCTAAGTGCCAGCACGGTTGGACACACGGGCATTTGTCAAAGCCGTGTTAACCCTGCACCTTAGTATTATTATTCAGAATAGGCCATAAGAAAATCCCACGGCCGTGTGTGTATGTCGTGTAATACACACGGTTTGGACATAGGGGTGTGCCCAGACCGTGTTAATTTAGTCAGTATATCAAGGGTTAGCACATGGTCTAAGCCCATGGGCGTGTCATGGCCGTGTGAAATTAGTCAGTAACTTCCCACAGTTGGAAGACATGGGCGTGCTTAAGGGTACACTGGCATGTTCCAAGTCACACGGGCGTGTGAACCCTACTTCAAAAAAATATGAGTTATTTGATTTAATTCTAAAAGTTTTCTGACATGAGTTAAAGGCCTCGTAGGCCCTTGTTATATATGTTGACTAAGGAAGGGATGTTTTTAAGTTGGAACAAAATTTTATATCCCATAAGTACATGTTTCAGTGAGTTCAAGCATAGTAATGTCTCATATCCAGACCTAGTATCTGTCTTAGGTATGGGGTGTTACAAAATCTCTACCATTTGTGTGTTGTTTGCATTAGCTTCTATTCATAATTTGCTAGTACATCACATGGATGTAAAGATGACTTTCTTGATGGTAACTTGGATGAAGAGATCTATATAGAGCAACCTCCAAGATTTGTGGCACCTAGTATGGAATATAAATTTTGTAGACTCAAATATCTCTATATGGTCTCAAACAAGCTCCAAAAACAATGGTATGAGAAATTTCATAAGACTATTCTCAGTTTTAGCTTTATAGTTAATGGTTCAGATGTATGTGTATGTTCCAAAATGTTTGGATCTATTGTGTCATCATAAGTCTGTATGTAGATGACATGTTAATTTTTAGTTCTAATATAGAAGACATTAATAAAACCAAGAATTTCTTATCTATCATTTTTGAAATGACTAATTTGGGAGAGGTAGATGTAATCTTAGAAGTTAAAGTTACAAAATCAGAAAAGGGATTTTCATTAAACCAATCTCACTATATAGAGAAAGTTTTGAAAATGTTTTATAGTTTTGATGTAATCCTTGTTAGAACTCCTTATGGTTCTAGCATTCACCTATTAAAGAATAAATGAAACAATATTTCTCAATTAGAGTATGCAAAAATTATTGGAAGTCTTATGTTTGTGACGAACTACACTCGACCGGACATTGCTTATGCGGTTATTAGACTAAGCAGGTATACCCATAGTCCGAGCAATGAGAATTGGAATGCTCTAAAGCATTTGCTTAAATACCTTAAAGGTAATTTAACTTGAGAATTAGAATTTTTCGATTACCTTACAGTCCTTGAAGGCTATTGTAATGCAAATTGGGTAACTAATAATGATGAGGTAAGCTCTACAAGTGGGTATGTCTTTACTTTGGGTGGAGCAACCATTTCGTGGAGGTCTGCTAAATAGGCTTGTATTGCTCACTCCACGATGGAGTCAGATTTTATAGCTCTTGACTTAGCTAGGCAAAAGGCCAAGTGGCTTAGGAAACTACTCATAGAGATTCCTATATGGGAAAAACTAGTACCTCTCGTATCTTTATTATGTGACTTCCAAGCGCAATTTGTTTTGCTAAGAGTCAAGCTTACAATGGTAATAAGAGACATATTCAAATAAGGCATGAATTTGTAAAACATTTACTAAAGAATGGAGTACCCACTTTAGAGTATGTAAGGTCTAAAAGGAACTTAGCTGATCCACTAACAAAACGGTGAAGTAAGAAAATGGTTATTGATTCGTTGAGAGGGATGAGTCTTAAGCCCAGTGGTTGAGGAATTCATGGTGGATACCCAACTCAGTTTCTAAGTTCAATGTAGTCAAACGAAACCATGGATAGACCTATAGTGTACATTTTACCTAACTCTATGGAGAATGATGTACATGCATAAGGATGAGTTTTTACTCTTAATGAATTCATAGCCTAGATTTTGGGTGGTCCTATTGAGACGGACTTGATGAATTCACCTCACCGACTTGAGAGGTTGAGTTTAATACTCTTAATGAGTTCATATCCCAGAGTTTGGGTGTCCTATTGAAATGGACTTAAATTCACCGAACTTAAATTTGAGAGGATGAGCTTAATGAAAGTTCTTAATCATAACCCTAGTACGGGTGGTCCATATTGAGATAGACTTGATGAAATCCCCTATGTAAATGTGAAGGACTAGCCAACTTCTATGACAACCATTTTGGGTAGTTTTTCTAGAGCACTTACCAGCATCCTGAGGCACGTTGGCTAAAACATATTGAGTTATCGCAGAACTTCAATTGGATTCGAGATTAGTTGTGTGTCCTAAGTTAATTCTTATCTTAACAAGTTCAAGATTTGTTCACTTGTTAAAAAGAAGAATCACTTATTTCACTATGTACTAGTTCAAATCCACAAGATACTAGTGCTTAAGCAACTAATTTCACTATTGCTCTTCTCACATACTTTAACTAAAATAAAACTCTATTTTTTCTTATGTTTTCAGAAAATCTCAAAATTACTTTGCATTAGTAGGATATTGTTGAGGATTTAGTAGGGGTTGTTAAGGATTTAGTGCAGATATTGTTATGGATTTTTTTACAAAATTGCCTATGCCTTTTTACCATTTTGCCTTTCTATTACTAGTATAAATAGAGGGGTGATTTCCTCATTTTTCATACTCAACAAAAACACAACCTTCTCTTAAAACATTTTTCTCTTTTGCTTTCTGTTTGCGATTTCTTTATAAAATTTGTTGATTTTCCCAAATCACTTTTAGAGAATGTTCTGTCTAGGAGTTTGTGTTTTAAGCACGACCAACTGTGACCCCTCCAAACTTTCCTGGAAATTGTTCTTACTGTGATTTCGGAGAAGAGCAACACCAATTGAGTTCCATCTTCCATATCCGGGTGTATGAATATCGAAGGATTGTGTTAACCTTAAGGGACAATGTTCACTACACGATTACACCGATCAAGGCGAATTTGTTTCTAAGGCAGTGGGTTTACCACGACATAGTAATTTCTTTTTCATCTTTAATTATTTAATTTTCCCAGTCAGTGCTAACATATTTGTTTTTTTTAGTAGATTATATTTCCAACATAGGTATGTTATAAATATGAATGAATAGGTATGGTAAATATCATAGATAAAATGGTATGAATTGTTTGAAATAGTTTGAGTTGCATTTGATGGTAAATTGGTTTGGGTGATTGAATGAATTTGATGGAATGGAAAATTAGAATTCTATAATTGGAAAGTATTATTGGCATATAGATACTATTCATATGGTAAAAAAAAAAAACATGAAAGAAGTTTGATTATGCCTTCATTATTTGAAATTGCAAGTTTATAAATGGAAAATTGCAAGTCTAGTAGGTGGTGTCGCGCCATCACACGAATGTCATCGCGACGAGTTTCAGTCAGTACGACGAGTGATTTCGTCGCTACAATGAGAAATCCTTTGGCCAAGTCAGTCTACCACATCGCGATGGGGAACCCCTTCACATCATGACGTCGATCTTGAGTTTTTGAAATTTTTACATTTCAGTCTTACTTTGATCTCGAATTAGTTTTAGAGCTTTCTTAAGCTCATGAAAGACTCGAGAATTATTGAATATAGTATTGAATGTATGTTCGTTTGATTTTAACCATTAACTTGTATAATATAAAATGTGAATTGATTGTAATTGCTTCGGCAACGAATGTAACACATTATAGTTTGAATCCGACAATTGAGCCAGATTTTTCGTGTTACAAGTCCTAATTTCTATGGAATTACATCAAAAATTGTGAAATAAATACAAATTTGGATATTTATATTCTTTAATTTAATATCATATATATATTTTATAATCATTATAATATCCAATATGAAAACTAAAAATTCAAACATTTATGTTAACATTATTTTATTTTTAATCATATTATTTGTGAAACGTTACAGAAATTTAAATTTTATATTAAATGAATAGTTTATATATTTTAATAAATATATATAACAAATTCGTGCTAATAAATTAATTTATAGTATATTTGAACAACTACACTTTGTTTGATATTTAATAGTTTTCTTTTCTGGTATTAATGACCCTTATTATCAAAAGAATCGCTACAATTAGAAAAATATAATTTTTATTAAATTACATAGCTTTTAATTATATGTTAAAACATAAAAGATATATTATAAGTCCATAATTGTATTTGATACTATTTATCTTTGCTTAAAACATTATTAGTAATTAGATTGATTCTCTTTGGAAAAAAAAAAAAAAAAGATTGACTCTCATAGCAGAAGTTAACCACTCAAAATCATGCACATTGTTAATTCAAATAATAGGTCATTTATATATAAAATAATAATAAATCTTTTCAAAGACTTTAATCTTAAAAAAAATCATTTTTTATAAAATATAACCAAGCAATAATTAAAATGTTAATTTTTCATCGCTGATGCAACATTCACTTAATTTAAAATTTTACAATAAATAAAAAATAAAAATAAAAAATGGAAAAATATAGAGAAAAAACATTTATGATTGAGTTAATTGTATGTATTAATTAAAGTAAATTAAATTATTACTTTACACAATTTTAGTTTTTAAGAATTTAATAATATAATAATGAAAGTAACACATAATAATCTTTAAATTAAATAAAATAATTATCAATAATCAAACTTTATCACAAATCACCATAATAAAAAAAAAAACAGTAACCCAAATAAACCAAATGTATTTGGATATTTCCTTCCTACTTCACAATATTGTTTATTTGATATGATATGAATAACTGCACAAGATTCTATTATTTATTTAATATGACATGAATAGTTGAAGAGAATTTCTAGAAGAGAAAATAAATTATAGGAGTGCGTGACTTGGACTATTGATTGGACCGTGCAGAAATATGCATTTATCTGCTACATTAAAATTCACAAATAAATGTATATTTTGAAATTCTTGAGAAGTTATACATTTTTGTATTGATAAGATCATTTACTACTTCTTGAAGCTCAATCTCTCCCCCAAATGAATCATATAGTCAAGAGAAATCATGAACCAGAATAGAAGAGCTTGCCTTACTCATAAGTAAATATTTCGTAGTAGCCTCATTAGACCATACATCTTTCTTGGTGTATCTAGATAATAGGTAGAAGCATAAACTGAAACATTCTAGAGCTACAAAGATAGTTATTAAATCGTTAGCACCACATAAAAATATTCCTCCTAGAGTAGTTGTTAATATAAATAACAGAAACTCTGCTATAGTCATTTCTGTACATTCAATGTACTCTACGGATAGAGGAATACATAGAGTCGAACATAGTAAAATAAGAGATTGAAAGATTTCTTTGAAATTGTTCGTTTGGAAATTTCCTGAAAAGCTAATCATAGGTTCTTCTCTCCATCGGAACAATAGAGCTGTTATGCTCATTACTAAACTTGTTGAAGGGATGAAATATAACTAAGGTATATCTTTTTTTATCAGAGGTTGAATCAATCATTAGAAGAAGAATTAGGCCAAAAATTAAGATGCATTTTGAGATAATATAGGAACACAATCATATAATTTAAAATTCAACCCAAATTAACATAAAAATTACAATTAATCAGCAAAATATAATCAAATTAAATAAATCATGTAATAAATTGAATCTTTATGCAAGATATTAATAAATAATAAAAACCATATATTAAATAAAGTAGATTCAATATAAAAATAAACCAAATTAAAAACATCAACTACATAGAACATAAAAACTATATGTACAGAGAATAATTTAAATTGAATTAAGGTCAAATAAAAGGACTAAAGACCTCAAACACAATTGGCCCCAAAAATAAGATGCACAATAAGTGCTTCACTAACAGTATGACGAACTTCACTCTTTCCCAATTCCCACTTCAAATTTAATATTTTTGGTTTGTTTATTACTTTTATATTTATTTCCTTCCTTTCCTATTTTCTTAAAACCCATGTCCTCCTTGTTTTCTCTACTCTCAAAGCGCTCTAATTTCATTTCCTTAAGACTCATGTCGTTATTCTTTCTTTTCCAATAGTCATTGGCGTCGCCGTCGTCACCGTAATAACTGTTTGTTCAGCAATCGAGCACTGTTAATCTCCTTCTCTACCTCTCCTTTATCTACCCGTTGGCTTGCATCTACAAAAAGTTTATTAAAAAAAAAAAAACCAAAATCTAGCAGCAACTTTTCCTTGGCACAATAAACATTTTGACCGAATGAATCTCCGAAAAACTTGAATTCAGCATAAGTTGTATGTCAAAAGAGAAATATGAAAGTATGCACATGTAATATATTGAAAATCATGAAATGGAAGATGAATATTATATAAGAATGCCCAAATTATAACCTTACTATGGAGAGTGAATTTGCAAATCCTTTCTCCATGAAGAATTGAAGCTTAAAGAAATTTTTTTATTTGTCTAGATTGAGGGTTGTATAAGATTCTGTGAATGATTTCTTTATACGTTGGTGTGAGTACAATTTAGGGTTTATTATTGTATTAATTATTTTTAGCTCACAATTACTGCATTAATAAGAATGGAAAGTAAATATTTAAAAATATATATTTGAATTTCCAGCTTTGGCTGTCAACGAAAGTTTAAGTTTTATCATAAATTTTGTAACACCTTTTACCCAGATTAAACTAATATATCACACACAAGATGTTATATTTGGACACTAAGACTACTTAACTCAAACATCAATTTCACAACTTCATTTTTAACATCTTTAAGCTCATTTAAAGTTATTCAAGTCTTTTCAAGGTTACCTTTAAAGTTTAGTTACAAATGGGAACCATTTGGGGCTTTTTCAAGTCAAAACAGGATAAAATGGGCAAAATACTCTAATGTCGTGACACTCATTTTTGATGTTGCGAAACTAGGCAAAATGCTCTAATTACATCCAATGTCGCAACACTGACTTCTAATGTTGTGACATTGAGAGCAGCTTACCCAAAACATGTTTGGAACATCCAAAACAAATTCTAAACTATCACCAATCATTCCATAACACTTCTACGCATTATAAAGCACATGTCTCTATCAAAATATCATGCAATTCAACATATAACTCAATCAATCTTATCTGAGTTTGTAAATAATATTTAAATAATTTAATATTATGATACATGAAATATAAATTAACTAAAATTTTAAATATATTTCAAGTAGTTAATATACAAATTAATCTAATTTTTAAATACATTTTAAATAGTTAATATAAATAAGGGTATTTTGATAATTTGAGCTTCAAACAAAAAAGTGAAAAGCAACTAAACGTTAGCTTTTATTTTTAGGTGGGGAAAACACTTTTACACCTCAAAAGTCAAGTGTTTGGCATTGCTTATGATTTTTGGCCCCCATAATCAATGCTGAACAAGCCTTAGTTGAAAGAGATGTGAAGAGGAAATGAGTGAAGAAGTAGTCTTTTTTTTTTTTTTATTATCTAATTTTGTATTTTTTTATAATTTTTTAGAGTAAACTACATCGCAAGTCACTCTAAAATAGCATCGTTCCTATTTTGGCCACTTTTTTTTTTTTAATTTAGTGAATCTAATTAAGACAATTGCTTGAATTAGTCATTGTCGTTAAAAATTTTGTTAATTCATTTGCAGGTTACTGATGTGACATTTTTTGTACTTTTGACTAAAGCTAGGGTCCTCTTTATAATTGGTCCAAAACACTTTTTATGGGGGTTTGTATGCAACATAAGAACCTCCAATCCTTATCACCGCCCCCATCTCTATCGTTCCTCACTTCGTTGCCTCTGCACCATAAGATCCCTACAGCAAAGAACTTATTAAAATGTTTTAAACTTTAGGGACTAATTTTAAATTTGAGCAATAATTTAGAGAATTGATTTAAATCAATGCCAATGCACCCTCCATTTCGAAGCTGTGTTTTATATTTATGCTTATAATTTTAAAATATGCTTATAAAATTAGAAACTAATCATCAATTTTTCAAAACTAATTGAAAGAATAATTTCATTTTCCAAGTTTCGGGTTTGATCGATTCTTATAATACTAAGGCATTATACTATCATGAACGAAATGAAACTTAGCGATAAAAATACAATATCCAATTTATATTTTGGATAAAAAAATTGAACTCCATTAAAAAAGGAAATATTTTCTACTAAGAGAAAGTATATTAGTTTTTGTTAAGGTGTAGTGAAATACTTTGCCGTAGGGATTTTATGGTGCAGGGGTGACGGAGTGAGGAGCAATAAAGATAGAGACAGTGAGTGTTGGACGATGATGAGGATTGGTTGTTCTTATAGTGGGTATTGGGCAGTAGAGAGGATTGGGGGTTTTTTGTTACAAATAAACAAAAAAAAAAGTATTTTGGTCTAATAATAGAGAAGTCTCAAGCTTCAGTCAAAAGTAAAAAAATGCCATGTCAGCAACCCATCAGTGCATTAACGAAAATTTTAATTGTAGTGATTGATTCAAATAATTATGTAACAACTCGATTTAGGGCATAGTCGGAATAGTGGTGCGAGGCCACGAATTCGAGGTGAATTTATGAGTTTTTAAGGTTTATGCCATGTTTGCATGCTAGTGTGAAAGTTTCATGAAGCAATTTTGTTGAATTGAGGTTGAATGGTCCAAAAGGACTAAATTGCAAAAGTTGAAAAATATGAATTTCTAGAAGCTTTTTGTATGAAATAACTTTAGAATATCAATTAAAAGTCCTTAAGTAGCAATTTTCCCAAATTATAATTTTTGGACAAAATTGGACATGAGTTAGTAAAATAGAAATTTTTAAAGAGAATGGTATTTTAGTCATTTGTCTAATAAATGATTAAAATAGGAAAAAGATGATAAAAATCTATTCATCTTCTTCCCCACATTGCCGAAAATTTGGAGACTCCATAGCTAGGGTTCTTCATTTTTTCAAGCTTGCTAGTAAGTTCATTATAGCACCATTTTTAATATTCTTTGTATTTTTGAAGTTCTCGTATTATGAATTAGCTATTTTTAGCTATAAAATGAGCTAGGATGCATGTTCAAAAAATTTACCCATGAATGACATGCATGTCAAATGATGTTTTATGGAAGTTTATGAGAGTTTGATGTTAGATAAACATCTTTTTCTAAGTGAATTTCATGAAAATTAATAGTATGGACTAATTTGTAATAGTTATGAAAATTGGTCATACATACTAGAAATAGTGATAATTGATGATTTTTATAGTAGAGAAAATGAATCAGCTAAGCATGAAGTTTATGAAAGTTGAATGAGAATCATTTTATGAGCCTTGGGTCAAAAGTGCAAATATGAGAAAGTTTAGGGGAAAAATAGTAATTTTGCCAAAGTATGTGTTAAGGGACAATTTAGTCAATGTGATTATTAAATGAGTTGAATTATTATTATAGATCAAGAAAAATGAAGCACGGATAGAAACCGAGGCAAGAGCAAAGTCGAGGACTAAATTGCATATCTACATACATTTTGTATATTGAGGTAAGTTTGTATGATTTCTAAGCTTTATGATTTTTCTCATTGAATTGCTTAGTATAATGTACACTATTTTCATGGAATGTTTAGTGTTATGTTAAACAAAGAAATCAATGAGATTAAGTGTGAACAAGTCCCGATTGAAGATGAATTTCCCAGGATACTCGATCTACCACATGAGATAAGAAAGTCCGTATAAGACCAAGCCAAGGCATGGCATCGGCAATCAAGTAAGTTATCATGTAAGTCCAAGGCAAGCTTGGCATTGAACAAGTTACCATGTAAGACTAAGGCAAGTTTGGCATTGAACAAGTTACCATGTAAGTTTAAGGCAAGCTTGGCATTGAACAAGTTATCATGTAAGTCCAAGGAAAGCTTGGCATTGAACAAGTTATCATGTAAGTCCAAGGCAAGCTTGGCATTGAACAAGTTATCATGTAAGTCCAATGCAAGCTTGGCATTGAACAAGTTACCATGTAAGTCCAAGGCAAGCTTGGCATTGAACAAGTTATCTTGTAATTCCAAGGCAAGCTTGGCATTGAACAAGTTATCATGTAAGTCCAAGGTATCATGTAAGTCCAAGGCAAGCTTCGCATTGAACAAGTTATCATGTAAGCCCAAGCCAAGGCATGGCATTGGTGAGAACAAGAAAGACTTCATATAAGTTCATGTCAAAACATGGCCTTGAAACCAAGATGAGATATTCCATGTAAGACCGTATCTAGGATATGGCTTTGGAATTAAGATATGTGGGATGAGATTTAGTATCCTCGGTTATTTATAAAAATTCATCAGGCAAATGAGTAAAGTTAAAATTAGATGACAAGAAAGATAAGCAGCAAAGCTATTATCAAGTTGAAAATGAGTATTAATCATGTTATAAATGATGAAGGAAAGATTATGATTATCGTTAAAGTATACTGATCAATGTGATCAAGTGACACAGGTACCTTATTTATCCTACGGGGATGAGACTAGTAAGTATCATGTGATATGTAAGAACCAATATGAGTAAGTAAGCTTTATAGCTGAAATCTATGATACCATCGTTTATGTCAGATGGTTTATACTAATCAAGTATGTTGCTTTGTGCATTATATGAAAACTTACTAAGCTAAATGCTTATGTCTTTTGTTTTTCCTTTCTATGTAGTTCCGCCAAGCCAATCTCGTGGATCATAGTCATCGGAGTTCGGAGCACACTATCAATCGATATTTTGGTATAGCCAAGTTATTTTACTAAGTATGGCATGTATAGAAAGCATTTCATTTTGAGAATATGTTCTAAGAAGAGCCAAAGTGTTGGCTATTAAGTTTACTATTCTTTTGTATATGGCTAAGTGATTGGCCAAAATTAACTAAGTGTGTATGTTTATTGAGATCAATGAAGTATGTAGTAATGTTTATGAAAATGTATTGAATTGAGCATGAGTTTGGTTTTGACTTCAGGGTGGCAATAGGCTTGGTAAATAGCCTCTAAGTGCCCACACGGTTAGACACATAGGCGTGTGCCTAGGCCGTGTGTACCCTGCACCTTAGTATTATAAGGCAGAATAGGCCATGGGCAAATCTCGCAGTCGTTTGTTTAGGCCGTGTGTGATACACAGTCAGAACATGGGTGTGTGCCCCAAACCGTGTGAATAAGTCAGTATATCAAGGTATAGCACACGGTTTACATCCACGGGCGTGTCAAGGCCATGTGTAATTAGTCAGTGTCAACCACGGGTGTAAGACACGGGCATGTGTTAGGGGTACACGGGCATGTCCCAAGTCACATGGGCATGTGACCCCTATTTTAAGGAAAAGTTTCATTTGAGTTCCGGAAGTTTCCAGATATGTGTTTAAGGCCTCGTAGGCCCATGAAATGTATGATTAGACTAAGAAAGAGAAGTTTATAATTCGGAACAAAATTTTATAGCTCATAAGTACATGTTTTAAGTGAGTTCAAGCGTGGTAATGTCTCGTATCCAGTCTTAGCATCGGACTCGGGTATGGGGTGTTACAAATTATCTTAATTAGAGTGACTAAATTGACAAAAAATTTAGAGTGACCAAAATTTGAATGATATTATTTTAGAGTGATCTATAGTGTAGTTTACTATTTTAGAATTTTCTAACCTTTTAAAAAGAATGTTGAATTTTTTATAATTTTAAATAAAAATAAAGTTAATTAATAAAAATTATAAATATTAAAAACTAAATTTATTATATTAATTAAAAATAACATTATTAGGATTGAGAATATGAAAAAAGTATTGAAATATTATAAAATAATAATAATGCAAAAACACAATAATTATAAATGAGAATAAGAGGATTTTATTACATTTCTCTTCTTTTCTATCATCATTACAAGTAGCATACTACACACACACACACATATATATATATATATATATATAGGGAGATTATACTCTTCATTTTCTAATATATAAATAGGAATGGGGTTACAAGAATATGAAAGGTGAAAAGTTTAGGAAGATGAATGGGAAAAGTTTATTATAATGAACATCCACTTAATAGCATTCATAACAATTCCCCTTGGATGTTTATTATATAAAGGATATGCCTCATTAAAAATCTTACTAGGAAAAACCCTGTGGGACAAAAACCTAGTGAAGGAAAAAAAAAGTATATAATTCTTTGATGCACAGTATGTCACAAATATAAAAGAAAAATGCAGTGCTAATTTACTCCTCTCATGTAATCATCACTTAAGATCTTTGAAACGACGCAATCCAATGCTAGAAATTAACTTCTCAAATGTAGAGGTAGGGAGTGCCTAATTAAATTCTTAATTATTCTTCACATCGGGTGAGGGGTGTTACAATAGTGCATATTTTTCTCCCCCTTATTTGAACATCATTCTATAACTCAATATTGGGACATTCAATATTATTTATCAATAGTAAATTACCACCATATACAACAAATTTTGTTGATGTATATCAATATAGCAATAAAACTCAATTGCATTGTCATGCTTTAGATGTCACCAACAATTTTATAAAGCATGATGTATTGTATCATTCACTATTATCAATACATTGAGATTGAGCATATAAAGAAATGATACTTCAGGACCATCGTTGTAACTCCCCTTACCCGTATCCAACGTCGGAACCGGGTATGAGGCATTACCGTACTTAACTTGTTCAAAAATACAACATCGAATCATAAAATTTTGTTTCAACTCAAAACTTTTCATTCGAGATCATAACGTCCCTATTTAGGTCTACGAGACCCTAAACAAACATACGGAATGGTTCGAGACTAAATCAGAAACTTTTAAACACACAGAAAATTTTTAAGCAAACAGGGCCACACGTCCATGTGGAGAGGGACATGCCCGTATGGGCAGGCCGTGTGGTCTCACACGCCCATGTCCCTAGTCCGTGTGGATTTTATTTTTCATTTCGAACCTATAGGGGTTTTCACACGACCATACACACGCCCGTGTCCATGGCCCGTGCATCTCACACGGCCGTGTCTTAGCCCGTGTGCAAAAACCTTGATATTCTGTTTCTGACGTCATCATCCTCATAGGGTCACACGGCTAAGGCACATGCCCGTGTCCTTAGACCGTGTGACGAATTAAATTCCTAATTTCAAGTGCAGACTTCACATGTAACAGCCCGGTTTAGACCTTAGTCAGAATAGTGGTTTCAAGACCACAAATTTGAGGTCGAAAAAATATTTTAATATTATTTTTTGTGTTTACATATGATAGAGCATGTGTGAAAATTCTGTGTGAAAATTTTATCGTTTGTGTGCCGAACTGTGAAAAAGGACTTAATCACATAAAATGCAAAAGCTGTGTGCTGATTGTTAAAGTGTTTAATTATCATGGCTTATTAAATGGAAGGTCTTTGTGTTGATAATAGACCATTAAAAGAATGGATGGAAAAAAATGGGTTAAGTTAGTGGAAAAAGAAAAGAAAAAGAGTTTTAGGGTTTGACACTAAGCATGGCTAATTGAGGTATGATTTTTGATCGGTTTTTGATGATTTCTACATTTTGTGATCGATGCTTAGTGTATTACCAAGCCCATGCTGTAATTTTAGAATTTGATGAAGATTTTGAGATGTGTCATTGATGAATGTTTAAGCTTTTTGATAGTTGATGATGAAATATGAAAGATATGTGAATGATTAACATATTTTGTCTTTGAATTTTTGGTGAAATTGAGTAATCTGGACTAAATTGAGAAAATAAGAAATTGGAGGACTAAAAGGTGAAATAAAAGAAATATGTGGGCTTGTATGAGATAGGGGAAAATTTGCCTAAGCATGTGTATATGGAAATTATGTGTATTTTGGGATTTTATGAAATAGGGACTAAAATGTTAAAATGTGAAAATGTGAGGGTTATTTTGTAAAAGGACCTAAATATGTGTGTTTGGATTGAATTGAATGATTTGGTGAATAAATGAGCTAAATTTGAATATATATATATAGATAAAAAAGAGAGATTCGGATCGAGATCGAGGCAAGAACAAAGTGCTTGATTGATAGACTAGTCTCGGTATTTCTACGTCCGAGGTAAGTTCGTTTATAATACGAATTATTTAAATTATGCTCATGTGCTATGTAATGAAAGATTATGTGGTTGATGAATTAGTAATGTTACATGTGATTTTGAGAGATTTGGCACTAAGTGTGGGAAATAGAATTGATATAGTAGAGAATGGCACTGTGTGTGTGAAATAAAGAAAGTATCAACTACATTGATTGGCACTGTGTGTGTGATACCGAGTTAAATTCGGTTTAAAATTAAGGGCACTAAGTGTGGGATGAGATTTAAGCTTCGGCTAAGAAATTGGCACTAAGTGTGGGACTAAATCGAATGAATAATGAAGATTGATCGAAATGTGGTATTGAGCATTGAGTTGTAAGAATGATCGTTAACTAAGTGTTGGCAAAGATATGTTCGAACCTATGTGGTTGTTGATATTGTATATAGATAAACAGATGGTTGTGTGAGCATTTGACTAAGGATGAGATTGTGTATAATTGTGAATTGATCTATGTGATGATTTATTTTGTATATGGAAAATGAATTATAGAGTTAAATGTATTATATGACCAACTTACTAAGCTTTAAAGCTTACTGTGTGAAGTTTTCTCTGTTTTACAGTGTATTCAAAGCTAGCTCGGATTAAGGGATCGTCAGCGACTGAATCACACTATCGGCTATCTAATTTGGTACTTTTGGAAGTTGTATATATTTGGTATATAGCATGTATAAGCTAGTGATTGTGGTATATTTTGGGTTGTTATATCTTGCCATGTGATATGGCTTGAGAATTAAATTATTTTGGTATATATATATGTGTGAGTTATGTGAATGATGAATATATTATGAATTGGTAAAATAGAAATGGTAAGTTTCATATATAGATTTGGTAAGAAATGAATGATGAATGGATCATATGATTTTGATTGTATAATTGATACTTTGCATTGGTATGTTAAGATGGATTTGAATAGGAAGATGAATAATGATGTTAAGATATCAAATTGAGTATGTTTTGGTATGTTAGAAGGCCATTTGGGGTATAAAATTGAATTGGCTTATGCTTGTAGGTGTGACCCAAAATGTGGATGGCAAATTGGCCTTGAAAATGGCCTATTTTTGCCCACACGGTTGACCACATAGGCATGTGGCTCGACCGTGTCCCTTGTAACACCCCTTACCCGACTCTGACTCCAAGACCAGATATGAGGCATTACCATGCTTAATCTTACTTAACTCTTCAAAACGGGCTATAAAAATTTCATTTAAGCCTATCCCTTACTCAATCTCGGCCTACGAGGCCTTAAACATACCTCCAAGGGGTTTTGGGGCTAATCCCAAAAACTTTTACAAACTCGGGAAACTTTTACTCAAAACAGGGGCCACCCACCCCAGTTGGTCTAGGGATATGCCCTGTACCCCTAAGACATGCCTGTGTCTTCCACTCGTGGTCGACACCGACTAATTCACATGGCCTTGACATGCTCGTGGCACTGGTCCATGTGCCAAACCTTGGTATTCTTCCAATCTCACACGGCCTTGACACGCCTGTGGGACTGGCCCGTGTATCAAACCTTGGCATTCTGACTTATCTATAGGGCCTAGGGCACATGCCCATGTGCTAACCGTATGGCACACATGACCTGAACACACGGCCGTGTGTTTATCCATGTAGGCACTTAGAGGCTATCTACCAAGCCTTTTACCACTTTCATTGCATACATTCATTCATCATCACATAACTCCACATAGCATCAATATAACTCTTGAATTAAAGACTTTTAATCATAAGAGAAATAAAGACTTCATCCTATACACTAGGGAGAACTATATCCATTACAATTACAAACAACTTAAGCCATCATCTATGGCTATACACAACCAAACTATAAGTTCTCTTAGGCCCACACAATTTGGCTACATCAATTAGAACTTAATCAACTTTAAAATAATCCCTACACATGCCATGACTCATAAAAACTTGAAACACCATACCGGGGTCTACTCGATAGTGTGAAAACATCTCCGGTGACCTCCAACTTGAGCTAGTTTAAAATAACCTATAAGAGATGGGAAAATGAAAAAGAGTAAGCAATAATGCTTAGTAAGATCATCTACATATATAACTGACAAATAATGATATTCATTGAATATACACAACCACGATGTATTATAATGAGTTTTTCTCATAAACTCATGGTTACTTACTCAACCATTCTTGAAGCTTACTCATTTTATCTCTTACCACATTCTAACCATGCCACAAGCCAATTGCTCATTTAATTAGCATGTCGTTGTAACCAGGTGTGTACAAACACTACACACACACGATATCGGTAATGCCAGAAGTCAAAACTGGCTAAATGGGCCCGATGGGCCCTGAGGCTAAGTTTGATGAAATTGATTGATTTGGTTATATGAATTGAGTTAGACATGCATGTTACATGATCAAGAATTGTTTTGGGCCTAATGGGCCTAATTGGCCGTAAGGATGTGATTTGGGCTTGATGGGCTTTTGGGAACGTAGACATGTATGCTAGAGTTCAATGGACTTTAGGCCTAGTTCTGAACAAATCTTAAAGCGCATAAGATTTAATCTAATAATTAAACATGTCTATTAACAAGTCGCTGGGTTAGAGTGTGGCAAACGGACATATGCATGTCCTGGATTGGATCTAAGGAGAGCTTGGTACTTAAGCAGTCCTAGTGGCCCACCTCATCTTCTCTAGAATCCTACCTGGTGCATAGTATCCGTTCACTTTAGCTGCAAAGACTTGTTAATGGGCCAAAGTCTACCTGGTGCATAGTGTCCGTTCGTTTTAGCTGCAAATCCTACCTGATTTGGAAAGTACTAAAATATCCTTAGATTTGTAAAATTACTAAAATACCCCTAATTTGGAAATTATTGAAATATCCTTAAATTTGTAAAATTACTAAAATACCCCTAATTTGGAAATTACCAAAATATCCTTAGATCTGTAAAATTACTAAAATACCCCTATTTTGAAAAATTACCAAAATACCCTTAGTTTGGAAAATTGCCATAATACCCTCAAATTATGAAATTATCAAAATACCCTAATTTGTAAAATTACCAAAATACCCCTAATTTGAAAATTTATGAAAATACCCTTATAGGGTAGAATTACGATAATATCCCTGTTGGGTAGAATTATGAAAATACCCTTGATTGTGAAATGGCTAAAATACCCCTATGTGATGAATATAAATTTTATGGATGTTACTCATGTGCATGCTGCATTCATATGATATTCTGTTTAGGATGCATATGTGTGGGAATTATGGTACGGAGGAAGTATTTGAGGATCGCATAGTCGCTTAACGACCGTGGATCCACCGGTGGCTTTAAGCCCATTATATGATTAGCAGCATTGCTACAATGTTGAGTAGTGCCACTATTGGTGCTACCTTTGGAGTGTAGCGAATGGGTGGGTCGATTTAGAAATCCCCACAGGTGTGTAGGGTTGGAAGGGAATTGGTGTGTAGTGTATGGACTTTTGGGGAGGGTTTTGCATAACTTTGTTTTCATGTGATATGACATGATATGATATGAGGTCATTGTGGGCTAAGGCCTAAGACCAGTGATTTTGATAGGGCTTAGGCCCAATGTAATATTTGCATGTTGATTTGATTACCAAGCGTCGTACACACTGAGTTACGAAACTCACACCCTTTTTATTAAATGTTTCAAGTGATCCTCATTAAATGGCTCGACGTGGGAAAGGACTCGGAGATGGCCACACTACAAGATATTTAGAAGAAAAGACATGCTTTTAATTGTTTTTTTTTTTTGTCATTGGATGTAATAAGGCCTTATACTCCGTTTTGACTTTGGGTTTTGAGTTTCGTTGTTTCAACCATTTGCTTAATTATTAAACCTGAGTAATTTCTTATGTTTAAACTTGGATTTTGGAATACTTAAAATAATTAAATGGGCTTTTATCATAGCATAACAAGTTGTTGGATTTTGGGTTTCCAAGCCTTGAACTTAAATTTTATTTAAAGCAAAGTCGTTTTGAATTATTCTTTTGATGTGACATTACCAGATTTGGCCATAACGTCTGGGCCAGGTTTGAGGGTGTTACATTTAGTGGTATCAGATCCTAATTGCAAAGCTCGGGCTATGAAATGGGCCTTAGATTTTGGGTTTTTAAAACAAGTAGATTAAAAAAATTTTGCATGATTCTTGAAGTGTGGTTCACCGAGCCCTCGATGTCGAGCCAAGTAAGTGTTTCTATTATTTTACTTGTTTAAACTATTGAACTGTATTTAGTTATTGGGCTACTTTAAACAATAGGTTTTTAGAGACTAAAGCCCATAGTAAACTTAAGCCTGTAGTGGATTCACGACCACGAAACAACTTCTAAATTGTTACTTGCATAAGACATGTGTTTTAAATAGTGGAACTATGAACTAAATTCATAAAAAATTCCTAATTCAGATCATACGAGAATCAATGATTAGCGCTAGAAGAAGTGCAAGGGGTCGCGATAGAGGCCGTGGAAGTGTTAGGGCTGATGTGTTGACTTAGCTAGTTAGGGAGGTACTGGAGGAGGTCAAATAAATTGGCGAAACACTTCGGGTTAGGTGCATGGACTATAAGGAAAAAAGAGATCGCAGTTCTCTAGGGCTGCAGTCTCATTCTATTAAACATGTTAAGGTACGTCCAAACTTTCTGGCTTGCGTATATTGTAAAAGGCATCATCCGGGTGAATGATGGAGGAAGTTAGGGCGTGTTTCAGTTGTGGGTCTGAGGAGAATCAGGCTCGGGATTGTTCAATCACCATTAAGTCGGGTATGTCTTGTGTGGATACGATATTTTGGGTATAGAAACTGTATACGTGCAATGGCTATCTACTCTAGTGGGTAGGTATTTTTTTTTTGGTAAGTGTAAAGGGTTCAATTAGAGTTAAAGTGTGTTAGTGTTATTAAAATCAGAGTGCGCAGCAAAAGCATAGTGGTGTGACTTGAGCGGTTCGATTAATAGTTAGTTGGAAATTTCAAGGACAAAATTTCTTTAAGGGGGTAGAATTGTAATGCCCCAAATAAGGGCCTAGAAGTATTGGGCCTATTGGGCTTTGGGTCTCAAAAATTTTAAATGAGCAAGAAAATGACAAATTGCATGTTTGCTTTAATGGTTAAGGAATTTGGAGTGTCTAGGGGTGTTGGAGATGTTCTGGGATCAAGTAAGGGTATAGGAAAAATTTTGGTTTTAGCCCTAAGGAACAGTGACTTCAGTTAGTAGGCCTTTAAATAAATGCAGAAGGAAAATGGCACAAGAGGAGCTTGTGGTGTAGTGGCAAAGTGACGCCACTTAGGGAGTAGGGAGGTGGCATCATTAGTAGGTGAAGAGGTCCAAGGTTCGAGGCTTGAGAGTGGTAAATTGGAGGTTTTATTTTTTCCTTCTTGGTGGTTAGTAGTGGCGTTGGAGTGGACTCTGGAACAGAGTGTTCAGGAGAAAAAATTAAGGTAAAGATAAGAGAGAAAAGATAGGGGATTGAGGTGTGGATGTGTTGGTGCCTAACGGGACTCTAGGGGGAAGGGAGTTTCAGCTTTTGGCTATAAAAAGGGGTGCTGAATTCTTTTGAAAGGTTCCATTACTTTTCTTTCTCCCCCTTAGCTGAATTCTTCCATTTACCGAAAAAAGAAACCATCATTCCTTTGTCGAAATTTCGTTTTTCCCTCTAGCCGAATTCTTCTCTTGAGAGTTGCCTAAACACCCTTTTCTCTCTAAGTGCTCAAAAGTCGAATCCCTTTGTGCCGAATTCTTTTGAAGGGCTCTTTCGATTTTCAATCCTTTTCTCTTCTTTCCCATAGCTGAATTCTCTCATTGCCAAATTACCACCATCTTTTCTTGCCGAAATTCCTATTAGTGTCGAATCTTTGTGGTTGTTCCTCCATCACAAATTGATTGTTACCTACTCTTAGTCAAGGTTAAAAGCCGAATCTTGTTCAGTAGCTATCTAGGCCGCAGGATCAAAGGTGCATTCGGTAAGTATTCAGTTAACCCCTTAGTGTGTTTTGTTAAAATCCGAAGGGCTATCTAACAAGGGTAAGGATCAGAGATCGCAAGCATGGTAAGGATTGTTAGCAAAGTGTAAGTGTACTTAACTCAATTATCTTTTAAGTGAATGGCAGAATGTGTATGATCTATAGGGGTGACTTGTGTTGATTATGAGTCACTCAAATTCTGATAGTGTATGTGTGAGTGCAGATCTAGGGGATACTCCTGATTAGTAGCTAAGGAAGGGCTATTAGAACCCAGTGGCACACGGTAAGGTTACGGTAAGGTTTCAGCTTTTGGTAGATATTTTGATTAAGTATGGGTGATTGATTGAAGGTTGGTTGGTTGTAGGTTCAGGATCAAGGACAGTATAGCACGTCGCTGTAACCAAGTGTGTACAAACACTACACACACATGATATCGGCAATGCCGAAAAGCCAAAAGTGATTAAATGGGCCAATTGGCCCCTGAGGCTAAGTTTGATGAAATTGATTGATTTGGTTATATGAATTGAGTTAGACATGCATGTTACATGATTTGGAATTGTTTTGGGCCTAATGGGCCATATGGATAAGATTTGGGCCTAATAGGCCGTAAGGATGTGATTTGGGCTTGATGGGCTTTATGGGAATGTAGACATGTATGCTAGGGTTCAATGGACTTTAGGCCTAGTTTTGAACAACTCTTAAACCGCATAAGACTTAATCTAATAATTAAACATGTCCGTGAGCAAGTCGTTGGGTTAGAGTGTGGAAAACGGACATATGCATGTCTAGGATTGAATCTAGGGAGAGCTTGGTACTTAAGCGGTCCTAGTGGCCCACCTCCTCTTCTCTGGAATCCTCCCTAGTGCATAGTGTCTGTTTTCTTTAGCCGCAAGGACTTGTTAAAAGGCCAAAGTCTATAACTAAAACCCGAGAGGGACCAAGTACCCCTGATTTGGAAATTACTGAAATATACTTAGATTTGTAAAATTACTAAAATACCATTGATTTTGAAATTATCAAAATATCTTTAGATTTGTAAAATTACTAAAATACCCCCGATTTGGAAATTACCAAAATATCTTTAGATTTGTAAAATTATTAAAATACCCTATTTTGCAAAATTACCAAAATACCCTTTAGTTTGGAAAATTACCATAATACTCTCGATTTATGAAATTACCCAAATACTCTAATTTGTAGAATTACCAAAATACCCCTAATTTGGAAATTTACAAAAATACCCCTATAGGGTAGAATTGCAATAATACCCCTATTGGGTAAAATTACGAAAATACCCTTGATTGTGAAATGGCTAAAATACCACTACGTGATGAATATGAATTTTATGGATGTTACTCATGTGCATGCTGCATTCATATGATATTATGTTTAGGATGCATATGGGTGGGAATTATGCTACAGAGGAAGAATTTGAGGATCGCATAGTCGCTTGACGACCGTGGATCCACCGGTGGCTTTAAGCCCATTATATGATTAGCAGTATTGCTGCAACGTTGAGTAGTGCCGCTGTTGGTGCTACCTTTAGAGTGTAGCGGATGGGTGGGTCGATTTAGAAATCCCCACATGTATGTAGGGTTGGAAGGGAATTGGAGAGTAGCAGATGACTTTTGGGGAGGGTTTTGCATAACCTTGGTCATTATGGGCTAAGTCCCAAGACCACCGATTTTGATAGGGCTTAGGCCCAATATAATATTTGCATGTTGATTTGATTGCCAAGGGTCGTACACACTGAGTTACAAAACTCACACCCTTTTTATTAAATGTTTCAGGTGATCCTCAGTAAACGGCTTGACGTGGGAGAGGACTCGGAGATGGCCACACTACAAGATATTTAGAAGTTTTAATTATTTGCTTCAAAAGACATGATTTTAATTGCTTTATTTTCATTGGATGTAATAAGGCCTTGTACTCCGTTTTGACTTTGGGTTTTGAGTTTCGTTGTTTCAACCGTTTGCTTGATTATTAAACCAGAGTAATTTCTTATGTTTAAACTTGGTTTTCGGAATACTTAAAATAATTAAATGGGATTTTATCATAGCATAACAAGTTGTTGGATTTTGGGTTTCCAAGCCTTGAACTTAAATTTTAATTAAAGCAAAGTCGTTTTAGTTATTCCTTTGATGTGACATCTTGAATTGACCATAACGTCTGAAATTGGGTCTTGGGGTGTTACATAGAGGGTGTTGCTTTCGTACTACAGTACACCAAGATTATAGTCTCAAGCATATTCTCATCACATTTGAAACACTTGTAACTCTCCTCCAATAAGCATTTCTACTTTTGAATCTTTCTATTTAACTCCAACATGGCGGTCAAAAATACCAAAATTGTTTAGTGTAATAATCACTCTTTTTGCATCAATGATGTTGGAAAGCCTCACAAAGTCAAATCTTCTCTCTTTCTTGAATTTTATTTTTGGGATAAATGTGCCTATAGCGTATCCATGAAGCGGAAGATCTTCTATAGGCCCTTCCGTTATAATCTAGGCAAAAGATTTGACACAAACACAATTAAGCACCCTTTCACTATTTTTACTCTAAACAATTGTCAACACATCATTGATAATTATATAGTTTTAATATAATATTAAAAACTAATTGATTCAAACACTCTTAAATTTACTCAGATTAATTAATCTTTATTATATACATATATAATAAGAAACACTTTAAAAGGAAAACAAATTAATATTTATTTTTGTCAAAATAGAAGATGGATTTTATATCAACAAATTTCACAAAAGGTTTAAATAAGGACATACAAACAAGCAAGTTAAAACTTAGGAGCACAAAAGAAAAAGACACGAAAGATACCCTAACAAACAAACACATTAACCCTTTTTTTTAAGGTGCACATTAACCCTTCTGAATAGTCAAAATGGGCGAAATCATCACCATGCATTGAGATGTTATGTAACTTCCCTAACTCGGCCCAAATGTTATGGCCAAATTCTGAATGATACATTGGTCACCGAAAAGGCCTAGTAAAACCAATAAAATTTGAAAACGTTCTTTTTGACCAAATTTTAGAAAACTTAATGTAACTACCTTGGAATTATTAAAACGTCAGATTCTTAAGTCGAGTTAATTTAATAGTTTGATTTAATAAGTGTCGTAACATTTGAGAAAAAACTTTGTTAATTTCATCAATTTGCCTTTTTTAAAACTCCAATTTCATTGCTACACATCAAAAAAAGTGAAGCCTTTAATTTTATAGGAAAAATTGAGTCTTCTGTAATTTTAAGCCAATTATTAGGATTGTTATACTTTTAGCAAAATTCCATGCACGCAAAATCCCAATTAAAAACAAACTCATTCCAAAGTCCAAAATAACCATTCTGATCCCCAAAATCAATAATAAAACTTAGTTTAAAAGTACTTTATTTAAAAATTTCCAAGATGATTCCTCTGAATTTCGTGTTTGATTCTAACCTTGTGGGTTATTTGTAAGAAGTAAAACTATGGGGGTGAGCTTTAAAAGCTCAATGTGAGTCTTAAACAAAAAAAAAATGTATATACATACAGACAATCGAGCTACAGTAAAGCCAATAGCAAACAACTTTCCTAAGATCACAGCAGAGCATGCCATCATAAATATACAGTATATATATACATATGCATGGGCATGCAAGTATGAAAACAATGCATATTTCCTACCCATCCATCTGCTACACACTATGAGTTCCTTAAAACTCATCATCTGAACACCAAAACAGTAAGAGTCGTAGCCCAATATGGATAAACCACCAATAATAATTTGCAGTTAGACTACTAGTAATTTGTGGATAATCTGCTAGTACTACAAACGATACTCCAGGGTTGCAGGTTCACTACCAGTTTAAAATTGTGGATAAACTGACAATACTCCACGAAACTCTTTCACCAATCAGTCCCAATCCCCATGCAATGCAATATGTCAGATCAATCGTATTGCATATCTATTTATTAATATCAATTTCAATCATGATGGCATGCTTAACATGCATTCAATTTATCATTATCGGTGGCATGCTTTTCATGCATTTAGTAGTAACAATATCAATCAATTTCATGTTTTTTACATGCAAGTAACAAACAATGTAATAATTAGTGGCATGCAATATATGCAATCAATTATACAGTAACAATCAGCATGCTCAATAGTACAAGACATGTAATAACATGCAATCAACTAACCAATCAATAACAATAGGCATAAAATCGGTTAACCCTTGTAGCACTTACACATTTGGTTAATTAAGATTTAAGGCCCTAGAACATTCAGCCAACCATGTACAGTCATTACATATTTAACCAATACAATAAAGTACATACATGCTTTTAGCATTCACCAAACATAGAAGGTTAGGGAACCACACCCGAATAATGCAAATCCGAAGCACTAAACTTAAATACGCAACTCCTATATTTAGATTTGACTAGATCTTTGTTAGATTTGTACATAACATACACAAAATACTAGTCAAAAACCCACCTTTAGATCACTACATAGGTTTGGCAAGATTAGAGAGAAATAATAACCATTAAGATATTATTTTCGGAATCACTGCTTACACTAGTTCAGCTTAAAATGGAGATACAGATAATCTCTAATGTCACTAGTGATATGAGCGATTTGGATCTAAACCTACAATAAAAAAAACACAAAAAGATAATACAAACATGTGTGAGAATTGACCATGGAATCTTGATAGGTTCGACCATTATACAAGAAACAAAAAAGAAATACGTAATTAGATCTGATTGATATCAACCTACACTTCTCAGATATCAGATCTGTGATAGCGGATAATCACAAACTGATTGATCACTTGTAAAGGCCAAATAAGATTCGACCAAAGATGAATTATGGTTTCCACAGCAAAACAATGGGAGAAAAAGATAGGAGGGGAGAAATAAAGGGGCGGTAGCAATGGAAGAGTGTTAGAATTGAGTGACTCGAATCCTTACTGAAATAAAATACGATGGTAAAATAAAATAAAAATAAATCCATATAGAACTACACTTCTTTTATTTTATTTTAGAATAAGTTGTTTCAACCTTACTACAGTCCTTCTATTAGAATATGGTTTTACAAGCCTATAAATAGATATAATCTACTCCTCTTGTAATCATTCGAATTAAACATAGGAAATTATCTTCTTCTCTGCCCGTGGTTTTTTTCCTGAAAGGGTTCCCACGTAAAAATCTATGTGTTCTTTATTTTTCTTTCAATTTTCTTTGCGATATATTGTCATTGTCGATGTTCTATTTTTCACAAAGAAAAAATATGAGGCTTCAAAGGGCGACACTGATTTTTCTCAAAATTTCAAATATTGAACCTAAAAATGGTATTGATATAGAGATAAGGTATCGATACCTTACCAAAGGTATCAATACTTTATGCCTGGTATCGATACCTTCCTTTTAAATTGAAAGCTCAAAATGGTATCAATACCTATTCTGAAAACTTTGAAAATGTTGCAATTTAGTTCTATTTCATGCTTGAGTCTACAAAAGAGCTTTCGTAAGCTCGATTAAGGCCCAGATTTAATTGTGTATCATAATATCTAGGCATCCATATGATCATATAAGACACAAAAAAGAATGTTTATGGTATAGAATGTTGTATTTTTTTTTTGATTGGATGAATAATGATTTTATTTGGAATTTTTCAATAGTTTCTCCGACAACAGCTGTAGCATCCTATAGTTCAGACCCGACTTGTAACAACCCGTTTTCGGTAAAATCAAAACAGTGGTTTCAGGACCACAAATTTGAAGTCAAAAAATTTTTTTTATATTATTTTGAGGTATATAGTGTGATAATATTATAGTATAAAAAATTTGTTAAGAAATTTTATCGTTTACATGTTCAATTTGATGAAAAGGACTAAATCGCGTAAAGTGTGAAAGTTGTGTTCTATTAGCTAAATGTATTAAATAGATATAGAACTTTAATGTGGAAGTCCTTATTTGGTAAATATCCCATTAAAGGGATAGTGGATTTTTATGCCTTTGCATTTGTGTAGTTATTAAATGTTTTAAAGGTTAATTTGGTAAATAAGTGATAAAAGACAAAATAAATAAAACAAAAATTAAAAAGCTATCATTTTTTTTTCTTTTTCATTCACCAACCAAATCTCTAAAGGGAAAAGCCATGGAAGAAGCTTCCAACTTTTGGCTAACGCATAGTAGGCATTCCGTGTTTCGTTTTTAATTATTTTTATGTTTTTAGGATCGTTGTAGCTTAATCTAGCTATCCTGGGGACTAATTTGCAAAACTATTGAATTGTTTGAGTTTTTCCATTGATGAATATGTTAGGGTTTTGAAGTTTAATGGGAGAAAAATAATGGTTGTTGTTAGATAAACAAATTTTGTTAAGTAATTTTTAATGAAATTGTCAATTAGGGGCTAAATTGAGAAATATGAAAATTGGGTGTTAAATGTGAGAAATTGTCAAATATATGGGCTGGTATAAGTATACAATAAATTTGGCTAGGCGTATATGTGGATGAAATTGCATGAATTTTATTTTATGATCCTAAAGACTAAATTGTAAAAAGGTCAAAAGTATAGGGGCAAAATGATAATTTTGCCATAATATGAAATTTGATTGAATTGAGTAGAATAATGATTAAATGAGTTAAATTTGATTATATAGATCAAGAAAAATGACGTACAGAATTAGATCGAAGGAAAGACAAAGTTATCGATTAAATGATCGTTTTCCGTCATACGAGTTTGAGGTAAGTTCGTATGTTAATAAGAATTATTATAACTTAGATTTAATTTATATTGAATTGTTGATGAATATAATTGTACGAAAATATTTGACCAAGCTTTGGCTATCTATCGAAACTTAGTGTGTGAGATCGAGATAGCTTCGGCTATGTATTGGCACTTAGTGTGCGAGATCGAGATAGCTTCGGCTATGTATTGGCACTTAGTGTGCGAGATTCCCGAGTATCCAATATTATTCCAAATGGTTCAACAGGTATATCGAAGATATGAAATGGTGAGAGATAGTGTAACACCCCAAACCTGGCCCATACGTCATGACCGAATCTGGTATGCTACGGGTTGAATGTTGAAAACTTTGCTTTGAAGGGTTTTGAAAATCTCATTTTATTTTAACCGATTAATCATTAGTTGTGACATTTTTGAAGAAACTTTAACATTTGCGTTGAACATGCTGGAAAAACCCATTTTCCTTTCACTTTATAATTAAGACTTTTAACACATAAGTTTATAAGACGTAACATGAAAAAAAAATATAGTTCGATAACCTAAGTTAAGGAGGCCTTATTACAAAAATAATCCCAAAATTGAAACGTAAAGAAAAACTGAAAATAGTCTATGAAGATAAAAGACTTTTAACACATTATGGTCCTTGGCCCATACACAACAGCAATAGAATATTTACATGCAACATGTACCCTCCCAAACCTAAAAGTCCATCCTCTACACACCCCTGTACTAACCATCACACCGTGGGGATTTCTACAATCAACCCTCCATCCACTACACACCATATCGATAGCTGTGCTACCTGTCATAAAGACCGATCACTATGTGACCTATGTAGCAAAGCCACCGATACCTATGCGACCTTCTTCCCCTTCATCATATCAATCCCATTGAAACACCCCAAACCCGGCCCAAAAAGCCTAACCGGATTTGATATGTTCCTCGAATCTAACTCTAGTAAATTCTCGTTTTATTTAAAAAAAATTGATGATTTTGTAGAAAATAGATTAAATTAATATTTTAGGTTGAAATCAAATTGTAAAGTAAATTTATGTCTTTTAAAACATTATTTTTAGAAGGAATTAATAAATTAAAAGAAAACCAAATTTATGGAAATTACTTTAAAACATATATATATTAGTGACAAAAACAATTTTTAAATTATTTATCGAAAAACCATTTAGTTATTTAATAGATATTTGTTCATGGCAAAATAAAAATCCAAGCATAAAAATTAAAACGACTCATAATGGCCTTATTACAAAATAGCAAACCCATAATAAAGTCTAAGTAATAAAATTTAATAAGTTTAAATTGGAAAATCTTCAAAATACTTGATATGAGCATTGGCCACCACGGAGTCCTTTTGACCCGATCTATCGACTTTCTGAATCATCTGAAAAGTTATCCCACAAAGGGATGAGTTATAAACTCAATGTGTAACACATACTTTAAAAAGCCCATTTGATCATAACTTTAAAGCCCATTAATTACACATATGGCCATAGGCCCATTTAGTTCATATTTAGCCCAAAAGCCCATTTAGCTCATATTTAGCCCAAAAGCCCATTTTCATAGCAGATCAAATAATAATCATTAAAAATCACATGATTAGATACACATAATGAAATGAAAACCGCCCACCTAAATATCCATCCATTGCACACCACCGTACCAACCAACACAGTGGGGATTACTAAATCGACCCTCCATCCGCTACATGCCATCGAAGCGATTCTTTGCGATCAACATGCACATCGCCCTTATAATTTTGTGGCAAGGCCACGAGACAAAATTGTGACCAAAGTCACAGATTTCAAATATGTGACCAAGTCACCAGATTCACATATGTGACCGAAGTCACCGGATTTCAAATATGTGACCGAAGTCACGGATATTGTGGTAAAACCACCGAATACTTCCCTTTATCAAATTCACCCATATGCCCATGCACATACATATTATTCATTTTTCATGCCATTTACCCCAAAATCATAACAAAATCATACTTATCGACAATTATGCATATAGCAAAATTAACGAATATTTGGGGTAAACATACACGAATATCGTATACCATTGAATGGTATCCACAATCATTATCAAACATATTGTCATAAAATCACATATAAAAATAGATCCATGAGTATTTAATGTAGGGTTACACACCTTATGACCGTGAGAATGATACTCTCTCGCTCGTCAACACCTAGTTAATTATCACACTTGGTTAGAAAATACTATTACTAATAAAACTATATTTATTGACAAGAGATCTAAATCCTTACCCTCGGATTCTCGAACAACCGTTATTTGTGGTTTTACAACCGTTATTTGTGGTTTTTCTCCGCTAGATGGATCAAAACCCGCAGATATCCCGCCAACGCAAAGTGGTTCGGTTGTACGTACTACTTCAAATAATCGATCTTCGTTAGCAGAGGGTCCACAACCCGGTGGAAAATCTCTTACCGTCGATACAACCCTTCGTTTGAAATTCAATGGTAAAACAGTGCCTCCTCTCTTCCAAACACTCCGCACTGCTCTCTTCTTACCTATCTTGCTAGTTTTAAATCACCCCTAAAAATAAGATTGATTAGTAGTCGATCGAAATTAATAATCCTTACCTTGGATGATTTCGAAAGATCACTTCTTAAAAGTTGGCTTCAACAAAGATCCTTAAAATCCTTTCCAAGGATTCGCCTAGGAGAGAAAATAAGAGAATCATGATTCTAAATTGGCCAAAGTAAAAGAAATAATGAAAGCGATTGATTGAAAAGTCTTACTTACCCACTTGAAGATTGACTAAAACAAAAGAAGAGAATAAAAATGGATTTGGTAGTTTCGGTTTGCACAAAAAAAAGAAAAGAGAAAAAGATGGTGATTTATGACTAAAATGGTTTCGGTTTTCAAAGAAAGAAATGGAGAAAGGAAATCGAAATAGAATATGATTCGGTTGGCAAAAGAAGATGAAAATAGATGTTGATTGTTGGTTTTAGTAGAAAGTAGTTTCGGTTGAGAGAAGGAAGAAAGAAAATGAAATTGAAAGAAGAGAGAAATAGAAGAGGAAGAAAAGATGATGATGAGAGTGATTTCAAAAGAACAGAGATAGGTTTAGGGACCTATGCACATTCGGCCAAGAGGGAGAAATTGAAGAAAAATAGTTCTTTTGAACTTTTGTAGTTTCGGCAATGGGGGAAAAAGAAAAGAAATGATTCTTGAAGACTTGTAATTTCGGTTACAAAGAGAAAGAAAGGTGCTTTGTTTAGGAGAAAAGAAACTAAAAAGACATTTCAAACCGAAATGGCAAATTGCAAGATGACCAAAAGAAGAGAAAAAGACTTCGCTTTTGTGTAGATAAGCATTCGGCTAGGAAGGGAGCTTTTGGAGAAAATTGGTCAAAATGAAAGCCAAAACAAAGAGAAATTTTTACCTAAACTCAGTGACAAATTCGGCTAGGAGAGAAACTTTTGGAGAAATGAGAGAAGATGCACAAAAAATGCAATAACTTTTGGCCAACTATCACCCCTAACTCAAGTTAAATTGGCCAACTAGGAAGCCAACATAATCCCCTTTTCCTCCACAATTCTTCCCCATCAACCCTTAGATTGCTATCACCATTAACCACTCTCTTTAGCCCTAAACCGACTAGGTTCATGGTCAAATGACCATGAACAAGCTTCAAAACATTGCCCATATATCAAGCCTTTTGTCCCCTATCTTATCATCCTATCTTGATTCCATGCCATAAGTCTTTAGCTTGCCTTTTCATATGGTCAAATAGCCAAAATTAAAAGATACTCATCCATTCTAGGAGGGTCTTGGGCGACACTATAGGAAGGAAACAAAATAAAATCCTCCCATTTGTTAGCTAGGGATTGAACCTCTCCTCTCAAGCACTCATCCATGTATCCTAACCACCTTGCCAATTACTCATCATATGCTTAAAACCTCTTGTCATTATTTCTTAAAGCCTAACATGCTTAGCTCCATCTTAATTATTAGAAATTAAAAGTTTCACTAAGCATTCACTTAATTAATGAAGTTCAAAAATAACTTCCAAAATACACTCAATCATAATTAAGCATGCAACATCATTCAATTAAGTAAGATGCATAACCCTAATTATCGAGGATGTTACAGTTCTACCCTTAAAATAATTTAGTCCTCGAAATTACGATTGGAACAAATGAGGGTATTCTTGTCGCATTGCTTCCTCTGGTTCCCACGAAGCTTCTTCGATCCATGATTATGCCATAACACTTTGTGAGAGGAAGAGACTTTCTCGTCAAACCTTTACATCTCGCTCGAATTTGAATTGGCTCCTCTTCATAGGACAAATCTGGTGCAATTCCACCTCCTCAAGCGGCACTACATGAGATGGATCGACCGATAATGCGCGTAACATTGAAACATGGAACACATCGTGCATTTGCTTCAACTCCGAAGGTAATTCTAACTGATATGCCACAGATCGACCCGCTTCAAAACCCGATAAGGTCTAATGAACCTGGGACTTAGCTTCCCTTTGCGACCAAATCTCATTACCTTTTCCAAGGTGAAACTTTTAGGAAAACTTGGTCCCCCACAGCAAACTCTATTTCTTTCCGCTTTAGATCTGCGTACGACTTTTGCCTATCAGATGCTTCCTTTAACCGAGCCCGGATTACTTTAACCTTTTCTTCGGATTCAGCCACTATTTTTGGACCCAAAATCGGCGTTCCCTAATTACATCCAACACATAGGAGTGCGACACTTTCGCCCATATAGTGCTTCATATGGTGCCATCCGAATACTGGCTTGGTAGCTTGTTGTACGCAAAATTCGCTAATGGTGAGAATTCCTCCCAACTTCCTTGAAATCTATCACACAACCCCGAACATATCTTCTAAGATTTGGATTACTCTTTCGGTGACCGTCCATTGAGGATGAAATGCTATCTTGAAGTCAATCGGTGCCCAAAGCCCGATGCAATGCTTTCCAAAACGCGACGTAAACCTCGGATCTCTATCGAAATGATTGACACCGGCACTCCATGCAATCTCACAATCTCGACCACATATAACCCGCCAATTTACGCAAGAGTAATCAACCCAGGCGGGATAAAATGTGCGATTTCGTCAATCGGTCCACTATCACCCATCTGAGTCTTTCTTAGTAGGCATAAGAGGAAGCCCACTAACAAAGTCCATGGTGATTCTCTCCACTTCCTTTGTGGAATCTTTATCGGCTGAAGCAATCCCGAAGGTACTTGATGTTCAGCCTTGACTTGCTGACACGTTAAGCACTTTCCTACAAACTCCGTAACTTCCCGTTTAAGACCAGGCCACCAAAACTGATCTCGCAAGTCTCGGTATAACTTACTTCCTCCAGGATGCATAGCATAGGGGCTACCATGCGACTCCTGAAGAATCTTTTGCCTTAACTCCTGATCCCTCGGCATACAGACTTTACCTTTGAAACACAAGACCCCATCGCTGTTAATACCAAAATCTTCTAATTTTCCACTCTGCTCTAGAAGCTTTACACTCAGATCTTCGTCTACTAACTGCCTCTCTTTCACTTGACTCAACCATGTCGGCCTAACTTGTAATTCTGCCAACAAGCTTCCGTCATCATAAAGACTAAGATGTGCAAACATCGCCCTTAAATCTGACACCACTTTTCGACTTAGAGCGTCTGCCACTACATTCGCCTTGCCCGGGTGGTACTCAATAGAACAGTCGTAGTCTTTCAACAACTCATCCACCTTCGCTGCCTCAAATTCAGTTCTTTCTGAGTCAGTAGATATTTCAGACTCTTGTGGTCCGTGTCTATCACTGACTTTTCCCCATATAAATAATGTCTCCAAACTTTAAGAGCAAAGACTACAGCTGCCAACTCCAAATCATGCGTCGGGTAATTAACCTCGTGTGGTCTCAACTGCCGAGACGCATACACAACTACCTTCCCGTCTTGCATCAGAACACATCCTAATCCCGTGTGAGAAGCGTTACAATACACAACAAAATCCTTCCCTGCCTCAGGCTGAATCAAAACCGGAGCTTCAGTTAAAACCTTCTTGAGCTTCTCAAAACTCTCTTGTTGCTTATCGTACCCCACGAAAGGTACTTCCTTTCTCGGCAATTTTGTTAGATGTGCGACTATCGATGAGAATCCTTTGTGAATCTTACGTAGTATCACCGCTAACCCCAAGAAACTACGAACCTCGATTCACGGACTTAGGTGGTTTCCAATCTACATGACCTCAATCTTAGGATCTACCTTATCCCTTCTGCAGACACCACATGGCCTAAAAGCATAACCTCTTCCATTAAAATTCACACTTCTGAATTTGGCATACGACTCTTCTCCTTAAAACTCGTAACACAATCCAAGATGCTCATCATGTTCCATTTCGGACTTAGAATACACGGGATGTCGTCTATGAACACCACGACGAATTGATCCAAGTAGGGTTGGAAAATTCGATTCATCATATCCATGAACGCAGCTGGGACATTCGTCAATCTGAATGGCATTACCAGAAATTCATAATGCCCATATCTAGTTCGGAAAGCCGTCTTATGGATATCCACTTCTTTCACTTTAAGCTGATGATACCCCGACCTTAAATCAATCTTTGAGAATACCGCAGCTCCCTTAAGCTGATCGAACAAGTCGTCGATCCTTGGCAAAGGATACTTGTTCTTGATGGTCAGCTTATTCAACTGTCGGTAATCTATAAACATCCTCATCGATCCGTCCTTCTTCTTTACAAATAGAACCAGGTGCTCCTATGGAGACACACTAGGTCGGATAAATCCACGATCAAGCAACTCTGAATCGAGCCTTAAGCTCAACTAATTCCTTGGTGCCATTCTATATGGAGCAATAGAAGCGGCACCGTTCGTGCAATAAATCAATCACGAATTCTACCTCACGATCCGGAGGCAAACACGGAAGTTCTTCGAAAAACATCTTCAAATTCATTCACGGTCCTAACTCCTTCAATGATTTGCTTCTTTAGCCTCCAAGGCACTCACCAACATCGGAAGGCTACATCCCTTTCTAACCATCTTTTACGCCTTAAGAGCGGATACTACATTAGATAAGTAGTTAGTCTCGCCCATCACTACAACTTCTTTGTCATCAGCAGTTCTTAAGGACATTCGCTTAGTAGCACAATCCACATTTGCACGATACTTCACAAGCCGGTCCATGCCTAAGATCATGTCGAATTCTCGAATGGTAACTCCATTAAATCAGCGGAAGCGCATCCTTGAACTTCTAAAGGTACTTCCTTAAAAGTTTGTCTATAACTCATTATGCATCCTAAAGGACTAAATCGATCATCTTCCTAAATACAGTCTCGAAGTCACATGCAAAGTCCGAGATACTTCACTAGCGATATATGAGTGAGTTGACCTATATCTAATAAAGTAATAAAGGGCAACCCGAAATCGAAACGTGCGTGATAACATCGGTGCGTCCACGTCTTCTCTGCGATGAAGCGCATATACGGACTGGTGTCTCACCTCGAGCTACCACTACCTCTCGCTCGAAGTCCGCGACCTCTACCGAACCATTACCCCTTCCATTTGGACTCGGCCCTTATAAATTCATTGTTCACCTCTGCCACTGATTAACACCTACGACTTCTTGGGCGGTTCTTATCTAAATTCTTTGGGCAATCCTTGATCATATGGTCTTTGGATCCGCACTTGAAACATCCCGGTCTTTTTCCAACATTCTCCGAGTGTATTTTTCCACATTGGGCACAAACACGATGTTGTCCACCGTGTGATCTGGCGACTTTGCGGTCCTTCATTTCTTGGTTTCTTGAAAATTCAGGATGACCACAAGACCCAAAGCTTCTCTTATTCTTATTCGGCCTCTGTCCGGTTACATCTTTCATCGCTTAACTTCTTCACTATTCTTGCCCTTTCCACTAAGATTGCAAAATCTCTTTCCGGTCTTGAGCAATCATCACTCATGATTCATCTCTAAGTCCATCCTCAAATCGACACACCGTTCATATTCGGTAGCCACTATCCCTCTAGCATAACGGCTAAGTCGCAAAAACTCTGCTTCATACTCAGCTATCGACTTACCGCCTTGCACTAGATTGAAATGTCTTCCTCTGGGAGTCGATGCATTAGCTCTAATGTATTTTCCTTGAATTTAATTTTATAATACCCCAATCCAGTTGATCCATGAGGTACTTTCCTTGATAGTGAGCCACCTTTGGTAGGCTTCATCAAGTAGTGAAATAGCACCTTCGACTTCTCTTGATGAGTGCAGTCCAAATCGTCCATAATCCTCTCATTGCCTCCAACCAATATTCCGCTACATTTGGAGCTACTCGGATACTCCCCGAAAACCTCGGCTCCATTCGATCTTAGTCTCTCACTCTGACTTTCGAGACCCATTTCGATTAGCTAAACTACGCTACTCGTTCTAAAACTTCGTATACGACTTGGTGATCTTCGTCACCTCCTTCATTTTGCTCTTGAAAATCCACCCCAACGGTAGGTGGTGGAGCTTCATTTCGGAACCTTGACCGGATCTAACTGGTTCCGACACGACCATTCTTCCTCGTCCACGTCCACGACGACCACGCCCCTAGAACTCATGTCTACTACGCGTCTTATCATTTTTCTGAAAAAGTCTTATGTATTAGAGTCTTTTCACTTCTTATTAAAGAAAGTTTTATGAAACAGATATTGATGGTTTTCCGTAGTAGTGTACAAACACCTAGGGTCCATGTCTCTAAAGTATAGTTTCCTTAAGCTTATCGGACTTTCATATCACTTTATCAATAAAGATACATACCGATGGATGCGGCCGAGAACTCAAGTGCCATGCTCGTATAAAACCATTTTAACTTAAGAAAACTTTCAAAAAGTCATTTGGGCCAACTTTTGAAAACGTTGTGGGCTTCAAAACCCAAGGACGAGAGTTTAAAATTGGGCTCTGATACCAAGTTGAAACACCCCAAACCCGGCCCAAAAAGCCTAACCGAATTTGATATGTTCCTCGAATCTAACTCTAGTAAATTCTCGTTTTATTTAAGAAAAACTTGATGATTTTGTAGAAAACAGATTAAATTAATATTTTAGGTTGAAATCAAATTGTAAAGTAAATTTATGTCTTTTAAAACATTATTTTAGAAGGAATTAATAAATTAAAAGAAAACCAAATTTAAGGAAATTACTTTAAAACATATATATATTAGTGACAAAAATAATTTTAAATTATTTATCGAAAAACCATTTAGTTATTTAATAGATATTTGCTCATGGCAAAATAAAAATCAAGCATAAAAATTAAAAGCAGTTCATAATGGCCTTATTACAAAAATAGCAAACCCATAATAAAGTCTAAGTAATAAAATTTAATGAGTTTAAATTGGAAAATCTTCAAAATACTTGATATGAGCATTGGCCACCGGAGTCCTTAATGACCCGATCCATCGCACTACTGAATCATCCGAAAAGTTATCCCACAAAGGGTGAGTTATAAACTCAATGTGTAACACATACTTTAAAAAGCCCATTTGATCATAACTTTAAAGCCCATTAATTACACATATGGCCATAGGCCCATTTAGTTCATATTTAGCCCAAAAGCCCATTTAGCTCATATTTAGCCCAAAAGCCCATTTTCATAGCGGATCAAATAATAATCATTAAAAATCACATGATTAGATACACATAATGAAATGCAAACCGCCCACCTAAATATCCATCCGCTACACACCACCCATACCAACCAACACAGTAGGGATTACTAAATCGACCCTCCATCCGCTACACACCATCGAAGCGATTCTTGCAGTCAACATGCATATCGCCCTTATAATTTTGTGGCAAGGCCACAGACAAAGTGTGACCGAAGTCACCAGATTTCAAATATGTGACCAAAGTCACAGATTCACATATGTGACCGAAGTCACCGGATTTCAAATATGTGACCGAAGTCATCGGATATTGTGGTAAAACCACCAGAATACTTCCCCTTTATCAAATTCACCCATATGCCCATGCACATACATATTATTCATTTTTCATGCCATTTACCCCAAAATCATAACAAAATCATACTTATCTCACAATTATGCATATAGCAAAAATTAATAGAATATTTGGGGTAAACATACCTGAATATCGTATACCACTGAATAGTATCCACAATCATTATCAAACATATTGTCATAAAATCACATATAAAAATAGATCCATGAGTATTTAATGTAGGGTTATACACCTTATGACTGTGAGAACGATACTCTCTCGCTTGTCAACACCTAGTTAATTATCACACTTGGTTAGAAAATACTATTACTAATAAAACTCTATTTATTGACAAGAGATCTAAATCCTTACCCTGGGATTCTTGAACAACAGTTATTTGTGGTTTTTCTCCGCTAGATGCATCAAAACCCGCAGATATCCCACCAACGTAAAGTGGTTCGGTTGTACGTACTACTTCAAATAACCGATCTTCATTAGCGAGAGGGTCCACAACCCGGTGGAAAATCTCTTACCGATATAGCCCTTCGTTTGAAATTGATGGTAAAGCAAGTGCCTCCTCTCTTCCAAACACTCCATGACCGCTCTCTTCTTACCTATCTTGCTAGTCTTAAATCACCCTAAAAATAAGATTGATTAGTAGTCTATTCTAAAAGAATTGATACGATCGAAATTAATAATCCTTACCTTGGATGATTTCGAAGATCACTTCTTAAAAGTTGGCTTCAACAAAGATCCTTAAAATCCTTTCCAAGGATTCGCCTAGAGAGAAAATAAGAGAATCATGATTCTAAATTGGCCAAAGTAAAAAGAAATAATGAAAGCGATTGACGAAAAGTCTTACTTACCCACTTGAAGATTGACCTAAAACAAAAGAAGAGAATAAAAATGGATTTGGTAGTTTTGGTTTGCACAAAAAAAAAAAGAGAAAAGATGGTGATTTATGGCTAAAATGGTTTCAGTTTTCAAAGAAAGAAATGGAGAAAGAAAATCGAAATAGAATATGATTCGGTTGGCAAAAGAAGATGAAAATAGATGTTGATTGTTGGTTTTAGTAGAAAGTAGTTTCGGTTGAGAGAAGGAAGAAAGAAAATGAAATTGAAAGAAGAGAGAAATAGAAGATGAAGAAAAGATGATGATGAAAGTGATTTCAAAAGAACAGAGATAGGTTTAGGGACCTATGCACATTCGGCCAAGAGGGAGAAATTGAAAAAAAATAGTTCTTTTGAACTTTTGTAGTTTCGGCAATGGGGGAAAAAGAAAAGAAATGATTCTTGAAGACTTGTAATTTCGGTTACAAAGAGAAAGAAAGGTGTTTTGTTTAGGAGAAAAGAAACTAAAAAGACCTTTCAAACCGAAATGGTAAATTGCAAGATGACCAAAAGAAGAGAAAAAGACTCCTCTTTTGTGTAGATAAACATTCGGCTAGGAAGGGAGCTTTTGGAGAAAATTGGTCAAAATGAAAGCCGAAACAAAGAGAAATTTTTACCTAAACTCAATGACAAATTCGGCTAGGAGAGAAACTTTTGGAGAAATGAGAGAAGATGCACAAAAAATGCAATAGCTTTTGGCCAACTATCACCCCCTAACTCAAGTCAAATTCGGCCAACTAGGAAGCCAACATAATCCCCCTTTTTCCTCCACAATTCTTCCCCATCAACCCTTAGATTGCTATCACCATTAACCACTCTCTTTAGCCCTAAACCGACTAGGTTCATGGTCAAATGACCATGAACAAGCTTCAAAACATTGCCCATATATCAAGCCTTTTGTCCCCTATCTTATCATCCTATCTTGATTCCATGCCATAAGTCTTTAGCTTGCCTTTTCATATGGTCAAATAGCCAAAATTAAAAGATACTCATCCATTCTAGAAGGGTCTTGGCGACACTATAGGAAGGAAACAAAAATAAAATCCTCCCATTTGTTAGCTAGGGGATTCAAACCTCTCCCCTCAAGCACTCATCCATGTATCCTAACCACCTTGCCAATTACTCATCATATGCTTAAAACCTCTTGTCATTATTTTTTAAAGCCTAACATGCTTAGCTCCATCTTAATTATTAGAAATTAAAAGTTTCACTAAGCATTCACTTAATTAATAAAGTTCAAAAATAACTTCCAAAATACACTCAATCATAATTAAGCATGCAACATCATTCAATTAAGTAAGATGCATAACCCCTAATTATCAGGATGTTACACCCATCCCATGCATACATACATGCAAGAATTAGAACATTATACTATCTAAACAGATCATAGACTTTCATATACTCCGATACACATAGAGAAGTTCCTATGATTACGCACTGCATCCTTGCCTACCCATTCGGGTAATAGGCATTCATCTGACCTCATATTTGACTTTTAGCCCATAACATACATATAATCTGATTAACTAGTGTGATAGAGATCTACACACTTGAATACTGATAAGACGATATTGTCTAAGTCAACATTATCGATGGCGCCTGATTGCTAATAGTCTAAGGTTTTGTTTTGAAGTCGGTCCACAACCCGGTGGCCAATCCCGAACTGCTGACACCGCTCACTTCTTAAACTTAGGGATTGGTTTAATAGATCCAATCCCCTCCTTTGCCTGATCGATATTTGATTCCATCAAAAGACCTTATCAGTTGCTACCATCATAACATATGGTTAAGATCACAATTACGATAGCGAATCTAACAGAAATCTAAAGAGAACCCCTTACCTTGAAATCTCGAAAAAGGAGATATGAGGTTCAGAGACTAGAAGTTCTGGCTTTTAGATCTACACAATCTACTTCACTTCTCGAATGACGCCCAACACGTAGACACAAGAAACCAACAATCTATTAGCCTTTCGGCTTTGTCTTCTAAAAACTGAAAGAGAAAGAAAAAGAAAAAAAATAGATTGACTAGGGTTTCGGCTTAATGAAGAAATCGGCACAAGAGAAAAAAGAATGAAGGAGAGAGTGAAATAAGAGGTTTCGTCTTTTGAAGAAATAAAAAAAATATTGCAGAGATTGACTAGGGTTTCGGCTTGTAGAAGAGAACAGAGAATGAGAGAAAAGATTAAGAGAATAGGGTTCAAATGCCGGAATTGAAGAGATATCCCCCCTAATTAAAGAGAATTTCGGCACCTACCTCTCAAAAGCTGAAAGTGCCCCTTCCTCGAACTAAAAACTAATCAATTAATGAGGGAAATTTCGGCACCCCCTGGCATATTGAAACCGATTTTTTCTCCCTCCAAGAGATGGAAATTCGACCACTTATCCATTCACACCTCCAAAAGAGGCCTAAATAACACCACCTCTTCCTTCCTTTTATCAGCACATTATCCACATTATTCAAGTCATTTAATCCCTTCTAATTTTAAGCCTTATTGCCGTCCCACTTGCTCCTCCTTTAAGTGCCAAAAATGGCCCAAATACATGGGCTCTAAGCGGCCATAACTTGGGCCTCTTCACCTGCTAATGACGCCACCTTATAGTTCCTTTGCAGCGCCCCTTGCTACTGGGCCACAAGCCCATTTTGTAATTTAAACCACAGATACCATCTTTTAAACCCTATAGTGTCCAAACAGAAAATTTAACCAAGGCCTCGGCCCTATCCTGAGCCCAATCTGGACCCCTAACACTCTAATTAACACATTACACATAACCACACATTAAACACATAAGCCCCTTAATTCAGGATGTTACAGATAGTCATGTATCGGTACAGGTATGTACAGAAATTCAATTGAATATTGAATCCATGAAATTGAAAGTTCATGATCATTGTCGTAATAAATATATGGTAAACTTGGTTGATGATTATGTGCTACGTTTTTGGGCCAATTTGAGTTGTGATATAGTATGTTTTACTCACTTAAATTGTGGTTCAACAATTGCTATTAAATGCATGAAAAAGTAAGAGTTTTGGATGATAGAAATATAATTAAACATATGCTTGATATGAACGCACATAAGTAATGTAAACTTATGTTATAATGTTTTGTAATAATTTACTAATTCATATGATGTTAAAAATTGAAAAGCTAATGTTGTTTGGGCTAATACCAAGGCATGTTGGGTGGCTTAAATGATTATGCGTATAAATTGAATGTTATAAGCTCTATTTCTTTGAATTACAAACTTACTAACCATTTTATGCTTACTTTGTTTTATTTTTTTCTGTATCTAGATATCAGAAGCTCGTTCGGGTTGGAAGGTGCCAGAGACATCATCACACTATCTATCGGCTATTTTGGTACTCATGGTTTTATACTTTCGGTTATAATGGCATGTATAGGTCATTTTGGCTAATGATAGCCTACAAGTTTTGTTAATGATGGATTTTAACCATTTGACTTGGCTTGTAAATGATGTGTATTTTGATTTGTGAATAGCCATGTGATTTGGCTTATCTTGGTATGTGTATGTATTTATGTGTAAAAGCCCCTTTGTGATGTGGTTTATATTCGCTTGTGAATGTTTGGTTGTAAATTGGTAATGATGGTACCAAATGGTTGAATTTGGGATTTGTATGCTTATGGTTGTAAGTAAAATGATGCATAAATGAATGTGACCATATTTATGAATGAAGAATGTGATTTTGATAGAGATTTACTTGCATATTATGGTACTTGTGTATCCTGTGATTGATGGTATTGATATATCATGAATTGAACTTGGTTTAGTGAGTTTTAATGCCATTTGATGATACAACCATTTGTGATTTGAATTCGCAAAACATGGTAATATGAGCATGTTAATTGTTGGTATTGAAATGGTGAATTATGCTTGGTTTGAGTTGATGTTAAATGACTATTTATGCCAGGTTTTGGTGCCATTTGGGTTTTTATAGGTGTGCACAAGATTGGATGGCAAAATGGCTTGGTAAATAGCCTATTTTTACCCACACGGGTAGAGACACGGTGTGTGTCTCAACCATGTGTGACACACGATTATGTTACATGGCCGTGTGTCCCCTAGTGTTGAAATTGAAATTAAGTCAGTATGCTCCACACGGCCTCACACATGGGCATGTGACTTGGACGTGTGGCATAAGTCAGTATACCTTACAGGTTTGGCATGGCCTAGCACATGGCTTGACACACGGGCTAGCCATGCGAGCGTGTGTGTTGGCCGTGTGACCCAAGTCAGAGAGTTACACGGGGTCAGACACGGGCTGGGACACAGCCATGTGCTCCCATTTCGAATGTCAACACAGCCTGTGTCACGGGCGTGTCTGTTGGCCATGTGAGACACACGAGCGAGCCACATGGGCGTGTGTCCCCTATTTTTGAGAAAAAAAATTAAGTGTAATAAGAATTTCTGAAGTTATCAGTTTAGTCCTGAACCACTTCTAATACATGTTTAGGGCCTCGTAGGCTCGTATTAGGGATGATATGAATGTGTTGATTGATATTTGAATGAAATTTGGAAATGTATGAGAAAATGTATGTGTAATTGTGTTATAAGTCCGGTAATGCTCCGAAACCCTATTTCGGCGTTGAATACGAGTGAGGGGTGTTACACGACTATCAGATCTGGCAAGGGATGTTACAAAGAGAAATATCATATGTTTTTAATTCAAACTTTTAAGTAATATTGTTTCATTCCTTGAACTTATTGCACGTAAAGAATGAAAAACAAAATTTTATTTTATGAAATATTATATTTAAAAATCAAATAAATTATTTATAAGTGTATAAATTCAAATTCTAAATGTGCAATTAATACTTTTAGAAAAAAAATACCTATTATTCAATTTAAGAATATTACGATATAAGAAAATATAAAATTAATTTAAAGTAACACAAAGATTTGATAACATTAACTCTTTAACCATTACATGAATTTATAAAGTTAAATGCTCAAATTGAAAAACTAAAATTAGAGTAAGTATTTGTCATCTATATTGAATAGACCTAAGAATTGATGAAACAATATAATCTTTAGTGACACCAGTTGATGTCCCAACTCCGTCGCCATGCTGGTACATGCATTGAGAAGTTCAAGCCATGTTCTTAGTTAAATTCACAATAAGTCGAGGGAAACGATTATCCAAAATTTCTTCATTGATCTTCTTCCATGAATTGCTTATCAGTTCTTTTACATGATTTCGTGCCTTTTCTTCTGACACTCCTTTTTCAATCATGTAACACTGCACTCCTTTCGGTATGTCTCCTCTCTCCTTCTCAGCCTTCAAAATGAAACAAATTTAGCATATCTAGAATTTAGTGACTAGCAAATTATGTATTGCAAATGAAGATATTACCTTGGAAGTACCCGGATCATCACTGAGTCGAGTACTGAGAGATGACCAGAAAAATAATTGAGAAAAATCCTTAAGACAATTTGGAAATTGATGAACAACGGAGTCTGCCTCCACAAAACAAAGAAGAACCAAACCTCCAAGACTTCTAATTGAAAATCCATGCGTTTTTAATAAATTCATCAAAAGTGGGAGTTTGACCTCCATAAAACCATCTGGCTTCCGTGACATGAGCTCCGCAAAGTACAACCCACTGCAATTGGCAAATAACAACAAGAAATCAAAGCCAATTCTATGAAATGTTAATTCTCGGGTTCTCCATGTTACCTGTTCTTTGATTTAGGGCAGAACATCGAGGCCATGGTTTTTCAAGGTCTGTTGGGCTAATTCATTAGTAAAGTCTGAAATGGCTGAGAACATTACTCTCATGTATTCCAGAAGCTCTTGAACGGCTTTCACATCCCACCTATTGCAAATCCGTATAATCAATAACCCAATTTTGGCTGCTATAAAAATATTATAAAAGAGAGACTATATATTGCCCGGCGACTTCTTTGGTGAAACATTCGAGCTCTTCAAGTGACCCATATATATCATAGATGTCGTCAACTACAATTGCTAAGCATGCATACTTAGTGAGGCAAATCCTGCATTTGGCATTGGGGCTCAAATCTCAAACCAGTAGCCCAGAAATATATTTTCATCAGTCGGTCTCGGCTGAAACTAAGCTTCTCCTTGAAGTTCAATTCCCTCCACCACCTATTTTTCATCCAAAAAAATAAAAATTCAAATTCGAAAAATAAAAACCATATATTATAAGTAAATTAATCTTACTCTGCAAGTTGTTTCAGTTCTTGTTGGTAAATTGGCTGGATATGATTGTAGTCTAACTTAGCCAGGTCAAGCAAAACTGAGTTGTTTGAATTATCCATGGCGTAGGAATCAATGAAGTTTCGTGCTTCAATCCTTTCCATCCTCCAATAAAGTGGAACTTTCAATGACCGTTGAACTTGCTTAGCCTTGACTTTCTCCGGTTTCCCTATTACATTCTTAACTTTTTCACTGCTAAAACCCTTAGCTTCTTCAAGGATTTTTTTCGCCTTGTATTGCCATGAATGAAGCTTCATTCAAGCTCAAACCCACATAAGCTCCCCATGAACCCCCAATCACCACCTTTAAATTTCCCCAACTCATCTGTTTAATTTTACCATAATAGTTAAAAAGAAAACATGAAAAGCATGTAATTTGTTTGTAACATGACTGTGCTTAATAAGCTAACAACTTTGAAAGCATCCAGAAACAAACAAACCTGCAGTAATAGGATAGAAATCCTCTAGTAGGAGTCAAAAATGCAATGCGACTGTGGAAAGATCATTGGAGACAAGATTTAGATCCGAATTCAATTGATTCAAAGCCTATTGAATATGTTCCAGAAAATGGTAGGCCACTCCAAGCCTCTTCATCGAATCTATTAGGTTCAACAAAGCAGCTGTGTCTTTCTGTTAGTGTAATAAACAATAAGCAGACAACTTCAGCTTTAGCTTAAGCAGCAAGCCTCATGACTTGCAGAAGAAACAAAATCAAGAAACTAACAAAAACGAAATACAAAGCTAAGAATAATGAAGCATATGGAAGGAAACTTCATAAATTTTCATTCAAAGTGAACAATGGCATAATACCAATACAAATACAAGTAGATGACTGGTAATTAAAAGTCAAATATTACCTAAACCTTCACCTAACACAACTAAAACTACATAGAAACTTGTTGAATTAACTTGTACATATTGCATTGCTGATTTTTCAGTTAATCAACACCTAATTACATCACAAAATGTTACCAACTTAGTTCAACAAAAACAAAATTAAAGCAAGGAAGTTGATGCAACAAAAACTAGTTCAAAATGGGCGATGTCGATGAGCCTCATTGCTTTGCTTGCTTGAGTTGAGCTGGATGGCCACCTTTTGTACTGCATGAGTAGCATGGGTTGCATGGGGATCCACCTTCAACACTCATCCTCAGCTTCCATGCTGCAAACTCCTATCTGTTCTTTCAGCTTACAAAACCTTGATTTGTGGAGAGCCTTAGTTAAGATGCCTGCAGCTTGTTCCTCTGAATTACAATGAATCAATTTAACTTCTTGAACTTGCTCTATTTCTCGATCAACAAGAAGCTTTATACTAAAATATTTGGTTCTTCCATGGAAAATAGGATTTTTTGCTATTGCAACAGCTAATTTGTTGTCACAATAGATCTCTGTTGTGCTTTTTTGGTTGAGGTTCAGATCAAGTAAGATTTTCCTAAGCCATATGGCTTGGTTTACAGCTTCAGCTGCTGCAACATAGTCAGCTTCTGCTATTGACTGGGCTATCAGACTTTGCTTTTTTGAGCTCCAACAAAACATGGCTGAACCGAGGGTAAAAGCATATCCAGATGTGCTTTTCATATCATCCATTGAGCCTGCCCAGTCACTGTCAGTATATCCCACTAGTTTCAGACTTCCAGCTTGAGTATTGAACATGCCATAGCTTAGAGTCCCTTTAATGTATCTAAGAACTCTTTTAGCTGCTTGAAGGTGCTACTTATTACAGCAGTGCATCCTTGAAAGCAGGCTTACTACAAACATGATATCTGGTCTTGTTGCAGTCAGGTATAACAAGCAACCAACTAATATTCTATAAGAAGATTCACAAACTATCTCATGATCCCCTTGGCTTGACAACTTCATTCCAACAGCTACAGGTATGCTTGCTGGTTTGCTATTCTCCATTGAGAATTTCTTTAGGATCTTCATGGAAAATGTTTGTTGCCCCAAGAAGATTCCTTTCTTTGTTTGGAATACCTCCATGCCTAGAAAGTATGTCATTTGGCCAAGGTCAGACATTTCAAACATGTCTTTCATTTTGGCCTTAAAATTAGCCAATGTGACCTGGTCTCCTCCTATCACTAGGTCATCTACATAGAGGGACACAATGAGTAGTGTCTCAGCTTCTTCATTTTTGACATACAGTGTTGGCTCACTAATGCTTCTCTTGAATCCCAAACTAATCAAGCAACTATCAATTCTGGCATACCAGGCTCGAGGAGCCTATTTCAACCCATATAAGGCCTTTTTGAGCCTGTACACCATGTGTTCTTTTCCAAGTACTACAAAACCTTGAGTTTGGTCAATGTAAATTTCTTCTTCAAGGAAGCCATTAAGAAATGCGGACCTCACATCAAGTTGATGTATAATCCATTACTTTTGTGTAGCCAAAGCAATCAACAATATGATGGTGTCAAGCCTGGCTACTGGAGCAAAAGTTTCCATGTAGTCCAAACCATATCTTTGACTGAACCCCTTGACAACTAGCCTAGCCTTTAACTTATTCAGAGTTCTATCTGCCTTATGCTTAGCTCGATAAATCAACATCACACCAATGGTCTTTTTGTTGGCATGTTTTTCAGTTAGCTCTCATGTTTGATTCTTTTCTATCATCATAATTTCATCTATCATAGCTTGCTTCCAGCCTTCATGAGCTTTAGCTTCCTCAAAACTGCTTGGTTCCACTATGGCTACCTGTGCTCTTTCATAGATCTCAGCCAAGGGTCTGGTACCTCTGATTGGGACATCATCAATGTCCATTTCAGGACCATCATGATCAACTTCAGGCTGATCTGCTGTCAATTCCTCAAAAATAGCCTTTGGTTCATTTCTATCCCAGTTCTAACATGCTTTTTCATCAAATATTATATCTCTGCTCACTTGGATCTTATTTTTTGAAGGATCTAAAATCCTATAGCACTTCTTAATTGAGCTATAGCCTACAAGAATTCTAGGTTGAGACCTCTTGGACAGTTTATGCCTCTTCACAAATGCTACATAAGCATAGCATAAGCAGCCAAAAACCTTCAGATGAGCCAAGGATGGCTTGAATCTAAACTAGGCCTCATGTGGAGTATGGTCTAGTGCCTTGGTTGGTAGTCTGATTTTAATGTAAACAGCAGTGTTGACTGCTTCAGCCCACATGGTCTTGGGCAAAATTTTCTCAAACAAAAGACACTTGGCCATATCCAACAGACTCCTATTTTTTCTTTTACTTACCCCATTCTGTTGAGGTGTATAGATATCGGTTAACTAATGTTTAATGCCTGCATCATCACAGTAAGCTTGAAACTAAGCTGAGGTATACTCAGTTCCATTGTCTGACCTTATGGTCTTGAGCTTACAGCCTGTTTCTGTTTCAACAGCTGCTTTAAACTTCAGGAGCACCTAAGCTACTTCAGACTTGTGTTTCAGAAAGAAGAGCCAACAATATCAGCTATAATCATCAATAAAGAGAATGGAGTACCTATTGCCATTGAGTGATTGAGTCTTCATAGGACCACAAACATCAGTATGAACCAATTGAATCCTTTCTAAAGCTCTCCAGGCTTGGTTTGAGGGAAATGGCAATCTAGCTTATTTTCCTAGCTAGCATACTTCACAGATCTTCTCATTCTCAACTAAATTGATGAAGTTCTCAACCAGTTCCTGATTGATCATCTGAGCCATTGATCTGAAATTGGCATGTCCAAGTCTTTGTCAAAGGTTGGACTCTTTAGTTTAGGCTGTGTAGCTGAGTCTGGGTCATTTGTCCAGTTGACTTCAAAACTTTTATTAGTCATAATGACTGACATGAGCCTTGATCCATTTGGATAATTGATCTAGAACTCTTTACACTTGAACACCACTGAGTAACCTTTTTCTAGCAATTGAGCTATGCTAAGAAGGTTTCTATCAATTTCAGGCACTAACAACACATTCGAAATGAGCTTATTACCTGTGGAAGTGCATATCAACACATCCCATTTTCCTTCAGCTTTAATAAACTGACCATTACAAACTTTTACTTTAGTTTTGCAGCTCATGTGCAAAGTCTTGAAGATGGTTGCATCTGAGGACATGTGGTTAGTGCAACCACTATCCAATAGCCAGCCTTTTGAAGCTTTCTTCTGACCAGGTGAGCATGACACTGCATAAACTTGCTCTTCATGGTCACTACTGTCTTCAGCTACTCGAACCTCTACTTGCGTCTGTTATGGATGGTTCTGAATTAGTTCGGCTTTATTTTTGAAAACTCTTTCAACATGACCCCTCTTCTTACAATGTTGGCATAATGCATCTGGTCTAAACCAGTAATTTGCTTCTGAATGACCAGGCTTTTTACAGTGCCTGCAAGGTTGATCCCCTCTTCTTGCAGCATCAGGCTTAGGCCTTTTTTTCCAAGTCTTCTTGCCTTTGTAAGTTGAAGTGCTCGAGACGGACTTGGTCTTAGCTTGAAAAGTACCTTTTTGGTGCTCCTCCATTCTACTGGCCTTTCTCTACTCTTGTGCATATAGGGCATTAATAAGCTAAGTTAGGGAGATAGTTGAAAGATCTCATAAATCTTCTAGGGGGATATCTTTGCTTCATACCTTTCTGGTAAGGTAGACAGCACTTTCTCCACTATCCTTGCTTCATTAAACTACTCACCCAGGAGCCTTATGTTGTTTACCATAGCCATAATCCTATCAGAGTATTGTTTTACTATTTCCTCTTCTCTCATTTTTAAACTCTCAAAATCTTTTCTCAAGTTCAATAATTGTTGCTGTCTTGTCCTTTCTGTGCCTTGGAACTCCTCTTTAAGCTTGTCCCAAACTTGCTTTGGTGTCTCACAGGCTATGATCCTTGTGAAGATCACATCTGATACACAATTTTGAATACATGACATTGCTTTGTGCCTCTTGGTCCTCTCATCTACATGCTGCCTTATCTGAGCCACTGTTGGATTGGCTCTAAGAGGTGCTGGCTCGACATCTGAGTTGATCACCTCCCATTGGTCGAATGCCTGCAGGTAGGTCTTCATTATGACCATCCAAATGTGAAAGCCCTCTCCATTGAAGACTGGTGGTGTAGTTGGTGAAAATCTTGATGAAGCTATGGTTTGACAGTTCCATTAAGACAAAAGGCTCTAGATACCAATTATTAGTGTAATAAACAATAAGTAGATAACTTCTGCTTTAGCTTGAGCAGCAAACCTCGTTACTTGTAGAAGAAACAAAAGCAAGAAACTAACAAAAACGAAATACAAAGCTAAGAATAATTGAGCATATGGAAGGAAACTTCATAAAATTTCATTCAAAGTGAACAATGGCATAATACCAATACAAATACAAGTTGATGGCTAGTAATTACAAGTCAAAGATTACCTAAACCTTCACCTAACACCACTAAAAATACATAGAAACCTATTGAATTAACTTGTAAATATTGAATTGCTGATTTTTCAGTTAATCAACACCTAATTACATCACAAAATGTTACCAACTTAGTTTAATTAAAACTAAATTACAGCAAGGAAGTTGATGCAACAAAAACTAGTTCAAAATGGATAGTATCGATGAGCCTCAGCTGCTGCTTGCTTGAGTTGAGTTGGATGGCCACCTTTTATACTACATGAGTTTCATGGGTTGCATGGTGATACACCTTTAACACTCCTCCTTGGCTTCCATGCTGCAAACTCCTATCTGTTCTCTCAGCTTACAAAACCTTGATTTGTGGAGAGCCTTAGTTAAGATGTCTGCAGGTTGTTGCTCTGAATTATAATGAATCAATTCAACTTCTTAAGCTTACTCCATTTCTCGAACAACAAGAAGCTTTATAATGAATTGTTTGGTTCTGCCATGGAAAACAGGATCTGTTGCAATTGTAATAGCTGATTTGCTGTCACAATAGATCTTTGTTGCACCCTTTTGGTTGAGGTTCAGATCCACTAAGATTTTCCTAAGCCACATGGCTTGGTTTATAGCTCCAGCTGCTGCAACATATTTAGCTTCTACTGTTGACTGAGCTACCAGACTTTGCTTTTTCGAGCTCCAGCAAAACATGGCTGAACTGAGGGTAAAAGTATATCTAGACGTGCTTTTCATATTATCCATTGAGCCTGCCCAGTCACTTTTAGTATATCCCACTAGTTTCAGACTTCTAGCTTGAGTTTAGAACATACCATAGCTTAGAGTCCCATTAATGTATCGAAGGACTCTTTTAGCTGCTTGAAGGTGCTGCTTATTATAGCAGTGCATGAACCTTGAAAGTAGGCATACTGCAAACATGACATCTGGTCTTGTTGTAGTCAAGTAAAACAAGCAACCAACTAAACTTCTGTATGAAGATTCACAAACCAGCTCATGATCCCCTTAGCTTGACAACTTCATTCCAACAACTACAAGTGTGCTTGTTGGTTTGCTATTCTCCACTGAGAATTTCTTTAAGATCTTTATGGAAAATGTTTGTTGGCCCAAGAAGATTCCTTTCTCTATTTGGAACACCTCCATACCTATAAAGTATGTCATTTGGCCCAGGTCAGACATTTCAAACATGTCTTTCATTTTGGCCTTGAAATTAGCCAATGTGACCTGGTCTCCTCCTGTCGCCAGAAGGTCATCTATATAGAGGGACACAATGAGTAATGTCTCAGGTTCTTCATTTTTGACATACAGTGGTAGATCACTGATGCTTCTCTTAAATTCCAAACTGATCAAGTAACTATCAATTCTGGCATACCAGGTTCAAGGAGCCTATTTCAACCCATATAAGGCCTTTTTGAGCCTGTACACCATGTGTTCTTTGCAAAGTACTACAAAACCTTGATGTTGGTCAATGTAGATTTCTTCTTCAAGAAAGCCATTAAGAAATACGACCTCACATCAACCTGATGTATAATCCATTACTTTTGTGCAGCTAAAGCAACCAACAACCTGATGGTGTCAAGCCTCACTACTGGAGCAAAAGTTTCCATGTAGTCCAGACCATATCTCTGTCTGAACCCCTTGACAACTACCCTAGCTTTCAACTTATTCAGACTTTCATCTGCATTATGCTTGGCTCGATAAATCCACTAAACAAAAATGGTCCTTTTGTTGGTAGGTTTTTAGTCAGCTCCCATGTTTGATTCTTTTCTATCATCATAATTTCATCTATCATAGCTTGCTTCCAGACTTCATGAGCTTCACTTCCTCAAAACTGCTTGGTTCCACTATGGCTACTTGTGCTCTTTCATAGATCTCAGTTAAGGGTCTGGTACCTTTGATTGGGACATCATCAATGTCCATTTTAGGACCACCAAGATCAACTTCAGGCTGATCTGCCGTCAGTTCCTCTGAAGCATCCTCTGGTTCATTTCTATACTAGTTCCAACATGTTTTTCCATCAAAGATTACATCTCTACTCACTTGGATCTTGTTTGTTGAAGGATCTAAAATCCTATAGCCCTTCTTAATTGGGCTGTAGCCTACAAGAATTCCAGGTTGGGACCTCTTGGATAGTTTATCCCTCTTCATAGATAATACATGAGCATAGCACAAGCAACCAAAGACCTTCAAATAAGCCAAGGATGGCCTAAATCGAACCAGGCCTCATGTGGAGTCTTTTGGTCTAGTGGCTTAGTTGGTAGTCTATTTTGAATGTAAATAGCAGTGTTGACTGCTTCAGCCAACATGGTTTTGGGCAAATTTTTCTCAAACAGAAGACACCTGGCCATATCCAACAGACTCCTATTTTTTCTTTCACTTACCCTATTCTACTGAGTTGTATAGATCTTGGTTAACTTATGTTTAATGCCTGCATCATCATAGTAAGCTTGAAACTAAGCTGAGGTATACTCAGTTCGACTGTCTGACCTTATGGTCTTAAGCTTACAGCCTGTTTCTATTTCAACAGCTGCTTTAAACTTTAGGAACACATAAGCTACTTCAGACTTGTGTTTCAGAAAGAAGATCCAACAATATATGCTATAATCATCAAAAAGAGAATGAAGTACTGTTGCCATTAAGTGACTGAGTCTTCATAGGACCACAGACATCAGTATGAACCAATTGAAGCCTTTTCAAAGCTCTCCAGGCTTGGTTTGAGTGAAATGGCAATCTGGCTTGTTTTACTAGCTGGCATACTTCACAGATCTTCTCCTTCTCAACAAGTTGATGAAGTTCTCAACCAGTTCCTGACTGATCATCTGAGCCATTGATCTGAAATTGGCATGTCCAAGCCTTTGGTGCCAAAGTTTAGACTTTCAGTTAAGGCTGTGTAAGCTGAGTCTGAGTCATTTGTCCAGTTGACTTCAAAACTTTTATCCGTCATAATGACTAACATGAGCCTTGATCCATTTGGATAAGTGATCTGGCACTCTTTACCCTTGAACACCTCTAAGTAACCTTTCTCTAGCAATTGAGCTATGCTAAGAAGGTTTTTGTCAATTTCAAGCACTAGCAACACATTTAAAATGAGCATGTTACCTGTGGAAGTGCATATCAACACATCCATTTTGCCTTCAACTTTAATAAACTGACCATTACCAACTTTTACTTTGGTTTTGTAGCTCTTGTCCAAAGTCTTGAAGAAGGTTGCATCTGGGGACATGTGGTTAGTGCAACCACTGTCCAAAAGCCAACCTTTTGAAGCTTTCTTCTGACCAAGTGAGCATGACACTACAAAAACTTGCTCTGCATGGTCACTACTATCTTCAGCTACTCGAACCTCTACTTGTGACTATTGTGGATGGTTCTGACTTAGTTTTGCTTTATTTTTGCAAACACTTACAACATGACCCCTCTTTTTACAATGTTGGAATAGTGCATTTGGTCTAAACTAGCAATTTGCTTCGAATGACCAAGCTTTTTATAGTGTCTGAAAGGTTGATCCCCTCTTCTTGTAGCATCATGTCTAGGCCTATTTTTCAAAGTCTTCTTACCTTCGTAAGCTGAAGTGTTCGAGAGAAACTTGGTCTTAGCTTGAAAAGCACCTTCTTGGTGCTCCTCCATTCTACTGGCCCTTCTTTACTCTTGTGCATACAGAGTATTAATAAGCTCAGTTAGGGAGATAGTTGAAATATCTCTTGAATCTTCTAGGGAGGATATCTTTGCTTCATACCTTTCTGGTAAGGTAGATAGCACTTTCTCTACTATCTTTACTTCATTAAACTGGTCACCAAGAAGCCTTATGCTGTTTACCACAACCATAATCCTATCAGATTATTGCTTTACTGTTTCCTCTTCTCTCATTTTCAAATTCTCGAAATCTATTCTCAATTTCAACAGTTGTTGCTGTCTTGTCCTTTCTGTGCCTTGGAATTCCTCTTTGAGCTTGTCCCAGGCTTGCTTTGGTGTCTCATAGGCCATGATCCTTGTGAAGATCACATCTGATACACAATTTTGAATACATGACATAGCTTTGTGCCTCTTGGTCCTCTCATCTACATGCTGCCTTATCTGAGCCACTATTGGATTGGCTCTAGGAGGTGCTGGCTCGACATCTGAGTTGATCACCTCCCATAGGTCGAATGCCTGTAAGTAGGTCTTTAGTTTGACCACCGAAATGTGAAAGCCCTCTCCATTGAAGACTGGTGGTGCTACTGGTGGAAATCCTGATGAAGCTATGGTTTGACAGGTCCACTAAGACAAAAGGCTCTAGATACCAATTGTTAGTATAAAAAATAATAAGCAGACAACTTCAGCTTTAGCTTGAGCAGCAAGCCTCGTGAATTGAAGAGGAAACAAAAGCAAGAAACTAATAGAAACAAAATACAAAGATAAGAATAATGAAGCATATGGAAGGAAACTTCATAAAATTTCATTCAAAGTGAACAATGGCATAATACCAATACCAATACAAGTTGATGGCTGGTAATTACAAGTCAAAGATTACCTAAACCTTCATTTAACACCACTAAAAATACATAGAAACTTGTTGAATTAACTTGTACATATTGCATTGCTAATTTTTCAGTTAATCAACACCTAATTACATCACAAAATGTTACCAACTTAGTTAAACAAAAACTAAATTACAACAAGGAAGTTGATGAAACAAAAACTAGTTCAAAATAGACAGTGTCGATGAGCCTCAACTGCTGCTTGCTTGAATTGAGTTGGATGGCTACCTTTTCTACTGCATGAGTTGCTTGGGTTGCATGGGGAGCCACCTTCAACACTTTCGTTGAGGCAAGCAATTTGCTAACCGTTTGCTTCAGATCCTCCAATTGTGTAGCACAGAGTTCATACTAAAATTCAGAAGAAAAAGGGTTGTTACATGCAACATATATATAATAACATTTATCACAAGCCTAGCATGCAAAACAACTTAAAGTGTATGGAGTGGTAAAGGATTGGATGGCGGTGGGATCCCAAATACTGGGATGATAGTTAGCGGATCAACATTGCTCTTCATTCAAGGATTTGAATGTTTGTGCCATTGAGAAATAAGTTTGAGATTTGTTTATTTCTTCAATATATTGGAAGTTTTGAATTGCTATGGAGTTTGAGAAATTTTAAGATTTTTATTCACTATTTCAGCTTGAAGCATCGAGTAGTTATTTGGATTGATAAAGTAGATATTGTTTTTCATCCATCTATTATAGACTAAACAACGATTTATGTGAATAGCAATCCTTTATTGAATGTCACGGTATAACTGTCATAAAATAAACATGTTACAGACATTAAATTCCTCTTAAAATGAGGTACATAAAACACATTCTTTAAAAAAAAATCTTCCTAAAATTATCAAAGTGTAAAATAAATTTTCCCACTGTTTCGATTGAAACATAGCTCCCATCTTCGATCCGCAACGAGAGGCTCTATCACACAGACTTCTCGTTTATTTGAACCCTATAGAAACCGTAATGCATCAATTTGACCCTAATCGAACGGTGGTTTCGAGACCACAATTTAAGCCCAGAAATATTTAAATATTATATTTAGTGTTTATTATATATGAATTTATGTGTGTGAAAGTTTCGTAGAAAAATTTTATCGTTTAAGTATTGAATTTGATAAAAAGGACTTAATCGCGTAAAAGGTAAAAATGGCATACTAAAGTAAAATGTGCTAATTTGAGCATGGCTTTATAATATGAAGTATTAAAAGGGTAAATAACCCATTTTATGAGTTAGTGGCTGGTCATGGACAAGTTTGTCCTTAAGATATAATATTTTGTTATTTTATTATAAAGGTTAGTTAGGTAATTTAATAATAAACTAATATATGTTAAAGTAAAACAAATAAAAGGCCATTTTTTTTCTTTCATCTTTTGTTCATGGCTGATTTTAGCTAAGAAAAAGGGTTGAAGAAGCTTTGAAATTTCGGCAACTATTGGGTTCAATTAGGTAAGAATTTTAGCTCGATTTTTGTTGATTTTTACGTTTCTGAGATCGTTGCTTAGAGTACTAGCTGACCCATGTTGAAAATTTTGAATCTAAGCATGTGTGATATTCGGCCATTGATATTTTCTTATGGTTTTTGATGTTTGATGTTTTTAAATTAAAGATATGCTCAAGATTAATATATTTGGTGTTGGAAATTTTGGTGAATTTGAGTATTTAGGGCTAATTTGTAAAAGTAAAATTTTAGAGGGGCTTATTTGAAAATAAATGAAAGGAATGGACTTAAAATGCCCTTGTGAATATTCGGCCCTTGTATGGTCTTAGCTAATTTTGTGTATTTTGTGTTTTGTACAATTAGGACTAAATAGTAAAAATGTGAAATCTTAAGGGCAAAATGGTAATTGCATGTTTGTGTGTTTTGGGACTAAATTGAATTGAGATGTACTTGAATGGATTGAATTTAATGTGTTCTAGATCAAGAACAAAGAAAAACGAGCTTGGATCGGGGAAAAACAAAAGTTGTCGACTAGCCGGTTAACGTTGTCCGTCGAAAGTCGAGGTAAGTCCTTAAGCTAGATTATATTAAAGAATGAATTATGAGTGTGTTTAATGAAAATGTTTGATAAATTTGGGCATATTTTTATGTGATAGCTGAATGTATAGATAGTACATTGAATTGGATATGTTTTGATATTACACTGTAAAGGTGTATAATAGATATGAGATGCGGATTATATAATGATGTAATGATATTATTTAGAAAATGTGAAATAGCTTAGTTGAATTTGAAATGTGATAGAGTTATGAAATTTAAGTGATTTAATTGGTATTATTGAATTGAGCATTGAAATGTTGAAAATGTTGATACTTGAGTTGTTAAGCCTAGCGAGCCTTGTCTTAGGTGTTACTTATCGAGCTTTGATGCCTAGCGGGCTTGGAGGTGACATATTCGGGCTTCGTACCTAGCGAGGCTTGAGTAGGTGACATATTCGGGCTTCGTGCCTAGCAGGCTTAGTGCGGTGATAAATTCAGGCCGTGCCTAGCGAGCTTCGAGCCAGGTGACATATTCGAAGCCGTGCCTAGCGTGCTTCGAGCCGGTGACATGTCGAGCCGTGCTCAGCGTGCTTCGATCCGGTGACATATTCGGGCCCGTGCCTAGTAGGCTTAATGCTTGGGTGAATTGATATAAATGGAAAATTTGAGAATCGAATAAGGTAAGTTATATTTAATGTTTTGTGTTAAAAGCTTGGGTAAGAGTTGGCATATTATGTTTAGAAGGATTGAAGTGAGTAAAGTTCTTATTGTTTTGAATCAAATTTGATGTGTTGAAATGGTCAAGTGCACAAGTACTATATTTTATAATGTTGAACCTATCATTAATGTAAATGTACATAGCTTATATGTGAAGTTGATAAAGTATATGTTCATGATGACATAGTGATAATAATCGATACAAATGTGACCCTAGTATTCGGCTAAGTGTATTATATATATACATGGAAAAATTTATGTACAATATTATCAGTTTGAAAATTAAAGTGTTTACCTGTATGTTCATTATAAGTATATGTGCTTAAGACTTACTAAGCCAGTGAGCTTACTTTGTGTGTTTTTGCTGTTCGTTTTATAGATCTTGGTCAAGCTACAGGCTCGAAGAATCGTTAGTGAAGTCAACCACACTATCACCCCTTTTTGGTACAATCCAGTTAGTTGATTTTGAATTTAAGGCATGTATAAGCTAGATTAATGGTTGAATGATTTCCTAACTTCTATATTTATAGCCATGCGAAAAAGGCTATACTTCTATACTTGAAAATGGTTTAGTAATGCTTGATTATGTTGTTATTAAGTTTTTCATGTTCGGATATATCATGAAAGAATATTTCATATTATGTTATGTGTGAAATATTAACGATCAAATTATAGTATACTTACTTGTAATATTCGGCCATGGCATTGGCTTAGTTTGGAGTTTATATTTTTATTGGATGTTCATATGCATTCGGACATGAGGTTTGAATGGTTAAATTATTTTTGGTGAACATTTAGTGATAGGGTGCATGTGATTATATAAATATAGTTATATGATTTGTATTAATAACATTATAGATATATTCCTAAGTTAAGCACATTCGAAAAAGATATGATTAAGTTTATATGAGGGATTAATCTTTTATGGTTAAGGCCATATATGAGCTTGGTTTTGCATAATTTGATCATGTCATCTATAACGAATTAACTGATAATGTAGATGGATGATAATGGTAATTAGCAAAGCTTTGTCATGTAGGTATATTTGTCTTAAATATTAATGCATTTGATTGGTATAAATTGAACAAGGGTGGATGTACATATTCGGCTAATGTATTCAAAAATGACCAAATGAATAGTCTTTTTACTATTTGATTGAAACTTGTTTTTATATGATAGTAATGATATTATTTGTAATAAGCTTGTTTGTAACACCCCAAACCGGTCTATGCGTTAAGACTAGATTTAGTTTGTTACATAAATCGAACTATCTTAATAATTACGACTAATAAGAATTTAAAATAAAATTTATTTATAATTACAAGGTTAAAAAAATCAAAAGAGTATTTTAAATTTAATGTATATGAGAAAACATTAATTGGAAATATCATTAATATTGTATTGATGAAATCCTTAGAGTAAATTTTATAAGAGTTCAAAATATTTAAGAAAATGATAAAAGAATTTCATATTATTTGAAAACCCAAATTATTTTAAGAAACAAAATAATTTTAAGCCCATATTAATAGTCCAAAACATAATTTAAATCCATCCACACATAAAATTTATAAAACATTTATAGAGGCCTTATTACATCAAACCCATAATAGTAAATTATAGAAAGTCTTTAATAAAAGTTCAAAGTTTCATTAACCCTTATTTGTAGTATGGCCCCCACGAAGTCATCCTCGGCCCAAGTCCAGGTCAATTTCCATTACTTGAGATGAAAAATTTGAGGGAGTTAGTTACTTTGAACTCAGTGTATAACTCACTACTTATTCATTAGGCCAGATCATCAAATCATTATTTTGGGCTTGAGCCCTTCAACAGGTTTATCAATAAAAATAATAATATGTATGCAAAATGAAGTTCCCAACCCCAAACCTAATTTCCATCCACTACACACCCCGTACCAACCATCACACTGTGGGGATCAAGTCAACCCACCCCGCCATCACACCAATCGTAGGCATTAAGCCATTTTATATTTGTGGCAGAGCCACCGAACTAGATTGTGATAAAATCACCGAACTAGAGGCATTGAGCCATTAATATTTGTGGCAGAGCCACCGAACTAGAGGCAAATAGCCATTTAATTATTTTGTGGCGAGCCATTTAACTAGATTTTGGCAACAGCCTTTCTTTTCTTCATTATTAACCCCAACCCATGCAACATGTATGCAAAAATTTGTCTATGTTCATATGATGATTTTATCAAAAGATTTAAATAACATAAGAGTCTATATTTCTAGTTTTGTTAAGGCCCAAAATTTGAAACAACATTTAGCCCATTTAGCAATCTAGCATCTTAAACCCAATTTACGATCTAGCTAAGAGTTTGGCCCATTTAACAATTTATCAGGCTTTTCGGCCCATTTAACAATTTATCAGGCTTTTCGGCCCATTTAACAATTTATCAGGCTTTTCGGCCCATTTATCGATCTAGCAGAGATTTTGGCCCATTTATCGATCTAGTAGAGATTTCGGCCCATTTATTGATCTAGCAGAGATTTCAGCCCATTTATCGATCTAATAGAGATTTCGACCCATTTATCGATCTAGCAGAGATTTCAGCCTATTTATCGATCTAACAGAGATTTCGGCCCATTTATCGATCTAGCAGAGATTTGACCCATTTACTAACTAGCATATTTTTCGCCCATTTTACGAGACATAAAATTTACATATTAACAACTAACTTCACGAGGTGTTTTCGTAATTTTCACAATTTTAATCGTTTTCATGTATTTTCACCGAGATACCAATTAATACGTATTATCCGGTTTATTCATCTTTACGATTTTACTCAATACCACGAATGACATCCAACCCGAGAAAAGCGTGAAGTTACACACCTTGATATTGTGAGTACTAAACCTTCCCGTTCGTCAACACCTAAACATAATACGATATATTAGAACACTATCATTTATCAAAAAAATATTCTATTGGGATTTGATCCAAATCCTTACCCCTTTGATTTTGAATCACTTCTATTTTCGGTTTCTCCTCGTTTATCGATTCATTGCTCGCTAAGAATCCACTAACGTACAAAGGATCGGGAGTACGAACTACTTCAACTAATTGACTTCCCTTGGTTGATGGTCCGCAACCCGGTGGAAAATCTCGGATTCCCGAAACAACCCTTCTTTTATATTTAGGGGGAATAGCGGATCCACCCCTCTTACGAAGAATATGGACTGCCTTTTTTTTGCCCTATTTTGAATGTCTTCAATGACAAAAGATCATTAATCCAACTTAAGAATATATCGAAAATAATACTAAAGGTTTTAAGGGTGAGATTTCCTTACCACAAAGATCCTTGCTCCACAATATGAGAATCGACCAAAAACGTTCCCTTAACACCTTAAATCGATTTCAACGTTCTATGATACTCACGAACACTTCGGTTCCGATCCTCTACTATCGCCTTAAAATATAATAAAGAAAAGTTAATAGAAAGAATGATTATTTCAATCCAAGATATCCTTCTTACCACCATCAAGATTCAGCCAAAACCATTATTAACTAAAATTAACTAAAAATAACTCTTACCTATTGTCCACGGTTGAGAAGAAACGATTGAGAAGGATGTTTATGAATAGAGAGAGATTCGGCTATGGATAACCAAAGAAAAGAGAGAATGGTTCGGCAAAGGCACACTAACATTCGGCCATGAGAAAATATTTTGGAGAAAGTATGATTGAAAAGAAATTAAAAGATGAGAGAAAGAGATGATGATAATGTTGTTTCAGTTTTCAAAGGGAAGAAAAGAGAAAGAAAGAGATGAGCTTAGGAGCAAAGTACATTCGGCAATGGGAAGAAGAAAAGAAAAGAATGGCCTTTTTGGTATTGGAGATTTCGACACTTTGAAAAAAAACATACAAAAGAGTACTAAAGTGATAGGCAAAAATGACCAAATGGTCAAAAGGTTAAGGCTTACCAAAAGCTCAAATTCGGCCAAAGGAGAAAAGGTTGAGAAAAGAATTGCAAAACTTTGCACCAGATGTTAGGAATGACCAAAAACTAATTCCTAATCCTAGCAAGGTACTAACATAATCGGCCAACCTCCCCCTAGCCACATTGCCATCCAAATTCATTGGTCAAATGACCATGAAATAATTTCCAAAACCTTTTGCTTGATACATGCCTTATGTCCCCTTATCTTTCCAAACTTTCTTGATTCCCTACCATAAGTTAACAATTACCTTTTTCATTTAGTCTACTTTCCAAAAATAAAACAATACAACTCATCCAACCTTATCCCCTTGCCGACACATGCATAGGTTAAAGCAAAAAAAATAAAATTTCCTTGTTGCTTGCTAGGTGTTTCGAAATCCTTCCCTCTAGGAACACTTATGGCGCCATCTCCTCTTTACTACTAGCTCACTTATGCCAACTTTTAGCACTTAATTAATTTAAGTCTTAAGGTCATTTAATTTCTTTACTCAAATGTGCACTTAAATAATAATATTTATTCTATCTCCAAGTAACCCGAACCAACATTAAGCAACATAATGATACCCAATTATTTAGGATGCTACATTGTTAACATTATAATTTTTAAAATGAAAGTACATGTTTGATCGTGATAGCATGGATTAATTATGTATTAATTAATGTAATAGTATTTGTATGAGTGTGTTGAATGGTGGTTTGACGAGTAATGCCTCGTAACCCTAATTTGGCGATAGATAAGGGTTAGGGGTGTTACAGAAACACACACATGGTTAGTGGCTCCAAAATAAATAACCCAATTGTCAATTAATTCTTCAACTAAGCAAGCTTCAACCACAAAGAGTTCCAAACCTTTTCCCTTTTTGGCTAGGTAATCCAAATACTCCTTGCAGTTTGATTTGAAATGCCCTTTTCTATTACAGAATAAACATTTGATCTTTTTAGGACCTTTTGACTTCTTAGTCTTCTTCCTATCCACACGAGGTGGAACCGAAGACTTAGGGCTAGTTTGGCAATGCTTTTGAAAAGTCCCTTTGAAAACTGTGGAAAAGTGCTTTTGAGAAGTGCTTTTAAAAAGTTTAGTTTAAAATTTAAGTGTTTAGCATTGCTGTTAAAAAGTGCTTTTGAGAAATAAAATGTCCATTTTAGACATGTTATTATCAAGTAACAAATATGAATTTAAATAAAATTTAAATTAGTTAATATTATTATATTTTAGTAAGAATATAAAAAATTTACTATAAATTGTTAATATTTTAATATATGAAATATAAATTTTAAATATTTTTAAACAATAAATATTAGTTACTTATAAAATTTAATTAGAATATATAAACTACATTTCAAATATTTAAATATAACCACTAAATATTTGTAATTAGTATTTTAAAAATATTTTTTATTTTTAATTAATGATTTTAACACATTTGGAACTAAGCACCAAGAAAAAAAAGGGAAAGAACTATGTTATTAGAGGGTGAAAAAGTAATTAAACACTAAAATGCTTTTGGGAGAGGAAAAGCTAAAAATATTAGCTTCTCCTTTTTAGAAGTGCTTTTCAAAAGCACCTCTGGAGAGCCAAAAATTCCAGCCAAAAGTGCTTTTGGAGCCAAAAGTGTTTTTTTTTAAGCACAGAAGAACAGGCCCTTAGTCAGCTTCTTCTTTCCTTTAGCTTTCTATTTCTCGTTAGCGGATGAGGGACCCACATCTAAGTTTGCCTCATGTTTCTCTTGAACTGGCTTACCACCATTCAGCATCAACTCATAGGATTGTAATTCCTTCACAAGTTGAGTCAAGGTAAGTGCATTGTTCCCCAAGTTGTAAGCGGCCTTGAAACAAGCAAACTCCTTGATTAAGGATTTGAACACTATTTCAATTTGAGTTTTCACGTCTAGTTCAGCCCCATTTTCCTCCTCTTCCGCAAAGAATAGCATATGTTCTTTGACAAGAGTGCCAAAATTCTATTGAGAGTTCATCAAATTTGTAATAGCAGATTATCGAGCCAATGCAACTTGGCCTCTAAGCAAATCCTCCAAATTTGTCATGATCTCTTTGGCAGTTCGAAAATTCTCATGTTGCTTTTGTAGCACACTACTCATGCTCGCTAACACATAACATCGAGCAATCGAGTCAGAATCTCTCCAGTGATTTCTCTCTTTTGGCTGAGCTTCAGGAGGGCATGTTTCATTAAGAACGAATTTCTGTTTCTCACAACTGAGAATTATCAGCAAGTTCTATTTTTGTTCTCGAAAGTTATCCCTATTTAGTTTATTTTCAGTAATAATTCTAATAAGAGGAGTAGGAGACATATTTGAACTGAAAAAATAAATATGTCACTAATTATTATCTTTGTATTAAGAAAATATTTTTTTATTTTAGCAACATATCAAGAATGCAGTATAATGCATGCGAATTGTATTAAAACCTTGAAAATTAAATTTTTTTTGCTACAATCATTCTCACACCCATCAACCATGTCGCATTGGGGTCCCATGATTAACTAGCAATAACATGGATTACATCCAATCAACTCGTGAATCTTAATTCTTAAGACTCCACACAAATTAATGATCGTTTTTATAACAGTCTGGTTTAGACCCTAATAGGAATAGTGGTTTTGGGGCCATAAATCTGAGTCTAAAAAATATTTTAATATTATTTTCTGAGTCTACAGCATGTGAATTGGTATGTGCGAAATTTCTGTGATTTAATTTGATTGTTTGTGTGTTTATTTTGCAAAAAGGACTAAATCACAAAAAATGCAAAATTTTCTTTCTATTTGAGTAATGGCTGAAATGATGTGTCTTCATATTTAAGGGGTCCTTATGTTGTTAATATTCCATTAACTTGGTAAGTGGACATTAATGGCCTTATATTTGATGATTAAATAATTTAAGTACCAAGGGTAAAATGGTAAATCATGTATTTATGCAACGCCCCAAAAATGTAGGGTTTGTAATTTTGCTAAATTGGATTAAATTCCATGATGTGCTTGAATGGCTAAGTATTTGAGTGTAAATGAGGGTTTTTGGAAAGCCTGGGTTCGAGTTTGGGCCTTGGAAAATTTTTAGTTTTTGCTCTTAAGTAGAATTGGCTGTTAGCAGTAGGACTTATGTATAAATGTGTGTGATTTTGGGTCACAAAAAGAGCTTGTGACTTGATGGTTGTGGCGTCACTAAGGTGGCAAGGGGAGTTGGGGTTCAAATCCCATGGCATGCAAATAGGAGACTTTTATTTTATGACTTGGTGGTGTGAGAGGTAGAGTTTGAATCAAACTCTGCAGAGGAGGTTAGAGACTTGGTCAACAGATTCGAATGGGAGGCTGAGAGCAAATCAAGGAGGAATTGGTGGAGTGGTTGAAGGAGTTGGGATTGAGGGAAGTCTTGGTTGAAAGAGAGAACTTGAGTAAGGGGGATTTCGGCTAGGGGGTGTCATTTGAGCATTTCGGCAGCTTTGTGTGAGGAGAAAAACTGAAAATCCTCTTTGCAAAATTTGGGATTTGTTTCTTTTGTGGCATCTCGTGCAACCTTTTTACCATTCAGTCTTTTTCCCTTTCCATCTTTATTCTTAATTACTGCCTATTCTTTGTCAAAAATTAAGCGTCAAGTGCTCAGTTCTCCCTCAAAGTTCTTCTCTTTCTTTATCCCTTTTGTCGACTCGGCATTCCTCTTTTCTACTTCCCTTAATTCCTTCTTTGTCGAATCCATTTCCTTTCTCTTTGTTCTTCTTGTGTTGACCGAACCTATTGTGGCCTAAACACTTTCTCTTCTTCATTCCTAATCGTTTCTGAATCTCTTCGATTTTGTGGTAAATGGATACTCTAGCCGAATCTTGGCTGGCTTCTTTTTCTATGCTCAGTTCTGTATCTCTCGGGCTGAAAGGCTATTTTTTTTCTTTGTTGTGGTGGTGATATGTTTAGCTAACACCTTCTTTTCGTTCAAACGTTGCTAGGGACTCGTTTTCCTTAACCAAGGGGTAGGCCGATTACTTTTCCCTTGCAAGAGATCCTTGACTTGTGGTAAGTAGCGTTAGTTTGATTAAAACATTTTCAAAATTATGGTGATGGTTTAACAAGAGTTTGAGACTATTGATGGGGCTATTGTATCATAGGTGTTTAATCTTGGAAGCGCTTCAAACTAAAACTCGTAACAGGTGTGTAATCGTACACCAAATGTTGTTTCTGTAAAAACGATGGATGAAGGTGTGTATTAACACCCCTGATTAATTGTGAAATGGCAAAACCCGAAAAGCCAAAAAGCTAAAACTTCGGCATCTAAGGGCTCTCGAGCGTGCAAAGGCTCGTAGGGATAAACTAAGCCAAAATCATTGGCGATAGAACATTGAGACGACCACGAACATTCTCGTGGGCTTAGGTCGTAATGGGCCTCGTTGGGTTGAGAAGGGCCATGTGGGCCCAGTGGTCTCACACGGGTAAAATCCACGATAAGCGAATATTAATGGATTGGGCAACGAGATTCACATAGCCGTGACTAAAATTAGGTTGAATGGGAGGCACGAACATGTGGGCCCACTTGGGCTGAATAGTGGGTTTTGGGCCCAATTACACCATTTTGGCCAAATAAGTTATTCGAGTCGTTCAAAATGGCGGTAGGTCTAAGGTAAGGTCGTAAAATTATCAAAATACCCTCGAAGGGTAAAATTATTGAAATATCCTCAAAGGGTAAAATTATTGAAATACCCTTGAATGGTAAAATTACCAAAATACCCTCGAAGGTAAACTTACCGAAATACCCTCGAGAGGTAAAAATTACCATTTTACCCCTAAACGAAAAAATGACCATTACACCCCTAATGGTAGTTTAAGTAATGTGTGTATGATATTTACATGGTGGTAATGAGTATGACATACTACATACACGTAATATTTATGACACGACATTTTGCATTGGGGTTGGGATTCTGATTTGGAGGAAGTACTATACTAGTGGCTCTGCCGTGTTTTTACTATTCTAGTGGCTTTGCCACGTATTCTAATTTTAGTGGCTTGGCCCAAGTTTACTTTCTTTAGCAGCTTTGCTACGTTACTATTAGTAGCTATACAATGATATTGGTGTGCTGGCTGGGTGGGTCGACTTAGTCCCCACATGGTGTGTTGGTTGGTACGGGTGGTGTGTTGGTTGGATTGGGATGGGTTGCATCACTATTATGTTCTGTGATGATTTGGGTTAGGCCCACACTGCTACTGTATAGGGCTAAAGCCTAGATTGAACTGATACTGAATAGGGATCAGGCCCGGACTCTTACTGCATGATTGGGGATTACACACTGAGTTCTCGAAACTCATCCTTTCCTTTAATTGCACTGGTAATCCCGAGCCTTAGATGATTTAGAGCTGCGAGGGACTCAAAGGTGGCCACATGCTCATTATGATTTAATCATAGACTTAGTTATTTTATTTTTTTGAGGTTATTAATTATGTAATAAGTCCATTTGGGGTTTTAACTTTTATTTGGTGTTTCTCTTTATTTCAACTTGCTAGACTAAGAAATACGGGTTTTTTAAAAAAATAATTGTTTCTTTAAGAAAATCACATTTTCAAAATCTTAAAGTTTACAACACAAAAAATGGCTTCCTCAGTTTATTCCAGATTGATAAGCTGATAACAATTGATATGAACTAAAATTGGACAATAAGATTTTACAACACTAGCATTTTCAAAATAATTATTTAAATGGGATTTAAAAGTTAATAATAAACTTTTATCGACAAGCCCGATTTTCAAACGACACTTCAATGTGACACGTTAGGTCTGGTCGTAGGTGAGGTGTTACATTTAGTGGTATCAGAGCCAAGTTGTAAAACTTAGCTATGGAATGGATTTTGAAAAATTTTAAATCTGCCTAAATTTTGGTTTGGAAAGAAAGGTTGTTACTGAAAGTGTGGCACACTGAGTCTCCGGCACCAAATCCGTAAGTTCTCTGACACTACTTTCTGTTATATACTAAAATGTTATACTGAGAAACTACTATAGATAGTAGTATTATACTGAAACTCTTTAGTTAAAGTAAATTGAGACTATAGAAGACTGAAAACTGTAGTAAAGTCTCGATCTGCGAAAAGAACCCTAATTACTGTTTATCATAAAACATCCGTTATTAATTATTAGAATTATAATCTGATACATAAAGCTCTTAAAACAGATAAACACGCTATATCGATATGAGCACAAGAGGCGCGGAAGGGGTACACGTGGCTGCGGTAGAGCCAAGGAGGTGCTAAATTTGGGTCTTTATAAGACCACATGCTTGCTAGGAGGCACCACCTCACGATCGAGACGGGTCTCATGACCAAGTAGTTAGGGATGATGCCTTATCCCAAGCAATGCTGTAGGTTCTCGAGAGGGTTGTTAAAGCAAGTTTTGGATCAGTGGGCCGAGGGTTGATTTTTGAATGACTCTGGTCTAATGGAACAAAAATATTTAGGGGTGTTTCTAGTGTAGCCCGAATGTAGCATAGTATTGGTTAGAGGCCGTCGAGTAGATAATAGATGACTTCGACTGTACTGTGGAGTAGAAATTAAAAAGGAGCTGTGTCCTTACTACGAGACGAGGCATATTAGTGGTGGCTCACTGTAAGAGAGGGTACACAGGCTGACCGTTTGATGTGGGATTTCTTCAAGACAACCTTTCAAGGAAAGTATATAGGGGAGAGTTATGTGGATGCTCGATGGAAGGAATTTTTGAGCCTAGTCCGGAGAATAGGTCTGTGGCAGAGTATGAGGTAGAGTTTTACGGTTGAGTCGGTATGCTCGGGGCATAGTCGCAATTGAGTATGAACGTTGTGTGCGTTTTGAGGATGGGCTCGAGATAAGTTGAGAGTGCTAATAGCTCCACTGAGGGAACGAGACTTTGATGCCCTTGTTGAGAAGGCAAAAATTATCGAGGATGTAAAGCGCTCAGAGTGCCAGAACCATGAAAAAGATAGGGGCAGAATCAAGAGGGATTTTGGGCCCTCAAGTTCTTTTGGCGGGCCTAAGAAGAAGCCTAAATTTGATGGGCCAGTCTGAGTTGGGGTTCTTACTATTATTTCTAGACCGCAACCTTACGTTGATTATGGGAGATCTTACCAAGGTGAATGCTGGAAAGGAACTATGGCGTGCTTCAGATGTGGGTTCATAGATCATCAGGTCAAGAACTATACTCAGAGGCCCGTTCACATGCAAGCCAAGGGTTACGGCCATGTTCAACTAGGAAGAGGTGGTCAGCAGCCACCAAGAGGCCATGGTCAGGCCAGAGGAGGAAATGATTTGGGAAGAGGTCTTGGAGCACTGGGTAGAGGTACTGGTAATACTAAAGCGAGACAGCCAGCTTTGGTCTATGCTGCTCGACACCGAGAGGAGGGTGATGCTCCTGACGTCATAACTGGTACGTTACTAATTTATAATTTACCTTGCACAGCTTTAATTGATATTGGGTCTACATACTCGTATGTTGCTTGTACTGTGTTTGGGACGTTAGGTTTTTAGTTTAAAATTACTGATAGTGAAATGACTGTGATAAGTCCACTAGGACAGTCGATTAGAGTGAATAAGTTGTTTAGAGATGTGCCCCTAGAGGTTCAAGGGGTTGTCTTTTTGGCAGATTTGATGGAACTGCCATTTCGCGAATTCGATCTTAATTTGGGCATGGATTGGCTAGTGAAACACCGTGCAAATTTGGATTGTGCTTTTAAGCATATGGTGTTGAAGTCTATTGAGGATGAGGAAGTGGTTGTGTTGGGGGAGCGAAAGGATTACCTGTCTAATGTAATCTCAGTATTAAAGGCCAGGAAACTGGTTCGCAAAGGTTGCGAGACACTTTTAGCTTATGTTAGAAGTTCTAATTCTAAGGGTCCTTCTGTTGGAGATGTCAAAAATGTTAAAGAGTTTTCGGATGTTTTTCCCAAAGAGATTCCTAGGTTGCCCCCAGATCGTGCAGTCGAATTCGGCATCGAGCTCCTACCGGGAATAGCTCTGGTGTCCATTGCCCCTTATAGAATTGCACCAAAAGAGCTGGTGGAGTTAAAGGCTCAAATTCAAGAGCTACTGGACCGAGATTTCATTCAGCTGAGTGTGTCTCCATAGGGGGCACCAGTGATATTCGTGAAGAAGAAAGATGGATGCATTGATTGTTCGACCAAGTACCCTTATTCAGAACAAGTACCCTTTACCAAGGATAGACGATCTGTTCGACCAGCAGCAAGGAGCTTCAATTTTCTCTAAGATAGGTCTTCGATTTGGGTACCATCAGCTAAAGATTAAAGAGGCAGATGTGTATAAGACTGCGTTCAGGACTCGTTATGGTCATTATGAGTTTCTAGTAATGCCGTTTGGGTTGATGAATGCACCAGTTGCTTTCATGGATATGATGAAATGAGTATTCCAGCCCTATTTGGATCGGTTCGTGGTGGTGTTTATAGATGATTTTTTGGTGTATTCCAAAACCGAAGAGGATCATGATGCACATCTTCGAATTGTCTTGCAAATTTTGAGGGAAAAGCATCTATATGCTAAGTTTATCAAGTGTGAGTTCTGGTTGCGAGAAGTGACATTTCTGGGTCACGTAGTGTCTGCCGAGGGGATTAGGGTTGATCCTTGAAAAGTTAAAGCCGTATTGGATTAGAAACCACCAAAAACTATATCTGGGATTTGAGGTTTTCTGGGCCTGGCAGGGTATTACAGACTTTTTGTAGAGGGTTTTCATTGATTACTGCACCTCTAACTAAGTTGCAGCGTAAAGGGGTACCGTTTAATTGGACCGATAAGCAGCAAGAGAGTTTTGACAAACTGAAGAAAGTTCTGACTGAAGCCCTAGTATTAATCCATCCAGAGTCTGGGAAGGAATTCATAATCTACTGTGATGCATCACACATTGGATTAGGTTGTGTGTTGATGCAAAAGGGTAAGGTGGTTGCATACTCGTCTCGCCAACTAAAGCTTCACGAGACTAATTACCCCACCCACGATTTGGATTTAGCTCTAGTGGTATTCGCATTGAATATTTGGAGGAATTATTTATACGGTGAGAAGTTTACTATTTACACAGACCATAAAAGCCTCAAGTATCTCCTTACTCAGAAAGAGTTGAACCTCAGGGAACGAAGATGGATATTATGATTGCTCGATTGAGTACCACCCGGGTAAAGCTAACATAGTAGCAGATGCACTGAGCCGTAAGGTCGTATCTGATCTGAGAGCAATGTTTGCTCATCTCAGCCTATTTGAGGATGGTATTTTGTTGGCTGAACTCCAAGTGAGACCGGCCTGGATTGACCAAATTAAGGTGAAGCAATTGTTGGATGAATTACTGGTCCCTCGTTTCTGACTGGTTGAGAAGGGGGAAACTCCAGATTTTGGGTTGAATAGTGAGGGAGTACTATGTTTTCATGGGAGAGTTTGCTAGTGGACTAACCTTGACGCCTACTAAGAAGGATTCGGTATGGGCTATTGTAGACCGACTGACTAAATCTACCCACTTCATACCACTTCGCACTGATTATTCATTGTAGAAGTTGGCTAAGTTATCTGTGGTCGAGATTGAAAGGCCGCATGGCGTACCGGTTTTTATCATATCTGATAGAAATCCTAGATTCACATCTCGATTCTGGAAAAAGTTGCAAGAGGCTTTGGGTACAAGATTGGATTTCAGTATTACATTCCACCCTCAAACAGATGGTCAGTCAGAGAGGGTGATTCAGATACTGGAAGACATGTTAAGAAGCTATGTAATCAATTTCTGAGGCAGTTAGGAGGACTATATACCGCTGGTAGAGTTTGCGTATAACAATAGCTACCAATCCATTATTCAAATGGCACCATACAAGGCGTTATATGGTCGTAGGTGTCGTACTCCTACATGTTGGACTGAACTGGGTGAGTGGCAAGTTCTGGGGCCAGAGTTGGTTTCTGAGACCGAAGGAAAAGTAGAGTTGATTCGGAATCGGTTAAAGGAAGCATTAGATAGGAAGAAGTCGTATGCTGATTTAAAGCGTAAGGAGATAGAATACTCTGTAGGGGATTATGTTTTCTTGAAGGTCTCACCATGGAAGAAGATTGTGAGATTTGGACGGAAAGGCAAACTAAGTCCTAGATTCATCGAACCTTATTGGATATTAAAGTGTGTGGGACCGGTTGCCTATCAACAGCAGCTGCCTCCTGAGTTAAACTGGATACATGATATGTTCCACATCTCTATGCTAAGGTGATACCGCTCTGATCCCTTACATATAGTGCCGGTGGAAGATATTGAGGTTAGACCTAATCTAAATTTTGAGGAAGAACCGGTGCAGATAGTGTATCATGACGTTAAGGTATTAAGAAGGAAATCTGTTCCATTGGTCAAGGTGCTTTGGCATAATCACGGTTCAGAGGAAGCCACGTAGGAGCCTAAGGAGGCGATGCGACAACAACACCCTCACCTTTTCTGACAAGGTAAATTTTGAGGTTGAAATTTTTTTAAGAGGGGTAGATTTGTAACGCCTTAAAAATTTGGGGTTTGTAATTTTGCTGAATTGGCTTAAATTCCATGATGTTCTTGAATGGATAAGTATTTTAGTGTATTTGAGGGTTTTTAGGAAGCCTGGGTTCGATTCTAGGCCTTAGAAAATTTTTAGTTTTTTGCCCTTAAGTGGAATTGGCTATTAGTAGTAGGACTTATGTATAAATGTGTGAGATTTTGGGTCACAAAAAGAGCTTGTGACTTGATGGTTATGGCATTACTAAGGTGGTAAGGGGAGTTGGGGTTCGAATCACATGGCATGCAAATAGGAGACTTTTATTTTATGACTTGGTGGTGTGAGAGGTAGAGTTTGAATCAAACTCTGCAGAGGAGATTGGAGACTTGGTCAAAAAATTCGAATAGGAAGCTGGGAGAAAATCAACAAGGAATTTGTAGAGTGTTTGAAGGAGTTGGGATTGAGGGGAGTCTTGGCTATATGAGAGAACTTGAGTAAGGGGGATTTCGGCCAGGGGATGTCACTTGAGCATTTCGACAGCTTTCTGTGAGGAAAAAAACCGAAAACCCTCTCTGCAAATTTCTAGATTTGTTTCTTTTGTGGCATCTCGTGCAACCTTTTTACCATTCGGTTCTTTTTCCCTTTCCATCTTTATACTCAATTGCTGCCCATTCTTTGTCGAAACTTCAGCGTCAGGTGCTGAGTTCTCCCTTGAAGTTATTCTCTTTCTTTATCCCTTATTGCCGACTCGACATTCCTCTTTTCTTCTTCCCTTAATTCGTTCTTTGTCGAATCCCTTTCCTCTCTCTTTTTTCTTCGTGTGTTGACCAAACCTATTGTGGCCTAAGCATATTCTCTTCTTCGTTCCTAACCGTTTTTGAATCTCTTCGATTTTATGGTAAGTGGATGCTCTAGCCGAATCTTGGCTGGCTTTTTTTCTATGCTCGGTTCTGTATCTCTCAGTCCAAAAGGCTGTTCTGTTTTTCTTTGTTGCCGTGGTGATATGTTTAGCTAACACCTTCTTTTCATTCAAACGTTGCTAGGGACTCATTTTCCTTAACCAAGGGGTAGGCCGATTACTTTTCCCCTGCAAGAGATCTCTTAACTTGTGGTAAGTAGCATTAGTTTGATTAAAAAGTTTTCAATATTATGGTGATGATTTAACAAGGGTTGGAGACTAATTGATGGGGCTGTTGTATCATAGGTGTTTACTCTTAGAAGCGCTTCAAACTACGACTCGTAACAGGTGTGTAATCGTACACCCAATGTTGTTTCGGTAAAAACGATGGATGAAGGTGTGTATTCACACCCCTGATTAATTGTGAAATGGCAAAAGCCGAAAAGCCAAAAAGTTAAAACTTTGGCACCTGAGGGCTCTCGAGCGTGTGAATGCTCTAGGGATAAACCGAGCCATAATTATTGGCGATATTGAGACGGCCACGAACATTCTCCTAGGCTTAGGTCGTCGTTAGGCCGAGATGGGCCATGTGGGCCCAATGGGCCCTACATGGGTAAAATCCACGGTAAGTAGATATTAATGGATTGAGCAGCAAGATTCGCATAACCATGACTAAAATTGGGTTGAATGGGCCGCATGAGCGTTTGGACCCACTTGGGCCGAATAGTGGGCTTTGGGCCCAATTACACCATTTTGGCCAAATAAGTTATTCGAGTCGTTCGAAACGACGGTAGGCTTAAGGTAAGGTCGTAAAATTATCGAAATACCCTCAAAGGGTAAAATTACTGAAATACCCCCGAATGGTGGAAATGCCATTTTACCCCTAATTGATAAAATGACCATTACACCCCTAGTGGTAGTTTAAGTAATGTGTGTATGATATTTACATGACTAGTAATGAGTATGACATACTGCATACATGTAATATTTATGACACGACATTTTGCATTGGGGTTGGGATTCTGATTTGGAGAAGTACTGTACTAGTGGCTCTTCCATGTTTTTATTGTTCTAGTGGCATTGCCACGTATTCTGATTTTAGTGGCTTGGCCCACGTTTACTATCTTTAGCAGCTTTGCTGCGTTAGTATTAGCAGTTATGATGAGATATTGGTGTGTTGGCTGGGTGGGTCGACTTAGTCCCCACATGGTTTGTTGGTTGGTACGGATGGTGTGTTGGTTGGATTGGGTTGGGTTGGGTTGCATCACTGTTCTATTATGTCATTATTTGAGCTTAGGCCCACACTGCTACTGTATAGGGCTAAAGACTGAACTGATATTGAATAGGGCTTAGGCCCAGACTCTTACTGCATGATTGGGGATTACATATTGAGTTCTCGTAACTCACCCTTTCCTTTAACTGTGCAGGTAATCCCCAGCCTTAGCTAATTTGGAGCTATGAGGGACTCGGAGGTGGCCACACGCTCGTTATGATTTAATCATAGACTTAGTTATTTTATTTTTTGGGTTAATAATTATGTAATAAGGCCATTTGGGGTTTTAACTTTTATTTGGTGTTTCTCTTTATTTCAACCTGCTAGACTAGGAAACACATGTTTTTAAAAATAATAAATGTTTTGTTAAGAAAATCACATTTTCAAAATCTTAAAGTTTATAACACAAAAAGGGCTTCCTCGGTTTAGTCCAGATTGATAAGCGGATAACAATTAATATGACCAATTATTGGAAAACAAGATTTTACAACACTAGCATTTTCAAAACAATTATTTAAATTGGATTTAAAAGTTAATAACAAACTTTTATTGACAAGCCCGGTTTTTAAACGACACTTCGATGTGACACATCAGGTTTGGTCGTAACGTCTAGGCTGGGTTTGGGGTGTTATAATTTATGTTTATTAATGTAATGCCCAAAAAGTTAGGGGTTTGTAATTTTGCTTAAATTAATGCTGTGCTTAAAAGGCTAGCTATTTGAGTGTGTTTGGGGGTCCTAGGGAGGCCTGGGTTTGAGTTTGAGCTTTAGAAAAATTTTAGTTTTTGGCCCTTAAGGGGACAGGGCTATTTGCAGTAAGACTTAAGTATATCTATGTGTGTGTAAGTGACACAAAATGAGCTTGGGATCTAGTGGCTGTGGCGTCACTATATTGGCAAGAGAATTGAGGTTCGAATCCCACTGATTGCAAGTGGAGACTTTTATTTTGTGATTTGAAAGTAGAGGAAGTAGAGTTCAGAACAAACTCTACAAGGGGAGTTGGAGACTTGGTCAAAAGTTTCAAATGGATGGATGGGAGCAATTCTAGGAAGGTGTGGGGGAGGAAATCAAGGAGATGGATGAGAGTTGGAGTGTTAGCCAAAATTGAGAGTGTTGATAGGTGGAAAATTTTGACCAAGGGTGCCATTTGGGGAGTGCACTTCAGTTTGTGTTAGTGTGAGAGTGTCAAATTTTCTCTTGTTCCTTTTAGGGGGTATTTGCATCTTGGTACTTTCTCTAGCATTTCTGGTCTTTTCCTGCTCATTTCACCTTTGCGAAATTCTCAATTTCTCTTTTCCTTCTCGCTCTGTGGTTCTAGTCTTCCTTCTTTCCTTCTATTTTGCTACTTTCCAAATTGGTAGGCCTCCCCTCTTTTACTTCCTCTTTTTATTTTCATCTTTACTTTGCTGCCAAACCCCTTTCCTTCTTCGGTTCTTTTTTGGCCGAATGTAACAATTTCTTTTCCTCTTATTTTTTCCTCTCTCTTTTCATTGCTAAAGCTGAAACACTTAACCTTGACTCCTTTGTGTCTAGGCTGAATCTAGTAGGGCCTAAGCATATACTCCTCTTCGTTCTTTCAGTTCTGAATCTCTGCAGTTGGTTGGTAAGTGTGTCTATAACCGAAAGTAGGGTTGCTATTTTCTCTCATGTTCGATTTGGGTTCTTTGGGCTGAAAGGCTGCTTCTCGAGTTGCCTTAGAGTAGCATTTCTAACATGCTCTTTTCATCGATTAATGCTAGGGACTCGTTCCCTTTAGCCTCGAAATAGGGCCGATTATCGTGGCACTGTGGGAGATCGTGTCACGTGGTAAGAAAAGCTAGTTAAGTAAAGTATTTTAGTATTTTGGGTTACCAAAGGTTGAGACTAACTAATGGTTCAATTGTTATCATAAGTGCTTCGGAAAGTGTCTCAAGCCATAACTCATAACAGGTGTGTAATACTACACCCTCCTTGCTTTGTTAATGCGATGATTTGTGAATTGGCTAAAAGTTGAAATACCCTCGATGGGTAAATGATCGAAATACCCTCAAAAGGTAAATTACTGAAATACCCTCGATGGGTAAATGATCGAAATACCCTTGATGTGTAAATTACCAAAATACCCTCGAAGGGTAAATTTCTAAAATACCCTCGATGGGTAAATTATAAAAATACCCTTGATGGGTAAATTACCGAAATACCCTGGATAGGTAAATGACCGAAATACCCTTGATGGGTAAATTATAGAAATACCCTCAATGGGTGAGATTATTGAACTACCCTCGATAGGTAAACTTACTAGAATACCTTTGCGGGGTGAATTACTCTTTTAACCCTAACCGACCAAATGACCGTTATACCTTTAGAGTAGTATCATTGATGTATGAGTGTTCATTGTATGATTGATTTTGATTGCGGTGCACTGCATACATGAAGTAATTATGACATGACAAACTGCATTGGGTTGGGTTATGGATTTTGGAGAAAGCACTGTACTGGTGGCTCTGCCTCGTTATACTGATTTAGTGGCTTTTGCCACGTATATTGATTCTAGTGGCTCAGCCATGTCTACTATTATTAGCAGCTTGGCTGCGTTCTTAGTGTGTAGGGCTGAGTGGGTCGACTTGGTCCCCACATAGTGTGTAGGGTTGGTACGGGTGGTGTGATGGTTGAACTGGGTTAGGTTACATGTCTGCTTACATATCTAGGGCTTAGGCCCAGCCTGTTACTAAATAGGGCTTAGGCCCAGACTGTTACCGAATAGGGCTTGGGCCCAAACTGTGACTGTATTAGGGGATCACACACTGAGTTCTCTTAACTCACCCTTTTATTTGACTATGCAGGTAATCCCCAGCCATAGAGGATTTGGAGCTGCGAGGGACTCAGAGGTGGCCATATGTCCGATAAGCTTTAAAGTTAAACTTAACGACTTTATTTTATTTTACTTTAGTTTATTGGGTTAATAAATATGTAATAAGGCCTTTGGGATTTTTTAAAATTTTTATATAGTGTTTTTTGAATTACAACCTACAAGTAAATTAAACATGGGTTTTTAAAATAATAACTACTACTTTCAAAATATCACATTTCAGCAACCGTTTGAATCAAACTTCCGTAACAAACAAAGTTTTAAAATAATAAAGTTTTTCAAGAGAATGACTTTGAGTAAATCTTGTTTTGATAATTCGCAACGAAAACTAGGGTTTCAGTTGGTAGAAAGGTTTGAACTCTAGAAAGGTTTTCCAATGAACGCATAGTATTCAAACAACACTTTGATGTGACATACTGGATTCGATCATAACATCTAGGCTGGGTTTGGGGTGTTACATTTAATGGTATTAGAGCCAGGTTGCAAAACTCGGATGTGGAGTGGGTTTTGAAAATTTTACGTAATCTGTTTAAATTTTGGTTTGGAACGTAATAATGTTACAGGAAGTGTGGCGTACAGAGTCTCCGGCACCAAATCTGTAAGCTCCACGACAGTACTCTGTTATATACTAAAATGACTATACTGACAAGCTACTAGGGATAGTATTAGCATACTGAAACTCCTTTGTTAGAAAAACTAAGACTATAGGAGACTGGAAACTTAGAAAATTTGATCTGTGAGAACAACCCTAATTAGTGTTTATCATAAAATATTTGTTAATTATTATGAGAACTATAAGCTGATTCATAAAACTTTTTAATTAGATAAATACGCTACATTAATATGAGCACAAGAGGTCGCGGAAGGGGTACCCGTGGCCATAGTAGAGGCCGAGGTACTAGGGCTAGGTCCTCAGCATCAGGACATATGCCTGAAAGGGAAGCGCCGGCACCACCAGTGACTGAAACGAGGTCTCATAACCGAGATGGTGGGGATGATGCTCTGTCCCAAGCGATTTTGCGAGTTCTTGAAAGGGTTGCTAGAGCGAGTACTGGGTCAGTGGGCTTAGGGTCAATTTCTGAGCGACTCTGGTCGAACGAGGTGAAAATCTTCAAGGGCATATCTAGTGTAGCCCCGAATGTAGCAGAATATTGGTTGGAGGCTGTAGAGCGAATAATGGATGATCTCGACTGCACGGTGGAGCAAAAACTGAAAGGAGCAGTGTCTTTACTGCGAGATGAGGCATATCAATTGTGGCTTACCATGAGGGAAGGCACGCAGGCCGACCGTGTGACATGGGACTTGTTTAAGGCGGCCTTTCAAGGAAAATATGTTGGGGCGAGTTATGTGGACGCCTGGAGGAAGGAATTCTTAAGTTTGATCCAGGGAAATAAGTCTGTAGCAGAGTATGAGGCAGAGTTTCTGCAGTTGAGTCGATATGCACGGGGCATAGTTGCGACTGAGTATGAGCGCTCTGTGCAGTTTGAGGATGGTCTCCGAGATGAGTTGCAAGTGTTGATAGCTCCGTAGAGGGAAAGAGACTTTGCTGCCCTAGTTGAGAAGGTAAAGATTGTCGAGGATGTGAAACGCTCAGAGCGTCAGAACCGTGAGCAGGATAGGGGCAAAAGTAATAGGAATTTTGGGCCCTCAAGTTCTTCTGGTGGGCTTAAGAAGAGGCCTAGGTCCGATGGGCTAGTCCAAGCTAGGGATCCTGCTATTGCTGTTAGACCGCGGCCTTGTGCTATGTGTAGATTATTCCACCAAGGTGAGTACTGGAGAAAAACTGAAGCATGTTTTAGATGTGGGCCTCGGGATCACAGGATTAAAGACTGTACTCAGAGGCCTGGTCAGATGCAAGTTGCGGGTCAGGGTCATGTTCAGTCAAGAAGAGGTGGTCAGTAGCCACTAAGAGGCCGTGGTCCAGCTAGAGGGTGAAATGGTTTGGGACGAGGTCGTGGAGCACCGGGTAGAGGTGCTGGTAACATAGAGGTGAGACAGCCAGCGTTGGTGTATGCTGATCAACGCCGAGAGGATGGCGATGCTCCTGATGTCATAATTGGTATGTTTCTTATTCATAATGTACCATATACAGCTTTAATTGATATTGGGTCTACTAATGAGTATGTCATTGGCAAGTTTGATGATGAAACAAGATTAAATCGGCACAAACAAAATTTGGACTTGTGTGATAAAAAGTTGATATCTAATCTATTTGTTTGGGATGATCATGTGAATTCTCTAATTTGTTGTGTGAAATGCACATGTTTGAGCAAATCTATTCGACTGAAATTTAAAAGGTTTGTTTGTTCGAGTATGTGTATGCTTAAATCATCGTTGTTTAACATGTGTGAACTATTGGAGATAAAGAGATTCTTTCTACATTTTGGAACAAGTAATCAAACTCGTGTGTTCAAACCTGGAGTTCGTTATTCTGGTTCGAGGGAAATCAAGCATCCTAAATTTTGTGCGAGCAATTCATGTTTATTTGATGCTTGGCCTTCAACTAAGGAAACGAAACTTGAAGACTCTGATTATAACTTAAAATCGCTCCTTGTTCATTTTATGTGCCGGTTATAAAATTATTGATTCATCATGAAAAGGTAAGGCCCATCGATGTTTTTGAATCATGATAATTAAAGTTGAATGTTGTTGAGAAAGTTACTGGTGACATAGTTTTCAAAAGACCTCCTTATTTTGCTTTGGCTGATTGGCATTCTCTACTTATTGATGATAATTTCATTTTAAGTGGAGGCATTAAGAGTTGTTTACTTGATGTGTTTTGCGTTGAAAAATATGTTGATGACGTTGGATTAATTCAGCTTGTGCAAACTTTGGATGTGCGTGATAGCAATTATTCACATAAAAAGCTTGATTTATTCGATTGTGATGGTTATGTGAATTCTTTATATTTTTGTGCAAAACCCTCTTGTATAAGCATGCCTTTGCTAATGAAATATGAAGGGTTTGATTGCTCAAATGTATGTATGCCTAATTCTTGTTTGTTTGGCATGTGTGATGTCTTGGTGAAAATGAAATTTTTGTTGCGTTGCGAAACAACCGATCAAAATCGTGTTTTTAAACCCGAAGCATGTATTCCTAAGTTGATGTCAAACGAAGGTGAGTATCAAAATTGTATTTTGAATCAATGTGTTGACCCCTTCTATTTGCTCCGAGTTTTATCTTTATTTTGTTCAAAAACAAAGCATGTGAATTTCGTTGGCTTGCAAAGTCAATATCAAATTTTTGATTTTGGAAATTGTTCTATATTTTGGCTTAAAAGATTCGAGTTTGATTTGCTTGATAATGACTTAAAATTGCTTCAAGTTCTTTCTACGATGCTAGTCATGAAACTTTCAAGTCGAAGTGAAATGGTAAGAGAAACCTTGTCTTTGATCCTAGTGATTATTGTTCTATATCATTGTCTAAGGGATTTGAACCATGAAAAATTAATTTCCAAAACTATAGATATCGAATGCCAAGTGATTCAAGTTTGTTTCCATCAATGAATTTCTTGATTCATTATGATAAGGTAAGACCAACTTCTATTTTTGAACCAGAGATTGGATTACATGATCAATTTTTGATTCATTGCGGAAAGGTAAAACCAACTTCTATTTTTTATTTTGGCATTGGTTTATTTGCTCAATTTTGGAATAAGATTCTAAAACGTTCTCTTGAGATTTTAATTTCTAGTGTCACTAAACTATATCATTCTTGTGTAGGTGACACCTCGAAATGGTTTCCTCCTAAAGAGGGAGGGTATACAAACAACCTGTTCCCTTTTCGAGGTATTTGTGAATCTCAAGTTCTTGCGAGCATTTCTGTCAAATTCATCACCCAAGAGGTTCGTGACCAAGAAAGATTTTTCGCGAGCAAGTGGCCCGATTTGAGGACAAATACTTTAAAGAGGAAGGGGATGATACGGCCACGCCCTAGAATGCCCTTGGACTAGCTCACCAAGTGTGTCTTGCGAACTCTTACAAGCTGACTTAGTTCGATTCCAGCTCAATGGAGCTCAATTCAGCTCTATTCTTGCTCATTGAGCTTAATTTTATCTTTTTAAATTTATTCGTTTAGTTGCTTGAATAATTTTATGCTTTAGTTAAGTCAATTAATTTAGTTTCAACTCGTAAATATGTTTTAATCTGATTCTAATTAATTAAAGTGTTAAATGTGTCTTAGTTTAATCCATGGTTTAAATGTGTCTAAAGTAGAGGCAAATTAATTAGCTGCTGTTGAATTTAATCTGTGTCTTAGTCTATTACATGTTTTTAATATGTCCTAGCTTTAGCCGAAATTATCATGTCTTAAACTAATTAAATTTGCTGAATTGAATGTTGCAGCTACATGCATTGGACGACTTGATTAATGTGAGCTAATGATTTAGTTTCTCCAAACACCCTTTCATGAACAGTAAAGGGCAAGGGAGAGCTGTTGTTTCTTCTTCCCAAGTTGGCCATTTAGCTATCCAAACAGCCTTAGAGAGCTTTCACATTGTTGGAAATTCTTTTCATATGGGGTGACCATTCGGTCATTTGCTTTCAAACACAAAAGGCTTCTCAATTCCGTTGGTTCATAGTCCATGGCTATTGAAGTGCCCTAAGCTACTATTTAAAGTCCAAGATTAATTAGTTCTTCAAGGCATCTCATTCAATCACTTTGGCCAAACCTAATTAAGACCATTCAACTCATTTCAACTCTTTATTTATTGAAAACAATTCAGTTGATTAAAAACCCCCAAGAGGCTATCCATTGGCGTCACCAAGGTGTAGAATACTTCAAGAGATGTGTTGAAGAGCTCAATAGTTATTTTCAGCTTAATTAAGTTGAATTAAAAGCTGACCATTTAGTTCTTTTTGTGTCCATTTGGCTGGAACATGTTCAGCCTATAAATAGTTGTTTTGTAGACATTTTGAAGGCTAGACGATATACCTTGACATTTTTATGAATTTTAATTCATTTGTGAGTTTATTCACCTCTCTAAATTCTTTTAAGACTCAAGTAGACTTATCTAGCTTGCTAGTGGCGTCTTTCTTGTTTCTTTGAACTTATCACTCAATCTTGAATGTGGCATTCAACCATTTGATACCATGGTTCCTAACTCTTTATAGTTAGTGGGTCAAGGTCCTTTCCAGCACCTTAAGTGACTTATAAGTTTCGGGTCGATACTCTCTATATTATTGGTTCAATATTGTCCTTAAGCTCAACTTTCTGTTCTATCCAACATTCTGATTTGTTTGCTTCAAACCTTAGCCAAATCTTCATCCTCATTCACCTAGCCATTTCAATTATCATTTCACTTAGCCAATTTCAGCTTCTCTTTATTCCCCTTTGTTTCAACATCTAGCCGATCCTATCCTTAATCCATCTTAAAACTCTTTGAAAACCTTTCATTTAAGCCTGCACTTAGCCCAATTCAATTAAACTCTGAATTGAATGAAACTTCTCCATTTTACGATCGACACATTTATGACACAAAATCAACTTCCGAGGCGATATCGTATCAACACAAGCGTGTGATGGGACGTGTGGCACAAGTCAATATACCCTACAGTATTGGCATGGCCTAGCACACGGCCTGGCACGCAGGCTTGTGTGGCCACTTCGAAGGGTACACGAGCCAGACACATTGGCGTGTGGTCGGCCGTGTGACCCAAGTCAGTATTGTAACAGCCCGATTTTGGGGCAAGTCAGAACAGTGGTTTTGGGGCCACAAATTCGATGAGGAAAAATCTTATTCTTATTATCTTTTTATGGTCTACGATTTCACGGAAAGATTCCGTGAAAATTTTGTTAAAAAATTTTGACATTTAGGCACTCAATTTAGTCAAAAGGACTAAATTGTAAAAAGTGTAAAAGTTGAGTTCCACATGTTAGAGGTGTCAAATTTCTATGAAAATTTAAATTAGAGGTCCTTAAATGGAAATTATACCATTGGTTAAATTGTTAGAAAAAAATGGACATTAGATAAGTGAAATAGGATATTTTTAAGTTAGGGGCATTTTGGTAATTTGGTAATTAAATGGACTAAAAGACAAAATAAAAGCAAAAAAACTTTTTCCATCTTCTTCCTCAGCCAAATTTAGCATGGGGAAGCCATGGCTAGGGTTTTTAAGATTTCAAGCTCAATAGTAAGTGCATGCAAGCCCCGTTTTTAATGTTCTTTACATTTTTGAGATCCCCGTAACTCGGTTTAGCTATTTCTACCATTATTTTGAGCTAGGGTTTGTGTTTAAAAATTTACCCATGGGTGACATGCATGTGCTTTGATGTCTAATGGTAGAATATGAATGCTCGGTGTGTAGTAAACAACTTTTACTAAGTGATTTCCGATGAAATCACATTAAAGGACTAATTTGTAAAAAGGTATGAAAATGTGGAATGAATGCAAATTGTGGACTGCTATAGTTATAAAAATGGTTCGGCTAGGTCTAAAATACAAAGAAATCGAATAAAAATCATTTTACGAGCCTAGGGGCAAAAGTGTAAATATGATAAAGTTTAGGGGCAAAAATGTAATTTTTCCATAGTATGATTTTTGGGTCACAATGAATAATGTGACTAATAATTAAGTTAAATGTGATGTTATAGATCAAATAAAATGAGGTTCGAACTTAGAACGGGGGGAAAACGAGTAACTGACGATTAGGTCTCTTCTTGCCATTTTGGTATTGGGGTAAGTTTGTGTGAAATTAAAGCTACATAATGTTTCGTATAAGACCATGTTTGGGACATGGCATCGACACAAAATATAGGTCCGTGTAAGACCATAGCTTTGTTAAAGGACATGGCGTTGGCATACCGATGTGAAACAACATGTCCCACAAATGACTTCTTTCATCCAAACTCACACTTGCTAAACTTCGATACTAACTGTTGATCTCTCAAATTTAACACTAATCTCAAATGGTCGGCATGCTCGGTTTCATTTTTGGGAGTAGATCAAGATATCATCAATAAACGTAAAAGACCGCCACCTCGTCCAGAATATAAGACCATGTGCAGGACATGGCATCGTGGTCCGAGTAAACATGGCATTTCTCTCGACATTCATGCGACTTCAATTGTTTTTGATCGTGAGGCTACTACCCTACCTTCCTGCATCAATACAGCATTAACCATAAGGAAACATCAGAATACACAACAAATTCTTTGGAATTCAGGTGAGCTAACATGGAGCTTCGGTCAAAAGGGCTTTCAAGCTGCTAAAACTTTTACGGCACTTCTCGACCACTCAAACTTGACATCTTCCAGTAGTAGCTTTGTTAAAGGTGCAACTATCACCGAAAAACCTTTCACAAATCGTCTGTGAATAGCCAATGAAGTCGAAAACTTTGAATCTCACGGCGTTCTTGGTGGCTTCAAATCAAGTATAATGAAATTTTGTTTGGATCGTTTCGAAGATACGATGTGAAACAACATTCCCGAAAGTCGACTTCTTTCATCCAGAACTCACACTTGCTAAACTTCGCCTGATACAACTGTTGATCTCTCAAATTTTAGTAGCACTAATCTCAAATGGTCGGCATACTCGGCTTTCATTTTTGGGATTATCCAAAGCAAGACTGGATTCATTAAATCCATAAAAATTGTAGGTGCATTAGTGAGTCCAAAAGGACCCCACTTTCAAGCGATCAAACAAATCATCAATCCGAGGAAATTGGTACTTATTCTTTATAGTTACCTTATTCGCTTGTCGATAATCAATACACATTACGTGATCGTTCCATCTTTCTTCTTCACAAAAAGAATCGGCACCCTAAAGGAAAAACTTGGGTATAAAACCCTGTCAGTTCGATTACTAATTCAATGTCGAACTCAATCTCTCGTCTTGGTGGTAAACCCGGTAGTTCTTGAAACACGTCGGGTATTCACACACAACCGTCTGATTCAATATGCTTTTCGAGACACTTTATTATCCGTTACATAGGCCAAATAAACGCCTTTTCTCACATACTTACGGGCTAACATCGAAGATATTTATCAGAGGAAACCCACTTAAATCACTGGATTCAATTACGATGATCTCACCGCTCGCATCTCAAATCAATAAGCTTTCCTTTGCAATTCAACACCGCATCATATGAAGTTAACGGTCCATCCCCAAAATTAGGTCGAACTCATCAAGGCAACAACATTAAATCTATTTGGAAGCGAGAATCCGAATCATCAATGGGCAACCTCTACACACTTTATTAACAAACGCATCTACCCAAAGGGTTGGACACACGAATCACAAACTCGATGAGACTCAACCGCGTAGTCTTCATTGATTACTAGAGTTTCACACACATATGAATGAGTGAACCAGGATCAATCAATGCAATCACAGTAGTATCATAAAGGGCGAAAGTACCAGAATGACATCGGGAGAAGTATCCTCTCTCGCTCGTGTAGCATAAGCTCTAATCGAGCTCTAGCCTCGATCGACTACAGTGTTCTTCGTTCTTCTCGACTACCACCTACATTGCACGAATGTCCGGGTGGTCGCTTCGTACTAACGCTGCTGTTCGACTTAATGTTACGAATCGTATTACGCTCAACTAACACCGAACATTCTCTAATAAAATGATCCGGCGATCCACATTTAAAGCAAGACCGATCATGGAATCTACAACTCCCGTAATGCCATTTCCCACAATGCTTGCATTCAACTCAATTCAATGAGCGTTACCAACACCGCCATCGAGGTAGCTCGGGAGCCCACCGGAGGTCGTTCACGCCTAGGTACATCTGAAGTAGCTTTATGTCTATGAAATCATCTCGAACTTTTTAGATGTGGAATGGAAATTCTTACCCGACGATCTCTTTTGAGTGTCTCTAGCTTACATCTCTCACCTTTCTTTTCTCTTTCCCGAGCTCTTGACTTTGCAAGTTCGCTCAACTAATGTCACAAACTCTTGAATTTCAAGAATGCCCACAAGCAACTTTATATCTTCATTCGCACTGATCTTCAAACCTTTTTTAGCTTCAAGAGAAACACACTCTCTAGCATTTCTGCGAGCCCGACAAATTTGTTCATATTCTCACGGATTCGCCTATTTTCAAGAAATTCTTTTCGCTTTTGGTCGATGAATCGGTGATATATTTTTACGAAATTCATTATTTCTTCGGGACCATGATACTAGTGTATTCGAGTGTTCAAGTAAAGTTATAACACACTTCAAGCATTCCCTGAGTACAAGATAGCTCATCAAGTACTCGAATAGTATTATCAAGCCACATCTACATCATCATCATCAAATTCTTCGCCCCAAACTTGATTTTATCAATTGGAGGCCTACTAGATCTCATCGGATCTATCAAGTCAAGGAATCGAGTTGGATTATTCGGGGTGGAACTAGGTTAGTCTGAATAAACCGGTAAACCACTCATTCATCATCCGTAGAAGGCTTGTTTAGCCTCCCCTCAGCTACCAAGCGGTCGAGAGTCTAAGCACCGATCCATGTGCACGGTCAGGCGCTACACTCTCTACATCAACATGAGTCCATTTACTATATAAGGAATGGTCACCACACTATCAATATATGAAAAAGGCATGTATAGCTAGATCATAGTCCTAGAATCGACTAAACCGTAAGGTAACACCTTAACCCACATGGCATCGGGTTAAAGAGCATTATTACACATAATCTGAATCCTATTAAATATTTACGACACTAATATTCATAATCAAAGACATAATGGGTAATGTAATATCATAATATCCTTAGCATTTTAAAGAAATAAAATAAAATATAAGCATATATATATATTATAACCATTTAGCGAATTCACCTAGAAGCATGTTTCATGTCATCTAGTCACCCAATATACAATGGACATAGCGTAAATATAAAAATATCGACGATGCGAAATCTGTGTAATTGAATTTAACATTTATCAACCATAGTCCCTTTAAAAGAAATTTCTAACATAACAATTTCCAAATGTAATATCTTTCAATTTAAAGCAGTATTATAAGATCTACCCAATTTGCCATCTATTAAACCAAAAGAAAAAGGCAGAGTATAATATACACAAATAAGGAAGGTCTATACTTATATACAAACAAAATTCATGGTTTTAAAAAACACAATTATGGGGTTAATTCCACATGACTAATTACCTATCTATAGAATTCCTAATTAGCCGAATATACTTGTATATTCATACTCATAAAATCATCAAATGCTTAAATGTTGATCAACGAACATCATCTAATCAATATCAAATTGCCACATATCCAAGATACCAAATGCATAATACTTTATTTAAAAATCTACTCAATCACAACTTCATATATATATAAACACACACTTAAGTCAATACATACCTGGTGGCCAAAATTATTTAATTTGCTTAATCAAGCTTTGACTTGCTCATTTACCACCATCACTTCCCATTTTGTAAGTTTACGCTCGTATTATAAATCACCGACATTAAGCACCGCTAAGCAATAAGCCGCGTGAGTCCTGCAAGACTAAGCACGCTAGGCAATAAGCCCGTATATGTCATCGGCACTAAGCACGCTAGGCAATAATCCGAATATGCCATCGACACGAGGCCTACTAGGCAATAAGCGGATTATATCAACAAGACGAGGCCCTGCTAGGCAATAAGCCCGATTATATCACCCAGACGAGGCACGCTAGGCAATAAGCCCGATTATATCAACGTGGTCAATCATTCCACACATTTCATCACTATATTACATAACCAATTCAGCTAAGCTTATTTACTTTAAACAAATAAAATCGTACGTCTTTGTAAAATCCCACAATTCACATCGAGATACTTATTCATATCACAATATCAAATTATACAAACAATCTAATGTACTTATATACATTCTGCTAAGACAAAATTATGTACTAAAATTTATCAAACATTACCATTTAATATGTTCATAACAATTCTTTGATCTAATTCAAACAGGACTTACCTCGGTTGTCGATAGTCCATGCGAATCGGCTTATTCGAGAACCTTCGTCTTTCCCAATCTAATTAGGTTTTCTTTGCTCTTGATCTAATACACATTAAAATTTAATTCATTCAAATACATTTCATCTCAATTTAGTCCCAAAACACATAAATGGGCAAATTACCATTTTACCCCTACTATTTCAATACTTTGCAATTTAGTCCTATTTGCATAAAACTCAAAATACATCAAATTTCCCCATACTCCTTAAGGGCCAAATATGTATAAGGACTATACAAGTCTATTTCTTTCATTTATTTTGCAATTAAGCCCCTCTAAAATTTTATTTTTACGAATTGGCTCTAAAAACACAAATTCACCAAAACTTCCAACACATAATATACTAATTTTTAACCTATCTTTCATCTAACATCATCAAACATCAAAAACCTCAAGAATTCATCAATGGCCAATTCATATATACACACTAATTTTTGAAATTCTAGCATGGGTCGGGTAATATACAAAGCAACGATCTCAAAAACGTAAAAATTAACAAAAACCGAGCTAGATTTCTTACCTAATTAAGATTGAATAAGGCCGAATGTTTCAAGGCTTTTCTCCCCTTTTTCTTTTGTGTTTTTCGGCCAAAAGATGAACAATGCATGGCTTTTTATTTTTTTGTTTTATTAACATATATTAATTAGTTTATTTTAACATATAATGTAATAATATATATTATAAAATTCAAACACCATTACATGCATCAAGGTGGCGACCATTAACCTAAAATGGGCTATTTGCCTTTTAATACCTCACATTAAAAAGTCATGCTCAATTTAACACATTACACTTTAGTTGGCCACTTTTACTTTTTACGATTAAGTCCTTTTATCAAATTCAATACTTAAACGATAAAATTTTTTCTGAAACTTTCACACACATAAATACATACATAATAAACACTAAATATAATATTTAAATATTTCTGGCTCGATTTGTGGTCCCGAAACCACCATTCGATTAGGGTCGATTAGGTCATTACATTAAAGCTACATAATGTTTTTATATTTTTAATTTCTAGATATTATGTGAAATGGATATTATTTCTATGAAATCGAATAATGATGCCTCGATGAGAGTATGATGAAATTATGTTAAATTGAAGTCTCGGTTGAACATTCGAAATAGCAAGGATACTAATGTCACAACATGAGATAAGGAAGGTCCCGTATAAGACCATTTTTGGGACATGGCATCGGCACTAAATGTAGGTCTCGTATAAGACCATGTTTGGGACATGGCATCGACACAAAATATAGGTCCCGTGTAAGACCATGTCTGGGACATGGAGTTGGCATCGAACGTAGACCCCGTATAAGACCATGTCTGGGACATGGCATCGGCATCAAATAAGGAAGGTCCCATATATGACCATGTTTGGGACATGGCTTCGGCACCAAAGGAAGATCTCATGTAAGACCATATCTAGGATATGGCATCGGCATCTATGTACGATCTCATATTATACTATGCCTGGGACATGGCATCGACATCGAGTTAAGAGATCCCGTCTGGGATATGGCATCGGCATCAAGAGGTGATCCCATGTAAGACCATATCTAGGATATGGCATTAGCATCGTGATACATGTATGATGAGATGAGTATCCTCCGATATTTTGAGTAGTTCGACAGGCAAAGAGCTAAGTTTATGCATCAATGACAAAGAGCTAAGTCTCTGCTTATGATGTAAGAATATGTTGGCAATGTGGATTGTGATCATGTGTGAGGCTTTTAAGCCAAATTAAATTGAGAAATGAAATGTTCAAGTTTTTTTGTTGATGTGTAAGTTAAATTGGCTAATGAATGGCTTGTAAATATTTGATGATGACTAGCTATTGCCATGGCTAACTATGGATATGCTTTAGTATTATAAGTGTGTAAATGAGAATTAATACAAAGAAAACATGATAGAGTAAAATTAGCAATAAAACAGTTTGGACAATAGCAGTTGAATAACGTTGAAAATTTACCAAATATGGTGGGAATTAAATTAGAAATTGTATAAGATATAAAATTAAATCTTCTGGAGTCTATTTTCACCTAAAAGGGACGATGTAAGCAAAATAATTTCAGATTATGAGATATTTGAATTTTTATAGGATAGGGTCAGAATGATTTTGGAATCCCCTATTCTGAATTTGGAAATTCATTAAAAATTGTAAAAAAATAATCAAGGGATAAAATTTATATTCTTGAATTTATTAATGAGTCTATTTTCAATAGAAATAAACAGAAACATCTTTCGAGTTCTTTGAAATAAGAAAATAAATTTTTAGTGAAGAGGGGTCAGAACTATCAGATAGTGAAATAGGGGAAACTTTAAAGAATAAACTGTACTAATTGGTTGAACTAAAAATTCTAGAAATTTTATGGTAAGAAGATATGTGAGTCTAGATTCAAGGAAAATTAGTGGATCTTAATTTTGAGTTCTGTATCTCCGAATAAAAATAATTTAGTGACTGTAACTCGAGTAGACACTCAAGATGAACATAAGTGAATTGAGAAATTTTATGCAATAATGATGGCATTATCTTGAGAACTCAAAATAAGGATTGTTTAAAGCATGGTAATAAATTGTTTATTATTTACATACATACTTACTAAGCTTTATAGCTTACTCCCCATCCTTTTTCTTATCATGTAGGGTTTTATACTAGCTCGGGTTGGAGATCGCCGGAGATGCTATCACACTATCTCACTATCAAGCTATCATGTTGAGTATAAGTGAATGCAGAACCTTTTGAGTCTATGGCATGTATAGGGACTTAGTAAATTGTGTTTGTGTCATTTGATTTGGCCAAATGTGTTGGTTCATATTAGTTAATGAGTTGTAATGCCTATTTATACGTGTGTGCTTATACTAAAGGTTTTATGTGATGTGGTTATGTGTGTTTGGGATGGATGAATTGAAGATGTGTTTAAGTATGTGCAAATGAGGGTGCCAAATGGTTTAGAAAATAGCCATTTTCTTGGCCACACGGGCAGAGACACAGCCGTGTGTCTCAACCGTGTAGAGAACACGACCCCGGGACATGGGCATGTGCCCAAGGCGTGTGAAGTCTGCATTTACTTTTTGGAATTTAATTCACCATACGGCCTAAGCACACGGGCATTTGACTTGGCCATGTGACCCAATTTTGTTGATGACATCATAAACAGAGAGTCACACGGGCTAAGGATATGAGTGTTTGTGACCACACGGCCTATCCACATGGGCGTGTCCCAAGCCACACGAACATGTGACCCCTGTTTTGATGAAAAATTTTATAAGTCTTCTTAAAGTTTCCTAAGTTCTCGGTTTAGTCCCGAACTATTCTCAATGTATGTTTTGGGCCTTATGGGCCCATATAAGGGCTGATTTGCATGTGAATGAGGAATGTAAAATTGAATGAAATTTTATAGCTAATTTTGTATAAAGGTTTTTGTTTAAGCTCGGTTATGCCTCATATCCTTTCCCGACGTCAGACATGGGTAAGGGGTGTTACAAGTATGTATGCCCTATTTTCACACGGCCTGATACATGGGCGTGTCTACTAGCCATGTGAGGCACACGGCTTGTTCACACGGGCGTGTGACCCTTGTTTACATTAAAAATTTCTAAGTGTCTAGAATTTTTCTATGATAACAGTTTAGTCCCGAACCACTTTTAAAACATTTTTAAGGCCTCGTAGGCCCAAGGGACAATGTGATTGAGTTGAATGATTTATGAGAATGAATGCTTATTGTTGCATAAATGTATGCTATATGTTTTGTGATCTAATAAGTAATACATCAGAACCATATTTTGGCGTTGAATATGGGTGAGGGGTGTTACATTTATTGGTATCAGAGTTACAGTTTAGTCGATTCTAGGACTAACGTAGCGTGTATAAGAGTCTAACTATACATTCCATATATGAATTGTGAGAGTGTGATGACTCCTAACATTTTAAATTGTGTTTTCATATAGTAATGAATCCCAATTGAGCTATAGCTGATGAGGTTGAGAGTAATGCGCCTGCTCCGCGCAAGGACCAGCGCCGTCCGATTCTAAACCTATGATAGGTAGCCAAGGAGGAGAGGCTAAAGAAGCCTTCTTCCAAATGATGAATAAGTGGTTCACTCAATATTTTCGTACGAAACTGGGTACTCAACAACCTCTACCCCCTCCTATTCCCCAACTTGTACCTGTAGCTCCTCAAGGAGTTGAACTTTTAAGATTGAACAAGCCTTCAATAGATAAGAAACGTAAATATGGGGCTGAAGAGTTCTAGGCTACTGTTGATAATGATTGGGAGCGAGCTAAGTTCTGGCTCGAAAATAAGATTTGAGTATTTGATGAATCGTCTTATACTCATGATGAATGTATTAAATGTGCTGTATGTTTGCTAAGAGACACCACGTACCAATGGTGGACCACGTTGATATCTGTAGTTTCGAAAGAAAGAGTGACTTGGGAGTTCTTTCAATCCGAATTCCAAAAGAAATACATCAATCAAAGATTTCTCAATCAGAAGCATAAAGAATTTCTAGAGTTGAAACAGGGCTGAAAGGTTGTAACAGAGTATGAAAGATAATTTGTACGGTTGAGCAAGTATGCTCAGGAGTATGTTTCCACTGAAGAAATAATGTGCAAGCGATTCATAGATGGATTGAACGAAGATATAAAACTACTAGTCGAAATTTTAGAGTTGAAAGAATTTGTCGTTCTTATTGAAAGGGCTTGTAAAGTCGAGGATCTTAGCAAAAAAAAGAGAAGGACAGATTTAGAAGCTAGAGACTCGAAAAAAAGATTGATGAGTAAGTCGTATCAATCTTCATCGAAGAAATCCAGAGACTATTTTAACTGATCAACAGCTTCAGTGGGATATTCTAATCAGGATTGTGGAAAGCAGTATACCAGCCCTAATGCTCAAACTACATCAGTATCAAGTTTTGGCAATGTGAAAGATGTTAAACCCGATTGTCAACAATATAGAAAACGACATTTCGGAGAGTGCTGGATGAAAAATAATAATAGAGCTTATTACAATTGTAGTTCACGGGATCATTTTATCAGAGATTGTCTCGAACTAAATGAAAAAGAAAAATCTCAAAATGTAAGATCGAGCAATACAGCTACTCGAGAGAGGCCACCAAGAAATGTCAAAAGTGCAAGTGGTAATCGAGGCATAACGAGAGATCCAATAGTGAGATCTGAGGCCAGAGTACCTGCTAAAGCTTACGCTATTCGCACTCGCGAAGATGTGTCATCCCTTGATGTCATTACCGGTACATTTTCTCTTTACGACACTAATGTTATTGCATTGATTGATCCTGGATCTACTCATTCATATATATGTATGAATTTGGTATCTAATAAGAGTTTGCCTGTCGAGTCTACTGAATTTGTGATTAAAGTATCAAACCCCTTAGGCAAGTATGTTCTAGTTGATAAAGTTTGCAAGAATTGTCCTTTAATGACTCCGGGTTACCATTTTTGCTGACTTGATGCTTTTTCCATTTGATGAGTTCGATGTAATTGTGGGAATGGATTGGTTGACTTTGCATGATGCTATTGTGAACTGTAAATGAAAGACTATTGAACTGAAATGTCAGAATAATGAAATTCTTTGAATTGAATTTGATGAGTTGGGTGGTTTACCAATAGTGATTTCATCGATGTCATCTCAGAGATATGTGAGAAAAGGTTGCGAAGCTTATCTCGCTTATGTTTTAGATACTAAAGTGTCTGAAAAGAAGGTGGAATAAATGCCAGTAATTTGTGAATATCCGGATGTATCTTCTGAAGAATTACCGGTATTACCACCTATTAGAGAGGTTGAGTTTGGTATTGAATTATTACCGAGAACAATGCCGATATCAATAGCTCCATACAGAATGGCTCTAATAGAGTTAAAAGAATTGAAAGCTCAGTTGCAAGAGTTGACAAATAAAGGATTTGCTAGGCCGAGTTTCTCACCCTAAGGTGCACCGGTATTGTTAGTAAAGAAGAAAGACGGGTCAATGAGAATGTATATAAACTATCATCAGCTCAACAAAGTTACGATAAAGAATAAGTATCCGTTAATGAGAATAGATGATTTTTTTGATCAATTGAAAGGTGCAACAATGTTTTCAAAGATTGATTTGAGATAAGGTTATTATTAGTTGTAAGTTAATGATTCAGATGTATCGAAAACTGCGTTCAGAACGAGGTATGGACATTATGAATTCCTTGTTATGCCTTTTGGTTTAACTAATGCTCCTACCATTTTTACGTATTTGATGAATTGAATTTTTTGACCACATTTAGACAGATCTGTTGTTGTGTTCATTGATGACATTCTAATCTATTCACGAGATGAGTTTGAGCATGCCGAGCATTTGAGGATTGCATTGCAAACTTTGAGAGATAAGCAACTGTATGCTAAATTTAGAAAATGTGAGTTCTACCTCCGAAAAGTTGGATTTTTGGGACACATAGTTTCGGCGGATGGTATTCGAGTTGATCCGAGCAAGATTTCTGTAGTTATTGATTGGAAATCACCTACAAATGTATCTGAGGTTAGAAGTTTTTTGGGATTGCTGGTTACTATCGATGCTTTGTTAAAGGGTTCTCAATCAATTGAAAGCATTATTAATAGAGGCACCGGTGTTAGTTCTGCCTAAGTCAGGTAAAATTCGTAATCTTCAGTGATGCATCGTGAAATGGCCTGGGTTGTGTTTTAATGCAGGAAGGAAAAGTTGTAGCTTATGCCTTGAGACACTTGAAGCTGCATGAAAAGAATTATCCACAACACTATCTAAAGTTAACTGCATAGTGTTCGCATTGAAAATTTGGCGTCATTATTTGTTTGGTGAGAAATGTCATGCTTATACTGATCAAAAAAGTTTGAAATATTTGGTGACTCAGAAAAATTTGAATTTGCTACAGTGAAGATGGTTAGAATTGTTAAAAGACTATGAATTAGTGATTGACTATCATTCGAGGAAAGCTAATGTAGTTGTTGATGCTTTGAGCCGCAAGTCTTTATTTTCTTTACGTGCTTTGAACATACAATTAGCTTTGTCTGACAATGGTTCGATAGTAGCTGAGTTGAAAGCGAGACCACTATTTCTACAATAGATTTGTGAGGCTCAAAAATTTGATAATGATTTGCAAGCAAAAAGAGCTCAGTATGAGTCGACTTCTAATTCAGAGTTTCGAATAGGGCCTGATGACTGTTTGATGTTTCATGATAGAATATGTGTACCAAGAAATTCTGAGCTCATTCAGAAATTTCCAAATAAAGTACACAGTAGTTGTTTATCAGTACATCCGGAAGCACGAAAATGTATAACGATTTGTGTAACACCCCAAACCCGACCCATACATTATGACCGAATCTCGTATGTCACAGGGTGAAGTGTAATCGAGTCTTAATTAAATCTTAGAAAAACCAACGATTTGGAAGAAAACTTTTTTCGAGTATTACGTAGTCTTTTGAAAAAATTGATGTTTAGATTAAAGAAACTTCACTTTTACTTTAATATTTAAACTGCCGAGGTGTCGAGTTTGCTATAAACAGTAAACATAAAAAACCAAGTACAACCTTGAAAGGACTTATTACATAATGAAAATCCCAAATTTAAAAAAAAAACTTATAGTAATGCCGAAACTATAAAGAAAAGAAATCGAAATTATGGCCTCCACGCCTCGGCTCCTGCATCCACGAGCTACTGCTCACCTGAAAAGTTAAGGAAAAGGGGTGAGTCACCAAGACTCAGTGTGTAAATTTCCTACATTATACATACGGCATGAAGCCCATAGTCACACATTGGCCTTAGCCCACATATCAACATACAACATATGAAATGCAAATAGCCCAACCCAAACCTAGTTTTTCCATTCGCTACACACCAACCCGTACCAACCAATCACACCGTGGGGATTTCTACAATCAACCCTCCATCCGCTACACTTCATCACGACAGTCACGCTGCCAATTACACATGATCACTAGGTGACCAAATAATATTTCGTGGCAAAGCCACCGATCACTGTGTGATCAAATAAAATAAATATATACATCGTGGCAGAGCCACCGATCACAATGTGACCAAAAATAATGTATGAACATATGTATATATATATCGTGGCAAAGCCACCGATCACTACATGACCCATTAAGCACTTCCCCTTCATATCAAACCCATACCCATGATCTACATACAAATCCTAACAATGCAACATGCTATTCATAACACATCAATTTTCCATACATACATTCAGCTATGCAAAGAAACGATACGGTCACGTACCTGGCAATCCTAGCCTTACCCTTAAAGGCATCACGACTGTCTACACAGCCCTTTTTTTGGCTTTTCAGCCCATACAAATGTTAGTACAAATAAAGTATAGTGTGTGAAGGTTTACACACGTGATAATGCACACGACAACACTCTCTATGTAGACACTATCACTAGCCAAAACTACCGCTATCTGCCTACTATTCTGATCAGAAATAGGCCCAAAACCCGGTGGCCAATCCCGAATAGCAGACACCGCGCGTTTCTTGAACTTTGGGGCTGGGACTACAGATCCAACCCCATCCTTCGATTTGCTGACATGCGAGTCCATGAATGATCTTGGTCAGAAGGTACTATATTGAAACGATGATCGCTTAACGAAACATTAGTTTAAGGCTCGAACAATGAAAGGAAACCGATTGATCAACTTAGGGAGAATTGAAATCCTTACCTTGAAATACCGAAAGAAATAATATGGTTCGAACGTTAACGATTTCTGGATTAGAAACCTAGGCAATTAGATCTCCCTCAAATCCAGGAATGCCGCCCAAAAAGAACACGAGATCAGTGAAAAACATCAATCTAATGATGGCCCTAACAACCAACTAGCCATTTGGCTTTGGACTCAAAAAGCCAAAAAAAATTATATAAAAATAATAGTACAAGTCGACACTTACCTCTACAAAAGATTTCGGCTACCACTTGCGAGAAGATTCGGTAATGCCAAAGAAGAAGATTGAAACAGGGTAAATGAGATCTAAGAGTTTTGGCTTTTAAGAAAGATTTGAAGAAGAGATGAACAGATAAGAGGCTTAGGCGTTTTCAACTTTAGAAGAATAGAGTTAGGAGTTTTTTCGATTTTGGAAGAAAAAGAGAAGAAGATGAACCCTTAATTGCCAAAAATAGGAGGAGATAAAATAAAAGCTATGCTCTTAGGAAAACAATGAATTTTGGCACACCTTTAGCCAAAAACAAATGAGAATTTCGGCATACCTTAACCACTTTTAGCCGTTTCCCTCCTTGCATTCAGTGTCCCACACTCGGCCACCTCTTCCACCTCTATCCTATCCTACATTTCCCTCTTATCCTCATCTTCCTTTGTTCTAACTCAATCCACACTCACTCCAGTCAGAGTCCCAGCCGAAACCACCTCTCACTCCTCAGGTGCATATATTAAAGAAAAACACTCCTTTTGCTTAACATGGGATTCGAACCTGCTCCCTTCAAACCCTCCTTGTGGCGTCACTTACCTATGCCCTTAGTGGCGCCTCCTTGTCACTTTACTAGCTAGATTTTTATGTTAACTTTCCCATTAAGTACCCTTAAGGCCCACTTCACCTAGTTCTCCCTTGCAGAGTCTAAAAACAAAAATTTCTACCAAGGCTCAAGCTTAACCTCAAGCCTTCCTGAAAGCTCTAAACACACCAAACACACACACAGAGCATGGCATACACACACAACACATCACAAATGCAGAGCCCCCAATCTAGGATGTTATAGTTCTACCCCTTAAAAGAATTTTGTCCCTAAAATTACCCTATCAAAAGAGGTGAGGGCATTGCTATCGTATAACATCCCTGGCTCCCATGTAGCTTCCTCTGATCCGTGATTCTACCATAGAACCTTAACCAAAGGAATCGATGTTCTTCGCAAAACTTTAACATCACGCTCCAAGATCTGAACTGGTTCCTCCTCAAAAGATAAATCAGGCTTTACTTTGAGTTCCTCCAATGGTATCACATGAGATGGGTCTCGAACGGTAACGTTGCAACATTGAAATATGGAACACATCATGGATCTTACTTAGCTTCGAAGGTAGCTCAAGTTGATAAGCAACTGGTCCTACATATTTTAACACCCGATAAGGCCCGATGAACCTAGGGCTTATCTTACCCTTCCGTCCAAACCTTAGAATTTTCTTCCACGGTGATACCTTCAAGAAAACCCGATCACCCACTGTAAACTCTATGTCCCTCCGCTTCAAGTCAGCGTAAGACTTCTACCTGTCCGATGCTTCCTTCAACCTAGCTCGAATCACCCCAACCTTATTCTCTGTTTCCAATACTAGTTTCGGACCCAAAATCTGTTGTTTACCCAACTCCGTCCAACATATAGGAGTACAACACTTCCGCTCGTACAACGCCTCATACGGTGCCATTCGAATACTGGATTGGTAACTGTTGTTATATGCGAATTCTGCCAATAGTAGGAATTCTTCCAAGCTACCTTTGAAATCGATAATGCAACCTCTCAACATGTCTTCTAAAATCTGTATTACCATTTCTGATTGTTCGTCTATCTGTCTGTGGATGAAATGCCGTACTAAAATCCAACTTTGTACTCAACGCTTGATGTAACGCCCTCCAAAATCTTGATGTGAACCTAGGATCCCTGTCCGAGATAATGGACACAGGCACTCCATGCAACCTCACAATCTCTGCTATATACAACTTAGCCAACCATTGTAGAGAGTAATCAACCCAAACTGGTATAAAATGAGTAGACTTCGTCAACCGATCTACGACTACCCATATTGAATCCTTCTTAGTAGGCGTAATAGGTAGCCCATTAACAAAATCCATAGTGATTCTCTCCCATTTCCATTGCGAAATCTTCACCGACTGTAACATCCCCAAAGGCAACTGATGCTCCGCCTTTACCTGCTAACATGTCAAACATTTACTTACAAATTCGATTACCTCCGCTTGCACTGCCACCAAAATTATTCTCGTAAATTATGATACATTTTACTTCCTCTTGGATGCATAGCATATTGGCTACTATGCACTTCCTGAAGAATCATCCACCTCAATTCCACGTCCCTCGACACATAAACCTTTTTTCGAAAACATAGAACCCTGTCATTGTTTAGATTATAGTCCCATACTTTACCATGTTGCACTTGAGATAGTCGGGCACTCAAGTCATCATCCTGCAACTGCTTCTCTTTAATCCGATTTATCCACGTCGGCTTTACTTGAAGCTCAGCTAATAAACTCCCATCTTCATACAGGCTCAGATGAGCAAACATCGCCCTCAGATCTGAGATCACCTTCCAGCTTAGCGCATCCGCCACCACATTAGCTTTGCCCAGATGGTATTCAATCGAACAATCGTAATCCTTTAGTAGTTCAATCCACCTCCTCTGCCTCAAATTCAACTCCTTTTAGGTGAAGAGATATTTCAAGCTCTTATGATCTGTATAAAAGATGGACCTTTCCCCATACAGATAGTGTCTCCAAATCTTTAAAGTAAAAACCACAGCCGCCAACTCCAAATCATGCTTGGGATAATTTAGCTCATGCGGTCTTAAATGTCGAGACGCATAAGCAACCACTCTTCCGCCTTGCATCAACACACATCCTAACCCAGTGTGCGAAGCATCACAATAAACCACGAACTCCTTTCCAGCCTGGTTGAATCAACACCGGAGCTTCTGTCAACACCTTCTTCAACTTTTCAAAACTTTCATATTGCTTGTCACCCCACACAAAAGGTATTCCCTTCCTCAATAACTTGGTTAAAGGTGCAGTAATCAAGGAAAATCCTTCAACGAACCTCCTGTAATAACCAGCAAGACCCAAGAAACTCTGAATTTTTGTCATAGACCTGGGTGCTTTCCAATCCATGATAGCTTCAACCTTCCGGGATCAACTCTGACCCCTTCAGCTGACACAACGTGTCCTAGAAAAGAAACCTCCCCTAACCAAAATTCACACTTACTGAATTTTGCGTACAATTTCTTCTCCCTCAGGATTTGTAGTACCACTCGCAGATGCAAATCATTCTCCTCCTCTGACCTTGAATACACCAGGATTTCATCTATAAATACCACCACGAACCGGTCCAAATAGGGTTAGAACACCCGGTTCATCATATCCATAAATGCCAGCTGGTATGTTAGTCAACCCAAAAGGCATTACCAAGAATTCGTAATGGCCATAACGGGTCCTGAAAGCTGTCTTATGAATATCCGATTCTTTGACCTTAAGCTGATGGTATCTTGATCTCAAATCTATCTTTGAGAACACTGACGCCCCTTTCAGTTGATCGAACAAGTCATTAATCCTCGGCAACGGATACTTGTTCTTGATAGTCAACTTGTTTAGCTAACGGTAGTCAATGCACATACGCATTGATCCATCCTTCTTCTTGAAAAATAGCATTGGTGCTCCCCAAGGCGATACACTTGGTCAGATGAAACCCTGATCCAACAATTCCTGAATCTGGGCTTTCAATTCCACCAACTCTTTCGGCGCCGTTCTATATGGTGGAATGGATACTGGTGCTGTTCCCGGAAGAAGATCAATTCCAAATTCCACCTCACGATCCGGAGGTTGTCGGGAAGTTCTTTTGGGAAAACGTCAGAAAACTCCCTCACCATTCTAACATTCTCCACCATTGAATCCTGAACTTCCAAAGCACAAACAAAGGCTACGAACACCCTACACCCTTTTCTCATCATTCTTTCAGCCTTTAGAGCAGATACTACATTAGACAAGTAGTTCCTCTGTTCACCTATTACCACCACCTCATCCTCTTGACTAGTCTTTAATACCATACACTTGGATGCACAATCTAGATTCACTCGATACTTCACTAACCAGTCCATACCTAAGATTAAATCGAACTCCCCAAAAAGTAGTTCCATTAAATCCGCCAGAAAGACTACCCATTGCACTTCTAGAGGTACATCCCTATACAATTTGTTCACCACCACAGACTGACCTAGCGGGCTAATTACAGCCATCTCCCTAGGGATAATCTCAAAGTCTATACTTAAAGTTCCAGAGACTATACTAGCAACATAAGAGTGTGTAGATCCAATATCAATTAATGCAGAAAAAGGCAAACCAAAAATCAAGAACGTACCAGTTATGACATCCGGTGCATCCCCCTCCTCTCGACGTCTTGCTGCATAGACTAACCCCAGGTTGTCTTGCATCGATGTTCCCTGCACCTCTGCCTTGCGTTCCATAGTCCCGACCATAACCATCACCCCCTCTGGCTGGATCGCGACCTCTCTGCGGTTGTGGACCTCCTCTACCAGGTTGAGCGTTAGTCTGTCCTACAGCTCTACGCCACCTCGATCTTGTGGATAGTCCCTAACCAGATGATCCGATGACCCACACCTAAAACATTTCCTGTCACCTACCCAACATTCGCCCGAATGAAATTTATTACACCGACCACACCTCTGAGGTTAACCATTACCCCCAGATCTCACACCCTGTCTCGGCACATCCATCTTAGGTCTTTTCTGGAAATGCCCCGTTGACCCCGACGTCCCAACATTCCTCTTATTCCTATCCATGTCTCTATCATTATTCCATTTTTCGGTTCGCTTAACTTTCTTGGCTATCTTAGCCTTTTCCACTAAAATCGCAAATTCTCACTCTCGTTGTGGAGCTATCAACACACGCAAATCATTCCTTAAACCATCCTCAAATAGAACACAATGCTCGTGTTCCGTGGCCACTATCCCTCGAGCATAATGACCCAAGCACAGAAATTTTGCTTCATAAGCAGCTACCGATTTACTTCCTTGAATCAAATTCAGAAATGCCCTACGCTACGTATCTACATAACTTGATCCAATGTACTTACTCTAGAATGCTGACTTGAAAAACTTCCAAGTAATGCGGTCAACCACTGCACCATCCCTGACCATAAGCCACCATTAGTACGCTTTATCCCGAAGAAGAGACACCACTCCCTTTAGCTTTTCCTCTCCCGTGAAGTCAAGATCATCCATTATATGCTCCACCGCTTCCATCCAATACTCAACTATACTAGGAGCTACACGAAAATTCCCTAAACATTTCCGCTCCATTAGCCCTAAGTCGCTCTAGCATAGATTTTCGAGCTCCCATACCCATGCCTGCTCCCGAAACTCTCTCCAACACTCGGAGCATCACTTGAGACACTGCATCATCTCTGCCCATTTGGTTCTGATACTCTGCCTCCACAACTGGTGGCACTGGTATCTCATTTCCTAGCTCATGAATAGACCCTACTGGTTCCGACATAGCAATCTTGCCTCTACCTGCCACGCACACCATGCCCCCTAGTTCTCATTTCTAACATTCACGATTTATTTGATTAAAAATTTTATGAATTAATAATTTCTTCCACTGATTAATAACGAACAATCTTATGAAAAGTAGTTTTAATAGTAGTTCTTTCGAATTCAAGATTATATCTACAGAGTTCAGTCTCAAGTCTGTATCTCCTAGTTCTAGAAATCACATACATTCAACAACCACACGCATTCCAAACAGAGTATCACATAACTGCATCAAACACAAAGGTGACATCCATAACCTCACCTTCGTCACACAAGGGTATTTTCGTCATTTCACTACCCAGGGGTATTTTTGTAATTTCACCCTATAGGGGTATTTTTGTAATTTCACAAAATAGGGTATCTTCATGATTTTTCAAAATAAGGGTATTTCGGTAATTTTGTAAATTAGGGGTATTTTGGCAATTTTCTCAAACCTAGGGTATTTTGGGTATTTTACAGAACTAGGGGCATACGAGTAATTTCACAAAAATAGGGTATTGGTCCCTTTCGGGTTTTGGTTATGAATTTTGGCCCATTAACAAGTCCTCTCGGCTAAAGTGAACAAACACTACGCACCAGGTAGGATTCTAGCGAAGAGGAGGTGGGCCACTAGGACCGCTTAAATACCAAGCTCTCATTAGATCCAATCCTAGACATGCGTATGCCCGTTGCCGCACTCCAACCCAACGACTTGTTCATAGACATGTTTAACTAGAGAAATTAAGTCTTATGGATTTTAAGAGTTGTTTAACTAGGCCTATGGTCCATAAACCCTAGCATACCTGTCTATGTCCCCATAAAGCCCATCAAGCCTAACATACATACCATATCAAGGGTTAGAATACTTACTTGTGTGGATCAGGTGCCGCCAGACTTGAAGGCCATATCTCAACCCAAAACATTTTTCTTAAACTCACATCAAACTATAAAACACCACTGGACCCATTTCACAGTCCGAGTTTTGCAACTGGGCTCTGATATAAAAAATGTAACACCCCAAACCCGATCCATACGTTATGATCGAATCTAGTATGTCACAGGGTGAAGTGTAATCAAGTATTAATTAAATCTTAGAAAAACCAACAATTTGGAAGAAAACTTTTTCGAGTATTACGTAGTCTTTTGAAAACATTGATGTTTAGATTAAAAAAACTTCACTTTTACTTTAATATTTAAACTACCGAGGTGTCGAGTTTACTATAAACAGTAAACATAAAAAACCAAGTACAACCTTGAAAGGCCTTATTACATAACAAAAAGCCCAAATTAAAAAAAAAAACTTATAGTAATGCCGAAACTATAAAGAAAAGAAATCAAAATTATGGCCTCCAGTCCGCGGCTCCTGCATCCACGAGCTATTGCTCACCTGAATAGTTAAGGAAAAAGGGTGAGTCACCAAGACTCATTGTGTAAATTTCCCACATTATACATATGGCATGAAGCCCATAGTCACACATTGGCCTTAGCCCACATATCAACATACAACATATGAAATGCAAATAGCCCAACCCAAACCTAGTTTTTCCATTCACTATACACCAAGCCGTACCAACCAATCACACCGTGGGGATTTCTACAATCAACACTCCATCCGCTACACTCCATCACGACAATCATGCTGCCAATTACACACGATCACTAAGTGACCAAATAATATTTCGTGGCACAGCCACCGATCACTGTGTGACCAAATAAAATATATATACATCGTGGCAGAGCCACCGATCATAATGTGACCAAAAATAATGTATGAACATATGTATATATATCGTGGCAAAGCCACCGATCACTACATGACCAATTAAGCACTTCCTCTTCATATCAGATCCATACCCATGATCTACATACAAATCCTAACAATGCAACATGCTATTCATAACACATCAATTTGCTATACATACATTCTGCTATGTAAAGAAACGATACGGTCACGTACCTGGCAATCCTAGCCTTACCCCTAAGGGCATCACAACTATCTACACAGCCCTTTTTCTGGCTTTTCAGCCCATACAAACGTTAGTACAAATAAAGTATAGTGTGTGAAGGTTTACACACTTGATAATGTGCACGGTGACACTTTCTATGTCGACACTATCACTACCAAAACTACCGCTATCTGCCTACTATTCTGCTCAGAAGTAGGCCCACAACTCGATGGCCAATCTCGAATAGTAGACACCGTGCGTTTCTTAAACTTTGGGGTTGGGACTACAGATCCAACCCCTTTCATTCGATTTGCCGACATGCGAGTCCATGAATGATCTTGGTCAAAAGGTACTATATTGAAACGATGATCGCTTAACAAAACATTAGTTTAAGACACAAACAACGAAAGGAAATCGATTAATCAACTTAGGGTGAATTGAAATCCTTACCTCGAAATCCCGAAAGAAATAATATAGTTCGAACATTAACGATTTTTGGCTTAGAAACATAGGTGATTAGATCTCCTTCAAATCCCGAAATGCCGCCCAAAAAGAACACAAGATTAGTGAAAAACATCAATCTAATGATGGCCCTAACAAACAACTAGCCACTCGACTTTGGTCTCTACAAACTGAAAAAAATTATATAAAAAAATAATAGTACAAGTCGACACTTACTTCTACAGAAGATTTCGGCTACCACTTGTGAGAAGATTTGGTAATGCCAAAGAAGAAGATTGAAATGGGGTAAATGAGATCTAAGAGTTTTAGCTTTTAAGAAAGATTTGAAGAAGAGATGAATAGATAAGAGGCTTAGGCATTTTCAGCTTTAAAAGAATAGAGTTAGGAGTTTTTTCAATTTTGGCAAAAAAGAGAAGAAGATGAACCCTTAATTGTCGAAAATAAGAGAAGAGATAATAAAAGCTATGCTCTTAGGAAAACAATGAATTTCGATACACCCTTAGCCAAAAACAAATTAGAATTTTGGCATATCATTAGCCACTTCTAGCTGTTTCCCTCCTTGCATTCAGTGTCCCACACTCGACCACCTCTTCCACCTCTATCCTATCCAACATTTCCCTCTTATCCTTATCTTTCTTTCTTCTGACTCAATCCACACTCAGTCCTGCAGAGTCCCAGCTGAAACCACCTCCTCAGGCACATATATTAAAAAAAACACTCCTTTTGCTTAACATGAGATTCGAACTTGCTCCCTTCAAACCCTCCTTATGGCGTCACTTTATGCCCTTAGTGGCGCCTCCATGCCTCTTTACCTACTAGAATTTTGTGTTAACTTTCCCATTCAAGTACCCATAAGGCCCACTTCACCTAGTTCTCCTTGCAAAGTCTAAAAACAAAAATTTCTACCAAGGCTCAGGCTTAACCTCAAACCTTCCTAAAAGCTCTAAACACACCAGACGCACACACATAGCATGGTATACACACGCAACACATAACAAATGCAGAACTCCCAATCTAGGATGTTACAATTTGAAACAGTTTTATTGGTGGCAAGGCATGAAACGTGATATCTCAGAATTTGTTTCGAAATGTTTGATTTTTAGCAAGTCAAAGCTGAGCATCAAGTGTCGTTAGGTTTATTACAGCCTATTATGATTCCTGAGTGGAAGTGGGATAGAGTGACAATAGATTTCATATCGGGTTTGCCCTTATCTTCGAAAAAGAAAGATGCGATCTGGGTTGTTGTTGACAGATTAACAAAATTACCTCATTTTATTCTGGTACGTACAAATTTCTCGCTTGATAAATTAGTCGAGCTGTATATTTCCATAATTGTGAGATTACATGGTGTTCCCCTATCTATTGTTTCGGATAGAGATCCAAGATTTATGTCGCGATTTTGGAAGAAATTGCAAGAAGTTTTAGGTTCAAAGTTATATTTCAACACTACATTTCATCTGCAAACGGATGGTCAATCCGAGCAAGTTATTCAGATACTTGAGGATATGTTGCGTTGTTGCATTTTTGAGTTTGAAGGTAGCTAGGAGAAATATCTACCACCGATTGAATTTTCTTACAATAATAGTTTTTAGACAATTATTAAGATGGCACCATACGAAGCTTTATATGGTTGTAAGTTTCAAACACCATTGTACTGGACTGAGCTTAGTGAGAACAAGATTCACGGGGTTGATCTAATCAGAGAGACTGAAGAAAAAGTGAAAGTAATTCGCAATAGTTTGAAAGCAGACTTGAAATGAAAAGATATTGAGTTCCAGATTAGGGATAAAGTGTTTTTGAAAGTGTCAACGTGGAAAAAGATATTACGGTTTGGTTAGAAAAGGAAATTGAGTCCGCTATTCATCGGACCGTATGAGATTATTGAGCGAGTTGGGCCAATGCCATATCGACTATCTTTACCCTATGAATTAGAGAAAATACATAATGTGTCTCATGTGTCGATGCTTCAATGATACCAATTCGATCCTTCCCTGTTATTTCCCTGACCAAGGTTAAAATTTAGTCTGATATGTCATATGCTAAAAAATTGATTCAAATTTTAGCTCGTGAGATCAAAGAGATGAGAAATAAGGGAATCGTATTAGTAAAAGTATTTTGGCATCGCCACGGGGATGAAGAAGCTACATGGAAAACCAAGGAAGCTATACGAAAATAGTACCCAAACCTATTCACTGGTAAGATTTTCGGGGACGAAAATTCTTAAAGGAAAAGTTGTAACAACCCATTTTTGGTCAAATCAAAATAGTGGTTATGAGGTCAAAATATTTATTTTATTATTATTTTTATATTTACAGTATGATAGCATGTATGTGTGAAAATTTCGTGAAGAAATTTTATCGTATAAATGGTCAATTTGATAAAAAAGACTAATCACATAAAGTGCAAAAGTGTTGTTCTATTAGCTAAAGGTCCTTATGTTGTAAAGGTCCTTATGTTGTAATTAGAGCATTATAATGGTAAGTGGACAATTATGGACAACCATCATAAGATTTTAATGTTTAATTAATAAGGTTATTTTTGTAATTTGGTATTTAATATGATAGTAAATAAAACAAACAAAATTTGTGTGTTATCATCTTCTTCATTACTGAATTTTGAAGAGAAGAAAAGCTCTCATTTTAGGGTTTCATTCGACCTTGCTATTTATTCTCAATTAGGTATGATTTTTGTCCCATTTTTAATAATTTCTATGTTTTTGAGATCGTTGCAACTAGGTCTAGCTATCCCAGGGACTAATTTGTAGAATTGTTAAAGATTTTGAGAGTTGCCATCATTGAATCTATGTGTTCTTTGATGTTTAATGTTTAAATATGAAAACTTGATGATAGTTTTACAAGTTTTGTTAAGTGATTTTTGGTGAAAATAAGAATTAGGGGTTAAATTGTGAAATGTAAAAAATTATAGTTAAAATGTGTAATAAATTAGAAATATGGGCTAATATGGAAACTAGTTAAATTATGCTATCATGAAATTGGATTAAATTGCATGAATTTGTGATTTTATGCAACAAGGACTAAATTCTGAAAATGTGAAAGTTTAGGGGTAAAAGGCTAAATATGCCTTAAAGTATGTTTTGGACTAAATTGAATGAATAGATAATTGAATAAGTTAATTTTGAATATATTTAAATAAAAAAAAGCAAAATACAGACCTTGGATCGAGGAAAAGATAAAGCTATCGACTAATTGACTCGATTTACCGTTTTAGCATTACATAAATTATTTATACAAAACTACGGTCATATTCGATGACAAATCACAGTGTTTAGCACTTAATGTGTGATTTGAGATAGTTTCGGCTATTATGGCACTTAGTGTGCAATTTGGAATAGCTTCACTACATAAGGCACTTAGTGTGCGGGATTATATTAGCTTAGGCTATGCGATGGCACTTAGTGTGTGAAACATTGAGTAAGGTATTTATTGTGCGGGATTATAATAGCTTCGGCTATGTAATGGCACTTAGTGTGTGAAACATCGATTAAGGCACTTATGCGGGATTATAATATCTTCGGCTATGCAATGGCACTTAGTGTGTGAAACATCGAGTATTCGACAGTGTTACGAAAATGTATGAGTTTATTATGAAATTGTACAGGTAAGTACATGTGAGTATGAAGTTCAAATAGAATAGGTTATGACTTTGCATATAAGTATATGAATAAGTTTATGGAAGGTTTGGTATTATCATGAATTATACATTAACTTGTTCAAATTGGTGATTTGTATTTTATGAATTGTTGAGTATATTTAGTACGAACTTACTAAGCTTTGTAGCTTACTTTGTTTGTTCTTTTCATGTTTTATAGTGAATTCAAAGATAGCTTGAACTCGAGGATCGTCAGAGACTACGTCACACTAGCCAACCATCTACTTGGTACTTTTGAGTTGTGTAAATATGGTATATGGCATGTATAGGCTTGAGTCATTTTGGTTATGTTTTGAAAGTGAATATTTCCATTTGAGATGACTTATGAATGGTTATGTTTTGTTTGTATTTATAGCCATGACATTTGACTTAATTTGGCTAGTTTGATTGTGTATATAGCCATGAGATTTGGCTTAATTTGGCTAGTTTGATTATGTATATATAAGTGTGCTTAAGGTGTATATTATAAGGTTTATGGAATTGGTATTATGTTAGTGAAATGGAACAAAATGATGTATATTTGATGAATGTTTTTAGAGATGAGCTAATGTTATTTTGTGAAGTGTTTAATGTTACTTGGAAATGGTTGATAAATTGATGATGATTGTGATTAAAGTTTAGGCTAGGAAATGTTAGATGAAATGGTAAAAATTATGGTTGATTTAGTTGTTATGGATTGCCTATTTTTCTTTATTTTTGTGCCATATGTGTAGGTGAAGGTTTGTACCAAATGGAGAGACAAAATGGCTTGGTAAATAGCCTATTTTTGTCCACATGGGCAGAGACACGGGCGTCTGTTTCAGCCGTGTATGACACATGGACAAAGTACACGGCCATGTGTCCCCAGGTGTTACAATTGGAATCAAGTCAGTATGCTCCACATGGCCTCACAAATGGACGTGTGATCGATTGTGTGGCACAAGTCAGTATACCCCCTAATTGGCACATGGCCTAGCACATGGGCTTGTGACTTGGCCATGTTACATAAGGCAGTATGCCCTACAGTTTTGGCATGGCCTAGTGTCATGGACTTAGGATTTTCATCTCATAGTCCATGCGGCCTTAGGCAATTCCTTGCTCCAAAAATGCCTAAGCCAGCATAACTCCCACAATATGAGGATTCACTAGAATTCCTCCACAAAAACCAACTTGAATGAAAGCAACTCAAATCGAGTCGATGATGAACAAAAACAAAATAAGAACAAGCCAGAGAAAAATAAGAACTCAAGAGAAAGAGAAATTTGAGTGAATGTTCTCAAGAATTCTTATTGCTCAAAAAAAACTCAAGTGATTTACAATGAGGGGAAAGGCCTCTATTTATAGTTAGCCTCCCCAAATCCAATGGTATAGATCAAGTACATCAATGGCTAAGATTAAAGGGTATCTACTAATTAAATCTCTAATATTACAAAATCATATCTACTAGGATTACATATCACATCTAGGATTGCATATCTTCGAAGATCATGTTTCCATATCTGTCAAGCTTGTAGATGGACCTTCAAACTCTTCACGCAATGGGCCAGTCCGATTGGGCCAATTGATCTCCTTCTCTCTTGATGGATCACCCAAATATGTCATGGTTGCGGGCTTCCATGCGCAACCCATGACATTCTCCCCCACCGAATCTAGTGATGGCCTTGTCGCGTCCTCCATATGGTACCGATCTATCTTGTCTTGGAATTGCCACAAGGCTTCAGCGGGTTCCCAACTTGTCTCACTATCGGGAAATCCCTTCCATCGGACTAGGTATTCATGTCGCGGTCAATAGTACTTCGTCTGACCATACGATCCGCCTCGATGTTTTTGACCTCTCTATCATAGACAACTTTTACCCCCATTGGTGCTCATTTGGACTTGCTTTGATTTGGGTCTTCTCTATCTTCATGGAATGGCTTGAGCATACTTACATAAAATACTGGATAGACTTTGAGTTTTCAGGTAACTCAAGCTTGTAGGCCACCTTGACTACCTTCTTCACAACTCGAAATGGCCCCTCGTATCGTCGCACAAGTCCCTTGTGTAAACCATCATGTCGCAAAATCAGGTGTAGTTTAGCAAAGACTGGGTCACCAACCTAAAATTGCACATCCTTCGATTTTGATCCGCCCACTTCTTGTTGCGCTTACTCACCTTATGTAGACAAGCTCTGGCTAGATCATTTTGCTCTTGCCAATCTCTCGCAAATCGATAAGCTATCGGATTCGATCCCTGCATAATGAGTTACAACAACATTGGGTGTAAGTGGTTGTTGCCCCGTTACTATCTCGAACAAACTCTGGTTCGTCACCCCACTTCATTGTAAGTTGTACAAAAATTGAGCCACATCCAACAACTTCGGCCAATCCTTTGTGTTGCACTTTCATAGTGCCGAAGATACGTCTTCAACAATGCATTCACTCGTTCGGTTTGCCCATCGGTTTGGGATGCATGCTAGTGGAAAAGCTCAAGTTTGAGCCCATTAACTTGAACAACTCCATCCAAAATCATCTCGTGAATCGCCCATCTCAATCACTGATGATAGACCGTGGTACTCCCCAATATTTCACCACATGTTTAAGGAACAAACGAGCTAGCTCCTCAGCAAGACACTCCTTGGTTGTGGGGATAAAAGTTGCTTACTTTGAAAACCTGTCCACCACAAAAAAAAAAAAATACTTGCAAACCTATCAAACTTAGGCAAACCCAAAATAAAGTCCATGGATTAACTTTCCCATGGGCACTCTGAAATGGCCAAGGGTTGTAACAAACCAGCAGGAACCTACAGCTCGACCTTATATTATTGGCACACCAAACAAGTTTTCACATATGTCTCCACATCGTCACCCATGTGAGGCCAATAAAACTTATCCCTCAAGAAATTCAAAGTACGGTGTATACCTAGATGGCCAGCCTATTTTGAATCATGACATTTCTTCATGACTTCCTTTTGCAAATTCCCATGTTGAGGCACATATAGATGTTGCCCCTAAGTGTATAGCAATTCTCCCTCGAGCCAAAACCGCCTCTTTTTTCCATCTTTGGAATGCTCTATCAACTTCTTGGTTGTGGGATCGTGGGATAATCCTTATTGAATGCACTCTAATAAGAGACTACCGAGTTGGCTTATCGTCACAAACTCTATTTTTTGGCTAAGTGCATCAGCCACGGTGTTGGCACTTCCCGACTTGTACTCTATATTAAAATAAAACTCGCTAGGAAAACCTGCCAACGAGCTTGCTTGGTGAACAACTTTTTCTATGTTAAGAAATAACTATTTGCAATATTATCAGTGAATATCATGAACTTGGAACCTAACAAATAGTGTCTCCATGTGCACAAATAATGCACCACCGCAGTCGTCTCTTTTTCCTGGACCGTGTATCTTTGTTTCATCTCATTAAGCTTTCGACTCTCAAAAGCAATTTGATGCCCATCTTCCATCAACACTCCCCCAATCGCATAATCTAAAGCATCCGTGTGTACCTCATATGCCTTTTGAAAAGTCTAGCAATGCAAGTATAGGCTCACACATCATTACTTGCTTCACTTTGTTGAAGGCTTTTTCGCACCGGGGTCCCAATCCCACACTTTATGCTTTTTCAACAAGTCCGTCAAGGGTGCAGTGATCTTGGAATAACCTTCAATGAAGCGATGACAATAATTTGCTAATCCAAGGAACAACACAACTCTATCACCTTAGTTGGTGGTTCCCAATCGACAATTGCTTGAACTTTACTTTCATCCATTCGAATCGTGCCACCTCCTACAATATGGCCTAGAAATGGCACCTCTCATTGGGCAAATGAGCATTTCTCCTCTTTAACATATAGCTAATTTTCTCATAGAATTTGGAACACCTCCCTCAAATGTTCCACCTTCTCCTCAAGCGTCTTACTATACACCACAATATCGTTAAGATAAACAACCACAAAACGATCTAAGAAGGATTGTAATACCTTATTCATTAGTGTGTAAAATGTGTCTGGAGTATTTGTCAACCCGAACGGCATCACAAGGAACTCAAAGAGACTGTACTTAGTCACACAGGCTGTCTTTGTAACAAGCCAATTTAGGGCCTAATTAGAATAAGGGTTGTGAGACCACAAATCCAAGGTAAAAATATGTTTTTTATGGCTTTTATGAGGTCTATGGCATGCTTGCATGATTGTGTGAAAATTTCATGAAGAAATTTTATAATTTAGTGAACAATTTGTCCATTAGGACTAAATTGTAAAGATTGGAAAATATGAGAATCTAGAAGATTTAAGCATGAAATGGCATTAGAAAAATTGTTAGAGGTCCTTATTTAGCAATTAGACCATTATATTTCAAGATGGACAAAAATAGACATGGGAAGGAAAAAATTCTTAAGAAAGGGGCCTTAAGGGCATTTTTTTCATTTGGTTAATAAAAGAATTAAAAGGGAAAAAGAAGTCAAAATTCATGTCCATCTTCTCCATGCTAGATGATAATTTCAAGGGCACCATAGCTAGGGTTTGTTCATCTTTCAAGCTTGATTGTAAGTACCTCCTAGCCTCGTTTTTAATGTTCTTCGTATTTTTGAGATCCTCCTATCTCGATTTAGCTATTTCTAGCTATATTTTGAGCTAGGGTTCATGTTAAAAAATTTACCCATCTATGACATGCATGTATTTTGATGATTTATAGAGGTATATGAAAGTTTGATGTATAATAAACATCTTTTTCTAAGAGATTTTCATGAGAAACTCGTAAAGGACCTAATTGTAAAAGTTATGAAAGTTATCATAAAACGGTGAATTAGTAGAATTTTTGAATGTTGTACTTATGAAAATTGTTCGGCTGGGCTTGAAATACAATGAAATTGGATATAAATCATTTTACGAGCCTAGGGGAAAAACTATAAATATATGAAAGTTTAGGGGTAAAATTTTAATTTTGCCAAAGTATGATTCATGGGTTATTTTAGTCAATGTGATTATTAAGCAAGTGAAATTTTTATTATAGATCAAGAAACATGAAGCCCGAACCGAAATCGAGGCAAGAACAAGGTGGTGGACTAAATTGAAGAATTCCACATATGTTTTGGTACCGAGGTAAGTTTGTGTGAAATTAAAGCTACATAATGTTATTATGTTTTTAATTGCTTTATATTATAAGAAATGAACATTATTTCTATGAAATCGATTATTGATGCCTCGATGAGAGTATAATGAAATTATGTTAAGTTGAAGTCCCGGTTGAATATTAGGAATAGCAAGGATACCATTGTCACAACATGAGACAAAGAGGATCCCGTGTAAGACCAAGTCTAGGACATGGCATCAACACCAAATGAAGGTCTAGTATAAGACCATGTCTGGGACATGGCCTCGGCATCGAAGAAAGATCTCGTGTAAGACCATGTCTGGGACATGGCATCGACAGTGATATACAATCTCATATAAGACCATATATGGGATATGGCTTCGACATTGAGACATGAGATCTTGTGTAAGACCATATCTAGGGTATGGCATTGGCATCGAGGTGTGATCCCATGTAAGACCATATCTGGGATATGGCATTGGAATCGTGTTACATGTATGATGAGATTGAGTATCCTTCAATATTCCAAGTAGTTCAATGGGTAAAGAGCTAAGTTTATGTTAAAGATGACAAGAGCAAGTCTATTTTCAAAAGAATAAAAGTGCTAAAGTTATGTGATGAAGTGATACAGGTATCCATGAGTAACTTACGAGAAATGAATGCAAACTATGAAATGTGATTTGGTAAGAGTAAGCATGAGTAAGTTATGTCGATGTGCTTGAGAACTCATGTATTATTCAGTGTGATGAATGGATGTTATCATGAGCCTTTATGTTGCTATTTATTTCATGCAAACTTACTAAGCTTTATGCTTACCCCTCTTATTTCCCTTTTCCTTGTAGTATCGCCAAGCTAGCTCAGGGATCGTAGGACATCAGAGTTTGGATCACACTATCAACTACTCTTTGGTATAGCAAAGTTTGATTAATTTTGGGTATGGCATGTATAGGAATTTGGTTATTTTGCAATATGTCATATTTTAGCCAATGTGATGGCTATTATTACTACTCATTCGTTTTGTAAATGGTCATTGGAAATTGGCCAATACTTGTTAAGTTTTTTATATTCAATGATGATTTCATGAAGAGTAAGTTCATGCAAATTGATGAGTTATGAGCAAAGTATATACATAATGAATGTAGTATGGATGTCTTGATTTTGGATAATAGAAGTGTATTATGACTATGTTAAGTGTTGCATTGAAATGTTAAAAATGTGGTTTTTTTTTTTCAAGGTCGCAATTGGTTTGGTAAATAGCCTTATAATTGTCCACACAGGTAGGCACACGGGCATGTGTCTAGGTTAGCCGTGTGCCTCTAAGTGTCTGCTGACGTCATAAATAGAATGTCAAGGTTTTAACACACGGGTGAGGACACGGGCGTGTCATGGCCGTGTGGGGGACACGGGCCATAGTCATGGGCGTGTGTCTAGATGTGCCTGCAGGTTCAAAATGAAAAATAAAATCCACACGGGCTAGGAACATGGGCGTGTATGACCACACGGCCTGCCCACTCGGGCGTGTCCCTATCCACATGATTGTGTGGCCCTGCTTTGAGTAAAAAAATTTTAAGCATTCGTAAGTTTTAGGTTTAGTCCCGAACCATCCCGTATTTTTGTTTAGGGTCTCATAGATCCATAATAGGGACATTATGATTTCAAATGAAAAGTTTTAAGTTGAATTAAAATTTATAGCCCGATATTGTACGATGATGTATGTTAAGTCGGTAATGCCTCGTATCCAGTTTCGGCGTTGAATACGAGTAAGGGGTGTTACATTTTGGTGTTATCAAAGCTACGATTTAGTTAATTCTCGGACTAACGTAGCATATGCACGAGTCTAACTATACATGCCATAAGTATGAGTACTTATATGATGATAGTGTGACGACTCCTGACATTTTAAATTATGCTTTCATATAGTAAATGGCTCCCGATAGAGCTATGGCAGATGATGTAGAAAGTAATATGCCGGCTCTCGTGCAAGGGACGGTGCCGATCGAGAATGATAATAGACCAGCGACTGTGAGTTAAAGAGGAGGAGAAGAGGCTAGGGAAGCCTTTCTTCACATGATGAATGCCTGGTATAAAGAGTTTGTTCATACAAACCCTAATGCTCAACCCCCTCCACCCCCACCTATTCCTCAGCCTACCCATGTAGCTCCCCAAGTGGTAGAAGTGGTAAGGAGAGAAAAGCTTCTGGTTGATAGAATCCGTAAATAAGGAGCTGAGGAATTTTGAGCTAGTAAAGATGATGATCTGGAGATGGTAGAATTTTGGCTTGAAAATACCATCAGGGTATTCGATGAGTTATCCTGCACACTTGAAGAGTGCATGAAGTGTGTTATGTCTCTCTTGAGAGATTCCACTTACCAGTGGTGGAACACCCTCGTGTCGATTGTACTAAGGAGAAGGTTAATTGTGACTTTTTCCAAGAAGAGTTTAGAAAGAAGTATATTAGTCAAAGGTTTATCGACCAGAAAAGAAAGGAATTTCTTGAATTAAAATAGGGTCGGATAACAGTAATCGAGTATGAGCATAAGTTCATAAGGCTCAGTAAATACACTCGAGAGTGTATCCACTAAAGCCATTATGTGTAAAAGGTTTGAGGATGGATTAAATGAAGATATCCAATTATTTGTTGGTGTCCTAGAATTAAAGGAATTTGTTATGTTAGTGGATGAGCTTGCAAAGTCGAGGAGTTGGTTAAAGAGAAAAGAAAAGCTAAAATTGAGTCTCGTGACTCAAGAAAGAGACAACTGAGTAAGTCATTTTAATCCTCATCCAAGAAGTCAAGAGATTTCACTACTCGATCAGCCACTTCAGCCGGGTTTTCAAATAGAAGTAAGGATAAATAGTACTCGGGGTCTAAAGCTTAGTCCACTTTAGTTGCTAGTGTTGGGAATGATTGACCAAGTAGACCAGAATGTCCACAATGTGGCAAACGTCACCCCGGTGAGTGCCGATCAAATGAGAGAGCTTGTTTCAAGTCTAGATCCCCAGATCATTTTATTAGAGATTGCCCCGAGATGGTCAAAAAAGAGAAATCTCAGAGTGCAAGATTGGGAAGTGCTGCTAGGGGGAGGTCCCAAAGAAACCCTAGAAATGGAACGAGTAGTAAGAATACATCTAGAGAGCAGGCTGCAAGATTTGAGGGTAGAGCACCTGTGAGGACTTATGCTATTCGCACTCACAAAGAAGTGTCATCTCTTGATGTAATTACGGGTACATTTTCTCTCCATGATACTCATGTTGTTGCTTTTATTGATTTGGGATCTACCCACTCATATATTTGCATGAAATTAGTATCTAGTATGAGCATGCTTGTAGAGTCTACAGAATTCGTGATAAAAGTGTCCAATCCTTAGGCAAATGTGTATTAGTTGACAAGGTATACAAAGATTGCCTTTTAATGATTAGAGGTCATTATTTTCGACAAATCTCATGCTATTTCCATTTGATGTATTCGATGTAATTCTTGGTATGGATTGATTAACTACTCATTGTGTGATAGTAAATTGTGGAAAGAAATACCTTGAGTTAAAATGTGAAAATGAGGATATTCTTCGTGTTGAATCAGATGAACAGGATAGATTGCCTGTATTGATTTCTCATATGTCTGCCCAAAAATATGTAAGAAAAGGATATGAAGCTTATCTTGCCTTTGTGATGAATGCCAAAGAGACTAAGTTAAGAATTGAATCTGTGCCGATAGTATGTGAGTATCCAAATGTATTCCCAGAAGAATTGCCAGGGTTGCCTCTAGTTACAGAGATTGAATTTGGCATTGAGTTAACCCTTGGTACTGCGCCTATATCAATTGCTCCGTATAGAATGGCTCCAACTAAGTTGAAAGAATAGAAGGCATAGTTACAAGAGTTGACGGACAAAGGTTTTGCAAGATCGAGTTATTCTGGGTGGGGTGCTTTAGTATTATTTGTGAAAAAGAAAGATGGTTCCATAAATTATGTATAGATTATCGACAGCTTAATAAGGTAACTGTGAAGAACAAGTACCCATTGCCAAGGATCCATGATTTGTTTGATTAGTTGCAGGGAGCCACGGTGTTTTCCAAGATAGATTTGAGGTTGGGTTATTACTAGTTGAGAGTCAAAGACTCAAACATGAAAACTGCATTTCAGACAAGGTATGGTCACTATGAGTTTTTAGATATGCCTTTCGGATTGAAACACCTGTCGTGTTTATGGATTTGATGAACCGTATCTTTCGACCATACTTGGATAAATTTATTGTGGTTTTTATTGATGATATACTATTTTATTCTTGTGATGAGAACGAGCACGCCAAGCACTTGAAGACAGTTTTGCAAATTTTACGAGATAATTAGTTATATTCCAAGTTTAGTAAAAGTGAATTTTGGCTTAAAGAAGTCGGGTTTTGGGGCATATTATTTTAGAAGATGGAATTCGAGTTGACCCGAATAAGATTTCAACTATGTTGATTGGAAACCGCCAAGAAATGTATCAGAGGTTAGAAGTTTTTGGGCCTAGCTAGATATTATAGACGGTTTGTCAAGGGTTTTCCATGATAGCAACTCCAATGACGAGGTTGTTACAAAAAGATGTGAAGTTTGAATGGACAGAAAAGTGCCAATAGAGTTTTCGAGAAACTAAAGGCATTGTTGACTGAGGCTCTAGTTCTAGTGCAACCTGAACCAGAAAAAGAATTTGTGGTTTATAGTGATGCATCCTTGAAAGGATTGGGCTGTGTGCTTATGCAAGAGGGCAAGGTGATAGCATATTCCTCTAGACAGTTAAAGATGCACGAGAAGAATTACCCGACACATGATTTAGAGTTGGCTGCCATTGTGTTTGCATTGAAGATATGGTGACACCATTTGTATGGTGAAAAATGTCGGATATTCACCGATCATAAGAGCCTAAAGTACGTGATGACTCAAAAGGAGTTGAATTTAAGGCAACGAAGATGGTTAGAGTTGATAAAGGACTATGAGCTAGTGATTGACTACCATTCGAGAAAGGTGAACGTGGTCGCCGATGGCTTGAACAGGAAATCCTTATTTGCATTAAGAGCCATGAATACACGGATGACCCTGTCAGATGATGGTTCCATCCTAGCTGAATTGAGGGCTAGACCGATGTTTCTCTAAGAGATTTGTGAAGCTCAGAAAGGTGACAACGACTTGCAAGCTAAAAGATTTCAGTGCGAGTCGGGTGTTGAGTCAGATTTTTGGATTAATTTTGATGGATGTTTGATGTTCCGAGACAGAGTCTATGTACCGAGAGATTATGAGCTTATTCAGAAAATTTTACATGAGGCACATAGCGGATGTTTATCTGTACATCTAGGCAGTACAAAAATGTATAACAACTTGAAGAAATGGTATTGGTGGCTGAGTATGAAGAAAGATATTTCTGAGTTTGTATCGAAATGCTTGATTTGTTAGCAAGTGAAAGCTGAACACCAAGTACCTTCGGGGTTGCTTTAGCCTATTATGGTTCCCGAGTGGAAATGGGACCGTGTTACTATAGACTTTGTGACGGGTTTACCTATGACACTAAAAAGAAAGATGTTGTGTTGGTCGTAGTTGATAGACTTACAAAGTAAGCCCATTTCATACCGGTACACATTGATTATTCACTTGATAAGTTGACAAACTTGTATGTTTTAGAGATTGTAAGACTACATGGAGTATCGTTGTCGATTATATAGGATAGAGATTCGAGATTCACATCACGATTTTGGATAAAGTTGAAAGAAGCCTTGGGCACAAAGTTAATTTTTAGTACAGCTTTCCACCCACAAATTGACGGACAGTCGGAGAGAGTAATACAGATACTAGAAGACATGCTCTGATGTTGTGTTTTGGAATTTCAAGGCAGCTGGGAAAAATACTTACTGTTGGTAAAGTTTACTTACAATAACAGTTTTCAGTCGAGTTTGAAAATGGTGCCTTATGAGGCATTGTATGGGCAGAAGTGCCGAACGCCTTTGTATTGGACCGAACTAAGAGAAAATCAAATTCACGGGGTCGATCTGGTTAGAGAAATTGAAGAGAAGGTAAAAATAATTCGTGATTGTTTAAAAGCCGCTTCGAATAGATAAAAGTCCTACTCGGACTTGAAATGGAAAGAGATCGAGTTTCAAGTTGGTGATAAGGTATTCTTAAAAGTGTCGCCATGGAAGAAAGTTCTAGATTTGGTGAAAAAGCAAATTGAGTTTGTGTTTCATCGAACCATATAAGATTACTGAGATGATAGGGCCGGTAGCTTATCGTTTGGCTTTACCGTCTGAGTTGGAAAATATTCATGATGTATTCCACGTGTCTATGTTACGTCGCTACCGATCAGACCCTTCGCATGTGATTACACCGACAGAGGTTGAAATTTAACCTGAAATGACTTATGGCGAAGAGCCAGTTAAGATTTTGGCACGGGAAGTCAAACAGTTAAGGAATAAATGTATAGCTCTTGTGAAAGTATTGTGGCAAAGACATGGGGTAGAATAGGCTACATGGGAGCCCGAGGAGGCTATGAGAAACCAATATCTAGACCTTTTTACCGGTAAGATTTTGGGGATGAAAATCCCTAAGGGGGAGAATTGTAACATCCTGATTTAGGGCCTAGTCTTAATAGTGGTTACGATACCACAAATCCAAGGTAGAAATATGTGTTTTATGGCTTTTATGAGGTCTATGGCATGCTTGCATGATTGTGTGAAAATTTCATGAAGAAATTTTATAATTTAGTGAACAATTTGTCCATTAGGACTAAATGTTAAAGATTGGAAAATATGAGATTCTAGAAGATTTAAGTATGAAATAGTATTAGAAAAATTGTTAGAGGTCCTTATCTAGCAATTAGACCATTATATGTCGAGATGGACAAAAATAGACATGGGAAGGAAAAATTTCAATAAAGGGGCCTTAAGGGAATTTTTGTCATTTGGTTAAAAAAAGAATTAAAAGGGAAAAAGAAGTCAAAATTTATGTGCATCTTCTCCATGCTAGCTGAAAATTTCAAGGGCTCCATAGCTAAAGTATCTTCATCTTTCAAGCCTGATTGTAAGTACCTCTTAGCCCTGTTTTTAATGTTATTCATATTTTTTAGATCCTCCTAGCTCGACTTAGCTATTTCTAGCTATACTTTTAGCTAGGGTTCATGTTCAAAAATTTATCCATGTATGACATTCATGTATTTTGATGATTTATGGAGGTATATGAAAGCTTGATGTATGATAAACATCTTTTTCTAAGAGATTTTCATGAGAAACTCGTAAAAGGACCTAATTGTAAAAGTTATGAAAGTTGTCATAAAAGTGTGAATTAGTGGAAATTGTTGAATGTTTCAGTTATGAAAATGGTTCGGCTAGGCTTGAAATACAAAGAAATTGGATAAAAATTATTTTACGAGCCTAGTGGCAAAAGTGTAAATATGTGACAATTTAAGGGCAAAATCATAATTTTTCTAAAGTATGATTCATGGGTTATTTTAGTCAATGTGATTATTAAACAAGTGAAATTGTTATTATAGATCAAGAAACACGAAGCTCAGACCGAAACCGAGGCAAGAATAAGGTGGTGGCCTAAATTGAACAATTCCACATATATTTTGGTATCGAGGTAAGTTTGTGTGAAATTAAAGCCACATAATCTTATTATGTTTTTAATTTCTTGATATTATGAGAAATGAATATTATTTCTATGAAATAGATTAATGATGCCTCGATGAGAGTATAATGAAATTATGTTAAGTTGAAGTCTCGGTTGAACATTAGGAATAGCAAGGATACCATTATCACAACATGAGACAAAGAGGGTCCCATGTAAAACCATGTCTTGGACATGGCATCGGCACCAAATGAAGGTTCCATATAAGACCATGTCTGGGACATGGCATCGACATCGATATACGATCTTGTATAAGACCATATATGGGATATGGCTTTGATATCGAGACATGAGATCCCACGTAAGACCATATCTTGGGTATGGCATCGGCGTCGAGATGTGATCCCATGTAAGATTATATCTGGGATATGGCATTAGCATCGTGTTACATGTATGATGAGATTGAGTATCCTTCAATATTCCAAGTAGTTCAACGGGTAAAGAGTTAAGTTTATGTTAAAGATGATAAGAGCAAGTCTATGTTCAAGAGAATAAAAGTGCTTAAGTTATGTGATGAAGTGATATGGAATGTGATTTGGTAAGGGTAGCATGAGTAAATTATGTCGATGTGCTTTGTAGTATCGCCAAGCTAGCTCAAGGATCGTAGGACGTCGGAGTTCGAATCACACTATCAACTACTCAAGGTTTGGTATAGCAAAGTTTGATTAATTTTGGGTATGGCATGTATAGGAACTTGGTTATTTTGCAATATGTCATATTTGTTAGCCAATGTGATGGCTATTAATACTACACATTCATTTTGTAAATGATCATTGGAAATTGGCCAATACTTGTTAAGTTTTATATATTCAATGATGATGAAATTCATGAAGAGTAAGTCCGTGCAAATTGATGAGTTACGAGCAAAGTATATACATGATGAATGCAGTATGGATGTCTTGATTTTGGATAATACAAGTTTATTATGACTATGTTAAGTGTTGCATTCAAATGGTATAAATGTGGTTTTTTTTAAGGTGGCAATTGGCTTGGTAAATAACCTTATAATTGTCCACACGGGTAGGCACATGGGCGTGTGTGACACACGGTCAGCCACATGGGTGTGTTGATAGGTCGTGTGTCCCCTGCATCTAATTTGCAAAAATTCAATTCATCACATTGGCCAGAACATGGGCGTCTGACTAGGTCGTGTGCCTCTAAGTGTCTACTAACGTCATAAACAGAATGTCAAGGTTTTCACACACGACTGAGGACACGGGCATGTCATGGCCGTGTGGGGGACACGGGCCATAGACACAGACGTGTTCCTGGCTGTGTGAAAATCCCTATAGGTTTGAAATGAAAAATAAAATCCACATAGGCTAAGAACATGGGAGTTTGTGACCACACGACCTGCCCACAAGAGCGAATGGCCCTATTTTAAGTAAAAAATTTGAAGCATTCGTAAGTTTTGGTTTAGTCTCGAACCATCCTGTATGTATGTTTAGGGTCTCATAGACCCATAATAGGGACATTATGATTTCAAATGAAAATTTTTAAGTTGAATTGAAATTTATAGCCCGATATTGTATGATGATGTATGTTAAGTTCGGTAATGCCTCGTACCTAGTTCGGTGATGAATACGGGTAAGGGGTGTTACAATCATGGGCTCATCACCTTTGGCTACTCTCACCTAGTGGTACCTCGATCGCAAATCCAACTTAGTAAACCATCTCGCGCTATCAAGTTGATCGAACAAATCTGCAATAAGAGGAATGGGATACTTGTTTTTCATAATGATCTTGTTTAAGGCCCTATAGTCGATGCACAATCTCAAGGGCCCATCATGCTTCTTTTGGAATAGCACAGGCGCACCAAATAGGGCTTTAGATGGTCTAATGAACCCAGCATCTAAAAGCTCCATCAATTACTTCTACAATTCCTCCAACTCGAGCGGAGCCATCCGGTATGGTGCCCTTGTTGGTGGTTCAGTATTGGGCAACAACTCAATCTTGTGGTCCTCCTCCCTCTTAAGTGGTAAATTTTGGGAAACTCCATGGGCATCACATCTTGAAATGACTTCAACAACTGTTTCACTTCCTTTGGAATTTCTCCCTTGGATTTCTCATCCATATTGTCCCTCAAGGTGGCTAGATATGAGACTTCATTTCTACGTACTCCTTTGGCAAATTGGATTGCCGACAATGTTTTTCCCTCCATGTTTTTCTTTTTTTTTTTTTTGCACCATATATCGACGGTTTGAATCGGAGATCATCATGTAATTCTCAAAAGGATGAATATTCACAATAACTCGGTCAAGCAAGCTTAATCCAACTACAAAATCATAATCATCAAGTGGGATTACCTTAATAGTTGCTTTGCCAGTCCGCTCACCAAGTTTGATTTCTATCCATTTTGCCACACCTGTTATGGGAATGCTTTCAAATTTCACCGTTTTGATTCGTCCCGAATCTTTCTCAACTTTGAGGCCAAGTTTCTTCGCCATTTCTTCAGACATGAATAAGTCAGTCGCACCGGATCAACAAGTACATTTAATCCCCCTGCCAATTACGATGATGTCCACAAACATCAGCCCATTACTTGTCTTCTCTTTGACACCACCCAATATCAAATTAAGGCTTTTGGAATCGTCTTCGGCTTCCTTACGTGCCTCCATGGCATGGAAAGAGGCTTTCTTCAGACAGACACTCATCCTATGTAGGCCTTAACAAAGATAGCATCTAAATGGTCCTTCTTATCCCAAGGCTTACCTTGACTAGCCCTTGGGCCTTCGCCATTCTTTTCCCTTTGGTCCTTGTCTCCCCCACCATTTCCATTGGGTCTCAACTTAGGTATGGAAGACTCACTATTATCAAACTTTCCCTAACATCGTAGAAATTTTTTCTCAGCCATGGCTGCGGTTAATTCAGTTATACCTAGACAACACAACTCTTGCTTAGCCCACATTTTCAGCCCATCTTTAAACCAATAAAATGTTTCCTTCTTGTTCAAGTCTGAGATTTGAAGGATTAACTCACTGAATTCCATAACATACTCTCGAACAGTGCCTTGTTGTGTGAGCCGAGGCACCTTAGCACGAGCCTTCTTTTTAGCATGTTGCGAATAAAACTGCCTCTTCAACTCTCTTTGGAACTCCTCCCAAGTCCCAATAGTCATTCTTCAACGTTTCTCATCCGTGGACCTATTTCACCACCACAAGAGAGCAACATCAAAAAAGTAAATTGAAGTAGTTTTTACCTTGGCGGCATCATCCTCAATGCCCATTGCTCGAAAATATTACTCCAATTCCCACAGGAAGTTATCCACTTCTCTCGCAGACCTAGCCCCCTTGAACTTCTCGGGTTTTGGAACATCCACATGATGTTGCTTTGGTCCCGAAGCCAACATCCCACTTCCCAAGACAGCCTTACAGATAGTGAGCTCCCCCTTAAGCTCAGCAATCTCCACTTTCATGGTAGTCACCAGGGCCTCAAGAGCTTCGTCCCTCACCGTCAATCTATCCGAAATGGATCTGAGAGAGTCCAACACAAATTCCTTACTATCTTCCCTCAGTTCCTCCATACGGATCAAAACCACTTCGAGTGTCTCCTTCATGTCACCAATAGACTCCTCGAGATTGACTGCTTGATTTTCTAAGCTCAACAACATATCGCTCAATCGACTAGCTTTTCTAGCCCTCCCATGGGTCTCTATTGGCTCATTCTCACCAACTTCTTTCGACATCCTTTAACAGTGCTTTCACAAACATTGGCTCTGACACCAACTGTCACGGACATAAGATTTTTACCTCACAATCCATGCGGCCTTAGGCAATTCATTGATCCAAAAATTTCTAAGTTAGCCTAACTCCCACAATATGAGGATTCAACAAAATTCATCCACAAAAACCAACTAGAATGAAAGCAACTCAAAGAAAGTCGATGATAAACAAAGAACGAAATAAGAACAAGCTACAGAAAAATAAGAACTCAAGAGAGAGAGAAATTTGAGTGAATGTTCTCAAGAATTTTTATTGCTCAAAAAAACTCAAGTGATTTACAATGAGGGGAGAGGCATCTATTTATAGTTGAGCCTCCCCAAATCCAACGGTACAGATCAAGTACATCAACGGCTAAGATTAAAGGGTATCTACAAATTAAATCTCTAAGATTACAAAATTATATCTACTAAGGTTACATATCATATCTAAGATTGCATATTTTCGAAGATCATGTTTCCATATCTGTCAAACTTGTAGATGGACCTTTAATCTCTTCAAGTAACAGGCCAGTCCGATTGGGCCAAATGACCTCATTTTCTCTTGATGTATCGCTGAAATGTGTCATGGTTGCCGGCTCCCATGTGCAACCCATGACACTAGCACACGGCCTGACACACAAGCGTGTGTGGCCACTTTGAACGGTACACGGGCTAGACACACGAGCGTGTGGTCGGTCGTGTGACCCAAGTCAGTATGTATGCCCTATTTTCACACAACCTGAGACACGGGCGAGTCTACTAGTTGTGTGAGGCACACATCCTATTCATACGGGTGTGTAAACCTTATTTACATGAAAATTTTCTAAGTGTCCAGAATTTTTGTATAATATCGGCTCAGTCTCGAGCCACTTTTAAAGCATGTTTAAAAGGGACAATGTGATTGACTTGAATGATTTATAAGATTGAATGATTATTATTGCATAAATGTATGCTATATGTGTTGTGAATTGATCAATAATACCTCGTAACCCTATTCTGATGTTGAATACGGGTGAGGGGTGTTACAGTTTAATTAGTCATGATTACATATTTAAAGGTTGATAGCGGTAGTCGTTGCTCTAATTTGAAATTGTGTATGCATGTGTTTAAGTTTTGTAGGTTTTGTATAAACTTGTAACTCAGATCCACCGATCGAACCGGGTTAAAGGTGTTACGTTTGGAGGTATTAGAGCCTAGGTTTTTTAACACTCGGACCTAAGTGGTCAATGTGAGGACCAGGGTTACGTAACCCATGTACCTTGATTGTCATAGTACCTAGACTATTTGACTTGAATATTTCTAGTTGAAATTGTGTGAATTCGTTTGATTTTGGGGTAGGATTTGAAACACATTGTCTTTATTTAAATGTTTTCTTTTGGGAACATGCCTTGGATCATTTCTTGCCACTCACGTTCTTGGTTTTTTGTTTTGTGTGTTAGAGTAGATACAATATGCCTCGTAGATGTGTTAATGAGGATGTGAATGCTCAAGAGGATGGTACATCCTCTGCACCTCCTTTGCCTCGTAGAGTAAATATACCGGATAAGAGTGTTAGCTCTTTGATGCAAGCCATGATCGGGGCATTTCAAAAGATTGCTGGTGCCAACCCTGCTCCTACCAATTAGGGACTGCCACTTGAAAGTCTGCAAGCATTGGGTGGTAAAGAGTTTACTAGATTGAAGGGAGTTGATCCAACTGTATCTGAGTACTGGCTTGAAAGTGTGGAGAGGATCATCGATTAGATGTCTTGTACTGACAAGAAAAAGCTGGATTGTATTGTGTCCCCACTCGAAGACAAAGCCCATTATTGGTGGAATATTGTGAAAAGAGGTTCTGTCGTAGACTGTTTGACTTGGGATTACTTCCTAAAAGTGTTTAATAGGAAGTTTATGGGCAAGTAGTACATAGAAGCTAGTAAGCATGACTTTCTAGACCGAGTTCAAGCTAGTATGATTGTGGCTGAGTATGAGTCGGAGTTTGTGTGACTCAATCAGTATGCTTTTGAGATGGTTCTTATTGAGAAGGACAGATTTAAGAGGTTTTGTTTTGGGCTTAATTAAGAGATCGATTTATTTGGTGGCTCAAAATATCAAGTTGTTCTGATGGTTGAGAAAGCTATTGAGGAGACTTTAGCTGAGACGCTGCACTCAGTGGTGACTGAATTAGGGAAAAAATCTCTAATAATTCTGGCGCATCTAGATGACCGCCTAAAAGAGGTCATGATACTCACGGTTTTGGTAGAGGTTCTAGACGTGGGTTTTGATCGATTTAGTCTAAGCACCCTTTCTGATTAGTACCTGTGGGTCGTTGGGAGGTTTTCAATGGCTGCTTTGTGGACACTGTAAGTTTAGGCACCCTTGAGAGTGCCAGAAACTAATAGGAGGATGTTTCAAGTGTGGCTCTAAGGAACAATGTTAAGGGACTGTTAGAAGAGAGTCAAGGTTTCATAGACTCAGAGTTTTGCACCTACACTTGTGCCTGTTAGAGGTAGTGACCGAGGTAGAGATAGTAATGGGAGACAGGTTGGGCAGCAAGTTGTTGCTCATATTGTTGCTACTAAGGTTGAGACCGGAGGACCATCTCAGGTATACTCTATTAAGGAGCCACAAGATGAAGATCCGATCGACGTAATTGTGCATTTTTTCTTACCTTGTAATTAATCCCTTTATTCTCATTGGTAGATTTAGGTTCTATTCTTTCGTAAATTTTGAGCAATTTAGCTCAAAAGTGGACAATCCTGATAGAGACCATTAAATTAGGAATAAAATTTATGACTTCTTTAGATGAATGTGTCGTAATGAATAGAGGAAACTGTTAGTGAAGTTACCAAAGGACAGTCCTTCTTAGTAAATAATATCTTTAAGAAAATCCGTAGGAAGTTCAAGAGAATAGGAATCAGAGTTGCACAGTGAAAGCACGGTGGTTGGTTTAAAAGAAAAAATAATAGATTTTGTGATTAAGCAAATGACGTGTCAAAGGAAAATTTTGACAACAAAATTCTTTTTAGGGGGAGAGTTATCACATCCCGAAAATTGGGTCAGTAAAACGAGGGTTGAGTTAGGTATTAGAAATTAGGGTCATAAGTGGGTAATTAAAGAATTAAAGTTACATATTCGAGTTTTTATTTTCTTAACTAGCTCAAAACTAAATTCAATTTTGAGGTCTAATTTGAAAAAATTGAATTTTAATTGATTTAGGACCTATATGGAAAAGGGAAGAATTACGAGAGACCTAAAGGGCAAATTGCCCAATTTTTGAAAATTGGTCTCCTACATAAACCCATTCACATCTTCCCCTTCTTTTCAAAACCTCAATTCATTCAAAATTTTCCTAAACCTAAATTAGAGAGTTTTTCAAAATCAAATCATTCCTTTAGATTTATTGACTTCCTCAAACACCAAAACAACCCCTAATTTCAAACGAAAGCCATGTTTTCTTTCGCAAATTCATCATTGTTCTTCTTGAGTTAAAATCTCAAATTAGAATTCTAGATCATCATTTTCATTGGATTAAGGTAATATTTTGAATTTTTATGGTTAAATAAAGAGTTCTGTTAATTTAAAACGAGTTTAAACGGGTATATTTAGATTTTATTTTTTAAAGTATGTTTGGATTCAAAAATGGCAGATCTTGGAATCTTGAGTAAACTTGTGTTTTCAAAGTGATTTTTGATTCATTCTAACCTAATTAGAAGGTATTTCACTTTAATTTGATAGTTCATAACCGAATTTCTACGAATCAAGTATTTTTCCCTTTTTCATGATGCTTGGATATACATGTGACCCGGATTCAGCCTAGATTGGTAATCCGTTGTTGTTTTAAAGGTTTTTCATGGACTGGTAACCTTACATGTATATAAAACCCTGGCTAGGCTATTTTTCTATGTTATCATTGGTTTAGCACAGACGGGTAACCTGACACAATTATTTTGTATCTGATTAGCTCATACAAGCATCATTTGTTTCTAGACTTATGTATTGAATAATTTACCAAGATCCATCGAAAAAGTAAAGGTTATTTGATACAGAATTATTTCTTTGAAGTAAATAAATTCTGAACTTTGAGTATGCGTATGTTTAAATGGTTACTGTTTTGGAATTATTTGATTATGTTGTGTTAAGGTTAATACTTTGAAATGGCTATATGAAATGGCTATATGAATCGGTTATAAGGAAATAATTATATGAAGTGTTTATACAAAATGTTTATATGAATAGATATTTAAAAATAATTTTTGAATGGAATATTTGGAATAGAAATATGGATGTTAAATTAGTAGATGTTGAATGAATAGTATATCAAATGTGTTTACTTGTATATGTTTTATGAGATGATAAAGTTATAAGTTTTGTATATGTGAACTCACTAACCTTGTGAGACTTGTGATATGTATAGGTTAATAATGAACTCATCACCTTGCTTATGAATTTAATTGTGAAATGTTTAAGTTACAACCTTTACGGTAAGTTAAAGTTTAAGTTTAATACGAACTAACTAAGCAAAGATTTGCTTGCATCTATTGTATTTGATTTCTTATTGATCATGGGAAGCTTATTTCGGTTGGAAGTTTGAGTCGCAGCTCACACTATTTGTTCAATGATTCAGTAAAAACTATGATTATTTTGATTTAGGTTATAAGTGGCATGTACAATGAGTTTGAGTTTAATGGTGTTATTTTAAACTTTTTTTAAGTAAGGTTTATTGATAACTGTATATATGTAGCAATTTGGCTCATGGATGCCCATATGAATGCTTTTGGTTATTTGGTTCATGGCTTATGAAAATGGTTGTTGATTTGGTAAAATGAATGTGAATGAAAGGAATAAGATGTCATGATTGGTACGTTTATAATTATGGATTTGTGATTATTGAATAAGAACTTGTTTGATAATTATTTTGTAGTACCAATGAGCGTACATTGGTTAGATACCTAGGTTCAATGATTTGGTGTGTTTTTAGCATGCTTAAATGTGTTTTGTATAAGTGAAAATGGTTAGAAATAGATTGGCTTGTTGCTTAAGAAATGGTAATTAAAATTGCTTATTTTTAGTAGTCATTTAGGCTCACACGGGATGGGACACGAACTGTCACACGACCCTGTGCCATAGACACGGCCGTGTGTCTTATTGATTTTTGGGTACAGGTTGGTTTACATAGTCACAGTGAGTTACACAGCCTATCCACACGACCGTGTGACCCATGTTTTCAAAATTTTCCACATTTTGTTATTTTGTTTCTAATTAGTCCCTGTTTATCCCAAATTGATTTTAAGGTTCCATAGGCTCAACTTAGGACCCGTATTAGTATATAAGCTATGAATGATGATTGGTTTTAAATATTTAATAATTAAATTAATTTGAATGGTATTATGATGTCATTTGTTTCGTTGTGATCGTAATACTTCGTAACTCTAATCCAACAACAGAGATGGGTTAGGGGTGTTACAGAATTGAAAGCATGTTTGCATGCCACTGTTAGTGTAAAATGAAAACACTAAATCTGTTGCTGAAACACATGTTAAGCATGTTTTTTTTTTTACTGAAACCATAATGAAGAGCATAAAATCCTCATTGATAGTATGACATATTGCATTTGCATTGAGTGGGTTTTGTGATTGACGGAAGAGCTCCATGAAGTACTGGTGGCATTTAAAGTTCGCATATTGAGTTAATATATTGCACTGGAGTACCGAGGATAAAATCATAAAATTATAACAAATAAACTTCCTATGTTACCTCCCCTTTTAATATCCTGAATTATGGCTTATGCGTTATTGTTAAAATGTGTGAAATAGCATGTCATTGTGAGTTTGAATGTGTATTTATGAATGTTTGTGAACTTAAGAATAATAGGAAAATACTTTAGAAAATGTTAAGTTTTAAGTTTTAAGAGGAAGCTAAGTTGATATGGCCTTAAGAGAAAATGTAAGGGAAATGAGACATGAAGTTGGGCTTGGTAAAGTGGCTACAAGGCGCCACTTAGGGCCTTAGCAAGTGACGCCATTATCAAGGGGAAGGGGCCAGGGATCGAGTAGCGTGGGAAGCACTTGGAGGTTTTTATTTTTTTATTTATTTTTGACAAAAAGGGGAGAGAGGTGGATGGCATAGGGACTTCATTTGGATGAGCTTTAGTTAGTTTTAAACTCTTTTTAGATTTCGGCTAAGGGAGGTGATAATTATGATTTAATCAATTATTTTAAAATAAGGGGATAAGAGGAAAAACAACAAGCAGAGGCTAGCCGAAATTGTGAAGCAAGTGTTCATCTTCTCTTTTATTTTGTTAAGCCGAAATACTCCCTATGCTAGCCGAATTTACATTCCACCATTGCCGAAACCCTCAAGCTCTTTCCTTCTCATCTTTTGTTGAACCGAAACTCTCTAAGTGTTCATCTAAAAACCAAAACTCCTTCACCCTCACCATTGCTGAATAGTTCATCACCATTTGAAGCCATAGTCGAATCTCTAGGTGCTTATTTTCTCCTTCTTCTATCGCGAGTCTTAAAAGCCGAAACTCTCTTGGTCTTCACAAGTAGCGTGGGGTGGTAAGTGTCTCTCCCTAAACAATCATTTTTTTGATGGTATGCCGAAACCAAGTATTTGGTCTTGGTTCTTATAGCATGGCCGAATGTCATAGTGCCATTAAGTGTGTTCTTTTGTGTGTAGCCGGAGGAAGGAAGCATTGAGGGAGTCTCTTGGATTCGATTACCTAAGGTAAGTGTTAGGTACTATTCGGCCAAGGGCCATGGTTATGGATTTATGTATTAAAGCCGAATCTAACATATGTGTATAGGGAATTTGACATCTCCATAGTCAAGTGGTGTTTTCGGGATTTTAGATTCATAAAGGTAAGTGAATCTGACATTCGGCCAAGGTCTTATTATGGCATTTAGATCTGTTTCTTCTTCGCTTTTAAGCCGAAAACTAACCAAGTCAATGGATCTAGTGATTAGCCGATTACAGGAAGGAGCATAGCAAAGTTTCGGGATTCGATCTTAAATCCAATCGACAACAAGGTAAGTTTTGGTTTCAAAAGTCCTTCGGGATTTAATAATCTAGCTTAATAGGTTTTGCTAATATGTCTACTAATGGCCAATTATAGGAACTAAAGGATCTAAGGCTTTAGATCTGGTTTTTCGGGATTTAAGTGAACCGCTAAGTGTATCAGGTGTGTACCCCACACTATTTCTTAATAAGATTTATGGCAATGCTTAATAAATATAAATATATGTGTTATTAAGAATGTGAAAAGTATGGCTAAGGTACCATACAATGGTACAAAGTACTCAAGTACGTTTTCCTATTCCTAGCGGGATTATGATAAGATCTGTTAAAACACGTATGTGAATCTATAAGAATGGGAATAGAGAATATGGCATAATAATGCATGATTTTGTATGACATGGGCATTTGGGTGAATATGAAAGGGGAAGTGAATGTGGTGACTATTGTCACATTATCTGAATGTGGTGACTTTGGTCACATTATCTGAATGTGGTGTCTCAAGACACAAAATATTATCTTGTGGCTATGCCACAATTTATAAAGGCGATGAGCACGTCATTGCAATGATCGCCTTCGATGGTGTGTAGCGGATGGAGGGTTGACTTAGTAGTCCCCACGGTGTGTAGGTTGGTACGGGTGATGTGTAGCGGATGGCATCTAGGTTTGGGTTCGGGTTTGCATCATATTATTTAAATGCTATACGTACATGTATGATTTGATATGTCTAAATTTGTTAAGGCTTAGTGTTGTGGTTACACATTGAGTCTGTTGACTCACCCTGTTGTGGGAACATTTTTCAGGTGACGATCAGTAATGGACCGGGTCGGCAGGAGCTTAATGGTGGCCATGCTCAGCAAGGAATTTTATGATTTTGACATTTTATCTTTATTTAAGTACTTTAATTTATTTGGGTTTGTTTTGATGTAATAAGGCCATAGTGATAAATTGTTTATGCATGCATTTTAATTATTCCAATACGTTACTAAATTTATCAAATCAAAGATCAAATGTTTTATTTGAAAATAAACCCTAAATGTTTTGACACTTAAATTCACATGATTTTAATTAAAGATAAAACCTATAATTCGACCTACCTTTTAATTTAAACGTTTTGAACTTAACAATGGCATCTTTATAAAAACTTATATTTCCAAAGTAAATTGGTTTCCAACTTGAGCCCAACCCAAATTGAGTTTTTCCGAAATCACTTAAAGATTTTCAGACGAACCAACGAATTTGAACTGTTTTTACTCGAGGAACATACCAAATCTTCTCGAGACTCGTGGGTCGGGTTTGGGGTGTTTCACCCCTACACACACATTTTAGATAGTACATTGTCCATAATGTGTAACCCCTAAGTAGATAAGGAGCGATGTAACTGCCCGTTTTCAGTGAAATCAGAATAGTGGTTTTGGGACCACAAATCTGATGAGTAAATTATTATTTTATTTTAATTTAAATTTCTATGGGATGTTATTAGGGTTGTATTAAAATTTTGTTAAGAAATTTTTATATTTGCATGATTAATTAAGTGAATAGGACTAAATTGTAAAAGTTGCAAAAGTGGAGCTCTATTAGTTAAAAGGGTCAAATGGATATGAAACTTTAAAGTGGATGGATTTAAATGGTAATTATACCATTTATAAAGCTAGTGGACAATTGATGGTGGTGGAAAAAGTCTTGAAATTTATATAATGAATGATCGAGCCTAGAAACTAACTATCACCACGATTGAGGCAAGCGCACCTATCGAGCAGTAGTATAGTTTAGTGGCAAGACCGGATTGTCGAACCCAAGTGAACCAAAAGTACTAATACTAACTTTCTTCTTATTATTTAGCCTAAGAATTAAGGGAATTGTTATTTAATCTAAAATTAACTACCTACTAAGCTAAAGATGATAAGACACAGAGAAGGAATTGGGGAAGTACTTGTGGGAAAACCAATTGATTAAGACAATACCCGAGGAAGAATCCACCTAGACTTCACTTCTTATCTAACTCTGAACCAGATGATTTATTCACTTAACTTGACCCGTAGGATTCCCTAATTTATATTAATACCTCTCTCGAGGCTACTAACGTCTAACCCTAGGTTGATTAATTGAAATCTCTTTCTAATGAAAACCCCTAGAATTGCAATAACTCGATCTATGGACTCCCATATTAGGTTTGACCCTAATCTGGTAGATTTTGTCATCCTATCTCTAGGGTTGCGATCAACTCTGCTTAACTACGCTAGATCTACTCTTAAATAGGAAATATTCCTCTTCTACCTAACAACATCAATACTTGAATCAGTATCCTGAAATATCAAAGCAAGAATTAAGAACACATAGTTAAGAACAAATCAAGTGTTTATTATATAGTTCGGAAAAAATAACAAGATCTATCTTAGGTTTTATCCCCCTCAGGTTTTTGAGGGGTTTAGTTCATAATCATAAAGAATACATCTCAGAAGAAAAATAACAAGACATAAAGAAAACCCTAAAACCCCCTGAAGGAATTGAAGGAGAGATCCTCCGTCTTGAGTGTGATTTCGGCTTCTGAGATGGATCAACTGGCTTTCTTTGAGTGAATCCTACAATTCGACCTCTTTGGCTTGGCTCCTTGGCCTAGCCAAACGCCCCCTTGAAGGTTGGCCTCTAAGGTGTTTATATGAGGCTTTGGAATGTCGTTCTTTGCCTCTAAGTACCTTAATCCTAATGAAACTCTTCTTTGCTATGGTAGGGACACACTCGTGTGGCACAGCCGTGTGAATCGAATCCAGGCCGTGGTTGGGTCTGTTAAGGAGGCACGGCAGTGTCTCTGGCCCAGGCCGTGTTGATTTTGTACTTTGGCCCACTTTCTCTATTTTTAGCCCGTTTCTTGTTCTTTTCATCCTCTGGTGCTCTCCTAACTATAAAACATGAAATTAAATGATTAAGAGCACCAAATTCCACAATTCAGGGAATAAATCATCCAAAAGTATGGTAAATGTGGGATTAAAACATGAACATATTATGGTTTATCAAATACCCCCACACTTAAGCATTTTCTTGTCCTCAAGCAAAAATCTCTACTCACAATTAGAATTAACTTCCCTCGATTCATAATTCTCATCAACAATGCCTCATCATAATTCATAGATAATTTACACATGGATAATTTAACTCAAAGAGTCCTGAAGATTCAAACAATCAAAGTCACAAATTTGTAGCACGAAAAATAGGTGTTTTCCCTTATCTAAATAATTACCTTTAATTCAAAATCGACAAGAGTTGACATCCTCACTAAAGATTCACTCAAATCACTCAAAGTGTTTAAGGTTCAATATTAAGCTCTCAAAAGTCGAACATGAAAAGTTAATCCCATAGGCTTGCCTGAAAATCAAATCTCCACCACTATAAAATGAAATGATACACAGATCAAAAGGTCTTTTAAAAAAAAGGGTTGTAACGGGGCTTAGTTTAAAGGTGTGGATAAAGGCTGAATTAAAGGGTTAGAATCAAGATTGAATTAACAATTTACCTAACTAAAAAAATGAAACTAATCCTGAATAATTACATCAGTTAAAAACTTGAAACTAGTAATACGAGCTTCTTCTTCAAGATATGGAATTTAAACATATAAGCTCACTTAATTATAGAACTAATAATGAATATATTTCGATTTTTTTAAGAACAAATCAAGTAAATACATAATAAGATAAATTTAACTACTGAAATAAAATAATTAGGCAACTGATCAAATCAAATCTGGATAGAAGGGTAGTCAAGAGAAATGGTGATAACAAATACAAGATGGGTTTTAGGTTAATATTAGTGGGTGAATCAATAAAAGGGTTGTTAGTATCAAAGGGGTTCACTAGGGGTTAATTGTGAGGGTAGGCTTTATAGTGGAGTGAATGGGTTAAATCCTAGGTGCCTTTATCATCTCTGTATATCAAATCAAAGGTGTGGTCTCAACATGTATAATCGAAGCAAGTTCTAGAATAACAAATCAATATTGACATACTCATAATAAAAAAAAGTGAGCAGGAAAAGAATATATGCTCTAAAAGGCTCAAAATCTCACAAAAATTATGGGTTTTTGATATCAAATTTGTAAATTTCAAACTTCAAGGTAATATTCAAATTTAGGTCAACAACCTAGCAAATTTTTTTAATTCTGAAAAATAGGCTTATCATGCTTGATTCTTTAGTATCTTAAAGTTTAAATTATCAATGCACAATTAACTATGACTTAATCTAAAACATATCAATAAAAATCATAAATCAACAGAAGTTTCATTCTAATTAGTGATATGAGAAAACTACTTAAGAATAAGGCATAATTCAAGGATTTTGAAATAATACTATAGTTGAGCCCCCACACTTAAGACGTACATTGTCCTCAATGTACAAAGATAGATAATGATTAGTAAGAAAGTCATAAGAGAGGGAGAGAGGTGAAACTTCCTGAATTATGGATGAAATCCTTGGAGGATGATCAATGATGACTAGGTATAGGTGAAGGTGGTGGAGAATACTCCGGTGGTGTGTTCATTCCTTGAGTGGCACCTTGAACCTTTTTAAACTGCAAAGTCATCAGTAAAGTTTTTAGGAAGTTATTATTTAATTGACGTTTTTTATAGTTGCTCGAGAGTTAAATAGCCAGAGATAAAAGAAATCAAATTATACTTAAAAATTTAAAGAGTTTAATAATAAAGGAAAATGAACTAAAATAAAAATAAAAAATAAGAATAAGAATAGAAATAAAAATAAAGAAAATAAAATGACTCAAAGGTTTCTCATCATCGGAGTGATCTCGAGGTGGTGATGGCGACAATATGTGAAAAGAAAACTAATAAAATCGACCACGGCCACCTAGCACGGCCGTGTGGATTTATCTCAGCTTGTGTTCTTTAGGCAGTTTGGACCACGGTCGCATCCCATGGCCGTGGCGTTGAATAGGAGCTCGCGTCTTGGGGAAAATTTTTGTCCTGTTTCTGCACGATCTCCACCACACCCCTGTACCTATTCGTGTTGTCCACATGGCCACGACCATGCCCGTGTGCAAGGTCGTGCGGAGATAGAAACTTGCGCTTTATTTAATTGGTTAGTTTGTAGTTAGGTGCTAAATATCGAAAATATGATATTAGTGAAGTTAGTGCTCGGGTTGCCTCCCGAGAAGCGCTCGTTAAAGTCTTAAGCTAGACTTACCTCTCATTCACATAATCATGGTGGTTTGAGGAGGTGAAAGTCCTTTCTCATGCTATCAATTCGGTTATCGATATATAGTTTAAGTCGAGTGGTGTTTACCTTAAAAGTGTCGAACTTAGGATTACTTACCTCGACTGTTCCGTATGGGAAGATATCCAGTACCGTGAAAGGGATTTATTCATTCGTTTTAAGGTCTGAACTGGCAATTCGAGGGTCTATTTTATCTAACAGTACCTGATCTCCTATTTTGAAGTGACTTGATGTTCCTATAAGCTCGTCTTGGGGTTCCTTTGGTTTCACTTTGTGTGGTTGTGATTTCTCCTTGAAATGTACTTTCCACTCGTCTAGTTCGTCAACCTGAAGCCTTCGTTCTTTCTAAATTACTTCTTTATCGGTACGAGGTCTAAGATCCGGTTCAGTTATGTGATTTTGTGGTGCTTCCTGTAAAGAAAGTTGAACCAAATGATTATCAATAGAATTTATGTTTTCACCTTTATCACTCGATGTCTTAGTTGAGTCGAGAGCTTGAAGACTGATTGATTCGTCACCTACACGAAGTGTGAGTTCACCTGTACCAACATCAATTTTAGCTCTGGCAGTTTCTAAAAAGGGTCTTCCTAAAACTAAGGGGATACTATTGTCTTCATTCATGTCTAAAACAACAAAGTCTACTTGGAATATGAATCTGTCAATTTTAACTAGTACATCTTCAATTATACCCCTAGGAATTTGTGTAACACCCCAAACCCGGCCCAAACACTACAACCAGATCTGGTATGTCACTAAGGAAATTTTGTAAAACATGTCGCATTTTCAGAAAAACATTTTGGTAAAGTTTAACCTTTTATTAGGGAAAATTTATAATTTATAGTTTTAAATAAAATATGCCTTTATGAATTAAAACCCAAATTTAAATACATGCCTTAGTTCAATTAAAATAAAAATTTAAATAACTAAAAATAATAAAAGCCCGTAATAAAATAAAATTTAAAGCGATGGCCCATGGCCTTATTACAACGAGATTTAAAATCCATTAAATAAGAATATAAAATAATAACTAGAGTCCTTTCTTTGGATCCAAATGTTCTTTTGCATGGCCACCTTGCGCTCCTCTCCGGCCGGTCCGATGCACTAAATGCTACCTGAAATGTTAATTAATTGGTTGAGTCGTGAGACTCAGTGTGCAACCCTCATGCACCATTAGATTTGGGCCTTAGCCCCATACAACTAAAATAATCAGAATTAATATACATAATAATAATAATATGCAAGCCCAACCCAAATTCTAGGTTTCCATCCGCTACACGCCCCTGTACTAGCCATTCACACCATTGGGGATTTCTACAATCAACCCACACTACTACACGCCTTGATGGCAGTCATGCTGCTCATCATCAGATCATGGTCGTAGCCACTACAACTGATGACGGCAAAAGCCGCTACAATAGATCACGGTAGAAACCGCTACAATAGATCACGGTGAAAACCGCTACAACATATAACTTCCTCCTTTCATCAAACCCAACCCATGCAATCACATAAAATCAATATACTTATATCGTTTAATCAGAACATTCACTAACCTGATGATTTGCTTTTACCCTCTTTGGGTTTCCTCTATTATGCCCGGATTTTAGCATTTATCAAAACATATAAGACTTATAATCATATATTAATCAAATAGATCTAGATGGTGGGAAAGTGTTACACACCTGATATCGCAAAATCCAATATTCTTAGTCGATATCCTTGTTATCCCGATCTACAACTTTGCTCAAAAAGCTAGAAAGATGTGAAAATAGGGCCTCTCCTTGAAATCCCGAAAATAACACGACTTGAGTGTTACTGATCTTTGACTTAGAGATCTAAGCGTTGGACTCCTCTATTGTTTTCTTCAGATTTGGCACAAGCAGACTTTACTAAAGAAAATTTGGTAACTTCAGGAGATGAGATCTAAGAATTTTAGTTTTTAGAAGATTTAAGAATTGAAGAGATGGCTAAGAGAGATTTGGCCAATGAATATTAAGGAGAAGAATAGAATAATAGAGATGTGATTTAGACTTTTAGGGATTAGAAGAAAAATAACAATAGAGGTTAAAAGATTTACCAACCAGAAATTTTAGAGAGGAAGAAAGGGTGAAGAAAATGGTGGTTTTCGACTTTTGAGAGGAAGAAGATGAGAAAAGAAAATAAAAGAAAGGCTTCCAAAATTTTGGCACACCCCCTCTTTATATAGAAAATGGATTCCTCCCTCTAGCAGAGATTGATTTTTAGCCAACAACGCCACACATGATAGCTCCTATCCTTTTCCTTATCTTAATCTATTATCTCCTCAAAAATAGTCTTTATCTGCTTATTATCCTTAAAGACTAAATCCTAAATAATAGCCTTTATCATTTATTATCCACATAGAATAAATATAATAAAATTCCCAAAAAAATAGCCTTGTGCCATCCACTTCCCTAATCCCTAATGCCAAATTTAACTAACTTAAATTAGAAGATTTGGGCTCCTTAAAACTTAAAATTTGGGCCCCTAACACTTAAATTAACTCATTCACATATTCACCCATTAAACGCATAGGCCCAAAAATTTAGGATGTTACAATTTGAATAGTCTTATCAACTAATTGAATACTCATCCTAGTTTGTTTGGGTTTCCCTAGACCTAGTCGTTTAAAAATTTTATAAGGCATAACATTGATGCTTGCCCTTAAATCAGCTAAAGCATTATCAATAGATAAACTACCAATTAAACATGGAATTATAAAACTCCCTGGATCTTTTAAACATAGATAAACTACCATTTAGTTCCACATGCGATTCCTCGCCTAACTTCCACTTGTTTGTCAAAAGCTCTTTTAAAAATTTCCCTAAATCTGGCATCTGTGAAAGAGCTTCCAGAAACGGTAAGTCAATAAGTAATTTCTTTAAAAGTTTAAGAAATTTACTGAATTGTTCATATGTGTTGTATTTCTTCATCGCATTGGGGTATGGTATTCGAGGCTAGTACTCTTTAATTACGGGTTTTGGTTTTTCTTGGCTTTCCTCAACTTTACCTTCACTTACCACAGGTTCTTGCCTTGGCTCAGATTCAGATTCAACTAACCCTTCACTGTCATGAGCTGTTATGGCTTGAAGTTGCTTCTTTGGGTTAGTCTCAGTGTTACTTGGCAAGCTACCTTGTGGTCATTCAGGGATCAGCTTAGCGAGTTGCCTTAACTGGTTCTCAATCCCTTGAATCGATGCTTATTGATTTTTAAGTGTTGTTTTGGTGTTTTGGAAATGTGTTTCTGACACCGTTATGAATTTTGTCAGCATCTCCTCAAGGTTCGGCTCCTTTTCCTGTGGGTAGAGCTGTTGTTGGATGTTTGGAGGGGGTTGTTTTCTATGATTTCCTTGACCACCCCATGATAAATTTGGGTGGTTCCTCGAACCTAGATTATAAGTATTACTATAAGGGTTATTTTGAGAATTAAAATTGTTACCCATTTAGTGAACTTGCTCATTTTCAGTGCTCGGGTTGTAAGGTGGATATTTTGTATTACTCATTCCTCCTCCATTCATATCGTACTGTATAGTTGGATGTACCTGCAAAGAACCACATAAGCCATCAATTTTCTTAGTTAAAAGTTCTACCTGGTTTGATAGCATGGTTACTGCGTCGAGGTTGAAAATACTGGTAAATTTTGTTGTCCTTGTCCTTGTGACTTGCCACTGATAGTTATTCAGCGACATCTCATCAATGAATTCGTAAGCCGCCTCAGGAGTTTTGTTATTTAGGGTTCCGCCGGTAGCTGAATCGATTAATTGCCTAGTCGAGGGGTTCACACCATTGTAAAAAGTTTAGACCTATAGCCACAAGGGTAATCCATGGTGTGGGCACCTTCTCAATAGATCTTTGTATCTCTCCCATGCATCGTAAAGTGTTTCTAAATCCATCTGTACAAAAGAAGAGATATCATTCCTTAATTGGCCATTTTGGCCTGCGAAAAATATTTTAATAAAAAATTTTTAGTAATTTGTTCCCATGTAGTGATTGATCCTCGTGGAAAAGAATTCAGCCACTGTTTAGATTTATTCCTCAAGGAAAAGGGAAATAATCAAGATGGATGGCATCATCAGAAACACCATTAATTTTGAAAGTATTGCAAAATTCTAGGAAATTCCCCAAGTGATTATTTGGATCTTCATCCTGCAAACCTTCAAACTGAACAAATTGTTGTATCATCTAAATTGTGTTTGGTTTTAGTTCAAAATTATTTGCAGCAATATCAGGTCAACAATACATGACTCAGTTCTTGTTAAGTTAGGTTTAGCATAATCATACATAGTTTGAGGAGCATGATTTTTGGCCACCTCCTGAGGTAGCGGATTATTCTCGGCCATCTCTTCGGTAGTATTAGTTTCATCTTCTTGCTCTTCTTGTATGTCTTGTACGCTTCTCCTTATTTCTCTTCGGTTTTTGCGTACAGTACCTTCAATATCACTGTCGTAAATTAAGGATCCTGTCGTGTTCCTTCTAGTCATAAACTAGAGGTACCTGCTAGGAAAAGAAAAAGAAAATTAGAAAAGTAAAAATAAAGTTTAATTGAAAAAAAAATGGCTAAAGTAATAAAAATTTAGCATTCTTAATATTTCAGTTCCCCGGCAACGACGCCAAAACCTTGATGGTGGTGGAAAAAGTCTTAAAATTTATATAATGAATGATCGAGCCTAGAAACTAACTATCACCAAGATTGAGGCAAGCGCACCTATCGAACAGTAATATAGTTTAGTGGCAAGACCGGATTGTCGAACCCAAGGGAACCAAAAGTACTAATACTAACTTTCTTCTTATTATTTAGCCTAAGAATTAAGGGAATTGTTATTTAATCTAAAATTAACTAACTACTAAGATAAAGATGATAAGGCACAGAGAAGGAATTGGGGAAATACATGTGGGAAAACCAATTGATTAAGACAATACCCGAGGAAGAATCCACCTAGACTTCACTTGTTATCTAACTCTAAACCAGATCTTCTCTTAAATAGGGAATATTCCTCCTCTGTCTAAGCACATCAATACTTGAATCAATATCCTAAAATATCAAAGGAAGAATTAAGAACACATAGTTAAGAACAAATCAAGTATTTATCATATAGTTCAGAAAACAATAACAAGATCCGTCTTAGGTTTCATGTAACACCCCTTACCCGTAATCCATGCCAGAACCGGGCCCAGAGAATTACCGTATTAAACCCATATGATCGCCACTTAGGCTCATCAATTACTCTTTTAAGTCACCTTTACAACCTCAATCTCGACTTACGAGGCCTCACTCATACACGCAAGACTCTCGAGTCCCTATCGAAAACTTCTACGATTTTATAAATTTTCCACCTAAATAGGGACTACATGCCCGTGTAAGGTGAGACACGCCTGTGTAAAGTCACACACGCCCATGCCCTCAACCCATGCATGAAAACTCAAGCATTCTGCCAATGCCCCACGGCTAGGACACACGCCCATGCTCACCACCGTAGTGAACACTGACTACACCATACGGCCTGAAGTCTAAACACACGCCCGTGTTGCTAGCCCGTGGCCTATATTGCTCAAATCTGTCAAGGAGACACAGCCAAGGCACACACCCACGGGCTGGCCGTGTGGCACACATGGCCTAAACACATTCCCGTGTGTCTATCCACATGGATAAGAACAAAGCTATGTGCTAAGCTCTTCTCACCCCTCAAGTTCTTATATCATATACTCAAACAACACATCAATAATCAATTCAAATTCAAACACAATCTATCATGAATAACTACATCTTTTCATCTAATAAAGCAGCCAACAACTATAGCATTATACAAAATAGATTATCCATCTATAGGCTAACATATCTTAGCCATTACAACAAAATTCACTAACTTGTCTAACCCCTATACATGCCATATACAAAACATTTAGTCTAATGTATCGGAGTAAGCTGATAATGTGGGCGATCTTCTGATTAATCCATGTATTTCGATTCAAACCTCTTTCTCTATAAGACAAGTGAAAAGAAAAGGAGTAAGCGTTGAGCTTAGTAAGTTTACATATAAACAATTTAAGCATTCTAGTATAAACTAAACAACAATTAGCATTATACTACCAAATAAATTCACATCCAAAATTATGCTTACTCTTTCTATCCCTTACCACATTTCCAACACATCATGAGTCATATACTCATAATCATTGACATGCACCCATGCACTCAATACCACATTTACTCAAAAAAACAACACATCATTTTATCAAACTAATACATCCACACAGCTTAATTCCTCGGTGGTTTCGCACTCAGCCCACCACAATCAGGTAATAAGGTAGTATCATACATAGCCTACCAAGAGGTACTCATAGTGGTTTTGCACATAGCCCACTAAATAATATACTTAACTATGGTATTGCACACAGCCCATAGTTGTTAAGTATTAAGGTGGTATCGCACTTAGCCCACCATCAAATATTATCACTACATATCCACATATCTACTTACTCATTCATTCATTCATGATATCTACCACTTTCATTCCACTTGAACCACATAGGTTCTCAATCATCCTCATTTATTCTCATTCATGCTATACACTAGCTAACATTAAGAACATATAAGTAAAATGCATTAATTACGCATAAACTTACCTCGGTACTCAAAAAGTATAAAGATGTGCAATTTAGTCCACCACCTTACTCTTGCCTCGATTTTGATCCGGGCTTCGTCTTTCTTGATCTATATTGATAAATTAACTCATTCAATACACACATTGAGTAAATTGACTATTATCTCATACTTTAGTAAAATTACCATTTTGTCTCTAAACTTTCTCACATTTAAACTTTTGGCCCAAGGCTCGTAAAGTGATTTTCATTCAACTTCTAGCCTTTCATGCATAGCCAAACCATTTACTCAACTAAAGCAATCATCAATTCTCACTAAATCCCACATGTATGACCAATCTCAAGACTTTCACAAACTAGTCCCTACATGCATTTTTCATGGAATTCTCTTAGCAAAAGATGTTTCTACCACATCAAGTGTAATATCCTTAAATCGGGGTCTCTGCATTTTGCATGTGTTTGCATGTGACGGTATGTCTGCTGTGCTAGTTTAGCATGTTTTGGGGTCTAGGCATGACCTCGGGTTAGGCCTGAGGCATGGCCAAAATTTTTGTTTTGGTGCCTAGGAAGAGGGAGCTAAGAAAGTTAGAGGTTAAAAGAAATTATGGGAGGATTTAGACTCAGGAATTGCCTTGATAAAGTGACAAGGAGGCGCCACTTAAGGCCTTAAGCAGTGATGCCACATGTAGGGAATGGAGCTCAGGTTCGAGCAGCAGAAATCCTTTTCGACTTATTCTTTTTCACGCCAAGAGCAAGGAAGAGGTGTGCTCAGGTAGGGCTCTCTTGGATGGATATGGATTGAGTCAACAAATTTGATATGGATGGAGAGGAGAAAATTGTGGAGGGTGACTCATTCAAACTATTTTGAATAGGTGGTTAGGAGGATTTTTAGGAATCGGCTAAGGGAGCTTAGTGTTGGCCGAATGCCAAACACTAAGGGGTGAGGAGGAATCGGTTGGGTTAGCAAAAGGGTGTGCCGAATGTTCTTAGTGAATTTGGGGGAGCATTTTGGCTAGTTGAGAAAGAGTTTCCTTTCTCTTTCGTTTTGGGTCAAGTCGAAACCTCATTTGCATCTTTTTTTTTTTATTTCGACAATAGGGGGCTTGGCCGAATCACTTTTGCTATTTCTCTAAAGAGCCAAAATTTGACTTTCACTTTCTTTTCTCCCTATTTTTGCTAAAAGCCGAAACCAACATCTTCACCTCTATTCTACATCTTTTCCTTCTCTCAAACCCCTTGTGCCGAAAGTTCTTTCATTCTCCTTTGCCGAATCCTCCTCATTCCCATTCCCTTTTTCTTCTTCATCTCTAATATCTTCAAAGCTGAAACTTTGTTGAGTTTTCTTCTTCTTCTCTTCTCTCTAGTGATTGGCCGAATACTCTACTCATAAATCCATCTCTTCTTGCGTTTTCTCTTCAATATTTTAAGTGTTGAAACCCATCTCTTCATTGGTTCTCAAAGTTGAACCTCAAACCTTGGTGTGGTAAGTTTTGTTACTTTATCTCTTTTCTCTCTCTATTTCTTAGGGTGTATGGCCGAATCTTCTTAGTAGTCTCACCCTCTTTTTTGGATGTCGATTCCCTTATCTTTGGTGCTAGGGCCAAATCTTTGCAAAAGCCAGAGGGATCTCTTTCGTTAAGGAAGGGGTGGCGCCAACGTGTAGATTCTCAGGTTTCATTTGGATCGTGGCTTGGATTTAGATCTTGTAGATCTTCGAGATTTGGCTAAGCGATCTAGGTAAGGGTTCTAACATGTTTCGGATCTGTCTCTTATTCTTTTAAAAGTCGAAGGCTAATCATTTGTGTGTATTAGTGCTTGGCCGATTGCAAGGGGATCATCAAGTAGTTTCGGGATTTGGTTGGAAACCAAATTGGCACTAAGGAAGGGGGAAGACAACGTTTCAGGATTTCGCTTAGATCTACAAATAGTCAGGTGTGTAACGCTTACACACTTCATTAGTAGTATATGTATATTATGTTACTATTATAGCCATTGAAACCGGTAGCTATGCCTTGTGGGCATGAGTGTGGACTCCGGTAAGTCCTCTGATTATGGATCTCGATATATGCTATCATGTCACTGTTAAATGTTATGCCATGTGTTACTTTGCATCATCATATGTTATTATGCCACGATTGATATGGACATGATGGTGGGATTGATGAGAGGAGGGGGAAGAATTATTTTGGACTGTCACCAGTGGTTTTGACCACACGACGGGTTGGCCCCGTCTTTGATATTATAATTTGTGACTAAGTCCCAGTGGTTTTGACCACTAGTGGTTTTGACCACATATGAATATTGTGACTCGTCCCAGTGGTTTGGTACCATAGTGGGTTGGCCCCACATGTTGATTATGGGATTGTCATCAGTGGTTTTGACCACACGATGGGTTGGCCCCATCACTTGATTTGTGACTACGGTCACCAGTGGTTTTGACCACACCGATATATATATATATATTTGTGACTACGGTCACCAGTGGTTTTGACCACCAGTGGTTTTGACCACACGAGGTAGATAAAGGAGATTGGTTGGTTAGGTTATGGGGTTTGCATGATTTGCATGTTATACTGATGATTTGTGTAAGTGCTTGCACTATCGGGTAGGGGGATTTATACACTGAGTCTCGGTGACTCACCCCTTCCCTTATATTTTGTAGATGAGGCGTAGATTGCGGATATGGAGCCGGGGAGGACTCGAGGTGGCCATGCATGCTAGTTTTGGGTTTGACTTTAAAGTACTATTTTAGTTTTATTTACTTTCTTTCAATTTGGTTTTGGTTTTGTAATAAGGCCGCTAAGTATTAATTTGGGTTTTTATTTCTAGATTATATTTTAATTATTTTATGCATATGTTTTATAACTCGAATTGCTTTATTAACCGAAATCAAATTGAAGTTTACAAAATTATACTCTATATCGGGTTTTTTCCAACGTTACCATCGGGTGACATTATTCACAAGGTAATGACAAAGTTAATAAAGAGGATTTCAAACCTGAATTTTCAAACCATCTAGTAACAACAAACGGGTTTTCAAGCATGAGTTCTCTGGATTTTTTTTAAGCAACACAAAAACATTTTTAACATCACCATGTGTAGAGCTTCTCTAAAAGAACGATAAAAGAGTTTTCAATAAAATTTTACCGGAACTGGTTTATTCAATCATTTTCACCCCGTAACATGCTAGATTCGGTCGTGGTGTATTGACCGGGTTTGGAGTGTTACAATTTTGGTATCAAAGCCAAGTTCAAAAGCTCGGCTGTGGGCCTGAGGCCCAAAATGTTTAAAAATAGGGTCTTGAAAAGTTTTGTGGGAAATGTACATGGTTTGAACAGCATGGCACCGAATCTCCCAAGCACCAATCACCTGAGTAAGTATCCCTAACCCTTGTGTGATTTGAATGTGGAGGAAATGGGTATTTTGGGATCATAGATTAGTAGGTTAGGAGTTATTAAACCTTAGGAATAGCCTACACCAATGCAAAAATTACATAAGACTTAAAGATCAACTAAACAAACCTGTGAGTATGTTGCTAAGTTAAAGGTGTGGCACCGTTGTGCGTATGTCTAGGAATGGATTCAGGGAGAGCTTGGTATTTAAGCAGTCCTAGTGACTCACCTCCTCTTCACTCGAATCCTACCTGGTGCGTAGTGACAGTTCACCCTAACTAAGACAACTTATTCACAAGCTAAATTCAATAACTAAAACCCAAAAGGGACCAGCCACCCTATTTTGTACAACCCTAGAATTAAACCATGGTTTCAAAATTACCAAAGTACCATTGATTTGGAAGATGACCAAAATACCCCTGATTTGCAAATTGACCAAATTACCCCTGACTTGTAAAATTATCGAAATACCCTTGGTATGAAAAATTGCCTAAGTACCCCCGAATTGAAAATTTTTAAAATACCCTTATTTCATAAAATCACCTGGAACCATATTTTGGAAAATTACGAAAATACCCTTAGTTTATGAAATTACCGAAATACCTCTGATTTTTGGAAATTCTAAAATACCTATGATTTGTAAAGATTTCTAAATTAACCCTAATTTATTACTGAAATACCCCGATAGGTTAAATTATGAAAATACCCCCGGGTAGTGGAATGATGAGAATACCCCTACAAGTGGAGTGTGGGTGGAGGATGTTATTGATGAGTGAATGTGATTCACTGAATAAGAGTAGAAGACTTGAAATGAAAACTTTGTAATGATCGAAAGAACCACTACTAAACTTCTTTACATAAAACTTATTCATGGGTAATCAGTGGAACCGAAGCTAATTCATAAAACTTCTTAAAGCAGATTAAATCGCGAGCATAGTCATGAGTTCTAGGGGACGTGGTCGTAATGTGGGAGGGCGTGGTAGAGGCAGAATGACCATATCAAAACCCGTTAGGCCTGGTCAAGGGTTAGAGAACGAGATACCACCACCACCAGCTGTTGGGGTTGAGTACCAGGATCGACGGGGATGATGCGTTGTCATGAGCGATCTTTGCGAGTGCTTGAGAGAGTGGTGGAGCGGTGGAGATACGGAGCTCAAAATTGTATGTCGAGTGACTCCGAACCAATAGAGTGAGGTATTCCATGGAGTATCTGGTGTGGTGCCCAATACGGCTGAGTATTGGTTGGAGGCGATGGAACGAATCATGGATGATTTAGATCTGACGGCGGAGGAAAAACTGAAAGGGGTAGTGTCGCTTCTCCGAGATGAGTCATACCAGTGGTGGCTCACGATTTGGGATGGTGCTGCAGCGGATGATCTCACTTGGGATTATTTCAAGGTGGCTTATCAAAAGAAGTATGTTGGGACCAGTTATATTGATGCGCAGAGGAAGGCATTTTTGAGGCTGGTTTAGGAGAATAAGTCCGTATCGAAGTACGAGGCAGAATTCTTAAGGTTGAGCCGGTATGCACGAGGCATCGTGGCTACGGAGCATGAGCGATGTGTCAGGTTTGAGGACAGATTGAGGGATGATTTGAGATTGTTGATTGCTCCACAGCAGGAGAGAGAGTTTGCGGTCTTAGTGGAAAAGGCCAAAGTTGCGGAGGAAGTGAAACAGTCGGTAAGACGAAATCAGGACAAGGGATGGAATAAAAGGAATTTTGGATCATCTGGGTCTACGGGAACCAATAGAAATGGGGTAGATATAGTGGGCGAACCAAGATGCTAGGCCTACTGCTGCTAATACTCAGTGGCCGCCACGGCGTGCTCGGTGTGGGAAGTCTCACACGGGAGAATGTTGGACTAGAAATAGAGGATATTTTGAGTGTGGATCGATGGAGCACCGAGTGAGGGATTGTCTACGAAGGTCAGCTAGGTTGCAGTCTGAGGATCAAAATAGTACTCAGAACAGAAGGGATGGTCGGCTGACCACAGAGGGCCGTGGTGCGCCAAGGGAGGTAATGGCTCTAGTAGAGGCCGTGGAGCATCGAGGAGGTGCACGGAGGTGCAGAGGTGAGACGGCTGGATTGGTCTACGCAATGAGGCGTCGAGAGGAGGCGGACGCACTGACGTCATAATCAGTGCGTTCTTAATCTTTGGATTACCTTATAATGCTCGATAGATGTGGGTTCGACGACTCATACGTAGCCGAGAGCATAGTGGAAACTATGAACTTAAACTCTAAGATTACTTCTAGGAAGATGACAGTGATAAGCCCTCTAGGTCACTCTGTAGAAGTAGGTAAACTATATAGGGATGTACCCCTAGAACTTTAAGGGGTCATATTTTTGGCTGATTTGATGGAACTGCCATTTGGGGAGTTCGATCTGATTCTCGGGATGGATTGGCTGGTGAAGTACCAAGCCAGTTTGGAATGCGCGGCTAAGCGCATGGTGTTGAGGACAATGGAAGGTGAGGAGGTGGTGATGATAGGTAATAGGAGAGATTACTTATCCAATGTGGTCTCTGTACTGAAGGCAGAGAAAATGGTAAGGAAGGGTTGTGAGGCATTCATGGTGCATGTTTGTGCTTTGGGAGCCAAGGATGCAGCTGTAGAGAGTGTCTGAACTGTAGGGGAATTTGTTGATGTATTCGGAGGAACTTTGGGTTGCCTCCGGATCATGAGTTGAATTCGGACTAGACACATTACTCAAAATGCGCCAGTGTCTATTGCCCCGTATAGAATGGCACCAAAGGAGTTGGTGGAGCTGAAGGCTCAAATTCAAGAATTACTGGACAGAGGTTTCATCCGACCGAGTATATCTCCTTGGGGAGCACCTGTGCTCTTTGTTAAGAAGAAAGACGGTACAATGCGGATGTGTATAGACTACCGCCAGCTGAACAAGTTGACGATCAAAAACAAGTATCCCTTGCCCAGGATTGACGACTTGTTTGATCAACTCAAAGGTGCATCAGTTTTCTCTAAGATAGATCTTAGGTCGGGGTATCATCAACTTAAGGTGAAAAAGGCTGATGTCCACAAGACGGCATTTCGCACTCGTTATGGACATTTTGAGTTTCTGGTAATGCCGTTTGGGTTGACTAACGCACGGCGGCATTCATGGACTTGATGAATCGGGTGTTCCAGCAGTACTTGGATCAATTTTTCGTGGTATTTATAGACGACATATTGGTGTACTCAAAGACCGAGGAAGATCACGATGCGCACTTGCGGGTAGTTTTGCAAATTCTAAGGGAAAAGTAGTTTTTTGCCAAGTTTAGTAAGTGCGAGTTCTGGCTTAGGGAGGTGACCTTCTTAGGTCACGTAGTGTCCGCTGAAGGGATTAGAGTGGACCCTCGTAAGATTGAGGCAGTGTTGGACTGGAAATCGCCTAGGTCGATTGCAAAAATTCTGAGTTTTTTGGGTCTGGTAGGGTATTACCGGAGATTTGTGGAAGGGTTTTCTCTAATTACGGCGCTGTTGACCAAGTTGTTGAGGAAGGGAGTTCCATTTGTGTGGTCAGAGAAACAACAGAGAAGTTTTGACAAGTTGAGGAAGATCTTGTGGAAGCTCGATTCTAGTTGACTGAGGCGTGAAAGGTATTCACGATCTACTGTGATGTATCACATACTAGCTTGGGATGTGTGCTGATGCAGGAAGGGAAAGTAGTGGCATATGAGTCTCGACAGCTGAGACTGCATTAAAGTAACTACCCGACGCATGACTTGGAGTTGGTTGCAGTGGTTTTCACCCTGAAAATATGGAGACACTATTTGTACAGAGAGAAGTCGATAGTCTACATGGACCACAAGAGTCTAAAGTATCTTTTGACGCAGAAGGATTTGAATTTGAGGCAGCGCAGATGGATTGAGTTGTTGAAAGACTACGACTGCTCAATTGAGTACCATCGGGTAAGGCTAATGTAGTGGCTGATACGTTGAGCCGTAAGGTGGTAGCGGACTTACAAGCGATGTTTGCTCATTTTAGCCTGTATGACGACGGGAGTCTTTTGGAAGAATTGCAGATTAAGTCGACTTGGGTAGAGCAGATTAAAGAGAAACAATTAGTGGATGAGGGTTTGAATGCTCGGAGGTTGCAAGTACAGAGTAGTGGGTTGGAAGGTTACATCTTGACCAACGATGGAGTGTTGTGTTTCCAAGGGAGAGCTTGTATGCCGAAGGACATCGAGTTGAGGCAAAGGATTCTTCAGGATGCACATAGTAGCCCATATGCTATGCATCCTAGAGGTTGTAAGATGTACCGGGATCTGCGAGAGCAGTTCTGGTGGCCGGCTCTGAAGCAGGAAGTGATTGAGTTTGTGGGTAAGTGTCGGCGTGTCCAGTCAAAGTCGAACATCGATTGCCATCAAGTTTGCTTCAGTCGATGAAGATTCCTTAGTGGAAGTGGGAAAGAATCACTATGGACTTTGTCAGTGGGCTACCCCTTACGCCTAGTAAGAAGGACTCAGTCTGGGTGATTGTGGATCGTTTGACTAAATCGGCTCATTTCATACCGGTGAGGGTTGATTATTCACTCTAGAAGTTAGCCAAGTTGTATGTGGCCGAGATAGTAAGTTTGCATGGAGTGCCAGTGTCAATTATCTCGGATAGGGATCCCAGGTTCACGTCGAGGTTACGAGAGCTTTGCATCGAGCTTTGGGTACAAGGTTGGATTTCAAAGATGACTTTTCACCCGCAATCTGATGGACAATCGGAGAGGGTGATTCAGATTCTAGAGGACATGCTAAGGGGCTGTGTTCTGGATTTCAGTGGTTGTTGGGAGGAGTATCTACCATTGGCGGAGTTCTCTTATAACAATAGTTATCAATCGAGTATCTAGATGGTACCATATGAGGCACTATATCGATGGAAATGTCGTACTCTAACGTGTTGGATAGAATTGGGTGAACGGCAGATATTGGGTCCAGAGTTGGTGGCAAAAACTGAGGATAAGGTTAAGGTGATTCGGGCTCGTCTTAAGGAAGCGTCAGATAGGTAGAAGTCTTACGTCGATCTTAAGCGCAGGGATATAGAGTATGCGGTGGGAGACAAGGTCTTCCTGAAGGTATCCCCATGGAAGAAGGTGTTGAGATTTGGGCGAAAAGGGAAGCTAAGCCCTAGGTTTATCGGGCCATATACGGTACTGAAGCGAGTGGGACCAGTAGCTTATCAGCTCGACCTACCGGCAGAGTTAAGTCAGATTGATGACGTCTTCCATGTTTCGATGCTTAGGCGCTATCGATCAGATCCGTCACACGTTGTGCCAGTTGGGGAGATTGAGGTGAGCTCAGACTTGTCTTTCGAGGAGGAACCGGTACAGATTTTGGGTCGGGATGTCAAGGTCTTGCGTAGAAAGTCAGTTCCCTTGGTGAAAGTGTTATGGCAGAACCATGGTACGGAGGAGGCCACGTGGGAACCAGAGGATGTGATGTGACAGCAATACCCCCAACTCTTCTAACCAGGTCATTTCGAGGCCGAAATTATTTTTTTAGGGGGTAAAACTGTAATATCCTTAAACCGGGGTCTCTACATTTTGCATGTGTTTGCATGTGACGGTATGTCTGCTGTGCTAGTTTAGCATGTTTTGGGATCTAGGCATGACCTCGGGTTAGGCCTGAGTCATGGCCAAAATTTTTGTTTTGGTGCCTAGGAAGAGGGAGCTAAGAAAGTTAGGGGTTAAAAGAAATTATGGGAGGATTTAGACTCAGGAATTGCCTTGGTAAAGTGGCAAGGAGGCGTAACTTAAAGCCTTAAGCAGTGACGCCACATGCAGGGAAGGGAGCTCAAGTTCGAGTAGCAAAAATCCCTTTTGCTTATTCTTTTTCACGCCAGGAGCAAAGAAGAGGTGTGCTCAGGTAGGACACTCTTGGATGGATGTGGATTGAGTCAACAAATTTGATATGGATGGAGAGGAGAAAATTGTGGAGGGTGACTCATTCAAACTATTTTGAATAGGTGGTTAGGAGGATTTTTAGGAATCGACTAAGGGAGCTTAGTGTTGGCCGAATGCCAAACACTAAGGGGTGAGGGAGGAATCGGTTGGGTTAGCAAAAGGGTGTGTCGAATGTTCTTAGTGAATTTGGGGGAGCATTTCGGCTAGTTGAGAGAGAGTTTCCTTTCTCTTTCGTTTTGGGTCAAGCCGAAACCTCATTTGCATCTTTTCTTTTTCTATTTCATCAATAGGGGGCTTGGCCGAATCACTTTTGCTATTTCACTAAAGAGCCAAAATTTGACTTTCACTTTCTTTTCTCCCTATTTTTTCTAAAAGCCGAAACCAACATCTTCACCTCTATTCTACATCTTTTCCTTCTCTCAAACCCCTTGTGCCGAAAGTTCTTTCATTCTCCTTTACCGAATCCTCCTCATTCCCATTCCCTTTTTCTTCTTCATCTCTAATATCTTCAAAGCCAAAACTTTGTTGAGTTTTCTTCTTCTTCTCTTCTCTCTAGTGATTGGCCGAATACTCTGCTCATAAATCCCTCTCTTCTTGCATTTTCTCTTCAGTATTTTAAGTGCTGAAACCCATCTCTTCCTTGGTTCTCAAAGCCGAACCTCAATCCTTGGTGTGGTAAGTTTTGTTACTTCATCTCTTTTCTCTCTCTATTTCTTGGGGTGTATGGCTGAATCTTCTTAGTAGTCTCACCCTCTCTTTTGGATGCCGATTCCATTATCTTTGGTGCTAGGGCCGAATCTTTGCAAAAGCCGGAGGGATCTCTTGCGTTAAGGAAGGGGTGATGCCAACGTGTAGATTCTCAGGTTTCATTTGGATCGTGGCTTGGATTTAGATCTTGTAGATCTTCGGGATTTGGCTAAGTGATCTAGGTAAGGGTTCTAACGTGTTTCGGATCTATCTCTTATTCTTTTAAAAGCCGAAGGCTAATCATTTGTGTGTATTAGTGCTTGGCCGATTGCAAGGGGGGATCATCAAGTAGTTTCAGGATTTGGTTGGAAACCAAATCGGCACTAAGGAAGGGGGAAGACAATGTTTCAGGATTTCGCTTAGATCTACAAATAGTCAGGTGTGTAACGCTTACACACTTCATTAGTAGTATATGTATATTATGTTACTGTTATAGCCATTGAAACCGGTAGCTCTGCCTTGTGGGCATGAGTGTGGACTCCGGGTAAGTCCCCTGATTATGGATCTCGATATATGCTATCATGTCACTGTTAAATGTTATGCCATGTGTTACTTTGCATCATCATATGTTATTATGCCACGATTGATATGAACATGATGGTGGGATTGATGAGAGGAGGGGGAAGAATTATTTTGGACTGTCACCAGTGGTTTTGACCACATGACGGGTTGGCCCCGTCTTTGATATTATAATTTGTGACTAAGTCCCAGTGGTTTTGACCACCAATGGTTTTGACCACATATGAATATTGTGACTCGTCCCAGTGGTTTGGTACCATAGTGGGTTGGCCCCACATGTTGATTATAGGATTGTCATCAGTGGTTTTGACCACACGATGGGTTGGCCCCATCACTTGATTTGTGACTACGGTCACCAGTGGTTTTGACCACGCCGATATATATATATATTTGTGACTACGGTCACCAGTGGTTTTGACCACCAGTGGTTTTGACCACAGAGGATAGATAAAGGAGATTGGTTGGTTAGGTTATGGGGTTTGCATGATTTGCATGTTATACTGATGATTTGTGTAAGTGCTTGCACTATCGGGTAGGGGGATTTATACACTGAGTCGGGGTGACTCACCCCTTCCCTTATATTTTGCAGATGAGGCATAGATTGCAGATATGGAGCCGGGGAGGACTCGAGGCGACCATGCATGCTAGTTTTGGGTTTGACTTTAAAGTACTATTTCGGTTTTATTTACTTTCTTTCAATTTGGTTTTGGTTTTGTAATAAGGCCGCTAAGTATTAATTTGGGTTTTTATTTCTAGATTATATTTTAATTATTTTATGCATATGTTTTATAAATCGAATTTCTTCATTAACCGGAATCAAATCGAAGTTTACAAAATTATATTCTATATCGGGTTTTTTTTCCAATGTTACCATCGGGTGACATTATTCACAAGGTAATGACAAAGTTAATAAAGAGGATTTCAAACCTGAATTTTCAAACCATCTAGTAACAACAAACGGGTTTTCAAGCATGAGTTCTCTGGATTTTTTTTAAGCAACACAAAAACGTTTTTAACATCACCATGTGTAGAGCTTCTCTAAAAGAACGATAAAAGAGTTTTCAATAAAATTTTACCGGAACTGGTTTATTCAATCATTTGCACCCCGTAACATGCTAGATTCGGTTGTGGTGTATTGACTGGGTTTGGGGTGTTACATCAAGCTTTCATATTCTTCCATAAAACATCAAAATACATGCATTTCATACATGGGTACATTTTTGAACATCCATTTTAGCTCAACATATAGCTAAAAATAGCTTACTCATGCTACTAGGACTTCAAAAATACGAAGAAAATCAAAAATGGAGCTAGAATATCCTTACTAGCTAGCTTGAAAAATTGAAGAGCCCTAACAATGGCTTCTCTCAATTTTTGACGGCCTTGGGGAAGAAGATGAATGAAAATTCTATCATCTTTTTCCCATTTTTACATTTAATTGACAAATGACCAAAATGCCCTTTTGTCCAACTTTCAAATTTTAACCCATTCATGCCCAATTTTTTCCAAAAACTAGAATTTGGTAAAATTACTATTTAAGGACCTCCAATTGATATTCTAAATCTATTTCATGCAAATAACTTCTAGAATACCACATTTTGCAACTTTTTGTAATTTAGTCCTTTTTGGATAATTCAACCGTATTTTGACAAAATTGCATCATGAAACTTTTACACTAACATGCAAACATGGCATAGACCTCAAAAACTCATACATATACCTCAAATTTATGGTCTCGTACCACTATTCTAACTAGTCCCTAAATCGGGATGTTACAACTCTCCCCCTTTAGAGATTTTCGCTCCCGAAAATCTTACCAGTAAAGCGGTTTGGATGTTGCTCTTTCATAGCTTCTTCCATTTCCCAGGTAACCTCTTCCACACCGTGTTTTTGCCACAACACTTTCACAAGGGCTATGTTCTTATTCCTCAACTTTTTCACGTCTCAAGCCATAATCTTAATCGGCTCCTCTTCATAAGACATATCCGGTCTTATCTCAATTTTCGCTGAAAGAATCACATGCGAAGGATCAGAGCGATATCGTCACAACATCGACACATAGAACACATTATGAATCTTTTCTAATTCTATCGGCAAGGCAAAATGGTAAGCTACTGGTCCAATTCTATCGGTAAATTCATACGGCCCTGTGAATCTTGGACTCAATTTCCTTTTCATCCAAATCTCATGATCTTCTTGTTGGAACGCTGGCACCCCCATGGCGCAGCAAAATAAAATTAATTTCGATGATCCAAACCATGAATCCATGTGTGAGGAACGAATCGGGGTGAAATAAAGGTTTTGAAATTACCAAAACATCAATCTGAGTAGACAGCGACGCCTCGGCAACAAGAGTTTTAATCTACTGTCGAACCAAGCCGCAACCTTATTCCGATGTTGGCCTCTATGTAATCCACCCAGTTTGACTATGAATGGAAGAAATCTCCAAAACTATTTTGGAGGTTTATTTGTTTGACGGGTGCTAGACCTCACAAACAATCTCTTAGGGTTTCTTATAAGCATTGTATCTGTTAATACCTTTTATAATTGGTATCTCTTGAATGTAACATAAAATTAAATAAATACAATAAAGTTTTTAACCGAAAATTATAATTACATTAATTATAACAAGGATTTTGGTAAACTATATTTATTTAAATTTATATACGAATCAAATTCATATATTAATAGAACTATGTTGTCATTATGTGTACAACATCCTTGTACATATAATATGTTCAATATTTGATTGCCCAATTAAATTAATTCTTTAATTAATTTAATTCATGTGACAACCAAACACAATACCAACTATGTTTTATTCCGTTCATTTCAACCATAGGGTGTGACCTTGTAGGTTCTTGCAACGTTAGCAGTAATACTAGAACGATTCTAATGTTACAAACAATGAGTCGCATCTAGCAATGCATCATTGCTACCTAAGCTACAAGAAGTCATGATTCGACATAACCTTTTGTGATTAACCTTTCATGCATTAATCCTTAAGTCTTTTATCTCTAAAACGGATACAAGTCATGGGATAGTCACACTTGCATACTCCAACCCATGTTTCTTGATATCTTGAGTAGACTATGATATACAAATTAGTATGACGTCTCATATCAACTTATTTGAGCATGGCCATGCATTTCTAGTCTCACTCAATCAAGTGGCCTAAGATATTACTCCTATTATGTAGGAGGGACTTATCCTATATTGATCAACCATATCCCTCTACATAGATTGTGGTATATCCAACATCAGCCTTTATAGAACAACCTGTTATGGTGTACGTTTGACTGTATCAAAATATACAACTCACGATGTTGAGATAATGATGATCTCAAGTCTGAAGATCATATACATATTAATCACTATGAGTAATGTTGTGACAATTACATAATAATCCAAGAAACATACTCATAGCGGATCAATCCAATATGTTGTTCTCTAACACACATATTCATGCATTGATTTTGACACTCCATATCAATGACAACTCTTTATCATCAATAAACTACATGTTAGTCTTAATGCATTATTATTGTCCTAGTCAACAATAATACTTAACTAAGGATCTTTTAAGAATAATCATATTATTCTCAGGACATTATTATAAAACAGTTTATTTGTACACACAGAAAGAAAAATTGAAATAATAATGACAACGCTTTATATTAATAAACATGGTAAATCAAGTATGTTATTACAACCATCTCTTGATTGATCTTTGGGCATACTCTTACACTTCTTCCATGGAGATACTTTCAAAAACACTTTGTCACCCATATTAAACTCAATTTCTTTTCTTTTGAAATCTGCATACGAATCCTGTCGGTCTGAAGCGGCTTTCAGACCATTACGAATCACTTTCACTTTCTCTTTAGTTTCTTTCACTAAATCGGCCCCGTGGATTCGATCCTCACTAAGCTCGGTCCAATACAAAGGAGTCTAAAACTTACGTCCATACAAGGCCTCATATGGAGCCATCCGTATACTCGACTGATAACTGTTGTTGTAAGCAAATTCGACCAAAGGTAGATATTTCTCCCAACTACCTTCGAATTCCAACACACAGCATCAAAGCATATCTTCAAGAACTTGAATCACTCTTTCTGATTGACCATTAGTTTACGGATGGAACACAGTTCTGAAATTTAACCTCGTACCCATGGCTTCTTGCAACTTCTTCCAAAACCTCGAAGTAAACCTCGTATCTCTATCCAATATTATAGACATAGGCACACCATGCAATCTCACTATCTCTGCAACATACAAGTCAGCTAACTTATCCAGTGAATAATCAACACATACTAGAATGAAGTGAGCCGACTTCGTCAACCTATCCACAACAACCCACACAGCATTTTTCTTTTTTGAAGTCATCGGTAACCCCATCACAAAATCCATGGTAACCCGATACCATTTCCATTCGGGAACCATCACTGGCTGAAACAATCCCGAAGGCACTTGATTCTCAGCTTTCACCTGCTGACAAATCATACATTTTGCCACAAACTCTGAAATGTCTCTTTTCATACTTGGCCACCAATAAAACTTTCTCAAATCATTGTACATTTTTGTACTGCCCGGGTGTACTGACAAATAACCACTATGCGCCTCATGCAAAACTTTTTAGATTAACTCTTCATCTCTTGGTACACAAATTCTATCATGGTACATCAAACAATCATCCGAACCCACTCAAAAATTAGAATCACTTCTCGATCCACACTTAGCTCTCTTAGCTTGCATCTCACTGTCATTTCTTTGAGCTGTACTTACCTATTGAACAAATAGTGGCTTAGCTCTCAACTCTGCTAAAATAGCACCATCATCAGACAATGCTAAGCTCATGTTCATAACTCTTAGAGCACACAAGGATTTCCTACTCAAGGCATCGCAACCACATTGGCTTTTCCTAGATGGTAATCAATGACTAACTCATAGTCTTTCAACAACTCAAGCCACCGCCTCTGTCACAAATTTAGATCCTTCAGATCCATCAAATACTTCAAACTCTTGTGATTCGTAAAGATTCAACACTTTTCCCTATACAAGTAATGTCGCAAAATCTTTCACGTGAAAATAATCACAGCCAACTCCAAATCGTGAGTCGGATAATTCTTCTCGTGCAGTTTTATCTATCTCGAGGCGTAAGCGACTACCTTACCCTCTTGCATCAACATGCATCCGAGACCATTAAACGATGCATCACTATAAACCACGAACTCCTTTTTGGATTCTAGTTGAACCAAAATCGGTGCCTCAGTCAACAATGTTTTCAACCTCTTGAAAATTTGCTGGCATATCTCAAACCAATCAAACTTTACATCTTTATGTAACAGTTTTGTCATCGGGGTAGCAATCAAAGAAAATCCCTTTACGAAACGTTTGTAATATCCTGCTAAACCCAAAAAGCTTCTAACTTCTGATACGTTTCTCAATTGTTTCCAATCCACAATAGCCGATATCTTACTTGGATCAACTCAGATACCATTACCCGACACAATGTGTCCTAGGAATCCAACCTCTCGAAGCCAAAACTCACTATTGCTAAACTTAGCATACAACTGCTTATCTCTTAAAGTTTGTAAGATAATTCTCAAATGTTCTTCATGATCATTCTCGTCCCGAGAATAAATCAATATGCCGTCAATGAAGACAACCACAAACTTGTCTACATACGATCTGAAGACACGGTTCATTAGATCCATAAAAATTGCAGGTGCATTCGTCAAACCAAATGGCATGACCAGAAATGTAACATCCCAAAGTTGGGCCTAGTGGGATTGGGCCCATTGGGCCTTAGGCGTAGAAGCGTTTAAAATTTTTGGGAATAAGAGAATGGCTTAAATGCAAGTTGGATCTAGTAGGTGAGTGATTTTGGAAGGTTAAGGGCTTCTATGAAGTCCCGGGATCAAACTTGGGCTTAGGAAAAATCTTGGTTTTAGGTAAATAAAACCCTAGGGTTAGTAAGTAGGCTTTAAGAATAAAATGTGGAGAAAATGACACAAGTGGATTGTGTGGTGTAGTGGCAAAGTGACGCCACATAAGAGACAAGGGGATGACGCCATAAGGGAGGAAGGAGGTCCAAGGTTCAAGTCTTGGCTCTTGCATTTTGTTTTTCTTTTTATATGGACTTTAGAATTTGGCCATAGATTTATATTTAAGTTGTGCATGGTTTTAGACACAAGGAGCTAGATGGTAAAGTGGCTAGTGGCGTGGATTATGCTACAAGGGAGCCTGGGTTCGAATCTCATGACAAGCAAGGGAGTATTTATTTTGCGGATTGGACGGTAAGAGTTTGAGTTGGATTTAAACTCTACTAACAGAAAGATCCCACATTGGAAAGATATAAAGAAGGAAGGTGAGAAGCAGGCTATATATATGGAGCAATCTAGGAGGAGAAGGAACATACCTTGGTGGGCGTTGGGCATAGGAGCATTCGGAGCGCGGATTAGCCAGCTTCAGACTCCTATCAGGTGTGTATCTCGCCCTACTCTAGCTGTAGAGCGATAAATGTCGAAATACCGGTCACACGGCAATGGTAGCCACACGAGCGTGCGAGCGCACATGTGGAAGCTTCAACGCGATAGTCGAGGCCACCATGAGTATTCTTGTGGGTGTGGGCTGTTGGGCTACGATGGCTCGAAAGGGGCCAAGTGGGCCCAATGGGCCTGGGGCCCATATGAGTAAATTGCATGATTGAGTAGTAGATAGTGAACTAGACTATGTGAATCTCATATATGTGGCTAGGTTTAGGCTAAATGGGCCACAGTGTGTGGGCCCACTTGGGCCGAGAATGGGCCTTAGGCCCATCGCATCATTATCTCTGTTTAGAATACTTGAGTCGTTCGAGGCGACAGTGGACCTTCTGTTGGGTCGTTAACACTCTGATTTGTAAAATTACTGAAATACTCCTAGTTTACGAAATTACCAAAATACCATTGGTTTACAAAATTACCGAAATACCCTTAGTGTGTAATTACTGTTTTACCCCTAAACGACAAATGACCGTTGTACCCTCGTGGTAGTACTAATGTTATCTGTGTTAATTGTATGATTGATTATGTTTGAGATGCACTGCATACATGGATTAGTTATGATTAGAATTATCGAATTACCCTTGGTAGGTAAATTACTAAAATACCCTCAGTAGGTAAAATTACTATTATACACTTAGGGTTGATAAGCGTGATTGTGTGTATTACTCACACGCCTTTTTGTTGTTGTGTTGTTAACTGTAATGGCTGAAAGCCAAAATGACTGATGTGATAGGCAAAATACCCTTATGGGTAAGGTTGGAGACACCGGGTAAGTTCTTCGATGTTGATATTCTTGATTATATGTATAAATGTATGTACGATGTTACGCATGTACAAAATAGTATCTGTTACGCATTATGATTATGGTTGCATTCATATTGTGCACGATGTAAAGAGCATGGGCTCGGGATGGAATTAAAGGAGGAGGGAGAATCAGTGACTACTGTCACGAGTGGTCTAAGTACCACGGTGGTTGAAACCACGAATGATTTAATTAGTGACTTATCTCGGTGGTCAAGTACCACATTGGGATGGCCCCATGAGTATATATAATAGTGGCTACTGTCACGAGTGACTACTGTCATGAGTGGTCTAAGTACCAAGGTGGTTGAAACCACGAATATTTTAATCAGGGCAATACTCGTTTATTTAGTATTGGACCAGCTATAGCAGTCATATCAATTTTACTAAGTTTTTCAGTAATTCCTTTTAGCTCTCGCCTTATTTTAGTCGATCTCAATATCGGTATTTTTTTTATGGATTACCATTTCAAGTATTGCTCCCGTTGGACTTCTTATGCCATGTTCTTATCGGTGAGGGTTGTACACACTGAGTTTTCGTAAACTCACCCCCTCTTTTTATTAAATGTTTTAGGTAATTTCCAGCGATAGTGGATTGGGAGCCGTGGAGGACTCGGGGTTGGCTATACATTAGAGATACTACTCGTGAACTTTAGTAATTTTGATTTTTACCTTATTTTAAGATTACTTATCTTGGGTTAATATTTTGTAATAAGGCCATTGGTTTATTTTTTCTAAGTTTCATTTATAACTGTTAAACTTATAAATACGGGGTTTTCTTAAAACATTAGCAATCGATTTCTAAAATATCATGTTTACGCAACGATGCAAGTTCAACTTTCATAACAAAATGTTTTTTAAAATAATAACTTTTAAACGGTCATTTAGCAAATCGCGTTTTTCTCAAACAAACAACGAACTCGGAGTTCAAAAATCCTATAAAACTTTTCTAAACAATTGCTTAGCTTTTCAACTTCCTTCAATGTGACACGCCAGATTCGGGCCTAACCTCTAGGCTGAGTTTAGGGTGTTACAATTATGGTATCAGAGCCTAGGTTGAAAAACTCGGTTGTGGAATGGGTTCAAAAATTTTTTTCAAAGTTATTTGAAATTTCGTTTAAAAAAAGTATTTTTATTGGAAGTATGGCACCCGAGTCTCCGGCACCAAATCTGTAAGTCCCCTTACTTATTATTATATGCTATAATGAATGTATTTATTCTGTGTATGTTTTGGATGTGATGTTTGAATGAAAAATTTTTAAGTATGAGTGTTAAATATCTGTTTGCTTCTGTATTAGATATTTGGTTGTGTGAAGAGGTTCCAAGCTTAAGTTAGAAAGTGTATTACTATTTTAGAATTAGAGTGCGCAGCATGACTGTAGTTTTGTAGGTTAGGATGTGCGACTGCTTCTATAGCTAGAAATTTTGAGGACAAAATTTCTTTAAGGAGGGTAGATTTGTAACATCCCAAAATTGGGCCTAGTAGGATTGGGCCCATTGGGCCTTAGGCATAGAAGCGTTTAAAATTTTTGGGAATAAAAGAACGGCTTAAATGCAAGTTGGATCTAGTAGGTGAGTGATTTTGGAAGGTTAGGGGCTTCTATGAAGTCCCGGGATCAAACTTGGGCTTAGGAAAAACCTTGGTTTTATGTGAATAAAACCCCGGGGGTTAGTAAGTAGGCTTTAAGAATAAAATGTGGAGAAAATGACACAAGTGGAGTGTGTGGTGTAGTGGCAATGTGACGCCACATAAGAGACAAGGGGATGACGCCATAAGGGAGGAAGGAGGTCCAAGGTTCAAGTCTTGGCTCTTGCATTTTGGTTTTCTTTTTATATGGACTTTAGAATTTGGCCATAGATTTATATTTAAGTTGTGCATGGTTTTAGACACAAGGAGCTAGTTGGTAAAGTGGCTAGCGGCGTGGATTATGCTACAAGGGAGCCTGGGTTAGAATCTCATGACAAGCAAGGGAGTATTTATTTTGTGGATTGGACAGTAAGAGTTTGAGTTGGATTTAAATTCTGCTAACAGAAGGATCCCACATCGGAAAGATACAAAGAAGGAAGGTGAGAAGCAGGCTATATATATGGAGCAATCTAAGAGGAGAAGGACCATACCTTGGTGGGCGTTGGGCATAGGAGCATTTGGAGCGCGGATTAGCAGCTTCAGACTCCTATCAAGTGTGTATCTTGCCCTACTCTAGCTGTAGAGCGACAAATGCCGAAATGCCGGTCACACGACGATGGTAGACACACGAGCATGCGAGAGCACGTGTGGAAGCTTTGACGCGATAGTCGAGGCCACCATGAGTATTCTTATGGGTGTGGACTATTGGGCTACGATGGCCCGAAAGGGCCAAGTGGGGCCAATGGGCCCGGGGGCCCATATGAGTAAATTGTATGATTGAGTAGTAGATAGTGAACTAGACTATGTGAATCTCATATATATGGCTAGGTTCAGGCTAAATGGGCCACACGAGTGTGTAGGCCCACTTGGGCCGAGAATGGGCCTTAGGCCCATTCGTATCATTATCTCTATTTAGAATACTTGAGTCGTTCGAGGCGACAGTGGACCTTCTATTAGGTCGTTAACACCCTAATTTGTAAAATTATCGAAATACCCCTAGTTTATGAAATTACCAAAATACCCTTGGTTTGCAAAATTACTGAAATACCCCCGAATTAAAAAATTACCGAAATACTCTTAGTTTGTATTTACCGTTTTACTCCTAAACAACAAATGATCGTTATACCCTCGTGGCAGTACTATTTTTATCTATGTTAACTGTATGATTGATTATGTTCGAGATGCACTACATACATTGATTAGTTATGATTAGAATTATCGAATTACCCTTGGTAGGTAAATTACTAAAATACCCTCGATAGGTAAAATTACCATTATACCCTTAGGGGTTGATTAGCATGATTGTGTGTATTACTCACACGCCTTTTTGTTGTTGTGTTATTAACTGTAATGGCTGAAATTTGAAACGACTGATGTGATAGGCAAAATACCCTTATGGGTAAGGTTGGAGACACCGAGTAAGCTCTTCGATGTTGATATTCTTGATTATATGTATGAATGTATGTACGATGTTACGCATGTATGAAATAGTATTTGTTACGTATTATGATTATGGTTTCATACATATTGTGCACGATGTAAAGAGCATGGGCTTGGGATGGAATGAAAGGAGGAGGGAGAATCAATGACTACTGTCCGAGTGACTACTATCACGAGTGGTCTAAGTACCACAGTGGTTGAAACCACGGATGATTTAATTAGTGACTTATCTTGGTGGTGAAGTACCACAGTGGGTTGGCCCCACGTATGCGTAATTTATCAGAGATCATCACGGTGGTCAAGTACCACAGTGGGTTGGCCCTACGAGTATATATAATAGTGACTACTGTCACAAGTGACTACTATCACAAGTGGTCTAAGTACCACGGTGGTTGAAACCACGAATATTTTAATTAGTAACTTGTCTTGGTGGTCAAGTACCACATGGGTTGGCCCCACATATGCGTAATTTATCAGAGATCGTCACGGTGGCCTAAGACCACAGTGAGTTGGCCCCATGATAATATATTATAGTGACTTTGTCACGAGTGACTAATGTCACGAGTGGTCTAGGACCACGGTGGTCAAAGAACCATAGTGGCATAATGCCACGGGTGTTTGGATGATTCAGGTGACCTAGAGGATTGAAAATTAGGTTGGGCTGGGTTTGCATCGCATTGCATACATTATCTGCTGTGACATATGATATGGGTTAAGGCTCAACCAAGGCTATTTTGGGCTAAGGCCCAATTGCCATCGTTACTGTAATGGGCTTTGGCCCGAATTGTTGTGATGCATGTTCTTACCGGTGAGGGTTGTACACACTGAGTTTTCATAAACTCACCCCCTCATTTATTAAATGTTTCAGGTAATTTCTTGCGATAGAGGATTGGGAGCCGTGGAGGACCCAAGGGTGGCTATACATCGGAGATACTACTCGTGAACTTTAGTAATTTCAATTTTTACCTTATTTTAAGATTACTTATTTTGGGTTAATATTTTGTAATAAGGCCATTGGTTTATTTTTTCTGAGTTTTCATTTATAACTATTAAACTTATAAATACGGGGTTTTCTCATGTTTACGCAATGATGCAAGTTCAACTTTCATAACAAAATAGTTTTTCAAAATAATAACAACTTTTAAACAGTCATTTAGCAAATTGTGTTTTTCTCAAACAAACAACGAACTCGGAGTTCAAAAATCTGATAAAACTTTTTTAAACAATTACTTAGCTTTTCAACTTCCTTCAATGTGACACGCCATATTCGGGCCTAACTTCTAGGCTGGGTTTAAGGTGTTACAAGAAACTCGTAATGGTCATACCTTATTCGAAATGCAGTTTTTAACACATCTTGCTCTTTCTCTCTCAACTTATAATAACCAGACCTTAAGTCTATCTTGGAGAATACTGAATCTCCCTTTAGTTGATCAAAAAGATCATTAATCCTTGGTAAAGGATACTTATTCTTCACCATCACCTTGTTGAGTTATCTGTAGTCTATGCATAACCTCATAGACCCATCTTTCTTCTTTACAAATAATACCGGAGCACCCCACGGTGAGTAGCTCGGTCTCACAAAACCTTTATCCGTCAACTTTTGCAACTGAACCTTCAGTTCTTTCAACTCTACAGGTGTCATCCTATACAGAGTAATTGAAATAGGTGTCGTTCCCAGAATTAGCTCAATCCCAAACTCGACCTCTCTCATAGGAGGTAATTCGGGTAACTCTTCGCGAATACATCCGGATACTCACATACCACCAACACTAATTCAATCTTCACCTTAGACTCTTCAGTATTCAATACAAATGCGAGATAGGACTCACATCCCTTCCTCAAGCATTTCTCGGCCATTAAGGAAGAAATCGTCACTGGTAGACTATCTGATCCACCTAATTCAACCCGAATAACATCTCAACCTCACATTTCAACTCGATAAACTTACTACCATAGTTCACTAAGACACTATGTGCAGTCAACCAATCCATACCAAGGATTAAATCAAACTCATCAAATGGAAGCATTATCAGATTTGCAGGAAAATAATAACTCTTAACCATCAAAGGATAGTTCTTACACACCTTGTCCACTAACACATGCTTACCTAACGGGTTTGACACCTTAACCATAATGTCCGTAGACTCAACGGTCATACTCAAACTAGATGCCAGTCTCATGCAAATATAGGAATGGGTAGACCCTGGGTCAATTAAAGCAATAACAAAGGTGTCATAGAGAGAAAAAGTACTCGTTATCACATCTGGGAAGGATGCATCTTCGCGAGCGTGAATGGTATATATCCCTGCAGGTGCCCGACCCTCCGGTCTCGCAGCAGAATCTTGTGACACACCTCTACCACTAGTTCTCTCTCCCGGGTTCTTTGGTGGCCTACCCCTCGTAGGTACATTGCTAGATCTTATCTCTTGCTTCTCTTCCTTGTCATCCCTCTCGGGGCAATTTCAGATAAAATGGTTGGGGGAACCACACTTATAACAGTTTTGACTGTTACCCCAACACTCTCCAATGTGATATCTACCACAACTTGGACACTCCGGTTTGTTCTTCGAATTGCCCACACTTTCCATCGAGGTGGCTTGGACTCTTGAACCCGAACGAGTGTTGCCTTGATCTTGAGGTGAATATTCAACTGATGTAGTAGTCTGAGGATTCGCCTCCTTTGATCTTATCGATTAAGCTTGGTATGATTTGCCCATCGACCATTTTCTTACATCTCGAGCCTCATTCACCGCTCTCCTCTTTTCCTTACTCAGTTCTTCGGCCGTACGTGCCCTATCAACCAACACTACGAACTCTTTCAACTCCAATATACCAACCAGGAGTTTGATATCCTCATTCAGTCCATCTTCGAACCTTTTACATAAAATGGCCTCCGTCGACACACAATCTTGAGCGTATTTTCTAAGCCTAACAAACTCGTGCGCATATTCTACTACTGACATTCTCCCTTGCTTCAACTCAAGGAATTCCTTCCTTTTTCGATCAGTAAATCTCAGGCTTATATACTTCTTTCAAAACTCTTCCAGAAAGAAGTCCCACGTCACTCATTCTCTCGGGACTACCGATGTCAATGTCTTCCACCAATCGTATGCCGAGTCTCTTAGCAAAGATACGTCACACTTCAGGTTCTCTTCAGGTGTACATGAGAGTTCATAGAACATTCTCATCGAGTTCTCCAACCAAAACTCCGACCTCTCAGGGTCATCATCTACCGTAGCTCTAAACTCTTTAGCCCCGTGTTACCTAATCTTATCCATCGGGGCTTCGTCACTCTCACTACTTCTATACCTTGAGGAGCCACTGGAACTGGCTGAGGTACAGGAGAAGATGGAGGAGGTTGAGCATTAGTGTTTCCTCGAATGTACTCCGAGTACCGTTACTCATCATCTAGAGAAAGGCTTCTCGAGCCTCGTCTTCTTGACCTCTAGTCTCGGGTTCACTCTGCACAGGCGCGGTCCCTTGCGTAGGAGCCGGCGCATTACTAGTTGCGTCATCAACAGCTGATCGATCGGGATTCATACTTTATATAACAACAAGTTCAAAATCATCAGAAGCCACCACACTATCATTATACACTTATGGCATGTATAGTTAGACTCTTACACCAGCTACGGTAGTCATAGAACCGACTAAACCATAGCTCTGATACCACTAAATGTAACACCCTTACCCGTAATTCATGCCAAAATTAGGCATGAGGCATTACTGAATTAAAACCATATGATCGCCAGTTAGGCTCATCGATTACTCTCTTAAGTCACCTTTACAACCTCAATCTCGACTTACGAGGCCTCACTCATACATGCAAGACTCTTGACACCCTCTCGAAAACTTATTCAATTTTAAAAATTTTCCACCTAAACACGGACTACACGCCAGTGTGAGGTGAGACACGCCCATGTAAAGTTACGCCCATGCCTTCAACTCGTGCATGAAAATCCAAACATTCTGCCAATGCCCCATGGCTAGGGCACACGCCCGTGCTCACCACCGTGGTAAACACTGACTACACCACATGGCCTAAAGTCTAGACACACACCCGTGTGGCTAGCCCGTGGCCTATACTACTCAAATCTCTCAAAGAGACATGGCCAAGGCACACGTGCGTGGGCTGGCCATGTGTCTCACATGCCCGTGTGTCTATCCACATGGACAAGAACAAAGCTATGTGCTAAGCTCTTCTCACCCCTCAAGTTCTTATAACATATACACAAACATCACAATAATAACCAAATCAAATTCAAACACAATCTCTCATGAATAACTACATCTTTTCATATAATAAAGAAGCCAACAACGATGGCATTATACAAAATAGATTATCCATCTATAGGCTAACACATCTTAGCCATTACAACAAAATTCACTAACTTGTTTAACCCCTATACATGCCATATACAAAACATTTACTCTAATGTAACGGAGTGAGCTGATAGTATGGGCGATCTTCCGATTAATCCACGTATTTCGATTCAACCCTCTTTCTCTATAAATAAGGGAAAAGAAAAGGAGTAAGACTTGAGCTTAGTAATTTTACACATAAACAATTTAAGCATTCTAGCATAAACTAAACAATAATTAGCATTATACTACCAAATAAATTCACATCCAAAATTATGCTTACTCTTTTTATCCCTTACCACATTTCCAACACATCATGAGTCATATACTCATAATCATTGACATGCACCCCTGCACTCAATACCACATTTACTCGAAAAATAAAACATCATTTTATCACACTAATACATCCACACAGCTAAATTCCTCGGGTTTCACACTCAGCCCACCACAATCAGGTAATAAGGTAGTATCGCACATAGCCTACCAAGAGGTATTTATAGTGGTTCCGCACATAGCCCACTAAATAATATACTTAACTATGGTATCACACACAGCCCATAGTTGTTAAGTATTAAGGTGGTATCGCACTTAGCACACAATCAAATATTAACACTACACATCCACATATCTACTTATTCATTCATTCATGATATCTACCACTTTCATTCCACTTGAACCACATAGGTTCTCAATCATCCTCATTTATTCTCATTCATGCTACACACTAGCTAGCATTAAGAACGTATAAGTAAAACATATTGATTACGCATAAACTTACCTCAGTACTCAAAAAGTTAAACATGTGCAATTTAGTCCACCACCTTACTCTTGCCTCGGTTTCGATCCGAGCATCGTCTTTCTTGATCTATAATGATAAATCAACTCATTCAATACACACATTGACTAAATTGACCATTATCTCATACTTTAGCAAAATTACCATTTTGCCTCTAAACTTTCTCATATTTACACTTTTGGCCCAAGGCTCGTAAAGTGATTTTCATTCAACTTTCTAGCCTTCCATGCATAGCCAAACCATTTAATCAACTAAAGCAATTATCAATTATCACTAAATCCCACATGTATGACCAATCTCAAGACTTTCACAAACTAGTCCCTACATGCATTTTTCATGGAATTCTCTTAGCAAAAGATGTTTCTACTACATCAAGCTTCCATATTCTTCCATAAAACATCAAAATACATGCATGTCATACATGGGTACATTTTTGAACATCCATCTTAGCTCAACATATAGCTAAAAATAGCTTACTCATGCTACTATGACTTCAAAAAATGAAGAATATCAAAAATTGAGCTAGAATATACTTACTAGCTAGATTGAAAATTTGAAGAGCCCTAACAATGGCTTCTCTCAACTTTTGACAGCCTTGGGGAAGAAGATGAATGAAAATTCTATCATCTTTTTCCCATTTTAATCATTTAATTGACAAATGACCAAAATGCCTTTTTGTCCAACTTTCAAATTTTAACCCATTCATGCCCAATTTTGTCCAAAAATTAGAATTTGGGAAAATTAATATTTAAGGACCTCTAATTGATATTCTAAAGCTATTTAATACATATAACTTCTAAAATATCACATTTTGCAACTTTTGCAATTTAGTCCTTTTAGACATTCAACTTCAATTTAACAAATTTGCTTTATGAAACTTTCACACTAACATGAAAACATGGCATAGACCTCAAAAACATACATATACCTTAGATTTGTGGTCTTTCACCACTATTCTGACTAGGCCCTAAATCAAGATGTTACATTTCATCCCTTTCAGGTATTTAAGGGTTTAGTTCATAATCATAAAAGAATACATCTCAGAATAAAAATAATAAAACATAAAGAAAACCCTAAAACTCCCTAAAGGAATTGAAGAAGAGCTCTTCCGTCTTGAGTGTGATTTTGGCTTCTGAGATGGATAAATTGGCTTTCTTTGAGTGAATCCCACAATTCGGCCGCTCTGGCTTGGATCCTTGGCCTAGCCGAATGCCCCCTTGAAGGTTGGCCTCTAGGGTGTTTATATAGGCTTTTGGAATGCCGTTCTTTGCCTCTAAGTACCCTAATCTGAATGAAACTCTTCTTTGCTGCAGCAGGGACACGCCTGTATGGCACAACTGTGTGAATCGAATCCAGGTCATGGTCGGGTCTGCTAAGGAGACACAACTGTGTGTCTCGGGCCCAGACTATGTTGATTTCATAGTTTGGCCCATTTTCTTTATTTTTAGCCCGTTTCTCATTCTTTTCATCCTCTGGTGCTCTCCTAAGTATAAAACATGAAATTAAAGGATTAGGAGCACCAAATTCAATAATTCAGGGAATAAATCATCCAAAAGTATGCTAAATGTGGGATTAAAATATGAACATATTACGGTTTATCAATAATTATGGACACAATTTAAATGATTTTTAAGGTTATTTAGTAAGGTTAAAAAGGTAATTTAATAATTAAGTAAAAATATGGTAAAAATATAGTATCATCTTTTTTAATGCATTTCTCCACCGAATTAGAGAAGGAAAACTCCATTTATGCACTTTGAAGGTTAGACTATGTTCATGTCTTCCATGTAAGTGATTTTGAACCTTGTTTTTATTGATTTCTATGTTTTTGAGGTCGTTTTAGCTTAATCTAGTAGCCCGGGGATCAATTTCTAAAAATGTTAAAGATTTAGGGTTATGCCATGAATGTTCTTACATGATCCTTGATATTAAATGATAGATTATGAGTCCTTGTTGATAAATAAATAGGTTTGGTAAAGTGATTTTTGATGAGAATTACATTTAGGGACTTGTTTGTAAAAATAGTAAAACTTCAAGTTAAATTTATGAAATGATTATTTGTATGGGTTGATATAGGTCCCTAATGAAATCAGTTTGCTTGAGTGGAGGATGAAAATGCTTAAATTTCAATTTATAAAATTGCGAAAAGTTAAAATGTTAAGGAAAAATAGTATTTTTTCATAAATATGAAATATGGACTAAATTGAGTACTAGGGATATTAAATGGATTGAATTCGTCTATTTAGATCTAGATAGACCACATACGGATTTAGATCGGGGAAAAGCAAAAGCCTCGGATTAGTTCGACTTTGTTTCTACGCCCTAGTCGTCGAGGTAAGTTCATATGAATGAATATCATTTTAATTCTATTTCAACTTATATGTCAATATGCTATTTTTCATGTAATTGAACAATGTATGTACAAGCAATACAATGACGGTTATCGAGTCCCGCTTGAATCTTAGGCAATACAAATGACATGTCATTAGGGATTTCATGTTTCGGGTGCTAGTTTTGAATGTCCTACTGATGGTTGAGGTCTTGCATTTGCTGCGGATACTCCACAGCTCGTGTGAGCAGCATCGTGTAGCTTACATTCCAACCCACAGCTTGTGTAAGCAAGCCCATTTCACAGCTCGTGTGAGCAACTATGTAAAGGAAATGTAACAGACCGAATCTGACCCTAATCGGAACGGTGGTTTCGGGACCACGAATCTGAGCCCGAGAAATATTTAAATATTATATTTAGTGTTTATTATGTATTTATTTATGTGTGTGAAAGTTTCGTAGAAAAATTTTATCGTTTAAGTATTGAATTTGATAAAAAGGACATAATTACGTAAAAAGTAAAAGTGGCCAACTAAAGTGTAATGTGTTAAATTGAGCATGGCTTTTAATGTGAGGTATTAAAAGGGCAAATAGCCCATTTTAGGTTAATGGTAAGCCACCTTGATGCATGTAATAGTGTTTGAATTTTATAATTATAATATTACATTATATGTTAAAATAAACTAATAATTATATGTTAATAAAACAAAAAATAAAAAGCCATGCATTGTTCATCTTTGGCGAAAAACACAAAAGAAAAAGGGGAAAAAGCCTTGAAACATTCTACCTTATTCAAGCTTAATTAGGTAAGAAATCTAGCTGGTTTTGTTAATTTTACGTTTTGAGATCGTTGCTTAGTATATTACCCGACCCATGCTAGAATTTCTAAGATTAGTGTGTATATATGAATCGGCCATTGATGAATTCTGAGATTTATGATGTTTGATGGTGTTAGATGAAAGATAGGTTAAAAATTAGTATATTATGTGTTGGAAATTTTGGTGAATTTGTGTTTTTAGGGCCAATTTGTAAAAATAAAATTTTAAAGGGCTTAATTGCAAAATAAATGAAAGAAATAGACTTGTATAGTCCTTATACATATTCGGCCCTTAAGGAGTATGGGGAAATTTGATGTATTTTGAGTTTTATGCAAATAGGACTAAATTGCAAAGTATTGAAATAGTAGGGGTAAAATGGTAATTTTCCTATTTATGTGCTTAGGGACTAAATTGTGATGAAATGTACTTGAATGAGCTAAATTTGAATGTGTTTTAGATCAATAGCAAAGAAAAGCAGTTTAGATCGGGGGAAAGACGAAGGTTCTCGAATAAGCCGATTTTACTGGTCTATCGACAACCGAGGTAAGTCCTTAAGCTAAAATGAGTCATGGAATTATTTACGAAACTGTTAAATGATATTGTTCGATAAATTTGAAGGTATATTATTGTAATAGCCGAATGTACATTGTGAAATTGGCTTGAATGCCTAAATTGACAATACGAGATTAATGTGTATCTTTGATATATTATTTAGGAAAAATGTGAAGTATGTTATTGGTTTGTGAATGTATTCGGGCTTAGTGCCTAGAAGGCCTTGTGCCGGTGATATATTCGGGCTTAGTGCCTAGCAGGCCTTGTGCCGGTGATATATATTCGGGCTTAGTGCCTAGCAGGCTTCGTGCCGGTGATATATTCGGGCTTAGTGCCTAGCAGGCTTAGTGCTGGTGATTTAGGCTTTATGCCGGTGATATGCTATAAGTGGAGATTCTGAAAATCAAACAAGGTGAGATGTTTATATAGTGTTGTGGTAAAAGTTCAGGTAAGAATTGGCCTACCATTTTAGTAAGGAATGAAGTGAACTAAAATTCTTATCGTATAGTTAAAGATCAGTGATGAGTGTGACAAAAGTGTTTGTTCTTGTGTATAAGTGGAAATAGAAGATCGATGCCTAGATTGGCTCATATGAATTGATAATGTACTGGTTCACAATGTCATAGCAGCGATATTTAAGTAAAGAGCATTACTATTATTCACTATCTATATTTTACATAATGAAATAATTATGTTTCATACTATAAGCTTGGATTTTAATATATTTAAATGTATGCTCATTACATTTATATTTGCTTGAGACTTACTAAGCTAGTAAGCTTCTTGTGTGTGTCTTTGTCTATCTCTGTTTTATAGATTTTGATTCAAACTACGGGATCGAAGGATCATCTGTGAAGTCAACCACACTATCGACTTTCTTTTGGTATTGAAAACTTAGTTTGGTATTTAAAAGGGCATGTATAGGCTAGACTAAACCGTATAACTAATGTTTTGTAATAGTGTAAATATGCTAGCCATGCGAAAATGGCTATCTATTTTGAATAACTTGTTTCGTGTTTTGATGATATAGTTTGCTCATGCCATGAACTATTATTTATGCTTGATTATGGTTTAATCATGTGTGAGAGTGGTACTATTATTTATGCATGTTAGGTTATGACATGAATGACTTATAAATTGGTTCATGTTGATGAGCTTAATATATGGTATATACATTTATAATGTTTGGATTTATGATTTGGCAATGAATAATGGTAAGCTTGGTGTAATATTCGGTTTAGTCAATAAAGTAAATGATGGATGCATATTTAAGTTATAGTATGTGAGATATATGTGTTAAATAATGTTATGACATGTGTGTGTATTTGATTTGGTCACTTACTAGATAAGAATTAAGTTCAATAATGTATGATTGTATTAGGCTATTTCGATTCAATTTATGTAAGTGAATACATACATATATTATTCTTGGATAGTTGGATATTAGGTTCAAACTTTTGTTTAGTTTATTGAATGTTAGATCGAATGATGTTTAGACATGATATGTTTGATATGTGATCACCTATATGAGATTTTGATAGACCTTTTTATATGTGAATCAGTAATGAGATAGACAAATGAGGGAAATATGGTTTTGATGGCATTCGGCCATATACTTTAATATTGTATAAATTCAAAGTGGTAATATGTGTATGTATGTGATGAAAGATAGCTTAATTTTTGAGTCTATTATGCCATGTATTACATTTACTAAATTAAGATTTTAGAAGTTGATCTTATTCGCTTATCTAGATAAAAGAGATTGTATATGTTTGAATTGTATGCAAATTAAGTACGATTAGTGCATGCAAAAGTAATGAATAAGTTGTTTAAATTTATGTGGCTCAATTATGCGCATGTTAACAAATTTTTGCATTGGATCGATTGAGTGTTGGTTCTATTTGATTTTGGTATGAGAGAGGTTTATTTAAATGTCATGACTATCACATAGTTAAAAGCGATTATGCTATATATGACTTAAGTGATTGATCAAAAGTTGTGATTTAAATAGTAATGCCCCGTAACCCTAATCCGGCGACGAATACTGGTTACGGGTGTTACATTTTATTGGTATCAGAGCTATGGTTTAGTCGATTCTAAAACTACCGTAGTATGTAAGAGTCTAGCTATACATGCCTTTAAATTGTATATATGATAGTGTGGTGACTTCTGACAATTTCAATTGTATTTTATATAGTAAATGGATTCTGATCTCGATAGAGTCATAGTTGATGATGTGGAGAGTGTCGCGCTGGTCTCGCACATGGATCGGTGCCACTAGACTCTCAACCGATTCACGGGTAACCACGAGGAGAGGCTAAACAAGCCTTCTACCAAATGATGAATGAATGGTTTACCCGGTTTATTCGAGAATAATCCAACTGTACAACAACCTCCACCCCCGAATAATCCAACTCCGGTACCTTCAGCACCTTCGATGATAGATCCAATGAGATCTAGTAGGCCTCCTGTTGATAAAATTAGGAAATTTGGGGCTGAAGAATTCAAGGCTAATGATGATGATGATGCAGAGCGAGCTGAAATGTGGCTTGATAACACCATTCAAGTACTTGATGAGCTATCCTACACTCCAGACGAATGTTTGAAATGTGCTATATCTTTTCTTCGGGACACTGCCTATCACTGGTGGAATACACTAGTATCAGTGGTTCCAAAAGAAAAAGTGACGTGGGATTTCTTCCAGAATGAATTCCACAAGAAATATATCAGCCAGAGGTTCATCGACCAGAAACGTAAAGAATTTCTTAAACTAAAACAGGGGCAAATGGCCGTGACTAAATATGAGCGAAAATTTGTCAGATTGAGCCGATATGCTCGGGAGTGTGTATCAATGAAGCCATTATGTGCAAAAGGTTTGAAGATGGTTTGAATGAAGAATTAAAGTTGCTTGTTGGAATTCTTGAAATCAAAGAGTTTGTGACACTCGTCGAAGCGAGCTTGCAAAGTCAAGAGCTTGGAAGGAGAAAAGAAAGGCTAAGATGAAGCTAGAGACACCCGTAAAAGATCGTCGGGTAAGAATTTCCATTCCACATCTAAGAAGTTTAGAGATGACTTGATCGACACAAAGCTACTTGATTCATTTAGGCGTGATCGACCTCCGGTGGGCTCCAGAGCTACCTCGATGGCGGTGTTGGTAACGCCCACAGAATCGAGTTGAATGCAAACATTGTGGAAAATGGCATTCAGGAGTTGTAGAGTTCGTGACCGGTCTTGCTTTAAATGTGGATCCTCGACCATTTTATTCGAGAGTGCCGATGTTAGGTGAGCCGAATCAAAGATGTAACTCTAGACCGAGTAGTGCATCGATGCAGGCGAGACCACCCGGCATTCGCAATGTAGGTGGTAGTCGAGAGGGACAAAGAACACAACAGATCGATTTGAGGCTAGAGCTCCAGTTAGAGCTTATGTTACTCGAGCTAGAGAGGATGCTGCTTCTCCAGATGTCATTACCGATACTTTCACCCTTTATGATACTACGGTGATTGCATTAATTGATCCTGTTTCGACCCATTCATATGTATGTGACACTCTGGTATTCGGTAAGACTCTTCCAGTTGAGTCTACTGAGTTTGTGATTCGTGTATCCAACCCTTTGGGTAGATGTGTGTTTGTTAATAAAGTGTGTAAAGGTTGCCCATTGATGATTCGAGATTATTGCTTCCCATCAATTTAATGCTGTTGCCTTTCGATGAGTTTGATATAATTTTGGGAATGGGTGGTCAACCGCATGATGCGATGGTGAATTGTAAAGAAAGCTTATTGATTTGAGACATCGAGCGGTGAGATCGTTAGAATTGAATCCGATGATATAGGTGGGTTTCTCAGATTATATCCTCGATGTTAGCTTGGGAAGTATGTGAGAAAAGGGTGTGAAGCTTATTTGGCTTATGTCTTTGGATAATAAATTGTCTCGAGAAAGATTGAATCCGTCATCGATTGTATGTGAATACCCGGATGTGTTTCCTAAAGAACTATCGGGTTTACCCAAGTCGAGAGATTGAGTTTGGCATTGAATTAGCTCAGGGAACGACTCGATCTCAATAGCTCCATATCGGATGGCACCGATTGAGCTAAAAGAGTTGAAAGCTGATTGCAAGAGTTAACAGATAGGGGCTTATGCGACCAAGTTTCTCTCCTTGGGTGCACCAGTTCTTTTGTGAGAAAGAAAGATGGAACGATGCGAATGTGTATTGATTATCTAAGAATGAATAAAGTAACTATAAAGAATAAGTACCGTTACCTCAGTTGATGAATTGTTTGATCGGTTGAAAGGGCTTCAGATTTTCAAGATAGATTTGAGATTGGGTTACTATCGATTCTTGAGTCGAGATCTGATGTGCCAAAGACCGCATTTCGGACGAGGTACGGACATTTTGAGTTTTTGGTTATGCCTTTTGGGCTTACTAATGCACTCTTTGTTTTTATGGATTTGATGAATCGGGTTTTAAACAGGTTTTGGATCGATTTGTGGTAGTTTTATTGATGATATATTGATTTACTCCAAAGATGAAATTGAACATCTTGAGCATTTGAGATTAGTACTACAAACTTTGCGAAATCGGCGGTTGTATCACGAAGTTTAGTAAGTGTGAGTTCGGATGAAAGAGGTCACTTTTTGGGACATGTTGTTTCAAAGATCGGGCATTCGAGTTGATCCGAACAAAATATCGGCTATACTTGATTGGAAGCCACTGAAAAATGTTTTCGAGATTCAAAGTTTTCTGGGGCTTGCGGGTTACTATCGATGATTTGTGAAAGATTTTTCTATGATAGCTACACCGTTGACAAAGTTATTGCAGAAAGATGTCAGGTTCGAGTGGTCAGAAAAGTGTCAAAAAAGTTTTGATCAGCTGAAAGCCCTTTTGACAAGCTCCAGTATTAGTTCAGCCTGAATCGGGTAAAGAATTTGTTGTTTATTCTGATGCTTCTTTAAATGGTTTGGGCTGCGTTTTGATGCGAGGAAGGCAAAGTTGTAGCCTATGCTTCAAGACAATTAAAGCCGCATGAAAGAAATTACCCGACGATGATTTAGAGCTTGCAGCCATTGTGTTCGCACTGGAGATTTGGCATCATTACTTATTTGGCGAGAAATGCCATGTTTACTCGGATCACAAAAGTCCAAGTATCTAATGACTCGGAAAGACTGAATTTGAGACAACGCGGTGGCTAGAATCGTTGAAAGACTATGAATTGGTGATTGACTATCACCCGGGAAAAGCTAATGTTGTTGTGGATGCGTTAAGTCGGAAATCATTATTTGCTCTTCGTACAATGAATGTACAGATGGCTATGTCTAGTGATGGTTCGATCATAGCCGAGTTACGAGCAAGACCGATGTTTATTCAGCAAATTTGTGATGCATAGAAAGTTGATGAAGATTTGATTGCTAGTCGAATTCAGTGTGAAAAGGGTAGAGAATCGATTTTGATTGATGCAAATGATTGTTTGAATTTTAAAAGCGAATGTGTGTTCCAAAGAACTCGGATTTGATCTGAGATGATTTTGAGTGAGGCTCATAGTGGTCGACTATCGATACATCCGGTAGCATGAAGATGTATAACGATTTGAAAGCAGTTCTATTGGTGGCTGGCATGAAAGCGGGATATATCTGAATTTGTTTCTAAATGCTTAACTGTCGACAAGTAAAAGCTGAGCATCAAGCGCCATCTAGACTACTTCAGCCAATCATGATACCTGAATGGAAATAGGATAGAATTACAATGGATTTTGTATCTGGTCTCCCTATGACTCCGAGTAGGAAAGATGCTGTCTGGGTTATAGTTGATACGCTGACTAAATCAGCTCATTTTGTGCTAGTACGTATAGACTATTCACTTGATAAACTTGCTGAATTGTACGTATCACAGATTGTGAGATTGCATGGTGTACCGAGTTCCATTGTTTCAGACAGAGACCCAAGATTCACATCGCGATTTTGGAAGAAGTTGCAAGATGCTTTAGGTACTAAACTTCATTTTAGTACAGCTTTCCATCCGCAGTCAGATGGTCAATCCGAGCGAACTATTCAGATACTTGAGGACATGTTGAGATGTTGCGTTCTCGAGTTTGAAGGTACGTGGGAACGATACCTACCTTTGATTGAATTTGCTTATAATAATAGTTTTCAATCTAGTATCAAAATGGCACCTTATGAAGCCTTGTACGGGCGAAAGTGTCGAACACCATTATCTTTGGTGAGCTCGTGAGAATAAGATACAGGGGTTGATTTGATTAAAAAGCTGAACTAAAAGTAGCTATTATTAGAGACAATTTGAAAGTCGCTTCGGATCGTCAAAAGTCTTATGCTGATTTGAAACGTAAAGATATTGAATTTGATTGAGATCGAGTATTTTAAAGGTTTCTCCGTGGAAGAAAGTGCTCCGTTTTGGTAGGAAAGGCAAGTTGAGACCGAGGTTCATTGGACCGTATGAAATCATTGAACGTGTTGGGCTGTTGCTTATAGATTGAAGCTACCCTCGAATTAGAAAAGATACACGATGTATTTCATGTTTCTATGCTCGTAGAATCTGATCGGATCCATCACATGTGATTGCTCAAATCGAGATTGAGATACAATCTAATATGACGATGAGGAAAAGCCGATCCGTATTTTAGCTCGGGAAATGAAAGAGTTAAGAAACAAAAGATCTCCTTAGTGAAAGTGTTATGGAATCGGCACGAGTTGAAGAGGCAACGTGGGAGCTGAAGATTCAATAAGGCAACAATATCCGATTTGTTTAACGGTAAGATTTTCGGGACGAAAATCCTTAAGGGGAGAGTTATATGAGAATCGAATCGACCCTAATCGAACGGTGGTTTTGGGACCACAAACCGAGCCCAGAAATATTTAAATATTATACTTAGTGTTTATTATGTATGTATTTATGTGTGAAAGTTTAGAGAAAAATTTTATCGCTTAAGTATTGAATTTGATAAAAAGGACTTAATCGCGTAAAAAGTAAAAGTGGCCAACTAAAGTGTAATGTGTTAAATTGAGCATGGCTTTTTAATGTGAGGTATTAAAAGGGCAAATAGCCCATTTTTAGGTTAATGGCCGGCCACCTTGATGCATGTAATAGTGTTTGAATTTTTATAATATATAATATTACATTATATGTTAAAATAAACTAATAAGTATATGTTAATAAAACAAAAAAATAAAAAGCCATGCATTGTTCATCTTTGGTAAAACACAAAAGAAAAAGGGGAGAAAAGCCTTGAAACATTCGGCCTTATTCAAGCTTAATTAGGTAAGAAATCTAGCTCGGTTTTTGTTAATTTTTACGTTTTTGAGATCGTTGCTTAGTATATTACCCGACCCATGCTAGAATTTCTAAGATTAGTGTGTATATATGAATCGGCCATTGATGAATTCTTGAGGTTTATGATGTTTGATGGTGTTAGATGAAAGATAGGTTAAAAATTAGTATATTATGTGTTGGAAGTTTTGGTGAATTTGTGTTTTTAGGGCCAATTTGTAAAAATAAAATTTTAGAGGGGCTTAATTGCAAAATAAATGAAAGAAATAGACTTGTATAGTTCTTATACATATTATTACCCTTAAGGAGTATGGGAAATTTGATGTATTTTGAGTTTTATGCAAATAGGACTAAATTGCAAAGTATTGAAATAGTAGGGTAAAATGGTAATTTTCCTATTTATGTGCTTAGGGACTAAATTGAGATGAAATGTACTTGAATGAGCTAAATTTGAATGTGTTTTAGATCAAGAGCAAAGAAAAGCAGATTTAGATCGGGAAAGACGAAGGTTCTCGAATAGTCGATTTTACTGTCCATCGACAACCGAGGTAAGTCCTTAAGCTAAAATGAGTCATGGAATTATTTACTTAAAGCTGTTAAATGATATTGTTCGATAAATTTGAAGGTATATTATTGTAATAGCCGAATGTACATTGTGAAATTGGCTTGAATGCCTAAATTGACAATACGAGATTAATGTGTATCTTTGATATATTATTTAGGAAAAATGTGAAGTATGTGATTGGTTTGTGAATGTATTCGGGCTTAGTGCCTAGCAGGCCTTGTGTCGGTGATATATTCGGGCTTAGTGCCTAAGCGATCCTTGTCTTGGTGATATATATTCGGCTTAGTGCTAGCAGTGCTTCGTCTTGGGTGATATATTCGGGCTTAGTGCCTAGCGAAGCTTAGTCTGGTGATTTATTTCGGGCTTTAAATGCCTAGGTGCTTTATGCTTGGTGATATGCTATAAGTGGAGATTCTGAAAATCAAACAAGGTGAGATGTTTATATAGTGTTATGTGGTAAAAGTTCAGGTAAGAATTGACCTACCATTTTAGTAAGGAATGAAGTGAACTAAAATTCTTATCGTATAGTTAAAGATCAGTGATGAGTGTGACAAAAGTGTTTGTTCTTGTGTATAAGTGGAAATAGAAGATCGATGCCTAGATTGGCTCATATGAATTGATAATGTCACAGTTCACGATGTCATAGCAACGATATTTAAGTAAAGAGCATTACTATTATTCACTATCTATATTTTACAAAATGAAATAATTATGTTTCATACTATAAGCTTGGATTTTAATATGTTTAAATGTATGCTCATTACATTTATATTTGCTTGAGACTTACTAAGCTAGTAAGCTTCTTTGTGTGTGTGTCTTTGTCTATCTCTGCTTTATAGATTTTGATTCAAACTACGGCTCGAAGGATCATCTCGTGAAGTCAACCACACTATCGACTTTCTTTTGGTATTGAAAACTTAGTTTGGTATTTAAAAGGGCATGTATAGGCTAGACTAAACCGTATAACTAATGTTTTGTAATAGTGTAAATATGCTAGCCATGTGAAAATGGCTATCTATTTTGAATAACTTGTTTCATGTTTTGATGATATAGTTTGCTCATGCCATGAACTATTATTTATGCTTGATTATGGTTTAATCATGTGAGAGTGGTAATGTTATTATTTATGCATGTTAGGTTATGACATGAATGACTTATAAATTAGTTCATGTTGATGAGCTTAATATATGGTATATACATTTATAATGTTTGGATTTATGATTTGGCAATGAATAATGGTAAGCTTGGTGTAATATTGGTTTAGTCAATAAAGTAAATGATGGATGCATATTTAAGTTATAGTATGTGAGATATATGTGTTAAATAATGTTATGACATGTGTGTGTATTTTAATTGGTCACTTACTAGATAAGAATTAAGTTCAATAATGTATGATTGTATTAGGCTATTTCGATTCAATTTATGTAAGTGAATACATACATATATTATTCTTGGATAGTTGGATATTAGGTTCGAACTTTTGTTTAGTTTATTGAATGTTAGATCGAATGATGTTTAGACATGATATGTTTGATATGTGATCACCTATATGAGATTTTGATAGACCTTTTATATGTGAATCAAGTAATGAGATAGCCAAATGAGGGAAATATGGTTTTGATGGCATTCGGCCATATACTTTAATATTGTATAAATTCAAAGTGGTAATATGTGTATGTATGTGATGAAAGATAGCTTAATTTTTGAGTCTATTATGCCATGTATTACATTTACTAAATTAAGATTTTAGAAGTTGATCTTATTCTGCTTATCTAGACAAAAGAGATTGTATATGTTTGAATTGTATGCAAATTAAGTACGATTAGTGCATGCAAAAGTAACGAATAAGTTGTTTAAATTTATGTGGCTCAATTACGCGCATGTTAACAAATTTTTTGCATTGGATCGGTTGAGTGTTGGTTCTATTTGATTTTGGTATGAGAGAGGTTTATTTAAATGTCATGACTATCACATAGTTAAAAACTGATTATGCTATATATGACTTAAGTGATTGATCAAAAGTTGTGATTTAAATAGTAATGCCTCGTAACCCTAATCCGGCGACGGATACTGGTTAGGGGTGTTACAGGAAAGGTTATGGTTATATGTTTAAGCGCACTTCATGTGAACTTTCCTGAATATCTGATGATATTCTAGTTGGTTCAATGGGCAAGAAATGGGATGGAAACGGTAAGTTTCCAAATGGAATTATACATGTGCTTATGAAAATGATTAATGAATCAAATGGTGTATGTTCATATGGAAATGAATTATCATATGTTTAATTCAAGTGAGTTATGTATAAATGCACAAACTTGTGTATTGATGATGATGCATAGGCTTGAGCCAAGCTTGTGGTTGGATTATATTATGCTTATACTTAATGTTATATAAATGAAATGGTAAGTTATGTTTCATGTTTTACGAACTTACTAAGCATTATGTGCTTATGTAGTTTCTTTCCCATGTTTTTTAAATTATCAAAAGCTCGATCGGTTTGTAAGCTCGTCAGAGATATATCACATTATCTAGTATAAATATCTGTAGTTTTTGATGTTTTGGCCAAGGTTATAATGGCATGTATAAGTGGACTTGTAATGGTATTTAGTTGAATGTTAGCTGATAATTTTGGTATGTATAAGTTGTCTTAGTTGATACCATTTAATGCTTGCCAAATTATGTTGTTATAGCTATCTTATGATATGTGTTTTTGAATGGCTTATTTGGTATGTTTTGAAGAAGTTTGAATATGGTCAAGTTTTGACATATTTGGTAAGTTTTTGAAGCTAGTAGTTGAAAAATGAAAAGTATGCATGTTTAAGTAAGTATTGATGTTTGCATTGGAGCTGCCTTGAATGATATTAGTTAGTTGATTTTAGGACTCTTGAATTGGTCGTTTTGTATATGTTTTGATAAGGTTTTGATGCCTTGATTTTGTGCACAAAAGTCCTTACGGTATATGCTTAAGTTGGTGTTAGAAATGGCTTGATTTTGGGCAAATTTATGTCCACACAACTTGAGACATAGGCGTGTGACTCAGCTGTGTGTGACACACGGCTTGTCAACATGGTCGTGTGTCCCCTATAGGTTCCTTTGTATGCAAGTCAATTAGTTACACAGCCTAGCACACGGGTATGTGGGGCTATTTTGAGAATTACATAGCCTGGCACACGGGCGCGTGACACAGTCGTGTTACCCTTACTCAGAGAGTTACATAGTGAGACACAGCCATGTGTCTCTAGTTCGAAGGTTACACAGCCTGACACACGGTCATGTGTCTTAGCCGTGTGAGGCACACGGCCGTGCAACCCCTGTTTCCAAAATTTTGTGAATTTTTCTTAAACTTCCCAATTTTTCAATTTAGTCTTGAATCGTTGAGGGCATAATTTAGGGATGATATGTATGTGAATGATTGTTTTAAAATGCATTTATGATAATTTTTGAAATGTATGTTTATATGTTTTGTTTGTTTGGTAATGCTCCGTAACCCTAATCTGGCGACAGATACGAGTTAGGGTGTTACAAACAAAGTTACCTGATTGATCGTAATATTATGATGGGTGCTTCCTTCCTTGTTCATTTCAAGGTAAAAAATGTAGTTCTTTCTTTGTGTTGAGGTCCTAAAATTTATTTTTTTTCAAGAAGAGGTTAGGTCAGCTCTTCCATCCCCCTCTTGTAATCCTCATTTCCTTATCTCTTTCGATTTGTTTTTTGTGGAGTATGAAAAATTACTTGTATGTCCTATCCCCTATTAATTTTACGGAGGGCTCACCCATTTTACCATTGGTTCTATGGGTACTCCTGCTTTCTTACATTGCTCTTTTATTCCCTTTGTTTGATCCCGCACACATTCAAGCATACTGTGATAAATCCAGGTGCCAATGTATATTTGTTTCTTCTATAGCATTGTATACACCAGGGTAACGGTACTCTAGGTGCAATATACTAACTCAATATGCGAACTTTAAATGTCACCGGTACTCCACGGAACTCTTTCATCATCCACAAAACCTACCCTATGAAAATGCAATATATCATACTATCAATAAGAATGTCATGCTCTTCATTATAGTTTCAGTAATACAACATGCTTAACATGTGTTTCAGATATTTATTTTGTAGTGCAGATGGTGAGTTGATATTAGGCGAATCCAGGACCAAGATACTAGTAAGCAATTAAGCATATACTCAAGTTTTATAGAGAACGAGAGATTATATGCATGTGTATTCAGAGAAGATTCTACTCCTACTAGATATATTGATTCTGACTTCCAAACGTGTCAAGATATGAGGAAATTGATGTTGGACTCTGCTTTTGTCCTAAACGGTGGGTTCATATTATGAATAAGTGTCAAGCAGGTTTACACTGCTAACTTCACTACGAAAGGTCGAATATGAGGTATGAAAAAGCTATTGCACTATAATAGTGTAAATATAGATAAACCTAAAAGAAACCATATGAAGACAAAACGCATTAAGGGAGACAGTAGTGTTTGATGAAATAATGGATGTAGACAAATATCACATTTGAGGACAAACCCTATGGATTTGTTTTTCCAAGACTCTTCTAGATAGAGAGCTCAATGAGAAACATATATTGAGGGGCATAGGTATACGACACATGACTCATCTACTTCACTATGGCAAGTAAGAGACTGTTGCATCTGGAGCCCTAAGTGTAGTATTTTCGTTTAAGAAAACTTTTAATTTTTTCAAACAGATTGGTTAATAACATTATTCATGAATTAAATTAATACTTTTTATTATTATCCTTGTAACAACCTGGTTTCCAGTGGTGTCGAAAATTACAGTTCTAAAGTGTCATTTTCATAAATCGTGTTCATCAATATTATTATTTAATATTTATGAGGATAATATTGAATTGTATTAAATTAGGCCTAGTAAGTTTGTTTGATTGATTGTTATTCAAAATACAAATGTAAAGATCTTAAAGCTCGTGGTATGAAAAATGCAGTTTCGGGACCCTGTTCCCGTAAACAGAACCTGAAATATTATACAGATTTATATAATATCTAAATTGAATTTTGGGTGGGTAATTTTATCAAATTAGTGGTTAACTAAGGTATGAGGACTAAATTGTAAAAGTGATAAAAGTTAAAATTACTATAGATTCTTAATTGGAACCTGGAATTAGGGACCAATGTGGTAATTATACCATATTGAAATTATAACCGTCAGTGGTGGAAAGTTTTATGTCTAATTGTAAAGTTTTATAATATTTAATATTTACATTATATATGATAAAACATAAGTGGGAAGGGAGACAAAGCATTTTCTCGTCTTCTTCCCCTAAAAGAAAAAATGAAACCACTTTCTTATTTGAGAGCTTTCGGCTTAGGGCTCCAAAACTTTATGCTTTTAATCGATTAGAGTAATTTAATAATTTTCTTGTAATTTTTATATTTTTGAAATACCAAAAGCTTAATTTAGTTGACCCATGTGTTAATTTTTGAAACTATTAAAGTTTTAGAAAATTACCATTGATGATTCCTTGAAGCTTTTGGTGTTAAGTAGTTAGATTTAAAGTTTAGATATGAAAAAGGACTGATTTGTAAGGTGAAAATTGTTAGTTGTTCCATATAAGGACTAAAGAGATTTATTTGTAAACTTATTATGAGATTTTGATAAAAATAAATAGTAGTGGGTTTATAGAGGATGACATTGAAATCGGATTGTAAAACGAAGCTCAAATTTGAAAGATATGACTATTTTGTTTTAGGGACTAAATTGAATAAAATGCATACGTTTAAGGGACATTCAAAAAATGTAATTGAACTATCACATGCTTATAATAGGATGATATAATATGTTTGGAATTGATAAATTGAACTGTATTATTTTATAGATAAAGAATTTAACCTAATTGAGGTTACTCGTAGAAATGTAAAAATTGTCGAATAGTCCTTAAAAGCTTATTTGGTTGTTGTTTTTCCAGGTAAGTTCATATGGAACTTACTAAGTTAATTCATGTTATGGTTTTATTTCTATAAATTGAATCATTATATTTGTTACATATTTATTTTGTTTTGCAAAGTATGATACAAAGGCAAATTGAAAATGATTATTTGAGCTTGAAATGCTATGTTTGAGATTGATTATCGAACTAGAGGACTAATTTGAACAGAAATAAGAATTTGTTTAACTTAATGATTGTATGTTTTGACATTGAATTTTTTTGAAGTGTAGTATGTTATATAATGAAATGAGAAAAACTTACTTAATCAAATCATGGAAGAGCAAAATGTTTCACTAAACATTTTATGGATAGCAATGGTAGTACAACTTTGAAAATTAAAAAAAAATGTAGGAATTGAGTTAGAGGTTGAATCAAATATGAAATTAAATATTACTGAGTCTGGTTTTGCATAACAACAACCGTGAAAGCAATGGAATTGTAGATTATGAGATATAATACTTTTTATGAGACAATATCAGAATGATTTCAGGTTCCCTTGTTCTAAATTTGAAAAATCACTCTAAATTGAAAAAAATATGTTTAGGAGATTAAATTTACATGCCTAAAATCTTAATCAGTATATTTTCAAATTAAACAAACGACAACATAATATGAGACTTGTACTCAAAGATATTTATTTTTTAGTGAAGAAGAGTCGAAGCTGCCTAGTAGCAAAACAAGGGAGGTTTTAAAAAAAAATTGGTATTAATATACTTTGAAATAAATTCTGAAATTTTTATGGTAATAGTTTCATTGATTCTATTTTCAAAAACAAAAAGTGGATCTTAATTTTGAATTTTGTAGCTTTGGATATAAATAAATTAGAGAATACTACTCAAGTAGACAACTTTGTTAAAAGTATATGTGTAAATAGTGAAAGGATAATTAGTGTTACATGAAAGCATGTCAAACTAAGGCTAAAAATTCTTATATAAATACTTGTAAATAAAGTAAGTGGAATGGAGAGGAGGAGGAGGAAAAATAATAGAAGAGTTATAAAATGAATCAATAGTTAATTATGATTGATCGAATCATATTGGTGTGAATTTAATTGATTATTGAGATAGAAGATTAAAGTGAATAAAAGTGAAAATATTAAAACTAAATGAAATGGTGAAATTGGTTTGGATTTAAGATGGTATGCTATGTTATGTATGAAATTATATCATGGGTGATGAATTGATGATATTAATATTGATAGAATGAGAATTGAACTTATAAGGGAATTGGATAAATGACTACCATATTAACTACTCGGCGAAATTATTTCGACTATATGTCGTTGAGCGCTGGGCCCATTTTACTTTGGACATTCTAATGAGTGCTTGGCACAACATTTGCCTCAGTTATACTGATAAACCATAATTTATACACATTTTGACCCCATGCTTGACTTATTGTTGGATGAATTTTCATTAGATTTGATGAATTCGATGCTCCTAATCCTTTATTTTCATGTTTTATACACAGGAGAGCTTAGGGAGTCAAAAAGAATGATAAATGGGCCAAAAAGGGACAAAATGGGCCAACCTCAAAAATCAACATGGCCTGGACTTTCGCCCACGGGCAGAACACACGGTGTGTGTGGCGAGCAGAATCAAGCACGGCCTAAGCCATCATACACGGGTGTGTCACACGGGCGTGTCCCTATCGATCCCAAGTCTAATTCAATTCAGAAAAGACCACTAGTGGGCCAAGAGGGGTGTTCCAAAGCCTATATAAAAACCCTAGGGGAGGACCTAAAGAGGGATGCAGAGTAGAAAGCAGAAAATACTCAAAGACAGCCGTCGGGAGCAGCGTGGAAGAAGGATCTCCATCAAGACTGAAGATCTCCTATCAATTTCTCTTGAAGTTTTTGTTTTCTTATGTTTTTTTGTTTTCCTTATTTTAAGATGTTTCCCCCTATTAGTATGAACTAAATTTCTTAAATACCTAAGGGGATGAAACCTAAGACGGATCATATTATTATTTGATTTATAAGATAAATACTTGTTCTTATTTTTAATTGTGAGTTCTTAGTATTGTTTTGATAATTTAGGTTATTGATGCAAGTTGAATGTGCTTATTCGAGGAGCAAAAGTCCCTGTTTAAGAGTAGATCAACATAATTAAGCGGAGTTGATTGCAACCCTTGAAATTGGATGACATAAATCTTCCGGATTAGAGTCAAATCTAATAAGGGAATCCATAGATCGAGTTAATGCGACGATAGGGGTTTTAATTAGAAAGAGATTTCAATTAATCAACCTAGATTGAATTTTTTTTAGTCTTGAAATAGATATTAACATAAATCAGGGATTTATACGGATTAAGTCAAGTGAATAAATTGTATGAATCAAAAGTAAAAAGTGAAGTCTAGGTGGATTCTTCCTTGGGTATTGCCTATCTCATAAAGTTGTCAAAATATTTTCCCAATTCATTTTCTGTCGTGTTTTTAATTAGTTTTAGTTTAAAAGAAATCACTCCAATTCTTAGGCTAGATAATAAGAAGATAGTAATTACTAGTACTCTTGGTCATTGTGTATACGATATTTACAGTCTTACCATAACTATACTATTAAACGATAGGTGCACTTGCCTTTATTGTGATCATAGTAAGTTTGAGACACATCAAGTTTTTGGCACCGTTGTCAGGGACTAAGATATTAGGAACACTTAATTTTTATTACTTTAGCCATTCTTATTTTTATTCGCAAATTATTTTTTATTTTCTACCTTTCTAATTTTTCTTTTATTTGCTTCTGGCAGGTATTTCTAGTTTATGACTAGAAGGAACCCGTCAGGACCCTTGCTTTTTGATAGTGAGATAGAAAGTACCGCTCGCAGAAATCTTAGGGAGATAAGGAGAAGCCTACAATACATAAAAGAAGAGCAAGAGGACGATACTAATACTACCAAGGAGATGGCTGATAATAATCTGCTACCTCCGGTGGTTGCCAAAAGTCCTACTCCTCGTACTATGTAAGATTATGCTAAGCCTAATTTAACTGGGGCTGAATCGAGTATTGTTAGACCTGCTATGCTGTAAATAATTTTGAATTGAAACCTAACACTATTCAAATGATTCAAAAAATTTTTAATTTGATGGTTTGTAGGATGAAGACCCAAATACTCATTTAGCCAACTTTTTAGAGCTGTGCGATATTTTCAAACTTAATGGTGTTTCTGACGATGCCATTCGCCTTTGATTATTTCCCTTCTCGTTGAGGAACAAAGCTAAATAGTAGTTGAACTCATTACCACGAGGATCAATCACTACATGGGAACAAATGACCAAAAATTTTTACTTAAATATTTTCTGTCGTCTAAAACAGCTAAGTTGAGGAATGATATCTCTTTTATTGTGTAGAAGGATTTAGAAACACTTTACGATGCATGGGAGAGGTACAAGGATCTTCTGAGAAGATGCCCTCACCATGGGTTACCATTATGGCTACAGGTTCAAACCTTTTACAATGGTGTGAACCCCTCAACTAGGCAATTGATTGATGCAGCTGCCGGTGGAACCCTAAGTAATAAAACCCCTGAAGCGACTTATGAGTTCATAGAGGAGATGTCACTAAATAACTATCAGTGGAAAGTCATGAGAACAAAACCAACAAAAGCCGCCAGTGTTTTCAACCTAGACCCCGTCACCATGCTATCAAACCAGGTAGAGCTTTTAAGTAAAAAGATTGATGGTTTGTGTGGTTCTTCGCAGGTACATCCAGTGATGCAGTGCGATACAAATGGATGAGAAATGAACAATACAGAATATCCACCCTACAACCCTAGCATAGAAAGCAAACAAATGAACTATATGGGTAATAATTCTAAACCTCAGAATAATCCCTATAGTAACACTTACAATCCAGGTTGGAGGAACCACCCAAACATTTCATGGAGTGGTCAAGGAAATCAGAGACAACAACCACCTCCAGGCTTTCAACAACAACCCTACCCACAGGAAAAGAAGCCAAACCTTGAGGAGATGCTAACAAAATTTATCTCGGTGTCAGAGACCCATTTTCAAAACATCAAACAACACTCAAAAATCAGCAAACATCGATTCAAGGGCTCGAAAACCAAATAAGTCAACTTGCCAAGTTGATCTCAGAATGACCACAAGGTAGCTTGCCAAGCAACACTGAGATTAACCCAAAGGAGCAACTCCATGCCATTACTGCTTACGATAGTGAAGGGTTAGATGAACCAAAACCAAGGCAAGAAAACGTGGTAGATAAAAAGCCATAAACAAAAGTTGGTAAGTACAGAGTACAAACCTCGTGTGCCATATCCCAATACGACATGAACAATTTGGTAAATTTCTTAAACTTCTAAAAAAATTACATATTAACTTACCGTTTATTGAAGCTCTTTTGTAGATGCCCAATTCAGTGAAAGTTTTAAAAGAGCTTTTGGCAAACAAATGGAAGTTAGACGATGTGTTGCATGTGGAGCTAAATGTAGTTTGCTCAGCAATTTTATAGAATAAACTACCCGTAAGTTAAAAGATCCAGGGAGTTTTACGATTCCTTGCATAATTGGTGGTTTATCTGTTAATAATGCTTTAGCTGATTTAGGGGTGAGTATCAATGTTATGCCTTATAAAACATTTAAACAGCTAGGTCTTGGGAAACCCAAACAAACTAGGATGAGCATTCAATTGGTTGATAAAACCATTAGAGTTCCTAGGAGTATAATTGAAAATGTTCTATTAAAATTTGATAAATTCATATTCCCAGTAGACTTTGTTATTTTAGACATGGATGAGGATAATGACGTTCCTTTAATTTTAGGACGACTTTTTTTAGCAACTGCTAGGACCATTATTGATGTTGATACAGGGAAATTAATACTTCGTGTAGGTGATGACATGATTAAACTCCAATCACGTGATTCTATTGGAATATCTAATGATCAAGATGATACAAATCCTGTTAATGTATGTGAACTTGATGTTAAATCTTCTTTGTAGGAAACTTCTCAGAAAAAGATGACAGAGCCATGGTCTAGATCTCATATTGAGAATAGAACTGTTCATGAGAAAAGAAGACTACAAATCGAGGAACTAGATGAATGGCAGACACACGTCAAGGAGAAATCGAGAAAACACGATGAACCAAAGCATTCCATGGCAAGCTTAAGGATGGGACAAACCAATTTAAGATCGGGGATCAGGTATTGTTGGATAAAACAGACCCTCAAATCACCACTTCAGACCTTGATACAAATGGAGCAATCCCTTTCACAGTACTCAATATCTTCCTACACGGAACAGTCGAGGTAACTAACCCTATGTTCGGCACTTTTAAGGTAAACACTACTCTACTCAAACTGTATATTGATAATAGAACTGATAGCAGAAGAAAGGAGTGTCAACTCCTCGAACCACCATGAGTATGAGAATGGAAGGTAAGTCTAGCTTAAGAATTTAAACAAGTGCTTCTCGGGAGGCAACCAGAGCACTAACCTCATTAATGTCTATATTTTCTATTTTAGCACCTAACTATTAATTAATTAATTTAATAAGCGTAGGTTTCCCTACCACACGGCCTTGCACACGAGCATGGCTGTGGCCATGTGGACACCACAAGTAGGTACACCGGTGTGGCAGAGACCGTGCGGGAACAGGACAAAAATTTTCCCCAAAACATGGGCTTTAATAAAATGACACGGCATGCGAAACCTTTACATGGGTGTGCCTTAAAACCGTGGGTGATACTGAGTAAATGACACGGGCGTTCGACACGCCCGTGCCCAAAAATCGTGGTTGAAACTGAGAAAGTCACACGGGTATGCGACACGCCCGTGCCTAAAGGCTGTGGTCGATACTGATTAATCAACATGGGGATGGAAACCTCCACACAGGCATGGAAGAAATGAACGAAGTATCACACGACCATGCGATTTGGCCGTGTGACCTAACACGCCCCGGGCACATGGGCGTGGGTCACGACTATATGTCCCTATCTCTATTTAAACCCCCTTCTTCTGTTCACTTTCCTCCCAAATCTTCTTCCCCCAAACCCTAACCACCACACCCCTTTTTCGACCACCGCTCTCTCCCTCCCAACTCCTTCTTTCCTCCCTTCTTCCCCAACCCGAAACTCCCCTTTTTACCTTTTTCTTTTCCCGTTGTCTTTCTTCCTTTTTTCCCCTTTCTCTTATTCTTTCTTCACACCAGCCACCATCCGTGCCATCGTTGGTCACTCTTTTTCTCCTTTATTTTGAATTTATAGTTATTTTCCATTATTTATTTTATTATTTTGCTCTTATTCTTCATGCCATTTATATTTATCTTAGGGTACCATTAGTTCATGCAGGCTACTTCATTGATTCGATTTCAAAAGGTTCAAGGTGCTGCCGAAGTATCCTCCCCATGTTCACCTCTGCCCAAATGTATCTGGTTTCTTTTCATTAACTCCATCCAAAATTCAAGAAGTTTCACTTCTCTCCCTATCCTATGATTTTCTTACTATATTGTCATTATTTATCTTTGTACATTGAGGACAATGTACATCTTAAGTGTAGGAAGTTTAATTATAGTATTGATAGAAAAACCCTGAACTATGTCTTGTTCTTAAGTAAATTTTCTCATATTACTATTAAAATGAAACTTCTATTGACTTATGATTTTCATTAATATGTTTTGGATTAAGTCATAGATAATTGTGCATTGATCATTTAAACTTTAAGACATTAGAGAATCAAGCATGATTAGTCTATTTTCAGAATTAAATAATTTTAGGTTGTTTCCCTGAATTTAATATTACTTTGAAGTTTGAAATTTGCAAGGTTGACATCAAAAACCATAATTTTTGTGAGATTTTAAGCCTTTTAGAGCATATATTTCTCTTGCTCACTTTATTGGTTATGAGTGTGTCAATATTAATTTGTTATTCTAAAACTTGCTTCGATTATGCATGTCGAGACCACACTTTTGATTTGATATACTGATATGATAAAGGCACCTAGGTTTTAACTCACTTACCCCAAAAAAGCCTACCTTCATAATTAACCCCTAGTGGACCCCTTTGATCCTAATAAACCGTTTCTTAATTTACCCTTATTATTAACCCAAGACCCACTCTTTTTGATTCATTGAAAATTTTTCCTATTCCTTTAACTCCTTTTTATCGAGATTTTATTTGAGCAGTTACCTAACTATGTTCTTAGTTTCAGTTGTTATACTTGTTCTTATTCTTAAAAAAAGTTGGAAATATATTCATTATTAATTCTATGTTATTTAAGCTTAACGGTTAATTTCATATTTTGATAAGAAGCTCGTGTTATTAGTGATAAGTTTTTAATTATTGTAATTTTTCTAGTTAGGAAAATTGTCAATTCAATCTCGATTTTAACCTTATTTTTTTGGCCTTTATCCACACCTTTAACCCAAGCCCCATTACAACCCTTTTGAAGACCTTTTGATTGGTGTATCATCTCATTTTATAGTGGTGGAGATTTGATTTTCATGCAAGCCTATGATAATAACTTTTCATGTTTGACTTTTGAGTGCTTAATTTGAACCTTAAACACGTTAAATGATTTGAGTAAATCTTTAGTGAGGATGTCGATCCCTGTCAGTTTTGAATTAAAGGTGATTATTTAGGTCAAGGGAAACACCTATGTTTTTGTGCTATAAAAATTTGTGACTTAAATTGTTTGAATCTTTAGGACTCTTTTAGTTAAATTATCAATGTATGAATTATCTGTTAATTATGATAAGACATTATTGATAAGATGAATTAAGGAAGTTAATTTTAATTGTGAGTAGAGGATTTTGCTTGAGGACAAGCAAAGGTTTAAGTGTGGATTATTTGATAAACCATAATTTATACACATTTTAAACCCATGCTTGGCTTATATTTGGATGAATTTTCATTAGCTTTGATGAATTCGATGCCCCTAATCTTTTATTTTCATGTTTTATACGCAGGAGAGCTTAAGGAGTCGAAAAGAACAATAAACGGGCCAAAAAAGGACAAAATAGGCCTACCTCGTAAATCAACACGGCTGGACTTCCTCCACGGGTAGACCACACATTAGTGTATGGCGAAAGCAGAATCGAGCCTAAGCCTAAGCCATAGCACACGGGCATGTCCCTGCCGATCCCAAGTCTAATTCAATTAGGAAAAAACCACTTGTGAGCGTGTAACACCTAAAAATTTGAGTATTGATTTTATTGCATGTTTTTGGTGCTTAGATTATGAAGGAAAATTTTCTTACTTCTTTTCATAGTTATTATAGTTCGAAGAAGAGTTTAGAATTATTCATAGGAAAGGAATAAATTTTTAATTTTGAGAAATTAATGAAGTGGATTAAGTGACATTGATACTTAAGTAAAAATAAGTGTCAAAGTGTAGCATAAGATGAGTAATGGTAAGGTGGTGTTGGCGCATGAGTTGTGGCATGAGGGAGTGGTTGAATCCTTGGTTAGCATATAGGAAAATTTTATTTTATTTTTTTATCTATGCATGTGTCGGCAAGGGATAAGGATGGATGAGTTGTATTGTTTTATTTTTGGTAAGTAAGACTAAAGGAAAAGGTAATTTTAACTTATGGTATGGAATCAAAGAACTTTGGAAAGATATGGGGACATGAGGCAAGTATCAAGGAAAATGTTTTGGAAACAAATTCATGGCCATTTGACCAATGAATTTGGACGACAATATGGCTAGGGGAGGTTGGCGAATATGCTAGTAGCTTGGCTAGGGTAGGGATTTTGTTTTGGTCATTCCTAGCATTTTGTGCAAGCTTTGTTTTTTTTCTCTTTCTCTCAACCTTCTCTTTGGCGAATTTGAGCTTTTGGTATGCCAAAATTCTTTTGACCATTTGGTCATTTTGCTATCACATTAGTATTCTTTTGTGTGCCTTTTCATTTTTTGAAATCACCAACACCAAAGGTCATTCTTTTCTTCCTTCCTCCATTGCCGAATGTACCTTGCCCTAAACACATCTCTTACTTTCTCTTTTCTTCTTTTGAAAACCGAATCCTCATCATCATCCCTTTCACTCATCTTTTAATTTTCTTTTCAATCATACTATCTTCATAAAAATCTCTCATGGCGAATGTTAGTGTGCCTTGCAGAACCATTTTCTCTTCTCTTTAGTTTTCATAGCGAATCTCTCTCTATTCACAAGCATCTTTCTCAATCATCTCTTTTCAACAATGGAGAATATGTAAGAGTTCTTTTAGTTCATATTAGTTAATAGTGGTTTTGGCCGAATATGGATGGAGGTAAGAAGGATTTCTTGGTTGAAATAATCGTTCATTTTATTAACGTTTCTCTTTATTATACTTTAGTGCGATAACGGAAGATCGAACTCGAGTGTTCGTGTGTATCTTGGAGCGTTGGAATCGATTTAAGGTGTTGAGGAGCGTTTTGGTCGACTCTCTTTTTGAGAAGCAAGAATCCTTGTGGTAAGGAAATCTCGCCTTTAAGATCATTAGTATTTTTCGATATATTATTATTAGGATTAACGATCTTTTGATATTGAAGACATTCAAAATAGGGAAGAAAAGGCGGTGTTTAGTCTTCGTAAGAAGGCGGATCCACTATTTCCCTAAGTATAAATGAAGGCGGTTTGGTAGTCCAGGATTTTCCTTTGGGTTGCGGACCATCTAGAAGGAAATCAATTATTCGAAGTAGTTCGTACTCCCGAGCCTTTGTACGTTAGTGGATTCTCAGCGAACAACGAATCGATAAACGAGGAGAAATCGAAAATTGAAGTGATTCAAAACCAAGAGGGTAAGGATTTGGATCGAATATCAATAACATATTTTTATACATGGTAGTGTCCTAATAAGATTGTATTATGTTTAGGTGTTGAAGAACGGGAAGGGTTAGTACTCACGATATCAAGGTGTGTAACTTCACACTTTTCTCGGGTTTAGACGTCATTCATGGTATTGAGTAAAAATGTAAAAACGACTAGATCGGTATAAAACGTAATAACTGGTATTTGGTGAAATTACATGAAAACGGTTAATATGGTAAAAATTACGAAAAAGCCCTCGATGAGTTAGATGGTAAAATATAAATTTTCATGTCTTCGTAAAGTGGGCCGATAAGTTTGATAATTAGTAAATAGGCCGAAATCCCTGATAAATATTAAATGGGCTGAAATCTTTGCTAGATCGATAATTGGGCTGAAATCTATGCTAGATCGATAATTGGGCCGAAATCTCTACTAGATCGATAATTGGGTCGAAATCTTTGTTAGATTGTAAATGGGCCGTAATCTCTGTTAAATTGTTAAACGGGCTAAATCCTACTAGATCAATAAATGGGCCGAACTCTTGCTAGATCGTAAATTTGGGCCTAATATGTTAAATTGCTAAATGGGCCAAATGTTGTTTTGTAATTTTTGGGCCTTAATAAAAATTAGAAATATTGACTCTTGTTAATGGGCCTTTTTAATAAAATCATTGTATGATCATAGACTACTTTGCATACATATTGCATGGGTTGGGAAAATGATGAAGAGAAGAAAGGCCTGTTGCCAAAATCTAGTTCGGTGGCTCTGCCACAAAATTATTAAATGGCTATTTGCCTCTAGTTCGGTGGCTCTGCCACAAAATTATGGCTATTTGCCTCTAGTTCGGTGGCTCTGCCACAAAATTATTAAATGGCTATTTGCCTCTAGTTCGGTGGTTCTGCCACAAATAATAAATGGCTCAATGCCTCTAGTTCGGTGACTTTGTCACAATCTAGTTCGGTGGCTCTGCCACAAATATAAAAGGCTTAATGCCTACGATTGGTGTGATGGCGGGGTGGGTTGACTTGATCCCCAGGTGTGATGGTTGGTGCGGGGTGTGTAGCGGATGGAAATTAGGTTTGGGAGGAAAATTCATTTTGCATGCATATCATTATTTATGTTGTTAATTCTACTAATGGGCTCAAGCCCAAATCTATAACTTGATAATCTAGCCCGATGGATAAAGTAAGTGAGTTATACTTTGAGTTCTAAGTAACTCACTCCTCAAAATTTTCATCTCGGGTAATGGAAATTGGCGTGGACTTGGGCGAGGATGACTTCGTGGAGGCCATCTTGCAAAACATGGGTTTATTAAACTTCAAACTTTTTAATAAGTATTTTTACTATTTTGGGTTGATGTAATAAGGGCCTCTATTAATATTTCGTGGATTTTTATGTGTGGTTGGTTTAAACTATATTTTGGACATTTTATATGGGTGATGATTATATGATGTTTTTATTAAAATAATTTGGGTTTTCAAATATATGAAATTCCTTTATAAATATTTTTAGTATTTTGAACTCTTATAAAATTTACTTAAGGATTTTGATAACACAATATTAATGATGTTTTCAACTAATATTTTCTAATATACATCAAATTTAAATTACTCTTTTGATTTTTATTAAACCTTGTAATTAAAAGTAATTTTGTAGATTTCAACTCACTGTAATAGTTAAGATAGCTCGATTCATGTAACAAACCAAATCCAGTCTTAATGCATAGACCGAGTTTGGGGTGTTACATTTAATGATATCAGAGCCAGTTTCAAAAACTCGGCTGTAGTTTGGGTTCACAAATAATTTCTATATGAATTCATTCAATTATGTTTTAAAGATCAGTATGGCACCACAAGCATCCGGCAACAAGTCAAGTAAGTATTTATTACTTAATGATTACTATGATGATCATAGGAATACTCTAGAACTTCTAGTTTTAGATGTGAAAAATCGTAGAGATTGAGTCTATAGGATATGTTGCGAAAAATAACTTTATCTCTCAAATCTCATAAAACATCGTTAATAAACACTGAAACAATTTTCTGATTCATAAAACTTGTAATCAGATAAAAAACGAATAAGCCATCATGAGCACTAGAGGGCGTGGTCGTGGACACGGTGAGCGTGGCCGTGGTAGAGGCCGAGGTGCTCTGTTGAAGCACCAAATCATATGCCGAAAATGGATGCACTGCGTCATTTGAGAGTGAGGCAGGATCACGCGATCACATGGAAGAAGATAATGCTTTGACACAAGCAATGCTGCGAGTCCTAGAAAGGGTCGCCGGAACTAGAATTGGGCCAACGACTCGTGGGTTAATTTTAGAACGACTCAAGTCAAATAATGCAGAAGTTTTTAGAGGAGTTTCTAGTGTAGCTCCGAATGTGGCTGAATATTGGCTCAAAGCTGTGGAACAGATTATGGATGATATGGAATGCACTGTTGACCAAAAACTGAAAGAAGCTGTGTCCTTGTTAAGAGACGAGGCGTATCAGTGGTGGCTCACTATTCGAGAAGGCACCGAAGCTGCACTGATTACTTGGGAATTCTTTAAAGCTTCCTTCCAAGGAAAATACGTTGGAAAGAGTCATGTAGATGCCCGAAGAAAGGAATTTCTGAATCTTGTACAAGGGAGTAAAACAGTAGCAGCATATGAAGCTGAGTTTTTACGTTTGAGCCTTTATGCTCAGACAATTGTATCAACAGATCATGAACGTTGTGTGCGTTTCGAGGATGGGCTTAATGATGAGCTGAGGGTTCTGATTGCTCCACAGCAAGTTAGAACTTTTTCCACGCTTGTGGAGAAGGCCAAGATAGCCGAGGAGGCTAAGAACTCGAACATCGAGCGAGAAAGATTTAGAAACAAGAGAGAGACACAGTAGTCTGGTTCTTCAAAGAGATTCCAGAAGAGACCTCGGAATGATGAACCAGTTCAAGGTAGAACACCGGTAACAAATAATCGAAGTCGAGACTGTGCTGAATGTGGAAAAAGACACTTTGGAGAGTGTTGGAGGAAAACGGGCGCTTGTTACAAATGCGGTTCAATGGATCATCAGTATAGAAATTGTCCTCGACGTATGGATACGACTCAAGAAGTTCGTAATAATGATATACAGTCGACCAGAGGTACTCACCAGCCATCGAGAGGTCGTGGACCAGGTCGTGGTGGTAATGGGGCTGGTCGTGGTCAAGGTGCACCGGGTCGAGGCAATGGTCCTAGAGGGAACGCGGATGCAAGATAGCCTGGACTGGTCTATACAATTAGACACCGCGAGGACGGCAATGCACCAGATGTGATAACTGGTACGTTCTTCATCTTTGATGTACCTGTTATTGCCTTAATAGATATTGGTTCTACCCACTCATATGTTGCTAGCGCCATATCTGGAAACCTGAATCTAGAATCTGAAATTACCGATAGTGGGATGACAGTAATTAGTCCTTTAGGACAGTCGGTAATTGTTAATAAAATGTTTAGAGACATGCCTTTGGAAATTCAAGAGGAGGTATTCTTGGTGAATTTGATGGAATTGCCTTTCGGCGAGTTCGATCTCATCCTAGGCATGGATTGGTTGGTCAAACATCGGGCACAATTAGATTGTACTGAAAAACGGATGTCAATAAGAACCTCGGATGATAAGGAAGTCATCATGATTGGCGAACGAAAGAACTACTTGGCAAATGTGGTACCCGCGTTGAAAGCAGAGAAGTTGGTTCGGAAAGGATATGGAGCATTCCTAGCCTTTATCTGTGCTTTGGATGCCAAAGAGTTATCTGTGAATGATGTGAGAATAGTGAAGGAATTTCCAGATGTTTTTCCCGAAGAACTTCCTGGTATACCTCCAGATCGGGAAGTAGAATTTGGCATTGAGCTTTTGCCTGGAACCGCTCCAGTGTCCATTGCTCCTTATAGGATGGCACCGAAGGAGTTGGCAGAGCTTAAAGCTAAAATTCAAGAATTACTGGATAGGGGATTTATTCGACCGAGTGTGTCTCCGTGGGGAGCACCAGTTTTGTTTATCAAGAAGAAGGATGGATCGATGCGTATGTGCATTGATTATAGACAATTGAATAAATTGACGATCAAGAATCGGTATCCTCTGCCGAGAATTGACGACCTGTTTGATCAATTAAAAGGAGCTTCAGTTTTCTCAAAATTGATTTGAGATCGGGTTATCACCAGCTCAAGGTGAAAGAAGCGGACATTTATAAGACGTCATTTCGGACTCGTTACAGACATTATGAGTTTGTAGTGATGCCGTTTGGATTAACCAATGCACCAGTCGCATTTATGGACATGATGAACCGAGTCTTTCAACCATATTTAAACCGGTTTGTGGTAGTGTTCATAGATGACATATTGGTTTATTCAAGAAATGATGAGGAACATGACACGCATTTGCGTATAGTATTGCAGTTACTTCGTGATAAGCAACTTTACACCAAATTCAGTAAATACGAATTTTGGCTAAAGGAAGTGACTTTCTTAGGTCATGTGATATCAGCTGAAGGAATAAGGGTGGATCCTCGAAAAATTGAGGCTATTATGGATTGGAAACCACCAACGTCGGTAGCTGAAATTTGAGTTTCTTGGGTTTGGCTGGTTACTATAGACGTTTTGTAGAAGGGTTTTCGTTGATTGCTGCACCCTAACTAAGCTGTTGCGGAAGGGAGTTCCGTACAATTGGACTGAAAAACAACAAGAGAGTTTCGAGAAATTGAAGAAGATCCTGACGGAAGCTCCAATTTTGATTCAGCCGGAGGCTGGAAAAGAATTCACTGTTTATTGTGATGCATCTCACACGGTTCTAGGTTGTGTGTTAATGCAAAATGGAAAGGTGGTGGCCTATGCTTCTCGTCAATTGAGACCGCACGAAGTAAATTACCCTACTCATGATTTGGAGTTAGCTGCCGTGGTCTTTGCCTTAAAGATTTGGAGGCACTATCTCTATGGTGAGAAGTCTATAATCTACACGGATCACAAGAGTCTTAAATACCTCCTTACCCAAAAGGAGTTGAATTTGAGACAAAGAAGATGGGTAGAATTATTAAAGGATTATGATTTCTCAATCGAATATCATCCTGGAAAGGCTAACGTGGTGGTGACGCGTTAAGTCGTAAAGCGATGTCGATTTGAGAGCAATGTTTGCTCATTTGAGTTTGTATGAGGATGGGAGTTTGTTAGTAGAACTTCAGGTGAAGACGCTGTGGCTGGAACAAATCAAGGAAAAACAGGCATCAGATGAAAAGTTGGGACCTTTACTTCAGCAAGTTGAAAATGGAGAAATCGAGGATTTTGGAATAAACACGGAAGGTGTGTTGTGCTTTCGTGGAAGAGTTTGCATGCCTAAGGACTCAGATCTGAGGCAAATGATTCTTTGGGAGGCGCATAGTAGCCCTTATGCTATGCACCCCGGAGGAAATAAGATGTATCGAGATCTCCGTGAACAGTATTGGTGGCCAGGGTTGAAGCGTGAGATTTTAGAGTTTGTGGGAAAATGTTTGACTTGTCGACAAGTGAAGCGAGAACATCAATTACCGTCGGATTGTTACAACCGGTAAGGATTCCTCTTTGGAAATGGGAGCGGATAACTATGGATTTTGTTAGTGGGTTGCCTTTAACACCTACTAAGAAAAATTTTGTTTGGGTAATTGTTGATCGTTTGACGAAGAGTGCTCATTTTCTTCCAGTTCGTACGGACTATTCATTGTAGAAGTTGGCGAAGTCTGTACGTATCTGAAATTGTGAGGTTGCATGGGGTACCCGTATCTATTATATCAGACAGGGATCCCAGATTTACATCACGATTTTGGAAAGCTCTGCATGAAGCCTTGGGGACAAAGTTGAATTCAAGATCGACTTTTCACCCTCGGTCGATGGTCGATCGAGAGAGTAATTTAGATATTGGAAGATATGTTAAGAGGATGTGTAATTGACTTGAGGGTAGTTGGGAGGATTATCTACCTTGGCAAAATTTGTGTATAACAATAGATTATCGATCTAGCATTGAGATGGCACCTTATGAAGCATTGTATGGTCGAAGGTGTCGTTCTCCTATTGTTGGGTGAGTTAGGTGAACGACAGTTGTTGGGTCTGAGATGATATCGAAGCAGAGGATAAAGTAAAAGTTATTCGAGCACGGTTGAGGAAGCCTCGGATAGAGCGAAGTCGTATCACGGACTGAAGCGTAAGGACATCGAGTATCTTGTGGGGATCAAGTTTTCTTGAAGGTCTCACCTTGGAAAAAGATTTTCGAGTTTGGAAAGAAGGGCAAGCTAAGTCCTAGGTACATTGGACCATATCGTGTCTTTGAAGCGTGTTGGTCCGATGGCTTATCGATTGAGTTACCTCGGAGTTGGGTCAAATTCATAATGTTTTCATGTTTCCATCTTTGAGGCGCTATAGATCGGATCCATCTCATATAATACCGGTTGAGGAAGTGGGATTAAATGCAGATTTGTCTTTTGAAGAAGAACCAGTGGAAATCTTAGACCGAGATGTTAAAGTGCTAAGAAAGAAAATCGTGCTGTTGGTCAAAGTTTTATGGCGTAATCACGGAGTAGAGGAAGCTACGTGGGAGCCTGAGGAAACTATTCGGCAACAATATCCTCACCTCTTTTAATCAGGTAAATTTCGAGGACGAAATTTTCTTTAAGGAGGGTAGAGTTGTAACACCCTAAAAATTTGAGTATTGATTTTATTGCATGTTTTTGGTGCTTAGATTATGAAGGAAAATTTTCTTACTTCTTTTCATAGTTATTATAGTTCTGAAGAAGAGTTTAGAATTATTCGGGAAAGGAATAAATTTTTAATTTTGAGAAAGTAATGAAGTGGATTAAGTGACATTGATACTTAAGTAAAAATAAGTGTCAAAGTGTAGCATAAGATGAGTAATGGTAAGGTGGTGTTGGCGCATGAGTTGTGGCATGAGGGGAGTGGTTCGAATCCCTTGGTTAGCATATAGGAAAATATTTTTTTTTTATCTATGCATGTGTCGGCAAGGGGATAAGGATGGATGAGTTGTATTGTTTTATTTTTGGTAAGTAAGACTAAAGGAAAAGGTAATTTTAACTTATGGTATGGAATCAAAGAACTTTGGAAAGATATGGGGACATGAGGCAAGTATCAAGGAAAATGTTTTGGAAACAAATTCATGGTCATTTGACCAATGAATTTGGACTGACAATATGGCTAGGGGAGGTTGGCGAATATGCTAGTAGCTTGGCTAGGGTAGGGATTTTGTTTTGGTCATTCCTAGCATTTTGTGCAAGCTTTTTTTTTTTTTTCTCTTTCTCTCAACCTTCTCTTTGGCCGAATTTGAGCTTTTGGTATGCCAAAATTCTTTTGACCATTTGGTCATTTTGCTATCACATTAGTATTCTTTTGTGTGCCTTTTCATTTTGCCGAAATCACCAACACCAAAGGTCATTCTTTTTCTTCCTTCTTCCATTGCCGAATGTACCTTGCCCTAAACACATCTCTTACTTTCTCTTTTCTTCTTTTGAAAACCGAATCCTCATCATCATCCCTTTCACTCATCTTTTAATTTTCTTTTCAATCATACTATCTTCATAAAAATCTCTCATGGCCGAATGTTAGTGTGCCTTGCCGAACCATTTTTCTCTTCTCTTTAGTTTTCATAGCCGAATCTCTCTCTATTCATAAGCATCTTTCTCAATCATCTCTTTTCAACCGTGGAGAATAGGTAAGAGTTCTTTTAGCTCATATTAGTTAATAGTGGTTTTGGCCGAATATGGATGGAGGTAAGAAGGATTTCTTGGATCGAAATAATCGTTCATTTTATTAACGTTTCTCCTTATTATACTTTAGTGCGATAACGGAAGATCGGAACTCGATTGTTCGTGTGTATCTTGGAGCGTTGGAATCGATTTAAGGTGTTGAGGGAACGTTTTTGGTCAACTCTCTTTTTGAGAAGCAAGAATCCTTGTGGTAAGGAAATCTCGCCTTTAAGATCTTTAGTATTTTTGATATATTATTATTAGGATTAACGATCTTTTGATATTGAAGACATTCAAAATAGGGAAGAAAAGGCGGTGTTTAGTCTTCGTAAGAAGGCGGATCCACTATTTCCCTAAGTATAAGCGAAGGCGATTTGATGAGTCCGGGATTTTCCACGGGTTGCGGACCATCTACCGAAGGAAATCAATTATTCAAGTAGTTCGTACTCCGAGCCTTTGTGCGTTAGTGGATTCTCGTGAACAACGAATCGATAAGCGAGGAGAAACCAAAATTGAAGTGATTCAAAAACAAGAGGGTAAGGATTTGGATCGAATATCAATAACATATTTTTATACATGGTAGTGTCCTAATAAGATTGTATGATGTTTAGGTGTTGAAGAGCGAGAAGGGTTAGTACTCACGATATCGAGGTGTGTAACTTCACACTTTTCTCGGGTTTAGGCGTCATTCGTGGTATTGAGTAAAAGCGTAAAACGACTAGATCGGTATAAAAGCGTAATAAGCGGTATTTGGTGAAATTACATGAAAGCGGTTAATATGGTGAAAATTACGAAAAAGCCCTCGATGAGTTAGATGGTAAAATATAAATTTTCATGTCTTCGTAAAATGGGCCGATAAGTTTGATAATTAGTAAATGGGCGAAATCCCTGATAAATATTAAATGGGCCGAAATCTCTGCTAGATCGATAATTGGGCCGAAATCTTTGCTAGATCGATAATTGGGCCAAAATCTCTGCTAGATCGATAATTGGGCCAAAATCTTTGTTAGATTGCAAATGGGTCGTAATCTACATTAAATTGTTAAGCAATTGAAATCCTACTAGATCGATAAATGGGCGAACTCTTGCTAGATCGTAAATTTGGGCCTAAGATGTTAAATTGCTAAATGGGCCAAATGTTTTTTGTAATTTTTGGGCCTTAATAAAAATTGGAAATATTGACTCTTGTTAATGGGCCTTTTAATAAAATCATTGTATGATCATAGACTACTTTGCATACATATTGCATGGGTTGGGAAAATGATGAAGAGAAGAAAGGCTGTTGCCAAAATCTAGTTCGGTTTGGCTCTCGCCACAAAATTATGGCTATTTGCCTCTAGTTGGTGGCTCGCCACAAAATTATTAAATGGCTATTTGCCTCTAGTTCGGTGGTTACGCCACAAATAATAAATGGCTCAATGCCTCTAGTTCGGTGACTTTGTCACAATCTAGTTCGATGGCTCGCCACAAATATAAAAGGCTTAATGCCTACGATTGGTGTGATGGCGGGGTAGGTTGACTTGATCCCACAGGTGTGATGGTTGGTGCGGGGTGTGTAGCGGATGGAAATTAGGTTTGGGAGGAAAATTCATTTTGCATGCATATCATTATTTATGTTGTTAATTCTACTAATGGGCTCAAGCCCAAATCTATAACTTGATAATCTAGCCCGATGGATAAAGTAAGTGAGTTATACTTTGAGTTCTAAGTAACTCACTCCTCAAAATTTTCATCTCGGGTAATGGAAATTGGCGTGGACTTGGGCGAGGATGACTTCGTGGAGGCCATCTTGTAAAACATGGGTTTATTAAACTTGAACTTTTTAATAAGTATTTTTACTATTTTGGGTTGATGTAATAAGGGCCTCTATTAATATTTCATGGATTTTTTATGTGTGGTTGGTTTAAACTATATTTTGGACATTTTATATGGGTGATGATTATATGATGTTTTATTAAAATAATTTGGGTTTTCAAATATATGAAATTCCTTTATAAATATTTTTAGTATTTTGAACTCTTATAAAATTTACTTAAGGATTTTGATAACACAATATTAATGATGTTTTCAACTAATATTTTCTAATATACATCAAATTTAAATTACTCTTTTGATTTTTATTAGACCTTGTATTTAAAAATAATTTTGTAGATTTCGACTCACTTTGTAATTGTTAAGATAGCTCGATTCATGTAACAAACCAAATCCGGTCTTAATGCATAGACCGGGTTTGGGGTGTTACAACTAGGAGTCAACATTGCTTGAGTCAAAGCATTATCCTCATTCGCATGATCATGAGATCGGTTTCACTCTCAAATGACGCAGTGCATCCATTTTGATTGTATAACCGGCTTGACGCAAAGACTGCCCTCTACCACGTCCATGACCATGTCCTCTAGTGCTCATATTGACTAATTCGCTTTTAATCTAATTACAAGTTTTATGAATCAGAATATTATTTCAGTGTTTATTAACGATATTTTATGAGATATAAGAGATAGGGTTGTTTTCGCAATCAGGCCCTATAGTCTCGATCTCTATCATTTTCAACACCTGAAACTAGAAGTTCTAGAGTGTTCCTAAGGTCTCATCACAATAAGAAACATTTAATAAACAAATACTTACTTGACTTGGTGTCGGATGCTCGTGGTGCCATACTACCTTTAAAACATAAAGTTTAGAAATTTAAATAGTTTTTAAACAGAAATCATTGTTGAACCCAAGCCACAGCCGAGTTTTAAAACTAGGCTCTGATACCATAAAATGTAACACCCCAAACCCGGCCTATGCATTAAGCCTAGATTTTGGCATGCCACACAATTTGAACGTGCATTTCAAATTATCAACGACGTAGGAAAACAAATCTTCAAAACGATTAAGAGTAAGACTTTATCAAAAAATCGAAGTTCATTGAAAAACCATAATTAAAACACAAGAGTTTATCATTTAATCTATAGAGTAGTAATTGATTAAAACTTTGGATTTATTTAGTTGAAATATTTTATCGAAAAGTTTTTAAAAGACTTTCCTAAATTTTCAGTAATATTTAAGAAAAACCTTTATTTTATCTGAGAGTTTTTAGAAAAACATTTATAAAAACTAAACCAATCCAACTTAAAAAACTAAAACATAATAAAATCCATCGACATAATAAAATCCATAATTAAAGAGGCCTTATTACATAGCCATAAAAATAGTACTTAATAAAATTTATTAAAGAAGTCTTAAAGTTTTATAAACCACCATTTGTAGTATAGCCTCCATACGAAGTCATCTCCGACCCAAGTCTCCATCAATTATTATTACTTGAGAGGGGTAAAAAAATCGGGGTGAGTTACTTAGAACTCAGTGTGTAACTCACTTACCTTAGTCCACTGGGCCAAAACCATTTAAGCATTTATTTGGGCATAAGCCCATTACAAATATAATAATTTAGCACGTATGAAATGCAAGTGATATGCAATTCCCAAAACCAAACCTAAATTTCCATCCGCTACACACCACCCGTACCAACCAGCACACCTGTGGGGAGCTTTAGTCACCCACCCCGCCAACACACCAAAGTAGGCATTAAGCCGTATTTCAAATTTCGTGGACAAGCCACCGAATTCACAGAGTTTACATGGCATTTGCCATTTTTCAAAATTGTGTCAAAGCCACCAAAATATTGTAGCAAAGCTACCAGAACTTCTCTTCGTCAAATAGCCCAACCCTTGCAATCATGTATATAATATGCATAACAATCCATTCATATAATTATTCCAACATAAGGCCCATTATAAAAGTTATTACAATCTGGCCCATTTCACATTTTGGCCCACGAAATCTCATATCACATATGACCCATTTATCAATTATCATATATGGCCCAATTATCAAATATCACATATGGCCCATTTATCGATTATCACATATGGCCCATTTATCGATTATCACATATGACCCATTTATCGATTATCATATATGGCCTATTTATCAAATATCACATATGGCCCATTTATCAATTATCACATATGGCCTATTTATCAAATATCACATATGGCCCATTTATCGATTATCACATATGGCCCATTTATCAAATATCACATATGGCCCATTTATCGATTATCACATATGGCCTATTTATCAAATATCACATATGGCCCATTTATCGATTATCACATATGGCCCATTTATCAATTATCACATATGGCCCAAATTGTCCAATTATCAAATATCACATATGGCCCAATTATCAAATATCACATATGGCCCATTTATCGATTATCACATATGGCCCATTTATCAATTATCACATATGGCCCAAATTGTCCAGTTATCAAATATCACATATGGCCCAATTATCAAATATCATATATGGCCCAATTATCACTTTTATCGATTTAGCTCGTTAAGGGCAATTTTGTAATTTTCATGTTCTTAATACCAATTTCAAAACTTTTATCATTAAGGTGATAAATATGCTATTCTTCCCGATTTCACTAACTTGTGATTTCATCCACCGATTTATACGATATAGTCATCTAACCCATGAGATACGGTGTGAGATTACACACCTGATTACGGTGAGAACTACACTTTTCTGCTCGTCGATATCTAAACACATATCATGATGGATTAGAACACTAATATTTAATATAAAACTATTCTAATGTTAAGCGATCCAGATCTTACCCTCGGAATCTCGAACAACCACTATTTGCAATTTCTTTTCGATCAAAGGTTCAGAATCATGAGTAAACAATGGTTCGGAGGTATGTATGACTTCGAATAATTGATTTTCGCCGGATGAGGGTCCACAACCCGGTGGAAAGTCTCGGATTCCCAAAACAGTCCTTCTCTTGAATTTAGGGGGATTAATAGAACCACCCCTCTTTCGAACACTATTAACAACCCTTTTCATCCCTATCTTGATTGTCTTAATATTCCAAATGATCTCAAGAGAATCCTTTGTACGTTATTATCAAATCTTAAATGAACTTCAAGATTTCTCCGAAAATGATGATTCGACCCTTCCACTTTTCACGATGATCCAAAAAAATTAGATGTTATGGAGAATGGAAGATTCGGCTATGCTAAAACAAAGGAGAGAAAGGAATGATTCGGCTATGGAGGTAGTCTAACATTCGGCCAAGGGAAAAGAAAATGTTAAAAGTATGTTTGAAAAGAAAGTTAAAATGATGAAAGGAAGAAAATGAGAATAAGAGGTTTATGATTAAATTTTTGAAATAAAGAAAAACGAAGGATGAGAGTTTGAACAATGGTGCATTCGGCCAAGAGAAGAGAGAAGAAAATGTTGTTTGTATTTGATGTTTTAGGCACTAGATGAGAACACTAAATGGGCTACTTGAGTGATTAGCAAAAATGACCAAATGGTCAAAAGGATAACCAAAAGAAACAAAGCAAAGATGGTTTTCCTCTTAATCATTAGCACATTCGGCCAAGAGGAAAAGATGAGAGAAAAATTTTATTTTTGGGAGAGCAAATGACCAAAATGAAAAATTCTCTCAAGCTACTAACTTTTCCATAAATTACTACCAAAATTTTGGCTCCCTCTTTACTCCACAAAACCGTCCATGTTCATGGACAATTGGCCATTCAAAGCTTCCAAAATAAAGCCCTTGATTCATGCCTTATGTCCCCTTATCACCTTAAATCATGAGATTCTTTTCCTTAAAATTTTACTTACCTTTTTCTTTGGTCTTCTTGCCAAAATGTTATCCAACTCATCTTTATCCCTATCCATGGTGACACAATGAAAGAGAAACAAAATAAAACAAACTTAATGCACATCTAAGGATTGAACCTTTCCCTCTAGCAAACATACATGCGCCAACACCACCTTGCTACTAGCTCATCTTATGCTAGTTTTTGACACTTAAATTTACTTAAACCTCAAAGTCACTTGATCCACTTCAGATAATTACTCCTTACTAAAATTTATTCTAATTCCGAATAGTTCTCAAGTCTTCTCAAGACTATACTAAGCATGTAAAATTTTAATTATACACAAGTTAAGCACCAAAACATGCATCATACCAATACTTCAAATTTTAGGATGTTACATTTGCTCTTAGAGCTTTTGTAAGCTTGTACAATTCCCGTAAATGGTTGGTTCTTATGATTAATGTTCGTTTGATTGAATTAATCCTTACGACGGTTTAAAATTGAATAAAATTTATCATAGTCGCTCCGGCTATATGTTTAGCCAATTCTCGGGTTAAATCGAACATGGAATTGAGTTTAAAGGTACATGCCAAGGTTTAGTCGAGTCTAAGTCGAGATTTAGATCTGATTGTTAATTATTTGGACTTATATTTAAAAATATCTAATGAGTCAAGGAATTATTATTGGTGAATCAAGAGCTCGGGGACTCTGTATGTATTATTTTAAGATTTAAGATAAATTTACATGTTTACGAATCTATGTTGTTTGTATGGTTATGGATCAAGATGAGTTTATATTTATCATGTGAATCGAATTGTGATTATGGGCATTAAATATTGGGAATCACACTAATTGAATAAAATAGAAAGTAGCACGATTTAATTGATATGTAGTATTCGATGTTAAAATTGAATTTAAAAAAGAAAAGAAAAGAATAGTGTGTTACAGACGGTATTGGAATGATTAATAGAGATTGAAAGAATGTGAAAAGAACTTAGGACAAAAGTAGAAATTTGTTGCCTATTAAACTTGTAGGTTATACTTTGGTTTATATGATGATGAACTGTGTGTGCCAATATAGATGCTTCAGTTTATTCGATGATGCACTATGTGTGCCAGTATATATGCTTCGGTTTATTCGATGACGCAATATGTGTGCAGGTATAGTTGCTTTGATTTATCATATGATGCATAGTGTGTGCTAGTATAGATGCTTCGATTTATCTGATATGCACTATGTGTGCCAATATAGATGCTTTGGTTTATCCGATGATGCATCGTGTGTTCCAGTAAAATTGCTTCGATTAATCTAGTGATGCACTACATGTGTCAGTATATTTCCTTCCATTTATCCGATGATGCACTACATGTACCAGTATATTTCCTACAAATTATCCGATGATACACTAAGTGTGCCAGTGTAATTGCTTCAGTTTAGTTGATAAAACACTTATGTATCAGTATGATTGCTTCAGTTTTATCCATGATGCTTTACGATGCTAGATTGGGATATAAGTTAGTTGATCTATGTATCTTGCTTGAGTCTGAGCGAGATTAATAATATTATAACTTATGAATATGTTAAATGAAATATGAATTTGATTGAAACCGTAATTTGATGATTCGAATGTAAAATCTTATATATGAATATCAATAGCATGCGAAAGATTATGCGATTCACTTAGACGAGTTTGAAGATCGATAAAAAAAAGGATAGTAAGCTAATTAATTGATATGGAATGAAAATCCAATACCCCCCACCTCTTTCCAGGTAAATTTTGAAGACAAAATTTCTCAAGTGGGGGGGATTGTAACAACCTGGTTTCCAGTGGTGCCAAAAATTCCGGTTCTAAAATGAAACACCCCACACCCGGCCCACGAGCTGAGCAGGATCTGGTATGTTCCTAAAGTAAACGGTTTTAAAGATTTTCGTTACTTAGAGAGTTTGTAAAATTTTAGAAAAATGTTGTTGTGGATTGGGCTTAGATTGGAAACCCATTTAATTAGTCTTGTAAATCCAATTTTTATTAAGGTGACAAAATAATTTTAGGGTTTATAAAAAAATATAACACTTAACTTTAGTCATAATAGTTAAGTAACATAACAATTTAAAGTAAAGTAGGAAAAGAAAAATCCACTTTGGACCTTATGGCCTTATTACATCAAGTAAAACCCAAAACAAATAATAAAGTCCAAATCGAATAAAATCTTCAAAAGGATCATGGCCACCTCAAGGTCTACCGTCCGGTCAAATCCTTTATTTATCACTGAAAATATTTCCCTAGCAGGGTGAGTCAACAGACTCAATGTGCACACAGTACTAACATTCAACAAATCAGGCATACATGTTCATATCAATTTCATATTCATATAAGAATGATGATGCAACCCGAACCCAAGCCTAATGGTCCATCCGCTACACACCACTCGTACCTGCCAGTCACACCGTGGGGACTACTAAGTCAACCCTCCATCCGCTACACACCATCGAAGGCAGTCGCTGCAGTCGACGTGCTCATCGCCCATATAATTTGTGTCATTAGACACCATATTCAAATAGTGTAACCGAAGTTACCAAATTCAGATAATGTAACCGGAGTTACCATATTCAAAATGTTGTGACCGTAGTCACCATATTACGTTAATTGAGACCAAAGTCAACACCTTCTTCCCTTTCACATAAATCCCGAATGCCCCAAAATATATATATCATGCATAACATACTTAATTTCATATTCATATACATATATTCACATGTTATAAAATAACATATTTCATAATCCTATCGAAGTAGGAAGCGTACTGAGTACTTTTGTACCACATTAGGTACTTAGCCATATTTATATTCTTACGTATAATCATATAATAAAAATAATTGCCATATGAAATATCGAAGTTAGTATGCGTACACACCGATTTGCTTAATAGATTCCTTGAAATCCAGAAGAAGCGATCTACCGATCTAGATTTTACTCCTATATTAACCAACCATTAAAATATATTAACAAACTTATTTGGCTTAAAACCAAATCCAAGTAGGATTTGTATTACTTACCTTGTTCTTAGAATTAAAAGATTGTAAATCAAATGCCGGAAATTGATAGTATTCCTTCCTTAAATCGGCTAGCCACTAAATCAGGTAATTATGTCAGTTTCTAACTTTTGAATAAATGGAAAATAATTCCAAATATCAAGATCAAACCTTGGCCGAATGTCACTTACCATACAATTTCCAAATATGAAGAGGATTCCTTAATATGCCTATCGAAATCCCTACAACTTCATATGTTAGATCTGATCTAATTCTAATAAGTAGTATTTGGCCTTTAGCCGATTGTGCCTCACCTTAAATTCCTTGAATCTGAAATCCCGAAACTCTTCCTTTGATATTCGGCCAAGAGACATAAAAGAGGTTATTTCCTTAGATCTTGATTAAAAGAATTTAGAAGAACAAAAATTAATTGTTCTTACCTTAGATCCTTGATCTTTATATTTGGTACTTGTAAAAACCCGAGAGATCCTTGTAGATTCGGCCATGAACAAGAATAGGGATTAGTATCTTGATTCTGGTAAAAAGAAAAGGAATAGAAATTGATTGACCACAGATCTTACTCTTTTTGATGTTGTAGTTGATTGCTCCTTTGCTTAGAATCAACAAAGATTTGGCTCTGACAGTAGAAACAGAGAAGAAAAATAGAAGAAGAGAGGATGGTTTTTGCTTAAAGAAAATTCGGCAGAGAGGGGGAGAGTGCTAGGAAAATTTCAGCAAGGCTTAGAAAAGATGAGAGAATAGCCTAAATTCTCCTTCTTTAACTGAAATTGCTAGACCAAGAGTCCTTGACTTGGCCACTACTCCCCACAAGTGATAATATTATCTTTTAATTATCACCTTAATTAAATTAAGAGTATTTAATCCATCCTTTATCTCTTCAATTAAAAATCCTTTATTTATCACTTTAATTCATCAAGTTTTAACAGAAATAAAACTCCTCCCTTTCTAGAAAATAGGTGCCGTCCACCCCTTAGCCTTGGAAGCAAAATAAAGCCTTCATTATTTGCTTCCCAAGTGACTCGAACTCGGGCCCATTTTTCTTACACATGGCGTCATTTCCATAAGCCTTAAGTGACACCTTCAGGCCACTTTTCCAAGCCCGATTGTGTGTTGAATTTCACCAACTTTTACTTTTAAGGCCCTCTTGCCCTTATTTCATATTTTGGACTTTAAAATTTGACATTTCGGCATCATTTCTAAGTTTCCTAAAATTTTCAATCGGCTCAGTAACTTGCCATTTTTCTTACATCTTCAAGTTTCCAAAATGTTCGAGGTTTCCAAAATGTTCGTGTTTCCAAAATGTTGATTTTCAAAATGTTCGGTTTCCATTTTCATGCATTTCGGGTTTCCAAAATATCAAAATTTATTCTTAGTGCTTAAACTTGTCATTTCATACAATTAACCGAAAATGCATAGGCCCTTTTCAGGATGTTACATTTCTACCCCTTAAACAAAATTTAGTCCGAAATTTCCTAACTAAAATAGTTGAGGGTATTGTTGTCGCATGGTCTCTTCCGGCTCCCACGAAGCTTCTTAGATCCATGATTGCGCCATAACACTTTGACTAGAGGCTTTGTCTTCCTTCGTAGTACTTTCACATCACGTTCCAAGATCCGAATCGGTTCTTCCTTGTAGGATAAGTCGGTCTTAGCTCCACTTCTTCAACAGATACCACATGCGACGGATCGATAGGTAGCGACGTAGCATGGATACATGAAATCGTCGTGCATCTGCTTGCAATTCTAGTGGCAACTCAATTGGTATGCCATCGTGACCGTTCGATTCAAGACTCGGTAGGGCCCTATAAACCTTGGGCTTAACTTCCCTTTTCGACCGAACCTCATTATCTTCTTCCAAGGCGAGACTTTCAGGAATACTTGGTCTCCCACTTCAAACTCTATTTCCTTCGCTTAAGGTGCGCATCGACTTACGCCTATCGAGGCTTCCTTCAACCGTGTCGAATTAACTCAACCTTCTCTTGATTTACGCCACTAATTACGGACCCAAAACTCGGTGTTCTCCTAACTCGGTCCAACAAGTAGGTGTTCTACACTTCCTTCCATACAATGCTTCAGTATGGTGCCATCCGAATGCTAGCTTGATAGCATTGTTGTTGTAGGCGAACTCACTAAAGGCAAGCAATCTTCCTAACTTCCTCGAAAATCCATTACGACCTCTCAACATATCCTTCAACACTTGTATAACCCGTTCGATCGCTAAATCGATTGTGGATGAAAAGCCATAGTGAAGTCTAGCTTAGTGCCTAAAGCTTGATGAAGTGCCTTCCAGAATCGAGACGTAAACCTTGGGTCTCTATCAGAGATGATCGACATTGGTACTCCATGTAACCTCACAATCTCTACCACATATAACTTAGCCAACTTCTAAAGAGAATAATCCATTCTTACTGGGATAAAGTGTGCGGACTTGGTCAAACGGTCCACTATCACCCATACCGAGTCCTTCTTAGTAGGCATAAGGGGAAACCCACTAACGAAGTTCATGGTAATTCTTTCCCGCTTCCATTGGGGAACTTCGATTGGTTGAAGCAATCCCAATGGGACTTGGTGTTCAGCCTTAACTTGCTGACATGTCAAACATTTCCCCATAAATTCAGTCACCTCTCGTTTCAGATCAGACCACCAAAACTGTTCCCTTAGATCTCTATACAGCTTGATGCCTCCGGGATGCATAGCATAAGGGCTACCATGCGCTTCCCAAAGAATCCTTTGTCTCAACTTCTTATCCCTCGGCATCGGACCTTTCCTTGTAGCACAATACTCCTTCATCATTGACACCATAGTCCTTTAATCCCCTCATTATTTCTGTCGCAACTTAGTACTTAAGTCGTTATTAGCCAACTGTCCCTCTTTCACCTCCTTGACCATGTGGGCACGACTTGTAACTCGCCAATAGGCTTAGTCATCATCTGGACTTAAATGAGCGAACAAAGCCAGTAGATCCGATACAACCTTCGACTTAGGGCATCGACCCGACGTTCGCCTTGCCGGATGATATTCTATCGAGCAGTCATAATCCTTGAGAATTCCACCCACCTTCATTGCCTCAAGTTCAACTCCTTCGAGTCAATAAATACTTAAGGCTCTTGTGGTGCGTAGTTAACCGACCTTTCTCCATAAAGGTAGTGCCTCCAAACCTTAAGGGCGAAAACCATCTGCTAGTTCCAAGTCATGAGTGGGGTAGTTAACCTCATGAGGCCTTAGGCTGTGCCGTGGACGCATAGCGACTACTTTACCATCTTGCATTAGCACACCCTAACCCCGTGTCACGAGCGTCACATTACACCACAAAATCTTTTCCTACCTCCGGTGAATTAACCTGGAGCTTAGTCAACACTCTTTTAAGCTTTTCAAAGCTCTCTGCTGCTTATTCGTCCATTGAAGGTACTTCCTTCCTTAGCAACTTGGTTAAAGGCATGGCTATTGGCGAGAATCCTTCCACAAACCTTACGTAATAGCCCCGCCAAGCCTAAGAAACTTGGATCTCATACGGACCTAGGTGGTTTCCAATCCAACACCGCTCGATCTTCCTAGGATCCACTCTTATTCCTTTTGCGGATACCACATGTCCTAAGAATGCCACCTCCTTAAGCCAAAATTAAGTACTTTGAATTTGGCATAAAGCTTCTTCTCCTTAACACTTCCAACACAACTCGGAGATGCTCATCATGCTCCTCCTCCGACTTGAATACACCAAAATATCGTCGATGAACACAACGATGAACCTATCCAAGTAAATTTGGAAAACCCGATTCATCATGTCCATGAACGCTGGTGGGCGTTCGTCAACTAAACGGCATCACCACAAACTCAAGTGACCATATCTTGTCTTAAAAGCGGTCTTATGGATATCGACCTCTTTCACCTTCAATCGATGGTATCCCACCTTAAGTCGATCTTTGAAAATCTCGGCCCTTGATTTGATCGAACAAGTCATCGATCCTTGGTAAAGGATACTTGTTCTTAATGGTCGACTTATTTAAGCGACGGTAGTCTATGCACATATGCATAGTTCCATCCTTCTTCTTCACAAATAAGATCGGTGCTCCCACGGAGACACTTGGGTCGGATGAACCCACGATCCAACAGTTCTTGGATCGAGCCTTGAGCTCCACTAACTCCTTTGGTGCCATTCGGTATGGGCGATTGACGAGAGCTGTTAAGTAGTAAATCTATCCCAAATTCCACCTCCCTGTCTGGGGGTATTCCCGGTAATTCCTCTAGAAACACATCCACGAAGTCCCTTACCGTCCTAACTCCATTAATACCTTCCTCCTTCCCACCTATCGCACTTACGAAGGCTAGGAATGCCTTGCAACCTTTCTTAACCATCTTCTCGACCTTGGTCTTTGAAACTACGTTAGACAAGTAGTTCCTCCTTTCTCCGATCATTATAACCACTTCATCCTCCGGGTTCTTAGTTCCATACATTTAGCGCACAATCCAACACGGCTCGGTGTTCTACTAGCCAATCCATTCGAGTATAAGTTTAAACTCTCAGAAGGTAACTCCATCAAGTGCCCGAAAGTTCACTCCACAATTTCTAAGGGCATATTTCGAAAGATCTTGTCTACCACTACAGTTTGGCCTAATGGGCTTACTACAGTCATCTGTCTATCAGAGAGTTCAGAGTCTAGGCCTAGTGTTTCCACTACACTACTTGCAACATAGGAATGGGTCGAGCCCATATCAATCAAAGCAAAGTAGGGTTTGTCAAAAATAAAGAACATACCGGTTATTACATCCGGTGTGTCACCATCTTCCCTCCGACAAATCGCATAAACCAAACTCGGTTACCTTGCATCAGCATTAGTAGTACCTCGACCCTGTGTTCCACGGCCTCTGCCAGCACCACTACCTCGATTACCCGAACCACAACCCGTTGAGGTTCTTTGTCCACCTCTACCGGTCGGCTAGCATTACGAATCGCGGTCGACTCTCATCCGTTGCTTGGGATAATCCTTAAGCATATGGTCCTTGGACCAACACTTGAAACATCCTCCGTCTTTCTCCAACACTCTCCCATGTGCTTTTTCCCATAATGCTCACAAGATGGCGTCTTGCCGGCCCGTACCGACTGTTGATTTCGTGGTCCGTCAACCCTAGGCCTCTTGTGACCCTTTTCGGATGGCCCAAATCCTCTTTGGCCTTATTCCTATCCACGATGCCTTAGTAGCATCCTTAATCCCCTCGGCCACCTTGGCCTTTTCCACCAAAGAGAGAATTCCCGCTCACGATGCGGTGCTATCAACGATCTCAGATCGTCCCTCGGTCCAGTCCTCAAAGCGGACACGGCGTTCATGCTCGATTGCCACTACCCTCGAGCATAGCGGCTCAACCTCGTGAATTACGCCTCATATTCTGTGATGACTTACTCCCTTGTACCAACCCTAAAAAGCCTTCCTTTGTTCATCTATATACCTGGTTCCCACATACTTCTTCTGAAATGCCTCTTTAACATACTCCCAGGTCAAAATTTCAGCCGTGGTACCATCTCGAACAGTTAACCACCACTGATACGCTTCATCACGTAACAACGCCACCATCCCTTTCAACTTTTCCTCTGGAGTCAGATTGAGCTCATCCATGATACGCTCTGTTGCTTCCAACCAGTACTCAACTGTACTGGGTGCCACATTAGATACTCCTCGGAACATTTCCGCTCCATTAGCTCAGAGCCGTTCAGGTACAGACTTTCGATTTCTGAATTTCCTCCTCAGACGCCACCAATTCCAAAACTCACAAAGACTGACTGCGACCAAGATCTTCCCCGTCGAGCACTGCCGCTCAACATTAACAGCTGGGGGTGGTGGTGGCGGTGGCATTTCATTGTCGGACCCTTGACCCGATCTAACGGGTTTCGACACGGTCATCCTTTCTCTACCTCGACTACGACGACCACGTCCTCTAGATCTCATTTTCTAGTGTCGATATCTGATTAAGAAATTTTATGGATTAGTCATTGTTCCACTTATTTACCAGCGAAGGAGTTTTATGAAAAGGGATTTAAGAGTGGTTCTTTCGTATACATACAAACACATAGTCTTTTCCATTCATTCATTCATCCATCAAACAAGTATGAACTTTCATTCATTCAGAGAAACGTTGTAGTTTTTGTTGTTATTGTTTTCCACTACCCAGGGGTATTTTCGTAATTTTGTCCTACGAGGCATTTTCGTAATTTTCGGAAGAAAAATGTTCCTTGGTGTTTTTGTCAAAATTATGTTGAAAATTTCAAGTCTCGGGAAATTTGGAAAAATTTTGAAATCCGGGTATTTGGTAATTTTGACCTCAGGGGTATTTTGGTAATTTTTCACAAATTAGGGTAAATTTGTAAAATTTAATAAATTTGGGGTATTTCAAAAGTTGTAAAACTTTGAGGTTCTTTTCAAAATTGTTCCTTCAAAATGGGGATGTTGCAAAAATTTTGGGAATCGAGGTCATTTGGTAATTTTGTAAGTTAGGGGCAATTTTGTAATTTTTCCAAAATCAAGGTATTTTGATATTTTACAAATTAGGGTTTTTGAGTGTTTATAAAATAATGAAATTTTGGTAAAGCTGTTGAGTAGTTGAACATTTTATAAACCAAGGGCATTTTGGTAATTTTACCCCTAAGGGCATTTTTGTAATTTTCGCAAATCAGGAGTTTTTCAGAAAATGTTGTAAAAATAACTTTCTCAGATTTAAAAGAAAGTTTTAAAAGTTTGGAAAAACTAGGGTTTGTTGTTTTGTTCTCTCTTTTTTTAAACATGGCTAGTTCCCTTTCGGGTTTTAGTCACTATGTTTAGCCTATGATCGAGCCCTCTTGGTCGGGGTGAACCAAAGCTACGTGCAGCGGGATTCGTGTGGAGAGGAGGTGAGTCACGCGGACCGCTTAAATACCAAGCTCCCACCAAAACCATTCCTAGACATGCATGAGAGGTTGCCACACCACTGAGCCTCTCGAGTTAGGGTGAGCCGAGCTCACGCACTGCAGGATTCTGCAAGAGGAGGTGAGTCACTAGGACTGCTTAAATACCAGGCTCTTCCGGATCCAATCCTGACATGCGTCTGGGGTTACCATACCCTAGCTCAGTGACTTAGTCATAGGTTTGTTTAGTGCATTAAGTCTTATGTGGTTTTGTGTTTAAGTAGTCTAATCCTAGGGTTCAGGTTCCTATCATTCAATTCTATGTTCCATGCCTTTTCTACCCTTATACAGTTCACAGAATCACACATATAGTTAGGAGTACTTACCTGGTGGACTACGGGTCGGAGACTTAAGGGCCATGCCAGAAAACCTGCTTATTTTCAAATAAATCTAATTTTTATTAAGGTGACAAAATAATTTTTAGGGTTTATAAAAAAATTATAACACTTAACTTTAGTCATAATAGTTCGTAACATAACAATTTAAAGTAAAGTAGGAAAAGAAAATTCCACTGGGCCTTATGGCCTTATTACATCAAGTAAAACCCAAAACAAATAATAAAGTCCAAATCAAATAAAATCTTCAAAAGGATCATGGCCACCTCAAGGTCTACCGTCCCGGTCAAAATCCTTGTTCATCACCTGAAAATATTTCCCACAACGGGGTGAGTCAACAGACTCAATGTGCACACAAGACTAACATTCAACAAATCAGAATACATGTTCATATCAATTTCATATTCATATAAGAATGATGATGCAACCCGAACCCAAGCCTAATGGTCCATCCACTACACACCACCCGCACGCCACCACACCGTGGGACTACTAAGTCAACCCTCCATTCGCTACACACCATCTAAGCGTCATTGCAATGACGTGCTCATCACCCATATAATTTGTGTCATTAGACACCATATTCAAATAGTGTAACCGAAGTTACCAAATTCGAGATAATGTAACCGGAGTTACCATATTCAAAATGTTGTGACCGTAGTCACCATATTACGTTAGTGAGACCAAGTCAACACCTTCTTCCCCTTTCACATAAATCCGAATGCCCCAAAATATATATATCATGCATAACATACTTAATTTCATATTCATATACATATATTCACATGTTATAAAATAACATATTTCATAATCCTATCGAAGTAGGAAACGTGCACGAGTACTTTTGTACCACATTAGGGTACTTAGCCATATTCATATTCTTACGTATAATCATATAATAAAAATAATTGCCATATGAAATATCGAAAGTTAGTGTGCGTACACACGATTTGCTTAATAGATTCCTTGAAATCCTCAAGAACGATCTACCGATCTAGATTTTTACTCCTATATTCTACCAACCATTAAAATATATTAACAAACTTATTTGGCTTAAAACCAAATCCAAGTAGGATTTGTATTACTTACCTTGTTGCGAATTAAAAGATTGTAAATCAAATGCGAAAATTGATAGTATTCCTTCCTTAAATCGGCTAGCCACTAAACCGTAATTATGTGGGTTTTAACTTTTGAATAAATGGAAAATAATTCCAAATATCAAGATCAAACCTTGGCGAATGTCACTTACCATACAATTTCCAAATCAAGAGGATTCCTTAATATGCCTGTCAAATCCCTACAACTTCATATGTTAGATCTGATCTAATTTTAATAAGTAGTATTTGGCCTTTAGCCGATTGTGCCTCACCTTAAATTCCTTGAATCTGAAATCCCGAAACTCTTCCTTTGATATTCGGCCAAGAGGCATAAAAGAGGTTATTTCCTTAGATCTTGATTAAAAGAATTTAGAAGAACAAAAATTAATTGTTCTTACCTTAGATCCTTGATCCTTATATTTGGTAATTGTAAAAACCCGAGAGATCCTTGTAGATTCGGCCATGAACAAGAATAGGGATTAGTATCTTGATTCTGGTAAAAAGAAAAGGAATAGAAATTGATTGGCCACAGATCTTACTCTTTTTGATGTTGTAGTTGATTGCTCCTTTGCTTAGAATCAACAAAGATTCGGCTTTGACAGTAGAAACAGAGAAGAAAAATAGAAGAAGAGAGGATGGTTTTTGCTTAAAGAAAATTCAAGCAGAGGGGGAGAGTGTTAGGAAAATTTGCAAGGCTTAGAAAAGATGAGAGAATAGCCTAAATTCTCCTTCTTTAACTGAAATTGCTAGACCAAGAGTCCTTGACTTGGCCACTACTCCCTACAAGTGATAATATTATCTTTTAATTATCACCTTAATTAAATTAAGAGTATTTAATCCATCCTTTATCTCTTCAATTAAAAATCCTTTATTTATCACTTTAATTCATCAAGTTTTAAAGAAATAAAACTCCTCCTTTCTAGAAAATAGGTGCCGTCCACCCTTAGCCTTGGAAGCAAAATAAAGCCTTCATTATTTGCTTCCCAAGTGACTCGAACTCGTGCCCATTTCTCTTACACATGGCGCCATTTCCATAAGCCTTAAGTGACACCTTGTGCCACTTCTCCAAGCCCGATTGTGTGTCGAATTTCACCAACTTTTACTTTTAAGGCCCTCTTGCCCTTATTTCCTATTTTGGACTTTAAAATTTGACATTTCGTATCATTTCTAAGTTTCCTAAAATTTTCGATCGGCTCAGAACTTGCCATTTTCTTACATCTTCAAGTTTCCAAAATGTTCGTGTTTCCAAAATGTTCGAGTTTCCAAAATGTTCGTGTTTCCAAAATGTTTGATTTCCAAAATGTTCGAGTTTCCATTTTCATGCATTTCCGTGTTTCCAAAATATCAAAATTTATTCATAGTGCTTAAACTTGTCATTTCATACAATTAAACCGAAAATGCATAGGCCCTTTTCGAGATGTTACATAAAATGTTATTTTTGTAGACCATGTTCAGTAAATATTATTATTTAATTTTTTATGAAGCTATTATTGAATTATATTAAATTACGCCTAGTAAGCTTTTTCCAATTATTCAAGGTACAAATGTAATGATCCTAAAGCTAGTGATATGAAAAATACGGCTTTGAGACCCTGTTCCTATAAACCAAACCTATAAATATTTTACGGTTTTATACTATAGGTGAATTGGATTTTGGATGGATAATTTTATCAAATTAGTGGTTAACAAAGGAATTAAAATTAAAATTACTATATATTCTTAATTGGAAACTTAAACTAGGAACCAATGTGGCAATTATACTACATTGAAATTATAGTGGACGGTGGTGGAAACCTTTATGTCTAATCATAAAGTTTTATAATATTTAAATTTTATATTATATATGATAAAACATAAGTGGGAAGGGAAATAAAGCATTTTCTCATTTTCTTCCCCAAAAAGAAAAACTGAAAGCATTTTCTTATTTGAGAGCTTTCGACTTAGGGCTCCAAAACTTCATGTTTTTAATCGGTTAGTGAAATTTAATCATTTTCTTGTAATTTTTATATTTTTGAAGCCCTAAAAGCTTAATTTGGTTGACCCGTGTGTTAATTTTCAAAACTATTATTTTTTTATAAAATTACCTTTGATGATTCCTTGAAGCTTTTGGTGTTAAATAGTTAGATTTTAAGTTTAAATATGAAAAAAGACTGATTTGTAAGGTGAAAATTGTTAGTTGTTCCATATAAGGACTAAAGAGATTTATTTGTAAACTCGTTTTGAGATTTTGATAGAAATTGATAGTAGAAGGTTTATAGAGGATGAGATTGAAATCAGATTGGAAAATGAAACTCAAATTTGAAAGATAACTATTTCGTTTACAAATCTATTTGTTTGTATGGTTATGGATCAAGATGAGTTTATAATTCTCATATGAATCAAATTGTGATTATGGGTACTAAATATTAGGAATCAGACTGAATTGAATAAAATTATCACATCCCAAAAATTAGGTTAGAATAAACTAGGTTAGTGAAACCAAGAGTGGTTACATCTTCATTTTGAGTTAGGGTTGTGAAAATGTTGTCAAGTAAATTGATTTCTTTCAAAGGATAAGTGCTCTAGATGTGTGCTTGAGGTCTTGTGTTCAAGTCTCTCTCTTTGGAACTTTTGTTATTTTTATTCATATCTCTATCTTTGCATATTTGGCTTAAATTTAATTCCCACGCAAGTTTTGGCAAGAATGAGCTTGTTGGTTTAGTGATAAGGGTTTACCCTTTGGTCCTATGTTTGAATCCTTGCTTATGTAAAGTGGAAAATTATTTTTATTTTAAAACACTAGGAAAAATCTGATATGGAAAATGATAGGAGTTAGTGGGGTAGTTGTAAAAAATAGTGGTGAGGGATTTTCTCCTAAATTTTCCCTCTTTACCATCCATCTCTCCACTCTCCCTTCACTCCTTACATTTTTTGTTTTCTATCAATTTCATGTTTTTTTCCTTTTTTTTTTTTCTGTTGATTTCTTCTTCTATAGTCATCTCTATTTCATTTGGTTTATTTCTTTAATCTTCCTTATTATTCCTATCATTCTCGATTTTGTCATCTCTTTGCCAATTAATCTGTGATGACTGTGCGTAGTAAGTATTTCGGAGTTAGATTTGTAAGTTCATCATGGGTAACTCTTCGTATGTTTGCTTTGAGTGCTTTCTATCATTGTGGAGTACAGGTTAATGATTATTTTGTAATGTTGGCTAGGTAGGGAACATGAATTATTGGATCCTCTAGTGAATTAAATTTCTATTGGCTATTGTTTTGCAAGAGGTAAGGGATGAAAGTGTTAATTAAGGGTTGGTTTCATTAGTTTGTACTAATGGATTGGTTGCATTCGAATTAGTGGACAAATTTAGTGCGAGACTTGGTTATTAATTTTTAGATATTGGAATTTTCAAGATTGCATTCGCATTGCGAAATGACCATGTGTGTAACAAAAAACTTAAAAAACAACAAATAATGTAAAGTTGAAAAGCATTATGTCGATATCACATGGTCATGTGCCAGGCCATGTGGCAGACCGTGAGGGTTACACATCCATGTGACCATGTGACAGACAGTGTGGGTCATATAGCCATGTCACAGACCGTGTGGGTCATACGGCTGTATGGAAACTTGTGTGGGTCACACGAACGTGTGGTAGGCCGTGTGCAGCCCGTGTGGGTCACACGAGCGTGGGTGATGCCGTGTGTCAAGCCACGTGGACCATACAGGCTAGTTAGTTGGGTCAGTATGGGCCATACAGCGTGTGGGCCCATTTTCTAAAAAATCCACCTATGCTAGTTTGACTCTAAAATTCATAATTAGACCTCCCGTAGGGTCTATTTGGCTTAAATAAGACTTGAAATGCGACATCTTTTGATATGTATTTGTATGTGATATAGGTAAGGTATGTGAAAATTACTTGTGCGTTCTATGTTCTAACAACCCCAAAAGCATGATACGTATGAAAATCATGCATGACATCTATTTATAGGATACATGTGTTAGTTTATTTATGAATGTGCATTGGGGTAAGTTTGATTTGTGATGGAGGAAGTGTATTCTAGCAGTATTACTACAATTTTGGTGGTAAAACTGCAGTATCTATCTGGCAGCTTAGCTGACCTTTATGAATGGCATACCACCACAACTCGATCTGATTGGATGGATGGACTCTTGCAGTCTTAATTGGTGTGATTGGTTGGACAGAGTTGCTGTGTAACGATGGGGGTAGGATTTGTGTCTGCATTTATATCTAAATCTAAATATGCATTTGTATCTGACTATGAAAATACATTTGATTCTGTATATGAGAATATGTTTGAATCTGTATCTGAAAACATATATTTTTATTTATGTGTATCTGATTTTTAGCTTGGGATGTGTTACACACTAAGCTCGTAAGCTCACTCTTTGTTTGTTTTCCTCTTAGGAAATCAACAAATTTATGATCGAACAACGCGCAAGAACTTGGATTGATTTCTCGCTTAAGATGGTTTGATTATTTTTAATTAAGTTTTCTAGACATTTTTTTATTTTGGACTAAGTTTTTGGATTTGGGTTTTGTTATTTGTTTTAAGTTTTTTCATGTTTTCTATTAAGTTAAATGAAGGCTTTGTTTTTAAAATTAGACAAATATGGGTTTTTCCATTGCAAATATTGAAATAAGTTATACGTAAGTTAATAACAAAAGTTTCAAAATATGCACAAACAATAAACATACGTTTTCTCAAATCTAATTCACGATTTTTGATTTTTTCTACTCCAGAATTTCGCTACAAGTCTAAGTATCAAATTAAGTGTTTTCTAAAAAATAAATAAATTCTATGCAAGATTTCATAAAAAAAACTTGTAAGTGTTTTGCAAAAAATAATATTTGCAAAACATACGAGTTCTAAAATTGGATTTAAATTTCTAGGGTTTAAATCAAACTAATGTAATTCCTCCAGATTCGACCATAGCGACTAGGCTGGGTATAGCGTGTTACATTTAGTTGTATGAGAGCCAGGTTGCAAAACTCGAGCTGTGATTTTTAGGTTCCACAATTTTCTTTATGAAATTGTTTTAATTCAAAATTTTGAATTTTGATAACATTTTGATACCTGGTTATAAAATGTGAATTCGAGTCTCCGATGCCAGTTCAAGTAAGTATGTATACTTTAGTTACTTTTACTTTAGTACTTTAATGAAACTATTAGATTTAGAAACTCTAAAATAAGACATCTCTACCTTAAGATAAATATATCGACTAAACTTTAGACTTAGGGTTTAAGTATAAATCTAAGCTAAACTTTGGGACTTCTGAACTATAAAAAAGTAAGATCAGTTTCTGCGGTATATGTGATCATGGTGCACGAGGACGTGGCGGACATTTTTGAATGGCTCACACCGAGTCCTCTTCTTCGAGTAGCGTGCCTAATTTGGAAATTAGCAATATTGTTGAGACTCTCATTTTTCAGGGTGATAATTAGGAAACTGGAAACGATGATGTGTCCTAGGATATGTTTAGAGATCTGCAAAGGGCCACTAAGGTTTAATCTATATATGTGAGTCGAAGGTCAATAATCGAGCGACTTTGGTCGAATAAGACTAAGTTAGCGGAAGAGATTAATCACTTAGAAAGCGAGGAAAAGGAAAGGAATAAGGTACGAAATAAGAGGAGTTCTGGTCCTGTTGATTTGAATCCATGACCTAGGAAATGGGTCAAAATAGTTAGGCCTTCGCGGGTTGAGACAATTGTGAGTGTAGGTTAGGTTTTGATTTGTGCTTACTGTGATAGATGCCATCTGGGCGAATGTTGGAGGAAACAAGAATGTGTTTTATATGTGGATCCGTTAAGCATCATGTTAGAGATTGTTCACAATCTCTTAGTCGGATGCAAGCATCAGCTTAGAGAGGGAATTGGAAGCTGGTTTGTGCAACTAGGTGTTGAGAGGATCGAGACACATCTCGCAGCAATACATGTACATTTGCAATCTATGTCAATTGCACCTTGCATTGATTAAATGTTTGGTTGTACTTAAGTGCTTAATTGTCATTGGAGTTTCTAAGATTTTAGGATTGTGGATTAGTTAGTGATTTTTCTATAAAGAGTTCCTTAAGATAATCTGAGTTAGTGAAGAGAAAGTTCATTAGAAATGTCGTCAAGAAAGGGAGTGGAATATTGTTTGGATTGCATCGAAATCAAAGTTGCGTAGAGGTAACATGACGGTACCATGATTGCAGCAATTTTGGGACGAACTTCTTTTAAAGAGGGGAGAGTTGTCACATCCCAAAAACTGGATTAGTAAAACCAAGAGTGGTTACATCTTGATTTTGAGTTAGGATTGTGTAAATGTTGTCCAGTAAATTGATCTATTTCAGTGGATAAGTGCTCTGGATGTGTGCTTGAGGTCCTATGTTCAAATCTCTCTCTTTGGAATTTTTGTTCTTTTTTTTTCTTACCTCTATCTTTGCAAATTTGGTTTAAATTTGATTCCCGTGCAAGTTTTGGCAAGAATGTAACACCCCTATCCCATGTCCGTCACCGGATTAGGGTTAGGAGCATTACCAAATAGATCAAAAATATTTACAGAATTTCATACAACCATTCATCAATCATACACATAATGTCCCTTGAATAGGTCAACGAGACCTAAAGCATGCTTATAAACCGAGTTGGGACTAAAACGAAACACTTATAGAAATTTCTCGAAAACTTAAAAACTTTTCTAAAATATAGGGGATACACGCCCGTGGGAGTCAATCGTGTGCCCTCCACGGCTGCTAGACATACCCGTGTGTCTTCCCCGTGGTCGAACCTGACTACACACCACGGCCACCAAGCACACCTATGTACCCTGACCGTGGTCGATCCTGCCAAACCCACTCGACTACCAGGCACCCCCGTGTGCTAAGATCGTGCACTACTAAGCCATATACTAACTTTCTCACACGGCTTCTAGGCATGCCCGTGTGCCCTGGCTGTGTGCTCTTAAGCTAGCTACTGACTTTACCCCACAGTCACTAGGCACGCCCGTGTGCCATAGCCGTGTGACATTATAGGTCATTTGCAAGACCAAAATGCCATCTCCTTGAGACATACCTACAAGCAACATTTACCATTCCATTTCATGCATTCAATACCAATTCCAACTAAGATAAATTTCAATACTAAAACTCATTCCATCAAAAGCATAATTCATTCATTTGCATACTCAAAACTTGTCCATTTCATGTATCAACTAACCATGCCAAAACATGCTTCACATATCACATTCGTTCAAACAATTTCGCAACTCACAACTAGCCAAATCACATGGCTAAGTTCACTTCATAAACATATACACATATCTAGCCTATACATGCCATATCTAGCTATATACATTTTTCAAAGCGTACTGATCGCTCTAAATCAAAGTTTTAAAATTTATAAAGAGAATGATCAAACCTGGAAACTAACTCTGACAACGATTAAAGGCAAGTGTACCTATCGAACAGTAGTATAGCTTAGGCAAGACCGGATTGTCGAACCCAAAGGAACTAAAAGTACTAATACTGACTTTCTTTTTATTATTTAGCCTTAAAAATATAGTGAAGTTGCTTTAAACTAAATTAAACTAACAACTACCACTCTAAAGACACAAAGACAAAAGAGTGAATTGGGAAATAACTTTAGGAGAAACTCAGTTGATCACGACGATACCCTCAAGAAGAATCCACCTAGACTTCTCTTTTTATTTAACCCTTGAATCATATGATTTCTTTACTTAGCTTGATCCGTAAGACTCCCTAACCTATATTAAACCCTCTCTCAAGGCGAATAATGTCTAACCCTAGGTTAAGTAGTGAAACTCTCGTTCACTTATAATAACCCCCTAGAATAGCAGTAAATCAATTAACGGACTCCCATATTAGGTTTTACCCTAATCCGGTAAAATCTCGTCACCCTATCTCTAGGTGTGTGATCAACTTCCCTTAATTATGCTAGATCTACTCTTAGGTAGGGTCTATTCCTCCTCTACCTAAGCACATCAGATTAGATTAAGCAACATAATTAAGAACAAACTAAGTACTTATCATATAAATCAAAATCAAAAAACAAGATTCATCTAGGTTTCATCCCCTTCAGGTATCTGAAGGGTTTAGTTCATAAAAAAATAAGAAAACATCTCAATTGAAAAGATAAAACAAAACATAAGAAATCCCTAAAACTCCTTGAAGGAATTGAAGGAGAGATCCTCCGTCTTGAGTAGAACTCTGACTTCTTGAGATGGATCAACTGGCTATCTTCGAGTAATTCCCTGAATGAAAGCTCTGGCAGAAGGCTTCTGCCAAACTGCTACCCCTTATAATAGCTACCTTAGGGCGTTTATATAGGCCTTGAGATGTTTTACTTGGCTTTTAAGTATCTCCTTCAAGTAGAATTACTATTAGGGTATTTAAGTAGACTTAGGAGTATGTTTCTTTGCCTTCAAGCATCCAATTCCATGTAAAATTACTCTTTCCCGCAGCAGGGCCACACCCATGGCACATGCCCGTGTAAGTCGTGGCTAGGCCGTGTTTGAACTTGTCGGTTGGGGCAGCCGTGTAAATCAGGGTTGAGGCTGGGTCCTAGATAATTGGCGAGGCACGGCCGTGTGGCTTGTAGTCCAGGCCGTGCCTATAACAACCTAGGTTAGACCCTAGTCGGAACAGTGGTTTGAGACCACAAATCCGAGGTCGTAAAAATATTTTAATGATATTTTTTGTGTGAAGGATATATGACATAGCCTGTGTAAAAATTCTGTGTGATGATTTGATCGTTTTAATGCCGAATTAAAAGAAAAGACTTAATTGCATAGAGAGTAAAATGCTGTGTGCTGATTTATGAGTACTTAAATGTAGTTGGCTTTTTAAGGTGGAGGCCTTATGTTGTTATTGATCCATTTTTATGATAGTGGATGTTTAAATAACTTAATAACCTTATTGAATATTTGTTTTATATGTTTAATAAAAAGGGAAAATAGGTAAAATGTCAAATATTAATAAGTAAATGAAAGAAAAAGATGAATGTATCATCTTTCTTATTGCCAAAAGTTGGAGGAAGAATAAGGGTTTGAAGTTTTGTAATTTTCAGCTAGAATTTGGCTTAATTCAAGGTATGTTTGAGCTCAGTTTTTGATAATTTCTACATTTTTGTAATCGTTGCTTCTTCTACTATCAAGCCCATGTTGTAATTTTGTTAATTGATGATGTTTTTGTGATGAACCATTGATGAATGTGTGAGCCATGTGCTAGATGATAGTGATATATGAATACTTGGTGTTGGATTAACATGTTTTGTCTTTAGATTTTTGATGAAATTGAGTATTTTGGGCTAAATTGTGAAAAGTGTAAATTGAGGGACTAAAATGTGAAATAAATGAAATGTGTGGACTCCTATGAGACTAAGGAGAATTGGCCTAAGCATAGTGTAAAGAAATTTTGAGTATTTGATGACTTTGTGAGATAGGGACTAAAGTGTCGAAATGAGAAAATGTGAGGGCTATTTTGTAAAATACCTTAAATATGTGTGTTTGGATTAAAATGAATGAATTGATGATTGAATGGATTGAATTTAAATGTGTATAGACCAAGAGATGAGAGGTTCGAATCGAGATCGAGGGAAAGATAAAGTGCTCGATTAGTCGACCGTTTCAGTATTTTGACATCTGAGGTAAGTTCGGATATAATACTAGTTGTAAACTTTATCTATGTGATATAAATTGAATAGATGTGTATGTATCTATGAGATTTGAAATGCTATGTGCTGAATTGAGATAAAGGGGCACTAAGTGTGCGGAATTTGAAATGAGAAAAAAGATGATTGGCACTGTGTGTGCGAAAAGATAGAAGCTTCGGCTTATCGACTTGGTACTGTGTGTGCGATACCGATATAAGTTCAGTTTAATGTATTGGCACTAAGTGTGCGGTGATGATTATGTTTCAGTTATGAAATTGGCACTAAGTGTGCGAATAAATCAATGGAATAGCAAAGGTTGAACGAGAGGTAAAAATTGAACAATTGAGTAGCATAAATGGTAAGTAACTATGTGTTGATAAAGGTACGTATGAACCTATGTGGTTGATAATAGATTTAAGAGTTGATTGAATAGATAATTGAGTATGTGGTTGAGATTGATAATGTGCCTAGTTGTGCCTTTATCTATGTGATGGTACATATATATATATACATATCGATGTTGTTGTATTGAGTAATATGTATTATATTACGAACTTACTAAGCGTTGGAAAGCTTACTGTGTGATTTGTTTCTCTACCTTGCAGTGTTAGTAAAGCTAGCTTGGATCTGGGATCGTTAGCTTCTCAATCACACTATCGGCATTCTATTTTGGTACTTTTGAAAATATGTATATAGCTGGAATATGGCATGTATAGGCTAGTTAATTGAATCAAGTTTGAGATTTGTAAGTAGCCATGAGATGTGGCTAGTTATGTGATAGGTTTGGCATGAATGAATGTGGTATATATATGATGCATCTTTTGGCATGATTTGTAGATTGATAAATTTGCTATTGAGTGGTAACTTTGTGTTGATAAATGCTAGTAGGGGTAGTGAGATTTGGAATGAATTATGCTTGTGATAGAATAAGTATTGGTATTGAATTGGGTATGATTAGAGTTGGTATTGATTGCATGTTTTAAATTGCTAAATTGGTATGCTTTTAGATGGCAATATGTGCATGAGATGTTTGGTTGATTGGCTTGTAGGTTTGACCCAAGTGGGTGGCATGTTGGCCTTGCAAAATGGCCTATAATGTCACACGGTTGGGGCACACACTGCGTGCCTCGCACCGTGGGTAAATTAGCGAATGTGGCTTAAATCGACACGGCCATGGCAGGCGTGCCTATAGTTCGTCTGAGAAATGGCGAGATATGACCTTATAGGACACGGCCTTAGCACATGGGCATGCTTGTTAGCCATGTTGATTTTGGCAAGATGTAACCACGGGAGGTCACACGGGTGTGTCATGTAGTCGGGAGAGGCACTACCTACTTTCTACCCAGGTGTGTCTCCCCTGTATTCTAGAAAAGTTTCAATTTTTCATGAAATTTTATATGTGTTTCAGTTTAGTCGTGACTCGGTTTATAAGTATGATAAGGGTCTTGATGACTCGTTTAAGGGACACTATGATTGTATATGAATGTGTTTGATGATGTTTGACTTTGTGTCGGCATTTAGAGGTTAAATGTTCTGATTGATCGGTAATACCCTTTAACCCTATTCCGGTGACAATTTCAGGTTAGGGGTGTTATAGTGCCGATTTTGTGAGTTGGCACAATTTGGTCCTGTTTTAAGCCCATTTTGTGTTCTTGTTATCCTTGGGTGCTTTCCTGAGTATAAGACATGAAAAGAAAGGATTAAGAGCACCTTTTTACATAAATCAAGGATAAATCATCCAAAAGCATACTAAATGTGGGATTAAAATATATTACTATTACAGTTTATCAAATACCCCCACACTTAAGCTTTTGCTTGTCCTCAAGCAAAATTCTCAACTTACAATTAAAACGAACTTTCATAATTCCTATCGACAACGTCTCATCATAATTTTATAGATAATTTATACATGGATAATTTAACTCAAAGAACCTTAAAGATTCAATCAAGATAAGTCATACCTTTGAAGTACGAAAACATAGGTGTCTCCCCTTATCTAAGTAATCACTCAAAGTGTTTAAGGTTCAAGAAAAAGCACTCATAAGTCGAACCTGAAAAGTTAATCCCATAGGCTTGCCTGAAAATCAAATCTCCACCACTGTATATGAGATGATACACAAATCAAAAGGTCTTTATCAGGATTGCAACGGGGCTAGGTTAAAGGTGTGGATACAGGCTGAATTAGAAAGTTAGAATCGAGACTTGACCTGACAAATTACCTACTAGAAATATGTAATAATATGAGTGATTACATCAATTGAAAACTAATAATACTATTATTGATAATTCTATAAAACGAGCTCTTCTTCAACAATTGGAATTTAAACGTATGAGCTCAATTAATCATGTAACTTAATATTGAATATACTTTGAATTTTTTTAAGAACAAACTAAGTATTGCATAATAAATGGTAAATGTAACTACTGAACTAATATAATTTAGTAACTTAATCAAATCAAACCTCGATTAAAGGATAGTCAAAAAGGAAGGGTGATACAAATACAAAGGGTCTTTGGGTTAATGTTAGTGGTTAAGTCAATAAAAAGGGTTGTTAGGATTCAACGGGGTTCACTAGGGGTTAATTGTGAAGGTAGGCATTTTAGTGGAGTAAGTGGGTTAAATGTTAGGTGCCTTTATCATCTCTATATATCAAATCAAAAGTGTGGTCTCGATATGTATAAACGAGGCAAGTTCTAGAATAACAGTTCAAAGTTGACACACTCATAATCAATAAAGTGAGCAAGAAAAAGAATATATGCTCTATAAGGCTCAAAATCTCACAAAATTATGGGTGTTTTGACATCAATCCTGTAAATTTCAAACTTCAAAGTAATACTCAAATTTAGTTCAACGACCTATTAATTTTAATTTTAGAAAGTAGACTTATCATGCTTGATTCTCTAGTATCCTTGATTTAATCATCAATGCACAATTAACTATGACTTAATCTAAAACATATTAATAAAAATCAAAATCATTAGAAATTTCATCCCGATTAGTAATATGAGGAAATTACTTTCAACAAGACTAAATTTAGGGTTTTGAGAATAATGCAAAAGTTTAACACTTTTAACCCCCACACTTAAGATGTACATTTCCTCAATGTACAAAGATAAATAATAACAATAATGGGATAAATCAAAAAAAAAGGAGTAGAGTGACACTTCCTGAATTTTGGATGGCTTCGGGAGTTGGAAGTGGTCGTGGTAGAAGATAGTTGGAGGAGGCGGTGGTGGTATGCTTATAGTCTTGGTGGGGTAGCTACCAACTAACTCACGCTAGATGAAGAAATAGGGAGCTCGTAGAGAATTAGCTAGGATTATTAAGACATATTTAAAATAAACTAAGTATATATTTGAAGATAATAAAGAAGACAAGAACTAAAATAGAAAATAAACTAAATTGAAATAAAAGATAAATGGACTGTTAAGTCCTTATTGTTGGATGATTCGCGTGGTGGGTGTGACCTCTAAGGCTACCGTGGTGCTGGTGGTGGTCGTGGTGGCGTGATTCCAAAGCAGACTGACGAACCTGACACTAAGAAACTAAATTGAAATAAACTAAATTAAGCATAAGATAGTCAAAGAGAAGGAAATTGAAGCAAAAGAGAATAGAAAATAAAAACTACATGGTCTCAAAGACCCTTGGCTTGGTGTTTGGATGAAGCGACCGGCATGAACTTATGTAGATCAGTCTCCCACTAGGAAATTATGCTTGCCTTCTTCCGCTTCTTCGGCATAGTTTTGGTGTTGCTCAAGAGTCTTGACAATTTTCTAAAGAAAGAAAGAAAATTTTGAAGGATAAAGAAAGAAGAAAGAAGGGGAAGGGCTGTGGGGTTTAAATATGATTTCAAATCTAGCAAGTTCCCACGCCATGGCCCAAGGGTGTGTCGATTCACACGGTCGCCTCTCACGGCCGTGGTGTGGAGTGTGTTGCTTCGCCCATGTTTGTTGTCAAAGTGCCATGCCCGTGCCTGAGTAGTAGTGTTGACCACGACCGTGTCGCATGGCCGTGGGTTAAGGCGTGTTAAGTCTCCCACGCTCTTTTCTTGGGCAGCCATGCCCGTTGGAAAGAAGTTAGTATGTTGACATAGTTGGGACGCACGGGCGTGTCTTACCCGTGCTCGATAAGTCAGTAGCGTTACATAATCATAGGACACGGCCGTGCTGATTTGTCGGTGCCTGTGGGAAGGGTGGTTGGACTGAATTGCACGGCCTCTGCTCTGTTAGTGTGGTGGTTCCAATGGTCCACACGGCCATGGACACGGCCGTGTGTAAGGCGTGTGACCTGGAAACCTGCACTTTTGTGTTAGTTTAAAATTAAAATATTTTTTTGAAAAGAAAGAGGGAAAGAGAAGAAATCAATAAATTTGAAAGTAAATAGTGTTAGTGCTCGGGTTGCCTCCCGAGAAGCGCTTGTTTATAGTCTTAAGCTAGACTGTGCTCGTATTTTGAAATTTTAGGGACGTTTAAAGGTTTGAATATCTTCCCTCATGCTTACAATTCTATTTTCGTGACAAAGTTGAAGTCGAGAAGCGTTTACCTTGAAATTGCCGAATATTGGATTGCTTACCTCGACTGTTTCGTGTGGGAAGATATCGTGTACCTTAAGAAGAATTTCTCCCTTTGCCCTCAGGTCTGTTGAAGTGATGTGAGGATCAGCATTATCTGACAGTACTTGGTCTCCTATTTTAAAGTGATTTGATGTCCCTACGAGCTCTTCTGGTGGTTCATCTGGTTTTACTTCGTGTCGATCCAGCTCTTCTTTAAAGTGTGTCTTCCATTCTTTTAGTTTGTCTTCCCTAAGGCTCTGTTCCTTATGTACCTCTTCTTTGTTGGCTTGGGGTCCTTGATTCGGCTAAAGTTTGTATTCTTGTGGTGTTTCCTGTGATGAAAGTTGTATAATTTGGTTATCAATTGAGTTATCTTTCTTACCTTCATCGATTGTTATCCTAGCCGAGTCAAGAGCTTGAAGACTGATTGATTCGTCACCTATACAAAGTATGAGTTCGCCTGTGGCAACATCAATTTTAGTCTTGGCAGTTGCTAGAAAAGGTCTTCCTAAAATTAAAGGGATTGAATTATCCTCATCCATGTCTAAAACAACAAAATCTACTGGGAAAACAAATTTATCGATTTTTACTAGAACGTCTTCAATAATACCGCTAGGAATTCTAACAGTTTTATCATCTAATTGAATACTCATCCTAGTTTGTTTGGGCTTCCCTAGACCTAGTCGTTTGACATTTATACTTGCCCCTAAATCAGCTAACGCATTATCAATAGTTAAACTACCAATTAAACATGGAGTTGTACAACTCCCTGGATCTTTTTGTTTCTACGGTAGTTTATTTTGTAACATTGCTGAGCATGTTGCGTTTAATTCCACATGGTGCTCTTCGTCTATTTTGCATTTGTTCGTCAAGAGCTGTCTTAAAAATTTCCTCGAGTCGGGCATTTGAAAAAGAGCTTTAAGGAGAGGTAAGTTTAAGAAACTTACTGAACTGTTCTTCTGAATCGTCTCTTTTCAATGCTTCGGGATAAGGAATGCGAGGTTGGTACTCCTTTATTACCGATTTTGGCTTTTATTGTGTTACCTCTACTTTACCTTCGTCTACCTTGTTTTCTGGTGTCGGATTGGGTTCATCTGACTTCTTATTGTCCTGAGCTGTGATGGCTTGAATTTGCTCCTTAGGGTTAATCTCAGTGTTACTTGGTAGACGTCCTTGCGGTCGTTCTGACATAAGCTTTGCAAGTTGTTCGACTGCATTGGTGACTTCCTTGACTGACTTAGACATTTCCCCTATTCGGCTCTCATTGCTTTTGATTGTTCTTTCAGATTCTCGGATACGTTTCTCTGTGTCTGCTAAAAATTTTGCTAGCATCTCCTCGAGGGTTGGTTTCTTATCTTGTGGATAAGGCTGATTTTGGAAGTTTTGAGGAGGTTGTTGTCTTTGATTTCCTTGATTTCTTTGACCTCCCCATAAAAAATTTGGGTGGTTCCTCCAACCTGGATTATAAGTGTTACTATAAGGATTATTATTGGATCTGAAATTATTACCTATATAGTTCATCTATTCGTTCTCTGGTCCTGATTGGTAGGGTGGGTACTCAGGATTCGCCACAGTTCCACTTGTGTCGCACTGCATGACTGGATGTGCCTATGAAGGACACCAACTATCTAGCTTTTTATTCATCATCTCTATCTGTGTTGATAGCATGGTTATTGCATCTAGATTGTAGACTCCGGCTTATTTTGTCGATTTTATCCTTGTAACCTGCCACTGATAATTATTCAGTGACATCTCTTCAATGAACTCGTATGCTGCTTCAAGAGTTATGTTGTTCAAGGTTCCACCTGCGGCTGAATCGATTAGTTTCCTCGTTGAGGGGTTTACACCGTTATAGAATGTTTGGACTTGTAGCCACAAGGGTAATCCATGGTGTGGACACCTTCTCAGAGATCCTTGTATCTCTCTCATGCGTCGTATAGCGTCTCTAAATCCATCTGCCCAAAAAAAGAGATATCATTCAGTAATTTGGCCATTTTGGTCGGTGGGAAATATTTTAACAAAAACTTTTCGGTCATCTGCTCCCATGTAGTGACTGACCCTCGTGGTAACGAGTTTAACCACTGTTTGGCTTTATTCCTTAATGAAAAAGGGAATAACCGAAGACGTATGGCATCGTCAGAAACACCATTTATTCTGAAGGTATCACAAAACTCTAGAAAATTAGCTATATGAGTATTAGGGTCTTCGTCTTGTAAACCATCAAATTGAACAAATTGTTGAATCATTTGTATTGTGTTAGGCTTTAATTCAAAATTGTTAGCAACTATAGCAGGCCTAACAATACTTGATTCCGCTCCTGTTAAATGTGGTTTAGTATAATCAAACATAGTACGTGGAGCATTGTTATCCCCCAAATCTTGTGGTTGTGGATTATTTTCGTCCATCCCTTCAGTAGGATTGCATCTGCCTTCTTGATTTTCCTCTGTGTAATTTAGGGCTCGCTTGATTTCTCTGCAATTTCTCCGAGCGGTAGCTTCAATATCACTGTCGTATACCAAAGGTCCTATCGGGTTCCTTCTAGTCATAAACTAGAGGTACCTTGTAAGTAAAGAAAGAAAGAAAGAAAATTAGTGAAAATAAATAAAAATAAAAATAAAAATAAATTACAAAAATAATAAAAAATAAAAAATAATGGCTAAAGTAATAAAAATAGAGCTTTCTTAATATTTTAGTTCCCCGAAAACGGCGCCAAAAACTTGATCGCTGTAAATCAGAGTTTTAAAATTTATAAAGAGAATGATCGAACCTAGAAACTAACTCTAACAATAATTAAAGACAAGTGTACCTATCGAACAGTAGTATAGCTTAGGCAAGACCGGATTGTCAAACCCAAAGGAACTAAAAGTACTAATACTAACTTTCTTTTTATTATTTAGCCTTAAAAAAATAGTGATGTTGCTTTAAACTAAATTAAACTAACAACTACTACTCTAAAGACACAAAGACAAAAGAGCGAATTGGGAAATAACTTTAGGAGAAACTCAGTTGATCACGACGATACCCTCAAGAAGAATCCACCTAGACTTCACTTGTTATTTAACCCCTGAATCATATGATTTCTTTACTTAGCTTGATTCGTAAGACTCCCTAACCTATATTAAACCCTCTCTCGAGGTGAATAACGTCTAACCCTAGGTTAAGTAGTGGAACTCTCGTTCGCTTATAATAACCCCCTAGAATAGCAGTAAATCGATCAATGGACTCCCATATTAGGTTTCACCCTAATCCGGCAAAATCTCGTCACCCTATCTCTAGGTGTGTGATCAACTCCGCTTAATTATGCTAGATCTAATCTTAGGTAGGGTTTATTCCTCCTCTACCTAAGCACATCATATTAGATTAAGCAACATAATTAAGAACAAACTAAGTACTTATCATATAAATCAAAAATCAAAAAAAAGATTCATCTAGGTTTCATCCCCTTCAGTTATCTGAAGGGTTTAGTTCATAACAAAATAAGAAAACATCTCAAGAGAAAAGATAAAACAAAACATAATATATCTCTAAAACTCCCTGAAGGAATTGAAGAAGAGATCTCCGTCTTGAGTAGAACTCCAGCTTCTTGAGATGGATCAACTGGCTATCATTTAGTAATTCCCTGAGTGAAAGCTCTGGCAGAAGGCTTCTGCCAAACTGCGACCCCCCTAGGATAGCTACCTTGGGGTGTTTATATAGGCCTTGAGATTCTTTACTTGGCTTCTAAGTATCTCCTTCAAGTAGAATTACTATTAGGGTATTTAAGTAGACTTAGGAGTATGTTTCTTTGCCTTCAAGCATCCAATTCCATGTAAAATTGCTCTTTCCCGCGGCAGGGGCACGCCTATGGAACACGCCCGTGTAAGTCGTGGGCAGGCTGTGTTCGGACTTGTCAGTTGGGGCACGACTGTGTATATCGGGGTTGAGGTCGTGTCCTAGATGATTGGCGAGGCACGGCCGTGTGGCTTGTAGTCTAGGCCGTGCCGATTTCGTGAGTTGGCCAAATTTGGTCTGTTTTAAGCCCGTTTTGACTTCTTTTTATCCTTGGGTGCTTTCCTGAGTATAAGACATGAAATGAAAGGATTAAGTGCACCTTTTACAAAAATCAAGGATAAATCATCCAAAAGCATACTAAATGTGGGATTAAAATATGTTACTTTTATGATTTACCAAGTACCAAAAAGAGTTTAGTAGTGTGATGACGATCTTTGACGGTCCCGAGCCTTCAGTAGCTTTGACGATCTATAAAACAGAGAAAACAAACACACAGAGTAAGCTTTTCAAAAGCTTAGTAAGTCAATATACAAACAAACTTAACATAAAATGCATATTATGCAAGTAGATAAATTGGCACATCCCATACACTTAGCATACTATCACAAATGTGATTTGGTTAATATACTTTTGACCACATTTACCATTTTCACAATTCAAGAATCATATAAATACATAGCTCATCTAGCCAAAACTTTACATATCATATCATCAATTCCATATACATAACATCATAGTAAGATCATATAGATGCTTACCTTGTATTCACAATTAGTGTATAATCAACGTACCTGAAATAGATTTACAATCACATAATTGTTCATAGTTCGAATTTACAATTCGTATCACAGACTTGCCCGTTGAACCTTTAGGAATCTAGTAGGATGCTCAGAAAGATCAAAATAGTCGTACAATTCCAACGTCCCAGACGAGGTCTTACATGCACTCAAATATCGATGCCACTGTCCCAGATAGGGTCTTATATGAATCAATATGAAGCTGATGTCCCAGAGATGGTCTTACACGTAAAGCTCATATCGATGCCAACGTCCCAGATGTGGTCTTACACGAAATCTCAAATCAACGCCAACGTCCTTGACGTGGTATTACATGATAAAATAGAACAGATAACTATGTCATGACATAGCTAATCCTATATATTCCTAGGTTCGTACGGGACTTCTCGGACATTGTCACTATATCGAACTTATCTCGAATTTCATATGCATAACCTCTTATAAGCATTCAATTTCAACATTAGTCATATAAGCAACCACAATTTCCTACAAGTATGTTTATTTGCATAGTGACTTACCTCGGATTCGGTTTAACTGAATGAAAACGGCTACTCTGTTACTTTCGCTTTCCCGCGGTCTAAGTCTGTTTTTCTCGATTCTTGATCTAAACATATTTAGAATTAATCCTTTTATTCATTAATTCATTCAATTCAATCAAAGGACACACATTTAGGGCCATTTGCAAATTAACCCTCATACTTGCACAATTTATCAATTTAGTCCATTTTCTCAAAAACATCAAATTCACAAAATCAACCCATACACATGCTTAGCCGAATACTTATGAACATTATACAATCCCATACTTTTCATCAAATTTGCAATTTAGTCCCTCAATTTACTATTTTATCAATTTGGCCTAATTAGCTAAATTCATCAAAAATTCAAGAACAAAGTATATTCATCTAGCTCAAATCTTTCATATAACACCAAAAATCATCACAAAGCTCAACATAACATCAATGGCATTTCTTATGAACAACATCAATTCATCAAATTGAGACATGGGCTTGATAGTAGACTAAGCAACAATCTCAAAAACATACCTTAATTTGCAATAGAATGGCCGAATACCCTAGCTAAATTTCTTTCTTTCCTTTCCTTCAAATTTCGGCAATATGAATGAACATATCCACTATCCATTTCTTTTGTTTTATTTACCAACATATTAATAACCTAATTACAAAATTAACCTTATAATAAAACATATATATATAACTTATAAACCAAGGTCATTATATACCATATGCCGTCCACTAGCCAAAGCATTGGCTTATTTGCCACATAAAGCCCCTCTCTTACAAAGACACATCAATTTGGCCATTAATCCAATGAAAAGCCACTTTTAAACTTTATGCAATTTAATCCTTTTATCAAATTAAACACACAAACAAACGAATTAACATACGAAACTTTACCACATGCTTAATCACTTATCAAAGACATAGAAATTAATATTAAAATATTATACAACTCGAATTTGTGGTCCCAAAACCACTGTTCTGACTAGGGTATAAACCAGACTGTTGCAAAGAATGAGCTTGCCGGTTCAGTGGTAAGGTTTTAGCTTACTCTTTGATCTTATGTTCAAATCCCTGTGTATACAAAGTGGAAAATTATTTTTGTTTTAAAACTCTGAAAAAATTTGATGTGGATAATGATAGGAGTTAGTGGGGTAGTTGTAAAAAAAGTACTGGTGAGGGATTTTCTCCTAAATTTACTCCCTCAACCATCCATCTCTCCACTCTCCCTTCACTCCTCACATTTTTTTTTTGTTTTGTATCAATTTCATGTTTTTTCCTTTTGTTTTTTTTTTTGTTGATTTCTTCTTCTGTCGCCCTCCGTATTTCATTTGGTTTCTTTCTTTGATCTTCCTTCTTGTTCATATCGTTCTCAGTTTTTTCGCCTCTTTGCTAATTAATCTGTGACAACTGTGCCTGCTAAGTATTTTGGAGTTAGATTTGTAAGTTCGTTGTGGGTAATTCTTTGTATGTTTTCTTTGAGTGCTTTCTATCATTGTGGCGTTGAGGTTAATGGTTATTTTGTAATGTTAGTTAGGTGGGGAATGTGAATTTTTTGATCCTCCAGTGAATTAAACTTCTATTGGTTGTTGATTTGCAAGAGGTAAGTGTTGAAAGTGTAAATTAAGGGTTGGTTTCGATGGTTCGTAATATGGATTAGTTGTATTAAAATTAGTGGACAGATATAGTGCGAGACTTGCTTATTAATTCTTTTTGGAATGGAAATTTAGGTACTAGAATTTTCACGCACTACAACAAATTTAGTTTTTAGCGGCATTTTTAGTGGCGTTTAGATCGAAAACGCCACAAAAGTTCTACCATTAGCAACGGTAGCGGCGTTTTTTTTCCCATAAATGTCAAAAAGGTAAAGCAATAACGAAATTTTTACATAAATGCCGCAAAATGTTAAAATAATAGCGGTATTTAAGCAATAGCAGCGTTTTTCCATAAATACCATAAAAAGTTAAAATAATAACGGCATTTTTCCCATAAATAACACTAAAAATAAAACAATAGCAACATTTTTTTTCCATAAATGCCACGAATATTTTTATTCAAACCACACCGTTTTGATACCTGAACCTTCCAACCTTTATTCCCTTAATTCATTTTCCTCAAATCGATTAGTTTTTTCCCCACGCTGCATCGCCATCGTCTACTGCAATTTCCCCAAATCCGTTAGTTTTTTCCCCAAAATCATTTTGTTTGTTTGTTAATTTATTTTATCATCTTTCAAATCCTAACCCTTTTCTCTTCACCAGAAACAACAACGCGGAAAAGAGAGGCAGAGAGACAGGCGAGACAAAAAAAAAAGCAGTAAATTGACCTGCCAATCTCTTCGCTTTCTCTAAAAATTTCTCCCGATCTGTGCAATTAATCTGGTAATTCCTCTGCTGACGCGGTGAGTCACTGATATCTGATTTGCTCCTTTTAATCTATTTGGTGAATTTTTGGATTTTGCACTTGCGGTTCGGATTTTTTTATGGTTTTCTGTTCTGGGTTGGTTTTGTTTGTTGATCGTTTCAAAATTTGAGATTTTTGTTGTCTGATTTAATTTTCCTTCTATGTTTGATCTTGATTGAATTTTGGGAACTAGGACAATGTAGCTAGTTTTTATTTTTTTTCGTTGGTTTTTTGTTCTGTAATTTTCTATCATTCTAAAAATAATTGAAAGTGTAGGAGGTTGGATATATTTTTTAATGCCAAATTCAACAAAACAGAATGTTTTAATCAAAGAAACAATTTTGTATCATTGTTCTTTCTCTTTTTTATTTTTCACCATTGTTTTCTCAGATAGTAGACCCTTGTGTCTTGTTGTGCATGCCCATTTCCTGCAGTAACAATCTTTTGAATCTAATATGGGTCTGAAAAACATTGAAACAGTTGCCATGATATCATCTTATAATTCGATTAGATGATCAGATACCTTGTATTGTATCTGAAATTTCATTTTTTTGTTTTCCAACTTCTCTCATTGGTGTTCTTAAGAGCAATATGAATTTGTAATACAATGATACTCTCTAATTATATCATGTGAAAGTTTTTATCCATTCAACGTGTATTGTTATTATTTTCCTGAAATATCTGCATGTTAAGACTTGCTGCATTTTAAATTGATTTTGGAGATTTACATCAGATGCTGATTTGTGATTATATCTGCCTTATTTATTGAATTTGTTGTAGATTTCGACTGTATGGAAAAATTCCTATAAAGGGGGGCAGTGGAGACCTTGTGTAAACAAGTCTTATAAAGGTATGAATTCATATTCCCTTTATTCTATTGTAAGTAGTTCATGAAAGTTTTCTGTTGCTTTGTTGCCTTATTTATAAATATGTGTATGTATTTATGCATATATTAGAAAAATAAAGGAGGGAGAGATACTGGACAGTTTAATAACTAGGCCGTCTGATCTGCTCATTTCTTTAACTATGTTTATATAGGTTATTCCAAAAGGACAAGGAAGAGAAGCACACTGTGACCACATTGTGAATGTAAGTTCTTTTGTTGATATGTTGTCATTGAGTTGCTGTAATTTTTCAAAAAGTTGAAGCATTTTTCATTTTACTGTTAGTGGTATATTCTAACCAAGTTGATCAACAGGGTTAAATGTTTGAACTTGACTCGGAAAAACATAAAATAGGGCTAAGTTTGATAGAGTTTTATTCTTCAAATTTGATATTGATTCTAAAAGTTAGTGAGCTATTCAATTAGCCTCATATCATTAAGGATAAAATCAAGCTCATACACTTGGTGACAGAGAGATTTGTTAATTAAGTCAACAGAGAAGAAGCATGAATCTGCATTTGATATTGATTCTGCATTTGCTTAAAAACAGAAGAAGCATGAATCTGCTTTTATTAGGTTTTTGAAGATGTAGCATATTATTTTGTAGTACTTTTACAACTAATGAGATTTTACGCAATAGAAGATGGCACAGAAGGTCCATTAGTAAGACACTGGGATAATGTGGTTTAAAAGTAAAATATTGTTGGTTGAATGAAAGAAATTTATTTAAACTACTAAATATTCCTAAAGTTTTAATTTGGAATATTATATTAAGAGGTACTTAAAATGATTAACTAGTTATGTCACTCAAACTCATGGTAAGTGTTGAATACAATAATGTACCTGGAATGGTATACGCAATTTTTTTAAAAAAAAAAAAAAAAAATTGTAAGATGAATTAACTAGGCCTATATTAAAATAACTTTTATTGATAAAATATTACAAAATTAAATAATTGTGTTAATTAATTTTGACTATATTGGTGGGATCTTTTCTTTAAAAGAGTAATTTTTATTTTTTTCAATTAAATTAAATCCTTATAATATGAGTCTTATTTTAAAATTTTGATAATCTGATTCATTAAATTAATTAGTTGAAAATAAAAAATCAAAAAAATCTTTTAATTATATATAAAATGTGTTAGATCAATTATTGATTTAAAAAAAATATATAATTTAATCTAAATTGTAGGTGTAAAATAAAAGACTTAATTTCAGAAATCCACCAATCCACATGTGAATAATGACAATTGTGTACCATAATCAGTAGCTAGATATGGATGAGGCGGCATGGAATACATATGGTGAGCTACAACAATGGTTAAAGAGCCTAACATAGCTAAGTTAAGAAATAATTGAGCATGTCAAGATGTTGTTAGGATTTCATATAGTCCTTTATGCCCTTGGCTTGTAAATAGACCTTTATGAGCCTTTAAAATATCTTTTAGGCTATGTCCAATGCTCCAATTGGTCTTATACATGTGACTCGCTATTAGAAAAAGAATTGCAATAGCTAAATGATGGTGTGCACTATCAGTCAACCATAGACCCTTAGTCACTGGATCTAATCCTCCACGAAAAGTAAAAAATTCGCATATTTTGATCAATTCAAGGTAAAAAATAAGTTGCTCATTGGCAAAATCGGGATAAAGTTGAGCCAAAGATCACGATTCAAGATACTATGCATTCACCAATTTGCAATTTTGCATATGCATCTAACTACTTGGGATTCAATTAATTTAAATAACATGAATTAATATATATTAATGTCAATTTATCTTATCATTTATTTATTATGTTTTTTATTGAAACAAAGAATTGGATAAAAGAAATATTCGGTAGGTTCATTCGAATTGTCAAATCAAACAAATCTATTTTAAGCTCGCATTAATTGCATTTGTAAATACCTCGTATTACTTAAATGTTTTAATTTAATACAACGCTTTTTGACATGATAAATCCATATTAGTGATTTGAATTAAGGCATAATATCTTACACATCTCCTTGTGTTATTACTAATTTAGGTTAAATATCATTTAATTATATAAGTAACCCATTTCTTAATTTTTAAGATATAAATAAAAAACATAAATAATAATAAACAGATTATAAATAAAAAAAAGAAACACATAAACAATAATAATATTAATTATATAATTAAACAATAGTTGATTTTAAATGATTTACTAAACCAGTTTTAAACTAGTATTAAAACTAGTATTAAAATCGAAAGGAAGTGGTGGTGGATAAAATTAAATAAATAATCATAGTTCATAATAATTAATTAATTAATCATATTTTATAATAATTAATTAATTAATTTTGATTAATTAAATAAATAATCATATTTTATAATAATTAATTAACTAATTTTCTATTATTTAATTAAATAGTCATATTTCATAATAATCATAAAAATCATAAAATATTTATTTTGTATATAAAGTTAATTGCTTACTTTTTCATAACAAATAACAGAAAAAGGAAACTGCTACATTTCGTACTAACCACAGCAGTGTGGTTAAATATAAAGGACATTAACTAGGCAATGGCTGAATACAAAGGACATTAATTTGTCAAGAAGAAAGGACTTTCTTTATTCCATCATTAGTTTTGTCTAAATGGTATATAGCTGTAATGATAATTAGATATGTACAAAGTTTTCTTTATGCACTGTGTTCTTTATTGCATCTTCAACCTTAAAAACCTCTCTGCCCCTCCAAATCCATGTTAGAAAATTGCTCAATACTTGAAAATTGCTCATTAATTTATTGTAAACTTTATATTTCAAGAACTACGAAATAGATAAGAGTTGGATGAATTTGTCAAGGGTAAACAATAACTATCGAAATGGAGTACAAACTTTTTTAAATTTTGCATTTCAAAATGCAAGCCAAGAGAATATGATTATTTGTCTGTGTAAGAAGTATGGTAACATTAATTGGCATATTCGTGAAGTTGTCTAAGAACATTTAATTGTTGATGGCTTTATTCGGGGGTATAAAAAATAGATTTTCCATGGAGAGTGCACACCTCATACAACCTCTTGAACAATTAATTCGGCTTATCCTAATAATGCTTACCATCAGTCTATTAGAGAAGATGACATGAAAGATATGTTGAGGATGCATAGTCATGGTTTGCAATCATTTCCACCTGAAATTATTGCATCCAATAATTGTGATATTGGTGGTAATGTTTTTACTGAAATGTGAAAAAGTTCACCTGATGAAGAGCCAAATGGAGAAGCGGCGAAGTTCTACAAGTTACTTAATGAAATAAATGAAGAACTTTATGAGGGATTGAAATTTTTAAAATTATCCTTCAGCATTTGTCTTTTTCACTTAAAATGTTTGGGAGGGTGGACCGGAAACTCTTTTACACTGCTATTAGAGTTTTTGAGAGATATATTTTCGTTTGCAAAAATCTCTTATTCATGCAAAGATATGAAGAAATTGATAAAGGGTTTAGGCATTGGGTACGACAAAATTTATAATTGCCAAATGGCTGCATGTTGTATTAGGGTGATCGAAAAAACCAACAGTCTTTTCATGTTTGCGGTAAATCTCGTTAGATGAATAGGAATGCATAAGATATGAATGAGGATGAAGGTGAGTCACAGACAATAAAGAAGCCAGTAAAGATTTTGCAATATTTTCCACTAATACCAAGGCTTCAAAGGCTTTTCATTTCGTCAAAGGCAATCGAGTCAATGAGGTGGCATCATGATCAACGAACCGATGATGGATTATTAAGGCATCCTGCAGATTCTTTAGCTTGGAAATCATTTGACAGTAAATTTCTAAACTTTGCAAGTGGTTCTCGAAATGTGAGGCTTGGGCTAGTATCTGATGGATTTAATCTTTTTAAAACTATGAGTACTTTGTACAATACTTGGCCTGTAGTGCTTGTTCATTACAATTTACCTCCGTGAATTTGCATAAAGTAATCTTTTTTTATCTTATCTATGATTATCCCTGGAGAGAAAAGTCCTGAGAATGATATTGACATTTATATGCAGCTGCTTATTGAAGAGTTGAAACAGTTATGGGCGGTGTTGAAACATATGATGTCTTAAGAAAAAAGATCTTTTATTTACGTGCAGCTTTCTTGTGGACTATTAATGACTTTTTGGCTTATGTCAATTTATCTGGTTGGAGTACCAAAGGACATTATGCTTGTCCTTGTTGTGCTACTCAAACATATTCGAAGTGGTTATATAATGGGAAGAAGTTTTCTTATATGGGGTATTGTCGGTGGTTAGATGGAAATAATAGATTTAGAATTCAGAAGGCTCTATTTGATGGTACTAAAGAGTTCAGAGAAGCGTCTGAGTAGAGCATTGGATCTGAAATCTTATTCATGTTAAAAGATATCAATTTCAATTATGTGAAGATGAATCAACCACCCAACACGTAAACAAAGAGAAGACCGAGGGAGGTGTATGTTGGCGATGTTGACCAGCAAAGTAATGATGAATTTAATGAAGAGGATGATCCTAATGAGGCGGACTTGTGGAAGAAAAAGAAGTATTTTTTTTTGAGTTGCCTTATTGGAGCATCACATTTTGCAACATAATCTTGATGTCATGCGTATTGAAAAGAACGTTTACGAGAACATCATTGGAACAATTCTCAATGTCGATAGAAAATCGAAAGACAATCTTAAGAGTCGACTTGATCTAGTTGACATGGGAATTCGATGTGATCTTCATCCCTAATTACTTTCGAATGAAAAATATTGGTTGCCGCATTTTATTTTTGCAATGTTGAATAAAGAAAAAGAAGTGTTCTGCACGGTGTTGAAGGATATAAAGGTTCTAGATGCGTATGCATCAAATATATCTCGATGTGTGAGTCCTTAAGATCGAAGACTATATTCCCTTAAATCATATGGTTATCACATCTTGATGCAAGATTTAAATCACATGATTATCACATCTTGATGCAAGATTTACTACTAGTTGCTTTATGGTATTGTATGTCAAAAAAAGGTGACATCTTGTATAATTGAACTATCCAATATAATGAAAGTTATTTGTGGCAAAGTTTTGATTGTTGAATAACTTGAGAAAGTACAAGTTCGAGCCACCTTAACTTTATGCAACTTGGAAAAGATCTTTTCACCTTCGTTCTTCACTATTATGGTGCACTTGCTAATCCATCTCCCTCATGAAGCAAAACTTAGTGGACTGATTTTCTATCGGTGGATGTATTCTATAGAGAGGTGCTAATTTATTTGCAAAGTTTTCATCCATTCATGAATATACCTTTAATTTAATTACAACTGTTGATAATTTTGTTTATCGTGTTTAAGTTCCTATACAAATTGGCATTATTCAGAAGGATCAATTGCTGACGGTTACTTAGTAGAGGAGTGTATGACTTTCTGATCAAGATATTTAGAATATGTGAAACAAGACTGAATAAATCAAGTAGAAATGCTGAGTTCACTAATCATAACTTAGTTGAAACTTATCTATTTCAAAGTTATGGACAACCAATTGATAAAGTTGAAATTGCACATTTAGATGATAGATCTTGAGTACAAGCACATCGATATGTTCTTTTTCACCATGATTGAATTGAACCATTACGCAAGTAAGTTTTAGAATTTGATAAATATTCATCTTTTTCATTTGTTTATTTTCTAACCAAGTAATCCACTTTTTAACATAGTGAGTTTAAACAAATCTTGAGATCTCGTTCGCGCTCCCAAAGATTACAACATCAAGATATTAATAAGTTATTCACAAAATCTTTTCATGAATGTTTAGGGTAGATGGTATGCAACTGAAGCTTTCAATGGCAAATAATAATGTTTTCGTATATCATTATAATTAATCAATTTACTTTCAATTCAATAGGTTTGGAGTGGAAAGAACATCAATGAAGAAGTTAAATGGCTTTCCCAAGGTCTGATTAGAGTAGTAAAAGATATAATGCCTTTCTCATGAATGGATTTAGGTTTCCTACAAAATCTCGCGAAAGATTAAGGACTCAAAATTGTGGAGTGGTTGTTAATTCTTAAATTACAAGTTATGCTAGTCCTAGGGATAGTAATCTTGTTGAGGGAAATGTGGAGTATTACGGACTTCTTACGGACATTATTGAGTTGGGTTACTATGGCAATCGAAAGGTTGTCTTATTTCGATGTGATTGGGCTGATGTTAATACTGCTCATGGAATTAAAAAAGATCAATTTGGTTTTACAATGGTGAACTTCTCTTGATTATTTCACATTGGGCAACAATTGATAGACGAGCCGTATGTATTTGCTTTTTAAGTCAAACAAGTTTTTTACTCAAAAGATCCAACTGATGAGGGTTTGTACGTTTTACTCCGTAACACCTTTAGAAACTTATTTGACATGAGCAATGGAAGTAGAGATGACATCGACGAAAGATCAGAAACTGTCTTTTCTAGAAAAAAAACTTAAATGAAACTATCCCTAGTACTAGTACACAATTTCAATGCGTTTGCCAAGATGTGGATGAAGATATTTACGAATCATGATGTAGTAAGATTTTATGATTTATTAATTATATGTAATATTATAATTTAAATCTTGATCTTGTTAAATATTTCAACTATTTTATATGTACTATTATTGTTGTAATTAGTTACTAATATTTCAACTATTTTATGTGTATTGCATATAATATGCCTAGAAGAAGATTGCGAGATCTAAATATTATTCAAAATCCACCAAATTCGAAAGAAACAAAGTGATTAAAAGACTACTATTGGATCTTCGAATGTTTCAAATACAGTTGACGAACCTGTAGAAATTCAAAGTAATGTTAACTTTAATTTACATGCATGTTAACTTTTATTATTGATTTTTTTTCAAATTCTTATATTATTATATACCATTTTTAACTGAAAGTGGTGGAAGGCGCAAAACTCGAGGACGTACACTATTAAAGGATTTATACGATCTAAATTTTGTGGAGTGTGTCAAAGTATCTAGAAATAGTCATGGTCAGCCAATTGGATCAGAAGCTCGACTTTCAGCAGGATACTTGGACATTATAGCACGAATTGCCAATCTGTTGCTAATCAACTACGGGTCATGACATCATATGCCTGATAGTAACAATAATAAAGCTCTCGATAATATTAAGGTAGTAACATGAATGTAATTTATAATATTTGGTTTAAGTTTCATTTATATTTACTTTCTAAACTTGTGTTATTTGCAAGAGAGATTTGCTTTAGCGGTCTCGGATAATTATGTGAAGAAAGCATTAGGAAAGAAATGGAGAGAACATAAAAGTACTTTAAAGAAGAAATATTTTAAAAAAAATATAAGCCTCGAAGAGAAATTACGAAATGTCCCACTGAGAATGTTGAGGTACCAATAGGAAAATGCAGTTAGGCTTTAAGAAGGTATGTTACCCCTCCAAACCTCCCTCGGGGAGGCTTTAAGGAAGTCCGTGCAAACAAGAGGGTAACAACAACATAACTACACTAAGAATGTTACCCCTCCATACCTCCCTCGGGGAGGCTTATCGGAAAGACTCTCTTAAAGGCACAACCTTGGAATTACTCGACTGATGGTGGGATAAAAGCTCTATAAAAACCCAAAGAAACAAACTAAAAACGTCTATAACGTATCCCGGTGGTGGATCAAAGCTGAGCTTTGACCCTCGTAGCTGATAGGGGGGGGTATTTTATCGTGCATTCGAAGAGTCTCTGTTGCATTCAAAGAGTATCTATATATGCATTTCCAAAGTCTTATAATTATTTCGATTTATAGTATTTACTATATACGTAACAATAATTTCATAATGTAGGATTGTAAGCGAGTTGGAACAAGTAGACAAAAACAAATATTCACACACACAGTTGGGTCGAAAAATTTTGCTTGTGTAACTGATGACAAGGTATTTTGAATTTATTAATTGTGTCAAATATTAGTTATTTTCTACTAAATATTTTTCCTACTATATTGTAGGAATTGTCGTCTGGTCAAAACGTTGGACGCCTTAAGTTTTTTGACATTACATATAGAAAGAAAGATGGATCTCCCATGACTATTGAAACTGCGAAAATTATGGTATATTTACTTAATAAAATTTGAATTATTTTAAATATTTATCATATTTAATTTTAATGGTTTAATTCATCGTTTGTAATGCAAATAATGTCAAGTTATGTTGCATTTGTTTGATTATATATTTTGTTTCTAACTCATTGATTGGTTTATTAGGAGAAACTAAAGGATAAAAGGGCGAAGTATGAAGCGATCGCTTCAACTGATAGTTCTGTTAATCTGGATGTCATTGATAATTGAGTTCAAGGATTTTGTTAACCCAACCCAATATTTTGGATCCAGCTCGCAACAATACATGCCTTAAGCAAATTAGGCTCAAGCTGAAGTTCAGAGGTTAAGAGACCAGATGGCTCAGATGCAAGCGAGCGTAGTTGAGCAAATTGCTCAACTTAAAGTGGAGGCAACATCGAGAGAAGCAGAGACTCAAAGAAATATGATGAACTCTAGCTACAACTTAAAGCGAAGGTAGTAGTGAAGGAATCAGAGGCAACAAGAAAATATGACGAACTCCAGCTACAACTTCAAAATATAATGAAGATGTTTCAGCAGAATCAATCGCAGAATTTGTCATCTTAGACTTTTGTTTTCTTATTGTGAGAATATCTTAACAATATAAATTTTTAATATAATATATTTTGTTATTTCATTTATTAATTTAGATCATATACATATTTCTTTCGTGATAGTATTATTTAGATTTGAAGTTTTTGGTTAGATTTGATGTTATAGGAAAAAATGTTGAAAATTCAAGTTCTATATGAAATAAAATGGATTGGTAAAATCTGCTAAAGTTAGTGGCATTTTCTCACAAATGTCGCTATAGAACATGGTTTTTAGCGGGGCTTCTCATAAAAACGCCGCTAAAGAACATGATCTTTAGCAGCACTTTTATTACAAACACCGATATAGAGCATGATCTTTAGCGGTAGTTTCCCACATAAACGCCGCAAAATTTAGCAGCGTTATCTATAGTGGCATTTTTTGCAATGCTTTCATCAGTGCCGCTAAGTTTTTTATCGGTGCTTATAAGTGCCTCTATAGGGCTAAAAAACATCGCTAAAAAATTGATTTGTTGTAGTGATGATTATGTTCGCATAGAGAAATGACCAGGTGTGTAATGAAAAGCCCAAAAAATAGCAAATGGCGTAAAGACCGTGTGGGTCACATGGGCGAATGAGGCAGTGTGTCAGGCCGTATAGACCACACGGGATGGTGGGCCATAGGGGCATGTGGGCCCTTTTTTTGAAACTTTCCACCTACGCCCATTTGATTCTGAAATTTGTAATAAGACCTCCCATGGGGTTCATTTGGCTTAAATAAGACTTGAAATGTGACATCTATTGATATGTGTCTGTAAGTGATATAGGTAAAGTATTTGAAAAATACATGTATGTTCTCTGTTATGATAACTTTGAAAGCATGAATACTTATGAAAAGCATGCATGACATATGTTTATGGGATACATGTGTTACTTTATTAATGAATGTACATCGGGGAGAGTTTGATTTGTGATGGAGGAAGTGTATTCTAGCAGTATTACTACAATTTAGGCTGTAAAACCGCAATATCAGTCTGGTAGCTCAGCTGCACTTTTATAAGTGGCATACCACCACAACCCGATGTGATTGGATTGATGGACTCTTGTAGTCCTAATTGGCGTGATTGGTTGGACGGAGTTAGTGTGTAGCAGATGGGGGTAGGATCCATGACTGCATTTGTATTTGAATCTGAATATGCATCTGCATTTGATTATGCAAATACATATGATTCTGTATATGAGAATATGTTTGAATTTGTATCTAAAAATGTAAATCTTTGTTTGTGTAACTGATTTGTTGCTTGGGATGTATTACACAGTGAGCTCGTGAGCTCACTCTTTGTTTGTTTTCCTCTCAGGTAATCATCAAATTTAGGACCGAACGGCGTGGGAACTCAGATTGATTTCTCGCTTAAAATGGTTTGATTATTTTGAATTAAGTTTTCCAAACCTTTTTTTTTGACTAAGTTTTTTTTTTTTTTTTTTTTTTTGGTTTTGGGTTTTGTTATTTGTTTTAAGTTTTTTGCATGTTTTCTGTTAATAAGGAAGGTTTGGTTTTTAAAATTAAACAAATATGGGTTTTTCTACTTTAAATTTTGAAATAAGCTATACGTAAGTTAACAACGAAAGTTTCAGAATATGCACAAACAATAAACATACATTTTTTCAAATCTAATTTATGATTTTTGATTTTTGCACTCCGAAATTTCTGTTGCAAGTCTAAGTATCAAATTAAACGTTTTTCCAAAAACTAAATAAATTCTACGCAAGATTTTGTAAAGAACTTGTAAGTGTTTTGCCAAAAATAATATTTTCTAAGCACATGAGTTCTAAAACTGGATTTAAATTTTTGGGGTTTTAATCAAACTAATGTAATTTCTCCATATTTGGCTATAACGTCTAGGTTGGGTTTGGGGTGTTACAAAAATAGAAAGTAGCACGATCTAATTAATATGTTGTACTCAGTGTTAAACTTGAGTTTAAAAGAAAAAGAAAAGAATGGTGTGTTACAAACGGTATTGGAATGATGAATAGAGATTGAAAGAATGTAAATAAAACTTAGAACAAAATTGTAAATTAGTTGCTGCAACACCCCTATCCCGTATCCGTCACCAAATTAGAGTTAAGGGCGTTACCTCACAGATCATAAACTTTTTACTGAATTTACAAATAATCATACATCAATCACATTAGTAATGTCCCTTAAATAGGTCAAGGAGACCTTAAACATGCTTAAAAATCGAGTCGGGACTAAATCAAAACACATACAGAATTTCTCAAAATTTAAAACTTTTTAAAGTTTCAGGGGATACACACCCATGTGAACAGGCTGTGTGCCTCCCACGGCAGCTAGACACTCCTATGTGTCATCCCCGTGGTCGAAACAGATTTCACTCCACGACCACCAAGCACGCCTGTGTTGCCTAGCCGTGGTCGATCCTGTCAAAACCACACGGCTACCAGGCACTTACGAGCTATAAAATTTCGTTTCAACTTAAAAATTTCACTTTCCTGGTCAACACATACATTACAATGGCCTACGAGGCCTTAATCTTGTGTCTGAAAAATTTGAAACTAAATCAAATAATACATTTCTGAAGCAGGGTTCACACGCCCGTGTGACTTGGAACACACTCGTGTACCCTTAAGCACGCCCATACCCTCAAACCGTGGGAAGCTACTGACTATTTTTGCACGGCTGAGGCACACCCATGTCTTCCAACCGTGGGAGGCTACTGACTAATTTTCACGATCATGACACGCCCGTGGGCTTAGACCGTGTGCTAATCCTTGATATACTGACTAAATCAGCACGGTCTGGGGACATGCCCATGTCCAACCCGTGTGTATAACATGGCCTATATACACGGCCGTGGAATTTACCCGTGGTCTATTCTGATTAATAGTACTAAGGTGCAGGGTTAACACGGCCTTGACACACACCCATGTGTCCAAACATATGGGCATTTATAGGCTATTTACCAAGCCGTTAGCCACCCTGAAATGAAGATCATATTCATACACAATTCAACGATGCAATAACAACCTAATTTTATGAATAATACTACATGCTTCATTGATCTCAATAAACATACATACTTAGTCAAATTTGGCCAATCACTTAGCCATATACAAAAGAATAATGAACTTGATAGCCTTTACAAAGGCCCTTCTAAAAACATGTCCACAAAATGAATATTTCCTATACATGCCATACTTAGTAAAGTAACTTGGCTATACCAAAATAAGAGTTGATAGTGTGCTACGAGCTCTGACTCTGATGATCCACAAATTAGCTTGGTGAGACTACATAGAAAGAAACAATCAAATACGTAAGCATTTAGCTTAGTAAATTTTCATGTAAAACACATGTCAATAAGCTTGCTTAATAAAAACCATTTAGCATAACAATAGTATCGTAATTTCAGCTCTAAAGCTTACTTACTCATACTTGGTTCTTACATGTCTCATGATGCTCACTATGCTCATTTTTTTTTTGTAAAGTAAACATGATACCTGTCACTTGATCACATTGATCATCTTACTTAAACAATAATCATTATAATATCTAATTCTTCATTCATAACATGAGTAATATTTAATTCATTTTGATACTAGCTTTTCTTTCTTAGCCCTTCTTGTTACCTCATTATTAACCTTACTTGTTTGCCCGATGAACATCTACGAATACCCGAGGATACTAGATCTCTTCTCACTTAGCATGCCACAAAAGCCATATCTTAGGCATGGTCTTACATGGAATTTCTCATCTTGGTTTCAAGGCCATGTCTTGACATGGACTTACATTAAGTCTTGCCCTTGATAACTTACTTAATGCCAAGCTTGCCTTGGACTTATATGATATCTTGATCAATGCCAAGCTTGCCTTGGACTTACATGATATCTTGATCAATTCCAAGCTTGCCTTGGACTTACATGATATCTTGATCAATGCCAAGCTTGCCTTGGACTTACATGATATCCTTGATATGTGTGGTATATCGGGTATCATGGGGAATTCACATTCAATCGGGGTTTACTCATGTTTAATCTCTTTGTTCACAAAAATGATAGGCATTACAAAATAGCGATGTATATTATACTAAGCAATTCAATGATAGTAATAATAAAGCTTAGAAATCATACAAACTTACCTCAATATACAAAATGTAGGGAGATATGCAATTTAGTCCTCGACCTTGTTCTTGCCTCGGTTTCGATCGGGACTTCATTTTTCTTGATCTATAATCATGAAATTCATTCTTTTAGATTTCCTATGATTACAATACATCAAATTCTTTACTTGGGCAAAACGACCATTTTGCCCTTGTACATTGGCAAAATTACAATTTTGCCCCTAAGCCCGTAAATTATTATTCAACACATTTCCTTAACAATTAAGTCTAAATAAACCTTTATTCCTCCTACAACAACCCACAAATCTAGCTATTTCATGCATTTATTACCAAACTATAACATTTACATCTTAGTCTCATTTAGGTGTTTTCACAACAACACCTTTCACAAAAGTTGTTTCACATCTGCCCGACATTTATTTTCTTCCATAAAAACTCAATCAAAAACATAAATACTCTCATGGCAAGTCCTTAGACTTTCAACCATATCACAAATTAGTCCCCTCATTAGCTAGATTAAGTTTGGGGACTCCAAAAACACAAAAATCACCAATTAAAACCACCTAATTCACCTACTTGAATAAGAGTTTAGTGGCTGAAAGTTTGAAGCTCTAAGAGCTCTATTTCCTATTCAAATTTTGATGGAAAGAGATGAGTGAATAGTGAAATATGATAACATCTTTTATTTCTTTTATTTTATTCATGCTATGTCCTAATTTCCACCAAATTGACTATCATTTAATGCTCTTGTCCCCCTATTTGCTTGTATGGCCGGGAAACTCATGAAAGATGGCCTAATTTCATTCTAAAATCCTTCTAATTACAATCTATGGCTATTTGGTACCCCTACCTTAAAAATAGAACTTTTGCATCTCATGCGATTTAGTCTTTTTTCTCAATTGGTCATCCTATTAGTAAAATTAAGGCACCAAAATTTCTATATAATCATATATTGACACCACAACACATAAAATAGTACTAAAATAATTCTCCTCAACCTCGGATTAGTGGTCCCAAGACCACTATTCTGACTAGCCCCAAATTCGGGCTATTACAACTCTCCCCCTTAGGGATTTTTCGTCCTCGAAAATCTTACCAGTAAAAAGATTTCGATATTGGTTTCTCATACTCTCTTCTCATTCCCATGTAGCTTTTTCTAGTCCGTGCCTTTGCCACAGAACTTTCACTAAGGCAATACTTTTATTTCTCAATTGCTTGACTTTCCGAGCCAAGATCTTGACTGGTTCTTCACCATAAGTCATGTCAGGGCGGATCTCTATTTCTGATGGAGTAATTATATGTGAAGGGTCTAATCTATAGCGTCGCAACATTGACACGTGAAAAACATCATGTATCTTTTCTAATTCTGATGGCAACGCCAAACGGTAAGCTACCTGCCCAACTCTCTCAATAATCTCGTAAGGTCCAATAAAACGTAGACTTAATTTGCCTTTACGGCCAAATCTGAGAACTTTTCTCCATGGTGGTACTTTCAAAAATACTTTATCCCCAACTTGGTACTCGATCTCTTTTCTCTTTAAATTCGAATAGGATTTCTGTCTGTCTGAGGCAACTTTTAAACATTCTTGAATTACTTTCACTTTTTCTTCAACTTCTTTAACCAAATCAACCCCGTGAATTTGGTTCTCTTTAAGTTCAGTCCAAAACAAAGGAGTTCGGCACTTACGCCCATATAGGACCTTATAAGGCGCCATCTTTAAGCTCGACTAAAAGCTGTTATTATAGGCAAATTCTACCAATGGGAGAAACTTTTCCCAACTGCCTTGGAATTCCAAAACACAACATCTGAGCATGTCCTCGAGTAATTGAATTAACCTTTCTGATTGACCGTCAGTCTGAGGGTGAAAAGCTGTGCTAAAACTCATTTTTGTACCCAAAGCTTCTTGCAGCTTCTTCCAAAATCTGAACGTGAATCTCGGATCTCTATCTAATATGATCGATAAGGAGCTTCTTAAGTCTTACTATTTCTAAAACATACAAGTTTGCCAACTTGTCTAGGGAGTAATCCACTCGTATGGGTATAAAGTGGGCTAACTTCGTGAGTCTATCAACCACTACCCAAACATCTTTCTTGCTCGGAGACAACGGTAAACCCGTTACGAAATCCATGGTGATATGGTCCCATTTCCATTCAGGGATTAAGATAGGCTGAAGTAAAACCGAAGGCACTTGGTGTTCAGCCTTTACTTGCTGACAAATAAGACATCTTGAAACGAACTCTGAAATATCTTTCTTCATTTTCGGCCACCAATACTATTGCTTCAAGTCACTATACATCTTTGTACTTCCCGGATGTACAGACAAACATCCGTTATGTGCTTCGTACAAAATTCTCTAAATAAGCCCCTCTTTCTTCGGTACACAAACTCTATCTCTAAACATCAAGTATCCATCAGAATCAATCTGAAAGTCGGATTCAGCATCTGACTCGCATTGAGCTCTCTTAACTTGCAACTCACTATCTTCTTTCTGAGCCTCAAAGATCTCTTGAAGAAACATTGGTCTAGCTCTCGACTCAACTAAAAGGGAACCATTGTCAGATAAGGATATCTTTGAATTCAATGCTCTTAAAGTAAATAGAGACTTCCTGCTCAAAGAATCGGTGACTACATTCGCCTTTCCTAGATGGTAGTCGATGACCAACTCATAGTCTTTTATCAACTCTAACATCTTCTTTGTCTTAAGTTGAACTCTTTCTGCGTCATCAAGTACTTCAGACTTTTGTGATCGGTAAAAATCTGACATTTTTCACCATATAAATGGTGTCTCCAAATCTTAAAAGCGAAGATTATGGCGGCCAATTCTAGATCATGCGTCGGATAATTCTTCTCATGAGGCTTCAACTGTCTGGAGGCATAAACAATCATCTTGCCTTCTTGAATGAGTACACAGCCCAATCCATTTAAGGATTCATCACTATAGACTACAAATTCTTTCCCTGATTTGGGCTGTACTAAGATTGGAGCTTCTGTCAACACTACTTTCAACTTCTCGAAACTTTGTTGGCATCGTTCTGTCCACTCAAACTTCACATTTTTCTGCAACAATTTAGTCATCGGGGTTGTGATCATGGAAAACCTTGACAAATCGTCTGTAGTAGTCGGCTAGGCCTAGAAAACTTCTAATCTCAGTAATGTTCTTAGGCGGCTTCTAGTCCATTATGGCCGAGATTTTACTAAGATCAACTCGGACTCCATTCCTCGAGACAATATATCCTAAGAATCCTACTTCCTTGAGCCAAAATTCACTTTTACTAAATTTGGCATACAGTTGATTCTCTCGCAGGATCTATAAAACTGTTCGTAGGTGTTCAGCATGCTCTTTCTCATCTTGGGAATAAATCAGAATGTCGTCAATAAAAACGACTACAAACTTGTCGAGGAATGATCTAAAGATACTGTTCATTAAATCCATGAATACCGCAGGAATAATTGGTCAACCCAAAGGGCATGACTAAAAATTCATAATGCCCATACCTCGTTCAAAAGGCCGTCTTGGATACATCTGAGTCTTTCACTCTCAACTGGTAGTACTCTGATCTCAAGTCTATTTTGGAGAACACAGTCGCTCCTTTCAATTGATCGAATAGTTCATCGATCCTAGGTAATGGGTATTTATTCTTTACTGTTACTTTATTAAGCTGACGATAATCTATGCACAATCTCATGGTACCATCTTTTTTTCATAAATAAAACTGGGCACCCCATGGTGAACAACTTGATCTCGCAAAGCCCTTATCTATCAACTCTTGCAACTGTAACTTCAACTCTTTCAATTCTGTTGGAGCCATTCTGTAAGGAGTAATGGATATCGGTATAGTACCGGGAGCTAGTTCGATGCTGAACTCAATCTCTCTAACTGGCGATAGTCCGGGTAATTCTTTGGGAAATACATCCACGTATTCACATACTACTGGTACTGATTCAATTTTTAGCTCTGTCTCCTTATCATTCAACACAAAGGCCAAATATGATTCATACCCTTTCTTAAACATCTTCGTGCCATCATATGGTAAATTATCACTGGCAATTTATCTTGTTCATCTGATTCAACATGAATAGTATCCCCATTCTCACATCTCATCTCAATGCATTTCTTCCCACAATTAACAATTACATTATGAGTAGTCAACCAGTCCATTCCAAGAATGAGGTTGAATTCATCAAATTGTAATAACATAAGATTTTCTTTAAAGCAATGACCTCTAATCATCAATGGACAATCTTTACAAACTTTATTAACTAACACACTCTTGCTTAATGGATTAGATACCTTAATTACAAATTCGGTGGTATCTATAGGCACACTCAAACTAGATGCTAATTTCATGCAAATATAAGAGTGCGTGGATCCGGGATCTATTAAAGCAATAACTTTAGTAATGTAAAGAGAAAAGGTACCGTAATAACATCAGAGAAGACGCCTCTTCATGGCCCGAACGGCATAAGTCCTTGCAGCGCCTACCCTCGGGTCTCACGGCCTGGTCTCTCGGGTTACCTCTTCCACTTGCCCCACTTCTCGGGTTTCTCTGCGGTCTCCCCCAGATCATACTCCCAGATTTTGGGTCTTGAGCTCTTCTTTCTTTCGTCATCTCGGGACAATATTTTATATAGTGGTCTTGCGAACCACATTTAAAACATGCATTTTCATGTGCCCGACATTCTCCCAGATGGCATCTACCACACTGTGGGCATTCAGATTTGTCGGGTCTCAAATTTCTGACACTTGCAACTGAAGTCGTTTATCCTTTGTTCCCTGAACACTGTTTACTTTTGTCCTTCTTGCAAAACCCGATGGAAGTAGCCAACCGGGTAGGGAAATCTTTTGACTTCTTGGGTGAAAATTGGAATGACTTATTCCACGGTCTCTTTCTAGAGTCACGAGACTCCATTTCAGACTTTTTCTTCTCTTTTATTAGCTCTTCGGCTTTATAAGCTCTTTCTACTAACACGACAAATTCTTTTAATTCTAGGACAGTAACAACCAGTTTGATGTCCTCATTCAACCCAATCTTCAAACCTTTTACTCATAATAGCCTCTGTGGATTTACATTCATGAGCGCATTTGCTTTGAGTCGTACAAACTCACGCTTATAATCATCACCGACATCTTACCTTGCTTCACTCTAGGAATTCCTTTCTTTTCTAGTCTACAAACCTCGGCTAATATACTTTTTCTTAACTCTTCTTGGAAGAATTCCCATGTAACCCTTTCCCCGGACAACAAAGCACAAGGGTGTTCCACCATTGGTAGCGAATCTCTTAGAGAGAGATTACACATTTCATGCATTCTTCGAGGTACATGACAACTCATTAAATACCTCGATGATATTTTCTAACCGTAATTCACTCTTTTCGGATTATCCTATTTTTGGCCCGAAATTCTTCTGCCCCATGCTTCCTGATCCTATCAATTGGGGGTTTACCTCCTCTTACCACCTTTATTACTTGAGGGGGCACTGGAGTAGCTTGTGGAACAGGTGGGGGTGGAAGGGGTTGTGCGTTCGGGTTCGCCCGAATGAACTCTGTATACCATGTGTTCATCATGTGGAGGAAGGATTCTCTAGCCTCTTCTCCTCCTCTTTGACTCACCGTAGTGGGTCTATTCTCATTTTCGCTCCGCACTGTCCCTTCAGCGGGAGCCGGCGCATTACTTTCTACGTCATCCGCCACATTCCCTTGAAATCCATTTCTATATGTATAAACATAATTTAAAATCATCAGGAGTCATCACACTATCAATATTGAAACATTCTTACGTATGACATGTATTGTAAGAGTATGCCCAAAGATCAATCATGAGATGGTTGTAATAACATACTTGATTTACCATGTTTATTAATATAAAGCGTTGTTATTATTATTTCAGTTTTTCATACGTGTCAACAAATAAACTGTTTTATAATAATGTCACGAGAATAATATGATTATTCTTAAAATATCCTTAGTCAAGTATTATTGTTGACTAGGACAACAATAATGCATTAAGACTAACATGTAGTTGATTGATGATAAAGAGTTGTCATTGATATGGAGTATCAAAATCAATGCATGAATATGTGTGTTAGAGAACAACATATTGGGTGACCGCTATGAGTATGTTTCTTGGATTATTATTAATTGTCACAACATTACTCATAGTGATTAATATGTATATGATCCTTAAACTTGAGATAATCATCATCCCAACATTGTGAGTCGTATATTTTGATACAGTCAAACGTACACCGTAACTGGTTGTTCTATAAAGGCTGATGTTGGATATACCACAATCTATGTAGAGGGATATTGTTGATCAATATAGGATAAGTCCCTCTCACATAATGGGAGTAATAAATTAGGCCACTTGATTGAGTGAGACTAGAAATGCATGGCCATGCTCAAATAAATTGACATGAGATGTCATACTAATTTGTATATCATAGTCTACTCAAGATATCAAGAAATATGGAATGGACTATACAAGTGTGACTATTCCATGACTTGTATCTATTCCGAGATAAAGGACTTAAGGATTAATGCATGAAAAGTTAATCACAAAAATTATGTCAAATCATGACTTCTTGTAACTTAGGTAGCAATGATGCATTCTAGATGCCACTCATTGTTTGTGATATTAGAATCGTTCTAGTATTACGCTAACATTACAAGAACCTCTGTGGTCACACCCTATGGTTGAAATGAACGGAATGAAACATAGTTGGTATTGTGTTTGATTGTCACATGAATTAAATTAATTAAAGAATTAATTTAATTGGTAAATCAAATATTGAATATATTATATGCACAAGGATGGTGTACACATAATGAGAATTAATATATAAATTTGGTTCAGTATATAAATTTAAATAAATATAGTTTAGAAATCCATTTATAATTAATGTAATTATAACTTTTGGGTATAATTAATGTAATTATAATTTTGGTTAAAACATTATTATATTTATTTAATTTTATAATTCATAAATGAAATCTGATTATAAAAGGTAATAAGTGAAGAAAACCCTAAGAATTTGCTTGGAAAAGTCTAGCACCGTCAAGCAAATAAAACCTCTCAAAATAGTTTTTGGATATTTACGCGTTCATAGTCAAACCGGTGGATTACGTAGAGGCCGACATCGTAAAGGTTGCGACTTGGTTCGACAAGAGATCAAAACCCTTGTTGTCGGCGTCATTGCTCTACTCGATTAAAATTTTGGTAATTTTGAAACTTTTATTTCATCACTATTCGTTCCTCACACATGGATTCATGGTTTGGATCACCGGGATTAATTTTATTTCGCTGCTCCATGGGGGTGCCGGAGTTCCAACAGTGGTATCAGAGCCACTTGTGTGATACGGACTCGGGTTTAAATACTTGGGTGATGCAATTGTATGAGATACATGCTTTAATTTTACTGCATTTTCAATTATTTAAATCGTTTAAGCATAACCTGATAACTGTTCCTTTTGATGATTGATTAAATGTTAATCATGGTGTTGTGGCCTATTCAAATTTATGTTATTACTGTTAATTATTAACAAATCTGTAATATTACGACGATGGTATTTACAGTTTCCAGTAAGGGTTAACTGGCTAGTGGAACAAGGTTTGTTCCGATATGAAACCTCAAGGATTAAAATCCTGAAAAAACGATTCTGTTGATAAAAGTTATCAAATCGTGAGGTTTCATTTGACTGGGGTATGTAGTTTGTACCGCGGGGGCTTCGCCCCCACACCCCTGGCCCGCTTCCTCTGACCGCCTCAAACCCCATCTTCTTATTACAGTATGTTTTGTTAATAAAAGAAATTTATAAACTTAATGGGCCACAAAAGGTTGAAAGGATATTTTATAATTCACCTTAGCAAAATTATTGAATTATGTATGCTATTTTTGACATGCACGGTGTTTGAAATGCATAGTTATAGCCCGATGATCCATTTGATAAAATGTTGTAATTTTATATATAAAAATACGGCCTGCGTGTCATGCCTTACTACTATTTTCTTGTATTTCTCTTCTCATCTTACTCCCTCGTATGTAAAATGAGTTTTTACATATTGTAATTTGCAAGAGTTGTTGTGGACTAGACGAGAAGGAAGTTGGAACAACTATTGTGGATTGATAGTTTTTGGCGCTTACACCTTTAGGTTTCCTTTTGGTTCTCCAATTGGCTTGGGTTAAATCACCTTAGTTTATGGGTTTGTAACTATTGCATTTATTTATTGCTTTATTTATTCATGTATGAGATGCTATGGATGTCTAAAGCAAGCCAATTTTATATATTAAAATTTAATAATAAACCCAATTAATTGATGAGATCAATTAAAAGACTAAATGGACTAAAGTAGACCATAATTGGTGAGATGGAGCATCCTTAATAAAATCCCTCTATTAAAATATTAAGTCAACATGGCCTTCCAATTTTGCCTTTGTTAAGGCCTCGATCAATACTATGTAGGTTATGCCAAAGCAAAGTACTAGTATTTATCTTGGTTAAATGAGAAGAATAAACAAGTGATATTCGCTGGTTAAAAATTGGTTAATGACTTAACTAGGTTACTCTAATAGGATTAGAAACCTAGAGGCAATTAAATTGGATAAATCATAAGATGATTAGAATAAGAGTTGTTCACCAAATATTAGGAGTTACATATGATGTAATTAGCAAAGGTTGCTTACCTAAATAACCATAGTCTTGAGAGTAAAGCCAAAGCTGACTTAAGAGGAGGTGAAATATGGATCCTTAACCCACTAGAAATACTTTGGAGAAAGTATTTCCGAAATTAATATATGGAGGTTATTAATTTTGAAATAAAATAGTGGGATCATCATTTAATAAAGTCTTTTTAATGATTGATATAAACTAGGTAAATTTACTCACATGCATATTTAATTGTTGTAGATATATTATGGCTACAAATACTAGCACACTCTCATTGCGTCGGTCCTTGAGAAGGACAAATTGAATGGTTTGAATTTTCTTGACTGGTTCCGTAACTTGAGGATTGTCCTCAAACAAGAACGGAAATTGTATGTCATTGAACAACCACTTCCTAATGAACCACCTATTAATGCCTCGAGAAGCGATAGAGATGCTTACAAGAAGTATCTCGATGACATGGTAGATGTTGGATGTCTTATGCTTGCCACTATGAATCTCGAGCTTGAAGCAACATGAGGACATGGTTGCTTATGATATGATCGAGCACATGAAAGAACTTTATCGAGGGTAAGCACGGAAGAGAGGTTTGATATCTCTAAAGCCCTATTCAATGTAAGTTGGTGAAGGAAGCCCAGTAGGACCTCATGTCCTTAAGATGATTGGTTATATTGAAAGTCTGTCTAAGCTTGGTTTTCCATTGGGCCAAGAGTTGGCCATTGATGTTATTCTGCAATCGTTTTTGGATAGCTACAGCCAGTTTGTCCTTAATTTCAATATGAATGAAATTGACAAGACTCTTACGGTTGCTCGGTATGTTACAAAGCTGCTGAAGGTAACATGAAAAGGTTGGACCCAAGCCTATCTTGATGGTCCATAACAACAAGGGCAAGGGAAAGGCCAAAGTTCAGACAAAGCCCAAGGGCAAAGGTAAGCCCAAGCTTGGTAAAGGAAAGACTGTAATGAAACCTAAAGGTGGAGTGTCTAAGGAAGGAAACTACTTTCATTGTGGTGTGACTGGACATTGGAAGCAGAACCGCGCTATCTATCTTGAGGAAGTCAAGAAGGCCAAAACAAGCGGAACGTCTACTTCAAGTATTTATGTTATTGATATTAATTTATCAACTACTACTTCTTGGGTATTAGATACTGGTTGTGGTTATCATATTTGTACTTCTGTACAGGGACTACAAAGGAGTAGGACGTTGGCTAGAGGAGATGTGGACCCGCGAGTTGGAAATGGAGCAAAGGTTGTTGCATTAGCTGTGGGAACATATACTTTATCTTTGCCTACTAGACTTGATTTATTTTTATAGGATTGTTATTTTGTGCCCAGTTTGACTAAAAACATTATTTCAGTTTCTTGTTTAAACAAAATTGGTTTTGAGATAATTATTAAGAATAATTGTTGTTCCTTTTATCTTAATAATATTTTCTATGGTTCGACACAATTGATTAATGGCCTCTATATTTTAGATCAAATGAATCCTATTTACAACATAAATACTAAAAGATCTAAAATAAATGACTCAAATCAAACTTATCTTTGGCATTGTCATTTGGGCCACATAAGTGAGAGACACATATCCATACTCCATAAAGATGGTTTCTTAGATTCATTTGTTTTGAACAATTTGAAGTATGTGAATCTTGCTTATTGGGAAAAATGACTAAATCTCCTTTTCTTGGTAAAAGTGAGCGAGCTAGTGATTTATTGGGCCTAATACATTACGATGTATGTGGGCCAATAAATACAGAGCCGAGGTGGATTTCAATACTTCATTACTTTCACTAATGGTTTCAGTAGATATGGGTATGTTTATCTCATGCGCCATAAGTCTGAGTCCCTTGAAAAGTTTAAGGAATTCAAAAATGAAGTACAAAATCAACTAGGCAAAACTATCAAGTCACTTCGATCTGATCGAGGTGGAGAGTATTTGAGCCTAGAGTTTGATGACCTATTGAAAGAATGTGGGATTGTCTCACAACTTACTCCTCCTGCCACTCCTCAATGGAATGGAGTTTCTGAGAGAAGAAATTGAACTCTATTAGACATGGTTCGATCCATGATGAGTCATGCTGATCTACCGACTTCCTTTTGGGGACATGCACTTGAGACATCTGCTTTCACACTAAATCGTGTTCCATCTAAATTGGTTTAAAAATGCCATATGAGATGTGGACTGGGAAACGTCCCAATATGTCTTTTATGAAAATTTGAGGTTGTGAAGCTTATGTTAAATGTCAGACGTCTACTAAGCTTGAACCCAAATTTGAAAGGTGTATTTTTGTGGGGTATCCGAAAGAAACCAAAGGTTATTATTTCTTTAATCCCACTGAGAACAAAATGTTTGTTGCTCGGACTAGTGTCTTCCTAGAGAGAGAATTTATTTCTAGAAAAGGAAGTGGGAGAAAGATTGAACTTGAAGAAATTTGAGAATCACAAGATACCACTAAACCAGAGATAGAACAATAGCAAATTCCACAAGAAATTGAGGAACAAATAACTGCTGTAGAAACACAACCACCGCGAAGATCTTTAAGAGAATGCCATCCACCTGAGAGATATGGATTTCTCATTACAACGCATGGTGACGTTCTTCTTATAGATCAAGATGAGCCTAGGACTTATTAAGAAGCGGTGACTAGCCTAGACTCTGAGAAATGGCTTGAGGCCATGAGATCTGAGATGGATTCCATGTATGAAAATCAAGTATGGACTTTGATTGACCCACTCGAAGGGGTTAAACCTATAGGTGCAAGTGGGTTTTCCAAAAGAAAACCGACATGGATGGTAATGTACAAACATACAAGGGGCGATTAGTCGCTAAAGGTTTTCGCCAAATTCATGGTGTTGACTATGACGAAACCTTTTCTCTTGTAGCTATGTTTAAATCCATCAGGATCTTGCTCGCCAAACTGTATTTCATGATTATGAAATCTGGCAGATGGACGTCAAAATAGCTTTCCTTAACGGGAAACTTGAAGAGGATGTGTACATGACACAACCTGAAGGTTTTGTCAATCCAAAAGATGCTAGAAAGATTTGTAAGCTACAAAGATCCATTTATGAATTAAAGCAAGCTTCTCGAAGTTGGAATCTTCATTTTAACGATGCAATCAAAGAGTTTGGTTTTATCAAAATGAAGATGAACCATGTGTTTATAAGAAAGTTAGTGGGAGCACTATCACATTCTTGGTCTTGTATGTGGATGACATACTTATCATGGGAAATGACATACCTACCTTGCAGTCTATTAAGACTTGGTTAGGAAGTTGTTTTTCTATGAAGGACTTGGGCAAAGCTACTTACATCTTAGGAGTCAAGATCTATAGAGATAGATCAAGACTACTACTAGGTCTAAGCCAAAGTACATAAATAGATAAAGTACTGAAAAGGTTCAATATGGAAGAATCTAAAAGAGGATTCCTACCTATGAGACATGGCATTTCACTCTCGAAGGAAATGTCTCCTTCAACTCCACAAGAGAGAGAACGCATGAGTAAAATTCGATATGCTTCCGCTATTGGATCTATCATATATGCCATGTTATGTACCTGTCCAGATGTCTCGTATGCCTTAAGTATGATGAGCAGGTACCAAGTAGATCCCGGTGAAGGTCACTGGACCACAGTCAAGAATATCCTTAAGTACTTAAGAAGAACTAAGGATACGTTCCTAATATATGGAGGTGAGGGAGAGTTAAGTGTAAAAGGTTACACTGATGCCAGCTTCCAAACTGACAAGGACGATTCTCGATCACAATTAGAATTTGTGTTTTGCCTTAATAGTGGTGCTGTGAGCTGGAAGAATTCAAAGCAAAGTATAATAGTCGATTCTACAATAGAGACCGAGTATATTGCAGCCAGTGAGGCAGTAAAAGAAGCAGTTTGGATCAAGAAGTTCATTACTGGACTAGGGGTTGTGCTAGCATATCAGATGCTATAGAACTCCGATGTGATAACAATGGAGCTATTGTACAAGCTAAAGAACCCAGATCTCACTAGCGGTCTAAACATATACTTAGGCGCTATCATATTATTCGAGAGATTATCTATCGAGGAGATGTTGAGATATGCAGAGTACCTACAGATGATAACATTGCTGATCCCTAACTAAGCCTCTGACACGGCAGAAGCATGATCGTCACACTAAGTCACTTGGTATTAGATATATGAGTGATTGGTCTTAGTGCTAGTGGGAGATTGTAAGAGTATGCCCAAATATCAATCATGAGATGGTTGTAATAACATACTTGATTTACCATGTTTATTAATATAAAGCGTTGTCATTATTATTTGTTTTTCCTTACGTATGTATGCGAATAAACTATTTTATAATAATGTCACGAGAATAATATGATTATTCTTAAAATATCCTTAGTCAAGTATTATTGTTGACTAGGACAACAATAATGCATTAAGACTAACATGTAGTTGATTGATGATAAAGAGTTGTCATTAATATGGAGTATCAAAATCAATGCATGAATATGTGTGTTAGAGAACAACATATTGGACTAACCCGCTATGAGTATGTTTCTTGGATTATTATGTAATTTTCACAACATTACTCATAGTGATTAATATGTATATGATCCTTAGACTTGAGATAATCATCATCCCAACATCGTGAGTCGTATATTTTGATACAGTCAAACGTACACCGTAACTAGTTGTTCTATAAAGGTTGATGTTGGATATACCACAATCTATGTAGAGGGATATTGTTGATCAATATAAGATAAGTCCCTCCCACATAATGGGAGTAATATCTTAGGCCACTTGATTGAGTGAGACTAGAAATGCATGGCCATGCTCAAATAAATTGACATGAGATGTCATACTAATTTGTATATCATAGTCTACTCAAGATATCAAGAAACATGGAATGGACTATACAAGTGTGACTATTCCATGACTTGTATCTATTCCAGAGATAAAGGACTTAAGAATTAATGCATGAAAAGTTAATCAAAAAAAAAAATATGTCGAATCATGACTTCTTGTAACTTAGGTAGCAATGATGCATTGCTAGATGCCACTCATTATTTGTGACATTAGAATCGTTCTAGTATTACGCTAACGTTACAAGAACCTCTGAGGTCACACCCTATGGTTGAAATGAACGGAATGAAACATAGTTGGTATTGTGTTTGATTGTAACATGAATTAAATTAATTAAAGAATTAATTTAATTGGGCAATCAAATATTGAATATATTATATGTACAAGGATGTTGTACACATAATGAGAATTAATATATGAATTTGGTTAGTATATAAATTTAAATAAATATAGTTTACCAAAATCCATGTTATAATTAATGTTTTGGGTATAATTAATGTAATTATAATTTTCGGTTAAAACATTATTATATTTATTTAGTTTTATAATTCATAAATGAAATACCGATTATAAAAGGTAATAAGTGAAGAAAAACCCTAAGAATTTGCTTGGAAAAGTCTAGCAGCCGTCAAGCAAATAAAAACCTCTAAAAATAGTTTTTGGAGATTTCTGCCATTCATAGTCAAACCGGGTGGATTATGTAGAGGTCGACATCGTAAAGGTTGCGGCTTGGTTCGATAGTAGATCAGAACTCTTGTTGCCGAGGCGTCGCTGTCTATTCAGATTGAAATTTCGGTAATTTTGAAACCTTTATTTCACCTCGATTCGTTCCTCACACATGGATTCATGGTTTGGATCGCCGGGATTAATTTTATTTCACTGCGCCATGGGGGTGCCGGCGTTCCAACATGTATAGCTAGACTCATGCTCATGCTACTTTAGTCCTAGAACTGACTAAATCGTACCTCTGATACCACTAAATGTAACACCCCGCACCCAAGACCGATACTGGGTCTGGATACGAGACATTACTATGCTTGAACTCACTTAAACATATACTTATGAGCTATAAAATTTCTTTCCAACTTAAAAATTTCACTTTCTTAGTCAACACATACAATACAATGGCCTACGTGGCCTTAATCTTGTGTCTGAAAACTTTTAGAACTAAATCAAATAATTCATTTCTGAAACAGGGTTCACACGCCCATGTGACTTGGAACACGCCCATACCCTCAAACACGCCCATACCCTCAAACCGTGGGAAGCTACTGACTATTTTCGCATGGCTTAGACACACCCGTGTCTTCCAACCGTGGGAGGCTACTGACTAATTTCACACGGCCATGACATGTCCGTGGGCTTAGACCATGTGCTAATCATTGATATACTGACTAAATCAACACGGTCTGGGCACACGCCCATGTCCAACCCGTGTGTATAACACGGCCTATATACACGGCCGTGGAATTTACACGTGGCCTATTCTGATTAATAGTACTAAGGTTCAGGGTTAACATGGCCTTGACACACGCCCATGTGTCCAATCGTGTGGTTATTTAAAGGCTATTTACCAAGCCGTTAGCCACCCTGAAATGAAGATCATATTCATACACAATTCAACGATGCAATAACAACCTAATTTTATGAATAATACTACATGCTTCATTGATCTCAATAAACATACATACTTAGTCAAATTTGGCCAATCACTTAGCCATATACAAAAGAATAATGAACTTGATAGCCTTTACAAAGGCCCTTCTAAAAACATATCCACAAAATGAATGTTTCCTATACATGCCATACTTAGTAAAGTAACTTGGCTATACCAAAATAAGAGTTGATAGTGTGCTACGAGCTCCGACTCCAATGATCCACAAATTAGCTTGGCGGGACTACATAGAAAGAAACAATCAAATACGTAAGCATTTAGCTTAGTAAATTTGCATGTAAAACACATGTCAATAAGCTTGCTTAATAAAAACCATTTAGCAAATCAATAGTATCGTAATTTCAGCTCTAAAGCTTACTTACTCATACTTGGTTCTTACATGTCTCATGATGCTCACTATGCTCATTTTTTTTGTAAAGTAAACATGATACCCGTGTCACTTGATCACATTGATCAGCGTACTTAAACAATAATCATTATAATATCTAATCCTTCATTCATAACATGAGTAATATTTAATTCATTTTGATGCTAGCTTTACTTTCTTAGCCCTTCTTGTTACCTCATTATTAACCTTACTTGTTTGCCCGATGAACTTCTACGAATACCCGAGGATACTAGATCTCTTCCCACTTAGCATGCCACCAAAGCCATATCTTAGGTATGGTCTTACATGGAATTTCTCATCTTGGTTTCAAGGCCATGTCTTAACATGGACTTACATGAAGTCTTGCCCTTGATAACTCACTCAATGCCAAGCTTGCCTTGGACTTATATGATATCTTGATCAATGCCAACCTTGCCTTGGACTTACATGATATCTTGATCAATGCCAAGCTTGCCTTGGACTTATATGATATAATGCCAAGCTTGCCTTGGACATACATGATATCTTGATCAATGCCAAGCTTTCCTTGGACTTACATGATATCTTGTGTGGTATATCGGATATCCTGGGGAATTCATATTCAATTGGGGCTTGCTCATGTTTAATCTCTGTGTTCACAAAAATGATAGGCATTACAAAATAGTGATGTATATTATACTAAGGGATTCAATGATAGTAATCATAAAGCTTAGAAATCATACAAACTTACCTCAATATACAAAATTTATGAAGATGTGCAATTTAGTCCTCGACCTTGTTCTTGCCTCGGTTTCGATTGGGGCTTCATTTTTCTTGATCTATAATCATTAAATTCATTCTTTTAGATTTCCTATGATTACAATACATCAAATTCTTCACTTGGGAAAAACGATCATTTTGCCCTTGTATATTGGCAAAATTACGATTTTACCCCTAAGCCCTTAAATTATTATTCAACACATTTCCTCAACAATTAAGTCTAGCTGAACCTTTATTCCTCATACAACAACCCACAAATCTAGCTATTTCATGCATTTATTACCAAACTATAACATTTACATCTTAGTCCCATTTAGGTGTTTTCACAACAACACCTTTCACAAAAGTTGTTTCACATCTCCCCAACATTTATTTTCTTCCATAAAAACTCAGTTAACAACATAAATACTCTCATGGCAAGTCCTTAGACTTTCAACCATATGACAAGTTAGTCCTCTCATTAGCTAGATTAAGCTTGGGGACTCCAAAAACACAAAAATCACCAATTAAAACCACCTAAATCACTTACTTGAATGAGAGTTGAGTGGCTGAAAGTTTGAAGCTCCAAGAGCTCTATTTCCTCTTCAATTTTCGGTGGAAAGAGATGAGTGAATAGTGAAATATGATAACATCTTTTATTTCTTTTATTTTATTCATACTATCACCTAATTTCCACCAAATTGACTATCATTTAATGCTCTTGTCCCCCTATTTGCTTGTATGGCCAGCCAACTCATTAAAGATGGCCTAATTTCATTCTAAAATCCTTCTGATTACAATCTATGGCTATTTGGTACCCCTACCTTAAAAATAGAACTTTTGCATCTCATGCGATTTAGTCCTTTTTCTCAATTGGTCATGCTATTAGTAAAATTAAGGCACCAAAATTTCTATATAATCATATATTGACACCACAACACATAAAATAGTATTAAAATAATTCTCCTCAACCTCAGATTAGTGGTCCTGAGACCACTGTTTCGACTAGCCCCAAATTCGGGCTGTTACAGCTTGGTAGATGTCCTTGTTGGGATTCAGAAATCAGCTTCGTGAGATGTCCCACTGACTTAGTAAGTTCTCCAAATTTATTCTCGATCCCTTTGATCTATTTTTATTATTCATCAAGTGTTACTTCAGTCTTTTGGAAACGAGAATCTGTGGCTACCATGAATTTCGTCAGCATCTCTTCGGGGTTTGATTTCTTCTCTTGTGGATATGACTGATTTTGATAATTTGGAGGAGGTTGCTGCCTTTGATTTCCTTGCCCTCTCCACAAAAAATTTGGGTGGTTCCTCCAACCTGCGTTATAAGTGTTACTATAAGGATTATTATTGGATCTAAAATTGTTACCTATATAGTTTGTCTGCTCATGTTTTGCTCCTAGTTGGTAGGGTGGGTACTCAGGATTCACCACATTCCTACTCGCTTCGCATTGCATTACTGGGTGTACCTGTGAAGAACATAAATTATCAAGCTTTTTATTCATCATCTCCACCTATGTTGTGATGATTATTCTGCGTCTATGTTAAAAACTCTGGCTGATTTTATCGGTTTGGCCCTTGTAATTTGCCATTGATAAGTGTTCGATGACATTTCCTCAATAAAATTGTAAGTCGCTTCAGGAGTTTTGCTATTCAAAGTTCCACGGTGATGAGTCAATCTTTTGCCTCGTTGAAGAATTCACACCGTTGTAAAAAGTTAGGACTTAAAGCCACAAAGGTAATCCATGGTGTAGACATCTTCTTAGGTGATCCTTATATCTTTCCCATGTATCATATAATGTTTTTGCATCATTCTGCACAAAAGAAGATATGTCATTCCTAAATTTGGCCCTTTGGCTGGTGAAAAGTATTTTAAAAGAAATTTTTCGATCATTTGATCCCATGTGGTGATTGACCCTCGTGGTAACGAGTTCAACCATTGCTTTGCTTTATTCCTTAATGAAAAGGGAAATAACCGAAGACGTATGGCATCATCAGAAACGCCATTTATTTTGAAGGTATCACGAACTCTAAGAAATTAGCTATATGAGTATTTGGATCTTCGATCCGCAAACCATCAAATTGAACAAGCTGTTGAATCATTTGTATGGTATTAGGCTTTAATTCAAAATTATTAGCATTTATAGCGGGCCTAACAATACTAGATTTCGCTCTATCAAATTAGGTTTAGCATAATCATTCATAGTCTGTGAGCATTTGTTCTTGCACATTTGGCGGTGGATTGTTTTCGTCCATCCCTTGAGAGGAGTGGATCATCTTGTTCTTCTCTTTGATAGTCTAGAGCTCGTCTAATTTCTCTGCGATTTCTCTGACGGTAGCTTCAATGTCACTTTTGTACTAAAATGTCCTCTCGGGTTCCTTCTAGTCATAAACTAGAGGTACCTACTAGGAGAAGAAAGAAAGAAATTTAGTGTAAATAAAAATCTAAACTAAAAATAAAAGTAAATTGAGAAAAAAATAATAAAATAATTGCTAAAGTAATAGAAATATAGCTTTCTTAATATATTAGTGTTCCCCGACAAAGGCGCCAAAAACTTGATCGTGTCAAACAGTTGAGTTTTAATATTTATAAAAAGAATGATCGAACCTTAGACTAACTATGACAACGATAGAGGCAAGTGCACCTATCGAACAATAGTATAGTTTAGGCAAGAATATCTTATCGAACCCAAGGGAACTTAAAAGTACTACTACTCACTTTCTTTCTATTATTTAGCCTGAAATATAGAGTGATTGGTTTATTCTAAAAAAAAAAATTAATGAAATACTTAAACTAAATGCAAAGACAAAAGAACGAAACTTTGGGAAAACACTATGGAAAAACTCAGTTTATTACGACGATACCCTTTGGAAGAATCCACCTATGACTTCTCTTGTTATCTAACTTTTAATTCATATGACTTCTTTACTTAGCTTGATCTGTGAGACTCCCTAACCTATATTAAACCCTCTCTCGAGGTGAATAATGTCTAACCTTAGATTAATTAGTGGAACTCTCATTCTCTTATAATAACCCCCTAAGAAAGTAGTAAATCGATCAATGGACTCCCATATTAGGTTTCACCCTAATCTGGCAAAATCTCGTAACCTTATCTCTAGGCGCTCGATCAACTCCGCTTAATTATGCTAGATCTACTCTTAGACAGGGTCTATTCCTCCTCCACCTAATTACATCAGATTAAATTAAGCAACATAATTAAGAACAAACTAAGTACTTATCATATAATTTAGAAATCAAATAACAAAATCCATCACAGGTTTCATCCCCTTCAGGTATCTGAAGGGTTTAGTTCATAACAAAATAAGAAAACATCTCAAGAGAAAATATAAAATAAAACATAAGAAATCCTTAAAATCCCCTAAAGGAATTAAAGAGGAGATCCTCTGTCTTGAGTAGAACTTCGACTTCTTGAGATGGATCAACTGGCTATCTTCGAGTAATTCCCTGAATAAAAGCTTTGGCAGAAAATTCTGCCCAAAAACCACCCCTTTAGAACGGCTGCCTTGGGTTGTTTATATAGGCTCCTTAGATGCTTTATTTGGCTCCTAAGTACCTCCTTCAAGTTGAATTATTATTAAGGTGTTTAGGTAGACTTAGGAGTATGTTTCTTTGGCTTCAAGCATCCAAATCTGAGTGAAATTGCTTATTCTCGTAGCAGGGGCACGGCCATGGCACACGCCCGTCTAAGTCGACTTTAGGTCGTGTGTTGATTTTGTTGATTGAGGCACGACCTGGAACAGCTATGTAAGTCAGGATTCAGGCCGTGCTTTAGGTCTGTCGATTGGGAAACGACCATCCAAATCTACTTGGGGCATGTCTTTGAATGGTTGGCGAGGCACGACTGTGTGACTTGAAGTCCAGGCCATGCCAATTTCTTGGGTTGGCCTAAGTCCGTTTAAGCCGTTTCTCATTCTTTTCATTCTGGTGCTTTCGAGTATAAGACATGAAAAGAAAGGATTAAGGGCACCTTTTTACATAAATCGAGGGTTAAATCATCCAAAAGCATACTAAATGTGGGATTAAAATATGCTACTTTTATGATTTGGCAATTACCTAAATAGTTTAAACAGAAAAGGGTGAGTTTTTGCAAACTCAGTGTGTAATCCCCATAGAAAACATACACACAATAATATTAGATAACAGACATATATTCACAGTTCAGGTTTGAGCCGATTACAGAAATGGTGTAGACTTTAGCCCACTCAGATACAGAATCAAATATGTTCTAGGGCCTTAACCCATTTCAGTCATAATAAGTAGATCAGACAGAATAGCAGAATCATACCTACCAGCCTCTACACACCAACTTCGTCCAACCTTACACACCATGTGGGGATAAAATCGACCCACCCATCCCTACACACCATTCTGTTTCGAATGCGGCACATAATTAGAAAGCTGCAGTTGATCTGCCAGATAATAGGCTTGAGAGCCTTTCAGACACTTTCTCCGAAACATCAACCCACCCAGATGCACTGCAACATACGTAATATGACATGCTTTTATGCAAATAACAGTCCATATTTTCAAATCAATATAAGTCCATACTTTCAAATCAGTATACATGTTCAGTACAGATTTCACATAATCAAATCACATAATTAGGGGTCTAGATAAAGCTTATCAACCCTACATTAGGTCCATAGTCGAGTAGGGTGACCCGTGCAACCTTACAGAACATTACAAAAAAAATGGGCTCACATGTCCATGTGGCATGCCCGTGTGGGCCCGTACGTCCGTGTGGCCTATACGGCCCAAATTGGGCTTGGCCGTATGGATCACACTGCCTGGCCCAGAATCTCACATGCCTGTGTGGTTCACCTGTGTGGGCCGACACGCCCGTGTAGCCCGTCACGGCCCAATTGGTCGAGCCCATGTGTTGCACACTACCTTGACCAGCCATTACACGATTGTGTCACTAAGGCACGGCCTGGCTCGTCGATCACAATGCCGTGTGGTGACTTACAGTCTCACACACGGCCTACCATACAGTTGACCACACGTCCGTGTGGCGTCAATAGAAAGGTTTTTAGCTTTCGCTGAAACCTTATTTTTTGCATTTTGGGTACACACATGGTTTCGATTGATTCTGAAACAACCCCTGAGCACTCCAGAACCTATATTTTACCAATTTCACTCAGTTTATCACTTAATCAATCAAAGAAAAACTGAATCCGAAACGAGAAGCACATCCCTTAAGCGATGAAAACTTACCCCAACACCTCGAAATAGTTGATTATGCAATTGTACAACGAGCCCTTAATCCAAGCGAGGTGTTGCTGCCAAATGTCAAAATCCCCAAATCAAAGTTGGAAAAACATAAGTTAAAGAGAGAAAAACTCCACTTACCAGAATGTACGAAGTCAAAAGGTACACTGATCGAGGAAAAATTGCATAATCGAGGAAAGGAAAGGAACAAAATTTTGACAGGGGTTTTTGAGAAAGAAAATTGAATAGCAAAAAAGAGAGAAACGAAATTGATAGGGAGAGGAAGAGTGAACAGATTTTTCTGATATTTCCCCTACCATATCCCCAAATCTCTCCTTACTATTAGATTTTTAGTCCAACACAAACACTCGAGATGTGATAGGCAAAATAATGCTCACGTAGGGATTCAAACACAAGACCTCCACCATAATAACACACCACTTAACCACCAGACCAGCAGGCCCATTTTGTTAATTACTTACACCCTATTACTTATAAGCCTAATAACCAGAGATAGGGCTTTATTCATAAAATTGCCAAAATTCGCCCAAGTCAAGGCTTGAACTTGGAACCTCTCACACACATCCTGAACACTTAATCATTGAAGCAGATACTCAATTGTGTCACAAAATGACAAAAGCCAAAATAAAAAAAAATCGGGCGTTACATTACTATTGAATAGTAATTAAGTCATTCATCACAAAGAAGAAAGACACATGACCATGTTTACTTTTCGTCAACCATGTAATGCTAACGAGAGGATATCATATACCCATGTCTTTGGTGATGAACTCCACTATTGTGAATGATGCTAAGTACTGCAAAAGTCGTACACCCAACGCACCAACTTTTAGTTCATTATTTATTAAAAATTAGGCTTTTACTGACATCAAAGTGTACGAGTCACGCATAAATAGTTCGCCATCCACTCAGGATTTAGGTATGCCACACTTTGAACGTCACAAGCGAATAAATCCAGAAATGGATTCAGGATCTATTCTATTTAGGTCTAGTTTAATGTACTACCAGTCCTATCAGTCACATCTATGTCTCCATCTTATGGGAGTTATCCACGTCGATGCCTAAGACAAGACATCTCCTTAAATGGGCTCGATAGACGACAGATTAGCCTTTCAACGGTTTGCTGATTTTCAATTTGACTAAGGACATGTTTAATACAAGTTGTCTTTTTGTATTACGATCCGGGCACATAAAACCACTTAGTATTTGTTAAACATTACACAACCAATTAGCAACATTTGTTTCTATTTTTCTTTGCGTGAAAAAACTATTTAAAGACTGTAACACCCTACATCCGACCCGATCTCCGAGTCTGAGCCATAAAATGTCACATTCATCATTAGAGAAACTATGATAAATATTATTCAACTTTAAACCATTGTAAGATTTAATTCAATCAAACAAACATTAATCACAATAACCAACCATTTACGAGATTTATACGAGCTTACAAAAGCTCCAAGAACAAATCCAAGGTTGAATAGGGCCCAAACATCCATCATATGATGCCAAATTCAACAGAGCATTCACTTAAGAACAAACCAAACTAGACTCAACTATGTACATGCCAAATTATAATAAAAATGGAATATAAAAACATTGATGAGTTCGGGATTGTTAATTGGATGCTGAAGTTGTAGTTCAAATCTCCTTAATTATACCTAACCTATACACGGAAAACAAACCGTATGTTGAGCAATGGAACTCAGTAGTATTTCTACGATTCAAATAAAAAATTTCAAGTTAAGAAAATTATAACATCTAACTAGTATGTCATTCAAGTGGAAAACCAATTCATTTAGCATTGCAATAGAAGTGATCAATTCCATTTACATGTCAACACCCATCGTTAAGCCTTTTTTAAAATTCAAAACCAATCATGAGTCAAACATTTATATTTTTAACATTATAACAATCAATTCCAAGTTCATTCCACAATAATAAACCATTAAAACCTCTTTCTAAAGTAATTCAACTTATTCATATTCATTCCAGCCTCCCCAGTTCTCGTTTCCAATTTATTCACTCCTTTATCATCATCCACATATATATTCAAAATTGATGCCATAACATTATACTATTTCATGTTGATATCTTTTATCAAGTTGCAAACTCATACCAATTTCACATAACTTATTTGATTACATTATTTTATTATCAATATATTTCATTTCACTTTCAAGTTTCCAATTCTAATTATAATATCATGCCCTACTGAGAACCATTCATTTTTCACATATCATATACTTTCATTATTTTAAATTACATATCATACCCTAAATTCAATTGTATTTGCATATTCATATCACGTATATTGTTCTTATCATATGACAATGATTTCATTACAATTCAATCCAATATATATATTCACATTCAATTTCAGAATCACAATTCAATTCATCATCAACACACAGTATCTCATGATAAATGTTTCTTATGAATCATCTTAAATATGAACAAATAACTAGTCAGGAATATATCATATTAACATGCCATTTCCCAAACTAAATCCTTGAATTCGTCACAATTTCATACCAATCTTTCGGACTTATAAATCTAGTTTACAAATTTATTTCACATTAACAATTCTTTTCATTATCATTATAATTTTTACATACTAAATCCCTATTAACTTGACTTAGACACGAGCGAACACACAAATCCAATCAACACCTTAATTTAGCACCCAGTGGCTCATCAGACAATTTCCAAAGAAATTAGATTGTGCCTAGCGCTCATTGGTATGACTGAAGTAAAATTGTGCCCATCACATATCGACACGTAGTCGAAGTAACCATTTGGCATCTAGTGCCTCATCGGAATGTCCGAAGTAATTAGTTTGTGCTTAGAGCTCATCGGTATAATCGAATTAAATTTTGTGCCCAGCACTTAATCGAAACATCTGAAGTAAAATGCGCCCGACGCTTATCGACATATAGTCAAAATAATTTCGCCCGAGTAGTTAATAAGGTAATCATTTATCCAACTCCCTTATAAGTTCAGTTCTCATTCTATCAATATAAATATCATCAATTCATCACCCATGGTATCATTTAATACATAACATAGCATACCGTCTCAATTCCAAACCAATTTCACCATTTCATTTATTTTTAATATTTTCACTTTTTTTCACTTTAATCTTCTATCTTAATAATTAAATAAGTTCACACCAATATGATCCGATCAATCATAGTTAATTATTGATTCATTTTATAACTCTTCTATTATTTTTTCACCTTCCTCCTCTCCATTCCACTTCCCTTTTTTTACAAGTATTTATACAAGAATCTTTAGCCTTAGTATGACTTTCTTTCATGTAACACAAATTATCCTTTCACCATTTATAAATACACTTTTAACAAAGCTATCTTCTTGAGTAGTATTCACTAATTTATTTACATCTGGACATAAAGAATTCAAAATTAAGATTTTCTTTTATTTTTGAAACTAGGCTCAATGAAATTTTTACCATAAAAGTTTCAGAATTTATTTCAAAGTAGATTAATACCAATTTTTTTAAATCCTCCCTATCTGATTTCACTCTTCTTCACTAAAAATTAAATATCTTTAGTAGTATCATATTATGTTATTGTTTGTTTCTTTTGAAAATAGACTTATTAAGATTTTAGGCATGTAAATTTCATCTCCTAAACATATTTGTACAATTTATAATAATTTTTCAAAGTTAGAACAAGGGAACTCAAAATCATTACGATATTGTCTCATAAAAGTATTATATCTTATAATCTACAATTTCATTGCTTTCATCATTGCTTTAATGCAAAACTAGACACAATAATATTTAATTTTATATTTGCTTCAACCTCTAACTCGATTCCTACAATTTTTTTTGTGAATTTTCAAAGTTGTACTACCATTGTTGTGCATAAACTGTTTAGTGAAACATTTTGCTCTTCCATGATTTGATTAAATTTTGCTAATTTTGTTATATAACATGCTACATTCCAACCAAATTCAATGTCAAAACATATAATTACTTAGTTACACAAATTCTTATTTCGGTTCATATTAGTCATCTAGTTCAATAATCAATCTCAAATATAGCATTTTAAACTCAAATAATCATTTTCAATTTACATTGGTATCATACTTTGCAAAACAAAATAAGTATGTACGAATATAATGATTCAATTTATAGAAATACAATCATAACATGAATTAACTTAGTAAGTTCCATATGATTTTACATGGCAAAACAACAACCATGAGCTTTTAAGGACTATGCGAAAATTTTGCTTTTCCGTGACTAGCCTCGTTTTCGTTCAATTCTTGATCTATAAAATAATTCAGTCCAATTTATCAATTCTGTGTAACATCCCATTTTCAGTGATGTTGGAAACAGTGGTTTTAGGACCACGATTTTTGATGAGTGAGCCAACATTTTAATATTTATTTAATGTCTATATGGTTACATTAAAGTCATATTAACTTTTCAATGAGAAATAGTGAAGTTTAAATGGTTAATGAAGTGAAAAGGATTAAATTGAAAAAAAGTAAAAATTGGTTTCTCTTTGTTAAATGGACCAATTAGCTTTTAAAAGGTAAACTAAAGGACTTTAGTAGTAATTATATCATGTGACATGTTAGAGGAGGTTTATGGATAGGTTTTAATGTATTTATAATTGTTTTTAGAGGTTATTTTTGTAAGTTAATAATTAGAGTAATAGTTAAATAAAACAATTAGAAAAAAAAAAAGGGAAGTGTTTCATCTTCTTTATTTCTTTACCAAAATCGAAATGCCATTGTTTCAAGAAGGGGGAGTTTCTGTTAAGCAAAATTGGAGTGCATGATATGTGTTTCAACTTTATTTTTTGATGATTTTTACACTTTTGAGTTCATTTCAAGTTAGTTTACTTAGCCCAAGGATTAATTGGTCAAGTTGTTAAAAGTTTAGGGACTTGCCATGTTAGGGTTTGAATGTGTTTTGAATTTTTATAATATATATATATATATATTTATGTTGAGTTGTTAAATATATAAATTTTGTTAAGTAATTTTTAGTAATTATGTGATTTAGGGACTTATTTATGAAATAGTGAAATTTTCATAGTAACATTGTGAATTGATGATTTAAATGGGTTGGTATAGGTCCCTAGGAAGTTCGGTTAGTATGTCTAGAGAGTAAAAATGGTACTTCTTTAATTTCAAAATTTGGGACTAAATTGTTTAAAAGCTAAAATGTTTGGGAGTAATGTTGAAAATTTATATCAAATATGGAATATAAGTTTGATTCTAATATCTGAAGTTGTTGGAAACATTTAATTAAGTTAATTTATTATTCTGATCAAGACAAACAACAACCGAACATAAACTCGACAAAGCTAAAGTGCTAGACTAATCTTCAACTTTGTTTTTGAAATCATAGGAATTGATGTAACGCCCTGAATAATTTATCTCTGCTTCTGTGAATATCTGACACAAATATATGTTTGCTTTAGTGGTTAAGTGTTCTGAGTGTGTCTGAGAGGTCTTGGGTTCAAGTCCTAGAAATGTTAATTTTGTCATTTTTGATGCAAGCCTTATCCTTGGGGAGTGGGCTTATATAAAATTGTCTGTTAATTCATATTAGAATGAGCATGTTGGTTCGAGTGGTAAGGGAATTGGTGTATTGTAGGTCTTGTGTTCGAATCCCTAAGCGAGCGTGGGTATTATATTTTTTGCTCGGTTTTGTGGTAGAGTTTTGGTGGAATTAAAATTCTGAAGTGGTTGGGATTAAGGTGTTAGTGGGAAGTTGGGGGATATTAAAATTGAATTTTATTTTTGTTATTTTTCCCAAATTCTCTCTGTTTTGACGTTCTTCTTCTTCCAAAAACAAAATCCCCATTTGTGCTTTTGTCGTTTTCTTTTCTCATTGACGAAAATTAAACTTTTTTCTCTATTTTTGTCTTTATCGTTAATCCTTGCTATTGGACGTTGCGAATCCTTATTTTTCGTGTAAATGGTAAGTGTGTTTCCGTTTGTATTCTTTTTATCATTATTTTCTGAAGGTTGAAACGTTGTTGTATCTTGTGGGGTAGAAGAAGGCATTGAACTGTAAGTTCGCTTCGTTTGTTCGATCGAGGTTAGTGATGTTCTCGTTGTTGGTTTCAGAAGGCTAAGGGGTGGTTTTGCATCAAATCGATACCAGGTGTGTACCTAAAACATAAAAAAATGAGCCTCGATGAAAGCCGAAAACCTTACTGTCGACGCCACACAGACGTGTACTGGCCGTGTGGTCGACGAACGCATGGTCGTAAGCATGACACGACCATGTGAGCCACACGGGCTAGGCCAAGTTGGGAGTGTGGGCCCACACGGGCATTCCACATGGGCGTGGGTTTGTGGGCCAGGCCATGCGGGCTACACGGGAAAGGCCAATCTGGGCATGTGGGGCACACGGGTAAGCCACATGAGCATGTGGGTCCATAGTTCTGAAATTTATCCTAGGGTCACACAGGTCGTTCCTATCGACTATGGGCCTACCGTAGGGTTGATAAGGGCTAACCAAACCCTAAAACTGTAAATCTGATAGACTGATATTCTGTTCTTAATATGTTAATGCTATGCATGTCTGATTATTATGTTAGATGCATATCTGTTATCTGTATATAAGCATGTTGAACATGTCTAATTTGTTATATCTATATCTGATTTCTGCATCTATTTATTGGGGTGGGATTTGTATATGAGGAGGAAGTATTCTGTTCGGTGATCAGCACCTATATTTTGGTAGCTTGGCTATATATTATCTGAAATGTGTCGTAATGGCATGATATGGTGTATACGGATGGATGGCTATTTTAACCCCACATGGTGTGATGGGTTGGTCGCAGTTGGTTTGTAGAGGATGAGGGTAGGAATCTGTGTTTCTGATCTGTATATTTGATTCTGTGTACTGTATCTAAAAACACCACGAGCCTGAATCTGTATTTGTATGTTTGCATGCTTATTTCTATTGGATTGCACACTGAGTTTATGAAAACTCACATCTGTTTGTTTGTTTTGCTCAGGTAATCCACAGACTTAGGCAGATCGGAGCGGCGAAGACTCAGTGTTGGCCACTCAATCGTAAATTATTTTAATTTAATTATTTATGGTTTTTATATGAAATTTTAGTTTTTTTTGAGAGTTTGTACTTTCTGGGGCTCTCGGACTGTATGAAATTTTAACCATTGGTTCTTGGCTTTGGATTGTTTGTTAACTTGCATGCTTCGATAAAATATTTTTTGATAACGACGATTTTATACAAACAAATTTTTTCTAAAAATACAAATCTTGTTTCTGAAAGGTATTGGTTTTATTAAACTTTCATTGTAAATAAAGTTTTGGCAAAGAGAATAATTAATTAACTTTTTCGTTTATGGTTATAAAAGATTTTGAGATAGTAGACTGAGATGATTTAACATAACAACTCCGTTTTCAAAACCCATTCTTTGTGACATCTCTGGATTTGGCTATAATGTCTAGGCCGGGTTTGGGGTGTTACATTTAGTGATATCAAAGCCAGATTACAAAACTCAGGTTGTGAATTTTGGGTTCCAAAATTTTGTTCTAAAAAGAATTGATTTTTAAATGGTTTGTATAATAAGAGAAAGTATGTGGTACACCGAGTCTCCGGCTCCAATCCTATAAGTATCTCTGAACTTAGATAGTATATTCTGAATACACTATAGATAGTACTTATTGAAACTGTATTGAAATAGTTAGAAACTAAAACTTTTGAAAATATCTATGAACTTTTGATAAATTAGGCACAAATATCTGCTAATAAAAAACTTGAACAGATGCATAAAATTTCATAATGTAGATAAAACTCAAATTCGACAATGAGCGGTGGTAGAACTCTCAGACGTGGTATTCGAGGCCGTGGTAGAGGCCGTAGGGGGCTCGAGCTGAGTTTTCATATCTAGATAGTATGCTAAATTTAAATATGAGTGAGACACTGGTTTCGCTTGCTACTAAGACTGGGTGTCAAAGTCGCTCAGCTGGGGATGACGCGGTGTCCCAAGCCATGCTGAGGATTTTAGAGAGGGCTGTTGGACCCTATTCTAGAGCCATGGGACGAGGGTCAATAATTGAACGATTCCGGTCTAATGGTGGCGAGTTGTTTAAGGGTGTTGCTAAAGTTGCCCCTAATGTGGTCGAGTATTGGTTGAAGGCCACTGAGAGGATCATGAATGATCTAGACTGTACTCCCGAGTAGAAACTGAAGGGTGCAGTCTCTTTATTCACGATGAGGCTTATCAGTGGTGATTGACGGTTGAGGAGGGTACTTAGCCTGATCGTCTGAACTGGGATTTCTTTAAGACCACCTTTCAAAGTAAGTACATGGGGGTGAGCTATGTGGATGCTCGCAGGTGTGAGTTCATGAATCTCATGCCGGGTGATAGATTTGTGGCCGAGTATGACGCTGAGTTTCTGAGGCTGAGCCACTACGCTCGAGGCATGGTAGCGTCTGAGTATGAGAGGTGTGTCCGGTTTGAGGAATAACTTGAGGGTACTGATTGCTCCACAGAGGGAGTAGGAGTTCGTGGTTCTTATGGAGAATGTGAAGTTTTCTGAGGATGTTAAGTGCGTAGAGCTCCAGAATAGGGATAGAGAGAGGCAAAAATAAGAGGGACTTGGATCCCTCCAATTCTAGTTAGAGGCCTAAGAAAAAGGCCAGATCTGATGGGCCAGTTAGAGTGGGAGCCTCTATTGATCCTACTAGGATTCAGCCTTGTGGAGATTGTGGTAGGTGCCATCTAGGTGAGTGTTGAGGAGGATTGGGGCTTGTTTAAGGTGTGGGTCTTTAGAGCATCGTATTAAGGTGTGTCAACAGCAGGCAGATCAGATGCAAAATTTAAGACCGTGTTCTATACAGCCTCAGAGGCAGTTCATCAATCACCTAGGACCGTGGACCTGCTAGGGTGGTAATGGTTTGGGTCGAGGGCCGAGAGCACCGAAAGAGTGCTAGTTAGGCGAGGTGAGGCGGTCTCGTTGGTTTATCTTTGCTTTCGGCGCCGAAAGGATAGAGACGCTCCAGATGTTATCACTGATACGTTCTTAATTTTTGATGTGCCTTACACTGCTTTGATATACATAGGTTCTACACACTCCTATATAGCTAGTTCTGTATCTAAAAATCTGGGGATTTCTACTGAGAGCACTTCTAGTGAGGATACTATACTGAGTCCATTAAGGCAGTCTGTTTGGGTTAGTAAACTTTATAGAGATGTTCCATTGGAGGTTCAAAGGGTCATATTTCTAGCAAACTTGATGGAGTTTCCATTTGGGGAGTTTGACTTGATTCTGGGTATGGACTGGTTAGTCAAGCACTAATTCAGTTTGGATTGTGCAACTAAGAGGGTTTTCTGAGGAATGAGGATGATAAAGAGGTGGTTGTGATTGGTGAGCGTTGAGATTATCTGTCTAATGTGATCTCTGCTCTTGTGACTGAGAAACTAGTTCAGAAAGGGTGTGAGGCATATTTGGCTTACGTCAGTGTTTTTGGTTCTGGAGACTTTTCTGTCGGGGATATCAAAACTGTGAGGGATTTTCAGGATGTCTTTCTTGAGGTGTTACTGGGTTTACCTCCAAATTGAGAAGTTGAGTTTGGAATTGAGCTTTTATCGAGTATCGCTCCGGTGTCCATCCCCCTACCAAGTGGCACCGAAAGAGCTTACAGAGCTTAAGGCTCAACTTCAAGATCTTCTAGATCATGGTTTCATCCACCCTAATGTGTCTTCATGGGGGCACCGATTCTGTTTTTGAAGAAAAAGATGGGACTATAAGGATGTATATTGATTATCGGCAACTGAATAAACTGACGGTGAAGAATAAGTATCCACTTTCGAGGATCGACAACTTGTTTGATCAGTTCTGAGGGGCTTCAGTGTTCTAAAAAATAGATCTCCATTTTGGGTATCATCAGCTTAGAGTTAAAGAGGTGGATGTTCATAAGACTACATTTAGGAATCGTTTTGGACATTATAAGTTTCTAGTTATGCCTTTTGGTTTGACAAATGCTTGGGCTGCATTCATGGATCTGATGAACCAAGTCTTTTAGCCATATCTGGATCAGTTCATCGTGGTCTTCATCAACAATATATTGGTTTACTATAAGATCGAGGTTGATCATGATGAACATCTTAGAGTAGTGCTTTAGATTCTTCGAGAAAAATAGCTTTATGCTAAGTTCAGCAAGTGTGAGTTCTGGTTCCATAAAGTAACTTTTCTGGGGCACGTAGTTTCTACTGAGGGGATCCAAGTTGATCCTAGGAAGATAGAGGCTATGCTTGATTGGAGAATGTATCTGAAATCCATAGTTTTCTGGGAATGGCGAGTTATTATCAGCGATTTGTTCAGGGATTTTCCTTGATTGCAGCACCTTTGACTAAGGTTCTGCGTAAGGGTGTTCCTTTTGTTTGGACCGATGAGCAACAATCAAGCTTCGAGAAGCTCAAGTCTATTCTGACTCAAGCTCCTGTTCTGATACAGCCTGAATCCAATAAGGAGTTTGTGGTCTATAGAGACGCATCGCATGTCGGTTGGGATGTGTATTGATGCAAGATGGTAACGTAGTGGCTTATGCATCCCGTCAGCTTAAGAAACACAAGGCGAATTATCCGACGCATGATCTCGAGTTGGCTACGGTGGTTTTTACATTGAAAATTTAGAGGCACTATCTGTATGGGAGAGGTGTATAATCTACACTAATCACAAGGGCCTCAAGTATCTCCTTACATAAAAGGAGTTGAATATTAGATAGCACCGATGGATTGAGCTGCTCAAAGATTATGACGGCACGATATAGTATCATCTGGTAAGGCCAATATGGTGGCCGATGCTCTAAGTCATAGAGTGATGACTGATTTGAAGGTGATGTTCGCTCGGCTTAGTTTGTTTGATGATGGGAGTCTGTTAGCCGAGTTGCAAGTTAAGCTGACTTGGATTGATTAGATTTGGGATAAGCAGTTAGGGGATAAGACTCTGGGCTTGCGGTTTTGTCAGGTTGAGAGTGATAGCACTTCAAATTTTGGGCTGAACAATGATAGTATTCTGTGCTTTCGAGGTCGGATCTATGTGCTGAATGATTTTGATTTGAGGAAGTCAATTCTGAGGGAGGCATATAGTATCCCTTGTGCTATGCATCCCGGTGGTAATAAAATGTATCGCAATCTTTGTAATTTGTATTGGTGGCTGGGGTTGAAGTGTGAAGTTATTGATTTCATCGCTCGTTGTCTAATTACCTTCGGGTTTGCTACAACCCATTAAGATTCCTCTTTGGAAGTAGGTACAAGTAATGATGGACTTCGTTAGTGGGTTCACTTGACACCCACTAAGAAGTACTCTGTTTGGGTCATCGTGGATCTATTGACCAAGTCTACTCATTTTATTTTGATTCGACGAACTTTTCTCTACAAAAGTTAGCGAAGTTGTATATTTCTAAGATAGTATGATCGCATGGGGTTCTTGTCTCAATTATTTCTGATAGAGATCCTCGCCTCACTTCTCGGTTCTGAAAGAAATTACACGAAGCTCTGGGTTCAAGATTGGACTTCAGTATTGCATTCCATCCTCAGAATGATGGTTAGTCTGAGAGGGTGATTCAGATATTGGAGGATATGTTTCGGAGTTGTGTGATAGATTTCTGAGGTAGTTGGAAGGATTACTTGTTGTAGTTGAGTTCGCCTACAATAACAGTTTCCAGTCTAGCATCAAAATGGCACCTTACGAGGATTTTTATGTTGGTAAGTTTCATGCTCCGTTATGTTGGACTAAGTTGGGTAATCATTGGGTTTTGGGTCCTGAATTGGTTTCTAAGACCGAAGATAAGGTTAGACTGATTCAGGATCATCTGAAAGTGGCTTCTGATAGATAGAAGTCTTATGCAGATCTGAAGAGGAGAGATATTGAGTATTCTGTGGGTGATTCCGTGTTTCTCAAAGTTTCTCCATGAAAGAAGGTTCTGAGATTCGGTCGTAAGGGCAAATTAAGCCCTAGGTTTAATGAGCCATACTGGATTTTGAAGCGTGTGGGACAGGTTGTTTATCAGTTGTAGCTACCTCTAGAGTTAGACTGTATCCACGATGTGTTTCACGTCTCGATGTTGAGGCGATATCGATCTGACCCATCTCACATTATCTCAGTTGAGGAGATCGAGGTTAGGCCAATTTGACTTTTGAGGAGGAGTCAGTTCAGATTCTAGATTGTGATATTAAGGTTCTTAGGAGGAAGTCCATTCTTTTAATAAAGGTTCTGTGGCGAAATCATGGTACTGAGAAGGCCATGTGGGAAACTAAGGATTTGATGTGTCAACAGTATCCTCCTCTGTTTTGATCAGGTAAATTTTGAGGTCAAAATTTCTTTTAAGGGTAGAGTTGTAACGGCTTGAATAATTTATCTTTGCTTCTGTGAATATCTGACACAAATATATGTCTACTTTAGTGATTAAGTGTTCTGGGTGTGTTTGAGAGTTATTAGGTTCAACTTCTAGAAATGTTAATTTTGTCATTTTTGATGCAAGCCTTACCTTTGGGGAGTGGGCTTATATAAAATTGCCTGTTAATTCATATCAGAATGAGCCTGCTGGTTCGAGTGGTAAAGGAATTGGTGTGTTGGAGGTCTTGTGTTCGAATCCCTGTGCGAGCGTGGGTATTATAGCTCGATTTTGTGGTAGAGTTTTGGTGGAATTAAAATTTTAAAATGGTTGGGATTAAGGTGTTAGTGGAAAGTTGGGGGATATCAAAATTGAATTTTATTTTTGTTATTTTTTCCCAAATTCTCTCTGTTTTGATGTTCTTTTTTTTCCAAAAACAAAATCCCCATTTTTGCTTTTGTCGTTTTCTTTTCTCGCTGATGGAAATTAAAATTTTTCTTCGTTCTTGTCTTTATCGTTAATCCTTGCCATTGGGCGTTTTGAATCCTTGTTTTTCGTGTAATCGGTAAGTGGGTTTTCGATTGTATTCTTTTTATCGTTACTTTTTGAAGGTTGAAACGTTGCCATATCTTGTGGTGTAGGAGAAGGTGTTGAACTGTGAGTTCACTTCGTTTGTTTGATCAGGGTTAGCGTGTTCTATTTGTTGGTTTCGGAAGGCTCAGGGGTGGTTTCACATCAAATCGATACCATGTGTGTACCCAAAACGCAAAAAATAAGCGTCAGCGAAAGCCAAAAACCCTCACTACCGATGCCACATGAGCGTGTACCTGGCTGTGTGGCTGGTCGTGTGTAAGGCACTGGCCGTGTGGTCGACAAATGTGTGGCCGTGTGCATGATACGATCGTGTGAGCCACACATGCTAGGCCAAGTTGGGCGTGTGGGCTACACGGTCATGTAGTTCCACATAGGCATTCCATACGGGCATGTGGGCCAGACCGTGTGGACCACACAGGTAGTGAAACACCCCAAACCCGGCCCACGAGCCTTGACCGGATCTGGTATGTTCCCCGGTGTAAACCATTTCAAAATCTTTTGTTACTTAGGAAAAACTTGTGCGTTTTGAAAGAAAGATTGTTTTGGGTTGGGCTTGAGTTGAAAACAAGTTTATTTCATTATTTAAGTCCTTTACTTTAAGTGACAAAACGTTTGGGCTTTATTTTAAAATAAATTTACTTAATCATTTAATAAATAAAAGCAAAGTAAAGTAGTTCTACTATGGCCTTATCACATCAAATAATTCCCAAAATTTAACTTCAAAATACTTAAAATAAAATACCCCAAATAAAAATGAAATTCTTCTTGAGCATGGCCTTCCCTAAGCATCATCATTTGGTCCATCCTTGATCGTCACTGAAAAAGGTTCCCTAGCAGGGTGAGTCAACAGACTCAATGTGTACACAACACTAAGTCATAACAAATTCAGACATTTCAAAGCATACATATTCTTATATCATTAAAATGATGCAACCCGAACCTAAACCTATATGCCATCCACTACACGCCCCCCGTACCAACCTGCACACCGTGGGGACTACTAAGTCAACCCTCCATCCGTTACACACCATTGAAGGCAGTCGTTGCAGTCGACGTGCTCATCGCCCTTATAAAATTTGTGGTCTTAGGTCACCACATTCAAATTTCGTGGTCTTAGGTCACCACATTCAAATATCGTGGTCTTAGGTCACCACATTCAGATTTAGTGGTCTTAGGTCACCACATTCACTTCCCCTTTTCATATAACCCATATGCCCCATATCATACATATCATGCATTAACATGCCAAATTCTTATTTCACATTTTTATAATGTCATATGTGTGTCGTAACAGATATTTAACATAATCCTAGTAGGAGTAGGAAACGTACCTGAGTACTTTGTACCATAACATGGTACCTTAGCCATATTCACATTCTTATACACATACTTATATTAAACATTGCCATAAAACTTATTAAAAAATAGTGTGGGTACACACCGATTCGCTTAACAAATTATTTGAAATCCGAAAAGCTTGATCTAATGCCTTAGATCTTAAATCTCTACATTTAATGAATCATTTAATACTTAGTAAAGAGCCATTCGGCCATAAATCCAAATCCTAGTAGGATTTGTATACTTAAATCCTTACCTTGCTGCCGATTGATGTCTAATCAAATGTCGAAAACTTTGTATCCTTCTTTCTTGAAATCGACAATCACTAGATTATTTGAATAGATTAGTTTCGGCTTTTAAATATTATGAAACACATCTATTTACTCAACATGGCCTTGGCTGAATGCTATAGATACTTATCTTGTGGATTTTAAATCCCGAAACTCACCGAATAACTAGGGAACACGTGGCTTATGGTGTACCTTCAAAAAAAGAATTTCTCCTTCCTTGTAGTCGACACTTAGTAAATCCCGAAAGATCTCCTTACTTTAGAGATCGACAATCCTTGCTTGAACCTTTAGCAATATTCGGCTATGTAGGCTAGAAGGATCTTGATTTCGACTTTTGAGTGGTATAAAGAAATCAGCTAATGATGGTATCTTGAGGAGTTTATGGATTCGATTTTAATGGAGATCACAAAAGCTATGAAGAATTTGGCTAGGCTTACTTTAGTTTTCGACTTTGGCTAACAAAAAGAAGAAGAAGAGATGCTCTAGGAAATTCGGCAGAGAGAAGAGTTGAAAGAAGATATGATGAATGGCTCTCTTTTCCTCTAGTAGCCGAAATTACTAACTTAAAATCCTTTACTTGGCCATCACTCCTATTTTGATAACTTTATCACTTTAATTATCACCCATTCAATTTAATAAAACTTAATCCAATATTTATCTCTTATCTCTTAATAAAAATAATAATAATAGTCCATCATTATCTATCTATTTAGCCGAATTTAAAGAGAATTAAACTCTTCCCCATGTGCCTTGGTGCTGTCCAACTCCCTTACTCCTTGCACCAAAATAAAACTCTTTTATTTGCTTCCCACGTGACTCGAACCTAGGCTCCTTCCCCCTTGATTGTGGCGTCACTTGTTGGGCTTTAAGTGGTGCCTCCTAGCCACTTCTCCAAGCCCGTTCTTGTGTCAAAGTTCCTCTATTAATTTTCTTAAGGCCATCTTTCCTTAGTTTCCTCTTTTAAACTTAACATTTCTAAAACATTTCCTTACATTTCCAAGTTTCCAAAAATGTTCACTTTCCTCTTTTAAACTTAACATTTCCAACTTTCCAAAAATGTTCACTTTCCTCTTTTAAACTTAACATTTCCAAGTTTCCAAAAATGTTCACCATACATTCATAATACATAAGACATGCCATTTCGTATAATTAAATCAAAATGCATAGGCCCATTTTCAGGATGTTACAGGTAGGGCCAATCTGGGCGTGTGGGCCCACACATGTAAGCCACACGAGATGTGGGCCCATATTTCTAAAATTTATCCTAGGGTAACATGAGTCGTTTTGGTTGAATGTGGGCCTATCGTAGGGTCGGTAAGGGCTAATCAAACCCTAAAACTATAAATCTAATAGACTGATATTTTGCTCGAGTATGTTAATGTTATGCATGTCTGATTATTATGTTAGATGCATATTTGTTATCTGTATATAAGCATGTTGAGCATGTCTAATCTGTTATATCTGTATCTGATTTCTGCATCTATTTATTGGGGTGAGATTTGTATATGAGGAGGAAGTATTTTGTATGGAAATCATCGCCTATATTCTGGAAGTTGGCTACATATTATATGACATGTGTCATAATGGCATGATAGGGTGTGTAGGGATGGGTGGGTGTTTTTAACCCCATATGGTGTGATGGGATGGTCGGAGTTGGTGTTTAGAGGAAGGGGTAAAAATTTGTGTTTCTGATCTGTATATCTTATTCTGTGTATTGTATCTAAAAAGGTTACGAGCCTGACTCTGTATCTGTATGTTTGCATGCTTATATTTGTTGGGTTGCACACTGGGTTTATGAAAACTCACATCTATTTTTCCGTTCTATTCAAGTAATCCACAGACTTAGGTGGATCGGAGCGCAGCGGTGGCCACTCGACCGTAAACTGCTTTAATTATAATATTTATGGTTTTTATATGAAATTTTAGATGATTTGAGAGTTTGTACTTTTTGGGACTCTCTAGACTATATGAAATTTTAGCCGTTGGTTCTTAGCTTTGGATTGTTTGTTAACTTTCATGCTTCGATGAAATGTTTTATGATAACGACGGTTTTTTTTCTAAAAATACAAATCTGGTTTCTAAAAGGTATCAATTTTATTAAACTTTTGCTATAAATAAAGTTTTAGCAAAGAGAACAATAATGTTTTTGTTTATGGTTATAAAAGATCTTGAGATAATAAATGAGATGATTTAACATAACAACCCCATTTTCAAACCCATTCTTTGTGACATCTCTGGATTTAGCCATAATGTCTAGGTCGGGTTTGAGGTGTTACAATTGAGGTAAGTTTATTTTATGTATATGAATGGTTATATTAAACTCCTTGTTAGGGATTTAATCTTTTAGTTCTATTCCGTATGGTTATTAAATTTTGAATCATAATATATATACAAATTGGGTGTTATTTTGTGCCAAAATTATTTAGGCTCAGTGCCTAGTAGGCTTTGTGCTGATGAATCAAGTTGTTTAGTCTTTTGATGTTTTAGTAAACATTGAATTGAGCTGTGAAGTAATTAGGTAAATTTCCCGAACTTACTAAGCTATGTTAAGCTTACTAGGTTGATTTCATGTTGTAGGTCAATTGGAATTGTGTCGTCGGTTAGATCGGTTCGAGAGTTCACACACTATCATCCATACCTTGGTAGTTATTTTGTGTTTCGTTTTGAAGTTGGTTAAAAGTGGCATGTAATTAAAAATGGTCTTGTGGTATTAGGATATAATGTAGTTGATCTAATAAGTGGAAAATGGTCATTTTGATGTTGGTATGGTATGTTTGATATTTATACATGTAAATATGATATTTTATGCATATATAATTTTCAATAGTTGATATATTGAATTTGTTGATGTTTGGGTTGATTGAATGTTTATATGTGGTGTAACAGTTCGGTTTAGACCCTGGTTGGAATAGTGGTTTCAGGACCACAAATCCGAGTTACAAAAATATTTTAATATTATTTTTTGTGTTTATTGTATGTGAATTGACATGTGTGAATTTTTCGTGTTTTAATTTGATCGTGAACAGTAATATAGTTATGGCTAATTTGGAATATCGTATCCTCAAAGACTAATATTACTTGTAATAACTATCTTTTTATTATCTAGCCTAGTAATTAAGGAGATTTTTTTTTTACTCTATAATTTACTAACTAATTTAACTAACTAAATGACTATGAATGTGACAGAGAGTGAATTGGGAAAATACTTTTGGACAACTTATATAAGATAGGCAATACCTAAGGAAGAATCCATCTAGACTTCACTTATTACTTCTGATTCATATGATTTATTCACTTGACTTTATCCGTAGAAATCCATGATTTATGTTAATATCTCTTTCGAGACTAAAAACAACTAACTCTAGGTTGATTAATTGAAATTTCTTTCTAATTAAAACCCCTATTTTCGCATTAACTCGATCTATGGATTCCCTTATTAGATTTGACTCTAATTCGACATATTTTTGTCGCCCTATTTCTAGGGTTGCAATCAACTCCGCTTAATTGTATTGATCTTCTCTTAAATAGGGACTTTTGCTCCATTGAATAAGCACATTCGACTTGAATCAATAACCTGAATTATCAAAACAAGAATAAAAACTCACAATTAAGAATAAGAACAAGTATTTATATTATAAATCAAATAATAATAAGAATCGTCTAGGTTTCATCCCCTTAGATATTTGAGAGGTTTAGTTCATACTATTAGAAGGAAACATCATAAAATAGGGAAAACCACAAAACATAATGAACACCCAAAAACTTCTAAAGAACTTGATGGGAGATCTTCAGTCTTGATGGAGATCATTCTCTTAAGCTATTCTGACGGTTGTCTTGGAGTATCTTCTGCCTTCTACTCGGCGTCTATTCAACATCTCCTTTTAGGTTGCCCCCTAGGGTGTTTATATAGGCTTTGGAACACCTCTATTGGCCCACATGTAGCTTATATCGAATAGAATTCTTCTTTACTACGGCAGGGACACGCCCGTGGTGGACTCCTTCGGCCGTGGTCGATTCTGCTCGCCACACACGGCTGTGTGGTTAAGCCGTGTACGTTGATCTAGGCCATGTCTTAGTTTTGCTCAAAAAAACGGCTGTGTCTGTTAGCCCATGCTGTGTGAGTTCCTAAGGTAGGCTCATTTTGTCCCATTTTAGCCCATATCTTATTCTTTTCAACTTTTAAGATATCCTGAGTGTAAACATAAATTTAAAGGATTAGGAGAATCGAATTCATCAAATCTAGTGAGAATTCATCCAAAAAATAAGTCAAGCATGGGGTTAAAATATGTGTAAATTATGGTTTATCAAATATCCCCACACTTAAGCGTTTGCTTGTCCTCAAGCAAAATCCTCAACTCACAATTAAAATTAACTTCCTTCGATTCATAATTCTCATCAATAATGTCTTATCATAATTCATAGATAATTCATACATGGATAATTTAACTCAAAGATTCCTAAGATTCTAACAATCTAAGTCATCAAATTTTATAGCACGAAAACATAGGTGTTTCCCTTATCTAAATAATTACCTCTGATTCAAAACTGACAAGGATTGACATCCTTACTAACGATTCACTCAAATCACTCAAAGTATTTAAGGTTAAATTTAAGCACTCAAAAGTCAAACATAAAAAGTTAATCCCATAAGCTTGCTTGAAAATCAAATCTCCACCACTATAGAATGAGATGATGCACAAATCAAAAGGTCTTTAAAAGGTTTGTAATCGGGCTTGGGTTAAAGGCGTGGACAAAGGATGAATTAGAGGGTTAGAATCGAGATTGAATTGTCAAATTACCTAACCAGAACAGTAAACTAATACTGAATAATTACATCAATTGAAAACTTATAATAATAACACGAGCTACTTCTCAAAATATGAAATTAACTAGCTTAAGCTCAAATAACATAGAACTAATAATGAATGAATTTCCATTTTTTTTAAGAATAAGAACATACATGAATAGGATGAATTTAACATGAAATAGAGAAAATATTTAGGCAACGATCAAATCAAATCTCGACAAAAGGGACATCAATAGATTAAGGGAAGTAAAAATTCAATTTTAGGTTAATATTAAAGGTTAAGTCAAGCAATGGTTTATTAGGATCAAAGGGGTTCACTAGGGGTTAATTATGAAGGTAAGATTTTTGTGGAATAAGTGGGTTAGATCCTAGATGCCTTTATCATCTCAGTGTATCAAATCAAAGGTGTTGTAACATCCTGATAATTAGGGGTTATGCATCTTACTTAATTGAATGATGTTGCATGCTTAATTATTATTAAGTGTAATTTTGGAAGTTATTTGAGCTTCATTAATTAAGTGCATGCTTAGTAAAACTTTTAATTCCTATTAATTAGAGAGAGCTAAGCAAGTTAGGCCTTAGAATTAATGATAAGAAGTTTTAGCATGAATTAAGTAATTGGCAAGGTGGTTAAGGTACATGGATGTGTGCTTGAGGTGTGAAGTTTGAATCTCTAGCTAGCATTAGGGAGGATTTTAATTTTTGTTTTCTTCCTATAAGTGTCGGCCAAGAAAGTTCTAGAGTGGATGAGCATTCATTCATTTTTGGCTATTTGACCATGTGAAAAGGAAGCTAGGAACTTAAGGCATGGAATCATAAGTTGATGATAAGATGAGGGGGACAAAAGGCATGATATGGGGCAAGGTTTTGGGAGTGTGTTCATGGTCAATTAACCATGAACCTAGGCGGCATGAAGGGCTAAAGGGAGTGGTTTATTGTTGATAGCAAATCAAGAGTTGATGGGGAAGAAACAAGGAGGAAAAAGGGGATAATGTTGGCATTGATTTGGCCGAATTTTTGCTTTGCCATTAGGGGGGAAAAGTTGGCCAAAAGTCTTTGTTTGTCCATCTTTTCTCATTTCTCCTATAGTTTCTCTCCTAGTCGAATTTGCCATTGAGTTTAGGTAAAAACTTTCTTTTTGTTTTGGCTTTCTTCTTTTTGACCAATTTTCTCCAAAAAAACTCCCACTTTGGCCGAATGTACCTTAGGCACTTTGGCACACTTTTGCTTTTGATTTAGCCCTCAATTGTGTTTGAACCAAATACAATTTTCTTTCTCCCATCTTTCTTTTCAAAACTGAAACTACAAAGTTCAAAGAGCCAATTTCTTCATTTCTTCCTTCTTGGCCGAATGTGCAAAGACTCTTAAACATATTTCTTTTCATTTGAGAAATCACCATCATCATCTTCTTCTCCTTTTTCTCTTTTCTTTCTTCTCTTTTTCCTTCTCTTTTCATTCTCTTTCTTCTTTCCCTCAAAACCGAAACCATCATATTGAAACCACCATTTCTCTTCTCTTTTTGTTAAGGTCGAATTATCATCTTCTTTTCTTCTTATTCAAAGTCGAATCTGGAAGGACTCAAAGTAAGACTTCATCAATTATTTTCATCATTCCTTTTTACTTTAGCAAACTTAAAATCATAATCTTTTATTTCTCTCCTAGGCCGAATCTTTTGAAAAGATTTTTCAAAGATCTTTGTTGAAGACAACCTTTAAGTGATCATTCAAAATCATCAAGGTAAGGTTATTAATTTAGATCATATCAATTTCTTTAGATAGATCACTAATCTACGTTAATTTTTAGGGGCGATCTAAGATCATCAAGATAGGTAAGAAAAGAGCCGTCACGAAGTGTTTGGAAGAGGAGGTATTCGTTACCATCGAACTACAAGCGAAGAAGCGATGTCGGGGTTAGAGACTTTCCACCGGGTTGTGGACCCTCTGCTAACGAGGATCGGTTATTCAAGTAGTCGTACAATAGAACCACTTTACGTTGGTGGAATATCGGCGGTTTTGATCCATCTAGTGGAGAAAACCACAAATAACTTATCATTCGTGAATCAGGGTAAGGATTTAGATCCATCGTCAATAAGTGTAATATTGTTAACAAAAGTTTATACTAACCAAATGTGTCAAACAATTAGGTGTTGACGAGCAAGAGGTATTGTTCTCCTTTGTCACTAGGTGTGTAACCTTACATTAAAAATCCCATAAGATTTACATATATTTAATTGTGACTTTATGACTATGTGTATGATTGTGCTTTTGGATACCATTCGTTGGTATCGATATTCGATATGTGTACCCCAATATTTTGTTTATTTTGCTATATGCATCAATATGAAATAAGCATGACTATATTATGATTTGTGGGGTAAATAATATGAAAATCGATTTGATATGTATGTGCATGGGCATATGGGTATATTTGATAAAGGAGGAAGTATTACGGTGGTTTTACCACATTTACGGTGACTTGATCACATATGTGAATTTGGTGACTTGGTCACGTATATTTGACTCCGGTGACTTGGTCACGTATATTTGACTCGGTGACTTTGGTCACATATTTGACTCGGTGACTTGATCGGTATGTGAATCTGGTGACTTCGGTCACGTATTTGAAATTTGGACTTGATCGGTGACTCGGTCACATCTGTTTTGGTGGCTTTGCCACAATAAGAGCGATGTGCATGTTGACTCTGACAAGCGCCTTCGATGGTGTGTAGCGGATGGAGGCTCGATTTAGTAATCCCACGGTGTCTTTGGTTGGTGCGGGGTGTGTAGCGGATGGATATTTAGGTTGGTAGGGCTTGCATTTCATTTCATGAACATAACCATGTAATATTGATGATTATTATTTGATCTGCTATGAAATGGGCCTTTGGGCTAAGTATAAGCTAAATGGGCCTTTGGGCTAAGTATAAGCTAAATGGGCCTTTGGGCTAAGTATAAGCTAAATGGGCCTTTGGGCTAAGTATAAGCTAAATGGGCCTTTGGGCTAAATATGAGTTAAATGGGCCTATGGCCATATGTGAAATTTTTGAGCTTAAAAGCATTTGATAAAATGGGCTTTTTAGTGTATGTGTTATACATTGAGTTTATAACTCACCCATTTTTATGGGATAACTTTTCAGATGACTCATAGTGCGATGGATCGGGTCAGCAAGGATTTCGAGGTGGCCAGTGCTCGTATCAAGTATTGTGGAGATTTTCCAACCTAAACTTATTAATTTTAAATTTTATTACTTAGACTTTATTATGGATTGCCAATTTTATGTAATAAGGCCACTATAAACTATTTTTAATTTTGTGTTTGGATTTATTTTAAAATTACGCCATGAACAATTATCAATTAAAATAACTAAATGGTTTTCGATAAATAATTTAAAAGGTTTTGTCGATAATATATATATGTTTTAAGAATATACAAATCTATTTTTTCAACTAAGCCCAACTCGATCTTTAAGTTAATCCGTTTTACTTAAAATCATCAAGTTTTCTTGAACAAGCGTTATTTACGCTAAAGTTTTACTAGAAACATACCAAATCCGGTTAGGCTTTTTGGGCCAGGTTTGGGGTGTTTCAGGTGTGGTCTCGACATGTATAATTGAAGCAAGTTCTAGAAGAACAAATCAATGTTGACACACTCATAATCAGTAAAGTAAGCAAGAAAAGATATATGCTCTAAAGGCTCAAAATCTCACAAAAATTATGGTTTTTGATTTCAACCTTGTGAATTTTAAACTTCAAAGTAATATTTAAATTTAGGAAAACAACCTAGAAATTTAATTCTAAAAATAGACTTATCATGCTTGGTTCTCTAATATCTTAAAGTGTAAACTATCAATGCACAATTATTATGACTTAATCCAAAACATATCAACAAAACTCATAAATCAATAGAAGTTTCATTTTAATTAGTAATATGAGAACATCACTTTAAGAAAAGACATAATTCAGGGATTTTTCTGATAATCAGTTAAATAACCTCCCCACACTTAAGATGTACATTGTCCTCAATGTACAAAGATATATAATAGCCAGTAGGAAAATCATAAGAGAGGGAGAGAAGTGAAACTTCCTAAATTATGGATGAAATCCTTAGGGAGTGAAGATAGAGTCGGTGAAAAACATGATGCACTAAGCAGAGGTGAAAGTGGGGGAGAATACTCAGTTTGTTTGTTAGTTCCTTAGTAGCACCTTGAATCTTTTAAAACTGCGTAGTCATCAGTAAAGTTTTACTGGGGTTTTTATTAATGGACGTTGTTATGGTTAAACAACCAAGAAGAAATAAACATAATTAATATAATTTAAAGACACGAAATATAAAAAGAAATAATCTAATAGTTTAACAATTTAAATAAAATAAAGAAAATGAAAAGAAAAATTAAAAATAGATGGACTCAAAAGTCTTCATCCCTAGATGGATCGTGAGGTGAGGGTGGCAGCAATATGTGAAAATGCTAACAAATCTATTGAAGAGTCGTCTCGATGCTGTCAAAATGTCGAGCATTGTCGTTATTACTCTGTACAATATTGCTCAAACCTAGTGAGGTGCTCAGAAATGTCATTCAATGAAGCTGCTCGCATGAGTTGGTTGGCATGGCGATGGTGGCACAAATGGTGGCTCCTCGTGCTGTGGGGGGACATCATCAGTAATGTCCTGTGGGTCGTCCTGCTCGGTGGCTTGTGATAGCCTATACAGGGGAGGATCAAATCCATGGCGACGCTCAATCATCCTCATGTGGAGCATCATCTGGATGCCTATGGGGACATCTGTCCTATCAGAGTGAGTGAGGAGGACTGAGCGGGGGTGTTGAGGAGCCTAAAATACTGAGCCAGACGTGTGATGTAGGGACCCATGGAGATGGCCCCTCTCCTATGCTGCTATGTCTGATGTTGGATTGCATGAGCTATGAAGTAGACTAAGTCGAAGACGTGCCCGTTCGCTATGAACCATAGGAAGTAGGCATCGTTAGTGTTGACTACGCATGTGCTCTCTCGCCTGTCTGTCAATGTATGAGCTAAGATGGCATGTAAGTATCTTAGGGATGGGGCGAGAGCTGTTACCTTGGAGCGACTGGGGTCATAGGTGGCCGAGATGAGGGCTAAGGCTCTCCAATAGGCAGAGGGGGAGTTATGGATGTGGCAATGGAGGTCCTCTAGATTATTATCCTCCATGAATTTGTCGGTGTAGAGTCCCAAAGCGGCCCCGAACTATGGGATACTCAGCTCACGTACAATGCCTCCGAGATGGAATTGGATTGTGCCGGGGTCATCGTGGTTCGTCATCACCGTTTGGAGGTGGAATGTGGAATAGAGCTCCAAAGTGAGCTCTAGGTATGTGGGCTTGACGATCTCAAAGAATTGCCCCCATGGGTCGTTAGTCAGGAGGGCCTGAACGTCGTCGACTAGTTGGACCTGCTCCAAAATGGTCCAATCAATGCACCTCCCCACGCCAAGGGGTCGTGCGTGAAGTATCTAGAAAAGGTCCTCCTGGAATCCTAGAGGAAACTGTAGGAATGGATGGCGCACTTCGGCGGAGGAGCTCAAGGAGGTCGCACCGGGTCCCTTCCACTTTTTAGCGGCAGGGACAGCGGTCTTTTTCCCACGTGGGGGAGTCATTATCAACCTGAAAAATAAAACAAAGATTTTCCATTAATCAACTAATAATGCCCACCAAACAATTGTTTTATCCTAGTTTAATCCTATAATAGTTCATCACATAGTCTTGACATGTAAATACTAGTATGAGTTAAAAACAAGTTCATTATTATTATTAGCAATAGAATTTGAAAAGGAAAATAAAATCCACTGAATTGACAAGATTTTTAAGAAAAATAAAGCAAATAAAATCCAACTAATCTTAAACTATCAAGAGAACTATCACATTTGAAATAAATTGAAATAATGGAAATAATAGTAAGAACAAAGAATAGCATCATATAACTAATTAAAAATGAGTGAAATAAGTGATAGTGGTGAAGCATTGTGAATCGATGAGGGTGTTGGACTGGTTGCGTGGGGTGGCACACGATTACGGTGGTGTCGCGCGGGCATGTTGACCTTAGACGGGCTAGGACTACATGCTGTGAAGAAGGGAAGGAAGAGAAGGAAGGAGAAAGGAGGAGAAGGGGTGTCGACGTTGGTGGCCGGACTGAGTAGGGAGAGTGGGGAATGACTAGGGTTTTTTTTTTAAGGAGGGAAAAAGAATTTTTTGGGAAGAAACTCAATAGTGGTGTGGTTTAAATAGCAATTGGGGCACACGGTCATGGCAATGGCTGTGTGCCTACTGTTTAGCCCGTGTGTTTCATAAAATTTGAATTAGGGCGCGTCTGATCCTTATCCTATGCCCGTGGCCCCAAGGTGTGTTGGTTCACACGGCCTACTCGCACGACCGTGTAATGTTTCATTCATTTCCCCCATGCCCGTGTTTAGAGTTCCATGCCCGTGGTAATTAATTAGTGTCGACCACGACCTAAAGGCATGAGCATGTCTCACGCCCGTGTGGTTCTTTCAGTTTCAACCATAGCTTCTTGGCATGGGCGTGTCTCACGCCCGTGTTGTTTACTCAGTATCGACCACGGATGCATCACACGGCCGTGGCCCCCTTTATTGCAGCCCGTATTTTTGAGTCAGTTTAGACCACGGTTGCATCGCATGGCTGTGGTGTTTTATCGTAGCCCGTGTTGGGGAAAAATTTTTCTTCCTTGGCCCATACAGTCTCCTCCACGCAGTTGTCTTTCCTCGTTGTGTCCACACGGCCACGGCCATGCCCGTGTGCTAAGCCGTGTGGGTAGGAATTCTTGCGCTTATGAAATTAGTTAGTTCTTAGTTAGATGCTAAAATTAAAAATATGAATGTTAATGAGGTTAGTGCTTGGGTTGCCTCCCGAGAAGCACTCGTTTAAAGTCTTAAGCTAGACTTACCTTATTTTCATTTCTAAATGAAGGTTCACGGAGCTGAAGCTCCTCTCTCATATCCCTAAAATCTTCACCATTATAAATTTTCAGTTGATGACCATTTACCTTGAATGTGCCATAAGTTGGATGGGTTACCTCGATTGTGCCATAGGGAGAAATAGCTTTGATTACGAATGGACCTGACCATCTTGATTTGACTTTCCAAGAAATAATTTGAGCCTTGAATTGTATAGTAAAACAAGATCTCCAAGTTCAAATTCTTTTGGTTGCTTCAAACGGGCATCATGGCATCGCTTTGTTGTCTCCTTATATAAACGTGAGTTCTCATAGGCATTTGCTCGCCACTCATCTAGCTCGTTCAACTGCATCATTCTTTTCTCACCTGCAAGTTTAAGATCGTAATTTAAGAATTTTATTGCCCAAAATGCTTTATGCTCTAATTCAAATGGTAGATGACAACTTTTTTCGTAGACAAGTCTGTATGGGGATGTTCCTACAGGAGTTTTAAAAGCGGTTCTTGATAAACCATAAATGTAACATATTTTAATCCCACATTTAGTATGCTTTTTGATGATTTAGCCCTTGATTTTATATAAAAGGTGCTTGCAATCCTTTCTTTTCATGATATATACTCAGGAAAGCACCCAAGGATAAAAAGAACACAAAACGGGCTTAAAACAGAGCAATTGGACCTTAGCAAGAAATCAACACGGCCTGGCACAAAGCTTGCACGGCCGTGTCTTGCCGACTACCTAGAGCACGGCATGACTCACGAGTTGTACGGCCGCAAATCATCTCATTACCACACACGGGCGTGTCAAGCGATCTACATGGCCGTGTCCCAATCGACAGACTTGAAGCACAACCTGAATCCTGACTCACACGGCCGTGCCACGATCGGGCCCAAAATGATAGAATCAAGGCATGAGCCAACCCCGATTGACACGGGCGTGTGCCATGAGCGTGCCCCTGCCATGGGAATGAGCAATTTCACTTGGAATTGGATGCTTGAAGCCAAAGAACATACTCCTAAGTCTACTTAAACACCCTAATAGTAATTCTACTTGAAAGAGGTACTTAGGAGCCAAGTAAAGCATCTCAAAAGCCTATATAAACAACCCAAGGTAGACATTGAAGGGGATACGGGTTTTTGGCAGAGGCTTTTGCCAAAGCTTTCATCTTTTAGGGAATCACTTGAAGATAGCCAGTTGATCCATCTCAAGAAGCCAAAACTCTATTCAAGACGGAGGATCTCTCCTTCAATTCCTTCAGAGAGTTTTAGGAATTTCTTATGTTTGGTTTTATCTTTTCTCTTGAGATGTTTTCTTATTTAGTTATGAACTAAACCCCTCAGATACCTGAAGGGGATGAAACCTATAATGGATTTTGTTATTTGATTTCTAAATTATTTGATAAGTACTTAGTTTGTTCTTAATTATGTTACTTAATTTAATCTGATGTGCTTAGGTGGAGGACGAATAGACCTTGCCTAAAAGTAGATCTAGCATAATTGAGCGGAGTTGATCGGGCGCCTAGAGATAGGGTTACGAGATTTTACCGGATTAGGGTGAAACCTAATATGGTAATCCATTGATCGATTTACTGCTTCCTTAGGGAGTTATTATAAGAGAACGAGAGTTCCACTAATTAACCTAAGGTTAGACATTATTCACCTCGAGAGAGGGTTTAATATAGTTAAAGAGTCTCACGGATCAAGCTAAGTAAAGAAATCATATGGTTTGGGGAATAAATAATAAGTGAAGTCATAGGTGGATTCTTCCTGAGGGTATCTTCATCAACTGAGTTTTCCTAAAGTCTTTCTCCAATTCATTCTTTTGTCTTTGCATCTAGTTTAGTTTTTCATTAGTTTCACAAACCAATCACTCCATATTTTAGGCTAAATAATAGAAAGAATGTGAGTAGTAGTACTTTTAGGTTTCTTTGGGTTCGATACGATATTCTTGCCTAAACTATACTACTATTCGATAGGTACACTTGCCTCTATCGTTGTCATAGTTAGTCTACAGGTTCGATCATTCTTTTTATAAATTTTAAAACTCGACTATTTGACACGATCAAGTTTTTGGCGCCGTTGCCGGGGAACTCTAAAATATTAAGAAAGCTCTATTTCTATTACTTTAGCAATTATTTTTATTTTTAATTTTTTCTTATTTTTCTACTTATCTCTTTGTTTTTCTAAATTTCTTTCTTTCTTTTCCTAGCAGGAACCTCTAGTTTATGATTAGAAGAAACCCGAGAGGACCATTAAATACGAAAGTGAAATTAAGGCTACCACTCAAAGAAATCCCAAAGAAACTAGACGAGCTCTAGACTACCAAAGAGAAGAACAGCAAGACAGATCCAATCCTACTGAAGGGATGGACGAAAACAATCCACCGGATGTGAGAGTAAATAATGCTCCACGCACTATGTATGGTTATGCTAAACCTAATTTGACAGGAGCAGAATCTAGTATTGTTAGGCCTGCTATAGCTACTAATAATTTTGAATTAAAGCCTAACACAATACAAATGATTCAACAATTTGATGGTTTGCAGGATTAAGATCCAAATACTCATATATCTAATTTTTTAGAATTTTGTGATACCTTCAAAATAAATGGCATTTCTGACGATGCCATATGTCTTTGGTTATTTCCTTTTTCATTAAGGAATAAAGCAAAGCAGTGGTTGAACTCGTTACCACGAGGGTCAATCACCACATGGGATCAAATGACCGAAAAATTTCTTTTAAAGCCAAAACGGCCAAATTTAGGAATGACATCTTCTTTTGTGCAGAATGATGCAGAAACATTATATGATGCATGGGAGAGATACAAGGACCTCCTGAGAAGATGTACACACCATGGGTTACCTTTGTGGCTTCAAGTCCAAACTTTTTACAACGGTGTGAATTCTTCAACGCAGCAAATGATTGATTCATCAGCCGGTGGAACTTTAAACAATAAAACTCCTGAAGCAGCTTACGATTTTATTGAAGAGATGTTGTTGAACACCTATCAATGGAAAATTACAAGAGCCAAATCGACAAAAATAGCCAGAGTTTTTAACATAGACGCAGTGATAATGATGTCATCGCAGGTGGAGTTAATGAATAAAAAGCTTGATAATTTATGTTCTTAGCAGGTACATCCAGTAATGCAATGTGAAGTGAGTGGAAATGTGGCAAATTCTGAGTACCCACCCTACCAATCGGGCACAGACAATGAGCAGACAAACTATCTAGGTAACAATTTCAGATCTAATAATAATCCTTATAGTAACGCTTATAATGCAGGTTGGAGGAACCACCCAAATTTTTAGTGGGGAGGACAAGGAAATCAAGGAATTCAAAGGCAGCAACCTCCTCCAAATTACCAAAATCAGCTCTATCCACAGGAAAAAAATCAAACCTTGAAGAGATGCTGACAAAATTCATGGCAGCTATAGATTCTCGTCTCCAAAAGACTGAAGCAACACTTGATGAACAACAAAAATCGATCAAAGGGATCGAGAATCAAGTTGGAGAACTTACTAGGTCAGTGAGACATCTTACAAAGCTGATTTCTGAACGTCAACAAGGACGTCTACCAAGCAACATAGAAATAAACCCAAAAGAATAGATCCAAGCCATCACATCTCTAGAGGGTACAAAGGTAGACAAGCCCACATCAGCACAAGAAACCAAGGAAGAAAAAAGTAAAATAGAGGTAGTACAAGAAACACGGTAATCAAGGAGTACCAACCTCGCATACCTTATCCCTAAGCATTGAAAAAAGGTGATTCTGAGGAATAGTTCGGTAAGTTTCTAAAACTTTTAAAGAAATTATATATTAACTTACCTCTTCTTGAAGCTCTTTTTCAGATGCTCGACTCAAGGAGATTTTTAAGACAGCTCTTGATGAACAAACGCAAAATAGATAAAGAGCACCATGTGGAACTCAACTCAACATGCTCAGTAATGCTACAGAAAATACTACCACAAAAACTAAAAGATCCAGGGAGTTTTACGATTCCATGTTTACTTGGTAGTTTAACCATTGATAATGTGTTAGCCAATTTAAGGGCAAGTAGAAATGTCATGCCTTATGCACTGTTTAAACGACTAGGTCTAGGGAAGCCAAAACAAACAAGGATGAGTATTCAACTAGTTGATAAAACTATTAGAATTCCTAAGGGCATTATTGAAGACGTTTTAGTAAAAATCGATAAATTTATTTTCCCAGTAGATTTTGTTGTTTTAGACATGGATGAGGAAAATTCAATCCCTTTAATTTTAGGAAGACCTTTTCTTGCAATTGCCAAGACTAAAATTGATGTTGCCACAGGAGAACTCATACTTCGTGTAGGAGAAGAATCGGTCAATCTTCAAGCTCTCGACTCGTAAAACAATGAAGATGAAGGTAAGAAAGTCATTTCAATAAATAACCAAATTGTTCAACCTTCATCGCAGGAATCATCACAATGCATCAAACCTGAGCAATCTCATAGCCCCCAAGTCGTCATAGAAGAATCACACCAGAAACAAAACCGTAAGATCGACAATTTAAAAGAGCAGAAGATACACACCAAAGAAAAGCCGGATCACACGAAGTAAAACCAAAAGAACCACCAGATGAGCTTATAGGAACATCAAATCACTTTAAAATAAGAGACCAGGTGCTCTTAGACAAAGCAGATCCTCACATCACTTCAATAGACCTGAAGAAAAAGGAAGAAATAATCCTTCAGGTACACGATATTTTCCCACACGAAATAGTCGAGGTAAGCAATCCAATATTCAGCAATTTCAAGGTAAACGCTTCTCGACCTAAACTTTGTCACGAAAATAAAACTGTCAACAAGAGGGAAAATATTCAAACCTTTAAACCTCCCTAAAATTTTCAAAGTCAAGGACAGTCTAGCTTAAGACTATAAACGAGCGCTTCTCGGGAGGCAACCCGAGCACTAACACTATTTACTTTCAAATTTATTTTCTTTTCTTTCCTTCTCTCTTCTCTCAACATTTAAACTAACACAAAAATGCAGATTCCCAGGCCACACGGCCTTACACACGGCCGTGCCCGTGGCCGTGTGGACCACCAAAACCACCACACTGACAGAGCAGAGTTGTGCAAGTCAGTCCACCCACCCCCAATGTCACAGAGCCAACCAACCACACCACGGGCACCAACAAAATAGCACGGCCGTGCCTCATGATCGTGCTAAGATACTGACTTATTGAGCACGGGTAGACCACACCCATTCATTCCATCCGTGCTCACATACTGACCTTTCAAGAACGGGAGTACCAATTGACAAATGGGTGTGGAAGAACAACACACTCCACAATAGGGCCATGTGATGCGGCCGTGTGAATCGACACACCCTTGGTATACGGGCGTGGGAACGTGCCAAATTTGAAATCTTATTTAAATCCCCACAGCCCTTCCCCTTTTTCCCATCTTCTTTCTTCCTTCTCTTTCTTTCAAATTTTTCTCTCTGTTCATAGAAAAGGTCCAAGACTCTTGAGCAACACAAAAATCATGCCAAAGAAACGTAAGAAGGTAAGCATCGCCTCCTCAGAGGAGACCCCAACATGAGTTCATGCCGACAACTTCAGCTAATTGACACGTCAAGGGTCTTGAAACCTTTTCGGTTCTATTTTTCTTTTCTCATCTCCTTTATTTTCCTCATCTATACTTCTTTTCTGCTTAATTTAATTTATTTCATATTAGTTTCTTGGCTTTAGGCTCTAAAGGCTGCTAGGGAATCATGCCACTTCCACCATCACCAACACTCCGCAGCCTTAGAAATCATACCCACCTCATGAACCATCTGCTAATAAGGACTCCTTAGTCCATTAGTCTTTTCTTTAAATTTTAGTTTTCTTCTTAGTCTCCTTCTCTATATTTTCTTAATCTTTAATTATATTATTAGTATATCATTATTTCTCTAGATCTCTTGGCTATATCTTCACAGGCTACCCAATTTCTTCATCTAGCAAATTGCTTTTCGGTAGCCACACACCAGGCCCATAGAAAACACCATCACCGCCACCAAAGACGCCAGGAATCATCCAAAATTTAGGAAGTATCACTCTACCCCTTCTCTTTTGATTTGTCCCATTACTGTCATTATTTATCTTTGTACATTGAGGGCAATGTACATCTTAAGTGTGGGGGGTAATAGTGCCTAATGTTTTGCATGGTTCTCAAAACCTTGGATTTAGTCTTGATCTTAAGTATTTTTTTTCTCATATTATTAATTAGGGTGAAATTTCTAATTATTTATGATTTTTATTGATATGTCTTTGAATAAGTCATACTTAATTGTGCATTGATGATTAAATTCAAAGAATACTAGAGAATCGAGCATGATAAGTCCACTTTCTAAAAATTAAAATTGATAGGTTGTTGAACCAAATTTGAGTATCACTTTGAAGTTCAAAATTTATAGGGATTGATGTCAAAAACACCCATAATTTTTGTGAGATTTTGAGCCTTATAGAGCATATATTCTTTTTCATGCTCACTTTATTAATTATGAGTGTGTCAACTTTGAACTGTTATTCCAGAACTTGCCTCGTTTATTCATGTCGAGACCACATTTATGATTTGATATACTGAGATGATCAAGGCACCTAGGTTTTAACCCATTCATTCCACTAAAAAGCCTACCTACATAAATAACCGCTGGTGAACCCCGTTGAATCCTAACAACCTTTTTATTGACTCACCCACTAATACTAACCCAAAATCCCTTTGAATTTGTTATCACCATTCTTTTGACTACCCTTTAATCGAGGTTTGATTTGATTAAATTACCGAATTATATTAGTTCAGTAGTTACATTTATCATTTATCATGTAATATTTTAGTTTGTTCTTAAAAGAAATCCAAGTTTATTCAATATTAGTAGTATATAAAAGAGCTTAGAGCATTTAAACTCCAATTGTTGAAGAAAAACTCGTATTAAAGTATTATCAAATTTTAAGTGATGAAAATATTCTTTGTTATATAGTAATTATCAATAGTGGTATTATTAGTTTTCATTCGATGTAAATATTCATATTCAGTTCATTGTTTTTAGATTAGGTAATCACTCAAGTCAGTCTCGATTCTAACCCTCTAATTCAGCCTTTATTGTACCTTTTAACCCTAGCCCCGTTACAACCTTGATTTAAGACCTTTTGATTTGTGTATCATCTCATATACAGTGGTGGAAATTTGATTTCAGGCAAGCCTATAGGATTAACTTTTCAGGTTCGACTTAGAGTGCTTATTCTTGAACCTTAAACACTTCGAGTGATTTGAGTGAATCTTTTGTGAGGATGTCAATCCTTGTCGGTTTTGAATTAAAGGTAATTACTTAGATAATGGGAGACACCTATGTTTTCGTACTACTACAAAGGTATGACTTATCTTGATTGAATCTTTAGGGTTCTTTGAGTTGAATTATCCATGTATAAATTATCTATGAATTATGATGAGACATTGTCGATAGGAATTATGAATTATGGAAAGTTCGTTTTAATTATAAGTTGAGAATTTTTCTTGAGGACAAGCAAAAGCTTAAGTGTGGGGGTATTTCATAAACCATAAAAGTAACATATTTTAATCACACATTTAGTATGCTTTTTGATGATTTAGCCATTGATTTTGTATAAAAGGTGCTTGTAATCCTTTCTTTTCATGACATATACTCAAGAAAGCACCCGCGGATAAAAAGAACACAAAACGGGCTTAAAACAGAGCAATTGGGCCTTAGCAAGAAATCAACACGGCCTGGCACAAATCCTGCACGGCCGTGTCTCACCAACTACATAGAGCATGGTGTGACTCACAAGTTGCACGGCCGCGCATCATCTCATTACCACACACGGGCGTGTCAAGTGATCTACATAGCCGTGTCCCAATCGATGACACAAGCACGGTCGAATCTCGACTCACAGTAGTGCCCAAAACGACAGAATTAAGGCACGACCCAACCCCGATTGACACGGGCGTGTGCCATGAGCGTGCCCCTGCCGTGGGAATGAGCAATTTCACTTGGAATTGGATGCTTGAAGCCAAAGGAACATACTCCTAAGTCTACTTAAACAACCTAATAGTAATTCTACTTGAAAGAGGTACTTAGGAGCCAAGTAAAGCATCTCAAAAGCCTATATAAACAACCCAAGGCAGACATTGAAGGGGATACGGGTTTTTGGCAGAGGCTTTTGCCAAAGCTTTCATCTTTTAGGGAATCACTTGAAGATAGCCAGTTGATCCATCTCAAGAAGCGAAACTCTATACAAGGCGGACGATCTCTCCTTCAATTCCTTGAGAGAGTTTTAGGGATTTCTTATGTTTGGTTTTATCTTTTCTCATGAGATGTTTTCTTATTTAGTTATGAACTAAACCCTCGGATACCGAAGGGATGAAACCTATGATGGATTTTGTTATTTGATTTCTAAATTATATGATAAGTACTTAGTTTGTTCTTAATTATGTTACTTAATTTAATTTGATGTGCTTAGGTAGAGGAGGAATAAACCCTGCCTAAGAGTAGATCTAGCATAATTGAGCGGAGTTGATCGGGCGCCTAGAGATAGGGTTACGAGATTTTACCGGATTAGGGTGAAACCTAATATGGGAATCCATTGATCGATCTATTGCTTCCTTAGGGAGTTATTATAAGAGAATGAGAGTTCCACTAATTAACCTAAGGTTAGACATTATTCACCTCGAGAGAGGGTTTAATATAGTTAAGGAGTCTCACGGATCAAGCTAAGTAAAGAAATCATATGGTTTGGGGAATAAATAATAAGTGAAGTCATAGGTGGATTCTTCTTGAGGGTATCTTCATCAACCGAGTTTTCCTAAAGTCTTTCTCCAATTCATTCTTTTGTCTTTGCATCTAGTTTAGTTTTTCATTAGTTTCACAAACCAATCACTCTATATTTTAGGCTAAATAATAGAAAAAAAGTGAGTAGTAGTACTTTTAGGTTCCTTTGGGTTAGATAAGATATTCTTGCCTAAACTATACTAATATTCGATAGGTACACTTGCCTCTATCGTTGTCATAGTTAGTCTATAGGTTCGATCATTCATTTTATAAATTTTAAAACTCGACTATTTGACACGATCAGTTCTATAGGCCCATAAAGCATCGTCTACTTTTAATGCCCAATCTTTCCTGTTTGATTCTATTGTTTTCTCTAGAATACCCTAAGCTCTCAATTTGCTACTTCCACTTGTCCACTGGTTTGAGGGTGATAAGGGGTAGCTGTTCTGTGGTGTACTCCATATTTCTTTAAGACTTTATCAAATTGAGTATTACAAAAATGAATACCCCTATCACTAATAATTGCTCTGGGTGCTCCAAATCGGGAGAAGAGTTTCTTAAGAAATCTCACTTCCACTCTAGCATCATTAGTAGGTAAAGCTTGAGCTTCCACCCATTTTGACATATAATCCACTGCTGCTAAGATGTATTTATTCCCAAATGAGCTAGGGAATGGACCCATAAATCAATACCTCATACATAAAATATTTCACATGATAGAATATACGTTTGAGGCATTTCATTGCGTTTAGAGATATTACCTATTCTCTGACATCTATCACATGAAGTAACATACCTATTAGCATCCTTGAACAGGATGGGCTAGTAAAAATCTGATTCCAGTGTTTTATGTGCTATCCTAGTCCCACTGTAATGTCCTTCTGATGGTCCTGAATGGAAATGTTCTAAGATTTTGCTTGCTTCTGCCTTTGTAACACATCTTCGAATTACTTGATCTGTACATAAAAGAAAGAGAAAAGGATCCTCCCAAAAATAGTTTTTCACATCAATAAAGAATCGCTTATTTTGATGATGTGTTAACCCTTTTGGTAGGACGTTAGCAGCTAAATAATTCGCAATATCTGCAAACCAAGGTACCTCGAGTCGGTTATAGCAAAGAGTTTTTCTTCAGGAAATGAGTCATTTATCTCACTCTCGTCGAGTTCTTTGATATGTGGATTTTCAAGCCTAGAAAGATGGTCTGCCGTGAGATTTTTAGCTCCTTTCTTATCTTGAATTTCCAATTCAAATTCTTATAAGAGTAAAATCCATCTTATGAGTCGAGGTTTTGCATCAGATTTAGTTAAAAGATAATGAAGAGCTGAATGGTCAGTGTAAACGAAAATTTTAGATAATATTAAATACTGTCTGAATTTATCAAATGCAAAAACCACAGCTAGCAATTCTTTTTCTGTGGTGGTGTAATTTTCTTGTGCAACCGTTAATGTCTTGTTAGCGTAATAAATCGGCTGAATGTGCTTGTCTCTTCACTGTCCCAAAATTGCACCTACTGTAAAATCACTTGCATCACACATTAGTTCAAAGGGTAAATTCCAATCAGGTGCAATTATAATGGAGCATTTATTAATTTATCTTTGAGGATATTAAATGCATCTAAACATTCCTAATCAAAATTGAAAGGTATATCATTTTCTAGTAATTTCGTTAAAGGCTTAGCTATTTTAGAAAAATCCTTAATAAATCTTCTATAAAATCCAGCATGTTCTAAAAAGCTTCTAATATCCTTAACTGAACTATGAGGAGGTAATTTTTCTATGGTTTCTTTCTTTATCAACCTCAATCCCTTTATTAGAAATGTTGTGACCTAACACAATCCCTTCTCGAACTATAAAGTGACATTTTTCCCAATTAATCACAAGGTTTCTTTCCTCACATCTCATTAGAACACATTTTAAATTTTTAAGGCAAAGATGGAAAGAATTACCGAATACCAAAAAATTGTCCATGAATACCTCCATAATATCATCCACAAGTTTATCAACGATGGCTAGTATGCAACACTTAAAAGTAGCAGGAGCATTACATAATCCAAAAGGCATTATACGATAAGTAAACGTACTATATGGACATGTAAATGTTGACTTTTCTTGATCCTCAGGAGCTATTGGAATTTGGAAGTAGCCAGAGAGTCCGTTTAGGAAGCAATAGTACATATGCCTAGATAATCTTTCTAACATCTGATCAATGAAGGGTAAAGGAAAGTGATCTTTTCTCGTGGAATCGTTCAACTTCCTATGGTGAATGCAAACTCTCCAACTTGTGACTGTTCTTGTTGGAATCAATTCATTCTTTTCGTTGGTTACAACATTCATGCCTCCCTTCATTGAAACAACCTACACAGGACTTACCCAAGTACTGTCAAAAATAGGATAAATAACCCCAGCATCTAAAAGTTTAATTACCTTAGCTTTAACAACTTCCTTCATGTTGGGATTCAGTCATCTTTGAGGTTGTACACATGGTTTATATTCATCCTCCAGTAAAATTTTGTGGGTGCAAAATGATGGACTTATCCCTTTTGTCGAAACCATTTTTTATCGAGTTTTGAAAAAATGAGAATCGACTTTAAAAAAAATATGGAGTCGCCACCGATCCTTTTTGTTTAGGTGTGATCAGGCCACCTATAAAAATATCTTGGTCTGCAAAATTTGAGAAAACGAGTTCGGGAGTCGGTTACGTGCAAGGAAGGGTTAGCACCCTTGCAATGCCCAAAGTTGGTACCAAATTGATTAGCGTTGTCCTAATATCGAAAACTTGAAAATATTTAGGGCAAAAATTTTTAAAAGAATTCGTTAAATCAGAATTGAATCTCAAGATTAACTCGTTGCAAAGGAATAAAAGTATCATACCCAACACGTTAGGATATAACACCTTTATACTCTGACGTCGAGATTATCTTTGATCTTCAAAACATATGAAAAGGGTATTTGGTTATTTAGTTGAACGAAAAATCAACACCCAACACGTTAGAATGTAATTTTCTGTACTTCTAAACACGCAAATATTGCCTTGTTTTTCATTAAATCGGAATTGAATCTCAAGATTAACTCGTTTCAAAGGAATAAAAATATCATACCCATCACGTTAGGATGTAACACCTTTATACTCTGACATCGAGATCATCTTTGATCTTCAAAACATATGAAAAGGGTATTTGGTTATTTAGTCGAACAAAAAATCGACACCTACCACGTTAGGATGTAATTTTTTATACTTCTAACCACGCAAACATTGCCTTGTTTTTCATTAAATCGAATTGAATCTCAAGATTAACTCATTTCAAAGGAATAAAAGTATCATACCCAACACGTTAGGATATAACACCTTTATACTCTGATGTCGAGATCATCTTTGATCATCAAAACATATGAAAAGGGTATTTGGTTATTTAATCGAACAAAAAATTGACACCCAGCATGTTAGGATGTAATTTTTCGTACTTCTAAACATACAAATATTGCCTTGTTAGGGTGACAAGATCTACAATCTTTAACCTATTCCACTGCTAGTTAGGGAGATAGGGTTGGTGGCTTAAATCTGTTCCACTACTACTTAGGGAGACCAGATTTGTCGTTCGATCTTAGTTCCCTACTGCTTAGGGTGACAAGATCTACAATCTTTGATTTATTGCACTGCTGGTCGGGGAGATAGGATTGTCTCTGATCTGCTCCTATAACCTCAGGATTGCCAGACCTATTATCTTTGATTTGCTTCGCTCAGGAAGGCAATATCTTCGAATTCACCGATATTGCGACAACGTCTTCTAGGAGACCTGTCCTGTTAAATTGGTTTTGTGTTTGTGCTTATGCAAAATGGTTAGGATGCAATGATCAGAATGAATCTAATGCTCCTAACTAAATGTATTATGGATGACATTTGTATGAATGCAAAATGTCATAAGAATGGTCTTTTTACAAAGATTAGGAATGATTGGAATGAATCAAATGCCCCTAAATAGATGTGTCTTATGGATGACATTTGTATGAATGCAGAATGTCATGAGAATGATTTCTTACAATGATTAGGATGTAATGATCGGAATGAATTGAATGCTCCCAACTAAATGTGTTTTGCATGAATGCATAATTTCATGAGAATGACACCTGCTTAAGGTTGTCATCGCTCATCGTTTATCAGGGCTCTATCGCTGACGTATTATGCTACCATCTTGTTCGGCTAGTATTCTTGATAGAAAACTCGAGGAAACAATTATAACTGTTCAACAGATTTGCCCCGTTGTAACTTCAGGGTTCATCTCATTATGGCTTAGGGGTATAGGATCTGAATCTTTTCCTAACCATCCCATTGTGATTTCAAAATGTGGGATTTGTTTCTTCTTCAATCCATCACATTGCTATTCAAAAGTATAGGATCTATACTGGCTTCCATTTATCCCACCATAACTCGAGGGTGTAGGGTCCGTCATTTGTTCTATCAACTGATTACTCCTTGGGTGACCCAACCAAATGTGTATGCATGATATTTGCATGGATGCAGAATATCATTTTTCTCGCAAATAATTCCCCTTTTACACCTGGGTTATCATTTCCCATTTTTCGTTAAGGTTGTATCACCAACCATTTTTTGACAGAACATCCAAGGAGATATAGTCTCAGTTTAGACTCCTCTTCCACCAATATTTCCATCCCTCACACTTGGTGAGTTTTAAACAATAGTCCTGTTTCAATTTCTTGTATTATTCAGAAGCTTCCAGAGTAATATGTGAAACTTCTTTCATGAAAATATTATTAGTCCACTAATCGTTATTTCAATGCAAAATGCCCGAAAAAGATCATAACCATGGACAAGAAGGAAATTGATATAGCTCAAAACAAATAAGTTAAGCAAAGATAGCAATCGCAATCAAGAAAGAAATTTATTGTGAACATATCTTGAAAAGAATAATATAATCACAAGTAACAAATTTAAAATGGGTAAAATGGACACTAGGTTCCCCAAATATCGCAGCCTGAGTTTCTCTGTTCAAACTTCTTGAGGACCATTTTAAGCTCAATATGTGTTTAGGGGATCCAGAGTACTTTGTCGATGCCCCAAGATGTAGCATACTTTTTGATTGTTAATTCAGGCATAGCAAGACTGCTGTATGCCCCCCTTTGATCAAAATTTGAGCCGCCCTTTTCGGGTTTTCAACTCAAATCACCTTTGGTCTCAAAAAGCCCTTTACGGGTTTTCGCCTTGGCCTCTCCTTTTTCTTTCTTCTTTTTCACTGAAGTTTCTATTTTTCCTTTTTTTTTTGAAAAAACCTTTGAAATTCGATTTCTGATTTCTCCGGATTGGATAGGTCCCTACCATCCATCTCAGTCGATATTCATGCTTCCCCAGAACAGGCCTTCTTCGCTGCATAAGGTCCTTCTCAGTTTGGCATCCACTTTCTTCTGAAGCCTCTTTTGCATGGGAAAAGTCTTCTTCAAAGCCCTATCATGAAATTTTCTAGGGAGAATCATCTTTGTTTTGAGCTTCCATCATCTGACCGTGACAGATAGCTTTTAACATTCTTCAAATTCAACTGATCATATTGAGATTGGATTTATTCTGCCTCATCCAATTTTAGCTCTAAGAGAATTTCGACTCCAATGTGCAAAACCAATGAGAAATATGTTGCCCCGGTGACAGTCTTGGCCAATGTTTGATAAGCATAAAGGGTAAATAGTAACTTTTGTATGCCAACTGTTACAAGTCTCGATCTTTTTATGATCTTTTGTTTTTCTTTTTGGTCACTTTTGTCAGACCGATATGTGGCTTTGATCTTTGAGCAGAATCAGTGCTTTTGACATTGTGCGACTAAATATGATCTTTTCGATATCATTTATTTTATTTTTTGATTTTTTTATTTTTTTATGACTGTCGACTTTGTAATATTGGCATATGAAGCGACTTTTACCATCTTAGTGAAGTAACACACATCCATGAAAATGAATCTATATTGGCTAGAAGCTTTTGATGAGACTGGCTTGATAACCACCATGCCCCACATATAGACAAAATGGAGGAGGCATATAAGTCCTGTTTTTCTCAATTTGGCATTTGATGCAATTTTCCTTTCTAGGTAGACCAGTAGCCTAAACCTCATGATTAGCCTGACTATTGTAGAACCATTAGTATGGGTTTTTTAAACACCAATCTTAACAGCATGCCCACATTTCAGAAGCTTGGCGTGCCTTGATATGACCATGTGAAAATGTCTCGAATTCTTGAAAATAGCTCAATGGTGTCTCACCTTATTTCTGTGGTGAATTAGGCTTCGATTTTTGCCCCTTTCCTAAGTTCGCAACATCTACTGACCCTTTGCAAGGTGGAGTTTATTCTCATCTTGTTCTACCATCCTTAACAAATCAAAAGATAGGCTACAATCTCTATCATCTACAAAGTTTTTAGATCCCTTAGACCCATATCTCATTCAAAAAGGGAGTTAGTAACAACGTCACTCAGATCATTGATATCTGGGTACCCGAGTACGAAGATCCAAAATGATTCCAAGGATGATTATTTATATGATATGATCATAAATGAAGAATGAAAGAGTATTCCAAAAGAATAAAAGAATATATAGTATGAAAAAGAATGAAAGAATATTTGCTTAAAAGATGCATTTTATTGAAATAAAAATTTTGGACACAAGCCTATTTCACAAAAGGATTCTTGTTGCTTCTAGGCTTAAAGCAACAAGCATGTTTTGAATATTACTCTAGATTAACTAAAAAATACAGGGATCCCTTCCACAGTCCCATTATTTAAAATCTTTCCAAGTACGTAAAGGTAGAAGCTTGAAAAGGTCTATTCTCTGGTTCTCTCTTCGAATATATCGTTAATGTTCAGATTCCCTAATATTCCTTCGGGTTTTTAATTTCTTCAATCAGACCTCGCGCTAATGCTCTGAGCTCGATGCATCTTTGGATCTCATGCCCCTATCCATCATGGGCTTCACGATGTTTATTCCTTTAACAGAAAGTTTGGGAAACAAATTTTTTGCACCATAAAGATCATTGAATTTTATGATACCCAATCTGATGAGTCTTTCGACTACTTTCTTGAAAGCGGTGCAATTTTCCATCGAGCGCCCCATAATTCCTACATAGTATTTGTATTGGGCGTTCACATCGTGCCATTTAGGGTATGGAGGATGTATTGGTTCTATATGAAAAGGGAATACAACATTGCATTGAACAAAATTCGGTACAACTTCCTATACGAGATTGGGATGGGTGCGAACTGGAGTTTTTGAGTTTGATCTTGGATCGGGTTCTTACCTTGTGGATACCTGACGACTGGCAATTACTGTCCTTAGCTGGCCTACTGTAATCAAATCTGAGTGACCCTTGCTATACCTACTCGTACTATTCACTTCCCTTTCCTTCTTCTTCGGGACCTTTGAAGTCCATTCTCCCTTTTTTTTGTTTCTGCCAAAACAACTTGTTTGGCTCGATCATCCTTCGGGTTAAAACTTGAGCCCATCGGGATATTTAATAGTGTCGAGGTATTAATCTAAAATTGGGGTTTGATAATGACCGGTGCCCTTTGGAGGCACGTCTGGTCGAGCTAAGACACTCATTGGAGAATAAACAATGTCCTCATCATCATCCACACTATCGACAACTTGGCCACTCCTTTTTTCAAGCCCTCCGATTAGTAATTGAGTTAATTGGCGTATCATATTCATTTGATTTCGCATATCCTGCTAGATTTCGGCCAATTGCTCATGCATTTGTATTTTCCTTTTTTCTAATCTCTCCAACCTTTATTCCATGTTTTTCGGGTTAACTGAAATAATTTCACCTAATTAGGGACCTTATGTGAAAATGCAATGCAAATGATGTAATGCAAATGCATGAAATGCAAATGCATAAAATGAATGAGAGAGAGAAAGAGAGACATTGATTCTGAATTCAATTCCATTAGAAGAACTTCTCTAGAAAATAGATTTCTTTACATAAAACGATTACGTATGCGACTTTGTCCTCATAGTCCAAGTGAAAACATCGATCTTCTCCTTCATATCCGGATGCTGTAGTCGAATCCTTCAAATCCTCCCAAAAGATATCTCTTTTATTTCCACTTGGCTTGATTCGGGTCATGGTTCGCTGCTCACTTATCCCTTGCGATATTGATTAGCTTCTTTAAGAAAATTGACGCATGATAGCTCTTGCACAATTCTTGTCAATTTAAATCTTTGCATTCCTCTACGGACTATCAACTTTCTTCTATTGTATTTACTCAGACCATGTTCGGACAACCGTATTTTAATCCACTTTATAAAGAAATTTGTTTCCTTATGACAAACTACTCTATTTAGCAATCGAATTACTAATCAACATCTCATTTCTATAATGATGCAATGCAATGCAATGCAGTGCAATGTAATACAAACATAAACACAAAACACGGTAGCATAAGAAAAATAAACAACCAAAATAGATTGCCTAAATGAGTGACCATTAGGGTTTGACATGGCTTTACCTATGGTTAGCTCTTAGGATTTGCTATATGTGGTTTGGTTCTAAAGAGAAGGTACCTAAACTAGCAGATTCCTCAATCCTCACCCATTATAGGCTCATATGGATCGAGTTTGGTTCAGGGGAATACATTTCCCTATGGCCATGCGGAGGTGAAAACCTCACGAATCACATAGGTACAGATGTATCCCGGAAGTAGTCCACTAGCCCATGCAGAGGTGAAAACCTCACGAAGGCATAGTTTCTCACTCCCACTTAAAAGTGTAACCACAAAGGTCATGTAATGCAAATGTAAGTATTATAAGACTTGACATTATTGCATTTATAGCACGAACAAATGCTTTAAAGGAAACATGATTTTCTAAATTTTTTTTTCAAGTTTTCAATCAAAGGACAAGAATTAACCAATCTATAGCCTGACTCTCAACCCGTCCCCAGTGGAGTCGCCAAGCTGTCGAAACCATTTTTATATAGTTTTGAAAAAATTGGAATCGACTTTAAAAAAATACAGAGTCACCACTGATCCTTTTTGTTTAGGTGTGATCAGGTCACCTAGAAAAATATCTTGGTCTGCGAAATTTGAAAAAATGGGTTCGGGAGTCAATTACGTGCAAGGAAGGGTTAGCACCCTTGCAACACCCAAAGTTGGTACCAAATTGATTAACGTTGTCCTAATGTCGAAACCTTGAAAATATTTATGGTAAAAAAATTTAAAAGAATTCGTTAAATCAGAATTGAATCTCAAGATTAACTCGTTTCAAAGGAATAAAAGTATCATACCCAGCACGTTAGGATATAACACCTTTATACTCTGACGTCGAGATCATCTTTGATCTTCAAAACATATTAAAAGGGTATTTGGTTATTTAGTTGAATGAAAAATCAATACCCAGCACGTTAGTGAAACATCCCAAAGTTGGGCCTAGTAGGATTGGGCCCATTGGGTTTTAGGCGTAAGAGCGTTTAAAATTTTTGGGAATAAGAGAATGGCTTTAATGCAATTTGGATCTAGTAGGTGAGTGATTTTGGATGGTTAGGGGGCTTCTATGAAGTCTCAGGTTCAAGTTAGGCATTAGGAAAAATTTTGGTTTTGGGTGAATAAAACCCTAGGAGTTAGTAGTAGGCTTTAAGAATAAAATATGGGGAAAATGACACAAGAAAGTGAATTGTCTAGTGGCAAGGCGTCATTAAGGGTGCAAAGGAGCCTAGGTTCGAGTAGCAGAATTCCCTTTCTGCTTGTTAATTTTTATGCCAAAGCTAAGGAGTTAGTGTGCTCAGGATGGACTCTCTTGGATGGGTGTTGAAAAAGTCAACACATTTGAATTGGATGGAGAGGAGTGAATGTAGGAGCTTGACTCATTCAAATCGATTTGAATGAGTGGATGAGAGGAAAATAAGGAGGAAAGGAAGGGATTGAGTTGGGGGAGTTGCTAGCTGAAATTTAAAGGGAGTTTTGGTGTGCATTTCGATTTTGGAGAGTAGTAAGGGGTGTGTCAAATTTGGATTGTTTGGGGTATGAATTTTGGCATTTTGGTGGGTGTTCATTTTCTTTTCAGCTTGAGTTTTCTTCCATCTCCTAGTGTGCTAAAACACTCTCACAATTGCATTCTTATGCATTTTTGCTCTCTCCCTTTTCTCTCGAAATACCTTAGTCGAGTGCTCTCCTAAACTCCTCATCATTTCTTTTTCTTTTACTTCTTTAGTGTCTGGCCGAATCTCCTCTAGGTTCTTTTCTTTTATGCCAAGCAAAAATCATCATATCACCTCTCTTGCGATTTCTTTTTCCCCTCCCAATCTCTTTTGTGTCAAAACTTGTTCTCTCTTTCCTTTCAATCCTAAAAGCCGAAACCTCTGCTACTCTTCTCCTTTTTCTTTTCTGACATCTTGGCCGAATACCAATTGAGTGAGATCGATCTCTTTTCATCTTTTCTTTATTTCGTGGGGTGACACCGGCATTTAAAGGTAAGTTCTTATCCCTTATCCCTTCCCTCTATCATCTCTTATCCCTTATCCCTTATCCCTTCCCTCTATCATTTCATATAGTGACAAAAGTTGAATCCTTTGGTACTCATAAGTGATCTTTCGAGTTTTGTGGCAGCAGATTCAGCGTTGGCTATTTGTCATCACTCTTAGTCAGTTTCGTTAGTGTAGGGGTAAGTGCTTTTATTATTTTGACATTTTTTTTGTATGTTATTATGTTAAAATACCATAGCTTTAATCCTATGATAGTAGTACTTGGCCGATTGTAGGGGGGAGACTTTCCATCGTGTGGCCTTGGGTTTTACGTGGAGATCAAAAAGTGTTAAGGTAAGAGTGATCATTTGGGTGCGTTATCTTTTCCTTCGAGATTTCTTGGTTAAGCCGAATGGCTATTTGCTTAATGGATTGTGTTGGCCGAATATAGGAAGGGTGAAGGCAAGCGGTTGGATTTTTGGGTTTCACTCGATTCGTGGTTTTGATCTAAATCTTCGGGATTTATCAATTAGGTAAGGGATTTATTCATTCGGGTTTGATATTCTTAGTCATAGTATTCTCTGTGTTAACCTGGCTTAGTGACCCAAAGGTGTTATGGAATCTAATGGCAGCCAAGCATTAGGAGGGGTCAGATCTGAGACCCCAGCCCCTAAGTTCAAGAAGAGGGCCATGTCTACGGTTCGCGATTGGCCACCTGGGTGTGGACCAGCATCCCAGCAGGAGAGTAGGCAGATAGCGGTAGTGTCGATTAACGATAGTACCGACGTAGAGGGTGTCATATTGCGAGTAATCAGGTGTGTAACCCTTACACACTTCATTAGTTAATTTGCTAATTATGTTTAATGTTAAAAAGTCAAAATAACTATTGAAATAGGTGTGTTACCCTTGTGGGTATGAGCGTGGACTCCGGGTAAGTCCCTTATGGATTGGCTATCGATATATGCTGTTATACTATTTGATTATGCTATGCTATGTGATATTTGTATTACAAACATGTTAATATGCCACGGAAAATATGTTCATGATGATGGGTATGTTGAGAGGAGGGGGAGGATGATTTAGACTGTCACTAGTGGTTTTGACCACACAGTGGTTTGGCCCCGCTTTCCTTATTATTTGTGACCAGTCTCAGTGGTTTTGACCACCAGTAGTTTTGACCACACATGGATTATTGTGACTCGTCCCAGTGGTTTGGTACCATAGTGGGTTGGCCCCACCTGTTGATTACAGGATTGTCATCAGTGGTTTTGACCACACGGTTGGTTGGCCCCACCATATGATTTGTGACTATAGTCACCAGTGGTTTTGACCACACTTATGTGATTTGTGACTACGGTCACCAGTGGTTTTGACAACCAGTGGTTTTGACCACCAGTGGTTTTGACCACACGGGGTAGACATAGGATTTTGGTTGGTTAGGTTGGGTTTGCATGATTTGCATATTGACTTATGAAATATGTAAGTGCTTGTTATTATCGGGATGGGGATTTATACACTTAGTCCCGGTGACTCACCCCTTCCCTTCCATTTTTGCAGATAAGGCTTAGATCGCGGATGTAGAGCGGGTGGACTCGAGGTGGCCATGCACTTTGTTTTCGGGTTTTGTTTTAAACTTCCATTTTGGTTTATATTTTCTTTAAATTTGGTTTTGGATTTGTAAGAAGGCCACTAAATTTTATTACTTTGGGTTTTTGATTATCTGCTTTAAGTTTTATCATACTGTGCTTAAGTTAAATAACATAGCATGCTCAAATAACCGGTAAAAATCAACGTTTTTGAAAAAATCATACCTCTTGTCGGGATTTTTACAAGTTTTACCATCGGGTATTAATAAACATATGAGGTTGATGAACAACACAGATTATCTCCAACTTAAGTTTTTACATCAAGTTCAATTACATTGTAATATCCAGGATTTAGGGGTTATGCATTTTCACTTAAATAAATGTGGCTATGTGCTTGTGTGTGGTTTGAATGTGTTTTGGGGCTTCGGGAACCTTGGGATGTAGGTGGAAGCCTTAGAAAAATATTTGATTTTAAGCCTAAAAAGGGAACTAAGGGAGCTAGGCCTTAAGGAGTTTAGTGTGTGGCTTAGGACACAAGAACTTAGCTAGTAAAGTGGCAAGGGAGGCGCCACAGAGAGTGTGAAGGGGCCTAGGTTTGAGTAACGCAGGTGGTGTTTGGAGCTTTTATTTTTTGGCATGGAGGTGCAGTGGTGGACGGCACAAGGACTCTAAATGGATGAAGTGTAGATTGGGTCAAAAAGCTCAAATATTTGGCTAAGTAGGAGGAAAAAGAAGGGATTTGGATGAAAGAGGAAGAGTTGGACGACAAAAGGACTTTGGAGGGGGTATATTTGGTCATGCATAGGGGAGCTAAGTGCCGAAATTGCTTAAGGGGTTCTAGGTGCATTTTGGCTCTCTTATCTTCTATTTTCTTCTTCTCTTTACTCCTCTTTAGACCGAACCCATCTCCCTCCCTTTCCTTCTCTTTTAATTTGCTTAGGCCGAAACTTCATCCATTCTCTTTTGCCGAAATCAATCCCATTCCATCTTCTTCCATCTCTTTCATCTTGAAAAGCCGAAACCCCTTTGTGTTCTCTTCTATTCCTTCAAAGTGGTTGGCCGAATATCCTTGGCCTTATTTCTCTTCTAGCGTGCTCTAAACTCCATACTCAGTTTGAATCTATCTCCAGTTCTTTCATTTGAGTTAGCCGAATCTTCTGGTAAGTAAACTTCCTACTCTTCTTTTCTTCTTGACTGATTTGGTTAATGCTGAATCTTATTTGTCCCTCTTTGATATTTCTTCAATCGTTATTAATTGGGGTCTTAACTCTTTTCTTGTTCCAAAATGGTGAGGTAGCCGAAATCCCTAACATCACTTAGGGGTGCCGAACATTGGTGCTTGGTAGCCGAATACTGTAGATCTTCGGGATTTAGCTAAGCGATCTAGGTAAGGGTTCTAGTGTTTCGGATCTATCTCTCATTCATTCAAAAGCCAAAGGCTAATCATTTTTGTGTGCTAGTGCTTGGCCGATTGCAAAGGAGGTACATCACGTAGCTTCGAGATTTGGTTGGAAACCAAATCGGCATAAAGGTAAGGTGTTATCTTCATGCGACATATCCTTCGGGATCACTAGTTGAGCCGAATAGGCTTTTGGTTACTAACAAAGTGTTGGCCGATTGTAGGAAGGGGGAAGGCAAACGTCTCGGGATCTCATTAGTTTCGCGTAGTTTTGGGATTTTGCTTGGATCTACGAATAGTCAGGTGTGTAACGCTTACACACTTTGTTAGTATGATATGTTTATTGTGTTACTGTGATAGCCATTAAAACCGGTGGTTATGCCTGGTGGGCATGAGTGTCGACTCTGGGTAAGTCCCCTGATTATGGACCTCGTTATATGCTATCATGTCATTGTTTAGTGCTTATAGGTATTGATATGGAAATATGTGTAATTTCGTTGTGACTTTGGGGTAAGGCGCATTGCATGATATCTGAATAATATGTATGTTGCATGGGCATATGGGTGATAATGATTAAGGGGAAGTGTTCCTGTGGTTTTTACCACATTATCCGGTGACTTATGTCACATATTATGAATCCGGTGACTCTGTCACATTATCTGGTAGCTATGCCACGATTATAAGGGCGATGTGCAGTTGACTGCAGCGACTGTCTTCAAGGGTGTGTAGCGGATGGAGGGTCGATTTAGTAATCCCCACGGTGTGATTGGCAGGTATGGGTGGTGTGTAGAGGTTGGAAATCTAGGTGGGTTTGGGTTGCATCATTGCTTATATTTGTTTGTATGTGATTTAATATTCCTTAATCAATTGGGAATCTGTGTTAGTTGTTACACACTGAGTCTGTTGACTCACCCTTCGTGGGCAAACATTTTGCAGGTGATACTCAGTGAAATGGACCGGGTCGGCAGGGACTTAGTGGTGGCCATGCTCAGCCCAGTAATTTTCGGGTTTTCTTATGATTTAACTTATCACGTTTTCTTATTATGTTTTCGGGATTTATTTCGGGTTTTTGTTTTTGTTGTAATAAGGCCATTACTATTTAACTATTTTGTGCATGCGTTTTAATTTTTATTCTGATATGATCAACATTAAACAAATGGTTAAACAAATTTTCGTAAAACAACTTCAAATGTTTTGACACCTAAACACCTACGATTTTCAACTTAATGATAAGCTCTAAAATTCGGCATTTCTTTTAACTTGTAATTTTTGAAATATGAAGATAACGTTTTTCTACAAACTTCAATAACAACATGGTTTTCAACTTGATCATAACACAAATCTATTTTCTTCAAAACCACCAATTTTTCCAAGATGACAAAACAAGATTTAGCTATGTTTTACTCAAGGAGCATAACAAATCCGGTCAGGGCTTGTGGCCGGGTTTGGGGTGTTTCATACATAACGGTTTTAACTTAATTATTTTAAACTCACTCGGGTTTTCATACAACCAAACGACTTACCAAAACTAGAAACAACAAATGATCTTCTCAAGGGAGTTTTCTTTTAAACTCAAAATGAAAAAAATGTTTTCGATAACAATTTTTCATAAAAGTAAACCGGCAACTTGTTTTCTACAAAATATTTTTCACTCTGTAACATACTGAATTCGATCGTGGTGTGTTGATCGGGTTTGGGGTGTTACAGTTAGGATGTAATTTTTCCGTACTTCTAAACACGCAAATATTGCCTTGTTTTTCATTAAATCGGAATTGAATCTCAAGATTAACTCGTTTCAAAGGAATAAAAATATCATACCCAGCACGTTAGGATATAACACCTTTATACTCTGACATCGAGATTATCTTTGATCTTTAAAACATATGAAAGGGTATTTGGTTATTTAATCGAATGAAAAATTGACACCCAGCACGTTAGGATGTAATTTTTCGTACTTCTAAACACACAAATATTGCCTTGTTTTTCATTAAATCGAATTGAATCTCAAGATTAACTCGTTTAAAAGGAATAAAAAGTATCATACCTAGCACGTTAGGATATAACACCTTTATACTCTGACGTCGAGATCATCTTTGATCTTTAAAATATATAAAAAGGGTATTTGATTATTTAGTCGAACGAAAAATCGAACCCAGCGCGTTAGGATGTAATTTTCCGTACTTCTAAACAAAAAAATATTGTCTTGTTTTTCAAATACGCAATCTTAAAATTGATTCAATGTACGCTTTTAACGAAAGAAAATATTTAGAAAGAATTCGAATATATTTGAGTTTGAAATATAAAATAATAACTAGTAACACAAGTAATTAATCATGACTTAATATACAAGCTCAACATTATGAACGTAATTGTAGACGAAATTTAATGCACAAATATACAATAACGGTAATCGCATAATTAAAAAAACATATTAACAATCAATAATAATTCTACAAGATTTATGATGGCAAACTAATGTAAAACAAAATTTGAATGCTAACAAATGTGTTTAAAAGCAATTGGAAAATATTTAAAACTAATAATTCATGAAACAATTCAAAATTAATGTAATAATTTACAAATAAATTTATGAAACAATTATCATAAAATAAGCATATACATATTAATATATATACTAGCTTATGTATACTAACTTATATATATACTAAATTATAAAAGAAAATATATATACATAAATAGATTAAAATATATATATACATATGAGTACAAAATCTATATGGCATGAGATTAATAATAAACAAAATAATTTAAAACATAATATATAGGTTTAAAGATAATAGTATATAAAAATAAAAATACATACAAGTATTTATAAAGAATATTTGAAATAGTAATAAATTATAAGAATATTTTAAATTTAAAATTATACACATCTTTAAAACAAAGAAATGTACAAAGAGAATTTAAAATAGATGAATTATAAAATAAATAATCCAAAAAAATTTATACTAATGAATGTAAAAAAATAACAAACTAAAAGCGATGTAAAATTAGCGTAAAAGTTCATAACAAGATATCAAAACAATTTCAAAGAATAAAAAAGAATAGAAGCTATACTGAATTGAAATAAAAAGAAACTTCAAATGACCATTTAAAAATAAAAAAAATTAATGAGATAAGATTAAGGATCAAAATAAGACACACGCGAACTAGAAAGGACTGAAAATGAAATTAAATTGGATTCCAAAACGGAGCGTTTAAACCTGAACTAATTTGAAACAGAAAGTAAATCCCAGGAAAAAATTAAAATGTAAAAGAAATCGAAAAAAGCATAATTGAATCGCGATGTGGAGCAGAGGGACTAAATGTGAAAATAATCCTTTTAAAGCGAAAAGGCGCGGATCCGGGTCACAAATCGGGTCGACGCGTGACCCTACACCTTTCCAAATGGTGCCGTTTTGCTATAATATTAATCCCCTAAAAGCAACGCTAAACTATTTGCTAACCCTTTCCTAAATCGCAACCCTTGTCCCTTTCTATTTTTGTTCTTAGCCGCGCCTAAGGATTTCTCTATTCAACCACTAAAAACGCCATCATAATCGGCGTGTAGTGGTGCATGGAGATCCGATTTACAAACGTCTTCGTCTGAATCTGATTGTGACGAAGAAAATGAGGACGCACAAAGGTAATCTTCCTTTTTTCTTTATATTTGTCTGTAGAAATAAAAAAATGCTATTGAAATAGATAAAAGCACAAGAAGAAGATGAAATTGGAGAAAAACCTCTAAAATTATGTTTTTTTGGTATTTCTTGTGTATTAAAAAAATCGTGTGTACAAGAAAATGGGGATCCCCCTTTACAATATTTCCTCTCGACTTTTTATAGTCGAATGTTAAATAAAATGAAGAACAAAAATACAATCGTTTGTCCTCTTTTCAGCATTTTTCCTTGCTGTTGGTTTGCAGGTACGAAAGGCAGATGTGGCTAGGGCACGGAGGTTTGTCGACGATCTTGGTGTCTTTGGAGGCAAGACGGAGGTCTTGGTGATGACTCATGGCGTGGTAGAGCGCGGTAGTCCAAACGCCTGGATGGGCATGCATGGGGACACGCGCGATGGAAGCTAAAACGGCTCTGGAACCCTCTGGAAGCTCTAGGGTTTTCTAAATATTTCTAAAGTTTCAGGCAATTTGGGCTTCCTCTGTCATTGGGCCATTCGAGGTTTGGGCTCTGTTGTAATTGGATTGGGTTTTTTGGTTTTAGGTTTGTTGTAATCTAATGGACCCTGGACTTTATCTTATTTTGGGTTTGGTTTTAATTTTTGGGTTTTAATATTGTAATGGACATGGACTGTAATTATTGGTTTATTTTTTGTTTTTTTATTTGGTAATGGGCCGGGCAAATTGGGCTTGCTACACCTTTATTGTCAGAAACTTTCCAAGCTATGGCTCTTTTATGCTCCTTTAATACCGTAGTAACTCATCTTTCTCATTAGGTTTTAATTCCGAAGAAATAATTACCGGTAGTGTAGAGTTATCTCCGTGGAATGCATACTCTAAATGGTTTGTAACTGTTTCAATTCCAATTTGGGAGGCTCTTTAGTAGAGGGTTTTAGTTTGTCAATTATTTCAATGCCCTCATACTTCTTTTGTCTTGGGGAAGAAGTATTAGATTTAACTCACTTTTTATCACCTCTATTTCATCGGTATCGTTGTTTGCCCTTCACCTTGGGTAAGACACAATTCCAACATGTCTTCATGCATGATTTCCTGAAACGAGTCTTGAATAAAATGATCAATAGTATCAAGAAAATAACAGGAATCATCTTGTTCTTTAGAATATCACATTGCATCATAAATTTTAAAAATAATTTCCTTGTCACCTACCCTTTGTAACACCCCAAACTCGGCCTATGCATTAAGCCCGAATTTTGGCATGCCACACAAATTTAACGTACATTCAAATCATTTAACGAAGTAGAAATCAAATTTCAAAACGATTAAGAGAATGAATTTATCGAAAAATTGAGGTTTATTTGAAATCCTTGATTGAAAACACAAGGGATTATCATTGGATCTATAGAGTAGTATTTGATTAAAATTTTAAAATTTATTTAATCAAAATATTCTAACGAAGAGTTAAAGGATTTCATGAGTTTTAAAGATATTTAAGAAAAACCTTTATTTTATACGAAAGTTTTAGAAAAACATTTATGAAAAACTAAGTCAATCGAACATAATAAAACTAAAACATAATAAATCCATCCACATAATAAAATCCATAATTAAAAAGGCCTTATTACATCGCCATTAAAAATAGTACTTAATAAAAATTATAAAAGAAGTCTTAAAGTTTTATAAACCACCATTTGTAGTATAGCCTCCCCACGAAGTCATCTCTGACCCAAGTCTCCATCAATTGTTATTACCTAAGAGGGGTAAAAAAAATGGGGTGAGTGGGCCAAGACCATTTAAACATTTATTTGGATAAGTCCATTTCAAAATATAATAATTGAGCATATTTATATATATATATATATATATATATATATATAAATGCAAATGATATGCAATTCCCAAAACCAAACCTAGATTTCCATCCGCTACACACCCCCGTACCCAACCAGCACACCTATGGGGAGCTTTAGTCACCCACCCCACCAACACACCAAAGTAGGCTTTAAGCCCAATATAATATTTGTGCCAACGGCCATTTAAATAATTGTGGTAGAACCACCAATCTAGATTTTGGGCAACGGCCATCGTGACAGAGTCACCTATCTAGAATTCTGGCATCAAGCCTTTCTTCTCTTCATCATTGATCCCAACCCATGCAATCATGTTTATGCATAACCAAATATTTGTAAAGAAAACCATACTATAATTTATGAATTTTTGGCCCATTAAAACACATATCACATATAGCCCATTTGTCGGTTATCACAAATGGCCCAATTATCAAATTTCACTTATGGCCCATTTATCAAATATCACATATGGCCCAAAATTCTCAATTATCACATATGGCCCAAATTTACCAAATATCACATATGGCCTAAATTTATCAAATATCACATATGGCCCAAATTTATCAAATATCACATATGGCCCAAATTTATCAAATATCACATATGGCCCAAATTTGCCAAATATCACATATGGCCCAAATTTGCCAAATATCACATATGGCCCAAATTTATCAAATATCACATATGGCCCAAATTTATCACTTATTATCGTTTTAGCCATTAAGGACGATTTCAAAATTTTCACGATCTTAATACCGATTTCATGATCTTAACACTAAAGTGTTGATAATACCATATTTTCCGATTTCACCAACTTTACGATTTTTAATCCAACTTTTACTACTGTATAGCCATCTAACCCATGAGATATAGTGTGAGATTACACATCTGATTATGGTGAGAACTACACTCTCCCGCTCGCCGATATTAAACACACATTACGAAGGATTAGAACACTAAAATTTAATATTAAACTATTCTAATACTGAGCGATCTAAATCTTACCCTCGGAATCTCGAATAACCACTATTTGTGATTTCTCTCCGATCAAAGGTTTAGTACCACGAGTAAACAATGGTTCGGGGGTACGTACGACTTCGAATAATTGGTTTTCACCGGATGAGGGTCCACAACCCGGTGGAAAATCTCAGATTCCCGAAACAGTCCTTCTCTTGAATTTAGGGGGAATAACGGAACCACCCCTCTTACGAACACTATTTACTACTCTTTTCGTCCCTATTTTGATTGTCTTCAAAGACAAAGAATCATTAGTCCTAACAATATATCGAAAATCTTAAGACTAAAGGCTTAAATAGTGTAATCGATTTACCTTAATAATCCCTTACCTTTAACACCTTAAATCCGATTTCAACGATCTACGACGTTTACGAACACTTGAGTTTCAACTCTCCACTATCACACTATTGTCCAAGGCTTCAAAGAAGAATGATCAAGAAGGATACTTATGTATAATGGAAGATTCGGCTATGAATAAACAAAGAAAATAAAAATAATTCGGCAATGGAGTAATCTAACATTCGGCCATGAGAGATAAGTAATGAAGAAAGTATGGTTAAAAAGAAAATAAGAGATGAAAGAAAGAGATGATGTTGATTCGATTTTTAAGAGAGAAAAGAGAAAGAAAGAGAAAGAAAATGATAGGTTTATAATTCTTTTATCAATGGTAAAAGAAAAGCAATGAGAGAGTGTTTAAGACAATGGTGCATTCGGCAATGGGGAATGAAAACTATGGCTTGTTGTGTTGGTAGTTTGGGCACTAGGAGAGGTTTTTGAAAAAATAAGGTGATCAAATGGTCAAAAAAATATGGACATAAGAAATGAAACAAAAGTTTCTTTTCTCCTATACCAATACATTCGGCCAAGAGAGAAAATAGATGGAGAGGAAGTGTTTTGCAAAAGCAAAAATGACCAAAGTTAATACCTCCAAAAGCTACCAACCAAACTAGCCTATCACCAAAATTCACCACTCAAATTCGGCTCCCCCTTTTAGTCCACAAAACCGTCCCATTCATGGTCAAAATGGCCATAAAAGAGTTACCAAAACATCAACCTAATCTCAAGCCTTACCATCCTCCATTTCCCTTAAGTTTGAGAATCTTATCCCCAAAGTCAAGCAATACCATCCCTTAACTCATGCTTACCATAACCTCAAGTCTTCTTACCAAAAATGATATCCAACTCATCCCTTAACCTTATCCATGACCGACACTTACTAAGGAAAGCAAAAAATAAAAGCTTTCAAAATGCATGCTAGGAGATTCGAACCTCTCACTTCAAGCAAACATGCATGCGCCAACTCCACCTTGCTACTAGCTCATCTTATGCTAGTTTTTAACACTTAAATTTACTTAAACCTCAAAGTCACTTGGTCCACTTCAATTAAATACTCCTTACTAAAATTTATTCTAATTCTGAATTGTTCTCAAGTCTTCTCAAGACTATACTAAACATGCAAAATTTTATTATACACAAGTTAAGCACTAAAACATGCATCAATTCAATACTCAAATTTTAGGATGTTACAACTCCACCCTCCTTAAAGAAAATTTCATCCTCGAAATTTACCTGGCTAAAAGAGATGAGGATATTGTTGTCGAATTGCATCCTTAGGCTCCCAAGTAGCTTCTTCCACTCCGTGATTATGCCATAAAACCTTGACCAATGGTACAGTCTTCTTTCTTAACACCTTAACATCTCTGTCTAAGATTCTCACTGGTTCCTCCTCGAAAGACAAATCTGGCCTTAATTCCACTTCTTAACATGGAAACATGGAAACATGGATCCGATCTATAGCATCTAAGCATAGAAACATGGAAAACACTATGAATCTGACTCAATTCCGGAGGTAAATCAAGTTGATAGGTCCACTGGTCCTACACGCTTTAACACACGGTACGGTCCAATGAACCTAGGGCTCAACTTGCCTTTCCTTCCGAATCTAAAAATCTTTTTCCACGGTGAAACTTTCAAAAAAAGCTGATCTCCCACCGTAAACTCGATAACTTTACGCTTCAGATCCGCGTATGACTTTTGTCTATCCGAAGCTTCCTTTAACCTCGCTTGAATTACCTTTACTTTTCTTCCGTCTCTGATATCAATTCAGGACCCAAAAGTTGTCGTTCCCCTAATTTAGTCCAACAAATAGGAGTATGACATCTACGACCATATAACGCTTCATAGGGTGCCATCGAATCTTTGGATTGATAAGCTGTTGTTATCATAAACTCGCCAAGCGGAGAAAATCCTCCCAACTACCTCTGAAATCAATCACACAACCTCTTAACATGTCTTCCAAAATCTTGATTACTCTTTTCGACTGATAATCTGACTAAGGGTGAAAAGTCGTACTGAAGTTTAACTTTGTACCGAGAGCCTCATGCAAAGCTTTCCAAAATCGTGATGTAAACCGAAGATCTCTGTCCGATATGATAGACATTGGTACCCCATGCAACCTCACGATTTTAGAAACATACAGTTTAGCCAACATCTGCAATGAGTAATCCATACGAAATGGTAGAAAATAAGTAGTCTTCGTTAATCGATCTACTACCACCCAGACAGAATCTTTCTTAGTAGGTGTTAAGGGTAACCCACTAACAAAATCCATCGTTATCCGCTCCCATTTCCATAATGGAATCTTTACTGGTTGCAACAATCCCGATGGTAATTGATGTTCCACCTTTACTTGTTGATAGGTCAAACACTTTCCCACAAAATCAGTAACTTCCTGTTTTAACTTTGGCCACCAATACTATTCACGGAGATCCCGATACATCTTATTTCCTCTAGGGTGCATAGCATAAGGGCTACTATGTGCCTCTAGAAGAATCATTTGCCTCAAATCCGAGTCCTCGGGCATACAAACCCTTCCACAAAAGCACAGTACACCATCTTTGTTCAAACCAAAATCTCCTATTACACCACTTTCAGCTTGTTGTATTAAAGGACCCAACTTTTCATCGGATAATTACTTTTTCCTTGATTTGTTCCAACCATAGAGGCTTCACCTGAAGTTCTGCTAACAAACTGCCATCCTCATACAAACTGAGATGAGCAAACATTGCTCTTAACTCCGATACAATCTTACGACCCAACGCTTCTACCACAACGTTAGCCTTTCTAGGATGATACTCGATTGAGAAATCATAATCCTTTAACAACTCCACCCATCTCCGTTGTCTTAAATTCAACTTCTTTTGGGTAAGGAGATACTTAAGACTCTTATGGTCCGTATAAATGATTGACTTCTCACCGTAAAGATAATGTCTCCAAATCTTTAATGCAAACACTACCGCAGCCAACTCCAAATCATGAGTAGGATAATTGACTTCATGCAACCTCAATTGTCGAGAAGCATAAGCTACCACTTTTCCACTTTGCATCAGTACACATCCTAAACCCGTGTGTGACGCATCACACGATGTGCAGTAAACTCTTTTTGGCCTCTGGTTGAATCGATCTTGGCACTTTCGTTAGAATCTTCTTGATTTCGAAACTTTCTTATTTATCGGTCCATACATATGGTACTTCCTTCCGCAACAACTTAGTTAGGGAAAACAATCAACGAAAACCCTCAACAAAGTGTCTATAATAACCACCAAACCCAAGAAACTTTGGATCTCAACTCATCGACTTTGGCGGTTTCCAATCCAACACAGCCTCTACCTTTCGAAGATCAACTCTTATTCGTTCAGCTGACACTACATGACCCAAGAAAGTCACTTCCTTCAACCAAAATTCACACTTACTGAATTTGGCATAAAGTTGCTTATCTCACAAAATTTGCAGCATAGTGCGCATATGAGAGTCATGCTCTTCTTCATTCCTCAAATATACCAAAATGTCATCAATGAACACTACTACTAACCGGTCTAAATAAGGCTGAAAGACTCAATTCATCATGTCCATAAATGTAGCTGGTGCATTAGTCAAACCAAACGGCATCACTAAAAACTCATAATGTCCATAGTGAGTTCGGAATGTCGTCTTATGAATATCTGCCTCTTTCACCTTGAGTTGATGATAAACCGATCTCAAATCAATCTTGGAGAAGATTGATGCTCCTTTTAATTGATCAAACAGGTCATCGATTCTCGACAATGGATACCTATTCTTGATCATCAATTTATTCAACTGCCTATAATTAATGCACATATGCATCGACCCATCCTTCTTCTTGACGAACAAAATCGGTGCTCCCCACGGAGACACCCTTGGTCGAATAAATCCCCGATCTAGTAGCTCTTGAATTTGAGCTTTAAGCTTCGCTAACTCCTTCGGTGCCATTCTATAAGGAGCAATGGACACCAGAGTAGTTCCGGGTAAAAGCTCAATGCCAAATTCTACTTCCCGATCTGGAGGTAGACCCGAAAATTCTTCGGGAAAGACATCTAGAAATTCTTTCACCGTTCTCACACCTTCTCCTAATAAATCCTTGGCATCCAAAGCACTGATGAATGCTAGGAATGCTCTATTCCCTTTTCGTACCAACTTTTCTGCCTTCAAAGCAGATACCACATTTGCCAAAAAGTTTCTTCGCTCGCCTATCATTATTATCTCCTCATCATCCACAGTCTTAATTAACATCCGCTTTTCGGCACAATCCAATTGCGCCCGATGCTTCACCAACCAATCCATGCCCAAAATAAGATCAAACTCACCAAAAGGTAATTCCATCAAGTCTGCTAGAAATACCTCTCTTTGAATCTCTAAGGGCACATCTCTGAATAATTTATTCACTATTACCGACTGTTCTAAAGGACTAATCTCTATCGGTAATCTCAGATCTAATATTTAGGTTTCCAGATATAGCACTAGCAACATACGAGTGGGTAGATCCGATATCTATCAAAGCAGTAATAGGTATATCAGAGATGAAGAAGTACCAGTTATCACATCAGGTGCATCGCCGTCCTCACGACGCCTGATAGCATAGACCAATCCTAGTTGTCTTTCCTCCGTGTTACCTCTAACACCATTACCTCGACCCGGTCCATCTTGTCCACGTCGTTACCATTACCATGACCTGGTCCACAACCTCTTGGTGACTGCTGAGTACCTATAGCTAGCTGAGCCTCAGGGTTACGAGCTTCGTGAGTCGTTTCAGTCCGTCGAGGATAATTCTTAAACTGATGATCCTTGGATCCACATTTAAAATAGGCTCCAATTTTCCTCCAACATTCTCCGGGATGTCGTCTACCACAGTCGACACATTCTCTAATCTGATTGGTAGTAACAGATGCCCTAACTTGAACTACCTCATCATTCTGTGGCTTCTTTTGAAACATTTTAGAAGAACCAGAATACTTAAAATCCCTCTTGCCTCTTACTTTTTCCCGGTTCTGGAGTTCTTAATTCTTAGCCTCTTCGGCTAACTTAGCTTTTTCTACAAGCGAAGTAAAAGTCCGCACTTGTTGTAGGGCTATCAGTACCCGCAACTCATCATTCAGTCCATCCTCAAAGCATACACAGCGTTCATGATCAGTCTGCACTATAGTACGAGCATAACAACTTAAACGAAGAAATTCTGCCTCGTGGGCTACCACAGTCTTACTTCCTTGAACCAAATTCAGGAATTCTTTCCTTCGGGCATCTACATAACTTGTTCCGACGTACTTCCCTTGGAAAGCAGCTTTAAAGAAATCCCAATTAACCAATGTAGCCTCGGTGCCTTCTCGAATAGTAAGCCACCATTGATATGCCTCGTCTCTTAGCAAAGACACGGCTCCTCTTATTTTCTACTCGACGGTACACTCCAAATCATCCATAATTTGTTCTATAGCCTCAAGCCAATATTCTGCCACATTCGGAGCTACACCAGAGACACCTCTAAAAACTCCTGCACCACTAGACTTGAGTCGTTCCGATATTGATCCACGAGTTACTGGCCCAGTTCTGGCTCTAGCTACTATTTCTAAGACTCGCAACATTGCTTGAGTCAAAGCATTATCATCATTGGCATGATCATGAGATCCAGTTTCGCTCTCGAATGACGCAGGTGCTCGGCGCTTTAGACGTAGCACCTCGTCCTCTACCACGGCCACGTCTACCGAGTCCACGACCACGTCCTCTAGTGTTCATATTAACTAATTCACTTTCTAACAGATGGTGTGTCGGCTGGATTATGTTGCGTTGCATTTCTGCTCTGTACTGATATTATTTGGGCTTAGGCCCACACTATTACTGCATAGGGCTAAGGCCCAGACTGTACTGCTACTAAATATGGCTCAGGCCCAGTCTGCATCGCATATACTATTTACTGTTTGTTTGTTAGGGGATTACATGCTAAGTTTTTCTAAACTCACCCCTTTCTTTTAACTGTATAGGTAATCCCTAGTCTTAGCTGATTTGGAGCTGCGAGGGACTCGGAGGTGGCCACATGACTGTTGTTATTCGATTTTGACTTTATTTAGATAAAAATTTAGATTTGGTTTTTGTTTGTGTAATAAGGCCATTTGAGGGGGTTTTTTTTTGAATTTTTAATTGGGCTTTTGTTTAATTATTCAATCTACTAGGAGAGGAGAACGAGTTTTCAAAATAATAATTATTTTCAAAGAAAAGCACGTAATTTTAAACTTCAAGGTCTTCAGTTAGAAAAGCTTTCGTGGTTTTAATGTATATTAATAAACTTATACCAATTGATATGACCTATAATTGGACAACATGTTTTGATTTTACAACACTAACGTTTTCAACAACAATTGATTAAATGGGATTTAAAATTCAATAATAAACTTTTATCGAGAAGCTTTTTTCCAAATGACACTTCGATGTGACACGTTAGATCCGGTCGTAACGACTAGGCCTAGTTTGGGGTGTTACATTTTGTGGTATAAGAGCCAGGTTGCAAAACTCGACTATGGGATGGGTTCTTGTAAATTTTTCTAAAATTTTCTAAATTTTAGTTTTGGAAAGAAATGTAAAAGGTTGTTACTAAAAGTGTGGCACACCGAGTCTCCGCGCGCCAAATCTGTAAGTTCTCTGGCACTGTTTTCTGTTATATACTAAAATGTTATACTGAGAAACTACTATGGATAGTAGTATTGTACTGAAACTTTTTAGTTAGAGTAAACTGAGACTATAAAAGATTGAAAACTGTAGTGAGGTCTTGATCTGCGAAAACAACTCTAATTTCTATTTATCATAAAATATTCATTAATAATTATTAAAAGCAGAAATTATAGATATAAGCACTAATAAAAGGCCGAGGACACAAAAGTAGGGAGGCACCGACCTCACCGATAAAGTCTCATAATCAAGATGTAGGGATAATGCTTTATCTCAAGCGATGTTCCATGTTTTAGAGAGGGTTGTTGGAGCCAATCTTGGATCGATGGGCGAGGTCAATTTAAAGCGACTCTGTAACACCAAAACCGGTCTATCGTCGAGACTAGGTTTGGTTTGTTACATGATTGAGCTATTCTTAAACCTTTAATGAGTTGAAAACTACATTTTATACGAGGTTTAAAATTTGAAGAGTATTTGACTTTGATAAATATTTGAAAAAGTTGAAAATCATTGTATTATTAAAACCGTTAAGAGATTTGTTAAAGAGTTAACAATAAAAGAATTATTTATAAAAAATTTTATATAGCTCATAATAAAAATCCAAAGTATAAATTAAATTCCAAACACATAAAATCCATAAGTTATTTATAGAGGCCATTTATTACAACATCCCAAAATAGTAAAAAATAATTATTAAAAGTTAATGGCCTCCACGAAGTCATCCTCATTGAAGTCCACATCGGTTTCCATTACGAGATGGAAAGAAATTAAAGGGTGAGTTACTTAGAACTTCGATGTGTAACTCACTTACCACCATTATTGGGCGGTTGTCAAGATATTATCTTGGGCTTGAGCCCAATTGAGAATTCAACAATATATCATGAATTTAAAATAATTAATAATGCATGAAAAATGTAATTCCCAACCCAAACCTAATATCCATCCATTAACACCCGTACCAACCATCACACTGTGGGGATCAAGTCAACCACAGCCATCACACCAATCGTAGGCATTAAGCCTTTTTATAATTGTGGCATAGCCACCGAACTAGAGCAATAAGCGGATATTGTGGCGAAACCAAGAACTAGAGGCAATAAAAAGATATTGTGGCGAAACCACTTAGAACTAGAGCAATAAGCGATATTGTGCAATGGCCATTCTTCTCTTCATATAACCCACCCATGCAATTATACATGTACTTTAAAATATAAAATTTATTAACAATACATAACATGGTGGGTTTATCAATAACATTTCATTTGGCCCTTAATTAAAGCAATTTGTCCATTTAGCAATTTAGTGGGCTTTGGCCCATTTACCAAACTAGAGTGTTTTGGCTAATTTTTAACGAACTAGAGTATTTTGGCCCATTTTCACGAACTAGAGTATTTACGGCCCATTTTCACGAACTAGAGTATTTACGGCCCATTTTCACGAACTAGAGTATTTACGGCCCATTTTCACAAACTAGAGTATTTACGGCCCATTTTCACGAACTAGAGTATTTACGGCCCATTTTCACGAAACATCAAAATTTTCATAATAACAATTAATTTCTTGAGGGTGTTTTCGTAATTTTCACGATTTAGTCGTTTTTACGTATTTTCGTCAAAATATCAATTTTTGCGCTTTTACCGATCTAGTCGTTTTACGATTTTGCTTCCATCACTGAAATTTGACATCAACCAAAAATAATGAGTGTGAAATTACACACCTCGATCCGTAGTATTAACCCTTCTCGCTCTCGGCACCTATAATATATTTTGATCCGTTAGACAACTAACTTCGTAAAAATAAATCTTAATCGATAATGGATCCAAAATCTTACCCTCTTGATTTTGAATCACTTGATTTTCGGTTTTGCCTCGCTTATCGATTCACTAGCGTGAGAATCCACCAGCGATATATGACTCAGGGTTACGTACTACTTGAATAATGGACTTCTTTCGGAAGAAGGCCCATAACCCGATGGAAAGTCGATTTGCCGAAACCGCTCTTCGTTTGAATGGGGATTCTGAGATCCACCCTCTTACGATAACTAAACACCGCCTTTTCTTCCCTATTTTGACGGTCTTCAAGATTCAAAGGAATTTAGTTAGATCTAAAATAATATCAATAATACTAGAGATTTTAAAGAGATTTGATTTCCTTACCAAAATAAAACGTTTCCAACGTTTCTCCCGATCACTTGAGTTAGATCTCCGTTATTGCACTAAATAATAATAACGAAAAGAACGTTATTAGAATGAACGTTATATCAATCCAAAAAGGCCCTCATAATATCAATGATATTCGGCCATAATATCACTTATTAAAACGAAAATGGAAAAGAACCCTTACCTATATTCCACGGTCAAAAGGAAAGGATTGAGAATGGTGTCTAAATGATGAAGGATTGACTATGTATGATCAAGGAAAGAAGAAAAATATTTGGTTTAAGGCACAATAGCATTCGGCCAAGAGAGTGAAGATGGAGAGAATTTTCGATTGGAAAAGAAATAATATAAGAACGAAAGGATGATGGTGAAGTTGTTTTGATTTCAAGGAGATTAGAAGAAAAGAAAGAAAAATATGAACTTTAGGTCTTTGGTATATTCGCCAAGGCAAAGAAAAAGAAAGAAACTTGATTTTGGTATGGGTGATTTCGGCACAAGGAGAATACAAAGAAAATTAACAAAGTGGATGAAAGTGACCAAATGGTCAAGAGATTTTGGCTTTGCCAAATGCAATATTCGACCAAGAGGATGTTGAAAGGAGAAAACAAAGAAAAATCGCACAATGTGCAAAGAATAACCAAAGAGAAAAGAATGAGATTTTGCCAAACTAACAAAATTTTGGCTCTCCCCCTTACCAATATTGCCGTCAGCACATGGTCAAATGGCCATGATTTCTTTCAAATTTTCCCTTGATATGTGCCTTATGTTTCCCCTATCTTTCCTTAAACCTTTGATTCCATGCCATAAGTTAGTTGTTACCTTAATCCATTGATACACTAACCAAAAATACATGGTCAACACCTTCCTTATATGTCCCCTGCCGACACTTCCTAGTCATGAGAGAAAATTAAAAGCAAAAATTTATTTAGGTGTCATACAAGGGATTCGAACCTCTTCCTCTTACTTGAACCCATCGCCAACTCCACCTTACCATATGCTCAACTTATGACACTTTTTAGCACATAATTTAGCTTAAGTCTTAATCACCTTTGTTTCACTTCCATAAATCTCAATTTAATAAATTTTATTTCTTCTTCAAATTATGATTTACCCTCTCAAAGACTTCAAAAGCACCAAATTGAAATAAAAGATTTTTCCTTTAAAATCTAAACACCAAAATCATGCAAATTAAATACTCGGATTTTTAGGGTGTTACAACTCTACCCTCCTTAAAAAATTTAGTCCTCGAAATTTACAGTTGAAAAAAGGTGAGGTATTGTTGCGAATTGCATCCTCTGGCTCCCGTAGCTTCTTCCACTCCGTGGTTCGCCATAGAACTTTGACCAGACGCACGGTTCTCTTCCTTAATACCTTGACATCTCGGTCTAGGATTTCCATTGGTTCTTCTTCAAAGGACAAATCTGAATTCAGCTCAATTCTTCTACGGGTATAATGTGCAAAGGATCCGATCTATAACGCCTCAACATGGAAACATGAAAGACATTATGAATTTGATCTAACTCGGAGGTAACTCAATCGATATGCCCTTTGGACCAACACGCTTGACTACGATAAGGTCCAATGTATCTAGGACTTAGCTTGCCCTTCCTTAGAATCGAAGATCTTTTTCCAAGGAGATACCTTCAAGAAAACCCGATCTCCCACACTATACTCGATGTCCCCCGGCGGATCTGCGTGTGACTTACATCTATCGAGGCTTCTTTCAACAGGTGCTCTAATAACTTTTACTTTATCCTCTGTCTCGGATATCATCTCGGGACCTAACATCATCTTCGCCCAACTCGGTCCAACAAATAGGAGAGCGACACTTACGACCATACAATGCCTCGTAAGGTGCCATCGAATGCTAGGCGATAAGCATTGTTATCATAAATTACGCGATGGTAGATAATCCTCCCAACTACCCACAGAAGTCGATTACATCCTCTTAACATATCTTCCAATATCTGAATTACTCTCCATTGACCATCGGTGAGGATGAAAAGCCGTCTTGAAATTCAACTTTGTCCCCAAGGCTTCATGCGAGCTTTCGAATCGTGATGTAAACCTAGGGTCCCTATCCGATATAGTGAATCACAGTACCCATGCAACCTCACAATTTCAGATCGTCAGTTTCACCAACTTCGTAATGAATAATGCATGCAATTTGGCGAGAAATAAGCGATCTTAAAGTCAGCCGATCAACAATTACCCAAGCGCAAATTTTTCTTAGTAGGCGTTAAAGGTAACCCACTAACAAAATCCATAGTTATCCGCTCCCATTTCCAAAGAGGAATCTTTATCGGTTGTAACAATCCAGGCGGTAATTGATGTTACGCCTTCACTTGCGACAAGTCAAACATTTTCCCACAAACTCTGTAATCTCACGCTTCAACCACAGCCACCAATCATTCACGGAGATCTCGATACATCTTATTTCCTCCGGGATGCATAGCGTAAGAGCTACTATCGCCTCCGTAGAATCGATTGCCTCAAATCTAGATCCACAGGCATGCATACTCTCTCCTCGAAAGCACAACACACCCTCCGTGTTTATTCCAAAATCCTCAATTTCGCCATTTTCAACTTGTCGCGATAAAGGTCCCAACTTCTCATCGATGTCATTTTTCCTTGATTTGTTCCGATACGGAGGTTTCACGAAGCTCTGCTAACAAACTGCCATCCTCGTCTGAGACTCAAATGGGCAAACAAAGCTCTTAATTGAATCTGCTTACGACTTAGCGTCGGCTACCGTTAGCCTTTCGGGATGGTATTCGATGGAGAAATCGTAATCCTTTAACAATTCTACCCATCTTCTTTGTCTTAAATTCAATTCCTTACGGGTAAGGAGGTATTTAAGACTTTTGTGATCCGTGTAGATTACGGACTTCTCACCATAGAATAGTGCCTCCAAATCTTTAGAGCTAACTCCAAATCATGAGTAGGGTAGTTTACTTCGTGTGGTCTCAATTGGCGAAGCATAGGCCACCACCTTTCCATTTTGCCCGTGTGAGGCGGAGGTGAATTCTTTTAGGCCTCAAATTTGAATCAAAGCTGGAGCTTACATCGGGATCTTCTTCAATTTCTTGAAACTCTCTTGCTGCTTTTCGGTCAGGATACATCATCTCATTTTCGATAATTTGATTCTAAATTGATTTCGGATATGGCACTAGATACATATGAATGAGTAGAGCCAATATCTATTAAAGCAATAACAGGTACATCAAAAATGAAGAACGTCACGGTTATCACATCGGTGCATTGCCATCCTCATGCGTCTATTTGCATAGACCGAGTCCGGTGTCTTGCATCGCATTTCTCTATTACCATTTCCTCGACCGGTGCACCTTGACCACGACCAGCCCCATTACCACTACGACTGGTCCACGACCTCTCGGTGGTTGCTGATTACCGGCCGGTACGTGCATCATTATTACGGACTTCTTGAGTCGTATCCATTCATCGAGGACAACTTTTGTCTTGATGTTCCATTGAACCGCATTTGTAGCATGCACCGTTTTCCTCCAACATTCCCCAAAATGCCTTTTCCACCTCGGTGCAATCTAAACTTCGATTATTTGCTACGAGTTACGCCTTGAAGCGATTCATCATTAAGGGGTTTCTTTTGAAATCTCTTGGAAGAACAGGCTTTGTGTCTCTCTCTTGTTTGAGATCTTTCTCGGTTCTGTGTTCTGAGTTCTTAGCCTCTTGGCTATTTTGGCCTTCTCCACGAGTGGAAAAATTTCTAACTTCTGCGGAGCAATCGAACCCCGACTCATCATTAAGTCCATCCTCGAAGCGTGCATAGCGTTCATGATCTGTTGCTACAATTGTCGGGCATAACGGCTCGACGTAAAACTTCAACTTCATATCTTGCCACGGTCTTACTTCCTTGGACAAGATTGAAATTCCTTCCTTGACGTCTACATAGCTCGTTCCAACGTCTTTCCTTGGAAGGCGGCTTTAAAGAATTCCAGTTAATCGATCGGCTTGGTGCCTTCTCGGACGATGAGCCACCTTGTCGCCTCATCTCTCAATAAGGATCAGCTCCTCTCGGTTTTTGCTCGGTAGTGCATTCCATATCATCCATGATCCGTTCCACGACTTGAGCGATGTTGACCACATTCGGAGCTACACTAGAGACTCCTCTGAAAACTTCTGCATTATTTGCCTTAAGTCGCTCTGAAATTGACCCACGAGTTGTTGGCCCAATTCTAGTTCAATGACCCTTTCCAAGACTCGTAGCATTGCTTGAGTCAATGCATGATCTTCTTCCATGTGATCGCGTGATCGGTCTCACTTCAAATGGCGGTCGTCTACTTACAACATATGATTTGGTGCTTGTAGTAGCACCTCGGCCTCTACGACCCCGTCTCTGGCGTCCACGTCCACGTCCTCTTGTACTCATGTTTGCTTGTTCGCTTATCGATTACAAGTTTTATGAATCGAAATTTTGTTTGGTGTTTATTAACGATATTTTATGAGATTTGAGATATAAAGTTGTTTTTCATAGCGTGTCCTATAGTCTCAATCTCTGATTTTCACATCTAAAACTAGAAGTTCTAGAGTATTCCTATGATCATATCATAGTAATCATTTAAGCGATAAATACTTACTTGACTTGTTGGGATGCTTGTGGTGCCATCTTGATCTTTAAAATATCATTGAGCGTTTTCATCGAAATTATTTTGAACCCAAACCACGGTAGAGTTAGTGAGGTCTCGATCTGCGAAAACAACTCTAATTTCTATTTATCATAAAATATTCATTAATAATTATTGAAATTATAAGCTAATACACAAAAGTTTTAAAACAGATAAATACGTTATATAGATATAAGCATAAGAGGTCGCGAAAGCGGTCCACGTGGCATGATAAAAGCCGAGGAGGTGCTAGGGCTAGGTCTTAATAAGCCATATACGTTGGGCCATATAGAGGAGGCACCACCTCACCAAGAATAAAACAGGTCTCATAATCTAGATGTAGGGATAATGCTTTATCTCAAGCGATGTTCCATGTTTTAGAGAGGGTTCTTTAAGAGTATGGCCTCCACGAAGTCATCCTCATTAAGTCCACATCGGTTTCCATTACGAGATGGAAAGAAATTAAAGGGGTGAGTTACTTAGAACTCGATGTGTAACTCACTTACCACCATTATTGGGCGGAGTTGTCAAGATATTATCTTGGGCTTGAGCCCAATTCGAATTCAACAATATATCATGAATTTAAAATAATTAATAATGCATGAAAATGTAATTCCCAACCCAAACCTAATATCCATCCGCTAACACCCGTACCAACCATCACACTGTGGGGATCAAGTCAACCCACCCCATCACACCAATCGTAGGCATTAAGCCTTTTTATAATTGTGGCATAGCCACCGAACTAGAGCAATAAGCCGATATTGTCATGAAACCACGAACTAGAGGCAATAAGCGATATTGTGGCAGAAACCCACGAACTAGAGGCAATAAGCGATATTGTGGCGAAGCCACAAGAACTAGAGCAATCGAATATTGTAACAATGGCCATTCTTCTCTTCATATAACCCGGCCCATTTTCACGAACTAGAGTATTTACCCATTTTCACGAACTAGGTCAATTTGGCCCTCACAAACTAGAGTATTTCCGGCCCATTTTGGTATTTGGCCCATTTCACGAAACATCAAAATTTTCATAATAACAATTAATTTCTTGAGGTGCGTTTTTACGTATTTTCGTCAAAATATCAATTTTTCGCTTTTCTGATCTAAAATTTCACCTATAATATATTTTGATCCGTTAGACAACTAACTTCGTAAAATAAATCTTAATCGATAATGGATCCAAAATCTTACCCTCTTGATTTTGAATCACTTGATTTTCGGTTTTGCCTCGCTTATCGATTCACTAGTAGTTTTGGAGTAGCGTTTCCAACGTTTCTCCCGATCACTTGAGTTCCGATCCGTTATTGCACTAAATAATAATAACGAAAAGAACGTTATTAGAATGTGGTGGAATATTGGTTAGAGGCCACCGAATTTTCCCTAATAATGAATGATCTTGATACACTAACCAAAATACCCTTATATGTCCCTTGCAGACACTTCCTAGTCATGCGAGAAAATTAAAAGCAAAATTTATTTAGGTGGGACAAAAGTTAAAAGGAGCAATGCTCAACTTATCACTTTTTAGCACATAATTTAGCTTAAGTCTTAAGACAAATTATGATTTACCCTCTCAAAGAGGCATACCTAATGGAGCAAAAATTTCTAGTGGTGGCTCATCGTGAGAGATCTTGGCGCCTTTGTGGGGGTACACGAGGCATACCAGTGGTGGCTCATCGTGATCGATACTGTGACTAATCGTTTGACATGGGACTTTCTTAAGGTAGCTTTTCAAGGAAAATATGTTGGGGCGAGTTATATGGATGCCCGGAGGAAGGAATTTCTGAGCCTGATCCAAGGGAATAGGTTTGTGGCACTGTATGAGGTAGAGTTTCAACGGTTGAGTCGATATGCTCGTGGTATAGTCACAACTGAGTATGAGCGTTGTGTGAGTTTCAAGGATGGCCTTTGAGATGAGTTTCGGCTGCTAATAGCTCTGCAGAGGGAATGAGACTTTACTGCCCTTGTTGAGAAGGCAAAAATTATCGATGATGTAAAGTGCTTAGAGCGCCAGAACCGTGAAAAATATAGGGGCATAAATAAGATGGATTTTGGGGTCTCAAGTTATTTTGGTGGGCCTAAAAAGAAGTCTAGATTTGATGGGCCAGTTCGAGCTGGGGTTCATGTTGTTGTTGCTAGACCGTAGCCTTGCGCTGATTGTGGGAGATCTCACCAAGGTGAATACTGGAAAAGAATTGGGGCATGCTTCAGATGTGGGTCTATGGATTATCATGTTAAGAATTGTACTCAGAGGCCTGTTTAGATGCAAGCTACTGGTCAGGGCCATGTCTAGCCAGGGAGAGGTGGTTAGCAACCACCAAGAGGTCGTGGTCAGGCCAGAGGTGGGAACAATTTCAAACGGGGTCGTGGAGCACCAGGTAGTGGTGCTGGTAACACTAAGGAGAGACATCCAGCCTTATTTTATGCTTCTTGTCACCGAGAAGATGATGATGCCCCTAACGTCATAACTGGTACGTTTCTAATTGATAATGTACCATACAGTGCTTTAATTGACATTGGGTCTACACACTCGTATGTTGCATACACTGTGTCTGGGACGCTGGGTTTACAGTTTGAAAATACTATTAGTAAGATGACTGTGTTAAGTCCACTGGGATAGTCGGTTAGGGTGAATAAGTTATTTAAAGACGTACCCCTAGAGGTCTAAGGGGTTTTCTTTCCGGTGGGTTTGATGGAATTATTGTTTGGTGAATTTGATCTTATATTGGGCATGGATTGGTTGGTGAAACACTATGAGAATTTAGATTGCGCTGCTAAACATATGGTGTTGAAGTCTACTGAGAATGAGGAGGTGGTTGTGTTAGGGGAGTGAAGAGATTATCTGTCTAATGTAATCTCAGCATTAAGGGCCGAGAAACTAGTTTGCAAGGGTTGCGAGACGTTCTTAGCTTATGTCAGCATTTTTGATTCTAAAGGTCCTTCTGTTGGAGATGTTAGAACTGTTGGAGATGTTAGAGCTGTCTCCAAACTATAAGGTCGAATTCGGTATTGAGCTTCCACCTGGAATAGCTCTGGTGTCCATCGCCCCTTATAGGATGGCACTGAAAGAGATGGTAGAGTTAAAGGCTCAAATTCAAGAGCTACTGGACTGAGGATTTATTCGATCGAGTGTGTCTCCATAGGGACCACCAGTGTTATTCATGAAGAAGAACGATGGATCCATGCGCATGTGCATTGATTATTATCAACTGAACGAACTGACTATCAAGAACAAGTACCCTTTACCCAAGATAGATGATCTGTTTGACCTGTTGCAAGGAGCTTCGGTTTTCTTCAAGATAGATCTTCGATCTGGGTACCATGAGCTAAAGGTTAAGGAGGGTGATTTGTATAATATGTTTAGGACTCGTTATGGTCCCTACGAGTTTCTAGTGATGCCATTTGGGCTGACGAATGCGCCAGCTACTTTCATAGATCTGATGAACTGTATGTTCTAGCCTTACCTGGATCGGTTCGTAGTGGTTTTTATAGATGATATTCTGGTATATTCGAGAATCGAAGAGGATCATGATGCACATCTTTGAATTGTTTTGTAAATTTTGAGGGAAAAGTAGTTATATGCAAAGTTCAGTAATCATGAGTTCTGGCTGCAAGAAGTGACATTTTTGGGTCACGTGGTGTCTGCCGAGGGAATTAGGGTGGATCATCGAAAAATTAAAGTCGTATTGGATTGGAAACCACCAAAGACTGTATCTGAGATTCAAAGTTTTTTGGGTTTGGCTCGATATTACAGACGTTTTGTTGAGGGGTTTTCACTAATCGCTGCACCGCTGACTAAGTTATTGTGTAAAGGGGTATTGTTTATTTGGATTGATAAGCAGTAAGAGAGTTTTGAGAAACTGAAGAAAGTTCTAACTGAAGCCTCTATGTTAATACAGTAGGAGTCTGGGAAGGAATTCACTGTCTACAGTGATGCGTCACACATTGGATTGGGTTGTGTGTTGATGTAAGAAGGTAAGGTAGTTGCATATGCGTCTCGTCAACTTATGCCTCACGAGGTGAATTACTCACTCACGACTTGGAGTTAAGCTGCAGTAGTGTTTGCACTGAAGATTTAGAGGCATTACTTATACGGTGAGAAGTCTATTATTTACACAGACCATAAAAGCCTCAAGTACCTCCTTACTCAGAAGGAGTTAAATCTTAGGCAACGAAGATGGATAGAGTTGCTTAAGGATTATGATTGCTCGATTGAGTACTATCCTGGTAAAGCTAACATAGTAGCCGATGCCTGAGCTGTAGGGCTGTATTTGATTTGAGAGCAATGTTTGCTCCTCTCAGCTTGTTCGATGATGGTAGCTTGTTAGCCGAACTCCAAGTGAGACCGACTTAGATTGATCAAATTAAGGAGAAGCAGTTGTTGTTTGAGTCACTGGTTCCTCGTTTCTGACAAGTTGAGAGTGGAGAGACTACAGATTGTGTATTGAATAGTGAATGAGTACTATGCTTCCGCAGGAGAGTCTATGTACCAAGAGATTCTAATCTGAGGCGGTCTATACTGCAAGATGCATAGTAGTCCTTATGCTATTCGTCCTGGCAGAAACAAGTTATATCGAGACCTTCGTGAGCTGTACTAGTGGCCAAGACTGAAATGCGAAGTTATTAATTTTGTGGGTAAATGTATGACATGCCAGCAATTTAAGGCTGAGCATCAGCTGCCTTTTGGATTACTGTACCCAGTTAAGATTCCACTCTAGAAGTGGGAGAGGGTTACCATAGATTTTGTCAGTGGGCTACCCTTGGCGCCTACTAAAAAGGATTCAATATGGGTTATCGTAGACCAATTGACTAAATCTGACCATTTTATACCTATCCGCAATGATTATTCATTGTAGAAGTTGGCTAAGTTGTATGTGGCCGAGATTGTAAGACTGCATGGTGTACCGATTTTTATCATATTTGATAGAGATCCTAGATTCACATCTCAATTCTGAAAGAAGTTACACGAGGCTTTCGGTACAAGATTGGATTTCAATACTACGTTCCACCCTCAGACAGATGGTCAGTCAGAGAGGGTGATTCAGATATTGGAAGACATGTTAAGAAGCTGTGTAATAGATTTCTGAGGTAGTTGGGAGGACTATTTACCACTGGCAGAGTTTGCGTATAACAATAGCTACCAATCTAGTATTCAAATGGCACCGTACGAGGCATTATATGGGTGTAGGTGTCATACTCCTACATGTTGGACTGAACTGGGTGAGCGGCGAGTTCTATGGCCAGAGTTGGTTTCTGAGACCGAAGGAAAAGTAAATGTTGATCCGAAATCAGTTAAAGGAAGCATTTGGCAGGCAGAGTTATATGCGGATTTAAAGCGTAAAGAGATCGAGTTTTCTGTAGGGGATTATGTCTTTCTGAATGTCTAACCATGGAGGAAAATTCTGAGATTTGGATGGAAGGGCAAACTAAGCCCTAGATTCATTGGACCTTACTGAGTAATAAAACGTGTGGGGCCGGTCGCCTATCAACTTGAGTTGCCTCCTGAGATAGATAGAATTCATGATGTGTTTCACATTTCCATGCTGAGGTGATACCGCTCTGATCCCTCACACATAGTGCCAGTTGAGGAAATCGAGGTTAGGCCTGATCTTACTATCGAGAAAGAATCGGTACAGATACTAGATCGTGACGTTAAGGGGCTGAGAAAGAAATCTATTCCTCGGTCAAAGTGCTCTGGCATAATCACGGTTAAGAAGAAGCCACGTATGAACCAAAGGAGGCAATGCGACAACAATACCCTCACTTATTCTGACCAGGTAAATTTTGAGGACGAAATTTCTTTAAGAGGGGTAGAGTTGTAACGCCCTAAAAATATAGGGCCTATAATTTTGCATGATTTGGTTTAAATTCCATGTTTACTTCAATGGCTAAGTATTTGAGTGTATTTGAGGGTTTTTAAGAAGCCTGGGTTCGAGTCTGGGCCTTGGAAAAATTTTTAGTTTTTGCTCTTAAGTGAAATTGGCTGTTAGGACTTAAGTGATTTTATGTCACAAAAGATCTTGTGGCAAGGAGGCAAGTGGCGTGTTAAGCTATTGGGGGACTTGGGGTTTGAATCCCATGGCAAGCAAGGAGCATTTATTTTGCTAACAAGGGACAGCAAGAGTTTGTAGTGGTTTTGAACTCCGTTGTGTGAGAGTTTGAACTGGTCTTGTGAGCGATTGTAGAGAATATCAAGTACTAAATCAAGGAGGGATAAGGGGATTCATTTGTGGAGATTTTCAAGGAGTTTGAGTGAGGGGAGAAGAGTGGTGAATTGGGTAACTTGAGTATGTGAATTCAGCTAGGGGTCATTTGTTGTGCATTTTGACAAATTCTGAGTGTGTAGGTGTAACATCCCAAAATTGGGCCTAGTAGGATTGGGCCCAATGGGCCTTGGGCGTAGGAATGTTTAAAATTTTGAGAACAAGAGAATGGCATTATTGCAAATTGGACTTATTAGTTAAGTGAATTTGGAAGGTTACAAGGTTTCTATGAAGTCTCGGGTTTAATTGGGCCTTAGGAAAAATTGGGTATTTTAGCACTTTAAGGAGAGATGGTAAGTAGCCTCAAAGCTTATAGAAATAAATAAGTAATATGCTTGCATAAATGAGCTATTAGTAAAGAGGCTATGGCGTCACTTGTAGTACCTTGAGGGAAGGAGTTTGAATCACTTTGTGTGCATTTTGACTTTTATTTTTGCTTCCCTTCCTTAATGTGTCGGTCAAGGAGTATTTATGGCAAGAGTGGACTTCATTGTTTTTGGTAAGGTGGCTTAAAGAATAAGGCAAGGTTGAGGTTGGGGAAAGGAATCAAAAGGAAAAGGCAAGTAAGGGGAACAAGTGGCTTATTTCATGGAGAATGCTATGGAAAGTATGGTTGGCAAAATTTGACTCTTATGACTATGCATGTGGACGGTTTGGGGGTAGATAGGTAGCTAAAATTTTACTTTGGCATTTGGTAGGGTCTTGGTATTGTTTTGGCAAAATATCACATTTGCAACTTTAGTGTCATCTTCTCCTAATTTGCTATTCTCTTTGTCAAAATCTTCTAGCACAATAGTGCATTTTTCTTCTCTTTGGATTGGTTTCATATTCACCTTTTTTCCATCTTCCTTGATAGCAGAATATCAACATACAATTTCCTCCATAACCAAACTTTCATCTTTTCTCAATTTCTTCTTCTCATCCATATTAACATTCGTTTCTTGATCAATCGGTAAGTATTCTTCTCAACATTTTATTGTCTTTGGTTTTGGATGGTCATTTTGACCTAGACCATCACCTTACTTTCCCTCATTCGAAATCATTTTTCTTCCTCGTAGAGATATAGTTGAAGGTCGAAACTTGGATTTTTTTCGAAGTCATCGTACAATCGCTAGAAATCGGATCCAATATTAATAAGGTAAGGAGTTCTTATGGATTATTGATATTATTCAATATTCGATTGGTTGCTAACGGAGTAATAATATGAAATAATTGACTACATGTTTTAGGGACAAATCACTCGATATATTCTACCTTTGGACATAGTGGTAATTGATTCAAGTGTAAGTTATACGAAATCTTTTGGAAATCCGAGGCTAACTTTTGGTTAGTATTGTTCTAGGTCAACGACGAGTGGTTCATTAAGAAATCGAAATCAGGTGTGTAATCCCGTACCTTTCGTATACATATCTGAAATGGTGTGTAATCCCACACTTTTCAGAAAGTTTGTATGAAATATTCTGTGAATCAGTCGACATACCGAAGAAATCCAAAAACCGGCATCCGTGATCACTCGCGCGTGCGTATGATCGTAGTGGAAAACGTATTTTGTAAAAAAATAGTTTCAGTTAGAAGCAGTGACGTGTTTTTGAAAAATCACGAAAAATATAAGAAAGGGAATTAGAAAGTGAATGAGATATCAAATAAAAGCTTATTGTGTCTATTTTGATAAGGAAGAAATGAAGAAGGAAAAGGAATTTTATATTCTGAGATATGTTAATTTTAGTGAGATTGGTTCTGAATGATTTCGTGGTTCCCTGATCTGTCTTGGAAAAATTTTATAAAATTGTACAAAGTTAATTAAGAGTTATAGTTTATATGTAAAGATTTCTTAGTGAGTCTATTTTCAATAGAAACAAGTGGGAACAACATATGAAAACTGTACAGTGAGATATTTGAATTTTGAAGTCAGAATCGTTGGACAGTGAAACAATGGAAACTTTAAGTAATAAACTATACTAAAAGGTTAAGACAAAAATTCTAGAAAAATTTTAGTAAGAAGATATATGAGTTTAGTTTCAAGGAAAATTTATGGATTTAGATTTCGAGATTCCTAACCCAAGTTATAGTCAATTTAGTTAGTACGACGAAGATGGACAATTTAAATTGTTATGCCCAAATTAGTACTTAAGTTTGGATTGCGAAATTACTGAATTACCCTTAATGGGTAAATTGCCAAATTAAGAAAATGCCTCTAAAGGGCCGAAATATGGAAATGCCCCTAATGGGCCGATTTTGCAAAAGTGTTAATGGGCCAATCTGATATTTTGATAAATGGGCCAATCTGATATTTTGATAAATGGGCCAATCTAATATTTTGATAAATGGGCCAATCTGATATTTTTATAAATGGGCCAATCTATTATTTTGATAAATGGGCCAATCTGATATTTTGCTAAATGGTCCAATCTGATATTTTACTAAATGGGCCAATCTGATATTTTGCTAAATGGGCTAATCTGATATTTTGCTATATGGGCCTAATTGATAATTTGTTATAATGAGCCGTACTTTTGTAATAAATATTGAATAAATTATTGAGATTTGTTATGCATTATATACATGATTTGCATAGGATGGGATAATGATGAAGAGAAGTTCTAGTAGCTATGCTACATAAATCTGGTGGCTCTACCACAAATCTGAAAAATGTCAATGCCATGTAAATTCCGTTAATCTGGTGGCTTGTCCACAAATTTGATATAGCTTAATGCCTACTTTTGGTGTGTTGGCGGGGTGGGTGACTAAAGCTCCCCAGGTGTGTTGGTTGGTGCGGGTGGTGTAAAATGGGATGGAAAACTAGGATTTGGTTTGGGAATTGCATATCATATGCATATTATATATGATACATTTATATTATTGTAAGCGGGCTTTGGACCAATTAATTGCTTAATGGGATTTTGGCCCAGTGAACAATGGTAAGTGGATTATACACTGAGTTCTTGTAACTCACCCCCTTCTCTTAACCCTTGTAGGTAATGCTCAGTGACGAGGACTTGGAGCCATGGATGACTCGGTGGAGGCCATGCTTCGGAAACAACATTTTTGAATATTAGCAAACAACCTTTCCGTTTTATTTGATTACTTTTATTGTTCGGGTTTTAAAGTTGTAATAAGGCCTCTGGACTATTTTTATTTTGCTTTATGTTCGGGATGTTTTTATTATTCTTCTTAAATTGTTTAAAAAGGAATATTCTAAAAATATAAATAATGGTTTTCAAAATTGATTAATAAATGGATTTTATAGCAAACTTTAACAAATAATTTAACTCGGATTCTCTTTCAAAATTTCAACGTCATTTTCAAAAGTCCTGATTTTAAAGTCCACTACTTCGATTTTTGACTCATCAACCAACCTCTCAAAAATACTTGTATTTTATCTCCGTTTCCGCAATGTTTTCAAAATGCTTCTACAACTCTATTTCCAAACGTCATATTTTCGTAAATTGTTATTTCAAATATGTTTTCACAACTAAAAAGGTTTTTAAAGATAATTACGTTTTCAAGTAGATAACAATTGCTGAAGTGTTTTGAGTTTTAACAAAGAGGCTATAATTCTCAAACAAGTTTTTAACAATCGTAAAGATGGTTTTGAAAAGAAAAAAAAAAACACTTCCATGTGACAAGCCCGATTCAGCCTAACTTCTAGGTCGGGTTTGGGGTGTTACATTTTATGGTATCAGAGCCCAGTTATAAAACTCGACCGTGGTTTGGGTTCAAAAGTGTTTTCCAAAGCTATTTAGAATTTTGATTTATAAATATATATTCTAAAGGAAGTATGGCACCACAAGTATCGGGCACCAAGTAAAGTAAATATTTGTTTTCATTTTATGATTATTGTGTTATGAAAATTCTACAAAGTAGAATACTCTAGAACTGTTAGCTTTAGGAGTTGAAACTATAGAGACTGAGACTCTAGGATGCGGATTTGACTCTCGAAAATAACTTTTCTACTCATGCTCCATAAAACATCATTTAATAAACATTGAATAAAATAATGATTCATAAAATCTTAATCAGATTATATCGACTTAGTGAGCATGAGCGATAGAAGACTCGGACGTGGTAGACGTGGACGTGGCAGAGGCCGAGGTGCTAGGGCTAGATCTTCGGCACCAAGGTATGTGCCCAAAAGGGAGATGCAGACTTCGTTAGTGGTTGAGACGGGATCTCATGATCGAGTTGGGGTTGATGAGCTGACTCAGGTAGTTAAGAAGGTATTGAAGGAGGTTAAGGAAATCAGTGAAGCACTTCAAGTTGGGTCTGTGGACTGTAAGAAGAAAGGAGATCGTGGTTCTTTTGGATCGCAGTCTCATTCTGTAAAGCGTGTTAAGGCACGTCCAAACTTTTTAGCTTGCAATCATTGCAGAAGGCGTCATCCGGGGGAATGTTGGAGGAGGCCAGGAGCATTCTTGAGATGCGGGTCTAAGGAGCATAAGGCTCGGATTGTTACATCAGCATCAAGTCATGTATATTTTGGTTGGACGTGATTATTGAATTTAGAAAATTCTAAGTATAAATGGAAGACAAACTGTTTGCTTTTGTTGTTAGATGTTTGGTTGTGTGAAAGAGGATTCAAGATTTTGTTAAAAGTACATTGTATTTTTAGATCGAGTCTTGTGAATAAAGCTTAGTGGTGTGATTTGAGCGATGCATTTAGTAGATGGTTGGAAATTTTGAGGACGAAATTTCTTTAAGGAGGGTAGAATTGTAACATCCCAAAATTGGGCCTAGTAGGATTGGGCCCAATAGGCCTTGGGCATAGGAATGTTTAAAATTTTGAGAACAAGAAAATGGCATTATTGCAAATTGGACTTATTAGTTAAGTGAATTTGGAAGGTTACAAGGTTTCTATGAAGTCTCGGGTTTAATTGGGCCTTAGGAAAAATTGGGTATTTTAGCACTTTAAGGAGAGATGGTAAGTAGCTTCAAAGCTTATAGAAATAAATAAGTAATGTGCTTGCATAAATGAGCTATTAGTAAAGAGGCTATGTCATCACTTGTAGTACCTTGAGGGAAGGAGTTCAAATCACTTTTTGTGCATTTTGACTTTTATTTTTACTTCCCTTCCTTAATGTGTCGGTCAAGGAGTATTTATGGCAAGGGTGGACATCATTATTTTTGGTAAGGTGGCTAAAAGAATAAGGCAAGGTTGAGGTTGGGGAAAGGAATCAAAGGGAAAAGGCAAGTAAGGGGAACAAGTGGCTTATTTCATGGAGAATGCTATGGAAAGTATAGTTGGCAAAATTTTGACTCTTATGACTATGCATGTGGATGGTTTTGGGGGTAGATAGGTAGCTAAAATTTTACTTTGGCATTTGGTAGGGTCTTGGTATTGTTTTGGCCAAAAATCACATTTGCAACTTTAGTGTCATCTTCTCCCAATTTGCTATTCTCTTTTCCGAAATCTTCTAGCACAATAGTGCATTTTTCTTCTCTTTGGATTGGTTTCATATTCACCTTTTGTCCATCTTCCTTGATAGATGAATATCAACACACAATTTCCTCCATAACCAAACTTTCATCTTTTCTTTATTTCTTCTTCCCATCCATATTAACATCCGTTTCTTGATCAATCGGTAAGTATTCTTCTCAATATTTTATTTTCTTTGGCTTTTGATGGTCATTTTGACCTAGACCATCACCTTACTTTCCCTCATTTGAAATCATTTTTCTTCCTCGTAGAGATATAGGGGAAGGCCAAAACTTGAATTTTTCTGAAGTCATCGTACAATCGCTAGAAATCGGATCCAATATTAATAAGGTAAGGAGTTCTTATGGATTATTGATATTATTCAATATTCGATTGGTTGCTAACGGAGTAATAATGTGAAATAATCGACTACATGTTTTAGGGAAAAATCACTCGATATATTCTACCTTTGGACATAGTGGTAAGTAATTCAAGTGTAAGTGATATGAAATCTTTTGGAAATTCGAGGCTAACTTTTGGTTGGTATTGTTCTAGGTCAACGACGAGTGGTTCGTTAGGAAATTGAAATTAGGTGTGCAATCCCGTACCTCTCGTATACATATCTGAAACGGTGTGTAATCTCACACTTCTCAGAAAGTTTGTATGAAATATTTTGTGAATTGATCGAAATATCAAAGAAAACCAGAAACCGACATCGTGATCACTCGGACGTGCTTATGATCGTAGTGGTAAATGTATTTTGCAATAAAACAGTTTCAGTTAGAAGCAGTAACGTGTATTTGAAAAATTACGAAAAATAGAAGAAAGGAAATTTGAAAGTGAATGAGATATCAAATAAAATCTTACTGTGTCTATTTTGATAAGGAAGAAATGGAAAAGGAAAAGGAATTTCATATTCTATGATATGTTAATTTTAGTGATATTGGTTCGGAATGATTTTGTGGTTCCCTAATCTGTCTTGGAAAAATTGTATAAAATTGTACAAAGTGAATTAAGTGTTATAGTTTATATGTAAAGATTTCTTAGTGCGTCTATTTTCAATAGAAACAAGTGGGAACAACATATGAAAACTTTACTGTGAGATATTTGAATTTTTGGTAAGAGAGGTCAGAATCGTTTGACAGTGAAACAAGGGAAATTTTAAGGAATAAACTGTACTAAATGGTTAAGAAAAAATTCTGGAAAAATTTTAGTAAGAAGATATATGAGTTTAGTTTCAAGGAAAATTTACGGATTTAGATTTCAAGATTCCTAACCTAAGTTATAGTCAATTTAGTTAGACGACGCAGATGGACAGTTTAAATTGTTATGCCCGAATTGGTAGTTAAGTCTGGATTGCGAAATTACCGAATTACCCTTAGTAGGTAAATTGTCGAATTACGAAAATGCCTCTAAAGGGCCGAAATATGGAAATGCCCCTAATGGGCCGATTTGCAAAAGTGTTAATGGGCCAATATGCTATTTTGATAAATGGGCCAATCTGATATTTTGATAAATGGGCCAATCTGATATTTTGATAAATGGGCCAATCTGTTATTTTGATAAATGGGCCAATCTGATATTTTGATAAATGGGCCAATCTGATATTTTGCTAAATGGGCCAATCTGATATTTTGCTAAATGGGCTAATCTGATATTTTGCTATATGGGCCCAATTGATAATTTGTCATAATGAGTAGTACTTTTGTAATAAATGTCGAATAAATTATTGTGATTTGTTATGCATTATATACATGATTTGAATGGGATGGGATAATGATGAAAAGAAGTTCTGGTAGCTATGCTACATAAATCCGTGGCTCGCCACAAATCAAACATGGCAATGCCATGTAAATTTGATAATCTGGTGGCTTGTCCACAAATTTGATATAAATGGCTTAATGCCTACTATTGGTGTGTTGGCGGGGTGGGTGACTAAAGCTCTCTACAGGTGTGTTGGTTGGTACGGGTGGTGTGTAGCGGATGGAAAACTAGGATTTGGTTTGGGAATTGCATATCATATGCATATTATATATGATACATTTATATTATTGTAAGCAGGCTTTAGCGTAATTAATTGCTTAATGGGATTTTGGCCTAGTGAACAATGGTAAGTGGATTATACACTGAGTTCTTGTAACTCACCCCCTTCTCTTAACCTTGTAGGTAATGCTCAGTGACGAGGACTTGGAGCCATGGATGACTCGGTGGAGGCCATGCTTCGGAAATAACATTTTCGAATATTAGTAAACTACCTTTCCGTTGTATTTGATTACTTTTATTGTTCCGGGTTTTAAAATTGTAATAAGGCCTCTAGACTATTTTTATTTTGCTTTATGTTTGGGATGTTTTTATTATTCTTCTTAAATTGTTTAAAAAGGAATATTCTAAAAATATAAATAATGGTTTTCAAAATTGATTAATAAATGGATTTTATAGCAAACTTTTACAAATAATTTAACTCGGATTCTCTTTCAAAATTTCAACGTCATTTTCAAAGCCTTATTTTAAAGTCCACAACTTCGATTTTCGACTCATCAACTGTAAAACCCCATACCCGGCCCATACGTCATGACCGGATCTGGTATGCTACGGGTTGAAACTTGAAAAGCTTTACCTTGAAGGGTTTTGAAGATCTTAGTTGATTATAGCCGTTTAATCAAATAATTGTGAAATTTTTGAAACAACTTTAAGCATTTGCGTTGATTGTGTTTGAAAAGCCCATTTATCATTTCATTTTATAATTAAAACTTTAAAAAATAACATAAGTTTATATAAACTTAACTTAACAAAAATAAATAAATCAAAAACCTAAGTTATGGAAGCCTTATTACAAAAATATTCCCGAAAATTAAAATTCAAATGAAAATCTGAAAAAAGTCTATGTAGATAATAATCATGATGGCCCCTCGAGTCCGTCTAGGCTCCCATGTCCACGATCTAGTGCTCATATGAAAAGTTGGGGAAAAATAATAGTGTGAGTCACCAAGACTCAGTGTGCAAATCCCGAAAACACATAAAAGCCTTGGGCCCACAAACACATTATGGGCCTTGGCCCACACAATGGCAACAGAATATTTCATGCAACATGGCCCATCCCAAATCTAAGAGTCCATCCTCTACACACCCTCGTACCAACCTTCACACCGTGGGGATTTCTACAATCAACCCTCCATCCACTACACACCATATCGACAGTTGTGCTGCCTGTCATAAAGACCGATTGCTATGTGACCTATGTGGCAAAGCCATCGATCGCTATGCGACCTCAGTAATACATTATAGTACTTCGACAGCTATGATACCTGTCATAAAGACCGATCACTATGTGACCTATGTGGCAAAGCCACCGATCGCCTCGCGACCTGCTCCCCTTCCTCATATCAATCAATCCCATCCCATGCATACATACATGCAAAAATGCAAAAATTAAAACATTAAGCCATCTAAACAGATCTCAGACTTTCACATACTTGATACACATAGAGAAGTTTCTATGAATACGTACCTGGAATCCCTTGCCTACCCCTTCTGGGTAATACGACTGTTCCACAGCCTCTCTTTTCGGCTTTTAGCCCACAACATTCATATAATACAAATTAATAAGTGTGATAGAGATCTACACACCTGATTATCGACAAGACAGTACTTTCTATGTCGACACTATCAGTAGCCGCTACGACCGCTAACAGTCTAAGATTTTGTTCTGAAGCCGATCCACAACCCGGTGGCCAATCCCGAACTGCTAACACCGCTCACTTCTTAAACTTAGGGATTGGTTTAACAGATCCAATCCCCTCCTTCGCCTGATCGATATTTGATTCCATCAAAAGACCTTATCAGTTGCTACCATCAACATATGGTTAAGATCACGATTACGATAGCGAACCTAACGAAAATCTAAAGACAACCCCTTACCTTGAAATCCCGAAATTAGAGACTAGAGATTTTCGATTTTTAGATCTAGACGATCTACTTCAATTCCCAAATTTCGTCCAACAAGAAAACACAAGAAACCAACAATCCATTAGCTTTTTGGCTTTTTCTTCCAAAACCCAAAAGAGAAAGAAGGGAACAGAAGAAATCGGCACTTACCCTATCATAGGAGATTCGGCTACCCTTAGGAGTTTTCAACTTCTTGTAAAAAATCAAAAAGAGAAGAGGATAGGAAGAAATCTATATAGATTCAGCTTTTAGTAAAGAGATTGGCAAAAGAGAATAGGAGGTAATCGACTATGGAGATGAGAAGAAAGTTCAAAATTTCGGCTTTTTAAGGGAAAGATGTTGAGAAGAATTGGGTGATTTCGGCTTTGTAAAAGAAAGCAGAGAAAGAATCATAGACTTTTGGCTTTTGCATAGAAGTGAAAATGAGAGAATAGGCTTAGGAATTTTGACTTTTACAGAGAATGGGAGAATAGAGAAACCTTAATGTTGAAAATAAAAAGGATTCCCCTCACTTAAACATAATTTTGGCAACTACTTCTCAAAAATCGAAGATACCTCTTTCGATAACTTAAAATTGATCAACTAATGAGGGAAATTTTGGCACCCCAATAGTATACCAAAAACTGATTCCTCCTCCCCTTAGAGTTGGAAATTCGGCCACCACCTTGACCAATAGATAAGTCCTAACTTTTCTCCCTTGTCATTTCCTGATCTCTCATCCACAAGTGACCCAAATATCACCACCTCTTCCTCCCTTTATCTGCCACATTATCAGCTATATTACCTACATTATCCCATTTATTAAATCTCCTATTTTTAAGCCTTGTTGCCATCCAACCTCTTCCACTTAATTTCTAAAAATAAGCTAAATTAAATTAAAATAATTGGGCCTCATGCGACTCGAACTTGAGCCTCCACAATTAATGCCAACTACCAGCCCTCTAAGTGGCGCCATTTTGCCACTGGGCCACAAGCCCATTTATGTCTTAATTTTACAGATAATATCTTTTAATCCTTATTCTAATAGGCTTCCCTTTAAAGTGCCCAAGTAGAAAATTAAACTAAGACCTCAGCCCAATTCCTGAGCCCATCCTGAACCCGTAACACTTATACTAACATAACCACACATTAAACACACAGGCCCATTAATTCAGGATGTTACAATTCTACCCCCTTAAAGAAATTTTGGCCTCGAAATTACCTGATCCGAACAGATGGGGGTACTACTGCCGCATCGCCTCTTCCGATTCCCATGTAGCCTCCTCAGAACTATGATTTTGCCATAGAACCTTAACCAATGGAACCGTCTTCCTTCACAACACTTTGACATCACGATCCAGGATTTCCACTGGTTCCTCTTCAAAGGAGAGGTCAGGTCTCACCTCAATTTCTTCCACAGGCACCACGTAAGGCAGATTTGAACGGTATCGTCTCAGATAGAGACATGAAACACATTGTGAATCTGGCTTAACTCTAAAGGTAGCTCAAGCTGATATGTCACTGGTCTGACTCGTTTCAACACCCGGTATGGTCCGATAAATCTGGGACTTAATTTACCCTTCCGTCCAAACCTCAGCACTTTCTTCCATGGCTACACCTTCAAGAACACCTTGTCACCCACTGTAAACTCTATGTCCTTACGCTTCAAATCAGCATAGAACTTTTGTCTGTCCGAGGCTTCCTTTAGTCGAGCTCTAATTAACTCAACCTTCTCCTCTATCTCTGTAACCAACTCCGGACCCAAAATTTGACGTTCCCCTAATTTTGTCCAACAAGTAGGAGTACGACACTTTCGCCCGTACAATGCTTCATAGGGCGCCATCTGAATACTAGACTGGTAGCTGTTGTTGTAAGCAAATTCTGCCAACGGTAAAAACTCTTCCCAACTACCTCTGAAATCAATGACACAACCCCTTAACATGTCCTCTCGAGACTGAATTACTCACTCGATCGACCATCGACCGAGGATGGAATGTGTACTAAAATCCAACCGCACCCAATGCTTGATGCAATGCTTTCCAAAATCGTGATGTGAACCTAGGGTCTCTATCCGATATGATCGATACTGGTACTCCATGCAACCTCACCACCTCTGCTATGTATAGCTTAGCCAATTTCTATAAAGAGTAATCGACTCGTACCGGTATGAAATGAGCAGACTTCGTCAAGTGATCAACTATTACCCAAACCGAATCTTTCTTAGTAGGCGTGAGAGGTAGCCCACTAACAAAGTCCATTGTGACCCTTTCCCACTTCCATTATGGAATCTTTACCGACTGCAACAACCCTGATGGTAACTGATATTCTACCTTTACCTACTGACAGGTCAAACACTTACTCACCAATTCAGTTACCTCACGCTTTAAGCCCGGCCATCAGAACTGATCCCCAAATCTCGATACATCTTACTTCCTCCGGGGTGCATAGCGTATGAACTTCTATGTGCTTCTTGCAAAATTATATGCCTCAATCCTGGATCCTTTGGCATGCATACTCTCCCTTGAAAACATAACAGTCCTTCTTCATTCATACTGAAGTTCGTCGATCCATCATTTGATCCTACATAAAGCTTCTCCTTTAGCAACTCATCAGTCTGCTGCTTCTCCTTAACCTGACTGACCCATGAGGGTTTCACTTGAAGTTCGGCCAATAAAATCCCATCATCGTACAACCTAAGGTGAGCAAACATCGCTCTTAAGTTAGTGATTACTTTACGACTTAGAGCATCCGCCACCACGTTAGCCTTACCCGGATGATACTCGATCGAGCAATCATAATCCTTTAACAACTCGATCCACCTCCTCTGCCTTAGATTCAACTCCTTCTGGGTCAAAAAGGTATTTTAGGCTTTTATGATCTATATAAATAACCGATTTCTCCCCGCACAGATAGTGTCTCCAAATCTTTAAGGCAAAAACCACCGCTGCCAACTCCAAATCATGGGTGGGATAATTTGCTTCATGCGGTCTTAACTACCGAGATGTATACGCAACAACCTTTCCATCCTGCATCAACACGCATCTTAGTCCCGTGTGTGACGCATCACAGTAAATTACAAATTTCTTTCCAACCTCAAGCTGAATCAATATCGGAGCCTCCATTAAAATCCTTTTTAACTTCTCAAAACTATCTTGTTACTTATTAGACCAGACAAACGGAACTCCTTTCCATAACAACTTAGTCAATGGTGCCGCGATTGAAGAAAATCCCTCAACAAACCTTCGATAGTACCCGCCAAACCAAGAAAACTTTGAATTTCTACCATAGACCTAGGCGGCTTCCAATTCAACACCGCTTTAATTTTTCGAGAGTCCACCCTTATCCCCTCTGCTGACACAACGTGACCTAGAAAAGTAACTTCTCTTAGCCAGAATTCGCACTTGCTGAATTTGGCATAAACCTACTTCTCCCTCAGAATCTGCAGAACCACTCGCAGATGTGAATCATGCTCCTCCTCTGATCTTGAGTAAACCAAGATGTCATCAATAAATACCACGACAAATCAATCCAAGTAGGGTTGGAACACTCGATTCATCATATCCATAAATGCTGCTGGTGCATTAGTCAACCCAAATGGCATCACCATGAACTCGTAATGTCCATAGCGAGTTCTAAAAGCCGTCTTATGAATATCGCCTCCTTGACCTTAAGCTGATGGTATCCTGACCTTAGATCTACTTTGAGAACAATGACGCCCCTTTTAGTTGATCGAACAAGTCATCAATCCTTGGCAATGGATACTTGTTCTTGATCGTCAACTTGTTCAACTGACGATAGTCAATGAACATACGCATTGAACCATTCTTCTTCTTAACAAATAACACCGGTGCTCTCTAAGGCAACACACTTGGTTGAATAAACCCTCTATCCAATAACTCCTGGATTTGTGCTTTCAATTCCACCAATTCCTTCGACGCCATTCTATAAGGAGCAATAGATACCGACACTGTTCTCGAAAAAAGATCGATTCCAAACTCCACTTCTCAATCCGGAGGTAATCCCGAAAGCTCTTCTGAGAAAACATCAAGAAATTCCTTCACCATCCTAACGTCCCCAACAGTTAGGTCATTGGTTTCCAATGCCCGTACAAACATTAAAACTGCCTCACATTTCTCACCATTCTTTCCACTCTTAGGGCAGTCACCACATTCGACAGACAATTCCCTATTTCTCCTATCACCAACACTTCACCTCCCTCGGGGGTTCTTAACACCATATGCTTGGCTGTACAATCTAAGTTAGATTGGTACTTCATCAGCCAGTCCATGCCTAATATTAAGTCAAACTCTCAAGTGGTAATTCCATCAGATCCGTCGAGAAACTATTCCCTGAACTTCTAAGGGTACCTCCCAATAAAGTTTATCTACTACCACAGATTGTCCTAATGGGCTAATTACAGTCATCGCCCTAAGGGTAATCTCAGAATCCAAACTTAAAGTTCCAGAAACACTACTAGCAAAATATGAATGCGTCAACCCAATGTCAATTAATGCAGTGTAAGGCAACCCAAATATTAAAAATGTACCGGTTATAACATCCAGTGCGTCAGCCTCCTCTCGACGTCTAGCAGCATAGACCAACCCCGGTTGCCTCGCCTCAGTGTTTCCTGCCCCTCGACCTAGTGCTTCTCGGCCTTAACCAAACCCGTTACCACCTCTGGCTGGACCACGACCCCTCTGCGACTGCGGACCTCCTCTACCCGGCTGAGCATTTCCACGTCTCTGGGTCCTACCTCATCTCGAGGTGAGGATCTCTTATCGATGACCCAGATCCACACCTAAAGCACTTCCTCGCTCGCCCAACACTCACCTACATGGAACTTACCACATTGAGCACACTTCCGTGTTTGGCTAGCTGCAACACATCTCTCAGCCCGTCTCGGTCCATCTGACCTAGGTCTTTTTTGAGTACCCACGACTGTCTTTGATGATCCAAAATTTCTCTTACCTCCACCCTTATCTCTATCCCGATTCAGTTTTTCCGTCTGTCTCACCTCTTCAGCTATTTTAGGTTTCTCCACAAGCACAGCAAATTCCCTCTCCTGCTATAAAGCTATCAAAACACGTAGGTCATCCTTCAGGCCATTCTCAAAATGAACACATCGCTCATGTTCTGTGGCCACTATCCCTCGAGCATAACGACTAAGGCATAAGAATTCTGCTTCATACGTTGCCACCAACCTACTTCCCCGAACTAGATTCAGAACGCCCACGCTATGCATCCCAAAGCTCGCTCCAATGTACTTACTCCGAACATCGCTCAAGTAATCCTGTGATACTGATTAGCCACGGTACCATCCTTAATCGTAAGCCACCATTGATAGGCTTCATCCCGGAGAAGAGACACTACTCCTTTCAGCTTCTCCTTTTCCGTGAAGTCAAGATTATCTATTATACGCCCCATTGCTTCCAACCAATACTCTGCTGTGCTAGGAGCTACACCAGAAATTTCGTTAAACACCTCTGCCCTATTGGCTCTAAGTTGCTCCGGCACAGACTTTCGGGCTCCTGTGCCCATGCCTACTCCCGTAACTCTCTAAAACTCGTAACATTTCCTGAGATACAGCATCATTTTTGGCCGTCTGATCTTGAAATTTTGCCTCCACAGCTGGTGCCACTGGTACCTCATTCCCTAACTCGTGATCAGACCCTACGGGTTTTGACACAGCAATCTTCCCTCTACCTTGGCCACGCACACCACGTCCCCTAGTGTTCATTCTACCATTCGCGATTTATCTGATTAGAAATTTTATGAATTATTAATACTCTCTTCCACTGATTAATAACGGGCAGTCTTATGAAAAGTAGTTTTAACAAGTAGTTCTTTCAATTCAAATTTTATCTACGAGGTTCATTTTCAGTCTCAGATTTCCTAATTCTAGAATACACATTCAATCAACATCCATCACACATCAACATACAAGCAAAGATCCATGAACTTACATTCATCATCTAGGGTATTTTCGTCATTTCACTACCTAAGGGTATTTTTGTAATTTTATCCTACAAGGGTATTTTCGTAATTTTCCAAAATAGGGTATCTTGGCAATTTTACAAAATAGGGTTATTTTGGTAATTTTGAAATATGAGGGTATTTCAGTAATTTTACAAACCAGGGGTATTTCGAGAAATTTTCACAAATCAATGGTATTTAGGTAATTTTCTCAAACTTAGGGTATTCTGGGTAATTTCCAAAATTAAGGGTATATAAGTAATTTTACAAAGATAGGGTGATGGTCCCTTTTGGGTTTTAGTTATAAATTTTGGCCCGTCAACAAGTCCCCGTGGCTAAGGAGAACAGTCACTACGTACCAGGTAGGATTCCAGTGAAGAGGAAGTGAGTCGCTAGGGCCGCTTAAATACCAAGCTTTCCCTGGATCCAATCCTATACATGCGTACACCTGTTACCACACCCTAACCCTGTGACTTATCCATAGACATGTTTAATTAGAAATTAAGTTTTATGGAATTTGAAGAATTGTTTATACTAAACCTAAAGTCCATCGAGCTCTAATCATACTAGCCTACGTCCCTACAGAGCCCAACAAGCCTAACATGTATATCACACAATGAGTTTAGGATACTTACCTGCGTGGATCGGGTGCAGGTAGACTCGAAGGCCATATCTCAACTTAAACTTTTCTCAAGTACATTTCAATTTTACAAACCACTACTGGACCCATTTCACAACCCGAGTTTTGAACTGGGCTCTGATAGCAAAAATGTAACACCCCAAACCCGGCCCATACGTCATGACCGGATCTGGTATGCTACGGGTTGAAACTTGAAAAGCTTTGCCTTGAAGGGTTTTGAAGATCTTAGTTGATTATAGCCATTTAATCAAATAATTGTGAAATTTTTTTAAACAACTTTAAGCATTCGCGTTAATTGTGTTTGAAAAGCCCATTTATCATTTCATTTTATAATTAAGACTTTAAAAAAAACATAAGTTTATAAAAACTTAACTTAACAAAAAAAATGAAAACCTAAGTTGTGGAAGCCTTATTACAAAAATATTCACGAAAATTAAAATTCAAATGAAAATCAAAAGCAGCCTATGTAGATAATAATCTTGATGGCCCTCGAGTCCGCCTTCGGCCCCATGTCCACAATCTAGTGCTCATCCGAAAAGTTGGGGAAAAATAATAGGAGTGACCAAGACTCAGTGTGCAAATCCCAAAAACACATAAAAGCCTTGGGCCCAAAAACACATTATGGGCCTTGGCCCACACAATGACAATAGAATATTTCATGCAACATGGCCCATCCCAAACCTAAGAGTCCATCCTCTACACACCCCCATACCAACATTCACACCGTGGGGATTTCTACAATCAACCCTCCATTCGCTACACACCATATCGACAGTTGTGCTGCCTGTCAAAAAGACCGATCACTATGTGACCTATGTGGCAAAGCCACCGATCACTATGTGACCTCAGTAATACATTATAGTATTTCAACAGCTATGCTACCTATCATAAAGACCAATCACTATGTGACCTATGTGGCAAAGCCACAGATCGCCTCGCGACCTACTCCCCTTTCTCATATCAATCAACCACATCCCATGCATACATACATGCAAAAATGAAAAAAATCAAAACATTAAGCCATCTAAACAGATCTCAGACTTTCACATACTTCGATACACATAGAGAAATTTCTATGATTACGTAATTGGCATCCCTTGCCTACCCCTTCGGGTAATACTGATCGTTCCCACTGACCTCTCTTTCCGCTTTTAGCCCACAACATACATATAATACAAATTAATGAGTGTGATAGAGATCTACACACCGACACCGACAGATAAAGACTTTTTATGTCGACACTATCAAGAGTCGCCACGACTACTAACAGCCTAAGATTTTATTCAAGCGGTCCACAACCCGGTGGCCAATCTCGACTCATCGACACCACTTGTTTCTTAAACTTAGGGATTGGTTTAACAGATCTAATCCCCTCCTTCACCTGATCGATATTTGATTCCATCAAAAGACCTTATCAATTGTTACCATCAACATATGGTTAAGATCACGATTATGATAGTGAATCTAACAAAAATCTAAAGAGAACCCCTTACCTTGAAATCTCAAAATTAGAGACTAGCGGTTTTTAACTTTTTGATCCAGACGATCTACTTCAATTCCGAATATTATCCAACAAGAAAACACAAGAAACCAACAATCCATTAGCTTTTTACTTTTCTTCCAAAACCCGAAAGAGAAAGAGGGGAACAGAAAAAATTGGCACTTACCCTATCACAGGAGATTCGGCTATCCTTAGGAGTTTTTGGCTTCTTACGAAAAATCAAAAAGAGAAGAGGATAGGAAGAAATCTATATAGATTTGGCTTTTAGTGATGAGATCAAAAAGAGAATAGGAGGTATTCGGCTATGGAGATGAGAAGAAAGTTTAGAATTTTAGCTTTTGAAGGGAAAGATGTTGAGAAGAATTGGGTGATTTCGGCTTTGTCGAAGAAAGCAAAGAAAGAATCATTGACTTTTGGCTTTTGCATAGAAGTGAAGATGAGAGAATAGGCTTAGGAATTTTGGCTTTTACATAGAATGGGAGAATAGAGAAACCTTAATGTCAAAAATAAAAAGGTATTCCCCTCACTTAAACATAATTTCGGCAACTACTTCTCAAAAATCGAAGATAGCCCTTTCGATAATTTAAAATTGATCAACTAATAAGGGAAAATTTTGGCACCCCTATAGTATAACTAAAATCGATTCCTCCTCCCCTTAGAGTTGGAAATTCAACCACCACCTTGACCAATAGATAAGTCCTAACTTTTCTCCCTTATCATTACTTGATCTCTCATCCACAAGTGACCCAAATATCACCACCTCTTCCTCCCATTATCTGCCACATTATCAGCTATATTACCTACATTATCCCATTCATTAAATCTCCTATTTTTAAGCCTTGTTGCTATCCAACCTCTTCCACTTAATTGCCAAAAATAAGCTAAATTAAATTAAAATAATTGGGCCTCATGCGACTCGAACTTGAGCCTCCACAATTGACGCCAACTCCCTGCCCTCTAAGTGGCGCCATTTTGCCACTGAGCCACAAGCCCATTTATGTCTTAATTTTACAGATAATATCTTTTAATCCTTATTCTAACAGGCTTCCCTTTAAAGTGCCCAAACAGAAAATTAAACTAAGACATCGGCTCAATTCCTAAGCCCATCCTGGACCCCTAACACTTATACTAACATAACCACACATTAAACGCACAGGCCCATTAATTCAGGATGTTACATCAACCAACCTCTCAAAAATACTTGTATTTTATCTACGTTTCCGCAATGTTTTCAAAATGCTTCTGCAACTCTATTTCCAAACGTCATATTTTTGTAAATTGTTATTTCAAATATGTTTTCACAACCCAAAAGGTTTTTAAAGATAATTACGTTTTCAAGTAGATAATAATTGCTTAAGTGTTTTGGGTTTTAACAAAGAGGCTGTAATTCTCAAACAAGTTTTTAACAATTGCAAATATTGTTTTGAAAAGAAAAAAAAAACACTTCCATGTGACACGCCAGATTCGGGCTTAACTTTTAGTTCGAGTTTGGGGTGTTACAGTAGGAGCCGATTTTCTCTTTGACATTTCGGGTTTGTTCTTTTGACGGTTCTAGCTTCTTTTATCTTTAGTGCCATTTTCACAAGTGAGCATTTGGGCTCTTTTACTTTCGTCGATTTTGTCTTCAAGTTATATCCGCCATTCTTAACTTCCTTCTTTCCATTCTTTTTGTGTCGAATCACACAATCCTTCTTCTTCTTCTTTATTGAACCGTCTCTTCTCCTTAGCCGAATACATTGCCTTTTCCTTTGTTCTTCAATTAGTTCCTATTCATTTCTCCTCCTTTCTTTTGATCTTTCAGTTTTACCCTCATAGTCGAACTTGTTATTCCCTCTTCTCAACATTCTTCTCTTGTTCTTTAAGTTTGAGTAAGCCAAAATCAACCTCTCCTTTCCCTTTATTATTTTTTTCTTTTCAAGTTAGCCAAATACTTCCCTCTTCTCACTACTTTGGATTTGTGTCGGTTTGGGCGACTAGCCTCTGTCAAGTGGCCGATTGTTACTCTATTCTACTATTTCTATCAACTAATTTTGGGTAAGTATTCCTTGTTTTTATTTGGTTCTTGGTTCCATTTTGATGGCTCTCTTCTCTGGCGAAGTCGAATGATTTGGTTTAGGGTTCTAACTCTTAGACCCTTCTCTCGTGTTGGATTCTCTTGGTTAATGTAGCATTTCGGTATGAAAGGGGTTTAGATATATTTTGGTTAGCAACAAAAGTGGATTGGATAGCATACTTGGGTTAAGGTGAGTATCAATACCATTCTCTTTAGGATTTAATGTTATTATTAAGTATTGATATTAATCGAAAACGTTGATGGATGTAGGTTTGGTGTTTGTGGGTTATTTTTACGAGCAGTAAAAAGGTATGTAATCATACACCCAATATAGTTACTGTCAAAACGACGGATGAAGGTGTGTATTGACACCCCTGTTTAATTGTGAATCGACAACAGCCGAAAAGCCAAAACTTTGGCATTTGAGGCCTCATGAGTGTACGAACGCTCGTAAGGTAAACCAAGCCCACAAATTGTTGGCGATAGACTGTAGAGGCCGCCACAAGCGTTCTCGTAGGTTTGGGCAGTAATGGGCCTCATTGAGCCAAGATGGGTCATGTGGGCCCAATGGGCTCATGGGCCCCACATGGGTAAAATCCACGATAAGTGACAAATAATGGATTGGGCTATAGTGATCACATATTCGTGACTAAAATTATGCTAAATGGGTCACACGAGCGTGTGGGCCAACTTGGGCCAATTAATGGGCCTTGGGCCCATTTACACTATTTTGGCCATATAGGTTATCTGAGTCGTTCGAGATTATTGTAGACCTTCTAAAGGGTCGTTATCTGTACTGGGACCCAAAAATTAGTTAAATAACCGAAATACCCCTGAGAGTCAAAGGTAGTATTTTACCCCAAACTAAGGAGATAACCATTATTCCCCTAGTGGTAGTTTAATTGATGTGTGTATGATATTTATTTAATTGATTTTGAATATGACATACTGCACTCACGTAATATTTATGACACGACATTTTGCAATCGGGTTGCGATCCCGAGTTGGAGGAAGTATTGTACTAGTGGCTCTACCACGCTTTTACTATTCTACTAGCTTGGCCGAAGGATGATCGTGTTTGAACCGTTAGGTCGGGTCAAGGGTCCGACAATAAAATGCCACCACCACCACCACCCCCACCGTTAATGTTGAGCAAAGCAGGCTCGAGGCAGGGGAAGAGGGTCAGGTCACAGTCGTGTCAGGCGAAGTTTTGGAATTGGTGGTCGTGTGGAAATGGAGGAAATCAAAAGTCGGTTACCGAACGGCTCCGAGCTAATGGAGTGGAAATGTTTGAGGAGTATCCAATGTGGCACCCAAAGACTGGTGAGTACTAGTTAGAAGCAACGGAGCGTATCATGGATGAGCTTGATCTGACTCCAGAGGAAAAGTTGAAAGGGATGGTGGCGTTGTTACGCGATGAAGCGTATCAGTGGTGGTTGACTATTCGTGATAGTACCACACCGAAAGTTTGACTCGGGAGTATGTTAAAGAGGCCTTTCGTAAGAAGTATGTGGGAACCGTATCAGATGAGCAGAGGAAGGCTTTTCTAGGGTTGGTACAAGGGAGTAAGTCCGTCGCAGAATATGAGGCGGAATTTTGAGATTGAGCCGCTATGCTCGAGGATAGTGGCGATCGAGCATGAACGCCGTGTTCGATTTGAGGACGGATCGAGAGATTAGGACAAGATATGGTCACTTCGAGATTGTGGTGATGCCTGTTTGGGTTGACGAACGCCCAGTAGCGTTCATGGATATGATGAATCGGGTTTTCCAACCCTACTTGGATAGATTCGTCGTTGTGTTCATCGATGATATCTTGGTGTATTCGAAGTCGGAGGAGGAGCATGATGAGCATCTCCGAGTCGTGTTGGAAGTGTTAAGGGAGAAGAAGCTCTATGCCAAATTCAGCAAGTGCTAATTTTAGCTAAGGAGGTGGCATTCTTAGGGCATGTGGTATCAGAAGAAGGAATAAGAGTAGACCCTAGGAAGATCAAGCGGTGTTGGATTGGAAACCACCTAGGTCCGTGGCTGAAATCAAGTTTCTTAGGCTTTGGGTGCTATTATAAAAGGTTCGTGGAAGGATTCTCGTCAATAGCCGCGCCTTTAACCAAGTTACTAAGGAAGGAAGTACCCTCGAATGGACTACTAAGCGTGCAGGAGAGCTTTGAAAAGCTTAAGAAGGTGTTGATGAAGCCCGGTGTTAATTCAAATTGGAGGCGTGAAAAGAATTTGTGGTGTAATCGTGACGCTCGCAGATCTGGGGTTAGGTTGTGTGTTAATGCAAGAGGGCAAAGTGGTCGCTTATGCGTCCTACAGCTAAGGCCTCATGAGCTTAACTACCCAACTCATGACTTAGAGCTAGCAGCGCAGTGGTTTTCGCCCTTAAGGTTTGGAGGCACTACCTTTATGGAGAAAGGTCATTATCTACATTGCACCACAAGAGCCTTAAGTATTTATTGACTCGAAAGAGTTGAACTTGAGGCAACGAAGGTGGGTGGAATTCTTTGAAGGACACGATTCGCTCAATAGAGTATCATCCGCAAGGCGAATGTAGTAGCCGATGCCCTAAGGATATTTTATGGCTAAATATTTTAATATATAATTATGAATAAGAATGTGAATGTGGCTATGTACCACCAATGTGGCAAAAAGTACCTGTGCACGCTTCCTACTTCGATAGGATTGTGAAATATGTTATTTAATAACATGCGAATATATGTATATGAACATGAAATTAAGTTATGCACAATATATATTTGTGGGGCATTCGGGATTTATGTGAAAGGAGGAGAACAGTGTTGACTTGGTCTCACCAACGAAGGTGTTGACTTGGTCTCACCAACAAAATATGTTGACTACGGTCACATTGCGTAAATTTTGGTAACCGGTTACAATAGTGTCTAATGACACAATGTATAAATTTGATTATAGTGTCTAATGACACAACGATATGGGTGAATGCCTTTGATGGAGAGTAGCGGATGGAGGGTTGACTTAGTAGTCCCCACGGTGTGAATGGCAGGTACGGGTGGTGTGTGGTGGATGGACCATTAGGATTGGGTTTGGGTTGCATCATAATTTCATTATTATATGGACTTGATGATTTAAACATGAATGCCTCGATTTATTGAATGATAGTATTGTGTGCACATTGAGTCTGTTGACTCACCCCATTGTGGGAATTATTTTTCGTGTGATGAGCAAGCGATGTGGATCGGGCGGTGGACCATGAGGTGGCTATGCTACATGTAAAATTTCATTTAGTTTGGACTTAATTTTATTTTTAGTTACTTTTATTCTATTTTGGGTTTTACTTGATGTAATAAGGCCTTAAGGCCCGTGGATTATTCTTTATGTTTGCTTCTTGTTAAGTTTCATGCTAAGAACTATATTGGATGTATTTAATTAAATGGGCTTACAAGATTAAATAAATGGGTTTCAATCTAAGCCCACTCAAAATAATAGTTTTTCTAAAATTTACAATTTTCTAAGTATCGAAAATGATTTTGAAATCGGTTTACTTTAGGAACATACAGATCCTGGTTAAGGCTCGTGGGTAGTAAAAGGGTGTTTCATCGGGACCCAAAAATTAGTTAAATAACCGAAATACCCCAGAGAGTCAAAGGTAGTGTTTTACCCCTAACTAAGGAGATAACCATTATTCCCCTAGTGGTAGCTTAATTGATGTGTGTATGATATTTATTTGATTGATTTTGAATATGACATACTGCACTCACGTAATATTTATGACACGACATTTTGCATTGGGGTTGGGATCCTGAGTTGCAGGAAGTATTGTACTAGTGGCTCTACCACGTTTTTACTAGTCTACTGGCTTGGCCACGTTTACTGTTATTAGCAGCTTCACAATGTCACTATTAGCAGCTATGCTGTGATATTGGTGTGTTGGCTGGGTGGGTGGACTTAGTCCCCACATGGTGTGTTGGTTGGTACGGGTCGTATGTTGGCTGGATTGGGTTGGGTTGCATTTCGCTTCTATATCGATATTATTAGGCTTAGGCCCACACGCCATCTTGATAGGCTAAGGCCCGCATCGCATTACTCTTGTGAATAGGGCTCGGCTCATCTACCGCATATACTATTTACTGTTTGTCTGTTAGGGGATTACACACTGAGTTTTTCCAAATTCACCCCTTTCTTTTAACTGTACAAGAGAACGAGTTTTTTAAATTTTTAATTGGGTTTTTGTTTAATTATTCAATCTGCTAGGATAGGAGAATGGGTTTTCAAAATAGTAATTATTTTCAAAGAAAAGCACGTAATTTTAAACTTCAAGGTATTCAATTAGAAAAGCTTTCGTGGTTTTAATTCAGATTAATGAACTTATACCAATTGATATGACCTATAATTGGACAACATGTTTTGATTTTTCAACACTAACGTTTTCAACAGTAACTGATTGAATGGGATTTAAAATTTAGTAACGAACTTTTATCGACAAGCCCGGTTTCCAAACAACACTTCATTGTGACACGTCAAATCCAGTCGTAACGACTAGGCCGGGTTTGGGGTGTTACATGATATATGATGCGAAAGTTGGTATGTTTTGATGTGCTATTGAATGGCCAAATGAAATGGTCTATATTGGTAAGTTCATTATTGATTTGGGAAATTGATTTGATGAAATGCTATGAATTGAAATGGTTTTAAATAAAGTATGAATCATATGTTTTAATGTGAAGTTGGTTTTTTTAATTGGTATATTTGAGTTATATTTGTATATAGAAATGAACGATGTTGTTAAGGGTTAAATTGTGCATGAGTTGGTATGTTTTTGGTTGCCCTTGGGTCTTGAATTGAGGGTTGTTGATGCTTGTAGGTTTGATCCAAATTTTGGGTGGCAAATTGGCTTGCAAATGGCCTATATTTTCCCACACGGTTGAGCATACGGGCGTGTGTCTCGACTGTGTCTCTCATGGTTGCATTTCAAAATAAGTCAGGAAGCTACACGGGCTGGACACACGGGCGTGTGACTAGCCGTGTGAGAAAGTCAGTAGCCTCTCTAAATTTCACACGACCTGGCACACGGACGTGTCTTGTGGCCGTGTGGACAAGTTAGTATGTATGCCCTATTTTGCCACAGCCTAGACACACGGGTGTGTCTAATGCCGTGTGAGGCACACGGCTTGTCCACGTGGGCGTGTGACCTCTATAACTTTGAAAAATGTGTAATTTTCAAAAAAAATTTGTATGTGCTCGATTTAGTCCCGATTCCTTTCCAATGCATGTTTAAGGTCTCGTAGACCTTCGAAAGAGACTCTATGTGTATTTTTCTCTATGGAATGTTTATGATTGTCGGATGTTGGTGAAATGTATGTGATATGTTCCGATATGTCTGGTAATGCCTTAACCTTCATCCAGTGAAGGATACTGGTTAGGGGTGTTACATGTGGTACCAATGAGGGTACATTGGTTGGTTGATGGAAATAGGTTTTGTATATGTGATTTTGACATGTTTTGGTCTTGTTTAAGTAAGTATTGAATAGTTTTATGGGTTGGCTAATGGTATGCTTGTGGCATAAGAAAATATATTTGGTAAACTTGATTTTTAAGGTACATTTTAGTACACACGACTTGAGACATGATCGCCTCACGGTAGTGTATTACACACTCATTCTGCCTGCATTTAGTGTGTCTTTTAAGTTTTAGGTGTAGGTTTCACAGAGTTAGGCATACGGCCTACGACATGGCCGGTGTGTCCCAAAATAGTGAGTTACAAGGTTTGGGAACATAGGCATGTGGATTTTCCACATGGGCGTGTGTGTTAGACACACGACCATGTTTTGGCCACTTGGGCTGGCTGGAGTCACACGGCTATGTGACCCTTATTTCTAAAATTTTCAACTTTTTCCTGACTTTTTTGATTTGTTTCAGATTGATCCCAGAATGTTTCTAAATTATGGTTAGGGCCTAGTAAGCTCTGTTAGGGCCCGTAAATGCATGTTTGACTTAAATTGAATATGATTTGTTATTAATATTTACTTAGAAATATAAATTGTATGTAAGGTTAATTGTTGGTAAATTCTTCGTAATACTCAGTAATCCAAATCCAATGTTGTGAGTCAAGGGTGCTACATTCCAAACACCTTATATCATCCTATTATAAGCATGTATTAGTTCAATTGCATATTTTAAGAATGTCCCTAAACTTTTGTATTTTGTTCAATTTAGTCTCCTAAAATGAAATAGTCAGATCTTTCAAATTTGAGCTTCGTTGTACAATCCGATTTCAATCTCATCCTCTACAAACCCTCTACTATCTGTTTTTATAAAAATCTCATAACGGGTTTACAAATAAATCTCTTTAGTCCTTATATGGAACAACTAACAATTTTCACCTCACAAATCAGGCCTTTTTCATATCTAAACTTAAAATCTATCTATTTAACACCAAAAGCTTTAAGGAATCATCAATGATAATCTAAAATTGTAATAGTTTCGAAAATTAACAACGGGTCAACTAAATTAAGCTTATGAAATTTCAAAGATATAAAAATTATAATAAAATTATTAAATTACACTAACCGATTAAAAGCATGAAGTTTTGGAACCGTAAGCTGAAAGCTTTCAAATGGGAAAATGGTTTTAGTTTTTCTTTTTGGGGAAGAGGACGAGAAAATGCTCTTTCTCCCTTCCCACTTATGTTTTATCATATATAATATAAAATTTAAATATTATAAAACTTTATGATTAGACATAAAGGTTTCCACCACCGTCCACTATAATTTTATTGTGGTATAATTACCACATTGGCCCCTAGTTTAAGTTTCCAATAAAGAATTATAGTAATTTTAACTTTTATCACTTTTATAATTAGTCCTTTTACCTTAGTTAACCAGTAATTTGATAAAATTACTCATCCAAAATTTAATTCACCTATAATATAACTCCATAAATATTTAATTAAAATATTTACAGATTCGATTTAAGAGATCAAGGTCCCAAAATCGCATTTTTATACCACTGGCTTTAGAACCATTACATTTGTACCTTGAATAACTATCAATTAGACAAACTCACTAGACCTAATTTAATATAATTCAATAATAGTATCATAAATATTAAACAATAATATTTATGAACACGGTCTATGAAAATGACATTTCAAAACCGTAATTTCTAACACCATTGGAAACCAGGTCATTACAATTCTCCCTTTTGAGAAATTTTGTCCCCGAAATTTTCTTGGAAAGAAGTGGGGTATTGGATTTTGTTTCCATATCAATTAATTAGTTTAATATCCTTTTTTTTATCATTCGTTAAACTCATCTAACTAAATCGCATAGTCTTTTGCATGCTATTGATATTCATATAGAAGAATTTACATTCGAATTATCAAATCACGATTTCAATCAAGTTCATATTTCATTTAACATATTCATATGTTATAATCTTATTAATCTCTCTCAGACTCAAGCCAGATACATAGATCAACGAACTTGTATCCCAATCTAGAATCATAATGCATCATCGGATAATACTGAAGCAATCATATTGACACAAAAGTGCTTTATTGACTAAACTAAAGCAATTACTCTGACACACTCAGTGCACCATCGGATAATACGAAGGAAATATACTGTTACACGTAGTGCATCATTGGATAAACTGAAGGAAATATACCAACACATGTAGTGCATCACTGTATTAATCAAAGCAATTTTACTGGCACATACAGTTCATCATCGAAAAATTGAATCATATGTACTGGCACACAAAGTGCATCATCGGGTACACTAAAGCATATACACTCGCACACATAATGCATCATCGGATAAACTGAAGCATCTATACTGACACACATAATGTATCATCGGATAATCTGAAGCATCTATACTGACATACATAGTACATCATCGGATAAATTGAAACAACTATATTGGCACACCAGTGCATCATTGGATAAACTGAAGCATATACACTGGCACACACAGTGCAACATTAGATAAATCGAAGTATTTATATTGGCACATACAGTTCTTCATTGATAAACCAAAGTATAATCTGTACATTTAATAAGCAACTGTAACAGTCTGGTTTAATATCATAGTCGGAACAGTGGTTTTGGGACCACAAATCTAAGTTTGTATAATATTTTAATATTATTTTTTGTGTTTTTGATGAGTGATTAAGCATATGGTAAAGTTTCGTATGTTAATTCATCCGTCTAGGTGTTTAATTTGATAAATGGACTAAATCGCATAAAGTTTAATAGTGGCTTTTCATTTGATTAAGTGGCTAAATTGATGTGGCTTTTGTTTGTAAGGGATTTATGTGGAAATTAGACAATTATTATAGATGGTGGACAGTTATGGTCCATATTAACCTTTGAAAATATGTTTTATAAGTTTATATTATAAGGTTAAATGTGTCATTCATGTATTAAAGTATATTGTGATCAATTAAAGCATGAAAATGGACTTTAGATCATCTATTTCTTCCACTAAAAAACATAAAGAAAAAGAAAGGTTTTAAAGCTTTGCATATTCAGCCAATCCAAGCTTGAATTAAGATCAAGAACCGAGGAAAATGGACTTAGATTGGGGGAAAGTGAAAGTAATTGAGTAACCATATCCATTTCGTTAAATCGAACTCAAGGTAAGTCATTATGCAAATAAATATTTGTATTGAATTGTGCATATTTATATGACTATTGATACCAGTGAATGTTCACGAGATGCTACGTATATGAATTTCGAGATAAGATCGATATAGCGATAATGTCTGAGAAGTCCCGTATGAACCTAGGAATAGATAGGATTAACTATGTCATGACATAGGTATCTGTTCTGTTTTATCATGTAAGACCACGTCTGGGACGTTGGCGTTGATTTGAGATTTGTGTAAGACCACATCTGGGACGTTGGCATTGATATGAGCTTTACGTGTAAGACCATGTCTAGGACATCGGCATCATATTGGCTTGTGTAAGACTCTGTCTGGGACAGAGGCATCGATATCTAAGTACACATAAGACCTCATCTGGGAGGTTGGCATTGTACGACTATTTTGAGCTTTCTGAGTATCCTATTAGGTTCCTATTGATTCAACGGCCAAATCGAACTATGAACAACTATGTGAAAGTATATTCGTTTTAGGTACGTTTGGTATGTACACTATGTGTGTATAAATAGTAAGTACCTATGTGCTTTTCGAATTGAAGAAATGTATAATTGAATATGAGAATGTGAATGAGGTACAAGAATTGTTATGAAAGAGTTATGTATATATATATATGTGTGTGTGTGTGTGATTCTTGAATGGGTGAATGTGGTAAATATGGCCAAGAATATAGACCAAAGCATATATGTGAGAAAGATTGCTATGAATTTGAATTGTGTCAAAGATTCAATATGCTTATATGCTTTATTTATTAAGTTTATTTGTATATGACTTACAAAGCTTTTGGAAAGCTTACTATGTTTGTGTGTTTTCTCTGTCTTATAGATCGTCAAAGCTACTAAAGGCTCGGGACTATCGAGGATCGTCATCACACTACTCAACTTCTTTTGGTACATTTTGGAAAATGTATATAGATAGATATGGCATGTATAAGCTAGTTATTTGGATAGTTATGAGATGTGAACTTAGCCATGTGATTTGGCTAGATATGAGTTGAGGATAGGTATTAATGTTTATGATATGTGATATATGTCTTGGTATGGTTAAATGACATTGAAAATGGTCAAGTTTTTGGGTAAGTATTTGGATGAATTATGCTTGTGAATATATGTTTTAGTCTTGAACGTTGACATGGTTGAAATTAGTATTGAGTGTATATATTGAATAGATGTTTGGCATGTTATTGGTTATCAAATGTGCATGAGATGTATTGATGATTGGCTTGTAGGTTTGACCCTTAGTGGGTGGCATTTTGGTCTTGCAAATGGCCTATAATGTGACAAGGTTGTGGCACACGAGCGTGCCTAGTGATCGTGGGGCTAAGTCAGTAGCTAGCTTAGGAGCACACGGCCAAGACACATGGGCGTGTCTAGTAGCCATGTGAATAAGTCAGTATATGGCTTAGTAGTACACACCTTGGTACACGAGCATGCTTGGTAGCTATGTGGTTTTGACAGGATCGACCACGGCTAGCCAACACATGTGTGCTTGGTGGCCATGGAGTAAACTCAGTTTCGACCACAGGGAGGACACACGAGAGTGCCTAGCTGCCGTGGGAGGCACGGCCTGTTCACACGGGCGTGTATCCCTTGAAACTTTAAAAAGCTTTAAATTTATGAGAAATTATGTATGTGTTTTGATTTAGTCTCGACTCAATTTTTAAGCATGTTTAAGGTCTCCTTAACCTATTTAAGGGACATTACTAATGTGATTGATGTATGATTGTTTGTAAAGTCAGTAAAAAGTTTATGATCTGTCAGGTAACACCTTTAACCCTAATTTAATGACGGATACAGGATAGGGTATTTGGTTGGTATCAAAGCTACGGTTTAGTCGATCCTTAGACTAACGTAGCGTGTCAGAGTCTAGCCATACATGCCATAAATCTGAATTGTGATAGGGTGATGAATCATAACGTAAAAAATGTGATTTTTGTATAGCAATGGATCCCAAAAGAGCCGTAGCTGATGACGTAGAAAGTAATGCACGTGTTCGCGTTAGGGATAGTGCCCTCTGATCTGAGATCGGCTATGAGTTGTCAAGAGGGAGAAGCTAAACAAGCTTTCTTCCAGATGATGAGTAAATGGTTCACTCAATTCATGAGGAATAACCCGACTGTTTCGCAACCCTCGCCCCCGGTTAATCCCCCTCAGACTACAGTTGTACCACTGGTTATGTATTTGAATATGTTGAATAAGCCTCCAGTTGACAAGATTCATAAATATGGGGCTGAATAGTTCCGGGCAACTAATGATGATGACACTGAAAAGGCCGACTTTTGGTTAGAAAATACTATTCGGGTATTTGATGAAATGTATTTGACTTCAAAAGAATACATAAAGTGTGTTGTATCATTACTCCGAGATGCAACTTATCAATGGTCGAAAACTTTGATTTCTATTTTTTCGAAAGAGAGAGTTACGTTGGACTTTTTCCAGATTGAGTTTCGAAAGACATATATCAGTGAGAGATTCATTGATCAAAAACAGAAGGAATTTTTGGAACTAAAATAGGGCCGAATGATTGTTACTGAGTATGAATGAGAATTTGTGAGATTAAGTCAGTACGCCCGAGAATGCATATCATTTGAAGCTATAATGTGTAAAAGATTCAAAGATGGTCTTAATGAAGACTTTCGTTTGTTAGTCGGGATCTTAGAAATAATAGAGTTTTTTGTACTCATTGATCGAGCATGCAAAGCTGAAGCACTCGAGAAAGATAAAAGAAAAGCTGAGTCTGAAGCCCGTGATATAATAAAGATATTTCTGAGCAAGTCATTTCAGTCTACTTCGAAAAGATTCAGAGATTATCAAAGTCGTTCAAGAGATAATGTGGGACATTTGAATAGAAATCGAGCTAGATCACAGATGAGTTCTAAAACTCCAGCAACTTCAGTGGCCAGTGTTGGAAATGTCCAGACTGAGAGACCTGAATGTAAACATTGTGGAAAAAGGCATCCGGGAAGTTATAGACTAAATGATAGAGCTTGTTTTAGATGTGGATTACTTGATCATTTTATCCATGATTGCCCTGAGTCTGTCGAGCCAGAGATTGTTCAGAATTCGAGACCTGATAATGCACCTATGAGAGGTAGACCTTCAAAGAATGCAAGAAATGTTAGTGGTAGTCAGGGAACTATGAGAGACACTATTGTAAGATCTGAAACAAGAGCGCTTGCCAAAGCGTATGCTATCCGAGCTCGTGAGGAAGCTTCATCTCCAGATGTTATAACGGGTACTTTTACTCTTTATAATACTTCTGTGATTGCATTGATAGATCCTGGTTCTACGCATTCATATATATGTATAAATTTAGTATTCAGTAAGACGTTGCCTGTAGAGTCTACTGAGTTTGCTATAAAAGTATCGAATCCCTTAGGTAAAAGTGTCCTTGTTGATAAAGTATGAAAGAACTCTCCGTTAATGTTTTGAGATATATGTTTCCCTACTGATTTGATGCTTTTGTCATTTGATGAGTTTGATATCATTCTGGGTATGGATTGGTTGTCATTACATGATGCTATTGTAAACTGTAAAAGAAAGACTATTAAATTGAGATGTTCGAATGATGAAATTGTACGGATTGAGTCCAATGATTTGAATGGATTGTCTGCTGTGATATCAGTATTGCAAGCTCAAAGATATGTGAAAAGGGATATGAGGCATATTTTGCTTATGTGATTGATTCGAAAGTGTCTGAAAGGAAAGTTGAATCAATGCCTATTGTCTGTGAATTTTCTGACATGCTCCCTAAAGAGTTACCGAGTTTGCCTCCAATTCGTGAAGTTGAGTTTGGTCTTGATCTACTGCTAGTACTACACCTATTTCGATAGCTCCATATAGAATGGCACCAACAGAGTTGAAAGAGTTAAAATCACAGTTGCAAGAATTGACCGATAGAGGATTCGCTAGACCGAGTTTTTCACCTTGGGGTGCTCCTGTTCTGTTTGTGAAAAAGAAAGATGGCACGATGAGAATGTGTATCGATTATCGTCAGTTGAATAAGTTGACAACAAAGAATAAATATACGTTTCCCAGAATTGATGACTTATTTGATCGGTAAAAGGAGCTTTCAAAGATAGATCTAAGATCGGGATACTATCATTTGAGAGTGAAAGATTCAGATATACCAAAGACTGCCCTCAAAACGAGGTACGGGCATTATGAGTTTTTAGTTATGCCATTTGGACTAACCAATGCTCCTGCTATTTTTATGGATCTGATAAACAGAATTTTTAGACCGTACCTAGATTAATTTTTTGTAGTATTTATAAATGACATATTGATTTATTCACGTAATGAAAATGAACATGCTGAACATTTGAGAATCGTGTTGTAAACTCTGAGAGAAAAGAAATTGTATGCGAAATTCAACAAATGTGAATTCTGGTTACATGAGGTTAGTTTTCTAGGACATATTGTGTCAGCTTATGGGATTCGTGTTGATCCTAGCAAGATTTCTGCTATTCTGGATTGGAAACCTCCAAAGAACGTGTTTGAAGTCCGTAGTTTTTGGGACTAGCGGGTTATTATCGTCAATTTGTAAAAGGATTTTCAGTGATAGCTACTCTGTTGACTAGATTACTTCAGAAAGATATTAGATTTGAATGGTCTGACAAATGTTAGAAAAGTTTTGATCAGTTGAAAACTCTGTTAACAGAAGCTCCAGTGTTAGTACAGCCTGAATCGGATAAAGAATTTGTTATATACAGTGATGCTTCGTTACATGGTCTGGGATGTGTTTTGATACAGGAAGGTAAAGTTGTAGCTTATGCCTCGAAACAATTGAAGTCGCATGAAAAGAACTATCCAACGCACGATCTCGAATTTGCATCAATTGTGTTTGCATTAAAGATTTGGCGCCATTACCTGTATGGTGAGAAATGCCATGTGTTTTCAGATCATAAAAGTTTGAAATATCTGATGATTCAGAAAGATTTGAACCTGCATCAGAGAAGATGGCTTGAGTTGTTGAAAGATTATGAACTTGTGATAGATTATCATTCGGATAAAGCAAATGTCGTTGCTGATGCATTGAGTAGAAAATCATTGTTTGCATTGCAAGCTTTGAATGCTCAGTTAGATTTATCTGATGATAGTTCTGTGATAGCGGAATTAAAATCGAAACGATGTTTATACAATAGATATATGATGCTCAGAAGGTTGAAAATGAGTTGATAGCTAAAAGAGTTCTGTGTGATTCGAATTCTGAATCTAAATTTCAATTTGTTGATGATTGCTTGAGATTTCGAGATCGTCTCTGTGTTCCGAGAAATCTGGAGTTGATTCAGCTAATTTTGAATGAAGCACATAACAATCATCTATCTGTTCATCCGGGAAGTAATAAGATGTATCATGATTTGAAGCGACACTATTGGTGGTCTAGTATGAAACGAGACATTTCTGACTTTGTTTCGAAATGTATAGTCTGTCAACAAGTGAAAGCTGAACATCAAGTTCCATCTAGTTTGTTATAACCGAGTTTGATTCCTAAATGGAAATGGGGTAGAGTGACGATGGATTTTGTTTCGAGATTGCCTCTGACTCCAAGAAAAAAGATGCGATATGAGTCGTAGTTGATCGATTAACTAAATCCGCCCATTTCATTTTGGTAAGATCTGACTACTCACTTGATAAATTAGCTGAGCTTTACATTTCTGAGATTTTGAGATTGTATGGGGTGCCATTATCCATTGTGTCAGATAGAGATCTGATATTTATGTCAAGGTTCTAGAAGAAATTGCAAGAAGCTTTAGGCACAAAATTACATTTCAGTACAGCTTTTCATCCGCAGACCGATGGTCAATCTGAGTGGATCATTCAAATTCTTAAGGATATGTTAAGATGTTGCATTCTTGAATTTGACGGTACGTGGGAAAAGTATCTGCCACTGATTGAATTTGCATACAATAATAGTTTTCAGTCAAGCATTAAAATCGCAACATATGAAGCTTTGTACTGACGTAAATGTCGTACACCTCTGTATTGGACTGAGCTCAGTGAGAATAAGCTACTTGGAGTTGATTTGATAAAAGATTCAGAACAGAAAGTGAAATTGATCCGAGATTGTTTGAAAGCAGCATCTGATCGTTAGAAGTCGCATGCGGATTTGAAACGAAAAGATATGAAATTTGAGATCGGCGACAAAGTATTTTTGAAAGTGTCTCCGTGGAAGAAAGTGCTTCGATTCGGACGTAAAGGCAAGCTAAGTCCGAGGTTCATCGAGTCGTATAAGATCATTGAACGTGTCGGGCCTGTTGCATATAGATTGCTTTTACCACCTGAACTATAGAAGATACACAATGTATTTCATGTTTCCATGCTCCGTAAATATCGAAACAATCCGTCACATGTGATTACCCCATCTAAAATTGAAATTTGATTTGATATGACATAAGAAGAGGAACCGATTTGTATATTAGCTCGTGAAGTGAAAGAGTTGAGAAATAAGAAAATACCATTAGTAAAAGTACTGTCGAATCAACACAGAATAGAAGAGGCAACTTGGTAATTGGAAGAATCAATGAGACAGCAATATCCGACTCTATTTAACGGTAAGATTTTCGGGGACAAAAATCTTTAAGGGGGAGAATTATAACAGTCCGGTTTAATACCCTAGTAGGAACAGTGGTTTTGGGACCACAAGTTCGAGTTTGTATAATATTTTAATATTATTTTTGTGTCTTTGATGAGTGATTAAGCATGTGGTAAAGTTTCGTATGTTAATTTGTCCATCTACGTGTTTAATTTGATAAAAGGACTAAATCGCATAAAGTTTAAAAGTGGCTTTTCATTTGATTAAGTAGCTAAATTGATGTGGCTTTTGTTTGTAAGGGCTTTATGTGGAAATTTGCCAATTATTATAGATGGTGGACAGTTATGGTCCATATTAACCTTTGAAAATATGTTTTATAAGTTTATATTATAAGGTTAAATGTGTCATTCATGTATTAAAGTATATTGCGATAAATTAAACAATGAAAATGGACTTTAGATCATCCATTTCTTCCACCGAAAAACATAAAGAAAAAGAAAGGTTTTAAAGCTTTGCATATTCGGCCAATCCAAGCTTGAATTAAGATCAAGAACCGAGGAAAACAGACTTAGATTGTATGAAAGCGAAAGTAATTGAGTAGCCGTATCCATTTTCATTAAATCGAACTCGAGGTAAGTCATTATGCAAATAAATGTATTTGTATTGAATTGTGCATATTTATATGACTATTGATAACAGTGAATGTTTACGAGATGGTACGTATATGAATTTCGAGATAAGATCGATATAGCGATAATGTCCAGAAGTCCAGTACGAACCTAGGAATAGATAGGATTAACTATGTCATGACATAGGTATCTGTTCTGTTTTATCATGCAAGACCACGTCTGGGACGTTGGCATTGATTTGAGATTTGTGTAAGACCATGTCTGGGACGTTGGCATCGATATGAGCTTTACGTGTAAGACCATGTCTGGGACATCGTGTAACATTCGGGAATTAGGGGCTCTGCATTTGTTATGTTTCTCTGTGTTTGGTATGCTTTGTCTGTTAATTTGGTATGTTTAGGGGCCCAGGGAAGGCTCGGGATTAAGCTGGAGCCTTGGTGAAAATTTTATGTTTAGGCACTTTAGGGGAGAGCTAGCTGGGGCAGGCCTTAGGAATAATTACTTGTGTTTGTTGACACAAGAAGTGGTGTGGTAAAGTGGCAAGGAGACGCCACTTAGGTTGCAGGGAAGTGGCATCACAAGGGAGCAACAAGGGGAAGGGGTTCGAGTCACATCCACAGCATTCAGAAGCTTTATTTTTGCGCTTGGGAAGCTAAGGTGGTGGTTTCGGCAAGGGCTCTTCAAGGTGGTTGGTATAATGAGTCAAAGATTTTGAATGTGTGGCCATGAGGAAGTAGTGGAGGTTGAATTATTCAAATTAGTTCAAAGGAGTGAAGGGGAATGAGTCAAGGAAGAAATTGTGGGATTTGAGGGTGAGAGTAGATGGTTGGCCGAATATGGGGTTTATAGGAAGGAGGAATTCGGCTAGGGCATTTGGGAAGCATATTTTTGTTGTTTCGATTTAGCTTTGGGGTGTGCTGAATTTGGGAGAGAGCTTTTGGGGGTTCGCCATTCGGGTTACTTAGTTGTGATGTCTCTGAAATTCCCTAGTTCATCCAAGGTTTTTTCTTGTGGAATTCTTTTTGGGTTCTTCCCTACTTCTTCTCATTCTTTTCGGGTTGTGTTAGACATTTCTTTTGTGCATTTTTATTTGTTAGAGTCACTAAAGGCACTCTTGGTCAAAACTCTCCTCATCATCTTCCCTTTTCATTTCATTTTTTTTTACTTCTCTTTGTCACACTTCTCTCTAAAAGCCGAAATCATCTTTCTTCTCTACCATCTTTCTTGTTAGCTGAAACTTCTTGAAGCCACCCCCTCTGCCAAATCTTTTCTTTTCTTTTATTTCTTTTAAACCTCATAACCAAACCTTTCACCTCACTTCTTGGTGTTTCATCTTTCTTTTCTATTTCTTTTTCTAAAAGCTAAAACCTATTCCTCATCACCTTCTCTTTGTGTTTCGTTTTTACTTTTCACCATAACTGAATCTTTTGGGGTGTAAATCGACATCTCTGCTTAGGGTAAGGTTCTCTTTTATCTTCTTATTATCAATCCCTCCATTCTTTCTTTTCATGGTGAAGCCGAACCCACTCTTGTAAGGAAACTAAACCCATTTCTTCTATTTTGTGCCTCTTAGCCGTATACCAAAAAGCAGGGTGCTGGAAATCCTAGGTTGCTGAGAGCTTATACAATCGGTTTTGGTTGATCAAAGTAGGAGACTTTCTTGTTAGTTTTTTTCATCTCCTTTATTTTTATTCAACAACTGATCATTCATTCTTCTATAACTCGCTCTTCCATTCTTCATGGCTTGAAGTCGAATATCAGGAAGAGAAGTGCTGAGGCTTCTCTAGTTGTCGAAAGTTTCGTTCCAAGCAATCTTACTTGTTTGCGTTAGTAAAAAAGGTAAGAAGTTACCCTCTGATTCTATTCATTTGGTCATTCATTATTTATTCACCATCTTAGTCTGATAACGGTGTTAGATAATCACTGTTTCCATTATAGTTCTGTACTGATCAAAGATTCTCCATGGAAGTGCTAGCCAATCCAAGAAAGGGATATACCCATAGTCTTCGTTCCGAAGTTCAAAAGGTGTGCTGTGTCGGCAGTTCGGGACTATCTACCGGGTTGTGGTAGAGAGCCTACGTCGGTCTAGGATAGACAGATAGCCGTCGTCCCTGCTAGAGAAAGCGTCGACGTAGAGGGTATAATCTTACGCGTTATCAGGTGTGTAATTCTCACACACTCTGTATATTAACTATGTCATTAACTATGTTGGCTGAATGCCGAAACGATTGAATTGACAGTCGAGGTACCCTTGGGGGGGTAAGGTTGGAAACACCGAGTAAGTTCCACTATGATTACATGTTCGAAATATGTGTATGTAAGAATTAATTGACTGTATGCATTCAAAGCATGATCATTCATTTCAGCATGTTAATGTAACACCCCTAACCCGAAACCGTCACCAGAATAAGGTTAAGAGGTATTACCGATCATTCAGAACATTTACATCTAAGTTTACAACACATAGTTAATTATCTTCAATCACTCTCAAATACAAACATGTTGTCCCTTATCAAGGTCTAGGAGACCTTTATCACATGCTAAAGAGCGGTCGGGACTAAATCAAAACACATACAGAAGTTCTCGAAAACATAACAAGTAAACCAAAATACAGGGGATACACGCCCGTGGGGGTAGGCCGTGCCTCACCCACGGCTACTTGACACACCCGTGTGTCTTCCCGTGGTCATATACTGCCAAAATCAACACGGTCACCAAGCACGCTCTGTGATAAGGCCGTGTACTACTAGATCATATACTCCCATTTCTCACACGGCCACCAAGCACGCCCGCGTCGAGGCCGTGTGCTACTAAGCTACATTCTGCCAATTTACCCATGGTCTATAGGCACGCCCGTGTGCCACAACCATGTGACATTATAGGCCATTTACAAGGCCAAAATGCCACCCATAAGGGTCAAACCTACAAGCCATATTAACCAAAACATCTTATGCACATATTACCCCCAAAACATACCAAAAATAATCATTCAACCCATGCATTCAAAACCAATTCCTACCATGACAATTTCAAAGACTCAAACTCACATCATCACAAGCATTTTTGCATATCCAAAACTTAACCATTTCATATGCATCATACCATACCAAAATATGTAATCACATAACTTATTCATCCAAGCATTCATCATCTCAAACTTGCCAAAACATATGGCTAAGTTCATTTCATAAACATATACACATAACTAGCCTATACATGCCGTATTTCAACTATATACATCATTTCAAAAGTACCAAAATAGAATGCCGATAGTGTGATTTAGAAGCTGACTATCCCTGATCCAAGCTAGCTTTACTGACACTGCAAGGTAGAGAAACAATTCACACAGTAAGCTTCCCAAAGCTTAGTAAGTTCGTAACAAAATACATTAAATCAAAACATGTCATCACGTAGATTAATTCACAATCTAATATCTCATATCATCCAAAACTAGTAAATTCAATAAACCTTTCACAAAATCATCTGAAATTTCATCAACCACATAGGTTTCGAACATACCTTAGCAAACACTTAGTTGTCAAATATTTAAGCTACTCAATATTCATGAATCACATAGATCAACATTCGTCCCTTTTTCAATTTATTAGCACACTTAGTGCCTAAATAGTTAACCGAAGCTTAATTAGCATTGCACACTTAGTGCATCATATCAAACCGATCTTGAATCGATATCGCACACACAGTGCCAACCACATAGTCAAAGCTTATATTACTCCGCACACACACAGTGCTATTCATCTCGACCACATTTTGAATTCGCACACTTTGTGTCGTTTAACTCAATCTATCACATAGCATCCACATTTAACAATATCGTACCATTCATTTCATAATGTTAAACACAACTAAATATACGTATTATGTCCGAACTTACCTCGGATGTCAAACTATCGATACGGTCGATTAATCGAGCACTTTACCTTTTCCTTGATCTCGATCCGAACCTCTCTTCTCTTGGTCTAAACATATTCAAATTCAATCCATTCAATCATCAATTCATTCATTTTAATCCAAACACACATTTATGGCATTTTACAAAATAGCCCACACATTATCACATTTCAACACTTTAGTCCTTAATTCATCAAATCACCAAATACACGAAATTTGCTTGTACTCAAACCTAGTCGAATTCTTACTATGCTCATACAAGTCCACACATTTCATTTATTTCACATTTTAGTTCTTCAATTTACACTTTTCACAATTTAGCCCAAAATACTCAATTTCACTAAAACTCGAATACAAACTATGTTAACCCAACACCAAGCTTTCATATTTCACCAACTAATATCACAAAGTTCAAATGTTCATCAATGGCACATTTCATGAACAACATCAATTCAGCAAATTGAGACATGGGCTTGATAATAGACTAAGCAACAATCTCAAAAACATAAAAATCATCAAAATTCAACACCAAAACATACCTTAATTTGGCTAGATAGTTGCCGAAACTGAGGATAGTTTTCTCCTTTCTTTCTTTTGAATTTTCGGTGATAGATGGATGAATAAAATCCAATATCATGCCCATTTGTTTTATTTACTAATAACATAATTATTTAATTACTCATTTACCTATTTAAAAATCATATAGGACAAATATATATCATGGTTATCATGACATTCCACCCTCCACTAACTAAAATTTGCATATTTTCCTCTTAAGGCCTCTACATTTAAAAGAAAACAATACTTAAGTACTTATAAATCAGCACATAGCTTTTACTCTTTGTGCGATTAAGTCCCTTCTCTTAATTCGGTATTAAAACGATCAAATCATCACACAGAATTTTCACACAGACTATCTCACATACTATTCACACAGAAAATAATATTAAATTAACATTTTGACCTCGAATTTGTGGTCTCGAACCACTGTTCTAGCTAGGGTCTAAATCGGCCGTTACAACTCTCCCCCCTTAGGGATTTTTGTCCCCGAAAATCTTACTAGTAAATAGTTGTGGATGTTGCTCTCTCATAGCGTTCTCAGGCTCCCACGTAGCCTCTTCAATTTCGTGTTTGTGCCATAATACTTTCACTAAACAAATTTTCTTATTTCTCAACTCTTTGGTCTCTCGAACCAAAATCCGGATCGGTTCTTCACTATACGACAAGTCTAACTGAATCTCAACCTCAGTAGGTGCAATCACATGAGACGAGTCTAATCTGTATCGTCAAAGCATTGACACATGAAATACGTTATGAATCTTTTCTAACTCAGATGGCAATCTCAATCTATAAGCAATCGGCCCAACTCGTTCGATAATCTCATAAGGTCCAGTGAACCTCGGACTCAGCTTGCCCTTCTAGCCAAAACAAAGTATTTTCTTCCATAAAGATACTTTCAAAAACACTCTGTCACCAATCTCAAATTCAATATCTTTTCATTTCAAATCTGTATAAGATTTCTGACGATCTGAGGCCGCTTTCAAACTATCACAAATTACATTCACTTTCTACTCAGTATCTTTTATAAGATCAACCCCGTGAATCTTGTTCTCACTCAGTTCAGTCCAATACAATGGAGTTCGACACTTTCGAATGGAGAGAGCCTCATATGGTGCCATTTTGATACTAGACTGAAAACTATTGTTATACGCAAATTCAATCAACGATAAATGCTTTTCCCACAAGTTTTCAAATTTGAGTATACAACATCTCAACATGTCTTCAAGAATCTGAATGATTCACTCGAATTGACCATCAGTTTGCGGATGAAACGCAGTACTAAAATACAATATCGTACCTAAAGCATCTTGTAATTTCTTCCAAAATCACGAGGTAAACCTCGGATCTTGGTCAGACACTATAGATAACGGTACTCCGTGCAATCTCACAATCTCATCAATATACAGTTCAACCAACTTATCTAAAGAATAATCAGTTCTCACCGGAACGAAATGAGCTAATTTCGTCAATCTGTCCACTATCACCCAGATCGCATCTTTCTTGCTCGGAGATAAGGGTAAACTCGACACAAAATCCATCGTGATTCTCTCCCATTTCCATTAAAGAATCATAATTGGTTGTAATAAACCGGATGGAACTTGTTGTTCAGCCTTAACTTGCTGACAAACTAAACACTTCGACACATAGTCAGAAATGTCTCTTTTCATACCATGCCACCAATAGAACTGTTTCAGATCATTATACATTTTCGTACTTCCCGAATGTACAGTCAAATGGGTATTGTAAGCTTTATTCAAAATCGTTTGAATCAACTCTGAATTTCTTGGAACGTAAATTCGATCTTTGAATCTCAAACAATTATTACTATCAACTCAAAATTCTGATACAGCCTATATATTACACTGAACTCTTTTTGCTAACAACTTATTATCAGACTTCTGAGCCTCACATATTTGCTATAAAAACAACAGTTTTACTTTCAATTCAGCTACAACCATATCATCATCACACAGATCTATTTGATTACTCAAAGCTCACAAAGCATATAATGATTTATGACTCAAGGCATCCGTTACAACATTAGCTTTACCCGGTGGTAATCTATCACAAGTTTGTAATCTTTCAATAATTCTAACCATCTTCTCTGTAGAAAATTCAAATCTCTCTGAGTCATTAAATACTTTAAACTCTTATGATCAGTAAAAATGTGATACCTCTCTCCAAATAGATAGTGACGCCAAATCTTCAATGCAAACACAATTGCAGCCAATTCAAGATCATGTGTTGGGTAGTTCTTTTCATGCGGTTTTAACTGTCTCGAAGCGTAAGCAATCACTTTTCCTTCTTGTATCAGCACACAACCCAAACCACTTAACGATGTATCACTGTAAACGATAAACTCTTTGCCTGATTCAGGTTGAATCAACACTGGTGCTTCCGTTAACAACACTTTCAACTGTTCAAAACTATGTTGACACTTATCTGACCACTCGAATCTAACATCCTTCTGTAACAACTTTGTCAATGGAGTTGCAAATATAGAGAAGCCTTTCACAAATCGTCTATAATATCCCGCTAGTCCCGAACTACGGACTTCAGACACATTTCTCGGAGGTTTCCACTCCAAAATAGCAGAGATTTTATGTGAATCAACTCATATCCCAGTAGCTGATATGATATGCCCCAGAAATTTGACCTCATGCAACCAAAATTCACACTTACTGAACTTTGCATACAATTATTTCTCACGCAGAGTTTGTAGCACGATTCTCAAATGCTCAGCATGCTACATCTCATCACATGAATAGATCAAAATATCATCAATGAACACTACCACGAAGCGATCCAAATACGGTCTGAAAATTTGATTCATCAGGTCCATAAACACTGCAGGAGCATTGGTTAGTCAAAAAGGCATCACTAAGAATTTGTAGTGTCCGCACCTCATTCTAAAGGCAGATTTCGGTACATCGGATTCTTTAACTCTCAACTGATAGTAGCCTGATCTCAAATCTATCTTAGAAAATATTGTAGCTCATCTCAGCTGATCAAACAAATCATCGATCCGAGGTAATGGATATTTGTTCTTTATCGTCACTTTGTTCAATTGTCGATAATCAATACACATTCTCATAGTTCCATCTTTCTTTTTCACAAATAATACAGGAGCTCCCTAGGGTAAAAAACTCAATCGTGCAAACCCTCTATCGGTCAATTCTTGCAACTGAAACTTCAACTCTTTCAATTCTATTGGTGCCATTCTGTACGGAGCTATCGAAATAGGAGCAGTTCTGGCACTAACTCAATACCAAATTCAACTTCCCTAATTGGAGGTAATCCCGGCAACTCTTCAGGAAACACGTCTGGAAACTCACATACCATAGGCACAGATTCAACTTTCTTTTTCGACACTTTTGTATCAATCACATACGCCAAATAAGCTTCGCAACCCTTTCTCACATAGTTCATAGCTTTCATCGTAGATACAATAGCTGGTAATCCTTTCATATCACTGGACTCAATTCAAAATATCTCACCATTCTGACTCTTCAATTCAATACTCTTTCTCTTATAATTCACGATGGCATTATGTAAAGTAAGTCAATCCATACCCAGAATAATGTCAAACTCATCGAATGGTAACAAAATTAAATTAACCAGAAAACATAAATCACGAAACATCAATGGGCAATTCTTGCACACTTTATCCACCAAAACACACTTGCCTAATGGGTTTGACACTCTAACCACAATTTCAGTAGTCTCAACAGGTAGAGTTTTACTCGATACTAGATTCACACACATATAGGAATGAGTTGATCCTAGATCTATCAATGCAATAACATTAGTATCAAATAAAGTGAAAATACCGGTGATGATGTCTGGAGATGATGCTTCCTCTCGTGCACGTATAGCATAGGCTCGGATAGGTGCTCTTCCTTCTGATATCACAGCTGTATCAGTTGTCCCTCGCTGACTTTGGCTCATATTTCTAATGTTTCGGGGTGGTCTACCTCTAGCTGTCACATTATTCGGTCTTTCATTCTGAACATTTTCTTCTTCAACCATCTTTGGCCAATCTCGAATAAAATGGTCTTGGGACCCACATTTATAACAAACTCTATTTTTGTACTTGCCCCAGCACTCTCCCACATGTTGTCTCCCACATTGTCTACACTCGGGCTTGTTACTCTTAACACTACCAACACTTGATTCATTCAGAGCTTAAATTCGTAAATCGGTACTTTGTCTCGAATGATCTCTATTTGAATGTCCAAATGAAACATTTGAATGATTGCTTGCATCTTGTATCTCTTCGCTGAAGGTTGAGAGAATTTATTCATTGATCTCTTTCTTTCATCACGAGCCTCAGAATCGGCTTTATTCTTTTCTTTACTAAGCTCCTCAGCTTTGCAAGCTCTTTCAACTAACACAACAAATTCATTTATATCCAATATCCCAACCAACAACTTAATGTCTTCATTCAATCCCTCTATGAAACGTTTGCACATAGTAGCTTTAGTAGAAACACATTCTCTATCATATTGACTCAATCGTACAAATTCCCACTCATATTACATAACAGACAAACGACCCTATTTCAGTTCTAGAAACCCTTTACGTTTCTGATCAATGAAGCATTGACTGATATACTTTTTTCTGAACTCAGCTTGAAAGAACACCCAGGTGATCCTATCTCTTGAAACTATAGATATCAACGTCTTCCACCAATTATAAGTCGAATCCCTCAATAATGAAATAGTGCACTTAATATATTTATCCGGAGTTAACGACATCTTATCGACTATGTTAATTGTATTCTCAAGCCAAAACTTGGCTCTCTCAGCATCGTCATCAAATGTGGCCCTAAACTCTTCAGCCTCGTACTTGCAAATCTTGTCTACTGGTGGTTTATTCACTATGTTTAGATCTACAAGTTGCGACACAACAAGTACTTGTAGGGGTGGAGGTTGTGGAGTAGACGAATTCATTCTAATAAATTCTAAAAACCATTCACTCATCATACTAAAGAAGGCTTGCTTAGCCTCTCCTCCCTCATTACTTTCATTTGGCCCGGATGCGGCCGGCACTGTCCCTTGAGCGGGAGCAGGTGCATTACTCTCTACATCGTCAGTAACTACTCGATCGGGATCCATTACTATATTAAAACACATTTCAACTATCAGAATTCATCACACTATCACAATTTCATAATATGGCATGTATTGCTAGACTCACATACGCTACGTTAGTCTGAGAATCGACTAAACCATAGCTCTGATACCAATAAAATGTAACACCCCTAACCCAAAACTGTCGTCGAAATAGGGTTAAGAGATATTACCGATCATTTAGAACATTTACATCTAAGTTTACAACACATAGTCAATCATCTTCAATCACTCTCAAATATAAACATGTGGTCCCTTATCAAGGTCTAGGAGACCTTTATCACATGCTAAAGAGGTCGGGACTAAATCAAAACACATACAAAAGTTCTCAGAAACATAATAACTAAACCAAAATATGAGAGGATACGCTGCAGGGGTAGGTAGTGCCTCACCCATTTACCGCTTGACACACCCGTGTGTCTTCCCGTGGTCATATACTGCCAAAATCAACACTGTCACCAAGCACGCCCATGTGATAAGGCCGTGTACTACTAGATCATATACTGCCATTTCCCACACGGCCACCAAGCATGCCCGTGACGAGGCCGTGTGCTACTAAGCTACATTCTGTCAATTCACCCACGGTCTATAGGCACGCCCGTGTGCCACAACCATGTGACATTATAGGCTATTTACAATGCCAAAATGCCACCCATAAGGGTCAAACCTACAAGCCATATTAACCAAAACATCTTATGCACATATTACCACCAAAAACATACCAAAAATAATAATTCAACCCATGCATTCAAAACCCATTCCTATCATGACAATTTCAAAGACTTAAACTCACATCATCACAAGCATTAACCATTTATTTGCATATCCAAAACTTAACCATTTCATATGAATCATACCATACCAAAATATGTAATTACATAACTTGTTCATCCAAGTATTCATCATCTCAAACTTGCCAAAACATATGGCTAAGTTCATTTCACAAACATATACACATAACTAGCCTATACATGCCATATTTCAACTATATACATCCTTTCAAAAGTACAAAAATGGAATACCGATAGTGTGATTTAGAAGCTGACGATCCTTGATCCGAGCTAGCTTTACTGACACTGCAACGTAGAGAAACAATTCACACAGTAAGCTTCCCAAAGCTTAGTAAGTTCGTAACAAAATACATTAAATCAAAACATGTCATCACGTAGATTAATTCACAATCTAATATCTCATATCATCCAAAACTAGTAAATTCAATAAACCTTTCACAAAATCATCTGAAATTTTATCAACCACATAGGTTTCGAACATACCTTAGCCAACACTTAATTGTCAAATATTTAAGCTACTCAATATTCATGAATCACATAGATCAATATTCGTCTCTTCTTCAGTTTATTCACAAACTTAGTGCCTAAATAGTTAATCGAAGATTAATTAGCATTGCACACTTAGTGCATCATATCAAACCTATCTTGAATCGGTATCGCACACACAGTGCCAACCACATAGTCGAAGCTTATATTACTCCGCACACACACAGTGCTATTCATCTCGACCATATTTTTAAATTTGCACACTTAGTGTCGTTTAACTCGATCTATCACATAGCATCCACATTTAACAATATTGTACCATTCATTTCATAATGTTAAACACAACTAAATATATGTATTATGTCCAAACTTACCTCGGATGTCGAGCTATCAATACGATCGATTAATCGAGCACTTTATCTTTGCCTCGATCTCGATCTGAACCTCTCTTCTCTTAGTCTAAACATATTCAAATTCAATCCATTCAATCATCAATTCATTCATTTTAATCCAAACACACATTTATGGTATTTTGCAAAATAGCCCACACATTATCACATTTCGACACTTTAGTCCTTAATTCATCAAATCACCAAATACACAAAATTTGCTTGTACTCAAGCCTAGCCGAATTCTTACTACTCTCATACAAGTCCACACATTTCATTTATTTCACATTTTAGTCCTTCAATTTACACTTTTCACAATTTAGCCCAAAATACTCAATTTCACTAAAACTCAAATACAAACTATGTTAACCCAACACCAAGCTTTCATATTTCACCAACTAACATCACAAAGTTCAAATGTTCATCAATGGCACATTTCATGAACAACATCAATTCAGCAAATTGAGACATGGGCTTGATAATAGACTAAGTAACAATCTCAAAAACATAAAAATCATCAAAATTCAACACCAAAACATACATTAATTTGGCTAGATAGTTGTCGAAACTGAGGATAGTTTTCTCCTTTCTTTCTTTTGAATTTTCGGTGATAGATGGATGAATAAAATCCACTATCATGCCCATTTGTTTTATTTACTAATAACATAACTATTTAATTACTCATTTACCCATTTAAAAACCATACAGGACAAATATATATCATGGTTATCATTACATTCCACCCTCCACTAAGTAAAATTTACATATTTGCCTCTTAAGGCCTCTACATTTAAAAGACAACAATGCTTAAGTACTTATAAATTAGCACATAGCTTTTACTCTTTGCGCGATTAAGTCCCTTCTCTTAATTTGGCATTAAAACGATCAAATCATCACACAGATTTTCACACAGACTATGTCATATACTATTCACATAAAAATAATATTAAATTAACATTTCAACCTTAGATTTTTGGTCTCAAACCACTGTTCTAACTAGGGTCTAAATCAGGCTGTTGTAATTAACATGTGCATGAACTTGGGATATGATGCGAAAGGGGAAGTGCTCTTTAGGGATTGTCACAGTGGTTTGGTACCACAGTGGGTTGGCCCTACATAACTGATTCAGTGACTATGTCTCAGTGGCTTGGTGCCACAGTGGTTTAACACCACGTATGTATGATTCGGTGACTCGTCCCAGTGGTTTGGTACCACAGTGGGTTGGCCCCACATATATTATTCTGGATTGCCACAGTGGTTTGGTACCACAGTGGGTTGGCCCAACACATAATATTAGTGACTCTATCATAGTGATCTGGTATCACGGTGATCTAGAACCACAGTGGCTTGGTGCCACGGGCGTTTGTCTAATTCAGTGAAATAGAGGTTGGAAAAGTAGGTTGGACTAGGCTCCATTGCATACATACTTAATATGTTGACTTATGTGGGCTAAGGCCCAATGGGCCTTTGCGAGCGAAAAGCCCAGATATCATTTAATGGGGATTTACACATTGAGTCTCGGTGACTTACCCCTCTGCTTTTGTGGTAACCCCTAGATCGCGGATGTGGATCCAAGGCGAACTTGAGGTGGTCATGCGATATTTTTTCTGTAAATTCGTTTTCTTTATTTGGATTTATTTTTTAATTGGGATTTTGTTATGTAATAAGGACTCCTAATCATTAATTTGGGCTTTAGATTTTATGCTATATAACATATCTTATGAGATGTCAAAAACGGAGTTTTCTAAGATAAAAATCTAAGCAATCAAGTTTCTTTTTTTTGCAAGCATTAACAAAAGATGGCAAGTGATCGATTAACTAAATTTTGAAATTTTCTTTAACCTACAACCACTGATTTCTAAATATCACACAAAACAAAAGGTTACAAAGTTACGGTATTTCTTTAAAATTCCAAAGTTCATTTCAACAATCTTTCCATGTGACATGCCAGATCCGATCGTAACGTCTAGGTCGAATTTGGGGTGTTACACATCGACATCATATTGACTCGTGTAAGACCCTGTTTGGGACAGAGGCATCGATATCTGAGTACACGTAAGACCTCGTCTGGGATGTTGGCATTGTACGACTATTCTGAGCTTTCTGAGCATCCTATTAGGTTCCTATTGGTTCAACGGGAAAATTCGAGCTATGAACAATTATGTGAAAGTATATTCGTTTTAGGTACGTTTGGTATGTACACTATGCGTGTATAAAAGGTAAGTACCTATGTGCTTTTGAATTGAAGAAATGTATAATTAAATATGAGAATGTGAATGAGGTACAAGAATGGTTATGAAAGAGTTATATATATATGTGTGTGTGTGTGTGTGTGTGATTCTTGAATGGGTGAATGTGGCAAATATGGCCAAGAATATGGACCAAATCATATATGTGAGAAAGATTGCTATGAATTTGAATTGTGTCATGATTCAATATGCTTATATGCTTTATTTAATAAGTTTATTTGTATATGACTTACTAAGCTTTTGAAAACCTTGCTCTGTTTGTGTGTTTTCTCTCTCTTATAGATCTTCAAAGCTACTGAAGGCTCGGGACTGTCGAGGATCGTCATCACACTACTCAACTTGTTTTGGTACATTTTGGAAAATGTATATAGCTAGATATGGCATGTATAAGCTAGTTATTTGGATAATTATGAGATGTGAACTTAGCCATGTGATTTGGCTAGATATGAGTTGTGGATAGGCATTAATGTTTATGATATGTGATATATGTCTTGGTATGGTTAAATGACATTGAAAATGGTCAAGTTTTTGGGTAAGTATTTGGATGAATTATGCTTGTGAATATATGTTTTAGTCTTGAACATTGATATGGTTGAAATTGGTATTGAGTGTATAGATTGAATGGATGTTTGGCATGATATTGGTTATCAAATGTACATGAGATGTATTGATGATTGGCTTGTAGGTTTGACCCTTAGTAGGTGGCATTTTGGCCTTGCAAATGGCCTCTAATGTGACACAGTTGTGGCACACAGCGTGCCTAGTGACCGTGGGGCTAAGTCAGTAGCTAGCTTAAGAGCACACGGCCAAGACACATAGGCGTGTCTAGTAGCCGTGTGAATAAGTCAGTATATGGCTTAGTAGTACATGGCCCTCATACACGGGCGTACATGTTTAAGTGAGTTCAAGCATAGTAATGTCTCGTATCCAGACCCAGTATCGGTCTTGGGTGCGGGGTGTTACACAAGCAACACAGAAATAAACCCAAAATAACAGATCCAAGGCATCATAGCTCAAGAGGGTACAAAAGTAGACGAGCACACCACGGCACAAGAAACCAATGAAGTAAAAGGTAAAATAGAGGTATCACATGAAAAGCCAAAACCAATACTCAAAGAATACAAACCTCGCATACCTTATCCCGAAGCATTGAAAGGAGATGATTTAGAGGAACAGTTTGGTAAGTTTCTTAAACTTTTATAGAAATTACATATTAACTTACCCCTTCTTGAAGCTATTTTCTAGATGTCAAACTCGAGGAAAATTTTAAGACAACTCTTGACAAACAAATGCAAAATAGATGAAGAGCACCACGTGGAACTAAACACAACATGCTCGGTAATGTTATGAAATAGACTACCGCAGAAACAAAAAGATCCAGGGAATTTTACAATTCCATGCTTAGTTGGTAGTTTAACTATTGATAATGTGTTATCTAATCTAGGGGCAAGGATAAATGTCATGCCTTAAGCATTGTTTAAATGACTAGGTCTAGGGAAGCCCAAATAAACTAGGATGAGTATTCAACTAGCTGATAAAACTATTAGAATTCTTAGGGGCATTATTGAAGATGTTCTTGTAAAAATCGATAAATTTGTGTTCCCAGTAGATTTTGTTGTTTTAGACATGGATGAGGATAATTCAATCCCCTTAATTCTAGGAAGACCATTTCTAGCAACTGCCAAGACTAAAATTGATGTTGCCACACAAAGTAGCTCATACTTGCGTAGGAGATGAATCGATTAAGCTTCAAGCTCTCGACTCGGCCAGAACAACAGATGATGAAGGTAAGAAAGTCACTTCAATAGATAATCAAATTGTCAGGAAACACCACATAAAGACAACCCTGAGCCAACTCATAAGTCCCAAAACAACAAAGAAGAATCCTACAAGGGACAAGACCTTAGACTAGACAAGTTTGAAGAGCAGAAGATACAAGTCAAATAAAAGCCGGATCCACACGAAGTAAAACCAAAGGAACCGCCAGAAAAGCTCGTAGGGACATTAAATCACTTCAAAATAGGAGACCAGGTACTATTAGACAAAGCAGATCCTTACATCTCTTCAACAGACCTGAGAGCGAAGGGAGAAGTCCTGCTTAAGGTACACGATATCTCTCCGCACGGAGCAGTCGAGGTAAGCAAATCAACATTCAGAACTTTTAATGTAAAAGCTACTCGACCTAAACTTTTTCAAGAAACTAAAACTGTAAATATGAGAGAAGATATTCAAACCTTTAAACCTCCCTAAAAAAATTTTCAAATACGAGGAAAGTCTAGCTTAAGACTATAAATGAGCACTTTCGAGAGGCAACCCGAATACTAACACTTTTTATTTTCAATATTATTTTCGGTTTCTTTCCCTTTCTTCTTTCTTTCTTTTTTACTAAACCAAGGATGTAGAATTTCAAGGTCACACGGCCATCTACACGGCTGTGTCCGTGGCCGCGTGGACCACTGGAATCCCCGTACTGACATAGCAGAGTCCGTGCAAATCAGGCCAACCACCCTCCGACGTCACGGATCCAACCACCCTCCCCCACGAGCATCAAAAAATTAGCACGGCCGTGCCCCACGATCATGCAAGGCTACTGACTTATCGAGCACGGTCACAACATGCCCATGCATCACACTCGTGCCCATATATTGACTTCACAAACACGGGCATGATGGGATGAAACACGGGTGTGGATGAATGACACACTCAACAACACGGTCGTGCGATGCAACCGTGTAATTCAACACACCCTCGGTCAACGGGCGTGGGAACGTGCTAGATTTGAGCACCTATTTAAACCCCACAACGCTCTCCTTTCTTACCAATTTCTTCTCTCATTCTTTCCTCCTTCTTTCAAAATTTTCTTATTTCTTTAAGATAGTGTGCAAACTCTTGAGCTACACTAAAATCATGCCGAAGAACCGTAAAAAGGTAAGTATTGTCTCCTTAAAGGAGACCCCAACACATAAGTACATGCCGACAGCTTCAGCTATTCGACACGCCAAGGGTCTCCGAAACCATTTCGGTTCTATTTGTCTTTTCTCTTCTGCTTTATTTTCCTTATCTATACTTCTTTTCTACTTCATTTAATTCTCTTCATCCTAGTTTCTCGGTTTTAGGTTCTAAAGGCTGCTAGGGAATCACACCACTTCCATCATCACCAACAATCCGTAGCCTTAGAAAACCTTCCCACTTCACAAACAAATGTCAATAAGAACTATTCAGTCTATTAGTATTTTATTTCAACTTTAGTTTTCTTCTTAGTCTCCTTCTCTTTATTTTTCTTGTCCTTAATTATATTATTAGTATATTCTTAATGTTTCTTTAGATTTCTTGGCTATATTTTCCCAGGCTACCCAATTTCTTCATCTAACAAAATGCTTTTCGGTAGCCACCCCACCGGGCCCATAGAACACACCATCACCGCCACCAAAGGCGCCAACTCCCGGAATCATCCAAAATTCAGGAAGTGTTACTTCTCCCCTTCTCTTTTTATTACATAATTGTTTATCTATCTTTGTACATTGAGGGCAATATACATCTTAAGTGTGGGGGGATAAAAGTGCCTAACTTTTTGCATAATTCTCAATTTAATGCCTAATTTTTCATTGTTCTCAAAAATCCTAAATTTAGTCTTGTTTTTAAGTAAATTTCTCATATTACTAATTAGGATGAAATTTCTAATGATTTATGATTATTATTGATATGTTTTAGAGTAAGTCGTAGTTAATTGTGCATTGATGATTAAATTTGAAGAATACTAGAGAATCGAGCATGATAAGTCTACTTTCTAAAAATTAAAAATTAATAGGTCGTTGAACTGAATTTGAGTAATACCTTGAAATTTGGAATTTATAAGGATTGATGTCAAAAACACCAATAATTTTTGTGAGATTTTGGGCCCTATAGAGCATATATTCTTTTTCATGCTCACTTTATTAATTATAAGTGTGTCAACTTTGAACTGTTATTCTAGAACTTGCCTTATTTATAAATGCCTTAAATACTTCGAGTGATTTGATGAATCTTTTGTGAGGATGTCAATCCTTGTCGGTTTTGAATTAAAGGTAATTACTTAGATAAGGGGAGACACCTATGTTTTCATACTATAAAGGTATAACTTATCATGATTGAATCTTTAGGACTCTTTGAGTTGAATTATCCATGTATAAATTATCTATGAATTATGATGAGACATTGTCAATAGGAATTATGAATTATGGAAAGTTCATTTTAGTCATAAGCTGAGAATTTTTCTTGAGGACAAGCAAAAGCTTAAGTGTAGGGGTATTTGATAAACCGTAAAAGTAACATATTTTAATGCCACATTTAGTATGCTTTTGGATGATTTAGCCCTCAATTTATGTAAAAAGGTGCTCTTAATCCTTTCTTTTCATGTCTTATACTCGAGAATGAAAAGAATGAGAAGCACTTAAATGGACCAAATTCAAGAAATTCACTGGACTTCAAGTCACACGGCCATGCCTCGCCAATCATTCAAAGATACGCCCCACACACGATTTGCATGGCCGTGTCCCAATCGACAGACCTGAAGCACAGCCTGAATCTCCACTTACACAACCGTGCCATGGCCGTGCCTCAATCAACAAAATCAACACACGGCCTGAAGTCGACTTACACGGGCGTGTGCCATGGATGTGCCTCTGCTACGAGAATAAGCAATTTCACTCAGATTTGGATGCTTGAAGCCAAAGAAACATACTAAGTCTACTTAAACACCTTAATAATAATTCTACTTGAAGGAGGTACTTAGGAGCCAAGTAAAGCATCTAAGGAGCCTATATAAATAACCCAAGGCAGCCGTTCTAAAGGAGTGTTTTTTGGGCAGAATTTTTTGCCAGAGCTTTTATTCAGGGAATTACTCGAAGATAGCCAGTTGATCCATCTCAAGAAGCCAGAGTTCTACTCAAGACAGAGGATCTCCTCTTCAATTCCTTCAGGGGGTTTTAGGGATTTCTTATGTTTTGCTTTATCTTTTCTCTTGAGATGTTTTCTTATTTTGTTATGAACTAAGCCCTTCAGATACCTGAAGGGGATGAAACCTATGATGGATTTTGTTATTTGATTTTTAAATTATATGATAAGTACTTAGTTTGTTCTTAATTATGTTGCTTAATTTAATTTGAAGTGCTTAGGTGGAGGAGGAATAGACCTTGCCTAAGAGTAGATCTAGCATAATTAAGCGGAGTTGATCGAGTGCCTAGAGATAGGGTTACTAGATTTTTTCGGATTAGGGTGAAACCTAATATGGGAGTCCATTGATCGATTTACTGGTTCCTTAGGGGGTTATTATAAGAGAACTAGAGTTCCACTAATTAACCTAAGGTTAGACGTTATTCACCTCGAGAGAGGGTTTAATATAGGTTAGGGAGTCTCACGGATCAAGCTAAGTAAAGAAGTCATATGAATTAAAAGTTAGATAACAAGAGAAGTCATAGGTGGATTCTTCCTAAGGGTATCGTCGTAATCAACTGAGTTTTTCCACAGTCTTTTCCCAAAGTTTCGTTCTTTTGTCTTTGCATTTAGTTTAAGTATTTCATTAGTTTTTTTTAGATTAATAAATCAATCACTCCATATTTCAGGCTAAATAATAGAAAGAAAGTGAGTAGTAGTACTTTTAAGTTCCCTTGGGTTCGATAAGATATTCTTGCCTAAACTATACTATTGTTCGATAGGTGCACTTGCCTCTATCGTTGTCATAGTTAGTCTCTGAGTTCGATCATTCTTTTATAAATATTAAAACTTCATTGCTTGACACGATCGGTAATCTCCAGTGATGAGATAGATCGGTGCAGCGGAGGACTCGGCGATGACTACGGTTCTGGATTTTTATTTATGATTTTATTATTAATTATGGTTTGATTATATCGGGGTAAATTTTATGTAATATGGACATTATAGATTTTTGTTTAATTTGGGATTTGTGACATTTATGGTTAAAAGTAGGAAAACTCGAGTTTTCAAAATAAACAAACATTTTTCAATTACACACGAATTTGGAAAATTGCTTTTAAAAGCTTCCGCAATGTATAATGTTTTGAACATGGACAATGAATGAATAAACAACACATTTTTTACATTAACCTAAGATATCAAAAATGGACTCTTTGTAATCATGTTTTCCAAAGCACTATCATGTGATTTCACCGGATTCGGCAATAACGTCTAGGCCGGGTTTGGGGTGTTACAAGCAATTAACTTTTCATGAAGGAATATATAATGGTTACCACGAGATAAAATATGATCACATTGGGTGAACGGATGTTATCCCAAAGAGATTAAAGATACCCTGTAAGAGAAACACACTTATGACAATGCCATTGGATGAACATTTATTAGTTATTTACGTAATGGTATATCGTTAGAGAGAGCTCATTAACGATACTATAGTGGAATGACTTCGTGACTAAATAATTATATAATTAATAGGTGATAATCTGAAATTAATTATAAATCATTTGAGCCCTAATTACATATGTCTAATCGGTCCCTCTGCTAGCTCGTTGAAACCATAAATGAATTGTGTGTTTGAACAGAAATGAACGGAATGAATAGGAAAGGAGAAATGGGAAACACTCAATGATGACTATGGGTTTATCCAAAATGGAAAAATGGAACCATTTGGAAATGAATGTAGGTTTCCAAAATGGAAATGATTCATTTGCAATTCTATATGGATTACTTAAAAATTATAGGAACCCGATATAGGAATTTTACATTTGGTTCCAAAGTGATCTTCACTAAGCACTAGGTAGTTTGAACATTAAACGATGAAATTTTCATTTAATCAATCCAATAATATTATTTTAGAAGTTTAGAGACATTACTAGTTAATTGATTATGTTTAGAAATGAATTAAATATGATTTTTTTATCAATTCAGGGGTAAAGTATCAAAATTAAAACATGAGGTATCGATACTTTGTCTTCACTATTGTTACCAAAAATATTATCGATACCAAATGCATTATGACTTTCTATTTACATCAGTGTAAATATGGGTATTGATACCTGATCCATTGGTATCGATACTTTGGGAAATTTTTTCTAAAAAACATTTTAGAAATTTGCTCAAAACCCCCTACATTGATTCAAAACAGTCCAACACTTTAAAACCAGTTCAATTCACCTCAAACTCATTAAAATTCATCACTTAAGTATACCAACTAACTTGAATATAAGTCTTTATCTAGCTTAGCATGAGCATGCTTTAATTTCTAATAAGTTCACAAAAGAAATAGAATTTGTAAAATCTTACATTTTAGTCATTCCAACTATAACACCCCAAACCCGGCCCAAACACCACGACCGGATTTGGCATGTCACTAAGAAGATTTAGTAAAACATGTCGCATTTTTGGAAAACATTTTTCGAGTTTAAACATGTATTCTAGAAAACTTAATGATTTGATAGTTTATAAAATATATAAATTTTATATGATGCCTTAGCTTAATTAAGATGTAAAATCTAAATGTCTAATAATAATAAAAGCCCAAAATAAAACCAAAAAAAAATATAAAGCTAGTGGCCCATGGCCTTATTACAATGAAATTTAGAACCCACTAATTAAAAATAATAAAAATAAATAAACAAGTAAAGTCTTTTGCTGAATCAAAATATTCTCTCGCATGGCCACCTTGCGCTCCTCTCCAGCCCGGTCCGATGCACTAGGTGCTACCTGAAAGATGTTAAATAATAGGGTGAGTCGCGAGACTCAGTGTGCAACCCTCGTGCACCATCAGAATGGGCCTTAGCTCCATAGAAGAGATAACAAAATATAATATAACAGAATTATGCAAAGCCCAACCCAATCCTAGGTTTCCATCCGCTACACTCCACCCTTACCTGCCGATCACACCATTGGGGATTTCTACAATCAACCCACACCGCTACACACCATCGATGGCAGTCATGCTGCAGTTAGCTGCTCATCATCAGATCATGGCAAAAAGCCACTAAAACAGATCATGGCAAAAGCCACTACAATAGATCATGGCAAAAGCCACTACAACTGATCATGGCAAAAGCCATTACAACAGATCATGGCAAAAGCCACTACAACAGAACACTTCCCCTTTCATCAATCTCCCAACCCCGTGCAATCACAGAAATCGGCATAAACATAAAACATATCATCTCAACAAAAACATTCATTTATGAATGACTGAATTCACTAACCTGGTGATTCGCCTTTACCTTCTTCGGTTTCAATCGTTATGCCGTGATTTTGACATTTAAGCAATTTAATGATTTATAACCATATTATAACAGTAATCTAAATGGTGTGGAAATGTTACACACCGATAAATACGTAGGACTACCCTCTAAGTCGATACCCTCGCTAATCGGATCATCGCCTTTGTCTACAACTTTGCTCAAAAGCCGAAAGAACACAAAGATAAGGCCTTCCTACATTCAGCCAAGGGTTAGTGTATACCCGAATCTACATGCTTAAAATTAACAGATCTCCTTACTTTGAATTCCCGAAAGTAACACTATTCGAGTGCTACTGAAGTTTGACTTAGAAATCTAAGCGATTGACTCCCCTTCAAATCCCGGAATGCCGCAAATAAGAGAAAAACACAAGATTAGTTTCCATATAGCCACTCGGCTAGAGTCTCTAAAAAGCCGAAAAAGATTGAAATCTCACAAATCGACACTTACCCTGAGTTTTCTTCAAGATTTGGCACAAGCAGACACCTCAGAGAGAATTTGGCAAACACAGGAGATGAGATCTAGGGATTTCGGCTTTGATTAGGAAAAATTGGATGAGAAAGCTGAAAAGAAAAATAGAGAGGTTTAGACATTTCGGCTTTTCAAGATCAATCGGCTATGGTATGAAAGTGGAGAGGAAAGTAGAGTAAGGAGTTTTCGGTTTAGGCAGAAAAGGAGAAGAAGAAACCTTAGTTGCCAAAATTAGGAGGAGAAAAGAAGAAGTGAAAGGAAATCAAAAAGCTATGCTTTAGGAAAATAATGAGAATTTAGCATTACTCTAGGAATTTAATTCGGCACCCATATATATACTAAAATAAATAAATAAATAAATAAATAAAATAAACCTATACTTCCCTAATCGACTCAAACTTATCACCAATTAAATTCATTTATTATCTCTAAAATTTATCCTCATCCTCATCCCAAAAATCCATTTATTTAGCCAAAAATTCAATTTGAATTTCATTCAAATTGCTTTCCCCGAACAGCCATCTTTTGGCATTTTGGTCCACTTCAAATACCTTCCCCACGCCAACAAAATAGCATATTATTGTGCACAACGCAACTTGAAACCAAGACCTCCAGGCACCACCAAACGCTTCTTGCCACTGCACCACAACCATTCATGTGATATGTTCCATTCTTAACTTATTTTAAAGCATATTCTCTAGAGACCGAATCATCCAAAGAAATCTAAAAATATTAGCCAACACCCAGCTTCGAACCTCCGACCTCTTCACTATGACACACGTCCCTTGCCCAACGTGCCACTTATTTTATTTGTCATATTTCCTACCTAATTAATTATAACCCTTTCTGCCATGCTCCAGGTTTACTTTAAAAAAACCCAACATTTAGCGCACGCCTCGACTAGAACCTTGCTCCCCCTCCTGCTCCTAACGCCTTTGCCACTGGGCCAGCCATTTCTTTGTGTTGGAAATCAGCCCCAACTAATTATAAGGCCTAAACTCTAGCCTTCATACTAACTTATGCGTAAAATTTTTTTTTCTAAAGCCTTAGATCGAGCCCAGGACTTTTCCAACACCACCAACCCTTCCTAAATCACCTAAATATTAAACTAAACATGCAATCATAATTTTTTTTCGAATGCTAAAATCCATTCTCTTGACACACGAAACCCATTTATTCTAGGCCCAAATTTAGGTCGTTACAATTCTACCCTCCTTAAAGAAATTTCGTCCTCAAAATTTTCAACTAACTATCAATTGTACTACCCAAGTCTCACCACTATGCTTTCGCTGCGCACTCCAATTTAAAAATAATCATTCAGTATACTACAGTAGGGTACGCACCATTATTCGCATCTGGAACGTCTTCGTCCCTTGGCGGTGAGCTGCATAGACCAAAGTTGGCTGCCTTGCCTCAGCATAACCTGCACCTCTACCTGATGCTCCATGACCGCGTTCATTACCAACATCGCCCCTGGCTTGTCCACGGCCCCTTGGTACAGGCTGACCACCTCTCCTAACTCGATCGAACCTCGTCTCATGGTCGTGCTGCACCCACTGTGGATGACCTTAATCATATGCTCCGTGGATCCACACCTAAAGCATCCATCGGTTCTCCATCTACACTTCCCATAATGCACCTTCCCACACAAAGGACATGATCGATTCTGACCCATCGGAGCGCGAGCTGGCCCATCAGACCTAGACCTTTTCAAAAAATTTTCGGATGATTTCAACGGCCCAGAATTCCTCTTATTCCTATTCCTGTCCTTATCCTTATTATGTTTCTCAGTCCTCTTAACCTCCTCAGATATCTTAGCTTTCTCAACCAAAATCGCAAAGTCCATTTCCCGCTGCGGTGCTACTAATACCCTCAGCTTATCCCTTAGTCCATCCTCGAACCGTACGCAACGCTCATAGTCAGTCGCCATAATCCCTCGAGCGTAACGGCTCAATCACAGAAACTCTACCTCATATTCAGACACGGACTTACTTTCTTGTACCAAGTTCAGGAATGCCTTCCTCTGCGCATCCACGTAGCTGGCCCCGATGTACTTTCCTTGAAACGACTCCTTAAAGAAGTCCTAATCAATACGATCTACGGGAGTACCCTCCTTCACCGTGAGCCACCACTGATAGACCTCTTCTCGAAGAAGAGACATGACCCCCTTCAACTTCTCCTCCACAGTGAAGTCAAGGCCATCCATTATGCACTTAGTTGCCTCTAACCAATACTCAGCTGTGTTAGGGGCTACGCCAAAAACTCCCCTAAACATCTCTGCTCCGTTGGCTCGGAGTCGTTCAAACACAGGCTTTCGAGCTCCCGAACCCGTGCCTACTCCAGCCACTCTTTCAAGGACCCGCAGCATCGCCTGAGACACTACATCATCTCCACCCGTTTGGTCCTAAAATTCTCCCTCTACAGCTGGCAGATCCGGCATCTCATCTTCTGACCCGTGGCCAGACCCTACTAGTTCGAACACAGTCATCCTACCCCTACCAGACCATATGGCGGACGTCATCGACCCCTTGTACTCATTCTTTCGATCGACATTTATCTGATTAAGATTTTTATGAATAATTAATTCTTCCCACTTATTAACCGCGAACAATCTTATGTAAAATCATTTCGATAGTAGTTCTTTCGAATTTGAATTCTATCTACAAGTTCAGTTCTCAAGTCTGTATTTCCAAATTCTAGAATTCTCATTCAATCATCATCAATCAGAACATCACATACATGCATCAACCACACAAGCAACATCCATGAACACATATTCCCCTCCTAGGGGTATTTTCTTCATTTCGCTACCCAGGGGTATTTTCATAATTTTAACTACAAGGGTATTTTCATAATTTTTTTAATATAGAGTATCTTGGTGATTTTTCAAAATAAGGGTATTTTGGTAATTTCGTGAAACAGGGGTATTTTGGTAATTTTGCAATCTGGGGGTATTTTAATAATTTTGTAAATTGGGGGTTTTTTGGCAATTTTTTTCAAATCAATGGCGTTTTGGTAATTTATTACAAAACTAGGGCATTCTAGTAATTTTGTGAAAATAGGGTGGCTGGTCCCTTTCGGGTTTTAATTATAAATTTTGGCCCGTCAACAAGTCCTCATGGCTAAGGTGAACAGACACTATGCACCAGGTAGGATTCCAACGAAGAGGAGGTGAATCACTAGGACTGCTTAAGTACCAAGCTCTCCCTGGATCCAATCCTAGACACGCGTATGCCTGTTACCACACCCTAACTCAGCGACTTATTCCCAGGTTTGTTTAATTAGGGAAATTAAGTCTTATAAAGTGTAAAGATTTGTTTAAGCTAAGCCTAAAGTCCATCAAATTCTAATTAAAATAATATACGTCCCATAAAGCCCATCAAGCCCACATGTATATATCACAAATGGTTGAATACTTACAGCGGACTTGGTAGGAGACGCAGTGCCATGCCGAGCTAATGAGACAGATCATTTATAAAAAGCATGTTTCAAAACCCATCTTTAGAAAATGTTTTAAGCCAAAAAAACCCCCAAAGCCGAGTTTTTAACCGGGCTTTGATAATAATTTGTAACACCCCAAACTCGGCCCAAACACCACGACCGGATCTGGCATATCACTAAGAAGATTTAGTAAAACATGTCACATTTTTGGAAAACATTTTTCGAGTTTAAACATGTATTCCGGAAAACTTAACGATTTGATAGTTTATAAAAGATATAAATTTTATATGATGCCTTAGCTTAATTAAGATGTAAAATCTAAATGTCTAATAATAATAAAAGCCCAAAATAAAACCAAAAAAAATATAAAGCTAGTGGCCCGTGGCCTTATTACAATGAAATTTAGAACCCACTAATTAAAAATAATAAAAATAAATAAACTAAGTAAAGTCTTTTGCTGAATCAAAATATTCTCTCACATGGCCACCTTGTGCTCCTCTCCAGCCTGATCCAATGCACTAGGTGCTACCTGAAAGATGTTAAATAATATGGTGAGTCGCGAGACTCTGTGTGCAACCCTCGTGCACCATCAGATTGGGCCTTAGCTCCACAGAACAGATAACAAAATATAATGTAACAGGAATTATGCAAAGCCCAACCCAATCCTAGGTTTCCATCCGCTACACACCATCCTTACCTGTCGATCACACCATTGGGGATTTCTACAATCAACCCACACCACTACACACCATCGATGGCAGTCATGCTGCAGTTAGCTGCTTATCGTCAGATCATGGCAAAAAGCCACTACAACAGATCATGGCAAAAGCCACTACAACAGATCATGGCAAAAGCCACTACAACAGAACACTTCCCCTTTCATCAATCTCCCAACCCCGTGCAATCACAAAAATCGGCATACACATAAAATATATCATCTCAATAGAAACATTTATTTATAAATGACAGAATTCACTAACCTGGTGATTTGCCTTTACCCTCTTCAGGGTTTCAACCGTTATGCAGGGATTTTGGCATTTAACAGAATTTAACAGATTTATAACCATATTATAACAGGCAATCTAAATGGTGTGGAAGTGTTACACACATGATAAATACGTAGGACTACCCTCTACGTGGATACCCTCGCTAATCAGATCTACTGCCCTTTGTCTACAACTTTGCTCAAAAGCCGGAAGAACACAAAGATAAGGCCTTCCTACATTCGACCAAGGGTTAGTGTATACTCGAATCTAGATGCTTAAAATTAACAGATCTTCTTACCTTGAATTCTCGAAAGTAACACGATTTGAGTGCTACTGAAGTCTGACTTAGAAATCTAAGCGATTGACTCCCCTTCAAATCCGGAATGTCGTAAATAAGAGAAAAACACAAGATTAGTTTCCATATAGCCATTCACTAGAGTCTCTAAAAAGCTAGAAAGATTGAAATCTCACGAATCGACACTTACCCTGAGTTTTCTTCAAGATTTGGCACAAGCAGACACCTCAGAGAGAATTCGGCAAACACAAGAGATGAGATCTAGGGATTTCGGCTTTGATTAGGAAAAATTGGATGAGAAAGCTGAAAAGAAAAATAGAGAGGTTTAGACATTTCGGCTTTTCAAGATCAATCGGCTATGGTATGCAAGTAGAGAGGAAAGTAGAGTTAGGAGTTTTCAGTTTGGGCAGAAAAGGAGAAGAAGAAACCTTATTTACCGAAATTAGGAGGAGAAAAGAAGAAGTGAAAGGAAATCAAAAAGCTATGCTTCAGGAAAATAATGAGAATTCGGCATTACTCTAGGAATTTAATTCGGCACCCATATATACTAAAATAAATAAATAAATAAATAAAATAAACCTATACTTCCCTAATCGACTCAAACTTATAACCAATTAAATTCATTTATTATCTCCAAAATTTATCCTCATCCTCATCCTAAAAATCCATTTATTTAGCCAAAAATTCAATTTGAATTTCATTCAAATTGCTTTCCCCGATCAGCCATCTTTTGGCATTTTGGTCCACTTCAAATACCTTCCCCACGCCAGCAGCAAAATAGCATATTATTGTGCACAAGGCTACTCGAAACCAAGACCTCCAGTCACCACCAAACTCTTCTTGCCACTGCACCACAACCATTCATGTGATATGTTCCATTATTAACTTATTTTAAAGCATATTCTCTAGCAACCGAATCATCCAAAGAAATCTAAAAATATTAGCCAACACCCAGCTTCGAACCTCCGACCTCTTCACTATGACACACATCCCTTGCCACTGCCACTTATTTTATTTGTCATATTTCCTACCTAATTAATTATAACCCTTTCTGCCATGCTCCAGGTTTACTTATTAAAAAAACCCAACATTTAGCGCACGCTGCGACTAGAACCTTGCTCCCCCTCCTGCTCCTAACACCTTTGCCACTGGGCCAGTCGTTTCTTTATGTTGGAAATCTGCCCCAACTAATTATAAGGCCTAAACTCTAGCCTTCATACTAACTTATGCACGACATTTTTTTTTTTTTGCTAAAGCCTTAGATCGAGCCCAAGACTTTTCCAACACCACCAACCCTTCCTAAATCACCTAAAAATTAAACTAAACATGCAATCATAATTTTTTTCGAATGCCAAAATCCATTCTCTCGACACACGAAACCCATTTATTCTAGGCCCAAATCCAGGTCGTTACACCAACACTTAACTTTATTCATAGCTTATTAAGCATCTGTACATGCCACATCTAAACCAAAATAGTTGCATCTTTCTTTTTTACAAGCTTGGTGGATGTGAAGATATGTACTGAGGTCAATTTTCCAATCCAATGCTTGCTATATATTTTATACGTACGCGTGAGAAAACAACGCGTTTAGTCTGTGAAGACTTAGTAAGTACCCATGATACTCGAAATCTATTAAATTACCTAATATTTCATTTCTTTGTTTATTTATCATATTACATCTCAATTTCTTATTATCATACTCATTTGCCACTTTTTACTTATTTCACAATTTAGTCCTTAAGTCCTGAATTCAACCCATAGAATTTACTACTCTTTTTAACACATCTAATTTTCATAATTTTATCTTTAATCTTTATCATTTCATTCACAATTTATCTTTACCTATTTAACTTACTAGTCCTTTTCTTTCTTATAATCCCTAAAATACATTCAATTTACTTATGTCTTCACTTTTCTAATTAAATATTTCGATCAATAATCAGAGATGAAGTTTTACCTTATAATGAAAATCGTTTACCTTTTTAACAGAGGCCCAATAGACTAAATAGGATACTTAGGATATACGAAATTGATACAGAGGTGCACTAATAGAACAATAGGCACCAAAGTGCAAATCATTAAGTACTAAAGTGTAAAACAGTAAGCGCTAAAGCACAAGATGATCAGTGCACTAAAATTTCCTTAATGGCATGTCATCTATATCCCAATAGTTCTAATATCGTCTACTTGGGCAAATTATATCATTCACACATATTACTTTTACACTTTTCACAATTTATTTCTTTTAACAATATTTAGTATAATTATATCTTCCACTCTCAATAACACATGTAACTTGCCTCCATACGTAATTTTCATAACTCACTAATAATTCTTATTATACATTTCACATAACACTTTTACATACTTTACAATTTAGTCCTCATCACAATATTTCATGTAACAATATATTTTCCTTTTAATAACACATATAGCATATTTCAATACTTATTAATAATTCCATAATTCACCACAATATCTATTTTCACATATTAAGTGTTATGTACTTCACTTTTACTATTTCTAACATAAATTTCCCAAATTCACGATATAGCCTCTAATTTTCACAACTTATAAAATAATTGTAGTTTGGACTACAATATTCATATATTCTTATATTTTTCACTATATTTTTATATTTCAATATTTTCTTGTAAACTTTTATAATTTCCATTTTAGTCACTTTTTGACATAAAATCCTTTATTCACTATTAAATAATTGTTCTTTCTTATCTCACTTAATTCACATAACTAATCCCACTATCTTGTTTAAACATCAAATTTCTATGTATTTCACTTGTATTATTTCTCCTACTTATTTTTCTCAAGTATTTCAATTTAGTCCATATTTCCATAAAATGTTATATTTTTCCATAATTTCACTTATTCAATACTATGTGTATTTTTCATTATCACATAACTCAACTATTATGCTTTTATAATAATTTCCTACTTAACATACTAAATTATTCCACTCTATATTTTACTTATTTACCATTTAGTTTACAAATTTCACATTTTAATTATTAAATAACAAGGAAGTTTATGGGTACTTACCTATTTTCTATCAAAATCTCTTGTTTTTCTCTTCTCCAACCCCTTGATTCACTTTCTCAACTTCTCTCTTCATCAACATGTCAAAAACACAATATTTGCTCATGAGAAATCTTTACTTTAACATCATATTTATGCTTTTCTATCACTACTAAACTTGAAAATTACATAAAACCTTAACATCCATACCTTATTCTCTTGAAACCAAACTTTAACTCGACTTCCTCTCTCCTCCAACTTCTATTTTCTTGAATCTAACTTAATATTCTAGCTCCCCATAGTCTCCTTATCATTTTTCTCTTTTGATGACTATGGAAATTCTTTTGATTTCTAAGTGAAAATGGTGGATTTTTTGTGAAAGGGCCAAATTATGAAGAAAAGAAAATTTCTTTCTTTCTTCTTCTTCTCACGTTGGAAGCAGAACTTATGTAACTCTCTAAAAATCCTTTATAATTATTCTCGTATATTTGTGACACAAATATATGTCTGCTTCAGTGGTTAAGTGTTCTGAGAGTGTCTGAGAAGTATTGGGTTCAAGCCTTAGCTTGGGCAAAATTTTGTTTTTAATTGAGTAAACCCCTCTTTTTTGCCAGTAGGCTTATAAAAAATATTGGAAAAAATATGTCAGAATGGGCCTACTGGTCTGGTGGTTAAGTAGAGTGGCAATGTGCTGGTGGTCTTGAGTTTGAGTCCTGGCATGTGCAAAGGAGTGTTTTATTTTGCTGCTAGTGCCGTGTGGGTGTTTTAGTCTAACCGAAATACTGAAGAGTTGTAGTGGAATTTGAATTAAGTGGTTTTGGGAGGGATGGACGGTTTTAAGGGATTTAGGGAGAAAAATATGGGAATTGGAGGATAGTAGGAGAGTTGGTGCTGAACTTGAACTCTTGTTTCTCAAGATTTCGGCTTTGGGTTGTATTTTCTCTCCATTTCTATTTTCTGTCGACTGTTTTCACTTCATGGGGGCCAAATCTTAGCTAAGGGTTTCTGCTATTTTTTTTTTTTTTTGTTCGTTCTCTTTCTTTTCCAAATTTTCTCTTCTCTATGGTAAAGATGCTTACCCCAAACTGTTGTTGCCATTTCTCTCTTTTTTCTCCTTTGTCTTTTTTATTGGCCGAATATTGTTAGGTGATTCTCGGCTACACCTTTTGTTCTCTTCAACTTTTTCCTTCCCTTGAAAAACGTTTATTCCTCCACCCTTGTCGATTCTTTTTCTGCTTTGGTTTCCCACTCTGTGCCGAATTTTTTTTCCCATAGTTGACGTTCTCTTCATCTTTGTTCTTTGTCGAATTGTTGTGCCTTTAGTTTATTTGGCGATAGTTCCTTTCTCTGTATGCGGTCTTACCCTTTCGGTAAGTTTGAGTTTCGATTTGGTTCAAACTGTTCATGCGATTATTTGTTAATAAGGGTTCGGTTCAATTGTAGGAGCTTAGTGATCATTCGTTCTCGACGGTTTAAGTAGGTAGGGCCCCAGTTGTTCAAATGAGGTAAATGGTTGTCGACTAAGTGATTAAGTTTTTCGATTAGGGCCATTTTAAATTTGGTTGACATGCAACTAATCGAATGTTTGTGGTTGAACTTAGATTTGGAGTGCTCAAGGACTGTGTGCGCATTTTCGTAACCAGGTGTGCAAACACGACTCTGAAAATAGAAATCAGTGAAAAGCGAAAAAACATGAAAAGTCGATGCCAAAGGGCATGCGACGCCCGTGTGGTAGGCCGTATGATCAAACTCGGGCGTGATCGTCGAGGCTGGCCATGTGCGATTCATGGGCGGGCCAAATTGGGCTATGTGGGCCACACGGCGCGTGGAATTATTGGACCAGGCTATGTAATCCACACAACCAAGGCCATTTTAGGTCGTGTGGGCCACACGGGCATGTGGGCCTACATGGGCATGCAACATAGGCCTGTAGGCCCATTTTCACTGTTTAACTGCTAAGGTTGCACGGGTCGCCCGAGTCAACTGTGGACCTCCTGTAGGGTCGGTGAGTGTACCTAAACCCCTAATTGACTGAATTAACAGTATGACTGATATGAATAAGCATGACGATGTTCCACTGATTTGATACTGTATGCCCTGACTACGTGCATGATATTCTGTTATAGCATGTTATATTTACATATTGCATTGCATTGGGTTGGGGTTTATTTTGTTCGGAGGAAGTGTACTGAAAGGCCTCGAGCCTAATTTACTGGCAATTCAGCTGGAAACTACTATTTTAGTGCTGCAACCGGTACTACTTGGAGTGTAGGGATGGGTGGGTTGATTATATCCCCACATGGAGTGTAGGGTTGGATGGAGATGGAGTGTAGAGGCTGGTTTGGTAGGATTTCCTGATTGCATATTGGTTACCATTACTGTTACTGAGATGGGCTAAAGCCCAAACTGATATTGATATTGTAATGGGCTAAGGCCCTAACTAAAATGAAACCGTTATTGAAATGGGCTTAGGCCCAGATTGTGATTACTTTCTGTCTAATTGTTTTATATGCGATTACACACTGAGTTTTCGTAAACTCACCCATCTATTTTATCTGTACAGGTAATCCCAAGATATAGGTGGATCGGTGCAGCAGAGGACTCAAAGGTGGCCACACGATACATTTCATTCCATTTTAGTAATTAATTAAAATTTTAATTTTATTTTGGGGTATTTACTATAATAATGGCCTCTTTGGATTTTCATGGATTATTTGGGATTTTTATTTTTTTGATTTATAACTATTAGTCGTAGGGACAATCGAGCTTTCAAATATCAAACCTTTTTAACAAATTACACACGAATACGCAAACTATTTTTAAAGCTTCCGCGATAAGTGACGTTTTGAAAATTCATAACGTTCTGAAAATAAATAACTTTTTGATAATAATTCACGTTTTGAAAATGAACGACACATCTTAGAATTAATGAAAGGTAATAAAAAGAGGACTAATAGAAAAGAGGGTTTTTCTTTAATAACAACTTGTTTTATGAAAAACACTTCAATGTGACATCGCCAGATTCGGCCATAACGTCCAGGCCTGATCTGGAGTGTTACAACTTAACTCCCTTTTATATTAATCATTTAATAGTAAAATATTACTAAAAATATGAATAAAATATTATTTAAATAACATTTATCTAATCAATAAATTAAAAATATCACCGACATCATCATTACTCTTCAAAATTATCTTTCTTGCTAATAACCATTCTGCCTCTTATGATCCTTCAAAATTCCTCCATTGAATCATTACTCATTTTAGTAAAATTATGATTTAACCCATCATACTTTTTCCACTTATTCAATTTGTTCCTAATTCATACTTTTTCTTTAGTTTCTAGATCCTTCCACCCTTAAAATATTTGCACTATTAGCCCTTCAACTTTTCCATATTTACTTCAACTTTTCCATATTTACACTTTAACCCCTCAAATTATGAGTATTTGACATATGATTTATACTAAACAAGATATAAAAGAATTTGACATACAAATTAATGAATTATTAGAAAAAGGATTAATAGAAAAAAACTAATAGTCCACATTTTAGTCCAGCCTTTATGGTTAAAAACCATGCGAAAATAAAAAGAGGAAAAGCTAAAATGGTCGTCAATTATAAAAGATTAAATCAAAATATTATTTTTAATGGTTATTTCATTCCAAAATAATGTTTTAATTAATCAAGCTAAACAATCGATGAAACACCCCTCACCCGTATTCAACGTCGAAATAGGGTTACGGACATTATCGGACTTATTATACAAATAAACATGCATTTCTCATACATTTAATCAATATCAATATTAAAACAATCACAATCATTCATATCGTCCTTAACACGAGCCTACGAGGCCCAAAACATGGATTAGGAGTGATTTGGGACTAAACCGATAACTTAGGAAACTTTTAGAAAACTCAAAAAGTTTTGTAAAATACAGGGGACACATGCCCGTGTGGCCTGAACGTGTGTCTCACGTAGCCAAAGACACGCTTGTGTCACAGGCCGTGTGGACATTCAAAATGGGATCACATGGCCGTGTCCCAGCCTATGTCTGACCCCGTGTAACTCCCTAACTTGGGTCACACGGCCAACCACACGCCCGTGTGCCGTTCAAAATGGCCACACACGCCCATGTGCCATACTGTGTGCTAGGCCGTGTTAAACCTATAGGGTATACTGACTTATGCCACACGGCCAAATCACACGCCTGTATGCTGGGCCATGTAGAGCATACTGACTTGATTCCTAATTAAACACTAGGGACACACCGTATAACCTGACCGTGTGTCACACATGCCCGTGTCTCGCCTGTGGACAAAAATAGGCTATTTACCAAGCCATTTTTCCACCCAAATTGCATACACCTACACTAAACCAATTGGCACCAAAACATGACATAAATAGGCATTTATCCAATCTCAAATAAGCTTAATTCATGCTATATCAATACCAACAATACAAGGTACACAAATACCTCAATATGCCATTCGATTTCATACCAACTCATAATCTCAAATCATCAATAAAACCACATTCATTTAAGCATCATCTTACCTAAAATCAAAAATATACCAATCTCAAATGCCAACCATTTAATACTTCAACTACCAATTCACAACGAGCATATAAATGGAAATTATACACAACATTTTAAAAGGCCATTTTCACATATATACAACTATCACTAAACATATCAAAATAAACCAAATCTCATGGCTACACATAACAAACCACATAACATTTACAAGCCAATTCAAATGGCTAAATTCATTACTATCATATATACCAAAATGGCCATACTCTTATACATGCCATATAACTAAATACATAGATTCAAAAGTACCAAAGTGATAGCTTGATAGTGTGATGAGGTCTCCGACGATTCCCAACTCCGAGCTAGCTTTGATTTCACTATAAAACACGAAAAAATAAGCAATGTAAGCTATAAAGCTTAGTAAGCGCATATGAAATAATAAGCAAAGCTCACTATTCAATTACCATTCAAGAATATAAACATAACATACTACATAAATTTTTAATCACAATGTTAACATATATTCAATCACATAATTAACCATGAACTCACAACTTCCATAGATTCATTGCTTAAAAAGTTTTCGTACATACCTGTACTGATACATATTTATTTCTCACATTTCATATCTTTGATATACCCATTGAACAATTTGGAATACTATCGAATACTAGGGAATCACGCACCCTAAGTGCCATATATATAGCCAAAGCTATCTCTATAACACCCCTTACCTGTATTCAATGCCGGAATAGGGTACGAGGTATTACTGGACTTACAACACAAGCATTCACACAATTTCAAGTCATAAATTTGCGTCCAAATTAAAACCATTCATATTCGATCATAAAGTCCCTAATACAAGTCTACGAGGCCCAAAATGTACTTTAGAAGTGGTTCGGGGCTAAACCAAGAACTCAAGAAATTTTTACAAAACTTAGAAAATTTTTGCTAACTGCAGGGCTCACACGCCCATGTGGTCCAAGGGACACGCCCGTGTGGTCCAAGGGACACGCCCATGTGACCAAGTGACACGCCCGTGCTTCAGACTGTGTTCAAATTAGGGTGCTCTCTGACTTGTGCCACACGCCCGTGCCACACGCCCATCTACTAGGCCATGTAGCACACACGGCTAACACACACTCCGTGTCTCTACCTGTGTGCTCAATTTTGGACATTTTATTTTTTTCAAAATTAAGGTGCAGGGGACACACGGCCGGAACACATGCCTGTGGGGCAGACAGTGTGTCACACATGGTCTAGACACACGCCCGTGTGTCTACCCGTGTGGACAAAATAAAGGCCATTTACCAAGCCATTTGCCACCCTTATTCAGGCATACACTTCACCAATTCAAAGGCACAAAACATATCATACTTAGGCAACCAAAACATCCAAAATTATGACCAACACATGACAATACAATATCAACATCTATCACACTCACAACATTTATTAAGCCACAATTGACTACTTTCAAGATACCTAATTGTACACCACTTTATCATCTCTTCAATAGATCACATTGTCAAACATTTCACATTCATGTCATAAATCACACTTCCATCATTCACCAAAGGCATTGGCACATATATAAATATACTTAGGCTTACAACTATGTTAGCCCAAAAATAAGCCAATTTACATGGCCAAATATCAAAACAAGCCTTTGACAATTACAAGCCAACACATTGGCTACAATCATAATGATACATATAGCAAAATGACCAAGTCCCTATACATGTCATACTAAAAATGTTAAGCTCATCAATACCCAAAATAATCGTTTGATAGTGTGATGCAAACTCCAACGATCTCCAATCTCGAGCTAGCTTGGTGACACTATAAGATAAGGGAAAGAAAGGGGAGTAAGTTATATTGCTTAGTAAGTAAGTTATATTGCTTAGTAAGTTCATATGCAAATAATACAAAACATTATTCATACATTTGACATATAAATAACTTAATATATATTAACATAAATGTCATTAAAACTTCATAAACATAACATACTCAATCATATTCTTACCAATAGATCATCATATGAATAACATAACATATATCAACATAAATTTCATTAAACTTCATGAGCATAACTTACTCAATCACATTCTTAGCAATAACTCATCATATGAATAACATAACATGTATCAACATAAATGTCATTAAACTTCATAAGCATAACTTACTCAATCACATTCTTACCAATAGCTCATCATATACCGAAGCCATTTTCCTTTGAGTTTTTGTACATACCTGTACCATCTCATAACATATTCACATACTTTTTCATCTTTGACATACCATTGAACCACTTGGAATACTATCGGATACATTGAAATATTTGCACATAAGTACCACATATGTAGCCAATGCTACCACAATTTTCATAACACATATAGGCTCGCTCTCGAGCTATCCACGGGCCTGCTCACACAAACTATCGATCGAGACGTAGCTACGCAATGCTGCTCACACAAGCTGTCAAGTATCCAAAACATATGCCGGTATACCCAGCCACAGGTAGAACGTACAGGACCAGCACTCGGGATGCATAATCACATAATCACATGGGTTCCTAGTGACATATCACTTGTATCCTAATTTATTCCTAAGGTTCAACTAGAATTTTCTCGCTTGTTGATACTTCGTCAATTACATCTATAGAGTCAAATATACAATTATGCAATATCAAACATATTAAATACAATTATAATGTTGCATTATTAACATACGAACTTACCTCGATATAAGAATAGCAGAAATGGACCTAATCGTTAAACACTTTGGTTTTCCCCCGATCTAGACCCGAACATTATTTTTCTTGATCTATAATACCAAATTCATCTCATTTAATAACCGCATTATTCAATTTAGTCCAAAAATCACTTTATGGAAAAATTACATTTTGCCCTAAACTTTTAACATTTTATACTTTAGTCCTTAGGCTCATAAAATGAATTTCATTCAATTTCTTAAAAACCCAAGCCTAACCGAACCATTTTCATACTCATAACAGCCTACATTTCATACTTATTCACATTTTTCTACACAGTTTACATCTTTTACAAATAGGTCCTTTTTTACTTTTTTACCGAAAATCACTTAGCAAAAGTTGTTTAACAAACAAAAAATATGCATTTTCTACCATCAAACATCAAAATACATACATGTTCAACATGGTTAAAATTTTAAAATTCACCTTTCTTTCAAATTAGTCCTTAAATAGCTAAATCAAGCTACAACGATCTCAAAAATACAAAAATCGTTAAAAACGGGACAAGATTGGACTTACAATCGAGCTTGGAAGCTTGGAAAACCCTAGTTATGCCTTCTCCTTGTGAAATTCAGCCATGTGGACTAATACGAAGAAGATGACATCTTTTATTTATTAAATTTTGTCTTTATTAACCAAATAACTAAAATGCCCTTAATGAAAAACTTAAAAATTTCACCTAACCATGTCCATTTTTGTCCACTCTAAAGTATAATGGTTTAATTACCATTTAAGGACCCCCCCAATTTGAATCTCATAGCATTTAAACACCTCTAGCTTCTAGAACACACATTTTTCATTTATTATAATTTAGTCCTTCTAGCTAAATTGAGTGCTCAAACGTCAAAATTTCTGAACGAAAATTTCACGAAATTATTCCATAAAATTGTAGACCATAAAATAATAATAAAAATAATTTTTTTCGTTAGATTTTGGTCTCGAAACCACTATTCGACTGGACCCAAAATCGGGCTGTTACAATCTCAAGCTCATATCGCATATAATGCTCACTCTTGAGCTATCAATGGTCTGCTCACACAAGCTGACGGTCATGACAAAACTACACGGTGCTGCTCACACAAGCTGACAAGAATCCACAACACATGCCGAATAACTCAACCACCGGTAGGACATACAGACCAACACCCAAATCACATATGTAACACCCCAAACCCGGCCTAGAAGTTAGGCCCAAATCTAGCTTGTCACATTGAGGTATTTTTCGAAAACTGTGGTTTTGTTGAAAAACCCTTCTTGATATTTAAAAAAAACTAAAGTCTCAATTTGCGTTTGTTTATTATTAATCGACGTTTATTAAAAGTTATTAATTTCAAAATATCATTGTTGCGGAAGCTTAATTTAAAATAATGATTTACGAAGACGTGTTATCCAAAAATTAAGTTGCGAAACGTAGTGTTTAGAAAATAGTTATCGTTTTTGGAAAATTGAGTTCAACGTTTAGCAGATTTAAAACATAATAAACTAAAAATCCCAAATTAAAAACCAAAATTTAAGAGAGACCTTATTACAACTCAAAAAGAAAATGGTTCAAATAATGTAGAATAGAATACTAAATTCAAAGCTGCTCGTAGTGTGGCCACCTCCGAGTCCTCCAGTACGTCAAACCGCCTACTGAGGATTACCTAAAACATTTAGTAAAAAGAGGGGTTGAGTTTACGAAAACTCAGTGTGTACAACCCTCATCGGTCATAAGGCATGCATCAAGTCAATCCGGGCCTAAGCCCATAAAAGCCTCAGTTAGGCCTTAACCCATATCAAATATCACATATCATATTTATCTGGGCCTAAGCCCATCTCAATATTAAAATCCATATATGCAATGCATTAATGCCCATACCAACCCTGCACTCCGTCTCCTGTCAACCCTGCACTCCTGTGGGGATTTAATCGACCCACCCATCCCTACACTCCTTATGTAGCACCGGTTGCGGCACTAACAATATTGCAGCAGAGCTGCCAGTCATACAATCATCTTAAAGCCTTCGGTGGATCCACAATCATCAAGCGACCATGCGATCCTATCAGTACTTCCTCTGTATCAATAATCCCATCCCCATGCAACATAATAACACATGAATGCAACATACTGTAATAAACATACGATAACAATCAGAAATCACATACAAAAATAACCATATAGCATGTAGGGGCATTTTTGTCATTTTTCCTTTCAAAGGCATATCGGTCATTTTACCTCGAGGGTATTTTAGTAATTTTATCACCTTTCCAAAGGTCTACAGTTGCCTCGAGTGACACAGATAACATATTCCATCAAAACGGTGTATTTGGGTCCAAAGCCCAATACTCAGTCTAGGTGGGCCCACACTCTCGTGTGGCCCATTCCGCCCAAAACTACCTTTGGCCATGTGATCGCCATGGCTGGCTCCTCATTTCCTATCCGTCCACAAAATTTACTCCGTAGGGCCCACGAGCCCGTTGGGCCCACTTCAGCCAAACGAGGCCCAAAACGTCCTAAGCCCATGAGAACGCTCATGGTGGCCTCAAGTGTCTTACGCCCATATTTGTGGTCTCGACCCACCACACGTGCAATCGCACACTCGTGTGGCATCATTTTCCAGTATTTTGACTTTTCGGCATTTACCGATCTATAGTTGGAATGGTGTGAGTACACACCTGATTACGAGTTGTGTTTTCCAACGCTTCCAAAACACCTATAGTGATAACTAATCAAGTGGTTAGTCTCAACCTTAAAATCCTTAACCTTGAAGTGCCTTACTAGGCTAACTTTACTTACCACGAACACCGTCTCCTTCAATGCACCAATAATCGGCCTTATCTCTTAGCTAACAAGTCCCTAACAATAATTGGTGAACAAGAGAGTTATTAGCAATCATCCCACTCCCATCCAAACCAAAGAAATTATGGCAACACTCTTACCTCCCTTGCTTGATGAGTTACAGATAAAGATTTGATTAAAACAATCCTTCACCTTGATGATCTGTAAAGTAAAGAAAAATAACTACGTAAGCATTGAATGCTTAGTAAGCTCGTATAAACTTGAAACTTAATATACATTTCAGTAATGAACTTTATAAAATAAGTATTAACTTTTACCAATGCCATAAGATTAATAAAGTCTATATAACACCATCAAACCCACAAGTTAGCATACTTGTTCATGATACATATGAAATTAACCATATATATATATATATGAAACATAACTTTTAATTCATCATCATTACCATACAATCATGTTTCATCCCATTTGCTTACTTACCATTTCCAAGTTCTTAGTATAAGCCTAAACAACATCATCAAATCACAAGTTAGTGCATTTATACATGGTTCATATGAATTCATCCATAACAAGTAACTTACACATTTGTTCATCTCATTTAGGTTACCATTTCCTTCCCATAAGTTCATGATACATTCCATTTGAACACTTACCATTTTAATATCTTTTCTTTCCCATTGAACCATCTATAATTTCATCGGATACTCGGGAAAGCTCACACGAAGTGTGCTTAATCATATAACCATAACTTTTCATTTTACGTTATTACTCACACGAGCTATGAAATGGGCTTGCTCATATGAGCTGTGGGTCAGAATGTAAGCTACACGATGCTACTCATACGAGTTGTAGAGTATTCACAACAAATACAGGACCTCAGCCATCAGTAGGACATTCAAGACTAGTACCCGAAACATGAAATCCTTAATGACATGTCATTTGTATCCTATGAATTCCTAAGGTTCAACCGAGACTCGATAACATCATAGCAATGATTTGTATATACATCATTCAATTACATTATGAATACATCATAACATACATTTGAATAACATGAAAATAGTAATCGTTCATACGAACTTACCTGACTAAATTGTAGCAATGACTAAGTACAGGGGCTATTTGGTAATTTTCTCTTCTCCTCAATTTTCCACTTGTTCTTGATCTTAAATAATAATTCCATTCATGGCATAATCTACAACATTTAGTAGCTTTACAAATTGACCCCCTAGGTTATATGGACCTAGTTGCAACGATATCAAAAACATAAAAATTATTAAAAATGATCCTCAATAGCACAACCATACAAAGAAGAAAGTTTGCTGAAACTCCATGGCTTCTCTAGTGGTGTTTTATGGATTCAAAAAGGATGGATATAAAAAAATAAAGGCATTATGTTTGTTTATTTCTTTTAACTTACTTTTCTTTTAGTTATAATATTAATTTATAACATATAATTAACTAAAAACAATAGTCACTAGCCGTGTATACCTTTTAAATATGGAATAATTACTACATAAGCCCTTGTACCTTGATTTACTAGCCATTTAACACCTTTTAACCAATAAAAACTAACTTTTTCACCTTTACAAGTTAGTCCTTTTCAATTAATTAAGATTTAAATACAATTTACCACAATCTAGATAATTCCACATCATTCCTATTATTAGGCCATTTAAGGAAGGTTCAGCTACATAATTGGTCCTTCAATTATATTAAATTCAAATTAAATAAATTTAATTACAATTTAATCTTAAACTAATTAGGACTTAATGAATAAATATCCCAAAGGTTAGTGGAATGGTTGCCATCTAATGCCGCTTGGACTTTTGGCAATGGTCTAATTGCCAAATTAATCCCTTTGATATTTTAAAATCTATAATGGGTAACTTTTACCTCTTTTCCAATTTAATCCTTTTACCCTAATTAACCATTTAAATATAAAAAATTCTTAACGAAACTTTAATACAACCTTAATAACACTCCATAAATAATTAATAAAATATTTTTAGCTTGGCTTATAGAAACAAGGTCCCGATACTTCATTTTCTAAAACCACTTGACTTTAGGGTCATACCACTTGAACCTAATTATTCTTTCAAATAGCATAAATTACCAATTCAAAATTTATTTTAATACCATATTTGACTTATAAATATTAAAAAATAACATTTACAAACTTACTCGTTGGATTTATGGTCCCGAAACCACTATTTTCGACACCACTAAAAAACGGGTTGTTACATGTGCCATCTACCCCACTTCTACTCTAAGTAGGAAGATGTTTTTTCTATTTGAAATAAACAACTACAACTCAATAAGGGTTCTACCTTCTCTTCTTATAAATAGATGGCACTGGTAGGGCTTAAAATACAAGTTTGATATTGTTACTCTGCCAAAAAATAGAGAGAATTTATTTTCAACTATTAAAAATATGGTTTTTCAGAATAACAACTCTACCTGTTTCTATTAAAGAAGAGAGAATTTATGTTTTCACCCAAAATAAAATAGAGAACTTTTCTAGTTATATGTTTTGATTCAATTGGTTCGAACCCACACTCGAAGCAATTCATGATACAAGAATAGCAAAGAAGATCATTTGATTGAAAGCCAGGAACAACTAACATCCGTTAAGCTGAAAACACAAGTATGAATTCAGTTAGGGTTTATTACTATAAATATCACAAACCGGTCGATTTTTTAAAATTTTAATTTTTTGCCATGCAAGAAAACCTTTTTCAAATCAAATTTTTCCAACATTCAATGACTATTGTATGTCATTGGAATAACAGTTGAAAGTCTCATTACTCATGTTCATATGCAAAATGGTCTAGCTGAATCAGTTATTAAATGCCTCTAGTTAATTGTTGGATCATTCTTATTAGAACAAAGCTTTCTATTTCAGCATGGGGATATGTTGTTTTACATGTTGCAGCACTTGCACGCATTAGTCTAATAAGTTATCATAAATTCTCCCCATTGCAATTGGCTTTTGGTTAGGAGTCAAATATTTCTCATCTTAGAATTTTTGGGTAAGAAGTATATATTCCAATTGTTCCGCCATAACGTACAAAGATGGGTCCTTAAAGGAGGTTAGGAATATATATTGGATATGAATCCCCTTCTATAGTTACGTATCTTAAACCAACAATAGGAAATCTATTTACAACACGATTTGTCGATTTTCCTTTTGATGAAATGGTATTCCAAACTTTAGGGGGAGAAATAAAATAGTTGGTAAAGGAAATTACATAGGATGCATCATTATCATCTCGTTTAGAGCTTTGAAAAATCATTGTGAACTAGAAGTTCAAAAGATAATACATTTGAAAAATATCACAAATCGACTTTCAAATGCATCTACCGACCTAAAAAGAGTTATTAAATCTTATACATCTGCTAAAAATGCTCCAATAAGAATTGATTTCCAGTAGGACAATCTGCTAGTGCAAATGAAAGTAAGTCTTGCCTGAAGTTAGGTAGACCAATCAATCCTAAAGATAAAAATTCTTGTAAAAAGGTGTAACGCCCCGAATTTGGGCTTAGAAGAATTGGGCCTATTGGGCTTTGGTCTCATAAATTTTTTTTAAGTGAGCAAGAAAATGACAAATGACATGGCGCCTTTCAAGGTTTAATGAATTTTGAGTGTCTAGGTGTGTTGGAGAAGCACTAGGTTCGAGTTTGGTGGTGGAGGATTCTTAATTTAATTAATTAAGGAATCAGGGTTGTGAGTAGTGGGCTTTTAAGTAAAAATAAGTGAAAAATGGCACAAAGAAGCCTGTGGTAAAGTGGCTAAGTGACACCACTAGGGTGTAGAGAGGTGGCGACATATGCATGCAGAGAGGTTTGAGGTTCAAGTGCTAGCTTAGTTTTATTTTAGAGTTTAATTTTAGGCTTCTAGAAGGCTGGAAGTGGCATGTAGAGGGACCCTAAGGAGAAGTGATCAGTAGAGAGAATTTAGGAGAAGGATAAGGGATATATCATGGAGAAAAATTTGGAGATGAGGAGTGGGAAGAGTTGGTGCCAAATTGGGCTGTGGGGGAAGGTAGGATTCGGCTATTGGCTACAAAAGGGGTGTCAAATTCCTTTGAGAGGTTCTTTGGGTTCCATTACTTTTCTTTTTCTCCCCCTTAGCCGAATCCTTCCATTTGCCGGAAAAAAAAAACCCATCATTCCTTTGCCAAAATTTTGGTTTTCTCTCTAGTCGAATTCCCCATACCTTCTCTTCTTAAATTCCTTTTCTTGCTCACCTTTAGTTCTAACCTATCACTTCTCCTCTTCTTCTCCCTATTGGTGCCGAATTGTCTCTGACACCATACTAATCTCAAAAGCCAAATTTAGGCCGCAGGATCGAAAGTAGGATTTGGTAAGTATTCAGTTAACCTCTCTTGTATGTTTTGCTAAAAGACGAAAGGCTATCTAACTGTCATGTCGTTAACTCTGTGATAACAAGGATAAGGTTCAAAGATCGCAAGCATGGTAGGATCGTTAGCAAGGGTAAGTGTTCTTTACTTCAGTTTAAGGGTTGGTCGAATGGTCATATATGTTGTGAGGGTGACTTGTGTTGGATGCAAGTCATCTATTACTTAGGCTCTAATGTTTAAGTTGGTACAGATCTAGGGTCTAATTGCAGTTGGTGTTAAAGAAAGGAGCTATTAAGGCTTGTCGTACACGGTAAGGCTATGGTGAGGTTTCGATTTTTGATAAAGTTTGTATTTAGCCTATGATTAATGGCTAAGGAATATCGAATGTAGGTTCGTGACTAAGAGGAATTCGCAGCACGCACTATTACGAGGTGTGTACAAACACTACACACACATGATATCGGCAATGCCGAAAAGCCAAAAAGCTGAAAGTGGCTAAATGGACCCGGTGGGCCCTGAGGCTAAGTTTGATGAAATTGATTGATTTGGTTATATGAATAGAGTTAGTCATGCATGTTACATGAACTAGAATTTTTTTGGGCCTAGTAGGCCATATGAATGAGATTTAGGCTTAATGGGCCATAAGGATGTGAATTGGACATAATGGGTTATATGGACGTGAAATGGGCTTGATGGGCTTTATGAGGACGTAGACAAGTATGCTAGGGTTTAATGGACTTTAGGCTTAGTATTGAAAAACTCTTAAACCGCATAAGACTTTCTAATAATTAACATGTCTGTGGACAAGTCGCTTGGTTAGAGTGTGGCAACGGACATATGCATGTCTAGGAGTGGATCTAAGGAGAGCTTGGTACTTAAGCGGTCCTAGTGGCCCACCTCCTCTTCTCTGGAATCCTTCCTGGTCATAGTGTCTGTTCACTTTAGCCGCGAGGACTTGTTTATGGGCCAAAGTTCATAACTAAAACCCGAGAGGAACCAAATACCCCTGTTTTGAAATTTACCCAAATATCCTTAGATTTACAAGATTACTAAAATACCCCTAATTGTAAAATTACAAGACTACCTTTGATTTGTGGAATCACCAAAATATCCCTGATTTACAAAATTTCCAAAATACCCTTATTTTGCAAAATTACCTAAATACCCCTGTAGAGTAGATTTACGAAAATACCATTGATTTTTGAAATGACTAAAATACCCCTATGTGTTGATTGTAAGATTTATGGATGTTACATGTACATTCGATGCATTCATATGATATTCTGTTTAGGATACATATGGGTGGGAATTATGGAACGGAGGAAGTATATAAGGATCGCATGGTTGCGTGACAACTGTGGATCCACCGATGGCTTTCTAAGCCTATTATATGAATAGCAGCTTTGCTACAACATTTGGGAGTACCGTAACTGGGCTGCCCTTGAAGCGTATCGGATGGGTGGGTCGATTTAGAAATCCCCACAGGTGTATAAGGTTGGACAGAGACGAAGTGTACCGGATGGATTATTTGGGGAAGGTTTGCACAGCATTGCATGTATGATGTTGCTATGTTATTATTATATGGGCTTAGGCCCAAATGAATGTTGTATGTTTTGTTTGCTAAGGGTTGTACACACTGAGTTTCGAAACTCACCCCCTCTTTTATTTTCTCAGGAAATCCCCAGTAGACGGTTCAACGGATGGAGGGACTTAGAGGTGGCCAGCTAGCAAGATGTATTGAACTTGGTTTTTTTTATAGTTTTTGAGTAATTTGATTATTTTAAGTTTGGTTTGTAATAAGGACTTCCCTCTACTTATCGATACTTTGATTGCTATACTTTACATTTTAAGAAAGAACTCAGATTTATTTCCTATAAGCTTATATTAAGTTTTCTTAAAACGATTGTTTTTATTCAAAATTAAGCTTCCGCTGGTAAAAAGTCCTACTTTTAAGATAATTATTCCTAATAAAAAGACCGATTTATTTTAAACACACATAGTTTTGCGAAACAACTTTAAATCGGGTTTTTACTTTAAATTTCTTTAAGAAGGGTTTTCAATGAAAATAAGGTTTTCGCAAAAACACTTCAATGTGACACGCCGAGTTTGGGCCTAACTTCTAGGCCGGGTTTCGGGTGTTACAAAAGGAGTAAATGCTCTAAATGGTCATATAATAGAGGTGAGTGCCCAAGAAGAGGTAAAAGACAAAACTGATAAAAAATCCCAAAAGAGGTTCAAGTACCTAAAAATAGCGATAATGAAGAGACCTCAATAAGTTATATCACTACAAGAAAAAGATGGAACCTAAAAGATATAGTTGTCGACAACATTTTTTCTTATAATATTTTTGCAAAAATAGAAATAGAAAATAAGGATTTTGAACCTACATATGTTAAGGAATGTAGAAATATAAAAGAGTGGTCAAATTGGAAAGACGCAATACAAACATGATTAAATTCTTTTGCTAAATGTGAGGTTTTTGGACCTATAGCCCAAATACCTAAAGATGTAAATGGGTATTTGTATAAAAATGAAATGAGAAAAATGTAGTTGTTAGATATAAAGCACTATTTGTAGCACAAGGATTTTCTCAAAGGTCTACAGAGATTCTAAAGAGACATATTCTCATGTGGTAGATGAATCACGTTTAGATATCTTATAAGTTTGGTCGTACATTAAAACCTTGATATGTGTCTAATGGATGTTATTACGATCTATCTATATGACTTAGTGGATAATGAATTTTATATAAGAATCCCTAAAGGATTTGGTATCCCAGAGTGATACAAAGTTTCTTGAGAAGATTATTCAATCAAATTAAGGAAATCCTTATAGGAATTAAAACAATTTGGACAAATGTGGTACAGTCATCTTAGGAATATTTGTTGAGAGAATGTTATACAAATAACCCAATTTTCCCATGTGTTTTTATAAAATGAAGTGGATCAGAATTTGTGATCATTGTAGTTTATGTTGAATATTTAAATATTATTGGAACTTTTGTAGAACTTTAAAATGTAGTAATTTATTTAAAGAAAGATTTTGAAATGAAAGATATAGGAAAAATAAAGTTTTGTCTCAACTGCAGATCGAACATTTAAAGGATAGAATCAATGTCCATCAGTCATTTTATACAAAAAAGATCTTAAAGAAATTTCACATGGATAAAGCTCATCCATTGAGTACCCTAATGGTTTTAAGATCACTAGATGTGAATAAAGACCCATTTCGTCCTTATGAGGATGATGAAGAGCTATTTAATCTTGAAGTACTATAACTTAGTGTCGTAGGGGCAATAATGTATTTATTAGCAAACAACACACAACCTGACATAGCATTTGCTAAATTTTGTTGGCAAGATTTAGCTCTTCTCCAACACGTAAATATTGGAATGGAATTAAGCATATATTTAAACAAAGGAACAACTTATTTGGGTTTATTTTATTTAAATCATTTAAAGTTTCGCTTAGTTGGCTATGAAGATTTTGAATATTTATCGGATCCTCATCTAAGTCGATCCCAAATAGGATATTATTTACATGTGGAGGTAAAGCCATATCATGGCGTTCAACAAAACAAACATTATTTGTTGTCTCTTCAAATCATGTAGGAATAATTACAATGTATGAGGCTAGCCGAGAGTGTGTTTGGCTAAGGCTAATGACTCAACATGTCCAAAAGATGTGTAATTTACCTCTGTAGGAAAAGGCTTCAACCATCTTGCACGAAGATAATGCAGCATGTATAACTCAATTAAAGCGAGGATGCATTAAAGGAGATAGAACAGAACATATTTGACTAAAAACACCCATGGTTTTGACAAGAAATGTGATATTGAACTTCAACATTTTTTTTCCCATTTATAATTTAGTAGATCTATTTACCAAGACATTACCAATCACAACTTTTGAAATGTTGGAATACAAAATTGAAATGCACTGACTCAAAAATGTTAAGTAACATATCATTAGGGGAAGTCCAAAATATGTTGCACTCTTTTCCTTTAATTAAGATTTTGTCTCATTAAGTTTTCCTGGTAAAGGTTTTTAAAGAGGCAACTCAAGATAAAAGACTGTGTACTCTTTTTCTTTCATTAGTATTTTATCCACGGGATTTTTCCTAATTAATGTTTTAATGAGACACATTTTTCTTTAATGAACATCCAATGAGAAGTGTTACAAGTACATTAAAAGTGAATGTCTATAACCCCTTTAAACTCTCATTAAAATAATGAGATAAAACACTCTAGTTTATTTATGACCATGAGAGTAAATCAAATATTTTAATTAAGCAATTAAAAAGGCTTCATTTGCATGTACTTCATGAATGCAAAGGAGCTTATAAATAAAGTCCCTTGAAGTGAAAGTGGAATACAAGAAATTCTCCAGTACTTTTCACCTCCTATTTACTTGCTAGTGTTGTTCTCTTTCTTTTCCATAAAATAATGTAAAGAATTTTTCTTATTAAATTATGTTTTCAAATAAAATTAATATTGAATATTATATTTTAATTAAAATTTAGAGTTTGTGGAATTTTTAATAAAATTCGAAGTTGGATAGTAAAATTCAATTAGATCAAAGTTATGATAAATTTACTCATATTTTCAAAATATAAGGGCAAATATTAAAGAAAATAAAGTATAATTATAAATTTCAATATTCACTGATAGCAAATTTACATTTTAACCCTTTTTTTTAGTTTTGAAGAACAAAGTACGGTGTCGTTTGACTTGCAGTGTAATCCTCATGCGCATTTTCATCAACTACATTTCTGACTTACAAGGCACATGCCAAAGGCGATATACACGTGAGGAACTTTTTCTCCCTTATTTTTTCTTTAATTTTTTTTTAAATATTTGTGGAAGCAGTGGCGAAGCGGCCGGGCCACTAAAAGGTAAAATTTTTATTTAGGCTCTTAAAATTTTTAAAAAATTTTAAATTAGTAAAGGTAAAATTATACTTTGGCCCCTTAAAATTATAAAAATTCAATTTAATCATTTACAAATTAGAAAGATATAAACTATAAAAAATTAAAATTTCATCTGGCCCCCCTAAAAAGTTGTCCTGGCTTCACCCCTGTGGAAGTTGAGGTCTTCATGGATTGAGCTGAGTTGAGTCCATATAATATACTTAGATCAATTTTCTAAGCTCGGTTTAACTTAAAAAATGGACTTACTTTTTTGCCCAAGCTTGATCCAATTTAAAAAAGGTAAACTCGGGTTCGACCCATTCATTTTAATTTATTTTAAATTATTTTTTATTTAAAATATTTTTTAAATATAATACACTAAATGCACTAAAAATACTACAATTAAAGTTTTCTAACCCATTAAAAATACATTAAAACTATTTATATTAAAAAACACTACCAAAAATAAAATAAATATTTTATTATATTAAAAATCTAAAATAAATATAATAAATATTTATTTTATTAAATATAACTTTTAAAATTTTATATTTTAGGTTAGGTTATTTAGTTGGGTAAATTTTTTAGGTTTTGAGTAATGGGTTAGTGATTTAATATAAATATATATAATTATTATTTAACATATATAATTAATATAATATTTTTTATAGCATAATATATTGGGGGTCTAGCCGGACGGGCTCGGACCAAAAAATATACTCAAGGCCCGACCCGTATAAAAAGCTGGCCTTAAATTTTACTCAAGCCCATTTTTCAAGCCTCACATTTTGTCCAAACCCTCCAATTTTTCGGATGAGCCTTCAATCTTGGACGGATGACCTGGCCTATGAGCAGATCTAGGTGAAAGTGATTATTCTTATTTGATATCTTAATGATGAATTTTAATTTTTTAATTAGAGTTAAAAATTGTTATGTCTCCTTAATTTATACTATTATTTAAATTTATGATAAGTTAAATGGCTAAGAAATTTTCAAAAATCTCCTTTCGTGTTTAAAATAAAATCTACAATTTTAGAGTAATTTAGTCTTATTTAAAAAACCAATAAATAATTTGCATATGGTGGGATTTATACTCATAATATTTGCATCCATAAAACTTTAATTTTACCAATCAACCAAAAATTTATATGGTAATATTTTGTACATTTTATTGTAATTATGCACACTTTATTACTTCTATTAATTGTATGTGTATATATATGCATATATTGATAATATTATTCATTGAGTTTGTAACACCCCTTAGCCGTGTCCGACGCCAGGACAGGATACGAGGCATTACCGTACTTAACCTTACTTGAACATGCATTTTCGGGCTATAAAATTTCGTTCCAACTTAAAACGTTTCCTTCTTAATCATAACATGTACCTTATGGGCCTACAAGGCCCTAAACTTACTTCCAGGAAGTTTCGAAGTTCATCTGGAAACTTGGGTACTCTTTGAAAATTTTTACTCAAACAGGGGTCACACGCCTGTGTGACATGGGACACGCCCATGTCCTTAGCCCATGTGGAATTTATTTTCTTTTCAAACCTATAGGCAATTTCACACGGCCGAACACACGCCCGTGTCAATAGCCCATGTCCCTCACACGGCCTAGACATGCCCCTGTCCTTCACCCGTGGAGCTCTCTGTTTATGACGTCATCAAACCCTTAATAGCACACGGCCAAGGCACACGCCCGTGTTGGTGGCCCGTGTGACGAATCAAATTCTCGCAATTAAAATGTAGGGGACACACGGCCTATCAACACACCTATATGGGTTGACCATGTGTCACACACGGCCTAGACACATGCCCATGTGTCTACCTTGTGGACACTTAGAGGCTTTTCTCCAATCCATTTGCTACCCTAGAACATAAACACACTTATACCAACTCAAGCAATACCTAATGTAGCATTCATGTGCTATGAATAATTCATAAAACATCACTTATAGAATTCATAAAAACTCATCATCATCAATATAAGGAACTTAACAAACATTGACCAATTTCTTTAGCCATATACGAGAAGAATGCATAATCCTAATAGTCAAGCCTTTGGCTCTCACATATGACATAATTCAAAATGACCAAGTCCTATATATGCCATATTTCAAGAAAACTTGAATACTTATACCCAAAGTGCCAGCTTGATAGTGTGAAAACATCTCCGGCGATATCCAACTCGAGCCAGCTAAATTAACCTATAAGAAATAGGAATGAGAGAGGAGTAATCAATAATGCTTAGTAAGTTCATATGTAAGTAATAAACAACTATTAACATTCTTTTATTTGTCTCAACCACAAGGGTAATATAATGTGGTTTGCATTTAAGCTCATAATTTCCTCTCAATCATTCATCATGCTTACTCTTACTCATACTTACCCATCACGTTAGGGTTACCTTAACTTGTATTTACTCATTACATAGTTTAGCACTTAAACTATCATAAACAATAACTTGAATCTCTATCTTCCTTAACTTGAATGGAATTCTCTATCATTCTTATACAACTTATCTCATTCATCCACTTTATTTACTTCGCTCTTAGTCACTTTTTCATGCTTACTCTTTTGCACATTGAATTACTCGGAATACCAGAGGATACTCAATCTCATCAAACATGTGTCTCGATGCCAATGACATATCCTATATATGGTTTTACATAGGATAGCCTCTTAGTGCCGACGCCATATCCTAGATATGGTCTTACACAGGATCTTATAGCTCGATGTCGATGCCATATCCCAGATATGGTCTTATACGAGATCTTCTTTTGGTGCCGAAGCCATGTCCCAGACATGGTCTTACACGAGACCTACATTCCTTGATGCCGATGCCATGTCCCAGACATGGTCTTATATGGGCTTTCCTTATCTCATGTGGTGACAAGGTTATCCTCATTATTCTGAAACTTCAAACGGGACTTTTATTTACTTGGCCTCATTGATTTCCTCATTAAACATTGATAATCAACTTCATTGAAATAATGTACTTCATGTAACATAGCAAATAATTTAATCATAATAACATATGTAGCAATGAATTCATACAAATTTATCATGGATTCGTCATATACCGAATTCATTTCATATGAGTTATAGGTACATAAATGTACCGCTTGTGATTTAGTCACATACTTTCTTATTTTGACATACCTGTTGAATCACTTAAAATGCTAAAAGATACTCATAAGTCTCATACATATGATATCGTATCAATGCAATATCCCCGATATGGTCTTACATGAAATATCATATCGACGCCATGTCCCTAACATGGTCTTATACGAAATCCTATACCGAGGCCATACCTTGATATGGTCTTGCACAGAACCTTAACAACCTGGCAATTGTATTCTATTCACTCTTAAGATTAAAATCGAAGATCCTCATTCTTCGACATCTCATTAAAATCGTAAATAATAAATTTCATAGAGACAAAATATTATTCACACAATATCGAAACGCCACATATATCACATAAGATTGCATTATTTACACATGAACTTACCTCGATTCTCAAAACGTGTATCAATGCTCGATTTAGTCCTCGATTGTGTTCTTGCCTCGGTTTCGATCCGAGCTTTATGTTTCTTGATCTATAATAATAATTTCACTTGTTACATACACGCATTAACTTAATCGACTCATAATTCATATTTTGGAAAAATTATAATTTTGCTCCTAAACTTTTACATAATTACACTTTTGCCCCTAGGCTCGTAAAATGATTTTCATTTAACTTTCTTGCATTTCAAACCTAGCCGAATCATTCTCTCAACTATAACAACTTTCAATTTTCACTATTTCCCTCATTTATGACCATTTCTACAACTTTTACAATTTAGCCCTTTTATACCTTTTTCATGAAAATCACTTAGAAAAATATGTTTATCCCACATCAACCTTTCATATTCTTCTATAAAACATCAAAATACATGCATGTCATACATGGGTAAATTTTTTAACATAAACCCTAGCTCAAAATATAGTTAGAAATAGCTAAACCAAGCTACAAAGGGTCTCAAAAATATGAAGAACATTAAAAACGGGGTTAGGATGCACTTACTATCAAGCTTGGAAGTTGAAGAAACCCTAGCTATGGAGTCCTTGAAATTTCAGCTATGGAGGATAAGATGGACATGATTTTTGACTTATTTTCCCTTTTTATTATTTTATTAACCAAATGACAAAAATGCCCTTAATGACCCTTTCTTGAGATTTTTCCTTCCCGTGTCCATTTTTGTCCATCATCAAATATATTGGTCTAATTGCTAAATAAGGACATCTAGTAATTTTTATAATTCTATTTCATACTTGAATCTTCTAGAATCTCATATTTTCTACTCTTTGCAATTTAGTCCTAATGGACAATTTAATCACTAATTAATAAAATTTCTTCATAAAATTTTTACACAATCATGAAATCACCTCATAAGCCTCATAAAAATCATAAAACTCATGTTTCTACTTCGGATTTGTGGTCTCGCACCACTATTTCGACTAGGCCCTAAGTCAGGCTATTACATAAGTTAACTCGACATCAACCCAAGATTGATAACAATACCATAATAAACAATTATAGTGCATTTAATATTTTTATAATAATGTATTTATGTATTTAAATTTTATTCTACACACAAATTAATCAATTTTTATTGTAATACCGTACATATTGCATTTATTATTATTAATTATTTTTAAATTATATATTTAATTATTTATTATATGTTATTTTTAAACGCATTTATATATTTTAAATATATTATTTCAACACACACATATCGTGTAACAAAATTTTTAATAAATAATAATTTGCTTGATTTACATAAACCAGGTTAAACAAGATAGGAGTATATGACATAAATATTGAGAAATAGTTAAAACAAAATATTAAATATGATGTCACATGATTATATCACAAGTATAGTTAAAAGTACTAAAATTTATATAAATGTATATATAAAATTTTGTATTACTCTTTTATCCTTCATCCAATAAAGTCATAATTGTTGTGGTGAGAGGATGTTGTAAGTTGGCACTAAACATCAAAATGCAAATTTCAATAACCATTTCTCCTCTTTCAATTGAAAGTAATCATCAATAAAGATATCAGCATTTTTTTTTATTTTAATAATTTTAGTTCCTCCTTAATGATTGGAAATTAATTAATTTTTATATTTTAATTTTAATAAAATTTAGCTCTCATAATTAATAATTTACAAATTGAATCCCAATTTTAGTTAGCGTTGTTAAAACTAATAACATGCAACCGATTTAGTTTTATCTCGATTGATATGGGTATTGTTGTCAATATAGGAGGATGTGGGTTTGAGTGTGTTGAAGCGCATTATCCTCCTATTTATAGGTTGGAGAGAGGTTATAGATAGATAGATTTTATATATATATATATATATATATATATATATATATATATATATATAATTAAATATTTAAATATTAAATATTTAAAAGAATTAAATTTTTAAAAGAATTTTGATATTAAAATATTCTATATAATTAAAAAAGTTTATATATGAACAATTGAAATAAGTTTAGAATTTTCTTCATTATTATAATTTCATTTTTTTAGAAAAAATGTTTATAAGTTTTTACTTTTTTAAATTTTATAATGACATGACACTGATGATGTGACTTCAATATGCATATGTCATTTTTTATAATTTGTTTACTAACACGACATAAATTTAAATGGTAATATGACTGAAATTTATTAAATAATATAGAGATTAATTCTAAAAATTCAAGAAAATGTAAAAATTAATATTTTTAAATATAAATACATGTAATTAAAAGAAACCAGTCCTGAAATTGTCAGGTTATAAATTTGGCACACAATTTACAAGAATCGTATTTGCCAAACAAACGAGTGGGGGGTTGAGGGCAGGGGGCAGTTTTGGTGATTGTGGAGTTTGTGGTTTGGGCCACTGTGGGGGTCTTGAAAGCAAATTAAAAACTTTAGAAAATGACAACACACAGAATCAAAAATCCATTTCATTTACTCATTAAAACATATCACATGCCCTAAAAATCTTACAAAAGGATCCAGAGGACCCCTATGGAAAAAGAGCCCCTACTCTATACAATTACAAGCCAAGTTTCACATGTGCTTCAACCTCATGGTCGATAAATCACCATGTGATTGGTCCATTCTATTATTGTCCCTTTCACTCCATTTTCTTACAATTTTCACTTTTATCACTTTCCTTATCTGGCCACTACCTAAATTCTTTAATTGTTCAACTCAAATTAATTCGTTTATTTACCTTTCAAACTAAAAAGAGAAAATTAGTTTTTTATTTTTATTTTTTTTATGTTTGTTTTACTATTTATACTTAGGGTCTTTTACTATCATTTTCAATAATGTCGTTTTTAAAGTTCGAACATCTCTTTTTAAATTTATAATGTATCTTACTATCTGCGCCCAACATTTATTAATAGAGTAATTTAGTTCTTATACCATAAGAAAGAGAGTAAAAAAAGACAATTGAAGGTTGTGTTAACTATTTACATTAATATGCTATTAGCTCATGAGTAATTTAGACATTTTCGATAATTTAGTCTCTATACCATTTAAAAGTGAGTAAGTAATGATAATTGAATACAATGTTAACTAATTATGTTTGTAAAAACTTATCTGGTGGAAAGAACAAAAGATAAATCATATTGCAAAAAGATTTATACAAGTCCATTCATGATTGTTTGAATTTTAAAATTTAAAAATAAAAATATATATTATATAGTATTCTAGAAATTATAAAATTCAAAAATTAAATAAAATTCAAAAGATTAATAAACAATTTCTCATCAACAAATGTTGAATGTAATAGTAAAGCACACTTTACTCCCAATAAGAGAATGTAGACCTGAACTTTAAAAGTAACGTTATTGAAAAAATAATCATAAACTTTGAACATGAAAATCAACATGAAAATGACAATAAAAATAATTTTTGAAAAGTTACAAAAAAATAATTCTTTGTAGAATTTTTTATATTTTTTTCAATTTTTGTAATATTTTAAAGAACCTTTGTACATTTTCTTTTTCAAAATTTTGTAATTAATTATTATTTTAAGATTATTTTAGAATTTTTATGAATATTATATTTTTAAAATTACTTTTAAATTAACCAATTATTGCATATACACATAGGCAAGCTCCCCATATTTGTATTTATTTATTTTTCTCACTTAGTTTTTATTAACACAAAATTATTCACATCACTTCAATTTTTTATTTTCTCGATTTTAGATGTAATAAAAAATAAATTGTCTCGTTTACTTTTTGTGGAGACTAAATTCTTTCTTACTTGAGAAATTATTAGGTAGACCCTTCCTACCACATTGCCAATGATCCCAAGTAAGAAAAAAATTGTCATCTAAAAATATTTTTCCACGTAACATTAAATTTTACCAGCTCACTCTTTTTCTCTCCTTAACCATTATTGAGACTGAGTTTAAGCTTGCCCTTTCCTCACTCTATATTTCATGATCTGATTAGTTTCAAACACTAACTTCAAAATTATAATAGAGCCAGATGTTGAGGTTAAAGACTTAAGCTTGCAGTTCCAAAATGTGTGTCGAACCTTAAAGAAGGAACAAAAAAAGTTGGAAGATGTGCATGTGACGATCCCTACCATCACTGTAGATGGTGTTTGTAACACCCCTCACCAGTATTCAATGCCGAAATAGGGTTACGGAATATTAGGGCTTATAAAACAATTAAACAATAATTTCACATACATGTCTCAATTTCATATAATCATCATTCAATAACATTCATATTGCCCCTAAAACAAGCCTATAAGGCCCTAAACATACATTCGAAGTGGTTAGGGACTAAACCGATAATTCAATACACTTTTACGAGACTTACAAAAATTTTTTAAATTTCAGGGGACACACGCCCGTGTGGCCTACACGCCTGTGTCACAGGTCGTGTGGACATTCGAAATGGAATCACATGGTCGTGTCCCAGCTCGTGTCTGACCCCGTGTAACTCTCTTACTTGGGTCACGCGACCAACACACACGCTAGTGTGACTACCCCATGTGCCCTAAAAATGGCCACACACGCCAGTGTGCTGGGCCGTGTGGAGCATACTGACTTGAATTCTAATTCAACACCAGGGGATGCATGGCCGTGTAATATGACCGTGTGTCACACGCAGCTGAGACACATGCCCGTGTGGACAAAAATAGGCTATTTACCAAGCCATCTTGCCACCTAAATTTGCACATATCAACACCAACCCATTTAGTACACAAACATAGCATAAATATGCATCCAATCAACCTCAACCAAGCATACTTTATACCATTTCAATGCCAACCAATACCTAACACAACAATACCATAATATGCCATTCGATTTCATACCAAAACTCATAATCTCAAATCATCAATATGGTTACATTTCAAACATGCATTATTATGCCCAAACTCACAAGCATATAACTTCTCTAACATCAACCATTTAACATCCACTTCTATAATCCGCAAACATCATATATCAATCCATAAACTCACAACACAAGCCATATGTATATATATATATATACACAACCATTCCAACCAAATTAAGCCAACTCTCATGGCTATATACAAAACCAAATCATTTAACATTTACAAGCCATTTCTAATGACCAAAGTCATAACCAACTCATATACCAAAATAATCAAACTCTTATACATGCCATATACTTAAAACACTTAAATTCAAAACTACCAAGGTGATAGTTGGATAATGTGACGAAGTCTCTGACAATCCCGAATTAGAGCTAGCTTTGATTTCACTATAAAACACAGAAAAATAAACAATGTAAGCTATGGAGCCTAGTAAGTTCATATAGCATTAAAATCAACTTACCAAATAAGCACAAATTAAGCAATTTAAACATATCACAACATATATCGTATTGAACCATCAACCTACTAAAATCTTCATTCACAAGGTTGATATAATTTCACAAGTTTCTTCGATTCAATACTTGTACGATTTATGTACATACTTGTACCATCTCGTATCAATTTCATACTCATCCACATCGTTGATTTACCCATTGAACCATTCGAAATACTATTGGATACTCGAGAATCTCACCCCTAAGTGCCACATATAGCCGAAGCTATCTCAATCTCGTATCACGTATAACGCTCACACTAGAGCTATCAACGGTTCTACTTACACAAGTTAACTGTCATGACGTAGTTAAACGGTGCTGCTCACACAAGTTGAAGGGAATCCACAACACATGCCAGATAACTCAGTCACAGGTAGGACGTACGGACCAGCACCCAAATATATAACCCTAAATGACATGTCATATGTATCTTAAACTATTCCTAAGGTTCAACCGGGACTTCACACTTGCCAAATTGTTGCTAAACGTGTCCGTAGGATCGTATTAACAATTTATGCAATATTAAAGCATATAAAACACAATTATAACAATGCTTATTACATACGAACTTACCTCGAATACAAAACGGTGAATTAAGTCATTAATCTGAAACTTTGTTCTTTCCCCGATCTAAATCCGTATTTCGTCTTTCTTGATCTAAATATAATCAAAATTAAGTTATTTAATAATTTCTCTATTCAATTTAGTCCAAATTGTAAATTAAAGCACTTTTACCTTTTTCCCCTAACATTTTACATTTTTGCAATTTAGTCCTTATTTCATAAAATCACAAATTCATGCAATTCAACCAAAACCCTTGCTAGCTGAATTTTAATTAGGTCCCTAGCAGCCCATATTTTTCATTTATTTCACAATTTAACCACAAAATTTAAAAATTTCACACTAAAAATCACTTAACAAATGTTGTTTATCTAACAACAAGCATGCATTTTCTACCGTTAAACATCAAAACACACCAACATTCATCAATGGTAAAACCCTAAACCTTTAACAATTTTTCAAATTAGTCCCTGGGCTAGCTAGATAAGGTTACAACGATCTCAAAACATAGAAATCATTAAAAACCGAGTTAAAATCACTTACAATGCAAAGAAAAATGCCTAGCCGAAACCTTCTCTTTTTTTGACAATGGTGGTCGGTTCCTTAGGTTGAAATATGGAGAAGAAAGTGTTTTATTTCATATTTTTTTAATTAAACTAACTAATAACATTAATTACGAAATTAACCTTTTAAATAATCACAAATTTCATTTATACCAAGCCATGTACATCCACTATCAACATAAATGGTCTAATTACTACATAAGGACCTCTACTTTAAGATTCCATAGCTATTAAACCCTTTTAGCTAATAAAGCACAAGTTTTACATTTTACGTGATTTAGTCCTTTTTATCGAATTGAGCACTCAAACGATAAAAATTCTTTACATAATTTTCACAAAATTATTCTATCATACAGTAAACATTAAAATAATAATAAAATAATTATTTTACTTCATATTTGTGGCCCCAAAATTACTATTCTGATTTGACTAAAAACGAGCTGTTATAACTCTCCCCCTTAGAAATTTTCGTCCCCGAAAATCTTACCGAAAAGAGGTTAGGGTACTATTTTCTCAAAGCTTCTTCAGGTTCTCATGTAGCCTCTTCTACCCCGTGATGTTGCCACAAAACCTTCACCAAATCTATGAGTTTATTTCTCAACTCTTTAACCTCTCGAGCTAAAATCCTAATCGGTTATTCGTTATATGTCATATTAGGTTGAATCTCAATGAAGAAATTACGTGTGATGGATCTAATCTATATCGGTGCAACATCGACACATGAAACACGTTGTGAATCTTTTCTAATTCTGACGGTAACGCTAGCCGATATGCCACTAGTTCTATTCTTTCGATGATCTCATACGGCCTGATGGATCACGGACTCAATTTGCCTTCACAACCAAAATGAAGAATCTTTTTCCACGGACATACTTTCAAGAATACTCTATCACCAATCTGAAATTCAATGTCTTTACGTTTCAAATTCGCATACGATTTCTGTCGATTTGAAGTTGCTTTCAAACTGTCGCGAATTACTTTCACTTTATCTTCGGTCTCTCTGATCGAATCGACCCCATGAATCTTTTTCTCACTAAGTTCGATCCAGTACAACGAAGTTTGGCATTTATGACCATACAAAACTTCATACGATTTTTAATGCTCGATTGAAAACTGTTGTTATACGTGAATTCAACCAATGACAAATATCTCTCCCAGTTGCCTTCAAATTATAAAACACAACAACGAAGCATATCTTCGAGAATCTGAATTACTCTCTCGTACTGACCGTCGGTTTGTGGATGAAATGCGGTACTAAAGTTCAACCTCGTGCCTAGAGCTTCTTGCAACTTCTTCCAAAATCGCGACGTAAACCTCGGATTCTATCCGAAATAATCGAAATTGGTACTCTATGTAATCTAATGATCTCAGAAATGTACAATTCAGCTAACTTATTAAGTGAATAGTCTATACGTACCGAAATAAAATGTGTAGATTTCGTTAGTCGATCAATAACAACCTAGATAGCATCTTTCTTCTTCGGAGACAAGGGTAATCCCGATACGAAATCCATTGTAACTCTATCCCATTTCCACTCTAATATCATCATAGGCTGTAGTAATCTCAATGGCACTTGATGTTTGGATTTAACTTGTTGACAAACCAAACATCTCAACATAATCAAATGTCTTTCATGCCCGACCACCAATACAACTATTTCAAAGCATTGTACATTTTAGTACTCCCTGGATGAACACATAAACAACCACTGTGTGCTTCATGTAGAATTTTTTGAATAAGCTCAAAATTCTTTGGTACGCAAATTCTACCTCGAAACATTAAACAATCATCGGATCTGATCTGATAGTTTGAATCACTATTCGACTCGCACTATACTCTTTTAGCTTGTAATTCATTATCACATTTCTGAGCTTCACAAATTTGCTGAAGAAAAACTGATTTAGCTTTTAACTCTGCTAGAATCGAACCATCATCAGACAAAGTTAATTGTGTATTTATCGCTCGCAAAGCAAATAAAGATTTTCTACTCAGAGCATCCGCAACTACATTTTCTTTCCCCGAATGGTAATCAATCACTAATTCATAGTCTTTCAGCAACTCGAGCCACCTTCGTTGTCGCAAATTCAAATCTTTTTTAGTCATTATATACTTCAAACTTTTATGATCAGTAAAGATATAACACTTTTCACCGTATAAATGATGTCACCAAATTTTCAATGCAAACACAATAGCGGCCAACTCTAAATCATGCGTCGGATAATTCTTTTCATGTGGTTTCAACTGTCTGGAGGCATAAGCTATCACTTTTCCCTCTTTCATTAAAACACAACCCAAACCGTTCAATAACGCGTCACTGAAAATCACAAACTCTTTACCTAACTCAGGTTGAACCAACACTGGTGCCTCAGTTAACAATACTTTCAACTGTTCAAAAATTTGTTGACATTTCTCGGACCACTCAAATTTTACATCTTTTTGTAGCAGTCTTGTCATCAATGTAGCAATCATCAAGAATCCTTTAACAAAACGTCGATAATAACCAACTAATCCTATAAAGCTTCTGACTTCAGTGACATTTCTCGGTGGTTTCCAATCAACAACTGCATAAATCTTGCTCGGATCAACTCATATGCCTTCAGTTGAAACAATATGTCCAAAAATCTGACTTTTCGAAGCCAAAACTCACATTTGTTGAATTTAGCAAACAATTGCTTATCTCTCAAGGTTTGAAGCACAATCCTCAAATGCTCGGCATGCTCAGACTCATCTCATGAATAGATCAAATGTCGTCAATGAATACAACCACAAATCTATCTAAATACAGTCTAAAAATTTGATTCATCAAGTCCACAAAAACTATAGGAGCATTAGTTAATCCAAAAAGCATAACAAGAACTTCATAATGCCCATACCTCATTCTGAACGCAGTTTTGGCACATCTGAATCCTTAACTCGCAATTAATAATAGCCAGATTTCAAATCAATCCTCGAGAACACTGTTGCCCCTTTCAACTGATCAAACAAAACATCAATTCTCGGCAAAGATACTTGTTCTTGATCGTAACCTTGTTGAGTTCACGATAATCAATACAAAGTCTCATTGATCCATCTTTCTTCTTTCCGAACAACATTGGTGCACCCCAAGGCGAAAAACTAGGTCGTGCAAAACCTCTATCCGTTAACTCTTGTAACTGCGCTTTCAACTCTTTCAATTCTGTCGGAGCCATTTTGTACGGAGCTATAGATATCGGTAATGTTCCTGGTACTAATTCAATAGCAAAATCGACATCTCTGATCGGTGGTAACCCCGGTAACTCTTCTGAAACACATTTAGATACTCACAGACAACTAGCACTAATTCAATTTTTGATTTATACACTTTTTTATTTAAAACATAAGAAAGATAAGCTTCGCAACCTTTTCTCACACATCTTTGAGCTGACATAGACGAAATCACAACAGGCAATTCACTTGGCTCATCTGATTCAATTTGAATGATTTTACTATTCTGGCATTTCAATTCAATAGTCTTTCATCTACAGTTCACAACACCATCATGCAACGTCAACCAATCCATTCCCAGAATTACAACGAACTTATCAAACGGTAAAAGCATAGATATTTTTGAAAAACAGTAACATCAAATCATTAGAAGACAATCATTGCAAACTTTATCAACTAGAACATATTTGCCTAAGGGGTTCGATACTTTAATCACAAGCTCAGTAGACTCAGCAGGCAAACTCTTATTAGACACTAAATTCATACAAATATATGAATGAGTTGATCCAAGATCAATCAATGCAATTACATTAGTGTCATAGAGAGAAAATGTACTGGTAATAACATCGGGTGACGATGCATCTTTGCGAGCGCGAATAGCGTAAGCTCTAGCAGTTGCTCTAGCCTCGGATCTCACAGCGGAGTCTTTTTTTGTTCCTCTACTACTAGTCACATTCCCCGCATTTCTAGGTGGCCTCCCTCTACTAACTGGGTTGCTCGATCTTGTATTCTGAAACTTATCTTTCTTGGCTAGCTCTAGGCAATCTCTAATGAAATGATCTTGCAAGCAACATTTAAAACAACCTCTATTATTCATCTAGCACTAACCAAAATGTCATCGACCACACTGTTAACACTCGGGTTTATTGTTTCTCACATTGTTAACACTCAATACTGATGTAGCCTGAGCTTTAGGACTTGAGTATTGCTTTCGACGATCTTTGTTTGGATACTCGATTGAAGTATTTGAACGAGTGCTCAAATCTTGTGATTTCTTTAACAATGATTGATATGGTTTGCTCATTGATCTCTTTCTCAAATCTCTAGCCTCAAAATCAGCTTTTCTCTTTTCTTTACCCAATTCCTCGACTTTGCAAGCTCGGTCAATTAAAACAACAAATTATTTCAATTCTAGAATCCCGACCAACAATCTGATGTCTTCATTCAACCCATCCTCAAACCTTTTACACATAATTGCTTCGGTTGAAATACATTTTTGAGCATATTTACTAAGTCTCACAAACTCTCGCTCATACTCTGTAACAGACATACGACCCTATTTCAACTCTAGAAACGCTTTGCGTTTTTTATCAATGAACTATTTACTGATGTATTTCTTTCTAAACTCAGGTTGAAAGAATTATCAGTGTCCTTTCTCTCGGCACCACTGATACTAGAGTATTCCACCACTGATACGTTGTGTCCCTCAGTAATAATATGGCACATTTTAAACACTCAGCCGGTGTGTAAGAAAGTTCATCAAATACTCTGATAGTGTTTTCAAGCCAAAACTCAGCTCTCTTAGGATCGTCGTCAACAGTAGCTTTGAATTCTTGGCCCCATATTTTTGGATCTTATCTACAGATAGCTTGTTCAATCTTAAAAGTTCCACACCTTGAGGAACTACAGGAACCGGTTGGGCATTAGGTGGTGGTGGAGATTGTTGAGTAGCTGGATTTGTTCGAACAAACTCCGTAAACCACTCATTCATCATCTGGAAGAAAGTTTCTTTAGCCTCTCCTCCCTGGCTACCCAATATGGGCCTCGACTCTGATTGCGCTACTCCGTGAACGGAGGCAGGCGCATTACTTTCAACATCATCAGCTACAGCTCAATTGGGATCCATTTACTATATGAAACACGATTTAAACTGTCATGAGATATCACACTATCACAGGTTATATATGGCATGTATAGCTAGACTCTCATATAAGCTACGTTAGTCCTAGAATGGACTAAGTCGTAGCTCTGATACCAATAAATGTAACACCCCTCACCCATATTCAATGCAGGAATAAGGTTACGGAGTATTACCAGACTTATAAAATAATTAAACAATAATTTCACATACATGACTCAAATTCATATAATCATCATTCAATAACATTTATAGTGTCCCTAAAACGAGCCTACAAGGCCCTAAACATACATTCGGAGTGGTTAGAGACTAAACCAATAACTCAAAAAACTTTTATGCAACTTAGAAAATTTTTCAAATTTCAGGGGACACACGCCAGAGTGGCCCGACCGTGTGTCTCACAAGACCAAATACATGCCCGTGTCACAAGCCTTGTAGACATTCGAAATGGAATCATATGGCCGTATCACAGCTCGTGTTCAACCCTATGTAACTCTCTGACTTGGGTTACATGGCCAACGCACACGCTCGTGTGGCTAGCCCGTGTTCCCTAAAATTGGCCACACACACTCGTGCGCCAGGCCATGTGCTAGGCCGTGCCAATCTTGTAGGGTATATTGACTTGTGCCACACGGCCAAGTCACACGCCCGTCTGCTGGGCCGTGTGGAGCATACTGACTTGAATTCTAATTCAACACCAGGGAACGCACGGTCGTATAATATAACCGTGTGTCACACACGGCTGAGACATACGCCTGTGTCTCGGCCGTGTGGACAAAAATAGGCTATTTACCAAGCTATCTTGCCACCCAAATTTGAACATATCAACACCAACCCATTTGGCACACAAACATAGCACAAATATGCATTCAATCAACCTCAACCACGCATACTTAATATCATTTCAATGTCAAGCAATACCTAACACAACAATACCATAATATGTCATTTGATTTCATACCAAAACTCATAATCTCAAATCATCAATATGGTTACATTTCAAACATGCATTATTATGCTCATACTCACAAGCATATAACTTCTCTAACATCAACCATTTGACATCCACTATATATAATCCGCAAACATCATATATCAATCCATAAACTCACAACACAAGCAATATTTACACACATATATATATATACACAACCATACCAACCTAATTAAGCCAACTCTCATGGCTATATACAAAACCAAATCATTTAACATTTACAAGCCATTTCTCATGAACAAAGTCATAACCAACTTATATACCAAAATAATCAAACTCCTATACATGCCATATACTTAAAACACTTAAGTTCAAACGTACTAAGGTGATAGTTGGATAGTGTGATGAAGTCTTCGACAATCCCAAATTCGAGTTAGCTTTGATTTCACTATAAAACACGAAAAATTAAATAATTAAGCTATGAAGCTTAGTAAGTTCATATAGCATAAAAATCAACTTACCAAATATGCACAAATTAAGCAATTTAAACATATCACAACATATATCGTATTGAACCATCAACCTACTAAAATCTTCATTCACAAGGTTGATATAATTTCACAAGTTTCTTCGATTCAATACTTGTACAGTTTATATACATACCTGTACCATCTCGTATCAATTTCATACTCATCCACATCATTCATTTACCCATTGAACCATTCGAAATACTATCGGAGACTCGGGATCTAGCACCCTAAGTGCCACATACATAACCAAAGCTATCTCAATCTCGTATCACATATAACACTCACACTAGAGCTATCAACGGGTCTACTTACACAAGTTAACGGTCATGACGTAGCTATACGATGCTGCTCATACAAGTTGACGAGAACCCGCAACACATGTCGGATAACTCAGCCACCAGTAGGACGTACGGACCAGCACCCAAACATATAACCCTAAATGACATGTCATTTGTATCCTAAACTATTCCTAAGGTTCAACTAGGACTTCATATTTGCCGAATTGTTGTTGAACGTGTCCATAGGATCGTATTAGCAATTTATGCAATATCAAAGCATATAAAACACAATTATAACAATGTTTATTACAAACGAACTTACCTTGAATACAAAAACAGCGAATTAAGTCGATTAATTTGAAACTTTGTTCTTTCCCCGATCTAAATCCGTATTTCACATTTCTTGATCTAAATATAATCAAAATTAATTTATTTAATAATCTTTCTATTCAATTTAGTCCAAATTATACATTAAAGCACTTTTACCCTAACATTTCACATTTTTGTAATTTAGTCATTATTTCATAAAATCACAAATTCATGCAATTCAACCAAAACCCATGCTAGATGAATTTCAATTAGGTACCTAGCAGCCCATATTTTTCATTTATTTCACAATTTAACCACAAAATTTATACATTTCACAATTTAATCCCTAATTGGACATTTTTACTAAAAATCAATTAATAAATGTTGTTTATCTAACAACAAGCATGCATTTTTTTACCATTAAACATCAAAACACACCAAAATTCATCAATGGTAAAACCCTAAACCTTTAACAATTTTGCAAATTAGTCCTTGGGATAGCTAGATTAGGTTACAACGATTTCAAAAACATAGAAATCATTAAAAATCGAGTTAAAATCACTTACAATACAAAGAAAATGCCTAGCCAAAACCTTCTCTTTGTTTTAACAATGGTGGACGATTCCTTAGGTTGAAATATGGAGAAAAAAGTGTTTTATTTCATATTTTCTTTAATTAAACTAACTAATAACATTAATTACAAAATTAACATTTTAAATCATCACAAATTTCATTTATATCAAGCCATGTACATCCACTATCAACATAATTGGTATAATTACCACATAAGGACCTCTACTTTAAGGTTTCATAGCTATTAAACCCTTTTGGAAAATAAAACGTAAGTTTTACATTTTACGTGATTTAGTCCTTTTTATCGAATTGAGCACTCAAACGATAAAATTTCTTAATGAAATTTTCACACAATTATTCTACCATACTATAACATTAAATTAATAATAAAATAATCATTTTGACTTCGAATTTGTGGTCCCAAAATCACTATTCTGATTTGACTAAAAACGGGCTGTTACAGTGTTATTTTGGCTATGCAAGTAGTTTTTGGTCCATGCACATGTATGGTATGGATTTCAAGTCGTTTTTTGACATAATCCAATGCGGTCAGTGCCTTGGTTTTGAAATCAATAGCCCATTCAAGGATTGTTGGTGATTTTTTGGTCAAGAAATGTGTCCCTTCATTTATTTTAATACTCCAAACCCAACCCGATTCACCAAATTCAGATTTCGGGTGTTACCACATAAAACTTTATCGTTTAACAAAATCAATTCACAATTTCTTACTTTTTTAAAACATTTTTTGTGGCATTCCAATTGAAATTCTTAATATATAAGGGCAAAGAAAATGTCCTACAATAGTTTATCATGTGAATCTAGATACAAACCTTTACGAAAAAAAAGTTTAACAAAATAGACCAAAAGCAGTGTATTCCTAGACTATGCTAAAATTTCCACTGTATGCATAATAGCCCACTTCCCCATTATCTTGGCGAACTTCTAATGTTGTCCCTCCAAGCGTAGACTTTCCTCAAATACTTGAAATGAAATAACAAACCTTGTAAGTACAAGAGTACTTAGTGAGCTCTATAACCATACCTTTAAACTATACTTTACAAATCTTTTATGAATTTCTATAGGTCGACTGTTACTCTGCATCATTTACTTCAGTTGATACCATTACAATTTTATCACTCTTATATATGCAATCATCAAACCCTTGTTATGCTTAATCTTTCATATTTAGTAAACTGAGGAAATCCCTTCCATTGTTTCATAAATATTTCGTCTTATAATACTTTCTTAACATAACATTCCCTCAAAAAACCTTTCCAACTATCCATGTCTTAACTCATATTCCTATTTCAAGCAGCTGGTCACTAACATTTATCGCGGGCATACTCATACATGTTGGTGAATACTTACGCAAAAATAATACCGTCAACAACTGATCAATTCATACATTGGTTCAATACCACACAAACCCATACTGATATTATGCTACATATATCCTTCAAATAAATTTCACATCACTCTATTTCAAGACCCTAGATACTCAGGGTAACCAAAACTTAGATTCCATATGAATTTAATAAAAATCATTTATACAACCAGATATGGCAGATTCCAAGTAAATATGATTCAACCATTACATAACACAGACTAACTCGCATTGACTACTTATTAGTTCACACATAGCTACAAACACGTTCATATCCAACACTAGCATATTGTCATGGCGGATATCGCTTCTTAACATATAGATTCACATTTCTTTTCAAGAAATCCCCTTCAAGAATTATTCAATTATATCATGGATTTTATTCAACTCCTGACCTTGAACATATCATAACCTTCTGTCATCAGTAATTATTACCAAATTATAAGTATTTATTCAAAGCTTATCATAAGGGCGAATAAGCATATTTTACTACAAAATCTTGGCAGAACGCACCACAGGGGTTATATAGAACCCTCCACACGGGCCATCATATAGAGTACGCTATCAAGGCATTCCTTTTAAAGTTTGCCTCGAAGGCATCCATTTCATATATTACCACAAAGGCATTCCTTTCATAGCGTGTTTACGATATGGATTTGCCTAGACTTTCATTTCGTGAGGTTTGCCCATCATCATTTTGGGACACGCAGAGAACCCTTTAGGTGATCATCACTCATAATTCCTTCGTAGAGGGTACTATACATGTAAGGTTACTAGTCCAGGCTAAACCTTTAAAACAACAACAAACTACCAGTCCAGGCTAAATCTGTGTCACATATATCTTCGATTCAGCAACAAATGTTGGAGCTCAATTTCTATTTCCCAGTACATGTTATTCTATTTCCCAGGATAAATATTATTTATTAAATTAATTTTCTAATTAAATAATTTTCTCCACTCAATTCTAATTCAATTAAAATCATGGCAACTTTACCGTAAAAGAATCTATGATAAAATATATTTAATTTCTACATTCAACGGATTCACAATGACCAATTAATTTAATTCAATTTTCAAACTTCAATTATTTAACTAAATAATAATTCAAAAGACTTAAATTAATTCTCAGTTCATTTCCAAACTTAGTGAGAAACCACATTCATTTCTAAATGTATGTCATCTATAAAGTTCAATTAGGGAGATGTTTTGTTTAAGGTATTGGAGTGGATGACTCCAAAAGATAGACATATATGTGACTAACTAGACTACAGTACATCGGACAGGGTCCAAGTAAAATAGATACTGAATCCGTTTATGGATTTATTCACTTATGACGTTCATAGTATGGCATACATTTCCTTTACATCTTTGCTCACACGAGCTGTAAAATGGGCCTGCTCATACAAGCTGTGGGTCGGAATGTAAGCTACACGATGCTTCTCACATGAGCTGTGGAGTATCCACAACAAATGCAGGACCTCAACCATCAGTAAGACATTCAAGACCAGCATCCCGAAACATAAAATCCCTAATGACATGTCATTTGTATTCTACAATTTCCTAAGGTTCAACCGGGATTCAATAACCGTCATAGCATTGGTTTGGATATACATCCTTCAATTACATTTTAAATACATAATAACATATATTTGAATAACATAAATATATAACAATCGTTCTTACGATCTTACCTCGACAGCTAGGGTGTAAAAGTTAAACGAGCTATTCCGAAGCTTTTGCTTTGCCTTAATCTAGGTCTGTATGTGGTCTATCTTTATCTAAATAGACAATTTCAATCTATTTAATACTTCTAGTATTCAATTTAGTCTACATTTCACATTTATGCAAAATTATCATTTTTCTCCTAACATTTTAACTTTTCACAATTAAGTTCTTAAGCTCATAAATTAAAATCTAAGCATTTTAATCCATTATTCAAGTTAACCGAATTTATTAGGGACTTATATCAACCCATACAAACCATCATATCATAAATTTGTCATGAACTTTTACTACTTTTACAAAAAAAAAAAACCTAAATGCAAATTTCATAAAAAATCACTTTACAAAACTTGTTTATTTATCAACAAGGACTCATAATCTACCATTAAACATCAAGAATTATTCAAAAACATTCATGGCATAACCCTCAATCTTTAACAATTTTACAAATTGACCCCCCGGCTAGCTAAATTAAGTAAAAACGACTTCAAAAACATAGAAATCATTAAAAAAAAAGATGAAAAATACTCACCATGCACCAATCTAAGCTTAGCCGAACTTCAAACCCTAAAAATTACTTTCTTATTTAAAAATTCGGTGGAAAATAAGCATGGAGAATATGATACCATCTTTTCTTTATTTTACTATTACTTAATTATTAAATTACCTAATTAACCTTACTTAATAACATTAAAATCACTTGATTTGTGTCCATAATTGTCCACTAGATTTATGAATGGTATAATTACCATTTAAATCCATCCATTTTAAAGTTTCAAAGCCATTTGACCCTTTTAACTAATAGAACTCCACTTTTTCACTTTTTAAGATTTAGTCCTTTTCACTTAATTAATCGTGCAAAAATTAAAATTTCTTAACGAAATTTTAATACGACCTTGCTAACACCCCATAGACATTAAAATAATAATAAAATAATAATTTACTCATTAGATTTGGGGTCCTTAAACCACTGTTTCGATTTCACTGAAAATGGGTCGTTACAAATTTAATTTTCAAACTTCAATTATTTAATTAAATAATAATTAAAAAGGCTTATATTAATTCTTAGTTCATTTCCATATTTAGTGATAAACCATATTTATTTCTAAATGTATGTCGTCTATAAAGTTCAATTGGGGAGATGTTTTGTCTAGGGCATCAGAACGGATGACTCCAAAAGATAGAGACATATATGTGACTGACTAGACTAACAGTACATCGGGTAGGACCCAATTAAAATAGATTATGAATCTGTTTATGGATTTATTCACTTGTGACATTCATAGTGTGCATACCTTAATCCTGAGTGGATGCCTCATTTCGAATAGATAAGGAATCGAAAGCTGGTGCATTAGGTATACAACTTTCGCACTATGTAGCATCATTTACAATAGTGGAATTCATAGTTCAATAAATGGGTAAATGATATCCTATCATTGGTATTACATGACAGATGAAAAGTAAATGTGGCCATGGGTTGTTTGTCTTTGTGATAAATGATTTAATTACTATTTGATAATAATTGACTTTTCATGAAGGAAGATTTAATTGTTACCATGAGATAAAATAAGATCATATTGTGAGAACAAATTTATGCAAAAGAGGTTAAGGGTATCCTATGAGAATAACACATTGATGACAAGGTCATTGAACGAGCATTGATCAAGTAGCTTTCGTAATGGTATGTTATTAGGGAGAGCTCAGTCACAATACTATAATGGAATGACTTAATGATTAAATGAGTTTATAATTAATAGGCAAAAAGTTAGAACTTAATTATAAATTATTTGAGCGTCCAATTTGTTCCTCCGCTATCTTGCTGAAACCAGAAATGAATTGTATGTTGAATCAAATGAACAGAAATGGATAGAAATGGTAAAAGTCTCCTTGTTTATTGGTATGACCTTAGCTAGATAACGTTTAATCCCGTTAAATGCGCAATGGATAATCATATGCACATAATATTGGAATTTATCAGTATAAGGTAGTCAAACCGAAATAAACTCCTCATTGACTTGAAAGTATGTTCACATTAGAATAGTGTTCTCCTTTAAGCCTGGGTGGTAGGTTTCATTTGAAGTGGGACAGGTGGCCAGACTCAAGAAGTCAATATATTGTCAATCATGCCTCTTATGCTAAAACGCGTCTTCTTGATGGTGGGATATAACAAGTTTCAAAAGTTGATTTTGATATGAGATGTTGAATTTTTTTTTTTTTTTGCAAGAAACTCGTAAATATTTAGCTTCAAATTTTAAACACAAATTGAGAAATAGAAAAAAAAAAAAAAAACAAGAGAACTTTTCTTTCATAAATTCATCTGCTAATTGTTATCACTATCAATTATAAAATATAAATTACAATTTTTAAAAAAAATGAATCTTACCAATAGAAAATGGCAGCTTTCTAGTAAAGAAAAAGAGAAACTAATATTATTGAAAAATGTGAGATTTTGAGTATTGCTCTTCAATGGAAGAAAGAAGAGTGTAAAAAATTTAAAGCTTTTTTCAGCATCATGTTAGAGACCCAGTCAAGCAAAGTCCCTCAAGTGAGTATTATGGCAAAGCGTTGGTGTTAGTGAGAGCAGTTAAGACTAGATAGATAAGAGTTGAAGGCATGCAAAAACACGGATGAAGAGAGCAAAAGAGATAGCGGATAGAGTTGATGAAATTGGGGAAAGCAAGAAGGTTGAGGTGAGGAGAGGAGAGAAAAAACTGATTTAATGTTAGATGAAAAAATAATCTTACAAGTTCAAGTTGTAGTTGTAGGTGGACTAAAATGCCTTGAGAGAAACTAAATCACTTTTGACCTTATAGTACATGGGCCTTCTGAATATTTAATCTATTAATTTAGACGAGTTTCTATTAGGGGGAATGTGATTGCTTACTTTCTTTCTCCACCATTGAAATTAAAGAAATGGAAAAAGAGCCATATTAATTAGTGCCATTATGGATAAGACAAAATAGATTGCACTTGGAAAATTCAAATTTAAAATTTAAAATAAATTATATCACATATCCTATACTTTAAATTCCAAAAAAAGAAGAAGTAGTGCCATATTCAGAGGGGTTTTAATTATGAGAGTTGAAAAGATAAAAGACGAATTTCCGCAAAATATATTTTCCCAAACGTAATGAGAATAAATAAATGAAAGGATTGATGGGAGCTTCTTGTTGGTGGCCAACACGTTCTTTTTATCATGTCTTGCAGAGGAACCAAATAAGAGAATCCCATCAAATAAATATATTCATGGGGTTTCACATGGTGTGGATAACCAATGAAAAGTTTCTTCAAATCAACAATGAGAGGGAATATTTGTTTACTATATTTATTGCACTGCCACATGATAGTTTTCAAATTTTCACCAAAACAAAAAATAATAATAAGGTATCACATGCCCGAATAAAATATATAATCATTTTTAATCACGTTTATATATATATATATTTAAAAAATTATGTATACATGATGAGTAACAATAAAGTAGATACAGATGCCAAATTAGGATAAGTGTTTGGCTCAACTTGAAATGGATAACAATAAAGCAGAAAGAGAAATAAATTGTTTTTTAATATTTATAGGGGCCCTCAGCACATGCTGCAGTCAATAATCAGATCATAAAATTCTACATCCTCCCATTTCTTCTACATAACCCTTTTACTCCATTTTCCATCTATATTTTTATACACGCTTCTTAAAAATATACGAAATTAAAATAAAATTAATTTAAATAAAATTCCAATTATAACACGTCAAATTGTTATATATGTATTTCTTTATTTTTACAAATGATTTAATTCCACATAATTTGATAATTTGGAATGAGCTGAATTGAAATTTATTCCAATTTAAAATTTTAAAATGATTTAAATAATACATATTTAAATTAATTTAAAATCAATCCAATCGTATGATGAAAATCACCGGACATAACCGGAAAAGACGTTCTAACACGTGTGCTAAGGCTTTAAATTCCCGGACACCACTTGTTGGTGTCGTACTACAAGTGTAGGTTTTTAAGATTTCCACATGAATGGACATTTGGTCTCCTCATGCTCCAGATTCACTACTTTTTGCAATTATATCATGTGTTGCCCATTTTAAATATCTTTAATTATTTTTTATGACCAAATTAATTGGGAAATAATTGCATAATACTCTTTCATTCAATTAGTGTTACGATTGTTACAAGTTAATTAGATATTAATTTAATTTTAAAATTATAAGAATATTGTTTTAATAAAATTAATAAAAATATATATATAATGAGATTTAAAGCGTACCAATTGAATTAATAAAATCTTAAATTTATTACTTAACCAAAATTTTATTTTAATATATTCTTTAAAAAGTACACATTTATTATCTCCACCATTTACATATATTAATAATGTTGTTAAATGAGTTGATGTTATAAGTCAACTCGACATTAACTCACAGATTGATGATAAAATTATGATAAATAATTATATTGTATTTAGTGTTGTTTATCTCATGTATTTAAGTATTTAAGTATCTTTTTACTTATAATTTAATCTCTCTTTTTTATTTTAATATAATACATATTTAATGTGTTATTATGATTAATTAGTTTTAAATCATATATTTTATTATTTATTATATATTATTTTTAAATTGCATGTGTATTTTAAATATGTGATTTCCATACATTTGTTATAAGATTTTTAATACCCAATTAATTGAAAAGTTTATAAAATTGGGGCCCTTTTAATTTCAATATCTTCGTTTAAATTAGAATAATAAAATTTGTATTTGCTATAACATTATTATAATTTATAAATAATAGTTAACTAATTTTTAATAAGGCTTAATGATAAATTTAATCTTTGATATTTTTTCCTTTGTTAGTTTGATCCTTATTTTCTTTTAGTTAAATTTGATCTGTAATCTTTTAGAAGGATTCATATTTGATCATCAACTTTTCAAAAAAATCGAATTATTTTTGTAACAAAAATAGTAATTAAAACGTTAAATTTCTAAACATGAACTTTTATAAACCCATGTACTCCATGCTAAATTTATTTGACAATCCATTTACTTCTTTTAAAAAAAAAAGATTTTATGAACTTTTTATTTTTAATTATATTATTTTTAAATATTTTTATTGATTTTTAAATTATTTGTTAACGTGACATATAGTACAAATAGTATTATTTCAACATAAAGTACATGTAGACTGTCGCACAAATTGCTACACCAACATCGTTAAAAAATAATGTTTTAGTCAACGTTCTTTTATAAAAAATGATTTAACTCTTTTTGAAAGGTTATGGGCTAAATTTAGCTTTAAAAAAAAGTCAAACTGATCAGAGATGTAAATGTTGAGGGCTAAATGAAACACCCCACACCCGGCCCACGAGCCTGGACCGGATCTGGTATGTTCCTAAAGTAAACCGATTTCAAAGTTCTTTGTTACTTAGAGGAAATTTGTAAAATTAAAAAAAATATTGTTTTGGGTTGGAGCTTAGGTTGGAAACCCATTTATTTTATTTGGAAATCCAACTTAATTAAGGTGACAAAACAATTTAGGTTTTGTTTTAAAAGAAATAAATTTTTCTATAACTTTAATCAAAAATAAATTGTAACATAATAGTTCAAAGCAAACAGAAATAAAGGAACCCAACTTGGGCCTTATGGCCTTATTACATCAAATAATTCCCAAACTAAAAATTTAAAGTACTTAATAAAAATAAAAGTCCCAAATAATAATTTTTTTTCCTTGCGATGCATGGCCACCTTTAGCTCCTGCCGACCCGGTCCATTATTGCTCATCACCTAAAAAATATTCCCCAAAGGGGTGAGTCAACCAGACTCAATGTGTACATAGCACTAAATTGTAATAGAATCAGGCATACAATACATTCAATCATAAAATACAAGTTATGATGCATTCCCAAACCCAAACCTAATTGTCCAACGCTACACACCCCGTACTGCCAAGCACACCGTGGGACTACTAAGTCGACCCTCCTTCCGCTACACACCAATTTGCGGGATCCAATCACATAATCGTGGTCTTAGGAAACCACTTTTGGTCTTGTGGTAGTAAGTCACCACTTTTCGATTCTTGTGGTCTTAAGTCACCACTTTTCACTTCCCTTTCAATATACAACCATATGCCCCACATATTAATATACATACAATACCGAGTTCATAATATTATAATATTCTCATGTTACGAATAACACTTTTCATATTCCTAATAGAAGTAGGAAACGTACCTGAGTACTTAGTACCATAACATGGTACCTTAGCCATGCTCATATTTCCATTAACATATATTTTAATACATGCAACCATAATTCATATTACAAAGTAGTGTGGAGTACACACCTGATTTGCTTAATGAAGTCCTCGAAAAACCCGAAGAGAACCGATTATCGATTTAGATCTCAAATCCTACATAAGTTAATCACTTACTATTTAAAAGACCATTCGGCCATTTTTTCCAAATACAACTAGGATTTGTATTACTTACCTTGTAACTGAATTGATTTTAAGAATCAATTGCTGGATCTTTGTATTCCTCCCTTGTGAATTCGGCTAAACACTATATTACTCCACAGATTAGTTTTCGGCTTCTGATAATAAATCTAAATATTTAAAATAGCCTTGGCCGAATATCTTAGACACATACCTTGTGATTTCAAATCCCGAAAAGTAACCCTTGGCTATGGAGATGTTGAAATCCTTACACACATATGTTAGATCTGATTTCCATATCACTTAATAATCTTAAATCAATTGGCCTTTGGCCTAAACCATGCTTTTCTTACCTTAAATCCTTAGGTCCGAAATCCCAGAATTCCTCTTTTAATATTCGACCAAAGGACAACCAAAAGAATCAGTTCCCGAATCTTGGTTGAAAGAGAATAAACAACAAGAATCCATTATTCTTACCTTATCACCACAATGACAACACCTTGATTGAAGCCTTAGAGATTCGGCTATGGAGACTTAAACAGAATCAAAAGGTTTGACTTGACAAGAGAAGAGAAAAGAAGAAGAAGAAGAAGAAGAAAATTTAGAGAGGAGAGAGCTAGGAATTTTTGGCAGAAAGCAGAGAGAACCAAAGCGATGAGTAGCCCTCCTTCCTTCCCTTTTATAGACAAAGTTATCACTAAGGAGTCCCTTTCTTGACCACCACTCCTCTATCGATAACTTTATCTTTAAATATGATAAATAAAAGGATTTAATCCAAGATTTATTCTCTTCTAAATAATCCAAATAAAAGCTTCTATTTATCCCTTAATAATCACATATTTATGAAAATAAAACACCTCCTTTTCTAGAAGCATGTGCCGTCCACCTCACCCTTACGGAAGCCAAAATAAAACCTCATTTATTTGCTTCCCAAGTGACTCGAACCTGTGCCCATTCCTCTTGCACATGGCGCCATTTCTATAGGCCTTAAGTGGCATCTTGAGCCACTTTTCCAAGCTTTGTTTGCGTGTCAAATTTCACCAACTTTTTTCTTTTAGGGCCTCCTTGCCCTAATTTCCTATTTTAAACTTTAAAATTTGACATTTCTAAGTCTTTTCCAAGTTTCCTAAAATTTTCGATCGGCTCTGTATACCTGCCATTTTCTTACATTTCCAAGTTTCCAGAAATGTTCACTTTCCAATTTATTTTCATACATTTCTGAGTTTCCAAAAATATCAACAATTTATTCATAGTGCTTAAGACTTATCATTTCGTACAATTAAACTGAAAATGCATTGGCCCTTTTCAGGATGTTACACTAAATTTATCATTATGTCTTTTAAGAACTCATATTAGCAAAAATATTTCTTATTTGATTAAAGTGTGTATTATTAATTAGTATTGAATAAATGGGGAGGAATCCACTTACACAAGTGCAAAACCTCCATTCATATAGTTTTGTGCAATTAATATTTCAACAATCTAATCATTGAATTTATTAATATAATTATACTTGCTGTGCATGTAAATTCTCAAACTGTAGTTTTTTATAACAATAATACAAAAAAAATGCACCCTAATTATTTATGAAAATAGAGTGTTTTCTACCGTAAACATGGGTGTTGCCACACTATCAGGCTACATCACCCTTGTTGCCATCAATCTCGGTGAAGAAGAGAAAATATTTTTTTAACTAGTGCCACCAAGTAATCAAGCAACATCGGCGAAAATATGATTTTTTAAAAAAATAAAAAAAAAACAGCCCATATACAAATATGGAGGAAAATAATTTTTTATTTTAAAAAAATATGGCTCACACAAAAAATTGGCTAAAACAAAATAAAAAAAGAGTGATGTAAGGTGTCATCAAGTAGTTAGGCGGCACTGGTTTGGAATCTAAAATAATTTGATTATTTTGAGAAAAAAAAAGAAATTATTTTTTAATGGGTGTCGCCTAACACATTGACAGTATTGGTTGGTTTTTTTTTTAAATGTCACTAAAAAAATGCTGAAACAGAATAAAAAAATGTGATGTAAGGTGATGCTGTCAAGTAGTTAGGCAACACCAGTTTGAAATCTATAAAAAAAAATGACTGTTTTGAGAAAAAATTATTTTTTAATGGGTGTCGCATGTCAGTGTGACTGCACCAATATCCTATATGTATCCTTCCTCGGGCCAAAAATCAAATTTTAATTGTTTATGGTTTCAAACAAATAAAATGGGAGAGGAAAAAAGGGTTGTTAGAAAGAATATTTTTTTCCATTGAGAATTTAGTGTTCTTTTATCTTGGAAATCATGTTTGAATTGATAAGGTTAGTTTGTAATTATTTTTATATTTTTAAATTTATTTTACTATTATGTATGATTATGTGACTATATATTAATAATTAATAGTATGAGGTGCAAGTTATATTGTTTGATTAAAACTATTTTTGTTGCTTTAAAATAGTATGAATTGTTTTAATAGGAACTAATATTTTAATTTTTAATTTATTTTACAAATTTAGTATCGAAGATGAATAACTAATTCTTCGTATACATCTATTTAATTCTTCATATACATCCATTTCAATGGGGTAATTTTCCAAACAATAGTTAGTTGTATATTTGAATTGTGCCATCAAAATAGGAATGAGATTTGACAAGAGTGTAAAACTTGATGAAATGAAACAAAAGATTAGTGTAAAAATTGTTCGACATTGTAGGAGGAGAATGTCCAAACTATTCTACAAATTTTCAATAATGTCCAAACTATTCTACAAATTTCCAGTTTTGTTAAATCCGTGCAAATATATGAAGGTGAAACTTGTAAAGGATGATGATGTGTAGACTATGATCACATTGTATTGCTCACCTGGAAGCGTTGAACCAGCTGAATTGTTTGCTAAGTTAGCGGATGTTGAGTTCATTCAAAATGTCACTCTATTAAAATAACAACGTGGAGTTGAAGACCCGTTTACAGAGGTTCCAAGAGCCTCTGTTGAATCTTCTATACACGGGTTTGACTTTGATCTAAATGTTAGATGGGTAGAACCATGCAATTATGGTGTGACATAAACATAGGACGATAATACTCACAATGCTCTAATTGTGTATAACAGCCTTAATCTTGGTCCTCGTTTATAGATGCAACCATTGGTGATTGGTATCGATGTAGGTGGTGAGAAAAGACCCGAGAATGATGGTGGTTCTATATCACCATTGTGAAGATTTTAGTGACCTCGATCTCAATGAGGTCTTGGATGATATCGATGAGGAAGGCGCAAGTGATGATGATAATGTATATCCCCCTTCGCTTGTGAACCTAACTAGTTTCATTATTATACGAAATGATCATTCACCCACATGTTGAGTGTAGATCTCGATGTTGCGCATGCATTTGGTTTCACAAATACCCAGATACAATACCTTCTCACAGGTTGGCACCAGATTCTGAATAAGAAGAGTTGGTTGTAGGTTAACAATTCATAAACAATGAGGAATGTGTATTTGTCATCAAGAAGTATAGCATGAAAGTGTCAATGGACTACAAAGTCATTGTATCTTAATCAACATTATATATTAGGGAATGTTGGAGGTCCACAAAGATTGCAATTGACGGATACGAGCTGCATTAATGTAGAGGTCACAACTGTAAGAGATTTAAAAATATGTAGGGCCTCATACATGCATTATTGCATAGATGACACAAGACTGTCAAAATCTTGATGCGAAAGCAGTTTGTAACTACATCATGTCACTGGTGTTTGTATCAGTCTTGATTGCCAACATGCAATCTAAATTTAGTACAGAGTGTCATACAAGAAAGCATGGTAGGCTAAACAAATGGCAATGGTACAGTTGTACAAAGATTGGGATATGTTGTACAATGAACTACAAAAGTGGTTAGATGCAATACAAAAGTATGCGCTAGGGATTGCGGTTGACTTGCAGACACTTCTTACTTACAGATCAGATGACCAGCTAGGTCTGAAGATAAGAATTTTCCACATATTGCTCTAGATATTCGATACATGTGTTAGGATTGTTCCTCATTGTAAGCCACTTGTGTAGGTTGATGAAACCTGATTTTATGGGCAATACATGTAAATCTATGGAGATCGGGCTTATTGTGGTGATTAGATGTTCTGATGTTTCGTAAAGATCTATCTATTGCATCTGTCACATTGCAGTTAACTTTCACAAGGAATTCAAGAATGTAGATTGGTGTAAAAAAGTTGTGAACATGGGTAATTCAATAGTCATTTTTTTATCTTTTGAATACATTTAGAAACTAAAAAGAATGATAACATGTCCTATGAAAAAACGTACATAGGGTACGAGCTGGAATAATATCGTTTCAGGCAGAGGATGATGAGACTTTAGGTTGAAACGAATCATAATATACACTAGTGGTTCCATAGCATGGAGACGTATCAATAGGCTCAATGTTTCAATGACAAGTCTCATTATAGACATATGACTACCAACCTCGTAGAGTCTGTTAATGCCATTTTAAAGCGCACACAACATCTACCCATTTCAGTTGTTTTCTTAACTACATTATACAGGCTAGCAACCTTGATGCCAAAAATAGGGAGAAACAAGCAAAGTAGATTGACGCGAGACATGTTCACTGTGAGGAGGTTAGGAAGGCGATGGCAGTCAACACACAGTGCGAGGTTACGACACTTGGAAACTTTCCAGGTGATAGAGTCCATCGACCATCGAGCGAGTTTCTCGGCTAGGTCCTACATAGTTGATGTCCAAAATAGGCGATACAACTGTGGGAGGTTTTAGACTCTTCGATACCTGTGTTCATACGTCATTACAACATATGCATGGGTTAATATCGATTATGACCAATACATCGATGATGTGTACACACTGGAACGCACATTACGTATTTGGAAAAATGAGTTCCCTACCTTTAAGGATATCTTGACATAAGAAATGCCTCCACCGACATTCGAGTTACCCAAACCTAGGGCTACGTAGGGTACCCAAAGGTCACCGCAGGATTCAAAATAACATTAACTTCAGGGGGAAAGGCGAACTCAAACATCGTGGTCTATGTAGAACGGTTGGACACGATTGAAACAAGTTTTGTCATTGAAACTTTCATCCTGGACAATCATTACAGTTGAGGCAAATATAAATTTATGTATTTGATGTTCAAATGTATTTTAATCATTTTCAGAGATTGAATTAAATTTGTTTCTACATTTTTGTCATGATGATCCACAATTACAGGCAAGCTTGCCCTTATTACAAAATTGAAACAATATGCATTAAATTCATATACTGTAAGAAGTTAAAATCATGATAAGAAAAATATTTTCTCTCAATTATATTAATTCAAACAATTACATTGATAAAATTTCATAAATTAATTAAAATATATGGAAAGAAAATTTTTGAATTACAATTTTTAATTTAAACAATTTATTAATTATATTTGTTTCTAAAAAATATTTGTTCCGTAAATAATTACAAAAAAAATTTCAAATGAAGGGAAAACTAAATCTTTGTAAATGTCAAAGTGAAAACATCAAAGAAAACCCCCACTGTTCCTTTCCTCTTTTCCCATCAATTGAGCTTGTCGATCCTTTTCCACCTCATTCTCTACGAAGTCCAGCACACCCCCACTCAGATAAGTGCTCTCAACTCTCCTCAAACCTTCTTTTGCTAGTAACTGAGCCACTCTATTTCCCTCTTTAGGCACATACCCAAACAGATATCTTTTGAACTCGCAACTTTCGATTTGTATCATAAATCAAGACTCCTATAACCGATCCATCTTAACTGTATGAATTCAATTTTTTAATCATCGTAAGGCATCACATTCCAACAACACCTTCTGTAGCCCAAGGTCTAGCCCAATACTCACTACCTGGAGATATGCAAAGGCTTTCGTTGTAAAGCCCATAGTTTTGTGGGAGTTTACAATTGTTTTTAAACCAATAACTTAACTCTGTCAATCCTTGATGATTATCCCTGTGCCTTTTTTGATGTATGGGTTGTTCATAATGGTCAATTGGGAGCTCAATGTTTTTCTCACCCAAACCTATATTCCCATCATCCATCGACGGACCTTAGGGTGTATCAAAGTAACACAAAAAATTGTATGTCTCAAAGGTTTAACTAGGAGGTGTGGAGAACTACAGTGCAGAGCTAAATATATCAACCATCATTGATGATCTTGGTTATTGGTAATCAAAATTGGAATCGTGCATCTCCGAATAATAGGTGTAGCCTTGGAACTCTGGCATAAAACAACCATTATGCAACTCGAATGATAAGAACTACTTTTTGATTGTGTTTGTCCTTGTAGGTTTTGGCTCAGGCTCGAACTTGGGAGCAGGAGGAAGATATTTTTGGCAATGATGAGATTAACTCGATCCACTTTGCTGATGTTCTCATCTGTACATGTAGTGGCCACAAAACAAATACGACAACCCATTTTCCATGTACCAACGTTAGTAGTGGACCGGGGGCGTGAAATCTCCCCATAAAAGAGTCCAATCAAGGCATCATATCCATCCAGGCATTCCACATTACAATACATTTTTTATACTCTAATGTCCAATTCTTTGCATCTTTTCCCTTCTTATTAATTTCATGGACATTATCGAAGTTGAATGGAACATCCAAAACATCTTGCTTCCTCTCGAATTGTCGTAGATATTGATCATCATTGTACCACTCAACGGTTGAAAAATTCAACACGGGTGCGCTAATGCACCACACGTATGAATGGTGGTATGCTAAGTAAGGAATTACACCTACAACGTCTAACGTAACATATAGCATCCGTATGAACTGCACAATTAATATCATAATTATAGTGACATGAGTAAAATAACATAACTAAAATAATTACATGACATGAATATAATTTTATTTTGAAAAAAAAATTACCTTCTCCTCAGTGTATGCCTTAACCATTTGTCTTCATACAACTAGGGTTTCGACTTCTGATTCTTGGACAAGTACGCCATCTGAAAAAAAAAAAACTTATTAGATAACATTTTCATTTTATCGATGTTTTAATTTCTTTTAACCTATTTACAAGTAGAAAAACATATTATTGGTGACTCAATAATGACAAAAATGGCATCCTGTACAATGTCCAGGACGACAACAATAGTAGGGACTTTTCTATATCTTGTGTATCGTGCTTTGTCACCCGAAAAAGCTCATGGTACAACGTTGATAATTCTGCTGAACCCCAACTGTACGAATGGACAACTTGAAAATCACCTAACAAAGTCAAGTATATCAAGTGGACTTTATTATATTGTCCGGCATGAGTACCCTTTATTAGCTCCAGTATATACGCCCGAGCAGCGTACATCTTCTTCTATTTAGAGACACTACTCGGTAAAGTTTCAAAATTTTGCTTTAACTAGAAAATTTTCAAACTGGTAAACTTAGCAGCACCATCACTCAATGATCATCCAAGCAACTAATAGCTTGACACAGGTTTGATCCCTTTGCTTAAACCTGTAATCGCAACACCGACAACTAGGAGACCAAGTTGCAATGCAACATCGTCTAAAGTGATGGTGCACTCCCCATACGACAAATGAAATGTGTGGGTCTCTGGGCGCCACCTCTCAACCAAAGCAAATATCAAGGCAGCCTTAAGCTCAAACATCCTAATCAATGTCGTTGTTCCAAATCCCGCTGCATCCAAATAGGGGAAAATATGTTCATCTGGCCAGTAGCTCGGACCGTGGACATGCATTCTCCAGATGCAGTACTCACCCTGTCCATAACAAATTACCATATTAGTTAAATATGTTAATTAGAAAAATAATGACGTACAAATCTATAAAATACTCATGAATAGCAAGTAGCAATTTTTTTTACCAGTACATTAATCATCATAGCAATGTGATCAGTTGCTCCAATCAACGAACCCATCTCAATATCTACACAAACAAAATTGAATAAACAATATCGCTTCCACCTAATAATATTTAGCAAAACTCATTTTCATAAGTAATTTTAGAATTTTATTTAAATAAAATTTTCACATAATAATATTAATCACCAACTAAACAAAAAATTATTAAAATAAATTACCTTAACAAGGAAGTTTGCAACTGAAATTTAAGTATCTTTATTAAAAAATATATAAACATAACTAATCTAGTAAAATATAAATTATAAGCATAAAAATAATAAAACAATAAAAAAACCTCCAACACAAATCAACTGGTTTTTCTCCCAAAACTCCAATACAAATAGATTTTTACAAACTAAAATATAATCTTAAACATTAAATCTAAATATTAAAAATAAAATATAAACATATAATATACAAATTGCAAAACGTGCATTAAAACTATCATAATCTATCTTTAAAACTCCATCACAAACGACTTTTTACAAATAAAGATATAATCTTAAATATTAAATCTAAATATTAACAATAGATTAAAATATAAACATATATATAATATATAAATTATTATTACAAATAATAAAAACATACCTTAAAACTATTACAATTTTTCCTCCCAAAATTTCAACTCAAAATAGCGAACTACTATAACAAAAAGAAAAAAGAAAACAAATTTCTCTTCTTTACTTTTGAAATTTCATTTGGGAGAGGGGACCGGTTTATATAAATAGAAGAAGGAAAAAAAAAACTAATTTCAGGGGTGAGCTCATGATTGTTTGGTCACGTTGAACGATAGGGTGTTAGCCTATCAAGTGGCACTAGGTTGATACCCCACCCTCTGACGTGACCAATAGGTTACGAGCTCATCCTCCAAACTAATTTTTTTAGCTTTTTTTTTTTCTTCTCTCTCTTTTTAACTTTTTTTCTTTGTCTGTGACCTTTTTTTTAAAAAGACATTGATGTTACCAACGTGTTAGGGAATACCAAAAAGATTATTATTTTTATCTCGTATATCATTTCTACTATATTTGGGAGGAAATACGAATATTTTTTATAAATATTTGTCGGTGCCGCCAATTTGTCAGGCGTCAGCATTTAAAAAATTATTTTTTTTCTAACTACATGATTAGCTAATGATTGGTGGCAAAGTTTGGGTGGTGATGCCTCACAGTGTAGTGGCACCCATGTTGATTATAGAATTTGACCAATTTTTTTAATTAATCTGCCTGTCATGCTATTTTCATATTTTTTTGTATTAATTTTGTAAAAAATTTTTAAATTGATATGATATCTCTATTACATCAATCTAAAATAATATATATTAATAGTTATTTGAATAACTTAAAATTTTTTAAATTTACATCAAATTTAATAAACATAATTTATATGAATAGAATATGAAATATTAAAGTTAAATCATTAAAATATTAATTATATAATACTATATAAAAATATGTAAAACTATCGGTTTAAGTATATCCCTCCTATTAATATTCTGTTTATATTTATAATAATAGAAGCAGGAGTAATATTTTAATTAGTTAATTTTAGGTTTAGTAGGAGTATATTTTAATATGTGAGATAGGAATCGTAATTTTTTAACAAAGAGAAAGTTTATATTTATTTTGATGATGTTGTAGTTTTTATTAAGAGATTTGTAGGTGAGTCATGTGAATTTAAGTTCCCAATTTTCCAATTGGGTGTAAGTCAATCAATGATAGGGTAGGGTAAAAAAGGTAAAAACTGAAAGAAGACAGAAAATGAATGCCGTACAACATACGTCACGGCGCTGTAAAAATCCTATCTTATAAAACTCCCGCGTGTTAGGAAAAAGAGATTTAAAAATGAAAAAAAACACTATCACTGTCTGCTCGCCTCTGTTTATTTTTCTGTGGTTGCAACTTTCGCATAAAAGCTTTGGCCTTTCGCTTTGCCTTCGGTTATTTTCATTCTTTGGTGGACAATAATAAAGAAAAAAAAAAGGAAAAAAAGAAGGGATTTAAAAAGTGAAATCCTCTTGTTTATGGTTTCTAAGGTGGGTTTCGCTTCAAAATTTGATTTGATTAAGAATAAATTGAAAGGAAAAAAAAATGGAGAGAGATTTTCTGGGTTTGAACTCAAAACTATCCTTCCCTTTGGTTAAAGAAGAAGTTGAAGAAATTGGTGTGTATTTTCTCCCCTTTTTGCCTCTTTAAACCTTTCTTCTTTTTTCTTCAATCAACTCTCCATTTAGTTTAAGAAACTTCCTTTCTTTGGATAACTATGTTAAATATTCCAGTTCTAGTAATGGCGTTGTTTTGTTTGGGATTTGATAGGTTTTACCAAAAGCTTGGGGATTCAATGGCCAATTTCAAACAAGGTTTCTTCAGCTGTTCCACCACAGCAGATGAGTTTTGATTTTGCTCAAGGAGATAACGCTAAAAGAATTGGATATGATTCAATAGTATCCCCTGCTTTCATGCATATCTCACCACCAGATGCTGCTCAACTTCAGGTTTGCTTTCATTTCCCTTGCTCCTACTTTAGGCATAGATACAGAGATATCAACTTTTTTCTGAACCTTTTTAAACATTAAGTATTTGTATAAGACATGATTATAGAGATACGACTCTTGAAACACGGATGAACATGTTTTAGTATTTATTGATTGAGAATGTCTCCTACCGTGTGTGAATACTAAACTGGTATTGCTTTCTCTCTTCCCATGTTGGTCTTCACCATCTAGAAATCCTTCAATCACAACAGGCAAAGAGTAGGCAATCATTTCCCATTCACAGCTGCTCCTTCTGTTCAGCATGATTTACATCATGTTCAACGGCCTTATGACATGAAAATGTTTCCGGTCTCGAACCAATCAGTTCCCGTTTCAACCACCAACCCATTTATGAATAATCATTTCACTACTACTGCTATGAAATCACAATTGCTTGGAGGAATTCCAGTTACGACTCCGCCGCATTCGGTTCTTCCCACCCTCGGTTCCTTTGGTGGAAGCATCGAACCACGGTAAGTTTAATGATTTTAAGCTCGAGCAGAGTTGCTTTTATCGAAAAGGTTGACAACAGGTTACTGAACTTCGGTCGTAATTTTGCCATCCTTATTAGGAAAAGTGTCAGGGGCCTTGGGGACTCCAGATCACCTGTTCAATTGACTATCTTTTATGCTGGTACCGTGAATGTTTACGATGATATCACCCCCGAGAAGGTGACTCTCTTTCACGTTCTGGTATCTACTGGTTAATGGAAAACTTAGAAAATTACATTTTCTTTTGCATCTTATCCAGGCTCAGGCTATCATGTTACTTGCTGGGAATGGTTCTTCCTTGACTTCTAATGTGGCACATTCAAAAGTCCAAGTCCAGGCACCAATTTCAAAACCACTTCAATTCAAACTCTTCCCACGAATCATTTCACGAATGCACAACTTTGTTCTGGTATCCCAAGCCCTTTATCGGTTTCATCTCACACTGGTGTTCAATCCAGGAGTGGATCCACTAGTACTGATGAAAAGACCGTATGCAAGACCACAGGAAGTCTGACAACCCCTATTAGCCTAGTGGAGTCTCCTAAATTGGCAAATATCATGGGACCTGTTACCCCAACCAGCATGATGCCTTCTGGTATGCATTTTGGTTAAGCTAAATTCACTCTTCAGAACTTACTCACCACTGAAAGTTATTGGTAAATAACGCGGAATCATTTGCTTGCAGTGCCACAGGCTCGCAAAGCATCCTTGGCTCGGTTTTTGGAGAAGCGCAAGGAAAGGTTAGTTTTTATACAAGGAACAGTTATTGGCAGCTTAATGGTATTTTAGTAGAAACCCTATAGTCTCAAGATTATGAGATGTAAATATATTAATCCTCTGGTGTTTTTTGCAAGTTTGATAGCTGAGGCATGAATTCTACTCTTTTTTAAAGTACTCATGTTCTATGTGTATTAGAGTACTCGTGTCCAACAGATATGAACATGATTCTTTAAATACATGGAAAACTTAGAAAAAGTTTGAACATATTCATATTAGACACTTGTACCAGAGTTGGATGATAGGTTTAAAGCTCAAGTTCTGATCTCATGCTCGAATTAAAGCCTAATTATCTGGCTGGTGCTCTGTTTGTAGGATTATGACTGCATCACCATATGATCTAAGCAAGAAACCTCCACATTGTACAACCCAGGGATCAAATGCATGAACTTGGCTGTGCAAACCCTGCAACAAGGTTTGGTCTTTCAGGGTTTAGCCATGGTTACTCATTTGGTGCCATTAAAAGGAAAGTAATTTAAGTTTTATATATGTAATTCCCATCAACTGAATGAATTTTATATTTGTGTACTTTATTTATTAGGGTCTATAATTGTACCCTTTTTTTTGTTTGTTTGGTATTAGTGTGGTATTATTTGCTACTTTGTAACCCATTCAATCTTTTGTTACATTATAAAAAAATAATACAATAGTAAGATTTTGTATTTTTTTTTTTTCTGAATCAATCTTAAACATCAAAGCTTGGTTTTGCTCCCTCAATCTACCGATGCCTAAAACCACCATTTATACAAGGCTAATAACATAATATCCCATTTCACCAGAGCTATTTCCCTACTGTTCCCAAATAAATCTTCTCACAATTCTTTCAATTTCAACACACAATCACAGAAAAGCAGGCTTCAAAGGCGAGCCCCTTGTCCTATGCGGATTAAGCCTAATATTGATTGCAAGGCTTCAGCATCACAAGCAATGGACTTCAATTTATTTACATCATCATCATCATAATGGTTTCATTTACTATTGCCTCTTGTTTTGCCTTCTTTGCTTCAATCATCATAGGCATCACTTAGAAAAAAATGGTGTTTTTAAATTGAAGCAAAGCAACTTTCTAGTCAGAGACATGAATACAGAGCAACTTGGGTGGAAATTTATGGATTCCCTTTGCATGTGTGGAATTACAAGAAAATAGCATAGCGGGGGGTTGGGGGGTTTGGAGGTGATACCTTAAAGTTGCATGAATGCTACATTGTTGATTATGACGACCCAACTAAAAAAAGATAAATTTAAGAAACTTTGCTTGTAAAGTTTAAAGTTTTTCGTTTGTGTACAAATAATTACTCAAAAAAATTCAATAATTTAAAATTATTTTTCTCCAAAAATACCAAATATACTGGAATTTTTTTTTTTGAAAAATGACGATTTTGCATTGATAATATTTTTATATAACTTTAGAAAAAAATAATACCATAAATTTTTAATTTTTGGAAATTTCGTAAATATATATACACAAAAATAAGAGTAAAATACCCAAATATACTAAAAAATAATAAAATTCTACGGAAAAGTGTCAGTTTTAAGAAAATTTACGAAAATGGCCATTTCCCCTTAAAACGCGTCCACGTCAGTGTGTTTTGAGGAGATAAACCAGAAAGCGTGCTTTTGCTCGGTCAAAAAATTAAATCTATAAAAACTTCCAACCCTTTTTTTTCTTTCACACTTTAGTCCTTACTCATTCTTCTCTCAAATTTCTCTTTAAGTCCTTGAAACTTTCTCTAAAATTTCAAAACAATCCTTTAATATTTACAAAAAAGTCCTTTTTATTTTTTAATATATTTTTATTTTTTGTAATTTAGTTTTAATATATTTAATAAAATAAGAAATTTTTATTTTTATTTTTTAATTTAGTTTTAACATATTTAATAAAATAATAGTTGCTTATATATTTTTGTAATTTAATTTTAATATCTTTAATAAAATAGAATTTGTTTAATTTTTTTGAAATTTAAATTTAAAATAAAAGTCCAACCTTTGTAATTTTATTGTAACTTAAAGTTTTTTTTTTCAAATTAGTCCTTCTACAAAAGTTCACCGTTTTCATCAACAAATAAATAGAATTTAAATTGACACCAAGAGACAGAAAAAGTTAAGCAGATTGTCAACTATTCTGATTTGGACACGAGCGAGATGTATGGCCTGGGTTCCTACACCATCCGCACAACCTACGTTGGTTGGACGTTTCTTGGATATCCATATTGTGGCGTATTCTAGTCGAGTAAGGTCGACCTTTTGGATTGCGCCTCAGTTGTCTATCCGGCAATGGCTTATACGGTGCAAGCAATACCGACGGCCACTTACGTTCATCTGGAACTGGTGGGAATACGTGTCTCCACACGTTGTACATGACATAGCTCATGGGATCAAGACGGAGATTCTGACAAGCCGCAAGTACATGAACGCATGGGTAACGAAGTGCATCAAATATCCCACAGTCGCAGGTCCTATTCCTCAAGTGCACACGAAACTGCCCGCCAACAATACCTTGGTTCGGTCTATCAAACTCCATCACACGAAACCATAGGTTGTCGCAATCGTGACACACTGTGTGCATGGTGTTGGCCCGTGCCTTCCTCCTGTTAATTTCTCGCAGGACCTTCGCACTCCATACATGGCCTCCTTGCATATGGCCTTTATAACTCGCTGCTCGCTTCAGAAATAGTGCTACTAAACGAAAATATGTCTCTCGCACAACGATTTTATCGGCAGATGACATGTACCTTTTAGAACATAATTTATGCATTCTGCCAGGTTTGAGGTCATATGACCATATCGTAGGCCACCGTCGTATGCTTGTGTCCACTGTTCGACAGGAATATTGCACAAGTAGTTTGCGCCTTCTTCATTATTTGATCTCAAACTCACCAACATCTCCTGAAAACGGTCCTTATTGATCTTGTACCCTACCAATATACATTGATAACAAATATTACATACCACTATTCAATTAAGAATAAATTGAATATTACAAACGAAATTATATTAATAGATATTACATACCCATATCAGTCACTTGTCGTCGCTGACTTTTAGATTGATATTGCCCGTAGTAGTTGGATGCAACATGCCTTAGGCAATATCGATGGTGTTACGATGCCACAGAGCTTCCTGGCGCTCTATTGCAGCTAGTATTCCAGGGCCCCGATCCGATATAACGCATATATCAGTTGAGGGCAGACATGCCTCCTTAGCCTAGATAGGAAGAAATTCCAGTCATCAGTTGACTCCCCGGTGTTATTGCGAACGCAATCGGGAGGATTCTCCCACTGCCGTCCTGTGCCACAGCTAGCAATAGCCGATGCGTATATCTGCCATATATAAAGGTATCGTCAATTTGTACCAATGGCTTGCAATATATAAATGCATCTCGGCTGTAACACCCTGAAAATGGGCCTATGCATTTTTGATTTAATTATACGAAATGGCATGTCTTATGTGTTATGAATGTATGGTGAACATTTTTGGAAACTTGGAAATGTTAAGTAAATGTTTAGGAAAGTGAACATTTTTGGAAACTTGGAAATGTTAAGTAAATGTTTAGGAAAGTGAACATTTTTGGAAACTTGGAAATGTAAGGAAATGTTTTAGAAATGGTAAGTTTAAAAGAGGAAACTAAAACAAGGTGGCCTTAAGAAAATTAATAGAAGAAATTTGACACAAACATAGGCTTGTTTAAGTGGCTTGGAGGCACCACTTAAGGCCCAGGTAAGTGACGCCACAAGCTATGCAAATGGGCCTAGGTTCGAGCCACATGGTAAGCAAAAGGAGTTATTATTTTTTTCAACATGAAGAGGGAGAAGTGGACGGCATTAAGGCACTAGGAGGGAGGAGTTTAATTCCCTCTAAAATTTGGCAAAGCTAGGTGATAAACAATGGATTTTTTTTTTAATTTTTGATAAGGTGATAAGAGGAGAAAAATTTGGGATTTGATGAGGAGGAGAAGAGTTGGCCGATTGGGGGGCTCCTTTAGGTGATAATTTCGGCAAAGGGAAGGAACATAGGCCATTATTCATTCTTCATTCTCTTCTAAGACTCTGCCGAATTCTCTCTTTCTCTGCAACTCATCATCCTCTTTTCTTTTTGATTCACCAAAAGTCGAACCTTCAAACATCAACCTACTCTCCTTCTTTTGCAAAATCCAATCAAAGTCGAACCCTCAAGATAACCATAAGCCGATTTCTTCATAGTTACAAAAGCCAAAATTTGCTGATCACACTTAGTCTATAGTCGAATCTCTGTGGGTTCAAACAAGGAGCAGTCGACTTCAGTATTAAGGGTAAGAGCTAGTTATCATTCGGGTTTCATTCTTTAATTATAGACTTGTCAAAATCTAGGAATTAACCCGATGGTATTTCCATCTTGGCCGAATCTTGGAAGGTGGTTTCAGGATATAGTAGTTATCAACTACAAAGAAGAGATCTTTTGGGACTTTCAAGGATCTAAGGTGAGTGAATTAGTCAAAAACCATTTATCATGTTTAAGTGATTAAAAATCAGATCTAATGTGTGAGTTTATAGGGATTTCGATAGATACCTAAGTCAAGAGATACATTCGGGATTCTAAATCGCAAGGTAAGCATTAATGTGCAATTGGCTATAACTATGTTTTGAAACCTAGATCTATTCCTTATTATTTTGAAAGCCGAAAAACTAACCTATGTAAAGATCTAGTGCTTGGCCGAATACAAGGAAGGAGAAATTCTTTCCCCGAAGGTACACCATAGGCCGCGTGTTCCCTAATTATTCGGTGAGTTTCGGGATTTAGAAATTGCAAGGTATGTGCCTAAATACAATTGGCCATAGGCCTGTTTTGATATCTAGATCTATTTCATAATTGTTTAAAAAGCCGAAACTAACCTATGATGTGATTTAATGTTTGGTCGAATGCAAGAAGGAATACAACAAAGTTTTGGGACTTGATTCTTAAGTCAATCGGCAAGGTAGGTTTTAAGTGTACAAATCCTACTAGGATTGGGATTTATGGCCGAATAGGCTTTATGCTAACATATTAAGGTTGGCCGAATGTAGGGACTTGAGATCTAAGGCTTTAGATCGGATTTTGGGATTTAAGTGAACCGCTAAGTGTATCAGGTGTGTACCCCACACTATCTTTTAATAAGAATTATGGCTAAATTTAATATGAGCATGTTTATAAGAATGTGAATATGGCTAAAGTACCATGCTATGGTACAAAGTACTCAGGTACGTTTCCTACTCTTATGAGGATTATGTTAAATATCTGTTACGATACAAATATGACATTATAAGAATGTGAAATAAGAATTTGGCATGTTAATGCATGATATGTATGATATGGGGGCATATGGGTTTTATATAAAAAGGGGAAGTGAATGTGGTGACCTAAGACCACGATAATTGAATGTGGTGACCTAAGACCACGATAACTGAATGTGGTGACCTAAGACCACGATATCTGAATGTGGTGACCTAAGACCACGAATTTTATAAGGGCGATGAGCACGTCGACTGCAGTGACTGCCTTCGATGGTGTGTAGCGGATGGAGGGTTGACTTAGTAGTCCCCACGGTGTGCAGGTTGGTACGGGGGACGTGTAGCGGATGGCTATCTAGGTTTGGGTTCGGGTTGCATCATTATTTTTTATTTGTTTATGAACATGTATGATAATGTATGCCTGAATTATTAAATTTTAGTGTTGGTTACACATTGAGTGCATTGACTCACCCCGTGTGGGATTACTTTTTGGTGACGATCAGTGTTGGACCGGGCCGCAGATGCTTAGGGATGGCCATGCACAGCAAGAAGTTCATCTATTTTTATTTAGACTATTTTATTTTAAGTATTTTGAATTTAAATTTTGGGAATTATTTGATGTAATAAGGCCATGGTAGCCCTACTTTACTTTGCTTTTATTTATTAAGCTTACAAACTTTTATGTATTAAAAGATTAAGTAAATCTATTTTAAATCAAAGCCTAAACGTTTTGTCACCTAAAGTAAAGGATTTTAATAATGAAATAAACTTGTTTTCAACTCAAGCCCAACCCAAACAATCTTTTTCCAAAACACACAAGTTTTCCTAAGTAACAAAGAATTTGAAACGGTTTACACTGAGGAACATACCAGATCCGGTCAAGGCTCGTGGGCCGGGTTTGAGGTGTTTCAGTTTGGTATCAGAGCCCAATTTTAAACTCTCGGCCTTGGGTTTAAGGCCCAAAATGTTTTCAAAGTTAAGCCCAAAAGGAATTTTGTGAATTAAGCAGGTTTTTCTGGCATGGCCCACTAAGTCTCCGACCCGAAGTCCACCAGGTAAGTACTCCGATCTTTTGTGTGAATTATATTATGATTTGTAGAAGGGTAGAAATGGAACGTAGAATAGAGATTAAGTACTTGAACCCTAGGACTAGTATACCCCAACAAAAACATAAGACTTAAATGCCTAATTAAACAAACCTGTGATTAAGTCGCCGAGTTAGGGTGTGGCAACCATGGTGCGCATGTCTAGGATTGGTTTCGGTGGGAGCTTGGTATTTAAGCAGTCCTAGTGACTCACCTCCTCTCCACTCGAATCCTACCTGGTGCGTAGCTTCGGTTCACCCTAACCAAGAGGACTTAGCTACGGGCTAAACCTCTAACTAAAACCCGAAAAGGACTAGCCGTATTTTTATGGAAACCCCAGTTGTAAAATTTCTAAATTAGCCTCTTGATTTGAAAAGATTATTTTTATAAATTTTCCTAAAATATTTTGATTTACAAATTTACTAAAATACCCCTAGTGGTAAAATTACAAAAATGCCCTTGGTTAATGAAATTTCCAAGTACCCACCGTTCTTGTCAAAATTCCATTCCTTTATAAATTGTTCAAAAACCCTAATTTGCAAAACATCAAAATACCTTAATTTTAGAAAAAATTAAGAAATTTTCCCCTAACCTACAAATTACCGAAATACCCCCGAGTTACAAAATTACCAGAACGACCCCCGATCTTCAAAAATTTCTGCAACAACACTGATTTGGAAAACAAATTCTCAGAAACAACCTTCAAGTTTTGTAAATTCCAAAATATCCTTGATTTATTAAGATTTATAAATTTACCCTGGTTTATTACTAAAATACCCCTGTAATTTCAAAATTTTTGAAATACCCCCGAGATTTCAAAAATTACCAAAATACCCTTATTGACAAAATTACCAAGGAACCTTATTTTGACAAATTATGAAAATACCCTTGTAGGGCAAATTACGAAAATACCCCTGGGTAGTGGAAAAACAACAACAATGAAATCTACAACATTTCTCTGAATGAACGAAAGTTCATAATTGATTGATGGATGTATGAATGTAAAGACTGTGTGCATGTATGAATACGAAAGAACCACTCCTAAAATTCTTTTCATAAAACTTCTTCGCGGTTAATCAGTGGAATAAAGGCTAATTCATAAAAATTCTTAATCAGATTAAAGCGCGTCGTTAGATATGAGTTCTAGAGGACGCGGTCGTCATGGACGCGGTAGAGGAAGAATAACTGTGTCAGAACCCGTTAGATCGAGCTAAGGGTCTGACAATGAGTTACCACCGCCACCACCACCCCCAGCTGTTGGTGTCGAGCAGCAAGCTTAGACGGGGATGATATCAGATCGCAGTTTGTCTTGCAAGTTCTAGAAATGGTGGTGGTGCGGTGGAAATATGGGAGCTCAAAATCTATACCCAAGCGACTCCGAGCCAACGGAGCTGAGGTGTTCCGTGGAGTATCTGGTGTGGCACCCAGTACAGCTGAATGCTGGTTGGAAGTGACCGAGTACATTATGGATGAGCTCGATCTGACCCCTGAGGAGAAGTTGAAAAAAATGGTGGCATCTTCACGCGATGAAGCGTATCAATGGTGGTTAACGATTCAAGATGGTGCCACGGTGAGGATCCGACAGGAATATGTTAAGGCGGCATATCGGAAGAAGTATGTTTGCACACGTTATATTGATGAGCGAAGAAGGCATTTTTTGAGGTGGTTCAAGGAACAAGTCGAGCAGCAGTATGAAGCTAAATTTACGAGGTTAACCCGATATGCTCGAGGAGTAGTGGCTATGGAGCATGAGCGGTGTGTTCGATTCAAGACGGTTTAAGGATGACCTAAGGTTATTGATAGCTCCACATCGAGAGCGGGAGTTTTTCGCATTGGTAGAAAAGGCTAAGGTAGCCGAGGAATCAAGGACTCGGTTAAGCGAGCTCGATAGGAATAGACCCAAGAGGGTTATGGGTCGTCGGGATCATCGAAGCGTGCGAGAAAAAGCCCAGAGTTGATGGACCGCGGGGTCAGTAAGTTGGTTCAGGAGGGCAGTATCGTCCTTGTGATCAGTGTGGAAAGAAGCACTTAAGAGAATGCTGGAAGAGGACAGGTGGATGTTTCAGATGTGGGTCAAAGGACCATATGATCAAGGACTGTCCGAAGAGACCAGATGGGAATCAACCAGTAGCTTAGAATGTTAATCAGGCTGGTAGAGGTGGACAGCAGCCTCAGCGAGGTCGTGGTCCGAATAATCGAGAAAATGGTACTGGTAGAGGACGTGGAACACCGGGTCGAGGTGCTGCTAACATTGAGGCAAGACAGCCGGGTTTGGTTTATGCGGTTCATCGTAGGGAGGATGGAGACGCACCGGACGTCATAACCGGTACGTTCCTCATTCATGGCAAGCCCTATTTTGCTCTTATTAATGTGGGCTCGACCCATTCTTATGTTGCATGTAGTGTAGTGGAAACACTAGGCCTAGACTCTGAACTTTCTGATAGGGAGATGACTGTAGTAAGCCCATTAGGCCAAACTATAGTGGTGGATAAGATCTTTCGGAGTGTATCCCTAGAAATTCAGGGAGTGAGCTTTCGGGCTGACTTAATGGAGTTACCCTTCGGAGAATTTGACCTCATACTTGGTATGGATTGGTTAGTAGAGCACCGGGCCGTGTTGGATTGTGCGGCTAAACAAATGGAACTAAGGACCCCGGAAGATGAAGTGGTAGTAATGATAGGAGAAAGAAGAAACTACTTGTCTAATGTAGTTTCGGCGCTAAAGGCTGAAAAGATGGTTCGTAAAGGGTGCAAGGCATTTTTAGCCTTCGTAAGTGCGCTAGATGGAAAGAAAGAAGGTGTTGGTGGAGTTAGAACGGTAAGGGATTTCGAAGATGTGTTCCCGGAAGAAATTACCAGGAATACCCCCAGATAGGGAGGTAGAGTTTGGAATTGACCTGCTACCGGGTACAGCTCCTGTGTCAATCGCTCCATATCGAATAACACCAAAAGAGTTAGTTGAACTCAAGGCTCAAATTCAGGAATTACTTGACCGTGGGTTTATCCGGCCCAGTGTGTCTCCGTGGGGAGCACCGGTCTTGTTTGTGAAGAAGAAAGATGAAACTATGCGAATGTGCATAGATTATCGTCAGTTGAATAAGCTGACCATCAAGAACAAGTATCCTTTGCCAAGGATTGATGACTTGTTCGATCAGCTTAAGGGGGCGGCAGTGTTCTCAAAGATCGACTTAAGGTCAGGATATCATCAGTTGAAGGTAAAGGAGGCGGATATCCATAAGACAGCCTTTAGGACAAGATACGGCCATTTTGAGTTTGTAGTAATGCCGTTTGGGTTGACCAATGCCCCAGCCGCGTTCATGGATATGATGAACCGGGTCTTTCAACCTTACTTGGATAGGTTCGTCATAGTGTTCATCGACGACATCCTCGTATACTCCAAAACTGAAGAGGAGCATGATGAGCATCTCCGGATTGTGCTGCAAGTATTGAGGGAAAAGAAGCTCTATGCCAAATTCAGCAAGTGTGAATTTTGGCTTAAAGAGGTTGCCTTCTTAGGGCACGTGGTGTCTGTTGAAGGAATAAAGGTGGATCCTAAAAAGATCGAAGTAGTGTTGGATTGGAAACCACCTAAGTCGGTGGCGGAGATTCGTAGTTTCTTGGGATTGGTAGGCTATTACAGAAGGTTTGTAGAAGGGTTTTCGTCAATAGCCGCGCCTTTAACAAAGTTGTTAAGGAAGGAAGTACCCTTTGTATGGACGGATAAGCAGGAGGAGAGCTTTGAAAAGCTCAAGAGGGTTTTGACTGAAGCTCCAGTGTTGATTTAGCCTGAGGCAGGGAAGGATTTTACGGTATATTGTGATGCTTTCCATACAGGTTTGGGTTGCGTATTGATGCATGACGGGAAGGTAGTCACATATGCGTCCCGACAGTTGAGGCCACATGAGGTGAATTACTCGACACATGACTTGGAATTAGCAGCAGTGGTCTTCGCTCTTAAGGTGTGGAGACACTACCTTTATGGCGAAAAGTCGACAATCTACACAGACCACAAGAGCCTTAAGTATTTGTTGACTCAGAAGGAGTTAAACTTGAGGCAGCGAAGGTGGGTTGAATTGCTGAAGGACTATGACTGTTCGATAGAATATCACCCGGGCAAGGCGAATGTAGTGGTGGATGCCCTAAGTCGGAAGGTGGTGTCGGATCTGAGGGCGTTATTCGCACACTTGAGTTTGTATGATGATGGAAGCCTGTTGGCAGAATTGCAAGTCAAGCCGACGTGGTTGAATGAGGTGAAAGAGGGCAGTTGGCTGATGAGGACTTAAGTGTTAAGCTACAGTAAGTACAAAACGGAGAGTTAGAGGACTATGGTGTTAGTGATGAGGGAGTATTGTGCTTCAAAGGAAAGGTTTGTATGCCAAGGGACAAGGAGTTAAGACAAAGGATTCTTCGGGAAGCGCATGGTAGCCCTTATGCTATGCATCCCGGAGGCACCAAGCTATCTGAGGATCTAAGGAGCAGCTTTTGGTGGCACGATCTTAAGCGGAAGTTCTTGAATGTGGGAAATGTCGGCGTGTTAGCAAGTTAAGGTTGAACACCAAGTTCCATCGGATTGCTTCACCAATCGAGATTCATGATGGAAGTGGGAAAGAATTACCGTGGACTTCGTTAGTGGGCTTCCCTCACGCCTACTAAGAAGGACTCGGTATGGGTAATAGTGGACCGTCTGACCAAGTCCGCGCACTTTATCCCTGTAAGAGTTGATTATTCTCTTCAGAAATTGGCTAAATTATATGTGGCGAAAATTGTGAGGCTACATGGAGTGCCGGTGTCTATCATTTCGGATAGAGACCCAAAATTTACGTCTCAGTTTTGGAGGGCACTTCATCAAGCTTTAGGCACTAAGTTGGATTTCACTACGGCCTTTCATCCACAATCGGACGGGCAATCTGAATGGGTAATCCAAGTATTGGAGGATATGTTGAGGGGCTGTGTGATGGATTTCAGAGGAAGTTGGGAGGAATATTTGCCTTTAGCAGAGTTTGCCTACAACAACAGCTATCAGGCAAGTATTCGAATGGCACCTTATGAAGCGCTGTATGGTCGGAAGTGTCGGACTCCTACATGTTGGATGGAATTGGGAGAACGTCGAGTTTTGGGTCCAGAGTTAGTGGCAGAATTCGAAGAAAAGGTTGAGATAATTCGGGCACAGTTGAAGGAAGCATCTGATAGACAGAAGTCATACGCAGATCTTAAATGGAAGGAAATCGAATTTGATGTGGGAGACAAAGTATTCCTTAAGGTTTCGCCTTGGAAGAAGGTGATGAGATTCGGTCGAAAAGGGAAACTAAGTCCAAGGTTTATAGGACCCTATCGAGTGTTGAAGCGAGTTAGACCAGTGGCATATAGTTGGAGTTGCCACCAGAGTTGCAGCAGATGCACGACGTATTCCATGTATCTATGCTACGTCGCTACCGATAGGATCCATCACATGTGGTACCAGTTGAAGAAGTGGAGCTAAGGCCAGACTTACCCTACGAGGAAGAGCCGATTCAGATCTTAGAACGTGATGTGAAAGTGTTAAGGAGGAAGTCAGTTCCTCTAGTTAAGGTGTTATGGCACAATCATGGATCGGAAGAAGCTTCGTGGGAGCCAAAAGAGGCAATGCGACAGCAATACCCTCATTTATTTTAGCCAGGCAATTTCGAGGACGAAATTATTTTAAGGGGGTAGAACTGTAACACCCGAAAATGGGCCTATGCATTTTTGATTTAATTATACGAAATGGCATGTCTTATGTGTTATGAATGTATGGTGAACATTTTTGGAAACTTGGAAATGTTAAGTAAATGTTTAGGAAAGTGAACATTTTTGGAAACTTGGAAATGTTAAGTAAATGTTTAGGAAAGTGAACATTTTTGGAAACTTGGAAATGTTAAGTAAATGTTTAGGAAAGTGAACATTTTTGGAAACTTGGAAATGTAAGGAAATGTTTTAGAAATGGTAAGTTTAAAAGAGGAAACTAAAACAAGGTGGCCTTAAGAAAATTAATAGAAGAAATTTGACACAAACATAGGCTTGTTTAAGTGGCTTGGAGGCACCACTTAAGGCCCAGGTAAGTGACGCCACAAGCTATGCAAATGGGCCTAGGTTCGAGCCACATGGTAAACAAAAGGAGTTTTTATTTTTTTTTCAACATGAAGAGGGAGAAGTGGATGGCATTAAGGCACTAGGAGGGAGGAGTTTAATTCCCTCTAAAATTCGGCAAAGCTAGGTGATAAACAATGGATTTTTTTTTAATTTTTGATAAGGTGATAAGAGGAGAAAAATTTGGGGTTTGATGAGGAGGAGAAGAGTTGGCCGATTGAGGGGCTCCTTTAGGTGATAATTTCGGCAAAGGGAAGGAACATAGGCCATTATTCATTCTTCATTCTCTTCTAAGACTCTGCCGAATTCTCTCTTTCTCTGCAACTCATCATCCTCTTTTCTTTTTATTCACCAAAAGCCGAACCTTCAAACATCAACCTGCTCTCCTTCTTTTGCAAAATCCAATCAAAGCCGAACCCTCAAGATAACCATAAGCCGATTTCTTTATAGTTACAAAAGCCAAAATTTCTTGATCACACTTAGTCTATAGTAGAATCTCTATGGGTTCAAACAAGGAGCGATCGACTTGAGATTAAGGGTAAGAGCTAGTTATCATTCGGGTTTCATTCTTTAATTATAGACTTGTCAAAATCTAGGAATTAACCCGATGGTATTTCCATCTTGGCGAATCTTGGAAGGTGGTTTCAGGATATAGTAGTTATCGACTACAAAGAAGAGATCTTTCGGGACTTTCAAGGATCTAAGGTGAGTGAATCGGTCAAAACCATTTATCATGTTTAAGTGATTAAAATCAGATCTAATGTGTGAGTTTATAGGATTTGACGGATACCTAAGTCAAGAGATACATTCGGATTCTAAATCGCAAGGTAAGCATTAATGTGCAATCGGCTATAACTATGTTTTGAAACCTAGATCTATTCCTTATTATTTTGAAAGCCGAAAAACTAACCTATGTAAAGATCTAGTGCTTGGCCGAATACAAGGAAGGAGAAATTCTTTCCCCGAAGGTACACCATAGGCCGCGTGTTCCCTAATTATTCGGTGAGTTTCGGGATTTGGAAATCGCAAGGTATGTGCCTAAATACAATCGACCATAGCCTGTTTTGATATCTAGATCTATTTCATAATTGTTTAAAAAGTCGAAACTAATCTGTGATGTGATTTAATGTTTGGCCGAATGCAAGAAGGAATACAACAAAGTTTCGGGACCTGATTCTTAAGTCAATCGGCAAGGTAGGTTTTAAGTGTACAAATCCTACTAGGATTGGGATTTATGGCCGAATAGGCTTTATGCTAACATATTAAGGTTGGCCGAATTTAGGGACTTGAGATCTAAGGCTTTAGATCGGATTTTCAGGATTTAAGTGAACCGCTAAGTGTATCAGGTGTGTACCCCACACTATCTTTTAATAAGAATTATGGCTAAATTTAATATGAGCATGTTTATAAGAATGTGAATATGGCTAAAGTACCATGCTATGGTACAAAGTACTCAGGTACGTTTCCTACTCTTACTAGGATTATGTTAAATATCTGTTACGATACACATATGACATTATAAGAATGTGAAATAAGAATTTGGCATGTTAATGCATGATATGTATGATATGGGGGCATATGGGTTTTATATAAAATGGGGAAGTGAATGTGGTGACCTAAGACCACGATAACTGAATGTGGTGACCTAAGACCACGATAATTGAATGTGGTGACCTAAGACCACGATATCTGAATGTGGTGACCTAAGACCACGAATTTTATAAAGGCGATGAGCACGTCAATCGTAGTGATCGCCTTTGATGGTGTGTAGCGGATGGAGGGTTGACTTAGTAGTCCCCACGGTGTGCAGGTTGGTGGCGGGGACGTGTAGCGGATGGCTATCTAGGTTTGGGTTCGGGTTGCATCATTATTTTTTTATTTGTTTATGAACATGTATGATAATGTATGCCTGAATTATTAAATTTTAGTGTTGGTTACACATTGAGTCTATTGACTCACCCCGTGACGATCAGTGTTGGACCGGGCCTGCAGATGCTTAGGGATGGCCATGCACAGCAAGAAGTTCATCTATTTTTATTTGGACTATTTTATTTTAAGTATTTTGAATTTAAATTTTGGGAATTATTTGATGTAATAAGGCCATGGTAGCCCTACTTTACTTTGCTTTTATTTATTAAGCTTACAAACTTTTATGTATTAAAAGATTAAGTAAATCTATTTTAAATCAAAGCCTAAACGTTTTGTCACCTAAAGTAAAGGATTTTAATAATGAAATAAACTTGTTTTCAACTCAAGCCCAACCCAAACAATCTTTTTCCAAAACACACAAGTTTTCCTAAGTAACAAAGAATTTGAAACGGTTTACACCGGGGAACATACCAGATCCGGTCAAGGCTCGTGGGCCGGGTTTGGGGTGTTTCATCGGCATTGCTTAAATGTCCAGAAAAGACGCTTGAACATTGTCCATCCACAGAGCAAACGATCGTTGTAGTACGTCGGTTCCATTTCAAAGTCTGTTATGCTGCCTGGGACATATCTCTCCAGCACCTGGCACAACTGCCACACTTCATTATATGAAGCGTCACACCGACCATGCAACTTTTCCAACGCCTTCCGCTTGGCTATCCAAGCCTTCCTGTAAGAGGGCGTGTAGCCCAATTGGCTACGAATATTGCCAATTAAGGCCAGCACTGTAGTCTTGGGATCGGCCTTCACCGTCAGCATTATTAAGTCGCCAACATGTCTGAATCCATCTTCGGATGATCTTGTATAACACATGTCAACGAAGTACGTTAAATAATGCAACATTACGTAATATTAGTATTATTCAAAAACATTAAACACATCGTGATACTGTACCGACAAGACATGTATGTGGACCTTTGTACTTTTTTATCTTCCACAAGCCTGTCCTTTTCCTCAACGAGGCCATGATTTTCATGAACACGTACCGTCTTGTATTGCACACTTCATCTCGTACTTATCGAGTTTAGATTTAACCACGATGTAGTTAACCCCATTCTTGATGCTGTATTGTTTCAATGTAGCAAGAAAAGCATCCTTGTTGGAAAACTCGTTACCAACTTCTAATTCGCCCGAATCTAATGATGAAGTTGTACGGTCACGTGTCCGGTGTGGTAGTTCAGGAAACTCCAATGCATCATCTTGGGATAGATCGACATTATGCATGTGGGCTGGAGGTGAATACGCCTTGAATAGCAGATCTTCTTCTTCTTCGTTTGAACCGCCCTCAACATCTTCAAGTACTATTGGAACAGGCTCCGGCTCAGAAAATAATTCAACTTCTGCACCATCGGGCCGGGCTCTCGAGGTGGATCCACATCCGACTCATCATCTGATCCACTATAATCTGCAACGAACGAGGGCCCCTCACCGGTGGATGTTGTGGGGAGTACATTATCCCTCCTTAAACATCTTTCGTAACGTTCCCAATCATATGTGGATTGCCAACCACTAGAAGTTGATGACGTTTCCTAATACGTATTTCTATCATCGGATGTCGAAGGAAGGATATGCATGTCCTATCCACCAACCGAGTGTCGTGCGGGGGTTATGTTTTCATAATACCACCAAACACGGGCACTTCCATATTCTGCCTCCCACTAACAGAGTGTTGGCTTGGGGTCCTTTATTCCCCTCGAACAGAAGTAGATGTTGAGGTCGAAAAAAGATCACTTGGCGATGAAAATTGTACATATACCTCAAGATAGGGTGATCCACTGGCAAGATGAGTCTCCACCATTGCCTCCAAGCTCCGAGGACCTTTGATGTCGAATGATTCATATCTCACTGTATCAACCGAAGCGCAAAATCTATACTTAATAGACTGAACTTTCATTGGCGTTGTTCAAGATTTTGCGCCTAATTCTTTGGCTAAGTTCGACAAATCTATGTTCGATTAAAACCCGATCATTGTGTTCTCCGATAAAAAAATAACACCATTTTTGGTGTCACAAACCTTACCATCGTAGTAAATAACGGCATTAATAAGTTCACTCATTTTCAGTTTCTATTTTTCTTTTGCCTCAATTTCTGTTATGCAACCTGAGAATGAAATTTGGCTAATTTATAGTCTAAGGATTGCTATAGACTATCGCAAAGAAAAGAGCGCCCACGGGAGCTCTTTTCAAGACTCTCACGACAAAGTGCATCCCGCTTGAAGCGTTTTGGGCATCGTTTGCTCGTAAACGCCTTCTTAAAATTATTTTCTTGGAGATCATCAGTAGCAAAAGAGCGCCCACGTGGGAGCTCTTTTCAAGACTTCTAACGACAAGGCATCCTACTTTAAGCGTTTTGGGCATTGTTTGCTCGAAACGTCTTCTCAAAATTATTTTATCGGAGACTCATCAGAGCAAAAAGCGCCCACGTGAGAGCTCCTTTCGAGACCCTCGCACGACAAGTGCATCTTGCTTGAAGCATTTTGGGCCTTGTTTGCTCGTAAACGTCTTCTCACAATTATTTTAACCGGAGACTCATCAGAGCAAAAGAGTGTCCACGTGGGAGCTCTTTTCAATACCTCACGACAAATGCATCCTACTTGAAGCGTTTTGGCCTTGTTTGTTCGAAACGTCTTCTCAAAATTATTTTGCAGATACAACTATCAAAAAATTCAAATAATTTTTTTATAATATATTTTGTCCAAAACCCTAAATATATTTTTACTAAAGCCTAATTAACCCTAATTAAATTTCTCCTAAAAATCCTAAATCTAATGACCCTAATTAACCCTAAAAAATCATAAACCCTAGTTGTGGCAAAAAAGCGCCCTTGGGGACGCGCTTTTGCTACATCAGCATAAAGGGCATCCACATCAGCACGTTTTGCTGATGTGGCACAAAGCGCATCCCTAAGGCGGCACGCTTTCCTGGTTTATCTCCTCAAAACACGCTGACGTGGACGCGTTTTGAGGGGAAATGGTTATTTTCCGTAAATTTTCTTAAAATCGGCCCTTTTTCGTAAATTTTGTTATTTTTTGATATATTTGAGTATTTTGCCCCAAAAATAATATTTTTTTTTTAACTTTTTGAGTTTATATCAAACTTTTTTTTACTTTTAACATTTTTCTAACTTCAATTATTATATACTGAAAATCAAATCTTACGCGTGTACGTGTGGAAACCATAAATATAGAACACAAATATGTGTTTAAAAATAAAATAAAATAAATAAAATAACATATAGGAATATATGCAATTAATGGAGGTTATAACATGTCAATAATAAAATTAAAATGTATAAGAATGTTAAAATGAAATTTGGATTGAATAGTAAATTTAAGGGTTTTGTAACTCAATTGACATGAGTTCAAATATTATCATATACATATACATTTTTTATTTTTATTTTTAAAAAATTAAAATACTCTCGAATAATATAATTTATTTTAAATGCAAATAGACATTATAATTTATTTTAAATGCAAAAGACATTAAAGTAATTTTCTTAATTGAGTTAAAATCGAGTTAATAAGTTACACGAATTTAGTAAAAACTTTATAAATAGTACGAATAACATATTTTATAATTTAAGGGAAAAAATTATGCATTTCTGCTCATAGAGTTAAAAATTGTATATTTATTTACAAAAGCAATATTTGAAACCTTATTAAATTTATATAAAATAATTTTTTTATAATTTCAGATTTTTATAATAAAATTACTTAGTTGTATATTTATATTAAAATTTTACCTTTTCATTTAACTTGCAAAAAAAAAAAAAAAAACTTCAAAACATAATAAAAATATTTTTACATTTTTTACAAATAATAATATCCTTAAAAAAAAAACAATTGGGACTTACTGGCATATACTGTTATAACAATGTGATTTAAAAATAAAAAAAATTCATTTTCTTACGAATAAAACAATGATTTTTCCCCAAAAGATTTTCATCTTAACAAATTTCTAATCTATGCTTTAGCCTAACTAATCCCAATTAACATTTACATACTAGTAAACAAAAAAGGAACGAAGAGTTTACATTTGATGCAAGGCTAATGTATATATCTATAAAATGCCAATGAACCAGATGATGCCACTTAATTAAAAGTTTTGGAAGTAAATCCACCTAACTTCACTTTTAATAAAATGGCATAATTTGGTTCGTAGACATTGTATATATTCATATATTATCGGTGAACCAAATATAAATCTAAATATACCAAAATGTCCAAAAAACTAACTCTTCATGGGGCGCTTCCCATGGGGGTCAGATTTTGAGGAGCTTGCAAGAGTTGATGCTGAAGCAGATGCAGATGCAGTATTAGTATTAATATTAAAGGTTGATTCAGAAGTATGAGAATCTGAAAAACCGGAAGCTCCGGCAGTCGATGAGGATCCAGAGCGAGGGCGTGATCTCCTGTATTGGTTACCCACAATTCCAGGTCTCATTGGCTCATCTATATGTCCAGGTTTCTTTGACAGCATAATAACAACCCGGTGCATGTCAGGTCGTGACTTGGGATCGCTTTGCACACATAGTAACCCTATTTGGATGCAGAAACTTACTTGCTCCGGGGGTGCTGATGGCACTATGGCAGCATCCATAATCTCCAAGCCCTTCCCTTTTTTGTAAAGCTTATATGCCTGCAAAATCGACAACCAAACAAGTGCCGGTTACAAAACCTTTCTTCCAAATCCTTGAATGTTTGAATAATTTTCACCATTAAATGTGAAGATGATGTAACATGATTCCTATGAACCTTCCCATGCATGCCAGGACCCATAATGTATTGACTCGGTGCTTTTGACCGAGTCCCTCATGCAAGTGGTATGGTCCTAACTGAGACCAAATCAATAGGATATAAAAGTAAAGGCATCATTCAATTTCCAGTCAGATATCACAAAATGTTCAGTCCCCAGATAATGATTTTCGCCTTCGTGGAAAGTCCACAGGACAGCAGATAAGTAATAAGGTAGAGCAAGAACTATGCTAAGGTATAAATGCCAGATGACATTAGACAGAAAGACTAATAACAGCACACGACACGTGATCTCGAACAAGCTGCAAACATTCAAAAACATGAATGTCACGAATCACCAAAAGTTATCTTAGTTAAATGAATGATTCCATCTATGTTACTTGGACTTGGCTGAACATAAGTGCATTCGTTTTTCAAGTTTATATATATATTTGGAGAGTTGGATAAAAGAAAATGAAGACTTGAAGCAACAAAAGATTAGATAATAATCTAGTTCTTACCCAATCAAGTAGATTTTGAGCATCCACATTTAAATTGAAGGATGAGTTTTTCTGGCCACTGATCAGCTCCAGAACCAAAACTCCGAAACTGAACACATCTGCCTTCACTGATAGTTGTCCATGCATGACATATTCTGGCGCCATATATCCACTGTTTCCAAACAATAAAATACAAATAACTTCATTAAATCGACACCTTAGGACATTACCACAAAATCAGAAGCATGTAGATCTCATCATATTATCAATTAAGAGGATGCATGTGAGACAACGTACTTAGTACCAGCTACACGGGTGTTGACATTTGATTCACCCTCGGGAAAGAGACGAGCCATACCAAAATCAGCAATTTTAGGGACCCATTTATCATCAAGTAAAATATTGCTTGCCTTGATATCCCGATGAATGATGCGATTGTGTGAGTCTTCGTGGAGGTAAAGCAAACCTCGTGCGATGCCTGTAATTATTTCATACCTTCGCTTCCAGTCAAGCTCCACGTTTCTATTCGATTCTACGGAGGGAAAAATCTTATTCATCATTATTATTACTAAAACCTGAAATTTTTCATTAAAAAGATTTTTTGACTAAATGATAAATAATCTCATATTCAATGATCAGTTTCAAGCACAATCTTGAAGTTAAGTTTCGAAGAATGAGTCTAACAGAACATCCCTTGAATCACAATATCTAAAGATCATTTATAGCAATACTCATGCATGTCACCAAAGATGGTTACACCATCTCGTGTAAAACTCATACGATTCACAATGAGCTCAGTTGACTCAACTATTAGAATTAAATAAATACTAGATATCACCAAGGGAAGAACCAATGGTAAGAAACTTTTACTCTGGCTTGTAGATAGCAAGTCTGAGTCCTGGAATGGCAGTGATGCAGTTAATGACAGATCAGTCATTAGTCAAAGCTTTCACTCAGCCTAACTGCTAATTTCTCATAATCCAAGACCCTTTCAAACTATAATTTTAACATTTTTCAAAATATAAACGCATCAAGGTTAGCACAACATAAGTTGTAATTTCCACTCTTATTCAGAATTCTCCTCCTCATAAAAATAAGGGTTAGTTCTCTTTAGAGAACAAAGGTTCTGCCTTGTCTCTATTGCTCAATCCATATCCTTTCAAAGCTGTTCGAAATGAGTATTCGTAGTTTCTACATATATTAGTCTGTTTTGAGTTCTAAAAACTGACATCAATAACAACAGCACCAGACACACAAAGGTGGAGATGAAACAAAAGAAACAACAAATATGAAACAAAAGGAAAACAAACAATATAGCCTTCTAGCACCGAAAGCTAAATTGTGCCAAAACTATCAGAGTTAATCCATTATAATTTATTCTGATAGCCCGAACCTGCATAAAAACAAATTATGGTAACTTACTGAAGAGAAACTTGTCAAGACTCTGATTAGCGACATACTCATACACCAAAAGCTTTTCGTCGCCATGTATGCAGTAGCCCAACAGATTCACAACATTGCGGTGCTGTACACGTGCTAGCAACTTAGCCTCGTTCTCAAATTCCTTTTTCCCCTGATTCGAGTATTGAGATAGCTTCTTCACTGCAATTTCCCTTCCATCATCTAACTTACCCTACAAATTAAAGAACAGCCATCAAGTACAGATAAGTTCCTCAAAGTTAAGCTCAATTAACTAAAAACATCAGCATTTTGAAACCTGAAAACTACTTGAGAGCAACATGATTTTAAGCTTGGTTTAAGATGGAATTACTGGAAAAGTAAGGCAGGCTTAATGAATTAACTACAGTTCTAGCTTCTTGTGCCTCCTCATTAATAGCTAAGACAAACAGCTTAATGGTTTGATTAGCTTCTTGAGTTATTAGGACAAACGGTTCACTCTAAATCAAAGCTAATAGTGAAAAATGGAAATCTCAAGCTATGTTACTTAGACTCTTCATTTTTCCTTAAGTAAATGAAAAATTATCAAAAAGAAGCCTGTCCCATTGTATCAAATATACTTCAATGCAAACAGTATGTATGACAATCCATTGTATCACATTCTATAAATTCAAACAAGAATTATTTTCTAGCCAACGGGGAAAAAATTAAATAAACAAGGTTCAACAAAAAGTTTCCTTTATTTTCTAGCCAGCCAAACAATAATTAGGATCTTACCCTATAAACAGGTCCAAAACCCCCTTCACCGAGCTTGTGGTGAGGGTGGAAATCTTTTGTAGCAGCAACTAAAGTCTCGAAAAGGAAGTTCTTTTGTTCTTTTTGAGCTATTTTCTTCAAATCCTCTTCATTCTCCCCACCTGAAACACACACCAAATAACACACAAATCATCAATCGTGTAGAGAAAAGATCAAACTTTTCACATAAAACTGGGCTCCCCCAATTTTACCATTGCTTGAGTTGGACCTGAAAGGTTTGATTAGATTTTGAAAGAAATTCTTGGTTTTAGACATGGGGTCTTGAAAACTAGACCATGAAATGAAAATGGAATGAGAAGTAATGAATTGTTGGGAGGTTGAAGAAAAAGAGGAAGGTTTCAGAGATATTAATGAGAAATTTGATGGTTTTCCTGGAAATGATGTGGACGGAAAACAAAGATACGTTTGGGAGTGATTGAGCGTGTTGACAATTGGGTTTGACATTTCACATTTCACATTTCTATTTCTCTTGATACTGGATTTGGTCTTATTGTTAAGTTTGTGGAATAAAGAAATGAGTCAAACTTTAGATTTGTAACTTGTAAATAAGAATCATAATTATCTTTAAATTTCAGTCCCAATTATTTAAAATTTTGTTTTGAGTTCATATATAAGCAACAACATTTGAAATTACGTGAAGACTGCGTTTGAATATATAAGCAAATCTAAAATTTGGGATATTTATTATCCAGAATTTTAAAGGTGAAATAAATAAAATAAATCTAAATACCATCTTAAAAAACTCTTAAAATGTAAAAATTCAATTAAGTTCATGTATTAAATTTGCACCTAATTAAACATTTTTCGTTAACTAAAACTATTGATTAAGCCTCCCATTAACAGTTTTCGTCATTGATCATTAAAATAAATTGATGAATCAATGGATGGTGATACATGATAACTTCGATTTAATCTAATAATTTTCTAATCAAAATATTAAAAATTAGAAAAATAAAAATATATAAACAAATCAAAAAATTATTAAATATTAAAATTTATATAAACTTATTAAAATTATAAAACTTATAAATATTATATATAAATATTTTTCTAAAACTTATATAAAATTTTATACTTTTACTTTTTTTAATCCTTTTCATGAGAAAATATTAGATTAATCTAAAAATTGTAACGTGTTGCTATTTGATTGGATTGATTGAATAAAAACATCATAATTAATTGATTATTTAAATTAAGTGGGAGTTTAGTAGTTTAATTATTTTTTTTTTGAGGTATAATTGTTAAAATTAAATAAGGTTGTCCTGGTAAGCAAAGGAAAAGAGAGAGTTTTGGTGGTTAAGCAATTGACATCTGTTGGGTTGAAACTTGAAAATTCAAATGGAAGTTGACGTTTGAGTCATGGTGTGTGTTGATAATAAAAATATATAATACCATTTATAAAGGGTAAAATATTCAAAAATATTTAAAAAATAACTTATTTACGAAAAATGATCAGTTTTAAAAAAATTTACGGAAAACGGTCGTTTCACCTCAAAATGCGTCCACGTCTGCGCGTTTTTGGGGGGAAATTCCAGCAAAGCGCGCCCTTGGGGACGCACTTTGTGCCACCTTAGCAAAGCGCACTTATGTGGGCGCGCTTTACTGAAATGGCACAAAGCGCGTCCCCAGGGGCTCGCTTTGATGCTGAATCACTAGAAAAATGTGCTGACGTGGATGCGTTTTTGCCTTCTCTCCCCGTTCAATTACAGTATGATATTCTAAGGTTTTTGGGCTAGGGCAAAAATATATATAGGGTTTTGGGCAAAATATATTAGCCCAAAAAATTAATTGAATTTTTGTGACAGTTGTATATGGTAAAATAATTTTGAGAAGACATTTCTGAACAAACAGTGGCCAAAAACGCTTCAAGAAGGATGCACTGTCAGCAAGAAATCTTGAAAAGAGCTCCCACGTGGACCTCTTTTGCTATAGTAGTCTCCAAAAATTATTTTGAGAAGACGTTTCAACAAACATGCACAAAACGCTTCAAATAGGTGCATGTCAAGATGAGTCTTGATAAGAGCTCTCACGTGGACGCTCTTTTGCTATAGTAGTATCCGAGAAAATTATTTTGAAAAGACGTTATTGAACAAATAGTGGCCAAAACGCTTCCAGCAGGGTGCACTGTCAGCATGAGTACTGAAAAGAGCTCCCACGTGGACGCTCTTTTGCTCAAGAGTCTCCGGAAAATTAGACTATAAATCACCAAATTTCATTCTCGGGTTGCATAAGGAAATTGAGACAAAAGAAAAAAAAGCGAAAATGAGTGAACATATTAATCTTTGTTATTTACTACGATGGTGAGGTTTGTGACATCAAAATGGTGTTGTTTTCTTATCGAAGAACACAGTACGACCGAGTTTTAATCGGAACGTCGATTTGGTAGAACTTCGAAAAAGAATTAGGCATAAAATATTCAAACAACGCCAATGAAAGTTCGATCTATTAAGTATAGATTTTGCGCTTGGTTGATCCGGTGAGATATGACTCATTTGACATCAAAGGTCCCTGAGCTTTGAGGCAATGGTGGAGACTCATCTTGCCGTAGATCACCTTATCTCGAGGTATATGTACAATTTTCATCTCCAAGTGATCTTTCTGCGACCTCAACATCTATTACATTCGAGGGAATACACGACCCCAATCGACACTTTGTTAGTGAGAGGCAAAACACGGAAGTGCCCGTGTTCAGTGGTAGTATGGAAAACATAACCCCTGCACGACACTCGGTTGGTGGATGGGACATGCATATCCATCCTTCGATGTCCGATGATAGAAATACATATTGGGGGACATCATCAACTTCTAGTGGTTGGCAATCCACATATGATTGGGAACGCTATGAAAGATGTTTAAGGAGGAATAATGTACTCCTCACGACATCCACCGGCGAGGGGCCCTCGTTTGTTGCAGGTTATGGGGGTTGGACGATGAATTCGTTGTGGATCCACATCTGGAGCCCGGGCCCGATGGTGCAGAAGTTGGATTATTTTCTAAACCAGAGCCTGTTCCAATTGTACCTGAAGATGTTAAGGGCGGTTCAGACGAAGAAGAAGAAGATCCGCTATTCAGGGCGTACTCGCCTCTAGCCCACATGCATAATGTCGATCTATCTCAAAATAATGCATTGGAGTTTCTTGAGCTACCACACCGGATGCGTGACCGTATAACTTCTTCGTTGGATTTGGACCAATTAGAAGTTGGTAACCAGTTTTCCAACAAGAATACTTTTCTTGCTGCATTGAAACAATACAGCATCAAGAACGGGGTTAACTACAACGTGGTTAAATTCAAGCTCGATAAGTACGAGGCGAAGTGTGTAGTGCAAGACGGTACATGTTCATGAAAAATCATGGCCTCGTTGAGGAAAAGGACAAGCTTGTGGGAGATTAAAAAGTACAAAGGTCCACATACATGTCTTGCTGGTACAGTACCACTATGTGTTCAATGTTTTTGAATAATACTAATATTATGTAATGTTGCATTATTTAACGTACTTCGTTGACAGGTGTTACATAAGATCATCCGAAGATGGATTCTGACATGTTGGCTGACTTAATAATCCCGACGATGAAGGTCGATCCCAAGACTACAGTACCGGCCTTAATTGGCAATATTCGTAGCTAATTGGGGTACACGCCCTCTAACAGAAAGGCTTGGATAGCCAAGCAGAATGCCTTTAAAAAGTTGCATGGTCGGTGGGACGCTTCATATAATGAAGTGTGGCAGTGGTGTCAGGTGCTGGAGAGATATGTCCCAAGCAGCATAACAAACCTTGAAACGGAACCGGCGTACTACAACGATTGTTTGCTCCGTGGATGCGCAGTGTTCAAGCGTCTGTTTTGGACATTTAAGCAATGCCGAGATGCCTTTATATACTGCAAGCCATTGGTACAAATTGACGGTACCTTTATGTATCGGCTATTGCTAGCTGTGGCATAAGACGGCTATGGGAGAATTCTTCCGATTGCGTTCGCAATAACTGTAACAGCCCAATTTTGACTCTAATCGGAATAGTGGTTTTGGGACCATAAATCTGAGTCCAAAAAAAAAAATTAAATATTATTTTCCGTGTTAATTATATGTGAATTAGCATGTGTGAAAGTTTCGTATGAAAATTTGATTGTTTGTGTGCTTAATTAAATAAAAAGGGTTTAATCGCATAAAATGAAAAATTAGTGGTTAAATTCAAAGGGGTTGAATAATGGTTGTTCTTTTAATATGAGGGTTTTATGTTGCAATATTTCCCTTTAATTATTGAATGGACGGCACTAAGGTTACATTATGTGGTTTTTGTTTTTTTTAATATATATATTAAACATAAAAGTTATAAAAATAAATAAAGTATTATAAAGTTAATATATTAAATAAAACATGAAAAAAGAGCCTGCATGTTCATTTTTTTTCCAATTGCCGAAACTAGGAGAGAAATAAAAGAAGAAAAGTTACCTAATGTTTGGCACTTTGGAGGTTTAATTGGGTAAGTGATTTTGTTCGGTTTTTAATAATTTTTACGTTTTTGATATCGTTGCTTTGAGTACTTTTCGACCCATGTCTTAATTTTTTATTTTGATGATGATTTTTGTGTTTTGTCATTGATGATACCTTGTGGTTTTTGTAGTTAGAAGATGAAATAAGAAATATATGTGTTTGATTAACAAGTTTTGTCTTTGAATTTTGATGAATTTGAATAATTTGGACTAAATTGTAAAAATAAATTTTAAAGGACTAAAATATGAAATAAATGAAATTTATGGACTTGTATGAACATAGGTAATATTCGGCCAAGCATGGGTAATGAGAAATTGAAACACCCCACACCTGGCCCACGAGAATGGACCGGATCTGGTATGTTCCTCGAAGTAACCCGGTTCAAAATTCATTCGAATACTTTGAAAACTGTGTGTTTTGAAAGATAGTTTGTTGTGGGTTGGGCTCGAGTTGAAAACAAATTTATCTTATAACAAAAACCCATTTGTTTCTGTGACAAAATATTTAAACTTATTTTAAATTAAATGGGCTTATTCTTTGTAAAGCCCTAAATTCATAACATAGTAATTAAAGCGTAAATAAAATGTCACGATGGCCTTATTACATAAAATGAAACCCAAAATAAAATTGTACAATTACTTAAAATAAAATAAAGATTCAAATAAAATTAAACTTCAAGTTGAACATGGCCACCACAAGTTCTCGCTGTCCCGATCCATTATTGCTCATCACCAAACATGTTCCCTAACGGGTGAGTCGATAGACTCAATGTGTAACCAACACCAAAATATAATAGAAATAGGCACACCATACATATCATATTCATATAAAAATTCAAGATAATGATGCAAACCCGAACCCAAACCTATATAGCCATCCGCTACACACCCCGTACCATCACCGCAATCGTGGGGACTACTAAGTCAACCCTCCATCCGCTACACACCATCAAAGCCGTCATTGCAATGACGTGCTCATCGCCCACTTATAATATTGTGGCATAGCCACCACTTTCAGATAATGTAACCGGTTACCACATTCACTTAATGTGACCAAGTCACCACATTCACTTAGTGAGACCAAGTCATCACGTTTCACTTAGTGAGACCAAGTCATCACGTTTCACTTAGTGAGACCAAGTCATCACATTCACTTAGTGAGACCAAGTCATCACATTCACTTTCCTTTCTTAAATAACCCGAATGCCCCAAATTATACATATCATGCATATCATATTTAATTTCACTTTCACATCACCTTTCACATGTTAAATATAACATATTTTGAAATCCTAGTAGGAGTAGGAAAACGCACTGAGTACTTTGTACCATAATATGGTACTTTAGCCACATTCTTACACTTTCATATTAACATATATATCATATTTAAGCCATAAATCTATTAGGATTAGTGTGGTGTACACACGGTACCTTAGCCATATTCTTACACTTTCATATTAACACATATATCAAGTTTAAGCCATAAATCTATTAAGATTTAGTGTAGGGTACACACCGATTTTTTATCAATTCCTTGAAATCCGAAAACCCAATCTATTGCTTTAGATCTCAATTCCTACATTTGATTAATCACTTACTACTTTAATAAAAAACCATTTGACCATAAATCCAAATCCTAGTAGGATTAGTACACTAAGACTTACCTTGTTGCCGATTTCAATACTAATCAAATCCAAATCTATGCTATGCTCCTCCTTGTATTCACCAAGCACTAAATCTCATCGGGGGTTAGTTTCGCTTTTAAACAAACAAGAATTAGATCTAATTATCAAAATAGGCCTTAGCCGAAAGCTATAGACACTTACCTTGTGGATTTTAAATCTCAAACTCACCGAATAACTAGGGAACACACGGCCTATGGTGTACCTTCGAAAAGAACTTCTTTCCTTGTAGCCTACACTTAGTAAATCCCGAAAGATCTCTTCAAAGTTTCGGAAACCATGAACATTAATGGGATTAGCCCTAGATTTCGATAAGTCTAAAATATAAAATAATGGAAACCAAACTTGGATCTTACCCTTATTTGAAGGAATCGATTGCACCTTCACTTCAACCTTCGAGATTGGCTTAGAGACTTGATGAACAATCGGCTATGATTCCCTTATGTATTCGTTTCAAAGATGAAAGAAGAGAGGAATAATAGGCTTAGAAGGAATCGACTAATAGGCTAAAAGAAAAGAAGAAAAAGAATAGATGCTCAAGAAGAATATTCGACAGAGGAAAAGAGAGAGGAGAATGAATAATGAATGGCCCTAGTCTCATCCTTTTATAGCCGAAATTACTAGGCCAAGAATCCTTAACTTGGCCACCACTCTTCCTTATTTTCCTAATTAAAGAATAATTCTTCATTTATCCACCTATTTAGCAATTTTAAAGAGAATTAAACTCTTCCCTTAAGAGTCCTTATGATCTTCTACTTAGCCGAAGTTTTAAAGAGAGTGAAACTCCTCTTTGCAAGCCTTGTGCTGTCCACCTCTTGGCTTCTAGAAGCAAAATAAAACTTATTTTATTTGCTTCTTATGTGACTCAACTCAAGCCCAACACCCTTGCATGTGGGCCATTTCACGAGGCCTTAAGTGGCATCTTCAGCCACTTTTCCAAGTCCGTTAATGGGTCAAATTTCACATACTTTATATTTTAGGGTCACGGCCCTAAGTCCCCTTTGAACTTTAAAATTTGACATTTGGGGTCATTTTAAGTTTCTAAAATTTTCATGACTCTGTAAACTTGACATTTCCTAGGTTTCCAAAATGTTTACTTTCCTATTTTGGCTTAGTTTCCAAAATGTTTACTTTCCTCTTTTAGCTTAGGTTTCCAAAATGTTCACTTTCCTCTTTTAACTAATCGCTCCATACATTTCCTTACATTTCCATACATTTCCTTACATTTCCATACATTTCCATACCTTTCCATACATTTCCTTACATTTCTTACATTTCCATACATTTCCATACATTTCCATACATTTTCTTATATTTCCTTACATTTCCTTACATTTCCAAGGTTCTAAAGATGCACACCACACATCCATATCACAAGAAACATGCTATTTCATTAAGCAAAATGCACACAATGGGATTGAACCTCTTCCCTCAAAGTACTTCATGTGATGCCATAACCCTTGCCCCTTAGGTGGCGTCCTTTGCCACTTTTCCACATCACTTCTTATTTTAACTTAAAACCAATAATTGTCCAAAGCTTTCTTCCATCCTAGGATTTTAAAACCCTTAATTCACTTCCAACCATTGTCAAAACCTACTACTCATGAATTATGCACAAACGCATAACCCTAATCTAGGATGTTACGAAATTTTGTGTATTTTGTGTTTTGTGCAATAGGGACTAAATTATAAAAGTGTGAAATATTAGGGGCAAAATGGTAATTTGCCCATTTATGTGTTTTAGGACTAAATTGAATAGAAATGTGTTTGAATGAGCTTAATTTGAACGTGTTTAGATCAAGAACAAAAAAAGCGGACTTGGATCGGGAAAAGTGGAAATAATCGAATATTCGCTTTTGTCGTCCAACGATATCTCGAGGTAAGTCCTTAAGCTAAAGTATGTTAAAGAATTATTTATGAATAGGTTCAATGAAATTATTTGATAAATTTGAGTATGAATATATGTGTTAGCCGAATGTAAAGGCTTTAAGATGGATTAGATGTGCTTTTGTATATATGATAAGAATTTGTACATTAGTGGTGATATGTGAATGTGAATTGTGTATATGTTTAGTTAATGATGATAGTGTTAAGAAATAAAATTTGATGGACTAGTTTATGAATTATTTCTGGCTTATTGCCTAGCAGGCCTTGTGCCGGTGACATATTCGGGCTTCGTGCCTAGCAGACCTTGTGTCGGTGACATATTAAAGCTTCGTGCCTCAAGAGTGCCTTGTGTCGGTGACATATTCGCTTCGTGCCTAGCGTGCTTAGTCTTTGGTGATATATTCGGCTTCGTGCTCAGCGTGCTTAGTGCCGGTGATATATTCTAAGCTTCGTGCCTAGCAGTGCTTAGTGCCGGTGATATATTCAGGCTTCGTGCCTAGCAGGCTTAATGCCGGTGATATATTCAGGCTTCGTGCCTAGCAGGCTTAATGCCGGTGATACTTTAAAAGAAGAAACCATAAATTGATCGAGGTGTAACATAGTGAAACTATTGAGTTAAAACTCGTGTAAGCTTAAATCCCATTGAATTCATCGAAGTAAGGTAAGTTGTGATTAATGTTACTTGAGTTGAAATATTATGCTAAGAATGGTGTTATGTGAATTTGAGCTGGTAATCGACAATGTATGAATATAGAAATAATAAAATTTTTAGTGTGATAATATAATGGATATGAATGTTGAATCTACATGATTATAAACATGCAATTTTAATGTGTGCATTCGGTTTTACAAATAATGAATATAATATATTGGAATTTGATTTTAATGTGTCTTTGAGATTCGCCAAAAGGTATGTATTTACATAAGTACATGTTATATGTGATGTTTATCGAATAAGGAAGTTGATAGATAATGTGTTTGTATTTTCGGCATCTTGGATATGTGGATAAAATGATATTGAGTAGATGTTATTCATATACTGAAAATGATATTACTTGATAGATGGATATATATATATACATGGACACATTCGGTTATGGGGATTTTCTTATATGTACATGGTAAATTGATATCCGGTTGTATATATATGTGAATAAATATATTTAATCATTGATGTACATTGATAAGCTTTACCTTCTTAAGTAGGTAAAGATAAGTGTTTTGCTATGTGAGAATATTTGTATTCGATTTGGTAATCTATATGTGCTATGATATGATAACCTTGTATTTGAGAACATGTATATTCGGTTTTGCTAACTTAGTGTTAATTAATAATAGTTGATAAATATGTAATTGCTTATGACTTACTAAGCTTAAATAGCTTACTCTGTGTGTATTCTTGTTTATTTCTGTTTATAGATTTGGATATATGTTACGAGTTCGGGGATCGTCAAGAAGACTACTCACACTATCGGCGCTTTTTAAGTATTTTACTAAGTTGAATTTGGGTTTATGGCATGTATAGCATAGATGGAATGTTTGATTTTGGAACATGTATATATTTATATATAGCCATGCGAAAATGGCTTGATCACTATGTTTAAGTTCGTTTTTATGTGTACTTGGTTAAGTGCTTGATATGTTTGGTTTAGCAAATTGCCTTTGACTTATTATATGCAAAACATGGTTTCTATGCTTATGTTTGTGTATATGATCTCGGTTAAGGTGAGTTTATGTGTAACTTGTTCAATATGCTATGCTAATGATAGACGAATTATGTGTTTTGGTAATAAGGTAAATGATATATGCTTGATGCATTTAGTAAGAATAAATGATGTTAAGTTTAAATGATTTTGGTTATGTGATATTTATATATATACATAATGAAGTATGTTTATGAATGTTGGAAGCTAAAGTTATCCATAATTCGGATTAGGAAGTTGATAAAAGGATAATTATATGTATGAATATGTATAGGATATTCGATTCGGTTTATAATGGCGATGTATGCACCTTTATTATGCTTGAACGATTGGTTATATAGGTACGGTTGATGAAGGCAAATAATGAATCATTGTATGGTTTTTTGGTTGATATGCTTGTTCATGTTTATTTTATATGCATGCCTATTATTCCGTGTGGATGTTTAACATAGACAAACATACGTAACATGTGAAATTATATAGTCATGACTAAATTAATGGAATAGGTTACTATTGATTGATAAAGATACATAGAAAAGTTTTTTAGGATAAATGCATATAATATAATGATTTCAAAGGTATGTATGGCCATATGGTAATGTTGATAATGTCATATATGTGATTGGATATTAAGTTGTTTATGTCTTGGTTCAAATTTGGAACATGTTCAATTAAGTTTTGATGTATGTTCGAATTGAATTATTAAAATAATTGAAGTATGGATATTCAAGTTTGATAATGATATAAATGTATCGTTATTCTTTGGTGCATGAAAGGTGATGAATAATTGTGCTGAACTGTGTTTTATACTGTGATGCCTCGTAACCTTAATCCGCAATGATTCGGGTTTGGGGTGTTACATTTGATTGGTATCAGAGCTATGGTTTAGTCGGTTCTAGGACTACCATAGTGTATGTGTGTCTAGCTATACATGCCATATTTAACCTGCGATAGTGTGATAACTCCCAACTCTGACAAAAATTGTTTTAATTAGACAGATAAGCTTTCCAACCGAGCTAAATTCTGATAGTATGGAATGTGTACTCAAATGTTTGAGCGAAAATATATTGGTGATGAGTTGACACTCGTAAAGGTATGAATCAAAGTGTATGACATATTTGTTATTGATAAATGTTATAATTATATGAGTACATGAGTTATGACATTTGAGTTATGATGCTATATGAGAATTTCGATTGTGAATTAGTGATTTGAGTTGGCTTATGAAATATGTGTTAAGAACAAAAGTGATTATAAGCAAATGTTTATTAAATGTTTTGAGAATGTGAAATTAAAAATAAACTGGCTATTTGTGATAGCATGTGTTATGTGCATTTATGTACGAATTAAATTTGAGGCGTTACTACCCTTACCCCCTTATCAGTAAAAATGTTATACTGAAATCTATAAGATTTGGATTGGATAAGTTCATGAATGAGGAGTTACAGAAGTCCGTGTTTGAAAGATTAGTAATGTGGTTAGAAAAGAAAAGAAAAATCAGCAAATGAAGATAGTACTAAAAGAGATATTGGATAGTTCCGAAGACTATTTAGATTATGCAAAGTCACTATTATAGAAGAAGTTAACTTTGATTAAATGACCTATCCAGGTATGTTATTTAAAGAAAGTATTAACTGAAAGCTTTTCTGAATTGATTTCTGTTAGTGAAGGGATAATGTGAAAATTTCTGATGACAGAATTAGACAAATGAATAATGATTGAATCGTATTAATGGTTGAATGCAATGGTTATAATCGGGTAGTTACTACGATTCCTTCCGGGCATTCTATGTGTACATTTTCCTCGTAAGTATATGTGACTGTTTAATTTCAAAAAGGAAGTTTTATCATATGAGAACATTAGCTAAACATATTAATAGACGAAAGCATTGTTGATCTGTTTGGGTTATGTTCGACATTGTTATGTCTTTCTCTGATAATTTATTCCATTATGTGGATATAAAAGTTGACGATAAAATCTGTATGAAATTAATAATCTGTTTCTACTAGTTATTGTTCTGTTGAACATACGTGAAGATTATATTGCTTCCGTTACTGGGGATTTCAGTATTTATGAGTGACATTGTTCTTACCGGACATTTTCTGGGATAGCATCGGAATTGATATCATTCTATACGGGTTGTAATTTTCAGATATCCTGTATAGCTCCATATGTTGAAATTTCACTATTTCAGTTTTCTTATGATTCCATGTGATTATCTGCAAGAGATCTCTATATGACAGAGATGACTATGTTTATTATGATTATAGCTTCGGCTTGAAATGTGAGAGTGTAGTGGTACCGTCCTCGAGTTATAGAAGTTGTGTCTCGCAATGGTTGCTACTAAAATCATATTTGATTCTTTTCGTGTTCAAATACTTCCTTAATAGCTTGGGATAATATTTATTCTTTAATGCTTGGGATAATATTTATTATAGGGTTGAGACATCGCTCCTAGTAAGGCCCAATGATTTCTATTTGGTTAAGGTGATTTCAGAGAATTCAAAGTTTCGATGATTAATATAAGAGATAGCTTCATTATAAACTCTTTTCTAGTTCTCGTGAAGGTTCGACATTTATAAAAGTGAAAATGATAGAAGATTAAGATAAGCTCGTATAATGATATGTCTAAGGTTATCCTTTTAACGAGAAGAAAAGATTTCTTGAAAAGACCATTTCAAATGGTTTAGTATGATCCAATTATTTGATTGAAAAGTTAAATTGGGTTATATGTGTTTGAATCTATCTACGAACTATAAATAAATTTTGAGCGTACATGTATGAATTGAAGGATAGTATGGAAGAAGAATTTGTATTCTTGAAGATTTAATATAGAATTATATCTATTGGAACTATTCTATCTGAGAAATGTTGTGGTAAATTAAAGTTAGTTCGAATGTTGAAGCTTTCTTTTGCACGAAGACATTATCAACCGAAATGTCAGTTCTAGTTTCGCCTGAGTCGAATAAAGAGATTTGAAATCCAAAGCTATGTGTGAATTTGAAATGTATTGTGTGGAAGCAAATCCTTAATCTACTTTCTAGTAGGATTTTCGAGGACAAAAATCCCTAAGGGGAGAGTTGTATGACCCAATTTTGACTCTAATCGAATAGTGGTTTTGAGACCACAAATCCGAGTCCAAAAAGAAATTTAAATATTATTTTTCGTGTTAATTATATGTGAATTAGCATGTGTGAAAGTTTCGTATGAAAATTTGATTGTTTGTGTGCTTAATTAAATAAAAAAGGGCTTAATCGCATAAAATGAAAAATTAGTGGTTAAATTTAAAGGGGTTGAATAATGGTTGTTCTTTTAATATGAGGGTTTTATGTTGCAATATTTCCCTTTAATTATTGAATGGACGGCACTAAGGTTACATTATGTGGTTTTTTTTTTTTTAATATATATATTAAACATAAAAGTTATAAAAATAAATAAAGTATTATAAAGTTAATATATTAAATAAAACATGAAAAAAAGAGCTTACATGTTCATTTTTTTTCCAATTGCCGAAACTAGGAGAGAAATAAAAGAAGAAAAGTTACCTAAGGTTCGGCACTTTGGAGGTTTAATTGGGTAAGTGATCTTGTTCGGTTTTTGATAATTTTTACGTTTTTGATATCGTTGCTTTGAGTACTTTTCGACCCATGTCTTAATTTTTGATTTTGATGATGATTTTGTGTTTTGTCATTGATGATACATTGTGGTTTTTGTTGTTTGAAGATGAAATAAGAAATATATGTGTTTGATTAACAAGTTTTGTCTTTGAATTTTGATGAATTTGAATAATTTAGACTAAATTACAAAATAAATTTTAAAGGACTAAAATATGAAATAAATGAAATTTATGGACTTGTATGAACATAGGTAATATTCGGCCAAGCATGGGTAATGAGAAATTTTGTGTATTTTGTGTTTTGTGCAATAGGGACTAAATTGTAAAAGTGTGAAATATTAGGGGCAAAATGGTAATTTGCCCATTTATGTGTTTTAGGACTAAATTGAATAGAAATGTGTTTGAATGAGCTTAATTTGAACGTGTTTAGATCAAGAACAAAAGAAAGCGGACTTGGATCGGGGAAAAGTGGAAATAATCGAATATTCAATTTTTGTCGTCCGACGATATCTGAGGTAAGTCCTTAAGCTAAAGTATGTTAAAGAATTATTTATGAATAGGTTCAATGAAATTATTTGATAAATTTGAGTATGAATATATGTTTTAGCCGAATGTAAAGGCTTTAAGATGGATTAGATGTGTTTTTGTATATATGATAAGAATTTGTACATTAGTGGTGATATGTGAATGTGAATTGTGTATATGTTTAGTTAATGATGATAGTGTTAAGAAATGAAATTTGATGGACTGGTTTATGAATTATTTTTGGCTTATTGCCTAGCAGGCCTTGTGCCGGGGACATATTCGGGCTTCGTGCCTAGCGCACCTTGTGCTTGGGTGACATATTCGACCCGTGCCTAGCAAGCCTTGTGTCGGTGACATATTCTAAGCTTCGTGCCTAGCGTGCTTAGTGCGGTGATATATTCAAAGCTTCGTGCCTAGCGTGCTTAGTGCCGTGATATATTCGAGCTTCGTGCCTAGCGTGCTTAATGCTTGGTGATACATTCAAGCTTCATGCCTAGCGTGCTTAATGCCTGATGATACTTTAAAAAGAAGAAACCATAAATTGATCGAGGTGTAACATAGTGAAACTATTGAAACCAAAAATTGTCGAGCTTAAATCCCATTGAATTCATCAAGTAAGGTAAGTTGTGATTAATGTTACTTGAGTTGAAATATTATGCTAAGAGTGGTGTTATGTGAATTTGAGTGGTAATCGACAATGTATGAATATAGAAATAATAAAATTTTAGTGTGATAATGTAATGGATATGAATGTTGAATCTACATGATTATAAACATGCGATTTTAATGTGTGTATTCGGTTTTACAAATAATGAATATAATATATTGGAATTTGATTTTAATGTGGTCTTTGAGATTCGCCATAAGGTATGTATTTACATAAGTACATGTTATATGTGATGTTTATCGAATAAGGAAGTTGATAGATAATGTGTTTGTATTTTCGGCATCTTGGATATGTGGATAAAATGATATTGAGTAGATGTTATTCATATATGAAGATGATATTACTTGATAGATGTATATATATATATACATGGACACATTCGGTTATGGGGATTTTCTTATATGTACATGGTAAATTGATATCCAGTAGTATATATATGTGAATAAATATATTTAATCATTGATGTACATTGATAAGCTTTACCTTCTTAAGTAGGTAAAGATAAGTGTTTTGCTATGTGAGAATATTTGTATTCGATTTGGTAATCTATATGTGCTATGATATGATAACCTTGTATTTGAGAACATGTATATTCGGTTTTGCTAACTTAGTGTTAATTAATAATAGTTGATAAATATATAATTGCTTATGACTTACTAAGCTTAAATAGCTTACTCGTGTGTATTCTTGTTTATTTCGCTTATAGATTTGGATATATGTTACGAGTTCGGGATCGTCAAGAAGACTACTCACACTATCGGCAGCTTTTTTGGTATTTTACTAAGTTGAATTTGGGTTTATGGCATGTATAGCATAGATGGAATGTTTGATTTTGGAACATGTATATATATATATATATATAGCCATGCGAAAATGGCTTGATCACTATGTTTAAGTTCATTTTTATGTGTACTTGGTTAAGTGCTTGATATGTTTGGTTTAGCAAATTGCCTTTGACTCATTATATGCAAAATGTAACATCCTGAATTAGGGGTTGTCTAAAAATTTAATTATTTGTTCCAATGTGTGTGTGTGTGCTTGAAGAAATAAATACTATGATTTATTTGGCATGTTCTAAGGTCTAGAAATAAACCCGAGCTAGGCACGACTTAGGGTTAAAATTTCTTTTAAGTGCTTAAAGGAGGAAGCTAGGTGAGATAGGGGTTAAGAAAATTTTCGAAAGGAACTTGACACAAAGAACTAATTGGCTAAGTGGTTCCATGCGCCACTTAAGTATTGGAGGTGAAGAGGGGCGCAGGTCACAGGTTTGAGTGGCAGGAGGGGCGTTTTGCGTTTTGATATTTTTGTATATGAGGTGATGGGCTTAAGTAGTAAGGCTTTAAAGTTTAATGAGGGGGTTTTATGACATGAAAGTCTAATGGGGAGAGATGGCATGGGGCGTTTGAGGGAGGGCTGCGGCAGTCACTCCTTTAGGTCCCAGGTTCGAATCTATGAGGCAGCAAATGTTTTTGTTTTTATTTTATGCAGCTGGCGTGAAGAAGGGTAAGTTAGTGATCTAATTTTGGACTCTTGAATTGATAGAGATAAGGCTTAAATTTTTGCCTATTTTCTTTGGAGGTAAGAGTGAAGTAGTTTATTTCATTTTAATTGTTTGATGAGGTGATTAGGAGATTAAAGGTGAGATAAAGCTAGATTTATTTGTGATAATTAAAGGCTGGAAATTATCACAAAATGGAAGGTGATGGCCGAAATAGGGACTCTCTAGGGCCATCCATTTTTGGTTTAATGATTAACAAGGGAGTGCCGAAAATCATTCAGAAAATTTCTACTTTTTTTTCATTGCTGCTGCCGAATTCTCCTTAGTCTTCAAGTGCCAAATTTTTCAAAGTCTTTTCTTCTTTTCTTCTTCTTAGCCTTTTGCCGAAATCCCCTAAGTCTTTTCTTCCATCTCTTTTCTTCCTCTCTAGCCGAATCTACTCCCTACCTTTGTGCCGAAATTTCCTTTCTTCTATTTAGATCCATTTGGCCGAATATCAGGAAGGCATAGGTGCTTTCGGGATTTCTTTGTCCAACCGATTGTGAAGGTAAGTAATAGCCAAAACTCTCCTTTCTTCTTTCCCTCTGTCGACTTGGATGAATGGGAAAAACCGAAATATATTGGTGGCTAATCAGTGTTAAAACTGATTTTATCTAGGTACTCCGGGATTTTTGAAGTATTCAGTCAAGCCTCCATTCGTTAGCAATTAGTCTTGGTAAGTGGTGGTAAGGATCTATTTTAGTAAACCATTTAGTTGGCATTTGAAAGCCGAAGGCTATTGTTGTGGCTACTAATGATTGCCGATTGTAGGAAGGTGAAGCAGATTCGCATATCGTGTGCTGAAGTTTGTACTCAAGGGCGTTTAGGTGAGGTTTTGGGTTCATGTGTTAACCCTTTGGATTTATGTGGTTTAGCCGAATAGCCATGTCACTAACTTTCAGGTTTGGTCGAATATAGGAGCAAGAGATCTAGTGTGGCCGATTGACTCTTCGGGATTTAGGGCTACCGATAGTAACAGGTGTGTACATACACACTTTATAACTAATTAATGTGTTGAATATATTGTGTATGCTAAACTGGATTGTGTAGATTTGGATTTAATACCATAAAGGTATAAGCAAGGATCCAGGTAAGTCCTTGTCAATATGAGTTTGACTATGATGCTTGACATATTTGGTATATGTGGCATATAAGAAGATTGGCTTTTGATAAATTCAGTATAAGTTATTAAATAAACATGTTTGGCATGATTTATGTTAAGTGCATATCATAAATATGTGGGTTAAACGAGTGGAGGGGGAAGTGATATCCGTGTCTTCGGACACCAGTGGTTTGGTACCACATTTCGTGACTACGGTCACCAGAGGTTTGGCACCTCATAGCGTCTCGTCCCCGTGGCTTAGCACCACAGTGGGTTGGCCCCACAGATGATATTATGGGATTGACGCCAGTGATTTGGTATCACACGTGGGTTGGCCCCACAACTTGTTATTTGTGACTTCGGGTCACCAGTGGTTTGGCACCACAATATTGATGAATATCGTGACTTTGAGTCACCAGTGGTTTGGCACCACCAGTGGTTTGGTACCACACGGGGTAGAGAAAGGTGTTTTGGATGGCTAGGTTGGGTGCATGTTAAACTTAGTGCATGTTAAATTTAGTTATAAATTGTGTATGATGTTGCACTAAACTGGGGAAGGGTTACACATTGAGTCTTGGTGACTCACCTTCTCCTTTAATATTTTTCAGGTAACTCGTAGATCGCGGATGAGGTGCCGGATGGACTCGAGGGGGGCCATGCAGTGAAAATATGGATTAGACGAACTTTGAATTATTTTTATTTTATTTTTGGTTTTATTTGTTCAAGTTGTAATAAGGCCTCCTAAGATTTTATTTTTACTATTTTACATGTTTTGGATGAATTATTTAAACTGTTTAATGACTTTAAAATGGTTACACAAGTTTCTTAAATTCAAACGTAAATGATTTTCTTTCATACCATCGGGTACATTGATAGAATTGGTAACAACTTGACTTAACAGATTTTAAATAACAAAGCTAAGTGTTGTCTTTTTATACACCTCAAATGTTTTAAACAATACTATATTCTTTTTACCAAAAATTTAAAGTAACTAAAAGGGGGTTTTCAACAAATTTTCTTCTGTAACATACCAGATTCGGTCGTAATGTTTGGGCCGGGTTTGGGGTGTTACAAAATTGGTATCATAGCCCAGTTCAAAGCTCGGCTGTGGGGGCCCAAGGCCCAAAATGTTTTTGGTAGGCCTTTTTGAAATATTTTTGGTTTTGAACGGCATGGCACCGAGTCTCCAGCACCAATCCGCCCAGGTAAGTACTTTTGACTTCTTTGTGAATTATTATCTGTAGAAGGGTAGGTATAGAACGTAGATAGTATGATAAGTGCTTTAAACTTTAGGACTAGTTACCCCAACAAAAGAAATAAGACTTTAAATGCCTAAGTAAACAAACCTACGACCAAGTCGCCGAGTTAGGGTGTGGTAACCCTGGTGTGCATGTCTAGGATTGGATCCGGAAGAGCTTGGTACTTAGTAGTCCTCGTGACTCACCTCCTCTTCGCAGAATCCTACAGTGCGTAGCTTTTGCTCACCCCAACCAAGAGGACTCGGTCATAAAGCTAAACATCTTGAGTAAAACCCGAAAGGATTAGCCATGTTTTATGGAAACTCTAGTTTTAAAATCATTAGAGCATCTCTTTTTAATAGTAGCGAAAAAATTTATTTCTGGAAAATTTTCAAAATACTTTCAATTTACCAAAATTATCAAAATGCCCCAAGTGGCAAAATTACGAATATGCCCTTGGTTTCTAAAATTACCGTACTACCCGATTTCAATAAAATTCTTATACTTTGCAAAAGTATCCAAAATTTTGTATTTCAAAATAATACCCTGACTTTGGAAATTTACAAAATTACCCCTGATTGACAAAATTACCAAAATACCCGGATTCTAAAATTCTCATTGTACCTTTAATTTGACAAATTTTAGAAATACCTCTAGTTTTGGAAATTTCAAATTTCAAAGCGTCCTGATTTATTAAAGTTTTAAAATTTCTCTGGTTATTACGAAAATACCCCTGTAGGAAAATGACAAAAATACCCTTGGATAGAAACGGACAGAAATGCCCGAAAGAGTGAGTGTGTATGAAAGGTATTAGGGAATGGATGTGCTTTCCTGTGTGAACTAGGATAGAGGACTTAAAACTTTGATTGATCGAAAGAATCTCTATTAAACTCTCTTCATAAAATTTCTTCGCGGGTAACCAAGTGAAACAAGTACTAATCCATAAAAATTTCTTAATCAGATTAAAAGCGCAATAGTTAAGAATGAGCTCTAGAGGACGTGGTCGTCATGGACGTGGTAGGGGTAGGATGACCGTGTCAGAACCCGTGAGGTCGGGTCAGGGGTCTGAGAATGAGGTACCACTGCCACCACCACCCCCGACTTTTGGTGCTGAGGAGCAGGATCAGACGGGAGGTGAGGCAGTGTTGCAAGCTGTGTTGCGAGTCCTTGAGATGGTGGCTGGGGCAAGTAGAGGTATAGGAGCTCAAAATGCATGCATCGAGCTCCTTCGATCCAACGGGGCTGAAGTATTCCGGGGTGTATCGGGAGTAGCACCTAGTGCGACAGAATATTGGTTAGAATCGATTGAGAGGATCATGGATGATCTCGATCTGACAAGTGAGCAGAAGCTAAAAGGAGCGGTGTCGCTTCTAAAGGATGAGTCATATCAGTGGTGGCTCACGGTTCGGGATGGTGCCACGGCAGATGACCTTACTTGGGTGTATTTCAAAGTCGCTATCGGAAGAAGTATGTGGGCACCATTACTACACCGATGCACGAGGAAAGCCTTCGGGGTTGGTACAAGGAAATAAGATCGTGTCGAGTATGAAGCGGAATTTCGAGGTGAGCCGCTATGCTCGAAATTGTGTCAACAGAGCATGATCGTGTGTCCGCTTTGAAGATGGACTTAGGGATGATTTAAGGTTGTTGATTGCTCCACAGCAGGAGCATGAGTTTTTGTTTTGGTAGAAAAGGCTAAAGTAGCCGAAAGGGTCAAGGAGTCCGTGAGATGTAATTACGATAGGAACAAGCGAGAAAAGAGGATTTGGGTCATCCGGATCGGGTAGTAATGCATGTAAGAGGGCTAGCAGAGAGGGCCGAATCAGCAGAAGGCCCATGGCTACTAATCGAGACCACTCAAAGGTAATCACGTGGGAAATCACATTGGGAGGATGTTGGACCGGTGAAAGGGATGCTTTGAATGTGGATCTTTGGATCACCATGTAAGGGATTGTCCTCGAAGTTAGCTAAGAACCACCGGAGGGTCGAACCGTGCTCGGGCTAAAATGTAGGACCACCACGGAGGGTCGTGGTAATGGTAGAGGAGGCAATGGTTCTAGTCGAGGTCACGAAATTTGAGGCGGAGGTGCAAGCAACACAGAGGCAAGGCACTGGTTTAGTCTATCAAAGAAGGCATCGAGAGGAGGGTGGACGACCGGACGTCATAGCCCAGACGTTCCTAATTTTTGGTCTTCCATATGTTGCATTAATTGATGTGGGTTCGATGCATTCATACGTTGCTAGTAGTGTGGTAGAGACCATGAACCTAGACTTTGAGACTACTTCTAGGGAGATGACATTAATTAGCCCTCTAGGTCACTCTGTAGTTGTAAACAAGCTATTTAGGGATGTACCCTTAGAACTCAAGGGGTAGTGTTTGTGGCTGATCTGATGGAACTGCCATTTGGGGAGTTCGATTTGATTCTTGGAATGGGTGGTTGGTTAAGTATCGAGAAAAATTTGGATTGTTTTGCTAAGCGCATGGTTCTAAAGATGGCTGAGGGTGATGAAGTGGTCATGATAGGTAATAGAAGAGATTACCTATCCAATGTGGTGTCTGCTTTGAAGGCTGAGAAGATGGTCAGGAAGGGTTGTGAGGCGTTTTTGGTTCAAATTTGTGCCTTAGAGGCTAAGGAGTCAGCAGTTGAGAAGGTCCGAACAGTAAGAGAATTCACCGATGTGTTTCCAGAGAAACTTTCGGTGCGCCTCGGATCGAGAAGTTGAATTGATATAGACTTATTACCCGAACGGCGCTTTGTGTCTATAGCACCCACCGAATGGCACCAAAAGAATTGGTGGAGTCAAGGCTCAAATTCAGAACTCTTGGACCGAGGGTTTATCCGATCAAGTATATCTCCGTGGGGAGCACTGTCTTTGTTTGTCAAGAAGAAAGACGGGTCAATGCGGATGTGTATCGACTACCATCGCCTAAACAAGTTAACGATCAAAAACAAGTATCCGTTGCCCGGATTGATGACTTGTTTGACCAAGCAAGGGTGCATCGGTTTTCTCAAGATAGACCTTAGGTCGGGTTATCATCAACTTAAGGTGAATGAGGGTGATGTTCACAAGACGGCATTTCGTACTCGGTATGGGCATTACGAGTTTCTAGTGATGCCATTTGGGTTGACAAATGCACCTGCAGCGTTCATGGACTTAATGAATAGGGTGTTTCAGCAGTACTTGGATCAATTTGTCGTGGTGTTTATAGACGACATATTGGTTTATTCAAAGACGGAGGAGGAGCATGACATGCATCTGCGAATAGTTCTACAAGTATTGAGGGAGAAGCAGTTATATGCCAAATTTAGTAAATGTGAATTTTGGCTTAGGGAGGTTGCTTTCTTAGGTCACGTGGTGTCAGCGGAAGGGATTAGAGTAGACCCTCGCAAGGTTGAAGCGGTGTTGGATTGGAAACCGCCTAAGTCAGTGGCAGAAATTTGAAGTTTTTTGGGTCTGGCAGGGTACTATCGAAGATTTGTGGAAGGGTTCTCTTTAATCGTAGCACCACTAACTAAGTTATTAAGAAAAGGAGTTCCATTTGTATGGTCGGAGAAACAGCAGGAAAGTTTTGATAAGCTAAGGAAGATTCTGACGGAAGCCCCATTTCTGCATGCTGACTGAGGCGGGGAAGTTGTTCTGCTTCATTGTGATGCGTCCCATACGGGGTTGGGATGTGTATTGATGCAGGAAGGGAAGGTAGTGGCCTATGCATCCCGTCAGCTAAGACCGCATGAGGTTAACTATCCGACTCACGACTTGGAATTAGCGGCTGTAGTCTTCGCTTTGAAAATATGGAGGCATTACTTGTATGAGGAAAAGTCGATAGTCTACACGGATCACAAAATTCTGAAGAATCTTTTGACTCAGAAGGATTTGAATTTGATGCAGCGCCGATGGATTGAACTGTTAAAGGACTACGACTGTTCAATTGAATACCATCCGGGCAAGGCTAACGTGGTAGCTGACGCTTTGAGTCGAAAAGTTGTGACGAACTTAAGGGTGATGTTTGCTCACCTCAGTCTATACAACGATGGAAGTATTTTGGCAGAGCTGCAAGTTAAGCCAACTTGGATCAAGGAGATTAAGGAAAAACAGTTAGTAGATGAAGGTTTGAATGCGCGGAGATTGCAAGTTCAAGATGGTGGTTTGGAAGGGTATAGTTTGTCTGGTGATGGAGTATTATGTTTTCAAGGGCGAGCTTGGCGTCAAGGATGTTGAATTGAGGCAAAGAATTCTTCAAGATGCACATAGCAGCCCATACGCTATGCATCTTGGAGGTAGCAAGATGTATGGAGATTTGCAAAACAGATTCGTGGCTAGTCATTTGGCGAGGTAATGGCGAATTTGTGAGAAGGTGTCGGCGTGTCATCGAGTTAAGGTGAACACCAGTTGCCATCGTGGTTACTTCAACCGGTGAAGATTCCCGGTGGAAATGGGAGAGGATCACTATGGATTTTGTCGATGGGTTACCCTCACGCCCAAAGAAGAAGGACGCAGATTTGGGTGATTGTGGACCGTCTGACTAAATCAGTCACTTCATACTTGGTAAGGGTGGATTACTCACTTCAGAAGCTAGCTAAGTTGTATGTGTCGAAAATAGTGAGGTTGCATGGAGTGCCAGTATCGATCATCTCAGATAGGGATCCCAGATTTACGTCAAGGTTCTGGAAAGCGTTGCATCAGGCTTTGGGTACACGATTGGACTTCAGTACAGCTTTTCATCCACAGTCTGACGGGCAGTCGGAAAGGGTCATACAGGTCTTAGAAGATATGCTAAGAGATTGTGTTCTGGATTTCAGTGGTAGTTGGGAAGAGTACCTACCGCTAGCAGAATTCGCTTTTAACAATAGTTATCAAGTGAGTATCCAGATGGCACCATATGAAGCACTGTATGGATAGAAATGCCGTACTCCTACGTGTCGGACGGAGTTGGGTGAACGACAAGTTTTGGGTCCAGAATTGGCAACAGAAACTGAAGATAAAGTTAAGGTGATTTGGGCTCGTCTTAAGGAAGCGTCAGATAGGCAGAAGTCTTATGCTGATCTTAAGCGCAAGGAGATGGAATATGCAGTAGGAGATAAAGTTTTTCTGAAGGTGTCGCCTTGGAAAAAGGTATTAAGATTTGGGCAAAAGGAAGCTAAGCCCTAGATTCATCGGACCGTACACAGTGTTGAAATGCGTGGGACCGGTAGCTTACCAGCTTGAGTTGCCGGCAGAGTTGAGCCAGATCCATGATGTCTTCCATGTCTCGATGCTGAGGCGCTATCGATCAGATCCCTCACACGTTGTGCCGGTTGAGGAAATTGAAGTAAACCCGGACTTGTCTTTCGAGGAGGAGCCGGTACAAATCTTGGATCGTGATGTCAAAGTTCTACGTAGGAAGTCAGTGCCTTTGGTAAAGGTGTTATGGCGGAATCATGGTACGGAGGAGGCCACATGGGAACCCGAGGATGTGATGCGGCAGCAATACCCCCAACTCTTCTAATCCAGGTAATTTCGAGGCCGAAATTCTTTTAAGGGGGTAGAACTGTAACATCCTGAATTAGGGGTTGTTTGAAAATTTAATTATTTGTTCCCATGTGTGTGTGTGCTTGAAGAAATAAATACTATGATTTATTTGGCATGTTCTAAGGTCTAGAAATAAACCTGAGCTAGGCTCGACTTAGGGTTAAAATTTCTTTTAAGTGCTTAAAGGAGGAAGCTAGGTGAGATAGGGGTTAAGAAAATTTTGAAAGGAACTTGACACAAAGAACTAATTGGCTAAGTGGTTCCATGCGCCACTTAAGTATTAGAGATGAAGAGGCGCAGTCACGTGTTCGAGTGGCGGGAGGGCATTTACATTTTGTTTTTTTGTATATGAGGTGATGGGCTTAAGTAGTAAGGCTTTAAAGTTTAATGAGGGGTTTTATGACATGAAAGTCTAATGGGAGAGATGGCATGGGCGTTTGAGGGAGGGTGCGGTATCACTCCTTTAGGTCCTGTGTTCGAATCTATGAGGCGACAAATGTTTTGTTTTTATTTTATGCATTTGGCGTGAAGAAGGGTAAGTTAGTGATCGATTTTGGACTCTTGAATTGATAGAGAAAGGCTTAAATTTTTGCCTATTTTCTATTTGGAGGTAAGAGTGAAGTAGTTTATTTCATTTTAATTGTTTGATGAGGTGATTAGAGATTAAAGGTGAGATAAAGCTAGATTTATTTGTGATAATTAAAGGCTGGAAATTATCACAAAATGGAAGGTGATGGCGAAATAGGGACTCTCTAAGGCCATCCATTTTGGTTTAATGATTAACAAGGAGTGCCGAAAATCATTCGTAAAATTTCTACTTTTTTTTCATTCTTTACATCAATTCTCCTTAGTCTTCAAGTGCCAAATTTTTCAAAGTCTTTTCTTCTTTTCTTCTTCTTAGCCTTTTGTCGAAATCCCCTAAGTCTTTTCTTCCATCTCTTTTCTTCCTCTCTAGCCGAATCTACTCCCTACCTTTGTGCCGAAATTTCCTTTCTTCTATTTAGATCCATTTGGCCGAATATCAAGAAGGCATAGGTGCTTTCGGGATTTCTTTGTCCAACCGATTGTGAAGGTAAGTAATAGCCGAAACTCTCTTTTCTTCTTTCTCTCTGTCGACTTGGATGAATGGGAAAAATCAAAATATATTGGTGGCTAATCAGTGTTGAAACCAATTTTATCTAGGTACTCCGGGATTTTTGAAGTATTCAGTCAAGCCTCCATTCGTTAGCAATTAGTCTTGGTAAGTGGTGGTAAGGATCTATTTTAGTAAACCATTTAGTTGGCATTTGAAAGCCGAAGGCTATTGTTGTGGCTACTAATAATTTCTGATTGTAGGAAGGTGAAGCAGATTCGCATACCGTGTGCTGAAGTTTGTACTCAAGGGCGTTTAGGTGAGGTTTCGGGTTCATGTGTTAACCCTTTGGATTTATGTGGTTTAGCCGAATAGCTATGTCACTAACTTTCAGGTTTCGCCGAATATAGGAGCAAGAGATCTAGTGTGGCCGATTGACTCTTCAGGATTTAGGGCTACCGATAGTAACAGGTGTGTACATACACACTTTATAACTAATTAATGTGTTGAATATGGATTGTGTAGATTTAGATTTAATACCATAAAGGTATAAGCAAGGATCCAGGTAAGTCCTTGTCAATATGAGTTTGACTATGATGCTTGACATATTTGGTATATGTGGCATATAAGAAGATTGGCTTTTGATAAATTCAGTATAAGTTATTAAATAAACATGTTTGGCATAATTTATGTTAAGTGCATATCATAAATATGTGGGTTAATCGAGTGGGAGGTGGTTTGGGAAGTGATATCGATGGGTTGGCCCCACGATGATATTATGGGATTGACACGGTGATTTGGTGTGACTTTCGGACACCGGTGGTTTGGTTTGGTACCACATTTCGTGACTATGGTCACTTAGTGCATGTTAAATTTAGAGGTTTGGCACCTCATAGTCTTGGTGCTTCTCCGCCCCTCGTGGCTTAGCACCACGGTGAAAATATGGATTAGATGAACTTTGAAATATTTTAATTTTATTTTGGTTTTATTTATTCAAGTTTCAATAAGGCCTCCTAAGATTTTATTTTTACTATTTTACATGTTTTGGATGAATTATTTAAACTGTTTAATGACTTTAAAATGGTTACACAAGTTTCTTAAATTCAAACGTAAATGATTTTCTTTCGTACCATCGGGTACATTGAAAGAATTGGTAACAACTTGACTTAACAGATTTTAAATAACAAAGCTAAGTGTTGTCTTTTTATACACCTCAAATGTTTTAAACAATACTATATTCTTTTTACCAAAAATTTAAAGTAACTAAAAGGGGGTTTTCAACAAATTTTCTTCTGTAACATACCAGATTCGGTCGTAATGTTTGGGCCGGGTTTGGGGTGTTACAAAATTGGTATCAGAGCCCAGTTCAAAGCTCAACTGTGGGGGCCCAAGGCCCAAAATGTTTTTGGTAGGCCTTTTTGAAATATTTTTGGTTTTGAACAGCATGGCACCGAGTCTCCGGCACCAATCCGCCCAGGTAAGTACTTCTGACTTCTTTGTGAATTATTATCTGTAGAAGGGTAGGTATGGAACGTAGATAGTATGATAAGTGCTTTAAACTTTAGGACTAGTTACCCCAACAAAGGACATAAGACTTTAAATGCCTAAGTAAACAAACCTACGACCAAGTCGCCGAGTTAGGGTGTGGTAACCCTGGTGCGCATATCTAGGATTGGATTCGGAAGAGCTTGGTACTTAAGCATTCCTCGTGACTTACCTCCTTTTCGCAGGAATCCTACCTGGTGCGTAGCTTCGGTTCACCCCAACCAAGAGGACTCGGTCATAGGCAAAACATACTGAGTAAAACCCGAAAGGGATTAGCCATGTTTTATGGAAACTCTAGTTTTAAAATCATTAGAGCATCTCTTTTTAATAGTAGCGAAAAAATTTATTTCTGGAAAATTTTCAAAATACTTTCAATTTACCAAAATTATCAAAATGCCCCTAGTGGCAAAATTACGAATATGCCCTTGGTTTCTAAAATTACCGTACTACCCCGATTTCAATAAAATTCTTATACTTTGCAAAAGTATCCAAAATTCTGTATTTCAAAATAATACCCTGACTTTGGAAATTTACAAAATTACCCCTGATTGACAAAATTACCAAAATACCCCTGGATTCCAAAATTCTGCCGTACCTTTAATTTGACAAATTTTCAGAAATACCCTCTAGTTTTGGAAATTTCAAATTTCAAAGCGTCCTGATTTATTAAAGTTTTAAAATTTCTCTGGTTATTACGAAAATACCCCTGTAGGAAAATGACGAAAATACCCTTGGGATAGAAACGGACAGAAATGCCCGAAAGAGTGAGTGTGTATGAAAGGTATTAGGGAATGGATGTGCTTTCCTGTGTGAACTAGGATAGAGGACTTAAAACTTTGATTGATCGAAAGAATCTCTATTAAACTCTCTTCATAAAATTTCTTCGCGGGTAACCAAGTGAAACAAGTACTAATCCATAAAAATTTCTTAATCATATTAAAAGCGTAATAGTTAAGAATGAGCTCTAGAGGACGTGGCCATTGTGGGACGTGGTAGGGGTAGGATGACCGTGGAAGAACCCGTGAGGTCAGGTCAGGGGTTTGAGAATGAGGTACCACCGCCACCACCACCCCCGACTTTTGGTGCTGAGGAGCAGGATCAGACGGGAGGTGAGGCAGTGTCGCAAGCTGTGTTGCGAGTCCTTGAGATGGTGGCTGGGGCAAGTGGAGGTATGGGAGCTCGAAAATCTGTACCCGAGCGACTCCGATCCAACGGGGCTGAGGTATTCCGGGGTGTATCGGGAGTAGCACCTAGTGCGGCAGAATATTGGTTAGAATCGACTGAGAGGATCATGGATGATCTCGATCTGACAAGTGAGGAGAAGCTGAAAGGAGCGGTGTCACTTCTAAAGGATGAGTCATATCAGTGGTGGCTCACGGTTCGGGATGATGCCACGGCAGATGACCTTACTTGGGTGTATTTCAAAGCTTCTTATCAGAAGAAGTATGTGGGCACTAGCTACACTGATGCACAGAGGAAAGCCTTTCTGGGGTTGGTACAAGGAAATAAGACTGTGTCAGAGTATGAAGCGAAATTTTGAATTTGAGCCGCTATGCTCGGGAATTGTGTCAACAGAGCATGATCGTTGTGTCCGCTTTGAAGATGGACTTAGGGATGATTTAAGGTTGCTGATTGCTCCACAGCAGGAGCGTGAGTTTGCTATTTTGGTAGAAAAGGCTAAAGTAGCCGAAGGGGTCAAGGAGTCCGTGAGACAGAATTACGATAGGAACAAGCAGAAAAGAGGATTTGGGTCGTTTGGATGGGGTAGTAATGCACAGAAGAGGGCTAGGGAGAGTGGGTCGAATCAGGCAGGAAGGCCCATGGCTACTAATCAGAGACCAGCTCAGTGTAATCGCTGTGGGAAATCACATTGGGGAGGATGTTGGACTGGTGAAAGGAGATGCTTTGAATGTGGATCTTTGGATCACCGTGTAAGGGATTGTCCTCAGAAGTTAGCTAAGAACCAGCCAGAGGGTCAGAACCGTGCTCAGGCTAGAAATGTAGGACCACCACAGAGGGGTCGTGGTAATGGTAGAGGAGGCAATGGTTCTAGTCGAGGTCGCAGAATTTTGGGCAGAGGTGCAAGCAACACAGAGGCAAGGCAGCCTGGTTTAGTCTATCATGATGAAGGCGTCGAGAGGAGGGTGGACGACCGGACGTCATAACTGATACGTTCCTAATTTTGGTCTTCCATATGTTGCATTAATTGATGTGGGTTCGACGCATTCATACGTTGCTAGTAGTGTGGTAGAGACTATGAACCTAGACTTTGAGACCGCTTCAGGAGATGATAATTAGCCCTCTAGGTCACTCTGTAGTTGTAAACAAGCTATTTAGGGATGTACCCTTAGAACTCAAGGGTAGTGTTTGTGGTCGATCCGATGGAAGCGCCATTTGGGGAGTTCGATTTGATTCTTGGAATGGGTGGTTGGTTAAGTATCGTGCAAAATTTGGATTATTGCTAAGCGCATGGTTCTAAAGATGGTGAGGGTGATGAAGTGGTCATGATAGGTAATAGAAGAGATTACCTATCCAATGTGGTGTCTACTTTGAAGGCTGAAAAGATGATCAGGAAGGGTTGTGAGGCGTTTTTGGTTCGAATTTGTGCCTTGGAGGCTAAGGAGTCGTGATTGAGAAGGTCCGAACGAGTAGGGAATTCTTGATGTGTTTCGGAGAAACTTCCGGTTCCGCCTCCAGATCGGAAGTTGAATTTAGTATAGACTTATTACCCGAAAGCGGCGCTCGTGTCTATAGCACCCTACCGAATGGCACCAAAAGAATTGGTGGGTGAAGGCTCAAATTCGAGAACTCTTGGACCGAGGGTTTATCAGGCCAAGTATATCTCCGTGGGGAGCACTGTCTTGTTTGTCAAGAAGAAAGACGGGTCAATGCGGATGTGTATCGACTACCATCAACTAAACAAGTTAACGATCAAAAACAAGTATCCGTTGCCCCGGATTAATGACTTGTTTGACCAACTGAAGGGTTCATCGATTTTCTCAAAGATAGATCTTAGGTCGAGTTATCATCAACTTAAGGTGAAGGAGGGTGATGTTCACAAGATGGCATTCTGTACTCGGTATGGGCATTACGAGTTTCTAGTGATGCCATTTGGGTTGACCAACGCACCTGCAGCGTTCATGGACTTAATGAATAGGGTGTTTCAACAGTACTTGGATCAATTTGTCGTGGTGTTTATCGACGACATATTGGTTTATTCAAAGACGGAGGAGGAGCATCACATGCATTTGCGTATAGTTCTACAAATCTTGAGGAGAAGCGATTATATGCAAAATTGATAAATGTGAATTTTGGCTTAGGAGGTGGCTTTCTTAGGTCACGTGGTGTCGATGGAAGGATTAGAGTGGACCTCGCAAGGTTGAAGCGGTGTTGGATTGGAAACCGCCTAAGTCGATGGTAGAAATTTAAAGTTTTCAGGTGCGGTAGGTACTATCGAAGATTTGTGGAAGGGTTCTCTTTAATCGCAGCACCACTAACTAAGTTATTATGAAAAGGAGTTCCATTTGTATGGTCGGAGAAACAGCAGGAAAGTTTTGATAAGCTAAGGAAGATTCTAACGGAAGCCTCAGTTCTAATCTGACTGAGGCGGGGAAGTTGTTCTGATTTCTTGTGATGCGTCCCATTCGGGGTTGGAATGTGTATTGATGCAGGAAGGGAAGGTAGTGGCCTATGCATCCCGTCAGCTAAGACCGCATGAGGTTAACTATCTGACTCACGACTTGGAATTAGCGGCAGTAGTTTTCGATTTGAAAATATGGAGGCATTACTTGTATGGGGAAAAGTCGATAGTCTACACGGATCACAAAAGTCTGAGGAATCTTTTGACTCAGAAGGATTTGAATTTGAGGCAGTGCCAATGGATTAAACTGTTAAAGGAATACGACTGTTCAATTGAATACCATTCGGGCAAGGCTAACGTGGTAGCTGACGCTTTGAGTCGGAAAGTTGTGACGGACTTAAGGGCGATGTTTGCTCACCTCAGTTTATACGACGATGGAAGTCTTTTGGCAGAGCTGCAAGTTAAGCCAACTTGGATCAAGGAGATTAAGGAAAAACAGTTAGTAGATGAAGGTTTGAATCTTGGAGATTGCAAGTTCAAGATGGTGGTTTGGAAGGGTATAGTTTGTCCGGTGATGGAGTATTATGTTTTCAAGGCGAGCTTGTATCGTCAAGGATGTTGAATTGAGGCAAAGAATTCTTCAAGATGCACATAGCAGCCATATCGCTATGCATCCTAGAGGTAGCAAGAAGTATGGATATTTGTAGAAAGCGATTACGGTGGCGAGGTCAAGCGCGAAATGGCGAATTTGTGGGAAGGTGTCGATGTGTCGCGAGTTAATTTGAACACCGGTTGCCATCGAGGTTACTTCAAACGGTGAAGATTCCCGATGGAAATGGGAGAGGATCACTATAGATTTTGTCAGTGGGCTACCCCTCACACCCAGCAAGAAGGACACAGTTTGGGTGATTGTGGACCGTCTGACTAAATCAGGTCACTTCATACCGGTAAGGGTGGATTACTCACTTTAGAAGCTAACTAAGCTATATGTGTCAGAAATAGTGAGGTTGTATGGAGTGCCAGTATCGATCATCTCAGATAGGGATCCCAGATTTACGTCAATGTTCGGAAAGCATTGCATCGGGCTTTGGGTACGATTGGACTTCAAGATGACTTTCCATCCACAAATCGATGGGCGATCGGAAAGGGTCATATGATTTTAGAAGATATGCTAAGAGGTTGTGTTCGGATTTGGTGGTAGTTGGGAAGAGTACCTACCGCTAGCGTAATTCACTTATAACAATAGTTATCAGCGAGTATCCAGATGGCACCATATGAAGCAATTGTATGGACGAAAATGCCGTACTCCTACGTGTTGGATGGAGTTGGGTGAACGATAAGTTTTGGGTCGAAATTGGTATGTAAACCGAAGATAAAGTTAAGGTGATTCGGGCTCGTCTTAAGGAAGCGTCAGATAGGCAGAAGTCTTATGCTGATCTTAAGCGCAAGGAGATGGAATATGCAGTAAGAGATAAAATTTTTCTGAAGGTGTCGCCTTGGAAAAAGGTATTAATATTTGGGCGAAAAGGGAAGCTAAGCCCTAGATTCATCAGACCGTATACGTGTTGAAATGCGTGGGACCGGTAGCTTACGATTGAGTTTTGGCAGAGTTGAGCGGATCCATGATGTCTTCCATGTCTCAATCCGAGGCGCTATCGATCGAGATCCCTCACGTTGTGCCGATTGAGGAAATTGAAGTAAACCCAGACTTGTCTTTCAAGGAGGAACCGGTACAAATCTTGGATCGTGATGTCAAAGTTCTACGTAGGAAGTCAGTGCCTTTGGTAACGGTGTTATGGCGGAATCATGGTACGGAGGAGGCCACATAGGAACCCGAGGGTGTGATGCGGCAGCAATACCCCCAACTATTCTAATCCAGGTAATTTCGAGGCCGAAATTCTTTTAAGGGGGGTAGAACTGTAACATCCTGAATTAGGGGTTGTCTGAAAATTTAATTATTTGTTCCCATGTGTGTGTGTGCTTTAAGAAATAAATACCATGATTTATTTGGCATGTTCTAAGGTCTAGAAATAAACCCGAGCTAGGCCTGACTTAGGGGGTTAAAAATTTCTTTTTAAGTGCTTAAAGGAGGGAAGCTAGGTGAGATAGGGGTTAAGAAAATTTTCGAGAGGAACTTGACACAAAGAACTAATTGGCTAAGTGGTTCCATGCGCCACTTAAGTGTTGGAGGCGAAGAGGGGCGCAGGTCACAGGTTCGAGTGGCAGGAGGGGCATTTTGCGTTTTGTTTTTTTTATATATAAGGTGATGGGCTTAAGTAGTAAGGCTTTAAAGTTTAATGAGGGGGTTTTATGACATGAAAGTCTAATGGGGAGAGATGGCATGGGGCGTTTGAGGGAGGTGTGGCGATCACTCCTTTAGGTCCTGTGTTGAATCTATGAGGTGACAAATGTTTTTGTTTTTATTTTATACAAATTGGCGTGAAGAAGGGTAAGTTAGTGATCTGATTTTGGACTCTTGAATTGATAGAGATAAGGCTTAAATTTTTGCCTATTTTTAATTTGGAGGTAAGAGTGAAGTAGTTTATTTCATTTTAATTGTTTGATGAGGTGATTAGGAGATTAAAGGTGAGATAAAGCTAGATTTATTTGTGATAATTAAAGGCTAGAAATTATCACAAAATGGAAGGTGATGGCCGAAATAGGGACTCTCTAGGGCCATCCATTTTCGGTTTAATGATTAACAAGGAGTCTGAAAACTAAAATTTCTACTTTTTTTTCATTGCTGCTGTCGAATGCTCCTTAGTCTTCAAGTGCCATATTTTTCAAAGTCTTTTCTTCTTTTCTTCTTCTTAGCCTTTTGCCGAAATCCCCTAAGTCTTTTCTTCCATCTCTTTTCTTCCTCTCTAGCCGAATCTACTCCCTACCTTTGTCCTGAAATTTCCTTTCTTCTATTTAGATCCATTTGGCCGAATATCAGGAAGGCATAGGTGCTTTCGGGATTTCTTTGTCCAACCGATTGTGAAGGTAAGTAATAGCCAAAACTCTCCTTTCTTCTTTCTTTCTGTCAACTTGGATGAATGGGAAAAACTGAAATATATTGGTGGCTAATCAATGTTGAAACCGATTTTATCTAGGTACTCCGGGATTTTTGAAGTATTCAGTCAAGCCTCCATTCGTTAGCAATTAGTCTTGGTAAGTGGTGGGAAGGATCTATTTTAGTAAACCATTTAGTTGGCATTTGAAAGCCGAAGGCTATTATTATGGCTACTAATGATTGCCAATTGTAGGAAGGTGAAGCAGATTCGCATATCGTGTGCTGAAGTTTGTACTCAAGGGCGTTTAGGTGAGGTTTCGAGTTCATGTGTTAACCCTTTGGATTTATGTGGTTTAGCCGAATAGCCGTGTCACTAACTTTCAGGTTTGGCCGAATATAGGAGCAAGAGATCTAGTGTGGCCGATTGACTCTTCGGGATTTAGGGCTACTGATAGTAACAGGTGTGTACATACACAATTTATAACTAATTAATGTGTTGAATATATTGTGTATGCTAAACTAGATTGTGTAGATTTGGATTTAATACCATAAAGGTATAAGAAAGGATCCAGGTAAGTCCTTGTCAATATGAGTTTGACTATGATGCTTGACATATTTGGTATATGTGGCATATAAGAAGATTGGCTTTTGATAAATTCAGTATAAGTTATTAAATAAACATGTTTGACATGATTTATGTTAAGTGCATATCATAAATATGTGGGTTAAGCGAGTGGAGGGGGAAGTGATATCCGTGTCTTGAACACGGTGGTTTGGTACCACATTTCGTGACTACGGTCACGGAGGTTTGGCACCTCATAGCATCTCGTCCCGTGGCTTAGCACCACGATTGGGTTGGCCCCACAGATGATATTATGGGATTGGCGCTTGGTGATTTGGTATCACACGTGGGTTGGCCCCATAACTTGTTATTTGTGACTTGAGTCACCAAAGTGGTTTGGCACCACAATATTGATGAATATCGTGACTTTGAGTCACCGGTGGTTTAGCACCACCGGTGGTTTGGTACCACATGGGGTAGAGAAAGGTGTTTTGGATGGCTAGGTTGGGTGCATGTTAAACTTAGTGCATGTTAAATTTAGTTATAAATTGTGTATGATGTTGCACTAAACCGGGGGAAGGGTTACACATTGAGTCTTGGTGACTCACCTTCTCCTTTAATATTTTTCAGGTAACTCGTAGATCGCGGATGAGGCGCCGGATGGACTCGAGAGGGGGCCATGCAGTGAGAATATGGATTAGACGAACTTTGAATTATTTTTATTTTATTTTTGGTTTTATTTGTTCAAGTTGTAATAAGGCCTCCTAAGATTTTATTTTTACTATTTTACATGTTTTGGATGAATTATTTAAACTGTTTAATGACTTTAAAATGGTTACACAAGTTTCTTAAATTCAAACGTAAATGATTTTCTTTCATACCATTAGGTACATTAACAGAATTGGTAACAACTTGATTTAACAGATTTTAAATAACAAAGCTAAGTGTTGTCTTTTTATACACCTCAAATGTTTTAAACAATACTATATTCTTTTTACCAAAAATTTAAAGTAACTAAAAGGGGGTTTTCAACAAATTTTCTTCTGTAACATACCAGATTCGGTCGTAATGTTTGGGCCGGGTTTGGGGTGTTACACAAAACATGGTTTCTATGCTTATGTTTGTGTATATGATCTCGGTTAAGGTGAGTTTATGTGTAACTTGTTCAATATGCTATGCTAATGATAGACGAATTATGTGTTTTGGTAATAAGGTAAATGATATATGCTTGATGCATTTAGTAAGAATAAATGATGTTAAGTTTTAATGATTTTGGTTACGTGATATTTATATATATACATAATGAAGTATGTCTATGAATGTTGGAAGCTAAAGTTATCCATAATTCGGATTAGGAAGTTGATAAAAGGATAATTATATGTATGAATGTGTATAGGATATTCTGATTCGGTTTATAATGGCGATGTATGCACCTTTATTATGCTTGAACGATTGGTTATATAGGTACGGTTGATGAAGGCAAATAATGAATCATTGTATGGTTTTTTGGTTGATATGCTTGTTCATGTTTATTTTATATGCATGCCTATTATTAGTGTGGATGTTTAATATAGACAAACATACGTAACATGTGAAATTATATTGTCATGACTAAATTAATGGAATAGGTTACAATTGATTTGGTAAATATACATAGAAAAGAGTTTTTAGGATAAATGCATATAATATAATGATTTCAAAGGTATGTATGGCCATATGGTAATGTTGATAATGTCATATATGTGATTGGATATTAAGTTGTTTATGTCTTGGTTCAAATTTGGAACATGTTCAATTAAGTTTTGATGTATGTTCGAATTGAATTATTAAAATAATTGAATTATGGATATTCAAGTTTGATAATGATATAAATGTATCGTTATTCTTTGGTGCATGAAAGGTGATGAATAATTGTGCTGAACTGTGTTTTATACTGTGATGTTTCGTAACCTTAATCTGGCGACAGATTCGGGTTTGGGGTGTTACAATAACACCGGGGGAGTCAGCTGATGACTGAGACTTCTTCCTATCTAGGTTAAGGAGGCATGTCTGCCCCCAACCTGATATATGTGTTATATCGGATCGGGGCCCTGGAATACTAGCCGCAATAGAGCGCCAGGGAAGCCTGTGGCATCGCACACACCATCGATATTGCCTAAGGCATGTTGCATCCAACTACTACGGGCAACGATCTAAAAGTCAGTGACGGCAAGTGACCGATATGGGTATGTAATATCTATTAATATAATTTCATTTGTAATATTCAATTTATTCTCAATTGAAGAGTGGTATGTAATATTCGCTATCAACGTATATTGGTAGGGTACGAGATTAATAATAACCGTTTTCAGGAGATGTTTGCGAGTTTGCGCTCAGATAACGACGAAGACGCAAACTACCTGTGCAATATTCCTTTCAAACAGTGGACACAAGCATATGACGGCGGCCTACAATATGGTCATATGACCACAAACCTGGCCAAATGCATAAATTCTGTTCTAAAAGGAATCCGTCATCTGTCGATTACATCGGTTGTGCGAGATACATTTTCGTTTAGTGGCACTATTTTCGAAGCGAGCAGCAAGTTATAGAGGGCAGATGCAAGGAGGCCATGTATGGAGCCCAAAGGTCTTGCAAGAAATAAACAAGGGGAAGGCACGGGCCAACACCATGCACACAGTGTGTCACGATCGCGACAGCCTATGGTTTCGTGTCATGGAGTTTGATGACCGAACCAATGTATTGTTGGAAGCGAAGATCGTGTACACTTGACAAATAGGACTGCGCGATGTGGGATATTTGATGCACCGTTACCCATGCGCCATGTACTTGCGGCTTGTCGAATCTCCGTCTTGATCCCATGAGCTATGTCGAAAAAGTGTATAAATTAGAAAACATGTACAACATGTGGAGACACGTATTCCACCGATCCAGATGAATGTAAGTGGCCGTCGGTATCGCTTGCACAGTATAAGTTGTAGTCGGATAGACAATTGAGGCGCAAACCAAAAGGTCGACCTTTCTCGAGTAGAATACGCAACAATATGGATATCCGAGAAACGAGCAACCAAAGTAGGCTGTGCAGATGGTGTAGGAACCGGGGCATACATCTCCTTCGTGTCCAAATCGAGAATAGTTGACCGTGTTCTTAGCTTTTTGTCTCTTCATGGCTATGTAATTTCTATTTTTTTATGAAAGCAGTGAACTTTTGTACAAGAACTTTTATTTTATTCAAGTTTTAATTTATTAAAAAATTAAATTACAATAAAAAAAAAAAAGCATTATTTTGTTAAATATATAAAAACTAAATTACAATAAAAAATTAAACCATTTCTATTTTATTAAAGATATTAAAATTAAATTAAATTAAAAAATTAAATTACATTAAAAAATAAAATTAAATTACAATAAAAAATAAAAAAATGTTATTTTATTAAATATATAAAAATTAAATTACAATAAAAAAATTAATGCATTTATATTTTATTAAAGATATTAAAATTAAATTACATTAAAAATAAAATTACATTAAAAATTAAATTACAATAAAAAATAAAAACTATTATTTTATTAAATATATAAAAACTAAATTACAATAAAAATTTAAACCATTTCTATTTTATTAAAGATATTAAAATTAAATTACATTAAAAAATTAAATTGCATTAAAAAATAAAAATCAAATTACAATAAAAAATAAAAATTGTTATTTTATTAAATATATAAAAACTAAATTACAATAAAAAAATTAAACCATTTCTATTTTATTAAAGATATTAAAATTAAATTACATTAAAAAATTAAATTACATTAAAAATTAAATTACAATAAAAATAAAAAGCATTATTTTATTAAATATTTAAAAACTAAATTACAATAAAAAATTAAACCATTTCTATTTTATTATTTTCTTTTATTAAAAATTAAAATTAAAAAATTATATTACAATTAAAAATAAAAAGTCGGTCAGAATCGGTGTTGATGCTTGGGTTGAATCGAGTGCCACAGGTGATTAGTGATTCTGTATTGGATTCCTCCTTCGTCTAGCTTAGGTGGGGTCGTGGAACCTCGGCGGGATTAGGTTCCTCCCAAGCCTTGGGTCAGTTGTGGTGTCTTTGCGAGGATGACCCACCTTGATAAAATAATGACCCCGGAGGTGTTTGCATAAACCACGGCGGAAGTGTCTGAATCCCGTATGGCGAAGGAGGGTGGTAGAAAGAAGTGCTCCCGACGGCGCCTCCTGTGATCCCTCATGTGACGACAGCCTAAAGATCGGTTGGCCAGCTGGAGTAGTCGAGAATGACTCGAACCCGGCCATGCATTCCAATTTGGGGTCGGACTGGGAAAAGGAAACATATATGGGTTAGGAGGATACATACAAGGGATAGGGTACGCACCTGGCATAAAGGGTAAAGGCTGTGATGTCGGTGTCGTCAATTTGAATCGATGGGCCCGATTGATGTGTCGGCTGTTGATGGCCCCGTCTCATCACCCTTCTTCTTGAATTTAAAGGGCCTCGACGTTCCCTTATTTCACGAAGTTACCGTCGCCTCTTTTCTTCCGACAACATATACGGCTTACTATGGATCATAAACCATGGCATGTATTCCGGCACGCACGCTAACTCAGGAATGATGATTGGTTCTCGGATAGGTAAATAGTCATACCGGTTCTCCCACGTCTCGATATGTGCTAACCAAAATCTTGGCCAATCCGTGTGCAGCTGCTGTAAGTCCACTTTGTGCTCATCATCGAACACCTTGGTGGCACGGGAATCGGTTGCCAAAATCCAAATTGTCGCAGAACCCGATCTGACTGGTGCATCTCCACGGTCGCATAGGTGATCAATGGGACCTTCACGTGCCAACTGTTCGGATTTTGGAAGAACTCCTCTGGAATTACTGCCCAAATTTCTGGATCCTCGTACGGTGTCTGTAACATCCTAAATTTTTGGGCCTATGCGTTTAATGAGTGAATATGTGAAATGAGTTAATTTAAGTGTTAGGGGTCCAAATTGGGCTCAGGCTTAGGCAGAGGCCTTGATTAAAATTATCTGTTTGGGCATTATAGGGTTTAAAAGGTAGTATCTATGTTTAAAATACCAAAGTGGGCTTGTGGCCCAATCTTAGGAGGTGACGCCACACAAGGAGTAAGGGGCCCAAATTTAAGTTTCATGGAGCCCAATTCTTTTAATTTAAGTTAGCTAAATTTTGGGCATTAGGATTAGGTGGAGTGAATGGCAACAAGGCTAAAATTTAGGGGTTTTAATGTTTAAAATATGTGGATAATAAGCGAGATAAAGGCTATTATTTAGGAATTTATTTTATGTGGATAATAAGCAGATAAAGGCTAAGATCTAGGGATTTTATGATTAAAATATGTGGATAATATCTTGATAAAGGAGGAAGGAGTTAGAGATAATTAAGTCTCTTTTAGATGAGCTAGTAGATTAAGATAAAGGAGAAAAGTTAGGAATTTATCTACAAAGAGAGTGATGGCCAAGAATCTATCACTGAGAGGAGTAAAGAAACCAGCTACTACATGGCAAAGGGTTGCCGAATTTCCTATAAATAGGGGGGCTAGCTCCTTGTTTCTGACATTAAATCCTCTCCCTTTTGTGCCGAAATTCCTTAGCTTCTTTTCTCCAAATTTCTTTCTCCAATTTCTCTAAAAGTCGAAAACTCCATTATTCTCTTCTTTCTCCTAAAAGCTGAAAACTCCATTATTCTCTTCCTTCTCTAAAAAGCCGAAATCTCTATAGTTTTTATTTTATTCATCCTATTTGAGAAATTGTTCTATACTTTCGGCATTTAAATCCTCTATTGACATTGTCGAATTCTCTCTCTAGTACTAGTCGAATCTCCTAAGTTAAGGTAAGAGTAGATTTTTGATTAGTTCTCATAATCTATTCCCGATTTTTGAAAAGGCAAAAGCCGAAAACTAATAGTTTAATGGTTTATGATAGGCGGCAAGTCGGGATTTGAAGGAAGCCTAGTCGACTAGATCTAAAAGCCGAAATTCATAAGTCTCCAATTTCGAGATTTTTAAGGTAAGAAGATTTTCCTAGATTTTTATTAGATTTCATCATTATATACAAGATTTTAACTTTATAAAGAGGATTAACGATTAAATATTATTATAGTAACTCGATAAGGATTTATGATGGAATTAAATATGGATCGTGCAAAAGAAAGAATCCTAAGTTTAAGAAACAAGCGATCTCTTTGTTCGAGATTGGCCAATTGGTTGTGGACCGGCTTCTGAACAACACCTTAGGCAGATAGCAGTTGTGTCGACTAAGGATAGCGTCGAATAGAAAGCCTCGTTTTATCGGCAATCAGGTGTGTAGATTCTTGACACATAAGCTTTGTTATATTATATGTATGTTATGGGCTAAAAGCGGAAAAGGTGTGTAGATCTCTATCACACTAGTTAATCTGAATTATATGTATGTTATGGGCTAAAAGCCAAAAATGAGGTCAGTATGAACGATCGTATTACCCGTAAAGGGTAGGCAAGGGATGCAGTGCGTAATCATAGAAACTTCTTAATGTGTATCAAGTATGTAAAAATATGTGATCTATTTAGATAGTTTAATGTTACGATTCTTGCATGTATGCATGGGATGGGATTGATTGATTTACTGGAAGGGGAGCGGTCATGAGGCGATCGGTGGCTTTGCCACATAGGTCACATAGTGATCGGTCTTTATAACAAATGACCAATTGTCAATATATTATTAAGGTCGCACAATGATCGGTGGGTTTCGCCACATAGGTCACATAGTGATCGGTCTTTATGAATGAAGACAAATTGTCGATATGGTGTGTAGCGGATGGTGGGTTGATTGTAGAAATCCCACGGTGTGATGGTTGGTGCGGGGTGTGTAGAGGATGGACTCATAGGTTTGGGATGGGCCATGTTGCATATTTTGTTACCCTTGTATACGGGCCAAGGCTCATAATGTGTTTGTGGGCCTCAAGCCTTTTATGTGTTCTCGGATTTGCACATCGAGTCTTGGTGACTCAACCTTTATTTTTCCCAACATTTCGTGAGCGGTAGATCGTGAACATGGGAGCCGAGGTGGACTCGAGGGCCATCAAGTTTTATTTCTACAAATTATTTGGGATTTCTTTAAGTTTATTTTATTTTTATTTGGGATTTTTTAAGGCCCTAGTTTTTATTCGACTAAAAAGTTTTCAATGTTATGCAACTTATAAATTTTATGTCAAGGTTTATTTATACTTAATAATACTAATATAAGATTTTATTTTTAAAATGTCATTTATTTACTCTAATAAAGTCTAATTAACTTACGACTTCCAAAACCAACAAGGCAAAAGTTTTCTATGTACAAGCCGTGACACGCCAGATCCAGTCGAAACGCATGGGCCGGATTTGGGGTGTTACAATTTTGGTATCAGAGCCCAGTTCAAAACTCGGGCATTGAAATGGGTCTAGAAATGTTTTTAGAAAAAAAAATTTTGGTTCGAGGACATGGCCTTGAGTCTACAACACCCGATCCGCCTGTAAGTATTCTAAACTCTTCTTGTGTTATTTATGTGGGCTTAATGAGCTTTATGGGACGTAGACTATCTAGGTTAGAACTTGATGGACTCTAGGCTTAGGCAAACAACTCTTCAATTCCATAAGACTTAACTTCACTAAAACAAAACTATAAACGAGTCACAAGACTAAGGTGTGGCAGCAGCATATGCATGTCTAGGAGTAGATCCTAAGAGCTTGGTATTTAAGCGGTCCAAGTGACTCACCTCCTCTTCAAAGGAATCTTACAGTGCATAGTATTTGTTCACTTTAGCCATGACAGGTGTGGCAATAGGCATACGCATGCCTAGGAGTGGATTCGAGGAGAGCTTGGTATTTAAGCGATCCTAGTGACTCACCTCCTCTTCACAGAATCTTACGTGTGTGTGACTATTCACTCTAGCTATAAGGACTTGTTCATGGGTGAACCCATAATTAAAACCGAAAGGGACCAACCACCTATTTTGCAAACAAAACCCCAAAGTTTTGTACACTTCGAGAAAAAAATACATTTGATTTGAAAATGTTACAACTATGAAGAAAATTACCAAATTACCCTTGTTTTGCAAAATGACCAAAATAGCTACGATTTGTAGAATTACCAAATTACCCTTGTTTTGTAAAATTATCGAAATACCCTAAATCATAAAATTACCAAAATACCCTCGGATCACAAAATTACCGAAATACCCTTAAATTTCAAAATTACCGAAATACCCTCAGATTTTAAAATTTTTGAAATGCCCCGGATTCCAAAATTACCAAAATAACCTCGATTTCCAAAATTACCAAAATACTCCTAGGAATGCAAAATTACCAAAATACCCTTATTTTATAAAATCATCAAGGAACCTCATTTGAAAAAATTTACAAAATGCCCTCAGAGGATAAAATTACGAAAATACCCTTGGGTAGTGAAAACAACAACCACAACAACAACAGCAACACTTTTCTGTAATGAACATGAGTTCATGATTGAATGTATGGGTTTCTTAGAGGATATGAACTTGAGGCAGTATCGTGAATGCGAATTGAAATAATTACTCTTAAAACTATCATTCATAAGACCGTCTGTGGTTAAAAAAAAAGTGGAAGAAAACTAATAATTCATAAAATTTCTAATCGGATAAACATAAATCGGTAGAATGAGTACAAGGGACGAAGACGCTTCAGATCACGAATAATGGTGCGTACCTACCATAGTATACTAAGTGTTTATTTTGGCTTTAGAATTAGAGTCTTGCAGACAAAAGCATAGTGGTGAGACTCGGGTAGAATGATTACTAGTTAGTTGGAAATTTTGAGGACGAAATTTCTTTAAGGAGGTAGAAGCTGTAACATCCTAAATTTTTGGGCCTATGCGTTTAATGGGTGAATATGTGGAATGAGTTAATTTAAGTGTTAGGGGTCCAAATTGGGCTCGAGCTTAAGCGAGAGGCCTTGATTAAAATTATCTGTTTGGGCATTATAGGGTTTAAAAGGTAGTATCTATGTTTAAAATACCAAAGTGGGCTTGTGGCCCAATCTTAGGAGGTGACGCCACACAAGGAGTAAGGGCCCAAATTTAAGTTTCATGGAGCCCAATTCTTTTAATTTAAGTTAGCTAAATTTTGGGCATTAGGATTAGGTGAAGTGGATGGCAACAAGGCTAAAATTTAGGGTTTTAATGTTTAAAATATGTGGATAATAAGCAGATAAAGGCTATTATTTAGGAATTTATTTTATGTGGATAATAAGCGAGATAAAGGCTAAGATCTAGGATTTTATGATTAAAATATGTGGATAATATTTGATAAAGGAGGAAGGAGTTAGAGATAATTATGTCTCTTTTAGATGAGCTAGTAGATTAAGATAAAGGAGAAAAGTTAGAATTTATCTACAAAGAGAGTGATGGCCAAGAATCTATCCTTGAGAGGAGTAAAGAAACCAGCTACTACATGGCAAAGGGTTGCCGAATTTCCTATAAATAGGGGCTAGCTCCTTGTTTCTGACATTAAATCCTCTCCCTTTTGTGCCAAAATTCTTGAGCTTCTTTTCTCCAAATTTCTTTCTCCAATTTCTCTAAAAGTCAAAACTCCATTATTCTCTTCTTTCTCCTAAAAGTGAAAACTCCATTATTCTCTTCCTTCTAAAAAGCCAAAATCTCTATAGTTTTTATTTTATTCATCCTATTTGAGAAATTGTTCTATACTTAGGCATTTAAATCCTCCATTGACATTGTCGAATTCTCTCTCTAGTACTAGCCGAATCTCCTAAGTTAAGGTAAGAGTAGATTTTTGATTAGTTCTCATAATCTATTCTCGATTTTTGAAAAGGCAAAAGCCGAAAGCTAATAGTTTAATGGTTTATGATGGGCGACAAGTCGGATTTGAAGGAAGCCTAGTCGACTAGATCTAAAAGTGAAATTCATAAGTCTCCAATTTCGGGATTTTTAAGGTAAGAAGATTTTCCTAGATTTCTATTAGATTTCATCATTATATACAAGATTTTAACTTAATAAGGAGGATTAACGATTAAATATTATTATAGTAACTCGATAAGGATTTATGATGGAATTAAATATGGATCGGCAAAAGAAAGAATCCTAAGTTTAAGAAACGAAGCGAGATCTCTTTGTTCGAGATTGGCCAATTGGTTGTGGACCGCTTCGAACAACACCTTAGGCGGATAGCGGTTGTGTCGACTAAGGATAGCGTCGATATAGAAAGCCTCGCTTTATCGGTGTCAGTGTGTAGATTCTTGACACATAAGCTTTGTTATATTATATGTATGTTATGGACTAAAAGCTAGGAAAAGGTGTGTAGATCTCTATCACACTAGTTAATCTGAATGATATGTATGTTATGGGCTAAAAGTGGAAAATGAGGTTTGTATGAGCATCGTATTACCCGAAAGGGTAGGCAAGGGATTCAGTGCACGTAATCATAGAAACTTCTCTATGTGTATCAAGTATGTAAAAATATGTGATCTGTTTAGATAGTTTAATGTTCGATTCTTGCATGTATCCATGGGATGGGATTGATTGATTTACTGGAAGGGAGCGGTCGTGAGGCGATCGATGGCTTTGCCACATAGGTCACATAGTGATTGGTCTTTATGACAAAAGACAATTTGTCGATATATTATTAAGGTCGACAATGATCGGTGGCTTCACCACATAGGTCACATAGTGATCGGTCTTTATAATGACAAAAGACAAATTGTCGATATGGAATATAGCGAATGGAGGGTTGATTGTAGAAATCCCCACGATGTGATGGTTGGTACGGGGGTATGTAGAGGATGGACTCATAGGTTTGGGATGGGCCATGTTGCATATTTTGTTACCCTTGTATACGGGCCAAGGCTCATAATGTGTTTGTGGGCCTCAAGCCTTTTTATGTGTTCTCGGGATTTGCACATTGAGTCTTGGTGACTCAACCTTTTATTTTTCCCAACATTTCAGGTGAGCAGTAGATCGTGAACATGGGAGCCGAGGCGGACTCGAGGGGCCATCAAGTTTTATTTCTACAAATTATTTCGGGATTTCTTTAAGTTTATTTTATTTTTATTTGGGATTTTTTAAGGCCCCTAGTTTTTATTCAACTAAGAAGTTTTCAATGTTATGCAACTTATAAATTTTATGTCAAGGTTTATTTATACTTAATAATACTAATATAAGATTTTATTTTTAAAATGTCACTTATTTACTCTAATAATGTCTAATTAACTTACGACTTCCAAAACCAACAAGGCAAAAGTTTTCAATGTACAAGCCGTGACACATGATTCAATCGAAACGAATGGGCTGGGTTTGGGGTGTTACAGTGTTCATTGAAACTATATTAACATTACCAAATATTAGTTATATACATAATACTAGACACTAAATACGAAATATTAAATTATAAATACGAAATTCGAAACTTACTTATGATTCCGATCGTTGGTCCAATAGAAGCTGTATATCTTCAAGCGAGGTAGGTATTCCAACATGACTCGCTGAATGGTTCCACCTAATTAAATAAATTTTTAGCATACAATTATACTATAAATCTACGAAATAATTGTAAAATATAATATTAAATTTACCTCGTTATCAGTGGGAATGAATATGGGTGGTCGAGTCGAGGTCGTAAAAATGGAAATCGAAACCATGCCCATGACTGCAGTAGTGATAGGCAACCTCCAATTTTCACTTTACTCGGCTGTGTCACCCCACACATCTCCCGATACAACCTTGATAGCACGGTAGACCCCCAACTCAATTCACCGGCTACTCTAAAATCAACAAGTTTCAGCAGCCATTTCATGTGTACGAGGTTTCTAGAAAGGTCCGACATCAGATAGCCTTCAATTATCTGAAGAATGTATGCCCGAGCATACCGTATTCTTTCTATTTCGGTCGAACCCTCATTCGGCTCCTGAAATATGTCTCATAGCCAGGCCATCTCGATTCGAGCTCCTTAAATTTTATCCGGAATGGCACCCAGAAGCCCGTAGCATACGGCTCCCCAGTCACCAGAAGTTGAGGACCCGGTGACTATCGACCCGTCCACCGGTAATCCCAACTGCAACTGGACATCTTCCAGAGTGATGGTACACTCTCCGCATGGAAGATGGAAAGTGGGCGTCTCGGGTCTCCACCTCTCTATCAACGCATTGATCAAAGGCGGCTCCAACTTGAACCCCTGGCCTATCGTGGCCACGTGCCAAAAAATCGCTTCCGTGGGTAATTCTCGATCAACGGCGATGGGGGACCATGCATGTTACGAATATAATATTCCAACACCCGATCTACAAACTGTTTAAAAAATTATAAAATAAAAATTAATTAAAATTGCATAGACCTAAAAAATATTAAATAATATTGAAAATTAAAATTAAAACTTACCATTTACAATTGCTCGACGGAGATGTGCTTCTTGTCTGAGCAAGTAATTCCCGACCATTTGTATGTCTGACGAAAGTTCTAAAAGTTTCAAAAAATATATTAAAAAATTAAAAGGGCTTTTTTGTAAATAGTAAAGGACTATTTCAAAATTTTAGAGGAAGTTTGAAGGACTTAAAGAGAATTTTGAGAGGAATTTGAGAGAAGAATGAGTAAGGATTAAAGTGTGAAAAAAAATAAAAGGGTTGGGGGGTTTTTATAGTTTTTTTTACCATTGGGCCCCTAACGGTAAAAAAAATTTAGCTTTTTTTTTTTACCGTTGCAAAGCTAAAGCGCGCTCCTGGGGACGCGCTTTGTGCCACCTCAGCAAAGCGCGCTAGCGTATCCCCCCAAAACGCGCTGACGTGGACGCGTTTTGGGATGAAACAGCCTTTTTCTGTAATATTTTTGAAACTGGCCTTTTTTCGTAAATAAATAATTTTTTGGTATTTTTAAGTATTTTACCCATTTAAAAACCCTTATTTTAACATCTTCAAAAATATACACAAATTTCTCAATTTTATGTGACTTAGGGTTCGTTTGTTTGCCAGTAAAATATTTTCCGAAAAATGATTTCTGAAAAATGATTTGCTTTTCTGAAAAATGACTTACTAAAAATATTTTCTGGTATTTGGATGAATCTGTGTAAAATATTTTTACATTGTTTGGCGATTTCTTGAAAATATTTTACGGAAAAGTTGTTTTAAATTAAAAATATATATTTAAGAATTTATTATCTTTTCATTATTTAATTGAGTTTATTATATATATTAATAAATTTATATTTTAAATTATTTTTACATATATTGCAATGATTTATTTATAAATAAATAAATCAAATTAAATAAATAATAACACTCAATTATTAAGCTAAAATATTAACTTTCATAAATTCAAAACAACCAAAGCAATAAAATCGAGCTAATATGTCAATTATACAATAGTAATGATCAGTAGTATGGGTTAATTCATATATTTTCACATCGGGCTAATAAGTCAATTATACAAGTACAATGATCAGCAGTATTAATCCTTGTATGTCCTATATTGAGTGCAAATATTGTAGGCCTTTATTAACCCATCCAACATTTACACAAGCAAAAAGAACCCAACAATTACAAAGTGCTTATAGCAATATCAACCAACACCAAAATATTGCCTTTACCAAAAACAAAACAGTGGCTATACCAGCACAAACTCTGTACTAATACCAACCAAATCCAATATCTAATATCAAACTAACAAAATACCAAAGCTCTTCGCTTGCTTCTAATTTGCAACTGATTCTTGTGTGCTTATAGGATCTCCACCAGTTTGGCGTTTCCTATTTGGTGATTTCAACTTCATGAAGAGCTTGCGATTGATGTCCAAACGACCGTGTTGTATTTGATCTCAATCTAGACTAAAATTGTAAAATTATAACGAGGTAAGTAGTTATAAATTAGCAGAAATTACGGCCACAAAGTAGAATATTGCATCCTGAAGAAGGGCAAATTTAAAAACCAAAAAGATGAAAGAGAAATTTCATAAAACATTATGCTTAAGAATTGTCTAGCAAGTTCATATTTCATTAAAATACCTGCTCCTCAGGACTTATTCCAACGACATCCATTGCCCTTCTCGTTGCAGTATATCCCTTTCCACTTCTAAATAATGCATCATTTTGAAATGATATGCCTCTTCATGTATGTAACTTTTCCCTGATCTTGAGTTAAAAATAATTATCATTTTCATCATTTGAATTATCATTTTCATATTTTAATCCCAAACCCGAAAAAAAATTAAAAATAAAGAAACAAAGAAAGGCATAAAACCCAAACCAGGACAAGTCGAGAAAAGGATGAGCGGTGCTCTTGATCTCAAACAAAGTTGAGAAATTGCAAGTGACTAATTAATGGACAAAACACAAACTCGGTTACTAGATTTAGATCATCACTTTAATGAAAAACAACCTCGATAGTAATCAAAATCGGTAAATGATAATTAATGGTGGTTTTGGTCGAGTAACTAGAGGATGCTCATGTTCTCCAAGAAAATGTTCTTGTCGCAAAATGAAAAAGGCAATTATGTAAACTAAATAGAAATCTGATTGCTAGCGGTGATACATGGTGAAGAATTGACCAAAAAGAACGACCAAAAGATTGTGTACTTCTCTTCCCAATACAATTATTTTGGACTAAAGTAAACACCATCTTAAGTAGGCGTAAGAGTCGATGTTTTAATATGCTATACATAGAACAACTCGTTACATGAAATAAAATAAAGAAACAAAGAACGGTTGAAGATACAAACCATCCACCTACAATGATGACCAAAGCAGGCAACACATTGATTGCATATCTTTGCAATGCTTGGATCTAGAAGGTGCGGATCAAAAGAATAATCGATCACGTTTTAGAAAATTAAAAGACACACTAACAAACATGATACCAATACAATGAACTTTGGAAGTTTACAAGTCGAGCATTCTTTCTTTCTACATATGGTATTGTCATACGTATAAGCAGATAGATACCATGAAAAATTCTCTCATTGATACATTTCCCGGATCGGAAAAGCTAGTCAAAAGAAAGAGCGAATCACTTCCTAGCTTATCATCCATCATAATGACAAAGCACGAAAAGGATGGCCTAAATATGAACAAAATGCCCATGTTTCTTATATAGAACAAACCTCATCTTTCTCAACAATGGATATGTAAATGAAAATGAAGTGCACTTCTAGATCATGTATTGATACAATTTGAATAAGAAAGCAATTTGTTTCGATAATATTGCAAAGGTTTTGTTATGTCTCACGCATGCAGGATAGCAGTGTGTTTTAAAATTTAAATGGAGTTCACTTCGGACTTCGACAAATCTATTAAGTTTATCCCTTTCATCTAATTTCTTTGCACGTTTCGATCAATTGAACCCCATAAATTAAATATCAAAGGACAAAACAGAACTCTCCAAATCATCTTGTAATCAAAGTAAGAACCAAGGCTTGGCCTTGTAACTAAAAGAATCATATGGTTTCAATGTTTTAACATCAAATTAAGTGGAACTAAACATCATTAACAAACGTTGCTTCATTTGAGATAAAACCCACCACTAATTTAGCACAAAAAACAAATGGGTATTCAACAAAGTATAAAATACGAACCAAAAATGATGGCATACCTTAAGCGGTTTTTCAAGAACAAGAAGAAACAAAAATGATAAAGAAGATAAAGAAGATGACATACCTTAAGCCAAGACCTCGAAGAGGAAGATTTGAGCGAAACCAAAAGCAACGTATAATTTGCACGAGAAGAGAAGATATACGATGGACACGACCAAGAAAAAGCGGAAGAGATTATAAAAGATGAAAAAAGGAAGAAGTAGAAGGAGGAAAGTTACCTGGATGAAGAAGGAGAAAGGATGAAGAATGGAAGGAAGAAGGAGAAAGTAACCTGGTGAGAGTTGGAAAATGTCTTACGGAAATAAAATCGGTAAGACATTTTCCGAAATCATGCTCATTTTACCGTGTTTTGGAAAACATTTTCCAAATATAAAATATTTTCGATCTTTCAAACATCAGTAAAAGAGGAAAACATTTTTCAAAAATATTTTCACGCAAACAAACAAACCCTTAATAATATTAAATTTTACACTATAAATATTTTTATTTTACTATAACAAAATTAATTATAAAAATAGCATATAGTAATTTATTTACGAGAATGATATGCTTTTAATAACAAATTTAGGTGACATCAATATGTCATGTATCATTAGCTTCAAAAGTCATCCCATCTTTTTCCAATTATTTCAGCTGAAAAAGAATTATTTGTAAAGTGTCATCGTCATTAGAGTGAGCATGGGTTGGGCCACTACCAAGGCCCCCTAGAAAAATGGGAGGTTCGTAAAAATATAGGCGAAAAAATAGGCTTAAGCAGAAAATGAGGCTGTTTAAAAATGGGACAGCCTCGTAAGAATTTCTTGGCATGATGACCTATACCAAATCATTAAAGGCAAAAAAATTTTTTAAATATTATTTTCTTATTATTTTCTCTTTATTTTGCTACCATTTTACTATTATGTTTATATTATTTTGTTGTTATTGTTTAGATATTATATAAAACTTATTTTATTGTTAATTTTGTTATTATTTTAGGCATTTCCTTGTTAAGTTGCATCTATTTTAGTGTTATTTAATTCTACATATTTTTAAAATTTATTTTCAATTTGTTGAAAAATATTTTTTAAAATTTTTAATATTTTGATGTATTATATATATTTAAAATTATATAAAATAATATAAAAATTAATATCTGGCGGGCAAATGGGCCGGGTTTTAGTATATTTTATATGGGCGGGCTTGGGCAAAATTTTAGGCCCATTTTTTGGACCCGACCCGACCCGAGCCCAATGAACGGGCCTAATTTTTTAGTTGAGCCCGACCGAACCCGACCCGCCCGCCCATGCTCACCTCTAATCGTCATTTTGTCAAGCAAAACAAAAAAATCGTTTGTGTTTTCTTTAAATATTGTACAATATCGAAAAAAATAAAAAAATCTAATATATTGACAGCACTGGTTTAATTTTTTTATTTAAAAAAAAAGGAGTAAAATAAAAGATTTGGCATGTGAGAAAAAAGATTTAAAGAATTGGCTGGGAAGCAATTTTAAAATACAAAATTTAGTGCCGCCACAACGTGATTTGACCCACTGGCAAACAACTCTAAAATGTCACTTTTTTTAAAAAAAAGATTGAATCAATTTCGTGAGTGGGTTAAGCCACACCACTTAAATTTTTTTTTTTTTATATTTCTTCAATATTATACTGTATTTAAAGAAAATACAAATGATTTTTGGTTTTACTTGACAAATTAGTAGCTCTACCTTAAAAATAATTTTTTAAAAAATGATGGGTGATTTTGAGGCTGATGCTGCCTAACACATTAACCACACTTAAATTTATTGTTCAAAATATACCATTTTGATAAATAATTTACTAACATATTCCATTTTTGTAATTAATTTTGTGTTTATGGTATTAGTAATATAAAAACCCAATATTTTGAAATCCGTTTTGAAATAATTTCTCTGTTGGTTAAGTTTAATGCCGCTGCTGTTGTTGGTAAGTGAAAAGGCTGATGGAGACATATTTTTAGTCTGAATAAGAAAGAGGGTCTTGCAGTATATGGTGTTGTCTAGGCAGTTAGTTTGGAGAAGCCCAATGTTGAGCACGTCAAACTGAACTCAGTCCTGGAATAGCTATGGGTTTTGCTTTTGGGTAAATAATTGTAAACTGATTCTTCATGTAGTTTACCCAATATTTATCCATTAGTTTCAAAAACAAAACAACTATATAATTTTAAATATTGAATATTGATGACAGTTTTTCCTTCAAATTATAATATTTCGAAACTAAAATTTTAATTTTATATAGATTAAATTTTTCTATTGTGGATTTAATTTATCAATTCTTGTAATTTTTACTTGATAAATTTAGTCTGAAAACTTTAATTTTGACTAAAATTGTAGCAATTAAATCTATCTGGTTAAATTATACTATTAATAATGCATCATGCATAAAGTCGTAGATTTAGTTTAGTTTCTCCAATTTGATCATTCATTGTCCCTTTACTTTTAAAATTTAAAATTTCAATCTTAATACAAATGACCGTCGTTAAATTTATTAATTGATTTTTAAATAAGTAATATGTGAAAAATAAGTTGAGATGAAATTAAATATGTGATAATATATTTATGCATAAGATTTTGAAAAATAATAAACTTAATGAATTTAATTTGATGAAGACTAAAATGTTAAAATTCAAAAAAAAAAAGGAAACAAACAAAATGACCAAATTAAAATCCATAACTTATGCATAATACAAAAATTAAAACCAAAAGTTCAACCTTCCATGAAACATATTTTTAAAAAGCATAAAGATACTTCTCACCATCTTATTTTGAAGGGTTATTATGTAGTTTACCCCTTGAACTTATTCAAAAGTATCTAGTCGGTACCTGGATTTGTATTTGTTGATATCTGAACTTTTATTTCGTTACACACATTATCCCAAGTTGTTAACAACATTAATTTTGTAAGGGTTAACATGTTTGCCCATTGAACTTGTCCAAAAAATTATTAGATTTTAAAATTTTAAAATTTATATTCACCATGTGTCATACTGAAACACTACATGTTATTATAAGATTGGCCATTAGTACCACGTCAATGTAAACTAATAGTGTTATTATTGAGGCACAAACCTAAGTAACGGAATACAAATTCAAATACCAAGTACAAGGTACTTTAGGATAAGTTTGGGGACAATAACCTTATTTTATTTTTAAAAGAAAAAGACACTTAAGAAGTAAAAGGGTGTCCTTTCAAAAATAAAAAGAGGCTATTTGGGCGTAAATTAATGATAAACAAAAAAATAGAAGTCGAAAATTGACGAAAAATAGTACCTGGGAGTTGGATCAATTAAGTCCGCTGGGTTGGCAGCCAAGTCATGATTTACTCAAGATTGAATGCAAGTGGCTGAAAGCTGGGGAAATTTTCAACATAATATTTATGAATTGGTAGCAACAAATTATTATTACATCTTTAAATATCCACAGGCTGGCTTTTACAGCCCATACAAGTGCAAAACACAATTGCTAAAGCCATTCATCCTTTCTACACACTCTTCTCATCTCCCAACCAAAATACACACCCATTAACTCCTCGTATTTAACACTACAATAGGCCTGTGCTTCCACCAAATGGATTATTCGCATGTGGTTGAGCAAATGGAACCATTTGGTTAGCTGGAAATGCCCCCAACCCTGCATCACCAAAAGGATTTGATGGGCTCATCACCAAATGCTGCTGCGGATAGGTGGGTTGGTATGAACCAAAAGGATTGTTCTGCTGCTGACCCATTGCTGCCATTTGAACTACTGTAGGGGTTGCAATGTTATTTGATACCGCATATGGATCTTGTACCTCAAACGGGTTTGGTGCTGCAGTCCCGTATACAGGCTGCTGAGAAGCTCTATACGCTGCTTCATCGTATAAACTGTTGAGGGTGAGTGAGTCCAATCCACCAGCCTGACAATTATTAATAACAATACCGCTTAGATAATTTAGATTGTTTGCAACGGGCTCAGAAGGAAGATCCTCAATGTATTCTCACTCAGGTACTTAGATTTATCTTTCAGTTGCATGTATATCTTTAAAACGCAGCAAGCAATGAAAATCTAAACTGAAAATGCTGGAAGAAAGATACTTGATAAACTACCCAGAAATTTAAACCAGAAGTAAGAAGCCCTAGTTCCCAAAAAAAAAAAAAGTCCAGAATTAGCAGATCTCTTTTTCCTTCAATCATCCAAGTCTAATGTACAGACCTTTGAAGGTCATATCCTTATGAGTCATGTATGAATATGTATCGGACTCGGATACTTTAGTTGAAACAACATACATGAGAAGTGATCAGAACGGGCATACCAATTGTCTTTCAGTTGGTGCAGAAATATCAGTGCTTGGTGTAGTGACAAGGGCAAGCTCCCATCCAGTAGGATCAAAATCTTTTGGTTGGCCGGCAGTAGAATTAAATGCTGAGGCAGTACCTGCAAAATAAAGAAAAATGTGTACCTTCTTAGCCTCACACTGCCAAAGATCAGAATAGTATCCATCAATAAAAGAAGGGAAAGGGGGGGGCGCAAAATAAGAAACATAGTTTACCAGATTCAGTTGGAACAATGGCTAGTGCTAAAGCGTTACTTTCCTCAATTGCCGAGGCATTAGGAGCAGCATCATTCAATCCCTGAACCCAACAAAATGCAATCAATGAAAGAACGAAATAGAAAAATAGGATACATTATCAAACTAAAAAAGAAACATACCAGTAAGTCGTCAGTGTCCAAGTTGGTCTGAGGCACAGGAGGGGGAGGAGGAGCAGTCTCGACACTGGAAACTGCAACATCATCAGCAGGCGCAGATGGTTCAGGTTCATCATTGAATGATTTAGTATCTTCAGAAGGACCTTCCTCAGGTCTGTATGTTAATTGAAGCTGTAATAAAACGACACCATTAGTTTTATATCATATATTTATTCAAAATAATGCTAAATTCCAATGCAAATTGAGAATTATTAATTAAACACAAGCAAATGAAGAGGGGAAAAAGTTTACAAGGTCCTCCATTTTAAGATCTAAAATCCCGAGCCAAGTTATATGAATCAACTTTTGCCATTACATTAGCAATTGCAACTGATCATGTTTGCTCACCATCGCAGCTTAGTTTCTCAAGGCTTGATACCACCTCTTATAGCATTATTCTCCTCATTTTCCATCTCTAGCAACTTTACTCATATTTCCCAATACTTCATTTTTCTTCATGCACAGTTAATTGTTAGAATTAACAGTTTACCCATACACATCATGCAAATAAAGTTTCAAATCAACCCGCTATCCCTATCATATTTATAGCGTAATACAATCTTTATCATATATATATAATGGTTGAAGAAATACCATTCATAATCTGCATGAATAAAACATTAAATACTGCCATTGGATTAAACAATATATACATAAATCCTATAAAATTTATGAAAGAGTATAAAAGCAAATTAGTTTTACATTAATGTTAATGAACTCCTTATTTGTAGCATGTATGTATGTATGCGTGCATGTATATTTGCGTGTTATCTGGAATAGAGTCGAAAGACTACTAACCACAGGTTCTGTTGGAACAGAAACCACACGTGGGGCTTCTCTAATGTACTCTTCCATGGTAGCAAGAAAAGATTGCGGTGGCTGAAACAATAATAGTGTTTAATTAACATCAAAGGATTGAACACAAAAGTCACAGAAGAGAAAACATGAACAACAAATCATCTCAATAGAACCCATACCTCCCGAAGAACAGGAAACTGGAAGTTCCTAGCAAGTTCCAATCCTTTGCAAACTTCATAGAAATCAGAAAGGCTATTAGCCTGCATCATAGACATTAAATATATTTTTACTAAGCCAACATTATATTTAACTGTTGACACCAAAACATCAAACCAGCCACAATTACTAACCAAATGAGAATGTAATCCAATAATCAGAGAAGTAACTAATTAGCAAAAAAATTGACACAAATGTAAATTTTAAGAGATTATATCTTCACCTGCTGACCAGCTCGCTTGTATACATCAAGTGCTTTGACAGCTTCATGTCTTGGCATCTCAAAAAACTGCAATAAAAGAAAAAACCACAACTTGAGCTAATGTGAAAAAAAGAGGGGAAAACAGAAAAGCATCAGCGTGAAACTAGGAAACTCTTTCTAAACAATGAAAAACCATGTCACCTTGTCAACAAGATTTATAATTCCATCATTAATAGCACAATATATTTTGAAGCTCTCCTTTAATACCTGAAATTTGCAATATTGCGAGGTTAACATAGTTTCACAAGTAAAATATTTCCATTGTCAAATACTCATCATTTTACTTATTCCTAAGAGGGTAAAGAGGTTCTTAGGAAGATGTACAAGAATAGGTTTCTGACAATCTTTCTAACAAACACAGAAAACTGTCGTGCAATCTTTAAAAGTAAAAAGGAGGTACACAAACAAAATGGGGTTTTAAAATCTTATTCTTACATCTGAAATACCGAACATACATATGTCACATAATCAATCAAATAGTTTTTTATATTATACCATCCTGCAATCACATCTTTTATTAACATCAGTGCTCGGTTTGCATTTTATACGCAGGAAGCATAACTTCTAAACTTTAACAGCAATCCACCTTCTGTAAATCAAACATCTCCAATCCCCTCCCCCCACTCCTTTCTTTTGAGTAGGTAGGTTAACATGATTATATAGGTAGCAAAATTAGCAATCATGATCCAGCTCAATGTCATTTTTAAGGACTCAATGTGATTTATTTGTCCACTAATTAAATTATAAAGATTTCATTGATTTTCGCTATGATCTTTTCATGAATTCAGCCAAATTAAACAGTGAAATTTTAAAGAGATTCAGTTAGACTTGAAATAAAAGGAAGCCAGTGTTCTCAAAATCAAGGGAGTCAAAGTTATAAGAGGAAATTTATGAAATTGTGCTGTTTATCTCTAAAATTGTTTGAGACACTAGGTTGAAATGTGAGAAGATGCTTGTTCAGTGGATTCTTCCACCTTTTGGTTAGTAGTTATTTATAAGGGAAATAATTCCATGAACTTTGTACCCCACCTTCCATATGGAAAATGAGAAACTCTTTAATGAGATGTTTAACCATTGGATTTAGCAATTCCAGATTCCACTAGTAGAAAACTCAAAACAAGAACTGAGGACTAGATAAGAATCATACATATGGTGCTCTTTAATAACAAAATCACTACACCAGTTCGATAACTGTGTAAAGAACTGCTTGACAATTAAGTTTCAACTCTTCAAACAAAGACTTTTCAAGTAGATTAGTTGAGTGACTGGAGACCAGTAATAACATAGAAGACAGATAGTGAATTACAAGTGCGCTGGGCCATACCAACTAGTATTCCTTTTCTTGTGTCTGACCAGAAGAGAATTCTTTTGAGACCATTCATTATAAGACATGAGATAGAAAAAATGGATAGATCAAGTAGAATGAAAATCATAATCTAACCGAGATGGGAATCTGAAAGCAAAACTAAGCATCTAAGAAGACAAAGAATGCTGCATGAAAGCCAGGAAAAATCCAGACACCACTAGTGATGATTTGAAATAAGATTGGCTAAATAGAATGACATACACATAATGAGGGAGAGAGGGGGTGGGGGGAGATATTGAACATACCAGAGCCAAAGCATACTGTATAACATAGTTTCCTATAGCAGCACCTTCTGGCTGCAAAGAGAGCAGAGAGGCCTATTAACTTCCCAGATATAAGAACAAATAACAGAATCTAAACACATTGAGGAAATAAAACTAAAATTCTACAAGCTTAAAATGTAATAATACCCGGCAGCCAATGAGACGATGAAGCAATTGCTGCAGAGCAGGCAACTGCTCCAACAATTCTTCGCTGCCCAAATCCCTCGTTCTGCTGTAACCCTGCCCATTTAAGAGAACAAAATTTGCAGCAGACCATGAGCCCACAATGGTAAAATCAAACACCAGTGTAATTCTACAGAACAAATATTCCAACCTTATCCTGCCCCTGGGAAGGTCTTGGGAGGCGCTCAGCTTCAATGTCATACTTCAGAATCCTAAAGCATTCAAGTCTCTCTTCCAAAAACAAAGCATATGTACGTACCCAGGCAGAGCAATCCCATGCTGAAGAGCATATACAAAAAGAGGTAGGAGTGAATAAGCAAATCAATAGGAAGCTATTACTGATCATGAGGAGACAAATAGAGAAGCACATGCAGACATATGCATAACCAATAGGCATAAAAGTAGAGAGATTTAAAGCTCACCGATAGGGCTAGAATCATCCTTGAAATTAGAAAGTTGGAGTATACGTGCTCGTTGTGAAAAGTTCAAAATTTCTTCCCTGAAAGTCGGGTCACCCTCCCTCAGCGCCCTATGGATAACTATGAGCGTTTTCAATGCAACCTATTAAATAAAGGAAAAATAAAAATTACAATATAAGTTTGTCTATCTATATTAAAACAAGAGCTAGATGCTGATATATTGTAAAAGATCAATACAACTGAATTTATCAAATCATAAATGATAACTATGATGCACACAATGACTTGAGCGACTAATGAACCATAAAAAAAATGTAAAAAAACCAATAATTCTACTTGTAGTAATATTGCCAGAAACTAGTCCAAACAACCATCCAACAATGCATGCAGAACTAGAAAAATGAAGCTCAACTGCAAGAAACAGATTTGAGTGGAAAGATGCTGCAATGAACTCTTCCATAAATATTACGGGAAAACATACTACATGATGCACAGCAGTACCTCGGATAATTGCATATTCACGTTAATACTATCAACAGTCAAAAGTCAAATACATAAGCAAGCCGGTAAACAAATCAATAAGAAACAATTAACTTAAACTCCAGAAACAATTAATCGTAGCAATTGTAAACCCCAATTCATTCTAAAGCAAATGCATCATCGTCCAATTGAACATTGATCCGATATCAAATTAAAAGACCAGAAGTCCTAAGATTTCATAGTCATGATAAGGAAATAATACCGTCCAATTATGAGTCTTGGCCAAACGGCGGGAAAGCGCATGAATGCAATAAGCAACATCTGCTCGAGGCCGAATCGCTGATGTGGCTAACAAGATTTCTGCAACAAAAACCAAATCCCAAAAAAATCAACCCAAATCCCAGAAATTGAAAACCCCGGAAAATCAAATTGGATCTGTAAATTTGCACATCCAAAAACCCAAAAAGAACTCACTTCTAAGATGCCTTTCTTTCGGAGGACACTCGACATGGTTGGTAGCTTTAACTATAGCGACATCCAAATCCTAATTAGAAACATTTCACAAAAAATAGCAAATGAAAATCCAATAAAATTTCGAATACTAAATATAGAAAAGAAAAAGGAGATCTCCCAAAGAATTACCGCGTAATCGCTATTGACATGAGCGAGACCGACTTTGGTGGAATCTTTAAGAGCGCCATACGCTTTTCTCCATGTTTGAAGAGTCCCCATTTGTAGCGTCTAACCGCTTAAAAGAAAAATAATCCTCCGCACTTGGATTATCACTTTCCTTTCTCAGTTTGATTACTAATAATTAAGCGTTGCTTGGGATTTTCTTTTCCTTTCTTTTCTTTTCTTTATCGCAGAGGAAATAGAATGAAAGGCAGAAGGAAAGAGAGAGAATCCAAAGATGGGTTGTCAGTTGCTGTACTGATGGACGCTTCCATCTAAACTCTAGTTTATAAATATAACTTTCTATTCATAATTTCTCTTTCTAGACTATTCATTAATCCCATTATTTTTATTTCGTTAGCTTATATTTTAATTTTTTATATTTGAATATTATGTTTTAATTATTTATATTATTATATTTTAGTTATTAAATTATTAATTATCGTTTATAGTGTAACAGTAAGCTCTAATATAAGTCTAGGCAAATTCATTGTGTAAAATAAGAGATAAATAAATCAAAATACTTTTCATGATCTTATTGACCCAATTAGGATTTTTTTTTTATTTTTATGATATAGGTGTGAATTGCTCTAAGCGCAATTGTTGAATAATTTTATTTTTAATTTTTTTATTTATTTAAAAATATATTTTATTTTTTGATGATATGCACGATAAATTATTATTTTAAATAAAAGATTAATTTATACAATTAGTTTTCATATTTTTTGTTTTAAGTAATTTATTTTTATATTCTTTTAATTTTTTTCTATTCTTTTAAGCTTCTGCCTCTATTTCTCTTCCTTCTTCATTTTTTTAATATAATTTTCTATGTTTTTATTTGTTAAAACTAGTCCTAAACTTTTATTTTTTGAACAATTTAAAATTTTCAAGTGAGGCGAGCTTGTGGACTAGTTTTAATAAATGAAAAACATAGAAAAACTATGTTAAAAGAAATAAAGAAGGGAGAAAAACAGAGGGAAAAGCATAAAATAATATAAAAAAAGAATGTTAAAAGAATATAAAATAAAAAATTAAAATTTTCAAAATGAAAAAAATATAGGAACCTATTGTAGAATTTTACCTAAAATTTTAGTTTGAGATGATGATTTAACGTGCCACATCAGCTTACCGTTAAACCGTTGACGGCAATTAACGACTCAATGACTAAAATGTTACAACGCGATAATATAAGTGACTAAAATGTAACATTTCAAACATAAGTAATTAAAATGTAATCTTAAGTAAAACAAAAGTGACTATTTTGATAGTTTACCCTTTTTATTTTGATATAATATAGAAGTATTCTTTATTAAAATTAATTTTCTATATCATGCTATGTAAATAAATATAATTTATGCTTTAATTGAAACATAAAATTGTTATAACATGCTTAATGATTCAATTTTTTTTAAATTGCACCAAAAATTTAAAATAATTAGAAATAAATTTAAATAATATTTAATTTTATGATAATTAAATCATATATATATTTTTATAATATACTATTTATCTTTACAATAAATATTAAGATAATATTATTTAACTTTATTTTAATTAAATATTATTTATCTTCATGATAAATATTAAATTACGTTTTACTTTTAAAATTTGAACTGTAAAATATGTTTTTAAAGATAAATAAAAATATATTATTTAAATTAAATTTTCTATGAAAATTTTAAATTTAAACTAAATATTAAAATTAATAAATTGGTTAATGAAAAGTAGAATAGTTAAAATTAATATTTAAATTAGAATTAGAATTAATTTAATACAAATATGATATTTTTATTAATATTTAGAATTTAAATTTTAACTATTATCTCTTGAATAGTTAAATTATATTGATATTTTAAAAAATCTAAAATAAGAAATTTAAATATATAAAAATTTAAAAGATAGTCATTTGTGAAGTTTATAACTATTTTTTAAATATTGACTTAAAATTGTGTGTCTCAGTAACCTAAAACTATGATCGAATAAAATATTATTTATTAATTAATATTTTAAAACATTGTAAAGACAATTTAGATATAAAGTTACATAAGTAATGTCGAAACCATTTTTAAAATTGGTTTTAGAAAGATGGGGGTCAACTTTAAAAATAAAAATGGGAGTCGCCACCAATCTTTTTTACCTAGGTGTGATTGGATCACCTTGTAAAACGTTTTATTTTAAAACATTTGATTTTGGTCCGCGAAAACAAGAAAATAGGTTCGGGAGTCGGTTACGTATGAGAAAGGGTTAGCACCCTCATAACACCCAAAAATTGGTACCTAATCGATAAAATCATGTCCGAATATTAAAAATAAAAAAAATTAGAAAATATGGTCCTTTTATTAGAAAGAAAATCAGGACTTACTTATTACAAAGAAATAAAGTACTTTACCCAATAAGTTAAGGTATAGCACCTCATGACTTGAAATTAAGCTCGTCTTTATTTAGAAAATTCCTACCTCGAGATGTAAGACGTCGAACCCAATAAGTTAGGGGAAAACGCTTTGAATTCCCAAGAAGAGGTTTTTTTATTTGAAATTGGTAAATCTCATCTTTTCCTTAAATATATAAAAAAAATGGGATATGTGATACCTAAAGTTTCACGAGAAAAATTGAACCCAATAAGTTAGGGCAAAATTCTTCTCGAAATTCTCCAAATATCACATATCATCATATTTTGAAAATCCTTTGATTTAAAAACTATTTTATAAAAAAATGGTATGAGTAAGACATAGAATAATACATTATAACATACATATCAATTCAACCTAATTACAAATTAATAATAAATAATCAATGAATAATAAAAAAGTTAAAGTAATATTAAACAAAAATAAAGATACTTAATAATAATCATAATACATAATAAATAATATAAAATAACTAATAATAATATATAAAATTATACATAAAAAATTAGCAAATAATATGTATAATAATTTTAAAAAGACATTTATATACATAATATATTAATCATAAAAATTATATAAATAAAATAGGTTATATATTATAATAGACTTTATACAAAACAAAATTAAAAATATATAATACTATATAATATATAAATTAAAAAACATAATATAATAAATAATATATAATAATAAAAAATTGTTAAACTAAGTAAAATAATATATAATAATTAAATATATATATAATAATACATATAAAGTATATATATAAACTATTAATAAATTAAAAATATAGGAAAATAATATAAAACATGATAAAATAATTAAAATAATTTAAAATAAAATAAATTAAGTAAATTAAAAAATAAATAAAGAAACAGGGGTTAAACAGCAATTAAACAAATTAAAAGGATTGAATTAAAATGCGCATTAAAACATAGGGGTTAAAATGGAATTAAGCCTTTCTTAAAACGGTAACGTTCTAATTTTAGCCTTCAAAGAGCCTGTGGGATTAAATTGAAACAAAATGCAAAGTTTAGGGTTCATTTAAAATAAATGAAAAGTTGATTTGAACGAAATTAAAAATAATAAGAATTGCGGAAGGACTGAAATGGTAATTAGACCATTAAAAGAAAACGCACGGATCCTGAGGGCCGGGTCGGGTCAATACAAAGATCCTATGCCCTAAACGACGTCGTTTAAGGCTTATTAAATTAAGCCAAAACGGCACCGTTTTTAAACTACTATATAAATCCAATTTTAAATCAAAAATTCATTCTTACACCCTGAAGAAAAAAAAATTCAAAAAATCCCTCTCAATGCTCTCGTGTAGGTCCGATCGCCGACCTTTCGGACTACTGTTTCACGCGCCTCACGAGCCACCGTATACGGTGGCCGGAGGCCAAAGCTTCAGTTTTTTTCGGCGTAATCAAGAGGTAAAGTTTCTTTTCTCTGCTTTTGTATTCTTTTTATATATAAAAAAATATATACATGCATGAAAAATAAAGAATACTTAAAGTAAAATCACCTCTAAAAAGATTTTATTTCTTTGTATATTTGAAACAGTTTGCGTACACTGTTTGTGATTTTTTCTTTTGCCTCCCTCTCTCCGTGTACAGATCTCTCCTTTTACAAATTCTTGTAGGCTTTTATAGCCTTTGAAATGAAAACAAAAAAAGGAATAAAATATTCTGCTTCTATTTTGCCTTCTTCTGCTGCGGGTTATTTTCTTTCTTGTGCAGGTTGAGCGGAGATCACGGTGGCGAGAGGATTTGGGCACGAATCAAAGCGTGATCGAAGGCCGGACGACGAGAAAGTGCGAAGGTGAGGCGCTACTATTCTTGGCCTTGATGTTATTTCGTTGAGGCGCCTAGGGTTTCTGGAGAAACCCTAGGTCAGAAACCCATTTAGCATTTTAGGCTTTTGGGCCACGAATGCCCGGGTCTGTTGGGTTAGATGGGATCTGGGCTATTGGGTGCAGTTCGTAAGCTATTTTAGGTGTTGGTGGGCCATTGCTTGTAAATGGTGTAAAGATTTTGGACATTTGGGTTATTTTGGTTTATTTATTGATCAAAATTGGGCTATTACAGCTACCCCTCTTTGCTCATTGTCGTGTAACGAGAATAGAGCAAAGACTATAAAATGACCAATTTTGGCTGGTCTTGGCCAAGCCTCGACTTCTTGATCATTGTCTTCTTCCAATTCTTGAGAGGCGGTAGTTTATCTTGATTTCAGTAAGTTTGATAGCTTCAACTTCATGAAAGTTGTATCCACAATCCTTTGATCTGCTCCACTGCAAACTTAGGGAGACCAGATCTGATATTTTTAATCTGATCCCTGCAAACTTAGAGATGATCAGACTGATGTCTTCGATCTGTTTCCTATAAACTCGGGAAACGTCAGATCTGTCATTTTCAATTTGTTTCTTGCAAAGCTCAAGAATGCCAGATTAGTATCTTCGGTCTGTTCCGCTGCAAACTCAAGGATACCAGACTGGTGGTTAAATCTGTTCCACTACTACTTAGGGAGACAAGATTTGATATTCGATACTGGTTCTCTCCTGCTTAGGGTGACAATATCTATAATTTTTGACCTATTCCACTACTGGTCAGGGAGATAGGGCTGGTGGCTTAAATCTATTCCACTACTGCTTAGGGAGACAAGATTTACCGCTCGATCTTGGTCCTCTACTGCTTAGGGCGACAAGATTTACAATTATGACCTATTCCACTGCTGGTCAGGGAGATAGGACTGGTGGCTTAAATCTATTCCACTACTGCTAGGGAGACAAGATTTACCTGATTCGATCTTGGTCCTCTCTTCGCTTAGGCGACAAGATCTACAATTTATGACCTATTCCACTTCTTTGGTCAGAGAGATAGGACTGGTGGCTTAAATCTGTTCCACTACTACTTAGGGAGACAAGATTTACCATTCGATATTGGTCCTCTACTGCTTAGGGCGACAAGATCTACAATTTGTGACCTATTCCACCGCTGGTCAGGGAGATAGGAATGGTGGCTTAAATTTGTTCCACTACTGCTTAGGGAGACAAGACTTGCCGTTCGATCTTGGTTCCCTACTGCTTAGGGTGACAAGATCTACAATCTTTGACCTATTCCACTGCTGGTCAGGGAGATAGGGCCGGTGCCTTTGATCTATTTCCTGTAAACTCAGGAATTGTAAGATCTGTCATTTTCAATCTGATCCCTGCAAAGCTCAAGGGTCGCCAGATTGATGTGATCGGCTTTCTGCAAGCTTAGGAATTGCCAAATCTGCTATCTTCGATCGATTTCTGCAAGCTCAAGTATTGCCAGATCTGCTATCTTCAGTCTACTCCACTGCAAACTCAGGGATGTCAGACTGGTGGTTAAATCTGTTCCACTACTGCTTAGGGAGACAAGATTTGTCGTTCGATCTTGGTTCCCTACTGCTTAGGGTGACAAGATCTACAATTTTTGACCTATTCCACTGCTGGTCAGGGAGATAGGACTGATGTCTTTGATCTACTTCCTGTAAACTCAGGAATTGTCAGATCTGCTATTTTCAATCTGATCCCTGTAGGCTCAGGGATTTCCAGATTGATGTCTTCGATCGGCTTCCTGCAAGCTCAAGAATTGCCAAATCTGCTGTCTCCAATCTACTCCACTGTAAACTCAGGGATGTCAGACTGGAATCTTCAATCTTACTACATTATCCTTTAGAGGACATAACATGTAGAATGGATATATGCTTTTCTCTAATGCATCAAATGTTCCTAATTAGACATGCTATGATATGTAAAAATGATATGAGTATAATTCCCGCTCAAGGTGTTATCATCATTTATTCGTCAAGGTTTCATCTTCGTCCCCTTGAAGTATCATTTTTGCTCAATTATTTTGCCCTGTGGTAATTCTGAGTCCACTCTACTCGAACTTTAGGACATGAAGTTTGTGCCTCCTACTTGTAATAACATTTGGCTTCTTCCATCCAATCTATTACCACTCAGAAGTATAGAACTTGTATCATTTTCCACCATTCCCATGAATGCAGGGTCTCTCGACAATGATCCCCTTTTATACTTGGCTTGACTTTGTTCATCATTTGCCGATGTGGTATCACCTACAGAAGTGTCTTATCCAATAAGAATCTGAAGAGATAATCGATTTCCAATGTTTCCAACCCTTAGGCTTGGTGAGTTCTGAACAATAGTCATGTTTCAGATTTCTCATATTATTTAAAAGCTTCTAGAGTAATATACGAAACTCCTTTTTATGAAAGTTATTAGTCCATAAATCGCTATTTTAATAAATGCTTGAAAAAGAACACTAAAAATGGACGAGAAAGAAATTAGTCAGGAGCATAGCTCGGAAAAATAATTTAATCAAAGATAACCCAGACAAGAAAATTAATTTGGGTGTATCTCAAAAAGAATAAAGCAATCAAAGATAAGGAATGCAAAAATGGGTAGGATAGAAGCTAGGTGCCCTAGATATCGCAGCCTAAGCTTCTTTGTTCCAACTTCTTAAGGACCATTTTAAACTCAATATGTGTTTAGGGGATCCGGAGTACTTTGTTGATGCCCCAAGGCGTAACATACTTCCTCATTTCTAATTCAGATGTAGCAAGACTACTGTATGCCCCACTTTTATTCAAAATTTGAGCCGCCCTTTTCAGGTTTTCAACTCAAAACCCCTTTGGTCTCAAAGTGCCCTTTGCGGGTTTTCGCATTGGCCTCTCCTTTTTCTTCTTCTTCTTCTTTTTTTTTTTTTGATGAGTTTGAGCTCAAGGCGCCTTTTGCTGGTTTTCACCTTAACCCTTCCTTTTTCAGGTAAAATCCTTCTTAACTGAACCTGAATTCACCGGATTGGGCAAGTTTTTGCCATTCGTCTCGGTCAATATCAATGCTCCTCCAGAATAGGCCTTTACATAAGACTTTCCCATTTTGGCATATGCTTTCCTCTAAAATCGTTTTATAGAAGAGAGGTCATTTTCAACATCAGGTTCTTTCGTGGAATCCCATAAAATGAACTTCTTTAATGTAAGCTCACATCATCTAGCCGTGACGAATAGCTTTTAACCTTTTCTTCAATTAGATTCAAAAACTGTTTCTATTAGATGAGAAATATGTTGCCCCAACAAAGGTCCTAATAACGTTTGATAATCATAGAGTAGTGATAGCTTCTTATGCCAATCTTTATAAGTCTTAGCCACCTTTCATTTCTTCTTCTTCATTTTTTTTCTTTTTCTTTTCTTTTTTTTCTTTTTTTTTTTTGGCAACTTTTGTTGCACTGTGATATGCTACCTGATCTTTGGACAAACTGTAAACTTTGACTTTGTACAGTTATTTAAACGTGATCCTTTATGGCATTTGATCTTTTTCCTTTATTTTTTTGTTTTAATGAATTCGATGACTTCGACCTTGTAACATTGGAATATGAAGCTACTTCCATTCTCTTAGTGAAGTAAACAATAACTATGTTGATGAGTCGATATTAGTTAAAAGCTTGTAACGTGATTGGCCCCATCGCATCCATGCCCCACATATGGAAAATTTGTGATGAACGGGAGTAGGCATATGAATTTTTGTCTCCTTAAATTTAACATTTGTGGTATGACTGATGCAATCCCCTTCCGTGGTAAATCAGCAGTGCCCGATCCTCTTTGTTTAGCCTGCTTTTTATTAGCCAAGGCATGTCCTGATATAATTGTGCGAAAATATCTTTGAACTTTCGAAGATAACTCAATAATGTCTCGCCTTATTTCTGTGATGGGCTCAGCTACAATCTCCACTCCTTTCATAGGCACACAATATCTAATGACCTTTTTTAGAGTAAGGTTTGTTTTTCATCTTGTTAAACCATTTTTAACAAGTCAGAAGATATGTCACAATCTCTGTCATCTTCAAAGTCTTGAGATCCCCTAGACCAATATCTCGTTTAAAAAGGGAGTTAGTAACAACGTCGCTCACGTCATTGATTTCTGGGTACCTAGGTACGAAGGCGAACGAATCCAAAGAATAAATGATTCTAAGGATGAGTATTTGTATGATATAGACATGAATAAAGAACGAAAGAATATCTTTTAAAAAAAGGAATGTACAGTATGAAATAAAAATATGTGCTCAAACAAATGCATTTTATTGAAATAAAATTTTGAACATGAGCCTATTTCACAAAAGAGTTCTTGTTGCCTCTAGGCTCAAGACAACAAGCATGTTTTGAACATTACTCTAGATTAGCCCTAAATACAGGGATTTCGTCCACAGTCTCATTATTCAAAACACTTCCAAGTGCATAAGAGCTTGGAAACTTTGTTCTCTGATTCCCTCTTTGATTTCTTCAAGGAGTAGAAACTTTCTTGTCTTCTCCTTCAATCACTGCATTCACTTCTTCATTAAAGTGATTAGGTTTTGATGGATCATCGAACTTCACAACTCCCATTTTAATAAACCTTTCGACCAACTTTTTAAATGTGTTGCAGTTTTTGATTGAATGGCCCTTTATTCCCGCGTGGTACTTATATTGAGCATTCTCGTTATACAATTTTGGTAATGGAGGTTGCAACCGTTTCAAATAAAATGGGGACACCACATGTGTGTCAAACAAACTTTGATATAGCTCCGTATACGTCATAGGGATTAGTGTAAATTGGAGTCTTTCCAAGTTACACCTACCGGCATTATTCGTTTTCTTTTCCTTCTTCTTCAGGGCTTTTGAGGTCCCTTCTCCTCTTTTCTTCATTTCTTCCAGAGTAACCGGTTTGGCTTGATCATTGCTCAGGTTAACACCCATTGGAGAGTAAACGATGTCTTTCTCATCATCCTCACTATTGTCCACTGAGCCACTCCTTTTTCCAAGTCCTCCAGCTAGTAACTAGGTTAGCTGGCTTATGATATTCCTTTGAAATTCACGTATTTCTTGTTGAATTTCAATCAATTACCCCTGCACCTGTATTTGTATTTGCTCTATTCTTTCCAATCATTGTTCCATATTTTCCAAGTTAACTGAAACATTTTTATCTAATTAGAATCCTCTTGTAAAAGTCTAATGCAAATGATGCAATGTAATGTAAATGCATGAATGCAAAGAAAGAGAGGCAGTGATCCTGAATTCAATTACATTAGAAAAACTTTACTAGAAAATAAATTTCTTTACACAAAACAGATCGCATACACGGCTTTGTCCTCATAGTCCAAGTGAAAACATGAATCCCTTCTTCGCAAAAGTCAAGTCTTGCAAACTTCTAATAGATGCTTCCTCTAGCTCCTTTTGCTTAATCTGGACTGCGACTCCTGTTCACTTATTAGCTTCTTCAAGAATGTTGAGCCGTGGTAATCTTCGAATAGTCTTGTCAACTTGAATCCTTGGGTGATAAGGTCTTGTATTCCTTCACGGACTATCAGCCTTCTCTGATTGTATTCACTTGGACTATATTCGGACGACCGTATTATAATCCACTTTGTTAAAAAATCCATTTTCTTATGACCAACTTTTCTATTTAGTAATCGAATTTGAAATCAACACCTCTTTTCTATGATGGGAATGCAATGCAATCAAAACAAAAGAAAACTCGTTAGCACAGGAAAAATAACATAGAACCTATCAGGGTGACTACTAGGGTTTGACATGGTTCTACCTAGGGTAAGAACTTAGGTTTTCTACATGTGGTTTAGCTCTAAAGTTGAGGTACCTGAACCAGTAGATTCCTCGATCCTCACCCATTATAGGCTCATCTGCATCGAGTTCGATTCGGGAATACATTTCCTATGGCTGCACGGAGGTGAAAACCTCACGAAGACATAGGTACGGATGTATCCCGGAAGTGATTCACTATACTGCACGGAGGTGAAAACCTCACGAAGGAGTAGCTCCTCGCTCCCACTTAAGGGTGTGACCATAGTGGTCATGCAAATGCAATGCAAAGATATTTTATGTATACAAAATCGCATACAAATAAAAAAAGGATCATAATTTTTAAACCAGATTTTTAAACTCAGACATAAGGACATGAAACTATCAATTTTATGGCTTGACTCTCTTATTGGTCCCCAGTGGAGTCGCCAAGCTATCGAAACCATTTTTAAAATTGGTTTTAGAAAGATGGGGATCGACTTTAAAAATAAAAATGGGAGTCGCCACCAATCTTTTTTACTTAGGTGTGATGGATCACCTTGTAAAACGTTTTATTTTAAAACATTTGATTTTGGTCCGCGAAAACAAGAAAATAGGTTCGGGAGTCGGTTACGTATGAGGAAGGGTTAGCACCCTCATAACGCCCAAAAATTGGTACCTAATCGATAAAATCATGTCCAAATGTTGAAAATAAAAAAAATAGAAAATATGGTCCTTTTCTTAGAAAGAAAATCAGGGCTTACTTATTACAAAGAAATAAAGTACTTTACCCAATAAGTTAAGGTATAGCACCTCATGACTTGAAATTAAGCTCGTCTTTATTTAGAAAATTCCTACCTTGAGATGTAAGACGTCGAACCCAATAAGTTAGGGCAAAACGCTTTGAATTCCCAAGAATAAATTTTTGATTTGAAATTGGTAAATCTCATCTTTTCCTTAAATATATATAAAAAAAGGGATATGTGATACCTAAAGTTTCACAAGAAAAATTGAACCCAATAAATTAGGGCAAAATTCTTCTCGAAATTCCCCAAATATCACATATCACCATATTTTAAAAATCCTTTGATTTAAAAACTATTTTATAAAAAAATGGTATGAGTAAGACATAAAATAATACATTATAACATACATATCAATTCAACCTAATTGCAAATTAATAATAAATAATCAATGAATAATAAAAAAGTTAAAGTAATATTAAACAAAAATAAAGATACTTAATAATAATCATAATACATAATAAATAATATAAAATAACTAATAATAATATATAGAAATTATACATAAAAAATTAGCAAATAATATGTATAATAATTTTAAAAAGACATTTATATACATAATATATTAATCATAAAATTATATAAATTAAATAGGTTATATATTATAATATACTTTATACAAAACAAAATTAAAAATATATAATACTATATAATATATAAATTAAAAAACATAATATAATAAATAATATATAATAATATAAAAATTGTTAAACTAAGTAAAATAATATATAATAATTAAATATATATAAAATAATAGATATAAAGTATATATATAAACTATTATTAAATTAAAAATATAGGAAAATAATATAAAACATGATAAAACAATTAAAATAATTTAAAATAAAATAAATTAAGTAAATTAAAAATAAATAAAGAAACAGGGTTAAACAAACAATTAAGCAGTTAAAAGGATTGAATTAAAATGCATTAAAACATAGGGTTAAAATGGAATTAAGCCTTTCTTAAAATGGTAATGTTCTAATTTTAGCCTTCAAAGAGCCTGTGAGGTTAAATTGAAACAAACTGCAAAGTTTAGGGTTTATTTAAAATAAATGAAAAGTTGATTTGAACGAAATTAAAAATAATAAGAATTGCGGAATGACTGAAATGGTAATTAGACCATTAAAAGAAAACGCGCGGATCCTGAGGGCCGGGTCGGGTCAACACAAGGATCCTATGCCCTAAACGACGTCGTTTAAGGCTTATTAAATTAAGCCAAAACGGCGCCATTTTTAAACTGCTATATAAATCCAATTTTAAATCAAAAATTCATTCTTACACCCTGAAGAAAAAAAATCCGAAAAATCCCTCTCAATGCTCTCGTAGGTCCGATCGCCGACCTTTCGGACTACTGTTTCACGCGCCTCACGCGCCACCGTATACGGTGATCGGAGGCCAAAGCTTCAGTTTTTTGGGCGTAATCAAGAGGTAAAGTTTCTTTTCTCTGCTTTTGTATTCTTTTTATATATAAAAAAAAATATACATGCATGAAAAATAAAGAATACTTAAAGTAAAATCACCTCTAAAAAGATTTTATTTCTCTGTATATTTGAAATAGTTTGCGTACACTGTTTGTGATTTTTTCTTTTGCCTCCCTCTCTCCGTGTACAGATCTCTCCTTTTACAAATTCTTGTAGGCTTTTATAGCCTTTGAAATGAAAACAAAAAAGGAATAAAATATTCTGCTTCTATTTTGCCTTCTTCTGCTGCGGGTTATTTCCTTTCTTGTGCAGGTTGAGCGGAGATCACGGTGGCGGAGGATTCGGGCACGAATCAAAGCGTGATCGAAGGCCGGACGAGGCGAAAGTGCGAAGGCTGGGGCGCTACTATTGCGGCGCGACTGTTGGCCTGCTGAGGCGCCTAGGGTTTCTGGAGAAACCTTAGGTCTGAAACCCGTTTAGCGTTTTGGGCTTTTGGGCCACAAATGCCTGGGTCTGTTGGGTTAGATGGGATCTGGGCTATTGGGTCTAGTTCGGGAAGGCTATTTTAGGTGTTGGTGGGCCATTGCTTGTAAATGGACTTTAAAAATTTTGGACATTTGGGTTATTTTTGGTTTATTTCAGCCCAGTCAAAATTGAGTTATTACAAGTAAATAAAACTAAATAAATCACCACAGTATATTTAGGTACCTATATATATTTCCATTTTCTTTTCATTTTATCGGGAAAAAATAACAATAATAATACAACATGAGAATAAACAATATAATAAAATTCATTTCAAATAAGAAATTGAAATTATTAGGGATTAAAAGAAAATTCACTTAAAAAGCTTCCGAGGGCTTTAATGGAAAACTTATAGTGTACAGGGACTTAAGATCAATTTTCTCTTTTCTCTTTTGGTTCACGTGAACGCTTCCTTCCTCGTATTAACATTTATTTTGCTCTTTTATTATTATTATTATTAATAAAATATTTCTTCCCTTTTTTTTCCTTAATCACGTAAAAACCCTCCTCTCCTTTCCTTATTTCTTTTTTGGCTTAACAATAAAAAACCAATTCAATCAAAAGATCAATTGAGTTTTTATTAAAAAAAATGTGAATCCTCAGCGATTAAAAAAAATAAATTGGTTCCTTCTGTTAACGAAAATCATCAGTTGATTGGTTTGACTATTAACTTCACTAACATAGTGATGAAGTCACCGAGTTGTCGTGCATTAATTTTTTTTAATTATTAAAATATGCATATAAAATGAATCTGGACAAATGTTTGTCCAAATTCAATTGAATGTTGACAAGAGATTGTCCAAATTCATTTTGAATGAATGCAAAACTAAAAAACCTTCAAAATTATAAAATATTAGAAATTATTTAAATTTTTTAAAACTAGACAAAAATTTAAAATATGCAAAAAAAAAAACTAATGGTGCCAATCTTTATTAACGTCTAATTTTTTTTATATAATTTACCTTTTTTCACCAAATTAACTCTAGTAAAATTGTTATTAATGAAGTCAATAATCTTTATTAACGATTAGCTTTCACTACAACAAAATAGATTTTTAACGGCATTTTTGGCCCTATAGCGGTACTTATAAGTGCCGCAAAAAATGCGACTAAATTTTACGGCACTTATGTGGGAAAACGCCGCTATAGAACATGATCTTTAGCGGCGCTTTTATTCCAAACGCTGCTTAAGAACATTATTTTAGCGACTTTTTTTTACAAACACCACAGGAGAGTCGAGCATGTTGTGGCGTTTGTAGCTAGAATCACCGCAAAAGATCATATTCTTTAGTGGCGTTTGTAGTAAAAACGCCGCTAAAGATCATGTTCTTTAGCGGCATTTGTGGAAAAAGCGCCGCTAACATTAACATGTTTTACCAATTTATTTTTATTTCATATAGAACCCGAATTTTTAACATATTTTCCTGCAACTTCAAATCCAACCAAAAACTTCAAATCTAAATGATATTATCATGACAGAAATTTGTATATGATCTAAATTAATAAATTAACTAACAAAATATATTCAAAAGTTATATTGTTAAGATATTCTTATAATAAGAAAACAAAAGTCTAAGATGACGGATTCTGCGATTGATAATGTTGAAACATTTTCATCATATTTTGAAGCTGTAGCTGGAGTTCATCATATTTTCTTGTTGTCTCTGCTTCTCTCGATGCTGCCTTCGCTTTGCATCTGAGGCATTTGGTCTCTTAACCTCTGAACTTCAGCTTGAGTCTTGTCGAAACGATTTTTTGTTTGGAAAACGGGCCGACTTTAAAAATATGGAGTCGCCACCAATATTTTTTGAAGTGTGATTGGGTCACCTTATAAAACATTTTGGTCTACGAATATTAAGAAAATAGGTCCGAGAGTCGGTTACACACGAGGAAGGATTAGCACCCTCGCAACGCCCAAAATTGGTACCTTATTGATTGATTAATGTCCTAATATCGAAAATTGGAAGAGACTTTAAAATACGAATCCTTGAGAAAATGTTTGGATAATTTGAACTGGATATCGAAATTCTCTTGTTCCGGAAGAATGAAATATCACATCCAGCACGTTAGGATACGATATTTCAGACCCTCGATACCAAGATCATTTCATGATTTCCAAAATTCATGCATTGCAATTTTTTTAAAAAGGTATTCTGTTATTTGGCTAAATGAAAAAACTGAAACCTAGCACGTTAGGGTACGATTCCTCGAATTTCCAAACCCAAAACATTGCCTTATTATTTTGAAGTTGAGAAAACATGGTCAAAATTTTAAAAGGATATTTAGTCCTTTGGACGAGTGAAAAATTGAAACCCAACACGTTAGGGCACAATTTCTCGAAACTTCCAAGCACAAAATATTACATTGTTTTTAATTTGTGGAAACACGGGCACAATCTTAAAGGATATTTAATGATTTGGTCAAACAGAAACCGAGACCCAGCACGTTAGGGCACGATTCCTTGAATTTTCAAACACAAAACATTGCCTTTATTTGAAAAGAATTATGTATCGAGTAAAACTAGTGTAACACAAATTTGTGAAAATAAATCGCAACATTGACATGCGTAACGGAAATAAAATGGTCGAAAACATAGGTAACAATAATAGAAAATAAAAAAATAGTAATAATGGTAGGAGTAGTGAAAATAATGATACTAATAATAATTATAAATATAATAGTAGTGATAATAACAATAAGCGTGATAATAATAATAAAATAATAAAAATGATAGGAAAAATCAAAATAATATTAATGATAAAATAATGGTGACAATCTGAAATTAATAGGATAATAATAAAAATAAAAATAATAGATATAATAATAGTATGTACGTATATAGTAAAAAAATAAGTAAATCATAATATTAATAATAAATCATTAATAATAAGGTTAGTTAAAAAAAAGGGTAGTCGTGGTAGTAAAATAATACTTACTAATAAAGTAATAATAATAAAATATTAGCAATAGTAACAGGAATAGTAATAAGGAAATAATAACATAATAGTATAGAAAAAATAGTATTAATAATAATAGTAACAAATAACGCTAATAATAAATGTAATCATAATAATAATAATATACACATATAAAAATAACGGTAATAAAAGATAACAATAACGTATAATAATAATAACAATTTTGAAAATAAATAACAAAAACGAAATACTGACATCAATAGCAAAATATAAAAAAAGAAAAAGAAAAAGAAAAAGGACTAAATTAAACTTGAAAATAAAATTTCGGGGCGAATTTTAAAAGAAACAAATGGATTAGGGTCCTCTAGAAATGCGCATAAAAGGGAGAGGACCAATGGGGAAATATTCCCGCCCTCCTAAACGGCGTCGTGTGTCGGGGGACCCAATTGAAATGGGCAGAAAATCATAGGGCCAAATTGGAAAATTAAAAAGACTTGATTATAAATTAATAAAAGGCAGAAGGACCTAGACTGCAAATAGCCCCTTTGATGAAAACGCGCGGACCCTCCTGGCGGGTCGGGTCGCGGGTACGTGTTATGGTTTAAACGGCGCTGTTTTGGTGATTATAAGCCTGACACCAAACGTTGCCCTTTTAGGGCCTTATAATATAAGTTTTTTTCCCCACAAAAATTCCCATTCCTCTTCATTTTTTCAAAACACAAAAAAAACTTTTGAAAGTTTTCTCTGCCCCATCCGTCGACCACAAGTCCAACGAAGCCTCAATGAAGGCCCGCCAGTGCAGGTGCAGCCTGTTGTCACGGCCAGTGTCTGATGGCCAAAAATTAAAAAAGTAAGTTTTTTCTCCCTTTTTTAATATTTAAAACTTTCGTTTTAAAAAAAACAAGAAATAAATAAATAAAAACCAACAGATTCGAAAGGAAAAAATATATATAATAAAAAGAGAAACCTTTTCTCAATTTTTGATTCTGTAACTGTGGAAAAAAGTAATGTATTGCCTTTGTATTTTTTTAAAAAAAAAATCCCCCTATTTACATTGATGTTTCGACTTTTCTAGCCTATTTTACAACTGTTTGGTGCTTGTTTGTAGGTGCGCAATCGAGCACGTCTCTGACGTGGCGTGGTGAAGTGGCACACCTCTCGGGGTGGTTGCGTCCTGGCGCACATTGCAGAGGGAGGGCCTTGCTGGCGGCGGCGCAAAACAAAGCTATAGGGTTTCACTTCTGTTGTAATTTTAGATAGTGGGCTAGGGTTAATGTTAGGTAGTGGGCTAAGGCACTATTTTTTGAATTATTTGTTCTTGGGCCTAGGCATAAATTTGGGCCCTACAGCTGCCCCTCTTTGCTCGTTGTCGTGTAACGGGAACGAAGCAAAGACTTTAAAAAGGGTTAATTTTTTCTCGTTTTATTGAATATTGACTTCTTGATGCTTTCTTTCTTCAGGTAGCTTTATTCCATCCACTACGTCTTCAAGGGTATAGGAATTTCATTTTAATCTGTTCCACTACTGCTTATGCTTTGTGATTTTCAGCCCGTTTCCCTACTGCTTAGGGGGATGAGGCTCACTGCCTTCAATTTGCTCCCCTACTGCTTAGGGAGATAAGATCTGTATTTTTTTAGCCTGTTACCCTACTACTTAGGGGGTTAAGGCCCACCGTCTACGATCTACTCCACTCTTGCTCAGTGGAGATAAGATCTGCTTTCCTTAGCCTGCTCCACTCCTACTCAGTGGAGATAAGGCTATAATCTTCAGTCTGCTCCATTGCTGATACATGGAGATAAGACTTGTAATTTTCGATCTGCTCACTCCCACTTAGTGGAGATAAGATCTGCTATCTTTAGCTTGCTCCACTCTTGCTCAGTGGAGATAAGGCTATAATTTTTAGTCTGCTCCATTGCTGATACATAGAGATAAGACTTGTAATTTTTGATCTGCTCCACTCCTGCTCAGTAGAGATAAGATCTACTATCTTTAGCCTGCTCCACTCCTGCTCAGTGGAGATAAGGCTATAGTCTTCAGTCTACTCCATTGCCAATACATGGAGATAAGACTTGCTGTCTTCGATCTGCTCCATTCCTGCTCAGTGGAGATAAGATCTACTATCTGTAGCCTGCTCCATTCCTACTCAGTGGAGATAAGATCTACTATTTGTAGCCTGCTCCACTCCTACTCAGTGGAGACAAGACTTACTATCTTCGATCTGCTCCACTCTTACTCAGTGGAGATAAGATCTACTTTCTTTAGCCTGCTCAACTCCTGCACAGTAGAGATAAGGCTATAATCTTTAGTCTGCTCCATTACCGATACATGGAGATAAAATTTGTAATTTTCGATCTGCTTCACTCTTGCTCAGTAGAGATAAGATTTACTATCTTTAGCGTGCTCCACTCCTGCTCAGTGGAGATAAGGCTATTGTCTTCAGTCTATTCCATTGCCGATTCATGGAGATAAGACTTGCTGTTTTTAATTTACTCCACTCCTGCTCAGTGGAGATAAGATCTACTATCTTTATCCTACTCCACTCCTGCTCAGTGGAGATAATGCTATAATCTTCAGTTTACTCCATTGTCGATACATGGAGATAAGACTTGCTGTTTTTGATCTGCTCCACTCATGCTCAGTGGAGATAAGATCTACTATCTTTAGCCTGCTCCACTCCTACTCAGTGGAGATAAGGCTATAATCTTCAGTCTGCTCCATTGCCGATACATGGAGATAAGACTTGTAATTTTTTATCTGCTCCACTCTTGCTCAGTGGAGATAATACTCTGGGTGGACCTTCTTGTCGTAAGCCCGCATCATCCTCTTCTGGTACCATTTACCATGACGGATGGCTCTTATTCTTTTTTCCTCAATTAGATTCAGTTCATCATATTGGGATTGAACCCATTCCGCTTCATCCAACTTCAGCTCTGACAAAACCCAGAGAGAAGAAATTTCAACTTTGATAGGTAAGACTGCCTCCATCCCATAAACCAATGAGAAAAGTGTTACCCGGTGGAGGTTCTAACAGATGTTCGATAGGCATAGAGGGCAAGCGGTAACTTTTCATGCCAATCCTTGTAGGTCTCAGTCATTTTTCTACAATTTTCTTGATATTTTTATTAGCTGCCTCAACTGCACCATTCATTTTCGGGCGATATGGCGACGAGTTGTGGTGCTTAATGTTGAGATGACTGCAGACTTCCACTGCCGCTATTGTTTAGGTTTAACGCGTTGTCAAATATGATCCTTTGCAGTATACCGTAGTGACATATGATCTCTTTATTTGAAAACTTACTAACTGCCGTCTTTATGACATTGGCATATGAAGCAGCTGCCTCTACCCATTTGGTGAAGTAATCAATGACCACGAAAATAAATTGATGTCCATTAGAAGCCTTCGGTGAGATCGTCCCAATGACGTCCATGCCCTACATTGAGAAAGGCCACGGAGAAGTCATAACATGAAGAGGTGAAGGAGGCACATGGATTTTGTCTCCATAAATTTGGCACTTGTGGCATTTTTGGGCATAACAGATGTAGTCTCTTTCCATCGTGGACTAGTAATACCCGAATCTCATGATTTGTCTGGCTATTGTAAACCCATTGGCATGCGTCCCGCAAACATCTTCATGAACTTCTTCCTGGATTTTCCTAGCCTCAACAGCATCGGTACATCTTAACAACACCTGATATTTCCTCTTTTTATATAGGACCTCTACGTCTAAAACATAGTCATTAGCCAGTCTTCTCAATGTTCTCTTATCATTTTCTGTTACTTGATCAGAGTATTCACGGTTCTTCACATATCGCAGAATGTCATGATACCAAGGATGATCATCTCTCTCCTCCTCTTCATCGATATTACAGCAGTGAGCCGGAGCCTCACAGATACTCATTTGGATGGGCTTCATACCTTTTTACTCATTTACTCTGATCATAGAAGCTAATGTGGCCAAGGCGTCAGCTATCTGGTTTTCATCCAGCGAGAGGTAAAAGAATGTGATATCATCAAACTCCTTAATTAGCTCCAAAACTAACTTTCGGTAACTGATCAATTTGGGATCTCTTGTTTCCCATTCTCCTTTGAGCTAATATATCACCAACGCGAAATCTCCATAGACCTCTAGCACATTGACTTTTTCGTCTATGGCTGCTCGAATTCCCATGATACATGCTTCGTATTCTGCCATATTGTTCGTGCAATCAAAATTTAACTTGCAAGTGAATGGATAATGATCTCCGCTTGGGGATACCAGGACTGCCTCAACTCTATTACCCACGGCATTTGACGCTCCGTCGAAGTTCAACTTCCAAGGACGATATTCTAGGGTATCTTCCTCAATTATTGCTACAAACATCAGATCTTCATTGGGAAATCAAAGTTCAAGGGCTCATAGTCGTCTAGCGCTTGTAACAGCCCGATTTTGGGTCTAGTCAGAACAGTGGTCTTGGGACCACTAAACTGAGGTTGAGGAAAATTATTTTAGTATTATTTTATGTATTATGGTATTAATATATGGCTATATGGAAATTTTGGTGCTTTAATTCTAGCAATAGCATGCTTAATTGTGAAAAAGGACTATATCGCACAAGATGTGAAAGTTCTATTTTATAAAATAAAGGTACCTAATAGCTATAGAATGTAATTTTGAGGATTTTAAAGTGTAATTAGGCTATATTGAGGGTGTTGGCTGGCCATAGGAAGCTAGGGGACAAGTGCATTAAATTTTGGTCAAATTTGATGATGTAAGGTGGCTAATAAATAAAATAAGATGAGTAAAAGATGTTATCATCTTTCACTATTCACCCTCTTTTGATGATGTTAACTGAGTTTTTATGGGAGAAAGTGAAAGTTAGGGAGATTAGAAACAACTTTTGTGAAAGATGTTTGCATGAAAACACCTAAGTAGGACTTAAATGCAAAATGTGAGATTGTGTCATAAATGCATGAAATAGTTAGAATTTTGAGTAGTTGTAAGAGAAATAAATTTTCATCTAGGCTTGTTTAATGAGAAAATGAGTTGAAAAATAAATTATGAGCCTAGGGGCAAAATCATAATTTTGCCAATGTACAAGGGCAAAATGGTCATTTTTTCTCAAGTGTAGAAATTGATGTATTATGATCATAGAATGATCTAAATGAATAAATTTCATTGTTACAGATCAAGAAGAGCGCGAAATCAACTTTGACCATGGGAAAGGCAAGGTGATTGAGTAAATCGCCAGTTAACACGTTTTGCATCGAGGTAAATTTATGTGTAAACAATACAATTTACTTATATACATTGTGCTGCTAATTGGTTTATGACATGATTGAGAACATATATGATTCAAGTGAATTGAATGTGGTAGTCATTGAATAATTATTGTATGAATGAAGGAATAGTCGTATAAAAGTGTAAAGACAACACTTGATGGTGGGCTAAGTGCGATACCACCTTATTGCTTAATTACGATGGGCTTTGTGCGATACCATCGTCTATTTATCTTTTGGTGGGCTAAGTGCGATACCACCTTATTGCTTATTTACGATGGGCTTTGTGCGATACCATCGCTCACTTATCATTTGGTGAGCTATGTGAGATACCACAATGAACAAACCTTTTGGTGGGCTAAGTGCGTTACCACCCTAATAAAAAACTAATGGTGGGCTAAGTGCGAAACCATCAAATAAATTGACTCTAAGTAATAGACTAAGAGATTGTGATGTGCTATATATTGTAACATTGTGATGCTAAGTGCAGGGGAACCTGTCAATGAATGTATGCATTATGTTAGTGATATGGTTGGAATGTGTGAATGGAGGAAATGAGTAAGCATGATCATGTATGTAGATTATTTCTTGCTTAGTATATAAAGCTATGAAATTGTTGAATACATGTCAAAATGTTATATTGTTTACTTGTAAACTTATTAAGCTTAAAGCTTACTCCCCTTTCTTTCCCTTATTTTATAGAGCTAAAGACTCGAGCCAGGATATGTCGATAACCAGGAGTCCGCCCACACTATCTGCTCACCTCGATATACTTAGACTTAGTGATTTTGTGTATGGCATGTATGGACAATTATTTTGTAAATTGCCAAGGTTGATGGCTCACCTTATCATTTATGAAATTATGAGCTACTATGGGAGTTTATATTGAAATCATGAATTGTTTATTAGTATGATGAACAAAGTATGTGGTATGAGTTAGGGGAATGTAAAAATTTGGCAAACAGCCTCGCTCTCGTCCACATGGGTAGGCACACTAGCGTGTGTCTAGGCCATGTGTGACACACGGTCAGCCCACGGGCGTGTAACTTGGCCGTGTATCCCCTACATATTAGCATTTTATGTCAGAATAGACCACGGACTAACCACACGGGCGTGTCCAGGCAGTGTGAAATTTGTCAGTGTTGACCACGAGTGGAAGACACGAGCATGTCTTGAGGGTACAAGAGCGTGTCTTATTCCATATGGGCGTGTGCCCTAGTCGTGGAATTTTGGCAGAATGATGAGGTTTTTAGGCACGGTTTGAGCATATGGGCGTGTGAGACTATACACGGGCGTGTGTGTCTTTTAACACGGGCGTGTGTGTCTTCTAACACGGACGTGTACTCTCTGTTTAGTTGAGAAAAAAATTTTATGGATCGTATGAGATTTCGATATAGCCTCGAGAGCCCTCGTATGTACGAGTGAGGTCTCGAAAGTCGAAAATGATGTTGTTGTAGTGACTCAAGGAGAGTAGTTACTTTGAGCCTAAGTCGCGATCAAGTAGTTTTGTACAGTAATGCCTCATGCCCGATTTCGGTGAGGATTACGGGTAAGAGATGTTACATTTAGTGGTATCAGAGCAATGGTTTAGTCGGTTCTAGGACTACCATAGCGTGTGTAGGAGTTTAGCTATACATGCCATAAGTGTATGATGATAGTGTGGTGACTTCTGATGATTTTAAATTTGTTTTATGTAGTATATGGATCCCGATCAATCGACTACTGATGATGTAGCTAGTAATGCACGGCTCTCGCGCAAGGGACCGCGCCTTTGCAGAGTGAACCCGAGATTAGAGGTCAAGGAGAAGAGGCTCGGAAGCCTTTTTTCAAATGATGAGTAACTGGTACACTGAATATGTACAAGCAAACCCCAATGCTCAACCTCTTCCACCTCCTCCTATACCTTAGCTCGTACCGGTGGCTCCCCAAAGTGTAGAAATGGTGAGGACAACTAAGCCCTCGGTAGATAAAATTCGGAAGCAAGGGGCTAAAGATTTTCGAGCTAATATAGATGATGACCCCGAGCGGGCGGAGTTCTGGCTTGGAGAACTCAATGAAAGTTTTTGATGAACTCTCCTGTACACTTGAGGAAAGCTTAAAGTGCGTTGTGTCCTTGTTGAAGGACTCGTCATACCATTGGTGGAAAATGTTGACCTTAGTGGTTCCTAAGGAGAGGGTAACGTGGGACTTCTTTTTGGAGGAGTACCGAAAGAAGTATATAAGTCAACAGTTTGTGGATCAGAAGCGAAAGGAATTTCTTGAGCTGAAGCAAGGAAAAATAACTGTGGCGAGAATTTGAGCGTGAATTTGTTCGGCTCAGTAAGTACGCACAAAAATGTGTGTCCACGAAAGCTATCCTATGCAAGAGATTTGAAGATAGGTTGAATGAAGATGTCAGACTCTTAGTCGGGATTTTAGAGCTAAAGGAGTTTATGGTATTAGTGGATAGGGCCAATAAGGCCGAAAAATTGAGTAAGAAAAAGAGAAAGGCCGTGAGTGAGGCCCGGGACGCGAGAAAAAGACCAATGAGTAAATCTTACCAAGCTCAATCTAAGAAGTCCAAGGAAGTGAACCCTCGGGCCACTACATCATTCAGTATTCGTAAAGGGAGCGAGGCAACAATTACTCAGGTTCAAGAGTTCAGGCCACCTCAATGGCAAGTGTGGGCAATCCAAAGTCCAGACCGGAGTGCCCAAGTTGTGGCAGACATCACACTCGGGAATGTTCGGAAAACAATCAAAATTGTTACAAATGTGGTTCTCCCGACCATTTCATTCGAAACTGCCCTGAAAGAGATGATAAAGAGAAAAATCAAGAGGTGAGATCAAGCAATGTATCCTCTAGAGGTAGGCCACAAAAGAACCCGAGAGGTGGGACTACTGGAAGAGGTGTATCACGAGACTCTACTGTGATGTTAGAGGGCCGGGCGCCAACAAGAACCTATGTTATTCGTGCTCGAGAAGAGGCATCATCGCCAAATATAATACTTTTTCTCTTCATGACATCTTTGTTATTGCTTTGATTGACCTGGAGTCGACCCATTCTTATATTTGTATGAGATTGGCATCTAGTTTGAATATGACTATTGAGTCTACTAAATTTGTGATAAATGTGTCCAACCCGTTAGGAAAACACGTGTTAGTGGACAAGGTTTGTAGGAACTGTCCCTTGATAATTAGAGGTCATTATTTTTCGGCAAACCTTATGTTGTTGCCGTTTAATGATTTTGATCTGATTCTTGGTATGGATTGGTTGAATACCCATAGTATTTTAGTGAATTGTGGTAGTAAATTCATTGAATTGAAATGTGAAAATAGAGATGTTATTCGAGTTGAATTAGGTGAGTCAGATAATTTACCGATGATGATCCCTTCCTTGGTGGCTGAGAAATATTTGAGAAAAGGATGTGAGTCATATCTCACTTTTGTACTGAACACTCAAGAGTATGAGCAAAGATTGAAACAGTGCCAGTTGTATGTGAGCATTTAGATGTATTCCCAGAAGAGTTACCCGGATTGCCCCCGGTTAGAGAGGTCGAGTTTAGAATTGAGTTGGTTCCAGGAACGGCACCTAATTCCGTTGCTCCGTATAGGATGGACCCACTAGAGTTGAAAGAACTGAAGGTTCAGTTGCAAGAGTTAACGGATAAGGGTTTTGCAAGACCGAGTTATTCACCATGGGGTGCTCAAGTACTTTTTGTAAAGAAGAAGGATGAGACGATGACAACTCAACAAAGTAACTGTGAAGAACAAGTATCCTTTACCAAGGATAGATGATCTATTTGATCAACTGAAGGGGGCTACGGTGTTCTCCAAGATTGACCTGAGATTCGGTTATTACCAGTTGAGGGTTAAGGAGCAAGATGTTCTAAAAATGACATTTCGGACGAGGTATGGCCATTATAAGTTTCTGGTCATGCCGTTTTATTTAACAAATGCTCCTGCGATTTTTATGGACTTAATGAATCGTGTCTTCTGACCATATTTGGACAAGTTCATAGTTGTTTTTATTGATGATATATTGGTTTACTCCCGAGATGAGAGTGATCATGCGGAGCATCTGAGGATTGTCTTATAGATTTTGAGAGACAAGCAGTTATATGCTAAATTTAGTAAGAGCGAGTTTTGGCTTCGAGAGGTTAGATTCTTAGGACACATTGTGTCGGGTGAGGGTATTAGAGTTGATCCGAAAAAGGTCTCGACTATTGTAGAGTGGAAATCGCTGAGGAACGTGTCAGAAGTCAGAAGCTTTTTGGGTTTAGCGGGGTACTATAGGTGATTCGTGAAAGGATTCTCTATGATTGCTACTCGATGATGAAACTATTGCACAAGGATGTTAAGTTTGAATGGTGAAAAATGCCAATGAGTTTGAGAGATTGAAAATGTTGTTTGAGAGGCACCGATTTTGGTACAACCTGAGTCGGAAAAGAGTTTGTGGTCTACAGTGATGTATCATTAAATGGTCTCGGTTGTGTGTTGATGCAAGAGGGTAAGGTAGTCGCTTACGCCTCGAGATAGCAAAAACCACATGAGAAGAATTACCCGACTCATGATTTAGAGTTGGTCACGATTGTTTTCGCATTGAAGATTTGGCGACATTACTTATACGGTGAGAAGTGTTGAATCTTCACGGATCATAAGAGTTTGAGGTACTTGATGAATCAAAAGAGTTAAATTTATGGCAACGATGATGGCTTGAATTATTAAAGGACTACGAGCTAGTGATTGATTACCACCCGAGGAAAGCGAATGTAGTTGCTGATACTTTAAGTAAAAAATCCTTGTATACTTTGAGAGCTATGAACACGAGTTTGTTATTATCTAATGATGGTGCTATATTGACTGAGTTGAGAGCTAGACCATTATTTGTTCAACAAATATGTGAAGCTTAAAGGAATGATAGCGATATACTAGCTAAAAGAGTTAAGTGTAAATCAGGAGCTGGTTCTGAATTTCGGGTAAGTTAGGATGGTTGCTTAATGTTCCATGATAGAATTTGTGTACCCAGAGATGACAAGTTAATCCAAAAAATTTTACAAGAGGCACATAGTAGTTATTTGTTAGTACACCCGGCAGTACAAAAATGTACAATGATCTTAAGAAATTTTATTGGTGGCAGGGAATGAAAAGAGATATCTCAGAGTATGTAACAAAATGTCTGATTTGTTAATAAGTGAAAGCTGAACATCAAGTGCCTTCTGGATTACTTCAATCAGTGATGGTTCCCTAGTGGAAGTGGGATCGGGTCACCATGGACTTCGTGACGGGATTGCCTATGACTCAGAAAAAAGATGTTGTGTGGGTTATCGTTGATAGATTAACAAAGTCACTCACTTTATACCGGTGCGTATTGATTATTCACTGGAAAGGTTAGCTGAGTTGTATATTGCGGAGGTAGTAAGGTTACATGGAGTGCCTATATCTATTATCTCGGACAGAGACCCGAGATTTACTTTGAGGTTTTGGAAGAAGTTACAAGAAGCCTTGGGTACAAGATTGAACTTTAGCACTGCATTCCATCCTAAGACTGATGGTCAATCTGAGAGAAGTTCTTGAAGACATGCTCTGATGCTGTGTGTTAGAATTCGAAGGTAGTTGGGAAAGATACCTACCCTTGGTTGAATTCGCATACAACAATAGTTATCATCGAGCATACGAATGGCACCGTATGAAGCCTTATATGGTCGTAAGTGTCGGACTCCTTGTATTGGACCGAGCTGAGTGAGAAACAAATCCATTGGGTTGATTTAGTTAAAGAGACTGAAGGGAAAGTGAAGGTTATTCGGGATAGTCTAAAAGCTGCTTCAGACCGAAAAAAGTCGTACGCGAATTTGAAAAGAAAAGAAATTGAGTTTCAAGTGGGCGACAAAGTATTTTTAAAAGTGTACCCGTGGAAGAAAATATTGAGATTTGGTCGGAAGGGTAAATTGATTCCTAGATTCATAGGGCCGTATGAGATTACCGAAAGGATTGGGCCAATGGCATATCGGTTGGCTTTACCGACAGAGTTAGAGAAAATCCACAACGTGTTTCATGTATCAATGTTAAGGCGTTATCGCTCCGATCCTTCATATGTGATTCTTCCAACAGAAGTTGAGATACGACTGGATATGGCATATTAGAAGAGCCGATTAAAATCTTAGCTCGAGAAGTGAAACAGTTGAAGAATAAAGACATAGCCTTAGTAAAAGTGTTGTGGCAAAGACACGGTGTAAAAGGGGCTACGTGGGAACCGAAAGAAGCCATGAGAGAGTAATATCCAAACCTCTTTACCGGTAAGATTTTTGAGGGCAAAAATCCCTAAAGGAGGGAGAGTTGTAACAGCCCGATTTTGAGACTAGTCAGAACAGTGGTCTCGAGACCACTAAACCGAGGTTGAGGAAAAATATTTTCTAAATTGGCAAGTATCTCATTTCACACTCAATGAATTTCTTGCTGAGGTAATATATCGCCTTTTCTTTCCTCCCTGTTTCATCGTGTTGGCCGAGCACACATCCCATTGAATTATCGAATATCGTCAAATACAGAATCAACGGTCTATCAAGACTGAGTGACATTAACACTGGAGTATTAGTCAAGTATTGTTTAATCTTGTCAAAAGCCTTCTGGCATCCGTCGTCCCAAATGCCTGGATTGTGCTTTTTAAGAAGGCGGAATATGGGGTCACATTTCTTAGTCAATTGTGAAATAAACTGAGCAATATAATTTAGTCTTTCCAGAAAACCTCGGACCTCCTTTTGAGTGCGTGGCGAAGATAATTCTTGTACAACCCTGACTTTATCTGGGTCGACCTCAATTCCTCTTTCTCTGACTACGAAACCAAGCAGTTTTCCTGACCTAGCCCCGAAAGTACACTTGGTTGGATTGAGCTTCAGCTGAAATTTTCTCAACCTCAAGAACAGTTTCTTTAAAACCTGTATATGCTCCTTCTCTGTTCGGGATTTTGCGATCATGTCGTCAACGTAGACCTCGATCTTTTTGTGCATCATGTCGTGAAACAAGGTTACCATGGCTCTTTGGTATGTTGCCCGGCATTCCTTAACTCAAATGGCATCACTTTGCAACAAAAAGTTCCCCACAAGGTTATGAATGTAGTTTTTTCCATGTCTTCAGGATGCATCTTGATTTGATTATATCCAGAGAAACCATCCATGAAGGAGAACAATGAATAACTTGTCGTATTATCCACCAAAGTGTCGATGTGAAGTAGTAGGAAGTTGTCCTTTAGACTAGCCTTGTTTAAGTCCCGGTAATCGACACACATCCGTACTTTCCCATCTTTCTTGGGAACAAGGACAACATTGGCCACCCATCATGAGTAATTCACCACTTGTAGGAATTCAACATCAAATTGCTTCTTGACCTCTTCTCTTATTTTGACTGCAACATCGGGTCTCATCCTTTAAAGCTTCTGTTGAATCGGATTGCACTCTTGTTTTTGGGGATACGATGTACTGCAATATCGATGCTCAAACTAGGCATATCTTGCATCGAAGACATCTTTGAACTCTAGCAGAAGTTTAACGAGATCATGTTTTGTTCCCTTGTTTATACAAGTGCCAATTTTCACCTCTTTCCCCTCTTCCAGAGTCATATTCTCAATTGTCTCTTTGTGAGGAAGAATCAGCTTTTCTTCTTGCTCTACCATCCTCAACAAATTTACGGATAAGCTACAGTCTCCATCATCTATAAAATCTTGAGACCCCTCTAAACACATGTCTCGTTCATAAGGGAATTTTGGGTTTATAGCAGCGTTGCTCGTGATATCGATATCTGGGGACCTATGGCAGGTACGAAAGAATACCCAATGAATGTAAGAATAACTTATTTATGTTATGATTATGAATGGAATGAGAAAAAAAGAATAAGAGAATAATTGTCCGTCATGAAACAAAGAATGCAGTTTTTATCGAAAGTAAGGATGTTTGAACATGAACCTATTTCACAAAAGATTCTTATTGTTTCTAGGCTTAAAACAACAAGTGTGTTTTGAACATTACTCAGTGTTAGTTTTAAAAACTACAGGAATTTCTTCCGTAGTCTAGTTGTTCAGAACACTTCCAGGCTCATGAGGCGAATGCCCGCTAAATTTCCTTCCTTCGGACCCTCTTCAAACACGGCATCAATGCTCAAAGCTCTCATCATATCTTCAACCTTTCCATCATTCGTATTCTCTAGTCCTGGGTGGATAATTCCTCCCAACACGAATGTATTAGATATATGGGGAAAAGTCATTGAGCCCCATTTAACCTCAACAACATTCAATTGTGCCCTTCGCTTCTCACGCTTCCTTTCTAGTTCCTCTTTTCTTTGTTAGGCGTCTGGCCTATGCCCCAAACCAAAATGATCACGCTTGTCAATGAAACCCGACACTTCGACCCGTCTGTGCAGGTATTTTCCAAGTCCCCTCCCAGGCAATGCTCTTTTTCCTACTGTCAGCTGTAGACTCATCCTCGTTGCTTCAGAGATTTTGGGCACCGGGATCTTGCTTCCTTCGATGATGAAAGTTGTATTTACAAACTCTAATGATCAAAAAGAACAATCTATCACCTCAGTATCATTCTCTATGTACGGTGCATCACTAGTAACGGATGCGATGATGTCTTCCTCCTCATTTATGGTTATCAACCGACCCTCTGTCACTAACTTTAGCTTTTGGTGCAATGATAATGGTACGGCTCCCGCTGAGTGGATCCGAGGCCTCCCAATAAATAATTATAAGAGGGCTTGATGTCCATCACGAGGAAATCTACCTCGTACGTATTTGGCCCAATCAAGAGGGGTATTTCAATCTTTCCCATCACTTTTCTTTCGGTGCCATCGAATGCTCTCACTATATTTTGGCATGTTTTCATATGGGAGCTGTCTACAGACAACCTGTTCAACGTAGATAGGGGCAAGACATTCAGTGTTGATCCATTGTCAATTAATACCCCCAGTAGTGTATACCCTTTACATCAGGTAGTAATGTGTAAAGCCTTGGTGGATCCCATGCCTCCTGGTAGAATTTCATCATCACTGAACGAGATGAAATTGTCTAAACTTATGTTACTTACAAGGCGGTCTAGCTTGTTTACTGAAATGTCATCAGCGACATAGGTTTCGTTCAACACCTTTATTAGCGCGCTACGGTGCACCTCTAAGTTTAAGAGCAAAGCCAGTACTGATATGCGTGCCAGCTGCTTGTGTAACTGTTCCACAATATTGTACTCACTATGCTTTAAGAACTTCAAAAACTCTTTGGCTTCATTCTCAGTTACTGGATCATTAACCAGTAGTTTGACCTTTCTTCCCCCTGTTCAATCATCGGGTACTTCCCTTTTCTCGATTTGGCTTTCGTGTTTGGCATGCTAACTGGATTCTCCTTTCCCAAAATTGTCACGATGCAATTATAATTGCAAGGCACTCTCTTACTATCTTTGTAAGAAAAAAGTCACGGGTTTCTAAATTACAACTCTCGGTGCCACTTTCGCTCCTATTTCGTTGATCCTCGGTCATGTGATAATCACCACTGGGTGATTGACCTCAGGGACCTTCTTTGCAAACTCTCATCCTACGTTGCACACGTCCTCCTTTTTAGTAGAGTTAAAGAACTCCAGTTCCTTGTTATCCATTAACCCCTAGACTAGGGCCCTGAATTCACTATATCGCTAGATCTCATGGTCTTCTTTATCGTGAAACTCATAGTAGTTTCTCGCACCTTGGGATTTACTCCCAAACCCTTGTAGCACTGACCTTATTTTTTGTATTTCCTTCCAAACCTCCCTCAATGGGGTTTTTACTTCAGCAATATTCGATTTGATTCTCCTCCCCCCGTTCTCGACTATCGTGTTTACCCCTTTATCAGTGTGATTGGGTAACAAATTTCCCACACCAGGTGCGTCATCGAATTTTACAACATCCACTTTGATAAGCCTTTCGACAAGCCTTTTGAATGAGGTGCAATTCTTTATCGAGTGTTCCGCTACTCTCGCATGATATTCACACTGAGCATTTATGTTATACCACTTAGGATATGGGGGTTGCAATGATTTCAAATAGAAAGGGGCTACAACGTGCGCATCAAACAAATTTTTATACAACTCCCTATACGTCATTGGTATGAGAGTAAACTAGAACCTCTCTGTATTCTGCCTCGTGTTGGGCTCTTGCCTTGGTAGGACCTATTGACCCGTGGCTACCGTTCTCGGTTGACTGACAGTAACGGGTTTTGAATAGCCCAAGTTCACATTGCTTACTTTATTTTCTCTTTTATTCGGAGCTGATCTTCTCGTGTTTTCACCAGCCTCTATCTTTCCACACCTTATCGTGTTTTTATCATTTCACTCGACATCACTATGTCGGTGAAGCTCTTAGTAGCACTTCTCAACATATGATTGATAAAAGGTGCTTTTAGTATATTAGTGAAAAGCATGGTTGTTTCGTTCTCCAGTAGTGGCGGTTAGACCTTGTAGCAACTTTCCTCCACCTCTGAACATATTTCCTGAAACTTTTGCCTGACTTCTTCTCCATGTTTTGTAGTGTGATCCTGTCAGGCATTATATCAGTCACATGGCTATAATGTTTCATGAAGACCTGTGCCAAATCCTTCCATGATTTGATTTGGGTACAACTCAGCTGATTGTACCATTTTGCTAGCCCCAGTTAAGCTATCCTGAAAATAGTGGATCAACAACTGGTCGTTGCTGACATATCCCGTCATTCTCCAATAGAACATCATGATGTGGGCCTCAGGGCAGCTGGTCCCGTTATATTTTTCAAATTTTGGCATATTGAACTTTGGTGGGAGTACCAGATCAGGGACCAAACTCAACTTCTTAGCATCTACCTCGCATTGATAATCAGCGCTTTCCAATACTCTGAATTTCTCCTCTAACCATTTGCATCGATCCTCAAACTCTTTTGGGAGCTCCGCATTTTCTTTTTTCTTTTCTGCTGCATCATCAAAGTCGAGGACCATTGGTTTTGCCAAATTATCTCTAGGATTGAAGCTCGAGCCTGTCGGGAAGTTTACCGGTGCTGAGGCACTGAATTGATACTGGGGTTTGATATTGACAGACACTCTTGGTGGTTGTAAGTGGAAATTTATCGGGGTCAGGCCTGGAAGATAAGCAGAATCTTCATTGTCATCTCTGGAATCGACCATGGGGCTCTTTCCCTTATCAGGCCCTCCAGTCAACAATTGTGTTAACTGGCTCATCATGCTTTTCTGGGATTCTAGCATTTGATCCCTCATGTCCTGCTGAATCTTGGTCAGCTGCTCTTGCATCTGAGCTTGAAATCGATCTTGCATTTCCTTCTGCATTTGTTCCAGTTTCTTTAACCTTTGATCCATGACTTTAGTCTTTCTTCGTGTGTAGTAGTGATGTTCCAGGGTAACTATAATATGATCTCTAATTAATAGGGTTCTTTTGTGATATTTAATGCATATGATGCAATGTGATGCTAATGCATGATATGAATACAAAAATAAGAGGCGTCCATTCTGGTTTAATTTCTTTTAGAAAACTTTATAAGAAAATAAAATCATTTACATAAAATAGAATTACATATACATCCTAGCCCTTATGCCCAAAGCTTTAACTTTCTCAAGAAGCCAGGCTAACTCTCGACCCCGGTCCGACTCTAGCTCATATTTCACACTTAATACATCAACCTGAATCGCTAAAGTTTGTAAATGATTATCCACTTCTCGTATCTGAGCCACAGCTTCACCCATGACGTAATCTCTTTTTCTGACCTGGTCTTGAGATCGTTGAAGCTGTTCTTCCCATCGCTCATTATTTGCCTCCAATAATTGGATTCGGAGCTCACTACTTTGCAGCGCTGTTTTGAGCTCTACCACATTTTCTTTCAACTCTTCGATCTTGTTTAGGCTTGATTCCAACTTCATCGTAGAGTTGCGACTTCGACACAACGCCTTCTCTAGTTCTGCTACTCGAGCTATTAAAATTTTAATTTCGCTTTGGCTCTCACCCACAGTTTTTTCAGAGTATCCTTTTGCGCTTGAGTCTCATGGAACCTCTTCTTCCACTGATCGACCTTGGCTTTCTCTTTTTGAATTTCTTGACGCCATTGTTATGAGGTTTTACCCAACCCAGCAGTCCTCATCGATGAATGTAATTTTTTGTAGTCAGTCTTTAAACTGTCCAAATCTTCTTCGGCCTTCCTTTTCCTCCTCCTCAATTTCTCAGCCTCTGATTTCTAGACATCAATATCTAACCTCAAGTGCACTTTTTCTTCTTCCAATTGCTCTATCTTTTTCCCTAACTCTGAATTTTTACTTTCGAAGTCTTGTTTCATGATTTCTAACTCGAAAGGGACTACTTATAGATATTCATCTATCGACCAAGCACCATCTTGTGTCGGTCTAAGGATATTATCATTGATTCTCTTACTCTTCCAAGCATTATATTCGAGGGTTGTCATCGGACCTACAACAACTCTCTTCATTCGGCAAGTCTACTTTCAAGCATCAGAAATCTCTCGAACTTTCTTCTTATATTGATCTCCCTATACGAAAATTTAAACTGAGCTATCCCAAACATCGCCGATATAAACTGCCTTGATTTGTACTGCCTCAACACAAGCAACAGAGCGTACCCAATGGCTCCCCAAATTCTTGACAGAGGGACCCAATCATAACTCCCACACCGATAGAGAATTTCGTCGGGAACCAACCAAGGAGCTCTCCACTCAACGTCTTTTTCCTTGAGATTTCGAAGGAGTACAATCCAATTTTCTTCTGATACGTCATCTCTTTTGGGCGTGGCTGCTAACTCCTTTAACAGTGAGTAATTATCGAAAAAAACCCTATAAGAGACTTAATCCACCTTCCAGAAATGGCTATGGAACCAAGCTAACAATAACTGTGCACACCCTATAAATCTGCCCTCACTGCTCTCCTGTATGCATTCAAAGATCTAAATGTCTCAGCCAAGATTACAGGAACAGGTGTGATCCCTCTATCAAGTCGGTCGAAGAGACCCGATATTGCCTCATCTACATATCCCAATGCCCTAGGGAAAACCATTAAACCATGCTCAAAGCAAAAACGTCAGCTCTCCTCTTCATATCAAGATGCACTAGAATCAAACCCTTTAAAATTCTTCATGGGATGCATTTACACTCACCTTTTTTCTTGACCCTCACTGCAACCCATGGTTCACTCATCCTTGTAATATTCATCATCTTCTTTAAAAAGGTTGGGGCACAAGCGGCTCTAATATAAGCTTTGTCGACTTGGACCTTCGGGCAACGAAGTAAAGCCGTATATTCCTTTATAGTGGGTACCAAATCTACCCCCAATGGTAAAACAACTATAGGTAGAATTACAATACTGAGTGAGGGCCCGGAATAAATGTTCATATATATTGATGCCAAGTAAGTGAGGCAAATCACCATAATTCCCATAAAACAGCTGCTTAGTCTCTTCATCCCACTGGTCTCATATTTTTTAATTGGTCCATATCGATTTTTTAATTCCTCGCTAAGATCATTTTGCTCGACCATATTTGACGATCAGTATTATTCTCTTCTTTATCAAGGTGTAATCATATAGCTCGATGTATATAAAACACAACCGGTATAATGTAGCAACAATAAAATTTAAGGCTAGGCAATCCCGATGTTTCTTAATCCCTTTCCTAATTGCGTTTGCTTTGACCATATTTGGACGACCGTATTATTCTCTTCTTTATCAAGGAATTCGTTCTCCATGACAAGCTTCCTAAATTAGTAATCGAACGTGAACCGACACCTTTTTAAAATGAAATAACATGCAATCACAATAAAACACAACAAGTCAGTATAATGTAGCAACAATAAAATTTAAGGCATGCGAAAAATAATACAGCACCTATATGGGTGATTGCTAGAGTTTGGCATAGCTCTACTTAGGGTAAGTTCCTAGGGTTTTCTATATGCGGTTTGGCTCTAAAGCAAAGGTATCTGAACCAAGAGATTCCTCGATCCTCACCCATTATAGGCTCATACGGACCGAGTTCAGTTTAGGGGAATACATTTCCCTATGGCTGCACGGAGATGAAAATCTCACGAAGACATAGGTACGGATGTATCCCGAAAGCGATTCACTATCCTGCAGGAGGTGAAAACCTCACGAAGGAGTAGCTTCTCACTCTCACTTAAAATGTTTGACCACAACGATCATGCAATATGATGCAAGAGTACCCTAGGCACTTAAATCACAACAGACATAAGACACGACCCAAAACTCATGCATGGAAGAATCCAGAATCAACTTTTAATTTTCGATAAAAGGATAAAAACTAATCAATTCTACGACTTGACTCTCTTATTGGTCTCCAGTGGAGTCACCAAGCTGTCGAAACTATTTTTTGTTTGGAAAATGGGCCGACTTTAAAAACATGGAGTCGTCACCAATCCTTTTTGAAGTGTGATTGGGTCACCTTATAAAACATTTTGGTCTACGAATCTTAAGAAAATAGGTCCGGGAGTCAGTTACACACGAGGAAGGATTAGCACCCTCGCAATGCCCAAAATTGGTACCTTATTGATTGATTAATGTCCTAATATCGAAAATTGGAAGAGATTTTAAAATACGAATCCTTGAGAAAATGTTTGGATAATTTGAACTGGATATCGAAATTCTCTTGTTCCGGAAGAATGAAATATCACATCCAGCACGTTAGGATACGATATTTCAGACTCTCGATACCAAGATCATTTCATGATTTCTAAAATTCATGCATTGCAATTTTTTTAAAAAGGGTATTCTGTTATTTGGCTAAACGAAAAAACCGAAACCCAACACGTTAGGATACGATTCCTCGAATTTCCAAACCCAAAACATTGCCTTATTATTTTGAAGCTAAGAAAACACGGTCAAAATTTTAAAAGGATATTTAGTCCTTTGGACAAGTGAAAAATTGAAACCCAGCACGTTAGGGCACAATTTCTCGAAACTTCCAAGCACAAAATATTGCCTTGTTTTTAGTTTACGGAAACACGGGCACAATCTTAAAGGATATTTAATGATTTGGTCAAACAGAAACCGAGACTTAGCACGTTAAGGCACGATTCCTTAAATTTCTAAACACAAAACATTACCTTTATTTGAAAAGAATTATGTATCGAGTAAAACTAGTGTAACACGAATTTGTGAAAATAAATCACAACATTGACATCGTAACGAAAATAAAATGGTCAAAAACATTGGTAACAATAATAGAAAATAAAAAAATAGTAATAATGGTAGGAGTAGTGAAAATAATGATACTAATAATAATTGTAAATATAATAGTAGTGATAATAACAATAAGCGTGATACTAATAATAAAATAATGAAAATGATAGGAAAAATCAAAATAATATTAATGATAAAATAATAGTGACAATAATGAAATTAATAGGGATAATAATAAAAATAATAAAATAGATATAATAATAGTATGTACGTATATAGTAAAAAAAAAGTAAACCATAACATTAATAATAATAAATCATTAATAATAAGGTTAGTTAAAAAAAAGGGTAGTCGTGGTAGTAAAATAATAATTACTAATAAAGTTATAATAATAAAATATTAGCAATAGTAATGAGGAATAATAATAAGGAAATAATAGCAGAGTAGTATAGAAAAAATAGTATTAATAATAATAGTAATAAATAACGCTAATAATAAATGTAATCATCATAATAATAATATACACATATAAAAATAACGGTAATAAAAAATAACAATAATGCGTATAATAATAATAACAATTTTGAAAATAAATAACAAATACGAAATACTGACATCAATAGCAAAATATATAAAAAAAAAAAGAAAAAAAGACTAAATTAAACTTGAAAATAAAATTTCGGGCGAATTTTAAAAGAAACAAATGAATTAGGGTCCCCTAGAAAAGCGCATAAAAGGGGGAGGACCAATGGGGAAATATTCCTACCCTCCTAAACGGCGCCGTATGTCAGGGGACCCAATTGAAATGGGCAGAAAATCATTGGGGGCCAAATTGAAAATTAAAAAGACTTGATTATAAATTAATAAAAGGCGGAATGACCTGGACTGCAAATAGCCCCTTTGATGAAAACGCACGGACCCTCTTGACAAGTCGGGTCGCGCGCACGGGCTATGGTTTAAACGGCGCCTTTTTGGTGATTATAAGCCTAACACCAAACGGCGCCGTTTTAAGGCCTTATATAAGTTTTTTTCCCCACAAAAATTCCCATTCCTCTTCATTTTTTCAAAACACAAAAAAAACTTTTGAAAGTTTTCTCTGCCCCACCCGTCCGACCACAGGTCCGACGAAGCCTCCGACCGACTGCTGCTGTGCTTCCGCCGCCGCTGACCACCGTGTATGGTGGCCAAAAATTAAAAAGTAAGTTTTTTCTTCCTTTTTTAATATTTAAAACTTTCGTCTTAAAAAAAACAAGAAATAAATAAAGAAAAACCAACAAATTCGAAAGGAAAAAAAATATAATAAAAAGAGAAACCTCTTCTCAGTTTTTCATTCTGTAGCTGTGGAAAATAGTAATGTATTACCTTTGTATTTTCCAAAAAAAATCCCCCTGTTTACATTGATGTTTCGGCTTTTATAACCTATTTTACAACTGTTTGGTGCTTGTTTGCAGGTGCGTGATCGAGCACATCTCTGACGTGGCATGGTGGAGTGGCGCACGTCTCGTGGTAGTGGCGTCTGGCGCACGTTGCGGAGGGAGGGCCTTGCTGGCGGCGGCGCAAAACAAAGCTGCTAAGGTTTCACTTCTGTTGTAATTTTAGGTAGTGGGCTAGGGTTAATGTTAGTTTTTGGGCCTGGGCTATTTGGGCTATATTTTGTGAATTGTTTATTCTTGGGCTTGGGCATAAATTTAGGCCCTATAAGCCTGATTTGTCGAAGGCATGTATTGTTGCGAGTTGGATCCAAAATATTGGGTTGGACTAACAAAAGATCCTTGAAATCGAACCCGACCATACCTTTCAGGATCCAAAACTTCATTAATAATTCGGTTATCAATGTCGTCCAGATTAACAGAACTATCACTTGAAACCATCGCTTCATACTCGCCATTTTATCCTTTAGTTATCATAATAAATCAATTAAGGAGTTAGAAACGAAATATATAATCAAACAAATGCAACATAACTTGGCATTATTTGCATTACAAACGACAAATTAAACCATTACAATTAAACATGATAAATATTTAAAATAATTTAAATTTTATTAAGTAAATATATCATAATTTCTGCAACTTCAGTAGTCATATGAGATCCAACTTTTTGACCAGACGACAGTTCTTACAATATATTAAGGAAAATATTATTTAGTAGAAAGTAATTAATATTTCACACAATTAATAAATTCAAAATACCTATTCATCAGCTATATAAGCAAAACTTTTCAACCGAACTGTGTGCGTGAATTTTTGTTTTTGCCTACTTGTAGTTCCAAGTCGCTCACGATCCTACATTATGAAATTATTATTACGTATATATTAAATACTATAAATCAAAATAATTATAAGAGTTTGGAAGTACGTAATACATCTCCTTTCTTTGAATTTTAAAATCTAACTGTATCTTTCCATTGGTACCTCAGTATTCCCGGCGGGACATTTCGTAATTTCTCTTTGAGGCTTATGTTTTTATTAAAATATTCCTTTTTAAAGTACTTTTATAGTCTCTCCATTTCTTTGCCAATGCTTTCTTCACATAATTATTTGAGACCTCTAAAGCAAATCTATCCTCCAAATAACACTAATTTAGAAAGTAAATATAAATAAAAAATTAAACTAAAGTATTATAAATTATATTCACGTTATTACCTTAATATTATCGAGAGCTTGATTTTTGTTACTATCAAGCATATGATGCCATGACTAATAGTTGATTGGCAACAGATTGACATTTCGTGCTATAATGCCTAAGTATCCTGCTAAAATTCGAGCTTTTGATCCAATAGGCTAACCATGATTGTTTCTAGATACTTTGACACGCTCAACAGAATTTAGATCGTATAAATCCTTTAATAGCGTACGTCCTTGAGTTTTGTGTCTCTAATCATTTTCAACTAAAAAAAAAAAAATGATATATGATAATATAAGCATTTGAAACAAAAATCAATAATAAAAGTCAAGATGCATATAAATTACAGTTAATATTACTTTGAATTTCTATAAGTTCGGCAAATTATATTCGAAACATTTGAAGATCCAATAGCATCTGTTGATAAAAAAATTGTTCTCTTTTAAAGAAAAGGTCCCACCAATATAGTCAAAATGAATTAACACAATTATTTAATTTTGTACTATTATTATCAATAAAAGTTATTTTACTATAGGTCTAGTTAATTCATCTCACAATTTATTTTATTTTTGAAATTTGAGTAGTCATTTTCAAATATTTGGGCAAACATGTTTTTACCATAAATCTATAATTTACTTGCATTTTGTTATAAAATTTAATATATGTTAAAATTTCTCAATTATTGTGCTAACTTAAATATGGGCATCTGAAATAGATTCAAGAGATAGTAAAAATTTAAAAATAGGTAAAATGTGTAAGAGAAATTCACTATTTAAAATGCATTGAAATATCCAATATTCAGTAAATAAGTTTTTTTTTATTTTAATTTTAATAAATATGATATAAAGTTAGATGCTATATTTGAAGAGAAACACCTAACAATCTACTCAATATTGTTTTAATTGTTGACAAATGTGAAATTAAACCATAGCTAATTGAAACTTACATATCTATAAATCCCATTAAATAGATTCACATAACATGGAAAAAGCAACGATTAATTATATACAATTTAAAAACTTGTCATTTATTTCACTCAAAATCTAATTAAAGAAGTATTACTTGCATTTTTATTCATATTTCATTATTTGATGTATTCTCAGTAAATAAAATATATAAATTGTACTATTTTTCAGAACATACTTGAAAAAAATAAAATGAAAAATATGAATGAAGGTAGATTTTGCTGTCTGGCTGTCCATGAGTTGGGCCTTCTTAAATTTCTTACCCGATTTTTTTTCTTTTTCTTTTTCCCAAAAGAAAACAGTGTAAAAAGAGAGCAAGCAGGAAAGCAAGAGGAAGATGGTAGCTAGGATAAAAGGATAGTAGGGTAAATTACATGTCAAAGTCAGGAAACTTTTAACCAAATATTTTGAACAAAAAGAAATAGTGCAGAAGAAGAAATTACCTGTCTCTATGTGCCGAGCAGACTATTGATATTTTCGTACAAGCATTAGAAAGAAAAAAAAATCAAAATTCAATGGAAACAGTTACAGCATTAGAAGTAAGAAATGAAGATTGGGCAACATTCAAATAACTCCAGCAACAATCAGTCAGCACTTGTGCCAACTTTATGAAGCTCCAAATGTATTAAAAAAAAAAAAAACTAACTAAACAAAGAAAGATGGAAAGAAAAAGCTTCAATTTTCATTCTTCGAAAGGAACTGTGGTGCATGGAACACCACCTGAAAAACAGAAGGGCACTAGAGAGCAAGAAAGATGTATAAAGAATAAAATATTGTCTACACCTGCTCAACTTCAAGCATTTTTCTCTTTTTACACTAATTCAAGATGTATATGTAATTTTACAGTAACAAGAACACATAAATAAATCAAGAAAAAAAAAATATGTATAGGAAATTTGTTTGTTATCTTGTCATGACATGCTTCTGTTGAACTTCAGATTTCAGTAAGTTAGATTATCCCAAGGTGATTTCTATTACTGGTCTATTCTTTAGCGGGGACACTGTACTTACCATTGCATGCTGTAGCAATGCAGATTACTTTTTTTTTTCAAATATTATGAATACAGTTAATCAGTAGAGTTCATTTCCTCACCTTAATGTTTGACAATCTTAATGGTCCATTTGCTCCAACTTTATTTCTTTGGTCCGTTGACCAACTGTTTGTAGCCTTATTTTGCTGATCTGTAGCTGTAAACAGAAACCATGGCCAATCATATATTGTGTTCTTCTAAAAAAAGAAATACAGAAACCATGCATAAATAGGCATAGCAAGAAAGCAAATAAGGACATTGCAACCAAATTCGAAGAAACCATGCATAAATAGGCCTAGCAAGAAAGCAAATAATAGAAACCATGCATAAATATGCATCAATACCATTAAACATAGCAAGTTGAAATTTGTTACAATACGGGAAATGTGGAAAAGTTGGGCCGAGAAATTAAAAAGGATAGCGCACCTTGGCAAAGATGATTATGTTTGGTGGGTGGAGAGGGGAACACCTGCGACTTGCACTGGGACAATGTTATCTGCCAACTAACGCTGATAACTATGTATCTCCAAACCCAAACTTTAATGTTTCCCCAAACCAAAACCCTGGAAGAAAACAAATTAACATTCATAAACCCAGTACAGTAGATACACACACCAAGTACTAGCAAATATTTACCTAAACCAGTTTGCAAATAGAAAACAAAAAATCGTGAAGTTTCCCCAAATGCTAAAAGATTTCCTAAACATCGAAATTACTAAACCTTCATTAGTATCATATCTTAGAGCTGGTGTGATAAAAACTCAAATTATAAGATAAATTTTATACTTGGAAGCATTTGAGTAGAAGATATCAGCAACAACAACACACATTGCTAGATTGGGTTATTATGTGTTATATCATATAATTAGAAGATTACTATTTACACATATCTATATCGAAACTCTCATGTTTAAATAAAAATTTATTATTTTGTTTCCAAAAAAATGAATTTTTATAAGTGAATATCTCATTAACTAGTATATCAATCGCAAAAATTGGAATGGCTATATGTTAGAATGATTTTGGTCCATCCCTCGCCAAAATTCAAGTTGCAAAGCATGCTACTTAGTCTTTAGACTTCAACTCATATAGGAAATCGTTTACCTTTCACATAAATTCTTCCAAAACAAAATATATATATATTTAAGGTAGATTAATATTTTCTATATTCGTATTTTGTTAATATATATATATATATATATATAGGAAATCGTTTACCTTTCACACAAATTCTTCTAAAACAAATGCTTATGTTCTTAAAAAGAAACAGTGCTACTAAATAATTTAGTTAATCAAGCACTTATGTTCCTATTACCCCAATTTTCTAAGCACCCAACCAGCATAATAATACAATGAACTTAACTGAACCATCAATGAAAACCCAGAATTCAGAAGAAAAGATAAAATAAATTACAGCAGGTCTAGAGATTAAGGAAAACACAAAAAAAAAAAGCCAATAAGAAAATTAAAAAAATTCTAAAATTTTAACACGATTGAAGCTAAAATTTCTAAAATTTTAACACGATTGAAAATTAAAGGAAGCAAAACCAACCAAAGACAATGTGGATTGAAGCTAAAACAATTTCTAAAATTTAACACGATGTACATGATAAAAGTAAATTTTAACAAACCCAAACCAAAAAACATGAAAAACCTCAGATACTTGCTAAGACTCACGGAGGCTGGCGAGTGAGTTGGTTGCTGGGTAAAGTGGCTAGGCGTCGGTTGCTCGGTTACAGCCTCTGAGGAAAGGAGGCCCAGCGGGTGGTTAGGGTTTCAGGAAATCAAATAATGTGGATGGGGAAGGTAATATATCTGTAGAGCAGAACTGAGAGGATTTTAGGTTATAAAATAGAAGAACAGGTTTGTATATTTTAGTCAAGCAAAGAATAGACTGATACAGAAAAGGATATAGAGGGAGATGATATCAGCCATTGTTGGGAAAAACGGTGACGTTTGAGAAAGAAAAGGGTTTGTATCAAAGAATAAAAACCGCGCCGTTTCAATAAAAATTAAAATAATTCGCGTCTTTTATGGAAAAAAACCTATTAATATTTGTGGCGTTTTCAGTCTAAATATCACTAAAAACACATCTAAAAGCTTAATTTGCTGTATTATTTGATTAATGATCAAACAATAATAATTATATCTGTAATAACTCAATAATACCCACATTTGATTAGCAAAATCACAAATTTTAACTGTCAAAATTAGTTAATTATAGAAACAGAAATTAAGTAGAAAAACATAATTTAAGTAGAATTTTTTTTAACAAAATAGATTCGGCTTATTATTGCTTTTAAGAATAAAACGAACAACTTATAAATGCCTAAGAGATCGGCCCAAACCAGGACATTTGTACCGGTGCAATGAAAATAGTCTGAAAAAATATCTTCTAAAAAAACAAAAGACAATTAATGAAAAACTGAAAAGACTAAAGAAAACTGTCACCGTAATTTATGCCCAATCAACTATCTCACGCCTGTCAGTATCATCATTTCCATTTATTGCTTTCTTTAATGGCTTGTAAAAAATCGAAGCTTTCCTTTTCATTTCGTCTGATTCCCCAGTTTCATCTCCATTCCCTTTCCCATTTTCCTTTCCTTATCTCAACTTATCAGTCTGGTTCCCACAAACTCTCATTTCTCGCCTGAGATTCGTCATAATATGGTACTCCACCAATCAGGTAACTCTCTTCTTTCCTCTTTAGCGTTTCTGTAGCTAGAATGTGGGCTAGGCTATTCGCTGATCTAGGGATGAAATCGAATCTGATTGTCTTGAATACTGCCTACATCTGATAAATGTTATTAATATATGCTCCGATCTGAGATTTGTCGGAAACTGGGCTTTTACACTTCTTGATTACTGTTAATGAATCACCTTCAACAAAGATTTTTTTTGCATGTTTATCCCCATCTGTACTGCTTCCCGGCAAGCAATGGCTTCGGCTGCGAAAGCGGAGTCCACCATATCATGAAATGATGTGCCGGAGACAAGTACTTTCCCCTCACTATTTCTGGCCACGATCCCTGATACGGACTGATGCCTATCCTTATCAAAAGCGCCGTCGAAGTTTATTTTCACAACTTGTTGAGGTGGGTTTTGCCATCTACTCTCAACTTTCAATCTTTGTGACTTTTGTTGTTCTGTTCTTCACACCATCAAGTTCATGTATATAGTTTAGCACAAAGTTTGCAATCTCCTTACCCGTTTTATTTGTTCTTTCATGTATCCGAGCATTTCTATCCCCCCAGATGGCCCATAACGTTTCGCAGAATATCCGACATCGATCCGGACGAAGAGTATCAATAGTTTTGGTAAGCCACTGGATGAAAGACAGAGAAATAAACTGGGCATGATTAACACCTGGAATGTGTGACCAGACTTCTACTGATAGAGGGCATTCTCTGAGCAAGTGATCTACTGTTTCTGTTGCCAATCCACATCGCGGGCAAGAGGAATCTGCAAGTAACTTCTTGTGGAAAATGTTTGCCCGAGTGGGCAAATAGTTCCAGGAGACTTTTCAAACAAAGATTTTAACTTTTGTGGGTAGTTCAATATTCCATAATTTTCTGTAAAACTCTTTGTAGACGTTTTGTACAGCATAAGCTCTAGGATCAAAGCTTTGTAATAGTTTATAGGCGCTCTTTGCTGAGAATCCTCCTGACTGATCTCCACTCCAAGCACGAAAGTCTTCATGAGGGGTCTTCGCTAATGGGATTCGAAGAATTTGGTCCGTCTCATCACTGCAAAGGTATGTCTAATCACCTCCCTATTCCATTCCCTTGATTGACTATCAATTAGCTCAGCAACTTTAATTAAACTAGAACCATCGACAGTGGTTAATAATCTAGAATTAACACAACTTGGAACCCAGACGTCCCTGCTAATAGAAATATTCATACCCGTTCCAACTTCCATACGAGGCCTTTTTCCAAAACACCTTTTGCAGCCCAAATGCTGCGCCAAACAAAAAGAATGTTTATTTCCCAACTGTGAATTAATAAAATCATTTCTCAGAAAATACTTTGCTTTGAACACCTGCGCAACTAATGAATTTGGATTTGTAAAGACCTTCCAACCCTGTTTTGCTAAAAGAACAATATTAAATTGTGCCAAATCTTGAAACCCCAATCCACCTTCATTTTTAGGACGACATAATTGATTTCATTGACACCAGTGTATACCTCTTCTGCCTTTACCTTTTTGCCACCAAAACTTTGCAAAAATGCTTTCCATTTTTCTGCATAATGAATTCGGAAGAAGAAAACACGACATTGCGTAAGTTGGTATAGCCTGTAGGACTGACTTAATAAAAACTTCCTTGCCTCCCTAGGATAGGAACCTGTTGCTCCATCCTTCAATACGCATTAGAGCTCGGTCTACAAGACTTTGGAACGACTCTTTCTTTTTTCTCTCAACCATATTAGGCAGCCCCAAATATTTCTCTGGATTAGTTGTAGTTCTGACTCCTAAAAGCTTTAACACAACATCTTTGTTTACTTCATTTGTGTTTGGACTGTAGAAAACTGTAGACTTTGTAAAATTTATACATTGACCTGAACAGATTTCATAGACCTGAAGAATGTTCCTTAGAATTTCTGCCCCTCTGCTAGATACTTCCCCAAATAGAATACAATCATCAGCAAATAACAAATGTGAAATCTCTGGCCCACTTTTGCTAGCTTTTGCACCTCATAGAAGTCTTTCTCTTCTTACTGTTCTCATTAAAGATGAAAGTCCCTCGCTGCAAATTAGAAAAAGAAATGGACTTAGTGGATCACCTTGTCTGAGACCTCTCGTAGAAAAAATAGACTTCCCCTTCTTCCATTAATGTTAACTGCATAAGACACTGAAGAGACACATCTCCTTATGAGCTCCACCCATTCTCTCGCAAAACCCATCTTTGTCATTACCTCTTCAATAAACCCCCATTCCACCCTGTCATAGGCTTTACTCATATCAAGCTTTACTGCCATAATTCCTTTCTTTCATGCACATTTCTGACGGAGCGAATGTAGAATTTCATATGCTAAGAGCACATTATCTGAGATAAGACGCCCTGGGACGAAAGTGCTTTGAACTTTATCAATGCATTTATCAATAACAATCTGAAGGCGATGAACTATAGCCTTAGCTATAACCTTGTAAACAACTGTGCATAAACTGATGGGCTTGAAATTAATCATCTTCGTAGGTCTCGAAATTTTTGGAATGAGCACAACATCTATCTTATTAAAATCTTCCACAAGCCTTTTATCATTCAACACTCCTAAGCAATAATCAGTGACTTCCTTTCCAACAATATGCCAATACCTTTGAAAGAAAAGCGTTGGAAAACCATCTGCTCATGGTGCTTTAGTAGAACCCATCCCTTTCAAAGCTACTTGTATGTCTTTTACCGTAAAAGGAGAGACCAAAAATTCGTTATCCTCATATGAGATTTTACCATCAATGTCTTGTAACACCTTACTAGCATTAGCCATACCCCTTGACTTGAATAAATATTGGAAGAAAGTTGATGCCGTAGCCATGATCTCTGTTCCCTACTCGATTTCTCTCCCCTCATCTGTTTTCAGCTTTGAAATTGTATGTGCTCGCCTTCGAACAAGGGCCTACTTATGGAAATAAGCTGAGTTTTTGTCACCAAGCTTTAGCCAATTAGCTCTCGCTCTTTGTTCGTAATACATTTCATCTTTGTCAATTTTCAAATTTAAGTGGATTTTAGTGTCGATGATTTCCGCCATAGTGTCATCATTGACTTCCCCTTCAAGTAGTAATTCCAGCTTCTGTGTTAACTCTTTTTAGGCCCTTCTTTTCTTTTTCTTTTGCATGTGCCCACTTTTTTAAGCAAAACTGTAATCGTTCTAATTTCTCCATTAACGGTCCTGCACCTGACTCCCAAGATTCTTTAACAACGCCTTCAAAAGATTCTTTCATAGTCCACCATGCTTCAAATTGGAATCTTTTACTTCCTGTAAATGCAACAGATTTTTTTGTATTTAACAAAAGTGGACAATGATCTAAAGAAGAATAAGGAAGATGTTGAACAATGCCTAAAGGGAATAACTTCATCCAATTTTCATTCGCAAGCCCCCTGTCCAGTCTTTCGCTTATATTCATTTCTGGTAGATTTCCCCTCTCCCATGTGAACCACATGCCCGAATAACCAATATCCACCAACTGGCAATCATCAAGAGCCTCCCTAAAAGCGTCCATTCTCTTCGTATCCCTTTGTGTTCCACCATTGTTCTCAAAAGAATATAGAATTTCATTGAAGTCACCTTCAACAAGCCAAGGATATCTATTCTCATGAGCGAGTCTTCTAAGTAGATTCCATGCTGTATTTTTCTCTTTTAAATAAGGAGATCCATATATACCAGTAAATCGACATTCTCCTACGATATCATCCTATTTGATAATAACATCAATATGCCACTTCGAGAAACTTCTTTAATTAACTTGAATATCTTCCTTCCATGCTAAACAAAGCCCACCCCTCGATCCCTCAGCTTTCACTTCAACGCCACACACAAAACCACATCTTCTTCGAACCCTTTCCATCTGATGCTTATCCAGTTTCGTCTCTATTAAGAAGGCCAAGTGGGGATTATGCTGCTTAATCAAGTAACACAGCCTACGGACTGCCCGTGGACTCCCCAACCCATGGACGTTCCAACATATACTTTTCATTGTGATCGGTCGGCTCGCTTGGAAGCAGCCGCCGATATAAAATTGGATGGAACCACATTGTCCTCTGAGAATTCCATCATATTGTTTACAGAAAAGTCTTTACGTCCCATAGATTCATCCAGTTTCAGTCTTTTCAGTCCTTCCATTTTGAGGTTCTCTTCACAATTAACACCATCTTCGTTTTCAAAAGACTTCCTTTTACCCGCAATCCGTTCAGTATTAAGAATATCAGACGTACTTCATGAATTCCTTCTGCTCCAACTCATTTTTTGGGAGTTTCACTGGCTTTTTCCTCTAATTTATTCATCTCTCTGACTTCAGCTTCCCAGATATACCCTCCTGGTACGTAAGCCCCTTCTCCCAATTAGCCAATTGCCTACCACTTAAAATGTTACCACTTTTTGCGTCCAGTTCTGCCACGTTACTTGAACCTTCAGTTCCCTCCTTTGAACTACATGTATATGAGCATTGAGGGCCCGTTTATTTGTGAACGCATTGAATTTCATACTTTCTTTTCCCATTGCTTTAGATTCTGCTTTTAAAGCAATTGAAAAAGGGGGATCATCCTGAATTCTGTTTTTCACTTCAGGACTTAGCAGTACACAATCTGGAAGGCCGTGACCCTATCTACCACAACTAAAGCAATAGATTGGTAATTTCTCATACTTGAATGGAATCCATGCATTAACACTGTTACTTCTTGAGACAAAAATCCCTCTCCTTAACGGTTTCTGAACATCCAACATAATTCTGAGTCTACAGAAATCTCCATTAATCTCAGATCTGATAATACCCCAAAAGTACTTCCAATTGCATGTAAAAGATCTTTTTTTATCAAAATCTGGTAAACATGGGCCTATCTTGATCCAGTAAGGTGATGAAGTAGGACAAATTTGATCTCTATCAATTGGGCAAGATAACTTATCAAATAAAATAAGGGACTTACGAAATAACCATGGACGTCCTTCAAGAATCAATTCCAGATCTTCCTCCAAGTCGAAACTAATTGAGAATAAATTTTGGCCTTCCAACCGAATCTCAAACTTCTTCTTTATTTTCCAAATATTCTTTAATTGCGCTTTAAAACTCTCAACATTGAAAATTTTTTTGTCCATACTGAACAGATCAATGTGGGTTTCTCCGACGGCACTACCAGCGATCTTTTGATTGACAATTGGATCAGTTCTTCAGCTAGCAGGGCAATCTCCTCGCTATTTCCCCTCTCTCCGCCACCACTCTCCTCCATCCAAGCCGTAATAGAGACTGATTTCTCTGGGACTCTGTGGACAACACTCTTAGTTTCAGAGGGATTTATTATATTAATTTCATAATTTAAGTAGAATGTAAATTGGAGAAAAACAACATTAATTATTTACTTTTCCTCAATTACAATTTTTTAACACTTAAACAAACTTGTAAATATTATTAGGAACAAATACCATAATATTTCAATTTTAGAAAGAATGATATTTTTTTATTTATTTTTTACGCATTTGAAATTGGTTATATATTTTTAGAATTTTTAAATAATTTTGAAGATTTTTAGTTTTAAAATGAATTTAAACAACTATTTATCAAGATTCATTTCTATTTTTCATTCATTTTGAATGCAAATGTTAACTATTTTAAAAAGATTTTATTTTTGAAAAATATTTATTTAAAAAATCTTTTGAATTTTTTTAAAATTGAGAAAAATAATTTTACTTACATGCACAGCATACTATCAAGTGGTAATTTTTTAGCCCCATCAATCATATCAGCAAAATTAACTATCAAACTGATTGACTTTTGTGACATCGTCAATCATATCAGCAAAGTTAACTGTTAAATCGACTAACGGTTGTTTAATAGGAGACAATTGATTTTTTGAATCTTAAACTTTTTTTTTTCTCTTTTCCCATTCTTCTTCTCCTTCCCCAGCAAACCCTACTGGCCACTGCTCCTCCAGTCGCGGTGAATGGTTCGCTACGACCAGTGATGCCACCAAAAAGAACCTCTCTTTAACCTCCTCAACCTTTTACTTAGCGCTATTGTGAGTCACCGTGGGCCGCCGTTGGCTGGCGCTGTCTTGTGGTGAAAATAACACCAATCAAATCCTCTTCATCTCCTTTTTGTATTTTTTGAAAAGATTTCCTCGAAAACTAAGGTATAATCATGTTGTGTGTTTAGGTTCCAAGTTAGTTTATGTTTCCTTACAAAAACAAAATGAAAGGTATACGTGATGTTGAGTGGTTCCTGAGAGCTATCATTATTTAATTTTTTGTGATCAAGTTCGTTCTGCCGTTCCTGCAAAAAAAACAAATGAAATACAAAATATATATATAAAAACCTGAAACAATATACTGCTCATGGCCAAAATTGCTACAGATGACTACATTAAATTGAAGATGTTTGAAGTTCTACTCGGCTCCTTCTTCAGAATGATATGCATGAGTTTATGCGTGATAGGCATCCTCACTAAGCTGTGCTTTAGTTAGACTGTGTTGTCTTCTATTTTCTACCGAAGCCATGGAAACGTATCACAAAGGCACAATGGTAATGAATTAAATTTAAAACCTTCTCATCTAAACGGTTTTTAAAAAATAAATTAAATACCTAATTACAAAATAGAAATGAGAAAGTATCAAAGTTTGAGTGTGATGTTATAGAAGTATGATATTTTTGTGTTAAATAACAGATTAACCCACAAATATATGCATACTAAATCGACTTATTAAATTTTATGTTGTACAATTAGGCAAAAAATGTCAGAGACATTCACTACAGGCCATGATTGCATACAAATATATATGAAGAAAGGCACATTCTCTGTCTAACTTTTATCACCTGAAACCTCTAATTTTTACTTGCCATAAACCACTACAGCAAAACAGACTTTTAGCGGCGTTTTTTGGGCATTTAGTGGCGTTTATAAGCGCCACAAAAAGTCTTTGCGACGCTTTTCTAAGCGCCACAAAAAACGCCGCCAATACAACCGCCGAAAATTTTGCGGCGTTTATGAGCAAAAAACGCCGCTAAAGACCCTGACTTTTAGCGGCGTTTGTGATAAAAGCGCCGCTAAAGACCATGGCCTTTAGCGGCGCTTCTTTTAAAAACGCCGCTAAAAGTCAGGGTCTTTAGCGGCGCTTTTAAAAACGCCGCTAAAAGTCAGGGCCTTTAGCGGCGCTTTCCCAAAAACGCCGCTAAAAGTCAGGGCCTTTAGCGGCGCTTACTTAAAAACGCCGCTAAAGGTCAGGATCTTTAGCGACGCTTTTCCAAAAAATGCCGCTAAAAGTCAGGGCCTTTAGCGGCGCTTTTAAAAAAATGCCGCTAAAAGTTAGGGCCTTTAGCGGCGCTTTTCCAAAAAACGCGCAAAAATTTCTTGACATTTAGCGCTTTTACCTAAAACGTCGCAAAAATTTCTTGACATTTAGCGGCACTTTTGTACAAACGCCGCTAATTTGTACAGATTTCAAAAAGTACAATTTTTTCAATATTATACCCCTCCTGCACTAAAACCAACCAATAACAGTATATAATTCCAACGCAAAACAACAAATTTAGCATAAAAATCACACCGAATACATTAATTCTAAATGATACTTGAAATTTAATAAATTAAATGAATGATAACTGAAAATATTGTAACAATAATGTTAAATGTAATAATGTCAAAACTTCTTACAACGAGAAACTAAATGTCTAAGATGGCGGTTTCTGCGACTGCTGAAACATCTGCATCATATCTTTGAAAGTGGTCTTTGAAGCTCTTCGTATTTTTACGTTACGCTCTGCTAGCATCGATCTTGCCTCTGCCTCCCTCGCATTACCTTTGCCTCTCTCTCTTCTTCTTCTTGCCTCGCTTCTTCTTTGCCGCTTTGCATCCGCTCTAAGTCATTCTTTGGAGTTCTTCATATTTTCTTTGAACATCAGTAATTTGCTGCCTCTGCTCAACCGTGCTCTCTTGCATCTAAGCCATCTGGTTTTGTAGCCTCTGAACTTCAGACGAGATTGACCCCGAAGGCATGTATTGTTGGAGGCGGATCCAAAATATTGGGTCGGGGTAACACGGATCCTTTAAATCGAACCCGACCATACCTTTCAAGACCAAAAACATCGGTGATAATTCTATTAAAATATACTAAAGATTAGCGAACTATCGATTGAAGCGATCGTACCTTTCGGGACCCAAAACATCGTAATAATTACATTATCAATCTCCTCAAGATTAACAGAACTATCGATCAAGCGGTACCGCTTCATACTCGACCTTCTTCTCCTTTAGTTTATCCTAATAAATCAATGAAAGAGTTAGAAACGAAATATATAAATAAGAAAGAATGCAACATAATTTAACATTATAAATTTAAAACTATAAACGATGAATTAAACTATTATAATTAAGCGGTAGAAATATTTATAAAAATAAAATTTTATTAAGTAAATATACCAAAATTTCTACAGCTTCGGATGTCATCGGAGATCCATCCTTCTTTCTATGCGTAATGTCAAAAAGCTGAACGCGTCCAACTTTTTGACCAGTCGAAGTTTCCTACATTTTAGCAGGAAAAATATAATTTAATAGTATAAAGTAATTAATATTTGACAGAATTAATAAATTATAATACCTCGGCGTCAGCTACACAAGCAAAACTTCTAGAACCTGCCGTGTGCGTGAATTTCTATTTCTGTCTGCTGCTTATTCCAACTCGCTCATGGTCCTACATAATGCAATTTGAATTATATATATAGTAAATACTATAAACCAAATAATTTATACGATTTTAGAAGTACGTAATACCTCTCCTTTTTTTGAATTCCAAAATCTAACTTGATCTTCCCATTGGTACCTCAACATTCCCGGTGGAACATTTCTTAATTTTTAAATCGAGGCTTATGTCTTTCTTAAAATATTATTTTTTGAGCGTGCTTTTATTGTCTCTCCATTTTTACCCAATGTCTTCTTAACATAGTCATCGAGACCTCTAAATTAAATCTACCTCGAAGAAAAAAGTATAAAAAGTTAATATAAATGAAAATTAAATTAAAGTATTATAAATTACATTCACGTTTTATTACCTTAATATTTTCGAGAGCACGATTTTGTTGGCATCGGGCATGTGATGCCATGATTAAGTAGTTAATGGGCAACATATTGGGATTTCGTGCTAAAATGCCCAAATAGCCTCCTAACATTGAGCTTCAGATCCAACAGGCTGGCCATGATTGTTTCTCCTTACTTTAACACGATCGGTAGGCTCTAAGTCGTATAAATCTTTAAGTAATGTACGTCCCCGACCTCTGCACATCCTACCACCTTCAGCTGAAAAATGATATATTATTATATTAAAATTGAAAAATGAATTAATAATAAAATTCAACATGCATGTAAAATAAACTTAACATTACTTTCAAATTCTCCGGGCTCGTCATCTATGTCCGTAGAGTAGAAGATCCAACAACTATTCTTTATTCACTACTATTAGCTTCTTACGGATTTGGAGTTTCGCGGACAATATTTAAATCTCGTAATCGTCTTCTAGGCATTTTTCCTGCAATACACATAAAATAGTTCAAAATTTTAGTAACAAATAACAATAATAATAGGACATTTAAAATAGTTAAATTATATAACATGACCAACATGAAAATTATAATATTACATATAAATAATAAATCGTTAAATCTTACTACATCATATTTCGTAAATATCTTCGTCCACATCCTGACGAACCCATTGAAATTGTTGACTAGTACTAGGGATATTTTCAGTTAAGTCTTGTTCTGGAAAAGGCAAAGTTTCTGATCTTTCGACTATGTCATCTCTACTTCCACTGCCAATGTCGAAGAAATCTCTAGGGGTGTTTCGAAGTACAACGTACCAACCCTCATCAATTGGATCTTCCGAGTAAAAAACTTATTTAACTTGAGAAGAAAACACATACGGCTCGTCCATCAGTTGTTCTCCGGTGTGAATTAATCGAGAGAAATTCACCATTGTAAAGCCATATTGATCATTTTTAATTCATGAGCCGTATTCACATCAGCCCAATCACCTCGAAATAAGACAACTTTGCATTTGCCATAATAATCCAACTCAATGATGTCGATAATAAGTCCGTAATATTCCAAATTCCCTCGACCGGATTCATCGTCCCTAGCACTAGCATAACTTGTAATCGAAGAATTAACAACAATTACGCAATTTTGGGTTCTCCTCAATCTCTCGCGATACCTTGTATGAAATCAGATCCGTTGATGAGGAAGCCACTATATCTTTTAACTATTCTATTTGGACCTTGTGAAAGCCATTTAACGTCATCATTTACTTCATTCGACTCCAAACCTATTGAGTCGAAAGTAAATCGAGTAATTATAAATGTTATGAGAAAATATTATTACTTGTCAATGAAAATTTAAATTGCATACCATTTGGCTTAACCATTCATGGAATGATTCTGCGAATAACTTATTAATTTCTCGTCGATTTAATCTTGAGATCGTGAACGAGCTCTCAATATTTGTTTGTACTCACTACGGTAAAAAGGTTTTACTTTGTTAGAAGACAAACAAATCATAATTGATGACTATTTATCAAATTGTAGAACGTACTTCCGAAATGGTTCCATTGAATCGTGATGAAAAGAACGTGTCGATGTGCTTGGACCCACGATCTATCGTCTAATTTCGTAATTTTGACTCTGTCGATCGGTTCTCAAACTTTGAAATAAATAAGTTTCACCAAATTATGATCGTGAGCCCAACATTTCTACTTGGTGCATTCATTCTTGTTTCAACATCTTCCAAATACCTCGAACAAAAGTCATACATTCCTCCGCCAAGTAGCCCTCGGCAATTGATCCTTCCGGATAACGCTTATTACGGCAGTATGACTTCAATTTGGAAAGGAACCTAAACACGATATACAACATTATCAAAAGTTGGAAATAAAGGCATTTAGCTGAATGAAGGAATATTTGCAAATAAAGTAAGTCCTTTCAATGGGATACATCCATCGATAGAAAACGGGTCCACCAAGAAGTGCTTCACGCGGGAGATGAATTAACAAGTGCACCATGATAGTGAAGAAGGAAGGCGAGAATATCTTCTCCAGATTGCATAAAGTTAATGCGGCTCGATCTTGTAGTCTCTCAAGTTCTTGAACATTCAAAACTTTACCACAAATGCCTTTCATTATATTTGACAGTTCAATTACAGGAGCCGTCACCTTTTTCGACATACAACACCGCATAGCAACTGGCAGTAAGTCTTGCATCAATATGTGATAGTCATGCGATTTTAAGCCATATAATCTTCGATCCTTAAGACTCACACATCGCGATATATTTGATGCATACGCATCCGGGACCTTTATATCCTTCAACACCGTACAGAACACTTCTTTCTCCATCTTTGACATTGAAAAAATAGCAGGCGGCAACCGATATTTCATATTAGAAAGTGCTCGGGGATGAAGCTCATGCCGAATTCCCATGTGGACTAAATCAAGTCGACTTTGAAGATTATCTTTCGATTTTCCATCGACATTCAAAATAGTCCCAATGATGTTCTCGCAGACATTTTTCTCTATGTGCATGACATCAAGGTTATGGCGTAAAATCTGATGCTCCCAATAAGGCAACTCGAAAAAAATACTTTTTTTTTCCACAAGTCCGCCTCATTAGGATCATCCTCTTCATCAGATTCATCATCAGATTCATCCCTAGATCTTCTATTTCTATGCGGGTTTGCCGGTTGATTCATCTTCCCATAAATGAAATTCATATCTTTCAACATTAACAATATTTCGGATCCATCGGTCTGCGAAGGAGCTGATCTGAACTCTTCAGTACCATCAAACTGAGCACTCTGAAATCTAAATGTATGATTTTTCGGTAACCACCGACGATGCCCCATGTAAGAAAACTTCTTCCCATTATATAACTATTGCGAACATGTCTGCGCAGCACAACACGGACAAGCATAACGTCCCTTGGTACTCCAACCAGATAAATTAGCATAAGCCAAAAAGTCGTTAATAGTCCACATTAATGCCGCACGTAAATTAAAGTTCTCTTTTCTCATTGCATCGAATGTCTGAACACCAGCCCATAGTTGTTTTAACTCGTCAACAAGTGGCTGCAAATAGACGTCAATATCATTCCCGACCTTTTCTCCGGTATAATCATAGACAAGATAAAAGAAGATTGTTTCATGCAAACCCATGGAGGCAAATTGTAGGAACAAGCACCACAGGCCAAATCATGACGTTGTGCTCATAAGTTTGTAAGGTTAAATCCATCGGATGCTAGCCCAAGCCCACACTCGAGGATCGCTTGCAAAGCTTAGAAATTTGGAGTCAAAACATTTCCAAGCTAAAGAATCTGCAGGATGCCTTAACAACCCATCATCGGTTCGTCCATCACGGTGCCACGTCATTGATTTGGTGTCTTCGATGACATGAAAAGCCGTTGAAGCCTCGGTATTAGGGAAAATACCGTAAAATCTTAATTGGTCGCTTCTTTGACGTGTGTACCGTGTTCATCCTTATTACCGTCCTCTGTATTTCTATTAATCCAACGGATTGGCGCATACATGACAAAGACTTTATTGGTTTATGCGGTCACCCCAATACAACATGCAGTCATTTGGGCAACTGTGAATTTTGTTGTATCCAAGGCCCAAATCCTTTATCAATTTCTTCATGTCTCTGGAAGATCGAGGGATTTTTGCAAACGGGAACATTTCTTGCAGAAACTCTAACAACATTGTCAACGAGTTTTGGTCCACCCCAAACATTTCAAGTGAAAAAGACGAATCTGAGAATGATAGTTTGGAAAATTTTGATCCTCATACGCTTCTTCATTCATTTCACCAAGTAACGTGTAGAACCTCGCCGCTTCTTCATTTGGTTGTTCATCCAAGACACTTCTTTCCCTTTCGGTGAAAGTATTTCCTCCAAAATTATGATCATTGGTTGCACTCAAGTCGGTGGAAATGACCGAAACCATCATGCAGATATTAAAAGCATCCCGCAACATGTTTTCCATGTTATCGTCACTAACATTCGATTGAAAGCACTATGAGGATACCCAGATTCATCGATGAAGATGCTCCACTAGATGTAGACTCGCCATGAAAAAACCATATTTTGTACCCCCGGACAAAGCCATCAACAACTAGATGTTCGTAGACCACTTCACGATAATGCCAGTTAATATTGCAACACTTCTTACACGGGAAAAGAATCATATTCTCTTGGCTTGCATTTTGAAATGCGAAATTCAGAAAAGTTTCTACTCCATTTCGATAGCCGTTGCTTACCCTTGACAATTTCATCCAACTCCTATCCATTTCGTAGTTGTTGAAGTCTAAAGTTGACAATAAATTACACTGCTAAATTGTTAATTAATAATTTATGTAAATAATGCTATGAAATTTGATCTTAAAATTAGGTAAGTTATGTATTCTTTAAGATCCATCATACGTGGCATTGTTACACCTAGGGAGGATCCGTTATATCTAACAGTGAGATATAAGGCAACCCGTCAGGTTTCCAGCCTATATACTTTGAATCCTTTTTTTTTAAAAAATTATACAAGTATTATGTAAGTTATGAAGTTTGATCTTAAGGGAAAATTATGTAAGTTATGAAATTTAATCGTCAACTTATGTAATTTATGAAATTTGATCTTAAAATTAGGTAAGTTATGTATTCTTTAAGATCCATCATACGTGGCATTGTTACACCTAGGAGGATCCGTTATATCGGCGGTGAGATATAAGGCAACCCGTCAAGTTTCCAAACCTATATACTTTGAATCCTTTTCTTTTTTAAAATTATACAAGTATTATATAAGTTATGAAGTTTGATCTTAAGGGAAAATTATGTAAGTTATGAAATTTAATCGTCAACTTATGTAATTTATGAAATTTGATATTAAAATTAGGTAAGTTATGTATTCTTTAAGATCCATCATACGTGGCATTGTTACACCTAGGGAGGATCCATTATATCTAATAGTGAGATAAAAGGCAACCCGTCAAAGTTTCAAACCTATATACTTTGAATCATTTTTTTTAAAATTATACAAGTATTATGTAAGTTATGAAGTTTGATCTTAAGGGAAAATTATGTAAGTTATGAAATTTAATCGTCAACTTATGTAATTTATGAAATTTGATCTTAAAATTAGGTAAGTTATGTATTCTTTAAGATCCATCATACGTGGCATTGTTACACCTAGGGAGGATCCATTATATCTAACAGTGAGATATAAGGCAACCCGTCAGGTTTCCAGCCTATATACTTTGAATCCTTTTTTTTTAAAATTATACAAGTATTATGTAAGTTATGAAGTTTGATCTTAAGGGAAAATTATGTAAGTTATGAAATTTAATCGTCAACTTATGTAATTTATGAAATTTGATCTTAAAATTAGGTAAGTTATGTATTCTTTAAGATCCATCATACGTGGCATTGTTACACCTAGGAGGATCCATTATATCTAACGATGAGATATAAGGCAACTCGTCAGGTTTCCAGCCTATATACTTTGAATCATTTTTTTAAATTATACAAGTATTATGTAAGTTATGAAGTTTGATCTTAAGGGTTTAGGATTTAGGGTTTTATGGTTTTAAGGGTTTAGAGTTTAAGGGTTTAATAAATGTTATATTATTTCGATATTTAATTTGGTATTTCGTTTAGATCCATCATACGTGGCATTGTTACACCTAGGGAGGATCCGTTATATCTAACAGTGAGATATAAGGCAACCCGTCAGGTTTCCAGCCTATATACTTTAAATCTTTTTCTTAAAATTATACAAGTATTATGTAAGTTATGAAGTTTGATATTAACTTAAAATTAGGGGTTAAGGGTTATAGGTTAGGGGTTAAGGGTTAGGGGTTATAGGTTAGGGTTTAGGGTTTAAGGTTTAGGGTTTAAGGGTTTGGGTTTAAGGGTTAAGGGTTTAAGATTTAAAGGTTTAAAGATTTAGAGTTTAAGGTTTAGGGCTTGAGGTTTAGGGTTTTAAGGTTTTAAAGTTTTAAAGTTTTAAGGGTTTAGGGTTTAGGGTTTAATAAATGTTATATTATTTCGATATTTAATTTGGTATTTCGTTTAGATCCATCATACGTGGCATTGTTACACCTAGGAGGATCCGTTATATCTAATGATGAGATATAAGGTAACCCGTCAGTTTCAACCTATATACTTTGAATCTTTTTCTTTTATCTATACAAGTATTATGTAAGTTATGAAGTTTGATATTAACTTAAAATTAGGGGTTAAGGGTTATAGGTTAGGGGTTAAGGGTTAGTGGTTAAGGGTTTAAGATTTATGAGTTTAGGGTTTAAGGTTTAGGGTTTAGAGTTTAAGGTTTAAGGGTTAAGGGTTAAGGGTTAGGGGTTTAAAATTTAAGGGTTTAAAGGTTTAGGTTTAGGGGTTAGGGTTTTAAGGTTTTAGGGTTTTAAGGTTTTAAGGGTTTAAGGGTTTAATAAATGTTATATTATTTTGATATTTAATTTGGTATTTCATTTAGATCCATCATACGTGGCATTGTTACACCTAGGGAGGATCCGTTATATCTAACAGTGAGATATAAGGCAACCCGTCAGTTTCAACCTATATACTTTGAATCTTTTTCTTAAAATTATACAAGTATTATGTAAGTTATGAAGTTTGATATTAACTTAAAATTAAGGGTTAAAGGTTATAGGTTAGGGGTTAAGGGTTAGGGGTTTGATATTAACTTAAAATTAGGGGTTAAAGGTTATATGTTAGGTGTTAAGGGTTAGTGGTTAGGGTTTAAGATTTATGAGTTTAGGGTTTAGGGTTTAAGGTTTAAGGTTTAAGGGTTTAAGTTTAAGGGTTAAGGGTTTAAGATTTAAAGGTTTAAGGGTTTAAAGTTTAGGGTTTAAGGGTTAAGGTTTAGGGTTTAAAGTTTTAGGGTTTTAAGGTTTTAAGGGTTTAAAGTTTAGGGGTTTAATAAATGTTATATTATTTCGATATTTAATTTGGTATTTTGTTTAGATCCATCATACATGGCATTGTTACATCTAGGGAGGATTCGTTATATCTAACAGTGAGATATAAGGCAACCCGTCAGGTTTCCAGCCTATATACTTTGAATCTTTTTCTTAAAATTATACAAGTATTATGTAAGTTATGAAGTTTGATATTAACTTAAAATTAGGGGTTAAGGGTTATAGGTTAGGGGTTAAGGGTTAGGGGTTAGGGTTTAAGGTTTAGGGTTTAAGGTTTAAGATTTAGGGTTTAGGGGTTAGGGTTAAAGGTTAAGGGTTTAAGATTTAAGGGTTTAAAGGTTTAGGATTTAGAGGTTAGGGTTTAAGGTTTTAAGGTTTTAAAGTTTTAGGGTTTTAAGGGTTTAAGGTTTAAAGGTTTAATAAATGTTATATTATTTCGATATTTAATTTGGTATTTCGTTTAGATCCATCATACATGGCATTGTTACACCTAGGGAGGATCCGTTATATCTAACAGTGAGATATAAGGCAACCCGTCAGGTTTCCAGCCTATATACTTTGAATCTTTTTCTTTTATCTATACAAGTATTATGTAAGTTATGAAGTTTGATATTAACTTAAAATTAGGGGTTAAGGGTTATAGGTTAGGGGTTAAGGGTTAGTGGTTAGGGTTTAAGATTTATGAGTTTAGGGTTTATGGTTTAAGGTTTAGGGTTTAGGGTTTAAGGGTTAGGGGTTAAAGGTTAAGGGTTTAAGATTCAAGGGTTTAAGGGTTTAGGGTTTAAGGGTTATGAGTTTAAGGTTAAGGGTTAGGGGTTTAGGTTTTAAGGGTTAGAGGGTAGGGGTTAGGGGTTAAGGGTTTAGGGTTAAGGGTTAGGGGTTTAGGATTTAAGGGTTTAAGTGTTTAGTATTTAAGGTTTAAGGTTTTAAGGTTTAGGGTTTAGTGTTTAAGGTTTTAGGGTTTAAAGATTAGTGTTTATGATTTAAGGTTTTAAGGTTTATGGTTTTAAGGTTTTAGGGTTTTAAAGTTTAGGATTTAGGGTTTAAGGTATTGTTAATAAATGTTATTAGCTAATTATGTATTTAATAAATGTTATTTTATTTCGATATTTAATTTGGTATTTCGTTTAGATTCATCATACGTGGCATTGTTACACCTAGGGAGGATCCATTATATCTGACTGTGAGATATAAGGCAACCCGTCAGGTTTCCAGCCTATATACTTTGAATCTTATTTTTTCTATACAAGTATTATGTAAGTTATGAAATTTGATCTTAACTTAAAATTATGTTAGTTATGAAAGCTGATCGTTTAGGGTTTAGTGTTTAGAATTTAGGGTTTTAGAGTTTAATGTTTATGGTTTAAGGGTTTAAAGTTTAAGATTTAGAGTTTAGGGTTTAGGGTTTAGTATTTTAAGGTTTAGGATTAAGGGTTTAAGGTTTGTTATTATAAGGGTTTAGGGTTTAATGTTTAGTGTTTAGGGTTTAGTGTTTAAGGTTTAAAGTTTTAAGATTTAAGGTTTAAGGTTTAGGGTTAAGAGTTTTAGGGTTTAATGTTTAGGGTTTAGGGTTTAGGGTTTAGGGTTTAGGATTTAAGGTTTGGGTTTAAGGTTTAGGGTTTGAGGTTTATTGTTTGGGGTTTAAGGTTTGAGGTTTAAGGTTTAGAGTTTGTGATTTAAGGTTTGGGGTTTGAGGTTTGAGTCTTGGGATTTGAGGTTTGGGATTTAAGGTTTGAGATTTGGGGTTTTGAAATGAAAATATGAAAAATACAAAATATATATATCTTATTAAAAAATTTAAAATTACAATAAATTTTAAAAATTAAAAGTACTTAATTTTTTAAAAATATTAATAATATAAAACAATTATAGAAAAATAACAATGAATTATTAAACAAATATAATCTTTTTTTAAAAAAATTAATTAAACAATATTAATTAACTTTTTAATTTTCAATTCAATTTTTAGAGTTGATTTTGAGTACCAAAATATATAAATTTTACTACCATATTGGACTAAAAATATTACAAATATCACACTAAATAATATATTAAACCGCTTATATGATTTTTTCAACTCAAGAATCATAATAATCAATTTCGACTCTCTCAATAATATAAATTGATTAAGCTAAAATTAATAATTATTGAACTAAAATTAAGTTTTTTTAGTTAAACTTAAGTAACATGAACAATTAGTTTTAATGACCTTAGCTCCAATAACATGTCAATTTTACGGTTTTAAAAATCAATTTTGGTAACTATCTTTTTCGAATTATAATAAATCAAATCAAATCAAATTAATACTAAAGGATGTAAAACATTTAAAATTTCAACTCAATGAACTCACCTCGGATGAAAAGATAAAGCCGCTACCAGTAAATATAAATCCACAGTGAAGAAGGTTCCTTGCGCTTCGTTTCCTTCAACAATTGTTATCGTAATCTGATTGTGTCCGCTACTAATCAGTCCCAATATAGACAAGTAGACAACGACCCTGCGGGTTAGCCCATTTATACACGTATATAAGATTTTACACATTATTTTATACAAAAAGGAACACACTATAATTTGCAACAAAACAAAACTTCATATTCAAGCACACAAAACCACCGATCGGACATTCAATGCAACAAAACAAAGGAAAATTCAGACGTTCAAGAGAATCATTTTCACTAAAAACTATGAAGGAATTTAGTTGCCATTTTTCAGCCAACTTGCTCATAATAAATTTACATATAGGGGTTACACAACATGCATTTCTTTGTCTCTAAATGATGGCATAACATAAAAGATACAAATACCTTAGATATATATATATATATATATATATATATATAGGCACACACTTATCTAACTTTATTTCTGATGGACTGAATATAGATATTATATTGCTTTAATTACATTGTAGCCAACATGCCATCAAGAGAGTCAGTCTAAGATTTTGATCCATGCAACAACAACAAATATAGGTGCAAGTTCATAACTATTGTCCACTTAGCCACAAATATAAGTTCACATGCATATAAGAGAGAACTACAACCGATGGCTAAATATGTCAAATCTGATCAATACCAAAACACACGTATGAAAATGGTGGCAAATGGTTGATACAGGCCTAACTAATTGGTGTTAAGTACAAATAAAAAAGTATAAGCCAAATTATAAGTGGCAGGCATGCAAATGCTTGCAAAAACACAAAAAGAAAAATAAAGATAGACCATACTCTTTGTGGGTTGAGACCGTGAACGCAACATACATATCAAGTTTTCCTATTGGTATTCGATCCGTGAACTCCAATGATATAGTTGATTTCAAACAACATTAAAAATCGAGATTCATAAAAAAACATTGATCTTTTAATATGTTTGGAAATTTAGAAACCAATATAAAACGACCATACAGAGTTCAACGCTAGAGAGAAATGAAATTAAAGCAAAAGGCAATTTAAAGGGACCAAAGATGAAGTTAAACAAACGCTGGAAAGCAATTTAAAGGATTAAATCAAATACCGGTGTAAACAATCAATAACAAAATTTGGGCTTAAAAAAATAGAAGCTTTCATTGAACCAAAACTTGCATAGACATTAGCTAAATCATTTAAAGACTCAAGCTTTTATTGAAATCAATATAAACCCAGAAACAAACATGGATCGATTAAATGAAGGAAACCCAATTTTGATTATATCAAATGATAGCCAAAAAACAAAAAAGAAAAAAATTGAAGCATAGAAATCAATATATGCATAGAATGAAAAATACCCAATTTAAATAATACACAAAAAAATTAGTGATTAAAAGAAAGTGTTACCTTTAAGAAAATTGTGTTGATAAAGGAGAAAATATCTGAAACTTCTATTCGTGAGAATAACCATGAAACCGCGAAAAAATAAAACCAAAATAGGCTTCTTACTGGGAAATTTGGGATTAAGAATTTTGAGTTTGCGGAGGGAAACTAATTGGGAGACGATAGGGGAAATTTGGGATTAAGGAAATTGAGTTCGGGGAGGGAAATAGATTGGGAACGATGGGGAAAATTTGGGATTAAGGAATTTGAGTGTGGGGAGGGAAACAGATTGGGAATGATGGTGAAAAATTTGGGAAATTCTGAGTTTGATTTTGGGGAAAAAATCGGGGTTATAGGATAGTGGATTTAGTTGTTTCTGAAAATTTGGGGAAATTTTTTAGGGATTAGGGGAAAGGGATTTGGGGAGAGATTTTGATGGGGGGAATTTTTTGTTCTTTCGCATTTATGTTTAGGGTTATAGCAGATGGAACAAAATGACAATGTTTTGAAATAAAACTTAATCCCATTGCGGCCTTTTTTTATATAAAACGCCACTAAAATCAAATGACAAAACGAAGTCGTTTTTGTAAATGCCTATAAAAACTCAGTAGAATAACGGCGTCGTTTTGTAAACAGTTACTATATTCGCGGCGTTTTAAAATAAAACGCCAGTAAAACAGAAGCCTCTGCGGCGTTTTTCTATAAAACGCCACTAAAATCAAATAACAAAACGAAGTCATTTTGGTAAACGCCTCTAAAATCTAAGCCGAATAACGACGCCGTTTTGCAAACAGTTAATATATTTGCGGCGTTTTTACTTAAAACGCCAGTAAAACACAAGATTTTGCGGCGTTTTACTTATAAACGCCACTAAAATCAAATAGTAAAATGAAGTCGTTTATGTAAATGCCTCAAAAAACTAAGCAGAATAACGGCGCTGTTTTGTAAACATGTAATATATTCGCGGCGTTTTAACATAAAATGCCATAAAACACAAGCTTTTATGCGTTTTTTAAAAACGCCACTATAAACAAATAAAACACATCATTTTTCACCGTTTTGGATGTAACGCATACGAACATAAGCTTCAAACGGCGTGTTCCAAGTTTCCCATATATTACCGGCGTTTTTAATAAAATGCCACTATTCCTAACTTATTATTATTTTTTAATTTATTTATAAATATTTTATAGTTTTGTATATATTTTATAAAATTAAACATTCAAATATATATACATATATTTTTCTAAGTTTTTAGGTTTTTATTTTTACTTTTTAATAATAAATATCAAATTAACGTAATGTGTAAAGTTAAGGGGTTAATTTTGTTGAATTTTAAAATTACGATTAAATTGATAGAATCTACAAATATTAACTTTAATTAATCTAGTTAAATAATAAGCGAGAGGATGGAAGAGTGCAACAAAAACAAAAAATTCCAAAATATGAAGTATAAAAAGTTTAAAAAACTTTAAATAATTTTGGTTTCGGAATTGAGGGTCATATGTCTTAAACCCTAAACCCTAAAACCCTAAGACCCTAAACCCTAGAACCCTAGACTTTAAACCCTAAATCCTAAACCATAAACCTTAAACCCTAAACTCTAAAACCCTAAACTCTAAACCTCAAACCATAAACCCTAAACCCTAAACCCTATATCATAACTCCTAAACTATCAACCTTTAACCCTTAACTCTAAACCCTAAATAATAAGCCTTAAACCCTTAAATCCTATAAAACTCTAAACACATAACCCCAAACTCTAAACCCTAAAATATTATTAAACCCTAAATCCTTAACTTAAACCACAAACCCTAAATCATACAACATAAACCCCTAACCCCTAACCCTTAACCCCTAACCCCTAACCCTTAACCATTAACCCTTAAACACATGAAACCCTAAACTTTAAACCACAAACTATACACCATAATCCCTAAACATTTAAAATAGTAACACTAAATTAACCTTACACCCTAAATTATATATGCTAAACCATAAACCCTAAACTATAATGATAATTAATTTAATATAATAAAATTAATATACCTATTTTACAATTATGTAAGAAATTATTTAATATATAAATTAACAGAGACTAATTACTCTAAACCCTAAACCTCTATCCTATATATCTCATAAACCCTAAATCACACAACATAAACCCTAACCCTAACCCTTAACCATTAGCCCATGAAACCCTAAACTTTAAACCACAAACTACACACCATAATCCCTAAACATTTAAAATAGTAACTCCTAAACCTTACACCGTAAATTATATATGCTAAATCATAAACCTTAAACTATAATGATAATTAATTTAATATATTAAAATTAATATATCTATTTTACAATTATGTAAGAACCCCTAACCCTTAACCCATGAAACCCTTAATATCAATCATATATACCCAAAAAAAACTTTAACATTATTTTTGCGGCCTTTTTCCAAAAGCGTCGCTAATGCTCGAACTTTTAGCGGCGTTTTCAAAAAGCGCCGCTAATGCTCAAACTTTTAGCGGCGTTTTCCCAAAAGCGCCGCTAATGCTAGACTTTTAGCGGCGTTTCCCCAAAAGCGCCGCTAATGATCATACCTTTAGCGGCGTTTCACAAATAAACGCCATATATGTCATTTTTAGCGGCGTTTTGATAATAAACGCCACTATTGATCTTTTTTTTGCGGCGTTTCCCTTCAAACGCTGCTAATGTATAATATTTGCGGCGTTTTTATTTAAAACGCCACTAAAAACGCCGCTAAAAGTATGTTTTGGTGTAGTGAACCATTTTTTATCAAACATTTAGAATTTTAATTTTCAATTTCAACTTTAATACATCATATTATAAAAAGTTTATATGATGAAGGTAAAATCACAAAAATAATAATAAATCCGGTACATTACAAAATAATTTTGCAGTTTTTGAACAAAATGAAATTATGAATAATTTTCTCTACATTTTATAACTTCCATTTTAAACTTTTATAGAAAGCGTGGCGAGTTCTTATCATATTTGTTCTTTTTTATATAATATTCAAAATTATTTATTGTTCCATCTCAACTTTTAAATAAGAATATAATACGCTTCAACACACTCGAGCCTAATATCAATAACAATCGAGTTAAACAAATATATTAATATTTTTAAAATAGCAACGCACTTGTATCTTTTTAAAACTTAACAGTTTTGAATGAACAAGGTAGTGGCAAGAGCAACTGTGGCTGCATGTGGTGGGTTTTGAAGTAAGTAAAGCACAAGAATCTCAAGACGTAGCATATCCTTACAATTTATCACAAATAAATAAATTCCAACACCCTACAATTCCAGCAAAATTTTTAAAAAAATTTAAATTATCTTTTTCCAACACACCCATATAATATACCATAACCCTAACTTGTTTTGCAAGATAAATACCTAAAAAGCGTTTCATATAAAGAATCGCCCCATAATAGGTTAATTTTGTAGTTTGTCTCCTGTCCTGATCTTACTTAAATAATATATATAATCGCCCCATAATAGGTTTGCTTTGCACCAATGGCTTCTTGCGTTGATCAATGGAGAAACTTCTCTCAGCATCCACAATCCCCGTCTCTTCCGCCTCCACCACCATCATCAACACCGACAAGGCAAAGTCTTGAAATCCTGGTCGACGTGTTGTTTAACATTCTGTCAATTTTATCAGCCGTCGACGCTGCTCGTTTCGGCAAAACCTGTTCTTCATGGCACCGAATATCCCACGACTGCCATTGCCAACCATCCTCGAAGCGCACTCTCTCCCTCACTCGCCGCCATGACTCGCATCATACCAAAGCCGGAACGATGATCAAGACTTGCACTATCAGCTAAGGAAGATGAACATTGAAGTTTTTTGAAGGCTTCTTGAGCTTTGAGTCTCTTAGGGTCTAATATTTTCTTAAATTTCTTCAGTTTTGAGTTTTAAATTTCAGGGTTGAAGATTTCTCGAGGTTTCTTTGAAATATTTCAGTTGTTAGAAAATCATTTTAGATTGTAAATGCCATATTTTACGGCAAAGGAGATGCTAAATATATAAGATTTGATTAAGTATGATTGTTATATTTAAAATTCTAATTTTTATTTTATAATAAACAATGAAAGTTATTTTAAATTAATTTTAATAAATAATTATTTAATTAATTTTTAAGTTCTAAAGGTATTACACAAGTACATGTATGAACATTATGCGAATACATTAACCTAAAAATCTATATAAAATTATTAATGTGTAAAAAGTTTGTATTGAAAACAGACTTATGAGTATGCAAATATAATTTAAATATAATGTAGAAATTAACGTATTAGTTTATAATAAGTATGTGATACTTAAAAAAAAAATCTTTTATGTTTAATCTTTATTTATTTTCTCTTTTCTTTCTTGTTCAAATTATATTATACTAAAATTTAGGATTAATTCCTATACTTTAATTTTGACAAAATTTAATCATTTTACTTTTATAATGTGATTAGTTATTCCAAATAGTTAACACTTTTAATTATTTCAGTTAGTGTATCTTTTAATGGAAACACCCTTCTAACCACATCAAAGCTTAATCACCTTCTAACTAATCATACTAAATGAAAGAAATTGTTGGAGTGGGTATTTTTAAGGAAAAATCCACTTAAGCATTTTCACTGAAATTGTAATTCATGTTAATTATTTACACTAACTAGTTATATTAGAAAAGTGAATAAATAAATTATGTCAAATTAAAATATAAAGACCAAACCTCAAATCTCAATATAATAAAAGGGCCAAAATCGAAATTTAACATTATTTCTTTGGCCCTACTAGATTTGATCATGGGTCAGGTCACTCGCCTGAGCTCGAAGGTCCGCCTGAAAAGTGAGAGAGTTTGGGTAAAAATATAGGCCCGAAAAATGGCCTTAGACAAAAAATACCATTTTCTCGGATATGATTTTTTTGGCTCAGGTCCGACCCAAATTTGCCTAAATTTTTTTCATTGTTGTTTTGCTATTGTTTGCTGCCATTTTGATGTTGTTTTTCTATTATATTGCTACTATTTTATTGTTATTATTTGAATATTGTATAACTGTTGTTTTATTATTAATTTTGCTACTAATTTAGAGGCATTTGCTTGCTAAATTGCAACTATGATAGTGTTATGTAAGTATAAAGACTTTTTTATTGTATTTTTAATTTATTGGGAAATATTTATTTATGTTATGAATATCTTATTAAGTGAATGTCCATCATGATAAAGATAAAGTTTTGATATACTTTAAATTCTAATAGTTATTAGAATTAGATCTCTATTTCTTTTATACTTTTTATCCCTATAAAGAGACTCTGATGAAACATTGTAATCATCCCTTTTGATCAATAAAGTACATCCTCTATTGCTTTCATAGTTTCTTTGTTCTTTATTTTCTTCATCGTCTTTATTTTATAACACATTATCAGCACGATGATTCTCTATTTTTTCAAAATATTTCGAAGTCGTCCCACAAATCAATCTTTAGGATGTTGAAAGATTCAATCTAAGAATGGATGCTCGTGATAGTAGTGAAGGTGATGACGATGATGTTAAAGATCTTCAGGTATATTTTACTATATTTTATTTATTATATCATATTTATTATAATTGGAGAATAATCAAGACAACATGAATGGATAGATTTTGATTTAACATCCATGTATGGTTATGATGGTGATTATGAAATAAAAAATCAAAAGAGGAGTTTAGAAGTCTATCCTACTAGATTTGTTGCATTCCCCGAAGTGAATGTAAACATAAAGAAAATAAAAGATATACTCATGGACCACTAAAAGTGGGAACATAGTAATAAATAAGAGAACAATGAGAGTTTTCAAGATAACTCTTCAAAGGGTAAAGATAACTTATGTTATCAATGTGATATGAAAGATTATTGGCAATGTCATATGAAAGATTATTGGCCACATATGTGGCGTATGCCCAAATATTTTGTTTTTGTTAATATTCTTTGAAGAAGGATATGAAAATATAGTAATGGATTCTATCATTACAGATAAAAAATATTTAACTTATTTGGTATTGAAACAAACAAATATTATTCTAATATTTGATAGTACAAAATTAGTTGAAAACTCCAAAAAGCTAATATATCACTATTTAAAAAGCACAAAATTTGTGATGATGTATTACTTTTAAAAGTTATTTGTAATGGATCTCATATTGAGATTGTGAATGAGGAAAATATTATATTTCATATGAATAAAAAAGGGATTAGGTTATTAATTTATATTTATTTTATAATCTTTGTGATATTCTTTTGTCATCATTCCTATTAAATGGTTGAAAGCAAAATATTTTACTATTAAAGATCTGCTTATAAGCGATAGAATATGATAATTCTATCTAAAGCTTTTTATGGTTGGATGCACTTAAAGTTGCATGTTTTTTTAAAAACTGTGAGTATAACTCTACAGTATTTAGAATAAGTTTTTACTTAAAATTACGTAATAATACATTACTGATGAGAACTTGCAAGAGAGAAAACTTATGTATGAAAAGTCATTGGTTATGCATCTGTTGTACACCTGGAAAATAAGATCTACTCTCAAAGTTTGCTATTAATAGATTTTTGGGCATTTGAAGATTTTGGCATATTCCCTGAAGCGAATATTGTATATATTATTTGGAAATTATATTTATAGACTTGGTGACATTATAGAATTCACATTGATTTAGACATTTCCAGTAGTAAATGTCACAATAATATTTATATGTCGATACAAATTAAAAGGAATGATAATAAAGTTATCAATTTGTTACAATTTAGTACAATTGAAACACATGTTAAAGTAAACTAGAAGTTTACTAATACAAATGTGTCTACTACTTGGCGTGACCAATAAGACCATCCTAGATCATATATGATGCGAAAATTAATTAAGATATCATATGGACATCCATTAAAGAACCAAAAGATTCTTTAATTTAAAAGAATTCTCATATGTTGCTTGTTCTGAATGAAAATTGATTATTAGAAACTTACTAGCTAAAGCTGAGATTTAACGGCTTGCATTTCTGAAACAAATATGAGCCCATTCATCCACCATATGGATAGTTTTGATATTATATGATTTTGATAGATGCATCTACAAAATAACCATATACGTGTTATCAATTTGCAACCTGTCGTTTGCAAGATTGCTTGTTTAAATGATTAATTTCAGATTATGCAATTAAAACAATTCATCTTGCTAATGTTGGTGAGTTTACATCCCAAGTTTTCAATGATTATTGCATGTCAATTGGGATAAAAGTTGAACATCCTATAGCTCATGTTCACACAAAAAATGGTTTAGCTGAATTGTTTATCAAATGCCTCCAACTAATAGCTAAATCATTACTTATGAGAATTAAACTTTCTATTTTAACATGAGATTATGTTGATTTACGTGTTATACGCATCAAGCCAATAAGTTATAAATGCTCCCCATTACAATTAGTTTTTTATCAAGAGCTAAATATTTCTCATCTTTGAATTATTGTATGTGCGTATATGTTCCAATTGCTCCACCATAACGCACAAAGATGAGTAAATCCTCAAAGAAAATTGGGAACATATATTTATGTGAGTCTCATTATAATATTTTTGAGCTATTAATTCAATATTTAGTTATGACATGAGTTGTCAATTTTCCTGGCATTAGGGGGAGAGAAATAATAACTTGTAATGAGTTAGGGGGAGAGTAATTTGAACAAGAAGTTCAATAAGGATAACTCAGTACAAGTTAGCTGTTAGATGTATTTACAACCTTAATGAGAATAACCAAGTGTTATATACCATCTAATATTTTAATTTGAATTAAAATCGCAGTAGGACAATCAGTTAGAATAAATAATAGATTGATCGGTTCCAAAGATGAAAATTCTTTTAGATGGTCATATAGTGAAGGTGGGTGCTCCAGAAGAGACCCACGACATAACTAATAAGTAAAACTCTAGAAGAGATTCAGGTACCTAAAACTAAAAATTAAAATAATGAAAATAAGAGGATAAGTCATGTCAATTTGAGAAAATGTAGAATCAAATAATGAAAGTGGTCGACAATGATTTTGCATGCGATATTATTAATGAAATAATGAAATAAAAGGAGGATCTTGAATAAATCTATTGAGAAATATAGATATGGAATAAATTGATCAAAATAGAAAGACGCAACTCAAGTACAATTAAATTCGTGGAGTTTTTGGACCAGTAGTCCAAATATCTAAAGGTATAAAGCCAGTGAAGGTGCAATTGAAGTAGTTTTGCAAAAGTGGAATATGAAGTTTTTCGACAAGTCTTGACATTGATTATGAAAATATATAATATTCTTTTGTGGTGGATGCAATAACCTTTAGATATATTTTTAAACTAACAATTAATAAAAGATTTAACTTATGTCTAATGGTTATTGTTACAAACTTTTATGAATCACTATATAGTAAAGTTTATATTAAAATCCTTGAAGGATTTAGGATGCTAGAAGCATATTGAAGTTCTTGAGAAATTGATCATTTATATGAATTGAAATAATTTGAACATATATAGTAAATTTGACTTAGTGAATAGTAGTTGAAAGAGGATTATAAAGTGATCCAAAATACCTATTTCTATTTTTATAAAAGAATTGTGATTAAAGTTTGTTATGATTATCGTTGAATCTCCTGAAGAGATCAAAATATATTTCCCCAAATTTCCCTCAGTCATGACTTTTAAAAGAATGATAATATAAATGTTTAGCAAATACATTCAAATAGTCATTTGAAAAATTAGTATTCAAGATTGAATACGTAGAATATGAGAAAATATGTGATGTTTTCATAAGGGGGAGTAAATACGCGTTGCACTCTTTTTCCCTTGATCGAGGTTTTGTCCCATTGGGTTTTCCTATTTTTAATGAGGCAGCATATTATGCGTATTATAGATTGTGTACTCTTTTTCCTTCATTAGGTTTTTATCCCACAGGGTTTTTCCTAATAAGGTTTTAATGAGGCAAATTATCTATCAAAGGACATCAAGGGAGAGTGTTATGAATATCTTATTAAGTGGATGTCCATCTTGATAAAGATAAAGTTTTGATATACTTTAAATTCTAATGGTTATTAGAATAATATCTCTATTTCTTTTATACTTTTTATCCCTATAAATAGAGACTCGATGAAGTATTGTAATCATCCTTTTGATCAATAAAGTACATCCTCTATTGGTTTTATAGTTTCTTTGTTCTTTATTCTCTCCATCTCTCTTTATTTTATAACAATTTAATGTTATTAGTGTATTTGATGTATTATATTTTTAAATTTATTTTTATATAAAAAAATTTTAATATGAGCTAGCAAAGCTTGATAATTTAACATTTTTATCTAGGTCGAGTTTGAACAAAATTTAAACCTATATTTTAAATCAACCTCGGACCTAGAAAGCAAACCTAAAAAGTTTGTATTGGTCTAATTTATCCCACGATAAAATCTAGGCCCGACCAATTAAATAATAATAATAAAAGCTAGGTGTCAAATGTTGGGCATCATAGCCTAACTAGAGTAAAGTATGTATTTAATTTTATATATGTTATAGATTTAGATATATTGTATTGTATTCAAATTATATAGAAAAACAATGATTTAAAAGTGTTTTTAGACCAAATGAAAGAAGGTGGTGTAATCCAACTTTTGGCTTTTGATTTACAAAGCAATTTGTATTAATTATTTAAAAAGTGTTTAATTTTTTATGTTTTGAATTAGTATATTAATGTTTTTAAATATCATTTAAATTAACCAACACATTAGCAAAATATGATTTTATATTTATTTAGAGTTTTAAAATAATTTATATTAATTATTTGAAAAGCATTTAATTTTTTATGTTATGTGTACTATTATTTTTAAATATAATTTAAATTAATATATTACTTACTTTTTATTATCATATCTGAAATAGTCATTTTAACTTTTCACCATGATTTTTGACAGTAATGAAGAATTAATAAATTGCATTTTTCCACAGTACTTTTCTATCATGCCTTTGAAAACACTTTTAAAAAAAGAAGAAGCATTTTTCAACTGCAACAACAATAGAGAACTAAGCATATAACATGTGAACACAAAATGAGTAATTAATCAGTTTGATTAAAAAAGTCAAAAATCAATTTAATTTCTAACCTCAATGGATAGCAACAGATAACCAATAGATGATGATTGTAACACTTCTTACACGATCCGATAACAGATCTGGATAAGGGATGTCACATTAAAATTTTTTTTAAAAAAATTCATAACATTCAAACACAATTTACTATTATTGGACTCAGTTTCAACATTTAAAAATAAATTTTGTATTTGATATAAAAATTTATACATATATCACCATTCGAGCTTATTTCATAGCCTCAAATTTTATTTTTATTATTCTCATTAATCCGTCATTGTTATGAATATCTTATAAGTGGATATCCATCATGATCAAGATAAAGTTTTGACGTACTTTAAATTCTAATAGTTATTAAAATTAGATCTCTACTTCTTTTATACTTCTTATGCTTATAAGCGAGACTACGATGAAACATTGTAATCATCCATTTGATTAATAAAGTACATTTTCTATTACTTTCATATTCTCTTTGTTCTTTATTCTCTCCATCTCTCTTTATTTTATAACAGTCATAAATTTGTATACACAACTTAAACAAATATTCCAAACACATACAAATCATAACCATTCTAACTTACCAATTTCAAATTTCTATTATTTAATTTTATACAAAATTATTAATAAAATATTTCATTGAATCAAGTATATAATTATGCCAAAATTTATAATTAAATGTTTCAGGAATGACAAAGCAGTCCCTATTCCTCAAATTTTATAATTTTTACAAATCAGTCCCTAAAATTTCAATTTTGTAGTTTTTATGATTTAGTCCCTAAAATCTAAATTTTCCTTGTTCTAAATTTAATACTAAAAATAAAATTTAATACTTTTAAAACAGCCCAAAATTTCCAAGTTTTAAAAATCAGTCCTTTTACCATAATTTTAGAGTTTAAAATCTTTACAATTTGGTCCCTATAACCTCAAATCTTATAAATCAATGTTCTTTTTCAAATTATCATATCCCATAATCATACAAATTAATTTATGCACCTAGATTCTAGATTTTCACATTTCAATTCTCATAGTTTGATCTTTTCAATTTTTTCAATTTGTTCTTTATTTCATTTTCCATCAAATTAATCGCTAACATATTTTTTTTCATCCAAACAATGTACAAAATAAACATTTACCACTCCCAACATAATGACTACACAATTCCATCATTCAAAATAACTATTTTCAATTTCAAATGTTCATAATAAAATCACTCACACTTTCTTACTTTCAATTATTCACATAAAATCATCCACAAACTTTTTCATAATATCATTCACCATTCACATTATACATAAACATAATACTTCATAGCTTTAAACATAGAAAATAATTATGCATCCTTAAATCTTACAATTTCACATCAAATTATACAATTAAATAAATCTAACATAATAGTTTAAGCAACTTACCCATGTTTTTTTATCACTTCCATCTCCCTCTTCTTGCTTCCATAGTTGGTTTTGTATGAAAGAACACTCTTGAGTTAGACTTTGGTGTGAAATCTCACTTTAATTTTATGAAAATTTTAAAGACTTTAGGTTAAAAAAATGAGAAAAGGCCCAAATTAAATAAAATGAAAAACATTTTTTTTGAAGATAATTTTGAAGAAAATCGTGGAAAAACCTCACCCAAAATTCAGCCAAGGGACCTTTTTATAATGATGAGAGAATTGTCTCTTTTTTTACTAGATTTTTCCTTTCCTTTTCTTTTATTATTACCATTTTTTAGCTACTTTCTATTTCTGTCGTTTGCGCCATGCAATATGTAGAAAAATCTACATATTTTATTTTCTTTCAATTTAATCCTTTAATTACCAACCAATCAAATTTCGACACATTTCTTTCTTAATTTCCACATATTTTCTTTCTCCTTTAAATCTCAACATTTAGATATTCTAATCTTATGATTATGTCTTCAAATATCTATTAAACGTAAAAAATGCATTTTGGTCTGTAGCACCCCTCACTCGACTAGATCGTAAGACCCGAGCTACTGGATGCCACATTCATTGCCAGAGCAACTATAGTAAAAACTTATAGTAAAATAATCATTCACATGTGTAGTCATACGTCAAACATCATCAAATTACATTAATAAATCATTTGCAAGTCTTACTTGAGCTTACAAAAGCTCTTCTGTCAACCGAACTCTAAATATGACCAAATTGTAAAGTTTTTAAAATGTATGAATCGATGTTGTGACTTCCTCTAGTTCTCATCACTATGTGGCCATCTTAGTAAGTCACGTCGTGACAACAAGCCTTAGCTCGTCATGATATCACTCACGATAATAGCAACATTGAGACATCCAAAGTTCGAGGTTGCAATGTCGCCCTTGTTTTTGGTAAAAATGAACCCTTTTGGTACTTATTTCAAGTTCAACCAAAACTTACAACATTTGCACCAAATACGAATTTTCTTTGAATAAAAACAACACCAAAGACATGTCGAATAGTTCAAGCATATATGTTCAAGTTCTTAACAAGTCTATCACTAATACACAATTTAAATCTAATCAATTCAATGTCATTACAACTAACAATCAAATCATGAAATTATCATATCTTACCTTGATCATTTAAGCATAAACAATTATTCTATTAGCTACCAAATTAACTTTCCTTGGCACTTGAATACATATATATACATGCAACATCACTACAAATTGAATACATTTGTTAAGTTCTTGAATCTTAATACTGTCAACATTTGAAATGTAATCACATAACAACCTATATGTCAAGTATCATTGTAACACCCCCAAACCTGGCCTGGACGTTACGACCGAATCTGGCGTGTCATATAGAAAGGGTTGTTAAAACTACGCGATCGTTGAAAATGTTTGCATCACTTTTGAAAACCCCGTGTTGTGTTGGTTGTTTATAAAAGTCCATTATACTCAGTGTTCATTTCATAACAGTTATAATTAGCTTGAAAACTACCTTTGTTGTGAAAATCAAATTTGAAGATTCGTTAAAAACATGATATTTTGGAAACCAGTTGTTAAAGCTTTAGAAAAACCACCAAATTAAACAAGTGATAATAATAATTATAGCAGAAATAAGAATTTAAAAGAAATTTAAATCCAGAGGCCTTATTACAAAATATTAAACCCACATGATAGTAAAAATATTTTTATGAAATAGAATAGAAAAGAAATTTACGAAGTTTCTCAAGCGATGCTCCTAAAGTATGGCCTCCACCGAGTCATCCAAAGCTCCAAGTCCTTACTGCTAAGTATTACCTGTGAGGGTAAAGAAAGAGGGGTGAGTTGCAAGAACTCAGTATGTAATCCCCTTACCATCACTGTTTGGGCCTGAGCCCATATGTCATCAAATTGAGCCTAAGCCCATTAAGCATAATAGTGCAAAATAATGAATTGATGCAGCCCAACCCATCCATCCAACACACCCCTGGCCAGCCAATCACATCTGTGGGGATCAAGTCAACCCACCCTATCACTCACACCAAATTGCAGTCAAGCTGCTAAACATAGGTTACTTGTGGCTGAGCCACTGTAGTCATAATTACACAAATACATATGTAAATTGTGGCTATGCCACCAGGCCACACTGCTCTTCATTCAAATCCCGCCCCATACAATATGATAAGATGCAACATATATATATAAATGAATACATGTGTAAAGCAGGCACTCAACCCAGCGAGGGTATTTTGGTAAACTAGCCTAGTAAAGCATTTTGGTGAGTCGGCCCATTAAGGACATTTTAGTAAATAGGCCCATTAAGGGCATTTTGGTAAATCAGCTCATTCAGGGCATTTTGGTAAATCGGCCTTTAAGGGGATTTTGGTAAATCGACCTACTAACATCGATTTTATTGAATCTTAGAACTGATGTTGTTTACGCGATTATACGATTCCATGCAATATTCTGGTTATTAGACTTTCAGGTAACGATGATTTGTTTTTACCAACATTACAGCGAATCACGAAACTATAGGATTACGGTATGAGTTTACACACCTGATTATGTAGAGAACTATACCCTCCTGATCGCCGTAACCTATACCAACATATCACACAATTAGCTAACAAAAGGGAGATCTCAGTCCGTATCTAAATCAAATGATTTACAAAGCTTTCCCTCACTATCGCGAAATACCACGATTTGCCTCCTCGCACCGGATGTTGGTTCTTTTCCACAACCCGTGAGAAATCTCGAACTGCTGACAACGCCCTACACTTAAACTTGGGAGCAGGGGTTACGAGACCACTCCCTAAGGTTTTCCTAGCGATACCCCCTTTGATTGATTATCACTTACATCCATGAGGAAAACCTGATAAGTAAAATACTACAGTGAAAATGACACAAGGGGTGCGGCTCTTACCACTGTTTCCTGAAGTCCAAACGATTAGAAAATAGAGAAAGGAATTGCTGGATCTAAAGTACAATCGGCCTTGATTAAAAGAGAATCGAGCAAATACAGATTCGGCTATGACATGTTGAGAGAAACAGAGAAGAGTTTAGTTGTGAACGAAGAGAAAGTGAAAGAGAAACACTTCGGCTATGGAAGATATAAGAATGATTCGAAAAGAAAAATGAGAACAAACTACCTTACCTTGATCACCGACAAGTCGACTGAGAAAAAGATTCGGCCAACTCCACTAAAGCAACTACAAGATAAAGTCACCAAGAGAAAGAATAAGGAAAATAGAATTTCGGTTAGAGATGAAATGGAACAAAAAATGGTGAGGGTTACACTTTCGGCCATGAAAAAGAGAGAAAATGAGAGGAAGGAAAAGAACTTACTTACCAAAATCGGCCAAGGGAGATGCTACTAAACACGTAGAGGAAGAGGAGATGAAGTGTTGAAAAGATTCAACTATTTGGAGAAAAAGGGACTAGAGAGGGATTCGGCCACCAAGTGTTTGTCAACTAACAAAGAGAAGAGAAAGATTTAAGAAACGATGAGAAAGGCAAAGAGGAGATGTCCCTCAATGGTTAAGGTTTCGGCAAGAAGAGAGAAAAATAAAAATGCACAAAATGGTAAAAGAAAAGAAACTCCTCACGCACAAAACTTTCAATAACAACTTAAGAATTTCGGCACCTATTCACCCTACCAAAACCGAATGCCCTCTTCACCCAAAAGACCTCTCTTGACCGAAATTTTCCCCCATGTACTTCCCCAAAATCGGCCACAACTCCCTCTCACCTCAATCCCACAATTTGCTCCTTGATTTTCTCCTCAAACTCCTCTCCCTCACTCATTCAAATTCATTTGACTCAGTCTTAAACTCCTCTTACAAAGTCCATGCCGAACTCTACTACCTTCACCTACCTAGCACAAAATAAATTAAAGAAGTTGCAGCAGGTGGGATTCGAACTCAAGCTCTCCTCTCTACCCTTTCACGCCACAGCCACCTTGCCATATGCCCAGTTTGTGCTAGCAATTTACCAACCTTTTCCCTTATGTCTTGACCCCACCTACCTTCTCCCCCTTAAGTGCCCAAACACTAAAATTTTACCAGGGCGCAACTCTACCCCAGGCCTTTTTAGGCCCCCCAAACATACTCAACTAACATACATAGTTAGCCTAACGCACGGAATAGTGTAAAATATAGAAACCCAAATTTTAGGATGTTACAGTTCTACCCCTTAAAGAAATTTTGGCCTCGAAATTTACATGATTAAAAGAGATGAGGGTATTGCTGCCGAATCGCATCTTCTGGATTCCACGTGGCTTCCTCTGACCCGTGATTACGCCATAGCACTTTGACCAATGGAATAGATTTCCTTTTAGCACCTTAACATCCCAATCTAAAATTTGTATTGGCTCTTCTTTAAAAGATAAATCAGGTCTTACCTCAATTTCTTCCATTGGTACCACATGAGATAGGTCTGATCGGTAGTGTCTCAACATTGAAACATGGAATACGTCATGTATCTGATTTAACTCCGGAGGCAGCTCCAGCTGATAAGCAACTGATCCCACCCGTCTCACTATCGATATGGTCCAATAAATATGGGACTCAACTTACCCTTCCGTCCAAATCTTAAGACTTTCTTCCAAGGCGAGACCTTCAAAAAGATATGATCCCCCACTAAAAATTCCATCTCCTTACGTTTCAGATCCGCGTATAATTTTTGTCTATCAGAAGCTTCTTTTAGTCGAGTCCGAATTAACTTCACCTTTTTCTCAGTCTCTGAAATTAATTTGGGCCCAATAACTATTGCTCACCCAATTCCATCCAACAAGTAGGGGTACGACACCTACAACCATATAACGCCTCGTAGGGTGCCATATGAATGCTAGACTGGTAACTATTATTGTACACAAATTCCGCTAAAGGCAAATAGTCTTCCTAGCTGCCACTGAAATCAATTACGTAGACCCTTAACATGTCTTCTAAGATCTAGATTACCCTCTCCGACTGACCATTAGTCTAAGGATGAAACACTGTGCTGAAGTCCAATTTGGTACCCAGAGCTTGATGCAAAGCCTTTCAAAATTGAGATGTAAACCTTGGGTCCCTGTCCGATATGATAGACACTGGCACCCCATGTAGCCTCACAATTTCTGTCACATACAGCTTAGCTAACTTCTGAAGCTAGTAGTCAGTACGGACTGGTACGAAGTGAGTGGACTTAGTCAGTCGATCAATGATTACCCATACTGAGTCTTTCTTAGTAGGGGTCAGGGGTAACCCACTAACAAAGTCCATCGTTACCCTCTCCCACTTCTAAAGTGGAACTTTACCGGTTGCAACAATCCTGAAGGCAACTGATGTTCTGCCTTCACTTGCTGACACGTCAAACCCTTGCTCACGAAGTCGGTAACCTCTTGTTTTAACCCAGGCCATCACTATTGCTCACGAAGGTCTTGATACATCTTGTTTTCACCGGGGTGCATAGCGTATGGGCTACTATGTACCTCCTGCAAAATTATTTGTCTCAACTCCAAATCCTTCGACATACAAACTCTTCCAGGAAATAAAGTATCTCCTCACTATTCAGCCCAAAATCCCCCGTCTCACCACTTTTAACCTGCTTAAATCGAGCACCCAATGATTTGTCTAACAATTGCTTCTCCTTAATCTGGCTAATCCAAGATGGTTTCACCTGAAGTTCTGCCACTAAACTACCATCCTCATAGAGTGCTGAGACGAGCAAACATAGCTCTCAACTCAGATACCACCTTTTGACTTAAGGCATCTACTACCATATTGGTTTTAGCCGGGTGGTACTCAATTGAGTAGTCATAGTCCTTCAGCAACTCTATCCACCTCCGCTGCCTGAGATTTAACTCCTTTTGGGTAAGGAGATATTTCAGACTTTTGTGGTTAGTATAGATGATCGAATTTTCTCCATGCAGATAATGTCTCCATATTTTGAGGTGAACACTACTGCAGCTAGCTCCAAATCATGCGTGGGGTAGTTCACTTCATGCAACCTTAGCTAACGAGATGCATAAGCCACCACTTTCCCTTCTTGCATCAACATACATCCCAAGCCTGTGTGTGACGTATCACAATAAAAAATAAACTCTTTTCCTGCCTCAGGCTGAATCAACACTGGCATTTCAGTCAGAATTTTCTTTAGCTTCTCAAAGCTTTCCTGTTGCTTATCAACCCAAACAAACGATACTCCTTTCCGTAACAACTTGGTTAATGGTGCAACAATCAATGAAAACCCCTCAATGAACCTTCTGTAGTACCCAGCCAAACTAAGGAAACTTTAAATTTCTGGCACAGACTTTGGAGGCTTCTAGTCCAAAACAGCTTTGATTTTTCGAGGATCAACCCTAATCCCCTCAGCAGATACAACATGCCCCAAAAAGGTCACTTCCCTCAGCCAGGATTCACACTTACTGAATTTGGCATACTGTTGCTTCTCTCTTAATATTTGCAGTACAACCCGAAGATGAGAATCATGCTTCTCTTCTATCCATGAGTACACCAGGATATCGTCTATAAATACTACCACAAATCAATCTAGATAGGGTTAGAAGACCCGGTTCATCATATCCATAAATGTGGCTGGTGCATTCATTAATCTGAATGGTATTACTAAAACTCGTAATGCCCATACTGAGTTGGAACTCAGTCTTGTGAACATCTGCCTCCCTGACCTTTAGCTGATGGTAACTAGATCTCAAATCTATCTTCGAAAAATTGAAGCTCATCGCAACTGATCAAAATAGGTCATCAATTCTTGGTAACGGATACTTGTTCTTGACCGTCAACTCATTCAATTGCCTGTAATCAATGCACATGCACATCGACCCATCTTTTTTCTTAACGAAAAAAATCGGTGCCCCCCACGGTGACACACTTGGTCGGATAAAACCACGGTCCAACAGCTCCTGGATCTGAGCTTTAAGTTCTACCAACTCCTTCGGTGCCATCCTATATGGGGCGATGGACACCAAAGCCGTTCCTGGCAACAGTTCAATGCCAAATTCCATCTCGCGATCCGGAGGTAACCTTGGAAGCTCTTCTGGAAAGACGTCGAGAATTTTTTCACCTTTTTGACATTCATAACAGGTAGTTCTTTGGCCTCCAAAGTACTAATGAAAGCTAAGAATGCCTCACACCCTTTTCGCACTATCCTTTCAGCCTTAAGTGCTGACACCACATTGGACAGGTAATTCCTTCTCTCACCTATCATCATCATTTCCTTATCTTTTGGATTTCTTAGAACCATACGCTTCGCAGCACAATCTAAGTTTACACGGTGCTTAACTAGCCAGTCAATACCTAGTATAAGATCAAACTCACTGAACGGCAGTTCCATCAAATCCGCCAGGAATACTACTCCCTGAACTTTTAAAGGCACGTCCCTAAACAACTTATTCACTACCACCGATTGTCCTAAAGGACTACCACAGACATTTCTCTAGCAGCAATCTCAAATTTAATACCCAAAGTTCTAGGCACAGTACATGCAACATATGAATGGGTAGATCCAATATCTATCAAAGCGGTAAAGGGTGCATCAAATATGAAAAATATACCGATTTTGACGTTCGGTGCATCGTCATCCTCACGCCTGTCTAGCCGCATAAACCAACCCTGACTGTCTCGTATCTATGTTACCCCTGTTACCAGCACCCCTACTCGCTGTTCCCTGACCATGCCTTATACCATATCCACCTCAAATCGACCCACGACCTCTCGGTGACTGCTGAGTGCCTCCCACTGGCTACGCAAATCTGTGACGAACTACCTGTGTTTGAACGAGCTCTCGAGGACAATACCTAAATCGATGGTCCTTGGATCCACATCTGAAACACCCGCTAGTTCTCTTCCAGCACTCACCCGAATGAAGTTTCCCATAATCCACACAAGGTTGTAACTGATTGGTAACCACTGGAACACCCACTTGAACTGGCCCCTCGCTCTTGGGCCTTTTTCTGAAACCCTCTTGCAGGACCTGAGTACCCAGAATCTCTTTTGTTCTTGCCCCTATCCTTATCTCGATTTCATTATTCGAGTATTTTTCCTCCTCAGCAATTTTAGCTTTTTCCACTAATGTAGCAAAATTCCTTTCTCTTTGCGGGTCTATTAATATCCGCAACTCATCACGCAACCCATCCTCAAAATGCACTCAACATTCATATTCGTCAATACTATTCCCCGAGCATATCGGCTTAGACGTAAAAATTTTGCCTCATACGCTGCCACAGATTTACCTCCCTAAACTAGATTTAAAAATTCTTTCCTTCGGGCACTACATAGCTAGCCCTGACATATTTTCCCTAGAATGCTGTCTTAAAGAAATCCCAAGTGATGCGATCAGCTTGCGTGCCTTCTCTAACATGAGCCACCACTTGTACGCCTCGTCTCTCAGCAAAGACACCACCCCTTTCAGTTTCTGTTTAGCTGTACAATCCAAATCATCCATAATCCGTTTCATAGCCTCAAGCCAATATTTCTCTACATTTGGGGCTACACCCGAAATACCCCTGAAAACTTCGACCCATTCGATCTAAGTCGCTCGGATATAGACCCACGAGTTACCGACTTAGTATTTGCCCTAAAATCCTTTCCAGTACCCGCAGCATAGCTTGGGACAGAGCATCGTCCCCACCCATTCGGTCATGAGACCCAGCTTCAGTCACTGGTGATGTGGGTGCGTCCATTTCATGCATGTGCCCCAATGCTTCAGACCCAACTCCAGCACCTCGGCCTCTACCACGACCACATCTACCTCGTCCTCATCCTCTAGCACTCATGCTTCCTAAGTCAATTTAATCTGATTAAGAATCTTATGAATCAGTATGTAATTTAGTGTTTATTAAACAGTGTTTTATGGAGTGCAAGTATAAAAGTTGTTCTCGCGAATCACATTCATATTCCTAAAGTCTCAATCCCTATAGTTTTAGCTCCTAAAGCTAGAAGTTCCAGTGTACTACTGTCTCGTACAATTTTCTTACTACAGTCATAACATTATCACAACAACAATCATAAAATTAGGAGACTTACGGATTTGGTGCCGGATACTCGTGGTGCCATACTTCCACTAAAGACGTGCATTTTAAACCAAGTTTCAAACAACTTTTTTAAAAAAAAATTTTAAACCCATTCCACAGTCGAATTTTGTAACTTGGCTTTGATACCATAAAATATAACACCCCAAACTCGGTCTAGACATTACGACCGAATCTGGCGTGTCACATAAAAAGGGTTGTTAAAACTACGCGATCGTTGAAAATGTTTGCATCACTTTTGAAAACCCCATGTTGCATTGGTTGTTTATAAAAGTCCATTATACTAAGTTTTCATTTCATAACAGTTATAATTAGCTTGAAAACTACCTTTGTTGTGAAAGTCGAATTTGAAGATTCGTTAAAAACATGATATTTTGGAAACCGGTTGTTAAAGCTTTAGAAAAACCACCAAATTAAACAAGTGATAATAATAATTATAGCAGAAATAAGAATTTAAAAGAAATTTAAATCCAGAGGCCTTATTACAAAATATTAAACCCACATGATAGTAAAAGTATTTTTATGAAATAGAACAGAAAAGAAATTTACGAAGTTTCTCAAGCGATGCTCCTAAAGTATGGCCTCCACCGAGTCATCCAAAGCTCAAAGTCCTTACTGCTAAGTATTACCTGCGAGGGTAAAGAAAGAGGGGTGAGTTGCAAGAACTCAGTATGTAATCCCCTTACTGACACTATCTGGGTCTGAGCCTATATGTCATCAAATTGGGCCTAAGCCCATTAAGCATAATAGTGTATAATAATGAATTTATGCAGCCCAACCCATCCATCCAACACACCCCCGACCAGCCAATCACACCTGTGGGGATCAAGGCAACCACCCCGCCGCTCGCACCAAATTGCAGTCAAGCTGCTAAACATAGGTTACTTGTGGCTGAGCCACTGTAGTCATAATTACACAAATACATATGTAAATTGTGGCTATGCCACTAGGCTACACTGCTCTTCATTCAAATCCCCGCCCCATGCAATATGATAAGATGTAACATATATATATTAGTGAATACAAGTGTAAAGTAGGCACTTAACCCAGCGAGGGTATTTTGGTAAACTGGCCTAATAAAGCATTTTGGTGAGTCATCCCATTAAAGATATTTTAGTAAATCGGCCCATTAAGGACATTTTAGTAAATCAGCCCATTAAGGGCATTTTGGTAAATCGGCCCAGTAAGGGCATTTTGGTAAATCGACCCAATAAGGGCATTTTGGTAAATTGGCCTACTAACATCGATTTTACTGAATCTTAGAACTGATGTTGTTTTCGCGATTATATAATTCCATGCAATATTCCATTATTAGACTTTCAGGTAACGATGATTTTTTTTTTACAAAATTGTAGCGAATCATGAAACTATAGGATTACGGTGTGAGTTTACACACCTGATTACGTAGAGAACTATACCCTCCTGATCACCGTCACCTATACCAACATATCACACAATTAACTAACAAAAGGGAGATCTCAGTCCGTATCTAAATCAAACGATTTACAACGCTTACCTTTACTATCGCGAACAACCATGATTTGCCTACTCGCACCGGATGTTGGTTCCTTTCCACAACCCGATGGGAAATCTTGAACTGTTGGCACCGCCCTACGCTTAAACTTGGGAGCAGGGGTTACTAGACCACTCCCCTTAGGTTTCCCTAGCGATACCCTTTTTGATTGATTATCACTTTCACCCATGAGGAAAACCCGATAAGTAAAATACTACAGTGAAAACGGCACAAGGGTTTGACTCTTACCACTATTTTCTAAAGTTTGAACGATTAGAAAATAGAAAAGGGAATTTCTGGCTCTAAAGTACAATCGGCCTTGATTAAAAGAGAATCGAGCACATACAGATTCGGCTATGACATGTTGAAAGAAACAGAGAAGAGTTTAGTTGTGAACGAAGAGAAAGTGAAAGAGAAACACTTCGGCTATGGAAGACATAAGAACGATTCGAAAAGAAACACGAGAACAAACCACCTTACCTTGATCATCGAAAAGTCAACTGAGAAAAAGATTCGGCCAACTCCGCTAAAGCAACTACAAGATGAAGTCACCAAGAGAAATAATAAGGAAAATGAAATTTCGGTTAGAGATGAAATGGAACAACAAATGGTGAGGGTTACACATTCAGCCATGAAAAAGAGAAAATGAGAGGAAGGAAAATAACCTACTTACCAAAATCGACCAAGGGAGATGCTACTAAACACGCAGAGGAAGAGGAGATGAAGTGTTGAAGAGATTCGGCTATTTGGAGAAAAAGGGACTAGAGAGGGATTCGACCAGCAAGTGTTTGTTAACTAACAAAGAGAAGAGAAAGATTTAAGAAAAGATGGGAAAGGCAAAGAGGAGATGTCCCTCAATGGTCACGGTTTTGGCAAAAAGAGAGAAAAAAAAAGCATAAAATGGCAAAAAGAAAAGAAGCTCCTCACGCACAAAACTTTCAATAACAACTTAAGAATTTCAACACCTATTCACCCTACCAAAATTGATTGCCCTCTTCACCCAAAAGACCCCTCTTGATCGAGTTTCTTCCCCTATGTACATCCCCAAAATCGGCCACTACTCCCTCTCACCTCAATCCCACAATTTGCTCCTTGATTTTCTCCTCAAACTCCTCTCCCTCACTTATTCAAATTCATTTGACTGAGTCTTCAACTCCTCTTGTAGAGTCCATGCTGAACTTTACTACCTTCACTTGCCTAACACAAAATAAATTAAAAAAGTTGCAGCAGGTGGGATTCGAACCCAAGCTCTCCTCTCTACCCTTTTCACGCCACAACCACCTTGCCACATGCCCAGCTTGTGCTAGCAATTTACCAACCTTTTCCCTTATGTCTTGACGCCACCTACCTTCTCCCCCTTAAGTGCCCAAACACAAAAATTTACCAGGGCCCAACTCTACCCCAGGCCTTCTTAGGGCCCCCAAACATACTCAACTAACATACATAGTTAGCCTAACGCACGGAATAGTGCAAAATACAGAAACCCAAATTTTAGGATTTTACAATTATCAATACCATTTCATTTTTAATTCATGATTTAAATTCCAATTCAATAAATTAAACATCGCCCGATGAAACTATAGTAACACAAACTCGGATATACGAGAATGTAATGCTCACACAAGCTGGCAGTATTTTAGAGTTGTTCACACAAGCTAAAATTTTTACAGAATTACTTAACAAGATGACATCTTATCGAGGTTACCCATCCAGTCTAAACCAGTGATACATATAATCTGATAGTCTGTAATAAATTCTAGATCTCGTAACATCATGCAAATCCCTAATTAATTACGTGTATAACCTTAAATGCATGCCATACATATCCCAAACTTTTACTAAATTCACTCGGGTATTATTTTCGTATAAATGACATTCTTATTTCCTATACACAATTTTATTTCTCAAACGATACATATATTCAGTCAACATTCTCATGTATAACTTGTTCTATTTCCATATAACCAATATTCTCATGAATTTATAATTCAGTCCGTTTCGAGCCAATAGTGCCAAATTCACCAATTCATTTCAATCTAATACGTAAATGAAACAAAACACAAATCAACATAGTGTATAATTAATTATTAAGTTCCATATGAACTTACCTAATCAAAACAACAAATAAGTTAAATCTTCAGGGAATAATCGATAACTTTTGCTTTTCCTTGATTATCTCTGGTTTGTTCCAATTCTCGATCTACTGTGTGACCAAATGTAAAAGCTTTGAAACCTTCTATTCTCTTGTTTTTATTAAGTTGAACGGTGGAAACTTATGCAAGATAACAAACTTCCACTCAAATTTTATATTTATACATATATTAAACTTTAATTATTATTATTAACCTTATTTAATCATACAAAAGGAATCTTAACATTATCGTCCTCTAACATGTTTTAAAATTGGACTATTTGCTATTTTAGTCCTTTGGTTAGTTGCTATTTAAGTCTCTAAGTCTTTGGCCAGTTAAAAATCTATTGTGATAAGACTTTTACAATTTAGTCCCTATATCCTCCTAATTAAACAATTAATAGACAAAATTAAAGGACCAAACTTTAATATTCTATCATACTAACTCCATAAATATTTATTATGGACTCAGGTAATGGGGTTTCGAAATTGCTTTTTTTTAGTACCACTAAAAATCGGGCTGTTATAAGGTCTTTTCTCCACAAACTGAAAAACTTGCACTTTAATCACTATACTTTTAATCAATTTTCAATCTAGTCCATATCTCAATTTTTTGACTCTACCTATCAATTCATATCTATGCCACATTCATAAAAAAATTATTTCAAAAAATTTTGCCCCATTTTTCTAAAATGGTAAATTTGCACTCTTAGTCCATCTTTCTCAAATTTTTAATCTAATTTTTACTAAAATTTTACTTTCATATTTTCTTTTCAAATGTCAAAATTTCACTTTACTATCATTATACAATTGACCAACTCATACTTTTTTAGGAAAAATTGTCTTTATCTTTTGAAATACTTTTATTGGTGACATTGAGATTTTTGGGGTGTTACAATGAAATACAACTGATATAACCAAATCAACTTAGGCCTTGTTTAATAAAGTATTGAAAAAACCAATCAACTAAAATTAATATTTTTAGTAATTTAATTTGTTAAACATGTTTGATCACCTCTAATGAAAACTACTAGATAGTATTATTTATAAAAAAATGTAAAAAGATAAGTAGATAGGAAATTATTTATCACTTAATAGATAATAAATACAATTATTATTTTATTTTTATGATCATATTATCCTTTATCAAAAATCTAATTTTATTCTAATTTTGAGTAATATACTAAACATATTTTTAACTTAAATTTAGCACATAATTTTTGAGTACTTATTTTTTGATCACTTATTATTTTCAGCACTTAATTTGTAACATCCTAAATTAGGGGCTATGCATTTGTGTGTTTGTGTGTGAATGCTATGTTTTTCATGCTAGTTTAGGGTGCTTTGGGGTCCAGGAATGGCTTAGGGGTGCCGGAGCCTTAGTACAAATTTTACTTTTTGGGCATTTTAGGGGAGAGCTGAATGGGATAGGACTTAAGGGTTGGTGTTTGTGTGTCTTGACATAAGGAGTCTATTGGTGAAGTGGCAAGGAGGTGCCACTTAAAGCTCAGGAAGGTGACGCCTCAGGGAAGCTGGCAGGGAGTAGGTTCGAGCTGCGTAGATCCCCTTTGAGGGATTTCTTTGTGACGCCAAGGTGGGGGGGAGTTGCTCTTAGCTTGGACTCTGGTGGATGAGTGTTGAACGGGTCAACACATTTGAATGAAATGAAGAGAGCAATTCAAAGAGGAAGAAGGGGTCAACAGGTTTGAAAGGAGAGTGGAGAGTGATCGGTGGAGAGAATCATGGGATTGGGAGAGAGGGAGAGTGTTTGGCCGAACGTGGGAAGTGTGTGTGTGTGTGTGGGTTCGGTTTAGTGTTGTTAAGGGGGTGGTCGAATGTTAGATGATGGCATTTGGGGTGCTGAGAGTTTCGGCTAGCTAGAGAAACCAAGAGCATTCTTTGTTCAATTCTTTTTGTCAAAACCGAAACATTCATACCACTTTGTGCATTTTTGCTTTTCTCTCAAATACCAAAACACTCTCACACCTTTTGTTTTGCATTTTCTTTTCTCTCATTCACCAAAGCTGAAACACCTCCCAATACTCTTCGTATTTTCTTCTTCTTTTGTGCTTGGCCGAAACTCACATTACCATCCACTCTCTACTTCCATTTCATTTTCTTTGCCATAAACATCAAAGCCAAAACCCTCTGAAGCCTCATCTCCTGCCGAAACTCTGGTATTTTCTTCTCTTTTCTCTCTAATACCATATCTAAATCTCTTTTGGTGGATAGCACCTTTCTTCTCCATCCCTTTCTTTTCAAGAGCAAAACATTTTCGGCATTCGGTAAGTTCTTTTTAGTTTAGCCGAATCTCTCTAAACATCTACTCACTCTTTTTTTTCTTCTCTTGATTTCTTTGAAAGAGAGTCGAATTCCTCTGACATTCATATCCTTTTCTTTCGATTTTTGTTCCAGTGGATTGTCGTTACCTGTTCTTCACCACTCCCAATCAGTTTCTCTAGTGTTGTGGTAAGTGTTTTCATTCTGGGTTCAATATCTCCTCTCATGGTGGAGTGCTGAAGGCAGTAATCATATTCTCTAACTCTTGGCCTATTGTAGGGGGTTTATCTTTGCGTTCTTTCGGCTTTTGGATTATGATTGGAGTGTGTAAGGGACAATCGATTCTAGTCGATTTAGATTCTTAATCTCTAAGATTTACCGATCTAGGTAAGGACCCTTAGCTTTGAGTGTCTATTCACTTTTATTTAATTTTGTTGCTATAATCCGGTCTAGTGACCAAGGTTGTTCATGGACTCAAATGTCAGCCAAGCGAAAGGAGGGTTTAGACCCGCGGTCCTAGCCCCTAAGTTCAAGAAGTGCGCAGTATCTACTGTTAGGGATTGGCCACCAGGTTGTGGCCGACTTCTGAGTAGAATAAGAGGCAGATAGTAGTAGTCTCCGATAGTGATAGTGTCGACATAGATAGCATAGTGCTGTGCATAACCAGGTGTGTAAGATTTACACACTTTAATATTATCATTATGTGTTATTAATTTCTTTGGGGCTGAAAAGCCAAAATTGGCTAGATGAATAAGTGTTATGCCATTATGGGCATGGCTGAAGTACCAGGTAAGTATCCTACTATTTATGTATATGCTAATGAAAGTAGGCCATAATAATATTATGCATTTGACAGAAAGTTGCATTCGGTTGACATTTGTATGCATGGGTTGGATATGATATGAAAGGGGAAGTGTAGGACTATCACTAGTGGTTTGGTACCACACGTGGGTTGGCCCCACATTCTTGATTCGTGACTAAGTCTCAGTGGTTTGGAACCACCAGTGGTTTGGTACCACATATTGATGATTTCGTGACTCGTCCCAGTGGTTTGGAACCACAGTGGGTTGGCCCCACATATATGATTATTCGGGATTGTCACTAGTGGTTTGGTACCATAAGTGGGTTGGCCCCACATATGATATCTTGTGACTATGTCACCAGTAGCTAGGTGCCACATATGGAATGTAGCGGATGGAGGGTTGATTGTAGAAATCCCCAAGGAGTGATTGGCTGGTACGGGTGGTGTGTAGAGGATGGAAACCTAGGATTGGGCGGGTACATTGCATCCATTCTTGTACATGCTATTTTTCTAAGTGGGCTAAGGCCCAATATTTGGTTGTGGGCTTGAGGCCATTACGTTGTTTTAAGGGGGACTTACACACTGAGTCTTGGTGACTCACCCCCTCTGCTTAACCTTGCAAGTGATCAGCAAGACGTGGACTTGGGAGCCGAAGAGACTCGAGGAGGCCATAGCTTGTTATTTTCAGTAAACTTAGTTTTTAGACATTTTAATTTGGGATTTTAATTGATGTAATAAGGCCTTTCTAAATTGCTATTTGGTTTTTCATTATAATTTCCACTTTGATACAACATTATTTTACGACTTAAACTTAATTGTTAAAAAGAAGTTTTCTAAATAACGGCAACCTAAATACCTGTTTTCTCACAAGTGCTCACAAAGACAACAAATGAACAGTTAATCCACCCTACAAATTTTTCGTAAGTAGCAAACCACTGTTTTCAAAACATCACCTAAAATAAAAAGTTTCAAACTACCAGTTTTCATCAAGATCCCCGTAATTTCTTTTCAACCTTTTTCCCTGTGACATACCAGATCTGGCCGTGACATTTAGACCGGGTTTGGGATGTTACAATTTTGGTATCAGAACCTAGGTTGCAAAACTTGGGCTGTGAAAATGGGCTTAACAATATTTTATTAAGTTGGTCTAAATGATTTTTAGAAGGAATGGTTTGGTTGGAGCATGGCATCCGAGTCCGAAGGCACCCAGTCCACCCAGGTAAGTGTTTCAAAATTTTTCGTGGAGTATGCATGAAACAATTGTTAATATGGTTGTATGCTCTAGGAGACTCAGATTATAGAGACTGAAACTCTGATATGTGTTGTGGAAACTACTCTCTGAGACTATTCTTCCATAAAATTCTTCGGTATTAAAAAGTGAAAGAAATAACTAACTCATAAAACTTCTTAATCAAATTAATCGCAAACGTTAGTCATGAGCACTCGAGGTCGTGGACGTAATGTACGAGGTCATGGTAGGGGCAAGACTACGGTATCAGAACCAGTAGGATCTGGTCATGGGTCAAAAAGTGAGATACCAGTGCCGCCAGCAGTGGAAGCAAAATTTTAGGACCAAACAGGCAGGGATGACACGGTGTCGTAGGCAATGTTACGGGTCCTGGAGAGAGTGGCTGGGGTAGGCATGGGTACAGGAGCTCAGAAATCAGTGTCTAAGCGACTCCGAGCCATGGAACAGAGATGTTTAGGGGTGTTTCTGGCGTAGCCCCTAATACAGCTGAGTATTGGTTAGAAGCGAGTGAGCGCATAATGGATGATCTAGACTTCACAATAAAGGAGAACTTGAAAGGGGTAGTGTCTCTCCTGTGAGACGAGGCGTATCAGTGGTGGCTCACGGTTAGGGATGGTACGGTGGCTGAGCATATCACCTGGGATTTCTTTAAGACTGCATTTCAGGGGAAGTACGTAGGGTCGAGTTATGTGGATGCGCAGCGTAAGGCATTCCTAAATCTGGTTTAGGGTAGTAAGTCAGTGTCCGAGTATGAGGCAAAATTCTTGCGGTTAAGTTGTTATGCCCGGGGTGTTATGGCCACGGATCACGAGTGCTGTGTTCGATTCGAGGATGGATTGAGAGATGATCTGTGTGTGCTGATAGCCCCACAGCAAGAGAGGGAATTTACTGTTCTTGTGGGAAAGGCTAAGATAGCGAGGAGGTGAAGCGGTCCGAAAACCAAAATCTGAAGAGGAATAGGAACAAGAGGAATTTTGGTTCGTCAGGATCAGTTGGGCGATTTCAAAAGAGGCCTAGGGTTGAGGGGCCGAATCGTGTTGTAAGACCTGCTATTGATAGTCGACCTTCAAGGTGTACTCGATGTGATAAATTTCATTTTGGTGAGTGTTGGGTTGGTAATAGAGTCTGTTTCAACTGTGGGTCTACAAAGCATCGTATAAGAGACTGTCCACAAAAGAGGGGCAAAGCGAAATCAATGGGTCAAGGTTATGTTCAGTCAGGTAGAGGTGGCCAGCAACCACAGAGAGGCCGAGGTCCAGTTAGAGGAGGTAATGGTTTCGGTCGTGGTCGTGGAGCACCAGGCCGAGGTGTTGGGGCAGTGATACAAGGAGAACGGGGCTGGTCTATGTAGTCAGGTGTCGAGAAGAGGGAGATGCACCGGATGTCATAATCGGTACGTTTCTTATTTATGGGTTGTCTTATACTGCCTTGATTGATATAGGATCAACACATTTTTATGTTGCTAGTGAGATATCTAGAACCCTAGGAATAGACTTTGAGGTTGCCTCTAGAGAGATGACCGTAGTTAGCCCGTTAGGACAATCAGTAGTGGTAAATAGACTTTATAGGGGTGTACCTCTAGAGGTTCAAGGAATGGTTTTTTTGACTGATCTGATGGAACTACCGTTCGAAGAGTTTGACCTGATCTTAGGCATGGACTAGCTGGGAAAGTATCGAGCGAATCTGGATTGTGCTGCCAGGCACATAGTAGTGAGAACTCTCAAGGATGAAGAAGTGGTGGTAATAGGTGAGAGGAGGAACTATTTATCTAACGTGATATTTGCTTTAAAGGCTGAGCGAATGGTGAAGAAGGGTTGTGAGGCATTCATAGTGTAACATCCTAAAATTGGGCCTAGTAGGATTGGGCCTTGAGCCTTAGGAAATTTGAGTATTATTTGTGTTGGCTCGGGTATGAATCTTGTGTGTTAGCATAGTCTTGTGAAGGCTTGTTTTATTTAGGAAGCTAGAATAAATTTTAGTATGGCTTATTTAATGAAGTAGGATTAAGTGAGCTTGACACTTAAGTTAATTAAGTGTTCATTTAAAGCATAAGAGGAGTAAGTGGCAAGTTGGTTAAGGAGCTTGAAAGGTGGCTTGAGGTGAAAGGTTCGAGTATCATGTTTAGCATTTTGAAGGTTTATTTTGAATCCTTGCATTGATGGACGGTCAAACTTATTTATGATAGGTTGGACTATTTCTTTTGGTAAGTTGAATAGAAATTTAGGAAAGCTTGAACTTTGGGTAAGGAATCCTATGGATTAAGGAAGATAGGGGACATAAGGCTTAGTTTAAGGTAAGGTTTTGGAAGCTTTTTTAATGGCTATTTTTCCATGAATGTGGGCGGTTTCATGGACTATGGGCGTTGGCTTAAGTGTTGTGAGTGAATAGGAGGAAATAAGGAGAAAATTAGGAGTATGTTTAATTCAAAATTGTTGTCAAGAGGCTTGAATGTTGGAGAACGTTTTGGAAACTCTTTGATGGCCTTTAGTGGTTGAATATGGATGACATGTAAGGCTAGGGGTGGTAGAATTTTGATAGGTAGTTTGGGGGAATTGGTTGGTCATTTTAGCATTTTGTGCATCTTTGGCATTTTCTTTTCCTCCCCAAAGCTCTCCTCTTTGTAGAATATGTCTTGTGCATTTTGGTGCATTTGCTTTTGATTTTAGCCTCTTTTTGTTGAACCAAATCACATCATTTTACTTCCTTTCATTTGCCCTTTTGAAACCGAAACTACAATCTAACTTGTGCATTTTGTGCACTTTCTTTTTGGCAAAGTAGTGCTTGGCCGAATCTCTTCCACAACTCTCTCCTTTTCTTTCTTTCAATATTGTTCAAATCACTTTTCTCTTACACTCTCTTGGCGAAATTTCCATCTCTCCATCTCTCTTTACTTTCTTTTGTTTTAAGCCATAAACATTTCTTTTCCATTGAAATCTCTTCCATTTTCTTCTTTTGTTTTTCCTTTCTCTTTCTCAACTTTAATTGAATCCTTGTTGTTAATACAATCAACCATAGCCAAACCTTCTTCCTCTCTTTTAGTCCTTGTTTTGGCGAATATTCAAGGGTAGACTCTCCTTGGGTTTCTTCTATCGATTTTGGATAAAAAGGGTAAGTGTTCATGGACGTTTTCTTCTTTTACTCTCTCATTTCTATGATGTTTCTTGTGGACAAAGGCGAACCTTTGGGCATTGTTTTGCAAGGTTCTAACCATTTTTGGATTCGATTATTCTCTTAGTCTCATTGGGATTTGAAACAATCGATCTAAGCCTATTCCATTAGCAATCGAAGTTGGTAAGTCAAGTGGTAAGGATTCAATATTCTTTAAGTTGGTTGAGAAAGCCTAAGGCTATTGGGATTAAGATTTGATGTTGGTAGAATGGTCTTGATTAAAGTGTTGTGGTTTGGTAGAATGTAGGACAAGGTGATCTAGTGTGGTAGATCGGTCTTTGGATTTAGCCGATTGTGCCAAAAGGTGCGTAGTTATCATACATCTCTTGATTGTGTGTATGTGTTATATTTATGTATATGTGATATGATGTTAATGGTAGCGAATTAAGGGCTAAGATTGTGAATACCGTGGTGGGTGATCGAATACTCGGTCGTTGATTTACGATATTAAATGATCATTGATGAATATATGAAATGTGATGGCATGTGATGCATTATTGTTCAAGTGATATGTTGCCATGATATACATATTTGCATGGGACTTGGGATGTGACTATCGAAGGAAAGGGTGTACATTATACGTGGTCTAATGTTAGCCTTGTGCTACATTGGCGCTTGATGGTGGCTATGTGCTCCATCAAGGGAGGTGTTAGCTAGTGCCCATCTCGGCGGATGATAGTGTGTGCATCACCGTAGATTGAGGATGACCTCGAGTCACCTCGTGGATACTGAATATGTGGATCACTATGTGATCGGTGGCTTAACCACGGCCTTGGGCGACAAGTCGCCAAGGTAAGATATGTGGATCACTATGTGATGGGTGGATTAACCACGGACCTTGGGGAGTCTGCTAAGGTAGGAGTAACGGATGGACTCTAGGTTGGGTTGGGCTTCATGTTACATATTTATGCATTTTGCATGACTATTTATGTGGATCAATGTGGATATGGGCCAAGCCCAACATGTGGAATTATGTGGATATAATGCCTTATCATTTGATATGTGATTGATGTGTGGATATGGGCCAAGCCCATACGTGGAGGCATGTGTAATAACTATACCGAGTCATTTGACTCACCCAATTTTCTCAAACCTTTCGGTGATGCATAAAGCTTGGACCGGGTTGGAGTGGATACGAGGTGGCCTATCTGAAATGGATTCTCTTTATACAATTTATGTTTCATATTTTAAGTATTTAATTTTTGTAATAAGGGCCATTTTAAGTATTTAAGGACTTTTATTATGTTTTAAGTTGGTTTGTCGATTATATTATTATTTGAAAATGTTTTATTTTAAACAACTTAGTTTTACTTGAAATTTTAATTACACAATGTTTTAGTAAAGACAACAAAACTTTATGTTTTTAATTCTAAGTCAAAAGTTTTTCAAATGTTTATCGCGGTGGCATTTCAAATTCGGTCATAGCGAATGGGCCGGGTTTGGGGTGTTACACATAGCTTTGGTTTGTGCCTTGGAGGGCAAGGGTTTGTCTGTGAAGGATGTTAGAACAGTGAAGGAGTTTTCTGATGTTTTTCCAGAAAAGCTTCCAGGTTTGCCTCCAGATCGAGAGGTGGAGTTTGGCATTGATCTTTATCCAGGGACAACGCCTGTATTGATTGCTCCGTATAGGATGGCACCTAAGGAATTGGTGGAATTAAAGGCTCAGATTCAGGAACTATTAGATCAGGGTTTTATCCGACCGAGTGTATCACCTTGGGGAGCGCCAGTGTTATTCGTCAAGAAGAAGGACAGATCGATGCGTATGTGCATTGACTACTGTCAGTTAAACAAACTAGCCATCAAGAATAAGTACTCGCTACCAAGGATAGACGACTTGTTCGATCAACTAAAAGGGGCTTCAGTCTTTTCGAAGATAGATTTGTGGTCAGGTTATCATCAATTTAAGGTCAGGGAGGCGGACATTCATAAGATGGCATTTCGAACTCGCTATGGCCACTACGAATTCCTGGTGATGCCATTTGGTTTGACCAATGCACCAGCAGCGTTTATGGATATGATGAATCGGGTTTTCAACCCTATCTGGATCGATTTTTCGTTGTATTCATAGACGATATCTTGGTCTATTCTAGATTGGAGGAGGAGCATGACTCGCATCCTCGTGTGGTCTTACAAATTTTGAGGGAAAAGTAGTTGTTCGCCAAATTCAATAAGTGTGAGTTTTGGCTAAAAAAGGTTACCTTTTTGGGTCATGTTGTGTCTGCTGAGGGGATTAGGGTTGATCCTCGGAAGGTCGAAGCTATGCTGCAGTGGAAACCACCTAAGTCTGTGGCTGAAATTAGAAGTTTTCTTGATCTGGCTGGGTATTATAGAAGATTCGTTGAGGGGTTCTCCTTGATCGCGGCTCCATTGACAAAGTTGCTACGGAAAGGGGTTCGTTTGTTTGGTCTGATAAGCAGCAGGAAAGTTTTGAGAAGCTAAAGAGGATTCTGACGGAAGCTCCGGTGTTGATTCAACCAGAGGCAGGGAAAGAGTTCGTGGTTTACTGTGATGCGTCACACACGAGTTTAGGATGTGTGTTGATGCAAGATGGAAATGTTGTCGCGTATGCATCTCGACAGTTAAGGCCGCATAAGTTGAATTATTCCACGCATGACTTGGAGTTGGCGGTTGTGGTTTTTGCTCTAAAATCTGGAGACATTATCAGTATGAGGAGAAGTCCGTCATTTATACAGATCATAAGAGCTTAAAGTATCTCCTTACCAAGAAGGAATTGAATTTAAGACAGAGACGATGGGTCGAGTTGTTGAAGGATTACGATTATTTAATCGAATACCATCCGGGTAAAGCTAACGTGGTGGCAGATGCATTGAGTAGTAGGGTAATCTCAGATTTAAGGCGATGTTTGCACATCTTAGCTTGTATGATGATAGGAGTTTGTTGGCTGAGCTTCAGGTGAAACCGACATGGATAGATCAGATCAGAGAGAAGCAATTGTTGGATGAGGTCTTGAGTGCTAGACTACTTCAAGTTCAAAATGATGAAGTAAAGGATTATAATATGAGCAGTGAGGGAGTTCTGTGTTTCCAAGGAAGGATTTGCATGCCGAAGGATTCGGAGTTGAGGCATAAGATTTTGCGAGAAGCATAGCGACCCATGCGCTATGCATCCTAGAGGAAGTAAGATGTATCGAGATTTGCGGAGCAGTTTTGGTGGTAAGGTGCAAGTGAGAAATAACCAAATATGTGAGTAAGTGTTTGGCGTGTCAGCAGGTGAAAGCAGAGCATCAGTTGCCTTCGAGTTTGTAACAGCCCAATTATAACCCTAAACAGATTGATGGTTTCGGAACCACGAATTCGGTATAGAAAAAATATTTTCTTTTATTTATTTATTTATTAATTTGATATTTATGCTATGTGGTAAAACATGTGATAAAATATGGTATATTAATTTGTATGTTTGAATGATTAATTTAAGTAAAGGATTAAATAGAATAAGTATGAAAAGTAACAATTATGAGGTTGGGTGGTTAAATTGAATAGTTTTATTTTTGCATGATACTAAAGTTGCAAATTGGCCTTTTAATTGATGATGGTGGATGGCATGAAATCATGGCTTATTGTTATAGTATAAATTATATGATTATTTTATTAGTTAGTGGATGTTACGTAATAAACAAATTGATTGAAAGAAAAGAAATTGTTTATTTTTCCGATTTGCTTCATCTTCTTCACGAAACAAGGAGAAAGAAGAGGAAACTTAGGCATCCTTATATTCGGCCATTGCATGTCCCATTAAGGTTGGTATATGAGCTTGGTTTTTGAAAATTTTTACATTTTTGAATTCATTATCTTGAGTACTATCAAACCCATGTTTTTATTTTTGAGTTTGAACCATGCTTTAAATTCGGCTATGGATGAATGTTTTTGAATTTTTAAGGTTCATGGAAGAATGGTTAGTAGAGGGTTGAAATCAACATGCTTAGAGTAAGAAATTTAGATAAAACGAAGTATGATGTTTTAAATTGTAATAATAAATAGTTGAGGGTATAAATGCATAAATAAATGGTTTATATGGACTTGATGATGAATGAAGAAAATTCGGCTCTTAAGGGGTTAGCTCGAATTTCATGAAATTTTTGTGTTTTATGTTTGGGGATTAAATTGCAAGAAAGCAAAACTAGAGGGGTAAATTTGCAAATTTGTAAATTACATGCTTTTAATTATTTTGAATGTTATAAAGAGATTTAAATAAGCTTGAGGAGTATTCGGCTTTAGATTAAAGATGTATAAAAATTTTTATATAGTTATATATATGTTCGAATGAATGAAAAGAACTAGTATTAAATTGTAAAAGTTTCAAATTATGAATGATAGATTGGAAGAATGGTATAATTATGTGTTTTGAATGGAGATGAATGAAATTTATTTGAATAGGTTCTTTTAAATTTGGTTTTAGATCAAGGAAGGAAAGATTTGGAAATGGATCGGGGGAAAGCTAAACTAGACGAGTAACCGGAACATCCTTATCTTTCGACTATCAAAGTAAGTTTTTAAGCAAATTGGTTAAACCGATGTTTCTTTTTATATTTGAGTATCAATGTAGAGGTAAGTAATGAAAATGGAATATTGCCGAATGTGATGGTGAATTGGACATATATATATATATAGCTTAATGTGTTTTTTTTTGGGGATTTTGGATATGAATTCATGAGATGAATAATTGAATTGTTAATGTAGCATATAGTTTGAGAAGTATTAGACTATGACGTGTATGGATTCGATGTTGTTTCGTCTATATGCTATTGCATTGACCGAATATTATATTTTGATTTGGACATGAAATTGCTAAGTTATGTTTATTTGTATCGCGGTGGAATTGATCTTGGTATTATTATGGTTGCACAATTATACAATTTATGGGACTGTTGGGAAAGTACTAAGTGTACAAAACTATCATCGGGCACTTAGTGTGCGATACCGGTCATATAGCACTAAGTGTGCGGATATATTAAGTAACAGCTCTATGTGAGCGATACGTTACAATAAGTGAGCACTAAGTGTGCGATTAGATTAAGTAACGACTCTATGTGAGCAATACGTTATGGTAACATCTCTATGTGAGTGATACGTTACGGAAAAATTTACACTATGTGTGCAGGTCATCGGATTTTCTCAAGAACACAAATACTTTTAATAAGGTAAATGGAAAAATTTGGGTAAGTATATAGAAGAGAGATAAATACTTCATCTTGGTATAAGTTATGCATGCTATTTTCGATCCACATATTAGTTATGAAAATGTTTAGTTTTGGTGATACAATGAGTTGGTATTTGATGAATGGTATCTTAATGATCGTAATGAGAATTGAAATCTTTGTTATATATAATAAGAGTTGGACAAGGGAAGTATCTATTTATTATTCGATGTTATACTTCCATCTTTGCTTATAACTTACTAAGCTTTAATAGCTTACCGTTGTGTAATTGTTGTTCTTGTGCTAGATCTTTAAAGTTGAAGCTCGTAGTCGTGGATCCTGTCGAAGTCTATCATATTATCACTTATCTTGGTATTATCCTTTTTGTCGGTAAACCTTAGGAAATGTTATGGCATGTAATAGCTTGGATATTTTGGTCTCGCGGGTTGGATGTAATTATGTACGCCATGCAAAAATGACTAAGTTTTTGGTTGTTTGAACTTCATTTTCTCGGTTATAGTTTAAGTTATATGGATTGGCTTTATAAGATAATCTAAATGCTTATATAGTTTTGGAATGCTGATTGACAAATTCGGCATATGGTTATAAGTGTGACTAAGTGATTATAATTCATGGATAAGAGTTATGTACTATATATGTGAATTGCTATTAATAATGTATATTCGGTCTTGACTGTTTTTATTTATTTTTAACAAATATACATCTGTAGGAAGGTAATGGTAAGAAGTATGCATGAAATAATTGAATTGTTATATGCATGAGTAAGATGCCACATATGGTAAAGTAAGTTGTCAAGGAATGAGTTATTTGGGTTATTAGAATAATAAGTTAGTAAAATGAGATATGCCGTAGATAGAAATGAATCTATGTATATAAATGATGTGTGTTTGATCATATTCCTCTTAATAGAGTTTGACATGCATTTGTCTTGATAACTGTTCTTAAAGAGTACTTAAAGCATTGCGTGATGAAATGTACTGTCCGTAAACCTATTTCGGCGATGGTTACGGGTTTAGGGTGTTATAGGGTTTGTTGCAGCCTGTGAAGATTCCACAGTGGAAGTGGGAAAAGATCACAATGGCTTTCGTTAGTGGGCTTCCTCTGACACCTACAAAAAGGATTCAGTTTGGGTAGTGGTTGATCGTTTGGCGAAGTCTGCTCATTTCATACCGGTGCGAGTAGACTACTCTCTTCAGAAGTTGGCAAAATTATATATAGCAGAGATTGTAAGGTTGCATGGGGTGCCAGTGTCAATTATCTCGGACAGAGACCCTAGATTTACATCAAGATTTTGGAAGGCGTTGCATCAAGCGTTGGGCACAAAGTTAGATTTTAGTACAGCATTTCATCCACAGTCAGACAGACAGTCAGTCCAAATCTTAGAGGATATGCTGAGAGGCTGTGTCATGGACTTCAGAGGTTGTTGGGAAGAGTTCTTACCATTGGCGAAATTCGCGTACAATAATAGCTACCAATTGAGTATTCAGATGGCACCGTATGAGGCGTTGTATGGTCAAAAGTGTCGCACTCCCATTTGTTGGACAGAGTTGGGTGAACGTCAGATGTTGGGTCCAGAATTGGACTCTGAAACGGAAGACAAGGTTAAGCTAATTAGGGCTCATTGAAGGAAGCTTCGGACAGACAGAATTCCTATGCTGATCTAAAGCGTAAAGACATAGAGTTTGAGGTGGGTGATCAGGTGTTCTTAAAGGTGTCACCGTGGAAGAAAGTGGTTAGGTTTGGATGGAAGGGTAAGCTAAGCCCCAGGTTTATCGGGCCTTATCGGATAGTGAGGCGTGTGGGACCAGTAGCCTATCAACTCACGTTGCCTGCAAAGTTAAGTCAGATTCATGATGTGTTTCACGTGTCGATGCTAAGACGTTATCGTTCGGATCCATCTCACATGGTGTCCATGGAGGAGATCGAAGTGAGTCCTGATCTATCTTTTAAGGAGGAACCAGTTCAAATTTTGGATCGTGATGTCAAAGTATTACGTAGGAAGACGGTTCCGTTGGTTAAGGTGTTATGGTGTAATCATGGTTCTGAGGAAGCTACGTGGGAACCCGAGGAATCAATGCGGCAGTAATACCCTCATCTCTTTTGACCAAGTAATTTCGAGGCCGAAATTGTTTTAAGGGGTAGAACTGTAACATCCTAAATTAGGGGCTATGCATTTGTGTGTTTGTGTGTGAATGCTATGTTTGTCATGCTAGTTTAGGGTGCTCTGGGGACCAGGGATGGCTTAGGGGTAAGCCGAAGCCTTAGTAAAAATTTTGCTTTTTGGGCACTTTAGGGGAGAGATGAATGGAATAGGACTTAAGGGTTGGTATTTGTGTGTCTTGACACAAGGAGTCTATTGGTGAAGTGGCAAGGAGGCGCCACTTAAAGATAAAAAAAGTGACGCCTTAGGGAAGCTGGCAGGGAGTAGGTTCGAGCTGCGTAGATCCCCTTTAAGGGATTTCTTTTTGACGCCAAGGTGGGGGAGACTTGCTCTCAGCTTGGACTCTAGTGGATGAGTGTTGAACGGGTCAACACATTTGAATGAAAGGAAGAGAGCAATTCAAGGAGGAAGAAGGGGTCAACAGGTTTGAAAGGAGAGTGGAGAGCGATCGATGGAGAGAATCATGGGATTGGGAGAGAGGGAGAGTGTTTGGCCGGATGTGGGAAGTGTGTGTGTGTGTGTGGGTTTAGTTTAGTGTTGTTAAGGGGGGGTGGCCAAATGTTAGATGATGGCATTTGGGGTGTTGAGAATTTCGGCTAACTAGAAAAACCAAGAGCATTCTTTGTTCAATTCTTTTTGTCAAAATCGAAACATTCATACCATTTTGTGCATTTTTTCTTTTCTCTCAAATACTAAAACACTCTCACACCTTTTGTTTTGCATTTTCTTTTCTCCCATTCACCAAATCCGAAACACCTCCCAATACTCTTCGTATTTTCTTCTTCTTTTGTTCTTGGCTGAAACTCACATTACCATCCACTCTCTACTTCCATTTCATTTTTTTTACCATAAACATCAAAGCTGAAACCCTCTGAAGCCTCATCTCCTACGGAAACTCTAGCATTTTCTTCTCTTTTCTCTCTAACACCATAGTCGAATCTCCTTTGGTGGATAGCACCTTTCTTCTCTATCCCTTTCTTTTCAAGAGCAAAACATTTTCGGCATTCAGTAAGTTCTTTTTAGTTTAGCCGAATCTCTCTAAACATCTACTCATTCTTTTTTTTCTTCTCTTGATTTTTTTGAAAGAGAGCCGAATTCCTCTGACATTCATATCCTTTTCTTTCAGTTTTTGTTCCAGTGGATTGCCGTTACCTGTTCTTCACCACTTTCAATCGGTTTCTCTAGTGTTGTGGTAAGTGTTTTCATTCTGGGTTCAATCATCTCCTCTCATGGTGGAATGTCGAAGGCAGTAATCATATTCTCTAACTCTTGGCCTATTGTAGGGGGGTTTATCTTCGCGTTCTTTCGGCTTTTGGATTGCGATTGGAGTGTGTAAGGGACAATCAATTCTAGTCAATTTAGATTCTTAATCTCCGAGATTTGTCGATCTAGGGAAGGACCCTTAGCTTTGAGTGTCTATTCACATTTATTCAATTTCATTGCTTTAATCCGATCTAGTGACCAAGGTTGTTCATGGACTCAAATGTCAGCCAAGCGAAAGGAGGGGTTGGACCCGCGGTCCTAGCCCCTAAGTTCAAGAAGCGTGATATCTACTGTTCGAGATTGGTCACTAGGTTGTGGGCTGGCTTCTGAGCAGAATAAGAGGTAGATAACAGTAGTCTCCGATAGTGATAGTGTCGACATAGATAGCATAGTGATGTGCGTAACCAGGTGTGTAAGATTTACACACTTTAATATTATCATTATGTGTTATTAATTTCTTTGGGGCTGAAAAGCCAAAATGGCTAGATGAATAAGCGTTATGCCATTATGGGCATGGCTGAAGTACCAAGTAAGTATCCTACTGTTTATGTATATGCTAATGAAAGTATGCCATAATAATATTATGCATTTGAAAGTATGTTGCATTCGGTTGACATTTGTATGCATGGGTTGGATATGATATGAAAGGGGAAGTGTAAGACTGTCACTAGTGGTTTGGTACCACACGTGGGTTGGCCCACATTTTTGATTCATGACTAAGTCTCAGTGGTTTGGAACCACTAGTGGTTTGGTTCCACATATTGATGATTTCGTGGCTCGTCCCAGTGGTTTGGTACCATAATGGGTTGGACCCACATATATGATTATTCGGGATTGTCACTAGTGGTTTGGTACCACAAGTTGGTTGGCCCTACATATGATATTTTGTAACTATGTCACCAGTGGCTAGGTGCCACATATGGAGTGTAGCGGATGGAGGGTTGATTGTAGAAATCCCCACGGAGTGATCGGCTGGTACGGGTGGTGTGTAGAGGATGAAAATCTAGGATTGGGCCGGGTACATTGCATCCATTCTTATACATGCTATTTTTTTGAGTGGGCTAGGGCCCAATATGTGGTTGTGAGCTTGAGGCCATTATGTTGTTTTAAGGGGGAACTTACACACTGAGTCTTGGTGACTCACCCCCCTCTGCTTAACCTTGCAGGTGATCAGTAAGACGTGGACTTGGGAGCCGAAGAGACTCGAGGAGGCCATAGCTTGTTATTTTCAGTAAACTTAGTTTTTAGACATTTTAATTTGGGATTTTAATTGATGTAATAAGGCCTTTCTAAATTGCTATTTGGTTTTTCATTATAATTTCCACTTTGATACAACATTATTTTATGGCTTAAACTTAATTGCTAAAAAGAAGTTTTCTAAATAACGGTAACCTAAATACCTGTTTTCTCACAAGTGCTCACAAAGACAACAAATGAATAGTTAATCCACCCTGCAAATTTTTCGTAAGCGGCAAAACCACTGTTTTCAAAACATCACCTGAAATAAAAAGTTTCAAACTTCTGGTTTTCATTAAGATCCCCAAAATGTCTTTTCAACCTTTTTCCCTATGACATACCAGATCTGGTCGTGACTTCTAGACCGGGTTTGGGATGTTACATAATTTTGTAGTTTTTCAAACATAGCCTTAATTTGGTTGGTCATTTGGTTAATCAACTCAGCAAGAAGGATTACTAAGTTTGGTTTAAGTATATAATAATTAAGCTTTTTAAAAACTACTTTGAGGAGGTTGCCACACCTGAGTTGGTTGACCAAATCCTTGCACACTTTGGCCACAACACTGATGCACACTATCACCCTAAGATGACCGGACTAAATGTCCCTGATTAGTGAAATGATGACAATTCACAAACATTTGAACTCCCTAGTCTATATCAGATATGCCAGAAAAGGTCTCATCAAACTTATAACAGTATTTTTGCTCAACATGGCCAATTCTTCCACACAATTGACAATGAGGTCAATTGTTAGAAAATTGACCTCCACGACCCCTACCATGATGGGAGCTTCTGCCATGTTGAAACCACCTCTAGCATACTGCTTATACCCTTGATTATAGCTCCTATTATATCCACCCGAACTAGAATGCTTGGACTAGTTTTTGTCATTACCTTTTTGTTGACTAACCACATTAGCCTGTATTGGCACATCAAACACAAAATCCAACTACCTTGCTTCACAATTAAGAAGCTTGTTAGTAAGATGATCAAGAGAAACACTAGTTGCTGATGTTACAACTTGAATTGGGTCATATTCTATTGAAATTCCTGCTAGAACAATGCTCACCTACTAGTATTCTGAGATCATCCTGCCAGCTATAGTTAGGATGTCACACATACCTTTAACTTGGGAGGTACTCTTAATAGTCAGCTGACCTTTCTTTTGAGAATACAAGGTATTTCTCAGACTTGAGATCTTGACACTGGACTTAGTAGCAAATCTCTTCTCAATAGTTTCCCAAACCTCAAAACTAGTATGAACACAAGTTAGAAAGAATAATACTTCATCACAAGTAGTTGATAATAACTAGGAGGCCAACAATTAATCTTTCTATCTATGCATTAAAAAATCAAGATTGAAAACTAACTGCCCATCTTTATCAACCAAGAAATGAGAAGGAGTATTAACAATTCCCAAAATGTGACACCTCAAACCTGACCAAGTCGGACCGGCCTGAATTCGAAGCGTTACATTATCCACTGAAGCGACTCTCTAGCTAATGACCACCGACGTACACCCCAACCTTATAACACCTCATTTATGACTAATTAACTATCATTTATTAATGCGGAAGCAATTTGTGAACCATTTTAAAACATTTTCTAAGTATTTAAACCAAAGGATATTTTGGTCATTTTACCACCTAAGGTTAAACTATCCTGATTTTATTTCTAAATAGTTACCAACCTTTTTTTAGTCAAATTATGCAAGCCCTAAAAATTTTAGCTTAATTCAAGTTCATTTACTATGTCTAATTCAAGTTTTATTATTAGGGACTAAATCATAACTTTTACAAATTTTTAGTACATCTTCCAACTTAAAAATTAAGAGTTTTTCTACCAAATATTAATAGTTACAAGTCCAGTCCTAAAATATTACTAAGTTTCCTTATCATTAAAGGCTTTAATTAATCTAATCAAGTTTTTGGACTAAATTATAAATTAAGCAAATTAGAATACTAGATTATAAAAATTGAAAATCAAACCCCAAAACCCCCTATGTCATTTAAAAACCTGATTTTACATATTTACTTCCCATTAAACTTGAAATAGCTATAATTAATTACTATAAACATCTACACATCTCCAATTTAATTCATTTACAACAAATATGCAATAATTAATCAATACTTAACACCCAATTACATGCTTAGTAAACACCAATTAATTCACACAAGCTACATACCTTTGCTGCAAGCAATCCACTCCGTGGTAAGCTTCAATTAAACATTGATAGTGTAAAATACATGTTCCATACACCGTGTTATCAACCACCAACGAACACTTATCAACATACCATAAATCAAACATTAATTAGACATAAAATCATGTATTAAAGCAATTATAAAATCACCAAAATTGAAGTCTAAAATTTAATGCCCAATGACCATTGCAAGTAAAATAACACTAGTCCCAAAAGCATTACAATCCCTCTATAAAGTCTTTAAAGTAAATTTCTTAAGCCACTACCGAGCCTTATTCTTCGATCACCCTTGCACTCGCTTCTCGACTCCTTATGCCTAGAAATTCTTCGCATGGAATGTGAGAGTGTGAGCTTAAAAAGCTCAGTGAATGATAGTGAAAATGTCGAAACCATTTTTTATATATTTTGAAAAACGGGAATCGACTTTAAAAATATGGAGTCGCCACCAATCCTTTTTGTTTAGGTGTGATTGGATCACCTCTAAAACATTTTGTTTTATTTTAAAAGAAATTAATTTTAGTCTACGAATTCCAAGAAGAACGGGTTCGGGAGTCGGTTACACACGAGGAAGGATTAGCACCATCGTACGCCCAAAACTGGTACCAAATTGATTAATTAATGTCCTAATGTCGAAAATTAGAAAAAAACTTAAATTGTAATTCCTTTTGAAAAATATTTAATTAATTTAAGTTGGAATTTAAGATTTTCTCGTTCTGAAGGAATAAAACACCATATCCAATGCGTTAGGATATGATGTCTTAAACCTCGAAACCAATGGTCATCTCATAATTTCCAAATCACGCGGTAAAAAGAATTTTAAAAAGATACTCAAGGATTTGGTCATACGAAAATCGAAACCTAGCACGTTAGGGCACGATTTCTCGGATTTCCAAACACAAGATGTTGCCTTGTTTTAAAGTTGAGAAAACACGAATGAAATCTTAGAAGGATATTCGGTTATTTGGTCAAACAAAAAAACTGAAACCCAACACGTTAGGGCACGATCTCTCGGATTTCCAAACACAAAATATTGCCTTATTTTAATGCTAAGAAAGCACAAATGAAATCATAAATGGATATTCGGTTATTTGGTCAAACGAATAACCAAAACGTAGCACGTTAGGGCACGATCTCTCAGACTTCCAAACACGAAATATTGCCTTAGTTTATTGCTAAGAAAACACAAATGAAATCTTAAAAGGATATTCAGTTATTTGGTCAAATGAAAAACCGAAACCCAGCACGTTAGGGCACGATCTCTCGGATTTCCAAACACGAAATATTGCCTTATTTTTTTTAAAAACCTTTGAATGGAATGATTTTAGAACTTGAACAACATTAAATTCGATTTTTTTAAAAAATAAATCACAATGGAATAGTAATATACAAGACAATGTATCAATACATATACCAAATATTACAATAATGAATCGCAAATAATTAATGGTTACAAATTTAAAATACAACATGATAATTTAAAAAATAAGTTTAAAAAGAATAATTTAAAAAAAGCAAACAACTAAAAATAATAATTAAAGGACTATATTCACAGCAAAGCAAAATTAAAAAGCTAAAACAATAAATTAAAAGAAATCGAAAAGGACTAAAATATAATGCGCGCAAACTAAAAGGGACTGAAAGTGGGATTTACTCGAATTACTAAACACAACATCTAAAAGCGGACGAAATTGAAATAATATACAAAATTCAGGTGCAAAATTAAGGAAATAGAGAACACCTATATGGCTTAATCAAATTATGGCGAAATAGGGAAGGATTGAATGTGCAAATTTTCCTTCAGAGGCCAAAACGCGCGGATCTTGGCGCATTGATTCGGTCGGGTCATTGGTATTATTAATACTGGCGCCGTTTGGTGCCAATGAATTAGACTCCAAAAGGTGCCGTTTCAGACTATTTATAAAACCAAAAAAAAAAAACCTAAAGCATCAGTACTCAGCCATTTTGAAAATAGGAAACAAAAACCTAAATCCCTTTTGCTCCTATTCTCAGCTGCCACAGGGATCCCCATTCGAACACCATTATTCCACCAGAAATGGTGGTTGGTGACGAATGGAGGTCCCCATTAGAACCCAGATTCACACCATAGACCATTTCAACGTTAAAATCCTCTCCGAAAACCCCGATTTCGACGAAGGAGGAGAAGATTCCAATGGTCTACTTACGAAGGTATATCCCTCCCTTTCTTTTTTTATTTATTACCTTATGCCAATAAAATAGGAAAAAGAAAAATAGAAAAAGGGCCAAATTGAAGAAAAGGAAAATCAATCACCATCAAAAAGTTTTCCAGTTGTATTTCTATATATTTGTCTCCGTAAAATAGTATTCGTCCCAAAAAAAAAAAGGTTTGGTTTGGCTCCTTTTATAGTCGATTCCAAAAAAAATCAAAATACAAAGTTTTTTGCTGTTTTATTCTTTTTCTGTTCTGTATCTGCTGTTGTCGTGGTTTGATTTGCAGGTACGGAGGCGATGTGGCATTCGACGCGAGGTGTACGAAGGTCTGCTGGAGGTACGGAGGTGCGTGGTGATGGGCGTGAAGGCACGCGCGCGGTGCGAAATTCTCCCTGGATTCCTTAGGGTTTCGGTTTGCTGAAACTATTTGGGCCATTCGGGCTAGTTTCGTGATTTAGTTTTTAGGCCTGTTTCGGGGTTTGGGTTTAGTGTAATTGGGTAGGCTGATTTGGGTTTGTTTACTTGGTCCCCAATGTGGGCCATTTGGACTTTAAATGTAAATGGACTATGGATATTTTGGAATTTTATACTTTATTTATTGAATTTGGTTTAATTCTGATGGGCCCGGGCGAAATGGGCCTTTTACAAGGCCCCTCTTTGCTTATTGTCATGTAATGAGAATAGAGCAAAGACTTCAAAAAGGACCATTTTTTCCCGATCTTCGAATCTTCGACTTCTTTTGATGCTTTTCTTCTTTGAGTAGCTTCATTCCATCCCACTACATCTTCAGGGGCATGAGAACTAACACTTCAATCCCAGACTTGTAGCTTCAATCTGCTCCACTGCAACTTCAGGGAGATAAGATTTGCTCTCTACTTCGCAACTTTAGGGAGATAAGATTTGATATCTTAACACCTTAAACCCGGTCAACACTACTCCGAATCGGTATGCAACTTTAGGGAGATGAGACTTGTATGGTAGATTCAAACTTGAGTAGGCTTGATTAAAATCGATGGTGTATTTGAAAACCCTAAGGTTACTAAAACATTTTGACTTAGTAGAAAATCGAGGTTGAGTTAGAAAAACATTTGAGTTCTCTTTATCCCAAATCATAGTGTGATACCCGATGGTATAGTTTAAAACATCTCGATATGTAGTTTTGAAATCGTTGTCCTTCCAAGTTTTAGCAAATTTTAACCCAATTAACTTGTTAAGGCATATTAAAATCTACTTTAAGCATAAACATAGCAAAACATAATTTTAAAGGCCATTTACAATCCAAAATAAACCCAAATAGTAATTAATAAGCTAATGTACCAAATTTTATAAAGTCTGAGCAAATCCTTATTTAAGCATGGCATGAGCACCCCGAGTCCATCCCGACTCCATGTTCGCGTCTAAGTGTCACCTGAAATGTCAAAGGAGTGGGTGAGTCGCAAGACTCAGTGCATAAATCCCCCTCCCGATAATACAACATACTAACACACATCATAACAGAGCAATACAATTAATGCACCCGTTCCTAACCATCCATTACACCTTCTCTACGCCGTGGTACCAAACCACCGGTGGTGCTAAACCACCGTGACCCAAAGTCACGATATCCATAATGTGGTGCCAAACCACCGTGACCAAGTCACGAATAATCCAATGATGGGGCCAACCCATCGTGTGATACCAAATCACTAGCGACAATCCCAGTATCTCATAAGTGGGGCCAACCCACGGTGGTGTCAAACCACGTGGACGAGTCGCAATGAGGTGTCAAACCTCCGTGTCCCAAAGACACAAGTGTGATACTAAATCTTTGGTGACCGCAAATCACAAACCGATGATGGGGCCAACCCATCGTGTGATACCAAATCACTAGCGTCAATCCCAGATAATCAATCGTGGGGCCAACCCTTCGTGGTGCTAAGCCACTGGACGAGACGCCGAGGTGCCAAACCTCCGTGACCCAAAGTCACAAAATATCATTTGTGGTACCAAACCACCTGGAGGTTCCAAACCTCCGTGTCCCAAAGACACAAAGGTCCCAAAGACACGATATCATACTCCCCTCCTCTCATTTCACCCGTCATCATGCCATACTCATGTAAATCATGTATATCATGCAAGTCATGCATATCATACCAACATGCCTAGTATTGCATCTCATAGCACATACCTCATAATCATGCTAGTATATATATATAAATAACAAACTCATATTGAAACAGGCTTACCCGATTCCGTGTTCATACCCTATAGGGTATCATGACAATCATCACTGTTTCACTCGTTACAACACAGGTTATTAACCTATTACTAAGAAATCAGTGTGTTAGCTTACACACCTGAAATAGCGAAGGTTTAATCCTAAGAACCGGTCTAAGTCCCTTGATCACCTCGACAACCCTGATCCTATAATCGGCCAACAATGGATTAATCATCAAACCATTCGGTCATAACCATTTAAACAAAAAGGGTTTAACTTCGATCCCTTACCTGCCCTTGATTCGGTTTCCAACCAAGTCCCAAGCCAACAGTGGTTCCTCCACTAATCGACTACACCCTAAAAGAGAACAATTAATCCTTTGAAACCTTATACTTAATCAAAACTAAACAAATAAACCATGAGGAACCATCTCACCATCACTTACCAAACGATTATCAGAGAAGGAAGGCTCTCCCTGCTTGATTTCGAACTCCAAAGGCCCTATCCGAAAAACGATTACCAAACCAAACGTTAACTCCTTTTAACAGATACCGAAATCGGCCCTTAAACACACTAAAAATCGGCAAAGTACAAGAAAGAGGAGAAATGGCCATTCGGCCAAACACTTACCCCTTACTAGACCGATTGAACAAGATTCCAACAAGGTCACACTCCCCCTCTGATATACAGCAATAAAGAAACTATAGGAAGAAAGGAAAAATTCGGCTAGCACCCTTAATCAAAATGGGAAAGGAGGTTCGGCCTTAAGAGCAATGGAAAAAAAACAATTGGGAACAAGAGGCTAAGGGGTTTGGAGAAGAAAAGAAGAAGATACAAGGATGAATGGAGGGGTGCTTTCGGTTTACAATAAGAAGAAGTAATGTTTCGACTGACAATGGTTCCAAGAGAAGAAAAATATGAGCAGAAAAGGAGAGTAAGAGAAACTAGTTTCGGCTCAAGTTGAAGAGAAAGCAAAATCTGGTTTGGTTTACCCAAAAGAAAATAAGAAGAAAGGAGAGCAACCACTACCACACACACACCAAATCAAGAGATGAAAAGAAGTTTTGGCAAAAGCTACTTGAACATTGGTTGAAGGAGAAAAGAGAAGAAGTATCTTGAAGTTTTTGCTAGCTTTTGACTAAAAGGAAATTGGCTTCCCAAAAGAGTTTGTGACCAAAAATGCACATTTGCCAAAGGCAAATTCGGCACACTCCTACTACACCAAAACCGGCCACTCACTTCCCCCCCAAAATCTCTCCAAAATCCGGCCAAGCTCCCCCAAACACTCCCAAGCCACCAATTCAAATTACTTTGACCAAGTCCACCTCCACAATTTGCTCTCCACCCACCATTCAAATAGGAAGATTTAGTCCAAGGCAGAGTTTGAACCGCCACAACTCCTCCCTTCCATGCCGTCAAATGGAACAAAAATGTGGGATTTTCGCACTAGAACACAGTGACATCCTCCCTTGCACTTGACGTCACACACAAGGTCTAAGTGGCGCATGCTTTGCCACTTTGCTAGCTCATCACTTGTGTAACAATTCACTAAATAATATACATATATCCCAGCTCCATCAGCTCCTCTCACATAAGGCTTAATACTAAAATTTTCCCACCTACTCAGGCTCACTCCTAGCTTATAACTATGCCCCAACAACATCAAAATATCAACATAGCACATCATGCACATGCAGCAAAGCCAAAATAAAATAGCCCTTAACCCGGGATATTACAGTTCTACCCCCTTAAAATAATTTCGACCTCAAAATTACCTGATCAGAAGAGTTGCGGGTATTGCTGTCTCATCACATCCTCGGGTTCCCACGTAGCTTCTTCCACGCCATGATTCCGCCAAAGAACCTTAACCAAAGGCACAGACTTTCTACGCAGAACCTTCACATCCCGATCTAAAATCTGTACAGGCTCTTCCTTCATGGTCAAATCTGGGTTTACCTCAATCTCTCCCACTGCTACCACATGCGATGGATCTGAGCGATATCGCCTAAGCATCGAAACGTGGAACACGTCGTGGATCTGACTTAGCTCCGCTGGCAACTCAAGCTGATATGCTACTGGTCCCACTCATCTCAGTACCTTATACGGCCTAATAAACCTCGGACTTAGCTTGCCTTTCCTTCCGAATCTTAACACTTTCTTCCACGGTGAGACCTTCAGAAAAACTTGATCTCCCACGGCAAATTCAATATCTCTCCGCTTAAGATCAGCATAGGACTTCTGTCGGTCCGAAGCTTCCTTCAACCGAGCCTGGATCAACTTCACCTTTTCTTCGGTCTCAGCAACCAACTCTGGTCCCAACAACTGACGTTCACCTAACTCCGTCCAACATGTAGGTGAGCGACACCTCCTACCATACAACGCCTCATATGGTGCCATCTTGATGCTCGCTTGGTAACTGTTGTTGTAGGCGAATTCAGCTAACGGAAGATACTCCTCCCAACTACCCCTGAAGTCCAATACATAACCTCGTAACATGTCCTCCAAGATCTGATAACCCTTTCCGATGCCCGTCGGTCTCATGGATGAAATGTCTTGAAATCCAACCGTGTACCCAGAGCTCGATGCAACGCTTTCCGAACCTTGACGAATTGATCCCTATTCGAGATGATCGATCGGCACCCCATGCGCCTCACTATCTCGACACATACAAACCGCCAACCTCGAAGTGAGTAATCCACCTCACCGAATAAAGTGAGTGATTTAGTCGATCGATCCACAATTACCCAAATCAATCTTTCTTGCTTGGCGAAGCGGTAAACCACCGCGAAATCCATGGTTATCCTTTCCCACTTCCATCGAGGAATCTTTATGGTCAAGTAACCTCGACGGCAATCGATGCCCAAACCTTGACCTGCCGACATGTCGACACTTCCCTACAAATTTCACTTCCTTTTTCGCATCTTACCACCGTAATCTGTTTCTCGAGATCCCTATACATCTTACTACCTCCGTGATGCATAGCGTAGGGCTGCTATGTACATCCCAAGAATCTTTTTCCTTAACTCAAGATCCCCGGCATACAAGCTCTCCCGAAAACACAAAGACTCCATCACTAGACAAATCAGAACCTCCAAACCATCATTCTCGCACTTGTGTCCTCTCGCACACTCAAAACCTCATCCATCAACTGCTTTTCTCCGATCCGCTTCAACCCAAGTAGGCTTAACTCGTAGCTCTGCTAGAATACTCCCGTCGTCATACAAACTCAAGTGGGCAAACATCGCTCTTAGATCCGAAACAACCTTACGGCTCAACGCGTCTGCCACAACGTTAGCCTTGCCCAGATGATACTCAATTGAGCAATCGTAGTCTTTTAGCAACTCAACCCATCTGCGCTGTCTCAGATTCAAGTCTTTTTGAGTCAGAAGGTACTTCAGACTCTTATGATCCATGTAGACTATCGATTTCTCTCTGTACAAGTAATGCCTCCATATCTTCAAGGCAAAGACTACAGCCGCTAACTCCAGATCGTCGTTGGATAATTTACCTCATGTGGCCTCAATCGCCGAGATGCGTAAGCCACAACCTTCCTTCTTGCATCAAGACACAACCCAAACTCAGATGTGATGCATCGCAAGACACCGTGAATTCTTTACTAGCCCCAGTTGAATTAGGACCGAGCTTCAATCAAAATCTTCTTCAACTTGTCGAAGCTCTCCGCCGCTTCTCGGTCCAAATGAACTAACCCTTTTCTTAATAATTTGGTCATCTAAGATCGCGATCAACGAAAACCCTCTACAAACCTTCGGTAGTATCCGCCAAACCCGAAAACTCCGAACCTCGACCATCGACCTAGGCGGCTTCCAATCCAAAACCGCCTCAATCTTTCGAGGATCCACTCTAATCCCTCAAACCGATACTACATGACCCAAGAACGCCACCTCCCTAAGCTAGAACTCGATTTACTAAACTTCGTGATAAAGTCGCTTCTCCTCGAATCTGCAATACCACCCACAAATGCGCATCATGTTCCTCCTCGGTCCTTGAATATACCAAGATGTCACCGATAAAACCATTACTAATCGATCTAAATATCTTTTGAACACCCTATTCATCATATCCATGAAGGTCGCCAACAGTGTTAGTCAACCCAAACGGCATAACTAAGAACTCAAAGTGCCCATACCAAGTACCTAAATGCCGTCTTGCGATATCCGCCTCCTTTACCTTTAAATGGTGATACCTGCACCTTAAATCGATCTTCGAGAAAATCGACGATTCTTCAAATTGATCAAACAAGTCATCTATCCGAGGCAATGGATACTTGTTTTTGATCGTCACTTATTCAATTGGCGGTAGTCTATACACATCCGTGATAGTACCATCTTTCTTCTTGACAAAGAGTACCGCGCCCCCAAGGCGTAAATACTTGGCCGATAAAGCCTCGGTCCAATAATTCTCGGATCCGAGCCTTAAGCTCCACTAACTCTTTAGGCGCCATCCTCAGACGGAGCTATAGATATTGGCGCGATTTTGCAATGTGATCTATCCCAAACTCTACCTCACGATCCGGTGGCAAACCCAAAGCTCCTCAGAAACACATCAACAAATTCCCTAACTGTCTCAACTGCTTCCACAAGCAGACTCTTTAGCCTCCAAGGCATACACATGAACCACATATGCTTTACTGACTCTTCGACCATCTTCGGCTTTGAGCAGATACCACATTGGATGATAATTTCTCCTATTACCGATCGTAACTATCTCATCACCCTTAGCTATTTTCGTAACCATACGCTTAGCCGCAATCCAACTTCGCCGGTACTTAACCAGCCACCCATCCCGAGAATCGATCGAACTCCCCAAACGGCAGCTCCATCGATCGACCACAAACACTACCCCTTGAGTTCGGAGGTACGCCTCTATACAAACTTATCTACAACTACAGAGTGACCTGAGGGCTTATTACTACATCCGCCTAGAAGATATCTCGTAGTCTAAATCCATGGTCTTCACTATGCTACTTGCAACATATGAATGTGTTGAACCCATATCAATCAAAGCGGTAAATGGAGAACCAAAGATTAAAACGTCATCGGTTATGACGTCCGGCAAGGTCGCCTCCTCTCGGCGCCCGTCAGATATACTAGCCCCTACCGTCTGCCTCAACATTACTCAGACCTCCGCCGGTGCTCCACGGCCCCACCTGTAACCATTTCCTCCTCTCGCCATTACCTCGACCCCTCTGCGGTGGTGGTCCGTTATTCTCAGATCGAGTACGCTACCGACTCTGGACCAATCCTAGCCAACTTGCGGACAATTCCTCACACGGTGGTCCAAATGAGCCACACTCAAACAAATTTCTACCACCGCCTAACATCCTCCCCAATGAGCTTTCCCACAGCGGTTACATTGCGGCGGTCCCCGACTAGCAAAGAATAAACCTACGACCGATTCGACCCACTCGGTCTAGCCCTTTCTCATGGATTACCGACGACCCGTAAGATCCAAAACTCCTCTTGTGTTTGTTCCTATCCATGCCTTGCCTCACGACTCCTTAATACCCTCGGCTACCTTCGCCTTTTCAACCGTAAGCGGCAAGAATTCACGCTCCTGGGGCAATCAACAACCTTAATTCATCTCGCAGCCATCCTCAAACGAACGCACCTCTCATGTTCAGAGCCACCATACCCCGGCATACCGACTCACCTCGTAAACTCGCCAGACTCACGATTACGATTTACTCCCGAACTAACCTCGTAAATGCTTTCCGTTGCTCATTAATGTAGTTAGCTCCAACGTATTTTTTTACGATAAGTAGCCCGAAATAGTCCCAAGTCGATCTTCCATTGCGGTCATTGCTCGAACCGTGAGCCACCATCGGTATGACTCATCTCGAGAAGTGATACTATCCCTTTAACTTTTCTTCAACATCAGTCTAGATCGTCCATGATCCGCTCTCGTCGCTTCACCAATATTCACCGTCTTTGGAGCAACACCGTAAACACCTCGAAAAACCTCGGCCCGCTTGTTCGAAGTCGCCAGCATGATTTCCTAACTCCTCGCGCCTCCACCTACTCTAGCTACCCTTTCAAAAACTCGCAAGATCGCTCGTGACATCTGCGTCGTCCCCGCCTGCATTCTCAAACTCACCACCTCCACTGGTGGCGAGACTGTATCTCATTCTCGACCCGACTGTAACCCACGGGTTCGAATCATCATCCAACCGCGGCCTCGCCCACGACCACGCCCACCCTGCACTCATGACTAAAATCTCGTCGATTTAAAGAATTTTATGCATCAAGAATTATTCCACCGTTTTAAAGCAAAGTCTTATGAATATTAAAGGAGCTTTGTTTTCATGAGTCCACTCTATCCTATCGCTTTTAGTTTCTAAAGTAGTCTTACTATCACTAGCCATCCAATCACATCTCATCAATATCATTATCACAACAATAGTAAGGGTACTTACTCAGGCGGATTGGTGCTTGAGACTCGGTGCCATGCCTTTCACACCATACTTTTTAAAACATAACACTTAAAACAGACTTTTGAAAACATTTTGGGCCTCAGGCCCACGGCCGAGCCTTTAAACTTGGCTCTGATACCATAATTGTAACACCCCAAACTCGGTCAACACACCACGACCGAATCTGGTATGTTACGAGGAAAATCAGAATTTTGAGAAGATAGGTTCCTGTTTAAAAATTTGATAAAAACACTTCGCTAAATTGTGTATTTGAAGAAAACTTGAGTAGGCTTGATTAAAATCTGATGGTGTATTTGAAAACCCAGAAGTTTTGAATACTTATTCAGATGTTTAGGTAAAACAGGTTTATCTCATTTAGAAGTTCAAGTTGTTCCTTATTGTTACTAAAACATTTTGACTTAGTAGAAAATCGAGGTTGAGTTAGAAAAACATTTGAGTTCTCTTTATCCCAAATCATAGTGTGATACCCGATGGTATAGTTTAAAACATCTCGATATGTAGTTTTGAAATCATTGTCCTTCCAAGTTTTAGCAAATTTTAACCCAATTAACTTGTTAAGGCATATTAAAAATCTACTTTAAGCATAAACATAGCAAAACATAATTTTAAAGGCCATTTACAATCCAAAATAAACCCAAATAGTAATTAATAAGCTAATGTACCAAATTTTATAAAGTCTGAGCAAATCCTTATTTAAGCATGGCATGAGCACTTCGAGTCCATCCCGACTCCATGTCCGCATCTAAGTGTCACCTGAAATGTCAAAGAAGTGGGTGAGTCGCAAGACTCAAAGGCATAAATCCCTCCCGATAATACAACATACTAACACACATCATAACAGAGCAATACAATTAATGCACCTGCTCCTAACCATCCATTACACCTTTCTACCCGTGTGGTACCAAACCACCGGTGGTGCTAAACCACCGTGACCCAAAGTCACGATATCCATAATGTGGTGCTAAACCACTTTGGTGACCCAAAGTCACGAATAATCCAATGATGGGGCCAACCCATCGTGTGATACCAAATCACTAGCGACAATCCCAGATCTCATAAGTGGGGCCAACCCACGGTGGTGTCAAACCACGTGGACGAGTCGCAATGAGGTGCTAAACCTCGGTGTCCCAAAGACACAAGTGTGATACTAAATCACCGTGACCGCAATCACAAATCCGATGATGGGGCCAACCCATCGTAGATACCAAATCACTAGCGTCAATCCCAGATAATCAATCGTGGGGACAACCCACCGTGGTGCTAAGCCTTTGGGACGAGACGCCGAGGTGCCAAACCTCCGTGACCCAAAGTCACAAAATATCATTTGTGGTACCAAACCCTTTGGAGGTGCTAAACCTCCGTGTCCCAAAGACACAAGGTCCCAAAGACACGGATATCATACTCCCCTCTTCTCATTTCACCGTCATCATGCCATACTCATGTAAATCATGTATATCATGCAAGTCATGCATATCATACCAACATGCCTAGTATTGCATCTCATAGCACATACCTCATAATCATGCTAGTATATATATAAATAATAAACTCATATTGAAACAAAGCTTACCCGATTCCATGTTCATACCCTATAGGGTATCATGACAATCATCACTGTTTCACTCACATAACAACAAGTTATTAACCTATTACTAAGAAATCAAGTGTTAGCTTACACACCGAAATAGCTAAGGTTTAATCCTAAGAACCGGTCTAAGTCCCTTGATCACCTCGACAACCCCGATCCTATAATCGGCCAACAATGGATTAATCATCATACCATTCGGTCATAACCATTTAAACAAAAAGGGTTTAACTTCGATCCCTTACCCGCCCTTGATTCAGCTTCCAACCAAGTCCCAAGCCAACAAGTGGTTCCTTCACTAATCGACTACACCCTAAAAGAGAACAATTAATCCTTTGAAACCTTATACTTAATCAAACCGAACAAATAAACCATGAGCAACCATCTCACCATCACTTACCAAACGATTATCGAGAAGGAAGGCTCTCCCGCTGATTTGAACTCCAAAGGCCCTATCCAAAAACGATTACCAAACCAAACGTTAACTCCTTTTAACAGATAATCAAATCGCCTTAAACACACTAAAAATTGGCAAAGTACAAGAAAGAGGAGAAATGGCCATTCGGCCAAACACTTACCCCTTACTAGACCGATTGAACAAGATTCCAACAAGGTCACACTCCCCCTCTGATATACGGCAATAAAGAAACTATAGGAAGAAAGGAAAAATTCGGCTAGCACCCTTAATCAAAATGGGAAAGGAGGTTCTACCTTAAGAGCAATGGAAAAATAACAATTGGGAACAAGAGGCTAAGGGTTTGGAGAAGAAAAGAAGAAGATACAAGGATGAATGGAGGGTGCTTTTGGTTTACAACAAGAAGAAGTAAAGTTTTGCTAACAATGGTTCCAAGAGAAGAAAAATATGAGCGGTAAAAGGAGAGTAAGAGAAACTAGTTTCGCTCAAGTTGAAGAGAAAGCAAAATGTTGGTTTTTTACCCAAAAGAAAATAAGAAGAAAGGAGAGCAACCATTCTACCACACACACACCAAATCAAGAGATGAAAAGAAGTTTTGGCAAAACGTCACACATAAGGTCTAAGTGGCATGCTTTGCCACTTTGCTAGCTCATCACTTGTGCAACAATTCACCAAATAATATACATATATCCCAGCTCCATCACCTCCTCTCACATAGGATTCGCTCACTCCTAGCTTATTTAATCCACTAGCACATCATGCACATGCAACTAAAATAGCCCTTAACCCGGAGATAAGACTTGTGACTTCAACTTCTGACTTGTGACTTCAACCCGCTTCCACCGCAACTTTAGGGAGATAAGGTTTGTTTTGATCTACTTTATTGCAACTTTAGAGAGATAAGATCTGTAATTTATAGCTCCCATCTATTTCACTGCAACATCAGGGAAATAAGATTCGCTATCTTCAGCTTGCTCCACTGCAACTTCAGGGACATAAAACTTGTATGGTAAATTCAATCCGACCTATTGTAACTTCAGAGGTATATGATTCCTCATTTTAATCAGTTCCATTGCAACTTTAAGGAGATAAGATTAACTATCTTCAGTCTACTCCACTACAACTTTAGGGAGATAAAACTTGTTTTGATCTGCTCTATTGTAACTTCAGAGAGATAAGATTTATGGATTCGTCGATCTTGTTACACCATCCTCTAGGGAACATGACCTGGAGAATCGATTTGTGGAATTATGCTTATGCATAATGATTAGGATGCCATGATCTGAATGAATCAAATGCTCCTAGCTAAATGTATTATGGATGACATTTGCATGAATGTAGAATGTCATGAGAATGATCCTTTGTAGAATGATTAGGATGCAATGATCAGATTGAATCGAATGCCCCTAACTAAACTTGTTTTGTACGAATGCAGAATTTCATGAGAATGATCCCTTCTTAAAAGCTTAGGATTGACATTGCTCATTGTTCCTCTAGGTTGTATCACTGACGTAATATCCTGTCTTCTTGTGCAACCGACATTTTTTACAGCAAACTCGAAGAAATAGTCATTGTTTAGAGTTTTCTTCTCAAACATTTCCAACCCTTAGGCTTGGTAAGTTCTAGATAAAAGTCCTGGTTCAGGTTCTCGTATTATTTAGAAGTTTTCAGAGTAATATGCAAAATTCCTTTTTATGAAAATATTACTAGTCCATTAACCATTACTTCAATACAAAATGTTTGAAAATAATCATAAATGATGGACAAAATGGAATTTTTCAGAAACAAAATTTGAAAAGAATAAGTTAATTAAATGAAGCAAACATTGCTGGAATACAAAATGATTAGGGGACAAGATAGGTGCCCCGGATATCGTAGCCTGAGTTTCTCTATACGGACTTTCTAAAGACCATTTTAAGCTCAATATGTGTTTAGGAAATCAAGAGTACTCTGTTGACGATCCAAGACGTAACATCCCTCCTCCTTCTTAATTTAGGTATGGCAAGATCACCGCATGCCCCAGCGTTGATTGCAATTTGAGCTACCCTTTTTGGGTTTTCGACTCAAAACCCCTTTGGTCTCAAGGCGCCCTTGGCGAGTTTTCACCTTTTCCTCTCTATTTTTCATTTTCATCATCTTTTGTTTTGAGAAGGTCTCAAAGCGCCCTTTGTGGGTTTTCACTTTGGCCTCTTTTCCTCTTCAAGTATAGTACTTCTTGACTGAATCTGAGTTTATAGGATTGGGTAAGTTTTTTCCATTCATCTCAGCCAAGATCAATGCTCCTCCGAAAAAAGCCTTTTTCACCACATAAGGTCCTTCCCAATTTGGAATCCATTTCGTTCTGAAATCCTTTTGCATGGGGAGGATCTTTTTCAAAACCAGGTCTCCCTCATGAAATTCTCTTGGGATAACTTTTTTGTCATAAGCCCGCATCATTCTCTTTTCGTACATCTAACCATGGCGGATAGCCCTTAGCCTTTATTCCCTAATCAAGTTCAATTGATCGTATCGAGACTGTATCCATTGGGCTTCAGCTAACTTTAGCTCTGACAATACTCAAAGGGAAGGAATTTCAAATTCAATGGTAACACTGCCTCCATTCCATAAACCAATGAGAAAGGAGTTGCCCCGGTGGAGGTCCTGATTGATGTTTGATAAGCATAGAGAGTAAATGGTAATTTCTCATGCCAATCTTTATAGGTTTCAGCCATTTTCCCCACAATCTTCTTAATATTTTTGTTGGCTGCTTTCACTGCACCATTCATTTTTGGGCGATATGGTGATGAGTTATGGTGTCTGATCTTGAACTGACTACAGACCTCGCTATCGTACTGTTGTTCAGGTTGAGTGCATTGTCTGATATGATCTTCTCAGGCATCCCATATCGACATATGATTTATTTTTTTAAAAATCTGCTAATTGTCTATTTAGTGACATTGGCATATGAAGCAACTTCTATCCACTTGGTGAAGTAATCAATGACCACAAAAATAAATCGATGCCCATTCAAAGCTTTGGGCGAAATTGGTCCAATGACATCCATGCCCCATATGGAGAAAGGCCATAAAGAAGTCATAACGTGCAGGGGTGAAGGAGGCACATGAATCTTGTCCCCATAAATTTGCATTTGTGACATCTCTTCGCAGAGTTGATACAGTCTCCTTCCATAGTTGACCAATAGTACCCGAATCTCATAATTTGTCTGGCCATTGTAAAGTTGTTGGCGTGAGTCCCACAGATACCCTCATGGACTTCTTTTAGGATTTTCTTAACTTCAATAGCATCCACACATCTCAAAACTACTTGATCCTTTCTTCTTTTGTATAGGACCTCCCCATCTAAGACATAATCACAGGCTAGCCTTCTTAATGTCCTTTTGTCATTCTCAGTTGCCTACTCAGGATATTCATGATTTCTCACATACCGCAATATATCATGATACCAAGGGTGATTATCTCTTTCTTCTTCATCCACATTATAGCAATGGGTTGGAGCTTTGTAGATACTCATTTGGATAGGCTTTACATCCTCCTATTTTCCCACTTTGATCATGGAGGCCAAAGTGGCCAAAGCATCCACCATCTGATTTTCTTCTCGTGGGAGATAACTAAAAGTGATATTGTCAAACTCCTCAATTAACCTCATAAATATCTTTCGATAATTGATCAATTTGGAGTCTCTAGTCTTTCATTCGCCTTTTAGTTTGTAGATCACTAGTATAGAGTCTCTATATACTTCTAGCACTTTGATTCTGCGCTCCGTGGCTGCCCGGAGTTTCATGATACACGCTTCATATTTCGCCATATTATTTGTACAATAGAAATCCAATTTGCAAGTGAATGGGTAATAATCTCCATTTGGGGATACTAAGACTGCCCAATTCCATTACCGATAACATTTGATGCTTCGTCAAAATTTAGCTTCCAAAGATGATCATTTAGGGTGTCTTCCTTTACTACTACTACATACATTAAATCCTCGTTGGGGAAATCAAAATTCAATGGCTCATAATCCTCTAAAGCTCTGCTAGCTAGAAAGTCTACTATTGCACTCCCTTTCACAGATTTTTGACTCACATAGATGATGTCGAATTCAGAAAGCAGGATTTGCCATTTGGCCATCCTTCCATTTAAAGCAGTTGACTCCATCATGTAATTTAGGGGGTCTAATTTCGAGATTAACCAGGTCGAGTGGTACAGCATGTATTGCCTCAATCTCCGAGTCGTCCAAATCAAGGCATAACACAATTTCTCAATTGGCGAATATCTCATCTCACACTTAGTGATTTCTTGCTGAGGTAGTATATTGCCTTTTCTTTTCTTCCCGAATCATCATGTTGACCCAACACACATCCCATAGAGTGATCAAACACTATTAAATACATGATTAATGGCCTATTCGGGCATGGGGGTGACAATACTAGAGGGTTTGACAAGTATTGTTTGACCCTATCGAAAGCTTTCTAGGATTCATCATCCTACACGCCTGGATTATGTTTCTTCAGAAGACAAAATATGGGATCACATTTCTCGATTAACTGTGAAATGAACCGAGCAATGTAATTTAACCTTCCCAAGAAACCTCAAACTTCTTTTTGAGTGCATGGTAGAGGCAATTCTTGTATAGCTCGGACCTTGTCTGAGTCAATCTCGATTCCCTTCCCGCTGACTATGAAGCCTAGCAATTTTCCAGATCTAGCTCCAAAAGTACATTTCATTGGATTGAGCTTCAGTTGGAATTTTCTCAACCTCAGGAACAGTTTCCTCAAAACTCGAATGTGTTCCTCTTCTATTCTAGACTTTGCAATCATGTCGTCCATATAAACTTTGATTTATTTGTGCATCAAGTCATGGAACAAAGTCACCATGGCCCTTTGGTATGTAGCTCCTGCGTTTTTTAACCTAAATGGCACACTTTATAACAGAACGTACCCCATAAGGTTATGAAGGTAGTTTTTCCCATGTCCTGAGTATGCATCTTTATCTGATTGTACCCGAGAACCAATCCATGAATGAAAACAACGAGTAACCTACCGTATTATCCACCAGAGTATCAATGTGGGGTAACAAAAAATTATCCTTTGGGCTAGCCTTATTTAGGTCTCTATAATCTACATACATTTGTACTTTCCCATCTTTTTTAGGACAGGCATGATGTTGGCTACCCATTTCGAATATTTGATTTCCTGTAAGAATCCGGCATTAAACTATTTTTTGACTTCCTCATTTATTTTTAGTACAATATCTGACCTCATCCTTCGGAGCTTCTGCTGAACTGGCTTGCAATCCTCTTTTATGGGAAGGCGGTGTATTACAATGTCAGTGCTTAACCCTGGCATATCTTAGTATGACCACGCAAAGACATCCTTGAAATCTTGAAGTAAATATACGAGGTCTCACTTCGTTTTTTCGGTTATGCACGTTCCAATTTGCACTTCCTTTCCCTTTTCCAAGGTCACGACCTCCATTGTTTCTTCATGAGGTAGAATTTGTTTTTCCTCTTGTTCTACCATTCTTAACAAGTCTGGAGATAAGCCACAGTCTATATCATCTTCAAAGTCTTGGGATCCCTTTAAACACATGTCTTGCTCAAAAGGGGATTCTGGTCTAGTAGCAGTATCACTCATGTCATTGATATCAGGGAATCTGTTGTAGGTACAAAAGAATATACAAAAACGAATAAATTTAAGAATAATTATTCGTCTGGTATGATCATAAATGAAGGATAAAAGAATATTTGGAATAAAGAATGATTGTCTGTATAATATGATTATGGATGAATTGGAAAGAATAATTTAGAAGCATTTTCATTGAATTAAAGATTTTTGGAACATAAGCCTATTTCACAAAGGATGCTTATTACTCTTAGGCCCAGTGCAATAAGTGTTCTGAGACATTACTCTGAAATAGTTCTAAACACTATAGGAATCTCCTCTGCAGTCCAATTATCTGGAACACTCCCAAGTTCATAAGGGCGGATATCTGACAAGCTCCCCCCTTTAATTGCCTCCTCGGATATGGCATTAATGTAGACATTGCCCAACATTGCTATAATGTCTTCTTCTTTTGCATCTTCTACTCAGCATGAATGACCCCTCCTAACATAAAGGTTTTAGATATGTGTGGAATTATCATTGGCTCCCAATTAATTTCCTCTCCGCTCAACCGTGCTCTTCTCCTCTCTTGCTTCTTTTTGAGTTCCTTCTTTCTTTGTCTCGCGTCTGGCCTAAATCCTAAGCTGAAGCAATCTTTTCCTTTAGCAATGGTACCTCAACCTTTCCTTGGAGGTATTTTCCTAGCCCTTTTCCTGGCAAACCTCTTTTCCTATGGTCATCTGCAATCCCATTCTTGTGGTTTTAGAGATTTTTGGAACCAAAATTCTATTTCCTCCGTAATAAAGGCTACATTTATGAATTCTAAGGATCTAAAAGAGCACTCGATTGCCTCATCATTCATCTCTAGGTATGGTGCATCGCTGGTTACAGCTGCGATAATATCCTCTTCCGCCTTTATTGTCACGAGCCAGCCCTCTGATATTAACTTCAGTTTCTGATGTAATAATGAAGGTACCGCTCTCACTGAGTGAATCCACGGTCTTTCTAGTAAGCATTTATAGGAGGGCTTGATATCCATGACCAAGAAATCCACCTCATAAGTAGTTAGACCAATTAATAAGGGTATCTCAATTCTCCCCATGACTCTTCTTTGTGTGCCATCAAATGCTTTCACTATGTTCTAGCACTTTTCATGTGTGAACTATCCACCGTAATCTGTTTAATATGGATAAGGGTAACGTTTAATGCCAATCCGTTGTCTATCAAGACTCCCGACAGTGTGTACCCTTTGCATCTGGTGGTGATATGCAAAGCCTTAGTGGATCCTCTACAGCCTAGCGAAATTTCATCATCATTGAAATAGATGAAATTGTCAGCACTTATATTACCAATCAATCTATCAAGTTTATTGATCGAGATATTATTGGCCACATAAGTTTCATTCAAAACCTTCATCAACGCATTTCTATGCACATTTGAACTCAAGAGCAAAGCTAATAAAGATATGCGTGCGGGCTGTTTATGCAACTGTTCCACCACACTGTACTCGCTGTGTGTTTCAAAATTTTAGAAACTCCTTAGCTTCTTCCTCCCTTACCGGTTCATTGACAAGTGACTAGAGCTCACTTGATTTTTCCTTCTCTTGCTCTATCATTGGAGCTTTCCCTTTTATTGGTTCTGGTCAGGTATTTACCAAATCGTAGCGTCTCCCACTATGAGTATGAGAGCCTGTATCTTGATCTTCCTTTGAAGTATTAGCTTAATTCTCTTTTCCTTGAATCGTCACATTACAATCATAGTTCTAAGGGACTCTCTTACTATCCCTATACGAAAAAATTGCTGGCTTTTGGATTATGACTTGCGGTGCTACTTGTGTTCTAGCTTCATTGACTCTTGCCTTCAAGATGATCACTACTGGGCGGTTGCCCTTTTGGACCCGTTCCATTGATCCCTCATTGAAGCATAAACCTCTCATCCTTCTGATCCTTCAATTTCCTCGTAAAATTCCATCTCTTTATTATCCATCAGATTTTGCACTATGACTTTGAACTCAGTGCATTCCTAGATTCCATGCCCTTCTCTATTATGGAACTCGCAATGGTTCCTCTTACCTTTGGACCTCTCTTCCGAATCCAATATGATCAATTATCTCTCCACCATCTCCTTCCAAACTTGTCTCAATGGGATTCTAGATTCTGCAACCTCATATTTGACTTTCCTCCCACCATTATTTATTCCATTCACTCCTTGATCAGTATGATTAGGTAAGGGGTTTCTCGATACATTTGGTACGGGTGAGTCGTCAAACTTTACGATGCCCATTTTTATTAGCTTTTCGATCACTTTCTTGAACACGGTACAATTTTCAATTGAATGCCCCGCGATCCCTAGCATTTTATTCGCATTGGGCGTTTATGTCATACCACTTGAGAAATGGGGTTGAAGCGGTGTTAAGTAGAAAAGGGACACTACATATGCATCAAAGAGGTTCTGGTACAGCTCTTTATACGTCATGGGTATAGGTGTGAACTATATCCTTTCGGCACTCACCCTTGTGGTGGATTCTTGTTTCGGGGGACCCTGATGATTAGTGGTTGTTGTTTTAGGCTGGCTCATCGTGATCCTTGTTATACGTACTCGTGTTATTCACCTCATTCTCCCTCCTTCTCGGGGCTGATCTCTTAGTGCCTTCCCCTGCTTCAATCTTCCCACATCTTATCGCATTTTCTATCATCTCCCTAGACATTACGATATCAGAAAAGCTTTTAGTAGTGCTTCCCAACATGTGGTTGATGAAGGGAGCCTTCAAAGTACTGATGAAGAGCATAGTCATATCTTTCTCTAAGAGTGGGGGTTGGATTTGCGTCTCCACCTCCCTCCATCATTGGGCATGCTGCCTAAAGCTCTCAGTCATCTTCTTTTCCATGTTCTGGAGTGTAACCCTGTCGGGTTCTATGTCTGTCACGTGGTTGTACTCTTTCATGAAAGCTTGAGCCAAGTCTTTCCATGAGCTAATTTGGGAACGGGTTAACTAGTTGTACCACTAGGCCGCAGACCCGGTCAGACTTTCTTAAAAGTAGTGGATTAATAACTGGTTGTTGTTGACATATCCTGTCATTCTCTGACATAACATCGTTATGTGAGCCTCAAGATAGCTAGTCCCATTGTACTTCTCAAACTCTGGCATTTTAAACTTTAGTGGGAGCACTAGATCTGGGACCAAGCTTAAATCTTTTGCATCGATCCCAGAATAGTTAGTAGCACATTGCTTTAAACTTCTCTTCCAACCATTTACATCTCTCTTCTAATTGCCTTTGGGAATTCTACTTTTGTCTTTCCTCTCCTACCACTTCATCCAAGTTAGGAACAATTGGTTTATTTGAATTATCTGGTTAGAACCCGAGCCGGTTTGAAATTCATTGGTTTTGAGCACCCACTGGAATTGTTGAGGCTCGATAGATCGGATGGCCTTTGTGGATTTATCTTTGGTGGTGTATGTACATGCGTTGGAGTAAAACCAGGAGAATATTGAGGATACTCAGTATTCTCCTCAACATTAACCATGGGGATCTTTCCTTTATCCATAAGCCCATTTAACTGCTACGTCATATGAGTCATTTGGGTTATCATATTCCTCTGCGTTTCCATCATTTTGTCCATCATATCTTGCTGGATCTTAACCACCTGCTCTTGCATTTGTGCTTGCATCTATTCCTGCATCTCCTTCTGCATTTGCTCCAACCTTTCTAGTATTTTATCCATTGCTTTAGTTTTCTTTCTTGTACCGTAAGGATGTGTGTTTGGTTGATTTTTGTCGGTTTCCAGGTTACTGAAATAATTTTTAATCAATTAGAATATTTTAGTGAACCTTAATGCATATGATGCAATGCAGATGCATGAAATGCAAAAGACGTTGATTCTGATTCAATTCCATTTAGAAAACTTTATTAGAAAACAAAGCTCTTTACATAAAGCAGATTACAAATATGGCTTTGCCCTAATGCTCAGAGTTTTAACTTTTCTAAGTAACAAAGCTAGTTTCTAACCCCTGTCTGATTCTAGCTCGTACTTTACACTCAGCTTGTCGGCCTGAACTGCTAAGGTTTGCAGATGGTCAACTACCTCCCAGATCTGAGCCACGGCTTCACCCATAATGTAATCTCGATCCCTAACTTGGCTCTGAGAGTGATGAAGTTGTTCCTTCCAACGCTCCTCATTTCCTTCAAGAAACTCTACCCAAAGCTTACAACTTTGCAAATTAGACTCTAGCTCTTCTATTCTTCCTTTTATTTCTTCAATTTTGCTCAAACTTGCCCTTAGCTCAGCCACGGAATTACGATTTCTATACTGGTAGAGTACTTTTTCAAGCTCTGCCACTCGGGCCTTTAATTCCCCTTTGTTGTTCTGGGCTTCTGATAGACTCCTTTCTAGAACCTCTCTCTGAGTTTGAGCCTCTTGGAACCTTTTATTCCACTGATCAGTCTGGGTCTTTTCCGCTTGAATTTCCTACCACCACTGCTCTAAGTTTTCCCCAATCTGGTGGTTTTTATTGATAGCTGCATCTTCTTATAGTCTGTCTTTAGACTATCTAGTTCCTCTTCAGCTTTATTTTTCCCCTTTCTTAACTTCTCAACTTCTGACTTTTGAACGTCAGCATATAACTTTAAATGCATCTTCTCTTCTTCTAATTGATCTATCCTCTTCTCCAGCTCCGATTCCTCGTTTCAAAATCTTGTTTTATTATTTCTAATTCTGATGGGACTACCTGTAAGCATTCTTCCATTGGTCGAACGCCTTCCAGACTTGGCCCCGGGATGTTGTCGTTAATCCTTCTACTGAACCATCCGCTATACTCGGGAGTAGTCATTGATCCTACCATCAACTTTTTCATCCGACGAGTTTGCTTCCAAGCATCATTAATTTTCCGAATCCTCTTCTTGTAATTTTCTCTTCTATAGGAGAATTCAATTTGAGCTAACCCGTGTGTTGCCGGCACATACTGTCTGGACTTATACTGTCTTACTACAAGAAAAGGAGCGTATCCAATGGCTCCCTAAATTCTAGGTAAAGGGACCCAATCAAAGCTTCCATATCTATAAAGTATCTCATCAGGCACCATCCATAGAGCTCTCCACTCGATATCCTCTTTTTGGAGATTTTGAAAAATCATCGTCCACTTTTCTTCTGATATATCTTCGTGCCTTGACATAGCTACTTCTTCTTTTAAAGGTGAATAATTCTCACAGAAAGGTCAGTAAGAGACTTTATCTACCTTCCAGAAGTGATTGTGAAACCAAACTAATAACAGCTGAGCGCGCACCCTAATAACCGGCCCTCTTTGGATCCACTAAATGCATTCAATGACCTAAAAGTCTCAGCCAAGATTACAGGAACTAGTGTGACCCCTCTACTGAGTCGGTCGAAGAGATCTGTGACTGTTTCATCTACGTACCCTTGAGCCCTAGGGAATAGCATCAAACCGTAGATGCTTAATGCAAATACATCAACTTTCTTCTTCATATCAGGATGACTAAAATCAAATCCTCAAGTTCCTCCATGGGATGCATTTACACTCACCCTTTTGCTTAATCCTGGCTGTAATCCATTGCTCACTCATTCCCATAATGCTCATTAATTTCTTCCAAAAGGTCAGAACATAAGCAGCTCTCGCATAGACTTTATCAACTTGAACCTTCGGACAATACAGTAGAGCAGTGTATTCTTCCACGGTGGGTACCAAATCCACTTTCACAAGGATAAAACAACTATATGCGGGGTTCCAGTACTGAGTGAGGGCTCGGAATAACTGCTCATCTACCCTGACATCAAGTAAGTACAAAAAATCCCCATAATCCTGGTAAAACAACCTCTTGGTCTCATCGTTCCACTTATCCCATATCACTTTCAACTCTTGGAGATTATTTTGCGTAACACTAATACGAGTGTAGTCCCATAACTTCAACACATGCCCCGCAGCTAAGCTATCCCCTTTCTCTAATTGTGTTGTTTCTGACCAAGTTCGGACAGACGCATTATCTTTTACTTTATCAAGAAAGTCATTTTCCATGCCGAGCTCTCTAATTTAGCTATCGAACCCGAATCGATACCTTTCTCTAATATGAAAATGCGTGCAAATTAACAAAGATAAAACACAAAAAGTCAGTACAATATATAGGAACAAAATTCAAAGTATGTAAAAACATTCAAGCGCCTATCCGGGTGACCACTAGGGTTTATCACAACTCTACCTGGGGTGGGCTCTTAGGGCTTTTTATATGCAGTTTAGTTCTAAAGAGAGGTACCCGAACCAGTAGATTCCTCGATCTTCACCCATTATAGGCTCATACGGACCAAGTTCGGTTCAGGGGGACACATTTCCCTATGGCTGTACGGAGATGAAAATCTCACGAAGACATAGGCACGGATGTATCCTGAAAGCGATTCACTATCCTGCACGGAGGTGAAAACCTCACAAAGGAGTAGCTTCTAACTCCCACTTAAAAGGGTGTGACCCAACGGTCATGCAATATGATGCAAAAGTATTCTACAAGACTCGAACCACAACAATCAATTAAGATGATGCAAGCGAAAGCAATAAAAGGATCGTAATTTTTCAAATCAAATTTTCAATTTTCGACAAAAGGACAACGAATAATCAATTTTAACGGCTTGACTCTCTCATACGTCCCCAGTGGAGTCGCCAAGCTATCGAAACCAATTTTTTATGAATTTTGAAAAATGGGGACCGACTTTTAAAATGAAATTGGAGTCGCCACCGATCGTTTATTCGTGGTGTGATCGGATTACCTTGAGATGGATTATTTTAATAAAATATTTTGATTTATTAGAACCATGATTTTGGTCTACGAAATCTAAGAAAATAGGTTCAAGAGTCGGTTCCGTACGAGGAAGGATTAGCACCTCGTAACGCCCAAAATTGGTATCAAATTGACTAATTAATGTCCTAATATCGAAAACTTGAAAAGATTTTAAAATATGACCTTCTTTCACCCATTTAAAGATACTCGAGTTTGAATATTAAGATTCTCTAGTTCTGAAGGAATAAAATATCACATCCAGCACGTTAGGATGCAATGGTTTAAGTCATTGAATTCTAGATCAACCCAAAATTCTCCAAAACTCATGCATTGAGCTTTTGAAAGGATATTTCGTTATTTGGGATGAAACAGAAAATCGAAACCCAGTACGTTAGGGCATGATTTCTCAGATTTTCAAACACAAAATATTGCCTTGTTTTTAATTTGAGAAACACGAATGAAATCTTAAAAGGATATTGATTATTTGGTCAAAAGGACGTTAGGGCACGATCTCTCAATTTAGAAATATTGCCTTATTTTAATGCTAAGAAAACGAATGAAATCTTAAAAGGATATTTGGTTAAGCGAAAATCGAAAGACGTTAGGGCACGATTTCTCGTATTTTCAAAAACAAAACATTGCCTTATTTTAGAACTAAGAAAACACGAATGAAATCTTAAAAAGATATTCGGTTATTTGGTCAAATAAAAAACTGAAATCCAGCACGTTAAGGCACGATCTCTCAAATTTCCAAACAAGAAACATTGCCTTATTTTAGAACTAAGAAAACACGAATGAAATCTTAAAAGGATATTTGGTTATTTGGCCAAATGAAAAACCGAAACCCAGCGCGTTAGGGCAGGATTTCTCGGATTTCCATACACGAAACATTGCCTTATTTTAGAATTAAGAAAACACGAATGGAATCTCAAAAGGATATTCGGTTATTTGGTCAAACGAAAAACTAAAACCCAGCACGTTAGGGCACGATCTCACGGATTTCCAAACACGAAATATTATCTTATTTTTTGCTAAGAAAGCACGAATGAAATCTTAAAAGGATATTCATTATTTGGTCAAGCGAAAAAGCGAAACCCAAAGACGTTAGGGCACGATCTCTCAGATTTCCAAACACGAAATATTGCCTTATTTTAATGCTAAGAAAACACGAATGAAATCTTAAAAGGGTATTCAATTATTTGGTCAAACGAAAGACCAAAACCCAGCACGTTAGGGCACGATATCTCAGATTTCCAAACACGAAATATTGCCTTATTTTAATGCTAAGAAAACACGAATGAAATCTTAAAAGGATATTCGGTTATTTGGTCCAACGAAAAATTGAAACCCAGCACGTTAGGGCACGATCTCTCGGATTTCCAAACACAAAATATTGCCTTAGTTTAATGCTAAGAAAACATGAATGAAATCTTAAAAGGATATTCGGTTATTTGGTCAAACAAAAAATCGAAACCCAGTACGTTAGGGCACGATCTCTCGAATTTTCAAACACGAAATATTGCCTTCTTATTATTTTTTTAAAACCTTTGAATGGAATGACTTTAAAACTTGAACAACATTAAATTCGATTTTTTTTAAATAAATCACAATGGAATAGTAATATACAAGACAAAGTAGCAATACATATACCAAATATTACAATAACGAATCGTAAATAATTAATGGTTACAAATTTAAAATACAATCCATACAATAGCAAACAAATAAATGCCTAATTTAAAATATATACATGTATAAAAATATGAAAGTCGATAGAAAGATGAATAACATCTAGAGCTATTTACAACATGATATTTAATATTAATTTTAAAAAGAATAATTTAAAAAAAAACAACTAAAAAAACAATTAAAGGACTATATTGGCAACAAAGAAAAATTAAAAGCTAAAATAATAAATTAAAAGAAATAAAAAGGACTAAAAATATAATGCGCATAAACTAAAAGGGATTTGAAAAGTTTAATTTACGAATTACAAAACATAACATCTAAAAGCGGACGAAATTGAAATAATATACAAAATTAGTGCAAAATTAAGGAAATAGAGAACACCTATATGGCTTAATCAAATTGCGGTGAAATAGGGAAGGATTGAATGTGCAAATGTTCCTTCAGAGGCTAAACGCATGCGGATCTTGGCCGCATTGGTCGAGTCATTGGGTATTATTAATCTGGCTGCTGCTTTTGGTGCCAATGAATCAGACTCCAAACGGTGCCATTTCAGACTATTTATAAAACCAAAAAAAAAAAAAACCTAAAACATCAGTACTCAGCCATTTTGAAAAAAGGAAACAAAAACCTAAATCCCTTTTGCTCCTATTCTCAGCCGCCGTAAGGGATCCCCATTCGAACACCATTATTCCACCTGAAATGGTGGTTGGTGGCGCACAGAGGTCCCATTTAGAACCCAGATTCACACCATAGACCATTTTAACGCTAAAATCCTCTCCAGAAACCCTGATTTTGACGAAGGAGGAGAAGATTCTAGCAGTCTACTCACGAAGGTATATCCCTCCCTTTCTTTTTTTATTTATTACCCCATGACAATAAAATAGGAAAAAGAAAAATAGAAAAAGGGCCAAGTCGAAGAAAAGGAAAATCAACCACCTTCAAAAAGGTTCTGTCTTCGTAAAATAGTATTCGTCCCCAAAAAAACAATGTTTTGGTTTGGCTCCTTTTATAGCCGATTCCAAAAAAAATCAAAATACAAAGTTTTTTTTGTTTTATTCTTTTTCCATCTTGTATCTGCTGTTGTCGTGGTCTGATTTGCAGGTACGGAGGTGACATGGCATTCGACGCGAGGTGTATGAAGGTCTGCTGGTATGAAGGTCTGCTGGAGGTACGAAGGCGTGTGGTGACGCGCGTGAAGGCACGCGTGCGGCACGAAACTCCCTTTAGAACCCTTAGGGTTTCGATTTGCTGAAACAATTTGGGCCATTCGAGCCAGTTTCGGGGTTTGGGTTTAGTGTAATTGGGTAGGCTAATTTGGGTTTTTTTATTTGGGCCCCCATGTGGGCCATTTGGACTTTAAATGTAAATGGACTATGGATATTTTGGAATTTTATACTTTATTTATTGAATTTGGTTTAATTCTGACGGGCCCGGGCGAAATGGGCCTTCTACAGAAAACATCAAGTAATTTGCACCCAATAATGTATAAATCAAAGAAATTAAGCATTAAATGTTCAGTCATCACATGTTAACATTTCACCATAACATCACATATTATTTCAAGAATTAAGAATCAATTTTTCCATGGCATGTAAAATCTTTTAACACATAAACATTCAATTATATTGGCACAATCAATCAATTGTATTGGCTTAATACATCCATGGCAATAAGTAGATGTGTGATTATACATTGGATAAACAAATCTCCGAACACCCACAAATCAAATACAGTCCTTCGAATTGAGCAGATCGAAGCCACACGCTCCCTTATAGTGTCTCAAATAACCCGATGAGTGAAGACTCAAGCTCAACACTCCCTTATCTACTCCAAACAAATCAGTCCACCAAGAGCCATATGCTTACAACATCACAAATAATGGTGAGTACTCACAAATCCTATGGCATGCCAACTATATCCAATGGATCCACCATGCAATGTTACCTGTAACATCCCGAAATTGGTCTTAGTAGGATTGGGCCCAATGGGCCTTGGGCGTAGGAATGTTTAAAATTCTGAGAACAAGAGAATGACATTATTGCAAATTGGACTATTAGTTAAGTGAATTTGGAAGGTTACGAGGTTTCTATGAAGTCTCGGGTTTAATTGGGCCTTAGGAAAAATTTGGTATGTTAGCACTTTAAGGAGATAGAGTAAGTGACTTTAAGGCTTATAGTAATGAATGAGTAAATGGTTAGCATAAGATGAGTAATTGGTAAAGAGGTTATGGCATTAAGTGATGTACCTTGAGGGAAGAGGTTCAAATCCCATTGTTTGCAAATTTGACTATTATTTTTGCTTTCTTTCCTTATGTGTCGGCCAAGAAGTATTTTTGGTAAGTGTGGACTTCATTATTTTGGTAAGGTGGCTAAAAGAATATGGCAATGTTAAAGTTTTGGAAAAGAATCAAGAGGAATAGGAAGGAAAGGGGGATAAGGGACTAATATCGGGAGAGGTGTTTTGGAAAGTATGGGTGGCCAAACTTTTATCCTAGGGGGATGCATGTGGACGGTTTGAGGTAGATAGGTGGTGAAAATTTTACCTTGGCATTTGGTAAGGTCTTGGTTTTGTTTTGGCCAAAAATCCTATTGCAACCTTTGTGTCATCTTCTCTCCTTTTGCTACTTTCTTTGCCGAAATTTTCTAGCACAATAGTGCAATTTTTCTCTTCTCTTGAATTGGTCACATATTCATCTTTTGTCTAATTTCCTTGATAGCCGAAATTCTCCATTGCCTTTTGATTAATTTTTGGTGCTTGTTAGGCCAAAACCTTTCTTTGCACTATTTGGTACTCTCTAAATTTCTTTTGCTTTGTGCTGAATTTACAAGCCATTGGTGAGCACACTTTCTTCATTTCTTCCTTAAATAAACCTTAATCCATCTTTCACCATTCTTTTGTTTTCGAAATACTCACATTTCTTTTTGGTTCATATTTCTTTTAGTGTTGACCAAAACATTCCAAACACCTTGATATACCTTCTCATTTCTTTTAATCATTTCTTCTCATTTGTGTTGATATTTACTCCTTTGATCAATCGAGTGATAGTGGAAGGCTGAAACTTTGACTCATCTGTAGCCATTGTACAATCATTAGAAATCAGAACTAATATCGTTAAGGTAAGGGATTCATCATGGTTCTTTTTGGATCTTTTTCGTTGACCGGTAATTTTGCTTAACGAAATAGTGGTTGTGACTAATCGATTATATTTTTAGGGACTAAATCACTCGATCTATCCCTCGTAATAAGAGACTCGGATTGTTGGTAAGTATATACATTTTTAATCAATTGAAATAATTGGTTGAAGTAATAAATTCGATTTTGGACTAATTGTTGACCGATTGTATCTTTAGGTGCCGCGGAGAATATCGTGTTATAGATTTCGAATAAGGTGTGTAATCCCATACCCTTCCGAATATATGTTTGAAATGGTGAGTAAGTCTCACATCACTTTGAAATTTTACATGAAATATTCTATGATTCGGTTTAAATACCGAAGAAAACTGATAACCGACATCCGTGATCACTCGGACGTGCGTATGCTCGTAGTGGTAATCATGTTTTGTAATAAAATAGTTTCAGTTAGAAATAGTGACGTGTATTTGAAAAATCACAAAAATGGATAAAAGGAATTACAAAGTAAGTAAGATATCAGATTAAATCTTCTGTGTCTACATTAATATGGAAGAAACGGAGAAGGAAAACGAATATTATATTATGAGATATGTTAATTTTAGTGAGACTTGTTTTGAATGACTTCGGGGTATTCTGTTCTGTCTTGGAAAAATCGTATAAAATTATAAAAAGTGAATTATGGGACATAATTTATATGTATGGATTCCTTAGTGAGCCTATTATTAATAGAGACAAGTGGGAGCAGTATATGAAAACTGTACAGTGAGATATTTGGATTTTGGGTAAGAGAGGTCAGGATCATTGGACAGTGAAACAAGGGAAACTTTAAGGAATAAAATGTACTAAATGGTTAAGGTAAAAATTCTGGAAAAATTATAGTAAGAAGAAATATGAGTCTAGTTTCAAATAAAATTTACGGATTTAGATTTTGAGATTCCTAGCATGAGTTATAATCAATTTAGTCAATATAACGCAGATGGACAGTTTCAAACTTTTATGCCCCAAATTAGTAGTTAAGCCTTGGTTACGAAATTACCATAATACCCTTAGAGGGTAAATTACCGAAATGCCCCTGGGTTGAGAGATTACCGAATTACCCTCGATGGGTAAAATTACGAAAATGCCCTTATAAGACAAATTACAAAAATGCCCTTATGGGCCGAATTATGGAATTACCCTTAATGGACTAAATCGATAAAAGTGATATATGGGCCAATTGTGATATTTGATATATGTGCCAAATGTGATATTTTCTACATGGGCCAAATGTGATATTTGATATATGGGCCAAATGTGATATTTGCTATATGGGCCAAATGTGATATTTGCTATATGGGCCAAAATGTGATATGGGCCAGATTGTTTAAATTTTTATAATGGTAGTATGTTTGTAATAATTATATGAGCAATTATTGTAAATGAATATGCATACATGATTTGCATGGGTTGGGATATTTAACGAAGAGAAGTTCTGGTAGCTTTGCTACAAAATTCTTATGGCCTCGTGCCCAGTTTGATATATGGCCTCGTGCCTAGTTTGATATATGGCCTCGTGCCCAGTTTGATATATGGCTTCGTGCCCAGTTTGATATATGGCCTCGTGACCAGTTTGATATATGGCCTCGTGCCCAGTTTGATATATGGCTTCGTGCCCAGTTTGATATATGGCTTCGTGCCCAGTTTGATATATGGCCTCGTGCCCACTTTGATATATGGCCTCGTGCCCAGTTTGATATATGGCCTAATGCCCAGTTTGGTGTGTTGGCAGGGTGGGTGACTAAAGCTCCCCACAGGTGTGTTGGTTGGTACAAGTGGTGTGTAGCAGATGGAAAACTAGGTTTGGTTGGAAAATTGCATAACACATGCATGCTATATATGATATTATGCTATGATTGTAATGGGCTTTGACCCAATAAATGTTTAATTGAATTTTTGGCCCAGTGACAATGGTAAGTGGTTTACACACTGAGTTCTTGTAACTCACCCCCCTTCTCTTAACCCTTGTAGGTAATACTCAGTGACGAGGACTTGGAGCCATGGATGACTTGGTGGAGGCTATGCTTTGGAAATAACATTTTTGAATATTAGTAAACTACCTTTTCATTTTATTTGATTACTTTTATTGTTTTCGGGTTTTAAAGTTGTAATAAGGCCTCTGGGATATTTTTATTATTTTCTTAAATTGTTTAAAAAGGGAATTTTCTAAAAATTTAAATAATGATTTCCAAAATCGATTAACAATGGTTTTTATAACAAACTTTTACAAATGATTTAACTCAGAAATTCTTTTTCAAATTATCAACGATATTTTCAAAAGTCACGGTTTTAAAAGCTCACTACCTCGATTTTCGACTCATCAATCAACCTATCAAGAATACTTGTATTTTATCTATGTTTCCGCAATGTTTTCAAATATGTTTTCGCAACCCAAAAGGTTTCTAAAGATAATTACGTTTTCAAGTAGTTAACAATTGCTTAAGTGTTTTGGTTTAAACAAAGAGACTGTAATTCTCAAATAAGTTTTTAACAATCGCAAAGATGATTTAAAAAAAAAAAACTTCTTCCATGTGACATGCCAGATTCGGGCCTAACTTCTAGGCTGGGTTTGGGGTGTTACATTGCCAATATAATCATACATACAGGGCATAAAATCTATTGTTTAATCACTTAATTTATGATGTTAAAATGCAAGTAAAAGCATGTTGCTAACCAATTTTAACATCAATAAAATTAAGCATAGCAAATATAATTTTCCAAATATTCATATACCAATTAGAACACCTTTATCAAATGTTCAATAAATCACTAATTCGTGCTCCAAATATCAATTTATTCCATACAATTTAATCATGCTAAAAGCATAATACACAACGTCCAAAACAAATTGCCATTTTGCTCTTTTATAAAATAAAACCTATTTTTGCAAACCCAACCATCCAATATGCAATTAAGTCATTAATAACACCAATTAAACCTTTAATTTAACACATAATCAGACCAATTTACCAAATTTCCCTTAATATCATTCACCTCCACATTTAGCCCTTTAAGCAAAAATGTGTTCAAACAAGCAAGTTTGAGCTTTAATTCTGATTTGCACGTTCCTCCTCTTGATGTGGAGCTTTAACAGAGACAAAGTATGAATTACAAACTAACAATAGCAACAAGAAACACAAAATTTGATAAAGTATATGAATCTAAATCATTGCTCTAAACTACCTTACCAATGTTGCACAACTAAGCCGAAATATGGAATTCCTCAACTAAACTCCCTTTTTAGCACCTCAAACCAGTTCTAACCTTCATTTCTAGTCCAATAACATGTATTCTAAGTGTTAATTTCATCATTTAATTCATTTCATAATTTTCCAAAAAAATCATCCATGTTCTTGATCAAATTCGAATTTCTCAAAATTGGTCCATAAAACGTGTTTGATCTTTTGGTTTAAGATTAAAAACCTCTTATTAGACCTATTTTGAGCTTAGATATCCATTAATATTCGGATTCCAACTCAAAATTAAAGATCCACCATTGTTGATCCTCAAGTTCAAGAAAGAAGAAATTAAAGTTGAAAATTCATTATAATCACTTTAATTAACAAATAATGATTGAAATCAACTTAAAAATAAGTTTAGATATGAGGATTACCTTCAATTGAACTCAAATCATTGATTTGGAAGTTTGAATCAAAATTCTTGAAGAAATTCGGATGACTTTTTGCCCGACTTTGAAAATTATTTCGAGGGATTTTAGAGAGAATTTTGGGAGAGAAAAAGTTTAGATCTATTCTCTAATGTTTGGTTTATGAAAACAAGAAAAAAAAGAGAGAAAAGCTCTCAATTTGGGTGGAAAATGAGTGAAAAGTGAGGCAGTGCAGAGTTTTTAAATTGAAAACCCCCACCTAATTTTCAAAATTTGGGGAATTTGCCATCATGCCATTCTCCCTTTTCCCTTGTTTTACAATTTGCTTCATTCCCTCCAAAATTTTGAAAATATGGTTTATTTCCATAAAACCTCTTACACATTTCCCTCGTTTTTCAAATTAGTCCCATTTAATTAATATTTTAAACCACCCAATTAAGCCCCCATTTTAAATTATTTTTAAACTCCAATTTAACCCAAAATATTTATTTTTACCCAAAAATTATTTAAAACTATAAAATTAAATTTTCTAAAAATATTTTTATTTTTTGAAATATTATTTACCTATTTTTAGATGAAATTAACCTAACTAATAAGAATATAAATCGCTAATTAACCCGATTAATTCCCAATTTTCACTCGGAACCCGGTAAGCATACCTAGAACTACTAGATCTATTTTCGGGACCTTACACAAAACATATCCTTGTAGATCATACCCTTTAAGAATCAACATATTCGATGTTTCAATAAAAGAAAGTTGTTCTCACTAACTTTAATAGTATCATGCTTTGGAAAATGTTGAATTCTCTTGCCAATTGCAGAAGAAACTGATCCTGGCTTAGGTTGATGAGAAATCACCTGCTCACCAACATTTGAAGAATGAAGTTAGCTTCCCTCGTTGTAACGACTTGATTTTCAGAAGTACAAAAAAAATGCGATTTTTCAACCTCATTTATATAAACCAAGTTCGTAAATACTAAATATGAATATTTACGGGGATATGTTAAAGATCAATTCAAGTAATTTTATTGAATTAATAGTTAATTATAGCTTAAGGAATAAATTGTAAAGTCCAATCATTATAGATTTTAATTGACCAATGGCTAAATGGATTTAAATAAAATTAACCAAATGCCTAAAATGATAATTAAGCCATTTTAACTAAGTTTTAGTGCATAATGATGGCTTCTACATTAAAACATGATTAGTAGTTAATTAAGTCAATCAAATAAGATTAATTAACTAAATTAAACATTAAACAAACAAAGAAAGAAAGCTTCAAGGGTTTCAAAACATTTGAACAATATTAGGTAGGTGATTTCAAGTCATTTTATTGTAATTTTTATGGATTTGAGGTCATGAGCGCTTGATTTAGCTAGCCCATGTACCAATTTGTAAAAATATTAAAGTTTTAGAAAGTTTTCATTGTTGATTTCCTGAAGAATTGGCTTGAAATAGATATATTTTACGCTTATAATATAAAAAGGACTAGATTGTAAAGTTAATTTAGCTTGTTATTAACTTTGTTACATCAGTGACCAAATTGAATAATTGTAAAACTTGTTATGGAATTTTGTTAGAAATAAAAAGTATAAGGTCCCTAATTGTAACACCCCAAACCCGACCTAGATCTTATGGCCAGATCTGGAAGTTACTGCACTTTATTTGATAATCCAGAATCCGTTTGACTTGTAAAATGACGCTAGCTCTTGCTAAGTAAAAATTTAGCTCAATAAGGAAAATATCTTTCTTTCTATTTTGAAGAAATCGTTAACTAATTTTACTTTCAAAACAGTCAAGTTTGCAGTGAAATTCTTGGTCTAATTCGATTTTTGAAAAAAAAAATACAATTTGTCGTTGGAAAATGATGGTTTTGCAAATAAAGTGATTGTCTTAAGAAATATGTCAAAACAGTTAAGAACGGAAAATAAAAAAAGAAAATCCAAACTTTTAAAACAATCCAAAATAGTCCAAAAACAACCGGATTAAATACGAATATGTTAAAGTTACACAATAGAAATAAGTAGTCGAGCTCTCATTGCACCAACCGGCTTAAGTTTGAGGATTACCTGAGAATCAAACAAACCGAGAATGAGCTTACAAGCTCATTGTGTAACACATAATAAAATCAACAGATACAAATTCAAACAAGCTTTCAGATTTCAACGGACATATTTCATATACGAAAATAAAATCAGAAGATAATAGATGCAAATATACAATCCTACCCCTATCCGCTACACACCATATAGGGTATTAAATACCATCCAGCCCTACACACCACTTAATGTCGATCTGATACTTTTCAGAATATTTGCAACCTCGTTGTCAGATCAATAAGCGATTTACAGCCAAATATAGTATACATGTGGTTGAGCCACCAAATATGATAAATAAATTAAACTGCCCATAATTCCTCCAAAAACACAAATCCTACCCCAAATGCACATGCAGAACTAATAGATGTCAGAAATACATGCTTTATGACAGGTAAAAATAATGCTTATCTAAAAACAAATCATACTTATCACATTACAGATCATACTTATCATATTTCAGAACATACTGAGCATATAACACATTAATCATACGTACTTTAATTATATTTAACACAACAAAACAACAGATGTCATGATTTATAACGTAATTTTTATCAAACGGACCCTACGAAAGGCTTACATTCGATTCGTACGATGAATACAACCCTAAGGAAAAATTTTAGATTTTGGACCCATACGACTGTGTGGCCCACATACCTACCGGCTAGCCTATGTGGCCCACACGGCCTAACACACGGTCTCATACACGTCCATATGGCCCACACGACCCAATTGGCCCAAATCGTGTGGCTCACACGGTGTAGCACACGCTCGTGTGGCATGACAATTTCAAACTTTGGCTTTCATCATTTGCTATTTTCTCAGGTTTTCGTTACACACATAGGTATTTGATAAACCATAATTTACACATATTTTAACCTCATGTTTGGCTTAATTTTGGATGAATATTGATTAGATTTGATGAATTCGATGCTCCTAATATCTTAATTTCATGTTTTATACTCAGGAGAGCATTGGAGGATGAAAAGAATGAGAAACGGGCCAAAAACAGAGAGATTGGGCCAAACTAAGAAATCAACACGGCCTGGAGTTCACCACACGGCCGTGCCACTTTAGAACTTCGAACATGGCACTGGCTTGATTCACAGGCGTGTCCCTCGTCATGAGAAAGAAGAATTTCATTTGGATTAGGATACTTTCGGGCCAAGAAAGGCATCTCGAAGCTTATATAAACACCCTAGGAGGCAACTTAAATGGGAGTTCGACAGGACATCGAATATAGGTTGTGAAGCGAAGCCAGAGAGGGCCAAATTGTGGGATTTACTTGAAGATAGCTAGTTGATTCATCTCAAGAAGCCGAAATTATACTCAAGACGAAAGATCTTCCCTTTAATTTCCTTCAGGGGGTTTTAGGGGTTTTTCTTATTTTTTTTATACTTTCTTCTGAGATGTATTCTTTTATAAACATGAACTAAACCCCTTAAATACCTAAGGGGGATGAAACCGAAGACGGATCTTGTTATTTTTTTTCTGAACTATATGATAAATATTTGATTTGTTCTTAATTATGTGTCCTTTATTCTTGCTTTGATATTTCAAGATATTGATTCAAGTATTGATGTGCTTAGGTAGTTGAGCAAAAGTCCTTGTTTAAGAGTAGATCTAGCATAGTTGAGTGGAGTTGATCGCACTTGTAGAGATAGGATGACCAAAATCTATCGGATTAGGGTCAAACCTAATATGGGAGTCCATAGATCGAGTTAATACAACTCTAGGGGTTTTAATTAGAAAGAGATTTCAATTAATCAACCTAGGGTTAGAAGTTAGTAGCCTTGAGAGAGGTATTAATATAAATTAGGGAATCCTACAGATCAAGTCAAGTGAATAAATCGTCTGGTTCAGAGTTAGATAACAAGTGAAGTCTAGATGGATTCTTCCTCGGGTATTGTCTCGATCAATTGGTTTTTCCAAAAGTATTTCCCCAATTCATTCTCTGTGTCTTAGCATCTTTAGCTTAGTAATTAATTAGTTTTAGATTAAACATCAATTCCCTTAATTCTTAGGCTAAATAATTGAAAGATAGTAATTACTAATACTCTTGGTCCTTGAGGATACGATATTTCTGGTCTTGCCATAGCTATACTATCAAACGATAGGTGCGCTTGCCTTATTCGTTGTCATAGTTAGTTTGGACCTGATTAAGTTTTTGGTGCCGTTGCCGGGACTAAGATATTAGGAAAACTAAATTTTTATTACTTTAGCCATTTTACTTATTTGCAATTTATATTTATTTTATTTTTAACTTTACTAATTTTTCTTTTATTTTTTTTGGCAGGTAATTCTAGTTTATGACTGGGAGGAACCCGTCAGGACCCTTGATTTTTGACAGTGATATAGAAGCTACCGCTCACAAAATCGAAGAGAACTAAGGCAAAGCCTACAGTACATAGAAGAAGAGCAAGAAGACGAAACCAATACTACCGAAGAGATGGCTGATAACAATCCGTAAACCCGGTGAATCAAAATCCTATTCCTCGTACTATGTACGATTATGCTAAACCTACTTTAATAGGAACTGAATCAAGTATTGTTAGACCGGCTATTGCTGCAAATAATTTTGAAGTGAAACCTAACACTATACAGATGATACAACAATTTGTTCAGTTTGATGGTTTACAGGATGAAGATCCAAACAATCACTTGGCAAATTTTTTGGAATTCTGCAACACTTTCAAAATAAATGGCGTTTCTGATGATGCCATTCATCTTCTGTTGTTTCCTTTTTCATTGAGGAACAAAGCTAAACAGTGGTTGAACTCATTACCTTAAGGATCAATCACTACGTAGGATCAATCACATGCTCGTGTGGCCCACATGACCCAAATCAGTCTAGCTCGTGTGTCACACACGGCCTACCTGGCCATACACGGCCGTGTCATGAGCGCACGGCCTGGCCTTGTCGATCACACGCCTGTGTCATGTCACACAGCCTACCACATGGGCGACCACGTGCTCGTGTGGCATCGACAGTAAGGTTTTTAACTTTTTGAAACCTCGTTTTATGTGCAATCAAGTACACACCTGGTACTATTTTTTTGCCTAGACACTCCCGAGCACTCTAGTACCTTTGATTGAAATGAGAACTCAACGCACTCAACTCGTCGATTAGGAATGATTCACAGCCCCTTGATTAACTCCGAACGCGCATTCCAAAGATGAATAACAGAAACGATTGAAAGAAAGAAGGAAACGAAAAGAGGGGTAAATCAATGGAATTTCAGTAGCAAAAGGAACAATGGGAGCAGAAAATGGGAAAAAAATAGTTGAATTTTGCAAAAAGAAAATAATACTGAACAGAATCTGATAACCCCTAAATCTTTCCCCTTAATTCTCTCCACCAAACTCCCCATTCCATCCACAACTTTGATTTTAAGTCCAACTCTAAATCTCCTAGACGAACGAGCAAAAATAAAGCCCACACCAATATTTAAACACAGGACCTCCCCCACACCAACACTTCACTTTTCCACCAGACCAGAGAGCCCATTTTGTTAAGTATTTACAAACAATTTCTTAAATGCCTACTAACCAGAGATAGGGCTTTGCTCATAAAAATACTAAAATTTGCCCAAGTCATGGCTTGAACTTGGGACCTCCCACACACACTCAAAACACTTAACCACTGAAGTAGATAAACATTCATAATAATAAAAATTAAAATTTTGGGGCGTTACAATTCTACCCCCTAAAAGAAAATTTCGTGAATTCTACCCCCTAAAAGAAAATTCTATTGTTGAAATTTATCTGATCAGAATAGATGAGGATACTGCTGACACATTGCATCCTCAGGCTCTCACTTGGCCTCCTCAGTGCTATGATTCCGCCACAACACCTTCACTAATGGAATGGATTTCTTTCGAAGAACTTTTACATCGTAATCTAGAATCTGAACTGGCTCTTCCTCAAATGTCAAATTTGGCCTAACCTCAATCTCCTCCACAGGAACAATTTGAGTTGGATCAAAGCAATAGCGCCTCAGCATAGAGTCATGAAACATGTCATGGATACGATCCAACTCTGAAGGTAACTCCAACTGATAAGAAACTGGTCCCGCTCACTTCAGAATACGGTAGGATCCAATAAACCTAGGGCTCAGCGTGCCCTTATGACCAAACGTCAAGATTTTTTCCATGGCGGGACTTAAAAAAAACAAAGTCCCCCATAGAATACTCAATCTCACGTCTTTTTAGATCCACATACGATTTCTGCTTGTCTAATGCTGCTTTCAGTCGATCCCGAATCAATTTGACCTTATCTTAGTCTCAGAAACCAATTCAGGACCTAGAACACATCGCTTGCACAACTCAGTCTAACATAAGGGAGTGCGACACTTTTGACCATATAGGGCCTCATAAGGTGCCATATGAATGCTAGACTGGTAACTATTATTATAGGTGAACTTCAGTAATGGTAGATAATCCTCACAACTGCCTCAGAAATCAATAGCACAGCTCCTCAACATGTCCTCTCGTATTTGAATCACCCTCTCAGATTGACCATCGGTCTGAGGATGGAACATAGTACTGAAGTCCAACCTTGAACCCATAGCTTCATGTAACTTCCTCCAAAATCGAGACGTGAGAAGAGGATCCCTATTAGAGATGATCGAAATCGATACCCCATGTAGTCTCACTATCTCAGAAATATAAAGCTTCGCTAGCTTCTGCAGAGAATAATCCACCCTAACCGTTATAAAGTGCGCAGACTTGGTCAACTGATCCACGATGACCCATACCGAATCTTTCTTAGTGGGTGTTAGGGGAAACCCACTAACGAAGTCCATGGTTACTCGTTCCCACTTCCATGGAGGAATCTTAAGCGATGCAGCAAACCCGAAGGTAACTGATTCTTAGCCTTAACTTGCTGGCAAGTTAGACATTTAGACACAAAATTAGTGACCTCTCATTTCAATCCTAGCCACCAATATAATTCACGGAGATATCGGTACATCTTATTTCTGCCAGGATATATAGCATAAGGGTTACTATGAGCCTCTCTCAGTATAGACTGTCTCAAATCAATATTATTTGGAACACAGATCCGTCTACGAAAATAGAGTACCCTATCACTATTCAGTCCAAAATCCATAGTGCTACCACTCTAAATCTATCGAATGAAAACCTAAAGACTCGTCCTCCAACTGCTTACCCCTAATCTACTCAATCCATGTCGGCTTAACCTGAAGCTCAGCTAATAAGCTACCATCATCAAATAAGCTTAGGCGAGCAAACATCGCCCTCAAATCAGTCATAGCTCTACGGCTCAGTGTATCGGCCACCACATTGGCCTTGCCAGGATGGTATTCAATGGTGCAATCAAGTAGCTCAATCCATCTACACTGCCTAAAATTTAGCCCTTTTGAGTATGGAGGTGCTTGAGGCTCTTGTGATCAGTGTAGATGATACACTTCTCACTATACAAATAATGCCTCTAGATTTTAGAGCAAAAAATACGGCGGCCAATTCCAAATCATGTGTCGGATAGTTTGCCTCATGCGTCTTAAGTTGACGTGACGTATATGCTACCACCTTACCATCCTACATCAACACATACCCCAAACTGACATGTGACGCATCACTATAAACCGTGAACTTCTTTCCAGGTTCTGACTGTATCAAATACAGTCTTGAGCTTCTCGAAGCTCACTTGCTGCGCATCAGACCAGACAAACGGTACACCCTTACGTAGCATTTTAGTTAAGGGTGCAGCAATCAGTGAGAACCCTTCCACAAACCGTCAATAATTACTTGCCAGCCCTAAAAAAATACAAAATTTTGACACATTCTTAGGTTGTTTCCAATCCAGTATAGCCTTAATCTTTTGAGATCGACTCGAATCCCATCAGCAGACACCACATGACCCAGAACTGTTACTTCACGTAATCATAACTCACACTTGCTAAACTTAGCATAGAGTTACTTTTCTCTCAAAATCTGAAGAACAATCCTAAGGTGCTCGTCATGCTCATTATCAGTCCCTGAGTAAACCAGTGTATCATCGATGAACACTACCACAAACTGATCCAAATAAGGGTGAAATGTTCAGATCATCAAATCCATAAAAGCTGCAGGAGCATTAGTCAGTCCAAATGGCATTACTAGAACTCGTAGTGACCATAACGAGTCTTAAACACCGTCTTATGTATGTCATCCTCATTGACCCTCAACTGATGATACCCAGATTGGAGGTCAATCTTAGAAAACACCGAAGCTCCTCAAAATTGGTCAAATAGATCATCTATCCTCGGTAGGGGGTATTTATTCTTAATGGTCAACTTGTTCAGTTGCCGGTAGTCGATACACACCACATGGATCCATCCTTCTTCTTCACAAATAGTATCGATGCTCCCCACGGAGACACACTAGGGCAGATGAACCCACGATCTAATAACTCCTGAATCTAAGCCTTTAGTTCCATAAGCTCCTTCAGTGCCATTCGATAGGGAGCGATGGACACCGAGTTGTACCAGGTAGGAGCTCAATAGCAAACTCAACTTCACGATCCGGAGGTAAACCAGGTAGCTCCTCATGAAAGACATCCAAAAAATCCTTCACAGTGTGAATATCCTTTTCAGTAGAGTCCCAAGAAGTGGAAACACTAACGTAGGCCAAGAACGCCTCACATCTCTTACGAACTAATTTCTCAGCCATCAGTTCAGTAATCATATTTGACAGATAATCTTGACGCTCTCCAATCATGACTACCTCATCATTCTCTTTAGTCCTCAATACGACCCTCTTAGTCGCGCAATCCAAGCTAACACGATGCTTGACCAACCAATCCATCCCCAGAATTAAATCGAACTCCCCAAAGGGAAGCTCCATCTGATCAGCTAGAAAGATTTCTCCTTGAACCTCTAAAAGAACGTCTCTAAATAGCTTGTTAACCCTTATAGATTGCCCCAACGGACTCAGTATAGTAACCTCGCTCGTAGTGCTCTCAACCAAGATCCCCAAATTTCCAGACACAATATAGACTATATAAAAGTGAGTGGATCCTATATCTATCAATGAAATATAAGGTACATCATGAATAAGGAATATACTCGTAATGACGTCTGGAGCATCTCCATCCTCTCGGCGATGAGCAGTATAAACTAGAGCCAGCTACCTCATCTCAATCTGTCCGGCACCTCTACCTGGTGTTCTCTGTCCACGGCCCATACCATTACCACCTCTGACCTGACCACAGCCCCTCGGAGGCTGTACAATACTAGTACTCAGAGCTTTCCTCTGATCAGCCCTTAGCAGACATTCTCTAATACGATGTTCAAACGACCCACATCTTAAGCATGCCCCAGTCCTCTTCCAACACTCTCCCTGATGGCGTCTACTACAATCAGTACATGGCTGCAGTCTAGTAGCAGCAATAGGGGCCCCAACTCTAACTGGCCCATTAGCTTTGGCCTTTTTTTAGGCCTCTATATAGATCTCGAGGGCTCTGAATCCCTCTTGTTCCTACCTCTTTCTCTATCACAATTTTGGCGCTCAGTGAGCTTAACCTCCTCAGCAATCTTTGCCTTCTCGACCAAGGCAGAAAAATCCCGCTCCCATCTGCGGAGCTATCAAAACCCGCAAGTTATCTCTGAGGCCATCCTCAAAGTGAACACATTGCTCGTACTCAGATGACACCATTCCTCGCGCATAGCGGCTTAGTCTTAGAAACTCGGCCTCATACTCGGCCACTGATCGATCTCTCTGAGTTAATTCAAAAACTCCCTCAAACGGGCATTCACGTAACTGGCTCCCACATATTTTCCCTGGAAGACGGTCTTAAAGAAATCCAGGTCAATCGTTCGGGCTGAGTGCCCTCTTTAACAATAAGCCACCACTGATATGCCTCATCACGCAGCAACGAGACTATACCCTTTAATTTCTGCTATGGGGTGCAATCTAGATCATCCATAATCCTTTTCGTGGCCTTAATCCAGTACTCAACTACATTAGGGGCAACTATAGTGACACCCTTAAATAACTCAGCCCCATTGGACCGGAGTCATTTCGTAACCAACCCTCGGCCCCCAGATCTAGTATTCAGCCCAGAGACCCTCTCCAAAATCTTGAGTGTAGCTTGGGACAATGCATTGTCCCCAACCATGCGATCTTGAGACCCAATCTCAATAGCAGGCGACACTGGCATCTCACTAGTATCCAAGTTAGGCAGGTTGCCAGAAGATGAGGACCTAGCTCAAGCCCTTCTACGACCTCTACCACGGACTCTGGTACCCCGTTTGTGGATACCTCATGTGATCATATCAAATCGAATTATCTGTATTTAGAAATTTTATGAATCAGTTGCAATTCAATATTTATAAATATATGTTTTATGTAGAATAATTGGTAATTCAAAGTTTGTTTTCTTATATCGCAGTTTCACTACAGTTTTTAGTATACACTAACTAAAGTGTTTTCATTACAGTATAGTACCTATAGTAGTTTTAGAATATACTATCAATAATAGTTTCAGTTTAAAATAATTCACAGTTCAGGATGCTTACAGGATCGGCGCCAGAGACTCAATGTACCACTTACTCAGTAAAACATTTCAAATCATTTCGTAATCAATTCTTCAAAACCAAATTTTAAAACCCATAATCCACAGCTGAGTTTTGCAACCTGGCTCTAATACCACTAAATGTAACACCCCAAACTCGACCTAAACGTTATGGCCGAATCTGGAGATGTCACATGATAGCGTGTTGAAACTAAATTGTTACGATAAAATTGTTTCCATTAGTTTACTCTTGTTGACTCCAAAATCACCTACTTATTTACTCAATTGTTTTAAAACACCATTCGTTGTAGAAGCTTTAGAAATTATTTAATTTATGAAAAATTGAATTAATTAGGTAAATCTGTCCATCTTAGAAAAACCACTTTGTTTTAGAGAAAACCGTTTGTTTGTTGAGTTTGTGCAGTTATTAAATCTACGAAAACAATCTCAAATCTGAAATAAAAGTAAACAGTCCAATTTACATAAAAAATAACCCATAAAGTAATTATGAAATAAATATTAAAACTAAAATTAAAACAGTTTAAAAATACGTACAGCCACCGTCAAATCCACCGCTACACCGATCCGTCAAGTCTAGGAATTACCTGTGCACATTAAACAGAGAAGGGTGAGTTTACATAAACTCAGTGTGTAATCCCACAAAAACAAACAACAGTAATCACAGTGCACAGTCAAACACATTTTTGGGCCTAAGCCCCTTTTAGTATCAATAATGGTTTGGGCCTTAGCCCATCTCAGTACAATATCAAATATGCAGTAGGGCCCTAGCCCATCACAATATCAATTGCATTAGGGCTTCAACCCATCACAGATCAGTAGCAATCATGCATTCTTCAGTAACAATGTCCTACCCAACCGGCCTCTACACATCATCTCTATCCAACTCTACACTCCATGTGAGGATTAAATTAACCCATCCATCCCTACACCAGGTAGTACCGAATGCGGCATAAAACAGTAGTTTGCATCTGAGCTGCCAGTATATTAGGCTTAAGAGTCTTTCAGTACACTTCCTCCAAATATAATCAACCCAACCCCATCCAATGCAAGATACAAATCATGACATGCTATCTCATGATATCAGTACATATAACCAGTTCAGTATACATGCATACTATCATCATGCTCAATATATATAAATCAAATAATCAGTTCACACAATTAGGGGTCTAAGTGAAGCTTACCGATCGTACAGTAGGTTCACAGTCGACTTGGGTGACCCGTGCAACGTTTACAATCAATTCAGTGAAAATGGGCTCACAAGCCCATGTGGCTTGCCCGTGTAAGCCCACACGACCCAAATTGGCCTTGGCCATGTGGGTCACATGGCCTGGCCCAACGTCCCATACGACCGTGTAGCCCATATGGCCCAAATCAATCTAGCTCATATGTCGCACGCGGCCTACCTGGCCATCACACGGCCGTGTCATGAGTGTATAGCCTGACCTCATCGATCACACACCCGTGTCATGTCATACGGCCTACCACATGGGCGACTACATACCCGTGTGGCATCGACAGTGAGGTTTTTAGCTTTCACCGAAACCTCATTTTCTGTGCAATCGAGTACACACCTGGTATTGTTTTGCTGCCTAGAAACTCCCAAGCACTCTAGTACCTTTGATCGAAACAAGAACTCCACGCACTCAACTCGTCCCAAAGATGAATAAAAGAAACGATTGAAAGAAAGGAGGAAATGGATAGATGGGGTAATCAAAGGAATTTCGGCAGCAAAAGGAACAATGTGAGCAAAAAATGGAAAAAAAAAGCTGAGTTTTGTAAAATGAAAACAATATGAATAGAATTTGATAACCCTCAAATCTTTCCCCTTAATTCTCTTCACCAAACTCCCCATTGCATCAACTACTAATATTTTAAGTCCAACTCAAACTCTCTTGGACGAACAAGAAAAAATAATGCCCACCCCAAGATTCAAAACCATGACCTCCTCCACACCAACACTTCACTTATCCACCAGACCAGCAGGCCCATTCTGTTAAGTATTTACAAACAATTACTTAAAAGCCTACTAACCAAAGATAGGGCTTTGTTCATAAAAATACTAAAATTTTCCCAAGTCATGGCTTAAACTTGGGACCTCCCACACACACCCAGAACACTTAACCACTGAAGCAGATACACATTCGTGTCACATATTCACAGTAATAAAAATTAAAATTTTGGGGCACTACTGTAACACCCTGAATTAGGGGTTGTTTGTAATTCAATTAATTTCCCATGTGTGCTTAAAGAAATAAATAATATGACTTTATTTGGCATGTTTTAGGGTCTAAAATAACCCCGAACTAGGCGACCTAGTATTAAAATTTCTTTTAAGTATCAAAAGGAGGAGCTAGGTGAGATAGGGCCTAAATAAAGTTTTGGTGAAATATGACAAAAGAATGGGCTTGGCACAATTGGCTTGGTGCATCTAAGGGTTTGCAAGGGAGGTCTTGGGTTTGATTCTTAGGAGTTACAAGGGGGAAATGTTTTTTTCTTTTGGGTTTTTTGGGGCGTTAAAGTGAAGAGGGCTTTAAAGAAATTTTGGGCAAGGTTTGAGCATGAAAGTCCAGGTGGTTGGAGTGGCTTGGGGCACCACTTAAGAGTTTAGAAGTGGCAGGTCTCGAGTTCGAGACACAAAGGGCGCAAGGAGCATTTTATTTTGGGCTTTTTGTGTTAAAAGAAAGAGGGCTAAGAAGAAGGTCTTATAAATAAATGAAGGGGTTATTTGACATGAAAGTCTAATGGGAGAAGTGGCTAGGGCATTGGAAGAGAGGGTCAATGGAGGTCATTGGTTCGAACCTAAGAAGCAGCATATAGATTTTATTTTTTCTTTGCTGCTGGCGTGAAGGAGAGTAAGTGTTGGCTACTATTTGGACTCTTTAAATGATAAGGGATAAGCTTATTTTTTTTTTTGCTTAATTTCGGCTAGAAGAGTAGCTGTTAGTGTTTTATTTGCTATTAAATTGTTTAAGGAAGATTAGGAGATAAAGATTTAAGATAAACCTTGTTTAATTGTTGATAATTAAAGGCTAAAGTTAATTACAAAATCAAGGTGTTGGCCGAATATGGGACTCCTTGGGAGGCCATCCATATTCGGTTTTGGGCAGCAAAGAAGTGCCAAAAATTCTACAAATTTTTCTTTTCTTTCTCTCCATTTAGTTGCTGCCGAATTTCCCTAGCCTCTCTTGCCAAAATTCTTCCAAAAGTTTTCTTCTTCTTTTTCTTCTACTAAGCCAAAACTACCACCACTTCCCCTACATCTCTTATTTTTCTTTTTCTTTCCCTAGTAGCCGAACCTACCTCCTTCTCTTCTCAAAAAATCCAGCCCTTCAAACTTGAGTTAGCCGAATCTCTTCCATCCCCTTTTTTCCGAAATCTTTCCTCCTTCATTAGAGTTACTTTGGCCGAATAAGCAAGGGAACACAAGTTTCTTTTTGGGATTCTCTTTCAAACATTAGTAAGAGGTATGTGACATGGCCGAATGGTTCTTTTTGAATCTATGATTATGGCCGAATGGCCTATGACTCCAAATAATGTACCTAAATCATTTGTAGGAAAGCTTTCGGGATTTATTTTTCCAAGGGTGAGTTGGTAAGCACATTCGGTCAAGGGACCTTGATAAAAGTTTATTGTTTAAATGCCGAACTAATGTGTGTGCCATGGATTTAGGGGCTAATTAAGGCTTCGAGATTTGTTTGGAAATCAAATCTGTTCAAGATAAGTCCGCAAAAGAGCCCTTGGTATGAATTTGGTTTGGCCGAATAGGCCTTTGATACTAACAGTGATGAATGGCCAAATATAGGGTCAAGATCTAGCGTTGTAGATCGGATCTTCGGGATCTAGGAATTTCGGTAGTGTCAGGTGTGTAAAAACTCACTACACACTTTATTAATTTACATGACTTAATTGTTTGCCTTTAATCTTTTGGTTGTGATTAGCTTGTGGCATAATCATGGTTTCCGGGTAAGTCCCCTAACTTGTGATTTTTGATATACGATTTGCATGCCATCACATGATATTAAATGCTATGACATGAAATATGATAATTGATGTATAAGCATGTGATGGTGGGGTTGATGAGAGGAGGGGGATGATTTTATGGACTGTCGTCAGTGGTTTTGACCACAAGATGGGTTGGCCCCATCAGATTATTTGTGACCTATGGTCATTAGTGGTTTTGACCACATCGATTGATTATTTACGACAAGTCCCAGTAGTTTGGTACCACCAATGGTTTTGACCACACTTGATTATTTGTGACCTATGGTCATCAGTGGTTTTGACCACACGATGGGTTGGCCCCATCATTTAATTTGTGACTCTAAGTCATCAGTGGTTTTGACCACACGGGGTAGTTAAGGAGTATGGATGGTTAGGTTGGGTGCATAATTGCATGTTAGTTAATATTTTGTGTATGAGTTACATTCCGGGTGGGGGATTTACACACTTAGTCTTGGTGACTCACCCATTCCCTTAACATTTTGCAGATGAGTAGATTGCGGAGATGGAGCCGGAGAGGACTCGAGGCGGCCGTGCTTGTCTTTGGATTTGCTTTTCCTTTGCTTAAGTCAAAATTATTTATTTCCTAAGTTTTTATTTTGGGTTGTAATAAGGCGCTAATTATTGATGGATGTTTATTTTATTGCTTTATTTTACTCATGTTATATTACAAATGGAATTTTATAAATATTAATTGAACCGGATAAAAGCAACTTTTTCAACTAAGTAACTACTACGAGTTTTCAAGGAAGTTACCATCGGGTAACAAAATTTATCTAGTCACCAATAACTCAGATGATTTTAAAATGCTACATGATCAAATGTTTTCAAAAAGGGTTTCTCAGCCCAACTGTATCTATAAAAAGCCCAACTAAGTTTTCAAACCCCGTTTTCATACCTTAGTCAAATTTTACCAAGTTTTCACCAAACTTTCAAAAGGACTCAAATTATTTTACTCCGTGGCATACCAGATCCGGAGAGGACTCATGGGCCGGGTTTGGGGTGTTACATTTTTGGTATCAGAGCCCGATTCAAAACTCGACTGTGGGGGGCCCTAGGCCCAAAATGTTTTGTTTTTGTTAGTAGGCCTTATTATGATGTTTTGAGAAACTGTTTTGGCTTGAACAGCATGGCACCGAGTCTCCGGCACCTATCCGCCCAGGTAAGTACTTCTATCCATTTCTGTGAAATATTTGATGAGGGGTAGAAGGGTAAATTGGGAACGTAGACTATTAGAATAGAAACTGTTGAACCCTATGGCTAGCATACCTCAACTATGCATAAGACTTAATAATTCTCTAAACAAACCCTGTGAGTTGTTACTAAGCAAAAGATGTGGCAATTGTTATACGCATGTCTAGGATTGGATTCGGTGGGGGCCTGGTATTTAAGCAGTCCTCGTGACTCACCTCCTACTCACTTGAATCCTACCTGGTGCGTAGTAACGGTTCATCCTAGCTGAGAGACGTACTCACAGGCTGAACATAATAACTAAAACCCGAAAGGGACTAGCCGTTTTGATTTTGGAAATAAATAAAACTTTAGTTTTTTTTAAAAAAAATATAGACCAAAATACCCCTCAGTTTGAAAAATGACCAAAATACCCCTGACTTGTAAACTACCAAAATACCCTCCATATGAAAAAATTTTCAAATAGAAATTTTCAAAACATCCTTCTTTTTAAAATCACTTAGAACCCAATTTTTGGAAGTCATTTTGAGAAAATGCCCTGAATGTGAAAAATTACTAAAATACCCTTAGGGGTAAAATTACAAAAACGCCCTTGATTTATGATATTCCCAAAATACCCATAGTTGCAATAAAAAAATTCCATTATATACAAAGTACCCAAAACCTTAAATTGCAAAAACGTCATAATTTTAGAAATTACAAAATTGCCCCTAACCTACAAAATTACCAGAATACCCCTGACTTTCAAAATTTTGCAACATCACTATTTTGGAAAATACAATTATCAAAAAGAGCCCTCAAAGTTTTACAACTTTTGAAATATCCCTGATTTGATGAATTTTACAAATTTACCCTGATTTGTAAAAATTACCAAAATGCCCCTAAACTTTAAAATTACCAAAATACCCCCAGATTTCAAAATTTTTCAAAATATTCTAGGAATTTAAGAGTTTCAAAATGCTTTTTGACAAAATCACCGAGAATTTTATTTTTGAAAAAAAATTACGAAAATACCCCTATAGGACAAATTACGAAAATACCCCTGGGTAGTGGAAAAACAATCACCATGAAATCAACAATGTCTCTTTGGATGAATGAATGGAAAACTGTGTGCTTGTATGATTACGAAAGAACCACTCTTTAAACTCCTATCATAAAATTTCTTCGCGGATAACCAAGTGAAATACTAATGCATAAAATTCTTAAATAGATAAACGCAACCGCTAGAATGAGTTCAAGAGGTCATGGACGTCCGCCACGTGGCCGTGGTAGGGGTAGGATGACCTTGTTCGAGCCAGCAAGGTCTAGTCACAGGGTCTGGAAATGAGATGTCGGATCTACCGGCGATGGAAACTGAGTTTCAAGATCAGACGGGTGGTAATGATGTCGTGTCTCAAGCGGTATTACGGGTATTGGAATGGGTTGCTAAGGCAGGCGCGAGTGCAGGAACCCGTAAATCTGTGGCTGAACGACTCCAGGCTAACAGAGCAGAAGTATTCAGAGGAGTTTCTGGAGTGGCGCCCAGTACGGCGGAATATTGGTTAGAATCCACTGAGAGGATTATGGGTGATTTAGATTTCACAGCTGAGGAGAAGTTGAAGGGCATAATATCTCTGCTTCGGGATGAGTCGTATCAGTGGTGGCTCACCGTAAGGGATGGAACGGTGGCAGAAAATCTTACTTGGTAATTCTTTATGGATGCCTACCAGAAGAAGTATATCGAAACCAGTTACGTGGATGCATAGCGAAAGGCTTTCCTGAACCTAGTTCAGGGAAATAAGTCAGTAGCGGAATATGAGGCTGAATTTCTCCGGTTGAGTAGGTATGCTCGTGTTATTATGGGTACCGAGCATGAGCGCTATGTCAGATTTGAAGATGGGCTGAGGGATGAGCTGAGAATGATGATAGCTCCACAATAGGAACAGGAGTTTGCTATCTTAGTGGAAAAATTAAAGGTGGTGAAAGGGTAAGACAGTCGGTTAGACGGAACCAGGATCAGAATTAGAATAAGAGGAGTGCCGGACCTTCAAAGTTTTTTGGTAATCAGTAGAAGAAGACAAGGTTTGGTGGGTCGGAACAAGCTGCTAGGCCTACTGCAGCTGCTAATACTCAATGGCCGCCACAGTGTGATAGGTGTGGCAAGTCTCACAAGGGGGAGTTTTGGAATGGTAATCGAGGATGCTTCGAATGTGGGTCTATGGAGCATCGAGTTAGAGATCGTCCAAAAAAGGCAGCTAGGCTAAGAACAGAGGGTCAGGATCGGGCGCTGAACAGAAGGGATAACCAACAGCCTCAGAGGGGTCGTGGTGCAGGAAGAGGAGGTAATGGTGCTGGCAGAGGTCGTGGGGCACCGAGGGAAATCTGGGGTGGTACTTGAGGCTAGACAACTGGTTTGGTCTATGCCACGAGGCGTCAAGAGAGGCGGCGACGCATCGGACGTCATAACCGGTATGTTCTTGATCTTTGGTGTGCCTTATAATACCTTGATAGACATTGGCTCAACCCACTCGTACATTACTAGTAGCGTAGTGGAAACTTTGCACCTAGACTCTGAGCTTACTTCTAGGAAGATGACTGTACTAAGCCCCCTAGGTCACTCTGTAGAAGTAAGTAAACTCTATAGGGACGTACCCTTAAAACTCCAAGGGGTCGTGTTCTTGACTGATTTGATAGAACTACCGTTTGAGAGTTCGACTTAATCCTCGGAATGGATTGGCTAGTTAAGTACCAGGCTAGTCTAGATTGCGTGGCTAAGCGCATGGTGCTAAAGACCAAGGAAGGAGAAGAGGTGGTGATGATAGGTAAAAGGAGAGATTACCTATCTAACTTGGTTTCTGCTTTGAAGGCGGAAAGGATGGTGAGGAAGGGTTGTGAAGCTTTTGTGGTGCATGTTTGTGCCTTGGAAGCTAAGGATGTCGATGTGAGAGATGTCCGGACTGTAAGGGACTATACTGATGTGTTTCCAGAGGAACTTCCGGGACTACCTCCGGACCGTGAGGTTGAATTTAGTATAGACCTATTACCCGGAACCGCGCCAGTATCAATAGCTCCGTATCGGATGGCGCCGAAGGAATTGGTAGAGTTGAAGGCAGATCTAGGAGTTGTTGGATAGAGGATTCATTCGACCAAGTGTATCGCCTTGGGGAGCTCCAGTACTTTTCGTCAAGAAGAAGGATGGGACAATGAGGATGTGTATAGACTATCGGCAGCTAAACAAGTTGACGATAAAGAATAGGTACCCTTTGCCCAGGATTGATGATCTATTCGATCAACTCAAAGGGCATCCGTGTTCTCTAAGATTGACCTTAGGTCAAGGTACCATCAGCTTAAGGTGAAGGAGGCTGATGTCCACAAGACGGCTTTCCGTACTCGGTATGGTCACTACGAGTTTCTGGTAATGCCTTTTGGTTTGACGAATGCACCGGCCACGTTTATGGACATGATGAACTGGGTTTTCCAACCCTATCTAGATCGGTTCATCGTGGTCATCATAGACGACATCTTGGTGTACTCAAAGTCTAAAGTGGAGCATGACGCACATCTTCGTGTGGTTCTACAAGTTCTAAGGGAGAAACAATCGTACGCCAAATTCAGCAAGTGTGAGTTCTGGCTCAAAGAGGTAACTTTTCTAGGGCATGTTGTTTCGGCCGAGGAAATTAGAGTGGATCCCCGTAAGATTGAAGCGGTATTGGAGTGGAAGCCACCAAAGTCAGTTACGAAAATTCAGAGTTTTCTGGGGTTGGCAGGATACTATAGGAGATTTGTGGAAAATTTCTCCTTAATCGCAGACCGATTGACTAATTTCATTAAGAAAAGAAGTTAGTTTGTGTGGTCAGAAGCGGCGGAGAGTTTTGATAAGTCAAGAGGATTACGATAGAAGCTCGATTTTAATTGACTGGAGGCCGGAAGGAGTTCACTGTGTACTGTGATGCATCGCATACCGGTCTAGGGTGTGTGCTGATGTAAGAAGGAAAGGTGGTTGATTATGCGTTATGGCAGTTGAGGCCTCACGAAGCCAATTATCGACCCACGATCTGGAATTGGCTACTGTGGTGTTCGCCTTGAAAATCTGGAGGCACTACCTGTATGGGGAGAAGTCGGTAGTGTACACAGATCACAAGAGCTTGAAGTACCTCCTGACCCAGAAGGATTTGAATCTGAGGCAACGGAGGTGGATTGAGTTATTAAAGGACTATGATTGCTCAATCGAATACCATCCGGGGAAGGCTAATGTGGTAGCTGATGCATTGAGCCGAAAGGTGGTAGCAGATTTGCGAGCAATGTTTGCTCATCTAAGTCTATATGACGATGAGAGCCTTTTGGCGGAATTGCAAGTAAAGTCATCTTGGATTAATGAGGTCAAAGAGAGGCAATTGACCGATAAAGCTTTGAATACTCGAAGGTTGCAAGTACAGAATGGTAAGGCCGAAGGTTTCAGCTTGAGCAGTGATGGAGTGTTGTACTTTTGGGGAGAATGTGCATGCCTAAGGATGATGAGTTAAGGCAGCGAATTCTTAAAGAAGCTCATAGCAGTGAGTACGCTATGCACCCGGGAGGCAGTAAGATGTACCGAGATTTAAGGGATCAGTTTTGGTGGCCGGGTCTGAAGCGAGAAGTGACCAAGTTAGTGGGCAAGTATTTGACATGCCAGTAAGTGAAGGCTGAGCATCAATTGCCATCGGGGCTGTTACAGCCAGTAAAGATTCCACAGTGGAAGTGGGAGGACATTACTATGGATTTCGTGAGTAGGCTTCCCCTTACGCCCAGTAAGAAAGATGCTGTTTGGGTGGTAGTAGATTGGTTGACTAAGTCGGCTCATTTCATACTGGTGAGGGTTTACTACTCACTTCAATAACTAGCTAAGTTGTACATTGCTAAAATAGTGCGGTTACATGGAGTACCATTGTCCATTATCTCAGATCGGGATCCTCGATTCACGTCGAGATTTTGGAAGGCCTTACATCAGGAGTTAGGCACCAAGTTGAATTTCAGCACGGCTTTCCATCTACAGTCTGATGGACAATCTGAGAGGGTAATCTAAGTGTTAGAAGACATGTTGAGGGGCTGTGTTTTGGATTTCCGTGGTAGTTGGGAGGAGTACCTACCTTTGGCAAATTTTGCTTATAACAATAGTTATCAAGCGAGCATTCAGATGGCACCGTATGAGGCGTTGTATGGTCAAAAATGCCGTACTCCTACCTATTGTACGAAACTAGAAGAACGTCAGATGTTGGGTCCAGAGTTAGTGGCAGAGATGGAGGATAAAGTTAAAGTGATTCGGGCTCGTCTTAAGGAGGCGTCAGACAGGCAGAAATCCTACGCTGACCTTAAGCGCAGAGAGGTTGAGTATGCTATGGGTGATAAGGTCTTCTTGAAGGTATCACCTTAGAAAAGGTGCTAAGGTTTGGTCGGAAGGGCAAGCTAAGCCCTAGATTCATCGGACCGTACACGGTGTTGAAACGTATGGGACCGGTAGCCTACCAGCTTGAGTTGCCAGCAAAATTGAGCCAGATCCATGATGTCTTCCATATTTCGATGCTGACGTGCTATCGATCAGATCCCTCACACGTAGTGCCAGTAGCAGAAATTGAGGTGAGCCCAGACTTGTCTTTCGAGGAGGAGCCAGTGTGAATCCTGGATCGAGATGTCAAAGTTCGACGTAGGAAGTCAGTGCCTTTGGTGAAGGTATTATGGCGGAATCATGGTACGGAGGAGGCCACATGGGAACTCGAGGATGTGATGCGGCAACAATACCTCCAGCTCTTCTGATCCAGGTAATTTCGAGGCTGAAATTCTTTTTAAGGGGGGTAGAACTGTAACACCCTGAATTAGGGGTTGTTTGTAATTCAATTAATTTCCCATGTGTGCTTAAAGAAATAAATAATATGACTTTATTTGGCATGTTTTAGGGTCTAAAATAACCTGAGCTAGGCGACCTAGTATTAAAAATTTCTTTTAAGTATCTAAAAGGAGGGATCTAGGTGAGATAGTGCCTAAATAAAGTTTTGGGTAAATATGACAAAAGAATAGGCTTGGCACAATTGGCTTGGTGCGTCTAAGGGTTTGCAAGGGCGTCTTGGGTTCGATTCTTGGGAGTTACAAGGGAAATGTTTTTTCTTTTGGGTTTTAGGGTGTTAAAGTGAAGAAGGCTTTAAAGAAATTTGGGCAAGGTTTGAGCATGAAAGTCCAGGTGGTTGGAGTGGCTTGGGGCACCACTTAAGAGTTTAGAAGTGGTAGGTCTCGGGTTTGAGACACAAGGGATGCAAGGAGCATTTTATTTTGGGCTTTTTGTGTTAAAAAAAAGAGGGCTAAGAAGAAGGTCTTATAAATAAATGAAGGGGTTATTTGACATGAAAGTCTAATGGGAGAAGTGGCTAGGGGTGTTGGAAGAGAGGTGAAATGGAGGTCATTGGTTCGAACCTAAGAAGTAGCATATGGATTTTATTTTTTTCTTTGCTGCTGGCGTGAAGGAGAGTAAGTGTTGGCTGCTATTTGGACTCTTTAAATGATAAGGGATAAGCTTATTTTTTTTGCTTAATTTCGACTGGAAGAGTAGCTATTAGTGTTTTATTTGCTATTAAATTGTTTAAGGAAGATTAGGAGATAAAGATGTAAGATAAACCTTGTTTAATTGTTGATAATTAAAGGCTGAAGTTAATCACAAAATCAAGGTGTTGGCCGAATATGGGACCCTTGGGAGGCCATCCATATTCGGTTTTAGGCTGAGAAAGAAGTGCCAAAAATTCTGCAAATTGTTCTTTTCTTTCTCTCCATTTAGTTGCTGCCGAATTTCCCTAGCCTCTCTTGCCAAAATTCTTCCAAAAGTTTTCTTCTTCTTTTTCTTCTACTAAGCCGAAACTACCACCACTTCCCTACATCTCTTCTTTTCTTTTCTTTCCTAGTAGCCAGAACCTACCTCCTTCTCTTCTCAAAAATTCCAGCCTTTCAAACTTGAGTTAGTCGAATCTCTTCCATCCCCTTTTTGCCAAAATCTTTCCTCCTTCATTAGAGTTACTTTGGCCGAATAAGCAAGGGAACACAAGTTTCTTTTCGGGATTCTCTTTCAAACATTAGTAAGAGGTATGTGACATGGCCGAATGGTTCTTTTTGAATCTATGATTATGGCCGAATGGCCTATGACTCTAAATGATGTACCTAAATCGTTTGTAAGAAAGCTTTCGGGATTTATTTTTCCAAGGGTGAGTTGGTAAGCACATTCGGCCAAGGGCCCTTGATAAAAGTTTATTGTTTAAATGCCGAACTAATGTGTGTGCCATGGATTTAGGGGCTAATTAAGGCTTCGGGATTTGTTTGGAAATCAAATCTATTCAAGGTAAGTCATAAAGAGCCCTTGGTATGAATTTGGTTTGGCGAATAGGCCTTTGATACTAATGATGATGAATGGCGGATATAGGGTCAAGATCTAGCGTTGTAGATCGGATCTTGGGATCTAGGAATTTCGATAGTGTCGGTGTGTAAAGCTCACTTGCACACTTTATTAATTTACATGACTTAATTGTTTGCCTTTAATCTTTTGGTTGTGATTAGCTTGTGGCATAATCATGGTTTAGGGTAAGTCCCCTAACTTGTGATTTTGATATACGATTTGCATGCCATCACATGATATTAAATGCTATGACATGAAATATGATAATTGATGTATAAGCATGTGATGGTGGGGTTGATGAGAGGAGGGATGATTTTATGGATTTGTCGTCGATGGTTTTGACCACAAGATGGGTTGGCCCCATCAGATTATTTGTGACCTATGGTCATTGGTGGTTTTGACCACATCGATTGATTATTTGCGACTAAGTCCCGATGGTTTGGTACCACCGATGGTTTTGACCACACTTGATTATTTGTGACCTATGGTCATCGATGGTTTTGACCACACGATGGGTTGGCCCCATCATTTAATTTGTGACTCTAAGTCATCGATGGTTTTGACCACACGGGTAGTTAAGGAGTATGGATGGTTAGGTTGGGTGCATAATTGCATGTTAGTTAATATTTTGTGTATGAGTTACATTAGGGTGGGGATTTAGACTTTGAGTCTTGGTGACTCACCCTTCCTTAACATTTTGCGGATGAGTAGATCGCGGAGATGGAGCAGGAGAGGACTCGAGGCGGCCGTGCTTGTCGTTGGATTTGCTTTTACTTTGCTTAAGTCAAAATTATTTATTTCCTAAGTTTTTATTTTGGGTTGTAATAAGGCCGCTAATTATTGTTGGATGTTTATTTTATTGCTTTATTTTACTCATGTTATATTACAAATGGAATTTTATAAATATTAATTGAACCGGATAAAAGCAACTTTTTCAACTAAGTAACTACTACGAGTTTTCAAGGAAGTTACCATCGGGTAACAAAATTTATCTAGTCACCAATAACTTAGATGATTTTAAAATGCTACATGATCAAATGTTTTCAAAAAGGGTTTCTCAGCCCAACTGTATCTATAAAAAGCCCAACTAAGTTTTCAAACCCCGTTTTCATACCTTAGCCAAATTTTACCAAGTTTTCACCAAACCTTCAAAAGGACTCAAATTATTTTACTCCGTGGCATACCAGATCCGGAGAGGACTCATGGGCTGGGTTTGGGGTGTTACAGTTACGTACAAGATCGGAACAACAGAGAAGGAATTGAAAAAAATAGAGATTACGAGGAGAACAATACCGATAATTAGTAAAAAGAAGAACAAAATTGAAATAATAATTTGCTTGGGAAATAGCAATAAGGAACGACAAAAGAAAATAAAAAATGAGAAAAAGAAAGAAGAAACGTGAAAATAATTTGAGAGATTCTAGGAGTTTTTTTAGGGATAAAAGTTAAAACAAATCCCACTGCTAACCAACTATCACATTTCAGAATTTAAAATCAATCCCACTTCTAACATATGAAAGGCACACACACAAGAAATAAAAATATTTCCACTTGGTCGTGCAAAGATTCGAACACAACACCCTAAGGTAAGCTAACACCTTACCACTAAACTAGCAGGCTCATTCTAACATAGATTAAACAAAAAATAGAATTTAAGTCACATGAACCAAAACAAGAATAGGAACAAAAAATAACTGAATGTTCCCAAAAGTGAGGCTTGAACCCATGACCTCAAACACATAATCAAGGCCCTTAACCACATAAGCAAATACTTATTAATGAAAAAATTTAACAAATAAAATATTCAAATTTTTTGGGCGTTACGCTAATGAAAATATGTGGAATCAGATTTTAAACTGAACCTAAAAATTTAAAGTTATGCTTATTCTGAGTTCGGGGACTAAATTAAATAAAATGCAAAATTTTAAGGATATAAAAAAATCAAGTTCATATAGGTTCATACATATCACAACATAGAATAAGAATATTTGGTATTGATTGATGATGTAAAATGATTGTTTAGATTAAGAACTGGATTAAAATGGAGTTGATCGGGAAAAAAGCTAAAATTATAGATTAGCCCCGAAAGTATCCACTTTACGTATTTTGATCAGGTAAGTTCGTATGGAACTTACCACTCTATTTTATTTAATGTAAGAATTATATTTGAAGTTATCTATACATTAGAATTGAGTAGAATTAGTGAATTTGGCACATATGTCTTAAAGTGGACTGAATTCTAAATTCGTGCAAATATTGACAATGTTGAAACAATACAGGGTGTAAATACGAATATTGGTTGATTATACAACTCGAAAATGAAAATTGAAATTATGTACAAGGATTGGTAATGTCATTTATACAAAAATAATGCTCGAGTGAACTTAGAAAAAAGGTTAGGAAATGTATGACATGCCATTAGGGTTGTACATGTGTTTGATCAGGGATTATACATATTATTACAAGGTCTAGAATTTGTTATATATTCTGAGGTTATACGTATTGAAGGTTTAGCCCAGACGAGTAACCTTGATATAATGTCAACTTATGTGAGCAATTTTGTTATAATGTCAACTTGTGTGAGGAACCCTGATATACTGTCAGCTTGTACAAGGAACCCTGATATACTGTTAGCTTGAATGAGCAACTTATTCTCGTGTATTTGAGTCCATTTTACTATAGTTCCATTGTGTAACACCCCCTAACCCCGAACCATTGGAACAGAGTTACTAGGCATTACTGAACATATCAGACAATTTACAAATAATTCATAAATAAAAATAAGATTCATAGTATAATTGAATAACTAAGTCCCTATAATGAACTCTCGAAGCCCAAAACATGTATTAAAAGTGGAACGAGACTTGTTAGAGTACTCCAAATTTTTTTTTTAAATTTCGACAGAATTTCTGCTTATTTTTACATAAAAACCCTTGCAAATTCAAACCAATACCATAAACAAATTTCTGCCATTTCACTAGTTTAAAAACATCAAAACACCAAGTACTTTTCTTTACAACAAAATTTTATAACATACCAAAATAACCATTACAACACCTATGTACATGCCACTTTCATTTAAGGAAGAAAACATCACCAAAATTTTTCTTGTTGGAGTCGGGATCTTTCTGGATGCTGGACCGGATCTGTGGCTCTAATGACCTACGCACTGAACAACTGTACGCTGAGTATTTCATACTCAGTGGGATTACTATAAATCAAACTATTTAAACTTAATAAATAACAAACATCAACCAAAAACTTTATAAATCATTTAAACTAATTATACATAATTATATAATACTTCATAAATCTTAAATTCATATTTCATTTTTTTACATACTAACTTAATTCATAATTTAAATCATACATTCTTTCTCATACTTTTCAATAGTGCCAAATCACTCAATAAATCTCATTTCAATTATTTACCCTATTAACAAGGCTCGGACTCTGACAAATACGCGGATTCCACCCAAACACACCAGAATATCCAACCTAAACACACCCGAAATAATATAAATCATCCATAACACACCAGTATAATATAGCCTCCCAAACACACTAGTATATCATATCCTCCCAGACACACCAATAAGACATTAAATGCCTCTTCGGATAAACCGAAGCATATAATAACAGAATCATATTCTCGGACGAGCTACAAATTTCCTCATCACATCACGAATCCTATGGCATGCCACTTGTATCCAATCTAGTCTGACAAGTTAATAGGGTATTATTTTACTTTTTCAATTTCGAATTCATTTCCACAACAACTTTAATTATTCAATTAATTCAAAACATCTATTATCTCAATTCACATATAATTCAATATTCACACATATTTTTATTTAATTTCAAATGTTATTACTTACCTTACCTTAAATGTCTCATGATTACAAATTCAATATAACATTTAATAAATAGATTGAGTTATAGTAATACAAACCCGGAATACGCGTTTACTCCTCAACGATCTTTTCTTTTCCTTTGGATGTCGATGCCTCGTTTTCCTTGTTAGCTACGAAAATAATAATAATAATCTACATTATTAATTACAACATTAATTTAATAATCAATTGAATATTTTTATTTATTTATTATTTATATCTTAATTTCAATTTAATCATTATTAACTCTTTGGTTTGTTTAACTTAATTCATATTTCATTTCAATTTATTGTCCTTCCATATTCACTCTAAAAATCAAGTATTCATAATATAACCCTAATTTAAAATTTCTTTCAATTTAATCCTTACAACATAAAACTTATAGTTTCTTTTACAAGTTAATCCCTTTTTCAATTCTAACTTAGAATTCATTCAATTGAACCCCTAATTCATCAATTTGTTCAACATGGCTCATGTCCAAAAATCTAAGAACTTTCAAAATTTCAACTTGGTTTCAACAAAACTTTGTTGTAAAGCTTCTAAAACATCAAAATTAAAAGAAAAGGTCGTAATTGACTTACCAAAATAAGCTTAAAACATCAAAGCCCTAGTTTTCCCCTTTTTCTTTTTCCTTCGTTCTTTCTTTCCCCACTTTCGAATGCTTTCTGTTCTAGTTCTTTTTGTTTTCTTTTTACTTTGCTTTATTTCTTTTATTCTATACTATTATAATAATTAATGTAAATATCTTTTAACTTAAAATTTAAGTAATTAAATAATTATAATACAAGTGTATATATAAACATTATTACACATGTAAAATTTACTACCATACATTTGTCTTTCCTTTATTTATTTCTTAATTTAATATAATAATAATTTAATATATTAATTATATATAAAAATCTAAGATTTTTATGCATTATGTTGCCTCAACTTCCCAAATAGGCTTAATTGCCTATTTGGTCCTTATATTCCTTTTATTCTATAATTAAAATTTTACCCTTTACTCAATTTGATCCTTTTTCCTAATTACTTTAAATTAAGCTAAATTCACTAAATAAAAATCTAATTAAACATTCTATTAGACTCATAATTACTCCTAATAATTATTTACTAACTCGGTTTACTAAGACGGAGGCCCGATAACATATTTTTTGGTGCCCACGGATTTTGGGTTGTTACACATTGGGCATCTTTAGTTGATTGAAAATTAAAATTAAACTATAGAATGGAAATGAAATGATATTTAATGATTCTTGATATATGGATTGTTACATGACTTTGTTCAAGTTTGATATTACTTATAATTCTAGAATGTAACTAATGAATTTAATTGATAATGTTATATGTATATATATGTCATAATGTGCCAAAGGATAGTAAAGTTAGTTGCCAAATAGATTAGTTAACAATGCCTTGATGATCAAGGTATGTTTTAGATTCCATTTGAATTTACTAAGCATTCTTAATGCTTACCTTAGTTGTTTATTTTCTTTGTAATATTGCACTTTGCGGAACTGTCAAGTCAGATCAACGAGGGAGCACAAACTATCCAAAGATGCCAGTTATGTGTTCATTTTGAGTCTACACTATGTGGCATGTGCATAAGGGTTATTAGTGTAACATCCCAAATTTTTGCTTAAAAGAATGTAGAATTATTTCAAATATGAGTAAGTGACCTAGTGGTTAAAAGAAAAATGAGAAAACAGTGAAAATTGCTCAAGGTCTCGAGTTTGAATTCCTTCCCGTACAAAATAGATTAATTTTGCAAAATTTTATCATTCCCCCTATTTTTTTGCCGCCCATACCTTATAACTTAAGTACAAATATCACTTTTTCATTAACTTTTCAGCCTTTACTCATTATTTTTCCAACCCTAGCGCCCCTTGTAACACCCTTAAATAGGGGTTATTGTGTTTGAGCTTCTTTGCATGTGTGTGGCCGTTGTGTTAATTATTTGTGGTGTTGTAAGATCTAGTTATAAGTTTAGAGTAGGCCCGAGTTGTAGGAAATTTTTGTTTTTAAGTTTTAAGTGAAAGGAGCGGAAGGAGCTAGGGGTTAAGTATAATTAGTGGGGATTAAGCACAAGATTGGGCTTGGTAAAGTGGCAAGGAGGCGCCACTTAGGGCCTGTGATTGGCGCCCAAGCGGGGAAGGAGAGCTCAGGATCGGCGAGAAATCTCACTTTTTACTTATTATTTTGATGCCAATGGGGGGAAGAGTTGTGCTCAGCACAAACTCTGTCAGATAAGCATTGAACAAGTCAAATTAATTTGAAAAATTGGCCAGGAGTGATTCAGGGAGGTTTGCTGAAATCTAGACTCTGGTATGAGAGGAGTAATTGATTGGGAGACTTAGGGGGGCTAGATGACATTTTCGGCTAGCAAAGCCTTAGTGCATTCGGTGGGAAAGCAAACCGAAACCCTCTCTTGAATTCTCTCTTTTCCTCTTTGCAAATCAAAACCCTCACTTGACATCTTCTTCTCTTCTCTTTTCAGCAATTAAGGTGCTTGGCCAAACCTCTCTTTCTCTCACCATTCTTTTTCTTCTTTTCGTAACTGCTCAAGACCCCATCCTCTCCTTTATTTTCTTTTCTTGCCGAAACCTCTTAATCCCTTTTTCTTTAAGCCTAAGTCAAATACCCATCATCTTTTCTTCCATTCTCTTTTTTTTTCTTTTCCTTTGAGCCAAATCTCAATTGTTTCTCTTCTATCACCCATAGCCGAATCTTCCTTCACCACTCAACCTTTGTCAAAATTTCCTCTCTTACTTCTAGTTGCTTTGGCCGAATATCAAACAAGGGTGGATCTTCTTCGGTTCTTCTTCAATCAGTTTTGAGAAGGGGTAAGTGTCTTGGCCGAATTCCTTTTTGTTCCTTTTCTTTTCTCTCTGTCGACTTTCATAGGAGTAAAAGCCGAATTTCAGCATTTGGTAATAGATTTCTTATCATCTATAAGGATGATTTCTCCTAGGTTCTCTGGGAGTTTGAAGCAGTCGATCTAAGCCTCCATTCTCTAACAATTGGATTTGGTAAGTCAAGTGGTAAGGATATCTACGTTGGTTCATCATTCTTTAAGTTGTTGAAAAGTCGAAGGCTATTGAGACTAAGCATTATTGGTTGACCGAATGTAGGGGGAGAATTAGTCTCGCATATTTTGGTGTTGAGATTTGTTTTCATAAGGCAGAAATGTAAGGGTGGTGTTGTTTATGCATAATCTCACCTTTCGGGATTTATTGGTATGGCCGAATGGCCTTGATAACGGTTTTGTGTTTGGCCAAATGTAGGGCAAGGAGATCTAGTGCGGTAGATCGGGTCTTCGAGATTTAGTGCTTGCATTAGTAATAGGTGTTTAACTTACACACTTTATAACTAAGTAAATATATTAATAACCTAAATATGTTAAAAGCCAGAAATTGTGTAGATCTTGATATGACACCGTAAGGGTATGAGAAAGGATTCGGGTAAGTCCGTTTCGATATGATTTTCTATACGATGCTTAATACCATGATCTGTGATGTATTTGCTATATGATTCATAATAATGCATGATGGTATGATTTGCATAAGTTTTGCATTGTGATGGGTGATATGAGAGGAGGGGGAAGATAATATCCGTGTCTTTGGGACACCAGAGGTTTGGCACCTCCAGTGGTTTGGTACCACAGATTATTTTGTGTCTTTGGGACACCAGAGGTTTGGCACCTCATAGCGACTCGTCCCAGTGGCTTAGCACCACAGTGGGTTGGCCCCACAGTTGATTTATCGGGATTGTCGCCAGTGATTTGGTATCACACGTGGGTTGGCCCCACACTTGGATTATTGATATCTCGTGACTTTGGGTCACCAGTGGTTTGGTACCACCTTTTTATTGGATATCGTGACTTTGGGTCACCAGTGGTTTGGCACCACCAGTGGTTTGGTACCACACGGGGTAGAAACAGAGTTATGGATGGCTAGGTTTGGGTGCATTATATGTATTGCTTGGTTATGATTTGTGTAAGTATGTTGCATTAACCGGGAGGAGGATTTATGCACTGAGTCTTGGTGACTCACTTTCTCCCTTATCTTTTCAGGTGACTCGTAAATTGTGGATGAGGAGCCGGATGGACTTGAGGTGGCCCATGCATTAAAAACATTTGGATTTACTTGGATTTGATTTGGGTAATTATTTCATAATTCATTTTTTTTATTATTTGGGTATTGTAATAAGGCCTTTTAAATTATGTTTTGAATTATTTATATGTTTTGGATTTGACTTGAACATGGTTAAGTGAATTATTTGATTAATTTAATAATGTGGCGCAAGGTTTTCTAAACTACAAAAGCATAATGGTTTTCAAAACCTTACCATCGGGTAATACAAATCACTTGATAACAAATGACAACTTAATTGTTTTCGACAACTCAAAGCGGTTTCCAAATTAATCATTTGGGTTTCCTTTAAAAATTAACAAAAAGGGTTTCTAATCTATGGATCGACAACTAAGTTTTAAAGATTTATTTCTAGGATTGCAAAGTAAACCATCAGTTTTTAACTAGTCATGCACCTGATTTCTACAAACATAGAGCAACAAAGAGTTTTCCACAAAATTTAATCGATAACTCAATTTTTTTCAAAATGTTTTCCTCTGTGACATGCCAGATTCGGTCGTGGTGTGTTGATCGGGTTTAGGGTGTTACAATTTTGGTATCAGAGCCAAGTTTAAAAGCTCGGCTGTGGGCCTGAGGCCCAAAATGTTTTAAATTTGACTTTGAAAAGTTTTGTGGAAAAGGTACATGGGTTGAATAGCATGGCACCGAGTCTCGGCACCAATCGCCTTGTAAGTAAGTACTTGACTATTATATGATTTATATGTGGGGGAAATGGGTATCTCGGGATCGTAGATTAATACAATAGGAATTATTGAACCCTAGGAATAGTTTACCCCAACTCAAGTACATAAGACTTATTGATTCACTAAACAAACACATGAGTCGCCATCGAGCCAAAGGTGTGGTAGCGTTGTTGTGCACATGTCTAGGAGTGGATTCAGGGAGGAGCTTGGTATTTAAGGTCCTAGTGACTCACCTCCTCTTCACTGAATCCTACAGTGCGTAGTGACGGTTCACCCATTAAGACGACTTATTCACAAGGCTAAACTTCATAACTAAAACCCGAAAGGACCGGTAGTTTTGTTTTGAAATGCTTTAAAACCTTGGTTTTGAAATGGCCACTGTAACCTTGATTTAAGAAATGACCAAAATACCCCCAATTTGAAAAAAAAACCAAATTACCCCTGACTTGTAAAATTACCAAAATGCCCTCAGTATGGGAAAATTTCCGAAGTACCCTCGAAGTGAAAATATTCAAAATACCCTTACTTTGTAAAATCACCTTGAACAATATTTTGAAAAAAAATTAGAAAATACCCCTGGATTATGAAAAATTATGAAAATACCCTTGGTTTATGAAATTACCAAAATGCCCTTGATTTCTGGAATTCTTGAAACATCTATGATTTGTAAAGGTTTTGAATTTACCTGTTTTAATTACTAAAATACCCCGATAGGTTAAATTATGAAAATACCCTCGGGAAGTGAAATGACGAGAATACCCCTACTCATGGAATGAGGGTAGGAAGTTGAACTGAAAACTGTGTGATGATCGAAAGAACCACTACCAAATTACTTTTCATAAAACTTATTCGTTGGTTATCAGTGAAACAGAAGCTAATTCATAAAAATCTCTTAAACAGATAAATCGCGACTATAGACATGAATTTTAGGGGCGTGGTCGTAATAATGCGTGGTAGTGGTAGAGGTAGAATGATCGTGTCGAACTGTTAGGTGCAGTCAAGGTCCACGAAAATGAAATGCCGCCCCGACCAGCGATGTGGAATATCAGGATCAGATGGGGATGATGCAGTATCACATGCAATGCTGCGGGTTTTGGACAGGGTGGCTGGAGTATGTGGAGGTATGGGAGCTCGAAAGTCGGTACCTGAGCAACTCCGAGCTAATGGAGCTGAGTTTTTCTATGGAGTATTTGGTGTGGTGCCCAATACGGCTGAGTATTGGTTAGAGGCGACGGAGCGAATCATGGATGACTTGGATCTGACCGCTGAGGAAAAAATAAAAGGTATAGTGTCGCTTCTCCGAGATAAGTCATACCAGTGGTGGCTCACGGTTTGGGATAGTGCTGCAGCGGACGATCTTACTTGGGACTATTTTAAGGTAGCTTATCAGAAGAAATATGTTGGGACCAGCTATATTGATGCGCAGCGGAAGGCGTTTCTAAGGTTGATTCAGGGGAGTAAGTCTGTCTTGGAGTACGAGGCAAAATTTTTAGGGTTGAGTCGGTATGCTAAGGGCATTGTGGCTACAGAACATGAACGATGTGCCAGGTTTGAGGATGGATTGAGAGATGAGCTGAGATTTCTGATCGCTCACGACAAGAAGCGCGAGTTCTTTGTCTTGGTGGAAAAGGCCAAGGTAGTGAAGGGGTAAAAGAGTCGTAAGCGAGAATCTAGATAGGAATAGACACAAGAGAGGTTTTAGATCATCGAGGTGACCAATAATCCGCAAAAAGGGCTAGATAGAGTGGGCGAATCAATCTGGAAGGCCCATTGCTACTAATCGAGGACGGTAGCGATTGTAATCGATGTGAGAAATCTCATTGGGGAGGATGCTAGACTGGTGGAAAGGGATGTTTTGAGTGTGGTTCACTGGATCATCGTGTGAGGGGCTGTCCACGTAAGTTAGCCAGGATTGATCGAGGTCGGTCGTGCTCGGATCAAAATGAGGACCACCTCCGCAGAGGGCCGTGGTCTTTGCTAGGGAGGTAATGGCTCGGGTAGAGGTAGTGGGGCCTTGAGCAAAGGCGGTTGTTGGATCGCGGCACCCCAAGGCAATGAAATAAAATTAATCCGGTGATCAAACCATGAATCCATGTGTGAGGAACGAATCGGTGAAATAAAGGTTTCAAATTACCAAGGTTTCAATCTAAGTAGATAGCGACGCCTCGGCGACAAGATATCGATCTCTTGTCGAACCAAGCCACAACCTTTACGATGTCGGCCTCTACGTAATCCACCGGTTTGACTATGAGCGAGTAAATCTCCAAAAACTATTTTTAGAGAGGTGTTTTGCTTGACTATCGCTAGACCTTTTTAAGCAAAATTCTTAGGGTTTTTCTTCACTTATTACCCTTTTTATAATCGGTATTTCATTTATGAATAATAAAATTAAATAAATATAATAATGTTTTAACAAGAAAATTATAATTACATTAATTATACCCAAAAAGTTATAATTACATTAATTATAACATGGATTTCGATAAACTATATTTATTTCAATTTATATCTGAACCAAATTCATATATTAATTCTCATTATGTGTACAACATCCTTGTACATATAATATATTCAATAATTGATTGCGAATTAAATTAATTCTTTAATTAATTTAATTCATGTGACAATCAAACACAATACCAACTATGTTTCATTCCGTTCATTTCAACCATAGGGTGTGACCACAGAGGTTCTTGTAACGTTAGTAGTAATACTAGAACGATTCTAATGTCACAAACAATGAGTGGCATCTAGCAATGCATCATTGCTACCTAAGATACAAGAAGTCATGATTAGACATAACTTTTGTGATTAACTTTTCATGCATTAATCCTTAAGTCCTTTATCTAGGAATAGATACAAGTCATGGAATAGTCACACTTGTATAGTCCATCCCATGTTTCTTGATATCTTGAGTAGACTATGATATACAAATTAGTATGACATCTCATGTCAACTTATTTGAGCATGGCCATGCATTTCTAGTCTCACTCAATCAAGTGGCCTAAGATATTACTCCCATTATGTGGGAGGGACTTATCCTATATTGATCAACAATATCCTCTACATTGATTGTGATATATCCAACATCGGCCTTTATAGAACAACCGTTCGATTATACGTTTGATTGTATCAAAATATCGACTCACGATGTTGGGATAATGATTATCTCAAGTCTAAGGATCATATACATATTAATCACTATGAGTAATGTTGTGACAATTACATAATAATCCAAGAAACATACTCATAGCGGGTAGGTCAATATGTTGTTCTCTAACACACATATTCATGCATTGATTTTGACACTCCATATCAATGATAACTCTTTATCATCAATCAACTACATGTTAGTCTTAATGCATTATTGTTGTCCTAGTCAACAATAATACTTGACTAAGGATATTTTAAGAATAATTATATTATTCTCGGGACATTATTATAAAAGCAGTTTATTTGTACACACGTAGGAAAAAGCGAAATAATAATGACAACGCTTTATTTTAATAAACATGGTAAATCAAGTATGTTATTACAACCATCTCATGATTGATCTTTGGGCATACTCTTACACGAGCAACAACTTGAAGCAAGGCGACTGGGTTGGTATATCTGTGAGGCGTCGAGAGGAGGAGGCGGCGACGGACGATATAATCGATGCGTTTCTAATCTTTGGATTCTAGTATCTTACTTTGATTGATGTGGGTTCGGCGCATTCGTATGTTGCTAGTAGCATAGTAGAGACCATGAACCTAGACTTTGAAATTACTTCTAGGGAGATGACAATAATTAGCCCTTTAGGTCACTTTGTAGAAGTAAATAAGCTGTATAGGGATGTACCCTTAGAACTTCAAGGGGTAGTGTTTGTAGCTGATTTGATGGAACTACCGTTTGGGGAGTTCGATCTGATTCTTAGGATGGACTGGATGGTAAAATACCAAGCAAGTTTGGATTGCGTGGCTAAGCGCATGGTTAACAGCTGAGGGTGAAGAAGTGGTGATGATAGGTAATAGAAGAGATTATCTATCCAACGTGGTATCGGCATTGAAGGTTGAGAAGATGGTTAGGAAGGGTTGTGAGGCGATTTAGGTTCGGGTGTGTGCTTTATAGGCTAAGGAGGTTACTGTAAAGGATGTCCAAGTTGACATATTTTCAGAGGAACTTTCGGGTCTGCTTCCAGATCGAGAAGTTAAATTTGGTATAGATCTATTACGGGCGTATGGCGATATCTATTGCCCCGTATAGAATGGCACCGAAGGAATTGGTAGAGTCGAAGGCTCAGATTCAGGAGTTGTTGGACCGAGGTTTTATCGGCCAAGTGTTTCTCCTTAGGGAGCGCCGGTACTCTTTGTCAAAAAGAAAGATGGTACAATGCGGATGTGTATGACTACCGTTAGTTGAACAAGCTGACGATCAAAAATAAGTATCCGTTGTCGAGGATAGATGACTTGTTCGATCAGCTTAAGGGGGCATCAATTTTTTCAAAGATTGATTTAAGGTCAGGGTATCATCAGCTAAAGGTGAAGGTGGCTGATATCCACAAGACGATGTTTGGTACTCGGTATGGGCATTACGAGTTTTTGGTGATGCCGTTCGGGTTAACCAATGCAATGGTAGCATTCATAGATTTGATGAATCGGGTGTTTCAGCAGTACTTAGACCAATTCATTGTAGTATTTATAGACGACATATTGATGTACTCAAGGACTGAGAAGGATCATGATGCGCATTTGCGAGTGGTGTTGCAGACACTGAGGGAAAAGCAGTTATTTGCCAAGTTTAGTAAGTTCGAGTTCTGGATGAGGGAAGTGACTTTCTTAGGTCACGTAGTGTCCGCTGAAGGGATTAGAGTGGACCCTCGCAAGATTGAGGCAGTGTTGGATTGGAAACCGCCTAGGTCGGTGGCTGAAATTCAGAGTTTTCTAGGTCTGGAAGGGTATTATCGGAGATTTGTGAAAGGATTTTCTTTGATCGCGGCACCGTTGACTAGGTTATTGAGGAAGGGAGTTCCATTTGTGTGGTCAGAGAAACAGCAGGAAAGCTTCGACAAGTTGAGGAAGATTTTGTGGAAGCTCGGTTACGCATATGCGACTGAGGTAGGAAAGGTATTCACGGTCTATTGTGATGCATCACTTACTGGCTTGGGATGTGTGCTGATGCAGGAAGGGAAAATAGTGGCATATGCGTCTTGACAGCTGAGACCGCATGTGGTTAACTATCTGACACATGACTTGGAGTTAGCTGCAGAGGTTTTTGCTCTGAAAATATGGAGACACTATTTGTACGGAGAGAAGTCGATAGTTTACATAGATCACAAGAGTCTGAAGTATCTTTTGACTCATAAAGATTTGAACTTGAGACAGCGCAGATGAATTGAGCTGTTGAAGGACTACGATTGCTCGATTGAGTATCATCCGGGCAAGGCTAACGTGGTGGCAGACGCGTTGAGCCGTAAGGTGGTAGCGGACTTAAGAGCGATGTTTGCTCTTCTTAGCTTGTATGACGATGGGAGTCTTTTGGCAGAATTGCAAGTTAACCCAACTTGGGTTGAGCAGATCAAGGAGAAATAGTTAGTGCACGAGGGCTTGAATGCTCGGAGGTTACAAGTTTAGAATGGTGGTGTAGAAGGTTATAGTGTGTCTAGTGATGGAGTATTATGTTTTCAAGGGAGAGCTTGTATGCCGAAGGATGTCGAGTTAAGACAGAGGATTCTTCAGGACGCACATAGCAGCCTATACGCTATGCATCTTGGAGGCAGCAAGATGTACCGAGATTTCTGAAAGCAGTTCTAGTGGCGGTGAAGCGGAAGTGGCGAGTTTGTGGGTAAGTGTCTGACATGCCAGCAGGTCAAAGCTGAGCATCAGTTGCCGTCAGGTTTACTTCAGTAGGTAAAGATTCCTCAATGGAAGTGGGAAAGAATTACCATGGACTTTGTTAGTGGGCTACCCCTTACGCCTAGTAAGAAAGACTCAGTCTGGGTGATTGTGGATCGTTTGACCAAATCAGCTCATTTTATCTGGTGAGGTTGATTATCCTCTTGAAGTTAGCTAAGTTGTATGTGGTGAGATAGTGAGGTTGCATGGTGTGCGGTATCAATTATCTCGGATAGGGATCCAGAGTTCACATCGAGGTTACGAAGAGCTTTGTATCGAGCTTTGGGAGCGAGGTTAGATTTCAACACGACTTTTCACCCATGATCTAACAGACGATGAAAAGGGTTATACAAATCCTAGAGGATATGCTAAGGGGTTGTGTTTTGGACTTCAGAGGTAGCTGGGAAGAATTTCTACCATTAGCTGAGTTCGCATACACCAATAGTTATCAGGCAAGAATTAAGATGGCACCTTATGAGACGTTGTATGGTAGGAAGTGTCGCACACCTACATGCTGGATAGAGTTAGGTGAACGTCAGATGTTGGGTCCAGAGTTGGTTACTGAGACCGAAGATAAAGTTAAGTTTATTCAGGCTCGTTTGAAGGAAGCGTCGGACAGGCAGAAGTCTTATGCCGATCTTAAACGCAGAGATATAGAGTATGCAGTGGGTGATAAGTTTTTCTAAAGGTATCACCATGGAAGAAGGTACTAAGATTTGGACGGAAAGGGAAGCTAAGCCCTAGGTTTATCGGGCCGTACACGGTGTTGAAGCGAGTAGGACCGATAGCTTATTAGCTTGAGCTGCCAGCAGAGTTAAGTCAGATTCACGACGCTTTCCATGTTTTGATGCTTAGGCACTATCGATCAGATCCGTCACACGTGGTACCAGTTGTAGAGATTTAGGTAAGCTCAGATTCGTCTTTTCGAGGAGGAGCCGGTACAAATTTTAGATCGGGATGTCAAAGTTCTAGGAAGGAAGTCAGTACCCCTGGTGAAAGTATTATGGCGGAACCATGGAGTGGAGAAAGCTACATGGGAACCAGAGGATGTGATGAGACAGCAATACCCTCAACTCTTTTGACTGTAATTTGAGGTCGAAATTATTTTTAAGGGGTAGAAGCGTAACATCCTTAAATAGGGGTTATTGTGTTTGAGCTTCTTTGCATGTGTGTGGCCATTGTGTTAATTATTTGTGGTGTTGTAAGATCTAGTTATAAGTTTAGAGTAGGCCCGAGTTGTAGGAAATTTTTGTTTTTAAGTTTTAAGTGAAGGGAGCGGAAGGAGCTAGGGGTTAAGTATAATTTATGGGGGATTAAGCACAAGATTGGTCTTGGTAAAGTGGCAAGGAGGCGCCACTTAGGGCCCTGTGATTGACGTCACAAGTAGGGAAGGGAGAGCTCAGGATCGAGCAGCAGAAATCTCACTTTCTGCTTATTATTTTGACGCCAAGGGGGGAAGAGTTGTGCTCAGCACAAACTCTGTCAGATAAGCATTGAACAAGTCAAATTTATTTGAATGATTGGCCAGGAGTGATTCAGGGAGGTTTGCCAAAATCTGGACTCTGGTATGAGAGGAGTAATTGATTGGGAGACTTAGGGGGGGCTAGATGACATTTTCAGCTAGCAAAGCCTTGGTGCATTCGGTGGGGAAGCAAACCGAAACCCTCTCTTGGATTCTCTCTTTTCCTCTTTGCAAACTGACACCCTCACTTGACATCTTCTTCTCTTCTCTTTTCAGCAATTAAGGTGCTTGGCTGAACCTCTCTTTCTCCCACCTTTCTTTTTCTTCTTTTCAGAATCGCTCAAGACCCTATCCCCTCCTTTATTTTCTTTTCTTACCGAAACCTCTTAATCCCTTTTTCTTTAAGCCTAAGCCGAATACCCATCATCTTTTCTTCCACTCTTTTTTTTTTCTTTTCCTTTGAGCCAAATCTCAATTGTTTCTCTTCTATCAACCATAGCTGAATCTTCCTTCACCACTCAACCTTTGTCAAAATTTCCTCTCTTACTTCTAGTTGCTTTGGCCGAATATCAAACAAGGGTGGATCTTCTTCGGTTCTTCTTCAATTATTTTTGAGAAGGGGTAAGTGTCTTGGCCGAATTCCTTTTTGTTCCTTTTCTTTTCTCTCTGTCGACTTTCATAGGAGCAAAAGCCAAATTTTGGCATTTGGTAATAGATTTCTAATCATCTATAAGGACGATTTCTCCTAGGTTCTCCGGGATTTTGAAGTAGTCGATCTAAGCCTCCATTCTCTAACAATCAGATTTGGTAAGTCAAGTGGTAAGGATATCTACGTTGGTTCATCATTCTTTAAGTTGTTGAAAAGCCGAAGGCTATTGAGACTAAGCTTTATTGGTTTACCGAATGTAGGGGGAGAATCAGTCTCGCATATTTTGGTGTTGAGATTTGTTTTCATAAGGCAGAAAGGTAAGGGTGGTGTTGTTTATGCATAATCTCACCCTTCGGGATTTATTGGTATGGCCGAATGACCTTGATAATGGTTTTGTGATTGGCCAAATGTAGGGCAAGGAAATCTAGTCTGTAGATCGGGTCTTGATTTAGTGCTTGCATTAGTAATGGTGTGTAACTTACACACTTTATAACTAAGTAAATATATTAATAACTTTGAATATGTTAAAAGCCGAAATTGTGTAGATCTTGATATGATACCGTAAGGGTATGAGCAAAGATTCGGGTAAGTCATTTCGATATGATTTGCTATATGATGCTTAATACCATGATCTGTGATGTATTTGCTATATGATTCATAATAACGCATGATGGCATGATTTGCATAAGTTTTGCATTGTGGTGGGTGATATGAGAGGAGGGGGAAGTTGACATCCGTGTCTTTGGGACACTAGAGGTTTGACACCTCTAGTGGTTTGGTACCACAGATTATTTTGTGTCTTTGGGACACCAGAGGTTTGGCACCTCATAGCGACCCGTCCCAGTGGCTTAGCACCACAGTGGGTTGGCCCCACAGTTGATTTATTGGGATTGTCACCAGTGATTTGGTATCACACGTGGGTTGGCCCCATATTTGGATTATTGATATCTCGTGACTTTGGGTCACCAGTGGTTTGGCACCACATTTTTATTGGATATCGTGACTTTGGGTCACCAGTGGTTTGGCACCACCGGTGGTTTGGTACCACACGGGTAGAAAGCGGAGTTATGGATGGCTAGGTTTGGGTGCATTATATGTATTGCTTGGTTATGATTTGTGTAAGTATGTTGCATTAATCGGGAGGAGGATTTATGCACTGAGTCTTGGTGATTCACTTTCTCCCTTATCTTTTCAGGTGACTCGTAAATTGGGGATGAGGAGCCGGATGGACTTGAGGTGGCCCATGCATTAAAAACATTTGGTTTTACTTGGATTTGATTTGGGTAATTATTTCATAATTCATTTTTTTATTATTTGGGTATTGTAATAAGGCCTTTTAAATTATGTTTTGAATTATTTATATGTTTTGGATTTGACTTCGAACATGGTTAAGTGAATTATTGGATTAATTTAATAATGTGAGCGCAAGGTTTTCTAAACTACAAAATGCAATGGTTTTCAAAACCTTACCATCGGGTAATACAAATCACTTGATAACAAATGACAACTTAATTGTTTTCGACAACTCAAACGGTTTCCAAATTAATCATTTGGGTTTCCTTTAAAAATTTACAAAAATGTTTTCTAATCTATGGATCGACAACTAAGTTTTAAAGATTTATTTTCGGGATTGCAAAGTAAACCATCAGTTTTTAACTAGTCATGCACCTGATTTCTACAAACATAGAGCAACAAAGAGTTTTCCACAAAATTTAATCGATAACTCGATTTTCTTCAAAATGTTTTCCTCTGTGACATGCCAGATTCGGTCATGGTGTGTTGACCGGGTTTGAGGTGTTACAATTTTGGTATCAGAGGCAAGTTCAAAAGCTCGGCTATGGGCCCGAGGCCCAAAATGTTTTAAATTTGACTTTGAAAAGTTTTGTGGAAAAGGTACATTGGTTGAACAGCATGACACCGAGTCTCCGGCACCAATTCGCCCAGGTAAGTACTTCTGACTATTGTGTGATTTATATGTGGGGGAAATGGGTATTTTGGGATCGTAGATTAGTACAATAGGAATTATTGAACCCTAGGAATAGTTTACCCCAACTCAAGTACATAAGACTTATTGATTCACTAAACAAACCTGTGAGTACGTCACTGAGCCAAAGGTGTGGTAACCATTGTGCGCATGTATAGGAGTGGATTCAGGGAGGAGCTTGGTATTTAAGCAGTCCTAGTGACTCACCTCCTCTTCACCCGAATCCTACCTGGTGCCTAGTGACGGTTCACCCCAGCTAAGACGACTTATTCACAGGCTAAACTTCACAACTAAAACCCAAAAGGGACTAGCTGTTTTGTTTTGAAATGCTTTAAAACCTTGGTTTTGAAATGGCCACAGTAACCTTGATTTAAGAAATGACCAAAATACCCTCGATTTGAAAAAAAAGACCAAATTACCCCTGACTTGTAAAATTACCAAAATGCCCTCAGTATGGGAAAATTTCTGAAGTACCCTCGAAGTGAAAATATTCAAAATACCCTTACTTTGTAAAATCACCTTGAACAATATTTTGAAAAAAATTCAAAAATACCCCTGGATTATGAAAAATTATGAAAATACCCCTGGTTTATGAAATTACCAAAACGCCCCCGATTTCTGGAATTCTTGAAACAACTATGATTTGTAAAGGTTTTCAAATTTACCCTATTTTAATTTCTAAAATACCCTGATAGGTTAAATTATGAAAATACCCTCGGGTAGTGAAATGACGAGAATACCCCTACTCGTGGAATGAGGGTAGGAAGTTGAACTGAAAACTGTGTGATGATCGAAAGAACCACTACCAAATTACTTTTCATAAAACTTATTCATAGGTAATCAGTGAAACATAAGCTAATTCATAAAAATCTCTTAAATAAATAAATCGCGACTATAGACATGAATTCTAGGGGACGTGGTCGTAATATGCGTGGTCGTGGTAGAGGCAGAATGGCCGTGTCGAGCCCGTTAGGTCTGGTCAAGGGTTCAAAATGAAATGCCACCACCACCACCAGCGATGTGGAATATCGAGGATCGACGGGGATGATCTGATATCACATGTGATGTTGCGGGTTTTGAAAAGGGTGGTGGGCGGTGGAGGCATGGGAGCTCGAAAGTCGGTACTGGCGACTCGAGCTAATGGGTGAGTTTTTCGTGGAGTATTTGGTGTGGCGTAATCTGGTGAGTATTGGTTAGAGGCGACGGAGCAAATCATGGATGACTTGGATCTGACTGCTGAGGAAAAACTGAAAGGGATAGTGTCACTTCTCCGGGATGAGTCATACTAGTGGTGGCTCACGGTTCAGGATAGTGCTACAGCGGACGATCTCACTTGGGACTATTTTAAGGCAGCTTATCAGAAGAAGTATGTCAGGACCAACTATATTGATGCGCAATGAAGGCGTTCTCAAGTGGTTCGGGGAGTAAGTCGTCTCGAGTCTGAGGTAAAATTTTTAAGGTTGAGCCGGTATGCTAGGGGCATCGTGGCTACAGAACATGAACGATGTGTCAGGTTTGAGGATGGATTGAGAGATGAGCTGAGATTTTTGATCGCTCCACAGCAGGAGCGAGAGTTTGCTGTGTTGGTGGAAAAAGTCGAGGTAGTTGAAGGGGTAAAGGAGTCTGTAAGATAGAATTTGGATAGGAATAGACACAAGAGAGGTTTTGGATCATCGGGGTCGACTGGTAATCCGCAGAAAAGGGCTAGACAGAGTGGGCCGAATCAATCTGAAAGGCCTCGCCGCTAATCGAGGACCGGTATGATGTAATCGATGTGGAAATCTCATTGGGGAGGATGTTAGACTGGTGGAAAGGGATGTTTTGAGTGTAGTTCACTGGATCATCGTGTGAGGAACTGTCCACGTAAGTTAGCCAGGATTCAATCTGAGGGTCAGGGTCGTGCTCAGTTCATAAATGAGGTACCACCTCCGCAGAGGGGCCGTGGTGCTGCTAGGGGAGGTAATGGCTTGGGTAGAGGTAGTGGACGCCTTGAGGAGGGCGCACAACACTGAAGCAAGATAGCACTGGGTTGGAATATCTGTGAGACATTGAGAGGAGGGTGGACGACCGGACGTCGGGACGTCCTAATCTTTGGATTGCGTATATTATTTTGATGTGGGTTCGACACATTTGTATGTTGCTAGTAGCATAGTAGAGACCATGAACCTAGACTTTGAAATTACTTTTAGGGAGATGACAATAATTAGCCCTTTAAGTCACTCTGTAGAAGTAAATAAGCTGTATAGGGATGTACCCCTAGAACTTCAAGGGGTAGTGTTTGTAGCTGATTTGATGGAACTGCCGTTTGGGGAGTTCGATCTGATTCTTGGGATGGACTGGCTGGTAAAATACCAAGCAAGTTTGGATTGCGCGGCTAAGCACATGGTTTTGAGAACAACTGAGGGTGAAGAAGTGGTGATGATAGGTAATAGAAGAGATTATCTGTCCAATGTGGTATCGGCGTTGAAGGTTGAGAAGATGGTCAGGAAGGGTTATGAGGCAATTTTGGTTCGGGTGTGTGCTTTGGAGGCTAAGGAGGTTACTGTAAAGGATGTCCAAACAGTAAAGGAATTTTCTGACGTATTTCCAGAGGAACTTGTGGGTCTGCCTCCAGATCGGGAAGTTGAATTTCATATAGATATGTTACCTGGAACTGCACCAGTATTTATTGCCCCGTATAGAATGGCACCGGAGGAATTGGTAGAGCCAAGGCTCAGATTCAGGAGTTGTTGGACCGAGGTTTTATCCGGCCAAATGTTTCGCCTTAGGGAGCGTCGGTACTCTTTGTCAAAAAGAAAGATGGTACAATGCGGATGTGTATAGACTACCGCCAGTTGAACAAGTTGACGATCAAAAACAAGTATCCATTGCCGAGGATAGATGACTTGATCGACAGGCATCAATTTTCTCAAAGATTGATTTAAGGTGCAGGTATCATCGCCTAAAGGTGAAGGAGGTCGATATCCACAAGGCGGCGTTTCATACTCGGTATGGGCATTCTGGTGAGTCGGGTTAACCAATGATGCATTTATGGATTTGATGAATCGGTGTTTCGGTATTTGGACCAATTCGTTGTAGTATTTATAGGCGACATATTGGTGTACTCAAGGACTGAGGAGGATCATGATGCGCATTTGTGAGTGGTGTTGCAACACTGAGGGAAAAGCAGTTATTTGCCAAGTTTAGTAAGTGCGAGTTCTGGCTAAGGGAAGTGACTTTTTTAGGTCACGTAGTGTCCTCTAAAGGGATTAGAGTGGACCCTCGCAAGATTGAGGCAGTATTGGATTGGAAATCGCCTAGGATGATGGCTGAAATTTGAAGTTTTCTAGGTCTGGTAGGGTATTATCGGAGATTTGTGGAAGGATTTTCTCTGATTGCGGCACCGTTGACTAAGTTATTGAGGAAGGGAGTTCCATTTGTATGGTCGGAGAAACAACAGGAAAGCTTCCACAAGTGGAGGAAGATTTTGATGGAAGCTCTGGTTTTGGTATAGCCTGAGGCAGGAAAGGTATTCACGGTCTATTGTGATGCATCACATACTGGCTTGGGATGTGTGCTGATGCAGGAAGGGAAAGTAGTGGCATATGCGTCTCGGCAATTTGAGACCGCATGTGGTTAACTATCGACACATGACTTGGAGTTAATGGAGTGGTTTTCACTCGAAAATATAGAGACACTATTTATGCGGAGAGAAGTCGATGGTTTACATAGATCACAAGAGTCTCAAGTATCTTGACTCGGAAAGATTGAACTTGAGGCGGTAGCAGATGGATTGAGTGTTGATGGACTACGATTGCTTGATTGAGTATCATCCGGGCAAGGCTAACGTGGTGGCGACGCGTTGATCCGTAAGGTGGTAGTGAACTTAAGAGCGATGTTTGCTCGTCTTAGCTTGTATGACGATGGGAGTCTTTTGGCAGAATTGCGAGTTAAGCCGACTTGGGTTGAGAGATCAAGGAGAAGCAGTAGTGGGCGAGGCTTGAATGCTCGGAGGTTGCAAGTTCAGAATGGTGGTGTAGAGGGTTATAGTGTGTCCAGTGATGGAGTATTGTGTTTTCAAGGGAGAGCTTGTATGCCGAAGGATGTCGAGTTAGGACGGAGGATTCTTCATGACGTACATAGCAGCCCATCGCTATGCATCTGGAGGTAGCAAGATGTACGAGATTTGTGGAAAGCGATTACGGTGGCGGTGAAGCGAGAAGTGACTAAGTTTGTGGGTAAGTGTTTGACGTGCCAGCAGGTCAAAGCTGAGCATCAGCTGCCATCAGGTTTACTTTAGCCGATAAAGATTCCTCAATGGAAGTGGGAAAGAATTACCATGGACTTTGTCAGTGGGCTACCCCTTACGCCTAGTAAGAAAGACTCAGTCTGGGTGATTGTGGATCGTTTGACCAAATCACTCATTTCATCTGCAGTAAGGGTTGATTATTCGCTTGAAGTTGGCTAGGTTGTATGTGGCGAGATAGTGAGGTTGCATGGTGTGCCAGTATCAATTATCTCGAGATAGGGATCAAGGTTCACATCAAGGTTACGAAGAGCTTTGCATCGGGCTTTGGGAGCGATGTTGGATTTCAAACCTGACTTTTCACCCATGATCGGCAGACGATCGGAAAGGATTATACAAATCCTAGAGGATATGCTAAGGGGTTGTGTTTTGGACTTCAGAGGTAGCTGGGAAGAATTTCTACCATTAGCTGAGTTCGCATACACCAATAGTTATCGAGCAAGCATTAAGATGGCACCTTATGAGGCGTTGTATGGTAGGAAGTGTTGCACACCTACATCCGGACGAGTTAGGTGAGCGTCGGATGTTGGGTCGAGTTGGTTCTTGAGACCGAGGATAAAGTTAAGTTGATTCGAGCTCGTTTGAAGGAAGCGTCGGACGAGCAAAAGTCTTCGCCGATCTTAAATGAGAGATATAGAGTATCGATGGGTGATAAATTTTTTCTAAAGGTATCGCCATGGAAGAAGGTGCTAAGATTTGGACGGAAAGGGAAGCTAAGCCCTAGGTTTATCGGGCCGTACACGGTGTTGAAGCGAGTAGGACCGATGGCGTGTCGATCGATTTGCCGCAGAGAGTTAAGTCAGATTCACGATGTTTTCCATGTTTCGATGCTTAGGCACTATCGATCAGATCCGTCACATGTGGTACCAGTTACAGAGATTGAGGTAAGCTCGGATTTGTCTTTCGAAGAAGAGCTGGTACATATCTTAGATCGGGATGTCAAAATTCTATGTAGGAATTCAGTACCCCTAGTGAAAGTATTATGGCGGAACCATAGAGTGGAGGAAGCTACATGGGAACCAGAGGATGTGATGACACATCAATACCCTTAACTCTTTTGACCAGGTAATTTCGAGGCCAAAATTATTTTTAAGGGGGTAAAACTGTAACATCCTTAAATAGGGGTTATTGTTTTTGAGCTTCTTTGCATGTGTGTGGCCGTTTGTTAATTATTTGTGGTGTTATAAGATCTAGTTATAAGTTTAGAGTAGGCTAGAGTTGCAGGAAATTTTTGGTTTTAAGTTTTAAGTGAAGGGAGCGGAAGGAGCTAGGGGTTAAGTATAATTAGATGCGGGATTAAGCACAAGATTGGGCTTGGTAAAGTGGCAAGGAGGCGCCACTTAGGGCCCTGTGATTGATGCCACATGCAGGGAAGGGAGAGCTCAGGATCGAGTAGCAGAAATCTCACTTTCTGCTTATTATTTTGATGCCAAGGGGGGAAGAGTTGTGCTCAGCACAAACTCTATTAGATAAGCATTGAACAAGTCAAATTAATTTGAATGATTGGCTAGGAGTGATTCAGGGAGGTTTGCCGAAATCTGGACTCTGGTATGAGAGGAGTAATCGATTGGGAGACTTAGGGGGGCTACATGACATTTTCGGCTAGCAAAGCCTTGGAGCATTCGGTGGGGAAGCAAACTGAAACCCTCTCTTGAATTCTCTCTTTTGTCTTTGCAAATCGAAACCCTCACTTGACATCTTCTTCTCTTCTCTTTTCGGCAATTAAAGTGCTTGGCCGAACCTCTCTTTCTCCCACCTTTCTTTTTCTTCCTTTCGTAACTGCTCAAGACCCCATCCTCTCCTTTATTTTCTTTTCTTGCCGAAAACTCTTAATCCCTTTTTCTTTAAGCCTAAGCTGAATACCCATCATCTTTTCTTCCATTCTCTTTTTCTTTCTTTTCCTTTGAGCCAAATCTCAATTGTTTCTCTTCTATCAACCATAGCTGAATCTTCCTTCACCACTCAACCTTTGTCGAAATTTCCTCTCTTACTTCTAGTTGCTTTGGCCAAATATCAAACAAGGGTGAATCTTTTTCGATTCTTCTTCAATCGGTTTTGAGAAGGGGTAAGTGTCTTGGCCGAATTCCTTTTTGTTCCTTTTTTTCTCTCTGTCGACTTTCATAGGAGCAAAAGCCAAATTTTGGCATTTGGTAATAGATTTCTAATCATCTATAAGGATGATTTCTCCTAGGTTCTCTGGAATTTTGAAGCAGTCGATCTAAGCCTCCATTCTCTAACAATCGAATTTGGTAAGTCAAGTGGTAAGGATATCTACGTCGGTTCATCATTCTTTAAGTTGTTGAAAAGCCGAAGGCTATTGAGACTAAGCTTTATTGGTTGATCGAATGTAGGGGGAGAATCAATCTCGCATATTTTGGTGTTGAGATTTGTTTTCATAAGGCAGAAAGGTAAAGGTGGTGTTGTTTATGCGTAATCTCACCCTTCGGGATTTATTGGTATGGCTGGATGGCCTTGATAATGGTTGAATGTAGGGCAAGGAGATCTAGTGTGGTAGATTGGGTCTTCGGGATTTAGTGCTTGCGTTAGTTACAGGTGTGTAACTTACACACTTTATAACTAAGTAAATATATTAATAACCTGAATATGTTAAAAGCCAAAAATTGTGTAGATCTTGATATGATACCGTAAGGGTATGAGCAAGGATTCGGGTAAGTCCGTTTCGATATGATTTGCTATATGATGCTTAATACCATGATCTGTGATGTATTTGTTATATGATTCATAATAAAGCATGATGGCATGATTTGCATAAGTTTTGCATTATGATGGGTGATATGAGAGTAGGGGGAAGTTGATATCCGTGTCTTTGGGACACCAGAGGTTTGGCACCTCCAGTGGTTTGGTACCACAGATTATTTTGTGTCTTTGGGACACGGAGGTTTGGCACCTCATAGCGACTCGTCCGGTGGCTTAGCACCACGATGGGTTGGCCCCAGTTGATTTATCGGGATTATCGCCGGTGATTTGGTATCACACGTGGGTTGGCCCCACACTTGGATTATTGATATCTTGTGACTTTGGGGCACCAGTGGTTTGGCACCACCAGTGGTTTGGTACCACATGGGGTAGAAACGGAGTTATGGATGGCTAGGTTTGGGTGTATTATGTGTATTGCTTGGTTATGATTTGTGTAAGTATGTTGCATTAACCGGGAGGAGGATTTATGCACTGAGTCTTGGTGACTCACTTTCTCCCTTATCTTTTCAGGTGACTCGTAAATTGCAGATGAGGAGCCGGATGGACTTGGGGTGGCCCATGCATTAAAAACATTTGGTTTTACTTGGATTTGATTTGGGTAATTATTTCATAATTCATTTTTTTTATTATTTGGGTATTGTAATAAGGCCTTTTAAATTATGTTTTGAATTATTTATATGTTTTGGATTTGACTTCGAACATGGTTAAGTGAATTATTTGATTAATTTAATAATGTGAGCGCAAGGTTTTCTAAACTACAAAACGCAATGGTTTTCAAAACCTTACCATCGGGTAATACAAATCACTTGATAACAAATGACAACTTAATTGTTTTTGACAACTCAAATGGTTTCCAAATTAATCATTTGGGTTTCCGTTAAAAATTTACAAAAAGGTTTTCTAATCTATGGATCGGAAACTAAGTTTTAAAGATTTATTTCCGGGATTGCAAAGTAAACCATCAATTTTTAACTAGTCATGCACCTGATTTCTACAAACATAGAGCAACAAAGAGTTTTCCACAAAATTTAATCGAAAACTCGATTTTCTTCAAAATGTTTTCCTCTGTGACATGCCAGATTCGGTCATGGTGTGTTGACCGGGTTTGGGGTGTTACGCCCCTTCCTCTTTATCTCTTCTCTTCCTCTTCAAGTTTTTTTCTCTTCTCCCTCACTGTGTCGCCGCCCAAAACCTATTCTTTGCTACCCATCTTTTCTTTATTAGCCTTGGATTTTTGCACCATTTTCTTTCTCTTCATTGCTTCCGTTTTCCCTTAATTTTCTAGCCTTAAATCTAATATTTTTATCTCTTGAAAGAAAACCTCCATAGTTGCCACAAGGTTCACCATTACCACCTTTTAGAATCTTTAAAGTAAGTGTCTTTTTCCTACGTTTTTCTTCCTAATTTTTTAGTAGAAAATTTCCCATTCTAGATCTAGAATTTTGGTGTTAGATACTGATTTAAATGGCCATTTTCACCCTTTAAAACACACCTTTTGAGCCGCCCAAAGCTATCCCCAAAACTACTACCGTTAGTGGTGGTTGTCGCCCAAAAATCTTCCATTTTTGTGATTATCTATTTGAGTTTTATTTAGTAAAATATGTTGCTGAGTTTTACTATTTTTACCACTTATTTCCAGAAAGTTTTTAATCCAATAAACCACATCCTAATCGTCTTTTAATCAGGTATGATTTAGGAAAATTAGATCTTAATTATTCCATAACCCAGATATGATGAATCGAAAAGCGTAAGTGCAGTTGTTTACGGGTTATTGGGTAGTATTGATTCTTTTGTTAAGGGATTTGTTGGATAGATGAATTGGGGTAAATTTTTGGTGTTTTAGCTGCCAATTTTTAGTATTTTATTGTGTTAGTCACTGATTTAAACACCTCGAACCAGCAGTGAAGCCGTTAGTCGATCGTACACACATTTCGCATCGAATTAATGTAATTAGGCTTGTTAATTTGGATCTAAAAGTTAGTTGTTGTAACAATGATTTGATCGAACCCTTAGAGGGCATTTTAAGGCTGATTTAGCAGCATTTAAACTCGATAAATGTTGTAACAACCCGTTTTCAGTGGTGTCAGAAATTATGGTTTTGGGACCAAAATTCCAATGAGTAAATTATTATTTTAATGTTTATTTAATGTCTACGAGATTATATTAAGTTTGTATTAAAATTTCATTAAGAAATATTGAAGTTTAAATAGTTAATTAAGTAAAAAGGACTAAATCGTAAAAGGTGTAAAACTTGAGTTTTATTAGTTAAAATGGTTAAATGGCTATGGAAATGAAAGTTAATGGACTTGAATGGTAAATATACCATTTAAGGTGTTATTGGATGTGCGTGGACATGATTTAAATGAAATTTTGATAGTTTTTAAAGGTTAAAGTAGTAATTTGGTAAATAAAATAAAAACTAAATAAATAAAACATAAAACAAAGATGGTATCATCTTCATTTTTTGTTTTCAAACCCTAAAATAGCCATTGGAGAGGATGAGATATTTGGTCAAGCTTCCTTGATGCATATCTAGATAAACCACAATCGGACCTAAATCGAGGAATAGCTAAAGCTTCGGATTAGTTCGATATTACTACTACGCCCCTAACTATCGAGGTAAGTTCGTATGAACTGTAATCATTTTAATGTTAGCTAAATTTGAATATTTGCTATGTTGTTGTAATATAAATGTATTCATACAATGATGAATTGACAGATAACAAGTCCCAGTTGAACCTTAAGAATTCTTAGGATACAAATGACATGTCCTTAGGGATTTCATGTTTTGGGTGCTGGTCTTAAATGTCCTACTGATGGTTGAGATGTTGCATTTGTTGCCGATTCTCCATAGCTCATGTGAGCAGCATTGTGTAGTTTACATTCTGAACTACAGCTCGTGTGAGCAGGCCCATTTCATAGCTCGTGTGAGCATTGATGTAAAGGAAAGGTTATAGTTATGGAAAGACACTTTATGTGTGAGCATTCCCAAGTATCCGATGTAATTCTAGATGGTTCAATGGGTAAGAAAAGGAAATGAAATGGTAAGTATGCAAATGGAATGAATCAAGATCTTATGATAACATTGATGAGTTAAATGTTGTGTTTAATTTGGTAAACTACATATCTTATGGTTGAATTTATTTGTATCATGGACAAGTATACTAACTTGTGAGTTGATGATGCTTGTATAGACTTATGCCAAGCTTATGATTTTGGTTGGTATTACTTATGCTTTAGATTATGGAAATGAAATGGTAAGTTATGTTTAAGTTTTTATGAGCTTACTAAGCAATTATTGGTTACATTGTTACTTTTCTTTGTTTTATAGATTATCAGAAGCTCGATTGGCTGGAAGGTCGTTGGACCTATCACACTATCCAACAATATTTTCAGTAGTTTTTGAATATTTTGGCCAAGGTTAATAATGAAATGTATAGGAATTTTGTATTGATAATTTATGGATGTATAAATGGTTTCTTTGGTATGTTTAAAATTTTAAAGTTTATGTTTGGTTGGTGAACCTTAACACCTCACTAAGTTGTGTCTTTTTGGTCACTTGTAAGTGTTTTTAAATGAGGTTCTTTTGGTACATTTTGATGGCTTGCAAATGGTAATGTGTGATAAACTTGGGTACAAACATGAGCTAGGTTGTTATGCATGAAATGAGGCAATATTGGCATTTTTGGTAATTGATGATTTGTTACAACTGTGGTGCCTTTGAATGGCATATTGGTTAGGTGATTTAGGATGTTTGAAATGGTATGTTAATTTGCCTTTGGATGGTGTTTGAATCCCTTAAATGTGTGCCTAAATGGTTTGAATGGTTAATTATAAAATGGATTTGAAATGGCTTGTTTTAGGATAAATTTTGGGTTCACACAGCCTGGCACACGGGCTGTCACACGGTCGTGTGACACACATGGCCTGGTGACACGATAGTGTGTCATTTGAGAGTTTCTTAGTGTTTCAAGTTAGTGAGTTACACGGCCTAGCACAAGGCCTGGCACACGGGAGTGTGGGGCAACTCAGTAAGTTACACAGGTGAGGAAACGGGCTAGGACAATTTTTTACAAAATTTTCTTAAAACTTCTATTTTGTTTCAAATTAGTCCCGAATTGCCTCAAAGCTATTTTTAGGGCCTCGAGGGCTCAATTTAAGGACAAAATGCTTATTTTTAATATGTTTTGAATGTCATTTATTTATTTAATGTTATATTGATAAATGTTTCCTTATTGTACGATAATGCTCTGTAACCCTAATCCTGTGACGGAGAAGGGTTGGGGGTGTTACAAATGTTGTGTTTTAACTTAGGTTCAATTTAAGTCTAAAGGAGGAATCGCGGGTTTCGCATGAAGTGCTACGATTGTGCAAAATTATGGTGTGGATTCTAACCGATAAACTTGAATGTCCAAATAGTATTTTTAGTGATTAAATCAATGTTTAAGCTTGCTGATCGGGCTTAGTTAAATGGTTAAGTAAGTGATTTTAAGGTGGCTGAATTAGATACGTCTCGAGGCACAACTAAATGGCATGTTCACAAAGTTGCATGGTTGACTGATTGTTTATATGACTGGTATTGGTATGAAATAACATGAATGGTTTGGATATATAATGTATGTTGGATGTATGTATAGAACGTATTATAATGAAAATAAAGATTGAATGCATGTAATGTACGCTTGAGTGAAATGTTATGAAACATACTCATGGAAAGCTTGTTGTACATGCACTGGAAATTGTCTATGAAATGGAACACTTGATAAATGACACCACTTTCTGAGAGAAAATGATAACAACTGGGTGTAATTCATGCCACTGAAATATGACTATGATTAAAACATGATTTTCCGGTATTTTGTATGACATAATGCATGTGCATGGGGTGGGATATTGTGGATGAAGGAGGAGATCTGTGGAGTAATGGTGGCATATTAAGACCGCATTTATGTTGTCAATGCACTGTACTGGGAGTAATAAGGTGAATGATAGTTATATCGCATTTTAAATTGTAGTATAACTGCATTACGTATAATGGTGGTTTAACCACATCGAGCATAGCTCGCAATGTTTGGAGTTTAGCAGACGGGTTTTGGGGAACTCATGGTGTGTAGCAGATGGTTGGGTAGGATTCTTTATGCATTGTATTATGTCCATGACACTATCAAAAGATAATTTTTTATGTTATGTGATATGTTGCATTAATTTATTGATTGATGTTTGCATGGATAATTGAATGTTCTTACTATTTAGACTCACATTGAGCTAGTAGCTCACCCCGTATTTTCAAACATTTTAGGTAATGCTTGAGACTAGGATTGGACCCAACATGCGAACATACGGTGGACTTTAGACTAATAATTTATTCTGCTTAAGTTTTACTTAAATTTATTTGGTTTTTGGATTGTAAAGTTATTTGGACTATGGTTTGGGTTTTATTCTGCCTTCAGGTTTCCATGCATTCATACTTGAGACGTCAATTTGATTTTATAAGCATATTTTGAAATTGGGCAATGCATGATACTTGGCTTAACGATAAATCTATTATAATCTGAGTTTTTCGCTGTAATAAAAGATAACAAGATTTTGTTAAGTGAAATGATAAGTAATGTGTTTTCTAAACCATGCAAATGCTTATAACATGACCTAAGGATGGTTGATTTAATTAATGAAATGTTTTCCAAATTAATAAAGGTAAACTGTAGTTTTTCTTAAAAGAGAGAGTGTAACTAAGGTTTTTAAAGAACGATAGGATAGTTTGTCATACATGTGGCTAATGTGATCTTTTTACAATTTCACCATAATGTTTACGCCGATTTAGGAAAGTTACATTTCGTGGTATTAGAGCCTAGGTTCAAAAACAAACCACAATATTTTGAAAAATATTTTTTTTATGAAATGACAAAGTCTGAGGGTCCGATGTCGTGGTTATAGAAAAAATATTGAAACTCTAGAAAAACACTAAAAATTATTGCTTAAAAGTTTAGCAAAAGAAATTAGTTAAATTATGATAAAAAAATTGAACACAATAATAAATATATTCTTACTTCTAAATTGTACATTCCATAAGATATCAAAATAAATACTCGCAGAATGATAACTCCTGGTATGAAGGGTCATAGATGGCGACCTCCAATGGCTTCGGTTGAGTCATCTGCATCTCTAGAACCCATACAGAATAATGAACCTAATGAGGACATTAGTGAACCCATTACTGAGGGTGGGAATATGGAAAATCAAAACTATGATAATGACTATGATGGGGATGATTCGATAACATAGGCTTTGTTAAGGGCCTTACAAATGGTAGTTGGGGCCCAAATTGGTAGTGCTAGTCGCGGGACAATTTTTGAGAGGCTATGCTCAAGTGTGGCAGAGTTGTTTAGGCGTATTGTTGGAACTACCCCTACAGTGGCCGAATATTGGATGGAGACCACTGAATGCATATTGGATGACCTGGACTATACCACTGAGTAGAAACTTAGCGATGATATATCCTTGTTGAGAGATGAGGGATATAGATGGCAGCAATTAGTGGTTACGGGTATGCTACTAGAGTGCATTGATTGGGCCCATTTTCAATATGCCTTTCAGAGTAAGTTTGTGGGTCCTCGCTATGTTAAGGCTCGACTATTAGAGTTTATAGAGCTAAAACATGGCAATATGTTAGTTTCTAAATATAAGGTAGAATCCTTGAGGTTGAGCCACTATGCACCTGGTATGGTGGTATCAGAATAGGATAAGAGCTATCGTTTTCAAGAGGGTTTAAGGTATGACCTTAAGGTTTAGGTCGCTTTTTTGGAACCGTCGATTCGCTCCGTGGCATAGGAGAAAAATTATTCTCATGATCATCAATCACAGATCTATGTATGAGGAACGAATCAGGTTGAAATAGGGTTAAAATATTTATTGAAAACATTGAAAGGATGCTGCTAATTCTATGTCGATTTCAAGCCACAACGAAAACGCCTTAGCCTCTATGTAGTTCACCCTATAAAAAATGAACAACCACTTTCTATTGAACTTTTAGAGATAATTAAAAATGATTTATATACCTTTTAAATTATTAAATTGGTAACCTTAACACACTAAGGGATTATCATCCTTTTATCCTCTTTGATATCACATATTAAAAGGAAAACCAAGATTATTCCCTTATTAATAGAGAAGGCAAATGGAAAGTTAGAAAAATGAGTTATATTCTTTTGTGAATTTGTGATTCGACATAACCTTTCTGTGATAATCTTTTCATATATTATATCCTTTTATCCTTAATATCTAGATCAGACACAAGTCATGGAAAAGTCACACTTGTATAGTTCAATCTCATATTTCTCGATTTTCTGAGCAACTTCAATAAACAAATAAGTGTGATCTCATATCAACTTATTTGAGCATGTTCATGCATTTCTAGTCTCACTCCATCAAGAGGACTAAGATATTGCTTTCATATGTAGGAGAGATAAATCCTATCTTGATCAACCATATCCCACTACATGGATTGTGGTTTATCCAACATCAGACTTTATAGTACAAACGTTATCGTAGACATTTTGACTGTATCAAAATATGCAACTCACGATGTTGGGACAATGATGATCTCAAGTCTGAGGTTCATATACATAATTATCATTATGAGTAATGTTGTGACTATTACATAATAATCCAATAAACATACTCATAGCAGGTCAATCCAATATATTGTTCTTTGACACATACTCATGTATTGATTTTGACATCCCTATGTCAATGACAACTTTTGTCATCAATCAACTACACATTAGTCTCAATGCATTATTGTTGTCCAAGCCCACAATAATACTTGACTAAGGACCTTTTAAGAATAATCATATTTTTTGAGGACTTTATTACAATTCAATTTATTTATATACACAGAAAAAGAAGATGAAATAATAATGGCAATGCCTTAACAAGGTAAAACAAGTAAGTAATTATAATCATCTCATGATTGGTCTTTAAGCATACTCTAACAAGCTCCACATTAGGAGCATGTATTTGAGGCTTTGGTCGAGAAGACCAAGATTATTGAGAAGATTAAGCACGTGGAGCGTGAGAAAAAGGGTAAACAGAAAGATTAGCCTAGGAGAGAGGTTGACTCTACTGGTTCAAACCTACGTCCTGTTAAACGGTCTAGAAAGGCTAGACCACTGCAAAATGTAGTAGTAGTGGGACCTAGAGATAGATAGATTCAGTTATATTAGTATTGTGAGAGGTGCCATCCAAGTGAGTGTTGGAGAAAGATGGTTGCCTATTTAATTTGTGGCTTGATGAAGCATTGAATTAAAAAATGTCCTTGCCAAAATGATCAGATGCAAGCTTTGATTCAAAATTAGGGCCCGATTAGGGGTCAAAATCAGAGGGGTACTCAGGTTATCAGAACCGAAATAGGAATGGTAATCAGGGGCAGAGAGCATCGGATCAAGGTGAGAATGAGGCCCAAGCTAGACAACCTACTTTGGTATATATGGCTAGACACCGGGAAGATAGAGATGCAGCTGACGTCATTGCATAAACCTTTACTATTTATTTGGTGCCTTATTTTGCATTAATTGATATAAGATCTACCCACTCATATATTGTCTGTGATGTGGCTATAAAATTAGGGATTGGGTAGAGAAAACTGATAATACTAGTACTGTAGTTAGCCCTTTAGGATCATTTCTACTTGTAAATAAAATATATAGGAGATTCCTTTTAGAGGTTCAAGGGGAAGTCTTTCCTATCGACTTGATGGAATTGACCTTTAATGAGACTTGATTTTGGGAAAAAACTGGTTGGTTGAACACCAAGTTCATCTAGATTGTGTATTGAAGAGGGTAACTTTGATGACTGGGTTTAGAAAAGAAGTTGTGATGGTTGGGGAATGTCAAAACTATCTGTCCAACGTGATCTCTGCTATGTTAGCAATGAAAATGGTTTGGAAAGGGTGTGTAGCGTTTCTGGCTTATGTTTGAGATGTTATTGTAGTCGATCCTTTTGTGGATAGCATTCGTATAGTAAGAGAATTTCCTGATATCTTTCATGAGAAACATCGAGGGTTACCTCCAGATCGAGAAGTGGAATTTGGTATCGAGTTGTTTGAACTGAACTGGTGTCCATTGCTCTCTACCTCATTGCACCTAAAGAGCTTAAGGAGTTGAAAGTACATTTGTAAGAACTATTGGATACGGGTTTCATTAGACTCAATGTTTTCTATGGGGTGCACCGGTATTGTTCGTAAACAAAAAGGATGGTACACTCTAGTTATATATCGATTACAGATAGCTGAATAACCTAACCATAAGAATAAATATCCACTGCTAAAGATTGACGAACTAATCGATTAATTAAGAGGTGCAACTATCTTCTCTAAAATCAATCTAAGGTACAGGTACTATCAACTTAAGGTGAAATAATCTGATGCACCCAAGTCTACTTTTAAGACTCGTTATGGACATTATGATTTTCTGGTTATGCCCTTTGAAATGACTAATGCACCAACTACATTTATGGATCTTATGAACTGTGCCTTTCTACCTTTCATTGATCAATTCATTGTTGTGTTCATGAACAACATCCTAGTATACTCAAAGATAGAATCTGAGCACGATGAGCATCTGAGGGTAGTCTTACAGATTCTTTATGAAAAATAGCTTTTCGCTAAACTCAGTAAGTGCGAGTTTTGGTTGAAGAAGGTTATGTTTTTGGATCATGTGGTATCAATGGAGGGTATCTGTGTGGATCCTAAAAAGGTTGAAGCTATCTTGGATTGGAAGCAACCAAAAAATGTATCGAAGATTTGAAGTTTTCTAGGTCTTACTAGGTACTGTCGAAGGTTTGTTAAAGGTTTTTCCTTGATAGTAGCCCCATTGACTAATCTGTTAATGAAGAATACTCCATTTAAACTAGAAAAAGAGCAGCAGACCAGCTTTAAAAAACTAAAATTTGTGTTGACTGAAGCTCCTGTTCTATTAAGCCAGAATCTGGTAAAGATTACATTGTGTTTAGTGATGCTTCGCTTGTTGGGCTTGGATGTGTTTTAATGCAGGGTGGTAAGGTAATAGCTTATGCCTCGAGACAACTTAGGCTAATGAATGAAATTGTCCTACTCATGATTTGGAGTTGGCAGCTGTTGTTTTCGCTCCTAAAATTTGGAGGCACTACTTATATGGTGAGAAGTGTATTATTTACATGGATCACAAAAGCATCAAATATCTTCTTACCCAGAAAGAGCTTAACTTGAGGCAGCATAGGTGGATTGAATTGTTAAAAAACTACAATTGCACAATAAAATATTAGCTTAGGAAAGCTAATGTAGTGGTAGACACTTTGAGCAGAAGGGCAATGTCTAACTTGAGGTCTATGTTTGCTCATTAAATTTTATTTGATGATGGGGGTATTTTGGCTGAGTTGCAAGTAAAGCTTGTTTGAGTTTAGGAAATTAGAGATAAGTAGAGTCTTGAAGAATCTTTAGTATCTCGGTTTAAGCAGGTCAAGGATTGCTCGACTGAGGACTTTGGGATTAATTCTGATGGTATTTTGTGTTTTAGAAGTAGATATTGTGTACCGAACGATAAGAGTTTGAGGCAATCTATACTACAAGAAGTATATAGCAGCCCTTATGCTGTGCATCCCGATTCTAATAAGATGTATCGAGACTTAAGATAAGTGTATTGGTGGTAGGGTCTTAAACAGGAGTTAACTGGGTTGGTGTCAAAATATTTGACTTGCCAACAAGTTAAGGCTAAACATCAGTTTCCATCTAGATTACTACAGTCGATTCATATTCCACATAGAAGTGGGAGAAAGTGACTATGAACTTTGTTAGTGAGTTGCCCTTGACTCCTACTAAGAAAGAATTCTATCTGGGTCATAGTGGATAAATTGACTAATACTATCCATTTTATTCCGTTTATATTGATTATTCTCTTCAGAAACTAGCTAAGCTTTATATTTCTGAAATGATGAGATTGCATGGAGTGTCAGTGCCAATTATTTCAGATCGAGATCCTCGCTTTATGTTCCAGTTCTAGTAGAAATTGCATGAGGCTTTGGGTACACGGTTAGACTTCAATACGGCTTTTCAGATTGATGGTCATTCAAAGAGGGTAATTCAAATTTTGGAGGATATGCTGAGGAGTTGTGTGATAGATTTTTAGGGTAGTTGGGAGGATAATCTATCGATGGTGGAGCTCGCTTATAATAATAACTTCTAGTCTAGCTGTAACACCTGATCCCGTCTCTGTTATTAGATTAAGGATTGGAGTGTTACAGAACCAAATAGAACAATTTATCTTAATTTAGAGCAAATATTCAATTAATTTATAAGCATATAACAAATCATAGAATAAATATTTACATGGACCTGATACGGCCACGCCTCGAGCACATTCTTGGACCAATTCCCTATGCATTGCTTGCAATCCCTTGTGAGCTGAACAAGTTTGCTTCCAGCTTGTTGAGCTCAATTTAGCTCGATTCCAGCTCAATGAGCTCGTTTCCATATTTTTATTTTATGCGTTTAATTTGCTGGAATTAAAATAAATTATTTAAATTAGTTAATTAATTTAGTTAGTTCAGCTGAAATAATTAAGTAGTGTTTTAATGTGCCAAAAATCTGGACTTTTTAATTAAATTTAATGTGTCTTAGTTTATTACCTATTAAATAGAAAATCTGGACATTTTAATTAAATTCAATATGTCTCAGTTTATTAACTATTAAATATATGTCTAATAGTTAATTAAGTGTGTCCAAGCTTAAGACAAATTTAATTCATGTTTTTTAATTAATTTTCTAGCTGAATCTAATTTGTCTTAGCATAATTAATTGGTTGAATTTATTTGCTGCAGGTGCAATGCATAGACGACACTTAAGGAGCTGATTATTGAGCACCTCCAAGCAGCCTTTTCGTGGACACCAAAGGTCAAGGGAACTGATGTTTCCTATCTCCTAAGCTGCACATTGAGCTCCCTAATCAGTTTTAAAAGCTTTCACATAAGCTAAAATGCCTTTCATAATTGCTAACTAATCGGTTTTGGGCATTCACATTAGGTGGCTGTACAAATTCGGCCAACACATCTATTGGCCCTTGGAGTGCTCAAGATGGCTTTAAAACTTACCTAGACTACTCAGCTGATCATGGCAACACTTTAATGCCCATACATCCCCTTGGCCGAACATGAAGATAGCCCATTCAGCTCACCCTTTAATTTCAGCTAGCTAGGATGCTTCAAGGAAACTTTATGACACCTTCTAGATTAATTCTGGAATTTTCAGCACATTAATAAGCTAAAATCAAATGACATTTTTACCTCATACGTCCATTCGGCTAGCTTAGGAATTCACTATAAATATTTAGCCATTTTCATGTAATTCAGACTTTTTGCACTTTGAATGAATTTATGTTATTTTGTGAGTTTATTCAACTCTCAAATTTCGTTTTAGACTCAAGTTGGCTTATCTAGTTCTCTCGTGGCATCAACCATGTTTTATTCGAACTTATACTCTTCATCGAGTGTGGTGTTCACCCGATAGACTTCTGGTTCCTATCTCATTATAGATAGTGGGTCGAAGTTCTTTTAATAAATTCCAGCAACCTTAAGTGACGCATAAGTCCCGAGTCAATACTTACATAGTATTTGTTTGATCTTGTCTGATCACTGTAATCAGAGTTTTAAAATTTATAAAGAGAATTATCGAACCTGAAAACTAACTCTGACAATGATTAAAGGCAGGTGTACCTATCGAATAGTAGTATAACTTAGGCAAGACCGGATTGTCGAACCCAAAAGAACTAAAAGTACTAATACTAACTTTCTTTTTATTATTTAGCCTAAATTAAGTGAAGTTGTTCTAATCTAAATTAAACTAACTACTATTACTCTAAAGACGCAAAGACAAAAGAGTAAATTGGGAAATAACTTTAGGAAAAACTCAGTTGATCACGATGATACCCTCAGGAAGAATCCACCTAGACTTGACTTGTTATCTAACCCTTGAATCATATGATTTCTTTACTTAGCTTGATCCGTAAGACTTCCTAACCTATATTAAACCCTCTCTCGAGGCAAATAACGTCTAACCCTAGGTTAATTGTGGAACTCTCGTTCACTTATAATAACCCCCTAGAATAGCAGTTAATCGATCAATGGACTCCCATATTAGGTTTCACCCTAATCCGGCAAAATCTAGTCACCTTATCTCTAGGCATTCGATCAACTCCGCTTAATTATGCTAGATCTACTCTTAAGCAGGGTCTATTCCTCCTCTACCTAAGCACATCAGATTAGATTAAGCAACATAATTAAGAACAAACTAAGTACTTATCATATAAATCAAAAAATCAAATAATAAGATTCATCTAGGTTTCATCTCCTTCAGGTATCTGAAGGGTTTAGTTCATAACAAAATAAGAAAACATCTCAAGAGAAAAGGTAAAACAAAACATAAGAAATCCCTAAAATTCCCTAAAAGAATTAAAGCAGAGATCCTCCGTCTTGAGTAGAACTCCGGCTTCTTGAGATGGATCAATTGGCTATCTTTGAGTAATTCCCTGAATGAAAGCACTGGCAGAAGGCTTCTGCCAAACTGCGACCCCCTAGAATAGCTGCCTTGGGGTGTTTATATAGGCCTTGAGATGCTTTACTTGGCTTTTAAATATCTCCTTCAAGTAGAATTACTATTAGGGTGTTTAAGGAGTATGTTTATTTGCCTTCAAGCATCCAATTCCGTGTGAAATTGCTCTTTCCCATGGTAGGGGCATGCCCATGGCTCACGCCCGTGTAAGTCGTGGCCAGGCCGTGTTCGGACTTGTCGGTTGGGGCACGGCCGTGTAAATCAGGGTTGAGGCCGTGTCCTAGATGATTGGCGAGGCACGGTCGTGTGGCTTGTAGTCCAGGCCATGTCGATTTCATGAGTTCGCCCAATTTGGTCCGTTTTAAGCCCGTTTTGTGTTGTTTTTATCCTTGGGTGCTTTCCTGAGTATAAGACATGAAAAGAAAGGATTAAGAGCACCTTTTTACATAAATCAAGGATAAATCATCCAAAAGCATACTAAATGTGGGATTAAAATATGTTACTTTTACGGTTTATCAAATACCTCCACACTTAAGCATTTGCTTGTCCTCAAGCAAAATTCTCAACTTACAATTAAAATGAACTTTTCATAATTCATAATTCCTATTGGCAATGTCTCATCATAATTCATAGATAATTTATACATGGATAATTTAACTCAAAGAACCCTAAAGATTCAATCAAGATAAGTCATACCTTTGTAGTATGAAAACATAGGTGTCTCCCCTTATCTAAGTAATTACCTTTAATTCAAAATCGACAAGGATTGACATCCTCACAAAAGATTCACTCAAATCACTCGAAGTGTTTAAGGTTCAAGAATAAGCACTCATAAGTCAAACCTAAAAAGTTAATCCCATAGGTTTGCCTGAAAATCAAATCTCCACCACTGTATATGAGATGATACACAAATCAAAAGGTCTTTATCAAGGTTTAACGGGGCTAGGGTTAAAGGTGTGGATACAGGCTGAATTAGAAGGTTAGAATCGAGACTTGACCTGACAAATTACCTATTAGAAATATGTAATAATATAAGTGATTACATCAATTGAAAACTAATAATACTATTATTGATAATTCTACAATACGAGCTCTTCTTCAATAATTGGAATTTAAACGTATGAGCTCAATTAATCACGTAACTTAATACTGAATATACTTTGAATTTTTTTTGAAGAACAAACTAAAAAATTACATAATAAATGATAAATGTAACTACTGAACTAATATAATTCGGTAACTTGATCAAGTCAAACCTTGATTAAAGGGTAGTCAAAAAGGAAGGGTGATATAAATACAAAGGGTCTTTGGGTTAATGTTAGTGGTTAAGTCAATAAAAAGGGTTGTTAGGATTCAACAGGGTTCACTAGGGGTTAATTGTGAAGGTAGGCTTTTTAGTGGAGTAAGTGGGTTAAATCCTAGGTGCCTTTATCATCTCTGTATATCAAATCAAATGTGTGGTCTCAATATGTATAAACGAGGCAAGTTCTAGAATAACAGTTCAAAGTTGACACACTTATAATCAATAAAGTGAGCAAGAAAAAGAATATATGCTCTATAAGGCTCAAAATATCACAAAAATTATGGGTGTTTTGACATCAATCCTTGTAAATTTCAAACTTCAAAGTAATACTCAAATTCAAGTCAACAACCTATCAATTTTAATTTTTTAGAAAGTAGACTTGTCATGCTTGATTCTCTAGTATCCTTCAAATTTAATCATCAATGCACAATTAACTATGACTTACTCTAAAACATATCAATACAAATCATAAATCAACAGAAATTTCATCGTAATTAGTAATATAAGAAAAATACTTAAAAACAAGACTAAATTCAAGGTTTTGAGAATAATGAAAAAAGTTTGACACTTTTACCCCCACACTTAAGATGTAAATTGACCTCAATGTACAAAGTTAAATAATGACAGTTAATATATAATCAAAAGATAAGAGGGAAAGTGTCACTTCTTGAATTACAGATAAGATCCTTGAAGGATGTGGAAAGTGTGTGGCGTTAGGTGACTTATTGAATTTTTCCTAGTTATGCGTTTGTGTATGTGGAGTGTGTAATTTATTCTGCAAAGTCACTGGTTAATGATCTTGTTAGGGATGCTTGAATAGTTAGATAGCCAATGGTAAAATTTTGTAATACTAATAAAAATTCAAATTAAAAACAACTCAAAATAAAAACTTAAAATAAAGAAAAGAAAATGAAAGATAATAAATTAAAAAGACTCAGAGGTCCTCATCATTGGTTGGGTCTGGTGGTGGTGCTGGTGATGAAATGTGGAGGTGCTAGCAAATTTGTTGAAGAGTTGCCTCTAGTCTATCAAAGCGCCGAGTGTTTTTAGCGAAGTACAACTCGAATCGGCCGAGTCGTACAGATATGTTTGTTAGTGATGGTGCTAGTTGGTACTGATGTTGGCTCAGATTTTGTGCCTCTTCTGAGGGTGGTGGGACATCGTCAGGAATGTCCTCATCCTCTCCTTCGTTTGTGGGTGTCTTTAGTGTGTATTGAGGGGGGTCGGTCCCTCGACGTTGTTTGATCATTCTCATGTGTAGCATCATCTGGATGCCTTGTGGTACCATGTTGCCCATCAGTGTGAGGGAGGTGATCTGAGCCTTAGTGTCAAGAAGGTTGAAGTGTTGAGCTAGCCTTGTGATGTAAGGCCCCATTGATAAAATCCCCTTCCTGTGTTGGTCTGTCTGATGCTGAATTCCGCATGCAATGAAATATGCCAAGTCGAAAACATGTCCTTCAAACATGAATGATAGGAAGTAAACATCTTGCTTGTTTACGACGCCGGTGCTCTCTCTGCGTCCTGTGATGGTGTGTGCGAGAATGGCGTGAATATACCTTAGAGCTGGGAGGAGTGCGTCACCTTAGAGCGACTGGGGTCGTAGTTACTTGTAGTGGGACGTAGGTTGCGCCAGCATTCGCGCGGGGTGCAGTAGAGTTCATGGTTCAGTTTAAATAGTGGGTTTTCTTCTATGAATTCTGGCGTATAAAGTCTGAGAGTCTCACCGAATTGTGGTACACTCATTTGACGTACTGAGCCTCCTAGCCGGAATCGGATAACACCTGGGTCGTTAAACTAAGTCGTCACTATTTGTAGTGTGAAGGTGGTGCAGAATTCTAATGTAAGCTCCAAGTATGTGGGCTCGTTGATTGAGAAGAAGTGTTCCCATGGTTCGGTTGAGAGAAGGGCTCGGATATCAGTTGTGAGCCCAACTTGCTACACTGTGTTCCAGTCAATGCACCTACCGGTGCCTAGGGGTACTGTTCTTCTTGAGTTGCTTGCGAAAATCTGAGGAATGGGTGTTGAAGCTCGGTAGAGGCACTTGCAGAGGATGATCCGGGCCCCTTTCTTTTCTTGCTTAGGGCTAATTGTTTGATTTGGGATGTTGACATGGTTCCAGGGATGGTGTGGGCGGTTAACACGGGCGGAGCATGGAGGTGGTGTGGGCTCTACTGCACAAACACGACGGTGGTGTGGGCGTGGCACTTGGTAGAACGGTTGTGGTACGGGCGTGTGGATGGTTCTCGCGTGGTTTTTGGAGAAAAACGGTGAGGGTAGGTGGTTTTAGGTGAAGGGGAATTGTTGTGCGGTCGAATTTGGGGAAAAGGGGGGTTAAAACTAATTTTAGGGTTAGGTTTTAGGGGGAAATGATGGTTAAATTTTATATATAGGGGAAAGGGCACGGTCCATCGCCACACCCATGCACATTTGAAAATGCCCGTGCTTTTTGTGATTTCGGGTTTTGGTCGCGTTCAGGTGGATTTGCCACAACCGTGTTGCCCATGATACGCCCGTGTGTTTAATCACACGATTGGTTTGAACGGGCATGTGTATCCCGTGCTTGATAAGTCAGTAACCTCACACGGTTGGAAACCACGGGCGTGCCTAGTATCGTAGCCCGTGTTGAGAAAGAAATTCTTCTCTGTTTATGCACGACTACTAGCATGTCCGTGGTTTATCCCCTTTCTTTCATAAGGCCATGGGCACGCCTATGTTCAAGGCCGTGTGAGTTAACACCTGCTCTTTTTATTAGACTAATTTACTATGGAGTTAGATGCTGAATAATAAATAATAAATGATAAATAAAATATTAGTAAATTAGTGCTCGGGTTGCCTCTCGAGAAGCGCTTATTTATAGTCCTAAGCTAGACTTTCCCTATTTTCGGTTCTAAAGAGGGTTCATGGAGCAGAAGCTTCTCTCTTATATCTCCAAAATCTGCACCATTATAAATTTTGAGTCGGTGACCATTTACCTTGAATGTGCCCTTAGTGGGGTGAGTTACCTCGATTGTGTCGTATGGAAAAATTGTTTTGATCATTAATGGGCCTGACTATCTTGATTTCAGTTTCCCAGGGAATAATTTAAGCCTTGAGTTCTATAATAGGACCAGGTCCCCTACTTCGAATTGTTTTGACTTCTTTAAACGAGAATCGTGATGTCGCTTTGTTGCCTCTTTGTATAGTTTTGAGTTCTCGTAGGCCTCAGCTCTCCATTCGTCTAGCTCGTTCATCTGCATCATTCTTTTTTTTCCTGTAGTTCTAAGATCAAAATTTAAAAATTTTATGGCCCAAAAAGCTTTGTGTTCTAACTCGAAGGGTAGATGGCAGTTTTTCCCGTATACAAGTTTGTATAGGGATGTCCCTAGAGGTGTTTTAAATGATGTTCTATAGGCCCATAAAGCATCATCTACTTTAACTTTCCAATGTTTTCTATTTGATTCAACCTTTTTTCTAGAATGCGCTTAAGTTCTCGGTTTGCCACCTCAACTTGCCCACTGGTTTGAAGATGATATAAAGTGGCTATCCTGTGATATATTCCATATTTTTTTAAGACTTTTTCAAATTGAGTATTACAGAAATGAGTACCCCTATCACTAATAATGGCTCTCGGTGTGCCGAATCGGGAAAATAGTTTCTTGAGAAACTTGACTACTACCCTAGCATCATTGGTAGGTAAAGGTTCTGCTTCTACCCATTTTGACATGTAATCGACTGCTACTAGGATGTACTTGTTTCCAAATGAACTAGGGAATGGTCCCATAAAATCTATACCCCATACATCAAATATTTCACATGACAACATATATGTTTGAGGCATTTCATCATGTTTAGAAATATTACATGTTCTTTGGCATCTATCACACGAGGTAACATACCTGTTGGCATCTTTAAATAAAGTGGGCCAATAAGAACCTGATTTAAGAATTTTATGTGCTGTCTTAATACCACTGTAGTGTCCTCCAGAGGGTCCTGAATGGCAATGCTCTAGGATTTTGCTTGCTTTCGCTTTTGTAACGCATCTTCGAATTACCTGATCTGCACATATGCGGAAAAGAAAAGGATCTTCCCAAAAATAAATTTTCACATCAGCAAAGAATCGCTTCTTTTGGTGATGTGTTAATTTTCTTGGCAAGATATTAGCTGATAAATAATTTGCAATATTTGCAAACCATGGTACCTTAGAATGCGTTATAGAAAAGAGTTGTTCTTCGGGAAACGAATCATTTATTTCATTTTCATTGAGCTCTTTGGTGTGTGGATTTTCAAGTCTCGACAGGTGATCCGCTGTAAGATTCTCGCTCCCTTCTTATCTTGTATTTCCAAGTCGGATTCCTGTAAGAGTAAAATCCATTGTATGAGTTGGGGTTTTGCATCAAGTTTGTTTAAAAGATAACGAAGAGCTGAATGGTCAGTGTAAACGAAAACTTTAGACAATATTAAATACTGTCTAAATTTATCAAAAGCAAAACTACAAACTAGCAATTCTTTCTCTGTGGTGGTGTAGTTTTCTTGTCTTGGTGTTAATGTTACGCTAGCATAGTAAATTGGCTGAAAATGCTTGTCTCTTCATTGTCCCAAAATCGCACCTCATCGCAAAATCACTTGCATCACACATTAGTTCAAAGGGTAAGCTCCAATCAGGTGTAATTATAATTGGAGCATTTATTAATTTTTCCTTAAGGATATTAAATGCATCTAAACATTCCTGATTGAAATCGAAAGGAACATCTTTTTCTAGTAATTTTGTTAAAGGCTTAGCTATTTTAGAAAAATCTTTAATAAATCTTCTATAGAACCCCGCATGTCTTAAGAAGCTTCTAATAGCCTTAATGTAACTAGGGGAGGTAGTTTTCTATGGCTTCAACCTTTGCTCTATCTACCTCAATCCATTTATTAGAAATCTTATGTCCTAACACAATTCCTTCTCTAACCATAAAGTGACATTTTTCTCAATTCAAAACAAGATTTGTTTCCTCACATCTCATTAGAACTCGTTTTAAATTTTTAAGGCAAAGATGGAAAGAATTACCGAATACCGAGAAATCATCCATAAATACCTCCATGATGTCTTCCATGAGTTCATCAAAAATTGACAACATGCAACACTGAAAAATAGCAGGAGCATTACATAATCCAAAAGGCATTCTACGATAAGCAAACGTACCATATGTGCATGTAAATGTCGTCTTCTCTTGATCTTCAGGAGCTATGGGGATTTGAAAATAGCCGGAGAGTCCATCCAAGAAGTAGTAGTACATATGCCCGGATAGTCTTTCTAACATCTGATCTATGAAGGGTAGAGGAAAGTGATCTTTTCGGGTGGCATCATTCAGCTTCCTATAGTCTATACAGACTCTTCAACCGGTAATTGTTCTTGTGGGAATTAACTCATTCTTTTCATTGGGTACCACTACCATTTCTCCTTTCTTTGGAACTACCTGCACAGGACTTACCCAAGTGCTATCAGAAATAGGATAAATTATTCCTGCATCTAGAAGTTTAATTACCTCAGCTTTGACCACTTCTTTCATGTTGGGGTTTAACCGTCTCTGGGGTTGCACACACGGCTTGTATTCTTCTTCCATTAAAATTTTGTGGGTGCAAAATGCTGGGCTTATTCCCTTGATGTCAGAAATTTTCCAAGTTATGGCTTTCTTGTGTTCTCTTAGTACCCTTATCAGCTCTTCTTTTTCCTTGGGTTCTAGTTTTGAAGAGATGATTATCGGTAGCGTAGAATTGTCTCTGAGGAATGCATATTCTAAGTGTTTTGGTAACTGTTTTAATTCCAATTTGGGTGGCTCTTCGATTGAGGGTTTCTGTTTTATTTTGTTATCATTTTCAATGTTTTCTTCTTTCATTTGTCTGGGTGACGATGTATTTAGATTCAACTCATCATCTTCATCTTCTCTCCCTCTTCTTGAGTCAGGCATAGTTCCATCGTGTCGTTATGTATGATTTTCTGTAATAAATTTTGAATGATATGATCAGTAGTATCAACAAAATAACAAGAATCATCTTGCTCTTTAGAATATCGCATGGCATCATAAATTTGAAAAATAATTTCTTCATCACCTATCCTCAGTGCGAGTTTACCATCACCTGCATCAATAACAGCTCTAGCAGTGGCTAAAAAAGGACGCCCTAAGATTAAAGGAACATTAATGTCTTCATCCATGTCTAACACCACGAAATCAACAGGGAAGATAAATTTATCAATTTTTACCAAGACATCTTCGATAACTCCTCTAGGATATTTAATGGATCTGTCTGCTAACTGAATACTCATCCTAGTGGGTTTTGGTTCCCCAAGATCTAATTGTTTAAACATTTTGTAAGGCATTAAATTAATACTGGTGCCTAGATCAGCTAATGCTTTCTTAATATTCAAGCTACCAATTAAACAAGGGATAGTAAAACTTCCTGGGTCTTTTAATTTGGTTGGTAACTTATTTTGGAGGATGGCTGAGCACTATTCATTAAGTTCCACCATTGATACTTCTTCAAGCTTTCTTTTATTCGTCAGGAGTTCCTTTAGAAATTTTGTGTACTTCGGCATCTGTGAAATGGCTTCAACAAAAGGTAAGTTAATATGTATTTGTTTAAAAAGTTTAAGAAACTTACCGTATTGGGCATTAATTCGTTCTTTTTTTAACTTGGCTGGATATGGGGTTGGTGGTTTGTTTTCATTGCGTACTGGATTTACATCCTCAATCCCCTCATCGCTTGCCTTGTTATCTTCGTACGGGATTTGTTTCTTTGGGTCGACTAATTCTTTTCCACTTCTTAGTGTGACTGCTTTTACCTATTCTGCTCCTTTAGGAAAAATTTCTGCCTATATTTCATAGATCATCTTAGTAAGTAATCCAACCGTCTTAGTGAGTTCCTTAAATGACTCAGTAAGTTTTTCAATTGATGTTTGTTGATCTTTAAGGGTTCTATCGGTATCTTGTAGACGTTTTTCTGTGCCTTTCGATTTTGCTAACATCTCCTCGAGGGTTGGTTTCTTCTCTTGTGGATAAGGCTGATTTTGGAAGTTTTGAGGAGGTTGCTGTCTTTGATTTCCTTGATTTTCTTGACCTCCCCATGAAAAATTTGGGTGGTTCCTCCAACCTAGATTATAAGTATTACTGATAAACCATAAAAGTAACACATTTTAATCCTACATTCAGTATGCTTTTGGATGAAATTATCCTTAATTTATGTAAAAAGGTGCTCTTAATCCTTTCTTTTCGTGTCTTATACTCAGGAAAGCACCCAAGGATAAAAAGAATGCATAACGGGCTTAAAATGAACCAAAGTGGGTCGACCCAAGAAGTCAGCACGGCCTGGACTTCATGCCACACGGTCGTGCCTCGATAGTCATCTAGACCACGGCCTTACCCCGATTCACACGGCTATTTTCCCATCGATAAAGTCCACACACGGGCGTGCCTAGTGATCTACACGGTCGTTCCCAAAATGGTAGAATCGAGACAAGGCCTCTACCCATATATTGCACAGGCATGTCATAGCCGTGCCTAAACCGACAGGATGGAGACACGGGCTGGACCACGATTTACATGGGCGTGTCAAGGCCGTGCCCCTACCGCAGAAAAGAGCAATTTCACTCGGAATTGGATGTATGGAGCCCAAGAAATGCAATCCTAAGTCCACTCAAACACTTAGGACAAATTTCACTTGAATTACGAGTACTTAGGAGCGAAGTAAAGCATCCCAAACGTCTATATAAACAAATCCAAGGTAGCAATTCAAGGGGCATCAGGTTTTAGCAGAGTTTTCTGCCAGAGCTGTACTCGTTTAGGGAATTACTCGAAGATAGCCAATTGATCCATCTCGAAGAGTCAGAATTCTACTCAAGACGGAGGATCTCCTCTTCAATTCCTTTAGGGGGTTTTAAAGATTTCCTATGTTTTGTTTTATCTTCTCTCTTGAGATGTTTTCTTGTTTAATCATGAACTAAACCCCTCATATACCTGAAGGGGATGAAACCTATGATGGATTTTGTTATTTAATTCTTTCAGTTTATATGATAAATACCTAGTTTGTTCTTAATTATGTTGCTTAAATTTATCTGATGTGCTTAGGTGGAGGAGGAATAGACCCTGCCTAAGAGTAGATCTAGCATAATTAAGCGGAGTTGATCGGGTGCCTAGAGATAGGGTTATGAGATTTTGCCGGATTAGAGTGAAACCTAATATGGGAGTCCATTGATCGATTTAATGCTTCCTTAGGGGGTTATTATAAGAGAACGAGAGTTCCACTAATTAACCTAAGGTTAGATGTTATTCGCTTTGAGAGAAGGTTTAATATAGGTTAGGGAGTCTCACGGATCAAGCTAAGTAAAAGAAATCATGTGAATTGAAAGTTAGATAATAAGTGAAGTCATAGTTGGATTCTCCCCGAAGGTATCGTCTTTATCAATTGAGTTTTCTTCAAAGTCTTTTCCCAAAGTTTCGTTTCTTTTGTCTTTGCATTTAGTTTAAATATTTCATTTTTTTTAGTTTAATAAACCAATCACTCCATATTAGGCTAAATAATAGAAAGAAAGTGAGTAATAGTACTTTTAGGTTCCTTGGGTTCGATAAAGATATTCTTGCTCGAGCTATACTATTGCTCGATAGGTGCGCTTGCCTCTATCTTTGTCATGATACGATCTGTGTTCGATCACTCTTTTATAAATATTAAAACTAGACTGCTTTTGCAAATGATCAAGTTTTTGGTGTGCATTCGGGACTTCTAAAATATTACGAAAGCTCTATTTTTATTACTTTAGCCATTATTTCTATTTTTTTATTAAATTTCTAATTTTTCTAATCCTATTTCTTTATTAAATTTGCAAGGTACCTCTAGTTTATGACTAGAAGAAACCCTAGAGGACCATTAGAATACGACAGTGATATTGAAGCTACCGCTTGTAGAAATCGCAGAGAAATTAGACGAGCTCTAGACTACCAAAGAGAAGAACAACAAGATGATCCAATCCCATCAAGGATGGCGAAAATAATCCTACTCGATGCGTAAGATCGTAATGCTCGCCTACTATGTATAATTATGCTAAACCTAATTTGACAGAGCGTAATTTAGTATTATTAGGCTTGCTATAGTTGCTAATAATTTTGAATTAAAACCTAACACAATACAAATGATTCAACAGTTTGTTCAATTTGATGGATTACGTGACTAAGATCTAAATACTCATATAGCTAATTTTTAGAGTTTCGTGATACTTTCAAAATAAATGGCATTTTGATGATGCCATATGTCTTCTTGCTATTTCTTTTTCATTAAGGAATAAAGCAAAGCGTTGGTTGAACTTCGTTACCACGAGGGTCAATCACCACATGGGACCAAATGATGAAAAATTTCTTTTAAAGTATTTTCCACCACCAAAACGGCCAAATTTAGGAATGACATATCTTCTTTTGTGCGTAATGATGCGTAAACATTATATGACGATGGGAAAGATACAAGGATCTCCTAAGAAGATGCCCACACCACGGATTACCTTTGTGGCTTCAAGTCTAAACTTTTACAATGGTGTGAATTCTTCAACAAGGCAAATGATTGATTCATCAGCCGGTGGAACTCTAAACAACAAAAATCCTGAAGCAGCCTATGATTTTATTGAAGAGATGTCATTGAAGACTTATCAATGGCAAATCACAAGGGCAAATCAGCCGGAGTTTTCAACATAGACGCAGTGACAATGCTGTCAACACAGGTAGAGGTAATGAATAAAAAGCTTGATAATTTATGTTCTTCACAGATAAATCCAGTAATGCAATACGAAGCAAACGGGAATATGGCGAATGCTGAGTACCCACCCTGCCAACCAGGAGCAAAAAACGAGCAGACAAACTATATAGGTAACAATTTCAGATCCAATAATAATCCTTATAGTAATACTTATAACCCAGTTGGAGGAACCACCCAAATTTTTCATGGGAGGACAAGGAAATCAAGGAATTCAAAGGCAAAGAACCTCCTCCAAATTATCAAAATCAGCCCTACCCACGGGAAAAAAATCAAGCCTTGAAGAGATGCTGATAAAATTCATGGCAGCCATAGAATCTCGCCTTCAAAAGACTGATACAAACCTTGATGAACAACAGAAGTCGATGAAAGGACTCAAGAATCAAGTTGGAGAACTTACTAGGTCAGTGGGACACCTGACAAAGTTAATTTCTGAAAGCCAACAAGGACATCTACCAAGCAACACAAAAATAAACCCAAAAGAGCAAATCCAAGCCATTACAACTCAAGAGGGTACCAAAGTAGATAGACCCACATCAGCGTAAGAAAATAAGGATAAGATCGAGGTAGCTCAAGAAAAGCCAAAATCGGTAATCAAAGAATACCAACCTCGCATACCTTATCCCGAAGCATTGAAAAAAGATGATTCAGAGGAACAATTTAGTAATTTAGAAGAAATTACATATTAACTTACCTCTTCTTGAAGCTCTTTTTTAGATGCCCGATGCAAGGAAATTCTTAAGTAAGCTCTTGACGAACAAATGCAAAATAGATGAAGAGCACCGTGTGGAATTAAACGCAACATGCTCAGCTATGCTACAGAACGGGCTACCAAAAAAATTAAAAGATCTAGGGAGTTTTACGATTCCATGCTTAATTGGTAGTTTGATTATTGATAATGCGTTATCTGATTTAGGGGCAAGTATAAATGTTATGCCTTATGCATTGTTTAAACGACTAGGTCTAGGGAAGCCCAAACAAACTAGGATGAGTATTCAACTAGCTGATAAAACTATCAGAATCCCTAGGGGCATTATCGAAGATGTTTTAGTCAAAATCGATAAATTTGTTTTCCCAATAGATTTTTATTGTTTTAGACATGGATGAGGAAAACTCAATCCCTTTAATTTTAGGAAGACCTTTTCTTGCAACTGCCAAGACTAAAATCGATGTTGCCACAAGAGAACTCATACTTCGTGTAGGAGATGAATCAGTCAATCTTCAAGCTTTAGACTCAGCCAGAACCACAGATGATGAAGGTAAGAAAGACATTTCAATAGATAATCAAATTATTCAACCTTCATCACAGGAAACATTACGAAACATCAAAACTAAGCCAACACAGAAGCATACGATCAACAATTTAGAAGAGCAGAAGATGTACACCAAAGAAAAGCCGGATCCACACGAAGTAAAACCTAAAGAACCACCAGAAGAGCTCATAGGAACATCCAATCACTTTAAAATAGTAGATCAGGTGCTGTTAGACAAAACCGGTCTTCACATCACTTCAACAGACTCGAAGGCAAAGGGAGAAATCCTCCCCAAGGTACACAAAATCTTCCCCCACAACACAATCAAGGTAAGTAGCCCAAAATTTGACAAATTCGAGGTAAATGCTTCTCAATTCCAATCTTGTCATGAAAATAAAATCGCAAGTATGAGGGAAGATATTCAAACCTTTAAACCTCCCTGAAAATTTTCAAACATGAGGATAGTCTAGCTTAAGACTATAAACGAGCGCTTCTCGGGAGGCAACCCAAACATTAATACTATTTATTTTTAGATTTGATTTCAGTTTCTTTTCTTTCCATCTTTCTTTCCTAAGTATTTAGTTGGAAACTAACACAAAAGTGTAGATTTCCATACCACACGGCCTTACACACGGCCGTGTGGACCACCAAAACCACCACACTGACAAGAGCAGGGCCGTGTAAGCCAGTCCAACCACTCCGCAATGTCACGAGCCCAACAACCCTAAAGCATGGGCATCGACAAGAACAGCACGGGCGTGCCTATAAACCGTGTGAAGCTACTGACTTTCTCGAAATAGGCATGGATGACTAAGAAATGTGCGTGTAAGAAGCAACACGCCATTAGCCACGGCCGTGCTAGACAGCCGTGTGAGAGGACACACCCTCGGTACACGGGCATGGGAACGTACCAGAGTTGAAATCCTATTTAAATCCCCACAACCCATCTTCTTTGTCCCATCTCTTTTCTTATTTCTTCTTTCTCTTTTCTTTCAAATTTTTCTTCCTATTCATAGAAAAGATCCAAGACACTTGAGCAACACAAAGATCATGCCAAAGAAACGTAAGCATCACCTCCTTAGAGGAGACCTCAACATGAGTTCATGCTGGCAGCTTCACTTAATTGACACGATAAGGGTCTCGAAAACCTTTTCGGTTCTATTTTTCTTTTCTCGTCTCCTTTATTTTCCTTATCTTTACTTATTTCCGCTTAAATTAATTTATTTCATATTAGTTTCTTGGTTTTAGGTTCTAAAGGCTACTAGGAATCACACACCACGACCTTAGAGGACACACCCACTTCACAAACCATCCAACAATAAGGACTCCTTAATCCATTAGTCTTTTCTTTCAATTTCAGTTTTCTTCTTAGTCTTCTTCATTTTATTTCCTTAATCTTTAATTATATTATTAGTATAGTATTATTATTTCCCTAGATCTCTTGGCTATATCTTCACAGGCTACCCAATCTCTTCATCTAGCAAATTGCTTCTCGGTAGCCACTCCACTAGGCCCATAGAAAACACCATCACTGCCACCAAAGATGCTAGAGATCATCCAGATTTCAAGGAGTATTATTTTCCCCACCTATCTTTTTGATTTGGCACATAAATTTCATTATCTATCTTTGTACATTGAGGGCAATGTACATCTTAAGTGTGGGGGTAATAGTGCCTAACTTTTTGCATAATTTTCAAAACCCTGAAATTAGTCTTGATCTTCAAATTATTCTCATATTATTAATTAGAATGAAATTTCTAATGGCTTATGATTCTTATTGAAATGTTTTAGAGTAAGTCATAGTTAATTGTGCATTGATGATTAAATTTGAAGAATACTAGAGAATCAAGCATGATAAGTCTATTTTTCAAAAATAAAAATTGATAAGTTGTCGAACTAAATTTGATTATTACCTTGAAGTTCAAAATTTATAAGGATTGATGTCAAAAACACCCATAATTTTTGGTGAGATTTTGAGCCATATAGAGCATATATTCTTTTTCTTGCTCACTTTATTGATTATGAGTGTGTCAACTTTGAACTATTATTCTAGAACTTGCCTCGTTTATACATGTCAAAACCACAATAATGATTTGATATACTGAAATGATAAAGGCACCTAGGTTTAACCCATTCACTCCACTAAAAAGCCTACCTTCACAAATTAACCCCTAGTGAACCCCGTTGAAACCTAATAACCTTTTTATTGACTCACCCACTAATATCAACCCAAAATCCCATTCTATTTGTTATCACCATTCTTTTGACTACCCTTTAATCGATGTTTGATTTGATTAAATTATCGAATTATATTAGTTTAGTAGTTACATTTATCATTTATGATGTAATGTTTTAGTTTGTTCTAAAAAAATCAAAGTTTAGAGCTCATGTATCTAAATTCCAATTGTTGAAGAAGAGCTCGTATTGAAGTATTATAGTATTCCTATTAGCTTCTAATTGATGTAAGTACTTATATTAGTTCATTGTTTCTAGTTAGGTAATTGGTTAATTCAATCTTGATTCCAACCTTCTAATTCAACCTTTATCCACACCTTTAACCCTAGCCCCATTACAACCCTAATAAAGACCTTTTGATCTATTTATCATCTCATATACAGTGGTGGAGATTTGATTTTTAGGCAAGCCTATGGGATTAACTTTTCAAGTTTGACTTAGAGTGCTTATTCTTGAACCTTAAACACTTTTTGAGTGATTTGAGTGAATCTTTAGTGAGGATGTCGGTCCTTGTAGGTTTTGAATCAAAGGTAATTACTTAGATAAGGGGAGACACCTACGGTTCTAGGCTATAAAGGTATGACTTATCGTAATTGAAACTTTAGGGCACTTCCAATTAAATAATCCATGTATAAATTATCAATGAATTATGATGAGACAATATCAATAGGAATTATGAATTATGGAAAGTTCGTTTTAATTGTAAGTTGAGAATTTTGCTTGAGGACAAGCAAAAGCTCAAGTGTGGGGGTATTTGATAAACCGTAAAAGTAACACATTTTAATCCCACATTTAGTATGCTTTTGGATGAAATTATCCTTAATTTATGTAAAAAGGTGCTCTTAATCCTTTCTTTTCGTGTCTTATACTCAGGAAAGCACCCAAGGATAAAAAAAATGCAAAATGGGCTTAAAACGAACCAAAGTAGGTCGACCCAAGAAGTCAGCAAGGCCTGGGCTTCATGCCACACGGTCGTGGCTCGATAGTCATCTAGACACGACCTTACCCCGATTCACACGGCCATTTTCCCATCGATAAAATCCACAAACGGGCGTGCCTAGTGATCTACACGGTCGTTCCCAAAATGGCAGAATCAAGACACAGCCTCTACCCATATATTGCACGGACGTGTCCTAGCCGTGCCTAAATTGAAAAGGATGCACGGACTGGACCACGATTTACACGGGCGTGTCAAGGTCGTGCCCCTGCTGCGGAAAAGAGCAATTTCACTCAGAATTGGATGTTTGGATCCCAAGAAACGCAATCTAAGTCCACTCAAACACTTAGGAAAAATTTCACTTGAATTATGAGTACTTAGGAGTGAAGTAAAGCATCCCAAACGTCTATATAAACAAATCCAAGGTAGCAATTCAAGGGGCGTCAAGTTTTAGCAGAGTTTTCTACCAGAGCTTTACTCGTTTAGGGAATTACTCGAAGATAGCCAATTGATCCATCTTGAAGAGTCAGATTCTAAATTCTACTCAAGGCGGAGGATCTCTCTTCAATTCCTTTAGGGGTTTTAAGGATTTTCTATGTTTTGTTTTATCTTCTCTCTTGAGATTTATTCTGAGGAAATGATTCATTTTGTCATTTTACTTTTGAAGTTTTCTCAAGATCTTTCCCAAAGTTTCATTTCTTTTTCTTTGCATTTAGCGCTTTGATTTCATTTGTTTTAGTTTAATAAACCAAGTTCAGTTCATGATTTGTTTAGGCAAATTTACTTTTATAATGCATTTAAAACCAGATTATTTACTCCATCGAATTAGTCTGATTAGAATTAATCCATTCAAATTACCATCAAACAAAGAGTATAGCTCACCGGGTCAATCGATTAGTTGCCTCGCTGAGGGTTGATCACCAAAAATAGTCTAGTTTTAATATTTATAAAAGAGTGATCGAACCTCGAGACCGATCGACAATGATAGAGGCAAGTTTAATTTATCTAACAAAGAGTATAACTCGTGCAAGAATATCTTATCGAACCCAAGGAACCTAAAAGTACCACTACTCACTTTCTTTCTATTATTTAGCCTAAAATATGGAGTGATTGGTTTATTAATCTAAAACAAATGAAATACTTAAACATAAATGCAAAGACAAAAGAACTAAACTTTGGGAAAAGACTTTGAAGAAAACTCAATTGATAAAGACGATACCTTCTGAAGAATCCATCTATGACTTCACTTATTATCTACCTTTTCAATTCATATGATTTCTTTACTTAGCTAGATCCGTGAGACTCCCTAACCTATATTAAACCTTCTCTCAAAACTAATAACGCCTAACCTTAGGTTAATTAGTGGAACTCTCGCTCTTTATAATAACCCCCTAAGGAAGCAAAGAATCGATCAATGGACTCCATATTAGGTTTCTCCCTAATTCAAAAAAATCTCGAAACCTCATCTCTAGCGCCGATCAACTCCGCTTAATTATGTTAGATCTACTCTTAGGCGTAGTCTATTCCTCCTCCACCCAAGCACATAAGATAAATTTAAGCAATATAATTAAGAACAAACTAAGTATTTATCATATAAACCAAAAGAATTAAATAACAAAATCATTATAGGTTTCATCCCTCAGTATCGAGGGTTTAGTTCATAACTAAACAAGAAAACATCTCAAGAGAAAAGATAAAACAAAACATAAGAAATCCCTAAAACCCCCTGAAGGAATTGAAGAGGAGATCATCCGTCTTGAGTAGAACTCTGACTCTTCGAGACGGATCAATTGGCTATCTTCGAGACAATCTCTGAATGAGAAAGGCTTGGTAGAAAACTCTGCTCAATCATCGACCCCTTGAATAGCCGCCTTGGGGTGTTTTTATAGAATTTTAGGATGGTTTACTTGTCTCCTAAGTACTCATAATTTAGGTACAATTCATCCTAGGTGTTTGAGTAGACTTAGGATTGCATTTATTAGGCTCCAAGCATCCTATTTCGAGTGAAATTACTCTTTCCTGCGGTAGAGGCACGGCTAAGGCACGTCCGTGTAAATTGAAGCTCAGCACATATCTCTATTCTGTTAATTTAGGCACGCCCGTGCAAGTCGAGGGACAGGTCGTGCTTCGGGTCTGTCGATTAGGGCACAGCCATGCAAATCGCGGATAGGCCATGTTGGGCTTTTTGTCGATGAGACACGGCTGTGTAAATTGGTGACAGGTCGTGTTCTAGGTGGATAGCAAGGCACGGCCATGTGGAATAAAGCCCAAGCCGTGTCGACTTCTTGGGTTGGCCCAATTTTGTCCGTTTTAAGCCCGTTTTACGTTCTTTTTATCTTTAGGTGTTCTCCTGAGTATAAGACATGAAAAGAAAGGATTAAGAGAACCTTTTTACATAAATCGAGGATAAATTCATCCAAAAGCATACTAAATGTGGGATTAAAATATGTTACTTTTATGGTTTATCAGGGGTTTACACCGTTATAGAATGTTTGGACTTGTAGCCACAAGGGTAATCCATGGTGTGGACACCTTCTCAAGAGATCCTTGTATCTCTCCCATGTGTCGTATAGTGTCTCTAAATCCATTTTCATAAAAGAAGAGATATCATTTCGTAATTTGGCCATTTTGACCGGTGGGAAATATTTTAATAAAAACTTTTTGGTCATCTGCTCCCATGTAGTGATTGACCTTCGTGGTAACAAGTTTAAACATTGTTTGGCTTTATTCCTTAATGAAAAAGGGAATAACTGAAGCCGTATGGCATCATCAGAAACGCCATTTATTTTGAAGGTATCACAGAACTCTAGAAAATTAGTTATATGAGTATTAGGGTCTTTGTCCTGTAAACCATTAAATTGAACAAATTTTTGAATCATTTGTATTGTGTTAGGCTTTAATTCAAAATTGTTAGCAGCTATAGTAGGCCTAACAATACTTGATTTTGCTCCTGTTAAATGCGGTTTAGCATAATCAAACATAGTATGTGGAGCATTGTTATCCCCCACATCTTGTGGTTGTGGATTATATTCGTCCATCCCTTCAGTAGGATTGGATCTGCCTTCTTGATTTTCCTCTGTGTAATTGAGGGCTCGCTTGATTTCTCTGTGATTTCTCCGAGCGGTAGCTTCAATATCACTGTCATATACCAAAGGTCCTCTCGGGTTCCTTCTAGTCATAAACTAGAGGTACCTTGTAAGTAAAGAAAGAAAGAAAGAAAAAAATCAGTGAAAATAAATAAAAATAAAAATAAAAGTAAATTGCAAAAATAATAAAAATAAAAAATAATGGCTAAAGTAATAAAATTAGAGCTTTCTTAATATTTTAGTTCCCCGGCAACGGCGCCAAAAACTTAATCGCTATAATCAGAGTTTTAAAATTTATAAAGAGAATGATCGAACCTGAAAACTAACTCTGACAATGGTTAAAGGCAAGTGTACCTATCGAACAGTAGTATAGCTTAGGCAAGACCAGATTGTCGAACCTAAAGGAACTAAAAGTACTAATACTAACTTTCTTTTTATTATTTAGCCTAAATTAAGTGAAGTTGTTTTAATCTAAATTAAACTAACTACTATTACTCTAAATACGCAAAGACAAAAGAGTAAATTGGGAAATAACTTTAGGAAAAACTCAGTTGATCATGACGATACCCTCAGGAAGAATCGACCTAGACTTGACTTGTTATCTAACCCTTGAATCATATGATTTCTTTACTTAACTTGATCCGTAAGACTCCCTAACCTATATTAAACCCTCTCTCGAGGTGAATAACATCTAACCCTAGGTTAATTAGTGGAACTCTCGTTCGCTTATAACAACCCCCTAGAATAGCAGTAAATCGATCAATGGACTCCCATATTAGGTTTCACCCTAATCCAGCAAAATCTCGTCACCTTATCTCTAGGCGTGCGATCAACTCCACTTAATTATGCTAGATTTACTCTTAGGCATGGTCTATTCCTCCTCTACCTAAGCACATCAGATTAGATTAAGCAACATAATTAAGAACAAACTAAGTACTTATCATATAAATTAAAAAATCAAATAAAAATATTCATCTAGGTTTCATCCCCTTCAGGTATCTGAAGGGTTTAGTTCATAACAAAATAAGAAAACATCTCAAGAGAAAAGATAAAACAAAACATAAGAAATCCCTAAAACTCTCTGAAGGAATTGAAGGAGAGATCATCCATCTTGAGTAGAACTCCAGCTTCTTGAGATGGATCAACTGGCTATCTTTGAGTAATTCCCTGAATGAAAACTCTGGAAGAAGGCTTCTGCCAAACTGCAACCCCCTAAAATAGCTGCCTTGGGGTGTTTATATAGGCCTTGAGATGCTTTACTTGGCTTCTAAATATCTCCTTCAAGTAGAATTACTATTAGGGTGTTTAAGTAGACTTAGGAGTATGTTTATTTGCCTTTAAGCATCTAATTCCATGTGAAATTGCTCTTTCCCGCGGTAGGGGCACGCCCATGGCACATGCCCCTGTAAGTCTTGGCCAAGCCGTGTTCGGACTTGTCGGTTGGGGCACGATCGTGTAAATTGAGGTTGAGGTCGTTCCTAGATGATTGCGAGGCACGGCCGTGTGGCTTGTAGTCCAGGCTGTGCTGATTTCGTGAGTTGGCCCAATTTGGTCCGTTTTAAGCCTGTTTTGCGTTGTTTTTATCCTTGGGTGCTTTCCTGAGTATAAGACCTGAAAAGAAAGGATTAAGAGCACCTTTTTACATAAATCAAGGATAACTCATCCAAAAGCATATTAAATGTGGGATTTAAATATGTTACTTTTACGGTTTATCATTGTCCTTAAGTTCTTCTATCCATGCTAAACATTTCATTACCTTATTTCTTTGTTTCCGAACCAAGCCTTCATCCGTTTATCCCACAAATTCCCTTGAACCATTTTGCAAACTTTCATTTAGCCTACAAATAGCCCAACTTCGTTCAACTCCGAATTACAACGATACTTCTTCGATTTAATGATCGGGCACAACTACGACCTAGATTACTCTCGCAACTCAAGATTGTATCATTTGGTATTAGAGCTAGCAAAAATCGAGGAGTACGGACGTTCATTAAGTGCCAGAGTAAGTTTTTGAAAAAAAAGTTTGAAAAAATTAAAAAATGAAAAAAATAATAAAAAAATTCGTGAGTCAAAAGTCTTTTATTTGTATTTATCATTTGTAATAAAAAAAAAGAAATTTGAAATTTATAAAAAAAAGATAAAATACGAAAGTGTTGAAAGATTGTGCATTCCTGATCAGCAAGTCCCTGCTACTATCAATCAACCTTTCACGCTACACTTTCTATCCATATATTTTTCTTCTTTCAGCCTACCCAACACCTAAAACGACATTTACCTTTGTATCCTTTTGAAGCTGACCCTAAGAGAATAGTTAAGCCTAAAAGAGTCTTCTACGAAGTTTTGAGAGGCGAATCGCGTGGTAAAAGGCAAGAGTGTTGTAAGAGCAATAGAGAGAATAAAAAGTCGAAAAGAGAGTGCAAACACGAGCGTGAGTGCAAGACCTTTATCTTCTTTCTTTTCGAGTGAAAAAAAAGTGAGGTTTGTGGGGAGGCACTTATTTTCTATTTTTGTTTTAATGTTTCTTCTTTTAAGTAAATAATCATGTCTCGAGACGAGTTTTTAGCATTCGAGTTTCAATACTTGTTGAAAGAAATAGAGAATATGCTCGACCGAAAGATTAAGCCCATTCAAGACAAGAAGCACCTCGAGCAATAACCAGATGGAAGCAAACTCTATCCAGTCGAGATACGGAGTTAAGTTCATCAAGACGACATTATTCATGGAGAGATTCTTATCGGGATTCCAACTCGTCAAAGAATTCGAGACAAAGTGAAAAAACTTCGAGTCAAAAATCTTTCGAGATGCGGAACGAGAAAGTATGAGTTATTCTTCGTATGCTTCAAAGACATCATGCACGGAGAATTTCTCCCGAAGACTTGATCGAGATATCCATGAGAATACTTTCTCTTTCTTCGAGCCAAACACTTATCTTTTTGATTCTTTTGTATCATCTTCGTGTTGTAATAAAATCAAAAAAGAAAAAGAAAAAGGAAGTGAAAAGAAAAGGAAATTGAAAAAGAAGAAAAAAGAAAAAGAAGTTGAAAAAGAGCCAGAATTTGAGAAAGAAAATGAGAGTGAGAAAAAGAAAGACGAGATTGAGGTCGAACAAAAGTGTGAGGAAAAAGAGAAAATTGAAAAGGAAAAAGAAACGAGAGAAAAGAGGCAAGCGAACAAGAAAAAGTGAGGAGTGTTTCAACTAACCCACATGAAATTTGTTCTTGTTATGTTCCTTCTTTTCAGGTTTCCAAAAGGTCGAGTGACGAGTTGTAACAACCCGATTTTGACCCTAATCGGAACGGTAGTTTTGGGGCCACGAATCCGAGTCAAAAAATATTTTAATATTATTTTTCGTGTTAATTATATATGATTGAGCATGCGTTAAAATTTCGTGAATTAATTTATCCGTTTGTGTGTTTAATTTAAGAAAAAGGATTAAATCGCATAAGTGGTAAAAGTAACATTTTATTAAATTGAATGTTTAATTGATATTTGTCTTCTTTTCCATGTAGACTTAAGTTGTAAATTAGCCATTTACCATGTTAGTGGACAGCACTTGGCTTTAATTTTATATTAATATGTTTTTATATACATAAAATATATGTTAAATTTTACATTTTATAAGATAAGTTAATAATAAAATAAAACATCAAAAAGGAGAAAGCCATTATCACTCATCTTGGTGCCGAAAGACACAAGAAAAAGAAAGAAGAAAAACTCTTAGGTTTCGGCTAGCTTGAAGCAAAAATTAAGGTATGATTCGGTTTTAGTTTTTGATAATTTTTACGTTTTTAAGATCGTTGCTTTGAGTTTTAGCTAGCCCATGTGTAAATTTTTGAATTGGTTGTGTTTTTCGTGAGATGCCATTGAAGGAGGCTTGATATTCTTGTTGTTTGATGATGAAATATTAATTATATGTGATAGATTAACAAGTATTGTTCTTGAATTTTTGATGAAATTGAGTGATTTGGATTAAATTACAAAAATAAATATTTGAGGGACTAAAATGCAAAATAAATGAATTGTATGGATTTGTATGGGCATGGGTAACATTCAGCCCTAAAGGAGTATTTTCAAATTTGGTGTATTTTGTGATTTGTGCAATAGGGACTAAATAGCTAAAAATGTAAAATGTATGGGGTAAAAGTGCAAATACTTATTCATGTGTTTTTGAGTGAATTTAATTGAATATTGATTAAATAAGTTTAATTTATATCAAATTAGATGAAGAAAAGAGAAAATCGGATTTGAATCGGGGAAAGACAAAAATAGCCGAATAGTTGATTTTACGTTCGTCGATATCCGAGGTAAGTCTATAAGCAAATGGTTGTTCTTAATTTTAATTAAGTGTAAATTATTCATGCTGAATTGAAATGTTTATAATTATATTTGCTATTTCCAAATGTGAGGGATGGTATTTGATATGTTCAAGGAACTACTTGAGTAAGTTTAGATATATAAAAGATAGTATAATTTTTTATGAAAGCTTATGACTTAGTATATGTGATTTATGTCCTTAAATCGATTATGTATTTGTGATATTTCGGGCCTTGGGCCTAGCAAGCTTTGAGCTGGTGAACTTAAATCGGGCTTCGTACTTAGCAGGCTTATTGTCGGTGAATAAATTTTAGACCTTGGGTCTAGCAGGCTTAGCGCCGGTATGTGATTCAGGCATACGCCTAAAGGTGTTTAATACCGTGATTTATTTTCAAGTCTATGTCTATAAGACTTCATATGGATGTGGAAATTGAACAAGTAAGTTGATTTAATTAACCTTATATGTTCGCCACAAAGGTATGTGTATATGTGATGATGAATTGAATTTGTATATAAGTGGTTATATGTAATATTATATTAAATTCAATATATGAGTACATGTGATAATTTAATTAACTTTGGATGTTGAATTATATATAAGATAATGCATTAAACTAGTATATTCGACCATATGTGATGGAATAATGAATCATGTGTATTTGATCTAATAAGTTTTTAAGTAATTGAGTTGAATTGGATTTTTCTTATAGTGGTATATGTGAATTTAATGGAAGTATGTATAAATATTATTGATATAGTGACTATGATAACTATATATATGTGCATAGTATAGTCGAATGTGAGATATGTATATGTACCATTGGTACACCCGAATGGGATGTTGATTACTGAGATTGATTTAAGCTAATTCGTATATTTATAGTGGGGGTGTAATTTTAATGAGATTGGATATATAAATGTGTAACAGGATTGAGAAAGGCACTAAGTGTGCAAAATCGGTCATTATACACTAAGTGTGCGAATTTAAAATACCGAGAACTAAGTGTGCGAAATCGGTCATTATACACTAAGTGTGCGAATTTAAAATACCGAGCACTAAGTGTGCGAAATCGGTCACTATGCACTAAATGTGCGAATTGAATTACCAAGCACTAAGTGTGTGAAATCAATCAACGAGTATTAAGGACACGAGTAAATTTTCAATTCAAAGACCTAATTTTGGTAAGTATTGAAGCTACGAATGGTGATATAAATTGTGAGTAAGTGAATTAGATATAAATTATGAGATGGAATATATGTATAATTATGATATTTCCATGAATGAATTTGTGACTGACTGTGTATTTGAGTTAAATGATTCAGGTACGTATGAGGTTTATTTGTTAAATGAAAAATAAGGTAAGTGAAGTTACTTAACGAGGAACATGGATTATATGAGAAAAGTGATTGTATATGTGTATGTGATTAACTAAATTTTGGCCTATTTGAATTGTATTATATATGTTTCTATAGTGAATTATTTGCTTATGGCTTACTAAGCTTTCAAAGCTTACTTTGTGTAATTTTCATATGTTTATAGAGTTTCGAAGACTTGCTTGGGTTGGAAGTCGAAGGAGATCTCATCACACTATCCAATTTTCACTTCGGTAAATAAATGCTTGGAGATTTGGTTATGTGGCATGTATAGACTAGTTTCGATATTGCTGGTTTTGAAGTTATATATATTTGTATAAGCCATGCGAAAATGGCTTGTCCATCTTGTTAATCTTGGAATTTAATTTTGGTTTGATGATTATGTTTGGTTGTGGTTTTGGTTGATTTGGTTTTGGCATATATAAGTATAGTTAATGTATACAATTTAAATTAAAGGGAGTAAAGATGTTATAAACTAGTTAACCATATTTTGCAATGAAATAATTTTTGGTTAGCAACAGTGATTTGATTTTGAAAAATTACCAAAAATAGGAGAAATGGAACTAGAAAGTTAATAAGATATATAATTAAAGCTTATTGTGTCTATTTTTATATGAAAGAAACAGAGTAGGCAAAGGAATTTTATATTCTGTGATATTTAAATTTTAGTGAGACTGGTTCTGAATGACTTCGTAATCCCCTGTTCTGCCTTGGAAAAATTATTAAACATTGTAAAAAATGAATTATGAGTTATATTTTATATGTCTGGATTCCTTAGTGAGTCTATTTTCAATAGAAACAAGTGAAAACATCATATGAAAACTGTACAATGAGATATTTGAATTTAGGTTAAGAGAGATCAGAACCATTGATCAGTGAAACAAGGGAAATTTTAATGAGTAAAATGTTCTAAATGGCTAGATGAAAAATTCTGGAAAAATTATAGTAAGAAGATATATGAGTCTAGTTTCAAGGAAAATTTATGGATCTAAATTTTGAGTTTCTTAACTCGAGTTATATTCAATTTAGACAACATGATGCAGATGGACAGTTTTAATTTTTATGCCCCGAATTAGTAGTTAAGTCTAGTAACGCCTCATGCTCGACTCCGGCAATGGTCTCGGGTAAGGGGTGTTACATTTGATTGGTATCAGAGCTATGGTTTAGTCGGTTCTAGGACTAACATAGTGTATGTGAGTCTAGCTATACATGCCATATTTAACCTGCGATAGTGTGATATCTCCCGACTCTGACAAAAATTGTTTTAATTAGACAGATATGCTTTCCAACCGAACTAAATTCTGATAGTATGGAATGTGTACTCAAATGTTTGAGTCAAAATATATTGGTGATGAGTTGACACTCGTAAAGGTATGAATCAAAGTGTATGACATTTTTGTTATTGATAAATGTTATAATTATATGAGCATATGAGTTATGACAATTGAGTTATGATGCTATATGAGAATTTCGATTGTTATTAGTGATTTGAATTGGCTTATGAAACAAGTGTTAAGAACAAAAGTGATTATAAGCAAATGTTTATTAAATGTTTTGAGAATGTGAAATTAGAAATAAATTGGCTATTTGTGATAGTATGTGTTATGTGCATTTATGTGCGAATTAAATTTGAGGCGTTACTACCCTTACCCCTTTATCAGTAAAAATGTTATAATGAAATCTGTAAGATTTGGATTGAATAAGTTCATGAGTGTGGAGTTACAGAAGTCCGTGTTTGAAAGATTAGGAATGTGGTCAAAAAAGAGAACAAATCAGCAAATGAAGACAGTACTAAAAGAGATGATAGTTCAAGACTATTCAAATTATGCAAAGTCACTATTATGAAGAAGTTAACTCGACTAAATGACCTATCCGTATGTTATTTAAAGAAAGTATCAATCAAAGCTTTTCCGAATTGATTACATTAGTGAAGGGATAATGTGAAAACTTCGATGATGAATTAGATGATGAATAATGATTGAATCATATTAATGGTTGAATGCAATGGTTATAATCGGGTAGTTACTATGATTCCTTCTGGGAATTCTATGTGTACATTTTTCCTCAGAAGTATATGTGATTGTTTAATGTCAAAAAAGGAAGTCTTATCGTATGAGAACATTAGCTAAACATACTAATAGACGAAAGCATCGTTGATCTATTAGGGTTATGTTCGACATTGTTATGTCTTTCTCTGATAATTTATTCCATTATGTGGATATAAAAGTCGACGGTAAAATCTGTATGAAGTTAATATTTCGTTTCTACTGGTTATTATTCTGTTGAATATACGTGAAGATTATATTGCTTCTGTTACTGGGGATTTCAGTATTTATGAGTGGCATTGTTCTTCCCAGACATTTTCTGGGATAGCACTGGAATTGATATCATTCTATACGGGTTGTAATTTTCAGATATCCTGTATAGCTCCATATGTTGAAATTTCACTATTTCAGTTTTCTTGTGATTCCATGTGATTATCTACAAGAGATCTCTATATGACAGAGATGACTATGTTTATTATGATTATAACTTCTGGTTTGAAATGTGAGAATGCAAGGGTACTGTCCTCAGAGTTATAGAAGTTGTGTCTCTGTAATGGTTACTACTAAAATCATATTTGATTCTTTTCAGTGTTCAAATGCTTCCTTAACAGTCGGGATTGTAACATCCTAAAATTTGAGTATTGATATGATGCATGTTTTGGTGCTTAACTTGTGTATAATTAAATTTTGCATGATTAGTATAGTCTTGAGAAGACTTGAGAATTATTCTAATTAGAATAGATTTTAGTAAGGGTATTTATTTGAAGTGGATCAAGTGATTTTGAGGTTTAAGTAAATTTATGTCAAAACCAAGACAAGATGAGCTGGTAGCAAGGTGGTGTTAAGATGTATGTTTGCATGAGGAGAGAGGTTCAATCTCCTAGCATGCAATTTGAATGCTTTTATTTTTGCTTTTTCTTAGCATGTGTTGGTCATGGATAAGGATTAGGATGAGTTGGATTAAATTTTATGGCAAGAAGACCATGGGAAAAGGCAAGTGTTAACTTAGGGAAAGGAATCATTTGAATAAGGTATGTAGGGGAACACAAGGCACATATTGAGGAAGATGTTTTGGAAAGTTTGGAGTGGCCAAACTTTGACTTTGAGGCTATGTACTTGGACGGTTTTAGGGGCTAGGGGTGACCAAAATTTTGAAGGCTTTGGTAAGGTTTAGGTGTTAGTTGGTCATTTTGACATTTGGACATTTTTGTGCTTTTCTCCAAAAGTTTCTCTCCATTTCTCTACTTAGCGAATGCACTTGAGCAATAGGTAATATCTTTGCTTTTCTTTAATCATTTCATATTTTGACCATTTCGGTCTTATTTTGCCTATTCTCTCAAACCATTTCTCCCTAGTGTCGAAATCACCAAGACCTTGGAAGGCCATTTTCTTTTCTTTTCTTTTTGCCTGAATGCCCACTAGCTTCAAACTCATTTCTTCGTTTATCTTTCATTCTTGAAAAGAACCGAAACCTAAACACCTTATTTTTATTTACCCTTCTTCATCTCTTTCTCCTTACAAAAATCTCTTAAACATTTTTCTCCCTTTTATTTTCACCATGGCCGAATGTTACTAAGCACCATCTCCTTCAATTTCCCTTCATAATCGAATCTTCTACAACATACATATCTCCTTCTCAATCATTTTTCTTTCTACTCACACTTTAATCAATTAGTAAGTGGCCAGTACAATATTTTGGAATTGTTATTTTCCCTTTCTTTTGTGCCGAATCTATACGTGGTGTGGGATGACCTTTTTGGATTGAGACCATCATCATACCATATCTCATTCTAATCTTTTCTCTATCATAGAAACTTAGTGGAGGGCCGAAACTCAAGTGTTCGTAAACATCGTAAATCGTTGGAATTGAATTAAGGTGTTAAGGTAAGGGATTATTAAGGATTTTCATATTACTCGACATATGGATATAAATGGTTTATTAATCGATTTCGTTTTAGGGGACGTTATTGTTCAATTGTCATATTGTGGAACAAGGATATTTGTGAGACAATCAAGATAGGGACAAAAGGGGCAAGAATAGTGTTCGTAAGAGGGTGGTTCCGCTTATTCCCTAAGTTTAAGAGAAGGACTGCTTTGGGAATCGAGACTTTCCACCGGTTGGGGACCCTCATCCGCAAAAATCAATTATTCAAGTCAGATCGCATTCCGAACCATTGTTTACTCATGGTTCGAACCTTGATCAAGAGAAATCGTAAATAGTGGTTGTTTGAGATTCTGAGGGTAAGATCTAGATCGCTAACATTAGAATAGTTTTATATTAAATATTATTGTTCTAATCCATCGTGATATGTGTTTAGATATCGACGAGGGAAAGTGTAGTTCTCACCGTAATCGTGTGTGTAATCTCACACCGTATCTCATGGGTTAGATGACTATATCGATAAATCAAATGGAGGAAATCACAAGTTAGTGAAATCGGAAGAGTAGCATATTTATCACCTTAATGATAAAAGTTTTGAAACCGGTATTAAGATCATGAAAATTATTTAAATTGCCCTTAACCCGCTAATTCGATAAAAGTGATAATTGGGCCATATGTGATATTTAATAATTGGGCAATATGTGATATTTGATAATTGGGCCATATGTGATATTTGACAATTGGGCCATATGTGATATTTGATAATTGGACAATTTGGGCCATATGTGATAATTGATAAATGGGCCATATGTGATAATCGATAAATGGGCCATATGTGATATTTGATAATTGGGCCATATATGATAATTGATAAATGGGTCATATGTGATATGAGATTTCGTGGGCCAAAATGTGAAATGGGCCAGATTGTAATAACTTTTATAATGGGCCTTACATTGGAATAATTATATGAATGGATTGTTATGCATACTATATACATGATTGCATGGGTTGGGCTATTTGACTAAGAGAAGTTCGCTAGCTTTGCTACAATATTTGGTGGCTCGCCACAATTAAAAAAAATGGAAAATGCCATATAAACTCTGTGAATCCAAAGGGCTTGTCCATTTAAATTTGAAATACTGACTTAATGCCTACTTGATTGTGTTGGCGGGTGGTGACTAAAGCTCCCCACAGTGTGTCTTTGGTTGGTACGGTGGTGTGTAGCGGTGGAAATTTAGGTTTGGTTTTGGGAATTGCATATCACTTGCATTTTATACATGCTAAATTATTATAATTGTAATGGGCTTAGGCGCAAATAAATGCTTAAATGGTTTTGGCCCAGTGGACTAAGGTAAGTGAGTTACACACTGAGTTCTAAGTAACTCACCCCAATTTTTTTAGCTCTCTCGTAATAATAATTGATGGATACTTGGGCCTGAGATGACTTCATGTGGAGGCTATACTACAAATGGTGGTTTATAAAACTTTAAGACTTCTTTAATAAATTTTATTAAGTACTATTTTTATGGCGATGTAATAAGGCCTCTTTAATTATGGATTTTATTATGTGGATGGATTTTATTATGTTTTAGTTTTCCTAAGTTGGATTGGTTTAGTTTTTATAAATTTTTTTCTATAACTCTCGTATATTATAAAGGTTTTTCTTAAATGTTACTGAAACTTAGGAAAGTCTTTTAAAACTTTTCGATGAAATATTTCAACTAAATATATCCAAAGTTTTAATCAATTGCTACTCTATAGATCAAATGATAAACTCTTGTGTTTTTAATTATGGTTTTCAATGAACTTCGATTTTTTGATAAAGTCACTCTCTTAATCGTTTTGGAATTTAATTTCTACATTGTTAAATGATTTGAATGTACGTTTAATTTGTGCGGCATGCCGAAATCCAGACTTAATGCATAGGCCGGGTTTGGGGTGTTACATTTTATGGAATCATAGCTCAGTTTCAAAACTCGACTGTGGTTTGGGTTCAACAATGATTTCTGTTTAAAAATTATTTAAATTTCTAGACCTTATGTTTTAAAGGTAGTATGGAACCACGAGCATTCGGCACCAAGTCAAGTAAGTATTTGTTTATTAAATGTTTATTATTGCGATGAGACCTTAAGAACACTCTAGAACTTCTAGTTTTAGGTGTTGAAAACAATAGAGATCGAGACTATAGGATCTAATTGCGAAAATAACCCTATCTCTTATATCTCATAAAATATCATTAATAAACACTAAAATAATATTCTGATTGATAAAACTTGTAATCAGATTAAAAGTGAATTAGTTATTATGAGCACTAGAGGACGTGGTCGTGGACGCGGTAGACGTGGCCGTGGTAGAGGATGAGGTGTTGCATCCAAGCACCGGTCATATACCGTAAATGGATGCACTGCGTCATTTGAGAGCTTAAACCGATCTCATGATCATGCGAATGAGGATAATGCTTTGACTCAAGCAATGTTGCGAGTCTTAGAAAGAGTAGTGGGGCGAATCGGGCAAGAGTTCATGGATCAATATCGGAACGACTCAAGTCTAGTGGTGCAGAAGTTTTTAGTGGTGCGAATATTGGCTTGAGGCTATAGAACGAATTATGGATGATCTGGAGTGTACCATCGAGCAGAAACTGAGAGGAGCCATGTCTTTGCTAAGAGACAAGGCGTATCAATGGTGGCTTACTATTCGAGAAGGCACCGAGGCTGCATTGGTTAATTGGGATTTCTTTAAAGCTGCTTTCCAAGGGAAGTACGTCGGGACAAGTTATGTAAATGCCTAGAGGAAGGAATTCCTGAATTTGGTTTAAGGAATTAAGACTGTGGCAGCTTATGAGGCAGAATTTCTTCGTTTGAGTCGTTATGCTCGTATTATAGTGCAGATTGATCATGAGCGCTGTGAACGCTTTGAGGATGGGTTAAATGATGAGTTGAGGGTACTGACAGCCCCACAACAAGTATGGACTTTTACCTCGCTTGTAGAGAAAGCTAAGATAGCCAAAGAGGCTAAGAATTCAGAATGCCAGAACCGAGAAAAAGTCAGAGGGAAGAGGGAATTTAAGTACTCTGGTTCTTCTAAAAGGTTTCAAAAGAGGCCACGGAATGATGAGCCAGTTCAAACTAGGGCCCGTGACTACCAATCGAGTCGAGAATGTGCCGATTAGGGAAGACGACATCCGGAGGATGTTGGAGGAAAAGCGGTGCTCGCTTTAATTGTGGTTCCAAGGATCATCGGTTAAGAATTACCCCGATGATCGATATGACTCGTGGAACTCAGAACTCGATGCTCACCAACTAGAGGTACTCGTGACCACCAAGAGGTAGTGAATCGGTCGTGGTGGTAATGGTAACGGATGTGGACAGGTATCTTTGGGTCGAGGTAATGGTGTTAGAGGTAACACGGAGGTAAGATGACCAGATTGGTCTATCTTTGTCAGCGTCGTGAAGACGGTGATACATCCGATGTGATAATCTGCACGTTCTTCATCTTTGATGTACCTGTTACTGCTTTGATAGATATCGGGTCTACTCACTCGTATGTTGCTAGTGCTATATCTGGAAACCTAAATATTAGACCTGAGATTAACGATAGAGAGATGACGATAATTAGTCCTTTAGGACATTCAGTAATAGTGAATAAATTATTTAGAGATGTGCCCTTGGAGATTCAAAGAGAGGTATTTCTAGTGGACTTGATGGAATTACCTTTCGGTGAGTTTGATCTTATTTTGGCATGGATTGGTTGGTGAAGCATCGGGCGCAATTGGATTGTGCCGAAAAGAGGATGTCAATAAGGACTGTGGATGATGAGGAGGTAATAATGATAGGCGAAAGAAGAAACTTTTTGGCAAATGTGGTACCTGCTTTGAAGGTAGAAAAGTTGGTGCGGAAAGGGAATAGAGCATTCCTAGCATTCATCAGTGCTTTGGACGCCAAGGAATTATCGGTAGAAGGTGTGAGAACGGTGAAAGAATTTCGGATGTCTTTCCATAAGAACTTCCGGTTCACCTCTAGATCGGAAGTAGAATTTGGCATTGAGCTTACCTTAACGGCTCGGTGTCCATTGCTCCTTATAGAATGGAGCCAAAGGAGTTAGCAGAGCTTAAAGCTCAAATTCAAGAATTGCTAGATCGAGGATTTATTTGACTAAGTGTGTCTCCGTGGGGAGCACCGGTTTTGTTAAATCAAGAAGAAGGATGGGTCGATGCGTATGTGCATTGATTATAGGCGATTGAATAAGTTGACGATCAAGAATAGGTATCCATTTCGAGAATCGATGACTGCTTGATCAATTAAGAGGAGCTTGAGTTTTCTCTAAGATTTATTTGAGATCGGGTTATCATCAACTCAAGGTGAAAGAGGCGATATTCATAAGAAGGCATTCCAAACTCGCTATGGACATTATGAGTTTTAGTGATGCCGTTTGGTTTGACTAATGCACCAATCGCATTTATGGACATCATGAATCGAGTCTTTCAATTTCTATTTAGACCGGTTCGTAGTAGTGTTCATAGATGACATCTTGGTATATTCGAGGAATGAATAAGAGCATGACTCTCATTTATGCCGTGTTGCAAATTTTGCGAGATAAGCAACTTTATGCCAAATTCGATAAGTGTGAATTTTGGTTAAAGGAAGTGACTTTCTTGGGTCATGTAGTGTCATTTGAAGGGATAAGAGTTGATCCTCAAAGGTAGAGATCGTGTTGGATTGGAAACCGCAAGTCGATGAGTCGAGATTCGAGTTTCTTGGTTTGGTGGTTATTATAGATGCTTTGTTTAGGGTTTTCTGATTGATTCTTTGTACCCTAACTAAGTCATTGGAAGGAAGTATCGTATGTATGGACCGATAAACAACAAGAAAGTTTTGAGAACCGAAAAGGATTCTAGCGAAAGTGCCAGTACTGATTCAACCAGAGGTCGAAAAAGAGTTTACCGTTTACTGTGATGCGTCACACACGGGTTTAGGATGTGTACTGATGCAAAGTGGAAAAGTGGTAGCTTATGCTTCTCGACAGTTGATGCCGCATGAAGTCAACTATCCTACTCATGATTTGGAGTTAGCTGCGGTGGTGTTTGCATTAAAGATTTGGAGGCATTATCTCTACGGTGAGAAGTCAATTATTTATAGGACCATAAGAGTCTTAAGTATCTCCTTACCCAAAAGGAGTTGAATTTAAGACAACGGAGATGGGTGGAGTTGTTAAAGGATTATGATTTCTCAATCGAGTATCATCTTGGAAAGGCTAATGTTGTAGCAGACGCGTTGAGTCGAAAGGTTGTATCGGAGTTAAGAGCAATGTTTGCTCATCTCAGTTTGTATGAGAATGGCAGTCTGCTAGCAGAACTTCAGGTGAAGCCTCTATGGCTGGAGCAAATCAAGAAAAAGCAATTATCCGATGAAATGTTAGGTCCTTTAATACAACAAGCTGAAAGTGGTGTAATAGGGGATTTTAGTTTGAACAAAGATGGTGTAATGTGTTTTCGTGGAAGGGTTTGTATGCCCAAGGATTGGATTTGAGGCAAATGATTCTTCTAGAGCGATAGTAGCCCTTATACTATGCACCCGGAGGAAATAAGTTGTATCGGATCTCCGTGAATGATATTGGTGGCCAAAGTTAAAGAGGGAGGTTACTGATTTTGTGGGAAAATGTTTGACTTGTCAATAAGTGAAGGCGGAACATCAATTACCATCGGGTTTATTACAACCGGTAAAAATTCCTCTATGGAAATGGGAGTGGATAATGATGGATTTTGTTAGTGGGTTACCCTTAAATTCTGGCAATGGTTCTAGAGGTAACGCGGATGCAAGACAGCCAGGATTGGTCTATGCAGTTAGACACCGCGAGGATGGCAATGCACCTAATGTGATAACTGGTGCGTTCTTCATTTTTGATGTGCTCATATCGCTTTGATAGATATTGGTTCTACCCACTCGTATGTTGCTAGTACCATATCTGGAAACCTAAATCTAGAATCTAAAATTATCGATAGTGAGATGACGGTAATTAGTCCTTTAGGATGCTTAGTAATTGTAAATAAACTATTTAGAGGCGTGCCCTTAGAAATCCAAAGAGAAATATTTCGCAAATTTGATGGAATTGCCTTTCATGAGTTCGATCTCATTCTAGGCATGGATTGGTCGGTTAACAACCGTGCATTTGGATTGTGCTGAAAAATGGATGTCAATAAGGACTTTGATGATAAGGAAGTAGTAATGACAAGTGAACAAAGGAATTATTTGGCAACTGTATCCGTGTTAAAGGCGTAAAAGTTGGAAAGTGAAAGGGTATGGAGCATTCCTAGCTTTATTAGTGCTTTGGATGCCAAGGAGTTATCGATGAAATATATGAGAACAGTTAAGGAATTTCGGATGTATTTCCAAGAACTTCCCGGTATACCTCGGATCGGAAGTAGAATTTGGTATTGAGCTTTTGCCCGAATCGCCCAAAGGTCCATTGCTCCTTATAGAATGGCACCGAAGGAGTTGGCGGAGCTTAAAGCTCAAATTCAAGAATTGTTGGATCGAGATTTATTTGACCTAGTGTGTCTCGTGGGAGCACCGATTTTGTTCGTTAAGAAAAGGATGGGTCGATGCGATATGCATTGATTACGTGCGATTGAATAAATTGACGATCAAGAATGGGTATCCTTTGCCGAGAATTGATGACCTGTTTGATCAATTGAAAGAAGCTTCGGTTTTCTCCAAAATTGGTTTGAGATCGGGTTATCACCAACTCAAGGTGAAAGAAGTAGATATTCATAAGGCGACATTCCGAACTCGTTATGGACATTATGAGTTTTTGGTGATACTGTTTGGGTTGACCAATGCACCAGCTGCATTTATGGACATGATGAACCGGGTCTTTCAACCATATTTAGACTGATTTGTGGTAGTGTTCATAGATGAAATTTTGGTATATTCGAGGAATGAAGAGGAACATGACTCACTTTGCGTATAGTACTGCAGTTACTTCGAGATAAGCAACTTTACGCCAAATTCAGTAAATGTGAATTTTGGTTAAGGGAAGTGACTTTCTTGGGTCATGTTGTATCGCTTGAAGGAATGAGGTGGATCCTTGAAAGATTGAGGTCAGATCGATTGGAAACCACGAAGTCGATGAGTGAGATTCGAGTTTCTTGGGTTTGGCTGGTTATTATAGACGCTTTATTGAGGGGTTTTCGCTGATTTTCGCACCCTTAACTAAGCTATTGCGAAAGGGAGTACCGTATGTATGGACTGAAAAACAACAAGAGAGTTTCAAGAAATTGAAGAAGATTTTGACGGAAGCACCAGTTTTGATTCAACCTGAGGCTGGAAAAGAATTTATCATCTACTGTGATGTGTCACACACAGGTTTAGGTTTTATGCTGATGCAAAATGGAAAAGTGGTGGCTTATGCTTCTCGTCAGTTGAGACCGCACGAAGTAAACTACCCTAATCATGACTTGGAGTTAGTTGCGGTAGTGTTTGCTTTAAAGATTTGGAGGCACTATCTCTACGGTGAGAGGTCTATCATCTATACGGATCACAATAGTCTTAAGTATCTTCTTACTCATAAGGAGTTAAACTTGAGACAAAGAAGATGGATGGAGATGTTAAAGGATTATGATTTCTCAATCGAGTATCATCCTGGAAAGGCTAACATGGTAGTAGACGCATTAAGTCATAAGGTGGTATCTGATTTGAGAGTAATGTTTGCTCATCTGAGTTTGTATGAGGATGGTAGTCTATTAGCAGAACTTCAGGTGAAGCCTCTATGGTTAGATCAAATCAAGGAAAAGCAGATATCAAATGAAAAGTTGGGACCCTTATTTCAGCAAGTTGAAAGTGGTGACATAGGGGATTTTGGTATAAACATTGATGGAGTGCTTTGTTTTCGTGGAAGAATTTGTATGCCCAAAGACTCAGATTTGAGACAAATGCTTCTACGGGAGGCGTATAGTAGCCCTTATGCTATGGACCCCGGAGGAAATAAGATGTATTGAGATCTCCGTGAACGGTATTGGTGGCCAGGTTGAAGCTTGAAATTTCTGAGTTTGTAGGAAAATGTTTGACTTGTCAACAAGTGAAGCGAGCATCAATTGCCGTCAGTTTATTACAACCGTAAAGATTCCCTTTGGAAATGGGAGCGATAACAATGGATTTTGTTAGTGGGTTGCCTTTAACACCTACTAAGAAAAATTCTATTTGGGTAGTAGTTGATCGATTGACTAAGACCGCTCATTTTCTACCGCCTACGGATTACTCATTACGTGGTTGGCTGTCAGTATGTATCTCAAATCGTGAGGTTGCATGGGTACCAAAGGTTCATTATATCGCATGTGATCCTAGGTTTACATCACGCTTTGGAAAGCTCACCAAGCTTTGGGAACAAAGTTAAACTTCAAGACGCTTTTCATCCTCAATGATGGTCATCGGACAGAGTAATTCAGATATTGAAGACATGTTAAGGGGTTGTGTAATTGACTTCAGAGGTAGTTGGGAGGATTTTCTACTGTTGGCAGAGTTTGCGTATAATAATAGCTATCAGTTTAGCATTCAGATGGCATCCTACGAGGCATTGTATGGTCGTAGGTGTCGTAATCCTACTTGTTAGACTGAATTGGGTGAACTGCAGATGTTGGGTCTTGAATTGATATCTGAGACAGAAAAAAAAAGGTAAAAGTTATTCGAGCACGGTTAAAGGAAGCTTCGGATAGACAAAAGTCGTATGCAGATCTGAAGCATAAGGACATCGAGTTTGTTGTGGCGGATCAGATCTTTCTGAAGGTCTCACCTTGGAAAAAGATTTTCAAATTTGGAAGGAAGGGCAAGTTGAGCCCTAGGTTCATTGGACCATATCGTGTGATGAAGCGTGTTGGTCCAAGGGCTCATCGATTGAATTACCTCGAGTTGAGTCAAATTCATAATGTTTTCCATGTTTCCATGCCGAGGCGCTATAGATCGAATCCGCCTCACATAGTACCAGAGAAGAAGTGGAGTTGAGATCCGACTTATCTTTCCAGGAGGAACCCAAGGGAAATCTTAGACCGAGATGTTAAGGTGCTAAGAAAGAAGACCGTGCCATTGGTCAAGGTTTTATGGCGTAATCACGGAGCGAAGGAAGCTACGTGGGAGCCTGAGGATGCAATTCGGTAACAATATCCTCACCTCTTCTAATCAGGTAAATTTCGAAGATGAAATTTTCTTTTAGGGGGTAGAATTGTAACATCCTAAAAATTTGAGTATCAATATGTTGCTTGTCTTTGGTGTTAGCTCGTGTATGATTTTATTGTGTGCTTAATATAGTCTTGAGAAAGCTCGGTTTACTTGGAATTAGAATAAATTTTAGTAAAGAGTACTTTATTGTAGAGGAATCAGTGACCTTGAAGTTTAAGTTAATTAAGTGATAAAAGATGGCATAATATGAGTAATTGGCAAAGTGGTGATGGCGCCATAAGTAGGACTTGAGGGGAGAGGTTGAATCTCCTAGCATGCAAATTGGGAGCTTTTATTTTGGTTTTCCTAGCAAGTGTCAACCAAGCATCATTTATGGATAACATGGACTAAATTTTATGGTAATGAGACTTAAGGTTATGGCAAGCATGAATTAGGGATAGAATTGCTTAATTTTGGGGATAGGATTTCTCAAACTTTTGGAAAATGGAGGATTACAAGGCTTGAATCAAGGTTGATGTTTTGAAACTTTTTCATGGCCATTTTGACCATGAATATGGACGGATTATGGACAAAAGAGGAGCCAAAATTTGGTGGTTAGCTTGGGGTAGGATGGTAGCTTGTTAGAATTTTTTGGTCATTTTGTATTGTTTGAAGACACTTTTCTCCATCCATCTTTTCCTTCCTTGGCGAATGTATTGATGTAGAAGAAAACAACATTTGCTTTATTTCTTTTGGTCATCTTTTGACCATTTGGTCATTTTTGCTAATCATTCTAGTGTCTTTCTCCTAGTGCCAAAACTACCAACACAAAAATCCATTCTTTTTCCTTCTCTTTTCCCATTGCCAATGCATTTTACTCCTAAATTCATCTCTTCCTCATTCTCTTTCTTCTCTTTGAAATTGAATTATAACACCTTCTTCCCATCTCTCTTCTTCTTCATTTTTATTTATCATTCAAACACTTTCTTCATTATTTTTGTCTCATGGCCGAATGGTAATAATACCATTTTCTCCAATTTTCCTTCAAAGTCGAACTCCTATTCATCTATATTATCTTGTTGGTTATTCTTTCAACCCTCGTTTAAGCAATAGGTAAGAGCTTTCTTTTTGGTTCTTATGTTGGCTTAAGGGATGTCTTGGCCGAATCTTAATGGTGGTAAGAAGAATCTCTTTGATCGAAATCATCATTCATTCTATTAAACATTTTCTTTCGTTATATTTTAGTGTGATAGTAGAGGGCTGAATCTTTGGTCGTGAATCATTGGAATCGATTTAAGGTGTTAAGGTAAGGGTTTATTAAGGACTCTCATATTACTCGTCATATTGATATAGATGGATTATTAATCGATTTAGTTTTAGGGGACGTTATCGCTCGATTTTCATATTGTGGAACAAGGATATTTGTGGTAAGCCAATCTCACCCTTAAAACCATTAGTCATAATTTCGATATATTATTTAGTCGGATTAATGATCTTTTGTCAATGGAGACAATCAAGATAGGGACGAAAAGGGCGGTAAATAGTGTTCGGAAGAGGGGTGGTTCCACTATTCCCCTAAGTTTAAGCGAAGGGTCACATTTTGGGAATCGAGATTTTCCAACGGGTTGTGGAACCTCATTTGAGGAGAACCGTTGTTTGAAGTCGTTCGCATTCCGAACCTTTGTTTGTTCGTGGATTTTCATCTGCAACGAACCAACAATCGGGAGAAACCGCAAATAGAAGTGGTTCAAATTCGAGGGTAAAAGTCTAGTTCGTTATTTCTAAGATTCGATTTGTAAATAAATAATAGTGTTCTAATTTATCGCGATGCGTTTAGGTATCGCATTGAGCGGAAAGTCTAGTTCTCACAAGAACTGTGTGTAACTTCACACTTATCTCGGGTTAGATACTATACCGTAAGTATTGGGATAAAATCGTAAAGATGACAAAATCAGAAAATGCGTAATAATTAACAATTGTGTAAATGCATGAAAACAGTTAAAGTCGTGAAATTTACAAAAACGCCCTCAATGAGTTAATTGGTAAATAGTAAATTTTATGCCTCATGTGATAAATGGGCCGAAAAACTGCTAGATCGATAAATGGACCGAAAAACTGCTAGATCGATAAATGGGCCGAAAAACTACTAGATCGATAAATGGGCCGAAAAACTGCTAGATCGATAAATGGGCTGAAAAACTGCAAGATCGATAAATGGGCCAAAAAACTGCTAGATCGATAAATAGGCCAAAAAATTGCTAGATCGATATATGGGCCAAAGTTTGCTAGATCGTTAAATGGGCTAAAATGATACTTTGTCTTATGGGCCAAAATGAAAATTTGAATTCTTGGACTCATATGTATTATGGGCTTTTGTTAAATTATCATATGGATATATATATTGTTATGCATACATGATTACATGGGTTGGGATAATTGAAGAAGAGAAGAAAGGCCTGTTGACAAAAATCTAGTTCGGTGGCTCTGCCACAAATATATTTTAAATGGCTTAATGCCTCTAGTTCGGTGACTTTGTCACAATCTAGTTTGGTGGTGCACCACAATATTATTTAAAATGGCTTTATGCCTACGGTTGGTGTGTTGGCGGGGTGGGTTGACTTGATCCACACAGGTGTGTTGGTTGGTACGGATGGTGTGTAGCGGATGGAAATTAGGTTTGGTTGGGAATTTCATTTTACATGCATTTTATTTATAATATTGTTAAATTCGTAAATGGGCTCAAGCCCAAAATAATGTCTTGATGATCTGGCCCAATGAATATGGTAAGTGAGTTATACACTGAGTTCTGAGTAACTCACTCTGTTTAATTATCCATCTCAGGTAATGGCAATTGATGGAGGCTTGGGCCGAGGATGACTTCGTGGAGGCCATACTTCGAACATGGGTTTTTATAAACTATGAACTTCTATTAAGTATTTTTATTTAATTATTATTTTGGGTATGATGTAATAAGGCCTTTATTAATATTTTATGGATTTTAGGTGTGGATGGATTTAATTTTGTTTTAGACACTTAATATGTAATGATGTTAACTCAATAATGCTTCCTTAAATATTTTGTTTTAAAACATATGAGATTCTTTAAATATTCTTGTTTTAAAATTCTTTTGAACTCTTTTAAAAAAAACTACTTAAAGGTTTTTGACAATTAAATACTAAATGATAAGATTTCAAACTAGTATTTCTTTATTCATCGATTTTAAATCAAATTCTTGATTTTTACTAAACTTCACTTTCAAAAGATTTTGTAGAACTGTTTTACCTAAATCATTAGAGAATTAAATGGATGTTCGATCTGTGTGACAAACCAAATCTCGTCTTAAAAGAGAGTGAGTAACTAAGGTTTTCAAAGAACGATAGGATAGTTAGTCACACATGTGGTGAAACACCCCACACCCGGCCCACAAGAATGGACCGGATCTGGTATGTTCCCCAGTGTAAACCGTTTCAAAATTCTTTTGAATACTTTGAAAACTGTGTGTTTTGGAAGATAGTCTATTTGTGTGTTGGGCTCGAGTTGAAAACAAGTCTATTTTTTTTTTCTTATAATGAAAACCCATAATTTTAGGTGACAAAATATTTAAGCTTATTTTAAATTAAATGGGCTTATTCTTTATAAAGCCCTAAATTCATAGCATAGTAATCAAAACAGAAATAAAATCATCACTATGGCCTTATTACATAAAACAAAACCCAAAATAAAATTTATACAGTACTTAAAATAAAATAAAGGTTCGAATTAAATTAAATTTCAAGCTGGACATGGCCACCACAAGTTCTGCCGTCCCGGTCCATTACTGCTCATCACCTGAAACATATTCCCACAACGGGGTGAGTCGATAGACTCAATGTGTAACCAACACTAAAATATAATAGAATTAGGCACACCATACATATCATGTTCATATAAAAATTCAAGATAATGATGCAAACCCGACCCAAACCTATATGCCATCCGCTACACTCCACCCGTATCAACCTACACACCGTGGGGACTACTAAGTCAACCCTCCATCCGCTACACACCATCGAAGGCGATCATTGCAATGACGTGCTCATCGCCCACTTAAAATATTGTGGCATAGCCACTGATATTTGTGTCATGAGACACCACATTTAGATAATGTAACGAAGTTACCACATTCACTTAATGTGACCAAGTCACCACATTCACTTAGTGAGACCAAGTCGTCACATATTCTTAGTGAGACCAAGTCATCACGTTTCACTTAGTGAGACCAAGTCATCACATTCACTTCCCTTTCTCAAATAACCCTAATGCCCCAAATTATACATATCATGCATATCATATTTAATTTCACTTTCACATCACTTTTCACATGTTAAATATAACATATTTCAAATCCTAGTAGGAGTGGGAAAAGCGTCGAGTACTTTGACCATAATATGGTACTTTAGCCACATTCTTACACTTTCATATTAACATATATATCATATTTAAGCGATAAATCTATTATGATTAAAGGGTACACACTGTACCTTAGCCATATTCTTACACTTTCATATTAACACATATAATGAATTAAAGCCAGAATCTATCAAGATTTAGTGTAGGGTACACACCGATTCGCTTAGCGATTCCTTGAGATTCAAAAGCTAGATCTAATGTTTAGATCCTTAGTCCCTACATTTGATTTATCACTTATTACTTAGCATAAATCCTATTTGGTTATAATATTCAAATCCTAGTAGGATTTGTAAAAGACTTACCTTTGATGCCGATTTGATGATTATTCAAATCCAAATTGATCTCTTGCTTTCTTTAAGGATGTCAAAATTCCTATAACCATATGTTAGATTTAATCTAACATTAAAACATAAAACATGGCCTTTGGCGAATATACATATATCTTACCTTAAATCTTTAAACTCAAACTCTCTTCCCGATTAATGGAGATGCCAAAATACCTTAATTTTTTGAAATCCCGAAATTCACCTTCCACTTGTTAAAATGTGGCTAAGGTATTAAAACGGGGTTTGATAAAACTCAGTTGGGATTTTTTTCATAAACATGGTTGGGCTGATGAACCTTTTGAAAACGTTTGATCATGTAATTTTTTTAAAGTTGTCAAGGTTATAGTTGACTTGGTGTATTTTGTTACCCGATGGTAACGTCTTTGAAAACCCATAGAAGTTATTAAATTTGAAAAAGTTATTTTTAACCGGTTCACTTAACATTTATAAATTCTTTTTGTAATATAGTATAAGTAAATTAAACAACTAATTAAAACATCTAAATAATAATTAGCGGCCTTATTACATCCCAAATTAAAAGACACGAGAAAATAAGTAATATTAACTATAACAAAGTAAATTCAAACCAACGATAAGCATGGCCGCCTCGAGTCCTCTCCTACCCATCTCCGCGATCTACTCATCTACAAAATAGTATGGGAAGGGTGAGTCACCAAGACTCATGTAAATCCCCAACTTAAATGTAACTCATACACGATTATTAATAAACATGCAAATATGCAACCCCACTAACCATCATGCTCCTTAACTATCCCGTGGTCAAAACCATGGTGGTTAAAACCATCGTGACTAGAGTCACAAATCAAATGATGGGGCCAACCTATCGTGTGGTCAAAACCATCGATGACCATAGGTCACAAAATATCATAATGTGGTCAAAACCTTTGGTGGTACCAAACCACTGGACTTAGTCACAATTTAACAACAGTGTGGTCAAAACTACTGGTGACCGAAGTCACAATAAATTTGATGGGGCCAACCCATCTTGAGGTCAAAACCACTGGTGACAGTCCATAAAATCATCCCCTTCCTCTCATCAATCCCACCATCATCATGCTTACATAACAATATCATAATCCCATATTTCATGCATTTATGTATAGCATATCATTTAACAGCATATGATGGAAAACTCAATCATATATCATAGACAAAGTAATAGGGGACTTACCCGGAATCCATGCTTAAACCCACAAGCAAATCTACCACAATGATTTATAAAGGCAACAATATAGTCATGTTATTAATAAAGTGTGTAGTGAATTTACACACCTGTTACTACCACGAATCCTAGATCCCGAAGATCTGATCTACGATGCTAGATCCTTGACCCTAAATTTGGCCAACAACAAGGTTAGTGACATAGGCCTATTCGGAAAAACCAAGTAATCCCGAAGGATACGATGTACTCGAAATATGGCATTTGGCCGAATGTGCTTAACTACCACCAAACTTATCAAATCTCGAATTTGTCACTTGAGTCTTCGAGATCCCTACCAAAACACATGTTAAAATTGGCTTGCACACTTATACATAATCTAGGCCTATGGCCGAAATATTACTTACCTCCTTGCCTTAGGGAATCAAATCCCGAAAGATCTTCTTACTCCTTTAATGCTATCATCCCTTGACTACAAAACAAGACGTGAAACCAAGGTTCTAATAAGGTTCGGCCAACCCAAAATATTAAGGCTTACCCTTGCTTTCGGTATACCAAAAGAGAAAGAACCCAAAGTTTAATGCTAAAGAGAAAATACTTACCACTACTTTGAAATCGACAGCACCCTACCTTAGGGGAATTCGGCTAATCACATGATGGAAGGGCTAGAATTTTGAGAAGAAGAAGGGGTAGGTTCGGCTAAGAAGAAGCAAGAAGAGAGAAGAGATTGGAAGAATTTGGCAATGTGCCTAGGGAGATTTCGGCCAGTAGCTATTGAAGAGAAAAAGAAAAGAAATTTGATGAATTTTTGGCACTCCCTTGCTATATAAAACCCGATTATGGACAGCCTCCCAAGAAGTCCTAAAGTCGGCCATCACCTCCCCCTCTTTGTGATAATTTAGCTATTAATTATCACCCATCAACTAAAATTTATCTTTTATTTTTATCTCCTAGCCACTCTTCAACAATTTAAAAGAAAATAAACTACTAATATTTACTCTTCCAACCGAATTCTAGAGCAAAAATTAAGCTTTATCCTTATCAATTTAAGAGTCCAAAATCATGCCATCAGCTCACTCCTATTCACGCCAGTTGCATAAAAAAAATAAAATGCCCACTGCTGTTTCTTTGGTTTGAACCTGGGACCTAAAGGAGTAACCTGCCGCAGCCCCTTACAACGCCCCATGCCACTCCACCATTTCGACTTTCATGCCATAAAACCTCACCATTTAATTTTTAAAGCCTTCCTACTTTAGCCCATCACCGCATATAAAAATAAAACACCAAAACGCCACTCCAGCCGCTCGAACCCAAGACCTGCGCCCATCTTCACCTCCAACCCCTTAAGTGGCGCATGGAAGCCACTTTGCCAATTAGTTCTTTATGTCACGCTTCACCCGAAATTTTACTTAACCCCTATCTCACCTAGCTCCCTTCTTTTAAACACTTAAAAAGAAATTTTTTTAGTACTAAGTCAAGCATAGCTTGGGGTTATGACTAGACCCTAAAACATGTCTAGCAAACATAGAATTCATTCCTTTTCAAGCAAGCACATGAATATAATTAAATTTTTAACAACCCCTAATTTAGGATGTTACAGTTCTACCCCCTTAAAAAGAATTTTGGCCTCGAAATTACGGATCAAGAGTTGGGGTATTGTCGCCAGATTACATCCTCGGGTTCCCATGTGGCCTCCTCCGTACCCATGATTTCACCATAACACCTTTACCAAAGGCATTGACTTCCTCCTCGAACCTTGACATCTCGATCCAAAATCTGTACTGGCTCCTCCTCGAAAGATAAGTCCGAGTTCACTTCAATTTTCGAATCGACACAATGTGAGGGATCGATCGATAGCGCCAAGATCGAAACATGGAAGACGTCATATATCCGCTCAATTTCGCTAGCAACTCAAGCCGGTAAGCTACCGGCCCCACGCTGTTTCAACACATGTATGGTCCGATGAATCTAGGGCTTAGCTTGCCCTTCCGCCAAACCTCAAAGACCTTCTTCCAAGGGATACCTTCAGAAGACCTTATCACCCATTGCGATACTCAACATCTACGTGTTTAAGATCAGCATAGGATTTTTGCCTATCCGATGCCTCCTTAAGACGAGCCCGAATTACTTTAACCTTATCCTTCGTCTCGCTTACTAACTCTAGACCCAACATCCGACGTTCTCCTAGTTTCGTCCAACATGTAGAGTACGGCATTTTTGACCATACAAATACCTCATACGGTGCCATCAATACTCGCTGATAACTATTGTTATAAGTTTAACTCGCCAAAGGTAGGTACTCCTCCCAACTACCACGAAAATCTAAAACACAACCTCAACATGTCTTCCAACACTTAGATAACCTCTCGGATTGTCCATCGATCGGGTGAAAAGTCGTCTTTGAAATTCAACTTCGTGCCCAACTCCTGATGTAAAGCCTTCTAGAATCTTGACGTAAACCGAAGATCCCAATCTGAGATAATGGACACAAGTACTCCATGCAACCGTACTATCTCTGCGATATACAACTTAGCTAGCCTTTGAAGCGAATAGTCCACTCTTACCAGTATGAAATGGGCCGACTTAGTCAACCGGTCTACTATCACCTAAACTGCATCTTTCTTACTAGGCGTAAGGGGAAGCTCACTTACGAAATCTATAGTAATCTCCTCCCACTTCCACTATGGGATCTTCACCGGTTGTAACAGCCCCGACGGCAATTGATGCTCAGCCTTAACTTGCTGGCATGTCAGACACTTGCCTACCAACTCGGTCACTTCCCGCTTAAGACCCGCCACCAAAATCGCTCCCTTAAATCCCGATACATCTTGTCGCTTCCCGGTGCATAGTGTACGACCGCTATGAGCTTCTTTAAGGATTCACCGCCTCAAATCATCATCCTTAGGCATGCATACTCTCCTCGAAAGTACAACACTCCATCACTACCCAAACCGAAACCTTCTACCACCATTACAGACTTGCAACTTCGAGTACTCAAAGCTTCTTCGGTCATCGCTTTTCTTTGACCTCATTAATCCAAGACGATTTCACTTGCAATTCTCGCCAAAATGCTCCCATCCTCATAGAGACTTAGATGAGCAAACATTGCTCGCAAAATTCGCTACCACCTTTCGGCTCAATGCATCGCCTACCACATTAGCCTTCCCGGATGGTATTCGATTGAGCAACATAGTCCTTCAACAACTCAATCCACCTCCGCCTCGATTTAAATCTTTCGGGTCGAGGTACTTGACTTTTGTGATCTGTACACCACCGACTTCTCCCCATACGGTAGTGCCTCCAGATTTTCAAGGCAAAACCATAGCAGCTAATTCCAGATCATGTGTCGGATAGTTAACTTCGTGAGGCCTCAACTATCGTGACGTATAAGCGACCACCTTCCCTTCTTGCATCAATACATAGCCCAAACTAGTATGCGATGCATCACAATACACCGTGAACTCTTTTTTTGCCTTACGCTGAATTAAGACCGGTGCTTCTGTCAAAATCCTCTTCAGCTTATCGAAACTCTCTTGCTACTTCTCAGACCAAACAAACGGAACTCCTTTCCTCAACAGCTTAGTCAACGGTGCTGCGATTAAGGAGAAATTTTCCACGAATCTCCTATAATATCCTGCCAACCCCAGAAAAATCTGAATTTTCGTAACAGACTTGGGTGGTTTCCATTCTAATACCGCCTCAATCTTACGGGGATCCACCCTAATTCCCTCGGCTGAGACAACATGCCCTAGGAAGGTTACCTCCTTGAGCCAGAACTCACACTTGCTGAATTTGGTGTACAATTGTTTCTCCCTTAGAACTTGCAGAACCACATGAAGATGTGCGTCATGCTCCTCTTTCGACTTCGAGTACACCAAAATGTCGTCTATGAAAACCACGATGAACCGATCCGTAGGGTTGGAAAACCCGCTCATCATGTCCATAAACGCTTGGGGCATTCGTCAAACCAAAAGGCATTACCGTAAACTCAGAGTGTCCATACCGAGTACTTAATGTTTGTCTTGTGGACATCACCTCCTTCACCTTAAGTCGATGGTACCGACCTAAGGTCAATCTTAGAGAACACCGATGTCCTTTGAGTTGATCGAGCAGATCATCAATCCCGGCAAAGGATATTGGTTCTTTATTGTCAACTTGTTCAAATTGCCGATAGTCTATACACATCCTCATTGTCCCATCTTTCTTCTTGACAAAAGCACCGAGCTCCCCAAGGCGATACACTTGGTCGGATGAACCTCTATCCAACAATTCCTAATCTACGCCTTCAACTCTACCAATTCTTTCGGTGCCATCCGACACTGGCTATAGATACTAGCGCGGTTTCGTAATGATCTATACCAAATTCAACCTCGCGGTCCGGAGGTAGACTCGAAAGTTCCTCTGGAAACACATCAACATAGTCCCTTACGGTCCAGACATCTCTCACAGTAACATCCTTAGCTTCCAAGGCACAGACATGTACCACATAAGCTTCACAACCCTTCCTCACCATCTTTTCCGCCTTCAACGCAGTAAACCAGATTAGACAGGTAATCTCTCCTTTTAACTATCATCACCGCTCATCACCTTCCACGGTCTTTATTATCATGCGCTTAGTCAGGCAATCCAAAGCTAGCTCGACACTTTACTAGCTAATCCATCCCGAGGATTAAATCGAACTCCGAAATGGTAGTTCCATCAAATCACCAAGAACATGACCCTTGAGTTCTAAGGGTGCGTTCTATAGAGTTTACTTACTTTACGGAGTGACCTGGGGCTTAATATACCATCTTCCTAGAAGTAAGCTCGTAGTCTAGATGCGAGTTTCCACCACGCTACTAGCAATGTATGAGTGGGTTGAGCCAATGTCAATCAAGGTACTATAGGTACACCAAAGATCAAGAACATACCTAGGTTATGATGTCCGGCAAGCGTCGTCCTCCTCTTGACGCCTCGCAAAGATAGACCAAACCAGTTGTTTAGCCTCAGCATCACCCGTACCTCCCTCGATGCCCCACGACCTCCGCCAAAGACCATTTCCTCCTCTTCCCGCACCACGACCCTCATTGTTGTTGATTATCCCGCCTATTCGGTGCATGATCCTGCCCCTCTGATCTCAATCTAGCTGTTTTTTTTTGGATAGTCTCTAACTCGATGCTCCATAGACCCACATTCGAAGCATCCCCGATTACCATTCCAACACTCCCCCGTGTGAGACTTGCCACACTGAGTACACCGTGGCGGCCATTGAGAATTAGCAAAGCAGTTCGCAACTTGATCTGACCCACCAAACCTTGTCCTCTTCTGTTGATTACCGAGAACCTTGAAGATCCGAGCTCCTCTTATTCCAACTCCTATCTTGATTTCGTCTAACCGATCGTCTTACCCTTCAAGAACCTTCGATTTCTCCACTAGGACAAATAACTCTCGTTCTTGTTGTGGAGCTATCATTAGCCTCAGCTCATCTCTGAGCCCATCCTCGAATCTAACACAGCGCTCATGCTCGGTACCCACAACACCACGAGCATACCTACTCAACCGGAGGAATTCGCCTCATACTCCGCCATCGTTTTATTGCCTTGAACCAGTTCAAGAAAGCCTTCATTGCGATCCACATAACTAGTTCCGATATATTTCTTTGATAAGCATCCTTGAAGAATTCCCGGTGAGATTTTCTGCCATCGTTCCATCTCTCACAGTGAGCCACCACTGGTATGACTCATCCCGAAGCAGAGATATTATGCCCTTCAACTTCTCCTCAGCTGTAAAATTTAGGTCACCCATGATCCTCTCCGTCGATTCCAACCAATACTCTGCCAGATCGGGTGCCACTCGTAAACTCCTCTAATACTTCGCCCGTTAGCTCGAGTCATTCAACCATGGATTTACTTGCTCCTCTTGACTACCGCCTCAAAGAACTTTCGCTCCAACACTCGTAGCACCGCTTGGGATACTACGTCGTTACCACCACCGATCTTGAAACTCGGCCACGGCAGATCCGTATCTCATTTCCAGACCTATGACCTGACCTGCTTTGGTTCGACAAGGTCATTCTACCTCTACCACACCCGCAGGGACGCTCACGACCTCTTGTACTCATTTCTAACGATTGCGTTTATCTGTTTAAGAATTTTATGCATTAGTACCTTGTTTCACTTGATTATCCGCGAAGAAATTTTATGATAAAAGTTTTAGGAGTGGTTCTTTTGTAATCATACATGCACACAGTTTTCCATTCATTCATTCAAAGAGACGTTGTAGTTTTCATTGTGATTATTTTTCCACTACCCAGGGGTATTTTTGTAATTTGTCCTACAGGGGTATTTTTTGTAATCTTTCAAAAATAAAAGTTCTTGGATGATTTTGTCAAAAAGTATTTTGGAACTCTTAAATTCTTGGGGTATTTTGAAAAATTTTGAAATCCGGGGGTATTTCGATAATTTTGGACCTCAAGGTATTTCGATAATTTTCCATAAATTCGGGTGAATTTGTAAAATTTAATAAATCAGGGATATTTCAAAAGTTGTAAAACTTTGAGGGTTCTTTTTGAGAATTGCATTTTCCAAAATAGTGATGTTGCAAAATTTTGAAGATCAGGGTCATTCTGGTAATTTTGTTGGTTAGGGGCAATTTTGTAATTTTATCACTAGGTATTTTTAGTATTTTTTTCCATAACACGATTTCCAAAATTTGGTTCTAATTGATTTTACAAAAGAAGGATATTCTAAATTTTTTTTTTGGGAAATTTTTCATATGGAGGGCATTTTGGTAATTTACATGCTAGGGGTATTTTGGTCATTTTTCAAACTGAGGGGTATTTTGGTCATTTATTTTTTTCTTTTTTTTTAAAATAAGGTTTTAATTACTTCAAAACAAACGGCTAGTCCCTTTCGGGTTTTAGTTATTAAGTTTAGCCTGTGAATGTGTCGTCTCGACTAGGATGAACCGTCACTACGCACCAGGTAGGATTCGAGTGAGTAGGAGGTGAGTCATGAGGACTGCTTAAATACCAGGCCCCCACCGAATCCAATCCTAGACATGCGTATAACGATTGCCACATCCTTGCTCAGTGACAACTCACAGGGTTGTTTAAGAAATTATTAAATCTTATGCATGGTTTGTTGGGGTATGCTAACCCTAGGGTTCAACAATTCCTATTCTAATATTCTACGTTCCTAATTTACCCTTCTACGCCTATCAAGTATTCACAAAAATGGATAGAATTACTTACCTGGGCGGATAGGTGCCGGAGACTCGGTGCTATGATGTTCAAGCCAAAAATAGTTTCAAAACATTCCAATAAGGCCTACTAACATAAACAAAACATTTTGGGCCTTGGGGCCCCACAAATGAAGTTTTGAACGGGCTCGATACCAAAATGTAACACCCCAAACTCATTTCATGAGTCCCGACCGGATCCGGTATGTCACGAGTAAAATAATTTGGATCATGTTGAGTGTCTGGCGAAAACTTGTTAAAATGTGGCTAAGGTATTAAAACGGGGTTTGATAAAACTCAGTTGGGATTTTTTTCATAAACATGGTTGGGTTGATGAACCCTTTGAAAACGTTTGATCATGTAATTTTTTTTAAAGTTGTCAAGGTTATAGTTAAATTTGAAAAAGTTATTTTTAACCGATTCACTTAACATTTATAAATTCTTTTTCTAATATAGTATAAGTAAATTAAACAACTAATTAAAACATCCAAGTAATAATTAGCGGCCTTATTACATCCCAAATTAAAAAGACATAGAAAATAAATAATATTAACTATAACAAAGTAAATTCAAATCCAACGATAAGCATGGCCACCTCGAGTCCTCTCCGGCTCCATCTCAGCGATCTGCTCATCTGCAAAATAGTATGGGAAGGGGTGAGTCACCAAGACTCAGTGTGTAAATCCCCCACCTGAAAATGTAACTCATACACAGATTATTAATAAACATGCAAATATGCAACCCCACTAACCATCCGTACTCCTTAACTACCCCGTGTGGTCAAAACCACTAGTGGTCAAAACCACTGGTGACTAGAGTCACAAATCAAATGATGGGGCCAACCCATCGTGTGGTCAAAACCACTGATGACCATAGGTCACAAAATATCATAATGTGGTCAAAACCATCGTGGTACCAAACCACCGGGACTTAGTCACAATTTAACAACAAAGGTGGTCAAAACCACCGTGACCAAGTCACAATAAATCTGATGGGGCTAACCCATCTTGTGGTCAAAACCACCGGTGACAGATCCATAAAAATCATCCCCCTCCTCTCATCAATCCCACCATCATCATGCTTACATAACAATATCATAATCCCATATTTCATGCATTTATGTATAGCATATCACTTAACAAAGATATGATGGCAAACTCAATCATATATCATAGACAAAGTAATAGGGGACTTACCCGTAATCCATGCTTAAACCCACAAGCAAATCTACCACAATGATTTATAAAGGCAACAATATAGTCATGTTATTAATAAAGTGTGTAGTGAATTTACACACCTGTTACTACCACGAATCCTAGATCCCAAAGATCTGATCTACGATGCTAGATCCTTGACCCTAAATTCAGCCAACAATAAGGTTAGTGACATAGGCCTATTCGAAAAAACCAAGTAATCCCGAAGGATACGATGTACTCGAAATATGGCCTTTGGCCGAATATGCTTAACTACCACCAAACTTACCAAAATCCTGAATTTGTCACCTGAGTCTTCGAGATCCCTACTAAAACACATGTTAAAATTGGCTTGCACACTTATACATAATCTAGGCCTATGGCCGAATATTACTTACCTCCTTACCTTGGGGAATCAAATCCCGAAAGATCTCCTTACTCCTTTAATGCTATCCTCCCTTGACTACAAAACAAGACGTGAAACCAAGGCTCTAATAAGGTTCGGCCAACACAAAATATTAAGGCTTACCCTTGCTTTCGGTATACTAAAAGAGAAAGAACCCAAAGTTTAATGCTAAAGAGAAAATACTTACCACTACTTTGAAATCGACAGCACCCTACCTTAGGGGGATTCGGCTAATCACAAGATGGAAGGGCTGGAATGTAACATCCTAGATTAGGGGTTATGCGTTTGTACATAATTCATGAGTAGTAGGTTTTGGCAGTGTTTGGAAGTGAATTAAAAGTTTTTAAAATCCTAGGATGGAAGAGAAAGCTTTGGACAATTATTGGTTTTTAAGTTAAAAATAAGAAGTGATGTGGAAAAGTGGCACGGGACGCCACCTAAGGTGCAAGGGTTATGGCATCAAGTGAAGTACTTTGAAGGAAGAGGTTCGAATCTCATTGTGTGCATTTTTAAAACCTAGGAAATGCATGAAAATGGAAATGAAAATGGAGATGGAAATGAAAATGGAAATGGAAATGGAAATGGACATTTTTGGAAACTTAGACATTTTTGGAAACCTAAGTAAATTAGGAAAGTGAACATTTTGGAAACCAAACCAAAATAGGAAACTAAACATTTTGGAAACCAAACCAAAATAGGAAACTAAACATTTTGGAAACCAAGCCAAAATAGGAAACTAAACATTTTGGAAACTTAGAAAATACAGAGCCACGCGAAAATTTTAGGAAACTTAAAATGACCCCGTAATGTCGAATTTAAGAACCCAAAGGGGAGCTTAGGCCAAGTGACCCTAAAATATAAAGTACATAAAATTTGACCCAATAACGGACTTGGAAATGTGGCCTCAAGATGCCACCTAAGGCCTAGGAAATGGCCCAAATGCAAGAGGTTTTGGGCCTGAGTTTGAGTCATCTAGGAAGCAAATAAAAGAAATTTTATTTTGCTTCCATGAGTGGGGAGTTGACGGCACAAGGTAAGCTAAGAAGAGGAGTTTTATTCAATAGAACTTTTGGCTAATTAGGAGATTTGATGGAATTTCATAGTTGATAAAATTAAAACTTATCACAAATGAAGAGTTGGAGGATTTAGGACTCTAAGGTTAATAGTTTTACCAAAGAGAGAAAAGTAAAGAGCCATTCTCTTCTCTTCAACCCTTGTCAAACCCCTAATCAAATTAACAACAACTATTTCTTTTCTTTAGCCAAATCCTCCTTGTCAAAGTTCTCTCCATCTCTTTTCCTTTCTTTTTCTTTTCTTCTACTATCCCTCCACAAAAGCCAAAACTTCGAGATCCCAAATAGTGCCATAGCCGAATATTAAAAGAGATCATCCGAGATTCGAAAACGAGGTAAGTACATCAACATACATTTGGCAAAAAGGTCCCTTCCATAGTTAAATAATAGTTCAAATCTAACAAGTAATTTCGGCAGGAATTAAATCAACTTCGGGATTTGAGAAACTTTAAGGTAAGTAAGTCTATACATTCACCAAGGCCAAATCTTAGTCAATTAGATCAAATTGATCAAAACTAACCTATTCAGAGATCTAGGTGTTGGCCGATTACAAGGAAAAAGGGAAGGTGAAGTTTTTGGATTTAAAATCCATAAGGTAAGCATTCTACCAAGGTTGTGTGATTACATAGATAAGATCTATAATTATTAAAAAGTGAAAACTAAATTTTGTTGAGATTTAAGGTTCATTTAATATCAAGTGAAGGAAAACAAAGTTTTGGATTTGAGTAAACATCAAATCGGCATCAAAGGTAAGCCTCTTTACAAATCCTACTAGGATTTGGATATTATAGCCCAAAATAGAATTTATGCTAAGTAATACTTGATAAACCAAATGTAGGAATTAAGGATCTAAACATTAGATCTTGCTTTCAAATCTCAAGGAAACGCTAAACTAATCGTGTGTATGCCACACTATTCTTAATAGTTTTATGGTTTAAATATGTTATATATGTTAATGTGAAAGTGAAAGAAAGTGGCTAAAGTGCCATAATATGGTACAAAGTATTCGTGCACGTTTCCTACTTCTACTAGGATTTCAAATAAATGTTATACAAGTGAAAATTGATGTGAAAGTGAAATAAAAATATGTTATGCATGATATTTATTATTTGGGTCATTTGGGTCAATTGAAGAAGGGAAGTGAATGTGATGACTTTGGTCTCACTAAGTGAAGGTGTTGACTTGGTCTCACCAATGTTATATTTGAAAGTGATGACTTGGTCTCCCTAAGTGAATGTGATGACTTCGTCTCACTAAGTGAAAGTGGTGACTTGATCACATTAAGTGGTAACTCGGTTACATTACAGTGGTGGCTATGCCACAATATTATCATGGGCGATGAGCATGTAAATCTGCAATGAACGCCTTCGATGGAGTGTAGCGGATGGAGGGTTGACTTAGTAGTCCCCACTTGCACAAAGTTGGTACTGGGTGGAGTGTAGCGGATGGCATATAGGTTTGGGTTCGGTTTGCATCATGATCTTGAATTTTATATGCATATGATCTTTTTATGGTGTGCCTATCTCTATTATGTTTAGTGTTGGTTACACACCCAGTCTATCGACTCACCCTGCTAGGGAACATGTTTCGTGATGAGCAAGAATGGACCGAGACGCAGAACTTGTGGTGGCCATGATCGACTTGAAGTTTAGTTTAATTTGAATCTTTATTTTATTTTAAAGTACTGTATAATTTATTATTTTGGGTTTCATTTTATGTAATAAGGCCACCGTGATTTAATTTTTATTTCTACTATAATTACTAGTTTAGGGCTTTATAAAGAGTAAGCCCACTTAGTATGAAATAAGTTTAAATATTTTGTCACTTGAAGCGAATGGGTATTGTTATAAAAATAAATTTGTTTTCAACTCAAGCCCAACCCACAACGAGCTATCTTCCAAAACTCACAGTTTTCAAAGTATTCGAATGAATTTGAACCGGTTTACTTCGAGGAACATACCAGATCCAGTCCATTCTCGTGGGGGTGTGTGGGTGTTTGATTTGGTATCGAGCCAGCTCAAACTCTCTACTGTGGCCTAAGGCCCAAAACATTTTTAAAATAAGGCCAAATGAGTTTTATGAAAGTATTTTTACAAATGGACAGGTATAAAGACATGGCCCCTAAGTCTCCGACCCGCAGTCCACCAGGTAAGTACCCCTAACTCTATGTGTGATTCTGTGATTTATATAAGGGTAGAAAAGGCATGGAACGTAGAATAGCATGATAAGAACTTGAACCCTAGGGTTAAACTACTCAAACACAAACACATAAGAATAAGGCACTAAAACAACCTATGACTAAGTCAATTAAGCTAGGTGTGGCAACCATGGTACGCATGTTCAGGAGTGGATCCCAAGAGCTTGGTATTTAAGCAGCTCCTAGTGACTCACCTCCTCTTCTTGAATCCTACAGTGCGTGCGCTTCTGCTCACCCTAACCTGAGGACTTAGCGGGTGTGGCAACCCCTCACACATGTCAGGAATGGTTTCAGTGGGAGCTTGGTATTTAAGCAAATCACGTGACTCACCTCCTCTCCACTCGTGATCCCGCCTCAGTGCGTAGCTTTGGTTCACCCCCACCAAGAAGGCTCACCATAAGCTAAACTCAATAACTAAAACCCGAAAGTGAATTAGCCATTTTTTAACACTTGATATTAAAATTTTAAATCACTTTCTTTCTCTTATCCTTAATTCACTAAAACTATTTCAGACACAATTATTTTCAAAAAATTTTGATCCATAAAATTACAAAATGCCCTTAGTGGTAAAATTACCAAAGTGCCTTCGTTTATAAAATGATTCAACTACACAACAGCCTTTACCAAAATTTTATTATTTTATAAACATTCCAAAAGCCCTAACTTGCAAAATATCAAAATACCTCGATTTTGGAAAAAATTACAAAATTGCCCTCGACTTACAAAATTACCAAATGACCTCAATTTCAAAATTTTGCAACATTCCCATTTTTGAAGGAAAAATTTTAAAAGAACCCTCATAGTTTTACAACTTTTGAAATACCCTGATTTATTAAATTTTACAAATTTACCCCGATTTGTGAAAAATTACCAAAATACCCCCGAGGTCAAAAAATTACCAAATACCCTCAATTTAAAAATTTTTCCAAATTACCCTAGACTTCAAAATTTTCAAAATAATTTTCGACAAAAACACCAAGGAACGTTTTTCTTCTAAAAAAAATTATGAAAATACCTCAGAGGATAAAATTACGAAAATACCCTGCAGAGGAAAACAACAACAACAACGTAAACTACAACGTTTCTCTGAATGAACGAAAGTTCATACTTGTTTGATGGATGAATGAATGAATGGAAAAGACTGTGTGTTTGTATGAATACGAAAGAACCACTCTTAAATCCCTTTCCATAAAACTCCTTCGCCAATAAATAAGTGAAACAAAGACTAATCCATAAAATTTCTTAATCAGATCTCGACGCTAGAAAATGAGTTCTAGAGGACGCGGTCGTCAAGGACGCGGTAGAGGAAGAATAACTGTGTCAGAACCCGTTAGATCAGGTCAAGGTTCTGACAATGAGTTACCACCGCCACCACCTCTCCCAATTTATTAATGTCGAAAACAGCTCGCATTTGGGGATGAGGCCGTGTCGCAGCCATGTTGCAGTATTGAAATGGTGGTCGGCGCAGTGGAAATTGGAGCTCGTAAATGCACCGAGCGACTCGAGCCAACGGGCCGAGGTGTTTCGTGGAGTGCCCTGTGGCACCCAAGACCACCAAGTATTAGTTGGAAGCAATCGAGCATATTATGGATGAACTCGACGACCCCTAAGGAGAAGTTGAAAGGGATGGTAGCCCTCATACGTGATGAAGCATACCAATGGTGGCTAATCGTCTCGGATGGTACCACGACGCAGGATCCGACGGGAGTATGCTAAGGAGGCATATCGGAAGAAGTATGTCAAGACTCTCAGATATTGATGAGCAAATGAAAGCTTTTCTAGGACTAGTTCGGGGAACAAATCAAGAGCGACATATGAGGTCAATTTTCGAGGTTTGCCGATATGCTCGAGGAGTAGTCGCGATCGAACATGAACGCCGTGTCCGCTTTGAGGACGGATTAAGGGATGACCTAAGGTTATTGATAGCTCCACATCGAGCGGAGTTCTCCACGTTGGTTGAAAAGGCTAAGGTAGTCAAGGAATCAAGGACTCGACTAGGCGTAACTCGACAGTGAATAGACCCAATAGAGGTTATGAATCGTCGGAAATGTGCGTAAAAGGCCCGTAATCGAGGGGTTGAAGGGTCGCAAGTTGATACCAGAGGGTGATCGCCCTTGTGAGTATTAGGAAAGAAACACTGTGTGAGTGTTGGAAAAGATAGAGCATGTCTTAAATGTGGGTCTAAGGACCATATGCTCAAGGACCGCCCAAAGATATCGATGATATAGACCAAAGAACTCGTAATGTTAATCGCGGTAGGGAGGGAGGATGCAATTTCAACGAGGTCGAGGTTCAATTACAGAGGTAATGGTTCCACCAAGGTCGTGGAGCACCAAGCGGAGGTGTTGAAGGTTTAGAAGCAAGGCAGCCAAGGTTAGTTTATGCAATACCGTCATGAGGATAGTGACGCGCTGCACGAGACAACGAGTAAGTTTCTTATTTATGGATTATACTTCATTACTTCACTCGCTACAAGATTAGTTCGATCTTATGTTGCTAATGAAGTGTATGGAACCTTGATTGTGAACTTAGAGAATGTGCCTAAAAAGTATGATAGTTCTTTAAGATCGAGGGCGCCAAGAATAGCGTAGTGTGGTGAGTTAGACTGTACGGATGAACGATAGTAAGTAATTTCGAGGACGAAATTATTTTTAAGGAGGGTAGAACTGTAACATCCTAGATTAGGGGTTATGCGTTTGTACATAATTCATGAGTAGTAGGTTTTGGCAGTGTTTGGAAGTGAATTAAAAGTTTTTAAAATCCTAGGATGGAAGAGAAAGCTTTGGACAATTATTGGTTTTAAGTTAAAATAAGAAGTGATGTGGAAAAGTGACACGGACGCCACCTAAGGTGCAAGGGTTATGGCATCAAGTGAAGTACTTTGAAGGAAGAGGTTCGAATCTCATTGTGTGCATTTTTAAAACCTAGGAAATGCATGAAAATGGAGATGAAAATGGAGATGGAAATGAAAATGAAAATGGAAATGAAAATGGACATTTTTGGAAACTTAGACATTTTTGGAAACTTAGACATTTTTGGAAACCTAAGTAAATTAGGAAAGTGAACATTTTGGAAACCAAACCAAAATAGGAAACTAAATATTTTGGAAACCAAACCAAAATAGGAAACTAAACATTTCGAAAACCAAGCCAAAATAGGAAACTAAACATTTTGGAAACTTGGAAAATACAGAGCCGCGCGAAAATTTTAGGAAACTTAAAAATGACCTCGGAATGTCGAATTTAAGAACCCAAAGGGGAGCTTAGGCCAAGTGACCCTAAAATCTAAAGTACATAAAATTTGACCCAATAACGGACTTGGAAATGTGGCTGAAAATGCCACCTAAGGCCTAGGAAATGGCCCAAATGCAAGAGGTTTTGGGCCCGAGTTTGAGTCATCTAGGAAGCAAATAAAAGAAATTTTATTTTGCTTCCATGAGTGGGGAGTTGGATGGCACAAGGTAAGCTAAGAAGAGGAGTTTTATTCAATAGAACTTTTGGCTAATTAGAGATTTGATGGAATTTCATAGTTGATAAAATTAAAACTTATCACAAATGAAGAGTTGGAGGATTTAGGGACTCTAAGGTTAATAGTTTCGCCAAAGAGAGAAAAGTAAAAGCCATTCTCTTCTCTTCAACCCCTTGTCAAACCCCCTAATCAAAGTAACAACAACTTTTTCTTTTCTTTAGTGAATCCTCCTTGTCAAAGTTCTTCCATCTCTTTTCCTTTCTTTTTCTTTTCTTCTACTATCCCTCCACAAAAGCCAAAACTTTGAGATCCCAAATAGTGCCATAGCCGAATATTAAAAGAGATCATCCGGATTCAAAACGAGGTAAGTACATCAACATACATTCGCAAAAAGGTCCTTCCATAGTTAAATAATAGTTCAAATCTAACAAGTAATTTCGCAGAATTAAATTAACTTTGGGATTTGAGAAACTTCAAGGTAAGTAAGTCTATACATTGGCCAAGGCCAAATCTTAGTCAATTAGATCAAATTGATCAAAACTAACCTATTCGAGATCTAGGTGTTGGTCGATTACAAGGAAAAAGGGAAGGTGAAGTTTTGGATTTAAAATCCATAAGGTAAGCATTCGCCAAGGTTGTGTGATTACATAGATAAGATCTATAATTATCAAAAAGTCAAAACTAAATTTTGTTGAGATTTAAGGTTCATTTAATATCAAGTGAAGGAAAACAAAGTTTCGGATTTGAGTAAACATCAAATCAAGCATCAAAGGTAAGCCTCTTTACAAATCCTACTAGGATTTGGATATTATAGCCCAAAATAGAATTTATGCTAAGTAATACTTGATAAACCAAATGTAGGAATTAAGGATCTAAACATTAGATCTTGCTTTCAAATCTCAAGGAAACGCTAAACTAATCAGGTGTGTATTCCACACTATTCTTAATAGTTTTATGGTTTAAATATGTTATATATGTTAATGTGAAAGTGAAAGAAAGTGGCTAAAGTGCCATAATATGGTACAAAGTATTCAGGTACGTTTTCCTACTTCTACTAGGATTTCGAAATAAATGTTATACAAGTGAAAAGTGATGTGAAAGTGAAATAAAAATATGTTATGCATAATATTTATTATTTGGGGCATTTGGGTCAATTGAAGAAGGGAAAGTGAATGTGATGACTTCGGTCTCACTAAGTGAAGGTGTTGACTTCGGTCTCACCAATGTTATATTTGAAAGTGATGACTTCGGTCTCGCTAAGTGAATGTGATAACTCGGTCTAACTAAGTGAAAGTGGTGACTTGGTCACATTAAGTGGTAACTTTACATTACAGTTGGTGGCTATGCCACAATATTATCGATGGGCGATGAGCATGTCGATCTGCAGCGATCGCCTTCGATGGAGTGTAGCGGATGGAGGGTTGACTTAGTAGTCCCCACTGTACAAAGTTGGTACGGTGGAGTGTAGCGGATGGCATATAGGTTTGGGTTCGGGTTTGCATCATGATCTTGAATTTTATATGCATATGATCTTTTTATGGTGTGCCTATCTCTATTATGTTTAGTGTTGGTTACACACCGAGTCTATCGACTCACCCGTTGCTAGGGAACATGTTTCTGTGATGAGCAAGAATGGACCAGGGACGGCAGAACTTGTGGTGGCCATGATCGACTTGAAGTTCAGTTTAATTTGAATCTTTATTTTATTTTAAAGTACTGTATAATTTATTATTTTGGGTTTCATTTTATGTAATAAGGCCACCGTGATTTAATTTTTATTTCTACTATAATTACTATGTTATGAGTTTAGGGCTTTATAAAGAGTAAGCCCACTTAGTATGAAATAAGTTTAAATATTTTGTCACTTAGCGAATGGGTTTTGTTATAAAATAAATTTGTTTTTAACTCAAGCCCAACCCACAACGAGCTATCTTCCAAAACTCACAGTTTTCAAAGTATTCAATGAATTTGAACCGGGTTTACTTCGAGGAACATACCAGATCCAGTCCATTCTTGTGGGCCGGGTGTGGGGTGTTTCATGGAATTTTGAGAAGAAGAAGGGGTAGGTTCGGCTAAGAAGAAGCAAGAGCAGAGAAGAGATTTGAAGAATTTGGCAGTGTGCCTAGGGAGATTTCGTCCAGCAGCTATTGAAGAGAAAAAAAAAGAAATTTGATGAATTTTCGGCACTCCCTTGCTATATCAAACCCAATTATGGACAGCCCCCCAAGGAGTCCTAAAGTCGGTCATCACCTCCCCCTCTTTGTGATAATTCAGCTGCTAATTATCACCCATCAACTAACATTTATCTTTTATTTTTATCTCCTAGCCACTCTTCAACAATTTAAAAGAAAATAAACTACTAATATTTACTCTTCCAGCCGAATTCTAGAGCAAAAATTTAGCTTTATCCTTATCAATTTAAGAGTCCAAAATCATGCCATCAGCTCACTCCCATTCATGCCAATTGCATAAAAAAATAAAATGCCTACTGCTGTTTCTTTGGTTCGAACCTGGGACCTAAAGGAGCAACCTGTCGCAGCCCCTTACAATGCCCCATGCCACTCCACCATTTCGACTTTCATGCCATAAAACCTCACCATTTAAGTTTTAAAGCCTTCCTACTTTAGCCCATCACCGCATATAAAAATAAAACACCAAAATGCCACTCCAGCCGCTCGAACCCAAGACCTGCGCCCATCTTCACCTCCAACCCCTTAAGTGGCGCATGAAAGCCACTTTGCCAATTAGTTCTTTATGTCATGCTTCACCCGAAATTTTACTTAACCCCTATCTCACCTAGCTCCCTTCTTTTAAACACTTAAAAAGAAATTTTTTTAGTACTAAGTCAGGCCTAGCTCGGGGTTATGACTAGACCCTAAAACATGTCTAGAAACATAGAATTCATTCATTTTCAAGCAAGCACATGAATATAATTAAATTTTTAACAACCCCTAATTTAGGATGTTACAGTCATGTTGTAAATACATTTAATGTTGAATTACATGTTTAAGTGGTTGAAAAGTGTATGATTGTCCGTAGTTGCTTCAACAACGATCGTAGCATCCAATGACTCGAACCTTGTAATTGGGTCAGGTAGGGTTGTTACACTCGTTCCCTAAGACTACCTCTGGTGCCATGAAAAATAAGCAATATCTTTAACAAACTTTAACAACACCAATCTTCTCTCTCAACAAGAAACCATAGCTCTGATACCATCTAAGAATCGAATAACAATAAAATTATAGTATAATAGCTCGATTTTCAGTGGCACTAGAAAATGCAGATTCAGAACCCCATTTTTGTAAAACGAGTTCGTAAATATTAAATATGAATATTTACGGAGTTGATATAAAATAGTGATGATGTTTGGCCCATCAATTTTGTCTATTAACTTCTTAATTAAGGTATAAGGACTAAATTGTAAAGGTCTAATTGCTATAAGTTTTTAATTGGCTAAAGGCTTAGGGGATTAAATTGTAATTAACCAAAATTCCAAAATGGTAATTAAATCATTCTATAATATGAATTAGTGTTTGATGATGTAAGATTCCATTTATATTAATTAATGATGGATTAGGCTCATAAACTATGATTAAATTAATTTAGTCAGGTGATTAAAGAATTTAATTAAAGTATATATAAAAAACATTAGTGAAATTCTTCATCTTTTCTCTTCTTCAACCGACCAAACCTAAGAAAACAAAAGGAGAAAGGTTTTCAAACCTTTTAACTTTCGACTGTAAATTTTAAGGTAATTCTAAGTCATTTTATTGTAATTTTCATGTTTTTGAGTATGGGAGGTTGATTTAGCTAGCCCATGTACCAATTTGTAAATATGTTAAAGTTTTTGAAAGTTTTCATTATTAATTTCTTCGATAATTCGGTGTGAAATTGTTAGATTTTAAGTTTGGATGGTGAAAATGACTAAATTGTAAAGTTTAATTGATAGTTTCGTACATAGGGACTAAAGTGAACAAAATGTGATTATTTTTTGAAATTTTGATATAAATATAGAGTAGAGGGTCCCTAATGAATGTATGTGAAGTCAATTTTTAAAGCGAGGCTTTAAGGACTAAATTGAATAAAATGTAAAATTTTAGGGTATCAAAATGAGATTATATAGGTTTATTCATGTCATGGCATAATATGAAAATGTTGGTATTGATGGATTATATAATATAATTGTTTACATCAAGAGCCAGATCAAAGTGGTGTTAATCAAGGAAAAGCTAAAATTATTTATTAGTCCCTGAAAAATCAAATTGTTTGGTGTTTTGACCAAGTAAGTTCCTATTGTTTTTATTTACTTAAGTTTTTATATATTTGATTTGTATATATGTGTGTGTGCTTGTAACACCCCTTACCTGCATTCAACGCTGAACAGGGTACGAGGCATTACTAGGCTCACACAGAAGCAGCTACGTAATACCGAGACATGACTTTCCACTTGAAATTAAAACTTTTCGTAACACTTCTTAAACAATCCTACGAGGCCTAAATCACACATTAGGAATAGTTCAGGATCAAATCGAACTCTTTTAAAGATCTTTAGAAAGACTTAGAAAATTTTCATTAAATAGTCCACACGCCCGTGTGGAGGAAGGGACACGCCTGTGTGGCATATCCATGCCCGTGCTCCACACCTGTGTGGATTTATCTTTCAATTCAAACCTATAAGGGTTTTCACATGCCAGACACACGCCAGTGCCCATGGACTGTGTCCCTCACATGGCCACGACATGCCCGTCTCTTAGCCCGTGTGCAAAAACCTTGGCATTTTGTTTCTGACGTCATCACCCCCTAAATGTCACACGGCCAAGGAAAACACTCGTGTCCTTCGACCGTATGGCGAATTAAATTCCTAAATCAGGTGCATACCACACGCCCATGAGGCTGACTGTGTGTCACACACGGCCTAGACACACACCTGTGTGTCTGCCCATGTGGACAAGAACAAGGGTATTTGCCAAGCTCTTTCTATCACCCCAACTCATACAAACATAAATCACATCAAACCATCAACCCATTCATGCAAAATAAAACCAAGTAAATTAACCATGCAACTTGCACATTCATGAATAACCTTATTATTTCATAGATTACTAAGAAAGAGCCATCAACTATGGCCTTATACAAAAGAATTCATCTTTGAGTGAGCCAATACATTTGGCCAAAACAATATGACATTCAACTAAGTCTAGTCCCTATACATGCCATACTCAAAATGCTAAATCTAACTATACTAAGATGTGCTGATAGTGTGGGTGATCTTCTGATTATCTTCGTATCCCGAGCTGGCTATTCGACACTATAAAATAAGGGAAAAGAGAAGGGAGTAAGCTCTAAGCTTAATAAGTCTATATGTAAACAATAAGCATCATATCACATGCTAATCAATCAAAAACATTACATACTATGTAAAAACAATTAGTATCCTCATAATCATGCTTACGCATTTCAACCCTTACCATATCCCAACCACATATCATAAACATTACTCACATTTACTAACCCATATACCCTGCTCTTATCACCACAAGGCCACATAAAATTTCACTTAGTTAAGTTTCTCGATGAACCCTTCGGAATGATACAAGATACACGGTGGTTTTATACATAGCCCACCATTAATCAATAATAGGGTGGTATCGCACACAGCCCACCAACAATGATAATTATGGTGGTATCACACACAGCCCACCAAAATGACACTATATACGATGGTATCGCACACAACCCATCGTTAATAAATAACAAGGTGGTATCACACACAGCCCACCAATAATTACATATTTACGGATATTTATCCGTACCCATATTTCTATTCTGAAGGTTCATTTGAGGATTACCCATTTTCTACCATTTTCAATAAATCTAACCAATAAGAATTTACATCCACACAATGCATTAATAGGTAAAACATAATAAGGGTGTATCGATTTACACATAAACTTACCTCAATGCAAAATATGTTAATTTGAGGTTTAGTTCGAAACCTTGCCTTTTCCCGGTCAAGGTTGATTCCACGTTCTTCTTGATCTATGATAATAAAATTTACTCATTTAATCACTACATAAATCAAAACACTTCAAAATTTCTACTTTGGAAAAAATTACCATTTTACCCTTATACTTTGGCAAAATTACGATTTTGCCTTTAGGCTCGTAAATTATTTTTCATCAAATTTCCTTATTTAAAAAGCCTAGATAAACATTTATTACTCTTATAACAACTCAAAATACCAATCATTTCATGCATTTACTACTCAATTTATAACCTTTACAAATAGGTCCTTTTAGGTGTTTTCATGGAAACACCTTTCACAAAAGTTGTTTAATTAACAACTAAGTTTCATTTTCTCCCCTAAAAACTCAGCAAACAACATAATCACTCTCATGGAAAATCCCTAAACTTTCAACCATTTTGCAAAATAGTCCCCTCTTTAGCTAACTTAAGCTTTAGGGTTCCAAAAGTACAAATATTATCAAGAAAGACCACTAAAATTACTTACTTGAAAGAGGATAGTTTGGCTGAAAGTTTGAGCATCAAAACCCCCTATTCTTACTTGAATTTATGGTGGAAGAAGAAATGGGAATAGGAAAAGACGATAAGTCTTTATTTGATCTTATTTTATTCAATTAAGTCACCAACTCACCTAACCATTGACCCATTTAATTTCCTTGTCCCTATGGGCTGCCATCACTTCCCCAATGGCCTAATTGCACATTAAGGACCTCCAATTTAATATTCAATAGCTATTAGACACCTCTAGCTTGTAAAATAGAACTTTTACACTTTATGCGATTTAGTCCTTTTTCACAATTAAGCATCAAATCACCAAAATTAATGCACCAAAATTTTCATACACTCATATAATTATGCCATAACACATAAAATAATATTAAAACTAATTTATTCGACCTCAAATTAGCGGTTTTGAAACCACCATTCTGACTAGCCCCAAAATCGGGCTGTTATAACTCTCCCCCCTTTATAGATTTTCGTCCCAAAAATCTTACCGATAAAGAGGTTTGGGTCATGTTCTCTCATAGCTTCTTCTGGTTCCCATGTAGCCTCTTTTATACCGTGTTTTTGCCACAGCACTTTCACTAAGGCTATACTTTTGTTCCTCAACTGTTTAACCTCTCAAGCCAAAATCTTAATTGGTTCCTCTTCATAGGTTATATCTAGTCGTATCTCAATTTCGGTTCGAGGAATCACATGCAAAGGATCGAAACGATATCATCGTAACATCGACACATGAAACACATTGTGCATTCTCTCTGACTGCGGCAAGGCCAATCAGTAAGCCACTAGTCCAATCCTTTTAATAACCTCATACGGCCCTATGAATCGCGGACTCAATTTGCCCTTCCGACCAAATCTCAATATTTTCTTCCACGGGGATACTTTCAGGAATACTTTATCACCCACCTGAAATTCAATTTCTTTCCTTTTTAAATCCGCGTATGACTTTTGTCGATCTAAGGCAACTTTCAGAATATCACGGGTCATTTTCACTTTCTCTTCTGTTTCTCTAACTAGATCAACCCAATGGATTTGCTTCTCACTAAGCCCAGTCCAATACAAAGGAGTCCGGCACTTCTGACCATATAATGCTTCGTACGGTGACATCCGTATACTCGACTGATAACTGCTATTGTAGGCAAATTCAACCAAAGGTAGATATTTTTCCCAACTACCTTCTAACTCTAAAACACAGCATCGGAGCATATCCCCGAGAACTTAAATCACTTTTTCGGATTGGCCATTGGTGTGCGGATGGAACGCGATACCAAAATTCAATTTCGTACCCAAAACTTCCTGCAACTTCTTCTAAAACCTAAAAGTAAACCTTAGATCTCTGTCTGAGATAATGGATATAGGCACCCCATGTAATCTTACAACCTCAGCAATATACAGCTCAGCTAACTTGTCAAGTGAGTATCCCACACGCACCGGTATAAGGTGAGTCGATTTTGTTAATCTATCAACGATAACCCATACAGCATCTAATTTTTTATGAGTCATAGGTAACCCCGTTACAAAATCCATCATAATTCGGTCTCACTTCCACTCAGGAACCATCACTGGCTAAAGTAATCATGAAGGTACTTGATGCTCGGCTTTCACTCGTTGACAGATCAAACACTTAGTAAAAAACTTGAAGATATCCCTTTTCGTACCCGGCCACCAATACAACTTCTTCAAGTCATTATACATTTTTGTGTTGCCCGGGTGTACTGACAAATAACTATTGTGTGCCGCATGTAAAATTTTTTAAATTAACTCATTATCTTTAGGTACACAAACTCTATCATAAAACATCAAAAACTCTATCATGAAACATCAAACAATCATCTAAACCAACCCAAAAATCAAAGTTATTTCCCGATTCACACTGAGCTCTCTTAACTTGCATTTCACTATCATTCTTTTGAGCTTCACGTATTTGCTGAAGAAATAATGGTATGGCCCTCAACTCAGCCAATATAGCACCATCATCAGACAATGCTAAGCTCGTACTCATAACTCTAAAAGCATACAGGGATTTTCTGCTCAAGGCATCCGCAACCACATTCACTTTCCCCGGATGGTAATCAATTATCAGCTAATAATCCTTCAATAATTTGAGCCACCGCCGTTGTCCCAAATTCAAATCTTTTTGGTTCATCTGGTACTTCAAAATTTTGTGATCGGTGAGGATTCGGCATTTCTCACCATACAAGTAATTACGCCAAATCTTCAAAAAACATTAGTGAAATTCTTCATCTTTTCTCTTCTTTAACCGTCCAAACCTAAGAAAACAAAAGGAGAAAGGTTTTCAAACCTTTTAACTTTCGACTATAAATTTTAAGGTAATTTTAAGTCATTTTCTTGTAATTTTCATGTTTTTGAGTATGGGAGGTTGATTTAGCTAGCCCATGTACCAATTTGTAAATATGTTAAAGTTTTTAAAAGTTTTCATTATTAATTTCTTGGATAATTTGGTGTGAAATTGTTAGATTTTAAGTTTGGATGGTGAAAATGACTAAATTGTAAAGTTTAATTGATAGTTTCGTACATAGGGACTAAAGTGAACAAAATGTGATTATTTTTTTAAAATTTTGATATAAATAGAGAGTAGAGGGTCCCTAATGAATGTATGTGAAGTCGGTTTTTAAAGCGAGGCTTTAAGGACTAAATTAAATAAAATGTAAAATTTTAGGGTGTCAAAAAATGAGATTATATAGGTTCATTTATGTCATGGCATAATATGAAAATATTGGTATTGATGGATTATATAATATAATTGTTTACAACAAGAGCCAGATCAAAGTGGTGTTAATCAAGGAAAAGCTAAAATTGTTTATTAGTCCCTGAAGAATCAAATTGTTTGGTGTTTTGACCAAGTAAGTTCCTATTGTATTTATTTACTTAAGTTTTTATATATTTGATTTGTATATATGTGTGTGTGCTTGTAACACCCCTTACCCGTATTCAACGCCGGAACAGGGTACGAGGCATTACTAGGCTCACACAGAAGTAGCTGCGCAATACCGAGACATGACTTTCCACTTGAAATTAAAACTTTTCGTAACACTTCTTAAAAAATCCTACGAGGCCTAAATCACACATTAGGAATAGTTCGGGATCAAATCGAACTCTTTTAAAGATCTTTAGAAAGACTTAGAAAATTTTCATTAAATAGTCCACACGCCCGTGTGGAGTAAGGGACACGCCCGTGTGGAATATCACATGCCCGTGCTCCACACCTATGTGGATTTATCTTTCAATTTGAACCTACAGAGGTTTTCACACAGCTGGACACACGCTCGTGTCCTTGGACTGTGTCCCTCACACGGCCACGACATGCCCGTCTCTTAGCCCGTGTGCAAAAACCTTGGCATTTTGTTTCTGACGTCATCACCCCTTAAATGTCACACGGCCAAGGAACACGCTCGTGTCCTTCGACCGTGTGGTGAATTAAATTCCTAAATTAGGTGCAGACTTCACACGGCCTGGGCACATGTCTGTCCCTTAGGCCGTGTTTCCCTCACGGTTGAGACACACGGCCGTGTCTCTGCCCGTGTGGTTACTACTGAGCATACTAACTTTCCATCCTAACATGCAAGGGGATACACGATCTAACCACACGCCCATGAGGCTGACTGTGTGTCACACACGGCCTAGATACATGCCTGTGTGTCTGCCCGTGTGGACAAGAACAATGGTATTTGCCAAGCTCTTTCTATCACCTCAACTCATACAAACATAAATCACATCAAACCATCAACCCATTCATGGAAAATAAAACCAAGTAAATTAACCATGCAACTTGCACATTCATGAAGGTTCATTCGAGGATTACCCATTTTCTACCATTTTCAATAAATCTAACCAATAAGCATTTACATCCACACAATGCATTAATAGGTAAAACATAATAAGGGTGTATCGTTTACACATAAACTTACCTCAATGCAAAATATGTTAATTTGAGGTTTAGTTCGAAACCTTGACTTTTCCCCGGTCAAGGTTGATTCTACGTTCTTCTTGATCTATAATAATAAAATTTACTCATTTAATCACTACATAAATAAAAACACTTCAAAATTTCTACTTTGGTAAAAATTATCGTTTTGCCCTTATACTTTGGCAAAATTACAATTTTTCCCAGCTCTTAAATCATTTTTCATCAAATTTCCTCATTTAACAAGCCTAGATAAACATTTATTACTCTTATAAAAACTCACAATACCAATCATTTCATGCATTTACTACTCAATTTACAACCTTTACAAATAGGTCCTTTTAGGTGTTTTTATGGAAACACCTTTCACAAAAGTTGTTTAATTAACAACTAAGTTTCATTTTCTCCCCTAAAAACTCAGCAAACAACATAATCACTCTCATGGAAAATCCCTAGACTTTCAACCATTTTGCAAAATAGTTCCTCTTTAGCTAACTTAAGCTTTAGGGGTTCCAAAAGTACAAATATTATTAAGAAAGACCACTAAAATTACTTACTTGCAAGAGGATAGATTGGCTGAAAGTTTGAGCGTCAAAACCCCCTATTATTGCTTGAATTTTTGGTGGAAGAAGAAATGGGAATAGGAAAAGACGATAACTCTTTATTTTATCTTATTTTATTCAATTAAGTCACCAACTCACCTAACCATTAACCCATTTAATTTCCTTGTCCCTATGGGCTGCCATCACTTCCCCAATGGCCTAATTGCACATTAAGGACCTCCAATTTAATATTCAATAGCTATTAGACATCTCTAGCTTGTAAAATAGAACTTTTAGACTTTATGCGATTTAGTCCTTTTTCACAATTAAGCATGAAATCACCAAAATTAATGCACCAAAATTTCATACACTCATATAATTATGTCACAACACATAAAATAATATTAAAACTAATTTATCTGACCTCAAATTAGTGGTTTTGAAACCACCATTCTGACTAGCCCCAAAATCGGGCTGTTACAACTCTCCCCCTTTACAGATTTTTGTCCCCGAAAATCTTACCGATAAAGAGGTTTGGGTCCTATTCTCTCATAGCTTCTTCTGGTTCCCAAGTAGCCTCTTTTACACCGTGTTTTTTCCACAGCACTTTCACTAAGGCTATACTTTTGTTCCTCAACTATTTAACCTCTCAAGCCAAAATCTTAATTGGTTCCTCTTCATAGGTCATATCTGGTCGTATCTCAATTTCAGTTCGAGGAATCACATGCGAAGGATCGAAACGATATCGTCGCAACATCGACATATGAAACACATTGTGTATTCTCTCTAACTCTGCCGGCAAGGCCAACCGGTAAGCCACTGGTCCAATCCTTTCAATAACCTCATACGGCCCTATGAATCACGGACTCAATTTGCCCTTCCGACCAAATCTCAATATTTTCTTCCACGGGATACTTTTAGGAATACTTTATCGCCCACCTGAAATTCAATTTCTTTCCTTTTTAAATCCGCATATGACTTTTGTCGATCTGAGGCAGCTTTCAGACTATCACGGATCATTTTCACTTTCTCTTCTATTTCTCTAACTAGATCAACCCAATGGATTTGCTTCTCACAAAGCTCAGTCCAATACAAAGGAGTCTGGCACTTGCGACCTTATAATGCTTCGTACGGTGCCATCTGTATACTCGACTGATAACTGTTATTGTAGGCAAATTCAACCAAAGGTATATATTTTTCCCAACTACCTTTTAACTCTAAAATATAGCATCGGAGCATATCCCCAAGAACTTAAATCACTCTTTCGGATTGGCCATGGGTTTACGGATGGGATGCGATACTAAAATGCAATTTCGTACCTAAAACTTCCTGCAACTTCTTCTAAAACCTCAAAGTAAACCTTAGATCTCTGTCCAAGATAATGGATATAGGCACCCCATGTAATCTTACAACCTCAGTAATAAGCAGCTCAGCTAACTTGTCAAGTGAGTAACCCATACGCACCGGTATAAAGTGAGTCGATTTCATTAATCTATCAACGATAACCCCTACAACATCTTTTTTTTTATGAGTCATAGGTAACCCCATTACAAAATCCATCATAATTCAATCTCACTTCCACTCAGGAACCATCACTGGCTGAAATAATCTCAAAGGTACTTGATGCTTGGCTTTCACTTGTTGACAGATCAAACACTTAGTAAAAAACTCGAAGATATCTCTTTTTGTACCCGGCCACCAATACAACTTCTTCAAGTCATTATACATTTTTGTGTTGCCCGGGTGTACTGACAAATAACCATTGTGTGCCGCATGTAAAATTTTTTGAATTAACTCATTATATTTAGGTACACAAACTCTATCATGAAACATCAAACAATCATCTAAACCAACCCGAAAATCAAAGTTATTTCCCGATTCACACTGGGCTCTCTTAACTTGCATTTCACTATCATTCTTTTAAGCTTCACATATTTGCTGAAGAAATAATGGTCTAGCCTTCAACTCAGCCAATATAGCGCCATCATCAGACAATGTTAAGCTCATACTCATAACTCTGAAAGCATACAGGGATTTTCTGCTCAAGGCATCCACAACCACATTCTTTTTTCCGGGATGGTAATCAACTATCAGCTCATAATCCTTCAATAATTCGAGCCACCGCCGTTGTCACAAATTCAAATCTTTTTGGTTCATCAAGTACTTCAAAATTTTGTGATCGGTGTGGATTCGGCATTTCTCACCATACAAGTAATTACGCCAAATCTTCAACGCAAAAACAATATCAGCCAACTCCAAATCGTGAGTCAGATAATTCATTTCATGCGGTTTTAGCTGTCTCGAGGCATAAGCTACTACTTTTCCCTCTTGCATTAGCACACAACCAAGACCATTCATTGACGTGTCACTGTAAATTACAAACTCCTTTCCCAACTCCGGTTGTACTAAAACTGGGGCTTCAGTCAATAATGTTTTTAGTTTCTCAAAACTCTGTTGGTACTTCTTGGTCCATTCAAACTTAACATCTTTATGTAACAGCCTCGTCATAGGTGTAGCAATCATGGAGAATCCTTTAACGAATTGTCTATAATAACCCGCTAAACCCAAAAAACTCCTAATCTTTGACACATTCCTCCGCAATTTCCACTCTACAATAGCCGAGATATTACTCGGATCAACTTTAATTCCATCACCCGGCACAATGTGTCATAAGAATCCAACTTCTCGGAGCCAAAACTCACTCTTGCTAAATTTAGCATACAACTGCTTGTCTCTTAGAGTCTGCAACACAGTTCTTAGGTGTTTCGCGTGCTTATTCTCATCCCGAGAATAAATTAGTATGTCGTCAATAAAAACGACTACGAATTTATCTAAGTACAATCAAACGATACGGTTCATTAAATCCATAAAGACCGTAGGAGTATTCGTTAAACCAAGTGGCATGACAAGGAACTCGTAATGGCCATACCTCGTTCGAAATGTAATTTTTGGCACATCTTGCTCCTTAACTCTCAACGAGTAATAGCCAGACCTTAGGTCTATCTTAGAAAACACCATAGCTCCCTTCAATTGGTCGAACAAATCATCTATCCTTGGCAAGGGATACTTATTCTTCACTGTCACCTTGTTGAGTTGTCTATAGTCTATACTCAATCTAATCGACCCATCTTTCTTCTTTACAAAAAGTACCGGAGCACCCCATGGTGAATAGCTGAGTCTTGCAAAACCCTTATCCGTTAACTCTTGTAGATAAGTCTTTAACTCTTTTAACTCTAATGGTGCCATCCTATACGGGGTAACCGAAATAACTTCTATACCCGGAACTAACTCAATGCCAAACTCAACTTTTCTAATTGGAGGCAATCCGTTAACTCTTCCAGAAACACAATCGGATACTCGTACACCACAGACACTGATTCAATCTTTACCCCTGACTCTTGAGTATTCATCACAAAGGCGAGATAGGATTCATACCCTTTTCTCATGTATTTCTCAGCTACCATAGACAAAATCACTACAGGCATATTATCCAATTTACCTGATTCAACCCAAATGACATCTCCATTTACACATCTCAATTCAACAAACTTACTACCACAGTTTACTAAAATATTATGAGTAGTCAACCAATACATGCCAAGAATTAGGTCAAATTCATCAAACGGCAACAACATGAGATTTATCGAAAAATAAAGACCTCTAATTGTCAAAGGAAAATTCCTACACACTTTGTCAACTAGCACGTGATTGCCTAACGGGTTTGACACTTTTATCACAAATTCTGTAGACTCGACAATCATATTTATGCTCGATACCAATTTCATGTAAATATAAGAATGGGTAGACCCCAGATCAATCAAAGCAACAACAGAGATATAATGAAAAGAAAAAGTATCCGTTATCACATCTGGAGAAGATACCTCTTCGCGAGCGCAAATGGAATAAGTCCTTGCAGGTGCTCTACCCTCTGATTTCACCGCAGAATCTCTAGGCACTCCTCTACTACTAGTCCCACTTCCGGGTTCCTTTGTGGTCTGCCCATCAAAGGTATATTGTTCGCTCTTACTTCTTACTTTCTATCTTTCTCATCCCTCTCTGGACATTTTTGAATGAAGTGGTCTGATGAACCACACTTGTAACAAGTTTGATTGTTCCCCCAAAACTCCCCAGTATGTTGTCTACCACAGTTTGGACACTCCAGTTTATTTGACTTTGTATTGCCTACGCTTGCCATCGAGGTGGCTTGAACTCTCGAGCCAGAATATGTATTACCTCAATCTCAGTGTGAATACCTAGCTGAAGCAGTCGTCCGAGGGTTCGTTTTCTTGGACTTCTTTGCTTGGGTTTGGAACGACTTACTCAACGGCCTCTTCCTTGCATCTCGGGCCTCAATCATAGCTTTTCTCTTTTCTTTATTCAACTCTTCAGCTTTGCAAGCTTTATCAACCAATACTACGAATTCATTCAACTTCAAGATCCCAACTAGCAATCTAATATCCTCATTTAGCCCATCTTCAAACCTCTTGCACATAATAGCTTCCGTAGACACACACTCTTGAGCATACTTACTGAGCCTAACAAATTCGCGCTCATACTCTGCCACAGTCTTCAACAAATTGCTGACCTATGTACTTCTTTTGGAACTCTTCTCAGAAGAAGTCACATGTCACTCTCTCCCTCGATACTACAGATGTCAGTGTTTTCCACCAACGATATGTCGAGTCCCTCAATAATGACACAGCACATTTTAAGCTCTCCTCAATTGTGCAAGAGAGTTCATCGAATACCCGCATAGAGTTCTCAGGCCAGAACTCCGCTTTCTTAGGGTCATCATCTATATTGGCTCTAAATTCCTCAGCCCATTGCTTTCGAATCTTATCGACCAGGGGTTTAGTCATTCTTACCAACTCTATACATTGATGAGCCACGGGGACTAAATGAGGTATAGGTGAGGGTGGAGGAGGTTGAGCATTAGGTTTGCTCGTACAAACTCAGTGTACCAATTACTCATCATGTGGAAAAAGGCTTATCAGGCCTCTTCTCCTTGACCCAAAGTCTCGGGTCTACTTTCTATAGGCATGGTCCCTTACGCGGGAGCCGACACATTACTATCAGTGTCATCAGTAGCAATTCGGCCGAGATTATTTACTATACGAAAGCACAATTTAAAATCGTCAGGAGTCACCACACTATCAATATATATTTATGGCATGTATAGCTAGACTCTCATACATGCTACGGTAGTCTAAGAACTGACTAAACCATAGCTCTAATACCACTAAATGTAACACCCCTTACCCGTATTCAACATCAAAACAGGGTACGAGGCATTACTAGGCTCATACGCAAGCATCTACACAATACCGAGACATGACTTTCCACTTGAAATTAAAATTTTTGTAACACTTCTTAAAAAAGCCTACGAGGCCTAAATCACACATTAGGAATAGTTTGGGATCAAATCAAACTCTTTTAAAGATCTCTAGAAAGACTTAGAAAATTTTCATTAAATAATCCACATGCCCGTGTGGCATATCACATGCCCGTGTTCCATACCCATGTGAATTTATTTTTCAATTTGAACCTACAAGAGTTTTCACACGGCTGGACACACGCTTGTGTCCATGGCTCGTGTCCCTCACATAGCCACAACACGCCCATGTCCATGGCCCGTGTCCCTCACACGGCCACGACACGCCCGTGTCTTAGCCCGTGTGCAAAAACCTTGGCATTCTGTTTCTGACGTCATCACCCCCTAAATGTCACAGGCCAAGGCATATACCCGTGTCCTTCGACCGTGTGGCGAATTAAATTCCTAAATCAAGTGCAGACTTCATACGGCCCAGGCACATGCCCATGACTTAGGCCGTGTCTCCCATACGGTTGAGACACACAGCCGTGTCTCTGCCCGTGTGGTTACTACTGAGCATACTAACTTGCCATCCTAGCATGCAAGGGGACACACGGTCTAACCACATGCCCATGAGGTGACCTTGTAAACAAGAACAAGACTATTTGCCTAGCTCTTTGTATCACCCCAACTCATGCAAACATAAATCACATCAAACCATCAACCCATTCATGCAAAATAAAACCAAGTAAATTAACCATGCAACTTGCACATTTATGAATAACCTCATCATTTCATAGATTACTAAGAAAGAGCCATCAACTATGACCTTAAACAAAAGAATTCATCTTTGAGTGAGCCAACACATTTGGCCAAAACAATATGACATTCAACTAAGTCTAGTCCCTATACATGCCATACTCAAAATGCTAAATCTAACTATATCAAGATGTGCTGATAGTGTGGGTGATCTTCTGATTATCTTCGTATCCCAAGTTGGCTCTTCGACACTATAAAATAAGGGAAAAGAGAATGGAGTAAGCTCTAAGCTTAGTAAGTCTATATGTAAACAATAAGCATCATATCACATGCTAATCAATCAAAAACATTACATACTATGTAAAAACAATTCGTATCCTCATAATCATGCTTAATCATTTCAATCCTTACCACATCCCAACCACATATCATAAACATTGCTCACATTTACTTGCACATATACCCTGCACTCATCACCACAATGCCACATGAAATTTCACTTAGTTAAGTTTCTCGATGAACCCTTCAGAATGATACAAGATACTCGGTGGTTTCGTACATAGCCCACTAATAATCAATAATAGGATGGTATCGCACATAGCCCACTAACAACGATTATTACGATGGTATCGCACACAACCCACCAAAATGACACTACATATGATGGTATCACACACAGCCCTTCGTTAATAAATAACAAGGTGGTATCGCACACAGCCCACCAACAATTACATATTTATAGATATGTATCCATACCCATATTTTTATTTCGAAGGTTCATTCAAGGATTACCCATTTTCTATCATTTTCAATAAATCTAAACAATAAGCATTTACATGAACACAATGCATTAATAGGTAAAACATACGTAATAAGGATGTATCGTTTATACATAAACTTACCTCAATGCAAAATATGTTAATTTGAGGTTTGGTCAGAAACCTTGCCTTTTCCCTGGTCAAGGTTCATTCCGCATTTTCTTGATCTATAATAAAAGAAGTTACTCATTTAATCACCAAATAAATCAAAACACTTCAAAATTTCTACTTTGGCAAAAATTATCGTTTTGCCCTTATACTTGGCAAAATTATGATTTTGCCCCTAGGCTCGTAAATCGTTTTTCATCCAATTTCCTCATTTAACAAGCCTAGCTGAACATTTATTACTCTTATAAAAACTCACAATACCAATCATTTCATTCATTTACTACTCAATTTACAACCTTTACAAATAGGTCATTTTAGTTGTTTTCATGGAAACACCTTTCACAAAAGTTGTTTATTTAACAACTAATAAGTTTCATTTTCTCCCTTAAAAACTTAGCAAACAACATAAGCACTCTCATGTCAAATCCCTAAACTTTCAACCATTTTGCAAAATAGTCCTTTCTTTAGCTAGCTTAAGTTTTAGGGGTTCCAAAAGTACAAATATTATCAAGAAAGACCACTAAAATTACTTACTTGCAAGAGGATAGCTTGGCTGAAAGTTTGAGCTTCAAAACCCCCTATTCTTGCTTGAATTTTTGGTGGAAGAAGAAATGGGAATAGGAAGAGATGATAACTCTTTATTTTATCTTATTTTATTCAATTAAGTCACCAACTCACCTAACCATTGACCCATTTAATTTCCTTGCCCCTATGGCTGGCCATCACTTCCCCAATGGCCTAATTGCACATTAAGGTCCTCAAATTTAATATTCTATAGCTATTAGACACCTCTAGCTTGTAAAATAGAACTTTCACACTTTATGCAATTTAGTCTTTTTTCGCAATTAAGCATGAAATCACCAAAATTAATGCACCAAAATTTTCATACACTCGTATAATTATGCCATAACATATAAAATAATATTAAAACTAATTAATCTAACCTCGAATTAGTGGTTCTGAAACCACCATTTTGACTAGCCCCAAAATCGAGTTACAGTGCTTGATTGTGGAATGGTTCGCTGTGAATTCGTATGGAAGGTGAGTGTAGGAGCCCAATTTTGACCGGGCCAGTGTGAATAAAACAAAAAAATAAAAATTATAAACCAAAGTCCAAATTTTATCAATGTCCATTTACAAAATAGTATACCCGTGGCCCAATTTACATACGCAGACTAACCAGCCACCCAAACAGACCCAAACTACCTAGAACCCAACACCTATAGCCCACTACCCAAATCTTAAATGCATACAAATTCAAATGGCCCAAAATTAAATAGCAGTTCAAAGAAGGGCCTAGGGTTTCTGAAACCCTAGGCGCTGCCTCAGCAGGAGCCCGAGCGTCACGCTGCAAACGCCTCACCTCGCAGCCTCGTCTAGCATGTTCTCGCGCTGAGATCAGTGCGCATGTCGTCCCATCGCCAAGATTTCCTCCGTTAACCTGCAAAGAAAGGAAACAATCCGCAACAAAAGAAGGCAAAACAGTAGCAGATTCGTTCTTTATTTTTCCATTTTCAAGGCTATAAAAGCCTGATTTTTGTAACAGGAGCGAGGGGAAAAGAGAAAAAAAATAGTGTACACACACGCTAAATACTAAAGTTATACAGAAATTTTGTTACAAAGGTGTTTTTTATATTTTGTTCTTATTTTTTATATATATTTTACATATAAATAATGTTTTATAAAATAAAAAGAAAGAGGGTTTACCTTTTGAAAGCACTCAAAAACCGATGTTTGGCCTCTAGCCACTGGCCATGGAGGAGCGTGTGGTGCGTGCGCATGTGATCCGTGGCCCCCGATGATCGACCTTTGGCAGAAGGGTAGAGGGGTCGAGAGAGAATTCAAAGTTTTTTTTTACAACTGAGGCAAAAATGAATTTTCGGGCAAAAAATTGGCTTATATAGCATGTTGAAAACGATGTCGTTTTCGCTTAAGCCAATAAGCGTTAAAACGATGTCGTTTAGGGCATAGGATCCGCGCGTTGACCCGACCCGGTCGATAGGATCCGCTGTTTTATGAAAAGGGGAGATTTACGATTTTAATCCTTTCGTAATTTTGTTTATTTTAATTTAGTCCTATTTAAAATTCTATTTTTATTAAATTAACCATAAAAGTTTGTTTTTATTTTAATTAACCCTCGGACTGCTTTAAAAGTTAAAAATCAAAATGATGCCGTTTTAAAATTTGGCATAATTGCCATTTTAACCCATGTGATTTAACGCGTGTTTAATTTAGTTCTTTTAATCTGTTTTAATTGCTATTTTAATCCCTGTTTCTTTGATTTATTTTTATCCTTTTATTTTATATTATATTTAATTATTTTACCATATTAAAAAATTCTATATTATTTTTATATGTTTATTAATTTACTAATAGTGTGAAATTCATATATATGTATATTTTATATGTACTATCTTTATATATTATTTTAATATTTTAATATTATTTATTAAGTATTATTTTATATATTAATTTTAAAATTATGTTTTGTATAAAATTTATTATAATATATAATCTATTTTATTTATATTGTTATTTACATATATAGTTTTTATGATTAGTATATTTTGTATATAAATGTTTTTTCTTAAAATTATTATATATTATTTACTAGTTATTTTTATGTATAATCTTTATATATTTTTATTAATTATTTTATATTATTTTATTATATATTATGATTTTTATTAATTATTATATACATTTATTTATATATTTATATTCGTTTATTATTGCTTTAGCATGTTTTTTTTTATTCATGTTATATTATTTATTGATTATTTATTGTTAGAATTGATATGTATATTACAACATTTTACTCATACCATTTTTAATAAAAATACCTTTTACATTAATGATTTTTAAAATATTTTTAACGGTGGTATGTGATATTTGGAGTCTTCGAGAAGAATCGTGCCTTCACTTATTGGGTTGTGATTTTTCTTGTAAAACTCAAAGTATTAGATATCCTTCCATTTTCAAAATTGAAGCTTATCAATTTCAAATAAAAAACTTATTCTTGAGAATTCAAAACGTTGTATCCTAACTTATTGGGTGTGATGTTTTGTGTCTCAAGGTAGGAATTTTCTAAAATAGAGATGCAACTAGCTTCAAAGTTATGAGATTGGGTATGGTATTTTTATTTCTTTGAAATAGGTAAGTCTTGGTTTTCTTTTCAATAATGGATCTTATTTTAAACTTTTTAAATTTCAAACATTTGGACATGATTCTATCAATTAGGTACCAATTTTTGGGCGTTATGAGGGTGCTAATCCTTCCTTATATGTAATCGACTTCTGAACCCATTTTCTCATTTTCGCAAACCAAAATCAAATGTTTTAAAATGAAACGTTTTACAAGGTGATCCAATCACACCTAAATGAAAAGAGATTGGTGGCGACTCCCATTTTTTTATTTTTAAAAGTCGATCCCTATTTTTTTATAAAACTCGATTTTAAAATGGTTTCGACAGCTTGGCGACTCCACTGGGGAATAATAAGAGAGTCAAGCTGTGAAATTGATAGTTTCATGTCCTCATGTCTGAATTTAAAAATCTAATTTAAAAATTATGATCCTTTTTTTTTGTGATTTTGTTTTTATAAAATATTTATGCATTACACTGCATGACCATTGTGGTCGCACCCTTAAGTGGGAGCGAGAAACTATGCCTTCGTGAGGTCTTCACCACCGCATGGGCTAGTGGACTGCTTCTGGAATGCATCTGTACCTATGTCTTCGTGAAGTTTTCACTGCATGGCCATAGGGAAATGTATTCCCCTGAACCGAACTCGATCCATATGAGCCTATAATGGGTGAGGATCGATGAATCTGCTGGTTCGGGTACCTTAACTTTAGAACTAAACTGCATATAGTGAACCCTAAGAGCTTACCTTAGGTAGAATTGTGGTCACCCAGATAGGTGTTCTATGTTATTTATTTTTCTTGTACTAACGTATTCTCTTTTTTTATTGCATTGCATTCACATCATAGAAAAGAGGTGTTGATTCAAATTCGATTACTAAATAGAAGAGTTTGTTATAAGAAAATGAGTTCTTTGATAAAGTGGATTATAATTCGGTCGTCCGAATACGGTCCAATTAAACAAAACAAGAGAAGATTGATAGTCCATGAAGGAATACAAGTCTTTATTGCCCAATGATTAAAGCTGACGAAGACTATTCGAGAGCCGTCGCATCCTGATTCTCTAACAAGCATTGCAAGGATAAGTGAGCAGTGAGTCGTGGCCCAGATCAAGCAAAAAGAAGATAATAGCAGATATCTATTAGAAGTTTACAAGATTTGACCTATGCGAAGAAAAGGATTGATGTTTTTTCTTGGACTATGAGGACAAAGCCGCATATGTAATCCGTTTTGTGTAAAGAAATTTATTTTCTAGTAAAGTTTTTCTAATGTAACTGAATTCAGAGTCAACGCCTCTCTTTCTTTGAATTCATGCATTTGCATTACATCACATCATATGCATTCAAGTTTATAGAAAGAGTCTAATTAGTTGAAATTAACATAAAGAGAGAGAAAAAGAGGAGGAATTCGAAGCTGAACACCCTTACGGTACACGTGCCAAATCAAGGAAAATGGATCAAAGATTAGAACAATTCCAAAGAGACATTCAAGACCAGATGTAAGAGCAAATGGTAAAACTCCAACAAGAGATGAGGGACCAGGTGTTGGAGGCTCAAAGGAATATGATTGCCCAAATGACCCAAATGTTGAGTGGGGAAATGGACAAAGGGAAGGGTCCCATAGTTAACACTAAAAATAATGAGGACTTCCCTCGGGGTTTCAACCCACCGCATATACAACCGGAAGAGTATCCCCAAAGGCCACCTGTCACGATTAGGCCTCAGTAGGGGCTAGCTGATAATAGACCACCCATGAACTTCCAAATGGGTTCAGGATCTAACCCAGGAGATAACCCTGCCAATTCGGTTATCCTTGATTTGGACATAGCAGAAAAAGAGGGAGTAAGAATTGAATCTTCAAGGAAGTTAGAGGATCGCTGTAGAAGAAAAGTTCCAAGCTCTGGAAAATGCTGATCATCACCATGGTATTGATGCAAAAGACTTGAGTTTGGTTCCAGATTTGGTGCTTCTTCATAAATTCAAGATGCCAGAGTTTGAGAAGTACAACGGGACTAGTTGCCCTGAAGCCCACATCACTATGTTCTGTAGACACATGACTGGTTACGTGAACAATGATGAGCTTTTGATTTATTGTTTTCAAAACAGTTTGGTGGGGGCAGCATCTAGGTGGTACAATCAACTCAGCTGCGCTAACATTAGCTCCTAGAGAGACTTGACCCAAGCCTTCATGAGGCAGTACAATCATGTCACAGACATGACGCCTGATCAATCATGTTGCAAAACATGGAAAAGAAATCAAAAGAGAGTTTCAGGCAATACGCACAAAGATGGAGGGAAGTTGCCATGCAAGTCCAACCACCTCTCTTAGAGAAGGAAACCACCATGCTGTTTATCAACACCTTGAAAGCACCATTTATCACTCATATGATAGGAAGCACCACCAAGAGCTTTGCGGATATAGTGATGGCAGGAGAGATGATTGAAAAGGCCATAAGGGGTGGCAAAATTGAAGCAAGGGAAACCACTAGAAGGTCTGCTTCTTGGAAAAAGGACAGTGAGGTGAATAACACGAGTACATACAACAAAGGGTACCCAAAGGCAATCACTGTTAACTAGCCGAAAGTAGTTACTGCCGGGCAACAAGGGTCAAATAAACAAGAATTTGGTGCAAGGAAAAATTCTGAAAAGCTCTAATTTACACCAATCCCGATGACGTATAAAGAGCTATATCAAAGTTTATTTGGCATGTGGTGTCCCCGTTTTATCTAAAGCCTTTACAGCCCCAATATCCTAAATGGTATGACCTGAATGCTCAATGCGACTACCATGCGGGAATAACGGGTCATTCCATAGAAAACTGCACTGCCTTCAAAAAGGTAGTTGAAAGGCTCATCAAAATGGAAATTGTGAAGATCAATGATTCATCAAAACCTGATCACTTTGACGAGGCAGTAAATGTGATAATTGAAGGAGACAAGAAAGTTGCGACTCCTTGAAGAAATCAAAAGCTGAGAAAGAATAGGAGAATGAAGTTTCCAAGCCCTTGTGTATCTAGGAGTGTTTTGAATAATAGGACTGTGGAAGAGATCCCTATATCTTTAGAGCTGATCTATAGTAATGTGCAAAACATGCTTGTTACCTTAAGCCTAGAGGCAATAAGAACTCTTTTGTGAAATAGGCTTATGTCCAGAATTAGCATTTCAATAAAATGCATCTTTTTAAATACATATTCTTTTATTCTTTACAATTTATACTGTACATTCTTTCATTTTTTTTTAATATTCTTTCATGACCATACCAATAATCATCCTCAGAATCATTTATTCTTTGGATTTCTTACCTTCATACCTAGTTATCTAGATATCAACGACATGAGTGACGTTGTTACTAACTCCCTTTTTGAATGAGATATGGGTCTAGGGGATCTAAGGACTTTGAAGATGTGGGCTAAACATGAGGATCGGGCACTGTCGATCTACATAGAAAAGGGTTGTATCAGCTATGCCGAATTTAAGGAGACAAGATTCATATGCCTACTCCAATTCTTCACAAATTTTCCATATGTGGGGCATGGATGTGATAGGGCCAATCTCGTCAAACGCTTCTAGTTGACATCGATTCACCGTCATGGTCATTGTCTACTTCGCTAAGAGGATTGAAGTAGCTTCATATGCCAATATTACAAGGTTGAAGTCATCAAATTCGCTAAAAAAAATATTTAGATGCCAGCAAAGAATGCATAACTGTACAAAGTCAAAGTTTCCAGTTTGTCCAAAGATTAGGCAGCATATCACAGTGCAACAAAGGTTGCCAAAAAATAAAAATAAAGAATGATGAAAGGTGGCTAAGACTTGTACAAAATTGGCATAAGAAGCTATTACTACTTTCTATGATTATTGAACGTTGGCCAGGACCTTTACTGGGGCAACATCTTACCCATTGGTTTATGGAATTACGACAAAGAGGTTCATCCTAGAGAATTTCACAAGGGGGAACCTGATGTTGAAACAGATTTTTTTTCTTTAAAACGATTTCAGAGGAAAGCATATTCTGAATTGGGAAATGCCTTATGTTGAAAAACGCCTATTCTAGAGGAACATTGATATTGACTGAGATGGATGCTAAAGACTTGTCCAATCCGCAGAATTTAGATTCGATCAAGAAGGATTTTACCTGAAAAGGGAAGGGACAAGGTGAAAACTCGCAAAGGGCACCTTGAGCTCAAATTCATTCAAAAATATTTTCAAAAATCATTCAAAAAAAAAAAAGAAAAGGCCAAGGCGAAAACCCGCAAAGGGCTCTTTGAGACCAAAGGGGATTTGAGTTGAAAAAAAGGGTGGCTCAAATTTTGATCAAAATTGGGGCATATAGTAGTCTTGCTACATTTGAATTAACAATGAGGAAGTATGTTACATCTTGGGGGCATCAACAAAGTACTCCAGATCCTCTAAACACATATTGAGCTTAAAATGGTCCATAAGAAGTTGGAACAAAGAAGCTCAGGCTGCGAGCTTCGTTCTTACCCATTTTTAAATTTCTTATCTTTGATTGCTTTATTCTTTTTTGAGATACACCCAAATTAATTTTCTTTTATTGCTTGATTATTTTTTATTAAATTATTTTTCTGAGCTATGCTCTTGACTAATTTCTTTCTCGTCCATTTTTTATGTTCTTTTTCAAGCATTTATATTGAAATAACGATCTATGGACTAATCACACTTTCATAAAAGGAGTTTCACATATTACTTTAGAAGCTTCTAAATAATATAAGAAATCTGAAACATGACTATTGTTCAGAACTCACCAAGCCTAAGGGCTGGAAACATTGAAAAATGATTATCTCTTCAGATTTTTATTGGATAAGACAATTTCGTTGGTGACACCATATCGAAAAATGACGAACAAGGTCAATCCAAGTGTAAAGGGGATCATTGTCAGGATACCCTGTATTCATACAGTTGTTCATTACATCCAGGGAATGGTGTAATAGATTAAAAGTGATACAAGTTTTGTACCTTTGAGTGGTAACAGAAATATAAAAGAAACCAAATGTCATTCCCCTGAAGTTGCAGTGGGAGATACCAACTTCATGTCCCAAGGTTCAAGTAGGGCTGACTCAGAAAATACATTAAGGCAAGCTGGTTGAGCAGAACATGATTGATGAACAAGAATGAAAAAACAAATGAGTGATAACACCTAGAATATGAATCATACTCATAACATTTTTGTATCATAGCAAATTTCATTAGGAGCATTTGATTCATGTCGGTCATTGCATCCTAATCCTTTAAAAGGAGTCATCTTCATGACATGTTATATGTAGCTAAAAGCATTTGATTCATTTTTTATCATAGCATCTTAGTCATGTAACATAAACATACTAAACCAAGTCTACAGGACATGTCCCTTAGCGGATGGTGTAGCAATATCAGTGAGTTTGCAGATTTCATCTTCCTGAAGTTGTAGGAAGCAGATCAAAGACCCTTTCAGTTTTATCTCCCTGAATTTGTAGCGGAGTAGATTGAAGATAGAAGATCTCATCTTCCTAAAGTTGTAGGAATCAGATCGAAAACCCTTTCAGTCTTATCTCCCTAAAGTTGTAGCAGAGTAGATTGAAGATAGAAGATCTCATCTTCCTGAAGTTGTAGGAAGCAGATCGAAAACCCTTTCAGTCTTATCTCCCTGAAGTTGTAACGGATTAAATTGAAGATAGAAGATCTCATCTTCCTAAAGTTGTAGGAAGCAGATCGAAAACACTTTCAGTTTTATCTCCTTGAAGTTGTAGCAGAGTAGATTGAAGATAAAAGATCTCATCTTCTTGAAGTTGTAGGAAGCAGATCGAAGACTCTTTCAGTCTTATCTCCATGAAGTTGTAGCGGAGTAGATTGAAGATAGAAGATCTTATCTTCCTAAAGTTGTAGGAAGTAGATTGAAAACACTTTCAGATCTTATCTTCCTGAATTTGTAGGAAACAGATTGAAGACACTTTCAGATCTTATCTTCCTGAAGTTGTAGGATGTAGATCGAAGACATCAGATCTTATCTTCCTGAAGTTGTAGAAAGCAGATCAAAAGCACTTTCAATCTTATCTTTTTGAAGTTGTAGTGGAGTAGATTGAAGATAGAAGATCTCATTTTTCTGAAGTTGTAGGAAGCAAATCGAAGAAGATTTTAGTCTTATCTCCCTAAAGTTGTAGTGGAGTAGACTGAAAATAGAAGATCTTATCTTCCTAAAGTTTTAGGAAGTAGATCAAAAGAAGATTTCAACCTTATCTCCATGAAGTTGTAGTGGAGTAGGCTGAAGAAAGAAGATCTTATCTTCCTGAAATTGTAGGAAGTAGATCAAAAGAAGATTTCAACCTTATCTCCCTGAAGTTGTAGTGGAGTAGGCTGAAGAAAGAAGATAAGTAGATCAAAAGAATATTTTAGTCTTATCTCCCTGAAGTTGTAGTGGAGTAGACTAAAGAAAGAAGATCCTATCTTCCTGAAGTTGTAGGAAGCAGATCAAAAGACACTTTCAGCTTTGTCTCCCTGAAGTTGTAGTAGAATAGACTGAAGATAGCAGATCTTATCTTCCTGAAGTTGCAAGAAATGGATCAAAGATATCAAACTGGCATTTCCCTGAGTTTACAGTGGAGCAGATCAAAAGATAGTGGATACTGCTTTCATGAAGTTGAAGCTATCAAACTTACTGAAATCAAGATGAAGTTCGAATACCGTTGAATTTGCAGTGGAGTTGGAGTCATTTGAAAAAGACGAGGATCAAGAAGTCGAGGCTTGGCCAAGACCAGTCAAAATTGGTCCTTTTATAGTCTTTGCTCTATTCTCGTTACACGACAATGAGTAAAGAGGGGCAGCTGTAAGAGCCCAATTTTGACCGGGCCAGTGTGAATAAAACAGAAAAATAAAAATTATAAACAAAAGTCCAAATTTTATCAATGCCCATTTACAAAACAGATACCCATGGCCCAATTTACATACCGAGACTAACCAGCCATCCAAACAGACCTAAACTACCCAGAACCCAACACCTATAGCCCACTACCCAAATCCTAAACAGACACGGCCCAAGTGGCCCAAAAATTAAACAGTCCATCAAGTGGCCTAAGGTTTTTGAAACCCTAAGCACCGCCTCAACAGGAGCCCAAGTGTCACGCCGCAAACGCCTCACCTCACAGCCTCGTCCAGCCTGTTCTCGCGCCGAGATCAGTGCGCATGTAGTCCCATCGCCAAGATTTCTTCCGTTAACCTGCAAAGAAAGGAAATAATCAGAGCAAAAGAAGGAAAAACAGTAGCAGATTCTTTCTTTATTTTTCCATTTTCAAGGCTATAAAAGCCTGATTTTTGTAACAGGAGAGAGGGGAAAAGAGAAAAAAAACAGTATATACATACGCTAAATTGTTTTATAAAATAAAAAGAAAGAGGGTTTACCTTTTGAAAGCACTCAAAAACCAATGTTTGGCCTTATGAAACCACTCAAAATCGATGGAGGCGCGTGTGGCATGTGCGCATGTGATCCGTGGCCTCGATGATCGAACTTTGGCAGAAAGGTGGAGGCGTCGAGAGAGAATTCAAAGTTTTTTTTTTTTTTAGAACTGAGGCTAAAATGAATTTTTGGGTAGAAAACTGGCATATATAACATGTTGAAAACGACGTCGTTTTCACTTAATCCAATAAGCGTTAAAACGACGTCGTTTAGGGCATAGGATTCGCGTGTTGACCTGACCCGGCCCATAGGATCCGCGTGTTTTATGACAAGGGGAGATTTGCGATTTTAATCCTTCTGTAATTTTGTTTATTTTAATTTAGTCCTATTTAAAATTCTATTTTATTAAATTAACCATAAAAGTTTATTTTTATTTTAATTAAACCCTCGGACAGCTTTAAAAGTTAAAAATCAAAACGATGCCGTTTTAAAATTTGGCATAATTGCCATTTTAACCCCTGTGATTTAACGCGTGTTTTAATTTAGTTCTTTTAATCTGTTTTAATTGCTATTTTAATCCCTGTTTCTTTAATTTATTTTTTATCCTTTTATTTTATATTATATTTAATTATTTTACCATATTAAAAAATTATATATTATTTTTATATGTTTATTAATTTACTAATAGTGTGAAATTCATATATATGTATATTTTATATGTACTATCTTTATATATTATTTTAATATTTTAATATTATTTATTAAGTATTATTTTATATATTAGTTTTAATTTTTGTTTGTATAAAATTTATTATAATATATAATCTATTTTATTTATATTGTTATTTACATATATAGTTTTTATGATTAGTATATTTTGTATATAAATGTTTTTACTTAAAATTATTATATATTATTTACTAATTATTTTTATGTATAATCTTTATATATTTTTATTAATTATTTTATATTATTTTATTATATATTATGATTTTTATTAATTATTATATACATTTATTTATATATTTATATTCGCTTATTATTGCTTTAGCATGTTTTTTTATTTATTTATTCATGTTATATTATTTATTGATTATTTATTGTTAGAATTGATATGTATATTACAACATTTTACTCATACCATTTTTAATAAAAATACCTTTTACATTAAAGATTTTTAAAATATTTTTAACGGTGATATATGATATTTGGAGTCTTCGAGAAGAATCGTGCCCTAACTTATTGGGTTGTATTTTTCTCGTAAAACTCAAAGTATTAGATATCCTTCCATTTTTTAAAATTGAAGCTTATCAATTTCAAATAAAAAACTTATTCTTGAGAATTCAAAACGTTGTATCCTAACTTATTGAGTGTGATGTTTTGTGTCTCAAGGTAGGAATTTTCTAAAATAGAGATGCACCTAGCTTCAAAGTTATGAGATTGGGTATGGTATTTTTATTTCTTTGAAATAGGTAAGTCTTGGTTTTCTTTTCAATAATGGATCTTATTTTAAACTTTTTAAATTTCAAACATTTGGACATGATTCTATCAATTAGGTACCAATTTTTGGGCTTTATGAGGGTGCTAATCCTTCCTTATATGTAACCGACTTCTGAACCCGTTTTCTCGTTTTTCGCAAACCAAATCAAATGTTTTAAAATGAAACGTTTTACAAGGTGATCCAATCACACCTAAATGAAAAGAAATTGGTGGCGACTCCCATTTTTTTATTTTTAAAAGTCGATCCCTATTTTTTTATAAAACCCGATTTTAAAATGGTTTCGACAGTGAGAATTTGACTAAATTGAAAAGTGATGTTTATATGTGTAATAGATGCCCGTGTGAACTTAGTAAATGTTAGGATACGATTGGCATGCCAATAGGTTATTGTGCATGCTTGTACAAGATTCATTATAGATGTTATCAAGGTTCAAAATTTTTACGGATTCTCAAATATATGTGACACAGGTTTAGCTTGAATGAGTAACCTGATGTGCCGTTATAAAGTTTTAGCTCAAATGGGTAACCTGACATGTATATATTCGACTCAAACAAGCAATTGGTGTGGTATAGATGCCTATGTATCTGAGTTTGTTTACTAGAGCTCACGGGCAAAACAATTAATGTGAAATTGACAAATTGAAATGGGATGAAATGAACTTGATGTTCAAATGGAAGACTATTGAAGGAATTGAGTATAATGCATTTGATATGTATGTGATTGTATTATCTTTGGATTGAATGAACTTTTGAGTTTATTTATTTAAAGTTACATGAATTTGCTTGTTAAATTATTGTGGAATCATATTGTTTGATTATAAGTTAATGCTCACATTGTTGATCTTTTAATTTGCCATGTCTAGCCAAGTTATGTCAAGTTAAGGTAGCTTATAGTATCTAGATAAAAGATAAGGTAAGTCTTGGGCTATACTTATGAACTTACTAAGAATCCTATATAGTTACCATGTTTGTTTTCCCTTTTCCTTGTAGAGTGTCACCTTATGAAACTCGTCAGGTCGATTCATCTCAAAGCTCACACTATCAATGAATTAGTAGTTATGTGATCATTTTGAGTCTGAGGTTGTGGCATGTATATAAGTGTTTGGATGTATACTTATTGTATAAAAGTCTTGATGAGTTGGAAACTTGTGATGAATATGATTTATGATGATGATTTTGAATGTTGGTCATGGTATGTGAATTAATTAAGTTAATGCCTAGTTGAAACTGGTATGTTTGTGATAAACCGTAAAAGTAACATATTTTAGGCCCACATTTAGTATGCTTTTGGATGATTTAGCCCTTGGTTTATGTAAAAAAAGGTGCTCGTAATCCTTTCTTTTCATGTTTTTACTCAAGAAAGCACCCGAGGACGAAAAGAACAAGAAACGGGCTTAAAATGGGTCAATTTGGGCCAAAGAGGAAATCGACACGGCCTGGACTTCAAGTCACACGGCCGTGCCTCGACAATTAACTAAGACATGGCCATGCCACGATTTACACGGCCGTGCCCCAATCGACAGAATCGAGACACGACCTGAAAATGATTTATACGGGCGGGAGATGCACCATTCAAATCGAGTTTACGACAATTTAGATTCCGACAACCGATTCCCGTGCCACCTGAGGTGCTCGATGATGAGCACAAAGTGGACTTACGGCTGCTACACACGGATTGGCCAATATTTTGGTCAGCACATATCGAGACGTGGGAGAACCAGTATGACTATTTACCTATCCGGGAATCGATCATCGTTCTTGAATTAGCGTGCGTGCCGGAATACAAGCCATGGTTTAGGATCCATGGTAAGCCGATCTGTTGTCGAAGAAGAGAGGCGGCGGCAACTTCATGAACGAAGGAACGTCGGGGCCTTTAAATCCAAGGAGAAGGGTGATGAGACGGGGCCATCAACAGCGCCGACGACGATCACGGCCCGACAACAGCGCCCACACAATCACCGGCCCATCGATTCGGTTGACGACACCGACATCACAACCTTCACCCTTTATGCTAGGTGGGTACCCTACCCTAACCCTTTATGCATGGCGGGTTCGAGTCCGTTCCGTCGTTGCGTGTAGGATTAGAGGAGGCGCTATCGGGGAGCACTTCTTTCTACCAGGCTCCTTCGCCATACGGATTCGAACACCCGCCGTGGTTTATGCAAACACCTGCAGGGTCGTTATTTTATCAAGGTGGGTCATCCTCGCAACACCTGAACTGCACCCTTCTTTGAAAGAACCCGAATCCCCACCTGAGGTTCCACGACCCCCGCCGGAAGCTAGAAGACGGAGGAATCCAGTACAGAATCGCCGACCACCCCTGTGTGCACTGATTAAACCCAAGCATCAACAACGATTGGACCGGCTTTTTATTTTTAATTGTAATATAATTTTTTAATAAAATAAAAGTTGTTTTTTATTTGTATTTGTAATTTGATTTTAATATCTTATATTTTATTGAAGTTGTTTATTTTAATGTAATTTAATTTTAATTTTTTAACAAAAGAAAAAGTTATTTTTATTTATTTTAATGTAATTTAATTTTAATATATTAAATAAAATAGAAGTTGTTTATTTTTACATGTAATTTAATTTTAATTTTTAACAAAAGAAAAGTTATTTTTATTTATTTTAATGTAATTTAATTTTAATATATTCAATAAAAAGAAGTTGTTTATTTTTACATGTAATTTAGTTTTAATTTTTTAACAAAAGAAAAAAATTATTTATTTTAATGTAATTTAATTTTAGTATCTTCAATAAAATAGAAATGGTTTAATTTTTATTGTAATTTAGTTTTAATATATTTAATAAAATAACAGCTTTCTTATTTTTTTATAGTAATTTAATTTTTATTTTTTAATAAATTAAAACGTTGTTTTTTATTTTTTGTAATTTTGTAATTTAAATTTAATAACTTGAATAAAATACGAGATTCTTTTACAAAAGTTCACCGTTTTCATCAAAACCCATAGAAATTACATAGCCACCAAGAGACAAAAAAGCTAAGAACACGGTCAACTATTTCGATTTGGACACGAGCGAGATGTATGCCCCGGGGTCCTACACCATCCGCACAGCCTACTTTGGTTACTATTTTCTCGGATATCCATATTGTTGCGTATTTTAGTTGAGTAAGGTCGACCTTTTGGTTTGCGCCTATTCAAGTAGTACGAACTTCCGAGCCGTCATATCGCTGGTGGATTCTACATACTAGCGAATCAATAAACGAGGAAAAGCCGAAAATCGAAGTGATTCAAAATCAAGAGGGTAAGATTTTGGATCTATTATCGATTAAGATTATTTTACTTAATTAGTTGTCTATCTGATCAAAATATGTTTTGCGAGCTAGGAGCGAGAAGTATTAGTACCTTGCAGAATTCGAGTGTGTAAATTCACACTCATTATTTTCTTGCTGGATGTCAATTTCAGATGAAGTAAATCGTAAAAACGATTAGATTCTAGAAAACGTAAATATTGATATTTTGACAAAATACGAAAAACGCCTAAATCGTAAAATTACGAAAACGCTTTAGAGAAATTTTTTGTTATTATGTAAATTGATGTTTCGACAATTGGGCCAAAATACTTAGAAGTTCGTTAAAATTGGGCCAAAATACTCTAGTTCGATAAATTGGGCCAAAATACTCTAGTTCGTTAAAATTGGGCCAAAATACTCTAGTTCGTTAAATTGGGCAAAAACACTCTAGTTCGATAAATTGGGCCAAAATACTCTAGTTCGTTAAAATTGAGCCAAAACACTCTAGTTCGGTAAATGGGCCAAAGCCCACTAAACCGCTAAATGTATAAATTGCTATATTATAATTTTGGGCCAATGAAATGAATTATTGATAAACCCACCATGTTATGCATTATTAAGAAATTTTATATTTTATAGTACAGATATAATTGCATGGGTGGATATATGAAGAGAAGAATGGCCAAACAACAAATATCTAGTTCGTGGTTCGCCACAATAATGGCTTATTGCCTCTAGTTCTGGGGGTTTCGCCACAATAATGGCTTATTGCTCTAGTTCTATGGGTTTCGCCACAATAATGGCTTATTGCCTCTAGTTCTTGGTTTCACAACAATATTGGCTTATTGCTCTAGTTCGGTGGCTTTGCCACAATTATAAAAAAGGCTTGATGCCTACGATTGATGTGATGTATGTGGGTTGACTTGATCCTCACAGTGTGATGGTATGGGGGTGCAAGAAGGATGGATATTAGGTTTGGGATGGGAAATACATTTTACATGCATTATTAATTATTTTTATGATATATTGTTGAATTTCAGAATTGGGCTCAAGCTCAAAGATAATATCTTGATGATTCTGCCTAATAATGGTGGTAAGTGAGTTACACATCGAGTTCTAAGTAACTCACCCTTTTAATTTTTCCATCTCGTAATGGAAATTGACGTGACTCAATGAGGATGACTTTGTGGAGGCCATACTGAAAAACATGGGTTATTTAAACTCCAACTTTTAATAAGTATTTTTACTATTTTGGATTATTGTAATAAGTGGCCTCTACAAATAATTTATGGATTTTATGTGTGTTTGGTTTTAAACTATACTTTGACTTCTCATTATGGGCTATGATTATATGATGTTTTATTAAAATAAATTTGGTTTTCAAGTATATGAAATTCTTTTATAATATATTTTGTAGATCTGTTGTCGAAGAAGAGAGGCGACGGCAACTTCATGAACGAAGGAACGTCAGGGCCTTTAAATCCAAGGAGAAGGGGTGATGAGACGGGCCATCAATAGCGCCGACATAACACGGCCAAGAACAAATACACATCATACGGCCCATCGATTCGAATTGACGACACCGACATCACAACCTTCACCCTTTATGCTAGGTGGGTACCCTACCCTAACCCTTTATGCATGGCCGGGTTCGAGTCCGTTCCCGTCGTTGCGTGTAGGATTAGAGGAGGCGCTATCGGGGAGCACTTCTTTCTACCAGGCTCCTTCGCCATACGGGATTCAGACACCCCCGCCGTGGTTTATGCAAACACCTCCGGGGTCGTTATTTTATCAAGGTGGGTCATCCTCAACACCTGAACTGCACTCCACCGCCGAAAGAACCCGAATCCCACCGAGGTTCCACGACCCCACGGAAGCTAGAAGACGGAGGAATCCAAATACAGAATCGCCACCACCCCTGTGTGGCATCGATTCCAACCCAAGATCAACACCGATTCTGACCTAGCTTTTTATTTTTTAATTGTAATATAATTTTTTTAATAAAATAAAAGTTGTTTTTTATTTGTATTTGTAATTTGATTTTAATATCTTCTATTTTATTGAAGTTGTTTATTTTAATGTAATTTAATTTTAATTTTTTAACAAAAGAAAAAGTTATTTTTATTTATTTTAATGTAATTTAATTTTAATATATTAAATAAAATAGAAGTTGTTTATTTTACATGTAATTTAATTTTAATTTTTTAACAAAAGAAAAAGTTATTTTTATTTATTTTAATGTAATTTAATTTTAATATATTCAATAAAAAAGAAGTTGTTTATTTTACATGTAATTTAGTTTTAATTTTTTAACAAAAGAAAAAAAATTATTTATTTTAATGTAATTTAATTTTAGTATCTTCAATAAAATAGAAATGGTTTAATTTTTATTGTAATTTAGTTTTAATATATTTAATAAAATAATGTTTCTTATTTTTTATAGTAATTTAATTTTATTTTTAATAAATTAAAACGTTGTTTTTATTTTTGTAATTTTTAATTTAAATTTAATAACTTGAATAAAATACTAGATTCTTTTACAAAAGTTCACCGTTTTCATCAAAACCCATAGAAATTACATAGCCACCAAGAGACAAAAAAGCTAAGAACACGGTCAACTATTTCGATTTGGACACGAGCGAGATGTATGCCCCGGGGTCCTACACCATCCGCACAGCCTACTTTGGTTACTATTTTCTCGGATATCCATATTGTTGCGTATTTTAGTTGAGTAAGGTCGACCTTTTGGTTTGCGCCTCAATTGTCTATCCGGCAGCAGCTTATATGGTGCAAGCGATACCGACGGCCACTTACGTTCATCTGGGACTGGTGGGAATACATGTCTCCACACGTTGTACATGTTTTATAATTTATACACTTCGTCGACATAGCTCATGGGATCAAGACGGAGATTCTGACAAGCCGCAAGAGCGTATGGGTAACGAAGTGCATCAAATATCCCACAGTCGCAGGTCCTATTTGTCAAGTGTACACGATACTGTCTGCCAATAATACCTTGGTTTGGTCTGTCAAACTCCGTGACACGAAACCATAGGCTGTCGCGATCGTGACACACTGTGTGCATGGTGTTGGCTCGTGCCTTCCCCTTGTTTATTTCTTGCAAGACCTTCGGGCTCCATACATGGCCTCCTTTCATCTGCCCTCTATAACTCGCTGTCGCTTCGAAAATAGTGCCGCTAAACAAAAATATGTCTCTCACACAATCGATGTAAGCGGCAGATGATGGGTTCCTTTTAGAATAGAATTTATGCATTTGGCCACGTTTGTGGTCATATAACCATATCGTAGGCCGTCGTCGTATGCTTGTGTCCACTATTCAAAAGGAATATTGCACAGGTTGTTTGCGCCTTCGTCGTTATCTGAGCGCAAACTCACCAACATCTCCTGAAAACGGTTCTTATTGATCTCGTACCCTACCAATATAGGTTGATAACAAATATTACATATCACTTTTCAATTGAGAATAAATTGAATATTACAAACGAAATTATATTAATAGATATTTCATACCCATATTAGTCGCTTGTCGTTGCTGACTTTTAGATCGATGTTGCCCATAGTAGTTGGACGCAACATGCCTTAGGCAATATCGATGGTGTGTGTGATGCCACATGCTTCCCTGGCATTCTATTGCGGCTAGTATTCCAGGGCCCCGATACGATATAACGCATATATCAGGTTGAGGCGTATATGCCTCCTTAACCTAGATAGGAAGAGGTCCCAACCATCACCGACTCCCGGTGTTATTAATAAGCATAATCGGAAGGATTCTCCACGTACCGCTTGTGCCACAGCTAGCAATAGCCGATGCGTATATCTACCATACATAAAGGTACCATCAATTTGTACTAATGGCTTGCAGTATATGAAGGCATCTCGGCATTGCTTAAATGTCCGTAATGCACGCTGAACACTGCACATCCATGGAGCAAACGATCATTGTAGTACGGTTCCGCTTAAGGTCCATTATCGCTCGACATATATCTCTAGCACCTGACACCATTGCCACACTTCATTATATGAAGCGTTCCACCGACCATGCAACTTTTCTAATGCCTTCTGCTTGGCTATCCAAGCCTTTCTGTAAGAGGGCGTGTACCCCAATTGGCTACAAATGTTGCCAATTAAGCCGCAAGACTGTAGTCTAGGATTGGCCTTCACCTTCGAGATTATTAAGTTAGCCAACATGTGCGAATCCATCTTCAATGATCTTGTGTAACACCACAACGGCACGCGTTAAATGTCGCAACATTACATAATATTAGTATTATTCAAAACATCAACACATAGTGGTACTGCATCAAAGAAGACATGTATGTGGACCTTTGTGCTTTTTGATCTCCCACCTGATGCAGTATTGTTTCAATGCAGCAAGAAAAGCATTCTTGTTGGAAAACTCGTTACCAACTTCTAATTCGCCCGAATCCAACGACGAAGTTGTACGGTCCCACATCCGGTGTGGTAGTTCAGGAAACTCCAATGCATCATCTTGAGATAGATCGACATTATGCATGTGGGCTGGAGGCGAGTACGCCCTAAATAGCGGATCTTCTTCTTCTTCGTCTGAACCGCCCTCAACATCTTTAGGTACAATTGGAACAGGCTCTGGTTCAGAAAATAATCCAACTTTTACACCATCGGGCCCAGGCTCTCTGTAAAACCCTTACCCATATTCAACGCCGCAATAGGGTACGAGGCATTACCAAAACACATACACTTGAAAACATATTAAATCGAAGTCATAAAATTTCATCCAAATTATACAAAATGAATCGCTAAATATTAAAGGCCAACATTTTAGGCCAAACCAATTATGACATATACAAATGACTAAGTCTCCTATACATGCCATAAACTTAAGAGGTTTGTATTCACTTTTACCCCACGATGATAGCTTGATAGTGTGATTACATCTCCAAATGATCTCTAACTCGAGTTAGCATACAACCCTATATGATATGGGAAATGAAGGGAAGTAAGCTACAAAGCTTAGCAAGTAAGTATGTAAATAATAAGTGATTTATTAACAGGCTTTTATAAATCTTCACAATATGTTCTCAAGATAATACAATCATAATTGAACATAGTTCTACTTTTTATTCATGTTCATCTCAAGCTGTCTATTCAAGTCACAGTCACTAAATTATTTATATCTGGAGCTACGGAACTCCAAATTAAGATCCGTTAATTTTTACTGAAACTAGACTCACATATCTTCTTACCATAAAATTTCCAGAATTTTTGGATCATCCAATCAATACAGTTTATTAATTAAATATTCCCTTATTTTAATATTTGACTATTCTGACCTCTCTTCCCTACGAATCAATTTTCTCCTCGTACAGAGTTTATAAGACATTCTTATTTAGTTCATTCAAAAGTAGACTCATTCGGGATTTCAGACATATAATTTATATTCCACAATTATTTTTTTACAATTTTTAATGATTTTTACAAGGGAGAATAGGGGATCATGTAATCATTCTAAGCCAGTATCACAGAAATTCAAATATCTCAAAATATACGAATCACTTGTTTGCTATGTTTCTTTTATATGAAAATAGACTCAATAAGCTTTAAATAAATATCTCATCCAACTTATAATTAGATCTCTACTATTTTTGGTGATTTTTCAAAATCATGTCACTGCTGCTGTCCAAACAATTTTATTGTAAATATTTGCTCTCTTTCACTTTAGTTGTGTTCATCACTTGCTTATACCAACCTTTCTAATTTCCGATTACATATCGAACATATTGTTCATACGTACATCTGCCACATTTCTCAATTGGTCACAGTCACACTTGCACTTATTCATAACATGATCGTACCAATCATCATTAATAAATTATCCCGTTGAACCCCTTAGAAAAACGCCCGATACTCGGTGGTCTCAGCACATAACTCCACCTACACATAATTCACCTTTCTTGTACACATGGTGAAGGTCCCTTATCACCCATGTGACCTAGCCATTTCATCTCATAGCTTTCTTGTCTACATGGTGTCCAACACTAGGAACCACTCATGTGACCTAGCTACTCATAACCCGTAACTTTCTTGTACACATGGTATACACACAGTATTACACATGTGACCTAGTTACATATGAAATTATTTTCCCGTAGCTTTCTTGCACACATGGTGAAAGTCCCTTGTCATCCATGTGGCCTAGCTACATATCAAATTTTGCCATCTAGTAGCTTTCTTGTGCATACGGTGAAGGTCCCTTATCACTCGTGTGACCTAGCTACATATTGTCCGTATCTCTCGGTTTTCCAAAGGTTCAATCGAGAATTTCCCATTCCTTTCATTTTCATATTTTAGCTATTACCCAATGATTTCCATAATATCTAGCAAAATAGTTATTGTACAAGTAAAATAAATGCATTGTTTACATATAAACTTTCTTGTCGAAATCTCGTAGGTACAACCGTGTAGCAACTCATACAACCCATGTAATATTAATTTAACATTCAATTCTTGTAACATTAATTTGTCATTCAATTTCACATGACACAACAAACATCACATTTTACATACCATACATACCATCCATCAACTTCTCCTAAACATAATAAATCATACAATTTATGCCACATCAATAGAGAATTATAATTCAAGCATGGTGTTGCATTATTATTAACACACGAACTTACCTCGAATGCCGAAACGACCATTTTACCAACTTTCCCGATTTTCGATTTTCCTCCACTTCTAGGTCCAAATCTCATTTTTCAGGGTCTAAAACATCACATTTCACTTATTTAATTAATTTAATATTCAAAACAGTCCTTAACTCAACTTTTGCAAAATTACAATTTTGCCCCTAAACTTTTATATATTTACACTTTTGCCCCAATACTCGAAAATTAAACTTCAGCCCTTATTCTTATGTTCTATAACATGCTGATCAGTTTTCCCTTCTATGGAAACATCAAATTCTTACTCTAACATACACTTATGAACATTAGGTATTTTTCCCGATTATATCATTTTACTCATTTTCACTTAAAATCACTAAACAAAAGTTCTTTAACATAATTTCAAGCTTCATATTATACCATAAAATATCAAAATACACAATTTTCACCTATGGGTAATTTTCCAAAGATGAACCCTAGCATGAATTATTGGTAGCATAAGCTAGAACGAGCTACCGGGACTCCAAAATCGTAAATAACTTGGAAAACGGGGCTAGAACGGACTTACCATGAGCTTGGAAAGTTTGGAAAACCCTAGGCATGTCTTCTCTTGGTAAATTTCGTCCATATGAAGAAGATGGACAAATTTGGCATTTTAATTTTGTTTTTAATTCATTTAATTTGAAAAAGGACCAAAATGCCCTTACAAAAAAATCTTATCTAACATATATCATATCTATTTTTGTCCAACAATTTAACCAATGGGATAATTACCATTTAAGAACCTCTAATTTAAAATTTCATAGCAATTTGACACCTCTAACTTCTAGAACTCAAATTTTGCACTTTTTACAATTTAGTCCTTTTGACTAAATTGAGTGGCCAAACGTCAAAATTTTCAAACGAAATTTTCACGAAATCGTTCTGTAAAATTGTATACCATAAAAATATAATAAAAATAAATTTTCTTACGTCGAATTTGTGGTCCCGAAACGACTGTTCCGACTAGGCCTTAATTCAGGATGTTACACTCTCTAGGTGGATCCACATCGGATTCATCGTCCGACTATCCACCACCTAAAACAAATGAGGGCCCCTCGCCGGTGGATGTCGTGGGGAGTACATTATCCCTCCTTAAACATCTTTCGTAACGTTCCCAACCATATGTGGATTGCCAACCACTAGAAGTTGATGACGTCCCCCAATACGTATTTCTATCATCGGACGTCAAAGGACGAAAATGTATGTCCCATCCACCAACCGAGTGTCGTGCAGGGATTATGTTTTCTATACTACCATCGAACACGGGCACTTCCGTGTTTTGCCTCCCACTAAGAGTAGTCGGCTTGGCTCGTATTCCCCTAATGCAGCATAGATGTTGAGGTCGCAGAAAGATCACTTGGAGATGAAAATTGTATATATACCTCGAGATAGGGTGATCCACTGGCAAGATGAGTCTCTACCATTGCCTCAAAGCTCCGAGGACCTTTGATGTCAAATGAGTCATATCTCACCGGATCAACCGAAGCGCAAAATCTATACTTAATAGATCGAACTTTCATTGGCGCAGTCAATATTTTACACTTAATTCTTTATGAAGTTCTACCACATCGACGTTCGATTAAAACTCGATGCTTTGTGTTTTCCGATAAGAAAACAACACCATTTTTGGTGTTACAAACCTCACCATTGTAGTAAATAACAGCATTAATACGTTTAGTCATTTTCGGTTTTTTTTTTTTTTGCCTCAATTTCTCTTATGCAACCTGAGAATGAAATTTGGCTGATTTATAGTTTAATTTTGACGGAGATCATCAGAGAAAAGAGCATCCACGTGGGAGCTCTTTTCAAGATTTCTCCGACAAAGGTATCCCTGCCGAAGCGTTTTGGCCACTGTTTGTTTAGAAACATCTTCTCAAAATAATTTTACTAGAGACTATTGTAGCAAAAGAGCGTCCACGTGAGAGCTCTTTTCAAGATTCTCACGACAAATGCACCATGTCAAAACATTTTGGCCACTATTTGTTCAGAAACGTCTTCTCAAAATAATTTTGCCAGAGACAACTGTAGCAAAAGAGCATCCACGTGGGAGCTCTTTTCAGTACTCCTGCTGACAGTGCACCATGCTGAAAACATTTTGGCCACTGTTTGTTCAGAAATGTCTTCTCAAAATAATTTTTCCAAAGACTACTATAGCAAAAGAAGCGCCCACGGGAGCTCTTTTCAAGTACTCACCGACAAAGGCATCCTTCTTGAAGCGTTTTTAGCCACTGTTTATTCAGAAACGTCTTCTCAAAATTATTTTGCCAGATACAACTGCCACAAAATTCAATTAATTTTTTTGGGCTAATATATTTTGCCCAAAAACCCTAAATATATATTAACCCTAGCCCAGAAACCTTAGAATATCATATTGTAATTGAACCCGGGAGGGCAAAACGCGCCCACGCCGTGTGTTTTCTAGTAATTCAAGAGAAAGCACGCCCCTGCGGCATTGCTTGTTTTTCTCCCCAAACGCACTGATGTGGACGCGTTTTGGGGGGAAATAACCCTTTTCCCGTAAATATTTTTCAATCCGCCCTTTTCCGTTATTAAATTATTTTTTTAGTATTATTGGGTATTTTGCCCTATTTTTTTCCTAAATTATTAACTGAATAAAAAAAAAAGGTTTCAGTCAGTTAAATCAGTTTAACCGAAACCCTATAAATGGTTGCTAAAATAATCAAATCAACTGACCTATAGGTGGCGAATATTGATTAGGCATGGAGAATATCCAGACACTCAATTGAAGACAAATTCCTGTCTCATTGCCATCTTCTTCTTCATCATCTTTCTGTTCCTGTTTTTCTCTTATTTTCTTAATGAAAATTTTACTTTTTTTCTAACTGAAGGATCAAAATTTAGCTCCTCGGTTGCATCTTCATTCCTTTCACTTCTCTTCTCAGCTTGCCCCACATCTTCCCAGGTACTTCCATACATACACGCATATACACATGCATCCACACATATGTTTCTTGATAGTAATGATGATAATGATGCATATATACAGTGTATTTGTTTTTTGATTCTCGGGAATGATGTTGTTTTCCATTTTCTTGATGTGGGGTTGCTTCTTTTGCTTGTATCTTGGGAACCCATTTCTGGTTTTCTTTTTCCCCTGGATTTTGATGCTTGGGAATTCCTGGGAAATTATGGATACTGTTTTGAATGGTTATGTTTGTTATTAAGATTTGGGTTTGCTTCAAGCAGACTGTTAATGATTTGAATTTAATTGGCCGAGGCTTTTTGATTAGCTATCTAAAACTAGTTCTTAGGGAGTATTTGAAATCAAAAGGCTTTTCTTCAAAGCTGCTGGATTCTTAATGGATAAATCACAATTTGGTATTGGAAGTTGCTGAATGCACAATTTGGTGGTTTATGATGGGTTTTTCACAGGCTAGATCATATGCTTAAAATTGTTGGAAGAACTATATTATGAGAGTAGTATATGTTATTCAGACTAGGGTATGATATTGGATACAGATATGTACGGGTATGTTCAATTTTTTAACGTTTCTTCGTATATTCGGAGGATCATTCATGTTTAGATTGCTATTCTGGTTGAACTTTCAGATGCGGCTTTATTAACTGCATAGATCGACATCGATCACTAAATGTTTGCGTTTATTTCCCAATGAAAGCCATACAATGTATAGGTTCTTTATAACTGATCTTCTTTTGGCGTTCAATAAACTAATATCTATCAAGCTATACTTCCCATTAATTCATAGGACAATTTTAATTCTTCAAATTGGTGTTATTAGAAGCCTTATTATCTGCTTAACTTGTTGAACATGAGTTCAATATATATCTATGTTACTCGGACTTGTTGTGAGTGTCAGATCCGATATGCTTTAATTTTTTTTCTAATTTTTCCATTATTTGGAGGGTACTATCCCTATACGCATACCCAAATAAGCGCAAGAGTATCAGACATAAGTACTTAAAGAAAAATGAAGAGTGTCATATATTAGCACTTGATCCCAACATTGCTTCTTTGTACACAGGTTAGCACAAAAATTGTACCTTACGCTCTTCTTCCAACCATTGCCAGCAAGTTTTTGCTGGCAGCTAAAACTTTTTTCGCTTTCTTTCGAGGATCATGAGTCCCAATGCACTAAGACATAGTAAAGCCTTAGAGGGTTTGCATGGGGTGCAAGTGTTTCCTCATTCACAATCTGCATTAGAGGAGATTAACCAACAAGGGGATTTCCAATCCAGTCATGATAAATCATTCATTACAGCAAATCAACCACTATTGATGCAGTAAGTTAAAGCAATAAATATCTCTAGTGTTGATCTGTTTAAATCTTATCTTATCAATTTATTTCTAGAAAGCCTCGTGAATGCACTTGTTTTGCCTGTGATCTCCATATAACATACTTGCTTAAACCTGTTTTTCAGGGTATGGCAACAGAGACCAGCTTGTTTAAGGCCTGTAAGATGTTGTATGCAAGGTATGGCAAGAAGTACTAATGACATTCATTTTTCTCGAAGTAATTGTGTCTGACTCTGACTTGTTTTTAGACATGGCTATAGGGCTATGATCCTTTCAAGGAGCCTCCAAATACAAGAAAAAACTTAGAAAAAATCTAATATGCTTTCCTTAGACACATACCGTTTCTGACCCTCATACTTAAATTCGAGAAAAACAGTTTAAGGGTGCATGTCTTGGCTCTCAATTTTGCTATCTAAGATTCTTTGCCTATGCTAATCTTTGAAAATATTTGTTAGGGGACCAGAATCTTGTGGAGACAGTTGCCAATGTGTTGACATCACTCCCCTTTATTGCCCTTGGGATCCAGGCCCCTAGGTAATATTCTCTCTAGTTTGCATCATAAAAAGGATATCAATCTATCAATATATTAATTTGCTTCTTACAAAAGATACCAATCTATTTAATTTGCTTCGACAGTCCTATTTAAAGCATCTGTGATTGACATCTATGTCCGATATATTTCTAGTTACGGGCATGGTTGAAAAAACGGACCGGATTGATTCAATGGGTTGATCGGGAAGCGATTAGTCCGACAATTCAACCATATAAATTAAACCAGAAAATTAGTGAACAGCACAGAATCAGTAAAAAATCGAAATCTGGAATTGGAAAAAATGGGTACTAACCGGATTTTCTGGCTTTATCAATTTGGGATTTTTTTCAACAAAAGAATTTGGCTTTTTTATTATGTTTCAGTTCATTTTCATTGTAGCTTTTTTTTTTTTTTGAAAATATATGTTTCTTATTCTTTTATACTTTTTGTGAAATTATCTTTTATTATTAATTTATGTTTTCTACTTTTTCGAGATAGTTGAATATCCCGGTTGAACCTGAAATTGGAGGTCTAACTGGTTGGCTGTTCAACCATTGGTATCACCATATGGGTGGGAGGATATGATTTTTCCAAGAAAACATCTTAGAAAAAGAAAAAGAATATATCCATGTCAGGCATAGATACGAGTCTAAATAATATATTTTTAATAAAAACTGTGTTTACATGGATGCAGGAGAAATTTTAATACTAAGCTGTATGCTAATTCACTTATTGGAGTTGGAGTTGCCTCTACTTTGTATCATTCTTCTAGAGGAAAGCTGAGGAAATACTTAAGGTGGGCCGACTATACAATGATAGCCACTGCCACAGTGGTAAGTTTAAAGATGCTTGTATTCCAAGTAACTTGGAATTTTTAAGCATTTTTATTATGCACCATTTGCAGACTTGATTAAGAATATTCATTTATTTAACGTACAAGTTGGATAGGTGCTACGTTTTCTATTTTAAATTCTAAAATTTTGTAACTGAATCTTATTTTTGCAGTGTTTATCAAGAGCTATTCGGAATGAGAACCCAAAGTTACTAATGGCAGCTACGGCTTTACTTCTACCAGTGCAGCCTTTAATGGTTTCGGCTATTCACACTGGAATGATGGAGGTAACTAGCTCTGATTAAATTTCTTGAGAAAAATTTGTTGCAATTTATTCTATTTAATTAAAACCTATAAAACACAGAGATGGACATAACAATTTTTATTTATTTATTTTTTTTGTATATTGATATTTTTTATTAATATAATTAAATTTGAAATTTTGAAAATATTTTATTATCACAATTTATATCCTAACTTCAAATGTAATAAAAAATAAATGTAATATATATTATTTTGGCAGCCACAAAGCGAACAACGGACATGAAAACCACCAAAATATATAATTTTCTTTTTGGAATTCATATCAATTCATGGTGTATAGTTAGAACCCATTATACCTGATGTTGGCTGAATGCTTCAGCTTAACAATACAATTTGATCAAACTTGTGGGCTGAAACTGTTATTTTACTGAAAACTCTCTTTCATCCATAATCCATTACAGGTAGCATTTGCGAAAAGAGCAATAAAAGATCCAGAATTAAGGAAAGCACACAACGTGCATAAGATGTCATCACTGTTGGGAGGTGCTCTTTTCATTGCAGATGATATGTTTCCCGGGACACCATTCCTTCATTCCGCATGGCATCTCGCAGCCGCTGTCGGTGCTGGCACCTGTAACAAGCTTCTTGAGTAGCGTGTATATACATCCCAGTTCAATTCCTATATTTTCCATTAATCCCTTGCTATTCAATTATCCTGAGAGCTGGGAGAACGAAATTGCTTTGTTTTCCAAACACCAGGATCAGGTTGGAACTGTGATGGGATTTTTTAGATTCAAGTATATATTCAACATGGATATATTCAGATTGTTTTCATGTATTTGAAAGGTTATATATCTTCAACGTCCATGTTTGAAATGGGTGGTTTAGGAAGAGTCAGAGAGGCATAGGCATAGGCATAGGCATAGGCATAGAGGCATAGGCAGGATGTGCTGCATTTGATTGCACTTTGAACCCAAACTGGATTTTTTTTTTTCTTTTCACCCTATTATTTGTAATTGTTTTCCCAAATCAGATGTATTGTGATACTCATTATGTTAAAGGCAAGTGGATATGTAAAACCGGCGATTGTAATTGAATTGCCAAAAATCTTTTTCTTAACAAGCTGAGACACCGTTAATATGCAGTATTATGATTTTTTTTAAAGAATCTAATCGAATGATCTTGAATGGAATTTTATTAATTTGGATTTGTTTAATATTTTTTTGAAAAGTGCAATACAAAATTTGGTTTCACACTTAAATTTTTAGTATCATTTTAAACATATGCATCTAAATAGTATTTAAATTTATTAATTATTATGATATCTGAAATGTAACACTCCTACGCAACGTTGATAATACTATAGAATAACGTATTTTTATGTATTAATTTTGTGTTTATTCTGAGTATGATCATGCTAATTTGAGTTATTTATGATCTTTTATCTCATAGGGACTAAATTGGAGGTAAAAGTAAAATTAAGGGCCAAAAGCATAAATTTAGAGATAAAATGGGCCAATGTGCGACACAGGGAAAAATTGGTGCCAAAAGTGCAAGTATGGAGGACATAAAGGTTGAAATGCAAAAAGAAAAGATTTTATTCTATTAAACTCTATTTTGATTATATTAGGATAATTAATATTAAGATAATTATTAGAGATTACTTAATTTTAAGATTTTATCTTTATTTATTTTCAATTTAATTTTAAGATTTTATCTTTATTTATTTTCAATTAAATGTATTTATCTTTTAGGAGTTTAAGTAGTATTAGGCTATCTCCCCTAGCACTATAAATAGGGGGGAGGTGACTTAAATGGAGGTTCTTTTTTTTTTTTTAAAAACACTCTCTTCAAAAGTCTTTTGCTCTTTTCATATTTCCTTTTAATAAAATCTCTATTTTTATTATATATTTATTTTTTTCCACCACAACCACGAGCCACTAAAACCCATCTAGCCAAAGGTTGCCAAAAATCTCCAAAAAGGGCTCTTGAGGTTTAGAATCCGTACTTAGCTTTCTCAACAGGGTATTCATCGTTTCTCGCATTCCGGGGTGGCGGCTTCGTCCATATCCCTTAAAAAATGATCTTTTCAACGTGTGCAAGGCACGGCCGCTTTGTATATTTTGAGAAGGTTGCACAATCGGTTCGTTAGCTTACTACGTCAGAGGTTGGCAAGCCCAAGAGACAAAATGGCGTGAGATTCGCCATTAAGAAACGTTAATTTAGCATAAGATGATCCCACAAGAGCAATTGTTGGCTAGAGTCAGGTTCCACCAAATCGAAGTCTAAATCCTTAGAGATGGTGGTCCTAAGCGTCCTCTTCCACTGTAACTGGCTTATTCGGTTTGAGAAGAATCATCTAAAAGCCAAGAATTGAATCCAGGGCGGATCGAGGCAACTGGAGGCTGGAATCTCCCCATAAGAATTTCCTTATCTCAACTCTATTTCCTATTTTTAATTTTCACAATTCCAATTCGACTTCTCAATTCTGTTTTTAATTTATTTTCGTTTCCAGATCAAAACTTTTAATTCTGTTATTTTTATTTTTTCGGGAACGCAGGTTTTCTTGGACATGATTCTGCCCAGGATTTCGAGAAATAAGCATTCGTATAATCCGGTCCCTAAGGATTCGACCCTACTTTCCCTTTACTATTATTTTTTATTATTTTGTAGGGAATAGGATATTTTTGGTGCTTTCAACGACTGCATCAAACGTTTAGATTTCAAATAAAATAATGTTACATTCGATGTGAAAGGAATCTAAAATCCTATTCTAAAGAACTCCATTATTTAGAGGTTTAATATACTCATAAATTCATAAATTTCGCACACTATAATTTTGGCTTAATTCATAACTTAGCTGATAGCAAGTTAAATTTGTGCTTTTAATATTTTTATTTTTGGCTAATTTTCGATCAAGATGCTATTAAACTTGCATTTTCTTATCACGAATGAAATTGGAACGACGAAATTTAAAATCAAATAAAATGGGCTAAATTAGAACGAAAAGCAAAGAGGAGGACCAAAATTGAAGAATTAGTGGTTGACAGGTTAAAATCGGATTTTTGAAATTGTTAAAATTCTATAAATAATTTAAATTTGATTTTTAATTTATATTTTTAGGAGAAATCTTGCTAAATTTAGCATAAGGAATGTATATAAATACTTAGTGTTAGTGGCCTTTGAGTGACACACTTGAATACACATTTGGTTTGAGAATAAAATAATTCTTTTCTTTTCTCCATTTCTGCGTCAATGAAGTTTTGACATTCTGCCATTCTTTTTTCCATTTCAACACTTTGACTAAATTGCTTCCCAAGTCTCTTTCTCTTTCCACTTACCACTATTTCCATTAAAAATCATTTTCATACGCCAATTAGCATGATTAATTTCATGCTCAATTAGTTCCCTTTTAGTTTTAGCCCGATTATCGCTCCGACAAAACAATCGTGAGATATAAACTCACACTAAAAACTTTTCAACACAACATTCGCTATCTCTTCGGTATATAAGATAGTATAAATTCGTCTCTTAAAGTCAACTCAGTTTCAATTCAATAAGCGCGCGTTGGGTTGGAATTGTTTGGTGTATAGTTGGGAAGTCGAGTCGGTCGTACTGTATTCAAATTCCTGCGAACAAATTGGCGTGTCCAGGTGGGAAATGATCAGTTGGATTCAATCAAAGGATATAGTCACTACACCAAATCAGACTTTTAGCGGCGTTTTTAGTGGCGTTTTAAACAAAAACGCCACCAATATTACACAATAGTGGCGTTTGAAGGAAAATGCCGCAACAAAGCGATCAATAGTGGCGTTTTTATAATAAACGCCGCTAAAAGCGATATATAGCGGCGCATTCGAGAAAACGCCGCTAAATCTCTAACGTATAGTGGCGCTTTTAAGAAAACGCCGCTAATGTTCCGACCTATAGCGGCGCTTTTGAGGAAACCGCATATATCTCGACCTATAACGACGCTTTTATAAAACGCGCTAATGCTTGGACCTTTAAGCTACGCTTTGTACCAAACGCCGGAAAATATTTTTATTTTAAAACAAAAAGCGACGACATTTTAATTGCAATGTGAAAATGAGAAAAAACTAGTGGCGTTTTTTACAAAAAAGCCGCAAAATGTATCTTTAGCGGCGTTTTAACAAAACACCACTAATTTTTTTCAAAAGTAAACTACGCTGTTTTAATTACAAAGGTAAAATGGGATAAATTTAGCGGCGTTTTAAAAAATGCCGCTAAAGTCGACTTATAGCGGCGTTTGTTATAAACGCGCTAAATGTTATCTTTAGTGGCGTTTTGACAAAAACGCCACAACATAATTTTTATTTCAAAACAAAAACGACGTCGCTTTCATGTAAATATAAAAAGTGTAAAAAATTTGCGTTTTTTTATTCAATCTATTTCAAAACAAAAAAGCGTTGTTTTGATCATTTTATAATAATTAATTCAATTTTAATTTACGTTGAGTGTTGAAAATTTTGCCTTAGTGTTAAGGGTTTAGCATTTAGGGTGTAAGATGTGGGTCATATGGTTTAGGGGTTAATGTTTATACTTTGTGTTTTAGTGGTTTAGAGTTTTGATTTAAGGTTTAGTATTTGTGGTTATAGGGTTTATATATTTGTAAGGTTTTAACACCCCAAACCCATCTATGCGTTGAGACAGATTTGGTTTGTTACGTGATTGAACTATTCTTAAATCTTTAATGAGTTGAAAACTACATTATTGTTTACAGAGTTTAAAATTTGAAGAGAATTAAATTTTGATCAAATAAAAAAAAAAACATAAGTTGGAAATCATTGTATTATCAAAAACCTTTGGGTAATTTGTTAAAGAGTTAACTATAATAAGATATTTATAAAAGATTTTCATAAACTTTGAAAACTAAATTTTATTTTAATAAAAACATCATCAAACTTTAGCTCATGATTAAAAGTCCAAAGTAAAAATTAAATTCCAAACACACATAAAATCCATAAATTATTTATAGAGGCCATTTATTACAACATCCCAAAATAGTAAAATTAATTATTAAAAGTTCAGAGTTTTAAATAACCCATATATAGCAGTATGGCCTCCACGAAGTCATCCTCAGCTCAAGTCCACATCAGTTTCCATTACCTGAGATGGAAAGAAATTAAAGGGGTGAGTTACTTAGAACTCAGTGTGTAACTCACTTACCACCATTATTGGGCCGGATTGTCAAGATATTATCTTTGGGCTTGAGCCCAATTCGTAATTCAACAATATATCATGAATTTAAAATAATTAATAATGCATGAAAATGTAATTCCCAACCCAAACCTAATATCCATCCGCTAACACCCCGTACCAACCATCACACCTGTGGGATCAAGTCAACCCACCCGCCATCACACCAATCGTAGGCATTAAGCCTTTTTATAATTGTGGCATAGCCACCGAACTAGAGCAATAAGCCGATATTGTGGAAACCACCGAACTAGAGGCAATAAGCCGATATTGTAAGTGTAACCACCGAACTAGAGGCAATAAGCCGATATTGTGGCAGAACCACCGAACTAGAGGCAATAAGCCGATATTGTGGCAACTGGCCATTCTTCTCTTCATATATCCCACCCATGCAATTATACATGTACTTTAAAATATAAAATTTATTAACAATACATAACATGGTGGGTTTAACAATAATATTTCATTTGGCCCATAATTATAGCAATTTGTTTATTTAGCAATTTAGTGGGCTTTGGCCCATTTAACAAACTAGAGTATTTTGGCTAAATTTTAACGAACTAGAGTGTTTTGGCCCGATTTATCGAACTAGAGTATTTTCGCCCATTTTCACGAACTAGAGTATTTACGCCCATTTTCACGAACTAGAGTATTTACGCCCATTTTCACGAACTAGAGTAATTACGACCCATTTTCACGAACTAGAGTATTTACGGCCCATTTTCACTAAACATCCAATTTTCATAATAACAATTAATATCTCGAGGGCATTTTCGTAATTTTTACGATTTTGTCATTTTACGTATTTTGTCATAATAACATTTTTATGCGTTTTACCGATCTAATCGTTATTACGATTTACCAACATATCAAAATTTGACATCCAACAGAGACAATAATGAGTGTGAAAATTACACACTCGATCTCGTGAGTATTAACCCTTCTCGCCTCGGCACCTAAAATATATTTTGATTCGTTAGTCAATTAACTCGTAAAAATAAATCTTGATCGTTAATGGATCCAAAATCTTACCCTCTTGATTTTGAATCACTTGATTTTCGGTTTTGCCTCGCTTATCGATTCACTAGCCGCGAGAATCCACCAACGTATAACTTGACTCGAGGTTCGTACTACTTGAATAATGGACTTCTTTCGGAAGATGGCCCACAACCCGTGGAAAATCCTGATTGCGAAATCGCTCTTCGTTTGAATGGGGATTTACGATCCACCCTCTTACGATAACTAAACACCGCCTTTTCTTCCCTATCTTGACAGTCTTCAAGATCCAAAAGAATTTAGTTAGATCTAAAATAATATCAATAATACTAGAGATTTAAAGAGTAGGATTTCCTTACCAAAATGAAAGCGTTTCCAACGTTTCCACAATTCTCCGATCACTTGAATTCCAATCTCGTTATTGCACTAAATAATAACGAAATAAACGTTATTAGTATGAATGCTATATCAATCAAAAGACTCTCAATAATCCTATGATATTGGCCATAATATCACTAATCAATAAGTCAAAATGGAGAAACCTTACCTACGTCCCACGGTCGAAAAGAAAGATTAAGAATGATGTTTAATTGATGGAAGATTCGCTATAAATGATTAAGAATGGAAAAATAATTTTTGCTTATAGACACAATAACATTGGCCAAGAGAGTGAAGATGGAGAGAATTTTCGATTGAAAAGAAATAGTATAAGAACAAAAGGATGATGGTGATGTTGTTTTGATTTCAAGGAGATTAGAAGAAAAGAAAAGAAAAATATGAACTTTAGGTGCTGGTATATTCGGCCATGGCAAAGAAAAAAAAAGAGATTGATTTTGGTATAGGTGATTTGACAAGAAGAAAAGGCACAAAGATTTGGCTATCAAGATAAGCAAAAGGAATGACCAAATGGTCACAAAATTTTGGCTTTACCAAATGCAAAAATCGCCAAGAGGGATGTTGAAAGGAGAAAACAAAGAAAAATCTGCACAATGTGCAAAGAATAACCAAAGAGAAAAGAATGAGATTTTAGCCAAACTAACAAAATTTTGGCTCTCCTCCCCTACCAATATTGCCGCCCAAAGATATGGTCAATTGGCCATTATTTCTTTCCAAATTTTCCCCAGATAAGTGCCTTATGTCCCCTATCTTTCCTTAAACTTTTGATTCCATACCATATGTTAGTTGTTACCTTAATCCATTGATACACTAACCAAAAATACATGGTCAACACCTTCCTTATATGTCCCTTGAGACACTTCCTAGACATGAGCGAGAAAATTAAAACAAAAATTTTATCTAGGTGCTATACAAGGGATTCAACCTCTTCCCTCTTACTTGAACCCATGCGCCAATCTCCACCATGCCATATGCTTATTTTATGACACTTTTAGCACATAATTTAGCTTAAGTCTTAATCACCTTTGTTTCACTTCAATAAATTCCCAATAATAAATTTTATTCTTCTCCTAATTATGCTTTACCTCTCTAGGACTTTAATAAACAAGTAAAATAAAAGTAAAAATTTTTCCTTTAAAATCTAAACACCAAAATCATGCCAATTTAAATACTCGATTTTTAGGGTGTTACAACTCTACCCTCCTTAAAGAAAATTTAGTCCTCGAAATTTACAGTTGAAAAAGGTGAGGGTATTGTTGCCAATTGCATCCTCCTGCTCCCACGTAGCTTCTTCCACTCGTGGTTATGCCATAGAACTTTGACTAACGACGCTTTTCTTCCTTAGTACCTTGACATCTCGGTCTAGGATTTCCACCGTTCTTCTTCAAAGGACAAATCAATTCACTCAATTCTTCTACCCAAGATAATGTGCAAAGGATCCGACCTATAACGCCTCAACATGGAAACATGAAAGACATTGTGAATTTGATCCAACTCCGGAGGTAACTCAACTGATATGCCATCGACCAACACGCTTGACACGATAAGGTCCAATATATCTAGGACTTAGCTTGCCCTTCCTTCCGAATCAAGATCTTTTTCAAGGAGATACCTTCAAGAAAACTCGATCCCCACATTATACTCGATGTCCCTCCGCTTCAGATCTGCGACGACTTATCTATCATCCGAGGCTTCTTTCAACTGCGTGCTCGAATAACTTTTACCTTATCCTCGGTCTCGATATCATCTCGGGACCTAACATCATCTTCGCCCAACTCCAACAAATAGAGAGCGACACTTACGACCATACAATGCCTCGTAAGGTGCCATCGAATGCTAGGCCGATAGTCGTTGTTATACGCAGAATTCCGCGTTGGTAGATAATCCTCCCAACTACCCGAAGTCGATTACACATCCTCTTAACATATCTTCCAATATCTCGAATTACTCTCCGATCGACCATCGACCGAGGATGAAAAGCCGTCTTGAAATTCAACTTTGTTCCCAAGGCTTCATGCGAGCTTTCCGAATCGTGATGTAAACCTAGGGTCCCTATCCGATATAATAGATCTGGTACCCCATGTAACCTCACAATTTCGGATCGTAAAGTTTCGCCAATTTACGCAATGAATAATCCGTCTTAACCGGCAAGAAATGGCGGTCTTCACAACCGATCAACAATTACCCAAACGGAATTTTTCTTAGTAGGTGTTAACGGTAGCCCACTAACAAAATCCATAGTTATTCTCTCCCATTTCCAAAGAGGAATCTTTATCGGTTGTAACAATCCGCATTGGTAATTGGTGTTACGCCTTCACTTGTCGACAAGTCAAACATTTTCCCACAAACTCAGTAATCTCACGCTTCAACCCCGCCACCAATCATCATTCACGGAGATCTCGATACATCTTATTTCCTCCGGATGCATAGCGTAAGGGCTACTATGCGCCTCAGAGAATCGGTTGCCTCGGATCGATCTAAATCCTTAGGCATGCATACTCTTCCTCGAAAGCACAACACACCCTCCATGTTTATTCCAAAATCCTCAATTTCGCCATTTTCAACTTGTCGCGAGAAAGGTCCCAACTTCTCATCGATGTACATTTTTTCCTTGATTTGCTCCAACCCACGGCTTCACGAAGTTCGCTAACAAACCGCCATCCTCATACGGACTCATATGGGCAAAAGAGTCTTAATTCAGATATCGCCTTACGGCTTAACGCGTCGACTACCACGTTAGCCTTTCCGGGATGGTATTCAATGGAGAAATCGTAATCTTTCAACAATTCTACCCATCTTCTTTGTCTTAAATTCAACTCTTACGGGTAAGGAGGTATTTAAGACTCTTGTGATCCGTAGATTATGGACTTCTCACCATAGAGATAGTGCCTCCAAATCTTTAGAGCAAAGACAACGGCAGCCTAACTCCAAATCATGAGTAGGGTAGTTTACTTCGTGTGGTCTCAATTGACGAGAAGCATAGGCCACCACCTTTCCATTTTGCATCAACACACAACCTGCACCGTGTGAGACGATCGCAATAAACAGTGAATTCTTTTCCGCCTCCCATTGAATCAAAACCGGAGCTTCGTAGGGATCTTCTTCAATTTCTCGAAACTCTCTTGCTTTTTCGGTGAGGATATCTGAGCTCCCTTTCGCATTAGTTTAGTTAGGGTGCGAGAATCAACGAAAACCCTCTACAAAGCGTCTATAGTATCCATAAGCCTAAGAAACTCAATTTATTCTCGATGTTGGTGGTTTCCAATCCGAATAGCCTCAATTTTCCGAGGATCCACCCTTATTCCTTTGGTGATACTACATGACCAAGGAAAGTCACCTCCTTTAGCCAAAATTCGTGATTTACCAAATTTGGCATACAATTGCTTATCACGAAGTAATTGTAATACTATCCGCAAATCTTGGTCATGTTCCTCCTCATTTCTCGAATAAACTAATATGTCATCTATGAACACTACCACAAACCGGTCTAAATATGGTTGAAAGACTCGGTTCATCATGTCCATAAATGCAACTGGTGCGTTGGTTAATCCAAAGCGGCATCACTACAAACTCATAGTGTCCGTAGCGATGTCCGAAATGTTGTCTTATAGATGTCCGCTTCTTTCACCTTAAGTCGGTGATAACCGACCTTAAATCAATTTTGAGAAAAGCAAGCTCCCTTCAATTGATCAAACAGTCGTCAATTTCGGCAGAGGATACCGATTCTTGATCGTCAATTTATTCAACTATCGTAGTCAATGCACATACGCATCGATCCATCCTTCTTCTTGACGAACAAGACCGGTGCTCCCCACGGAGACACACTTGGTCGAATGAATCCCGATCCAAGAATTCTTGAATTTGAGCTTTGAGCTCGACCAACTCCTTGGTGCCATTCTATAGGGAGCAATGGACACCGGAGCCGCCCGAGCAAAAGCTCAATGCCAAATTCTACTTCCGATCCGAGGTATGCGGGGAAGTTCTTCGGAAATACATCGGAAATTCCTTCACCGTCCTCACATCATTCACGGATAATTCCTTGGCATTCACAAAGACAGATAAAGGCTAGGAATGCTCAGTATCCTTTCCGCACCAACTTTCAAACTTTTAATGTAGAAACCACATTTGCGGATAGTTCTTTCGCTCACCAATCATTATGACTTCCTTATCATCCGAGGTCCCATCGACATTCGTTTTCAAAGACAATCCAATTGCGCTAGATGTTTGACCACCAATCCATGCCCGAATGAGATCGAACTCATTAAAGGTAGTTCCATCAAATTTGCTAAAATACTTCCTCTTGGATTTTAAGGCACGTCTTTAAATATTTTATTATGATTCTTGATTGTCTAAAGGATGATTCATGTCATCTCATTTTCGATAATTTGATTCTAAATTGATTTCCGATATGGCACTAGATACATATGAATGAGTAGAGCCAATATCTATTAAGGCAATATGGTACATCAAAAATGAAGAACGTCTGGGTTATCACATCAGTGCATTCTTGTCTTGGCGGCGTCTAACTGCATAAACCATCCAGTCGTCTTGCATCTGCATTTCTCTATTACCATTGCCTCGACCGGTGCACCTTGACCACGACCAGCCCAATACCACCGACGACCGGTCCACGACCTCTCGGTGGGCTGTGATTACCTGGCCATTTGTGCATCATTATTACGGACTTCTTGAGTCGTATCCATTCGTCGAGGACAACTTTTGTCTTGATGTTCCATTGAACCGCATTTGTAGCATGCACCTTTTCCTCCAAAGATTCCCAAAATGCCTTTTCCCACACTCGGTGCAATCTCGACTTCGATTATTTGCTACCGGTTACGCCTTGGAACCGATTCATCATTTCGGGTTTCTTCCGAATCTCTTGGAAGAACCAGATCTGTGTGGTCTCTCTTGTTTCGGATCTTTCTTGTTCTGCTGTTCGAGTTCTTAGCCTCTTCGGCTATTTTAGCCTTCTCCACCAGAGTGGAAAAATTTCTAACTTGTTGCGGAGCAATCAGAACCCTCAGCTCATCATTAAGTCCATCCTCGAAACGTACACAACGTTCATGATCTGTTGCTACAATTGTCCGGGCATAACGGCTCAGACGTAAAAACTCAGCTTCATATGCTGCCACGGTCTTACTTCCTTGGACAAGATTCAGAAATTCCTTCCTTCGAGCATCAACATAGCTCGTTCCGACGTATTTTCCTTGGAAGGCAGCTTTAAAGAATTCCCAGTTAATCAGTGCGGCTTCAGTGCCTTCTCGAACAGTAAGCCACCACTGATACGCCTCATCTCTCAATAAGGATACAGCTCCTCTCAGTTTTTGCTCAGCCGTGCATTCCATATCATCCATGATCCGTTCCACAGCTTCGAGCCAGTATTCGGCCACATTCGGAGCTACACCAGAGACTCCTCTGAAAACTTCTGCATTATTTGCCTTAAGTCGCTCTGAAATTGACCCACGAGTTGTTGGCCCAATTCTAGTTCCAGCGACCCTTTCCAAGACTCGTAGCATTGCTTGAGTCAATGCATGATCTTCTTCCATGTGATCGCGTGATCCGGTCTCACTTTCTATTGACGCAAAAGGCCCACTACGCATATGATTTGGTGCTTCACCAGTAGCACCTCGGCCTCTACCACGCCACGTCTACAGCGCGCCCACGACCACGTCCTCTTGTACTCATGATTGCTTGTTCGCTTATCGATTACAAGTTTTATGAATCGAAATTTTGTTTGGTGTTTATTAACGATATTTTATGAGATTTGAGATATAAAGTTGTTTTTCTAGCAGTCCTATAGTCTCAATCTCTACGTTTTCTCATCTAACACTAGAAGTTCTAGAGTATTCCTATGATCATATCATAGTAATCATTTAAGCGATAAATACTTACTTGACTTGTTGGGATGCTTGTGGTGCCATCTTGATCTTTAAAATACCATTGAGCATTTTCATACGAAATTATTTTTGAACCCAAACCACAATAGAAGTTTTTGAACTGGCTCGATACCACTAATGTAACACCCCAAACCCGGTCTATGCGTTGAGACCAGATTTGGTTTGTTACGTGATTCGAACTATTCTTAAATCTTTAATGAGTTGAAAACTACATTATTGTTTCTGAGTTTAAAATTTGAAGAGAATTAAATTTTGATCAAATAAAAAAAAAAAACATAAGTTGGAAATCATTGTATTATCAAAACCTTTGGGTAATTTGTTAAAGAGTTAACTATAATAAGATATTTATAAAAGATTTTCATAAACTTTGAAAACTAAATTTTATTTTAATAAAACATCATCAAACTTTAGCTCATGATTAAAAGTCCAAAGTAAAATTAAATTCCAAACACACATAAAATATTTGTAAGGGTTTATGATTTAGGGTTTTATGGTTTATGGTGTTTAGGGTTTAGAGTTTATAAAGGTTTATGGTTTAAGGTTTTGGGTTTAGGATGTTTTAGGGTTTAGAGTTTGGAGTTATGTATTTAGAGTTTTATAGGGTTTAAGGGTTTAAGGCTTATAGTTTAGGGTTTAGATCAGTTAAGGGTTAAGGATTGATAGTTTAGGAGTTATGATATAGGGTTTAGGGTTTAAGGGAAAGGGTTTAGGGTTTAAGGTATATGACCCTCAATTCCGAAACTAAAATCCTTGAAATCAATTTCAAATAGAGCAGCGCCATTGTTTTGGTATCAATATAAAAATAAAATAGTGGCATTTTTTAAAATGCCGCCATAAATATTTAGAAATAGCGTTTTGCCTAAAACGCGCATAAATTCCTATTTTATTCGAATATAAACGATAACGGCGTTTTGGTATCAATATAAAATTGGAAAAAAAAACAAAGCATTAGTGTTTATAATTTAGTGGTTCAATTGTTTAATGTTTAGGGTTTATAAGTTTAAAAGGTTATGAGTTTAGGGTTTAGAGTTCATGACTTAAGGTTTAAGGTTTATAGTCTATGATTTAAGGTTTAGGGGTTATTCGTTGGGGAATAAGGGTTGAAGGATACATTTTTAGGGTCTATGGATTTAGGTGTTTAGGATTTTAAGGTTTAGGGTTTAGGGTTTAGGGTTATAAGATTCATAATTTAGTGATTTAGGGCTGAGGGTCGAGGGTTTATGGTTTAAGGTTTATAAGTTTAAAATGTTATGGGTTTAGGGTTTAGATTTTAAGATTGAAGGTTTAAGGTTTAGAGTCTACGATTTAATGTTTAGGGGTTATTGGTTAAGGATTATGGTTTAAATGCTATGGGTTTAGGGTTTTGGTTTAGGTGTTAGATGTTAGAAGTTTAAGTGTTAAGAGGACGGAGGTTAGGGTTTAGGGTTAATGGGTTAGTTAGGTGTTTAGGGTTATATATTGCATACATATATAAAAAGTTATATTTATTCAATATAAAAATATATTAATGTATTTATATTTTAAAATTAAAATTAAAATTGAAAAATTAAAATTAAAATTGGAAAAAATTAAAAGTAAAATTTTATATGTTAATTTAAAATTGTAAAAAATCTTCAAAAAATTCAAATTTTCTTAAAAGTTTAATATTCAAAATTTAAAAAATAAAATTTAAAAAATGATAATCTAAGCACAAAAATTTTGAAAGAAAAAATAAGTAAAAATGAAAAAATTAAAATTGAGAATAGTGGCGTTTTCATAAAAAACGCTAATATGTTTAAACGAGATCGCAATAGTATATGTTAAGTGGCGTTTGTTAAAACGCACATGGCGTTTTAACAAAAACGCCATAATAGTGTATGTTATAGTGGCGTTTGTTAAGAAACGCGCAAATTATTTGTTTATTTTTAGTGGCATTTTAACAAAAACGCCGCAATAGTGTATGTTATAGTGGCGTTTGTTAAGAAACGCCGCAAATTATTTGTTTATTTTTTAGTGGCATTTTAACAAAAACGCCGCAATAGTGTATGTTATAGTGGCGTTTGTTAAGAAACGCCGCAAATTATTTGTTTATTTTTTAGTGGCGTTTTATCAAAAAATGCCGTAATAGTGTATGTTATAGTGGCGCTAAACCAAAACGCCGCAAAAAAATGTTACTGTACTTTAATTAAAACGGCGTTGTTTTATAGTTTTTTAGTGGCGTTTTTAGATAAATGCCACAATATGTATGTTTTTAGTAGCGCGATTTGATAAACGCCGCAATGCTTGAATTATTTTAGGAAAAACATCGCGTTTTGCTCTCTGAAATCCCTAAATTGATTTTGCAGCTCTGATTTTAGTCCTCTAAAATCTCTGATTTGATAATCTCACGTTGCTGGTTTTTTCTGAGGTCTAGCGTTTTAGTCCTCTCCGATTTCCATCTTGATTTTGCATCGCAGGCGAGATTAATCGTTGTCCGAAATCCAAGCCTTTACCAATTCAAAGGTAATCTTAATCAATAATTCGATTTCTTTATTTATTTGTTATTTGGGTTTTGGTTTGAATGAGGTTAGTTATTTTTCGATTTGTATGTTGTTTAAGTTTGTTTGCTGAAAACAATGTTACAAATGAACTTTCCCCCTGAAATATGAACCATTACCCCTTTTTTTTAGGTCTCATATTCCTGTCATGAAATTAATCAATCAACGCGATCCTGAAAAAAATTGGATGACGAGTAAACAACCTTTTTTCTTTTTTGTTATTTAATCGTGTTGGTTCCTTTCAGAATGCAACTGTTCTAATTCGAATGGAAGTAAATGCAGGTTTAAGTGAAGTATGAATTGTATAAAATTCATCAATTTCTGTAAATTTGTATAATCCCCCCCCCCCAAAATGTTGAACAGAGTAAGTTGCATGAAATAGAAAATGTGTTAAAGAGTTATGAATAGACAAGCCAACAAGAATCCCATTTTCTTTTGTTCTCTAGCTTGTTTAGATAGTATGATTACTCCATTTGTGTGAACCTAATGAAATATTGAAACAAACCCATTTCTTTTCTCTTGAAACGAAAGAAACTTAAATGTAATATATGAATAGGAGGCTAACAGCATTGATTTTCTTGCTGTCTACAAAGATTTCGATTACTCGTTTTGTTTGAGTAATCATTTAGCATGGGAGGAATAACAGTTGTCCTATTCATATGTTTCTTTAATGCATGGGAGGAATAACAGTTGTCTTGCTCAAATGTTTCTAAGTATAAGAAAAATGGGAGAAGTCTCTCATTTTGGTGATATTTTCTTCATCTGCTCCAATCCTAGTTAAAACTTTACGTATCTTATTGCTTTGCTCCAGTATAGACCTTAGGAAGTTCTTAATTTTGATTGGTTCAAGGGCATGACAAGAAGACATATAGCAAATTGATATAATTTTTAATTTCAATATGGATTTTTCCAGTGATTACACTGTGGTGTTTGGGGGCAGACTATATTTCTGTGTCTACTTTAGCAATCAGGCTCTATTGCTAAGAGAGACCATGAAGTTTCTTGCACAAATGTTTCTAGTTTTTATAACCATATTCATCCAATATTTATGTTATAACAAAAGAAAATAGGGACTTATCTCCAAGCTTTTTAAGCTGGTTAGCAGAGAGGACTTATCTCCAAGTTTTTTAATCTTTATCCTATCATTATAATTGAGTTCTTCATTTTACATTCTTTTGGTTCTAGTTAACTATAATAAAGAATGTGATTGTAATGCATTCTGTCTTTTGGTATTTTATGGTGCTTTAGTGTTCTAATGCCAAATATGTGAAGATCATTAAGTTGTTGTGTGTCTAGATACACGCTTATATGAATATAATTATATTTTAATTAGATACCTATACAAGTATATTTATATTTCAATTAGTTGCACTCTTATTTCTTGGTGTTGAAAAAATTTAGTGTTTTATTACTAATCTGCTTTTAATTTTATGCTTTTTTTGACTTTTTAGCCATAAGATCTTGGGAACTTGGTGTCTTGTCCTCAGTGTTCAACTGATGACTTTGTTTTTCATAGGGCCTTCTGGTTTTGGTCAGAAGCCAGCATTTGGTTTTGGATTTACCCTTCTCATTCGTCCTCAACACTTTAGGAACAATTCGTGAGTACCCTTCTCATTCCCATGACCATCTTTTTATGTCTATGCTTGCTATTATATATGGATGCTTGCTAAATCATACAACTGTCGACTTTGGACAAATTCAATCGACCTAACTTCAAGATAAATTCAATCCAAAGCCCAAAAATCTCAATTTATAATTGAACAATCATAATAAGTATTAATAATTAATATAATTTTATAATATTACTTAAAAAATAAAATGTAAATAAATGACTATATTTTTTAAAGTGTTTCATAAGCATTGTATACTTATATTAAAAATTTATTAATAGGAAAAATAATTAATAATAATTTTATTATATTAAATTATAAAGTGAAATAATTTTTAAAAACATCAATTTAATACAAATAATTTGAATACTATAATTATATATGTATAAAAATATATAAAAATAATAATTATTAAAATATATAAAATTAAGCTTTAATAATAATATAGTAATATATTATATAACTATTTTCAAAAATTTAAACCGATTACCTAAACCCGACCTTAAACCAATACTAAATTGATATATTACTAATACATAATACAATAATGTATTATAATGTATTAGTATTACTAACACAAAATATAACATATAATTATTCCTAAAATATTAATACATATATAACTATTATTATACTATAGATTATAATAAAATATATAGTATTAAGTGATATTATAATGTTTAATTATCGATGTATATATATAAATTACTAATTTATTATATGATATGATATAACACTATATAATATAGTAGGAGGGATAATTTTCAAATACACGAAAAGTATAGAGACTTATAACATATTTCAACCAATATAATAGTAAATAATAATATTTAATAATATTTATTTTCTAAGCACCTCACAACATCTCAACTTATCTAATCTAAAAGAATACAAAACTTATCTAAAAGATAGTAATAACTTTTCATGTATTTGAATTCTATTATTTTATATTTAAATTGTAATAATTGTATTATTTGCTAAGTTGTATTTGTGGTTTATGCTAAACCCTAAAAACTTAAAACCCTAAACTTTAAACCCTAAACCCTAAATCCTAACCCCTAACCCAAAAACACGTAAATCTTAAAACCCTAAAACCCTAAACTTTAAACCCTAAACTTTAAACCCTAAAACCCTAACCCTTAAACCCTAAAGCATTAAAACCATAAACCTTAAAACCCTAAAACACTTAAGCCTTAAACCCTAAATCTTGAACCTTAAACCCTAAACCCTAAACCCTAAACCCTAAACACTAAACCCTAAATCTTAAATCCTAAAACCTTAAACCTTAAAACTATAAACCAAAACCCTAAACCCTAAATCATAAACCCTAAACCTTAAACCCTAACCCTAAACCTTAAACCTTAAACCCTAGGTGTAACAATGCCACGTATGATGAATCTAAAAGAATACAAAACTTACCTAATTTTAAGATCAAAATTTCATAAATTACATAAGTTTACGATCAAATTTCATAACTTACATAATTTTAAGTTAATATCAAACTTCATAACTTACATAATACTTGTATAGATAAAAGAAAAAAGATTCAAAGTATATAGGCTGGAAACCTGACGGGTTGCCTTATATCTCACTGTTAGATATAATGGATCCTCCCTAGGTGTAACAATGCCGCGTATGATGGATCTTAAAGAATACATAACTTACCTAATTTTAAGATCAAATTTCATAACTTACATAAGTTTACGATTAAATTTCATAACTTATATAATACTTGTATAGAAAAATAAGATTCAAAGTATATAAATTTGAAACTGACGGGTTGCCTTATATCTCACTGATTAGATATAATGGATCCTCCTAGGTGTAACAATGTCGCGTATGATGGATCTTAAAGAATATATAACTTACCTAATTTTAAGATCAAATTTCATAACTTACATAAGTTTACGATTAAATTTCATAACTTACATAATACTTGTATAGAAAAATAAGATTCAAAGTATATAATTGGAAACCTGACGGGTTGCCTTATATCTCACTATTAGATATCTTTGGATCCTCCCTAGGTGTAACAATGCCGCGTATGATGGATCTTAAAGAATACATAACTTACCTAATTTTAAGATAAAATTTCATAACATACATAAGTTTACGATTAAATTTCATAACTTACATAATACTTGTATAGAAAAAATAAGATTTAAAGTATATAGGCTGGAAACCTGACGGGTTGCCTTATATCTCACTGTTAGTGAAACACCCCAAACTCGGCCCACAAGCCCTGACCGGATCTGGCATGCTTCTAGGAAAAACTAGTCGATTCTTATTTGAAACTTTGCTAAAATTTTGCGTGTTTTTGAAAACAGTTGATTTGGGTTGGGCTCGAATTTTAAAACCCGTGTTGATTATGTGTCAAAACGTTTAATATTTATACTTAAGAAAAATGGACTTTAACTTTGAATTATTAAAATCGAGTCATACTTAGATAATTAAATATGCATGCATAACAGTTCAAACCAAGGCCTTATTACATCAAATCAAAACCTAAATTAAATCCAAAATACTTAAAATATAACAAGTCCAAAATAAAATAAAATCTTGTACTGAGCATGGCCACCACTAAGCTCCTGCCGACCCGGTCCATTAATGAGCGTCACCTGAAAAGTAATCCCACAACGGGGTGAGTCAAACAGACTCAATGTATACATCCAACATAAGTCTCAAATTAATCCAGGCATATCAATTCATACATCATAGCACATATACTTAATGATGCAAACCCGAACCCAAGCCTAAGTATCCATCCGCTACACATCACCCGTACCAACCAACACACCGTGGGGACTACTAAGTCAACCTATCCGCTACACGCCATCGAAGGCAGTCGCTGCAGTCGACGTGCTCATCGCCCTTATAAAATTCGTGGCATAGCCACCAGATAATTATTTCGTGACATAAGTCACCACATTCATATATTGTGACATAAGTCACCACATTCGGATATTGTGACATAAGTCACCACATTCAGATATTGGGGCATTAAACCACCAATTCACTTCCCCTTTACATATCACCCATATGCCCCATGTCAATCATATCATGCAATAACATGCTTTATTTCACATTCTTATCACTATTAACATATGTGCCATAATAGATCATAACCTACTCATAGTAGGAGTGGGTAAACATACCTGAGTATTTCGTTCGTACCATTGCATGGTACTTTTAGCCACTTCACACATATTTTTATTAACACATATATTAACGCATAACCATAAATTAATTGAAGCTTAGTGTGGGGGTACACATCTGATTTACTTAGCGCTTTATTGAAATCCCGAAAACTCGATCTAATACTTTAGATCCTTAATTCCTACATTCAGCCAACCTTAAGTACTTTAGCATAAAGCCATTCGGCTAATTAATTAAATCTCGAAGGACTAACGAAATTGAAATCTTAACTTATTGCCGATTTCACTACTAACAAATCTCGTGTAACACCCTGAATTAGGGGTTATTTGTAATTTAAATAAATTTCCATGTGTGCTTGAAGAAATAAATATTTTAATTGCTAGACATGTTTTAAAGGTCTAGTCATAACCCCGATTTAGGTTGGATTTGGAATTAAAAATCTCTTCCTAAGTGTTTTAAAGAAGGGAGCTAGGTGAGAAAGGGGTTAAGGGGAAATTTGGGCGAATTATGACACAAAGAATAGGCTTGGCACAAGTGGCTTGGTGAGCCTAAGGTGGTTGGCAAGGGAGGTCTTGGGTTCGATCCATGGGAGTTACAAGGAGGAAATGTTTTTCCTTGTGGGCTTTTTGGGCGTTAGGGCTAGGAAGACCTTAAATAAATTTCGCGTAAGGATCGGACATGAAAGTGAGTTGGTGGAGTGGCTTGGGTTTGGAGGTGCAAAATTGGGCAGGTCACGGGTTCAAACTGCCAAGGTTGCGTCTTGGAGTTTATTTTATTTTGCATTGAAAAGGGAATCGGCCTAGAAAGGCCTTATAATTAAAAGGTGAAGGCCTTATGTCATGAAAGTTTAATGGGGAGAAGTGGCAAAGGGCGTTGGAGAGTGAGGGTTGCAGTGAGGTCTCGGGTTCGAGACATGAAGGAAGCAAGGAGTTTTATTTTTGGGCTTTGGCTTTAAAGGAGTAAGGGCCAGGAAGAAGGCTTATAATTAAATGGTGGGGTAAGTTGACATGAAAGTCAATTGGGAGAGTTGGAAAGGCGTTAAGGAGATGCTACTATTGCCTTCACTGTGTCATTGGTTCGAACCCTGTACTGCACCTTGGTTTTATTTTCTTTTCTCTTTTGGTCTTTGGCGTGAAGGAGGGATGTTGGCAGCATATAGGACTCTTAAGTGATAAGATAAGGCTTATTTTTTTTGCTTAATTTTGGCTGGAAGGGGGGAGTAATTAGTGGTTTATTTGCTTTTAATTTGTTCAAGGAAGATTAGGAGATAGATGGAAGATTAAACCTTGCATTATCTTGGATAATTTAAGGCTGAAATTATCACAAAAACAAGGTGTTTCTTGATTTGGGTACTCTTTGGGGTGACTATAATCGGTTTGTATAGCAAAGAAGTGCCAAAAGTTCAACCAAAACTCTTTTCTTCTCCCTAAATTTGTCTTTGAATTCTCCATTGTTTCATAGCCAAAATTATTCAAAACTTCCACTTTTCTTGCTTCCTTTTAGCCGAATATACCCCTCTTTTAAGAGAAAATTTCCACTTCTCTTGTTCTTCTTAAGCGAAAATACTTCTTCTTCTTTTAATTTTACTACTGGCCGGAACCACTCCAACCTTTGCCCAAAAATTTCCTTCTTTTTCTTTCCCTAGTAGCCGAACCTATCTCTAAAATTCCAGTCCTCCAATTGTGCTTAGGCTGAATCTCCCTTGAGGAAAAGGGTGCTGCCGATTTTCATTAAGTGTGGTAAGGGGTAATCCTCTCCTTTAAAATTAAAGTTATGGCCTATGACTTTTACTAATACGATTAAAGCGATTGTAGGGAAGCCATAACCATTAAGGAAAGCTTTCGGGATTTATTCCCCTAAGGTAAGTGGTGGTAAGGATCTATTTTAATAGACAATATTTTTAGTGATCGAAAAGCCGAAGGCTACTAATATGTATGGTTGCCGATTGTAGGGAAGTGAAACAGATTTACATATCGTGTGGTGGTTAGTGTTCAAAGGACGTGTAGGTAAGGTTTTGGGTTCGTGTGAAACCCTTTGGTACAATCTTGGTTTGGCCGAATAGGCTTTTGATACTAACAAAGATGATTGGCCGAATGTAGGGTCAAGATCTAGCGTTGTAGATCGGAGTTTCGAGATCTAGGAATTACGATAGTAACAGGTGTGTAAGATCTCACTACACACTTTATTAATTTCATGACTTTGTTGTGTGCCCTTAATCTTTTGGTTGTGATTAGCTTGTGGCATAATCATGGTTTCCGGGTAAGTCCCCTGACTTGTGATTTTTGATATTCGATTTGCATGCCATCACATGATATTAAATGCTATGACATGATGATTGATGTATAAGCATGTCATGGTGGGATTGATGAGAGGAGGGGGATGAATTATGGACTGTCGTCAGTGGTTTTGACCACAAGATGGGTTGGCCCCATCAGATTATTTGTGACCTATGGTCATCAGTGGTTTTGACCACAACGATTGAATATCTGCGACTAAGTCCCAGTGGTTTGGTACCACCAGTGGTTTCGACCACACTTGATTATTTGTGACCTATGGTCATCAATGGTTTTGACCACACAATGGGTTGGCCCTATCATTCAATTTGTGACTTTAAGTCATCAGTGGTTTTGACCACACGGGGTAGAAAAGGAGTATGGATGGCTAGTTGGGTTGCATGTGCATGTTTATTAATGAATTGTGTATGAATTGTATTTTTTCGGGTAGGGGATTTACACACTGAGTCTTGGTGACTCACCCCTTCCCTTAACATTTTGCAGATGAGTAGATCACGGAGATGGAGCCGGAGAGGACTCGAGGCCGGCCATGCTTATTGTTGGAGTTAAATTTATTTTCGTTAAGTTTAATTATTTTCTTTCCTAAGTATTTTTAATTTGAGATGTAATAAGGCCGCTATTATTATTTTGGATGTTTATTTTACTTTTTAGTATACTTATAATATATTACAAATGAAATTTACAAATGTTAAAGTAAATAGGGTAAAAGTAACCTTTTCCAACTTAATAACTTTTACGAGTTTTCAAAGACGTTACCATCGGGTAACCAAAAATAAACTTAGTCAACTACAACTTGATGATTTTAAAATGTACATGATCAAATGTTTTCAAAAGGGTTTGAAAAGCCCAACTGTATTTATAAAAAGGCCCAACTGAATTTTCAAACTCCGTTTTCATACCTTAGCCAAATTTTACCAAGTTTTCACCAAACTATCAAAATGACTCAAATTATTTTACTCCGTGACATACCGGATCCGGTCAGGACTCATGGGCCGGGTTTGGGGTGTTACATTTTTGGTATCAGAGCCCGGTTCAAAACTCGGCTGTGAAGGGGGCCCAAGGCCCAAAATGTTGGTTTTTGGCCTTTTTGAAATGTTTTGGAAAGTGATTTCGGTTTGAACAGCATGACACCGAGTCTTCGGCACCTATCCGCCCAAGTAAGTACTTCTATCCATTTTTGTGAATTCTTTTGATGAGGGGTAGAAGGGTAAATTGGGAACGTAGACTACTAGAGTAGAACTGTTGAACCCTAGGGCTAGTATACCTCAACTATGCATAAGATTTAATAATTACCTAAACAAACCCTGTGAGTTGTCACTAAGCAAAGGATGTGGCAATCGTTATACGCATGTCTAGGATTGGATTCGGTGGGGGCTTGGTATTTAAGCAGTCCTCGTGACTCACCTCCTACTCACTTGAATCCTACCTGGTGCGTAGTAATTGTTCATCCTAGCTGAGACGACGTACTCACATGCTGAACATAATAAATAAAACCCGAAAGGGACTAGCCGTTTGTTTTTGAAACAAATAAAACTTTAGTTTTTTTTTAAAAAAAGACCCAAAATACCCCTCAGTTTGAAAATGACCAAAATACCCCTGGCTTATAAATTACCAAAATACCCTCCATGTGAAAAATTTTAAAATAGGAATTTCCAAAATATTCTTCTTTTGTGAAATCACTTAGAATCCAATTTTTGGAAATCATTTTGTGAAAACTCCCTGATTATGTGAGAAATTACTAAAATACCCTTATGGGTAAAATTACAAAAACGCCCTTAATTTATGATATTCCCAAAATACCCACAGTTTTAATCAAAAATTTCATCTCATAAAAAAAAAGTGCTCAAAAACCTTAAATTGCAAAAACGTCATAATTTTAGAAAATTACAAAATTGCCCTAACCTACAAAATTATCAGAATACCCCTGACTTTCAAAATTTTACAACATCACTACTTTGGAAAATACAATTATCAAAAAGAGCCCTCAAAATTTTACAACTTTTGAAATATCCCTGATTTGATAAATTTTACAAATTTACCCTGATTTGTGAAAAATTACCAAAATGCCTTGAACTTTGAAATTACCCAAATACCCCCGGATTTTAAAATTTTTTCAAAATACACCAAAAATTTAAGAGTTTCAAAATACTTTTTGACAAAATTATCTGAAAATCCTATTTTTGAAAAATTTCAAAATACCCCTATAGGACAAATTACGAAAATACCCCTGGGTAGTGGAAAAACAATCACAACGAACTACAACGTCTCCTTGAAATGAATGAATGAAAGACTGTGTGCTTGTTTGATTACGAAAGAACCACTTCTAAAACTCCTATCATAAAAATTCTTCGCGGATAACCAAGTGAAATACTAATGCATAAAATTCTTAAACAGATAAACGCGATCGTTAGAATGAGTTCAAGAGGTCGTGGACGTCCGCCGCGTGGCCGTGGTAGAGGTAGGATGACCCTGTCGGAGCCCGCGAGGTCTGGTCATGGGTCCGAAAATGAGATGCCGGATCTGCCGGCGGCGAAAACTGAGTTTCAAGACCATACGGGTGGTAACGACGTAGTATCCCAGGCGGTGCTACGAGTGTTAGAACGAGTAACTGAGGCTGGAGCGGGTGCAGGAACCTGTAAATCTATGGCTGAACGACTCCGAGCTAACGGAGCAGAGGTATTCAAAGGAGTGTCCGAAGTGGCGCCCAGTGCGGCGGAATATTGGCTAGAATCCACTGAAAGAATTATAGGTGATTTGGATTTCACCGCTGAGGAGAAGCTAAAGGGTATCATCTCTCTGCTACGGGATGAGTCATATCAGTGGTGGCTCACTGTAAGGGATGGAACGGTGGCAAAAATCTAACTTGGGAATTCTTTAGGGATGCCTACCAGAAGAAGTATATCGGAACCAATTACGTGGATGCACAGCGAAAGGCTTTCTTGAACTTGGTTCAAGGCAATAAGACGGTGGCGGAATATAGTTCCTTCGATTGAGTAGATATGCTCGTGGTATTGTGGGTACCGAGCATGAGCGCTGTGTTAGATTTAAAGATGGCCTTAAAGATAAATTGAGGATGATGATAGCTCCACAATAGGAAAGGGAGTTCGCGGTCTTGGTGGAGAAATCTATGGTTGCTGAAAGGGTAAGGCAGTCCGTTAGATGGAACCAGGATAGAAATTGGAATAAGAGGAGCTCCGGACCTTCAAAGTTTTTGGGTAATCAGTAAAAGAGGATAAGGTTTGGTGGGTCTGATCAAGCTGCTAGGCCTGCTGCTACTGCTAATTCTCAATGGCCTCCACGGTGTGATGAAAGTCTCACAAGAGGGAGTGTTGGAACGAAAATCGTGGATGCTTTGAATGTGGGCCTATGGAGCATTGGGTCGAGATGTTCAAGAAGAGCGGCTAGGTTTGAGATCCGAGGTCGGGATCGGCACCGAATGAAGGATAATCAACAACCAGCAAGGGGTCATGGTGCAGGTAGAGGAGGTAATGATGCTGGCAGAGGTCGTGGGGCACCGAGGGGAAATACCGGTGGTACTGAGGCTAGACAACCTGGTTTGGTCTATGCCACGAGGCGTCAAGAGGAGGGCGACGCACCGGATGTCATAACCGGTATGTTCCTGATCTTTGGTGTGCCTTATAATACATTGATTGACATTGGCTCAACTCACTCGTACATTGCTAGTAGCGTAGTGGAAACTTTGCATCTAGACTCTGAACTTGCTTCTAGGAAGATGACTTTAGTAAGCCCTCTAGGTCACTCCGTAGAAGTAAGTAAACTTTATAGGGACGTACCCTCTAGAACTCCAAGGGGTCGTGTTCTTGGCTGACTTGATAGAACTACCGTTCGGGAGTTTGACCTAATTCTCGGAATGGATTGGTTAGTGAAGTATCAGGCTAGTTTGGATTGCGCGGCTAAGCGCATGGTGTTAAAGACCGAGGAAGGAGAAGAGGTGGTGATGATAGGTAAAAGGAGAGATTACCTATCCAACTTGGTTTCTGCTTTAAAGGCGGAGAGGATGGTGAAGAAGGGTTGTGAAGCATATGTGGTTCACGTCTGTGCCTTGGAAGCTAAGGATATTGCTGTGGGGGATGTTCGGACGGTAAGTGACTATGTGGATGTGTTTCCAGAGGAACTCCCGGGTCTACCTCTGGACCGGGAGGTCAAATTTGGGATAGATCTATTACCCGAAACCGCGCCAGTATCTATAGCTCCGTATCGAATGGCGCAGAAAGAATTGGTGGAGTTGAAGGCGCAGATCTAGGAGTTGTTGGATAGAGGATTTATCCGACCAAGTGTATCGCCGTGGGGAGCTCTAGTGCTTTTTGTCAAAAAGAAGGACGGGACAATGAGGATGTGTATCGACTATCGGCAGTTGAACAAGTTGACGATAAAGAATAGGTACCCTTTGCCCAGGATTGACGATCTGTTCGATCAACTTAAAGGGGCATCGGTGTTTTCTAAGATCGACCTTAGGTTAGGGTACCATCAGCTCAAGGTGAAGGAGGCTGATGTTCATAAGAAGGCATTCCGTACTCGGTATGGACACTACGAGTTTCTGGTAATGCCCTTTGGTTTGACGAATGCACCAGCAGCATTTATGGACATGAAGAACTGGGTTTTCCAACCCTATCTGGATCGGTTCGTCGTGGTCTTCATAGATGACATTTTGGTGTACTCGAAGTCAGAAGAGGAGCATGACACACATCTTCGTGTGGTTCTACAAGTTCTAAGGGAGAAATAATGTACGCCAAATTCAGTAAGTGTGAGTTTTGGCTCAAGGAGGTGACTTTTCTAGGACATGTTGTTTTAGTCGAGGGAATCAGGGTAGATCCCCGTAAGATTGAGGCGGTGTTGGAATGGAAGCCACTGAAGTCAGTTACAGAAATTTAAAGTTTTCTTGGATTGGCTGGTTATTATAGGAGATTTGTGGAAAACTTCTCCTTAATCGCAGCACCATTGACTAAGTCGCCGAGGAAGGAGTTCCGTTTGTGTGAAATTTGAGAAGCGACAAGAGAGTTTTGATAGGTCAAGAGGATTCGGCGTAAACACCGATTTTAATTCAGCCTGAGGCTGGGAAGGAGTTCACTATGTACTGTGATGCATCACATACAGGACTAGGGTGTGTGCTGATGCAAGAAGGAAAGGTGGTTGCTTATGCGTCACGGTAATTGAGGCCTCACGAAGTCAACTATCCAACACATGACTTGGAATTGGCTGCTGTGGTATTCGCCTTGAAGATTTGGAGGCACTACCTGTACGGGGAAAGGTCTGTGGTGTACACGGATCATAAGAGCTTGAAGTACCTCCTGACCCAGAAGGATTTGAATCTGAGGCAGCGGAGGTGGATTGAGTTATTGAAGGACTACGACTGCTCAATCAAATACCACCTGGGAAGGCTAATGTGGTAGCCGATGCACTGAGTCGAAAGGTGGTGGCAGATTTGCGAGCAATGTTTGCTCATCTAAGTCTATATGACGACGGGAGCCTTTTGGCGGAATTGCAAGTGAAGCCGTCTTGGGTTAATGAGGTCAAAGAGAGGCAGTTGACCGACGAAGCTTTGAATACCTGAAGGTTGCAAGTACAGAGTGGTGAGGCTGAAGGTTTCAATTGGGCGGTGATGGAGTATTGTACTTTCAGGGGAGAATGTGCATGCCTAAGGATGATGAGCTAAGGTAGCGAATCCTTAAAGAAGCTCATAGCAGTGCGTACGCTATGCACCCGGGAAGTAGTAAGATTTATTTGATTTGAGGGAGCAATTTTGGTGGCCGGGTTTGAAGGGGGAAGTGACCGAGTTAGTGGGCAAGTGTTTGACATGCCAACAAGTTAAGGCTGAGCATCAATTGCCATCGGGTCATATACGGTAGGAAAGATCCCACATTGGAAGTGGGAGGAGATTACTATGAATTTTATGAGTGGGCTTCCCCTTACGCCCAGTAAGAAAGATGCTATTTGGGTGGTAGTAGACCGATTGACTAAGTCGGCTCATTTCGTACCGGTAAGGGTGGACTATTCGCTTCAGAAGCTAGCTAAATTGTATATAGCCGAGATAGTACGGTTACATGGAGTATCAGTGTCCATTATCTCAGATCGGGATCCTCGGTTCACGTCAAGATTTTGGAAGGCCTTACATCAGGAGTTAGGCACCAAGTTGAATTTCAGCACGGCTTTCCATCCGCAGTCTGATGGACAATCTAAGAGGGTTATCCAAGTATTAGAAGATATGCTGAGAGGATGTGTTTTGGACTTTCGAGGTAGTTGGGAGGAGTACCTACCCTTGGCAGAGTTCGCTTATAACAATAGTTATCAAGCGAGTATTCAGATGGCACCATATGAGGCGCTGTATGGTCGAAAATGCCGTACACCTACCTATTGGACGAAATTAGGAAAACATCGGATGTTGGGTCCAGAGTTAGTGGCAGAGACGGAGGATAAAGTTAAAGTGATTCGGGCTCGTCTTAAGGAGGCATCGGACAGGCAGAAATCCTACGCCGACCTTAAGCGCAGAGAGGTGGAATATGCAGTGGGTGATAAGGTTTTCTTGAAGGTATCACCTTGGAAGAAGGTGCTAAGGTTTGGCCGGAAGGGCAAGCTAAGCCCTAGATTCATCGGACCGTACACGGTGTTGAAACGTGTGGGACCGGTAGCTTATCAGGTCGAGTTGCCGGTGGAATTGAGCTAGATCCATGATGTCTTTCATGTTTCAATGCTGAGGCGTTATCGATCAGATCCCTCACACGTTGTGCCAGTAGCGAAAATTGAGGTGAGCCCAGACTTGTCTTTCGAGGAGGAGCCAGTACAAATTTTGGATCGGGAGGTCAAGGTTCTTCGCAGGAAGTCCGTGCCTTTGGTGAAGGTGTTATGGCGGAATCATGGTACGGAGGAGGCCACATGGGAACCCGAGGATGTGATGTGGCAGCAATACCCCTAGCTCTTCTGATCCGTAATTTGAGGCTGAAATTCTTTTTAAGGGGGTAGAATCGTAACACCTTGAATTAGGGTTATTTGTAATTTAAATAAATTTCCATGTGTGCTTGAAGAAATAAATATTTTAATTGCTAGACATGTTTTAAGGGTCTAGTCATAACCCGATTTAGGTCGATTTGGAATTAAAATCTCTTCCTAAGTGTTTTAAAGAAGGAGCTAGGTGAGAAAGGGGTTAAGGGAAATTTGGGCGAATTATGACACAAAGAATAGGCTTGGCACAAGTGGCTTGGTGCGCCTAAGGTGGTTGGCAAGGGAGGTCTTGGGTTTGATCCATGGGAGTTACATGGAGGAAATGTTTTTCCTTGTGGGTTTTTGGGCGTTAGGGCTAGGAAGACCTTAAATAAATTTCGGGTAAGGATCGGACATGAAAGTGAGTTGGTGGAGTGGCTTGGGTTTGGAGGTGGAAAATTGGGCAGGTCACGGGTTCGAACTGCCAAGGTTGCGTCTTGGAGTTTATTTTATTTTGCATTGAAAAGGGAATCGGCCTAGGAAGGCCTTATAATTAAAAGGTGAAGGCCTTATGTCATGAAAGTTTAATGGGGAGAAGTGGCAAAGGGCGTTGGAGAGTGAGGGCTGCAGTGAGGTCTCGGGTTTGAGACATGAAGGAAGCAAGGAGTTTTATTTTTGGGCTTTGGCTTTAAAGGAGTAAGGGCCAGGAAGAAGGCTTATAATTAAATGGTGGGGTAAGTTGACATGAAAGTCAATTGGGAGAGTTGGAAAGGGGCGTTAAGGGAGGCTGCTGCTGTTGCCTTCACCGTGTCATTGGTTCGAACCCTGTAATGTGCACCTTGGTTTTATTTTCTTTTCTCTTTTTGGTCTTTGGCGTGAAGGAGGGGATGTTGGCGAGATATAGGACTCTTAAGTGATAAGATAAGGCTTATTTTTTTGCTTAATTTCGACTGGAAGGGGAGTAATTAGTGGTTTATTTGCTTTTAATTTGTTCAAGGAAGATTAGGAGATAGATGGAAGATTAAACCTTGCATTATCTTGGATAATTCAAGGCTGGAATTATCACAAAAACAAGGTGTTTGCTGATTTGGGGACTCTTTGGGGGCTGACTATAATCAGTTTGTATAGCAAAGAAGTGCCAAAAAGTTCAACCAAAACTCTTTTCTTCTCCCTAAATTTGCTGCTGCCGAATTCTCCATTGTTTCATAGCCAAAATTATTCAAAACTTCCAGCTTTTCTTGCTTCCTTTTAGCCGAATATACCCCCTCTTTTAAGAGAAAATTTCCAGCTTCTCTTGTTCTTCTTAAGCCAAAAATACTTCTTCTTCTTTTAATTTTACTGCTGGCCGAAACCACTCCAACCTTTGCCCAAAACCCTTCAAAAATTTCCTTCTTTTTCTTTCCCTAGTAGCCGAACCTATCTCTAAAATTCCAGCCCTCCAATTGTGCTTAGGCCGAATCTCCCTTGAGGAAAAGGGTGCTGCCGATTTTCAATAAGTGTGGTAAGGGGTAATCCTCTCCTTTAAAATTAAAGTTATGGCCTATGACTTTTACTAATACGATTAAAGCGATTGTAGGGAAGCCATAACCATTAAGGAAAGCTTTCGGGATTTATTCCCCTAAGGTAAGTGGTGGTAAGGATCTATTTTAATAGACAATATTTTTAGTGATCGAAAAGCCGAAGGCTACTAATATGTATGATTGCCGATTGTAGGGAAGTGAAACGGATTTACATATCGTGAGGTGGTTAGTGTTCAAAGGACGTGTAGGTAAGGTTTTGGGTTCGTGTGAAACCCTTTGGTACAATCTTGGTTTGGCCGAATAGGCTTTTGATACTAACAAAGATGATTGGCCGAATGTAGGGTCAAGATCTAGCGTTGTAGATCAGAGTTTCGAGATCTAGGAATTACGATAGTAACAGGTGTGTAAGATCTCACTACACACTTTATTAATTTCATGACTTTGTTGTGTGCCCTTAATCTTTTGGTTGTGATTAGCTTGTGGCATAATCATGGTTTCCGGGTAAGTCCCCTGACTTGTGATTTTTGATATTCGATTTGCATGCCATCACATGATATTAAATGCTATGACATGATGATTGATGTATAAGCATGTGATGGTGGGATTGATGAGAGGAGGGGGATGAATTATGGACTATCGTCAGTGGTTTTGACCACAAGATGGGTTGGCCCCATCAGATTATTTGTGACCTATGGTCATCAGTGGTTTTGACCACAACGATTGAATATCTGCGACTAAGTCCCAGTGGTTTGGTACCACCAGTGGTTTCGACCACACTTGATTATTTGTGACCTATGGTCATCAGTGGTTTTGACCACACGATGGGTTGGCCCCATCATTCAATTTGTGACTTTAAGTCATCAGTGGTTTTGACCACACGGGGTAGAAAAGGAGTATGGATGGCTAGTTGGGTTGCATGTGCATGTTTATTAATGAATTGTGTATGAATTGTATTTTTCCGGGTAGGGGATTTACACACCGAGTCTTGGTGACTCACCCTTCCTTAACATTTTGCGATGAGTAGATCGCGGAGATGGAGCCGAGAGGACTCGAGGCGCCATGCTTATTGTTGGAGTTAAATTTATTTTCGTTAAGTTTAATTATTTTATTTCCTAAGTATTTTAATTTGGGATGTAATAAGGCCGCTATTATTATTTTGGATGTTTATTTTACTTTTTAGTATACTTATAATATATTACAAATGAAATTTACAAATGTTAAAGTAAACCGGGTAAAAGTAACCTTTTCCAACTTAAAAACTTTTACGAGTTTTCAAAGACGTTACCATCGGGTAACCAAAAATAAACTTAGTCAACCGAAATTTGTAGTCTTTCCTACCTTGCAATCGGCTAACACTAAGTCACTTGATTTGGTTAGTTTTCAGCTTTTAAATAATTAAGAAATAGATTTGAACCACCAAATATAGCCTTGGCCGATTACATATGTCCACTTACCTTAAATCTGAAATCCTGAAGATTGCCTTCTTGAAATTGGCTAGACCTTAAATCACTGAACTAATTAGTTTTGACTTTTTAAATGGAGTAAGAAATAGATCTAATCACTAAATAGGCATTGGCCGAGTATCCAATATGACTCACCTTAGATCTTTAAGATCCCGAAAGATCCTTCTACTTGTAGTCGACAACACCTAACTCCCGAAGCCTCCTTCCAAGTTTCAGCCAAGATCAATAATAGGAATTAGTTCCTAAATTTTTGACAAGCCTAAAAGAAAAAGAATGGAAACCGAATGAAAATTGGTCCTTACCCTTATTACAGGAATCGACTGCTCCTTGTTGAACCCACCAAGGTATTCGGCTATAGGCTAGGTGTTGGATCAATCAAGTTTCGACTTTTGGTGTTTTGATTAACAATCGGCTATTGCTAGAAAGGCTTACCTTCGGCTTTTGGAGAGTTGTAAAAAGAAAAAGAAAGTTGATGATGGAGATTTAGCTAGAGAAAGAGTTGAAAGAAAAAATTTGAGAGAAGGAAAGAGAGATGATAAGAAATTCGGCAAGCACTAAAAGAGAGAAAAGATGAGTGTCTTTTGTTCTAATTAAAAATTCGACACTTATGCCTTCCTTTCATGACCGATTTTTACCAACCAAGGAGTCCCTTGGCCGGCCACTATATCCATTTGCTTCTCCTCCTTTATCTTTTATCTAAAAAGAATAATTATCACAAAGAGTTTAATCATATTTAAAGCTCCTCCCTCAGTCTCCCAATGTCGTCCACCTCTACTCCTTATTGCTGAAAAATAAAATCTTTTATTTTCTTTCCTTGTGACTCGAACCTAGGCCCATTTGCACCTACTTGTGGTGTCACTTACAGAGGCTTTAAGTGGGCATACAGAGCCACTTTACCAAGCCCAATTTCATGTCATGTTTTCCATACTATTTCTCTTAAGGCCACCCTACTTAGCTTCCTCTTTTAGAATTAGAATCTAATAATTTCTAAGGCACTCCCCTATTTTCTAAAGGTCACAAAATTCATACAACACATTCTTAATCACACAAGGCATGCTATTTCACACAATTTAGTAATAATGCATAAGCCATAGTCCGAGATATTACAGTTCTACCCCCTTAAAATAATTTTGACCTCGAAATTACCTGGCTAGAATAGGTGGGGGTATTGCCGTCGCATTGCTTCTTCTGACTCCCAAGAAGCTTCCTCCAATCCATGATTTCACCATAACACTTTGACTAAAGGGACTGACTTCCTTCGAAGCACCTTCACATCTCGTTCCAGAATCTGAATCGGCTCTTCCTCATAAGATAGATCTAGTCTTAGCTCCACCTCTTCAACCGAAACTACATGAGATGGATCCGATCGATATCGACGTAGCATGGAGACATGAAATACGTCGTGCATCTGCTTCAATTCTGGTGGCAACTCCAACTGGTATGCCACTGGTCCAACTCGCTTCATTACTCGATAAGGCCCTATAAACCTTGGACTTAGCTTCCCTTTTCGACCAAATCTCATCACCTTCTTCCAAGGCGAAACTTTAAGGAACACTTGATCTCCCACATCAAATTCTATTTCCTTTCGTTTGAGATCCGCACATGACTTCTGTCTATCAGATGCCTCCTTTAATCGAGCTTGAATTACACTAACCTTCTCCTCAGACTCTGCCACAATTTTCGGACCCAAAATCTGACGTTCTCCCAATTCTGTCCAACATGTAGGAGTCCGACACTTCGACCATCTGATTGCTTCAGACAAGTGCCATCCGAATACTTGCACGATATTTGTTATTGTATGCAAATTCCGCTAGAGAAAAATATTCTTCCCAACTTCCTCTGAAGTCTATCACACAGCCTCTCAGCATATCCTCTAGTACTTGGATCACTCATTCAGATTGGCCGTCCGACTGTGGATGAAAAGCTATACTGAAATCCAATCTAGTGCCTAAAGCCTGATGTAAAGCTTTCCAAAACCGAGACGTGAACCTCGGATCCCTATCCGAGATAATTGACATCAGCACTCCATGCAACCTCACAATCTCTGCTACATACAACCTTGCTAACTTCTGTAGGGAGTAGTCAACCCGCGTTGGAATAAAATACACGAACTTTGTCAGCCGATCCACTATCACCCATACCGAGTCCTTCTTAGTAGGCGTAAGGGAAAGCCCACTAACGAAGTCCATGGTAATTCTCTCCCATTTCCACTACGGAATTTGTATTGGCTGAAGCAATCCGACGGAACTTGATGTTTAGCCTTAACTTGCTGACACGTTAGGCATTTCCCTACAAATTCGGTAACTTCCCTCTTAAGACCAGTCCACCAAAATTGTTCCCTTAGATCTCTGTACACTTTACTACCTCTGGGATGCATAGCACAAGGGCTACTATGCGATTCCCGAAGAATTCTTTACCTAATCTCCTCGTCCTTCGACATACAGACTTTTTCCTTGAAACACAATACTCCTTCATCGTTAATACCATAATTTTCCAACTCTCCATTCTGCACTTGTCTTAGCTTAGCACTTAGATCCTCATCCACCAACTGTCCCTCTTTCACCTCATTCAGCCATGTCGGCTTAACTTGCAACTCTGCCAGCAGACTTCCATCATCATACAAACTTAAATGCACAAACATCGCCCTTAGATCCGACACCACCTTTCGACTTAAGGCGTCCGCCACTACATTTGCCTTGCTCGGGTGATACTCTATTGAACAATCATAGTCCTTCAATAGTTCCACCCACCTTCGCTGTCTCAGATTCAACTATTTCTGAGTCAATAGATACTTAAGGCTCTTGTAGTTTGTGTAGATTACCGACTTTTCTCCATAGAGATAGTGCCTCCACACCTTAAGAGCAAAGACCACTATCGCTAGTTCCAAATCATCCGTCGGGTAGTTAACCTCATGTGCCCTTAGTTGTCGAGACGCATAAGCAACTACATTCCCATCTTGCATTAACATGCATCCCAATCCTATATGGGAAGCGTCACAATACACCACAAAATCCTTTCCCGCCTCCGGTTGAATCAAAACTGGAGCTTCAGTCAAGACCCTCTTAAGCTTCTCAAAGCTCTCCTGTTGCTTATCTATCCAAACGAAAGGTACTTTCTTTCTCAGCATCTTTGTCAAAGGTGCGGCTATCGACGAGAACCCTTCCACAAACCTTTTATAATAGCCTGCCAATCCTAAGAAACTCCAAACTTTTGCCACAGACTTAGGGAGTTTCCAATCCAAAACTGCCCCAATCTTCCGAGGATCCACCCTTATTCCTTCAGCAGATACCACATGTCCTAAAAACGTAACCTCCTTAAGCCAAAATTCACACTTGGTGAATTTGGCGTAGAGCTTCTTTTCCCTTAACACTTGTAACACAATTCAGAGGTGCTCATCATGTTCTTCCTTAGACTTCGAATACACTAAAATATCGTCTATGAACACAACAACAAATCGGTCCAGATAGGGTTGGAAAACCCGGTTCATCATGTCCATAAACGCGGCTGGGGCATTCGTCAATCCAAACAGTATTACTTCGAACTCAAAATGCCCATATCTTGTCCGAAAAGCCGTCTTATGGATATCTACCTCCTTCACCTTAAGCTGATGATATTTGGACCTCAGATCTATCTTTGAGAAAATCGCGACTCCCTTAAGATGATCGAACAAGTCGTCAATCCTTGGCAAAGGGTACTTGTTCTTGATGGTCAGCTTGTTCAACTAACGATAATCTATGCACATGCGCATAGTTCCATCCTTCTTTCTCACAAACAAGACCGGTGCTCCTTATGAAAACACACTGGGTCGAATAAACCCGCAGTCTAGCAACTCTTGAATTTGAGCCTTGAGCTCAACCAACTCCTTTGGTGCCATTCTGTATGGGGCAATTGACACAGGAGCTGTACCCGGGAGCAAATCGATTCCAAACTCCATCTCCCCGTCAGGGGTATTCACAGTAATTCCTCCGAAAGACATCCACAAACTCCCTTACAGTTCTAACTCCACTAACTCCCCCTTCGTTTGTATCCAAAGCACAGATGAAGGCCAAAAATGCCTTACACCCCTTCCGAACCATCTTATCCGCCTTTAATGCCGAAACTACGTTAGACAAGTAGTTCATTCTTTCTCCTATCATAACCATCACCTCATCCTCTGGGGTCCTTAACTCCATTCGTTTGGCTGTACAATCCAATACAGCTCGATGCTCCACTAGCCAATCCATGCCAAGTATAAGATCAAATTCCTCGAAGGGTAATTCCATTAAGTCGGCAAGAAATACCGCTCCTTGAAGTTCCAAAGGTACTCTCTGAAACATCCTATTCACCACTACAGTTTGGCCTAATGGGCTTACTACAGTCATCTCCCTATCAGATAGTTTAGAGGCTATCCCTAGAGTTTCAACTACTCTACATGCAACATAAGAATGGGTCGAGCCCACATCAATCAAAGCAACATAGGGTTTGCCAGATATAAGGAATGTACTAGTTATGACGTCCGGTGCGTCTCCGTCCTCCTTCCGGTGAACCGCATAGACTAAACCCACCGCTGGCCTCCGTGTTAGCACCACCTCAGCTCGGTATTCCTCGTCCTCTACCAGAACCATTACCTCTGCCAGTCGAACCACGACCTCACGGTGGCTGCTGTCCTCCTCTTCTAGCTTGGTTAGAACCTTGACTTACTGGTCGTCCCCCTTCAGTTCTCATCGGGCAATCCTTAATCATGTGGTCCTTGGACCCACACTTAAAACATCCTCCTATCTTTTTCCAACACTCCCTCAAGTGCTTTTTCCTTGACCGATCACAAGTACACATCGCCTCCCAAGCGACTTGTTGACCTCATGCCCATCAACTCTAGGCCTCTTTTGCTCATTTCTAGATGGCCTTGAAGATCCAAATCCTCTTTTCTACCTATTTTGATCGGTGTTCTGCCTTATAGAATCCTTAATTCCCTCGGCTACCTTAGCCTTCTCCACCAACACAGCAAACTTCTGCTCCTGTTGTGGAGCTATCAGCAACCTCAGATCATCCCTTAGTCCGTCCTCAAATCAAACACACCGCTCATGCTCAGTAGATACTATCCTCCGAGCATAATGGCTCGATTTAGAAATTTAACCGTCAGACTCACCACGGACTTGTTCCTTGAACCAAATTTCTTAAATGCCTTTCTCTCGCATCAATATAATGAGTGCCAACATACTTCTTCTGGTATGCCGCCTTAGCATACTCCCAAGTGAGTTCCTCAGCTGTAGCACCATCTCGCACCGTGAGCCACCATTGATATGACTCATCGCGGAGAAGCGACACCAACCCTTTCAGCTTTTCCTCGTCAGTTAAATCGAGCTCATCCATAATCCGCTCGGTCACTTCCAACCAATATTCAGCGGTACTGGGTGCCACACCAGATATACCACGGAACACCTCAGCTCTGTTGGCTCGAAGTCGCTCAGGTACCGACTTTCGAGCTCCCATGCCTCCACCCACTCTAGCCACCCTTTCCAAAACCCACAGCATCGCCTGTAACACTGCGTCATCCCCCGTCTGATCCTGATATTCCACATCAGCGGCTGGTGGTGGTGGTGGCATTTCATTCTCAGATCCTTGACCCGATCTAACGGGTTTAGACACGGTCATTCGGCCTCTTCCACGGCCACGCACATTGCGACCACGTCCCCTAGAATTCATACTTTCGCTTTGCGTTTATCTGATTAAAGAGTTTTATGAATTAGTTTGGTTCCACTGATTTATCACGAATAGTTTTATGTTTAATAGTTATAGGAAGTAGTTCTTTCGTTTCATACACATACAGTCTCACATCATTCATTTAGTCATACACATGAACTTGCGTCCATTACAGAGAAATGTTGTAGTTGTCGTTGTTTGTTGTTTTCCACTACCCAAGGGTATTTCTGTAATTTTGTCCTATAAGGGTATTTTAGTAATTTTTTTCAAATTAGGGTATTTGCAAATGTTGCAAAATAGAGATTGATGATATTTTACAAAATTAAAATCCTTGTTGGAAAAATTTCAAGGGTGAAATGATAATTTTATTCACTAGGGGTATTTTTTGTAATTTTACAAGCCAGGGTCATTTCGGTAATTTTTGCAAAATATGGTTCCTGGTGACTTTCCAAAATAAGGGTATTGTTAGAGATTTCTAAATTGAGGGTACTTCGGTAATTTTCCTTACTGAGGGTATTTTGGTCATTTGTACATGTTAGGGGTAATTTGGTTATTTTACAAATCGGGGTAATTTCGTAAATCTTCCAAATCAGGGTGTCTTATTATAAAGTAGGGTGTTTGTATATTTGTAAGGTAAGAGAATCTTGATAAAAACTGTGGTGGTATGGAAATTTTATAAACCAAGGTCATTTTAGTAATTTTTTGACTGTGGGTATTTGAGTAAATCGAGATTATTTTAGAAAATTTTTTTCAAAATAGTTTTCCTATACATCAGAGGGGTCATTTGGTGATTTTAAAACTAGGATTTTTGTGGAAATATGGCTAGTCCTTTTCGGGTTTTAGTTATTGGGTTTAGCCTGTGGTCGAGTCCTCTTGTAAGGGTGAACCATTACTACGCACTGTAGGATTCAAGTGGGTAGGAGGTGAGTCACTAGGACTGCTTAAATACCAAGCTCCCACTGAAACCAATCCTAGACATGCACACAACGGTTGCCACACCCTAACTCGGCGATGTAGACACCGGTTTGTTTAATTGTGCATTAAAGTTTTATGTAATTGTTGGGGTAAACTAGTCCTATAGTTCAAGTACTTATCATACTAATCTACGTTCCATTTCTACCCTTCTACAAATCATACAATAACTCACACAATAGGTAGGGGTACTTACCTGGTGGACTTCGGGCCGGAGACTCAGGTGCCATGCCAGAAAGCCTGCTCATTTCTTAGAAAAACCCAATTTTCCAAAAGAAAACGTTTTGGGCCCTAAAAGCCCTCAAGGCTGAGTTTTGAATCGGGCTCTGATACCAAAATGAAACACCCCAAACACAGCCCACAAGCCACGACCGGATCTCGCATACTTCTAGGAAAAACTAGTCGATTCTTATTTGAAACTTTGCTAAAATTTTGCGTGTTTTGAAAGCAGTTGATTTGGGTTGGGCTCAATTTTAAAACCCCGTTGATTATGTGTCAAAACGTTTAATATTTATACTTAAGAAAATGGACTTTAACTTTGAAGTATTAAAATCAAGTCATACTTAGATAATTAAATATGCATGCATAATGATTCAAACCAAGGCCTTATTACATCAAATCAAAACCCAAATTAAATCCAAAGTACTTAAAATATAACAAGTCCAAAATAAAATAAAATCTTATATTGAGCATGGCCACCACTAAGCTCCTGCCGACCCGGTCCATTAATGAGCGTCACCTGAAAAGTAATCCCACAACGGGGTGAGTCAAACAGACTCAATGTATACATCCAACATAAGTCTCAATTAATTCAGCATATCAATTCATACATAATAGCACATATACTTAATGATGCAAACCCGAACCCAAGCCTAAGTATCCATCCGCTACACATCACCCGTACCAGCCAACACACCGTTGGGACTACTAAGTCAACCCTCCATCTGCTACACACCATCGAAGGCAGTCGCTGCAGTCGACGTGCTCATCGCCCTTATAAAATTCGTGGCATAGCCACCAGATAATTATTTCGTGACATAAGTCACCACATTCATATATTGTGACATAAGTCACCACATTCGGATATTGTGACATAAGTCACCATATTCAGATATTGGGGTATTAAACCACCAATTCACTTCCCCTTTACATATCACCCATATGCCCCATGTCAATCATATCATGCAATAACATGCTTTATTTCACATTCTTATCACTATTAACATATGTGCCATAATAGATCATAACCTACTCATAGTAGGAGTGGGTAAACATACCTGAGTATTTCGTTCGTACCATTGCATGGTCCTTTTAGCCACTTCACACATCTTTTTATTAACACATATATTAACGTATAACCATAAATTAATTGAAGCTTAGTGTGGGGGTACACACCTAATTTACTTAGCGCTTTATTGAAATCCCGAAAACCTGATCTAATACTTTAGATCCTTAATTCCTACATTCGGCCAACCTTAAGTACTTTAGCATAAAGCCATTCGGCTAATTAATTAAATCCCGAAGGACTAACGAAACCGAAATCTTACCTTATTATCGATTTCACTACTAACAAATCCCGAAATTTGTAGTCTTTCCTACCTTGCAATTGGCTAACACTAAGTCACTTGATTTGGTTAGTTTTGGCTTTTAAATAATTAAGAAATAGATTTGAACCACCAAATATAGCCTTGGCCGATTAGATATGTCCACTTACCTTAGATCTGAAATTCCGAAGATTGCCTTCTTGAAATCGGCTAGACCTTAAATCACTGAACTAATTAGTTTCGACTTTTTAAACGAAGTAAGAAATAGATCTAATCACTAAATAGGGCTTGGCCAAATATCCAATATGACTCACCTTAGACCTTTAAGATCCCGAAAGATCCTTCTACTTGTAGTCGACAGCACCTAACTCCCGAAGCCTCCTTCCAAGTTTCGGGCATGATCAATAATAGGAATTAGTTCCTAAATTTTCGACAAGCCTAAAAGAAAAAGAATGGAAACCAAATGACAATTGGTCCTTACCCTTATTACAGGGATCGACTACTCCTTGTTGAACCCACCAAGGTATTTGACTATAGGCTAGGTGTTGGATCAATCAAGTTTCGGCTTTTGGTGTTTTGATTAACAATCGGCTATTGGTAGAAAGGCTTACCTTCGGCTTTTAGAGAGTTGTGAAAAGAAAAAGAAGGTTGATAATGGAGATTCGGCTAGAGAAAGAGTTGAAAGAAAAATTTTGAGAGAAGGAAAGAGAGATGATAAGAAATTCGGCAAGCACTAAAAGAGAGAAAAGATGAGTGTCTTTTGTTCCAATTAAAAATTCGGCACTTATGCCTTCCTTTCATGACCAATTTTTACCAACCAAAGAGTCCCTTGGCCAGCCACTATATCCATTTGCTTCTCCTCATTTATCTTTTATCTAAAAAGAATAATTATCACAAAGAGTTTAATCACATCTAAAGCTCCTCCCTCAGTCTCCCAATGCTGTCCACCTCTACTCCTTATTGCTGAAAAATAAAATCTTTTATTTGCTTTCCTTGTGACTCGAACCTAGGCCCATTTGCACCTACTTGTGGCATCACTTACAGAGGCTTTAAGTGGCGCCTTGTAGCCACTTTACCAAGCCCAATTTCATGTCATGTTTTCCCTACTATTTCTCTTAAGGCCACCCTAATTTCTAAGGCACTCCCCTATTTTCTAAAGGTCACAAAATTCATGCAACACATTCTTAATCACACAAGGCATGCTATTTCACACAATTTAGTAATAATGCATAAGCCATAGTCTAGGATATTACAGTTAGATATAATGGATCCTCCTTAGGTGTAACAATGCCGCGTATGATGGATCTTAAAGAATACATAACTTACCTAATTTTAAGATAAAATTTCATAACTTACATAAGTTTACGATTAAATTTCATAACTTACATAATACTTGTATAGAAAAAATAAGATTCAAAGTATATAGGTTGGAAACCTGACGGGTTGCCTTATATCTCACCGTTAGATATAATAGATCCTCCTAGGTGTAACAATGCCAGCGTATGATGGATCTTAAAGAATACATAACTTACCTAATTTTAATATCAAATTTCATAACTTACATAAGTTTACGATCAAATTTCATAACTTACATAATACTTGTATAGAAAAATAAGATTCAAAGTATATAGGTGGAAACCCGATGGGTTGCCTTATTTCTCATTGTTAGATATAATGGATCCTCCTAGGTGTAACAATGCCACGTATGATGGATCTTAAAGAATACATAACTTACCTAATTTTAAGATCAAATTTCATAACTTACATAAGTTTACGATTAAATTTCATAACTTACATAATACTTGTATAGAAAAATAAGATTCAAAGTATATAGGTTGAAACTTTGACGGGTTGCCTTATATCTCTTTATTAGATATAATGGATCCTCCTAGGTGTAACAATGCCATGTATGATGGATCTTAAAGAATACATAAATTACTTAATTTTAAGATCAAATTTCATAGCATTATTTACATAAATTATTAATTAACAATTTAGCCGTATAATTTATTGTCAACTTTAGACTTCAACAACTACGAAATGGATAGGAGTTGGATGAAATTGTCAAGGGTAAGCAACGGCTATCGAAATGGAGTAGAAAATTTTCTGAATTTAATAATTTCAAAATGCAAGCCAAGAGAATATAATTCTTTGCCCGTGTAAGAAGTGTTGCAATATTAACTAGCATTATCGTGAAGTGGTCTACGAACATCTAGTTGTTGATGGCTTTGTCCGAGGGTACAAAATATGGTTTTTTCATGGAGAGTGTACATCTAGTGGAGCATCTTCATCGATGAATCTGGGTATCCTCATAGTGCTTTCAATCGAATGTTAGTGAGCGATAACATGGAAAACATGTTGCGGGATGCTTTTAATATGCGCAGTGATAGTTTCGGGTCATTTCCACCTGACTTGGGTGCAACCTATGACCATAATTTTGGTGGAAATACTTTCACCGAAGGGGAAAGACGTGTACCGGATGAACAACCAAATGAAGAAGCAACGAGGTTCTACACGTTACTTGGTGAAATGAATGAAGAACTGTATGAGGGATCAAAATTTTCCAAACTGTCATTCTGTATTCATCTTTTTCACTTGAAATGTTTGAGGGGTGGACCGAAAACTCATTGACAATATTGTTAGAGTTTCTACAAGAAATGTTCCCGTTTGCAAAAATCTCTCAATCTTCCAAAGACATGAAGAAATTGATAAAGGATTTGGGCCTTGGATACAACAAAATTCACAGTTGCCCAAATGACTTCATGTTGTATTGAGGCGACCACATAAACCAACAAAGTCTTTGTCATGTATCGCCAATCCCATTGGATTAATAGAAATCTGAGAGGATGATAACGAGGATGAACACGATACAGTCAAAGAAGCGCCGATTAAGATTTTGCGGTATTTTTCGCTAATACCAAGGCTTCAACGGCTTTTCATGTCGTCGAAGACAGTCGAATCAATGACGTGGCACCATGATAGACGAACCGATGATGGGTTGTTAAGGCATCCTGCAGATTCTTTAGCTTGGAAATGTTTTGACTCTAAATTTCCAAGCTTTGCAAGCGATCCTTGGAGTGTGAGGCTTGGGCTAGCATCCAATGGATTTAACCCTTACAAACTCATGAGCACAACGTACATTACTTGGCCTATGGTGCTTGTTCCCTACAATTTGCCTCAATAGGTTTGCATGAAACAATCTTCTTTTATCTTGTCTATGATTATACCTGGAGAGAAAGGGCCGGGAATGATATTGACGTCTATTTGTAGCCACTTGTCGACGAAAAAGTAATAAGTTGTTCACAGAATCATTCCATGGATGGTTAAGCCAAATGGTATGCAATTTAAGTTTTCATTGACAACTAATAAGGTTTTCTCATAACATTCATAATTACTCAATTTACTTTCGACTTGATAGGTTTGGAGTGGAATGAAGTAAATGACGACGTTAAATGGCTTTCACAAGGTCCAAGCAGATTAGTTAAAAGATATAGTGGATTCCTTATCAACGGATCTGATTTCATACAAAGTATCGCGAGAGATTGAGGAGAACCTAAAATTGTGGAATTGTTGTTAATTCTTCGATTACAAGTTATGCTAGTGCTAGGGACGATGAATCCGGTCGAGGGAATCGGAGTATTACGGACTTATTATTCGACATCATTGAGTTGGATTATTACGGCAAATGCAAAGTTGTCTTATTTTGAGGTGATTGGGCTGATGTGAATACGGCTCATGGAATTAAAAACGATCAATATGGCTTTACAATGGTGAATTTCTCTCGATTAATTCACACCGAGAACAACCGATGGACGAGCGTATGTGTTTTCTTCTCAAGTTAAACAAGTTTTTACTCGGAAGATCCAATTGATGAGGGTTGGTACGTTGTACTTGAAACACCCTAGAGACTTCTTCAACATTGGCGGTGGAAGTAGAGATGACATAGTCGAAAGATCGAAACATTGCCTTTTCCGAACAAAACTTAAATGAAAATATCCTAGTACTAGTCAACAATTTCAATGGGTTCGTCAAGATGTGGACGAAGATATTTACGAAATATGATTTAGTAAGATTTTATGATTTATTATTTATATGTAATATTATAATTTTAATGTTGGGCATGTTATATAATTTAACTATTTTAAATGTCCTATTATTGTTGTTATTTGTTACTAAAATTTTGAACTATTTTATGTGTATTGCAGGAAAAATGCCTAGAAGACGATTACGAGATTTAAATATTGTCCGCGATACTCCAAATCCAGAAGAAGCTAATAGTGAATAGCAAACAGTTGTTGGATCTTTTACTCTGCCGGACATGGATGACGAGCCTGGAGAATTTGAAAGTAATGTTAAGTTTATTTTACATGCAAGTTGAATTTTATTATTGATTCATTTTTCAATTTTAATATAATAATATATCATTTTTCAGCTGAAGGTGGTGGGATGCGCAGAGGTCGGGGACATACATTACTTAAAGATTTATACGACTTAGAGCCTACCGATCGTGTTAAAGTAAGGAGAAACAATCATGGCCACTGTTGGATCCAAGCTCATTGTTAGGAGGCTATTTGGGCATTATAGCACGAAATGCCAATATGTTGCCCATTAACTATTTAATCATGGCATCCCGATGCCAACAAAAATTAGGCTCTCGAAAATATTAAGGTAACAAAACGTGAATGTAATTTATAATACTTTAATTTAATTTTCATTTATATTAACTTTTTATACTTTTTTCTTGAGGTAGATTTAATTTAGAGGTCTCATGACTATGTTAAGAAGATATTGGGTAAAAATGGAGAGACAATAAAAGCACGCTCAAAAAACAATATTTTAAGAAAGACATAAGCCTCGACGAAAAATTAAGAAATGTTCCACCGGGAATGTTGAGGTACCAATAGGAAGATCAAGTTAGATTTTGGAATTCAAAAAAAGGAGAGGTATTACGTACTTCTAAAATCTTATAAATTATTTGGTTTATAGTATTTACTATATATATAATTCAAATTGCATTATCTTGAGAATGTGAGCAAGTTGGAATAAGCAAAGCAGATAGAAAGTAAATTCACGCACACGCGGAGTTCTAGAAGTTTTGCTTGTGTAGCTGAGGCCGAGGTATTATAATTTATTAATTCTGTCAAATCTTAATTACTTTATACTATTAAATTATATTTTTCTTGCTAAAATGTAGGAAACTTCGACTGGTCAAAAAGTTGGACGCGTTCAATTTTGTTGACATTACATATAGAAAGAACGATGGATCTCCGATGACATCCGAAGTTGCAGAAATTTTGGTATATTTACTTAATAAAATTTTATTTTTATAAATACTTCTAATGTTTAATTATAATAGTTTAATTCATCGCTTATAGTTTTAAATTTATAATGTTAAATTATGTTGCATTCTTTCTTATTTATATATTTCGTTTCTAACTCTTTTATTGATTTATTAGGATAAAGTAAAGGAGAAGAAGGCGGAGTATGAAGCGGTACCGCTCGATCGATAGTTCTGTTAATCTTGAAGAGATTGATAATGTAATTATTACAGATGTTTTGGGTCCCAAAGGTATGACCGCTCGATCGATAGTTCTGTTAATCTTTAGTATATTTTAATAGAATTATCACCGATGATGTTTTCGTCTTGAAAGGTATGGTCGGGTTCGATTTAAAGGATCCGTGTTACCTGACCCAATATTTTGGATCCGCCCCAAAGAATACATGTCTTCCGGGGTCAATCTCATGTCAAGTTCGAGGCTACAAAACCAGATAGCTCGGATGCAAGAGAGCATGGTTGAGCAGAGGCGACAAATTGCTAATGTTCAAAGAAAATATGAAGAACTCCAAGAACTTAGAGCGGATGCGAAGCGGCAAGAATGAGGGAGGCAAAGAAGAATAAAGAAGAGAGGCAACGGCAAATGCGAGAGAGGCGAGGCGAGATCGATGCTAGCAGAGAGCGTAGCAGTAAAGTCTGAAGAGCTCCAAGACCGACTTCAAAGATATGATGCGAGACAGCCAATGATGCGTAAACCGCCATCTTAGACATTTAGTTTCTCGTTGTAAGAAGTTTTGACATTATTACATTTAACATTATTGTTACAATATTTTCGATTATCATTCATTTAATTTATTAAATTTCAAGTATCATTTAGAATTAATGTATTTGGTGTGATTTTTATGTTAAAGTTCTTTGTTTTGGGTTGGAATTATATCGTTATTGGTTGGTTTTAGTACGGGAGGGTATAATATTGAAAAATTGCACTTGTAAATCAGACAAATTAGCGGCGTTTATAAAAGCGCCACTAAATGTCAAGACCACTAGAAAATGTAAAGCCATGGCTTTTAGCGGCGTTTGTAAAAGCCGCTAAAGGCCATGGCTTTTGAAAAGTCATAGCCTTTAGCGGCATTTTTTTAAAGGCCATGACTTTAGCGGCGTTTAAAAAGCACCGCTAAAGGCCATGGTCTTTAGCGCTTTTTCAAGCGCCGCGTTTTTTCTCATAAACGCCGCAAAAATTTTCGGCGGTTGTATTGGCGGTTTTTTATGGCGCTTATAAAAGCGCATAAACACTTTTAGTGGCGCTTATAAACGCCGCTAAATGCCAAAAAAAAAAACGCCGCTAAAAGTCTATTTTGCTGTAGTGAGTGATCGAATTTAAATGACCCACACGGTTGAGGCCATTGATTCGAGTTGGGCTTTTCAGATCACAAGATTGTCAAAATCTTAAATTATGGGCGCGAGTCACGTGGTTAGAAATTCGGCAAAGATCGAATTATAGGTCATATCGGAACCGACTACACAAGGAAACGTTGAATGTCGAGACATTCTTGGTCGCTATAACCAACTTATCGTTTTGAAGGGAAAATCTATTTTCTGAAAATTGCAATAGAAACTTTTGGTTGCATATTTAAATATTTAGTATAATGTTAAACATATTAAAAAATATGCATTTGGATAATATTTAAATTTATTAATATTATGATATACGAAATGTGAGACTCCAACCTGAAATGTTGAGGTTTCACAGGTTTCAAATAAAAGAATGTTACATTCAATGTTAAAGGAATCTAAATTCATAAATTTCGCACACTATAATTTTGTTTTAATTTATTATTTGATCTTTAAAATATATTTGTTTTTTTAATTTAGTGCCTAAATTTTTTTGTCCTAATTTGATACTTAAAAATGCTTCCATTATATTTTTAGTCTAATTTTCAAACGTTAAAAAGAATTCTTATAACCAATTACAAAGTACCACATGGTGTCACTATGTAAAAAACAAATATTTTCTTTTAGTAGATGTATATAAACATTAAAAATGTAAAAGAATAGAACAAAATTAATATATATTGTTCAATATATATATAATCCAAAAACACATGAAAAATATAAAAAATATAAAAAATTACAAAAATATATATGATAATTGAAAAGAAATTAGTTGAAATTAATAATATTTATTAAAAATATAAAAATTGTAAAATCATAAAATTGTAAACATTTTAAAAAGGTTTGAAATAATTTTCTTATAAAATTCTAAAATATATAAATATAAAATTCTAAAAGGTATTTAAATGTCAAGTTTTCGAGTTCTAGTTTAACTGTATTTATTAGTGTATTATTATTATTGCTCAATATTAATACACAGTCCATGTAACCATGAGTTAGGCGTGTTAAGCACATATTATCTCTGTAGGCAATTTTATTAATCCAAAAATTTTGATAGTTAAACCCCCTATAGGAAATACGAAAACAAAAAGATGGTCTCTTTCCTTAGGAGAACCAACTCTTCTACAAGCTTTACCTCCAATAATTTCCAATAATCTGATCAAACCTCTAATAACACTATCAATGAACAACAAGAACATTATGAAAATGTTCCCTGAAGGTGTGATAATTAGACTCTTCCAAGAGTTTCAACAAACTATATATATATATATATATATAACAACAACAACATTCAAAACTTTAAATGTCTTTTGTAGGTATGTTATAAAAACAAAAGAAAAAAGCTTACCTATCCAAAATGAAAATGAGACTATCCAATTATTAAATAGAGTTATTATTGATAAACTTAAAAAAAACAAAATTATAATTGATTTCACCAAAAGTACTTCAATTCTAATTGTCTTAAGAGACCAAAGACACGTAATGTTTTATAATTCCTTACCAGGAACAGTTGAAACAAGACTATGTACTGGCACAATATATTTTAATTGCTTCCCAAATTTTATGGTTTCATTAAATGATAAAAATATTTTAAAATCTTTAACCCTTCAAATTCATACTCATAATTACAAGATGCATCCGAGATTCGAAGTGCTAACATTAGTCTATCGGCTCCATTTCAAAGCCATGTATTCTGTAACACCAAGGTTTTAATCCAAAGACCAAAATGAAAAACTCTTTTTATAGAAATAGACACAACAAGATCCCATGCCATAATTCCAAAAACAATACAATGGCATTAAATCAATCTCCTTGCCAAGTGCAAGCTAGAAGGTGCTACAGATCTTGTTGCCCCAACCCCTATTAGAAACACTTCATGAAGTGAAATTTCTCAACACCTAGATGGCACAGCTGAATTAATATTTAATAGGTAACCTAGAATGCCCCCAAGACATTCTTTTGAAGTACAAAGTACAGGTACAACCTTTAGACGATTAAATATATAAGAAGAATCAAATCCTAAAACACAAAGAACAAATTTTAGGACTGTTAGAGTCTCTATCGCTTCCATCCCAACAACGTTTATAACCAATTTACAAGGAATAGATAATTCTTTAAATATAGCCCAACCTATTTATGCCATACAGGAAGGGAGTCCCCAAAATTCAATTAATTGTCACCAACATACTCATCAATTACTAATAATGCAAGACTAGAAGAAAATTTAGAAATTTTTGTACTAGAAAAATATTTTGAGATCAATAAATAATATTGTAGAAAACGCTTCTACTCTAACAAGAATAAACAAGAAAAAGAAAAGATTACATTAAAAAGTATGATAATGAGAAAGAAAGCATTTTCCAAAAATATTACAAATTTATGAACACTCATAAAATTCATATAAAATTCTTTGAATGGTTTGAAGAATATTTTTTGGAATCTATCAAAACAATCAAAATTAATACTAGATGACAATCAAATAAAGGAGAAGTTGAATCTCAACTGTTGGATCTGGTGTCCTAAGTACAATATTTTTGTCTAAGTACACTTGTAATTTTTTGAATAGATTGGTTAATAAAATTATTAATGAACTGCATTAATACTTTTCATATAATTCTCATATTATTTTTGCACGTGAAGCAAAATGGAAGCAAATGTTATTCATTGGTTGTCTAATGTTTAAAATAATACTAAGCGGTATTATGTGGTCGGATTATAATACGAAAAGAAAACTTATATTAGTAGATGAACCTAAAAATGTTCTTAGTCTAATTGGAAATGAGCAATCGATTGAAAGACAAATATGACATCTATCATGTCCAACTAGAGAGATGCTTATCTTGGGTATTGGAGCAAATGAGTCCCAAAAGATAGAGACATAGATGTGACTGACTAGTCTGACAACACATCAAATTGGACCCAAGAAGAATATATCCTTAATCCGTTTGTGGATTTATTCACTTGTGATATTCATAGTGTGGCATACCTAAATCCTGAGTGGATGACGGATTATGTATGAGTGACTCGTACACTTTGATGTAAGTAAAAAGCTTGAGTTCGATAGATAAAGAATCAAAAGCTGGTGCGTTGGGTGTATGACTTCTACAGTATGTAATGCCATTTACAATAGTGGAATTCATAGCCCAAAATGTGGGTAAATGATATCCTCTTGTTGGCATTACATGGTTGATGAAAAGTAAACGTGACCATAGGTTGTTCGTCTTTCTGATGGATGGCTTGATCACTGTTTGATAGTGATTGACTTTTCATGAAGGAAGATGTAATGATTACCATGAGATAAAATAGGATCATATTGGGAGAATGAATATTATTCTAAAAATATTAAAGATATCCTATGAGGGTAACACTCTTATGACAAAGTCATTGAACGAGCACTAATTGAGCTACTTTCGTAATGGTATGCCCTTGGGGAGAGCTCAGTCACGATATTATAGTGGAATGATTTCATGACTAAATGAGTTTATAATTAATAGGTGAAAAGTTGGAACTTACTTATAAATCATTTGAGCCTTAATTGCATATGTCCAATCGATCCGTACGCTATCGTGTTGAAACTAGAAATGAATTGCATGTTGAATCAAAATGAACATAATGAATAGAAATGGAGAAATGGAAAACATTTAGAAAATAAAAGTGGTTTTCTCAAAATGAAAATGAAAATGAGAAATGAATTCATTTAGAAATGAACAATGAATTCTCAAAAATGATCGAAAGATTGAGTTTGTGTTCTTGAGTTATTTTACAGCCCGAAAATAAAAATAAACCATACGATCATAGCGAACAAGTTGAATGGTGAAATATTAAATATATTTTTAAGAAATTTTATCATAAGTAAAATCGTCATAAATTTATCAAGGTAAAATTGAGATGAGAAAATTATTTAATATTGAAGTTTATTTTGGGAAATAGAAAAATAGAATCGGGTTGAATCAAATTACAAAATACTGGGTCAAAAAGCCCAGGAAGTACTTGTAATTGGACCCGATATGATAGAGGCCCAAAATCCTTTCATGGAATTTGAATGGGTAGCAACCATAGTAGGAATCCTAGGGGTGTGCCGCCCACCTAATCTTATTCTAAGTAGAGAGTGTTTTTCTATTGGAAATAAATTTCTCTAATTTAACAAGGGTTCTACCTTCTCTTCTTATAAACAGAAAAAAATTAAGGACTAAATTGAAATTTAGGCAAAAATTGTGTATAAATTGAAATATTCAATGTTAAATTGTGTTGTATTGATGATTTTCAATTATTTTAATTTCATAGCAAACGTTGAGCCGGAGACCTCAGCTAGGAAAGAAAAAGACAAAGTCAACGAGATTAGCTCGGAAATTATGATTTGTAATACTATAATCTAAATTTAATAATTAATTGTTGAATTTATTACTTAATGTGTATGGTAAGTAGATTGAGGTAAGTAATTGATATTGTGATATTGAATTGAATGGAATTGAATTTTATGAGCATATGTGAATAGTTGAATTGAAATTATGAGAATTTGTGATTAGTGTGGATTTTGATTGAAATTGAATTCAGAAATTGAAATTGAAACCCTATTAACTGTATCGGGCTGAGTCGGATATAGTTGACATGCCATAGAATTGGAAGAGTTCAGGGATACTTCGATTACAAGTCAATGAGACACTGGGTGTCATAATATTATTACTTCGGACAAATTCGATGAGGTATTGGGTACCAACTTACTTCGGCATGGCCGATGAGACACTAGGTGTCACTCTATTACTTCGAATTATCCGATGAGGCACTGGGTGCCATATTGGTGTGTTTTGGTTGGATCCCTATATCCGCCAAAGTCCGAGTTGTGTTAATAGGGATAAATAAATTAATTGGCAATAACATTGATATTGAATGTGAAATTGAAAGTTGTTATTGAATTGAATTGTGCAAATGAAATGCATGAACCAAATGTTCATGAAAAGAGAATTGCTATTGCTAAATGTTATGCGAATCAAAGTAAGAAAATATATTTGAATTAGCTATTGATGAAATGAAGGTTAAATGGATGATTTGAATTATTGATGGATCGATGTTCACATATGGTTAAATCTATATGCTATATAATATTATTTTCTCTAAAGTATTCGGATTATAGAAATACCACTGAGTGTATACCAAGCGTACGGTTTTTTTTCGTGCGCAGGTTAGGTTAAAGTCAAATCATTGAATCAACATCCAAGGCCGATCTTGTAACACCCCAAACTCGGCCTAGACGTTATGGCTGAATCTGACGATGTCACATGGAATGGAATTTGAAAGCGAACTTAACAAGTTAAAACCGTTTCTGTTTATTATCTTCTATTAATCTCTCGTTGGTTTCAAAATCCTTTTCTCATTAATTTGATTCGCTTAAAAACATATTCAATAGCAAAAGCTTTTTAAACCATGATATTTTAAGAAAATTGTTCTCGTTTAGGAAAAACATTGCGTTTAGTAAGCCGAGGTTTCGTTGCAGTTCAAAAATTCATGAAAATAGTTAAAAATCCCAAAACAAAAGCAAACAGTTCAAAAGTCCATATTACATCAAAAAATACTCCAAAAAAATAATAGGAACTAAATCCGTAAATGAAATTAAACCATTCAGTAGCATGTGATCACCGCAGAGTCCTCCGCCGCACCGATCCATATAAGTTTGGGGATTACTTGCACAAATAAAGTAGATATGTAACATCCTAAATAGGGCCTATGCATTTCCAGTTTAATTGTATGAAATGACAAGTTTCAAGTACTATGAATAAAATTTTGATACTTTTGGAAATCTAGAAATGCATGGGAATGGAAATGAAAATGGAAATGGAAATGAACATTTTGGAAACCTAGACATTTTGGAAACCTAGACATTTTGGAAACTTAGACATTTTGGAAACTTAGACATTTGGAAACCTGAACATTTTGGAAACTTGAACATTTAGGAAACTTGAACATTTAGGAAACTTGAACATTTTGGAAACTTAGACATTTTGGAAACCTAAACATTTTGGAAACCCGAGGATGTAAGGAAAAATGGCAAGTTACTGAGAGCCATGTGAAAATTTTAGGAAACTTAGAAATAAGGTAGGAATGACAAAATTCAAAGCCCAAAATAGGAGATAAGGGCAAGAGGGCCTTAAAAGAAAAAGATGGTGAATTTTGACATACAATCGAGCTTGGAAAAGTGGCTCAAGTGTCACTTAGGGTTTATGGAATGGCATGAGTTCGAGTCACTTGGAAAGCATTTTTTGAAAGTTTAATTTTGTTTTCCAAGGCTAGGATGGACGGCACATGCATGTGTGGAAGGGAGAGTTTTATTTTCGTTAAAACTTGTCAAATTAAAGTGATAAATAGAGGATTTATTTTACAAGATAAATAAGGAATTAAAGGATGGATTAAAGGTTATTTTAAATTAATAAAGTGATAATTAAATGAGAATATTATCACTTGTAAAGGAGTAGTGGCCAAGTTTTGGACTCTTGGTCTAGCGATTCAGCTTAAAAGAAGAAAGAGAGACTTTCTCTCATTCATCAACTTTTAGAAACTTTGCTCTCACTTTCCCTCTCATTGTCAATTCTCCTAAGCAAGAAACCATCCTCTCTTTGCTATTTTCTTCCTCGATTCTACTATCAAAATTCAATCCTTATTGATTCTAAGCAGAAGAGGAATCATCCACAACATCAAAAAGAGATTTCTACCATCATCAATTACAAAAAAGCAAGGATCTAAGGTAAGAACAATTAACTTTTGTTCTTCTAAAATCTTTTAATCAAGAACAAGGAAATAACCTTTTCTATGTCTCATGGCGAATGAAAAGGGAGAGTTTGGGATTTCAAAATCAAGGATTTAAGGTGAGGCACAATCGGCCAAAGGCCAACTTCTTACTTATTAAAGTTAGATCGGATCTAACATGTGAATTTTAGGAATTTCGACAGATATTCAAGACAAAAGGGAACTTTCGGGATTTGGAAATCTATAAGGTAAGCCTCTAAACATTCGCCAATGGTGGTGAGATCATCTAAGTTAATTCCTTAATTTTTCAAAAGTCGAAAACTAACCTTTGTGAAGTTTTAAGGTTGGCGAACCATTAGTAAAGGAAAAGCGAAGTTTTTGGATTTGTGTAAATACCCAATCGGCTAAGGTAAGCTTTTTTACAAATCCTACTAGGATTTGGTTTTGTTTAAAAGGGTTTATTAATGTGTGTTAATGAATGGGCGAATATAGGGATTAATGATCTAAAAATTAGATCGGGATTCTCGAGATATCAAGGAACCTATTAAGCGAAAAGGTGTGTACCCTTACTATTCTTCATATATTATGGCTAAGTATTTTAATATATGATATGAAAAATAATATGAATGTGGCTATGTACCACACATGTGGCAAAAAGTACCAAGGCACGTTTCCTACTTCGATAGGATTGTGAAAATGTTATTTAATAACATGCGAATATAAGAATATGAACATGAAATTAAATTATGCTATAAATGTATATATGTTTTGGGCATTGGGATTTATGTGAAAGGGGAGAACAGTGTTGACTTGGTCTCACCCACGAAAAATGTTGACTACGGTCACATTGCGAAATATGTCGACTACGGTCACATTGCGAAATTTTGGTAACCGGTTACAATAGTGTCTAATGACACAACGTGGAGAGTAGCGGATGGAGGGTTGACTTAGTAGTCCCTACGGTGTGTTGGTTGGTGCGGGTGGAGAGTAGCGGATGGCATAGGTTTTGGGTTTGGGTTGCATCATAATTATTATATATGGATTGATGATTTGAACATGAATGCCGATTTATTGAATGATAGTATTGTGTGCACATTGAGTGCATTGACTCACCCCATTGTGGGAATTATTTTTTCGGTGATGAGCGTTGTGGATGGTAGGTAGACCATGAGGAGGCCATGCATCACTTGAAGAATTTATTCGTAATTTGGACTTTATTTAATTTTAATATTTTTTATTTTGGGTTTATTTGATGTAATAAGGCCATAAGGCCCAAAGTGGATTATTCTTTGTTTTTACATTATTGTTAAGTTTCATGCTAAGAACTTTATTGGTTGTGTTTAATTAAATGGGCTTACAAAATCAAATAAATGGGTTTTCAATCTAAGCCCAACTCAAAACAATAGTTTTCTAAAATTTACAAATTTTCTCTAAGTATCGAATGTGTTTGAAACCGGTTTACTTTAGGAACATACGAGATCCGGTCCATTCTCGTGGGCGGGTGTGGGTGTTTCAATTTGGTATCGAGCCCGGTTTTAAACTCTCGGCACGTGGGCTCGAGCCCAAAACGTTTTCAAAGTGAGCCAAATGATTTTCTTTGAACATAAGCGTGCTTTTGGCATGGCCCCTAAGTCTCAACCCATGATCCACCGGTAAGTACCTCTAACTATATGTGTGATTCATGATTTATATAAGGGTAGAAAAGGCATGGAACGTAGAATAGATGATAGGAACTTGAACCTAGGATTAGACTACTCAAACACGATACATAAGACTTAATGCACTAAACCAACCTATGGCTAAGTCCTTTGAGCTAGTGGTGTGGTAACCCTTGTGCGCATGTCTAGGATTGGATCCCAAGAGCTTGGTATTTAAGCAGTCCTAGTGACTCACCTCCTCTTCGCAGAATCCTACCAGTGCGTAGCTTCGGTTCACCATAACTCGGAGGGCTCGGTGGTGTGGCAACCTCATGCGCATGTCTAGGAATGGTTTCGGGAGCTTGGTATTTAAGCGATCCGCGTGACTCACCTCCTCTCCACACGAATCTCGCACAGTGCGTAGCTTTGGTTCACCCCGACCAAGAGGGCTCGGTCATAGGCTAAACATAATGACTAAAACCCGAAAGGAACTAGCCATGTTTTAAAAAAAAAACAACAAAAAGAAAAGAGAGAACAAAACAACAAACCCTAGTTATTTTTTTCAAACTTTTAAAACTTCCTTTTAAATCTAAGAAAATTTTTTACAACATTTTCGAAAACCTCTGATTCTGAAAAATTACAAAAATGCCCTTAGCGGTGAAATTATTAAAACGCTCAGAGGACAAAGTTACGAAAATACCCCGGGTAGTGGAAAATAACAACAAACAACAAAAACTACAACGTTTCTCCGAATGAACGGAAGTTCATATTTGTTTGATGGATGAATGGATGAATGGAAAAGGCGTGTGTTGTATGATACGAAAGAACCACTCTAAAATCCCTTCTCATAAAACTCCTTCATTTGATAAATAAGTGGAACAAATAACTAATCCATAAAATTTCTTAATCAGATCCCGACGCTAGAAAATGAGCTCTAGAGGACGTGGTCGTCGTGGCCGAGGAAGAGGAAGGATGACCGTGTCGGAACCTGTTAGGTCGGGACAAGGGTCCGACAATGAGATGCCACCGCCACCACCACCCCCAGCTGTTAATGTTGAGCAAGTGAGGCTCGACGGGAAGAGGTCAGGTCGCAGCCGCTCTGAAGTTTTGGAATTGGTGGCCGGTGCAGGAGGAAATGGAGGAAATCGGAAGTCGGTACCTGAACGACTCCGAGCTAATGGAGCAGAAATGTTTCGAGGAGTATCCAATGTGGCACCTAGTACAGCTGAGTACTGGTTAGAAGCAACGGAACGCATCATGGATGAGCTTGATTTGACTCCAGAGGAAAAGCTGAAAGGAATGGTGGCGTTGTTACGCGATGAAGCGTACCAATGGTGGTTGACTGTTCGTGATGGTACCGTAGCTGAAAATCTGACCTGGGAATTTGTTAAAGAGGCCTTTCAGAAGAAGTATGTGGGAACCAGGTATACAGATGAGCAGAGGAAGGCTTTCCTAGGGTTAGTCCAAGGGAGTAAGTCCGTCGCAGAGTATGAGGCGGAATTTCTGAGATTGAGCCGCTATGCTCGAGGGGTAGTGGCGACTGAGCATGAACGCTGTGTTCGTTTTGAGGACGGGCTGAGAAATGACCTAAGACTGTTAATAGCACCACATCAGGAGCGGGAATTCTCTGTTTTGGTAGAAAAGGCCAAAGTGGCCGAGGGGATTAAGGATGCTACTAAGCAGACTGTGGACAAGAATAAGACCAAAAGAGGGTTTGGGTCGTCAGGAAAGGGTTACAAGAGGCCTCGGGATGATGGGCCACAGAATCAACAAGCTGGTACCGGCGGGCAGATTCGTCCGTGTGAGTATTGTGGGAAGAGGCATCTAGGGGAGTGTTGGAAAAAGATAGGAGCATGCTATAGGTGTGGGTCCAAGGATCATATGTTTAGGGATTGCCCCAAACAACTGCATTTAAAGCCACCCAGTAGTTCGTAATGCTAGCTGCATTCTAGAGAGGCGACAGACCTCAACGGGTCGTGGTTCAAATAACCGCGGTAGTGGTACAGGCAGAGGCCGTGGAACACAGGGCCGAGGTAACACTAATGTTGAGGCAAGACAACCGGGTTTGGTTTATGCGGTTCGCCGAAGGGAAGATGAAGATGCGCCGGACGTAATAACCGGTACGTTCTTTATTTTTGACAAACCCTACTTTGCTTTGATTGATGTGGGCTCGACCCATTCCTATGTTGCAAGTAGTGTAGTGGAAACACTAGGCCTAGACTCTGAACTCTCTGATAGGCTGATGACTGTAGTAAGCCCATTAGGCCAAACTATAGTGGTAGACAAGATCTTTCGGAATGTACCCCTAGAAATTCAGGGAGTGAGCTTTCGAGCAGACTTAATGGAGTTACCTTTCGGAGAGTTTGAGCTTATACTCGGAATGGATTGGTTAGTAGAACACCGAGCTGTGTTGGATTGTGCAGCTAAACGTATGGAACTAAGAACCTCAGAGGATGAAGTGGTGGTAATGATCGGAGAAAGGAGGAACTATTTATCTAATGTAGTTTCAGCACTAAAGGCTGAGAAGATGGTTAAGAAAGGTTGCAAAGCATTCTTAGCTTTTGTAAGTGCGATTGGTGGGAAGGAGGAAGGTGTTAATGGAGTTAGGACGGTAAGGGACTTCGTAGATGTGTTTCCAGAAGAGTTACCGGGAATACCCCCAGACAGGGAGGTCGAATTTGGGATTGATTTGCTACCGGGGACTGCTCCTGTGTCAATCGCTCCATACCGAATGGCACCGAAGGAGTTAGTGGAGCTAAAGGCTCAGATCCAAGAACTGTTGGATCGTGGGTTCATCCGACCCAGTGTGTCTCCATGGGGAGCACCGGTCCTTTTTGTGAAGAAGAAGGATGGAACTATGCGTATGTGCATAGACTACCGTCGATTAAATAAGTCGACCATTAAGAACAAGTACCCCTTGCCAAGGATCGAGGACTTGTTCGATCAGCTGAAGGGAGCCGCGGTGTTTTCGAAGATCGATTTACGGTCAGGATACCATCAGTTGAAGGTGAAGGAGGCTGATATTCATAAGACCGCTTTTAGGACAAGGTATGGGCACTTCGAGTTTGTGGTGATGCCGTTTGGGTTGACAAACGCTCCAGCCGCGTTCATGGACATGATGAATCGGATTTTCCAACCCTACTTGGATAGATTCGTCGTCGTGTTCATCGATGATATTTTGGTGTATTCGAAGTCGGAGGAGGAGCATGATAAGCATCTCCGAGTCGTGTTGGAAGTATTAAGGGAGAAAAGTTTCATGCCAAATTCACAAGTGTGAATTTTGGCTTAGGGAGGTGGCATTTTAGGGCATGTGGTATCCGCAGAAGGAATAAGGTGGACCCTAGGAAGATCGAGCGGTGTTGGATTGGAAGCCACCTAGGTCCGTGGCTGAAATCCGAAGTTTCCTAGGTTTGGCAGGCTATTACTGAAGGTTCGTGGAAGGATTCTCGTCAATAGCCGCGCCTTTAACCAAGTTGCTAAGGAAAGAAGTACCCTTTGAATGGACTACTAAGCAAACAAGAGAGCTTTGAAAAGCTTAAGAAGGTCTTGACAGAGGCTCCAGTGTTAATTCAAAGGAGGCGTGAAAGGAATTTGTAGTGTACTGTGATGCTTCGCATACGGGGTTAGGCTGTGTGTTAATGCAAGATGGTAAAGTAGTCGCTTATGCGTCTCGGCAGACTAAGGCCTCATGAGCTTAACTACCCAACTCATGACTTAGAGCTAGCAATGGTGGTTTTCGCCTTAAGGTTTGGAGGCACTATCTTTATGGAGAAAGGTCGATTATCTACATTGCACCACAAGAGCCTTAAGTATTTATTAACTCAAAAGGAGTTGAACTTGAGGCGTGAAGGTGGGTGGAATTGCTAAAGGATCACGATCGCTCGATAGAGTATCATCCGTGCAAGGCGAACGAGTAGCCGATGCCCTAAGTCGGAAGGTTGTAACGGATCTACGGGCCTTGTTCGCTCATATAAGTCTATACGATGATGGAAGCCTATTAGCAGAGTTGCAAGTAAGGCCTACATGGCTACAGGAAGTGAAGGAGGGACAGTTGGCTGATGATGACTTAAGTATTAAGTTGCAGCAAGCACAGCAAGGGGGATTAGAGGAATATGATGTCAATAATGAGGGAGTATTGTGCTATAAGGGTAAAGTTTGTATGCCGAAGAATAAGGAGTTGAGACAAAAGATTCTTGGAGGCGATGGTAGCCCCTATGCCATGCATCCCGGAGGCATCAAGTCAGATAGAGATCTAAGGAACAATTTGGTGGTCCGAATTCAGGCGAAGAAGTGATCAATTCGTGGGAAATGTTTGACGGTCGCAAGTTAAGGTGAACACCAAGTTCCATCAGATTGCTCCAACCAATCGAAATTCCCCAATGGAAGTGGGAAAGAATTACCATGGACTTCGTTAGTGGGCTTCCCTCACGCCTACTAAGAAGGACTCGGTATGGGTAATAGTGGACCGCTTGACCAAGTCCGCACACTTTATCTCTGTGAAAGGATTATTCTCTTGAAGTTGGCTAGGTTGTATGTGGCGGAAATTGTGAGATTACATGGAGTACCAAGTCGATCATCTCGATAGAGACCCAAGGTTTACATCACGATTTTGAAAGCACTTCATCTAGCTTTAGGCACTAAGCTAGACTTCACTACTTTTCATCCACAATCGACAGGCAATCTGAACGAAGTTATACAAGTGTTGGAGGATATGTTGAGAGGTCGTGTAATGGAATTTCGAGGAAGTTGGGAAGATTACTTGCCCTTAGCTGAATTCGCCTATAACAATAGCTATCAAGCCAAAGATTCGGATGGCACCATACGAGGCATTGTATGGAAGGAAGTGTAGAACACCTACTTGTTGGACCGAGTTAGGAGAACGCCGAGTTTTGGGTCCGAGTTGGTGGCGTAAACCAAGAGAAGGTTGAGTTAATTCGACGCAGTTGAAGGAAGCCTCGATAGGCAAAAGTCGACGCAGACCTTAAGCGGAAGGAAATAGAGTTTGAAGTAGGAGATCAAGTGTTCTGAAAGTCTCACCTTGGAAGAAGGTAATGAGGTTTGGTCAGAAAGGAAAGCTAAGCCCAAGATTTATAGGGCCTTATCAAGTCATGAAGCGAGTTGGGCTGTGGCATACCAATTAGAGTTGCCACCGAATTGCAGCAAATGCATGACGATTTCATGTGTCCATGTTACGTCGCTATCGATCGGATCCATCCCATGTGGTACCGGTTGAAGAAGTGGAACTAAGGCCAGACTTATCATACGAGGAGGAACCAATTCGGATCTTGGAACGTGATGTGAAAGTACTACGAAAGAAGACAGTTCCTCTAGTCAAGGTGCTATGGCGCAATCATGGAACTGAAGAAGCTTCGTGGGAGCGGTAAGAGGCGATGAGACAACAATACCCTCAACTATTTTAGTTAGGAGATTTGGGACGAAATTTTGTTTAAGGGGTAGAATCAGAACATCCTAAATAGGGCCTATGCATTTCAGTTTAATTGTATGAAATGACAAGTTTCAAGTACTATGAATAAAATTTTGATACTTTTTGGAAATCTAGAAATGCATGGAATGGAAATGAAAATGGAAATGGAAATGAACATTTTGGAAACCTAGACATTTTGGAAACCTAGACATTTTGGAAACTTAGACATTTTGGAAACTTAGACATTTCGAAACCCGAACATTTTGGAAACTTGAACATTTAGGAAACTTGAACATTTAGGAAACTTGAACATTTTGGAAACTTAGACATTTTGGAAACCTAAACATTTTGGAAACCCGAGGATGTAAGGAAAATGGCAAGTTACTGAGTCACATGAAAATTTTAGGAAACTTAGAAATAAGGCCGAATGACAAAATTCAAAGCCCAAAATAGGAGATAAGGGCAAGAGGGCCTTAAAAGAAAAAGATGGTGAATTTTGACATACAATCGAGCTTGGAAAAGTGGCTCAAGTGTCACTTAGGGTTTATGGAATGGCATGAGTTCGAGTCACTTGGAAAGCATTTTTTGAAAGTTTAATTTTGTTTTCCAAGGCTAGGATGGACGGCACATGCATGTGTGGAAGGGGAGAGTTTTATTTTCGTTAAAACTTGTCAAATTAAAGTGATAAATAGAGGATTTATTTTACAAGATAAATAAGGAATTAAAGGATGGATTAAAGGTTATTTTAAATTAATAAAGTGATAATTAAATGAGAATATTATCACTTGTAAAGGAGTAGTGGCCAAGTTTTGGACTCTTGGTCTAGCAGTTCAGTTAAAAGAAGAAAAGAGAGACTTTCTCTCATTCATCAACTTTGCCGAAACTTTGCTCTCACTTTCCCCTCTCATTGCCGAATTCTCCTAAGCAAGAAACCATCCTCTCTTTTGCTATTTTCTTCCTCGATTCTACTATCAAAATTCAATCCTTATTGATTCTAAGCAGAAGAGGAATCATCCACAACATCAAAAAGAGATTTCTACCATCATCAATTACAAAAAAAAGCAAGGATCTAAGGTAAGAACAATTAACTTTTGTTCTTCTAAAATCTTTTAATCAAGAACAAGGAAATAACCTTTTCTATGTCTCATGGCCGAATGAAAAAGGGAGAGTTTCGGGATTTCAAAATCAAGGATTTAAGGTGAGGCACAATCGGCCAAAGGCCAACTTCTTACTTATTAAAGTTAGATCGGATCTAACATGTGAATTTTAGGAATTTCGATGATATTCAAGACAAAAGGAACTTTCGGATTTGGAAATCTATAAGGTAAGCCTCTAAACATTCGCCAATGGTGGTGAGATCATCTAAGTTAATTCCTTAATTTTTCAAAAGTCAAAACTAACCTTTGTGAAGTTTTAAGGTTGGCGAACCATTAGTAAAGGAAAAGAAGTTTTCTGGATTTGTGTAAATACCCAATCGGCTAAGGTAAGCTTTTTACAAATCCTACTAGGATTTGGTTTTGTTTAAAAGGGTTTATTAATGTGTGTTAATGAATGGGCGAATATAGGATTAATGATCTAAAAATTAGATCGGATTCTCGAGATATCAAGGAACCTATTAAGCTTAAAAAGGTGTGTACCCTTACTATTCTTCATATATTATGGCTAAGTATTTTAATATATGATATGAAAAATAATATGAATGTGGCTATGTACCACACATGTGGCAAAAAGTACCAAGGTACGTTTCCTACTCGATAGGATTGTGAAAATGTTATTTAATAACATGCTAATATAAGAATATGAACATGAAATTAAATTATGCTATAAATGTATATATGTTTTGGGCATTCGGATTTATGTGAAAGGGGAGAACAGTGTTGACTTGGTCTCACCCACGAAAAATGTTGACTACGGTCACATTGCGAAATATGTCGACTACGGTCACATTGCGTAAATTTTGGTAACCGGTTACAATAGTGTCTAATGACACAACGTGGAGAGTAGCGGATGGAGGGTTGACTTAGTAGTCCCTACGGTGTGTTGGTTGGTACGGTGGAGAGTAGCGGATGGCATAGGTTTTGGGTTTGGGTTGCATCATAATTATTATATGGATTGATGATTTGAACATGAATGCCTGATTTATTGAATGATAGTATTGTGTGCACATTGAGTCTCATTGACTCACCCCATTGTGGGAATTATTTTTTCGGTGATGAGCAAGTGATTTGACCGGGCTTAGAGACCATGAGGAGGCCATGCATCACTTGAAGAATTTATTCTTAATTTGGACTTTATTTAATTTTAATATTTTTTTATTTTGGGTTTATTTGATGTAATAAGGCCATAAGGCCCGATGGATTATTCTTTGTTTTTACATTATTGTTAAGTTTCATGCTAAGAACTTTATTGGTTGTGTTTAATTAAATGGGCTTACAAAATCAAATAAATGGGTTTTCAATCTAAGCCCAACTCAAAACAATAGTTTTTCTAAAATTTACAAATTTTCTCTAAGTATCGAATGTGTTTGAAACCGGTTTACTTTAGGAACATACCAGATCCGGTCCATTCTCGTGGGCCGGGTGTGGGGTGTTTCAAGATAGGGGTGAGTTTACGTAAACTAAGTGTGTAATCCCCACAGAAGACATGCATACAATCAAACAATAGATTATCAATCAAATGCAGTCTGGGCCTAAGCCCATTTCAATTTCAGTAGCAGTTTAGGCCTTAGCCCATTTTAGTTTCAGTATCCGATATGCATTAGGGCCTAAGCCCTTCACAGTAATAGAATCAAATATACATCACTCAATAACTAAAGTCCTACCCAACCAGCCTCTACACACCATCTCCGTCCATCCCTACACTCCATGTGGGGTTTAAAACAACCACCCATCCTTACACTCCATGTAGTACCGAATGCGGCACATAATCAGTAAATTGCAGCTGAGCTACCAGATAATAGGCTTAAGAGCCTTTTAGTACACTTCCTCCAAATATCAACATCCCAACCCGACGCAATGCAACATACAATATATGACATGCTAATACAAGAGTATCAGTTATACATACAGTTCAGTATTCATTCATATAATCATCATACATATAGTTCACGGATTTAAGGGTCTAAGTAGTACTTACTGACCCTACAGTAGGTTCACAGTCAACTTGTGAGACCCGTGCAACCTTAGAAAGCATTTCAGCTAAATGGGCTCACATGCTCATGTGGCCTGCCTGTGTGGGCCTGCACGCCTGTGTGGCCTATACGGCCCAATATGGCCTTGGCCGTGTGGATCAAATGGCCTGACCCAAAATTCCACACGCCTATGTGACCCACACGGCCCAAATCAGTTTAGCACGTGTGTCGCACACGGCCGTGTCTTGTGCGCATGGCCTGGCCTCGTCGATCACACGTTCGTGTTATGGCACACGGCCGGCGTCAACAGTGGGGTTTTAACTTTCACCGAAACTCTATTTTCTATGTTTTCGGGCACACACCTAATAACGTTTCAATGCAAAACCACTCGAGCCTTCCAAAAGCCTAAAATCGACAACACAACACTCGAAATCAGTCTTAAAATCCGTTTAAACTAAAATCACGAAATTGACAGGATTACAATCAAACGTTTAACACTAACGCAACAACCCTGAGCGATTCAACTATGATTCTGAACGAGGAGAGCCTCTAACCTCTTGATTCGTTGTTGCCAAAACCGATAATTAGTCTCCAAACGATAATTTGAAAACAAGATTACCAAAAAGGAACATTTACCTCCACTTACCAAAGAACTAAATAAAGGGCGCAAAGAGGAAATAGTTGAAACATAAATCAAAACAAAAAATATCAAAACAAAATGAAAAAGAAAAGAACAGGGAGGCAGAATTTAGGCAGAAAGTGAAGAACGGAACGTCAATTTTTTGTAGAGAATTTCTTTTGGGAAAATAGATTTACCCAAATCCCTAAATTCACTCATCAACTCACCCACTACTTAGAATTCCAACAGCACTGAAACACTTGTGTAAAAACTAGCAAAAATAAACTCCCACGCTTGCGCAGGGATTCGAACACAGGACCTCCAACATACCAACACTCCACCTAACCACCAGACCAGCAAGCCCATTCTAATATGTTTCTGCAAATAATCAAATATAAGCCCATTGAATAGAGATAGGGCTTTATATCAGAAAAATACCAAAATTTGCCAAAGCTAAGGCTTGAACTTGAGACCTCTCACACACACCCAGAACACTTAACCACTGAATCAGATACATACTTGTGCCATATTTTATAGAAACAAAAATAGGAAACTTTAGGGCGTTACAACTCTACCCCTAAAAGAAAATTTCGACCTCAAAATTTACCTGATCAGAACAGATGAGGATACTACTGACGCATCGCATCCTCAGGCTCCCACGTGGCCTCCTCAGTGTTATGATTCTGCCACAGCACCTTCACTAATGGGATGGACTTCCTTCGAAGAACCTTTATATCGCGATCCAGAATCTGAACCAGCTCCTCCTCGAAGTTCAAATCTGGCCTAACCTCAATCTCCTCAACAGGGATAATATGAGTAGGATCAGAGCGGTAATGCCTCAACATCGAGATGTGAAAAACATCGTGGATGCAGTCTAACTATAGCGGTAGCTCTAACTGATAAATGATCGGTCCCACTCGCTTTAGAATTTGGTAAGGCCCAATAAACCTAGGGCTCAGCTTGCCCTTACGACCGAACCTCAGAACTTTTATCCATTGTGAGACCTTGAGAAACATGAAGTCCCCCATAGAATACTCAACCTCACATCTTTTCAGATCAGCATAAGACTTCTGTCTACCAGAAGCTGCCTTCAAATGATCCCGAATCAATCGTACCTTATCCTCAATCTTAAAATTAGCTCAGACCCAATACTCGACGCTCGCTCAACTCAGTCCAACACAAGGAAGTACGACACTTACAACTATACAGAGCCTCGTAAGGTGCCATCTGAATTGTAACACCCCAAACTCGACCCATGCGTTTCGACCAGACCTGGCATGTTATGGAACACATAACACTTTATCGAATTTTGAAAATACAAGTTAATTATTTAAAATTTGAATAAAGAAGTGACCTTTTGGAAATAAACCTCTTTGTATTATTATTACGTATAAATAAACCTTGTCATGAATTCATAAGTTGCATAACATTGAAAACTACTTAGTTGAATAAAACTAGGGGACTTATTACATAAATATTCCCAAATAAAATAAAATAAAATTTAAAGAAATTCAAAAAAATAATTTGTAGAAATAAAACTTGATGGCCCCTCGAGTCCGTCTCGGCTCCCATGTCCACGCTCTACTGCTCATCTGGAAGAGTAGAGAAAAGGAAAGCGTGAGTCACCAAGACTCAGTGTATAAATCTCAAAACACACAACGACCCGAGCCCACAAACACATTATGGGCCCTGGCCTGTACATAAGGCAAAAATTATAATCACATGGTAAACAATAAATAATGAATAACCCAACCCATCCTAGATTTCCATCCTCTACACACCAACCCGTACCAACCATCACACCTTGGGGATTTCTACAATCAACCCTCCATCTGCTACACACCAAAACGACAGCCGCACTGCCTATTCCTAATAATTAGGAATCATTGAATGTGGCATAGCCACTGATCACTATGTGACCTAACATTTGTATATGTGGGATTTCCACCACCGATCACCAAGTGACCTATCATGCACTTCCCCTTCAATATCATATTTCCACCCCATGCATACACATAAAGAAAACATCATGCGTCATATATATTTTCCGATACACATAGGGAGTTCTATGTTTACGCACTGCATCCTTGCCTAACCCTTTTAGGGTTCCATTCAATGTCTATCTGACCTCATTCGGCTTTTAAGCCCATAACATATATATAGTCATACATACAGGTTTATTAGTATGTTAGAGATCTACAAACCTGATTACCGATAAGACAATGCTTTCTATGTCGATGCTATCCTTAGTCGACACTACTTCTATCTGCCTAAGGTGTTGTTCAGAAGCCGGTCTACAACTAAGTGGCCAATCTCGAATGGCAGATACTGCTCTTTTCTTAAACTTAGGGATTTTCTCCTTTGCATGATCCATATTTAATTCCATCACAAGTCATTATCAGAACTAATATCACAATATTTAATCGTTAATTCTCATTATAACCTTAAAAATCCCGAAAGTGGAGACTAGCTATTTTCGGCTTTTAGATCTAATTGACCAAGCATCCTTCAAATCCCGAATTGCCACCCAACATAGAATCATTAAACTATTAATTTTTTGGCTTTTGCCTTTTAAGAACCGAAATAGAATATGAGATCTAACAGAAATCGGCACTTACCTTAGTATAGGGAATAAGGCTAACACTTGGAAAGGAGATTCGACAATGCCAAAGGAAAGTTTTAAATGCCGAAAGAATAGAACTAATTCTCAAATAGGATGAATAAAATAAAAGACTATAGATGCTTCGACTTTTTACAGAAATCGGTACAAGGAGGAAAAAGTGGAGAAGAATTTCGGCTTTTGAAGAAATTGGAGAAAAGAAATTGGAGAGGGAGAGGCTAAGGAATTTCGACACAATAGGAGAAGAAATTAGGTTTTTCAATGTCAGAATCAAGGAGCTATCCCCCTTATTTATAGACATTTCGACACCTCATGTATAAAATCGAAAACGCTTTTCCTAAAAAATTCAAGCTAAATGAGAGGGAAAATTTGGCACCCCTTTTGCCATGCAGTAGCCGATTTCTACACTCCTCTAAGTGATGGATTTTCGGCCATCACCTCCCTTGTAGATAAGCTCCTAACTTTTCTCCTTTTTATCTACTATTTTATCAATTATAAAATCCATCTAAATCTTCCTATTTTTGAGCCTTGTAGCCGTCCACCTCATCAAATCTTAATGCCTAAATTTAACTCACTTAAATTAAAAGATTTGGGCTTTATTAAACTTAAATTTTGGGTCCCTAACTCCTTGTGTGTGGCGTCACTCCTTGCTTCATTTTAGGTGCCGAAAATGGCCCTAAAAACATGGGCTCTTTGCTGCCAAAACTTGGGCCTATTTTATTGTTAATGACGCCACCTTAAATAATTCAATCAAGGCCTTTGCCTAATCCTAAGCCCAATTTTGAACCCCTATCACTTAAATTAACAAATTAAACATATCCCCACACTAAATGCATAGGCCTATAAATTTAGGATGTTACATGAATACTTGACTGAAAGTTGTTACTATAGGCGAACTCGGCTAACGAGAGATAATCTTCCCAATTACCTAAAAAATCGATAACACAACTCCTCAACATATCCTCCAATATCTGAATCACCCTCTCAGATTGACCATCGGTCTGAGGATGGAACGCAGTACTGAAATCTAATCTCGAACCTAGAGCCTCATATAACTTTTTCCAGAATCGAGACGTGAAGCGAGGATCCCTATCAGAAATGATTGAGACCGATACCCATGTAGTCTCACTATCTCAGAAATGTAGAGCTTTACTAACTTCTGAAGAGAATAGTCGGTCCTAACCGGAATAAAGTGCGTAGACTTGGTCAACTAATCCACGATGACCTAGATAGAATCCTTCTTAGTGGGTGTCAAGGGCAACCCACTAACGAAGTCCATCGTCCCTCTCTCCCACTTCCATATCGAAATCTGAACCGATTGTAGCAAACCCGAAGGTAACTGATGCTCAGCCTTAACCTGCTGGCATGTCAGACATCGTGCCACAAAATTAGTAACCTCTCATTTCAATCCCGGCCACCAATACAGTTCTCAAAAATCTCGGTACATCTTATTCCCATCGGGATGCATAGCATACGGGCTGCTATGCGCCTCTCTCAAAATAGACTGCCTCAGATCATTATCATTCGGTACACAAATCTGACCTCGAAAATAGAGTACCCCATCATTATTTAGCCCAAAGTCTGTAATACTACCACTCTCAATTTGACGGAATCGTAAACTCAGAGACTCATCCCCTAACTGTTTATCTCGAATATGCTCAATCTAAGTCGGCTTAACTTGTAACTCGACCAACAGACTCCCATCATCAAACAAACTAAGGCGAGCAAACATCACCCTCAAATCAGTCATCGCCATACGGCTCAATGCATCGGCCACCACATTGGCCTTGCTAAGATGGTACACAATAGTACAGTCATAGTGTTTAAGCAGCTCAATCCATCTACGCTGCCTAAGATTCAACTCCTGCTGAGTCAGAAGGTACTTGAGGCTTTTGTGATCAGTGTAGATAACACACCTCTCACCGTGCAGATAGTGCCTCCAGATTTTCAAAGCAAAGACTATAGTGCCCAGTTCCAAATTATGGGTCAGATAGTTTGCCTCATGCATCTTAAGTTGACGAGACACATATCCCATAACTTTACCGTCCTGCATCAGAACACAACCCAAACCCACATACGAAGCGTCGCTATATACTACAAACTCCTTGCCAAATTCAGGCTGTATCAGAACAGGAGCCTCTGTTAGAACAATTTTGAGCTTCTCAAAGCTCAGCTGCTGTACATCAGTCCAGAAAAATGGTACACCCTTACGTAGCAGCTTAGTTAAGGGCGCTGCAATCAGAGAGAAACCTTCCACAAACTACCGATAATAACGCGCTAGACCCAGAAACCTACGGATCTCAGACACATTCTTCTACTGTTTCTAATCCAGTACAACTTCAATCTTTTTAGGACCGACTCGGATCCCCTCAACAGACACTACGTGCCCCATAAAAATGACTTCACGAAGCTAGAACTCACACTTATTGAATTTAGCGTAGAGTTGCTTCTCACGCAGAATCTGAAGCACTACTCTAAGATGCTCGTCCTATTCATCCTCCGTCTTAGAGTAAGCCAGAATGTTGTCCATGAAGACTACGACGAACTAATCCAGACAGGGCTGGAACACTCGATTCATCCGATCCATAAATGTCACTGGTGCATTCGTCAACCTGAAAGGCATGACTAAGAACTCGTATTGCATAACAAGTCCTAAAAGCAGTCTTATGAATATCTACATCCTTAACTCTAAGCTGATGGTACCCTAACTGGAGATCAATCTCAAAGAATACTGACACCCCTCGAAATTGATCAAATAAGTCGTCGATCCTTAGAAGCAGATATTTGTTCTTGATAGTCAGCTTGTTCAACTATCGATAATCTATACATATCCTCATGGTCCCATTCTTCTTCTTAACAAACAGTACCGGTGCTCCCCAAGGAGACACACTAGGATGGATGAAACCACGATCCAAAAGTTCCTACAGTTGAGCCTTAAGCTCTGTAAGCTCCTTTGGTGCCTTCGATAAGGGGCGATAGACCCCGGAGCTGTACTTAGAAGAAACTTAATCCCAAATTCCACTTTCTGATTCAGAGGTAAAACCGGTAGTTTCTTAGAAAAGACATCGAAAAATTTCTTATAGTTCTGATGTCCTTCACAGTAGAGTCCCCAGAAATAGAAACACTAACATAGGCCAAGAACGCCTCACATCCCTTACGAACTAGTTTCTCAGCCACCAATGTAGAGATCACATTAATCAAATAATTTCGACGTTCTCAGATCATAACCACATCATTATCCTCATTAGTTCTCAAAATGACCCTCTTAGTCGCACAGTTAGACTGACACGGTACTTGACCAACCAGTCTATTCCCAGAATTAGGTCAAACTCCCAAAACGAAAGCTCTATTAGATTAGCCAGAAATACTAACCTTTGGACCTCTAGCGAAACATTTCTATACAGTTTGCTAACCCGAATCGATTGCCCCAGTAGACTCAGTACAGTTACCTCACTATAAGTACTCTCAACTAATATCCCCAAGTTTCCAGACACGATACTAGCTACATAGGAATGTGTGGAACTTATGTCTATCAAAGCAAGATAAGGTACAACATAAATTAAGAATGCACTGGTAATGATGTCTAAAGCATCTCTGTCCTCTCGATGATGAGCAGCATAAATAAGAGCAGGTTGTCTCGCCTCAGTCTGTCCAGCACCTCTGCCTGGTGCTCTCTATCCACAGCCCATACTGTTACCACCCCTAGCCTAACCATGGCCCCTCTATGGCTACTAAACTACCCTTTGTGGCTGCGTAGTACCAAAATCTAGAGCTTGCATCTGATCGACCCTCAGCGGACTGAAACACCCCACACTCGGCCCACGAGCCTGAACCGGATCTGGTATGTTCCTAAAGTAAATCGGTTTCAAAGATTTTCGTTACTTAGAGAGAATTTGTAAAATTTTAGAAAACTATTATTTTGAGTTGGGCTTAGATTGGAAACCCATTTAATTAATCTTGTAAATCCAATTTTATTAAGGTGACAAAATAATCTTTAAGGTTTATTAAAAAAATATATCTCTTAAACTTTAGTCTTAAATAGTTCATAACGTAATAGTTAAGAGTAAAGCAAAATAAGAAAAATCCTTTGGGCCTTATGGCCTTATTACATCAAGTAAAACCCAAAAATAAAATTAAAGGTACTAAAAGAAATAAAGTCCAAATTAAATAAAATCTTCAAATGAAGCATGGCCACCTCAAGGTCTACCGTCCCGTTAAAATCCTTGTTCATCACCGAAAATAGTTCCCACAATGGGTGAGTCAACAGACTCAATGTGCACACAAGACTAACATTCAACAAATCAGGCATACATGTTCATATCAAATTCATATTCATATAAAATAAATGATGATGCAACCCAAACCCAAGCCTATTTGTCCATCCGCTACACACCACCGCACTGCCGGTCACACCGTGGGACTTCTAAGTCAACCTCCATTCGCTACACACCATCGAAGGCGATCATTGCAATGACGTGTTCATCGCCCATATAATTTGTGTCATTAGACACCATATTCAAATAATGTAACCGAAGTTACCAAATTCGAGATAATGTAACCGAGTTACCATATTCAAATTTTGTGACCGTAGTCACCATATTAGTTAGTGAGACCAAGTCAACACCTTCTTCCCTTTCACATAGATCCCGAATGCCCCATAAATTTTATATCATGCATAACATACTTAATTCTCATTCATTTACTAATCATATGTTCAAAATATATCATATTCGTAATCCTATCAGAAGTAGGATACGTACCTGGGTACTCTTACCACATCTGTGGTACTTAGCCACATTCACATTCTTATGCATATTCATATATTAAAATAATTGCCATATGATATATCGAAAGTTAGTGTGCGTACACACTTGATCCACTTAATAGGTTCCTTGAGATCTCGAAAATCCCGATCTAACCTTAGATCTGTTAATTCCTATATTCGGCCCATCATATAAAACACATTAATAACCTTTTCGCTTTTAAAACCAAATCCTAATAGGAATGGTATTACTAATACTTACCTTGTTTGCCAATTTGATTGGTGATCAAACTCAAGATTTGTGTTCTTCTCCTTGAAATCGGCTAACCATTAAATCCATTGATTTGATTAGTTTCTCGTTAAAACAAATAGATCTAGACATTTAAGAGAGAACCTTGGCGATTATAACCACTTACCTTATGATGAGATTCCCAAAATCGATTCCTTGCTCCCTTAGTGATGTCGAAATTCCTAAAATTCATATGTTAGATCCGATCTAACTTTAATAAATAAAGTTTGGCCTTTGGCGAATGTGCCTCACCTTAAATTCCTTGAATCAAATCCCGAAACTCTTCCTTTGATATTCGGCCAAGAGACATAAAAAGGGGTTATTTCTTAGATCTTGATTAAAAGAATTAGAAGAACAAGAATTAATTGTTCTTACCTTAATACCTCAGTCGACTGCACCTCTTGCTTGGAGTCACAAAGATTCGGCTATGGAGTTTTAATCAGAGATCAAAAGAAAAGGGTTTTGGCTTAACAATAACAAAGGAGAGGAGAAGAAAAGATGGAGTTTTGCTTAGGAAAAATTTCGGCACACTTAGGAAAAGATGAGAGAAAAGCCTTTAATTCTCTTTCTTCAGCCGAAATTACTAGGCCAAGAGTCCTTGACTTGGCCACCACTCTTCCTTGTGATAATATTATCTCTTTTATTTAAAATAAAAATGTTTAATCCATCATTTATCTCCTCAATAATTATATTAAAAGAAAATCCTTTATTTATCACTTATTATTCACATATTTATGGAATTAAAACACCTCTATTTCTAGAAGCTTGTGCCGTCCACCCTCTTGCTTATGGAAGCAAAAATAAAACCTTCATTATTTGCTTTTCAAGTGACTCGAACTCAGGCCCATTCCTCTTGCACATGGCGCCATTTCCATAGGCCCTAAGTGACACCTTCAGGCCACTTTTCCAAGCCTGTTTGTGTGTCAAATTTCACCAACTTTTACTTTTAAGGCCCCCTTGCCTTAATTTCCTATTTTAAACTTTAAAACTTGACATTTCTCGATTATTTCTAAGTTTTCTAAAATTTTCGATCGGCTCTGTAACTTGCCATTTTTCTTACATTGTCAAGTTTCCAAAAATGTTCCATTTTTGAATCATTTCCAAAAATGTTCAGGTTTCCAAAATGTTCAAGTTTCCAAAAATGTTCATTTCCATTTTCATTTCCATTTCCATTTCCATTTCTAGGTTTCCAAAAGTATCAAAAATTTATTCTTAGTGCTTAAACTTGTCATTTCATACAATTAAACTGAAAATGCATAGGCCCTTTTTAGGATGTTACACGGACACTCCAGAATATGGTGTTCTAATGACCCACACCTCAAAAACGCCCCAGTCTTCCTCTAACACTCGCCTTAATGGTGTTTACTACAATCTCCACACAGCTGCAATCCAATAGGAGATACATGAGGCCCAACTCTAATCAGCCCATTAGTCCTGACCTTTTTCTTAGGCCTCTGTACCAAACTCGAGGGCTCTAAATCCCTCTTGTTCTTACCCCTCTTACAGTCCCTGTTTTGGCGCTCAACATGTTTAACTTCTTCGGTGGTCTTTGCCTTCTCTACCAAGATAGAAAACTCGCTCTCCCTCGGCAGAGCTATCAGCACTCTCAGATTATCCCTGAGACCGTCCTCAAAACAGACACATCTTTCATACTCATCCGCCACCATGCCTCAAGCATAGCGGCTCAATCTTAATAATTCGGCCTCATACTTAGCCACTGATCGGTCTCCCTGAGTGAGATTCAGGAACTCACGTCTCCTAGCATCAACATAACTGGCTCCCACATATTTACTCTGGAACAAAGTCTTAAAGAACTCCCAATTCAGACGGTCAGGCTAAGTGCCCTCCTTAACAGTCAACCACTACTGGTACGCCTCATTGCGAAGCAAGGAGACTACACCCTTCAATTTTGCTCAGGGGTACAGTCCAGATCGTCCCTAATCCTCTCTGTGGCCTCCATCCAGTACTCAACCATGTTAGGGATGACTCTAGTTACACTCCAAAAAAGTTTAGCTCCATTGGACCGGAGTCGTTCCGTAACCAACCCTCGTCCCTCAAATCCAGTGTTGGGCCAAGCAACCCTCTCTAGTATCCACAGCATGGCTTGGGACAGTGCATCGTCCCCAGCCGAGCGACTCTAAGACCCAGTCTTAGTAGCAGGTGACACGGGTGTCTCACTCATGTACAGATTTGACATGCTGTCCAGATATGATGACTCAACTCGAGCCCCCTACGGCCTCTACCTCGACCTCTAATACTATGTCTACGGATACCTCGTGCGCTCATGTCTATTTGGATTTATCTGTATTACAAATTTTATGAATCAGGTACAGTTTCAGTAGTTACTAACAAATGTTTTATGTAAGTAGTATCATATATTCGAAGTTTGTTTTTTCGCAAATACAATTTCTATCAGTTTTAGTTTCATTACATTTTCAGTATACACTAACTAGAGTGTTTCAGAATAGACTATCTATAATAGTTTATCAGAATACTTACAGGATCGATGCTGGAGACTCGGTGTGCCCCATTCTAAGTCAAATCATTTCAAGTCAATTGAAAACCAGTTCTTTAACAACAAAGTTTTAAAACTCAAAATCCACAGTTGAGTTTAGTAACCTGGCTCTAATACCACTAAATGTAACACCCCAAACCCGGCCTAGACGTTATGGCCGAATCTGACGATGTCACATGGAATGGAATTTGAAAGCGAACTTAACAAGTTAAAACCGTTTCTATTTATTATCTTCTATTAATCTCTCGTTGGTTTTAAAATCATTTTCTCGTTAATTTTATTCGCTTAAAAACATATTCGATAGCATAAGCTTTTAAACCGTGATATTTTAAGAAAATCGTTCGCGTTTAGGAAAAATGTTACGTTTAGTAAATCGAGGTTTCGTTGCAGTTCAAAAATTCATGAAAATAGTTAAAAATCCCAAAACAAAAGCAAACAGTTCAAAAGTCTATATTACATCAAAATTACTGCAAAAATAATAGGAACTAAATCCGTAAATGAAATTAAACCGTTCAGTAGCTATGTGGTCACCGCAGAGTCCTCCGCTGCACCGATCCATCTAAGTTTGGGGATTACCTATACAGATAAAACAGATAGGGGTGAGTTTACGTAAACTAAGTGTGTAATCCCCACAGAAGACATGCATACAATCAAATAATAGATTATCAATCAAATGTAGTCTGGGCCTAAGCCCATTTCAATTTTAGTAGCAGTTCGGGCCTTAGCCCATTTTAGTTTCAGTATCCGATATACATTAAGGCCTAAGCCCATCACAATAACAAAATCAAATATACATCAATCAGTAACCAGAGTCTTACCTAACCAGCCTCTATACACCATCTCCGTCCATCCTTACACTCCATGTGGGGTTTAAAACACCCACCCATCCCTACACTCCATGTAGTATTGAATGCGACACATAATCAATAAATTGCAGCTGAGCTACCAAATAATAGGCTTAAGAGCCTTTCAGTACACTTCCTCCAAATATCAACATCCCAACCCGACGCAATGCAACATATATATATAACATGCTAATACAAGAGTATCAGTTATACATACAGTTCAGCATTCATTCATATAATCATCATACATACAGTTCACAGATTTAAGGGTCTAAGTAGTGCTTACCAACCCTACAGTAGGTTCACAGTCGACTTGGGCGACCTGTGCAATCTTAGAACACATTTCAGTTAAATGGGCTCACATGCCAATGTGGCCTATCCATGTGGCCCATACGACCAAATATGGCCTTGGCTGTGTGGATCACACTGCTTGGCCCAGAATCTCACACGCCCTTGTGGCCCACTCGGCCCAAATTAGTTTAGCCCGTGTGTCGCACACGGCCAACCTGGCCATCACACGGCCGTGTCTTACGTACACGGCCTGGCCTCATCGATCACATGCTCGTGTTATGGCACATAGCCTACCACACTAGTGACCACACGCCCGTGTGGCATCGACAGTGGGGTTTTTGGCTTTCACTGAAACCCTATTTTTGCATTTTGGATACACACCTAGTAACGTTTTGATACAAAACCACTCCTGAGCCTTTCAAAAGCCTAAAATCGACAACACAACACTCAAAATCAGTCTTAAAATCTGCTTAACTGATAGTATTTCAATCAACCGTTTAACACTTACGCAATAACCCAGAGCGATTCAACTATGATTCTGAACAAGGAGAGCCTCTAACCGCTTGATTCATTGTTGCCAAAACCAACAATGAGTCTCCAAACGACAATTGGAAAACAAGATTACCAAAAAGGAATATTTACCTCTACTTACCGAACAACTAAACAAAGGGCGCAAAGAGGAAATAGTTGAAATAGAAATCAAAACGAAAAAGATCAAAACGTTAATTTTCTGTGGAGAATTTTTTTGGGAAAACAGATTTACCCAAATCCATAAATTCACTCATCCACTCACCCACTTCTTAGAATTCCAATAGCACTAAAACACTTGTGTAAAACCCAGCAAAAATAAACTCCCACGCTCGCGCAGGGATTCGAACATAGGACCTCTAACATACCAACGCTCCACCTAACCACCAGACTAGCTAGCCCATTCTAATATGTTTATTCCAATATTCAAATATAAGCCCACTGAATAGAGATAGGGCTTTATATCAGAATAACACCAAAATTTGCCAAAGCTAAGGCTTGAGCTTGGGACCTCTAACACACACCAAGAACACTTAACCACTGAATCAGATACACACTTGTGTCATATTTTAATAGAAACAAAAATAGGAATTTTGGGGTGTTACAGATCCCGAACTTACTATGGTGAAATACATTTCTTTTTGGTAAATAGTATGTACCTAGGATGTTGTATTTGTCATTTTTGGAAATGTTTGTAAATGATGTTAATATGAAATGAATTTAATTATATATGTGAACATATGTTTTATGTATTAAATAATTTAGTGAAGTATTTTGGTTGAAATTGATATATATTTAGGAATGGTGTAAATGGTGTTTAATTGAATTATTTAGACTTATATGTAAAATACTTAAAAGAGTATTTTGATTAGGTTCTTAGATTGATGAATTTGGCATGTATTAGAGGTATTTGAATGTATTTTAGATTGGTTGAAAAATTATATTTTGAGTTGCTTGTTGATCAAAATTTGCAAGGTTGGTAAACTTGATGTATAAGACTCACTTTGAGTCCACATGGCCTGGCACACGGGCGTGTGACCAGACCGTGTGAGACACACGACTTACATATGATGTGTGTTTAGGCTGTGTGTCCCCTGCAATTTAAAATTTTCAAAATAGAATGCTCTGGTTTTGCCATACGGTCAGAGACACGGGCGTAAGTCTCAGCCGTGTGAAGAACACGACCTAGTACACGAGCGGGTGGCTTGGCCGTGTGAAGTTAGTCAGGACGTTACACGAGGTAAGACACGGCCTGAAGCACGGGCATTTCATAAGGTCACATGAGCGTGTGAGTCATGCATTTAGGAAAAATTTTAAAATTTCACGAAAAATTTTTGAGTTTCCAATTAAGTCCCGATTTATTTCTAACACATGATTTGGGCCTCAAGAGCTCAATAAAGTGACATTATGATTAAATTATGATATGTATGTTATGTTATTATATGATTGTTCGTATTTGATCTGTAATGTTCGGTAATACTCCGTAACTCTGTTCCAGCGACGGATAAGAGTTGGGGGTGTTACATTTAGTGGTATCAGAGCTATTCAGGTTTAGCTGATTCTCGGACTAAATTAAGCTCAGAATTGAATCTAGAGGTATATTCCATAATTGAGTTTAATTGAGTTGGGATTGGATGATGATATATTTGTTTGTTTCTGTTTTATAGTTAAAGATGTCAGAAGAATGTATTGTTGGTACTGATCAAAAATGTATAATAGAGATGATGAATCATATGAAAGAGATGAAACTGAGTCAATAACACCGAGAGTAAATCCAGTAAGAAATCAACCACCTAATGTCAAAAGAGGTAATGCTAGAGAAAGAGATGATTCATAGCTACTTAGGGTTATAGTTGATGCCCTTCAATGAGTAGTAGGAATTGTATCTGCTATGACATCTGCTCCTACTACCTGATGAGCCCTGATTAAATAACTGTGTAAGTATGGTGCCACTAAATTTCGGGTTTAAAGGAAGTCGATCCTTCTACTACTGAAAACTAGATTAAAGCTACACAAAGAATTCTACAGCAACACGAATGCTTTCCCCGAGAAAGTTTATTATGTGTTGTTTCTTTACTTCAAGGGGAAGCTTATGTTTGGTGGAAATCAGTAACTCGACATGTACCGGTAGAATAGGTAAACTGGGATTTCTTTCAAATAGAATTTCAGAAGAAATATGTGGGAGAGTTGTATATTGATGATAGAAAACAAGAGTTTTTTATGCTAAAATAAGGTGAGATGTCAGTAGTCGACTATGAACGGGAATTTTCATGACTCAGCAGATATGTAGCTAAATTTGTACCAATGAAGCTGACAGTTGTAAAAGATTTCTACGGGGTTTACCTGATGAGTTACGGGTGCAATTGGTATCGCATAGAATCACAGAATTTGTGGATTTGGTTGAGAGAGCAAAAATGGTTAAATAGGTACAGGATTTAGATAAAAAGCCTGAAAATACTCGTCTGATTGGGAAACGTACTAGAGCTACTAGTTCAAATCCACAAACTAAAAGATCAAAAGAATCTCGAGGTAGTTGGAGATTGAGCTTCAAATCAGACAGAGGTGTTAGAAACCGTGAAAGACAGATGACAGTTTCCATTGGTAGTGTACAAGATCCATCACGGGATACTAAAATTCAGATTCTGAGCACTATGGGAAAAAGCATAGTGGTGAATGCTAGAAATTAACTCGAGTCTATTTCCATTGTGGATCTACAAAGCACTTTGTTAGGGATTATTCAAAAAATGAAAATGCTACACCTGTTACATCTCAGAGATCAGTACCTACTTCTAGAGGTCGAGGGTCAGGCAGAAGTGGTTCATTTTCCAGAGGTAGTGTTAGAAGAGGAAGTGATGTTACTACTAAACAATCAGAAGCCAGAGTACCAGCTCAAGCATATGTTGTACGGACCCGTGAAGAGGGTGATGCACATGATGTGGTCATATGTATATTTTATTGCATTCAGAACCTATTTATACTTTAATAGATCTGGGATCTTCACACTCATATGTTAATACAAAATTTGTTGAATTAAGAAATTTAAATTTTGAGATGTTTAGAGTATCAATAGCAGTATCTAGTCCATTCGGGCAAACTATGCTAGTGGATCAAGTGTGTAGGAGGTATTCGCTAATGATACAAAACATAATTTTTCCTGTTGATCTGTTGATAATGGCATTTGGCGATTTTGATATAATTCTAGGAATGGATTGGCTTACTGAGCATGGAGAAATTTTAGATTGCTATAAAAAGAAGTTCACTGTTCAGAGTGAAAATGGAGATAAGATTGAAGTAAATGGTATTCGAACTAGTAAGTCGAATCGTATTATTTCAGCAATTCAGGCTAATAAAATTCTTCATCAAGATTGTGCAGCTCTTCTGGAATATGTTATTAATTCAAATTCTGTTGAAAGTCAATGTAGTAAAATCAGAACTATTTGTGAATTTCTTGATATATTTCCTGAAGAATTGCTGGGATTACCACTTGATCGAGAGGTTGAATTTGCAATTGAAGTTTATCCTGGTACAGCTCCAATATCAATACCCCCATACCCATATCGTATGTCACTTACTGATCTAAAAGAATTGAAAGTACAGTCGGAAGATTTACTAGATCGAGGATTTATATGTCCTAGTATTTAATATTCGGGAGCTCCAGTACTGTTTGTTAAAAGGAAAGATAGTTCAATGCGGTTGTGTATTGATTATCGATATTTGAATAAAGTGACAATCAAGAATCGATATCAGTTACCTCGTATTGATGATCTATTTGACTAGTTGAAAGGAGCTTCTGTGTTTTCAAAAATTGATTTGAGATCGGGTTACTACTAGTTGGAGCTTCTGTGTTTTCAAAAATTGATTTGAGATCGGGTTACTACTAGTTGAAGGTGAAAGAAAGTGATGTACCGAAGACAGCATTTCGTACAAGGTATGCCATTATGAATTCTTAGTTATGTCTTTTGGATTGACTAATGCTCCAACTACTTTTATGGATCTCATGAACCGTATTTTTCAACCGTACCTAGATCAATTTTTGGTGGTTTTTATTGATAATATTTTGGTCTATTCAAAGCCTGAATCTAAACATGAGCAGCATCTCAGAATCTTTTTGCAAATATTACGAGAGAAACAGTTGTATAGAAAGCTTAGTAAATGTGAATTTTGGTTATCAGAGGTTGTATTTCTAGGACATGTGGTATCGGTAGATGGAATCAGAGTTGACCCTAAGAAGATTGAAGTGATTGTTTAGTGGAAAGCACCAAGAAATGCATCAGAGGTACATAGTTTCCTTGGATTTGCTGGTTACTATCGAAGATTTGTAATTGAATTTTCAAAGATAGCTTTGCCAATGAAAAAGTTGTTGCAAAAGAATGTTACATTTGTTTGGGATAATCAATGCCAAGAAAGTTTTGAAAAGTTGAAGCAAATGTTGACTGAGGCACCATTTTTGAAACTACCTGAGTCGGGAAAGGACTTTGTTATTTACAGTGATGCTTCTTTGAATGGTCTTGGATGTGTTTTGATGCAAAATGGAAAAGTGATTGCTTATGTATCTCATCAATTAAAACTGCATGAACGTAATTACCTAACGCACGATTTGGAATTAGCTGTCATGATTTTTGCTCTAAAGATCTGGAGACATTATTTGCATGGTTAGAAATGCTATATTTATACTAATCATAAAAGTCTCAAGTACCTTTTATCTCAAAAGGAGTTGAATTTGAGACAACGTCGGTGGATAGAGCTTTTAAAAGATTATGTCTGTGTTATTGATTATCATCCGGAAAGGCAAATGTTGTAGCTGATGCATTGAGTAGAAAAACAGCAATTGAATTACGAACAATGTTTGAACAGCTCAGTATCAGTGATGATGGAAGCTTATTGGCTGAATTAAGAGTTAAACCGGTGATGTTTGATCAGATCATGTCAGTACAGTTAGAAGATGATAAGTTGATGAAGAAATAAGAAATGGTTCAGAATGGTATGTTATAGAATTTCAGCATTGATGAACAGAATTGTCTGAGATATCGTGATCGGATTTGTGTTCCAGTTGTTTTGAATTGAAATAGTTGATACTTTGTGAAGCACAGGACAATTCTTTTGCAATGCATCCGAAAGGAACGAAAATGTATTGTAATCTACGGGAATCTTATTGGTGGCCAGGTATGAAAAGAGATATAGTTGAATATGTAGCTAAATGTTTAACTTGTCAACGAGTAAAGGTAGAGCATCAGGTTCCTACTAGACTACTTCAGTCTATTAACATTCCTGAATGGAAATAGGATTGTATTACAATGGATTTTGTAACGGGGTTACCATTGTCAACAAGTACGAAAAATTCTATTTGGGTGATTTTTGATCGGCTTACAAAATCGACTCATTTTATAGCAGTCAGAACTGATTGGTCACTTTAAAAACTTGCTAATGTTTACATACGAGAAATTGTGATATTGCATGGTATTCCTATGTCAATAATCTATGATCGATATCCGCGGTTCACATCGAGATTTTGGAGGCAGTTGTATGAATTACTTGGTACTCGACTCAACTTTAGTACTATTTTTCATCCACAGACTGATGGACAATTAGAGCGAGCTATTCAGATTTTGGAAGATATGCTTCGAGCTTGTGTTATTGATTTTGAATCAGGTTGGGAACGTTATTTACAATTAGCTGAATTTATGTACAATAATATTTCCAATCAAGTATTCAAATGGCTTCGTATGAAGTTTTATATGGTCATAGATGTCAGTCGCCTGTGTGTTGGATGGAATTGAATGAAAGAAAAATAATTGGGCCGGAGTTAATTCAAGAAACAAAGGATACTATTAAGAAGATTAAAAAAAAGACTAAAAGTAGCTTTCGACAGACATAAACTGTAACACCCCAAACCCGGTCTATGCGTTGAGACTAGATTTGGTTTGTTACATGAATCGAGTTATCTTTGCAATAAGTTGAAAATTTCAATATAAATTTCAAATTTTAAAATAAATAAAAGAGTATTTGAATTTGATAAAATATTTGAAAACATTAGTTGAAAATCATTGTATTATCAAACCCTTTGAATAGTTTGTTAAAGAGTTAACTAAAATAAAATATTTATAAAAGATTTCCATATACTTGAAAACCCAAATTTATTTTAATAAAACATCATAAAATCACAACCCATAATTTAAAAAAAAGTCCAAAGTTTAGTTTAAATCCCATACACACATAAAATCCATAAGTTATTTATAGAGGCCCTTATTACAATAATCCAAAAATAGTAAAAATATACTTATTAAAAGTTCAGAGTTTAAATAACCCTCTCTCGCAAAGATGGCCTCCACGAAGTCATCCTCGCCCAAGTCCACATCAATTTCCATTACGAGATGGAAAGAATTTAAAGGGGGTGAGTTACTTAGAACTCAGTGTGTAACTCACTTACCACCATTATTGGGCCAGATCATCAAGACATTATGCTGGGCTTGAGCCCAATTCAGAATTCAACAATATATCATGAATTAAAACAATTAATAATGCATGTAAAATGAAATTCCCAACCCATACCTAATATCCATCCGCTAACACCCCTGTACCAACCATCACACCGTGGGGATCAAGTCAACCCACCCCGCCATCACACCAATCGTAGGCATTAAGCCTTTTTATAATTGTGGCATAGCCACCTAGAACTAGAGGCAATAAGTCGATATTGTGGCGAAGCCATCGAACTAGAGGCAATAAGTCGATATTGTGGCGAAGCCACCGAACTAGAGGCAATAAGCGATATTGTAAGGAGAAGCCACCGAACTAGATATTTGGCAATCGGCCATTCTTCTCTTCATATATCCCACCCATGCAATTATACATGTACTTTAAAATATAAAATTTATTAACAATACATAACATGGTGGGTTTATCAATAACATTTCATTTGGCCCATAATTATAGCAATTTGTCTATTTAGCGCTTTAGTGGGCTTTGGCCCATTTACTAGAACTAGAGTGTTTTGGCTAAATTTTAACGAACTAGAGTATTTTGGCCCAATTTATCGAACTAGAGTATTTTGGCCCAATTTAACGAACTAGAGTATTTTGGCCCAATTTAACGAACTAGAGTATTTTGGCCCAATTTAACGAACTAGAGTATTTTGGCCCAATTTATCGAACTAGAGTATTTTGGCCCAATTTAACGAACTAGAGTATTTTGGCCCAATTTATCGAACTAGAGTATTTTGGCCCAATTTAACGAAACGTCCAATTTACATATTAACGAAAATTTTCTCGAGGGCGTTTTCGTAATTTTTACGATTTAGACATTTTTACGTATTTTCGTCAAAATATCAATATTTACATTTTACCGATCTAATCGTTTTACGATTTACTTCATAACCAAATTGACATCCAACCGAGAAAATAATGAGTGTGAAGTTACACACCTCGTTACCGAAAGTACTAATCCTTCTCGCTCCTCAAGCACCTAAAACATATTTTGATCCGTTAGATAACTAATTCAGAAAATAATCTTAATCGATAATGAGATCCAAAATCTTACCCTCTTGATTTTGAATCACTTGATTTTCGACTTTTCCTCGTTTATTGATTCACTAGCCGAGAATCCACCAACGATAACTGGCTCGAAGTTCGTACTACTTGAATAATGGACTTCCTTCGAAGATGGCCCATAACCGGTGGAAAATTCGGATGCAAAACCGCTCTTTATTTGAATGGGGATTTATGGATCCGCCTCTTAACGTGACTAACCACCGCCTTTTCTTCCCTATTTTGACAGTCTTCAAGATCCAAAGGAATTTAGTTAGATCTAAAATAATAACAAATAATACTAGAGGTTTTAAAGAGATTTGATTTCCTTACCAAAATAAAACGTTTCCAACGTTTCTACAATTCTCTCGATCACTTGAGTTCCGATCTCCGTTATTGCACTAAATAATAACGAAAGAGACGTTATTAGAATGAACGTTATATCAATCCAAAAAGTCCTTCAATTCACCATTACTATTCGGCCATAGTACCTTAATAAATCGAAAATGGAAAAGAACCCTTACCTATTTTCCACGGTCGAAAGGAAAAGATTGAGAAAGGTGTTTGTGAGAGTTGGAGAATTTGGCTATGTATGATCAAGGAAAAGAAAAAAAATATTTGGTTTATAGGCACAATAGCATTCGGCCAAGAGAGTGAAGATGGAGAGAATTTCGATTGAAAAGAAATAATATAAGAACGAAAGGATGATGGTGATGTTGTTGTTTGATTTCAAAGAGAAGAGAAGAAAAGAAAAAAAAATGAACTTTAGGAGCTAGTATATTCGGCCATGGCAAAAGAAAAGAGAAAAGATAATTCTTTTTGGTATGGATGATTTCGGCACAAGAAGAAAAGGCACAAAGAATTGGCTAACGAGATAAGCAAAAAGGAATAACCAAATGGTCACAAAATTTGAGCTTTACTAATGCCCTATTCGGCCAAGATGAAAGTTTGAGAGGAGAAAACTAAGAAAAATCTGCACAAGTGCAAAGAATGACCAAAGAGAAAAGAATGAGATTTTTAGCCAAACTAACAAAAATTTGGCTCCTTCCCTAAACCAAGTTGCCGTCCAGCACATGGTCAATTGGCCATGATTTCTTTCCAAATTTTCCCCTTGATAAGTGCCTTATGTTCCCCCTATCTTTCCTTAAACCTTTGATTCCATGCCATAAGTTAGTTGTTTCCTTAATCCATTGATACACTAACCAAAAATAACATGGTCAACACCTTCCTTATATGTTCCTTGCCGACACTTCTTAGTCATGAGCGTAAAATTAAAACAAAAATTCATTTGGGTGCTATACAAGGGATTCGAACCTCTTCCTCTTACTAGAACCCATGCGCCAACTCCACCATGCCATATGCTCATTTTATGACACTCTTTAGCACATAATTTAGCTTAAGTCTTAATCACCTTTGTTTCACTTCAAAAATTCTCAATTAATAAATTTTATTCCTTCTTCAAATTATGCTTTACCTCTCTAGGACTTCTATAAGCACTAAAATAAAAATAAGAGATTTTTCCTAAAAAATCTAAACACCAATTCATGCAATTTAAATACTCGGATTTTTAGGGTGTTACAACTCTACCCTCCTTAAAGAAAATTTCGTCCTCGAAATTTACAGTTGAAAAAGGTGAGGGTATTGTTGTCTTGAATTGCATCCTCTGGCTCCCACGTAGCTTCTTCCACTCGTGGTTATGCCATAGAACTTTGACCAACGGCACGGTTTTCTTCCTTAATACCTTGACATCTCGTTCTAGGATTTCCACTGGTTCTTCTTCAAAGGACAAATCTGAATTCAGCTCCAATTCCTCTACCGGTATAATGTGCAAAGGATCCGATCTATAATGCCTCAACATGGAAACATAAAAGACATTATGAATTTGATCTAACTCCGGAGGTAACTCAATCTGATATGCCACTGGACCAACACGCTTCAGCACACGATAAGGTCCAATATATCTAGGACTTAGCTTGCCCTTCCTTACGAATCTGAAGATCTTTTTCCAAGGAGATACCTTCAAGAAAACCTGATCTCCCACACTATACTCGATGTCCCTTCGCCGGATCTGCGTACTACTTACATCTATCTCGAGGCTTCTTTCAACCGTGCTCGAATAACTTTTACCTTATCCTCGTCTCGGATATCATCTCGGGACCTAACATCATCTTTCGCCCAACTCGGTCCAACAAATAGGAGAGCGACACTTACGACCATACAATGCCTCGTAAGGTGCCATCGAATGCTAGACCGATAGTCGTTGTTATATCTGTGAATTACGCGGTGGTAGATAATCTTCCCAACTACCCACGAAGTCGATTACACATCCTCTTAGCATATCTTCCAATATCTCGAATTACTCTCTCCGATCGACCATCAGTTGAGGATGAAAAGCCGATGAAATTCAACCGTCCCCAAGGCTTCATGCGAGCTTTCAGAATCGTGATGTAAACCTAGGGTCCCTATCCGATATAATAGATACTGGTACCCCATGCAACCTCACAATTTCAGATACGCATGTTTGCCAATTTACGCAATGAATAATCCGCATTTAAGCGGCAAGAAATGGCGGTCTTAGTCAACCGATCAACAATTACCCAAATGGAATTTTTCTTAGTAGGTGTTAACGGTAACCCACTAACAAAATCCATAGTTATCCGCTCCCATTTCCAAAGAGGAATCTTTATCGGTTGTAACAATCCGAACGGTAATTGATGTTTCGCCTTCACTTGCGACAAGTCAAACATTTTCCCACAAACTCGTAATCTCACGCTTCAACCCCGCCACCAATATCATTCACGAAGATCTCGATACATCTTATTTCCTCCGGATGCATAGCATAAGGGCTACTATCGCCTCCAGTAGAATCGATTGCCTCAAATCTAGATCCTTAGGCATGCATACTCTCCTCAAAGCACAACACACCTCCGTGCTTATTCCAAAATCCTCAATTTCACCATTTTCAACTTGTCATGATAAAGGTCCCAACTTCTCATCGATGTCTGCTTTTCCTTGATTTGTTCCACCACAAAGGTTTCACAAGTTACGCTAACAAAGCGCCATCCTCATCTGAGACTCAAATGGGCAAACAAAGCTCTTAATTGAGATATCGCCTTACGACTTAACGCGTCGGCTACCACGTTAGCCTTTCGAGGATGGTATTCGATGGAGAAATCGAAATCCTTTAACAATTCTACCTATCTTCTTTGTCTCAAATTTAACTCCTTCGGGTAAGGAGGTATTTAAGACTCTTGTGATCCGTGTAGATTATGGACTTCTCACCATAGAGATAGTGCCTCCAAATCTTTAGAGCAAAGACAACGCAGCTAACTCCAAATCATGAGTAGGGTAGTTTACTTCGTGTGGTCTCAATTGACGAGAAGCATAGGCCACCACTTTTCCATTTTGCATCAATATACAACCTGACCGTGTGAGATGCATCACAATATCTGATGAATTCTTTTCCGACCTCGGTTGAATTAAAGCAGGAGCTTCTATCGGGATCTTCTTCAATTTCTCAAAACTCTCTTCTTGCTTTTCGGTCCGGATATACGGAGCTCCCTTTCGCAATGCAGTTTAGTTAGGGTGCGACAATCAATGAAAACCCTCTACAAAACGTCTATAGTATCCACCAAACCTAAGAAACTCGAATTTGACTCATCGATGTTGGTGGTTTCCAATCTAGAATAGCCTCAATTTTTCGAGGATCCACCCTTATTCCTTCTGGTGATACTACATGACCAAGGAAAGTCACCTCCTTTAGCCAAAATTCGCATTTACCAAATTTGGCATACAATTGCTTTTCACGAAGTAGTTGTAATACTATCGCAAATCTTTGGTCATGTTCCTCCTCATTTCTCGAATAAACCAATATATCATCTATGAACACTACCACAAATCGGTCTAAATATGGTTAAAAGACTCGATTCATCATGTCCATAAATGCATTGGTGCATTGGTTAATCCAAGCGGTATCACTACAAACTCATAGTGTCCGTAACATGTCCGAAATGCCGTCTTATAAATGTCCGCTTCTTTCACCCTAAGTTGGTGATAACCCGACCTTAAATCAATTTTGGAGAAAAGCTGAAGCTCCTTTTAATTGATCAAGCAGTCGTCAATTCTCGGCGAGAGGATACCGATTCTTGATCGTCAATTTATTCAACTATGCGTAGTCAATGCACATACGCATCGATCCATCCTTCTTCTTGACGAACAAGACCGGTGCTCCCCACGGAGACACACTTGGTCGAATGAATCCCGATCCGACAATTCTTGAATTTGAGCTTTGAGCTCACCAACTCCTTGATTGCCATTCTATAGGGAGCAATGGACACCGGAGCCGTCGAGCAAAAGCTCAATGCCAAATTCTACTTCCCGATCCGAGGTATACCGGAAGTTCTTGGAAATACATCGAGAAATTCCTTCACCGTCCTCACATCATTCACGGATAATTCTTTGGCATCCAAAACACGGATAAAGGCTAGAATGCTCCATATCCTTTCCGCACCAACTTCTCGACTTTTAATGCAGATACCACATTTGCGGATAGTTCTTTCGTTCACTAATCATTATGACTTCCTTATCATCCGAGGTCCCATCGACATTCGTTTTTCAAAGCACAATCCAATTCATACCGATGTTTGACCAGCCAATCCATGCCCGAATGAGATCGAACTCACGAAAGGTAGTTCCATCAAGTTTGCTAAGAATACCTCCTCTTGGATTTTTAAGGGCACGTCTTTAAATATTTTATTAACCATCACCGATGTCCTAAAGGTGATTCATATCATCTCATTTTCGGTAATTTGATTCTAAATTGATTTCCAGATATGGCACTAGATACATATGAATGGGTAGAGCCAATATCTATTAAAGTAATAATAGGTACATCAAAATGAAGAACGTCTGGTTATCACATCCGGTGCATTGTCGTCCTCATGCATCTAAGCGCATAGACCGATCCAGCCATCTTGCATCCGCATTTCCTCTATTACCATTGCCTCGACCGGTGCACCTTGACCACGACCAGCCCGTTACCACCATGACCTGGTCCACGTCCTCTCGGTCAGCTGCGATTACCTCGCCGGTGTGCATCATTATTACGGACTTCTTGAGTCGTATCCATTCGTCGAGGACAACTTTTGTCTTGATGTTCCATTGAACCGCATTTGTAACATCGCGTTTTCCTCAACATTCCCCAAAATGTCTCTTTCCACACTCGGTGCAATCTCGACTTCGATTATTTACTCTGGGGTTACGCCTTGGCGATTCATCATTAGGGGTTTCTTTTGGAATCTCTTGGAAGAACAGATCTTGTGTCTCTCTCTTGTTTGAATCTTTCTCGGTTACGCGTTTCGAGTTCTTAGCCTCTTGACTATTTTGGCCTTCTCCACCGAGTGGAAAAATTTCTAACTTCTGCGAGCAATCGGAACCCTCACTCATCATTAAGTCCATCCTCAAAAGCGTACACAACGTTCATGATCTGTTGCTACAATTGTCCGGGCATAACGGCTCGACGTAAAAACTTCGACTTCATATCCGCCACGGTCTTACTTCCTTGGACAAGATTGAAATTCCTTCCTTGACGTCTACATAGCTCGTTCGACGTATTTTCCTTGGAAGGTAGCTTTAAAGAATTCCCGATTAATCGATGCGGCGGTGCCTTCTCGGCGGTGAGCCACCACCGATCGCCTCATCTCTCAATAAGGATATAGCTCCTCTCGGTTTTTGCTCGGCCGTGCATTCCATATCATCCATAATCCATCCCACGACTTGAGCGAAGATTCACCACATTTAGAGCTACACGGAGACTCCTCGAAAACTTACGCATTATTTGCCTTAAGTCGCTCTGAAATTGACCCACGAGTTGTTGGCCCAATTCTAGTTCAATGACCCTTTCCAAGACTTGTAGCATTGCTTGAGTCAATGCATGATCTTCTTCCATGTGATCGCGTGATCCGTTTCACTTTCAATTGGCGAGGTCGCCCACTTGACATCGATTTGGTGCTTTAGTTGTAGCACCTCGGCCTCTACCACGGCCGCGTCTACGCGCCCACGACCACGTCCTCTAGTGCTCATGATAGCTTGTTCGTTTATCGATTACAAGTTTTATGAATCGAAATTTTGTTTGGTGTTTATTAACGATATTTTATGATATTTGAGATATAAAGTTGTTTTTCGCAACATATCCTATAGTCTCAATCTCTACGTTTTCACGTCTAAAACTAAAAGTTCTAGAGTGTTCCTATGATCATATCATAGTAATCATTAAGTAGCAAATACTTACTTGACTTGTCATGGGATGCTTGTGGTGCCATCTTGATTTTGAATGATTTCATGTGAAATTATTTTTGAACCCAAACCACAGTAGAGTTTTTGAAGCTGGCTCGATACCACTAAATGTAACACCCCAAACCCGGTCTATGCGTTGAGACTAGATTTGGTTTGTTACATGAATCGAGTTATCTTTGCAATAAGTTGAAAATTTCAATATAAATTTCAAATTTTAAAATAAATAAAAGAGTATTTGAATTTGATAAAATATTTGAAAACATTAGTTGAAAATCATTGTATTATCAAACCCTTTGAATAGTTTGTTAAAGAGTTAACTAAAATAAAATATTTATAAAAGATTTCCATATACTTGAAAACCCAAATTTATTTTAATAAAACATCATAAAATCACAACCCATAATTTAAAAAAAGTCCAAAGTTTAGTTTAAATCCCATACACATAAAATCCATAAGTTATTTATAGAGGCCCTTATTACAATAATCCAAAAATAGTAAAAATATACTTATTAAAAGTTCGGAGTTTAAATAACCCTCTCGCAAAGATGGCCTCCACGAAGTCATCCTCGCCCAAGTCCACATCAATTTCCATTACGAGATGGAAAGAATTTAAAGGGGTGAGTTACTTAGAACTCGATGTGTAACTCACTTACCACCATTATTGGGCAGATCATCAAGACATTATCTTTGGGCTTGAGCCCAATTCGAATTCAACTATATATCATGAATTAAAACAATTAATAATGCATGTAAAATGAAATTCCCAACCCATACCTAATATCCATCCGCTAACACCCCTGTACCAACCATCACACTGTGGGGATCAAGTCAACCCACCCCGCCATCACACCAATCGTAGGCATTAAGCCTTTTTATAATTGTGGCATAGCCACCGAACTAGAGGCAATAAGCCGATATTGTGGCGAAACCACCGAACTAGAGGTAATAAGTCGATATTGTGGCGAGCCACCGAACTAGAGGCAATAAGGCGATATTGTGGCGAGCCAACTGAACTAGAGGCAATAAGCCGATATTGTGGCGAAGCCACCGAACTAGATATTTGGCAATGGCCATTCTTCTCTTCATATATCCCACCCATGCAATTATACATGTACTTTAAAATATAAAATTTATTAACAATACATAACATGGTGGGTTTATCAATAACATTTCATTTGGCCCATAATTATAGCAATTTGTCTATTTAACAGTTTAGTGGGCTTTGGCCCATTTAGAACTAGAGTGTTTTGGCTAAATTTTAACGAACTAGAGTATTTTGGCCCAATTTATCGAACTAGAGTATTTTGGCCCAATTTAACGAACTAGAGTATTTTGGCCCAATTTATCGAACTAGAGTATTTTGGCCCAATTTAACGAAACGTCCAATTTACATATTAACGAAAATTTTCTCGAGGGCATTTTTGTAATTTTTACGATTTAGACGTTTTTACGTATTTTCGTCAAAATATCAATATTTACGTTTTTACTGATCTAATCGTTTTTACGATTTACTTCATACCGAAATTGACATCCAACCGAGAAAATAATGAGTGTGAAGTTACACACCTCGTTACCGAAAGTACTAATCCTTCTCGCTCCTCGGCACCTAAAACATATTTTGATCCGTTAGACAACTAATTCGTAAAAATAATCTTAATCGATAATGATCCAAAATCTTACCCTCTTGATTTTGAATCACTTTGATTTTCGGCTTTTCCTCGTTTATTGATTCACTAGCCGAGAATCCACCAACGATAATTGGCTCGAAGTTCGTACTACTTGAATAATGGACTTCCTTGAAATATGGCCCGCAACCCGGTGGAAAATCCCGGATGCCAAACCGCTCTTCGTTTGAATGGGGATTTCTGGATCCGCCCTCTTAACGTGACTAACCACCGCCTTTTCTTCCCTATTTTGCGGTCTTCAAGATCCAAAGGAATTTAGTTAGATCTAAAATAATAACAAATAATACTAGAGGTTTTAAAGAGATTTGATTTCCTTACCAAAATAAAACGTTTCCAACGTTTCTACAATTCTCTCGATCACTTGAGTTCCGATCTCCGTTATTGCACTAAATAATAACGAAAGAGACGTTATTAGAATGAGCGTTATATCAATCCAAAAGTCCTTCAATTCACCATTACTATTCGCCATAGTACCTTAATAAATCGAAAATGGAAAAGAACCCTTACCTATTTTCCACTACGAAAGGAAAAGATTGAGAAAGGTGTTTGTGAGAGTTGGAGAATTGGGCTATGTATGATCAAGGAAAAGAAAAAAATATTTGGTTTATAGGCACAATAGCATTCGCCAAGAGAGTGAAGATGGAAGAATTTCGATTGAAAAGAAATAATATAAAACGAAAGGATGATGGTGATGTTGTTGTTTGATTTCAAAGAGAAGAGAAGAAAAGAAAAAAAATGAACTTTAGGAGCTAGTATATTCGGCCATGGAAAAAGAAAGAGAAAAGATAATTCTTTTTGGTATGGATGATTTCGGCACAAGAAGAAAAGGCACAAAGAATTGGCTAACGAGATAAGCAAAAGGAATAACCAAATGGTCACAAAATTTGAGCTTTACTAATGCCCTATTCGCCAAGATGAAAGTTTGAGAGGAGAAAACTAAGAAAAATCTGCACAAGTGCAAAGAATGACCAAAGAGAAAAGAATGAGATTTTAGCCAAACTAACAAAATTTGGCTCCTTCCTAAACCAAGTTGCCGTCCAAAGCACATGGTCAATTGGCCATGATTTCTTTCCAAATTTTCCCTTGATAAGTGCCTTATGTTCCTCTATCTTTCCTTAAACCTTTGATTCCATGCCATAAGTTAGTTGTTTCCTTAATCCATTGATACACTAACCAAAAATAACATGGTCAACACCTTCCTTATATGTTCCTTTGACACTTCTTAGTCATGAGCAGAAAATTAAAAACAAAAATTCATTTAGGTGCTATACAAGGGATTGAACCTCTTCCCTCTTACTAGAACCCATGCGCCAACTCCACCATGCCATATGCTCATTTTATGACACTCTTTAGCACATAATTTAGCTTAAGTCTTAATCACCTTTGTTTCACTTCAAAAATTCTCAATTAATAAATTTTATTCCTTCTTCAAATTATGCTTTACCCTCTCTAGGACTTCTATAAGCACTAAAATAAAAATAAGAGATTTTCCTAAAAAAATCTAAACACCAATTCATGCAATTTAAATACTCGGATTTTTAGGGTGTTACATAAACCGTATGCAGACCTGAAACATCGGGATATTGAGTATTCTCTTGGTGATAAAGTATTTCTTAAAGTTTCGCCTTGGATTCAGATTTGGTTGAAAGGGAAAGTTGAGTCCTCGTTTTATTGGGCCATATGAAATTATAGAAAGAGTTGGACTAGTAGCATATCATTTAGCTTTACCTCTGGAAGTACATAAAATCAATGATGTTTTTCATGTTTCTATGCTCAGAAGATACATATCAGACCCTTCACATGTTATTTCAATAGAGGATATTGAAATCCGACCTGATTTTTCATATGAAATAGAACCAATTGAAATATTAGCTCGAGAGGGGAAAGAATTGCTTAATAAATGAGTGCCATTAGTGAAAGTATTGTGGTGAAGTCATAGTATTGAGGAAGCAACGTGGGAACTAGAAGAAACTATGAGATCTCAGTACCCCTACCTCTTTTCAGGTAAATTTCGAGGACGAAATTTATTAAGGGGGAGAAATGTAATGACCCAAAAATTTACTGGTATTGGAAAAGTGTATTTTTGGGTCACTATTTTTGTGAAATGGATTCTTAAATATTTATTAAAAATATTTACAAAATTATTTGTGTGGTTAATTAGGTTTTAGTTTAGAGAATTAGCTTGAATTAAGGTTAATTAGGTATAAGAATTAAATTGAATTAAGTGTAAAAGCTTAATTATAGATTAAAGAAAAGTTGAAGGACTAAATAAATAAATAAACCAAATTATGACAATTGTATGGTAATAATAATGTACATGTGTAATAAGTACATATATACATTTGTAATACATATATGTGTTTAATTATTTTTAAGAAATAATAATTATTATGTTAATATAATATAATATTAATATTATATTATATTAATATAATAAACATAAAGTAAAAAATAAATAAAACAAAGAAAAGAAGAATGTAAATTGGAACGAAAGAGGGGAAAGAAAAGAGAACGAAAAGGAAAAAAGGGGAAATTAGATTGGTAAGTCAATTTAGCCCCCTTTCTTGTAATTTTTGAGTTTTTGGAATCCTAGAATAAAATACTATTTGATTTATGTTGAAAATTTGAAAAATTAGTGAATTTTTAGATGTTGTTCATGTTGAATAAATTGAAGAATTAGGGGTTAAATTGATAGAATTTCAAATTAGAATTGTAAAATAAATCATAATTTTGAAGTAATAGGGACTAAATTGAGAGAATTTAAAAATTAGGGTTTTATGGTGAAATTAGGGAGTTAAAATTTGATTAAAGTGGAAATTGGAATTAGCTTTGTAAGAAAAAAAGTTAGTTTGATTTAAGGACTAAATTGAAATTTAGGCAAAAGTTGTGTATAAATTGAAATATTCAATGTTAAATTGTGTTGTATTGATGATTTTCAATTATTTTAGTTCCATAGAAAACGTTGAGCCAAAGAACTCGGCTAGGAAAGGAAAAGACAGTCAACGAAGATTAGCTCAGAAATTACGGTTTGTATTTCTATAATCCGAATTTAATAATTAATTGTTGAATTTATTACTTAATGTGTATGGTAAGTAGATTGAGGTAAGTAATTTATATTGTGACATTGAATTGAATGGAATTGAATTTTATGAGCATATGTGAATAGTTGAATTGAAATTATGAGAATTGTGATTAGTGTGGATTTTGATTGAAATTGAATTGAGAAATTGAAATTGAAACCTTATTAACAGTATCGGGCTGAGTCGGATATAATTGGCATGCCATAGGATTGGAAGAGTTCAGGGATACTTCGACTACGAGTCAATGAGACACTGGGTGTCATAATATTATTACTTCGGATAAATTCGATGAGGTACTGGGTACCAACTTACTTCGGCATGGCCGATGAGACACTGGTGTCACTCCATTATTTCGAATTATTTGATGAGGCATTGGGTGCCTTATTGGTGTGTTTTGGTTGGATACGTGTATCCGCAAAAATCTGAGTTGTGTTAATAAGGGTAAACAAATGAATTGGCAATAAGATTGATATTGAATGTGAAATTGAAAGTTGTTATTGAATTGAATTGTGAAAATGAAATGCATGAACCAAATGTTCATGAAAAGAGAATTGTTATTGCTAAATGTTATGTGAATCAAAGTAAGAAAATATATTTGAATTAGCTATTGATGAAATGAAGGTTAAATGGATTATTTGAATTATTGATTGATCAATGTTCACATATGGTTAAATGTATATGCTATATAATATTATTTTCTCTAAAGTATTTGGATTATAGAAATACCAATGAGTGTATACTCAGCGTACGGTTTGTTTCCGTGTGCAGGTTAGGTTAAAGCCAAATCGATGAATCAGCATCCAAGGCCGATCCCGAACTTACTGTGGTGAAGTAAATTTCTTTTTGGTAAATGGAATGTACCTAGGATGTTGTATTTGTCATTTTAGGAAATGTTTGTAAATGATGTTATAATATGAAATGAGTTTAATTATACTAGTGAAAATATGTTTTATGTTTTAAATAATTTAGTGAATTATTTTGGTTGAAATTGATATATATTTAGGAATGGTTTAAATGGTGTTTAATTGAATTATTTAGACATTATATGTAAAATACTTAAAAGAGTATTTGTAACTGCCAAATATAGGGGCTAGTCGGAACAGTGGTTTTGGAACCACTAATCCAAGGTCGGAGAAAATTATTTAATGTTGTTTTATGGGTTATAGCATGATTATATAGGTGCATAAAAATTTTGGTGCTTTAATTTTAGCGATTGCATGCCTAATTGCGAAAAAGGACTAAATCACATAAAGTGTGAAAGTTCTATTTTACAAGCTAAAGGTGTTTAATAGTTATGGAATATTAATTGGAGGCCCTTAATGTGAAATTAGACCCTTAGAAAATAGGGTGGCCAGCCATAGGGGACAAAGAAGTCAAAATTAGTCAAAGTTAGTAGATTAGGTGGATTAAATTGATGAAATAGAATAAAATAAAGAAAAGATGATATCCTTCTTTTCACTCATCTTCTCCACCGAAAATTAGCAGCTAAATAGGGTTTGAGAGCTCAAAAATTTCAGCAAGCTTTTCTCCTTACAAGTAAGTGATTTGATGATCATTTCTTGATAATATTTGTACTTTTGGAACCCCTAAAGCTTAAGCTAGCTAAAGAGGGGGCTATTTTGGAAAATGGTCAAAAGCGTAGAGTTTTTCCATGTGAGAATTTATGTTGTTTTCTGTATTTTTATGGAAGAAAATGAGTGTTAGTTGTTAAATAAACAACTTTTGTGAAAGGGTTTACCATGAAAACACTTAGAAGGACATTTTTGTAAAGGTTATAAAATAGGTGTTAAATGTGTGAAATATTGAGTATTGAGGATTTCCACAAGAGTAATAATGTTCACCTAGGCTTGTAAAAGGAGGAAATTCGATTAAAATCGATTTACGAGCCTAGAGGTAAAATAGTCATTTTGTGAAAGTCTAAGGGCAAAATAGTAATTTTGCCCAAGTATGATTATTGAATGTGTAGATTAATGTAGTAATTAAATGAGATAATTTGATATTATAGATCAAGAAGAACGAAGAATTAACCTTGACCGAGGAAAAGGCAAGGTATCGGACTAGATCGGTGATTTGGCCTATTTTGAAATCGAGGTAAGTTTGTGTGTAATAAATTCAACATCATGTTATTGAATTCTAAAATGTTTCTATTTTTTAAGATGCATATCATTTCCATGAAATTGAGCAATGATGTTAAAAGAGAAAATGATGAAAATTTACGATGTTGAAGTCCCGGTTGGACTTTAAGATGTGAAATGATTTCGCCATTGAGACGCAAGATTGGTAAGGTCCCGTATAAGACCATGTCTGGGACACGGCCTCGGCACTGAATTGAGATCCCATATAATGCCATATCTGGGATATTGGCATTGAATATGAAAATCATATAAGGCCATATCTAGGATATGGCATCGACATTGATGCGAGATCTCATATAAGACCATATCTGGGATATGGCATTGGTATCAAGATATGACCCATGTAAGACCATATCGGGGATATGGCATTGGCGTTGTGTTTATGTGTATGATGATGATGATGATTGTGTATTCTCGGATATTCTAAGCGATTCATCGAGATAAGTAGTTAAGCTTATGTTAGACATGAAATTAATGTTAAAGCTATGTGATGAAGTGGTACAGGTACATGTGAGTAATTCATGAGAAATGTTTACTATATGTAACATGACATGCATTGGGTAAGAGTAAGCATGAGTAAGTCATGGCAATAAGCATGAGTAAGTCATGACAATGTGTTAGAGACTTTGTGTTTTTACACAATGCAATGGATGAATGACATCATAAGCCTTATCGTTGTTATTTATTTCATGCAAACTTACTAAGCTTTATGCTTACTTCTCTCATTTACCTTTCCTTTTTAGTATTGCCAAGCTAGCTTGGGAATTCAGGGAACGTCGGAGTTCAGAAATCACACTATCAACTTCTCTTTGGTATAGCAAAGTTAGATTTATTTTGAGTATGGCATGTATAGGACTTGGTTATTTTGTTATGTCATATTTGTTAGCCAAAGTGTTGGCTATTAATTTTGTTCAATTCATTTTGTAAGTGGTCATTGGAAATGGGCCAATACTTGACAAGTTTATATGTTCCATGATGATGAAACACATGAAATGTATGCTTTTGGGAAATATCTCGATTATGAGTTCTTAGAAGTGCTTTATGGTCATGATATATGTTGAATTGAATTGGTATAAGTATGGTTGCTTTGTAAGGTGGCATTTGGCTTAGTAGATAGCCTTACAAATGTCCACAAGGGTAGACACACGGGCGTGTGTCTCGGCCGTGTGTGACACACGGCCAACCCCGTAGGTGTGTGGATAGGCCATGTGTCCCCATGCATGCTAGGTTGGCAAGTCAGTATGCTCAGTAGTAAATACACGGGCTGAGACACGGTCGTGCGTCTCAACCGTGTGAGAGACACGGCCTAAGACATGGGCATGTGCCCAGGCCGTGTGAAGTCTGCACCTGAAATTAGGAATTTAATTCGACACATAGTCTAAGGACACAGGCTTGCACCTTGACCGTGTGACCATAATGAGATGATGACGTCATAAATAGAATGTCAAGGGTTTCACACACGGGCGAAGATACGGGCGTGTCATAGCCGTGTGAATGACACAGGCTTTTGACACAGGCGTGTGTCAGGCCGTGTGAAAACCCTTGTAGGTTCAAATTGAAAATAAATTCACACGGGTGTGGAACATGGGCATGTGATATGCCATACGGGCGTGTTCCATCCTTCACGCGGGCGTGTGGCCCTATTTTATGTTAAATTTGTCTAAGTGTTCACTTGTTTCCTGTTTAGTCCTGAATCATTCCGTGTACAAGTTTAGGGATTCGTAGACCTATAATGAGGACATTAAGGTCTTGAATGAAAAGTTTTAATTTGAAATGAAAGTTTATGAATCGATGTTGCATGATTAAGCAAGTTAAGTACGGTAATGCCTCGTACTCGATTCAGGTGTCGAATACGGGTAAGGGGTGTTACAGTATTTTGATTAGGTTCTTTGATTGATGAATTTGGCATGTATTAGAGGTATTTGAATGTGTTTTGGATTCGTTGAACAATTGAATTTTGAGTTGCTTGTTAACCAAAATTTGCAGGGTTGGTAAACTTGATGTATAAGGTTCACTTTGAGTCAACACGGCCTGGCACATGGGCGTGTGACCAGACCGTGTGAGACACACGGCTTACATATGGCATGTGGTTAGGCCGTGTGACCCCTGCAATTTAAAATTTTCAAAATAGAATGCTCAGGTTTTGCCACACGAGCAGAGACACGGGCGTGTGTCTCAGCCGTGTGAGGAACACGGCCTAGTACACGAGTGTGTGGCTTGGCCGTGTAAAGTAAGTCAGGGTGTTATGCGGGGTAAGACACGGCTTGAAGCACGGGCATGTCATAGGGTCACACAAGTGTTTGAGCCCTGCATTTAAGAAAAATTTTGAAATTTCATGAAAAATTTTCTGAGTTTCGATTAAGTCCCGATTTGTTTCTAACACGTGATTTGGGCCATAAGGGATCAATAAAGAGACATTATGATTAAATTATGATATGTATGTTATGTTATTATATGATTGTTCGTATTTGATCTGTAATGTCCAGTAATGCTCCGTAACTCTGTTCCTGCAACGGATAAGAGTTAGGGGGTGTTACAGAAATTTTTGAAAAATGTTTTAAAGAACCAATATTTACACCATATGAAATACTAAAGTCTTTCCAAAAACTCCAAAATCATATCTTAACAGAAATAAAAAAGTCTTGATGATTTAGAAGGTTGCAAGTCTAAATAAGTAGCCCAAGGTACCCCATTGCAAGCTTGATAATCAGTTAACACATTATACCAATCTTCCCAATCTGACTCTGACCAATTAGATGAATAACAAATTACCAAAATGGATTGGAAAGAACCGAAAAGATTACATTACCCAAAAATTATTACACTTGATCTTAATATAGAAGAAAATTGTATTTTCCAAAATAAATACAAGTTAACATTGTAACACCCCAAACCCAATCCAATGAACCATATCTGAATCCTGGGTGCTACAACCTCTAATACAGATGAAACTTAACTCTATTTACAAAAATTACAAATGATTTGAACTACTTACTTACAAGACTTCATAATACAATACATAATTGTAAACATTGAAGAATTTCGACTATAATACATAGGGAATTCAATTACAAATATTATTGAAATGATTTCCTGGTCTAGCGTGGTTATCCCAATTCAAGGATTTCTATGTGCCAAATAGACTCAATCACACCATCAATACTTACTCTGTATGCATAATAATTTGATATGTCACTCATTGGGCGTAGTCCTGGCATTGTTTCCCCAAGGCACAGCCTCACATTCAACCTGAAACAAAAAACACAATTCATGTGAGTTCATGAGAACTTAGTGAGAAATAATCATTTATACATTGGTCATTTATTTCCATAAACGGGTGGATAGCCCATCACCATCAGCTCCTTTTATTAAATCTTCAATTGTTTGTCACCAGGAACAGTTTACCATTAACAAAGCATAATTATTCCTTTTATCTACTATATCCTAGTCAATTTCCCCTTAACATTGTTTCCTCAATGGCTTCATCCTTTCAAAACTTCTTCCTTTCATACTTATCTTAATCATGATTCCATTACTCAATACTCTTCGAAAAAAAATGTTTGAATTTGCTTTCCTTACCTTATCTTTCTTCGATTACCCTTTTTTCTTATTGTTCATTGATAGATACCTTTCATCAAACAATTAGACGTAACCTTTACCCATACTTTGAATTCGCCATATGCTCTAGTGCATTCCAGTTTCTGTTTTTTTTTTTTAAACCATGGAGGATACGTCATAACATTTCAGATGAAGCTCACCACAAAGGCAGCTCATTAGAATATCTCATCGAAGGTGTAACATGATACACCAGAGGGGATTTTCCTTCTAAGTTTATTACAACTATCGTTCCTTTAGAGTTCACTATGATTATCATTTCTTTCTCTTAGGGTTTGCAACAGAGGCATTTCCTTCGGACGATTACCAAAAGTGTTATTCTTTAGAATGCGACACAAGGGCATTCCCTTCATAGATTTCCACGAAAGCTTCTTTTTTATAGATAGCCACAAAGGCTTTCTTTTCATAGATTGCCACAAATTCTTCCTTTTCATAGATCGCCACAAAGGCTTTTTTTCTGGCGTGTTCACGATAGGGATTCACCTAAGCTCACATTTCATGAGGTTTGCCCCTCATCGTCCTAGGTTACGCAAAAGGCCCTCTGGGTAATCACCTTCCTTTAGTTCTTTCCATATGATGCCATAGCCTAGTTATGGTTTTACACGATATGGTTCCATGGAATTTTTCCTTTCATAATTGTGTTTAAAGTCCCAACGGACCTTTTAGACGACTCCGCGAAGAAAGACACAGACTCATCATGCTCAGACCCACTCTCATCAAAACATATCGAATAGTAGACAACTAAGATGCATGTGCACAATCCAGACATCCAGATGCATCTATACTTCATATCAACCTACTTGAACTCAATAGATCTCTACCAAATATGTATATCATTCCCAAAAAACATTAGAACGGTAATAAACATACTTCAATAATCACACAAAGGTCATATACATATCATATTGTAACATCTAGGATCACGGCATTATCTTTCAACTACTCTCTTACAGATTTACAAGTACTATCATCATATAAACAAGAGCAAGCATAGAGGCTAACTTAATTCTCACCCATAATAGTTCAAAACTTCATATCCAGACTTCCATTATCCAATCAGCAGTAACTACTACTACAAAACAAGAAAACTCATCAAGATCTATTCATATACCCCTTTTCCCATCATTTTTAACACCGAAAATCCCCAAGCAGGGTCCTTTTTATCCTTTATCTTAATGATCTTTCACGTCTAACAGATTTACTCTTCACAACACAATATACAGAGTAATAAATCTTACCTCAACTTGGTGCAATTACTGGTAAAGATCCAAATCTACAACTTTAGCTCATGAGAGAGAAGGAAATACTTTGGGTTCCTTTAGATCTAGACAGAAATAATTTTAAAGAAGGAAGAAGAAAACTCTCTCATTTTAAACCTAAATATATATATATATATATATAGGACCCAAGCTCTTATTGGAACCGACCACATGTCACACACCTTAAAAGTTATCTTTACAAATGGTTTACAACTATAAATAGAAATCTAATATTTTTTATATTCTTGGTTTGTCCCTTGTTCCTTTCTAACTACCTCATTAGAACGCAACTAGCACAACAACTCAATAAATTGAGCGTACAATACCTTTGGCAGTAATCCCCAACACTCATACTAAACCTCGCTTAATAATCTGATACCTATTATGCGCTCAATCTATATGCCAGAACAATAATTGGGTGGGCAGCACTACGCCACTTAGGTTACTTTCAATTTACCTGTCAAATCTAGAACCTGCCCAAAGCTGGGTGTACAAACACTATTTACAAATGGAATATAGACAAAATGTCTGAATATAATATTTTCAATTTATTACAACAAATGGCAATGATTTCAAATGTTTATAAAACTCAACAAAAATAGGTTAATTGGTGATCATGTTAAAGTTAATCTTTTAGTTGTTAGATTTACTAGCCAAATAAAAAGATAATGAGACTATGCACTTAGTAAAACCTAACAAAAAAATTCTAAAAGTAGTAAAAGAATGATCAAAGAAAAATTATTTTAAATGAATAAGGAGAAAATCCAAGATGCAGTTGCAATTTTAATTTCTTTCAATCTTAAAACTTTTATAAGAGATCCTTCCCATCTTAAAGATAAAAATTTAAAATTATTATCAAATCTAAAATGCAAAAAAAAATTAACAAATTTTAAATAGCATAAAAATGTCTTCATGATCAATCATACAAATATCTAATAACCAACAATCATTTATAAAAGAAAATTCTAATTGAACTTTCTACTTAAAGAAAAAGTTAGAAATCAAATTTGGGAAAATTACAAATGTAATATTTCTTACGAAAAACTTATTTATGGTGAATTAATCAGTTTTACCTAAAACGAAAGATTAAAAATATGTTAAGATTTAAAATTACAAAATAACTTAAAATGTAAAAATGTATTGAAATCATTTTGCCACCAATTGACATTAGAAGCAAGTCTTTTTCCTCGTAAACATAGAAAAAGTACATCTCATAATATTACAAAAATCAAAATTTAGGAGATAATAAAAAAAAAAATGAAAGAAACAAAATGTATAAAACAATAAATGTTACAGATGTGAAAAACCAAGACATATCTCAAAATACAAAGATCAAGAGAAAGATTAATAATTTAAATTTAGATGAGAAAATAAAATAAAATATTAATAAATTCTTCTAAAATCAACTACTCATGGATTACAAATAGATAAATTACATGGAACATTTCAATCATTTGATGAAAATAAACTTTCAATAAATATGTTAATTAAAGACTAAGAATTAATGATTAAAGTTATTAATAAAATCCAAAACCCAAAACCCAAAACTTAAGAAATGATCTTTTAAAATTAAAATCGAATTAAATGACAAATCAAAAAAGAAAGACATTATTCCTAACCAATTACAAATGTATAGTATACAAGAGATAATATTTAATAAATATGAAAAAACAAAATCTAAACAAATCACAAATTCTGAATTACATTTGAAAATAAAACAATTCAAGTTAGAGCTTTCCCAACTTAAAACTAAACAAGAAGAGATGAAGAAACAAATGCAAAATTTAAAACATGAAATCTTAGAAGATTGTTCTTCAGAAACTAAACCCAAGCTAGAAGACAATACATAAGATTACATATGATTCTTACTAAAACATGTAACACACTCCACCTAACCTAAGCCATTAAATCTGAGTGAAGGGTGTTACGTCCTAACCCAAATGGGCCCTAGACTTTCCTACTCCTCTATGTCATAACTCCTCTATGTAACACACTACTTGTATAGTGTAATGTTGTCTATACAGTATAAATACTAAATCTATCGTTCTCAACTTATTTACATCGAAGTGTTGCACTATGCGCAAACTTGACTTCGCCCTAAGGCTTAACTCATACTTATACATTATGGCTAACAACAATCATGTGGCCCTCTTAGCCTTTCCTTTAGCGTAGGCTACACTTCAGCCACAATCTTTCTTTTAATCTTCTTTGTATGCATATCAGCATATACCACCGCTTCCATTGCATAGCCTTGGCATTGTCTCTCAGCTCCCTTCGTTCTAATGGATTCTACAATCAAAGGCATCCGTAAAAAGTTCACAAGAACTTAGTGAGGTGTTATAATACATAAATTCAATCGTATATATATACATAACAAACATACAACATCACAACATTCATCCATACATATCAAATCTAAGACGTCACAACATATTTCATGGAATCAGATAGATACTCATCAGTTCGACACAACACAAGTATTACGTTCTTCTTACCTGATACTCCTTCACATTTAGTGATTATCTTACCTCGGTTGGGGTTATTCAACTCACTTAGAGGTTCGTTCTAACTACTCACTCTTCCTTCAGAGTCCACCACTTTGGCGTTGCCTTTGTATTCTTTGTCTCAAAATCATTTCACGAACTGTGCCACTATGGCGTACACTTCACTTCAGGTATCTTCCCTTGTCCTTGGAAGTTGCAGACAAACGCTTTGTTAATAGATGACCACAAGGGCGTCCATACATATCATCAAATAGCCACTAAGGCATCCACCTGCATTCAAACAGTTAAAGCTAGAAAAGTGCACATATAATAGAAAACAGCCGTAAGGCTTCCACAAACAACATGTTCCACCACAAAGGCACACATGTAACAAGTTTCTACCACAAGGGTTCACACATAGCAAGTTCCGTAACAAGGACTCACACTTACCAAGTACCCACCACAAGGGCTTATAGAAAACAACCACAGAGGCTCACATATATCAGAACAGCCACAAAGGCTTCCATAGAATAGGTAACTCAGTGTTTTCGAAGATAGGGATTTGCCTACACTCCTCGTCATGAGGTTTTCCCCTCATCGCCTGGTACTCACCCAACCATCCTTTACAGATATCCACATGACATACTCAAACATGGTCTTCATTTTCCATATGATGCCATAACAATACGGCTAGGCTTTACACTATATGGACTTCACATACCCCGTATGATGTCATAGTCCCAGACTAAGTCTTACACGATATGGTCTTCACTTGCCATGGCCATGGTTAGTCATATATCTGAATTCATGTTTATTGTCCCGACGGACACACAATGCAAGCAGACTCAATATGCAGACATATGCATGACTGACTCTTTACAGAGACTTCAACATGCAGATGCTTTTACTGTTTTATTCATGTGACACACTTCTTTTACTCATGCATTGCTCTTAATGCGGAGACTCATGACAGACACATGGCCACATGCATTTACTTAAACAAAAGGTTACACGAGTGACATACTCAAGCTCACGGGCACATATTCATTAAGTAAGTATATCTTTAATAGATCAGAGGTATATCATTCATCTCATGCTTTCTTTCACAACTCAGGCGTATTATCATATTGGCGTCAAGCCACACAAGCAACATATCAGATACATATTTCCACAGAATCATCATGTCACACATAGTTCACATATTTATCACAAGAACGACCACACAACATAGAGAATCACGCATAAACACATGCATGCATCAATAGTCAAAATACTCAACGAATTTACAGGGTTACTTACAGAACCCTCACAAGGTATATGTAACTTCCTCACCTTATCTTACCATTTACAAGAAATCTACACCATATAATATTCACAGAGCCTTTTAGGGTCTCACAAAGCCACACTTATTGCTCGCCGTTAGTAGCTTCAAGTGTTAGACCTAGGCTTCTTTTGAGTAGATCATCAGCCCGTAAATGTTACCATAGAAAACACATCAAGTCACATTTATCTAACCCATTTCTCCTCCTTTTTTGAGCACCAAATCATGTAGCAAAACTCTACTAAGCTTGATGTACTGAGCTAAACAAAACTGCTCTCCTGCAATTTAGCATGCAAGGCCAGAATACTTACCTCTCAAAGGGCATAGGGTTGATCCTCTCATTCCAGGCTCACCCCAAAGGATAAGAGGATTTTTCCCCACTCACCCTTTTATAGGCAGAGAATACTTCTTAATGAAGTAATGAATCGTACCCTCTACTTACCGGTTATCAGATATTTTTCTTTGGTTCTAATGGATGTTTGACACATGTACTAATCCATGTGAACACCAACTAAATGCACGACTGCTGTAAGGTCGCGTTTGTGTGAAAACACATTCATGGCTTAGCCTTGATTCTCCACTTAGCCGTGGTCCTTGGTTATTGAAATCTAAGATAAGTAAATTGATTTGGATAATTTGTGTAGAAAAGAACTCACTGAATACTTCTTGTTTTGTATTTTATGATCATCAATCTTCTTGTTCATTTTACACCACATTTTATAGAAGGAATTTTAGCTATCATAAGCCATAACAAACTGTTAACAAACTAACCGTTCTGCTATCAAACTAACTGTTCTGCTACTGACTTGCTACTGACTTACTACTGACTACTCTAACATTCATCCATCTTCTCTACAGGTAAGACCCGAAGAGAATGTCGAAACCGATGAAAAACACTTGCTGAAAGTGGTTTAGTCAAAATATCCGCTACTTGATCACAAGCAGGAACCTCACCAACCAAAATAGAGCCGTCTGCAACACGTTCACGAACAAAAAATAAATTAAGTTCCACATGTTTGAACTTAGAATGCAAGACAGGATTAGCCGCAACAGCAACAGCACTAGAACTATCGCACCAAATATTAGGAGGGTCCTCAGATTTGATCTCTAGTTCTTGGAGTAACGAAAGTAGCCAAACAACCTCACTAGTAGTTGCAGCAAGGCTCCGATATTCAGCTTCAGCTGTAGATCGAGAAACCACTTATTGCTTTTTGGAGCACCATGACACAAGAGAGGAGCCAAAATAAACACAAAATCTCGAAGTGGAGCGACGATCATCAAAATCAAGTCCCCAATTAGCATCAACATAGGCAACTAAAGAGAGACGACTAGAAGGTCGAAAAACAACTCCAAGATCAAAAGTCCCGCGCAAATACCTTAAAATGCGTTTTAAAGCAACCATGTGAGATGTAGTAGGATTATGCATGAACTGACATATCCTATTCACAGCATAGGCAATATCAGGTCTAGTAATTACAATGTACTGAAGAGCCCCAGCAAGGCTCCGATATTCAGTCGGATCTGCTAAAGGATTACCATCTGCTTTGGAGAGAGTGGAAGAGCTAACCATCGGTATGAACACTCTTAGCATCTGACATAGAGGCACGAGCAAGAATATCCCGTATGTATTTAGACTGACAAAGATGAAGATATCCAGAAGACGAGCGAGTTACCTCTATGCCGAGAAAGTAGTGTAGTGCACCCATATCCTTAAGAGAAAACTCATCATTCAGCAATCGAACAAACCAGTTAATAGCAGTAAAAGCACTACCAGTTATGATAATGTCATCAACATAGACCAAAACATAAAGTGTAGAGTCAGTCTGAACCCGAATAAATAAAGAAGCATTAGATTTTGAGGCACGAAAATCGATGGACACGATAAATGACTTCAGTTTTTTAAACCAAGCTCGAAGAGCCTGCCGGAGACCATATAGAGCTTTTTTCAGATGACACACAAGAGGTTGTCCTGAAGAATTATATTGAACATATCCCGGAGGTTGTTGCATATAGACCTCAGTATCTAAATCACCATTTAAAAAGGCGTTATTAACATCTACCTGTCTTAGCTGCCACTGTCTGGAGACGGCTACAGATAGAATGACTCTAATAGTGACAGGTTTCACAACAGGACTAAAAGTCTCCTTAAAGTCACATCCCGGAGTTTGAGAACAGCCTTTGGCAACTAAACGAGCCTTCCTGCGCGTAACTGTGCCATCAGGGTTCCTTTTAACCTTAAACAACCATTTACAACCAATGACCTTGTGATTTGGTGGTAGATCAACTAAATCTCAGGTGGAGTTGTGAACAAGAGCATCGTATTCAGCTTGTACTGCTGCACTCCACTCAACTGTAGCCAAAGCTTCCTCTATCGAAGATGGTTCAACAACTTCAACAGAAAGAGCTTTCGGTTTGAATATGCCTACCTTTGCCCTTGTAATCATAGGATGAGAGTTGAGCACTGGTAGGAGAGTATTCTCTTCATCTGGCCTTGGGGACGAGCTAACATTGTGAGAAGGAACAGCCTCATTATTGCCCAAAGACACAGGTTGAGAAGAATCAGGAGCAGGACGAGGAGAAATAGGAGAAACAGGGGTAGTAGGAGACATGCTGGTATCTGAAACAGAGGTAGTTATAGCTGGAGACTCTAAAATAGGCCTCATAGATGAACGGGAGGAATTCGTCTCGAAGGTAGTGCGGAAACAATCTCTAGTGGCCGAGTTGACGGAGAGACAATCCGAACTAGGGGTACCACTGTAGAAGTAGATACATCGGACTGGCCTTGTGAGCCATGCTCAGGCATCAAGAATTTATCCTCGTCAAACACAACATGTCGAGATACGACAACTTCTCCATTAGGCAAAAGACATTGATACCCTTTATGTTGAGGACTATAACCGAGAAACGTAGGCGGTTGAGACCAAAATTCCAACTTATGATTTCCAAACGGTCGTAAATATGGATAACAGCAACAACCAAAAACCAAGAGATGATCATAAGGCGGGTCCTTCCCATAAAAAACCTTAAACGGGGACTGGCCGTTGAGAACCGAAGTGGGGAGTCGATTAATGAGATGAACGGCATAGCAGAAAGCATATCCCCAGTACTCCATAGACAAACCAGCTTGAGCCAACAGAGTCAATCCCATCTCAACAATGTGCCGATGTTTGCGTTCAGCCACGCCATTTTGTTCCGAAGTATAAGGACAAGTCAACCGATGAATGACTCCTTGAGAGGCAATAATAGAAGTTAAAGGCCGATACTCACCACCCCAATCGCTCTCAAACTGTTTAATATCCTTTCCAAACTGTGTTTTTATAAGCCATTGAAATCTAGTGAAGCACTCCACAGTTTGAGACTTTTGTCAAAGAAGATAGACCCAGGTAAACCGAGTGCTCATATCGATGAAAGACACATAATACCGATTTGCAAAACTAGTAACATTTGTAGGACCCCAAAGATCAGATACGATCAACTCAAATGGCTGATATTTCGTATTAAACAGGGGGAATGACAGCTTATGTGACCGACCTTGTTGACAAGCAGTACACAAACCATCAAGACTATATTTAGAAGAAGTAATTTAACATTTATCCAAAATATTCTTAACTCTGAGATCTCGACGGTGTCCGAGACGTTTATGCCACAGACTAAAAATAGAACACTCAACATTCTTATTTTTAGCATTTACATGACACTTAGTATTCTCATCTTGAACCTTGGTATGAGTAACAAAGAGACTTTTAGCATTCATAGGAGACACCGCAGGGACGAAAAACTGATACAATCCATCATGAATGTGGCCCCTCATCAAAACTTCTTTCGTCACGACATCCTTAATAATGCATGTGTCGGATGAAATTCAAAGAACACATTATTATCGTTAGCAAACTGAGAAACCGACAGTAGATTCTTGCATATACTAGGCACATATAAAACATTAGATAAATGCAATAATTTTGAAGTTACCGGTAAAAAGCTATCACCAATCGACGAAATCATAGCCGAAGACCCATCCCCATCAAAAGCGAAGAAATACCTAAATAAGGAGTAGCATGATGCAGAGCAGAAGGATCCCGACACACATGATTACTCGCTCCTGAGTCAGGGTACCAAGACGTAGTGCCAATCGGTACAGGAATATACGAGCCATCAGTACCACCGGCAGACTCATATTTAGAGGCATGAGCCCGAGACCCAGAACAATCAGAATAATTTGAGGCATGAAGATCGCCTACCCGAGGCATCCCAATGCAAGGATCAGACCCCGTATAAACACGAGCTTTGGGTTTTGCTGACCACGGAACTGACCCAATCTGAACATTATTAAAAGTAGGCATGTGAGGAGCTGAATGTTCCGAAGGTCTGTCATTAGATGGTCCACTAACTGAAGGCTTAGGATTAGGAGGCCCAGGAAAATAAGAATCCTCAGCATTTTGGGGCCCAAAAGTTGGACCATAAGGAGACGGACGAGGGGCATTCGGCCTAGGTGGCCTAGTTGACCGCATATGCCCATAGAAATAGGAGCTGCGTGGCCCACCATGTTGCAAATTATCAGGCTGAAAGTTGGACTGCACATGCGCATGGGAATAATATCCTTGTGGCCCACCATGTGGAAAATTAGCATGTTGAAAAATAGAGTTGCCAAACAACCCATAATGGTCGGCCCCACTTGCATTATAATAGCCTGGCATTAAGCAATATTGACTATCATCAAAGCCAAATTGACCAGAAGAATACCTAGCATTTTTTGAAGGTATTTCCCATTCATGTTGCACCGAACCAGAGGGATAAAAATCACCAATGGGCGATGACGGCACATAAGGCGACGGCGGTGGCGCCTCGCTTCGACTGTAGCGATAGTAGCATCGCTGGGCATCGTGACCAAATCTGGAGCAGATCTGACACTGAAGATGAGATCAAAAAGATCGCCCGCGGCCATCACTTGAAGTACGACCACCACGATCGGAGGAAGCTTCAACTCTCTGCGACGGTTCTCCTTCCACCAGATTCGCGTGAATGATGTCGGGAACCAAATGAGCAAGACGATTTTCACACTCCAAGAGACCATCAACCAACCGCCGAAAGGAGAGAATACCGGTCAAAATAAAGGCAGAGGAAACGATCGACTCATACTCGGATGGAAGACTTGCAAGCAAGATTTGCACCTTATCTTCTTCCGAGATTCGCGAGCCAGACGATTCTAAAAGAGCAGATAAGTTTGAAATACAAGCCACATAAGAGGTAATCAAAAGAGTACCTTTCTTTATGGAATGCAACTCATGACGAATTCGATATTGTTTTGCCCCGGTATCCACAGCAAACAGGCTCATCGTCGTAGTTCAAACATCACATGAGGTGTAAGCATCAGTGAATGAAGGTAGCACCGACGAGCTGATAGTCGAGAGAAGCCAAGACATGAGAAGTCGATCTTGTTGCGTATAAATAGAGGCCAAAGGATTAGGAACACGATCTCCATCCGAATTTTGTATAAACAGTGAAGGTGGAGAAACGGTGCCCTCGAGAAAACCAGTCAGATCATAGCCATCCACAATCAGTTTGATTTGCTTGCGCCATTGAACGTAGGTTGTGTTGTCAAGCTTGACAATCTCATGCCGAGGAAAATTATTCACAACACGATCACCATGAGAAGCAGCGGATCCAAAATCATCAGTGATGTTGGCCATGACTCACCAAGATCAGATGGCGAAAGATACCATATTGAAATCTAAGATAAGTAAATTGATTTGGATAATTTGTGTAGAAAAGAACTCACTGAATACTTCTTGTTTTGTATTTTATGATCATCAATCTTCTTGTTCATTTTACACCACATTTTATAGAAGGAATTTTGGCTATCATAAGCCATAACAAACTATTAACAAACTAACCGTTCTGCTACCAAACTAACCGTTCTACTACTGACTTGCTACTGACTTACTACTGAGTACTCTAACATTGGCCAATTTATCAGAGCGTTATTGGTGGCATATTGCTAACGCTTCGGTACATTACGCCTCATTGGCATCGTCTCTTTTAAATACCTCCCCAAAGGATATCTCGCCTCGTAGGGACTTACGTGTCTACGTCCGCGCCAAGTGTCTTAGGCTCAGTTTGGATGGGCGGTGTGTTTACCTCCGGTGAGGTTAAAAACAGCGGTGGCGGTGAGATTAGTTACTATAGTGGTGAGATTGGACACTGCAGCGGTGAGATTAAAAATAGCGGTGGAGTGTGTGTTTGGATTGAACGCACAGGTGTAGCGGTGAGGTGAGAATATAAAATGACTATTAAGTACATTATATTAGAATTGATATATAATATAAGTTTTTAAATTATTTTACTTATATAAAATCATTAAAATATGTGAATTTATAAATTCATTTAATAAAATATTAAAATGTATCTTTTAATATTTTATTATAAATATTTTAATGAATTATATAATCAATTTAAATTATTTATTAGATAAAATGATTATTATTTTTAATTTTTATAGTTAAATATTCTTTTATAACAATGATAAATATTATTTTTATAAATCGTAACATTATACTTGGATCAAATTTTGAAGTATCTAAGCGTGCAATGTTGAGCCTTGAATTTGGTCATTGGTCATCAATGCTAAAGGAAGAAAAAAGCAAATAACTTGGGATGATGTAAAGATTAACTTCATTACTTGAATAAGCACTATGCCATATACATTAGTCCGGATCATATGTGTTGGTTTTTTACCAAAAACTAAGGAGAAAAAGAAAACGAATACAAAGAAGTTTGAACAAGAAGAAAAGCGACTTTGATCTCCAAAATTTGATCTTTTGAATAAACAAAATGCTACTACTTATCTGGTTCAACTTGGATCTTTGGTCGCATCTTTGGTTTGTTGTTGGTTTCTTATTGCGAAAACAAATAAAAAGCGAGTACATACATTTCATTTAGATATTGCATACTCCAATCTTTTGAATAACATTAATTTATTAATGCATGAGATCTAACTAGTATTTTATGATATACATGTAAAATAAGCTGAAATTTTCATGTCATAAGTATATAAAATATTGTTTTGTGAATGTTCTATGTCATAAGTACATACTCCAATGTAATGTTCTATACAAAAACACCGAAGTGAAAATGTAGGGTAAAAATTGGCAAACAAACCAAACAAAGAACATATTAATAATGAGATAAGACCACAACAAGCACACAGTACAAGGTGCTTGTTTTTATAAAATAAGAAAATGAATTAATAAAATGGATATAATCTGAGTCGAAGGCTATTCTTGCCGATGAAGACTTAACACGAGAATTGTTAAAGCATGGCAAACAACTTGAAGACTTAACACCATCCGGATCATCATCTTCAATATCGGAGAGCGATTCGCATTCCATTAACCATAGAAAAGCAGAAGAAGACGTTGCATTTATTTGATGCTTGCCTTTCTGAGAAGGTTGTAGTGACCGAATGGCTATCACGAAATTGAAATCCCATTTACAACCAAGTTCACCAATCGAACGCTATTGTTTCGTCTTGCTCATGGCGTAGGTGTGACGGAGACAACCCTATGAGGAAAAGAGTGGCAATTGAGTTGAAGTCGTAAAGATCCCTAGCGATTGTAACTCATCGAGAGCTATTCCAGCTGTACATAAGAAAGCAGACAAGCGAGGCATTATTAAAGCATCAAGAGTGCCATTTAAGTGGTTTCTTTTTTAGTATCAAACTTAAGAGAGAATAGGATAGCTTAATACCACAGCAGTTATGTAAGCAGCAGGATGAGTCCGATAAAAGTTGCCATGAAGAAAATATGGTAAGGCACATCGACAATAGGTGAAGCAACATTAATGAATGTATTTGGCAAAGTTGGAGTAAGCCTTAGGAAAAGCATATAGTTCAACGGTCTCTCCTTCTTTGAGCCACTGCATGCATAAAGTTACAACTTATTCCACTTTTAGGTCAACAAAAGCAATATTTTTCCATAAGGAATCGAAAATCACCGCGGCTTGGAAGAAGCTCAATTTGTTAGGCCAAAGGGAAAAGACGAGGACCGCCCAATCAATTTTGACAGAAGTAGCAAGAAGAAGCACCAGCAGATGAGCGATGAACACAACAAGAGCTACACCTTTGAAGACTCCAAACAATGCTCCAAAGAAGCAATGGCATGAAAACATTTCACGGAATCATGAAAGTTTGCATGAAAATATAGATCGCACAATACCCCACCAACACTTGTACGGTGTAGTCACTTGTGTAGGATTCAAGGTTATCTCGCATGATAAATCATACGTAAAATGATCAATATATAGCAAGGAAAGCGAAAGCCACCTCGGGGACTCAATTAGATATAACACGATATTATCAAGTCAAAGAATGGTAAGGAAACTTATTTGATAAAGGATCCTGTATGCTAGTTCATTGTCCGTCTCCTTCAAACAAACGCACTTTTGGCCAACAGAAATATAATATATGCTAAAAGGAACATCTAAAACCTTTTCTAGAACTAAAGAGAAAGCGAGGCGAGGCATATAAGTTGTCCCATAAAATTTGTATCTAACTTGATCGAGAATCACCAATTCTGACTCCATCCGTATCACACAGCATCCCAAGGGCAATTAAAGTAACATCTAATCTTATTCTTTTAGACTATAACAAATATTTCCATTCTAGGTCATTCCTAATTACTAAGGACTTGACAACAAATGTTATATTTTGAACAATTCTTGCCAATATAACAAAGCACAATCATTTTCAATGTCTCAACCATGCCCTTCTATATAATTGGGTCATTAGTTTATCAATCCTCACCTTCCTAGCTTCTTTAGATCTCGTGGAAAATGGGGATAATTTTCTAAACAACTATTAAACAGGATCTCATTTGTATTGATAAGCAAACAAAGTGCATAATTAGTCCAAAATGACAACATCTTTCATTTCCACCAAATAAATCGCTCATTATTGCCACAAATTCACTATAACAAGAGCAAAAAAAGCTCACGACTTCAAGCAAGACCGATCCCATAACTTGTTAAAATTACGGAGGAAATAGAACATATAAGAATCAAAGTTAATATGGACATGAAAATTGGTTGGGTAGCTGCATGCAATCTCAAAACAACGAATTAGAGATGAATCCAAAAGGACGCACCTCGGGATCTCAAGATCTTCAAGGTTCTGGGTAATTTGAGGAAGTCAGAATCGAAGCGGGCATGGTTAAATAAAATGCCTACAAGCCCAAAACGATCCCAATCACCATCGTTGAAGCCACTGCGACCTCCCAAAAGGTCAAAGGAAAACGGGTTTGGATCCCTTTATGTTCGCTAAAAGGGTATTTTATCGCTAAAATACTCATCGCCCAATTGCTTTTAATCGCCGCTCTCATCTCGATCTGCTTTGAGACAAAGAATGAGGTTGAAAGTAATTTTCACTACACTAAAATGCTGAACCAAACAGCAGTACAATGAAATTAGTAGCCTAACTGCACTTCACTAATGTTAAACGGTGAACCAAAGGAAGCCTTAGTGGGGTTCAACATTTTACTTAAAAAAGAACAGACCTCGCCCGTCGTCTGGCCTTATCCTACGTTTAAGGGAAGTCTTTCTATCTTCTTTTATCCTACTCTCCTGATGAAAGATCTCAAAACCTTTGACCAGGCCTAGGCCATTATTGGGACCAGATAAACGTCACATCAATTATTCGCTGGTCTTATTCAAATCTTACCAATTCCAAGATTATTAGTCAAATACTTTCCATTGGTTCCTAACCATTTTAGTTCATTTTCAGTTAAGCTCTAACCATTGTTTCCTTGCTGGCTCAAGCCATTGTTACAAAGTTCACTCATTGCTGACTTACACTTACACTGACACGGTTTATTTCCTTATTTTTTATAACAGATTTCGCCCATACTGTCGACGCCAGTCCTAGGTTCCTAGGGCGAATCCTTCCTTAATTCTTAATTACCATGTGCTAACCCAGTGTCTGCCAACATCAAGGCGTCACAGGCACACTCGCATAGTACCTTATCCTTTAAACTAACTTTTGGCTTTATGCGCCTCTAAACTTATTCTATCCGTCTTATTCTTTTGAACAGTATTGGATCCTAAGATTCTGCCGGGCGAGATGTTACAAAGCATCTATCCAAAGATATTTGATAAAAATAAGTCTTATTATAAACAAAGCATTTTAATTAGAAATAATAGTCCTTTTCAACAAAAAAGATATCAAAAGTATATTAGAGAAAAGATAATTACAAAAAAAAAAATACTATGACAAAACATCATAACCTGTTGAAGTTGTAAATGGTAAAAAACTCAAAATTACTTATAAAATTTTGATGCTAAAATTTGTAATAAAAAGTATTAAATATTAAACATATTTTTAATGATAAAAATATTACTTAAGATGTAATATTAGGAACCTTATTCATATTCTTAGACAAACTTTATAAGGTAACAAACCATTTAATCTCTACCAAAGTTTTAAATATGAAGGTAGATTTTTCTTTTGTGGAAAAACCTAAAATAAGAAATCTCAACATGTTAAAATCTTTGTCCACTTAGAATGTAACGTCTCAAATTTTGGGCTTAGAGGTATGGGGTCTTGGGTGTAAGAGACCCATTTTACCCGGGTTTGAAAATAAACCATAAATAAAAAAATAAAAAAATAATAAACTAAAGTTAGATTTTTAAAATAGTCCATTTACAACCTTTGACCCAATACTTAAAACCCGAAGCCCGTTACAACCCAAACTTAATTAACCCAACAGACCCAAAACATTACCCCTTTACAACCCAAACACACTAGGCACCGCAAACAGAAGACCTAGAGTTTCTGAAACACTAGGCGCCACAAACAGCCCCTTTCCAGCGCCCAAGTCACCAGTCGCGCCGCAGTTTGCGCGAATCACTCTATCGCCTCCACGTTCCTCGCCGATGACCTGCAAAAAGGAAAGAAAAAGGCAGTAAAAATGGTAGAATATGTATTTCCTTCCTTTTTATTTTTTTTGAGTTATATAAAACCCCCAAAAATCTATAAAATGGAGACATACACATACACGAGAATACACACATAATAGAGACAGAGAAAAGTATACACAGAGATTAGGATAAAAAAAATCAATAAAGTAGAGGTGATTTTCTTCGATTACACCGTTTCGATTTTTTATTTCGATTCGTGCAATATTTTTTTTTTATATATACTACTAAAAATAAAGAAAAGGAGCTTACTGTTTTGGAGGTGTTCGACTTTTCGGCCGCCGTCTGAGACAGCGCGTGTGGTGGTCCGTCACGGAACCTAGGCCGGATTCTGGCCTCAGATCGCAGGGGGAGAGAATTTTTTGGAGCTCTCATTTTTTTTTAAGAGAGTGTTAAAATGATTTTTTAAGTCGTTTTTTAACTTATATAGCAATGAGAAAACGGCTTAGTTTTTGCTTAAGCTGATAAGCACAAAACGACGTCGTTCAGGGTTGGGATCCACTCGTTGACCCGAAAATCCGGGGATGATCCACGCGTTTTTTATAAAAGGGAAAATTTTCATTTTAGTCCTTCTGTAATTTTAACGTTTTTAATTTAGTCCAATTTAAATTTTTTATTTCTTATTAAATTAGCACTAAAATTATTTCTTTTGTTTCAATTGAGTTCTCGGACTGCTTAAGGGACAAAATCAAAACGACGTCGTTTTGGAACGAAGGCATAATTGCCCAATAAGTCCCTGTGGTTTAACGCGCATTTTGATTTAGTCTTTTATATCTATTTTATTACTATTTAACCCCTATTTATTTGTTTATTTTTTAAATCTTTTATTTTTATTTTATTTCATTCTAAAATTATTTTGACATTATATTAAATTATTTCATTTTATAAAAAATTCTTTTAATTACTATTTATATATATATACATTAATTTATTAATAATAATTTTTTATGAATTGTTTATTTTATATACATATTATATATATATATATATTAGATTATTACTAGTCATTATTCATAATTAAGTTATTTTATTAAGTTTAATATTACTTTAATATTACATATTATTTTTACATTAATTATCATATTATGTTTTTATCTTATATATTACACATTATCATATTATATTTTATATGTAACTTTTAAATTATTTTATATTGTATATAATTTGGTATTCGATATATTATTTATATTATTTACTCTTAAATATGTAGTTTTATGTATATATGTATTAGATTATTATATTATGAATATAAATATATTTAAAGTTATATATTATTTATTTAATTAACAATATATTTTACTTATATATATATATATATTATTTTGATTATTCCACATCATTTTATGTAAAGCCATATGTCTTAATTTATAATATCTATTATAATTCATTCTATATTGTTATTTTATCTTACATACATGTAAAGTTTTATATTAATTTTTATCTTTGGTTATTTCTTGCATTATATCTCATATTCGTTTTTTTTTTTCATTTATCATTTGTATGCTTTAGTTTAATTATTTTACTATTTGTATCACTTGTTGTTTATGTTATTCTTTCTTTAATTTATCTATTAGTAGTAATTGTCAACATGATTTATAGTTATGATAATTTGTTATTTGGCATGTATGTTGTAATGTATTCATGCAATGTCTTACTCAAACCCTTTTTATAAAAATACCTTTTGAATTGTCGCATTTTATTCAAATATTTTAAATACGATGATACATAATATTTGAGGATTCGAGAAAAATTGTACCCTAACTTCTTTGGGTTTCGATTTTACCCGTTGAACTTAAAATATTAAGTATCCCTTTTCTTCAAATTAAAACTCATAAACTTCAAATTAAAACTTATTCCGTGAATTCAAAATGTTGCCTCTAACTTATTGGATATGATGTTTTGTGTCTTAAGGTAAGAATTTTCTATAAATAAAGGCGAGCCTAGTTTCAAGTCATAAGATGATGCATCCTAACTTATTGGGTATATCATTTTATTTCTTTGAGATAAGTAAGTCTAGGTTTTCTTTCAAATAAAAGGATCATATTTTAGATTTTTCAAAATTTCGACATGAGGACATGAGATTATCAATTAGGTACCAAATTTTGGGTGTTACGAGGGTGCTAACCCTTCTTCGTACATAACCGACTCCCGAACCCATTTTCTTGTATTTCGTGGACCAAAATCAATGTTTTGGAATAAAACGTTTTATAAGGTGATCCAATCACACCTAAGTAAAAAATGATTGGTGGCGACTCCTCTTTTTTATTTTTTAAGTCGACCCGTTTTTTAATCAACGTTTAAAATGGATTCAACGACTTGGCGACTTCGCTTAGGAACAAATAAGAGAGTCAAGCCATAAAATTGATCATTTTTTGTATCCTTTCGAAAATTTGAAAATTTGATTTGAAAATTTAAATTTGAATATATGATTATTATTATTCTTCACATAGTGCATTGCATGACCATTGTGGTCACACCCTTAAGTGGGAGTGAGAAACTATGCCTTCGTGAGGTTTTCACCTCCGCATAGGCTAGTGGGCTGCTTCCGGGATACATCCGTACCTATGTCTTCGTGAGATTTTCACCTCCGCATAGCCATAGGGAAATGTATTCCCCTGAACTGAACTCGGTTCGTTTGAGCCTATAATGGGTGAGTATCGAGGAATCTGCTGGTTCGGGTACCTCAACTTTAGAGTTAAACAACATCTAAAAAACTTAAGGGCTTACCCTAGGTAGAACTATGTCAAACCTTAGCGGTTACCCAGATAGGTGCCCTATTTTGTTATTTATTTCTCTTGTGCTAACGTGTTCTCTTTTATTTTGATTGCATTGTATTCACATCATAGAAAAGAGGTTGATTCAAATTCGGTTGCTAAATAGAAGAGTTTGTCATGAGAAAATAGATTTTTTGATAAAGTGGATTATAATACGGTTGTCTGAATATGGTCCGAGTGAATGCAACGAGAGAAGACTGATAGCCCGTGAAGGAATACAAGATTTTATTGCCCAAGGATTCAAGCTGACAAAGACTATTTAAGGATCACCACATTTCGGCTTTCTTGAAGAGGCTAATAAGCATTGCGAGGATAAGAGTTGCGGCCCAAGCAAAAAGGAGTTAGATGAGGCATCTATCAGAAGGCCGCATATGCAATCCGTTTTATGTAAAGAAATTTACTTTCTAGAAAAGTTTTTCTAATAGAATTGAATTCAGAATCAATGTCTCTCTTTCTTTTGCATTCATTCTATGCATCTGTATTGCATTGCATCATATGCATTAAAATTCATAGAAGGACACTAATTAGGTAAAATTATTTCAGTTAACCTGGAAAACATGGAACAATGATTAGAAAGATTAGAGAAAAGACAAATATAGATGCAGGAGCAATTGAACAAAATTCAACAAGATATGCGATATCAAATGTTAGAATTTAAAAGAATGTGATTGGCTAGTTAAGTGGGTTACTAGTCGAAAGACTTGAAAAAGGAGTGGCTCGATGGACAAAAGTGTGGATGATGATGAAGACATTGTTTATTCCCAATAGGTGTCCCAACTCAACCAGATGTGCATTCAGTATGGGGTACCCGTCATTATTGGACCCCAATGTCAGACGATACTTCGGCCCTATTGAACTTCCCGATGGTTTCAGGTATTAACACAGATGATGATCGAGCCAAACTGGTTGTACTGGCAAAAACAAATGAAAAAGAAGAGTATACTTTAAAAGGCCCAAAGAGAAAGAAAAATAAAACGAATAGTACGAGAAGATATAATAAGGGCCATTTAGAGCCGATCACAGTAAGCCAGCCAATGACAGTAATTACCAACCATCAGGTCTCCCCAAGGCAAGAACCCAATTCAAGGCCGAACTCAAAGAAACCTTAGTTCGCACCCATTCCAATCACGTATAGGGAGTTGTACCGAATTCTGTTTGACGCACATGTCATATCCCTTTTTATATAGAGCCAATACAACCCCCATACCCCAAATGGTACGACATAAATGGCCAATGCGAATACCATGGGGGAATCACAGGACATTCGATCGAGAAATACGTCGCTTTTAAAAAGATAATTGAAAGATTTGTTAGATTGGGTATCGTAAAATTCGATGATCCCTCTGGTGCAGAAATTCCATTACCCAACTTTTCTGTTAAGGGTGTAAACATCGTGAGTTCTATAATAGATAGGGGCATGAGATCCAAGAATGCATCGAGCTCAGGGCCTTAGTGCAAGGCCTGATGGATAATAAATTGAAGAGATAAAAAACCCGGTGGGAATATTGGGGAATCTGAACACTAATGACATATCTGAACTGGGGAATAAAAGTTTTCAAGCCCTTACATACTTGGGAGTATTTTAAACGTGGGGACTATTGAAGAGATCCTTATATTTTTAGAACTAATCTAGAGTAATATTCAAAACACGCTTGTTGCCTTAAGTCTAGAGGCAATAAGAACTCTTTTGTGAAATAGGCTTGTGTCTAAAATTTTTATTTCAATAAAATGCATCTTTTTGAACAAATATTCTTTTATTCTTTCCATGTATAGATTATTTTATTTTTGGACCTTCTTTCAAATATTCTTTTATTATTCATTCATATCATACAAATAATCATTCTTTGAATCATTTATTATTTGGAATCTTCCTTCGAACCTACAATAGGTCTTCAGATATCAACGATGTGAGCAATACTGCTACTGACTCAGAGTGTCCTTTCGAGTAAGATATGTGTTTAAAGGGATCTCAGGACTTTGAAGATGACAGAGATTGTAACCTATCTTCTGATTTGTTAAGAATGGTAGAACAAGATGATAAACAAACCCTACTCTATAAAGGGTCAGTGGATATTATGAGTCTAGAAAAGGGGTAAAAATTGAAGCCCAGCTCACCATAGAAATAAGGTAAGACATCATTGAGTTATTTTCTAGAATTCAAAGATGTTTTCACATGATCATATCAGGACATGCCTACGCTACTAAGACACAATCTAAACATGAGGATCGGACACTGTTGGTCTACCATGGAAGGGGATTGCATCATTTATACCGCAAATACTGAATTGAAGAAGATGAGATTTATGTGACTCTTCCATTTTCTTCACAGACTTTTCTATATGTGGGGCATGGATATTATGGGGCTAATCTCGTCAAAAGCTTCTAGTCGATATCGATTCATCGTCGTGGTCATCGTTTACTTCACTAAGAGGGTGGAAGTAGCTTCATATGCCAATGTTACATGGTCAAAGTCATCAAATTCTTTAAAAAAAAGATCAGACGCCGACAAAGAATGCCAAAAAAGACAATGTCAAAAGTTTGTAGTCTGTCAAAAGATCAGACACTATATCATAGAGCAACAAAGGCAGCCAAAAGAAAAAGAACAAAAAACAAAACAAGGATTGTAGGAAAGATGACCGAGACTTGTAAAGATTGACATAAATAAGTTACCTTTTATCTTCTATGATTATTGAACGTTGGCCAAGACTTTTACCGGGGCAACATCTTATCCATTGGTTTATAGAATGGAAGCATTTTTTTTCCAATTGAACCTAATTGAAGAAAAGGTTAAAATTTATCCATCACGATCAGATGATGGAAGCTTACGACAAAGAGATTTATCCTAGAGAATTCCACGAGGGGAACCTGATCCTTCTTTTATAAAAGGATTTTAGAGAAAATGCCAAACTGGGAAGGACCTTATGTTGTAAAGAAGGCCTATTCTGAGGGACCATTGATATTGACTGAGATGGATGCCAAAAACTTGCCCAATCCGCGGAATTCAGGTGCAGTCAAGAAGTATTTTACCTAAAAAGGAAAAGGCCAAGGTGAAAACCCGCAAAGGGCGCCTTGAGCTCAAATTTGTTCAAAAAAAGAGAGGCCAAGGCGAAAACCCGCAAGGGCGCTTTGAGACCAAAGGGGTTTTGAGCCGAAACCCAAAAAGGGCGGCTCAAATTTTGATCAAAGATAGGGCATGTGGTAGTCTTGCTATGCCTGAATTAACAATGAGGAAGTATGCTACGTCTTGGGGCATTGACAAAGTACTCTAGATCCTCTGAACACGTATTGAGCTCAAAATGGTCATCAAGAAGTTTGTACAGAGAAGCTCAGGCTGCGATATCTAGGGCACCTAGGTTCTATCTTACCCATTTTGAATTTGCTATCTTTGATTACCTTCTTATTCTTTTCAAAGATACACCCCAATCAATTTTCTTTTATAGCCTTGGCTATCTTTGCTTACTTTATTCTTTTTAAGATACACCAATCACTTTTCTTTTATTGCCTTGGTTATCTTTGATTAGCTTATTTATTTCGAGCTATGCTCTTGATTAATTCCTTTTCGTCCATTGTTGTGATCTTTTCAAGCATTTTATTGGAATAATGATTAATAGACTAATAATAATTTCATAAAAGGAGTTTTGCATATTACTCTAGAGGCTTCTAAATAATATGAGAATTTAAATAGGACTATTGTTTAGAACTCACCAAGCCTAAGGGTTGGAAACATTAAAAGATGATTATCTTTTGAATTTTTATTGGATAAGACATTTTGTCAGTGATGCCATTTCGACAAATGACGAGCAATGTCAACCCAGGTGTAGAAGGGGATCATTCTCGGGAAAAGAAAAAGATACCCTACATTCATCTGGTCATTACACCTAGGGAATGGTGTAACAGATCAAGTTGATTAAAGATAATATAAATTCCATACCTCTGAGTGATAACTTGGTGGATGGAAGAAACTAAATGTTATTCCCCTAAAGTTGCAGTGGGAGGTAAAAATTTTATGTCCTAAAGTTCAAGGGAAGGGACTCTGAAATTACAGCGGGGCAGGTTTGCTGAGTAGAAAATGATCGTTTCTTTAGGTTTTCTATCAAAGATACCAGCTGAACGAGAAAACAAGGTAACACATCAGTGATAGAACCTTGACGAACTATGAGCAATGACAACCCAAACATTAAAAAGAGATCATTCTCATGCATTTATGTAAATATCATTCATACACTTCCAATTAGGAGCATTTGATTCATTTCGATCATTGTGTCCTAATCGTTGTACATAAAAAAATGAAAAAGAAAAAAGTAAGAGATCATTCTCATGACATTCTACATTCATGCAAATGTCCTCCATAATACATTCGACTATACAGGACATGTCCCCGAGAGGACGGTGTAGCAACATCGGTAAATTCACCAGTCCTATCTCCCTGACCAGTAGGGGAATAGGTCGAAGATTGTAGATCTTGTCACCTTAAGCAATGGTGGAACAAGATCGAACGGTGAATTTTATCTCCATGAAGCAGTGGAGTAGATTTAAGCCATTAGTCTTATCTCCCTCGAGATGGTAATGGAGCAGACTGAAGATTGAAGTCTTCCTAAGATAGTAAGAAAGTAAATTGGAAAGTTTAGATTTTGTTCCCTCGAGATGGTAGTAGAGTAGACTGAAGATTGAAGTCTTTCTAAGATAGTAAGGAAGCAAATTGAAAAGTTCAGATTTTGTTCCCTCGAGATGATAGTGGAGCAGACTGAAGATTGAAGTCTTCCTGAGATAGTAAGGAAGAAAATTGGAAAGTTTAGATTTTGTTCCCTCAAGATGGTAGTGTAGCAGGCTGAAGATTGTAGTCTTCCTAAGATAGTAAGGAAGCAAATTAGAAAGTTCAGATTTTGTTCCTTCGAGATGGTAATGGAGCAGACTGAAGATTGAAGTCTTCCTGAGATAGTAAGGAAGTAAATTGGAAAGTTTAGATTTTGTTCCCTCGAGATGGTAGTGGAGCAGGCTGAAGATTGTAGTCTTCCTGAGATAGTAAGGAAGCAAATTGAAAAGTTCAGATTTTGTTCCCTCGAGATGGTAGTGGACTAGACTGAAGATTGAAGTCTTCCTGAGATAGTAAGGAAGCAAAATGAAAAGTTTGGATTTTATTTCCTCGAGATGGTAATGGAGCAGACTGAAGATTGAAGTCTTCTTGAGATAGTAAGGAAGCAAATTGAAAAGTTTAGATTTTGTTCCCTCGAGACGGTAGTGGAGTAGGCTGAAGATTATAGTCTTCCTGAGATAGTAAGAAAGCAAATTGGAAAGTTTAGATTTTGTTCCCTTGAGATGGTAGTGGAGCAAACTGAAGATTGAAGTCTTCCTGAGATAGTAAGGAAGCAGACTAAAAAGTTCAGATTTTGTCCCCTCGAAATAGTAGTGGGGCAGACTGAAGATTGTAGATCCATCTCCTAAGCGGTAGCAGGAGCAGATCGAATTTGACAAATCTTATCTTTCCGATGTAGCAAGGAGTATATTTTAGCCACTAGCCTTATCTTCATGATGTAGCAAGGAGCGGTGAAGATTATAGTCTTATCTTCCTAAGGTAGCAAAGGAGCAGACTAAAATTACAGATCCGCATCCACGAAGTTGCAGGAAGCGGATCGAAAACATTAATCTGGTCTCCTTGAGTTTGCAGAGCGGATCAAAATAGCAGATCCGCATTCTCGAAGTTGCGGAAGCGAGATCAAAGACAACAGATCTTTTCTTCCCGAGATTGTAGTGAAGCGGATCAAAGAATACTAGTCGACCTCTCCGGGTTACTGATGGATCGATTAAAGATAGCGGATATTGCCTTCCTGAAGTTGCAGTGAAGTACATTGAAGCCATCAGACTTACTGAAATCAAGATGAAATTCCAATACCGTTGAAGTTGCAGTGGAGTTGGAAGCCATTTGAAGAAGACGAGGACCAAGAAGTCAAGGCTTGGCAAAGATCGGGCAAAATTGGGCCTTCTCTTGTCTTTGCTCTATTCTTGTTTCACGACAATGAGCAAAGAGGGGCAGCTGTAAGAGGCCCATTTTGCCTGGGCTTGAAAATAAACCAGAAATATTAAAATAAAAAATTGATAAACCAAAGTCCAGATTTTTAAAACAGTCCATTTACAACCTTTGACCCAATACCTAAAACCCGAAGCCCATTACAACCCAAACTTAATTAACCCAACAGACCCAAAACATTACCCCCTTTACAACCCAAACACACACTACCAATGACTAAACAGAATGAAGACCTAGGGTTTTGAAACCCTAGCGCATAAACAACCCTTTCCAAAGACCCAAGCCACCATTCGCGCCATGATTTTACGCTAATCACCCTATCGCCGCCACATTCCGCGCCGATGACTTGCAAAAAGGAAAGAAAAAGGCAGTAAAAATGGAAGAATATGTATTTCCTTCCTTTTTTATTTTTTTCGGGTTGTATAAAACCCTAAAAATCTGTAAAATGGAGACATACATAGATACACGAGAATACACATACAATAGAGACAGAGAAAAGTATACACAGAGATTAGGACAAAAAAATCAATAACGCAGAGGTAATTTTCTTCGATTACACCGTTTCGATTTTATTTTTATTTTGATTCGTGCAATATTTTTATTATATATACTACTAAAAAAAAGAAAAGAGCTTCTTGTTTTGATCGGTGTTAAAAATAGAGGTGTTCGACTTTCTAGCCGCCGTGTCCCGAGGCAGTGGCGTGTGGTTGTCCGTCATTGGAACCTAGGTCGGATTCGGCCTCAGATCGCAGGGGGAGAGAATTTTTGGAGCTCTCATTTGTTTTTTAAGAGAGTGTTAAAATGATTTTTTGGCCGTTTTAAACTTATATAGAAATAAGAAAAGCACGCCATTTTTGCTTAAGTCGATAAGCACAAACGACGTCGTTCGTAGTGGGATCTGTCATGCGTTGACTTGAAAACCCGAGGAAGATCCGCACGTTTTTATAAAAGGAAATTTTCCATTTTAGTCCTTCCGCAATTTTAGTGTTTTTAAGTTAGTATAATTTAAATTTTTTATTTCTTATTCCTAAAATTATTTCTTTTGTTTCAATTGAGTTCTCGGGTTGCTTAAGGGAAAAAATTAGAACGACGTCGTTTTGGAACGAAGGCATAATTACCCAATAAGTCCCTGTGGTTTAACATGCGTTTTGATTTAGTCCTTTTATATCTATTTTATTACTATTTAACCCCTATCTATTTGTTTATTTTTTTAACCCTTTTTATTTTTATTTTATTTCATTCTTAAATTATTTCGACATTATATTAAATTATTTCATTTTATAAAAATTTCTTTTAATTACTATTATATATATATTTATATACATTAATTTATTAATAATAATTTTTATGGACTATTTATTTTATATACATATTATATATATTAGATTATTACTAGTCATTATTCATAATTAAGTTATTTTATGAAGTTTAATATTACTTTAATATTACATATTATTTTTACATTAATTATCATATTATGTTTTTATCTTATATATTACACATTATCATATTATATTTTATATGTAACTTTTAAATTATTTTATATTGTATATAATTTGGTATTCGATATATTATTTATATTATTTACTCTTAAATATGTAGTTTTATGTATATATGTATTAGATTATTATATTATGAATATAAATATATTTAAAGTTATATATTATTTATTTAATTAACAATATATTTTACTTATATATATATATATATTATTTTGATTATTCCACATCATTTTATGTAAAGCCATATGTCTTAATTTATAATATCTATTATAATTCATTCTATATTGTTATTTTATCTTACATACATGTAAAGTTTTATATTAATTTTTTATCTTTGGTTATTTCTTGCATTATATCTCATATTCGTTTTATTTTTTTTCATTTATCATTTGTATGCTTTAGTTTAATTATTTTACTATTTGTATCACTTGTTGTTTATGTTATTCTTTCTTTAATTTATCTATTAGTAGTAATTGTCAACATGATTTATAGTTATGATAATTTGTTATTTGGCATGTATGTTGTAATGTATTCATGCAATGTCTTACTCAAACCCTTTTTTATAAAAATACCTTTTGAATTGTCACATTTTATTCAAATATTTTAAATACGATGATACATAATATTTGAGGGATTCGAGAAAAATTGTACCCTAACTTACTGGGTTTCGATTTTACCCGTTGAACTTAAAATATTAAGTATCCCTTTTCTTTCGAAATTAAAACTCATAAACTTCAAATTAAAACTTATTCCCAGGAATTCAAAATGTTGCCTCCTAACTTATTGGATATGATGTTTTGTGTCTTAAGGTAAGAATTTTCTATAAATAAAGACGAGCCTAGTTTCGAAGTCATAAGATGATGCATCCTAACTTATTGGGTATATCATTTTATTTCTTTGAGATAAGTAAGTCTAGGTTTTCTTTCAAATAAAAGGATCATATTTTAGATTTTTCAAAATTTCGACATGAGGACATGAGATTATCAATTAGGTACCAAATTTTGGGTGTTACGAGGGTGCTAACCCTTCTTCGTACATAACCGACTCCCGAACCCATTTTCTTGTATTTCGTGGACCAAAATCAATGTTTTGAAATAAAACGTTTTATAAGGTGATCCAATCACACCTAAGTAAAAAATGATTGGTGGCGACTCCTCTTTTTTTTATTTTTTTAAGTCGACCCCCGTTTTTTAATCAACGTTTAAAATGGATTCAACAGCTTGGCGACTCCGCTAGGAACAAATAAGAGAGTCAAGCCATAAAATTGATCATTTTTTTGTATCCTTTGCCGAAAATTTGAAAATTTGATTTGAAAATTTAAATTTGAATATATGATTATTATTATTCTTCACATAGTGCATTGCATGACCATTGTGGTCACACCCTTAAGTGGGAGTGAGAAACTATGCCTTTGTGAGGTTTTCACCTCCGCATAGGCTAGTGGGCTGCTTCCGGGATACATCCGTACCTATGTCTTCGTGAGATTTTCACCTCTGCATAGCCATAGGGAAATGTATTCCCCTGAACTGAACTCGGTTCGTTTAAGCCTATAATGGGTGAGGATCGAGGAATCTGCTAGTTCGGGTACCTCAACTTTAGAGTTAAACAACATTTAAAAAACCTAAGGGCTTACCCTAGGTAGAACTATGTCAAACCTTAGCGGTTACCCAGATAGGTACCCTATTTTGTTATTTATTTCTCTTGTGCTAACGTGTTCTCTTTTATTTTGATTGCATTGTATTCACATCATAGAAAAGAGGTTGATTCAAATTCGGTTGCTAAATAGAAGAGTTTGTCATGAGAAAATAGATTTTTTGATAAAGTGGATTATAATACGGTTGTCTGAATATGGTCCGAGTGAATGCAACGAGAGAAGACTGATAGCCCGTGAAGGAATACAAGATTTTATTGCCCAAGGATTCAAGTCGACAAAGACTATTTAAGGATCACCACATTTGGCTTTCTTGAAGAGGCTAATAAGCATTGCGAGGATAAGAGTTATGCCCAAGCAAAAAGGAGTTAGATGAGGCATCTATCGGAAGGCCGCATATGCAATCCGCTTTATGTAAAGAAATTTACTTTCTAGAAAAGTTTTTCTAATAGAATTGAATTCAGAATCAATGTCTCTTTCTTTTGCATTCATTCTATGCATCTGTATTGCGTTGCATCATATGCATTAAAATTCATAGAAGGACACTAATTAGGTAAAATTATTTCAGTTAACCTGGAAAACATGGAACAATGATTGGAAAGATTAGAGAAAAGACAAATATAGATGCAGGAGCAATTGAACAAAATTCAACAAGATATGCGATATCAAATGTTAGAATTTAAAAGAATGTGATTGGCTAGTTAAGTCAGTTACTAGTCGAAAGACTTGAAAAAAGGAGTGGCTCAGTGGACAACAGTGTGGATGATGATGAAGACATTGTTTATTCCCCAATAGGTGTCCCAACTCAACCAGATGTGCATTCGTATGGGGTACCCGTCATTATTGGACCCCAATGTCAGACGATACTTCGGCCCTATTGAACTTCCCGATGGTTTCAGGTATTAACACAGATGATGATCGAGCCAAACTGGTTGTACTGGCAAAAACAAATGAAAAAGAAGAGTATACTTTAAAAGGCCCAAAGAAAAAGAAAAATAAAATGAATAGTACGAGAAGGTATAATAAGGGCCATTTAGAGCCGATCACAGTAAGCCAGCCAATGACGGTAATTACCAACCATCAGGTCTCCCCAAGGCAAGAACCCAATTCAAGGCCGAACTCAAAGAAACCTTAGTTCGCACCCATTCCAATCACGTATAGGGAGTTGTACCGAATTCTGTTTGACGCACATGTCATATCCCCTTTTTATATAGAGCCAATACAACCCCCATACCCCAAATGGTACGACATAAATGGCCAATGCGAATACCATAGGGGGAATCACAGGACATTCGATCGAGAAATACGTCGCTTTTAAAAAGATAATTGAAAGATTTGTTAGATTGGGTATCGTAAAATTCGATGATCCTCCGGTGCGTAAATTCCATTACCCAACTTTTTCATTAAGGTGTAAACATCGTGAGTTCTATAATAGATAGGGCATGAGATCCAAGAATGCATCGAGCTCAGGGCCTTAGTGCAAGGCCTGATGGATAATAAATTGAAGAGATAAAAAACCCTGTGGGAATATTGGGGAATCTGAACACTAATGACATATCTGAACTGGGGAATAAAAGTTTTCAAGCCCTTACATACTTGGGAGTATTTTGAACGTAGGGACAGTTGAAGAGATCCTTATATTTTTTAGAACTAATCTAGAGTAATATTCAAAACACGCTTGTTGCCTTAAGTCTAGAGGCAATAAGAACTCTTTTGTGAAATAGGCTTGTGTCTAAAATTTTATTTCAATAAAATGCATCTTTTGAACAAATATTCTTTTATTCTTTCCATGTATAGATTATTTTATTTTTGGACCTTCTTTCAAATATTCTTTTATTATTCATTCATATCATACAAATAATCATTCTTTGAATCATTTATTATTTGGAATCTTCCTTGAACCTACAATAGGTCTTCGATATCAACGATGTGAGCAATCATCTCATCGACTCGAGTGTCCTTTCGAGTAAGATATGTGTTTAAAGGGATCTCGGGACTTTGAAGATGACGAGATTGTAACCTATCTTCGATTTGTTAAGAATGGTAGAACAAGATGATAAACAAACCCTACTCTATAAAGGGTCAGTGGATATTATGAGTCTAGAAAAGGGGTAAAAATTGAAGCCCAGCTCACCATAGAAATAAGGTAAGACATCATTGAGTTATTTTCTAGAATTCAAAGATGTTTTCACATGATCATATCAGGACATGCCTACGCTACTAAGACACAATCTAAACATGAGGATCGGACACTGTTGGTCTACCATGGAAGGGGATTGCATCATTTATACGCAAATACTGAATTGAAGAAGATGAGATTTATGTGACTCTTCCATTTTCTTCACAGACTTTTCTATATGTGGGGCATGGATATTATGGGGCTAATCTCGTCAAAAGCTTCTAGTCGATATCGATTCATCGTCGTGGTCATCGTTTACTTCACTAAGAGGGTGGAAGTAGCTTCATATGCCAATGTTACATGGTCAAAGTCATCAAATTCTTTAAAAAAAAGATCAGACGCCGACAAAGAATGCCAAAAAAGACAATGTCAAAAGTTTGTAGTCGTCAAAAGATCGGACACTATATCATAGAGCAACAAAGGCGACCAAAAGAAAAGAACAAAAAACAAAACAAGGATTGTAGGAAAGATGACCGAGACTTGTAAAGATTGACATAAATAAGTTACCTTTTATCTTCTATGATTATTGAGCGTTGGCCAAGACTTTTACCGGGGCAACATCTTATCCATTGGTTTATAGAATGGAAGCATTTTTTTCCTATTGAACCTAATTGAAGAAAAGGTTAAAATTTATCCATCACGATCGGATGATGGAAGCTTACGACAAAGAGATTTATCCTAGAGAATTCCACGAGGGAACTCGATCCTTCTTTATAAAAGGATTTTAGAGAAAATGCCAAGCGGGAAGGACCTTATGTTGTAAAGAAGGCCTATTCGAGGACCATTGATATTGGTGAGATGGATGCCAAAACTTGCCCAATCCGCGGAATTCAAAGTGCGATCAAGAAGTATTTTACCTAAAAGGAAAAGGCCAAGGTGAAAACCCAAAGGCGCCTTGAGCTCAAATTTGTTCAAAAAAAAAGAGAGGCCAAGGCGAAAACCCAAAGGCGCTTTGAGACAAAGGGGTTTTGTAGAAACCCAAAAAGGCGGCTCAAATTTTGATCAAAGATAGGGCATGTGGTAGTCTTGCTATGCCCGAATTAACAATGAGGAAGTATGCTACGTCTTGGGGCATTGACAAAGTACTCTAGATCCTCCGAACACGTATTGAGCTCAAAATGGTCATCAAGAAGTTTGTCTGAGAGAAGCTCAGTTGCGATATCTAGGGCACCTAGGTTCTATCTTACTCATTTTGAATTTGCTATCTTTGATTACCTTCTTATTCTTTTCAAAGATACACCCCAATCAATTTTCTTTTATAGCCTTGGCTATCTTTGCTTACTTTATTCTTTTTAAGATACACCAATCACTTTTCTTTTATTGCCTTGGTTATCTTTGATTAGCTTATTTATTTCGAGCTATGCTCTTGATTAATTCCTTTTACGTCCATTGTTGTGATCTTTTTCAAGCATTTTATTGGAATAATGATTAATAGACTAATAATAATTTCATAAAAGGAGTTTTGCATATTACTCTAGAGGCTTCTAAATAATATGAGAATTTAAATAGGACTATTGTTTAGAACTCACCAAGCCTAAGGGTTGGAAACATTAAAAGATGATTATCTTTTTGAATTTTTATTGGATAAGACATTTTGTCAGTGATGCCATTTCGACAAATGACGAGCAATGTCAACCCAGGTGTAGAAGGGGATCATTCTCGGGAAAAGAAAAAGATACCCTACATTCATCTGGTCATTACACCTAGGGAATGGTGTAACAGATCAAGTTGATTAAAGATAATATAAATTCCATACCTCTGAGTGATAACTTGGTGGATGGAAGAAACTAAATGTTATTCCCCTGAAGTTACAGTGGGAGGTAAAAATTTTATGTCCTAAAGTTCAAGGGAAGGGACTCTGAAATTACAATAGGCGGGTTTCTTTGAGTAGAAAATGATCGTTTCTTTAGGTTTTCTATCAAAGATACCAGATGAACGAGAAAACAAGGTAACACATCAGTGATAGAACCTTGACGAACTATGAGCAATGACAACCCAAACATTAAAAAGAGATCATTCTCATGCATTTATGTAAATATCATTCATACACTTCCAATTAGGAGCATTTGATTCATTTCGATCATTGTGTCCTAATCGTTGTACATAAAAAATGAAAAGAAAAAAGTAAGAGATCATTCTCATGACATTCTACATTCATGCAAATGTCCTCCATAATACATTCGACTATACAGGACATGTCCCTGAGAGGACGGTGTAGCAACATCGGTAAATTCACCAGTCCTATCTCCCTGACCAGCAGGGGAATAGGTCGAAGATTGTAGATCTTGTCACCTTAAGCAATGGTGGAACAAGATCGAACGGTGAATTTTATCTCCATGAAGCAGTGGAGTAGATTTAAGCCATTAGTCTTATCTCCCTCGAGATGGTAATGGAGCAGACTGAAGATTGAAGTCTTCCTAAGATAGTAAGAAAGTAAATTGGAAAGTTTAGATTTTGTTCCCTCGAGATGGTAGTAGAGTAGATCAAGATTGAAGTCTTTCTAAGATAGTAAGGAAGCAAATTGAAAAGTTGATTTTGTTCCTCGAGATGATAGTGGAAGCGGTGAAGATTGAAGTCTTCCGAGATAGTAAGGAAGAAAATTGGAAAGTTCGATTTTGTTCCTCAAGATGGTAGTGTAGCGGATCAAGATTGTAGTCTTCCTAAGATAGTAAGGAAGCAAATTAGAAAGTTGATTTTGTTCCTTGAGATGGTAATGGAGCGGTGAAGATTGAAGTCTTCCGAGATAGTAAGGAAGTAAATTGGAAAGTTTAGATTTTGTTCCCTCGAGATGGTAGTGGAGCAGGCTGAAGATTGTAGTCTTCCTGAGATAGTAAGGAAGCAAATTGAAAAGTTCAGATTTTGTTCCCTCAAGATGGTAGTGGACTAGACTGAAGATTGAAGTCTTCCTGAGATAGTAAGGAAGCAAAATGAAAAGTTTGGATTTTATTTCCTCGAGATGGTAATGGAGCAGACTGAAGATTGAAGTCTTCTTGAGATAGTAAGGAAGCAAATTGAAAAGTTTAGATTTTGTTCCCTCGAGACGGTAGTGGAGTAGGCTGAAGATTATAGTCTTCCTGAGATAGTAAGAAAGCAAATTGGAAAGTTTAGATTTTGTTCCCTTGAGATGATAGTGGAGCAAACTGAAGATTGAAGTCTTCCTGAGATAGTAAGGAAGCATACTAAAAAGTTTAGATTTTGTCCCCTCGAAATAGTAGTGGGGCAGACTGAAGATTGTAGATCTATCTCCCTAAGCGGTAGCAGGAGCAGATCGAATTTGACAAATCTTATCTTTCTGATGTAGCAAGGGAGTATATTTTAGCCACTAGCCTTATCTTCATGATGTAGCAAGGGAGCAGGCTGAAGATTATAGTCTTATCTTCCTAAGGTAGCAAAGGAGCAGACTAAAAATTACAGATCTGGCATCCCTGAAGTTGCAGGAAGCAGATCGAAAACATTAAATCTGGTCTCCTTGAGTTTGCAGCAGAGCAGATCAAAAATAGCAGATCTGGCATTCCTGAAGTTGCAGGAAGCAGATCAAAGACAACAGATCTTTTCTTCCTGAGATTGTAGTGAAGCGGATCAAAGAATACTAGTCTGACCTCTCTGAAGTTACAGTGGATCAGATTAAAAGATAGCGGATATTGCCTTCCTGAAGTTGCAGTGAAGTACATTGAAGCCATCAGACTTACTGAAATCAAGATGAAATTCCAATACCGTTGAAGTTGCAGTGGAGTTGGAAGCCATTTGAAGAAGACGAGGACCAAGAAGTAAAGGCTTGGCAAAGATCGGGCAAAATTGGACCTTCTCTTGTCTTTGCTCTATTCTTGTTTCACGACAATGAGCAAAGAGGGGCAGCTGTAAGAGGCCCATTTTGCCTGGGCTTGAAAATAAACCAGAAATATTAAAATAAAAAATTGATAAACCAAAGTCCAGATTTTTAAAACAGTCTATTTACAACCTTTGACCCAATACCTAAAACCCGAAGCCCATTACAACCCAAACTTAATTAACCCAACAGACCCAAAACATTACCCCCTTTACAACCCAAACACACACGGCCCAATGACTAAACAGGAACAGAAGACCTAGGGTTTTTGAAACCCTAGGCGCCGCAAACAGCCCCTTTCCAGCACCCAAGCCACCATTCGCGCCGCAGTTTACGCTAATCACCCTATCGCCGCCACATTCCGCGCCGATGACTTGCAAAAAGGAAAGAAAAAGGCAGTAAAAATGGAAGAATATGTATTTCCTTCCTTTTTTATTTTTTTCGGGTTGTATAAAACCCTAAAAATCTGTAAAATGGAGACATACATAGATACACGAGAATACACATACAATAGAGACAGAGAAAAGTATACACAGAGATTAGGACAAAAAAATCAATAACGCAGAGGTAATTTTCTTCGATTACACCGTTTCGATTTTATTTTTATTTTGATTCGTGCAATATTTTTATTATATATACTACTAAAAAAAAGAAAAAGAGCTTACTGTTTTGATCGGTGTTAAAAATAGAGGTGTTCGACTTTCTAGCCGCCGTCTGAGACGGCGCGTGTGGTTGTCCGTCGCTGGAACCTAGGTCGGATTCTGGCCTCAGATCGCAGGGGGGAGAGAATTTTTTGGAGCTCTCATTTGTTTTTTTTAAGAGAGTGTTAAAATGATTTTTTTTGGCCGTTTTTAAACTTATATAGAAATAAGAAAACGACGCCATTTTTGCTTAAGCTGATAAGCACAAAACGACGTCGTTCAGGGCTGGGATCTGTGCGTTGACTTGAAAACCCGAGGAAGATCCGCACGTTTTTTATAAAAGGAAATTTTCCATTTTAGTCCTTCCGCAATTTTAGTGTTTTTAAGTTAGTATAATTTAAATTTTTTATTTCTTATTCCTAAAATTATTTCTTTTGTTTCAATTGAGTTCTCGGGTTGCTTAAGGGAAAAAATTAGAACGACGTCGTTTTGGAACGAAGGCATAATTACCCAATAAGTCCCTGTGGTTTAACATGCGTTTTGATTTAGTCCTTTTATATCTATTTTATTACTATTTAACCCCTATCTATTTGTTTATTTTTTAACCCTTTTATTTTTATTTTATTTCATTCTTAAATTATTCGACATTATATTAAATTATTTCATTTTATAAAAATTTCTTTTAATTACTATTATATATATATTTATATACATTAATTTATTAATAATAATTTTTATGGATTATTTATTTTATATACATATTATATATATATTAGATTATTACTAGTCATTATTCATAATTAAGTTATTTTATGAAGTTTAATATTACTTTAATATTACATATTATTTTTACATTAATTATCATATTATGTTTTTATCTTATATATTACACATTATCATATTATATTTTATATGTAACTTTTAAATTATTTTATTTTGTATATAATTTTGTATTCGATATATTATTTATATTATTTACTCTTAAATATCTAGTTTTATGTTTATATGTATTAAATTATTATATTATGAATATAATTTTATATGTAACTTTTAAATTATTTTATTTTGTATATAATTTTGTATTCGATATATTATTTATATTATTTACTCTTAAATATCTAGTTTTATGTATATATGTATTAAATTATTATATTATGAATATAATTTTATTTAAAGTTATATATTATTTATTTATTTAACAATATATTTTACTTATTTATATATATTATTTTGATTATTCCACATCATTTTATTGCATATTAATTCATTTTTATATAATTCATATTTCTTATTATTCCACATCATTTTATGTAAAGCCATATCTCTTAATTTATAATATCTATTTTAATTCATTCTATATTGTTATTTTATCTTACATACATGTAAAGTTTTATATTTATTTTTATCTTTGGTTATTTATTGCATTATATCTCATATTCGTTTATTTTTTTCATTTATCATTTGTATGCTTTAGTATAATTATTTTACTATTTGTATAACTTGTTGTTTATGTTATTCTTTCTTTAATTTATCTATTAGTAGTAATTGTCAACATGATTTGTAGTTATGATAATTTGTTATTTGGCATGTATGTTGTAATGTATTCATGCAATGTCTTACTCAAAACCTTTTTACAAAAACACCTTTTGAATTGTAGCATTTTATTCAAATATTTTAAATACGGTGATACATAATATTTGAGGGCTTTGAGAAAAATTGTAACACCCCAAACCCGGTCTATGCGTTGAGACTAGATTTGGTTTGTTACATGAATCGAGTTATCTTTGCAATAAGTTGAAAATTTCAATATAAATTTCAAATTTTAAAATAAATAAAAGAGTATTTGAATTTGATAAAATATTTGAAAACATTAGTTGAAAATCATTGTATTATCAAACCCTTTGAATAGTTTGTTAAAGAGTTAACTAAAATAAAATATTTATAAAAGATTTCCATATACTTGAAAACCCAAATTTATTTTAATAAAACATCATAAAATCACAACCCATAATTTAAAAGTCCAAAGTTTAGTTTAAATCCTATACACACATAAAATCCATAAGTTATTTATAGAGGCCCTTATTACAATAATCCAAAAATAGTAAAAATATACTTATTAAAAGTTCGAGTTTAAATAACCCTCTCTCAAAGATGGCCTCCACGAAGTCATCCTCGCCCAAGTCCACATCAATTTCCATTACGAGATGGAAGGAAATTAAAAGGGGTGAGTTACTTAGAACTCGGTGTGTAACTCACTTACCACCATTATTGGGCAGATCATCAAGACATTATCTTTGGGCTTGAGCCCAATTCGAAATTCAACAATATATCATGAATTAAAACAATTAATAATGCATGTAAAATGAAATTCCCAACCCATACCTAATATCCATCCGCTAACACCCCGTACCAACCATCACACCGTGGGGATCAAGTCAACCCACCCCGCCATCACACCAATCGTAGGCATTAAGCCTTTTTATAATTGTGGCATAGCCACGAACTAGAGGCAATAAGTCGATATTGTGGCGAGCCACCGAACTAGAGGCAATAAGCGATATCGTGGCGAAACCACCGAACTAGAGGCAATAAGCGATATTGTGGCGAACCACCGAACTAGATATTTGGCAACGGCCATTCTTCTCTTCATATATCCCACCCATGCAATTATACATGTACTTTAAAATATAAAATTTATTAACAATACATAACATGGTGGGTTTATCAATAACATTTCATTTGGCCCATAATTATAGCAATTTGTCTATTTAGCGGTTTAGTGGGCTTTGGCCCATTTACCGAACTAGAGTGTTTTGGCTAAATTTTAACGAACTAGAGTATTTTGGCCCAATTTATCGAACTAGAGTATTTTGGCCCAATTTATCGAACTAGAGTATTTTGGCCCAATTTAACTAACTAGAGTATTTTGGCCCAAATTAACGAACTAGAGTATTTTGGCCCAATTTAACGAACTAGAGTATTTTGGCCCAATTTATCGAACTAGAGTATTTTGGCCCAATTTAACTAAACATCCAATTTACATATTAACGAAAATTTTCTCGAGGCGTTTGCCGTAATTTTTACGATTTAGACGTTTTACGTATTTTCGTCAAAATATCAATATTTATGTTTTTACCGATCTAATCGTTTTACAATTTACTTCATACCAAATTGACATCCAACCGAGAAAATAATGAGTGTGAAGTTACACACCTCGTTACCGAAAGTACTAATCCTTCTCGCTCCTCGCACCTAAAACATATTTTGATCCGTTAGACAACTAATTCAGTAAAATAATCTTAATCGATAATAGATCCAAAATCTTACCCTCTTGATTTTGAATCACTTGATTTTAGGCTTTTCCTCGTTTATTGATTCACTAGCCGAGAATCCACCAACGATAACGGCTCTAAGTTCATACTACTTGAATAATGGACTTCCTTGGAAGATGGCCCGCAACCCGGTGGAAAATCCTGACCGCCAAACCGCTCTTCGTTTGAATGGGGATTTACTGGATCCGCCTCTTAACGTGACTAACTACCGCCCTTTTCTTCCCTATTTTGAAAGTCTTCAAGATCCAAAGAAATTTTAGTTAGATCTAAAATAATATCAAATGTTACTAGAGATTTTAAAGAGATTTGATTTCCTTACCAAAATAAAACGTTTCCAACGTTTCTACAATTCTCCCGATCACTTGAGTTCCGATCTCCGTTATTGCACTAAATAATAACGAAAGAGACGTTATTAGAATGAACGTTATATCAATCCAAAAGTCCTTCAATTCACCATTACTATTCGCCATAGTACCTTAATAAATCGAAAATGGAAAAGAACCCTTACCTATTTTCCACGATTCGAAAGGAAAGGATTGAGAATGGTGTCTAATTGATGAAGGATTGGCTATGTATGATCAAGGAAAAGAAAAAATATTTGATTTATAGGCACAAAAGCATTCGCCAAGAGAGTGAAGATGGAGAAAATTTCGATTGAAAAGAAATAATATAAAACGAAAGGATGATGGTGATGTTGTTGCTTGATTTCAAAGAGAAGAGAAGAAAAGAAAAAATGAACTTTAGGAGCTAGTATATTCGGCCATGGCAAAAGAAAAGAAAAAAAGATGATTCTTTTGGTATGGTGATTTCGCACAAGAAGAAAAAGGCACAAAGAATTGGCTAACGAGATAAGCAAAAGGAATAACCAAATGGTCACAAAATTTGAGCTTTACTAATGCCCTATTCGCCAAGATGAAAGTTTGAGAGGAGAAAACAAAGAAAAATCTGCACAAGTGCAAAGAATGACCAAGGAGAAAAGAATGAGATTTTTAGCCAAACTAACAAAAATTTGGCTCCTTCCCTAAACCAAGTTGCCATCCAGCACATGGTCAATTGGCCATGATTTCTTTCCAAATTTTCCCCTAGATAAGTGCCTTATGTTCCCCCTATCTTTCCTTAAACCTTTGATTCCATGCCATAAGTTAGTTGTTTCCTTAATCTATTGATACACTAACCAAAAATAACATGGTCAACACCTTCCTTATATGTTCCTTGCCGACACTTCTTAGTCATGAGCAGAAAATTAAAAACAAAATTCATTTAGGTGCTATACAAGGGATTCGAACCTCTTCCCTCTTACTAGAACCCATGCGCCAACTCCACCATGCCATATGCTCATTTTATGACACTCTTTAGCACATAATTTAGCTTAAGTCTTAATCACCTTTGTTTCACTTCAATAAATTCTCAATTAATAAATTTTATTCCTTCTTCAAATTATGCTTTACCCTCTCTAGGACTTCTATAAGCACTAAAATAAAATAAGAGATTTTTCCTAAAAAAATCTAAATACCAATTCATGCAATTTAAATACTGGATTTTAGGGTGTTTTATGTGTGTATAGGATTTAAACTAAACTTTGGACTTTTAATTATGGGTTGTGATTTTATGATGTTTTATTAAAATAAATTTGGGTTTTCAAGTATATGGAAATCTTTTATAAATATTTTATTTTAGTTAACTCTTTAACAAACTATTCAAAGGGTTTGATAATACAATGATTTTCAACTAATGTTTTCAAATATTTTATCAAATTCAAATACTCTTTTATTTATTTTAAAATTTGAAATTTATATTGAAATTTTCAACTTATTGCAAAGATAACTCGATTCATGTAACAAACCAAATCTAGTCTCAACGCATAGACCGAGTTTGGGGTGTTACATTTAGTGGTATCGAGCCAGATTTCAAAAACTTCTACTGTGGTTTGGGTTCAAAAATAATTTCGTATGAAATCATTCAAAATCAAGTATGGCACCACAAGCATCCGTGACAAGCCAAGTAAGTATTTGCTACTTAATGATTACTATGATATGATCATAGGAACACTCTAGAACTTCTAGTTTTAGACGTGAAAAACTGTAGAGATTGAGACTATAGGATATGTTGCGAAAAATAACTTTATATCTCAAATCTCATAAAATATCGTTAATAAACACCGAAACAAAATTTCTGATTCATAAAACTTGTAATCAGATAAACGAACAAGCTATCATGAGCACTAGAGGACGTGGTCGTGGACGCGGTAGACGTGGCCGTGGTAGAGGCCGAGGTGCTACAATCAAGCACCAAATCGATGTGGGAAGTGGGCCTTTTGCGTCAATTGAAAGTGAAACGGATCACGCGATCACATGGAAGAAGATCATGCATTGACTCAAGCAATGCTACGAGTCTTGGAAAGGGTCATTGGAACTAGAATTGGGCCAACAACTCGTGGGTCAATTTCGAGCGACTTAAGGCAAATAATGCGAAGTTTTCAGAGGAGTCTCGGTGTAGCTCGAATGTGGTGAATATCGGCTTGAAGTCGTGGAACGGATTATGGATGATATGGAATGCACTGAGAAAAACCGAGAGGAGCTGTATTCTTATTGAGAGATGAGGCGATCGGTGGTGGCTCATCGCTCGAGAAGGCCTTGAAGCCGACCGATTAACCGGGAATTCTTTAAAGCCGCCTTCCAAGGAAAATACGCCGAACGAGCTATGTAGGCGCTCGAAGGAAGGAATTTCGAATCTTGTCCAAGGAAGTAAGACCGTGGCAAGATATGAAGTCGAGTTTTACGTCGAGCCGTTATGCCGGACAATTGTAGCAATGATCATGAACGTTGTATGCGTTTCGAGGATGGACTTAATGATGAGTGAGGGTTCGATTGCTCATGACAAGTTAGAAATTTTTCACTCACGTGGAGAAGGCCAAAATAGCCAAGAAGCTAAGAACTCGAGCAGCGTAACCAGAAAGATTTCAAACAAGAGAGAGACACAGCGATCGGATCTTCAAAGAGATTCCAAAAGAAACCCCGGAATGATGAATCAGTTCAAGGCAGAACCCCGGTAGTAAATAATCGAAGTCGAGATTGCACTGAGTGTGGGAAAAGACATTTTGGGGAATGTTGGAGGAAAACGGGCGCATGCTACAAATGCGGTTCAATGGAACATCAGTACAAAAGTTGTCCTCGACGAATGGATACGACTCAAGAAGTCTCAGTAATAATGATGCACTGTGGTCGAGGTAATCAGCAGACCACCGAGAGGACGTGGACCAGGTCGTGGTGGTAACGGGCTGGTCGTGGTCAAGGTGCACCGGTCGAGGCAATGGTAATAGAGGAAATACAGATGCAAGACGACTGGATCGGTCTATGCAGATTAGACGCCATGAGGACGGCAATGCACCGTATGTGATAACCCAGACGTTCTTCATTTTGATGTACTGTTATTGCTTTAATAGATATTGGCTCTACCCATTCATATGTATCTAGTGCCATATCCGAAACACGAATTTAGAATATGAAATTACCGATAGTGAGATGATGATGTCAGTCCTTTAGGGACGATCGGTAATGGTTAATAAAATATTTAAAGACGTGCGCTTAAAAATCCAAGAGGAGGTATTCTTAGCAAACTTGATGGAACTACCTTTCGTGAGTTCGATCTCATTCAGGCATGGATTGGCTGGTCAAACATCGAGCAATTGGATTGTCTTTGAAAAATGAATGTCGAAGGACCTCGGATGATAAGGAAGTCATAATGATTGGTGAACGAAAGAACTATCGGCAAATGTGGTATCTGTATTAAAAGTCGAGAAGTTGGTGCGGAAAGGATATGGAGCATTCCTAGCCTTTATCTCGTGCTTTGGATGCCAAAGAATTATCTGTGAATGATGTGAGGACGGTGAAAGAATTTCCGATGTATTTCCGAAGAACTTCCGGTATACCTCGGATCGGAAGTAGAATTTGGCATTGAGCTTTTGCCTGGGACGGCTCCAGTGTCCATTGCTCCCTATAGAATGGCACCGAAGGAGTTGGCTGAGCTCAAAGCTCAAATTCAAGAATTGCTGGATCGGGGATTCATTCGACCAAGTGTGTCTCCGTGGGGAGCACCAGTCTTGTTCGTCAAGAAGAAGGATGGATCGATGCGTATGTGCATTGACTACAGACAGTTGAATAAATTGACGATCAAGAATCGGTATCCTCTGCCGAGAATTGACGACCTGTTTGATCAATTAAAAGGAGCTTCAGTTTTCTCCAAAATTGATTTAAGGTCGGGTTATCACCAACTTAGGGTGAAAGAAGCGGACATTTATAAGACGGCATTTCGGACACGTTACGGACACTATGAGTTTGTAGTGATGCCGTTTGGATTAACCAATGCACCAGCTGCATTTATGGACATGATGAATCGAGTCTTTCAACCATATTTAGACCGGTTTGTGGTAGTGTTCATAGATGATATATTGGTTTATTCGAGAAATGAGGAGGAACATGACCAGCATTTGCGGATAGTATTACAACTACTTCGTGAAAAGCAATTGTATGCCAAATTTGGTAAATGCGAATTTTGGCTAAAGGAGGTGACTTTCCTTGGTCATGTAGTATCAGCCGAAGGAATAAGGAGGATCCTCGGAAAATTGAGGCTATTCGGATTGGAAACCACCAACATCGATGAGTGAAATTCGAGTTTCTTAGGTTTGGTGGATACTATAAGCGTTTTGTAGAGGGTTTTCATTGATTCTTGCACCCTAACTAAAGCATTGCGAAAGGAGCTCCGTATATCCGGACCGAAAAAAGCGAAGAGAGTTTTGAGAAATTGAAGAAGATCCGACGAAGCTCCGCTTTAATTCAACCGAGGTCGGAAAAGAATTCACTATTTATTGTGATGCGTCTCACACAGGTTTGGGTTGTGTGTTGATGCAAAATAGAAAGGTGGTGGCCTATGCTTCTCGTCAATTGAGACCACACGAAGTAAACTACCCTACTCATGATTTGGAGTTAGCTGCCATTGTCTTTGCTCTAAAGATTTGGAGGCACTATCTCTATGGTGAGAAGTCCATAATCTACACGGATCACAAGAGTCTTAAATACCTCCTTACCCAGAAGGAGTTAAATTTGAGACAAAGAAGATGGGTAGAATTGTTAAAGGATTACGATTTCTCCATCGAATACCATCCTGGAAAGGCTAACGTGGTAGCTGACGCGTTAAGTCGTAAGGCAGTATCTGAATTAAGAGCTTTGTTTGCCCATTTGAGTCAGATGAGGATGGCGGTTTGTTAGCGTAACTTGAGTGAAACCTCGTGGGTGGAACAAATCAAGGAAAAGCAGACATCGATGAGAAGTTGGGACCTTTATGCGACAAGTTGAAAATGGTGAAATTGAGGATTTTGGAATAAGCACGGAGGTGTGTTGTGCTTTCGAGGAGAGTATGCATGCCTAAGGATCTAGATTTGAGGCAAGCGATTCTACTAAGGCGCATAGTAGCCCTTATGCTATGCATCCCGGAGGAAATAAGATGTATCGAGATCTCCGTGAAATATTGGTGGCGTGGTTGAAGCGTGAGATTACGAGTTTGTGGGAAAATGTTTGACTTGTCGACAAGTGAAGGCGTAACATTAATTACCGCGTCGGATTGTTACAACCGATAAAGATTCCTCTTTGGAAATGGGAGCGGATAACTATGGATTTTGTTAGTGGGTTACCGTTAACACCTACTAAGAAAAATTTCGTTTGGGTAATTATTGATCGGTTGATTGAAGACCGCTCATTTCTTGCCGATTCAGACGGATTATTCATTGCGTAAATTGGCGAACCTAGACGTATCTGAAATTGTGAGGTTGTATGGGGTACCAGATCTATTATATCGGATAGGACCCTAGGTTTACATCACGATTCGAAAGCTCGCATGAAGCCTTGGGGACAAAGTTGAATTTCAAGATCGACTTTTCATCCTCAATCGATGGTCATCGGAGAGAGTAATTCAGATATTGGAAGATATGTTAAGAGGATGTGTAATCGACTTGAGGGTAGTTGGAAGATTATCTACCACCGCGTAATTCAGCAGATAACAACAAAACTATCGGTCTAGCATTCAGATGGCACCTTACGAGGCTTTGTATGGTCGTAAGTGTCACTCTCCTTTTGTTGGACCGAGTTGGGTGAAAGATGATGTTAGGTCCCGAGATGATATCCGAGACAGAGGATAAGGTAAAAGTTATTCGAGCACGGTTGAAAGAAGCCTCGATGAAGGTAAGTCGACGCAGATCTGAAGCGAAGGGACATCGAGTATAGTGTGGGAGATCGGGTTTTCTTGAAGGTATCCCTTGGAAAAAGATCTTCAAATTCGGAAGGAAGGGCAAGCTAAGTCCTAGATATATTGGACCTTATCGTGTCTTTCAAGCGTGTTGGTCCAAATGGCATATCGATTGAGTTACCTCCTGAGTTAGATCAAATTCACAATGTCTTTCATGTTTCCATGTTGAGGCGTTATAGATCGGATCCTTTGCACATTATACCGGTAGAGGAATTGGAGTGAATTGATTTGTCCTTTGAAGAAGAACCGGTGGAAATCCTAGAACGAGATGTCAAGTTATTAAGGAAGAAAACCGTGCCATTGGTCAAAGTTCTATGGCGTAACCACGAGTGGAAGAAGCTACGTGGGAGCCAGAGGATGCAATTCGGCAACAATACCTCACCTTTTTCAACTGTAAATTTCGAGGACGAAATTTTCTTTAAGGAGGGTAGAGTTGTAACACCCTAAAAATCCGAGTATTTAAATTGCATGAATTGGTGTTTAGATTTTTTTTAGGAAAATCTCTTATTTTATTTTAGTGCTTATAGAAGTCCTAGAGAGGGTAAAGCATAATTTGAAGAAGGAATAAAATTTATTAATTGAGAATTTATTGAAGTGAAACAAAGGTGATTAAGACTTAAGCTAAATTATGTGCTAAAGAGTGTCATAAAATGAGCATATGGCATGGTGGAATTGGCGCATGGGTTCTAGTAAGAGGAAGAGGTTCGAATCCCTTGTATAGCACCTAAATGAATTTTTGTTTTAATATTCGCTCATGACTAAGAAGTGTCGGCAAGGAACATATAAGGAAGGTGTTGACCATGTTATTTTGGTTAGTGTATCAATAGATTAAGGAAACAACTAACTTATGGCATGGAATCAAAGGTTTAAGGAAAGATAGGGGAACATAAGGCACTTATCTAGGGAAAATTTGGAAAGAAATCATGGCCAATTGACCATGTGCTGGACGGCAACTTGGTTTAGGGAAGGAGCCAAATTTTGTTAGTTTGGCTAAAATCTCATTCTTTTCTCCTTGGTCATTCTTTGCACTTGTGCAGATTTTTCTTTGTTTTCTCCTCTCAAACTTTCATCTTGGCCGAATAGGGCATTAGTAAAGCTCAAATTTTGTGACCATTTGGTTATTCCTTTTTGCTTATCTCGTTAGCCAATTCTTTGTGCCTTTTTCTTCTTGTGCCGAAATCATCCATACCAAAAAGAATCATCTTTTTTTTCTTTTCTTTTGCCATGGCCGAATATACTAGCTCCTAAAGTTCATTTTTTTCTTTTCTTCTCTTCTCTTTGAAATCAAGCAACAACATCACCATCATCCTTTCGTTTTTATATTATTTCTTTTCAATCGAAATTTTCTCCATCTTCACTCTCTTGGCCGAATGCTTTTGTGCCTATAAATCAAATATTTTTTTTTCTTTTCCTTGATCATACATAGCGAATCCTTCATCAATTAGACACCATTCTCAATCCTTTCCTTTCAATCGTGGAAAATAGGTAAGGGTTCTTTTCCATTTTCGATTTATTAAGGTACTATGGCGAATAGTAATGGTGAATTGAAGGACTTTTTGGATTGATATAACGTTCATTCTAATAACGTCTCTTTCGTTATTATTTAGTGCAATAACGAGATCGGAACTCAAGTGATCGGAGAATTGTAGAAACGTTGGAAACGTTTTATTTTGGTAAGGAAATCAAATCTCTTTAAAATCTCTAGTAACATTTGATATTATTTTAGATCTAACTAAAATTTCTTTGGATCTTGAAGACTTTCAAAATAGGGAAGAAAAAGGCGGTAGTTAGTCACGTTAAGAGGGCGGATCCAGTAAATCCCCATTCAAACGAAGAGCGCTTTAACGATCAGGATTTTCCACCGGGTTTGGGCCATCTTCAAGGAAGTCCATTATTCAAGTAGTACGAACTTCCGAGCCGTTATACGTTGGTGGATTCTCGTGCTAGTGAATCAATAAACGAGGAAAAGCCGAAAATCAAGTGATTCAAAATCAAGAGGTAAGATTTTGGATCTATTATCGATTAAGATTATTTTACGAATTAGTTGTCTAACGGATCAAAATATGTTTTAGGTGCCGAGGAGCGAGAAGGATTAGTACTTTCGGTAACGAGGTGTGTAACTTCACACTCATTATTTTCTCGGTTGGATGTCAATTTCGGTATGAAGTAAATCGTAAAAATGATTAGATCGATAAAAACGTAAATATTGATATTTTGACGAAAATACGTAAAAACGTCTAAATCGTAAAAATTACGAAAACGCCCTCGAGAAAATTTTCGTTAATATGTAAATTGGATGTTTCGTTAAATTGGGCCAAAATACTCTAGTTCGATAAATTGGGCCAAAATACTCTAGTTCGTTAAATTGGGCCAAAATACTCTAGTTCGTTAATTTGGGCCAAAATACTCTAGTTCGTTAAATTGGGCCAAAATACTCTAGTTCGATAAATTGGGCCAAAATACTCTAGTTCGTTAAAATTTAGCCAAAACACTCTAGTTCGGTAAATGGGCCAAAGCCCACTAAACTGCTAAATAGACAAATTGCTATAATTATGGGCCAAATGAAATGTTATTGATAAACCCACCATGTTATGTATTGTTAATAAATTTTATATTTTAAAGTACATGTATAATTGCATGGGTGGGATATATGAAGAGAAGAATGGCAGTTGCCAAATATCTAGTTCGGTGGTTTCGCCACAATATCGCTTATTGCCTCTAGTTCGGTGGTTTCGCTTACGATATCCGCTTATTGCCTCTAGTTCGGTGGTTTCGCCACAATATCGGCTTATTGCCTCTAGTTCGTGGCTATGCCACAATTATAAAAAGGCTTAATGCCTACGATTGGTGTGATGGCGGGGTGGGTTGACTTGATCCCCACAGTGTGATGGTTGGTACGGGGTGTTAGCGGATGGATATTAGGTATGGGTTGAAAATTTCATTTTACATGCATTATTAATTGTTTTAATTCATGATATATTGTTGAATTCGAATTGGGCTCAAGCCCAAAGATAATGTCTTGATGATTTGGCCCAATAATGGTGGTAAGTGAGTTACACATCGAGTTCTAAGTAACTCACCCCTTTTAATTTCCTTCCATCTCGTAATGGAAATTGATGTGGACTTGGGCGAGGATGACTTCGTGGAGGCCATCTTTGAGAGAGGGTTATTTAAACTCGAACTTTTAATAAGTATATTTTACTATTTTTGGATTATTGTAATAAGGGCCTCTATAAATAACTTATGGATTTTATGTGTGTATAGGATTTAAACTAAACTTTGGACTTTTAAATTATGGGTTGTGATTTTATGATGTTTTATTAAAATAAATTTGGGTTTTCAAGTATATGGAAATCTTTTATAAATATTTTATTTTAGTTAACTCTTTAACAAACTATTCAAAGGGTTTGATAATACAATGATTTTCAACTAATGTTTTCAAATATTTTATCAAATTCAAATACTCTTTTATTTATTTTAAAATTTGAAATTTATATTGAAATTTTCAACTTATTGCAAAGATAACTCGATTCATGTAACAAACCAAATCTAGTCTCAACACATAGACCGGGTTTGGGGTGTTACAAAAATTGTGCCCGAACTTACTAGGTTTCGATTTTACTCCTTGAACTTAAAATATTAAGTGTCCCTTTCCTTTCGAAATTAAAACTCATAATCTTCAAATTAAAACTTATTCTCGGGAATTCAAAACGTTGCCTCCTAGCTTATTGGATATGATGTTTTGTGTCTTGAGGTAAGAATTTTCTATAAATAAAGACGAGCCTTGTTTCGAAGTCATGAGATGTTGCATCCTAACTTATTGGGTATAGCATTTTATTTATTTGAGATAAGTAAGTCTTGGTTTTCTTTCAAATAAAAGGATCATAATTTAGATTTTTCAAAATTTCGACATTAGGACATGAGATTATCAATTAGGTACCAAATTTTGGGCGTTACGAGGGTGCTAACCCTTCCTCATACGTAACCGACTCTCGAACCCATTTTCTTGTATTTCGTGGACCAAAATCAATGTTTTGAAAAAAACGTTTTATAAGGTGATCCAATCACACCTAAGTCAAAAAGAATTGATGGCAACTCCCTTTTTTTGTTTTTTTAAGTCGACCCCTATTTTTTAATCAACGTTTAAAATGGTTTCGACATTGGGCATAGGGGCAGTGAGGAGTCACACATATGTAGTGAGTTGTGCAATTTAGTGACAAGAATCGGCTTGCTAGTTCGGTGGATAACTGGAGTGTTATTATGCTTGAGGTCCTATGTTCAAATCCCTACGTGAGCTAGGGAGATATTTTGTGCAGTTTTTTTCATTTAGATATTATTTTATTATAATTATTATTTGATATTTTTGTTTTGTTTAAAATTATTATTATTATTATTATTTTCTATTTTGGTGTTTCTTCTCCTTTCTCCTATCTGTCTTTCTTTCTTTTGTTTTTTCTTATTGCTCAAATGTTTTTAACTGAGGTTTCGGGATTGCCGCTCCTTCGCCGTTCTCTTCGTCGTCAAATCAGGTGTGGGGTTCGAATCTGGTTACTACTCTCTGTTTTTAAATCAATTGCTATCTTGTTTTAAGAATCCCTTTCCTTTGGCTTTTCGTAGTTATGCATTACCCCTTCGTTTTTGAGTTTTTAGAAGATAGAAGTGAAGGGAGATTATTGTTTTCTAATATATGTTGATAGAGTAAAGGTTAAGGACTGTTACGGTGGCCAAAACAATGTTTTCAGGGCTAAATTGGGGTCATTTTGTAGCCTCTTCGATAGCCATACGGGCGTGTGTGGAGGCACACGGTCGTGCGGATTTGTGAATTAGGGTTTTCGGTCGATTTTGGGTGCCACACGGCCTAGCCACATGGGCGTGTGGTCGATTTGTTGATTTTTGTCAAAATCTATATGGCCACGTCCTCTGAGTACACTGGCGTGTGAGTTTGGGGAATTAGGGATTTGGAGTCACACGGCCTAGCCACACAGCTGTGTGACAAATTTGGGAAAATTAGGGTTCCCACACGGGCCTATGCTTCGGGACACACGGCCGTATGACTGATTTGGGGCTTTGGATTCCACATGGGTGTGTGTTGTGGGACACACGGCCGTGTCTGATGGGCACATGGGCGTGTGACACCTTTACAAGACCGTGTCTACCCTGCACTTAATATTAGGGAAATTGGACAGTGAGTTACACGGCTTATTCACACGGTGTGTCCTTGCACCACAGGGCGTGTGCCTCTTTCATACGGCCGTGAGCCACCCCTCACATGGGCGTTTGGATCCCCACACAGCCTGGATTGCTCCACACGGCCATAGCACACGGACGTGTGGCCCTAACTCTGCCAAATTCTAATTTTAGGGCAAATCGAATGCCATTGTGGGTCTATGTGTTCCAACCCCTCAACTAAGCTTACTGAGGATGAATACGATTCTGTTTTGATTCCGAATTATGTACTGCTTGTAAGTGAATGTGTGCTATGCTAGGTACTGAATCTGAGTGCATAAGTATGCACGTTTCTGTAACTGAATGACTGATTGTAAGTGACTGTTCTGAATGACTGCCTAAAATTATATTCTAAATTGGTGCATCTGCATACATATATTTGCATACATACATCTGTTTATAAAGTATTTTGGGTTTAGATTTTGAAGAGAAGGAAGATTTACGATTTGGAAGTTTAATTGTATACTAAAGCCCCTAATACCCAGAGGGTAGTCCCAATACCCTGAGGGTCGTGACGATTTGACTGTACTACGGATTTTTGCACTACACTGTACATCACATACGTCAACATCGCTGCTTATCATTGGCTAATCTGGCAGTTTTACTGTAACTCATCAGTATATTGGATTATCGCATTGCACTGTACAGCATGTATGTTAGCTATGCTACGTACCACTATTTGATTTGGCAGTTCATACTGCATGTTTGTACTGCGGTTTATCGTATTGCACAGTACAGCTTATACTCTAGCTTTGTTGCATAACATATGAGACTAGCAGTTTATCTGCACACTATTAGCCTCAATTCCCAGAGGGTCGAAGGCGATCCCAATTCCTTGAGGTTCGAGGACAATGCTGATGATCATCGTTGCCGGGCAACCCGGGATGACATCCTATGGAGTATAAGGTTGGATGGGCCTTTCGAGGTCATACTTGGAATGCAGGGATGGGTGGGTTGATTAAATCCCCACAATAAGTGTAGGGTTGGACGGAGATGGTGTGTTGGCTAGATGGGTGGGTTATTTTATAACTCATTTGCACTCATATGCATCTGAATGAATCTATGTGACTGAATATGATTGTACTGTTCAACTGAAATGTCTGATTGATCAGTTTGGCTGAATGTGATAATATGACTAAATGTGTTACTGATCGACTGAAAGGCACGTGTGCTTATGCGATTTCTGTAGACTTTTTCTATAAATGTCTGACTGAACTGTTATTGTGATAGTGTGACTGACTTGTGAACTGTTGCTATTGTATTTGAATAGCACGTGAGGTTAGGTGTGTCTGTTTGTTTCATATGACTGTAAGGTACTTATGGTGTGTGTTTGATGTTGGGCGAACTCGCTTAACTATTATCTGTCTGTAAGTGTGTTCTTCTTCTGAACTGCTTCTAGTTTCCTATTTCCGTTTCTGTAGTTTAACTGATTTTGATTTCACACTAGCTCGAGTAGCTCAGCCCCTCTTCTGTTTCCCCTTTTTAGGTACAAGTTTGTATTTGGATGTTGGACTCAGTACACGGAGGACTCGGACAGTCTTGGTGGAAATGAGTTATAAGCTTTTATTTTTATGTTTAATTGTTATTCGTTTAAGTTGAATTGTAAAGTTTCATAATACTGTGGTACAACTTTTGTTTTAAGTTTTCATTCGTAAGTGTTATACTGTTGAACTTACTGGGGAATTTAAATGATTAAACGTTTTTGAATTGATCGGGATAAACGTTTCCGAAATTAAATTTTTAAACGACTTGATTTGTAAAATTTTCTCACGATCACTTCGATGATCAATGTAGCATTCTGAATTCGGTCTAGACTACTAAGCCGAGTTTGAGGTGTTACACAGAATGGGCAAATCAACAATTTGATTAATAATAAACATAAACAAATTTCTTTTTCTAAAAGAAGAAACATGTTTTAAAAAAGTAACTGAAGAATTAACAAAAAGAGAAGTCCAAAAAAGAATAAATCAAATTAAAGAAGAAATATAATCAACCATATGTTCTACCATGCCAATGCCGTTTGGAATACAAATTATTTTGATGAAAGACAAATTTCTACAAAAGCAAGGACAATATAGATGAACAAAGAAATGGAAGAATTTTTCAGAAAAGAAATACAAGATCTCCTCAATAAAAAAATAATAAAAAAGAGCTTTCCTTGGAGTTGCTCAGCAGTTTAAGTGAAAAAAATTGCAGAACTCAAAAGAGGAAAGCCAAGATTAGTTATTAATTACAAACCTCTCAATAAAGTTCTAAAATGGATTAGATCTCCAATCTCAAATAAAAAATATTTATTTCAAAAACTTTGCAATGCCAATATTGTTTTCAAAATCTGACATGAATTCAAGATTTTGGAAAATCCAAATAAAAGAAAAAGAAAGATACAAAATGATATTTACTGTTTTGTATTACCCAAATATAGTAAGGTTTAATAGTATCAAAGTTATAAAAAAATAATAGTTTAGTAGTATCTAAATCCAATATTAGTTTATTTCAAACTAGAGTAAGGTTTTTAGGTCATTATGTTGCCCAAGGGACCAACTCCAATAGAAATATCTATAAAATTTGTCAACGAATTCCCAAATCAAATCCTGGATAAAGACCAGCTACAAAGGTTCTTAGGTAGCCTAAACTATGTCAAAATTTTATCCCGTCTTAGCAAATTAAGTAAACTGTAACACCCTGAACCTAGCCTAGACGTTATGGCCTAATCTGGAGATGTCACGAAGAAAGGTTTTGAAAAATAGAGTTGTTACGATAAATCATTCCAGTTTTATAACCTACATTTATTTATATCTATTGTTGAAAATGTTATTTAATTAATTTATTTACCAAAATGAAAATTATAGCGGAAGTCATAAAAAAGTTTATTTTTGGAAAACCCATTTGTAAATTTTGGGAAAACCTTTGTTTTAGTAAAAACCATGTTTTTATGATATCCGTCGCAAATAAAATGTAAAAACGAAAATCCAAATCCCAAGAAAAATAAAGTTAAATGATCTGGAGAGTCCAATTATTACAAACTCCCAAAAATAATCCTTAAATTAAATAAAATCCATTACTTAAGTCAGTTTACGAACTCTTGGTCACCGTGAGGCTCCGTCACACCGATTTGCCTAAGTCTGTGGATTACCTGAATAGAACAGATAAAACAGTTGTGAGTTTACGTAAACTCAGTGTGTAACCTAATAGAAATAGACATGCATTACATGCAGTAATCTCATATACAGTCATATATAGATTCATATTCGGACTTAAGTCTTTTACAGATATAATTACAGATAATAGAATCAGATATGCAGAAAAGATAAATAGAATCCTACCTCCATCCTCTACACACCAACTCCGACCATCCCATCACACCATATGGGGTTAAAAACACCCATCCAACCTTACACACCGCATTGTGTCATTACGACATGTATCAAATAATATGCAGTCAAGCTGCGAGAATGTAGGCAAAGGTCATCATTGTAACAGCCCGATTTAGGGCCTAGTCAGAATAGTGGTGCGAGGCCACGAATCTGAGGTGAATTTGTGAGTTTTTAAGGTTTATGTCATGTTTGCATGCTAGTGTGAAAGTTTCATGAAGCAATTTTGTTAAATTGAGGTTGAATGGTCCAAAAGGACTAAATTGAAAAAGTTGCAAAGTATGAGTTTCTAGAAGCTTTTTGTATGAGATAGCTTTAGAATAACAATTAAAAGTCCTTAAGTAGAAATTTTCCCAAATTATAATTTTTGGACAAAATTGGACATGAGATAGTAAATTGTAAAAATTTAGAGAGAATGGCATTTTGGTCATTTATCAATTTAAATGATTAAAATGGGAAAAAGATGATAAAAATCTATTCATCTTCTTCCCCTTATTGCCAAAAATTTGAAGACTCCACAGCTAGGGTTATTCATTTTTTTCAAGCTTGCTAGTAAGTTCATTTTTTATATCTACATAAATTTTTTATATTAAGGTAAGTTTGTATGATTTCTAAGCTTTGTGATTTCTATCATTGAATTGCTTAGTATAATGTACTTTATTATCATGGAATGCTTATTGTTTTGTTAAACAAAGAAATCAATGAGATTAATTATGAATAAGTCCCGATTAAAGATGAATTTCCCAGGATACTCGATCTACCACATGAGATAAGAAAGTCCATATAAGACCAAGCCAAGGCATGGCATCGGAAATCAAGCAAGTTATCATGTAAGTCCAAGGCAAGCTTGGCATTGAATAAGTTATCAAGTAAGTCCAAGGCAAGCTTGGCATTGAACAAGTTATCATGTAAGTCCAAGGCAAGCTTGGCATTGAAAAGCTATCAAGAGAAAGAAATCCCATGTAAGTCCAAGCCAAGGCATGGCATTGGTGAGAATAACAAAAACTTTATATAAGTCCATGTTAAGACATAGCCTTGAAACCAAGATGAGATATTCCATGTAAGACTGTATCTAGGATATGGCTTTGGCATCAAGATATGTGGGATGAGATTTAGTATCCTCGGTTATTCATAAAAATTCATCAAGAAAATGAGTAAAGTTAAAATGAGTTAACAATAAAGCTAGGTAAGCAAAGCTATTACCAAGTTGAAATTGAGTATCATTTATGTTATGAATGATGAATTAGAGATTATGATTATTATGTTAAAGTATGTTGATCAATGTGATCAAGTGATACAGGTACCATGTTTACCTTACAAGTATGAGAATAGTAAGTATCATGAGACATGTAAGAATCAGTATGAGTAAGTAAACTCTATAGCTAAAATTTAAGATACCGTTGTTATGTCAAATGGTTTATATTAAGCAAGTTTATTAATATGTGTTTTACATGCAAACTTACTAAGCTAAATGCATATGTCTTTAATTATTTCTTTCTATGTAGTCTCGCCAAGCTAACTTGTGGATCGTTGGAGTCAGAGCTCGTAGCACACTATCAATCTCTATTTTGGTATAGCCAAGTTATTTTACTAAGTATGGCATGTATAGGAAGTATTTCATTTTGAGAATATGTTTAAAGAAGGGTCATTGTATAGATTATCAAGTTTATTATTCTTTTGTATATGGCAAAGTGATTGGCCAAAATTAACTAAGTATGTATGTTTATGGAGATCAATGAAGTACGTAGTAATGTTTATGAAAAATGTATTGAATTGAGCATGAGTTTGGTCTTGATTTCAAGGTGGTAATAGACTTGGTAAATAGCCTCTAATTGCCCACACAGTTAGACACACGGGCGTGTGTCTAGGCCGTGCGTACCCTGCACCTTAGTGTTTTAAGTCAGAATAGGCCATGGGCAAATCCCATGGTCGTTTGTTTAGGCTGTGTGTGATACACAGTCAGAACATGGGCGTGTGCCTCAAACCGTGTGAATAAGTCAATATATCAAGGTATAGCATACGGTTTACATCCACGGGCGTGTCAAGGCCGTGTGTAATTATTCAGTGTTGACCACGGGTGGAAGACATGGGCATGTGTTAGGGGTACACGGGCATGTCCCAAGTCACATAGGCGTGTGACCCCTGTTTTAAGGAAAAGTTTTCATTTGAGTTCTGAAAGTTTCTAGATACGTGTTAAAATCCTCGTAGGCCTATGAAATGTATGATTAGACTAAGAAAGAGAAGTTTTTAATTCGGAACAAAATTTTATAGCCCATAAGTACATGTTTTAAGTGAGTTCAAGCATGGTAATGTCTCGTATCCAGTCTTAGCATCGGACTCGGGTATGGGGTTTACATTTAGTGGTATCAGAGCTACGATTTAGTCAGTTCTAGGACTAACATAGCATGAGCATGAGTCTAGCTACACATGCCATACATAAGAATGTTTTTTTATAATGATAGTGTGACGACTCCTGATGACTTAAATTATGTTTATACATATAGTAAATGGATCCCAAAAGAGCTAAGGCGGATGATGTAGAAAGTAATGCGCAGGCCCCTGCTGAAAGGACGATGCCTAATGAGAATGAGAATAGACCCACTACGGTGTGTCAAGGGGGAGGAGAAGAGGCTAGAGAAGCTTTCCTCCATATGATGAATACATGGTACACAGAATTCGTTCGTACGAACCCGAATGTACAACCCCCTCCACCCCTACTTGTTCCACAACCTATCCCCACAGTTCCTCAAGTAGTAGAGGTGGTAAAAGGAGACAAACCTCTAATTGATAGGATCAGGAAACATGGGGCAGAAGAATTTGGGCTTGAAAAGATGATAATCCGAAAAGGTGAGTTCTGGATAAAAAAATACTACCAGGGTATTTAATGAGTTGTCATGCACACCTGAGGAATGTATAAAGTGTGTAGTTTCTCTTTTAAGAGATGCTGCCTATCAATGGTGGAACACCCTTGTGTCGGTAGAATCGAGGAAAAGGTCACATGGGAATTTTTCCAAGAAGAGTTCAAGAAAAAGTATATCCGTCAAAGATTCGTGAACCAGAAAAGGAAGGAATTCCTAGAACTGAAATAAGGCAAGATGTCAGTGATTGATTATAAGCGAGAGTTTGTGCGACTCAGCAAATATGCTCGAGAATGCGTGTCCACTGAAGCCATCATGAGTAAGAGGTTTGAAGATGGACTAAATGATGATATCAAGTTATTTGTTTCTATCCTCGAATTAAAAGAATTTGTGGTGTTAGTTGAAAGGGCTTGTAAGGCCAAAGAATTAATAAAAAGAAGAGAAAATCTGAAATGGAGTCTCGTGACTCTAGAAAGAGACAGTGGAATAAGTCATTCCAGTCTTCATCCAAGAAGTCAAGAGATTTCCCTACCCGATCGGCTACTTCCACTGGGTTTTCAAAGAAGGACAAGCGTAAGCAAAATTCGGGGAATAAAGCACAGACTACTTCAGTTGCTAGTATGGGGAACGCTCGATCTGATAGACCTGAATGCCCACAGTGTGGTAGACGCCATCTTGGTGAATGTCGATCGTATGAAAATGCTTATTTTAGATGTGGTTCCCATGATCACTTTATAAAAGATTGTCCTGAGATAGCGAAAGAAGAGAGAACTTAGAACCTGAGATCTGGGGGTATGGTCAGAGGCAGACCGCAGAGGAACCCTGAGAGTGGGGCAAGTGGAAGAGGTAGCCCTAGAGAGCAAGCTGCGAGACCCGAGGGTAGGGTACCTGCTAAGACTTATGCCATTCGCGCTCGTGAAGAGGCATCTTCTCCTGATCTTATTACGGGTACCTTTTCTCTTTATGGTATCAAAGTTATTGCTTTAATAGATCCTATATCCGCACACTCTTATATTTGTATGAAACTAGTATCTAGTATGAATATGCCTATAGAGTCTACATAATTTGTGATTAAGGTGTCTAATCCTTTAGGCAAAAGTGTTTTAGTTGATAAAGTATGTAAAGACTGCCTATTAATGATTAGCGGTCATTATTTTAAAGCAAACCTTATGTTGTTACCATTTGATGAGTTTGTCATCATTCTTGGTATGGACTGGATGACTACCCATGATGTAATAGTTAATTATGGGAAGAAATACATTGAGATGAGGTGTGAGAATGGGGACACTCTTCATATAGAATCAAATGAATAGAGCAAATCATCGATAGTGATTTCTCATATGATGGCACAGAGATACTTAAGAAAGGGGTATGAAGCATATTTGGCCTTTGTGATGAATGATAAAGAAACAGAGCTAAAGATTGAGTCAGTACCGATAGTATGTGAGTATGTGAATGTTTTTCCTGAGCAATTACCAGGACTACGACCAGTTAGGGAGGTTGAGTTCAATATTGAGCTAGCTCCCAGTACTATAATAATATCTATTACTCCTTCCAGAATGGCTCCAACAGAGTTGAAAGAGCTGAAGATACAGTTGCAAGAGTTGATAGGCTTTGCTAGGTCGAGTTGTTCTCCTTGGGGTACTCTAGTTTTATTTGTGAAAAAGAAAGATGGCACCATGAGATTGTGCATAGATTACCGTCAACTTAATAAAGTGACAGTGAAGAACAAGTACCCATTGCCTAGGATCGATGATTTGTTCAATCAATTGAAAGGAGCTAATGTGTTCTCCAAAATAGACATGAGATCAATGTATTATCAGTTAAGAGTAAAGGATTCAGATGTGTCCAAGACAACTTTTCGAACAAGATATGGGCATTATGAATTCTTAGTCATGCCCTTTGGTTTGACCAATGTTCCTGCGATATTCATGGACTTAATGAACGCATCTTTAGACCCTACCTCGACAAGTTTGTAGTCTTTTTCATTGACGACATATTGATTTATTTCCGGATGAGAATGAGCATGTTGAGCACCTACGGACAGTTTTATAGATTCTATGAGAAAATCAATTGTATGCCAAGTTCAGTAAAAGTGAATTTTGGCTCAAGGAAGTAGGATTTCTGGGACATATTGTCTCGGGAGATGGAGTCCAAGTGGATCCAAGCAAGATTTTGGCTATAATGGATTGGAAACCACCGAGTAATATCTCTGAGATTAGGAGTTTCTTAGGCCAAGCCAGCTATTACCGACGATTTGTCAAGGGGTTTTCTATGATCGCAACCCCGATGACTAAATTGTTACAAAAAAATGTGAAGTTTGAGTGGACAGAAAGATGCTAAAAAGTTTTGAGAAATTAAAAGCAATGTTGACAGAAGCTCTGATTTTAGTTCAACCCGAGACAGGGAAAGAATTTGTGATTTACAGTGATGCATCCTTAAACGGATTAGGCTGTGCACTTATACAAGAAGGAAAGGTTATTGCTTATTCCTCAAGATAGTTGAAGCCTCATGAGAAGAATTATCTGACGTATGATTTAGAGCTGGCTTCCATAGTCTTTTCCTTGAAGATTTGGAGACACCATTTATATGGTGAAAGATGTAAGATTTTTATTGATCACAAAAGTCTGAAGTACTTGATGATGCAAAAAGAGTTGAACTTAAGGCAATAGATATGGTTAGAGTTGATAAAGGACTATGTGTTGGCCATTGACTACCATCCAGGAAAGGAGAATGTTGTTGCCTATACTTTGAGCAGGAAGTCCCTTTTTGCCTAAAGGCAATGAATTCACGGATGACCTTATCTGATGATGGTTCTATTCTAGCTGAATTAAAAGCTAGACCAATGTTTCTTCAAGAGATCACTGAAGCTCAATAAGAAGATAAAGAGTTGCAAGCCAAGAGAACTCAGTGCGAGTCAGATGTTGAATCTAACTTTCTGATTAATTCTGATGGATACTTGATGTTTAAAGATAGAGTTTGTGTACTAAGAAAAGACGAGCTTATTCAAAGAATTTTGTATGAGGCACATAACGGATGTTTATCTATTCATCTGGGTAGTACCAAGATGTATAATGACTTGAAGCAATTGTATTGGTGGCCAAGAATGAAAAAAAGATATTTTAGAGTTCGTTTCAAGATGTTTGATTTGTCAGCAAGTAAAGGCTGAACACCAAGTACCTTCGGGTTTGCTTCAACCAATTATGATACCCGAGTGGAAATGGAACCGTATCACTATAGATCTTGTAACAGGATTGCCATTATCACCGAGCAAGAAAGATGCTATATGGGTTGTAGTTGATAGACTCATGAAGTCAGCTCATTTCCTACCTATACGAGTTGACTACTCACTCAACAAACTGGAAAACTTATATGTTTCTGAAATAGTAAGACTTCATGGAGTTCCTTTGTTAATCATATCGGATAGAGATCTGAGATTCACCTCCAGATTTTGGAAGAAGCTTCAAGAAGCCTTGGGTACAAAATTGAGTTTTAGCACAGATTTTCATCCTCAAACTGATGGTCAGTCGGAGAGGTTGATTCAGATACTCGAGGATATGCTTCGATGTTGTGTTCTAGAATTCCAAGGCAGTTGGGAAAAGTTCCTCCCATTGGTAGAATTTGCCTACAATAATAGCTTTCAGTTGAGCTTAAAGATGGCGCCTTATGAGGCTCTATATTGGCATAAATGCAGAATGCCTTTATATTGGACTGAACTCAAAGAAAACCAAATTCACGGGGTTGATTTGGTTAGAGAAGCTGAAGAGAAAGTGAAAGTGATACGAAAATGTTTAAAAGCTACATCAGACAGACAAAAATCTTATTCGGACCTAAAGAGAAGAGAGATAGAGTATCAAGTCATGGATAAAGTTTTCTTGAAAGTGTCACATTGGAGAAAAGTTCTAAGATTTGGCCGGAAAGGCAAGTTAAGTCCACATTTTATTGGACCGTTTGAGATTACCGAGAAAGTTGGGCCTATAGCTTACAGATTGGCTTTGCCATCAGAGTTAGAAAAGATACATGATGTGTTTCACGTGTCAATGTTGAGACGCTACCGATCAGATCCTTCCCATGTAATTACTCCGTCCGATATAGAGATTCATCCCGACATGACTTATGATGAAGAGCCAATCAAGATTTTAGCTCGGGAAGTCAAGCAGCTAAGAAATAAAAGTATTGCTCTAGTGAAAGTATTGTGGCAAAAGCATGGGATGGAGGAACTTACATGGGAACCATAAAAGAGCATGAGAAACCAGTACCCAAACTTATTTGCCGGTAAGATTTTGAGAAAGAAAATCCCTAAGAGGGGAGAAGTGTAACAGCCCAATTTAGGGCCTAGTCAGAATAGTGGTGCGAGACCACGAATCCGAGGTGAATTTATGAGTTTTTAAGGTTTAGGTCATGTTTGCATGCTAGTGTGAAAGTCTCATGAAGCAATTTTGTTAAATTGAGGTTGAATGGTCCAAAAGGACTAAATTGCAAAAGTTGCAAAATATGAGTTTCTAGAAGCTTTTTGTATGAGATAGCTTTAGAATATCAATTAGAAGTCATTAAGTAGAAATTTTCCCAAATTATAATTTTTGGACAAAATTGGACATGAGACAGTAAATTGTAAAAATTTAGAGAGAAGGGCATTTCAATCATTTATCAATTTAAATGATTAAAATGGGAAAAAGATGATAAAATTCTATTTATCTTCTTCCCCTTATTGTCGAAAGTTTGAAGACTTCATAGCTAGGGTTATTCATTTTTTTCAAGCTTGCTAGTAGGTTCATTTTAGCCCCGTTTTTAATATTCTTCGTATTTTTTAAGTTCTCGGATTATGAATTAGCTATTTTTAGCTATAAAATGAGCTAGGATGCATGTTAAAAATTTTTCCATGAATGACTTGCATGTTAAATGATGTTTTATGGAAGTTTATGAGAGTTTTATGTTAGATAAACATCTTTTTCTAAGTGAATTTTATGAAAAATGATAGTATGGACTAATTTGTAATAGTTATGAAAATTGGTCATACATACTATAAATAGTGAGAATTGCTGATTGTTATAGTAGAGAAAATGAACCAGCTAAGCATGAGGTTTAAGAAAGTTTAATGAGAATTATTTTACGAGCCTTTGGGCCAAAGTGCAAATATGAGAAAGTATAGGGGCAAAATAATAAAATTTCAAAAGTATGAGTAATGAGTCAATTTAGTCAATGTGATTATTAAATGATCTATTTATGATTATAGATCAAGAAAAATGAAGCCCGGATCGAAACCGAGGCAAGAACAAAATCGAGGACTAAATTGCATATCTACATACATTTTGTATATTGAGGTAAGTTTGTATGATTTCTAAGCTTTATGATTTCTATCATTGAATTGCTTAGTATAATGTACTTTATTATCATGGAATGCTTATTGTTTTGTTAAACAAAGAAATCAATGAGATTAATTACGAACAAGTCCCGATTAAAGATGAATTTCCCAAGATACTCGATCTACCACATGAGATAAGAAAGTCCGTATAAGACCAAGCCAAGGCATGTCATCGACAATTAAGCAAGTTATCATGTAAGTCCAAGGCATGCTTGGCATTGAACAAGTTATCATGTGAGTCCAAGGAAAGCTTGGCATTGAATAAGTTATCATGTAAGTCCAAGGCAAGCTTGGCATTGAACAAGTTATCATGTAAGTCCAAGGCAAGCTTGACATTGAAAAGCTATCAAGAGAAAGAAATCCCATGTAAGTCCAAGCCAAGGCATGGCATGGCATTGGTGAGAATAAGAAAGACTTCATAAAAGTCCATGTCAAGACATGGCCTTGAAACCAAGATGAGATATTCCATGTAAGACCGTATCTAGGATATGGCTTTGGCATCAAGATATGTGGGATGAGATTTAGTATCCTCGGTTATTCGTAGAAATTCATTGGGCAAATGAGTAAAGTTTGTAACATCCTAAATTTTTGGGCCTATGCTTTTAATGGGTGAATATGTGGAATGAGTTAATTTAAGTGTTAGGAGCCCAAATCTTCTAATTTAAGTTAGTTAAATTTGGCATTAAAGATTAGGGAAGTGGACGGCACAAGGCTATTTTTTTGGGAATTTTATTATATTTATTCTATATGGATAATAAGCAGATAAAGGCTATTATTTAGGGATTTAGTCTTTAAGGATAATAGGTAGATAAAGACTATTTTTGAGGAGATAATAGATTAAGATAAGGGAAAAGGGATAGGAGCTATCATGTGTGGCAGTGTTGGCTGAAAATCAATCTCTGCTAAAGGGAGGAATCGGTTTTCTATATAAAGAGGGGGTGTGCCAAAATTTTGGAAGCCTTTCTTTTATTTTCTTTTCTCATCTTCTTCCTCTCAAAAGCCGAAAACCACCATTTTCTTCACCCTTTCTTCCTCTCTAAAATTTCCTTGTTGGCCGAATCTCTTAACCTCTATTGTTATTTTTCTTCTAATCCCTAAAAGTAGAAATCACATCTCTATTATTCTATTCTTCTCCTTAATATTCATTGGCCAAATCTCTCTTAGCCATCTCTTCAATTCTTAAATCTTCTAAAAATCGAAATTCTTAGATCTCACCTCCTAAAGTTGCGAATTTTCTTGAGAAAAATGCTTGCGAATCTGAAGAAAACAATAGAGAATCAAGGCTTAGATCTCTAAGTCAAAGATCGATAACACTCAAGTCGTGTTATTTTGGGATTTCAAGGAGAGGCCCTATTTTCACATCTTTTCGACTTTTTGAGCAAAGTTATAGATCGGGATAACAAGGATATCGACTAAGAATATTGGATTTCGCGATATCAGGTGTGTAACACTTTCCCACCATCTAGATCTGTTTGATTAATATATGATTATAAGTTTTATATGGTTTGATAAATGCCGAAATCCGGGCATAATAGAGGAAACCCAAAGAGGGTAAAAATAAATCATCAAGTTAGTGAATGTTCTGATTAAACGATATAAGTATATTGATTTTATGTGATTGCATGGGTTGGGTTTGATGAAAGGAGAAAGTTATATGTTGTAGTGGTTTTCACCGTGATCTGTTGTAGCGGTTTTTACCGTGATCTGTTGTAGCGATTTTTACCGTGATCTATTGTAGCGGCTTTTGCCGTGATCTATTGTAGTGGCTACGGCCATGATCTGATGATGAGCAGTACAACTGCCATCAAGGCGTGTAGCGGTGTGGGTTGATTGTAGAAATCCCCAATGGTGTGAATGGCTGGTATGGGGGCGTGTAGCGGATGGAAACCTAGGATTTGGGTTGGGCTTGCATATTATTTTTATTATGTATATTAATTCTGATTATTTTAGTTGTATGGGGCTAAGGCCCAAATCTAATGGTGCATGAGGGTTGCACACTGAGTCTCGCGACTCAACCAATTAATTAACATTTCAGGTAGCATTTAGTGCATCGGACCGGGTTGGAGAGGAGCGCAGGGTGGCCATGCAAAAGAACATTTGGATCCAGCAAAAAGACTCTAGTTATTATTTTATATACTTATGTAATGGATTTTAAATCACGTTGTAATAAGGCAATGGGCCACCAGTTTATATTTTGTTTTATTACGGGCTTTTATTACTTTTAGTTATTTAAATTTTTATTTTTAATTGAACTAAGGCATGTAATTTAAATTTGGATTTTTAATTCATAAAGGCATATTTTATTTAAAACTATAAATTATAAATTTTTCCCAAATAAAGGTTAAACTTTACCAAAATGTTTTTCTAAAAATGCGACATGTTTTACAAAATTTCCTTAGTGATATACCAGATCCGGTTGTAGTGTTTGGGCCGGGTTTGGGGTGTTACAAAGTTAAAATGAGTTAACAAGAAAGCTAGGTAAGTAAAGCTATTACCAAGTTGAAATTGAGTATCATTTATGTTATGAATGATGAATTAGAGATCATGATTATTATGTTAAAGTATGTTGATCAATGTGATCAAGTGATACAGGTACCATGTTTACCTTACATGTATGAGAATAGTAAGTATCATGAGACATGTAAGAATCAGTATGAGTGAGTAAACTCTATAGCTGAAATTTATGATACCATTTTTATGTCAAATGGTTTATATTAATCAAGTTTATTAATATGTGTTTTACATGCAAACTTACTAAGCTAAATGCTTACGTCTTTAATTATTTCTTTCTATGTAGTCCCACCAAGCTAACTTGTGGATCGTTGGAGTCGGAGCTCGTAGCACACTATCAATCTCTATTTAGGTGTAGCCAAGTTATTTTACTAAGTATGACATGTACAGAAATCATTTCATTTTGAGAATATGTTTAAAGAAGGGTCATTGTATAGATTATCAAGTTTATTATTATTTTGTATATGGCAAAGTGATTGGCCAAAATTAACTAAGTATGTATGTTTATGGAGATCAATGAAGTACGTAGTAATGTTTATGAAAAATGTATTGAATTGAGCATGATTTTGGTCTTGATTTCAGGGTGGCAATAGGCTTGGTAAATAGCCTCTAAGTGCCCACATGGTTGGACACACGGGCGTGTGTCTAGGCCGTGCATACCTGCACCTTAGTGTTTTAAGTCAGAATAGGCCACGGGCAAATCCCACGATCGTTTGTTTAGGCCGTGTGTGATACATGGTCAGAACATGGGCGTGTGCCCCAAACCGTGTGAATAAGTCAGTATATCAAGGTATAGCACACGGTTTACATTCACGGGTGTGTCAAGGCCGTGTGTAATTAGTCAGTGTCAACCACGGGTGGAAGACACGGGCATGTGTTTGGGGTACAGGTGTGTCCCAAGTCACATGGGCGTGTGACCCCTGTTTTAAGGAAAAGTTTTCATTTGAGTTCCGAAAGTTTCCAGATATCGTCTTTAAGGCCTCGTAGGCCCATGAAATGTATGATTAGACTAAGAAAGAGAAGTTTTTAATTCGGAACAAAATTTTATATCCCGTAAGTACATGTTTTAAGTGAGTTCAAGTAGGTAATGTCTCGTATCCAGTCTTAGCATCGACTCGGGTATGGGGTGTTATAGCCATACAGAACACTTCCTCCATATATACAAAAATCCACTGCCGTCACAAATACAGAAATACCAGATATAGTAATGTCATGCATAACATGCTTATATACAGATGTCATTTATATATACATAACAGAACTATCAGACAAGCATAACAGTGTTTTACTCAAAGCAGAGTATTAGAATATCAGATCTCATAAATTTAGGGTTTAGTTAGCCTTTACCGACCCTACGGTAGGCCCACAGTTGATCGAAATGACCTGTGCAACCCTAGGGGAAATTTAAAATCTATAGGCCTACACGCCCAGATTGGCCTCGCCCGTGTGGCCCACATGCCCAACTTGGCCTAGCCCGTGTGACCCACACGGCAATACCCACACCATCACACGACCATGCCCTTGTTAAAAACACGGCCGTGTCTCGCACACGGCCAACCACACGGCCAGGCATACGCCTGTGTGGCGTCAACAGTAAGGTTTTTGGCTTTCACCAAAGCTCGATTTTTCGTGTTCGGGTACACACCTGGTACGGTTTTGATGTAGAAACAATCCCGAGCCTTTTGAAACCCAAGAATAGAATACCAACATCAAAATTAACGATCAATTCACGAATTCCTTAAAACTAAATCGAGCGATACGCACTCACTTACCGTCAATACACCCGTTCATTCGCACAGATTAGACTGTTGAAGTGAAAATCGATGCTTCACCGCCTTGACCTATGCAATAGATTATCGGATATTAACCTCCCTAACCACACTACTACGTTAATTTAAACAGAAAAGAAACAACCAAGATGAAACACAACCTTACCAAAATGAATGGAAATCACTGGTATTACAAATCAATGTTTTAAACAACTAGTTGACCAACGGAGTAGAGGAAAGAACCGAAAACAAAAAAAATGAAGAGAGGAGGAAGAAAAGAGAAAAGTTAACGTCAAAATAAAGAACTTGGAAAGAGAGAGAAAGTAATCAAAATTTGAAAACAAAAGAAAAATAACAGATATGACAATATATCCCCTATTTTTCTCCCACTAACCCACTAGCTCACAACTTCCTCAGACTTTTAGCTCTACTGAAACTCTATCGACAGCCAGGCAAAAATAAACTTCCTCGCTAACGCAAGGATTTGAACACAAGACCTCTAACACACTAACTCCCTTACCACTTGAGCCAGCAGACTCATTTTAATATGAATTAATAGACAATTTTATAAAAACTCATTCAATAAGGTTTAGGCTTGGATCTAAAATAAAAAAAATTTGCTAAAGGTGGGACCTGAACCCAAGACCTCTCAGACACACCTAGAACACTTAACCACTGAAGTAGATAGATATTTGCATTAGATAGTTATAGAAACATAAATAAATTATTTAGGGCGTTACATAAACCTTTGTATGAAAGGCTCAAGAAAAATCTACAACCTTGGACAAAAGTTCACACCAATATAGTTATCCAAATCAAAAAGCAAATCACCAAAATTCTTTGTTTACATTTAGTTGATCTAGCCACCCGAAAATAGTAGAAATAGGAGCTTATGAGATGGGGTATGGGGGGATCTTGAAATAGATCAAAGGAGGAAAGAAATAAATAGTACAGTTAACATCTAGACACTAGAATCCAACATAGCAAAATTATAGTATGATAAAAAAATTGCCAGTTGTTCTTGTACGGGCCCAAATTTTCCTAGACCCATTAACGAATAAAAAATGAAACAAAAATAATTAAAGTCTAGTTTTTTTACAAACCCAATATAATAAAAATAGCCCAATTATTAAACTAACCCAATACAAACCCAATATTACCCTAAGCCCACTAGCCCAAAACAAAACAAAAAATCAGATAGCAATTGAGGTGCGTCATAGTAGCCTCCAGCTGTACACCCCACGCGTGCGTCGCCACATCAACAGTCCTTCTTACGCACGTTGTACCTCCATAGCCAGCAAGCATACGGCCTCCGTACCTGCATAAGAAAACAAACGACAGCAAAGAAATAGAATAATAGTGTATTTTCTTTATTTATCTTTCAGCTTTAAAAAGAGAAGAAATCGATTGTAAGTTTTTTTTTACGAACAAGCAGACACACGAAATTAAAAAAAACAAAGAACAGTTTCAAAGGTGAATTTTTATTATTATTTGCGTCTAAGTCCTTATTTTCCATTTTTTGATACGAAAAAATAAGAGAAGGAAAAACTTACTAGTTTTCTCCACATTTTGCCACCATCAAAATACTTCTTCGTTCTCAAGAGCTGCGAGATCCCTTTAAGGTTGGAGTTTGGGCTTCGGGAAAGAGGGGATGGCTCTTAGGTTTTTGGCCCTTGGTTAAAAAATCTAGGGTTGAGGGGGGAAGAAAATCGATCGGGAAAGGGTTCGTTTGGGAACTCCAGCCACCATACATGGTGGCAGACTGGGGATGGTACAAACAGGGGCTAAAAACCCTAGCAGGGAGAGACCCCCTCTCCTTTTCATTTTTTTTTGAAAACAATACAACATATGAAATGTAACAGTTCGAATTTGACCCTAATCGGAACGGTGGTTTCAGGACCATGAATCTGAGTCTGAAATATATTTAAATATTATATTTTATGTTTATTATATGTGAATTAATGTGTGTGAAAGTTTCGTAGAAAAATTTGATCGTTTGTGTGTTCAATTTAACAAAAAGGATTAAATCACGTAAAGTGTAAAAGTTGCATACCATAGTGTAAAGTGCTAGAATGATGATGGCTTTTTAATATGAGGTATTAAAAGGGCAAATAGCCCATTTTAAGTTAGTGGGTGGTATATGTCAAGATTAACCTTAAGTTATATTTTGTTTTTATTTTTAATTAAATGATAAGATGGTAAATCATTAAAATGTTAATATATGTTAAATGAAATAAAATTAAAAAGAAGCCATATGTTCATCTTTTTGGCCAAAACTTGGAGAAGGAAGAAAAACCCTTAGGCACATTCGGCATTGTTCAAGCTCAATTAGGTATGAATTTTAGTTCGATTATTGATAATTTCTACGTTTTTGTTATCGTTGCTTCGTATACTATTCGACCCATGCTAAAATTTTTGAGATTAGTGTGTATATGACATTTGGCCATTGATGTGTTCTTGAGGTTTTTGATGTTTGATGATTTTAAATTAAAGCTATGTTAAAGATTAGTATGTTTTGTATTAGAAATTTTAGTGAATTTGAGTATTTTAGGCTAAATTGCAAAAATGAAATTTTGAGGGGACTAAAATGAAAAATAAATGAAAGAAATGGACTTGTATCGTCCTTGTGAACATTCAGCCCTAAGGTGTTGTAGTGAAATTTTGTATATTTTGTGTTTTGTGCAAATAGGACTAAATTGTAAAAATGTGAAACGCTAGGGGTAAAATGGTAACTTGCCCATTTATGTGTTTAGGGACTAAATTGAAATGAAATGTACTTGAATGAGCTCAATTTTAATGTGTTTAGATCAAGAACAAAGAAAAATGAATTTGGATCGGGGAAAGAAGAAGGTTATCGAATAGCCGGTCTACGCGGTCCGTCGACAGTCGAGGTAAGTTCTTAAGCAAATATATGTCAAAGAATTATTTATGAACATAGTAAATGATGGAATTTAACAATTTTAAACAAAAATGTGTGTGATAGCCGAATGTGGGGTTGATAGTGAGTTGAAATTATTTTGATTAATTGTATTGTGAGTATGCCTATTAAGTTTGAAATGCGAAAGTAAAAAAAAAAAAATGAAGTATATGTAATGTTTGTGAATTATCATTAAGTGATGTGTATTGAATGGACAAATGTGTTGATATTCGGGCTTCAAGCCTAGCAGGCCTAGTGCCGGTGAAACATATTCAGGCTTTGAGCCTAGCAGGCCTAGTGTCGGTGAATCATATCGGGCTAAATGCCTAGCAGGCCTTGTGCCGGTGTTACATATCGGGCTAAATGCCTAGCAGGCCTTGTGCCGGTGATTAAATTTCAGACCTTAGGGTCTAGCAGGCTTAATGCCGGTGTGTATCTCGGGCTTTGATGCCTAGCAAGCTTAATGCCGGTGACATATTTAAATGGAGAAATCATGGATCGTATACAAAGTGGAATGTACTACTACAATAAGATAAATGTTCGGGTAAGTAAAAGTATTGTTTAGATGCAAGAAGATCAGGTAAGTATATGTACACATATATATGTTCTTTTAAATTAAGTAAATTGTGGTATGGTTAGAGCTTGTAGTGAAGTGTTTAAGTGTGAAATACTCACATAGAAAAATGAGCATGATATGTATATTGAATTATAAGTTTGGCTATGCTATTGATATTTGGCATAAGTACAAATGTTAAATGTGGGAACAAAGGGATATGCTTATATATGTGATTGACTAGTCGTATGTAGTTAAAATGTATATTATAGCTAAAAGCCTTTGATCATGCAAATATCCTTGGTATAAAAGTGTTTTAGAGAGTTGTTATGCTTAAAGTGAGTGGTCAGTAAATACTAAATGGGGATAATGACATACGGCCTTAGTGAAGTTTACGTGTTAAATCATTGTATTCGATATATTGTCCAAATTGATAATTATATTTATATAATGCTCGAATGTTTAGTTGTGTATCAAACTTGCTTGAGACTTACTAAGCTAGTAAGCTTACTCTGTTTATGTTCAATGTTCTATTTTATAGATTTTGGTCAAGCTACGGGCTCGGAGGATTGTTGGTGAAGTCAACCACACTATCATCCCTGTTTGGTACTTTCAAACTAGTTTTGAATCAAAAGGCATGTATAGGCTAGCTAAATGTTTGAAGGATGTTTTGTTCACATATGTATAATAGCCATGCGAAAATGGCTTAAACATTTGTTTTAAGTTCGGTTCTATTTGTTCTTGACTATGTGATTAATATGTTTGGTTTCAATAATCCGGCTATGGTCTGTTTCTTTTATTCAAGCTTATGTATCATGTGTTCTATATAATTGCTTGGTTGTAATACCAATGTCTGTGTTAAGTTAGTCATGTGTTTCGACATTTTGGTTAAACTTTACATGTATTAAGTCATGATTTGAAATGATGTTAAAGTATGCTTCATGGTTGTATTCCTGAAATGGTTGGTTTAGGTCGATTTCAAGTAGAAAAAGTTTAAGGTTGTTTGACCTTGTAAATGATTTATTTGGGATTTACATTTTAAGTATGGTTCATGAGATGAAATATAGGTTATGGTTATAAGCTATATATGATTCGGCAATGGTGCTAAAATCATGTCATTAAATGTTTAGTATATGTTAATGTTAAAATTATGGTATTGGACTTGTGGACTAAGTTAGGTTATCAAAAATTGATTAAGGAATGTGCTTTTTGTGTCTGATTGAAATGGCAAGCTTGCATGAGTATTTTAGTTTAGAAATGATAATTGTGAATATACTATTTGAATGTTTTGGCCAGTTTATTTAGGTAGCTAAAAAGGTTAGGTTGATGGTATATTCAGCATATGCTAGTAAAATATTTATATACATATCTGTGATATGCTTTGCTATGGTAGGTATACAAATGTCATAATGATAGGTTAAATTAGCTAGCTAAATAAATTGTGAGATGAAAGGTTAGATATATGTAATCTGGTTTGGTAATTGAGTGTACTAAGGTTGCATATGAGTTTAAACATTAGTTGGTGTGAAATGAATGAATGATTTTTTTAATATATTCATGTGTTGTGATAAAAAAAAATGGTACGTTAATATTTGGTGATGAAATAGACATATTGGTATATATTAGCTATATGAAATGAAATGATATATGTTTGCGTGTTTAAAGTATGCGTTACTAAATTGTAAATAATAAGTTATTTTGTACTTTGATTATTCGAATGCCATAAATGAGAAGTATACATATATGATTTGAATGGAGGAGTTTTTAAAGCATGTGAATTATAACTGTGCAAAGATGTGCTTTGGTTAGTAATACCTCGTAACCCTAATCCGCGACGGATACGGGTTAGGGGTGTTACATGAAACATTTTAGAAAAATTTCAACTTTTATAGGGCCCTTAAACGGCATCGTTTAGGGCTGAGCTAAATAGCCCAAAATGGCGTCGTTTTGCTTAGATCCGACCCACGGCCCGACCCATACCGCCAAGGATCCGCATGTTTTTGGACTGAGGGTTTATTTGTGCCCTCAGTCCTTCCGCTTTTGGGGAGTGTTTCAATTAAATCCTTTTTACATTTAATTTGGCCCTGTAATTTATTTATTTTCCATTTTAGTCCCACAGTAAGCGGCACCGTTTTGGAGGACAGGGATATTTCCCCATTCGGTCCTTCCATGTTATTCGAGCGTTCAAATGGGCCCTTTGCTTTTGTTTATTTGCAGATTTGCCCCCAAATTCCTGTTTTAAGTTTAGTTTAGTCCATTTTGTTCTTTTTGCTATTAAATTAATTGTTTTTAATGTTATTATTATTATTATTATTAATTTTAGTATTACTACTATTATTTTTACTATTATTATTTTAATATTACAATTACTTTCCTTATTATTATCATATTATTGTTATTATTACTATTATTTTATTTTTTAAACTATTGTACATAGAATTTATCTATTTGTTGATTCGCTATTAGCTTTTATTTTTGTTATTATTTTCTTTTATTTTATTCGTTTGTTCATTTATTTGCTATTTTTAAATTTTTTTACCAATTATTTCATGTGGATTTGTTTGTCTTAGCTTTTATTTTATTGCATTTTATTCTTGCCTTTATTCTTGTTACTTTTATTATTATCCTCATTTTATTCTATTATGCATATCGCACTATAATTCATTTTCCATTTCACTAACGATCATATTACATTTTTATCTGATCTTTGAAATAAGCAAATCCTTCGTGTTCTATGATTCGAAAGAAATCGTACCCTAACTTACCGGGTTTCAATTTTTCTCATCGAGTCTAAAGAACCTATTACCTTATTTTTAAAATCAAAGCATATAAGTTGAATAAAATTTACTATCTTGGAATTCAAAAAATGTTGTGTTCTAACTCACTGAATATGGCGTTTTGTTATCTCGAGATAAGGATTTCTAAAACCAAAGACAATATTCTGTATTTGGAATTTTGAGAAATTGTGCCCTAACTTACTGGGTCTCAATTTTTCATTTGACCCAAATTACCGAATATCATTCTTAAATTTAAATGTACGAGATTTAAATGGCAAAAGATAAGCTTAGTTTTGAGGATTCAAAATGTCGTATCCTAACTCACTGTAACACCCCAAACCCGGCCTAGAAGTTAGGCCTGAATCTGGTGTGTCACAATGAAGAAAACATATAAAGGATCTTGTGATTTGTACTAAAATAGGTGTAATTGAAGAAAACAAGTTTGTTTAGAAATATTTGATAAAAATAATACTAAACTTTGAAAAGCTAATTGAAGGATCGATATTTGAACTAGTGATCTTTTAAAACCGTAACTTTTGAAAATGTCGTTGATAATTTGAAAGAAAGTCTGAGTTAAATCATTTGTAAAAGTTTATTTATAAAATCCACTTATTAATCAATTTGGAAAATCGTTGATTATGCTTTTAGAAAATTCCCATTTAAAATAAACCAAACAAAATAATAAATACGTCAAATATGAAACAAAATAAAATAATCCAGAGGCCTTATTACAACATAAAAACCCAAATAGTAAAAATAACGAAATAAAGCAGAAAAGTAATTTACTAAAGTTTGAAACATTTGTTTCCGAAGTATGGCCTCCACCGAGTCATCCATGGGCCCAAGTCCTCGTCACTGAGATTTACCTACAGGGATTAAGAAAGAAGGGGGTGAGTTACAAGAACTTAGTGTATAATCCCCTTACCTTTTTTCACTGGGCTTGAACCCGTTTAGCAAAAATTTGGGCTTGAGCCCATTTAACAATATTTTGGGCCTAAGCCCCTTTTTACATAATAATGGATCAAACATATCATATGAATGCAATGCAATCCCAAACCAACCTAATATTTCATTCGCTACACACCACCCGTACCAACCAACACACCTGTGGGGATCAAGTCAACCCACCCCGCCAACACACCAATCGCAGGCATTTTGCCTTTTATAACAAATTTAATTGTGGACAAGCCACCAGAATCACAAAGTATACGTGGCATAGCCACCAGACAGATTGTGACAGAGTCACCAAAATATGTGGCAGAGCCTCCAGATTACTTCCTCCGATCATCAATATCCTAATCCCATGTAGAATTATGTAAATGCAACATACTTAGTAAATCATGATATTTACAAATATAACAATAATGATTAATTCAGACAAAATTTTGGCCCATTAACACTTTGCAACTCGGCCCTTTAAGGCAATGTATCAAATCGGCCCATTAAGCAATATATCAATTCGGCCTATTAAGACAATGTATCAAATCGGCCCATAAATAATATATCAATTCGGCCCATTAAGGCAATTTCGTAATTTGGCCCATAAACAATACATCAATTCGGCCCATTAAGGCAATTTCGTAATTTGGCCCATTAAGGGTATTTCGGTAAATTTCACAACCCAAAGGTATTTCTATAAATTTACCCATTGAGGGTATTTTCATAATTTCGCAACCCCGAACTTAACTACTAATTTGGGGCGTAAAAATTGAAACTGTACATTCGCGTCATATTGACTAAATTGACTATAACTCGAGCTAGGAAACTCAAAATTTAGATCCGTAAATTTTCCTTGAATCTAGACTCATATATCTTCCTACAATTTTTCCAGAATTTTTGACTTAGCCATTTAGTACAGTTTATTCATTAAAGATTCCCCTATTTCACTAACCAATAGTTCTGACCTCTCTTAACTTAAATTCAAATATCACCTTGTACAGTTTTCATATGTTGCTCCCACTTATTTCTATTGAAACTAGACTCACTAAGGAATCTGTACATATAAATTATAACTCATAATTCGCTTTGTACAATTTTGAATGATTTTTCCAAGATAGAATAGGGAACCACGAAGTCCTTCAGAACTAGTCTCACTAAAATTTATAAATCTCAAAATATACTAATCCTTTGCTTGCTCTGTTTCTTTTATAAAAAATAGACTCAATTAGCTTTCAATCCATATCTCCTTCACTTTCTAATTCCCTTTCTCTTATTTTTCGTGATTTTTCTAAATTACATCACTGCTGCTAACCAGAAACTATTTCATCGCCAAATATGGTTTCCACTACAAACATACGCACACCCGAATGATCACCGATGCCGGTTTTCGATTTCCTTCGGTATTTTGACCGAATCATAGAACACTTCATACAATTATTCAGAGAGATGTGAGATTACCTACCAATTCAAACATGTATTCAGAAGGGTACGGGATTACACACCTTATTCGGAATCCATAACACGATACTCTCCGCGGTACCTAAAGGTTCAATCGGTAAACAATTAATCCAAAGCCCAATTTACAACTTCAACCAAGTATTGAGATATTGAACCTTGAAGAAATCCCTTACCTTGACAATAATAGATCCACTTCTTTCGATTGGGCGCAAGACTAGAAATGATTCGGCTAAGATGTGGTATTCGTCCAATCCACTAAAATACTACAAATAAAGAATTATCAAAATATGAGGGAGTGTAGAAAAACACCATTTCGGTTTAGAAACAATATGAAACAACCAAATAATGAGGGACACTCATTCGGCTAAGGAGAAATAGAATGAAAAGATTTGATTAAAAACACTTACCCGGTTTAATCAAGAAAGAAAAGTCCAACTTGTAAGATGAAGAAGAGGATGATAAAAAATTCGGTTATGAAAATATGGATTAAAGAAGAAGGAAGAAAGGTTAAAGGATTTTGTGAAAAGAAATGAAAAGATGGAGAAAGGGAGCTTAATAGTAAAGGAGAAAGATGAATAAATGGCCTAGGAGATTCGACCAAAGCAAGGGAAATTGGTGTACAATATTGGCTTAGAGTTTCGGTAAGGGAAAGAAGAAATTGGAAGAGAGAAACCTCAAAATGATAAAAGAACTAGCCTCTCAAGCACTAAAATTGCCAAGAACTCCTAGCAAAATTCGGCTATCCTCCCCTATGCCAAAACCGTCCATGCATTGGCAAAAAGATCAAAATTTGCCAACCAAAACTTTCCATAACACTCTACTCTCTTTGTGCCAACATGTTCCCTATACTTTCCCCTTTCATTTGATTTCTTTCCCTACCTTCATCCTTTCCTAATTTCCTTAGCCACCTTACCAAAATTAAAAAGTCCACCTTGCCTTATTTACAAGCTTGGTCGACACTTAGGGAAAGAAGGCAAAAATAATAGTCAAAATTTCACATTATGGGATTTGACCTTCCTCCCTCAAAGTCCATCATGTGGCACCATATCCTTTTTACCAATTGCTCATTTATGCAAGCACATTACTCATTTATTTATATAAGCCTTGAAGCTACTTACCATCTCTCCTTAATAGGCTTAAACACAAAAATTTTCCTATGGCCTAACTTGAACCCGAAACTTCCTTGAAACCCCGTAACTTTCCAAAATCACCTTTCTAATAAATAAAACTTGAAATAATGCCGTTCTCTTGTTCTCAAAAATTTTAAACGCTTTCGTGCTCAAGGCCCAATGGGCTTAATCCTACTAGGCCCAATTTCGGGATGTTACACTCACTGGGGATGATATTTTATTCCTCCGAAATAAGCGAGTCTCGACATCTAGTTTAATTCATTCAAGTTTTTAAAATGAAGAGGATCGTATTTAAAAATCTTTTCAAATTTTTGATATTAAGACGTTAATCAATCAATTCGGCACCAATTTTGGGCGTTACGAGGGTGCTAATCCTTCCTCGAGTGTAATCGACTCTCGAACCCATTTTCTCAAATTTTGTAGGCCTAAATCATCATTTTAATAAATCAAAATGTTTTAATGATGAATCTCAAGGTGACCCAATCACACCTCAAAAAAGATTGGTGGCGACTCCATTTTCATTTTTTTTAAAAGTCGACCCCGATTTTTCAAAATTTGGTTTCGATAGCTTGGTGACTCCACTAGGGACAAATAAAAGAGTGAAGCCATAAAATTGATTATTTTCTGTCTTGTTGTCAAAAAATTGAACATCTTATCTGAAAAATTACGATCCTATTATTGCATTTGTTTGTATTGTTTCATATGATTGCTGTGATTTAAGTCTCATAGAATATTTTTGCATCATATTGCATAAGGACCGTTTGGTCTTACCTTTTTAAGTGGGAGTGAGAAGCTAGTCCTTAATGGGGTTTTCACCTTTGTGCAGGATAGTGAACCGCTTTTGGGATACACCCTTACCTATGTCTTCGTGAGATTTTCATCTTCGTGCAGCCATATGGAAATGTATTCCCCTGAACTAACTCGATCCGTATGAGCCTATAATGGGTAAGGATTGAGGAATCTGCTGGTTTGGGTACCTCAACTTTAGAACCAAACTGCATATCGAAGACCCTAAGAGCCCACCCTAGATAGTGCCGTGACAAACCCTAGTGGTTACCTGAATAGGCGCTTTATTATTTCTTGCTTGCTTTAAATTCTTGCTTCGTATATTGACTTGTTTATTTTTCTTTGATTGCATGAAATTTTCATCACAAAAGGGTGTTGACTCACATTTGGTTCCTAAAAAGATAACGTATCATGGAAAAGGGTTTTTGATAAAGTAGAGTGGATGTAATTCCTCCTTTCTCCGATCATTACCACCACTTCATCCTCCGAGGTTCTTAGTTCCATACGCTTAGCGCACAATCCAACACGGCTCGGTGTTCCACCAACCAATCCATTCCAAGTATAAGCTCAAACTCTCAAGGGTAACTCCATTAAGTCCGCCGAAAGTTCACTCCTCGAATCTCTAGGGTGCGTTCGAAGATCTTGTCTACCACTATAGTTTGGCCTAATGGGCTTACTACATCATCCGCCATCGAGAGTTCGTGAGTCTAGGCCTAGTGTTTCCACTACACTACTTGCAACATAAGAATGGGTCGAGCCCACATCAATCAAAGCAAAGTAGGGTTTGTCAAAATAAAGAACGTCTGGGTTATTACGTCAAAGTAGCGTCTCCATCTTCCCTTCACAGACCGCATAAACCAAACACAGTTGTCTTGCATCAAGATTAGCATTAGTACCTCGACCACTGTGCCACGGCCTCTGCGCTGCGCTCGCCCCTTTACTCGAACCACGACCCTGCTGAGGTCATTGTCGCCTCTACAGTCAGCGCTAACATTTTGAACTACTGGGTTGGCTTTTCATTCCAGTTGTTTGGGGCAATCCCTAAACATATGGTCCTTGGACCCACACCTATAACATGCTCCTATCTTTTCCAACACTCTCCTAGATGCCTCTTTCCACAATAATCACAAGGGCGAATCGCCACTTTGCACTCCGCTTGTTGATTCTCAGGCCCATCAACCCTAGGCCTCTTGTAACCCTTTCCGGATGACCCAAACCTCTTTTGGTCTTATTCTTGTCCACGATTCATTTAGTAGCATCCTTTATCCCTCGCCACCTTGGCCTTTTCTACCAAAACAGAGATTTCCGCTCCGATGCGGTGCTATTATGATCTTAAATCATTCCTCACCGTCCTCAAAACGAACACGTTTCATGCTCGATTGCCACTACCCTCGAGCATAGCGGCTCAACCTCGAAATTCCGCCTCATATTCTGCGGCGGACTTACTCCCTTTGACTAACCCTAGAAAAGCCTTCCTCCGCTCATCCGATATACGGTTCCACATACTTCTTTTGAAAGGCCTCTTTAACAAAATCCCGTGTCGATTTTCACTGATTGCCATCACGAATAGTCAACCACCATTGATACGCTTCATCACGTAACAATGCTACCATCCCTTCGCTTTTCCTCTGAGTCGATCAAGCTCATCCATTATGTGCCGTTGCTTCTAACCAAGACTCAACAGACTTTCTGTGCACATTGGATACTCCTCGAAACATTTACGCTTCCATTAGCTCGAGTCGCTCAGTACCGACTTAGATTTCCTCCATTTCCGCACCTGCCACCAATTCCAAAACTCATGAAACGACTGCGACATGCCTCTTCCTCATTCGAGCTCGCCGCTCAACATTGACAAATGGGGTGGTGGTGGCGGTGGCATCTCATTGTCGGACCCTTGACCCGACCTAACGGGTTCCGGCACGGTCATCCTTCCTCTTCCTCGACCACGGCGACCACGCCCTCTAGAGCTCATTTTCTAGCGAGATCGATTAAGGAATTTTATGTATTAGTCATTGTTCCACTTATTTATCAAGAAGTTTTATGGAAAAGAATTTAAGAGTGGTTCTTCGTATCATACAACACATGTCTTTTCCATTCATCCATTCATCCATCAAACAAATATGAACTTCCGCTCATTCTGCAGAAACGTTGTAGTTTTTGTTGTTTGTTGTTGTTTTCCACTACCCGGTATTTTCGTAATTTTTTCAAAAAATGTTTCTTGATGTTTTGTCAAAAGTATTTTGAAAGTTTCCAAGTCTTGGGGACATTTGGAAAAATTGAAATCGGGGTATTTTGGTAAATTCTAACCTCGTGGGTGTTTTGGTAATTTTTCAAAAATCGGTAAATTTGTAAAATTTTATAAGTCAAGGATATTTCAAAGTTGTAAAACTTTGAGGGTTCTTCTGAAATTGGTTCTTCCAAAATGGGAATGTTGCAAAATTTTAGAAATCGTGGTCATTTTGGTAATTTTGTATGTTGGGGCAATTTTGTAAATTTTTTTTCCAAAATCATGGTATTTTGATATTTTACAAATTAGGGTTTTTGATTGTTTATGAAATCATGAAATTTTGGTAAAGTTGTCGAGGAGTTGAACATTTTACAAACCAGGCGCTTTTGGTAATTTCACCCTAAGGGCATTTTTGTAATTTTCGAATCGAGTTTTCGGAAAATGTTGTAAAAATAACTTTTCTCGGATTTAAAAGAAAGTTTTAGGGTTTGTTGTTTTGTTCTTTCTCCTCTTTTTTTTTTTGAAAACATGGCTAGTTCTTTGGGGTTTTAGTCATTATGTTTAGCCTATAACCGAGCCCTCTTGGTCGTGGTGAACTAAAGCTACGCACAGGCGAGATTCGTGTGGAGAGGAGGTGAGTCACGTGATCGCTTAAATACCAAGCTCCCACCAAACCATTCCTAGTCATGCTGACAGAGGTTGCCACACCACCCGTCGAGTTTGGTAGAGACAATGCAAACAAGAGAAAGGTGATAATCTTCCAGATGGATACGTGCGTGGAAATTGTGGGATTTCACTCGTATTAGTATAACCTAAAATAATCTTCAAGAGATGAAAGAAATATGTGATAAGTGGGATAATGAGACCAATCAGCTATTCTACTGCAATTACGGTGATCTACCCTATCTACTCGACGTCAAAGTGGACAAACACCTATTCCAAGCTCTTGCCCAATATTGGAACCCTGCTTATAGCTGTTTCACTTTTGGAAAGGTGGACTTGGTACCTACGATGGAAGAGTGCACAGCCTTACTTCGTTGCCCAAATATTCAAATTAACAAGGCTTACTCCAGAGTAGCCAATGTTCCAACATTCTTGAAAAATTTGATAAACGTCACGGGAATGAGCGAACAGTGGATAATAGCTCGAATCAAGCAGAAAAGTGAAAGTAAGTGTATCCCTTGGTGAAGTTTATGAGATTTGATCCTAGCATATCCTGACGTGAAGAAAAGGGTCGATGTCTTCGTGTTAAACATTTACGGATTGGTGATCTTCCCTAAGGCTTTGGGGCACATAGATGAGGCCGTCTCTGATTTATTTGACTGACCTGATAAAAGGGTTACACCCGTCCCTGTAATTTTGGCCAAAACCTTCAGGTCCTTGAACTCATGCCGAAGAGCGGGTGAAGAGAGATTCATCAGGTGTGCACAACTTTTATTAGCATGGTTTCACAGTCATTTTTGGAAAGTAGAAAAGTTCTCGTGCTGAATCTTCTCTGAAAACTATTCCCCCCTAAAAGAGTTAGTGGCTACTCCGAGACGGGATGATATTACAGAAGAGAAATGGATGGTGATTCTTCAAAGTCTACAAGAAGAAGACATGGAGTGGAGAGCCCCTTGGATGGTCCCCGATGAGATTTTGTATCGATGTGGTGATTTCAATTGGGTTCCCTTACTTTGAAAATGGGGAGCTGTTGGATATGCTCCTCTACTTGTGTTAAGGTAGTATAGATCATACCAGCAACACATGGGTTGGTGCAATGCGAGTTTTCATATAAAGAGGACAACTAGAAGAGAAAAATTCTGAGAAATGTCCAATGCTTGGAACCAAATCCGTCGAAAGAAGAGATTTACCACAGGTCCAATGACGACCCCCGAATATAATGCATGGTGGAGTAAAAGGGTCAATGATAATATCCCTGGGCCAAATCAAGAAGACATTCGACCAATGGAGGAATATCTACGAGTGGTCCCATCAGAGCTAGAGATTATTAAGCAAGATTTTGAAAGAAAGAATTCAGGACTTGGAAAAAGATCGACAAATTAGAAGAAGAGAAAATGCAGTTGGGATTAGATGTTGATATCTAGAAACTAGAAGCTGAAAAACTGAGGAAAGGAAAGAATAAGGCTAAAGAGGATTTGGACAGTTTAAAGACGAACTACAAGAAACTGCACATGTCAATAAGAACCGCTGGTCTGGGTAAAACGTCCGAGCAATGGAAGCAAGAAATCCAAGAGAAAAAGACTAGAACTGGTTAGTGGGAGAAAAATTTCCATGATACTCGAACACAGGAAGACGCCTTAAAAAAGAGCTTGTTGGAGAGCCAAAATGAAAAAGAGAAGCTAAGAGCTCAGATGGTGGACTAGCATCGTAGTCACAACTGTGAACTCCAGGTTGAAATGCTGGAAGCAAATGATGAGCGGTGGAAAGAGCGACTTCATCAATCTCAAGACTAGGTCAGGGATAGGGATTATGTCATGGGAGAAGCTTTGGATCAAGTGCAAGTGGTGGCTAATCATATACAAACCTTGGAAATTCAGGCTGATGTACTGAGTTTGAAATATGAGTCGAGTCAGGTCGAGGCCGAGAGTTAGCTAGGCTTCTTAAGCAAGTCAAGACCTTAAGCATTAGGGCAAAGCCGTATATGTAATCTACTTTATGCAAAGAAATTTATTTTTCTAGTAAAGTTGTTCTAATGGAATTGGATCAAAGTGAATGCCTCTATTTGCATTCATGCATTTGCTTTACATGCATCATATGCATTAAGTTTCATAAAAAGACCCTAATTAAATGAAATTATCATAGTTAATCTGGACACCAAAAAGAATCAACCAATTGAATACCATTACAATACTCGCGCCAAATCTAAAGTGATGGATCAAAGATTGGAAAGACTAGAACAAATGCAAAAAGAAATGCAAGACCAGTTGCAGGCGCAACTATAAGAAAAATTAGCAAAGGTGGAACAAGAAATGAGGGATCAGATATTGGAATCCCAAAAAAGCATGGTAAATCAATTAACACAATTGCTGGCCAGAGAACGCGAAAAAGGGAAAGGCGCTGCAGTCAACTCAGGGGATGATAATGAGGATCCTACTTACACCCTGAGATTTACCTCGATAAACATTTAGGCACAACCAAATGCGTACCAACAAAGGGCACCCATTACAATTAGACCCCAATAGTATCAAGTCGATACCTCGACACCAATGAATTACCAAACAGGCTCAGGCTCTAACCCGGGGATAACTCAACCAACCCCGTAGTCCCCGATTTAGATGATGTGATGGAAATGAAACAAGCAAAAGTGAAACTGCCAAAACAACTCGAGGACAGGTGCAGGTGGTTAGAGGAAAAATTTAGATCAATGGAAAATGCTGATTACCATTACAGAATTGATGCCAAGGACCTGAGTTTGGTCCCAGATTTAGTACTCCCTTCGAATTTTAAAACTTCAGAGTTCAAAAAATATAATGGGACAAGTTGTCCTGAAGCTCACATTACCATGTTTTGTTGAAGGATGATAGGATATGTTAATAATGATCAACTATTAATCCACTGCTTTCAAGATAGTCTAATCGGGTCAGCAGCCAAATGGTACAATCAGTTGAGTCGTGCCCAAGTCAATTCATGGAAAGACATAGCACAAGCTTTTATGAACTAGTACAGTCATGTAACAGACATGACACCCGATAGGATTATACTACAAAATATGGAAAAGAAGCAGAATGAAAGCTTCAGGCAATACTCCCAAAGGTAGAGAGAGGTGGCAACACAAGTCCAGCCACCTCTTTTGGAGAAAGAAACTACAATGCTTTTCATCAATACCTTGAAAGCCCCATTTATCAACCATATGTTGGGGAGCACCACAAAGAGTTTCTTAGACATAGTGATGTCTGGTGAATGATCGAAAATGCTGCAAGAAACGGTAAAATAGATGCGGGGGAAAGCGCCAAAAGATCAGCCTTGAGAAAGAAAGAAAATGGGGTAAACAATGTGGGTGCATACAGTAAGGGCTACTTAAAGCAAATTACCGTTGGCCCACCAAGGACGAAAGTCACTAGCCTTCAGACCCCTCCAAGGCAGGAACCCATCCAATGGACAAACACGAAAAGGCTCTAGTTCACTCCTATCCCATTGACGTACCGAGAGCTATATCAGAGCCTATTTGACGCACACGTGGTGTCCCCCTTTTACCTAAAACCATTACAACCCCCATATCCTAAATGGTATGACGCAAACACTCAATGTGACTACCATGCAAGAATTTTGGGGCATTCAATAGAAAATTGCACAGCCTTTAAGAAGGTAGTCGAAAGACTTATTAAAATGAGCATTGTGAAATTTAATTATGAACCTAGTGCCGAGAATCCGTTACCCAATCACACTGAAGGTGGGGTAAATGAGATAGATGAAAAGATGGGGAGGAGAATCAAGACCGATATCGTAGAAATAAAAACTCCCTTGAAACTGATCTGGATGGAAATGGTAAAAATGGGGTTGAGCATTTGAATTCTGAAGGGAGTTGTGAAAACTCGAGGAACTACTGTGAGTTCAATCATAAAGAGGGACACAAGATCCAAGAATGCACAGAATTGAGAGCCTTGGTACAAGGTCTGATGGATAATAAAGAGATAGAATTCTATGAAGAAGCCAAAAAAGAAGGAAGCATATGTGGGTCGAAATCAACAACGAAGGTCCCAAAAGTCAATCATCCTGTGGTCATCATTTCGCGACCTAAAAATAACGAAGATGGAGTACAAGCGGCACCAAAGATCATAATTCAAAAAATCGGCGGTCTTATCTTACCAGGATAGCAAAAAGGTCCTTTGGAATTATGATTGTAATATGATAATCCCGGGAAGGTTGAACTCAGCCAGCCCTTCAAAGAAAGATCAGGATGTAGGTTTTTATATGCGCAGTGGAAGGCGCTATGATCTAATCAATGCCCGAGCAGAACTCGCAAAATGAAAAACTTTAATGGTAGAGAAAAAGAAGGAAAAAGCAGCCAGACCTGAGCCGCTTATTAATGAGCCAGTAAAAGAGGAGGAGGTTAAGGAATTATTGAAGTTTTTGAAGTATAGTGAGTATAGTGTTGTGGAGCAGTTGCATAAACAACCAGCTCGCATGTCTATACTAGCTTTACTCCTAAATTTAGAGATACACCAAAGTGCCTTGATGAAAGTGCTGAATGAGACATATGTGGCCAATGATATCTCTGTCAACAAACTGTATCGACTGGTCAATAACATAAGTGCTGATAACTTCATCTTCTTCAACAATGACGAAATACCACCAGGGGATATGGGATACATTAAAGCTCTGCATATCACGACCAGATGCAAAGGATACACATTGCAAGGGGTCTTGATCGACAAAGGATACACATGAAGGTATGCTGGAATGTAGTGTGAGCGTTTGATGGCACAGAGAGGAGGGTCATGGGAAGAATCAAAATACCTCTGTTGATTGGCCTGACTACCTATGAGGTGGACTTCCTAGTAATGGATATCAAGCCTTCCTACAATTGCTTATTGGGAAGACCTTGGATACATTCGGCCGGGACAGTGCCTTCGTCACTACATCAGAAGTTGAAGCTAGTATCAGAAGGTCGGTTGGTGACGATAAATGCTGAAGAAGACATTATCGCGCCGTAACTAGTGATACGCCTTACTTGGAGGCAAATAATGAGGCAATCAAATGTTATTTTCGGTCTTTGGAGTTTGTGAATGCTACATTCATTACTGAGGGGAATAGGATTCAAGTGCCAAAAATATCCAGAGCTACCAGGATGGGGTCACAACTGATGGTAGGAAAGGGAGCTTTATCAGGAAAAGGACTCGGGAGACATCTTCAGATAGGAATTGAGGTTTCAATACTGAAGGACAAGCATGAATGCTTTGGCTTATGGTACAAGCCAGATGCAAGATAAAGAAGAAAGGAGCTAGAAAAGAGGAAGGAAAGAAGAAGGGCATGTATGAGTGGGGAAGAAATCAAATTGGAACCAATGATATTCCCCCATATATCTAAAACTTTCATATAGGGAAGGATTATTCATCCTGAGTGAAGGACGCAAAAAAAAAAAAGTCTTGAAGAAATGATGGGAAATGTTCATATTAATGCCATACATGAAGAAACCACTGAATAGGGGGACCTTGTCAGATATTCCCCCTTATGAGCGTGGGAGTGTTCTGAAAAATTGGATTGCGGAAGACATTCTTGTAGTTTTTAGAGCTTACATAGAGTAATGTTCAAAATACACTTGTTGCTTTATGCCTAGAAGCAATAAGAATTCATTTGTGAAATAAGCTTATGTCTAAACATCGATATGAAATACATTTGATATATTTTTGAGCAGATATTCTTCCATTCTTATAAATTCTTTCATTATTTCTATACAAATCATTATGCTAGATTCTTTCGTTCCTTGGACCTTTTTGTCCGAATCATTCTTTCATCTCATTCATAATCATACTATACAAATAATTATTCTTAAATTTATTCGTTCTTTGTGTATTCCTTTGTACCTACGACAGGTCCCCGGATATCAATGACATGAGTAATGCTGCTAGGGAATTAGAACCTCCTTTTGAGCAAGACATGTGTTTAGAGGGATCCCAGGACTTTGAAGATGACATAGAATGTGGCTTATCTTGGACTTGTTAAGAATGGTAAAACAAGAAGAAAAACAAATTCTACTCATGAAGAGACAGTAGAGGTCGTGACCTTGGAAGAAGGAAAGGTAGTGAAAATTGGAACATGCATAACCGAAGAGACGAAACGAGACCTCTTAAATTTATTTTAAGAATTCAAAGATGTCTTCGCGTGGTCATACCAAGATATGCCTGGGTTAAGCACTAACATCATTGTACACAGCCTCCCCATAAAGGAGGATTGCAGACCAGTTAGCAGAAGCTCCGGAGAATGAGGCTTGACATTGTGTTAAAAATAAAAGAGGAAGTTAAAAAGCAGTTTGACGCCGAATTTTTGTAGGATGTCAAATGCTCAGAATGGGTAGCCAACATTGTGCCGGTCCCTAAGAAAGAGGGAAAGTTATGAATGTGTGTAGATTATAGAGACTTAAAAAAGGCTAGCCCGAAAGACAATTTCTTCTTGCCTCATATTGATACTTTAGTAGACAATACGGTAGGCTATTCACTATTTTCCTTCATGGATGGCTTCTCAGGATACAATCAGATAAAAATGCATCCCGAAGACATGGAAAAGACCACCTTCATAACCTCATAGGGTACATTTTGTTATAAGGTGATGCCATTTGGGTTGAAATTTGAAGGAGCGGCATATCAAAGGGCCATGTGACCTTGTTCCATGATATGATGCACAAAGAAACCAAAGTTTATGTCGACGATATGATCGCAAAGTCCCGAACAAAAGCGAAACATGTACAAGTTTTGAGAAAGTTATTCTTGAGACTGAGGAAATTCCAGTTAAAGCTCAATCCAACAAAATGCACTTTTGGAGCTAGATCGGGAAAATTGTTAGGCTTCGTAGTCAGTAAGAAGGGAATCAAGATTGACTCAAACAAAGTCCAGGCTATATAAGAATTGCCTCCGCCGCGTACTCAAAAAAAAGTCCAAGGTTTCCTGGGAAGGTTAAATTACATTGCTCAATTCATTTCACAATTAACTGAGAAATGTGATCCCATATTTTGCCTTCTTAAGAAACACAATCCAGGTGTGTGGGATGATGAATGCCAGAAAGCTTTTGATAACGTTAAACAGTACTTGTCAAGCCTTCTAAAATTGTCACCTCCATACCCAGATAAACCATTAATATTGTATTTGACAGTGTTTAGCAACTCTATGGGATGTGTGTTGGGTCAACACGATGATTCGAGAAGAAGAGAAAATGCGATATACTACCTGAGTAAGAAATTCACTGAGTGTGAAATGAGATATTCACCAATTGAGAAATTGTGTTGTGCCTTGATTTAGATAACTCAGAGGTTGAGGCAATACATGCTGTACCATACGACCTGGCTAATCTCGAAGTTGGATCCTTTAAAATATATGATGGAGTCAACTGCTTTGAATGGAAGGATGGCTAGATGGCAAATTCTTCTATCTGAATTTGACATAGTTTATGTGAACTAAAAAGCCGTGAAAGGAAATGCAATAGCAAATTTTCTGGCCAGCAGAGCTCTTGAAGGTTATGAGCCTCTGAACTTTGACTTCCCTAATGAAGAACTAATGTACGTAGCAGCTACATAAGAGGACATTACAAAAGGTCAACTTTGGAAATTGAACTTCGACGAAGCATCAAATGCTGTAGGTAATGGAATTGAGGCAATTTTAGTATCCCCAAATGGAGATCATTATCCATTCACAAGCAAATTGGATTTTGATTGTACAAATAACATGGCAGAGTATGAGGATGTATCATGGGACTCTATCTAGCCATAGAACACAAAATTAGAGGATTAGAAGTATATGGAGATTCTGCACTGGTGATCTACCAACTGAAAGGTGAATGGGAGACAAGAGAACCCAGACTGACTAATTATCGAAGGATAGTCCTAGAGTTAATTGAGGAGTTTGATGATATTACTTTCAATTATCTCCTACGAGACAAAAATCAGATGGCAGATGCTTTGGCTACTTTGGCTTCTATGATTAAAGTGAGCAAATAAGAGGATGTAAAACCCGTTCAAATGAGTATTTACGAGGCCCCAGCTCATTATTACAATGTGGAAGAAGAAGAAATAGATGATCAACCCTGGTACCACGATATATTACGATACGTGAGAAATCGTGAATACCCGGATTAGGCAACTAAAAATGATAAAAGGACGTTGAGAAAACTAGCTTGTGACTATGTCTTAGACGGGGAGATCCTGTACAAAAGAAGAAAGGATCAGGTACTATTGAGATGTGTGGATGCTGTTGAAGCTAAGAAGATCCTGGAAGAAGTCCACGAGGGTGTTTACTACCGAACACATGCCAATGGCTTCACAATGTCTAGGTAAATTATGAGATTCGGGTACTATTGGTCTACCATGGAAGGAGACTGCATCAATTATGCTAAGAGATGTCACAAATGCCAAATCTATGGAGACAAAATTCATGTACCTCCTTCGTCTTTGTATGTTATGACTTCCCTATGGCCTTTCTCTATGTGGGGCATGGATGTCATCTGGTTAATCTCTCCAAAAGCTTTCAATGGGCATCGGTTCATCTTTGTAGTCATCAACTATTTTACCAAGTGGGTAGAGGCTGCTTCATATGCCAGTGTTACCAAGTCAGTAGTCAGCAGATTCCTAAAAAAGGAAATCATATGTCGATATGGAATGCCTGAAAGGATCATATCTGACAATGCATCAAACTTGACCAATAGTACAATCACGGAGGTCTGCAGTCAGTTCAAGATCAGACACCAAAATTTATCCCCGTATCGTCCAAAAATGAATGGTGTAGTAGAGGCAGCCAATAAAAACATTAAAAAGATTGTGGGGAAAATGGCTGAAACTTATAAAGATTGGCATGAGAAGTTACCATTTGCTCTCTATACTTATCGAACGTCTGTCAGAACTTTCACCGGGGCAACGCCTTTCTCATTAGCTTATGGAATGGAGGCGGTTTTACCCATTGAAGTAGAGATACCTTCCCTTCAAGTTTTGTCAGAGCTAAAGTTAGATGAAGAAGAATGGATCCAGTCTCGATATGATCAGATGAACTTGATTGATGAAAAGAGGCTAAAAGCTATTCCTCATGGTTAGATTGATAAACCATAAAAGTAACATATTTTAATCCCATATTTAGTATGCTTTTGGATGATTTATCCCTGATTTATGTAAAAAGGTGCTCTTAATCCTTTCATTTCATGTCTTATACTCAGGAAAGCACATAAGGATAAAAAGAATGTAAAACGGGCTTAAAACGGACCAAATTAGGCCAACCCAAGAAATTGGCACGGCCTGGACTTCAAGTCACACGGCCATGCCTCGCCAATCATTCAAAGACACACCCCAAGCACGGTTTGCATGGCCGTGCCCCAATCGACAGACCCAAAGCACGGCCTGGACCCTGGTTTGCACGGCCGTGCCTCAATCAACAGAATAGAGACACGGCCTAGAAGACGACTTACATGGGCGTGCCCTGGCCGTGCCCCTACTACGGGAAAGAGTAATTTCACTCGGATTTGGATACTTGGAGGCAAAGAAACACATTCCTAAGTCTACTTAAACATCCTAGGAGGAATTCTACATGAATTAGAATACTTAGGAGCCAAGTAAAGCATCTCAAAGCCTATATAAACACCCAAGGTAGCAACTAAAAAGGGGAGTTCGGCAGAAGCCGAAACAAAGACGGCTTTTTGGCAGAGGCTTTTCGAAGCTTTCATCTTTTAGGAAATCACTTGAAGATAGCCAGTTGATCCATCTCAAGAAGCTAGAGTTTTAATCAAGACAGAGGATCTCCTCTTCAATTCCTTCAGGGGTTTTTAGGGATTTCTTATGTTTTGTTTTATCTTTTCTCTTGAGATGTTTTCCTACTTTGTTATGAACTAAACCCTTCAGATACCTGAAGGGGATGAAACCTATGATGAATTTTGTTATTTGATTTCTAAAATTATATGAGAAGTACTTAGTTTGTTCTTAATTATGTTGCTTAATCTAATTTGATGTGCTTAGGTGGAGGAGGAATAGACCCTGCCTAAGAGTAGATCTAGCACAATTGAGCGGAGTTGATCGGGCGCCTAGAGATAGGGTTACGAGATTTTACCAGATTAGGGTGAAACCTAATATGGGAATCCATTGATCGATTTACTGCTTCCTTAGGGGGTTATTATAAGAGAATGAGAGTTCCACTAATTAACCTAAGGTTAGACATTATTCGCCTTGAGAGAGGGTTTAATATAGGCTAGGGAGTCTCATGGATCAAGCTAAGTAAAGAAATCATATGGTTTGGGGAATAAATAATAAGTGAAGTCATATGTGGATTCTTCCTAAGGGTATCGTCTTCATCAACTGAGTTTTCCTAAAGTCTTTTTCCAATTCATTCTTTTGCCTTTGCATCTAGTTTAGTTTTTCATTAGTTTCATAAACCAATCACTCCATATTTCAGGCTAAATAATAGAAAGAAAGTGATTAGTAGTACTTTTAGGTTCCTTTGGGTTCGACAAGATATTCTTGCCTAATCTATACTACTGTTCGATAGGTGCACTTGCCTCTATCATTGTCATAGTTAGTTTACAGGTTTGATCATTCTTTTTATAAATATTAAAACTCGACTGTTTGACACGACCAAGTTTTTGGCGCCGTTGCCGGGGAACTTTAAAATATTAAGAAAGCTCTATTTCTATTACTTTAGCCAAATTTTTATTATTATTACAATTTATTATTATTATTTATTTATTTATTATTTATTATTTATTATTTTTATTTTTACTTTGCTAATTCTTTTCCTCTATTTTGCTTTTGGCAGAAAATTTTAGTCTATGGAAAAGATGGCACTGAATAATTATCAGTGGCAAGGGATGGGGGCAATTCCTACTAAAGCAACCAGTGTTTTCAACCTCGACTTGGTCACCAGGTTATCTAATCAGTTAGAGATGATGAATAAAAAAATTGATGATTGGTTTAGTCCCTCGCAGGTACATCCAAAAATACAATATGATTTAAATTTAGGAGGCGTGGCGAATCCTGAGTACCCACCATACGGATATGGCATGGAAAACGAGCAAGATCACTATACAGGTAACTATTCTAAATATCAAATAGTTTTTATAGTGACACTTATAATGCAGGTTAGAAGTACCATCCCAATTTCTCGTGGGATTATCAACAACAACCTCACCAACAAGAAGAGGAGCCGAATCTTGAAGAGATGCTAACGAATTTCATGGCAGCCACAGATTCTCGTCTCCAAAAGACTGAAGCAGAACTTGATGAACAACAAAAATCAATCAAAGGGATCGAGAATCAAGTTGGAGAACTTACTAGGTCAGTGGGACATCTCACAAAGCTAATACGACCGCTAGGATGTCTACCAAGTAACACCGAGGTTAACCCAAAGGAGCAAATTCAAGCCATCTCAGCTCAAGACAGTAAGGGGTTAGATGAACCAAACTCAATACAAGAAAACAAGGTAGACGAAGGTAAGGTAGAGGTAACACAAGAAAAGTCGAAACCGATAATCAAGGAGTACCAACCTCGCATACCTTATCCTAAAGCAATGAAAATAGACGATTCAGAGGATCAGTTTGGTAAGTTTCTTAAACTCTTAAAGAAAGTAAATATTAACTTTCCTCTCCTTGAAGCTCTTTTTAGGCGCCGGGACGTGAGGAAATTTTAAGGCGACTCTTGACCAACAAAGCATAAATTAGGCGAAGAGCACCACGTGGAGCTAAAAGCAATGTGCTCAGCAATTCTACAAAATAAACTGCCACGAAAATTAAAAGATCCAAGGAGTTTTACAATTCCATGTTTAATTGGTAGTTTATCTATTGATAATACTTTAGCTGATTTAGGGTCAAGCATCAATGTTATGCCTTATAAAATGTTTAAACAACTAGGTCTAGGGAAACCCAGACAAACTAGGATAAGCATTCAGTTAACTGATAAAACTATCAGAATTCCTAGGGGTATAATAGAAAATGTTCTAATCAAAATTGATAATTCGTATTTCCAGTAGACTTTGTTGTTTTAGACATGGATGAGGACAACATGATTCCTTTAATTTTAGGAAAACCCTTTTTAGCAACTGCTAGAGCTAAAATTGATATCTATGCAGGAGAACTCATACTTCGTGTAGGCGATGAGATAGTCACTCTTCAAGCTCTTGACTCGACTAGAACATCAAGTGATAAAGGTGAGAAAGTAAATTTAGTTGATAACCAACTTGTTCAACCTTCATTGTAGGAAACACCACAAAGCTACAAACCTGAGCCGGATCATAGACCTCGTGCTAATAAAGAAGAATTACATGAGGAACCAGAACCATAAGAAGTGAAACTGAAGGAAACCCCAGACGAGCTGATAGGAACAACAAATCACATCAAAATAAAGGATCAGGTATTGTTGAATAAGGAAGACCGTCGAATCACCAAATCAAACCTCAAGACAAACGAAGAAATCACTTTTGAGGTACTAAAAGTCTTCCTATACGGCACAGTCAAGGTCAGCAATCCTAAATCTGACACTTTTAAGGTAAACATTACTCGACTTAAACTATATATCCATAACCAAAGTGATCGCATGAGAAAGGATTTTCACCTTCTCAAACCATCATGTCCATACGAATGAGAGGTAAAGTCTAGCTAAGACTATAAACGAGCGCTTCTCAGGAGGCAACTCGAGCAGTAACCCTATTTTTACATTTTTTTATTTTTTATTTTCTTTTTCTTTTTAGTACCTAACCATAAACTAACCAAAGAGCAGATTTTTAGGCCACACGGCCCTATACACGGGCGTGCCCGTGGCCGTGTGGAAGCTAGTGGATGAATTATGGGCGTGCCAGTAGCCGTGCATGACATAAAAAAATTTCTTTTCCCAACACGGGTTGCGATAATAGTCCACGCCCATCTTGGCGCCCGTGTGAGGTTCTTGACTTGTCAAGCGGGCTAAACATGGTAGTGCCTTTCAAGCTGTGCCAACATTACGACTTATCAAACATGGGAGGAGCATGCCGTATTGAATGGTATGTGAAGAAAGACAGGCGTGCCACGACACCCACAACCATGCAGAGCATACGAATCGTTCAAAATTCAAAATCCCAAAACACGGGCTACATCTCTATTTAAACCTCATTCCCCATTTTCTAGTTGTCTTTCATTTTCCATTATTTATTTTTGTTTTATTTTATTTCATCATTATTTTTTACTTTATTTTATTTTATTTTCTTCTTCTTATTCTTTATGATATTTAGATTTAGCTTAGGATACAATAAAACCAAGCCGGCTACTTGAGGATTCAATTTCAAGCAGATTGAGAGACGCTCCCCGTTCACCTCAATCTTATCGGTTTCTTTTCAAAGACTTCATCCAAAAATTTAGGAATTGTTACTTCTTCCCTTCTCTTTTGATTTTATTATTACATAATTGTTTATCTATCTTTGTACATTGAGGGCAATGTACATCTTAAGTGTGGGGGGGCAAAAGTACCTGAATTTTTGCATTATTCTCAAAATCCTGAATTTAGTCTTGTTCGAAAGTATTTTTCTCATATTACTAATTAGGATGAAATTTCTAATGATGTATGATTTTTATTGATATGTTTTAGAGTAAGTCATAGTTAATTGTGCATTGATGATTAAATCTGAAGGATACTAGAGAATCGAGCATGATAAGTCTACTTTCTAAAAATTAAAAATTAATAGGTCGTTGAACTGAATTTGAATATTACTTTGAAGTTTGAAATTTACAGGGATTGGGGTAAAAACACCCATAATTTTTGTGTGATTTTGAGCCTTATAGAGCATATATTCTTTTTCGTGCTCACTTTATTGTGTCAACTTTGAAATGTTATTCTAGAACTTGCCTCGTTTATACATGTCGAGACCACACTTTTGATTTGATATACAGAGATGATAAAGGCACCTAGGTTTTAACCCGTTCACTCCACTAAAACGCCTACCTTCATGATTAACCCCTAGTGAACCCCGTTGAATCCTAACAACCTTTTTATTGACTCACCCACTAATATTAACCCAAAGTCCCTTTGAATTTGTTATCACCATTCTTTTGACTACCCTTTAATCGATGTTTGATTTGATTAAATTACGAATTATATTAGTTCGGTAGTTACATTTATCATTTATGATGTAATAACTTAGTTTGTTCTTAAAAAAAATCCAAGTGCATTTCTCTATTACCATTTCCTCGACCGGTGCACCTTGACCACGACCAGCCCATTACCACCACGACGGTCCACGACCTCTCGGTGGCTGCGATTACCCCTGGCCGTTTGTGCATCATTATTACGGACTTCTTGAGTCGTATCCATTCGTCGAGGACAACTTTTGTCTTGATGTTCCATTGAACCGCATTTGTAGCATGCACCCGTTTTCTCCAACATTCCCCAAAATGCCTTTTTCCACACTCGATTGCAATCTCGACTTCGATTATTTATTCTGGGGTTACGCTTGGGCGATTCATCATTAAGGGTTTCTTTTGAAATCTCTTGGAAGAACAGTCATCTTTGTGTCTCTCTCTTGTTTGGGATCTTTCTAGGTTCTGCGTTCGAGTTCTTAGCCTCTTGGCTATTTTGGCCTTCTCCACGAGTGGAAAAATTTCTAACTTCATGCGAACAATCGAAACCTCGGCTCATCATTAAGTCCATCCTCAAACGTACACAACGTTCATGATCATTGCTACAATTGTCCGGGCATAACGGCTCGGCGTAAAAACTTCGACTTCATATCTTTGCCGGCCTTACTTCCTTGGACAAGATTGAAATTCCTTCCTTCGAACGTCTACATAGCTCGTTCCAAGCGTCTTTCCTTGAAGGCGGCTTTAAAGAATTCCCGATTAATCGATGCGGCTTGATTGCCTTCTCGGACAAATTCGCCTCATCTCTCAATAAGGATACAGCTCCTCTCGGTTTTGCTCGGCCGTGCATTCCATATCATCCATGATCCGTTCCACGACTTGAGCCATGATTCACCACATTCGGGCTACACCAGAACTCCTCGAAAACTTACGCATTATTTGCCTTAAGTCGCTCTGAAATTAGTTGTTGGCCCAATTCTAGTTCCAATGACCCTTTCCAAGACTCGCAACATGGCTTGAGTCAATGCATGATCTTCTTCCATGTGATCACGTGATCCGGTCTCACTTTCAATTGGCGTAGGTACGTTCACCGGCATATGATTTGGTGCTTGGTAGTAGCACCTCGCCTCTACCACGCCACGTCTAGGCCCACGACCACGTCCTCTTGTACTCATGATTGCTTGTTCGTTTATCGATTACAAGTTTTATGAATCGTAAATTTTGTTTGGTGTTTATTAACGATATTTTATTAGATTTGAGATATAAAGTTGTTTTTATAGCGTGTCCTATAGTCTCAATCTCTCGAGCTTTTCATGTCTAAAACTAGAAGTTCTAGAGTGTTCCTATGATCATATCATAGTAATCATTAAGCAATAATACTTACTTGACTTGTCATGGGATGCTTGTGGTGCCATCTTGATCTTTAAAATATCATTGAGCATTTTCATACGAAATTATTTTTTGAACCCAAACCACCGAAGTTTTTGGCGGGCTCGATACCACTAAATGTAACACCCCAAACCCGTCATGCGTTGAGACTAGATTTGGTTTGTTACGTGATTCAAACTATTCTTAAATCTTTAATGAGTTGAAAACTACAATATTGTTTACTGAGTTTAAAATTTGAAGAGAATTAAATTATGATCAAAAAAAAAATAAGTTGGAAATCATTGTATTATCAAAAACCTTTGGGTAATTTGTTAAAGAGTTAACTATAATAAGATATTTATATGATTTTCATAAACTTTGAAAACTAAATTTTATTTTAATAAAAACATCATCAAACTTTAGCTCATGATTAAAAGTCCAAAGTAAAATTAAATTCCAAACACACATAAAATCCATAAGTTATTTATAGAGGCCATTTATTCTGACATCCCAAAATAGTAAAAATAATTATTAAAAGTTCGAGTTTTAAATAACCCATATATAGCGGTATGGCCTCCACGAAGTCATCCTCACCAAGTCCACATCGGTTTCCATTACCCGAGATGGAAAGAAATTAAAGGGTGAGTTACTTAGAACTCGATGTGTAACTCACTTACCACCATTATTGGGCCGATTGTCAAGATATTATCTTGGGCTGAGCCCAATTCGTAATTCAACAATATATCATGAATTTAAAATAATTAATAATGCATGAAAATGTAATTCCCAACCCAAACCTAATATCCATCCGCTAACACCCCTATCAACCATCACACTGTGGAGATCAAGTCAACCCACCAGCCATCACACCAATCGTAGGCATTAAGCCTTTTTATAATTGTGGCATAGCCACTTTAACTAGAGGCAATAAGTCGATATTGTGCGAAACCACCGAACTAGAGGCAATAAGTCGATATTGTGGCAGAAACCACAGAACTAGAGGCAATAAGTCGATATTGTGGCAATGGCCATTCTTCTCTTCATATAACCCACCCATGCAATTATACATGTACTTTAAAATATAAAATTTATTAATAATACATAACATGGTGGGTTTATCAATAATATTTCATTTGGCCCATAATTATAGCAATTTGTCTATTTAGGTTTAGTGGGCTTTGGCCCATTTACCGAACTAGAGTGTTATGGCTAAATTTTAATTTATTCAATATTACTAGTATATAAAAGAGCTTAGAGCATTTAAACTCCAATTGTTGAAGAAAAGATCGTATTAAAGTATTATCAAAGTTTAAGTGATGAAAATATTCTTTATTATATATTAATTATCAATAGTGGTATTATTAGTTTTCATGCGATGTAAATATTCATATTCAGTTCATTATTTTTAGATTAGGTAATTAGTCAATTCGTTCTCGATTCTAACCCTTTAATTTAGCCTGTATCCATGCTCCGTTACAACCCTGATAAAGACTTTTTGATCTATGTATCATCTCATATCTGATGGTGGAGATTTGATTTTCGAGCAAGCCTATGGGATTAACTTTTCGAGGTTAAACTTAGGGTGCTTATTCTTGAACCTTAAACACTTGAGTGATTTGAGTGAATCTTTTGTGAGGATGTCAATCCTTGTCAGTTTTGAATTAAAGGTAATTATTTAGATAAGGGAAGACACCTATGTTTTCGTACTACAAAGGTATGACTTATCTTGATTGAATCTTTAGGGTTCTTTGAGTTGAATTATCCATGTATAAATTATCTATGAATTATGATGAGACATTGTCGATAGGAATTATGAATTATGGAAAGTTCATTCTAATTGTAAGTTGAGAATTTTGCTTGAGGAAGTGTGGGGGTATTTGATAAACCATAAAAGTAACATATTTTAATCCCACATTTAGTATGCTTTTAGATGATTTATCCCTGATTTATGTAAAAGGTGCTCTTAATCCTTTCTTTTCACGTCTTATACTCAGGAAAGCACATAAGGATAAAAAGAATGTAAAACGAGCTTAAAATAGAGCAAATTGGGCCAACCTAAGAAATTGGCACGGCCTGAACTTCAAGTCACACGGCCGTGCCTCGCCAATCATTCAAAGACACGCCCCAAGCATGGTTTGCATGGCCGTGCCCCAATTGACAGACCCAAAGCACGGCCTGAACCCCAATTTGCACGACTGTGCCTCAATCAATAGAATAGAGACACGGCCTAGAAGGCGACTTACACGGGCGTGCCCTGGCCATGCCCCTGCTACGGGAAAGAGCAATGTCACTCGGATTTGGATACTTGAAGGCAAAGAAACCCATTCCTAAGTCTACTTAAACATCCTAGGAGGAATTCTACTTGAATTAGGATACTTAGGAGCCAAGTAAAGCATCTCAAAACCTATATAAACACCCAAGATAGCAACTAAAAAGGGAAGTTCAGCAGAAGCCGAAACAAAGACGTCTTTTTGGCAGAGGCTTTTGCCGAAGCTTTCATCTTTTAGGAAATCACTTGAAGATAGCCAATTGATCCATCTCAAGAAGCCAGAGTTCTACTCAAGACGGAGGATCTCCTCTTCAATTCCTTCAGGGGGTTTTAGGGATTTCTTATGTTTTATTTTATCTTTTCTCTTGAGATGTTTTCCTACTTTGTTATGAACTAAACCCTTCAGATACCTGAAGGGGATGAAACCTATGATGAATTTTGTTATTTGATTTCTAAAATTATATGAGAAGTACTTAGTTTGTTCTTAATTATGTTGCTTAATCTAATCTGATGTGCTTAGGTGGAGGAGGAATAGACCCTACCTAAAAGTAGATCTAGCATAATTGAGTGGAGTTAATCGGGCGCCTAGAGATAGGGTTACGAGATTTTGCCGAATTAGGGTGAAACCTAATATGGGAATCCATTGATCGATTCTTTGCTTCCTTAGGGGGTTATTATAAGAGAATGAGAGTTCCACTAATTAACCTAAGGTTAGGCGTTATTAAGCCTCGAGAGAGGGTTTAATATAGGTTAGGGAGTCTCACGGATCAAGCTAAGTAAAGAAATCAAATGGTTTGAGGAATAAATAATAAGTGAAGTCATAGGTGGATTCTTCCTGAGGGTATCGTCTTCATCAACTGAGTTTTCCTAAAGTCTTTTTCCAATTCATTCTTTTGTCTTTGCATCTAGTTTAGTTTTTCATTAGTTTCATAAACCAATCACTCCATATTTCAGGCTAAATAATAGAAAGAAAGTGAGTAGTAGTACTTTTAGGTTCCTTTGGGTTCGACAAGATATTCTTTCCTAATCTATACTACTGTTCGATAGGTGCACTTGCCTCTATCGTTGTCATAGTTAGTCTACAGGTTCAATCATTCTTTTTATAAATATTAAAACTCGACTATTTGACATGATCATAGATGTACCAAAAACGAATGATGCAAGCTCATGACAAAAAAGTTCGCCCGAGAGAATTTCACGAGGGGAACCTGGTATTGAAAAATATCATCCCCATACAAAAAGATTGCAGAGGGAAATGGATGCCAAATTGGGAAGGACCTTATGTGGTTAAAAAGGCTTTCTCCGGAGGAGCACTGATTTTGATCGAAATGGATGGGAAAAACTTGCCCAATCCTGTAAATTTGGATTCAATCAAGAAGTACTATACTTGAAAAGGAAAAGAGGCCAAAGTGAAAACCAGCAAAGGCGCTTTGAGGCTTTCTAAAAAAAATGGAGAGGCCAAGGTGAAAACCCACAAAGGGCGCCTTGAGACCAAAAGGGTTTTGAGTCAAAAACCCGAAAAGGGCGGCTCAAATTGTGATCAACGATGGGGCATGCGGTGATCTTGCTATACTTGAATTAAGAAGAAAGAAGAGATGTTATGCCTTAGGGCATCAACAGAGTACTCTCGATCTCCTAAACACATATTGCGCTTAAAATGATCTTCAAAAAGTCTGTACAGAGAAGCTCAGGCTGCGATATCTGGGGCACCTATCTTTTCCCCTCATCATTTTGGATTCTAGCAATATTTGTTTTCTTTAATTAACCTATTCTTTTAGATTTTGTTTCTGATAAATTTTAGTTTTTTCCTTTATCGTGATCATTTTCAAGCATTTTGTATTTAAGCAATGATTAATGGACTAATAATACTTTCACAAAAGGAGTTTTGCATATTACTCTAGAAATTTCTAAAAAATACGAGAACCTGAAACATGACTATTGTTTAGAACTCACCAAACCTAAAGGTTGGAAATGTTTGAGAAGCAAACTCAAAGTAGTGACCATTTCTTCGATTTTCTGTAAAAAAATATCGTGAACAAGAAGACAGAATATTACGCCAGTGATACAACCTTGAAGAACAACGACCAATGACAACGCAAACATTAAAAAAGGTATCATTCTCATGAAATTCTTCATTCATGAAAAACACATTTAGTTAGGAGCATTCGATTCATTCTGATCATTGCATTCTAATCTGTAACACCCCAAACTCGGCCTAGAAGTTAGGCCCGAATCCGGCGTGTCACATTGAAGTGTTTTTGCGAAAACCTTGTTTTCGTTGAAAACCCTTCTTAAACAATTTTGATTAAAAACCCAGTTCATAGTTGTCTTCCAAAACGATGAGTATTAGGAAACCTGTCTTTTCAATTGTAAGTTAACAATTATTTAAAAATAAAACTTTTTACCAATGGAAGCTTAATTTTGAATAAAACACTTGTTTTCAGAAAAATTTGATATAAATCCTAAAAGAAATAAAGTAAAACATTCAATGTAAAGTTAAGAAGAGGGGAAGCCTTATTACAATCCAACTTAAAATGATCAAAGTACTTAAAACTATAAAGAAAATCAAGTAAAATGAAACATCTTGCTAGTTGGCCACCTCCAAGTCCCTCCATCCGTCGAACCACCTACTGGGGATTTCCTGAGAAAATAAAAGAGGGGGTGAGTTTCGAAACTAGTGTGTACCACCCTCAGCAAACAATAACATACAAGCAATCAATTGGGCCTAAGCCCTTTTTATAATAACATAGAAACATCATACATGCAATGCTGTGCAACCCTCCCCAAATAATCCATCCGCTACACACCATCTCCATCCCCCTATACACATCATATGGGGATGTCTACATCAACCCACCCATCCGATACACATCAATGGTAGCCCAGTTGCGGTACTACCTGCGTTGCAGCAAAGCTGCTAATGGGCTTAAAAGCCATCGGTGGATCCACGGTCATCAAGCAACCATGTGATCCTCATATACTCTATCCGTTCCATAATTCCCACCCATATGCAAACTAGGTAGCATATCATATGAATGCAGCATGTAACATCCACAAATCCTAAGTTTAACACATAGGGGTATGTTAGTCATTTTCACCCTTAGGGGCATTTCAATCATTTTTAAGTGTTATAGATTTAGTACTTACCTGGGTCCATTAACAAATCCCTATTGGCCAAAGTGAACAGGTACTGTGCACCAGGTAGGATTCTAGAGAAGAGGAGGTGGGTCATTAAGACCGCTTAAGTACCAAGCCCTCTCTAAATCCAATCCTAGACATACATATACCCATTACCACACTTCAACCTTATGACTAGTCCACGGTTGCAATTATGTGTTTAAGTTTTATGTATGTTTTAGCAGTTATCAGATACTAAGACCAAACCCATATATAAAGCCCAAATAAACCTACATACATGCAAAATGGCCCACTAAGCCCAATCTTATTTATATGGCCCATTAGGCCCAAATCACATCCATAAGGCCCATTAGGCCCAGATCTCATTCATATGGCCTATTAGGCCCAAATTAATTCCAGATCATGTAACATGCATTCCTAACTCGAACCAAATCAAACAATTTCACAAAACTTAGCCTCAGGGCCCATCGGCCCCATTTAGCCACTTTCGACTTTTCGACTTTCCAGCATTGCCGATATTATGTGTGTGTAGTGTTTGTACACATATTTAATTGTGAAGCATGCTACGATTCCTTAGCCACGAACCTATGATTAATCAAAACTAACAGTTAATCATACGCTTAGTATCGTTTCTCCCTTTTTATCAAAAGCCGAAAACATACCAATCCCTTACCTTGAATGATTAAGCCTATCAACCCTTCACTTATTCGCTAACCACAATTGATTTCAAGATCTGCGTTAAAGAACCTTGACTATCAAAGACTGCACAACCAAGTGATTTACATCCATAAAAAGTCACTCTTAACCAATCCTAACTAATTTAGCCAACCATTAATCCAAGAATTATAGATGAGTACACTTATCGATTGACTAGGGACTTTACCATACCAAAACCCAAGGCGTGAGGATAGTACCTCGTTAAAGAAACAACAACGATTAGGTAGAGAAACACAAGGGTTTGACCTAGTCAAGAGAATGAGTGAAAGACACAATAAGGGGTTTCGGCTAAAAATAAGATAATAAAGCGATTAAAACTTACCCCTTTTGTTGAATAAAGAAAGATTTGCTCTCTTACCGCCACAAGATTACTTGCCCACAAGATTTTTTATTATAGAGTGTGATTTTTAGAAGTGAGATTCAGTTTTACAAATGGAGAAAAAGAAATTGGTTTGACAAAGAATGAAACCCCAATGAGAGAATTTCTCTTCTAATTCGATAATAGAAGAAATATTATGGGAGGGAAGGAGAATTTGGTCTAGGCGCTTTTGTTTGGAAAAAAAGAAAGAAATTGTGATTACTCGAGTATTTTCCAAAGGGAAAGAAACTAAAAAGAATTGGGAGACTGTAAGGAACTTTCCCCTAATTAATCAACTAAAGCACACAAAAGCAACAAATGCCCTACTTACCCATATGACACACATATATATACTAAAAAAACTAATAAATAAAATAAAATAAACCTACACTCCCCAGTCTACTCAAACTTGTTACCAATTAAATTCCTTTGTTTTCTTCAAATTTTATTTTCATCTCCATCCAAAAATTCCTTTATTTAGCCAAAAATCCAATTTGAATTACATTCAAATTTCTTTCCCCGAACAACAGCCATCCTTTGGTGTTTTGGTCCACTTCAAACACCATCCCCACATCAACAGCAAAATAGCAGGTTATTGTGCATAAGGCAACTCGAAACCAAGACCTGCAGGCATCACCATACGCTACCAGCCACTAGGATTCGAACCTGCGACCACTCAAATCCATATCACACTTCTCGCCACTGCACCGCAACTCTTCTTGTGATATATTCCATTCCCAACTTCTTTTAAGGCCTAATTCCCAGCGATCGAATCATCCAAAGAAATCTAAAAATATTCACCAACACCCAGCTTCAAACCTTCAACCTCTTCACTATGATACACGCCCCTTGCCACTGCGCCGCCAGCTTTATTTGAGTCTTATTTCCTCCCTAATTAATTATAAACCTTTCTACCATGCTCCAGGTTTACTTAGAAAAAAAACCAACATTTAGCGCACGCCACGACTAGAACCCTGCTCCCCCTCTTGCTCCTAACACCTTTGCCACTGGGCCAGGCAGTTCTTTGTGTCGTGAATCAGACCCAACTAATTATAAGGCCTAAGCTCTGGCCTTCATACTAACATATACACAATAAAATTTTTTCCAAGTCCAAGACTTGAACCTTTTGCCACCAGCTTGTTCAGAACGCCCCAGGCCACCAAGCCACCTACTTTCTTGTGCTATCTTTTAGCCCAAAAATATTTTAAAAACCTTCTGACTAACACCAACCTCACTTAAGGGTAAAACCAAAATTTTTGCTAAAGCCTTAGATCGAGCCCAGGACTTTTCCAACACTACCAACCCTTCCTAAATCACCTAAAAATTAAACTAAACATGCAATCATTTTTTTCAAACACACTTAATTCATTATTCCCTTTTTTTTTTCCCGATCGACAAAATCCATTCTCTCGACACACGAAACCCATTTATTCTAGGCCCAATTTTCAGGGCATTACATAATCATTTTACATGACATTCTGCATTCATGCAACTATCATCCATAATACATTTAGTTAGGAGCATTCGATTCATTCTGATCATTGCATCCTAAGAATTATGCATAAACATAAGTCAATAAATCAATTCTACGATTCTCAAATGCTCGGCATGCTGCATCTCATCACTCGAATAGATCAAAATGTCATCAATGAACACTACAAAAAAATGGATCCAAATACAGTCTGAATATCCGATTCATCAGATCCATAAACACTGTAGGAGCATTAGTTAGTCCAAAAGGCATCACTAAGAATTCATAATGTCCGTACCTCATTCTGAAGGCGGTTTTGGCACATCAGATTCTTTAACTCTCAACTGATAGTAGCCCGATCTCAAATCTATCTTAGAAAACACTGTAGCTCCTCTCAGCTGATCAAACAAATCATCGATCCGAGGTAACGGATATTTGTTCTTTATCGTCACTTTGTTCAATTGTAGATAATCAATACACATTCTCATAGTTCCATATTTCTTTTTCACAAATAATATGAAGCTCCCCAAGGTGAGAAACTCGGTCGTGCAAATCCTCTGTCGGTCAATTCTTGCAACTGAGATTTCAACTCTTTCAATTCTGTTGGTGCCATTCTGTATGGAGATATTTAAATAGGAGCAGTTCCCGGCACTAACTCAATACCAAATTCAACTTCCCTAATCGGAGGTAATCCCTATAACTCTTCTGGAAACACATCTAGAAACTCACATACCACAGGCACAGATTCAACTATCTTTTCTGACACTTTTGTATCAATCACGTACGCCATATTAGCTTCTCAACCCATTCTCACATAGTTCATAGCTTTCATCGCAGATACAATAGCTGGTAATCCTTTCATATCACTGGATTCAATTCGAACTATCTCACCATTCTGACTCTTCAATTAATACTCTTTCTCTTACAATTCACGATGGCATTATGCAAAGTAAGCCAATCCATACCCAGAATTATGTCAAACTCATCGAATGGTAACAACATCAAATTAACCGGAAAACATAAATCATGAAACATCAATAAGCAATTCTTGCACACTTTATCCACCAAAACACACTTGCCTAAGGGGTTTGACATTCTAACCACAAATTCAGTAGACTCAAAAGGTAGAGTTTTACTCGATACTAGATTCACACACACATAGGAATGGGTTGATCCTGGATCTATCAATGCAATGACATCAGTATCAAATAAAGTGAAAATATCGGTGATGACGTCTAGAGATGATGCTTCCTCTCATGCACGTATAGCATAGGCTTGGACAGGTGCTCTTGCTTCTAACCTCATATCTGTATCAGTTGTCCCTCTCTAGCTTTCACTCACATTTTTGGTGTTTCTGGGTGGTCTACCCCTAGCTATCACATTACTCGGTCTTTCATTCTGAACATTTTCTTCTTCGATCATCTTTGGGCAATCTCGAATAAAATGATCTCGAGATCCATATTTATAACAAACTCTATTGTTGTATTTTCCCCAGCACTCTCCCATATGTCGTCTCCCACATTGTCTACACTCGGGCTTATTACTCTTAACACTGTCAACACTTGATTCATTCAGAGCTTGAATTCGTAAACTAGTACTTTGTCTCGAACGATCTCTATTTGGATGTCCAAACAAAGCATTTCAACGATTGCTTGCATCCCTATATCTCTTTGTAGAAGGTTGAGAAAATTTATTCATCGATCTCTTTCTTTCATCTCGAGCTTTAGAATTAGCTTCCTTCTTTTCTTTACTGAGTTCCTTAGCTTTGCATGCTCTTTCCATTAGTACAATGAATTTATTTATATCCAGTACCCCAACCAACAACTTAATGTCTTCATTCAATCCCTCTATGAAACGTTTGCACACAGTAGCTTCAGTCGAAACACATTCTCTTATGTATTAATTCAATCTTACAATTCTGCTTTCGTACTCGAATGAGACAAACGACCTACTTGATTGTAAAAACTCTTTACGTTTCTGATCAATGAAGCGTTGACTGATATACTTCTTTCTGAACTCAGCTTGAAAGAAATCCCAGGTGATTCTTTCTCTTGGAACCACAGATATCAATGTTTTCCACCAGTTATAAGACGTGTCTCTCAACAAGGAAACTGCACACTTAATGCACTCTTCAGGATTCAATGACATGTCATCGAATATTTGAATTGTATTCTCAAGCCAAAAATTAGCTCGCTCAGCATCATCATTGGCTGTGGCCCTAAACTCTTTGGCCCTGTACTTCCGGATCTTGTCTACATGTGGTTTATTCATTCTGTTTGGATCTACAACTTGCGGCACAACAGGTACTTGTGTGGGTGGAGGTTGTGGAGCAGTCGAATTCGTTCTAACAAATTCTAAAAACCATTCACTCATCATACGGACAAAGACTTGCTTAGCCTCTCATCCCTCATTACTTTCATTCGGCCTAGATGTGGCCGGCGCTGTCCCTTGAGTGGGAGCAGGCGCATTACTCTCTACATTGTTAGCAACTGCTCGATCGGGATCCATTACTATATTAAAACACATTTCAACTGTCAGTATTCATCACACTATCGTAACTTCATAGTATGACATGTATAGCTAGACTCACACACGCTACGTTAGTTTGAGAATCGACTAAACCGTAGCTCTGATACCAATTAAAATGTAACACCCCTAACCCGAGACCATCGTCAAAATAGGGTTAAGAGGTATTATCGAACAATTGGAACATTTAACATCTAAATGTACAACACAAAGTCAATCATCAGTATAGCTCATCAAATTCATAACATATAGACCCTTATTGAAGTATATAAGACCTCAAATACTTGCTAGAAAAGGATCGGGACTAAATCAAAACACATATAGAAGTTCTCGAACACATACAACTTAACCAAAAATACAGGGGACACACGCCCGTAGGGATAGGCTGTGCCTCACCCACGGCTACTTGACACACCCTTGTGTCCTCCCCGTGGTCATATACTGCCAAAATCAACACGGCTATCAAGTACACCTGTGCTAAGGCCATGTCCTACTAAGTCATATACTGCCATTTCTCACACGATCTTTAGGCATGCCCGTGCCATGACCTTGTACTTCTTAAGCTAGCTACTGACTTTACCCCACGGTTACTAGGCACGCCTATGTGCCATGGCCGTGTGACATTATAGGTCATTTGCAAGACCAAAATGCCACCCAAAAAGGGTCATTTCTACAAGCCAATCATCAAGACATAACATACCTATTTAACAACCAAACATATACCAAATTGACCATTCAATCTATACATTCAATGCCATTCTCATTCATGCCAAATTACAAACTAAAATTCATATTATCACAAGCATTAATCATCCATTTTGCTTAGCCAAACTTAACCATTTCATATGCATCACACCATACCAAAATTTGTATCATATAACTCATTCATTCAAGCATTTATTAACTCAAAACTTACCAAAACATATGGCTAAGTCCACTTCATAAACATATACACATAACTAGCCTATACATGCCATATTTCATCTATAAACATTCTTTCAAAAGTACCAAAATAGAATGCCGATAGTGTGATTGAGAAGCTGACGATCCCAAATCCGAGCTAACTTTACTAACACTGCAAGGCAAAGAAATAATTCACATAGTAAGCTTTCCAAAGCTTAGTAAGTTCGATATACAATACAATTATCTCATTAATCTAACTAATGTACATAATAAACAATCACTTAGATCACTTATCTCACATTCATATCATCTCATCTATAGCTAAAATACTCATTCATTCAATCATGGCTTGTCTATAACTCATCAACCAAAAAGGTTCAACACATACCTTAGCTAACACTTAGTTATCCACTTCCAAGCTATTCAATGCTCGATATTACATTTTGATCACCCTTTGATATTCGTTCAACTTAACTGCACACTCAGTGCCACATATATATATTTGAAGCATAATTTTTATCGCACACTTAGTGCCTATTCTTTTAACCAACTCGTCTCGGTGTCGCACACACAGTGCCAATTCAATAAGCCAAAGCGTTCATATCATCGCACACATAGTGCTATTCATTTCTATTTCGATTTCAATTTTGCACACTTAGTGCCATCAACTAAAATCGTGCACATAGCAACTCACACACACACACACACACACACACACACACACACACACACACATATATATTCATTTCATATTGCTAAAACACATCTCAAATACATGTATTATATCCGAACTTACCTTGGATGTCAAACTATCGATACGGTCGATTAATCGAGCACTTTATCTTTGCCTCGATCTCGATCCGAACCTCTCCTCTCTTGGTCTATACACATTCAAATTCAATCCATTCAATCATCAAATCATTCATTTTAGTCCAAACACACATATTTAGGGCATTTTGCAAAATAGTCCTCACATTTTCACATTGCGGCACTTTAGTCCTTAATACATCAAATCACCAAATACACATAATTTGCTTGTATTCAAGCCTAGTCGAATTCTTACTATGTTCATAAAAATCCACATATTTCATTTATTTCACATTTTAGTCCCTTAATTTACACCTTTCACAATTTAGCCCAAAATACTCAATTTCACTAAAAATTCAAATACAAACTATGTTAACCCAACACCAAGTTTTCATATTTCACCAACTAACATCACAAAGCTCAAGTGTTCATCAATGGCTCATCACAAAAACATCATCAATTCACAAAATTACAACATGGGCTAGCTAGAGCACGAGCAAAGATTACAAAAACGTAGAAATTATAAAAAACCAAACTCAAAACATACCTTGATTAAGCCAAAGTCCTAGCCAAAACTTAACAAGCTCTTAACCCTTTCTTTCCTCTCTATTTTTGGTTGGAAGAACAAAAATGAACATGTTTCATCATTTTGTTTTGTTTAATATTAACTTAATAATCCCTTTTACCATTTTGCCCTTTTATTAGTCATATAAGACAAATATATATTAAGGCCAATTTGTCATTTAACACTCCACTATCTTAAAAATGGTTCATTAACAACATAAGGCCTCCTCCTTAAAAAGCCATCAACATTTAAGTACTTATAAATCAGCACACTGCTTTTACTCTTTACGCGATTAAGTCATTTCTCTTAATTCGACACCAAAATGATCAAATCATCATGCAGAATTTTCACACAGACTATGTCACATACTATTCACACAAAAAATAATATTAAATTAACATTTCAACCTCAAATTTTTGGTCTCGACCACTGTTCCGACTAAGGTCTAAATCGGGCTGTTACAGGAGCAGACTGAAGAAAGTAAGTCTTATTTCCCTGAAGTTGTAGTGGAAAAGACTAAAGTTACAAATCCTATACCTCTGAAGTTCAAGTAGGTCAGATCAAATGTACCAAATCCAAACCTTATCTACCTAAAGTCACAGCGGATCAGACTAAAGATAGCAAATCTTATCTCCCCAAAGTTGCAGTGGAGCAGATTGAAGCTACAAGTTTAATTTCCTTGAATTGGATCAAAGCGCTAGTTCTTATACCCCTGAAGATGCAGTGGTATGGAATGAAGCTACTTGAAGAAGAAAATCACAAAAGAAGTCTAGATTCGGCAAGACCGGGCAAAATTTGCCCTTTTAAGTCATTGCTCCAGTTTCGTTACGCGACAACGAGTAAAGAGGGGCAGCTATACGGGCCCAAATTTGCCCGAGCCAATTAACCAGAATAAAAAACCAAACAAAAATAATTAAAGTCCAGCTTTTTTACAAACTCGATATAATAAAAATAGCCTAATTATTAAACTAACCCAATACAACCCTAAGCTCACTAGGCCAAAATAAAACAAAAATCAGAAACCTTAGCAACTGAGGTGCGCCATAGTAGCCTCCGCCGTACACCCCAAGAGCGCGTCGCCACATCAACAGTCATTCCTACGCATGCCGTACCTCCGCAGCCAGCAAGCATATGGCCTTCATACCTGCACAAGAAAACAAATGATAGCAAAGAAATAGAATAATAGTGTATTTTCTTTATTTATCTTTTGGCTTTAAAGAGAAGATGTAATATCCTGAATTATGGCTTATGCGTTATTATTAAAATGTGTGAAATAGCATGTCATTGTGAGTTTGAATGTGTATTTATGAATGTTTGTGAACTTAAGAATAATAGGAAAATACTTTAGAAAATATTAAGTTTTAAGTTTTAAGAGGAAGCTAAGTTGATATGGCCTTAAGAGAAAATGTAAGGGAAATGAGACATGAAGTTGGGCTTGGGAAAGTGGCTACAAGGCGCCACTTAGGGCCTTAGCAAGTGACGCCATTATCAAGGGAAGGGGCAGGGTTGAGTAGCGTGGAAGCACTTGGAGGTTTTATTTTTATTATTATTTATTTTGGCAAAAGGGAGAGAGGTGGAATGCATAGGGACTTCATTTGGATGAGCTTTAGTTAATTTTAAACTCTTTTTAGATTTCGACTAAGGAGGTGATAATTATGATTTAATCAATTAATTTAAAATAAGGGATAAGAGGAAAAACAACAAGCGAGAGGCTAGCGAAATTGTGAAGCAAGTGTTCATCTTCTCTTTTATTTTGTTAAGCCAAAATACTCCACTGCTAGCTGAATTTACATTCCACCATTGCGAAACCTTCAAGCTCTTTCCTTCTCATCTTTTGTTGAATCGAAACTCTCTAAGTTTTCATCTAAAAACTGAAACTCCTTCACCCTCACCATTGCTGAATAGTTCATCACCATTTGAAGCCATAGCCGAATCTCTAGGTGCTTATTTTCTCCTTCTTCTATTGTGAGTCTTAAAAGCTGAAACCTACTTTGGTCTTCACAAATAGCGTGGGGTGGTAAGTGTCTCTCCATAAACAATCATTTTTTTGATGGTGTGCCGAAACCAAGTATTTGGTCTTAGTTCTTATAGCATGGCCTAATGTAATAGTGCCATTAAGTGTGTTCTTTTGTGTGTAGCTGGAGGAAGGAAGCATTGAGGGAGTCTCTTAGATTCGATTACCTAAGGTAAGTATTAGGTATTATTCGGCCAAGGGCCATGGTTATGGATTTATGTATTAAAGCCGAATCTAACATATGTGTATAGGGAATTCGGCATCTCCATAGTCAAGTGGTGTTTTCGGGATTTTAGATTCACAAAGGTAAGTGAATCTGACATTCGACCAAGGCCTTATTATGGTATTTAAATCTTTTTCTTCTTCACTTTTAAGCTGAAAACTAACCAAGTCAATAGATCTAGTGATTAGCCGATTACAGGAAGGAGCATAGCAAAGTTTCGGGATTTGATCTTAAATCCAATCGGCAACAAGGTAAGTTTTGGTTTCAAAAGTCCTTCGGGATTTAATAATCTAGCCGAATAGGTTTTGCTAATATGTCTACTAATGGCCGATTATAGGAATTAAAGGATCTAAGGCTTTAGATCGGGTTTTTCGGGATTTAAGTGAACCACTAAGTGTATCAGGTGTGTACCCCACACTATTTCTTAATAAGATTTATGGCAATGTTTAATATATATGTGTTATTAAGAATGTGAAAAGTATGGCTAAGGTACCATATAGCGGTACAAAAGTACTGCAGTGCGTTTTCCTATTCCTCTTGGGATTATGATAAGATCTGTTAAAACACGTATGTGAATCTATAAGAATGTGAATAGAGAATATGGCATAATAATGCATGATTTTGTATGACATGGGCATTTGGGTGAATATGAAAGGGGAAGTGAATGTGGTGACTATTGTCACATTATCTGAATGTGGTGACTTCGGTCACATTATCTGAATGTGGTGTCTCAAGACACAAAATATTATCTGGTGGCTATGCCACAAATTTATAAAGGCGATGAGCACGTCATTATGTAAGCGCCGCCCGATGGTGCGTAGCGGATGGAGGTTGACTTAGTAGTCCCCACGGTGTGCGAGTTGATCTGGTGATGTGTAGCAGATGGCATCTAGGTTTGGGTTGGGTTTGCATCATATTATTTAAATGCTATACGTACATGTATGACTTGATATGTCTAAATTTGTTAAGGCTTAGTCTTTGTGGTTACACATTGAGTCTATTGACTCACCTGTTGTGGGAACATTTTTCGGTGTGATCGGTAATGGACCAAGATCGGCGGGGAGCTTAATGGTGGCCATGCTCAAGAAGGAATTTTATGATTTTGAAATTTATTTTCATTTAAGTACTTTAATTTATTTGGGTTTGTTTTGATGTAATAAGGCCATAGTGATAAGCGGTTTATGCATGCATTTTAATTATTTTAATACGTTACTAAATTTATCAAATTAAAGATCAAATGTTTTATTTGAAAATAGACCCTAAATGTTTTGACGCTTAAATTCACATGATTTTAATTAAAGATAAAACCTATTTTTTGACATATCTTTTAATTTAAACGTTTTAAACTTAACAATGGCATCCTTATAAAAACTTATATTTCCAAAATAAATTGGTTTCCAACTTGAGCCCAACCCAAAAACAATCTTTCTTTCAAAACACATCATTTTTCCAAAGTCACAAAAGAATTTTGAACCGGATTACATCGAGAAACATACCAGATCCGGTCGAGGCTCATGGGCCAGGTTTGGGGTGTTTCAGCTTGGTATCAGAGCCCAGTTTTTAAACTCTCAGCCTTGGGTTTAAGGCCCAAAATGTTTTCAAAGTTGAGCCCAAAAGGAATTTTTGTGAACTAAGTAGGTTTTTCTGGCATGGCACACTAAGTCTCCGACCCGAAGTCCATCAGGTAAGTATTCCGATCTCTTGTGTGATTTATATTATGATTTATAGAAGGGTAGAAATGGAACGTAGAATAGAGAATAAGTACTTGAACCTTAGGACTAGTGTACCCCAACAAATACATAAAACTTAAATGACTAACTAAACAAACCTGTGGTTAAGTCGCCGAGTTAGGGTGTGGCAACCATGGTGCGTATGTTTAGGATTGGTTTGGTGGGAGCTTGGTATTTAAGCGATCAGCGTGACTCACCTCCTCTCCACTCGAATCCTACAGTGCGTAGCCGGTTCACCCTAACCAAGAGGACTTATTCATAAGCTAAACTCAATAACTAAAACCGAAAGGGACTAGCAGTATTTTTATGGAAACCCTAGCTTTAAAATCCCTATATTACCCTTTTAAGTGTAGCAAAAGATTATTGTGAAAATTTTTCCAAAATATTTCCTATTTGTAAAATTACTAAAATGCCCCTAGTGGTAAGATTACCAAAATGCCCTTGGTTTATAAAATACTTATATTACCCACAGTTTTATCAAAACTTCTTTACTTTATAAAATTTCCCTGCTTTGCAAAGGTATCCATAAAACCCTAACTTGTGAAAATTCAAAATACCCTGATTTGAAAATTTACGAAATTGCCCTTAACTTACAAAATTATCAAAATGACCACGAATCCAAAATTTTACAACATCACCGATTTGGAAAGTAAAATTCTCAAAAGAACCCCAAGTTTTGTAAATTTTGAAATATCCTTGATTTATTAAGATTTATAAATTTACGGGTTAATTACCAAAATACCTCAATTTCAAAATTTCCAAAATACCCCCAGGAATGCAAAATTACCAGAATACCCTTATTGAAAAAATCACCAAGGAACCTTATTTTGACAAATTACGAAAATAGTTTGTAGGGCAAAAAAAATACCCCTAGGATAGGAACGGACAGAAATGTCTGAAGAGTGAATGTGTATGGGAGATACTATGGAATGGATGTGCTTTTCTGTGAATTAGGATAGAAAACTTGAAACTTTGAATGATCAAAATAATTGCTACTAAAAATCTTCTCATAAAACTTCCTCGCTAATAATCAGTGAAACAATGGCTAATGCATAAAATTTCTTAATCAAATTAAAGCGCAGTAGTAGAAATGAGCTCCAGAGGACGTGGTCGCAATGTACAAGGACGCGGTCGGGGTAGAATGACCGTGTCAGAACCCGTTAGATCAGGTCAAGGATTTGAAAATGAGGTACCACCACCAGCTGTTGGTGTTGAGCAGCAAGATCAGACGGGAGAAGATGTTATATCGCAGGCTGTGCTGCGAGTTCTTGAAATGGTGGCTGGTGCTGGAGGGAATTTGGTAGCTCGAAAATCTGTACCCGAGCGATTCGAGCCAACGGAGCTGAAGTGTTCCGTGGCATATTTGGTGTGGCACCCAGTACAGCTGAATATTGGTTGGAAGCAACCGAGCGCATTATGGATGAGCTCGATCTGGCTCCTGAGGAGAAGTTGAAAGGAATGGTGGAACTGCTACGCGATGAAGCTTATCAATGGTGGTTAACAGTTCGGGATGGTGCCACAGTTGAGGATCTGACCTGGGAATATGTTAAGGCAGCATATCAGAAGAAATATGTCGGCACACGTTATACTGATGAGCAGTGGAAGGCATTTCTGGGGCTGGTTCAAGGGAACAAGTCCGTAGTAGAGGATAAAGCTAAATTCCTGAGGTTGAGTCGGTATGCTCAATGAGTAGTGGCTACGGAGCATGAGCGGTGTGTCCGGTTTAAGGACGGACTAAGGGATGACCTGAGGTTGTTAGTCACTCCACATCAAGAATGGGAGTTTTCTACTTTAGTAGAGAAAGCTAAGATAGCGGAAGGAATTAAGGACTCTGTGAGGCAGAACACTGACTGGAATAAGCAGAAGAGAGGATTTGAGTCATCTGGATCATCTGGGAATGCTTAGAAAAGGCCTAGAGTTGATGGGCCGCGAGGTTAGCAAACTGGTACTAGATGGAAATATCGTACTTATGAGCAGTGTGGGAAGAAACACTTAGGCGAATGCTGGAAGAAGACAGGTGGATGTTTCAAATGTGGGTTAAAGGACCACATGATTGAGGACTGCCCAATGAGACCAGATGGGAATCGACCAGTAGCTCAGAATGCTAATCAGACCGGTAGAGGTGGACAGCAACCTCAGTAGGGCCGTGGTCCGAATAATAGAGGAAATGGTACTGGTAGAGGACGTGGAACACTGGGCTGAGTTACTACTAATACTGAGGCAGGACAGTCGGGTTTGGTTTATGCGGTTCACCGTAGGGAAGAGAGAGACGCACCGGACATCATAACTAGTACATTCTTTGTATTTGCAAAGCCTTATTATGCTTTGATTGATGTGGGCTCGACCCATTCTTATGTTTCCTATAGTGTAGTTGAAACACTAGGCATAGCCTCTGAACCTTCTAGTAGGGAGATGACTGTAGTAAGTCCACTAGGTCAAACTGTAGTGGTGAATAAGGTATTTCAAAGTGTACCTTTAGAAATTCAAGGCTTGGTATTTTCTGCCGACCTGATGGAACTTCCCTTTGGAGAGTTTGATCTCATTCTTGGAATGGAGTGGCTAGTGGACCATCGGTACGTGTTGAATTTGCTTGACTAAGCAAATGGAGTTAAGGACCCGGAGGATGAGGTGGTCATTATGATAGGAGAAAGAAGAGACTACTTGTCTAATGTAGTTTGGTGCTAAAAAGGTGAAAAGATGGTTCGTAAAGGGTGCAAGGCATTTTAGCCTTCGTAAGTGCGTTAGATGGAAAGGAAGAAGGTGTTGGTGGAGTTAGAACAGTAAGGGATTTCGAAGATGTGTTTCCGGAGGAATTACCAGGAATACCCTCAGACATGGAGGTGAAGTTTGGAATTAACTTGCTACCGAGAACAGCTCTGTGTCAATCGCCCCTTATAGAATGGCACCAAAGGAGTTGGTGGAACTCAAGGCTCAAATCCAAGAATTGCTGGATCGTGGGTTTATCTGACCTAGTGTGTCTCCATGGAGAGCACCGGTCCTGTTCGTGAAGAAGAAGGACGGAACTATGCGTATGTGCATAGACTATCGTCAGTTGAATAAGATGACCATCAAGAACAAGTATCCTTTGCCAAGGATTGATGACTTGTTCGATCAGCTTAAGGGGGCGGCGGTGTTCTCAAAGATCGACTTAAGGTCAAGATATCATCAGTTGAAGGTGAAGGAGGCAGATATCCATAAGACATCCTTTAGGACAAGATACAGCCACTATGAGTTTGTGGTAATGCCTTCGAGTTGACAAACGCCCCAGCCACGTTCATGGATATCATGAAGCGGGTTTTCAACCTTACTTGGATAGGTTAAATCGTGGTGTTCATCGACGACATCCTTGTATACTCAAGGCGAGGAGGAGCATGATGAGCATCTCGGATCGTCTTTGCAAGTATTGAGGGAGAAGAAGCTTTATGCCAAATTCAGCAAGTGTGAATTTTGGCTTAGGGAAGTTGCCTTCTTAGGGCATGTGGTGTCAGTAGAAGGAATAAGGGTGGATTCTAGAAAGATTGAAGCGGTGTTAGATTCGAAACCACCTAAGTCGGTGGCAGAGATTCGTAGTTTCTTGGGATTGGTAGGCTATTACAGAAGGTTTGTAGAAGGGTTCTCGTCAATAGCCGCGCTTTTGACAAAGTTGCTAAGGAAGGAAGTACCCTTTGTATGGACGGATAAGCAACAGGAGAGTTTTAAAAAACTTAAGAGGATATTGACAGAAGCTCCAGTGTTGATTCAGCCTGAGGCAAGAAAAGATTTTACGGTGTATTGTGATGCTTTCCATACAGGGTTGGGTTGCGTATTGATGCAAGACGGGAAGGTAATCGCATATGCGTCCTGACAGTTGAGGCCAAATGAGGTGAACTACCCGACGCATGACTTGGAATTAGCAGCAGTGGTCTTCGCTCTTAAGGTATGGAGGCACTACCTTCATGGCGAAAAGTCGACGATCTACACAGACCACAAGAGTCTCAAGTATCTATTGACTCAGAAGGAGTTGAATCTGAGGTAGCGAAGGTGGGTGGAATTACTGAAGGATTACGACTGTTCTATAGAGTATCACCCGGGCAAAGCAAATATAATGGCAGATGCCCTAAGTCGGAAAGTTGCGTCGGATCTGAGGGCAATGTTCACACACTTGAGTTTGTATGATGATGGAAGCCTATTAGCAGAGTTGCAAGTCAAGCCGATGTGGTTGAATGAAGTGAAAGAGGGACAGTTGGCTGATGAGGACCTAAGTGCTAAGCTACTGAATGTGAGAATGGAGAGTTGGAAGATTATGGCATTAATGGTGAAGGAGTGTTGTGTTTCAAGAGCAAGGATGCAGATGCTCGAGGATAAGGAACTTAGGCGAAGGATTCTTCGAGAATCGCATAGTAGCCCTTATGCTATGCATCCCGGAGGCACTAAGTTGTCTGAGATACTTGAGGGAGCGATTTTGGTGGCTGGTCTAAAAAAGAAGTTACAGAATTTGTCGGCAAGTGTTTGACGTGTCAGCAAGTTAAGGCCGAACACCAAGTTCTGTCAGGGTTGCTTCAGCCAATCGAGACTCCACAGTGGAAGTGGGAGAGAATTACCATGGACTTCGTTAGTGGGCTTCCCCTTACGCCTACTAAAAAGGACTCGGTATGGGTAATAGTGGACCATTTGACCAAGTCCGCGCACTTTATTTCGGTGAGAGTCGATTATTCTTTGTAGAAGTTGGCAAAGTTGTATGTGGCGGAAGTCGTAAGGTTGCAAGGAGTGCCAGTGTCGATTATCTCAGATAGGGACCCAAGGTTTACTTCTCGGTTTTGGAAAGCGTTACATCAGGCTTTAGGCACTAAGTTGGATTTTACTATGGCTTTTCATCCACGAACGGGCAGTCTGAGTGGGTAATCCAAGTGTTGGAGGATATGTTGAGGGGCTGTGTGATGGATTTCAGAGGAAGTTGGGAGGAATATTTGCCTCTAGTGGAATTTGCCTACAATAACAGCTACCAAGCCAAGATTCGGATGGCATCGTCTGAAGCCTTTGTATGGTCGAAGTGTCGGACTCTTACATGTTGGGCGGAATTGGGAAAGCGTCGAGTTTTGGGTCGAGTTAGTGGCGAATCCGAAGAAAAGGTTGAGATAATTCGGGCACGGTTAAAGGAAGCATCTAATAGACAGAAATCGTATGCGGATATCAAAAGGAAAGAAATAGAATTTGATATGGGAGACTAAGTGTTTCTTAAAGTTTCACCTTGGAAAAAGGTAATGAGATTTGGTCGGAAAGGGAAGTTAAGTTCGAGGTTTATAGGACCTTATAAGGTTTTGAAACGAATTGGACCAGTGGCATATCAGTTGGAGTTGCCACCGGAGTTGAAGCAGATGCACGACGTATTCCATGTGTCCATGCTATGCCGTTACCGATCGGATCCATCTCATGTAGTCCCGGTTGAAGAGGTGGAGCTAAGGCCAGATTTGTCCTATAAGGAGGAGCAGATTCAGATTCTAGAACGAGATGTGAAAGTGTTACGACAAAAATTAGTACCTTTGGTCAAGGTGTTATGGCACAATCATGGATCAGAGGAAGCTTCGTGGGAGCTAGAGGAGGCAATACGACAGCAATACCCTCGCTTATTCCAGCCAGGTAATTTCGAGGATGAAATTATTTTAAGGGGGTAGAACTGTAATATCCCGAATTATGGCTTATGCGTTATTGTTAAAATGTGTGAAATAGCATGTCATTGTGAGTTTGAATGTGTATTTATGAATGTTTGCAAACTTAAGAATAATAGGAAAATAATTTAGAAAATGTTAAGTTTTAAGTTTTAAGAGGAAGCTAAGTTGATATGGCCTTAAGAGAAAATGTAAGGGAAATGAGACATGAAGTTGGGCTTGGTAAAGTGGCTACAAGGCGCCACTTAGGGCCTTAGCAAGTGACGCCATTATCAAGGGGAAGGGGCCAGGGTTCGAGTAGCGTGGGAAGCACTTAGAGGTTTTTATTTTTTATTATTTATTTTTGGCAAAAAGGGGAGAGAGGTGGACGGCATAGGGACTTCATTTGGATGAGCTTTAGTTAATTTTAAACTCTTTTTAGATTTCGGCTAAGGGAGGTGATAATTATGATTTAATCAATTATTTTAAAATAAGGGGATAAGAGGAAAAACAACAAGCAGAGGCTAGCCAAAATTGTGAAGCAAGTGTTCATCTTCTTTTATTTTGTTAATCCAAAATACTCCATGTGCTAGCCGAATTTACATTCCACTATTGCTGAAACCCTCAAGCTCTTTTCTTCACATCTTTTGTTGAATCGAAACTCTCTAAGTGTTCATCTAAAAATCAAAACTCCTTCACCCTCACCATTGCTGAATAGTTCTTCACCATTTAAAGCCATAGCCGAATCTCTAGGTGCTTATTTTCTCCTTCTTCTATCGTGAGTCTTAAAAGCCAAAACCTACTTTGGTCTTCACAAGTAGCGTGGGGTGGTAAGTGTCTCTCCATAAACAATCGTTTTTTTTATGGTATGCTGAAACCAAGTATTTGGTCTTGGTTCTTATAGCATGGCCGAATGTCATAGTGCCATTAAGTGTGTTCTTTTGTGTGTAGCCGGAGGAAGGAAGCATTGAGGGAGTCTCTTGGATTCGATTACCTAAGGTAAGTGTTAGGTATTATTTGGCCAAGGGCCATGGTTATGGATTTATGTATTAAATCCAAATCTAACATATGTGTATAGGGAATTCGACATCTCCATAGTCAAGTGGTGTTTTCGGGATTTTAGATTCACAAAGGTAAGTGAATCTGACATTCGGCCAAGGCCTTATTATGGTATTTAGATATGTTTCTTCTTCTTTTAAGCGAAAACTAACCAAGTCAATGGATCTAGTGATTAGCCGATTACGAGGAAGGAGCATAGCAAAGTTTGGATTTGATCTTAAATCCAACCGGCAACAAGGTAAGTTTTGGTTTCAAAAGTCCTTCGGGATTTAATATCTAGCCGAATAGGTTTTGCTAATATGTCTACTAATGGCCGATTATAGGAATTAAAGGATCTAAGGCTTTAGATCAGGTTTTTCGGGATTTAAGTGAACCGCTAAGTGTATCAGGTGTGTACCCCACACTATTTCTTAATAAGAATTATGGCAATGTTTAATATATATATGTGTTATTAAGAATGTGAAAAGTATGGCTAAGGTACCATATAACGGTACAAAGTACTCAGGTACATTTTCCTATTCCTACTGGGATTATGATAAGATCTGTTAAACCACGTATATGAATCTATAAGAATGTGAATAAAGAATATGGCATAATAATGCATGATTTTGTATGACATGGGCATTTGGGTGAATATGAAAGCGAAGTGAATGTGGTGACTATTGTCACATTACGAATGTGGTGATTGGTCACATTATCGAATGTGGTGTCTCAAGACACAAAATATTATCTGGTGGCTATGCCACAAATTTATAAAGGCGATGAGCACGTCATTTATGTGATCGCCTTCGATGGTGTGTAGCGGATGGAGGGTTGACTTAGTAGTCCCCACGGTGTGCGAGGTTGGTACGGTGATGTGTAGCGGATGGCATCTAGGTTTGGGTTCGGGTTTGCATCATATTATTTAAATGCTATACGTACATGTATGACTTGATATGTCTAAATTTGTTAAGGCTTAGTGTTGTGGTTACACATTGAGTCATTGACTCACCTGCTTTGGGAACATTTTTAGGTGATGATCGGTAATGGACCCGGGTCGATTGGAGCTTAATTGTGGCCATGCTCAGCAAGGAATTTTATGATTTTGACATTTATTTTCATTTAAGTACTTTAATTTATTTGGGTTTGTTTTGATGTAATAAGGCCATAGTGATAAACGGTTTAAGCATGCATTTTAATTATTTCAATACGTTACTAAATTTATCAAATTAAAGATCAAATGTTTTATTTGAAAATAGACCCTAAATGTTTTGACGCTTAAATTCACATGATTTTAATTAAAGATAAAACCTATTTTTCGACATATCTTTTAATTTAAACGTTTTGAACTTAACAATGGCATCCTTATAAAAACTTATATTTCCAAAATAAATTGGTTTCCAACTTGAGCCCAACCCAAAAACAATCTTTCTTTCAAAACACATCATTTTCCCAAAGTCACAAAAGAATTTTGAACCGGATTACATCGAGAAACATGCCAGATCCGGTCGAGGCTCATGGGCCGGGTTTGGGGTGTTTCAGAAGAAATAGATTGTAAGTTTTTTTTACGAACAAGCAGACACACGAAATACAAAAAAAAATAGAAAACAGTTTCAATGGTGAATTTTTTTTTATTTGTGTTTAAGTCCTTATTTTTCATTGTAACACCCCAAACCCGACCCAAACACTATGACCAAATTCGGTATGTTACAGATGAAAACATTTGAAAACCCTTGTTTAGCCGATTTAATTTAAAGTAAAAGATATTGTCTTATTTAAAAAAAAACAGTTGAGGTGTATAAAGAAATCAATACTTAGTTCGTTTAAAAAAATATATATTAAATCGATTATTCGGGACCACGAATGAATTTAGATCATTTGAATATGGTAATTTAACAAAAGGATTAAGTTGCTAAGGTGATAAAACAGGTTTTACGTTTAAATTTAAGAAAACTTGTGGGATGATTAATTATACTTAGATATAGTTATTGGGTGAGCTAAGTATAAGAGTCAATTACTTGAAGTAAATCTAGAGGAAGGGTAAAATGATAGAAGGAAGAATTTTAGAGAAATTTAAGGCCCTAGTGATCATTCGGCCATTGAGGAGAAGTTCCAATTAGTTGCTAATAGTATTGTAGTGCATTGTGAGTAAAATTGATTAAGTTAAATGTATAAATTTTTGTGTGATTATTGTTTTAAATTAAATAAATGAAGTAAGAAATCCGGTTCCTAGTTTTTCTTAATTAAGCTATGTGTATTTTGTTTGTTGAACAAATGGAAGAAACGAATGTAAATACAACTTATTTGACATTTCTTAGATCGGAACAAAAGACAAAGAACTAGATCGAGGCAAAACAAAGGTTCTTGAATAGCCGATTTACACGGACTATCAACAACCGAGGTATGTCCTTTAGCTAAAGAATGTTAACGACTTAATTATGATTCATTATGGCCGAATGTATGGTGGTATAGTTGGTTGATGATTGAAGTTGGTTATGTGAAATAAATTGTTGGATTGCATAATGATATAGTAAATTTTATTGGTTTAATGTGAATGAGCTCAATTGAGTTAAACATATGTATATAATAGTTGTGAAGTGTGTGTGGAGAATGTTTGATTACATTGATTTAATTCGGGCTTCGTGCTCAGCAGCCCTTGATGTCGGTGATTTAATTAGGGCTTCGTGCCTAAGGTGCTTAGTGGGTGATTTGATTCGGGCTTCGTGCCTAGTAGGCCCAATCTTAGGTGATTTAATTCGGCTTTGTGCCTAGCGTGCTTAGTGCTTAGGTGATTTAATTTGGGCTTCGTGCCTAGGTGCCCAAAGGTGGTGATTTATTTGAGACTTCGAGCCTAAAGGTGCCTTGTCTTGCTTGTTACTCATCGGGCTTTATCGCCCAAACAGCTTGATGCCGTTGATGTGTTTTATAAAAGAGAAAGCTGAATATTAATTAAGGCTAATCATAGTTGAAGTATTCAACTATCTATATAGGTAAGCACATAAGGTAAGTTATGATTAATATATTTGAGTCAAGTTATCATTATAGAAATTGTGTTATATATGTTTGAGACAAAAATTGATATGTATGAGTATTTTATCATTGAATTGAATTTGAACTTAATGTTATGGAAATTCACCTCAAGTGGATATGCTATGAATAAAGGAAATGTAGGTTGAAAGAAATGGAGTATAAATACTTATGTTAATGAGCTACTAGCATTTGACCTTGTATAAATAATTATACTTAAATGTTTATGTGAAATGTTATATTTTGTGAGCTTAGGACTTACTAAGCTAGTAAGCTTATTTGTGTGAAATGTTCTCCTCGATTTTACTGATTTTGTTTACGCTTACTGGCTCGAGTAGGATCGTCAAGCAAGTCGCCACACTATCAACTTCTTTTGGTACTCTTTTGTTGTGTGATCATTTTAAAATCATTAAACATTTTAAATAATTCATCCAAACATGAAAAATAATAAAAATAATCTTAGGAGGCCTTATTACAACTCGAACAAATAAAACCGATAACAAAATAAAATAAAATAATTCAAAGTAAACTCAAATTTCCAAAGTTGAGTTTGCATGGCCACCTCGAGTCCATCCGTCTCCTCATCCGCATGATCTAGGAGTCACCTAAAAAAAATATTAAAGTAAACTCAAAAAGGTGAGTCACCATGACTCGAGTCCATGTAACCCTTTTCGGTTTAATGCAACATCATGCACACAAATCACAATTAAGTTTAACATGCACCCAACCTAACCATCCAAAACACCTTTTTCTACCCCGTGTGGTACCAAACCCACGGTGGTGCCGAACTCTTGGTGACTTAAAGTCACGATATCCATCAATATTGTGGTGCCAAACCACTGGTGGTGCCAAACCACTGGTGACTTAAAGTCACATATAATAAGTTGTGAGGCCAACCCACGTGTGATACCAAATCACTAGCGTCGATCCCATAATATCATCTGTAGGGCAAACCCACTGTGGTGCTAAGCCACGGGGACAAGACGCTATGAGGTGCCAAACCTCTCGTGACCGTAGTCATGAAATGTGGTACCAAACCACTGGTGTCCGTCGACATGAATATTACTTCCCCCTCCTCTCATACAACTCGCATCAATCAATGATATGCATATAACAGGAATCATGCCCACATGTTTATTTAACAACATACCAAATATGTCATGCTTCCCAAAAGCATCATTAAGTAAACTCATAACAACAAGGACTTACGAGATTCCTTGCTTATACGATGATGGTATTAAATCCCAATCTACATTAATTCAGATTAGCATACATAATGCATTTAGCATAGTTACGAGTTATGAAGTGTGTATGTACACATCTGTTACTATCGGTAGCCCTAAATCCCGAAGAATCAATCGGCCACACTAGACTTCCTTGCCCCTATATTCGGCCATACATGAAAGTTAGTGACATGGCCTATTCGGCTAAACCACATAAATCTAAAGGGTTAACGCTCCACCCTTACCTTACAAATGATTCGGTTTCCTACCAAATCCTCGAGCCAAACGATGGTTCACCTCGACAATCGGCCACACCTTAAGGCATAAAAGCAGTTAGCCTCACAAGCCTTGCTTAACGAATACCTAAAGGAAAAAGGTTACTAAATCAAGTCCTTACCACCACTTACCAACCGATCAACCGAGAAAGAAGGCTACGCTTGATTGCTTCCAAGTCCCGGAGATCCTACAACACATTGATTCCAACAAGTGATTATCGTACTTCCAAACAAATGCCGCAATCGACTCTTACCTTTGTAAAAGTCGACAGAGAACATAGAGAGAAAGGAATAGGCATTCGGTAACCAACACTTACCTTTTCCAACGATTGAAAAAAAAACAAACCCAAGGAGATCAACACCACTCTATTATTCGGCCAAAATGAGTTTAATAGGAGGAAAGGAAATTTTGGTCACCAAGATGGGGAATAGATTCGGTTTGAGAGAAAGAAAATAATGGGAAAAGGGAGATAAAGTTTTGGTTTTGAGAAGAAAGGAAAGAAATAGATTGGAGGTGAGGGTGTAGAGGATTCGGCCAAGGTCTAAGAAAAGGAGAATGGTTTTTGGTTTTAAGAGATTGAGAAAAATAAAAAGAAATTCAAAGATGGAAGAGTTTGGGAATTTCAGCTACTTGCAAATTGGAGGAAAAGAAAAACAAAAAGATGGAGAATATGCCTAAAGAAAATTCGGCACTCCCCCCCTTCAACTAGTCCTTGCCGTCCACTCCTCCTCAACAAGGAGTCCAAAATTTGGCCACTTCCTTGAATCACTCTTGGCCAATAATTTGACATAATCCAAAAGAATTTGAATAAGTTAAATTCCTTCTTTTTCTCTTTGCCACCCTTTTTAGATTTAATCAAATAAAATCCAATTAAAACTAATAATATCCCTATTATCCATATTATCCTGAAGTGTTTAAATTGAACACTCCTCTCTCTCTCTTGCCGTCCAAAATAAAGAGCAAAAGGGAAATTTGCAACTCGAACCTAGGCTCCCCTTACTCCTCTTGTGGCATCAACTCCAGCTCCTAAGTGGCCTCCCTTTTGCCACTTTTCCAAGGCCTTTTTAGTGTCTAATATCCCCTTATTTAACTTGTAACCCCTACTTACCAAGGCTCCCTACCTCTAAAGCTTACAAATGAATTTTTTTTCTACCATTTCGAGCCTACTCAAAGTTCATAATTAAGTCCTATAACTCCATGAATAACACCACAATAGTTCAATCACAAGCAAAACAATTTATTCACAAATAGCCCCTATTGTAGGATGTTACAGTTCTACCCCCTTAAAATAATTTCGGCCTCGAAATTACTTGATCAGAAGAGGTGGGGGTATTGCTGCCGCATCACATCCTAGGGTTCCCACGTAGCTTCTTCCGCACCATGGTTTCGCCATAGTATTTTCACCAAAGGTACTGACTTCCTACGTAGCACCTTGACATCTCGATCTAAGATCAGGCGGCTCCTCCTCAAAAGATAAGTCCGAGTTTACTTCAATTTCTCTTTGGGACAACGTGTGATGGATCGATCGATATCGCCTAAGCATCGACACATGGAAGACATCATGAATTTGCCTTAACTGCGAAAACTCGAGTGATAAGCTCTGAGTCCCACTCGCTTCAACATCAGATATGGCCCGATGAACCTTGGGCTTAGCTTCCCTTTTCGCCTAAATCTCAATACCTTTTTCCAAGGCGACACCTTCAGAAAAACTTTATCTCCTACTGCATATTCCATCTCCTTGCGCTTAAGATCAGCATAAGACTTCTGCTTGTCTGATGCTTCCTTAAGACGAGCCCGAATCACCTTAACTTTATTTTCAGTTTCTGTTACCAATTCTGGACCCAAAACTTGTTGTTCACCCAACTCCGTCCAACACGTAGGAGTACGGCATTTCCATCCATACAGTGCTTCATATGGTGCCATCTGGATACTCGCTTGATAACTATTGTTATAAGCAAATTCTGCTAGCGGTAGATACTCCTCCCAACTACCACTGAAATCCAGAACACAACCTCTTAGCATATCTTCTAAAACCCAGATGACCCTTTCCGATCGCCCGTCGATTGTGGATAGAAAGTCATCTTTGAAATCAATCGTGTACCCAAAGCCCGATGTAACACTTTCCGAACCTTGGCGTAAATTGGGGATCCCTATACGAGATGATCGATCATGGTACCCTATGCAACCTCACTATTTTTGACACATCTTTTAGCTAGCTTCAAGTGAGTAATCCACCCTTCTAGGATGAAGTGAGTGATTTAGTCGACGGTCCACAATCACCCAAACTGCGTCCTTCTTGCTGGGCGTGAGGGGTAGCCCACTGATAAAATCCATAGTGATCCTCTCTCATTTCCACTGAGGGATCTTTACTGGTTGAAGTAAACCTGATGGCAACTGGTGTTCAGCCTTAACCTGTTGACACGTCAGACACCTTCCCACAAATTCAATTACCTCGCTTCAACCTGTGCCACCAAAAGCGCTCTCGTAAATCTCCATACATCTTGCTACCTCCCGGATGCATAGCGTATGGGCTGCTATGTGCATCCTGAAGAATCCTCTGCCTCAATTCCACATCTTTTGGCATACAAGCTCGCCCTTGAAAACATAATACTCCATCATCAGACAAACTATACCCTTCTAAACCACTATTTTGAACTTGCAATCTCTGTGCATTCAAACTTCCATCTACTAACTGTTTTTCCTTAATCTCCTCGATCCAAGTTGGCTTAACTTGCAGCTCTGCCAAAAGACTTCCATCGTCGTATAGACTCAAATGAGCAAACATCACCCTTAAGTCCGCCACGACCTTCTGACTTAACACGTAGCCACCACGTTAGCTTTGCGGATGGTACTCAATTGAGCGATGTAGTCCTTTAGCAGTTCAATCCATCGGTACTGCCTCAAATTCAAATCCTTCTCTATCAACAGATACCTTAGACTTTTGTGATCCGTGTAGACTATCGACTTTTCCCCATACAAGTAATGCCTCCATATCTTCAAAGCGAAGACTACGTACCGCTAATTCCAAGTCGTGAGTCGGGTAGTTAACCTCATGAGGTCTTAGGCGACGGACGACAGGCCACTACCTTCCCTTCTGCATCAACACACATCCCAACCCCAGTATGGGATGCATCACAAGAATCAGAACAACTTCCCGCCTCAGTCATGCAGGCTGGGCTTAGTCGAATCTTTCGTAGCTTATCAAAACTTTCCTGCTGCTTCTCCGACCATACAAATGGAACTCCTTTTCTTAATAACTTAGTTAGTGGGGCTGCGATTAAAGAGAACCCTTCCACAAATCTTCGATAGTACCCTGCCAGACCCAGAAAACTTTGAATTTCTGCCACTGACTTAGGCGGTTTCCAATCTAACACCGCTTCGATCTTGCGAGGATCCACTCTAATCCCTTCAGCTGACACCACGTGACCTAAGAAAGCCACCTCACTAAGCCAAAATTAGCATCTTGAATTTGGCGAATAACTACTTTTCCCTTAAAACTTGTAGAACAATCCGCAAATGCTTGTCATGCTCTTCATCCGTCTTTGAGTAAACCAATATGTCGTCTATAAACACCACGATAAATTGATCCAAGTACTGCTAAAACACCCTATTCATTAAGTCCATGAATGCTGCCGATGCATTGGTCAACCCAAATGGCATCACCAAAAACTCGTAATGCCCATACCGAGTACGAAATGTCGTCTTGTGAACATTACCCTCCTTCACCTTAAGTTGATGATAACCCGACCTAAGGTCTATCTTCGAGAAGATCGATGCACCCTTCAGTTGATCAAACAAGTCATCTATCCGGGGTAACGGATACTTGTTTTTGACCGTTAACTTGTTCAGCTGACGGTAATCGATACACATCCGCATTGACCCATCTTTCTTCTTGACAAACAGCACAGGTGCTCCCCACAGAGATATACTTGGTCAGATAAACCCTCGGTCTAAGAGTTCCTGAATTTGAGCCTTCAGCTCCACCAATTCCTTTGGTGCCATTCGGTAGGGTGCTATAGACACAGGCCCCATTCCGGGTAATAAGTCTATACCAAATTCAACTTCCCGATCAGGAGGCAGACCCGAAAGTTCTTCTAGAAACACATCAGCGAATTCCCCTACCGTTTGGACCTTCTCAACTGCTGACTCCTTAGCCTCCAAGGCACATATTCAAACCAAAAATGCCTCACATCCTTTCCTGACCATCTTCTCCGCCTTCAACGCAAACACTACGTTGGATAGGTAATCCCTTTTATTACCTATCATGACCACTTCATCACCCTCAGCCATCTTTAGAACCATGCGCTTAGCAGTGCAATCCAGCCTTGCCTGATGCTTAACCAACAAGTCCCTTCCAAGAATTAGATCGAACTCCCCAAGCGGCGGTTCCATCGGATCGACCACAAACACTACCCCTTGGAGTTCTAGGGTACATCCTCAGATAGCTTGTTTACAACTACAGAGTGACCTAGAGGGCTAATTCATCGTCATCTCCTAGAAGTAGTCTTAAAGTCTATGTTCATGGTCTCTACCACACTACTAGCAACGTATGAATACGTTGAACCCACATCAATTAATGCAACATATGGAAGACCAAAAATTAGGAACGTACCAGTTATGATGTCCGGTACATCACCTCCTCTCGGCGCCTCTGCAGAGACTAAACTAGGTTGCCTTGCTTCGTGTTTGCTGCCCTCTTCCGGAGTTTCGTAACCTCGATTAGAACCATTGTTTCCCCTACCACTACCACGACCCCTCTATGGTGGTCCTACATTTCTAGCCTGAGCATGGTTCTGACCCTCTGGCTGATTCTTAGCCAACCGAGGACAATCCCTTACACGGTGATCCAAAATCCACATTCAAAGCATCCCTTTCACGGTCCAACATCCTCCCCAATGTGATTTCCCAGCGATTGCCTTGGTGGTCTCGATTAGTATCCATGGGCCTTCTGCCGATTGACCCACCTCTGTCGAGCCCTTTTCTGCGTATTACTACCCGATCCAGACGATCCAAAGCCTCTTTTTGCTTGTTCCTATCGTAGTTACATCTTACGGACTCTTTGACCCCTTCGCTACTTTAGCCTTTTCCACGGGATAGAAAACTCACGCCTCATTGTGGAGCAATCAATAGCCTCAAATCATCCCTAAGTCCGTCTTCAAAGCGGACACACCGTTCATGCTCTGTTGATACAATTCCCCGAGCATAGCGGCTCAGCCTCAAAAATTTCGCTTCATACTCTGACACAGTCTTATTTCCTTGTACCAACCCTAGAAAAGCTTTCCTCTGTGCATCAATGTAGCTGGTGCCCACATACTTCTTTTGATAAGCAGCATTGAAATACTCCCAAGTAAGGTCATCTGCCGTAGCACCATCTCGAATCGTGAGCCACCACTGATATGACTCATCCTTTAGAAGCGACACCGCTCCTTTCAGCTTCTCTCCTCATTCGTCAGATCAAGATCATCCATGATCCTCTCGATCGATTCCAACCAAGATTCCGCCAAGACTGGTGCCACACCCGATACTCCTCGAAATACCTCGGCCCTGTTGGATCGAGTCGCTCGGTGCATGATTTGAGCTCCCATACCACCACTTGCCCCACCACCATCTTAAGAACTCATAACACGACCACGATCTTGCCTCACCTCCCGTCTGATCTTGATCCTCAGCTCCAAAAGTTGGGGGTGGTGGTGGCAGTGGTACCTCATTCTCAGATTCCTGACCCGACCTCATGGGTTCTAACACGGTCATCCTGCCCCTACCACGTCCACGACGGCCATGTCCTCTAGAGCTCATTCTTAGCTATTGCGCTTTAATCTGATTAAGAAATTTTTATGGATTAGTACTTGTTTCACTTGGTTATCCGCGGAAAAATTTCATGGAGAGAGTTTATTAGAGATTCTTTCGATCAATCACAGTTTTAAGTCTTCTATCCTAGTTCACACAGGAAAGCACATCCATTCCCTAATACCTTTCCTACACACTCACTCTTTCGGGCATTTCTGTCCGTTTCTATCCTAGGGGTATTTTCGTTATTTTCCTACAGGGGTATTTTTGTAATAAACTGAGGAAATTTTAAAAGCTTTGGTAAATCAAAACATCTTGTAATTCCTAAAACTGAAGAGTATTTTCGAAAAAAAATTTCAATTTAAATGTATGGCAGAATTTTGGAAACTAGGGGTATTTTGGTAATTTTGTCAATCAGGGGTAATTTTGTAAATTTCCAAAGTCAGGATATTATTTTGAAATACAAAATTTGAATACTTTTGCAAAGTAAGAGAATCTTATTGAAATCGGGGTAGAACGGTAATTTTAGAAATCAAGGGCATTTTCGTAATTTTACTACTAGGGGCATTTTGGTAATTTTAGTAAATTGAAAATATTTTGAAAATTTTCCAGAAATAAATTTTTGTTACTATTTAATGGGGTATTGTAATGATTTTTAACACTTAGAGTTTTCATAAAACATGGCTAATCCCTTTCATGTTTTATTTATTGTGTTTAGCCTATGGTGAGTCCTCTTGATTAGGGTGAACAGAAGCTACGCACTGTAGGATTCTGCAAGAGGAGGTGAGTCACGAGGACTTCTTAAGTACCAAGCTCTTAGAATCCAATCCTAGACATGTGCAGGGGTTACCACACCCTAACTCGGCGACTTGGTCGTAGGTTGTTTAATTAAGCCATTAAAGTCTTATGTGATTTGTTGGAGTAAACTAGTCCTAGGGTTTTAACACTTATCATACTAACTACGTTCCATACCTACCCTTCTACAAATAATAATCCACACAGAAGTCAGAAGTACTTACCTGGGCGGATTGGTGCCGGAGACTCGGTGCCATGCTGTTCAAAAACCAAAAATATTTCAAAAAGGCCTACCAAAAACATTTTGGGCCTTGGGCCCCCACAGTCGAGCTTTGAACCTGGCTCTGATACCAATTTTGTAACACCCCAAACCCGACCCAAACACTATGACCAAATTCGGTATGTTACAGATGAAAACATTTTGAAAACCCTTGTTTAGCCAATTTAATTTAAAGTAAAAGATATTGTCTTGTTTAAAAAAAAAACAGTTGAGGTGTATAAAGAAATCAATACTTAGTTCGTTTAAAAAAAATATATTAAGTCAGATTGTTATCGATTTAGGATGTACTGTTTGTACGGAAAACATTTTTACATTTAAATTTAAGAAAACTTGTGTGATCATTTTAAAATCATTAAACATTTTAAATAATTCATCCAAACATGAAAAATAATAAAATAATCTTAGGAGGCCTTATTACAACTCGAACAAATAAAACCAAAATAAAATAAAATAATTCAAAGTAAACTCAAATTTCATTTGCATGGCCACCTCGAGTCCATCCGGCTCCTCATCCATGATCTCGAGTCACTGAAAAATATTAAAGGAAAAGGTGAGTCACCATGACTCAACATGTAACCCTTTTCTCGGTTTAATGCAACATCATGCACACAAATCATAATTAAGTTTAACATGCACCCAACCTAACCATCCAAAACACCTTTTTCTACCCCTTGTGGTACCAAACCACTGGTGGTGCCAAACCACTGGTGACTTAAAGTCACGATATCCATCAATATTGTGGTGCCAAACCACTGGTGGTGCCAACCCACTGGTGACTTAAAGTCACATATAATAAGTTGTGGGGCCAACCCACGTGTGATACCAACTCATTGGCGTCGATCCCATAATATCATCTGTGGGGCCAACCCACTGTGGTGCTAAACCACGGGGATGAGACGCTATGAGGTGCCAAACCTCTGGTGACCGTAGTCACGAAATGTGGTACCAAACCACTGGTGTCCGTCGACACGAATATTACTTCCCCCTCCTCTCATACAACCCGCATCAATCAATGATATGCATATAATAGGAATCATGCCCACATGTTTATTTAACAACATACCAAATATGTCATGCTTCCCAAAAGCATCATTAAGTAAACTCATAACAGCAAGGACTTACCTGATTCCTTGCTTATACCATGATGGTATTAAATCCCAATCTACATTAATTCAGATTAGCATACATAATGTATTTAGCACAGTCACGAGTTATGAAGTGTGTATGTACACACCAGTTACTATCGGTAGCCCTAAATCCGAAAGAATCAATCGGCCACACTAGACTTCCTTGCCCCTATATTCAGCCATACATGAAAGTTAGTGACATGGCCTATTCAGCTAAACCACATAAATCCAAAGGGTTAACGCTCCACCCTTACCTTACAAATGATTTGGTTTCCTACCAAATCCCGAGCCAAATGATGGTTCACCTCTGATAATCGGCCACACCTTAAGACGCAAAACAGTTAGCCTCACAAGCCTTTGGCTTAACGAATACCTAAAGGAAAAAGGTTACTAAATCAAGTCCTTACCACCACTTACCAACCGATCAACCGAGAAAGAAGCTACGCTTGATTGCTTCCAAGTCTCGGAGATCCTACAACACATTGATTCCAACAAGTGATTACCATACTTCCAAACAAATGCCGCAATTGACTCTTACCTTTGTAAAAGTTGACGGAAAATGAGAGAGAAAGGAATAGGCATTCGGCAACCAACACTTACCTTTTCCAACGATTGAAAAAAAACAAACCCAAGGAGATCAACACCACTCTATTATTCAGCCAAAATGAGTTTAATAGGAGGAAAGGAAATTTTGGTCACCAAGATGGGGAATAGATTCGGTTAGAGAGAAAGAAAATAATGGGAAAAGGGAGATAGAGTTTCAGTTTTGAGAAGAAAGGAAAGAAATAGATTGGAGGTGAGGGTGTAGAGGATTCAGCCAAGGTCTAAGAAAAGGAGAATGGTTTTCGGTTTTAAGAGATTGAGAAAAATAAAAAGAAATTCAAAGATGGAAGAGTTTGGGAATTTCAGCTACTTGCAATTTGGAGGAAAAGAAAAACAAAAAGATGGAGAGTATGCCTAAAGAAAATTCGGCACTCTCCCCCTTCAACTAGTCCTTGCCGTCCACTCCTCCTCAACAAGGAGTCCAAAATTTGGCCACTTCCTTGAATCACTCTTGGCCAATAATTTGACATAATCCAAAAGAATTTGAATAAGTTAAATTCCTTCTTTTTCTCTTTGCCACCCTTTTTAGATTTAATCAAATAAAATCCAATTAAAACTAATAATATCCCTATTATCCATATTATCCTGAAGTGTTTAAATTGAACACTCCTCTCTCTCTCTTGTCGTCCAAAATAAAGAGCAAAAAGGGGAATTTCGCAATCGAACCTAGGCTCCCCTTACTCCTCTTGTGGCGTCAACTCTAGCTCCTAAGTGGCCTCCCTTTTACCACTTTTCCAAGGCCTTTTTAGTGTCTAATATCCCCTTATTTAACTTGTAACCCCTACTTACCAAGGCTCCCTACCTCTAAAGCTTACAAATGAATTTTTTTTCTACCATTCCGAGCCTACTCGAAGTTCATAATTAAGTCCTATAACTCCACGAATAACACCACAGCAGTTCAATCACAAGAAAAACAATTTAATCACAAATAGCCCCTATTTTAGGATGTTACCATTTTTCTCCGTGTTTTTCCACCATCGAATACTTCTTCATTCTCGAGAGCCGCGAGATCCCTTTAAGGTCGGAGTTTGGGCTTCGGGAAATGGGGGATGGTGGCCATATTCTTCCCTCTCTTAGGTTTTTGGCCCTTGGTTTGAAAATCCAGGGTTTAGAGGGGAAGAAAATCGGCCGGGAAAGGGTTCATTTGGGAACTCCGGCCGCCATAGACGGTGGCGGATCGGGGACGACGCAGACAGGGGCTAAAAACCCTAACAGGGAGAGACCCCCTCGCCCTTTTCATTTTTTTAAATAATACAGCAAATGAAACATTTAAAAAAAAATTCAACTTTTATAGGGCCCTTAAACGGCGTCGTTTAGGGCTAAGCTAAATAGCCTAAAACGGCGTCGTTTTGCCTAGATCCGACCCGCGACCTGACCCATACCTCCAAGGATCCGCGTGTTTTTGGACTGAGGGTCTATTTGCGCCCTCAGTCCTTCCGCTTTTGAGGCATGTTTCAATTAAGTCCTTTTTACTTTTAATTTGGCCCCGTAATTTATTTATTTTCCATTTTAGTCCTAAAATAAGCGGCGCCGTTTTGGAAGACGGGGATATTTCCCATTCGGTCCTTCCATGTTATTCGAGCGTTCAAATGGGCCATTTGCTTTTGTTTATTTGCAAATTTGCCTCCAAATTCCTATTTTAAGTTTAATTTAGTCCTTTTCGTTCTTTTTGCTATTAAATTAATTATTTTTAATGTTATTGTTATTAATATTATTTTTACTATTAATTAATTTTAGTATTATTACTGTTATTTTTACTATTATTATTATTATTATTATTATTATTAATTTTAGTATTACTACTATTATTTTTACAATTATTATTATTATTTTAATATTATTATTACTTTCCTTATTATTATCATATTATTTTTATTATTACTATTATTTTATTTTTTTTAAACTATTGTGCATAGAATTTATCTATTTGTTGATTCGCTATTAGCTTTTATTTTTGTTATTGTTTTCTTTTCTTTAATTCGTTTGTTTATTTATTTTCTATTGTTTTTACCTATTATTTCATGTGGATTTTTTGTCTTAACTTTTATTTTATTGCATTTTATTCTTGCCTTTATTATTGTTACTTATATTATTATCCTCATTTTTATTCTATTATGCATATCGCACTATAATTCATTTTCTATTTCACTAACGATCGTATTACATTTTTATCCGATCTTTGAAATAAGCAAATACTTCGTGTTCTAAGATTCGAAAGAAATCGTACCCTAACTTATCGGGTTTCGATTTTTCTCATTGAGTCTAAAGAAGCTATTACGTTCTTTTTAAAATCAAAGCATATAAGTTGAATAAAAGTTTAGTATTTTGTTATCTCGAGATAAGGATTTCTAAAAGCAAAGGCAATATTTTGTATTTGAAATTTTGAGAAATTGTGCCCTAACTTACTGGGTTTTGATTTTTCATTTGACTCAAATTATCGAATATCCTTCTTAAATTTAAATGTACAAGATTTAAATGGCAAAAGGCAAGCTTAGTTTCGAGGATTCGAAATGTCGCATCCTAACTCACTGGGTATGATATTTTATTCCTTAGAAATAAGCGGGTCTCGGCATCTAGTTTAATTCATTCAAGTTTTTAAAACGAAGAGATCATATTTTAAAATCTTTTCAAATTTTCGACATTAAGACGTTAATCTATCAATTCGGTACCAATTTTGGGCATTACGAGGGTGCTAATCCTTCCTCGTGCGTAATCGACTCTCAAACCCATTTTCTCGAATTTTGTAGGCCTAAATCATCACTTTAATAAATCAAAATGTTTTAATGATCAATCTCAAGGTGACCCAATCACACCTCAAAAAAGATTGACGACGACTCCATTTTCGTTTTTTTTAAAAGTCGACCCCGGTTTTTCAAAAATTGGTTTTGATAGTTCTGTGTATTACAAAATTTCAAAGTGATTTATTAAATAACAAATTTATTTTACGAATTGATAGCAAATCTGAAAAAGAAGTTTTACAAAAGGAAGTTCAAAATATTGCTTCAAAACATATTTTTGCAAGATGACAAGCAATTTTAAGTATATTTGATTTTGAAATTGAATATATCAAAAGAAAAATAAAACTAATTCTTTGTTTGATTTTCTCACCAAAAAAGTCCTTCAAAAATGCCCCCAAAACTCAGAGACAAGGGGAACGGAAAATTAAGAGAATCTTCCTAAAAATATCCTCAAAACCCATCAAATCATGGTATGAAATTTGTTTGCAAGAAGAAAATTAGGGATCATCGTCATCAAAAACTTTAAATGGTGCATCCCTTTAGGATGTACACGACCCAAATCAAATTAGTTTCCAAATAAAAAATGGATTGAGTCTGTCTCTCTCTTTCAATCCCCAAAAGTGGCATTAACCATAGCCCAATCGAAAGAGAAAATTTCTCTAAAAAATTTACTGTTGAAGCAGCCAAGATTTCAAAAAATAGAGAAAATGTTTGACATAAACTGAAATCTCTAAAAAATATTTCAAAAGAAACATCTCTTGAAGAGGTTTTTCTAAAAGAAGTAGAATCTTTACGTACTGCTGCACCAAAATCCTCACAATATTTTACAAATAAATATTATGAAAAGAAATTCATTACGAAGGAAGAATTTTTTGAAAACCTCCACATATTGTTATCAAAGAAATTTTTAAAGCATGTCATTTCAAGCCATCAGACTCACAAAAAAACCCAAAAACATGATGAAAACATATTGGTTCAAACTGGATCAATATTGTTCAAACATTACAAATATTCAAAAGACTCTAACTTTTGTTACCCATTTAACAACCCAAATAATTAAAATTCTCAGACCAAGAGATTAGGGTGAAAACCCAAACTCTCCGAAGAAATTCCCAACCAAATCCACCACCAAAACAAACATCACCCATATTTTACATACCAGGACAATCAAATAGCCTAGTACAATGTGTAACACCCCAAACCCAGCCCAAACGCTACGACTAGAGCTGGCATGCTACAGGTCTAATGTTAAAGTTCAAATTCTCTGGTTACTTTGAAAAAACATGGATTTGGAAAAAAAAGTAATTTTTCGGTAGCACTATGTGTTGGGAACTTGCTTTGTTGGGTTCGAAGATCTCAGTTTGTTTTATTCCGATATCCGTTAAATAAGTGTTTTTTTTATGAAAACCGTTGTTTTGCATTAAGCGTGTTTGAAACTCCCATTTTTAGTACTTCTTATGATTAAGTCCTTAAAATATAAATTTACAATCCATATTCATTAACCACCAGAAACCGAAAATTTAAGCTAAGAGGCCTTATTACATGCTAACGAAATCAAACCCAAAATTTAAAACTAAAGATAAACCGAAATAAGTTTACTTAAATAAAAGACTTTATGGCCCCTCGAGTCCGCCTCGGCTCTCGTATCCACGACCTACTGCTCATCTGAAAAGTTGAGAAAAATAAAGGGTGAGTCACCAAGACTCAGTGTGCAAATCCCTGAACCACATACATGACTTGAGGCCCACAATCGCATACTGGGCCTCAGCCCACACATAATGACAGCAAAACAAGTACATGCGATATGACCCAACCCAACCTAAAATTCCATCCTCTACACGCCAACCCTTACCAGCCATCACAACGCGGGGATTTCTACAATCAACCCTCCATCCGCTACACACCATCTTGACAGTCGTGCTGTCAGTTATAATGCCGATCACTATGTGACCTTAAAATCAAATGTGGCAGAGCCACCGATCACCATGTGACCTTATAATAAAATGTGGTAGAGCCACCGATCACTAAGTGACCTATTAAGCATGCTCTTCCCCTTCATCATATTAACCCCATCCCATGCATACATACATGCAAAATCAAGAACAATATACCAACTACAAGATAACAAGTTATCACATACATCGATACTCATAGAGAATTTGCTATGTTTTCATATCTGGCATCCCTTGCCTAACCCCTACGGGTTATTCGACTGTCCATATAGCCTTTTTCGGCTTTTCAGCCCATAACATGTATAATACAGAAACTACTGTGATAAAGATCTACACACTTGATTACAGATAAGATGATACTTTCTATGTCGACATCATCGATGCCCATACGACTACTAAGCGCCTAGGGTTTTGTTTCAGAGTCGGTCCACAACTCTTGGCCAATCTCGCATAAATGAGACACGAATGCTTCTTAAACTTAGGGGTTGGGTTTACGGGTCCAATCACTCCTTCGCCTGATCGACATTGGATTCCATCAAAAGACCTTATCAGTTGCTACCATCATAACATATGGTTGTTAATCCATAACATAGGGTTAAGATCATGAACCTAACAAAAATCTAAAGAGAACGCTTACCTCGAAATCTCGAAAAGAGATATGGGACTCAGAGACCAGCGGTTTTCAGCTTTTGGGATCTAAATGATTCGATCTACTTTATTTCCGAAATGTCGCCCCAAGATGAGAACACAAGAACAGTCAAAATGTTACGCAAAAGATAACCTCGCCACGCTAATTAGCCTTTCGGCTTTGGCCTCCAAAAAAAAAACAAAAATCGAAAGAGGAATATGACATATGAAAGAAATCGTCACTTACCTTAACACCAAAAGATTCGGCTACTCCCAGCAGATTTTGGCTTCTGAGAAAATCCAAAAGAGAAGATGATGCAAAGAGATCTATAGAGATTCAGCTTAATGAAGAATTCGGCAAAGAGAAAAAGAATGGACAGGGACTTTCAGCTTAAGCATAGAAGTGAAGATGAGAGAATGGGATTAGGGGTTTTCGGCTTTAGCAGAAAATGAGAGAAGAGATTAAGAGAATAAGAACCCAAGTGCCGAAGATGAAGAAGTACTCACCTCACTTAAATATAATTTTGGCACTTACTAAACAAATGCCGAAAATGCCTATTTTGAAAACTAAAACCCATCCTATCAACATGGAAATTTGGCAGCCTTAAGCCACTCAAAACCGATTCGCCCTCCCCCTTAGAGTTGGAAATTCAGCCACTACCCTGATCAGTCGATAACTCCTAAACTTTCTCCCTTATCATCATCTGATCCTTCATCCACAAGTGACATGGATAACGCCATCTCCTCCTCCCCTTTATCAGTACATTATTAACCTCATTATCCGCATTATCCACCTTAATCAGTTCCCTAATTTCGAGCATTCAAGCCAAACTCCACTACTACTCCCTGCTAATGCCAAAATTGATTAAAATGAATGGGTAACATGCGACTCGAACCTTGGACCTCTTCACGCCACCTTATAGCCCCTATGTGACGTCACCTTCCATTGGGCCACAAGCCCATTTGTGTCTTAAAGTAAAAATTATATATTTTAAGTCCTAACCCTGCTGGCTCTCCACTGGAGTGCCCAACAATAAATTTTTGCTAAGGCCTTGGCCCAACTCCGAGCCCATTCTGGACCCCTAAAACATTCTAACTAGCATATTAAGCACAACAACACATCATAGCACATCAAATGCAAAGCCCCACAAATTCAGGATGTGACAGTTCTACCCCCTTAAAGGAATTTCGACCTAGAAATTACCTGGTCAGAATAGATGCGGGTATTGCTGTCGCATTGCTTCCTCTAGTTCCCAAGTAGCCTCCTCAGAACCGTGATTCCGCCACAGAACCTTAACCAATAAAATGTTTTCCTTCGCAATACTTTGACATCATGATCTAGAATCTCCACTGGTTCCTCCTCAAAGGATAGATCAGGTCTTACTTCGATTTCCTTCACAGGCACTACATGAGATGGGTCTGAACGATAGCGTCTTAACATAGAGACATGAAATACGTTGTGGATCTGGCTTAATTCTGAAGGTAGCTCAAGCTGATAGGCTACCGGTCCCACTCATTTCAACACCCGATAAGGTCCGATGAATCTGGGACTTAATTTACCTTTCTCGCCAAAACCTTAGAACTTTTTTCCACGGTGACACCTTTAAGAACACCCTATCACCTACTGCAAACTCTATGTCTTTACGCTTTAAATCAGTATAGGACTTCTGTCTATCTGACGCTTCCTTTAATTGAGCCTGAATTAACTCAACCTTCTCCTCTGTCTCGGTAACCAATTCTAGCCCCAAAATCTAACATTCCCCTAACTCCGTCCAACAGGTAGGAGTATGGCACCTTCGCCCATACAATGCTTCATAGGGCGCCATCTGAATACTAGACTGGTAGCTGTTGTTGTAAGCAAACTCCGCCAACGGTAAAAACTCTTCCCAACTACCCCTGAAATCAATGGCACAACCTCTCAACATGCCCTCTAAGATCTGAATTACCCGCTCAGACTGACCATCGGTCTGAGGATGAAACGCTGTCCTAAAATCTAATTTCGTACCCAACGCTTGATGCACCACCTTCCAAAATCGTGACGTGAACCTCGGGTCCCTATCCGATATAATTGATACCGGTACTCCATGTAGCCTCACTACCTCCGCTATATATAACCTAGCCAATCTCTGTAGAGAGTAACCGACACGTACAGGTAAGAAATAAGTAGACTTCTTCAAGCAGTCAACAATCACCCAAACTAAATCTTTCTTAGTAGGCGTGAGAGGTAGCCCACTAACAAAGTCCATTGTGATTCTTTCCTATTTCCATTGTGGAATCTTCACCGGCTACAACAACCCTGATGGTAACTGGTGCTCTACCTTTACCTGCAGATAGGTCAAACACTTACTCACAAATTCGGTCACCTCTCGCTTCAGGCCCGGCCACTAGAACTATTTTCAAATCCCGATACATCTTACTCCCTCCAGGGTGTATAGCGTATGGACTACCATGCGCTTCTAGCAAAATCTTACGCCTCAACTCAGGATCTTTCGGCATGTAAATTCTTCCTCGAAAACATAATAGCCCTTCCTCATTCACATCGAATTCTGTTGATCTATCACTTGATCCTACCTGAAACTTCTCCTTTAGCAACTCATCAGTCTGCTGCTTCTCCTTAACCTGACTGACCCAAGAGGGTTTCACTTGAAATTCAGCTAATAAACTCCCATCATCATATAAACTGAGGTGGGCAAACATTGCCCTCATGTCAGAGATTATTTTACGACTTAGAGCATCTGCAACCACGTTAGCTTTACCTGGATGATACTCGATCGAGCAGTCATAGTCCTTTAACAACTCGATCCACCTCATTTGCCTTAGATTCAACTCCTTCTGGGTCAAAAGGTATTTTAAGCTCTTATAATCGGTATAAATGATGGATTTCTCCCGTAGAGATAATGTCTCCAGATCTTCAAGGCAAAAACCATAGCCGCCAATTCCAAATCATGGGTGGGATAATTTGATTCATGCGGTCTTAACTGTCGAGACGCATACGCAATAACCTTTCCACCTTGCATCAATACGCATCCTAGCCCCGTGTGTAAAGCATCACAGTAAATCACGAACTCCTTTCTGGCCTTCGGCTAAATCAACTCCAGAGCCTCCATCAATATCCTTTTTAACCTCTCGAAACTTTCTTGCTGCTTATTAGACCAAACAAATGGAACCCCTTTCCGCAACAACTTAGTCAAAGGTGCCGCAATCAACAAAAATCCTTCAACAAACCTTTTGTAATACTTGGCCAGACCAAGAAAACTCTGGATTTTCGCTATAGACTTAGGCGGCTTCCAATCTAACACCGCTTCAATTTTTGGAGGGTCAACCCTAATCCCCTCTACCGACACCACATGACCTAGAAAAGTTACTTCCCTTAGCTAAAATTCGCACTTACTGAATTTGGCATACAGCTGCTTCTCCCTCAGAATCTATAAAACCACTTGAAGGTGTGAATCATGCTCCTCCTCCGATCTTGAATAAACCAAGATGCCATCTATAAATACCACGACAAATCGATCCAAGTAGGGTTGGAACACTCAGTTCATCATGTCCATAAATGCTGCTGGCGCATTGGACAATCCAAATGGCATCACCATGAATTCGAAGTGACCATAGCGAGTCCTAAAAACCGTCTTCTGAATATCTGTCTCCTTGACCTTAAGCTGATGGTACCCTGACCTCAGATCTATCTTTGAAAAGACTAAAGCCCCCTTCAGCTGATCGAACAAGTCGTCGATCCTCGGCAACGGGTATTTGTTCTTGATTGTCAACTTATTCAACTAGCGATAGTCAATGCACATACGCATTGATCCATCCTTCTTCTTAACAAATAACACCAGCGCTCCCCAAGGCGACACGCTTGGTCGAATAAACCCTCTATTTAGTAACTCTTGTATCTACGATTTTAACTCTACCAACTCCTTCGGCGCCATTCTGTATGGGGAGATAGATACTAGCACGCTGTTCAAAAAAGATCAATACCAAACTCCACTTCACGGTCTAGAGGTAATCCCGAAAGCTCTTCTGGGAAAATATCAGGAAATTCCTTCACCGTCCTAACATCCCCGACTGTAACACCCCAAACCCGGTCAAAACGCTACAACTGGATCTGGCATGCACGAAAAAGAAAACATTTTTGGAAACCGATTTGTTGATTTGTTTAAAGGGTAAGTTGTTGTAAAATTTTAAAGACAACGTCGTTGGATCTTGTGATGTTTAAAACATGTTGAAATTTGTTCTAGAAAAACTTTGTTGCCTTATTGTTACTCCGTATTTAATACTTAGTCAGTGTACGCTTTAGAAAACAAGTATTTATTTAGGGTTTTGAAAACACCCAATTTAATAGTTTAATCAACATACTTAATAGAAACTTGGAAATCAGCTAAATAAAAGAACCCAAAATAAAACTTAAGCGGCCTTATTATAGAACTGAAAACCAAAATTAAATAAAATAACTATGTTCGAATGGAAAACTTTGTAATAAACCGAATGCTATGCATGGCCACCTTGAGTCCACTCCGGCTCCATATCCACGATCTAGGTCTGATCTGCAAAATATAATGGAAGGGGTGAGTTACTTAGACTCAGTGTGTAAGTCCCCATCCCAAAAGAAAATATGCTCTTACATAAGTTCAAATACAAATATGCATGTCATGCAACCCATCAACCTAGGTATCCATCCATGTCTCCCAAATCTACCCCTTGTGGTACCAAACCCTTTGGTGGTGCCAAACCAACGTAGCAGTAGTTACAAAAATAGCATATGTGGTACCAAACCACTGATGGTGCCAAACCACTGAGGCTTAGTCACAATTTTTATATTATGTGGGGCCAACCCACTGTGTGATACCAAATCACTAGTGACAGTCTGATAGATCATACTTCCCCCTACTCTCATCACCCATAACACATATTTATGCCAACAACATCAGTATGATCATGCTTAACATACAAAATTATGCATACAAAATAACATGCTTTCATAGATCCCAATCACCGCGAGAAATAATAACAACTTACCCGGCATCTTCGCTTTTACCCACAAGGGTATTCTAGTAACCATTGCCGTCGCTCCGGCTTTTAACAACACACAACATTTAACATATTAAGTATAGAAAGTGTGTAAGAGTTACACACTTGGTTTTCGGACTAACACTTTTCTACTTCTACGCTACTGTCACTCGAGACTACCACTATTGGCCTACGATCTAACTCGATGTTGGCCCACACCCGGATGGCCAATCGCACACTCCTGACACAGATCGCTTCTTGTATTTTGGCATTGGGTTTACAGATCCAACCCCTCCTACTACTTGACTGCTATTCGAGTCCTTAATAATCCTTGGTCACTAAACCAATCAAACCGATGAGATCTAATCAATAATCATAATGTTTAAACGAAACTCTTACCTAGTTTTCGGATCCCGAAAAGCCTTTAAGAAAGTCCACCTTCCTACCTACATTCGGCCAAGCCCAAAATATTAAACCAAATCACTGATTACAACCAACCAAACACCTTATGATATTTGGCCAAAAAAAGGGACAATAAAGGCCATTTGGCCGAACCTACCACCTACCTTCGGCTTTTTCCACAAATCGGCACTACTGATCACTGTAAGACAGATTCGGCTTTTAGGAATATAGAGGGGAAATCGAAAGGCCTTAGAACAAATAGTTCGAGTTAGCAACTTAATGAAAATAGAGAAATCACAGAGAAACAAAATCCTGAAACTCACCAGATTGAAGAAGAGTACTCGACTTATGGTGCACCTTCGGGAAAAATCTACCCTTGTAGATTCGGCTATGGGAAGAAGATGACATGCACAAGGAGTATTCAAATTTTAGAGAGTTTTCGAGGATTATTTACTAACCTGAGGGTCCGTCGTTTAAATCCGAGATTTCAGCTTTTAAAGTAACATATAAATCTGGTGAACACATATACATATTATATACATTTATTATTAATCAGATCTAGACGGTGGAGAAGTATTACACACCTGATTTGCGTACTAAGGCTTTTGCTATATCTACATTACTATCACTTGAAACAACTACTATTACCCCACGATCTGACTTTGATTTTGGCCCACACCCCGTTGGCCAATCTCGCACTACCAAAATAGATCGCTTCTTGAATTTGGGCGACGGTTTTACAGATCCAACCTTCTCTGCTTGACTATTAGTTGAGTCCATATCAATCCCTTAATCACTAAACCAAATAACGATGAGATCTAACTTATTAGTTAAATGTAACCTTTAAAATGAACACTTACCTAGTTAGCCGAATCCCGAATATCCTTTAGAAATTGTCACCACCAACCTTCCTACATTCGACCATCAACCAAATATCAAACCAACCGATACACACAATTATCCTAACCCCACATAGTATTCGGCCAAAGCACAAGAGTCATGGAAGGCCATTCGGCCACACTTACCACTTCTTACCTTCGATTTCTCCACCAAATCAACTTTAATGGGACAGTTTCGGCTTCTAGGAGTAAAGAGTATAATCGAAAGGACATTGGAACAATGGTTTAGATTAGGAGTATGATAAAAATAAGGGAATCACAGAAAAGGAAAAATCACTAAACTTACCGGATTACTAAGGAGTATCGACTTACAAATGCACCTTGGAAAAGTAAATCTCATTTGTAGATTCGGTTATGGGAGATGAGGTATGAACAAAGGAATTGGCTCTTAGAAAAGAAAAGAGAAACTCAGAGAGAAGGCTTGGAAATTTTGACAGAGAATGAGAGAAGAATAGGGTTTCAAGATACCGAAATTGAAAAATACTACTCCCTATTTATAGAGAAATTTTGGCATACCCACACACAGAGAGTTGGAATTTCGGCCAACTCTCCCCTCTCCTGATAGCCTTCATCTCATCTGATAACTCAATCCTTATCTTACCTTTAGGAGAGCCCACCTTAAAACCAACTCCTCCTTATTAATTATCGACTTTTAACACTTAAAATAAAAGAAATAACTCATAAAAGGTAGCCTAATTGCCATCCACCCCCTTCCCATTTAAGTGCCGAATTTGACCCATCTTCTAAGGCCTAATCGACCACACAAGGGCCCAAATTCCTCCCCCCTCATGGCGCCACCTTATGCCCACTTATTGCACTTTAATTCTTTGGGCCACAAGCCCAGCTTGACACTTAATTAACCATCTTCTTAAATTATGAGCTAACACCATTTATTAGCCACCTAACTCAAATTTTTAAAGCCCAAAATATCACTTAAACTACTCAGAAAATTAATTTAAACTCTAACCCATATATTTAATCAAAAAGTCAGCCCAACCTTTACAATCTCAATTTAACATATTAGACTACCATATAAATGCGTAGGCCCACTTTTTGGATGTTACAACCACAAACCGATCCAAATACTGCTAAAACACCCGGTTCATCATATCCATAAACACTGCTGGTGCGTTCGTCAAACTGAACGGCATTACCAAGAATTCACAGTGCCCGTATCGAGTACAAAACACTGTCTTATGGATATCCACCTCCTTTACCTTAAGTTGGTGATACCTTGACCTCAAATCTATCTTGGAAAGGACCGATGCTCCCTTAAGCTGGTCGAACAGGTCATCTATCCTAAAAAAAGGATACTTGTTCTTAATCGTCAATTTATTCAACTGACAGTAGTCTATACACATTAGCATCGACCCATCTTTTTTCTTAACAAAAAGCACAGGCGCTGCCCAAGGTGAAACACTTGGCCGGATAAAACCCCAATCCAGCAACTCCTGGATCTGTGCTTTTAACTTTACCAATTCCTTTGGTGCCATCCTATACGGAGCAATTGACACTGGGGCAGTTCCCGGTAGAAGGTCTATACCAAACTCCACTTCATGATCCGAAGACAAACCCAGAAGCTCTTCCGAAAAAACATCAATAAACTCATTCACTATTCGAACACTTCCTATAGCCGGTTCCTTATCTTCTAAAGCACAAACATAAACTACAAACGCCTCACATCCTTTTCTTACCATCTTCTCCGCTTTCAGCGTGGACACCACATTAGATAGGTGATTCCTTCTCTCACCTATCATTACCACCTCTACACCTCGACTGTTTCGGTGACCATGTGCTTGCCTGACAATCCGATTACGCTCGGTACTTAACCAACCAATCTATTTTTAAGATTAAATCGAACTCCTCAAAGGGTAGTTCCATCAAATCCGCTTGAAACACGACCTCTTAAAGTTCTAGGGGTACATCCCTATACAGTTTGTCTACCACCACAAAGTGTCCTAGAGGGCTAGCTACTGTCATCTTCCTAGCAGATATCTCATAGGCTAAGTTCAAAGTTCCCACTACACTACTAGCAATATAAAAGTGTGTCGAACCAACATCAATTAAAGTAATGTAAAGCAGCCCAAAAATTATAAACGTACCAGTTATGACGTCCGGTACGTCACCCTCCTCTCGACGCTTGGCTACGTAGACCAACCTAGGCTGTCTGGCATTAGCACCTCCAGCACCTCAGCCAGGTGCTTCACGGCCCCGTTCGTTACCATTTTCATTACCCCTAGCTACACCTCGACCCCTCTATGGTTGCTGGCCATCTCTCCTGAATTGACCACGTCCCTGACCCTCAACTTGAGTCCTGGCTAACTTTCACGGATAGTCCCTTACCCGGTGCTCCAATGACCTGCACTCAAAACATCCCCTATTACCAGCCCAAAATTCTCCCTGAATGAGACTTCCCACATCGAGCACACTGAGGTGGCCATTGAGCAGCAGTAGCAGGCTTTGCAGCTTGATCCGACCCACCAAATCTAGCCCTTTTCTGAGTACTTACACCAGACCCTGATGGCCCAAAACTCCTTTTATCCTTGCCCTTATCCTGATTCTGTTTCTCAGTCCGCTTTACCTCCTTAGCTATTTTGGCCATTTTCACGAGAACGGCATATTCCCTTTCGCGCTGAGGTGCAATCAACACCCGCAGCTCATCTCTTAGCCCGTCCTTGAACCTAACACAGTGCTCATATTCTGTAGCCACCATATCCCGAGCATACCTACTCAACCTCAAAAATTTAGCCTCGACTGCAATGCGACTTATTACCACGAACCAAATTTAGGAACGCCTACATTATGCATCAAGAGAACCAATCCCCACATACTTTCTCCGATGGTCGCCTAAAATAATCCCAGGTGATATCACCGGCCACTACACCATCCCTGACCATGAGCCACCAGTGGTACGACTCATCCCGGAGAAGAGACACTATCCCCTTCAACTTCTCCTCAGCCAAGAAGTCTAAGTCATCCATTATACACTCCGTCGCCTCTAACCAGTACTCAGCAGTGTTGGGAGCCACACCAGAAACTCGCCTAAACACTTCTGCTCCATTTGCCCAAAGTCGCTCGACCACGATTTTGGGCTCCTAAACTGCGTCTGCAAAGAACTCTCTCCAAAACTCACAGTATTGCCTGAGATACTACATCGTTACCACTAGTTTGGTCCTGAAACTCATTTACTGCTGCCTGCAATCCCAGATCATGTTCCTCGACCCATGGCTGACCCACTGGCTCGACAAGGTCATCCTACCCCTACCACGGCCACGCGGCGGACGCCCACGACCTCTTGTACTCATTCTTCTTATTCGCGTTTGTCTGGTTAAGAATTTTATGAATTATTAATTCTGTTCACTATTTATCCACGAACAATTTTATGAAAGATAGTTTTAAAAGTGATTCTTTCGAATTCGAACCCATCTATAGTTTCAGTTTCAGTCTTATCTCCTAATTCTAAGTACATTCATCATACAAACAACATCCATGAGCCATATTCAACTTGTAGGGTATTTTTGTCATTTTATTACCCGAGGGTATTTTCGTAATTTTAACCTACAGGGGTATTTTCATAATTTTCCAAAATAAAGTTTCGGGTGATTTTTCAAACTAAGGGTATTTTGGTAATTTTGTGAAGCAGGGGTATTTTGATAATTTTGCAACTCGGGGGTATTTTGATAATTTGTAAGTCAGGGGTAATTTGGTAATTTTACAAACCAGAGGTACTTTGGTTATTTTTCAAAATCAGGGTAGTTTTCCCAAATCAAAGGGTAATTTTGTAATTTCAAAACTAGGGTTTTTACAAAATAGTGTGGCTGGTCCCTTTGGGTTTTAATTGTCGAATTTAGCCTATGAACAAGTCCTCATGGTTAGGGTGAACAGTCACTACGCTCTAGGTAGGATTCGAGAAGAGGAGGTGAGTCACTAGGACTACTTAAATACCAAGCTCTCCCGGAATCCAATCCTAGACATGCGCATGGCTGTTGCCACACCCTAACTCGGTGACTTTCTCACAGGTTTGTTTAATTATGCTTAAGTCTTATGTATTTAAAGAGTTGTGTAAGCTAACCTTATGGTCCATCAGTACTATCATACTTGTCTATGTCTAAAGCCCACAAAGCCCAACATATAAACATTAAATCAAAGGTTAGGGTACTTACTTGGGTGGATCGGCTCCGGAGACTCAAGTGTCATGCTTTCCAGAAAGATAATTATTTTACAAACTTTTAAAACATATTTTGGGCCCTAAGCCCACAACCAAGCTTTTGAATTGGGCTCTGATACCAAAATGTAACACCCCAAACCCAGTCAAAATGCTACAACCGGATCTGGCGTGCCACGGAAAAGAAAACATTTTTGGAAACCAATTTGTTGATTTGTTTAAAGGGTAAGTTGTTGTAAAATTTTAAAGAAAACGTCATTGAATCTTGTGATGTTTAAAACATGTTGAAATTTGTTCTGGAAAAACTTTGTTGCCTTATTGTTACTTCGTATTTAATACTTAGTCAGTGTACGCTTTAGAAAACAAGTATTTATTTAGGGTTTTGAAAACACCCAATTTAATAGTTTAATCAACATACTTAATAGAAACTTGGAAATCAGTTAAATAAAAGAACCCAAAATAAAACTTAAGCAGCCTTATTATAGAACTGAAAACCAAAATTAAATAAAATAACTATGTCCTAATGGAAAACTTTGTAATAAATCGAATGTTGTGCATGGCCACCTCGAGTCCACTTGGCTCCATATCCACGATCTAGGTCTGATTTGCAAAATGTAACGGAAGGGTGAGTCACCTAGACTCAGTGTGTAAGTCCCTATCCCAAAAGAAAATATGCTCTTACACAGATTCAAATACAAATATGCATGTCATGCAACCTATCAACCTAGGTATCTATCCATGTCTCCCAAATCTACCCCCTATCCATGGTACCAAATCCCCTTTGTGGTACCAAATCGGTGGTGCCAAACCACTGTAACCATAGTTACAAAATAGCATATGTGGTACCAAACCACTGGTGGTGCCAAACCACTGAGACTTAGTCACAATTTTTATAATATGTGGGGCCAACCCACTGTGTGATACCAAATCGCTGGTGACAGTCTAATAAATCATACTTCCCCCTCCTCTCATCACCCATAACACATATTTATGCCAACAACATCAGTATGATCATGCTTAACATACAAAATTATGCATACAGAATAACATGCTTTCATAGATCCCAATCACCGCGAGAAATAATAACAACTTACCCGGCATCCTCGCTTTTACCCACAAGGGTATTCTAGTAACCATTCATTGTCACTCCGACTTTTAACAACACACAACATTTAACATATTATATAGAAAGTGTAAGAGTTACACACTTGGTTTTCGTACTAACGCTTTTACTGCTTCTACGCTACTGCCACTCGAGACTACCACTATTGGCCTACGATCTAACTCTGATGTTGGCCCACACCCGGATGGCCAATCGCGCACTCCTGACACATATCGCTTGTATTTTGGCGTTGGGTTTACAGATCCAACCCCTCCTATTGCTTGACTGCTATTCGAGTACATAATAATCCTTGGTCACTAAACCAATCAAACCGATGAGATCTAATCAATAATCATAGTGTTTAAACGAAACTCTTACCTAGTTTTCGGATCCCGAAAAGCCTTTAAGAAAGTCCACCTTCCTACCTACATTCGGCCAAGCCCAAAATATTAAGCCAAATTGCTGATTACAACCAACCAAACACCTTATGATATTCGGCCAAAAAGAAAGGGACAAGAAAGGCCATTTGGCCTAACCTACCACTTACCTTCGGTTTTTCCACAATCCAGCACTACTGATCACTATAAGATAGATTTGGCTTCTAAGAACAGAGAGGGGAAATCGACAGGCTTTAGAACAAATGGTTCGGGTTAGCAACTTAATGAAAATAGAGAAATCGCAGAGAAACAAAATCCCAAAACTCACCAGATTAAAGAGGAGTACTCGGCTTATGGTGCACCTTCGGGAAAAATCCACCCTTGTAGATTCGGCTATGGGAAGAAGATGACATGCACAAGGAGTATTTAGCTTTTAGAGAGTTTTTGAGGAGAGGGGAAACAACTAGGGAGTTTTAGTTTTCATAAAAGAAGAAGAAAAGTGAGAAGCCTAAAGGGGTTTCGACTATGGGAGGAAAAAGAGAAAAGAGGAGAAAAGCTTAGTGATTTTCGGCAAAAGAGAGATTGAGAGAATAACAAAGTTTCAAGAAGTAGAAATCCACCCAAAAATGCCGAAAATACTATCACCTTAGCACAAAATTTTGTCACACACACAAACACACACAGAGTTGAAGTTTTGGCCAACTCTCTCCCTCCTGATAGCCTTTATCTCACCTGATAATCCAATCATTAACTTACCTTTAGAAGAGGCCACCTTGAAACCAACTCTTCCCTCTTAATTATCAGCTTTTAATTTCTCAAAAATAAAAGAAAATAAACTCCTAAATTGTAGCCACTATGCCGTCCACCCCTTCCCCCTTGGAGTGCCGAATCTTGACCTATCCATTTGGGCCCCAAGCGGCCACACAAGGCCCAAACTCCTCCCTCTTTTGATGCTACCTTCATGCCCACTTATAGTACCTCCAACTTTGGGCCACAAGCCCAACTTGCTACTAATTTAATTTCTAACTTAGACTACACATTAACACTATTTATCAGCAAATTAACTCGAGTTTAAGCCTGAGCCTGAGCCTAATACACACCTCAAAGCCTCAATTACCAACTTAGCCATGCAACATACCAAATGCACAGACCCACAAAATTAGGATATTACACCGACAGTTAGTTCCTTGGCTTTCAGAGCCCGAACAAACATTAGAATTGCCTCGTATCCTTTCCTCACCATCCTTTCCACTCTTAGGGCAATCACCACATTTGACAAACAATTCCCCCTTTCACCCATCACCAACACTTCGCCACCCTCGGGAGTTTTTAACACCATACGCTTGGTTGCACAATCTACATTAGCTTGATACACACCAGCCAATCCATGCCTAAGATTAAATCAAACTCACCGAATGGTAATTCTATCAGATCAGTCAAGAAAACTATTCCTTGAACTTCTAAAGGTACCTCATGATAAAGCTTATTTACCACCACAGAGTGTCCTAACGGGCTAATTACAGTCATCTCCCTAAAGGAAATCTCAAAATCTATGCTTAAAGTTCCAGAAACCCTACTAGCAACATATGAATGCGTCGACCCAATATCAATCAATGCAATGTAAGGCAAACCAAAAATTAAAAATGTACCAATTATGACATCCGGTGCATCGGCCTCCTTTTGACGTCTGGTAGTATAGACTAACCCCGACTGTCTCGCCTAAATGTTTCCTGCCCCTCTGCCTGGTGCTTCATGGCCCCAATCGAAACCGTTACCACCCCTGGCTAGACCACGACCTCTCTGTGGCTACTGACCTCCTCTACCCATTGAGCATTCCCACGACCACGGGCCTGTCAGATCCCGTGGTCGTGGGCGATCTCTAATCTGATGGTCCATAGATCCACATCCAAACACTTCCCATTGTTGGACCAACACTCACCTGAATGGAATTTACCACATCGAGCACACCTTTGTGTCTGGCTAGCAGCAGCAGGTCTCTCACCCCGACTCGGCCCATCTGACCTAGGTCTTTTCTAAGTACGCCCAGCTGCCCCTGACGATCCAAAACTCCTCTTACTTCCACCCCTATCTATATCCCAATTCAGTTTTTCTATCCACTTCACCTCCTTAGCTATCTTAGCCTTTTCCACTAGAATAACAAATTCCCTCTCCCGCTGCGGGGCTATCAATACACGCAGGTCATCCCTCAGACCATCTTCAAATCAAACACAATGTTCATGGTCTGTTGCCACTATCCCTCGGGCATAATGGCTAAGGTGTAAGAATTCCACTTTTTACGCAGCCACCGACCTACTTCTCTAAACCAGATTCAGAAATGCCCTGCGCTGCGCATCCACATAACTCAACCCAATGTATTTACTCTGAAACGCCACTCTGAAGAAATCCCAGGTGATACGGTCAGCCACCGTACCATCCTTAACCGTAAGCCACCATTGATACGCTTCATCCCGTAGGAGAGATACAACCCCTTTCAATTTTTCCTCTTCCGTGAAATCCAGATCATCCATTATGCGCTCAATCGCTCCAACCAATACTCAGCTGTACTCGGGGCTATACCAAAATTCCCTAAACATTTCTGCCCTATTGGCTCTAAGTCGCTCCGAAACAGATTTCCGAGCTCCCATACCCATGCCTGCCCCAGCGACTCTCTCTAAAACCTGTAACATCGCCTGAGATACCGCATCATATCGACCATCTGGTCTTGAAATTTTGCCTCCGCAGCTGGTGGGACTGGAATCTTGTCTCCTGACCCATGGCCAGATCCTACTGGTTCTGACACGGTCGTCCTGCCCCTACCATGGCCACGCGCAGAACGTCATCGTCCCCTTGTACTCATACTACCGATTCACTTTTATCTGATTAGAAGTTTTACGGATTAATAATTTTTTTCACTAATTAATAATGAACAATCTTATGAAAAGTAGTTTCAATAGTAGTTCTTTCGAATTCGAAATTATATCTACAAGGTTCAGTCTCAAGTATGTATCTCCTAGTTTTAGAAACCACACACATTCAACATCCATATGCATCCCAAGCAGAGTATCACATAAATGTATCAAACATACGAGTAACATCCATAAACTCACCTTCATCACACAAGAGTATTTTCGTTATTTCACTACCCAGAGGTATTTTTGTACTTCTACCCTACAGGGGTATTTTTGTAATCTCACAAAATAGGGTATCTTGGTGATTTTACAAATTAGGGGTATTTTGGTATTTTTGTAAAGTAGGGGTATTTTGGTAGTTTTACAAACTAGGGGTATTTCAGTAATTTTCACAAACTGGGGGTATTCTGGGTAATTTACAAAACTAGAGGTATATTAGTAATTTTACAAAGATAGTGTATTGAGTCCCTTTCGGGTTTTAGTTATGAACTTTAGCCCATTAACAAGTCCTCGCGGCTAAAGTGAACAGACACTACGGACCAAGTAGGATTCTAGCGAAGAGGAGGTGGGCCACTAGGACCGCTTAAGTACCAAGCTCTTCCTGAATCCAATCCTAGACATGCGTATGCCTGTTGCCACACCCTAACCCAACGACTTGTTCACAGACATGTTTAGTTAGAAAAATTAAGTCTTATGAATTTGAAGAGTTGTTTAAACTAGGCCTAAGGTCTATTAATTCCTAACATGCTAGTCTACGTCCCCATAAAGCCCATCAAACCCAACATGCATGCCTTACTAAGAGTTAGAATACTTACCTGCGTGGATCAGGTGCCGCTAGACTCAAAGGCCATATCTCAACCCAAAGCATTTTTCTTAAATTCTCATCAATCTATAAAACACTACTGGACCCATTTCACAGCCCAAGCTTTGCAACTGGGCTCTGATACCAAAAATGTAACACCCCAAACCCAACCCAAATACTACGACCAGATCTTGCATGCTACAGGTCGAGTGTTAAAGTTCAAATTCTTTGGTTTCTTTGAAAAAACATGGATTTGGAAAAAAAGTAATTTTTTGGTAGCACTATGTGTTGGGAACTTACTTTGTTGAGTTCGAAGATCACAGTTTATTTTATTTCAATATCCGTTAAATAAGTTTTTTTTATGAAAACCGTTGTTTTGCGTTAAGCGTGTTTGAAACTCCCATTTTTAGTACTTCTTATGATTAAGTCCTTAAAATATAAATTTACAATCCATAATCATTAACCACTAGAAACTGAAAATTTAAGCTAAGAGGCCTTATTACTAGCTATCGAAATGAAACCCAAAATTTAAAACTAAAGATAAACTGGAAATAAGTTTACTTAAATAAAAGATTTTATGGCCCCTCGAGTCCGCCTCGGCTCCCGTATCCACGATCTACTGCTCATCTAAAAAGTTGAGAAAAATAAAGGGTGAGTCACCAAGACTCAGTGTGCAAATCCATGAACCACATAAATGACTTGAGGCCCACAATCGCATACTAGGCCTCAGCCCACACATAATGATAGCAGAATAAGTACATGCGATATGACCCAACCCAACCTAAAACTCCATCCTCTACATGCCAACCCTTACCAGCCATCACACTGCGGGGATTTCTACAATCAACCCTCCATCCGCTACACACCATCTTGACATTCGTGCTGTCAGTTATAATGCCGATCACTATGTGACCTTAAAATCAAATGTGGCAGAGCCACCGATCACCATGTGACCTTATAATCAAATATGGAAGAGCTACCGATCACTAAGTGACCTATTAAGCATGCTCTTCCCCTTCATCATATTAACCCCATCCCATGCATACATACATGCAAAAGCAAGAACAATATACCATCTACAAGATAACAGGTTATCACATACATGATACACATAGAGAATTTGCTATGTTTTGTACCCAACATCCCTTGCCTAACCCCTACGGGTTATTCGATTGTCGATACAGCCTTTTTCAATTTTTCAGCCTATAACAGGTATAATATAGAAACTAATGTGATAAGGATCTACACACCTGATTACAGACAAGATGATACTTTCTATGTCGACACTGTCAGTAGCCGATTCGACTACTAACTGCCTAGGGGTTTTGTTCTATAGCCAGTCCACAACCCGGTGGCCAATCTCAGACGGCAGACACCGAATGCTTCTTAAACTTAGGGGTTGGGTTTACGGGTCCAATCCCCCCATTCACCTGATCGACATTTGATTCCATCAAAAGACCTTATCAGTTGCTACCATCATAACATATGGTTGTTAATCCATAACATAGGGTTAAGATCACGAACCTAACAAAAATCTAAAGAGAACCCTTACCTCAAAATCCTGAAAAGAGATATGGGACTCAGAGACTAGCGGTTTTCAGCTTTTGGGATCTAAATGATTTGATCTACTTTGTTTCCCTAAATGTCGCCTCAAGATGAGAACACAAGAACAATCAAAACGTTATGCAAAAGATAGCCTCGCCATGCTAATTAGCCTTTCGGCTTTGGCTTCCAAAAAAACAAAAATCGAAAGAGGAAGGTGACATATGAAAGAAATCGTCACTTACCTTAACACCAAAAGATTCAGCTACTCCCAATAGATTTTGTCTTTTGAGAAAATCCAAAAGAGAAGATAATGCAAAGAGATCTATGGAGATTCGACTTAATGAAGAATTCGGCAAAGAGAAAAAGAATGGACTTGGATTTTGGCTTAAGCATAAAAGTGAAGATGAGAGAATGGGATTAGGGGTTTTTGGCTTTAGTATAAAATGAGAGAAGAGATTAAGAGAATAAGAACCCAAGTGCGAAGACGAAGAAGTACTCCCCTCACTTAAATAGAATTTTGGCACTTACTAAACAAATGCTGAAAATGCCTATTTTGAAAACTAAAACCCATCCTATCAACATGGAAACTTCGGCACCCTTAAGCCAATCAAAATCGATTCCCCCTCCCCCTTAGAGTTGGAAATTTGGCCACCACCCTGATCAGCCGATAACTCCTAAACTTTCTCCCTTATCATCATCTGATCCTTCATCCACAAGTGACATGGATAATGCCATCTCCTTCTCCCTTTATCAGCACATTATCAACCTCATTATCCGCATTATCCACCTTAATCAGTTCCCTAATTTCAAGCATTCAAGACGAACTCCACTACTGCTCCCTGCTAATGCCAAAATTAATTAAAATGAATGGGTAACATGCGACTTGAACCTTGGACCTCTTCACGCCACCTTATAACCCCTATGTGACGCCACCTTCCACTGGGCCACAAGCCTATTTGTGTCTTAAAGTACAAATTATATCTTTTAAGTCCTAACCCTGCTGGTTCTCCACTGGAGTGCCCAACAACAAATTTTTGCTAAGGCCTCGGCCCAACTCTGAGCCCATTTTGACCCCTAAAACACTCTAACTAGCATACTAAACACAACAACACATGACAACACGTCAAATGCAAAGCCCCACAAATTCAGGTTGTGACACAATGCCTTCCTTATCAATAGCCAACATGCAAGATACCCTTGGCTCATATATTTAGACAGTCTCATATGTTTCAAGTATGACACCCAATACAAATCTCAAATTGATTTCAAAAATAGTGGAACTGGTATGGACCGTCTTCTTTTGATATCCTACTAGAAAAAATCCAAATTTTATGGCCCATTTTTTTGAAAAAAATCTAGCTAGAACCAGACCAAAAACACATACAATATAATCAATTTATTTTCAAAATTGTGTATTTCTTATATTGTATCTGGGATTTATGCCTATGAACAGGACTAATACATGAGAACCCCATTATTAGTTCAAAATTTTAGAATAAAATGGTTGGACAAATTCAATGACGAAAAATATGATTTCAAGTATTTGCATGATTTTTTTTCAAGATTATGCTAGTTCAGTACCTCGGACCAAACTATTGCAAAATTTCTTCGAGTGAAATTTACTAGTAGCGCATTATTGGCTTGGCCAAGACCAAAAAAAAATACAAAAAGCTTATGGCTGAAATGCTCCGCTCAATGGATTTTGACTCACAAGATGAGAAATCCTCACCATCTTCAATCAAAATGGTGGATCTAATAGATGACACCACAACAATGACAATCACCAAAACCACAACAACAACAACAACAACAACAACAACAACAATAATAAGATAACTGTTTTGAAATAATTGCTTGCAACCTTCAAAGATTCACTACATACCTAAAGAAATTGTTTCAAAAGAAGACAAGAAAACCAAATGCTAAATATTCCCAAGAAGACAAAAGACGAAGATGAACAATAATGATTCTATGCAAAGAAAAGATGGAGATGAACAATAACGATTCTTTGCAAAGAAAAGATGAAGATTAACATAAATGATTCTCTGCAAAAATTCTCCCCCCCAAAAAAAAAGAGAGGAAGATACACAATAAAGATTCCCTGCAAAAGCTTTGTAATTCAAGGAATATATTATTTACAATTATAATAATAGTCTTGAAAATAGCAATTGTGTATGGTGAGAAAAAATCTTTGTAATAATGTAAGGAATCGATTCCCCAATAAGGACGTTGTAAAGAGAAAAGATCTATCTATAAAAGGCCTTTAGTTTGGAAATGAAATGCATGACTTAATACACAACTCAGAAATTTTCTTGAGCAAAATTTCTTTCCAAAAGTTTCTTAACTTTCAAAATTATAAGTTTTTATTTTCAAAAATTTAAATTCAAACAATTCAAATTTAAATTTTCAAAAATTTAAAATTTAAATCCATTTGTCGATCCTTAGATCATTGAGATTAATTGGTATTAAAGCTCAAAAAGGAACATGTAATTCTAAGTTTTGGAAATCTTAAAATTTGTTTTCAATATTTCCAAGTTCTGGTTTAACTATCTTTATTAATGTATTATTATTTTTGCTGAGTATTGATATATAGTCTAGGTAGCCATGGGTTTGGCACGTTAATGACTGAGTACCCCTGTAGTCAATTTTAGTAATCCAGAAATTTCGATAGTAGAACCCCTTGTGGGAAATACAAAAGCAAAAAGATGTTTTCTTTCCTTAGGAGAACCAACTCTTCAGCAAGCTTAACTGTAACACCCCGAAATTGGGCTTAGAAGAATTGGGCCCATTGGGCCTTGGGCACGAGAGCGTTTAAAATTTTTGAGAACAAGAGAACGGCTTTAGTGCTAGTTAGACCTATTAGGTGAGTGATTTTGGAAGGTTAGAGGGTTTCTATGAAGTCCCGGGTTCAAACTTTGGCTTTAGGAAAATATTGGTTTTAGGTGAATAAAACCCTGAGAGTTAGTAGTAGGCTTTAAGAATAAAATGTGGAGAAAAATGACACAAGTGGAGTGTGTGGTGTAGTGGCAAAGTGACGCCACAAAAGAGAAAAGGGGGTGACACCACAAGGAAGGAAGGAGGTCCAAGGTTCAAGTCTTGGCTCTTGCATTTTGGGATTTCTTTTTAAATGGACTCTAAAATTTTTCCATAGGGTTATATTTAGTTGCACATGATTTTAGACACAAGAAAGTGAGTAGTCTAGTGGCAAGGCGTCATTAAGGGTGCAAGGGAGCTTGGGTTTGAATCTCATGACAAGCAAGGGAGTAATTATTTTGCGGATTGGACGAGAAGAGTTTGAGTTGGATTTAAACTCTGCTAACGGAGGGATCCCACATCGAGTAAGATACAAAGAAGGAAGGTGAGAAGCTAGCTATATATAGAGCATTCTTTGAGGAGAGTTAATATACCTTGGTGGGCGTTTGGGTGCAGACCTAGAGGATAATCGCCAATAGTAGCGAAGGAAGGGCTACTATAACGTGAGGTGCACGGTAAGGTTTCGGTGAGGTTTCGATTTTCGATAAATGTATATTAAGTTAAGATTAATCGCTAGGTGATGTCGATTGTAGGTTCGTGACTAAGGGGTTTGCAGCGCGCATGGTTACCAGGTGTGTACAAACTACACACACGAAATCGGCAAAGCCAAATGTGGCTAAATGGGCCCGGTGGGCCCTAAGGCTAAGTTTGATGAAATAGTTTGGTTGGTTATACGAATTGAATTAGACATGCATGATACATGATCTGAATTTCTTCTGGGCCTATTTGGCCATATGATGAGACTTGGGCCTGATGGGTGGTAATGATGTAATTTGGGTTTGATGAGCTTTATGGGGACGTAGAATGTATGTTAGGGTTTATGAACCTTAGGTCTAGTTTGAACAACTCTTAAATTCCATAAGACTTAATTTTAATTAAACATGTCTGTGAACAAGTCGTAGGGTTGGAGTGTGGCAACGGGCATACGCATGTCTAGGATTGGATCTAGGGAGAGCTTGGTACTTAGGCGGCCCTAGTGGCCCACCTCATCTTTTCTGGAATCCTACCTGGTGCATAGTGTCCGTTCACTTTACCCGCGAGGACTTGTTGATGGGCCAAAGTTCATAGCTAAAACCCGAAAGGGACCAAAATACCCCCTGTTTGCGAAATTACCAAAATACCCTTGATTTGCGAAATAACCAAAATACCCCTGATTTGTGAAATTACCAAAATACCCCCGATTTGTAGAATTACCAAAATACCCCCGATTTGTAAAATTACCAAAAAACCCCTACTTTATGAAAGTACCAAAATACCCCTAATTTGTGAAATTACCGAAATGTCCCTGGTTTGCAAAATTACCAAAATACCTTTAGCTTGTGAAATTACCAAAATACCCCTGGTTTGTAAAATTACTGAAATACCCTTGGTTTTTGAAATTATCGAAATACCCCTTGTTTGTAAAATTATTGAAATACCCCTAGTTTGCAGAATCACTGAAATACCCCTGGTTTGTAAAATTACCAAAATACCCCTAGTTTGTAAAATTACTAAAATACCCACGGCCCATGAAATTAAAATACCCTGGTTTGTAAAATTACCAAAATACCCCTAGTTTGTAAAATTATCGAAATACCCCTAGCTTATAAAATTATCGAAATACCCCTAGCTTGCAAAATTACGAAAATACCCCTAGCTTGCAAAATTATCGTTTCACCCCTAAACAATAAAATGACCATTGTACCCTCGTGGTAGTACTAATATTGTCTGTGTTAATTGTATGATTGATTATGTTCGAGGTGCACTGCATACATGGATTAGTTATGAGTAGAATTACCGAATTACCCTTGGTAGGTAAATTATTAAAATACCCTCGGTAGGTAAAATTATCGTTATACCCTTTGGGGTTGATTAGCGTGATTGTGTGTAACTTCTCACACCATTTATAGTGTCTTGATAATGTAACATCCTAAATTTTTGGGCCTATGCATTTAATGGGTGAATATGTGGAATGAGTTAATTTAAGTGTTAGGGGTCCAAATTGGGCTCAGGCTTAGGCAGAGGCCTTGATTAAAATTATCTGTTTGGGCATTATAGTGTTTAAAAGGTAGTATCTATGTTTAAAATACCAAAGTGGCTTGTGGCCCAATCTTAGGAGGTGACGCCACACACAAGGAGTGAGGGGCCCAAATTTAAGTTTCATGGAGCCCAATTCTTTTAATTTAAGTTAGCCAAATTTTGGGTATTAGGATTAGGTAGAGTGGATGGAAACAAGGCTAAAATTTAGGGGTTTTAATGTTTAAAATATGTGGATAATAAGCAGATAAAGGCTATTATTTAGGAATTTATTTTATGTGGATAATAAGCAGATAAAGGCTAAGATCTAGGGATTTTTATGATTAAAATATGTGGATAATATGCTGATAAAGGAGGGAGGAGTTAGAGATAATTAAGTCTCTTTTAGATAAGCTAGTAGATTAAGATAAAGGAGAAAGGTTAGGAATTTATCTACAAAAGAGTGATGGCCAAGAATCCATCACGAGAGGAGTAAAGAAACCACTACTACATGGCAAAGGGTTGCCAAATTTCCTATAAATAGGGGCTAGCTCCTTATTTACGACATTAAATCCTCTCCCTTTTGTGTCGAAATTCCTTAGCTTCTTTTCTCCAAATTTCTTTCTCCAATTTCTCTAAAAGCGAAAACTCCATTATTCTCTTCTTTCTTCTAAAAGTGAAAACTCCATTATTCTCTTCCATTATTCTCTTCTAAAAATTCAAAATCTCTATAGTTTTTATTTTATTCATCCTATTTGAGAAATTGTTCTATACTTAGGCATTTAAATCCTCCATTGACATTGTCAAATTCTCTCTCTTGTACTAGCCGAATCTCTAAGTTAAGGTAAGAGTAGATTTTGATTAGTTCTCATAATCTAATCCGATTTTTGAAAAGGAAAAAGTGAAAGCTAATAGTTTAATGGTTTATGATGGGCTGACAAGTCGATTTGAAGGAAGCCTAGTCGACTAGATCTAAAAGCGAAATTCATAAGTCTCCAATTTGAGATTTTTAAGGTAAGAAGATTTTCCTAGATTTCTATTAGATTTCATCATTATATACAAGATTTTAACTTTATAAGGAGGATTAACGATTAAATATTATTATAGTAACTCGATAAGGATTTATGATGGAATTAAATATGGATCGTGCAAAAGAAAGAATCCTAAGTTTAAGAAACAAGCGATTCTGCTGCTCGAGATTAGCCAATTGGTTGTGGATCGCGCACGAACAACACCTTAGGCGGATAGTAGTTGTGTCGACTAAGGCTAGCATCAATATAGAAAGCCTCGTTTTATCGGAATCGGTGTGTAGATTCTTGACACATAAGCTTTGTTATATTATATGTATGTTATGGGCTAAAAGTCGGAAAAGGTGTGTAGATCTCTATCACACTAGTTAATCTGAATTATATGAATGTTATGGGCTAAAACCAAAAAATGAGGTTGTATGAGCAATCGTATTACCCGAAAGGGTAGGCAAGGGATGCAGTGCGTAATCATAGAAATTTCTCTATGTGTATCAAGTATGTAAAATATGTGATCTGTTTAGATAGTTTAATGTTCGATTCTTGCATGTATGCATGGGATGGGATTGATTGATTTACGGAAGGGGAGCGGTGTCGAGGCGATCGGTGGCTTTGCCACATAGGCCACATAGTGATCAATCTTTATGACAGGAAGCACAGCTGTCGATATATTATTACGATCGCAAAGCGATCGATGGCTTCGCCACATAGGTCACATAGTGATCGATCTTTATGACAAGCAGCACAACTGTCGATATGGTGTGTAGAGGATGGACTCACAGGTTTGGGATGGGCCATGTTGCAAATTTTGTTACCCTTGTATACGGGCCAAGGCTCATAATGTGTTTGTGGGCCTCAAGCCTTTTTATGTGTTCTCGTGATTTGCACACCGAGTCTTGGTGACTCAACCTTTTATTTTCCCAACATTTTAGGCGAGAGAGATCGTGAACATGAGGAGCCGAGGCGGACTCGAGGGCCATCAAGTTTTATTTCTACAAATTATTTCGGATTTCTTTCGTTTATTTTATTTTTATTTGGGATTTTTTAAGGCCCTAGTTTTTATTCAACTAAGAAGTTTTCAATGTTATGCAACTTATAAATTTTATGTCAAGGTTTATTTATACTTAATAATACTCATATAAGATTTTATTTTTAAAATGTCACTTATATACTCTAATAATGTCTAATTAACTTACGACTTCCAAAACCAACAAGGCAAAAGTTTTCAATGTACAAGCCGTGACACGCCAGATCCAGTCGAAACGTATAGGCCGAGTTTGGGGTGTTACAATTTGGTATCAGAGCCCAGTTCAAAACTCGGGATGTGAAATGGGTCTAGAAATGTTTTTAGAATTTTTTTTTTGGTTCGAGGACATGGCCTTGAGTCTCAAGACCGATCCGCCTGTAAGTATTCTAAACTCTTCTTGTGTTATTTATGTGGGCTTAATGAGCTTTATGGGACATAGACTATCTAGGTTAGAACTTGATGGACTCTAGGCTTAGGCAAACAACTCTTCAATTCCATAAGACTTAACTTCACTAAAACAAAACATGTAAACGAGTCACAAGACTAAGATGTGGCAATGTGCATATGCATGTCTAGGAGTAGATCGGAAGAGCTTGGTATTTAAGCGATCCAAGTGACTCATCTCCTCTTCACAGAATCTTACAGTGCATAGTGATTGCTCACTTTAGCCATGACGTAGGTGGCAATAGGCATATGCATGCCTAGGAGTGGATTCAGGGAGAGCTTGGTATTTAAGCGGTCTAGTGACTCACCTCCTCTTCACAGAATCTTACAGTGCGTAGTGACTTTTCACTCTAGTTATAAGGACTTGTTATAAATTTGAACCCATAATTAAAACACGAAAGGACCAACCACCTATTTTGCAACCAAAACCCTAAGTTTTGTACACTTCCGAAAAAAATAAATTTGATTTGAAAATGTTCGCAACTATGAAAAAAATTACCAAATTACCCTTGTTATGCAAAGTGACCAAAATAGACCTGATTTGTAGAATTACCAAATTACCCTTGTTTTGTAAAAGTACCAAAATACCCTTGAATCACAAAATTACCAAAATACCCTCAGATCACAAAAATTACCGAAATACCCCCGAATTTCAAAATTATCGAAATACCATCAGATTTCAAAATTTCTGAAATGCCCTAAATTCTAAAATTACCAAAATACCCTCAGTTTTCAAAATTACCAAAATACCCTCGAGAATGCAAAATTACCAAAATAACCTTATTTTTTAAAATCATCAAGGAACCTCATTTCAAAAAAAAATTTACAAAAATGCCCCTGTAGGATAAAATTACGAAAATACCCTTGGGTAGTGGAAAATAACAACAATGACAACCACAACACTTTTACGTAATGAACGCGAGTTCATGAATGTTGATGATTGAATGAATGAACTTGAGGCAGTAGTGTGTGTATGAATTGAAAGAACTACTTTTAGAACTATTAATCATAAGACTGCTTAGCGATAAATTAGTGGAAAGAAATAATGATTCATAAAATTTCTAATCGATAAACGCAAATCGGTAGAATGAGTACAAGGGACGAAGACGCTTGAGATCACGAATAATAGTCGCACCCTACCATAGTATACTAAGTGTTTATTTTGGCTTTAGAATTAGAGTCTTGTAAAGCATAGTGGTGAGACTCGGGTAGAATGATTACTAGTTAGTTGGAAATTTTGAGGACGAAATTTCTTTAAGGAGGGTAGAACCTGTAACATCCTAAATTTTTGGGCCTATCGTTTAATGGGTGAATATGTGGAATGAGTTAATTTAAGTGTTAATGGGCCTAAATTGGGCTCAGGCTTAGGTAGAGGCCTTGATTAAAATTATCTGTTTGGGCATTATAGGGTTTAAAAGGTAGTATCTATGTTTAAAATACCAAAGTGGGCTTGTGGCCCAATCTTAGGAGGTGACGCCACACACAAGGAGTAAGGGCCCAAATTTAAGTTTCATGGAGCCCAATTATTTTAATTTAAGTTAGCTAAATTTTGGGCATTAGGATTAGGTGGAGTGGATGGCAACAAGGCTAAAATTTAGGGTTTTAATGTTTAAAATATGTGGATAATAAGCAGATAAAGGCTATTATTTAGGAATTTATTTTATGTGGATAATAAGCGAGATAAAGGCTAAGATCTAGGATTTTATGATTAAAATATGTGGATAATATGTTGATAAAGGAGGAGGAGTTAGAGATAATTAAGTCTCTTTTAGATGAGCTAGTAGATTAAGATAAAGGAGAAAAGTTAGAATTTATCTACAAAGAGAGTGATGGCCAAGAATCCATCATTGAGAGGAGTAAAGAAACCTACTACTACATGGCAAAGGGTTGCGAATTTCCTATAAATAGAGGAGCTAGCTCCTTGTTTACGACATTAAATCCTCTCCCTTTTGTGCCAAATTCCTTAGCTTCTTTTCTCCAAATTTCTTTCTCCAATTTCTCTAAAAGTCGAAAACTCCATTATTCTCTTCTTTCTTCTAAAAGCCAAAAACTCCATTATTCTCTTCTTTCTCCTAAAAGCCGAAAACTCCATTATTCTCTTCTTTCTTCTAAAAGTTGAAAACTCCATTATTCTCTTCATTCTCTAAAAAGTCAAAATCTCTATAATTTTTATTTTATTCATCCTATTTGAGAAATTGTTCTATACTTTCGGCATTTAAATCCTCCATTAACATTGTCGAATTCTCTCTCTAGTACTAGCCGAATCTTCTAAGTTAAGGTAAGAGTAGATTTTTTATTAGTTCTCATAATCTATTCCTGATTTTTAAAAAGGCAAAAGCTGAAAGCTAATAGTTTAATGGTTTATGATGGGCGGCAAGTCGAGATTTGAAGGAAGCCTAGTCGACTAGATCTAAAAGCCAAAATTAATAAGTCTCCAATTTCGGGATTTTTAAGGTAAGAAGATTTTCCTAGATTTCTATTAGATTTCATCATTATATACAAGATTTTAACTTTATAAGGAGGATTAACGATTAAATATTATTATAGCAACTCGATAAGGATTTATGATGGAAATAAATATGGACCGAGCAAAAGAAAGAATCCTAAGTTTAAGAAACGAAAAGATTCATTGTTTGAGATTGGCCAATTGGTTGTGGACCGCTTCGAATAACACCTTAGGCGGATAAGAGTTGTGTCAACTAAGGATAGCATCGATATAGAAAGCCTTGTTTTATCGGTGAATCGTGTGTAGATTCTTGACACATAAGCTTTGTTATATTATATGTATGTTATGGGCTAAAAGCGGAAAAGGTGTGTAGATCTCTATCACACTAGTTAATCTGAATTATATGTATGTTATGGGCTAAAAGCGTAAAATGAGGTTTGTATGAACAGTCGTATTACCCAGAAAGGTTAGGCAAGGGATGGCAGGTACGTAATCATAGAAACTTCTCTATGTGTATAGAAGTATGTAAAAATATGTGATCTGTTTAGATAGTTTAATGTTCTAATTCTTGCATGTATGCATAGGATGAGATTGATTGATTTACTAAGGGGAGCGGTGTGAGGTGATCGGTGACTTTGCCACATAGGTCACATAGTGATTGGTCTTTATGATGCAAAGACAAATTGTCGATATATTATTAAGGTCGCATAGCGATCGGTGGCTTCGCCACATAGGTCACATAGTGATCGGTCTTTATGACAAGCAACACAGTTGTCGATATGGTGTGTAGAGGATAGACTCATAGGTTTGGGATGGGCCATGTTGCATATTTTGTTACCTTTGTATACGGGCCAAGGCTCATAATGTGTTTGTGGGCCTCAAGCCTTTTTATGTGTTCTCGGGATTTGCACACTGAGTCTTGGTGACTCAACCTTTTATTTTTCCCAACATTTCAGGTGAGCAGTAGATCATGAACTTGGGAGCTGAGGCGGACTCGAGGGGCCATCAAGTTTTATTTCTATAAATTATTTCGGGATTTCTTTAAGTTTATTTTATTTTTATTTGGGATTTTTTTAAGGCCCCTAGTTTTTATTCAACTAAGAAGTTTTCAATGTTATGCAACTTATAAATTTTATGTCAAGGTTTATTTATACTTAATAATACTAATATAAGATTTTATTTTTAAAATGTCACTTATTTACTCTAATAATGTCTAATTAACTTACGACTTCCAAAACTAGCAAGGCAAAAGTTTTCAATGTACAAGTCGTGACACACCAGATCCAGTCGAAACGTATGGGCTGGGTTTGGGGTGTTACAGATAACATATATATTTATGTATATTCTGTTAAATGCCAAAAACTCGGTATGGCTATTGAAATCCCCATGGAGGCTAAATGCGATTCATTAGGTTAGTGACTTCTATGATATTAATAGATGGTTCTGATGAGATGACATGTTATATGTGATGAGCATCCTATACATGCATGCTGAAACCTGTTGAAACCATACATCAGTATCTTATGCTTGCATAGGGTTGGGATTGTGATAATAAAGGGGAAGTGTTGTAGTGGCTCTGCCACGATCTATTGTAGTGGCTCTGCCACGATCTGTTCTGGTGACTATGTCATGATTCTGACGATGAGCGACTAATCTATGAGATGATTGCCATCGATGGTGTGTAGCGGTGAGGGTTGATTGTAGAAATCCCCATTGGTGTGATTGGCGGTGCACGGGTGGTGTGTAGCGGATGGAAAATTAGGTTGGGCTGGGTTTGCATCGTATTGCATACATGATCTGCTGTGACATATGATATGGGTTAAGGCTCAACCGAGGCTATTTTGGGCTAAGGCCCAATTGTCACCAGCATCTTGAATGGGCTTGGTAGGGATTGTTGTGATGCATGTTCTTACCGATGAGGGTTGTGCACACTAAGTTTTGAAACTCACTCCCCTTTTAATTTAATGTTTCAGGTTATCTCGAATAGACGACTCGACGTGGGAAAGGACTCGGAGATGGCCACACTACAAGAGGCTTGAATTTTCATTTATTTGTTTCAAAATACATGTTTTATTTACTTAATTTTCAGTGGACGTAATAAGACCTTGTACTCTGTTTTGACTTCAAATTTAATTTGGGTTTTGAGATTAAATGTTTATTTAATTATTAAACCTAAGTAAGCTCTTATGTTCAAACTTGGTTTACTAAATGCTTAAAATAATAAAATGGGTTTTTTTTTAAACTTTAATTAATAAGTCTATTAGATTTTGGGCTTTTGGGCCTTAATTTCTTAATTAGCAAAACCGTTTTGAATTGTGCCTTTAATGTGACATTCCGGATTCGGGCCTAACTTCTAGGCTGGGTTTAGGGTGTTACATTAACATCCAATCATTCCCAAGAATTTGACCAAACCTCCAATAGACTGTCAATGAACTAGAAGAACATTACGAAAGTGTTCCTCAAAGGTGTGATAATTGGACACTTTCAAGAGTTCCAACAAACCAAATTTAAAAAAAGACAACATTTGAATCTTTAAAAGCCTTTTGTAGTTATGTTATAAGAATAAAAGAAAAAAGTTTACCTACCCAAAAGGAATATGAGACTATGCAATTATTAGATAGAGTCGTTATTGATAAGCTTAAAGAACAAAATTATAAATACATTCATTTTAGATTAGTCCAAGTCGGTGTCAAACCACTTAATGTTGCAGCCACCAAAAATACCTCAATTATAATTGTCTTAAGAGACCAAAGACACATAATGTCCAAGGATTCCTTATTAGGAACAATTGAAACAAGCCTATGTACTAACCCAATACCTTTTAATTGTTTCCCAAATTTTATTGTCGAAACCATTTTTATAGTTTTGAAAAACGGGGTCAACTTTTAAAAAATGAAAATGGGAGTCGCCACCAATCCCTTTTTACTTAGGTGTGATTGGATCACCTTGTAAAACATTTTATTTTAAAACATTTGATTTTGGTTTACGAAAAACAAGAAAACGGGTTCGGGGGTGGGTTACGTATGAGGAAGGGTTAGCACCCTCATAACGCCCAAAAAATTGGTACCTAATTGATAGAATCATGTCCAAATGTTTAAAATTTAAAAGTATTTAAAAATATGATTTCTTAAAAACTTCGAGTAATTTAAGTTAAAATTTGAAATTTCTTTGTTCCAAAGGAATATAAACATCACATCCAGCACGTTAGGACACGATATTTTAAAACCTTCGTAATCAAAATCATCTCATGATTTACAAAACTTGTTAAAAGGATATTTAGTTATTTAGCCAAACGAAAAATCGCAACCCCGCACGTTAGGGCACTATTTCCCGAATTTCTACATACAAAACATTGCCTTATTTTTAAAAACCTTTAGATAAATATAGTAATTTTGCAAAAAAAAATGTATTTTATTTTGACAATAATCCATGTAACAATATTGCATTTATACACTATCGAACATAAATAGTAAAAGCAATTAATATACTAACATTTAAAATGAAATAAAGAAATAATAATATAAAATATGACAAATAATAATTCTTACACTAAGGCAATTGTAAATACATGATGAAGTATAAACAAATACAATAAACAATAAACAAATGTGAACATATTTCATGCAAGTTGAAATTGCTCATGCAATGACGATATAAAAATGTACATATATATTAAGAAAATAACTAATTTGTGACTTTAAATAGAAATATATTTATAATAAACTAATACATATAAAATTACATTTTTAAATAAATAATATATTATTCAATATAAATAATTTTGATAAAATAAAACTTTTAACAAGATAATATAAGATATAATACTATATAATATACATTATTTTAAAAATATGTGATATGATAACTAATATATATAAGTTAAAAATAATATGTAATAAAATAATCAAATCGAATAATAAATAATAATAATAATTTAAAATACATAAGGATAATATATGTTAATAAAAATATAAAACTTTAATTAATTTACAAATAATAAGAGTAATATAATATTTTAATATAATAAAATAATTTAAACAAAGTATTAGAATAAAATAAAATAAAATAAAAATAAAGAATAAATAAAGAAAGTAGGGTCAAATAGCAAATAAAATAAGCATAAAAGGATTAAATCGAATCGTGCGTTAAATTCTGAGGACTTATTGGGCAATTATGACCTTTTCAAAACGACGTCGTAGTGATTTTGACCTTAGTTTAAGGGACTTAATTAAAAGAAAATGTAAATTTAAGGCCAATTTTATAAAAATAAAATTTCTAATTGGGCTGAATTGAGACCAATAAAACTGCGAAGGGGCTAAAATTGTAAATTCTCCTTTTTAATAAATCACGCGGATCCTTATCGGGTCCTCGGGTCGATGCGCGGATCTTGTTAATAAAAAACGACGTCGTTCTCTTTCATTTATAAAAGTTAGTTTTATAAAAAAGAAATCATTTGGTCTGGGTTTTAAAAAAAAAAACTTCGAAAAATCCTCTAAGCCCTTCGTCCTCTTGCCTAAGCTCCGTTCGTCGGGTTTTTGGTCCACACGCCTCACGTCCACACGCGCCTCCGTAGCCGGTGGACGAAGGCTTAAAACCTTTGATTTTCGTCATCTTCGAAAAGTAATCCCTTCCCTTTTTATATTTTTTAAATAGTGGTTATATGCGCAAATGTATATATAAAACAATAAAAAATAAAAAGAATGAAATATTAAAAAAGAATCACATCTGCGAAATCTCTGTATTTTATTTCTCTGAACTTTCTGATGATATTTTTGTACTCACTTTCTTTGAGTATTTGTGTGTAAATCTGTGTCTTTTTTTCTCCGTCTATTCGTATGTATTTTACAGGTTTACATGGGGTTTTATAACACAAAAATGAAATAAAAAGGAAAATACATATTTCCATATTTGTTTCTTTCCTTTTTTGCTGCGTTTTCTTTATTTTGCAGGACGAGCAACAAAAGATCTAGTGATGATGGCGTGATCCGGGCGCGGATCATGGCATGACCGAAAGCCTGGCGTGGGTGCGAGGAGTTGACTTGGCGTGACTGTTGGCCTGGGCGCGAGGCTTGCGGCGCGAATGTTGGGATCCTGCTGGGACGCTTGCGGCTCCTAGGGTTTTCAGAAACCCTAGGCCAATGAGGATGTTTAGTATTTGGGCCCTTTTGGGCCATTTCTATTTTGGGTCAGACTAGGATTTGGGTCATGGTCTGTATGCAAGTGGGCTACTCGGGTAGTTTGGTTTATAATTGGGTTTTGGGTATTAGTTTAGGCCAAAGGTTGTGGGTCTAATCTATTTTGGTTTGTAAACAAACTAGACTTTATTTTTTATTTTTTATTTTTTGGTTTTGTTTTATTTTACACGGTCACGAGCACAAATGAGTCACTATAGCTGCCCCTCTTTGCTCATTGTCGTGTAACGAGAATAGAGCAAAGACTATAAAAAGGACCCATTTTTCTCGGTCTTGTCAGATGGTTGCCAACCCAACTGCAACTTTAGGGGACTGGAATTTAAATTTGATGGGTTCAATTTGCTTCACTGCAACTTCAGGAAGACAAAATCTACTATCCTTAGTCTGTCTTCAGTCTACTCCGCTGCAACTTCAGGAAGATAAGATCTTCTGTCTTTAGTCTACTCCACTACAACTTTAGGGAGATAAGACTGAAAGTGTCTTTGATATGCTTCCTGCAACTTCAGGAAGATAAGATCTTCTATTTTCAATTTGCTCCAATGTAACTTTAGGGAGATAAAATCTTCTGTCTTTAGTTTACTCCGCTGCAACTTCAGGGAGATAAAGCTGAAAGTGCTTTTGATCTGCTTCTTACAACTTCAGGAAGATAAGATCTTCTATCTTTAGTCCAGTCCACTACAACTTTAGGGAGATAAGACTGAAAGTGTCTTTGATCTGCTTCTTGCAACTTCAGGAAGATAAGATTTTCTATTTTCGATTTGCTCCACTGCAACTTCAAGGAGATAAAATCTTCTGTCTTTAGTCTACTCCACTGCTACTTCAGGGAGTTAAGACTAAAAATGTCTTCGATCTGCTTCTTGTAACTTCAAGAAGATGAGATCTGCAAATTTACCGATGTTGCTACACCATTCACTAAGGGACATGACCTGTAGACTCGATTCCATATGTTTATGTTACATAACTAAGATGTTATGATCAAAATTAATCAAATGATTCTAGCTACATGTGTTATGAATGACATGAATGTAACATGTCATGAAAATGATTCCTTTTAAAGGATTGGGATTAGGATGCAATGATTAGAATGAATCAAATGCTCCTAATGAAATTTTCTATGATACAAAAATGTTATGAGTATGATTCCTACTCTAGGTGTTATCACTCATTTGTTCTTCATTCTTATTCATTAGTCATGTTCTGCTCCACCAGATTGCCCCAATGTAGTTTCAAAGTCAACTCGCTTGGATCTTAAGAACACAAGGCTTATACCATTTTATCATAATGGGAATCGAAATTCTTTTAATCTAACTCATTTGTAATTTTTAGGGTATAGGGTTTATTTCAAATTCAACCCATTCCACCACAATTCAGGGTTTCTTAGTTCATCACACCACCCTCAAATGTTATGATCTGATGACATCACTTTAATTCATCAATTGGACAAAGAATTTAGAGAAATAGTCTCTATCCAGACTCTTCTTTCTCAAATATTTCTATGCACATGGAAATTCTAAACAATTGTATTGTTTCGGTTCCTTGTCTTATCTAGAAATTTCCAAAGTAATATGTAAAACTTCATTTTGTGAAATTATTAGTTTGTCAATCATTATTTCAATGCAACACATCTATGAATAATGGGAAACAAATAAATTGATCTCAAAAAGAGTTAAAATTGAATAAATTATCAAAAATACAAAGGAAATTAACTGGGAACATATCTTTGAGAAGAAAAAGAATCCCAATATAATAAAATGAATAGGACAAAAATCAGATGCCCTAACTATCGCCGATTGAGCTTCTATATACAAACTTTATGAAGACTGTCTTGAGTTCAACATGTGTTTAGAAAACCCAAAGTACTTTGTTGATGCCCCGATATGCAACATTCTTCATTTCATTATTGATTTAAGTGTAGCAAGATGACTGAGTGTTCATTTAGAATTTGAGCCACCCTTTTTGGGTTTTCGACTCAAAACCCCTTTAGTCTCAAGACGCCCTTTGAGGGTTTTCACCTTGGCCTCTCCATTTTTTTTAGAGACTCAAAGTGCCCTTTGCAGGTTTTCACTTTGGCCTCTTCCCCTTTTCAAGCAAAATACTTTTTGACTGAATCAGAGTTCATAGGATTGGGTAAATTTTTCCCATCCATTTCGGTCAAGATCAATGCTCCTCCAGAGAAAGTCTTCTTCACCACATATGGTCCTTCCCAATTCGGCATCCATTTTCCTCTGAAATCCTTTTGTATTGGAAGGATCTTTTTAGCACAAGGTCCCCCTTACGAAACTCTCTTGGATAAACTTTCTTATTATAGGCTCGCGTCATTCGTTTTTGGTACATCTGATAGTGACGAATAGCCCTTAGCCTTTTTCTTCAATTAAGTTCAGCTGGTCATACTGAGCCTGAATCCATTCAGCTTCATCCAGCTTTATTTTTGACAAAGCCCAAGAGAAGGTATCTCCAATTCAATTGGTACAACTGCCTCCATCCCATAGACTAATGAAAAAGGCGTTGCCCCAGTAGAGGTTCTGACGGACGTCCGATAGGCATAGAGTGCAAACGGTAGTTTCTCATGCCAATCCTTATAAGTCTCAGTCATCTTCCCCACTATCTTCTTGCTGTTTTTGTTAGCAGCTTCTACTACCTCATTCATTTTTGAACGATACAGAGACGAGTTATGGTGTTTGATCCCAAGTTGGCTACAAATTTCTTCTATTGAGCTGTTGTTCAAGTTTAGCGTGTTTTCTGATATGATCCTCTCGGGCATTCCATATCGATAAATGATCTCCTTCTTTAAGAACCGACTAACTACTGATTTAGTAATGTTAGCGTATGATGTAGCTTCTACCCATTTTGTGAAGTAGTCAATTACCACGAAGATGAATCGATGCCCATTCGAAGCTTTTAGTGAGATTGGCCCAATAACATCTATACCCCACATGGAAAAAGGCCATGGGAAAGTCATAACATGCAAAGGCAACAGAGGCACATGAATTTTGTCTCCATAAATCTGGCATTTATGACTTCTCTTGGCATAATTAATATAGTCTCCTTCTATGGTAGACCAATAATATCCAAATCTCATTATCTGCTTGGCCATTGTGAATCCATTAGCATGTGTTCCACAAACGCCTTCATGAACTTCTTCCAGGATTTGCTTAGCTTCAACAGCATCAACACATCTTAATAGTACTTGATCTTTTCTCTTTTTGTATAAGATATCCCCATCTAAAACATATTCAGAGGCTAATCTTCTTAATGTCTTTTTCTCATTCTCAGTTACATTTCTCGAGTATTCACAACTTTTTATGTATCGTAATACATCATGATACCAAGGATGGTCATATTTTTCCTCCTCTTCCAGGTTATAACAATGAGCTGGAACTTCTAAGATACTCATCTAAATAGGTCTCATGTCCTCTAGTCTCTTTACTTTGATCATAGAAGCCAAGGTCGCCAAAGCATCTGCCATCTGGTTTTCATCGCGTGGGAGATAATTGAAAGTAATGTCATCAAACTCTTCAATAAATCTCAGAACTATTTTCTAGTAATCAATTAGTTTGGGATCTCTTGTCTCCCACCCTCCTTTAAGCTGGTAGATTACTAAGGTAGAATCTCTATATACTTCTAACACTCGAATCTTACGTTCTAAGGCTATTCAGATTCCTATGATGCAGGCTTCATATTCCACCATGTTATTTGTGCAATCAAAATCTAATTTGCATGTGAATGGATAATAATCACCACTAGGGATACCAAGATTGCCCCAATTCCATTTCCTACAGCATTTGACCTCCATCAAAGTTTAGCTTCCACGAAAAATCTTCGATATTTGCCACATACATCAGCTCTTCATTTGGGAAGTCAAAGTTCAAAGGTTTATAATCCTCCAAAGCTCTGGAAGCCAAAAATTCTGCTATTTCACTCCCTTTTATAGCCTTTTGGTTGACATAGACTATATCGAACTCAGATAGTAAAATCTGCCACCTAGCCATCCTCCTATTCAAAGCAGTGGATTCCATTATATACTTTAACGGATCAAGCTTCAAAATTAACCAACTAGTATGATATAGCATGTATTGCCTCAACCTCTTAGTTGTCCAATTCAAGGCGCAACACAATTTCTCAATCGACGAATATCTCATTTCACAATCAGTGAACTTTTTACTGAGATAGTATATCTCCTTTTCCTTTATTCCTGACCCATCGTGTTGTCTAAGCACACATCTCATGGAGTTATTAAACACTGAAAAATATAGTATCAATGGTCTATCTGGATTAGGCGGAGATAGTCTTTGGTGCATTTGATGACATCGCTTGACTTTGTCAAAAGCTCTCTGGCACTCATCGTCCCATACACCTTGGTTGTGTTTCTTGAGAAGACAAAAAATGGGATCACATTTCTCAGTTAATTGTGAAATAAATCGAGAAATGTAATTTAACCTTCCAAGAAAACCTCAGACTTCCTTCTGAGTACGCGGTGGAGGTAATTCTTGTATAGCTTTGACCTTGCTTGAGTCAACTTCGATTTCTCTCTCGCTAACCACAAAACCCAGCAATTTCCTTGACCGAGCTCCAAAAGTACACTTTGCCGGGTTGAGCTTCAACTTAAATTTTCTCAACCTCAGAAACAACTTCTTCAAAACTTCAATGTGTTCCTTTTCTGTTTGAGATTTAGCAATCATAACATCAACATATATTTCAATCTCTTTGTGCATCATGTCGTGGAACAATGTTACCATGGCCCTTTGATATGTTGCCCAAAGATTCTTTAGTCCGAATGGCATTACCTTATAGCAAAAGGCACCCACAATATTATGAAGGTAGTTTTTTCCATATCTTTAGGGTGCATCTTGATCCGATTGTATCCTAAAAATCCATCCATGAAGAAAACAATAAAAATCCCGTCAGATTATCCATTAATGTGTTGATATGCGGCAAAGGGAATTGTCCTTTAGGCTAGCTTTATTTAAATCCTGTAATCTACACACATCCGCACTTTTCCATCCTCTTAGGGATGGGGACAATGTTGGCCACCCACTTTGAGTACTTAACCACTTGTAGAAAACCAAAGATCAAACTGTTTCTAGACCTCTTCTTTATTTTCAACACTACATCCGCCTCATCCTTCATAGCTTTTCTCGAATCGGCTTGCACTCTTCTCTTATGGGAAGGCGATGTACTACAACGTCGGTACTTAACCCATGTATATCTTGGTACGACCATGCAAAGACATCCTTGAATTCCTGTAGTAACTCGACAAGGTCTTGTTTTGTCTCATCAGCTATGCGCGTCCCAATTTTCACAACCTTCCCTTTTTCGAAGGCTATGTTCTCTAACTCTTCCTCATGGGGCAAGATTTGTTTCTCCTCTTGCTTTACCATTCTTAACAAATCTGGAGATAAATCACAATTTCGGTCACCCTCAAAATCCTGAGATTCCTCTAAAAACATGTCTTGCTCAAAGTGGACCCCTGGATCTATATTATCGTTGCTCACATCATTGATATCTAGAGACCTGTGATGGGTACCAAAGAATGTAAAAAGAACAAATGAATTTGAGGATAATTATTCACATGATATGAATGAGAAAATTTAGAATGAAATTAGAAAGTCAAAAGAATGAAATGAAAGAATATTTTCTCAAGTTAATTATCAAAAATGTATTTTTATTAAAACAATAATTTCTAAACATGAGCCTATTTTACAAAAGAAATCTTATTGTTCCTAGCCTAAAAAATAACAAGAGTGTTCTGAATATTACTCTGTATAATTTCTAAAAACTACAGGAAGCTCCTCTGCAGTCCAATTGTTCAGAATGCTTCCGAGATCACAAGGGCGAATGCCCAACAAATTTCTTTGCTCAACTTCTTCCCCATATATGGAATTAATATAGGAATCTTCCAATAACCCTCTCTTAGGGTGAATTATCCCTCCAGATACAAAGGTTTGGGATATGTGTGGGAATGTCATTGATTTCTACTGGACTTCTCCATTTTGCCGGGCCCTTCTTCTTTCCTGCTTCTTCTCTATTTCCTTTCTTTTTTTTATAGCATCTGGATTGAAACCCAAGCCAAAACGTCTCTCTTCTCCTTAAGCATCGACACTCTAACTTCTCCTTGGAGGTGTCTGCCTAGTCCTTTCCCTGGTAGGGCTCCTCTCCCCACCATTATTTGTAAGCCCATCCTTGTGTTCATGGATATCATGGGCACCGGAACTTCATTCCCTTCTGAAATGAATGTTGTGTTTACGAATTCCAAAGATCAAAAAAAAACACTCAATGGCCTCCTCGTCTATCTCTACATATGGTGCATCATTGGTAATATTCACTATAATGTCCTCCTCTGCATTTATAGTAACCAGTCGACCATCTATCACCAGTTTCAGTTTTTGATGAAGGGATGAGGGCACTGCCCCTACCGAATGAATCTAGGGCCTTCCCAGCAAGTAATTGTATGAGGGCTTGATATCCATCATTAGTAAATCCACTTCATATGTGTTTGGACCAATCTGCAATATTATATCAATTTTTCCCATCACTCTTCTCTCGGTGCCATCAAACGCTCTCACTATGTTCTAGCATGTCTTCATGTGAGAATTGTCTATCGAAAACCTCTTCAGTGTCGACAACGGTAAGACATTCAAGGCTGATCCATTATCGATTAGTAAGCTTGGTAGAGTATATCCCTTACAACGAGTAGTTATATGTAGGGCCTTAGTCATTCCTATACCCCTAGGTGGAATTTCATCACTGAAGGAAATAAAGTTATCAGTACTTATGTTACTGACTAAACGGTCAAGTTTATTGATCGATATATCTTTAGTAATGTAAGTCTCGTTTAGCACTTTCATCAAAGCCTCACGAAGTACATCCGAACTTAAGAGTAGTACTAGCACCGATATACGAGTCGATTGTTTACGCAGCTATTCTACCACACTGTATTCACTGTGCTTTAAGAATTTTAAAAATTCTTTAGCCTCTTCCTCCTTCGCAGGTTTGTTAATAAGGGCGCCAGGTCCTTTCTCTAGTTCAACTGCCACAGTCTTTGAACTTGCTGGTTCTATTCTGATGTTTACTGGGTCGTAACACTTCCCACTTCGTGTGTAGAATCCCTCACTTTGGACTTTCTTAGAAGTGCTAGCTGAGTTTTCCACTCCCGATGTCATCACATTACAATCATAATTCCACGGTACCATCTTGTTATCCTTGTAAGGAAAGGAAAAGGTCTCGAATTACAACTTTAGGCACAAATTGAGCTCCACCTTTGTATTTCTCTTGGGAAATTATAATCCTTGATAATTGACCTTTTGACTTGTTAACTCTCCCTTGGTTGCGTGTACATTTCCTCCTCTAAGCCTTCTTCAGAAACTTGGTTCCTTATTGTCCATAAGGTTCTATACCAATATTCGAGCTCAAGACATTCCTCGGATCTCATGTCCTCCGCTTCATGGAACTCACATGAGTTCTTTAATTCTTCACTTCCTTCCTTAGAACTCGATTCTATCGGTCCCCTTCTTACCATTTCCCTCTAGATTATTCTCAACGGGGTCTTCACCTCCGAGATATCCCCTTGATTTTTCTCATGATATTTTCCCCAATCGCATTTATCCCCTTATCCCCATGATTAGGTAATAGGTTCTCCGCACTGGGTGTATCATCAAGCTTGACAACTCCCAACTTAAGAAACCTCTCAACTACCTTTTTGAAGGAGTAAAGTTTTCTATTGAGCGTCCCGTTATTCCTGTGTGGTAATCATATTGGGCGTTTGAGTCATACCATTTAGGATATGGGGGTTGTAACGGCTGTAGATAATACGGGGACACTACGCGTGCCTCTAATAATGTATGATATAGCTCCTTATACGTCATTGGGATTGGCGAATATTGGAACTTTTTAGAATTCTATCTAGAGCCTGATTTTGTCTTGTCGATCCTTGTTGTCCGGTAGTAACTACTTTCAGCTTGACTAGAAGTAATCGCTTTGAGTACCTTTTGTTGTGCGTATCGCATTGTTCACCTCATTATCCTTTTCCTAGGAGCGATCTCTTAGTGGTTTCTCCCGCTTCAATCTTACCATCCCTTATGGCATTTTCTATCATTTTCCTCGCCATCACTATACCCGCAAAGCTTTTAGTGGTGCTTCCTATCATATGGGTGATAAATGTGCCTTTAAAGTATTGATAAACAACATGGTGGTTTCCTTCTCTAGAGAGGTGGTTGAACTTACATGGCAACTTCCTCCATTTTTGTGCGTATTTCTTGAAGCTTTCATTCAATTTCTTTTCCATGTTTTGTAACTTGATTCTATCAAAGGCCATATCGTAACATGATTATACTACTTCATGAAGGCTTGAACTAAGTCTCTCCATGAGCTAATATTAGCACGGCTAAGTTGATTGTACCACCTAGACGCTACTCCCGTCAAACTGTCTTGGAAATAATGAATCAAAAGTTGATCATTGTTCATGTAACCAGTCATCTGTCTACAAAACATAATGATGTGAGCTTCAGGGCAACTAGTTCCATTGTACTTTTCAAATTCTGACATCTTGAATTTATGAGGAAGCACCAGATCTGGAACCAAACTCAAGTCATTGGCATCAATACCATGATGATGATCGGCATTTTCCAGAGCCTTAAACTTTTCCTCCAACCATTTACAGCGATCCTCTAACTGCCGTGAGGCCTCAGCTCTTATCCCTTCCCTCTCTGCTATATCCAAATCAGAGATAGTAGGGTTGGCATGTTTATCTCCTAGGTTGGATCCTGAGCCTGTTTGGAAGTTCATGGGTGGTCTAGTATCAGTTTGACCCTGTTGAGGCCTAATTATGATAGCGACGACCGAGGATACTCTTGGTGTCAGGTCATGCATGTGGTGGGTAAAACCGGGGATTGTGTAATACCTCAAACCCGCCTAAAAGTTAGGCCCAAATCATGTGTCACATTGGGGTGCTTTTCGAGAAACCATGGTTCCATTTGAAAACCTTTCTTGATATTAAAAACTAAAGTCCCGATTTGCATTTGTTTATTATTAATCGACATTTATTAAAGTTATTAACAAAAAAACTTTTTTGTTGCGTAAACTTATTTAAAATGACCGCTTATGAAAATGTGATGTTTATGACCTATTGGCGAAAGCATAGTAATTTGAAAGTAGATAATGTTTTAGAAAACCGTGATACAAAGTTTAGCAGATTTAAGATATAATAAACTAAAAATCCAAAACTAAAACCAGAATTTAAGAGAGGCCTTACTACAAAATATTAACCCAAGTTAAAATAAGTAAAATACTAGAGTCCAAAACTACTCGTAGTGTGGCTACCTCCGAGTCCTCCAAAGACGTCGAACCGCTTTATCGAGGATTACCGTGGAAAAAATATTAAAAGAGAGTGTGAGTTTACTGAAAACTCAGTGTGCATAACCATCATCAATAAGAATATGAATCACAACAGCCAAAGTAGAAACCCATTTCAGTAACTGTGGCAATTGGTCCTTAGCCCATAAAAGCCTCAGTTGGGCCTTAACCCATAAATGTCACAAATCATATTTATTTGGGCCTGAGCCCATCTCAAATAAGACCACATATGCAATGCATTAATGCCCATACCAACCCAGCACTCCGTCTCCTGTCCAACCTTGCACTCTTGTGGGGATTTAATCAACCCACCCATCCCTACACTCCTTATGTAGCACCGGTTGCTACACTAACTTATAGGTGCAGCATAGCTGCTCGGTGTCTAAAAGCCTTCGGTGGATCCACAGTCGTCAAGCGACCATGCGATCTATCTGCACTTCCCCTTTCGAATAATCTCATCCCCACGCAACATATTAACACATGAATGCAACATACAATAATAATCATATAACATGTAGGGGCATTTTTGTCATTTTACCCTCTAAGGGCATATCGATCATTTTACCCATCGAGGGTATTTTCGTAATTTACCTACCAAGGGTATTTTCGTAATTTACCTACCAAGGGTATTTTCATAATTTACCTACCAAGGGTATTTTTGTAATTTACCTACCAAGGGTATTTTCATAATTTACCTACTAAGGGTATTTCGATAATTTCACAAATTAGGGGTATTTTGGTAATTTTACAAATCAAGGATATTTTGGTAATTTTGCAAATTAAGGGGTATTTCAGTAATTTTTCAAATCGGGGATATTTTGGTAATTTTACAAATTAGGGGGTATTTTGATAATTTTGCAAATCAGGGGTACTTTGGTAATTTCACAAATCAAAGGTAATTTGGTAATTTCACAAATCGAGGGTATTTTAGTAATTTCACAAACTGGGGGTATTTTGGTAATTTTGCAAATTGAGGGTATTTCGGTAATTTCATAAATCGGGGGTATTTTGGTAATTTCACAAATTAAGGGTATTTCGATAATTTCACAAATCGAGGGTATTTTGGTAATTTCACAAATTGGGGTACTTCGGTCCCTTTCGGGTTTTAGCTATGAACTTTAGCCCATCAACAAGTCTTGGCTAAAGTGAATGACACTACGCACTGTAGGATTCTAGAAAGAGGAGGTGGGCCACTAGGCCGCTTAAGTACCAAGCTCTCCCAGATCCAATCCTAGACATGTATGCCTGCCACACTCCAACCAAGCGACTTGTTCACGCACATGTTTAATTAGAAAAATTAAGTCTTATGGAATTTAAGAGTTGTTCAAACTAGACCTAGGGTCCATAAACCTAACATACATCTCACGCCCCATAAGCCCATCAAAACCAAATTACAACCTTACGCCCATTAGGCTCAAATTTCATCGTATGGCCTATTAGGCCCAAGGCATATCCAGATCATGTATCAAGCATGGCTAACTTAATTCATACAATCAACCAAAGCATTTTATCAAACTTAGCCTCGTGGCCTCACCGTCCATTTAGCCACTTTTTTCGCCGATTTCGTGTGTAGTGCTTGTACACACCGTAACCACGCTGCGTCAAACCCCTTAGTCACTTAACCTAAAATCGACATCACCTAATGATTAATCATAACTTAATATACACTTATCATAAATGTAAACCTCATCGTAACCTTATCGTGTACCTCACGCTCTAGTAGCCCTTCCTTCGCTACTATTGGCGATTATCCTCAGTCCGCACTCCAAACGCCCACCAAGGTATATTAACTCTCCTCATAAAATGCTCTATATATAGCTAGCTTCTCACCTTCCTTCTTTGTATCTTACCGATGTGGGATCCCTCCGTTGGCAGAGTTTAAATCCAACTCAAGCGCTTCTTGTCCAATCCGTAAAATAAATACTCCCTTACTTGTCATGAGATTCGAACCCAAGCTCTCTTGCACCCTTAATGATGCCTTGCCACTAGACCACTCACTTTCTTGTGTCTAAAATCATGCATGAACTAAATATAACCCTATGGCAAAATTTTAGAGCCCATTTAAAAAGAAATCCAAAATGCAAGAGCCAAGACTTGAACCTTGGACCTCCTTCCTTTCTTTTTGGTGTCACCCCCTTGCCTCTTATGTGGCATCACTTTCCCACTACACCACACACTCCACTTGTGCCATTTTTCTCCACATTTTATTCTTAAAGCCTATCTACCAACTCCCAGGGTTTTTTTCACCTAAAACCAAAATTTTTCCTATGGCCTAACTTTAACCCGAGACTTCATAAAAGCCTCCTAACCTACCAAAATCACTCACTAATAGGTCCAACTTGCCTTAGTACCATTCTCTTGTTCTCAAAAAATTTTAAACGCTACTGCCCCAAGGCCCATTGGGCCCAATCCTACTAGGCCCAACTTTGGAATGTTACAAATCTACCCTCCTTAGAGAAATTTCGTCCCCGAAATTTCCATCTATCTCATAGCCGCACAATACTGAATATACCACTACGCTTCTGCTGCACACTCTAGTCCTAATTATCTGAATTACAAATTTTATGAATTTAGCTCACAGTTCCAATAATTAAACAAATGTTTTATGGAAGTAGTAGTTAGGAGTTGTTTTCGAAATTGCCAGCTCACTATATTTTTAGTCTCCTACGGGCCTCAGTATAGTCTATCATTTAAAGTAAGCCCATTATCTACCTACAGCAATAACAGTTTAAAACAGATAAGAGAACTTACATGGTCTCGATTTCGAGACTCAAGCAGTGCAGAAAAACCTTTTAAAACTACTTCAAAATCATTTGTAAACATCTTTAAAATAAATAAAAACACATCTCACATCTCGAGTTTTGCAACCTAGGCTCGATACCACTAAATATAACACCTCAAACCCTACTGAAGCTAGGCAGAATATGGTGTGTCACATTGGGGTGCTTTTCGAGAAACCATGGTTCCATTTGAAAACCTTTCTTGATATTAAAAACTAAAGTCCCGCTTGCATTTGTTTATTATTAATCGACATTTATTAAAAAGTTATTACCTAAAAAAACTTTGCTTGTTGTGAAAACTTAATTAAAATAATTAACTTATGAAAACGTGATGTTTATGACCAATTAGCGAAAGCGTAGTATTTTGAAAGCGATATTGTTTTGGAAAACCGTGATACAAAGTTTAGCGATTTAAGATATAATAAACTAAAATCCAAAACTAAAACTGGAATTTAAGAGAGGCCTTATTACAAAATATTAACCCAAGTTAAAATAAGTAAAATACTAGAGTCCAAAATCGCTCAGAGTGTGGCTACCTCCGAGTCCTCCAAAGACGTCGAACCGCCATCGAGGATTACCCGAGGAAAAAAAATATTAAAAAGAGGGTGTGAGTTTACGAAAACTTAGTGTGCATAACCCTCATCAATAAGAACATGAATCACAACAGTTTGGGCCGAAGCCCATAAAAGCCTCAGTTGGGCCTTAACCCATAAATGTCACAAATTATATTTATCTGGGCCTGAGCCCATCTAAAAAAAAAACCACATATGCAATGCATTAATGCCCATACCAACCCTCGCACTCCATCTCCGTCCAACCTCGCACTCTTGTGGGATTTAATCAACCCACCCATCCCTACACTCCTTATGTAGCACCGGTTGTGGCACTAACTTATTCGGCAAAGATAGTCGCTTCGGTGGCTAAAGCCTTCTGTGGATCCACAGTCGTCAAGCGACCATGCGATCCTATCTGCACTTCCCCTTTCGAATAATCCCATCCACATGCAACATAATAACACATGAATGTAACATACAATAATAATCATATACCATGTAGGGGCATTTTTGTTATTTTTCCCTCTAGGGGCATATCGGCCATTTTACCCATCGAGGGTATTTTTGTAATTTACCTACCAAGGGTATTTTCGATAATTTTACAAATCGAGGGTATTTTGGTAATTTCACAAATCAAGAATATTTTGGTAATTTCACAAATTAAGGGGTACTTCGGTAATTTTACAAATCGGAGATGTTTTGTATTTCAGTAATTTTGCAAATTGGGGGTACTTTGGTAATTTCGCAAATCAGGGGTATTTTGGTAATTTTGTAAATCGAGGGTATTTTGGTAATTTCACAAATCGAGGGTATTTCTATAATTTCACAAACTGGGGGTATTTATGTAATTTTACAAATTAATGGTATTTCGATAATTTCACAAACCGGTGTATTTTGGTAATTTCGTAAATTGAGGGTATTTCGGTAATTTTACAAACTGAGGGTATTTTGGTAATTTCAGAATCGGTACTTGATCTCTTTCGGTTTTAGCTATGAACTTTGGCCCATCAACAAGTCCTCGCGTTAAAGTGAAGACACTACGCACTGTGTAGAATTCCAAAAAGAGAGGTGGGCCACTAGGGCCGCTTAAGTACCAAGCTCTCCTAGATCCAATCCTAGACATGCATATGCCCTGCCACACTCCAACCCAAATGACTTATTCACAGACATGTTTAATTAGAAAAATCAAGTCTTATGGAATTTAAGAGTTGTTCAAACTAGACCTAGGGTCCATAAACCCTAACATACATGTCTACGTCCCCATAAGCCCATCAAAACCAAATTACAACCTTACGGCCCATTAGGCCCAAATTTCATCGTATCAAGCATGGCTAACTTAATTCATACAATCAACCAAAGCATTTTATCAAACTTAGCCTCAGGGCCCACCGGGCCCATTTAGCCACTTTCGGCTTTGCCGATTTTGTGTGTGTAGTGCTTGTACACACCTGGTAACCACGCGTGCTGTAAACCCCTTAGTCACGAACCTACAATCGACATCACCTAACGATTAACCATAACTTAATATACACTTATCATAAACCGAAACCTTACCGTAACCTTACCGTGTACCTCACGTTCTAGTAGCCCTTCCTTCGCTACTATTGGCGATTATCCTCTAGGTCTGCACCCAAACGCCCACCAAGGTATATTAACTCTCCTCATAGAATGCTCTATATAGCTGGATTCTCACCGTCCTTCTTTGTATCTTACCGATGTGGGATCTCTTCGTTGCCAGAGTTTAAATCCAACTCAAACTCTTCTCGTCCAATCCGCAAAATAAATACTCCCTTGCTTGTCATGAGATTCAAACCCAAGCTCTCTTGCACCCTTAATGATTCCTTGCCACTAGACCACTCACTTTCTTGTGTCTAAAGTCATGCGCAACTAAATATAACCCTATGGCAAAACTCTAGAGTCCATTTAAAAAGAAATCCAAAATGCAAGAGCCAAGACTTGAACCTTGGACCTCCTTCCTTCGTTTTTGGCGTCACCCCCTTGCCTCTTATGTGGCATCACTTTGCCACAACACCACACACTCCACTTGTGTCATTTTTCTCCACATTTTATTCTTAAAGCCTACCTGCCAACTCCCAGGGTTTTTTTCACCTAAAACCAAAATTTTTCCTACGGCCTAACTTTAACCCGAGACTTCATAAAAGCCTCCTAGCCTTCCAAAATCACTCACTTAATAGGTCCAACTTGCCTTAGTACCATTCTCTTGATCCCAAAAATTTTAAATGCTACTACCCCCAAGGCCCATTGGGCCCAATCCTACTAGGCCCAACTTTAGGATGTTACAGATTGCCTTTGCTCTCTTCTCCAGTAATAGCCATGGGACCCTTTCCTTTGTCTATCATGCCACTCATCATTTAGGCCATTTGAGCCATCATGTTCCTTTGAGCCTCCAACACCTGGTCCCTCATCTCTTGTTGGAGTTTTACTATTTTCTCTTGTATATAGTCTTGCATGTCTCTTTGGAATTGTTCCAATCTTTGATCCATTTTCTTTGATTTGGCACGTGTACCGTAAAGATGTTTAGCTTCCAGATTTTCCTTCCCTTTTTCTCTCTTACTTATGTTATAATTTCAACTAATTAGACTCTCTATGGATTTGAATACATATGATGTTATGTAATGCATGAATGCAAATAAGCATCGATTCTGATTCAACTTTATTTTAGAAAACTTTATTAGAAAACAAAATCCTTTACATAAAATGAACTACAAATATGCATTCGCCCTAAGTCCTAAAGTCTTAATTTTCCCAAATAGCAAAACTAGCTCTTGACTACGATTTGACTGTAGCTCATAGTTCATGCTCAATACGTCGGCTTGCGCTACCAAAGTCTGTGGGTGATCAGCTACCTCTTGAATCTGAACTATGGCTTCCCCCATGAGATAATCCCGGCTTCTCACTTGATCATACGAATGGTGGAGCTCTTCCTTCAAACACCCTTCTCTTGTTTCAAGAAGTTCAATACGAAGTTCACAGTTATGCAATGCTGACTCTAACTCTTCGATCTTGCCCTTCATTTCCTCTATCTTGTTCAGGTTTGACTTTAGCTCAATCACAGAATTACAGCTTCGATGGTGATGAAGAGACCATCCAAGTTCAGCCACTCTAGCTTGTAATTCTCCCTTTTCATTTAGACTTTCTGCCAAGCTTTCTCTAAGGCCTCGTTTCGCGCTTGCATTTCTCGAAACTTTCTCTCCCAATAATCAGCTTTGGCCTTTTCCTCTTGGACCTCCTGTCGCCACTGTTCTGAAGTCTTCCCCAATCCAGTATTCTTCATCGATAGACGTATCTTCTTATATTCAGTCTTCAAGCTATCTCAATCTTTCTCAATCTTTCTCTTCTCCTTTCTTACTTTCTCGGCTTCTTATTTTTGAACATCCACATCTAGTTTCAAGTACATCTTTTCTTCTTCTAGCTTTCTATATTCTTTTCGAGCTTTAAACTTTGTGTTTTGAAGTCTTGTTTTACAATCTCTAACTCTGATGGGACCACTTGTAAACACTCATTCATCGATCGAGCCCCCTCCAAACTTGGCCCAGGGATGTTATCATTGATCCTTTTTCTCGACCACTCTTTAAATTCTAGGGTTTTCGCTACCCTCGAGTCAATGTTTTCATACACTGAGCCTGTTTCCAAGCCTCAAAGATCTCTCGAATCCTCTTCTTATAATTATCCCCCTTATATGAGAATTCATTTTGAGCTAACCTATGCGTCACTGGTACGAACTTTCTTGTCTTGTATTGTCATACTACGAGCAACGGTGCATATCTAATAGCTCCCTAAATTCCAGGTAGAGGCACCCAATCAAGATTTCCACACCGATAAAGGACTTCGTCAGGAACCAACCAAGAGGCTTTCCACTAACATCTTCCTTTCAGAGGTTTTGAAGAATTTCCATCCACTTATCCTCTGATAGATCGTCCCTCCTTGTCATAGTCAAGTATCCTTTAAAGCGGAATAAATTTTAGAGAATGCACGTAAGTGTAACATCCCCAAACCCTACCCATGAGCCTTGACCGGATCTCGGTTATGTCATCATGCGGAAAACGGTTGGAAAATCTTTATCTTTAGGATAAACTTGAAAATTTTTGTTTATTTTAGGAAGTAATTCCATTAAAAATTATTTAATGTCAGTAAGTCTGATATAAAATATGTGAATTAAAACTTTATTATAATTTATTATATTATAAATCATTTGAAGGAAATATATCTAAGTATAATATAAACCCTAATTAAAAAGATAATAAAATGATCCCAACAATAAATAAAGAGGCCTTTTATTACAACCGATATTTAAACCAAAACTTAATATAAATAAGCTTTAAAATATTTAAACTCTTCCTTCTACATGGGCCACCATGTGTCCTCTCCGATCCCGGCCCAATCTCAAGAGTCACCCAAATGTTAGGAAAATAATTGGGTGAGTCATACTGCACTCAATGTGTAATTAAACCACCGATATCCACCCACATGCTAGCCACAAATCAACCCATTTATCAAATGCAACATGTAAATATAATCATTTAGACATTACCACAATTTGGGCTTGGCCCACAATTAAATCATATTCAAGCATTTGGCTAGGCCCTTTTCTCATTAATCCATCGACATCGGGCTTGGCCCATTTCCACGTATGTTCTCATGACATACCTATTCATATTCCATATTGGGCTTGGCCCATTTCCATATCAATTTATTACAAAACCATGCAATATGAAACCCAACCCAATCCTAAGGTCCATCCGCTACACACCCCTTAACCAAATTTACCACACACTGTGGACCTGCCGAGTCACCTCTCCTTTTCCCTCCAAAAGGCAACTAATGCCATCCACGATGTAGCGATAGCTAACATCAAACCACGATGGAGCACACAAGAATCCATCAAGCCACGATATGGCATAAAGCCGATATCAATCAAGGTAACCACGCGAACTAAATCAAGAAGATCCACAACGCGACCTCGGGCCACGCCAATCCACGATGTAGCACAAAGTCGACATCAACCACGCATCAAGTACACCTGCACCTTCTTTCAAAAACCCACCCATGCACATGTAACATAATATAATGACATAATGAAAAAAGCATGTACATGATATTCGTGCATACATTCATATTCATAGACATACTCACATACACGTATTAATAACCACATCTCAACAGATTTGATACTAACTGCTTATCGACATACCCTTTAAGGGTATCCGTTCACATAGTCACCGCACTTATTAACACATATTTAACACATACACCTATCGATACATATCATATACCCGGAAATCGATGGGTTAATCACACACCTTATAACTCAAGCTCTAAACCTCGATCCCGACGCTATTGTTTAGCGAGACTACCGTTATTTGCTTATCATTTTCTGTTGTACGCCCACACCCCGGTGGCCAATCTCGTACAGCAGAAACCGATCTCTTTTTGAACTTCGGGATGGGAGCTTTCCCTTTCCCCTCTTGATTGGCACTTGCATCCATCGACACTTAATCAGAATCACACCATTAATCAACGAGTCATAATCTACTATTATTGAATTTAGATCACCTAATAACATCCTTATCAAATATCGAGATCCCAAGGCTCCCTTTGCTTCGTTGATTTGACCCTAAATGATCATAGCCACCACTCGGCCAACACAAGAACATAAACAATGGCCTAAGGTCAATATCCAACCACTTACCCTTTTAATTAAATCCCAAACACCAATGGAATTGCCGAAAATCCTCAGATACAAGACCATTAGAATCGGCCAACAAAATCCATGGAAAGGCCCCTTTTGGCCGAATACCTTACCACCCCTTACCTTGATGAGTTCAAACAATTGAGACTTTCCTTTAGACTCCTTATACTGCTACAAACAAGCAAAACACATCACTTATAGTCTATAGAGCATTCTGCCAACTCCACACTAAGGCCAACCATTCGGTTTTGGCCACTACAGAGGGGTACATAAATCGATTGATCACAAGAGTACACTTACCACCTACGTGCTTTGAAGAGATTCAAGGGAGTTTGCCTCGATCACTAACAAAATAGACTCAATGGTGAACAAGGTTTGGCTTTAAGCTTTGGTGAAATAAAGAGAGAAATAGAAAGGCTCAAGGTTTTGCTATGGTGCTCAAGGCTAGAGAGGTTTCGGCCTAGTCAAGAAAAGTAAGAAATAAGGTTGGAAGAATGGAAGTAATAGGAAGAGAATAGTGGAAGAAATTTGGCACAAGAGAGAGTGGAACGAGAGAATGCACTTTCGGTTTTGGAGATTCAAAGAGGAAAAAGAATTTCCAAAAGGGTGCTCTCCCTATATAAAGCATTCGGCACCCCCCCCCTAGAAGACTCCAACGCCGACTAAGCACTCCAAGGCCCCCCCCATTCGGCCATGACTTCCACCAAACCCAAAATTCTTTCCTAAATTCACTCCATACCACCCAATTCAAAATAATAAAATAATCTAATAGCAACCATTATCACCTATTTACTAATTCTAAAATAATTCTACACTTATCTAAAATAATAAAATAACAAACCCTTATCACTCCTTCAACTTAAAATACAAAATAAAAAATAAAACTCATCCTTATCTTCCACCAATTTGCAACACAACCACCTATTTATAGAAGACTCCTTGTGCAGCCCATCGCCTCGCCCAATTCTTTGTAAAATAAAAGAAAACCACCTACAACCCCCCAGATTCAACACAGACTGGGAAAGCAACAGACTAACTAGCGCTTGTGCCATTCGCCACTTTGATTTTATGCTATAAGGCCCCAACATTTATTCTTAACCCTTCCTAGCCCAAATTTCATAACCGCATAAAATAAAATCACGCCCAAAATGTCGCTCCAAAGCGCCAAACCACGACCTCCCTCCCCAAATAGCCTAAGTAGCGCCTAAGAGCCACTCGCTAATTGAACTTTCATGTCCATCAACTTGGACATTTAATTTTAAGGCCTACTTAGCCCATCCCTTGACATAAAAATGAAACAAAGTTGTCGCCCAAAGAATCAACCCTTGCTTCCTTAGGCGCCACCTTCCAAAGCCCCCAAGCAACAGATAACCACTTTGCTAATACCTTTCATCGATTAATATTAATTCCTTTTTGTCTCGGCTTAAGACATCATCATGGATTTATAAGCAACAAAATCGTCATAGTTATATTCATACTATATCAAATGGATTGATAATGGTGACTTTGTACGATCACACTTCAAAACTTGTACTATCGTATGATACATTTAATGTCATTTGATGAGACCAATGTGAACTGCAAACTCTTAATCTCTCCATAAATCTGGAGTGTTAATACTGAACTTTTCCCGTTGAGAATTTAGATACGCAAACTCAGCATTTTTATTCCGTACCAATAACGAGAAGCATTCACTTCAGAATAGTAACTTGTAACTTACTTCATAGTTCAATTGTCTTCGTGTTAGCAAACATCAATTTATTCTGTACATCATGAACTTCATGCAATATTTCCATCTTGTCATCAGTTCTAAAAGACACTTTAAAAATGAATTTCCGTTTTGCAAATATAACGCAAATGTTATCCAAAAATTGCATCTGGACAATGTTTTTATTCGGTGGCTCGCCACAAAAATAAATATGGCTTATTGCCTCTAGTTCGGTGGCCTTGCCACAAATAATCAAATGGCTTATTGCCTCTAGTTCGGTGGCTCGCGCCACAAATATAGCTTATTGCCTCTAGTTAGGTGGCTTTGCCACAATTATAAAAAGGCTTAATGCCTACGATTGGTGTGTTGGCGGGGTGGGTTGACTTGATCCCCAGGTGTGATGGTTGATACGAGGGTGTTAGTGGATGGATATTAGGTTTGGTTGGGAAATTCATTTTACATGCATCTTTAAATTATTTTATTTTATGATATATTGTTGAATTACAGTAATTGGGCTCAAGCCCGACATAATATCTTGACGATCCGCCCAATAATGGTGGTAAGTGAGTTACACATGAGTTCTAAGTAACTCACCCCTTTAATTTTCCATCTCGGGTAATGGAAATTGGCGTGGACTTGGGCGGATGACTTCGTGGAGGCCATCTTGCAAAACTTGGGTTATTTAAACTTTGAACTTTTTAATAAGTATTTTTACTATTTTGGGTTAATTGTAATAAGGACCTCTATAAATAATTTATGGATTTTATGTGTGTTTGGTTTTAAACTATACTTTAGACTTTTAATTATGGGCTATGATTATATGATGTTTTTATTAAAATAAATTTGGGTTTTCAAGTATATGAAATTCTTTTATAAATAATTTATTATTGTTAACTCTTTAATAAATTACCTAAAGGTTTTGATAATACAATGATTTTCAACTAATGTTTTCTAATATTTATCAATTTCAAATACTCTTCTAATTTTATTTAAATCCTGTAAATAATATTGTAACTTTCAACTTATTGAAGATTTTAAAATAAATATATATATATATATAGCTCGATTCATGTAACAAACTAAATCTAGTCTTAATGCATAGACCAGGGTTTGGGGTGTTACATTTAGTGTATCGAGCGTTTTAAAAACTCATTTGTGGTTTGGGTTATAAATAATTTACATATGAAATCGTTCAAATTTTAAAAGATCAAGATGGCACCACAAGCATCAAGCAACAAGTCAAGTAAGTATTTATTGTTAATAATTACTATGATATAATCATAGGAACACTCTAGAACTTCTAGTTTTAGATGTGAAAACCGTAGAGATTGAGACTATAGGATATATTGCGGAAAAAACAACCTTATATCTCAAATCTCATAAAATATCGTTAATAAACACGAAACAAATTTTACGATTCATAAAACTTGTAATCGATAGAAAGCGAACAAGCTATCATGAGCACTAGAGGGCGTGGTCGTGGGCGTGGTAGACGTGGCCGTGGTAGAGGCCGAGGTGCTACTGTTGAAGCACCAAATCATATCTGGGAAGTAGACGCACTGCGTCAATTGAAAGTGAGGCGGGATCACGCGATCACATGGAAAAAGATAATACATTGACTCAAGCAATGTCGAGTCTTGGAAAGGTCATTGGAACTAGAATTGGGCCAACAACTCGTGGGTCAATTTCGGGCGACTTAAGTCAAATAATGCAGAAGTTTATGTAGCTAAATCTTCGCTCAAGTCGTGGAACGGATCATGGATGACATGGAATGTACTGTCGAGCAAAAACTGAGAGGAGCTGTATCCTTGTTAAGAGATGAGGCGTATCAGTGGTGGCTCACTGTTTGAGAAGGCACCGAAGCTGCACTGATTAATTGGGAATTCTTTAAAGCTGCCTTCCAAGGAAAATATGTTGGAACGAGTTATGTAGACGCTCAAAGGAAGGAATTTCGAATCTTGTCCAAGGAAGTAAGACCGTGGCGACATATGAAGTGAGTTTTTACATCGAGCCGTTATGCGGGACAATTGTAGCAGCGAGATCACCGAACGTTGTTATGCGTTTCGAGGATGGACTTAATGATGAGTGAGGGTTCGATTGCTCCTGACAAGTTAGAAATTTTTCGACTCTTGTGGAGAAGGCCAAAATAGCCAAGAGGCTAAGAATTGAGCAGTAGAGAACCGAGAAAAATTTTGAAACAAGAGATAGACACGCATGATCTGGTTCTTCAAAGAGATTCGAAGAGACCTCGGAATGATGAGCCGTTCAAGGTAGAACCCGGTAGCAAATAATCGAGTCGAGATTGCGAGTGTGGGAAAAGACATTTTGGAGAATGTTGGAGAAAAACGGGCGCATGCTACAAATGCGGTTCAATGGATTATCAGTACAAAAATTGTCTTCGACGTATGGATACGACTCAAGAAGTTCGTAATAATGATGCACAATAGGCCAAGGGTAATCGCAGACCACCGAGAGGTCGTGGACCGGTCGTGGTGGTAATGGGGCTGGTCGTGGTCAAGGTGCACCGGAATCGAGGCAATGGTAATAGAGAAATCTGAGATGCAAGATAGCACGGACTAGTCTATGCGGTTAGGCGCGCGAGGATGGCAATGCACCGATGTGATAACTGCACGTTCTTCATTTTGATGTACTTGTTATTGCCTTAATAGATATTGGCTCTACTCATTCATATGTATCTAGTGCCATATCCGAAACACGAAATTAGAATCAAATTACCGATAGTGAGATAGCGATGAATTAGTCCTTTAGGGCGATTGGTAATGGTTAATAAAATATTTAAAGACGTGCCTTAAAAATTCAAGAGGAGATATTCTTAGCAAACTTGATGGAACTACCTTTCGTGAGTTCGATCTCATTCAGGCATGGATTGGTTGGTTAAACCATCGAGCGAATTGGATTGTCTTTGAAAAATGAATGTCGATAAGAACCTCGGATGATAAGGAAGTCATAATGATTGGCGACGAAGGAAATATTTGGCAAATGTGGTATACGCATTAAAGGCGGAGAAGTTGGTGCGAAAAGGATATGGAGCATTCCTAGCCTTTATCGTGCTTTGGATGCCAAAGAGTTATCGTGGATGATGTGAGGACGGTGAAGAAATTTCCGATGTATTTCTCGAAGAACTTCGGTATACCTCCGGATCGGAAGTAGAATTTGGCATTGAGCTTTTGCAGGATAGCTCCGTGTCCATTGCTCCTTATAGAATGGCAAGAAGGAGTTGGTGAGCTCAAAGCTCAAATTCAAGAATTCTTGGATCGGGATTTATTCGACCAAGTGTGTCTCCGTGGGAGCACCGGTTCATTAAATCAAGAAGAAGGATGGATCGATGCGTATGTGCATTGACTACGACAATTGAATAAATTGATGATCAAGAATCGGTATCTTCAGTCGAGAATTGATGACTGTTTGATCAATTAAAAGGAGCTTCGATTTTCTCAAAATTGGTTTGAGGTCGGGTTATCACCACTTCAAGGTTAAAAAGCGGACATTTATAAGACGACATTTCGGACACGTTACGGACACTATGAGTTTGTAGTGATGCCGTTTGGACTAACCAATGCACCAGCTGCATTTATGGACATGATGAACCGAGTCTTTCAACCATATTTAGATCGGTTCGTGGTAGTGTTCATAGATGACATATTGGTTTATTCGAGAAATGAGGAGGAGCATGACCAGCATTTGCGGATAGTATTACAGCTACTTCGTGATAAACAATTGTATGCCAAATTTAGTAAATGCGAATTTTGGCTAAAGGAAGTGACTTTCCTTGGTCATGTAGTATCAGCCGAAGGAATAAGGGTGGATCCTCAGAAAATTGAGGCTATTCTGGATTGGAAACCACCAACATCGGTAGCTAAAATTCAGAGTTTCTTGGGTTTGGTGGATACTATAGGCGTTTTGTAGAGGGTTTTCGTTGATTCTTGCACCCTAACTAAACTGTTGTGAAAGGGAGCTCCGTATATTTGGGTGAAAGCAAGAGAGTTTGAGAAATTGAAGAAGATCGATGGAAGCTCCGGTTTGATTCATAGGAGGTGGAAAAGAATTCATCGCTTATTGTGATCGTCTCACACGGGTTTGGGTTGTGTGTTGATGCAAAATGGAAAAGTGGTGGCTTATGCTTCTCGTCAATTGAGACCACACGAAGTAAACTATCCTACGCATGATTTGGAGTTAGCTGCCGTTGTCTTTGCTCTAAAGATTTGGAGGCACTATCTCTATGGTGAGAAATCTATAATTTACACGGATCACAAGAGTCTTAAATACCTCCTTACCCAAAAGGAGTTAAATTTGAGACAAAGAAGATGGGTAGAATTGTTAAAGGATTACGATTTCTCCATCGAATATCATCTGGAAAGGCTAACGTGGTAGTCGACGCGTTAAGTCGTAAGACGATGTCGATTTGAGAGCATTATTTGCCCATTTGAGTCTGTACGAGGATGGCAGTTTGTTAGCAGAACTTCAGATAAAGCCTCTGTGGTTGGAACAAATCAAGGAAAAAGGACATCAGATGAGAAGTTGGGACCTTTACTTCGGCAAGTTGAAAATGGTGAAATTGAGGATTTTGGAATAAACACGGAGGGTGTGTTGTGCTTTCGAAGAAGAGTATGCATGCCTAAGGATTCAGATATGAGGCAACTGATTCTACGGGAGGCGCATAGTAGCTCTTATGCTATGCATCCCGGAGGAAATAAGATGTATCGAGATCTCTGTGAACGATATTGGTGGCGGGGTTGAAGCGTGAGATTTCGAATTTGTGGGAAAATGTTTGACTTGTCGCAAGTGAAGGCGAACATCAATTACCGTGCAGGTTGTTACAACCGATAAAAATTCCTCTTTGGAAATGGGAGCGGATAACCATGGATTTTGTTAGTGGGTTACCTTTAACACCTACTAAGAAAAATTACGTGTGGGTAATTGTTGATCGGTTGACGAAGATTGCTCATTTCTGCCGGTCAGTATAGATTATTCATTCTGAAGTTAAGCGGAACCGACGTATCCGAAATTGTGAGGTTGCATGGGTACCTGTATCTATTATATCGGATAGGGACCCTAGGTTTACATCACGATTCGAAAGCTCGCATGAAGCCTTGGGGACAAAGTTGAATTTGATGCGGCTTTTCATCCTCGATCGATGGTCGATCGGAGAGGGTAATTCGGATATTGGAAGATATGTTAAGGGATGTGTAATCGACTTGAGGGTAGTTGGGAGGATTATCTACCACCGCGAATCGCATATAACAAATGACTATCGTCTAGCATTGAGATGGCACCTTACGAGGCATTGTATGGTCGTAAATGTCTTTCTCCTATTTGTTGGGTGAGTTGGGCGAAAGACAGATGTTAGGTCCTAAGATGATATCTGAAACAGAGGATAAGGTAAAAGTTATTCGAGCACGGTTGAAAGAAGCCTCAAGATAGCCGAAGTCGTAATGCGGACCTAAAGCGAAAGGATATCGAGTATGATGTGGGGGATCAGGTTTTCTTGAAGGTATCTCCTTGGAAAAAGATCTTCAGATTCGGAAGGAAGGGTAAGCTAAGTCCTAGATACATTGGACCTTATCGTGTGCTGAAGCGTGTTGGTCCAGTGGCTTATCAGATTGAGTTACCTCCGAAATTGGATCAAATCCATAATGTTTTTCATGTTTCCATGTTGAGGCGTTATAGATCGGATCCTTCGCACATTATACCGGTAGAAGAATTGGAGCTGAATTCAGATTTGTCTTTTGAAGAAGAACCCGTGGAAATCTTAGACCGAGATGTCAAGGTGCTAAGAAAGAAAACCGTGCCATTGGTCAAAGTTCTATGGCGTAACCACGGAGTGGAAGAAGCTACGTGGGAGCCCGAGGATGCAATTCGGCAACAATACCCTCACCTCTTTCAACCAGGTAAATTTCGAGGACGAAATTTTCTTTAAGGAGGGTAGAGTTGTAACACCCTAAAATCCGAGTGTTTATATATTGCATGAATTGGTGTTTAGACTTTAAAGGAAAATTTCTTACTTTTATTTTTAGTTCTTATTGAAGTTCTAAAGAGGAGTATAGCATAATTTGGATAAGGAATAAATTTAATATTTGAGAATTTATTGAAGAGAAGCAAAGGTCATTAAGACTTAAGTTAAATTAAGTGTTAATGAGTGTCATAAGTTGAGTACATGGCATGGTGGAGTTGGCGCATGGGTTATAGCAAGAGGGAAGAGGCTCGAATCCCTTGTTTAGCATCTAGATAAATTTTTGTTTTTAATTTTCTACAAATGGATAGCAAGTGTCGGCCAAAAACATATATGGTAAGTGTTGACCATGTTATTTTTGGTTAGTGTATCAAAGGTTTAAGGAAATAGTTAACATATGGCATGGAATCAAATACTTAAGGAAAGATAGGGGAACATAAGGCACATATCAAGGGAAAATTTTGGAAACAAATCATGGCCAATTGACCATGTCTTGGACGGCAACTTGGTATAGGGAGGGAGCCGAATTTTTGTGTTAGTTTTGAAACACCCCACACCCGGCCCACGAGCCTGAACCGAATCTGGTATGTTCCTAAAGTAAACCGATTTCAAAACATTTTCGATACTTAGAGAAAATTGTAAATTTTTAAAAAAACTATTATTTTGAGTTGGGCTTAGATTGGGAACCCATTTATTTAATCTTGTAAGCCCATTTAATTAAATACATCCAATATAGTTCTTAGCATGAAACTTAACGAGAAGCAAACATAAAGTATAATCCATTGGGCCTTAAGGCCTTATTACATCAAGTAATACCCAAAATAGAATAAAAGTAACTAAAAATAAAATTAAGTCCAAACTTAAATGAAATTTTCGCATGTAGCATGGCCACCTCATGGTCCACCTGCCCATTCAAAACGCTCATCACACGAAAAAATAATTCCCACAATGGGGTGAGTCAACAGACTCAATGTGCACACAATACTATCATTCAATAAATCAGGCATTCATGTTTAAATCATCAAGTCCATATAATAATGAAATTATGATGCAACCCAACCCAATCCTAATGGTCCATCCGCTACACACCACCCGTACCTGCCATTCACACCGTGGGGACTAATAAGTCAACCCTCCATCCGCTACTCTCCACGTTGTGTCATAGACACTATAATCAAATTTAAACATTGTGTCGATAGACACTATTGTAACCGAAGTTACCAAAATTTCGCAATGTGACCGTAGTCAACATATTTCGTTGGTGAGATCGTAGTCAACACCTTCGTTGGTGAAACCGAAGTCAACACCTGTTCTCCCCCTTTCACATAAATCCCGAATGCCCCAAAACATATATATTGCATAACTTAATTTCATGTTCATATTCATATATTCGCATGTTATTAAATAACATTTTTCACAATCCTATTAGAAGTAGGAAATGTACCTGGGTACTTTTTGCCACATTTGTGGTACATAGCCACATTCACATTATTATTCATATCATATATTAAAATATTTAGCCATAAAATATCGAAGGATAGTAAGGGTACACAATTTTTCGCTTAATAGGTTCCTTGAAATCTCGAGAATCCCGATCTAATTTTAGATCTATTAATTCCTATATTCGCCCACCAAATAAAACACATTAATAAACCCTTTGGCCTAAAACAAAACCAAATCCTAGTAGGATTTGTAAGGAAAAACTCACCTTGCCGATTTGGTGTTTATACAAATCCGGAGGTTTGGTTTTTCCTCTACCGATATTCGACCAACCTTGTAGTTCAATATGGTTAGTTTTTGACTTTTCAAAAATTAAGGAATTGATTTAGATACTCGACAACCATTGGCCGATTATTTTAGAGGCTTACCTTATAGATTCAAACCCGAAAGTTCCTTTTGTCTTGAATATCCGTCGAAATCCCTAAAGATCATAGGTTAGATCTGATCTAACTTTAATAAGTTGTAGTTGGCCTTTAGCAGAATGTGTCTTACCTTAATTTTCCTTGAATCAAATCCAAACTCCTCCTCGACATTCGACCATAGACATAAGAGAGGTTATTTTCTTAAGCCTTGATTTAAGCGATTTAAAGAACAAGAATCAATTGTTCTTACCTTAGATCCTTGATCTTTATGTTCAACGATTGTGGAAACCTTGATGCCTTTAATCACTTGTTTCCTTGTCTTGAGTTCTTGAGATCCCATTATGGAGATTTAACCGAGATTGGAAGAGAAAGGTTTTGACTAGGCAAAGGCAAAGGAAGGAAAACAAAAGATGGAGTCCTTGCTTAGGGAAATTTGGCAAGAGAGTGAATGAGAGAAAAGTCTCACTTTTCCTCTTTTAACTAAAATTGCTAGACCAAGAGTCCAAAACTTATTACTCTCCCAAGTGATAATTTAATCTCCATTAATTATCTCTTAATTAAATTAACAAGTCTTTAATCCATCCTTTAATTCCTCATTTATCTTAGTAGAATAAATCCTTTATTTATCACTTTAATTTGACAAGTTTTAATAAAAATAAAACTCTCTCCTTTTTAGCAACCAAGTGCCGTCCACCCCTAGCCTTGGGAAGCAAAATTAAACCTTCAATAATTGCTTTCCAAGTGACTCGAACTCAGGCCATTCCCATAAACCCTTAGTGACACCTTCAGGCCACTTTTCCAAGCCCGATTGTATGTCAAAATTCACCAACTTTTTCTTTTAAGGCCCTCTTGCCCTTATTTCCTATTTTGGGCTTTAAAATTTGTCATTAAACCTTATTTCCAAGTTTCCTAAAATTTTCATGCTCTCAGTAACTTGCCATTTTCCTTACATCTTGAGGTTTCCAAACGTTCGGGTTTCCAAAATGTTGTGTTTCTAAAATGTTCGGGTTTCCAAAATGTTTAGGTTTCCAAAATGTTCGGGTTTCCAAAATGTTTAGGTTTCCAAAATGTTCGGGTTTCCAAAATGTTCAGGTTTCCCAAAATGTCTAAGTTTCCAAAATGTCTAAGTTTCCAAAATGTCTAAGTTTCCAAAATGTCCATTTCATTTCCATTTTCATTTTCATTTCCATTTCCATGCATTTCTAGGTTTCCAAAAGTATCAAAATTTATTCATAGTACTTGAAACTTGTCATTTCATACAATTAAACTGAAATGCATAGGCCTATCCGGGATGTTCGGTTCTACCCCTTAAACAAAATTTAGTCCCAAATTTCCTAACTAAAATAGTTGAGGTATTCTTTGTCTCATCGCCTCTTCGGCTCCCACGAAGCTTCTTACGAAAGGCCTCTTTAACAAACTCCCGTGTCAAATTTTCATTGCGGTACCATCCCGAACAATCAACCACCATCGATACGCTTCATCGCGCGTAACGCCACCATCCCTTTCAACTTTTCCTCCGAGTCAAATCAAGCTCATCCATGATACGCTCCGTTGCTTCTAACCGAAGACTCAATTTGTCTTTGGGTGCCACATGGATACTCCTCGAAACATTTACGCTCCATTAGCTCGGAGCCGTTCAGTACCGACTTTCGATTTCCTCCATTTCCTCCTGCACCGCCACCAATTCCCAAACTCATGAGCGACTGTGACCACGACCTCTTCCCGTCTCGAGCCTCACGCTCAACATTAATAAAGTGGGGGTGGTGGTGGCGGTGGCATCTCATTGTCGGACCCTTGACCCGACCTAACGGGTTCTCGACACGGTCATCCTTCCTCTTCCTCGACCACGACGACCACGTCCTCTAGAGCTCATTTTCTAGCGTCGGGATCGATTAAGAAATTTTATGGATTAGCTATTTGTTCCACTTATTTATCAGCGAAGGAGTTTTATGAAAAGGGATTTAAGAGTGGTTCTTTCGTATTCATACAAACACACAGTCTTTTCCATTCATTCATCCATCAAACAAGTATAAACTTCCGTTCATTCAGAGAAATGTTGTAGTTTTTGTCGTTGTTGTTGTTGTTTTCCACTACTCGGGGGTATTTTCGTAATTTTGTCCTACAGGGGTATTTTTTGTAATTTTTCAAAATAGGGTTCCTTGGTGATTTTGTCAAAAATTATTTTTGTAAATTCCAAAATCTCGAGGTAATTTGGAAAAATTTTGAAGTCCGAGGGTATTTCGATAATTTTTTGACCTCAGGGGTATTTTGGTAATTTTTCACAAATCAGGGTAAATTTGTAAAATTTAATAAATTTCGGGTATTTCAAAAGTTGTAAAACTTTGAGGGTTCTTTTTAAAATGGTTCCTTCAAAATGGGGATGTTGCAAAAATTTTGGAAATCGAGGTCATTTTGGTAATTTTGTAAGTTAGGGGTAATTTTGTAATTTTCCAAAATCACGGTATTTGGTATTTTACAAATTAGGGTTTTTGAGTGTTTATAAAATAATGAGATTTTGGTAAAGCTGTTGAGTAGTTGAACATTTTATAAACCAAGGATGTTTTGGTAATTTTACCCCTAAGGGCATTTTTGTAATTTTCGCAAATCAGGAGTTTTTCAGAAAATGTTGTAAAAAATAACTTTCTCAGATTAAAAAAAAAAGTTTTAAAATTTTGAAGAACTAGGGTTTGTTGTTTTGTTCTCTTTTTTTCTTCTCTTTTTTTTTAAAACATGGCTAGTTCCCTTTCGGGTTTTAGTCATTATGTTTAGCCTATGACCGAGCCCTCTTGGTCGGGGTGAACAAAGCTACGCACTGAGGCGAGGATTCGTGTGGAGAGGAGGTGAGTCACGATTGCTTAAATACCAAGCTCCCACCAAACCATTCCTAGACATGCGCAGAGGTTGCCACACCACTGAGCCTCGAGTTATGGTGAGCCGAAGCTACGCACGGGTAGGATTCTGCGAAGAGGAGGTGAGTCACTAGGGCGCTTAAATACCAAGCTCTTTCGGATCCAATCCTAGACATGCGTACAAAGGTTACCACACCACTAGCTCAATGACTTAGCCATAGGTTGGTTTAGTACATTAAGTCTTATGTGTTTACGTTTAAGTAGTCTAATCCTAGGGTTCAAGTTCCTATCATTCTATTCTACGTTCCATGCCTTTTCTACCCTTATATAAATCATAGAATCACACATAGAGTTAGGGGTACTTACCTGGTGGACTTGCGGGTCGGAGACTTAGGGGCCATGCCAGAAGCCTGCTTATTTTTAAAGAAAATCATTTGGCTTGCTTTGAAAACATTTTGGGCCTTAGCCTACAGGCCGAGAGTTTAAACCTGGGCTCTGATACCAAGCTGAAACACCCCACACCCGGCCCACGAGCCTGAACCGAATCTGGTATGTTCCTAAAGTAAACCGATTTCAAAACATTTTCGATACTTAGAAAATTGTAAATTTTAAAAAACTATTATTTTGAGTTGGGCTTAGATTGGGAACCCATTTATTTAATCTTGTAAGCCCATTTAATTAAATACATCCAATATAGTTCTTAGCATGAAACTTAACAAGAAGCAAATATAAAGTATAATCCATTGGGCCTTAAGGCCTTATTACATCAAGTAATACCCAAAATAGAATAAAAGTAACTAAAATAAAATTAAGTCCAAACTTAAATGAAATTTTCGCATGTAGCATGGCCACCTCATGGTCCACCGGCTTGGGTCAAAATCCTTTGCTCATCACCGAAAAAATAATTCCCACAATGGGGTGAGTCAATGAGACTCAATGTGCACACAATACTATCATTCAATAAATCGGGCATTCATGTTTAAATCATCAAGTCCATATAATAATGAAATTATGATGCAACCCAACCCAATCCTAATGGTCCATCCGCTACACACCACCCGCATACGCCATTCACACCGTGGGGACTAATAAGTCAACCCTCCATCCGCTACTCTCCACGTTGTGTCATAGACACTATAATCAAATTTAAACGTTGTGTCGATAGACACTATTGTAACCGAAGTTACCAAAATTTCGCAATGTGACCGTAGTCAACATATTTCGTTGGTGAGACCGTAGTCAACACCTTCGTTGGTGAGACCGAAGTCAACACCTGTTCTTCCCCTTTCACATAAATCCGAATGCCCCAAAACATATATATTGCATAACTTAATTTCATGTTCATATTCATATATTCGCATGTTATTAAATAACATTTTTCACAATTCTATCGAAGTAGGAAGCGTGCACAGGTACTTTTGCCACATTTGTGGTACATAGCCACATTCACATTATTATTCATATCATATATTAAAATATTTAGCCATAAAATATCGAAGGATAGTAAGGTACACACTGTTTCGCTTAATAGGTTCCTTGAAATCTTGAGAATCGATCTAATTTTTAGATCTATTAATTCCTATATTTACCCACCAAATAAAACACATTAATAAACCCTTTTGGCCTAAAACAAAACCAAATCCTAGTAGGATTTGTAAGGAAAACTCACCTTTGCCGATTTGGTGTTTATACAAATCCGGAGGTTTGGTTTTCCTCTACCGATATTCTACCAACCTTGTAGTTCAATATGGTTAGTTTTTCGCTTTTCAAAAATTAAGGAATTGATTTAGATACTCTCACAACCATTGGCCGATTATTTTGAGGCTTACCTTATAGATTTTGAAACCCGAAAGTTCCCTTTATGTCTTGAATATCCGTGAAATCCCTAAAGATCATAGGTTAGATCCGATCTAACTTTAATAAGTTGTAGTTGGCCTTTAGCGAATGTGTCTTACCTTAATTTTCCTCGAATCAAATCCAAACTCCTCCTCGACATTCGCCATAGACATACGAGAGGTTATTTTCTTAAGCCTTGATTTAAGCGATTTAAAGAACAAGAATCAATTGTTCTTACCTTAGATCCTTGATCTTTATGTTCAACGATTGTGGAAACCTTGATGCCTTTAATCACTTGTTTCCTTGTCTTGAGTTACTGAGATCCAGCTATGGAGATTTAACCGAGATTGGAAGAGAAAGGTTTTGACTAGGCAATGGCAAAGGGAAGGAAAACAAAAGATGGAGTCCTTGCTTAGGGGAAATTTCGGCAAAGAGAGGGGGAAGAGAGAGCAAAATTTCGACAAAGAGAGTGAATGAGAGAAAAGTCTCACTTTTCCTCTTTTAACTGAAATTGCTAGACCAAGAGTCCAAAACTTGGCCACTACTCTCCCAAGTGATAATTTAATCTCCATTAATTATCTCTTAATTAAATTAACAAGTCTTTAATCCATCCTTTAATTCCTCATTTATCTTAGTAGAATAAATCCTTTATTTATCACTTTAATTTGACAAGTTTTAATAAAAATAAAACTCTCTCCTTTTTAGCAACCAAGTGCCGTCCACCCCTAGCCTTGGGAAGCAAAATTAAACCTTCAATAATTGCTTTCCAAGTGACTCGAACTCAGGCCATTCCCATAAACCCTTAGTGACACCTTCAGGCCACTTTTCCAAGCCCGATTGTATGTCAAAATTCACCAACTTTTTCTTTTAAGGCCCTCTTGCCCTTATTTCCTATTTTGGGCTTTAAAATTTGTCATTCCGGCCTTACTTCCAAGTTTCCTAAAATTTTCGCGCGGCTCTGTAACTTGCCATTTTCCTTACATCTTCAGGTTTCCAAAATGTTCAGGTTTCCAAAATGTTTAGGTTTCCAAAATGTTCAGGTTTCCAAAATGTTTAGGTTTCCAAAATGTTCAGGTTTCCAAAATGTTCAGGTTTCCCAAAATGTCTAAGTTTCCAAAATGTCTAAGTTTCCAAAATGTCTAAGTTTCCAAAATGTCCATTTCCATTTCCATTTTCATTTTCATTTCCATTTCCATGCATTTCTAGGTTTCCAAAAGTATCAAAATTTATTCATAGTACTTGAAACTTGTCATTTCATACAATTAAACTGGAAATGCATAGGCCTATCCAGGATGTTACAAGTTTTGGCTTGGAATTCCTTTTCTCTTTGGTCATTCTTTGCACCTTGTGCGAATTTTATTTTCTCTTTTCAACATTTCATCTTGGCGAATTGTGCATTTGGTAAAACCAAATTCTTTTGACCATTTGGTCACTTTCATTCATCTTGTGAGTTTTCTTTTGTATTTCTTCTACGTGCAAAATCATCTACACCAAAGCCATTCCTTTTCCTTTCTTTTTGTCATGGCCGAATGTACTATCTCCTAAAATCCATCTTTTCTTCTCTTCTCTTTGAAATCAAACAACATCATCACCATCTCTTTTCATATTTTAATTCTTTTCAATCAAGTTTCTCTATCAAACACTCTCTTGGCGAATGCTAGAGTGCCTTAGCGAATCTTTATATTTTTCTTCTTTGATCATACATAGTGAAATCTTCATCCATCACAAACACCTTTCTCAATCCTTTCTTTTCGATCGTGGATTATGGGTAAGGGGTTCTTCTTTTTCGTTTTCGTTTTATTAAAGTATTAAGGCCGAATATTAATGGTGTTATGAAGACTTTTTTTTTTTTTGGAATCGAAATAAACATTCGTTCTAATAACATTTCATTCGTTATTATATAGTGCAATAACGGAAGATCGGAACTCAAGTGATCGGGAGAATCGTAGAAACGTTGAAATCGATTTCTTGTGGTAAGGAAATCACATTTTTTTTAAAGCCTCTAGTACTATTCGATATTATATTAGAGTTAACTAATATTCCTTTGATCGTGAAGACTTTCAAAAAGGGAAGAAAAGGCGGTGGTTAGTCACGTTAAGAGGCGGATCGTAAATCCCCATTTAAGCGAAGAGCGGTTTGGCGGTCGAGATTTTCCAGGGTTGCGGACCATCTTAGAAGGAGTCAATTATTTGAAGTAGTACGAACTTCGAGCCATTATCGTTGGTGGATTCTACGACGAGCGAACCAATAAACGAGGAGAAGCGAAAATTGAAGTGATTCAAAATCAAGAGGGTAAGATTTTGGATCTATTATCGATTAAGTGTGTTTATACGAAATAGTGTTCTAACGGATCGAAATATGTTTTAGGTGTCGAGGACCGAGAAGGATTAGTACTCTCGGTATCGAGGTGTGTAACTTCACACTATTTCTCGGTTGGATGTAAATTTCGGTATGGAAGTAAAATCGTAAAAATGACTAGATCGGTAAAAACGTAAAAACTAATATTTTGACGAAAATACGTAAAAATGACTAAATCATGAAAATTACGAAAATGCCCTCGAGAAATTACTTGTTATTATGTAAATTGTATGTTTAGTGAAAATGGGTAGTAAAATACTCTAGTTCGATAAATTGGGCCAAAATACTCTAGTTAGATAAATTGGGCCAAAATACTCTAGTTCGATAAATTGGGCCAAAATAATCTAGTTCGATAAATTGGTAGTAAAATACTCTAGTTCGATAAATTGGGCCAAAATACTCTAGTTCGATAAATTGGGCCAAAATACTCTAGTTAGTTAAATTGGGCCAAAATACTCTAGTTCGATAAATTGGGCCAAAATACTCTAGTTAGTTAAATTGGGCCAAAATACTCTAGTTCGATAAATTGGGCCAAAATACTCTAGTTAGTTAAATTGGGCCAAAATACTCTAGTTTGATAAATGGGCCAAAGCCCACTAAAGCGCTAAATGGGCAAATTGCTAAATTAATTTTTGGGCCAAATGAAATGTTTAATGATAAACCCACCAATGTTATGGATTAAATAAAAATTGTTATATGATTATATTACATTATATACACATAATTGCATGGGGTGAGGTATATGAAGAGAAGAATGGCTGTTGCCAAAAATCTAGTTCTATGGTGGCTCTCACAAAAATAAATATGGCTTATTGCCTCTAGTTCGGTTGCCTTGCCACAAATAATCAAATGGCTTATTGCCTCTAGTTAGGTGGCTACGCCACAAATATGGCTTATTGCCTCTAGTTGGTGGCTTTGCCACAATTATAAAAAGGCTTAATGCCTACGATTGGTGTGTTGGCGTGGTGGGTTGACTTGATCCCCACAGGTGTGATGGTTGATGCAGGGGTGTTAGCGGATGGATATTAGGTTTGGTTGGGAAATTCATTTTACATGCATCTTTAAATTATTTTATTTTATGATATGTTGTTGAATTACGTAATTGGGCTCAAGCCCGACATAATATCTTGACGATCGGCCCAATAATGGTGGTAAGTGAGTTACACTTTGAGTTCTAAGTAACTCACCCCTTTAATTTTTCCATCTCGGTAATGGAAATTGGCGTGGACTTGGTAGAGGATGACTTCGTGGAGGCCATCTTGCAAAACTTGGGTTATTTAAACTCTGAACTTTTTAATAAGTATTTTTACTATTTTGGGTTAATTGCAATAAGGGCCTCTATAAATAATTTATGGATTTTATGTGTGTTTGGTTTTAAACTATACTTTAGACTTTTAATTATGGGCTATGATTATATGATGTTTTTATTAAAATAAATTTGGGTTTTCAAGTATATGAAATTCTTTTATAAATAATTTATTATTGTTAACTCTTTAATAAATTACCTAAAGGTTTTGATAATACAATGATTTTCAACTAATGTTTTCTAATATTTATCAATTTCAAATACTCTTCTAATTTTATTTAAATCACAGTAAATAATATTGTAACTTTCAACTTATTAAAGATTTTAAAATAAAATATATATATATATATATATATATAGCTCGATTCATGTAACAAACCAAATCTAGTCTTAATGCATAGACCGGGTTTGGGGTGTTACAATAGTACTTGATCTTTTCTCTTTTTGTATAAGATATCCCCATCTAAAACATATTCAGAGGCTAATCTTCTTAATGTCTTTTTCTCATTCTCAGTTACATTTCTCAAGTATTCACGACTTTTTATGTATCGTAATACATCATGATACCAAGGATGGTCATATTTTTCCTCCTCTTCTAGGTTATAACAATAAGCTGGAACTTCTAAGATACTCATCTGAATAGGTCTCATGTCCTCTAGTCTCTTTACTTTGATCATAGAAGCCAAGGTCGCCAAAGCATCTGCCATCTGGTTTTCATCGCGTGGGAGATAATTGAAAGTAATGTCATCAAACTCTTCAATAAATCTCAGAACTATTTTCTAGTAATCAATTAGTTTGGGATCTCTTGTCTCCCACCCTTCTCCATATACTTCTAACACTCGAATCTTACGTTCTAAGGTCGTTTGATTCCTATGATCGTGCTTCATATTCCACCATGTTATTTGTGCAATCAAAATCTAATTTGCATGTGAATGGATAATAATCACCACTAGGGATACCAAGATTGCCCCAATTCCATTTCCTCTGACATTTGACGCTCCATCAAAGTTTAGCTTCCACGAAAAATCTTGATATTTGCCACATACATCAGCTCTTCATTTGGGAAGTCAAAGTTCAAGGTTTATAATCCTCCAAAGCTCGAAGCCAAAATTCGCTATTGCGCTCCTTTTATAGCCTTTTGGTTGACATAGACTATATCGAACTCAGATAGTAAAATCTGCCACCTGGCCATCCTTCTATTCAAAGCAGTGGATTCCATTATATACTTTAACGGATCAAGCTTCAAAATTAACCAACTAGTATGATATAGCATGTATTGCCTCAACCTCTTAGTTGTCCAATTCAAGGCGCAACACAATTTCTCAATCGACGAATATCTCATTTCACAATCAGTGAACTTTTTACTGAGATAGTATATCTCCTTTTCCTTTATTCCTGACCCATCGTGTTGTCTAAGCACTCATCTCATGGAGTTATTAAACACTGAAAAATATAGTATCAATGGTCTATCTGGATTAGGCGGAGATAGTACTGGCGCATTTGACAGATACTGTTTGACTTTGTCAAAAGCTCTCTGGCACTCATCGTCCCATACACCTTGGTTGTGTTTCTTGAGAAGATGAAAAATGGGATCACATTTCTCTGTTAATTGTGAAATAAATCTAGAAATGTAATTTAACCTTCCAAGAAAACCTCAGACTTCCTTCTGAATACGCGGTGGAGGTAATTCTTGTATAGCTTTGACCTTGCTTGAGTCAACTTCGATTTCTCTCTCACTAACCACAAAACCTAGCAATTTCCTTGACCGAGCTCCAAAAGTACACTTTGTCGGGTTGAGCTTTAACTTAAATTTTCTCAACCTCAGAAACAACTTCTTCAAAACTTCAATGTGTTCCTTTTCTGTTTGAGATTTAGCAATCATAACATCAACATATATTTCAATCTCTTTGTGCATCATGTCATGGAACAATGTTACCATGGCCCTTTGATATGTTGCCCCAGCATTCTTTAGTCTGAATGGCATTACCTTATAGCAAAAGGCACCCCACAATATTATGAAGGTAGTTTTTTCCATATCTTTAGGGTGCATCTTGATCTGATTGTATCCTAAAAATCCATCCATGAAGAAAAACAATAAAAATCCTGTCGTATTATCCATCAATGTGTTGATATGCGGCAAAGGGGAATTGTCCTTTGGGCTAGCTTTATTTAAATCCCTGTAATCTACACACATCCAGACCTTTCCATCCTCTTAGGGACAGGAACAATGTTGGCCACCCACTTTGAGTACTTAACCACTTGTAGAAAACCAGCATCAAACTATTTCTAGACCTCTTCTTTTATTTTCAACATTACATCTGGCCTCATCCTTCGTAGCTTTTGCTGAACTGGCTTGCACTCTTCTCTTATGGGAAGGCGATGTACTACAATGTCGGTACTTAACCCAGGCATATCTTGGTACGACCATGCAAAGACATCCTTGAATTCCCGTAGTAACTCGACAAGGTCTTATTTTGTCTCCTCAGCTATGCGCGTCCCAATTTTCACAACCTTCCCTTTTTCGAAGGCTATGTTCTCTAACTCTTCCTCATGGGCCAAGATTTGTTTCTCCTCTTGCTTTACCATTCTTAACAAATCTGGAGATAAATCACAATTTCGGTCACCCTCAAAATCCTGAGATCCCTCTAAAAACATGTCTTGCTCAAAGTGGACCCCTGGATCTATATTATCATTGCTCACATCATTGATATCTAGAGACCTGTGATGGGTACCAAAGAATGTACAAAGAACAAATGAATTTGAGGACAATTATTCACATGATATGAATGAGAAAATTTAGAATGAAATTAGAAAGTCAAAAGAATGAAATGAAAGAATGTTTTCTCAAGTTAATTATCAAAAATGTATTTTATTAAAACAACAATTTCTAAACATGAGCCTATTTTACAAAAGAAATCTTATTGTTCTAGCCTAAAAACAACAAGAGTGTTCGAATATTACTCAGATAATTTCTAAAACTACAGAAGCTCTCTGCAGGTCAATTGTTCGAATGCTTCCGAGATCACAAGGCGAATGCCCAACTGATTTCTTTACTCAACTTCTTCCCCATATATGGAATTAATATGGGAATCTTCCAATAACCCTCTCTTAGGGTGAATTATCCCTCTAGATACAAAGGTTTGGGATATGTGTGGGAATGTCATTGATTCCTACTGGACTTCTCCATTTTGCCAGGCCCTTCTTCTTTCCTGCTTCTTCTTTATTTCCTTTCTTTTTTTATAGCTTCTGGATTGAAACCCAAGCCAAAACGTCTCTCTTCTCCTTAAGCATCGACACTCTAACTTCTCCTTGGAGGTGTCTGCCTAGTCCTTTCCCTGGTAGGGATCCTCTCCCCACCATTATTTGTAAGCCCATCCTCGTGTTCATGGATATCTTGGGCACCGGAACTTCATTCCCTTCTGAAATGAATGTTGTGTTTACGAATTCCAAAGATAAAAAAAAAACACTCAATGGCCTCCTCATCTATCTCTACATATGGTGCATTATTGGTAATATTCGCTATAATGTCCTCCTCTGCATTTATAGTAACCAGTCGACCATCCATCACCAGTTTCAGTTTTGATGAAGGGATGAGGGCACTGCCCCTGCCGAATGAATCTAGGGCCTTCCCAGCAAGCAATTGTATGAGGGCTTGATATCCATCATTATAAAATCCACTTCATATGTGTTTTGACCAATCTGCAATAGTATATCAATTTTTCCCATCACTCTTCTCTCAGTGCCATCAAATGCTCTCACTATGTTCTAGCATGTCTTCATGTGAGAATTGTCTATCGGAAACCTCTTCAGTGTCGACAATGGTAAGACATTCAAGGCTGATCCATTATCGATTAGTAAGCTTGGTAGAGTATATCCCTTAGCGAGTAGTTATATGTAGGGCCTTAGTCATTCCATACCCCGGTGGAATTTTATAAATCCTTGAAGGAAATAAAGTTATCGATACTTATATTCTTGACTAAGCAGTCAAGTTTATTGATCGATATATCTTTAGTAATGTAAGTCTCGTTTAGCACTTTCATCAAAGCCTCACGATGTACATCGGAACTTAAGAGTAGTGCCAGCACCGATATACGAACCGATTGTTTGTGCAGCTATTCTACCACGCTGTATTCACTGTGCTTTAAGAATTTTAAAATTCTTTAGCCTCTTCCTCCTTCACAGGTTTGTTAATAAGGCCGCCAGGTCCTTTCTCTAGTTCAACTGCCACAGTCTTTGATCTTGCTGGTTCTATTCTGATGTTTACTGGGTCGTAACACTTCCCACTTCGTGTGTAGAATCCCTCACTTTGGACTTTCTTAGAAGTGCTAGTTGAGTTTTCCACTCCCGGTGTCATCACATTACAATCATAATTTCACGGTACCATCTTGTTATCCTTGTAAGGAAAGGAAAAAGGTCTCTGGATTACAACTTTAGGCGCAAATTGAGCTCCACCTTTTGTATTTCTCAGTTGGGAAATTATAATCCTCGGATAATTGACCTTTTGACTTGTTAACTCTCCCTTGGTTGCGTGTACATTTCCTCCCTCTAAGCCTTCTTCGTAAAACTTCAGTTCCTTATTGTCCATAAGGTTCTATACCAATATTCTGAGCTCAGCACATTCCTGGATCTCATGTCCCTCTGCTTCATGGAACTCACAGTAGTTCTTTAATTCTTCACTTCCTTCCTTAGAACTCGGTTCTATCAATCCCCTTCTTACCATTTCCCTCTAGATTAATCTCAACGGGGTCTTCACCTCTGAGATATCCCCTTGATTTTTCTCACGATATTTTCCCCAATCGCAATTATCCCCTTATCCCTATGATTAGGTAATAGGTTCTCCGCACTGGGTGTATCATCAAGCTTGACAACTCTCAACTTAAGAAACCTCTCAACTACCTTTTTGAAGGCAGTAAAGTTTTCTATTGAGCGTCCCGTTATTCCTGTGTGATAATCACATTGGGCGTTTGAGTCATACCATTTAGGATATGAGGGTTGTAACGGCTGTAGATAATACGGGGACACTACGCGTGCCTCTAATAAAGTATGATATAGCTCCTTATACGTCATTGGGATTGGCGAATATTGGAACTTTTCAAAATTCTGTCTAGAGCCTGATTTTGTCTTGTCGATCCTTGTTGTCCGGTAGTAACTACTTTCGGTTGACTAGAAGTAACTGCATTTGAGTACCTTTTGTTGTGCGTACTCGCATTGTTCACCTCATTATCCTTTTTCCTAGGAGCAGATCTCTTAGTGGTTTCTCCTGCTTCAATCTTACCATCCCTTATGGCATTTTCTATCATTTTCCCTGCCATCACTATATCCGCAAAGCTTTTAGTGGTGCTTCCTATCATATGGGTGATAAAATGTGCCTTTAAAGTATTGATAAACAACATGGTGGTTTCCTTCTCTAGGAGAGGTGGTTGAACTTACATGGCAACTTCCCTCCATCTTTGTGCGTATTTCTTGAAGCTTTCATTCAATTTCTTTTCCATGTTTTGTAACTTGATTCTATCAGGCGTCATACGTAACATGATTATACTACTTCATGAAGGCTTGAACTAAGTCTCTCCATGAGCTAATATTAGCACGGCTAAGTTGATTGTACCACCTAGAATATTTGCTCATCAAACTGTCTTGGAAATAATGAATCAAAAGTTGATCATTGTTCATGTAACCAGTCATCTGTCTACAAAACATAGTGATGTGAACTTCAGGGCAACTAGTTCCATTGTACTTTTCAAATTTTGACATCTTGAATTTATGAGGAAGCACCAGATCTAGAACCAAACTCAAGTCATTGGCATCAATACCATGATGATGATCGTCATTTTCCAGAGCCTTAAACTTTTCCTCCAACCATTTATAGCGATCCTCTAACTGCCGTGAGGCCTCAGCTCTTATCCCTTCCCTCTCTGCTATATCCAAATCAGAGATAGTAGGGTTGGCAGGTTTATCTCCTGGGTTGGATCCTGAGCCTATTTGGAAGTTCATGGGTGGTCTAGTATCAATTTGACCCTGTTGAGGCCTAATTATGATAGACGACCTCTGAGGATACTCTTCAGGCTGTGCTGGCGCATGTGGTGGGGTAAAACCAGGGGGATTGTGTAACACCCCAAACCCGGCCTAAAAGTTAGGCCCAAATCTGGTGTGTCACATTGGGGTGCTTTTCGAGAAACCATGGTTCCATTTGAAAACCTTTCTTGATATTAAAAACTAAAGTCCCAGTTTGCATTTGTTTATTATTAATCGACATTTATTAAAAAGTTATTAACAAAAAAAACTTTTTTTGTTGCAGAAACTTAATTAAAATGACTGGCTTATGAAAACGTGATGTTTATGACCTATTGGTGAAAGCATAGTAATTTGAAAGTAGATAATGTTTTAGAAAATCGTGATACAAAGTTTAGCAGATTTAAGATATAATAAACTAAAAATCCAAAACTAAAACCAGAATTTAAGAGAAGCCTTACTATAAAATATTAACCGAAGTTAAAAATAAGTAAAATACTAGAGTCCAAAACTACTCGTAGTGTGGCCACCTCAGGAGTCCTCCAAAGACGTCGAACAACTTCGAGGATTACCTGTGGAAAAAATATTAAAAAGAGAGTGTGAGTTTACGAAAACTCAGTGTACATAACCCTCATCAATAAGAACATGAATCACAGCGATTCGGTGAAACCCATTTCGATGGAATGTGGCAATTGGGCCTTAGCCCATAAAAGCCTCGATTGGGACTTAACCCATAAATGTCACAAATCATATTTATTTGGGCTGAGCCCATCTCAAATAAGACCACATATGCAATGCATTAATGCCCATACCAACCCAGCACTCCGTCTCCTGTCCAACCTTGCACTCTTGTGGGGATTTAATCAACCCACCCATCCTACACTCCTTATGTAGCAGGTTGCTACACTAACTTATAGGTCTGACATAGTCGCTTCTCGGTGTCTAAAGCCTTGGTGGATCCACGATCGTCAGCGACCATGCGATCTATCTGCACTTCCCTTTTGAATAATCTCATCCCCACGCAACATATTAACACATGAATGCAACATACAATAATAATCATATAACATGTAAGGCGTTTTCGTCATTTTACCCTCTAAGGGCATATCGATCATTTTACCCATCGAGGGTATTTTCGTAATTTACCTACCAAGGGTATTTTCGTAATTTACCTACCAAGGGTATTTTCATAATTTACCTACCAAGGGTATTTTGTAATTTACCTACCAAGGGTATTTTAAGTAATTTACATACTAAGGGTATTTCGGTAATTTCACAAATTAGGGGTATTTTGGTAATTTTACAAATCAAGGATATTTTGGTAATTTTACAAATTAAGGGGTATTTCAGTAATTTTTCAAATTGGGGATATTTTGGTAATTTTACAAATTAGGGGGTATTTTGATAATTTTGCAAATCAGGGGTACTTTGGTAATTTCACAAATCGAAGGTAATTTGGTAATTTCACAAATCGGGGGTATTTTAGTAATTTCATAAACTGGGGGTATTTTGGTAATTTTTAAATCGAGGTATTTGGCAATTTCATAAATCGGTATTTTGGTAATTTAAATAAATTAAGGGTATTTCGATAATTTCACAAATCGAGGGTATTTTGGTAATTTCACAAATTGGGGTACTTCGGTCCCTTTCGGGTTTTAACTATGAACTTTAGCCCATCAACAAGTCTTCGCGGCTAAAGTGAATAGACACTACGCACCAGGTAGGATTCTAGAAAAGAGGAGGTGGGCCACTAGGGCCGCTTAAGTACCAAGCTCTCCCTAGATCCAATCCTAGACATGCGTATGCCCGTTGCCACACTCCAACCAAGCAACTTGTTCACAGACATGTTTAATTAGAAAAATTAAGTCTTATGGAATTTAAGAGTTGTTCAAACTAGACCTAGGGTCCATAAACCCTAACATACATGTCTACGTCCCCATAAGCCCATCAAAACAAAATTACAACCTTACGGCCCATTAGGCTTAAATTTCATCGTATGGCCTATTAGGCCCAAGGCATATCCAGATCATGTATCAAGCATGGCTAACTTAATTTATACAATCAACCAAAGCATTTTATCAAACTTAGCCTCAGGGCCTACCGGGTCCATTTAGCCACTTTCGGGTTTGCCGATTTCGTGTGTGTAGTGCTTGTACACACCTGGTAACCACGCGTACTGTAAACCCCTTAGTCACGAACCTAAAATCGACATCACCTAATGATTAATCATAACTTAATATACACTTATCGTAAACTGAAACCTCATCGTAACCTTATCGTGTACCTCACGTTCTAGTAGCCCTTCCTTCGCTACTATTGGCGATTATCCTCTAGGTCTGCACCCAAACGCCCACCAAGGTATATTAACTCTCCTCATAAAATGCTCTATATATAGCTAGCTTCTCACCTTCCTTCTTTGTATCTTACCGATGTGGGATCCCTCCGTTGGCAGAGTTTAAATCCAACTCAAGCGCTTCTTGTCCAATCCGTAAAATAAATACTCCCTTGCTTGTCATGAGATTCGAACCCAAGCTCTCTTGCACCCTTAATGACGCCTTGCCACTAGACCACTCACTTTCTTGTGTCTAAAATCATGCGCAACTAAATATAACCCTATGGCAAAATTTTAGAGTCCATTTAAAAAGAAATCCAAAATGCAAGAGCCAAGACTTGAACCTTGGACCTCCTTCCTTCCTTTTTGGTGTCAACCCCTTGCCTCTTATGTGTCATCACTTTGCCACTACACCATACACTCCACTTGTGCCATTTTTCTCCACATTTTATTCTTAAAGCCTATCTACCAACTCCCAGGGTTTTTTTCACCTAAAACCAAAATTTTTCCTATGGCCTAACTTTAACCCGAGACTTTATAAAAGCCTCCTAACCTACCAAAATCACTCACTAATAGGTCCAACTTGCCTTAGTACCATTCTCTTATTCTCAAAAAATTTTAAACGCTACTGCCCCAAGGCCCATTGGGCCCAATCCTACTAGGCCCAACTTTGGAATGTTACAAATCTACCCTCCTTAGAGAAATTTCGTCCCAAATTTCCATCTATCTCATAAGCACAATACCAAATATACCACTACGCTTCTGCAAGACTCTAGTCCTAATTATCCGAATTACAAATTTTATGAATTTAGCTCACGGTTCAATAATTAAACAAATGTTTTATGGAAGTAGTAGTTAGGAGTTGTTTTGAAATTGCCACTCACTATATTTTTAGTCTCCTACGGGCCTCAGTATAGTCTATCATTTAAAGTAAGCCCAGTATCTACCTACTGACAATAATGATTTAAAGCAGATAAGAGAACTTACATGGTGCATATTTGGAGACTCGATGTGCGGACAAAAACCTTTTAAAACTACTTCAAAATCATTTGTAAACATCTTTAAAATAAATAATAAAACACATCTCACATCTCGAGTTTTGCAACCTAGGCTCTGATACCACTAAATGTAACACCCCAAACCCGGCCTAGAAGCTAGGCCCGAATATGGTGTGTCACATTGGGGTGCTTTTCGAGAAACCATGGTTCCATTTGAAAACCTTTCTTGATATTAAAACTAAAGTCCCGGTTTGCATTTGTTTATTATTAATCGACATTTATTAAAAGTTATTACCTAAAAAAACTTTGCTTGTTGCGGAAACTTAATTAAAATGATTAACTTATGAAAGCGTGATGTTTACGACCAATTCATAAAAGCGTAGTATTTTGAAAGTAGATATTGTTTTGGAAAACCGTGATACAAAGTTTAGCGATTTAAGATATAATAAACTAAAAATCTAAAACTAAAACTGGAATTTAAGAGGCCTTATTACAAAATATTAACACAAGTTAAAAATAAGTAAAATACTAGAGTCCAAAAGCGCTCAGTAGTGTGGCCACCTCAGGAGTCCTCCAAAGACGTCGAACCGCTTCTTGAGGATTACGAGGAAAAAAATATTAAAAAGAGGTGTGAGTTTACGAAAACTTAGTGTGCATAACCCTCATCAATAAGAACATGAATCACAACAGTTCGGGCCGAAGCCCATAAAAGCCTCAGTTGGGCCTTAACCCATAAATGTCACAAATTATATTTATCTGAGCCTGAGCCCATCTAAAAAAAACCACATATGCAATGCATTAAAAGAAGTTTGGAAGAATTCAAAAGGAGTTTGAAAATAAAATTTATAAAAGAGTTTTCACGAAATTTTTACGAGTTAGTTATTTTTAAGAAAAACTCCTTTTATCTGAAAATTAAAGAAAACATTTATAAATTTAAAATAGTTCCTTTAAGTATCTAAAACATAATTAAAATCCATCCACGAATAAAAATCCTTATAATAATACAGAGGCCTTTTTACATATAACTGAAATAGTACTTAAATAGAAATAGTTAAAAGAAGTTTAAAGTTTATATAAACCATCATTAAGTAGTATGGCCTCCACTTGAAGTCATCCCCGCCCAAGCCTCCATCAATTATCACTACCTGAGAAGGGTAAGAAAACGGGGTGAGTTACTTAGAACTCAGTGTGTAACCCACTTACCGTGTCCACTGGGCCAAAACTATATAAGCATTTAATTGGGCTTGAATCTATTTACGAATATAACAATATAGTAATTTTAAAAAAAATACATGTGAAATGCAATTCCCCACCAAGCCTAAATTTCCATCCGCTACACACCACCCGTACCAACCAGCATACCTGTGGGGATCAAGTCAACCCATCCCGCCGACACACCAATCGCAGGCATAAAGCCATTTAAAATGTTTGTGGATGAGCCACCCGAACTAGATTGTGGCAGAGCCACCCAAACTAGATTGTGGTAGAGCCACCAGAACTTCTCTTCAATTTTATCCCAACCATGCAATCATGTGTACATATACAAAACATAATAATATTCATATAATAATTTCAACATAAGGCCCATACTACAAGTTGGTCCATTTCTCATTTTTGGCCCATATGGTAATTTATCAAATCGGCTCCTTAAGCAATCTAGCAATTCGGCCCATTAAGCAATCTAGCAATTTGGCCCATTAATCACATGAGGCCCAAAAATTACTCTTTATCAAATTAGCCCATCAAGGCGATTTTGTAATTTCCATGACTTTAATACCGATTTCATGCATTTACACAAAAAATGTTAATATACCGTATTTTCTAATTTTACCAACATTACGATTTTTTTATTCTAATGCTTACGTTATATCATCTAACCTAATAGATAAGTGTGAAATTACACACATGATTACAGTGAGAACTATACTTTCCTGCTCGTCGATACCTAAATACGTGTCATGCTTGATTAGAGCACTAATACTTAATATAAATCTATACTAAAGATAAGTGATCTAGATCTTTACCCTTGGAATTTCGAACAACAACTATTTGTGGTTTCTCCCCGATTGATGGTTCATAACTCGTTGAAGAACCACGAACAGTCAATGGCTCCGAAATATGAACAACTTCGGATAATCGATTCTCCTCAGATGAGGGTCCACAAACTGGTGGAAGTCTCGGATTGCTGAAATAGCCCTTCGCTTGAATCTAGAGGGAATAGCGAAACCGTCCCTCTTCCGATCACTATTCACCACTCTTTTCGACCCTATCTTGTTTGCCTCCATTGACAAAATATTATTAGTCCAACTACTATATTGGAATTTAAGACTATTGTTTTAAGGCGAAATTGGCTTACCACAAAAATATCTTTGCGTTCGCGGAATGAAAATCGGGCGTTAACGTCCCTAGGATAAAATCGATTAATAACCCATCTTTGACGAGATAACGAAATAATATGGAAGTCCTTGATAGAAATCCTTACCTTAACACGTCGATTCGATTTCTAGCAAGTCACGATGAATCTGAATACTCCTAGTTCGCCTTCTATAACACTATTAAGATGAATAGGATTGTTTAAAAAAGGAATAAGGGATGCTATTTTGGTCAAAGACCCTCTAAACAATCAGATATTCATTAAAAACAAAGAAGAAAATAAAGGAATGAAAAGGGTTCTTACCACTTGATTTAAGCGAAAATTGAAAGAATGATTAACAAGAGAAAAATATGTGAGGAGGAGGATTCGGCTAAAAAGAATCTTTTGATGGAAAAGATGCTAGCAACATTCAACCATGGAGATAAATAGAAGAGAGAAAATGTGTTTTGGTTTTTCAAGATGAAAAAGAAACAAAGGGAGGGATTTGGGACAAGAGAGCATTCGGCCAAATAGTAGAAAAGAAAGAAAATAAAAATGGCCTTTGTGTTATGGTAATTTCGGCACTAGAGAGGAAGAACTTGAGAGGTTAGGCAAAAATTGAGACCAAATTGTCAAAAACAATGACCAAAAGAAGAAAACAAAAATGCTCACAATGCACCAATTACATTCGATTAGGGAGAGAAAAATGAGAAGAAAAGTTTTATGAAAAAAAAAAACCAAAATGACCAAATGAAAGTGACCAAAACATACTACCATCCTTACCTATTCTACCAAAAATATTCGGCCATCCCCCCTTAACCACAAAACTGTCCATGTTCATAGTCAAAGTTTGGCCATGCCAAACTTTCCAAAACACAACCCTTAAAAGGTGCCTTGTGTTCCCCTTACCTTCCATAAGCTTAGGATTTCTTTCCCCAAGTTCAAGCTTACCTTAACCATTAGCCACCTTACCATAAAAGAAATAGTCCAACCTTACCATAAATAAGACTTGACCAACACATGCTATAAAGGTGCAAAAATAAAAGTCACCAAAATGCATTCCATGGGATTCGAACCTCTTCCCTCAAGCACACTTATGGCGCCAACTACAATTTACTACTAGCTCATCTTATTCTAGTTTTTGTCACTTAATTTCCTTAAACATCAAGGTCACTTGATCCACTTTAATAAAGTACTCATTACTAAAATTTATTCTAATTTCGAATAAATCCCTAGCCTTCTCAAGACTATATTTAACACACAATTTGAATCATTCACAAACTAAGCACCAAAAACATGCAACATATCGATACTCAATTTTTAGGATGTTACATCGGGTCGACGCATGGATCCTATTAATCAAAAATGGCGTCGTTCTCTTTCGTTTATAAAATTCAGTTTTATAAAAAAAATCATTTGGTCTGGGTTTTTAAAAAAAAACTTCAAAATATCCTCTAAGCCCTTCGTCCTCTTGCATGAGCTCCGTTCGTCGGGTTTCTAGTCCACGCGCCTCCATAGTCGATGGCCAGAGGCTTAAAACCTTCGATTTTCGTCATCTTCGAAAGGTAATCCCTTCTATTTTATACTTTTTTTTAAAAATAGTGGTTATATGTGCAAATGCATATATAAAAAAATAAAAAAATAAACAGAATGAAATATTAAAAAAGAATCACCTCTGCGAAATCTCTATCTTTTATTTCTCTGAACTTTCTGATGATATTTTTGTACTCACTGTCTTTGAGTATTTGTGTGTAAATTTGTGTGTTTTTTTCTCCGTCTATTCGTTTATATTTTACAGGTTTACATGGGGTTTTAGAACCCAAAATGAAATAAAAAGGAAAATACATATTTTCATATTTGTTTCTTTCCTTTTTTTGCATTTTCCTTATTTTGTAGGACGAGCAAAAAATGATCTGGCAATGATGGCGTGCTTTGGACGCAGAGCGTGGCGCGACCGAAAGCCTGGCGTGGGTGCGAGGAGTTGACTTTGGCATGTTGTTGGCACAGGCGTGAGGCTTGGCCTTGCTGATTGGGATCTGTTTGGGACGCTTGTGGTGCTTCTTTGAGTTAGAGTCTTGCGGCACCTAGGGTTTTTAGAAACCCTAGGCCACTGAGGATGTTTAGTATTTGGGCCCTTTTGGGCCATTTCTGTTTTGGGTCATAGCAGGATTTGGGTCAGGGTCTATATGCAAGTTGGCTACTCGGGTAGTTTGGTTTATACTTGGGTTTTGGGTATTAGTTTAGGCCAAAGGTAGTGGGTCTAATCTATTTTCGTTTGTAAACAAACTGGATTTTATTTTTTATTTTTTATTTTTTGGTTTTGTTTTATTTTACGATCCGGGCACAAATGGGTCACTACATTTATGGTTTCATTAATTAATAAAAACATTTTAAATCTTTGACCATTCAAATTCATACTCGTAATTACAAGATGCACCCTAGATCCGAAGTGTTAACGTTAGTCTATTAGCTCCATTTTAAAACCATGTATTTTGTAGTCAACACCAACGCTTTAATCCAGAGCTCAAAAGGAAAAACTATTTTAATAGAAACATATACCGCAAGATCTCATGCCATAATTCCAAAAACAATACAGTGACATGAAATCAATCTCTCTAGCAAGTGGCAGCTAGAAGGTGCTACAAATCCTATTGCACCCACCGCTATTAAAAACACTTCATTAAGTGAAATTTCTCTGTAACATCCTGGAATTAGGGGTTCTACATTTTATGTGTTGTTGTGTGTTTGGCATGCTCTGTTTGTTAATTTGGTATGTTTGGGGGTCTTGGGAAGGCTCGGGGTCAAGCCTGAGCCTTGGTGTAAATTTTGTTTTTAGGCTCCTTAGGGGAGAGCTTGTTGAGGTAGGTCTTAAGGGTAATTTCTTGTGTTTAGTGACACAAGAAGTAAGGTGGTAGAGTGGCCAAGAGGACGCCACTTATGGTGCAGGGAGTGGCGTCACAAGGGAGCTAGGAAGAGAAGGGAAGCAAATTCAAACCTCACGAAGTGGTTTTTGGAGGAATTATTTTTAGGCAAGGATAGAGAAGTAGGGGTGTCGGAAATGACTCTTCATAGTGGTTGGTTGAAGGAGTTAAAGTGTTTGAATGGGTGGCTATGAGGTGATAGTGGAGTTTGAACGGGTCAACATGTTTGTGTAACATCCTTAAACTGGGGTTTCTACATTTTGCATGTGGTTGCATGTATTGGTTGATATGTTGTAGGGTCTAGGCATGGCCTTGGGTTAGTCCCGGGTCATGGCTAAAATTTTTTTAGCACTTAAGAAGAAGAAGCTAGGGGAATTAGGGGTTAAGAGGAGTTATTGGGAGTTTTAGACACAAGAAGTGCCTTGGTAAAGTGGCAAGGAGGCGCCACTTAAATCACAAGGGAGGTGACGCCACAGGGAGCAGGGAGAACCTTGGTTCGAGCTACAAAAATCTCATTTCTGCTTACTTATTTTGATGCCACAAGCTAGAAGGAGGAGTGCTCAGGTTGGACTCTTGGGGATAAGGATAGAGGGAGTCAAATAAGATGTGGATGAGGGAATTGAGGAGTTGGGATATTTTCAAACTCATTTGAAGAGAGTTGGCCGAATGGTGGATTATGGGTAAAGGGGGGAAATCGATTTTGAGGAGATTGTGGTATAGCTGAATGTCCCTCTAAGCACTTTAGTGTTACTTTATTTCTTTTTCTCTCAAAGTACTTGGCCAAAATTTTCATCTCCCTCATCTCTCTCTTTTTCCTCCTATTTTGCTCAAAGCCGAAAACACCATAGCTGAACCCTTTACACCTATCTTTCCTCTTCTCTCTTTCAAATCCTTTGTGCCGAAAGTCCTCTCATTCATCTTGGCCGAATATTTTGCTCATAAACCCCTCTTCTTGTATTCTTTTTTCATCATCCCAAGTGCCGACATTCATCTCTTCTTGATTCTCTTTGCTGAATCCCAAATCTTGGTGTGGTAAGTCCTTATTATTTCATTTCTACTTTTCTCTTTCTCTCTTTCAGTTTATGGCCGAATCTCTTAGTAGTCTCACCTTCTCTTTTGGTTGTCGATTCTTCTATCTTTGGGAGTTAGGGCCGAATCTTGGTAAAAGCCGGAGAGATCTTGTGCGTTAAGGTAAGTGTGGTTGTTGTGGTATGGTTTACTCCTTTCGGGATTTATTGATCATAGCCAGAATGGCTATGAGAGTTGATGTAGTGTTAATCAATTGCGAGGAAGGTGTGTGGCGAAACCTCTAACACCATTAAGGGTCTTAGATCTTTGGTGTTTGAGTCGAATCGGTCATCAAGGTAAAATATAATAATCCTTTTGGTTTGGGATTTATGTTTTGGTGAATGGCCTCTAGATCTCTAATGTTGTGTTAAACTGATTGTAGGGGGGAGGTGAAGTAGCCGAATACAGTGAAGTTGGAAGATTTGACTGGATTAAGGGTGTGGCCAATTGCAAGGGGGACTTAGTGTGTGGTTTCGTGATTTAGTTGGAAACCAAATCGGCACTAAGGTAAGGAATTAACCTTGTATGATTTATCTTTCGGGACTTTGTGAATAAGCCGAATGGCTTTAGATCTAAAGGGTGATGTTGGCCGATTGTAGGTGCAGTAAGGACATACATTTCGGGATCTCATGGTATCGCGTAGTTTCGGGATTTTGTGTATAGTCAGGTGTGTAACGCTTACACACTCTATTAGTATAATGTGGCTAACATAATATTGTTTTAGCAATGAAATCGATGATTATACCTTGTGGGTATGTGCTTGGATTTCAGGTAAGTCCCCTGTTATGTGACTTTTAGAATACATCATCATGAACCGTTGATGCTATATTATATGTTAATTGCATGATCATTCGATACTATGGCATGTATGTTATGAACATGAGGATGGGTTTGATGAGAGGAGGGGGATGATTTATTTTGGACTGTCACCAATGGTTTTGACCGCATGATGGGTTGGCCCTTTCTTGATATTATATTTTGTGACTAAGTCCCAATGGTTTTAACCACCAGTGGTTTTGACCACATATCGATTTGTGACTTGTCCTAGTGGTTTGGTACCACAGTGGGTTGGCCCCACGGGATTATTTACGGGATTGTCATCAGTGGTTTTGACCACACGATGGGTTGGCCCCATCACTTGATTTGTAACTCCGGTCATCAGTGGTTTTGACCACACCGATATATTGTGACTACGGTCACTAGTGGTTTTGACCACACGGGGTAGTTAAAGGTGCTGGGATGGCTAGGTTATGGGTTGCATGTTTTGCATGGTTTGCATATTCATACTGATAGTTTGTGTAAGTGAATCCATTATCGGGTTGGGGATTTACACACTGAGTCTTGGTGACTCACCCCTTCCCTTATATTTTGCAGATTAGTAGATTGCGGAGATGGAGTCGGAAGGGCTCGAGGCGGCCATGCATGTTCGTGGGACTTTGAATTCTTTTAGTTACTTTTCAAATTTTAAATTTTGGTTATTTTTATTATTGCTATTATTTTAACTATGTGGGATAAATGATTTTATTAATTAACCGGCAGAACGCAATGTTTTTAAAACTATAACTCCTTCGTTTTCTTTAAAGCATTGCCATTAGGTAACATCACTTAAAATATGATAAAAAAGATAATTTGAATGTTTTCCAAAAACTTGCAACAATAATTAGACTTTAAGCTCGGATTTCCAAAAGGGTTTTCTAAAGAAAATTATCCGACAAACTTTCGTTTCCAAAAGGTTATCATTCCGTGACATGCCAGATCCAGTTGTGGTGTGCTGACCGGGTTTGGGTTGTTACAATTTTGGTATCAGAGCCAAGTTCAAAGGCTCGACTGTGGGCCCAAGGCCCAAAACATTTTAAAGTAAGGTTTTTAAATGTTCATGGTTGGAAATACATGGGTTGAACAGCATGCACCGAGTCTCCAGCACCAATCCACCCAGGTAAGTACTTCTAACTGTTGTGTGATTTATATGTGGGGGAAATGGGTATTTTGGGATCATAGATTAGTAGAATAGGAATTATTGAACCACAGGAATAGTTTACCCCAACTCAAGTACATAAGACTTAATGATCCACTAAACAAACACGTGAGTACGTCCTTTGAGCCAAAGGTGTGGTAACCATTGTGCGCATGTCTAGGAGTGGATTAGGGGAGGAGCTTGGTATTTAAGCGATCCTAGTGACTCACCTCCTCTTCACCCGAATCCTCGTAGTGCGTAGTGATGATTCACCCATTAAGACGACTTATTCACAAGGCTAAACTTCATAACTAAAACCCGAAATGGACCAACCGTTTTGTTTTGAAACGCTTTAAAACCTTGGTTTTGAAATGGCCACAGTAACCTTGATTTAAGAAATGACTAAAATACCCCAATTTGAAAAAATGACCAAATTACCCCTGACTTGTAAAATTACCAAAATGCCCTCAGTATGGGAAAATTTCTAAAGTACCCTCGAAGTGAAAATATTCAAAACACCCTTACTTTGTAAAATCACCTTGAACAATATTTTTAAAAAAATTTCAAAAATACCCCTGGATTATGAAAAATTACGAAAATACCCCTAGTTTATGAAATTACCAAAATACCCTCGATTTCTAGAATTTTTGAAACATCTATGATTTGTAAAGGTTTTTGAATTTACCCTATTTTAATTACTAAAATACCCGATAGGTTAAATTACAAAAATACCCCAATTAGTGAAATGGCGAGAATACCCTACTCGTGGAATGAGGGTAGGAAGTTGAGCTGAAAGCGTGTGATGATCGAAAAACCACTACCAAATTACTTTTCATAAAACTTATTACGTAGGTAATCGGTAAAGCGAAGCTAATTCAAAAATCTCTTAAGCAGATAAATCGCGACTATAGACATAGAGTGCGAAGGGGCGCGTGGTCGTAATGTGCGAGGGCGTGGTAGAGGTAGAATGGCCGTGTCGAGAATCGGTCGAGGTGCGGTCAAGGGTTGAGAATGAGATACCACCACCACCATTCTTGGTGTTGAGTATCAAGATCAAGCGGGGATCTTTGCGAGTCTTTGGAAAGAGTGGGTGGAGTGGGGTGAAGTCTGGGACCTCGAAAATCCGTATCTAAGCGACTTTGAGCCAATGGAGTAGAGGTATTCTAAGGTGTTTACGGTGTGGCTCCCAATCTGTTGAGTATTGGTTGGAAGCAACAAGAATGAATTATGGATGATCTGGACATTGCTTTGAGGAAAAAGCGAAAGGGATAGTGTCGCTTCTAGGGATGAGTCGTACCGATGGTGGCTCACGGTTCGGGATAGTCGTGATGGATGACCCAACTTAGGACTATTTCAAGGTAGCTTATCGGAAGAAATATGTGGGGTCTAGCTACATTGATCCACAAAGGAAGGTGTTTCTAAGGCTAGTTAGGGAATAAATCTATATCGAGATCGATGCGAATTTTTAAAATTTGGCCGATATATGCTCTGGGCATTATAGCTACGGAGCATGAGCGGTGTGTTAGATTCGAGGATGGATTAAGGGATGATTTGAGGCTCTTGATTACTCCACGATGGGAGAGAGAGTTTACGGTCTTAGTAGAAAAGGTCAAAGTTGCTGAGGAGGTGAAACAGTCGGTGAGATGGAATCAGGACTGAGGATGGAATAAAAGAATGCTGGATCATTTGGGTCTAGCGGGAATTAGTAGAAAGCAGGCGGATATAGTGGTAGAATCAAGTATTAGGCCTACTACTGGTAATACTCAGTGGCCGCCACGATGTGCTCGGTGTGGGAAGTCTCACACGGGAGAATGCTGGACTAGAAATAGAGGATGTTTTGAGTGTGGGTCAATGGAGCCTTAGAGTGAGGATTGTCCCAATGTGGTCGACTAGATTGCGGTCTGGGGACGAACAGTACTCGAGCAGGAGGGATGGTGGCTGACCACGGAGGGCCGTGGTCTTTGCTAGGGAGGTAATGGCTCTGGTAGAGGCCGTGGAGCACCGAGCAGAGGTACAGGTGGTACGGAGGCTAGACAACCTAGGTTAGTCTACGCGGCGAGGCGTCGAGAGGAGGGTGATGCACCAGATGTCATAACCGGTACGTTCTTAATCTTTGGATTACCTTACAATGCTTTAATAGATGTGGGTTTGACGCACTCATATGTAGCCAGTAGCATAGTGGAAACTATGAATTTAGAGTTTGAGATTACTTCTAGTAAGATGACTGTGATAAGCACTTTAGGTCACTCTATAGAAGTAAGTAAACTATATAGGGATGTACCCCTAGAACTCCAAAGGGTCGTGTTCTTGGCTGATCTGATGGAATTGCATTTTGGGGAGTTCGATCGATTCTGGGATAGATTGGTGGTGAAGTACCGGCCGGTTTGGATGCTTGTGACTAAGCGCATGGTGTTGAGGACAATGGAAGGTGAGGAGGTGGTGATGATAGGTAATAGGAGGAGTACTTATTGAATGTGGTCTACCTGACCAAGGCGAGAAAATGATCGAGAAAAGGGTTGTGAAGCGTTTACGGTTGGTGTGTGCCTTGGAGGCCAAGGAGTTAGCGATGGAGAATGTTGAGCGATAAATGAATTGATGTATTCCCAAAAGAACTTAGGGTTTGCCTCCGGATCGGAAGTTAATTTGGTATAGACTTGTTACGGAGCTGCGCCGGTGTCTATAGCCCGTATAGGATGGCGCCAAAGGAATTGGTGGAGTGAAGGCTCAAATTCGAGGAGTTGTTGGGTGAGTTTTCATCCGACCGAGTATATCTCCTTGGGGAGCACTGTACTCTTTGTTAAGAAGAAGGATGGTACAATCTGAATGTGTATAGATTCTGGTCAATTTGAACAAGTTGACAATCAAAAACAAGTATCCGTTGCCCCAGATTGATGACTTGTTTGATCAACTTAAGGGTGCATCGGTTTTCTCGAAGATAGATATTAGGTCGGGGTACCATCAACTCAAAGTAAAGGAGGCGAACGTTCATAAGACGACATTCCATACTAGGTATGGGCATTACGAGTGTCTGGTAATGCCTTTTGGGTTAACTAATGCACCGGCAGCATTCATAGACTTGATGAATCGGGTGCTCTAACAGTACTTGGACCAGTTTGTCGTAGTATTCATAGACGATATATTGGTGTACTCCAAGACTGAGGAGGATCGTGATACACACTTGCGGGTGGTATTGCAAATTCTGAGGGAGAAGCAGCTCTTTGCCAAGTTCAATAAGTGCGAATTCTAGCTTAGGGAAGTAACTTTCTTAGGTCACGTAGTGTCCGCTGAAGGGATTAGAGTGGACCCTCGCAAGATTGAGGCGGTGTTGGATTGGAAACCGCCGAGGTCAGTTGTAGAAATTTGGAGTTTTCTAGGTGCAGCGGTATTATTAGAGATTAGTGGAAGGATTTTCTCGATCGTGCAGATTGACTAATTTGTTGAGAAATGAGTCTCATTGTGTGGATGGAGAAACAACGGGAAAGTTTCGATAATTTGAGGAAGATTTTGATGTAAGCTCGGTTACGAGTACGACTGAGGCGGGAAAGGTATTCACGATCTCTTGTGATGCATCACATCTTGGTTTGGGATGTGTCTTGATCTGAGGAAGGAAAGTAGTGGCGTCGCATCTCGGCAATTTGAGATCGCATGAGGGTAACTACGACGCATGACTTAGAGTTGGGCTGTGGTTTTTGCCTTGAAGATTTAGAGGCATTATCATGACGGAGAAAAGTCAATGATCTACGGATCACAAAAGTGAAGTATCTTGACTCGGAAGGATTGAACTTGAGGCAAGCACGGATGGATTGAGCTGTTGAAGGATTCGATTTCTCGATTGATATCATCGGGCAAGGCTAACGTAGTAGCTAATGCGTTGAGTAGAAGGTGGTAGCAGACTTAGGGCGATGTTTGCCCACCTTAGTCGTATGACGATGGGGGTTTGTTGGCGGAATTGCAAGTAAAGGTGACTTGGGTGGAAGCGGATCAAAGAAAGCAGTTAGTGGATGAGGGTTTGAATGCTCGGAGGTCGCAAGTCTGAGTAATGGTTTGGAAGGTTCTGACTTGACTCACGATGGAGTCTTGTGTTTTCAAGGGAGAGCTTGTATCTTAGAAGGATGTGGAGTTGAGGCAGAGGATTCTTTAGGATGCACATAGCACCCATCGCTATGCATCCGGAGGTAGCAAGATGTACAGGGATTTGAAAGCGATTTTGGTGGCGGGGTTGAAGCGGGAAGTGGCCGAGTTTGTGGGTAAATGTCGGCGTGTCGTGAGTCAAAGCGAGCATCATTGCCGTTAGGTTTACTTGACCGATAAAGATTCCTCAATGGAAGTGGGAAAGGATTACCATGGACTTTGTCGTGGGCTACCCTTACGCCTAGTAAAAGGACTCGATCTGGTGATTGTGGATCGTCGACCAAATCGGCTCACTTTATCTGCGGTGGGTTGATTATTCACTCGAAGTTAGCCAAATTGTATGTGGCGAGATTGTAAGGTTGCATGGAGTGCGGTGTCGATCATCTCTGGATAGGGATTCTAGGTTCACGTCAAGGTTACGGAGAGCTTTGCATCAAGCTTTGGGAGCGAGGTTGGATTTCCGCGACTTTTCATCCATAATCAGATGGATAGTCGAAGGGTGATTGATTACGGAGGACATGCTAAGGGGGCGTGTTACGGATTCGATGGTAGTTGGGAGGAGTATCTACCATTGGCGGAATTCACTTATAACAATAGTTATCAGCGAGTATCCGATGGCACCATATGAGGCCTTGTATGGACGAAAGTGTCATACTCTACGTCTTTGAGCGAGTTGGGTGAACGGCATGTTTTGGAGTGCGAAGTTGGTGGCGAGGCGAGGATAAGGTTAAGGTGATTGGGCTCGTCTCAAGGAAGCGTCGGACGAGCGAAGTCTCTGCCGATCTTAAGCGCAGAGATATAGAGTATGCAATGGGTGATAAAGTTTTTCTAAAGGTATCGCCATGGAAGAAGGTGCTAAGATTTGGATGGAAAGGAAAGCTAAGCCCTAGGTTTATCGGGTCGTACGGTGTTGAAGCAGTAGGGCCGGTAGCTTATCATTTCATTTTGCCGATGAGAGTTAAGTCGATTCACGATGTTTTCCATGTTTTGATGCTTAGGCGCTATCGATCGGATCATCACACGTGGTACGATTTGCGAGAGATTGAGGTAGCTCAGATTTATCTTTCGAGGAGGGCAGTGCAGATCTTAGATCGGGATGTCAAAGTTCTACGTGAAGAAGGTACCACGGTGAAAGTATTATGGCGGAACCATGGTGCGTAGGAGGCCGCGTGGGAACCCGAGGATGTGATGAGGCAAGACTACCTCAACTCTTGACGAGGTAATTTTGAGTAGAAATTATTTTTAAGGGGTAGAAGCGTAACATCCTTAAGCTGGGTCTCTGCATTTTGCATGTGGTTGCATGTGTTGGTTGATATGTTGTGGGGTTTAGGCATGGCCTTGGGTTAGTCTGAGTCATGGCTAAAATTTTTTTAGCACTTAAGAAGAAGGAGCTAGGGAAATTAGGGGTTAAGAGGAGTTATTGGGAGTTTTAGACACAAGAAGTGCCTTGGTAAAGTGGCAAGGAGGCGCCACTTAAATCACAAAGGAGGAGGCGCCACGGGGAGGCGGGGAGAACCTTGGTTGAGCTACAAAATCTCTTTTCTCCTTACTTATTTTGACGCCACAAGCTAGAAGGAGGAGTGCTCAAGTTGGACTCTGGGGGATAAGGATAGAGGGAGTCAAATAAGATGTAGATGAGGGAATTGAGGAGTTGGGATATTTTCAAACTCATTTGAAGAGAGTTGGCCGAATGGTGGATTGTGGGCAAAAGGGGGCTATCGATTTTGAGGAGATTGTGGTATAGCCGAGTGTCCCTCTAAGCTCTTTAGTGTTACTTTATTTCTTTTTCTCTCAAAGTACTTGGCCGAAATTTTCATCTCCCTCATCTCTCTCTTTTTCCTCCTATTTTGCTCAAAGCCGAAAACACCATAGCCGAACCCTTTACACCTATCTTTCCTCTTCTCTCTTTCAAATTCTTTATGCCGAAAGTCCTCTCATTCATCTTGGCTGAATATTTTGCTCATAAATCCCTCTTCTTGTATTTTCTTTTCATCATCCCAAGTGCTGACATTCATCTCTTCTTGATTCTCTTTTCCGAATCACAAATCTTGGTGTGGTAAGTCCTTATTATTTCATTACTGCCTTTCTCATTCTCTCTTTCGGTTTATGGTCGAATCTCTTAGTAGTCTCACCTTCTCTTTTGGTTGTCAATTCTTCTATCTTTGGGAGTTAGGGCCGAATCTTGGTAAAAGCCGGAGAGATCTTGTGCGTTAAGGTAAGTGTGGTTGTTGTGGTATGGTTTACTCCTTTCGAGATTTGTTGATCATAGTCGAATGGCTATGAGAGTTGATGTAGTGTTAATCAATTGTAGGAAGGTGTGTAGCCGAAACCTCTAACACCATTAAAGGGTGCCGATCTTTAGTGTTTGAGCCGAATCAGTCATCAAGGTAAAAAGATGATAATCCCTTTTGGTTTTGGGATTTATGTTTTGGTCGAATGGCCTCTAGATCTCTAATGTTGTGTTAAGCCGATTGAAGGGGAGAGGTGAAGTAGCCGAATACAGTGAAGTTGGAAGATTTGACTGCCGATTAAGGGTGTGGCCGATTGCAAGGGGGACTTAGTGTGTGGTTTTGGGATTTGGTTGGAAACCAAATCGGCACTAAGGTAAGGAATTAACCTTGTATGATTCATCTTTCGGGACTTTGTGAATAAGCCGAATGGCTTTAGATCTAAAGGGTGATGTTGGCTGATTGTAGGTGCAGTAAGGACATACATTTTGGGATCTCGTGGTATCGCGTAGTTTTGGGATTTCGCGTATACTCAAGTGTGTAACGATTACACACTCTTTTAGTATAATGTGCCTAACATAATATTGTTTTAGCAATGAAATCGGTGATTATACCTTGTGGGTATGTGCTTGGATTTCAGGTAAGTCCCCTATTATGTGACTTTTAGAATACATCATCATGAACCGTTGATGCTATGTTATATGTTAATTGCATGATCATTTGATACTATGGCATGTATGTTATGAACATGATGATGGGTTTGATGAGAGGAGGGGGATGATTTATTTTGGACTGTCACCAGTGGTTTTGACCACACGATGGGTTGGCCCCGTCTTGATATTATATTTTGTGACTAAGTCCCGGTGGTTTTGACCACCAGTGGTTTTAACCACATATCGATTTGTGACTTGTCGGTGGTTTGGTACCACGATTGGGTTGGCCCCACGAGATTATTCTGGGATTGTCATCGGTGGTTTTGACCACACGATGGGTTGGCCCCATCACTTGATTTGTGACTCCGGTCATCAATGGTTTTGATCACACCGATATATTGTGACTACGGTCACTAGTGGTTTTGACCACCATTGGTTTTGACCACACGGGGTAGTTAAAGGTGTTGGGATGGCTAGGTTATGGGTTGCATGTTTTGCATGGTTTGCATATTACTACTGATAGTTTGTGTAAGTGAATCCATTATCGGGTTGGGGATTTACACACTGAGTCTTGGTGACTCACCCCTTCCCTTATATTTTGCAGATGAGTAGATTGCGGAGATGGAGCCGGAAGGACTCGAGGCAGCCATGCATGTTCGTGGGACTTTGGATTCTTTTAGTTACTATTCAAATTTTAAATTTTGGTTTTGGGTTATGTAATAAGGCAGGTAAGATTTGTTTTGGTTATTTTTATTATTGCTATTATTTTAACTATGTGGGATAAATGATTTTATTAATTAACCGGCAGAACACAATGTTTTTAAAACTATAACTACTTTGTTTTCTTTAAAGCGTTGCCATCTGGTAACATCACTTAAAATATGATAACAAAGATAACTTGAATGTTTTTAAAAACTTCGCGACAATAATTAGACTTTAAGCATGGATTTCCAAAAGGGTTTTCTAAAGAAAATTATCCGACAAACTTTCGTTTCCAAAAGGTTATCATTCCGTGACATGCCAGATCCGGTTGTGGTATGCTGATCGGGTTTGGGATGTTACAATTTTGGTATCAGAGCCAAGTTCAAAGCTCGACTGTGGGCCCGAGGCCCAAAACATTTTAAAGTAAGGTTTTTAAATGTTCATGGTTGGAAATACATGGGTTAAACAGCATGGCACCGAGTCTCCGGCACCAATCCGCCCAGGTAAGTACTTCTGACTGTTGTGTGATTTATATGTGGGGGAAATGGGTACTTCAGGATTGTAGATTAGTAGAATAGGAATTATTGAATCCTAGGAATAGTTTACCCCAACTCAAGTACATAAGACTTAATGATCCACTAAACAAACCTGTGAGCACGTCATTGAGCCAAAGGTGTGGTAGCAGATTATCGCATGTCTAGGAGTGGATTCGGGGAGGAGCTTGGTATTTAAGCGATCCTAGTGACTCACCTCCTCTTCACCGAATCCTACCGGTGCGTAGTGACGGTTCACCCATTAAGATGACTTATTCACAAGCTAAACTTCATAACTAAAACCCGAAAAGGACCAGCCGTTTTGTTTTGAAATGCTTTAAAACCTTGGTTTTGAAATGGCCACAGTAACCTTGATTTAAGAAATGACTAAAATAACTCGATTTGAAAAAAATAACCAAATTACCCCTGACTTGTAAAATTACCAAAATGCCCTCAGTATGGGAAAATTTTGAAGTCCCCTCGAAGTGAAAATATTCAAAATACCCTTACTTTGTAAAATCACCTTGAACAATATTTAAAAAATTTGAAAATACCCTTGAATTATAAAAAATTATGAAAATACCCCTGGTTTATGAAATTACCAAAATGCCCCTGATTTCTGGAATTTTTGAGACATCTATGATTTGTAAAGGTTTTTGAATTTACCATGTTTTAATTACTAAAATACCCTAATAGGTTAAATTATGAAAATACCCCAGGTAGTGAAATGGCGAGAATACCCTACTCGTGGAATGAGGTAAGAAGTTGAAGCGAAAGCGTGTGATGATCGAAAGAACCACTACCAAATTACTTTTCATAAAACTTATTAGTAGGTAATTAGTAAAGCGAAGCTAATTCATAAAATCTCTTAAGCAGATAAATCTCGACTATAGACATGAGTATTAGGGGCGTGGTGCGTAATGTGCGGGGCGTGGTAGAGGTAGAATGACCAGTATCGAATCGATCAAGTGCAGTCAAGGTCGAGAATGAGATACCACCACCAGCTGCTGGTGTTGAGTATCAAGATCAAACGGGGATGATGCGATTGTCGCATGCGATCTTTGCGAGTCTTTGGAAAGAGTGGTTTGGAGTCGGTGGGGGCTGCAGGAGCTCGAAAATCTATATCTGAATGACTTCGAGCCAATGGAGTCGAGGTATTTTAAGGTGTTTCTAGTGTGGCTCCTAATACGGCTGAGTATTGGTTGGAAACGACTGAACGAATTATGGATGATCTGGACCTGACTGCTGAGGAAAAACTGAAAGGGATAGTGTAGCATCTCCGAGATGAGTCGTACCAGTGGTGGCTCACAGTTCGGGATAGTGCAGCGGTGGATGATCTCACTTGGGACTATTTTAAGGTAGCTTATCAGAAGAAATATGTGGGGTCTAGCTACATTGAGGTGCAAAGGAAGGCGTTTCTAAGGCTAGTTCAATGGAATAAATCTGTATCGGAGTACGAGGCAAAATTTTTAAGGTTGAACCGATATGCTTGGGGCATTATAGCTACGGAGTATGAACGGTGTGTTAGATTCGAGGATGGATTAAGGGACAATTTGAGGCTGCTGATTGCTCCACAGCAGGAGAGAGAGTTTGCAGTCTTAGTAGAAAAGGCCAAAGTTCTTTGAGGAGTTGAAGCGATCGATGAGACGGAATCGGGACGAGGGATGGAATAAAAGAAATCTTTGGATCATACGGGTCTAGCGAGAATCGTGAAATGGGGTAGATATAGTGGGCCGAATCAAGCTGCTAGGCCTACTACTGGTAATACTTAGTGGCCGCCATGATGTGCTTGGTGTAGAAAGTCTCACACGGGAGAATGCTGGACTGAAAATAGAGGATGTTTTGAGTGTGGGTCGATGGAGCACCGAGTGAGGGATTGTCCACAGCTGTCAGCTAGATTGCAGTCTGGGGACCGCAACTACACTGAATAGGAGGGATGGTCATTAGCCACGGAGGGCCAAGTTGTCTTTGATAGGGAGGTAATGGCTCTGGTAGAGGCCGTGGAGGACCCAGGCGAGAGGTGCAGGTGGTATGAAGGCTAGACAGCCGTGTTAGTCTACACAGTGAGGCATCGAGAGGAGGGTGATGCACCGAACGTCATAACCGGTACGTTCTTAATCTTTGGATTACCTTACAATGATTTAATAGATATGGGTTCGACGCACTCATATGTAGCCAGTAGCATAGTGGAAACTATGGATTTAGACTTTGAGATTACTTCTAGTAAGATGACTGTGATAAGCACTTTAGGTCACTCTATAGAAGTAAGTAAACTATATAGGGATGTACCCCTAGAACTTCAAGGGGTCGTGTTCTTGGCTGATCTGATGGAACTGCAGTTTGTGGAGTTCGATCTGATTCTCGGGATGGATTGGCTGGTGAAGTACCAGGCCAGTTTGGATTACGCGGCTAAGCGCATGGTGTTGAGGACAATAGAAGGGGATGAGGTGGTGATGATAGGTAATAGGAGGGAGTACTTATCGAATGTGGTCTCTGCATTGAAGGCGGAGAAAATGATCAGAAAGGGCTGCGAAGCGTTTCTGGTTCGGGTGTGTGCCTTGGAGACCAAGGAGTTAGCAGTGGAGAATGGTTGAACATTGAAGGAGTTCATTGATGTATTCCCAGAAGAACTTCCGGGTCTGCCTCTGGATCAGGAAGTTGAATTCGGTATAGACTTGTTACCCGAAACTGCGCCAGTGTCTATAGCCCCGTATAGGATGGCGCCAAAAGAATTGGTGGTGCTAAAGGCTCAAATTCAAGAGTTGTTGGACCGAGGTTTCATCCGACCGAGTATAGCTCATTGGGGAGCACCTGTACTCTTTGTTAAGAAGAAGGATGGCACAATGCGGATGTGTATAGATTACCGCTAGCTGAATAAGTTGACAATAAAAAATAAGTATCCGTTGCCCCGGATTGACGACTTATTTGGTCAACTTAAGGGTGCATTAATTTTCTCGAAGATAGATCTTAGGTCGGGGTACCATCAAATCAAAGTAAAGGAGGCAGACATTCATAAGACGGCATTTCGTACTCGGTATGGGCATTACGAGTTTACGTAATGTTGTTGGGTTAACTAATGCATCGGTGACATTCATGGACTTGATGAATCGGGTGTTCCAGCAGTACTTGGACCAGTTTGTCGTAGTATTCATAGATGACATATTGGTGTACTCCAAGACTGAGGAGGATCATGATACACACTTGTAGGTGGTATTGCAAATTTGAGGGAGAGGCAGCTCTTTGCCAAGTTCAGTAAGTGCGAATTCTGGCTTAGGGAGGTAACTTTCTTAGGTCACGTAGTGTCCGCTGAAGGGATTAGAGTGGACCCTCGCAAGATTGAGGCGGTGTTGGATTGGAAACCGTCGAGATCGGTTGCAAAAATTTAGAGTTTTCTAGGTCTGGTAGGGTATTATCAGAGATTAGTGGAAGGATTTTCTCTGATCGCGACACCGTTGACTAAGTTGTTGAGGAAAAGAGTCCCATTTGTGTGGACGGAGAAACCGCAGAAAAGTTTTGATAAGTTGAGGAAGATTTTGACGGAAGCTCCGGTTCTGGTACAGCCTGAGGCAGGAAAGGTATTCACGATCTCTTGTGATGCATCACATATCTTGGTTTGGGATGTGTCTTGATCTGAGGAAGGAAAGTTGTGGCGTCTGGCGTCTCGGCGGTGAGACCGCATGAGGGTAACTACCCGACGCATGACTTGGTGTTGGCTGCGGTGGTTTTTGCCTTGAAGATTTAGAGGCATTATCATGCGGAGAGAAGTCGATGGTCTACGGATCACAAGAGTCTAAAGTATCTTGACTCGGAAGGATTTGAACTTGAGGCAGCAGCAGATGGATTGAGTGTTGAAGGATTCGATTTCGATTGAGTATCATCTGGGCAAGGCTAACGTAGTAGGCGATGCGTTGAGCGAAGGTGGTAGCGGACTTCGGCGATGTTTGCCCACCTTAGTTTGTATGACGATAGGGGTTTGTTGGCGAATTGCAAGTAAAAGTGACTTGGGTGGAAGCGGATCAAAGAAAGCAGTTAGTGGATGAGGGTTTGAATGCTCGGAGGTCGCAAGTCTGAGTAATGGTTTGGAAGGTTCTGACTTGACTCACGATAGAGTACTGTGTTTTCAAGGGAGAGCTTGTATGCCAAAGGATGTGGAGTTGAGGCAGAGGATTCTTCAGGATGCACATAGTAGCCTATTCGCTATGCATCCTAGAGGTAGCAAGATGTCCGAGAGATTTGAAGCGATTCTGGTGGCTGAGGTTGAAGTGAGAAGTGGCGAGTTTGTGGGTAAATGTCGGCGTGTCGTGGTCAAAAGCGAGCATCATTGCCGTCGAGTTTACTCCACTAGTAAAGATTCCTCAATGGAAGTGGGAAAGGATTACCATGGACTTTGTCAGTGGGCTACCCCTCACGCCTTGTAAAAAGGACTCAGTCTAGGTGATTGTGGATCGTCTGACCAAATCAGCTCACTTTATACCGATGAGGGTTGATTATTCGCTCCAAAAGTTAGCCAAATTGTATGTGGCCGAGATTGTAAGGTTGCATAGAGTGCTAGTGTCAATCATCTCGGATAGGGATCCTAGGTTCACGTCGAGGTTCTGGAGAGCTTTGCAGCAAGCTTTGGGAACTAGGTTGGATTTCAGCACAGCTTTTCATCCGTAATCCGATGGATAGTCTGAAAGGGTGATTCAGATTCTTGAGACATGCTAAGGGGCTGTGTTCTGGATTTCAGTGGTAGTTGGGAAGAGTATCTACCATTGGTGGAATTCACTTATAACAATAGTTATCAAGCGAGTATCCAGATGGCACCATATGAGGCACTGTATAGACGAAAGTGTCGTACTCCTACGTACTGGACAGAGTTGGGTGAACTACATGTTTTGGGTTCGGAGTTGGTGGCAGAAACTGAAGATAAGGTTAAGGTGATTCGGGCTCGTCTCAAGGAAGCGTCAGACAGGCAGAAGTCCTACGCCAATCTTAAACGCAGAGATATAAAGTATCATGGTGATAAAGTTTTTCTAAAGGTATCGCCATGGAAGAAGGTGCTAAGATTTGGACAAGCACTATTTCCTCCTTAAGCTGAACCTTCCTTTGCCATTCGAAGCTCATTCTTTTGTTTAGCCTCACTCTAGCCGAACCCTTCCCTCACCTTCTACTCACCATAACCGAAACATTTTCTTTATTTTCTCTACATCTTTCTTTAAGCCAAAACCTCTTGTCTCTCGCATATCGTTTCCATTTTCTTCTTTCTTTTACGTTTTCTTTATTGTTCTCTTAAGTCAAACCTTTGCTCATCTATACAACTTGTTTTATCCCTTCATCCTACTCCATTGTTCCAAACCCAAGCCACCCTTTGTGGCAAACCAAACTTGTGTCTCTCGTCTATTATTATCAACCATATATCAAGATCATCCCTGTGGGCTACTGAGAGTCTCTGCTTCAATAAGGTTCTATCGTGCAAGCCGAACGATTAGAGTTTAAAGTCTAGGGAACGGTTAATTTCTGAATCCTACTTTCCATTCGAGTCTAAGGTAAGGATCCATCTTGTGACTTCTTGCTTATTTATTCCTTTCAATTGTGATATGCCTTAACCAAATTCCGTTATTAGTCAATCTACACTTCTCCTTGTGTACTGATCAAAGACTCTTACCATGGATGCAAGTGCCGGTCAATCAAAAGAAAGGAGTGAACCCCTAGTCTCAGTTCCTAAGTTTAAAAGGTGTGCAGTGTTGGCAGTTCGAGACTATCCACCAGGTTCTGGTAGAGAGCTGACGTCTGCTTGGGATAGACAAATAGCCGTCGTCCCTGCTAGTGAAAATGTCGACGTAGAGGGTCTAGTTCTACGCGTTATCAGGTGTATACGTTCACACTTTACTTTAGTGATTTTCATTATTATCTGTGTTGGTTCAAAGCTTAAATGATTGTTTAGATAGTCGAGATACCCTCGTGGGTAAAGTTGGTGACACCGGGTAAGTACCTATACAGTTCTACTTTTGATTATATGAATGTATGATATAATTCACCATTGTGCTTTGGGAGCATGTTTGCATTCATATTATTATGTCAATATGTGCATGGGCTTGGGATATGATGTGAAAAGGGGAAGTGTGATTCTAATACTGTCACCAGTGGGTTGGTACCACAATGGGTTGGCCCCACATAATTCATTCAGTGACTATGTCTCAGTGGTTTGGTACCACAGTGGTTTGGCACAACATAGTTTATTTTTGTGACTCATCCTAGTGGTTTGGTACCACAGTGGGTTGGCCCCACATATATATTATCAAGGATTGTCACCAGTGGTTTGGTACCACAGTGTATTGGCCCTACATATTATATTTAGTGACTCTGTCACCAGTGGTTTGGAACCACTAGTGGTCTGGTACCACAGTGGCTTGGTGCCACGGGCATTTGGCTGGTTCGGGTGATGTAGAAGATGGAAAATTAGGTGGGGTTGGGCTGCATTGCATACATGCTTAATATGTTGAATTATGTGGGCTAAGGCCCAATGAGCCTCTGTGGGTGTAAAGCCCAGATTTCGTTAAATGGGGATTTATACACTGAATCTCGATGACTCACCCCTCTTTTTTAATTTTCCAGGTAATCATTAGACTGCGGAGTTGGAGCCATGGCGAACTCGAGGTGGCTATACAGTATTTTCTAGTAATTTCATTTTCTTTATTTTAAATTTCACTATTAAGTTTGGATTTTGGTGTTGTAATAAGGCCACTTTAACTTTAATTTGGGTTTTACTATGAAGTTGATATAGCATATTTAATAAGCTATAAAAGTTGGAGTTTTTCTAAGATTAAGAACTTTGATTAATTGATTTGCAAATGACTAATGAAAGATGGATAGTGAGTAATAAATTGATTGAAGTTTTCACCTAAAAATTGCAACATCATTTTCAACTAGCAAATTTAATGGAATTTTTTTAAATTTGACTTTCGATAAATGAACCCGATTTCGTAATGCGGTCTAAGTTAAACAATTACTTTAAATCTTCTCTAAAGGTACAATAATGAAACATAAAGTTTTACTAACTCATGATATTTAGTTAATTTTCCAAATTTCCTTTCTGTAGCATACCAGATTCGGTCGTAGCATTTTGACCGAGTTTGGGGTGTTACAATTGTGGTATCAGAGCCAGTTTCAAAAGCTCGACTGTGGGTATGAGGTTCTAAAATGTTTTCAAAAGTTGGTTTGGAAAATGGTTTAGATAAAATACTTATTTTCTGGAAGCTTGACACCCGAGTCTCTGGCATCAATCCGCACTGTAAGTTTCTTCGATCTCTGTTTAAATTTTTATGAGATATGGTGATAGTTAGAATACAACTCTAAGAATAGAGACTTTTAGGGATATTTCTTGCGAAATTCTACTACTAGCACTATTTCATAAGACTGCTCCGTAATAAACAGTGAAAGAAAATACTAATTCATAAAGCTTTTAATCAGATTAAGTCGCATCGATAGTCATGAGTGCCAGAGGACGTGGACGTCGTATGCGCGGCCATGGTAGAGGCCGGCGTGTTGGGTCTGAACCTTTTGAATCAGGGCATGGGCCAGAAGGTGAAGTGCTAGCATCACCAGTTGAGGGAGTGAAATTTTAGGACCAAACTAGCAGAGATGATGCTGTGTCTCAGGCTATGTTACGTGTTTTAGATAGAGTTGCTGGAGCGAGCACGTGATCAGTAGCTCAAAAATCTGTGGCAAAATGACTTCGAGCTAATGGGGCAGAAATGTTTAGGGGCGTTTCTGGTGTGGCTCCTAACGTAGCTGAGTATTGGCTAGAAGCGGTTGAGTGCATTATGGATGATCTTGACTATACCGTGGAAGAGAAATTGAAGGGAGTGGTGTCTCTCCTCCGAGATGAGGCGTATCAATGGTGGCTCACGGTCAGAGATGGTACAGTGGCTGACCACATTACCTGGGACTTCTTTAAGTCAGCATTCTAAGGAAAGTATATTGGGTCAAGCTATGTGGACGGTCAGTAAAAGGCATTCCTAAACTTGGTCCAGGGAATAAGTCAGTGGCCGAGTATGAGGCAAAATTCTACGTCTAAGCCATTATGCTTGGGTTTTGTTGCAACAGATCACGAGCATTGTGTTCGATTTAAGGATGGTCTGAGGGACGAGTTGCAAGTACTGATAGCCCCACAATGGGAAAGAGAATTTGCTGTTTTAGTAGAGAAGGCTAAGATAGCCGAGGAGGTGAAGCATTCAAAAAGCAGAATCAGGATAGGGACAGAGGTAGGAATAAAAGGAATTTTGGGTCTTCGAGATCTGCTGGGGGTTTCTAGAATAGGCCTAGGTTAGATGGGTCGAGTCGTGTTGTGAAGCCTATTGTTGTTCGTTGGCCTCCGCAGTGTGCTCGATGTGGGAAATCTCATTCGGGAGAGTGTTGGATAGGTAATAAAGGATGTTTCAAGTGTGGATCTATGGATCATCGGATAAGGGACTGTCCACAAGAGTCAAATAGAGCGCGGCTAGTGGGTTAGAATTATGTTCAGTCTGGAAGAGGTGGTCAGCAACCACAGAGAGGTCGTCGTCCGGCTAGGGGTGGAAATGGTTTTGGCCAAAGGCGCGAAGCACCAGGCAGAGATGTTGGGAATACAAATGCAAGACAGCCTGGGTTGGTCTATGCAGCTAGACGCCGAGAGGAGGGTGATGCACCGGATGTCATAACTAGCACGCTCCTTATTTTTGGGTTGCCTTTTACTGCATTGATTGATATTGGGTCTACGCATTCCTATGTCGCTAGTACTGTGTCTGGAACTCTGAACATATAATATAAGATTTCTTCTAGAGAGATGACTGTGCTTAGCCCTTTAGGACAATCTATAGTGGTGAACAAACTCTTCAGGAATGTACCTTTAGAAGTACAAGGGATAGTCTTCTCAAACGATTTGGTGGAACTGCCGTTTGGCGAGTTTGATTTGATCTTAGGCATGGACTGGTTATTGAAGTATCGAGTGAACTTGGATTATGCTGCTAAGCGCATAATGTTCAAGACTCCCGAGGATAATGAGGTGTTAGTGATAGGTGAAAGAAGGAACTACTTGTCCAATATAGTGTCTGCTCTTAAGACGAAAGGATGGTGAGAAAGGGATGTGAAGTTTTCTTAGCTTTTGTCAGTACGTTGGAAGCCAAGGAATTATCGGTAAAAGATGGTAGAACGGTGAAGGAATTCTCTGATGTTTTTCTAGAATAGCTCCTCAGGCTATCGCGAGGTGGAGTTCGATATTGATCTTCTTTAGGAAAAAGCACCAGTGTCCATTGCTCCGTATAGAATGGCGCTGAAGGAGCTAGTGGAACTTAAAGCCTAGATTCAGGAATTGTTGGACCGGGGTTTTATTCGACCAAGTTTGTCACCATGGGGAGCACCGGTGTTGTTCGTAAAGAAGAAGGACAGATCGATGCGGATGTGCATTGACTACAGGCAATTGAATAAGTTAACGACTAAGAACAAGTACTCGTTGCCTAGGATAGACGATCTGTTCGATTAGTTGCGAGGTGGTTCGATCTTCTCAAAGATAGACTTGAGGTCAGGTTATCATCATCTCAAGGTCAAGGAGGCAGATATTCATAAGATAGCTTTTCGAACTCGTTATGGTCATTACTGTTCTTAGTGATGCCATTCGGGTTGACGAATGCACCAGCGGCATTTATGGACATGATGAACCGGGTATTCCAACCTTATCTGGATCAATTTTTGTAGTGTTCATAGATGATATCTTGGTTTATTCAAGGACGGAAGAGGAGCATGATTCGCATCTTCGGGTGGTTTCAGATTCTGAAGGAAAAGCAACTGTACGCCAAATTCAGTAAGTGTGAATTTTGGTTGGAAAAAGTTACCTTTTTGGGTCATGTCATGTCTGCTGAGGGGATTAGGGTCGATCCCCGAAAAATTGAGACCATGTTGGACTGGAAACCGCCTAAGTCTGTGGCAGAAATTCAAAGTTTTCTTGGTTTGGCTGGGTATTATAGAAGGTTTGTTGAGCGGTTCTCGTTAATAGCTGCACCGTTAACCAAGTTATTATGGAAAGAAGTACCGTTTGTCTGGTCAGATAAGCAATAGAAAAGTTTTGAGAAGTTGAAGAGGATTTTGACAGAGGCACCAGTACTGATTCAGCCTAAGGCAGTGAAAGAGTTTGCCGTCTACTGTGATGCATCGTACACAGGGTTAGGTTATGTGTTGATGCAAGAAAAGAAAGTGGTAGCATATGTGTCTTGGCAATTGAGACCACATAAGGTAAACTATCTCACGCATGATCTGGAGTTTGCCGCGGTAGTGTTCGCTCTGAAGATTTGGAGACACTACCTGTATGGGGAGAAGTCCATTATCTACATAGATCATAAAAGCTTGAAATATCTTCTTACCTAGAAGGAGTTGAATTTGAGGCAACGGAGGTGGATCGAGTTGTTGAAGGATTATGACTGTTCGATCTAATACCACCGGGGTAAAGCTAATGTAGTGGCAGATGCATTGAGTCGTAAAGTAATATCGAATTGAGAGCAATGTTTGCTCATCTCAGCTTGTATGATGATGGAAGTTTGCTAGTGAAACTTCAAGTGAAGCCTTTTTGGGTCAGTCAGATTAGAGAGAAGTAGTCGTCAGATGAATCACTAAGTTTTAAATTTCAGTTAGTGGCAATGAGTGAGACAGAAGATTTCAGTTTGAACAGCGATGAGGTATTGTGCTTTCATGGAAAGACTTGTATGCCAAAGGATTCTGAGTTAAGGTAGAAGATTCTGCAGGAAGCGCATAGTAGCCCACACGCTATGTATCCTGGTGGGAGTAAGATGTATTGGGATCTGCGGGAATAGTTCTGGTGGCCGAGTCTGAAGCGAGAGGTGACCGAGTTTGTGGGTAAGTGCTTGACGTGTTAGCAGGTGAAGGCGGAACACTAGTTACCTTCAGGGTTGCTACAGCCAGTAAAGATTCCACTTTGGAAGTGGGAGAGGATAACGATGGACTTTGTTAGTGGACTACCTCTCATGCCTACTAAGAAAGATGTTGTATGGGTAATTGTCGATCGATTAACGAAGTCTGCTCACTTCATACTGGTTCGTGTTGACTACTCTCTAAAGAAGTTAGCTAAGTTGATGTAGTAGAGATTGTGAGGTTGCATGGGGTACCTGTGTCTATCATATCAGACAGAGACCTTAGGTTATTAATCGCGGTTCTGGAAGGCGTTGCATCAAACGTTGGGTACGAGACTGGATTTCAGGATAGCTTTCATCCATAGACTGATGGTCAGTCTGAGAGGGTAATTCAAATCTTGGAAGACATGTTGAGAGGCTGTGTTATCGATTTCAAGGGTAGTTGAGAGGAGTTCTTACCATTGGCAGAATTCACATACAATAACAGCTATCAATCCAGTATTCAGATGGCACCCTATGAAGCGTTGTATGGTCGGAAGTGTCGCACTCCTACCTACTGGACAGAGTTGGGTGAGCGACAGTTGTTGGGTCCGAAATTTGTTTCGAAGACAGTGGAAAAGGTCAAGTTGATTCAAACTCGGTTGAAGGAAGCTTCTGACAGGCAGAAATCTTATGCTGACCTGAAGCGTAAGGATATAGAATTTGCAGTGGATGATCAGGTTTTTCTCAAAGTTTCACCTTGGAAGAAGGTTTTAAGATTTGGAAGGAAGGGCAAGTTGAGTCCCAAGTTCATCGGGCCTTATTGAGTGTTAAAACATATGGGACCAATGGCATATCAGCTCGAGTTACCTCCAAAATTGAGGCAGATACATGATGTATTCCATGTCTCGATGTATTCCATCTCACGTAGTGCTGGTAGAAGAAATCGAAGTGAGACCTGATTTATCTTTTGAAGAGGAACCAGTTCAAATTTTAAACCGAGATGTCAAGGTATTAAGAAAGAAGACGATTTCGTTGGTTAAAGTGTTGTGGCGGAATCACGGTTTCGTTGGTTAAAGTGTTAGGGGAGAGCTGGTTGAGTAGGACTTGAGGGTAATTTTTGTGTTTGGTGACACAAGAAGTAGGGTGGTAGAGTGGCCAAGAGGACTCCACTTATGGTGCAGGGAGTGGTGTCACAAGGGAGCTAAGAAGAGAAAGGAGTAGGTTCGAACCTCACAGAGTGCTTTTTAGAGGAATTATTTTTGGGCAAAGGTAGAGAAGTAGTGGTTTCGGCAAGGACTCTTCATAGTGGTTGGTTAAAAGAGTCAAAGTGTTTGAATGGGTGGCCATAAGGTGATTGTGGAGTTTGAACGGGTCAACAGGTTTGAATAGGTGAAGGGAAGTGAAAGTAGGAGGAAATTGTGGGACTTGAGGAATGAGGTAGTGCTTGGCCAAATGTGGGGTGTAGGGAGGTGAAATGCGGCTAAGGCTTGTTGTTGGCATGGAATTGGGCATTAGGTGAGTAGCAAAGGAAGAAAACTGAAACTTGCTTGGGTGTGTGCCGAAAATCTCTAGTGGTCTTAGCATTTTGACATTTTAGGCTTTTCTTTGGTTATTTGGGGTTCTTTGCTTTTGACATTTTCTTCTTTTCTCTTATGTACGTTCTTCTCTATTCTCCCCTCACTTATTTTTCTTTTGTGCTCTCCAAAATTGTAATATTTCTTCTTCTTCGTGGTGCTTCTGCTATTTCCTCCTTAAGTCGAACCTTCTTTTGCCATTCGAAGCTCATTCTTTTGTTTAGCTCTAGCCGAACCCTTCCCTCACCTTCTACTCACCATAACCGAAACATTTTCTTTATTTTCTCTACATCTTCCTTTAAGCCAAAACCTCCTGTCTCTCGCATATCATTTCCATTTTCTTCTTTCTTTTGCATTTTCTTTATTGTTCTCTTGAGCCGAACCTTTGCTCATTTATACAACTTGTTTTATCCCTTCATCCTACTCCATTGTTCCAAACCCGAACCACCCTTTGTGGCAAACCAAACTTGTGTCCCTCATCTTTTATTATCAACAGTATATTAAGATCATCCCTGTGGGCTACCGAGAGTCCCTGCTGCAATAAGGTTCTGTCGTGCAAGCCGAACGATTAAAGTTCAAAGTCTAGGGAACGATTGATTTTCGAATCCTACTTTCCATTCGGGTTTAAGGTAAGGAGCCATCTTGTGACTTCTTGGTTATTTATTCCTTTCAATTGTGATATGCCTTAATCGAATTCATTATTAGTCAATCTATATTTCTCCTTATGTACTGATCAAAGACTCTTACCATGGATGCAAGTGCCGGTTAATCAAAACAAGGGAGTAAACCCCTAGTCTCGGTTCCTAAGTTTAAAAGGCGTTCGGTGTCAATAGTTCGAGATTATCTGCCGGGTTGTGGTAGAGAGCCAACGTCTTCTTGGGTAGACAAATAGCGTCGACCCTACTAGTGAAAGTGTCGACGTAAAGGGTCTAGTTCTACGCGTTATCAGGTGTGTACGTTCACACTTTACTTTAGCGATTTTTGTTATTAACTTTGTTGGTTGAAAGCCGAAATGACTGTTTAGATAGTCGAGATACCCTCGTGGGTAAAGTTGGCGACACCGGGTAAGTACCTATACAGTTCTACTTTTGATTATATGAATGTATGATATAATTCACCATTGTGCTTTGGGAGCATGTTTGCATTCATATTATTATGTCAATATGTGCATGGGTTTGGGATATGATGTGAAAAGGGGAAGTGTGATTCTAAGACTGTCACCAGTGGTTTGGTACAACAGTGGGTTGGCCCCACATAATTTATCCAGTGACTATGTCTCAGTGGTTTGGTACCATAGTGGTTTGGCACCACATAGTTTATTTCTGTGACTCATCCCAATGGTTTGGTACCACAATGGGTTGGCCCCACGTATATATTATCAAGGATTGTCACCAGTGGTTTGGTACTACAGTGGGTTGGCCCCACATATTATATTTAGTGACTTTGTCACTAGTGGTTTGGAACCACTAGTGGTTTGGTACCACAGTGGCTTGGTGCCACGGGCGTTTGGCTGGTCCGGGTGATGTAGAGGATGAAAAAGTAGGTGGGGTTGGGCTGCATTGCATACATGCTTAATATGTTGAATTGGGGGGGCTAAGGCCCAATGGGCCTCTGTGGGCATAAAACCCAGATTTCATTAAATGGGGATTTATACACTGAGTCTCGGTGACTCACCCCTTTGCTTAATTTTGCAGGTAATCACTAGACCATGGAGTTGGAGCCGTGGTAGACTCGAGGTGGCCATGCTAGTAATTTTGTTCTCTTTATTTTAAATTTCGCTATTAAGTTTGGATTTTGGTGTTGTAATAATGCCACTTTAACTTTAATTTGGGTTTTACTATGAAGTTGATATAGCATATTTAATAAGCTATAAAAGTTGGAGTTTTTCTAAGATTAAGAACTTTGATTAATTGATTTTCAAATGACTAATGAAATATGGATAGCGAGTATTAAATTGATTCGGAGTTTTCACCTAAAAACAGCAACATCATTTTCAACTGGCAAATTTAATGGAATTTTCTTAAATTCGACTTTCAACAAATGAACCCAATTCCGTAATGCGGTCTAAGTTAAACAATTACTTTAAATCTTCTCTAAAGGTACAATAATGAAACACAAAGTTTTACTAACTCATGATATTTAGTTAGTTTTCCAAATTTCCTTTCCTGTAGCATACCAGATTCGGTCGTAGCGTTTTGATCGAGTTTGGGGTGTTACATTCTCAATACCAAGAAGGAAGTACTTGTACATCCCTTAGATGGTTAAATATAGAAGAAAAACCAAATCTTGAAACACATATAACATATTTTAGGACTTCTAGAGCCTCTATCTCTTTCATCCCAACAACATTTAGAACCAATTTACAAGGAATAAATAAAGCTTCAAATATAGCCCAACCTATCTACACCAGACAGGAAGGGAGTCCCCAAAATTCACATAATATGTCACCAAAATGCTCATCAATGATTAATAATGTAAGACTAGAAATTAAATTCATGAATTTGATAATAAGAAAGAGAGCATTCTCCAAAATATTACAAATTTATGAACAAAATAAAATTCATATAAAATTCAATATAATAAAAATTATACTAGATTGAAAACAAATAAAGAAGTTGAATCTCAACATCTCCCCTTAACATAGGTTCAATATCTTCATAAAAATACTGGAATAAAAACAAACCCTTTAAGAATGAGAACTTCTGATGAAGCAGAACAAATCTTATCAAAAGACACTAAAATTATAGTGGAACAAAACCATTATACAAATCTTAGTCATTACACCAAAATAGACTTTTAGCGACAGTTTTAGTGGCGTTTTAACGAAAAACGCCGCAAATATTATACATTGGCGGCGTTTGAAAGAAAACGACGCAAAAAGTTGAGCAATAGCGGCATTTATTTCCAAAACGCCGCTAAAAAGGGGAAATAGCGGCGTTTTTTAACCAAACGCTGCTAAAGATCTGAGCATTAGCGGCGCTTTTAAAAAACGCCGCTAAAGACCTGAGCATTAGCGGTGCTTTTGAAGAAACGCCGCTAAAAACCTGAGCATTAAGCGCCGCTAAAAACCTAAGCATTCGCGGTGCTTTTGAAAAAATGCCGCTAAAGACCTAAGCATTAGCGGCTCTTTTAGAAAAACGCCGCTAAAAACCTGAGCATTCGCGGCACTTTTGAAAAGCGCCGCTAAAGACCTGAGCATTAGCGGTGCTTTTAAAAAAACGCCGCTAAAAGTTTTTCATATTTTTTTCTTATTCTTGCTTTGAATTATATTTTATTTTGAAACATTCACTTATAAGCAATGAGAAAGTTTCAATTTAGTTACTTATTTATGAAAAGTTACAAATTGCTAACTAAATAATTTAGAAGTTTTCATTTAAGTTATAAATTAAGCTATTAAAATTGATTTAGGGTTTAATGTTTAGTATGTTAATTTCATGGTTTAAGGTTTGTTATTTTGGTGTATGAGTTTAGTGTTTTAAAGTTTGTTGTTTGGGTTTTTGTATAGTGTTTAATATCTTAGTGTTTACTGGTATTAAGGTTTAAGTGTTAATTAGTGGTTAGGGGTTTAGGGGGAAATGGTTAATTGGTTAGGGTTAGGGGTTTAGGGTTTATAGTTTATGGTTTATGGGTTTAGAGTTAGGGGTTTGGGGGGAAATGGTTAATGTGTTAGGTTTTTAAGTTTAGGGTTTATGGTTTAAATTTAGGATTTTAGGGTTTAGAGTGTTAGCTATATGACCCAAAATGCCGAAACTGAAATCCCTCATAAGGGATTTATGGTTAATGTGTTAGCTATTAAAATATATGTTTTGTACTACACTAACATTGGCCACATGAATTCCCAAAAAGTTGGTCTTGGATTAAACGCTGCTATAATTGTTCACAATACACTGTCGTTTTTATTCTTTGTTTTTACATTTCAAACTTACCCTCTTTTAAATATTGATCAAAGTTTGAAAAATTATTTATTTAAAATTTATATGAATTATATAACAATTAAATATAAAATTATAATAAAAGTCAAGCACTCTTTCATCTATCTTCTTCTATTTATTATTTAACTAGTTTAATTATATTAATTAAAATGTAATATTTTAATTTAATATTAAAATATTTACAAAAAATTAATATCACATAGAAAAAATTGAAATAAATAACATAGAAAATATATGTTAAAAATGAAAAAAATGAAAATACAATTATTTAAAATAATAATAAAGATATATGGGTATATATATGACTGATTTATTTTAAATTTATATATTAAATAATTTCTTATATAAATGCAAAAAGATAATATTAATATTATTATATTAAATTATCATTATAGTTTTAATTATTTAAGCGTAAAAGAAATCATATATTAAACTAGATTGCTTAAAACTCAATTTAAAAAAATTAATTTTATTGGCCAAGTTAAAAATAATTTCATTGTAAATTACTATTTTTTACAAATAAGGTATATTGTTTGAAACAAAGCAAAATTAGTTTAAAAGGAATTTAAGAAAAATAAAAGCTGTTAAAATTTATTAATATGAAAGACATTAGTGGCGTTTTGACAAAAAACGCGAAAAAAACTTTCAAAACGGTGTCGTTTCATGCATTAGCGACGTTTTTACTGAAACCGCCATGAAAGGTCATACATTAGCGGCGTTTTTAAAAAGCGCCGTAAATTTTACTGTTTAAACGATGTCATTTTTCCATCCATCCGGAAACCCCTTATAAGCAGGACGACGTGGTTTTTTTTTTTAAATGCAACAGGTTTAGTGGCGCTACTTGATAAACGCCGCTAAATGTCAGGCGTTAGTGGCGCTTGTATAAAAACACCGCAAAATGTATTTTGCTTTTGACAAAATGTCACCATTTTTTCCTCAGTTTTTACCCCGACTCATCCCCTTCTCCCCCCCAAACACAGAACTCCTAACCCCTAATTTCTCCCCAAATCCCCTACCGCTCTCATTGGAAATCTCGAGAACCTCTCTTCATTCTCTGTTTCCTCTGTGAAAGGTACGTACTATCCTAACTTCTGTTTGTGTTCTTTACTATTTCATTCATTGATTTTTTTCTCCGCTTGTAATTTGTAGATTTGTTTTCGATTCAAAAAAATATGAAGTAATTTGTAGATCTGTTTAGTTTTTTTTTCGCTTTAGATTTGGTTCGTCATATTTAACATCTGCGATTGCTACATCAGGCATCCCGACAAAGCCGAGCGCATCATCAGCACACTTCTCAGCTCCGTCCTCCTTGACGACACCGTCGATATCCGTAACTCCTATGTAGTTCCTCACACGGAGTCCGCTGAATAGGTCTCTTGAATTTTTTCCGTTGAAAACTTGTATATTTTTTAGATTAATTTGGCTTAAGATCTATTTAGCTTGTTAGTGAATGTGGATGTTTCATCTCATTATTAGGTATTAGTGTTAGAACAATATGCTAAAATCTAGGAAAAGAACAATAAATTAATGTCTTTTACTTTTTAATTATTCTTTATACGTTGAATTTGTTTCTTAATACTTAATATTATTAGAAATATGAATGATCAAGGATAGGCTTCAATTGCGTATGATGTAAATTACTTGGATTGAAATAATTTCATAAATAATATGAAGACTTTTAAAATTGAAATTTCCACTAGGTTTTCATTCTATGGTGTTATGAATTCGGGTTTCTTTGGATTGAAAGTGGTGGGTCATGTCCAGAAATCAAAGTGTTCGTTATTATGTCTTAGCACTTCTTCGATTGATGAAGTTAGAATCTTTTACATTTGGTATTACCTTGTTTGATTTGTATTCATGTTATTCATTGCTCACTTTTCTTGGTGATGTGGTATGGTTATGTTAACTCTCAAGTCTTTTAAGTGCTAATTTACCATTGAGGTTGAAAAGTGCTTTTGATATGTCCGATAATGTTTGCCATTCTTTGTCAAAAAGTACTTTTGAGAAGATAAAACTGTCAATTTTAGACATAACATTGTAAAGTAGAAGATTTAATGGGTGGTAAAAAGGTAACTTCATTGAAAAGCACTTATCTGAAAGCCAAAAGCTAAAAATTGTCTTTTTGGCTTGGATTCAAATCTCAGTTTAAAATAAAGGATTTTGTTGAAAAGTGCTTTTCAACCTCAATGGTAAACAAAGCCTAAGTAATACTAAAGGTTATGTGTTTTTATTGGCATAACTCAGTTTTGTTCTTTTTAATTGCTTTTCGTAATTTTAGTTTGGTATGGCTGCAGGTTGCTTTGGATATTGAATACCATCATAATATGTTAGTGTCCCACCAAAAAGTGAATCCTAAAGAAGTCATTGTTGGATGGTAATTCTCTTAGTTCTACCGAGTTTTATTGTTCTCTCTTGGAAAAGTAAAAATTAATAGTTGTTGATGCTCATTAGTCTTTTATGTTTTGTGCAAACGTAATACTAGAATTAAAATTGTCTCTTCTATCTATTCTATCTTACACTGTCACAGTTGAACTTACTGACTATCTTATGCTAGTGTGCTCTGAAAGTGATTTTGGTTAGTCATTGCAAGGAATTTTCTTTTCTGATAGATTTGTTTTTGTAAATGTCCCTTTTGAATTATGATATGATTGTGGAAGTTTTTCTAGATTTGTATCCAGTTGTATAGTTTTGATATGAAAAATAATACACTTTATTTTATATATGAAATTAAATTATATTAATTTCCATGTCCATGTCCTTTTCTGTCATGTCAACAGTGTTCATGTCATAGTATACTTATGCATGCCCAGGCTTCATAGATTTTATGTTTGCTTATGGCAAACACAAAAAATTGTATTTACTTACATGAAAATAGCTACTTTTCTTAAATGGACATATGTCTCTTGACAGCAAACTGAACAAAATGAATAAGCAGTATTGAGAGTAATCGTTTCACCTCTACATTTTCACCAACCAAGAAGTGTTATAGATGTTTTTATTACGTAACCATTTATGTATACAAGGAAGCCAATAAAAGATCAATAACATAGTTAAAATGGTATGGACCTACTTAAACTCCAGCACCAGTAATAAATAAAGGACACTAATAACCCATAAGGTTAGATCAATGCTCCCTTCTACTGTTCTTTCAATAACAGAGGGGGTACTCCAGGCCAGAATTCAAGAAAAGCTACTATATATCACCTCTAATATACTTGGGCAGCATTTAGAGACACTCAAAATGGTGGGTTGGAAGGCTATTAAATGCTCTCTATATATATATATGTATATATAGGCAATGTTATGTGCTGCTGTTTATTGACTTAACTACAAGTGTTATATGTTTGTCTTTCATGATTGCATTTGCATCAACTCTATATTTTGGATCCTCTTGAGATGCAACTTTAGCTATGCATGTTTCAGCAATCATTTTGATTGCACATTGGTTTTTGCTTCAGATATTGTGCACATCTTTTCTTACTTGCCTAAGAATCTAAACTTCGTCGAGCAACAAGTAGAATTGGTTGGAAAGAGTGAGTACAGTTGATTTCATGGGTAATGTTTTTATATTTTCATTTTTCATTGATTTATCCACTTCTAAATTATTTCATATTTAGTTGCTATCCAATGACTTAAAGAATTTCCTATTGCTCAAGCAAAGTACATTTGGATGTTGTTATTGATCCTTTTTTAAACTGTTGAAGCCCTGTTCAGGTAATGTAATTTGAATTGTTTATTTGCTAGAAATTGAGATGTTTTATTGCTGTAATTGAGGTCTAAAAATGTTGTTAATTGAGGTGTTTAAATTGCTGCAAATTATTTGAATTATTAACAGAGACGAGGGCGATATAATTTAAAATTTTATAGCCAAAGGCCCAAAGAAACACTATCATCAAAAATGAATGTGTATGTATAATAAAAGTAATTTAAAATTTATAGCCAAAGTACTTTAAATTTTTTCTTGAATTTTGAATTAATTTAATTGACATGAACACAATATACATATGTGTATGTATAATAAAAGTAATAGGTATTTAAAAAAAAAGTGATATAAAATAAGAATACTAATTTGAATATATGTGTAATACATATACTAATTTTGAGCTATCTTATGTGTATTGTAGGAAAAATGCCTAGAAGACGATTACGGGAGTTAAGTATTGTCCAAAATACTCCAAATTTAGAAGGAGTAAATAGTGAATAGCAAACAGTTGTTGGATCTTCTACTGTGTCGGACATAGATGACGAGCCTGGAGAATTTCAAAGTAATGTTAAGTTTATTTTTACATGCATGTTGAATTTTATTATTGATTCATTTTTCAATTTTAATATAATAATATATCATTTTTCAGCTGAAGGTGGTGGGACACGCAGAGGTCGAGGACGCGCATTGCTTAAAGATTTATACGACCTAGAGCCTGTCGAGCGTGTTAAAGTAAGGAGAAACAATCATGGCCAGCATGTTGGATCTGAAGCTCGACTGTTAGCAGGCTATTTGGCCATTATAGCACAAAATGCCAATATGTTTCCCATTAACTACGAATCATGGCATCACATGCCTGATGCCAACAAAAATCAGGCTCTCGATAATATTAAGGTAACAAAGCGTGAATGTAATTTATGATACATTGGTTTAACTTTCATTTATATTAACTTTTTAAACTTGTGTTTTTTCAGGAGAGATTTGCTTTAGAGGTCTCTGATGACTATGTTAAGAAGACATTTGGCAAAAAATGGAGAGACAATAAAAGCACACTGAAAAAACAATATTTTAAGAAAGATATAAGCCTCGATGAAAAATTAAGAAATGTCCCGCCGGGAATGTTGAGGTACCAATGGGAAGATCAAGTTAGATTCTGGAATTCAAAGAAATGAGAGGTATTACGTACTTCTAAATTCTTATAAATTTTTCGGTTTATAATATTTACTATATATATAATTCAATTTCCATTATGTAGGACCGTGAGTGAGTTGGAATAAGCAGCAGATAGCAACAAAAATTCACGCACACGGCGGGTTCCAGAAGTTTTGCTTGTGTAGCTGAGGCTAAGGTATTATAATTTATTAATTACATCAAATATTAATTACTTTATACTATTAAATTAATTTTTTTGCTACAATGTAGGAAGCTTAAATGCGGTCAAAAGTTGGATGCCTTGACTTTTGACATTACATATAGGAAGAAGGATGGATCTCAGATGACATCCGAAGTGCGAAATTATGGTATATTTACTTAATAAAATTTGGTTTATTATAAATATTTCTAATGTTTAATTATGATAGTTTAATTCATCGTTTGTAGTTTTAAATTTATAATGTTAATTTATGTTGCATTCCTTCTTATTATATATTTTGTTTCTAACTCTTTCATTGATTTATTAGGATAAACTAAAGGAGAAGAAGGCGGAGTATAAAGCGGCTGCTTCGACTGATAGCTCTGTTAATCTTGAGGAGATTGATAACATAATTATTACCGATGTTTTGGGCCCTGAAAGGTACGAATGCTTCGACTGATAGTTTTGTTAATATTGAGTATATTTAAAATAGAATTATCACTGATGTTTTTGGTCTTGCAAGGTATGGTCGGGTTCGATTTCAAGGATCTGGTGTTACACCGACCTAACATTTTGGATCCGGCTCCCAGCAATACATGCCTCCCAGGGGTCAATCTCGTGCTGAAGTTCAGAGGCTAATAGCTCAGATGCAAAAGAGCACGGTTGAGCAGAGGCATCAAATTGCTGATGTTCAAAGAAAATATGAAGAACTCCAGCAATAGCTTAGAGCGGATGCGGAAGCGACAACAGCGAGGGAGGCAGTGGCAGCTATGAGGGAGGCAGAGGCAGCATCGATGCTAGCAGAGCAGAACAGAAAGTATAATGGGCTCTAGCTACAGCTTCAGCATATGATGCAGATCTTTCAGTAGTCGTAAAAGCCATATTAGACATTTCGTTTCTCGTTGTAAGACATCTTAGACATCTTAGATATTATTGTAAAAATATTTTCAGTTATAATTCATTTAATTTATTGAATTTCAAGTATCATTTAGAATTAATGCATTTGGTATGATTTTTATGCTAAATTTGCTGTTTTGGGTTGGAATTATATGTGTTATTTACTGTTATTGGTTGGTTTTAGTGCAGGAGGGGTATTATGTTGAACAAATTGTATAATGCAAATCTGTACAAATTAGCGGTGTTTGTGAAAAAAGCGCCTCTAAACGCCATGACCTTTAGCGGCATTTTTGGGAAAAGCGCCGCTAAAAATCCTGATCTGTAGCGGCGTTTGTGGGAAAAGCGCCGCTAAAAGTCATGGCCTTTAGCGGCGTTTGTGGGAAAATAGCCGCTATAAGTCCTGACCTTTAGAGCGTTTGTGGGAAAAGCGCCGCTAAAAGTCATGACCTTTAGCGGCGTTTGATTTAACGGCGTTTTTTGCGGCGCTTATAAAGGCTAAAAAAATGCTGCTAAAATTCTGTTTTGCTGTAGTGAGTCTTCATAAAATAGGAAAATAATTAGATTATATTGAAATTTTGGTAGAAAGTCAACCAATTAGAAAAGAATTGGTAAAAGAATGATTGAAAAAAGTTCCAAATAACCCATATTTATACCATATGAAATACCAATATCTTTCCAAACCTCCCCCAAATGATTTCTTTAATAGAAATCCAAAATAGACTTAATGCTTTGAAAGGTTGTAAGTCCGAATCAGTAGCCCCAAATACCCCGAATGCAAGCTCAACACTCAATTAACACATTACACCAATCTTCCAATTTGACTCTGACCAGTCAGATGAACAATAAATTAACAAAATGACTTGGAAAGAACCAAAAAGATTATATTACCTAAAAATCACTACACCTGATCTTAATATAGAAGAAAAACATGTTTTCCAAAATAAATACAATGCTAACACTATTTATGAAGGGAATATAGACAAAATGTCTGGATATAATACTCACAATTTATTATAGCAAATGGAAATGGTTTTAAATGTTTATAAAACTCAAAACCCAAAAGAGTTTTGTAACACCCCAAACCCGGTCAATGCATTGAGACTAGATTTGGTTTGTTACATGAATCAAGCTATTTTAAAATCTTCAATAAGTTGAAAACTACAATATTATTTTTAATTACGGGGTTTAATAAAAATCAGAAGAGTATTTTAAATTTGATGAATATTAGAAAGCGTTAGTTGAAAAAAAAACATTATTAACATTGTATTATCAAAAACCTTTAGGTAATTTGTTTAAGAGTTAACAATAATAAAATATTTATAAAGGAATTTCATATATTTGAAAACCCAAATTTATTTTAATAAAACTTCATATAACCATAGCCCATATTTAAAAGTCCAAAATATAGTTTAAAACCAAACACACATAAAAATCCATAATTATTTATAGAGGCCCTTATTACATTAACCCAAAATAGTAAGATACTTATTAAAAAGTTCAGAGTTTAATAAACCCATGTTTTGCAGTATGGCCTCCACGAAGTCATCCTCGGCCCAAGTCCACGTCAATTTCCATTACCTGAGATGGAAAATTTAAGGGGGGTGAGTTACTTAGAACTCAGTGTATAACTCACTTACTTTGTTCACTGGGCCAGATTTTCAAATTATGGATTTGGGCCTTGAGCCCATAAGCAAAAATAATATAATGAATAACATAATTAATAGCATGCATGTAAAAATGAATTTTTCCCTCCCAAACCTAATTCCATCCGCTACACACCCCCGTACCAACCATCACACCTGTGGGGATCAAGTCAACCCACCCCGCCATCACACCAATCATAGGCATTAAGCCCATTTATATTTTGTGGCATAGCCACCGAACTAGATTGTGACAAAGTCACCGAACTAGAGGCATTGAGCCAATTATTATTTTGTGGCAGAGCCACCGAACTAGAGGCAAATAGCCATTTATAACTTTTGTGGCGAGCCACCCAGAGGAACTAATTGTGGCAGCACTAGATTTTGGCAACAGCCTTCTCTTCATCATTTCCCAACCCATGCAATATGTATGCAATAGTAAACTATGGTCATACAATAATTTTATTAAAAGGCCCATTAACAAGAGTTAATATTTCCAAATCTTTATTAAGGCCCATAAATAACATTTTGGCCTAATTAACTATTATCAACTTAGGCCCATTTTACGATCTACCAAGTATTTTAGCCCATTTAACAATTTAACGAGTTTACGGCCCATTTATCGATCTAGCGTAGATTTCGCCCAATTTACATTCATCATTTCATATCGATCTAGCGAGTTTTCGCCCAATTATCGATCTAGCGAGTTTTAGCCCAATTATCGATCTAGCGAGATTTCGACCCAATTATCAATCTAGCGAGCTTTTAGGCCCATTTATCGATCTAGCGTAGATTTCGCCCAATTATCAATCTAGCGAGCTTTTAGGCCCATTTATCGATCTAGCATATTTTACGGCCCATTTTCACGAAACATACAATTTACATATTAACAAATAATTTCTCGAGGTGTTTTCGTAATTTTCACGATTTTAGTCGTTTTCATGTATTTTCGTCAAAATATCGGTTATTACGTTTTATACCGATCTAGTCGTTTTACGATTTTACTTCAATGCCAAATTGACATCCAACCCGAGAAAAGTGTGAAGTTACACACCTCGATACCGAGAGTACTAATCCTTCTCGCTCCTCGACACCTAAAACATATTTTGATCCGTTAGAACATTATTTCGTATAAATATACTTTATCGATAATAGATCCAAAATCTTACCCTCTTGATTTTGAATCACTTCAATTTTCGGTTTCTCCTCGTTTATCGGTTCGTTAGTCGCCGAGAATCCACTAACGTACAAAGGCTCGGAAGTTCGTACCATTTCAAATAATTGACTTCCTTCGGAAGATGGTCCATAACCGGTGGAAAATCCGGACTCAAAATCGCTCTTCGTTTGAATGGGGGATTTACGGATCCGCCCCTCTTAATATGACTAAACACCGCCCTTTTCTTCCCTATTTTGAAAGTCTTCAAGATCAAAAGAACATTAATCCAATCTAAAATAATATTGAAATAATACTAGAGGTTTTAAAGGATGTGATTTCCTTACCACAATAAATCGATTCCAACGTTTCTACGATTCTCTCGAACACTTGAGTTCCGATCTTCCGTTATTGCACTATATTATAACGAATAAAACGTTAATAGAACGAACGTTTATTTCGATTCAAATGGTCCTTCATGACACCATCAATATTCGGCCATATCACTATTAACTAATTGAAAACGAAAAAAAAAAGAATCCCTTACCTATATTTCCACGGTCTAAAAGAAAGGATTGAGAATGGTGTTTGTGATTGAAGAAAGATTCGACTATGTATGATCAAAGAAAAGAAAGAAAGGTTCCGCTATGGGCACTCTAGCATTCGGCCATGAGAGAGTTTAATGGAGAAACTTTGAGTGAAAAGAAATAAAATATGAAAGAAGAGATGGTGATGATGTTGTTTTGATTTCAAAGAGAAGAGAAGAAAAAGATGGGTTTTAGGAGCTAAGTACATTCGGCCATGGTAAAAAGAAAATAAAAAGAATGGCTTTTGGTATAGGTGATTTCGGCACTCAAAGAAAAGGCACAAAACAAAGGCTAAAGCAATAAGCAAAAATGACCAAATGGTCAAAAGATTAGAACTTTACCAAGGTTCAATTTTACCAAAGGAGAAAATTGAGAAGAGGAATGCAAAATCTGCACAAAGTTGCTAGGAATGACCAAAGAGAAACTTCAATTCTTAGCCAAACTATCACCAAAATTGGCTCCCCTATAGTCTAAATTGTCGTCCCTATGCATGGTCAATTGGCCATGATATTGTTTCCATAACTTTTCCTTGATATGTGCCCCATATCTTCATATCCTTCCTTAATTTCTTGATTCCCTTCCTTAAGTTAACAATTTCCTTAATCCTTTGATATGCTAACCAAAAATAACATGGTCAACACTTACCATATATGCTTTTGGCCAACACTTGCTATACATGTGCGAAAAATTAAAATAAAATTTTCCTAGATGCTAAACAAGGGATTGAACCTCTCCCCTCATGCTACAACTCATGCGCCAACACCACCATGCCATGTACTCAACTTATGTCACTCATTAACACTTAATTTAACTTAAGTATTAGTGACACTTGCTTTTCTTCAATAAATTCTCAAATATTAAATTTATTCCTTACCCAAATTATGCTATACTCTTCTTTAGGACTTCAATAAACACGAAAATAAAAGTAAGAAATTTTTCCTTTAAAATCTAAACACCAAATCAAGCAATATATAAATACTTGGATTTTTAGGTGTTACAACTCTACCCTCCTTAAAGAAAATTTCATCCTCGAAATTTACAGTTGAAAGAGGTGAGGTATTGTTGCTTAATTGCATCCTCGAGTTCCCACGTAGCTTCCTCCACTCCGTGGTTATGCCATAGAACTTTGACCAACAGCACGGTTTTCTTTCTTAGCACTTTGACATCTCGATCTAAGATTTCCATTGGTTCTTCTTCAAAAGACAAATCAATTCAGCTCAATTCTTCTCTTGGTATAATGTGCGAAGGATCCGATCTATAACGCCTCAACATGGAAACATGAAAAACATTATGAATTTGATCCAATTCCGGAGGTAACTCAATCTGATAAGCCACTGGACCAACACGCTTCAGCACACGATAAGGTTTAATGTATCTAGGACTTAGCTTGCCCTTCCTTCCAAACCTGAAGATCTTTTTCCAAGGAGAGACCTTCAAGAAAACCTGATCCCCTACAGCATACTCGATGTCCTTACGCTTCAGGTCTGCATACGACTTCTGTCTATTTGAGGCTTCTTTCAACCGTGCTCGAATAACTTTTACCTTTTCCTCTGTTTCAGATATCATCTCAGGACCTAACATCTGTCGTTCGCCCAACTCAGTCCAACAAATAGGAGAACGACACTTACGACCATACAATGCCTCGTAAGGTGCCATCTGAATGCTAGACTGATAGCTATTGTTATACGCAAATTCTGCTAGTGGTAGATAATCCTCCCAACTACCCCTGAAGTCGATTACACATCCTCTTAACATATCTTCTAATATCTGAATTATTCTCTCCGACTGACCATCTGGCTGAGGGTGAAAAGCCGTACTGAAGTTTAGTTTTGTCCCCAAGGCTTCATGTAGAGCTTTCGGAATCGTGATGTAAATCGGGATCTCATGTCGATATAATAGATCTGGTACCCATGTAACCTCACAATTTTGGATACGTATAGTTTTGCCAACTTCTACAAAGAATAATCCGTAACCGGCAGAAATGGCGATCTTAGTCAAATGATCAACAATTACCCACACGAATTTTTCTTAGTAGGTGTTAAAGGTAACCCACTAACAAAATCCATGGTTATCCGTTCCCATTTCTAAAGAAGAATCCTTACCGGTTGTAACAATCTAGACGGTAATTGATGTTCTGCCTTCACTTGTTGACAAGTCAAACATTTTCCCACAAATTACGAAATCTCACGCTTCAACCACAGCCACCAATACATTCACGGAGATCTCGATACATCTTATTTCCTCCGGGATGCATAGCATAAGGGCTACTATGCGCCTTCCGTAGAATCATTTGCCTCAGATCTAAGTCCTTAGGCATATATACTCTTCCTCGAAAGCACAAAACACCTTAGTGTTTATTCTAAAATCCTCGATTTCACCATTTTCAACTTGCAAGTAAAGGTCCCAACTTCTCATCGATGTACATTTTTCCTTGATTTGTTCCCACCACAGAGGCTTCACCAAGTTACGCTAACAAGCGCCATCCTCATCTGAGACTCAAATGGGCAAACAATGCTCTCAAATCGAATCTTGTCTTACGACTTAATGCGTCGGCAACCCGTTAGCCTTTTCAGGATGATATTCGATTGAGAAATCATAATCCTTTAATAATTCTACCCATCTTCTTTGTCTCAAATTTAACTCCTTTTGGGTAAAGAGGTATTTAAGACTCTTGTGATCCGTGTAGATTATTGCCTTCTCACCATAGAGATAGTGCCTCCAAATCTTTAGAGCAAAGACCACTGACTAACTCCAAATCATGCGTAGGGTAGTTTACTTCGTGTGGTCTCAATTGACGAGAAGCATAGGCCACCACCTTTCCATTTTGCATCAACACACAACCTGGACCGTGTGAGACGCATCACAATAAATAGTGAATTCTTTCCAACCTCCTTGAATCAAAACTAGAGCTTCGTCGGGATCTTCTTCAATTTCTCAAAACTCTCTTGCTACTTTTCGGTCCAATAATCTGGAACTCCCTTCCGCATAGCAGTTTAGTTAGGGTGCGACAATCAACGAAAACCCTCTACAAAATGTCTATAGTATCCAACTAAACCCAAGAAACTTGAATTTCAGCTCACCGATGTTGGTGGTTTCCAATCCGAATAGCCTCAATTTTCGAGGATCCACCCTTATTCCTTGGTGATACTACATGACCAAGGAAAGTCACTTTCTTTAGCCAAAATTCGCATTTACTAAATTTGGCATACAATTGCTTATCACGAAGTAAGCGTAATACTATCCACAAATGCTTGTCATGCTCCTCCTCATTTCTCGAATGAACCAATATGTCATCTATGAACACTACCACAAACCGGTCTAAATATGGTTGAAAGACTAGGTTCATCATGTCCATAAATGCGGTGGTGCATTGGTTAATCCAAACGACATCACTACAAACTCATAGTGTCCGTAACGGTCCGAAATGTCGTCTTATAAATGTCCGCTTCTTTCACCTTGGTGGTGATAACCGACCTCAAATCAATTTTGAGAAAGCGAAGCTCCTTTTAATTGATCAAGCAGTCGTCAATTCTCGTGAGAGGATACCGATTCTTGATCGTCAATTTATTCAATTATGCGTAGTCAATGCACATACGCATCGATCCATCCTTCTTCTTGACAAACAAAACTGGTGCTCCCACGGAGACACACTTGGTCGAATAAATCCTCGATCCAACAATTCTTGAATTTGAGCTTTAAGCTCACCAACTCCTTGATTGCCATTCTATAAGGAGCAATGAACATTGAGTGTCGAGCAAAAGCTCAATGCCAAATTCTACTTCCGATCCGGAGGTATACTAGGAAGTTCTTGGAAATACATCGGGAAATTCCTTCACCGTCCTCACATCATTCACAGATAACTCTTTGGCATCCAAAGCACAGATAAAGGCTAGTAATGCTCCATATCCTTTCCGCACCAACTTCTCTGCCTTTAATGCAGATACCATATTTGCCAGATAGTTCCTTCGCTCACCAATCATTATGACTTCCTTATCATCCGAGGTTCCTACTGACATTCATTTTTCAGTACAATCCAATTGCGCCTGATGTTTAACCAACCAATCCATGCCCAGAATGAGATCAAACTCGCCGAAAGGTAGTTCTATCAAGTTTGCTAAGAATACCTCTTCTTGAATTTTCAAGGGCACATCTTTAAACATTTTATTAACAATTATCAACTATCCTAAAGGACTAATTACTGTCATCTCATTTTCGATAATTTCAGATTCTAAATTCAGGTTTCCAGATATGGCACTAGCTACATATGAATGGGTAGAGCCAATATCTATTAAGGCAATAATAGGTACATCAAAAATGAAGAACGTACCAGTTATCACATACGGTGCATTCCGATCCTCATGACGTCTAGCTGCATAGACCGACCCGGTGTCTTGCATCTCGTATTTCCTCTAGGACCATTGCCTTGACCCGGCGCACATTGACTCGTCCAACCTCATTACCACCACGACCGGTCCACGACCTCTCGGTGGTCATTGATTACCTCTGGCCATTTGTGCATCATTATTTGAACTTCTTGAGTCGTATCCATACGTCGAGGATAATTTTTGTCTTGATGATCCATTGAACCGCATTTGTAGCATGCTACCATTTTCCTCCAACATTCTCTAAAATGTCTTTTCCACACTCGGTGCAATCTCGACTTTGATTATTTACTCTGGGGTTCTACCTTGGCGGTTCATCATTCCGAGGTCTCTTCGGAATCTCATTGAAGAACCAGATGCTGTGTCTCTCTCTTGTTTTGGAATCTTTCTTGATTCGCTGTTTCAATTCTTAGCCTCTTGGCTATTTTGGCCTTCTCCACAAGTGTGGAAAAATTTCTAATTCTTTGTGGAGCAATCGAACCCTCACTCATCATTAAGTCCATCCTCGAAACGCATACAACGTTCATGATCTATTGCTACAATTGTCCCGCATAGCGGCTCGGACGTAAAACTTAGCTTCATATCTTGCCACGGTCTTACTTCCTTGGACAAGATTCGAAATTCTTTCCTTCGACGTCTACATAACTTGTTCCAACGTATTTTCCTTGGAAGGCGACTTTAAAGAATTCCCAATTAATCGGTCTGACTTGGTGCCTTCACGAATAGTGAGCCACCACCGACACGCCTCATCTCTTAACAAGGATCTGACTCCTCTCGGTTTTGCTCAACAATGCATTCCATATCATCCATAATCCGTTCCACGACTTCGAGCGATGATTCACCACATTGAGCTACAGGAGACTCCTCTAAAACTTCGCATTATTTGACTTAAGTCGCTCTGAAATTGACCCACGAGTTGTTGGCCCAATTCTAGTTCCAGCGACCCTTTCCAAGACTCACAGCATTGCTTGAGTCAATGCATTATCTTCTTCCATGTGATCGCGTGATCCCGTCTCACTCTCAATTGACGCAGGTGCGTCCATTTCCGGCATATGATTTGGTCCTTCAGTCGTAGCACCTCGGCCTCTACCATGGCCACGTCTATCGCGTCCACGACCACGTCCTCTAGTGCTCATGATAGCTTGTTCGTTTTTTATCTGATTACAAGTTTTATGAATCAGAAAATTTGTTTCGGTGTTTATTAAAGATATTTTATGAGATTTGAGATATAAAGTTGTTTTTTTGCAACATATCCTATAGTCTCAATCTCTACGGTTTTCACATCTAAAACTAAAAGTTCTAGAGTGTTCCTATGATCATATCATAGTAATCATTAAGCAATAAATACTTACTTGACTTGTTCTTTGGATGCTTGTGGTGCCATCTTGATCTTTAAAATATAATTGAATGATTTCATACGAAATTATTTGCGAACCCAAACCACAGCCTAGTTTTTGAAACTGGCTCTGATACCATTAAATGTAACACCCCAAACCCGGTCTATGCATTGAGACTAGATTTGGTTTGTTACATGAATCGAGCTATTTTAAAATCTTCAATAAGTTGAAAACTACAATATTATTTTTAATTACGGGTTTAATAAAAATCAAAAGAGTATTTTAAATTTGATGAATATTAGAAAACGTTAGTTGAAAAAAAAACATTATTAACAATGTATTATCAAAACCTTTAGGTAATTTGTTTAAGAGTTAACAATAATAAAATATTTATAAAGGAATTTCATATATTTGAAAACCCAAATTTATTTTAATAAAACATCATATAACCATAGCCCATATTTAAAAGTCCAAAATATAGTTTAAAACCAAACACACATAAAAATCCATAATTATTTATAGAGGCCCTTATTACATTAACCCAAAATAGTAAGATACTTATTAAAAAGTTCAGAGTTTAATAAACCCATGTTTTGCAGTATGGCCTCCACGAAGTCATCCTCGGCCCAAGTCCACGTCAATTTCCATTACCTGAGATGGAAAATTTAAGGGGTGAGTTACTTAGAACTCGATGTATAACTCACTTTGTTCCTTTGGGCGATTTTCAAATTATGGATTTGGGCCTTGAGCCCATAAGCAAAAATAATATAATGAATAACATAATTAATAGCATGCATGTAAAAATGAATTTTTCCCTCCCAAACCTAATTCCATCCGCTACACACCCCCGTACCAACCATCACACCTGTGGGGATCAAGTCAACCCACCCCGCCATCACACCAATCATAGGCATTAAGCCCATTTATATTTTGTGGCATAGCCACCGAACTAGATTGTGACAAAGTCACCGAACTAGAGGCATTGAGCCAATTATTATTTTGTGGCGAGCCACCGAACTAGAGGTAAATAGCCATTTATAACTTTTGTGGCGAGCCAATAGAACTAGAGGCAAAAAGCCATAATTTTGTGGCGAGCCACCGAACTAGATTTTGGCAACAGCCTTCTTCTCTTCATCATTTCCCAACCCATGCAATATGTATGCAATAGTAAACTATGGTCATACAATAATTTTATTAAAAGGCCCATTAACAAGAGTTAATATTTCCAAATCTTTATTAAGGCCCATAAATAACATTTTGGCCTAATTAACTATTTATCAACTTAGGCCCAATTTTACGATCTAGCAAGTATTTTAGCCCATTTAACAATTTAACAGAGTTTACGGCCCAATTTACATTCATACAGAGATTTCGGCCCAATTATCGATCTAGTAGAGTTTTTGGCCCAATTATCGATCTAGCAGAGATTTCGGCCCAATTATCAATCTAGCAGGCTTTTAGGCCCATTTATCGATCTAGCAGAGATTTCGGCCCAATTATCAATCTAGCAGGCTTTTAGGCCCATTTATCGATCTAGCATATTTTACGGCCCATTTTCACGAAACATACAATTTACATATTAACAAATAATTTCTCGAGGGCATTTTCGTAATTTTCACGATTTTAGTCGTTTTCATGTATTTTCGTCAAAATATCAGTTGTTACGTTTTATAGCGATCTAGTCGTTTTACGATTTTACTTCAATATCGAAATTGACATCCAACCCGAGAAAAAGTGTGAAGTTACACACCTCGATACCGAGAGTACTAATCCTTCTCGCTCCTCGACACCTAAAACATATTTCGATCCGTTAGAACATTATTTTGTATAAATATACTTTATCGATAATAGATCCAAAATCTTACCCTCTTGATTTTGAATCACTTCGATTTTTGGTTTCTCCTCGTTTATCGGTTCGTTAGTCACCAAGAATCCACTAACGTACAAAGGCTCGGAAGGTTGTACCACTTCAAATAATTGACTTCCTTCGGAAGATGGTCCGCAACTCGGTGGAAAATCCCAGACTGCCGAAATCGCTCTTCGTTTGAATGGGGGATTTACGGATCCGCCCTCTTAATATGACTAAACACCGCCCTTTTCTTCCCTATTTTGAAAGTCTTCAAGATCAAAAGAACATTAATCCAATCTAAAATAATATTGAAATAATACTAGAGGTTTTAAAGGATGTGATTTCCTTACCGCAATAAATCGATTCCAACGTTTCTACGATTCTCTCGAACACTTGAGTTTCGATCTTCCGTTATTGCACTATATTATAACGAATAAAACGTTAATAGAATGAACGTTTATTTCGATTCAAATGGTCCTTCATAACACCATCAATATTCGGCCATATCACTATTAACTAATTGAAAACGAAAAAAAAGAATCCCTTACCTATATTTCCACGGTTGAAAAGAAAGGATTGAGAATGGTGTTTGTGATTGAAGAAAGATTCGACTATGTATGATCAAAGAAAAGAAAGAAAGGTTCGGCTATGGGCACTCTAGCATTCGGCCATGAGAGAGTTTAATGGAGAAACTTTGAGTGAAAAGAAATAAAATATGAAAGAAGAGATGGTGATGATGTTGTTTTGATTTCAAAGGGAAGAGAAGAAAAAGATGGGTTTTAGGAGCTAAGTACATTCGGCCATGGTAAAAAGAAAATAAAAAGAATGGCTTTTGGTATAGGTGATTTCGGCACTCAAAGAAAAGGCACAAAACAAAGGCTACAGCAATAAGCAAAAATGACCAAATGGTCAAAAGATTAGAACTTTACCAAGGTTCAATTTCGCCAAAGGAGAAAATTGAGAAGAGGAATGCAAAATTCGCACAAAGTTGCTAGGAATGATCAAAGAGAAACTTCAATTCTTAGCCAAACTATCACCAAAAATTGGCTCCCCTATAGTCTAAATTGTCGTCCCTATGCATGGTCAATTGGCCATGATATTGTTTCCATAACTTTTCCTTGATATGTGCCCCATATCTTCATATCCTTCCTTAATTTCTTGATTCCTTCCTTAAGTTAACAATTTCCTTAATCCTTTGATATGCTAACCAAAAATAACATGGTCAACACTTACCATATATGCTCTTGGCCGACACTTGCTATACATGTGCAGAAAAATTAAAAATAAAATTTTCCTAGATGCTAAACAAGGGATTCGAACCTCTCCCCTCATGCTACAACTCATGCGCCAACACCACCATGCCATGTACTCAACTTATGTCACTCATTAACACTTAATTTAACTTAAGTATTAGTGACACTTGCTTTTCTTCAATAAATTCTCAAATATTAAATTTATTCCTTACCCAAATTATGCTATACTCTTCTTTAGGACTTCAACACGAAAATAAAAGTAAGAAATTTTTCCTTTAAAATCTAAACACCAAATCAAGCAATATATAAATACTCAGATTTTTAGGGTGTTACAAGTTTATTAGTGATCATGCTATAGTCTATCTTTTAGTTGATGGATTTACTGGTCAATTAAAAGGATGATGGAACCATATACTTCCTAAAACTCAACAAGAAGAAATTCTAAAAGTCATAAAAAAGGATGTTCAAGGAAAAATCATTCTAGATGATTAAGGAAGAGAAACAAAATATACAGTTGCAACTTTGATTTTCTCAATCTCTAAATACTTTATAGAAGATACTTCTCATCCTAAAGATAGAAATTCAATATTATTATCAAATTTAAAATGCAAAAAATTAAAAGATTTTAAATGGTATAAAGATGTCTTTATGACCAGAATCGTGCAAAGTTTTGATAACCAACAACCATTTTGGAAAGAAAAATTTTTAGCAAGACTTCCTTCTTTATTAAGAGAAAAAGCTAGAAATCAAATTAAGGAGAATTACAAAGGTATTATTCCCTATGAAAAACTTACATATGGTGAACTAATTAGTTTCACCCAAAAATAAGGGTTAAAAATCTGTCAAGATTTAAAATCTCAAAAATAACTTAAAAAAGAAATATATCAATGTAAAATGGAATTGAGATCATTTTGCTGCCAATTTGACATTAGAAGTGAGCCTTCTACCTCAAAAACAAGTTTTCTTGTAAAACCAAAAAAATAGAAAAAAGTACATTTCAAAATATTGCAAAAAAAAAAAAAAAAAAAACGAAAATATAGGAGATGTATATTATTTTGACATTTTAAAATTTATGCTTATATATTTTTATATATTACTTGAAATTTAAATATTTTTTAATTTTATATATTATTTTGACTTTTAAAATTTATAATTATATATTTTAAAATTTTATAAAAAAATTTTAAAATTTTATTTGAACAAACTCATTATAGGTTCTAATCATATTTGTTCTTTTTGACACAATGCCTAAAACTATTCATAACCCCTCATCCCATAAATAGAAGGATAATGCGCTTCAGTGCACTCGATCCTCCTACATTGGCAACAATGCCCATACCAATTAAGCTAAGACTCAATTGACATTTTTAAAATTTTTAAAAAAATAATATATTATATATGATGTTTTACATTTGTAATCAATATAATATATATCATACTAAAAATAAAAAAGAACATGTGGTGTGTTCTAATAGCGTCACGTGGCCAGTCAACATCAAGTCAATTATCAATCAAAGTCAAAAGCATTTTTTAATATTTAAGTATTTAATATTATAACTTTTTATTTTTAAAATTTAAATTTAATATTTTTATTTTAAATAAATCTAATTGCCACGTGACTTTATTTCATTGTCTAAAATGTAACATCCTAAATTTTTGGGCCTATGCATTTAATGGGTGAATATGTGGAATGAGTTAATTTAAGTGTTAGGGGTCCAAATTGGGCTCAGGCTTAGGTAGAGGCCTTGATTAAAATTATCTGTTTGGGCATTATAGGGTTTAAAAGGTAGTATCTATATTTAAAATACCAAAGTGGGCTTGTGGCCCAATCTTAGGAGGTGACGCCACACAAGAGGAGTAAGGGCCCAAATTTAAGTTTCATGGAGCCCAATTCTTTTAATTTAAGTTAGCTAAATTTTGGGCATTAGGATTAGGTGGAGTGGATGGCAACAAGGCTAAAATTTAGGGTTTTAATGTTTAAAATATGTGGATAATAAGCGAGATAAAGGCTATTATTTAGGAATTTATTTTATGTGGATAATAAGCGAGATAAAGACTAAGATCTAGGATTTTATGATTAAAATATGTGGATAATATCTGATAAAGGAGGGAGGAGTTAGAGATAGTTAAGTCTCTTTTAGATGAGCTAGTAGATTAAGATAAAGGAGAAAAGTTAGGAATTTATCTACAAAGAGAGTGATGGCCAAGAATCCATCACTGAGAGGAGTAAAGAAACCAGCTACTACATGGCAAAGGGTTACCGAATTTCCTATAAATAGGGGCTAGCTCCTTGTTTCTGACATTAAATCCTCTCCCTTTTGTGTCAAAATTCCTTAACTTTTTTTCTCCAAATTTCTTTCTCCAATTTCTCTAAAAGTCGAAAACTCCATTATTCTCTTCTTTCTTCTAAAAGTGAAAACTCCATTATTCTCTTCCTTCTAAAAAGCCAAATCTCTATAGTTTTTATTTTATTCATCATATTTGAGAAATTGTTCTATACTTCGGCATTTAAATCCTCCATTGACATTGTCAATTCTCTCTCTAGTACTAGCGAATCTCCTAAGTTAAGGTAAGAGTAGATTTTTATTAGGTCTCATAATCTATTCCCGATTTTTGAAAAGGCAAAAGTCAAAGCTAATAGTTTAATGGTTTATGATGGGCGCAAGTCGGGATTTGGTTTATGATGGGCGCAAGGGATTTGAAGGAAGCCTAGTCGACTAGATCTAAAAGCCAAATTCATAAGTCTCTAATTTGGATTTTTAAGGTAAGAAGATTTTCCTAGATTTCTATTAGATTTCATCATTATATACAAGATTTTAACTTTATAAGGAGGATTAACGATTAAATATTATTATAGTAACTCGATAAGGATTTATGATGGAATTAAATATGGATCGGGCAAAAGAAAGAATCCTAAGTTTAAGAAACGAGCGAAGATCTGTTCAAGATTGGCCAATTAGTTGTGGACGAAAACGGCTTCTGAACAACACCTTAGGCAGATAGAAGTTGTGTCGACTAAGGATAACGTCAATATAGAAAGCCTCATTTATCGGTAATCAGGTGTGTAGATTCTTGACACAAAAGCTTTGTTATATTATATGTATGTTATGGGCTAAAAGCCGAAAAAGGTGTGTAGATCTCTATCACACTAGTTAATCTGAATTATATGTATGTTATGGGCTAAAAGTGGAAAATGAGAACAGAATCAGTATCACCCGTAAAGGGTAGGCAAGGGATGCTAGTGCGTAATCATAGAAACTTCTATGTGTATCAAGTATGTAAAATATGTGATCTATTTAGATAGTTTAATTTTTGATTCTTGCATGTATGCATGGGATGGGATTGATTGATTTACGGAAGGGAGGCGGGTCGAGGCGATCGGTGGCTTTGCCACATAGGTCACATAGTGATCGGTCTTTATGATGTAGCATAAATTGTTGATATATTATTAAGGTCGACAATGATCGATGGATTCGCCACATAGGTCCCATAGTGATCGGTCTTTTATGACAGCAAAGATAGTTGTCGATATGGTGTGTAGCGGATGGAGGGTTGATTGTAGAAATCACGGTGTGATGGTTGGTGCGGGTGTGTAGAGGATGGACTCACGTGTTTGGGATGGGCCATGTTGCATATTTTGTTACCCTTGTATACGGGCCAAGGCTCATAATGTGTTTGTGGGCCTCAAGCCTTTTATGTGTTCTCGGATTTGCACATCGAGTCTTGGTGCTCAACCTTTTATTTTTCCCAACATTTCGGTGAGCGGTAGATCGTGAACATGGGACTCGAGGCGGACTCGAGGGGCCATCAAGTTTTATTTCTACACATTATTTTAGGATTTCTTTGTTTATTTTATTTTTATTTGAGATTTTTTTAAGGCCCCTAGTTTTTATTCAACTAAGAAGTTTTCAATGTTATGCAACTTATAAATTTTATGTCAAGGTTTATTTATACTTAATAATACTAATATAATATTTTATTTTTAAAATGTCACTTATTTACTCTAATAATGTCTAATTAACTTACGACTTCCAAAACCAACAAGGCAAAAGTTTTCAATGTACAAGTCGTGACACACCAGATCCAGTCGAAAAGCATGGGTTGGGTTTAGGTGTTACAATTTATATCGAGCCAGTTCAAAACTCTGGCTGTGAAATGGGTCTAAAATATGTTTTAGATTTTTTTTTGGTTCGAGGACATGGCCTTCGAGTCTACCGGCACTCAATCCACCCAGGTAAGTATTATAAACTCTTGTTGTGTTATTTATGTGGGTTTAATGAGCTTTATGGGACGTAGACTATCTAGGTTAGAACTTGATGGACTCTAGGCTTAGGCAAACAACTCTTCAATTCCATAAGACTTAACTTCACTAAAACAAAACTGTAAACGAGTCACAAGACTAAGGTGTGGCAATAGGCATATGCATGTCTAGGAGTAGATCCAGAAGAGCTTGGTATTTAAGCAGTCCAAGTGACTCACCTCCTCTTCAGAGGAATCTTACCTGGTGCATAGTGGTTGTTCACTTTAGCCATGACAGGGTGTGGCAATAGGCATACGCATGCCTAGGAGTGGATTCAGGGAGAGCTTGGTATTTAAGCAGTCCTAGTGACTCACCTCCTCTTCACAGGAATCTTACAGTGCGTAGTACTGCTCACTCTAGCTATAAGGACTTGTTCAAATTTGAACCCATAATTAAAACCCAAAGGGACCAACCCTCCTATTTTACAACCAAAACCCTAAGTTTTGTACACTTCGAGAAAAAAATACATTTGATTTGAAAATGTTTGCAACTATGAAGAAAATTACCAAATTACCCTTGTTATGCAAAATGACCAAAATAATACGATTTGTAAAATTACCAAATTACCCTTGTTTTGTAAAATTATCGAAATACCCTTGAATCACAAAATTACCAAAATACCTCGGATCACAAAATTATCGAAATACCCACAATTTCAAAATTATCGAAATACCTGAATTTCAAAATTATCGAAATACCCCTAAATTTTAAAATTACTGAAATGCCCCAGAATTTCAAAATTACCGAAATACCCTCAGATTTTAAAATTTTCAAATGCCTCAAATTCCAAAATTACCAAAATACCCTCGATTTCCAAAATTACCAAAATATCCCCGAGAATGCAAAATTACCAAAATACCCTTATTTTATGAAATCATCAAGGAACCTCATTTCAAAAAAAAATTACGAAAATGCCCTTGTAGGATAAAATTACGAAAAATACCCTTGGGTAGTGGAAAACAACAACAATGACAACCACAACACTTTTCTGTCATGAATGCGAGTTCATGAATGTTGATGATTGAATGAATAAACTTGAGACTGTAGTGTGTGTATGAATTGAAGAACTACTTTTAGAACTATTAATCATAAGACATTCGCGATAAATCGGTGGAAAGAAATAATGATTCATAAAATTTCTAATCAGATAAACGCAAATCGGTAGAATAAGTACAAGGGGACGAAGACGCTTCAGATGCGAATAATATTGCGTACCCTACCATAGTATGCTAAGTGTTTATTTTGGCTTTAGAATTAGAGTGCGCAGCAAAAGCATAGTGGTGAGACTCAGGTAGAATGATTACTAGTTAGTTGGAAATTTCGAGGACGAAATTTCTTTAAGGATGGTAGAACTGTAACATCCTAAATTTTTGGGCCTATTGTTTAATGGGTGAATATGTGGAATGAGTTAATTTAAGTGTTAGGGGTCCAAATTAGGCTCAGGCTTAGGCAGAGGCCTTGATTAAAATTATTTGTTTGGGCATTATAGGGTTTAAACGGTAGTATCTATGTTTAAAATACCAAAGTGGGCTTGTGGCCCAATCTTAGGAGGTGACGCCACACACAATGAGTAAGGGGCCCAAATTTAAGTTTCATGGAGACCAATTCTTTTAATTTAAGTTAGCTAAATTTTGGGCATTAGGATTAGGTAGAGTGGATGGTAACAAGGCTAAAATTTAGGGGTTTTAATGTTTAAAATATGTGGATAATAAGCAGATAAAGGCTATTATTTAGGAATTTATTTTATGTGGATAATAAGCAGATAAAGACAAGATCTAGGGATTTTGTAACATCCTGAACTAGGGGTTGTTTGTAATTTAATTATTTTTCCCATATGTGTGCTTGAAGAAATATATATGCTTGATTGCTTGACATATTTTAGGGTCTAGTCATAACCCCGGGCTAGGTCTGACTTAGGGCTGAAAATTTCTTTTTAGTGCCTAAGAGAAGGGAGCTAGGTGAGATAGGGGTTAAGAGAAAATTTTGGGAGAAGTTGGACACAAGGAATTAATTGGCATAGTGGCTTGGGGTGCTAAAGTGCAGGGGAGTGCAGGAGGGAGGACTCACGTTCGAGTCCTGATGGAAGCGCAAGGATGTTTTATTTTTGCCTTTGGCGTTAAGGCAAGGGGGAGCTAAGGAAGGAGCGCTTAAAAGGGATTGTAAGGGGGTTATGTCACGAAATGAGTCAGTAGCAAAGTGTCATAGGATGCTGCCTTAAGGGCCTGGAGGAGACGCCTGGGGCAGGACTAGAGTTTGAATCATGGTGGCCGCATGGGACGTGTTTATTTTTGGGCTTTTTGGCATTAAAGAGGAAGGGGTTAAGCTGGGAAGGGCTTAAAAATAAATGGCGAGGTTGTTGGACATGAAAGTCGATGTGGAAGAGTGGCTGGATGCGTGGGATGTCTCAAAGAGGTCTTGGGTTCAAACCTAGGGCGAGAACATGGATGGATTTTATTTTTTATTTTTTGGAGTCAAGGAGAAAAGCTGGTAGCCTGCACATGGACTCTCAAACGGTTGGGGATAAGATTGATAATTTCCGCTGGAAGAGTTGGATAAATGCTGGCTTTTATTTTTTTATTATTTATTTATATAGTTAAGATAGAAAGAGTGGACTTATTTTAATTGTTTTGGATAGGTGATATAGGGATAAAATAAGAGATTTTATGGGGATTAGATAAGTAGAAGTGTGATGGCCGATTATAGGATTCATTAGAGTAGTATTTTCGGCTTTGAAAGGTGATTAAGGAGTGTATGCCGATTTTTAGTAAAGAGAATTCTTTTTTTTCAAACCATTTGGTGCCTTGCCGAAATTCTTCTCATCTTTCTTTTGAAACCTTGATTTTATATTTCTTCCAAATAAGGTGGTAGCCGAACCTCATAGCCATTCTCTACTCTCTTTCTCATCACCATTTGGGTGCCTTCGGTCACAAATTGCTCCAACTGTTTCTTCGTAGAGGGTGATTCCGAGAAGTAATCATTGTGGTAAGCCAAGAGTGGTAAGTGCTCCTATTTGGTATTCGGTTCCTCTACTTTTCTATTGTTATGCCGAAAGCTTGGGTTAGGCCTTGGTAGGGTTGGCCGAATAGGTGTGGGGTCTTAATAGTGTATCTTTTGTGTGTAGCCGACGCTAAGGGGCTTTGAAGGTGTCCTTCAGGTTTCGCTTCTTCAAGGTAAGGTGACATATAGTTTTGGCCAAGGGCTTTGAATATGGATTTATGTATTAAAATCGAATCTGACATATGGTGTGTAGGATCTCGACAAGTCAAGTGACAATTTCGGGATTTCGATAAGTTTGGTAAGTGATTAGTCATATTCGGCCAAAGGCCATTTTTGGTATCTAAAGTATAACCGATTGTGTGCCATAGATCTAGGGGCTAATCGGCCAAGGCAAACAAAGGCTTCGAGATTTAAACTCGTTTTGGTAAGTGATAGTAAGTTTCGGCCTAAGGCCATATTTCTGGTACAATTAATCCTTCAGGATTATTAGTATAACCGAATGGCTATTAGATCTTAAAGTTTATGTGTTGGCCGATTGTAGGGGGAAACAACCTCTCGGTGTTTCGCTAGTTTAGTTCGAGATTTGCTAGTCTCACTAGTAAACAGGTGTGTAAAACTCTTTACACACTTTATTAGTTAGCATTGCTATTATGTTGCCTTTTAATCATTGTGGTAGTGATTTGCTTGTGGACATGAGCATGGATTCCGGGTAAGTCACTTGTGATTTAAAATCTATTATGGTTGACATGATGGGTAATATTCTATGCCATGACTATTATGCATGATTTATGATAACATGTTAAGAATGATAAGAGCATGTTGGTAATGGGATTGATGAGAGGAGGATTTTCTCTATGGGTCACGGTGGTTTTCAAGATATGGCCACATCAGTTAATTGTCACCAAGTGGTTTTGACCACACCGTTGTTAAATTGTGACTAAGTCCTAGTGGTTTGGTACCACCAGTGGTTTTGACCACATATTGATAAATTGTGACCTATGGTCATCGTTGGTTTTGACCACACGATGGGTTGGCCCCATCACTTGATTTGTGACTCTAATCACCAGTGGTTTTGACCACCAGTGGTTTTGACCACACGGGGTTGCTAAAGGAGTATGGATGGTTAGTTTGGGTTGCATGTTTGCATGTTATACTAATAACTTGTGTATGAGTTGCACTTAGAGTTGGGGATTTATACTGAGTCTTGGTGACTCACCCTTCCCATATTATTTTGCGAGATGAGTAGATCGCGGAGATGGGCCAAGAGGACTCGAGGCGGCCATGTTTGTTCCTTAGAATTGGGATTTTATTTGATACAGTTTAAGTTTATTTATTTTCTAAATTTTGATTTGGGTTGTAATAAGGTCGCTAGTTTATTATTTTTATGTTTACATAGTTGTTTTTACTTTACTTATACTATATTACAAATGAAACTATAAAATGTTAAGTGAATCGGTTAAAAGTAACATTTTCAAAATTAAGTAACTTCTACGAGTTTTCAAAGATGTTACCATCGGGTAGCAAAAATTCACCAAGTCAACCATAACTTTGGAGGTTCTAAATAAAAATAAATGATCAAATGTTTTCAAAGGTTTTCAACTCAAAATCAATCCCTCCCGAGTTTTATCAAACACTGTTTTATAACCATCACAATATTTTTTAGTTTTCACTAGAAAATCAAAATATTTCAAACATTTTTACTCCGTGACATACCAGATCCGATTAGGGCTCATGGGCTGGGTTTGGGGTGTTATATTTTTGGTATCAGAGCCCGGCTCAAAACTCAGCTGTGGGGGCCCAGGGCCCAAAACATTTTTGTAAGCCTTTGTGAATTATTATGGAAATGGTTTTCAGTCTGAAAGCATGGCATCGAGTCTCCGGCACCTATCCGCCCAGGTAAGTATCTTTGACTGTTCTGTGAATACTTGATAGGGGTAAATGGGTAACTTGGGAACATAGATAGAATGATAGGTACTTGAACTCTAGGACTAGTCTACCCCAACTACTACATAAGGCTTAATTGCTTAATTAAACAAACCTATGTCTAAGTCACCGAAGTTAGGGTGTGGTAACCATGTGCGCATGTCTAGGATTGGTATTGGTAGGAGCTTGGTATTTAAGCAATCGCGTGACTCACCTTCTCTCCACTCGGATCCTACAGTGCATAGCTTGGCTCACCCTAACCGGAGGACTTAATCATGGGCTAAACCCTAACTAAAACCCGAAAGGGAACTAGCCTTATTTTCATAAAAACCCTAGTTTTAAAACTCTTAAAATTTCTTTTAATTTGTGAGAACTATTGTTTCACAACATTTTTTCTGAAAAATATCCGATTTGTGGAATTACTAAAATACCCTTAGTGGTAAAATTACAAAAACGCCCTTGGTTTATGAAATTCCCAAAATACCCACAATTTTAATCAAAATTTCCATTACATATAAAGTGCCCAAAAACCTTAATTTGCAAAATATCAAAAATATCATGATTTTCGAAAATTATGAAATTGCCCCTAACCAACAAAATTACCAAAATGACCCTGATTTTCAAAATTTTTACAACACTATCAACTTGGAAAACAAATTCTCAAAAAGAACCCTCAAAGTTTTGCAACGTTTGGAAATACCCCGGAATCATCAAACTTTACAAAGTTACCCTAATTTATTACCAAAATGCCCCTGAGCTTCAAAATCACCAAAATACCCCGAATTTCAAAATTTTTCAAAATACCCCGAGAATTTAAAAGTTCCAAAATACTTTTTGACAAAATCATTCTAGAACTTCTATTTTTGAAAATTTACAAAAATACCCTTGTAGGTTAAAATTACGAAAATACCCCCGGGTAGTGAAATGATGAAAATGCTCCTACACGTTAGTTATGGTCTGTGAATGTTGTTTGTGTGATGGATGTACTTAGAACTAGGAGATAAGTCTGAAACTGGAACTATAGGTAGATTCAATTTCGAAAGAATCACTTCAAAAAAATTAATTCCCATAAAATTGCTCGTGGGTAAATAGTGAATAGTATTAATAATGCATAAAATTCTTAATCAGATAAACCGCGAACGAGAAGAATGAGCACAAGAGGTCATGGACGTCCACCGCGTGGCCGTGGTAGGGGTAGGATAACCTTGTCGGAGCCAGCAGGATCTGGTCATGGGTCTCGAAATGTGATGCCGGATCGCTTACGATGAAACCGAGTTTCAAGATCGGATCGGTGGAACGATGTAGTATCCCAAGCCGTACTACAAGTGTTGGAACGAGTTACCGAGGTAGGCAGTGCAAGAGCCCTAAATCGTGGTTGAACGACTCGGGCTAATGGAGCGAAGTGTTTAGAGGAGTTTAGAGTGGCACCCCCGGTCAATGCGGAGTATTGGTTGGAATCAATGGAGAGGATCATGGATGACCGGATTTTACTGGTGAGGAAAAGTTGAAGGTATAATCTCTCCGCTTGGGATGAGTCATTTCAGTGGTGGCTCACCGTAAGGGATGGAGCGATGGCGAAGGACCTCACATGGGAATTCTTTAAAGCTGCTTACCAAAAGAAATACATAGGAACTAGCTATGTGGATGCGCAGCGGAAGGCTTTCTTGAACCTGGTTCAGGGTAATAAGACAGTGGCGGAGTATGAGGCCGAATTTCTCCGGTTGAGTAGGTATGCTCGTGGTATTGTGGGTACCGAGCATGAACACTGTGTCAGATTCGAGGATGGGCTGAGAGATGAGCTGAGGATGATGATAGCTCCACAACAGGAACGGGATTTCGCTGTCCTAGTGAAGAAGTCTAAGGTTGCTGAAGGGGTAAGACAGTCAGTTAGGCGGAATTAGGATAGGAGTTGGAATAAGAGGAGCTCCGGATCTTCGAGATTTTTTGGTAACCAACAGAAGAGGATGAGATATGGTGGGTCAGATCAGGCTGCTAGGCCTACTATTGCTGCTGCTAATCCTCAATGGCCGCCACGGTGTGCTTGGTGTGGAAAGTCTCACACGGGGGAGTGTTGGAATGGTAATCGGGGATGCTTCGAGTGTGGATCCATGGAACATCAAGTTAGGGATTGTTTGAAAAAGCAGCTAGGCTAAGGTTAGAGGGTCAGGATCGTGCACCGAATAGGAGGGATAACCAACAGCCACCGAGAGGTTGTGGCGCAGGAAGAGGAGGTAATGGTGCTGGCAGTGGTCGTGGAGCACCGAGGGGAGGTACTAGTGGTACTGAGGCTAGGCAACCTAGTTTGGTCTATTTCATGACGCGTCAAGAGGAGGGCGACGCACCGGACGTCATAACCGGTATGTTCTTGATCTTTGGAGTACCCTATAGTACCTTAATTGATATTGGCTCAACCCACTCATACATTGCTAGTAGTGTAGTGGAAACTCTGCACTTAGATTCTGAACTTACTTCTAGGAAGATGGCTGTATTAAGCCCTCTAGGTCACTCTGTAGAAGTAAGTAAAGTCTATAGGAATGTACCCCTAGAACTCCAAGGGGTTGTGTTCTTGGCTGACTTGATGGAACTACCGTTTCAGGAGTTCGATCTAATCCTCGGGATGGATTGGCTAGTAAAGAATCAGGCTAGCCTGGATTGTGCAGCTAAGCACATGGTAATAAAGACCGTGGAAGGTGATGAGGTGGTGATGATAGGTAAAAGGAGAGACTACCTATCTAATTTGGTTTCGGTATTAAAGGCAGAAAAGATGGTTAGGAAGGGTTGTGAAGCATATGTAGTGCATGTCTGTACTTTGGAAGCTAAGGGTGCACCTGTGAGAGATGTTCGGACCATACGGGATTATGTTTATGTGTTTTCGGAGGAACTCCCGGGTTTACCTCTGAACCATGAGGTCGAATTTGGTATAGATTTGTTACCCGAAATCGCACGGTATCTATAGCTCCGTATCTAATGGCACCGAAAGAATTGGTAGAGTTGAAGGCTCAGATCCAAGAATTATTGGATAGAGGGTTCATCCGACCAAGTGTATCGCCTTGGGGAGTTCCAGTGCTTTTTGTCAAGAAGAAGGATGGAACAATGAGGCTGTGTATAGACTATCGACAGCTGAACAAGCTGACAATAAAGAACAGGTACCCTTTGCCCAGGATTGATGATTTGTTCGATCAACTCAAGGGTGCATCGGTGTTTTCTAAGATTGACCTTAGGTCAGGGTACCATCAACTTAAGGTGAAGGAGGCTGATATCCACAAGACGGCATTCCATACTCGGTATGGGCACTACAAGTTTCTGGTAATGCCTTTTGGTTTAACGAATGCACCGCCGCATTTATGGATATTATGAACCGGGTTTTCCAACCCTATCTGGACCGATTCATCATGGTGTTCATAGATGACATTTTGGTGTACTCGAAGTCAGAAGAGGAGCATGACGCACATCTTCACGTGGTTACGCAAGTTCTAAGGAGAAAGCAGGTTGTACGCCAAATTCAAACAAGTGTGAGTTTCGGCTTAAGGAGGTAACTTTTCTAGGGCATGTTGTTTGTTAGAGGAATCGGGTGGATCCTCGTAAGATTGAGGCAAGATTGGAATGGAAACCACCAAAGTCGGTTACGAAAATTTAAAGTTTTTGGGGTTGGCAGGATATTATAAGAGATTCGTGGAAAATTTCTCCTTAATTGCAGCACCGTTGACTAAGCTGCTGAGGAAAGGAGTTTCGTTTGTGTGGTTTGAGAAGCAACAAGAGAGTTTCGATAAGCTGAAGAGGATCTTGACAGAAGCACCAGTCTTGATTAAGCCTGAGGCAAGAAAGGAATTCACTGTGTATTGTGATGCATCGCATACTGGTTTAGGGTGTGTGCTGATGCAAGAAGGGAAGGTGGTCGCTTATGCGTCACGGCAGTTGAGGCCTCACAAAGCCAACTATCTGACATATGATTTGGAATTGGCTGCTATGGTTTTTGCCTTGAAGATTTGGAGGCACTATCTGTATGGGGAGAAGTCGGTAGTGTACACAGATCACAAGAGTTTGAAGTACCTCTTGACTCAGAAAGATTTAAATCTGAGGCAACGGAGGTGGATTGAGTTGCTGAAGGACTACGACTGCTCAATCGAATACCATCCGGGTAAGGCTAATGTGGTAGCTGATGCATTGAGCCGAAAGGTGGTAGTGGATTTGCGAGCAATATTTTCTCACCTAAGTCTCTATAAGGATGGGAGCCTTTTGGTAGAGTTACAGGTGAAGCCGTCTTGGATTGATGAGGTCAAAGAAAGGCAGATGACTGACGAAGCTTTGAGTACTCGGAGGTTACAAGTACAGAATGGTGAGGCCGAAGGGTTCAGCTTGGGTAGTAATGGAGTGTTGTATTTTCAGGGGAGAGTATGTATGCCTAAGGATGATGATTTGAGGCAGCAAATCCTTAAAGAAGCTCATAGCAGTCCGTACGCTATGCACCCGAGAAACAGCAAGATGTATCGGGATTTAAGGGAGCAATTTTGGTGACCGGGTCTTAAGCGAAAGTAACCGAGTTGGTGGGCAAGTGTTTGACATGCCAGCAAGTTAAGGCTAAGCATTAATTGCCATCGTACATTATAGTAGATAAAGATCCCACAGTGGAAATAGGAGGAGATTACTATGGATTTCGTAAGTGGGCTTCCCCTTATGCCCAGTAAGAAAGATGCAGTTTGGGTAATAGTAGATCGGTTGACCAAGTCGGCCCATTTCATACCGGTAAGGGTTGACTACTCGCTTCAAAGGTTAGCCAAGCTGTATATAGCAGAGATAGTGCGGTTGCATAGAGTACCGGTGTCTATTATCTCAGATCGGGATCCCCGATTCACTTCGAGATTTTGGAAGGCCTTACATTAGGAGTTAGGCACGAGGTTGAATTTCAACACGGCTTTTCATCCGCAATCTGATGGACAATCTGAGAGGGTAATCCACGTGTTGGAAGACATGTTAAAGGGTCGTGTTTGGACTTAGTGGTAGTTGGGAGGAGTACCTACCTTTGGAAGAATTCGCTTATAACAATAGTTATCAAGCGAGTATTCAGATGGCACCATATGAGGCGCTGTATGGTCAGAAATGCCATACTCTTACGTGTTAGTCAGAGCTGGGAGAATGTTGGATGTTGGGTTTGGAGTTAGTGGCGGAGACGGAAGATAAGGTTAGAGTAATTTGGGCTCGTCTTAAGGAGGCGTCGGATAGGCAGAAATCCTACGCCGATCTTAAGCCCAGGGATGTGGAGTATGCAGTGGGCGATAAGGTCTTCCTGAAGGAATCACCTTGGAAGAAGGTGCTGAGGTTTGGCCAAAAGGGCAAGCTAAGCCCTAGGTTCATCAGGCCGTACACAGTGTTGAAACGCAGGGACCCAGAGCTTACCGACTTGAGTTGCGGTAGAATTGAGCCAGATCCATGATTTCTTCCATGTTTCGATACTGAGGTGCTATCGGTCAGATCCATCACACGTAGTGCCTGTTGCAGAAATTAAAGTGAACTCGGACTTGTCTTTCGAGGAGGATCCAGTACAGATTTTGGATCGAGAAGTCAAGGTTTTGAGGAGGAAGTCAGTACCTTTGGTAAAAGTGCTATGGCCAAACCATGGTACGGAAGAGGCCACATGGGAACCCGAGGATGTGATGCGGCAGCAATACCCCCAACTCTTCTGATCCAGGTAATTTCGAGGCCGAAATTATTTTTAAGGGGGGTAGAACTGTAACATCCTGAACTAGGGGTTGTTTGCAATTTAATTATTTTTCCCATATGTGTGCTTGAAGAAATATATATGCTTGATTGCTTGACATATTTTAGGGTCTAGTCATAACCCCGGGCTAGGTCTGACTTAGGGTTAAAAATTTCTTTTTAGTGCCTAAGAGGAGGGAGCTAGGTGAGATAGGGGTTAAGAGAAAATTTTGGGAGAAGTTGGACACAAGGAATTAATTGGCATAGTGGCTTGGGGCACTAAGGTTCAGGGAAGTGCAGGAGGGAAGACTCACGTTTGAGTCCTGATGGAAGCGCAAGGATGTTTTATTTTTGCCTTTGGCGTTAAGGCAATGGGGAGCTAAGGAAGGAGCGCTTAAAAGGGATTGTAAGGGGGTTATGTCACGAAATGAGTCAGTAGCAAAATGGCATGGGATGCTGCTTTAAGGGCCTGGAGGAGACGCCTGGGGCAGGACTGGAGTTTGAATCATGGTGGCCGCATGGGACGTGTTTATTTTTGGGCTTTTTGGCGTTAAAGGGGAAAGGGTTAAGTTGCAAAAATAAATGGCGAGGTTGTTGGACATGAAAGTCGAAGTGGAAGAGTGGCTGGAGGGGTGGGATGTCTCCAGCAGGTCTTGGGTTCAAAACCTAGGGGCAGCAACATGGATGGATTTTATTTTTTTTATTTTTTTTAGAGTCAAGGAGAAGAGCTGGTGGCCTGCACATTGACTCTCAAATGGTTGGGGATAAGTTTGATAATTTCGGCTGGAAGAGTTTGATAAATGCTGGCTTTTATTTTTTTATTATTTATTTATGTAGTTAAGATAGAAAGAGTGGCCTTATTTTAATTGTTTTGGATAGGTGATATAGGGATAAAATAATAGATTTTATGGGGATTAGATAAGTAGAAGTGTGATGGCCGATTATAGGATTCATTAGAGTAGTATTTTCGGCTTTGAAAGGTGATTAAGGTGTGTATGCCGATTTTTAGTAAAGAGAATTCTTTTTTTTCAAACCATTTGGTGCCTTGCCGAAATTCTTCTCATCTTTCTTTTGAAACCTTGATTTTATATTTCTTCCAAATAAGGTGGTAGCCGAACCTCATAGCCATTCTTTACTCTCTTTCTCATCACCATTTGGGTGCCTTTGGTCACAAATTGCTCCAACCGTTTCTTCGTAGAGGGTGATTCTGGGAAGTAATCGTTGTGGTAAGCCAAGAGTGGTAAGTGCTCCTATTTGGTATTCGGTTCCTCTACTTTTCTATTGTTATGCCGAAAGCTTGGGTTAGGCCTTGGTAGGGTTGGCCGAATAGGTGTGGGGTCTTAATAGTGTATCTTTTGTGTGTAGTCGACGCTAAGGGGCTTTGAAGGTGTCCTTCGGGTTTCGCTTCTTCAAGGTAAGGTGACATATAGTTTCGGCCAATGGCTTTGAATATGGATTTATGTATTAAAATCGAATCTGACATATGGTGTGTAGGATCTCGACAAGTCAAGTGACAATTTTGGGATTTCGATAAGTTTGGTAAGTGATTAGTCATATTCGGCCAAAGGCCATTTTTGGTATCTAAAGTATAACCGATTGTGTGCCATAGATTTAGGGGATAATCGGCCAAGGCAAACAAAGGCTTTCGGGATTTAAACTCGTTTTGGTAAGTGATAGTAAGTTTCGGCCTAAGGCCATATTTCAGGTACAATTAATCCTTCGGGATTATTAGTATAGCCAAATGGCTATTAGATCTTAAAGTTTATGTGTTGGCCGATTATAGGGGGAAACAACCTCTCGGGGTTTCGCTAGTTTAGTTCAGGATTTGCTAGTCTCACGAGTAAACAGGTGTGTAAAACTCTTTACACACTTTATTAGTTAGCATTGCTATTATGTTGCCTTTTAATCATTGTGGTAGTGATTTGCTTGTGGACATGAGCATGGATTCCGGGTAAGTCACTTGTGATTTAAAATCTATTATGGTTGACATGATGGGTAATATGCTATGCCATGACTATTATGCATGATTTATGATAACATGTTAAGAATGATATGAGCATGTTGGTAATGGGATTGATGAGAGGAGGGGGATTTTCTCTATGGACTGTCACTAGTGGTTTTGACCACAAGATGGGTTGGCCCCATTAGATTAATTGTGACTTCGGTCACCAGTGGTTTTGACCACACCGTTGTTAAATTGTGACTAAGTCCTAGTGGTTTGGCACCACCAGTGGTTTTGACCACATATTGATAAATTGTGACCTATGATCATCAGTGGTTTTGACCACACGATGGGTTGGCCCCATCACTTGATTTGTGACTCTAGTCACCAGTGGTTTTGACCACCAGTGGTTTTGATGACACGGGGTAGCTAAAGGAGTATGGATGGTTAGTTTGGGTTGCATGTTTGCATGTTATACTAATAACTTGTGTATGAGTTGCACTTCCGGGTTGGGGGTTTATACACTGAGTCTTGGTGACTCACCCCTTCCCATATTATTTTGCGGATGAGTAGATCATGGAGATGGAGCCGAGAGGACTCGAGGCTGCCATGCTTGTTCCTTGAATTGGGATTTTATTTGATCTGCTTTAAGTTTATTTATTTTCTAAATTTTTGATTTGGGTTGTAATAAGGCCGCTAGTTTATTATTTTGGATGTTTACATAGTTGTTTTACTTTACTTATACTATATTACAAATGAAACTATAAAATGTTACATGAATCGGTTAAAAGTAACATTTTCAAAATTAAGTAACTTCTACGAGTTTTCAAAGATGTTACCATCGGGTAGCAAAAATTCACCAAGTTAACCATAACTTTGGAGGTTCTAAATAAAAATAAATGATCAAATGTTTTCAAAGGTTTTCAACTCAAAATCAATCCCTCCCAAGTTTTATCAAACACTATTTTATAACCGTCACAATATTTTTAGTTTTCACAAGAAAATCAAAATATTTCAAACATTTTTACTCCGTGACATACCAGATCCGGTCAGGGCTCATGGGTCGGGTTTGGGGTGTTACAGATTTTTATGATTAAAATATGTGGATAATATGCTGATAAAGGAGGGAGGAGTTAGAGATAATTAAGTCTCTTTTAGATGAGCTAGTAGATTAAGATAAAGGAGAAAAGTTAGGAATTTATCTACAAAGAGAGTAATGGCCAAGAATCCATCACTGAGAGGAGTAAAGAAACCAGCTACTACATGGCAAAGGGTTGCTGAATTTACTATAAATAGGGGGGCTAGCTCCTTGTTTCTGACATTAAATCCTCTCTCTTTTGTGCCGAAATTCCTTAGCTTCTTTCCTCCAAATTTCTTTCTCCAATTTCTCTAAAAGACGAAAACTCCATTATTCTCTTCTTACTTCTAAAAGCCAAAAACTCCATTATTCTCTTCTTTCTCCTAAAAGCCGAAAACTCCATTATTCTTTTCTTTCTTCTAAAAGCTGAAAACTCCATTATTCTCTTCCTTTTCTAAAAAGTCGAAATCTCTGTAGTTTTTATTTTATTCATCCTATTTGAGAAATTGTTCTATACTTCTGGCATTTAAATCCTCCATTGACATTGTCGAATTCTCTCTTTAGTACTAGCCGAATCTCCTAAGTTAAGGTAAGAGTAGATTTTTTATTAGTTCTCATAATCTATTCCCGATTTTTGAAAAGGCAAAAGTCAAAAGCTAATAGTTTAATGGTTTATGATGGGTGGCAAGTCGGATTTGAAGGAAGCCTAGTCGACTAGATCTAAAAGCGAAATTCATAAGTCTCCAATTTGGGATTTTTAAGGTAAGAAGATTTTCCTAAATTTCTATTAGATTTCATCATTATATACAAGATTTTAACTTTATAAGGAGGATTAACGATTAAATATTATTATAGTAACTCGATAAGGATTTATGATGGAATTAAATATGGATCGTGCAAAAGAAAGAATCCTAAGTTTAAGAAACGAGCGAAGATCTCATTGCTCGAGATTGGCCAATTGGTTGTGGACCGCTTCGAACAACACCTTAGGCGGATAGTAGTTGTGTCGACTAGGGATAGTGTCGATATAGAAAGCCTCGTTTTATGGTAATCAGGTGTGTAGATTCTTGACACATAAGCTTTGTTATATTATATGTATGTTATGGGCTAAAAGCCAGAAAAGGTGTGTAGATCTCTATCACACTAGTTAATCTGAATTATATGTATGTTATGGGCTAAAAGCCGAAAATGAGGTCAGTATGAATAGTCGTATTACCCGTAAAGGGTAGGCAAGGGATGCAGTACGTAATCATAGAAACTCCTCTATGTGTATCAAGTATGTAAAAATATGTGATCTGTTTAGTTAGTTTAATGTTCGATTCTTGCATGTATGCATGGGATAGGATTGATTGATTTGGAAGGGGAGCGGTCGCGAGGCGATCGGTGGCTTTGCCACATAGGTCACATAGTGATCGGTCTTTATGACAAAAGACATTGTCGATATATTATTAAGGTCGACAATGTCGGTGGTTTCGCCACATAGGTCACATAGTGATCGGTCTTTATGTCAAAAGACAAATTGTCGATATGGTGTGTAGCGGATGGAGGGTTGATTGTAGAAATCCCACGGTGTGATGGTTGGTACGGGGTGTGTAGAGGATGGACTCATAGGTTTGGGATGGGCCACGTTGCATATTTTGTTACCCTTGTATACGGGCCAAGGCTCATAATGTGTTTGTGGGCCTCAAGCCTTTTATGTGTTCTCGGGATTTGCACATCGAGTCTTGGTGACTCAACCTTTATTTTTCCCAACATTTCGGTGAGCGAGAGATCGTGAACATGGGAGCCGAGGCGGACTCGAGGGCCATCAAGTTTTATTTCTACAAATTATTTGGGATTTCTTTAAGTTTATTTTATTTTATTTGGGATTTTTTAAGGCCCTAGTTTTTATTCAACTAAGAAGTTTTCAATGTTATGCAACTTATAAATTTTATGTCAAGGTTTATTTAAACTTAATAATACTAATATAAGATTTTATTTTTAAAATGTCATTTATTTACTCTAATAATGTCTAATTAATTTATGACTTCCAAAACCAACAAGGCAAAAGTTTTCAATGTACAAGCCGTGACACGCCAGATCCAGTCGAAACGCATGGGCCGGGTTTGGGTGTTACATAAAACATGTCATGTGACGCTTTTTCATTAGCTAAAGTTGCCTAACAGTTTTTTTTAACATCGGTTACAAAATGGATCAATAATAAAAGAAATCGATACTTTAGATGCCAAATTGGGACAAAAAAATTTAAGTGCCAAAGTAAAAAAAAGTATACTTTATAAGTGTGCATAAGCTGGGCTGGTTTAGGCTGGGCTCAGCTAAAAATTTAGGCACATTTGTTAGGTCCAGGCTTGCCCCAAAAAATGGGCCTAAAATTTTTCTCAGGCCCGACTTGGCCCCCCATATTAATTTTTATATTATTTTTATATACTTTTAAGATATATAATATATCAAACATACAAAAACATCAAAATAAATATTTCCCAACAAATTGAAATTAAATTTTAAAAATTATGTGTAATAGGCCCAATTTGCTCGGGACCATGTAAATAAAACAAACTAGAATAAAAACAAAAAATAAAAAATAATAAACCAAAGTCCAGTTTACAGTCCATTTACAAAGCCCAAATTTGCAAATTTACCTGTAACCCCTTACACCCCAAACTTACGCGGCCCAAAAAGGCCCAAAACCTAAACAATTTCAGAAGGACCTAGGGTTTTTGAAACCCTAGGCGCCTCAAGCACCCAGTGCAGCTGTAACACCAGACCTTCCTCACACCGCAATCAGCGCCTAAGTAGCACTCTGCCGCCTGATTTCTTGTCGTTCACCTGCAAAAAGGAAAGAAAAAGAGCAGCAAACATGGCAAGAAAAAACATGATAGAATTTTTTGTATTATTTTTAGGGTTAATCTGACCTTCTTTCCCATGCATTTCTTAGGGCTTTCGGGTATGCCACGTCGCATTCCCGATTATCCAGATGCTTACGCTGGATGGATTGCCCTTAGCAGTTTTGGTTCTTACATATCCGTTGTTCGTTTTTTTTATTTGAATCTGTTCCTTATTTTTTTCTTCAAAGGGTTTTCTTTTTTTAAAATATATAAGAGTTTTTTTAAAGGAAATAAAAAAAAGGGAAATTACCCTTTTTTTTGGGTTTTCGGCCATTGTATACGTCGGCGGTGAACGGCAGCAAGCGGCAGTGATGGCACCAGAGTCTCGCCAAGCACTCGCCAAATTTTGGGCTGATAGGGAGAGAAGAAGAGGAGAGATTTTTTTTTAAAAAAAAGGGTTGGAAAACTGAAATTTTTGTCAAAAATTTGACATTTATAGCCTAGCCCATATGACGTCGTTTTGGGAGTATGTATCAGGTGCCAAAACGGCACCATTTCATGGCTACCCGCGCGCGAATCGACTCAACCCGGGGAGGATCGTGTGTTTCTGTAAAATGGGCTATTTATCGCTTTAGCCCTTTCGCATTTTTTATTTTTTTAATTCAGTTTTTTAATTATAATTCGCCCTAGTAATTTTCTTACTGATTCATTTTAGTCCCCCTTGATGCCGTGCGTTTTGGGTTGGGGGAATAATTTCTCAATTAGTCCCTATCTTTTTAGGGCGTGTTACAATTCGGTCATTTTGCCTCATTCTATTTCTATTTCTACCCTAAAATTTTATTTTTGCTTTCAATTTAATCCTTTATGTCATTATTGCTATTTTATTATTAAAATTAATTAATTTAAATTATTATTAATATTAATATTAATATTATTATTATTATTTTAGTATTACTTTTATTATTTTTATTACCACCACTATCATCATCATCATCATCATCATCATCATCATCATTATTATTATTATTATTATTTATTTTTACCTTTATTATTTATTTATTAATATACTTTCATTATTGTTTATTATTATTATTTATTTTACTATTATTTTTATTATTGTACATAGTATTTATTTATTTGTTTATTGATTTATTATTAACATTTTTTGTTTTTATTTTTCATCTTTTTGCTTATTATTTATTATTCGTTTTAATTATTGTTTCCTCATTTCACTTTATTATGCATGTGTATTATAATTCATCCTCCATTTTATTATAAAATCACATCACATTTTATCCGATTTTGGAAATAAGCAATTACTTCGTGTTCTAAGATTTGAAAGAAATCATACCCTAACTTACTGGGTTTTGATTTTTCTCATCGAATCTAAATAACTAATTATTTTTATTTAAAGCATAAACTTCAAATCAAAACTTATACTCGGGAATTCAAAATGTTGTATCCTAACTTATTGAATACGATATTTTGTGTCTCGAGGTATGAATTTTATACAAATAAAGGCAAGCTTAATTCCGAAGTCTTAAGACGTTACATCCTAACTTATTGGGTGTGACATTTTATTTCCTTGAGATAAGTGAGTTCTAGCTTTGTTACAAATAAAAGAATCGTATTTTAAATTTTTCTAATTTTTGACATTAGGACATTAATTAATCAAATCGGTACAAATTTTGGGCGTTTTGAGGGTGCTAATCCTTCCTCATATGTAACCGACTCCCGAACTCATTTTTCTAAATTTCGTAGACTAAAATCATTGTTTTAATAAATCAAAATGTTTTTTTATTAATATGATCATTTTCAAGGTGACCCGATCACACCTCGAAAAAAATTGGTGGCGACTCTACTTTTGTTTTTAAAGTAGACCCCTGTTTTTCAAAAAAAAAAATCGTTTCGACAGCTTGGCGACTCCACTGGGGACACCGAGAGAGTCAAGCCGTAAAATTGATTATTTTCTGTCCTTTGTCAGAAATTTGAAAATTTGATTTGAAAATTACGATTATTTTATTGCATTTGTTTGGGTCATTTAGTTGGTTGTGATTTGAGTGTCTAGAGTACTCTTGCATCATATTGCATGACCGTTGTGGTCACACCTTTTAAGTGAGAGTGAGAAGCTACTCCTTCGTGAGGTTTTCACCTCCATGCAGGATAGCGGATTGCTTTCGGGATACATCCGTACCTATGTCTTCGTGATATTTTCATCTCCGTGCAGCCATAGGAAAATGTATTCCCCTGAATTGAACCCGGTCCGTATGAGCCTATAATTGGTGAGGATTAAGGAATCTTCCAGTTCAGGTACCTGTTCTTTAGAACCAAACTGCATGTAGAAAGCTTTAAGAGCTTACCCTAGGTAGAGCTACGCCGAACCATTGCAATCACCCAGGTAGGTGCTTAATTATTTGACATTTGCCTTGAATTTTATTTTTGATACTGACTTGTGTTTTGTTGAATTATTATTTTTTGTCTTTTTATCGAAAATCAAAATTTGATTTTGATTCTTTCGCCGCATGAGTTTGTACCGTGTCATATGTTTGTTGTGGTTTGAGTCTTGTGGAATATTCCCGCATCATATTGCACGACCGTTATGGTCATTCCTTTTAAGTGGGAGTGAGAAACTATGCCTTCGTGAGGTTTTCACCTCCGCATGGGCTAGTGGACTGCTTTCGGGATACATTCGTACCTATGTCTTCGTGAGGTTTTCACCTCCTCATGGCCATAGAGAAATGTATTCCCCTGAACTGAACTCGATCCATATGAGCCTATAATGGGTGAGGATTGAGGAATCTGCTGGTTCAGGTACCCTCCCTTTAGAACTAAGCCACATATAGTGATCCTTAAGAGACAACCCTAGATAGAGCTATATTAAACCCTAGTGGTCACCCAGATAGGTGCCCTATTTTATTATTTATTTCTCTTGTGCGAACGTGTTCTATTTTGTTTTGATTGCATTGCATTCACATCATTGAAAAGAGGTGTTGATTCAGATTAGATTGCTAAATAGAAGAGTATGCCATGAGAAAATGGATTTCTTGATAAAGTGGATTATAATACGGTCGTCTGAATATGGTCCAAGTAAACAAAATGAGAGAAGACTGATAGCCCGTGAAGGAATACAAGACTTTATTGCTCAAGGATTCAAGCTGACAAAGACTATTCAAGAATCACGGTGTCTCGGCTTTCTTGAAAAGGCTAACAAGCATTGCGAGGATACGTAAGTAATGAGTCGCGACCCAAGCAAAAAGGAGCTAGTGGAGGCATCTATTAGAAGTTTGCAAGATTTGACCTTTTGAAGAAGGGATTGATGTTTTTGCTTGAATATGAGGGCAAGGCCACATCTGTAATCAATTTTATGTAAATAAATTTACTTTCTAGAAAAGTTGTTCTAATGGAATTGAATTCATAATCAACGCCTCTCTTTCTTTTGCATTCATTCCATGCATCTGCATTGCATTGCATCATTTGCATTAGACTTTTACAAAAGGGACCCTAATTAGTTGAAGTTATTTTAGAAAAGGAAGGAAAGAAAAAAAGTTAATCTGGAAACTAAACATCGATATGGTACTCGAGCTAAGACAAGAGATATGGATCAAAGATTAAAAAGACTCAAACAGTTCCAAAGAGACATGTAAAGACCAGTTGCAAGAGCAGTTGACAAAGATCCAACAAGATATGAGGGAACAAATGATGGAAGCCCAAAGGAACATGGTGGCTCAAATGACACAGCTACTGAATGGGGCAATAGACAAGGAAAAAGTCCCATGACTAATGCTGGAGAAGATAATGAGGATTACCTTCCCGGTTTTACCCCATCGCATGCACAAACACAACCTGAAGCATATCCTCAAAGGCCATCTATTACAATTAGCCCTCAACAAAGTCAAGCTGATACTAGGGTACCCATGAATTTCTAAATTGGCTCAGGATCTAACCCAGGAGATAACCCTGCTAATCCTATTATCCCTGATTTAGATATAGTGGAGAGGGAACCGAGGAACGAAGTTTCCAAGCCCTTGCATATTTAGAGTATTTTGAATAATGGGACCGTGAAAGAGATACCTGTATTTTTAGAGCTAATCTAGAGTAATATTCAAAACACACTTGTTGTCTTAAGCCTAGAGGCAATAAGAACCCTTTTGTGAAATAGGCTTGTGTCCAGAATTTTTATTTTAATAAAATGCATTTTTTTGAGCAAATATTCTTTTATTTTTTCCATTTCATACTGTACAAATGATTGTTCTTAGTTTGTTTCTTTTGTTCAAGTATTGTTTCATTCTTCATTCATTACCATACAAATAATCATTCTTCGAATCATTTATTCTTTAGAATCTTCCTTCAAACCTATAATAGGTTTCCAAATATCAACGATGTGAGCAACGTTGCTACTGTCTCAGAGTCTCTTTTGAGTGAGATATGTGTCTAGAGAGATCTCATGACTTTAAAGGTGACAGAGATTGTAACCTATCTTCTGATTTGTTAAGAATGGTAGAACAAGATGAAAAATAGATCCTACCTTATATAGGGTTAGTAGACATTGCGAGCCTAGAAAAGAGGTGAAGATTGTAGCCTAGTTCATCACAGAAATAAAGCGAGACATCATTGAGTTATTTTCAAGAATTCAAAGATGTTTTTGCACGATCATATCAAGACACGCTTGGGAAAATCTTAAAAGAGGTCTGTAAGGATGTCAGAAGGACACATGCTAATGGTTTTACAATAGCTAGGCTAATTATAAGTTTCGGGTACTATTGGTCCACCATAAAAGGGAGATTACTTCAGTTATGTCATAAATGCCAAATTGAGGAAGACAAGACTTATGTACTTCATCTATTTCTTCACGGATTTTCTATATGTGAAGAATGGATATTATGGAGCCGATCTCTTCAAAAGCTTCTAGTCGATATCGATTCATCATCGTGGTCATCGTTTACTTCACTAAGAGGGTGGAAGTAGCTTCATATACCAATGTTACAAGGTCGAAGTCATTAAATTCTTAAAAAAAGATCAAGCGCTGATAAAGAATGCCAAAAAGGACAAAGTCAAAAGTTTGTAGTCTGTTCAAAGATCATACGCCATATCATAGAGCAAAAAAGATAGCCAAAAAGAAAAAGAACGAAAAAACAAAACAAGGATTGTAGGAAAGATGACCGAGACTTGTAAAGATTGGCATAAAGAAGTTACCATTTATCTTCTATGATTATCTAACGTTGGTCAGGACTTTTACCGGGGCAACATCTTACCCATTGGTTTATAGAATGGAAGCATTTTTGCCAATTGAACCTAATTGAAGAAAAGGTCAAAAGTTATCCATCACGGTCAGATGATGCAAGCTTATGACAAAGAGGTTTATCCTAGATAATTCCATGATGAGAACCTTATCTTTGTTTTACAAAAGAATTTCAGAGAAAAGTAGATGCCAAACTAGGAAGGACCTTATTTTGTAAAGAAGGCCTGTTCTGGAGGAGCATTAATATTAACCGAGATTGATGCCAAAGACTTGCCCAATCCGGTGAATTCAGGTTCAGTTAAGAAGTATTTTACCTGAAAGGGGAAAGGCCAAGGTGAAAACCCACAAAGGGCGCCTTGAGTTCAAACTCAAAAAAAAAAAAAAATACAAAATAGAGGAGAGGCCAATGCGAAAACCGGCAAAGGGTACTTTGAGACCAAAAGGGTTTTGAGCTGAAAACTCAAAAAAGAGCTCAAATTTTGATCAAAGATAGGGCATGTGGTAGTCTTGCTATGCCTGAATTAACAATAAGGAAGTATGCTACGTCTTGGGGCATTGACAAAGTACTCCGGATCCTCTAAACACATATTGAGCTCAAAATGGTCCTCAAGAATACAGAGAAGCTCATACTACGATATCTGGGGAACTTAGCTTCTATCTAACCCATTTTGAATTTGCTATCTTTGATTACTTTATTCTTTTCAAGATGCACCCCAATCAATTTTCTTTTCTTGCCATGGCTACCTTTGATTACTTTATTCTTTTTAAGATATACCCCAATCAATTTTCTTTTATTGCCTTGGTTATCTTTGGTTAACTTATTTGTTTTGAGCTATGCTCCTGATTAATTTCTTTCACGTCTATTGTTGTGATCTTTTTCAAGCATTTTATATTGAATTAACAATTAATGGACTAATAATACTTTCATAAAAGGAGTTTCACATATTACTCTAGAAGCTTCTAAATACTATGAGAATCTAAAACAGGACTATTGTTTAGAACTCACCAAGCCTAAGGGTTGGAAAAATTGAAAGATGGTTATCTCTTCGGATTTTTATTGGATAAGACATTTCGTTGGTGATACCATCTTGATAAATGATGAGCAATGTTAAAGTGTAAAAAGGGATCATTCTCGGGAAAGAAAATGATACCCTGTATTATGTAAATTTCAGGCACATACATCGGGTCATTATACCTAGGGAAAGGTGTAACAGATCAAATTGAAGATGATACAAATTTTATACCTTTGAGTGGTAACAGGATGGATGGAAGAAACCAAATGCTATTCCCCTAAAGTTGTAGTGGGAGGTACAAACTTTATGTCTCAAGGTTCAAGTGGAATTACCATGGGGCAAATTATTTGAGAAGAATATGATTGATACTTCGAGAAGAATGAGGATGATGAATAAATGAGTGATGACACCTGAAGTAGGAATCATTCTCATAACCTTTTTGCATTCACATATCATAGCATGTCTAAATAGGAGCATTTGACTCATTTCGATTAGGGCATCCTAATTATAGGCATAAGCATATACCTATTCTGCAGGTTATGTCATCTAGAGGACAATATAGTAAAGTAGATTGAAGATATTAGTCTGGTCTCCCTGAATTTGTAGTGGAGCAGACTAAAATAGTAGATCTGGCATTCCTGAAGTTGCAGTGAAGCAGATCGAAGACATCAGTCTTGCCTCCCTAAAGTTACAGCAGAGCAGACTGAAGACAACATATCTTACTTTCCTGAAGTTACAGGAAGAAGATTGAAGATGTTAGCCTATCTCCCTGAAGTTGCAGCGGATCAGACTAAAGATGCAGATCTTATCTTTCTGAAGTTGCAGGAAGCAGATCGAAGATATTAGCTTGTCTCCCTGAAGTTGTAGCGGAGCAGACTGAAGACAGCAGATCTTATCTTCCTGAAGTTGTAGGAAGTAGATCAAAGATATTAGCCTGTCTTCCTGAAGTTAGAGCGAAGTAGACTGAAGATGTAGATCTTATCTTCCTGAAGTTGCTAGAAGTAGATCAAAGATATTAGCCTGTCTCCACGGGTTACTGCCAAGGCATCAAGACAACAAATCTTATCTTCCGAAGTTGCGGAAGTAGATTGAAGATATTAACTGTCTCCTAAAGTTGCAATGGAGCGCATCAAGGCAAGCAGATCTTATCTTCCTAAAGTTACAGGAAGCAGATTGAAGATATTAGCCTGTCTCCCTGAAGTTATAGTGAAACACCCTAAACCCAGCCCACGAGCCTTGACCGGATCTGGTATGTTCCCCGGTGTAAACCTTTTCAAATTCTTTTGTTACTTAGGAAAAACTTGTGTAATTTGGAAGAAAGATCGTTTTGGGTTGGGCTTGAGATGAAAACAGGTTCATTTCATTATTAAAAATCCTTTACTTTAAGTGACAAAACGTTTGGGCTTTGTTTTAAAAATAGATTACTTAATCTTTTAATAAATAGAAGTTTGTAAGCTCAATAAATAGAAACAGAATAAAACTATTCTACTAAGGCCTTATTACATCAAATAATTCCCAAAATTTAAATTCAAAATACTTAAAGTAAAATAGTCCAAATAAAAGAAATCTGAACTTCACATGGCCACCACAAGTTCTGCCGTCCCAGTCCATCACTGTTCATCACCTGAAACATGTTCCCACAACGGGGTGAGTCAATAGACTCAATGTGTAACCAACACCAAAATTTAATAGAATTAGGCATACCATACATATCATGTTCATATAATAATTCAAGATAATGATGCAATCCCGAACCCAAACCTATATGCCATCCGCTACACTCCACCCGTACCATCCTGCACACCGTGGGGACTACTAAGTCAACCCTCCATCCGCTACACACCATCGAAGGTAGTCGCTGCAGTCGACGTGCTCATCACCCATATAAAATTCGTGGCATAGCCACCAGATAATTGTGTCATGAGACACCACATTCAGATAATGTAACCGAAGTTACCACATTCAGATAATGTGACCGAAGTCACCACATTCAGATAATGTGACCGAAGTCACCACATTCAGATAGTGAGACCGAAGTCATCACATTCACTTCCCCTTTCTCAAATAACCCGAATGCCCCATATTATTCATATCATGCATATCATACTTAAATTCACATTCATGTCACTTTTCACATGTTATGTTTAACATATTTCGTAATCCTAGTAGGAGTAGGAAAACGTACCTAAGTACTTTGTACCATAACATGGTACTTTAGCCATGTTCTTACACTTTCATATTAACACATATATCAAGTTTAAGCCATAAATCTATTAAGATTAGTGTGGGGTACACACGGTACCTTAGCCATAATCTTACACTTTCATATTAACACATATAATGAATTAAAGCCGTAAATTTATCAAGATTTAGTGTAGGGTACACACGGTACCTTAGCCATATTCTTACACTTTCATATTAACACATATAATGAAATAAAATCGTAAATCTATTGAGATTTAGTGTGGGGTACACACGGTACCTTAGCCATATTCTTACACTTTCATATTAACACATTTAATTTAAAACATAGCCATGAACATATTAAAACTTAGAGTAGGGTACACACTTGATTCGCTTAACAATTTCACTGAAATCCCGAAAAGCTTGATCTAATGCCTTAGATCTTAAATCTTTACATTTAATCAATCATTTAATACTTAGTAAGGCATTCGGCCATAAATCCAAATCCTAGTAGGATTAATACACTAAAACTTACCTTGGTCCCAAATCCCGAAATCTTCACTATACTCTTTCTTGTATTCGGCAAAGCTTTAAATCACTTTAACAAATTAGTTTGGCTTTTGAATAAATATGAACTAGATCTAAAACACCAAAAATAGGCCTTGGCGAATATTCGCATGTCTTACCTTGTGGATTTTAAATCCCAAATTCACCGAATAACTAGGAACACGCGCTTATGGTGTACCTTCGGAAAAGAACTTCTCCTTCTTGTAGTTGACTTAAACAAATCTCAAAATATCTCTTCAAAGTTTTGCAACAAGATATTAATGGGGTTAGTCCTAGATTTCGACAAATCTTAAAAGAAAAGGATGAAAATCGAATGATAACTAGTTCTTACCCTTAATACGTAAGTCGACAACCCCTTGTTTGAAGTCTCAAAACTATTCGGCTATGGCCTTGATTTTAGAAAACTTTCGACTTTTGGAAGATTATGAAAGAAGAAGAGAAAAGATTTTGAGCAATTTGGTAATGAAGTTTCGACTACACAAGGTGTATTTTGACAGCAAAACAATGAAGAAAGGAGATATTTGCTAGAGAGAATTCGGCAGAGAGAGTTAGAAGAAAGAATGAATGGCCCTCTTTTCCTTTTATAGCCAAATTACTAACTTAGAATCCCTTACTTGGCCATCACTCTTCTATTTTGATAGCTTTATCTCTTTAATTAAAATTAAAGAATAATCCTCAATTATCTCTTTGAAAATAATCTAAAATAAATCATCATTTATCCACCTATTTAGCCGAAGTTTTAAGGAGAATTAAACTCTTCCTTAAGAGTCCCTATTGTCAGTCCATTGCTTCCTCTTTAAGTAATTAAATAAAAATCACTTAAAGTCTTAGCTAGATACCGTCCATCCTCTTCCCTTGATGAGCCGAATTTAAACTTATTCTATTGGACTCCTTGTGGCCATACGAGGCCCAAATTATCCACCTAAGTGGCGCCTCCCTATGATTAGTTTAGCTTTAATAACGAATTGGGCCGCAAGCCCAATTTAGACACAAAAACACTCTTATAAATGCTCTCCTTGCTACTCGAACCTAAGCTTGCACACATACTGGTGGCGTCATTTACTGGGCTTTAAGTGGTGCCTCCTTGCCACTTTTCCAAGCCCTGTTCTTGTGTCAAATTCCTCCTATTAATTTTCTTAAGGCCACCTTGCCTTAGTTTCCTCTTTTTAAACTTTAAAACTTGACATTTCCTTCCATTTCCAGGTTTCAAAAAATGTTTGTTTCCCTCCTTTAACCTAACATTTCCTTACATTTCCAAGTTTCTAAATGTTTACTTTCCTCTTTTGAATAATTTCTAAATCATTTCCTTACATTTCCAAGTTTCCAATAATGTTCACTTTCCTATTTTAACTTGACATTTCCAAGTTTCCAAAATGTTCACTTTCCTATTTTAACTTGACATTTCCAAGTTTCCAAAATGTTCACTTTCCTATTTTAACTTGACATTTCCAAGTTTCCAAAATGTTCACTTTCCTATTGTAACATGACATTTCCATACATTTCCTTATATTTCCATACATTTCCATACATTTCCATACATTTCCTTACATTTCCATACATTTCCTTACATTTCCATACATTTCCATACATTTCCTTACATTTCCAAGGTTCTAAAAATGCACACCACATATCACAGTAAACATGCTATTTCATAAAATTAAGCAAAAATGCACACAATGGGATTCAAACCTCTTCCCTCAAAGTACTTTACTTGATGCCATAATCCTTGCACCTTAGGTGGCGTCCCTTGCCACTTTTCAACATCACTTCTTGTTTTTAACTTAAAAACCAATAATTGTCCAAAGCTTTCTCTTCCATCCTAGGATTTTAAAAACCCTTAATTCACTTCCAAACACTGCCAAAACCTACTACTCATGAATTATGCACAAATGCATAACCCCTAATCTAGGATGTTACATATAGCGGAGCAGACTGAAGACATCAGATCTTATATTCCTAAAGTTGCAGGAAGCAGATTGAAACACCCCACACCCAGCCCATGAGCCTGAGCCGGATCTGGTATGTTCCTAAAGTAAACCGGTTTCAAAGATTTTCGTTACTTAGAGAGAATTTGTAAATTTTTTTAGAAAAATGTTGTTGTGGATTGGGCTCAGATTGGGAACCCATTTAATCTATTTGAAAATCCAATTTTTATTAAGGTGACAAAATAATTTTTAAGGTTTATAAAAAAAATATATCACTTTAACTTTAGTCATAAATAGTTCGTAACAAAATAGTTAAAAGTAAAGCAAAATAAGGAAAATCCACTGGGCCTTATGGCCTTATTACATCAAGTAAAACCCAAAAATAAAATTAAAGGTACTAAAAAGAAATAAAGTCCAAATTACATAAAATCTTCAAATGAAGCATGGCCACCTCAAGGTCTACCGTCTCGATCCGTCACTATTCATCACTTGAAAATAGGTCCCACAGCGGGGTGAGTCAACAGACTCAATGTGCACACAGTACTAACATTCAACAAATCAGGCATACATGTTCATATCAAATTCATATTCATATAAAATTAAATGATGATGCAACCCAAACCCAAGCCTAATGGTCCATCCGCTACACACCACCCGTACCTGCCAGTCACACCGTGGGGACTACTAAGTCAACCCTCCATCCGCTACACACCATCGAAGGCGTCATTGCAATGACGTGCTCATCGCCTATATAATTTGTGTCATTAGACACCATATTCAAATAATGTAACCGGTTACCAAATTCAGATAATGTAACCGAGTTACCATATTCAAAATGTTGTGACCAGTAGTCACCATATTCATTGGTGAGACCAAGTCAACACCTTCTTCCCTTTCACATAGATCCCGAATGCCCCATAAATTTTATATCATGCACAACATACTTATTTCCACATTTATATATATATTTTCACATGTTATAAAATAACATATTTCATAATCCTATCAGAAGTAGGAAACGTACCTGAGTACTTTTTGTACCACATTAGGGTACTTAGCCATATTCACATTCTTACGTATAATCATATAATTAATATTGCCATATAACGTATTGAAGGTTAGTATGGGTACACACCTGATTCGCTTAATAGACTCTTTGAGATCCCGAAAATCTCGATCTAACTTTAGATCCTATATTCGGCCCATCATACAAAAACACATTAATAGCCTTTTCGCTTTTAAAACCAAATCCTAATAGGAATGGTATTACCAATACTTACCTTGTTTGCCGATTTGATTGATGATCAAATCCCGAAGATTTGTGTTCTTCTTCCGTGAAATCGGCTAACCATTAAATCCATTGTTTTGATTAGTCTCTTGATTATAACAAATAGATCTAGACATTTAAGAGAGAACCTTGGCCTATTATAACCACTTACCTTATGATGAGATTCCCAAAATCGATTCCTTGCTCCCTAAGTGATGTCGAAATTCCTAAAATTCACATGTTAGATCTGATCTAACTTTAATAAATAAAATTTGGCCTTTGGCTGATTGTGCCTCACCTTAAATTCCTTGAATCTGAAATACCGAAACTCTTCCTTTGATATTCGGCCATGAGACATAAAAAGGGTTATTTCATAGATCTTGATTAAAAGAATTAGAAGAACAAGAATTAATTATTCTTACCTTAATGCCTCAGTCGACTGCACCTCTTACTTAGAGTCACAAAGATTCGACTATGGAGATTTAACAGGGATCAAAAGAAAAGGGTTTTGACTTAACAATGACAAAGGAGAGGAGAAGAAAAGATGGAGTTTTGCTTAGTGAAAATTTCGACAGAGAGAGAAATAGGGGCTAGGGAATTTTTGGCACACTTAAGAAAAGATGAGAGAAAAGCCTCTAACTCTCCTTCTTCAACTGAAATTACTAGGCCAAGAGTCCTTGACTTGGCCACCACCCTTCCTTGTGATAATATTATCTCTTTTATTAAAGAATAAAAGTGTTTAATCCATCATTTATCTCCTCAATTAAAATCCTTTATTTATCACTTAATTTATCAAGTTTTAACGAAATAAAACTCCTCCTTTCCGAAATAGGTGCCGTCCACCTCGGTCTTCCGGAAGCAAAATTAAAACCTTCATTATTTACTTTCCAAGTGACTCAACCTGTGCCCATTTCCCTTGCAGGCGCCATTTCCATAGGCCCTAAGTGACACCTTCAGCCACTTTTCCAAGCTTTGTTGTGTGTCAAATCTCACCAACTTTTTCTTTTAAGGCCCTCTTTCCCTTATTTCCTATTTTGAACTTTAAATTTTGACATTTTCGATCATTTCTAAGTTTCCTAAATTTTCGATCGGCTCAGAATTTGCCATTTTTCTTACATGTTCAAGTTTCCAAAATGTTTAGTTTCCAAAATGTTCAAGTTTCCAAAATGTTCAGTGTTTCCAAAATGTTCACTTTCCTAATTTACTTAGGTTTCCAAAATGTTCACTTTCCTAATTTGCTTAGGTTTCCAAAATGGTCATTTTCCTATTTCCAACATAACATTTCCATACATTCTCGTGTTTCCAAAATCATTCCAAATTTATTCCAAAACACATAAAAGATGTCTTTTTGTACAATTAGGCCAAAATGCATAGGCCCTTTTTAGGATGTTACGCTTCTACCCCTTAAAAATAATTTCGTCCTTGAAATTACTTACTATCGCTCATCCGCATAGCCTAGCTCACCACACTACGCTATTATGCAAGACTCGATCTTAAAGAACTATCATACTTTCTAGGCACATTCTCTAAGTTCACAATCAAGGTTCCATACACTTCATTAGCAACATAAGATCGAACTAATCTTATAGCGAGTAAAGTAATGAAGTATATTCCATAAATAAGAAACTTACTCGTTGTCTCGTCTGCGGCGGCGTCACTATCCTCATGATTACCGATCGCATAAACTAACCTTGACCGCCTTTGCTTCGAATCTTCAACACCTCGCTTGGTGCTCCACGACCTTGGCCGAACCATTACTCTGTTATTCGAACCTCGACCTCGTTGATGTTGCTATCCTCCCTACCACCGATTAACATTTTGAGTTCTTGGTCGTTTGTCATCGATATTTTTGGACGGTCCTTGAGCATATGGTCCTTGGACCCACACTTAAGACATGCTCTGTCTTTCTCCAACACTCACCTAAATGCTTCTTTCCACAATGCTCACAAGGGCGATACTACCCTCTGGTACCAACTTGTCGATCCTTGACCCATCAGTTCTAAGCGTCTTATTCCCCGATGATCCAGACAATCCAAAACCTCTTTTCGGCCTATTTCGATCAGTGTTCTACTTGATAGAATCCTTAATTCCCTCGGCCACTTTAGCCTTATCCACTAAAGCAAAAAACTCCCGCTCCTGATGCGGTGCTATCAACAGTCTCAGGTCGTTTCTCAGTCCGTCCTCAAAACGGACACAGCGTTCATGTTCAGTCGCCACTACACCTCGAGCATAACGACTCAACCTCGTAAATTTCGCCTTATATTTCGCTACGGACTTGTTCCTTGAACCAACCCGTAAAAGCTTTCCTTTGCTCAAATCAGACACGGTTCCCACATACTTCTTCCTAATGCCTCTTTAACATATTCCTGTGTCGATCCTCCGCCATAGCACCATCTCGCACAGTTAACCACCACTGATACGCTTCATCGCGTAACAATGCCACCATCCCTTTCAACTTTTCCTCTGGAGTCAGATCGAGCTCATCCATGATGCGCTCCGTTGCTTCCAACCAGTACTCAGCTGTACTGGGTGCCACTCCAGATACTCCTTAAAACATTTCAGCTCCATTAGCTCGGAGCCGTTCAGGCACAGACTTACGATTTCCTGAATTTCCTCCTACACCTGCCACCAATTCCAAAACTCGCAAAGACTGACTGCGACACAAGATCTTCCGCCCCGAGCCTCGCCGCTCAACATTAACATCTGGGGGTGGTGGCGGTGGTATTTCATTGTCGGACCCTTGACCCGATCTAACGGGTTCTGACACGGTCATCCTTCTTCTACCTCGACCACAACGACCACGTCCTCTAGAGCTCATTTTCTAGCGTTAAGATCTGATTAAGAAAATTTATGGATTAGTCATTGTTCCACTTATTTACCAGCGAAGGAGTTTTATGAAAAAGGGATTTAAGAGTGGTTCTCTCGTATTCATACAAACACATAGTCTTTCCCATTCATTCATTCATCCATCAAACAAGTATGAACTTTTGTTCATTCAGAGAATCGTTGTAGTCTTTGTCGTTGTTGTTTTCCACTACCCAGGGGTATTTTTGTAATTTTGTCCTACAGGGGCATTTTCGTAATTTTTTAGAAGAAAAACATTCCTTGGTGTTTTTGTCAAAAAGTATTTTGAAAATTTCAAAGTCTCGGGGTAATTTGGAAAAATTTTGAAATCTGAGGGTATTTCGGTAATTTTCGACCTCAGGGGTATCTTGGTAATTTTTCTCAAATCAGGGTAAATTTGTAAAATTTTATAAGTTAAGGATATTTTGAAAGTTGTAAAACTTTGAGGGTTCTTTTTGAAAATTGTTCCTTCCAAAATGGGGATGTTGCAAAAGTTTTGGAAATCAGGGTCATTTTGGTAATTTTGTAAGTTAGGGGCAATTTTGTAATTTTCTAAAATCAAGGTATTTTGATATTTTACAAATTAGGGTTTTTGAATGTTTATAAAATAATGACATTTTGGTAAAGCTGTTGAATAGTTGAACATTTTATAACCAGGGGCATTTTGGTAATTTTACCACTAGGGCATTTTTTTTTGTAATTTTCACAAATCCAAATTTTTTTTTTGTAAAGATGGTTTCCTCAACTTCAAAGAAAGTTTTGAGAATTTTAAAACTGGGGTTTGTTGTTTTGTTCTCTCTTTTTTTTTTAAAACATGGCTAGTTCCCTTTCGGGTTTTAGTCATTATGTTTAGCCTATGACCAAGCCCTCTTGGTCAGGGTGAACCAAAGCTACGCACTGTAGGATTCTGCGAAGAGGAGATGAGTCACTAGGACTACTTAAATACTGTGCTCTTAGGATCCAATCCTGACATGCGTCTGGGGTTACCACACCTAGCTCGTTGACTTAGCCATAGGTTTGTTCAAGGCATTAAGTCTTATGTGGTTTTGTGTTTGAGTAGTCTAATCCTGGGTTCAAGTTCCTATCATTCTATTCTACGTTCCATGCCTTTTCTACCCTTTAACAGTTCACGAATCACACATATAGTTAGGGTACTTACTTGGTGGATCATGGTGGAGACTTAGGTGCCATGCCGAAAACCCGCTTATTTTCAAAGATAATCATTTGGCTCGCTTTGAAAACATTTTGAGCCTCATTCACGTGCCGAGAGTTTAAAATTGGGCTCGATACCAAATTGAAACACCCCACACCTACCCACGAGCCCGAGCCGATCTGGTATGTTCCTAAAGTAAACCGTTTCAAAGATTTTCGTTACTTAGAGAGAATTTGTAAAATTTTTTAGAAAAATGTTGTTGTGGATTGGGCTCGATTGGGAACCCATTTAATCTATTTGAAAATCCAATTTTTATTAAGGTGACAAAATAATTTTAAGGTTTATAAAAAATATTTCACTTTAACTTTAGTCATAAATAGTTAAGTAACAAAATAGTTAAAAGTAAAGCAAAATAAGGAAAATCCACTGGGCCTTATGGCCTTATTACATCAAGTAAAACCCAAAATAAAATTAAAGGTACTAAAAAGAAATAAAGCCCAAATTACATAAAATCTTCAAATGAAGCATGGCCACCTCAAGGTTTACCGTCCTGATCCGTCACTGTTCATCACCTGAAAATAGGTCCCACAGTGGGGTGAGTCAACAGACTCAATGTGCACACAGTACTAACATTCAACAAATCAGGCATACATGTTCATATCAAATTCATATTCATATAAAATTAAATGATGATGCAACCCAAACCCAAGCTTAATGGTCCATCCGCTACACACCACCAGACATGCCTACCACACCGTGGGACTACTAAGTCAACCTCCATCCGCTACACACCATCGAAGGCGATCATTGCAATGACGTGCTCATCGCTCATATAATTTGTGTCATTAGACACCATATTCAAATAATGTAACCGAAGTTACCAAATTCAGATAATGTAACCGGAGTTACCATATTCAAAATGTTGTGACCGTAGTCACCATATTCTGTTGGTGAGACCGAAGTCAACACCTTCTTCCCCTTTCACATAGATCCCGAATGCCCCATAAATTTTATATCATGCACAACATACTTATTTCCACATTTATATATATATTTTCACATGTTATAAAATAACATATTTCATAATCCTATCAGAAGTAGGAAACGTACCTGAGTACTTTTTGAACCACATTAGGGTACTTAGCCATATTCACATTCTTACGTATAATCATATAATTAATATTCCCATATAACGTATTGAAGGTTAGTATGGGTACAAACCTGATTCACTTAATAGACTCTTTGAGATCCCGAAAATCCCGATCTAACTTTAGATCCTATATTCGGCCCATCATACAAAAACACATTAATAGCCTTTTCGCTTTTAAAACCAAATCCTAATAGGAATGGTATTACCAATACTTACCTTGTTTGCCGATTTGATTGATGATCAAATCCCGAAGATTTGTGTTCTTCTTCCTTGAAATCGGCTAACCATTAAATCCATTGATTTGATTAGTCTCTTGATTATAACAAATAGCTAGACATTTAAGAGAGAACCCTGGCCGATTATAACCACTTACCTTATGATGAGATTCCCAAAATCGATTCCTTGCTCCCTAAGTGATGTCGAAATTCCTAAAATTCACATGTTAGATCTGATCTAACTTTAATAAATAAAAGTTGGCCTTTGGCCTATTGTGCCTCACCTTAAATTCCTTGAATCTGAAATCCCGAAACTCTTCCTTTGATATTCGGCCATGAGACATAAAAAGGGTTATTTCTTAGATCTTGATTAAAAGAATTAGAAGAACAAGAATTAATTGTTCTTACCTTAATGCCTCAGTCGACTGCACCTCTTACTTAGAGTCACAAAGATTCGGCTATGGAGATTTAACTGAGATCAAAAGAAAAGGGTTTTGACTCAACAATGACAAAGGAGAGGAGAAGAAAAGATGGAGTTTTGCTTAGTGAAAAATTTTTAGAGAGAGAGAAATAGGGCTAGGGAATTTTGGCACACTTAAGAAAAGATGAGAGAAAAGCCTCTAACTCTCCTTCTTCAACTGAAATTATCGGGCCAAGAGTCCTTGACTTGGCCACCACCCTTCCTTGTGATAATATTATCTCTTTTATTAAAGAATAAAAGTGTTTAATCCATCATTTATCTCCTCAATTAAAATCCTTTATTTATCACTTAATTTATCAAGTTTTAATGAAATAAAACTCCTCCCTTTCTAGAAATAGGTGCCGTCCACCTCGGTCTTACGGAAGCAAAATTAAAACCTTCATTATTTGCTTTCCAAGTGACTCGAACCTGTGCCCATTTCCCTTGCAGTAGCGCCATTTCCATAGGCCCTAAGTGACACCTTCAGCCACTTTTCCAAGCCTATTTGTGTGTCAAATATCACCAACTTTTTCTTTTAAGGCCCTCTTGCCCTTATTTCCTATTTTGAACTTTAAATTTTGACATTTCTCGATCATTTCTAAGTTTCCTAAAATTTTCTATTGGCTCAGAACTTGCCATTTTTCTTACATGTTCAAGTTTCCAAAATGTTCGAGTTTCCAAAATGTTCAAGTTTCCAAAATGTTCGTGTTTCCAAAATGTTCACTTTCCTAATTTACTTAGGTTTCCAAAATGTTCACTTTCCTAATTTGCTTATGTTTCCAAAATGGTCATTTTCCTATTTCCAACATAACATTTCCATACATTCTCGTGTTTCCAAAATCATTCCAAATTTGTTCCAAAACACATAAAAGATGTCTTTTGTACAATTAGGCCAAAATGCATAGGCCCTTTTCGGGATGTTACAGATCGAAGATATTAGCCCGCCTCCCTAAAGTTGCAGTGGAGCGGATCAAGATGCGTGTCTTATCTTCCTAAAGTTGCAGGAAGCAGATCGAAAATATTAGCCTGCCTCCCTGAAGTTGTAGCGGAGCAGACTAAAGACAGTAGATTTTATCTTCCTAAAGTTGCAGGAAGCAGATCGAAGATACTAGTCTAGCATCCCTGAGTTTGCAATGTAGCAAACTAAAGACAACAGATCTTATCTTTCTGAAGTTGCAGTAGAATAAGATTAAAGCTATAGATTCAATCTCCATAAAGTTGCAGTTGGGTTAGAGATTATTTTGAAAAAGATGAGGATCAAGAAGTTAAGGCTCGGCCAGACTGGGCAAAATTGGTCCTCTTATAGTCTTTGCTCTATTCTCATTACACGACAAAGAGCAAAGAGGGGAGCTGTAATAGGCCCAATTTGCCCGGGCCCATGTAAATAAAACAAACCAGAATAAAAACAAAAAATAAAAATAATAAACCAAAAGTCCAGTTTATAGTCCGTTTACAAAGCCCAAATTTACAAATTTACCCATAGCCCACTTACACCCCAAACTTATGTGGCCCTAAAAGGCCTAAAACATAAATAGTTTCAGAAGGACTTAAGGTTTTTGAAACCCTAAGCTGTAACATCCTAAAATTTGAGTATTGATATGATGCATGTTTTGGTGCTTAACTTGTATATAATTAAATTTTGCATGATTAGTATAGTCTTGAGAAGACTTGAGAATTATTCGAAATTAGAATAAATTTTAGAAAGGGTATTTATTTGAAGTGGATCAAGTGACTTTGAAGTTTAAATAAATTTAAGTGTCAAAAACTAGCACAAGATGAGCAAGTACACTACACCAAAACAGACTTTTAGCGGCGTTTTTTTTAGGCTTTTAGCGGCGTTTATAAGCGCCACTAATAGTATTTGTGGCGCTTTTAAAAGCGCCACAAAAAATGCCGCTAAAACAAGCGCTGCAAAATTTAGCGGCGTTTATGTGAAAAAAATGCCGCTAAAGATAATAACTTTTAGCGGCGCTTTTACAACAAACGCAGCTAAAGGTGATGACCTTTAGCGGCGCTTTTCCACAAGCGCCGCTAAGGTCATGACCTTTAGCGCTTTTCTCAAAAACGCCGCTAAAGGTCATGACTTTTAGCGCTTTTTTACAAACGCCGCTAATTTGGTCATGAAAATAAAAAATTAAAATATTTTCTTCATATAAAAAATTTGAAAAATAAAATTTTGCATTTAGCGACGCTTTTTTATAAACACCGCTAATTTGGTCATGAAAATAAAAAATTAAAATATTTTTCTTCATATCAAAAATTAAAAAATAAAAATTTTGCATTACTATTGGATCTCGATTTGTTTGGTACCAAATACCACATTTTATGTCACATCAATCTACATATTTTCCTTCAACAAAGACACATGGATCTACTTCAACAAAGACACAAGTGACAACTGCATTTCAAAGAAAGTATAAAAATATGCATTTGGAGCCAGAGAAAGACTATCAGTTTCTTTAGTAGGTCCCCTACCATGAGGCCTTCTTTTCCCACCAATGTCTGTTTCATCTTCAAAATTAGGTTCACTGGTTTGTCCAGATTTATTTGATGGCAAAGCATTGACACCAGGTGTTCTGCACCACAAACATGAATTATTGGGAGCAGCTGGATAAAAATTTGCACAGAGCCAAGTTGAATATACACATAAAATAAGTGGGCATAGCTGATCTTACCAGTCCAATGTTCCACTCTGCAGATCAAGGAAAAAGTCCTTCACAACTTTGCATGCAAGCTCATTCCTCCTAAAAAATAAATGCCAAAAAGAAAATGGAATTCAGAAAATAATCCAATGAAAGCATGACAGAAAATAATCCAATGAAAAAGTCCTTCGCAACTTTGCATGCAAGCTCATTCCTCCACAATGCTAGATAATGTAGGACATAAATCCATCAATTTAGTAACAAATTCATGAACTGAAAATCATGAAATATGCAAGGATATTTAAATCCAGAAATTTTTTATTAATAAATTCTTGTTTTGATATCGAGAATTATGATATCGTAATAAAATATTACAAGACCTCGTAAGATGGATTTATCGACAATACGAAATGAGATGATTAAAGGATGGAAAATTTATTAGCGTTATCCATTTTGATTTAAATAATATTATTTGCAAGGTACCAAAAGTCGCTAAATAATATTATGTTTAATTTGTAGGTTCTCATTCCAATCCATCTATTAAAAAAAGAAAAAAAGATATTGTTATATTTATAATATGAGTAAAGGAAAATATTTTAAGTTAAAATATTTTTAAATTTTACTTAATAATTAATATAGGTAGAGTGGTTGTAAATTTATATTTTAATTTGTTTGGATATGTATTTGATTCTTGAATTTATATTTTTCAAAATTGATATGATAATATAAAAGTGTTATCAAAATTAGAAAAACTTGAACAGTCATCAAAATTACCAAGCCAACAATTGAAAATCTTAAAAGAGGTAGGAATCGCATGCAAAGATTATAAAAACAAAACTTGGGTCCATTAGCCTCACCTTTCCATGGTTACCAATGCTTGTAGCAACTAAAGGAATTTCAGCAATTTCTTGCCCAAAAACTCGAATTATTCCAGCTGATACAACGAATGAGCTGCAACACTATCCAAAAGAGAATATTGTCAACATTCAAATAGCAAAAGCATCTAAAGCTTTAAATGTAATGCAAATACGTCTTACTTAATTTTCAATACAAAGACAATACATTCCTCAATATTCTTGGCCTTTTAAATTCCTTACGAAGAGAGAAGGTAATACAAGTTTGTCAAAATAAGGGGTGTATATATCTACAACCAGCAACATCCAAAGACTAAAAGAGAAGAAAAAAGGGTTCATCTTACCCATAAACCATGCATGGGATAAGGTCCTCCCATTCTTTGCATCAACTATGGGGTTGAAACATTCCTTGACCGAAACAAAAAGAAAAGTTCGGGGACATAAGGTAAGCCATGGCTCGATGCATCTTTTATGTTTTGAAAACAAAAACATAGCCTCATCGAGCCCCAAATGGCAAAATTATCCTACATCGCTAAATCACGCTTTGAATGGAACATGCAAATCATGGCGACTTTGCTAAGCAATATTCCAATGAAAGGGCCTAAAAATAGAATCCCCCTATAAGTAAACAACAACATGAAATGCAAATAGTGAAGAGTACACCCCTAAAGAACTACCAGATCTACAACCCATGGTCCCATATCAAGGAATCTTCCAAGAAGAACTAGAGCACGGAATTGATGGCATTGACTACACTATCGAATAGTGCACTTGTACAAGTACCATTATTATATATTTAGATTTTTTAAAATGTTAATTAATTAATTATTATTGTAGCAAGTTCCAAGATCCAATGTCCAAACTACAAACTATTAAACTATTCAAATGTTATTTATTTATTATAAATTAAAGAAAAAAAACTCACTAAAGCAGCATGTGCAATGACAGTCCACAACTTGCCTCTTAAGTCAAACACCCAAGTTTGAAACCGCAATTACCGACCAGACCAAACAAGTGAGAGACACAAAGCTGCTTCAGCTTTGGACTTCTTAGGCTTAATCACTTTTACTAAGCTCAAATAGTATAAAGCCAAGTCACATCGAACTAAGCTCATACTAGCAAGAACCTAAGCTAGGCTATTTTTCATTATTTTTATTTTCATTTCTTTTTATATTTAAAATCTTGAAGATACCTTACCTCTCCCGCAACCGCCTCATCTCTCTCTTTCCTTGCTCTCTTCTCTAAATACAAAGGCTTTACAAACCTAAAAGAGAAGCGTTTTAATGCCTACCAACCGCCTTTAAGCTCTTTATCTTTCTTAAAATCTTGTAGCTAAAAGGGTTTTATTTCCTTGTTTCCCAAACTAAGAAGCATAGAAGTTTTAGTTTTCTTTCATCTTTTTTTTTTTCGCTCGTTTCATTAAAGGATGAATAAACAAGATGTCATGAAGTTGCAGTACTTGATTTAGTTTAGTTATGTCACTTTGTTTTTTCAATAATGTCAGTAATTATATTTCAACGGAGAAGACTACACCTTGTCCAAGAGTGGACTATCTTATATTGAAGGACAAGTACTGATTTGGTCATAGCAAGAGTTTCGTTGATTCAATCATGAAGACGATACCTACACTTGACTAAGTTATAGAACACACACACGAATATATATATATATACACACACACACACAAAATCCCTATCAAGCTTTCCATGAACAAGATTCAAATTTTCAAATTCCAGATTTCCAGCAGGAGCTATTAAAAGAAAATACAGCTCCACTTAGTACAAAACTAAATCAAGCAACACAAACCCAGATAAGAAACTTGAATGAACTTAAAATATAACATATCAAATAACGAAAATAACCAATCAAATTGAAATCTGAAGCAGAAAAGAAATATTCTTTTGAACCCAAAATTTATCGAGGAGATGAGCAGAGAAGAACTTACAGGTGTAAACGAAAAAGGCAAAAGGGATAGTTAGAAACCTGGGTTAGCTTTTTAGTTGCAGTGAATAATGGGAACCCGCATGAGAGCAAGCTGAACATAGAAATAAAGAATAATGAAAAGGCAAAAGGAGAGGCCAAGCAAAGCCAAAGCAAAAGAGAGACTGTTTTGTTTTGTTACTAATATTTTGGAATATGAAAAACTAACGTTAAACTGTGATATTTGAACAATTAAAAAAAAGAAAAAGAAAAATGAAAGAGAGAAATTGTTTTCTGGTATTTAAGATATTAAGGGTAAAAAACCAGATCAATTAGTCTCTAAAACCATATCACGCACTTCAAATCCATAAAACCAATAGTTTCATCGGTAGAAACCCTAGCTTTCTCTTCGATTTTATCCGATCATTTATCAAATATCATTCTTTTCGGAGAAGCATCGACCAAGTAAACAACATACTCTTTGGAACTCTCACTTTGCTACAAATATTGGACAAAAACAACACAATTACATCTCGCGTTTCTTAACCATGGAGAAGAATATAGAAGAAAATAAAGAGAATGAGAGGAAACCTGGAAGAATTCGTTATCTGGGTCGTCTTCTTCGTCCTTGAAAACATCTTCTAGGTCCAAATCCATTGTTAAAGATGAAATTTTTCAAAGGCCATGGATCTACATCCATTCCTAAGCATAATATTGCTCAAAGGCCATGGATTTACTCTGATTGCAACACTATTAATCTCTAAAGAAAGAGCCGAAAATCCAACAAATTCCTAAATTTATAAGAAGGGTGTGGATAAAAAGAGTCCACTGAGCTTCAATTCAATGGCTGTTTTACCCCCAAAAAAGAAGAACACACAAAGAAAAAGAAGAAGAGAACTAGACGATGATGAAGGAGAAAGACTTGAGGGGATCTGATAATGGAGTAATACTTTAGGGATTTAGCAGTAGGGAAAAGGGAGGAAATGAACTAGGGAGAACAAAATTGGGAAAAATGTAAGTGTTATCGTGTGGGTAAAAACAAGAGAGCAAAATGAGTTTTGCACAAAATTATTTAACATTTATGCGTTTTTAATCAAAAGCGCTAAAAGGATATCTCTAACAGCGTTTCACTTAAAACGCCACTAAAAAATAATAAAACTTTAAAACATAAGAATTAAAATTATTTAATATATAAATTAAAAATATAAATTAAAAATAATTAGTTATATACTTAAAAACTTTAAAATTATTTTAAATAATAGTATTTTAATTTTTATTTAAATAAATATTTTAAAATTTAAATAATATTTAAAATAATTAGATAAAATTTGAAATCTTGAAAATTATTTAAAATTTGAAATTATTTAATATATAAATTAAAACAAATCAGTCATATACCCCAAAAACTTTAAATTTATTTTAATAATAGTATTTCGAATTGTTAACATATATTTTTCACACTAATTACCCTAAACCCCTAACCCCTGTCTCGTTAACTTCTAGACCCTAACTTCTATCTTTTTAACCCATAAAACCTAAACCCATATCCCTTAATCCTCAATCCATAACCACTAACCCTTAAACCTTAAATCATAAACAATATGTTTAATTAGATTCCTTTAAATTCATTTTATTTTGTTTCTAACAATATGTTTAATCTGTACAGTTTTATAATTTAATTTCTCATACCTAAATCTTAAAACCCTAAATTATTATCGTTTAAAGTTTAAAGTTTAGGGTTTAGGGATAAACAGATGCACAATCAGATTTTGTTAGGGGCTGAAATTAATTTGTAAGTAAAAATGCAATCTCACCATTTTGTAGCATATATTTTTATAATTTTTTATTGATTAAATCAAATTTGATATTCTGTCTTCATTTGATAAACCCTAAACCCTAAATCCGTGAACCTTCAACCATACACCTACAAACCCATAAACTCATAAACTCTAGCCATAACCCTAAGCCTAAGACTAACCGAGAACCATAAACTTTAAAGTACACTAAATCTTGAAATGCCGAACTCGAAACCCTAGTCAGAACATACAAACCACTAAACCCATACACCCACAAACCCATAAACTCATAAACTCTAGCCATAACCCTAATCCTAAGACTAACCGTAAATCGTAAACTTTAAAGTACACTAAATCTTAAAATGCTAAACTCGAAACCCTAGTCAACATATACAAACCACTAAACCCTTATTTTTTTAGATAAATTTTAAATAATATATATTCTTTCAATATTTAGGAAATTTAAATAACATTTTAAATTTACTAAATAATTTTATTTCTCTATAGATGCATGGGTTACCAATTTTTAAATTTTAATATATATAAAGCTTATCTATTATCTCTAAAATATTTTAAACTATATAATTTCAATATATATATAAGAAATTAAATAATTTAAACTAATATATATATATATATATATATATAAAGTCATTTTCTTGTTGTGACTAAACCCTAAATACAAATTTTATAATAGACAAAAGTAATTAAAATAGAATATTAATGCTTACAGACCTAAAATAAATTATTTTTTATTAATAACACTAACCCCTAAAACCATAACCCTTAAATTATTTATTTTTGAGGCACTTTTTAAAAAAGCGCAGCTAATGACATGCTTTCTGCGGCGTTTACAAAAAAAAAATACCACTAATTCTCGATCTAGCATTGCCACTAACACTCTTCATTTAGCGGCGTTTTTCCAAAAAGCGCCGCTAATGCTCGGACCTTTAGCGGAGTTTTTCAAAAAGCGCCGCTAATGTTCGGACCTTTAGCGGCGTTTTTTAAAAAGCGACGCTAATGCTCCGACCATTAGCGGCTTTTTCCAAAAGCGCCGCTAATACTCCGACCTTTAGCGGCGTTTTTCAAAAGCGCTAATGCTTCGACCTTTAGCGGCATTTTTCAAAAGCGCTAATGCTCGACCTTAGCGATGTTTTTCCAAAAGCGCCGCTAATGTTCGACACCTTTAGCGCAGCGTTTTTCCAAAAGCGCCGCTAATGCTCCGACCTTTAGCGGCATTTTTCCAAAAGCGCCGCTAATGCTTCGACCTTTAGCGGCGTTTTTCCAAAAGTGCCACTAATACTCCGACCTTTAGCGGCCTTTTTCCAAAAGCGCCGCTAATGCTCCGACCTTTAGCGGCATTTTTCCACAAGCGCCGCTAATGCTCTGACCTTCAGCGGCTTTGGAGGAAAAAATGCCGCTATTTATCCTTTTTCGCGGTGTTTTGGAAATAAACGCCGCTATTGTTCATTTTTTTTGCGGCGTTTTCCTTCAAACGCCGCTAATGTATAATATTTGCGGCGTTTTTCTTTAAAACGCCACTAAAAATGCCGCTAAAAGTCTATTTTGGTGTAGTGGTAGCAAGGTGGTGTTGGTGCATGTATGTTTGCTTGAGGAGAGAGGTTCGAATCTCCTAGCATACAATTTGAAAGCTTTTATTTTTGCTTTTTCTTAGCATGTGTCGGTCATGGATAAGGATTAGGATGAGTTGGATTAAATTTTTATGGCAAGAAGACCATGGGAAAAAGGCAAGTGTTAACTTAGGGAAATGAATCATTTGAATAAGGTATGTAGGGGGAACACAAGGCACATATTGATGAAGATGTTTTGGAAAGTTTGGAGTGGCCAAACTTTGACTTTGAGGCCATGTACTTGGACGGTTTTAGGGGCTAGGGGGTGACCAAAATTTTGAAGGCTTTGATAAGGTTTAGGTGTTAGTTGGTCATTTTGGCATTTGGACATTTTTGTGCTTTTCTCTAAAACTTTTCTCTCCATTTCCTCTCCTTAGCCGAATGCACCTTGAGCAATAGGTAATATCTTTGCTTTTCTTTAATCATTTCATATTTTGACCATTTCGGTCTTATTTTGCCTATTCTCTCAAACCATTTCTCCCTAGTGCCGAAATCACCAAGACCTTGGAAGGCCATTTTCTCTTTTCTTTTCTTTTTTCCGAATGTCCATTAGCTTCAAACTCATTTTTTCGTTTACCTTCCATTCTTGAAAAGAACTGAAACCTAAACACCTTATTTTCCTTTACCCTTCTTCATCTCTTTCTCCTTACAAAAATCTCTTAAACATTTTTTCCCTTTTATTTTCACTATGGCCGAATGTTACTAAGCACCATCTCCTTCAATTTCCCTTCATAACCAAATCTTCTACAACTCACATATCTCCTTCTCAATCATTTTTCTTTCTACTCACACTTTAATCAATCGGTAAGTGGCTAGTACAATATTTTGGAATTGTTATTTTCCCTTTCTTTTGTGCAAAATCTATACGTGGTGTGGGATGACCTTTTTGGATTGAGACCATTATCATACCATACCTGAAACACCCCAAACCCGGCCCAAAAAGTCCAACCGGATTTGTTATGTTCCTCGAATCTAATTTTTCGTAAACTCTTAAAAATTTTGATGATTTTGTAGAAAATGATTTAACTTAATATTTTAGGTTGAAATCAAATTGTAAAGTAAATTTTGTCTTTTAAAACATTATTTTTAGAAGGAATTAATTAAATAAAAGGAAACCAAATTTAAGAAAATTACTTTAAAACATTTATATATTAGTGACAAAAATATTTTTAAATAATTTATCGAAAACCATTTAGTTATTTACTTAATAATTGTTCATGGCAAAATAAAAATAAATTCAAACACCCAAAAATTAAAAATAGTTTATAGTGGCCTTATTACATAAAAATAGCAAACCCATAATAAAGTCTAAATAATCAAATTAAATAAGTTTAAATTGGAAAATCTCCAAAATACTTGATACGAGCATTGGCCACCTCGAAATCCTTGCTGACCCGATCCATCGCACTATGAATCATCTGAAAAGTTTATCCCACAAAAATGGGTGAGTTATAAACTCAATGTGTAACACATACATCAAAAAGCCCATTTTTCATAACACATTTATTCATAGGCCCATTTAAGTCATATTTGGCCCAAAAGCCCATTTAGCTCATATTTAGCTTAAAAGCCCGTTTAGCTCATATTTAGCCCAAAAGCCCATTTTCATAGCAGATCAAATAATAATCATTCAATATTACATGGTTATGTACATGAAATGAAATGCAAGCCCGACCCACCTAAATATCCATCCGCTACACACCACCCATACCAACCAACACACCGTGGGGATTACTAAATCGACCCTCCATCCGCTACACACCATCGAAGGCAGTTGCTGCAGTCAACATGCACATCGCCCTTATAATTTTGTGGCAAGGCCACCAGACAAAATTGTGACCGAAGTCACCGGATATCAAATATGTGACCGAAGTCACCGGATTTCAAATATCGTGACCGAAGTCACCGATTCAAATATCGTGACCAAGTCACCAGATTCACATATGTGACCGAAGTCACGTAAATGTGGTAAAACCACCGAATACTTCCTCCTTTATCAAATATACCCATATGCCCATGCACATACATAACATTTAGTTTTCATGCCATTTACCCCAAAATCATAATATAATCATACTTATTTCACATTTTATGCATATAGCAAAATTAATGAAATATTGGGGTAAACATACCTGAATATCGTATACCACTGAATGGTATCCAAAAATCATTATTAAACACATTATCATAAAATCACATATAAAAATAGATCTATGAGTTGTTAATGTAGGGTTACGCACCTTATGACAGTGAGAACAATACCCTCTCGCTCGTCAACACCTATTTAATTATCACACTTGGTTAGTATAAACTTTTACTAAGAAAACTATACTTATTGATGATGGATCTAAATCCTTACCCTGAGATTCTCGAGCGACAGTTATTTGTGGTTTTTCTCCACTAGATGGATCAAAACCACCGATATCCCACCAACGTAAAGTGGTTCGATTATACGCACTACTTCAAATAATCGATCCTCGTTAGCAGAGGGTCCACAACCCGGTGGAAAGTCTCTTACACCCGATATTGCCTTCGTTTGTAGTTTGATGGTAAAAGAGTACCTCCTCTCTTCCAAACACTCCGTTACGGCTCTTTTCTTACCTATCTTGTTAGTCTCAATTCGCCCTAAAATAACGTTGATTAGTGATCCATTCTAAAAGAATTGATACGATCGAAATTAAAAATCCTTACCCTCGAATATTTTCGAAAGATCACTTCTTAAAGTTGCCTTCAACAAGGATCCTTAAAAATCCTTTCCAAGGATTGACTGGGAGAGAAAAATAAAAGGATTATGAGACTATAATAAAAAAAAAGGAGATCATGAAAACGATTGACAAGATCCTTACTTGATTCACTTGAAGGTTCGGCCTTGAACAAAGAGAAGAAAGGAATTTATAATTCGGCTTTAACAAAAGAGAAGAGAAAAGATGGTGGTTTCAAATATGATGGTTTCGGTTTTTAACTAAAAGAAAAGAAAGAAAAATGGTGAAAAGATTATAGGATAGTTTCGGCTATGAGAGAAGAAAGAAAGAAAATGAAATGAGAAGGAAAGAGAAAAGGAAGAAAAAGAGAAAGAGAAAGAGAGATTAAAAGAAGAAGAAGATGATGATGATGATGTTGATCTCAAAAGAAAAGAAATGTGTTTAGGAACCTATGCACATTCGGCCAAGAGGAAGAAATTGAAGAAAAAATGGTTCTTTGAACTTTGTAGTTTCGGCAATGAGGGAGAATTGAAGAAAATAAATTTATGATCTTTGAAACTTTCGGTTACAAGAGAATTTGAAAGATGTTTGCTTAGAAGAAAAGAATTAGAAAGGCTTCTCAAACCGAATGGTAATTTGCAAAAAGGACAAAAGAAGAGAAACAAAATTTCTCTTTTGAGTAAATAGGCATTAGGCTATGAACAATGGTTTTGGGGGAAATTGGTCTAAATGAAGGCCAAACAAAGCAAACTTTTTTACCAATTGCCAATAGACAATTTCGGCTAAGAGAAAAAAATATTGGACAAAGGAAAAATGCACAAATGACAACCTTTTGGTCAACTAAAACCTCCCTAATCCCATACCAAAATTCGGCCAACACAATAGCCTACACAATCCCCTTTTTCCTCCACAATTCTTCCCTATCAACTCCATAATTTCCAACTCAATTAAACCTCTCCCTTAGCCCCTTATGCCGTCTAGGTTCATGGTCAAATGACCATGAACAAGTTTCCAAAACATTGCCCATATATCAAGCCTTATGTCCCCCCTATCTTATCATCCTATCTTGATTCCATGCCATAATTCTTTAGCTTGCCTTTTCCCTATGGTCAAATAGCCAAAATTAAAAGAATGCTCATCCATTCTAGAAGAACCTTGGCCGACACAATAGGGAAGGAAACAAAAATAAAATCCTCCCATTTGTTAGCTAGGGGATTCGGACCTCTCCCCTCAAGCACTCATCCATGTGTCCTTACCACTTTGCTAATTACTCATCTTATGCTTTAAGCTCCTTGTCATTAATTCTTAAAGCCTAACATGCTTAGCTCCATCTTAATTATTAGAAATTGAAAGTTCCACTAAGCATTCACTTAATTAATGAAGCTCAAAAATAACTTCCAAAACACACTTAACATATTTAAGCATGCAACATCAATTAATTAAGTAAGATGCATAACCCCTAATTATTAGGATGTTACAGTTCTACCCCCTTAAAATAATTTCGTCCTCGAAATTACCTGGCTGGAATAAGTGAGGGTATTGCTGCCGCATCGCTTCCTCCGGTTCCCACGAAGCTTCTTCTAATCGATGATTACGCCATAATACTTTGACGAGAGGAACCGACTTTCTCCGTAAAACCGTTATATCTCGCTCCAGAATTTGAATTGGTTCCTCTTCATATGACAAATCTGATCTTAATTCCACCTCCTCAACTGGCACTACATGAGATGGATCTGACCGGTAACGGCGTAGCATTGAAACATGGAACACATCGTGCATTTGCTTCAACTCCGAAGGTAATTCTAACTGGTATGCCACAGATCCGACCTTCTTCGAAACCCGATAAGGTCCACTATCACCCATACAGAGTCTTTCTTAGTAGGCGTAAGAGGAAGGCCACTAACAAAGTCCATGGTGATTCCCTCCCACTTCCACTATGGAATCTTTATCGGTGAAGCAATCCGAAGGTACTTGATGTTCAAACCTTGACTTGTCGACACGTTAAGTACTTTCCTACAAACTCCGTAACTTCCCATTTAAGTCCAGGCCACCAAAACTGATCTCGCAAATCTCGATATAACTTACTTCCTCCAGGATGCATAACATAGGGGCTACCATACGATTCCTGAAGAATCTTTTGCCTCAACTCATGATCCCTCGGCATACAAACTTTACCTTTAAAACATAATACCCCATCACGGTTAATACTATAATCTTCTAATTCCCTATTCTGTACCTTCCAAAGTTTTACACTCAGATCTTCGTCTACTAACTATCTCTCTTTCACTTGACTCAACCATGTCGGTTTAACTTGTAATTCTGCCAACAAGCTCCCGTCATCATAAAGACTAAGATGTGCAAATATCGCCCTTACATCTGACACCACTTTTCGACTTAGAGCGTCTGCCACCACATTCGCCTTGCCCGGATGGTACTCGATAGAACAGTCGTAGTCTTTCAACAACTCTATCCACCTTCCCTGCCTCAAATTCAGTTCTTTCTGAGTCAGTAGATATTTCAGACTCTTGTGGTCCGTGTATATCACTGACTTTTCTCCATATAAATAATGTCTCCAAACTTTAAGAGCAAAGACTACTGCTGCTAACTCTAAGTCATGTGTTGGGTAATTAACCTCGTGTGGTCTCAACTGTCGAAATGCATACGCAACTACCTTCCCGTCTTGCATCAGAACACATCCTAATCCCGTGTGAGAAGTGTCACAATACACGACAAAATTCTCTCCTGCCTCAGGCTGAATCAAAACCAGAGCTTCAGTCAAAACCTTCTTGAGCTTCTCAAAACTCTCTTGTTGCTTATCGGCCCATACGAAAGGTACTTCCTTTCTCACCAATTTCATTAAAGGTGCAAACTATCGATGAAAATCCTTGACGAATCTTACGTAGTATCCTGCTAATCCCAAGAAGCTGCGAACCTCGATTCTGAGACTTAGGTGGTTTCCAATCTAGCATGACCTCAATCTTCCGAGGATCCACCCTTATCCTTCTCACGACACCACATGGCCTAAAATGCAACCTCTTTCACCAAAATTCACACTTCTTTGAATTTGGCATCGACTTCTTCTCCTTAAAACTCGCAACACAATCGAAGGTGCTCATCATGCTCCACTTCGGACTTAGAATACACCGGGATGTCGTCTATAAATACCACAACGAATTGATCCAAGTAGAATTTGGAAAATTCGGTTCATCATATCCATGAACGCAATTGGGAGTTCGTCAATCCGAATGGCATTACCAGAAATTCATAATGCCCATATCTAGTTCGAAAAGCCGTCTTATGGATATCCGCTTCTTTCACCTTAAGTTGATGATACTCCGACCTTAGATCAATCTTTGAGAATATCGCACTCCTTTGTCGATTGAACAAGTCGTCGATCCTTGGCAAAGGATACTTGTTCTTGATGGTCAGTTTATTCAATTGCCGGTAGTCTATACACATCTTTATCGATCCATCCTTCTTCTTCACAAATAAGACCGGTGCTCCCCATGGAGACACACTAGGTCGGATAAATCCACGATCAAGCAACTCCACGAATCGAGCCTTAATTTCCACTAACTCCTTTGGTGCCATTCTATATGGAGCAATAGAAGCTGCGCTGTTCGAGGCAATAAATCAATCCCGAATTCTACCTCACGATCCGGAGGCAAACCTGAAAGTTCTTCGGGAAAAACATCTACAAATTCATTCACAATCCTGACTTCTTCAAAAGTCGCCTCCTTAGCCTCCAAGGCACTCACCAACATCAGAAAGGCTACACATCCTTTTCTAACCATCTTTTCTACCTTAAGAGCGGATACTACATTAAATAAGTAGTTCCGTCTCTCGCCCATCACTACCACTTCTTTGTCATCAAGAGTTCTTAAGGACATTCGCTTAGCAGCACAATCCACATTTGCATTATACTTCACAAGCCAGTCCATGCCTAAGATCATGTCGAATTCTCCGAATGGCAACTCCATTAAATCAGCCGGAAACTACGTTCCTTAAACTTCTAAAGGCACTTCCTTAAAAAGTTTGTCTATAACTATTGCCTGTCCTAAAGGACTAAGTACAGTAATCTTCCTAGGCACAGTCTCAAAAGTCACATGCAAAGTCCCAGATACTTCACTAGTGATATAAGAGTGAGTTGACCCTAATCTATCAAAGCAATAAAGGGCAACCCGTAAATCAAAAACGCATCGTGATAACATCGGTCGTCAACGTCTTCTCTACGACGAACTGCATACACCAAACCTGGTTGTCTCGCCTCAGAGCTACCACTGCCTCTGCCTGAAGTTTCGCAACCTCTACCAGAACCATTGCCCCTTCCATTTGGACCACGGCCCTTATTGGGCTGCATTGTCCACCTCGCCGACTGATTAACACCACGACTTCTTTGGGTGGTTCTTCTCTAAATTCATCGGGCAATCCTTGATTATATGATCCTTCGACCCGCACTTGAAACATCCCCCGATCTTTTTCCAATATTCTCCCGGGTGCATTTTCCCACATTCGGCACAAGCACGATTTTGTCCACCCGTAGCAGTCTCCTGACCTCGCGGTCCTTCATTTCTTGGTTTCTTCTGAAAATTCCCGGATGACCCTGAAGACCCAAAGCTTCTCTTATTCTTATTCGCCTCTATCCGGTTCTGTCTTTACGTAACGCTTAACCTCTTCAGTTATTCTTGCCCTTTCCACCAAGATTGCAAAATCTCTTTCCGGTGTGGAGCAATCATCACTGCAGATTCATCTCTAAGTCCATCCTCAAATCGACACACCGCTCATATTCGGTAGCCACTATCCTCCGGCATAACGGCTAAGTCACAAGAATTTCGCTTCATATTCAGCTATCGACTTGTTTCCTTGCACCAAATTCGAAATGTCTTCCTCTCGAGAGTTGATGTAGCTAGCTCCAACGTATTTTCCTTTGAATTTAATTTTGAAATACCCCCAATCTAGTCGATCCAAAGGGGTACTTTCCTTAATAGTGAGCCACCACTGGTAGGCCTCATCACAAAGTAGTGAAATAGCACCTTTCAATTTCTCTTCAGCAGTGCAATCTAAATCGTCCATAATCCTCTCAAGCGCCTCCAACCAAACATTCCGCTACATTTGGAGCTACTCAGATACTCCTCTGAAAACCTCGGATCCATTTGATCTTAGTCTCTCGACTCTTGACTTTCGAGACCCATTTCGAACTAGCTTCGCTACTCGTTCTAAAACTCATGACCTGACTTGTGATCTGCGTCACCTCCTTCATTTTGCTCTTCAAAATCCACCCAACAGTAGGTGGTGGAGCATCATTCTCGGAACCCTGACCAGATCGAACTGGTTTCGACACAGCCATTCTTCCTCTTCCACATCCACGACGACCACGTCCCCTAGAGCTTATTTCTACTACGTGTCTTATCTGTTTTTATGAAAAAGTCTTATGTATTAGAGTCTTTTCACTTCTTATTAAAAGAAAGTTTTATGAAATAGATATTCAATGGTTTTTTCCGTAGTAGTGTACAAACACCTAGGGTCCATGTCTCTAAAGTTATAGTTTCCTTAAGCTTATCGGACTTTCATATCACTTTATCAATAAGGATACATACCTGATGGATCTGGGCTGAGAACTCCGAGTGCCATGCTCTTATAAAACCATTTTAACTTAAGAAAACTTTCAAAAAGTCATTTGGGCCATATTTTGAAAACGTTGTGGGCTTTAAAACCCAAGGCCGAGAGTTTAAAACTGGGCTCTGATACCAAGTTGAAACACCCCAAACCCGGCCCAAAAAGTCCAACCGGATTTGTTATGTTCCTCGAATCTAACTTTTTGCAAACTCTTAAAAATTTTGATGATTTTGTAGAAAACAGATTTAACTTAATATTTTAGGTTGAAATCAAATTGTAAAGTAAATTTTGTCTTTTAAAACATTATTTTAGAAGGAATTAATTAAATAAAAGGAAACCAAATTTAAGAAAATTACTTTAAAACATTTATATTTTTAAATAATTTATCGAAAACCATTTAGTTATTTACTTAATAATTGTTCATGGCAAAATAAAATAAATTCAAACACCCAAAATTAAAAATAGTTTATAGTGGCCTTATTACATAAAAATAGCAAACCCATAATAAAGTTAAATAATCAAATTAAATAAGTTTAAATTGGAAAATCTCCAAAATACTTGATACGAGCATTGGCCACCTCGAAATCCTTGCTGACCCGATCCATCACACTATGAATCATCTGAAAAGTTTATCCCACAAAAAATGGGTGAGTTATAAACTCAATGTGTGACACATACATCAAAAAGCCCATTTTTCATAACACATTTATTCATAGGCCCATTTAAGTCATATTTGGCCCAAAAGCCCATTTAGCTCATATTTAGCTTAAAAGCCCGTTTAGTTCATATTTAGCCCAAAAGCCCATTTTCATAGCAGATCAAATAATAATCATTCAATATTACATGGTTATGTACATGAAATGAAATGCAAGCCCGGCCCACCTAAATATCCATCCGCTACACACCACCCGTACCAACCAACACATCGTGGGGATTACTAAATCGACCCTCCATCCGCTACACACCATCGAAGGCAGTTGCTGCAGTCAACATGCACATCGCCCTTATAATTTTGTGGCAAGGCCACTAGACAAAATTGTGACCGAAGTCACCGGATATCAAATATGTGACCAAAGTCACCGGATTTCAAATATACGTGACCGAAGTCACCAGATTCAAATATACGTGACCGAAGTCATCAGATTCACATATGTGACCGAAGTCACCAGAAATGTGGTAAAACCACCAGAATACTTCCTCCTTTATCAAATATACCCATATGCCCATGCACATACATAACATTTAGTTTTCATGCCATTTACCCCAAAATCATAATATAATCATACTTATTTCACATTTTATGCATATAGCAAAATTAACGAAATATTGGGGTAAACATACCTGAATATCGTATTCCACTGAATGGTATCCAAAAATCATTATTAAACACATTATCATAAGATCACATATAAAAATAGATCTATGAGTTGTTAATGTAGGGTTACACACCTTATGATAGTGAGAACAATACCTCTCGCCGTCAACACCTATTTAATTATCACACTTGGTTAGTATAAACTTTTACTAAGAAAACTATACTTATTGATGATGGATCTAAATCCTTACCCTCGGATTCTCGAGCAGCAGTTATTTGTGGTTTTTCTCCACTAGATGGATCAAAACCCGGTGATATCCCACCAATGTAAAGTGGTTTGGTTATACGACTACTTCAAATAACCGATCCTCGTTAGCAAAGGGTCCACAACCCGATGGAAAGTCTCTTACACCCGATACTGCTCTTCGTTTGTAGTTTGATGGTAAAAGAGTACCTCCTCTCTTCCAAACACTCCATACGACTCTTTTCTTACCTATCTTGTTAGTCTCAATTCGCCCCTAAAATAACGTTGATTAGTGATCCATTCTAAAAGAATTGATACGATCGAAATTAAAAATCCTTACCCTCGAAGATTTTCGAAAGATCACTTCTTAAAAGTTTCCTTCAACAAGGATCCTTAAAAATCCTTTCCAAGGATTCGGCCTAGGAGAGAAAAATAAAAGGATTATGAGACTATAATTAAAAAAAAGGAGATCATGAAAATGATTGACAAGATCCTTACTTGATTCACTTGAAGGTTCGACCTTGAACAAAGAGAAGAAAGGAATTTATAATTCGGCTTTAACAAAAGAGAAGAGAAAAGATGGTGGTTTCAAATATGATGGTTTTGGTTTTAACTAAAAGAAAAGAAAGAAAAATGGTGAAAAGATTATAGGATAGTTTGGCTATGAGACAAGAAAGAAAGAAAATGAAATGGGAAGGAAAGAGAAAAGGAAGAAAAAAGAGAAAGAGAGATTAAAAGAAGAAGAAGATGATGATGATGATGTTGATTCTCGAAAGAAAAGAAATGTGTTTAGGAACCTATGCACATTCGGCCAAGAGGAAGAAATTGAAGAAAAATGGTTCTTTGAACTTTGTAGTTTTGACAATGAGGAGAATTGAAGAAAATAAATTTATGATCTTTGAAACTTTCGGTTACAAGAGAATTTGAAAGATGTTTGCTTAGAAGAAAAGAATTAGAAAGGCTTCTCAAACCGAATGGTAATTTGCAAAAAGGACAAAAGAAGAGAAACAAAATTTCTCTTTTGAGTAAATAGGCATTAGGCTATGAACAATGGTTTTGGGGAAATTGGTCAAAATGAAGGCTAAACAAAGCAAACTTTTTACCAATTGCCAATAGACAATTTCGGCTAAGAGAAAAAATATTGGACAAAGGAAAAATGCACAAATGACAACCTTTTGGTCAACTAAAACCTCCCTAATCCCATACCAAAATTCGGCCAACACAATAGCCTACACAATCCCCTTTTTCCTCCACAATTCTTCCCTATCAACTCCATAATTTCCAACTCAATTAAACCTCTCCTTAGCCCTTATGTTGTCTAGGTTCATGGTCAAATGACCATGAACAAGTTTCAAAACATTGCCCATATATCAAGCCTTATGTCCCCCCTATCTTATCATCCTATCTTGATTCCATGCCATAATTCTTTAGCTTGCCTTTTCCATATGGTCAAATAGCCAAAATTAAAAGAATGCTCATCCATTCTAGAAGAACCTTGGCCGACACTATAGGGAAGGAAACAAAAATAAAATCCTCCCATTTGTTAGCTAGGGGATTCGAACCTCTCCCCTCAAGCACTCATCCATGTGTCCTTACCACTTTGCTAATTACTCATCTTATGCTTTAAACTCATTGTCATTAATTCTTAGAGCCTAACATGCTTAGCTCCATCTTAATTATTAGAAATTAAAAGTTCCATTAAGCATTCACTTAATTAATGAAGCTCAAAAATAACTTCCAAAACACACTTAACATATTTAAGCATGCAACATCAATTAATTAAGTAAGATGCATAACCCCTAATTATTAGGATGTTACAATACCTCATTCTAATCTTTTCTCTATCATAGAAACTTAGTGGAGGGCCAAAACTCAAGTGTTCGTAAACATCGTAAATCGTTGGAATCGAATTAAGGTGTTAAGGTAAGGGATTATTAAGGATTTTCATATTACTCAACATATGGATATAAATGGTTTATTAATTGATTTCGTTTTAGGGGATGTTATCGCTAGATTGTCATATTGTGGAACGAGGATATTTGTGAGACAATCAAGATAGGGACAAAAAGGGCAGTAAATAGTGTTCGGAAGAGGGGTGGTTCCGCTATTCCCCCTAAGTTTAAGAAAAGGACTATTTCAGGAATCCAAGACTTTTCACCGGGTTGTGGACCCTCATCTGGCAAAAATCAATTATTCGAAGTCGTATGTACCCCCAAACCATTGTTTACTCATGGTTCTGAACCTTTGATCGGAGAGAAATCGCAAATGGTGGTTGTTCGAGATTCCGAGGGTAAGATCTAGATCACTTAACATTAGAATAGTTTTATATTAAATATTAGTGTTCTAATCCATCGTGATATGTGTTTAGATATCGACGAGCGAGAAAGTGTAGTTTTCGGTAATCAGATGTGTAATCTCACACTGTATCTCATGGATTAGATGACTATATCGTATAAATCGGTGGATGAAATCACAAGTTAGTGAAATCGAGAAGAATAGCATATTTATCACCTTAATGATAAAAGATTTGAAATTGGTATTAAGATTATGAAAATTATGAAATTGCCCTTAACGGGCTAATTCGATAAAAGTGATAATTGGGCCATATGTGATATTTGATAATTGGGCCATATGTGATATTTGACAATTGGGCCATATGTGATATTTGATAATTGGACAATTTGGGTCATATGTGATAATTGATAAATGGGCCATATGTCATAATCGATAAATGGGCCACATGTGATATTTGATAATTGGGCCATATACGATAATTGACAAATGGTCATATGTGATATGAGATTTCGTGGGCCAAAATGTGAAATGGGCCAGATTGTAATAACTTTTATAATCGGCCTTATGTTGGAATAATTATATGAATGGATTGTTATGCATATTATATACATGATTGCATGGGTTGGGCTATTTGACGAAGAGAAGTGTAACATCCTGAAAAGGGCCTATGCATTTTCGATTTAAGTGTACATAATGACATGTCTTATGCGTTATGAATAAATTTTGAATATTTTTGGAAACCTGAGAATGTATGGGAATGTTACGTTAAAAAGAGGAAAGTTGATATTTTGGAAACCTAAGTAAAATAGGAAAGTAAACATTTTGGAAACCTAAGCAAAATAGGAAAGTGAACATTTTGGAAACCTAAGTGAAATAGGAAAGTGAACATTTTGGAAACCTAAGCAAATAGGAAAGTGAACATTTCTGGAAACTTGGAAATGTAAGGAAATGTCATGTTTAAAGAGCCGAACGAAAATTTTTGGAAACTTAGAAATGACTTAGAAATGTCGAGTTTTAAAGTTAAAAGAGGAAATTAAGGCAAGATGGCCTTAAGAGAAAAAGTATGTGAAATTTGATAGACAAACAGGCTTGGAAAAGTGGCCTGAAGATACCACTTAGGGCCTCTGGAAATGGCACCACATACAAGGGTGTTGGGCCTGAGTTCGAGTCATATGGGAAGCAAATAAAAGAAGTTTTATTTTTACTTCCAGAAGCACAGAGGTGGACGGCAACAAGGCTCTTAAAAAGGGAGTTTTATTCTCTTTAAAATTGACTAAATAGGGATAAATGATGATTTATCTTAAGTATTTTAAAGGATTTATTTATCATTATTCCCATGAGATAAATGTTGGATTAAACTCTTTTATTTTATGATAATTAAAGGATAAAGCTATCAAATAGAAGAGTGGTGGCCAAGTAAAGGATTCCTTAGATGATAATTTAAATCTATAAAAGGAAGGAAAGAGGGCTACTCATCAATTTTTTCTTTCTCTCTCTCTCTGTTGAAATTCTTAGGGTTCTCTTCTTCTCTTCTCTTCTTCTTCTTTTCTTTTGTCTAGTCAATTCCTAGCCTCCTCTCTTTTATTCAAAACCAAAACACAATCCAACCTAGTCAATTCTTCATAGCACCAAAAGTAAATTGCCAAAGCCAGAACCTTTGTTGTGATAGAAGGTGTTGCCAATTTCATCCAAAAGGTAAGATCAACTATTCTTTGATTTTCAATCTCTCTTTAGCCGAAATATAGGAATCTAACTCCTTTAGAATTCCATGGCCAAAATTTGGAACATTTTCTTCGGGATCTAGTAGTTGTCGACTACAAGGAGAAGTACAACGAAGTTTCGGGATTTCTAAGACTCAAGGTAAGTCATATAAATATTCGTCCATAGGCCATTTAAAGATGATTAAGTGTTAGAAATCAATCTAACATGTGCTTATAGGATTTTTGTGATGAAGGAAGCAAGGATCTATTTGGATTTGAATAATCATCAAATCGACATCAAAGGTAAGTTTTTTTAGAATACAAATCCTACTAGGATTTGGTATTATAATGAATAGGATTTATGCTAAGTAATAAGAGGTAAATCAAATGTAGGGATTAAGGATCTAAACATTAGATCAAGCTTTTGAAATCTTAAGGAATTGCTAAGCGAATCGGTGTGTACCACACTAACTTTTAATATGTTATATGGCAAATATTTAATATATGAATGTATAAGAATGTGAATGTGGCTAAAGTACCCTAATGTGGTACAAAGTACTCAGGTACGATTCCTACTCCTACTAGGATTATGGAATATGTTATATTTATATGGGGCATTCGGGTTATATGAGAAAGGGGAAGTGAATGTGACGACTTCGGTCTCACTATCTAAATGTGGTGACTTCGGTCACATTATCTGAATGTGGTAACTTTGGTTACATTATCTGAATGTGGTGTCACATGACACAATTATTTAATCTGGTGGCTATGCCACGAATTTTATATGGGCGATGAGCACGTCGAGTGTAGCGACTGCCTTCGATGGAGTGTAGCGGAAGGAGGGTTGACTTATTAGTCCCCACGATGTGCAGGTTGGTACGGGGATGTGTAGTGGATGGCATCTAGGTTTGGGTTTGGGTTGCATCATTATTTTATCTGTATATGAACGTGCATGTGATATGTTATGGTATGCTTGATCTATTAAACTTTAGTGTTGTGTGCACATTGAGTCTGTTGACTCACCCCGTTGTGGGAACATTTTTCAGGTAATGAGCAGTGATGGACCGGGACGACAGAACTTGTGGTGGCCATGCTCAGATTGAAGTCTTATTCAATATGGACTCTTTATTTTATTTAAGTATTTAAGAATTTTATTTTGGGTTTTTACTTGATGTAATATGGCCATAGTTTTATTTCTTTATTTTCATTTTCAATTATTATGTTCACAAATTATTATCAATTAAAGTTTGAGTAAATTTATTTTTTTGTAAAATAAACCTTAATTGTTTTGTCACCTTAATTAATTGGATTTCAATATAAGATAAAACTATTTTTTTCCATACAAGCCCAACCCAAAACAACATTTTCTTAATAATCGCACAAGTTTTTTTCCAAGGAACAAAAGAATTTGAAACCGGTTTACTTAAGGAACATACCAGATCCGGACCAGGTTCGTGGGTCGAGTGTGAGGTGTTTCAGTTTGGTATCAGAGCCCAGTTTTAAACTCTCGGCCTATGGGCTAAGGCCCAAACATTTTCAAATCGAGCCCAAATAAGTTTTATAAAGTATCTTATGAGATAAGCAGGTTTTTCTGGCATGGCACCTAAGTCTCCGACCATGATCCACCGGTAAGTACCCCAAACTATCTGTGTGATTATGTGAATTATAGAAGGGTAGAAAAGGAATGGAGCGTAGAATAGCATGATAGGAACTTGAACCCTAAGATTAGTCTACTCAAACACAAATACATAAGACTTAATGCACTAAACAAACCTATGGCTAAGTCAATCGAGTTAGGGTGTGGTAACCATGGTACGCATGTCTAGGATTGGATCCGAAAGAGCCTAGTATTTAAGCAGTCCTAGTGACTCACCTCCTCTTCACAGGAATCCTACCTAGTGCGTAGCTTCGGTTCACCCTAACCCAGAAGACTTAGTGGGTGTGGCAACCTCATGCGCATGTCTAGGAATGGTTTCGATGGGAGCTTGGTATTTAAGCGGTCAGTGTGACTCACCTCCTATCCACTCCAATCCTGCACAGTGCGTAGCTTTGGTTCACCCCGACCAAGAAGTCTCGGTCATAGGCTAAACTCAATAACTAAAACCGAAGGGAACTAGCCATGTTTTTTTATAAGAACCCTAATTTTAAAACTCTTAAAATCATTTTCTTTAATTCGTGGAAACTATCTTTTCTACACAATTTTTGAAAAACTTCGATTTATAAAATTACTAAAATACCCCTAGTGGTAAAATTACAAAAATGCCCTTGGTTTATAAAATGTCTAAAATAAATAGTTTTAATCAACATTATTTTATAACAAGATCAAAAAAAAACCTAATTTGCAAATTATCAAAATACCTTGATTTTGGAAGAACTACAAAATTACCAAAATGACCTTGATTTCCAAAATTTTTGAAACTTCATCGTTTTGGAAAATAAATTTCTCAAAAAGAACCCTCAAAGTTTTACAAATTTTGAAATATCCCTGAATTATTAAACTTTACAAATTTACCACGCTTATTACCAAATTACCCCAAAATTAAAAATTATCGAAATACCTCGAATTTCCAAATTTACCAAAGAACCCGGACTATAAAATTTCAAATACTTTTGACAAAATTATCAAGGAGCCTTATTTGACAAATTACGAAAATATCCTCAAGGACAAATTACACAAATACCCCAGGTAGTGGAAAAACAACAACAATGAAAACTACAACATATCTACGAATGAGCGAAGGTTCATAATTGTTTGATGGATGTATGAATGAATGAAAAGACCGTGTGCATGTGTGAATACGAAAGAACCACTCCTAAATTCCTTTTCATAAAATTTCTTCACGGGTAATCAAGTGAAACAAAAGTACTAATTCATAAAACTTTCTCAAATCAGTTAAAGTGCACGTTAGATATGAATTCTAGAGGGACGCGGTCGTCGTGGATGTGGTAGAGGAAGAATGACTAGGTCGAACCGTTGGATCGGGTCAAGGGTCGATAATGAGGTACCATCGCCCCACCACTCGCATTTGTTGGTGTGGAGCAACAAGCTCGAGACGGGGAAGATCTTTGTGTCGCAGTTCTTTGCGAGTTCTTGAGTTAGTGGTGGTGCAGGAGGAAATTCGAGAGCTCGAAAGTGCATGACCAGCGACTCGAGCCAACGGATCCGAGGTGTTCCGTGGAGTATCCGGTGTGGCACCAAGTCTGTTGAATCTTGGTTGGAAACAATCGGCGTATTATGGATGAGCTCGATCTGACCCCGGAGGAGAAGTTGAAAGGAATGGTGGCACTGTTACGTGATGAAGCGTACCAATAGTGGTTAACTATCCGGGATGGTGCCACGACTGAGGATCTGACCTGGGAGTATGCTAAGGAGGCATATCGGAAAAAGTATGTCGGCATACGGTATATTGATGAGCGGAGGAAAGCTTTTCCGGGAAATTTGGTTCAAGGGAACAAGTCGGTAGCAGCATATGAAGCTGAATTTCTGAGGTTGAGCCGATATGCTCAAGGAGTAGTAGCAACTGAGCATGAATGTTGTGTCCATTTTGAAGACGATTTGAGGGATGACCTCAGGTTATTGATAGCTCTACATCAGGAACGGGAGTTTTCCGTGCTGGTTGAAAAGGCTAAGGTAGCCGAGGGAATCAAGGACTCGGTTAAGCAGAGCTCTGATAGAAATAGACCCAAGAGGGTTATGGGTCATCCGGATCGTCGAAAAATGTGCGAGAAAAGGCCCAGAGTGATGGTAGAGGGTCGACAAGTTAGTCTGGAGGCGATATCGTCCTTGTGAGCATTGTGGAAAGAAGCACTTTGGAGGCCGGAAAAGATGGGAGGATGTTTGGTATAGGTCCAAGGACCATATGCTCAAAGATTATCCTAAGAAACCAGATGAAAGTCGATCAGTAGCTCAGAATGTTAATCAGGCTGGTAGAGGAGGATAGCAGCCTCAATGAGGTTGTGGTTCGAATAATAGAGGTAATGGTACCGGCAGAGGACATTGAACACAAGGTAGAGGTCTTTGCTATCTTGAGGCAAGGCAACGGGTTTGGTTTATGATTCAGAAGAGAGGATGGCGACGCATCGGATGTCATTATCGGTACGTTCTTTATTTATGGCAAGCCTTATTATGCCTTAATTGATGTGGGCTCGACCCATTCTTATGTTGCCTGTAGTGTAGTTGACACACTAGGCCTAGACTCTAAATTTTTGATAGGGAGATAATGGTAGTAAGCCCGTTAGGCCAAACTGTAGTGGTGGATAAGATCTTTCAGAATGTACCCCTAGAGATTCAGGAAGTAAACTTTCGGGCTGACTTAATGGAACTACCCTTTGGGGAGTTTGAACTCATACTTGGAATGGATTGGCTAGTAGAGCACCGAGCTGTGTTGGATTGTGTGGCTAAACGAATGGAATTAAGAACCCGGAGGATGAAGTAGTAGTAATGATCGAAGAAAGAAGAAACTACTTGTCTAATGTAGTTTTGTACTTAAGGCTGAAAAGATGGTTCGAAAAGGGTGCAAGGCACTTTTAGCCTTTGTAAGTGCGTTGGATAGAAAGAAAGAAGGTGTCAATGGAGTTAGAACGGTAAGGGACTTTGAGGATGTGTTTCCAGAGGAATTACCAGGAATACCCCCAGATAGGGAGGTGGAATTTGGAATAGATTTGCTACCAGGAATAGCACCTGTGTCAATCGCTCCATACCGAATGGCGCCAAAGGAGTTGGTTGAGCTTAAGGCTCAAATCCAGAAATTGCTTGACCGTGGGTTTATCCAGCCCAGTGTGTCTCCGGGGAGCACCGGTCCTGTTTGTGAAGAAGAAGGACGGAACTATGCGTATGTGCATAGATTACTGTCAGTTAAATAAGCTGACCATTAAGAACAAGTATCCTTTGCCTAGGATTGATGACTTGTTCGATCAGCTTAAGGGGGCGGCAGTGTTTTCAAAGATCGACTTAAGGTCGGGATATCATCAGCTGAAGGTGAAGGAGGCGGATATCCATAAGACAGCCTTTAGGACAAGAAACGGCCACTATGAGTTTGTGGTAATGCCGTTCAGGTTGACAAATGCCCCAGCCGCATTCATGGATATGATGAACCGGGTGTTTCAACCTTACTTGGATATGCCCGTTGTAGTGTTCATCGACGACATTCTCGTATACTCTAGGACTGAAGAGGAATATGATGAGCATCTCCGAGTTATGCTGCAAGTGTTAAGGGAGAAGAAGCTCTATGCCAAATTTAGCAAGTGTGAATTTTGGCTTAGGGAAGTTGCGTTCTTAGGGCATGTGGTATCCGCAGAGGGAATAAGAGTGGATCCTAGGAAGATCGAAGCGGTGTTGGATTGGAAACCACCTAGGTCCATGGCTGAGATCCGAAGTTTCTTAGGTTTGGCAGGCTATTACAGAAGGTTTGTGGAAGGGTTCTCGTCTATAGCCGCGCCTTTGACAAAGTTGTTGAGGAAGGAAGTACCCTTTGTGTGGTCGGATAAGCAGCAGGAGAGCTTTGAGAAGCTTAAGAAGATTTTAACGGAAGCTCCAGTATTGATTCAGCCAGAGCCAGGAAAGGAGTTTACGGTGTATTGTGACGCTTCCCATACAGGTTTGGGTTGCGTGTTGATGCAAGACGGAAAGGTAGTAGCTTACGCATCCGATAGTTAAGGCCACATGAGGTTAACTACCCAACCCATGACTTGGAATTGGCGGTGGTTTTGCCCTTAAGGTGTGGAGGCACTATCTCTATGGAGAAAGGTCGGAGATCTACACAGACCACAAGAGCCTTAAGTATCTGTTGACTCAAAAGGAGTTGAACTTGAGGCAGCGAAGGTGGGTAGAGTTATTGAAGAATTATGATTGCACGATAGAGTACCACCTGGGCAAGGCGAATGTGGTAGCTGATGCCCTAAGTCGAAAGGTGGTGTTGGATCTTAGGGCAATGTTCGCCCATTTAAGTTTGTATGAGGATGGAAGCCTGTTGGCTGAGTTGTAAGTCAAACCTACATGGTTGAATGAGGTGAAAAGGGGACAGTTGACTGATAAGGACCTAAGTGCTAAGTTACTGCAAATGCTGAGCGGAGAGTTAGAGGATTATGACGTTAATGATGAAGGAGTATTGTGCTACAAAGGAAAAGTCGTATGTAGAAGGACGAAGAGTTAAGACAGAGCATTCTTTGGAAGCGCATAGTAGCCCTTATGCTATGTATCCGGAGGCACTAAGTTGTCTGAGATCTAAGAGAACAATTTTGGTGGCTTTGATCTTAAGCGGAAGTTCTTGAATTAGTGGGAAAATGTTTGGACGTGTCGACAAGTTAAGGTGAACACCAAGTTCCATCGGGATTGCTTCAGCCAATTGAGATTCCGCAGTGGAAGTGGGAAAGAATTACCATGGACTTCATTAGTGGGCTTCCCCTTACGCCTACTAAGAAGGACTCGGTATGGGTAATAGTGGACCGTTTGACTAAGTCCGCACATTTCATCCCGGTAAGAGTGGATTATTCCTTGTGGTTAGCCAAGCTATATGTGGCTAAAATCGTGAGACTACACTGAGTGCGGTGTCAATTATTTTGGATAGAGACGCAAGGTTCACGTCTCGGTTTTGGAGGGCACTTCATCAAGCTTTAGGCACCAAGTTGGACTTTACTACGGCTTTTCATCCACAATCGGACAGGCGGTTCGAGCAGGTTATACAAGTGTTGGAGGATATGTTGAGAGGCTGTGTGATGGATTTCCGAGGAAGTTGGGAAGATTACTTACCTTTAGCTGAGTTCACCTACAACAACAGCTATCAGGCTAGCATTCGGATGGCACCATATGAAACATTGTATGGTCGAAAGTGTCAAACTCCTACTTGTTGGACTAAGTTAGGAGAACGTCGAGTTTTGGGTCTAGAGTTAGTGGCAGAAACTGAAGAAAAGGTTGAGATAATCAGGGCACGGTTAAAGGAAGCCTCTGATAGGCAGAAGTCATACGCAGATCTTAAGAGGAAAGAAATAGAGTTTGAAGTAGGAGACCAAGTGTTTCTGAAGGTTTCACCTTGGAAGAAGGTGATGAGGTTTGGCCACAAAGAGAAGTTAAGCCCAAGGTTTATAGAGCCCTATCGAGTGTTGAAACAAGTTGGACCAGTAGCCTATCAGTTAGAGTTGCCACCAGAGTTGCAGCAGATGCACGACGTATTTCATGTATCCATGCTATGTCGTTACCGTTTGGATCCATCTCATGTGGTACCAGTTGAAGAAGTGGAGCTAAGGCCAGACTTATCCTATGAGGAAGAGCCGATTCAGATATTGGAGCGTGATGTGAAAGTGCTACGGAGGAAGTCAGTTCCTCTAGTCAAAGTGTTATGGTGTAATCATGGATCAGAGGAAGCTTCATGGGAACCAGAGGAGGCAATGCGATAGCAATACCCTCAATTATTTTAGCTAGGAAATTTCGAGGATGAAATTATTTTAAGGGGGTAGAATTGTAACATCCTGAAAAGGGCCTATGCATTTTCGATTTAAGTGTACATAATGACATGTCTTATACGCTATGAATAAATTTTGAATATTTTTGGAAACCTGAGAATGTATGGGTATGTTACGTTAAAAAGAGGAAAGTTGATATTTTGGAAACCTAAGTAAAATAGGAAAGTAAACATTTTGGAAACCTAAGCAAAATAGGAAAGTGAACATTTTGGAAACCTAAGTAAAATAGGAAAGTGAACATTTTTTGGAAACCTAAGTGAAATAGGAAAGTGAACATTTTGGAAACCTAAGCAAATAGGAAAGTGAATATTTCTTGAAACTTGGAAATGTAAGGAAATGTCATGTTTAAAGAGCCGAACGAAAATTTTTGGAAACTTAGAAATGACTTAGAAATGTCGAGTTTTAAAGTTAAAAGAGGAAATTAAGGCAAGGTGGCCTTAAGAGAAAAAGTATGTGAAATTTGACACACAAAGCAGGCTTGGAAAAGTGGCTCAAGATGCCACTTAGGGCCTCCGAAATGGCGCCACATACAAGGGTGTTGGGCCCGAGTTCGAGTCACATGGGAAGAAAATAAAAGAAGTTTTATTTTTACACCCGTATACCTGAGAGTGGGACGGCAACAAGGCTCTTAAAAAGGAGTTTTATTCTCTTTAAAATTGGCTAAATAGGGATAAATGATGATTTATCTTAAGTATTTTAAAGAGATAAATAAGGGATTTATTTATCATTATTCCCATGAGATAAAGGTTGGATTAAACTCTTTTATTTTATGATAATTAAAGGATAAAGCTATCAAATAGAAGAGTGGTGGCCAAGTAAGGGATTCCTTAGATGATAATTTCGTCTATAAAAGGAAGGAAGGAGGGCTACTCATCAATTTTCTTCCTTCTCTTCTCTCTCTGCTGAAATTCTTAGGGTTCTCTTCTCTTCTCTTCTCTTCTCTTCTCTTTTCTTTTGTCTAGCCGAATTCCCTAGCCTCCTCTCTCTTTTATTCAAAACCAAAAACACAATCCAACCTAGCCGAATTCTTCATAGCACCAAAAGTCGAAATTCTGCCAAAGTCAAATCTTTATTGTGACGGAAGGGTGTTGCCGATTTCATCCAAAAAGTTAAGATCAACTATTATTTGATTTTCAATCTCTCTTTAGCCGAAATATAGGAATCTAACTCCTTTAGAATTCCATGGCTGAAATTTGGAAGGTTTTCTTCGGGATCTAGTAGTTGTCGACTACAAGGAGAAGTACAACGAAGTTTCGGGATTTCTAAGACTCAAGGTAAGTCATATGAATATTCGGCCATAGGCCATTTAAAGATGATTAAGTGTTAGAAATCAATCTAACATGTGCTTATAGGATTTTCGACAGCAGTAAGGAAGCAAGGATCTATTTCGGGATTTGAATAATCATCAAATCGGCATCAAAGGTAAGTTTTTTTTAGAATACAAATCCTACTAGGATTTGGTATTATAGCCGAATAGGATTTTTGCTAAGTAATAAGAGGCAAATCAAATGTAGGGATTAAGGATCTAAACATTAGATCAAGCTTTTCGTAATCTCAAGGAATTGCTAAGCGAATCGTGTGTGTACCCACACTAACTTTTAATATGTTATATGGCAAATATTTAATATATGAATGTATAAGAATGTGAATGTGGCTAAAGTACCTAATGTGGTACAAAGTACTGTGCACGCTTCCTACTCCTCGCTAGGATTACGAATATGTTATATTTTAACATGTGAAAAGTGACATGAATGTGAATTTAAGTATGATATGCATGATATGAAATATATGGGGCATTCAAAGTTATATGAGAAAGGGAAGTGAATGTGACGACTTGGTCTCACTATCGAATGTGGTGACTTGGTCACATTATCTCAATGTGGTAACCGGTTACATTATCGAACGTGGTGTCACATGACACAATTATTTAATCTGGTGGCTATGCCACGAATTATATATGGGCGATGAGCACATCGATCGCAATGACGCCTTTGATGGAGTGTAGCGGAAGGAGGGTTGACTTATTAGTCCCCACGGTGTGCAAAAGTTGGTACGGGATGTGTAGTGGATGGCATCTAGGTTTGGGTTTGGGTTGCATCATTATTTTATCTGTATATGAATGTGCATGTGATATGTTATGGTATGCCTGATCTATTAAACTTTAGTGTTGTGTGCACATTGAGTCTGTTGACTCACCCTGCTAGGGAACATTTTTCGTAATGAGCGGTGATGGACCAGATGTGAGAACTTGTGGTGGCCATGCTCGATTGAAGTCTTATTCAATATGGACTCTTTATTTTATTTAAGTATTTAAGAATTTTATTTTGGGTTTTACTTGATGTAATAAGGCCATAGTTTTATTTCTTTATTTTCATTTTCAATTATTATGTTCACAAATTATTATTAATTAAAGTTTGAGTAAATTTATTTTTTGTAAAATAAACCCTAATTGTTTTGTCACCTTAATTAATTGGATTTCAATATAAGATAAAACTTTTTTTTTCATACAAGCCCAACCCAAAACAACATTTTCTTAATAATCGCATAAGTTTTTTTCCAAGGAACAAAAGAATTTGAAACCGGTTTACTTAAGGAACATACCAGATCCGGACCAGGTTCGGGGGCCGGGTGTGGGGTGTTTCAAGAAGTTCTGGTAGCTTTGCTACAATATTTGGTGGCTCTGCCACAATTTTGAAAAATGGCAAATGCCATGTAAACTTTGTGAATCCGGTGGCTTGTCCACGAAATTTGAAATACGGCTTAATGCCTACTTCGATGTGTTTGCAGGGTGGGTGACTAAAGCTCCCCACAGGTGTGCTAGTTGGTACGGGTGGTGTGTAGCGGGTCGAAATTTAGGTTTGGTTTTGGGAATTGCATATCACTTGCATTTTATACATGCTAAATTATTATAATTGTAATGTGCTTAGGCCCAAATAAATGCTTAAATGGTTTTGGTCCGGTGGACTAAGGTAAGTGAGTTACACACTGAGTTCTAAGTAACTCACCCCAATTTTTTTTTACCCTCTCGTAATAATAATTGATGGAGACTTGGGTGGAGATGACTTCGTGTGGAGGCTATACTACAAATGGTGGTTGATAAAACTTTAAGACTTCTTTAATAAATTTTATTAAGTATTATTTTTATGGTGATGTAATAAGGCCTCTTTAATTATGGATTTTATTATGTGGATGGATTTTATTATGTTTTAGTTTTCCTAAGTTGGATTGGTTTAGTTTTTATAAATGTTTTCTATAACTCTCGTATATTAGAAAGGTTTTTCTTAAATATTCTTTGAAACTTAGGAAAGTCTTTTAAAACTTTTCGATGAAATATTTCAACTAAATAAATCCAAAGTTTTAATCAATTGCTACTCTATAGATCAAATGATAAACTCTTGTGTTTTTAATTACGGTTTTCAATGAACTTCGATTTTTGATAAAGTCACTCTCTTAATCGTTTTGGAATTTGATTTCTACATTGTTAAATGATTTGAATCTATGTTTAATTTGTGCGGCATGCTGAAATCTAGACTTAATGCATAGGCTGAGTTTGGGGTGTTACATTTTATGGTATCAGAGCTCAGTTTCAAATCTCGACTGTGTTTGGGTTTGTAACACCCAAACCCGGCCCATGAGCCTTGACCGGATCTGGTATGTCACAGAGTAAAAACGTTTTGAAAGATTTTGGTTATTTGGTAGAAATCTGAAAAATTTGCTGAGATTATAAAACGGTGTCTATTAAAAACTCAGGTGGAATTGTTTTTATAAACATGGTTGAGATGAAACCCTTGAAAACATTTGACCATTTAATTTATTAGAACCATCAGAGTTACTGTTAACTTGGTGAATTTTGCTACAGATGGCAAACATCCTTGAAAACTCGTAAAGGTTTCCCATTTTGAAAATAACACTTTTAACCGATTCATTTAAACAATTTATAAGTTCATTAGTAATATAGTAGAAATGAAGTAAAACAACTACTTAAACATCCAAAATAATAATTAGCGGCCTTATTACAACCCAAACCAAAATTTAGTAATTAATAAACTTAAACTGTGCTAAGTAAAATTTTCAAATCCAAGGAACAAGCATGGCCGCCTCGAGTCCTCTCCGGCTCCATCTTCGCGATCTACTCATCTGCAAAATGATATGGGAAGGGGTGAGTCACCAAGACTCAGTGTATAGATCCCCAACCCGGAAGTGCAAACTCATACACAAAATATTAGTAAAACATGCAAACATGCAATCCAAAACTAGCCATCCATACTCCTTTAACTACCCCGTGTGGTCAAAACCACTGGTGGTCAAAACCACTGGTGACCGGAGTCACAAATCAATGATAGGGCCAACCCATCGTGTGGTCAAAACCACTGATGACCATAGGTCACAATTATCAATATGTGGTCAAAACCACTGGTGGTACCAAACCACTAGGACTTAGTCACAATTTATATCATTGGTGTGGTCAAAACCATCGTAACCAAAGTCACAATTAAACCGATGGGGCCAACCCATCTTGTGGTCAAAACCATCGTGACGATCCATAGAGAATATTCCCCCTCCTCTCTTAAATCCCGTTACCAACATGCTCATAACATGCTTAACATATTATCATAAATCATGCATATAAGTCATGGCATAGCATCTTACCCATCATATCATTCATATAACATATTTAAAGTCACAAGAGACTTACCCGGAATCCATGCACATGCCCACAAGGCAAATCACTATCAAAATAGTTAACTGTAACATATTAAGCAATGCCAACTAATAAAGTGTGTAAGAGTTTTACACACCTGTTTAACCGAAGATCTAAGGAGAAATCCCGAATCTATGCGATATCACAAAATCCCGAAACGTATTCCCGTATTGCTCCTACATTCATCCACTATAGGTTAGTATCAAAAAGCCTTATTCGGCTAAACTAATAATCCCAAAGAACTAATCGCACCCATAACCATAATATGGCCCCAGGCCGAATCTTTGTTATCACTTACCAAAGCAAATTGAAATCCTGGAAACCTTTGTCGATTAGCCCCTAAAATCATAGCACACAATTGGTTACTATTTAAACACCATACATGGCCCATAGCCGAATATAAATACCCACTTACCTTGAAGAATTGAAACCTGAAAGACTCCTTCAAAGCACTCTAGCGTCGGCTACACACAAAAGGTATATTATTAAGACCATATACATATTCGGCCAACCTTACCAAGGCCTATTTGGCCATAGTAACTAAATCCCAAAGGCTCATTTGTGGCAGTTACCCTAAACCGATTTGGTTTCCAACCAAATCCCGAAGCCACACACCACTTGTAATCGGCTACACCTTGAGATCACATAATAGTTAGCCTTCGGCTTTTCGAATAATAAAAAGAATGCCCTACTAAAATGAGTCCTTACAACCACTTACCGTATTTGATCAATAGAGAGAAGATGCTTAGAACGACTGCTTCCAAAGTCCCGAAGACCTCCTTTTCAAAATCAATTTGGAGAAAAACCAAAAAGTGATCCACTCTTGATTGATATTTGGCTAGAAGAAAGAGGAAGATTTCGGCATGGAGAAGAGAGAAGCAATAGAGATTTGGCTAAAACAAAAAGGAGAGAAAAAGAAAGATTATGGCATTCGGCTTACACAAGATGAAAGATGGAGTTTGAGTAGAAAGGGGGTGATAGGTTCGGCCAAGTTAAACCAAAAGAAGTGAGGGGTTTGAAGAATTTTAGGCAATGAGGACTAGGGAGAAATCGACCAAGAAACAAATTGAGAAGAAAACAAGTTAGATGAATTTCGGCATCCCCCGCTTTGCTATACTCAACCGATTATGAAAGTCCCTAAGGAATCCTACATTCGGCCATCACTCAACCTTTTGTGATAATTTTTATCTAATCACTTCTTCAAATAAAATAAAAATAATAGAATAATGTTTATCCCATACTTCCAGCCGAATTTTAAAAGCAAACATGAAGATTATCTTCATCTATTTGAGAGTCCATGAGCAATCCACTAGCTCTCTCCCTTCACGCCAGCATAAAAAAAAATAAATCATACCTTGTGCTTCCAACGTGACTCAAACTTGAGTCCCTCCTTCCTGCTTGGGGCGGCATTCACCAAGGCCCTTAAGTGGTGCCCAACGCCACTTTCACCAATTTGACTTTCATGTCTGAAAACCTTACCATTTTATTTTTAAGGCCTTCTTAGCCCAACTTCCTCCACATAACGCAAAAATAAAAACTCCTAGGTGCTAATTCGGCAGCTCGAACCCTCCTTTGCCACACCCTTCCTAGCTCCTTAGGTAGCGTCCCAAGCCACCCTATCACCTGTTTCCTTGTGTCATGCTTCCACCACAATTTCTCTTAGCCCCTATCTCACCTAGCTCCCTCCTCTTAAGCACTAAAACAAAATTTTTAGCCCTAAGTCAGACCTAGCCCGGGGTTATGACTAGACCCTAGAATATGCCAAGCAATCATAGCATACATATTTCTTCAAGCATGCACAAGGAAATAATTAAATTGCAAACAACCCCTAATTCAGGATGTTATAATTCTACCCTCTTAAAAATAATTTCGCCCTCGAAATTACCTGGATCAAAAGAGTTGGGGGTATTGCTGCCGCATCACGTCCTAGGGTTCCCACGTGGCCTCCTCCGTACCATGGTTTCGCCATAGCACTTTTACCAAAGGTACTGACTTCCTCATCAAAACCTTGACATCCCGATCCAAAATCTGTACCGGCTCTTCCTCGAAAGACAAGTCTGAGTTCACTTCAATTTTCATAACCGGCACTACGTGTGATGGATCTGATCGATAGCGCCTCAGCATCGAAACATGGAAACATGGCTCAATTTAGCAACTCAAGTGTAAGCTACCGGTCCCACACGTTTCAACACTATGTATGGCCCGATAAACCTAGGGCTTAGCTTGCCCTTCCGGCCAAACCTCAGCACCTTCTTCCAAGGTGATACCTTCAAGAAGACCTTATCACCCACTGCATACTCCATATCCCTGCGCTTAAGATCGGCGTAGGATTTCTGCCTATCCGAAGCCTCTTTAAGACGAGCCCAAATTACTCTAACCTTATCTTCTGTCTCCGACACTAACTCCGGACCCAACATCCGACATTCACCCAACTCTGTCCAACACGTAGGAGTATGGAATTTCTGACCATACAGCACCTCATATGGTGCCATCTGAATACTCACTTGATAACTATTGTTATAAGTGAATTCTGCCAAAGGTAGCTACCACGGAAGTCCAAGACACAACCCCGTAACATATCTTCCAACACTTGGATTACCCTCTCAAATTGTCCGTCAGACTGCGGATGAAAGGCCGTACTGAAATTCAACTTCGTACCCAACGCCTGATGTAAAGCCTTCCAAAATCTTGATGTGAACCGGGAATCTCTATCTAAGATAATGGACACAGGTACTCCATGCAACCGCACTATCTCTGCTATATACAGCTTGGCTAACCTTTGAAGCGAGTAGTCAACCCATACCGGTATGAAATGGGCCGACTTAGTTATCCGGTCCACTATCACCTATAATGAATCTTTCTTACTGGGTGTAAGGGGAAGCCCACTTACGAAATCAATAGTAATCCCTTCCCACTTCCACTGTGGGATCTTTACGAGTGTAATGACCACGATGGCAATTGATGCTCACCTTAACTTGCGGCATGTCGGACACTTGCCCACTAACTCGGTTACTTCCGTTTAAGACCCTACCACCAAAATCGCTCCCTTAAATCTCGATACATCTTGTCGCCTCCGGATGCATAGCGACGGCTGCTATGAAACTTCTTGAAGGATCCACGCCTCAAATCATCATCCTTAGGCATGCATACTCTCCCCTGAAAATACAACACTCTATCGTTACCCACACTGAACCCTCCGGCCTCACCACTTTGTACTTGAAATCTCCGTGTACTTAGAACTTCGTCGGTCATCTACCTTTCTTTGACCTCATCAATCCAAGACGGCTTTACCCGCAATTCTGCCAGAAGGCTCCCATCCTCATATAGACTTAGGTGAGCAAAAAATGCTCACAAATTCGCTACCACCTTACTGCTCAATGCATCAGCTACCACGTTAGCCTTACTCGGATGGTATTCGATTGAGCAATCGTAGTCCTTAAGCAACTCAATCCACCTCTGCTGCCTTAAATTTAAATCTTTTTGAGTCAAGAGGTACTTCAGGCTCTTGTGATCTGTGTACACTACTGACTTCTCCCCATACAGATAGTGCCTCCAAATCTTCAAAGCGAAAACCACAGCAGCCAATTCTAAATCATGTGTCGAATAGTTACCTTCGTGAGGCCTCAAGCGCCATGATGCATAGCGACAACCTTCCTTCCCCGCATCAACACACACCCTAAACCAAGATGTCGATGCATCACAATACAGTGAATTCCTTTCACGCCTCAGTGAATCAAGGCCGGTGCTTCATCAAAATCTTCTTGACTTTGTCGAAACTCTCTTCTCGCTTCTCGGACCATACAAATGAAACTCCTTTTCTCAGCAACTTAGTCAATGGTGTTGCGATTAAGGAGAAATTTTCCACGAATCTCCTGTAATATCCTCGCCAACCCCGAAAACTCGAATTTTGGAAGCGACTTTGGTGGTTTCCACTCCAATCTCGCCTCAATCTTACGGGATCCACCCCGATTCCTCATTTGAAACAACATGCCCTAGGAAAGTCACCTCCTTAAGCCAGAACTCACACTTGCTGAATTTGGCGTACAACTGTTTCTCCCTTAGAACTTGCAGGACCACATGAAGGTGTGCGTCATGCTCCTCTTCAGACTTCGAGTACACCAAAATGTCGTCTATGAACACCTCGATAAACCGATCCAGATAGGGTTGGAAAACCCAATTCATCATGTCCATAAACACGGCTGGTGCATTCATCAAACCAAAAGGCATTACCAGAAACTCGTAGTGCCCATATCGAGTACGAAATGCCGTTTTATGGATATCAGCCTCCTTCACCTTAAGCTGATGGTACCTTGACCTAAGGTCGATCTTAGAGAACATTGATGCACCCTTGAGTTGATCGAACAAATCATCAATCCTGGGCAAAGGATACCTGTTCTTTATTGTCAGCTTGTTCAGCTGTCGATAGTCCATGCACATCCTCATTGTTCCATCCTTCTTCTTGACAAAAAGTACTGGAGCTCCCCAAGGTGATACACTTGGTCGAATGAACCCTCTATCCAACAATTCCTGGATCTGAGCCTTCAACTCTACCAATTCTTTCGGTGCCATCCGATACGGAGCTATAGATACTGGTGTGGTTCTGGGTAACAAATCTATACCAAACTCAACCTCACGATCCGGAGGTAGACCCGGGAGTTCCTCTGGAAACACATCGACATACTCCCTTATAGTTCGGACATCCCTCACAGCTGCACCCTTAGCTTCCAAAGCACAAACATGCACTACATATGCTTCACAACCTTTCCTAACCATCTTTTTTGCCTTCAATACAGAAACCAAATTTGATAGGTAATCTCTCCTTCTACCTACCATCACCACCTCATCTCCTTCCATGGTTTTTAATACCATGTGCTTAGTCATGCAATCCGTGCTAGCTCGATACTTTACTAGCCATCCATCCAGGATCGATCAAACTCCTAAGCAGTAGTTCCATCAAGTCAGCCAAGAACACGACCCCTTGGTGTTCTAGGGGTACATTCCTATAGAGTTTGCTTACTTCTACAGAGTGACCTAGAGGGCTTAACACAATCATCTTCCTAGAAGTAAGCTCAGAGTCTAAGTTTAGAGTTTTCACTACGCTACTAGTAACATATGAGTGAGTTGAGCCAATATCAATTAAGGTACTATAGGGTACTCCAAAAAAAAAACATACCGGTTATGACGTCCGCTGCGTCGCCCTCCTCTTAACACCTCGCGGCATAGACCAAACCAGGTTACCTAGCCTCAGTACTACCGGTACCTCCCCTCGGTGCCCCACGACCTCTGCCAGCACCATTACCTCCTCTTCTTGCCCCACGACCTCTCGGTGGCTATTGGTTATCCCTCCTATTCAGTGCACGTTCCTGACCCTCAGACCTTAGCCTAGCTGCCTTTTTCAGACAATCCCTAACTCGATGTTCCATGGATCCACATTCGAAGCATCCCCGATTACCATTCTAACATTCTCCCATGTGAGACTTCCCACACCGAGCACACCATGGCGTCCATTGAGGATTAGCAGCGATGAGAGTGCCTAGCGACTTGATCGACCCACCATACCTCGTCCTCTTCGTTGATTACGTAAAACTTTGAAGATCTGGAGCTCCTCTTATTCCAACTCCTATCCCGATTCCGCCTAATGGTGACTCTTACCCCTTCAAGAACCTTAGCCTTCTCCACTAGGGACAATGAACTCCGTTCTGTTGTGGAGCTATCATCATCCTCACTCATCTCTCAGCCTATCCTTAAATCTGACACAGCGCTCATGCTCGGTACCCACAATACCACGAGCATACCTGCTCAACCGGAGAAATTCAGCCTCATACTCCACCATCGTCTTATTACCCTGAACCAGGTTCAAGAAAGCCTTCCGCTGCGCATCCACGTAGCTGGTTCCTATGTATTTCCTCTGGTAGGCTGCCTTAAAGAATTCCCATGTGAGATCCTCCGCCATCGCTCCATCCCTTACGGTGAGCCACCACTGGTATGACTCATCCCGAAGTAGAGAGATTATACCCTTGACTTTTCCTCATTTAAAAATCCAAGTCATCCATGATCCTCTCAGTTGATTCCAACCAATACTCACCAGTCTTTGGGTGCCACACCTGATACACCCCAGAACACCTCAGCTCCATTGGCTTGGAGTCGCCGGCATGATTTTTGAGCTCCCAAACCTCCACCGCTCCACCACCATCTTAAGAACTTCAAGACTGACTGCGATATCGCCTCATCCCCGTCTGATCCTGCTGCTCAACACCAAAAGTTGGGGGTGGTGGTGGCGGTGGTATCTCATTATTAGACCCTTGACCCGACCTAACGGGTTCTGACACGGTTATTCTTCCTCTACGGCGTCCACGATGGCCACGTCCTCTAGAACTCATTTCTAACGATTGCACTTTAATCTGATTAAGAATTTTTATGGATTAGTACTTGTTTCACTGGTTATCCGCGAAGAAATTTTATGAAGAGAGCTTAATAGGGTTTCTTTCGATCATTCAAAGTTTCAAGTTTTCTATCCTAATTCACAGAAAAACACATCCATACCTTAGTATCTCCCATACACATTCACTCTTTGGACATTTCTGTCCGTTCCTATCTTAGGGGTATTTTCGTCATTTGTCCTACAAGGGTATTTTCGTCATTTGTCAAAATAAAGTTCCTGGGTGATTTTTTGTCAATAAGGGCATTTTGGAAATTCTAAAATTTTGGGGTATTTCGGGGATTTTAGAATTCCAGAGCATTCCGGTAATTTACCCGGGTAAACTTATAAATCTTAATAAACTCAGGGTATCTCAAGATTTGTAAAACTTGTGGGTTCTTTTTGGAGAATTTGTTTTCCAATTTGATAGTATTACAAAAATTTTGAAAATCAGGGTCATTTTGGTAATTTTGTAAGTTAGGGGCAATTTCATAATTTTCCAAAATCATGACATTTTTTATATTTTCCAAATTAAGGTTTTTTTTTGGACATCCTATAAGTAATGAAAATTTTGATTAGAACTGTGGGTAATTTGGGAATTTCATAAACCAAGGCGTTTTTGTAATTTTACCACTTGGGGTATTTTTGAAATTGTCATAAATCGAACATTTTTCGAAAAATTTTGTAAAATAGTTCTCACAAGTTAAAAGGGTAATTTTATGAGTTTTAAAACTAGGGTTTTTTACAACAATACGGCTAGTTCCCTTTCGGGTTTTAGTTATTGGGTTTAGCCTATGAATAAGTCCTCATGGTTAGGGTGAACCGAAGCTACGCACCAGGTAGGATTCCTGCGAAGAGGAGGTGAGTCACTAGGACTGCTTAAGTACCAGGCTCTTTCGGATCCAATCCTAGACATGCGCACAAGTGTTACCACACCCTGATCCGGTGACTTAGTCATAGGTTTATTTAATTAGGCATTTAAAGTCTTATGTGAATGTTGGGGTAAACTAGTCCTAGGGTTCATATACTTATCATACTATCTATGTTCCATTTCTACCCCTCTACAGATAATAATTCACACAGTAGATAGAAGTACTTTCCTGGGCGGGTTGGTGCCGGAGACTCGATGCCATGCTGTTCAAACTAAAAACCATTTTCATAATATTCCACAGAGGCCTACCAAAACATTTTGGGCCCTGGGTCCCCACACTGAGTTTTGAATCGGGCTCTGATACCAAAAATGTAACACCCCAAACTTGACCCATGAGCCTTGACCGGATCTGGTATGTCACAGAGTAAAAATGTTTTGAAAGATTTTGGTTATTTGGTAGAAATCTAAAAATTTTGCTGAGATTATAAAACGGTGTCTATTAAAAACTCAGGTGGAATTGTTTTTATAAACATGGTTGAGATGAAACCCTTGAAAACATTTAACCATTTAATTTATTAGAACCATCAGAGTTGCTGTTAACTTGGTGAATTTTGCTACCCGATGGCAGCATCCTTGAAAACTAGTAAAGGTTTCCCATTTTGAAAACAACACTTTTAACCAATTCATTTAAACAATTTATAAGTTCATTAGTAATATAGTAGAAATGAAGTAAAACAACTACTTAAACATCCAAAATAATAATTAGCGACCTTATTACAACCCAAACCAAAATTTAGTAATTAATAAACTTAAACTGTGCTAAGTAAAATTTTCAAATCCAAGGAACAAGCATGGCCGCCTCGAGTCCTCTCCGGCTCCATCTCCGCGATCTACTCATCTACAAAATGATATGGGAAGGGGTGAGTCACCAAGACTCAGTGTATAGATCCCCAACCCGGAAGTGCAAACTCATACACAAAATATTAGTAAAACATGCAAACATGCAACCCAAAACTAGCCATCCATACTCCTTTAACTACCCCGTGTGGTCAAAACCACTGGTGGTCAAATCCACTAGTGACCGGAGTCACAAATCAATGATAGGGCCAACCCATCGTGTGGTCAAAACCACTGATGACCATAGGTCACAATTATCAATATGTGGTTAAAACCACTGGTGGTACCAAACCACTGGGACTTAGTCACAATTTATATCATTGGTGTGGTCAAAACCACTGGTGACCGAAGTCACAATTAAACTGATGGGGCCAACCCATCTTGTGGTCAAAACCACTGGTGATAGTCCATAGAGAATCTTCCCCCTCCTCTCTTAAATCCCGTTACCAACATGCTCATAACATGCTTAACATATTATCATAAATCATGCATATAAGTCATGGCATAGCATCTTACCCATCATATCATTCATATAACATATTTAAAGTCACAAGCGACTTACCCGGAATCCATGCACATGCCCACAAGGCAAATCACTATCAAAATAGTTAACTGTAACATATTAAGCAATGCCAACTAATAAAGTGTGTAAGAGTTTTACACACCTATTTAACCGAAGATCTAAGGTGAAATCCCGAATCTATGCGATATCACAAAATCCCAAAACGTATTCCCGTATTGCTCCTACATTCGTCCACTATAGGTTAGTATCAAAAAGCCTTATTCGGCTAAACTAATAATCCCAAAGAACTAATCGCACCCATAACCATAATATGGCCCTAGGCCGAATCTTTGTTATCACTTACCAAAGCAAAGTGAAATCCCGAAAACCTTTGTCGATTAGCCCCTAAAATCATAGCACACAATCGATTACTATTTAAACACCATACATGGCCCATAGCCGAATATAAATACCCACTTACCTTGAAGAATCGAAACCTGAAAGACTCCTTCAAAGCACTCTAGCTTCGACTACACACAAAAGGTATAATATTAGGACCATACATATTCGGCCAACCTTACCAAGGCCTATTTGGCCATAGTAACTAAATTCAAAGGCTCATTTATGGCACTTACCCTAAACCGATTTGGTTTCCAACCAAATCCCGAAGCCACACACACTACTCGTAATCGGCTACACCTTGAGATTACATAATAGTTAGCCTTCGACTTTTCGAATAATAAAAAGAATGCCATACTAAAATGAGTCCTTACCACCACTTATCGTATTTGATCAACATAGAGAAGATGCTTAGAACGACTGCTTCCAAAGTCCCGAAGGCCTCCTTTTCAAAATCGATTTGGAGAAGAACCAAAAAGTGATCCACTCTTGATTGATATTCGGCTAGAAGAAAGAGTAAGATTTTGGCATGGAGAAGAATAGAGATTCTACTAAAACAAAAAGGAGAGAAAAAGAATGATTATGGCATTCGGCTTACACAAGATGGAAGATGGAGTTTGAATAGAAAGGGGGTGATAGGTTCGGCCAAGTTGAACCAAAAGAAGAGAGGGGTTTGAAGAATTTTAGGCAATGAGGACTAGGGAGAAATTGGCCAAGAAACAAATTGAGAAGAAAACAAGTTAGATGAATTTCGGCATCCCCCCTTTGCTATACTCAACCGATTATGGAAGTCCCTAAGGAATCCTACATTCGACCATCACTCACCCTTTTGTGATAATTTTTATCTAATCACTTCTTCAAATAAAATAAAAATAATAGAATAATGTTTATCCCATACTTTCAAATTAATTTTAAAAGCAAACATCAAGATTATCTTCATCTATTTGGGAGTCCATGAGCAATCCACTAGCTCTCTCCTTCACGCCAAAGATAAAAAAATAAATCATACCTTGTGCTTCTAACGTGACTTGAACTTGAGTCCTCCTTCCCGCTTGGGCGGCATTCACCAAGGCCCTTAAGTGGTGCCCAACATCACTTTTACCAATCTGACTTTCATGTTTGAAAACCTTACCATTTTATTTTTAAGGCCTTTCTAGCCCAACTTCCTCCACATAACGCAAAAATAAAAACTCCTAGGTGCTAATTCGGCAGCTCGAAGCCTCCTTTGCCGCACCCTTCCTAGCTCCTTAGGTAGCGTCCCAAGCCACCCTATCACCTGTTTCCTTGTGTCATGCTTCCCCCACAATTTCTCTTAACCCCTATCTCACCTAGCTCCCTCCTCTTAAGCACTAAAAAGAAATTTTTAACCCTAAGTCAGACCTAGCCCGGGGTTATGACTAGACACTAGAATATGCCAAGCAATCATAGCATACATATTTCTTCAAGCACGCACAAGGAAATAATTAAATTGCAAACAACCCCTAATTCAGGATGTTACAGGGTTCAACAATGATTTCTGTTTAAAAACTATTTAAATTTCTAGACTTTATGTTTTAAAGGTAGTATGGCAGCACGAGCATCCGGCACCAAGTCAAGTAAGAATTTGTTTATTAAATGTTTATTATTGTGATGAGACCTTAGGAACACTCTAGAACTTCTAGTTTTAGGTGTTGAAAATGATAAAAATCGAGACTATAGGATCTGATTACGAAAATAACCCTATCTCTTATATCTCATAAAATATCGTTAATAAACACTGAAATAATATTCTGATTCATAAAACTTGTAATCAGATTAAAAGTGAATTAGTCATTATGAGCACTAGAGGACGTGGTCGTGGACGCGGTAGACGTTACCGTGGTAGAGGACGAGGTGCTGCGTCTGAAGCGTCGGGTCATATACCGAAAATGGATGCATCTGCATCATTTGAGAGAGAAAATGGATCTCATGATCATGCAAATGAGGATAATGATTTGACTCAAGCAATGTTACGAGTCTTAGAAAGAGTAGTTGGGGCGAATCGGGCGATGGCTCATGGATCAATATCGGAACGACTCAAGTCTAGTGGTGCAGAAGTTTTTAGAGGTGTCTTTGGTGTAGCTCCGAATGTGGCAGAATATTGGCTTGAGGTGTAGAACGAATTATGGATGATCCGAAGTGCACTGCCGAAAGCGTAAATCGAGAGAGCCGTGTCTTTGCTAAGAGGCGAGGAGTATCAATGGTGGCTTCTTCGTGTCGAGAAGGCACCGAGGATGCATTGGTTAATTGGGATTTCTTTAAAGTTTCTTTCCAAGAGAAGTATGTCGGGACAAGTTATGAAGATGCCCGGAGGAAAGAATTCCTGAATTTGGTTCAAGGAAGTAAGACTGTGGCAGCTTACGAGGCAGAATTTCTTTGTTTGAGTCGTTATGCTCGTACTATAGTGCAGACTGATCATGAGCGCTGTGTACGCTTTGAGGATGGGCTGAATGATGAGTTGAGGGTACTGATAGCCCCACAACAAGTACGGATTTTTACCTCGCTTGTAGAGAAAGCTAAGATAGCCAAGAGGCTAAGAATTGTAACGCCGTAGGCGGGAAAAGTTAGAGGAAAGAGGGATTTTAAGTACTCTGGTTCTTCTAAAAGGTTTCAAAAGAGGCCACAGAATGATGAGCTAGTTCAAACTAGGGCACCTGTGACTACCAATCAGAGTCGAGAATGTGCCGATTGTGAAAGACGACATCCCAAGAATGTTGGAGGAAAACTGGCGCCTGCTTTAAATGTGGTTCCAAGGATCATCAGTTTAAGAATTGCCCCCGACGGACTGATACAACTCAAGGAACTCGTAACCCTGATGCTCAGCCAGCTGAGGTACTCAGCAACCACCAAGAGGTCGTGGACCGGGTCATGGTGGTAATGGTAACAGATGAGGACAGGGTATGCCGGGTCGAGGTAATGGTGTTAGAGGTAACACGGAGGCAAGACAGCCAGGATTGGTCTATGCTATCAGGCGTCGTGAAGACGGTGATGCACCTGATATGATAATTGGTACGTTCTTCATCTCTGATGTACCTGTTACTGCTTTGATAGATATCAGGTCTACTCATTCGTATGTTGCTAGTTCCATATCTGGAAACCTAAATATTAGATCTGAGATTAACAATAGAGAGATGACGGTAATTAGTCCTTTAGGATAGTCGATAATAGTGAATAAATTATTTAGAGATGTGCCCTTGGAGATTCAAAGAGAGGTATTTCTAGCGGACTTGATGGAATTACCTTTCAGTGAGTTTGATCTTATTTTAGGCATGGATTGGTTGGTGAAGCATCGGGCGCAATTGGATTGTACCGAAAAGCAGATGTCAATAAGGACTGTGGATGATGAGGAGGTAATAATAATAGGAGAAAGAAGAAAATTTTTGGAAAATGTGGTATCTGCTTTGAAGGTAGAAAAGTTGGTGCGGAAAGGGAATAGAGCATTCCTAGCATTCATGAGTGCTTTGGATGCCAAGGAATTATCGGTAGAAGGTGTGAGAATGGTGAAAGAATTTCCAGATGCCTTTCCCGAAGAACTTTCGGGTCTACCTCTAGATCGAGAAGTAGAATTTGGCATTGAGCTTCTGCCCAGAACTGCTCCGGTGTCCATTGCTCCTTATAGAATGGCGCCGAAGGAGTTATGTAATATCCTGGATTATGGCTTATGCATAATTGTTTAATTGAATGTGAAAGCATGCCTTTGTGTGTATGAATGTGTTTTTATAACCCTAGAATATAGGAGAATGATTTAGAAAATATCATATTTTAAGTCCAAAAGAGGGAATTAAGCCTGATAGGCCTTAAGAGAAAATAGAGGTGAAACATGACACACAATTGGGCTTGGAAAAGTGGCTTGAAGGTGCCACTTAAGGCCTCTGGGAATGACGCCACCAGCAGGAGTAATGGGCCAAGGTTCGAGTCGCATAGGAAGCTAAATGAAGCTTTTATTTTTGCGACAATAAGGAGTAGAGGTGGACGGCATAGGGAGACTAAGGAAGGAGGTTTAGATAGGCTTGGATTCTTTTAAAAATTTGACTAAAGCTAAGGAGATAAATGGAGATTTGTTTCTTTATTTATTTTGAATGGAGGAAGAAGAGATAAAACAGTAGAAAAGCAAGGAAAGGCTAGTGTTTGAATGCTAGCCAAAATTCTTAGCAAGAGTGTCCATCTTTTTACTCTACTTTTCTTTCTCATTTCCTTCTCTAGCCGAAATTCCTTCTTCTCCTTTTCTCATAGTTTTCTTTCCTAGCCGAAATCTTCTTCCTATATTCATCATAGCCGAAACTCCTAAGCTTCATACTCTCCTTCTCCACATTTGTAAAAGGCCGACTCATAATATTATTTTCCTTTTTCCATTGAAGCCGAGTCTTTATTATTCTCCTAAGCCATTGCCAAAATTCTTTCACCTCATCTCTTCTCAGTCTTGGCCGAATAGCAACCAAGTTAGAGATCTCTTGTGATCCTTTCTTAAATCGGTTTGGATAGGTAAGTCTGCTATGGCCAAAATCTCTATTATTCCTCCTTATTTCTTCTCTGTCGACTTGTGAGGAACAAAAGCCAAAATTTGGCATTTAATCAACCATGAAATCGGTCCTTTTAGGAATTTTAGGATTCTACTATAGGCTCCTACAAGGGAGGAAACTATTCGGGATTTCAGATCTAAGGTAAGTAAGGTTTAAGATTAGGCCAAAGGCCATCTATTATGTTTAAGGTTGGAATTGGATCTAACACATATACCCTATAGGTATTTTGACATCACTTGGAGCAAGGATTGATTTGAGATTTAGTTAACAAGGTAAGGAAGTGTGACTTTCTACTAAGGCCATATTTTGGTTTTAGTGATTGACCTAATTTAACTATGGACATTTAGGGCGGTCGACGGTGGTATACAAGGATTTCGGGATTTCAAATTGCAAGGTAAGCCCTAATGTACAATCGGCCAATGCCTATTTAGGAACTTAAATTTATTTCTTACTTCGGTTAAAAGCCGAAAACTAACCTGTGAAGTGATCTAGTGCTTGGCCGATTACAAGAAGGAACATAGCAAAGTTTCGGGATTTGATCTTTAATCCAATCAGCCACAAGGTAAGTTTTGGTTTCAATAGTCCTTCGGGATTTAATTAATTAGCCGAATAGGCTTTGCTAATATGTCCAATAATGGCTGAATATAGGAACTAAGATCTAAGGCGTTAAATCGGGTTTTAGGATTTTCAATAAAGCGATAAATATATTAGGTGTGTACCCCACACTAAACCTTAATAGATTACGATTTTAATTTAATGCATGTAATAAGAAAAATGTGAAAAATATGGCTAAGCTACCATGCGATGGTACGAAGTACTCAGGTACGTTTTCCCACTCCTACAATGAGTAGGTTATGATCTATTATGGCACATGTGTTAATAGTGATAAGAACGAGAAATAAAGCATGTTTACATGTTTTGTATGACATGGGTATATGGGTAATATGTAAAGGGGAAGTGAATTGGTGGTTTAATACCCCAATATCTGAATGTGGTGACTTATGTCACAATATCTGAATGCGGTTACTTATGTCACAATATATGAATGTGGTGACTTATGTCACAATATATGAATGTGGTGACTTATGTCACGAAATTATAAGAGGCGATGAGCACGTCATTGCAAATGACGCCTTCCATGGTGTGTAGCGGATGGAGGTTGACTTAGTAGTCCCACGGTGTGACGGTTGGTACGGGTAATGTGTAGCGGATGGATATATAGGCTTGGGTTCGAGATTGCATCATTTTATGCTATATGAATATGTATGATTTGATATGTCATAACTATTGAGACTTAGTGTTGATTGTACACATTGAGTCTGTTTGACTCACCCCTTGTGGGAATATTTTTCAGGTGATGATCAGTGATGGACCGATTGACGGGGAGCTTAGTGGTGACCATGCCCAAAGATGAATTTTATTAGTTGGACACTTTATGTTATTTAAGTACCTTAAATTTTATTTTGGGTTTTATTTTGATGTAATAAGCCTATAGTATGAACTGTTTATGCATGCAAAATTTAATTATCTAAGTATGACACGATTTTGATAATTCAAAGTTAAAAGTAAATTTTTCTTAAGTATAAATAACAAATTGTTTTTAACACCTAATCGACACGAGTTTTAAAATTTGAGCCCAACCCAAATCAACCATTTTCAAAAACACGAAAAATTTTTAGCAAAGTAACAGATAAGATTCGAATGGTTTTTCTTAGAAGCATGCCAGATCCGTTAGGGCTTGTGGGCCGGGTTTGGGGTGTTTCAAGTTAGTGGAGCTTAAAGCTCAAATTCAAGAACTGCTAGATCAGGGATTTATTTGACCAAGTGTGTCTCCGTGGGGAGCACCGATTTTGTTCGTCAAGAAGAAGGATGGGTCGATGCGTATGTGCATTGATTATAGGCAGTTGAATAAGTTGACAATCAAGAATAGGTATCCATTACCGAGAATCGATGACCTATTTGATCAATTAAGAGGAGCATCAGTTTTCTCCAAGATTGATTTGAGATCGGGTTATCATCAACTCAAGGTGAAAGAGACAGATATTCATAAGATGGCATTTTGAACTCGCTATGGACATTATGAGTTTTAGTGATGCCGTTTGGTTTGACTAATGCACTAGCTGCATTTATGGACATGATGAATCAAGTCTTTCAGCCCTATTTAGACCAGTTCGTAGTAGTGTTCATAGATGACATCTTGGTATATTCGAGGAATGAAGAAGAGCATGACACTCATTTGCGTACTATGTTGCAAATTTTGCGAGATAAGCAACTTTATGCCAAATTCAGTAAGTGTGAATTTTGGTTAAAGGAAGTGACTTTCTTGGGTCATGTAGTGTCAGCTGAAGGGATAAGAGTTGATCCTCGAAAGGTAGAGGCTATGTTGGATTGGAAACCGCCGAAGTCAATAGCTAAGATTCAGAGTTTCTTGGGTTTGGCTGGTTATTATAGACACTTTGTTGAGGGGTTTTCGTTGATTGCTGCACCCCTAACTTAGCTATTACGGAAGGAAGTACCGTATGTATGGACCGATAAACAACAAGAAAGTTTCAAGAAACTGAAAAAGATTCTAACGGAAGCGCCAGTACTGATTCAACTAGAGGCTGAAAAAGAGTTTACCATTTACTGTGATGCGTCACACACGGGTTTAGGATGTGTAATGATGCAAAGTGGAAAAGTGGTAGCTTATGCTTCTCGACAGTTGAGGCGCATGAAGTCAACTATCCTATTCATAATTTGGAGTTGGTTGCGGTGGTGTTTGCATTAAAGATTTGGAGGCATTATCTCTACAGTGAGAAGTTAATTATTTATACGGACTATAAGAGTCTTAAGTATCTCCTTACCCAAAAGGAGTTGAATTCAAGACAACGGAGATGGGTGGAGTTGTTAAAGGATTATGATTTCTCAATCGAGTATCATCCTAGAAAGGCTAACGTTGTAGCAGACGCGTTGAGTCGAAAGGTTGTATTGGAGTTAAGAGCAATGTTTGCTCATCTCAGTTTGTATAAGGATGGCAGTCTACTAGCGGAACTTCAGGTGAAGCCTCTGTGGTTGGAGCAAATCAAGGAAAAGCAATTGTCCGGTGAAAAGTTAGGTCCTTTAATACAACAAGCTGAAAGTGGTGTAATAGGGGATTTTGGTTTGAACAAAGATGGTGTACTGTGTTTTCATGGAAGGGTTTGTATGCCCAAGGATTCGGATTTGAGGCAAATGATTCTTCTAGAGGCGCATAGTAGCCCTTATGCTATGCACCCCAGAGGAAATAAGTTGTATCGGGATCTCCGTGAACAGTATTGGTGACCAAAATTAAAGCGAAAGGTTACTGATTTTGTGGGAAAATGTTTGACTTGTCAACAGTGAAGGCGGAACATCAATTACCATCGGGTTTATTGCAACCGGTAAAGATTCCTCTATGGAAATGGGAGCGAATAACAATGGATTTTGTTAGTGGGTTACCCTTAACACCTACTAAGAAAGATTCTGTCTGGGTGGTAGTAGATCGATTAACGAAGACTGCTCATTTTCTACCAGTTCATACGGATTACTCGTTGCAGAAGTTGGCTAAACTGTAGGTATCTGAAATCGTGAGGTTGCATGGGGTACCAGTGTCATCATATCGGATAGGGATTCTAGATTTACATCACCGTTTTGGAAAGCTTTACATGAGGCTTTAGGAACAAAGTTAAACTTTAGTATGGCTTTTCATCCTCAGTCAGATGGTCAGTCAGAAAGAGTAATTCAGATTTTGGAAGACATGTTACGAGGTTGTGTGATCGACTTCAGAGGTAGTTGGGAGGAATATCTACTATTGGCAAAGTTCGCGTATAATAATAGTTATCAATCCAGTATTCAAATGGCACCCTATGAAGCGTTATATGGTCGTAGATGTCGTACTCCTACTTGTTGGACTGAATTGGGGGAACGACAATTGTTGGGTCCTGAACTGATATCTGAGATAGAAGAAAAGGTAAAGGTGATTCGAGCGCGATTAAAGGAAGCCTCGGATAGACAAAAGTCATACGCGGATCTGAAGCGTAAAGATATTGAGTTTACGGTGGGAGATAAGGTCTTTTTGAAAGTTTCACCGTGGAAAAAGATTTTTAGATTCGGGAGGAAAGGCAAGTTGAGCCCTAGGTTTATTGGACCGTACCGTGTGATGAAGCGTGTAGGACCAGTGGCCTATCAACTTGATTTACCTTCGGAATTGAGTTAGATTCATAGTGTTTTCCATGTTTCTATGTTGAGACGCTATAGATCGAATCCATCGCAGATAGTACCGGTAGAAGAAGTGGAATTAAGGTCAGATATGTCTTTCGAGGAAGAACCAGTGAAAATCTTAGATTGCGATGTTAAGATGTTAATAAAGAAGACTGTGCCATTGGTTAAGGTTTTTTGGCTTAATCACGGAGTGGAGGAAGCTACATGGGAGCCTGAGGATGCCATTCGAAACAATATCCTCATCTCTTTTAGTCAGGTAAATTTTGAGGACAAAATTTTCTTTAAGGAGGGTAGAGTTGTAACATCCTAAAATTTGAGTATTGATATGATGCATGTTTTGGTGCTTAACTTGTGTATAATTAAATTTTGCATGATTAATATAGTCTTGAGAAGACTTGAGAATTATTCGGAATTAGAATAAATTTTAGTAAGGGTATTTATTTAAAGTGGATCAAGTGACTTTGAGGTTTAAGTAAATTTAAGTGTCAAAAACTAGCACAAGATGAGCTAGTAGCAAGGTGGTGTTGGCGCATGTATGTTTGCTTGAGGAGAGAGGTTTGAATCTCCTAGCATGCAATTTGAAAGCTTTTATTTTTGCTTTTTCTTAGCATGTGTCGGTCATGGATAAGGATTAGGATGAGTTGGATTAAATTTTTATGGCAAGAAGACCATGGGAAAAAGGCAAGTTTTAACTTAGGGAAATGAATCATTTGAATAAGGTATGTAGGGGGAACACAAGGCACATATTAAGGAAGATGTTTTGGAAAGTTTGGAGTGGCCAAACTTTGACTTTGAGGTCATGTACTTGGAAAGTTTTAGGGGCTAGGGGGGTGACCAAAATTTTGAAGGCTTTGGTAAGGTTTAGGTGTTAGTTGGTCATTTTGGCATTTGGACATTTTTGTGCTTTTCTCCAAAAATTTTCTCTCCATTTCCTCTCCTTAGCCGAATGCACCTTGAGCAATAGGTAATATCTTTGCTTTTCTTTAATCATTTCATATTTTGATCATTTCGGTCTTATTTTGCCCATTCTCTCAAACCATTTCTCACTAGTGCCAAAATCACCAAGACCTTGGAAGGCCATTTTCTCTTTACTTTTCTTTTTTCGAATGCCCACTAGCTTCAAACTCATTTCTTCGTTTATCTTCCATTCTTGAAAAGAACCAAAACCTAAACACCTTATTTTCCTTTACCCTTCTTCATCTCTTTCTCCTTAAAAAAATCTCTTAAACATTTTTCTCCCTTTTATTTTCACCATGGCCGAATGTTACTAAGCACCATCTCCTTCAATTTCCCTTCATAACCAAATCTTCTACAACTCACATATCTCCTTCTCAATCATTTTTCTTTCTACTCACACTTTAATCAATCGGTAAGTGGCTAGTACAATTGTAACATCCTGAAATTGGGCCTAGGAGAATTGAGCCCAATGGGCCTTGAGCGTAGTAGCGTTTAAATTTTTTTGGAGAACAGGAGATCGGCTTAAATACAAGTTAGACCAATTAGATAACTGAGTTTAGAAGGTTAGGGGCTTCTATGAAGTCCGGGTTCAAGTTAGGCCTTAGGAAAATTTTGGTTTTAGGTGAAAAAACCACGAAAGTTGGCGGTGTAGGCCTTAAGAATAAAATATGGAGAAAAGTGACACATGTGGAGTGTGTGGTGGAGTGGCAAAGTGACGCCACTTAGGGGACAAGGAATGATGCCACAAGGAAGGAAGGAGGTCCAAGGTTCTAGTTGTAGCGCTTGCATTCTTTTTAGATTATTTTATTAAATGAATTTAGACCTTAGACATAGGGTTATATTTAGTTGTGCATGGTTTAAGACACAAGGAGCTAGTTGGTAAAGTGGCTAGCGTGGATTATGTTATAAGGGAGCCTGAGTTGAATCTCATGAGAAGCAAGGAGTATTTATTTTATGAGTGGACGGTAAGAGTTTCAGTTGAATTTAAACTCTACTAACGAAGGGATCCCACATTGGAAAGATACAAGGAATGAAGGTGAAGAGCTAGCTATATAAAGAGCATGCCAGGAGAAGGGTTAACATACCTTGGTGGGCGTTGGGCACGTGGAGTGGTCGCGCATGTGGCAGTTTAGCACCAAAGTCATATCAGGTGTGTAACTCTCTCTACTCTAGTTGTAGAGCGGCAAATGCCAAAGTATCGGTCACGGTAATAGTAGCCACACGAGCATGCGAGTGCACGTGTGGGGCTTCGACGCGATAGTTGAGGCCATCAAGAGTATTCTTGTGGGTTGGGTTGCTTGGGGCCACGATGGGTCCAAGTAGGCCCAATGGGCTCGTAGGTCCAATAGAATAAATTGTATGATGATATAGTATATAGTGAACTAGACTAGGTGGAACCTATATCGTGGCTAGATTTGTGTTAGGTGGGCCACACGAGCGTGTGGGCTGAATAATGAAATTGGGTTTTAGGCCCAATAGTCTAGTGATGACAGGAAATGGTAGCCAAGTCGCTCAGATAACATTAGACCTTCTGGAGGGCCATTGCAGTGCAAAATTACGAAAATACCCTTGGCTCAGAATTACGAAAATACCCTTGGTGGGTAAATTATGAAAATACCATTGGTAGGTAAATTACGAAAATACCCTTGGTGGGTAAATTACGGAAATACCTTAGTGGGTAAATTACGAAAATACCCTTGGTGTGTAAATTAAGAAAATACCCTTGGTAGGTAAATTACGAAAATACCCTTGGTGTGTAAATTCTGAAAAAACCCTTGGTAGGTAAATTACGAAAATACCCTTGGTAGATAAATTACAAAATACCCTTGGTGGGTAAATTACGAAAATACCCTTGGTAGGTAAAATTACCGCTATACCCTTAGAGGTTGGTTAGCTTGATTATGTTGTATATTATTATTCGATTATGATGGTAATTACGCTTCATGCGTTATTTGATATATGTCTAGCATACATGACATAACGCATACACAATTATTATGTCATATTGCATGGGTATGATGAGAGGAGGAAGATTGATATTTGTGACTTTGGGTCACGGTGGTTTGGCACCACCGGTGGTTTGGTACGACGGCTAATATTCGTGACTTTGGGTCACGGAGGTTTGGCACCTCATAGCGACTCGTCCCCAGTGGCTTCGCACCACAATGGGTTGGCCCCATATTTGATAAAATGTAATTGTCGCCATGATTTGGTATCACAACGTGGGTTGGCCCCACCTATGGATTATTCGTGACTTTGGGTCACCAAAGTGGTTTGGCACCACATTATATTGATATCTGTGGCTTTGAGTCACCGGTGGTTTGGCACCACCAGTGGTTTGGTACCACATGGGGTAGAATCGGGAGTTTTGGATGGTTAGGTTTTGGGTTGCATGACATGCATATTTTCATATGAAATTGTGTAAGGGTTTAACACCCGTTGGATGGGGATTTACACACTGAGTCTCGATGACTCACCCCATAGTTAAATTTTGCAGGTAATCATTAGATCGCAGATTGGGAGCTGAGGTGGACTTGTGGAGGCCATACATATGTTTAATTGTAAAATTCGTTTATTTTATTTGGACTTATTTTTATTTGGGCTTTTGTTATGTAATAAGGCCTTGGGTATTTTACTTGGTTTCAGCTTTCAATTTGGTTACTGCTTATTATTAAATGTTCAATATGGGAATTTCCTAAACTCTTAATAACCATTTTCCAAAATATTAATAAACCGTTTCTTATTCAAAATTACTTAAACTCAATTTTTCACAACAACTATAAAGAACACGAGTTTTTTTTACGAACGCACAGTTTTTAGACATTCCTTTCATGTGACATACCGAGATCCGAGCGTAACATTTAAGCCGAGTTTGGGGTGTTACAATTTTATATCGAGCCAAGTTCAAAAACTTCGGTACGTGGAATGGGCTCAAAATGTTTTTCAAATTTTGGTTGAAATATGGTTTAGAAAATATATATCTCTTCACGGAAGTATGGCACCGAGTCTCGGCACCAATCCGCACTGTAAGTTTCCTGATACTTTTCTTTGTTATATGCTGTATTTCGGGTATCTATTCTGTGTGTTTGGTTTGGATGTGATGTTCAGACATAGAGTTGGGTGCGTATGAAATATTCGTCTGTTTTAATGGCTAGGTGTTTTTGAGTATGTGTAAGAGTTTTAAATTCTAGTTAAAAGATATTAGTTTTATTAAGATCAGAGTGCACAGTAAGAGCGTAGTGTGGTAGGTTAGAATGTGTTACTGTTAGTTAGTTGGAAATTTCGAGGACGAAATTTCTTTAAGGAGGGTAGATTTGTAACATCCTGAAATTGGGCCTAGGAGAATTGAGCCCAATGGGCCTTGAGCGTAGTAGCGTTTAAATTTTTTTGGAGAACAGGAGATCGGCTTAAATACAAGTTGGACCAATTAGATAAGTGAGTTTGGAAGGTTAGGGGGCTTCTATGAAGTCCCGGGTTCAAGTGAGGCCTTAGGAAAAATTTTGGTTTTAGGTGAAAAAAACCCTGAAAGTTGGCAGGTAGGCCTTAAGAATAAAATATGGAGAAAAGTGACACAAGTAGAGTGTGTGGTGGAGTGGCAAAGTGACGCCACTTAGGGGACAAGGGAATGACGCACAAGGAAGGAAGGAGGTCCAAGGTTCTAGTTGTAGCATTTGCATTCCTTTTAGATTATTTTTATTAAATGAATTTAGACCTTAGACATAGGGTTATATTTAGTTGTGCATGGTTTAAGACACAAGGAGCTAGTTGGTAAAGTGGCTAGCAGCATGGATTATGTTATAAAGGAGCTGAGTTGAATCTCATGAGAAGCAAGGAGTATTTATTTTATGAGTGGACGGTAAGAGTTTGGTTGAATTTAAACTCTACTAACGAAGGATCCCACATCGGAAAGATACAAGGAATGAAGGTGAAGAGCTAGCTATATAAAGAGCATGCCAGGAGAAGGGTTAACATACCTTGGTGGGCATTGGGCACAGGAGTGGTCGCAGCACGGTTTAGCACCAGAGTCCTATCATATATGTAACTCTCTCTACTCTAGTTGTAGGGCGGCAAATGCCGAAGTGCCGGTCACGGCAATAGTAGCCACACGAGCACGCGAGTGCACGTGTGGGGCTTCGACGCGATAGTTGAGGCCATCAGTAGTATTCTTGTGGGTTGGGGCTGCTTGGGCCGCGATGGGCCGAAATAGGCCCAATGGGCCCGTAGGCCCAATAGAATAAATTGTATGATGATATAGTATATAGTGAACTAGACTAGGTGGAACCTATATACGTGGCTAGATTTGTGTTAGGTGGGCCACACGAGCGTGTGGGCCTGAATGGGCCAAAATTGGGTTTTAGGTCCAACAGTCTAGTGACGACCGAAAATGGCAGCCGAGTCGCTCAGGATAACATTAGACCTTCGGGAGGGCCATTGCAGGTGCGAAATTACGAAAATACCATTGGTGGGTAAATTACGAAAATACCCTTGGTGGGTAAATTATGAAAATACCATTGGTAGGTAAATTACGAAAATACCCTTGGTGGGTAAATTACGGAAATACCCTTGGTGGGTAAATTATGAAAATACCCTTGGTGTGTAAATTACGAAAATACCCTTGGTAGGTAAATTACAAAAATACCCTTGGTGTGTAAATTATGAAAATACCCTTGGTAGGTAAATTACGAAAATACCCTTGGTAGATAAATTACAAAAATACCTTTGGTGGGTAAATTACGAAAATACCCTTGGTAGGTAAAATTACTGCTATACCCTTAGAGGTTGGTTAGCTTGATTATGTTGTATATTATTATTCTGATTATGATGGTAATTCGTTTCATACGTTATTTGATATATGTCTAGCATACATGACATACTGCATACACGAATTATTATGTCATATTGCATGGGTATGATGAGAGGAGGGGGAAGATTGATATTTGTGACTTTGGGTCACCAGTGGTTTGGCACCACCAGTGGTTTGGTACCACAATTAATATTCGTGACTTTGGGTCACAAGAGGTTTGGCACCTCATAGCGACTCGTCCCAGTGGCTTCGCACCACAGTGGGTTGGCCCCGTATTTGATAAAACAGGATTGTCGCCAGTGATTTGGTATCACAACGTGGGTTGGCCCCACCTATGGATTATTCGTGACTTTGGGTCACCAGTGGTTTGGCACCACATTATATTGATATCTGTGGCTTTGAGTCACCAGTGGTTTGGCACCACCAGTGGTTTGGTACCACATGGGGTAGAATCGGGAGTTTTGGATGGTTAGGTTTTGGGTTGCATGACATGCATATTTTCATATGAAATTGTGTAAGGGTTTAACACCCGTTGGATGGGGATTTACACACTGAGTCTCGATGACTCACCCCATAGTTAAATTTTGCAGGTAATCATTAGATCGCAGATTGGGAGCTGAGGTGGACTCGTGGAGGCCATACATATGTTTAATTGTAAAATTCGTTTATTTTATTTGGACTTATTTTATTTGGGCTTTTGTTATGTAATAAGGCCTTGGGTATTTTACTTGGTTTGACTTTCAATTTAGTTCTCGCTTATTATTAAATGTTCAATATGGAATTTCCTAAACTCTTAATAACCATTTTCCAAAATATTAATAAACCGTTTCTTATTCAAAATTACTTAAACTCAATTTTTCACAACAACTATAAAGAACACGAGTTTTTTTTTACGAATGCACAGTTTTTAGACATTCCTTTCATGTGACATACCAGATCCGAACGTAACATTTAGGCCGAGTTTGGGGTGTTACAATTTTAGTATCAGAGCCAAGTTCAAAAACTCGGCTGTGGAATGGGCTCAAAAATGTTTTTCAAATTTTGGTTGAAATATGGTTTAGAAAAATATATATCTCTTCCTGGAAGTATGGCACCCGAGTCTCCGGCACCAATCCGCCTTTGTAAGTTTCTGATACTTTTCTTTGTTATATCTTGTATTTGGGTATCTATTCGTGTGTTTGGTTTGGATGTGATGTTCGGACATAGAGTTGAGTGCGTATGAAATATTAAATGCATTTTAATGGCTAGGTGTTTTTGAGTATGTGTAAGAGTTTTAAATTCTAGTTAAAAGATATTAGTTTTATTAAGATCGAGTGCTGAAGAAGAGCGTAGTGTGGTAGGTTAGAATGTATTCTTTGTTAGTTAATTGGAAATTTCGAGGACGAAATTTCTTTAAGGAGGGTAGATTTGTAACATCCTGAAATTGGGCCTAGGAGAATTGAGCCCAATGGGCCTTGGCGTAGTAGCGTTTAAATTTTTTGGAGAACGGGAGATCGGCTTAAATACAAGTTGGACCAATTAGATAAGTGAGTTTGGAAGGTTAGGGGCTTATGAAGTCCTGTGTTCAAGTTAGGCCTTAGGAAAAATTTTGGTTTTAGGTGAAAAACCACGAAAGTTGGCGGTGTAGGCCTTAAGAATAAAATATGGAGAAAAGTGACACAAGTAGAGTGTGTGGTGGAGTGGCAAAGTGACGCCACTTAGGGGACAAGGGAATGACGCACAAGGAAGGAAGGAGGTCCAAGGTTCTAGTTGTAGCATTTGCATTCCTTTTAGATTATTTTATTAAATGAATTTAGACCTTAGACATAGGGTTATATTTAGTTGTGCATGGTTTAAGACACAAGGAGCTAGTTGGTAAAGTGGCTAGCGGCATGGATTATGTTATAAGGAGCCCGAGTTGAATCTCATGAGAAGCAAGGAGTATTTATTTTATGAGTGGATGGAAGAGTTTGATTGAATTTAAACTCTACTAACGAAGGATCCCACATCGGAAAGATACAAGGAATGAAGGTGAAGAGCTAGCTATATAAAGAGCATGCAGAGAAGGGTTAACATACCTTGGTGGGCATTGGGCACGAGGAGTGGTCGCAAGACGGTTTAGCACGAGTCCTATCATATATGTAACTCTCTCTACTCTAGTTGTAGGCGTGCAAATGCCGAAATGCGATCACGGCAATAGTAGCGAGACGAGCACGCGAGTGCGTGTGGGGCTTCGACGCGATAGTTGAGGCCATCAAGAGTATTCTTGTGGGTTGAAATTTGCTTGGGCGCGATGGGCGAAATAGGCCCAATGGGCCAGAGGCCCAATAGAATAAATTGTATGATGATATAGTATATAGTGAACTAGACTAGGTGGAACCTATATACGTGGCTAGATTTGTGTTAGGTGGGCCACACGGCGTGTGGGCTGAATGGGCCAAAATTGGGTTTTAGGTCCAACAGGTCTAGTGACGAAAGAAAATGGCAAATGAGTCATTCGGGATAACATTAGACCTTCGGAGGCCATTGCGGTCTTGAAATTACGAAAATACCATTGGTGGGTAAATTACGAAAATACCCTTGGTGGGTAAATTATGAAAATACCATTGGTAGGTAAATTACGAAAATACCCTTGGTGGGTAAATTACTAAATACCCTTGGTGGGTAAATTATGAAAATACCCTTGGTGTGTAAATTACGAAAATACCCTTGGTAGGTAAATTACAAAATACCCTTGGTGTGTAAATTATGAAAATACCCTTGGTAGGTAAATTCTGAAAATACCCTTGGTAGATAAATTACAAAATACCTTTGGTGGGTAAATTACGAAAATACCCTTGGTAGGTAAAATTCTTGCTATACCCTTAGAGGTTGGTTAGCTTGATTATGTTGTATATTATTATTACGATTATGATGGTAATTGTTTCATACGTTATTTGATATATGTCTAGCATACATGACATCTGCATACACAATTATTATGTCATATTGCATGGGTATGATGAGAGGAGGGAAGATTGATATTTGTGACTTTGGGTCACGGTGGTTTAGCACCACCGTGGTTTGGTACCACAATTAATATTCGTGACTTTGGGTCACAAGAGGTTTGGCACCTCATAGCGACTTCGTCCCGGTGGCCGCACCACGATTGGGTTGGCCCGTGTTGATAAACAGATTGTCGCCAGTGATTTGGTATCACAACGTGGGTTGGCCCCACCTATGGATTATTCGTGACTTTGGGTCACGGTGGTTTGGCACCACATTATATTGATATCTGTGGCTTTGAGTCACGGTGGTTTAGCACCACCGGTGGTTTGGTACCACATGGGGTAGAATCGGGAGTTTTGGATGGTTAGGTTTTGGGTTGCATGACATGCATATTTTCATATGAAATTGTGTAAGGGTTTAACACCCGTTGGATGGGGATTTACACACTGAGTCTCGATGACTCACCCCTTAGTTAAATTTTGCAGGTAATCATTAGATCGCAGATTTGGGAGCTGAGGTGGACTCGTGGAGGCCATACATATGTTTAATTGTAAAATTCGTTTATTTTATTTGGACTTATTTTTATTTGGGTTTTTGTTATGTAATAAGGCCTTGGGTATTTTACTTGGTTTCAGCTTTCAATTTGGTTATTGCTTATTATTAAATGTTCAATATGGGAATTTCCTAAACCCCTAATAACCATTTTCCAAAATATTAATAAACCGTTTCTTATTCAAAATTACTTAAACTCAATTTTTCACAACAACTATAAAGAACACGATTTTTTTTTACGAACGCACAGTTTTTAGACATTCCTTTCATGTGACATACCAGATCCGAACGTAACATTTAGGCCGAGTTTGGGGTGTTACAACAATATTTTGGAATTGTTATTTTCCCTTTCTTTTGTGCTGAATCTATACGTGGTGTGGGATGACCTTTTTGGATTGAGACCATCATCATACCATATCTCATTCTAATCTTTTCTCTATCATAGAAACTTAGTGGAGGGCCGAAACTCAAGTGTTCGTAAATGTCGTAAATCGTTGGAATCGAATTAAGGTGTTAAGGTAAGGGATTATTAAGGATTTTCATATTACTCGACATATGGATATAAATGGTTTATTAATCGATTTCGTTTTAGGGGACGTTATCGCTTGATTGTCATATTGTGGAACGAGGATATTTGTGAGACAATCAAGCTAGGGAGAAAAAGGGTAGTAAATAGTGTTCGGAAGAGGGGTGGTTCCGCTATTCCCTCTAAGTTTAAGAGAAGGACTGTTTTGGGAATCCGAGACTTTTCACCAGGTTGTGGACCCTCATCCGGTGAAAATCAATTATTCGAAGTCGTACGTACCCCCGAACCATTATTTACTCGTGGTTCTGAACCTTTGATCGGAGAGAAATCGCAAATAGTGGTTGTTCGAGATTCCAAGGGTAAGGTCTAGATCGCTTAACATTAGAATAGTTTTATATTAAATATTAGTGTTCTAATCCATCGTGATATGTGTTTAGATATTGACGAGCGGGAAAGTGTAGTTCTCACCGTAATCGGTGTGTAATTTCACACCGTATCTCATGGGTTAGATGACTATATCGTAAAAATCGGTGGATGAAATCACAAGTTAGTGAAATCGGGAAGAATAGCATATTTATCACCTTAATGATAAAAGTTTTGAAATTGGTATTAAGATCATGAAAATTACGAAATTGCCCTTAACAGGCTAATTCGATAAAAGTGATAATTGGGCCATATGTGATATTTGATAATTGGGTCATATGTGATATTTGACAATTGGGCCATATGTGATATTTGATAATTGGACAATTTGGGCCATATGTGATAATTGATAAATGGGCCATATGTGATAATCGATAAATGGGCCATATGTGATATTTGATAATTGGGCCATATATGATAATTGATAATTGGGTCATATGTGATATGAGATTTGTGGGCCAAAATGTGAAATGGGCCGATTGTAATAACTTTTATAATGGGCCTTATATTGGAATAATTATATGAATGGATTGTTATGCATATTATATACATGATTGCATGGGTTGGGCTATTTGATGAAGAGAAGTTACGTAGCTTTGCTACAATATTTGGTGGCTCGCCACAATTACGAAAAATGGCAAATGCCATGTAAACTCTGTGAATCCGGTGGCTTGTCCACGAAATTTGAAATCTGACTAAATGCCTACTTGATTGTGTTGGCGGGTGGGTGACTAAAGCTCCCCAGGTGTCTTTGGTTGGTGCGGGTGGTGTGTAGCGGGTGGAAATTTAGGTTTGGTTTTGGGAATTGCATATCACTTGCATTTTATAAATGCTAAATTATTATAATTGTAATGGGCTTAGACCCAAATAAATGCTTAAATGGTTTTGGCCCAGTGGACTAAGGTAAGTGAGTTACACACTGAGTTCTAAGTAACTCACCCCAATTTTTTTTTACCCTTCTCAGGTAATAATAATTGATGGAGACTTGGGTCGGAGATGACTTCGTGTGGAGGCTATACTACAAATAGTGGTTTATAAAACTTTAAGACTTCTTTAATAAATTTTATTAAGTACTATTTTTATGGCGATGTAATAAGGCCTCTTTAATTATGGATTTTATTATGTGGATGGATTTTATTATGTTTTAGTTTTCCTAAGTTGGATTGGTTTAGTTTTTATAAATGTTTTCTATAACTCTCAGTATATTATAAAGGTTTTTCTTAAATGTTCTTGAGACTTAGGAAAGTCTTTTAAAACTTTTCGATGAAATATTTCAACTAAATAAATCCAAAGTTTTAATCAATTACTATTCTATAGATCAAATGATAAACTCTTGTGTTTTTAATAATGGTTTTCAATGAACTTGATTTTTCGATAAAGTCACTCTCTTAATCGTTTTGGAATTTGATTTCTACATTGTTAAATGATTTGAATGTACGTTTAATTTGTGCGGCATGCCTAAATCCGGACTTAATGCATAAGCTGGGTTTGGGGTGTTACATAGGTGCCGTAAGCCTCCAACGTAGCCCCCAACACCAGACCTTCCTCGCGCATAATCGATTGCCAAGTAGCACTCACACTTTGATTTTTTCGTCATTCGCCTGCAAAAAGGAAATAAAAAGAGTAATAAACATCGAAAGAAACAACATGATAGAATTTTTTGTATTATTTTCGAGGCTATAAAAGCCTTACTATAATCTGTAAAATGGACACACACACACACATATATACAATGCAATATAAATAAAAAAAAGCAAAAAGAATCGGCAAAAAGAAAGGTTGTTCGTTTTTTTTATTTGAATCTGTTGCTTGTTTTTTCTTCAAAGGGTTTTCTTTTTTTAAAATATACAAGAGTTTTTTGAAAGGAAATAAAAAAGGGAAAATACCTTTTTTTGGGTTCCCGGCCACCGTATACAGTGGCGATGAACAGCGACAAACGGTGATGACGGCGCCGGAGTCTTGCCGAAGCACTCGCTGAATTTCAGGCTGAGAGGGAGAGAAGAAGAGGAGAGATTTTTTTTTTTAAAAGGGTTGGAAAACTGAATTTTTTGTCAAAAATTTAACACTTATAGCCTAGCCCATACGACTTTGTTTTGGGAGTATGTATCACTTGCCAAAATGGCACCGTTTCATGGCCACCCGCGCACGAACTGACTCAACCTGGGGAGGATCTGCGTGTTTCTGTAAAATGGGCTATTTACTACTTTAGCCCTTCCGCATTTTTTATTTTTTTAATTCAGTTTTTTTAATTATAATTCGCCCTAGTAATTTTCTTGCTGATTCATTTTAGTCCCCCTTGATGCCGCGCGTTTTGGATTGAGGGAATAATTTCTCAATTGGTCCCTATCTTTTTGGGGCGCGTTACAACTCGGTCCTTTTGCCTCATTCTATTTCTATTTCTACCCTAAAATTTTATTTTTGCTTTCAATTTAATCCTTTACATCATTATTGCTATTTTATTATTAAATTCAATTAATTTAAATTCTTATTAATATTAATATTAATATTAATATTATTATTATTTTAGTATTACTATTATTATTTTTATTACCACCACTATTATCATCATCATCATTATTATTATTATTATTATTATTACTATTACTATTATTTATTTATTTTACCTTTATTATTTATTTATTAATATACTTTCATTATAGTTTATTATTATTATTTTATTATTTTTATTATTGTACAGTATTTATTTGTTTATTGATTTATTATTAACTTTTTTTGTTTTTATTTTGTCATCTTTTTACTTATTATTTATTATTTGTTTTAATTATTGTTTCCCTCGTTTCACTCTATTAAGCATGTGTATTATAATTCATCCTCCATTTTATTATAAAATCACATCACATTTTATCTGGTTTTGGAAATAAGCAATTTGTTCGTGTTCTAAGATTTGAAAGAAATTATATCCTAACTTACTAGGTTTGATTTTTCTCATTGAATCTAAAGGACTAATTATTTTTTAATTAAAGCATAAACTTCAAATCAAAACTTATACTCGGGAATTCAAAATGTTGTATCCTAACTTATTGGATGCGATATTTTGTGTCTCGAGGTATGGATTTTCTACAAATAAAGGCAAGCTTAATTCCGAAGTCTTGAGACGTTACATCTTAACTTATTGGGTGTGACATTTTATTTCCTTGAGATAAGTGAGTTCTAGCTTTCTTACAAATAAAAGGATTGTACTTTAAAATTTTCTAATTTTCGACATTAGGACATTAATTAATCAAATCGGTACAAATTTTGTGCGTTTCGAGGATGCTAATCCTTCCTCATACATAACCGACTCCCGAACCCGTTTTTCTAAGTTTCGTAGACCAAAATCATCGTTTTAATAAATCCTTGAGCTAGTGGTGTGGTAACCCCTGACGCATGTCTAGGATTGGATCCAGGAAGAGCTTGGTATTTAAGCGGTCCTAGTGACTCACCTCCTCTTGCAGAATCCTACAGTGCGTAGCAGTTCACCCTAACTCGAGGGCTCAAGTGGTGTGGCAACCTCTATCGCATGTCTAGGAATGGTTTCGGTGGGAGCTTGGTATTTAAGCGATCCGTGACTCACCTCCTCTCCACACGAATCATGCACAGTGCGTAGCTTTGGTTCACCACGACCAAGAGGGCTCGGTCATAGGCTAAACATAATGACTAAAACCCGAAAGGAACTAGCCATGTTTTAAAAAAAAAAGAGAACAAAACAACAAACCCTAGTTTTTCAAACTTTTAAAACTTTCTTTTAAATCGAGAAAAAAATTTTTACACAACATTTTCGAAAAACTCTGATTTGCGAAAATTACAAAATGCCCTTGGTGGTAAAATTACCAAAATGCCCTTGGTTTATAAAATGTTCAACTACTCAACAACTTTACCAAAATTTCATTATTTTATAAACATTCAAAACCCTAATTTGTAAAATATCAAAATACCTTGATTTTGAAAAATTACAAAATTGCCCTAACTTACAAAATTACCAAAATGACCACGATTTTCAAAATTTTGCAACATTCCCATTTTTGAAGGAACAATTTTGAAAAGAACCCTCAAAGTTTTACAACTTTTGAAATACCCTAATTTATTAAATTTACAAATTTACCTGATTTGTGAAAATTACCACCATTAAAATTGATACCTACCCCTTAATGGAAATCGGGAGAATAGGGAGGGAAAAACCATGGGATTTCAAGACACTTACCTTCTCTCGGGATCGATTGAAGAAGAAATCGAAGGAGCTCACCCTTGCATGAGATTCGTGAAAGTGGTTAAAAACAGGAGAAAGGAATTTGGTATTTCCAATGGGTATATTCGCCAAAGAGGAAATAATGGGGAGTAGAGTGCTAAGAGTTTGACTTGAAGGGATTTGAGAGGGTGGAGAAAATACAAGAACAAAGGAGGGTTAGGGAATTGACACTTAGCAAAATGAAGAAAAGAAAAACAAGGGGGTCAACTCTCTGGTTTTATAGGCACTTAGTACCCTTGCAGTCCACCCTTTGAATTAATTCAAATTAATTTGAATTAATCCCCAATAATCCTTAATAATCTTAATTATCTAGATAATATCCTATTAATAACCATTAATCCTTTTAATCAAATAATTCCTTAATTATCTTATATTATCAAAATAAAACTAATATTATCCCAATTATCCTCGAATTAAACAAATAAAATCCAATTCCAAATGCTCATATTATCCTTTAATATAAAATCCCATTAAAAGCTCACTTATCTTATTATCTAAATAGATAATTAATAAAAAGAATTTAAGGAGAGAATTTCTCTCCCTTGTGCCATCCAAATAAAGAGCAAAGGGAGGATTTTGTGACTCGAACCAAGGTTCTCCTTGCTCCTTGGTGGCGTCACACTAGCTCTTAAGTGGCCTCACTTTTGCCACTTTGCCAAGGCCTCATTTGGTGTCAAATTATCCACATTTATTCTTATAACCCCCTCCTGCTAAGGCTCCACGCCTTTAAAGTTAACAATGAAATTTTCTACCAAACCATGCCAACTCAAAGCCTTAATTAAGCTCTATTATTCCATAAATAATATCACATGAGTTCATATATAAGAAAAATAATTAAATTCCAAATAGCCCCATTTTGGGATGTTACACAAAGACAAGGAAAAGAAAGTGGGGAAAAGTTTTGGCTTTTAAAGAAATTAGAGAAAGAAATTTGGAGAAAAGAAGCTAGGAATTTGGCACAAAGGGAGAGGATTTAATGTCGAAACAAGGAGCTAGCCCCTCTATTTATAGGAAATTGACAACCCTTTGCCATGTAGTAGTGGTTTCTTTACTCCTCTCGTTGATGGATTCTTGGCCACCACTCTCTTTGTAGATAAATTCCCAACTTTTCTCCTTTATCTCAATCTACTAGCTCATCTAAAAGAGACTTAATGAAACACCCCAAACCCGGCCCACGAGCCTTGACCGGATCTGATTTGTTCCCCGGTGTGAATTGTTTCAAATTCTTTCGTTACTTAGGAAAAGCTTGTGTGTTTTGAAAGAAAGATTGTTTTGGGTTAATCTTGAGTTGATAACAACTTTATTTCATTATTAAAATCCTTTACTTTAGGTGACAAAACGTTTAGGCTTTGTTTTAAAATAAATTTACTTAATCTTTTAATAAATAAAAGTTTGTAAGCTTAATAAATAAAAGCAAAGTAAAGTAGATCTACTATGGCCTTGTTACATCAAATAAATCCAAATAATTGGAAGTACTTAATTAAAATAAAAGTCCTAATCGTAAAATTTCTTCTTGTGCATGGCCACCTTTAAGCTCCTACCAGGCAGGTCCATTCTTGATCGTTAATGAAAAATAATCCCACAAGGGTGAGTCAAACAGACTCAATGTGTAACCAACACTAAAATTTAACAATTTAGGCATATGTTCACATATTACATGAATATTCATATAACAGATAGGAAATAATGATGGAACCCAAACCCAAACCTATATGCCATCCGCTACACATCACTCGTACCATCCTGCACACCGTGGGGACTACTAAGTCAACCCTCCATCCGCTACACACCATTGAAGGCAGTCGCTGCAGTCGACGTGCTCATCGCCCTTATAAAATTCGTGCTCTTAGGTCACCACATTCAGATATCGTGGTCTTAGGTCACCACATTCGAGATATCGTGGTCTTAGGTCACCACATTCGATTATCGTGGTCTTAGGTCACCACATTCGAGATATCGTGGTCTTAGGTCACCACATTCACTTCCCTTTTCATATAACCCATATGCCCCATAACATACATATCATGCATTAACATGCCAAATTCTTATTTCACATTCTTATAATTTCATATGTGTGTTGTATGGATATTTAACATAATCCTAGTAGGAGTAGGAAGCGTGCACAGTACTTTGTACCATAGCATGGTACTTTAGCCATATTCACATTCTTATAAACATGCTCATATTAAATTTTAACCATAAATCTTATTAAAAGATAGTGTGGGTACACACCGATTCGCTTAAGGTTTCAATCCAAATCTCGAAAAGCTTGATCTAATGCCTTAGATCTTAAATCTCTACATTTAATCAATCACTTAATACTTAGTAAAGAGCCATTCGGCCATAAATCCAAATCCTAGTAGGATTAGTACACTAAAACTTACCTTGGTGCCGATTTGTTTACTAATCAAATCCCGGAAACTTTGTATCCTTCTTTCTTGAAATCAGCAATCACTAGATTACTTGAATAGATTAGTTTCGGCTTTTAAATATTGATGAAACACATCTATTTACTCAACATGGCCTTGGCCGAATGCTATAGATACTTACCTTGTGGATTTTAAATCCGAAACTTCGTAGAATAACTAGGGAACACGCTGACCTATGGTGTACCTTCGGAAAAGAATTTCTCCTTCCTTTTAGTCGACACTTAGTAAATCCCAAACATCTCTTCAAAGTTTGGCAACAAGATATTAATGGGGTTAGTCCTAGATTTTGGCAAATCTTAAAAGAAAAGGATGAAACCGAATGAGATCTTACCCTTACTTTAGAGATCGGCAATCCTTGCTTGAACCTTTAGCAATATTCTACTATGTAGGCTAGAAGGATCTTGATTTGACTTTTGATTGGTATAAAGAAATTGGCTAATGATGGTATCTTGAAGAGTTTATGGATTCGATTTTAATGGAGATCACAAAAGCTATAAAGAATTCGGCTAGGCTTACTTTAGTTTTCGGCTTTGGCTAACAAAAAGAAGAAGAAGAGATGCTCTAGGAAATTTGGCAGAGAGAAGAGTTGAAAGAAGATATGATGAATGGCTCTCTTTTCCTCTAGTAGCCGAAATTACTAACTTAAAATCCTTTACTTGGCCATCACTCCTATTTTGATAACTTTATCACTTTAATTATCACCCATTCAATTTAATAAAACTTAATCCAATATTTATCTCTTATCTCTTAATAAAAATAATAATAATAATAATAGTCCATCATTATCTATCTATTTGCCGAATTTTAAAAGGATAAAAACTCCTAAAAATCAGCCTTGGTGTCGTCCTCCCCACTCCCTCTCATTAACGCCACCTAGCAAAATAAATCTTTAAAATTTTGCTTCCCACGCGACTCGAACACAAGCCGTCCTTGCACTGCATGGGGCGTCATTTCTAGAGGCCCTAAGTGGCATCTCCAAGCCACTTTTCCAAGCCCAATTGTGTCAAATTTCTTCTATTAATTTTCTTAAGACCACCTTGCCTTAGTTTCCTCTTTTAAACTTAACATTTCTAAAACATTTCCTTACATTTCCAAGTTTCCAAAATGTTCACTTTCCTCTTTAAACATAACATTTCCAAGTTTCCAAAATGTTCACTTTCCTCTTTAAACTTAACATTTCCAAGTTTCCAAAATGTTCACCATACATTCATAATACATAAGACATGCCATTTCAGATAATTAAATCAAAATGCATAGGCCCATTTTCAGGATGTTACACTTAATTATCTCTAACTCCTCCCTCCTTTATCAGCATATTATCCACATATTTTAATCATTAAAATCCCTAAATCTTAGCCTTTATCTGCTTATTATCCACATAAAATAAATTCCTAGATAATAGCCTTGTTGCCATCCACTCCACCTAATCCTAATGCCCAAAATTTAGCTAACTTAAACTAAAAGAATTGGGCTCCATGTAACACCCCAAACCCGGCCCATGAGTCCTGACCGGATCTGGTATGTCACGGAGTAAAATGATTTGAAACATTTTGAGTGTCTGGTGAAAACTTGTCAAAATATGGCTAAGGTATTAAAACAGGGTTTGATAAAACTCAGTTGGGATTATTTTTATAAACATGGTTGTGTTGATAAACCCTTTGAAAACGTTTGATCATGTAAAATTTTAAAATCGTCAAAGTTATAGTTGACTTGGTGTATTTTGTTACCCGATGGTAACATCTTTGAAAACCCGTGAAAGTTACTTAATTTGAAAATGTCGCTTTTAACCGATTTACTTAACATTTATAATTTCATTTTGTAATATAGTATAAGTAAATTAAAACAACTAATTAAAACATCCAAATAATAATTAGCGGCCTTATTACAACCCATATTAAAATGTAGAAAGTCAATAAACATGAGCGATTCAAACAAAACTCCAAAAACTAAGGAACAAGCATGGTTGCTTTCGAGTCCTCTCCGGCTCCATCTCCGCGATCTACTCATCTGCAAAATAATTTGGGAAGGGGTGAGTCACCAAGACTCAGTGTGTAAATCCCTCACCCGGAAATGCAACTCATACACAAATTATTAATAACATGCAAACATGCAACCCCACTAACCATCCATACTCCTTTAACTACCCCGTGTGGTCAAAACCACTGGTGGTCAAAACCACTGGTGACTAGAGTCACAAATCAAGTGATGGGGCCAACCCATCGTGTGGTCAAAACCACTGATGACCATAGGTCACAATTTATCAAGATGTGGTCAAAAACACTGGTGGTACCAAACCACTGGGACTTAGTCACAATTTATCAAGATGTGGTCAAAACCACTGGTGACCGAAGTCACAGTTAATCTGATGGGGCCAACCCTTCTTGTGGTCAAAACTACTGGTGATAGTCCATAGAAATCATCCCCCTCCTCTCATCAATCCCACCATCATCATGCTTACATAACAAATGTCATAATCTCATATATCATGCATTTATGTATAGCATAGCATCCAACAGCATGTGATGGCATACAAAATCATATATCATAGATCACGTAATAGGGGACTTACCCGGAATCCATGCTAATGCCCACAAGGCTAAGTTACAACACAAAAGGTTATACAATAGCACAATAAACAGTCTATGCTAATAACGTGTGTAAGAGTTTACAGACCTGTTACTACCGAAATTCCTAGATCCCGAAGATCCGATCTACGATGCTAGATCCTTTGACCCTATATTCGGCCAACAACAAAGTTAGTGACATAGGCCTATTCGGCCCTAACAACCTAACATCAAAGGTTCATTTATGCACTTACCTTAAGCGGATTTGGTTTCCAAACAAATCAAAACGCTACTTGATTAAGACTCGCGAAATTCCTTAAACAATCCACAATAAAATTGGTCACCACTTAAAATACATAACATGGCCTTTGGCGAAACTATCAATTACTTACCACAACGAATCGAAATCCTGAATTGCTGCTTATGCCTTGAATAATCGAGATCCTACACACCATATGTCAGATTTGACTTAGTACAGAAATTCATATTCAAAGCCCTTGGCCGAATATTATATAAGCCTTACCTTGAAGAAATCAAATCCCGATAAACTCCCTGAATTCGGCAATAACCTTCCCTACAAATGGTTTAAACACATTATTATGAATCATAGGCCATTCGGCCATAACCATAAACCTAAAAGAAGTTGTTGCCCCTTATTTTGATGACTATCTCGGTCTCTAACCACCACAAGTCGACACCACTCGGTGATGTTAGGGGTTTCAGCTACCTTTAAGGAAGAGAAAAGAACCGAATGCTAGAGTGAAACAGCACCTTCCTTAGGGGATTTGGCTCAAAAGAGAAAGGGTATGGAGTCGGCCTTAAAACAAAGAAAGGAGATGAAAGGAGGGACTTAGAGTGTTTCGGCTTTATGATTTCAAGAAAGAAAAGAAAAAAATAAAAGAGAAAGAGATGAGGGAGATAGGGAATTCGGCTAGGTACTTGAGAGAAAAGAAGATGACATTGAATGAATTTAGGAGGAAGACATTCGGCTATACTTATGCCCCAAACCGATTGTGAATGGCCTTGATGAGTCCTTCATTCAGCCAACTCTCACCCTTTGTGATAAATTTTATCACTTCATCAAATAAAATAGAAAAAAAAAGATGTTTATCCCTATCCCTCCAAAGTCCCAATTGCCGTCCAACACCTCCTCTCTATGGTGCCATTTTGCAAAAAATAAAGAAAACCCTATACTATTGCCGTGACTCGAACTTGAGTCCTTCACCCCTGCTTGGCGACATTCACCAAGGCCCCAAGCCACTTTACCAAATTGACTTTCATGCCCAAACTCACCCACAAAAATCTTTTAAAGCCTTCTATCTTGGCCCCCTTTCCTTTAACGCCAAAAAGCCCAAAAATAAAACACATCCCCCTTGTAACTCCCAAGATTCAACCCAAGACACCCTAAACGTCACCTCTAAGCCCTTAAGTGGCGCATGAAAGCCACTTTGCCAATTAATTCTTTGTGTCATGCTTCTCCGAATTTTCTTAACCACTATCTCACCTAGCTCCCTCCTTCTAACATTTAAAAGAAATTTCCAGTCCTAAGTCAGGCCTAGCTCGGGGTTATTTCTAGACCCTAGAACATGCTTAGCAATCATAGTATTCATTTCTTCAAGCACACACATGGGAAAATAATTAAATTACAAACAACCCCTAATTTAGGATGTTACAGTTCTACCCCCTTAAAAAGAATTTCGGCCTCGAAATTACCTGGATCAGAAGAGTTGGGGGTATTGCTGCCGCATCACATCCTCGGGTTCCCATGTGGCCTCCTCCGTACCATGGTTTCGCCATAGCACTTTTACCAAAGGCACTGACTTCCTTCACAGAACTTTGACATCTCGATCCAAAATCTGTACCGGCTCCTCCTCGAAAGACAAGTCCGAGTTCACTTCAATTTCCTCAACCGGCACAATGTAACACCCCTTTCCCGAAACCTTTGCCGGAGTCGAGTATGGGGCATTACTAATCTTGACTACTAGTTTGGGGCATGAAAATTTAAAGCTGTCCAACTGCATTAGGCTGACTAAATTTACCATAACTCGAGTTACAAAACTCAAAATTTAGATCCATAAATTTTTATTGAAACTAGACTCATATAACTTTTTACCATAATTTTTCCAGAATTTTTCATGTGGCCAATTAGTACAGTTTATTCATCAAAGTTACCCTTATTTCACTGTTTGATAATTCTGACCTATCTTTACAAAAACTCAGTTATCTCACTGCACAAAATTTCAATAATGTCCTTGTATATTCCAATCAAAAATAGACTCATTAAGGATTCTAAACATATAAACTATACTCCATAATTATTTTTGTACAATTTTAACAATTTTTCTAAGACAGAACAGGGACTCACGAATTCATTCAGGACAAGTCTCACTAAAACTTAAATATCTCATTATATATAATTCCTTTTGCCTAACTTGTTTCTTTCATATCAAAATAGACATAATAAATTTAATTCTATGTCTTATTCACTTTCTAATTCAATTTCTCCTATTTTTGGTGATTTTCAAAATCACATCACTGCTGTAACTAAAAACTGTTTCACAACAAAAATAGTCATGAAACATATTCTTTACATATCATTTAGCAACCAAGCTTATATAGCCAATACTCAATCAAATACATATCCATCATTTTACCTCATTATCAAGCCAAATTATACCATTTCTCCCTCTTAAAATACATACACAAAATCAATCACTTAACTACATATTCGGTCTTCCAAGATAATCTCAATACATAACATATACTATACCATATACTCAATAATAAGAATCTAATACTTTGCCGAATCATGAATCCAACATTATCAATGTATATACCATATATTAAGCTCATCAACATGAACCAATTAATAAGTCTTTCCTATCATAATCTAACATGCACAAATAATAATACCACTCTCACACATGATTAAACCATAATCAAGCATAAATAATAGTTCATGGCATGATCAAACGATATCATCAAAACACGAAACAAGTTATCTCAAAATAGTTAGCCATTTTCGCATGGCTAGCATATTTACACTATTACAAAACATTAGTTATATGGTTCAATCTAGCCTATACATGCCCTTTTAAATAACAAACCAAGTTTTCAATACCCAAAAGAAAGTAGATAGTGTGGTTGACTTCACGGATGATCCTTGAGCACATAGTTCGATTCAAGATCTATAAAACAAAGGTAGACAAAACACACACACAAGAAGCTTACTAGCTTAGTAAGTCCCAAGCTCAAAATGATACTACATTCAATTACTTAATCATTTAAATCATTTATCTCAACCATGTTATCATATTAAAATTTCTTACACCTTTAGCACTACTATTAGGAAACCAAATATTCATTATAGCACATTCAAACTCAAACTCGGTCACATAATACTTGTGTACATCAATCGTAATCTCAATATACATATCAACTTGTACTCATGGCATTAAATAAACTCTAGCAACATTAAAACATATCAAACCTTACTTACTTATCTGAGCCTTTACTAAGCACATTAGTTCTGATTTACCTTGAACCACAATTTGGTTTCTCCTTGGTAAAACATCATCAAGCATAAAGCACGCTGAGCATTAAAGCCGAAATCAAACAAGCACAAGGCACGCTGAGCACGAAGCCCGAATATGTCACCTAAGCACTAAGCACGCTGAGGCACGAAGTTCGAATATGTCACCAGCACTAAGCACTGCTAAACACGAAGCCGAATATGTCATTACCAACTTATACACCTTACAAGAATGCTGCCCAAAATAGCATAAAACACACATTATTCAAGTCACTTTAACATGCCAACTCATTTAGAAATATAACGACATTTCATTTCAAATTCACTATCACTTATATAAAATTTCAACCAATCCCATACCAATACTTTCACATTCGCTAACATAAGAGTTTATAGAAAACTTTATTTAATAACATCATTTAGTACATTTATAATAATTCGATAATCTATACTTGCTTAAGGACTTACCTCGGTTGTCGATAGTCCGTGCGAATCGGCTTATTCGAGAACCTTCGACTTTCCCAGGTCTAATTCGTTTTCTTTGCTCTTGATCTAAAACACATTAAAGTTTAGCTCATTCAACCACAATTCATCTCAATTTAGTCCCTAAGCACATAAATGGGCAAATTACTATTTTACCCTAGAATTTCACAACTTTGCAATTTAGTCCTATTTGCATAACACACAAAATACACCAAATTAGCCAAAACTATGCAAGGGCGAATGTTCCTAGGGGCCTTACAAGTCCTCACATTTCATTTATTTTGCAAATAGGCCCCTCTAAAATTTATTTTTACAATTTAGCCCTAAAAACTCAATTTCATCAAAACTTCCAACACAAAACATATTAATCCTTTACATATCTTTCATCTAAAATCATCAAATATCAAAAACCACATGAATACAACAATGGCCAAACATCAAACATGCTTAGATTCAAAAATTACAACATGGGTCGATTACGGTTTGAAGCAACAATCTCAAAAACGTAAAATTTATCAAAAACTAACTAAAACTCACCTTAGATTTTTGGCTTCAAAGTGCCGAAATTTTAAAGGGTTGAAAGCTTATTTCTTTCCTTCACAATCGGCCATGGATGAAAAAAGATGATGGCTTCCTTTTTCTTGATTATTTTAACATATAATAAAATTTTTTTTACCAAATTACTAAACCAACCTTTTAATTAAAATAATCAAACACTTTAACTTATGGACAAACTTGTCCATGGCCAGCCACTAACCCTTAAAATGGGGTATATACCATTTCAATACTCCCTATTTAAAAGCCACACTCAATTTAACACTTTATACTTTAATTTGTAACTTTTACTTTTTACGCGATTAGGTCCTTTTATCAAATTCGATACTCAAACTATAAAATTTTTCTACGAAATTTTCACACATATAAATTCATATAAAATAAACACTAAATATGATATTTAAATATTTATCGGGCTCGGATTCGTGGTCCCAAACCACCGTTCGATTAGGGTCAATTTGATGCATTACAACTCTCCCCTTAAGGATTTTCGTCCTAGAAAATCTTACCGATTAAACAAGGTCGGATATTGTTGCCTCATTGAATCCTCAGCTCCACGTAGCCTCTTCAACTCTGTGATGATTCCATAGAACCTTCACTACTTGAATTCTTTTATTTCTCAACTCTTTTATTTCCCGAGCTAGAATACGGATCGGCTTTTCCTTATATGTCATATCGATATGTATCTCAATCTCTGACGGAGCAATCACATGTGACGGATCTGCTCTGTATCTACGGAGCATAGAAACATGAAATACATCATGTATCTTTTCTAATTCAGAGGGTAGCTTTAATCTATAAGCAACATGCCCAATACGTTCAATGATCTCATACGGTCCAATGAACCTCGGGCTCAACTTGCCTTCCGGCCAAAGCGGAGCACTTTCTTCCATGGTGAAACCTTTAAAAGACTCGATCTCGATCTAGAATTCAATATCTTTACGCTTCAAATCAGCATAGGACTTTTGTCGATCCGATCGACTTTCAAATTATCTTTGATTATGGCCACTTCTCATTCGGTCTCTTTAATCAAATCAACCACTGTATCTTATTTTCACCGAGCTCATCCGATTATAATGGTGTTCGACATTTTCGTAGTATAAGGCTTCATAAGGTGCCATTTTGATACTTGATTGAAAGCTATTATTATAAGCAAATTCAATCAAAGGTAGGTATCGTTCCACGTACCTTCAAACTCGAGAATAACATCTCAACATGTCCTCAAGTATTTGAATAGTTCGCTCGGTGACCGAATGCATCTGCAGATGAAAGGTCGTACTAAAATGTAGTTTAGTACCTAAAGCATCTTGCAACTTCTTCCAAAATCGCGATGTAAATCTCGGGTCTCCATCGACACAATAGAGCTCGGTACACCATGCAATCTTACAATTTGCGATACATACAATTCAAACAAGTTTATCGAGTGAAAAATCATGCTGAACCAAGCACAAAATGAGCTGATTTAGTCGGTCTATCAACTATCACCCATACGGCATCTTTCTTATTTGGTGTCATAGGAAGACCGGATACAAAATCCATTGTAATTTTATCCCATTTCCACTCGGTATCATGATCAATTTGAAGAAACCGTAGCGCTTGATGCTCGGCTTTTACTTGTCGACAAATTAGGCACTTTAAAACAAATTCAGATATATCTCGTTTCATACCGAGGCCACCAATAGAAGCTGTTTCAAGTCGTTATACATTTTCGTGCTACCCGGATGTATCGATAGTCGGCCACTATAAGCCTCATAAAATCATCTCATATCAAATCGAGTTCTTTGGAACACATATTCGACTTTTAAAATTCAAACGACCATTTGCATCAATCAAAATCGACTCTGCACCTTTTCACACCGAGTTCGTTTAGCAATCATATTCTTGTCAACTTTCATGCATCACAAATTTCTTTGAATAAACATCGGTCTTGCTCGTAACTCAGCTATGATCAAACCATCACTAGACATAGCCATCTGCATTCAATGCACGAAGAGCAAATAATGATTTCGACTTAATGCATCCGCAACAACATTAGCTTTTCGGGTGATAGTCAATCACCAATTCATAGTCTTTCAACAATTCTAGCCACTGCGTTGTCTCAAATTCAGGTCTTTCGAGTCATTAGATACTTAGGACTTTTATGATCCGAGTAAACATGACATTTCTCGCCAAATAAGTAATGGCGCCAAATCTTGGTGCGAACACAATGGTCGCAAGCTCTAAATCATCGTAGGGTAATTTCTTTCATGCGGCTTCAATTGTCTTGAAGCGACGCTACAACTTTGCCTTCCCGCATCAAACGCAGCCCAAACCATTTAAAGAAGCATCAGTACACAACAAATTCTTTACCCGATTCATTTGAACTAATCTGGAGCTTCATCAAAAGGGCTTTCAACCGATCAAAACTTTTTGACATTTTTCGACCATTCAAACCGGACATCTTTCTGCATAACTTTGTTAAGGGGTTGCTATCATAGAAAAATCTTTCACAAATTGTCGATAGTAACACGCAAGTCCCGAAAACTTCAAATCTCTAAACATTTTTGGTGGCTTCCAATCAAGTATAGCGAGATTTTGTTGAGATCAACTCGAATGCACGATGTGAAACCATATGTCCCAAAAGTGACCTCTTTCATCCGAACTCACACTTACTAAACTTGCATACGGTGATGATCTCGCAAAGTTTGTAGCACTAACCTCAAATGTTGGCGTGTTCAACTTCATCTTTGGAGTAGATCAATATGTCATCAATAAATACCACCACAAATCGATCCAAAACTGTCTAAAACCCGATTCATCAAATCCATAAAATAGCAGTGCATTAGTAAGCCCAAAAGGCATTACCAAAAACTCAAAATGTCCGTACTCGTTGAATGCGTCTTTGGCACATCTGTATCTCGACTCATAATCGATAATAACCCGATCTCAAATCTATCTTGAAAATCTCAAGCCCTTTCAACCGATCAAACAAATCATCAATCCGAGGTAACGGTACTTATTCTTTATAGTCACCTTATTTAGTTGCGGTAATCAATACACATTCGCATCGTTCCATCTTTCTTTCTCACAAAAAATGGTGCACCCCAAGGAGAGAAACTTGGTGGTGCAAAGCCCTATCTGTTAACTCTTGCAAGCGTGCTTTCGACTCTTTTAGCTCAATGGGTGCCATCCGATATGGAGCTATTGAGATCGGAGTCGTTCGAGCTAATTCAATGCCAAACTCAATCTCGTATAGGGGTAAACCGGTAGTTCTTTGAAACACATCCGAGTATTCACATACAATCGATGCAGATTCAATCATTTCTCGAGACACTTTATTATCCAAGACATAAGCCAAATAAGCTTTACACCCTTTTCTCACATACTTTTGAGCTAACATCGATGATATAATCAGGAAACCCACGAATCACTGGATTCGATTTTAATGATCTCACCATTACGGTGTCTCAAATTGATAAGCTTTCTTTTGCAACTCACCACTTGCATCATGCGAAGTTAACGATCCATTCCCAAAATTATATCAAACTCATCAAAAGGCAATGACATTAAATCAATCGGGAAACAAAATCCCGAATCATCAATGGGCAACTTTTACACACTTTATTAACAAACACACATCTACCCAAAGGGTTGGATACCCGAATCACAAACTCAAGAGACTCAAGCTGGCGAGTCTTCATGAATACCAGTTTCACATACATATGAATGGGTCGAACCAGATCAATCAATGCAATCACATGAGTATCATAAAGGGTGAAAGTACAAGAATGACATCCGAGAAGCAACATCCTCTCTAGCTCGAGTAACATAAGCTCTTGCTGGAGCTCTAGCCTCGATCGATCTGTTGTGTTCTTTGTCCCTCTCGACTACCACCTACATTGCGGAATGTCCGGGTGGTGCATCCCGTCTTGATGCACTACTTGGTCTAAAGTTCATCTTTGTATTCGACTTCGATTAACATCGGGCACTCTCGAATAAAATGGTCCGAGGATCCACATTTAAAACAAGACCGGCCACGAACTCTACAACTCCCAGGATGCCATTTTCCACAATGTTTGCATTCAACTCGATTACGTGGGACGTTACCAACACTAGCCATCGAGGTAGCTCAGGAACCATTGGAGGTCGATCACGTCTAAATGAATCAAGTAGCTTTGTGTCGATCAAGTCATCTCTAAACCTTTTAGATGTGGAATGAAAATTCTTACCCGACGATCTTTACGGTGTCTCTAGCTTCATCTCACCTTTCTTTTCTCTTTCCCAAGCTCTTGACTTTGCAAGCTCGCTCAACTAGTGTCACAAATTCTTTGATCTCAAGAATGCCAACTAGTAACTTCAAATCTTCATTCAAACCGTCTTCAAACCTTTTGCACATAATGGCTTCAGAGATACACACTCCGGGCATATCGGCTCAATCGACAAATTTTCGCTCATATTCATCAACGACATTTGCCCTGTTTTAGTTCAAGAAATTCTTTACGTTTCGGTCGATGAACCTCTGGTGATATATTTCTTGCGAATTCATTCGGAAGAAATCCCGTCACTTTTCTTTTGGAACCACGATACTAGTGTATTCCACCGGTGATAAGCGGTGTCCGAAGCAAAGATATAGCACATTTCAAACATTAAATGCAGTGCAAGAGAGCTCATCAAGTACCGAATAGTGTTATCAAGCCACATTTCAGCTCGCTCTGCATCATCATCATCATTAGCCTTGAATTCTTCAGCCCCAAATTTCCTAATTTTATCAACAGGAGGCCTACTAGATCTCATTGGATCTATCATCGAAGTCTTGAAGGTCTGGGAGTTGGATTATTCGGGGTGGATGTTTTTGTACCGTTGGATTATTCTGAACAAACTGGGTAAACCATTCATTCATCATTTGGTAGAAGGCTTGTTTAGCCTCTCCCTCGTGGTTACCTATAACTGGTTGAGAGTCTAGTGGCACTGATCCATGTGCGAGACCAGGCGCGACACTCTCCACATCATCGGCTACGGCTCTATCAGGATCAGAATCCATTTACTATATAAAATACAATCGAAATTGTCAGAAGTCACCACACTATCATATATACAATTTAAAGGCATGTATAGCTAGACTTTTACATACTACGGTAGTCCTAGAATCGACTAAACCGTAGCTCTGATACCAATAAAATGTAACACCCCTTACCCGAAACCTTTGCCGGAGTCGAGTATGGGGCATTACTAATCTTGACTACTAGTTTGGGGCATGAAAATTTAAAGCTGTCCAACTGCATCAGGCTGACTAAATTTACCATAACTCGAGTTACAAAACTCAAAATTTAGATCCGTAAATTTTTATTGAAACTAGACTCATATAAATTTTTACCATAATTTTTCCAGAATTTTTCATGTGGCCAATTAGTACAGTTTATTCATCAAAGTTACCCTTATTTCACTGTTTGATAATTCTGACCTATCTTTACAAAAACTCAGTTATCTCACTGCAAAAATTTTCAATAATGTCCTTGTATATTCCAATCAAAAATAGACTCATTAAGGATTCTAAACATATAAACTATACTCCATAATTATTTTTGTACAATTTTTAACAATTTTTCTAAGACAGAACAGGGACTCACGAATTCATTCAGGACAAGTCTCACTAAAACTTAAATATCTCATTATATATAATTCCTTTTGCCTAACTTGTTTCTTTCATATCAAAATAGACATAATAAACTTTAATTCTATGTCTTATTCACTTTCTAATTCAATTTCTCCTATTTTTGGTGATTTTTCAAAATCACATCACTGCTGTAACTAAAAACTGTTTCACAACAAAAATAGTCATGAAACATATTCTTTACATATCATTTAGCAACCAAGCTTATATAGCCAATACTCAATCAAATACATATCCATCATTTTACCTCATTATCATGCCAAATTATACCATTTCTCCCTCTTAAAATACATACACAAAATCAATCACTTAACTACATATTCGGTCTTCCAAGATAATCTCAATACATAACATATACTATACCATATACTCAATAATAAGAATCTAATACTTTCTTAGAATCATGAATCCAACATTATCAATGTATATACCATATATTAAGCTCATCAACATGAACCAATTAATAAGTCTTTCCTATCATAATCTAACATGCACAAATAATAATACCACTCACACATGATTAAACCATAATCAAGCATAAATAATAGTTCATAGCATGATCAAACGATATCATCAAAACACGAAACAAGTTATCTCAAAATAGTTAGCCATTTTCGCATGGCTAGCATATTTACACTATTACAAAACATTAGTTATATGGTTCAATCTAGCCTATACATGCCCTTTTAAATAACAAACCATGTTTTCAATACCCAAAAGAAAGTAGATAGTGTGGTTGACTTCACGGATGATCCTTGAGCACTGTAGTTCGATTCAAGATCTATAAAACAAAGGTAGACAAAAACACACACACGAAGCTTACTAGCTTAGTAAGTCCCAAGCTCAAAATGATACTACATTCAATTACTTAATCATTTAAATCATTTATCTCAACCATGTTATCATATTAAAATTTCTTACACCTTTAGCACTACTATTAGGAAACCAAATATTCATTATAGCACATTCAAGCTCAAACTCGGTCACATAATACTTGTGTACATCAATCGTAATCTCAATATACATATCACTGTACTCATGGCATTAAATAAACTCTAGCAACATTAAAACATATCAAACCTTACTTACTTATCTGAGCCTTTACTAAGCACATTAGTTACGATTTACCTTGAACCACAATTTGGTTTCTCCTTGGTAAAACACATCAGGCATAAAGCACGCTAGGCATTAAAGCGAAATCAAACAAGCACAAGGCACTGCTAGGCACGAAGCCGAATATGTCACCGGCACTAAGCCTGCTAGGCACGAAGCCCGAATATGTCACCGGCACTAAGCCTGCTAGGCACGAAGCCCGAATATGTCACCGGCACTAAGCCTGCTAGGCACGAAGCCCGAATATGTCACCGGCACTAAGCCTGCTAGGCACGAAGCCCGAATATGTCATTACCAACTTATACACCTTACAGTAATGCTGCCCAAAATAGCATAAAACACACATTATTCAAGTCACTTTAACATGCCAACTCGTTTAGAGATATAACAACATTTCATTTCAAATTCACTATCACTTATATAAAATTTCAACCAATCCCATACCAATACTTTCACATTCGGCTAACATAAGAGTTTATAGAAAACTTTATTTAATAACATCATTTAGTACATTCATAATAATTCGATAATCTATACTTGCTTAAGGACTTACCTCGGTTGTCGATAGTCCGTGCGAATCGGCTATTCGAGAACCTTCGACTTTCCCGGTCTAATTCCGTTTTTCTTTGCTCTTGATCTAAAACACATTAAAGTTTAGCTCATTCAACCACAATTCATCTCAATTTAGTCCCTAAGCACATAAATGGGCAAATTACTATTTTACCCCTAGAATTTCACAACTTTGCAATTTAGTCCTATTTGCATAACACACAAAATACAACAAATTAGCCAAAACTATGCAAGGGCGAATGTTCCTAGGGGCCTTACAAGTCCTCACATTTCATTTATTTTGCAAATAGGCCCTCTAAAATTTATTTTTACAATTTAGCCCTAAAAACTCAATTTCATCAAAACTTCCAAAACAAAACATATTAATCCTTTACATATCTTTCATCTAAAATCATCAAATATCAAAACCACATGAATACAACAATGGCCAAACATCAAACATGCTTAGATTCAAAAATTACAACATGGGTGATTACGGTTTGAAGCAACAATCTCAAAACGTAAAATTTATCAAAACTAACTAAAACTCACCTTAGATTTTTGGCTTCAAAGTGTCACGAAATTTTAAAGGGTTGAAAGCTTATTTCTTTCCTTCACAATCGGCCATGGATGAAAAAAAGATGATGGCTTCCTTTTCTTGATTATTTTAACATATAATAAAATTTTTTTACCAAATTACTAAACCAACCTTTTAATTAAAATAATCAAACACTTTAACTTATGGACAAACTTGTCCATGGCGACCACTAACCCTTAAAATGGGGTATTTACCATTTCAATACTCCCTATTTAAAAGCCACACTCAATTTAACACTTTATACTTTAATTTGTAACTTTTACTTTTTACGCGATTAGGTCCTTTTATCAAATTCGATACTCAAACTATAAAATTTTTCTATGAAATTTTCACACATATAAATTCATATAAAATAAACACTAAATATGATATTTAAATATTTATCGGGCTCAGATTCGTGGTCCCGAAACCACCGTTCCGATTAGGGTCAATTTCGGTCTGTTACACACAACGTGTGAGGGATTTGATCGATAGCGCCTCAGCATCGAAACATGGAAGACATCATGGATCTGGCTCAATTCTACTGGCAACTCAAGCTGGTAAGCTACCAGTCCCACACGTTTCAACAACGTGTACGGTCCGATGAATCTAGGGCTTACCTTGCCCTTCCGGCCAAACCTCAGCACCTTCTTCCAAGGGGATACCTTCAAGAAGACCTTATCACCCACTGTATATTCAACCTCTCTGCGCTTAAGATCGGCGTAGGATTTCTGCCTGTCTGATGCCTCTTTAAGATGATCCCGAATTACTCTAACATTATCCTCCGTCTCCGCTACTAACTCTGGACCCAACATCCGATGTTCTCCTAGTTCCGTCCAACATGTAGGAGTACGGTATTTCCGACCATACAGCGCCTTGTATGGTGCCATCTGAATACTCGCTTGATAACTATTGTTATAAGCGAACTCAGCCAAAGGTAGGTACTCCTCCCAACTACCATGGAAATCCGAACACGACCCTCAACATGTCTTCCAACACTTGGATGACCTCTCCGGATTGTCCATCGATTGCAGATGACAAGCCGTCTTTGAAATTCAACCGTGCCTAACTCCCGATATAAAGCCTTCTAGAATCTCGACGTAAACCGGATCCCGATGTGAGATAATGGACACCGGTACTCCATGCAACCGCACTATCTCATTATATCTGACTGGCTAACCTTGGAAGCGAGTAGTCAACCCTTATCGGTATAAAATGAGCCGACTTGGTCAACCGGTCCATTATCACCCAAACTGCATCTTTCTTACTGGGCGTAAGGGGAAGCCCACTTACGAAATCCACAGTAATCTCCTCCCACTTCCACTGTGGGATCCTTACCGGTTATAACAATACGATGGCAATTGATGCTCACCTTACTTTGCGGCATGTCGACACTTGCCCACTAACTTGGTTACTTCCCGCTTAAGACCTTACCACCAAAATCGCTCCCTTAAATCCGATACATCTTGTCGCTTCTCGGGTACATAGCGTCTGAATCGCTATGAGCTTCTTTAAGGATTATTTGCCTCAAATCATCATCCTTAGGCATACATACTCTCCCCTGAAAACATAACACTCCATCACTACCCAAGCTGAATCCTTCGGCCTCACCATTCTGTACTTGCAACCTCCGAGTACTCAAGGCTTTATCGGTCATCTGCCTTCCTTTGACCTCATCAATCCAAGATGGCTTCACTTGCAATTCTGCCAATAGGCTCCCATCCTCATAGAGACTTAGATGAGCAAACATTGCTCGCAAATTCGCTACCACCTTTCAGCTCAATGCATCAACTACCACATTAGCCTTCCCCGGATGGTATTCGATTGAGCAGTCGTAGTCCTTCAACAACTCAATCCACCTCCATTGCCTCGATTTAAATCTTTACGAGTCGAGGTACTTCAAAATTTTTGATCTGTACACTACCGACTTCTCCCGTCATGAGATAGTGCCTCCAAATCTTCAAGGCGAACACCACAGCAGCCAATTCTAAATCATGTGTCAGATGTTAACTTCGTGAGGCCTCAACTGCCATGACGCATAAGCAACCACCTTCCCTTCTTGCATCAACACACACCCTAAACCAGTATGCGATGCATCGCAATACACAGTGAATTCCTTTCCTGCCTCTTGCTGAATCAAGACTAGTGCTTCTGTCAAAATCCTCTTCAGCTTATCGAAACTCTCTTGCTACTTCTCAGACCACACAAACGGAACTCCTTTTCTCAGTAGCTTAGTCAACGGTGCTGCGATTAAGGAGAAATTTTCCACAAATCTCCTATAATATCCTGCCAACCCCAGAAAACTCCAAATTTTCGTAACTGACTTTGGTGGTTTCCACTCCAATACTGCCTCAATCTTACGGGGATCCACCTTGATTCCCTCGGCTGAAACAACATGCCCTAGAAAAGTTACCTCCTTGAGCCAGAACTCACACTTGCTGAATTTGGCATACAACTGTTTCTCCCTTAGAACTTGCAGAACCACATGAAGATGTGCGTCATACTCCTCCTCAGACTTCGAGTACACCAAAATGTCGTCTATGAAGACTACGACGAACCGATCCAGATAGGGTTGGAAAACCCGGTTCATCATGTCCATAAACGCGGTCGGTGCATTCATCAAACCAAAAGGCATTACCAGAAACTCGTAGTGCCCATACCGAGTACGGAATGCCGTCTTGTGGACATCAGCCTCATTCACCTTAAGCTGATGGTACCCTAACCTAAGGTCAATCTTAGAGAACACCGATGCTCCTTTGAGTTGATCGAACAGATCGTCAATCCTGGGCAAAGGATACAGGTTCTTTATTGTCAACTTGTTCAGCTGCCGATAGTCTATACACATCCTCATTGTCCCATCTTTCTTCTTGATAAAAAGCTTTGGAGCTCCCAAGGCGATACACTTGGTGGATGAACCCTCTATCCAACAATTCCCGAATCCGCCTTCAACTCTACCAATTCTTTGGCGCCATCCGTCACGGAGCTATAGATACTGGCGCGGTTTCGGGTAACAAGTCTATACCAAATCCAACCTCACGGTCAGGAGGTAGACCCAGAAGCTCCTCTGAAAACACATCAACATAATCTCTTACGGTCCGGACATCACTCACTGCTACATCCTTAGCTTTCAAAGCACAGACATGCACCACATCACCACCTTTCCTAACCATCTTTCCCACCTTCAACGTAGAAACTAGATTAGATAGGTAATCTCTCCTTTGACCTATCATCACCACCTCATCACCTTCCACGGTCTCTACTACCATGCACTTAGCTGTGCAATCCAGGCTAGCCTAATACTTTACTAGCCAATCTATCCCGAGGATTAGGTCGAACTCCCGAAACGGTAGTTCCATCAAATCAACCAAGAACACGACCCCTTGGAGTTCTAGGGTGCGTTCCTATAAATTTACTTACTTTCTGAGTGACCTAGAGGGCTTAATCGGTCATCTTCCTAGAAATAAGTTCAGAGTCTAGGTGCAGAGTTTCCACTACACTACTAGCAATGTATGAGTGGGTTGAGCTAATGTCAATCAAGGTACTATAGGGTACACTAAAGATCAAGAACATACCGGTTATGACGTCCAGTGTGTCGCCCTCCTCCTGACGCCTTGCAGCATAGACCAAACCAGGTTGCCTAGCCTCAGTACCCGCGGTACCTCCCCTCGGTGCCCCACGACCTCTGCCAACCCCATTACCTCCTATTCCTGCCCCACGACCTCTCGGAGGCTGTTGGTTATCCCTTCTATTCGGTGCACGATCTTGACCCTCGATCTCGGTCTAAGCGCCTTTTTGGACAGGTCCTCATGGACCCACACTCGAAGCATCCATGATTACCATTCCAACACTCCTCGTGTGGGATTTTCCACAAAGCACACCGTAATGCCATTGAGAATTGGCGACAACAAAGAGCCTAGCGACTTGATCGACCCACCAAACCTCGTCCTCTTTTGCTAATTACTGAAAACTTTGAAGATCCGGAGCTCCTCTTATTCCGGTTCCTATCCCGATTTCGCCTAACCGATCGCCTTACCCTTCAAACAACCTTAGACTTCTCCACTAGGGCGGTGAACTCCGTTCTGTTGTGGAGCTATCATCATCCTCAGCTCATCTCTCAGCCCATCTTCGAATCTGACACATCGTTCATGCTCGGTACCCATAATACCTCGAGCATACCTACTCAACCGGAGAAATTCAGCCTCATACTCCGCTACTGTCTTATTACCCTGAACCAGGTTCAAGAAAGCCTTTCGCTGCGCATCCACGTAACTGGTTTTGATGTATTTCTTTTGATAGGCGGCCTTCAAGAATTCCCACGTGAGATCCTCCGCCATCGCCCCATCCCTTACAGTGAGCCACCACTGATATGACTCATCCCGAAGCAGAGAGATTATACCCTTCAACTTCTCCTCAGCTGTAAAATCCAGGTCACCCATGATCCTTTCTGTAGATTCTAACCAATATTCTGCCGCACTGGGTGCCACTCCAGAAACTCCTCTAAATACCTCCGCTCCGTTAGCCCGGAGTCGTTCAACCACAGATTTATGAGCTCCTGCACCCGCACCTGCCTCGACAACTCATTCCAATACTCGTAATACAGATTGAGATACTATATCATTACCACCGGTCTGATCTTGAAATTCAATTTTCGTCGTCGGCAGACCCTGCATCTCATTTCCAGACCCATGACCAAACCTTGTTGGCTCCGACAAGGTCATCCTACCTCTACCGCGACCACGGGGCAGACGTCCACGACCTCTTGTACTCATTACTCTCGTCGCGATCTGATTAAGAAGTTTTATGAATTAGTACTTTCGTTTCACTTGTTTACCCGCGAAGGAGTTTTATGGAAAAGAATTTAGAAGTGGTTCTTTCGTATGCATGCACACAGTCTTTTCATTCATTCATTCATCCATCAAGCAGTTATGAACATTCGTTCATTCAGAGAAATGTTGTAGTTTTTCATTGTGGTTGTTTTCCACTACCCAGGGGTATTTTCATAATTTTGTCCTACAGGGGTATTTTTTGTAATTTTTGAAAATAAAAGTTCTCGGATGATTTTGTCAAAAAGGTTTTTGGAACTTTTAAATTATCGAGGTATTTTAAATACATTTTGAAATCCAGGGGTATTTCGATAATTTTGGACCTCAGGGGTATTTCGGTAATTTTTCACAAATCAAGGTGAATTTGTAAAATTTAATAAATTCGAGACATTTCAAAAGTTGTAAACCTTTGAGGGTTCTTTTTGAGAGTTGCATTTTCCGTAATGTTGATGTTGCAAAATTTTGAAAATCAGGGTCATTCTGGTAATTTTGTTGGTTAGGGCAATTTTGTAATTTTACCACTAGGGGTATTTTAGTAAATTTTTTTTTCATAACAAGATTTCCAAAATTTGGTTCTAATTGATTTCACAAAAGAAGGATATTTTGAATTTTTCTTATTTGGAAATTTTTCATACGGAGGGTATTTTGGTAATTTACAAGCCAAGGGTATTTTGGTCATTTCATTTTTTTTAAAAAAATAAGGTTTTAATTACTTCAAAAACAAAACGGCTAGTCCCTTTTAGTTTTAGTAATCAAGTTTAGCCTGTGAGCACGTCGTCTCAGCCAGGATGAACCGTTACTACGTACCAGGTAGGATTCAAGTGAGTAGGAGGTGAGTCACTGGGACTGCTTAAATACCAGGCTCCCACCGAATCCAATCCTAGACATGCGTATAACGATTGCCACATCCCTTGCTCAGTGACAACTCACAGGGTTGTTTAGGGAATTATTAAATCTTATGCATTGTTTGTTGGGGTTCGCTAACCCTAGGGTTCAACAATTCCTTATTCTAATATTCCACGTTCAACATTTACCCTTCTACCCCTATCAAATATTCACAAAAATAGATAGAAGTACTTACAGGTGGATTGGTGGGAGACTCGGTGCCATCTTTGTTCAAGCCAAAATAGTTTCCCAAAATATTCCAATAAGGCCTACTAACATAAACAAAACATTTTGGGCCTTGGGCCCCCACAGTCGAGTTTTGAACCGGGCTCTGATACCAAAAATGTAACACCCCAAACTCGGCCCATGAGTCTTGACCGGATCTGGTATGTCACGGAGTAAAATGATTTGAAACATTTTGAGTGTCTGGTGAAAACTTGTCAAAATATGGCTAAGGTATTAAAACAGGGTTTGATAAAACTCAGTTGGGATTATTTTTATAAACATGGTTGTGTTGATAAACCCTTTGAAAATGTTTGATCATGTAAAATTTTAAAATCGTCAAAGTTATAGTTGACTTGGTGTATTTTGTTACCCGATGGTAACATCTTTCAAAACCCGTGAAAGTTACTTAATTTGAAAATGTTGCTTTCAACCGATTTACTTAACATTTATAATTTCATTTTGTAATATAGTATAAGTAAATTAAAACAACTAATTAAAACATCCAAATAATAATTAGCGGCCTTATTACAACCCATATTAAAAATGTAGAAAGTAAATAAACATGAACAGATTCAAACAAAACTCCAAAAACTAAAGAACAAGCATGGCCGCCTCGAGTCCTCTCCGGCTCCATCTCCGCGATCTACTCATCTGCAAAATAATTTGGGAAGGGTGAGTCACCAAGACTCGATGTGTAAATCCCCACCGAAAATGCAACTCATACACAAATTGTTACTAACATGCAAACATGCAACCCCACTAACCATCCGTACACCTTTAACTACCCGGTGTGGTCAAAACCACTGGTGGTCAAAACCACTGGTGACTAGAGTCACAAATCAAGTGATGGGGCCAACCCATCGTGTGGTCAAAACCACATATGACCATAGGTCACAATTTATCAAGATGTGGTCAAAACCACTGGTGGTACCAAACCACTTGGACTTAGTCACAATTTATCAAGATGTGGTCAAAACCACTGGTGACCAAAGTCACAATTAATCTGATGGAGCCAACCCATCTTGTGGTCAAAACCACTGGTGACAGTCCATAGAAATCATCCCCCTCCTTTCATCAATCCCACCATCATCATGCTTACATAACAAATGTCATAATCCCATATATCATGCATTTATGTATAGCATAGCATCCAACAGCATGTGATGGCATACAAAATCATATATCATAGATCACGTAATAGGGGACTTACCGGAATCCATGCTAATGCCCACAAGGCTAAGTTACAACACAAAAGGTTATACAACAAAGACAATAAGCGATCTATGCTAATAAAGTGTGTAAGAGTTTACACACATTACTAGAAATTCCTAGATCCCGAAGATCCGATCTACGATGCTAGATCCTTTGACCCTATATTCGGCCAACAACAAGGTTAGTGACATAGGCCTATTCGGCCCTAACAACCTAATATCAAAGGTTCATTTGCGGCACTTACCTTAAGGGATTTGGTTTCCAAACAAATCCCGAAAACGTCACTTGATTAAGACTCTGCCGAAATTCCTTAAACAATCCACAATAAAAATCGGTCACCACTTAAAATACATAACATGGCCTTTGGCCGAAACTATCAATTACTTACCACAACGAATCGAAATCCCGAAATTACTGCTTGTGCCTTGAATAATCGAAATCCTACACACCATATGTCGGATTTGATTTAGTACAGAAATTCATATTCAAAGCCCTCGGTCGAATATTATATAAGCCTTACCTTGAAGAAATCAAATCCCGACAAACTCCCTGAATTCGGTAATAACCTTCCCTACAAACGGTTTAAACACATTATTATGAATTATAGGCCATTCGGCCATAACCATAAACCTAAAAGAAGTTGTCGCCCCTTACCTTGATGACTATCTCGGTCTCTAACCACCACAAGTCAGCACCACTTGGTGATGTTAGGGGTTTCGGCTACCTTTAAGGAAGAGAAAAGAACCGAATGCTAGAGTGAAACAGCACCTTCCTTAGGGGATTCGGCTCAAAAGAGAAAGGGTATGGAGTCGGCATTAAAACAAAGAAAGGAGATGAAAGGAGGGACTTAGAGTGTTTTAGCTTTATGATTTCAAGAAAGAATAGAACAAAAATAAAAGAGAAAGAGATGAGGGAGATAGGGAATTAGGCTAGGTACTTGAGAGAAAAGAATATGACATTGAATGAATTTAGGAGGAAGACATCCGGCTATACCTATGCCCCAAAACCGATTGTGAATAGCCTTGATGAGTCCTTCATTCGGCCAACTCTCACCCTTTGTGATAAATTTTATCACTTCATCAAATAAAATAGAAAAAAAATGATGTTTATCCCTATCCCTCCAAAGTTCCAATTGTCGTCCAACACCTCCCTCTCTATGGTGCCATTTTGCAAAAAACTAAAGAAAACCCCTATGCTATTGCCGTGACTCGAACTTGAGTCCTTCACCCCCTTGCTTGGGCAGCATTCACCAAGGCCCCAAGCCACTTTACCAAATTGACTTTCATGCCCAAACTCACCCACAAAAATCTTTTAAAGCCTTCTATCTTGGCCCCCTTTCTTTTAACGCCAAAAAGCCCAAAAATAAAACACATCCCCTTGTAACTCCCAAGATTCAACCAAGACACGCTTAAACGTCACCTCTAAGCCCTTAAGTGGCGCATGAAAGCCACTTTGCCAATTAATTCTTTGTGTCATGCTTCTCCTAATTTTTCTTAACCACTATCTCACCTAGCTCCCTCCTTCTAACATTTAAAAAGAAATTTCCAGTCCTAAGTCAGGCCTAGCTCGGGGTTATTTCTAGACCCTAGAACATGCTTAGCAATCATAGTATTCATTTCTTCAAGCACACACATGGGAAAATAATTAAATTACAAACAACCCCTAATTTAGGATGTTACACTCCATGAAACTTAAATTTGGGCCCCTTACTCCTTGTGTGGCGTCACCTCCTAAAATTGGGCCACAAGCCAACTTTGGTATTTTGAACATAAATACTACCTTTTAAACCCTATAATGCCCAAACAGATAATTTTAATCAAGGCCTTTGCCTAAGCCTGAGCCCAATTTGGACCCCTAACACTTAAATTAACTCATTCCACGTATTCACCCATTAAACGCATAGGCCCAAAAATTTAGGATGTTACAATTTCCCCTAGTTTCCCTATAATTACCTTAAACCTCCTGCAATACAAAATACCTTGAGACTTTATATTTCATAACCAAATATCATATGACATTTCAAAATCTCATCATACTCATAATAGTTCTAATTCACGATTTGACCTTTAAAGTATTCTTATTTTTCACTTGGATATCTAATTTTTTTTTTTTGCCTAATTTGGTACCTAAAGTATGCTTTCACTATATTCTCCGTTCTATTTTTTATAGACATTAAAAAAGAACAAATAGCCAATCACAAAGTGCCACGTGATATCATTTTGTAAATAAATAAATTTATTCTTTTATTAAATGTTTATAAACATTAAAAATATAAAATGGAAATATATATAATCTAGAAAAATATTTAAACTATATTTTTATAAAAATAAAAATTACAAAAATAAAATAATTGAAAAGAAAATTGTAAAATCTTAGAAAATTAAAAAAAAACATTCAAAATATGAAAAATATGAAAAATATATTTAAAATATAAAATATTTAATCATTTTTCAAAGTTATAAAAAATATAAAAAATATTTTAAAATTTTAAAATTTATTAAAATCATAAGTATATAAGAAATATAAAAATATATTTCATATTTTTTACAAATTATTAAATGTTTTCTATAATTTAAATAAATTTTAAATATATTTTTATAATTTTTACATTTTATAATAATGTTACTAATCTCAACTAATTTCTTCTCAATTATTGTATTTTGTAATTATTATTTTTATAATGTATATCTTTTTCTATATTATATATTTATATATATATATATTTGAATTTTATATATTTATTTTATTTTTTATGTATTTGTGTATATATATTTAATAAAAGAAAATATTTTTTTATATAAAGGCGTCTTGTGATAGTTTGTGATTGTTTATAAATTTTTTAATGTTTATAAAAATAACTAAAAATATAATAAAAGTATACTTTAAATACCAAATTGAACCCATAAATTTTTAAATACCAAAATAAATCAATGAATATACTTCAAAATCAAATTGTAAATTAACCCCATAATATTATACAACTTTCTTAACCAATAAATTCTCATAATTTCAACAATTAATTTCATAAATTTAAGTATTCATTCAACAACACAAAACTTATGTTCATGCAAAAGTACCCAAAATTCATATACAAAACAAAATAAGTGTTACTTGAGTATTCACCCAAGTCAGTGTCCACATGTCACTCTAACTTTTACGTATCTAATAGTCATCCTCTTCTCATCTCTAATCTACAACCCAATGTTAGGATTTCTATTTATGCTTTTAATGTAATGACAGAAGTTTCTTAAATTAGTTAAATAATAAATAAATATTTTCACTGATTAATACAAAATTCTTTGCTTGATATTTTTCAAATATTTTTTCATGTAGAATAAAATGTATAAATAAATATTAGTTTATTAATTATTTAAAGTTTAATTAATATTAAATTACATTATATAGTCAAATTGTAATGTAATAAGGCGACTTATATTAAAAGGTAATCTAAATTATCCATACTATAGAGTTAAAATTCAACAAATGACTCTTGTTAGAACTATTATGTTATCTATAAGTCCAATTGGGGAGATAACTTATCTTGGTTATCAAAGTTGGATTAACTTCCACAAATAGATACCTAGATATGATTGCTTGGACTAATACTACATCAGATTGGACCTAAGTTGAATTAGTCTTAGATTTGTTATGGATTAATTCGCATATATTAAATATAGTGTGACATACCTAAATCCTAAGTAAGTCCAATTGGGGAGATAACTTATCTTGGTTATCAAAGTTGGATTAACTTCCACAAATAGATACCTAGATATGATTGCTTGGACTAATACTACATCAGATTGGACCCAAGTTGAATTATTCTTATATTTTTTATGGATTAATTCGCATATATTAATTATAGTGTGACATACCGAAATCCTAAATAAGTAGATGACCATATGTGTATGACTCATTCATGTACTTTGATATATTAGTACATGTTCTCTCAAGGTAGTGGCCCGAAAGTTCATAGGTTGGGTGCATGAATTACATGATGTAACACCCCAAACCTAGCCTAGAAGTTAGACCCAAATCTGGCGTGTCACATGGAAGTGTTTTTTTTTCTTTTCAAAACCATCTTTGCGATTGTTAAAAACTTGTTTGAGAATTCTGACCTCTTTGTTAAAACCCAAAACACTTAAGTAATTGTTATCTACTTGAAAATGTAATTATCTTTAAAAACCTTTTGGTTGCATAAAATATATTTGAAATAACAATTTACGAAAATGTGACGTTGGAAATAGAGTTGCGAAGCATTTTGAAAACATTATGGAAGCGTAGATAAAATACAATATTTTGAGAGGTTGATTGATGAGTCGAAAATCGAAGTGGTGGACTTTAAAATCAAGACTTTTGAAAATGACGTTGAAATTTTGAAAGAGAATCCGAGTTGAATTATTTGTAAATGTTTGCTATAAAATCACATTTAAAATAATTTGAGTAAAATATAAACACGTCAAACATAAAGCAAAATAAAATAATCCAGATGCCTTATTACAACACATAACCCAAAATAGTAAAGTAATAAAGTAAACAAAGTAAGAAACTAAAGTCCAAATTAAATCATTTCTGAAGTATGGCCTACACCGAGTCATCCATGGCCCCAAGTCCTCAAATCCTTGAGCATTACCTACAAGGGTTAAGAGAAAAGGGGTGAGTTACAAGAACTCGATGTGAAATCCCTTACCATCATCCTTTGGGTCGAAACACACATAGCAATATTTTGGGCCTAAGCCCATTTACAATAACAATAATGTATCAAATATAACATGTGTATGAAATGCAATTTCCCAAACCAAACCTAAATTTTCATCCGTTACACACCACCCGTACCAACCAGCACACCTATGGGGATCGAGTCAACCCACCCCGCCAACACACCAATCGCAGGCATAAAGCCATTTAAAATGTTTGTGGCTGAGCCACCCGAACTAGATTGTTTCAGAGCCACCGAATTAGATTATGGCAGAGCCACCCGAACTAGATTGTGGCAGAGCCACCCAAATTTTGTTTTATAATTGCAGGCATTTAGCCGTTTATAAAATTGGGCACGAAGCCATACATCAAACTGGGCACAAGGCCATATATCAAACTGGGCACGAAGCCATATATCAAACTGGGCATATAGCCATAAGAATTTTGTAGCAAAGCTACCAGAACTTCTCTTCGTTAAATATCCCAACCCATGCAAATCATGTATGCATATTCATTTACAATAATTCATTCATATAATTATTACAAACATACGGTCCATTATAAAAATTTAAACAATCTGGCCCATATCACATTTTGGCCCGTATAGCAAATATCACATTTGGCCCATATAGCAAATATCACATTTGGCCCATATAACAAATATCACAATTGGCCCATCTATCATTTTTATCGATTTAGTCCATTGAGGGAAATTCCGTAATCCGACCCATAACGGCATTTGCATAATTTTACTGTCATATAAAATAAATGATGCGTAATTGGTAATCTTGCAACCCAGAGGCAAATATATATAACAAATTCACAATTGGCCCATCTATCATTTTTATCGATTTATTTATCTTGCCTCGACAATAGCAAAGGAGAGGAGTAATTTAAGGGTATTATGGTAATTTCGCAACCTAGGCTTAACTACTAATTTGGGGGCATAAAATTGGAACTCTCCATCTGTGTCATACTAACTAAATTGACCATAACTCATGTTAGGAATCTCGAAATCTAAATCCGTAAATTTTCCTTGAAACTAGATTCATATTTCTTCTTACTAAAATTTTTCCAGAATTTTTACCTAAACCATTTAGTATATTTTATTCCTTAAATTTTTCCTTGTTTCACTGTCCAATGATTCTAACCTCTCTTAACCAAAATCCAAATATCTCACTGTACAGTTTTCATATACTACTCCCACTTGTCTCCATTAATAATAGGATCAATAAGGAATACATACATATAAATTATGTCCCATAATTAACTTTTTACAATTTTATATGATTTTTCCAAGACTAAACAGAATATCCCAAAGTCATTTAGAACCAGTCTCACTAAAATTAACATATCCAGACTATAATATTTCTTTTCCTTCTTCGTTTCTTCCATATTAAAGTAGACACAGTAAGCTTTAATCTGATATCTTACTCACTTTGTAATTACTTTTATTCAATTTTTTGTGATTTTCCAAATACACATCACTATTTCTAACCGAAACTATTTTATTACAAAACATGATTACCACTACGAGCATACGCACTTCCGAGTGATCACGGATGCCGATTATTGGTTTTCTTTGGTATTTATACCGAATCACAGAATATTTTATGTAAACTTTCAGAGATATGTGAGACTTACTCACCATTTCAAACATATATTCGGACAGGTACGGGATTACACACCTTGATTACGAGTTGTGTTTTCTACCAATTTCAACACCACGACTGTGATCTCCCTCGATGCACCAAAAATCGATCCTACCAACAATATCAATTAGCCAAACTTCAATCCAATTAACTCAAAAACCAAATGGAGATATCGAATGGACTATGAAAGATCTTCCTTACCTTAATCAATTATAATCCCGTTTCTTACGATCGTCCTATGACTAGAGATGATTAGGCGATGTTGTGGTATTCGGCCTCCCTCTATATCACGATTGCTTAAGGAATGAGAAAGAAAGAACGATGGAAAGGTTTCAGTTATGGAGGAGAATGAACAATGATATTCGGCTATCAAGGAGATTAGACAAAAGATGAATATGTGACCAATTCAAGAGAAGAGAAAATGCACTATTGTGCTAGAAAATTTCGGCAAAGAAAGTAGCAAAAAGAGAGAAGATGACACAAAGGTTGCAATAGGATTTTTGGCCAAAACAAAACCAAGGCCTTACCAAATGCCAAGGTAAAATTTTCAGCCACCTATCTACCTCAAAATCGTCCACATGCATCCCTCCTTAGGATAAGAGTTTGGCCACCCAAGCTTTCCAAAACATCACCCACGAATTAAGCCTCATGTCCCCCTTTCATTCCTATTTCTCTTGATTCCTTTCCCAAACTTCAACCTTGCCTTATTCTTATAGCCACCTTACCAAAAATAATGAAGTCCCAAACATTGCACACAAAGGGATTTGAACCTCTTCCCTCAAGGTACTTCACTTAATGCCATAACCTCTTTACTAATTGCTCACTTGTGCTAACCATTTATTCATTGATTTCTATAAGCCTTGAAGCTACTTACCATCTCTCCTTAAAGTGCTAAAATACCAAATTTTTCCTAAGGCCCAATTAAACCCGAGACTTCATAGAAACCCCGTAAACTCCAAATTCACTTAACTAACAAGTCCAATTTGTAATAATGCCATTATTTTGTTCTCAAAATTTTAAACATTCCTACGCCCAAGGCCCATTGAGTCCAATCCTACTAGGCCTAATTTTGGGATGTTACACATGATATTTCTTCTCTTACAATAGTGAATCATAACTCGATAAAATAGTAAATAATATCCTCTCAATGATGTTGTATGAGTTATGAAAATGAAATATGGTCGTGGTTCATTTGTATGAGACAAATGATTCTATTATTATTGGTATACGTAATGATTATTGCAGAAGGACAACAATGACCATGAGATAAAAAAGGGATTGAATTACGTTAACGAATTTAACTTAAAGGGATCATGGATATCATATGAGGGTAACATACAGATAACAAAGTCATTGGACTAAGGTTTTGTTTACTATTGAGGTTGAAAAACACTTTTCAACCAAACCAAGATTTCAAACCAAAAAAAAAAAAAAAAAAAAAGGTAAACAAGCTTATTTTCAAACCAAAATTTGATTTTAAATTGAATTTTTAACCCATGCCAAAAAGTCAAAAGTTGTGGCTTTTTACTTTTGGAAAAATGTTATTTAATGAAATTACTTTTTTATCTCCTATTAAGTCTTCTACTCTACAATATGATGTTTAAAATGAAAATTTTATCTTCTCAAAAGCATTTTTTTTGACAACAATGGTAACACTCTCAAATTCCTTAAAAGCACTTTTTCACAACACTTTTCAAAAACATTTTCAACCTTAATGGTAAACTAATCCTAAAGCTTGAAAAAAGTAGCTTCTGTAATGTTATATAATGGGAACTTCAATTATGATACTTTTAGTAGATTGACTCGATGACTAAATAATTTTATAATTAATAGAAGAAAAGGAAAAACTTAATTACAAATTATTTTAGCTGTAATTGTATATATCTAATGGATCCATATACTAACTCATTTATAACTTGAACAATTTGCATGAAAGAAATTTGAATGAATGGACAAAAGATAAATGAAAATAAATTGCATGAATAACTATCCGCAGAATTGAATTTTTTAGAAGGATAAGAGATGAGTTAGGAATAATTTAATTTAATTAGATTATTGTTTAATTAGATAAAAATTTAAAATTGAATGAAAAGTGAAAATTAAATTATAAACGAATTAGTTAGGTTTAAACTAGAACTTAGTGAAAAAAAAAGTATAAACTAGAAAGTCGTGGATTTTAAAGTCAAAAGGCTTTATTGTAGAGAGTATTCTTGTAAGTCTTCAAAATTGTGTGGTAGCATTAGCAAGAAGAGACCCTTGAGAGTGTTCTATTTTGGGTGAGGTTGATCCTTGATCTCATACGACAATATCTAAATGTTAGAAATACCTAGGTAATATTTCCAATGAAACTTACAACTGGTAGCAATGAAAAGCTTATGAATGAGTTTGCTTCCACTCCATGCAACTCACAAAATATTGTTGTGGAGTGCTTCTTTAAGGGTCAAAATGACTATCATTATAGTATTCAAAAGTTGAAAACTTTTGTTTTGATTGTAAAATATGAGAAACATAAAAAAAAGACATTGTCAATATTTCTTTTTGAAAGGTAAAATTTTATTAAGTAAAGAAAAGACTAGTATAACAACAAACACATAGCAATAAGGGAACATATTGGCATAAACCAAAATATTATACAACCAACAATTCAATCTGCCAAAATAATAAAAATATGGAAATAAAAATTCATTCAACCACAAACATCATATTCTGAATACTTTGTTGTACTTCTTTGATTTATTTTTCATTGTGAATTATGTTGCATCATGAGTAGTTTGAACAGTTAGCAAGTGTTGTAAAAAATTAACTAGTTTTGTAAGTGGTTCTTTTGTGTTTGTACTTTCTAAATATTTATTTTTATTGATTTGCAGTCAATGAGTAAGGGATTTGAGAATTTCTTTAGTGTCCCATTAGGAGAGATGGAGGAAAATGTTGATGAAGAAGAGAATTTTATTATTGATGTAACCTACCTATCTAATAGTGATGATGAGTTGTTTGAATCCATGACATCAATTCAGGAGTACAATAGAATATACAATGATGGCCAAAGAAATAAAAGAAAGCTGAAAACAAATGGTGGGGATGAGACAAGTAACTTAGAAGATGATGATTTTGAATCTGATAGTGATTTGGATGACGATTTTTGCTCCAATGGATTTGAATCAGATCAAGTCTATAGTGAAAACTCAAATAGTGATGCACACTTGGAAACCAAAGATGAAACTAGTGTGAGAAAAACAAGTTTCCCTTATATGATCCAAATATTAAAGTTCCAAAGTTTACTATTGGAATGATTTTCTTGAGAAAGAACCAATTTAAAGAAATCTTGACCAAGTATGCAATCACTACTAGGTATAACATACAGATTAAAAGGAGTGAACCAACTAGGTCTCAACAAGATGTGAGAAAAAAATGTAAGTGGTATATATCCACATCTGTGGAGAAGAATAATGAAAGCTTTCAAGTAAAGGTGCTAAAAAAGAAACATAAGTGCCACCCTTGATGGTATATATTTACATCTGTGGAGAAGAATAATGAAGACTTTCAAGTGAAGGTGCTAAAAAAGAAACATAAGTGCAGCCCTTGATGGAAGGTGCAAAGAGCTTCAACAACCTTCTTGGCAAATAGATACAAAGAATTAATTATTGCTCATCCATTTATCAAGCTTAATTACATACAATATGTAGTGAAAACGAAGTTTGGTATTAATATCAACATCAGTAAGGCTAGAAGAACTAAGCTAAAGGTACTAAAAGAGATGAAGATAAATGTGATTGAAGAGTATGCGACTTTATATGATTATGCAAAAGAGTTGATAAGATCTAATAGAGGGAGTACAATTGTTCCAAAGGTTTTATACTTGTTTTGATGCTTTGATGAGAGGTTTCTTAGCTATGTAGGCTTATCTTAGGATTGGATAGGTGCTATTTAAAAGGAATAAATAGCTAAAGGGGAGTTTGTAACACCCCAAACTCGGCCTAGACATTATGGCCGAATCTGGTGATATCACAGTGAAGTGTTTTTTGAAAATAGCATTTCATTGGAAAATCTATTCTGTATTAAAACTCGTTTATGATCATAATAGAAATTTAAGGGTATCTTGTTCATTGAAAACTCAAGTTTTTTTTAGCAATTTGTCGATCATATTAGTTTGTTACCATATTTAAAACAATGTTTGATGTGGGAGCTTTTATAGTATTTTATGAAAACGTGGTGTTTTGAAAAGCATTCATCTTTTGAAAATCCACGTCCTATTACTATCGGTAAGAATTTAAATAATTAAAATCCAAAATTTAAATTTTAAAAATTTAAAGAGGCCTTATTACAAAACAAATACCCAAATTAAATTATTGTAAATAAAAATCTAAAATAGAAGTAGGTGCGGTGCTGTGGCCACCTCCGAGTCCCTTGTAGCATCGATCAGCCTAAGATTGGGGATTACTTGTAAGATAAACAGAAGGGTGAGTTTATGAAAACTCAGTGTGTAACCCCATATACAATCATGCAAGTGCAGTCTGGGCCTAAGCCCAAATTAATAACAGTTCAGTTTAGTTGGGCCTTACCTCATTATTGAATCTAGTATCAATGTGGGCCTTAGCCCATTACAGTATTAGTAATAGATCAAACATGCAATCAGAAATCCTACCCAACCAGCCTCTACTCTCCACTCCGTCCAGCCCAACACTCCATATGGGGATAAAATCACCCACTCATCCCTACACTAAAAAATTAGAACCGATCAAGACTAAACAAGATTTTCTGATGAAAGTTGCCGAGACAAGACACTTTCTCCAATCATAATAATCCCTTCCCATGCAATATATCATACATGTATGCAACATATATATCGTGGCATGCTCATATACAGTCATACTTAACATAAAACATACAGTCATTTTATAACATAGGGGCATAATAGTCATTTTACCACATAGGGGCATAACAGTCATTTTGTATCAGTTTGGGGGTCTAGGTATACCTACTGACCCATCAGTAGGTTCATAGTCATCTCAGGCGACCCGTGAAACCTTAACAGTCAAATAGTAAAAATGGGCCCAAAGCCCATAATGTGGGCCCATATGGGCCCACACGCCCGTGTGGCCCACATAGCCCAAAATTGGTCTCAGTCATACAAATCACATAGTTTGGCCCAATAATCTCCACATGTTCGTGTGGTTTACCAGTGTGGGGCCCACGAGCCTGTTGGGCCCACATGGCTCAATGTGGCCCAAAATAGCCTAAGACCACGAAATTACTCATGGTGGCCTCAACAGTCTAATGCACACGTTTTATGCGTTCAGTTTACCACACGAGTGAGCACACGCTCGAGTAGCGTCAATTGCCATATTTTTCCAGCTTTTGCCAGTTTACGATTTGGGCAGTGCTTACACACCTGGTTATGAAAGATGCGCAGACAGTCCTCGATCACTCCAGAATCTCTGTTCACCCATAACATTCAGTTAATTACATATCAATTGAATTTAAAATGAACCCTATTAAATACACATATCCACTTGATCGTCAGCCACTTACCTTGATTGAACAACCGAATCCCTGAGCACTTCACTTACTAGAAAAATGATGATCTTTAGATCTCGGGGTTATTACCTGCAATCCAGTTGAAACTCCTTATTAACAATTATCTACTAGAACAATTTAAGCCAAAATGAATACCAACTTATCGAAAGTACAAAACCGTAGAATAAAAATAGAATACTAAACCGACAGAGAGAAAAGAAAAAGTTGACACAGTGAGGGTAAAAGAAGAGAGAATCGGCAAGGAAGAAACAACAACAAGCATCAGGAATATTTGGAAAAGAAACAAAGAAGAGGCAAGGAAGGGAGAAAGTGTATTGGGCCAAAGTAGAAAAAGAGAGAAGAGGAGATGAAAAGAAAAGAAAAGGTATATTCGGCCAACACAAGCAGGGTGTTAGGAGGAGCAGACCAAATCGGTAGAGAAGACTAGGAGGGTGTGGTGGCAGAGAGAGAGAGAAAAGAGAAGAGAAATCAGATGGAAAGAAGGTATATTCGGCCAAAAAGATTGTCAAAAAAAAAAGCGAGAGAACCCAAAAACCCTTAACACATTCGACTTCCAGCAAAAGAGAGGAAAACACAAATGGAGAGCAAAATCGAAAATGAGGTGTTTTCCCCTCTGGCCGAATTCATGAGTGCCCATAGTCCCAATTCGACACCACACTCCCTCTCCCCTCATCTCCCTTGATTTTCTCCTAAAATCTCTCCTCAAATCTCTCCACCTGATCACACCTATTTTCAACCACTCAAATTGAATTCTCCTCAACCACTTCAGTGTTTCAGTCAAACTTCAATACCCCCCACGGCACAGTAGCAAAATAAGCACTCCCTTGCCTCCATCAAGGTTCGAACCTTAGACCACTGGCATAGATAACACGCCACTTACCCCCTACACCAGCAGGCTTTTTTATGTCATGCTTTACCTACAATAGTTTAAAAGCCTACTAACTATAGGCAAGGGTTTATTCCCTAAAAACAAAACTTTGCACAAGTCCAAACTTGAACTCAGGACTTCTTAGACACACCCAAACACACCCAAATCACTTAGCCGCTAAAGAAGACAAGTATTTGTGTTAAAAACATGCAAAAATAAATACCTAGATTTTTGGGGCATTACAGAGTTACTAGCTGTTGTGGCTAGGAATGAAAATAACCCAATGTTCCCTCTAACATTGTGTGTTGTGGAGGTCGATTCTACAACATCATGGACTTGGTTTCTTGATATTTTGAAAAGAGACATTGGCACACTTGATGGATATGGGTGGACATTCATATCAGATCAACAAAAGATAATATTACCTTTAATTAATTTGTTGATTTGCATAGTTTATAGTATATCATATTTTTTATATTTTTTAATTTAATTTTATAGGGGCTAAAAATGTTGTTAAACAAGTATTCCCACATGCAAAGCATAGGTTTTGTACTAGGCATGTATGGGCAAATTGGGTTGGAAAAGGTTTGCAAAAGGCTTTTTGGGCAAGTGTGAAAGCCACTATTGTACCATGTTTTGAACAAATGTGTATTGCTCTTGAAAAATAAAAAGAGATGGTAATTGTAGCTCTTTTAGATGTAGATGAGACAAGGTTTTGCAAAGCATATTTCATCTATAACGCTAAGTGTGATTTAGTAGATAACAACCTAGCCGAGGCATTAAATGCTAGAATGGTACAAGCTAGTTCAAAACCAATAATAAGTATGCTAAATGATATTAGGTTGGTTGTCATAGAACAGATTGTTAGTAAAAGGAAAACAATACTTGCATGGAAAGGGTTGTGTGGTCCTCTAATTAGAGTTAAGCTTGATAAGAGCATAAAAGAATCTACTAAGTGGAATGTGAATTCCAACAGAGATTATGGATATGAGATCCTGTGTGGTAGGATCACATATATTGTGGACTTAGAAAGGATGACTTGTTCATGTAGATTACCCAACTTGTTAAGCATCCCATATGCACATGCAGTGTGTGTCATTTACAACAAAGAAGAGGATCCAGAGAAATATTTTGCAAAATTTTATAGCAAGGAAACATCACCACCAAAGTTCAATGTCATGTCAGGAAGGCCCTCAAAAAAGAGGACAAAGATGGTGCAAGATGAGTCTAATAAGACGAAGAAAACAAATAAGCTAACCAAAATTGGTAGAATAATGACTTGTAGCATATGTAAACAACTAGGACATAACCAAAGGGGTTGTCCATAAAGATCTACGATCAGCTAGGTAATAATTTGTTTTCAGTGAAATTAATTTACAAAATTATGAATGAATGCATTTTAACTTCGTCTAATTTTGTGTAATTCTACTTGTCACAATTGATGAATGATGGTAACCAAGAGTAGTTGCATCTATATTCAAGACCATTTGATAATGAAGACTCAACAATAAAGAAAAAAATAGAGGCATAACGTGGTTTCAAGCAAAAAGTTCATTGAGAAGTAATATTTTGAGTGCATTTTATTACTCTTTTTTTAATTACTTAAGTACATGGGTTTTTAATTTCTTTTTTAATTGTATGGGGAAACTAAATTTTGTTATTTTTGTTTAAGAATTTTTAATTTTTAAGATTGATTGTTGACTGCATGTATGCATATAGTTAAGACTTAAAGTCAATTAGTTAAAAGGCTACTCAAAATCTCAAAAAGGAGGTTGAGCCCCAAAGGAGGTTAAGCCCCACTTTAACAAATAAACTCTATTGTTACTAGCAAACTAAACAAATGTAAAACACAATTCAATTTAATAACTAGGGATAAAGTACAAATTTACTAATCTACTTATGTGAGAGGTTCAAATTTATCACTAATCATTCAATTGGGCAGTTTTACTATAAAATTTGATCATTTGTCCTTTTAAAGAGAAAATTTCAAAGAGTACAAAATTTCAATAGATCAAATACCTTTAGAGAAAGAACTATTAGGAGAAGCACTGGTGACGAACTGTGGTCTCAATTTGGTCCATGAACTTGCCCTTTAAATCCAAAACAAACCCTCCTATTCTAGCGATATTTCTATAAGAGTTGTTGTTTTCATTAAACTTAGTTTTTCATTGTAATTTTCACTTACAAATTGTAACAGTGCCCTTTAAATCCAAAACAAACACTCCTATTCTAGCGATATTTTCTGTAAGAGTTGTTGTCTTCATTAAACTTAGTTTTTCATTGTAATTTTCACTTACAAATTGTAACAGCCTAATTTCCAGTGGTGTCGAAAATAGTGGTGTTGAAAACAGTGGTTCCAGTGGTGCCTAATTTAGGAAAGCTAAGAATTAGTGAATTTTGTGATTTAAAATAATTATTAGATTAATTAGTCTTGTAAATAAAGTATCAATGTAATGCCCCGATTTTCCATTATTTCAGCTTCTTTAGTTTCAAGACACAAATTGCTTGTTTGCTTTATTGGCTAAGTGATTTGGGGGTGTATGGGAGTTTCTGAGAGGTCCCAAGTTCAAGTCTCAACTTGGGTGAATTTTTGTATTTTTATGAATAAAGCCCAAACTTTGGTTGGTAGGCATATAAGTTAAAGTGTGTAAATAATTAACAGAATGGGCTCTTGGTCTAGTGGTTAAGTGGTGTGTTATTGTGGTGGAGGTCTTGTGTTCGAATCTCTATGCGAGCAAGGGAACTATTTTGCTGCTAATGTTATGTAAGAGTTGAGTTTTAGTTAAACATTGATGGTAGAGTGTTTGAAGGAGAGAATTAAGCAGTTGAGAGGGGGGAAGTTACAGAAATCTGAACAGAGGTTCAATTAGGCAAAAATTCTACCCTCTCTCTCTTTTTTTCCTGCCATTTTCTTCCTTTTTCCTCCCCTTTCTTTTTAATTTTTATTTTGCTTCTTGCTTGCACAATACTTTCTTTGCGTATTCGGTAAGTGATGGTTTCAATCGTTTTTAATTGTTCCTCACGATTAACTAGTAAAGAAGGGTTTTATGTTATGTTTAGGAGGTCTTTAAGAGGACGTGGATTTCAGTCGGTGCCGACGAGGTGCGGATTCATCGCTATTCGCTAAAGTAAGGGTCAGCGGTAAGATTTAGGAATTGTATGTTCATACTGGTTTAGTTTAGTATCGGTTTAAATGACTGAAATTGGGCCTTGGGCTGTTGATTTTAGGTTTCGCTATGCTTCGAGTGATTACGCGTCAAAATCAGACTAGGTGTGTACCTGAAAACGCAAAAAAGGGGTTTCGACGAAAGTTGAAAACCATTCTGTCGATACCACACGGGCGTGTGGTAGGCCGTGTGCAAGATTGTTAGTCACCACACAGTCGTGTGATCTACGAGCCAGGTTATGTGCGAGCGACACGACTGTGTGATGGCTTAGCAAGGCCGTGTACGACACACGGGCTCGACCATTTGGGCCATGTGGGCCACACGGGCTTGTAGGCCCATATGGGTGAACCACACTGGCATGTGGGATTTTGGGCCAGGTCGTGTGATCCATACGACCAAGGCCAATTTGGGCAGTGTGGGCCACACGAGTGTGTGGGCCCACATGGGCAGGCCACATGGGCGTGTGAGCCCATTTTTCTAGAAAACTCTGTAAGGTTGCACGGGTCGCCCAAGTCGAATGTGGACCTATCGTAGGGTGGGTAAGCAATGCTTAGACCCCTAAATAAATGATTTGACTATTTGATTTCTGTACTAAGCATGTATGCTGATCTGAATGTATGGACTACTATTTGTATATTAGCATGGCATTTTATGTATGTTGCATTGTATCGGGGTGGGATTTATGATATTCGGAGGAAGTATCTGAAAGGCTTTTAAGCCTTTTATCTGGCAGCTCAACTGCAAATTTCTGATTATGTGCCACTTTTGGTACAACCTGGTGTGTAGGGCTAGGTGGGTCAATTTTATCCCCACATGGTGTGTAGGGTTGGGCAGAGTTGGTATGTAGAGGCTGATGGGTAGGATTATGCTATTCTATTCTGATCTACATAGTATGTCTGAAATGGGCTAAGGCCTGATAATATATCTAATTCTGTATCTAAGTGGGCTAAGGTCCATACCGTTTCCGTAATGGGCTCAGACCCGGATTATGAATTGATGTCTGTTATCTGACATTTTTGTGTGTGTATGTTTTCTGTGGGGATTACACACTGAGTTTGCGAAAACTCACCCTTTTCTGTTTAATCTGTTCAGGTAATCCCCAATAGTAGATGGATCGATGAGGCAGAGGAGTCGACGGTGACCACAGTTTTGGACCTTTTTGGCTTTGATTTTATTTACGGTTTTGGTTATATTTGGGTAACTTTTATGTAACATGGCCTTTACGAAATTTTAACCAAAATTTGATATTACTATTTTATAAACTGCTAGTAATAGGATAAGACGCGGATTTTCAAAATAAATAAATGTTTTATCAAAAACACACGAATGTGCAAATTACTTTTAAAAAAAGGGCTTCGCAATGAATAATGTTTTGAAAATGGTCAATAAATGAATAAATGACGCGTTTTAGATGATAACCTAAAATATCGAAAAGGGCACTATTTTAATTACGTTTTCTAATCATTTACAAATGGTTTTAGCACAATCATGTTTTCCAAAGCACTATCATGTGACGTTGCCAGATTCAGCCATAATGTCTAAGCCGGGTTTGGAGTGTTACATTTAGTAGTATCAGAGCCAGGTTGCAAAACTCGGCTGTGGTTTTTGTTTTTAAAATAGTTTTTCTAAAATGATTTTAAAGGGTTCAAAATATTTTGGACTGAGTATGTGGTACACCGAGTCTCCGGCGCCGATCCTGTAAGTGTTTTGATCATTGCTGAAATTTGTCTGAAATACTACTTGCATGCTGAAATCAGCCCTAGGTAGTATATTGTACTGAAAGCACTTTAGGTAGTGTAAACTGAAAAACTGTAGTGAAACTGAAAATTGTAGTAAATTGCGATTCGCGATAACGAACTCTGAACTTTTGATACCATTCTGCATAAAATATCTGTTAACAAATATTGAAACTTTAACTAATGCATAAAACTGTTAATACAAATAACTTCTGAAATTACGATGAGCACACGAGGTATCCTCGGACGGGGTACTAGAGGATGTGGTAGAGGCCGTAGGAGGCTCGAGCTGGGTCCTCCGCATATGAGAATGTGCCCCATCTGGATACGAGCGAGACGCCAATCTCACCTACTTCAGAGACTGAGTCTCAAGATCGTATGGCTGGGGATGACGCATTATCCCAGGCCATGCTGAGGATATTAGAGAGGGTTTCTGGACCCAACACTAGATCTGAGGGTTGTGGGTCGATTACGGAACGAATTTGGTCCAATGGGGCTAAATTATTCAGGGGTGTCACTAGAGTCGCCCCTAACGTGGCCGAATACTAGATGCAGGCCAAAGAAAGAATTATGGACGATTTGGACTTCACTGCTGAGCAGATGCTTAAGGGGTTGTTTCCTTGCTTCACGATGAAACCTACCAGTGGTGGCTAACTGTTAAGGAGGGTGTAACATCCAGAAATTGGGCCTAGTAGGATTGGGAGCATTGGGCCTTGAGCACAAAAGCATTTAAAATTTTTGGAGAGCAAGAGAATGGCTTTATTTCAAGTTGAACTTATTGGGAGGGTGATTTTGGAAAGTTACGGGGTTTCTAAGAAGTTTCGGGTTTAAATTGGGCCTTAGTAAAATTTTGTGTTTAAGCCTATTAAGGAGAGATAGTAAGTGGCATCAAGGCTTATGGAAATAGGTGAGTAATGTGCTAGCATAAATGAGCATATGGCAAGGAGGTTATGGCATCAAGTGGAGAACATGGAGAGAAGAGGTTCAAATCCCATCAAGTGCAAATTTTTGACTAATTTTTTTGTATTCTTTCCCTAAGTGTCAGCCAAGATGGTATATATGGCAAGGTGGATTTTTAATTTTGGCAAGGTGGCTAAGGAAATTAGGAAAGGATGAGGGTAGGGAAAGAAATCAAGAGAAAAGGAAAGTATAGGGAACATGTTCGCCCAAAGAGAGGAAAGTGTTTTGGAAAGTTTTGGTTGGAAAAATTTTTGATCTTATTGCCAAGGTATGGACAGTTTTGGTATAGGGAGAGGGGAGCCGATTTTGCTAGGATCATTTTGCTAAGTTTTAGTGCATGAGAGGTATTTTTCTCTTTGAGCAATTTGTGTCTCTTTTCCAAACTCTTTTCCCTTTTGCTTTGACCTAAATCTCCTAGTCCATTTGTCCATTTTTCACTTTTGTTTTGGCCAAAATCTTCTTAATTCTTTTCTCATCAATAGCCGAATTTCAATCATCTTCTCTTCTCTATCTTGCGAGTTGAACACATCTTCTTTGATCGAATCGTGTTCTAGAGTGTGGTCATAAAGCACATTCTTGCCAATTCCTCTCTAGTCTTAAATCAATCGACTGAAGTCGGATCTATCATCATTAAGGTAAAGGGTTCATTTTTGAATTTTTCGTTATAACTCTATTTGGCTATGTTGCAAATCGGATTGAAGTTTCGACTAATCGATTATGTTTTAGGGACGAAATCACTCGATATATTCTATTTGCTAATCCTTCGAATATAGTGGTAAGTGATTCAAGTGTAAGTAATACATTGGGTATGAAATCTTTTGGAAATCCGAGGCTAAGTTTTGGTTGGTATTGTTCTAGGGGCAACAAAGAGTGGTTCTTTAGGATGTCCGAATAAGATGTGTAATCTCGTACCCTTCTGAATAAATGCTTGAAATGGTGTGTAATCTTACATCTCTCTGAATATTTACATGAAATGTTTTGTGATTCGGTCAAAAGATCGAAAAATCGAAAATTGGCATATGTGATCACTTGGGCGTGCATATGTTCGTAGTGGTAACCATATTTTGCAATAAAACAGATTTTGGTTAGCAGCAGTGACGTGATTTAAAAATCATGAAAAATAGGAGAAAGGGAATTAGAAAGTGAAGGAGATATGGATTGAAAGCTAATTGAGTCTATTTTCTTATAAAAGAAACAGAGCAAGCAAAGGATTAGTATATTCTAAGATTTTTTTAATTTTAGTGAGACTGGTTCTGATTGACTTCGTGGTTCCCTGTTCTGTCTTGGAAAAATCATTAAAAATTGTACAAAGTGAATTATGAGTTATAACTTATATTTATAGATTCCTTAGTGAGTCTATTTTCAATAGAAACAAGTGGGAGCAACATATGAATCTGTACAGTGAGATATTTGATTTTAGGGTAAGAGAGGTCAGAACCGTTGGATAGTGAAACAAGGGAATTTTTAATGAATAAACTATACTAAATGGCTAAGCTAAAATTCTGAAAAAATTGTAGTAAGAAGATATATGAGTATAGATTCAATGAAAATTTACGGCTCTAAATTTCAAGATTTCTAATTGAAGTTATAGTCGATTTAGTCAGTATAACGCAGATGGATAGTTTAAATTTTTATGCCTCAAATTAGTAGTTAAGTCCGGGGTTGCGAAATTACGAAAATACCCTTGGATGATAAATTACCGAAATACCCTTGGGTTGCGAGATTACTGATTTATCAAAATGTCCTTATGGACCGAATTACGAAAATTGCCCTTATGGGCTGATTTTGTCAAAATGCCTTAACGGGCGAATTGCTGAAATACCTCTAAAAGTGCCGAATTACGTAAATGCCTTAATGGGCCGATTTGATATATTGCCTTAATGGGCCGTTTTGATATATTGCCTTAATGGGCCGATTTGATAGATTTCCCTAATAGGCCAATTTGCAAAGTATTATAATGGGCCGAATTTGTGAAATGAATCTCTGAATTAATTATTATTGTTTATATTTGTAAACATCATGATTTGCTATGTATGATGCCTTTACATGATTTTGCATGGGATGGGAAAATATGATGAAGAGAAGTTCATGGTAATCGCCACAAAATGTTTGTTAATATGATTCTGGCCAAATCAGAATTTGTTATAAATGGCATAATACTTGCGATTGGTGTGTTTGGCGGGGTGGGTTGACTTGGTGTGATGGATGGTACGGGTGGTGTGTAGCGAATGAATTATTAGGTTGGTTTGGGATTGCATTACATTATCTGCATTATCATGTTTATAGGCCTAATGCCCAGTTTGTTTTGTAAATGGGCTTCGGCCCAAGATTATGCTAAATGGGCTCCAGCCCAAGTTATTGCTTAATGGGTTTAAGCCCAGTGGACAACGGTAAGGGGATTATACATTGAGTTCTAGTAACTCACCCCCCTTTCTTTCTTAATTCTTGTAGGTAAATCTTAGTGCGAGGACTTGGGCCCATAGATGACTCGGTGGAGGCCATACTTCGGAAATAAATGTTTCGAACTTTAGTAATTTAATTTTCTGCTCTATTTCGTTATTTTTATTATTTTGGGTTTTTAAAGTTGTAATAAGGCCTCTGGGATATTTTTATTTTGCTTATGTTTTGTCGTGCTTATTATTCTGCTTGAGATCCTTTAAGTGGGAATTTTCTAAAAATTCTAAATAATGGTTTTTCTAAATTGATTAGCAAATGGATTTTATACAAACTTTTGCAAATAATTTAACCCTGAATTTCTTTCAAATTATCAACGATATTTTCAAAAGTCACGGTTTTAAAACTCACTATTTCAATTATCGATTTATCAATCAACCTTCGAAATTAGTAGTATTTTTATCAAATATTTCTAATCAAACTTGTTTTCTTCAATGACACCTATTTTAGTATGAATCACAAGATCCTTTATACGTTTTCTTCATTGTGACACACCAGATTTGGGCCTAACTTTTGGGCCGGATTTAGGGTCTTACAGAGGGAACTTAGCCCAACTGTCTGACTTGGGACTACCTTAAGACAGCTTTCCAAAGCAAGTATGTTGGAGCCAGTTACATTGATGCTAGGAGGCATAAGTTCCTTAATCTCACCCAAGGAGACCGTTCTGTGGTCGAGTATGAGGTCGAGTTCCTGAGATTGAGCCGATATGGCCAGGGCATGGTGGCAACTGAATATGAGCGATGCGTTCTTTTTGAGGATGGACTCAGGGATTGACTTTGGGTTCTGATAGCTCCACAGAGGGAACGTGATTTTTTTGCTCTAGTAGATAAGACGAAGATCGACGAGGAGGTTAAGCACGCTGAGTGCCAGAACCATGAGAAAGGAAAGAATAAGAGGGAATTGAAGCCCTTAAATTCTGGGATGAGGCCTAAGAAAAAGGCCAGATCTGATGGGACAGTAAGAGTTGGGCCTCCTGTTGCACCTGCTGGGGTGGCGCTATGTGGGCACTGTGGTAGACGCCATTTGGGCAAGTGTTGGAGGACGACTGGGGCATGTTTAAGATGTGGGTCGACTGAGTATCATGTAAGGGATTGTCCACTGAGGGCTGATCAGACGCAAGTTGCGGATACTTGTACTGCACAACCACCGAGAGTAGCTCAGCAGCCACCTAGGAGCCGAGGTCAGGCCAGGGGTGGTAATGGCATGGGCTGAGGATAGAGAGCACCGGGCAGAGGTGCGGGACCGAGGCGAGGCAGCCTGCTCTGGTTATGCTGCATGTCGCTGAGAGGATGGTGATGCTCTGGACATCATTACGGGTACGTTCTTAATTTTTCATGTACCATACACTGCATTGATAAACATAGGCTCTACACATTCTTATGTAGCTAGCTATGTGTCTGAAACTTTGGGGATTCCAGTTGAGAGTACTCCGAGCGAGATAATTGTTGTGAGTCCGTTGGGGCAATCTATCTGGGTTAGTAAATTATTTAGAGACATTCTGCTAGAGGTTCAAGGGACGGTATTTCAAGTTGATCTGATGGAGGTTGCGTTTGGGGAGTTCGATTTGATTCTGGGAATGAACTGGCTGGTCAAGCATCGGGTGAGTCTAGACTGTGTTACAAAAAGGGTTACTTTGAGAACTGAGGAGGATAATGAGGTAGTGGTGATTGGGGAATGAAACGATGGAAATGTGCAAGTGTACACAATCGCAACAAGTAATAAAGTGACAAGTAATGTTGAGTTATCATACCCACGGGGATTGTAAAAGAATTATTTATGAAAATGATTTCAAACACTTTGGTGAAGGAAAAATATTTGGATTTGAGAAATGATTAAAAACTAGAAAACAAAGTAAAATAAAATAAAATAAAATAAAGAAATTCTAGTGCACGATTCAAAATGTGATTTAATTAAGATGATATAATTGTGTTGGGTTGATTATATTTCCTTACCATAGAATTATTAAACTTATGCTTATACTTGTTACGAATAAATCACGAAAACTCGGTAATTTGCTAACTTATGAACATATTTACAAATAAAAACTCCATTCATCTCTTGTACATATTCCTATGTTAATTTGACCGATAAAACAGATTTATAAAGTTAAAAATGTTATTGCACATACATACTTATTAAATTAAACAATCTCTCGCATATTCCTATGTTGATTCAAACGATTAATTCAACCTAATAAGAATATAAAAGACTATGTGAGGTAACAAAGTATCCTTACATTGAAACAATTTAATCACAATAATCTTGCAAGTTATGAAAGGCATATGTATCACCAAATACAATGATAATTTAATCTTCAGCTACCTTAGAAGAATTAAACATGCACCGACTAAGTACTTCGTCCATTAATTACAATTTCAATGCATTTAAATAATTAATTCTTTAGTTATCTAAACAATTATAATGCCAAAATAACTTAGGCATGATTTTACTTAATCAAGCATTTACCGAGGCCTATAACAGCATAAACAAAAATTTAACAAATCAAGAGGACGAAATGCAATCAACCCAACACAAATTAAATTCAAGCTAAGTTGATTAAATTAACCATTCCAATAGCATAAATATTCATAAACATGTTTGTCAAAACAACAGCGAAATTTAAAGAGATATGGAACAAGAAGCAAATTCGGTGTTTCTCCGTGGCTTGACTAATTGCTCCGTCCTTCGTCCTCCATTGTCCTCGGCTATCAAGGTGGCCTATAAACACTATAATTGCTGCTCAATGATGGCCGATGAGGACCTCTTTCCCAAGAGAAGAAATTGGCACTTGAACAAAAGGGGAATGAAAAGGAAAAGTTGAGAGAAAGTGAGAGAGGAGAAAAGAGAATGAGAGTGTGAATGAAGGATGAGGGATGTTTTGAATGATCAGCCAAGGGGGGTTTTATAGCTGAATGTGGCAGCTGAAATTTGCTAAAAATAGCAGCCAAAGAGCCACCCCTTGGCCGGCCACCTACGTGGCAAAGTTGATGGCTTTAACTTTGCTAAATATGGCATGGGGCAAATCTACAAAGCCACTGATTGTGGAGGGGGTTGAATGCAACTTTGACATGTCTTCAAGGGCCTCTTTGCAAGCTTTATTAATTAGCTAATAAGATGATTTGGGTCAGCATATGGATGGTTTGGGCTTGTAACATCCTAAATGTGGGCCTGTGCATTTATATGTTGGTTTAATATGTTAATTCAAGAATTTAAGGCTCGGGCTGAGGCCTTGATTAAATATTTGGATTAGGGTTTAAATTAATGTTCTGTGTAATTTAAGTGATATTTTTTGTTTTAAAATTTGGGCTAAGTGGCAGATAAATAGTGTTAGTTTATAATTTAAGTTAGGTAGCAAGCTGGGCTTGTGGCCCAACTTTTGGAGGAGTTTGGGCCTTGTGTGGCCGATTGGGCCTCAAGATTTATGGGTTAAATTTTTCCATAGGAGAGAAGGGGATGGACGGCACATGTGCTATAATATAGGGGATTTAATTCTTTTATTTTTATTGATTATTAAATGATGTTAATAGGAAGGGAGGAGTTGGTTTGAAGGAAGTCTCTTCTGAAGGCAAGATAAGGATTGGGTTATCATGCAAGATAAGAGCTATTAGGAGGGGGAGAGTTGGCTGAAACTCCAACACTGTGTGTGTGCTGAAATTTAATAGCCTGAGTGTCCAACTTTCTTTCTTTTTTTTTCTCTTTTCCCACTGCCTTTCTCATTTTTTTTCTCCCTGGCCGAAATTTCTTTTCTTTCCTCTTCTCATATTTTTCTCTCTTCTAGCCGAAATTCCCTAGCCTTATTTCCCTCTTCATTATATTTTCAAGAGCCAAATTCTCCCTGTGCATATCCTTTTCTTCCATAGCCGAACCATCAGGTGAGATCTTGTTTTTCCCTAAGGTACACCATAGCCGAATACTCCTCTTTAATCGGTAAGTTTCGGGATTTTGCTTATTTGCGATTTCTTCATTCTCTTTTATCAAGTTTCTAATCCGAATCAATTTTCTAAGGCACTTTCAATTTCACTTTCTGTACCTAGAAGCCGAATCTGTTTCATTAAAATCTCCTGTGATGATTTGTGAAAAGCCGAAGGTAGGTGGTCAATGGTAGGTTCGACCAAATGGCAACTTTCTTGTTCTTTTGTCTTTGGCCGAATGTCATAAGGTGTTAGATGGGTTACGATCATCGGTTTGGTTAACTATTTTTGGTGATGGTGGAATATAGGAAGGGAGGTGACGTGTTCTCAAGGACATTCGGGATTCGATTAACTAGGTAAGAGTTTGTTTTAAGTGTTATAGTTGTTTAAGTAATCAGATCTCATCGTTTAAATGGTTTAGTGATTAAGGGATTATGATGGACTCGAATAACGGTCGGTAGTAAAAGGTTAGATCTGTAAAAACAACACCTAAATACAAGAAGCGATCTGTTTTGGTAGTGCGAGATTGGCCATCGGGTGTGGCCGACATCGAAGTCGGATCGTAATGATAGTGGTAGTCTCGAGTGATAGTAGCGTAGACATAGCGAAAGCGTTAGTACGAGAATCGGTGTGTAATACTTCCTCACCATCTAGATCGATTATTAAATATATGCTCATAAGTTTTATATGTTATGATAAATGCGAAATCTCGATTTAATGATGAAACCCCAAAGAGGGTAAAAGCGAACCACCGTGTTAGTGAATAATCGATTAAATGTTATAAGTAAAATTTCTTGTATGTGATTGCATGGGTTGGGTTGATGAAAGGAGGAAGTTATATGTTATATGTGTAGCGGTTTATACCGTGATCTGTTGTAGCGGCTAATGCCATGATCTGTTATAAGGGCTTTGGCCATAATATGTTGATGAGCAGCATGACTGCCACCTTGGCGTGTAGCGGTGTGGGTTGATTGTAGAATTCCCCAATGGTGTGAACGGCTGGTATGCAGGCGTGTAGTGGATGGAAACCTAGGTAAATGGGTTGGGTTTTGCATATTATTTGTTATCTATGCAAATGAAATTATTATTATGTTTTATGGGTTAAGGCCCAAATCTAGTGGTGCATGGGGTTTGCGATCGAGTCTCATGACTCAACCAATTAAATTAACATTTGGTGACACTTAGTGTATCGGATCGTCTTTGGAGAGGAGCGCAAGGTGGCCATGCAAAAGAATATGTGGATCCAAGCAAAAGACTCAACTTAATAGTTTATAAGATATTTTGTTTTTATGGATTTTAAACCCCGTTGTAATAAGGCAAAGGGCCACCGGTTTATTTATTTTTCTTTATTTATTTACTTTAATTAAACTAGGACCTGTAATTAAGTTTTGGGCTTTTAATTATAAAGGCATATTTTATAAATTACTTATGGGCTTTTTGGTAACCTAAATTGTTTTATGAAAATTTTTCTTAGTGACATACTAGATTCGGTTGTAATGTTTAGGCCGGGTTTGGGGTGTTATAAATTAGTATCAAAGCCTGATTCAAAACTCGGCTATGGGTGTTTTTGGGCTCAAAATGTTTTCTAAAAATGGGCATTTGAAACGTGGATATTTTTAAGTAAAGGTTTGTTAGCTCAGCGTGGAACCTGCGTCTCCGGCCCAAGTTCGCCAGGTAAGTATTTTGAACTCCTGATTGTGATATAAATGTGGGGTTAATGGGTTTTATGGGACGTAGATTATCTAGGTTAGAACTTTATGAACTCTAAGCTTAGACAAAAAACTCTTAAAATCCATAAGACTTAACTTCATTAAGCAAAACCTGTAAACAAGTCACAAGACTAAAGTGTGGTAACAAGCATATGCATGTCTAGGAGTAGATCCGGAAGAGCTTGGTATTTAAGCAGTCTGAGTGACTCACCTTCTCTTCGCTGGAATCTTACCTGGTGCATAGTGATTGTTCACTTTAGCCATGACAGGGTGTGGCAATTGGCATATGCATGTCTAGGAGTGGATTTAGGGAAAGCTTGGTACTTAAGCAGTCCTAGTGACTCACCTCATTTTCACTAGAATCCTACCTGGTGCATAGTGACTATTCACCTAGTTACGAGGACGTGTTGACAGGCCAAAGCTTACAATTAAAACTCGAAAGGGACCAGCCATCCTGTTTTGTAAAATCCTAAAGTAAACCTTAGTTCTGAAATTACCAAATTACCCTTGATTCGTAAAAATTACCCTGGTTTTGGAAAATGACAAAAATACCTCTTGTTTGAAAAATGACTGAAATACCCTTAAATTTGTAAAATTACCAAAATACCCCTGAGTCAAAAAATTACCAAATACCCTTATTCTACAAAATCACCCAGAACCATATTTTGAAAAAAATTAATTACAAAAATACCCTTATAGGTTAAAATTACAAAAATACCCCTGGGTAGCGAAATGAAGAAAATACCCTTAGGTGATGGATGTTACTTGTATGAATGTTGTGTGTACATAATTCCTAGAATTAGGAAGACTAAAAACTATAGATAGATTCGAATTTGAAAGAATCACTTTTAAAAACTATGTTTCATAAGATTATTCGGGGATAATTAGTGGAAACAACAAATGACTCATAAAACTTTTAAATCAGATAAACGTTGAGGACGTCCTCCACGTGGTCGCGATAGAGGTAGGATGACCGTGTCAGAACCCGTAGGATCAGGTTATGGGTTCGGAAGTGAGATACCGGTTCCACCAGCTGCTGAGGTGGAATTTCAGGACCAGACAGGTGGAGAGGACATGGTGTCTCAAGCTGTACTGAGGGTTTTAGAAAGAGTGGCTGAGGCTGGTATGGGTATAGGAGCTCGAAAATCTGTGCCAGGGAGGCTTAGAAACAACGGGGTAGAAGTATTTAGAGGAGTCTCTGGCATATCCCTAAGTTCGTTGAATATTGGTTGGAGGCAGTGGAACGTATAATGGATGACCTAGGCTTCACGGTGGAGGAGAAGCTGAAGGGGGTCGTGTCTCTTCTTCAAGACGAGGCCTACCAATGGTGGCTCATGGTGAAAAAGGGTACGACTGCAGACTTGATTGTCTGGGATTTCTTTAAGGAGTCATTCTAGGGAAAGTATGTTGGGGCTAGTTATATGGATGCTCAAAGGAAAGCATTCCTGAACTTGGTGCAGGGGAGTAAGTCGGTGGTTGAGTATGAGGCTAAGTTTCTACGCTTGAGTCGTTATGCTCGGGGAATGGTAGCAATGGAGTATGAACGATACGTTCGGTTTGAGGATGGGCTACGGAATGAGCTAAGGATTTTGATTGCACCGCAGTGAGAGAGAATTTTTGCGGTTTTGGTGGATAAGGTTAAAATAGCTGAGGAAGTGAAACGAGTGGAGAGACAAGAGAAGGATAAGGATCGGGGCAGGAGTAAGAGAAGTTTTGGACCATCTAGAGCAACTGGAAATTTTTAGAAGAGGCCTAGGACTGATGGGCCAGTTCGTGCTCTAGTGGGCCAAAATCAAGCATGTTCTACATGGGGAGAATCCATTATGGGGAGTGCAAAATGAAAACTGGTGGATGGTTTAGGTGTGGATCCACAGAACATTTGATGAGGGACTGTCCTCAGATGGATCGGGATGACCAAGCGGTCGAGGTTTCGACCGACCAAGGAGAGGTGATCACCGACCAAGGGGTAGAGGTGCGATTAGAGGAAGAAATGGATCCGTCGGTCGTGGAGCATCCGCAGAGGTGCGGGTAATGTAGATGCAAGGCGGTGGGTCTAGTTTATGTAGCTCATCGACGGAGGCGGTGGACGACCGGATGTTATAACCGAGACGTTTCTTATTCTTGATAATCCTTTACTTGCCTTGATTGATATTGGGTCAACCCACTCCTATGTTGCATGTTCAGTATCTGAGACTCTAAGTATAGACTCTAAAGCAACCACTATGAAGATAACTGTAGTTAGTCCTTTAGGACAATCTAAGGTAGTGGACAAACTATTTAGGGATGTACCTTTAGAGACTCAAGTGGTAGTATTCCTAGCAGATTTAATTGAATTACCATTTGGAGAGTTTGACCTTATTTTAGGAATGGATTGGTTGACTAAGCATCGTGCCAAGTTGGACTTCAATAAGCATATGGTGTTGAGTACCCCGGAAGGCGGAGAGGTGGTTGTGTTAGGAGAAAGAAGGAATTACTTGTCCAACGTGGTATCATCTTTAAAAGCTATTAAGATGATTCGGAAGGGAAGCAGTGCATTTCTAGCTTTTATTAGTTCGTTGGATGCTAAGGAGGTGACTGTTGATGAGGTTCGAATAGTCAAGGATTTTGCGGATGTCTTTCCGGAGGAATTGCCAGGATTACCCCCAAATCGCGAGGTGGAATTTGAAATAGACTTACTTTTAGGTACAGCTCCAGTATCCATTGCTCCTTATAGAATGGCATGAAGGAGTTGGTGGAGCTCAAGGCTCAGATTCAGGAACTATTGGATCGAGGTTCATTCGATCGAGTGTGTCTCCATGGGGAGCGCCAGTCCTATTCATGAAGAAGAAGGACGGATCCATGCGTATGTGCGTGGATTATCATCAACTGAATAAGTTGACGATTAAAAACAAGTATCCATTATCGAGAATCGACGATCTGTTCGATCAGCTCAAAGGAGCTTCGGTCCTTTCTAAGATTGACTTAAGGTCTAGATATCATCAATTAAGGGTTAAAGAAGGAGACATTCATAAGACGGCGTTTCAGACTCGGTACGGGCATTACAAGTTCTTGGTAATGCCATTCGGATTTAACGCATGCAAGCGTGACCTTTATGGATATGATGAACCGGGTGTTTCAACCATATCTTGATCGGTTCGTTGTGGTGTTCATCGACGATATCCTGGTTTACTCTAAGTCAGAGGAAGAGCATGATGAACATCTTCGCATGGTGTTGCAAACTCGAGGAGAAGCGCTTGTTTGCAAAGTTCAAGAATGTGAGTTCGGTCAAGGAAGTGACTTTTCTAGTACACGTGGTTTCAGCTGAGGGAATCTGAGTGGACCCTCGAAAGATAGAGACTGCATTGGATTGGAAACCACCAAGTCTGTGTGGCGGAGGTTCTGAGTTTCTTAGGTTTGGCGGTATTACAGAAGGTTCGTTGAAGGGTTTTCTCTAATAGCGGCACCTCTAACTAAGTTGTTGAAGAAGGGAGTATCGTTTGTATGGATCGACAAATAGCAAGAGAGCTTTGAGAAGTTGAAGAGAATCTGACTAAGCACTAGTGTTAATTGATCGGAGGATGTGAAAAAGAATTTACATCTCATTGTGATGCATCACACACGGGTTTAAGGTGTGTGTTGATGCAAGAAGGAAAGGTGGTGGCGTATGTGTCTCGACAATTGAGACCACATGAGTTGAACTACCCTACACATGACTTGGAGTTGGCGGCGGTAGTGTTTTCCTTGAAGATTTGGAGGCACTACTTGTATGGGGAGAAGTCGGTACTTTATACTGACCATAAAAGTCTGAATTACCTCCTTACCCAGAAGGAGCTAAATTTAAGACAACTTAGGTGGATCGAGCTCTTAAAGGATTATGATTGTTCGATCGAATACCACCTTGGTAAGGCGAATATGGTGGCAGATGCGTTAAGCCGTAAGGTAGTATCGAAACTAAGAGCCATGTTCGTTCATCTGAGTTTATTCGACGATGGGAGTTTGCTGGCTGAGTTGCAAGTAAAGCCGACATGGGTAAGTAAGGTTAAGGACAAATAGTTAGTGGACGATGTCTTGAGTGTTCGACTTTTGCAAGTGAGGGACGATGGAATGGAGGACTATAGTTTGAACAATGATGGAGCTTTGTGTTACCGTGGGAAGATTTGCATGCCTAAAAACGCGGAGTTATGGTAGATGATTCTTCGAGAATCGCATATTAGCCCTTATGCTATGCATCTTGAAGGAGTTAAGATGTACTGTGATTTGCGAGAGCAATTTTGGTGGCCAAGTCTGAAGAAAGAGGTAACGAAAATCGTAGGAAAATATTTGACGTGTCAGCAGGACAAAGCTGAACACCAAGTGCCTTCGGGATTGTTGTAGCTGGTGAAGATTCCCCAATGGAAATAGGAGAGAATCACGATGGATTTTGTTAGTGGGTTACCCTTTACACCCACTAAGAAGGATTTGATTTGGGTGATTGTAGATCGGCTGACGAAGTCTGCTCACTTCATACCGATTCGAGTGGACTTTTCTCTACAAAAGTTGGCTAAATTGTATGTGGCTGAGGTTGTAAGATTGCATGGTGTGCCGGTGTCGATCATATCAGATAGGGACCCTAGGTTCACATCACGATTTGGGAAGGCTCTTTATTAAGAAATGGGAACAAGGTTAGACTTTAGTACTGCTTTTCACCCACAGATTGATGGTCAGTCTGAGAGGGTAATTCAAATCTTAGAGGATATGTTAAGGGGTTGCATCATTGATTTTAGGGGCAGTTGGGGAGAGTACTTGCCTTTAGCAGAATTCGCATATAATAATATTTATCATGCTAGCATTCAGATGGTGCCTTATAAAGCGTTATATGGAACGAGATGCCGTACTCCAACTTGTTGGACGGAGTTGGGTGAACATAAGGTGTTGGGTCCAGAATTAGTTTCGAAAACGGAGGAGAAAGTTAAGTTAATACGGCGAGGCTAAAGGAAGCGTCTGATCGACAGAAGTCTTACACAGATCTAAAGCGGAAAGAGGTGGAATTTGCGGTAGGTGATTAAGTCTTCTTGAAGGAATCCCCGTGGAAGAAGGTAATGAGGTTTGGACGAAAGGGTAAGTTAAGTCCACGGTTTATTGGGCCTTATCGAGTACTAGAACGTGTGGGCCCAATGGCTTATCATTTGGAGTTGCCTTCGGAGTTGGAGTAGATACATGACGTGTTCCATGTCTCGATGCTGAGACGTTATCGATCTGATCCATCACACATAGTGCCAGTAGAAGAGATATAAGTAAGGCCGGATTTGTCTTTTGAGGAGGAACTAGTGCAAATTCTAGATCAAGATGTAAAAGTGTTAAGAAGGAAGTCTGTTCCTTTGGTCAAAGTGTAACATCCCAAAATAGGGGTTATTCGTGATTGAATTATTTTGCTTGTGTTTAAATTTATGTGATATTATTTGTGGTGTTATAAGACTCAATTAGGGGTCTTGAGTAGTCTCGATTTAGTAGAATAATTGTTAGTTTGGTTTATTTAATGAAGTGGATTATGTGAGCTTAGCACTTGTTAATTTAAGTGTCAATAAGTGACACAAGTTGAGTGCATGGCAAGTTGGTAATGGCGCATGGATATTAGCTTGAGGGAGTGGTTCGAATCCCTTAAATAGCATTGGGACAACTTTTATTTTTGCTTTGGTATGGTAAGTGTCGGCCAAGGATAATTAAGGTAAGGGTTGACCTTGTTATTTTTGGTTAGTAGACTATAGGTTTAAGGCAAGTGTTAACATATGGAAGGGAATCAAGTAATTAAGGAAAATATGGAAACATGGGGCTAGTATCAAGGATTATGTTTGAAACATAATCATGGCCTTTAACCATGCATAGGGATGCAATTTGGTCAAAAGGGGAGCCAAAATTTTATGTTAGTTTGGCAAGGATTGAAGTCTTTTCTTTTTGGTCATTCCTTGCATTTGGTGCAAAAGTTTGCAAAACATTTTCTCTCAAACTCTTTTCTTTTTGGCCGAATTTTACCTTTTGATAAGCCTAATGCTTTTTGACCATTTGGTCATTTTTTTTTTGTTCAATATCTATTTTCTCCTTTTCACTCTCTCAAAACCGAAACCTTCATCAACATCTTGTTCTCCTATTTGTTTTGCTTAAACATCAAAAACCTCCTATACACTCTTCTTTGTCAAACTCTATTTTTTCCTATTATTTTCTTTTTGTCCTATAGCCGAATATACCTCTTTATTGTGCCAAAATTTTCTTCTCCTATCTTGATCAACTTTGGTAGAATATTGAAGGTAGCATAGTTTTCCTCGGGACTTTCTAGCAATCGGTTTTGGTATAGTGGTAAGAGTTTATTTCAAAGGATTATTCTTTTAAGTTTTCGTTTAAGCCGAAGGCTAATAACCTTAATGATGATGGTTGATTATAGGGAAGTGAGGCCGATTCATTTAGGAGTGTGTTGGCTAGTGTTCGAAGGCAGTTGGGTAAGATTTTAGGTTCGCAAGGAACCCTTCTCAATTATTTTGGTTTGGCCGAATAGGCCATGGCACTAATGTCCATTTTTGGCCGAATATAGGGGCAAGAATACTTGTGTGACCGATTTGTTTATTCGGGATCTAGAACTCTTGTTGGTACCAGGTTTGTACATACACATCTTATAACTTTTTAATATGCTAAGTGTTATATTATGCCTAATCGATTTGTGTAGACATGGATGTAATACCATCATGGTATTAATAAGGACTCGAGTAAGTCTTTATTGCTTTGAGATTATTATTTGATGCTTTTGGGAAGCATGACACATTTGGTATGTGTATTAATTGTTATATGGCAAATGATAAATTTATTAATGTTGTTAAATAAACCTTTTAGTATGATTATTGTAAAAGCATGTATTTGCTTGATGTGGGTTGATAAGTGGAGGGTTGATATTCGTGTTTAATGACACCGGTGTTTTGGTAACACATTGTGACTACGGTGACCAGAGGTTTGGTACCTCCGAGGTTTGGCACCTCATAGCGACTTGTCCTCGTGGTTGAAACCACCGTGGGTTGGCCCCACTTTGAGATATAGGATCGCCTACCGTTGATTTGGTATCACACGATGGGTTGGCCCCATCATTCGATTTGTGTCTTCTGGACACCGAGATTTGGTATCTCTAGTGATTTGGCATCACATTTGTGACTATATGTCACCGGTGGTTTGGCACCACCAAAGGGTTTGGTACCACGGGGTAGAAAAAGGTGTTTGGATGGTTAGGTTGGGTGCATTTTAAACTTATGCATATTAATTGGTTATGAATTGTGTATGTTGTTGCACTAGAATGGGAAGGGTTACACATTGAGTCTTGGTGACTCACCTTCTCCTTTAATTTTTCAGTGATTCGTAGATCATGGGTGAGGAGCCGATGGACTCGAGGTGGCCATGCAAAGGAGACTTTTAATAAATGAATTTTGGATTTTATCTATCTTACTTTTGGGTTTATGTTGCTTAATTGTAATAAGGCCTCCTAGGATGATTTTATTATTGCCGCATGTTTGAGTGTTTTGTTTAAACTATATGATGATGTTAAAACGGATGCACATGTTTTCTCAAATTAAACATAAAATGTTTTTAAAGTACCATCGGGTACATTTGAAAATTTGTAAACAACTTGACTCAACAAATATTTTTAAATAAATTATGGTTTTTAACAAATAAAATTTTAATTGAAAGGCAATTCACTAAGTTTTAAAATGGTTTTCAAAATGTTTTCTCTCAGAGCAAACCAAATTCTACGATTGTTTAAGGGGGTTTGGGGTGTTACAAATTGGTATCAGAGCCCAGTTCAAAGCTCGGTTGTGGGGGGGCCCAAGGCCCAAAAATGTTTTTAGGCCTATTTGAAATATTTGGTTTTGAATAAGCATGGCACCGAGTCTTCGGCACCTATCCGCCCAAGTAAGTACCTCTAACTTTTGTATGAATTATTTACTATAGAAGGGTAGGAAGCATGGGACGTAGATAGTGATAAGTATTTTAAACTTTAGGACTAGTTTACCTCAAACAATGACATAAGACTTTAAAAGCCTAATTTAACAAACCTAGGATCAAGTCACCGAGTTAGGGTGTGGTAACCTTGGTGCGCATGTCTAGGATTGGATCCTAAGAGCTTGGTATTTAAGCGGTCCTCGTGACTCACCCCTCTTGGGATTCCTACAGTGCGTAGCGGCTCACCCTAACCAAGAGGACTCGATCATAGGCAAAACCCTAAATAAAACCCGAAAGGGACTAGTCATGTTTTAAGGAAAACTTCGATTTTAAAATCACTAAATTATCTCTTTTAGATAGTAGGACAAATTTATCTTTAGAAATTATCAAATATTTTTGGTTTATCAAAATTACCAAAATGCCCTTAGTGGTAAAAATACCCTTGGTTTTAGAATTACCGAATTACCCCGATTTCAATAAAATCTTCTTACTTTGCAAAAGTTGCCGAAAATCTTGTATTTCAAAATATATACACTGACTTTGGAAATTTACAAAATTACCCCCGATTGACAAAATTACCAAAATACCCCTCAGTTTTAGAAATTACAAAATGTTTTGATATATTAAAGTTTTCAAATTTCTTCGATTTATTACGAAAATACCCTTGTAGGAAAATGACAAAATACCTCAGGTTAGAAATCAGACGAGAATGCCCAAGAGTGCATAGGTATGAAAGGTATTAGGAATGGATGTACTTTTACGTGTAAACTAGATAGAAGACTTAAAACTCTATTTGATCGAAGAATCTCTATTAAATTCTTATCATAAAATTTCTTGCTAATAACCAAGTGAAACATGTACTAATTCATAAAATTTCCTAATCGATTAAAGTGCGATAGTTAGAATAAACTTTAGAGGACGTGGCCGTGGGACTTGGAAGGGTAGGATGACCTTATCGTAACTCGTCGAGTTAGGTCGGGGATCTCGAGAACGATATACCACCACCACCCCCAACTTTTGGAGCCAAGAGCAGGATCAAATAGGTGATGATGCAAAGGTCACAAGCGATGTCATGGTTCGGAAAGGGTAGCTGGAATGGGTGGAGGTGGAGGAGCTCAAAATTGGTACCCAGAGACTTGAGCTAATGGCTGAATTTTTTGAGGTGTATCGGTGTAGCACCAAATACTACCGAGTATTGGCTAGAATCGATCGAAAGAATCATGGATGAGATAGATTTGACAATTGAAGAGAAATTGAAAGGCGGTGTCGCTTCAAGGATGAGTCATATCGTTGGTGGCTCATGCCGGAATGGTGTTATAGCAGAAGATCTCACTTGGGACTTCTTTAAGGCAAAGATATCAAAAGAAATATATTGGGTCTAGTTACATTGATGCGCAGCGCAAGGCATTCTTGAGTTTGGTCCAAGGAGTAAATCCAGATCGTAATATGAGGTCGAAGTTCTTAAGATTGAGCCAATATGTTGGAGGTATTGTGGCTTTGAACGAGCGATGTGTTCGATTCAAGATGGTTTGAAGGACGAGTGAGATTGTTGATTGTTCCACATCGTGAGCGAGAGTTTGCTACTTTAGTTGAAAAGGCTAAGATAGCCGAAAGAATAAAGGAATGGAAGGCGTAACTATGACCGAGTAAGCATAAGAGAGGATATGGATCATCCGGGTCGGTGGCAATGTTCGTAAGAGGGCTAGGCAAAATGAGCCGAATCATCTAGGAGGTCTCATTATCGCTAATCAGGACCACATGGTGATAACCGATGTGGGAAATTTCATTGGGGCAAATGTTGGACCGGGGAAAAGGTTGTTTGAGTGTGGTTATTTGGATCACCGTGTGAGGATTGTCCACGTAAGCAAGCCGTGAATCACCAAGGTCAAGGTCTGCCTGGCCAGAAAGGAGGGACCAAAGACCGCAGAGAGGTCGTGGTAATGGTAGAGGAGGTAATGGTTCGTCGAGGCCGCGGATCATTAGCAGAGGTGCAAGCAACACGGAGGCTAAGCGACTGGTTTGGTGTATATCCGCGAGGCGTCGTGAGGAGGGAGACGCCTGGACGCCATAACCCGTATGTTTTAATCTTGGTGTCCCATATATAACGCTTTGATAGATGTGGGTTTGACGATTCTTACGTTGCTAGTGGCATAGTAAAGACCATGAGTTTAGTTTTGAGACGCTTCTAGGAGGATGACCGTATTTAGTCCTTTAGGTTACTCAGAAGTAGATAAGTTGTATAGAGATGTACCCTAGAACTCCAAGGGGTAGTGTTCTTTTGCCGATCCGATGGAACTACCGTTTGAGGAGTTCGATCTGATTCTTAGGATGGATTGGTTGGTCAAATACCAAGCAAGTTTGGATTCTTGTTGCTAAGCGCATGGTTTTGAAGATGATTGAAGGTGAAGAAGTGGTCATGATAGGTAATAGGAGAGATTATCTCTCCAATGTGGTATCTATGTTGAAAGCTGTAAAGATGGTCAGGAAGGGTTGTGAGGCGTTCGTTGTTCATGTGTATGCTTTGGAAGCTAAAGAGTTTTCTGTGGGGAATGTTCGAATCAGAAGGATTATGCCGACGATTTCAAGAACTTCGGTTTGCCTCGGATCGGAAGTTGAATTAGGTATAGACTTGCTACCGGAACGCACTTTGTGTTCATAGCACCGCATCAATGGCACCAAAGAAATTGATGGAATCAAGGCTCAAATTTAGGAGCTCTTGGACCAAGGATTTATCCGACCAAGTATATCTCGTGGGAGCACCTGCTCATTTGTCAAAAGAAGGACGGTTCAATGTGGATGTGTATCGACTACCGCCAATTAAACAAGTTGACGATTAAGAACAGGTATCCGTTACCTCGGATTGATGACTTGTTTGACCAACTGAAGGGTGCATCGGTATTCTCAAAGATAGATCTTAGGTCGAGATATCATCAACTCAAGGTGAAGGAGGTTAATGTGCACAAGACGGTATTTCGTACAAGGTATGGGCATTACGAGTTTTTGGTGATGCCATTTGGGTTGACCAATGCACGTGACAAAGATTCATGGACTTAATGAATAGGGTGTTTCAAAGAGACTTGGATCAATTTATCATGGTGTTCATAGACGACATATTGGTTTACTCAAAGACGGAGGAGGAACATGACATGCATCTGCGATAGTTCTACAAATCTTGTGGGGAAGCAATTATATGTCAAATTCAAGAAGTGCGAATTTGGCTTAGGGAGGTGGCTTTCTTAGGTCACGAGAGTCGCAGAAGGGATTAGAGTAGATCCTCGCAAGATCGAGCGGTGTTGATCGAAACCGCTTAGGTCGATGGCGTAAATTTAAAGTTTTTTGGTCCGGCAGGTACTATTAGAGGTTTGTGGAAGGATTCTCTTTAATCGCCGCACTGCTGACTAAGTTATTAAGAAAAGAAATTCCATTTGTGTGGACGGAGAAGCAACAAGAAAGTTTTGACAAGCTAAGGAAGATTCGACTAAGCTCCGGCTCGTATCTGACTCAAGTAGAAAAGTTGTATACTGATTTATCGTGATGCGTCCCATCTTGGTTTGGGATGTGTATTGATGCAAGAAGGAAGGTAGTGGCCTATCGTCCGTCGCCTAAGACCGCATAAGGTTAACTATCCAACGCACGACTTGGATTTAGCGGTCGTAGTCTTCGCTTTGAAGATATGGAGGCATTATTTGTACGGGAGAAGTCGATAGTCTACACGGATCACAAGAGTCTTAAGTATCTTTTGACTCGTAAGGATTTGAATTTGAGGCGTCGGTGGATTAAACTGTTGAAGGACTACGATCGCTCGATCGAGTATCATCTCGGTAAGGCTAACGTTGTGGCGTACGCGCGTGAGCCGTAAGGTTGTATTGATTTAAGATCGATGTTTGCTCGACTTAGTCTGCTTGACGATGGGAGTCTTTTGGCGAATTGCAAGTCAAACCGACTTGGTTAGATCAGATTAAGGAGAAGCGGTTAGAGGATGATGGTTTGAATGATCGGAGGTTGCAAGTTCGAATGGTGGATTAAAAGATTTTAGTCTTTCCGTTGATGGAGTTTTGTGCTTTAAAGAAAGCTTGTATGTCAAGGATGTGGAGTTGAGGCAAAGGATTCTTGGGACCCACATAGCGACCCATATGTTATGCATCCCAAAGGTAGCAAGATGTATCGGATTTGAGAGAGCGATTTTGGTGGCAGTGTCAAGCGGAAGTGGCGAATTGTGGGTAAGTGTCTGACGTGTCAGCAAGTTAAAGCTAAACATCAGTTGCCATCTAGGTTACTCCAACCGGTGAAGATTCCTCAGTGGAAGTGGGAGAGGATCACCATGGACTTTGTCAGTGGATTACCTCTTACGCCTAGTAAGAAGGATTCAATTTGGGTGATTGTAGATCGTTTGACTAAGTCAGCGCATTTCATACCGATAAGGGTAGATTATTTGCTTCAGAAGCTAGCAAAGTTATATGTAGCCGAGATAGTAAGATTGTATGGTGTGCCAGTATCGATTATCTCGGATAGGGATCCGAGGTTTATGTCAAGGTTTTGGAGAGCTTTGCATCAAGCCTTGGGAATGAGATTGGACTTGAAGATGACCTTTCACCCGCAAACCGACGGACAATTGGAGAGAGTGATTCAGATCTTAGAAGATATCTTTGAGAGGTTGTGTTCGGATTTTAGTGGTAGTTGGGAAGAGTATCATCTGGTTGAATTTGCTTATAACAATAGTTATCAGCGAGCATTCGATGGCTCCATATGAAGCAATTGTATGGATGAAATGCGAACTCCTACTTGTTGGACGGAGTTGGGTGAATGACGTGTTTTGGGTTGGAGTTGGTGGTCAAACCGAGGACAAAGTTAAGGTAATTCGGGCTCGTCTCAAGGAAGCATCAGATAGGCAGAAGTCCTATGCCGATCTCAAGCGCAAGGAAATGGAATATGTTGTGGGAGATAAAGTTTTTCTCAAGGTGTCTCCTTGGAAAAAGGTATTGAGATTTGGGCGAAAATGGAAGCTAAGCCCAAGATTCATCGACCATATCTGATGTTAAGCGAGTGGGACCAGTAGCTTATTAGCTCGAACTACCGGCTGAATTGAATCAGATTCATAACGTCTTTCATGTGTCGATGCTTAGGCGATATCGGTCGGATCCATCACACATTGTGCTCGTGTAGTAGATTGAGGTAAACTCGGATTTATCTTTCGAGGAGGAACCAATCCAAATTCTAGATCGAGATATCAAGGTTTTATGAGGAAGTCAGTACCTTTGGTGAAAGTACTATGGCGAAACCATGGTGCTGAGGAAGCTACTTGGGAACCCGAGAGTGTGATCGCAGCAATACCCCTACCTTTTCTCGATCGGTAATTTCGAGGTCAAAATTATTTTTAAGGGGGTAGGCAGTAACATCCCAAAATAGGGTTATTCATGATTGAATTATTTTTCTTGTGTTTAAATTTATGTGATATTATTTGTGGTGTTATAAGACTCAATTAGGGGTCTTGAGTAGGCTCGGTTTAGTAGAATAATTGTTAGTTTGGTTTATTTAATGAAGTGGATTATGTGAGCTTAGCACCTAAGTTAATTTAAGTGTCAATAAGTGACACAAGTTGAGTGCATGGCAAGTTGGTAATGGCGCATGGATATTAGCTTGAGGGAGTGGTTCAATCCCTTAAATAGCATTGGGACAAGTTTTATTTTTGCTTTGGTATGGTAAGTGTCACCAAGGATAATTAAGGTAAGGTTGACCTTGTTATTTTTGGTTAGTAGACTATAGGTTTAAGGCAAGTGTTAACATATGGAAGGGAATCAAGTAATTAAGGAAAATATGGAGACATGGGGCTAGTATCAAGGATTATGATTTGGAAACACAATCATGGCCTTTTGACCATGCATAGGGAAGGAAATTTGGACAAAAGGGGGAGCCGAAATTTTATGTTAGTTTGGCAAGGATTGAAGTCTTTTCTTTTTGGTCATTCCTTGCATTTGGTGCAAAAGTTTGCAAAACATTTTCTCTCAAACTCTTTTCTTTTTGGCCAAATTTTACCTTTTGATAAGCCTAATGCTTTTTGACCATTTGGTCATTTTTTTTGTTCAATATCTATTTTCTCCTTTTCACTCTCTCAAAACCGAAACCTTCATCAACATCTTGTTCTCCTATTTGTTTTGCTTAAACATCAAAAACCTCCTATACACTCTTCTTTGTCGAAACTCTATTTCTTTTCCTATTATTTTCTTTTTGTCCTATAGCCTAATATACCTCTTTGTTGTGCCGAAAATTTTCTTCTCCTATCTTGATCAACTTTGGTAGAATATTGAAGGTAGCATAGTTTTCCTCGGGACTTCTCTAGCAATCGGTTTTGGTATAGTGGTAAGAGTTTATTTCAAAGGATTATTCTTTTGAGTTTTCGCTAGTCAAGGCTAATAACCTTAATGATGATGGTTTATTATAGGGAAGTGAGGCCGATTCATTTAGGAGTGTGTTGGCTAGTGTTTGAAGGCAGTTGGGTAAGATTTTAGGTTCGCAAGGAACCCTTCTCAATTATTTTGGTTTGGCCGAATAGGCCATGGCACTAATGTCCATTTTGGCGAATATAGGGCAAGAATACTTGTGTGACCGATTTGTTTATTCGGATCTAGAACTCTTGTTGGTACCAGGTGTGTACATACACATCTTACAACTTTTTAATATGCTAAGTGTTATATTATGCCTAATCGATTTGTGTAGACATGGATGTAATACCATCATGGTATTAACAAGGACTTGAGTAAGTCTTTATTGCTTTGAGATTATTATTTGATGCTTTTGGGAAGCATGACACATTTGGTATGTGTATTAATTGTTATATGGCAAATGATAAATTTATTAATGTTGTTAAATAAACCTTTTAGTATGATTATTGTAAAAGCATGTATTTGCTTGATGTGGGTTGATAAGTGGAGGCGTTGATATTAGGTGTCGACGGACACCGGTGTTTTGGTAACACATTGTGACTACGGTCACGGAGGTTTGGTACCTCCGGAGGTTTGGCACCTCATAGTGACTTGTCCCGTGGTTGAAAACCACCGTGGGTTGGCCCTACTTTGAGATATGGGATCGTCGCCGCTGATTTGGTATCACACGATGGGTTGGCCCCATCATTCGATTTGTGTCTTCGGACACCAGAGATTTGGTATCTCTAGTGATTTGGCATCACATTTGTGACTATATGTCACCAGTGGTTTGGCACCACTAGTGGTTTGGTACCACACGGGGTAGAAAAAGGCGTTTGGATGGTTAGGTTGGGTGCATTTTAAACTTATGCATATTAATTGGTTATGAATTGTGTATGTTGTTGCACTAAAACGGGGAAGGGTTACACATTGAGTCTTGGTGACTCACCTTCTCCTTTAATTTTTCAGGTGATTCGTAGATCGCGGGTGAGGAGCCGGATGGACTCGAGGTGGCCATGCAGTGGAGACTTTTAATAAATGAATTTTGGATTTTATCTATCTTACTTTTGGGTTTATGTTGCTTAATTGTAATAAGGCCTCCTAGGATGATTTTATTATTCTTTGCATGTTTGAATGTTTTGTTTAAACTATATGATGATGTTAAAATGGATGCACATGTTTTCTCAAATTAAACGCAAAATGTTTTTAAAGTACCATCGGGTACATTTGAAAATTTGTAAACAACTCGACTCAACAAATATTTTTAAATAAATTAAGTATGGTTTTTAACAAATAAAATTTTAATTGAAAGGCAATTCGACTAAGTTTTAAAATGGTTTTCAAAATGTTTTCTCTGTAGCAAACCAAATTCGGTCATATTGTTTGGGCCGGTTTGGGGTGTTACACAAAGGCATGTGGCGAAATCACGGTGCAGGAGAAGCGACGTGGGAGCCAGAGGATGTTATACGCCAAAGAATACCCCATCTTTCTGATCGAGGTAAATTTTGGGCCAAAATTTATTTTAAGGGGTAGAAGCAGAACATCCTAAATGTGGACCTGTGCATTTATATGTTGGTTTAATATGTTAATTCAAGAATTTAAGGCTCAGGCTGAGGCCTTGATTAAATATTTGGATTAGGGTTTAAATTAATGTTCTGTGTAATTTAAGTGATATTTTGGGTTTTAAAATTTGGGCTAAGTGGCAAATAAATAGTGTTAGTTTATAATTTAAGTTAGGTAGCAAGCTGGGCTTGTGGCCCAACTTTTGGAGGAGTTTGGGCCTTGTGTGGCAGATTGGGCCTCAAGATTTTTGGGTTAAAATTTGACATAGGAGAGAAGGGGTGGACAAGACATGTGCTATAATATAGGGATTTAATTCTTTTATTTTTATTGATTATTAAATGATGTTAATAGGAAGGAGGAGTTGGTTTGAAGGAAGTCTCTTCTAAAGGCAAGATAAGGATTGGGTTATCATGCAAGATAAGAGCTATCGGGGGGAGAGTTATTGAAACTCCAACCTTGTGTGTGTCAAATTAAATAGCCCGAGTGTCTAGCTTTCTTTCATTTTTTTCTTTTCCTCCGCCTTTCTCATTTTTTTTCTCTGGCGTCAAATTTCTTTTCTTTCCTCTTCTCATATTTTTCTCTCTTCTAGCTGAAATTCCCTAGCCTTATTTCCCTATTCATTATATTTTCAAGAGTCGAATTCTCCCTTTGCATATCCTTTTCTTCCATAGCCGAACCATCAGGTGAGATCTTGTTTTTCGAAGGTGCACCATAGTGAATACTCCTCTTTAACTGTAAGCTTCGGGATTTTCCTTCTTTGCGATTTCTTCATTCTCTTTTATCAAGTTTCTAATCCTAATCAGTTTTCTAAGGCCCTGTCGATTTCACTCTCTGCACCTAGAAGCCGAATCTGTTTCATTAAAATCTCCTGTGCCGTGGTCAATGGTGGGTGGCCGAATGGCCACTTTCTTGTTCTTTTATTTTTGGCTGAATGTCATAAGGTGTTAGATGGGTTGTGATCATCAGCTTGGTTAGCTATTTTTGGTGATGGCTGAATGTAGGAAGGGAGGTGACGTGTTCTCAAGGACATTCGGGATTCAATTAACTAGGTAAGAGTTTGTTTTAAGTGTTATAGTTGTTTAAGTAATTAGATCTCATTGTTTAAATGGTTTAGTGATTAAAGGATTATGATGGACTCAAATAACAGTCAGGCAGAAAAGGTTAGATCTGTAAAACCAACACCTAAATACAAGAAGCGATCTATTTTGGTAGTGCGAGTTTGGCTATCGGGGTGTGGGCCGACATCGAAGTCAGATCGTGCGCCGATAGTGGTAGTCTCGAGTGATAGTAGCGTAGACATAGCGAAAGCATTAGTACGAGAATCAGGTGTGTAATACTTCCTCACCATCTAGATCTGATTATTAAATATATGCTCATAAGTTTTATATGTTATGATAAATGCCAAAATCTCGGTTTAATGATGAAACCCAAAGAGGGTAAAAGCGAACCACCAGGTTAGTGAATAATCTGATTAAATATTATAAGTAAAATTTCTTGTATGTGATTGCATGAGTTGGGTTGATGAAAGGAGGAAGTTATACGTTATATGTGAAGCAGTTTATACCGTTGTTCTGTTGTAGCGGCTAATGCCGTGATCTGTTATAAGGGTTTTGGCCACAATATGTTGATGAGAAGCATGACTTCCATCTTGGCGTGTAGCGGTATGGGTTGATTGTAGAAATCCCCAATGGTGTGAACGGCTGGTACGGGGGCATGTAACGGATGGAAACCTAGGTAAATGGGTTGGGTTTTGCATATTATTTGTTATCTATGCAAACGAAATTATTATTATGTTTTATGGGTTAAGGCCCAAATCTAGTGGTGCATGAGGGTTGCAGACTGAGTCTCGCGACTCAACCAATAAAATTAACATTTCAGGTGACACTTAGTGTATCGGATCGGGCTGGAGAAGAGCGCAAGATGGCCATGCAAAAGAATATGTGGATCCGGCAAAAAGACTCAACTTAATAGTTTATAAGATATTTTGTTTTTATGGATTTTAAACCCCATTGTAATAAGGCCAAGGGCCACCAGTTTATTTATTTTTCTTTATTTATTTACTTTAATTAAACTAGGACCTGTAATTAAGTTTTGGGCTTTTAATTATAAAGACATATTTTATAAATTACATATGAGCTTTCTGGTAACTTGAATTGTTTTATTAATTTTTTTCTTAGTGACATACCAGATCCGGTTGTAGTGTTTGGGCCGAGTTTGGGGTGTTACAAGGCTGCCCAATTCTTTGATCGGTTCGATTCAATCGATTTGGTTCAATTGGTATGGTTCAACTGGGCCCTTTTTCCATAATTAATTAAGATTAATTTATTTAGCCAAAATTAAATTGGGAATAAATTAAAATTACTTAATTGATGATTTAATACACATATTTGGACCGTCTTAGGCTGGAAAATATTTTGCCTTGTTACTTCAAATTGCTTCTCGATTTTGTTCTTCAAGTAGTGTCTGTCGAGCCAATTTTTGCCCTTTATGCGAATCTGTCGAAAATAGTCAAAATAAATCAAAATTAACTATAAAATTAATTAAAATTCATGATGTTCATATTTTTAATGCAATTTAATTATTTTATAATATTTAATTATTTTTTGACAAGAATTTAACCGAAATAGCATGGTTTTAAGTTAAAAAGGGCATGTAAAAACACGTAAATTTTCGTGTTTTCACACCCCCAAACTTAATTCATTGCTCGTCCCGAGTAATGCACCAATTTTGGAAAAAAAATCTCGGAAACACATTTGAAAAACTCCTTCAGAACAACTTTCTTCAAAATTATGAATTTAATATACTTAGGCTCAAAAATAAGAAATTTGATCATTATGCTGCTTAAGTATATATATCGTGCAAATTACATCACACAACTATTATAATAGCAAAATTAGACTAAATGCCTCTTTAACAAAGACATGTTAACCCTTACCAATTTGATTTTTTTATTCCCTTGTTCAAGACTAAGCTGCAATCATTAAGCTTAACTGATGGCTTCGTATGTTGAACAGAGTAATTTCTCTTCACTAATGTAGGTAACATAGGAACTTTGAATCAATAGGTCTTTAATAAGGTTGTAACGTGGCCGAGCTTAGGGGTAGGTAAAAGGTAGATAATTTTAGGTTTTAAAACCCTAGACTCAGCGTAAAATCAAACCTTCAGAAATCTTACCCTTGATACACCAACTTATGCTCTTTCGTACATTTATTTTCTTTCGAGTACATTTTTTAAAAATTCGAGCACTTGCTTTATGTACTACAATTTTCGAGCAATTGATACTACTTTTCAACTCCCCCAAAATTATTTTCAAATGAGTACTGAGTCTAGTGTTTGGGACAATTTAAAAGATAATGACGAGAAAAGTGATGGCTAAATATTGCAAAGGTCCAAATAAACTAGGCCATATAGTCTCAAAGTTGGGTTTCAAAGGATAATTTTATCAGGGTCGGCTTGAAAGGCTCAAACGGTCTAAACAATAGTTTCCTAAATCATTTTCAATATTCCATGCTTCCTAGGATTTTGCCTTAAGAAATTACTAAGTCAATTCTAAAGACTTAAACTTTCATGCATGCCTAATTTTTTCGTAGGGAACTAAAAATTTTATGGTACGAATTTGCATTCTTTATTAAAAATACATTCATATCATTATTAAGCTAACATAATAACTTATTGAAATAATAGAACTTTATTAATATGAAGTTTAGCATACTTAACAAAATTTCAAATTATTGAACAAAATATATCCTATTCATAATTAAAAAGAAGATTTTATTCTGAGTGGAATTAATTCAAATTTTCGGTCCCCCTACTTAAAGTGAACAATGTCCTCATTGTTTAAAGTGAATAGATACTATACACCAGGTAGGATTTTAGAAAAGAGGAGGTGAGTCAAATTGACTGCTTAAGTACCAAGTTCTCTCTAAAATCCAATCCTAGACATGTATATACCTATTGCCACACTTTAGCCTTTGTGACTTGTTCAGATTTTATTCATGAGTCCTATCTCTTGTTTTATTGTGCAAAAATAAAAATTCCTAATTAACCTAATCCTAAAATAACTTAAGATTAAAAATAAAATAAAGTTGAGGTCCTCCCTTTTTTATTTGTTTGCCAATCCTTTCGAATTCGACTCATCTTTTGCTATATCAGTATTGCCCTAGTATGAATCACTTTGATCCTTCTTCGATAATGAACTCCATGATTTCAAATATGAAATCTAGAAACTCAAACACAAAAATAAATGGGTCATTATAAATTTTCCTAAGGGCACTCCTCATCGATTCATCCTTTATTTTTGAGTATCTCTAGTAAGCTTGTTGCTGCCATTGCATGTGTTGCATTAAGTCCATCAGCTTTGATAGCTCATCACGAGGATTTGGGCTAGGCGGTGGAGCTCCAAACATTGAGGTTTCGATATCAAGTTCAGCTTCTGGTTCCATTGGTTCTGCCTCATTAGGGACTTTAGTTGATTGCTCTGGCAGGATTTCTGTGGGGTCATCTTTTGCTTCTTCGGGATCCTCACTCTTTTCAACCCGTTACTGTAGAACAGAATCTCTAGCTACTCGGTAGAGGTCTTAATTGGTGATTGTGCCATGACTATACCCTGTCTTCTTCACTGTAATACCCCAGACCCGGTCAACACACCACGACCAAATTTGGCTTATTACAGAGTAAAATACTTCTGAAAAAAACATAGGTAAACGATTACATTTCCTGAAAACTTATTTTTATAAAATTAATGTTTGGAAAACTAAGTAATAGCTGCTGATAAAAATAAGTTTATAGTTGCTTAACACCTTGATGAGATCCGTATGTGTGGAAACTATTTATTCATACTAATTTAGAAAACATGTGCTACTTAAACATTCTAGTAACCATTTAAGTGTCAGGTTGGAAAACATTTGTAGTTAAAGTCATTTGGCATTTGAATTATAAAACTTCCAAGTTACCCTATTGTTACTATGTAAACTTTATTACCCGATGGTAACGTTTGAAAACCCGATATTAAGTAAGTTTGAAAACTCTAAATTAAACCCTATTATTTGAACATATCCACTTATTTAACACGTACGTAATAAAACAAACGTAAACCGAATAAAACCAAGATAAAACCAGCGGCCTTATTACAAACCCAAAAAAAACTTTTAAGGTAAGAAATATAACCCAAATAGTATTGTAAAGTCAAAACCCAAAATATGTGCATGGCCACCTCGAGTCCTCCCGGCTCGAATCATGAATCATGCCTTATCACGCAAAATATAAGGAAGGGTGAGTCACCAAAACTCGGTGTATAAATCCCCAACCCGGTTACACAAGCACTTACACAGATCATCAGTAAAACATGCAGATTATGCAACCCATAACCTAGCCATCCAACTCCTTTAACTACCCCGTGTGGTCAAAACCACTAGTGGTCAAAACCCTTTGGTGACCAAGTCACAAATATATTGGTGTGGTCAAAACCACCGTGACCATAGTCACAAGTATCGAGTGATGGGGCCAACCCATCGTGTGGTCAAAACCACTGATGACAATCCCATAATTTATCATGTGGGGCCAACCCACTGTGGTACCAAACCACTGGGACGAGTCACAATATCAGTTATGTGGTCAAAACCACTGGTGGTCAAAACCACTGGGACTTAGTCACAAATCATATCAATAGTGTGGTCAAAACCACTGGTGACCGTGGTCACAAATCAACTGATGGGGCCAACCCATCTTGTGGTCAAAACCACTGGTGACAGTCCAAAATGAATCATCCTCCTCCTCTCATTAATCCCATCTTCATGCTCATATCATCCTTATAGTAATATCATGTATCATGCAGTAAAACATAGCAGAGCATTTAACATAACATGTATATACATATATCGTAAATCACATAACAGGGGACTTACCCGATTTCCAAGCTCATGCCCGTAAGGCACAATTGCTAACATCAAAGGTTATATCGTAACATAATAAGCATTATTAAACTAATAAAGTGTGTAAGCGTATACACACCTGGTTAAACGTAAGTCTAAGCGAATCCCAAACTACGCAACTAACGAAATCTCGAAGAATTGATCTCCTGTACTAGATCCCTTGCTCCTATATTCGGTCAAACCATCAGACCATTAATAAGGCCATTTAGCCACATCAATAAATCCCGAAGGATGAGATCACGCATAAACTACATCATTCTTACCACTTGCCTTACGAAAACATCCCACCACGCAACGTATGAGTGATTACTTCTCTCCCTACAATCGGCCAACACCCAAATCTTAGTATCAGTAGCCTTCGGCTTTACGACATAAAGAATGAAGAACCAATAGAGATATCCTTACCACTTTGACTTACCTAAAACCGATTGTTAGGGAAATAGAAGGCTTCGATTGACGGCTACACACTCCCAGAGTACCTGAAGGGATGGGTTTCAAAAAGGTGATTAGAGACCTTGCTAACCACTATCGAAATTAGCTTAACCCTTAAGAAAAACAATAGAGAGAAGAGAAGTAACCCTAAAACATTCAGCCATGACACCTACCTTCTCTCAAAATCGATTGGAGAAAGACCAACAAATAGATCTGATCTTGTTGATATTCGGCTAAGACCACAATAGAAAAAGAAAGGGAATTTTGACAAGGCTAAATGACTCAAATGATTCGGCCAAGGTTGACTGAAGGGAAATGATCGAGATTTGGAGAAAGAAGAAAACAAAAAGAGAATGGGGCAAAGATGTTGACCATACGACTTAGGTCAGAACAAAAGAGATTGAGAGGTTTAGGCAAGATAAAAAAGTAAAGAAAGGTGAGGTCTTGAGTGGTTCCGAAAAGAAGAAAAGACAAATGGGTAAGGAGAGATTCGGTCAAATACCTTAATTGCCGAAAATGAGAGGAAGAGAAGGTACTAAAATGAGGTTTCAAATACAAAAGGAAAAAGAGATGCTCAAGAAGGGTTCTTGTGAAGATTCGGCCAAAGCATTAGAGGGCAAAACGATATGCACCTAAGGTGGTTTCGGCTTCATCTTAACATGGTGTACCAGGGAAATTGACACACACCAAAAAAGTTTTCTTCCAGCCTTGACTAAACCCACAGCTAATCGAATATGCACAACTAGGTGCCTAAGAGAATTCGGCCAAGCACAAACACTTGCCGTCCCCCTCTCCTTTCTCATTGAATTACTCCCATCCATTCCTTCAAATGAGTTTGAACTCATCAAACTCCTAAATTTCCTCCTTGCCTCTCATTTGAATTTATTTGACTGAGTCTACCTTTACCTGACAGAGATTGAGCGGCACACAACTCCTCCCCCTCCTTGGCGTAAAAAAAAAAAAGGAAATAGCAAGGAGTGCTATTCCTGCAACTCGAACACAGGCCCTCCCCATCTGCATGTGGCATCAAACACAAGGCTTTAAGTGGGGCCTCCTTGCAACTTTTCCAAGCCTTGTCTTGCGTTAAAGTTCCCATTGAAATACCTATAACCCCTAGCTCCTTCAGCTCCCTCTACTTAAAGCTCAAAAACGAAAATTTTTCCTACAACTCGGATCTACACTAGGCCTATAGCTAGCCCTCAAACCCCTCAAATAGCATCACCACAGTCCATACTCATGCAAAATAATTCAATCACAATTAACCCCTATTATGGGATATTACGGTTTACCCCCTTAAAAATAATTTTACCTCAAATTACTCGATCAAAAGAGTTGAGGGTATTACTGTCGCATCACCTCCTCTGGTTCCTACGTGGCCTCCTCCGTGCCATGGTTCCCCCATAACACTTTCACCAAGGGGACTGACTTTCTTCGCAGAACCTTGACATCCTGATCCAAAATCTGGACTGGTTCCTCCTCGAAAGACAAATCATGACTCACCTCTATCTCCTCCACTGGTACAACATGTGACGGATTCGATCGATAGCGCCTAAGCATCAAAACATGAAAGACGTCGTGAATCTAACTTAACTCTGCTGGCAACTCGAGCTGGTAGGCCACTGGTCCCACTCGCTTCAACATCGTATACGGCCCAATGAACCTAGGGCTTAGCTTGCCCTTCCGACCAAATCTTAACACTTTCTTCCAAGGCGATACCTTCAGAAAGACCTTATCACCCACTGCATATTCAATATCCATACGCTTAAGATCGGTGTAAGATTTTTGTCTGTCCGACGCTTCCTTAAGACGAGCCCGAATCACCCTAACTTTATCCTCTGTTTCTGCCACTAATTCTGGTCCCAATATTTGATGTTCACCCAATTCTGTCCAACACATCGGAGTACGACATTTTCGTCCATAAAGTGCCTCATATGGTGCCATCTGAATACTCGCTAGATAACTATTGTTGTAAGCGAACTCCACCAAAGGTAGGTACTCCTCCCAACTACCACTAAAATCCAGAACACAGCCTCTTAACATGTCCTCTAGAATCTGTATTACCCTCTCAGATTGTCCATCAGACTGCGAATGAAAAGTCATGCTGAAATCTAACCTTGTACCCAACTCCTGATGTAAAGCTTTCCAAAACCTCGACGTGAACCTAGGATCCCTATCTGAGATAATGGACACCGGCACCCCATGCAACCGCACTATCTCTGCTACATACAACTTGGCTAACTTCTAAAGTGGATAGTCCACCCTCACCAGTATAAAATGAGCCGACTTAGTCAAACGGTCCACTATAACCCATACTGAGTCCTACTTGTTAGGTGTAAGGGGAAGTCCACTGACGAAATCCATCGTAATCCTTTCCCTGCTTCAGTCTGGATTAATACCGGAGCTTCAGTCAAAATCTTCTTCAACTTATCAAAACTTTCCTGTTGTTTCTCAGTCCACACAAACAGAACCCCTTTTCTCAACAGTTTAGTCAACGATGCTGCGATTAAAGAGAACCCTTCTACAAACCTCTTGTAGTACCCTACCAACCCCAGAAAACTTCGAATCTTTGCCACCTACTTAGGTGGTTTCCAATCCAATATTGCCTCAATCTTACGAGGATCCACCCTAATTCCCTCAGCTGATACTACATGACCTAAGAAAGTTACCTCCTTAAGCCAGAACTCACACTTAGTGAACTTGGCGTACAACTGTTTTTCCCTCAAAATCTGCAGGACCACTTGAAGGTGCGCGTCATGCTCCTCCTCAGATTTAGAATACACCAAGATGTCATCTATGAACACTATGACAAATTGGTCCAGATATGGCCAGAACACCCTATTCATCATGTCCATGAACGCCACCGGAGCATTGGTAAACCCAAAAGGCATTACCAGAAACTCATAGTGCCCGTCTGGGTACGGAATACCGTCTTATGAATATCAGATTCTTTCACTTTCAGCTGATGATAACTCGACCTAAGGTCGATCTTAGAGAAAATCGATGCACCCTTGAGTTAATCGAACAGGTCGTCAATTCTAGGCAACGGGTACTTGTTCTTGATTGTCAACTTGTTCAGCTGGCGGTGGTCTATACACATCCACATTGTACCATCCTTCTTCTTCACAAATAGCACTGGAGCTCCCCAAGGCGATACACTCGGCCGGATGAACCCCATGTCCAACAATTCCTATATTTGAGCCTTCAGCTCCACCAATTCTTTCAGCGCCATCCTATATGGAGCAATAGATACCGGTGCAGTTCCAGGTAACAAATCTATACCAAACTCAACCTCGCGATTAGGAGGTATACCTGGAAGTTCCTCCGGGAATACATCGATAAATTCCCCACAAGACGGATATTATTTACGGCTGCCTCCTTAACTTCCAATGCACAAACATGCATTATGAATACCTCACAACCCTTCTTAACCATTTTCTCAGCCTTCAGTGCAGAGACAACATTAGATAAGTAATCTTTCCTATCACCTATCATTACCACCTCCTTGCCTTCCCTGGTCTTCAATGTCATGCGCTTAGCCGCACAATCCAAGCTAGCCTGATACCTCACTAGCCAATCTATCCCGAGAATCAGATCGAAACCCCCAAACGGCAGTTCCATCAAGTCCGCTAAGAACACGATCCTTGAAGTTCTAGGGTACATTCCTATCTGATGTACTTACTTCTCTGAGTGACCTAGAGGCTTATCTAAGTTCAATTTCAGAACATCTTCCGAACCCACATCAAGTAGTCTAAGGTAGTCTAAATTAAAAGCGTCGATTATGACAAGATTTCCACTATACTACCAGTTGTCTCGCCTCGCACCACCCGCACCACGGCCGGTGCTCCACGACCTCTACCATAACCATTTACTCCCTAGTGAACCACATCCCTCTGTGGATGCTGGTAATCCCTCTTATACTGTGCACGATTCTGATCCTCAGACTGCAGTCTAGCCGATCTCTGTGGACAATCCCTAACTCGATGTCCCAACGAGCCACACTCAAAACAACCTCTGTTCCCAGTTCAGCATTCCCTTGTGTGAGACTTTCCACACCGAGCACATTGTGGTGGCCACTGAGTATTGGTAGCAACAGGCCTAGCAACTTGATTCGACCCACTATTTCTGGCCCTCTTCTGCTGATTCCCAGAAAACCCCGATGATCCAGAACTTCGCTTGTTCCAACCCCTATCCTAATTTCGCCTTACAAACTGTCTTACCCCTTCAGCTACCTTAGCTTTATCCACTAAAATAGCAAACTCTCGCTCCTATTGTGGCGCTATCATCATCCTTAGGTTGTCCCTCAGTCCATCCTCGAATCTTGACACAGCGCTCATGCTCTGTACTCACCATACCCCGAGCATACCGACTCAACCTGAAGAATTCCACCTTATATTTCGCTATAGTCTTATTACCCTGAACCAAGTTTAAAAATGCCCTACGCTGCGCATCGACATAGCTAGTCCCTATGTATTTCCTCTGATAGGTCGTTGGAAGAATTCCTAAGTGAGATCGTGCGCTCGCCCCATCCCTAGCTGTGAGCCACCACGGTATGACTCATCTCGCAAGCGGTGATACTATGCCCTTGACTTTTCCTCATTTGAAAATCCAAGTCATCCATAGTCGTTCCATCGCCTCCAACCAAGATTCAACGACACTTTCGGTACCACCCCTGACACACCTCTGAATACCTCTGCACCATTAGCCTTAAGTCGCTCGGCCACAGATTTTCGAGCTCCTCCTCCTACCCCTGCACTCGCAACCCTCTCCAGCACTCGCAGCACGGCCTGCGACACTACATCATTACCGCCCGTCTGATCTTGATATTCTGCGCCCACAGCTGGCGGCGGTGGTACCTCATTTTTGACCCCTGTCTGGACCCTACTGGTTTCGAGACCGTCATCCTACCCCTACCTCGTCCACGAGTATTGCGCCCACGTCCACGCGCATTCATCTCTACCGATATATTCAAGCTGATTAAAAGTTTCATGAGTTAGACTTTTATTCCACTGTCTTTTAAAGCACAATTTTATGGAAAGTTTTGATAGAAGATTGTTTCGCGATCATACATCATCCTAGGGTTCATGTCTCTAAAGTAGTCCCTACTACTACTTAGTCATGCCATCATCAAATCCACACAATCATACCATTATAAAAAAAATAGTTTGGGGTACTTACCTGGCCGGATTGGTGCCGAGACTCGGTGCCATGCTTTCACCACTGTATATACATTTTCTTTTCCAAAAAAAGGCCTTTTATAAATCATTTTGAAACATTTTTGGGCCTCGGCCCACAGTCGAGCTGTTGAACCTGGCTCTGATACCAAAATTGTAATACCTTAGACCCGATCAACACACCACGACCGAATTTGGCTTATTATAGAGTAAAATACTTCCGAAAAAAGTATAGGTAAACGATTACATTTCCTGAAAACTTTTTTTTTATAAAATTAATGTTTGGAAAACTTAGTAATAGCTGCTGATAAAAATAAGTTTATAGTTGCTTAACACCTTGATGAGATCCGTATGTGTGGAAACTATTTATTCATACTAATTTAGAAAACATGTGCTACTTAAACATTCTAGTAACCATTTAAGTGTCAGGTTGGAAAATATTTGTAGTTAAAGTCATTTGGCATTTGAATTATAAAACTTCCAAGTTACCCTATTGTTACTATGTAAACTTTATTACCCGATGATAACATTTGAAAACCCGATATTAAGTAAGTTTGAAAACTCTAAATTAAACCCGATTATTTGAACATATCCACTTATTAAACATGTGCGTAATAAAATAAACGTAAACCAAATAAAACCAAGATAAAACCAGCGGCCTTATTACAAACCCAAAAAAAAACTTTTAAGGTAAGAAATATAACCCAAATAGTATTGTAAAGTCAAAACCCGAAATATGTGCATGGCCACCTCGAGTCCTCCCCGGCTCCGAATCCGCGAATCATGCCTTATCTGCAAAATATAAGGGAAGGGGTGAGTCACCAAGACTCAGTGTATAAATCCCCAACCCGATTACACAAGCACTTACACAGATCATCAGTAAAACATGCAGATTATGCAACCCATAACCTAGCCATCCAACTCCTTTAACTACCCCGTGTGGTCAAAACCACTGGTGGTCAAAACCACTGGTGACCGAAGTCACAAATATATTGGTGTGGTCAAAACCACTGGTGACCATAGTCACAAGTATCGAGTGATGGGGCCAACCCATCGGGTGGTCAAAACCACTGATGACAATCCTGTAATTTATCATGTGGGGCCAACCCACTGTGGTACCAAACCACTGGGACGAGTCACAATATCAGTATGTGGTCAAAACCACTGGTGGTCAAAACCAATGGGACTTAGTCACAAATCATATCAATAGTGTGGTCAAAACCACTGGTGACCGTGGTCACAAATCAACTGATGGGGCCAACCCATCTCGTGGTCAAAACCACTGGTGACAGTCCAAAATGAATCATCTCCCTCCTCTCATTAATCCCATCTTCATGCTCATATCATCCTTATAGTAATATCATGTATCATGCAGTAAAACATAGCAGAGCATTTAACATAACATGTATATACATATATCGTAAATCACATAACAGGGGGCTTACCTGGTTTCCAAGCTCATGCCCGTAAGGCACAATTGCTAACATCAAAGGTTATATCGTAACATAATAAGCATTATTAAACTAATAAAGTGTGTAAGCGTATACACACCTGGTTAAACGTAAGTCTAAGTGAATCCCGAACTACGCAACTAACAAAATCTAAAGAATCGATCTCCTATACTAGATCCCTTGCTCCTATATTCGGTCAAACCATCAGACCATTAATAAGGCCATTTAGCCACATCAATAAATCCCGAAGGATGAGATCACGCATAAACTACATCATTCTTACCACTTGCCTTACGAAAACATCCCACCACGTAACGTAGGATTGATTGCTTCTCTCCCTACAATCGGCCAAGACCCAAATCTTAGTATCAGTAACCTTCGGCTTTACGACATAAAGTATGAAGAACCAATAGAGATATCCTTACCACTTTGACTTACCTAAAACTGATTGTTAGGGAAATAGAAGGCTTCGATTGACGGCTACACACTCCCGGAGTACCTAAAGGGATCGATTTTAAAAAGGTGATTAGAGACCTTGCTAACCACTACCGAAATCGGCTTAACCCTTAAGAAAAACAACAGAGAGAAGAGAGGTAACCCTAAAACATTTAGCTATGACACCTACCTTCTCTCAAAACTGATTGGAGAAAGACCAACAAATAGATCTGCTCTTGTTGATATTCGACTAAGACCACAATAGAAAAAGAAAGGGAATTTTGACAAGGCTAAATAACTCAAATGATTCGGCCAAGGTTGACTGAAGGGAAATGATCGAGATTTGGAGAAAGAAGAAAATAAAAAGAGAATGGGGCAAAGATGTTGAACATACGGCTTAGGTCAGAACAAAAGAGATTGAGAGGTTTAGGCAAGATAAGAAAGTAAAGAAAGGTGAGGTCTTGAGTGGTTCCGAAAAGAAGAAAAGACAAATGGGAAAGGAGAGATTCGGCCAAATACCTTAATTGCCGAAAATGAGAGGAAGACAAGGTACTAAAATGAGGTTTCAAATACAAAAGGAAAAAGAGAGGTTTAAGAAGGGTTCTTGTGAAGATTCAGCCAAAGCATTAGAGGGCAAAATGATATGCACCTAAGGTGGTTTCAGCTTCATCTTAACATGGTGTACCAGGGAAATTGACACACACAAAAAAGTTTGCTTCGGCCTTGACTAAACCCACAGCTAACCGAATATGCACAACTAGGTGCCTAAGAGAATTCGGCCAAGCACAAACACTTGTCGTCCTCCCCTCCTTTCTCCTTGAATTACTCCCATCCATTCCTTCAAATGAGTTTGAACTCATCAAACTCCTAAATTTCCTCCTTGCCTCTCATTTGAATTTATTTGATCGAGTTCAAACACACCACACCCGCCTACGAGAATGGGTAGGATCCGTATGTTCCTAAAGTAAACCGATTTCAAAATCACTTTCGATACTTAGAAAATTGTAAATTTTGGAAAACTATTATTTTCAGTTGGGCTTAGATTGAAACCCATTTATTTGATTTTGTAAGCCCATTTAATTAAATACAACCAATAAAGTTCTTAGCATGAAACTTAACAATAAGCAAACATAAAGTATAATCCATTGGGCCTTAAGGCCTTATTACATCAAGTAAACCCAAAATAAAATTAAAAAAGTATTAAAATTAAATAAAGTCCAAATTAAGAATAAATTCTTCAAGTGATGCATGGCCTCCTCATGGTCTAAAGCCATTCAATCACCGATCATCACCAAAAATAATTCCCACAATGGGGTGAGTCAACAGACTCAATGTGCACACAATACTATCATTCAATAAATCGGGCATTCATGTTCAAATCATCAAGTCCATATAATAACGAAATTGTGATGCAACCCAAACCCAAAACCTATAAGCCATCCGCTACTCTCCACCTGTACCAACCGCAGACACCGTGGGGACTTCTAAGTCGACCCTCCATCCGCTACTCTCCACGTTGTGTCATTAGACACTATTGTAACCGGTTGCGAATTTACATAATGTGATAGTAGTCGACATATTTAGTTGGTGAGACCAAGTCAACACCTTCGTTGGTGAGACCAAGTCAACACTGTTCTCCCCTTTAACATAAATCCCAATGCCCCAAAACATGTATATATATATATATATAGCATAATTTAATTTCATGTTCATATTCATATATTCGCATGTTATTAAAATAACATTTTAATCACAATCCTATCAAGTAGGAAACGCACCTTGGTACTTTTTGTCACATGTGTGGTACATAGCCACATTCATATTATTATTCATATCGTATATTAAAATATTTAACCTTAATATATCGAAGAATAGTAAGGGTACACACCTTTTTCGCTTAATAGGTTCCTTGATTTCTCGAGAATCCCGATCTAATTTTTTTTTTAGATCTATTAATCCCTATATTCGGCCCACCAATTAAAACACATTAATAACCCCTTTTTAGTCAAAACCAAATCCTAGTAGGATTTGTAAGGAAAAACTCACCTTTGCCGATTTGGTGATTACACAAATCCCGGAAGTTTGGGTTTTCCTCTACTTGATATTCGGCCAACCCTTGTAGTTCAATATGGTTAGTTTTTCGGCTTTTCAAAAATTAAGGAATGGATTTAGATACTCACACAACCCTTTGGCCGAAATTTTTAGAGACTTACCTTAGAGATTCCAAATCCCGAAAGTTCCCTTTTTGTCTTGAATATCTGTCGAAATCCCTAAAGATCATAGGTTAGATTTGATCTAACTTTGAATAGTTGTAATTGGCCTTTGGCCGAATATGTCTTACCTTAATTCCTTGATTTTGAAATCCCGAAACTCCCCCTTTTGTATTCGGCCATAAGACATGGAAAAGGTTATTTCCTTGTTCTTGATTAAAGATTTAGAAGAACAAAATTAATTGTTCTTACCTTAGATCCTTGCTATTTATAATTGATGATGGTAGAAACCTAAGTGGTCATGGTGGATTGGCCATGAACAAGAATGGGGATTAGTATCTTGATTTTGGTAAAAGAAAAGAATGGAAGTTGACTAATCACAGATCTTACCCTTTTGATGTTGTGGATGATTTCTCCTTTACTTAGAATCGACGAGGATTCGGCTTTGATAGTAGAAACAGAGGAGAAAAGAAAAGAAAAGAAGATGGTTTTTGTTCAAAGAAAATTCGGCACAAGATGGGGAAGAGGGCTATGAAATTTCGCACACACTAGGGAAGATGAGAGATTGGCCTTGATTTTCCTCTTTAATCGAACTTGATATGCCAAGAGTCCTTGACTTGGCCACCACTCCCCACAAGTGATAATATGATCATTTAATTATCACTTTAATTAAATTAGAGTATATTATCCATCCTTTATCTCCTTAATTATTTTATTAAAAGAAATCCCTTTACTTAACTCTTAATTAAACAAGTTTTAATCAAGTAAAATTCTTCTTATTCAACATGCTTGTGCCGCCCCACCTCCTAACCTTGGAAGCAAAATAAGGCCTTCATTATTTGCTTCTGGATGTCTCAAACTCAGCCCAAAAGCCTCTTGTATTTGGGCCATTTCCTAAAGGCCTTTGGTGGCATCTTGAGAGCCACATTTCCAAGTCCGTTGTTGGGTCAAATTTCACATGCTTTATATTTTAGGGTCACTTGGCCCTAAGTTCCTTTGGGCTCTTAAATTGGCATTAAGGGGTCAATTTTAAGTTTCCTAAAATTTTAATGCTCAGTAACTTGCCATTTTTCTTACATATCCAAGTTTCCTAAAATGTTCGGGTTTCCAAAATGTTTAGGTTTCCAAAATGTTTAGGTTTCCAAAATGTTTAGGTTTCCAAAATGTTTAGGTTTCCAAAGTGTCTAAGTTTCCAAAAATGTCTAAGTTTCCAAAAATGTCCAAGTTTCCAAAAATGTCCATTTCCATTTCCATTTCCATTTCCATTTCCATTTTTATGCATTTCTAGGTTTCAAAAGTATCAAAACTTTATTCATAGAGCTTGAAACTTGTCATTTCATACAATTAAACTCGAAATGCATAGGCCCTATTCAGGATGTTACAGTTCTACCCCCCTTAAAAATAATTTCGTCCTCGAAATTACTTACTATCGTTCATCCGTATATTCTAACTCACCACACTACGCTTATCATCACAAGACTCGATCTTAAAGAACTATCTTACTTTCTAGGCACATTCTCTAGGTTCACAATCGAGGTTCCATTTACTTCATTAGCAACATAAGATCGAACTAATCTTATAGCGAGAAAAGTAGTATAATCCATAAATAAGAAACTTACTTGTTGTCTCGTCGGCGCGTCACTATCCTCATGACGGTACCGATCGCATAAACTAATCTTGGTGCCTTGCTTCAACCTTCAACATCTCCGCTTGGTGCTCCACGACCTTGGCGGAACCATTACCTCATTACTCGAACCATGACCCGTTGAGGTTGCAGTCCACCTCACCTATTCAGCTAGCATTCTGAACTACTGGTCGGCTCTCATCAGTTGTTTGGGACAATCCCTAAACATATGGTCCTTGGACCCACACCTAAAACATGCTCCTATCTTTTCCAACACTCCCCTAGATGCCTCTTTCCACAATACTCACAAGGATGAATCGCACTTTGTATCGACTTGTTGATCCTTTGGCCCATCGATTCTAGGCCTCTTATTCCCGATGATCCAAAACCTCTTTTCGGCCTATTTCGATCGGTGTTCGCTTGATGGAATCCTTAATTCCTACCACTTTAGCCTTATCCACCAAAGTAGAGAATTCGCTCGATGCGGTGCTATCAACGATCTTAGATCATTTCTCGGCCGTCCTCAAAACGAACACAGCGTTCATGCTCGATTGCCACTACCCTCGAGCATAGCGGCTCAACCTCGTAAATTAGCCTCATATTCTCGCGACGGACTTACTCCTTGTACTAACCCTAGAAAAGCCTTCCTCTGCTCATCTCAGATACCGGTTCCCACATACTTCTTCCGAAAGGCCTCTTTAACAAATTCTGTGTCGGGGTTTTCACTACGGTACCATCATGAATAGTCAACCACCATTGATACGCTTCATCGCGTAACAATGCCACCATCCTTTCACTTCTCCTCCTGAGTCAAATCAAGCTCATCCATTATACGCTCGTTGCTTCCAACGACCAAGATTTGTCTTGGGTGCCACATTGATACTCCTCGAAACATTTACGCTCCATTAGCTCGGAGCCGTTCAGTCCGACTTTCGATTTCCTCCATTTCCTCCTACACCGCCACCAATTCCAAAACTCGCATATGACTGCGACATGACCTCTTCCCGTCCCGAGCCTCGCCGCTTCAACATTAATAATTTGGGGTGGTGGTGGCGGTGGCATCTCATTGTCGGACCCTTGACCCGACCTAACGGGTTTCGACACGGTCATCCTTCCTCTTCCTCGACCACTTACGACCACGTCCTCTAGAGCTCATTTTCTAGCGGCGAGATCCGATTAAGGAATTTTATGTATTAGTCATTGTTCCACTTATTTATCGAAGAAGTTTTATGAAAAAGAATTTAAGAGTGGTTCTTTCAGTATCATACAACACACGATCTTTCCATTCATCCATTCATCCATCAAACAAATATGAACTTCCGTTCATTCAGAAACGTTGTAGTTTTTGTTGTTTGTTGGTATTTTCCACTACCGGGGTATTTTAAGTAACTTTGTCCTCTGAGGCATTTTCGTAATTTTGTCAAAATAAGGTTCCTTGATGTTTTGTCAAGAATTATTTTAAAACTTCCAAAGTCTAGGGTAACTTGAAAAAATTTTAAAACCGGGGTATTTCGTAATTTTACAAATCGAGGTAAATTTGGAAAAAAATTAATAACTTTGGGGTATTTCAAAAGTTGTAAAATTTTGAGGGTTCTTTTGGAAAGTTGTTCCTTCAAGGTGGGGATGTTGCAAAAATTTGGAAATTAGGGTCATTTTGGTAATTTTGTATGTTAGGGGCAATTTTGTAATTTTTCTAAAATCATGGTATTTTGATATTTTACAAATTAGGGTTTTGAATGTTTATGAAATCATGAAATTTTGGTAAAGTCGTTGAGTAGTTGAACATTTTACAAACCGTATGCGTTTGGTAATTTCATTGCTAAGGGCATTTTGTAATTTTAAATAAATCAAGAGTTTTGAGAAAATGTTGTAAAAATAATTTTTCAGATTTAAAAGAAAAGTTTTAAAGGTTTGAAAAACTAGGGTTTGTTGTTTTGTTCTTTTTTTTTCAAAACATGGCTAGTTCCTTTCGGGTTTTAGTCGTTATGTTTAGCCTATAACCGAGCCCTCTTGGTCGAGGTGAACCAAAGCTACGCACTGTGCAGGATTCGTGTGGAGAGGAGGTGAGTCACACTGATCGCTTAAATACCAAGCTCCCACGAAACCATTCCTAGACATGCGCATGAGGTTACCACACCACCGAGCCTCTAAGTTATGGTGAGCAGAAGCTACGCACTGTAGGATTCTGCGAAGAGGAGGTGAGTCACTAGGGCGCTTAAATACCAAGCTCTTGGGATCCAATCCTAGACATGCGTACAAGGGTTACCACACCACTAGCTTAGTGACTTAGCCATAGGTTGGTTTAGTACATTAAGTCTTATGTGTTTGTGTTTGAGTAGTCTAATCCTAAAGTTCAAGTTCCTATCATTCTATTCTACGCTCCATGCCTTTTCTACCCTTATATAAATCACAAAATCACACATATAGTTAGGGGTACTTACGGTGGATCATGGTTTGAGACTTAGGGGCCATGCCAAAAGCCCGCTTATGTTCAAAGAAAATCATTTGGCTCGCTTTGAAAACGTTTTGGGCTGAGCCCACAGCCGAGAGTTTAAAAGCTGGCTCGATACAAATCGAAACACACACCCTACCCACGAGAATGGACCGGATCTGGTATGTTCTAAAGTAAACCGATTTCAAAATCACTTTCGATACTTAGAAAATTGTAAATTTTGGAAAAACTATTATTTTCGGTTGGGCTTAGATTGAAACCCATTTATTTGATTTTGTAAGCCCATTTAATTAAATACAACCAATAAAGTTCTTAGCATGAAACTTAACAATAAGCAAACATAAAGTATAATCCTTTGGGCCTTAAGGCCTTATTATATCAAGTAAACCCAAAATAAAATTAAAAAAAGTATTAAAATTAAATAAAGTCCAAATTAGAATAAATTCTTCAAGTGATGCATGGCCTCCTCATGGTCTCTGGCCGGTCCATCACCGATCATCACCAAAAATAATTCCCACAATGGGGTGAGTCAACAGACTCAATGTGCACACAATACTATCATTCAATAAATCGCATTCATGTTCAAATCATCAAGTCCATATAATAACGAAATTGTGATGCAACCCAAACCCAAAACCTATAAGCCATCCGCTACTCTCCACCAGTACCAACTCGCACACCGTGGGGACTTCTAAGTCGACCCTCCATCCGCTACTCTCCACGTTGTGTCATTAGACACTATTGTAACCGAAGTTACGAATTTACATAATGTGACCGTAGTCGACATATTTAGTTGGTGAGACCAAGTCAACACCTTCGTTGGTGAGACCAAGTCAACACTGTTCTCCCCTTTAACATAAATCCCGAATGCCCCAAAACATGTATATATATATATATAGCATAATTTAATTTCATGTTCATATTCATATATTCGCATGTTATTAAAATAACATTTTAATCACAATCCTATCGAAGTAGGAAACGTGCCTTGGTACTTTTTGTCACATGTGTGGTACATAGCCACATTCATATTATTATTCATATCGTATATTAAAATATTTAACCTTAATATATCGAAGAATAGTAAGGGTACACACCTTTTTCGCTTAATAGGTTCCTTGATTTCTAGAATCCCGATCTAATTTTTTTTTAGATCTATTAATCCCTATATTCGCCCACCAATTAAAACACATTAATAACCCTTTTAGTCAAAACCAAATCCTAGTAGGATTTGTAAGGAAAAACTCACCTTTGCCGATTTGGTGATTACACAAATCCTAAGTTTGGGTTTCCTCTACTTGATATTCGCCAACCCTTGTAGTTCAATATGGTTAGTTTTTCGCTTTTCAAAATTAAGGAATGGATTTAGATACTCACACAACCCTTTGGCGAAATTTTAGAGACTTACCTTAGAGATTCCAAATCCGAAAGTTCCTTTTTGTCTTGAATATCTGTCGAAATCCCTAAAGATCATAGGTTAGATTTGATCTAACTTTGAATAGTTGTAATTGGCCTTTGGCCAATATATCTTACCTTAATTCCTTGATTTTGAAATCCGAAACTCCCCTTTGTATTCGCCATAAGACATGGAAAAGGTTATTTCCTTGTTCTTGATTAAAAGATTTAGAAGAACAAAAATTAATTGTTCTTACCTTAGATCCTTGCTCTTTATAATTGATGATGGTAGAAACCTAAGTGGTCATGGTGGATTCGGCCATGAACAAGAATGGGGATTAGTATCTTGATTTTGGTAAAAGAAAAGAATGGAAGTTGACTAATCACAGATCTTACCCTTTTTGATGTTGTGGATGATTTCTCCTTTACTTAGAATCGACAGGGATTCGGCTTTGATAGTAGAAACAGAGGAGAAAAGAAAAGAAAAGAAGATGGTTTTTGTTCAAAGAAAATTCGGCACAAGATGGGGAAGAGGGCTATGAAATTTCGGCACACACTAGGGAAGATGAGAGATTGGCCTTGATTTTCCTCTTTAAGCGAACTTGATATGCCAAGAGTCCTTGACTTGGCCACCACTCCCCACAAGTGATAATATTATCATTTAATTATCACTTTAATTAAATTAGAGTATATTATCCATCCTTTATCTCCTTAATTATTTTATTAAAAGAAATCCCTTTACTTAACTCTTAATTAAACAAGTTTTAATCAAGTAAAATTCTTCTTATTCAACATGCTTGTCTGTCCCACCTCCTAACCTTGGAAGCAAAATAAGGCCTTCATTATTTGCTTCTGGATGTCTCAAACTCAGCCCAAAAGCCTCTTGTATTTGGGCCATTTCCTAAAACCTTTGGTGGCATCTTGAGCCACATTTCCAAGTCCGTTGTTGGGTCAAATTTCTGTGCTTTATATTTTTAGGGTCACTTGGCCCTAAGTTCCCTTTTGGGCTCTTAAATTCGGCATTCCGGGGTCAATTTTAAGTTTCCTAAAATTTTCGCGCGGCTCTGTAACTTGCCATTTTTCTTACATATCCAAGTTTCCTAAAATGTTCAGGTTTCCTAAATGTTTAGGTTTCCAAAATGTTTAGGTTTCCAAAATGTTTAGGTTTCCAAAGTGTCTAAGTTTCCAAAAATGTCTAAGTTTCCAAAAATGTCCAAGTTTCCAAAAATGTCCATTTCCATTTCCATTTCCATTTCCATTTTTATGCATTTCTAGGTTTCCAAAAGTATCAAAACTTTATTCATAGAGCTTGAAACTTGTCATTTCATACAATTAAACTGGAAATGCATAGGCCCTATTCAGGATGTTACAGAGTCTACCTTTACCTGACAGAGATTGAGCGGCACACAACTCCTCCCCCTCCTTGGCGTCAAAAAAAAGGAAATAGCAAAGAGTGCTATTCCTGCAACTCGAACACAGGCCCTCCCCATCTTCATGTGGCGTCAAACACAAGGCTTTAAGTGGCACCTCCCTGCCACTTTGCCAAGTCTTGTCTTGTGTTAAAGTTCCCATTGAAATACCTATAACCCCTAGCTCCTTCAGCTCCTTCTACTTAAAGCTCAAAAATGAAAATTTTTCCTACAACTCGGATCTACACTAGGCCTATAACTAGCCCTCAAACCCCTCAAATAGCATCACCACAGTCCATACTCATGCAAAATAATTCAATCACAATTAACCCCTATTATGGGATATTACATTCACGTTTGCAAGAATTTTTTCTTTTAAGCACATAATTGTTATCATAAAGGGGAAATAGGCAGGGCCAAAATGTCTAATGGCACAATTTTGCATTTCTCTTAGGATGCTTTTGCCTACATCAATAGTATTTCCAGTTAGAATCGAGTATAATAAGACCATTCGATCTAATGAGATTGTAGTCCTATGCGAACTAGGCATAAGGCTGAAACGGATGAAATAGAACCATACCTTCGCAAGTGGTGTCAAATACTCTCTTCGACACGTGTGGATTCCTTGCTTTGACACAGTCGACTTAGAACCTGGAACTGTAAGTTCCTAGAGAATTTCTTGCAAATTTTCAGGCTTAATGTTGCTCAACAAAGAAAAATATTCATCGTTTTCAAAATTAGGTAATTCAAAGAACTCATTAATAGCATTTGAATTTATTAGTACCTTGATTTCGCGAACTAGAACTTCGGTCAATTCACTTGAGGTTAAGTTCGCATAAAATTCACGAACTAGTTCCTCATCCACACTTGGTCTCTTTTCACAAAATAATTCCCAATTGAGGGCTTTAGCAACTTGACGAATACGTGCCATAAAGTCTTTGTAGTTGCTTTCCTTCAATGTGAAGCCTTTCTCTAGATGCATCTATTGATTTTGGAAGATACTTTTATATCTTTCTTTGGCTTATTCACAATGGAACTTATTTTGCGTTTCATCAATTTGAGCAGAAGCACGAGTTCTCTTGCGAGGCATGATTGACCTAAGATGGGAGAAATTATTTTCTCAAAAATTTAATTAATAAAAATTACTAATATTTTAATAAATTAAAAAATTAAAAAATTGAATAAAATTAAAACTTAAGAAAAAAAATTGTTCTTACCACATTCCTTGTAAAAATTAAGAACTCCTAAAATAAAATATACTTATGAAACAAAAGATGGAAATTTAAAAGGAGGGTTAGAGGCTTAAGGGCTTGCTGCGTCGGTGAAAGAGATATGCTGCTTGGGTGTTGGAAGGTTGCTAGGTGTGCAGTCGGATGGGTGCAGAAGCAAGCTGCAACGCATGGTAGAAAGGCATGAAAGCAAGCAAGAACATGAGGGCCCTTCGAAGCGGGCTTGATCTTGTTGTGTGTTGGTGCGTGCAACTTCAAGCTGGAGGCAAGAGCGTGAGGTAGAAGCACAGGCGGTGAGGGTGGAGGCGACTAGGAGGTTTCGGCACTTAAGGGTTTGGGGTTTTGAGGTTTTAGGTGTTGAATGTATGAGAAGAATATAATAGATGGATGGAATATATAATGGAAGGAGTAGGAAGGAGAGTGAAATTCTTAGAGAATTTTAATAATTTAAATATTCTAAGTCTAGTCCTACTCAAAGTTAACAACAATTAATAATTAAATATATGCATATGAAATTATCAATTACTATTAAATTATTAAAATAAACATAAAATATAATTAAATAAAACTAATCCTAATTCTAAGCTAAGTTGATAAAATTAATATATAAATTATAATGGATATAATTATATATTAAAGTTTATAAATAATTATAAATATAGAATATTATGTAAAATATTTGTTCTAGATGCCTTAAAATATTTACAAAAGAGGCACCTAGTTTATATTATTTACTGAAATTAGCAACCAAATTTTAAAAATAATTCAATTAAGTCCCTAGACTTAATAAAAATTTGAAATTGAGTTGCAATTTAAAACTTGGGTCAAAATTGACCTTTTTATTTGAAAAACCAAAAAAATATTTTGTCATTTAGGGACTAATTTCTCAAAAAATTATGTAAAAATCAATTCTAGGAAAGATTGGAGGGGTCACAAGCGGTCTCGCTTAAGTTCCAATCTCCTAGACAGAATTTATTTAAACATAATAAACCCGAAAATATACCCTAAATAATTTATTAAAAATAAGAAAATTTAAATATCTGATAAACTGAACAAGATTTGATCCAGTTCAGGTCTTTCTCCATAGTAATCTTTCAAACGTTGAGCATTGACTTGAAAATTACCTCCCTTACCTTGGAGTTCAACAAATCCATATGGATAGATGCGATGAATCGTAAATGGACCAGACCAACGTGATTTTAACTTACCTAGGAAGAACTTCAATCTGGAATTAAATAACAAGACTTGCTGACCCGCTTCAAATTCTCTAACTCGAATATGCTTGTCATGCCATTTCTTGAGCCTTTCCTTGAGTAATTTGGCATATTCGTATGATAACATTCAGAATTCCTCTAGCTTGTTGAGTTGGAGCATCCATTTCTCTCTAGCAAGCTTAAGATCCAAGTTGAGTCATCGAAGAGCCCAGTGAGCTTTGTGCTCTAACTTCAGAGGTAGATGACATGCTTTCCCAAAGACCAACCTGTAGGGTAACATTCATAAAGGTGTCTTGTATGTTGTTTTGTAAGCCCATAAAGCATCATCTAGTCTCTTGGACCAATCTCGTTGGTTCGGGCAAACTACCTTCTCAAGTATGCCTTTGATCTCCTTATTCGCCAATTCAGCTTGCCCATCTGTCTGCGGATGGTAAGCTGTAGCAACCTTGTGTTTCACTCCATGTTTATCTAACAACCATTTTAACCACTTGTTCACAAAATGGGTTCCTTCATCACTGATAATAGCTCTTGGGGTTCCAAACCTTGTGAACACATGTTTCTGCAAGAACTTCATCACAACCTTAGCATCGTTCGTTGGATAAGCTTCGGCCTCGACCCACTTGGACACATAATCTACTACTACCAATATGTACTTGTGACCAAAAGACGGAGGGAAATGACCAAAAAAGTCAATACCCCAAACATCAAACAATTCTACCTCAATGATATTTAACAGCCCGGTTTAGACTCTAGTCAGAACAGTGGTTTTGAGACCACAAATCTGAGGTCAGAGTAATATTTTAATATTATTTTTGGTGTTAATTATATGTGATATAGCCTGTGTGAAAATTTTGTGTGGTAATTTTATCGACTGTGTGATTAATTGTGAGAAAGGACTTAATCGCATAAATTGTAAAAGCTGTGTGCTGATTGTTAAAGTGCTAAATTGTCATGTCTTTTTAAATGAGGGGTCCTTATGTTGTAAATGGACCATTCATAGTGGAGATGGACATAAATTGGTATACATTAGGTGAGTTTATAATGTTTTAATGAAGGGCAAAATGGTAAACTTTGTTTTAATGTTAATATAATAAAACAAAACATAAAATTTTGCCCATTATGTTCATCCATCCACCGAAATTGAAGAAGAGAAGAAAGAGTTAGGGCCTAAAACATTCGACCATTGTTGTTCTTAATCAAGGTATGTGTTTTGATCGGTTTTTGATAATTTTTACATTTTGTGATCGTTGTTTTGTGCTCTTTAAAACCCATGCTTCAATTTTGTGAATTGGTGAAGATTTTAAGATGTTCCATTGATGAATATGTGAACTTTGTGTTGGTAGATGGTAAAATATGAAAGCTTAGTGTTGGGTTAACATAGTTTGTATTTGGATTTTTGGTGAAATTGAGTAAATTGAGCTAAATTGAGAAAAGTGTAAATTGAGGGAATAAAATGTGAAATAAATGAAATTTTTTTCCTTGTTTGAGAATAGTAAGAATTCAGATTGTCATGAGTACAAACAAATTGTGTGTATTTGGTGATTTAGTGAATTAGGGGCTAAAGTGTCGAAATGTGAAAATGTGAGGGCTATTTTGGTAAAATGCCCTAAATATATGTGTTTGGATTGAATTGAATGAACTAGTGACTGAATGTGTTGATTTTGAATATGTATAGACCAAGAAAGGAGAGGTTCGGATCAAGATCGAGGCAAAGATAAAGTGCTCAATTAATCGACTATATCGGTATTTCGACGTCCGAGGTAAGTTTGGATATAATACTAGTTGTAAAATATATCTATGTGATGTGAATTTATTGAATATATATGTAAATATGAAAGAGTAGATGCTATGTGCGGAATTGAGTTATAGTGCACTAAGTGTGCCAAGTTAGAAACGAGACAGAGATGATTGGCACTGTGTGTACAAAACGATAGAAACTTTGACTTATTAAATTGGCACTGTGTGTGCGATACCGATATAAGCTTGATTTAATGTATTGGCACTAATTGTGCGATGACGATTACATTTTGACTATAAATTGGCACTAAGTGTGCGAATAAAGCAAGAGAATAATGAAAGTTGATCGAAGTGTAAAGTCGAGTAATTGAGTTGTATAGTTGGTGAGTAACTATGTGTTGGCTAAGGTATGTATGATAACTATGTGTTGTCTAAGATATGTATATACCTATGTGTTAGTTAATTTGAAATTAGATGGATGAAATGCTATGTGAATATTGAGTATACTTGAGTTGGTGTATCATTGGTAAATTAATCTAAGTGATGGTTTATCTTTGTATATTGACTTGAATTGTTGAATTACAAGTTTTACATTACGGACTTACTAAGCTATGAAAGCTTACTATGTGATTGTTTCTCTGTTTTACAGTGTCAGAAAAGCTAGCTTGGATCCGAGAATTTACAGCATCTCAATCACACTATCGTCAATCTATTTTGGTACTCTTGAAGATGTGTATATTAGAATATGCATGTATGGGCTAGTCATTTGGTATATGTTTGAGATGTAAATAGCCAGGTGATTTGGCTTGTTATATGCTAATATGTGATGCATGTTTTGAAATTTTTTGATGGCAATGAAATGACCTTATGAATGGTAATTTATCGAGGGAATGATGCTATAGTGATATGGTAATATAGTGGATGAATTATGATTGCTTATGCTTGTGTTTTAGTTGTGAAATTTGGTGCATGAATTTGTATGTTTGAATGTATTTAGAAGCATGAATTGATATTGTATTGAAGCTTGTGAGTTGACCCTTGTGTGGGTGGCAAATTTGGCCTTGCAAATGGCCTATTTTGCATACTGGACAAGAGGCACGGGCGTGTGTCCCTGCTGTGTGATTTAAGAACTTTTTCTTGGTGTGTCTAGACAGGTTACACGGCCGTAGCCCACGGGCGTGCATAATGGCCATGTGACCAAGTAAGTAGCTAGCTTAAGGATACACGACCATGGCACATGGGCATGCCTAGTGATCATGGGAATAAGTCAGTATATGGCCTAAGAGTACACGGCCTTAGCACACGGGCGTGCCTGGTGGCCATGTGAATAAGTCAGTATGCCTGCTCCGTTTTGGCACGGCCTAGACACATGGGTGTGTCTGGTGAACGTGTGAGGCACATGGCCTAATTGCACGAGCGTGTGACCTCAACAGTATTGAAGAATATTTGAAATTTTAGAAACTTTCATTGGTGTTCGGTTTAGTCCCAACCCTTTTCTAACACGTGTTTAAGGTCTCTAGACCTAGAAGAGGGACTCTATATGTAATAGACCGATTATGACCCTAATCGGAACGGTGGTTTTGGGACCACGAATCCGAGTTAGAAAAATATTTTAATATTTTATTTGATATCTATATTATATGTTTGAGCATGTGTTAAAATATCGTAGGTTAATTTGTCTATTTGGGTGTTTAATTTTAGAAAAAGGACTAAATCGCATAAGTGGTAAAAGTAGCCAATTATTAAATTAAGTGGCTAAATTGATTTGTCTTCTTTTGTATGAGTACTTAAGTTGTAAATTTACCTTTTTGCATGTTAGTGGACGGCATTGACTTTTATTTTATGTTAAAGTGTATTATAAATATAATATTATAAGTAAAAAGTTATGTAATAATATATGCTAATATTATTAAATAAAGAAACATGCTTTTATTTCATCATTTCCATTTCTTCTTCATTGAAACTTAAAGAAAGAAGAAGAAACTATAGCTTCCAACCATTCAGCCTATTGCATGTTAAATTAAGGTTAGTAATTGAGCTCGATTTTGATAATTTTTACATTTTTTTGAGTTTGTTGCTTCGAATACTATCCGACCCATGTTATAATTTTTGAATTTGATGCATGATTGATGTTCGGCCATTGATGAATGTTTATGTTTTGTAACGTTTGATGGTAAAATATTAAGGATATGTTTTAAATCAACATGTTTTGAATTGGAAATTTTGATGAAATTGAGTGTTATGGATTAAATTGCAAAAATAAATAGTTGAGGAACTAAAATGCAAAATAAATTGCTTGTATGGACTTATATAGGCATGAAGAACATTCGACTCTTAAGGAGTGGATTAAAATTAGGTGTATTTTGTGTTTTGTGTAATAAGGACTAAATTGTAAAAGTTGTAAATGTCGGGGTAAAATGATAATTTGAATAATTATGTGATTTTGGATTAAATTGAATGAAAATAAATTCAAATGAGCTCAATTTGGAATTATTTAGATCAAGAACAAAAGGAAACAGGATTGGATCGGGGAAAGGTGAAATTGAACGAATAGTCGAGAAATCTTAATCCGATAATTTCGAATTAAGTTTTAAGCAATTGGGTTAAATTGAATTTTATACCATGTTATATGCCTAAATTAAATGGTGGTAAGTGTATTAATAACACATTGTTGAATGTATCAATGGAATTAGTATAAGTTAGCTGAATTTGTATGGTTACTTGGATGTTTAGAATCAATTGCATGAAATGTGTATTTATATGATAGTGATACTTTTAGATATGAAACATACTAAATTGGGATATGGATATATTCAAAGGAATTGTTGGTGGCTTGATAATATCTAGGCCGAATGTAATGTAGACTTGGATGTTAAATCATAAAGTATACATATATGTGTGTGCTTATATGTGAAGTTGTGGATTAGATTTTATATATGTAAGTGTATATTCGGATGAATGATAGGTTATGAAAAGCACTAAGTGTGCGAGCTTATAACCCAATACTAAGTGTGCGAAATCGGTTACAAGGCACTATCTGTGCAAATTGTGAAAGTAATGGCACTATGTGTGCGATACGTTACAAAAATTTGGCACTAAGTGTGCGAAATATCAAAGTAACGGCACTATGTGTGCGATACGTTATGGAAATTTGGCACTAAGAGTGCGGAATATCAGAGTAACGACACTATTGGCGCGATACGTTACTAAATTCTTTGTAACAGGAATACATGTTTGATGCTTTTTAAATGACACGTATCATTAATGTTGATATAGATAATAAAATGTTCAAGTATACAATCTTATGATATGCTCGGGAAGTTATTGTTGGAAAGAGAAATAACCTAGAGGTATGCATTATTTAAAACGACTCGTGATTGATGGTGGCTTGAAATGTAAGTAGAAAATTGGTAAGTAAAAGAGGAAAATGCTGGTTATTTTGTTATGTATAGGTGGTGTATATATATATACACATATTTATACATGCATATAATGTTGTTATGAAATCTATTTTAGTATATTGACTATTCGGCAAGGAAGATGTAAATGAAACAATTTATTTAAATCATGATAAAGAGTATATATGAGTTAAATGCTTAAAAGCTTACTTTGTATTTGGTTGTTTCTGCATTGTAGATCTCTTTTGGGTGTTCAACTCGTGCTCGGGGATCATCGTTGAAGCTCATCACACTATCGTCGATATGTTGGTATCTCTTTTGTGTATGAACTTTAAGTCCATTGCACGTATAGGCTAAACTGTTTTGAAATTGTTTTAAATGATGTTTATATGAATGTATAATGCCATGCAAAAATGGCTTCACTTCTATCCTTGAATTGAATGAGTATGTTTGAGTTGGTATATATATATGCTTGTGGAATTTCGGTTTTGATTATAACTTGATTTGGATAGGTATGTTTCATGAGATTATGAATGGCATAATCCTTTCTGATGTGTTGGTTGTAAATTATAAATTTTGATTATAATGTTTAGGTTTGTATGGTTTTGTGGTAAGCATTTTGGAAATTTTATACCTTGAATAGATATATATATATATGTGTGTGTATGTGGCATGTATGAATGCATGTTTATGATTTTGAGTAATGCATATAGTATATTAAGGTAATTGGATGAACATATGTACAATTATATGTATGTACCGTATGTCAAGTTATTTAAAATGAAATATTTGGCTATGACTTGGTTTAGTTTGGGGTCTAAATTTTCTATTGTGTGTTATGATATATTAGGTCATGGAAAATGAGTGCTAAGGTGTGCTTATGATGGTATATATATATGTAAGAATCATTGCCTAATGTGATAAACAACCATGAGATAAATGAGTTTGTTTGATAATTATATTTATGGTATAATCGTATGTGGTGATGAAATTAGAAATGTGCATAAGCGAATGTGATGCATATGTTTAGAAATAGTATATGATTGAATGTAATATTGATTATGGAAATGAAATAAATGAATAATTACCATATGCCTATTCGATCTTTGTTTATGAATGACCAAATGAATAGTGATTTGCTATTTGATGTTAATGATAATATTCGTGATATGTAAGTTAATGTTTTGATTTTAGATGGAAAAGTGCATTGATTTGTGTTTGGTCGAGTAATTCCTCGTAACCCTAATTTGGCGACGGATACGGGTTAGGGGTGTTACATTTGATTGGTATTAGAGCTACGGTTTAGTCTGTTCTTGGACTAATGTAGCGCATGTGAGTCTAGCTATACATGTCATAGTTTATAATGTGATAGTGTGATGACTTCTGACAGTGAAATGTGTTTGTTCCTTTCATATAGTAAATGGATCCTAATCCCGGGTGAGCTATAGCTGACGATGTCGAGAGCGTGGCGCTTGCTCCCATACAAGGGACCGCACTGGAGGAATCTCGACCAGTTGCGAGTAATCTTGATGAGGGGGCTAAACAAGCCTTCTATAGCATGATGAATGATTGGTTCAGTCAGTATATTCGAGTCAATCCGGCTGTTCAACAACCCCTGAACCCAAATACTCCCCCTGTAGTACCGGTGGTACCCGATCATTAATCTTGAGAGAGCAAGCAAGCCTCCGATTGATCGAATTAGAAAACACGAGGCTCAAGAGTTTAGAGTTGAAGATGATGATGATGCTGAACGAGCCAAATTTTGGCTCGATAATACCATTCGTGTCTCCGATGAGTTATCATGCACACCTGATGAGTGCCTAAAGTGCACCATATCTTTATTACGGGATTCTGCCTACTAATGGTGGAATACTCTCGTATCGGTTGTTTCAAAGGAATGAGTTACCTGGGACTTCTTTCAGACGGAATTTCATAAGAAATACATCAGTCAGAGATTTATAGACTCTAAATGCAATGAATTTCTCGAGCTTAAACAGGGTCGTATGACCGTATCTGAATACGAGCGCAAGTTTGTGAGGCTTAGTCGCTATGCTTGTGAGTGTGTTTCATCTGAGGCTACTATGTACTGGAGATTTGAAGAAGGATTAAATGAAGATATAAAACTTTTTGTTGGCATTCTTGAAATAAATGAGTTTGTAGTACTTGTTGAGCGAGCTTATAAAGCCGAAGAGCTAGGAAAAGAAAAGTGGAAAGACAAGTTTGAAGCTAGAGACTTCCGAAAGAGATCTACGGGTAAATTTCCTCAAGTGTCAACAAAGAAGTTCAAGAATGATAGTATCTGGTCTAAACCTAACACGGGGATCTCTATACGAGAACGACCACCAGTGAGTTCTCGGGCTACATCATTTGCTAGTGTTGAAATGCTCGACCGAATAGGCCCGAGTGTCAATAGTACGGTAGACAATATTTTGGTGAATGTTGGGGTAAATCTAATAATAGCACTTGTTACAAGTGTGGTTCGCAGGATCATTTCATTCGGGATTGCCCGAAGACAGCTGAAAAGGGTATTGCTCAAAGTGTGAGACCGAACAGTACTGCAACTAGAGGTAGACCATCTCGTAATGTGGGAGGTAAGAGTGGCACTCAGAGAGGGGCTTCAGATGTGGCTTTTCGATTAGAGGTCGTACCCCGGCTAGAGCTTATGCCATTCGTGCCAGATAGGAGGCTTCATTTCCAGATGTCATCATCGGTATATTCACTCTCTGTGATACTAGTGTAATTGCTCTGATTGATCTCGGTTCAACTCATTCGTATGTGTGTGAAACATTAGTATCCAGTAAGACTCTACTTGTTGAGTCTACTGAGTTTGTGATTCAGGTTTCAAACCCCCTGGGTTGGTGTGTGCTAGTTGATAGAGTGTGCAAGAATTGCCCTTTAATGATTTGAGACTCATGTTTTCCGGCTGATTTGATGTTGCTACCATTTGATGAGTTTGATATTATCCTTTATATGGATTGGTTAACAGTGCATGATGCAGTAGTGAAGTGCAGACGAAAGACTATTGATTTGAGATGTCAGAATAACGAGATAATTCCAATTGACTCTGCAGAATTGAATGGGCTACCAGCAGTGATATCTTCAATGTTGGCTCGTCAGTATTTGAGAAAAGGTTGCGAAGCTTACATAGCTTTTGTGATTGACAGTAAAGTAATTGAAAAGAAGATTAAATTTGTACCGGTTGTTTGTGAGTATCCGGATGTGTTCTTGGAGGAATTGCCGGGATTGCCACCTATTCGGGGTGTAGAGTTTGGTATTGAGCTAGTGCCAGGGACAACTCGATTTCGATAGCTTCGTATAGAATGGCACCGATTGAATTAAAAGAGTTGAAAGCTCAGTTGCAAGAATTAAAAAATAGAGGTTTTGCTCGACCGAGTTTTTCTCCCTAGGGTGCGCCAGTCCTATTTGTGAAAAAGAAGGACGAAACTTTGAGAATGTGCATCGATTATCGACAACTTAATAAAGTGATGGTAAAGAATAAATATTTGTTGCCACGTATTTATGATTTATTTGATCAGCTTAAGGGAGATTCAGTATTTTTGAAAATTGATCTTAGGTCAGGTTACTATCAGACGCGAGTTAGAAACTCAAATGTATCAAAGGCTACTTTTCAGACGAGATACGACCATTACGAGTTTTTAGTGATGCCATTCGGACTCACTAATGCCCCTGCTATTTTCATGGATCTGATGAATTGGGTATTTAGACCGTATTTAGATCGGTTTTTGGTTGTATTCATAGATGACATACTGATCTATTCGCGTGACAAAATCGAGCATGCTGAACATTTGAGACTTATGTTTCAAATTTTGTGTGATAAGCAGTTGTATGCGAAATTCAGCAAATGTGAATTTTGGTTGAATGAAGTTAGTTTCCTGGGGCATGTTGTTTCTGCATCGAGCATTCGAGTTGACCCGAGTAAAGTTTTGGCTATACTTGATTGGAAACCTTCGCGGAATGTTTCTGAGGTTCATCGCTTTCTAAGACTTGCAAGATATTATAGACACTTCGTGAAAGGGTTTTCTATGATAGCAGCACCGATGACAAAGCTATTATAGAAAGATGTTAAATTCGGGTGGTCAGAAAAGTGCCAGAAGAGTTTTGGCCAGCTAAAAACCTTGCTAACGGAAACTCTAGTGCTTGTTCAACCAGAGTCGGGTAAGAAATTTGTTATTTTCAGTGATGCATCTTTAAATGGGCTGGGCTGTGTTTTGATGCAGGATGGTAAAGTTGTAGCCTACGCCTCGAGACAGTTGAAGTCACACGAAAAGAACTATTCGATACACGACCTTGAGATGGCTGCCATAGTTTTTGCTTTGAAAATATGGCGTCATTATCTATTTGGTGAAAGATGTCATGTCTATTCTGATCACAGGAGTCTAAAATACGTAATGACTTAGAAGGATCTGAATTTGAGACAATAATGATGGTTGGAGCTATTAAAAGATTTCAAGCTTGTGATTGATTATCACCCGGGGAAAGCTAATGTGGTGGCTAATGCACTCAGTAAAAAATCACTATTTTATCTGCGTGCGATGAATGCGGATATAGCTATAACCGATGATGGTGAGATTATAGGCAAATTGAAAGCGAGACCACTGTTCGTACAACAGATTCGAGAAGCTCAAGAGGTTGATAATAACTTAATAGCAAAAAGGAGTCAATGTGGCTTGAGTTCTGATTCAAATTTTCAGTTAGATGCTGAGGGATATCTACAGTTTAAGAATCAGATATGTGTGCCTAAGAACCCTGAATTGATTCAAATGATTTGTGATGAAGCTCATAATAGTATATTGTCGATTCATCGGGTAGTACGAAAATGTATAATGTCTTGAGACAGCATTACTGGTGGCATGGTATGAAACGAGACATTTCAGACTATGTGTCGAAGTGTTTAGTATGTCAACAATTGAAAGCTGAGCATCAGGTGCCATCGGGACTACTCCAACCGATTATGGTACCTGAGTGGAAGTGGGATCGAGTTACGATGGATTTCGTATCTGGTTTGCCGTTGACGCCGTGTAAGAAAGATTCAATCTAGGTTATTGTTGATAGATCGACGAAATTAGCCCATTTTATTTGATACATATGGATTTCTCACTTGATAAGTTAGCTGAGTTGTACATATTGTAGATCGCATGATTGCACGGAGTACCTATTTCTATTATTTTGGATAGAGATCCGAGGTTTACATCACGGTTTTGGAAGAAACTACAAGATGCTCTAGGTACCAAATTGCATTTCAGCACTGCTTTTCACCCTCAGTCGGATGGTCAATCTGAACGTGTTATTCAAATATTCGAGGATATGTTGAGGTGTTGCATTCTTGAGCTTGAGGGGACGTGGGAACGATACTTGCTTTTGATTGAATTTACGTACAATAACCTCTTTCAATCAAGTACCAAAATGGCACCTTATGAAGCTTTGTACGGTCGTAAATGTCGTACACCTCTATATTGGACCGAGCTAAGTGAAAGCAAGATACACGGGGTTGATTTAATCAGAGAGACTAAGCAGAAAGTAAAAGTAATCCGAGAAAGTTTGAAAGCCACCTCAGATCCTCAGAAGTCGTATGCGGACCTGAAATGTAAAGACACAGAATTTCAAGTGGGTGACAGAGTATTTTTGAAAGTCTTGCCGTGGAAAAAGATACTAAGATTTGGTCGTAAAGGAAAGTTGAGTCTGCGATTCATTGGGCTGTACAAAGTTATTGAGTGTATTGGGTCGGTTGCGTACAGACTTATGTTGCCATCTGAGCTAGAAAAAATTCACAATGTTTTTCATGTGCTGATGCTTCGACGATACCAATCTGATCCTTCTCATGTGATTACCCATCAGATATTGAGATTCAACTCGACTTGACTTATGAGGAAGAACCGATTCATATCCTAGCTTGTAAAGTGAAAGAGTTATGAAATAAGAAAATCTAGCTAGTTAAAGTAATGTGGCATAAGCACGGGGTTGAGGAAGCAACTTGGGAACTCAAGGAATCAATGAAAGAACGCTACCCACACTTATTCATTGGTAAGATTTTCGGGACGAAAATCCCGTAAGGGGGGAGAGTTGTAATAGCCCGATTATGACCCTAATCGGAATGGTGGTTTCGAGACCACGAATCTGAGTTAGAAAATTATTTTAATATTTTATTTGATATCTATGTTATATGTTTGAGCATGTGTTAAAATATCATAGGTTAATTTGTCTATTTGGGTGTTTAATTTTAGAAAAAGGACGAAATCGCATAAGTGGTAAAAGTAGCCAATTATTAAATTAAGTGGTTAAATTACTTTGTCTTCTTTTGTATGAGTACTTAAGTTGTAAATTTACCTTTTTGCATGGTAGTGGACGGCATTGACTTTTATTTTATGTTAAAGTGTATTATAAATATAATATTATAAGTAAAAAGTTATGTAATAATATATGTTAATATTATTAAATAAAGAAACATGCTTTAATTTCATCATTTCCATTTCTTCTTCACCGAAACTTAAACAAAGAAGAAGAAACTATAGCTTCGAACCATTCGGCCTATTGCATGTTAAATTAAGGTTAGTAATTGAGCTCGATTTTTGATAATTTTTACGTTTTTGAGTTCGTTGCTTCGAATACTATCTGACCCATGTTAGAATTTTTGAATTTGATGCATGATTGATGTTCGACCATTGATGAATGTTTATGTTTTGTAATGTTTGATGGTAAAATATTAAGGATATGTTTTAAATCAACATGTTTTCAATTGGAAATTTTGATGAAATTGAGTGTTATAGATTAAATTGCAAAAATAAATAGTTGAGGGTCTAAAATGCAAAATAAATTATTTGTATGGACTTAAAAAGGCATGAAGAACATTCGGCCCTTAAGGAGTGGATTAAAATTAGGTGTATTTTGTGTTTTGTGCGATAAGGACTAAATTGTAAAAGTTATAAATGTCAGGGTAAAATGATAATTTGCATAATTATGTGATTTTGGATTAAATTGAATGAAAATAAATTTGAATGGGCTCAATTTGGAATTATTTAGATCAAGAACAAAAGGAAACGAGATTGGATTAAGCAAAGATAAAATTGAACGAATAGCCAGGAAATCTTAATCCGACAATTTCTGAGGTAAGTTTTAAGCAATTCGGTTAAATTGAATTTTATACCATGTTATATGCCTAAATTAAATGGTGGTAAGTGTATTAATAACACATTGCAGAATGTATCAATGGAGTTAGTATAAGTTAGCCAAATATGTGTGGTTACTTGGATGTTTAGAATCAATTGCATGAAATGTGTATTTATATGATAGTGATACTTTTAGATATGAGACATACTAAATTGGGATATGGATATATTCAAAGGAATTGTTGGTGGCTTGATAATGTCTAGGCCGAATGTAATGTAGACTTGGATGCTAAATCATAAAGTATACATATATGTGTGCTTATATGCAAAGTTGTGGATTAGATTTTATACATGTAAGTGTATATTCATATGAATGACAGGTTATGAAAGGCACTAAGTGTGCGAGCTTATAACCGAGCACTAAATGTGCGAAATCGGTTACAAGGCACTATGTGTGCGAATTGTGAAAGTAACGACACTATGTGTGCGAAACGTTACAGAAATTAGGCACTAAGTGTGCGAAATATCAAAGTAACAGGCACTATGTGGGCGATACGTTACAAAAATTTGGCACTAAGTGTGCGGAATATCAGAGTAACGGCACTGTGTGTGCGATATGTTACTAAATTCTTTGTAGCAGGTATACAGGTTTGATGCTTTTTGAATGAATCGTATTATTAATGTTGAAATAAATAATAAAATGTTCGAGTATACAATCTTATGATATGCTCGGGAAGTTAAGGTTGGAAAGAGAAATAAGCTAGAGGTATGCATTATTTAAAACAACTCGTGATTGATGGTGGCTTGAAATGTAAGTAGGAAATTGGTAAGTAAAAGAGGCAAACGCTGGTTATTTTGTTATGTGTAGGTGGTGTATTGATATATATATATATACATATTTATACATGCATATAATGTTGTTATGAAATCTATTTTATTATATTGACTATTCGGCAAGGAAGAAGTAAATGAAACAATTTATTTAAATCATGATAAAGCGTATATGTGAGTTAAATGCTTAAAACTTACTAAGCTATGAAACTTACTTTGTATTTGGTTGTTTTCGCATTGTAGATCTCTTTTGGGTGTTCAACTCGTGCTCGGGGATCATCATTGAAGCTTATCAAGCTATCGTCAAATTTTGGTATCTCTTTTGTGTATGAACTTTAAGTCTATGGCATGTATATACTAAACCGTTTTGAAATTATTTTAAATGATGTTTATATGAATGTATAATGCCATGTGAAAATGGGTTCACTTCCATCCTTGAATTGAATGAGTATGTTTGAGTTGGTATATATATATGCTTGTGGAATTTCGGTTTTGATTATAACTTGATTTGGATAGGTATGTTTCATGAGATTATGAATGGCATAATCCTATGTGATGTGTTGGTTGTAAATTATAAATTTTGATTATAATGTTTAGGTTTGTATGGTTTTGTGGTAAGCATTTTGGAAATTTTATACCTTGAATAGATATATATGTGTATGTGGCATGTACGAATGTATGTTTATGATTTTGAGTAATGAATATAGTATATTAAGGTAATTGGATGAACATATGTACAATTATATGTATGTACTGTATGTCAAGTTATTTAAAATGAAATATTTGGCTATGACTTGATTTAGTTTGGAGTCTAAATTTTCTATTGTGTGTTATGGTATATTCGGTCATGGAAAATGAGTGCTAAGGTGTGCTTATGATGGTGTATATATATATGTAAGGATCATTGTTGAATGTGATAAGCAACCATGAGATAAATGAGTTTGTTTGATACTTATATTTATGGTATAATCGTATGTGGTGATGAAATGAGAAATGTGCATAAGCGAATGTGATGTATATGTTTAGAAATAGTATATGATTGAATGTAATATTGATCATGGAAATGAAATAAATGAATAATTGCCATATGCCTATTCGCTCTTTGTTTATGAATGACTAAATGAATAGTGATTTGCTATTTGATGTTAATGATAATATTCATGATATGTAAGTTGATGTTGTGATTTTAGATGGAATATACCTGTTCAATCGAAATGGTATGAATGGGTACACAAGTATCAAAGTATTTGTTTTTATAAAAGTGCATTGATTTGTGTTTGGTTGAGTAATGCCTCGTAACCTTAATCCGGTGACGGATACGGGTTAGGGGTGTTACACTATGATTGTAATTGAATGTGTATTATTGAAGAATGGCTTTGTGTCGTTAAATGGATGTGAAATGTTCCGATTGTTTGGTAATGCCTCTTAACCCTATTCCGGCGACGATTTCAGGTTAGAGGTGTTACATTTTTTTTATATTAGAGCTATAGTTTAGTCGATTCTCGGACTAACATAGCGAGTGTGAGTCTAGCTATACATGTCATATATATAATTGCGATAGTGTGATGAATTCTGACAGTTATAATGTGTTCTCGTATAGCAAAAGGATCTCGATCGAGCAGTTGCTAATGATGTAGAGAGTAATGAGCCTTCTCCTACTCAAGGGACAGTGCCGGCCACATTTAGGTCAAATGATAGTGGTGAGGGAGGAGAGGCTAAGCAAGCCTTCTTCTGAATGATGAGCGAATGGTTTTTGGAGTTCGTTCGAAAGAATCTGGCTGCTCCACAACCTCCACCCCCACAAGTACCTATTGTGCCACAAGTTGTAGATTCGATTCGACTAAATAAGCCTCCATGGATAAGATTCTTAAGTTTGGGGCCAAAGAGTTTAGGGCTACAGTTGATGATGATGCTGAGCGAGCTGATTTTTGCTCGAGAATACAATTCAGTTATTCGATGAGATGTCGTTGACTCCTAATGAGTGTATTAAGTGTGCAATTTCTTTGTTGAGAGATACGGCTTATAATTGGTGGAAGACATTGATTTTAGTAGTTTTGAGAGATAGAATCACCTGGGATTTCTTTCAAGTTGAGTTTAGAAAGAAGTATATCAGCCAATGATTCATTGATCAGAAACGTTAAGAGTTTCTAAAGATGAAACAAGGCCGTATGTCAGTTACAAAGTATGAACGTGAATTTGTAAAATTGAGCCAATATGTACAGGAATATGTTTCGACTGAAGCTACTATGTGTAAATGCTTTATAGAAGGGCTGAATAAAGATATTAAGTTGTTGGTTTGGATACTTGACATAAATGAATTTGTGGTGTTTTCTCAACCTTCAACGAAGAAAAGAAGATTGATGAAAGAAAAGAAGATGAGTAAGTTTTCTAAAGCTGATTCTGAAGCTTATGATTCTGAAGCTTATGATGAAAGAAAAAGATTGATGAGTAAGTTTTCTCAACCTTCAACAAAGAGATTTAGAGATGCAAGCAATCGATTAAATACATCATTTGGACATCCGAAGAGAGACCGTGCAAGACTAAGTGTTGGTATGAGAACTCAAGCTCCAATAGAATCAAGTGTTGATAGTGCCAAAAGTAACAAACCTGAGTGTAGACAGTGTGGAAGACGACATGTGGGAGAATTTTGGGGCAAGTATAACAATAGAGTTTGCTATAAATGTGGATCACGAGATCACTTTATTCGAGACTGTCCGAAGATGGCTGAGGAAGAAAATGTTTAGAACGTGAGATCGAGTCATGTGATGGTTAGGGGTAGACCACCCAGAAACATTGAAAATGTGATTGGGAGTCAAAGAAGGACTACCGATACAGCTATGAGATCAGAGGCGAGGGCACCTGCTCGAGCCTATGCTATAAGTGCACGAGAGGAAGCATAATCTCCAGACATTATCACTGGTACTTTTACTCTATTTGATACTGATGTGATTGCATTAATAGATCCAGGATCTACCCATTCATATGTGTGTGTGAATCTAGTATCTAGTAAGATTCTACCTGTTGAGTCTACTGAATTTGTGATTAGAGTATCAAACCCCTTAAATAAGTGTGTCTGGGTGGATAAAGTGTGCAAGAACTGTCTGTTTATGTTTCGGAATGTCTGTTTTCCAACTAATTTAATGTTGCTACCATTCGATGAATTTGATATCATTTTGGGTATGGATTGGCTCACTTTACATCATGCTATTGTGAATTGCAAACGGAAGAATATTGATTTGAAAGGTCAGAATGGTGAGATAGTATGAATTGAATCCTGTGATTTGAAAGGGTTACCAGCTATTGTATCCGCGATGAAAGCTATGAACTATGTGAGAAAGGGTTGCGAATCCTATTTGGCATATGTGATTGATACCAAAATGTTAAAAAAGAAAGTTTAATCTATGCATGTGGTTTGTGAGTTCCCAGATGTGTTTCTTGAAGAACTAGCGGGATTGCCTCCGAATCGAGAAGTTGAATTTGGTATTGAATTAGTGCCAGGGACTACTCCTATCTCAATAACTCCGTATAGAATGGCACTAATAGAATTGAAAGAGTTAAAGACTCAGTTGCAAGAGTTGACTGATAGAGGGTTTGCAAGGCCGAGTTTTTCACCATGGGGTGCTCCTGTGCTATTTGTGAAAAAGAAAGATGGCACTATGAGGATGTGCATCGACTATCGACAATTAAATAAAGTGACGATAAAGAATAAGTATCCGTTGCCACGTATTGATGATTTGTTTGATCAGCTGAAAGGAGCTATAGTGTTTTCTAAGATAGATTTGAGATCGGGTTACTATCAATTAAGAGTTAAAGAATCCGATGTGCAAAAAACTGCTTTCAGAACGAGGTACGGACATTATGAATTCTTAGTGATGCCTTTTGGACTAACAAATGCTCTTGCAGTGTTTATGGATTTGATGAATCGGATATTTGTAGTGCTCATCGATGATATTTTGATCTACTCATATGATGAGACGCAGCATGCCGAGAATTTAAGAATTGTGCTACAAACTCTGCGTGAGAAACAATTGTATGCTAAATTTAGCAAATGTGAGTTTTGGTTGCGTGAGGTTAGATTCCTAGGGCATATTGTATCAGCTGCAGGAATACGAGTTGATCCGAGTAAAATCTTTGCTATTCTAGAATGGAAGCCTCCGAAAAATGTATCTGAAGTCCGTAGTTTTCTGGGACTAGCGGGATATTATAGACAGTTTGTGAAAGACTTCTCGATGATTGTGACTCCATTGACGAAGTTGCTACAAAAAGATGTTAAATTTGAGTGGTCAGAAAAGTGCCAGCAGAGTTTTGATCAGTTGAAAGTATTGTTGATAGAGGCGCCAGTGTTAGTTCGGCCTGAATCGAGCAAAGAATTTATAGTTTATAGTGATGCATCGTTAAATGGATTGGGCTATGTAGTGATGCAAGTAGGCAAAGTTATTGCTTATGCTTTGAGTAGTTAAAGCCGCATTAAAGAACTATTCGACGCAAGACCTTGAATTAGCCGTGATTGTGTTTGCACTAAAGATTTTACGTTACTATCTATTTGGTGAGAAATGTCATGTTTATACTGATAATAAAAGTTTGAAGTACCTGATGACTCAGAAAGAATTGAATTTGCGATAGAGAAGATGGTTAGAATTCCTGAAAGATTATGAAATTGTGATTGATTAACATCCGGGTAAAGCTAATGTAATAGTTGATTCTTTGAGCCGAAAGTCTATATGTACTTTGCAAGCAATGAATACTCAGAAAGATCTGTGTGATGATGGTACAGTTTTGGCTGAGTTGAAAGTAAGACCGATGTTCATACATCAGATTCATGATGCCTAGAAAATTAATGGTGAGGTGATAGCAAAACGAGTTCAATGTGATTTGAATTTGGATTCAAAATTTCGAGTGGATAGTGATGATTTTTTTAGATTTAGAGATCAGACTTGTGTTAGAAGAATTGAGTTGATTGATTAATTTTAAATGAAGCTCATAATAGTCGTTTATTTGTGCATCAAGAATGAAAATGTATAATGATCGAAACAATTTTATTGGTGGCATGGTATGAAAAGAGACATCTCGACTTTGTGTCGAAATGTTTAATTTGTCGACAAGTTAAAATTTGAACATCAAGTTTAAATCGGGTTTATTACTGATCGATCATGATTTACGAGTGGAAATGAGAGAATTAAGATGGACTTTGTGTCGGATTTGCCTTTATCTCCGGAAAGAAAGATGCAATCTAGGTGATAGTTGATAGATTAATGAAATCAGCTCATTTCGTTCGGTGAAACAGTTATTCACTCGATAGATTATTTGAATTGTATATTCTTTGAGATTGTGAGATTGCACGGGGTGCCACTATCTATTGTATCTGACAGAGATCCAAGATTTTCCTCGCGATTTTGGAAGAAATTAGAAGAGGTTTTAGGCACAAAATTACATTTCAGTGCTACTTTTCATCCGCAAATGGATGGTCAGTTCGAGCGGATCATTCAGGTTCTCGAAGATATGTTAAGATATTGTATACTTGAATTTGAAAATACGTGGGAAAGATATCTACCATTGATTGAATTCACATATAATAACAGTTTTCAATCTAGTATCAAAATGGCACCATATGAGGCTCTTTATGGATGAAAATGTCGAACTCCATTGTATTGGACTGAACTGAGTGAGAATAAGATTTACGGAGTTGATCTTATTAAAGAAACTGAATAGAAGGTGAAAGTGATTCGTGACAGTTTGAAAGCGGCCTCAGATCGTCAGAAGTCTTATGCGGACTTGAAATAGAAGGATATCGAATTTGAGATTGGTGACAAAGTGTTTCTGAAAGTGTCTCTGTGAAAGAAAATAGTTCTATTTGGCTGAAAAGGCAAGCTGAGTCCGAGATTCATCAGACCATATGAGATTATCGAGCGTGTTGGGCCAGTTGCGTATAAATTACTGTTGCCACCTGAGTTAGAAAAAATTCATATTGGTAATATAGTGGATGAATTATGATTGGTTATGCTTGTATTTTAGTTATGAAATTTGGTGCATGAATTTGTATGTTTGAATGTATTTAGAAGCATGAATTGATATTGTATTGAAGCTTGTGGGTTGACCCTTGTGTGGGTGGCAAATTTGGCCTTGCAAATGGCCTATTTTGCATACTGGACAAGAGGCATGGGCGTGTGTTCCTTCGTGTGATTTAAGAACTTTTTCTTGTTATGTCTGGACAGGTTACACGGCCGTAGCCCACGAGCGTGCATGATGGTCGTGTGGCCAAGTCAGTACTAGCTTAAGGATACACGGCCATGGTACACGGGCGTGCCTAGTGACCGTGGGAATAAGTCAGTATATGGCCTAAGAGTACACGGCCTTAGCACATGGGCGTGCCTGGTGGCCGTGTTAATAAGTCAGTATGCATGCTCCATTTTGACACGGCCTGGACACATGGGTGTGTCTGGTGAACGTGTGATGCACATGGGCTTGATTGCACGGGCTTGTGACCTCAATAGTATTGTAGAATATTTGAAACTTTGGAAACTTTCATTGGTGTTCGGTGTAGTGCCGACCCTTTTCTAACACGTGTTTAAGGTCTCGTAGACCTAGAAAAGGGACTCTATGATTGTAATTGAATGTGTATAATTGAAGAATGACTTTGTGTCGTTAAATGGATGTGAAATGTTCTGATTGTTCGGTAATGCCTCTTAGCCCTATTCTAGTGACGGTTTCGGGTTAGGGGAGTTACATGATATTTTTTGAGGCATCTCATTTCTGTTGGTAACATTTCCAGCCCTCTGACATCGATCACAACTCTTTACGTAAGCGTATTCATCTTTGAATAGTGTGGGCAAAAAGAATTGATTTAGTAATACTTTGGTAGTAGTCGAGTACCTCTAAGTGTTAGCCACTTCGGTGAGTGTGATGGTATAAAATCTTTGGTATTTCATCTTACGCACACATCTCTTGATCATCGATCCACACACTTTTTAAACAAAAATGGCTCTTCCCAAAAATAGTACTTCGCATCGTGAAGAAACTTTTTCCTTTGTTGATACGTTTTATCAATCGGCATCAAACCACAAGCTAGATAGTTAGTAATATCAGCAAACCAAGGGATATTATGGACATGATTTACCTTCAGTATGTGTTCATCTGGAAATGTCTCCTGAACCGATACAAGTGGAGAATTTCCCTCTTGCGGCTCTAATCTCAACAAGTGATCTGCTACTTGGTTTTCTAGTCCCTTTTGATCTTGAATTTCTAGATCGAACTCTTGACGTAGAAGTACCCACCGGATCAATCTTGGCTTAGCGTCTTTCTTGGCCAGTAAATACTTAATTGCTAAGTGGCCCGTATATACAATCACCTTGGTATCTAAAAGATAATATCAAAACTTGTCGAAAGCAAACACAATAGCAAGTAATTCTTTTTCTGTTACCGTGTAATTCAATTGAACTCCGGTTAGAGTTCGACTTGCGTAGTAGATGGGGTGAAAAACTTTGTTCCTTCGCTGGCCCATGATAGCCCCAATTGCAAAGTCACTTGTGTCACACATCAATTCGAATGGTAGATTCCAATCTAGTGTGAGGGTGATGGGTTCCGTAACTAATCGATTCTTCAACTCTTTGAATGCTCTTAAACATTTATCATCAAACTTGAATGTCGCGTCCTTCTCCAATAATTTGCACAAAGGTTTTTCAATTTTGGAGAAGTCTTTGATAAATCTATGATAAAAACCGGGGTGGCCCAAGAAACTCCTAACACCCTTTACAGATGTTGGAGGTAGGAGTTTCTCAATAACGTCTACCTTTGCTTTGTATACCTTGATTCTATGTCTCGATATCCAATGCCATAAAACAATCCCTTCTTGTACCATGAAATGGCACTTTTCCCAGTTGAGTACTAGGTTTGTTTCTTCACATCGTCTTAGTACCTTAGCTAGATTGGCTAAACAGTCACCATAAGAGTCTCCAAATACTGAAAAGTCATCCATAAAAACTTCCAGACACTTATCAACCATATCAGTAAAAATTGACATCATAAATCTTTGAAATGTAGCAGGTGCATTACATAAACCAAATGGCATGCGTCTAAATGCAAACGTACCGTACGGGCAGGTAAATGTCATCTTTTGTTGATCATTCGGTGCTACTGTAATTTGATTATACCCTGAGTATCCATTGAGGAAACAGTAGTAATATCGTCTTGCAAGTCTCTCCAGCATCTGCTCGAAGAACGGCAAAGGAAAGTGATCTTTCCTAGTCGCCTTGTTCAGCTTTTAGTAATCGATGTAGATTCTCCATCCCGTAACCATTCTAGTCGGTATCAAGTCATTGTTCTCATTCTCTACGACTGTGATACCTCATTTTTTTGGCACACACTAGACCGGACTTACCCATGAACTGTCTGAGATGGGGTAAATTATACCCGCATCCAACCACTTGATAATTTCCTTCATTATTACATCCTTCATGATGGGGTTCAGTCTCTGTTGTCCAACAATCGTCCATTTTTTTTCCATCTTTCAAGATAATCTTGTGCATGCATACAGATGGACTAATACTGTGAATATCGACTATGGTCTATCCTATGGCCTTCTTGAATTGTTTCAAAACTAAGATAAGTTTCCCTTATTGCTTAATGGTCAATTCTACTAAAATAATCATAGGCAGAGTAGAAGTGTTACCTAAACAAACGTATTTTAAATGAGAATTTAATATTTTGAGTTCTAATTTAGGTGGCTCCTCGATTGATGCTTTTGGCTAGGTGTAATCCTTTTTCTCTAATTCTAAAGATTCAAAATGAGATTGCAGATTAAATCCCCTTTGATTAGCTTCTAGCAAAGCTAAGTATTCATCCTCCTCTTCATCATTTGGGGATCCGATGTCAAAATTTTTTCCAATGGGTCCTCAACACAGTTGAGTTCCTTCTCCATTATTAATTCCTCTAAATCGGATACTTCAGAACAATCATCCATTGTGTAAGGAAATCACATTGACTTAAAAACATTAAATGTTACCTGATCATCTTGAACACGCATAGTGTGCTCGCCCTTTTGCACATCAATAAGGGTCCTTCCAGTTGCTAGGAACGGTATTCCTAGGATGATTGGTACTTCTTTGTCTGCTTCAAAATCTAGAATTACAAAGTCAGCAGGAAAGATAAACTTATCTACACGTACCAATACGTCCTCGATTTTTCCTTCTGGATGTGATAAGGATCGATCTGCTAGTTGAAGTGTAACTGTAGTTGGTCTAACTTCTCCTATCCCCAACTTTCTAAATATTGACATAAACCTCAAGTTAATACTTTCACCTAAGTCACATAATGCCTTACCACAATAAGTCACTCCAATGTTGCATAGTATGGTAAAACATCCAGGTTCCTTCAATTTTAGGGGTAGTTTGTCTTGAAGATATGCACTACATTCCTTCGTCAGAGCTACCATTTCAAATTCTCCCAGTCTTCATTTCTTAGACAATATATCTTTCATAAACTTGACATAGTTCGGCATTTGCTCAAGTGCTTCGACTAACAGCATGTTGATGTGAAGTTGCTTGAGCACGTCAAGGAACTTCTTGAATTAAATCTCCTAACTCTGCTTCTGAAGTCTTTGAGTGTAGGGTGGTGATGGGTTTTTTAATGAAACTGGTAATGGTTCATTCATCTTCTGTGGTAATTCTGCATCTAATGGAGTTGTTATTTGATCAGATTTAGCTGGTTCTGAGGTTACCTTGTCGGGTTTTACAGAATCTGGTTCTTGTAAAACTGGAATTTTAGCACTCGGTTGAACTTCCTCTGAGTCTTGAGCCTCAGCTTGCTCCTTTTCACCTTCAATGGTATTGCACTATAACATCTTTCCACTCCTCAGTGTCAGCACTTTGTAGTGCTCCTTTCCCAGATTTCTTAGATTTTCCATATCACTGTGTAAGGTACCATGTGGTCAGTTCCTAAGTTTAGTTGTAAGCTGGCCAATTTGGTTTTCCAGTTTCTTCAATGTAGCTGCTTGGCTCTAGATTTGTAACAGCCCAAATATGACCCTAATCGGAATAGTGGTTTGAAACCACAAAATCGAGTCAGTAGAATATTTTGATATTTCATTTTGAGTTTATGATCTATGATAGAGTATGTGTTAAAAAATTGGTGAGTTAATTTACTTATTGGTGTGCTTAATTTTAACACAAGGATTGAATATATAAGTAGTAAAAGTAGAGTGTATGGAATTAAATAGGTAATTAAATTGTTATAATTCATGCAAGGGCTTGCATGTCAAATTTCCACTTTTCTTGTAAGTGGATGGCAATGATGATGGGGAATGATTTCTTTGAAATTTTTATTATTAAAAATTATATTAGTTGAATTAAATAAAGGGAATAAGGGATTATAATAAAAGAAACATAATAAAAATTATTTTCTCTTTCTCTACTCTATCTTCCTCACCGAAAATCCTCTCCAAGAAAGAAGAAATTTTCCTCCTTCATTCGGCCTTGCATGTGATGGTAAGGTGAGTGATTAAATTTTATTTTAGAAAATTTAAGTGTAAATAGGTTGGGTTCTTTGAAGACTACCGAAAGAATATTGAAAATTTTGAAGTTAGGCACATGTGGTGATGCGACCATAGGAGAATTTTGTAGTTTGTTATGTATTGTTTGTGATATGAATGAGAATAGAAAATTTAGATGAAATGGGGGTGGTATTTTTAAGCATGCATGAATGATAGGAAGGTTGTTCAACTTGAGCATGATGATGCTCTTATATTTGGCCGAATATTTAGAGGGCCATTCATGAATTTTTCTCTTGTTTTGATGTTCGGTTATACATATAGTGTAATTGACCATGGATGAATGGTTATAATAAATGTGGTTATCGGTTGAATTGTGTATTAAGAGTAAATTGCATAAAGTAAAAATGGAAGGGTTAAAAATGTAGAAGGAAAAACTATAGAGACTTGTAGGGATTTAGTGACCATTCGGCCATTAAGGGGAAATCTCAATTTGTCATATTTTGTATGGTGGTGCATTAAGGATTAAATTGAATAGATTGTAAAAGGTCATGGGTAAATTGGAAAATTTTATAATTATATATATTTGTATTTAATTGAATGGAAATGTAATTGAAAAGGGTTCAATTTGATATTCTAGATCAAGATCGTAAAGAATCGGGTTTAGATAGGGGAAAGACGAAACTAAACGACTAGCCGAAAAAACCTTGAATCATCGCTTTTTGAGATAAAGGAAGAAAAGATTTGGAAAAAGAATGGGGGAAAGCCAAACTAGACGAGTAGCTAAGAAGCTTCATTGGTCAAGTATCGAAGTAAGTTTTAAGCAATTGTATTAAATGGAATTACATTTCATATGATGTCTAAGATTAGGGGTGATAAATATTTTGAAACACTAAGTGCCGAATGTGTATTTACATTTTGTATAAGCTAGTTCAATGTGGGGTTGCTTGGAGATATGAAATTTAAAGTAATAAGTGCATATCTAATTGTTGTGACGTATGAAATTAGGTGGAGTATTAAATTTTGATATGAATGTATAATTCAATTAAAGCTAGTTACTTGATATTATGATAGCCAAATGTGAAATTTTATTTGAGCATGAGATTATAATATTATACTAGTGTGAATATGTGTGTATGTAATGGAGTGGATCGGATCATGGATGTATAAATGATATATATATGTAAAGTATGTATATTGAACGAATTATGAGTTGTGAGAAACACAAGTTGTGAAATGGTTTGAGGCGCATTATACATGCAAACTTTTAAGTAACGGCTCTGTGTGAGCTATACGTTACAATAGATGTGAAGTAACGGCTCTGTGTGAGTGATACGTTACAATAGATGTGAAGTAACAGATCTGTGTGAGCGATACGTTACAATAGATGTGAAGTAATGGTCTGTGTGAGCAATACGTTACAATAGATGTGAAGTAACGGCTCTGTGTGAAGCGATACGTTACAATAGATTGAAATGCTTGACTCTGTGTGAAGCGATACGTTACAATAGATGTGTAACACCCTAAAAATCCAGTGTTTTTATATTGCATGAATTGGTGTTTAGATTTTAAAGGAAAATTCCTTACTTTTATTTTAGTGCTTATTGAAGTTCTAAAGAGGAGTATAGCATAATTAGGATAAGGAATAAAAATTAATAATTGAAAAATTATTGAAGAAGCAAATGTCATTAAGACTTAAGTTAAATTAAGTGTTAATGAGTGTCATAAGTTGAGTACATGGCATGGTGGAGTTGGCATGAGTTATAGCAAGAGGAAGAGGTTGAATCCTTGTTTAGCATCTAAATGAATTTTGTTTTTAATTTTACGCACATGGATAGCAAGTGTGGCCAAGAACATATATGGTAAGTGTTGACCATGTTATTTTTGGTTAGTGTATCAAAGGATTATGGAAATAGTTATCATATGGCATGGAATCAAATACTTAAGGAAAGATAGGGGAACATAAGGCACATATCAAGGAAGAATTTTGGAAACAAAATCATGGCTATTGACCATGCTTTGAATGGCAATTGGGTATAGAGAAGGAGCCAAATTTTTGTGTTAGTTTTGGCTAAGCATTTCATTTTCTCTTTGGTCATTCCTAGCAACCTAGTGCGAATTTTTCTTCTTCTCAACCTCTTTTCCCTTTAGCGAAATTGATCATTGGTAAGCCTTGATTATTTTGACCAATTGGTCATTTTGCTTTTCACTTTAGTGTTCAATTTTGTGCCTTTCTCTTAGTGCCGATTTTACCAATACCTAAAAGACCATTCTTTTCTTTTCTTCTCCCCATTTAGAACATACATTGCTCTCAAAACTCATCTCTTTCTTTCTTCTATTCTCCATTCTCTTTGAAAGTCAAAAGACATCATCATCATTCTTCTCTCATCTTTATTTCTTTTCACTCATATTTTCTTCCTTTTTCTTCAATGGCCGAATGCTAGAGTGCCCATAGCGAATTTATTTTCTTTTCTTTGGTTGCATAGTCGAATTTTCCAACTCTCATAAGCATCGTTTTCAATCCTTTCTTTTGATCGTGTATTATAGGTAAGGGTTTCTTCTTTTTCATTTTGATTTACTAATGGTATTATGGCGAATATTAATGGTGTTATGAAGGACTTTTTGAATCGATATAACGTTCATTCTAATAACGTTTCTTTCGTTATTATTTAGTGCAATAACGAAGGATCGGAACTCAAGTGATCGGAGAACCGTGAGAAGCGTTGGAAGCGTTTTATTGTGGTAAGAAATCCCACTCTTTAAAACCTCTAGTACTATTCGATATTATATTAGATTTAACTAATATTCCTTTGATCGTGAAGACTTTCAAAATAGGGAAGAAAAGGGCGGTGGTTAGTCACGTTAAGAGGCGGATCGTAAATCCCCATTTAAGCGAAAGCGATTTCAACGATCAGGGATTTTCCAGGGTTGTGGACCATCTTAGAAAGGAGTCAACTATTCAAGTAGTACGAACTTAGAGCCATTATCGTTGGTGGATTCTACGACTAACGAACCAATAAGCGAGGAGAAGCGAAAATCGAAGTGATTCAAAATCAAGAGGTAAGATTTTGGATCTATTACCGATTAAGAATATTTTTACGAAATAGTATTCTAACGGATCGAAATATGTTTTAAAAATCAAGCGAGAAGGATTAGTACTCTCGGTATCGAGTGTGTAACTTCACACTATTTTTAGGTTGGATGTCAATATCGGTATGGAAGTAAAATCGTAAAATGACTAGATCGGTAAAAGCGTAAAAGCGATATTTTGGCGAAAATACGTAAAAGCGACTAAATCGTGAAAATTACGAAGCGCCTCGAGAAATTATTTGTTATTACGAAAATTGTATGTTTAGTGAAATTGGGCCAAAATACTCTAGTTCGATAAATTGGGCCAAAATACTCTGGATTCGATAAATTGGGCCAAAATACTCTAGTTCGATAAATTGGGCCAAAATGCTCTAGTTCGATAAATTGGGCCAAAATACTCTAGTTCGATAAATTGGGCCAAAATACTCTAGTTCGATAAATTGGGCCAAAATACTCTAGTTTGATAAATGGGCCAAAGCCCACTAAAGCGCTAAATAGACAAATTGCTAAATTATGTTTATGGGCCAAATGAAATGTTTAAGCGATAAACCCACCATGTTATGCATTATTAAGAAATTTTTATATTTTGTTATACACGCATAATTGCATGGGGTGGGATATATGAAGAGAAGAATGGCGATTGCCAAAAATCTAGTTGGTGGCTTTGCCACAATAATGGCTTATTGCCTCTAGTTGGTGGCCTTGCCACAAAAATAATTATGGCTTATTGCCTCTAGTTCGGTGGCTCTTGCCACAATTATGGCTTATTGCCTCTAGTTGAGTGGCTTTGCCACATTTATAAAAAGGCTTAATGCCTACGATTGGTGTGTTGGCGGGGTGGGTTGACTCGATCCCCAGGTGTGATGGTTGATGCAGGGGTGTTAGCGGATGGATATTAGGTTTGGTTGGGAAATTCATTTTACATGCATTTTAAATTATTTTATTTTATGATAAATTGTTGAATTTCGTAATTGGGCTCAAGCCGACATAATATCTTGATGATCTCGCCCAATAATGGTGGTAAGTGAGTTACACTTTGAGTTCTAAGTAACTCACCCCTTTAATTTTCCATCTCGGTAATGGAAATTGGCGTGGACTTGGGCGAGGATGATTTCGTGGAGGCCATCTTGCAAAAGAGGGTTATATAAACTCGAACTTTTAATAAGTATTTTACTATTTTGGGTTATTGTAATAAGGGCCTCTATAAGTAAATTATGGATTTTATGTGTGTTGGTTTTAAATTATACTTTGGACTTTTAAATATGGATTATGATTATATGATGTTTTATTAAAATAAATTTGGGTTTTCAAATCCTTTTATAAATATTTTATCATTGTTAACTCTTTAATAAATTACCTAAAGGTATTTGATACTACAAGGATTTTCAACTAATGTTTTCAAATATTTATCAAATTCAAATACTCTTCAAAATTTTAAACCCTGTAAATAAAATTGTAGCTTTCAACTTATTAGTGATTTAAAAAATAGCTCGATTCATGTAACAAATCAAATCTAGTCTCAATGCATAGACTGGGTTTAGGGTGCTACATTTAGTGGTATCGAGCGGTTTCAAAAACTTCGGTACGTGGTTTGGGTTCGCAAATAATTTCTGTATGAAATCGTTCAAATTTTTTTTATCAGTATGGCACCACAAGCATCCGGCAACAAGTCAAGTAAGTATTTATTGCTTAGTAATTACTATAATATAATCATAGTAACACTCTAGAACTTCTAGTTTTAGATGTGAAAAATCGTAGAGATTGGCTTACAATGTATGATGCAGTAGTAAATTACAGACGAAAGACTATTGACTTGAGATGCCAAAATGGATTACAGATGGTGATATCGGCGATGTTGGCCCGGCAGTATTGAAGGAAGAGTTGTGAAGCCTATCTTGCTTACGTGATTGATGAGAAGGTAACTGAGAAAGAAATCGAATCAGTACTGGTTGTTAATGAATATCCAGATGTGTTCCCGGAGGAACTACCAGGACTACCCCCAGTTCGTGAGGTAGAATTTGGGATTGAGTTAGTACCGGGAACTACGCCAATTTCAATAGCTCCGTTAGAATGACACGATGAATTAAAAGAATTAAAGACCGGTTGCAAGAATTGTGGATAGAGGTTTTGCCGACCAAGTTTTTCTCCCTAAGGGCGCCCGTTCTATTTGTGAAAAGAAGGATGGAACATTGAGAATGTGTATTGATTATCGGCGACTCAACAAGGTGACCATAAAGAATAAATACCCTTTACCATGCATCGATGATTTATTTGATCGACAAGGGAGCCTCGGTATTTTCAAAAATTGATTTGAGGTCGTGGTATTATCAATTACGGGTTAGAAAGCGGATGTGTCAAGAGCGCCTTTCGAATGAGATACGGTCATTATGAGTTCTTAGTAATGCTGTTTGGGCTCACTAATGCCCCTACTATTTTTATGGACTTGATGAATCGGGTATTCAGACCGTATTTAGATCAATTTGTAGTAGTGTTCATTGATGATATATTGATTTATTCACGAGACGAATCTGAGCACGCTGAGCATTTAAGATTAGTGTTGCAGATTTTGCGCGAGAAGCTCAGGAGATTGATGATGACTTAAGGGCAAAAAGGAGCCTGTGTGATGCGGATGTGGATTCTGAATTTCAAATAGATGACGAAGGGTGTCTACGATTTAAGAATTGGATATATGTGCCTAAGAATTCTAAATTGATTCGAATGATTTGTGAAGAAGCTCATAATAGTAAATTGTCGATTCATCCGGGCAGTACAAAAATGTATAATGACTTGAAACAGCATTACTGGGGGCATAGTATGAAACGAGACATCTCAGACTATGTGACAAGGTGTTTAGTATGTCAACAAGTGAAAGCTGAGCATTAGGTGCCTTCGGGACTACTTCAACCGATTTTGATACATGAGTGGAAGTGGGATCGAATCACGATGGATTTCGTATCGGGTTTGCCATTGACACCGAGTAAGAAAGATTCAATCTAGGTTATTGTAGATAGATTGACAAAGTTAGCTCATTTCATTTGATGCGTCGATTTTTCACTTGATAAGCTAGTGAAATTTGTACACATCACAGATAGTACGGTTACACGGAGTACCTATTTCTATTGTGTCAGATAGGGACCCAAGATTTACATCGCAATTTTGGAAGAAGTTACAAGATGCCTTGGGAACTAAGTTGCACTTCAGTATAGCTTTTCATCCTAAATCGGATGGCCAATCTGAGCGTGTTATCCAAATACTCGAGGATATGTTGAGATGTTGCATTCTCGAGTTCGGAGGTACGTGGGAGCGTTACTTACCTTTGATTGAATTTGCTTATAATAATAGTTTCCAATCCAGTATCAAAATGGCTCCCTACGAGGCTTTATATGGCCGTAAATGCCGTACACCATTGTTCTGGACTGAGCTCAGTGAAAACAAGATATACGGGGTTGATATGGTCAAAGAGGCTGAGCAAAAAGTGGCCGTAATCCGCGATAGTTTAAAACCAGCCTCGGATCGTCAAAAATCTTATGCAGACTTGAAACGTAAGAACATTGAATTTCAAGTTGGCGATAGGGTGTTTTTGAAAGTTTCACCGTGGAAAAAAATAATTAGATTTGGCCGTAAAGGAAAGTTGAGTCTGAGATTTATTGGGCCGTATGAAGTTATTGAGCGTATCGGGCCTGTGGCATATAGATTAAAGCTACCCTCTGAACTAGACAGAATCCATGATGTGTTCCACGTGTCGATGCTTCGACGATACCGATCCGATCCTTCTCACGTGATTAGTCCAACAGAAATTGAGATTCAATCTGATTTGACTTACGAAGAGGAATCGATTCGCATATTAGCAAGTAAAGTGAAAGAGTTGCGGAATAAGAAAATAGAGCTAGTTAAAGTACTGCGGCTTAAACATGGGGTTGAGGAAGCAAAATTTGGGAGGCGAGGAATCAATGAAAGAATTGTATCCGCACTTATTAAATCGGTAAGATTTTGGGGACAAAATTTCTTTTAGGAGGGGAGTTATATGACCCAAATCGACCCTAATCGAGCGATGGTTTGAACCACAAAACCGAGTTAGTAGAATATTTTGATATTTTATTTTGAGTTTATGATCTATGATAGAGTATGTGTTAAAAAAATTGGTGAGTTAATTTACTTATTGGTGTGCTTAATTTTAACACAAGGATTGAATAGATAAGTAGTAAAAGTAGAGTGTATGGAATTAAATAGGTAATTAAATTGTTATAATTCACGCAAGGGCTTGATGTCAAATTTCCACTTTTCTTGTAAGTGGATGGCAATGATGATGGGGAATGATTTCTTTGAATTTTTTTTATTATTAAAAAATTATATTAGTTGAATTAAATAAAGGGGAATAAGGGATTATAATAAAAGAAACATAATAAAAATTATTTTCTCTTTCTCTACTCTATCTTCCTCACCAAAAATCCTCTCCAAGAAAGAAGAAATTTTCCTATTTCATTCGGCCTTGCATGTGATGGTAAGGTGAGTGATTAAATTTTATTTTAGAAAATTTAAGTGTAAATAGGTTGGGTTCTTTGAAGACTACCGAAAGAATATTGAAATTTTTGAAGTTAGGCACATGTGGTGATTCGGCCATAGGAGAATTTTGTAGTTTGTTATGTATTGTTTGTGATATGAATGAGAATAGAAAATTTAGATGAAATGGGGGTGGTATTTTTAAGCATGCATGAATGATAGGAAGGTTGTTCAACTTGAGCATGATGATGCTCTTATATTTGGCCGAATATTTAGAGGACCATTCATGAATTTTTCTCTTGTTTTGATGTTCGGCTATACATATAGAGTAATTGACCATGGATGAATGGTTATAATAAATGTGGTTATTGGTTGAATTGTGTATTAAGAGTAAATTGCATAAAGTAAAAGTGAAAGGGTTAAAAATGTAGAAGGAAAAATTATAGAGACTTGTAGGGATTTAATGACCATTCGGCCATTAAGGGGAAATCTCAATTTGTCATATTTTGTATGGTGGTGCATTAAGGATTAAATTGAATAGATTGTAAAAGGTCATGGGTAAATTGGAAAATTTTATAATTATATATATTTGTATTTAATTGAATGGAAATGTAATTGAAAAGGGTTCAATTTGATATTCTAGATCAAGATCGTAAAGAATCGGGTTTAGATAGGGGAAAGACGAAACTAAACGACTAGCCGAAAAACCTTGAATCATTGCTTTTTGAGATAAAGGAAGAAAAGATTTGGAAAAAGAACGGGGGAAAGCCAAACTAGACGAGTAGCCAAGAAGCTTCATTGGTCAAGTATCGAAGTAAGATTTAAGCAATTGTATTAAATGGAATTACATTTCATATGATGTCTAAGATTAGGGGTGATAAATATTTTGAAACACTAAGTGCCGAATGTGTATTTACATTTAGTATAAGCTAGCTTAATGTGGGGTTGCTTGGAGATATGAAATTTAAAGTAATAAGTGCATATCTAATTGTTGTGACGTATGAAAATAGGTGGAGTATTAAATTTTGATATATATGTATAATTCAATTAAAGCTAGTTACATGATATTATGATAGCCGAATGTGAAATTTTATTTGAGCATGAGATTATAATATTATACTAGTGTGAATATGTGTGTATGTAATGGTATGGATCGGATCATGGATGTATAAATGATATATATATGTAAAGTATGTATATTGAATGAATAATGAGTTGTGAGAAACACAAGTTGCGAAAGCGGTTTGAGGCGCATTATACATGCAAACTTTTAAATGTGACTACGTGTGAGCGATACGTTACAATAGATGTGAAATGTAACTCTATGTGAGCGATACGTTACAATAGATGTGAAATGTGACTCTGTGTGAGCGATACGTTACAATAGATGTGAAATGTGACTACGTGTGAGCGATACGTTACAATAGATGTGAAATGTGACTCTGTGTGAGCGTCGTTACTAAGTTCTATTAATAAGTGGGTAAGTTTAAGGTTCATTAAAATCTTGCTAATGTTAAAGATATTATGTACTTAGAAATTATACTAGGTATTATCACTTGTGAGGCAAAACAGTTAATTCGGATGGGTAAGAAAATTTGAGGTAAGGATATTATACTTATTGATTTGAGATGGTAAATTTAAGGTATGGATATTATACCTATTTATTTGAGATTTTGGTAGTTTAAATTGTAAGTAGGGAATTTGGTAAGTACATTGCTAGTATGTTAGTAAATTACTTTTATGCAAGTATGGTATAGAAAAGTTATTATAAATGGATGATAAGGATATAATTTCATCTCTAAATGGTTGTGATGATTGGTATGGTTCTATTAAGAGAGTAGGGTTCAAAAATTTGAATGAAAATATGTTTATGTTCTTAATGAATATTAATTGCTTAAACTTACTAAGCTATGACAGCTTACTTGGTTTGTTCTATGCATTGTTTATTAGATTTTGAAGTTGAAGCTCAAGCTCGGGGATCAACGTCGAAGTCCATCACATTATCACCTCTTTTGGTATTTTGCTATTTTGAATCCAAAGTCCATGGCATGTATAGGCTAAATGATGTATGGAAATGTTTTAGTTTAAATGGACCGAATGCAAATATGTAAATAGGCCATATGAAAATGGTTGTTTTGCTATGTTAGGCTGATTTAGTTGTAAGTAAAATAATACAATGTTATGCTTGAAATGTATGTTATTAGAAGTGTGAATTATGTAAAAAAAATGTTATAAGCTTGAATGGAATATTAGTTATAGAATTTCATTGAAATAATAACTGACATAAGCCTATTCGGCCTTCACATTTGAATCATCAAAATGGTTGATGATTTGTTAGAAATTACTCATGAAATCATTCATGATATTTTGTATGCATTAAATTTTGAATGGGATTGAGATGCTTGCTAAAATAGAATGGCATGAAATTGCTTGTAGTTATTTACAAAGGTTTATATAGATTCGTGTTTGGTCTTGTAACACCTCAAACTCGAACCCGGCAACGGATACGGGCTAGGGGTGTTACAGGATTTGAAACACCCCAAACCCGGCCCAAAAAGCCTGACCGGATTTGATATGTTCCTCGAATAAAACTTTAGCATTTTCTCGTTTTGTTTAAGAAAACTTGATGAGTTTGTATAAAAGCAGTTAACTTAATATTTAGGTTAAAATCAAATTTAAATAAATTTGTATCTTCTTAAAACATAATTTTAAGAGAAATTTATAAGTTAAAAGAAAACCAAATTTAATGAAAATTTTACTTATTATTGTAAAACATATATATATTAGTGTCAAAAACAATTTAAATTATTTATCGAAAACCATTTAGTTATTTAATTAATATTGTTCATGGCGAATAAAAATCCAAATGCAAAAATTTAAAAGCAGTTCATAGTGGCCTTATTACAAAATAGCAAAACCCATAATAAATTCTAAGTAATAAAAATAAGCTTAATAAGTTTAATTAGGAGAAACTCCGAAATACTTTTGTTGAGCATTGGCCACCACGTAGTCCCCGCTGACCCGATCCATCATGCTAAGAGTCATCTGAAAAATTATCCCACAAAAGGGGTGAGTCATAAACTCAATGTGTAACAAAAACACTAAAAGCCCAATTGATCATGGCCTTTAAGCCCATTTAATAACACATATAGCCATAAGCCCATTTAAGTCATATTTAACCATAAGCCCATTTTTATAGCAAATCAAATCAAATCATTTAGAAATCACATGGATAAATATATAATGAAATGCAAACCCGGCCCACCTAAATATCCATCCACTACACACCACCCGTACCAACCAATCACACCGTGGGGATTACTAAATCGACCCTCCATCCGCTACACACCATCGAAGGCAGTTGCTGCAGTCAACATGCACATCGCCCTTATAATTTTGTGGCATGGCCACCAGATAATTGTGACCGAAGTCACCGGATTTCAAATATGTGACCGAAGTCACCAGATTTCAAATATGTGACCGAAGTCACCAGATTCACATATGTGACCGAAGTCACCGGATTCAAAATATGTGACCGAAGTCACCAGATATTGTGGTAAAACCACCAGAATACTTCCCCTTTATCAATAACACCCATATGCCCATGCACATACATATTATTTAGTTTTCATGCCATTTACCCCAAAATCATAGCAAAATTATATTTATCTCACATTTAGGCATATAGCAAAATTAGCAAAATATTGGGGTTAAACATACCTGAATATCGTATACCACTGAATGGTACCCGCAACCATTCTTACACATATTTTCATACAATCACATTTATTATAGATCTATGAGATTTTAGTATAATGTTACACACCTTATGACAGTGAGAACGATACCTTCCCGCTCGTCAACACCTAGTTAATTATCACACAAGATTAGAATACACTAATACTTATAATCTACACTATTGATGAGAGATCTAAATCCTTCCCTCGGAATCTCGAACAACCATTATATGTGGTTTCTCTCCGGTAGATGGATCAAAACCCGATGACAACCCACTAACGAAAAGTGGTTCGGTTGTACGCACAACTTCAAATAAACGATCTTCGTTAGCAGAGGGTCCACAACCCGGTGGGAAATCTCTTATCCCCGTTATAGCCCTTCGTTTGAAGTTTGAGGGTAAAACAGAGCCTCCTCTCTTCCAAACACTCCTTACCACTCTTTTCGAACCTATTTTGTTCGTCTCGAACTCTCCCCAAGTCGATTAATAAACTATTTAAAAGAAATGATATAACCGAAAATGATAATCCTTACCTTGGATGATTTCGAAAGATCTCTCCTTAAACGTTGGCTACCAAAAAGGATCCTTAAAATCCTTTCCAAAGTTTCGGACTAGGAGAAAAATGAGAGAATTATGTTTCTAAATCGGCTATTCTAAAAGAAGATAAAGAAAACACTTAACAAAAAATCCTTACTTGACCACTTGAAGATTGGCCTTGTTAAAATAGAAGAAAAGAAATGATGATTTGGCTTGAACAAAGAAGAGAAAAATATGGTGTTTTTGGCTATGGTGGTTTTGGGTTTTCAACAAAAGAAAAGAAAGAAGAAGATGAAAATAGAAGATGGAAGTTTACCTTAGTAAGGTAAATGAGAAGAGAAATTTGAGAGAAAGAGATGATTTGATTTTTGGTAGAAGATGATTTGGTTGAAAGTGAAGAAGAAGATGATGATGATCAAAAGAAAAGAAATGGGTTTAGAAGTTTATGTGCATTCTACCATGAGGGAAAAAGTGAAGAAAAATAGGTCTTTGAACTTTGGTACTTTCGGTTACAAAGAGAAGAGAAAGATATTATGTTTTGGAGAATAGGAACTAGAGACTTCACAAAACCGAAATGGTAAATTGCAAAAGACTAAAAGAAGAGAAAAAGGCTTCTCTTTTGTGTAATAGGCAATCGGCTAAGAACAAGGTTTTGGAGAGAAAAGAAATGATGCATAAATTGCTAGAGTTTTTGGCCAACTATCCCCCTAATGCCTATGCAAAAATTCGGCCAACCTTTACCAATATGATCCCCTTTTTCCTCTTTATTTCTTCCCCATCAATCCCTTGATTCCAAACATAATTAAACCATCCTCCCTTAGCCCCTAAAGCCGACTAGGTTCATGGTCAAATGACCATGAAAAAGCTTCCAAAACATTATCCTTTCTTCAAGCCTTTTGTCCCCTTATCTTACCTTAACTTCATGATTCCATGCCATAACTTCTATCTTGCCTTTTACATATGGTCTACTAACCAAAAATAAAAGATGTCCATCCATTCTAGAATAATCTTGGCCGACATTATAGGAAAGGAAACAAAAAAAAAATTAAAATTCTTCCACTTGCTAACTAGGGGATTCGAACCTCTCCCCTCATGCATTTACCCATGCGCCCTTACCACCTTGCCAATTGACTTATTATGCTTAAAACCTCTTGTCAAAATTTCTTAAAGCCTATCTTGCTTAGCTCCATCTTAAATATTAAAAATTTAATATTTCTCTAAGCATTCACTTACATATTTGAAGTTCGAAAAACTTCCCAAAACACACTCAATTATACTTAGGCATGCAACAACATTCAATTAAGTAAAGATGCATAACCCCTTAATTCAGGATGTTACAGTTCTACCCCCCTTAAAAATAATTTTGACCTCGAAATTACCTGGCTAGAACAAGTGAGGGTATTGCTATCGCATCGCTTCCTCCGGTTCCCACGAAGCTTCTTCCGATCCATGATTTCGCCATAACACTTTGACGAGAGGAACCAATTTTCTCCGTAACACCTTTTCATCCCGCTCCAGGATTTCAATTGGCTCCTCTTCATAGGACAGATCTGGTCTTAATTCCACCTCCTCAACTAGCACTACATGAGATGGATCTGACCGGTAACGGCGTAACATTGAAACATGGAACACATTGTGCATTTGCTTCAATTCCAAAGGCAATTCTAACTGATATGCCACAGGTCCGACCCGCTTCAAAACCCGATAAGGTCCAATGAACCTGGGACTTAACTTCCCTTTGCGACCAAATCTCATCACCTTTTTCCAAGGTGAAACCTTTAGGAATACTTGATCCCCCACAGCAAACTCTATTTCTTTTCGCTTAAGATCTGCGTACGACGTTTGTTTGTCAGATGCTTCTTTTAACCGAGCTCGAATTACCTTAACCCTTTCTTCGGATTCAGCCACTATTTCTGGACCCAAAATGTAACACCCCAAACCCGGTCTATGCGTTGAGACTAGATTTGGTTTGTCACATGAATCGAGTTATCTTTAAATTTGCAATAAGTTGAAAACTTCAATATAAATTTCAGGTTTTAAAATAAATAAATAGAAGAGTATTTGAATTTGATAATATTTGAAAACATTAGTTGAAAATCATTGTATTATCAAAACTTTTAAATAGTTTGTTAATGAATTGACTATAATAAAATATTTATAAAAGAATTTCATATACTTGAAAACCAAAATTTATTTTAATAAAGCATCATAAAATCACACCCTTAATTAAAAAGTCCAAAGTTTAGTTTAAAACCCAAACACACATAAAATCCATAAGTTATTTATAGAGGCCCTTATTACAATAATCCATAATAGAAAAAAATATTTATTGAAAGTTCGAGTTTAAATAACCCTCTCTCATGAGATGGCCTCCACGAAGTCATCCTCGCCAAGTCCACATCAATTTCCATTACGAGATGGAAAGAATTTAAAGGGATGAGTTACTTAGAACTCGATGTGTAACTCACCTACCACCATTATTGGGCGATTATCGGGACATAATCTTTGGGCTTGAGCCCAATTCGAATTCAACAATATATCATGAATTAACACAATTTAATAATGCATGTAAAATGAAATTCCCACCCATACCTAATATCCATCCGCTAACACCCCGTACCAACCATCACACTGTGGGGATCAAGTCAACCCACCCGCCATCACACCAATCGTAGGCATTAAGCCTTTTTATAATTGTGGCATAGCCACGAACTAGAGGCAATAAGCCGATATTGTGGTGAAACCACCGAACTAGAGGCAATAAGTCGATATTGTGCGAAACCACCGAACTAGAGGCAATAAGCGATATTGTGGCAATGGCCATTCTTCTCTTCATATCCCACCCATGCAATTATACATGTACTTTAAAATATAAAATTTATTAACAATACATAACATGGTGGGTTTATCAATAACATTTCATTTGGCCCATAATTATAGCAATTTGTCCATTTAGCGGTTTAGTGGGCTTTGGCCCATTTACCAAACTAGAGTGTTTTGGCTAAATTTTAACGAACTAGAGTATTTTGGCCCATTTTCACGAACTAGAGTATTTACTACCATTTTCACAAACTAGAGTATTTACGGCCTATTTTCACAATTAGAGTATTTACGCCCATTTTCACGAACTAGAGTATTTACGGCCCATTTTCACGAAACATCCAATTTTCATAATAACAATTAATTTCTCGAGGCGTTTTCGTAATTTTCACGATTTAGTCGTTTTCGCATTTTCGTCAAAATATAAATTTTACGTTTTACCGATCTAATCGTTTCTCGATTTACTTCCATACCGAAATTTGACATCCAACCAAAAATAATGAGTGTGAAATTACACACCTCGATACCGTGAGTACTAACCCTTCTCGCTCCCGGCACCTAAAATATATTTTGATTAGTTAGACAACTAATTCGTAAAATAATCTTAATCGATAATGGATCCAAAATCTTACCCTCTTGATTTTTAATCACTTGATTTTCGGTTTTCCTTCATTTAATGATTCGTTCGTCGTAGAATCCACCAACATATAATGGTTCTAAGTTCGTACCACTTGAATAATGGACTTCCTTGGAAGATGGCCCGCAACCGGTGGAAAATCCCGATTGCCAAACCGCTCTTCGTTTGAATGGGGATTCTGAGATCCACCCTCTTACGATAACTAAACACCCCTTTTCTTCCCTATTTTGAAAGTCTTCAAGATCCAAAGGAATTTAGTTAGATCTAAAATAATATCAATAATTCCATAGATTTTAAAGAGTAGGTTTTCCTTACCACAATGAAACGTTTCCAACGTTTCCACGATTCTCCGATCACTTGAATTCCAATCTCGTTATTGCACTAAATAATAACGAAAGAGCGTTATTAGTATGAACGCTATATCAATCCAAAAGACCTCAATAAACCAATGATATTCGGCCATAATATCACTAATTAAAACGAAAATGAAAAGAAGAACCCCTTACCTATGATCCACGATCGAAAAAGAAAAGATTGAGGATGGTGTTTGTGAGAGTTGGAGAATTGGCTATGCAACCAAGAAAAGAGAAAATAAATTTCGATTATGGCACTATAGCATTCGCCAAAGGAATGTTTGATGAAGAATCTTTGATTGAAATAATTAGAATATGAGAAGGAGATGGTGATGAGGTAGTTTGATTTCAAAGAGAAAAGAAGATGAAAGAAAAAAAATAGACCTTTAGGAGTTAGTGCATTCGCCATGGCAAAGAAAAAGAGAGCGATTTTTGGTATGGATGATTTCGGACAAGGAGAATACAAAAGAAAATTGACAAGATGAATAAAAGTGACCAAATGGTCAAAAGATTTTGGCTTTACCAAATGCAAAATTCGCCAAGAAGAATGTTGATAGGAGAGGAAATAAAATTCTGCACAAAGTGCAAAGAACAACCAAAGAGAGAAAAGAATTTCTCAGCCAAAACTAACTCAAAATTTAGGCTCCCTCCTATACCAAATTGCCGTCCAGCACATGGTCAATTGGCCATGATTTCTTTCCAAAATTTCCCCTTGATATGTGCCTTATGTTCCCCCTATCTTTCCTTAAACCTTTGTTTCCTTAATCCATTGATACACTAACCAAAAATAACATGGTCAACACCTTCCTTAATTGATCATTGCCGACACTTCCTATCCATGAGCGTAAAATTAAAACAAAAATTTTATCTAGGTGCTATACAAGGATTGAACCTCTTCCCCTTGCTAGAACCCATGCGCCAACTCCACCATGCCATATGCTCATTTTATGACACTCTTAGCACATAATTTAGCTTAAGTCTTAATCACCTTTGTTTCACTTCAATAAATTCTAAATTATTAAATTTTATTCTTTCCTCAAATTATGCTTTACCCTCTCAAAGACTTCAATAAGCACCAAATTAAAATAAAAGATTTTTCCTTTAAAATCTAAACACCAAAATCATGCAAATTTAAATACTCGATTTTTAGGGTGTTACAACTCTACCCTCCTTAAAGAAAATTTCGTCCTCGAAATTTACAGTTGAAAAAGGTGAGGGTATTGTTGCTTAATTGCATCCTCTGGCTCCCACGTAGCTTCTTCCACTCCGTGGTTACGCCATAGAACTTTGACCAACAGCACGGTTTTCTTCCTTAATACCTTGACATCTCGTTCTAGGATTTCCACTGGTTCTTCTTCAAAGGACAAATCTGAATTCAGCTCCAATTCCTCTACCGGTATAATGTGCAAAGGATCCGATCTATAACGCCTCAACATGGAAACATGAAAGACATTGTGAATTTGATCTAACTCCGGAGGTAACTCAATCTGATATGCCATGGACCAACATGCTTCAAAGACACGATAAGGTCCAATATATCTAGGACTTAATGGCCCTTCCTTCCGAATCTAAAGATCTTTTTCCAAGGAGATACCTTCAAGAAAACCCGATCTCCCACACTATACTCGATGTTCCTTCGCTTCAGATCTGCGTACGACTTCTGTCTATCTGAGGCTTCTTTCAACCGTGCTCGAATAACTTTTACCTTATCCTCTCGTCTCGGATATCATCTCGGGACCTAACATCATCTTTCGCCCAACGGTCCAACAATAGGAGAGCGACACTTACGACCATACAATGCCTCGTAAGGTGCCATCCGAATGCTAGGATCGATAGTCGTTGTTATATCGCGAATTTCGCAAATGTAGATAATCCTCCCAACTACCCTCAAGTCGATTACACATCCTCTTAACATATCTTCCAATATTTGAATTACTCTCTCGATCGACCATCGATGAGGATGAAAAGTCTTGAAATTCAACCGTCCCCAAGGCTTCATGCGAGCTTTCGAATCGTGATGTAAACCTAGGGTCCCTATCCGATATAATAGATCTGGTACCCATGCAACCTCACAATTTCGGATCACGTAAAGTTTCGCCAACTTCGCAATGAATAATCCGTCTAAGCGGCAAGAAATGGCGGTCTTCGTCAACCGATCAACAATTACCCAAACGGAATTTTTCTTAGTAGGTGTTAACGGTAACCCACTAACAAAATCCATAGTTATCCGCTCCCATTTCCAAAGAGGAATCTTTATTGGTTGTAATAATCCAGACGGTAATTGATGTTCTGCCTTCACTTGCTGACAAGTCAAACATTTTCCCACAAACTCTGTAATCTCACGCTTCAACCCTGGCCACCAATACTGTTCACGGAGATCTCGATACATCTTATTTCCTCCGGGATACATAGCATAAGGGCTACTATGCGCCTCCCGTAGAATCAATTGCCTCAAATCTAGATCCTTAGGCATGCATACTCTCCCTCGAAAGCACAACACACCCTCCGTGTTTATTCCAAAATCCTCAATTTCACCATTTTCAACTTGTCGCGATAAAGGTCCCAACTTCTCATCGATGTCATTTTCCTTGATTTGTTCCACCACAGAGGTTTCACCAAGTTCGCTAACAAGCGCCATCCTCGTCTGAGACTCAAATGGGCAAACAGAGCTCTTAATTCAGATACGCCTTACGACTTAACGCGTCAGCTACCACGTTAGCCTTTCCAGGATGGTATTCGATGGAGAAATCGTAATCTTTTAACAATTCTACCCATCTTCTTTGTCTTAAATTCAATTCCTTCTGGGTAAGGAGGTATTTAAGACTTTTGTGATCCGTGTAGATTATGGACTTCTCACCATAGAGATAGTGCCTCCAAATCTTTAGAGCAAAGACAACGGCAGCTAACTCCAAATCATGAGTAGGGTAGTTTACTTCGTGTGGTCTCAATTGACGAGAAGCATAGGCCACCACTTTTCCATTTTGCATCAATACACAACCCAGACCCGTGTGAGACGCATCACAATAAACAGTAAACTCTTTTCCAGCCTCGGGTTGAATTAAAACTGGAGCTTCTGTCAGGATCTTCTTCAATTTCTCAAAACTCTCTTCGCTTTTCGGTCCAGGATATACGAGCTCCCTTCGCAATGATTTAGTTAGAAGTGAAAACAATCAGCGAAAACCCTCTACAAAGCGTCTATAGTATCCAAATGCACCAAGAAACTCCAATTTACTCATCGATATTGGTGGTTTCCAATCCGAATAGCCTCAATTTTCCGAGGATCCACCCTTATTCCTTCGGCTGATACTACATGACCAAGGAAAGTCACCTCCTTTAGCCAAAATTTGCATTTACCAAATTTGGCATACAATTGCTTATCACGAAGTAATTGTAATACTATCCGCAAATGCTGGTCATGTTCCTCCACATTTCTCGAATAAACCAATATATCATCTATGAACACTACCACAAACCGGTCTAAATATGGTTGAAAGACTCGGTTCATCATGTCCATAAATGCATTGGTGCATTAGTTAATCCAAACGGCATCACCACAAACTCATAGTGTCCATAACGTGTCCGAAATGCCGTCTTATAAATGTCCGCTTCTTTCACCTAAGTTGGTGATAACCCGACCTTAAATCAATCTTGGAGAAAGCTGAAGCTCCTTTTAATTGATCAAGCAGTCGTCAATTCTCGGCGAGAGGATACCGATTCTTGATCGTCAATTTATTCAATATGCGTAGTCAATGCACATACGCATCGATCCATCCTTCTTCTTGACGAACAAGACTGGTGCTCCCAGGAGACACACTTGGTCGAATGAATCCCGATCCAACAATTCTTGAATTTGAGCTTTGAGCTCACCAACTCTTCGGTGCCATTCTATAGGAGCAATGGACCTTTGGAGTCGTCCCGAGCAAAAGCTCAATGCCAAATTCTACTTCCGATCTGGAGGTATACTAGGAAGTTCTTCAGAAATACATCGGAAATTCCTTCACCGTCCTCATATCATTCACGGATAATTCCTTGGCATCCACAAGCCACAGATAAAGGCTAGGAATGCTCCGTATCCTTTCCGCACCAACTCGACTTTTAATGCAGATACCACATTTGTCGTAGTTCTTTCGTTCACCAATCATTATGACTTCCTTATCATCTGAGGTCCTTACTGACATTCGTTTTTCAGCACAATCCAATTACGCCCGATGTTTGACCAGCCAATCCATGCCCAGAATGAGATCGAACTCGACGAAAGGTAGTTCCATCAAATTTGCTAAGAATACTTCCTCTTGGATTTTTAAGGCACGTCTTTAAATATTTTATTAACCATCACCGACTGTCCTAAAGGACTAATCACTGTCATCTCATTTTGGTAATTTGATTCTAAATTGAGGTTTCCAGATATGGCACTAGCTACGTATGAATGGGTAGAGCCAATATCTATTAAAGCAATAACAGTACATCAAAATGAAGAACGTATCAGTTATCACATCAGTGCATTGCCGTCCTCATGGCGTCTAACGCATAAACCACCCAGCCGTCTTGCATCGCATTTCCTCTATTACCATTGCCTCGACCGGTGCACCTTGACCACGACCAACCCCATTACCACCACGACCTGGTCCACGTCCTCTCGGTGGCTGCGATTACCTCGGCGGTGTGCATCATTATTACGAACTTCTTGAGTCGTATCCATTCGTCGAGGACAACTTTTGTCTTGATGTTCCATTGAATCGCATTTGTAGCATCGCCGTTTTCCTCAACATTCCCCAAAATGTCTCTTCCCACACTCGGTGCAATCTCGACTTGATTATTTGCTACCGGGGTTACGCTTGAGGCGATTCATCATTAAGGGTTTCTTGAAATCTCTTGGAAGAACCAGATCGCTATGTCTCTCTCTTGTTTGGGATCTTTCTCGGTTCGCTGTTCGAGTTCTTAGCCTCTTGGCTATTTTAGCCTTCTCCACAAGAGTCGAAAAATTTCTAACTTGCGTGGAGCAATCGAACCCTCACTCATCATTAAGTCCATCCTCGAAGCGCACATAGCGTTCATGATCATTGCTACAATTGTCCCGCATAACGGCTCGACGTAAAACTTCGACTTCATATCTTGCCACGGTCTTACTTCCTTGGACAAGATTCGAAATTCCTTCCTTCGACGTCTACATAGCTCGTTCGACGTATTTTCCTTGAAAGGCGACTTTAAAGAATTCCCGATTAATCGATGCGGCTTCAATTGCCTTCTCGAGCGGTGAGCCACCACCGTCGCCTCATCTCTCAATAAGGATACTGACTCCTCCGCTTTTTGCTCGGTAGTGCATTCCATATCATCCATAATCCGTTCCACGACTTGAGCGATGATTCGCCACATTCGGAGCTACACCAGAGACTCCTCTGAAAACTTCTGCATTATTTGCCTTAAGTCGCTCTGAAATTGACCCACGAGTTGTTGGCCCAATTCTAGTTCCAGCGACCCTTTCCAAGACTCGTAGCATTGCACGAGTCAATGCATTATCTTCTTCCATGTGGTCACGTGATCCGGTCTCACTTTCTATTGGCGAGTCGTCCACTTACGGCATATGATTTGGTGCTTGGTTGTAGCACCTCGGCCTCTACCACGCCACGCTCTACGCGTCCACGACCACGTCCTCTAGTGCTCATGATAGCTTGTTCGTTTATCGATTACAAGTTTTATGAATCGAAATTTTGTTTCGTGTTTATTAACGATATTTTATGAGATTTGAGATATAAAGTTGGTTTTCGCAACATATCCTATAGTCTCAATCTCTACGATTTTTCATATCTAAAACTAGAAGTTCTAGAGTGTTCCTATGATCATATCATAGTAATCATTAAGTAGTAAATACTTACTTGACTTGTTGCCGGATGCTTGTGGTGCCATACTGATCTTTAAAAAATATCATTGAGCGTTTTCATACGTAAATTATTTTGAACCCAAACCACAGTAGAGTTTTTGAAGCGGGCTCGATACCACTAAATGTAACACCCCAAACCCGGTCTATCGTTGAGACTAGATTTGGTTTGTCACATGAATCGAGTTATCTTTAAATTTGCAATAAGTTGAAAACTTCAATATAAATTTCAGGTTTTAAAATAAATAAATAGAAGAGTATTTGAATTTGATAATATTTGAAAACATTAGTTGAAAATCATTGTATTATCAAAACTTTTAAATAGTTTGTTAATGAATTGACTATAATAAAATATTTATAAAAAATTTCAGTATACTTGAAAACCAAAATTTATTTTAATAAAGCATCATAAAATCACGACCCTTAATTAAAAAGTCCAAAGTTTAGTTTAAAACCCAAACACACATAAAATCCATAAGTTATTTATAGAGGCCCTTATTACAATAATCCATAATAGAAAAAAAATATTTATTGAAAGTTCGGAGTTTAAATAACCCTCTCGCAAAGATGGCCTCCACGAAGTCATCCTCGCCCAAGTCCACATCAATTTCCATTACGAGATGGAAAGAATTTAAAGGGATGAGTTACTTAGAACTCGGTGTGTAACTCACCTACCACCATTATTGGGCCGATTATCGGGACATAATCTTTGGGCTTGAGCCCAATTCGAAATTCAACAATATATCATGAATTAACACAATTTAATAATGCATGTAAAATGAAATTCCCACCCATACCTAATATCCATCCGCTAACACCCGTACCAACCATCACACTGTGGGGATCAAGTCAACCCACCCCGCCATCACACCAATCGTAGGCATTAAGCCTTTTTATAATTGTGGCATAGCCACCGAACTAGAGGCAATAAGTCGATATTGTGGTGAAACCACGAACTAGAGGCAATAAGTCGATATTGTGGTGAGCCCCAGAACTAGAGGCAATAAGCGATATTGTGGCAATCGCCATTCTTCTCTTCATATCCCACCCATGCAATTATACATGTACTTTAAAATATAAAATTTATTAACAATACATAACATGGTGGGTTTATCAATAACATTTCATTTGGCCCATAATTATAGCAATTTGTCCATTTAGCAGTTTAGTGGGCTTTGGCCCATTTACCAAACTAGAGTGTTTTGGCTAAATTTTAACGAACTAGAGTATTTTGGCCCATTTTCACGAACTAGAGTATTTACGGCCCATTTTCACGAACTAGAGTATTTACTACTATTTTCACTAATTAGAGTATTTACGGCCCATTTTCACGAACTAGAGTATTTACGGCCTATTTTCACGAATTAGAGTATTTACGGCCCATTTTCACGAACTAGAGTATTTACGGCCCATTTTCACGAAACATCCAATTTTCATAATAACAATTAATTTCTCGAGGGCGTTTTCGTAATTTTCACGATTTAGTCGTTTTTACGCATTTTCGTCAAAATATAAATTTTTACGTTTTTACCGATCTAATCGTTTTTACGATTTACTTCCATACCGAAATTTGACATCCAACCAAAAATAATGAGTGTGAAATTACACACCTCGATACCGTGAGTACTAACCCTTCTCGCCTCGGCACCTAAAATATATTTTGATTCGTTAGACAACTAATTCAGTAAAATAATCTTAATCGATAATGGATCCAAAATCTTACCCTCTTGATTTTTAATCACTTCGATTTTCGGTTTTCCTTCATTTAATGATTCGTTCGTCACGAGAATCCACCAACGTATAATGGTTCGGAAGTTCGTACCACTTGAATAATGGACTTCCTTCGAAGATGGCCCATAACCCGGTGGAAAATCCCGATGCCAAACCGCTCTTCGTTTGAATGGGGATTCTGAGATCCACCCCTCTTACGATAACTAAACACCGCCTTTTCTTCCCTATTTTGAAAGTCTTCAAGATCCAAAGGAATTTAGTTAGATCTAAAATAATATCAATAATTCGTAGATTTTAAAGAGTAGGTTTTCCTTACACAATGAAACGTTTCCAACGCTTCCACGATTCTCCGATCACTTGAATTCCAATCTCCGTTATTGCACTAAATAATAACGAAAGAACGTTATTAGTATGAACGCTATATCAATCCAAAAGACCTCAATAAACCAATGATATTCGGCCATAATATCACTAATTAAAACGAAAATGAAAAAGAAGAACCCCTTACCTATGATTCACGATCGAAAAGAAAAGATTGAGGATGGTGTTTGTGAGAGTTGGAGAATTCGGCTATGCAACCAAGAAAAGAGAAAATAAATTTCGATTATGGCACTATAGCATTTACCAAAGGAATGTTTGATGAAGAATCTTTGATTGAAATAATTAGAATATGAGAAGGAGATGGTGATGAGGTAGTTTGATTTCAAAGAGAAAAGAAGATGAAAGAAAAAAAAAATAGACCTTTAGGAGTTAGTGCATTCGGCCATGGCAAAAGAAAAAGAGACTGATTTTTGGTATGGATGATTTCGACAAGGAGAATACAAAAGAAAATTGACAAGATGAATAAAAGTGACCAAATGGTCAAAAGATTTTGGCTTTACCAAATGCAAAATTCGCCAAGAAGAATGTTGATAGGAGAGGAAATAAAAATTCTGCACAAAGTGCAAAGAACAACCAAAGAGAGAAAAGAATTTCTCAGCCAAAACTAACTCAAAATTTAGGCTCCCTCCTATACCAAATTGCCGTCCAGCACATGGTCAATTGGCCATGATTTCTTTCAAAATTTCCCTTGATATGTGCCTTATGTTCCCCTATCTTTCCTTAAACCTTTGATTCCATGCCATAAGTTAGTTGTTTCCTTAATCCATTGATACACTAACCAAAAATAACATGGTCAACACCTTCCTTAATTGATCATTGCCGACACTTCCTATCCATGAGCGTAAAATTAAAACAAAAATTTTATCTAGGTGCTATACAAGGATTGAACCTCTTCCCCTTTCTAGAACCCATGCGCCAACTCCACCATGCCATATGCTCATTTTATGACACTCTTAGCACATAATTTAGCTTAAGTCTTAATCACCTTTGTTTCACTTCAATAAATTCTAAATTATTAAATTTTATTCTTTCCTCAAATTATGCTTTACCCTCTCAAAGACTTCAATAAGCACCAAATTAAAATAAAAGATTTTTCCTTTAAAATCTAAACACCAAAATCATGCAAATTTAAATACTCGATTTTAGGGTGTTACACAAAACATGTCGTTCCCTAGTTTTGTCCAACACGTAAGAGTGCGACACTTCCGTCCATATAGTGCTTCATATGGTGCCATCAGAATCTTGGCTTGGTAGCTGTTGTTGTACACAAATTCGCTAACTGTAAGAATTCCTCGACTTCCTCTGAAATCCATCACACATCCCTTAACATATCCTCTAAGACTTGAATTACTCGCTCGATGGCCGTCGATTGTGGATGAAATGTCCGTCTTGAAGTCAATCGGTACCCAAGGCCCGATGCAATGCTTTTCAAAATCGAGGCGTAAACCTCGATCCTATCTGAAATAATCGATCTGGGCACTCCATGCAATCTCACAATCTCACCACATATAACTTTGCCAATTTACGCAAAGAGTAATCAACTCAATCGGGATAAAATGTGCGATTTCTTCAATCGGTCCACTATCACCCATATCGAGTCTTTCTTAGTAGGCGTAAGAGGAAGCCCACTAACAAAGTCCATGGTGATTCTCTCCCACTTTCACTGCGGGATCTTTATCTTTGTAGCAATAACTCGAAGGTACTTGATGTTCAGCCTTGACTTGTTGACACGTTAAGCACTTTCCTACAAACTCCGTAACTTCCCGCTTAAGTCCAGGCCACCAAAACTGATCTCGCAAATCTCGGTATAACTTACTTCCTCCAGGATGCATAGCATAGGGACTACCATGCGACTCCTGAAGAATCTTTTGCCTCAACTCTTGATCCCTCGGCATACAGACTTTGCCTTTGAAACACAATACCCCATCATTGTTAATACCAAAATCTTCTAATTCCCCACTCTGCACCTGCTGTAGCTTTGCACTCAGATCTTCGTCTACCAACTGCCTCTCTTTCACTTGACTCAACTATGTCGGCTTAACTTGTAATTCTGCTAGCAAGCTTCCGTCATCATAAAGACTAAGATGTGCAAACATCGCCCTTAAATCTGACACCACTTTCTGACTTAGAGCGTCTGCCACCATATTCGCCTTGCCCGGGTGGTACTCAATAGAGCAGTCGTAGTCTTTCAATAATTCTATCCACCTTCGTTGCCTCAAATTCAGTTCTTTCTGAGTCAGTAGATATTTCAGACTTTTGTGGTCCGTATATATCACTGACTTTTCCCCATATAAATAATGTCTCCAAACTTTAAGAGTAAAGACTACTGCTGCCAACTCTAAGTCATGCGTCGGGTAATTAACCTCGTGTGGTCTCAACTGCCGAGACGCATACGCAACTACCTTCCCGTCTTGCATCAGAACACATCCTAATCCCGTGTGAGAAGCATCACAATACACGACGAAATCCTTCCCTGCCTCAGGCTGAATCAAAACCGGAGCTTCAGTCAAAACCCTCTTGAGCTTCTCAAAGCTCTCTTGCTGCTTATCAGCCCACACTAAAGGTACTTCCTTTCTCAACAATTTCGTTAATGGTGCAGCTAACGATAAGAATCCTTCAACGAATCTTCTGTAGTAACCTACTAATCCCAAGAAATTGCGAACCTCAGATACAGACTTAGGTGGTTTCCAATCTAGTACTGCCTCAATCTTCCGAGGATCCACCCTTATTCCTTCCGCAGACACCACATGGCCTAAAAGCATAACTTCTTTCAAACCAAAATTCACACTTGCTGAATTTGGCATATAGTTTCTTCTCCCTTAAAACTTGCAACACTATCCGCAGATACTCATCATGCTCTATCTCTGACTTAGAATACACTATGATGTCGTCAATGAATACCACGATGAACTGATCCAAATAGGGTTGGAAAACCCAGTTCATCATATCCATGAACGCAGCTGGGGCGTTCGTCAATCCGAACGGCATTACCAGAAATTCATAATGCCCATATCTTGTTCAGAAAGCTGTCTTATGGATATCTACTTCTTTCACTTTAAGCTGATGATACCCTGACCTTAGGTCTATCTTTGAGAATATCGTAGCTCCCTTAAGCTGATCGAACAAGTCGTCGATCCTCGACAAAGGATACTTGTTCTTGATGGTCAACTTATTCAACTGCCGGTAATCTATACACATCCGCATCGATCCGTCCTTCTTTTTCACGAATAGGACCGATGCTCCCCATGGAGACACACTAGGTCGGATAAAACCACGATCAAGCAACTCCTGGATCTGAGCCTTAAGCTCAACCAACTTCTTCGGTGCCATTTTATACGGAGCAATAGAAACTGGCGCCGTTCTAGGCAATAAGTCAATCCCAAATTCTACCTCTCGATCCGGAGGCAATCCTGCGATTCTTAGGAAAAACATCCACAAATTCACTCACAGTCCTGACCTCTTCAACAACTGCTTCTTTAGCCTCCAAGGCACTAACCAACATCAGAAAAGCCACACATCCTTTTTTAACCATCTTTTCTGCCTTAAGAGCGGATACTACATTTGATAAGTAGTTCCGTCTCTCGCCCATCACTACAACTTCTTTGTTATCAATAGTTCTTAATGACATCTGCTTAGCAGCACAATCCACATTTGCACGTATTTCACTAGCCAGTCCATGCCTAAGATCAGGTCGAATTCCCCGAATGGCAACTCCATTAAATTAGCCAGAAATTGCGTCCCTTGAACTTCTAAAGGCACTTTCTTAAAGAGTTTGTCTATTACTACTATCTGTCCTAAAGGACTAAGTACAGTCATCTTCCTAGGTACAGTCTCAAAAGTCACATGCAAAGTTCCAGATACTTCACTAGCGATGTATGAGTGAGTTGACCCTATATCTATCAAAGCAATAAAGGGTAACCCAGAAATCAAAAACGTACCCGTGATAACATCAGGTGCGTCACTGTCTTCTCTGCGATGAACTGCATATACCAGACCTGGCTGTCTCGCCTCAGAGCTACCACTGCCTCTGCCTGAAGTCTCGCGACCTCTACCAGAACCATTACCCCTTCTATTTGGACCACGACCCCTTATCGGTTGCTGTCCACCTCTGCCAGCCTGATTAACACCCTGTCCTGCTGGGCGATTCTTATCTGAATTCATCGGGCAATCCTTGATCATATGATCTTTAAACCTACATTTGAAACATCCCCCGGTCTTTTTCCAACATTCTCCCGGGTGCATCTTCCTACATTGAGCACAAGCACGATGTTGTCCTCCCATAGCAGTCTGCTGACCTCGCGACCCATCAACTCTTGGTTTCTTCTGAAAATTCCCGGATGACCCTGAAGACCCAAAGCTCCTCTTATTCTTATTCTGGCCTCTGTCCCAGTTCTGCTTTTCAGTCCGCTTAACTTCTTCAGCTATTCTTGCCCTTTCTACTAAGACTGGAAAGTCTCTTTCTCAGTTCAGAGCAATCAACACTCGCAGCTCATCTCTCAATCCATCCTCGATTCTGACACAACGCTTATATTCAGTTGCTACTATTCCTCTAGCATATCGGCTAAGTCGCAAGAACTCTGTTTCATACTCAGCTATCGACTTATTTCCTTGTACTAAATTCAAAAACGCCTTTCTCTGGGAGTCGATGTAGCTAGCTCCAACATATTTTCCTTCGAACTTAACTTTAAAATACCCCCAATTCACTCGATCCACAGGGGTACTCTCCTTGATAGTGAGCCACCACTGGTAGGCCTCATCACGGAGTAGTGAAACAACACCTTTCAGCTTTCCTTTAGCAGTGCCGTCTAAATCGTCCATGATCCTCTCGACTGCCTCTAACCAGTACTCCGCTACATTTGGGGCTACTCCAGATATTCCCCTAAAAACCTCAGCTCCATTTGATCTAAGTCTCTCAGCTACTGACTTTCGAGACCCATTTCTAGTACTAGCTTCTGCTACTCGTTCCAAAACTCGCAGCACAGCTTGTGATACTGCGTCACCTCCTTCATTTTGTTCTTGAAATTCCACCCCAACAGCTGGTGGTGGAGCTTTATTTTCGGAACCTTGACCAGATCTAACTGGTTCCGACACAGCCATTCTTCCTCTACCGCGTCCACGACGACCACGTCCCCTAGAACTCATGTCTACTACGCGTCTTATCTATTTTTACGAAAAAGTCTTATGCATTAGAGTCTTTTCACTTCTTATTAAAAGAAAGTTTTATGCAACAGATATTTATTCAGTGGTTTTTCGTAGTAGTACACATACACCTAGGGTCCATGTCTCTAAAGTATAGTTTCCTTAGGCTTATCAAACATTCATATCACTTTTTCAAAGAAAGTACTTACCTGATGGACCTGGGCCGAGAACTCGGGTGCCATGCTTCTTTAAAACCATTTAACTTAAGAAAACTTTCAAAAAAATCATTTGGGCCTAATTTTAAAAATGTTGTGGGCTTCAAAATCCAAGGCCGAGAGTTTAAAACTGGGCTCTGATACCAAGTTGAAAAACCCCAAACCTGCCCCAAAAAGCCTGACCGGATTTGATATGTTCCTCGAATAAAACTTTAGCAATTTCTCGTTTTGTTTAAAAAAACTTGATGAGTTTGTATAAATGATTAACTTAATATTTAGGTTGAAATCAAATTTAAATAAATTTGTATCTTCTTAAAACATAATTTTTAAGAGAAATTTATAAGTTAAAAGAAAACCAAATTTAATGAAAATTTTACTTATTATTGTAAAACATATATATATTAGTGTCAAAAATAGTTTAAATTATTTATCGAAAACCATTTAGTTATTTAATTAATATTGTTCATGGCAGAATAAAAATCCAAACACAAAAATTTAAAAACAGTTCATAGTGGCCTTATTACAAAAATAGCAAAACCCATAATAAATTCTAAGTAATAAAAATAAGCTTAATAAGTTTAATTAGGAGAAACTCCGAAATACTTTTGTTGAGCATTGGCCACCACGTAGTCCCCGCTGACCCGATCCATCATGCTAAGAGTCATCTGAAAAATTATCCCACAAAAGGGGTGAGTCATAAACTCAATGTGTAACAAAAACACTAAAAGCCCAATTGATCATGGCCTTTAAGCCCATTTAATAACACATATAGCCATAAGCCCATTTAAGTCATATTTAACCATAAGCCCATTTTTATAGCAAATCAAATCAAATCATTTAGAAATTACATAGATAAATATATAATGAAATGCAAACCCAGCCCACCTAAATATCCATCCGCTACACACCACCCGTACCAACCAATCACACCGTGGGGATTACTAAATCGACCCTCCATCCGCTACACACCATCGAAGGCGATTCTGCAGTCAACATGCACATCGCCCTTATAATTTTGTGGCATGGCCACCAGATAATTGTATTGAAGTCACGGATTTCAAATATGTGACCAAGTCACAGATTTCAAATATGTGACCGAAGTCACCAGATTCACATATGTGACCGAAGTCACCGGATTCAAAATATGTGACCGAAGTCACCAGATATTGTGGTAAAACCACCAGAATACTTCCCCTTTATCAATAACACCCATATGCCCATGCACATACATATTATTTAGTTTTCATGCCATTTACCCCAAAATCATAGCAAAATTATATTTATCTCACATTTAGGCATATAGCAAAATTAGCAAAATATTGGGGTTAAACATACCTGAATATCGTATACCACTGAATGGTACCCGCAACCATTTTTACACATATTTTCATACAATCGCATTTATTATAGATCTATGAGATTTTAGTATAATGTTACACACCTTATGACAGTGAGAACGATACCTTCCCGCTCGTCAACACCTAGTTAATTATCACACAAGATTAGAATACACTAATACTTATAATCTACACTATTGATGAGAGATCTAAATCCTTACCCTCGGAATCTCAAACAACCGTTATATGTGGTTTCCCTACGGTAGATGGATCAAAACCCGATGATAACCCACTAATGAAAAGTGGCTCGGTTGTACGCACGACTTCAAATAAATGATCTTCGTTAGCAGAGGGTCCACAACCTGATGGGAAATCTCTTATCCCCGATACAACCCTTCGTTTGAAGTTTGAGGGTATAACAGAGCCTCCTCTCTTCCAAACACTCCTTACCGCTCTTTTCGAACCTATTTTGTTCGTCTCAAACTCTCCCCTAAAATAAAGTCGATTAATAAACTATTTAAAAGAAACGATATAACCGAAAATGATAATCCTTACCTTAGATGATTTCAAAAGATCTCTCCTTAAATGTTGGCTACCAAAAAGGATCCTTAAAATCCCTTCCAAAGTTTCAGCCTAGGAGAAAAATGAGAGAATTATGTTTCTAAATCGGCTATTCTAAAAGAAGATAAAGAAAACACTTAACAAAAAAATCCTTACTTGACTACTTGAAGATTCGGCCTTGTTAAAATAGAAGAAAAGAATGATGATTTCGGCTTGAACAAAAGAAGAGAAAAAATATGGTGTTTTTGGCTATGGTGGTTTTGGGTTTTCAACAAAAGAAAAGAAAAAGAAGATGAAAATAGAAGATGGAAGTTTGACCTTAGTAAGGTAAATGAGAAGAGAAATTTGAGAGAAAGAGATGATTTGATTTTTGGTAGAAGATGATTTCGGTTGAAAGTGAAGAAGAAGATGATGATGATCAAAAGAAAAGAAATGGGTTTAGAAGTTTATGTCATTTGGCCATGAAGGAAAAATTGAAGAAAAATAGGTCTTTGAACTTTGGTACTTTCGGTTACAAAGAGAAGAGAAAGATATTATGTTTTGGAGAATAGGAACTAGAGAGGCTTCACAAAACCGAAATGGTAAATTACAAAAGACTAAAAGAAGAGAAAAAGGCTTCTCTTTTGTGTAATAGGCAATCGGCTAAGAACAAGGTTTTGGAGAGAAAAGAAATGATGCACAAATTGCTAGAGTTTTTGGCCAACTATCCCCCTAATGCCTATGCAAAAATTCGGCCAACCTTTACCAACATGATCCCCTTTTTCCTCCTCATTTCTTCCCCATCAATCCCTTGATTCCAAACACAATTAAACCATCCTCCCTTAGCCCCTAAAGCCGACTAGGTTCATGGTCAAATGACCATGAAAAAGCTTCCAAAACATTATCCTTTCTTCAAGCCTTTTGTCCCCCTATCTTACCTTAACTTCATGATTCCATGCCATAACTTCTAGCTTGCCTTTTACATATGGTCTACTAACCAAAAATAAAAAGATGTCCATCCATTCTAGAATAATCTTGGCCAACACTATAGGAAAGAAAACAAAAAAAAATTAAAATTCTTCCACTTGCTAACTAGGGGATTCGAACCTCTCCCCTTATGCATTCACCCATGCGCCCTTACCACCTTGCCAATTGACTTATTATGCTTAAAACCTCTTGTCAATATTTCTTAAAGCCTATCTTTCTTAGCTCCATCTTAAATATTAAAAATTTAATATTTCTCTAAGCATTCACTTACATATTTGAAGTTTAAAAAACTTCCCAAAACACACTCAATTATACTTAGGCATGCAACAACATTCAATTAAGTAAAGATGCATAACCCCTTAATTCAGGATGTTACAGGATTAATGCATCATTCTTTTCCATGTATACCTTTATCAAACTCTCCAAGCTATTGGATGTTTCAGCTTGAACTGGTTTCTAAACTTGTTGAGGGAAACTAGGCAGTTGGGTTGGTCTGGGTTGGGTGTAAGTGGTACTGGTTCCAGGCCCTTGGTTACTCTAGGAGAAATTTGGGTGGTTTCTCCATGATGGGTTATAAAAATTGGATTGTAGCCCTTGTCTTCCTCGGTCTTGGTTCTGATTACCCATGTAGTATATAGATTCTTGGTTCGATGGACATTTTTCAAACAAATGTCCCTCCCCACAATAGACACAGGCTATATTCTCAACTTGATTAGGCGGCTGTGTTGCAAAACTATTAGACCCATTAGTAGTAAGATTTTTAAGCATCGAGGATATTGATGATACTTGAGATGCGAGTGAAGTAAGAGTGTCTACTTCATGTATTCCAGCGACTCGTCTTCCTGACGCTGCTTCGACTGGTTGGCCATTGATAAGTGTTGCTGGTAATCCTCTCAATAATTTCATAAGCCTCGTTATAAGACTTAGAAAGGAGAGCACCATTAGAAGAGGTGTCCACTACCATTCTTGTGTGAGCATTGAGACCATTATAGAATGTCTCAAATTGAATGCAATGTGGGATTCCATGATGAGGGAACTTTCATAATAACTCTTTAAATCTTTCCCATGCCTCATACAAGGACTCATCATCCATTTGTTGGAAGGCAGTGATCTCATTCCTCAACTTGGCATTCTTGCTCGATGGGAAATACTTCATGAGGAATCTATTGGCTAATTCTTGCCATGAAGAAATGGAGTTTGGTGGCAATGAGTTCAACCAGGCACAAGCTTTGTCCCTTAGCGAATATGGGAATAGCTTCAGTCGTAATGCATCTTCTGATACTCTGGCTAACTTGAAAGAATCGCTCGCTTCCATGAATAGTCTCAAGTGCAGATGAGGGTCTTCGGTAGGCATTCCATTGAATTGGCCCATTGTCTAAAGCATCTGGAACATGACTGGCTTCAGCTCGAATTGTTGTGCCTCGATTTTGGTCTCCTAATACCCGGATTAAGATTGTTAAATATTGGCACAACATACTGTCGTAAAGCTCTATCCCTATCATCAGCAATAAGGATAAGATTCTGAGCAAGGTTTGCTCTGTTTCCTTGATTCATAGTCTCAAAGGTCATCTCTTTGGTCCTTCTCTGGTTCATTTGTCTTCTTGGCTATCGAAAGGTTCGATCTATCTCAGGGTCTACAGGGAGTAAATCAATAATTTGGTCAATACTCATAAACACCTGAAATGTTCACAGAAAAATTAATTAAGTCAAAAATTAAACGAAAAATTAAACCAAAATGTAAGACTAACAAATTCACAAATAATAGTTTTTGAAAAATAGTCCCCGGCAACGGTGCCAAAAACTTAGAATGATGGAAATGTTCAAGTGTACACAATCGCAACAAGTAATAAAGTGACAAGTAATGTCGAGTTATAGTACCCACAGGGACTGTAAAAGAATTATTTATGAAAAATGATTTCAAACATTTTGGTGAAGGAAAAATATTTGGATTTGAGAAATGATTAAGAACTAGAAAACAAAGTAAAATAAAATAAAATAAAGAAATTCTAGTGCACGATTCAAAATATGATTTAATCAAGATGATATAATTGTGTTGGATTTATTTTATTTCCTTAACTTAGAATTATTAAACTTATGCTTATACTTGTTACCAAAAAAATCACGGCAACTCAGTAATTTGCTAACTTATGAACATATTTACAAATAAAAACTCCATTCATCTCTTGTACATATTCATATGTCAATTTGACCGATAAAATAGATTTATAAAGGTAAACATGTTATTGCACATACATACTTATTAAATTAAACAATCTCTCGCATATTCTTATGTCGATTCAAATGATTAATTCAACCTAATAAGCATATAAAAGACTATGTGAGGTAACAAAGTATCCTTACCTTGAAACAGTTTAATCACTATAATCTTACAAGTTATGGAAGGCATATGTATCGCCAAATACAATGCTAATTTAATCTTCATCTACCTTAGAAGAATTAAACATGCACTGACTAAGTATTGTGTCCATTAATTACAATTTCAATGCATTTAAATAATTAATTATTTAGTTATCTAAACAATTATAATGCTAGAATAACTTAGGCATGATTTTACTTAATTAAGAATTTTACCGAGGCCTATAACAGCATAAACATAAATTTAACAAATCAAGATGATGAAATGTAATCAAACCAACACGAATTAAATTCAAGCTAAGCTGGTTAAATTAACCATTCCAATAGCATAAATATTCATAAACATATTTGTCAAAACAACAACGAAATTTAAAGATATAGGGAACACGAAGCAAATCCGGTGTTTCCGTGGCTTAACTGATTGCTCTATCCTTCGTCCTCTATTGTCCTCGGCTATCAAGGTGGCATATGAACACTCTAATTGCTTCTCAATGATGGCTAATGAGGACCTCTTTCCCAAGAGAAGAAATTGGCACTTGAACAAAAGGGAAATGGAAAGGAAAAGTTGAGAGAAAGTGAGAGAGGAGAAGAGAGAATGAGAGTGTGAATGAAGGATAAGGGATGCTTTGAATGATCAGCCAAGCGGGGTTTTTATAGCTGAATGTGGTAGCTGAAATTTTCTAAAAATAGCAGCCAAAGAGCCACCCCTTGGCCGGCCACCTATGTGGCAAAGTTGATGGCTTCAACTTTGCTAAATATGGCATGGGGCAAATCTACAAAGCCACTAATTGTGGAGGGGGTTGAATGCAACTTTGACAAGTCTTCAAGGCCCTCTTTGCAAGATTAATTAATAAGCTAATAATTTGATTTGGGTCAGCATATGGACAGTTTGGGCTGCCCAAGATCAATTCGGTTCAAGTGATTTGGTTCATCTAGTACGGTTGAACTGGGCCCTTTTTCCATAATTAATTAAGATTAATTTATTTATCCCAAATTAAATTAGGAATAAATTAAAATTAATTAATTTATGATTTAATACACATATTTGGACCGTTTTAGGCTAGAAATTATTTTTCCTTGTTACTTCAAATTGCTTCTCAGTTTTGTTCTTGACGATTGTTCGTAGAGCCAATTTTGCCCTTCTCTGAATCATCAAATAAAGTCAAAATAAATCAAAATTAAATATAAAATTAATTAAAATTTAATCGAAATAGCATGATTTTAAGTTAAAAAGGGCATGTAAAAACATGTAAATTTTTGTGTTTCTAGGGAACGTCGGGATTATCTAGTGAATGTGATTTCTGCGTTGGTGGTGGAAAAGTCGCTACGGAAAGGATGTGAGACATTCTTAGCCTACATCAGTGTTTCGAGTCTTGAGGACTCTTCGGTTAAGGACATCAAAACCATAAGGGACTTTACATATTTTTTCCCGAGGAATTACCGGGTCTGCCTCTGAATCGAGAGGTAGAGTTTGGAATTGAGCTCTTTCCATGTACGGCTCCGGTGTCCATCGCCCCTTATCAAATGGCACCGAAGAAGCATGTAGAGCTTAGGGCTCAGATTCAAGAGTTACTGGATCATGGGTTCATCCGCCCTAGTGTGTCTCCATGGGGAGCACCTTTTCTATTTGTGAAAAAAAGGATGGATCCATGCGTATGTGTTCAGAGGGGCTTCTGTGTTCTCTAAGATTGACCTGTGTTCAAGATATCATCAATTAAGGGTTAAAGAGGCCGATGTGTATAAGACGACATTTAGGACTTGTTATGGACATTACGAGTTCCTAGTGATGCCATTTGTATTGACAAATGTACCAGCAGCTTTCATGGATCTGATGAATCGAGTGTTCCAACCCTATCTGGATATGTTCATGGTAGTCTTCATTGACAACATTCTGGTGTATTCGAAGATTAAAGACGAGCACGATGGACATCTCTGAGAGGGTATTACAGACCTTGCGTGAGAAACAGTTGTACGCGAAGTTTGGTAAGCGTGAATTCTGGCTCCGAGAAGTAACCTTTCTAGGGCATGTAGTTTCTGTGGAGAGGATTCGGGTTGATCCTCGTAAGATTGAGGTTGTGTTTGAATGGAAACAATCGAAGAATGTGTCTAAAATTCGTAGCTTTTTAGGGTTAGCGGGTTATTATCGACACTTCATAGTAGAAGGGTTCTCTTTGATCGCAGCACCATTGACCAAGCTTCTGCGTAAGGGAGTTCCCTTTATCTTGACTGATAAGCAATAAGAGAGGTTCAAGAAGCTCAAATCTATTTTGACACAAGCTCTGGTTCTGATACAGCCTGAATCTGGGAAGGATTTTGTGGTATACAGTGATGAGTCACATGTGGGTCTGGGTTGTTTTCTGATGCATGATGGTAAGGTGGTAGCTTATGCATCACGTCAGCTCAAGACGCATGAGGCTAACTATCCTACGCATGATTTGGAGTTGGCAGCGATTGTCTCCGTTCTAAAAATCTAGAGGCACTATCTGTACTGTGAGAAGTGTACTATCTACACTGATCACAAAAGCCTCAAGTATCTCCTCACTCAGAAGGAGTTAAATCTTAGGCAGTGTAGATGGGTTGAACTGTTTAAGGATTATGACGGCACCATCGAGTACCACCGTGGAAAGGCTAATATGGTGGCAGATGCTTTGAGCCATAGGGCAATGATCGATCTGAGAGTAATGTTCGCTCGACTTAGTTTATTCGATGATGGGAGTCTGTTAACAGAGCTTCATGTTAAGCCTACGTAGATTAATCAGATCAAAGGTAAACAGATAGGGGATAAGTCTCTCGAGTTGAGGTTCTATTAGGTTGAGAATGGGGGTACTATGGATTTTAAAATTAACAGTGATGTGGTACTTTGTTTCTGTGGTCAGATATGTGTACCGAATGATGAGGATTTGAGACAGTCGACTCTGAGGGAGGTGTATAGTAGCCCTTACGCTATGCATCTCGGCGGGAATAAAATGTATCGAGATCTTCAGGAATTGTACTGGTGGCTAGGGTTGAAGCGTGAGGTTACGAATTTTGTTGCTCGCTGTTTGACTTTCAGCAAGTTAAGTGGGAGTGGTTGCTATAGTAAAGACTCTCATGTGGAAATGGGCGTGAGTAACTATGGACATCGTTAGTGGGTTGCCTCTAACACCTACTAAAAAGGATTCTGTCTGGGTCATCGTGGATCGACTGACCAAGTCCGCTCACTTTATTTCGATTAGGACAGACTTTTCTCCCTAAAAGTTAGCTAAGCTCTATGTATCAAAAATAGTGAGAGTGCATGTGGTTCCTGTCTCGATCATTTCCAATAGAGATACTTCACGTCTCGGTTCTGGAAAAAATTACATAAAGCTCTGGGTTCGAGGTTAGACTTTAGTATTGCTTTCCATCCTCAGATAGATGGTCAGTTGAAGACGGTTATTCAAGTACTGGAGGATATGTTGAGGAGTTGTGTTATAGATTTTTGAGGCAGTTGGAAGAAGTATTTTCCGTTGGTAGAGTTCGCCTATAACAACAGCTATCAATCTAGCATCCAAATGGCACCGTACAAGGCCTCGTATGGTCGTAGGTGTCGTACTCCTTTATGTTGGACTTAGTTGGGTGAGCGACGTGTTCTGGGTCCGAAATTGGTTTCTGAAATGGAAGATAAGGTTTGGTTGATTAGGGATCGACTAAAAGCGGCATCTGATAGGCAAAAGTCCTATGCGGACTTGAAGAGAAAGGATATTGAGTATTCGTGGGAGACTTAGTTTTTCTCAAGGTCTCACCATGGAAGAAGGTTCTGAGGTTCGGTCGAAAAGGTAAACTGAGCCATCGGTTTATTAGGCCATACCGTATTTTGAAGCGAGTGGGGCCAGTTGCGTATTAGTTGGTGCTTCCTTCAGAGTTGGATCGTATTCATGATGTGTTCCACGTCTCAATGTTGAGACGCTATCGCTCTAATCCCATGCATATTGTGCCTATTGAGGACATCGAGGTTAGACCAGATCTGACATTTGAGAAGGAGTCGGTTCAAATTCTAGATAGTGATATTAAGGTTTTGCGAAGAAATTTATCTCTTTGGTGAATGTGCTGTGGCGGAATGATAACACTAAGGAGGCGACTTGGGAACTGGAGGATTCGATGCGTCAGTAGTATCCTCACCTTTTCTGATCAAGTAAAATTTTGAGGACGAAATTTTTTTTAAGGGGTAGAGTTGTAATGCCCCGATTTTCCATTATTTCAGCTTCTATAGTTTGAAGACACAAATTGCTTGTTTACTTTATTAGCTAAGTGATTTGGGGGTTTATAGGAGTGTATGAGAGGTCCCAAGTTCAAGTCTCAACTTGGGTGAATTTTTGTATTTTTATGAATAAAGCCCAAACTTTGTTTTGTAGGCTTATAAGTTAAAGTGTGTATATAATTAACAGAATGGGCCCGCTGGTCTAGTGGTTAAGTGGCGTGTTATTGTGGTAGAGGTCTTGTGTTCGAATCTTTGTGTGAGAAAGGGAACTATTTTACTGCTAATGTTGTGTAAAAGTTGAGTCTTAGTTAAACACTGATTGTGGAGTGTTTGAAGGATAGAATTAAGCAGTTGAGAGGGGGAAGTTACCAAAATCTGAACAGAAGTTCAATTAGGCCAAAATTCGGCCCTCTCTCTCTTCTTTTTTCCTATCATTTTCTTCCTTTTTCCCCCTCTTTCTTTTCAATTTTTTTTCTTCTTGTTTGCACAATGCTTTCTTCGCGTATTCGGTAAGTGATGGTTTCAATCATTCTTAACTATTCCTCATGATTAATTAGTAAAGAAGGGTTTTATGTGATGTTTAGGAGGTCCTTAAGAGGCTGTGGATTTCCAGTTGGTGCCGATGAGGTGTCGATTCATCACTGTTCGCTAAGGTAAGGGTCAGCGGTAAGATTTAGGAATTGTTTATTCATACTGATTTAGTTTAGTATCGATTTAAGTGACTAAAATTGGGCCTTGAACTGTTGATTTTAGGTTTAGCTGTGCTCCGAAGTGATTACGCATCAAAATTGAACCAGGTTGTACCCGAAAACGTAAAAAAGGGGTTTTAGCGAAAGTCAAAAACCATTCTGTCGATGCCAGACGGGTGTGTGGTACATTGTGTGCAAGACTGTTAGTAACCACACGGCCGTGTGATAAACAAGCCAGGTCGTGTTTGAGCAGAACGACTGTGTGATGGCTGGGCAAGGCCGTGTGTGACACACAGGCTCGACCAATTGGATTGTATGGGTGACACAGACGTGTGGGCCCACACGGGCGTGTGGGATTCTGGGTCAGGCCGTGTGATCCACACGGGCAGGCCACATGGACGTGTGATCCCATTTTTCTTAAAAACTCTGTAAGGTTGTACGGGTCACCCAAGTCAACTGTGGACCTACCGTAGGGTGGGTAAGCAATGGTTAGACCCCTAAATAAATGATCTGACTGTTTGATTTCTTTACTAAGCATGTATGCTGATCTGAATATATGAACTACTATCTGCATATTAGCTTGGAATTTTATATATGTTGCATTGCATCAGGGTGGGATAGATGATATTCGGAGGAAGTATCTGAAAGGCTTTTAAGCTCATTATCTAGACTCATTTGCAAATTTCGATTATTTGCTAGTTTGGTACAACTTTGGTGTGTAGAAAGTGGGGGTCGATTTTATCCCCATATAGTGTGTAGGGTTGGACGGAGTTGGTGTGTAGAGGTTGGTGGGTAGGATTATGCTATTCTGTTCTGATCTGCATAGTATGTCTAAAATGGGCTAAGGCAAGAGAATATGTCTGATTCTGTATCTGAGTGGGCTAAGGTCCACACCGATTCTATAATGGGCTCAGACCCAAATTATGAATTGATGTTTGTTATCTGACATTTCAATGTGTGTATGTTTTCTATGGGGATTACACACTGAGTTTACGAAAACTCACCTTTTTCTGTTTAATCTGTTCAAGTAATCCCCGGCAATAAATGGATCGGTGCGGTGGAGGACTCGACGGTGACCACGGTTCTGGACCTTTTTGGCTTTGATTTTATTTATGGTTTTGGTTATATTTGGGTAACTTTTATGTAACATGGCCTTTACAGATTTTTGGTTAAAATTCAAGAGTACTATTTTATAAACTGCTAGTAGTAAGATAAGACGCAAATTTTCAAATTAAATAAATGTTTTATCAAAAACACACGAATGCATAAATTCATTTAAAAAAAGGCTTCCGCAACGAATAACGTTTTGAAAATGGCCAATAAATGAATAAATGACGCGTTTTAGTAGGTAACTTAAAATATCGAAAAGGGCACTATTGTAATTACATTTTCTAATCATCTACAAATGGTTTTAGCACAATCATGTTTTCCAAAGCACTATCATGTGACGTTGCCAGATTCGGCCATAACGTCTAGGCCGAATTTGGGGTGTTACATTTAGTGGTATCAGAGCCAGATTACAAAACTCGACTAATGTTTGGGTTTTTAAAATAGTTTTTCTAAAATGATTTTAAAGGGTTCGAAATATTCTGGACTGAGTATATGGTACACTAAGTCTCCTGTGCCGAACCTTTAAGTGTTCTGATCCTTGTTTAAATTTGTGCGAAATCGCTTACATCTCAAGCTTGATTTCTAAGCAATATATTGTACTAAAAACACTTTAGGTAGTGTAAACTGAAAACTATAGTGAAACTGAAAATCGTAGTAAAATTGTGACTCGCGATAATGAACTCTGAATTTCTAATACCATTCTACATAAAACATCTGTTAACAAATATTGAAACTATAACTAATGCAAAAAACTGTTAATATAGATAACTTTCAAAATTATAATGAGCGCACGAGGTATCCACAGATGGGGTACTAGAGGCCGTGGTAGAGGCCGTAGGGGGCTCAAGCTGGGTCCTCCGCATCTCAGAATCTGCCCCATCTGGATACGAGTGAGACACCGATCTCACCTACTATAGAGACTGAGTCTTGAGATCGCATGGCTGGGGATGACGCATTATCCCAAGCCATGCTAAGCATTATCCCAAGCCATGCTAAGGATATTAGAGAAGGTTGCTGGACCTATCACTGGACCTGAAGGTCGTGGGTCGGTTACGGAATGACTCCAGTCCAATGGGGCTGAAATGGGGTTGAATTATTCAGGGGTGTCACTAGAGTCGCCCCTAACGTGGCTGAATACTGGATGGAGGCCAAATAAAGAATTATGGATGATTTAGACTTCACTGCTGAGCAGATGCTTAAGGAGGTTGTTTCCCTACTTCGCGATGAAGCCTACCAGTGGTGGCTGACTATTAAGGAGGGCACTCAGCCCAACTGTCTGACTTGGGACTACTTTAAGATGGCTTTCCAGCAAGTATGTGAGAGCCAGTTACATTGATGCTAGGAGGCGTGAGTTCTTTAATCTCACCCAAGGAGACCGTTCTGTGGCTGAGTATGAGGTCGAGTTCCTGAGATTGAGCCGATATACACAGGGCATGGTGGCAACTAAATATGAGTAATGCATCCATTTTGAGGATGGACTCGGGGATAATCTTCGGGTTCTGATAACTCAAAAGAGGGAACGTGATTTTTCTGCTCTAGTAGATAAAATGAAGATCGCCGAGGAGGTTAAGCACATTGATCGCCAGAACCATGAGAAAGGAAAAAATAAGAGGGAATTGGAGCCCTCGAATTCTAGGATGAGGCCTAAGAAAAAGGCCAGATCTGATGGCTAGTGAGAGTTGGGCCTCCGTTGCATCTACTGGGGTGGCACTATGTGGGAACTATGGTAGATGCCATCTGGGCAAGTATTGGAGGATGATTGGGGCATGTTTGAGATGTGGGTCGACTGAGCATTGTGTCAAAGATTGTCCACTGAGAGCTGATCAGACGCAAGCTGTGGGTACTGGTACTGCACAGCCACCGAGAGTAGCTCAGCAGCCACCTAGGGGTCGAGTCTAGTCCAGGGGTGGTAATGGCATGGGCCAAGGACAGAGAGCACCGGGCAGAGGTGCGGGACTAACTGAGTTGAGGTAGCCTGCTCTGGTTTATGATGCACGTTGCTGAGAGGATGGTGATGCTCCGAACGTCATTACGGGTACGTTCTTAATTTTTGATGCAACATACACTGCATTGATAGACATAGGCTCTACATATTCTTACGTAGCTAGCTATGTGTATGAAACCTTAGGGATTCCGGTTGAGAGTACTCCAAGTGAGATAACTGTTGTGAGTCCATTGGGGCAATCTATCCGGGTTAGTAAATTATTTAGAGACGTTCTGCTAGAGGTTCAAGGGACGATATTTCTAGTTGATCCGATGGAGCTTTCGTTTGGGGAGTTTGATTTGATTCTAGGAATGGACTGGCTGGTCAAGCATCGGGTGAGTCTGGACTGTGCTACAAAAAGGGTTACTCTGAGAACTGAGGAGGATAACGAGGTAGTGGTGATTGGGGAATGGAACGATGGAAATGTGCAAGTGTACACAATCGCAACAAGTAATAAAGTGACAAGTAATGTCGAGTTATCATACCCACAGGCACTATAAAAGAATTATTTATGAAAATGATTTCAAACACTTTGGTGAAGGAAAAATATTTGGATTTAAGAAATGATTAAAAACTAGAAAACAAAGTAAAATAAAATAAAATAAAGAAATTCTAGTGCACGATTCAAAATATGATTTAATCAAGATGATATAAAAGTGTTGGATTGATTATATTTCCTTACCTTAGAATTATTAAACTTATGCTTATACTTGTTACGACGGTAATTTGCTAACTTGAAACAGTTTAATCACAATAATCTTGCAAGTTATGCAAGGCATATGTATCGCCAAATACAATGCTAATTTAATCTTCAGCTACCTTAGAAGAATTAAACATGCACTGATTAAGTACTTTGTCCATTAATTACAATTTCAATGTGTTTAAATAATTAATTCTTTAGTTATCTAAACAATTATAATGCCAGAATAACTTAGGCATGATTTTACTTAATCAAGCATTTTACCGAGGCCTATAACAACATAAAATAAATTTAACAAATCAAGAGGACGAAATGCAATCAACCCAACACGAATTAAATTCAAGCTAATATGATTAAATTAACCATTACAATAGCATAAATATTCATAAACATGTTTTTCAAAACAACAACGAAATTTAAAGATATAGGGAACAAGAAGCAAATTAGATGTTTCTCCATGGTTTGACTGATCGCTCGGTCCTTCGTCCTCCGTTGTCCTCGGCTATCAAGGTGGCTTATGAACACTCTAATTGCTGCTCAATGATGGTTGATGAGGACCTCTTTCCCAAGATAAGAAATTGGCACTTGAACAAAAGGGGAAATGGAAAGGAAAAGTTGAGAGAAAGTGAGAGCGGAGAAGAGAGAATGAGAGTGTGAATGAAGGATGAGGGATGCTTTGAATGATCAGCCCAAGGGGATTTTTATAGCTGAATGTGACAGCTTAAATTTTATAAAAATAGCAGCCAAAGAGCCACCCCTTGGTCGGCCACCTATGTGGCAAAGTTGATGGCTTCCACTTTGCTAAATATGGCATGGGGCAAATCTACAAAGCCATTAATTGTGGAGGGGGTTGAATGCAACTTTGACAAGTCTTCAAGGGCCTCTTTGCAAGCTTTATTAACCAGCTAATAAGCTGATTTGGGTCAGCATATGGATGGTTTGGGCTTCCCAATTCTTTGATCGGTTCGGTTCAATTGGTTTGGTTCAACTGGTGCGGTTCAACTGGGCCTTTTTTCCATAATAAATTAAGATTAATTATTTAGCCCAAATTAAATTGGGAATAAATTAAAATTAATTTATGATTTAATACACATATTTGGACCGTCTTAGGCTTGAAATTATTTCGCCTTGTTATTTCGAATTGCTTCTCGGTTTTGTTCTTCGAGCAGTGCCTGCTGAGCCAATTTTTACCCTTTATGCGAATATGTCGAAAATAGTCAAAATAAATCAAAATTAACTATAAAATTTATTAAAATTCATGATGTTCAAATTTTTAACACAATTTAATTATTTTATAATATTTAATTATTTTTGACAAGATTTTAACCGAAATAGCATGATTTTAAGTTAAAAAGGGGCATCTAAAAGCACATAAATTTTCGTGTTTTCACACTCCCAAACTTAATTCATTGCTCGTCCTGAGTAATGCACCAATTTCGGAAAAAATATCTCGAAAACACATTTGAAAAATGCCTTCAGAAGAAATTTCATCAAAATTATAAATTTAATATACTTAGGCTTAAAAATAAGAAATTTGATAATTATGCTACTTAAGTATATATATCGTTCAAATTACATCCAATAACTATTATAATAGAAAAATTAGACTAAATGCCTCTTTAACAAAGACATGTTAACCCTTACCAATTTGATTTTTTTATTCCCTTTTTCAAGACTAAGTTGCAATCATTAAGCTTAACTGATGTCTTCATATGTTGAACAGAGCAATTTCTTTCCACTAATGTAGGTAACATTGGAACTTTGAATCAATAGGTCTTTAATAAGGTTGTAACGTGGTTGAGCTTAGGGGTAGGTAAAATATAGATAATTTTAGGTTTTAAAACCCTAAACTCAGCGTAAAATCAAACCTTCAGAATTCTTACCCTTGATACACCAATTTATGCTCTTTCGTACATTTATTTTCTTTCGAGTATATTTTTTTTAATTTGAGCACTTGCTTCATGTACTACAATTTTCGAGCAATTGATACTACTTTTCAACTCCCCCAAACTTATTTTCAAATAAGTACTGAGTCTAGTGTTTGGGACAATTTAAAAGATAATAACGAGAAAAGTGATGGCTAAATATTGCAAAGGTCCAAATAAACTAGGCCATATAGTCTCAAAGTTGGGTTTCAAAGGATAATTTTATCAGGGTCGGCTTGAAAGGCTCAAATGGTCCAAATAATAGTTGCCTAAATCACTTTCAATATTCCATGCTTCCTTGGATTTCACCTCAAGAAATTACTAAGTCAATTCTAAAGACTTAAACTTTCATGCATGACTAATTTTTTCGTTTTATGCTACGAATTTCATGCTTTATTAAAAATACATTCATATCATTATTAAGCTAGCATAATAACTTATTGAAATAATAGAACTTTATTAATACTAAAGTTTAGCATACTTAACAAAATTTCAAATTATTGAACAAAATATATCCTAATCATAATTAAAAAGAAGATTTTATTCTGAGTGGAATTATTTCAAATTTTCGGTCCCCCCTACTTAAAGTGAACAATGCCCTCATTGTTTAAAGTGAATAGATACTATACACCATGTAGAATTTTAGAAAAGAGGAGGTGAGTCAAATTGACTGCTTAAGTACCAAGCTCTATCTAAAATCCAATATAGACATGTATATACCTATTGCCACACTTTTGCCTTTGTGACTTGTTCAGATTTTATTCATCATTCCTATCTCTTGTTTTATTGTGCAAAAATAAAAATTCCTAATTAACCTAATCCTAAAATAAATTAAGAATAAAAACAAAATAAAGTTGAGGTCCTCTCTTTTTTATTTGTTTGCCGATCCTTTCAAATTTGACTCATCTTTTGCTCCATCAGTATTGTCCTGGCATGAATCGCTTTGCTCCCTCTTCGATAATGAACGTCATGGTTGAAATATGAAATCTGGAAACTCAGGCACAAAAATTAATGGGTCATTATAAATTTTCCTAAGGGCAATCCTCATTGAGTCATCCCTTATTTTTTAGTATCTCCAGTAGGCCTGTTGCTGCCATTGCATGTGTTGCATTAAGTCCATCACCTATAACAGCTCATCACGAAGATCTGGGCTAAGCGGTGGAGCTCCAAACATTGAGGTTTCGATATCAGGTTCAGCTTCTGGTTCCATTGGTTTTGCCTCATTAGGGACTTCAGTTGATTGCTCTGTGGGGTCATCTTCTGCTTCTTTGGGATCCTCACTCTGTTCAACTCGTTGCTATAGAACATAATCTCCAGCAACTCGGTAGTGGTCCCAATCGGTGATTGTTTGTAACAGCCCGATTTTGACCCTAATCAGAACGGTGGTTTCGGGACCACAAATTTGAGTTGGAAAATATTTTAATATTATTTTCTATGCTCATTATGTGTGAATTGGTGTGTGTGAAAATTTAGTATTAAAATTTGATCATTTTAGTGCTTAATTATGAAAAAATGGGCTTAATCGCATAAAAAGAAAATTTGGCAGATAAATGTGTAAGTACTGAATTGATGATGTCTTTATAAATTGGGGGTTTAAAATAGCAAATTGACCATAAAATAGACTTAGTGCTAGTCATGATTATGCATGTAATAGTAATTGAATTTTTTATTATATTTTATGTTAAAATATATTAGTTTAATATGTTATAATAATAATATGAATAAAAGATGAAAAGTGTTCGTCTTTCTTCTAAGTTCATGGCCGAAACTTGAAAAAAAAAGAGAGAAAAGCTTCATGAGGTTCGACACTTGGGAGGACTAATTGGTAAGTGATTTTTGTTCGATTTTTAATGATTTATACGTTTTTGAGATCGTTGCTATGTGATCTAGCTAGCCCATGCTTGAATTTTTGAATTGGTTGTGTATTTTGTGAATTGCCATTGAAGAAGTCTTGTTGTGTTTGTCAGTTGATGATGAAATGTTGATTATATGTGTTAGATAGACAATTTTTGTCTTTGAATTTTTGATGAAATTGAGTAGTTAGGATTAAATTACAAAGAATAAATTTTAGAGGGACTAAAATGTGAAATAAATGAATTGTATGAGCTCATAATAGGACAACAAAGATTCGGCCCTAAAGAAGTGTGGCTAAATTTTGAGTATTTTGTGTTTTATGCAATAGGGCCTAAATTGTAAAAATTGTAAAGGTCAGGGGTAAAATTGTAATTTTCCAAATTATGTGTTTTTTTGATTAATTTCAATGAGAAAAATGTTGAATGAGCTTAATTTGAAATTATTTAGATCAAGAACAAAAAGAATCGGGATTGGATTGGGGAAAAGCGAAGTTGAACGAATAGCTGGGAAAACCTAATCCGTCGATTTCCGAGGTAAGTTTTTAAGCAATTGAAATGAATTGAATTTTTAACTATAATGAATTACATGTATTTAATAGAGATAGATATGTTTAATGTGATATTAGCCAAGAGTTGAATTTATTCGAATATGAAGTATACATTCATGTTAATGATATAGCTATGGAGACAATAATTTGAGTGAGGAATATAGCTGAATGTAATGTATAATTACATATTAATAATGTAGCCGAATGTGAGGTAGATATTTAAGCCTTTGGTTTATATGAATGGAAGGTGTAAATTTATATAAATATATATATAACATTGACATGATCAAATGTGGTAATGAAAAGTGAGATGGTTGTATTGAATAAGGTGTATATATGTATAATTCGAATGTGATAATGTTCTATGGGATGAATGAGTTGAATTGGAAATGAGTATATGTGTGTATATATATATATATATATATATGGTATTTGAAGATAAGGATATATGTATTTGTATGGATGGAGAGAAGATCTGATAATGGGCACTAAGTGTGCGAAATCGGACATGAAAACTTTAAACGTATAAATTGAACTTCAGTACATTCCGGATTGCTTAAATTCAGTTGATGAGAGATGAAGGTAGATGTAAATATAAATTCAAAGATTGATTTTGGTAAGTTTCAATGCTATGTGATATTTTTATTTGAATGGTAAGAATAGATTTTGTAAGTAATAAATGTATATGATATTAATTGTTAAATGTATGCATATGTGTTTTTTTTTTTTTTTTTTTGAGCTATGAAAGGTAATAATTTGGTATGCAATTGTATTAAATTGAGGAATGAATTATACACTTGAGTGAAGCATATTATTGAATGCTGGAATATTCGGTTAAAGAGCCATGAAATGTGTAAATTTTCTTTTAAAATGTTTAAAAACATTGTTATTTGTAATTGCTTATAACTTACTAAGCTATGTTAGCTTAAAGTGTGTGTTTATTTGACTATTTTATAGATTTTAAAGTCAAACTATGAGCTCGGGGATCATCGTCAAAGTCTATCACACTATCTACTCATTTTGGTATTCTATAAACTGAATTTTTCAAACTATGAACATATATGGCATGTATAGGCTAGTAATATTATGTTTGGTCTTGAAGTTGTATATATTTGTATAAGCCATGGGAAAATGGCTTGTCCATCTTGTTAATCTTGGAATTTATATTTTGGCTTGATGATTATGTTTGGTTGTGGTTTTGGTTGATTTGGTTTTAGTATATATATAAGTATGGTTAATGTATAGAGTTTAAATGAAATGGAGTAAAGATGTTATAAACTAGTTAACCATATTTTGAAATGAAACAGTTTTTGGGTAGTAGTAGTGATGTGATTTTGAAAAACACCAAAAATAGGAGAAATGGAATTAGAAAGTGAATAATAAATATAATTAAATATTATTGTGTCTATTTTTATATGAAAGAAATAGAGTAGTCAAAGGAATTTTATATTATGAGATATTTAAATTTTAGTGAGATTGGTTCTAAATGACTTCGTGATCCCTATTTTGTCTTAGAAAAATTATTAAAATTGTACAAAAATAATCATGGAGCATATTTTATATGCTTAGAATCCTTAATGAGTATATTTTATATTAGAATAAATGAGAACATTATTTGAATTCTTTACAATGAGATAACTTAGTTTATGTAAAGATAGGTCAGAACAATTGAATAGTGAAACAGGGAAACTTTAATGATTAAACTGTATTAATTGACAACATGAAAAATTCTGGAAAACTTATAGTAAGAAGATATATGAGTATAGTTTCAAGAAAAATTTACGGATCTAAATTTCAAGTCTTGTAAATCAAGTTATAGTCAATTTAGTCAACATGACGTAGATGGACAGTTTCAATTTTTATGGCCCGAATTAGTAGTTAAGTCTAGTAATGGCTCATGCCCGATTCCGGCAACGATTTCGGGTAAGGGATGTTACATCGTTCCTTGACTATACCCTGTCTTCTTCACGTTCACAAGAATTTTGCTTTTAAACACAGAATTGTTATCGTAAAGGGGAAATAGGGAGGGCCAGAATGTCTAATGGCACAATTTCGCATTTCTTTGAGGATGATTTTGCCCACATCATTGGTCTTTCCAATTAGAATCGAGTATAATAGGACCATTCGCTCTAATGAGATTGTAATCTCATGCGAACTAGGCATAAGGCTGAAACAGATGAAATAGAACCATACCTTCACAAGTGGTGTCAAATACTCTCTTCGACACGTGTGGATTCCTTGCTTTGACACAGTCCACTTAGAACCTAGAATTGTAAGTTCCTCGAGAATTTTTTGCAAAATTTCAGGCTTAATGTTGCTCAACAAAGAAGAATATTCATCATTTTCGAAATCAGGTAATTCAAAGAACTCATTAATAGCATTTGAATTTATCGGTACCTTGATTTCGCGAACTGGAACTTGATCAATTCGCTTGAGGTTAAGTTCGCATAAATTTCACGAACTAGTTCCTCATCAACACTTGGTCTCTTTTCTCAAAATAATTCCCAATTGAAGGCTTCAACAACTTGACAAATACGTGCCATAAAGTCTCTGTAGTTGCTTTCCTTCAATGTGAAGCCTTTCTTTGGATGCATCAGATGATTTTTGAAGATACTTTCGTATCTTGCCTTGGCTTCTTCATAGTGGAACTTATTTTGCGTTTCATCAATTTGAGCGGAAGCACGAGTTCTCTTGCAAGGCATGATTGACCTAAGATGGGAGAAATTATTTTCTCAAAAATTTAGTTAACAAAAATTACTAATATTTCAATAAATTGAAAAATTAAATAATTGAATAAAATGAAAACTTAAGAATAAAATTGTTCTTACCACATTCCTTGTAAAAATTAAGAACTCCTAAAATAAAATATACTTATGAAACAAAAGATGGAAATTTAAAAGGAGGGTTGGAGGCTTAAGGGCTTGGTGCGTTTGTGAAAGAGATGTACTGCTCGAGTGTTGGAAGGCTGCTAGGTGCGCGGGCGAATGGGTGCGAAGCAAGACTGCAACGCGTGGTAGGGGCTGCACGCAAGTAGCAACGTGAGGGCCCTTTGGCAGGCAGGCCTGATGCACGCTGGGACGCTAGTGCGTGCGACTTGACCTGGAGTGTAACATCCTAAAATCTGAGTATCAATATGATGCATGTTTTTGGTGCTTAGCTTGTGTATAATTAAAATTTTGCATGTTTAATATAGTCTTGAGAAGACTTGGGAATTATTCAAAATTAGAATAAATTTTAGTAATTAATACTTTATTGAAGTGGATCAAGTGACCTTGAGGTTTAAGTAAATTTAAGTGTCAAAAACTAGCATAAGATGAGCAAATGGTAAAGGGGATATGGCGCCATGTATGTTTGGTTGAGGGAAGAGGTTTGAATCCTTGGTTGTGCATTTGAGTTTTATTTTTATTTTGTTTCCTCTTCCAATGTGTCGGTCATGGTTAAGGATTAGGATGAGTTGGACATCATTTTATGACCAAAAGAAAATGTAAGTAAAATTTAAGGAAAAGAATCTCGTGATTTAAGGTAATAGGGAAACACAAGGCTTAATGTATGGTGATTGTCTTGGAAAGTTCTTGATGGAAAAACTTTGGTTTAGTGTCTATGTATTTGGACGGTTTCATGGACAACCGGGGGGGAGCTAAATTTTGGTGGTTAGTATGGGGTTGAGATGGTAGCTTGTTAGGATTTCTTTTGGTCAAAATTTTAATTTTTTTGCTCTTCCAAAACATGTTTCCTCTCTTTTTCTTTCTCCCATAGCCGAATGTGTCTTGAGCTTGGAAGAAACAACTTTGTTGGGTTTCATTTAGTCATTTCTTTTTGACCATTTGGTCATTTTTGCTAATCACTCAAGTATCCCATTTTGTGTTCTCATCTAGTGCCTAAAACATAAAACACAAACATCATCTCTTTCTCCTCTCCCTTGGTCGAATGCACCATTGTTTCAAACTCTCTCCCTTTGCTTTTCTTTTATTTTGAAAATTTAATCATAAACCTCTCATCCTCATTATCTTTCTTTCATCATTTAATTTCCTTTTCAACCATACTTTCAACATTTTCTTCTCCCTTGGCCGAATGTTAGACTACCTCCATAGCTGAATCATTCTTTTCTCTCATTTGTTTTAGCATAGCCGAATCTTTCTTTTTATTTTTAATCTTTTCTCCTCCAATCAAATCCTTCTTTCTTTGTAGTGATATAGTGGAATGCCGATTTCTTTTCTACATCTTTAGTTGATCATAGCTATTATAGATCAGGTGGAAAAAGGAGATTTCATCAGTCAAGGTAAGGGATCATTTCGAAAAGGGATTTTATTTTATCTTTCTATTTTGATAAGATTGTATTGATTAATCGATTCTATCATAGGAACTCTAGCAGACTTGATGGAATTACCTTTCGGCGAGTTTGATCTTATTTTGGGCATGGATTGGTTGGTGAAGCATCGGGCACAATTAGATTGTGCCGAAAAGTGAATGTCAATAAGGACTATGGATGATGAGGAGGTAATAATGATAGGCGAGTGAAGAAACTTTTTGGCAAATGTGGTATCTACTTTGAAGGTAGAAAAGTTGGTGCGGAAAGGGTATGGAAGATTCCTAGCCTTCATCAGTGCTTTGGATGCCAAAGATTTATCGGTAGAAGGTGTGAGAACGGTGAAAGAATTTCCAGATGTCTTTCCCGAAGAACTTCTGGGTCTACCTCCAGATCGGGAAGTAGAATTTGGCATTGAGCTTTTGCCTAGAACGACTCCGGTGTCCATTGCTCTTTATAGAATGGCGTCGAAGGAGTTAGCGGAGCTTAAAGCTCAAATTCAAAACTGCTAGATCGAGGATTTATTCGACCAAGTGTGTCTCCGTGGGGAGCATCGATTTTGTTTATCAAGAAGAACGATGAGTCGATGTGTATGTGGATTGATTATAGGCAGTTGAATAAGGTGACGATCAAGAATATGTATCCATTGCCGAGAATCGATTACTTATTTGATCAATTGAGAGGAGCTTCAGTCTTCTCCAAGATTGATTTGAGATAGGTTATCATCAACTCAAGGTGAAAGAAGCAGATATTCATAAGACGGCATTCCAAACTCGCTATGGACATTATGGGTTTTTAGTGATGCCATTTGGTTTGACCAATGCACCAACTGCATTTATGGACATGATGAACCGAGTCTTTTAACCCTATTTAGATCGATTCATAGTAGTGTTCATAGATGACGTCTTAGTATATTCGAGGAATGAAGAAAAGCATGACTCACATTTGCGCACTGTGTTGCAAATTTTGCGAGATAAGCAACTTTATGCCAAATTCAGTAAGTGTGAATTTTGGTTGAAGGAAGTGACTTTCTTGGGTCATGTAGTGTCAGCCGAAGGAATAAGAGTTGATCCTCGAAAGGTAGAGACTGTGTTGTATTGGAAACCGCCGAAGTTAGTGGCTAAGATTCGGAGTTTCTTGGGTTTGGCTGGTTATTATAGACGCTTTGTTGAGGGGTTTTCGTTGATTGCTGCACCCCTAACTAAGCTATTGCAAAAGGAAGTACCGTATGTGTGGACCGATAAACAACAAGAAAGTTTTAAGAAACTGAAGAAGATTCTAACAGAAACACCAGTATTGATTCAACCTGAGGCCAGAAAAGAGTTTACCGTTTACTGTAATGCGTCACACACGGGTTTAGGATGTGTACTGATGCAAAGTAGAAAAGTGGTAGCTTATGCTTCTCGACAGTTGAGGCCACATGAAGTCAACTATCCTACTCATGATTTGGAGTTGGCTGCGGTGGTGTTTGCATTAAAGATTTGGAGGCACTATCTCTATGGTGAGAAGTCAATCATTTATACGGACCATAAGAGTCTTAAGTATCTCCTTACCCAAAAGGAGTTGAATTTAAGACAACATAGATGGATGGAGCTGTTAAAGGATTATGATTTCTCAATCGAGTACCATCCGGGAAAGGCTAACGTTGTCGCAGACGCGTTGAGTCGTAAGGTTGTATCGGAGTTAAGAGCAATGTTTACTCATCTCAGTTTGTATGAGGATGGCGGTCTGCTAGCAAAACTTCAAGTGAATCCTCTGTGGTTGGAGCAAATCAAGGAAAAGCAATTATCAGATGAAAAGTTAGGTCCTTTAATACAACAAGCTGAAAGTGGTATAATAGGGGATTTTGGTTTGAACAAGGAAGGTGTGTTGTGTTTTCGTAGAAGGGTTTGTATGCCCAAGGATTCATATTTGAGAAAAATGATTCTTCTAGAGGCGCATAGTAGCCCTTATGCTATGCACCCTGGAGGAAATAAGATGATCGGGATCTCTGTGAACAGTATTGGTGGCCAAAGTTAAAGAGGGAGGTTACTGATTTAGTGGGAAAGTGTTTGACTTGTCAACAAGTGAAGGCGAAACATTAATGACCATCGGGTTTATTGCAATCGGTAAATATTCCTTTATGGAAATAGGAGCGGATAACGATGCATTTTGTTAGTAGGTTACCCTTAACAACTGCTAAGAAAGATTCTGTCTGGGTGGTAGTAGATCAATTAACGAAGACTGCTCATTTTCTACCAGTTCGTACGAATTACTCATTGCAGAAGTTGGCTAAACTGTATATATCTGAAATCGTGAGGTTGCATGGGGTACTAGTGTCTATCATATCGGATAGGGATCCTAGATTTACATCACGATTTTGGAAAGCTTTACATGAGGCTTTGGGAACAAAGTTAAATTTCAGTACGGCTTTTCATCCTCAGTCAGATGATCAGTCAGAAAGAGTGATTCAGATTTTGGAAGACATGTTACGAGGATGTGTGATCGACTTCAGAGGAAGTTGGGTGGATTTTATACCATTGGCAGAGTTCATGTATAATAACAGTTACCAATCCAGTATCCAAATGGCGCCCTATGAAGCGTTATATGGTCGTAGGTGTCGTACCCCTACTTGTTGGACTGAATTGGGGAAACGAAAGTTGTTGGGTCCTGAACTGATAAGTGAGACGGAAGAAAAGGTAAAGGTGATTCGAGCGCGATTAAAGGAAGCTTCGGATAGACAAAAGTCGTATGCAGATCTGAAGCGTAAAGATATTGAGTTTGCGGTGGGAGATTAGGTTTTTTTGAAAGTCTCACCTTGGAAGAAGATTTTCAGATTTGGAAGGAAGGGCAATTTGAGCCCTAGGTTCATTGGACCGTACCGTGTGTTGAAGCGTGTAGGACCAGTGGTCTATCAACTTGATTTACCTCCGAAGTTGAGTCAGATTCATAGTGTCTTCCATGTTTCTATGCTGATGCGCTATAGATCGGATCTGTCGCACATAGTATCGGTAGAAGAAGTGGAATTAAGGCTAGACTTGTCTTTCGAGGAGGAACTAGTGAAAATCTTAGATCGCGATGTTAAGGTGTTAAAAAAGAAAACTGTGCCGTTGGTTAAGGTTCTTTGGCATAATCACGGAGCGGAGGAAGCTAAGTGGGAGCCGGAGGATGCAAATCCTCACCTCTTTTAACCAAGTAAATTTCGAGGACGAAATTTTCTTTAAGGAGGGTAGAGTTGTAACATCCTAAAAATCTGAGTATTGATATGATGCATGTTTTTTGTGCTTAGCTTGTGTATAATTAAAATTTTACATGTTTAATATAGTCTTGAGAAGACTTGGGAATTATTCAGAATTAGAATAAATTTTAGTAATGAATACTTCATTGAAGTGGATCAAGTGACCTTGAGGTTTAAGTAAATTAAAGTGTCAAAAACTAACATAAGATGAGCAAGTGGTAAAGGGGATATGGCGCCATGTATGTTTGCTTGAGGGAAGACGTTCGAATCCTTGGTTGTGCATTTGAGTTTTGTTTTTATTTTGTTTCCTCTTCTAATGTGTCTGTCATGGATAAGGATTAGGATGAGTTGGATATCATTTTATGGCAAGAAGACCAAAGGAAAAGGTAAGTAAAATTTAAGGAAAAGAATCTCATGATTTAAGATAATGGGGAAACACAAGGCTTAATGTATGGTGATTATCTTGGAAAGTTCTTGATGGCAAAACTTTGGTTTAGTGTCTATGTATTTGGACGGTTTCATGGAATATGGGGGGGAGCTAAATTTTGGTGGTTAGTATGGGGTTAGGATGGTAGCTTGTTAGGATTTCTTTTGGTCAAAATTTTTATTTTTTTTGCTCTTCCTAAACATCTTTCCTCTCTTTTTCTTTCTCCCATAGCCGAATGTGTCTTGAGCTTGGAGGAAACAGCTTTGTTGGGTTTCATTTAGTCATTTCTTTTTGACCATTTGGTCATTTTTGCTAATCACTCAAGTATCCCATTTTGTGTTCCCATCTAGTGCCTAAAACATAAAACACAAACATCATCTCTTTCTCCTCTCCCTTGGCCGAATGCACCATTGTTTCAAACTCTCTCCCTTTGCTTTTCTTTTATTTTGAAAATTAAATCATAAACCTCTCATCATCATTCTCTTTCTTTCATCATTTAATTTTCTTTTCAACCATACTTTCAACATTTTCTTCTCCCTTGGCTGAATGTTAGACTACCTCCATAGCCGAATCATTCTTTTCTCTCATTTGTTTTAGCATAGCCGGATCTTTCTTTTTATTTTTAATCTTTTCTCCTCCAATCAAATCCTTCTTTCTTTGTAGTGATATAGTGGAGTGTCGATTTCTTTTCTATATCTTTAGTTGATCATAGCTATTATAGATCGGGTGGAAAAGGAGATTTCATCAGTCAAGGTAAGGGATCATTTCGAAAAGGGATTTTATTTTATCTTACTATTTTGATAAGATTGTATTGATTAATCGATTCTATCATAGGGACTCTATCAATCGACTTTCACATTTTGAATGAAAGAATCCTGTGGTAACCCGATTTCACTCTTAAAATCAATTGGTGGTGATAAGGGAATATTAGTTTGACTAACATTTATTTGTCAATGGAGGCAAACAAGATAGGTTCAAAAAGGGTTGTGAATAGTGATCGAAAGAGGGGTGGATTCGCTATTCCCTCTAGATTCAAATGAAGGGTTGTTTCGGTAATCTGAGATTTTCCACCGGGTTGTGGACCCTCATCCGGCGAAAATCAATTATTTGAAGTCATACGTACCCCCCGAGCCATTGTTTGTTCATGGTTCTGAACCATTGACCGGAGAGAAATGGCAAATAGTTGTCATTCGAGATTCTGAGGGTAAGGATCTAGATCGTTAATCAATAGAATAGTTTTATATTAAATATTAGTGTTCTAATCCACGTGATGCGTGTTTAGATATCGACGAGCGGGAAAGTATAGTTCTCACCGTAATCAGGTGTGTAACTTCACACTTATCTCATGGGTTATACTATACCGTAAGCGTTAAAATAATAATCGTAAATCTGGTAAAATTTGAAAATACGTTATATTAACACTTTTTATGTGAATGCATGAAACCGAAATTGAGGTTGTGAAAAAAAAATTACGGATTTGCTCTTAATGGGCTATTTTGTTAAAGAAAGTGATATTTTGGGCTATGTTATTATTTTGACAAGTTGGCCAAGTGTGGAAATTGTGAAAAGGCCTCATGTGTTAAATGGGCCAAATTACGAAACGTCCCTATGGACCGAATTACGAAAATACCCTTTTATGGGCCAAATTGAAATATGTTGTTTTATGGGCCAAATTGAAATATGTTGTTTTATGGGCCAAATTAAAATATGTTTCTTTATGGGCCAAATTGAAATATGTTGCTTTATGGGCCAAAAGTGATATTAATATATGAGCTAAATGTGATATGAGATGAAATGGGCCAAGTTGCTAGATCGTTAAATGGGCCAAATTGCTATTTTGACTAGTGGGCCAAATTGATAAATTGTAATATGGGTTTTGTTATAATTACCTTACGAATATTTTGTTATGCCTTATATATATTTATATATATACATGACTTCATGGGTTGGGATAATTGATGAAGAGAAGAAAGGCCTTTGCTAAAAATCTAGGTCGGTGACTCTATCACAATGGCCTGTTGCCCAAAATCTAGATCGGTGGTTCTACCACAAATATTATAAATGGCATGTTGCCACAAATCTTTTAAATGGCCTGTTGCCACAAATATTATAAATGGCTTGTTGCAACAAATATTATAATTGGCTTAAAGCCTGCTATTGGTGTGTTGGGAGGTGGGTTGATTGATCCCCACAGGTGTGATGGTTGGTACGGGTGGTGTGTAGCGGATGGAAATTAGGCTTGGTTGGGTATATGCATTATTATTATTTTTTTATACTTGATTATATATATTGAACATTTGCAAAATGGGATCATGCCCAATTATATGTTTATATGGTTTTGGCCCAGTGAACACGGTAAGTGGGTTACACATTGAGTTCTAAGTAACTCACCCCATTTTTCTTACCCTTCTCAGGTAATAATAATTGATGGAGACTTGGGTCAGAGATGACTTCGTGTGGAGGCCATACTACAAATGGTGGTTTATATAACTTTAAAACTTCTTTAATTATTTTTATTTAAGTACTATTTTAATTGCGATGTAATAAGGCCTCTTTAATTATTTTCATGGATTTTATTATGCGGATGGATTTTTATTATGTTTTAGTTTTCCTAAATTAGACTGATTTAGTTTTCATAAATGTTTTCTAAAACTCTCGCATAAAATAAAGGTTTTCTTAAATATCACTGAAACTTAGGAAATTCTTTTAAAACTCTTGATGAAATATTTCGACTAAATAAATTTAAAATTTTAATCAACTACTACTCTGTAAATCAAATGATAAACTCTTGTGTTTTTAATCATGGATTTCAAATAAACCTCGATTTTCGATAAAGTCATTCTCTTAATCATTTTGAAGATTTGATTTCCTACATCGTTGATGATTTGAATGCACGTTCAATTTGTGTGGCATGCAAAAATCCGGGCTTAATGCATAGGTCGGGTTTGGGGTGTTTGATGGAGGCAGCAGGCGTGAGGCAGAAGCCTGGGCAGCAGGGCTGGAGTAGCAAGTATAGCTACGCGGGAAGGCCATCGCACGCTTTGCAAAGTAGAGCCTTAGCGATTAGGCGTCTTGACTAGGTGCTCAGCTAAGAGGTTTCGGCACTTAAGGGTTTGGGGTTTTGATGTTTTAGATGCTGAATGGATGAGAAGAATAGAATAGATGAATGGAATATATAATGGAAGGAGTAGGAAGTAAAGTGAAATTCTTAGAGAATTTTAATAATTTAAATATTCTTAGTCTAGTCCTACTCAAAGTTAACAACAATTAATAATTAAATATATGCATATGAAATTATCAATTTCTATTAATTTATTAAAATAAACATAAAATATAATTAAATAAAACTAATCCTAATTCTAAGATAAGTTGATAAAATTAATATATAAACTATAATGGATATAATTATATATTAAAATTTATCAATAATTTATAAATATATAACATTAAGTAAAAATATTTGTTCTAAATGCCTTTAAAAATATTTACAAAAGAGGCACCTAGTTTATATTATTTACTTAAATTAGCCACCAAATTTTATAAATAAATCAATTAAGTCCCTAGTCTTAATGAAAATTTGAAATTGAGTTGCAATTTAAAACTTGGGTCAAAATTGACCTTTTTATTTGAAAAACCAAAAATTTATTTTGTCATTTAGGGACTAATTTCTTAGAAAATTATGTAAAAATCAATTCTCAGGAAAGATTGGAGGGGTCACTAGCGGTCCAGCTTAAGTTCCAATCTCCTAGACAGAATTTATTTAAACATAATAAACCCAAAAATATACCCTAAATAATTTATTAAAAACAAGAAAATCTAAATATCAGATAAACTGAACAAAATTTGATCTCGTTCAGGTCTTTCTCCGTAGTAATGTTTCAAACGTTGAGCATTGACTTGAAAATTACCTCCCTTACCTTGGAGTTCAACAACTCCATATGGATAGACACGATGAATCGTAAATGGACCGGACCAACGTGATTTTAACTTACTTGGGAAGAACTTCAATCTAGAATTAAATAACAAGACTTGATGACCCGCTTCAAATTCTCTAACTCGAATGTGCTTGTCATGCCATTTCTTAAGTCTTTCCTTGAGTAATTTGGCATTTTCGTATGAGAACATTCGGAATTCCTCTAGCTCATTGAGTTGGAACATCCGTTTCTCTCTAGCAAGCTTAAGATCCAAGTTGAGTCGTTGAAGAGCCCAGTAAGCTTTGTGCTCTAACTGCCGAGGTAGATGACATGCTTTCCCAAAGACCAACCTGTAGGGTGACATTCCTAAAGGTGTCTTGTATGCTGTTCTGTAAGCCCATAAAGCATCATCTAGTCGCTTGGACCAATCTCGTCGGTTCGGGCAAAATACCTTCTCAAGTATGCCTTTGATCTCCTTATTCGCCAGCTCAGCTTGCCCATTCGTCTGTGGATGGTAAGCAGTAGCAAACTTGTGTTTCTCTCCATGTTTATCTAACAACCATTTTAACCACTCATTCAAAAAATGGGTTCCTTCATCACTGATAATAGCTCTTGGGGTTCCAAACCTTGTGAACACGTGTTTCTGCAAGAACTTCCTCACAACCTTAGTATTGTTCATCAGATAAGCTTCATCCTCGACCCACTTGGACACATAATCTACTGCTACCAATATGTACTTGTGACCAAAAGATGAAGGGAAAGGACTAAGAAAGTCAATACCCCAAACATCAAACAATTCTACCTCAATGATATTTGTTTGAGGCATCTCATTTCTGTTGGTAACATTTCCAACCCTCTGACATCGATGACAACTCTTTATGTAAGCGTATGCATCCTTGAATAGTGTGGGCCAAAAGAATTCACTGTAATACCTTGGCTGCAGTGCGAGTACCTTCGAAGTGTCCCCTACTCGGAGCTGAGTGACAGTGGTATAAAATCTTTGGTATTTCATCTTCTGCCACACATCGCCTGATCATCTGATCTGCACACTTTTTAAACAAATATGCCTCTTCCCAGAAATCGTACTTTGCATCATGAAGAAACTTTTTCCTTTGTTGATACATTTTATCAATCGGCATCAAACCACAAGCTAAATAGTTAGCAATATCAGCAAACCAAGGAATATTATGGACATGATTTACCTTCAGTATGTGTTCATCTGGAAATGTCTCCTGAATTGGTACAAGTGGAGAATTTCCCTCTTGTGGCTCTAATCTGGACAAGTGATCTGCTACTTGGTTTTCTACTCCCTTTCGATCTTAAATTTCTAGATCGAACTCTTGAAGTAGAAGTACCCAATGGATCAATCTCGGCTTAGCATCTTTCTTGGCCAGTAAATACTTAATTGCTGAGTGGTTCGTATAGACAAACACTTTGGTACCTAAAAGAAAAGATCAAAACTTTTGAAAGCAAACACAATAACAAGTAATTCTTTTTTTATTACCGTATAATTCAGTTGAGTTTGGTTAGAGTTTGAATTGCGTAGTAGATGGGGTGAAAAACTTTATTCCTTTGTTGGCCCATAATAGCTCCAATTACGAAGTCACTTGCATCACTCATCAATTCGAATGGCAGATTCCAATCTAGTGTGACGATGATGGGTGCTGTAACTAATTGATTCTTCAATTCTTTGAATGCTTTTAAACATTCATCATCAAACTTGAATGTCGCGTCCTTCTCCAATAATTTGCACAAAGGTTTTGCAATTTTGGAGAAGTCTTTAATAAATCTACGATAAAAACCGAAGTGGCCCAAGAAACTCCTAACACCCTTTATAGATGTTGGAGGTAGGAGTTTCTCAATAACGTCTACCTTTGCTTTGTCTACCTCGATTCCATGTCTCAATATCCAATGCCCTAGAATAACCCCTTCTTGTACCATGAAATTGCACTTTTCCTAGTTGAGTACTAGGTTTGTTTCTTCACATCGTCTTAGTACCTTAGCTAGATTGGCTAAACAATCATCATAAGTGTCTCCAACTACTGAAAAGTCATCCATAGATACTTCTAGACAATTCTCAAACATGTCAATAAAAATTGCCATCATACATCTTTGAAATGTAGCAGGTGCATTACATAAACCAAATGGCATGCGTCTAAATGCAAACATACCGTACGGGCAGATGAATGTCGTCTTATGTTGATCTTTCGAGTGCTACTGTAATCTAATTATACCTTGAGTATCCATCGAGGAAACAGTAGTAATCTCGTCCTACAAGTCTATCCAGCATCTGGTCCAAGAACGGCAAAGGAAAGTGATCTTTCCTTGTCGTCTTGTTCTAATCGATACAGATTCTCTATCCCGTAACCATTCTAGTCGGTATCAACTCGTTGTTGTCGTTCTCTACGACTGTGATACCTTTTTTTTTGGCACGCACTGGACCAGACTTACCTATAAACTGTTTAAGATGGGGTAAATTATACCCGCATCCAACCACTTGATAATTTCCTTCTTTACTACATCCTTCATGATGGGGTTCAGTCTCTGTTGTCCATCGATCGTCCCTTTTCCATCTTCTAGGATAATCTTGTGCATGCATACAGATGGACTAATATCGCAAATATTGGCTATGGTCCATCTGATGGCCTTCTTGAATTGTTTCAAAACTAAGATAAGTTTTTCTTCTTGCTTAGTGGTCAATTCTGCTAAAACAATCACAGGCAGAGTAGAAGTGTTACCTAAATAAATGTATTTTAAATGAAAAGGTAATACCTTGAGTTATAATTTAGGTGGTTCCATGATTAATGCTTTTAGCTGGGTGTAATCCCTTTTCTCTAATTCCAAAGATTCAAAACAGGATTGCGGATTAAATCCCCTTTGACTAGCTTCTAGCAAAGCTAAGTATTCATCCTTCTCTTTATCATTTGGGGGATCCGATGTCAAAATTTTTTCCAGTGGGTCATCAATACAGTTGAGTTCCTTCTCCACTATTAATTCCTCTAAATTGGATATCGCAGAACAATCATCCATTGTGTAAGGAAATCATATTGATGTAAAAACATTAAATGTTACTTGATCATCCTGAACACGCATAGTGAGCTCGCCCTTCTGCACATCAATAAGGGTCCTTCCAGTTGCTAGGAACGGCCTTCTTAGGATGATTGGTACTTTTTGTCTCCTTTAAAATCTAGAATTACAAAGTCAGTAGGAAAGATAAACTTATCTACACGTACCAATATGTCTTTGATTTTTCCTTCTAGATGTTCTAAGGATCGATCTGCTAGTTGAAGTGTAACTGTATTTGGTCTAACTTCTCCTATCCCTAGCTTTCAAAATATTGACATAGGCATCAAGTTAATACTTGCACCTAAGTCACATAATGCCTTACCACCATAGGTCACTCCAATGTTGCACGATATGGTAAAACATCCAGGATCCTTCAATTTTAGGGGTAGTCTGTCTTGAAGATATGCACTGCATTCCTTCGTCTGAGCTAACGTCTCAAATTCTCCAAGTCTTCATTTCTTGGACAAGATATCTTTCATGAACTTGATGTATTTTGCCATTTGCTCAAGTGATTCAACCAATGGGATGTTGATGCGAAGTTGCTTGAGTACATCAAGGAACTTCTTGAATTGAATCTCCTGACTCTGCTTCTGAAGTCTTTGAGGGTAGGGTGGTGATGGTTTCTTTACTCGAACTGGTAATGGTTGATTCATCTTCTGTGGTAATTTTGCATCTAATAGAGTTGTTAGTTGATCAGATTTAGTTGGTTATGAGATTACCTTGTCCGGTTCTGCAGATCCTGGTTCTTGTGAAACTGGAATTTCAGCACTCGATTGAACTTCCTCTGAGTCTTGAGCCTCAGCTTGCTCCTTTTCAGCTTCAATGGTATTGGGCTCTATCATTTTTCAACCCTCAGTGCCAGTTTATAGTGCTGCTTTCCCAGATTTCTTAGATTTTCCATATCACTGGGCAAGGTACCCTGTGGTCGGTTTCTAAGTTCAGTTGCAAAGCTGGCCCATTTGGTTTTCTAGATTCTTCAATGTAGCTGCTTGGCTCTGGATTAAGGCATCATTCTTTGCCATGTATGCCTTCAGCAAACTCTCCAAGCTATTGGATATTTTAGCTTGAACTGGTTTCTGAACTTGTTGAGGGAAACTAGGTAGCTAGGTTGGTCTGGGTTGGGTGTAAGCGGTACTGGTTCCAGCCCCTTGGTTACTCTATGAGAAATTCGGGTGGTTTCTCCACAATGGGTTATAAAAATTGGATTGCAGCCCTTACCTTCCTCAGTTTTGGTTCTGATTACCCATGTAGTATACAGATTCTGGGTTCGATAGACATTATTTAAACAAATGTCCCTCCCCACAATAGACACAGGCTATATTCTGAAATTGATTAGGCGGCTGTGCTGCAAAACTGTAACATCCTAAAATCTAGGGGTCTGTAAAATTTGTGCAATTGCATGTTATGCTGGTTCTGTGTGTTGTTTAAAGGTGTTTAGGGTTTTCCATATCATCTTTTCTCATCTATCCGTTTTGCTTTCTTCGTTTGCACTCTCTTCTCCATAGGCTAAATTTTTCCCTCCTCTCCATTTGGAATCAGTTTGTTTAATCTTTGCCGTTAGTTGGAATCGGGTGGCCTGAAACATGAGGGGCTTGTGTCTGCCAAATCTATCTTGGCTATTCAGCATTGTGGTAAGCACAAGGTAATACCTTTTCATTTATTTCTTTCTTTCTATCGGTTCTTTTGTTTCTCATCTCTTTAAAGTTAAATCTATTCTTCTTGCAAGGCCAAACCTCTTCTTCTCATTCAACTCATCTCTGACCTGGGGCCGAATCCGTTGGACTGCTAGTATACCCCTTATCGCTTTGTTGGTCTTGGTCTTCGAAGGTTTGTGGGTAAGTGGCTTTAAGATCGATATGGGTGCCTTGGGTTATTTCTTTTTCAAGCTGAAAGGTGCCTATGTATTAAGTTTGATTTGATTTTTTATGGCTAATAGTTTTCCTTGGTTCCAGAATTGCAAGGGACTCATTTTCGTGAGGGAGTAAAACTAAACATTAAAGTGTAGCTAAGAATTTCCGTTATTCTAGGTAAGTAGAATGATATGTGGTCGATTTCAACTTAGGGCTATATCTTATTATTGATTGAGACTAATGGTTAAAGGATATGGTTTCATAGGTGCGTAATCTCGAGGGTTCAACCTACACTTGTAGCAGGTGTGTAAGCTCACACTCTTTGAAATGCATAATTGCAATGATCTGTGAGTCAGCCAAAAGCCAAAAAGCCGAAGAACCGACATCTACGCCCACACAAGCGTGTGAGCGCTCGTAGTAGAAAATTGGGATATGAGTAGTGGTGGTAAGGCGCAAAGGGTGTTACGAGCACTCAAGCAAAATTGAGGCGGTAACAGGCCTAACCGAGCCAAACGGGCTTAGCGAGCCCAATGGGCTATTCGGCCCAACTTGGGCAAAATTGTAAGAAAACTATTCAAGGGTAAGTGCAGTTGCAGAATTTGGAAACTCAAGACTAAAATCTTGCGAAATGGGCCACACATGAGTGTGGGCCTGTTTGGGCCCAAAATGGATTTTAGGCCCAATAGCTTCGTAGAGACCCAGAAAGGGTTTTGTGTCGCTCGAGGCAACAGAAGGCCTTCGGAAAGGCCGTAAATACAAAATTATTGAAATACCCCTGAAGGGTAAATGACCGTTATACCCTTAATGGTAGGTTAGGAGATATGTATGATATATGTATATGATTGACTATGATTTGACAAACTGCATACACAGATTATTATGTCATGATATTTTGCATGGGATAGGGATATTGATGATCGGGAAAGTGTAATCTCGTGGCTCTGCCACATATTCTGGTGGCTTTGCCATAATCTGTATAGTGGCTATGCCACATATATTCTATTATTCTGATGGCTTCGCCACAAATTAGGTGGTTAGTAGCGTGACTGCCATCGAGGTGTGTAGCGGATGGAGGGTTGATTGTAGAAATCCTCACAGGTGTGTTGGGCTGGTACGGGTGGTGTGTAACGGACGAATTTTTAGGTTGGGTTGCATTACATGTATTATCTATTTTACCATGCTAATAGGGCTAAGGCCCAGTTTGATTCTGTATGGGCCTCAGTCCAGTTCACTTCTGTTTGGGCTAAGGACCAGTTTGCTTTTGTGGGCTCGAGCGTAGTTAGTGACCGATTAGGGGATTACACACTAAGTTCTTGTAACTCACCCCTCTGCATAATCTTGTAGGTGATCCTTAGCACTGAGGATTTGGAGCTGTAAAGTACTCCGTGGTGGCCATACATCCAGATTTTAGTAAATTTCCATTTTACTTTACTTTGAGATTTATTTAAATTTGGGTTTAATATTTTGTAATAAGGCCATTGGACTTAAGGTTTCTTTTAAACTTTCATTTTCATTATTGCTTATTATTGTATGTTTTAATATGAGGGTTTTCCTAAAAACTTTGATAATTGTTTTCCAAAATCTCACGTTTTCTGCAACTCACTAAATCAAATTTCTGTTGTAAACAAAGTTTTCGAAATTAATGACAAGAATAACATTTTTACAAGAATACCATAAAAACAAAATTCTGATTTCCACGAACGACAAAGCTCGATGTTTCAAAAAGAATGCAAACTTTTTAACGAAGGCGCACTAGTTTTTAAACACCTCTCCATGTGACACTGACAAACTGTAAAAGTAACATATTTAGGCCTACATTTGGTATGCTTTTGGGATGATTTAGCCCTGATTTATGTAAAAAGGTGCTTTTAATCCTTTCTTTTCATGTTTATGCTAAGGAAAGCACCCGAGGATGAAAAGAACAAGAAACAGGCTTAAAACAGGCCAATTTGGGGCAAAGAGGAAAATCGACACGGCCTAAACTTCAAGCAACACGGCCGTGCTTCGACAATTAACTAAGACACGATCATGCCACAATTTACACGATCGTGCCCCAATCAACAGAATCGAGACACAGCCTGAAAATGATTTACACGGGCGTGTACCATGGCCATGCCCCTACCGTGGGAAAGAGCAATTTCACTCAGATTTGGATACTTGAGGCAAAGAAACACATTCCAAAGCTTGTTTAAACACGGAGTAAGAAGTATAATTGAATTGGGACACTTAGAGGCCAAGTAAAACATTCCAAAAGTCTATATAAACACCTTAAGTGTATCCTGAAGGGGAGCGGTTAGCTAGGCCAAGGAGCTGAGCCAAAAGCTTAGATTTGTGGGAATTACTCGAAGATAGCCAGTGGATCCATCTCAAGGAGCTAGAATTCTACTCAATATGGTGAATTTCTCCTTCAATTCCTCTAGGGGGTTTTAGGGATTTATTATGTTTTGTTTTATCTTTTCTCTTGAGATATTTTCTTTATTCATTATGAACTAAACCCTTCAGATACCTGAAGGGGATGAAACCTAGATGAATCTTGTTATTGATTTCTGAATTATATGATAAATACTTAGTTTGTTCTTAATTATGCATGCTTAATCCAAATCTAATGTGCTTAGGTGGAGGAGGAATAGACCCTGCTTAAGTGTAGATCTAGCATAATTAAGCGGAGTTGATCGCACGCCTAGAGATAGGGTGACGAGATTTTGCCGGATGAGGGTGAAACCTAATATGGGAGTCCATAGATCGATTTAATGATATTATAGGGGGTTATTATAAGAGAACGAGAGTTCCACTAATTAACCTAGGGTTAGATGTTATTCACCTCGAGAGAGGGTTTAATATACGTTAGGGAGTCTTACGGATCAAACTAAGTGAATAAATCGTATGGTTCAGTGTTAAGTAACAAGTGAAGTTTAGAAGGATTCTTCCCGAGGGTATCGTCTTAATCAACTGAGTTTTCCAAAAGTTATTTTCCAAATCGCTCTTTTTATCTTTGTGCCTTTAGCTTAGTAGTCATTAATTTAGATTAAAACAACTTCACTCCATATTTTAGGCTGGATAATAGAAAGAAAGTGAGTATTAGTACTTTTAGTTCCTTTGGGTTTGATAATTCGGTCTTGCCTAAGTTATACTACTATTTGATAGGTACACTTGCCTTTAATCATTATCAGAGTTAGTTTCCAGGTTAGATCATATTCATTAAAAATTTTAAAACTCAAAAAAACAACAATCAAGTTTTTGGTGTGGTCGCCGGGGAACTAAAATATTAAGAAAGCTCTATTTTTATTACTTTAGCCATTATTTTTATTTTTATTCTTATTTCACAATTTATTTTATTATTTTTGCTAATTTTATTATTTTCTTTTTTTTTTCTAGCAGGTACCTCTAGTTTATGACTAGAAGGAACCCGACAAGACCTCTAGTATACGATAGTGAAATTGAAGCTAACACTCGGAGAAATCGCAGAGAAATTAGGCGAGCCCTAAATTACACAGAAGAAGAGCGAGAAGACAAATCCAATCCTACTGAAGGGATGGACAAGAATAATCCACCACAAGATGTGGAAGAAAACAATGCTCCGCGTACTATGTATGATTCTGCTAAACCTCATTTAACAGGAGCTGAATCTAGTATTGTTAGGCTTGCTATAGTTGCTAATAATTTTGAATTAAAGCCTAACACAATACAAATGATTCAACAATTTGTTCAATTTCATGGTTTGCAGGATGAAGACCCGAACACTCATATAGCTAATTTTTTAGAGTTCTGTGATACTTTCAAAATAAATGGCGTTTTTGATGATGCCATTTGTCTTCGGTTATTTCCTTTTTCATAAAAAAATAAAGCCAAACAGTGGTTGTACTTGTTACCACGAGGATTAATCACTACATGGGACCAAATGACCGAAAATTTTTTATTAAAATATTTCCCACTTGCCAAAATGGCCAAATTACCGAATGACATCTCTTCTTTTGTGCAGATGGATTTAGAGACATTATACGATGCATGGGAGAGATACCAGGATCTCTTGAGAAGGTGTCCACACCATGGTCTACCCTTGTGGTTACAAGTCCAAACTTTCTATAATGGTGTAAACCCCTCAACGAGGTAGCTAATCGATTCAGCCGTTGGTGGAACCCTGAACAACAGAACTCATGAAGTAGCCTACGAGTTCATTGAAGAGATGTCACTGAATAACTATCAGTGGCAAGTTACAAGGAAAAAACTTACAATATCAGCTGGAGTTTACAACCTCAATGTAGTGACCATGCTATTAACACAGGTAGAGATGATGAATCAAAAGCTAGAAAGTTTGTGTTCTTTGCAGGTACATCCAGTCATGCAATGCAACGCAAGTGGAACTGTGGCGAATCTTGAGTACCCACCCTACCAACCGGACGCAAAAACTGAATAGATGAACTATATAGGCAATAATTTCAAATCCTATAATAATCCTTATAGTAATACTTACAATCCAGGTTGGAGGAACCACCCAAATTTTTTATGGGGAGGCCAAGGAAACTAAGGAATTCAAAGACAACAACCTCCTCAAAATTTCCAAAATCAGCCATATCCGCAAGAAAACAATCCAAACCTCGAAGAGATTGATCGTATAAAAAAAATCAAGTTTTAATATTTATAAAAGAGTGATCGAACCTGTAGACTAACTGTGACAACAATAGAGGCAAGTGCACCTATCGAACAGTAGTATAGCTCAGGCAAGAATACCTTATCCAACCTAAGGGAACCTAAAAGTACTACTACACACTTTCTTTCTATTATTTAGCCTAAAATATGGAGTGCTTGGATTATTAAACTAATGAAATACTTAAACTAAATGCAAAGACAAAAGAATGAATTGGAGAAAGACTTTAAGAAAACTCAATTGATAAAGACGATACCTTCAGGAAGAATCCACCTATGACTTCACTTATTATTTATTCCCCAAACCATATGATTTCTTTACTTAGCTTGATCCGTGAGACTCCCTAACCTATATTAAACCCTCTCTCGAGGCGAATAACGTCTAACCTTAGGTCAATTAGTGGAACTCTCGTTCTCTTATAATAACCCCCTAAGGAAGCAGTAAATCGATCAATGGATTCCCATATTAGGTTTCACCCTAATCTGACAAAATCTCGTAACCCTATCCCTAGGTGCCCGATCAACTCCGCTCAATTATGCTAGATTTACTCTTAGGCGGGGTCTATTCCTCCTCCACCTAAGCACATCATATTAAATTAAGCAACATAATTAAGAATAAACCAAGTACTTATCATATAATTTAGAAATTAAATAACAAGATCCATCATAGGTTTCATCCCTTTCAGGTATCTGAGGGGTTTAATGCAAAACTAAATACGAAAACATCTCAAGAGTAAAGAATAAACAAAACAAAAAAAACTCCTAAAACCCCCAACCCCCTGAAGGAATTGAAGGAGAGATCCTACGTCTTGAATGGAGTTCTGACTTCTTGAGATGGATCAACTGGCTATCTTTAAGTGACTCCCTAAAAGATGAATGCTTCGGCCTAAAAGCCTCTGCTAAAAAAAACTTCCTCTTAATGTCTGCCTTGGGTTGTTTATATAGGCTTTGGGATGCTATACTTGGCTCCTAAGTATCTCCTTCAAGTAGAATTACTATTAGGGTGTTTGAGTAGACTTAGAAGTATGTTTCTTTGGCTTCAAGCATCCAATTTCGAGTGAAATTGCTCATTCCCGCGGTAGGGGCACGCCCATGGCACACGCCCGTGTAATTTCAGGGTTGGGCCGTGCCTTGATTCTGTCAATTTGGGCACGACCATGTAGATCACCAGGCACGCCCGTGTGTGGTAATGAGATGATGCACGGCCGTGCAACTCTTGAGTGGGGCCGTGCTCTAGGTAACTGTGGAGACACAGTCGTGTAGGCTTTGGGCCAGGCTGTGTCGGTTTCTTGCTAAGGCCCAATTACTCCGTTTTAAGCCCGTTTTGTGTTCTTTTTATCCTCGGGTGCTTTCCTGAGTATAAACATGAAAAGAAAGGATTAAAAGCATCTTTTTACATAAATCAAGGGCTAAATTATCCAAAAGTATACCAAATATGGGGTTAAAATTTGTTACTTTCACGATTTATCAAATAACCTCACACTTAAGCCTTTGCTTGTCCTCAAGCAAAATTCACCTTTGCTTGTCCTCAAGCAAAATTCTCAACTTACAATTAAAACGAACTTTCCATAATTCATAATTCCTATCGACAATGTCTCATCATAATTCATAGATAATTTATACATGGATAATTCAACTCAAAGAACCCTAAAGATTCAATTACGATAAGTCACATTTTTATGGCATGAAAACATAGGTATCTCCCCTTATCTAAGTGATTACCTTTAATTCAAAGCCGATAAGGATTAACATCCTCACAAAAGGTTCACTCAAATCACTCAAAGGTGTTTAAGGTTCAAGAATAAGCGCTCTAAGTCGAACCTGAAAAGTTAATCCCATAAGCTTGCCTGAAAATCAAATCTCCACCACTGTATATGAGATGACACACAGATCAAAAGGTCTTTAATCAAGGTTGTAACGGGGCTAGGGTTAAAATATGTGGATACAGGCTAAATTAGAGGTTATAATCGAGATTGAATTGACTAATTACCTAATCAAAAAAATAATGAACTAAATATGAATATTCACATCAAATAAAAAGCTAACAATATCTATAAGAGTATTTTCATCACTCAAATTTTGAAAATACTATAATACGAGCTTTTTCTTTAACAATTGGAATTTTAAATGCTCTAAGCTTTTTTATTATACTACTAATATTGACTATACTTGGATTTTTTTAAGAACAAACTAAAATAAACATAATAGAAGAAGGAACTTTGAAATAACCTAATTCGGCAATTGATCAAATCAATTCTCGATAAAGGGGTAGTCAAATGAATGTTGATAACAAATACAAAGGGATTTTGGGTTAATATTAGTGGGTGAGTCAATAAAAAGGTTGTTAGGATTCAACGGGGTTCACTAAGGGTTAATTATGTGGGTAGGCTTTTTAGTTGTTTGAATGGGTTAAAACCTAGGTGCCTTTATCATCTCAGTATATCAAATCAAAAGTATGGTCTCGACATGTATAGACGAGGCAAGTTCTAGAATAATAGTTCAAAGTTGACACACTCATAAAGTGATCACGAAAAAGAATATATACTCTATAAGGCTCAGAATCTCACAAAAATTATGGGTGTTTTTGACATCAATCCTTATAAATTCCAAATTTCAAGGTAATACTCAAATTAGGTTCAACAACCTATCAATTTTAATTTTTAGAAAGTAGACTTATCATGCTCGATTCTCTAGTATTCTTCAAATTTAATTATCAATGCACAATTAGCTAAGACTTATTCTAAAACATATCAATAAAAATCATAAATCATTAGAAATTTCATCCTAATTAATAATATGAGAAAAATACTTAAGATCAAGACTAATTTCAGGGTTTTGAGAATTATGCAAAAAGTTAGGCACTATTACCCCCACACTTAAGATGTACATTGTCCTCAATGTACAAAGATAGATAATGAAATTTATGTGCCAAATCAAAAAGATAAGTGGGGAAAGTAATACTCCCTGAAATCTGGATGATCCCGGAGTTTGTGTGTGTAAGGTGTGTAATTCTGCAAAGTCACTTTGTTAACGAGCTTGTAGTATATAATTGGTTAGGGATTCTTAAGAAATTAGATAGCCAATGGTAAATGAGAGGAAAGGAAAAATTTTAATACTAGTAAAAGTTCAAATTTAAACGCAACATCAAATGAAAAGTTTTAAAATAAAGGAAGTAAATGATAGATATATGAAAGAGAGGATTTAGAGGTCCTCATCGTCGACTGGATCCTGTGGCGGTGTTGGTGGTGATATGTGGAAGTGATGGCGATTTCTTTGAAGGGTAGCCTCGATCCCATCAAAATGTCGCAAAGATGTCGAGAATTATCGGGTGCGATCGCTTTCGAATCGTGTGAGGCGTACAGAGATATCTGCCATGGAGGCTGTTGGAGAGGATTGCTGCTGGCTTAGGACTGGTGGGACATCATCAGTGATGTCCTCAAGCACCTCCTCGGTTGTGTCAAGTCTGTATTGAGGGAGACCGGTGCCTCGACGGTGCTTGATCATCTTCATGTGGAGCATCATCGGGATGCCTTGTGGTGCCATGTTCCCTATCAGTGTAAGAGAGGCAATCTGATTGTTGGTGTTGAGGAGATTGAAATGTCGGGCTAGTCTTGTGATGTAAGGCCCCATTGACAGGATTCCTTTCCTTTGCTGATCAGTTTGGTGCTGCATTGCGCATGCAATGAAGTATGCCATGTCGAAAACATGTCCTTCAAACATGCATGATAAGAAATAAACATCTTGTTTGTTGATGACGCTAGTACTTTTTTTGCGACCTGTAACAATATGAGCAAGAATAGCATAAAGATACCTGAGAGGTGGAGGACGCTTTGGAGCGACTCGAGTTGTAGTCGCGTTTAGTGGGTTGTAAGTTGCGCCAACATGCAATAGGGGTGCAGTGGAGTTCTCTGTTTAACTCGAAAAGTGGATTTTCTTCTATAAATTTCAGCGTATAAAGTCTGAGTGCCGATCCAAATTGAGGTACGCTTAATCGACGTACTGTGCCCTCTAGGCGGAATTAGATTGTGCCAGCATCATCAAATTGTGTCATTACCGTCTGTAGGGTGAATGTGGTTCAGAACTTCGAGAGTGAGTTCCAAGTATGTGGGTTCCACAATCGCAAAAAATTACTCCCATGGTTCCGTTGAGATGAGAGCTCGAACATCTCCAGCAAGTTTGACTTGTTGTAAGGCATTCCAATCTATGCATCTACCGGTTCTGAGGGGTCTATCCCGAAATATTTTGTATCATTCTTCCTGAGTTGGTTGAGGGAATCTGAGGAATGGATGTTGGAGTTTGGTGGAAGCATTTTCAGATGATAATCTGGGCCTCTTCCTTTTCTTGCTCAAGACGGCTCTTTTAACGCGTGAAGACGACATAATACCAGGCACAGTGGTGGTTGGCAAGCATGGTGGGGTGCGATGGTGGTGCTGGGTTCTTCAGCAAGCATAGGCATGGCCTAGTAAGGGGGTGTGCTACGGGCGTGTGGTTGGGTTTGATTAGTATTCTGAGAAGAATGATCGGAAGGAGGTGAGTTGGAGGGATGTGGGTGATTTAGTGGCTGGATTTGAAGAAGTGGGGGGGTGGAATTTGATTTTAGGGTTTGGGTTTGGGGAAGAGGATAGCTATTCTTATAAATAGGGTCTGAGGCACGGTCTTTCGACACGCCCGTGTCATTTTAAACTAGCCCGTGCTTTTTGTGATTTTTGGGTTTTAGGCGCGTTTAGATGGGTTTGCCACGGCCGTGTCAATGTTTGCCACGCCCGTGTTATGATTCAGACAGTTAGGTCAAATGGGCGTGTGTAGCCCATGCTTAATAAGTATGTTTGCACGGTCGTGGGCATGGTTGTGTTCTAGCCGTGCTCGATAAGTCAGCAGCTTCACATGGTTAGGTCAAATGGGCATGTGTAGCCCGTGCTTAATAAGTCAGTATGTTCACACAGTCGTGGGCACGGCCGTGTTCTAGCCGTGCTTGATAAGTCAGTAGCTTCACACGTTTGAACGACACGAGCGTGTCTTATATCGCAGCCCATGTTTGTTGAAATGAATTTTTCCCTATTTGTGCACAGATCCTGCCGCGCCCGTGGTGTGTCCCCTGCCTTATACACGGTCGTTAGCACGCCCGTGTTCAAGGTGGTGTAAAATGCTTGCTTTTTTGTTAGATCATTTTAGAAAGATTTTAGAAAGACCAAGTCAATGTTAGTGTGTTAGCACTAGGGTTGCCTCCCGAGAAGTGCTTGTTTATAGTCTTAAGCTAGACTTTCCTTGTTTTCAATATTAAAGGAGGTTTCGTGGAGCAGAAGATCCTCTCTGATATTTCCAGGATCTGCATCATTATAAATTTTAAGTCGATGACCATTTACCTTGAATGTGGCTTTTATGGGATGAATTACCTCAATGGTGCCATATGGAAAGATTGTTTTGATCATGAATGGGCCTGACCATCTTGACTTTAGTTTTCTCGGGAATAGTTTAAGCCTTGAATTATATAATAGGACCAGGCCTCCTACTTTGAATGGTTTTGATCACTTGAGATGAGCATCATGGCGTCGCTTTGTTGCTTCCTTGTACAGCTTTTGAGTTTTCATAGGCTTCGCTCTCCATTCATCCAAATTTCGTTTATCTCAGATCATTCTTCTCTTTCCTACAATTGTGAGGTCAAGATTCAAAATTTTGTTGCCCAAAAGCTTTGTGTTCTAAGCTTAAATGGTAGATGACAGCTTTTCCCGTATACAAGTTTGTATGGGGATGTTCCTAGAGGTGTTTTGAATGCTATTCTACAGGCCCATAAAGCATCATCTACCTTAACTACCCAATCTTTTCTATTTGATTCAACTATTTTTTCTAGGATGCGCTTAAGCTCTCGGTTTGTTACCTCAACTTGTCCGCTAGTTTGAGGATGATATGGGGTGGCTGTTCTATGACATACTCCATATTTATTTAGAACTTTTCAAATAGTATGACATGTAAATGGGTACCCTATCACTAATGATGGTTCTAGGTGTCCCAAATCGGGAAAATAGTTTCTTGAGAAATTTAACTACTACCCTGGCATCATTGGTAGGTAAGGCTTATGCTTCTACCCATTTTGACATGTAATCAACTACTACTAGTATGTATTTATTTCCAAATGAACTAGGGAAAGGTCCCATAAAATCAATACCCCATATATCAAATATTTCACATGACAACATATATGTTTGAGGCATTTCATCATGTTTAGAAATATTACCTATTCTTTGGCATTTATCACACGTAGTAACGTACCTGTTGGCATCTTTAAATAGAGTAGGCCAAGAATAACTTTGATTTGAGTATTTTGTGTTTGTCTTAATACCACCGTAATGTCCCCGATGGTCCCGAATGACAATGTTCCGTGATTTTGCTTGCTTCTCTCTTTGTAATGCATCTTCGATTACCTTATCTCGCACATATGCGAAAGAAAGGATCTTCCCAAAAATAATTTTTCACATCAGTGAAGAATCGCTTCTTTTGGTGATGTGTTAATTTTCTTGGCAAGACGTTAGCTGCTAAATAATTCACAATATTTGCAAACCATGGTACTTTAGAATGCGTTAAAGAAAAGAGTTGTTCTTCAGGAAATGAATCATTTATTTCTTATTCATCAAGCTTTTTAGTGTGTGGTTTTTCGAGTCTTGAGAGGTGATCTGCCGCCAAATTCTCAGCTCCCTTCTTATCTTGTATCTCCAGATCAAATTCCTGTAATGGTAAAATCCATCGTATGAGTCTAGGTTTTGCATCAGGTTTGGTTAAAAGATAATGAAGAGCTGAATGGTCAGTGTAAATGACAACTTTTGATAATATTAGATATTTTCTAAATTTGTCAAAAGCAAAAACTACAGCTAGCAGTTCTTTCTCGGTCGTGGTGTAATTCTCTTGCGTGGGTGTTAATGTTCTGCTAGCGTAGTAAATTGGCTGAAAATGCTTGTCTCTTCATTGTCCCAAAATTACACCTACTGCAAAGTCACTTGCATCACACGTTAGTTCAAAGGGTAAATTCCAATCAGATGCGATTATAATTGGTGCATTTATTAATTTATCTTTAAGGACATTAAATGCATCTAAACATTCTTGATTGAAATTAAAAGGGGCATCTTTTTCTAGTAATTTTGTCAAAGGCTTAGCTATTTTAGAAAAGTCTTTAATGAATCTTCTATAAAAACCTGCATGTCCTAAGAAGCTTCTAATAGCCTTCACCGAACTAGGAGGAGGTAATTTTCTATGGTTTCAACTTTCGCTTTCTACCTCAATCCCTTTTCTAGAAATCTAATATCCTAAAACAATCCTTTTCTAACCATAAAGTGGCATTTTTCCCAATTCAGAACAAGGTTTGTTTCTTCACATCTAATTAGAACTTGTTTTAAATTTTTAAGGAAAAGTTGGAAAGAATTATCGAATACCGAGAAATCATCCATAAATATCTCCATGATGTCCTCTACAAGTTCGTCAAATATTACCAACATACAATGCTGAAAAGTGGTAGAAGCATTACATAATCCAAAGGGCATTCTTCGATAAGCAAACATATCGTATGGGCATGCAAATGTTGTCTTTTCTTGGTCTTCAGAAGGTATGGGAATTTGGAAATAACCAGAGATTCCGTCCAAGAAGTAGTAGTACATATGCCCAGATAGTCTTTCTAACATTTGATCAATGAAAGGTAGAGGAAAGTGATCTTTTCTGGTGGCATCATTCAGCTTTCTATAGTCTATATAGACTCTCCAACCTATAACTGTTCTTGTGGGAATTAAATTATTCTTTTCGTTGGGCACTACCGTCATTCCTCCTTTCTTTGGAACTACCTGCACAGGACTTACCCAAGTGCTATAAAAAATAGGATAAATTATTCCTGCATCTAGAAGTTTAATTACCTCGGCTTTGACCACTTCTTTCATGTTGGGGTTTAATCGTCTCTGAGGTTGCACACACGGTTTATATTCTTCTTCCATTAAAATTTTGTGAGTGCGAGCAGGGCTTATTCCTTGATGTCGAAAATTTTCCAAGCTATGGCTTTCTTGTGTTCTCTTAGTACCTTTATCAGCTCCTCCTTTTCCTTGGGGTCTAGTTCTGAAGAGATGATTACTGGTAATGTAGAATTGTCCCCGAGGAATACATATTCTAAATGTTTTGGTAACTATTTTAATTCTAATTTGGGTGGCTCTTCGATGGAGGGTTTTTGTTTTAATACGTCATCTTCTTCAATGTTGTCTTCTATCATTTGTCTGAATGATGATGTATTCAAACTAATCTCATTACCTTCGTCCTCTTCCCCCTCTCCTTGAGGCGGACACAATTCCATCGTGTCATCCTGCAGGATTTCGTAATGAATTTTTAATAATATGATCGATGAGTGTTAACAAAATAACAGAATCATCTTGCTCTTTAGAATATCGCATGGCATCATAAATTTGGAAAATAATTTCTTCATCACCTATCCTTAATGCTAGTTTGCCATCCCCTACATCAATAATAGCTCTAGCAGTGGCTAAAAAAGGACGCCCTAAGATTAAAGGAACATTAATGTCCTCATCCATGTCTAACACAACGAAATCAATGGGAAAAATAAATTTATCAATTTTTACCAAGACATCTTCAATAACCCCTCTAGGATATTTAATAGATCTATCCGCTAATTGAATGCTCATCCTAGTGGGTTTTGGTTCCCCAAGATCTAGCCGTTTAAATAATCAATAAGGCATTAAGTTGATACTAGCGCCTAGATCTGCTAAGGCTTTTCATGATGTTTAAACTACCAATTAAGTAGGGAATAGTGAAACTCCCTGGATCTTTTAACTTCCGTGGTAGTCTATTTTGGAGAAGGGCTGAACATTCTTCATTAAGCTCCACCTTTGATACTTCCTCAAGCTTCCTTTTGTTTGTGAGAAGTTCCTTTAAGAATTTTGCATATTTGGGCATCTGGGAAATAGCTTCAACGAAAGGCAAGTTAATATGTATCTGTTTAAAGAGTTCAAGGAACTTACCATATTGAGCATCCAATTTTTCTTTCTTCAATTTTTTTGGATATGGAATTTGTGTTCTATTTTCTCTATGCAATGTATTGTCATTCTCAACTTTTACATTTTTTTTCTTGATGACATATGTGGTGTCTTTCTTTGTGGCCCAACTAGCTCTTTGCCACTCCTTAGTGTGACTGCCCTTACTTGCTCTGTGTCTTTGGAAGAAATTTCTATTCTTAATTCACATACTATTTCAGTAAGTATTCCCACTGACGTAATGAGCTCTCCCACCTGAGTCTTGATTTCCTTGAGTAAGATTTGCTGTTCATCAAGTGTTGCTTCCATCATTTGGAGACGAGAATCTATAACTGCCATGATCTTTTTAGCATCTCCTCAAGACTTGGCTTCTTTTCCTGTGGATAGGATTGATTTTGGTAATTTGGAGTGAGTTGCTACCTTTGATTTCCTTGTCCTCCCCACAAAAAATTTGGGTGGTTCTTCCAACCTGGATTGTAAGTGTTACTATAAGGATTATTATTAGATTTGAAATTGATACCTATATAGTTTGTCTGCTTGTTATCTGCTCCTGGTTGGTAAGGTGGGTACTCAGAATTTGCCACATTCCCCCTCGCTTCGCATTGCATAACTGGATGTACCTGTGAAGAACATAAATTATCAAGCTTTTTATTCATTAACTCCATTTGTGTTGACAACATTGTCACTGCGTCTATGTTAAAAACTCCGCTGATTTTGTCGGTTTAGCCCTTGTAATTTGCCATTGATAGGTGTTCAATGACATCTCCTCAATAAAATCGTAAGCTACTTCAGGAGTTTTGTTGTTCAAAGTTCCACCGGCTGATGAATCAATCATTTGCCTAGTTGGAGAATTCACACCATTGTAGAAAGTTTGGACTTGAAGCCACAAAGGTAATCCGTGGTGTGGGCATCTCCTTAGGAGATCCTTATATCTTTCCCATGCATCATATAATGTTTCTGTGTCATTCTGCACAAAAAAAGATATATTATTCCTAAATTTAGCCATTTTGGCCGGTGGAAAATATTTTAAAATAAATTTTCCAGTTATTTGATCCCATGTGGTGATTGACCATCGTGGTAACGAGTTCAACCACTGCTTTGCTTTGTTCTTTAATGGAAAAGGAAATAACCGAATACGTATGGCATCGTCAGAAATGCCATTTATTTTAAAGGTATCACATAATTCTAAAATATTAGATATATGAGTGTTTGGATCCTCATCCTGCAAACCATCAAATTGAACAAATTGTTGAATCATTTGTATTGTGTTAGGCTTTAATTCAAAATTATTAGCAGCTATAGCGGGCCTAACAATACTAGATTCTGCTCTTGTCAAATTAGGTTTAGCATAATCATACATAGTACGCGGAGCATTCTATTCTTGCACATTTGGTGGATTGTTCTCGTCCATCCCTTCAGTAGGATTGGATCTTTGCTATTCTTCTCTTTGATAGTCTAGGGCTCGTCTTATTTCTCTGCGATTTCTGCGAGCGGTAGCCTCAATGTCACTTTCGTATTCTAATGGTCCTTTTGGATTTCTTCTAGTCATAAACTAGAGGAACCTGATATGAAAAGAAAGAAAGAAATTTAGAAAAATAAAAACAAAAATATATGTATAAAAGAGAAATTTAAAAATAAAAATAATGGCTAAAGTAATAGAAATAGAGCTTTCTTAATATTTTAGATGTCCCCAGCGACGGCGCCAAAAACTTGATCGTGTCAAAACAGTCGAGTTTTAATATTTATAAAAGAGTGATCAAACCTGTAGACTAATTGTGACAACAATAGAGGCAAGTGCACCTATCGAACAATAGTATAGATCAGGCAAGAATATCTTATCGAACCTAAAGGAACCTAAAAGTACTATTACTCACTTTCTTTCTATTATTTAGCCTAAAATATGGAGTGATTGGATTATTAAACTAAAGAAATACTTAAACTAAATGCAAAGATAAAAGAATGAATTGGAGAAAGACTTTAAGAAAACTCAGTTGATAAAGACGATACCCTTAGGAAGAATCCACCTATGACTTCACTTATTATTTATTCCCCAAACCATATGATTTCTTTACTTAGCTTGATCGGTGAGACTCCCTAACCTATATTAAACCCTTTCTCGAGGCGAATAACATCTAACCTTAGGTCAATTAGTGGAACTCTCGTTCTCTTATAATAACCCTTTAAGGAAGCAGTAAATCGATCAATGGATTCCCATATTAGGTTTCACCCTAATCCGACAAAATCTCGTAACCCTATCTCTAGGCGCCTGATCAACTCTGCTCAATTATGCTAGATCTACTCTTAAGCGGGGTCTATTCCTCCTCCACCTAAGAACATCAGATTAAGTTAAGCAATATAATTAAGAACAAACCAAGTACTTATCATATAATTTAGAAATCAAATAACAAGATCCATCATAGGTTTCATCCCTTCAGGTATCTGAGGGATTTAGTGCATAACTAAATACGAAAACATCTCAAGAGTAAAGAATAAACAAAACATAAGAACTCCCTAAAACCCCCTAAAGGAATTGAAGGAGAGATCCTCCGTCTTGAATGGAGTTCCGACTTCTTGAGATGGATCAACTTGCTATCTTCAAAAGACTCCCTAAAAGATGAATACTTCGGCCTAAAAGCCTCTACCAAAAAAAAAACTCCCTCTTAATGTCTGCCTTGGGTTGTTTATATAGGCTTTGGGATGCTATACTTGGCTTCTAAGTATCTCCTTCAAGTAGAATTACTATTAGGGTGTTTGAGTAGACTTAGGAGTATGTTTCTTTGGCTTCAAGCATCCAATTCTGAGTGAAATTGCTCATTCCCGCAGCAGGGGCATGCCCATGGCACACGCTCATGTAATTTTAGGGTTGGGCCGTGCCTTGATTCTGTCGATTTGGGCACGGCCATATAGATCACCAGGCACGCCCATGTGTGGTAATGAGATGATGCACAGTTGTACAACTCGTGAGTGGGGCGTGCTCTAAGTAATTGTCGAGACACGGCCATGCAAGCTTTGGGACAGGCTATGTCAGTTTCTTGTTAAGGCCCAATTACTCCGTTTTAAGCTCGTTTTGTGTTCTTTTTATCCTCGGGTGCATTCCTGAGTATATACATGAAAAGAAAGGATTAAAAGTACCTTTTTACATAAATCAAGGGCTAAATCATCCAAAAGCATACCAAATATGGGGTTAAAATATGTTACTTTCATGGTTTATCAGAGACACTGACAAAATTCATGATAGACATAGAAAACTGTTTCAAAGATACTGAGAGAACACTTAAAGATCAACATGCGTCAGTTGAAAAACTTACTGAATCATTCGAGGAGTTCACTAAGTCGATTGGACTACTTACAAAGATGATCTGTGAAATACGGGTAGAGATTTTTTCTAAGGAAATAGAACAGGTAAAAGCAATTACACTAAGAAGTGGAAAGGAATTAGTTGAACTAAAGAAACAATTCCCACACGAAGATAGCAAAGCAATAGAAGAGGGAATTGAGGATGTAAATCCAGTATGCAAAGCAAGTAAACGACCAATCCCATATCCAGCAAAGTTAATGTAACACCCTAAACCCGACCTATGTTTATCTAGTATGTCACAGGGTGAAGTAAAATCAAGTCTTAGTTATACTTAAGAAAAACCAGCGATTTGAAAGAAAATTTTTTTGAGTATTTCATAGTCTTTTGAAAACATTGATGTTTTGATTAAAGAAACTCCACTTTTACCTTAATATTTGAACTGCCGTGGTGTCAAATTTGATAGAAACAATAACTAATAAAAACCAAAGTACAACTTTGAAAGGCCTTATTACATAACAAAAGTCCCAAATCAAAATAAACTTATAGTAATACTGAGACTATAAAAGAAAAGGCAAAAATCAAAATTACTAAAGTTCACGAGTGGTATCTCCGATGTATAGCCACCCCTGAGTCCTCCACGGCTCCAGTCCTCAATCGTTGGGAATCACCTGAAACATTTAATAAAAAGAGGGGGTGAGTTTACGAAAACTCAGTGTGCACTACCCTCATCGGTAAGAACATGCATCACAATAATCCGGGCCGAAGCCCATTACAGTAACGGTGGCAATTGGGCCTTAGCCCAAAATAGCCTCGGTTGAGCCTTAACCCATATCATATGTCACAGCAGATCATGTATGCAATGCGATGCAAACCTAGCCCAACCTAATTTTCCATTCACTACACACCACCCGTACTTACCAATCACACCAATGGGGATTCCTACAATCAACCCTCACCGTTACACACCATCGATGGCAGTCATGCTGCAGTTAGCTGCTCATCGTCGAATCGTGACATAGTCACCAGAACAGATCGTGGCAGAGCCATTACAATAGATCGTGGAAGAGACACTACAACAGATCATGGCAGAGCCACTACAACACTTCCCCTTTAATATCACAATCCCAACCCCATGCAAGCATAAGATACTGATATATGGTTTCAATAGGTTTCGGCATGCATGTATAGGATGCTCATCACATATAACATGTCATCTCATTAGAACCATCTATTAATATCACAGAAGTCACTAACCTGATGAATCGTTTTTACCCTCCACGGGGATTTTAATAGCCATACCGAGTTTTTGGCATTTAACAGAATATACATAACAAGACACTATAAATGGTGTGAGAAGTTACACACAATCACGCTAATCAACCCCAAAGGGTATAACGATAATTTTACCTACCGAGGGTATTTAAGTAATTTACCTACCAAGGGTAATTCGGTAATTCTACTCATAACTAATTCATGTATGCAGTGCATCTCGAACATAATCAATCATACAATTAACACAGACAACATTAGTACTACCACGAGGGTACAACGATCATTTTATTATTTAGGGGTAAAATGGTAATTTTGCAAACTGGGGGTATTTCGATAATTTTGCAAACCAGGGGTATTTTGGTAACTTCGTAAATAAGGGATATTTTTGGTAATTTTGTAAATCGAGGGTGTTTTGGTAATTTCATAAATCGGGGGTATTTCAATAATTTTGTAAACTGGGGGTATTTTGGTAATATTACAAATCAGGGTTATTTCGATAATTTCGTAAACTGAGGGTATTTCGGTAGTTTCACAAATTGGGGTATTTTGGTAATTTTGTAAAATAGGGGTATTTTGGTACTTTGCCAATATAAGGGTGTTTTAGTAATTTAACAAATTTTAGTGTATTTGGTCCCTCTTGGATTTTAGTTATGAAGTTTGGCCCAGCAACAAGTCCTCGCGGCTAAAGTGAACAGACACTACGCACCAGGTAGGATTCCAGAAAAGAGGAGGTGGGCCACTAGGGCCGCTTAAGTACCAAGCTCTTCCTAGATCCAATCCTAAATATGCGTACGCCCATTGCCACACTCCAACCCTGCAACTTGTTCACAGACATGTTTAATTAGAATTAAGTGTTATGGAATTTACGAGTTGTTCAAACTAGACCTAAGGTCAATAAACCCTAACATACATGCTTACGTCCCCATAAGTCCAAATCACTCCCTTACATACCATTAGGCCCATATCTCATCATATGGCCTATTAGGCCCAAAACAAATCCAATTCATGTATCATGCATGACTAATTCAATTCGTATAACCAACCAAACCATTTCATCAAACTTAGCCTCAGGGTCCGGTAGCCACTTTCGGCTTTGTCGATTTCGTGAGTGTAGTATTTGTACACACCTAGTAACCACGCGCGCTGCAAACCCCTTAGTCACGAACCTACAATCGACATCACCTAACGATTAATCATAACTTAATATACACTTATTGGAAACTGAAATCTCACCGTAACCTTACTGTGCACCTCACGTTCAAGTAGCCCTTCCTTCGCTACTATTGGCGATTATCCTCTAGGTCTGTACCCAAATGCTAACCAAGGTATATTAACTCTCCTCATAGAATGTGCTCTATATATAGCTAGCTTCTCACCTTTCTTCTTTGTATCTTTCGATGTGGGATCCCTCCATTAGCAGAGGTTAAATCCAACTCAAACTCTTCTTATCCAATACGCAAAATAAATACTCCTTTGCTTGTCATGAGATTCGAACCCAAGCTCCCTTGCACCCTTAGTGACGTCTTGCCACTAGACCACTCACTTTCTTGTGTCTAAAATCATGCGCAACTAAATATAACCCTATAGCAAAATTCTAGAGTCCATTTAAAAAGAAATCCCAAAATGCAAGAGCCAAGACTTGAACCTTGGACCTCTTTCTTTCCTTGTGGCGTCACCCCCTTATCCCTTATGTGGTGTCACTTTGCCACTACACCACACACTCCACTTGTGTCATTTTTTTCCACATTTTATTCTTAAAGCCTACCTACTAACTCCCAGGGTTTTATTCACCTAAAACCAAAATTTTCCTAAAGCCAAAGTTTGAACTCGGGACTTCATAGAAACCCTCTAACCTTCCAAAATCACTCACCTAATAGGTCCAACTAGTACTAAAGCCATTCTCTTGTTCCCAAAAATTTTAAACACTCCTACGACTAAAGCCCAATGGGCCCAATCCTACTAGGCCCAACTTTGGGATGTTACAAATCTACCCTCCTTAAAGAAATTTCGTCCTCGAAATTTCCAGCTATAGAAACAGTCGCACATCTTAACCTACAACACTACACTCACGCTGTGCACTCTGATTCTAAAACAGTAATACACTTTCTAACTTAAGCTTTGAACCTCTTCATACAACCAAATATCTAATACAGAAGCAAACAGATATTTAACACTCATACATAAAAATTTTCCATTCAAATATCACATATAAAACATACACAGAATAATTACCATCATTATAGCATATAATAATAAGTAAGCGGACTTACGGATTTGGTGCCGGAGACTCGGGTACCATACTTCCAATAAAGATACTTTTTTAAACCAACTTTCAAACAACTTTGAAAAAACATTTTTTTGAACCCATTCCACAGTCGAGTTTTGTAACCTAGGCTCTGATACCATAATTGTAACTCCTCAAACCTGGCATATATGTTACGACCGAATCTGGTATGTCACAGGGTGAAGTAAAATCAAGTCTTAGTTATACTTAAGAAAAATCAGAGATTTGAAAGAAAATTTTTTTTGAGTATTTCGTAGTCTTTTGAAAACATTGATGTTTTGATTAAAGAAACTCCACTTTTACCTTAATATTTGAACTACCGTGGTGTCGAATTTGATATAAACAGTAACTAATAAAACCAAAGTACAACTTTGAAAGGCCTTATTACATAACAAAAGTCCTAAATTAAAATAAACTTATAGTAATACTGAGACTATAAAAGAAAAGGCAAAAACCAAAATTACTAGAGTTCACGAGTAGTATCTCCGATGTATAGCTACCCCGAGTCCTCCACGGCTCCCAATCCTCAATCACTGGGAATCACCTAAAACATTTAATAAAAAGAGGGGGTGAGTTTACGAAAACTCAGTGTGCACAACCCTCGTCGGTAAGAACATGCATCACAATAATCTGGGCCGAAGCCCATTACAGTAACGATGGCAATTGGGCCTTAGCCCAAAATAGCCTCAGTTGAGCCTTAACCCATATCATATGTCATAACAGATCATGTATGCAATGCGATGCAAACCCAGCCCAACCTAATTTTCCATCCGCTACACACCACCCATACCTGCCAATCACACTAATGGGGATTCCTAAAATCAACCCCACCGCTACACACCATCGATGGTAGTCAAGCTGCAGTTAGTTGCTCAATCGTCAGAATCGTGACATAGTCACTAGAACAAATCGTGGTAGAGCCACTACAATAGATTGTGGCAGAGCCACTACAACAGATCATGGAAAAGCCACTTCAACAGATCATGGCAGAGTCACTACAACACTTCCTCTTTAATATCACAATCCCAACCCCATGCAAGCATAAGATACTGATGTATGGTTTCAATAGGTTTTGGCATGCATGTATAGGATGCTCATCACATATAACATGTCATCTCATCAGAACCATCTATTAATATCACAGAAGTCACTAAACTGATGAATCGCCTTTGCCCTCCACGGAGATTTCAATAGCCATGCTGAGTTTTCGGCATTTAATAGAATATACATAAATATATATGTTATCAAGACACTATAAATGGTGTGAGAAGTTACACACAATCACGCTAATCAACCCCAAAGGGTATAACAATAATTTTACCTACTGAGGGTATTTCAGTAATTTACCTACCAAGGGTAATTCGGTAATTCTACTCATAACTAATTCATGTATGTAATGCATCTCAAACATAATCAATCATACAATTAACACAGGCAACATTAGTACTACCACGAGGGTATAAGGATCATTTTATTGTTTAGGGGTAAAATTGTAATTTCGCAAACCAGGGGTATTTTAGTAATTTTGCAAACCAGAGGTATTTCGATAATTTGGCAAACCAGGGATATTTTGGTAATTTCACAAATCGAGGGTATTTTGGTAATTTCACAAATCAGGGGTATTTCAGTAATTTTGCAAATCAGGGGTATTTTTGTAATATCACAAATCGGGGTTATTTCGATAATTTTGTAAACCAAGGGTATTTTGATAATTTCATAAATTGGGGGTATTTTGGTAATTTTACAAAATAGGGGTATTTTGGTACTTTACCAATATAAGGGTATTTTAGTAATTTAACAAATATAAGTGTATTTGGTCCCTCTTGGATTTTAGTTATGAACTTTGGCCCATCAACAAGTCCTCACAGCTAAAGTGAACAGACACTACGCATCAGGTAGGATTCCAGAAAAGAGGAGGTGGGCCACTAGGGCCGCTTAAGTACCAAGCTCTCCCTAGATCCAATCCTAGACATGCGTACTCCCGTTGCCACACTCCAACCCTGCAACTTGTTCACAGACATGTTTAATTAGAATTAATTCTTATGGAATTTACGAGTTGTTCAAACTAGACCTAAGGTCCATAAACCCTAACATACATGCTTACGTCCCTATAAGCCCAAATCACTCCCTTACAGCCCATTAGGCCCAAATCTCATCATATGGCCTATTAGTCCCGAAACTAATCCAATTCATGTACCATGCATGACTAATTTAATTCGTATAACCAACCAAACAATTTCATCAAACTTAGCCTCAGGGCCCACCGGGCCCATTTAGCCACTTTCGGCTTTTTCGATTTCGTGTGTGTAGTGTTTGTACACACCTGGTAACCACGCGCGCTGCAAACCCCTTAGTCACGAACCTACAATCGACATCACCTAATGATTAATCATAACTTAATATACACTTAACGAATATCAAACCTCACCGTAACCTTACCGTGCACCTCACGTTCTAGTAGCCTTTCCTTCGCTACTATTGGCGATTATCCTCTAGGTCTGCACCCAAACGCCCACCAAGGTATATTAACTCTCCTCATAGAATTCTCTATATATAGCTAGCTTCTCACCTTCCTTGTTTGTATCTTTCCTATGTGGGATCCCTCCATTAGCGAGCTTAAATCTAACTCAAACTCTTCTCGTCCAATACGTAAAATAAATACTCCCTTGCTTGTCATGAGATTCGAACCCAAGCTCCCTTGCACCCTTAATGACGCCTTGCCACTAGACCACTCACTTTCTTGTGTCTAAAATCATGCGCAACTAAATATAACCCTATGGAAAAATTCCAGAGTCCATTTAAAAAGAAATCCCAAAATGCAAGAGCCAAGACTTGAACCTTGGACCTCCTTCTTTCCTTGTGGCGTCACCCACTTGTCCCTTATGTGGCGTCACTTTGCCACTACACCACACACTCCACTTGTGTCATTTTTTTCCACATTTTATTCTTAAAGCCTACCTACTAACTCCCAGGGTTATATTCACCTAAAACCAAAATTTTCCTAAAGCCAAAGTTTGAACCTGGGACTTTATAGAAACCCTCTAACCTTCCAAAATCACTCACCTAATAGGTCCAACCAGCACTAAAGCCGTTCTCTTGTTCCCAAAAATTTTAAACGCTCCTACACCTAAAGCCCAATGGCCCAATCCTACTAGGCCCAACTTTGGGATGTTACAGTTAAAGAAGGAACGGTTAGATGCCCAATACGGTAAGTTTCTTGAACTTTTTAAACGAATACATATTAACTTACCTTTTGTTGAAGCTATTTCACAGATACTGAAGTATGCAAAATTCTTAAAGGAACTCCTAAAAAATAAAAGGAAGCTTGAAGACGTATCGACGGTTGAACTTAATGAAGAATGCTCAGCCATCCTCCAAAACAAGTTACCAACCAAATTAAAAGACCCAGGAAGTTTTACTATTCCTTATTTAATTGGTAGTGTAAATATTAAGAAAGCATTAGCTAATCTAGGTGCCAGTATTAATCTGATGCCTTACAAAATATTTAAACAATTAGATCTTGGGGAACCAAAACCCACTAGGTTGAGTATTCAGTTAGCCGATAGATCCATTAAATATCCTTGAAGAGTTATCGAAGATGTTTTGACAAAAATTGATAAATTTATTTTCCCTGTTGATTTTGTTGTGTTAGACATAGAAGAAGACATAAATGTTCCTCTTATTCTAGGGCGTCCTTTTTTAGCTACTGCTAGAGCTATTATTGATGTAGGTGATGGTAAACATGCATTAAGAATAGGCGATGAAGAAATTATTTTTCAAATTTATGATGCCATGCGATATTCTAAAGAGCAAGATGATTCTTGTTACTTTATTGATACTACTGATCATTTCATTAAAAATTCATTACAGGAAATCATAAATGACGACACGATGGAACTGTGCCTGACTCAAAAAGAGGGGGAAGAAGATGAAGGCAATGAGATGAATTTGAGTACATTGTCATACAGGAAAATGAAAGAAGAAAACATTGAAAACAATGATGAAATAAAATAGAAATCCTCCATTGATGAGCCACCCAGTTTGGAATTGAAACAGTTACCAAAACACTTAGAATATGCATTCCTCGGGGACAATTCTACACTATCGATAATTATCTCCTCATAACTAGAACCCAAGGAAAAAGAGGAGTTGATAAAGGTACTAAGAGAACATAAAAAAGCCATAGCTTGGAAAATCTCTAATATCAAGGGTATAAGCCCCTCATTTTGCACCTACAAAATTTTAATGGAAGAAGAATACAAGTCGTGTGTGCAGCCCCAGAGACAGCTAAACCCCAACATGAAAGAAGTAGTCAAAGCTGAGGTAATTAAACTTTTAGATGCAGGAATAATTTATCCTATTTCTGACAGCACTTAGGTAAGTCATGTGCAGGTAGTTCCAAAGAAAGGAGGTATGACAGTGGTGCCCAATGAGAAGAATGAATTAATCCCCACAAGAATAGTTACGGGATAGAGAGTCTGTATAGACTATAGAAAGCTCAATAATGCCACCAGAAAAGATCACTTCCCTCTACCTTTCATAGATCAAATGTTAGAAAGACTATCCGGGCATATGTACTACTGCTTCTTGGATGGACTCTCCGGCTACTTCCAAATCCCCATAGCTCCTGAAGATCAAGAGAAGACAACATTTACATGACCATACGGTAAGCTTGCTTATCGTAGAATGCCTTTTGGATTATGTAATGCTCCTACTACTTTTTAGCATTTCAGGTTGGCAATCTTTGAAGAACTCGTGGAAGATATTATGGAGGTATTTATGGATGATTTCTCAGAATTCGGTAATTCTTTCCATCTTTGTCTTAAAATTTTAAAACGATTTCTAATGAGATGTGAGGAAACAAACCTTGTTTTGAATTGGAAAAATGTCACTTTATGGTTAGAGAAGGGATTGTATTAGGACATAAGATCTCTAGTAAAGGGATTGAGGTAGATAAAGCAAAGGTTGAAACCATAGAAAAATTACCTCCCCCTAGTTCAGTTAAGGCTATTAAAAGATTTTTAGGACATGCAAGGTTCTATAGAAGATTTATTAAAGATTTTTCTAAAATAGCTAAGCCTTTGACAAAACTACTGGAAAAAGATGTTCCTTTCAATTTCAATCAGGAATTTTTAGATGCATTTAATGTCTTTAAGGATAAATTAATAAATGCTCCGATTATAATTGCACCCGATTGAAATTTACCCTTTGAACTAATGTGTGATGCAAGTGATTTTGCAGTAGGTGCAGTTTTGGGACAATAAAGAGACAAGCATTTTCAGCCAATTTACTACGCTAGCAAAACATTAACACCCGCACAAGAGAACTACACCCCCACAGAGAAAGAATTGCTAGTTGTAGTCTTTGCTTTTGATAAATTTAGGCAATATCTAATAATGTCTAAAGTTGTCATTTATACTGACCATTCAGCTCTCCGTTATCTTTTAACCAAACCTGATGCAAAACCTTGACTCATACAATGGATTTTACTTTTATAGGAGTTTGATTTGGAAATACAAGACAAGAAGGGAGCCGAGAATCTTGCAGCAGATCACCTCTCCAGACTTGAGAATCCACATATCGAAGAACTCGATGAAAATGAGATAAATGACTCGTTTCCCAAAGAGTAACTCTTTTCTAAAACACATTCTGAGGTACCATGGTTTGCAAACATCGCAAATTATTTAGCCTCTAACATCTTGCCAAATAGACTAACACATCACCAAAAGAAGCGATTCTTTGCTGATGTGAAAAACTATTTCTGGAAAGATCCTTTTCTTTTCTGCATATATGCAGATCAGGTAATTTGAATATGCGTTACAAAGACAGAAGCAAGCAAAATCTTGGAACATTACCATTCAGGACCCTCAGGAGGACACTACAGTGGCATTAAGATAGCACACAAAATAATCGAATTAGGTTTTTATTGGCCTACTCTATTTAAAGAGGCCAACAGGTATGTTACCTCGTGTGATAAATGCCAAAGAACAGGTAATATTTCTAAACGAGATGAAATGCCTCAAACATATATGCTATCATGTAAATTATTTGATGTATGGGGTATTGATTTTATGGGACGATTCCCTAGTTCATTTGGAAATAAATACATCCTAGTGGCAGTTGATTACACGTCAAAATGGATAGAAGCGAAAGCTTTACCCACCAATGATTCTAGGGTAGTAGTTAAATTTCTTAAGAAACTATTTTCTCGATTTGGGACACTTAGAGCTATCATTAGTGATAGGGACACTCATTTCTATAATACTCAATTTGAAAAAGTTCTAAAGAAATATGGAGTGCACCACAAGACAGCTACCCCATATCACCCTCAAACCAGTGGGCAAGTTGAAGTAGCAAACCGAGAACTTAAGCACATCCTAGAAAAAATAGTCGAATCAAATAGAAAAGATTAGGCATTAAAAGTAGATGATGCCCTATGGGCTTATAGAACAGCTTTTAAAACACCTCTAGGGACATCCCCATACAAACTTGTATACGGAAAAAGCTGTCATCTACCATTTGAGTTAGAACACAAAGCTTTTTGGGCCATAAAGTTTTTAAATTTTGATCTTAGAACTGCAGGAAAGAAAAGAATGATGCAGATAAATGAGCTAGATGAATGGAGAGCTGAGGCCTCCGAAAACTCAAAACTATACAAAGAGGAAAAAAAGTGACGCCACGATTCTCGTCTGAAGAAGTCGAAACAATTCGAAGTAGGGGACTTGTCCTACTGTAGAACTCAAGGCTCAAATTATTTCTAGGGAAGTTGAAATCAAGATGATCGAGCCCATTCACAATCAAAATAATTTTCCTGTATGGTACAATCGAGGTAACCCACCCCACCAAAGGCACATTCAAGGTAAATGGTCACCAACTAAAAATTTATAATAGTACAGATTTTAGGGACATAAGAGAGGAGCTCCAATTCTACGAACCTTCTTTTAATGAAAATAGGGAAAGTCAAGCTTAAGACTATAAACGAGCACTTCTCGGGAGGTAACTCGAGCGCTAATCTATTAACATTTTTATTTTTAATATCTAACACCATATTAATTAACCCAATGAAGTGTAGGTTGGGGTCACATGGCCTTACACACGGGAGTGCCCGTGGCCGTGCAAAAGCCAGGAGACAAGCCAGGGGCGTGTCAGTAGCCGTGTATGAAAAACAGAGTAAATTCTTTTATCAAAACACGGGTGAGACATGCCCATTCTAAACAACCGTGTTAAGATACTGACTTGCCAAGCATGGGCCAAACACGCCCGTGCCTCACAACCATAGGAACATACTGGCTTATCAAACATGGGCTAGACACGCTAGTTCTAAACGACCATGCTTAAAAACCCAGTCGCACCTAAAATTTAAAATCACGAAAAACACGGGCACTTGAAAAAATAGCACGGGTGTGGCCTGACCGTGCCCCCACTGCTATTTAAACACCTTAACCGTTCATTCCCCCCATTTAACCCTAAAAACAAAAATTTCATCCCCCTTCTTCCAAAATCCAGCCACTTCCACACCCCCTGCCCCACCTAAAACCTTCTGAACCTCCGTTTCTTCCATCCAAACCGCACCAAAATCATCCACGCTGCGAGCAATCAGTGCGATAGAACCCCCACGCCCTAGCTCCCGTCGTGCTCGTGCTGGACCGCCACCTCCAGCCACCTTCTACCACGACCTCTGCCAACTCCCATAATCATCCAAATTTCAGGAAGTGTCACTTCTCCCCTTCTCTTTTGATTACATTATTAGTTATCTATCTTTCTACATTGAGGGCAATGTACATTTTAAGCGTGGGGGTAAAAATACCTAACTTTTGCATTATTCTAAAATCCTGAATTTTAGTATTGTCCCTAAGAAATTTTCTCAAATTATCAATTAGGGTGAAATTTCTAATGATTTATGATTTTTATTGATATGTTTTTGACTAAGTCATTGATAATTGTGCATTGATGATTTATAGTTGAAGAATACTAGAGAATCGAGCATGATAAGTCTATTTTTCAAAGAATCAAAAATTTTCTCGGTTGTTGAACTAAATTTGTATATTACCTTGAAGTTTGAAATCTACAAGATTGATGTCAAATACCCACAATTTTTGTGAGATTTGAGCCTTATAGAGCATATATTCTTTTTCATGGTCACTTTATTGATTATGAGTGTGTCAACACTGAATTGTTATTCTAGAACATTGCCTTGATTATACATGTCGAGACCACATTAATGATTTGATATACTGAGATGATAAAGGCACCTAGGTTTTAACCCATTCACTCCACTAAAAAGCTTACCTACATAATTAATCTCTAGTGAACCCAATTGATCCTAACAACCCTTTTTATTGAATTACCTGCTTAATATTAACCCAAAACCCTTTTTATTTGTTATCACCATTCTTTTTTACTACCCTTCTATCGAGAATTGATTGGATCAGTTACCGAATTAGTTTGTTTCAGTTGATAAAGTTCTTTCTTTATTATGTATTTACTTAGTTTGTTCTTAAAAAAACCAAAGTATATTCAAGCATTAATATATGATTAAAGGAGCTTATGCTTTTAAATTTCAATTGGTGAAGAAGAGCTTGTATTAAAAGTATTACCAATAGTAGTATTACTAGTTTCAAAGCAATCATTTATTTTCTAGTTCATTATTCTTAGTAGGTAATTTAACAGGTCAATCTCGATTTTTAACCTTCTAATTCAGCCTTTATCCACACCTTTAACCTAAGCCCCATTACAACCTGTCAAAGACCTTTTGATTTGTGTATCATCTCATATTACAATGGTGGAGATTTGAGTTTCGAGCAAGCCTATGGGATTAACTTTTCATGTTCGACTTATGAGTGCTTTTCCTTGAAACTTAAACACTTCAAGTGCTTTGAGTGAATCTTTAGTGAGGATTTTAATCCTTATCGATTTTGAATTAAAGGTAATTATTTAGATAAGGGGAGACGCATATGTTTTTATGCTACAAATTTATGACTTAGAATTGTTTGAGTCTTTAGGAGTCTTTGAGTTAAATTATCCATGTATAAATTATCTGTGAATTATGATGAGGCATTGTTGATAGGAATTGTGCATTATGGAAAGTTTGTTTTAATTGTAAGTTGAGAATTTTGCTTGAAGACAAGCAAAAGCTTAAGTGTGGGGGTATTTGATAAACCGTAAAAGTAACATATTTTAGGCCCACATTTAGTATGCTTTTGGGATGATTTAGCCCTGATTTATGTAAGAAGGTGCTTTTAATCCTTTCCTTTCATGTTTATACTAAGGAAAGCACCCGAGGACGAAAAGAATAAAAAATGGCCTTAAAATGGGCCAATTTAGGCTAAAAAGGAAAATCGACACGGCCTGGACTTCAAGCCACACGGTTGTGCTTTGACAATTAACTAAGACACGGCCATGCCACGATTCACATAATCGTGCCCCAATCGACAGAATTGAGACACAGCTTGAAAATGATTTACACGAGCATGTACCATGGCCATGCCCCTATCCCGAGAAAGAGCAATTTCACTCAGATTGGGATACTTTGAGGCAAAGAAACACATTCCAAAACTTATTCAAGCACCGAGTAAGAAGTATACTTGAATTGGGACACCTAGAGGCCAAGTAAAACATTCCAAAAGTCTATATAAACACCTTAAGTGTATCCTGAAGGAGGCGGTTAGCTACGCCAAGGAGCCGAGCCAGAAGGTCAGATTTGTGGGAATTACTCGAAGATAGCCAGTGGATCCATCTCAAGGAGCCAAAATTCTACTCTAGACGGCAGATTTCTCCTTTAATTCCTCTAGGGGGTTTTAGGGATTTTTTATGTTTTGTTTTATCTTTTCTCTTGAGATGTTTTCTTTATTCATTATGAACTAAACCCTTCAGATACCTAAAGGGAATGAAACCTAGATGAATCTTGTTATTGATTTCTAAATTATATGATAAATACTTAGTTTGTTCTTAATTATGCATGCTTAATCCAAATCTGATGTACTTAGGTAGAGGAGGAATAGATCCTACTTAAGAGTAGATCTAGCATAATTAAGCGGAGTTGATCGCATGCCTAGAGATAGGTTGACGAGATTTCATCGAATTAGGGTGAAACCTAATATGGGAGTTCATAGATCGATTTAAGGCTATTCTAGGGGGTTATTATAAGAGAACGAGAGATCCACTAATTAACCTAGGGTTAGACGTTATTCACCTTGAGAGAGGGTTTAATTACGTTAGCGAGTCTTACGGATCAAACTACGTGAATAAATCGTATGGTTCAGTGTTAAGTAACAAGTAAAGTTTAGGTGGATTCTTCCCGAAGGTATCGTCTTAATCAACTTAGTTTTCCAAAAGTTATTTTCCAAATTATTTTTTTGTCTTTGTGTCTTTAGCTTAGTAGTCGTTAATTTAGATTAAAGTAGCTTCACTCTATATTTTAGGCTAAATAATAGAAAGAAAGTGAGTATTAGTACTTTTAGTTCCTTTGGGTTCGACAATCCATTCTTGCCTAAGCTATACTACTGTTCGATAGGTACACTTGCCTTTAATCGACAAAACAACGATCAGACACGATAGATCCTGGTCATAACATCTAGGTTGGATTTAGGGTGTTACAATTTATGGTATCAGAGCCCGGCTACAAAACTTGGCTGTGAAATGGGTTCGAAAATGTTTTTGAATAATTGGTTTAAAATATGGTTTAAAAAATATATGTCGTTTTGGAAGTATGGCACCCAAGTCCCCGAGACCAAATTGGTAAGTCTTCTGACTTTGTTTGATAATCTGATGAAATGATTTTAGAAAGAAACTACTAGAGTTAGTGATAGTATACTGAGACTGTTAGCGATAAGAGCTAAGACTGTAGAAACTGAGACATAAGGAAATTCGATCTGCGAAAACAACTCTTATACTTGCTTTACATAAAACATCTATTAATGAACATTGGAATTATATACTAATTCATGAAATTTCTAATCATATTAACTCAATTCGACAACATGAGTACAAGAGGACATGGACGTGGTAGACGTGGTCGTGGGAGGGCCAAGGTGCTAAGGCTGGATCTGAGGCATCAAGGCATGTGCCTGAAATGGAAGCACCTGCATCACTGGTGACTGAGGTAGGATCTCAAGACCAAACTGGAGGGGATGATGCTTTGTCCCAAGCTATGCTGCAAGTTTTGGAATGGGTTGCTGGGCAAGCACTGGATTAGTAGCCCGGAAATCCATTCCTGAGCAACTCTGGTCAAACGGGGCTGAAGTTTTTAGGGGCACTTCTGGTGTGGCCCCGAATGTAGCTGAATACGGGTTAGAGGTAGTTGAGCAAATTATGGATGACCTAGACTGTACAAGAGGAAAAATTGAAAAGAGTAGTGTCTCTCTTGCGAAATGAGGCATACCAGTGGTGGCTCACAGTGAGGAAAGGTACTCAAGCGGATCGTATCACCTAGGACTTCTTTAAGACAACATTTCAAGTAAAATATGTCAGGGCAAGTTATATGGATGCCCAGAGGAAGGCATTTCTAAATTTGGTTCAAGGGAATAAATTCATGGAAGAATATGAGGCAAAATTTTTGCACTTAAGTCGGTACGCTCGGGTATAGTCGCAATCGATTATGAGCACTGTGTACGGTTTGGGGATGGTTTGTGAGATGAGCTACGAGTACTGATAGCTCTGCAGCGGGAAAGTTATTTTACCATTCTGATCAAAAAAGTAAAAATTATCGAAAAAGTGAAACATTCTGAGAGGCAAAATCGAGAAAAGGATAGGGGCAAGAATAAGAGAGGTTTTAGGACGTCAGGTTCTTCTGAGGGTTTTCAAAAGAGGCCTAGGTTAGATGGGCCAGCTCAAGCTGGGATGCCAGTTGCTGTGGGTCTATGGCAACCGTGTGTGCAGTGTGGGAAAACACATCCGGGGGAATGTTGGAGAAGATCTAGTGGGTGTTTCAAATATAGGTCTAGGAATCATCTGATTAAGGACTATCCACGGGATCTTGTTAGGGTGCAGACGGTAGGTCAAGGATTTGTGCAGCCAGAGAGAGGTGGTCAGCAGCCACCGAGAGGTCGTGGTCCAGCCAGAGGGGAAAATGGATTTGGACAAGGTAGTGGAGCACTGGGTAGAGATGCTGGAAATACATATACAAGGCAGTCGGGGTTGGTTTATGCGGCTAGACGTCGAGAGGATGGCGATGCACCGGACGTCATAATCGTACATTTCTTATTTTTGATGTGCCCTTTGCCGCTTTAATTGATATTGGGTCTACTCATTCGTATGTTGCCTATACTGTATCTGGGACTCTGGGTATAAAATTTGAGATTACTGCTAGAGAAATGTCTGTGATTAGCCCTCTAGGACAATCTGTGGTAGTGAACAAGTTGTTTAGGGATGTGCCTCTAGAAGTTCTAGGAGTGGTATTTTGGTGGATTTGATGGAACTGTCGTTCGACGAGTTTGACCTTATTCTAGGCATAGACTGGCTAGTTAAGCACCGAGTAAATTTGGATTGCGTTGCTAAGCGTATGGTATTAAAGACTTCAGGGAATGAGGAGGTGATGGTGATAGGAGAAAGAAAGGATTATCTGTCCCATGTGATTTCGACGTTAAAGGTTGAAAAGTTGGTGCGAAAAGGGTATGAGTCATTTCTAGCTTTTGTCAGTTCATCTGGTGCTAAGGAATTGTAGGTTGGGGATGTCAGAACCGTGAAATGGTTCTCAGATGTTTTTCCTGAAGAGCTTCTGGGATTGCCTTTGAATTGCGAGGTGGAATTTGGCATTGAGCTACTTTCGGGAATGGCTCCAGTGTCCATCGCCCATTATAGGATGGCACCGAAGGAGTTAATAGAACTAAAAGCTTAGATTTAAGAGCTGTTGGACCGTGGATTTATCCGACCAAGTGTATCTCTGTGAGGAGCGCCGGTATTGTTCGTAAAAAAAAAGATGGGTCAATATACATGTGCATTAACTACCGTCAGTTGAACAAGTTAACTATTAAGAACAAATACCCGCTACCAATGATTGAAAATTTGTTCGATCAACTGCGAGGAGCTTCGGTTTTCTTGAAGATCGATTTAAGATCAGGATATCATTAGTTGAGGATCAAGGAGGTGGATATTCACAAGACAACTTTCTGAACTCGTTATGGGCATGACGAGTTTTTGGTTATGCCGTTCAGATTAATGTATGCACCACCGCTTTTATGGATATGATGAATGTGGTCTTTCAACCCTATTTAGATCGGTTCGTGGTGGTATTCATAGACGAAATTCTAGTGTACTCAAGAATGGAGGAGGAGTATGATTCTCATCTATGGGTTGTGCTGTAAATATTAAGAGAGAAGCAACTGTATGCCAAATTTAGTAACTGTGAATTTTGGCTGAAGGAAAATGCCTTTTTGGTGTCTACCAAGGGGATTAGGGTTGATCCCCGAAAGATCAAAGCTGTATTGGATTAGAAGCCACCGGAGTCAGTGTCAAAATTCAAAGTTTTCTAGGTTTAGCTCAATATTACAGAAGGTTTGTTGAGGGGTTTTCATTGATTTCTGCACCCCTAACTAAGTTATTGCGTGAGGGAGTACCGTTTGTGTGGTCAGATAAACAACAGGAGAGTTTTGAGAAACTGAAAAAGACTCTGACTGAAGCGCCAGTGTTGATTCAACCAGAGGCAGGGAAAGAATTTGTTGTTTATTGTGATGCGTCACACACAGGCTTGGGTTGTGTACTGATACAAGAAAGGAAAGTAGTGGCTTATGCATCTCGTCAACTAAGGCCGCATGAGGTAAACTATCCCACTCATGACTTGGAGCTAGCCGCTATAGTGTTCGTACTAAAAATATGGCGACACTACTTGTATGGGGAAAGGTCGATTATTTTTATGGGTCATAAGAGTCTAAAGTATCTCCTTACCTAGAAAGAGTTAAATCTCAGGCAACGGAGGTGGATAGAGTTGCCGAAGGACTATGATTGCTCGATCGAGTATGACCCGGGTAAAGCCAACGTGGTAGCGAATGCCTTAAGTTGGAAGGTGGTGTCTGAGTTGAGAACTATGTTTGCTCTTCTCAGCCTTTATGAGGATGGTAGTTTGTTGGCAGAACTTCAGGTGAAATCGTCTTCAGTTAATCAGATTAAGGAGAAGCAATTATTGGATGAATCATTCAGTTTTCAGCTTCAACAACTGAAAAGTGGTGAGACGGTGGATTTTGGGCTGAACAGTAAATGGGTATTATGTTTTTGTGGAAGAGTTTGTATGCCAAAGGATTCTGAGTTAAGACAGATGATTCTACGAGAGGCACATAGTAGCCCATACGCTATGCATCCTGGTGGAAATAAGATGTACCGAGACCTACGTGAACAGTATTGGTGGCTAGGGTTGAAATGTAAAGTTACCGACTTTGTGAGTAAGTGTTTGACTTGTAAACAGGTGAAGGCGGAACATCAATTGCCTTCGGGTTTGCTGCAACCGGTGAAGATTCTGCTTTGGAAGTGGGAGAGGATAATAATGGATTTTGTTAGTGGGCTACCCCTGACGCCTACTAAGAAAGATTCAATGTGGGTAATCATTGACCGGTTGACTAAGTCCACGCATTTCATACCAGTTCACATGGACTACTCACTTCAAAAGTTGGCCAAACTATATGTGGAAGAGATTGTGAGGCTACATGAGGTACCAGTGTCTAACATATCGGACAGGGACCCTAGATTTACATCTCGATTCTGGAAGGCATTGCATGAAGCTTTGGGTACTAGGTTGGACTTCAGTACAGCGTTTCATCCTTAGACTGATAGTCAGCCAGATAGGGTAATTTAGATCTTGGAAGATATGTTAGGGGCGTGTAATAGACTTCAGAGGTAGTTGGGAAAACTATTTACCTTTAGTGGAATTTGCGTACAACAACAGCAACCAGTCCAGCATTCAGATGGCACCCTACGAGGCGTTGTATAGTCGTAGGTGTCGTACCCCTACCTATTGGACAGAATTGGGTGAGCGATGATTGTTGGGTCTAGAATTGATCTCGTAAACGGAGGAAAAGGTTAAGCTTATTCGGGACTAGTTAAAAGAAGCTTTTGATAGACAAAAATCATATGCGGATCTGAAGCGTAGGGAGATAGAATTTTCATTGGGGATCATGCCTTCTTAAAAGTCTCACCTTAGAAGAAGGTCTTAAGATTTGGACAAAAGGGAAAGTTGAGCCCTAGATTCATTGGGCCCTATCGAGTGTTGAAACATATGGGACTAGTTGCTTATCAGCTTGAGTTACCCCCCGGAGTTGAATAAGATACATAATCTATTCCATGTTTCGATGCTGAGGTGCTACTGTTCAGATCCATCTCATATAGTGCCAGTGGAAGAAATTGAAGTTAGACCTGACCTATCATTTGAAGAAAAACCCGTGTAGATCTTGGATCGGGATGTTAAAGTGTTAAGGAGAAAGTCTGTTCCGCTGGTTAAAGTGTTGTGGCAGAATCACGGTTCGGAAGAAGCCACTTGGGAACCTAAGGAGGCAATTCGATAGCAATACCCTCATCTCTTTTAACCAGGTAAAATTTCGAGGCCGAAATTTCTTTAAGGGGGTAGAACTATAACATCCTAAAATTTAGGGGTCTATAAAATTTGTGTAATTGCATGTTATGATGGTTCTATGTGTTGTTTAAGGGTGTTTAAGGGCCCTAGGAAAGCCTGGGGTTGAGTTTAAGCGCTGGTAAAATTTTGGGTTTTGGGCACTTAAGTGAGGAGAGCTAATGGAAGCAGGATTTAAGTGAAATTGTTGGTATTGTGTTAACAAAAAGAAACAAGGTGGCCTAGTGAAGTTGGCGTCACTTGTGTAGCAAGGGAAGTGGGGTTCGAATCCCATGGGTAGCATATGGAGTTTAATTTTTATGCTCAGGAAAGGAGGTAGCTGAGTGGAGTTCAAATTCTGCAGGAGAGAGAGTAGACTTGGTCAAGCATTTCACATAGGTAATGGAGAGTGCTTAGTGGAGCAAAATGGGGAGCAAATCATGTGATTTAGAGAGTTGGGGTGTTTGGCCGAAATGGGGAGGTGCTTAGGAGGCATATTCGGTCATGTGTGTGTTGTGTGGGCTGTTGAATTGCTAAGTTCCTTTTTTGGTCTTTTTTTTGAGTAGTGTGACGTTTCTAATTGTTTCATTTGGGTTTCCCAATTCATTTCTTTTGCTAGTGCCGAACCTCTCAACTCATTTTCTTCAACTTTTCTCTTCATTTGAGTTAATTCTTCTCATTTCTTCTTCTCATTTTAGACATTTTCTTTTCTTTTTTTTCTCTGATTGTTGACAAGCACCAATAGCCGAATTCATCTACTCATCTTTTCTCTTTTGTTGATTAATTCATCTCTCGTCTTTTCTCATCTATCTGTTTTGCTTTCTTCGTTTGCACTCTCTTCTCCATAGGCCAAAATTTCCCCTCCTCTCCATTTGGAATCGGTTTCTTCAATCTTTGCCGTTAGTTGGAATTGGGTAGCCTAAAACGTGAGGGGCTTGTGTCTGCCGAATCTATCTTGGCTATTCGACATTGTGGTAAGCACAAGGTAATACCTTTTCTTTTATTTCTTTCTTTCTATTGATTCTTTTGTTTCTTATTTCTCTAAAGCCGAATCCATTCTTCTTGCAAGGCAAAACCTCTTCTTCTCATACGACTCATCTCTGACCTGGGGCCCAATCCATTGGACTTTTAGCATACCCCTGATCGCTTTGCTGGTCTTGGCCTTCGAAGGTTGGTGGGTAACTGGCTTTAAGACCGATATGGGTGCTTTGGGTTGTTTCTTTTTCAAGCCGAAAGGCTCCCATGTCTTAAGTTTGATGTAAGTTTTTATGGCTAATAGTTCTCCTCAGTTCCAGCATTACGAGGGACTCATTTTCGTGAGGGAGTAAAACTGAACATTCAAGTGTAGCTAAGAATTTTCGTTATTCTTGATAAATAGTGTGATATGTGGTCGATTTCAACTTAGGGGCTATGTTTTATTTTTGATTGAGACTAATGGTTAAAGGATATGGTTTCATAGGTGCGTAATCTCGAGGGTTCAACCTACACTCATAGCAGGTGTGTAAGCTCACACTCTTTGAAATGCATAGTTGCAATGATCTGTGAGTCGGCCAAAAGTCGAAAAGTCAGAGAATCGACATTTGTGCCCACATGAGCGTACGAGCGCTCATAGTGGAAAATTGAGATATGAGTAGCGGTGGTAACGCACAAAGGGTGTTACGAGCACTTCTGTGAAATTGAGGTAGTAACGGGCCTAACTGAGCCAAACGGGCTTAGCGAGCCTAATGGGCTGTTCAACCCACTTAGGCAAAATTGTAAGAAAACTATTCAAGGGTAAGTGCGGTTGCAAAATTTGAAAACTCGAGACTGAAATCTTACGAAATGGGCCACACGTGATTGTGGGTCCGTTTCGGCCCAAAATGGATTTTAGGCCCAATAGCTCCGTAGAAACCCAAAAAGGGTCCCGTGTCGCTCGAGGCGACAGGAGGCCTTCGAAAAGGCCGTTAATGCAAAATTATCAAATTACCCCCGGAGGGTAAATGACTGTTATAACCCTAATGGTAGTTAAGAGATATGTATGATATATGTATATGATTGACTATGATTTGACATACTGCATATACGGATTATTATGTCATGATATGATGCATGGGATTGGGATATTGATGATCAGGGAAGTGTAATCTGGTGGCTCTGCCACATATTCTGGTGGCTTTCCCACAATCTATATAGTGGCTATGCCATGTATATTCTGTTATTCTGGTGGCTTCACCACAAATTTAGCGATGAGCAGCGTGACTGCCATTGAGGTGTGTAGAAGATGGAGGGTTGATTATAGAAATCCTCGCAGGTGTGTTGGGCTGGTATGGGTGGTGTGTAGCGGATGGATTTTTAGGTTGGGTTGCATTGCGTGTATTATCTATTTTACCATGCTAATAGGGATAAGGCCCAGTTTGATTTTGTATGGGCCTCAGGCCAGTTCGCTTCTCTTTGGGCTAAGGCCTAGTCTATTTTTGTGGGGTCGGGCCCAGTTAGTGGTGATTAGGAGATTACACGCTGAGTTCTCATAACTCACCCCTCTGCTTAATCTTGCAGGTGAGCACTGAGGATTTGGAGCTGTGAAGTACTCCGTGGTGGCCAAACATCGAGATTTTAGTAAACTTCCATTTTACTTTACTTTGAGATTTATTTAAATTTGGGTTTAATATTTTGTAATAAGGCCATTGGAATTAAGGTTTCTTTTAAACTTTCATTTTCGTTATTGGTTATTATTATATGTTTTAATATGAGGGTTTTCCTAAAAGCTTTGATAACTGTTTTCCAAAATCTCACGTTTTCTACAACTCACTGAATCGAATTTCTATTGTAAACAAAGTTTTTGGAATTAATGACAATAATAACGTTTTTACAAGAAAACCATAAAAACAAAATTCTAATTTCCACGAATGACAAAGCTCGAGGTTTCAAAAAGAATTTGAACTTTTTAACGAACCGCACTAGTTTTTAGATAACCTCTCCATGTAACACAACAGATCCAGTCATAATGTCTAGGCCAGGTTTGGGGCATTACAAAAATTATTAGACCTATTAGTAGTAAGATTTTTAAGCATCGAGGATATTGATGATACCTGAGATGGGAGTGAAGTAAGAGTGTCTACTTTATGTATTCCAGTGAATCGTCTTCCTAATGCTCTTGGCTGGTTAGCCATTGATAATTGTTGCAGGCAATCCTCTCAATAATTTCATAAGCCTCATTATAAGACTTAGAAAGGATAGCACCCTTAGAAGAGGTGTCCACTACCATCCTTGTGTGTGCATTGAGAACATTATAGAATGTCTGAAGTTGAATGCAATGTGGGATCCCATGATGAGGGCACATTCGTAATAACTCTTTCAATCTTTCCCATGCCTCATACAAGGACTCATCATCCATTTGTTGGAAGGCAGTGATCTCATTCCTCAACTTGGAATTCTTCCTGGGAAATACTTCATGATGGAATCTCTCTATGCCTAATTCTTTCCATGTAGAAATGGAGTGAGGGTCGTGGCAATGAGTTCAACCGAGCAATTGTTGTGAGCTCAATGCCTTAGCGATTAAATATGGGCATACTATCGTAAAGCTCTATCCCTATAATCAGCAATAAGGATAGGATTACGAGCAAGGTTTTCTCTGCTTCTTAATTCATATTCTCAAATTTCATCTCTTCGGTCCTTGTAACATCCTAAAAATGGGGTTATTTGTATTTGCATTATTTTGCTTGTGTTGAATGGCTGAGATAATATTTATGGAATGATAAGATTTAATTAAGGGCTTAGAGTTGTGTCGGAATAGTAGAAAATATTATTATTAAGCTTTAAAAAGGTGAGGAGCCCTAGCGGTAGGGGTTATAAGAATTAATAAGGGATTTGTTGTCATAAATGAGCCTAGATTAAGTGGTGAGGGAGGGAGGCCAATGCATCTTGGATTATTAAGAGATTATTACTTATTATTAGAAATTAAATCAAATTAGTTTGAATTAAATGGGTGGCCTAGAGTGAATTGAGGAGTTGGAAGAATTTTGGACTCCTTGTTGGAGTGGAGTGGACGGCATGGGGTCTTGGTGATGGGGGAATGCCGAATTCTTCTTAGCCATTTACTTGACAATTTCGGCTAGCATTTTTTTCCATTTACCACTTCTTTTTCTTTTCTTCCTCAAGACCGCTAACTTGAAAGGATCGCTAACCTCCATGAATAGTCTCAAGTGAATGCCCAGATGAGGGTCTTGCTAATCACTTGTTGAGGGCATTCCACCAATCAAGTGGTAAGTGGTGGTAAGAATTGGCCCTATTAGCTTTATTTACTAACCGATGATAATGAAGCATCGGGTGTTGTGATTAGTATCCAAAAGTGAATATGAACCCTTTAAATTGTTTGATTTGGGCTTCATGTTTTCAATTGTTGTGCCTCAATTTGGGTGGGTCTCCTAATACTCTAGATATTTGTTGATTAAGATCGTTACCTTAAATTTCGTAAGTCTCTTTTAATATGAGATTATTATTATGCTTTTGGGAAGCATGGTTTTATGGTACATGTGATAAATGTATGAGATCCGATCGGCATAGCATACTATCGTAAAGCTCTATGGCCCCCTATAATCATTTGGCATCACACAATAAGGATAGGATTCCGAGCAAGGTTTTCTCTGCAGGGTAGATTCCTTAATTCATAGTCTCAAATTTCACCTTCTCCATTATTTTTTCTGGAGCCGAGGGACTTGAGGTGGCCATGGTCCTTCTCATTTTATTTTATTATTGGTTTATTTTATTTTGGATGTAATAAGGTTCGCTTGTCTTCTTCAAAGTTTTTCTTTACCCATATTCGGTCCTAATGTCGAAAGGTTTCGTCTTTTATCTCGTTCTATCTGGTCAACAGGAGTAAATCGATAATTTGGTCAATACTCATAAACACTTGAAATATTCACGAGAAAAATTAATTAGGTTAGAAATTAAACAGAAAATTAAACCAAAATGTAAGACTAACAATTTCACAAATAATGGCTTTTGAAAAACAGTCCCCGGCAATGGCGCCAAAAACTTGGAACGATGGAAATGTGCAAGTGTACACAATCGCAACAAGTAATAAAGTGACAAGTAATGTCGAGTTATCATACCCACAGGGACTGTGAAAGAATTATTTATGAAAATGATTTCAAACACTTTGATGAAGGAAAAATATTTGAATTTGAGAAATGATTAAAAACTAGAAAACAAAGTAAAATAAAATAAAATAAAATAAAGAAATTCTAGTGCACGATTCAAAATATGATTTAATCAAGATGATATAATTGTGTTGGGTTGATTATATTTCCTTACCTTAGAATTATTAAACTTATGCTTATACTTGTTACGAATAAATCACGGCAACTCGATAATTTGCTAACATATGAACATATTTACAAATAAAAACTCCATTCATCTCTTGCACATATTCCTATGTCAATTCAACCGATAAAACTGATTTATAAAGGTAAACATGTTATTGCACATACATACTTATTAAATTAAACAATATCTCGCATATTCCTATGTCGATTCAAACGATTAATTCAACCTAATAAGCATATAAAAGACTATTTGAGGTAACAAAGTATCCTTACCTTGAAACAGTTTAATTACAATAATCTTGCAAATTATGCAAGGCATATGTATCGCCAAATAAAATGCTAATTTAATGTTCAGCTACCTTAGAAGAATTAAACATGCACTGACTAAGTACTGTGTCCATTAATTACAATTTCAATGCGTTTAAATAATTAATTCTTTAGTTATCTAAACAATTATAATGCCAGAATAACTTAGGCATGATTTTAATTAATAAAGCATTTTACCGAGGCCTATAATAGCATAAACATAAATTTAACAAATCAAGAGAATGAAATGCAATCAACCCAACACGAATTAAATTCAAGCTAAGCTGATTAAATTAACCATTCCAATAGAATAAATATTCATAAATAGGTTTGTCAAAACAACAATGAAATTTAAAGAGATAGAGAACAAGACACAAATCCGATGTTTCTTCGTGGCTTGACTGATTGCTCCGTCCTTCGTCGTCCGCTCTCCTTGAATATCAAGGTGGCTTATGAACACTCTAAATGCTGCTCAATGATGGCTGATGAGGACCTCTTTCCCAAGAGAAGAAATTGACACTTGAACAAAAGGGGAAATGGAAAGGAAAAGTTGAGAGAACTTGAGAGAGGAGAAGAGAGAATGAGAGTGTGAATGAAGGATGAGGGATGCTTTGAATGATCAGCCAAGGGGGGTTTTATAGCTGAATGTGGCAGCTGAAATTTTCTAAAAATAGCAGCCAAAGAGCCACCCCTTGGCCGGCCACCTATGTGGCAAAGTTGATGGCTTCAACTTTGCTAAATATGGCATGGGGCAAATCTACAAAGCCACTAATTGAGGAGGGGGTTGAATGCAACTTTGACAAGTCTTCAAGGGCCGCTTTGCAAGCTTAATTAATCAGCTAATAAGCTGATTTGGTCAGCATATGGACGGTTTGGGCTACCCAATTCTTTGATCGGTTCGGTTCAATCGGTTTGGTTCAACTGGTGCGGTTCAACTAGGCCCTTTTTCCATAATTAATTAAGATTAATTTATTTATCCCAAATTAAATTGGGAATAAATTAAAATTAATTAATTTATGATTTAATACACAAATTTGGACCGTCTTAGGCTGGAAATTATTTTGCCTTGGTACTTCGAATTGCTTCTCGGTTTTGTTCTTCGAGTAGTGTCTGTCGAGCCAAATTTCACCCTTTGTGCGAATTTGTCGAAAATAGTCAAAATAAATCAAAATTAACTATAAAATTAATTAAAATTCACAATGTTCATATTTTTAATGCTATTTATTTAATTTATAATATTTAATTATTTTTCGACAAGAATTTAACCAAAATAGCATGATTTTAAGTTAAAAAGGGCATGTAAAAACACGTAAATTTTTGTGTTTCCAGGGAACGTCGGGAATATTTGGCGAATGTGATTTCTGCGATGGTGGTGGAAAAGTCGATAAGGACAGTATGTGAGGTATTCTTGGCCTACATTAGTGTTTTGAATTCTGAGGACTCTTCGGTTAAGGACATCAGAACCGTAAGGGACTTTTCGGATGTTTTTCCCGAGGAATTACCGGGTTTGCCTCTGAACTGAGAGGTAGAGTTTGGAATTGAGCTCTTTCCTAGAATGGCTCTGGCTTCCATCACCCTTATCGAATGGAACTGAAGAAGCTTGTGGAGCTTAAGGCTTAGATTCAAGAGTTACTGGATCATGGGTTCATCCGCCCTAGTGTGTCTCCATGGGGAGCACCTGTTCTGTTTGTGAAATAGAAGGATGGATCCATGCGTATGTGTATCGACTATCGCCAATTGAATAAGCTAACCATTAAGAGCAAGTACCCACTACCGAGAATAGATGATTTATTTGACCAGTTCAAAGGGGGTTCTGTGTTCTCCAAGATTGATTTGCGTTCAGGATATCATCAATTGAAGGTTGAAGAGGCCTATGTGTATAAGACGCCATTTAGGACTCGTTATGGACATTACGAGTTCCTAGTGATGCCATTTGGATTGACAAATGCACCAATAGCTTTTATGGATCTGATGAATCGGGTGTTCCGGCCCTATTTGGATCGGTTCGTAGGGGTCTTCATTGAAGACATTCTGGTGTATTTGAAGATTGAGTACAGGCACGATGAACATTTCTAAGTGGTATTACAGATTTTACGTGAGAAACAGTTGTACGCGAAGTTTAGTAAGTGTGAATTCTAGCTCCGAGAAGTAACCTTTCTAGGGCATGTAGTTTCTATGGAGACGATTCGGGTTGATCCTCGTAAGATTGAGGTTGTGTTGGAATGGAAACAGCCAAAGAATGTGTTTGAAATCTGAAACTTTTTGGGGTTAGTCGATTATTATCAACGCTTCATATAAGGGTTCTATTTGATCGCAGCACCATTAACCAAGCTTCTGTGTAAGGGAGTTCCTTTTGTCTGGACTGATAAGCAACAAGAGAGCTTCGAGAAGCTCAAATCTATTTTGACGCAAGCTCCAGTTCTAATACAGCCTAAATCTAGGAAGGATTTTGTGGTATACAATGATGCGTCGCATGTGGGTCTGGGTTGTGTTCTGATGCAGGATGGTAAGGTGGTAGCTTATGCATCACATCAATTGAAGATGTATGAGGCTAACTATCCTACGCACGATTTGGAGTTGGCAGCGGTTGTCTTCGCTCTAAAAATTTGGAGGCATTAATTGTATGGTGAGAAGTGTACTAACTACACTGATCACAAAAGCCTCAAGTATCTCCTCACTCAGAAGCAGTTAAATTTTAAGTTGCGTAGATAGGTTGAACTGCTTAAGGATTATGACTGCACCATCGAGTACCACCCTCGTAAGGCTAATATGGTGGCAGATGCTTTGAGTCGTAGGATAATGACCGATCTGAGAGCAATGTTCACTCGACTTAGTTTATTCGACAATGGGAGTCTATTAGTAGAGCTTCAGGTTAAGCCTACGTGGATTGATCAGATCAGAGGTAAACAGATGAGGGATAAGTCTCTCGAGTTGAGGTTCTATCAAGTTGAGAATTAGGGTACTACAAATTTTGGAATTAACAGTGATGGGTACCTTGTTTCCATAGTCAGATCTGTGTGCCGAATGATGAGGATTTGAGACAGTTGATTCTGAGGGAGGCACATAGTAGCCCTTATGCAATGCATCTCGAGGAGAATAAAATGTACCGAGATCTCCAAGAAGTATACTGGTGGCCAGGGTTGAAGCGTGAGGTTGCGAATTTTGTTGCTCGCTGTTTGACTTATCAGCAGGTTAAGGCTGAGCATCAGTTGCCTTCGGGGTTGCTACAGCCAATAAAGACTCCGATGTGGAAATGGGAACGAGTAACTATGGACTTCGTTAGTGGGTTGCCTCTAACACCTACTAAAAAGGATTCTATCTGGGTCATCGTGGATTGACTGACCAAGTCTGCTCACTTCATTCCGGTTAGGATGGACTTTTCTCTCCAAAAGTTAGCTAACCTCTATGTATCAAAAATAGTGAGACTACATGGGGTTCCTATCTCGATCATTTTCGATAGGGATCCTCGCTTCACGTCTCGGTTCTGGAAGAAATTACATGAAGCTTTGGGTTCGAGGTTAGACTTTAGTATTGCTTTTCATCCTCAGACAAATGGTCAGTCGAAGAAGGTGATTCAAGTACTGGAGGATATGTTGATGAGTTGTGTTATAGATTTTTGAGGCAGTTAGGAGGAGTATTTGCCATTGGAAGAGTTTGCCTATAACGATAGCTATCACTCTAGCATCCAAATGGCACCGTAGGAGGCCCTATATGGTCATAGGTGTCGCACTCCCTTATGTTGGACTGAGCTGGGTGAGTGACGTGTTCTGGGTCCGAAATTGGTTTCTGAAATGAAAGATAAGGTTCGATTGATTCGGGATCGACTAAAAGCTACATCTAATGGGCAGAAGTCCTACGCGGACCTAAAGAGAAAGGATATTGAGTATTCCGTAGGAGACTTAGTTTTTCTCAAGGTCTCACCATGGAAGAAGGTTTGAAGGTTCGGTTACAAGGGTAAACCGAGCCCTCGGTTTAGTGGACCGTATCGTATTCTTAAGCAAGTGGGCTAGTTGCATATTAGTTGGAGCTTCCTTCAGAGTTAGATCGCATTCATGATGTGTTCCACGTCTCAATGTTAAGACACTACCGCTCTAATCCCACGCATATTGTGTCTATTGAGGATATCGAGGTTAGACCAGATCTGACATTTGAGGAGGAGCCGGTTCAGATTCTGGAGCACAATATTAAGGTTCTGCAGAGGAAATTTATCCCATTAGTGAAGGTGCTATGACAAAAATCATAGCATTGAGGACGCCAGTTGTGAGCCAGAGGATTCGATGCGTCAGTAGTATCCTCACCTTTTCTGATCAGGTAAAATTTCAAGGACAAAATTTTCTTTTAGGGGGTAAGTTGTAACGCCTCGGTTTCCATTATTTTGGGTTCTGTAGTTTCAAGACACAAATTTCTTGTTTGCTTTATTGGCTAAGTGATTTGGGGGTGTATGGGAGTGTCTGCGATGTCCCAAGTTCAAGTCTCAACTTGGGTGAATTTTTGTATTTTTATGAATAAAGCCGAAACTTTGGTTGGTAGGCTTATAAGTTAAACTGTGTAAATAATTAACAGAATGGGCCTGCTGGTCTGATGGTTAAGTGGTGTGTTATTGTGGTGGAGGTCTTGTGTTCGAATCTATGTGCGAGCAAGAGAACTATTTTGCTACTAATGTTGTGTAAGAGTTGAGTTTTAGGTAAACACTGATGGTGGAGTGTTTGAAGGAGCGAATTAAGCAGTTGATAGGGGGAAGTTACAAGAATATGAACAAAGGTTCAATTAGGCAAAAATTCGGCCTTCTTTCTCTTCTCTTTTCCTATCATTTTCTTCCTTTTTCCTCCCTTTCTTTTTGATTTTTATTTTACTTCTTGCTTGCACAACGCTTTCTTCGTGTATTCGGTAAGTGATGGTTTCAATCGTTCTTAACTATTCCTCACGATTAATTAGTAAAAAAGGGTTTTATGTGATGTTTAGGAGGTCCTTAAGAGGCTGTGGATTTCTAGTCGGTGCCTACGAGGTGCAGATTCGTCGTTGTTCGCTAAGGTAAGTGTTAGCGGAAGATTTAGGAATTGCCTGATCATACTGATTCAGTTTAGTATCGATTTAAGTGACTAAAATTGGGCCTTGGACGGTTGATTTTAGGTTTCACTGTACTCTGGAGTGATTACGCGTCAAAATTGGGGCAGGTGTGTACCGAAAATACAAAAAAGGGTTTCGATGAAAGTCAAAAACCATTCTGTCGACGCCATATTGGCATGTAGTAGGCCGTGTGCAAGGCTATTAGCACCACACAGCCATGTGATCGACGAGCCAGGCCGTGCGCGAGCGACATGGCTGTGTGATGGCTGGGCAAGGTCGTGTACGACACATGAGCTCAACCAATTGGGTCGTGTAGGCCGCACGGGCATGTGGGATTCTGGGCCAGGCCGTGTGATCCACACGACCAAGGCCAATTTCAGTCGTGTGGGCCACACGGGCGTGTGGACCCACATGGTCGGCCACATGGGCATGTGAGCCCACATGGTCCGGCCACATGGGCATGTGAGCCCATTTTTCTGAAAAACTTTGTAAGGTTGCACGGGTTGCCCAAGTTGACTGTGGACCTACCGTAGGGTGGGTAAGCAATGCTTAGACCGCTAAATAAATGATCTGATTGTTTGATTTCTGTAATAAGCATGTATGCTAATCTGAATGTATGAACTACTATCTGCATATTAGCTTGGCATTTTATGTATGTTGCATTGCATTGGGGTGGGATTGATAATATTTGGAGGAAGTATCTGAAAGGCTTTTAAGCTCATTATCCGGCAAACTTCATTTGCAAATTTTTATTATGTGCCGCTTTGCACAACTTTGGTGTGTAGGGCTGGGTGGGTCGATTTTATCCCCACATGGTGTGTAGGGTTGGACGGAGTTGGTGTGTAGAGGCTGGTGGGTAGGATTTTGCTATTCTGTTCTAATCTGCATAGTATGTCTGAAATGGGCTAAGGCTAGAGAATATGTCTGATTCTGTATCTGAGTGGGCTAAGGTCCACACCGTTTCTGTAATGGGCTTAGACCCGAGTTATGAATTGATGTATGTTATTTGAAATTTCTGTGTGTGTATGCTTTCTGTGGGGATTACACACTGAGTTTGTGAAAACTCACCCTTTTTTGTTTAATCTGTTTAGGTAATCCCCAGCAGTATATGGATTGGTGCGGCGAAGGACTCCACGGTGACCACGATTTTGGACCTTTTTGGCTTTGATTTTATTTATGGTTTTGGTTATATTGGGGTAACTTTTATGTAACATGGTCTTTATGGATCTTTGGTTAAAATTCAGGATTATGGTTTTATAAATTTCTAGTAGTAGGATAAGACGTAGATTTTTAAAATAAATAAATGTTTTATCGAAAGCACACGAATGTGCAAATTACTTTTAAAAAAAGGGGCTTTCGCATTGAATAACATTTTGAAAATGGTCAATAAATGAATAAATGACGCGTTTTAGACGGTAACCTAAAATATCGAAAAGGGCACTATTGTAATTACGGTTTCTAATCATCTACAAATGGTTTTAGCACAATCATGTTTTCCAAAGCACTATCATGTGACGTCGCCAGATTCGGCCATAACGTCTAGGTCGGGTTTGGGGTGTTAGAATAGAGACCTCAATTTCATAAACTGAGCCGTATCTACTTTTAGAAATACTCATGGAGTGTCATTGAGTTATTATTAAAGTTTCAATAGAAAATTTTAGCGTTTTAATAGTTAATTAAATAAAACGGACTAAATTGAAAAAGGTACAAAACTTGCTAAAATGATTAAATTACTCAAGTGATAAATATGGTAGGACTTAAAGGGCAATTGAGCCTAAACTGTATAGGTTGAAACTGCATAAGCAGAAAAAAACAAAGAAATTAGATGACTTAGGGGCAAATGGTTATTTGGGAAATTAAAGTAAAAATAAAAATAAATGACTAAATTGAATCTAGACATTTCATCATCAATCTTCAACAAATAACAGCCATAGGAGGTCCTCAAAAAGCTGGTTTTTCATATTTTTGCATCATATCGTTCAATTCTTTCTCTTTTCTTGTATTTTATTTGTGTTTTTAATATTTTTACAATTAGGTCCAACTATTTATTTCATTAGTTTTTATTCTATGGATGATTTTGAAAGTTATCATTGATGAATGTTGGATATTTATGATGAATAATCATGGATTTGAAGTTTTAATTTTGTTATATGATGATTTTATTAAGTAATTTTGATAGTTATTGATTTTAGGACTAAATTGTGAAAAGGTTGAGAATTAGGGTTTGGTGTTGAAATTCAAAATTAAAAAGCTGTATGGTAGCCTAAAATAATTAGATAAAGTGTTAATTGAGAAAATTTAGCTCATTTGATGGGTTTATTGATGAGGGACTAAATTGTAAAAAACTATAAAACTTAGGGTAAATGTGTAATTTCAAAAATTGAAGGGTATAAATTGTAAAGTGAAATGAGGCTGAAATATGTGGTAATGGATGAATAATTTTATATTTTAGATCAAGAGCCCAAAAAAAAATCGTGGAAAAGAGAAATTATCTAAATAGTTCCTGAGCTACAATAAATTTTACAAATTAGCCCAGGTAAGTTCATATGGTTCAATTTATAATGTTATTTGTTAAATTGATGAATGGTAATATGTATTTATTTATTTTATTTGTTGAAAATAAAACTATTGTCAGAATTATGAAATTGAATCAAATATTCAAAGTGAACGGAACGTAAGTGTAACATCTTAGATTAGGGGTTATGCGTTTGTGCATAATTCATGAGTAGTAGGTTTTGGCAGTGTTTGGAAGTGAAATAAGGGTTTTTAAAATCCTAGGATGGAAGAGAAAGCTTTGGACAATTATTGGTTTTAAGTTAAAAACAAGAAGTGATGTGGAAAAGTGGCAAGGACGCCACCTAAGGTGCAAGGGTTATGGCATCAAGTGAAGTACTTTGAGGAAGAGGTTCGAATCCCATTGTGTGCATTTTGCTTAATCTTATGAAATAGCATGTTTACTATGATATGGATGTGTGGTGTGCATTTTAGAACCTTGGAAATGTAAGGAAATGTAATGGAAATGTAAGGAAAAGGAAATGTATGGAAATGTATGGAAATGTCAGAAATGCATGGAAATGTAAGGAAATGTATGGAAATGTATGGAAATGTATGGAAATGAAATGGAAATGTAAGGAAATGTAGGAAATGTAAGGAAATGTAGGAAATGTCCTGAAATGTAAGAAATGATTTAGAAATGTTAAGTTTCAAAAAGAGGAAAGTGAACATTTTGGAAACTAAGAAATATAAGGAAATGATTTGGAAATGATTCAAAGAGGAAAGTAAACATTTCGGGAAACTTGGAAATGTAAGGAAATGTCAAGTTTAAAGAGCCAAACGAAAATTTTTGGAAACTTAGAAATGACTTAGAAATGTCGAGTTTTAAAGTTTAAAAGAGGAAATTAAGGCAAGGTGGCCTTAAGAGAAAAAGTATGTGAAATTTGACACACAAACAAGCTTGGAAAAGTGGCCTGAAGATACCACTTAAAGCCCAAAGGAGGACGCCACTTAGGTGGATAATTTGGGCCTCGATGTCCACAAGGAGTCCAATAAGAACAAGTTTAAATTCAGCTCATCAAGGGAAGGGGGTGGACGGCATCTAGCTAAGGCTTTAAGTGATTTTTTATTTAATTACTTAAAGAGGAAGCAATGGACGGCAATAAGGACTCTTAAGAGAAGAGTTTAATTATCTTTAAAATTCGGCTAAATAGGTGGATAAATGAAGAATTATTCTTTAATTAGGAGAATGAGGGAAGAGTGATGGCCAAGTAAGGGATTCTAAGTTAGTAAATTCGCTATAAAAGGAAAAGAAGGCCATTCATTCATTCACTCTTCCTTTGTCAATTTCTTAAGCATATTTTCCTCTCCCCGCGAAATTCCTATAGTTTTCTTCTTCTTTTATTTTTCCAAGCCAAAAACCTTGTGTTCTAACCAATCCTCCATCTTTATTCTTCCTTCTCTTTTCTTTCTAAACCCTCCAAAAGCCGAAAGTTGTGAGAGCATCATTTAGCCATAGCCAATCTCTCAAGGTTGAAGTGAAGGTGCAATCGATTCCTTCAAATAAGGGTAAGATCCAAGTTTGGTTTCCATTCTTTTATATTTTAGACTTATCAAAATTTAGGGACTAATTCCTATTATTAATCTTGGTCGAATCATGGAAGGAGAAGTTCTTTTCCGAAGGTACACCATAGGTCGCGTGTTCCTAGTCATTCGGTGAATTTCGGATTTAAGATCCTTAAGGTAAGTGACTATGAATATTCGCCAAGACCCTATTTTTGTAGTAGATCTATTATTATGTGTTTTAAGCTAAAAACTAACCGATTCAAGGGATCTAGTGGTTAGCTGACTTCAAAGGAGAAGAATATAAGTTTCGAGGATTTGATTTTTAATTCAATCGGCAACAAGGTAAGTTTTAGTGCACAAATCCTACTAGGATTTGGATTTATGGTCAAATGGCTCTTTACTAAGTATTAAGTGATTGAATAAATGTAGAGATCTAAGATCTAAGGCATTAGATCAAGCTTTTTGGGATCTCAAGGAATTGCTAAGCGAATCAGGTGTGTACTGTAACACCCCTAACCCATATCCGTCGCCGAATTGGGGTTAAGAGGCATTACTACACAATACTCAATTTCGAAAAAGGACTTCAATTAGATTCAAGTATAAGCAATGCAACCATTTTCATATTGTATGACATAAAAAAAAAATAAATGTATAATGAGTTTTATTACCCGTACTTAAACACACAATGTCTGAATCACATAACTTAAATATTCATGACATATATATATATATATATATATATATATATATATATATTTGTATAAATCATATCTCAATTTATGCCAAATTATAGCTTATATCGAGTATCAACCAACATTCATGTAACATAAATGAGTTTTCATTTCTAATACTATACTACAAGTGCATATATTAGAACAATTGAACCATTTCACCATTTAATAATCAATTATACATATAACAACATATTAGTATACCCTTGGCGAATATACTATAACTATAAATCAACTATTCTTATAATATATATATATATATATATACTAGACCGCACAAAACATTTCACAAAATTTTATAGCCGATATCACATATGGTATTGAAAATGGATAATATGAACAAATAGCTTATTACAATAAATAAAGAATAAACCTACTTCTTTACCATTTATAAAACCATGCGCTTGCAACAGCTTCTAAACATTGTAATATATAAAATAAAATAAATAATAAATAGGACACTTATATATATATATACAATCCATAATGTAATTCTCATTTTTAATTTATTTAGCCAAAGCCAAATTGAACAATTTAATAATCACAAAGATTATTATAATTAGCCTACCATTTCCTCAATTTAATAAGACTAGACGAATTCCATAATCTCAATTTCACCAGATTTTAGTGAAGAATGCATGTATAACCCATGAACCAAATCATGCATACAATACAACAATCATAATTTAACTATGTCTATAATATACATTTATGCACATCACTTGACCATTTAAAGTAAGCCGAATATTCTACTTCAACTAACATCAAATATAAGCCACATTCGCATGGCTAATATATACATAGACAAAAGTTATCATCTTAACAAAATCACATCTTTTCTATACATGCCTTTAATCGAAAACCCAAAATAAAGAGTACCAAAGATAGATTGATAGTGTGGGTGACTTTCTTGACGATCCCTCTCGAGCCCATAACGTAACCAAAATCTATAAAACAGAGGAGAACATTTCACACAAATAAGCTTACTAGCTTTGTAAGTCCTAAGCTCATGATAATATAACATTTAAATATTTAAGCAATTAAAACATTCAACTTATAACATTTCACATAAACATTTAAGTACATTTATTTATACAAAGCCGAATACTAATAATTCATTAACTTAAGTAATTGTACTTCATTTCCTTCAACCTACATATCCTTGAAGCTCAGATAGGTGTATTACAAAAAAAAAATCACATGCTCTAACTCGTATAAATATAGCATTCATATCAACCATGTTATTGCACTAAAATCTCCTTTATTCTTAGTATTTCTACATGGAGGCCGAATTTCCATAATAGTACCTTCAAACTCGAATTCAATCATATAATACTCATACACATCAATGTTAGCCTCAAACATATGTATCACAATTCCCATAATATTAACTTGACCCAAGTAATATAAAACATAGCATACCTTACGTGCTTACCTGAACCGTTAGCTAGATACATTAGTAATGATTTGCCTTAAATAATATTCGGTCTCTCCTTTATAAAACACATCACCGGCATCAAGCCTGCTAGGCGATAAAGCCCGATAAGTAACACCGGCATGAGGCCTGCTAGGCTCGGAGCCCAAAAGTAGTCACTGGCACTAGGCCTGCTAGGCTTAAAGCCCGAATATGTCACCGGCACTAAGCCTGCTAGGCACGAAGCCCGAATATATCACCTAAGCACTAAGCACTCGCTAGGCACGAAGCTCGAATTAAATCACCAAGACAAGGCCCGCTAGGCAATAAGCCCGAACTAATTCATAAACCAATCACATACTTCACATTTTTCACAAATAATATATCAAAGACACATATTCATATCACATTATCAATTTATGCATTCAAACCAATTCAACCATATACATTCGGCTACTACCATAATTTACCTTCAAATTTATCGAACATCATCATTTAATAGATTCATAAATAATTCTTTGACATATTTCAGCTTATGGACTTACCTCGGTTGTCGATAGACCGTGCAAATTGGCTATTCGAGAACCTTCGTCTTTCCCCGATCTAAATCTGTTTTTCTTTGCTCTTGATCTAAATCACATTAAAATTTAGCTCATTCAAGTACATTTCATCTCAATTTGGTCCCTAAGCACATAAATAGGCAAATTACCATTTTACCCCTAGGGTTTCACCTTTTACAATTTAGTCCAAATTACATAAAATGCAAAATACACAAAATTTCCTACAACACTCAAGGGTTGAAAGTTTATAGATGATTATACAAGTCTATATTTTCATTTATTTCATGTTTTAGTCCATTAAGAATTTATTCTTCTCAAATTAGTGGGGCCAACCCCTAACATTTAATTTCACCAAAACTTCTAATTCAAAAATGATGATCTAACACATACAATTCATAATCTACTATCAAACATTACATGCCATGTACCCTTTTAAGGTACTAAATATATCTACATCAAGCGATTTACAAGCAATATAATTTATCACACACATTAATCGCTATAAGTGTGTATGTACACACCGTCACCACCAGTGACGGGCACCACATGTGATGGATCCGACCGATACCGTCTCAGATTGATACGTGAAAGACGTCATGTATCTGACTTAATTCTGTCGGCAACTCTAGCTGATAAGCTACCGGACCCACTCGCTTTACAACTGTATATGGCCCGATGAACCTTGGGCTTAGCTTCCCTTTTCGCCCAAACCTTAGTACCTTCTTCCAAGGCGACACCTTCAGAAAAACCTTGTCTCCCACAGCATACTCCATTTCCTTGCGTTTGAGATCGGCATAAGACTTACGCCTTATCTCGATGCTTCCTTGAGACGAGACCGAATCACTTTGACTTTGTCTTGATCTCTCGCTACCAATTCGGGCCCAACACTTGTCGCTCACCCAACTCCGCCCAACACGCCGGAGTTCGGCATTTTCGTCCATCTGAAGGTTTCAGATGGTGCCATCCGAATACTCGCTTGGTAGTTGTTGTTGTAGGCGAACTCGGCTAGAGGTAAGAATTCCTCCCAACTACCTCGAATTCCAAGACACAACCCTCAAAGATATCCTCCAAGATCTCAGATGACCTTTCTGATCGCCTGCTCATTCGAGGATGGAAAAGTCGTTGAATCCAACCGCATCTAACGCTAGATGTAACGCCTTCCAAAACCTCAAGTAAACCTTGGGTCCCTATCTCGAGATAACCGACACGGGTATACCATGCAATCGACTATCTCTACCACATACAACTTTGCTAGCTTCGGAGTGAGTAATCCATTCTCACCGTATGAAGTGAGTCGATTTAGTCGACGGTTCACGACACCCAAATCGCATCTTTCTTGTTTGGCGTAAGGGGTAGCCACGACGAAATCCATAGTGATCCGCCCCACTTCCATTGAGGGATCTTGATGTGCCAAACACTTCCTACGAACTCGGCCACTTCACGTTTCAACCCCGGCCACCGTAATCTGTTTCAGAGATCTCCATACATCTTGCTTCCTCCCGGATGCATAGCGTATGGGCTGCTATGAGCATCCTGGAGAATTTTCCGCCTCAACTCCATATCCTTTGGCATACAGGGCCGTCCTTGAAAACATAACACACCATCACCAGTCACACTATACCCTTCTAAACCACCATCCTGAACTTGTATTCTCTTAGCATTTAACCCCTCATCCACTAACTGTTTGTCCTTGATTTCCTCGATCCATGTTGGCTTAACTTGAAGCTCTGCCAAAAGGCTTCCATCGTCATACAGGCTCAACTGAGCAAACATAGCTCTTAAATCCGCCACAACCTTTCGGCTCAACGCGTCAGCCACCACGTTAGCCTTACCCGGATGATATTCGATGGAACAGTCGTAGTCCTTCAACAGTTCAATCCATCTACTGCCTCGATTCAGATCCTTCGCGATGTAAGATACCTCAAACTTTTGTGATCCGTAAATTACCGACTTCTCCCCATAAAGATAGTGTCTCCATATTTTCAAGGCAAATACGACCACTGCTAACTCCAAGTCGTGAGTTGGGTAGTTAACCTCATGCGGTCTCGGTGACGGACGATAGGCTACTACCTTCCCATCCCGCATCAACACACACCCCAAACCAAAGTGAGATGCATCACAATAGATCGTGAATAATTTCCCGCCTCGGGTTGTACTAAAATCTGAGCTTCCGTAGAATCTTCCTCACTTATCAAAACTTTCTTCTGCTTTCTAGCCATACAAATGGAACCCTTTTCTTAGCAACTTAGTCAACGGTATTTGCGATCGAGAGAACCCTTCCACAAATCTCCGATAATACCCTACTAAACCCGAAAACTTCAGATTCTCGCCACCGACTTAGGCGGTTTCCACTCCAACACCGCTTCAATCTTGTGGGGATCCACTCTAATCCTTCCGCCGACACTACGTGACCTAAGAAAGCCACCTCCTTAGCCAAAATTGCACTTCATCAATTTGGCATACAATTGTTTTCCTCAACACTTGCGTAACTATTCGTAAATGCTTGTCGTGCTCCTCCTCCGTCTTAGAGTAAACCAATATGTCGTCAATGAACACCACGATTTAATTGGTCTAGGTATCTGTTGAAATACTCTATTCATTAAATCCATGAACGCCACGGCATTGGTCAACCGAATGGCATCACTAGGAACTCGTAATGCCCATACCGAGTTCGAAATGCCGCCTTGTGGACATCGACCCCTTCACCTTAAGTTGATGGTAACCCGACCTAAGGTCTATCTTTGAAAACACCGATGCCCCTTCAATCGGTCAAACAAGTCATCGATCCGGCGGTGGGTACTTGTTTTTGATCGTTAACTTGTTTAACGGACGGAGTCGATGCACATCCGCATAGAACCGTATTTCTTCTTGACAAATAATACAAAGCGCCCCCACTGAGATATACTAGGTCAAATAAACCCTTTATCCAAGAGCTCTGAATTTGAGCCTTCACTCCACCAATTCCTTTGGTGCCATTCGGTAAGGTGCTATAGACACGAGTCTGCGTTCGGGTAGCAAGTCTATATCAATTCAACTTCCCGATCCGAGGCGGACCGGAAGTTCTTCGGGAACACATCAAGAAATTCCCCAACTGCTCGGACCTTTCCAACCATCGACTCCTTAACTTCCAAAGACAGATTTGAGCCAAGAACGCCTTACAACCCTTCTTGACCATCTTCTCAACCTTCAAAGCAGACACCACATTGGACAGGTAATTCCTTCGATTACCAATCATAACCACCTCATTCCCTTCGGTCGTTTGGAGAACCATGCACTTAGCGGCGTAATCCAACTTCGCCTGGTACCTAACCAGCCAATCCATTCCAAGGATCAAATCGAACTCCCCGAATGGTAGTTCCATCAGATCAGCCCCGAATACGACCCCTTGGAGTTCTAGGGGTACATCCCTAAAAAGTTTGTCTACCACTACAGAGTGACCTAATGGACTAACTACAGTCATCTCCCTAGAAGCAGTTTCAGAGTTTAGGTCCAAAGTCTCTACCACACTACTGGCTACGTACGAATGCGTAGAACCCACATCGATTAATGCATAATAAGGAAAACCAAAAATCAGAAACGTACCGGTTATGACATCCGGTGCGTCACCCTCCTCGCGACGTCTTGTCGCATAGACTAAGCCAGGCTGCCTAGCCTCTGTGTTGCCTGAACCTCTGCCCTGAGTTCCACGACCTCGGTTAGGACCGTTGCTTCCTCTACCATTACCACGACCCCTCTGTGGTCCCACATTTCTATCCTGTGTACGGTTCTGCCCCTCTGACTGATTTCAAGCTCGCTTCCGGGGACAATCTCTGACTCGATGTTCTAAAGACCCACACTCAAAACATCCTCTATCGCCGGTCGAACAACTTCCCAATGGGTCTTCCCACGTGATTAATCGAGCTTGGTCTCGATTAGTAGCTACGGACCTTGTCACCGATTTGGCCCACTCGCCTAGCCTTCTTCTCGATCATTACCATTGGATCCAAATTGACCCAAATCCTCTCTTTGATTATTCCTACTATAATTTTGTCTCACGACCTCCTTGACCCCTCGGCTACCTTAGCCTTTTCTACAAGAGATGAAAATTCACGAACTTGTCATGGGCAATCAAGAACCTCAAATCATCTCTGAGTCCGTCCTCAAAGCGGACTGGTAGCTCGTGTTCAAGAGCCACGATGCCTCTAGCATACCTACTCGGCCTTAAAAACTCCGCCTCATATTCCGCCATCGACTTGGTTCCTTGCACTAACCCTGAAAGGCTTTCTCTCGAGCATCAGATAATCGGTGCCCACATACTTCTTCCGATAGGTGATTTTGAAATATTCCCAAGTCAAATCATCTCAGAAGCGCCATCTCGAATCGTCACCACCAACGACACGTCTCATCCTTTAGAAGCGTACATGACCCCTTTCGCTTTTTCCTCCTCGGTCGGTCAAGATCATCCATTATCCTTTCGTAGATTCCACCAATACTGCTACACTAGGTGCCACTCCCGACACACCCCGAACACCTCACTCAGTTGGACCGAATTCGCTCGGAATAGATTTTCGAGCTCCTAAATTTCCACCACCTTGACCACCAATTCGAGGACTCGCAACACCGCCATGCGACACGGCCTCCTCCCCGTCGATCCTCGCCTCCTCCGCTCCAAAAGTGGAGGTGGTGATGGCGGTGGTACATCATTTTCGTAACCTTGCCCCGACTGACGGGTTCGGACATCATCATCCTACCCCTACCAAGGCCCACGGCGGCCCACGCCCTCTAGAACTCATTCTATCTCTGCGCTTTTAATCGATTAAGAGGAATTTTATGTATTAGCGTTTGTTCCACTTCATTACTCATGAAGAAATTTTATGAAGAAATTTTAATTAGAGATTCTTTCGCAAACAAGGTTTCAGTCTTCTATCTTAGTTCACACAAAGAAGTTCTTGCATCCATTCCATAATACTTACCATACCTATTCGCTCTTCGGACATTTCTGCCCATTTCTAACCCAGGGGTATTTTCGTCTTTTTCCTACATGGGTGTTTTCGTAATAAAAGAGATTTTAAAACTTTAGTAAAGTAGGTTGTTTTGCAATTCCCAACACCGGAGGGTATTATTAAAATTGATAAGGTTTGAAGTTATGGCATTATTTCTAAACCGTGGTATTTTGGTAAATTTGTCCATCAGGGGTAATTTTGTAATTTTGTAAATCAAGGGTGTTTTAGTAATTGCAAAACCCTGAGGGTCCCTTCTGAGAATTTTCCTTTCTTAAAACGGTGATGCTGCAAAAATTTTGTACTCAGGGTCGTTTTGGTAATTTTACACGTTGAGGGCGTTTTCGTAATTTTCCAAAACCAAAGTGTTTCATTGATGATTTCCAAAGCTGAGTTGAATATTTGAGAAGTAGTTAAAATTTTTGGACAAAATCATTGAGTTGATGTTTTGTGAACCAAGGGTATTTTAGTAATTTTACCCCTAAGGGCATTTTCGTAATTTTCCACAAATCAAACTTTTCGGGGAAAACATTGTAAAAAGAGTTGTTCTTACGTTTGAAGGAGTGATTTGAAAAGTTTTAAAACCAAGTTTTGTTGTTTCCTTCCTTTTTCGAAAATCAAGGCTAATTCCCTCTCGGGTTTTAGTCATTATGTTTAGCCTATGACCGAGCCTTCTTGGTCGAGTGAACCAAGCTACGCACAGTGGTGCTGTGTGGAGAGGAGGTGAGTCACACGGACCGCTTAAATACCAAGCTCCCACCAACCTTTCTAGACATGCATGAGGTTACCACACCATCGAGCCCTCCGGGTTAGGGTGAACCCAAGCCACGCACTGCAGGATACTGCGAAGAGGTGGTGAGTCACCTGACCGCTTAAATACTGTGCTCTTCCTGTTCCAATCCTAGACATGCGTCTGGGGTTACCACACCCTAGCTCGTTGACTAAGTCATAGGTTGGTTTCGTTCTTTAAGTATTATGTTCTGCTTGTGTGTTTGAGCAATCTAATCCTAGGGTTCAAGTTCCTATAAGTCTATCTACGCTCCATGCTTCCTACCCTTCTACTGTAATGTAATTCACCCAGAGGTTTAGATGTACTTACAGGCGGATCGGTGCGGAGACTCGGGCCATGCCGCTTAAAACCCAAAGTCAATTAATAAGGCCTACTAAAACATTTTTGGGCCTTGGGCCCCACAATGAAGTTTTGAACTGGCTCGATACCAATTTGTAACACCCAAACCCGCCCAACGTTGGGACCGAATATGGGTCGTTATTAAGAAGAACTTTTGAAACCCATTTTCAAATCAATTTAAGTTTTGTTGAAAACTGCTCGCTTTAAGTTGTCTTGCTAAAATTATGCTTAGTCCAAACTCGAAAATTTAATTAAGTCAAGTTTTTATACAATTTCGGATGTGCTCGATGGCACGATAAAACATTTTTCGTGTTAATTTAGAAAACGTGTGATTCAAATTTATAATTAAAACAAAATATCCAACATATAAGAAAATAACTAAAGTAAAGTATGATGAGGCCTTATTACATCCAAAGTAAAACAACCCAATAACAAAATTTAAAAATAACTAAAATTAAAGTTCGTTTAATTTTAAATCCACCGCATGGCCTCCTCAAGTCCCTCCGGCTCCATGTCCGCGATCTAAGCATCACCGAAAAAATAATGGAGAAGGTGAGTCACCAAGACTCAAGATGTAACCCTTCCCCGCTTTAAAACATTTTCATACACAACACATAACAATTAATATGCGTAATATTTAATTCTCGACCTAGCCATCCAAACGCCATTGTTCACCCCGCTGTGGTACCAAACCACTAGTGGTGCCAAACCACCGGTGACATGTAGTCACAATGTGTTACCAAAACACCGGTGTCCGAGAGACAGAGATCGCTTGATGGGGCCAACCCATCGTGTGATACCAAATCACCGCGCAGACGATCCCATATCTCAAGTGGGGCCAACCCACGGTGGTGTTAACCACAGGACAAGTCGCTATTGAGGTACCAAACCTCTGGAGGTACCAAACCTCCGTGACATATAGTCACGGTGTGTTACCAAAACATCGGTGCCCGTCGGCACAATATATGCGCCTCCACTCATCAACCCATATCACAATCATAACAGAGTTCATACATTTATCACATGTATTAAATAAATCATGCTTCCCAAAAGCAACATAATAATCTCATATAAATAGAGACTTACCGAGGTCCTTGCTTGTACCCTTTAAGGTACTAAATCCATATCTACATCAAGCGATTTACAAGCAATATAATTTATCACACATTAATCGCTATAAGTGTGTATGTACACACCTGTCACCACCGAGTGATCTAAATCCCGAATGAAGGAGTCGACCACCTTAGATCTCTTTGTACCTACATTCTACCAACCATGGAATTAGCCCTATGGCCTATTCGGCCAATCAAAGGAATTTAAAGGGTAACTTTTGTACCGAATCCTTACCTAGTCTCTTTGAATACTAGCCTCGGTGCCCAAATCACTTAATCGGTTCACAAACTACAATCGGTCAATATTAATAACCATAGCCTTTTTAAATGAACACCAATCTATATGTAAATCCTCATCAAGATTGATTGACTAACGCTAGCGAACTTACTTGCTTATCTCCAAATCCTCAAGATCCTACAAATGGATTGGTTTAATCTGTGATTAGTATTCTTAATCAATAGTTGTCAAACCCATACCTATCTTTACCAAAGTCGACATAATGAGATACAAATAATATAGGCATTCGCCTAAGATCCTTACCTTCCGAGATCGTCAACAAAAGATGCCTACTTCTTATGCACACAATTCGCCAAGTAGAGTTTAAAGAAAAGGATTTGGCACTTTGATAGAAGTTAGATTCGCTAGGGGTGGTTTAAAACAAGGCTGGACTTTTGATGCGAAAAAGAAAGAAGAAAGGTAAATAGGAATAGATGATTCACTAGTAGGAAATAAAAGAAGAAGGGATTTGAGGATGGGAATTGGCAATGGAAGAAGCAAAAGAGGGTTTCGACCAAAGTTTTGGGAGGATGGAAAGGAAAAATATAAGAAGAGAGGGTTTGGAGATTCGGCTAGCAAACTTGGAAAAAAAGAAAACAAGTGATCAAGTGGGTGTTTTTATAAGCATTCGGCACCCCCTAGTAGCCTTGCCGTCCAACTCTTCAACCAAGAGTCCAAAATCCATCAATCTTCCTTGAATCACTCCAAGCCACTTAATTTAAAACCATTCAAATAATTTGAATACTCTAATAATAATCCAATAATAATTCTTTTAATCTTCATAATCTTCTTGATTATCCTTAAAATAAAATGCTCATATTATCTATTAATAATAATAATAATTGAAGAGTTTAAAGGAGAAAGGACTCTCCTCAAGTGTCATCCAACATAAAGCCAAAAGGGAAAATTGTGACTCAACCAAGGTTCTCCTTGTTCCTTGATGGCGCAAGTGTAGCTCCCAAGTGGCCCTCCCTTGCCACTTATTCTAGGTTCTTTTATGTCAAATATTTCTTTATTTATTCTTATAACCCCTAACCACTAAGGCTATCCACATTTAAAGCGAGATAATATATTTATTTCTACCATTCCGAGCCAACTCAAGGCCTTTAATTAAACTCTATTATTCCATAAATAATATCTCAGCAGTTCTTACATAAGAAAAATGATTAAATTCCAAATAACCCCCTTTTTGGGATGTTACAATCTCAAAAATTGATACATGGGTTATGTAGTATTCAAAGTAACAATTTCAAAATGTAAAAATTATAAAATACTAAGCAAAGTACATACCCTAATTGAAGCCCCAAGTTGTCAAATTAAGCTCCAACAATGGAGTTTTCACCCTCCACATTCGCCAAGAGAAGAAGAACAAGGTATGTTCTCTTTCTTCCCACTTTCTTTCATTATTTTATGCCTTAAAATTAAAGGTAATATTACTTATTCATTACCTAAAATAAAACATATAATTATAAAATAAAATTTTGTTTTTATTTCTCATATATGCCATCCACTATCTAAAGGAATGGGCTAATTGTCCTTTTAGGACATCCACTTTAAAAGCCACAATCAAAAGGTACATTTCACTTTAGCATGCCACTTTTACTCTTTATGCGATTAAGTCCTTTTTATCAAATTGAGCACTTAAACAATAAAATTTTTCTACGAAACTTTCACATCTTTTAATTCACACATCATAAACACAAAAATAAAATATTAAAATGTTTCTCGGACTCGGATTCGTCGTCTCGAAACCACCGTTCCTACTTGGGTCTAATTCGGTCTGTTACATGTACCCTACCCTAAGTTTTAATACGTTCATGGCTATGTTTTAAATTAAATGTGTTAATATGAAAGTGTAAGAACATGGCTAAGGTACCGTGTGTACCCCACACTAATCTTAATAGATTTATGGCTTAAACTTGATATATGTGTTAATATGAAAGTGTAAGAATGTGGCTAAAGAACCATATTATGGTACAAATTACTCAGGTACGTTTTCCTACTCCTACTAGGATTATGAAATATGTTATACTTAACATGTGAAAAGTGACATGAATGTGAATTTAAGTATGATATGCATGATATGAATAATATGGGGCATTCGGGTTATTTGAGAAAGGGGAAGTGAATGTGATGACTTCGGTCTCACTATCTGAATGTGGTGATTTCGATCACATTATCTGAATGTGGTGACTTCGGTCACATTATCTGAATGTGGTAACTTTAGTTACATTATCTGAATGTGGTGTCTCATGACACAATTATCCGTGGCTATGCCACTAATTTTATATGGGCGATGAGCACGCCGATCGCAATGATCGCCTTCGATGGTGTGTAGCGGATGGAGTGTTGACTTAGTAGTCCCCACTGTGTGCGAGGATGGTGCGGTGGAGTGTAGCGGATGGCTAACTAGGTTTGGGTTTGGGTTGCATCATTATTTTTACCGTTATATGAACATGTATGTGATATGATAATGCATGCACGAAATGTCAATTCTTAGTGTTGGTTACACATTGAGTCTATTTGACTCACCTCATTGTGGGACTATTTTCGGTGATAAATAAAGAATGGACTGGGTCTACTGAAGCTTAGGGATGGCCATGCACAAAGAAGAAATTTATGACTTGGACTTTTATTTTATTTTAAGTATTTTGAATTTAAATTTTGGGAATTATTTTATGTAATAAGGTAGTAGTAGCGTTTACTTTACTTTTATTTATTGAGCATACAATCTTTATATTTATTAAAAGATTAAGTAAAATTAATTTAATTCAAAGCTCAAACGTTTTGTCACCTAAATCAAAAGGATTTTTAATAACGAAATAAACATGTTTTCAACTCAAGCCCAACCCAAAACAAATTTTCCCTCAAAACGCTCAAGTTTTTCCTAAATACAAAAGAATTTGAAATGGTTTCACCGGGGAACATACCAGATCCGGTCCAGGCTCGTGGGCCGGGTGTAGGGTGTTTCAGTTTGGTATCAGAGCCCAGTTTTAAACTCTCGGCCTTGGGTTTAAGGCCCAAAACATTTTCAAAGTTAGGCCCAAAAAGAATTTTTACGAATTAAGCAGGTTTTTCTGGCATGGCCCACTAAGTCTCTGAGCCGAAGTCCACCAGGTAAGTACTCCGATCTTTTGTATGATTTATGATATGAATTGTAGAAGGGTAGAAATGGAACGTAGATTAGCATGATAAGTACTTGAACCCTAGGGCTAGTTACCCCAACAATTACATAAGACTTAAATGCCTAATTAAACAAACCTGTGGTTAAGTCGCCGAGTTAGGGTGTGGCAACCATGGTGCGCATGTCTAGGATTGGTTTGGTGGGAGCTTGGTATTTAAGCGATCACGTGACTCACCTCCTCTCCACTCGAATCCTCCCAGTGCGTAGCTTTGGTTCACCCTAACCAAGAGGACTCACCACAAAGCTAAACCCAATAACTAAAACCCGAAAGGGACTAGCCACATTTTTATGGAAACCCTAATTTTAAAAGTCGACAAACTACCCTTTTGAATTATGAAAATTATTTTAAAAAAACTTTCTAAGAATTTTTGATTTACAAGATTACCAAATACCCTTAAAGGTGGAAATTACTAAAATGCCATTGGTTCTAAAATTTCCATATTACCCTTGATTTCAATAAAATTTCCTCACTTTGTAAAAGTATTTAAAACCCTATTTTGCAAAAGTCCAAAATACCTCGATTTGAAAATTTACTAATTACCCCCGATTGACAAAATTACCAAAATGACCCTGATTTTCAAAATTTTTGCAACATCACCGATTTGGAAAATAAATTCTCAAAAAAAACCCTCAAGTTTTGCAAATTTTGAAATACCCTTGATTTATTGAGATTTACAAATTTACCCTGGTTAATTACCGAATACCCCTATAATTTCAAAATTTCTGAAATATTCTCGGGATCTCAAAAATTACCAAAATACCATTATTGACCAAATCACCAAGGGACCTTATTTCTACAAATTACGAAAATACCCCTGGGTAGTAGAAAAACAACAACAATGAAAACTACAACATTTCTCTGAATGAACGAAAGTTCATAATTGATTGATGGATGTATGAATGTAAAGACTGTGTGCATGTATGAATACGAAAGAACCACTTTAAAAAAAAAATTCTTTCCATAAAACTTCTTCGCGATTAATCAGTGAAACAAACTTTTTAATACATAAAACTTCTTAATCGATTAAATCGCGACGTTAGAAATGAGTTCGAGGACATAAACTTAGAGATTGTGCCCGGAAAGTATGATGGTTCTATTAAGATCGAGAGTGCAGCAGAAGCATAAGTGCGGTGAGAAGGATTATACGATTGTTAGTAAGTAATTTCGAGGACAAAATTATTTTAAGGAGGGTAGAACTGTAACATCCTAGATTAGGGGTTATGCGTTTGTGCATAATTCATGAGTAGTAGGTTTTGGCGGTGTTTGGAAGTGAATTAAGGGTTTTAAAATCCTAGGATGGAAGAGAAAGCTTTGGACAATTATTGGTTTTAAGTTAAAAACAAGAAGTGATGGAAAAGTGGCAAGGGATGCCACCTAAGGTGCAAGGGTTATGGCATCAAGTGAAGTATTTTGAGGAAGAGGTTGAATCCCATTGTGTGTATTTTGCTTAATCTTATGAAATAGCATGTTTACTATGATATGGATGTGTGGTGTGCATTTTAGAACCTTGGAAATGTAAGGAAATGTAAGGAAATGTATGGAAATGTATGGAAATGTATGGAAATGTATGGAAATGCATGGAAATGTATGGAAATGTATGGAAATGTATGGAAATGTAAGGAAATGTAGGAAATGTAAGGAAATGTAGGAAATGTCCTGAAATGTAAGAAATGATTTAGAAATGTTAAGTTTCAAAAAGAGGAAAGTGAACATTTTGGAAACTAAGAAATATAAGGAAATGATTTGGAAATGATTCAAAAGAGGAAAGTAAACATTTCTAGAAACTTGGAAATGTAAGGAAATGTCAAGTTTAAAGAGCCAAATGAAAATTTTGGAAACTTAAAATGACTTAGAAATGTCGAGTTTTAAAGTTTAAAAGAGGAAATTAAGGCAAGGTGGACTTAAGAGAAAAGTATGTGAAATTTGACACACAAACAGCTTGGAAAAGTGGCTCAAGATACCACTTAAAGCCTAGTGAGTGACGCCACTTAGGTGGATAATTTGGGCCTTGTATGACCACAAGGAGTCCAATAAGAACAAGTTTAAATTCAGCTCATCAAGGGAAGGGGGTGGACGGCATCTAGTTAAGGCTTTAAGTGATTTTTTATTTAATTACTTAAAGAGGAAGCAATGGACGGCAATAAGGACTCTTAAGAGAAGAGTTTAATTATCTTTAAAATTCGGCTAAATAGGTGGATAAATGATGAATTATTCTTTAATTAGGAGAATGAGGGAAGAGTGATGGCCAAGAAAGGGATTCTAAGTTAGTAAATTCAGCTATAAAAGGAAAAGAAGGCCATTCATTCATTCACTCTTCCTTTCTTCAATTTCTTAAGCATATTCTCCTCTCTCTGCGAAATTCCTCAGCTTTTATTCTTCTTCTTTATTTTTCCAAGCCAAAACACCTTGTGTTCTAACCGAATCCTCCATCTTTATTCTTCCTTCTCTTTTCTTTCAAAACCCTCCAAAAGCCGAAAGTTGTGAGAGCATTATTTAGCCATAGCCGAATCTCTGAAGGTTGAAGTGAAGGTGCAATCGATTCCTTCAAATAAGGGTAAGATCCAAGTTTGGTTTCCATTCTTTTATATTTTAGACTTATCGAAATTTAGGGACTAATTCCTATTACTAATCTTGGCCGAATCATGGAAGGAGAAGTTCTTTTCCCGAAGGTACACCATAGGCCGCGTGTTCCCTAGTCATTCGGTGAATTTTGGGATTTAAGATCCTTAAGGTAAGTGACTATGAATATTCGGCCAAGACCCTATTTTTGTAGTAGATCTATTATTATGTGTTTTAAGCTAAAAACTAACCGATTCAAGGGATCTAGTGATTAGCCGACTTCAAAGGAGAAGAATATAAGTTTCGAGGATTTGATTTTTAATTCAATCGGCAACAAGGCAAGTTTTAGTGCACAAATCCTACTAGGATTTGGATTTATGGTCAAATGGCTCTTTACTAAGTATTAAGTGATTGAATAAATGTAGAGATCTAAGATCTAAGGCATTAGATCAAGCTTTTGGGATCTCAAGGAATTGCTAAGTTTAATCGGTGTGTACCCTACCCTAAGTTTTAATACGCTCATGGCTATGTTTTAAATTAAATGTGTTAATATGAAAGTGTAAGAACATGGCTAAGGTACCGTGTGTACCCACACTAATCTTAATAGATTTATGGCTTAAACTTGATATATGTGTTAATATGAAAGTGTAAGAATGTGGCTAAAGAACCATGTTATGGTACAAAGTACTGTGCACGTTTTCCTACTCCTACTAGGATTACGAAATATGTTATACTTAACATGTGAAAAGTGACATAAATGTGAATTTAAGTATGATATGCATGATATGAATAATATGGGGCATTCGGGTTATTTGAGAAAGGGAAGTGAATGTGATGACTTGATCTCACTATCTAAATGTGGTGACTTGGTCACATTATCTCGAATGTGGTGACTTGGTCACATTATCCGAATGTGGTAACTTCGGTTACATTATCTGAATGTGGTGTCTCATGACACAATTATCCGTGGCTATGCCACGAATTTTATATGGGCGATGAGCATGTCAACCGCAATGACGCCTTCGATGGTGTGTAGCGGATGGAGGGTTGACTTAGTAGTCCCCACGGTGTGTGGATGGTACGGGTGGAGTGTAGCGGATGGCTAACTAGGTTTGGGTTTGGGTTGCATCATTATTTTTACCGTTATATGAACATGTATGTGATATGATAATGCATGCCCGAAATGTTAATTCTTAGTGTTGGTTACACATTGAGTCTATTTGACTCACCCATTGTGGGACTATTTTCGGTGTGACTAACAAGAATGGACCTGGGTTCGAGAAGCTTAGGAATGGCCATGCACAAGAAGAAATTTCTGACTTGGACTTTTATTTTATTTTAGGTATTTTGAATTTAAATTCTGGGAATTATTTGATGTAATAAGGCCGTAGTAGCGTTTACTTTACTTTTATTTATTGAGCATACAATCTTTATATTTATTAAAAGATTAAGTAAAATTAATTTAATTCAAAGCCCAAACGTTTTGTCACCTAAATCAAAAGGATTTTTCATAACGAAATAAACATGTTTTCAACTCAAGCCCAACCCAAAACAAACTTTCCCTCAAAACGCTCAAGTTTTTCCTAAATACAAAAGAATTTGAAATGGTTTCACCGGGGAACATACCAGATCCGGTCCAGGCTCGTGGGCCGGGTGTGGGGTGTTTCAGCAAGATTGAGTACAATTGTTCAGTGCAAAAGAGGAATTGACGATAAATTACCCAAGTAAACCGAGGTTCAGCATTTGTTGTGAACTTTCATGTTTGCTTTATGTTTAGTTCTCATGAGCTTCAATTAACTCATATAATTTTCAGTTAACCCTAATGGGTTTCAGTTCAACTCTTACGAGTTTCAGTTTAACCCTCATGGGTTTTCGTTTAGCTCTTATGAGCTTCTATTCAACCCTATAGGTTTCTGTTAGCACTTATGTGCTTCTGTTCAGCCTTCGGCTTTTAGTTTACGATGTAATCATATTCATAAGATGTTCAATAGTCTGATAAAGGTTGATAATTCAATAAGTGACATTTGATACTAATGGTTGAAGACTCAATGATATTGTTGATTATGATGTGAAATAAGTGAATTCATCAATTGGAATTGCGATTGGCAGGAAATGCATGTTGAATGTTTTATTTAAATGAGTGGTTTAGTATGTTCGGTAAGATTTATCTTTAAAGCCAACAAACTTACTAAGCTTCATTAAGCTTACTCCTGTTGTTTAATGTTCGTTGAGATTAGCGTGAGGTCGGAAGATCGGATCAACACATCAAGCCACACTATCCAGTTTGCTCTAGTAGATTTTGTTAAGTGTTTTGTGGTTTATATGGCATGTATAGAGATGGTTTGGAAATGAAATAATTTGAGTAAAGATTATGAATCTTAATTGTTGCATGCATGTATTTAGTAGTAAATTTGGTAAACTAATGAAGGGAGTTATTTGGTAAGTTTAGAAAATTAATTGTGATAGCTTTATTATGTTTAAACATGATTTTTGGTTGGTGTTTATTGTTTGATTAGGGCTATTTGGTATATTGAATTGTTTTTTACAGGTTGATATCAAATAGGGTGAGAAAAGTGGCCTTGAAATGGTCTATTTTTGTCTACACGGGCATGTGTCTCAGTAGTGTGTGACACACACTGGTACATGGGCGTGTAGTTTGGCCGTTTGTCTCCTACACCTTGAAATTTCAAAACAGAATGTCTAGGTTTATGCACATGGGCATGTGACTCGGCCGTGTGACCCTTCACTTCACACACGGCCTAGCACACGGGCGTGTGGATGGCCATGTGACCCAAGTCAGTAGCTACCCAAATTTGGACACAGGCTGGGACAAGGCTTTGTACCTTACATCGAATTCCCATACGGCTTAAGACATGGTGTGTTTCTTGGCCGTATGAGCCACACGGGCGTGTGTCCCCTGTTCTTAAGAAAAATTTTAAAATTTTGGGAAAAATTCCCTGAGCATTTGATTTAATCCTAATTCACTTCTTATGTGTATTTTGGGCCTCGAGGACCCATCTTAGGGACAATATGAGTGTTATATGACTTATTCTTGGTTTGTATAATAAAGGTAATGAAGTATTTGTAATTAGTCCTTAAAGTCTAATAATGCTCTGTAACTCTAGTCTGACGATGGATAAGAGTTAGGGGTGTTACATTTATTAGTATTAGAGCTTTGGTTTAGCTGTTCTCGGAATGAATGTGATGTGTATAGTGTCTAGAAATACATGCCATATATATCTGTGATAGTGTGATGTGTATGATCTGATCTAATCTTTTTTTTATTATAGATTGTGAAGATGTTAGATAAATCTAAACATGTTGAATGAGATAAAGCTAATAGCAAAATACAAAAATTTGAACACGGGGCAAGTAGTGGTGTCCCAATCTCTCCGATGCAAGAACAAGAACTCAAAAATATGTTCTATGGGTTTATGAACAAATGGTTTAATGACTTTATGCAAGAAAGAAATTAGGTTCAGCAACCTCCTCCCCCTATTGCACCAACTGTAGCACCTCTAGTTGTACCTCCGCCTCTACCTGTAACTGAATCCAATAAACATGCTCCGATAAAAAATCTTAGAAAGTTTGGGGCCAAAGAATTTCGGGGACTGCCAGATGATGATCCAGTCAAAGTTGAATATTGGCTTTAGAATATAGTAAGAGTTTTTAGAGTAATGGCTTGTTCTCCAGATGATTATTTGAGATGTGTTGTTTCTTTATTAAAAGAGGAAGCCTATAATTGGTGGATGACTATAGAGGCTGTGGTGCCAGAAGAGAAAATCACTTGGGAATTCTTTCAAAATGAATTTGAAAAGAAATATGTTTGCAAGAGTTATCTGGATAAAAAGAAGAGGAAATTAAATTGGTCAGTAGCTGAATATGAGAAAGAATTCTATACCTTATCAAATATGCCCGAGAAATTGTACCAAAGAAGAGGTATTCGTTTTGAGCAAGGGTTAAATGATGAAATTAGAATGATGATTGGGGCATAAAAATACGGGAATTTGTTGTTCTGTCAGATTGTGCTCAGAAAATAGAAGAGGTATATAACAGAAAGATGCATCGTGATAGACGGCATAAAGAATCTTTCAAGAGAAGCTCCTCTAAATCATTTTCAACATTTCCGGCTAAAAAGTCTAGACAGGAGTCCAATCGAGCCACTTCAATGTCTAAGCGATCAAATAAGAATAGCGTGACTCAACAAGATTTTGGAGTAACTATTAGACCTACATTCTTGATACTCGAGGTTCTAAATCAAAGTTAGAACAATTTCCAGTTATTAATGACTTTATTGATGTATTTCCTGAGTAATTACCTAGCTTACCACCTAATCTTAAAGTTGAGTTTGTAATTGATGTGGTTCTAGGAACAACTCCAATATTGATAACACCGTACCGTATGGCACCAACTGAGTTAAATGAATTAAAGGTACAGTTGCAAGAGTTATTAGACAAAGGATTCATCAGGCCGAGTATATCTCCTTGGGGTGCACATGTCTTATTTGTGAAAAAGAAATATGGTTCTTTGAGATTGTGTATAGATTACAGGCAGCTGAACAAGGTCGCAATCAAGAATAAAAATCCTTCACCCCGTATTGACGATTTCTTTAATCAACTAAAAGCTGCTATAGTATTTTCAAAGATAGACCTCAGATCTAGGTATTATCAGTTAAAAGTTAAAGAGTGTGATGTGCCAAAGACTGCTTTCAGAACTCAGTATAGTCATTATGAATTTTTAGTGATGCCATTCGGCTTGACTAATGCACATGCTGCTTTCATGGATTTAATGAATTAGATTTTTCAACCTTATTTGGATAGTGTTTATTAAGGATATATTGATCTATTCTAAGACAGAATCCGAGCATGTGCAATACTTAAGAATTGTGTTACAGACTTTGACAGAAAAATAGTTGTATGCAAAGTTTAGTAAATGTGAATTTTGGTTACACGAGGTTGAATTTTGAGGTCATATTTCATCAGCCAATGGGATTCAAGTTGATCGGAGTAAAGTTTTTATTGTGGTGAATTGGAAAATTCCAAAGAATATTATAGAAGTACGAAGTTTTTTTGGGTCTAGTAGGTGACTATCGATGTTTTGTCAAGATTTTTTTGATGATTGCTTCACCGTTGACCCAATTATTATAGAAGAATGTTTAATTTGTGTGGTCTGATGAGTGTCAATAGAGTTTTGATCAGTTGAAAAGATGTTGACAGAAGCTCCAGTTTTGACTCAGCTAGAATCGGGTTACCATATGTTGTTTATAGCGACTCATCTCTGAATGGTTTGGGTTGTGTTTTAATGCAGTCTGAAAAAGTAGTGGCCTATGCTTCTCTGCAATTAAAACCGCATGAAAAGAATTATCCAACGCATGATCTTGAATTGGATGCAATCATTTTTGTTTTAAAAATTTGGAGACACTACTTATACAGAGAGAAATGCTATGTGTACACAGATCATAAAAGTATGAAATATTTGATAACTCAGAAGGAGCTGAATTTGAGATAGAGATAGTGGCTAGAGTTACTAAAAGATTGTGACCTGGTTATTGACTATCACTTAGGAAAGGCTAACGTACTTGCGAATGCACTCAATGGAAAGTCGTCTTTATTTGCACTCTGAGCAATGAACGCTTATTTGTCTCTTAATGAAGATGGTTATGTATTAGCAGAGTTGAAAGCAAAACCTTTGTTCCTTCAATAGATTCGGGAATTGCAAGGTGATGATCCAAAATTGGTGTTGAAAAGACAGATGGTTCGGGACAATTTAAGTTCAGAGTATACCATTGATGATAGCGGTATGTTACATTATTGCAATAGAATTTGTGTTCTGAATAATTCAGATTTGAAAAAATGATATTCTTTCTAAAGTTCATAGTAACATGTATTCCATTCATCTGGGTAGCACAAAAATGTATTGTGATTTGAAATGGATGTATTGGTGGCTGGGTATGAAACGAGAAATTTTTGAATTTTTAGCAAAGTGTCTAATTTTTCAACAAGTCCAAGCAGAGCATCAGGTACCAACGGGTTTTCCACAGCCTATCATGATTCTTGAGTGGAAATGGGAGCATGTCATGATGGATTTTGTAGTCGGATTACCTGTGACTCGAGAAAGAAAGATTCGATCTGGGTGATTGTTGTTAATCAACTAAGTTAGCACATTTTATCCTGGTCAGAATAGACTTTTCACTTAAGAAGTTAGCGAAATTGTATATATCAGAGATTGTAAGGTTACATGGGGTCCCCATATCCATTATTTCAGATCGAGATCCAAGATTTACATCGAGGTTTTGGCATAAAGTACAAGAAGCCTTGGGTACAAAGTTAAATTTCAGTACAACATTTCATCCTCAGACTGATGGGCAATCTAAACTAGTGATTCAGATTCTAGAAGACATGTTGAGATGTTGTATACTCGAGTTCGGAGATAGCTGGGAAAGGTACTTACCTTTGGCTGAATTTGCCAACAATAATAGTTATTAATCCAACATAAAAATGGCACCATTTGAATCTATTTATAAAAGAAAATGCAAGATTCCATTGAATTGGTCTGAATTGAGTGAATCCAAGTTAGTCAGAGTCGATTTGATCTAAGAAACCAAGAAAAAGTTTGAATCATTAGGGACAGTTTGAAAGCTACTTTAGATCATCAAAAATCATATGCAAATTTGAAAAGAAGAGATATAGAATTTGTGGTTGGCGATCGAGTGTTCTTAAAAGTTTTACTGTGGAAGAAAGTATTACGGTTTGGCAGAAAAGGGAAACTTAGTCCAAGATTTATCGAACCATATGAAATCATTGAAAGAATTGGCCCTGTGGCTTACTGATTAGCTCTGCTTCCAGAACTTGAGAAAATTCATAATGTGTTTCATGTGTTTATGCTAAGACTATACAGATCAGATCCTTCACACGTGATTACTCATAGTGAAATTGAGATACGACCGGATATGACCTATTCAGAAGAACAAGTGAAGATTTTGGCTCGAGAGGTTAAAAAATTACGGAATAAATGAATACCGTTAGTCAAAGTGTTGTGGCATCGTCATGGTTCAGAGGAGGCAACCTTGGAAACAGAAGAATCAATGAGATCACAGTATCCGGACTTATTTTCAGGTAACAAATTTCGAGGATGAAATTTCCTAAAGGGGGAGAGTTATAATATCCTAATTTTCAGTTGTGTTGAAAACTGTTGTTCGGGACCACTAAAATATGACAAGTGAGCTCGTAAATCTTATTAGTTAGTATTTATGAGCTAATTAAGAATTTAGGAAAACTAAGAATTAGTGAATTTTGTGATTTAAAATAATTATTAGGTTAATTAGTCTAGTAAATAAAGTATCGAGACCTCAATTTCATAAACCAAGCCGTAAATATTTTTAGAAACATTTATGGAGTGTTTTGATAGTTAATTAAATAAAAAGGACTAAATTGAAAAAGGTGCAAAACTTGCTAAAATGATTAAATTACTCAAGTGATAAATATGGGAGGACTTAAAGGGCAAATGAGCCTAAACTGTATACGCTGAAACGACATAAGCAGAAAAAAAAAAACAAAGAAATTAGATGACTTAGGGCAAAATGGTCATTTAGGAAATTAAAGTAAAAATAAAAATCAGTGACTAAATTGAATCTAGACATTTCATCATCATTATTCAGCCAAAAAAAGCCATAAGAGGTCCTCGAAAAGCTATTTTTTCATCTTTTTGCATCAAGTGAGTTCAATTCTTACACTTTTCTTGTATTTTTTTGTGTTTTTAAGACTTTTACAATTAGGTCCAACTGTTTATTTCATTAGTTTTTGATTCTATGGATGATTTTGAAAGTTACCATTGATGAGTGTTGGATGTTTATGATGAATTATCATGGATTTGAAGCTTTAATTTTGTTATATGATGATTTTATTAAGTAATTTTGATAGTTATTAATTTTAGGACTAAATTGTAAAAAAGTTGAGAATTAGGGTTTTGTGTTGAAATTATAAATTTCAAAGGATGTATTGTAGCCTAAAATAATTAGATAAGGTGTTAATTGAGAAAAATTAGCTCATTTGATGGTTTTTTGATGATGGACTAAATTGTAAAAAACTATAAAAGTTAGGGTAAATGTGTAATTTTGATAATTGAAGGGTACAAATTGTAAAGTGAAATGAGGCTGAAATATGTGCTAATGGATGAATAATTTTATATTTTAGATCAAGAGCCCAAAGGCAATAATGGACAAGAGAAACTATCTAAATAGTTCCTAAGCTACAACAAATTTTACAAATTAGCCTAGGTAAGTTTGTATGGTTAAATTTATAATGTTATTTGTTAAATTGATGAATGGTAATATGTATTTATTTATTTTATTTGTTGAAAATAAAACTATTGTATGAATTATGAAATTGCATCAAATATTCAAAGTGAACGGAACGCAAGATTGAGTACAATCGTTTAGTGCAAAAGAGGAATTGATGGTAAATTGCCCAAGTAAACCAAGGTTTAGCATTTGTTGCAAACTTTTGTATTTGATTTTCGTTTAGCTCTCATGAGCTTCAGTTAAATCATATGAGTTTCAGTTAACCCTAATAGGTTTCAGTTCAACTCTTACGAGTTTCAGTTTAACCCTCATCGGTTTTAGTTTAGCTCATATGAGCTTCTGTTCAACCCTATGGGTTTCTGTTAGCACTTATGTGCTACTGTTCAGCCCTTGGGCTTTATTTTATGATGTACTCATATCCGTAAGACATTCAATAGTCTGAAAAAGGTTGATAATTTAGTAAGTGACATTTGATACTAATGGTTGAAGACTAAATGATATTGTTGATTAGGATGTGAAATAAGTGAATCCATCAATCGAAGTTGTGATTGGCAGAAAATGTATATTGAATGTTTTATTTAAATGAGTGGTTTAGTATATTCGATAAGATTTATGTTTAAAGCCAACGAACTTACTAAGCTTCATTAAGCTTACTCATGTTGTTTAATTTTCCTTGTAGATTAACGTGAGGTCGGAGGATCGGATCAACACATCAAGCCACACAATCCAGCTTGCTCTAGTAGATTTTATTAAGTAGTTTATATGGCATGTATAGAGATGGTTTGGAAATGAAAGAATTTGAGTAAAGATTATGAATCTTAATTGTCATATACATGTATTTAGTAGTAAATTTGGTAAACTAATGAAGGGAGTTATTTGGTAAGTTTAGAAAATTAAATTTTGTGATAGCTTATTATGTTTAAACATGACTCTTGGTTGGTGTTTATTGTTTGATTGGGGCTATTTGGTATATTGAATTGTTGTTTATAGGTTAATATCAATTAGGGTGAGAAAAGTGGCTTTAAAATGGCCTATTTTTGTCCATACAAGCAGAGACACGGGCGTGTGTCTCAGCCGTGTGTGACACATGGCCTGGTATTTGGGCGTGTAGTCTGGCCGTGTGTCCCCTACACCTTGAAATTTCAAAATAGAATGTTCAGGTTTTTGCACACGGCCTAGGACACGGGTGTGTGACTCAGCCGTGTGACCCCTACACTTCACACACGGCCTAGCACACGGCGTGTGGATGGCCGTGTGACCTAAGTCAGTAGCTACCCAGATTAGGACATGGTGGGACACACCGTGTGCCTTACATTGAATGCCCACACGGCTTAAGACACGAGCATGTCTCTTGGCCGTGTAAGCCACGTCCGGCCACACGGGCGTGTGTCCCCTAATCTTAAGAAAAATTTTAAGATTTTGGAGAAAATTCCCTAAGTGTTTGATTTATTCCCAATTCACTTCTTATGTGTATTTTAGGTCTCGAGGACCCATCTAAGGGACAATATGAGTGTTATATGACTTATTATTGATTTTTTTGCAACGTCCTAATTTTTCCAAATTTTGGCTTTTGTTAATTTGACACAATGTCAATCTATTTCAGTGGTTATGTGTTTCGTGTGTGTGTGAGAGGTCCCAAGTTCAAGCCTTGACTTGTGTAAAATTTTGGCATTTTGCTGAATTAATCCCTATCTTTTCTAGTAGGATTATAAGGAAAAGTGTGTAAAAACATATCAGAATGGGTCTGCTGGTCTGGTGGTTAAGTGGTGTGTTATTATGGTGGAGGTCTTGTGTTCGATTCCCTACTTGGCCTTGTTTTTGTATGATTATAGAGAGGAGTTTAAGTGGCGATAGAATTTTGAAAAGTGGGTTAGTGGGTGAGAAAAATAAGGGATTTGAGGGTTATCAGATTTTAGGTTCCCTTTTTTTTTGCAAAAACTCTCTCTTCCCCCAAAGACTTTTTTGACGTTTGGTCCCCCATCCTTTGCGAAATTTTTACTCTATTTTCCTTCTCGATTTTAGCAATAGTTTTCCAATAATTCGTCTATTTCACTCTTGATCGGTAAGTAACTATTTTCATTACATTCTTGGTCGTGTTTGGTTTTCAAAGGGGATTGTTTCAGTTCTTTCGTTAGGGGAAGATCAAGTTTCAGTTGGTGCTGCTACAGTGAGTTAAGCGTTAGGGGTTCCGTCTATCTCTGGTAAGTTGCGATGATGTTGTTGTTATTATGAGTTTTCACTTGTGAAATTTTTCTATTAAAGTTTGGAGGATGTTACTGAAATAAAGTGTTATTATGTCGATATTTAGGTTTCTGAGGGCTCGAGAGTGTTTTCGCTGAAAAACAGTAAAAGGTATGTACCCGAAAATACAGAAATGAGGTTTCAGCAAAAGTCAAAAACCTTACTGTCGATGCCACACGGGCGTGTGATCGCCTATGTGGTTGGCGAACAAGGCCGTGTGTGACACACGGGCTCGACCAATTGGGCCATGTGGACCACACGGGTGAACCACACGGGCGTGTGGAATTTTGGGGCCAGGTCATGTGATCCACACGGCCAAGGCCAATTTGGGCTATGTGGGCCACACAAGCATGTGAGCCCACACAGACAGGCCACATGGGCGTGTGAGCCCATTTTAGTGAGATGTTCTGAAAGGTTGCACGGGCTGCCCAAGTCAGCTGTGAACCTAATGAAGGGTCGATAAGCAGTACTTAGACCTGTCGCTCTGTGATTTGATTATGTGAAATCTGTACTGAACATGTATACTAATTTGAATGTATAGACTGTTATTTGCATAAAAGCATGTCATATTCTATATGTTGCATCACATCGGGGTGGGTTGATGATATTTGGAGGAAGTTCCTGAAAGGCTCTTAAGCCTGTTATCTGGCAGATCAGCTGCAACTTTCTGATTATGTGCCACTTTTGGTACAGCATGGTGTGTAAGGATGGGTGGGTTGATTTTATCCCACATGGTGTGTAGGGTTGGACGGAATTGGTGTGTAGAGGCTGGTGGGTAGGACTCTGCTATTCTGTTCTGATCTGCATATTATGTCTGAAATGGGCTAAGTGTAACACCCTTTACCCGTAATCCTCGCCGGAATCAGGCACGAGATGTTACCGAACAATTTACCTGACCGCCACTTAGGCTCAACGTGACTACTCTTCCTGAATCGCTTCAAATACTTCACACTAAACCTATAAGATCTCAATCGTACCTACGAGAACTCTCGGGATCATATCGGAAGTTTTACGGTCCATAAAATTTCTTTTAATCTAAACAGGGAGTGCACGCCCATGCTAGATGACACACACGCCTGTGTGTGGTCACACACGCCCATGTGCTCCCACTGTGTCTAAAAACCCCAACATTCTGCCAAAACTCACAAAGCTAGGGCACGTCCATGCGAAAAGGGGGCATGCCCGTGCACCCATACAACATACCCGTGTCTTTTGCCCATGGGGAGTTACTGACTAATTGAGCACGGCTTGGACACACCCGTGTCTCCTAACCGTGGGAAGCTACTGACTTGATCCACACGACCTGGGCACACGCCCATGCACCTACCATGTGTCTTACATGGTTCATGCACACGGCCGTGGGATTCACCTGTGGTCTATTCTAATTAGTAATAATAAAGTGCAGGGTTAGCACGACCTAGACACACGCCCGTGTGTCTACCCGTGTGGAACATGAAGGCTATTTGTCAGGCTTCTAGCATCCCTATATCTTACTCTACATGGGTTTATTCAACAAACTAACAAACCTCTCTTAATCCACATGCACTAACATTGATAACATTGAAATTTCATAAATGATAAAATATGCCATCATTCTTGGCAATTTACAAAATAAATGCCTTAGCAAGAGCCAATACACCATTGGTCAAAATAACAAAATAATCTAACTAGTTTAGTCCTATACATGCCATATACAAAATCATTAATCTAATTATACTGAAGTAAATAGATAGTGTGGGCGGTCTTCTAGTTATCGACGAATCCCGGCTCGACTCTTAAGCCCTATAAGACAAGGGAAAAAAGAGAGGAGTAAGCTTAAAGCTTAGTAAGTTCACATGTAAACAATATAACACTTTAAAATGAATGAACATTTTTATAGCATTATTTGCTAAGCAAGAAATCAATATACATTCAGTATTAGGCTTACTCATTTCCTCCATTCACACATCCCAATCACATCACAAGCATGATGCATACATACAATAACGGTTTTCCTGCACTAAACATCACAAGGTCACTTAATGTAACACATCACCATCACAAAATACATTACCCGGTGGTTTCGCACTTAGCCCACCATCAGTCTTCATTAAGGTGGTATCACATAGCCCACCAAGAAGGTTAATTACGGTGGTATCGTACATACACCCACGTAAAGGTTAATGACGATGGTATCGCATATTACCCATCGTAATTAAACAATAAGGTGGTATCACACTTAGCCCACCATCAAAATTTGATATAGCACACCTACCTATCTATTCCATCATTCACATAAGAATTATTCATTAACTACAACTTTCTATCTACTTGAATTATACATGTTCTCAATTATGCTATGCATTAATTTACAACAATAATGTGCATGTAAAATGCATCTTTTACACGTAAACTTACCTTGATGCAAAACGTGTTAGCTAGCGATTTACTCTATCACCTTGCCTTTCCCACGATCAAGATTGATTCCGCGCTCTTCTTGATCTATAAAAATGAAATTCGTCCATTTAGGACATTCTATGATTAATATACATCAAATTCTACACTTGGGCAAAAATGACTATTTTACCCTTATACCATGGCAAAATCACAATTTTTTCACTAAGCTCGTGAATCATTTTTCACCATATTTTCTAAATAAATAAGCATAGATGAAAATTTATTTCTCTTACAACTACTCACCATTCCAACTATTTCATGCATTTATGACACAAATTGAATATTTGCATTCAAGCCCTATTTATGTGTTTCATGCTAACACCATTCATAAAAGTTGTTTCTCACCTCCCTACCATTCATTTTCTTCCATAAAAACTCAGCTAACAACATAAATACTCTCATGGCAAGTCTCTAGACTTTCAACCATATCTCAAATTAGTCCCCTCATTAGCTAGCTTAAGCTTTGGGGACTCGAAAAACACAAAAATCATCAATTAAAACCACCTAAATTTCTTACTAGCAAAGAGATGGCTTGGCTGAAAGTTTGAACTCCCAAATGCCCTATTTCCTCTTCAATTTTCAGTAGAAAGAGATGAATGAATAGTAAAAGGTGATAGTTTCAATTTTCGATAGAAAGAGATTAATGAATAGTAAAAGATGATAGTTTTTCTCTTCCCTTTATTTTATTCATCTTTTCTCACCTAATTTCACCCAATTTGACTACAATTAACGCTCTTGTCCCCTTTTTCTATCTATGGCCGGCCAATACATCCTCTAGGGCCTAATTGCACTTTAAGGACCTCCAATTTAGTAATCTATGGCTATTAGACTCCTCTACCTTGAAAAATAGAACTTTCGCACCTTATGCGATTTAGTCCTTTTTCACAATTAAGCATGCTATCACTCAAATTAAAGCACCAAAATTTTCACATAGCCATATATTAATACCATAACACATAAAATAATACTAAAATAATTTTCTCAGCCTCGAATTAGTGGTTCCAAGACCATTATTCCGACTAGCCCCAAAATCGGGCTGTTACACTAAGGCCCTAAAACATATTTGATTCTGTATCTGAGTGGGCTAACGTCCACACCGTATCTATAATGGGCTCAAACCTGGACTATTAATTATGACTGTCTTCTGACATTATGCCATGTGTATGTTTTCTGTGGGGATTACACACTGAGTTTGCGAAAACTCACCTTTTTCTGTTTAATCTGTTCAAGTAATCCCCAGCAATAGACGGGTCGGTGCAGCGGAAGACTCAACGGTGACCATGGTTCTAAACCTTTATGGTTTTATTTTATTTATTTATTTCATTTACGGTTTTGATTATATCTAGGCATACCTTATGTAATATGGCCATTACGAATTTTTATTTAATTTGGGGATTTATGACGTTTATGGTATTACGGTTAGAAATAGGAAAACTCGAGTTTTCAAGATAAACAAATGTTTTATCAAATACACACGAATTCACAAATTATTTTAAAAGCTTCCGCAACATATAATTTTTTGAAAATGGATAATGAATGAATAAACGACACGTTTTTTATGGTAACCTAAGATAACGAAAATGGCTTTATTGTAATTCCGTTTTCTAAAGCACTATTATGTAACATCGCCGATTCGGCCATAACGTCTAGGGTGGGTTTGGGGTGTTACATGTATAATAAAGGTAATGAAATATTTATAATTAGTCCGTAAAGTCTGATAATGCTCTGTAACCCTGTTCTGACGATGGATAAAGATTAAAGAGTTACACAAATACACCAAAAGCCTTCCTATAAGACTACATTTTCATGACCTATCAATTATCTACCTATCTTGCAGAGACATGAATTTTAATCTATATAAGACACACACACACATATAGCATGATAAAGGAAAAGCACTAGAGCTGACATTATAATTTGATCAGCTTAATTAATGAAATCCAAATAATTTCCTTTTAAATAACCAAATCCTAATTTCTCAATTCAACTAAGAAAAAATATTACTTGAAAACGATTTGTCATCGTAATTCTAGTTTCTTCTAAATATACAGATTTCATTTTCAGACTCTTAATAGCAGTATAGAAAGAAAAAAAAAAACATCATTTCTAAAATTAAAGAAAAAAATTATTTGACCTTTTAAATCCAATGTCGAAATGACTATAAGCTCTTTTCATTTAATCATATTAAAACATGCAGTAATACATTGAATCGTGAAAAACACATGAACCTGTTTAAATTATATTTTGAAATTTGAATATATAACCCAATGATATTGGTACAAAATTTCACAAGAAACTAAAATTTCTAACAAAATTTACAAATCAAAACTTATTTTTGTTGCTCAAGAATAGAAATTTACCTTCATTCTTCAACCCAATGGTCATCGCACTCTCTCATGCAAAGCTTACAAATCAAAACACAAGAATTATATAGTGAGTCATGTTTGCTAAAACACGTAAAAAGAACTTTACAAGTATAAACACCACCGACCTATATAAGCAATTCACCCTCCTTGGCTCCTCGCCAGATAAAATACAAGAAACTTACATTCACTGTTGTTTTCTGTCATCTTTTCTTTATGACTTGCGTCAACCTAGATCATTATCTAACTAAAATCATTGTTGCTTGGAATTTCATAGTAATTTACGGATGAATACTAATTTGTATTTGCTAATTTCTATCCTTTTACCCCATGCATTTGGCAACAATGAGTTCTAAGAGATCACTCTTCCATTAGAAAATAACCAGGATTTTCATCTTTTGATAAACATGCTTTAAAAAAAGAGTGTAAAGTGGGAATCCGTTTTCCACAGGAAAGTGGCGAGACACCATTCTCGATAGAGGAGACTAAGACAGAAGATAAGGCCTGATGAGATATTGAAAAGTTTGAATGGAGAGGTAAGGGACATACTAATGTAAGGGACATACTAATTGCACTTACCAGGCACAGGACTTATTTGCTTAAGAAAAACAACCCAGTTTCTTTTTTTTTTTTTTTTTTTTTTTTTTGATAGTTGGAATTTGGAAAAGACAACCCAACTTTTTTAGAAGAACCCAACTTTTTATCAGAGAGATTTTTTTATATATTTTTTCTTTATCAAATCGATTATGGTGGAAACAATTTTTTCTATTGATTAAAGGTAAATGAATAGTTAATCTAACTTTGTTCAAATAAAAAACTTTTCATATTTATTTTTTACTGAGGTGGAAATACATTAAATTTATTTATTTTATAGTAAAATGTCATGTTATGACTTTTCACAAGGTTTGACGAAAAATAGTGCCACCTAGATAACGATGTTAATGATACGGAAAAATTAAATCAAAATTAAAGTTTTATGTATATAATTGAATGAAATTAAAATTTGTATTTATAATTACACATTGAATCAAAGTTGATGTATAAGTTTAATATTTATCCCTAATATTAATTCCAACCAAAAATCTCATAATCTCTCATTATAATTTACGCCTAAGGGTAAAATGACGATTTTATTTTAATCAAATTATAAGTAATACATTATTCATATTTTACAAAATGCCCAATAAATCAATACCTAGTTTTATTTTACTTTTTTGTCTAACATTTTAAATCCTCTAATATTATCCAAATAATACAATTTACATGTAGAGTTGTCCATGGGTCGGGTCGAATTGGGTTTGGACCAGGCTTGGGTCAGGTCCTAACAAAAATCTAGACTCAATTGACAGGCTCAAACCTATCTTGGCCCTAAAATTGGGCCTAAATTTTTGTCCTAGCTTGGCCCAGCCCGCTTGTATTAAAATTTTTTCTAAAAAAAATTGAAAAATGTAATATATCAAAAACATTTAAATAAATGTTTCCCAACAATTTGAAAATAAACTTAAAAAAGTCTTTATACTTAAATAAAACTAAGATAGGTGCAACTTAACAACTAAATGCCTTTAAAATTGTAACGCCCTGATTAATTTATCCCTGTTTCTATAAATATCTGACACAATTGTGTATCTATTTCAGTGATTTAGTGTTCTGGGTGTGTGTATGAGGTCTGGGATCTCACTCTTGCCAAATTTTGTTATTTTTCTGATCCTAACCCTACCCTTGTTGAGTGGGCTTTTATAAAATTGTCTGTTCATATTAGTATGAGCCTGCTGGTTCAAGTGGAAAGGGGTCTGTGTGTTGGAGGTCTTGTGTTCAAATCCCTGCGTTAGCAAAAGTGTATTAATTTTTGCTCAGTTTTGTGAGAGAGTTTTGGTGGAATTAGAATTCTGAGTAGTGGGTGGTTGGGATTGTGTGGTTAGTGGGATAAAATTTATGATAATCTTCATTTTTGTTTTTTTCCCTAAAATTCCTCTTTCCAAGTTCTAACGTTTTTCTTTGGATTTTCTTCCCTTTCAAAAAATTTCTTACCTTCTCTTTGTTCGTCTCAAATCAAAGCATTTTATTTTCTAAGCTCTTTGTGTTGTTGGTAAGTGTGGATTGTGGATTTGTTCGAATTGGGGGTAAGTATTTTAATCGTTATTACCAAATTTGATCTTTCTGTTAATATGATTCTGGGTTTTTTGGTAGCGAATCGTGAAGAACAAGACTTTTCTCTCGTACAATTGTAGTTGGAGTCGTTTGGGAAATCGGGTGAGTGTTGAATACCTGATTTTTTCCAGTATCTATTTCGAGGGAATTTGGTTTGATATTGATTTAAGCGATTAATTCAGGTTTTATTTGGTCAGTTTTAGGTGTTGGTGGTCTCGGGAGTGCTTTTGGCATCAAATCATACTAGGTTTGTACTCGGAATGTAAAAATTAACTTTCGACAAAAGCCGAAAAACTACTCTGTCGATGCCACACGGGCTTGTGGTCACACATATGGTTGGCCATGTGCGAGACACGACAGTGTGGTTGACGAAGGCATGGTCATGCGTAAGACACGACCGTGTGGTGATTGGAATATGGCCGTGTGAGCCACACGGGCTAGGCCAAGTTGGACGTATGGGCCCACATGGATATGCCATACGGACGTGTGGATTTTGGGCCAAGCTATGTGGGCCACACGGGCAAAGCCAATCTGGGCATGTAGGCCAACATGGGTATGTGGGCCCATATTTTTGAAATTTTCTCTAGGGTCGCACGAGTCATTTCGATCGACTGTGGGCCTACCGTAGGGTCGGTAACGACTAACCAAATGTTAAAATTATAGATTTGATAGTCTGATAATTTGTTTTGAGTATGATAATGCTATGCATGTCTGATTATTCTATTATACGTATATAAGCATGTTGAGCATGTTTTATCTGTTATTTCTGTATTTATTTTCTATATCTGTTTTGGAGTGGGATTTGTATATGTGGAGGAAGTGTTCGTACGGTGGTTATTGCTTATATTCTGGCAGCTTGGCTGCATATTATCCGATATGTGTCATAGTGGCACAATATGGTGTGTAGGGTTTGGTGGGTGTTTTTAACCCCACATGGTGTGATGGGATGGTCGGAGTTAGTGTGTAGGGGATGGGGGTAGGATTCTGATTATCTTATTTGTATATCTGACTCTGTTATTTGTATCTGAAATGGGCATGAGCCCGAAACTGTGTCTGATTGTATGTAAGATTTCTGCATGTTTGCATGTCTATTTCTGTTGGGTGACACACTGAGTTTACTTAAACTCACCTCTGTTTATCCGTCCTATTCAGGTAATCTGCAGACTTAGATGGATCAGTGCGGTAGTCTTGCAGTGACCACTAGTCTATGAACCAAATTTAAATAAAGATTTTGTTTACTTAAAAGATATTTTTGGGAGTTTTGTACTAATTAGACTCTTCAGACTGTTGATTAAATTTCTGGGATTTGGATTTTTGTTTAATAATTTATTTGGACAACTCGCTAAAAATACAGTTTTTACTAAAACTGAGGTTTTCTAAAATATGAACTACCTTCTTGAAATACAACGATTTTCGTAAGCTTCCATTATTAAATAGGTTTTAAGGCAAAATAATTAATTGAATAAACATTTGACAATGGTTATAAGCAAAAAAGAGTTGAAAACTGAAATGGTTTTATCGTATAAACTTGGTTAATAAAACCCATTCTTTGTGACACCTTCGGATTCAGCCATAACGTCTAGGCCGGGTTTGGGGTGTTACATATAGTGGTATTAAAGCTAGGTTACAAAACTCAGGCTGTGAAATTTTGGGTTCCAAAATTGTGTTTCAAAAAGAATTAGTTTTTAAATGATTTGAATAAATTGAGAAAGTATGTGGTACACCGACTCTCGGGCGCCGATCTTGTAAGTATTTTGAAACTTATATAGAACTGTTATGAAGCGCTATAGATAGTACCTTCTGAAACTGTACTGGGATAGCTAGAGACTGAAACTTCTGAAAACATGTCTGAACTTCTGATAATAATTGCATAAAATATTTGCTAATAAATACTGGAACTAATACATAAAATTTTATAATGTAGATAATATTCAAAAATTTACGATAAGCACTCGTGGAACTCGTGGTCATGGTATTCGCGGCCAAGGTAGAGGCCGTAAGGGGGCTCGAGCTGAGTCTTCCTCTTTGGGTAGTATGTCGCACTTAGATATAAGTGAGACACCAATTTCACCCGCTACTGAGATTGGTTATCAAAGCCATTCGGCTTGGGATGACATACTATCCCAAGCCATGATGAGGATATTGGAGAGGGTCACTGGATCCCATTTTGGATTTGGGGGCCGTGGGTCAATAACTGAACAACTCCGGTCTAATGGTGCTGAGCTGTTTAAGAGTGTCACTGGAGTCACCCCTACTGTGGTCTAGTATTGGCTGGAGGCCACAGAGAGGATTATGAATGACATCGACTGTACTCCCGAGTAGAAACTTAAGGGTCTGTCTCGTTGCTTCGTGATTAGGCATATCAATGGTGGTTATTGGTTGAAGAGGGTACTCAGCCTGATTGTTTAAATTGGGATTTCTTCAAGGCTGCCTTCTATGGAAAGTATGTGGGCGCAAGCTATGTAGATGCTTGTAGGCGTGAGTTCATGAATCTCATGCAAGGTGATAAATCTATGGCCGAGTATGAGGCCGAGTTTCTAAGGCTGAGCCACTACACTCGAAACATGGTGGCATCTGAGTATAAGAGGTGTGTCCAATTTGAGGATGGCTTGAGGGATAAGTTGAGGGTACTGATTGCTCCACAGAGGGAGCGGAAGTTCGCAATTCTGGTTGAGAAGATGAAGATCGCTGAGGATGTTAAGCACGTGGAGCACCAGAATAGGGATCGAGAGAGAGGTAAGAATAAGAGGGATTCAGAGCCCTCTAGTTCTATTCAGAGGCCTAAGAAAATGCTAGATTTGATGGGCCGGTTAGAGTGGGAGCCCTGTTGCTCCAACTGGATTCAACTTTTTGGAGACTATGGTAGGCGCCATCCAGGTGAGTGTTGGAGGAGGATTAGGGCTTGTTTGATGTGTGGGTCTCTGGAGCACTGTATCAGGGAGTGTCCATAGCCGGTAGATCAGATGCAAGCTTCAGGATCGGGTTCTGTACAGCCTCAGAGGGCAATTCAACAGCCACCTAGGGGCCGTGGGCCGGCTAAGGGTGGAAATGGTATGGTCGTGGGCAGAGAGCACCAGGCAAAAGTGTTGTTCAGATGAGGCGAGACAACGTGCGTTGGTTTTTATCGCTCGACGCTGAGAGGATAGAGATGCTCCAGATGTTATCACCAATACGTTCTTAATTTTTGATATACCTTATACTGCTTTGATAGACATAGGTTCTACACACTCCAATGTAACTAGTTCTGTATCTGAAAACTTAGGAATTTTTGTCGAGAGCACTTCTAGTGAGATCACCGTATTGAGTTCGTTGGGCAGTCTGTTCGGGTTAATATGCTTTATAGGGATTGTAACAACCAGGTTTAGACCCTAGTCAGAATAGTGATTTCAGAACCACAAATCTGAGGTCATAAAATTGTTTTTAATATTATTGTGGCATTTATAGTATGTAAATTTATATGAGTGAAAATTTCGTGATTTAATTTTACTGATTGGTTGGTTAATTTGATAAAAGGACTTAATCGTGCAAATTGCAAAAGTTGTATGCTATTCGTTAATGTGCTATATTGCTATGGCTTATTAACTATGAAGTCCTTATTATGCAGATGGACCATTGATAATGTTAATGGACAATAATGACCATCCACTGAGTGTTTATAAATTATATTAATTAAGGTTGAATAAGTAATTTTAAAAATAAGGTTATTATTAAATAAACAAAGTTAAAATATGTTTATATTTTTGCATGTTCAACCGAATATAGAGAAAAGAAATAAGGTTTGAAGCTTGGTGAATTTCGACACTTTTAAATCTTGATTTAGGTATGTTCTTTGCTCGATTTTTGATGATTTTTATATTTTTGAGATCGTTGCTTTGTCTTCTACCTAGCCCATGTCTCAATTTTTGAATTTGAAGAAGATTGTGAGTTATGCCATTGATGATTTTGTAAGCTTTGTGATGATAGTTGATGAAATATGAAAGATATGTGATAGATTAATATGTTTTGTCTTTGACTTTTTGATGAATTTGACTATTTTGGGCTAAATTGTGAAAATGAGAAATTGAGGGACTAAAATGTAAAATAAATGAAATATATGGGCTTATATGAAGTGTATGAATATTTGGCCAAGCATTGATTGAATTGAATTATGCATATTCTTTGATTTTGTGAAATAGGGACTAAAGTGTCAAATGTGAAAATATGAGGGCTAATTTGTAAAATGCCCTAAATATGTGTATATGGATTTAATTGAATGATTTGGTGAATAAAAGAGTTAAATTTGTATTGAATTAGATGAAGAAAAGTGGAAATCGGATTTGAATTGGGAAAATCAGAAGTTATCGATTAGTCGTTCCGGTCCGTTCGTGTCCATATGAGGTAAGTTCATAAGTAAATAAATGCTGTTAAATTTGAATGTATATATGTTATATGTGCTAAATTGATTTATAATAAATATATGTGTATATGCTGAATTGAATTGAGAGTTGAAAAAACTAGTTATGAGCTTGAATCGATAGAATTACGACATTGGAAGCTCATACGAACCATAGGAACAGTAGAGGATACATATGTCATGACATAGGATTCTGAGATATGATTTCATGAAAGACCACGTCTAAGACATTGGCATCGACTTGAGATATCGTGTAAGACCGTGTCCGGGACACTGTCATCGATTAGAGATTACGTGTAAGACCATGTCGGAGACATTGACATCGTCTATGATTTCATTTAAGACCCTGTCCAGGACAGAGGCATCAATATTTAATTACATGTAAGACCACGTCTGTGATGTTGGCATTGTAAAAGTTTTACAAGCTATCCGAGTATCCTTATTGATTCTGAACAGTTTAATAGGTATTCCGAGAAATAAACGAGTATATGAATGTGCATCCGAATCAGGTATGTTACGATGTATATGAAATTGAGCAATGAAAGTGAGTATGATTATGATTAGTGGATATTTGATCTATGTGAATATGAGATAAGAATATTAGCAAGTGAACTATGATCAAATGAATTCTATGAGAAATGTGGAATTGTAATTGTGTTTTGCATATATGATTCAGGTACATGTGATTAGTATATGAAATTCTGATATGAAATGTGAGTATTATTCAAATGACGATATGTGAAATATATGATAATGAATGATGTGTTATATATGCTCATTATATGAAATTGTGGTCCTATGTTTCGGACATGAGAATTAGGAAACACGGAACATGGTTTTGATGTGTGATTTGTTATGGTTATTCGGGTTTGGAAGTGCATAAAAAGAAATTAATATATTTATGCATGAAAGGTAATAAATGACCATGTTTCGATTGGTTATGTAATGAAATTGTGCAAGCTTAATTTATATGAATTAGCTAATGGTTGTTATTTTAATTTGAAAGCATGGTTTATATGTTCATCGATAAATAAGCTTAGTGAAGTTACTTAATGTGTTCATAATAATTTATGAATATGATGAATGTATATGTGGTTGAAATTTGCTAAATTCGGACTAGTTAAATTGAATTATAAATAACATTGAGATGATTTATTTGCTTATGGCTTACTAAGCTTTCAAAGCTTACTCTGTGTGTTTTTTCTATGTTTATAGAGTTTTGGAGACTTTCTCGGATTGGAAGTCGTAGGAGACCTCATCACACTATCCAGTTTTCACTTCGGTAAATAAATGCTTTGAGTTTTGGTTATGTGGCATGTATAGGTTAGTTTTAATAATGTTTATTCTGATTTGAGTAAATATAGCCATGTGATACGGCTTGATAATGAATGTGATTATGGAGTGAATTTAGTGCATTCTATGTGATGCAAAATTTGGTATGTTCTGATGTGCTCATGAATGGCCAAAAGAAATGGTAAATTTTGGTAAGTTTCATGGTTGATTTGGGAAATTGATGTGATGAAAAATGCTATGAATTGAAATGGATTAATATGATGTATGAATTACATGTTTTTGATGTGAAGTTGGTATTTTGAATTGGTATGTTTGAGTTGGATGGTATATGGAAATGAGTGATGCTGTTACGGGTCAAATGGTGCATGATTTGGTATGTTTTTGGCTGCCTTTGGGACATGAATTGATGCTTGTAAGTATGAGCCAATTTTGGGTGGCAAATTGGCCTTGCAAATGGCCTATATTTGCCCACACGGTTGAGCACACGGTGTGTGTCTCGATCGAGTCTTTCAAGGTTGCAATTTGAAGTAAGTCAGGATGCCACACGAGCAAGAAGCATAGGCGTGTGCCAGACCGTGTGACCCAAGTCAGTGTTGCACACAGGCTGAAATATGGTCCAAGGCACGGCTGTGTGAGGCACACGGCCTAGCCACACTGGCGTGTGCTCTATTTTGAAAGAAAATTTTCTAAGTTCTACAAAGTTTCCGTATGAGTTCAGTTTAGTCCCGAAACTTCTCTAAAGCATGTTTAAGGTCTCGTAGAACTTCTAAAGGGACTATATGAGTATGAATTATTATGAAATGATTTTGTATGATTGATGTTGTGAAATGAGCGTAAAATGTTTCGATATGTCCGGTAATGCCTTTTAACCCTAGTCCGGCAACGGATACGGGTTAGGAGTGTTAAAGGGATGTTCCGTTAGTGGTGCAAGGGGCTATTTTTCTAGCAAATCTGATGGAGTTTTTGTTTGGGGAGTTCGATTCAATTATGGGTATGGACTGGTTGGTTGAGCACTGTGTTAGCTTGGACTGCACATCTAAGAGGGTTCTTCTGAGGACTAAGGATGATATAAAAGTGGTTATAATAGGTGAGAGTCAAGATTATCTGTCCAACGTGATCTCCACTCTTGTGACTGAGAAACTAGTTCGCAAAGGGTGTGAGGTGTATTTGGTTTATGTTAGTGTTTTTTTTCTAGAGACTTTTTCGTCGGGGATATCAGATCACTGAGGGATTTTTTGAATGTCTTTCCTGAGGAGTTTCCAAGTTTGCCTCTTAATCGAGAAGTTGAGTTTGGAATTGAGCTTCTACCGGGTATAGCTCCAGTACCCATTGCTCCCTATCGAATGGCACCGAAGAAGCTTACAGAGCTTAAGGTTCAACTTCAAGAGCTACTGGATCGTGGTTTCATCTACCCTAGTGTGTCTCCGTGGGGAGCACTGGTTCTGTTTGTGAAGAAAAAGGATGGAACCATGAGGATGTACATTGATTTTCGACAACTGAATAAGCTGATTGTGAAGAATAAGTATCTACTTCCTAGGATCGATGATTTGTTTAATCAGTTCCGTGAGGCTTTAGTATGTTCAAAGATTGATCTTCATTCTAGGTATCATCAGTTGAGGGTTAAGGAGGTGGATGTTTATAAGACTACATTTAGGACTCGTTAATGACATTACAAGTTCCTAGTTATGCCTTTTGGTCTAATTAATGATCTAGCTGCATTCATGGATCTGATGAACCAAGTGTTTCAACCATATTTGGATCAGTTCATCATGGTCTTCATCGACAATATTGTGGTTTACTCTAAGATTGAGGATAAGCATGAAGAGCATCTTAGAGTAGTGCTTCAGATACTATGTGAGAAACGGCTCTGCGCTAAGTTGAGAAAGTGTGAGTTTTGGTTGCGTGAGGTAAATTTTATGGGGCCTGTGGTTTCTGTTGAAGGGATCCGAGTTGACCTTAGAAAGATTGAGGCTGTGCTTGATTGGAAACAGCCTAAGAACGTATCTAAAATCCAAAGTTTTCTAGGTCTAGCTGGTTATTATTAGCAGTTTGTCGAGGGGTTCTCTCTGATTACAGCTTCGTTGACTAAGCTTCAGCGTAATGGTGATCCTTTTTGTTTGGACTGATGTGCGATAATCGAGCTTCGAGAAGCTCAGGCTTTTGTTCTGAGTTAGGCTCTTATTTTGATACAACCTAAATCTAGAACACAATTTATGGTGTACAGTGATGCGTCACTCGTTAGTTTGGGATGTGTATTGATGCAAGATGGTAAAGTTGTGGCATATGCATCCCGTCAGTTTAAGACACATGAAGAGAATTATCTGACACAGAACCTTGAGTTGGCTACTGTGGTTTTTGAGTTTAAAATCAGAAGGCGTTATCTATATTGTGAGAGGTGTATTATTTACACTAATCACAAGAGTCTCAAGTACCTCGTTACTCAGAAAGAGCTGAATCTTAGGCAGCGCCGTTGGATTGAGCTCCTCAAAGATAATGACTGCACGATAGAGTATCATCCTGGTAAGGCCAATATGGTGGCCGATGCTTTCAATCGTAGAGTAATAACTGATTTATGGGCGATGTTCTCTCGTCTAAGTCTATTTGATGATGGGAGTTTGTTAGCGAGTTACAAGTTAAGCCGACTTGGATTGATTAGATTCGAGATAAGCAGTTGAGGGATGAGTCTTTGGGTTTGAGGTTTCATCAGATTGAGAGTGGCGGTACTTTAGATTTTGGGCTAAATAATGATGGTCTTCTGTGTTTTCGAGATCAGATCTGTGTGCCGAATGATTCTGATTTGAGGCAGTCGATTCTGAGTGAGTCATATAGTAGCCCTTCTGCTATGCTTCCCGATGGTAATAAAATGTATCACGATTTTCGTAATCTGTGTTGGTGGCCGGGTTTGAAATGTGAGGTCACGGATTTCGTTGCTCACTATCTAACATGCCAACAAGTTAAGGTGAGCACCAATTACCTTCGGGTTTGTTACAGCCAGTTAAGATTCCCTTAGGGAAACGAATGACGATACTTCGTTAGTGGGTTGCCATTGACACCCACTAAGAAGGATTCTATTTGGGTCATCATGGATCGATTGACCAAGTCCGCTCATTTTATTTCGGTTCGGACGGACTTTCTCTATAGAAGTTAGCGAAGCTGTATATTTTTGAGATTATAAGACTGCATGGGGTTTCTGTTTCAATTATTTCTCATAGGGATCCTCGCTTCACATCTCAGTTTTGGAAGAAATTGCATGAGGCTCTAGGTTCTATATTGGACTTCAGTATTACGTTCCATCCTTAAACTGATAATCAATCAGAGAGAGTGATTCAGATACTGCAGGATATGCTTCAGAGTTGTGTGATTGATTTTCGAGGTAGTTGGAAGAATTATTTGTCGCTGGCTGAGTTCACCTACAATAACAGTTTCTAGGCTAGCATCCAGATGGCACCTTATAAGGCTTTATATGGTCGTAAGTGTCATGCTCTGTTATGTTGGACTGAGTTGGGTGAACGTCGAGCTTTTGGTCCTGAGCTGGTTTCTAAGACTGAAGATAAATTTAGATTCATTCATGATCATCTAAAGGCAACTTTAGATAGGCAAAAATCTTATGTAGATTTGAAGAGGCGTGATATTGAGTACTCTGTGGAGGATTTTGTCTTTCTCAAGGTTTTTCCGTGGAAGAAGGTTATGAGATTCGGTCGTAAAGGCATGTTTAGCCCTAGGTTTATTGGGCCGTATCGAATTCTAAAGCGTATGGGACCGGTTGCTTATAAGTTGGAGCTACCTATAAAGTTGGACCGTATCTACGATGTATTTCATGTTTCGATGTTAAGGCGGTTTTAGTCTAATACATCTCACGTAGTCTTTGTTGAGGAGATCGATGTCAGACCGAACTTGACTTTTGAGGAAGAGCCAGTTCAGATTCTGGATTGAGATGTTAAGGTTCTGAGGAGGAAGTCCATACCATTAGTGAAGGCTTTGTGGTGGAATCATGGCACTGAAGAAGCCACATTAGAACCTAAGGACTCGATGCGTCAGCAGTATCCTCATCTGTTCTGATCAGGTAAATTTTGAGGTCGAAATTTCTTATAGGGGGTAGAGTTGTAATGCCCTGATTAATTTATCCATGTTTTTGTAAATATCTGACACAACTGTGTATCTACTTCAATGGTTAAGTGTTTTGGGTGTGTGCATGAGGTTTGGGGTTCAAGTCTCACTCTTGCCAAAAATTTTTCTAATCCTAAGCCCACCCTTGTTGAGTGGGCTTTTATAGAACTGTCTGTTAAATCATATCAGTATAAGGTTGCTGGTTCAAGTGGTAAGGGGGTCTGTGAGTTAGAGGTCCTGTGTTCGAATCCCTGCGTTAGCAAAAGTGTATTAATTTTTGTTCGATTTTGTGAGAGAGTTTTGGTTGAATTAGAATTCTAAGTAGTGGGTGGTTAGGATTGTGTGGTTAGTGGGATAAAATTTTTGATAATCTTTATTTTCATTTTTTCCCTAAAATTACACTTTCCAAGTTCTGACATTTTTCTCTGGATTGTCTTCCTTTCAAAAAAATTTATTGCCTTCTCCTTGTTCGTCTCAAATCATAGCATTTTATTTTCTAAGTTCTTCATTTGGTTGGTAAGTGAGGGTTGTAGATTTGTTCGAATTGAGGGTAAGTACTTTAATCTTTGTTACCAAATTTTATCCTTCCGTTAATATGATTCTAGGCTTTTTGGCAGCAAATCCTAAAGTATAAGACTTTCTTCTCGTAGCATCGTAGTTGGAGTCATTCGGGGAAATCAGGTGAGCGTTGAATACCCAAATTTTGCCATTATCTATTTCAAGGGAATTGACTTTGATATCAATTTAAGCGATTAATCCAGGTTTTATTTGGTCAGTTTTAGCTGCTGGTGGTCTCGGGAGTGTTTTTGGCATCAAATCATACCATTTGTGGACTTGAAATGCATAAAATTGAACTTCGACAAAAGCCGAAAAACTACTTTGTCGAGGCCATGAGGGCGTGTGATCACCCGTGTTGGCCGTGTGCGAGACACGGCCGTGTGGTCGATGAAAGCATGGTTGTGCACATGACACTGTTATGTGGTGGCTCAAGTGTGGTCGTGTGAGCCACACAAGCTAGGACAAGTTGGGCGTGTGGGACCACACGGGCATGTGGGCCCATATTTCTGAAAATTTTCCTAGAGTCGCGCGGGTCATTCCGATCAACTATGGGCTTACCATAGGGTCAGTAAGAGCTAACCAAACCCTAAAACTATAGATCTAATAATCTATTCTGAGTATGATAATGATGTGCATGTCTGATTATTCCGTTATACGTATACAAGAATGTTGAGCATGTTTAATCTGTTATTTCTGTATTTGTTTTCTGTATCTATTTTGGGGTGGGATTTGTGTATGTGGAGGAAGTGTTCTGTATGGCGATTATCGCCTATATTCTGGCAGCTTGGCTGTACATTATCTGATATGTGTCATAATGGCACGATATGGTGTGTAAGGTTGGGTGGGTGTTTTTAACCCCACATTGTAACACCCTCACCGTATTCAACGCTGGAGTAGGGTTACGGAGGATTACCAGACTTATAAAACAATTAAACATTCATTTCAAATACATTTTCAAATTTCATGCAATCATCATTCGAACTCAATCAAATTGTCCCTAATATGAGCCTACAAGGCCCTAAACATGCTTTAAAAGTGGTTCGGGACTAAACCGATAGCTATAAAAAATTTTGAAACACTTAGAAAATTTTCCAAAATACAGGGGACACATGCCTACGTGGCCCGACTGTGTGTCTCACAAGGCCAAAGACACGCCCATGTCACAGGCCATGTAGATATTTGAAATGGAAGCACATGGTCGTGTTCCAGCCCGTGTCCTACCCCATGTAACTCTCTGACTTGGGTCACACGAAAAACACATTCTCATGTGCCTTAGAAATGGCCACACACGCCTGCGTGCCAGGCCATGTGCTAGGCTATGCTAAACCTGTAGGGTATACTACTTATGGCACACAGCCAAGACACACGCCCATGTTTTGGGCCGTGTGTAGCATACTGACTTGATTTCAATTTCAACACTAAGGGACACAAGACCGTGCAATCTGACCGTGCATCACACACGGCTGAGACACATGCCCGTGTCTCTACCCGTGTGAACAAAAATAGGCTATTTACCAAGCCAATTTTCTACCCAACTTTGCATATACCTAAAACAATCCATTTGGCATCAAAACATGGAATATATTGGCATTCATCTACTCTCAACCAAGCATAAATTATATCATTTCAAAGCCAACCAATACATATCACAACAATACCACAATATGACATTCAATTTCATACCAAAATTCATAAACTCAAATCATCAATATGAACACTCCCAATTTTTACATCATCAAGCCTAATCTCACAAGTATACCAAATTCAATTCTCAATCATTTAATAACTATAGTTACCAAATATTAATAAGCATAACATAACCATATTTAAACATCAAACAAAGCCATATACACATATAAATATAGACAATCATACCAACCAAAATAAGCCAACTCTCATGGCTATATACAAAACCAAAAAAAAAAAAAAAAAAACATTTAACATTTACAAGACATTTCAAATGACCAAAGTTATTACCAACCCATATACCAAAATGACCAAACTCCTATACAAGCCATATACTTAAAACACTTAAGTTCAAAAGTACCCAAGAGATAGTAGGATAGTGTGATGAAGTCTCCGAAGATCCCCAAATCCGAGCTAGCTTTGATTTCACTATAAAACACGAAAAAATAAATAAAGTAAGCTATAAAGCTTAGTAAGTTTGTTTGAAAATATTAAGCAAAACTCACATTAACACCCCTAACCCGTATCCATCGTCGGAATAGGTTTACAGAGTATTTTCGTAGTTCACCCAACATTCTCATGCAATTTGTATTAGACAAACTATTCATACACCAAATTTTTCTTATTGTCCCTTGAATCGGCCCTCGAGGCCTAAAATGAGTATTATACTCAAATCGGAACTTAACGAACCTCTATGAATTTTTCACAAAATTACAAAATTTATCTAAAGTACAGGGATCACACGCTCGTGTGGTCCAAGCGACATGCCCGTGTGACCCTAGGACACGCATGTGCTATAGGCCGTGTCCGATTTAGGGTGTAACACCCCTTACCCATAGTCAACACTGGAATAGGGTACGAGACATTACCAAAACACGTACACTTGAAAATGTATTAAACTGAGTCATAAAATTTCATCCAAATTATACAAAATGAACTGCTAAATATTAAAGGCCAACATTTTAGGCCAAACCAATTATGACATATACAATTGACTAAGTCTCCTATAAATGCCATAATCTTAAGAGGTTTGTATTCACTTTTACCCCATGATGATAGCTTGATAGTGTGATTACATCTCCGGTGATCTCCAACTCGAGTTAGCATACAACCCTATAAGATATGGGAAATGAAGGGAAGCAAGCTACAAAGCTTAGTAAGTAAGTATGTAAATAATAAGTGATTTATTAGCAGGCTTTTATAAATCTTCACAATATGTTCTCAAGACAATACAATCATAATTGAACATAGTTCCACTTCTTATTCATGTTCATCTCAAGCTGTCTACTCGAGTCACAGTCACTAAATTATTTATATCTGGAGCTAAGGAACCCAAATTAAGATCTGTTAATTTTCCATGAAACTAGACTCACATATCTTCTTACCATAAAATTTTCAGAATTTTTGGTTTAGCCAATCAATACAGTTTATTCATTAAATATTCCCCTATTTTACTATTTGACTATTCTGACCTCTCTTCACTACGAATCAATTTTCTCCTCGTACAGAGTTCATATGACCTTATTATTTAGTTTATTTGAAATTATACTCATTCAGGATTTCAGGCATATAATTTATATCCCACAATTATTTTTTTACAATTTTAATGATTTTTACAAGGCAGAACAGGGGATTACATAATCATTCTAAACCAATCTCACAGAAATTCAAATATCTCAAAATATATGAATCATTTGTTTGCTATGTTTATTTTATATGATAATAGACTAAATAAGCTTTAAATAAATATCTCATAAAACTTATAATTCAATCTATACTATTTGTAGTGATTTTTCAAACTCATGTCACTGCTGCTGTCCAAATAGTTTTATTGTAAATTTTTGCTCTCTCTTTCACTTTAGTTGTGTTCATCACTTGCTTATACCAACATTTTCAATTTTCGATTACATATCGAACATATTTTTCATACGTACATTTTCCACATTTCTCAATTGTTCACATTCACGCTTGCACTTATTCATAACATGATCGCACCAATCATCATTAGTAAATTATCTCGTTGAACCCCTTCGGAAAACGCTCGATACTCGGTGGTCTCAGCACATAGCTCCACCTACACATAATTCGGCTTTCTTGTACACATGGTGAAGGTCCCTTATCACCCATGTGACCTAGCCATTCCATCTCGTAGCTTTCTTGTCTACATGGTGTCCAACACTAGGAACCACTCATGTGACCTAGATACTCATAACCAGAACTTTCTTGTACACATGGTATACACACAGATACACATGTGACCTAGTTACATATGAAATTATTATCCCGTAGCTTTCTTGCACACATGGTGAAAGTCCCTTATCATCCATGTGGCCTAGCTACATATCAAATTTTGCCATCTAGTAGCTTTCTTGTGCACACGGTGAAGGTCCCTTATCACTCGTGTGACCTAGCTACATATTGTCCGTATCTCTCGATTTTTCGAAGGTTCAATCGAGAATTTCCCATTCCATTCATTTTCATATTTTAGTTATCACCCAATGATTTCCATAATATCTAGCAAAATAATTATTGTACAAGTAAAATAAATGCATTATTTACATATAAACTTTCTTGTCGAAATCTCGTCAGGTACAACCATGTAGCAACTCATACAACCCATGTAATATTAATTTAACATTTAATTCCTGTAACATTAATTTGCCATTCAATTTCACATGACACAATAAACATCACATTTTCCATACCATACATACCATCCATCAACTTCTCCTAAACATATTAAATCATACAATTTATGCTATATCAATAGAAATTACAATTCAAGGATGGTATTGCATTATTATTAACACACGAACTTACCTCGAATGTTGAAACGATCATTTTATCAACTTTCCCGATTTTTCAATTTTCCTCTAGTTCTAGGTCCAAATCTCATTTTTTGGGGTCTAAAACATTACATTTCATTTATTTAATTAATGTACTACTCAAAACAGTCCCTAACTCAAACTTTGGCAAAATTACAATTTTGCCCCTAAACTTTTGCATAATTACAATTTTGACCCTAGGCTCGAAAATTAAACTTTATCCTTTATTCTTATGTTTTATAACATGCTGAACATTTTTCCCTTCTATATCAACATCAAATTCTCACTCTAACATGTACTTATGAACATTAGGTATTTTTACCGATTATGTCGTTTTACTCGTTTTCACGTAAAATTGCTTGGCAAAAGTTGTTTAATATAATTTTAGCATTCATATTCTATCATAAAATATCAAAATAAACACATTTCACCTATGGGTACTTTTCCAAATATGAACCCTAGGTTAAGTTATTGCTAGAATAAGTTAAACCAAGTTACCGGGATTCTAAAAACGTAAAGAACATTAAAAACGGGGCTTGGAATCACTTACTATGGAGCTTGGAAGCTTGAAACAAACCCTAGCTATGGAGAACCCTTGTAATTTCGTCCTAATGAAGAAGATGGACATATTTGGCATTTAAATTTTGTTTTTAATTCATTTAATTCACTAAATTACCAAAATGCCCCTTAAAAAATCTTTTGAAACATACCTATCCATGTCCATTTTTGTCCACCAACTTAACCAATGGTCTAATTGTCATTTAAGAACCTCTAATTTAAAATTTCATAACAATTGGACACCTCTAACATGTAGAACTCTTGCACTTTTTACAATTTAGTCCTTTTGACTAAATTGAGTGCCCAAACGTCGAAATTTTCGAACGAAATTTTCACGAAATCTTTCCGTGAAATCGTAGACCATAAAAATATAATAAAAATAAATTTTATTACGTTGAATTTGTCATCTCGAAAACACTGTTCCAACTAGGCCTTAATTTGGGATGTTACATAGGGTGCTCTCTGACTTGCGCCACACGGCCATGCCACACGCCCGCGTGGATAATTAATTTAATTCGAATAAGGTGTAGGTTTCACACGGCCAAGACACACGCCCGTGTTCTAGGCCGTGTCTCCCACACGACTGAGACACACACCCGTGTCTCTGCCCGTGTGCTCAATTCTGAGCATTCTATTTTCTTGAATTTAAGGTGCAAGGGACACACGGCCTGTCTACACGCCCATGTACTCGACCGTGTGTGAACACGCCCGTGTGTCTACCCGTGTGGACAAAATGAAGTCATTTCTTAGCTCCATTTTCTCATCTAATTTTTCCAACCTACACTAATACTTGCATGAATATACTAGCCAGATCAAACATTAAAACCAAGCCTCAACTAACATCTATCATGGCATAATATCACATGCCATTTATGTTTATAGCATACTTTTAGTGCATATTCAAGATAAACATACCCTATTCATCCACATTTAACACATAAACATTGAACATGAGATAACACTTACAAACATACCAAATAAATCATTACTAGCCATTCCAATGGCTAGATTACAAAACATCACTTACAAGTCATCATTTGACCAACTAAGCCTATACATGCCATTATACCAAAATGAGATTTCTAAGTATACCAAAATGGAAATAGTGGATAGTGTAATTATGTTCTGACTGGTCCTCCAACCTTCGTGAGCTTACGAGCACTATAAAACATGGGAAAATTAAACGAGGTAAGCATTTTCATGCTTAGTAAGTTTGTAAACGGGAAATAAACTTACCGATTATATTTATTAATACAAGCATGCACAAAACACAATCCATCAATTTTGGGTAAGTTACCTAAGCACATACACTTATTCAAACAAGTTAGTCACATAGATTAGCTCATTAAAGACACACTTCCATTAATTCTACCTTTCCATATTTCAAGAGTCTTTTCCGTTGAACTAATGAGATTTCGATGGATGTTCGAGTAGTATTTTCATGTGCAATAGAACCCATTAGGGCACGTAATAAAAGGCACACTCTTGAGCCACATTTTTCACAACCGGATTGCCTGTCCAAACTGAATCCTATCTGTAGCACATGCTCTAGGGAGCATAATTTGGATTACCCATCAGGGCTAAATCCAATTTATAGTATATGCTCAAGAGGGCTTACATTAGGATTAGAATCGTACCATTTAATTCAAGCATTTAATACACATACTTAAGTTACACGAACTTACCTTGACAATTGTTCAGGTTTGAATTCCAACTAATCCGAAACTTTTTGTTTCCCTCGATATAATTTCGTAGTTGGTCTTTCAGGGTCTATATAAGAAAATTTAATTATTAACTCATCAAATTTTACATACATTTGCAAAATTATTATTTTACCCCTACTCTTTCAAAATTCCAATTTCATCCCTAGGCTTAGAAAATGAAATTCATGCAATCTAGTCCTCTTTCCAAGCCTAACCAAGATTTAATAATAATTTTTACAACAAACACATTTCACAAATTTTAGAATTTTCCATGGGTTTTACCACTTTTTCATTTTAGTCCCTAAATCAAGTTTCCATGAAAAATTGCTTTGTAAAAGTTGTTTATCTATCAACTATCATTCATTTTTTACCAAAAATTTCAATTCTCCAGCATTTACATCCATGGAAAAATTTCTACACTTTGTTATCTTTTCAAAAAAATCCCATAAATAGAAAGATTAGGCTATACCGATTCTAAAAATATAAAAATCATTAAAAATGGGACTTGACTTCATACCTTCTTAAGCTTGGAAATTCTCTTCGCTCTCCTAGGGTTTCCATAGAAAAATTGGAGAAGAAGATGAATAGAAAAGATGATAATTTCTTTTTATTTTTCTATCATCTTTTAATTTTGTTGATTTTCAATTTAGTCCCTAGTCATTTCTAATTTTTCAATGAATGAGTCATAAAAATCTCTACTAACTCTCCTTCAATGGTCTAATGACCATATAAGGACCTTAAGTTTTGAATTCCATAGCTATTTAATACCTATAGCTACTAGAATCCAACTTTTGCATTTTATACAATTTAGTCCTTTACCTAATTAACCACACAATCGATAAAATTTTCATATCAAAATTTTCATGTGACCTTCCTATCATAATACCAGCCATAAAATAAAATAAAATAAATTTTTATTTTTTGGGCTCGGATTTGTGGTCACGAAACCACTGTTCCGATCTCACCAAGAATGGGTTGTTACAACTCTCCCCTCTTAGAAATTTTCGTCCTTGAAAATTCTTACTAGAAAAGAGGTTAGGGTATTGCTTCCTCATAGTATCCTCCGGCTCCCAGGTAGCTTCCTCTAAACCATGCCGTTGCTAGAGCACTTTTGATGCGAGCGCGCCCAGCGAATCCCGTCAGTCAAGTCTCCTTAGTCGAGCCTTGCATAGTTGGCAAGCTGATCCCAGTTCGTTTCCAGCTCCACGAGTTCCGTCTAGTTCAAATTCAGCTCATTTGAGCTTGAATCAGCTCATTTGAGCTTGAATCAGCTCAATACTTTAGTCTTTAATTATGTATTGTTTAATTAAATGCATCTTTAGTTAATGTCATGCATTATGTAACTCCCATGTTAGTATAAGTCTGCATCATTAAATAAATTCTTGCATTAAGTACTCATTTGTTTATTTAGTTTGCATTTCAAACCATGCATTTAAGCATCTTTGTAACACCCCTTACCCGAGTTCCACGGGAACCGAGCCCGAGATGTTACCAAACTGACACCACTTGATCGTCACTTAGGCTTAACGTAATTACTCTCTTATCACCTTAATAAGTTCATTCTTGACTTATAAGGCTTTACTCATACCCACGAAGGCTCTCGAGACCATATCGGAACTTTCTCCATTCATAAAATTTTTCTCTTCTATACAGGGCTCACACGCCCGTGTAATGTGTAACACGCCCGTGAATTTGCACCCACGCCCATGTGGTTAACCCGTGGCCAAAATTGCTCAATTCTGCCAAATTAGACACGGCCACTACACACGCCCGTGGGCTGGCTATGTGACTCACATGGCCTAGACACACACCCGTGTGTCTATCCACATGGTCAAGAACAAAGCTATTTGCTAAGTTCTTTCTACCCCTAAAGCATGCACGAAATGTATTCATCCAATACATCCATAATCAACTTAAGTTAAGGAGCAATCTCACATAAACAACTACATTATTTCATATAACAAAATAGCCAACCAATATGGCATATACAAAAGGTACTATCCATCTAAAGGCCAACACATCTTAGCCATTTACAACAAAATTCACTAACTTGTCTAGCCTCTATACATGCCATATACAAAACATCAAATCTCATGTACCAGAGTGTGCCGATAGCATGGGCGATCTTCTATTTGATCCTCGTATCTCGATCCAACACTTTTACTCTATAGGACAAGGGAAAAGAAAGAGAGTAAGTTTGAGCTTAGTAAGTTTACACATAAACAATTAAGCATCATAGTATAAGCTAAACCATAAATAGCATTATACTAACATACGATATCATTATGCTTACTCTTTCTAACCCTTACCACATTTCCAACACATCACGAGCCACATACTCGTAACCATTGAAAAACACCCCTACGTTCAATATCACATTCATACAATATGCAACACATCATTATTTCTCAATAATACATCCATACAGTTAGTTCACATAGCTAATATCTCGGTGGTTTTGCACTTAGCACACCACAATCGATTACTATGGTGGTATAGCACTTAGCCTACCACAAAGGTATTCATAGTGATTTCGCACATATCCCACTAAATGATATACCTGCCGATAGCATCGCACATAGCTAGCTCATCGTCAATATGCATTAGAATGGTATCGCACTTAGCCCACCATCTAGCATTATCGCAACACATGCAAAAGTCTACTTACTCAATCATACATTCAATCACCAATTTCTACTACATTATATTCACAGAATCTACTACATTCATCCCACATAGGTCCTTAATCATGCTACACACTAGTTAGAATTAACAAATTGTAAGTATTAATGCGTCGTTTATGCATAGACTTACCTCGATACTCAAAAGTATGAAAATATGAAAATTAATCCACCACCTTGCTTTTGCCTCGATTTCGATCCGGGATTTGTCTTTCTTGATCTATAATAAATAAATCAGCTTATTCAATACACACATTGACTAAATTGACTCACATTTCATGCTTTAGTAAAATTACAATTTTGCTCTAAAACTTTCTCATATTTACAGTTTAGCCCCAAGGCTCATAAAGTGATTTTTATTCAACTTTCTAGCCTTTCATGCTAAACCGAACCACTTACTCAACTAAAGCATTCATCAATTCTCCCTAAATCACACATGTATGGTGAAACTAAAGTTTTTCACAAACTAGTCCCTACATGCATTTTCATGGAAAAATCACTTAGCAAAAGATGTTTCTACTACATCAAGCTTTCATATTCTTCCATAAAACATCAAAGTACATGCATATCATAAATATGAACATTTTTGAACATCCATCATAGCTCACCAAATAGCTAAAAATAGCTTACCCATGCTACTAGGACTTCAAAAATACGAAGAATATCAAAAATCGGGTTAAAGAGAACTTACCACAAAGCTTGAAAAATTTGAAGAACCCTAACAATGGCTATTTAAATTTTCGACAGCTTGGGGGAGAAGATGAATGATTTTTATCATCTTTTCACCTATTTAATTATTTAAATTACTAAATGACCAAAATGCCCTTTTTGATAAACTTCCTATTTTAACCCATCCAAACCCAATTTTGTCTAAAAACTAAAAATTGGGAAAATTGTTCATTAAGGACCTCTAATTGATATTCTAAAGAAATTTCACACAAATAGCTTCTAGAACATCACATTTTATAACTTTTGCAATTTATTCCTTTTGGACAATTCAACCACCACATCACAAAAATACTTCATAAAACTTTCACACTAGCATGCACACATAGTATAAACATCAAAACTCATGCATATACCTCAAATTTGTGGTCTCGAACCACTATTCTGACTAGGCCCTAAACTCAGATGTTACAACTCTCCCCCCTTAAAAGATTTTCATCCCCAAAAATCTTACCAGTAAAGAGGTTTGGATATTGTTCTCTCATAGCCTCTTCTATTTCCCATGTAGCTTCTTCCACACCGTGTTTCTGCACAACACTTTCACTAGTGCTATGCTCTTATTTCTCAATTGTTTCACCTCTCGAGCCCAGAGTTTAATCGGTTCCTCTTTATATGACATATCCGATCTTATCTCAATTTTCCTTGAAGGAATCACATTGAGGGATTAGAGCGATACCATCGCAACATCGACACATGGAACACATTATGAATCTTTTCTAACTCTACCGGCAAGGCCAACCGGTATGCTACAGGACCAATTCTGTCTGTAATCTCATACGGCCCTATAAATCTTGGACTCAATTTCCCTTTTCGTCCAAATCTCATAATCTTCTTCCACGGGGACACTTTCAAAAACACTTTATCACCCACTTCAAAATCAATTTCTTTTCTTTTGAAATCCGTATATGACTTCTATCGATTCGAAGCAGCTTTCAGACTATTACGGATTACTCTCACTTTCTCTTCAGCTTCTTTTACTAGATCAACCCCATGGATCCGCTTCTCACTAAGCTCGGTCCAATACAAAGGAGTGCAACACTTACGACCATACAAGGCTTCATACGGAGCCATCTGAATACTCGACTGATAACTGTTGTTGTAGGCAAATTCGACCAAAGGTAAATATCTCTCCCAACTACTTATGAAATTCTAGCACACAACATCGAACCATATCTTCAAGAACTTGAATCATTCTTTCAGATTGACCATCAATTTGTGGATGGAATGCAGTACTAAAATTTAATTTCATACCCGTGGCCTTTTGCAACTTCTTCCAAAATCTTGAAGTAAACCTTGGATCTCTATCCGATATAATGGACATAGGTACACCATACAATCTTACTATCTCTGCCATAGACAACTTAGCTAATTTATCTAGTGAATAATTAACACGTACTAGGATAAAGTGAGCCGACTTTGTTAATCTATCCACAACAACCCACACAACATCCTTCTTTCTCGGAGTCATTAGCAACCCCATCACAAAGTCCATGGTAACCCGATCCCATTTTCATTTGGGAACCATAACTGGTTGAAGCAATCCTGAAGGCACTTGATGTTCAGCTTTCACTTGTTGACAAACCAAACACTTTACCACAAACTCTAAAATATCTCTTTTCATACCCAGCCACCAATAAAACTTCCTTAAGTCATTGTACATTTTCGTACTGCCCGGATGTACCGGCAACCATCCACTACGGGCCTCATGCAAAACTTTTCGGACTAATTCTTCATTTTTGGGCACACAAAATCTGGCACAATACATCAAACAACCATTCGAGTCCACTCAAAAATCAGGGTCACTTTCTGATTCGCACTTAGCTCTTTTAGCTTGCATCTCACTATCACTCCTCTGAACCTCACATATCTATTGAACAAATAGTGGCTTAGCTCTCAACTCTACCAAAATAGCACAATCATCAGACAATGCTAAACTGTGCCCATAACTTTTAGAGCACACAAGGGTTTTCTACCCAGGGCATTTGCCACCACATTCGTTTTTCCCGGGTGGTAGTCAATGACTAACTCGTAGTCTTTCAACAACTCCATCCAATGCCTCTGTCTCAGATTCAGATCCTTCGATCCATCAAATATCTTAAATTCTTATGATCCGTAAAATTCGCTCACCAACAAATAATGGCCAAATCAGGACGCAAAAATTCTTCCAACTCCAAATCATGGGTCGGATAATTCTTCTTGTGCAAATTTAGCTGCCTTGAGGCGTAAGCGACTACCTTACCCTCTTGCATCAAAACGCAATCGAGACCATTAAATGACGCATCACTATAAACCACGAACTCCTTCCCGATTCTGGTTGAACCAAAATTGGTGCCTCAATCAACATTGTTTTCAGTCTCTCGAAACTCTATTGACATATCTAGTCCATTCAAACTTAACAACTTTATGCAATAGTTTCATCATTCGGGTAGCAATATCAGAGAACCCCTTCACGAAACATCTGTAATATCCTGCTAATCCCAAGAAGCTTCTAACCTCTGACACATTCCTTAGTTGTTTCCAATCCACAATACCGAAATCTTAGTTGGGTCAACTCTGACACCATCACCCAACACAACGTGTCCCAAAAATCTGACTTCTCTGAGCCAAAACTCGCTCTTGCTAAACTTAGCATACAATTGCTTATCTCTTAAAGTTTGCAAGACAATTCTCAAATACTCCTCATGATCGTTCTCATTCCGAGAATAGATCAATATGTCATCAATGAAGACAACCACAAACTTATCCACATATGGTCTAAAAACACGGTTCATCAGATCCATAAAAATTGTAGGTGCATTTGTCAAACCGAACGTCATAACCAAAAACTCATAATGGCCATACCTTGTTCGAAATGCAGTCTTTAACACATCTTGCTCTTTCACTCTGAGCTGATAATAACCCGACCTTAGGTCCATCTTGGAGAACATTGTAGCTCCTTTCAATTGATCAAAAAGATCATCAATCCTTGGTAAAGGATACATATTCTCTTCACCGTCACCCTGTTGAGTTGTCTATAATCTATACACAACCTCATAGACCTATCTTTCTTCTTCATAAAAATACTGGAGCACCCCACGGTGAGTAACTCGGTCTCACGAAACCCTTATCTATCAACTCTTGCAACTGAACCTTCAGTTATTTCAGCTTTATAGGTTCCATTCTATATGTAGCAACTGAAATCGGTGCTTTTCTCGGAATTAACTCAATTCCAAACTCAACCTCTCTCACTGGAGGTAATCTAGGTAACTCTTTCGAGAATACATCTGGATACTCACATACCACTGGCACTGCTTCAAACTTTACCCCAATCTCTCGAGTATTCATCACAAAGGCGAGATAGGACTCACAACCTTTTCTCAAACATTTCTCCATCACTAAGGAAGAAATCATCACAGGTAAACTATCTGTTCCACTTGATTGAACCCGAACCACATCTCCACTCTCACATTTCAATTCAATGTACTTAATACCACAGTTCACTAAAACATTATGGGTAGTTAACCAATCCATACCTAGGATTAAATCAAACTCATCAAACGGTAACAACATCAGGTCTACCAAAAAATAATGATTCTCAAAAATCAAAGGACAATTTTTACACACCTTGTCCACCAACACATGCTTTCCTAATGGGTTTGACACCTTAACCACAATATCCGTAGACTCAACGGTCATACTCAAACTAGATGCTAATCTCATGCAAATATAAGAATGAGTAGACCCTGGATCTATTAAAGCAATAACAAGGGTGTCAAAAGAGAAAAAGTACCCGTTATCACGTCTAGGGAGGATGCCTCTTCGCGAGTGCGAATAGCATACGTCATTGCAGGTGCCCAACCCTCCGGTCTTGCAGTAGAATCTTTGGACGTACCTCTACCACTAGCCCCACCTCTTGGGTTCCTTGGTGGTCTTCCCCTTGTAGACACATCACTAGGTCTCATCTTTTGCTTCTCTTCATTATCATCCCTTTCGAGGCAATTTCGAATAAAATGGTCGGGGGAACCACACTTATAACATTTTTGATTATTTCTCAAACAATCTCTGGTGTGATGTCTACCACAACTTGGACGTTTTGGTTTGATCTTCGTATTGCCCACACTTTCCATCGAGGTAGTTCAGACTCTCGAACCCGAACAAATATCATCCGAGTCTCGATGCGAATATCCCACTGAGGATGTCGTCCGAGGATTCACTCCTTGGATCGTTTTGACTGGGCTTGATACGACTTGCCCATCGACCATTTTCTAACATCTCAGGCTTCACTCACAGCCCTTCTCCTTTCCATACTCAGCTCTTCGGCTTTACTTGCCTATTCCACCAACACCACAAACTCTTTCAACTCCAAAATATCCACTTGGAGTTTGATGTCCTCATTTAGTCCATCCTCGAACCTCTTACACAAGATGGTCTCTGTCGACACACATTTTTTAGTGTATTTGCTAAGCCTAACAAACTCACGCTCATACTCTGCTACTTTCATCCTTCCTTGCTTCAACTCAAGGAATTCTTTCCTCTTTCAATCGGTAAACCGTTGGCTTATATACTTCTTTTGAAACTCTTCTAGAAAGAAGTCCTACGTCACCCGCTCTTTCGGGACCACTAACGTTAGTGTCTTCCACCAATGGTATACCGAATATCTCAAGCTAGGATACGGCACACTTTAAAATTCTTTAGGTGTACATGAGAGTTCATCAAATACTCTCGTCGAGTTCTCTAACCAGAACTCCACCCTCTCAGGGTCATCATCTACCTTAGCTCTAAAATCCTCGGCCCCATGCTTCCTAATCTTATCCACCGGGGGTTTTGATATCCTCACTACATCAATAACTTGCGGAGCCACTGGGTTTGGCTGAGGTATAGGAGGAGGTGGAAGAGGTTGAGCATTAGGGTTCGCTTGAACAAAGTTTGAGTACTAATCATCCATCATTTGGAGAAAAGCCTCTCGTGCCTCTTCCCCTTGACCCCTAGCCTCGGGTCCACTTTGTACAGGCACGGTCCCTTGCGCAAGAGCCGGTGCATTACTAGCTGCTTCATCAATAGTTAATGGATCGAAATCCATATTCTATAATAAACAAGATTTAAAATCATTAGAAGACACCACACAATCATTGTACACTAATGGCTTACACCAACTACGGTAGTCCTAAAATCGACTAAACCATAGCTCTGATACCACTAAATGTAAAACCCCTTACCCGAGTTCCATGCCAGAACCAAGCTCGAGGCGTTACCAAACTGACACCACTTGATCGTCACATAGGCTTAATGTAATTACTCTCTTATCACCTTAATAAGTTCTTTCTTGACTTATAAGGCTTTACTCATACCCACGAAGGCTCTTGAGACCATATTGGAACTTTCACTATTCATAAATTTTTTGTCTTTTATGTAGGGCCCACATGCCCTTGTAATGTGTAACACGCCCGTGAGTTTGCACCCACGCCCATGTCCTCAACCCGTGCTTAAAACTCCAGTATTCTATTTTAACGCCATGGTTAGGGTACACGCCCGTGCTCCACCCGTGGTAAACCTGAGCTATGTCACACGGCCTTAAGGCTTGGTCACACGCCTGTGTGGTTAGCCCGTGGCCAAAACTGCTCAATTCTGCCAAATTACACATAGCCACTACACACGCCCGTCGGCTGGCCCTGTGATTCACATGGCCTAGACACACACCCGTGTGTCTATCTACATGGTCAAGAACAAAGCTATTTGTTAAGTTCTTTTTACCCCTGTGCATCCAATACATCCATAATTAACTTAATTTAAGGAGCAATCTCACATTATTAACTACATCATTTCATATAACAAAATAGCCAACCAATATGGCATTATACAAAAGGTACCATCCATCTAAAGGCCAACACATCTTAGCCATTTACAACAAAATTCACTAACTTGTCTAGCCTCTATACATGCCATATACAAAACATCAAATCTCATGTACCAGAGTGTGCTGATAGCGTGGGCGATCTTTTATTTGATCATCGTATCTCGATCCAACACTTTTACTCTATAGGACAAGGGAAAAGAAAAAGAGTAAGCTTTGAGCTTAGTAAGTTTACACATAAACAATTAAGCATCATAGTATAAGCTAAACCATAAATAGCACTATACTAACATACGATATCATTATGCTTACTCTTTCTAACCCTTACCACATTTCCAACACATCACGAGTCACATACTCGTAACCATTGAAATACACCTCTACGTTCAATATCACATTCATACAATATGCAACACATCATTATTTCTCGATAACACATCCACACAGTTAGTTCATATAGCTAATATCTTGGTGGTTTCGTACTTAGCACACCACAATCGATTACTAAGGTGGTATCGCACTTAGCCTACCATAAAGGTATTCATAGTGATTTCGAACATAGCCCACTAAATGATATACCTGCCGATAGCATTGCACATAGCCAGCTCATCGTCAATATGCATTAGAATGGTATCGCACTTAGCCCACCATCTAGCATTATCGCAACACATGCAAAAGTCTACTTACTCAATCATACATTCAATCACCAATTTCTACTACATTATATTCACAGAATCTACTACATTCATCCCACATAGGTTCTTAATCATGCTACACACTAGTTAGCATTAACAAATTGTTAGTATTAATATGTCGTTTATGCATAGACTTACCTCGATACTCAAAAGTATGGAAATATGGAAATTAATCCACCACCTTGCTTTTGCCACGATTTTGATCCGGGCTTTGTCTTTCTTGATCTATAATAAATAAATCAGCTTATTCAATACACACATTGGCTAAATTGACTCACATTTCATGCTTTAGCAAAATTACTATGTTGCCCCAAAACTTTTTCATATTTAAAGTTTAGCACCAAGGCTCATAAAGTGATTTTTATTCAACTTTCTAGCCTTTCATGCTAAACCGAACCACTTACTCAACTAAAGCATTCATCAATTCTCACTAAATCACACATGTATGACCAAACAAAATTTTTCACAAACTAGTCCCTACATGCATTTTCATGGAAAAATCACTTAGCAAAAGATGTTTCTACTACATCAAGCTTTCATATTCTTCCATAAAACATCAAAGTACATGCATATCATACATATGTACATTTTTGAACATCCATCATAGCTCACCAAATAGCTAAAAATATCTTACTCATGCTACTTGGACTTCAAAATCTGAAGAATATCAAAAATCGGGCTTAGGAGCACTTACCACCAAGCTTGAAAAATTTGAAGAACCCTAACAATGGCTATTGAAATTTTTCAGACTTGGGGAGAAGATGAATGAATTTTTATCATCTTTTCACCTATTTAATCATTTAAATTACTAAATAACCAAATTGCCCTTTTTAATAAACTTCATATTTTAACCCATCCAAGCCCAATTTTTTTCAAAAAACTAAAAATTGGGAAAATTGTTCATTAAGGACCTCTAATTGATATTCTAAAGAAATTTCACACAAATAGCTTCTAGAACATCACATTTTATAACTTTTGCAATTTAGTCCTTTTGGGCAATTCAACCACCACTTCACAATAATACTTCATGAAACTTTCACACTAGCATGCACACATAGTATAAACATCAAAACTCATGCATATACCTCAAATTTGTGGTCTCGAACCACTATTCTGACTAGGCCCTAAATTAAGATGTTACAACTCTCCCCTCTTAAAAGATTTTCGTCCCAAAAAATCTTACCAGTAAAGAGGTTTGGATATTGTTCTCTCATAGCCTCTTCTGTTTCCCATGTAGCTTCTTCCACACCGTGTTTCTGCCACAACACTTTCACTAGTGCTATGCTCTTATTTCTCAATTTTTCATCTCTCGAGCCCAAATTTCAATCGGTTTCTCTTCATATGACATATCCGATCTTATCTCAATTTTCCTTGAAGGAATCACATGTGAGGGATCAGAGCGATATCGTCACAACATCGACACATGGAACACATTATGAATCTTTTCTAACTCAACCGGCAAGGCCAACTGGTATGCTACAGGACCAATTCTGTCTGTAATCTTATACGGCCCTATAAATCTTGGACTCAATTTTCCCTTTTCGTCCAAATCTCATAATCTTCTTCCACGAGGACACTTTCAAAAAAACTTTATCACCCACTTCAAATTCAATTTCTTTTCTTTTCAAACCCGCATACGACTTTTGTCGATCCGAAGCAGCTTTCAGACTATTACTGATTACTCTCACTTTCTCTTCAGCTTCTTTTACTAGATCAACCCCATGGATCCACTTCTCACTAAGCTCGGTCCAATACAAAGGAGTGAAACACTTACGACCATACAAGGCTTCATACGAAGCCATCTGAATACTCGACTGATAACTATTGTCGTAGGTGAATTCGACCAAAGGTAAATATCTCTCCCAACTACCTACGGATTCTAGCACACAGCATCGAAGCATATCTTCAAGAACTTGAATCACTCTTTCAGACTGACCATCAATTTGCGGATGGAACATAGTACTGAAATTTAATTTCGTACCCATGCCTCTTGCAACTTCTTCCAAAATCTCAAAGTAAACCTCGGATCTCTATCCGATATAATAGACATAGGTACACCATATAATCTTACTATCTCTGCCATATATAACTCGCTAATTTATCCCGTGAATAATCAACATGTACAGGGATAAAGTGAGTCAACTTTGTTAATTTGTCCACAACAACCCCCACAGCATCCTTCTTTCTCGGAGTCATCGGCAACCCCGTCACAAAGTCCATGGCAACTCGATCCCATTTTCATTCGGGAACCATAACTGGTTGAAGCAATCCCGAAAGCACTTGATGTTCATCTTTCACTTGTTGACAAATCAAACACTTTGCCACAAACTCTGAAATATCTCTTTTCATACCCGGCCACCAATAAAACTTCCTTAAGTCATTGTACATTTTCGTACTACCCGGATGTACTGGCAACCATCCACTACGGGCCTCATGCAAAAATTTTTGGATTAATTCTTCATTTTTGGGCACACAAATTCTATCACGATACATCAAATGACCATTCCAGTCCACTCAAGAATCAGGGTGATTCGCACTTAGCTCTCTTAGCTTGCATCCACTATCATTCCTCTGTACCTCACATATCTGTTGAACAAAGAGTGGCTTAGCTCTCAACTCTGCCAAAATAGCACCATCATCAGACAATGCTAAACTTGTGCCCATAACTTTTAAAGCACACAAGGATTTCCTACCCAGGGCATTCGCAACCACGTTCATTTTTCCCGGGTGGTAGTCAATGACTAACTCGTAGTCTTTCAACAACTCCAGCCACCGCCGCTGTCTCAGATTTAGATCCTTCTGATCCATCAAATATCTTAAACTCTTATGATCCATAAAAATTTGGCATTTCTCACCATACAAATAATGTCGCCAAATCTGTAACACAAAAACAATCGCACCCAACTCCAAATCATGGGTCGGATAATTCTTCTCGTGCGGCTTTAGCTGCCTTGAGGCATAAGTGACTACCTTACCCTCTTGCATCAACACGCAATCGAGACCATTAAATGACGCATCACTATAAACCACGAACTCCTTCCCCGATTCTGGTTGAACCAAAATTGGTGCCTCAGTCAACATTATTTTTAGTCTCTCGAAACTCTGTTGACATATCTACGTCCATTCAAACTTAACAACTTTATGCAATAGTTTTGTCATTCGGGTAGCAATATCAGAGAACCCTTCATGAAACATCTGTAATATCCTGTTAATCCCAAGAAGCTTCTAACCTCTGACACATTCCTCGATTGTTTCCAATCCACAATACCGAAATCTTAGTTGGGTCAACTCTGACACCATCACCCGACACAACGTGTCCCAAAAATCTGACTTCTTTGAGCCAAAACTTGCTCTTGCTAAACTTAGCATACAATTGCTTATCTCTTAAAGTTTGCAAGACAATTCTCAAATGCTCCTCATGATCGTTCTCATTCCGAGAATAGATCAATATGTCGTCAATGAAGACAACCACAAACTTATCCACATATGGTCTGAAAACACGGTTCATCAGATCCATAAAAATTGCAAGTGCATTTGTCAAACCGAACGGCATAACCAAAAAATCATAATGGCCATACCTTGTTCGAAATGCAGTCTTCAACACATCTTGCTCTTTCACTATGAGTTGATAATAACCCGACCTTAGGTCTATCTTGGAGAACACTGTAGCTCCTTTCAATTGATCAAAAAGATCATCAATCCTTGGTAAAGGATACATATTCTTCACCGTCACCCTGTTGAGTTGTCTATAGTCTATACACAACCTCATAGACCTATCTTTCTTCTTCACAAATAATACTGGAGCACCCCACAGTGAGTAACTCGGTCTCACGAAACCCTTATCTGTCAACTCTTGCAACTGAACCTTCAGTTATTTCAGCTCTATAGGTTCCATTCTATATGTAGCAACTGAAATCGGCCCTATTCTCAGAATTAATTCAATTCCAAACTCAACCTTTCTCACTGGAGGTAATCCGAGTAACTCTTTCGGGAATACATCTGGATACTCACATACCACTGGCACTGCTTCAAACTTTACCCCACTCTCTCGAGTATTCATCACAAAGGCGGGATAGGACTCACAACCTTTTCTCAAACATTTCTCTATCACTAAGGAAGAAATCATCACAGGTAAACTATATGTTCCACTTGATTGAACCTAAACCACATCTCCAGTCTCATATTTCAATTCAATGTACTTACTACCATAGTTCACTAAAACATTATGGGTAGTTAACCAATCCATACCTAGGATTAAATCAAACTCATCAAACGGTAACAACATCAAGTCTACCGAAAAATAATGATTCTCAAACATCAAAGGATAATTTTACACACCTTGTCCACCAACACTTGCTTTCCTAACGGGTTTGACACCTTAACCATAATATCTGTAGACTCAACGGTCATACTCAAACTAGATGCTAATCTCATGCAAATATAAGAATGAGTAGACCCTAGATCTATTAAAGCAATAACAAGGGTGTCAAAGAGAGAAAAAGTACATGTTATCGCGTCTGGGGTGAATGCCTCTTCGCGAGTGCAAATAGCATACGTCCTTGCAGGTGCTCGACCCTCTGGTCTTACTATAGAATCTTTGGACGTACACTCTACCACTAGCCCCACCTCTTGGGTTCCTTGGTGGTCTACCCCTTGTAGACACGTCACTAGGTCTCATCTCTTACTTCTCTTCATTATCATCCCTTTCGGGCCAGTTTCAAATAAAATGGTCGGGGGAACCACACTTATAACGTTTTCGATTATTTCCCCAACACTCTCCGGTGTGATGTCTACCACAACTTGGACATTTTGGTTTGCTCTTCGTATTGCCCACACTTTCCATCGAGGTAGCTCGAACTCTCGAACCCGAACGAATATTGTTTGAGTCTCGATGGAAATATCCCACTGAGGCTATCGTCTGAGGATTCACTTCCTTGGATCTTTTTGACTGGGCTTGATACGACTTGCCCATTGACCTTTTTCTAACATCTCGGGCTTCACTCACAGCCTTTCTCTTTTCCATACTCAGCTCTTCGGCTTTACTTTCCCTTTCCACCAACACCACAAACTCTTTCAACTCTAAAATACCCACTTGGAGTTTGATGTCCTCATTCAGTCCATCCTTGATCCTCTTACACAAAATGGTCTCTGTCGACAGACATTCCTAAGCATATTTGCTAAGCCTAACAAACTCACGCTCACACTCTGCTACTGTCATCCTTCCTTGCTTCAACTCAAGGAACTCTTTCCTCTTTCGATCGGTAAACCGTTGGCTTATATACTTCTTCTGAAACTCTTCCAAAAATAAGTCCCACGTCACCCGTTCTTTCGGGACCACTAACATTAGTGTCTTCCACCAATGGTATGATGAATCTCTCAGCAATGATACGGCACACTTTAAAATTCTTTAGGTGTACATGAGAGTTCATCAAATACTCTCATCGAGTTCTCTAACTAGATCTCCACCCTCTCAGGGTCATCATCTACCTTAGCTCTAAACTCCTCGGCCCCATGCTTCCTAATCTTATCCACCGGGGGTTTCGATATCCTCACTACATCAATACCTTGTATAGCCATTGGGTTTGGCTGAGGTATAGGAGGAGGTGGAGGAGGTTGACCATTAGGGTTTTCTCGAACAAAGTCTGAGTACTAATTGCCCATCATCTAGAGAAAGGCCTCCCGTGTCCCTTCCCCTTGACCCTTAGCCTCGGGTCCACTTTGCACAGGCACGGTCCCTTGTGCAGAAGCCGGTGCATTACTAGTTGCTTCATCAGCAGTCAATGGATCAGAATCCATATTCTATAATAAACAAGATTTAAAATCATTAGAAGCCACCACACTATCATTGTACACTAATGGCATGTATAACTAAACTCTTACACCCACTACGGTAGTCCTAAAACCGACTAAACCATAGCACTGATACCACTAAATGTCATACCCCTTACCCGAGTTCCAAGCCGGAATCGAGCCCGAGGCATTACCAAACTGACACCACTTGATCGTCACTTCATCGTCACTTAGGCTTAACGTAATTACTCTCTTATCACCTTAATAAGTTCATTCTCAACTGATGAGGCTTTACTCATGCCTACGAAGGCTCTCGAGACCATATTGGAACTTTCTCAATTCAAAATTTTTTCTCTTTTATGTAGCGCCCACACGCCCGTGTAATGTGTAACACGACCATGAGTTTGCACCCACGCCCCTATCCTCAACCCATGCTTAAAACTCCAGTATTTTGTTTTAACGCCACGGTTAGGGCACACGCCTGTGCTCCACCCGTGGTAAACCTGAGCTATGTCACACGCCCGTGTGGTTAGCCCGTGGCCAAAACTGCTCAATTCTTCCAAATTAGACACGGCCGCTACACACGCCCGTGGGCTGGCCGTGTGACTTCCATGGCCTAGACTCACACCCGTGTGTCTATCCACATGGTCAAAAACAAAGCTATTTGCTAAGTTCTTTCTATCCCTAAAGCATACATGAAATGTATTCACCCAATACATCTATAATCAACTTAATTTAAGGAGCAATCTCACAGAAACAACTACATCATTTCATATAACAAAATAGCCAACCAATATGGCATTATACAAAAGGTACCATCCATCTAAAGGCCAACACATCTTAGCCATTTACAACAAAATTCACTAACTTGTCTAGCCTCTATACATGCCATATACAAAACACCAAATCTCATGTACCAGAGTGTGCTGATAGCGTGGGCGATCTTATATTTGATCCTCGTATCTCGATCCAACACTTTTACTCTATAGGACAAGGGAAAAGAAAGAGAGTAAGCTTTGAGCTTAGTAAGTTTACACATAAACAATTAAGCATCATAGTATAAGCTAAACCATAAATAGCACTATACTAACATACAATATCATTGTGCTTACTCTTTCTAACCCTTACTACATTTCCAACACATCACGAGTCACATATTCGTAGCCATTAAAATGCACCCCTGCATTCAATATCACATTCATATAATATGCAACACATCATTATTTCTCGATAATACATCCACACAGTTAGTTCACATAGCTAATATCTCGGTGGTTTCACACTTAGCACACCACAATCAATTACTAAGGTGGTATCGCACTTAGCCTACCACAAAGGTATTCATAGTGATTTCGCACATAGCCCACTAAATGATATACCTGACGATAGGATCGCACATAGCTAGCTCATCATCAATATGCATTAGAATGGTATCGCACTTAGCCCACCATCTAGCATTATCGCAACACATACAAAAGTCTACTTACTCAATCATACATTCAATCACCAATTTCTACTACATTATATTCACAGAATATGCTACATTCATCCCACATAGGTCCTCAATCATGCTACACACTAGTTAGCATTAACAAATTGTAAGAATTAATGCGTCGTTTATGCATAGACTTACCTCGATACTCAAAAGTATGGAAATATAGAAATTAATCCACCACCTTGCTTTTGCCTCGGTTTCGATCTAGGCTTTGTCTTTCTTGATCTATAATAAATAAATCAGCTTATTCAATACACACATTGACTAAATTGACTCACATCTCATGCTTTAGCAAAATTACTATTTTGCCTCAAAACTTTCTCATATTTACACTTTAGCCCCAAGGCTCATAAAGTGATTTTATTCAACTTTCTAGCCTTTCATGCTAAACCGATCCACTTACTCAACTAAAGCATTCATCAATTCTCACTAAATCACACATGTATGACCAAACTAAAGTTTTTCACAAACTAGTCCCTACATGCATTTTCATGGAAAAATCACTTAGCAAAAGATGTTTCTACTACATCAATCTTTCATATTCTTCCATAAAACATCAAAATAAATGCATGTCATACATACGTATATTTTTGAACATCCATCATAGCTCACCAAATAGCTAAAAATGGCTTACTCATGCTATTAGGACTTCAAAAATAGAAAGAATATCAAAAATCAGGCTTAGGAGCACTTACCACCAAGCTTGAAAATTTTGAAGAACCCTAACAATGGCTATTGAAATTTTCGGCAGCTTGAGGGAGAAGATGAATGAATTTTTATCATCTTTTCACCTATTTAATCATTTAAATTACTAAATGACCAAAATGCCCTTTTTGATAAACTTCCTATTTTAACTCAGCCAATCCCAATTTTGTCTAAAAACTAAAAATCGGGAAAATTATTCATTAAGGACCTCTAATTGATATTCTAAAGAAATTTCACACAAATAGCTTCTAGAACATCACATTTTACAACTTTTGCAATTTATTCCTTTTGGACATTTCAACCACCATTTCACAAAAATACTTCATGAAACTTTCACACTAGCATGCACACATAGTATAAACTTTAAAAACTCATGCATATACCTTGAATTTGTGGTCTCGAACCACTATTCCGACTAGGCCCTAAACCAGAATGTTACAATCTTAGTTTAATTAATAAGTGCTTTTGTTGAACTTCATTTAATAAGTGTTGCTCTTAATTAATCTAGTTCCTAGGATTAGTTATTGATGCATGAGTTAAGTTTATTTAATGATGTTTCTTTAATTAACTAGTTGCTGAAATAATTGATGCATAGTTCATTTACCTAAGTTAAGTATTAATGTTTGTTATGCTTAATAAGTGATTACATGTGTTTAATAAGCTCATTTTAATGTATTTATTGTAGGAGTCTTTTCAAGTCATAATTGTTACATTACAAGGGCTGTTACACATTAAATAAAGTGACTTTTTAAGTCATTTTCGATTACAGATGAAGTGGTTGTTATAAGGGATGTCATATACATCATTTAAAGGAGGTTTAATGAGCATTTAATCATCCAAATTAATTTTGGTAGCAACCTTTCCACTACCAGCCATTTTTTCCATTTCAAGGGTTATTTCAAACATTTAAACATCATTAAGAAGCAGATTAAGAAGATGGTGTCCATTCGACTGACCAAGGACTAACTCAAGAGTTATTTTTCAAGCACATAAAGTCATTCATTCATCTGAATTAAAATGAATTCAAGGATGGAGTTATTTGGCTCAAAAATGTGAAAAGACTTCAGTTAAATTTCAGCTTTTAATTGGCACATTAAGTTGAATGTTTGTGACCATTCAGCTAGCCTATTTTAGCACTATAAATAGGTGAAATCAGCCTTTGTAAATGGGCTTTTTCTTTTTTCTTAGTTTGAAAACATTACTAAACTTATATGAAATTTGTGAGATTTCTTCCTCTCATATTTCGTTGAAGAACTCGTTGCCTTATCTAGGTCATTAGTGGCGTCAACCTGCCTTCTTCTTTATCCTGAACTTATCACTATGAAATAGTGTGGCGTTCACCCTTATACCAAGGTTCCTACTTTGTTAAGTAGCGGGTCGAGGTTCACCTATACTCCATTCGACCATCTTGAAAACTTATAAGCATTTGGGTCAATATTTTCTAATATTGGTTCATGTTTGTTTTTGAGATCATTTTCATTCCATTCCTCTTTTCGTTTCATCATAATCGAACCATCCATTTCCCTTTCTATCCATTCTTTGTTATCCAACTTCTATTTTCATTTCCATAATTATATTCTCCAAAATTGAACCTATACATATTGTTCACAACTATAAACCCCTTTTTGAACCCTTAAATATAGCTTCCGCCATAATTTTACCTAAAGATATCATCTTCAACAGAACCGAACGATACTTCTTCGTAGGCAATCGGGAAAAAATTGCATACGACTTGACTCATCTCGAGACGGTTCATATTATTTGGTATCGGAGCTATTAAATGAGGAGTACTGACGTTCGTAGCATTCTCGAAAATTAGGTTCGTAGTACCAAAAAAAATCAAAATAAAAAAAATTTCAAGTTGTAATCTCAAGACCTTCTTGTATTATTTTCATGCATTTGAAGTAAAAAAAATCAAAAAAAAAAAAACAATTGACAAAAAAAGGTGTGCTAAATTTTATTCTCTTTGTATTGATATTTTTCTTGTCATCCCGATCAGGTACGTTCATTTTTTTTCACCCCTACCCCAATGCCATACCTTAAACCGATTTCAATTTTCTTTCATCCAACCCTTAACCCCTTCATATTTTTCCTTTGTTAAACCATTTTGCAACCGACCCCTAGCCTACCATAAGGCCTTGGCGAGTCCGAATATGAAATTGTGAGAGAAAGTTTGAGAGGTAAAAGGCATGAGCAAGTGAGATCATTCGAGCGGATGTAAAAGCCAAACGAGTGTAAACACGAGCAAGAGTGCAAACCATTAATTTTTCTTTTCGATTGAAATTGTGAGGATTTTGTTGTGAGGAATTTAAATTTTGTTTTACGTAACAAATTTCTTTTCAGCAATCAAATATGTCTCACGAAGAATTTACTAAATCAGAATTCCAATATTTGGTGCAAGAAATGCGAAGAATGGTGAATTCTAAATTTAATACATTGCACGAGAGATTAGACCGTGTGAAGAAAAGAGACCAACGGGAATGAATGTCTTCAAGTCAGAAAGTGGAATCAAGAATATCACGAAGACATACATTCAATGATCATTCGAGAAAAGATTTCCATTGTGATTCCTATTCGTCATCGACTTCAAAACTAAGGGATTTCAATCAAGATTTCTTTTCATCAAGGAATTCAAGACGACGAGAGTCTGACCTCAATTTTGAACCCGTCCAAGATGACATCCGAAGAGATAGGCATACCTCTTTTCGATCTTCAAAGACATCCTACTCGGACTATTTTTCACGAAGCATTGATCAAGATTCTTATGCAAATAATTTTCCTTCTTTTGAACAAAATCATTATTTTCATGATTCTAATATATCTTCTTGTAAAAAGAAAACGAGAAAAGAAAAAGAAGAAAAGAAAAAAAAGAAATAAAAGAGAGGTAAGAGGCGAGTAAGAGAGAAAATGAGAGATTCTTGAAAGAGCTTGAGAAAGTCATTGAAAAAGCTGATGAAAAAGAAAAATAACAAAAAGAGAGTGAAAATGATATTGAAAAAGAAAAGAAAAAGAGTTTGAGAGAGAAAAATAAGTTGAACAAGAACAACAAGTGGAAAAAGAGATTAAGGAAAAAGAAACGAGAGATCTCGAGAAAAAAGAATCAAGTGAAAAAGAAAGTGAGCAAGCAAGGTTTGTTTCCACTAACCCACCTGTTCGATCTTCTTGTGATGTAACTTTTAGGTTCCTAAAGTCTTGTATGACCAATTCCAGCTTCACTACCTTCCAAACGATAGATGCTTTCGATTATTCGAGAAAGGTAAGTATGCAAATGATGACCACCCACTTGTGATTAAAGGTAAGAAAGGTAAGGATTCTATGTTTATCGAATCAAGGATGTCTGATTTAAAAATTTCTCATAAAGATTTTGATGTGTCAATTTCTGATATGCCTCCATCATTTGATTTGATTAGTCCTCTTCGAAAAGTGCCGTGAAAATTCTGTCTTGTGACACGTTTGATCCTTCTATTGGAATGGCTCACCCTAATCGAATTTTAGATGTGTTTGATAAAAGCTTTGCACATACAAATTTTGGTTATATAAACTCTTTGAACTCATGTGTTAAATATGTCTATTTAAACATGCCTGTTCATTTGGTTCGTGATAGATTTGAATCTTTGAATAGTTATATGTTCACTATGTCTCTATTTGACATACATGTTAAAAGGATTTTGCATGCAATGTTCAAACCGTTTGATTTTAGCCTTCAAGATAAAACTTTGAGTTTTTTATGAGATTCCCATATCTTGATATGCTTGGTTTTGTCAACTCTACATGCTTGCTTGATCGAGTGGAATTTAAGTCTTCTAGTGAGTTGATTACATCATTTTCTAACATGTTGTGGACATTGGAAATTATTCAAAATATGTTGCATGTTGGAACGAATGATCAAATTCGTGTGTTCAAACTTGGTATTTGTTACTTTGATTCATTTTATAGAAACTTCAAGCAACTTGCTTGTTGTGCATCTTATTTAATTTTGTTTGATATTCATACTTTAATTAAGGCAATGAAACTTAATGACTTTGGTTTTGTTTTGTTCCTTAATCATATTGTTTGGCCACATATGAAATATTTGTTTCATTTTGAAAACGTAAGGCTAACATATGTATATGGACTTGAATCGAATTTTGAATATGATCTATCTTTCCCTTTTAAGTCCATCAATTCTGTTAATACTAACCAATCTCGTTTTTGTGAATTCCACACTTTGAGGAGCATGAGATGTCATGGTGTCTCATCATCCATCCAAGTTGTTCGAGATAAAAGGTTTGTATTACATTACATTTCGAGGAAAGAAGATTTGTCTTGATTGACAAAGGTAAAACCAATCATAAATTTTCTTCTCTTCAATATTTTCAAGGTAAAGTCTCTAAAAATTGTCAAATACCTTTGCTTCATTCAAATGAAGATGAAAATTTTGTTGATCGGATGTTTGGAAATTATTTGAATCATGATGTGTTTGATTGTAGTTTTTGGCCTAGTATTGATTCATTTGTGTTGGATTGTGACTATGGACATAATGTTATCACAAATCATGATAATAAGCAAATGATTGAAAGATGTTGGCCATGGTACACCTTGCGTGTACAATCACATGAATTTCTATTTTGAATAAATATATTGAAAAGTTTTGGATGTGGATTAGTATGCTTAACTTTTTTCAAATATTCATGACTAAGTATCCTTTTATCCAATTGAATCCACATGTTTGCATTGATGGAATAATGAAACTTTTCAATAAATTGAAGTATGTTTGCTTTCCCCAATTGAGATTATTGCCATTTGATCTTTGGACTGCATTCTACAAGAGCTATTTTGATTTGAATACTTTGCACTTGTCATTGTCAAAATTGATAAGTCATTTTGGCAAAATAAAATCACTTTTTTGATTAGCATTTGGTTTATCTTTAGGTTTTTGTTGTCTTAACCCACTGTTACTTATCTAAGATGGTGATGTGCTTTCTTATCCATTGATAAATCATTTCTAGGATTGTGTGATATCTTCCATTCCGTTCAATGGATGAAAGCTGAATGAGAGAAAATATTTTCCAATAGAGGAACAACCCGACTTGAGGACAAGTCGCCTAAAAGAGGGGGGAATGATGTGAGCGTGCCCAGCGAATCTCGTCAGTCAAGTCTCCTTAGTTGAGCCTTGCATAGTTGGCAAGCTGATCCCAGTTTGTTACCAGCTCCACGAGCCCGTCCAATTCAAATTTAGCTCATTTGAGCTTGAATCAGCTCAATACTTTAGTCTTTAATTATATGTCTTGTTTAAATAAATGCATCTTTAGTTAATGTCATGCATTATGTAACTCCCATGTTAGTATAAGTCTGCATCATTAAATTAAGTCTTGCATTAAGTACTCATTTGTTTATTTAGTTTGCATTTCAAACCATGCATTGAAACATCTTAGTTTAATTAATAAGTGCTTTTGCTAAACTTTATTTAATAAGTGTTGCTCTTAATTAATCTAGTTCCTAGGATTATTTATTGATGCATGAGTTAAGTTTATTTAATGATGTTTCTTTAATTAACTAGTTGCTGGAATAATTGATGCATAGTTCATTTACCTAAGTTAAGTATTAATGTGTGTTATGTATAATAAGTGATTACATGTGTTTAATAAGCTCATTTTAATGTATTTATTGAAGGAGTCTTTTCAAGTCATAACTGTTACATTACAAGGGCTATTACACATTAAATAAAGTGATTTTTTAAGTCATTTTCAGTTACAAATGAAGTGGCTATTACAAGGGATGTTTTATACATCATTTAAATGAGGTTTAAGGAGCATTTAATCATCCAAATTAATTTTGGCAGCAACTTTTCCACTACCAGCCATTTTTGCCATTTCAAGGGTTATTTCAAGCATTCAAACATCATTAATAAGATGATGATGTCCATTCGGCTGAATGAGGACTAACTCAAGAGTCATTTTTCAAGCACTTAAAGTCATTGATTCAGCTGAATTAAAGTGAATTCAAGGATGGAGTTATTGGGTGGGAGAGATTGAAGATTCGGCTAAGTAAGAGGGGAACAAGGGATAAGGGAGTGAGAGAAGCAGTGGCCGAATGTAGGACTCTAAGTGTGAGAGTTGGCCAAATATGGGACTCTAAGGAAGGGGGTCATAATTCGGTCATACAAGGGGAGCTAGGTGTCGAATTTACTTAGTGTAGTATAGGCATCTTTTTATGATTTTTCTCTCTTCGAAAAGCTCTATTTCCTTTTCTTTTGTGACCAGAAATCGAAACCTCTTAAATCTTAGTTTCTCTTCTTCTTCATCTTCTCACGATTCAACTATCTTCAAAAGCCGAAGGAGCTTTTCTCCTTTTATGAAGTTATAGCTGAACCTCTTCTAAGCCTCACCCTTATTTCTTCTCTTTCATTCTTTTCTAGAACGTTGATTCTCAAGGGTTGTTATCAAGCCAAATCGAGTAGTAAGGTGGTAAGGATTTTTTTTTCTTTCGGTTTTCTCTCTTCTTTTCTTGGTTGGTCGAAATCAAGAAACTAATCATGTGTATTTGATTGGACGAAATCATGGAGGACTATGTTGTGGGTCTTTTGCTTTTAGCCAGCGATAAGGGTGCTAAGGAGCTCTCGGGATTTGATCAATTAAGGTAAGAAAGTGGTAGTATTCGCCAAGGGTCACATATTTTCTATGTCTTTAAGTTTGAAATTTGAAACTAATATGGCTCCATTTAGGGATTTATTGATCGTTAGGTTCAAGCGTGTGATTCAGGATTCGATCGGTTGAGGTAAGATGATGATAGTGGTAGGTTTAAGGTCGTACTTTTTCTCATTTATGTAAGAGCTGAATCTAACATAGTTGTGTAGGAGGGAGTTCAACAAATTGCAAGGTACAAATCGTGTAGGCTACGGGGTTCGGGTTTAGGCGACTTTTGCTAAAAGGTGTGTGATTATTACGCAAATTCCCCAAGCACGTATAAAATATTGTATGTGTTATAAGTGTGATGATTAGTGCAGTGGCAATAATGAGATGGATACCCTGAGTGGGTATGTCAATAATCAGGTCAGTGTTAAATGTCGATAAAATTATGGTTATTGCTGTATATATGTGCTATATGTTGGATCAACATGTTCATGCATTATTTTATTATATCACTATTGTATGTTGCATAACCATGGGGCAGGATTTGTATATTTGAAAGAAGGATAGGGTGTACATTTATGTACGTGGTTTGGTGATGGCTAGAAGCCTCACATGGATTGACGTTGACTACGGTCACGTTGTGGATTATTTTGTGATTTGATCACGTGGACCAGTGGCTCAACCACTTGGTGGATGGCATAACTTGCTGAATTGGTGTGTAGAGGTTGGAAGGTCGATTTAGTAATCCCCTGGTGTGTGGTGGTTGGATACGGGGGTGTGTAGAGGATGGACCCTAGGCTGGGTTGGGTGTATTTTGCATTATTATCGATTTGTGGATTGGTGTGGTTTTGGGCCAAGCCCATATGTGGAAATCGTGGACTAATTACACTGAGTCTGTTGACTTACCCAATTTTACCAAACAATGCGGTGATTCGTGATGTTGGACCGGGTTGGATGGGATTCGAGATGGCCATGCGACTTGATGTCCATATTTAAGGACTTTATTTTTTTTTAGATTCGGTTTATTTGGGATATTTTGATGTAATAAAGCCTTTTAATTATTTTGGGTTTTCATTGTGGTTATGTTAGACTAGACCTGGATTATTAGTTGCAAACAAAGTTTCAAATTAGGACAGTTTTATATCTTAAAAACTTATTAAAGGCTTTTACTCGGTTTTTCTTAAGAAATTTTAATAGAAAAAAAAACTCGTTTCCAATTAACTCGAACTTCAAATTGTTTCTCAACCTAAAGTTTTTTTCAGTAGCATTTCGAATTCGGCCATAGTGTTTTGGGCCGGGTTTAGGGCGTTACAAATTAGTATCAGAGCCTAGTTTTTACACTCAGCCTATGGATTTTTGAGGCCCATAAACGTTTTCACTTTGTGTTTTAGTGGGTCAAAGAAAATTTTCAGGAAAAAGGGTTTTGTGGAGCATGGCACTTGAATCGTCTGGCCCGAAGTCCACCAGGTAAGTACCCCTAGCCCTTGTGTGATTGGTATGTGGGAATTAAAGGGACGTAGATTAATAGATTAGGAGTTATTGAACCCTAGGATTAGCTTACTCTAAACACCGAATCACATAAAATTTAAAGTCTAACCAAACAAATTTGTGAATGTGTCGTCGAGTTAAGGGTGTGGCAACCGTTGTGTGCATGTCTAGGATTGGATTTAGGGGGAGCTTAGTATTTAAGCAGTCCTAGTGACTCACCTCCTCTCCGCTCGAATCCTACCTGGTGTGTAGTGACGGTTCACCCTAACCAAGAAGACTTAATCACTGGCTAAAATCCATAACTAAAACCCGAAAGGGACCAGTCACCTTGTTTTGAATAATCCTTAAACCAAACCTTGGTTTCAAAATTTCCAAAGAACCCTTGGTTCAAAAATGACCAAACTACCCCTGATTTGCAAATTGACCAAATTACCCCTAACCTATGCAAATTTCCAAAATACCCTCAGTAAGGAAAGTTGCCAAAGTACCCCTGAATTAAAATTTCCAAATACCCTTATTTGAAAAACCACCTGGAACCATATTTTACAAATTATCGAAATACCCCTAGTGGGTAAAATTACAAAAAAAATACCCTCAGTTTATAAAATTACCATATTACCCTTGAAACTTCTTATCAAGTATTCTTATTTTTCAAAAATATCAAAAATCTCTATTTTGCAAAATTTTCAAATACCCTGATTTGGAAAATTACCAAAATACCCCTATAGGACAAATTACGAAAATACCCTTGGGTAGTGGAGAACAACAACAATGAAACCACAACACTTTTCTGTGATGAACGCAAGTTCATGAATGGTGATGATTGAATGAATAGACTTGGGACTGTGTGTATGTATGAATTCGAAAGAACCACTTTCTCGAACTATTAAACATAAGACTGTTCGCGATAAACCTGTGGAACAAAAAAACTGATTCATAAAATTTTTAAGCAGACTAAATCTCGAAGTAGACATGAGCTCTAGGGGACGTGGACGCAATGTGCGAGGGCATGGTGGAGGCAGAATGACCATGTCGAAACTAGTTGGGTCTGGTCAGGGTTCCAAAAATAAAGCACCGCCACCAGTTGTAGGGGTAAAATTTCAAGAGCAGCCATGAGGAGAGGACGCGGTATCGCAAGCTATCTTGCGAGTTTTGGAAGCGAGTGGTGAAGCAATCTTGGAAATGGGGCTTGAAAGTCGATTACACGAGAGACTTAGGCGAATGGAGTTGAGGTTTTAGAGGAGTATCGGGAGTAGCTCCGAATGTGGAGGAGTACTGGATAGAGGCAATTGAAAGGATCATGGACGATTTGGATTTCACTACTGAGGAGAAGTTAAAGGTGTCATCTCGTTGCTCCGGGACGAGGCTTACCAATGGTGGCTCACAGTCAAGGAAGGTACCCCTGTGGATCGAGTGGACTGGGGTTATTTTAAGCTCAAGTTTGAGGGAAAGTATGTAGGAGCTAGTTATGTGGACGCGCAGAGGAAGGCGTTTCTCAATTTGGTGCAAGGTGGTAAATCGGTAGCTGAGTACAAGGTAGAATTTCTGCGATTGAGTAGGTATGCTCGGGGCATCGTGGCTACTGATTATGAGAGGTGTGTCCGATTCGAAGATGGACTGAGAGATGAGCCGTGAGTGCTGATTGCCCCGTAGAGAGAAAGGGACTTTACTATTCTAGTAGAGAAAGCTCGGATAGCTGAGAATGTCAAGTGGACTGAGAGACAGAACAGGGATAGAGATAGAAATCGGGATAAGAGGAGTTTTGGGCCATGAGCATCATTTGGGGGTTTCCAAAAAAGACTAAGGGTTGAGAACTCTGTTCGCGCATCGGTACCAGTTGCCAGGAATCAGAGTCGTACATGTGCTAAATGCGGAAGAGCTCATGCAGGAGAGTGCTGGGGACAGAATAAGGAATGTTTTCGGTGTGGGTCCAAGGCTCATTTGGTTAGGAACTATCCTCAGGAGATGGAAAGGGCTCAGACAGTAGGTCAGGGATATCTTCAGTCGGGTAGAGGTGGTCAGCAGGCGACGAAGGGTCGTGGTTCGAATCATGGAGGGAATGGTTTCGGTCGAGGTCGTGGAGCACCAGCAGAGGTCTTTGGGGGTTGGTCTTGAGACGACCGGGGTTGGTGTATGCCGCCAAACATCGGGAAGAGGGAGATGCATCAGATGTTATCATGAGTACGTTCCTTATTTTCGGATTACCCTTTTTGGCTTTAATTGATGTTGGGTCAACTCATTTGTACATTGCTACTGTGGTGTCTGGAACTTTGGAAGTGAACTTTGAAATTGTCTCTAGGAAAATGAATGTACTTAGTCCTTTAGGGCAATCTGTAGTGGTAGATAAACTCTTTAGAGATGTGCCTTTAGAAGTTTAGGGGGTAGTGTTTCCAGCCGACTTAATGGAACTACCATTCGGGGAGTTTGACCTAATATTAGGCATGGATTGGCTAATGAGGTATCATGCGAATCTGGGTATCTTGATAAGCGCATGTCGTTGAAAACTCCGATGACAAAGAGATTGTAGTTATAGGGAGCGGAGAAATTACTTGTCAAACGTAGTGTCCGCCCTTAAGGCAGAGAAGATGGTGAGGAAAGGGTGTGTGGCTTTTCTGATGCTTGTTAGTGCCTTGGAGGCTAAGGGAGCAGTGGTAGGTGAGGTCAGGACAGTGAGAGAGTTTGGGGATGTTTTTCCGGAGAAACTACCGGGGTTGCCTCCAGATCACGAGGTGGAATTTGGGATTGATTTGTTGTCAGGTACAGTGCCAGTATTTATCGCTCCGTACAGAATGGCACCAAAGGAGTTGGTTGAGCTCAAGGCGCAGATCCAAGAATTGCTTGATCGTGGGTTTATCCGATCCAGTGTGTCTCCATGGGGAGCACCAGTCTTATTTATAAAGAAGAAGGACTGGTCTATGCGGATGTGCATAGATTACCGGTAGATGAATAAGCTGACCATCAAGAACAAGTATCCATTGCCAAGGATAGATGACTTGTTCGATCAGCTTAAGGGGGCTGCGCTATTTTCAAAAATAAATCTAAGGTTGGGATACCACCAACTCAAGGTGAAGGAAGCGGATATCCATAAAATAGCTTTTCGGACTCGATACGGGCATTATGAATTCCTAGTGATGCCGTTTGGGTTGTGAATGCCCATTGCGTTCATGGATATGATGAATCGGGTTTTCCAACCTACCGGATCGATTCATCGTTGTGTTTATAGACGACATTTTGGTGTACTCCAAGTCGGAGGAGGAACATGATGAGCATCTTCGGGTGGTGTTGCAAGTGTTAAGGGAAAAGAAGCTATATGCCAAATTCAGCAAGTGTGAATTCTGGCTAAGGGAGGTTACTTTTCTGGGTCACGTGGTGTCTGCGGAAGGGATAAGGGTAGATCCCAAGAAAATTGAGGCGGTGTTAGATTGGAAACTACCTAGGTCGATGGTAGAGGTTCTGACTTCTTGGGATTAGCGAGCTACTGAGGAGATTTGTAGAAGGGTTCTCATCTATAGCGACACCTTTGTGAAATTGTTAAGAAAGGAGGTACCTTTCGCGTGGACAGACAAGCAGCAGGGAAGTTTTGAGAGATTGAAGAAGGTTTTGACTGAAGCTCGATTTTAATTTCAGCCCGAGGCAGGAAAGGACTTTGTGGTGTATTGTGATGCTTCCCATACGGGATTGGGATGTGTCCTTATGCAAGAAGGGAAGGTTGTTACCCATGCATCTCGGCAATTAAGGCCTCATGAGGTTAATTACCCGACGCATGACTTGGAGTTGGCTGCTATGGTTTTTGCGCTAAAGGTGTGGAGGCACTATTTATATAGAGAGAATTCGGTGATCTATACGGACCACAAGAGTCTTAAGTATCTGTTGACCCAGAAGGAGTTGAATCTGAAACAGCGAAGGTGGGTGGTGCTGTTGAAAGATTATGATTGTTCGATAGAGTATCACCCGGGCAAGGCGAATGTGGTGGCAGATGCTCTAAATCGAAAGTAGTGTCGGATCGAGGCAATTTTGCACATCTTAGCTTTGTATGATGACGGAGTTTGCTAGCGAGTTACAAGTAAAGCCGACTGGTTGAGTCGGTGAAAGAAAGGCAGGTTGGCGACGATGATCTAAGTGCTAAGCTACGACAAGTGCGGGATGAGGATTGGGAAGTTATGGTGTGAAAGGTGGCGAGTGTTGTGTTTCAAGGGCAAGGTCTCAGATTAGAAGGATAAAGAGCTCAGGTAGAGGATTCCTCAGGAATCGCATGGTAGCCCTTATGCTATGCATCCTGGAGGAAGCAAGTTATACAGAGATCTACGGGATCAGTTTTGGTGGCTTGGTCTTAAGTGGGAAGTCACAGAGTTTGTAGGGAAGTGCTTGACATGTCAGCAAGTTAAGGCTGAACACCAGGTACCCTCGGGGTTACTTCAACCGATAAAGATTCGTAGTGGAAGTGGGAGAGAATCGCCATGGACTTTGTTAGTAGGCTTCCCCTTACGCCTACTAAGAAAGACTCGGTATGGGTAGTAGTAGATCGGTTGAAAAAGTCTGCACATTTCATCCCAGTGTAGATTGATTATTCTTTGCAGAAGTTGGCGAAGCTGTATGTGGCAGAAATTGTGAGACTGCATGGAGTGCCGGTGTCGATTGTCTCGGATAGGGACCTGAGGTTTACGTCTCGATTTTGGAAGGCACTAGGGCACTAGATTAGACTTCAGTACGGCATTTCATCCATAGTCGGATGGCCAGTCGGAGCGGGTAATTCAAGTATTAGAGGATATGTTGAGGGGATGTGTGATAGATTTCAGAGGGAACTGGAAGGAATTCCTGCCTTTAGCGGAGTTTGCATACAACAACAGCTACCAAGTGAGCATTCAAAAGGCACCGTACGAAGCGTTGTATGGACGAAAGTGTCGGACACCTACTTATTGGACAGAACTAGGGGAACATCGTGTTTTGGGACCAGAGATGGTGGCAGAGTCAGAAGAAAAGGTTAAGGTAATTCGGGCACGGTTGAAAGAAGCATGTGATAAGCAAAAGTCATATGCAAATCTTAAGAGAAAGGAGATGGAGTTTGTAGTAGGTGAATATGTGCTTTTAAAGGTTTCGCTGTGGAAGAAGGTAATGAGATTTGGTCGTAAGGGAAAGCTATGTCCCAGGTTTATAGGGCCTTATCGGGTTTTGAAGCGGGTTGGACCGGTGGCATATCAAGCTGGAGTTGCCTTGAGTTAAAGCGGTTGCGATGTATTCCATGTCTCGATGCTACGTCGTTACCGGTCGGATCCATCTCACGTGATTCCAATTGAAGAAGTGGAGTTGAGACCAGACTTGTCCTATGAGGAGGAACCAATTCAGATTTTGGAGCGAGATGTGAAAGTTTTGCGTAGGAAATCAGTTCCTCTAGTTAAGGTGTTATGGTGTAACCATGGCTCGGGGGAAGCTTCGTGGGAGCCATAGGAAGTAATGCGGCGGCAATACCCACACTTATTTTAGCCAGGTAATTTCGAGGTCGAAATTATTTTAAGGGGGTAGAATTGTAATATCTGGGAATTAGGGCTTATGCATTTTTGCTTAATTGCATGTGGTAGTATGCCTATGTGTTTTGAATGTGTTTAGGAGATTTTTGGGAACTCTAGAGTGTAGGAGAATGCCTTAGAAAATATTGGATTTTTAGTTTTGAAGGGGGAGCTAGGCAAAGGAGGCCTTAAGGAAATTTGTAGGGGAAATTGGACATAAAAGTGGGCTTGTTAAGGTGGCAAGGAGGCGCCACTTAAAGCCTTAAAAAGTGATGCCACAAGTAGTGTAGAGGGGGCCTAGGTTCGAGCAGCAAGGGGAGCACTTGAGGAGTTGTTTTTTTTTTTTGTCAGGGAGGAAGGAAGTTGGACCGCATGTGGACTCTAGAAGGATGAGGTATAGATTGGATGGGAGAGATTGAAGATTGACTAAGTAGGAGGGGAACAAGGGATAAGGGAGTGAGAGAAGCAGTGGCCGAATGTAGGACTCTAAGGTGTGAGAGTTGGCCGAATATGGGACTCTAAGGAAGGGAGTCATAATTCGATCATACAAGGGGAGCTAGGTGCCGAATTTACTTAGTGTAGTATAGGCATCTTTTTGTGATTTTTCTCTCTTCGAAAAGCTCTATTCCCTTTTCTTTTGTGACCAGAAACCAAAACCTCTCAAACCTTAGTTTCTCTTCTTCTTCATCTTCTCACGATTCAACTATCTTCAAAAGTTGAAGGAGTTTTTCTCCTTTTATGAAGTTATAGCCGAACCTCTTCTGAGCCCCACCCTTATTTCTTCTCTTTCATTCTTTTCTAGAACATTGATTCTTAAGGGTTGTTATCAAGCCAAATCGGGTAGTAAGGTGGTAAGGATTTATTTTTCTTTCGGTTTTCTCTCTTCATTTCTTGGTTGGTCAAAATCAAGAAACTAATCATGTGTATTTGATTGGCCAAAATCGTGGAGGACTAGGTTGTGGGTCTTTTGCTTTTAGCCAGCGATAAGGGTGCTAAGGAGCTCTCGGGATTCGATCCATTAAGGTAAGAAAGTGGTAGTATTCGGCCAAGGGGTCACATATTTTCTATGTCTTTAAGTTTGAGGCCGAAACTAATATGGCTCCATTTAGGGATTTAGGCAGACTGTTAGGTTCAAACGTGTGATTCTGGGATTCGATCAGTTGTGGTAAGATGATGATAGTGGTAGGTTGAAGGCCGTACTTTTGCTCATTTATGTAAGAGCCAAATCTAACATAATTGTGTAGGAGGGAGTTCAACAAATCGCAAGGTTCAAATCGTGTAGGCTACGGGGTTCGGGTTTAGGCGACTTTTGCTAAAAGGTGTGTGATTATTACGCAAATTCCCCAAGCATGTATAAAATATTGTATGTGTTATAAGTGTGATTATTAGTGCAGTGGCAATAATGAGATGGATACCCTGAGTGGGTATTTCGATAATCAGGTCAGTGTTAAATGCCGATAAAATTGTGGTTATTGCTGTATATATGTGTTGTATGTTGGATCAACATGTTCATGCATTATTTTATTATATCACTATCGTATGTTGTATAATCATGGGGTAGGATTTGTATATTTGAAAGAAGGACAAGGTGTACATTTATGTACGTGGTTTGGTGATGGCTATGAGCCTCACATGGATTGACGTTGACTACGGTCACGTTGTGGATTATTTTGTGATTTGATCACGTGGACCAGTGGCTTCGACCACTTGGTGGATGGCATAACTTGCCGAATTGGTGTGTAGAGGTTGGAGGGTCGATTTAGTAATCCCATGGTGTGTGATGGTTGGATACGAGGGTGTGTAGAGGATGGACCCTAGGCTGGGTTGGGTGCATTTTGCATTATTATCGATTTGTGGATTGGTGTGGTTTTGGGCCAAGCCCATATGTGGAAATCGTGGACTAATTACACCTCGAGTCATTGACTCACCCAATTTTACCAAACAATGCGGTGATTCGTGATGTTGGACCGGGTTGGATGGGATTCGAGATGGCCATGCAGATGCAGTGTCCATATTTAAAGACTTTATTTTTTTAGATTCAGTTTATTTGGGATATTTTGATGTAATAAGGCCTTTTAATTATTTTGGGTTTTCATTGTGGTTATGTTAGACTAGACCTGGATTATTAGTTGCAAACAAAGTTTCAAATTATGACGGTTTTATATCTTAAAAACTTATTAAAGGTTTTTACTCGATTTTTCTTAAGAAATTTTTAATAGAAAAAAAACTCATTTCCAATTAACTCCGAACTTCAAATTGTTTCTCAACCTAAAGTTTTTTTCAGTAGCATTCCAAATTCGACCATAGTGTTTTGGGCTGGGTTTGGGGCGTTACACTTTGTGTGTGTGAATTATTATGAAATGACGTTGTATGATTGATGTTATGAAATGAGTGTAAAATGTTTTGATATTTCTGGTAATGCCTCTTAACCTTAGTCCAGCGACGGATATGGATTAGGGGTATTACACTGAACTTGGCATACAATTTCTTCTCACGTAGAGTTTCACAATACAGTTCTCAAATGTTCAACATGCTCATTTTCATCCCGAGAATTAACCAAAATATCATCAAGAAAAACAACCACGAACCTGTCTAGGTATGGTTTGAAAATTCTGTTCATTAAATCCATAAATATCATCGGGGCATTTGTTAATCCAAATGGCATCACCAAAAATTCATAATGCCCATATTTGAATCCTTTACTCGTAGTTGATAGTAACCTGATCGTAGATCAATTTTCAAAAATACAGTGGCACATTTTAATTGATCAAACAAGTCATCTATATGAGGCAACGGGTACTTATTCTTTATTGTAACTTTATTAAGTTGTCTGTAATCGATGCATAATAGCAATGATCCATCTTTCTTCTTTACAAACAATACTGGTGCACCCCACGGTGAAAAGTTGGGTCGAACAAATCCTTTATCAATTAATTCTTACAATTGCAATTTCAACTCCTTTAATTCGGTAGGAGCCATTCTATATGGTGCTATCGATATTGGTACCGTCCCTGGTACATGGTCTATGGAAAATTCCACCTCTCTAGCTGGTGGAAAACTGGGCAATTCTTCTGGAAATACCTTAGGAAATTCACAAACAACTGGAACTGACTAGATTTTTAACTCAGACACTTTGGTATCCAGCACGTAAGCAAGATAAGCCTCATACCCTTTTCTAATATATCTCCGTGCTGATATTGTTGAAATCACATCACATAACCCATCCAGTTTCTCAGATTCAACCCGAAGTAACTTACCATTTTGACACTTCAATTTAATGTATTTATACTTACAATTTGCCACTACATCATGTTGGGTTAACCAATCCATTCCCAATATTACATCAAATTCATCAAAAGGTAATAACATCAAATTAGCCAGAAAACAATGACCCTCTATTATCAATGGACAATTTCTACAGATTTTATCCACCATAACATGCTGATCCAAGGGTTTGAAACTTTAACCACAAATTTGGTGAATTCAACAATCATATCTTTAACAGTCACAAGTTTCATGTATATATATGAATGCATTGAACTAGGATCAATCAAAGCAATAATATCAGTATCAATTAAAGAGAATGTACCATCGATAACATCTGGTGTCGAGGCATCTTCCCTTACACGTATGGCATATCTCCTCGCCGGAGCCCGTGCCTCAAATTTAGCCGTTGAATCTTTTGCAGCAGTGTGACTACCACTGAAATTTTTGGGATATCGTGGTGGTCTACCCCTTGTGATGGGATTACCTGGCTTCGGAGTTTGTTCAACGTCTTCCTCAACCCTTTTCGGGAAATCCTTAAGAAAATGATCGAGAGAACCACACTTAAAACATGCCCTACTTCTCATCTAGCATTCTCCAAAATGTGATTTCTTACAGACATTACATCATGGCTTGGGGTTTCCAACACTCCCAACACTAGTTGCTAGTAGAGATGAAGACCTCAAGTTGGAGCGTTTTGAACTTCTTTCCTTTCCCGAATACCCCACTGATGAGGCAAAACATTCTTGGTAACTTCTTGATTTCTTTGAGGCAGACGATTGTGCCTTGCTCATAAATCTTTTACTCGGAACCTGAGCTTCTCTTTTGGCATGCTTCTTCTCTTTTCTTAATTCCTCAGCCTTGTGAGCTCTTTCAACAAACACCGCAAATTCTCTTAATTCCAGAATCCCAATCAACAATGTCTTCATTCAGTCCTTCTTCAAATCGTTTGTACATATCGGCTTCAGCCTGAACCCATTCAACAGCATACTTGCTCAGTCTAACAAACTCTCAATCATACTCAGCTACTGTCATATTTCCCTATTTGAGTTCTAAAAATTCCTTATTTTTCTGATCTAGGAACCTCTGATTAATATATTATTTTTCAAACTCAGTTTGGAAGAACTCCCATGTAACATTTTCTCACGGTACAACAAAAGATATGGTTTTCCACTAATGGTAAGCTATATTTTTCAGCAAGGATACCGCACATTTCAAACACTCGATGAGAGTACATGACAATTTATCGAGAACCCAAATAGTATTTTCCAACCAGAACTCAGCCCTCTCTGGATCATCGTCGATCGTAACCCTAAATTCTTTAGCCCTATATTTTCTAATCTTATCAACCGGAGCCTTACCAATTATGACGGGTCCAATACCGTATGGCGTTTCATCGGGTTGTAAAATAGGTGGGGGAGGTTGTTGAACAACAGGGCGTGTTCTCATATATTCACTAAACCATTCATCCATCATTTCAAAGAAGGTAGTTTTTGCCTTTTCACAGCCCTCAAACATGGGCCTCCTACTACTACTCGTTGCGGCTCATTGTACAGAAGCTTGAGCAGTGCTCTCAGCTTCCTCAGACTCATCTCGAGCTTGGTTAGAAGACATTACTATATGAAAAAACATTTAAAAGTAGTCAGGAGATATCACACTATCATGATTTATATAATGACATGTATAGCTAGACTCATACTTGCAACTTTAGTCGATAATCGGCTAAACCGTAGCTTTAATACCACTAAATGTAACACCCGTAACCCGTATCTATCGCTAGAACAAGGTTACAGTGTATTACCGTAGTTCACCCAACATTCTCATGTAATTTGTATTAAACATACTATTCATCCTCCAAATTTTTCTTATTGTCCCTTAAATGGGCCCTCGAGGCCCAAAACGAGTATTAGAATTGAAACGGGACTTAATCGGAACCTCTATGAATTTTTTACAAAGTTATAAAATTCTTCTAAGGTGCAAGGCTCACACACCCGTGTGACCTTGGGACACGTCGGTGCTACAGGCCGTGTCCGATTTAGGGTGCTCTCTGACTTGCACCACATGGCCATGCCACATGCCCGTATGCTAAGCCGTGTGGATAATTAATTTAATTTGAATTAGGTGCAGGTTTCACACGGCCAAGACACACACCGTGTTCTAGGCCGTGCCTCCCACACGTCTGAGACACATGCCCATGTCTCTGCCCGTATGCTCAATTTTGAGCATTCTATTTTCTTGAATTTAAGGTGCAGGGGACACACGGCCTGGCTACACGCCCATGTACTCGACTGTGTGTGAACACGCCCGTGTTTCTACCGTGTGGACAAAATGAAGTCATTTCTTAGCTTCATTTTCTCACCTAATTTTGCCAACAACCTACACCAATACTTGCATGAATATACCAGCCAGATCAAGCATTAAAACCAAGCCTCAACTAACATCTATCATGGCATATTATCAGATGCCATTTATGTTTATAATCATACTTTTAGTGCATATTCAAGATAAACATAATCTATTCATCCACATTTAACACATAAACATTGAACATGAGATAACTTACAAATATCCCAAAAAAATCATTACTAGCTATTCCAATGGCTAGATTACAAAACATCACTTACAAGTCATCATTTGACCAACTAAGCCTATACATGTCATTATACCAAAATGAGATTTCTAAGTATACCAAAATGGAGATAGTGGATAGTGTGATTATGCTCCGACCGATCCTCCAACCTTCGTGAGCTTACAAGCAATATAAAACATGGGAAAATTAAACGGGGTAAGCATTTTCATGCTTAGTAAGTTCATATAACGGGAAATAAACTTACCGGTTATATTTATTAATACAAGCATACACAAAACACAATCCATCAGTTTTGGGTAAGTTACCTAAGCACATACACTTATTCAAACAAGTTAGTCACATAATCTCATAAGAATATCAAGTAGACATAGATGAGCTCATTACATACACACTTCCATTAATTCTACCTTTCTATATTTCGAGAGTCTTTTCCGTTGAACTAATGAGATTTCGATGGATGTTCGAGTAGTATTTTCATGTGCAATAGAACCCATTATGGCACGTTATAAGAGTCACACTCTTGAGCCACATTTTTCACAACCGAATTGCCAGTCCAAGCTGAATCCTATCCGTAGCACATGCTCTAGGGTGCTTAATTAGGATTACTCATCCGGGCTAAACCCAATTTATAGTATATGCTCAAGAGGGATTACATTAGGATTACCCGTCCTGGCTAAATCCATTATACAGCATGTGTAATGTTATTCTCGTCTGAGAATATCACCTTATTCCATCGAATTCTCAACATTCACCCGAAACATGACAATTCATCTACATTTCACACTTATGATTGTAGAAACCATTTTTAGGTTTTTGAAAAAACGATGATCGACTTTAAAAATATGGAGTCGCCACCGATCTTTTTTGTTTAGGTGTAATCGAATCACCTCGAAAAATGTTTTACCCTTAAAAAATTAATTTTGGCTTGCAAAATTAAAAGAAATGGGTTCGGGAGTCGGTTACGTAGGAGGACGAGCTATTGCCGCTGTATGTCCAAAATTGGTACCAAATTTGTTAAATGATGTCCTAACGTCAAAAAATTTGAAAAGTTTTGAAAATGTATTTTTTGACAAAAAAAAGCGACTCCAAACTTAAATGAAAGATTCATTCACTCCAAATGAAAAAAATACTACACCCAGTTCGTTAGGATGCAATATTTTGAACCCTCAAAGTCGAGATCATCTCATAACTTTAAAATCATGCAATTGAAAAGGGTATTAAGTTATTTAGTCAAACGAAAAACCGCGACCCAATACGTTAGGGCACAATTTCTCAGATTTCCAAACACCAAATATCACCTTGTTTTGTAAATATTTTGAATAATTAAAATGTATTTTATTTGATTTGTTTAAAAAAACTAAAATTGGCCTATATAACCTAGAATTTCCATCATTATTGATAATAAGACATAGTGTCAAGCATGGAATTATAATATATGGTAACACTTACATATGATGGAACAAATTTATAAGAGAATACCAAGAAACCAAATTAATACACATACGATGGCAATACAACATATACTTTATAAATATCAACATTAACATTCAAAATCTATAAATTAAAAGACAAATTTTAAAAGAATATCAAACCAATTGATAAAATTCAAATACAACAAATTTTAAATCATAAAAACAATGAACAACGTGAGAGAAAAACAACATCAATATGCAAGATATAAATTATATATCTGAAAATTTTAAAACAAGTAATGTGCATAAAAGCCTAAAATGTATAAAAAATAAAGGTAAAAATAATAATATATTAAGTAATAATATATAAAAGAAGTTTAAAAATAATATTATATGAAGAATATCAAAATAGGTAATACACAAAATAATCTATATTAATCTAAAATATATAATATACATGAAAGTAAAAATAAAAATATATAAATGAAAATATATGAAAGTGTTTAAAATAAGCAAGAATATAAAATAGGGTCTTTATAGGAAGTAAACTATATATAAATTGATTTAAAATAAAAAATATATATATATGTCTTCATAAATAAATTTGAGAGAAAATATGTATACATAAAATAATATGGAATCAATAATACATACATAGAATAAAAATAATTTTAATAAAAATATGTACGTACATGTAAAAATAATGTATAGGAATATTTAAATTAAAATATTATACAAATTTGGGAACAAAGAAGTATATAATGAAATATTTGAAATAAAAATGTTTGTACAATAAATTTTGAAGAATTTATACAAGTGGAAGTACATGAAAACAAATTAAATTATAGTAAAGTCAAGAAAATAATTCAAAATAAGTTATTAAAGCGATAAAAATAGTAAATAATTTTAAAACAATAAATGGATTATAAAGAATAAAAAACTCAATTGAAATGAAATTAAAATTAAAAGGACGATCTGTAAATAAATAAAATTATTAAAACATAACCAAGGATCAAAATAAAATGCGCATAAATGAACGAGGATTAAAAATGCATTATTCCCATTCGCGAAAACGCTGCGTACAGATTGGACCAAATTGGAATGGTGCGCAATTTACAGATATCAATTTAAAAAATAAAAAAAGTGCATAACAGATCCAATCAAATAGAAATATGAAAAAAAGAGGGATCAAACACGCAAATATCCCTTCAACACGTAAACACGCGGATCCTGAGGGTTTTGGATCGGATCGGGCCGGGCAGCTTTATGCGGCATCATTTTGAAACCACTTAACCAAGCTTCAAACGATGTTGTTTCAGATGATTTAAACAAAAGGTTAATAAAACCTTAAAATTAATCAGAAAATTCGGCCTCTTTGTTTTGAAACGAGAACCCTAGTTTCCTTTTGCTTTTGCTCTCAGCCGCACCCTGAAACCTCTTCGTTTAACCACTAAAACGCCACCGTAAACGGCGGTAGTGGTATATGAAGGTCTGATTTGATCGACCAACGTTTTCATCTAGCCCCGATTGCGATGGAGAAAATGAGGACAGAATCTTACAATGGTAATCCCTTCTTTTTCTTTTTATTTACAAATAAACAAAAAAAAACAGAAAGAAAAAGAAAAGAAAACAAGAAAGCAAAAAGATTTTTAAAGATCACCTTTCAATATTTTTTGCTTTTGGTTTAGTATCTTGCGTATTAGTGTGCATAAAAATTCATTGTACAATATTCGACTTTTTATAGCCAGAAAAAAACGAAATACACGCTTTTCTTCTACTGTATTCTCAATTTTCTGCTCTTCTCTGTTTCTGTTGCAGGTATAGCTATGGAGGAGGCCATTGCTGGCGCGCGTGTGCATGATGCTGCTGGCGTGGATGCATGCGAGGTGCACGTGGGAGAAGGCTACGGCGCTGGAGGGTTCCAAAGCGCTGACAATATTCGGCCATTCGGACACTGTAAATTTGGGCTCAGTTCGGTTTGTAAATTTGGGCTCGAGTAAGGCCATTTGTAAATTTTATTTTGGTTACTGGACTGTTTTAAGTTATTGGGCTTGTCATTTTTATTCGGACTGTTGTTATTGAACTATTATTTTATTGGATTTTTTATTATTGTTTTTGATTTTATTTTTGGGTTCTAATTTGGTTAATATTTTTGTTTAATTTGGTTAATAGGCCCGGGCAAATCGAGCCTATTACAGCTGCCCCTCTTTGCTTATTGTCGTGTAATGAAAATAGGCCAAAGACTTCAAAATGGGCCAATTTTGCATGGTCTTGCAAAATCTTAACCTCTTTCAGAGCTTTTCTTCTTCGAGTAGCTTCGTTCCATCCCATTGTATTTTCAGGAGCGTGAGAACTAGCGTTTCAATCTAATTTAGACTTGTGGCTTCAATCTGCTCCCCTACTACCTCGGGAAGATAAGATTTGTCGTCTTCGATCTACCCCACTGCTATCTCAATGAGACAAGATCTATAATTTTATTCAGTTTGCACCCTTGCTACATCAGGAAGATAAGACTAGTGGCTAAAATTTTCTCTCCTTCTACCTCGGGAAGATAAGATTCGTCGTCTTCGATCTACCCCACTTCTATCTCGAGGAGACAAGATCTACAATTTTATTTAGTCTGCTCTCTTGCTGCATCAGGAAGATAAGACTATAATCTACAGCCTGCTCCCTTGCTACCTCAAGAAGATAAGGCTAGGTAATTTGAATTTGCTCCATTACCAATACATGGAGATAAGATTCACCAAATTCGATCTGCCCCACTGCTATCTCGAGGAGACAAGATCTACAATCTTTATTTAGTTTGCTCCCTTGCTACATCAGGAAGATAAGACTATAATCTTCAGTCTGCTCCACTACAATCTCGAGGGAACAAAATCTAAACTTTCCAATCTGCTTCTTTACTATCTCAAGAAGATTATAATCTTCAGCCTGCTCCACTACCATCTCGAGGGAACAAAATCTGAATTTTTCAGTCTGCTTCCTTACTATCTCAAGAAGGCTTCAATCTTCAGTCTGCTCCTCTACCATCTCGAGGGAACAAAATCTGAACTTTCCAGTCTGCTTCCTTACTATCTCAGGAAGACTTCAATCTTCAGTCTGCTTCACTACCATCTCGAGGGAACAAAATCTAAAATTTTTAACCTGCTCCCTTACTACATCAGGAAGATAAGACCAATTGCTAAAATCTGCTCCATTGCTGATACATGGAGATAGGATTCGCCAAATTTGATATGCTCAACTAGGATTCGCCAAATTTGATATGCTCAACTACTGCTTAGGAAGATAAGATCTGTAAATTCACCGATGTTGCTACACCGTCCTCTGAAGGACATGTCGTGTAGACTCTATTCCACATGCGAATGATTAGGATGATATGATTAGAATGAATCAAATGTTTTTAGTCGCATGTGTTATGAATGCCAAAAATGTCATGATTTTTTTAATGTACAATGATTAAGATGCAATGATCGAAATGAATCAAATGCTCCTAACCAAATGATATTTTGGATGACATTTGCATGAATGTAGACTGTCATGAGAATGATCCTTTGTTAAATGTACAATGATTAGAATGCAATGATCAGAATGAATCAAATGCCCTAACTAAATGTGTCTTGCGTGAATGCAGAATGAGAATGATCCCTTTTTAAAGATTAGGATGTCATCGCTCATGGTTTATCGAGGCTTTATCACTGACGTATTATGCTGTCATTTTATTCAGCTGGTAGTTTCAACAAATCTTGAAGAAATAATTATCTTGCTCAACAAGTTTTCCCCACTGTAACCTCAGAGTTTATTTGGGACATAAAATTTGTACCATCTCATTGTACCTTAAAGTACAGGATCTGAATCCTTTCTAATCCATCCCATCACCATTTAAGGGTATATATCCTCTTCAATCAATCTTACTGTCATTCAATGGTAGAAGATTTATTTCATTTTCAATCCAACCCACCACCACCCAAGAGTAGAGGACTGCAAACTCAAATATATAAGATTTGTATCAATTTCCATCCATCCCACTGCAAATAAGGGGTATAGGATTTGTATTATTTTCAATCCATCCTACCACAACTCAAGGGTAGAAGATTTGTATCTTCTTGAGTCAATTAAACCATCCTTTGGTGTCATAACCAGATGAATGTAGGCTTCTCTCTTTCAAGAATAACCACCCCATAATGCCTGACGGATATTTTGTTCACGAAAATATTTCAAACCTTAAGTCTGGTAAGTTCTAAACAATAGTCCTGCTTCAGGTTCTTGTATTATTTAGAAACCTCTAGAGTAATATGCGAAACTTCTTTTATGAAAGTATTACTAGTTCATTCAACATTATTTCAATGCAACATGCTTGTAAAAGATCATAACAATGAACAAGAATAAAATTAAAGATTGAAATGAAGCAAGGATCAAAATGAATAACTATATAAAAAAATATTGATTGAAAAATACTCATCTTTGAAGAGAACAAAAATAAAAAAAACAAGAAATTGATTGAAAATTTACATCTTGAAAAGAACAAAGTATTAAGATATTGCAAATTCATTATAAAATAAAGACTAGGTGCCCCAGATATCGCAGCTTGAACTTCTCTATACGAACTTCCTGAAGACCATTTTGAGCCTAGGATGTGTTTAGGAGATCTCGAGTACTTGTCAATGCTCCAAGATGTAGCATATCCTTTCTTTGTTAATTCAAGTATAGCAAGATCACCGCATGCCCTTCCTTTGATCAAAATTTAAGTTTTCGTTTTGGGTTTTCAACTCAAATCCCATTTGGTCTCAAGGTGCCCTTTTGGGTTTTCACCTTGGCCTCTCCCCTTTTTTTTATGGTCTCAAAGTGCCCTTTGCGGGTTTTCACTTTGGCCCTTTCTTTTGCTTTTTCTTTTTTTTTCAGAAGGTCCCAAAGCACCCTTTGTGAGTTTTCACTCTGGCTTCTTTAAGCATAGGACCTTTTGACTGCATCCGAATTTACAGGATTGGGTAAGATTTTCCCATTCATTTCAGTCAGAATCAGTGCTCCTCCGGAGAAAGCCTTTTTCACAATGTAAGGTCCCTCCCAATTTGGCATCCATTTCCCTCTGAAATCGTTTTGGATGGGGAGTATCTTTTTCAATACTAAGTCCCTTTCATGAAATTCCCTTGGGCAAACCTTTTTTTCGTAAGCTTGCATCATTCGCTTTTGGTACATATGACCATGCTGGATAGCCTTAGCCTTTTTCCTTAAATCAAATCCAACTGATCATAACGAGACTGGATCCATTCTGCTTCATCAAATTTTAGATCTGACAAAACTCAGAGAGAAGGTGTTTCTACTTCAATGGGTAAAACTATTTCCATTCCATAGACCAATGAAAAGGTGTTGCCCCAATAAAGTCCTGACAGACGTTCGATAAGCATGGAGGGCGAATGGTAACTTCTCATGCCAATCTCTATAAGTTTCAGTCATTTTCCCCACAATCTTTTTGATGTTTTTATTAGCAGCTTCCACAGCACTATTCATTTTTGGACGATACGGCGACGAGTTATGGTGCTTGAACTTGAACTGACAACAGATTTTTGCTATTGCACTGTTGTTCAAGTTGAGTGCATTTCTGATATGATCCTCTCAAGCATTCTATATCAACATATGATTTCCTTTTTAGAAATCTGCTAATTGCCAATTTAGTAACGTTGGCATATGAAGCAGCCTCTACCCATTTGGTGAAATAATCAATAACCACAAAAATAAATCAATGCCCATTTGAAGCTTTCGACAAAATCGGCCCAATAACATCCATGCCCCATATAGAAAAAGGCCATAGAGATGTCATAACATGCAAAGGCGAAGGAGGCACATGAATCTTGTTACCATAAATCTGGCATTTGTGACATGTCTTAACATAATTGATGCAGTCTCCTTCCATGGTAGACCAATAGTATCCGAATCTCATAATTTGTCTAGCCATTGTAAAACTATTGGCATGCGTTCCATAAACACCTTCGTGGACTTCTTCTAGAATTTTCTTAGCTTCAACAGCGTCCACACATCTTAACAGCATTTGATCCTTTCTCCTTTTATACAGAACCTCCCTATTTAAGACATAGTCACAAGCTAGTCTTCTTAATGTCCTTTTATCATTCTCAGTTGCTTGATTAGGATATTCACGATTTCTTACATATCGTAATATATCTTGGTACCAAGGGTGATCATCTCTTTCTTCCTCCTCCACATTATAACAGTGAGCTGGGGCTTCATGAATACTAATGTAACATCCTAAAATTAGGGGTCTGGCATTTTTGCACTGTTGCATGTGTTGAACCTGTCTAGCTTGTTATTTGTGTAACATCCGGGATTTAGGGGCCTCGCATTTTAATTTATTTCTATGTGCTAGTATACTTTGGATGTTGTTAGAGTGTGTTTGGGGCTCGGAAACCTTAGGGTTAGGTAGGAGTCTTAGTAAATTTTTTTTGTTTTTAAGCCTTTAGGGGAGAGCTAGGGGAACTAGGCCTTAAGGGAATTAATGAGGAGGTTATGACACCAGAAAGGAAGTGGTGGAGTGGCAAGGTAACGCCTAGGAGAAAAGGGGTGTTTGCGTCACAAAGAGTTCCAAGGGGGGAGGTTCGAGCAACAAGGGAAGCATTTTTGAGTTTGTTTTTGCGTTGAGGGGAGTGGAGAGTTAGATTCGACTATGGAACTTGGAAGAGGGAAGTTTGAATGGGTCAACAATTCAAATGAGTGGCTATGAAGGGAGATAAGAGTTTGAATCATTCAAATGTGTTTGAATGAGTGGAGTGGAGGAAAATGAGGAGGAAAAAGGGGGATTTGGTGAAGAAAGGAGTGTTGGCCGAATTTGGGACTCTAGGGGGATGGTATTTTAGGTCATGTTGGGGAGAGTAGGTACCGAATTTGTGAGTGTTCATCTTTTGGGCAATCTCTTTTTTCTCTTCTCTAGTCTTGTGCCGAAAATCATGTGGCATTTCAAGTCTTTTTCTCTTTTGTCTCTTAGCCGAAATCTAGGTGACCATTTGGTGCATTTTGATTATTTCTTTTCTTTTTATTTCTTCTCTAAAGTCGAACCATACCTCTCTCTCTTCTTCTCCTCTTTTCTTTTCATATTGGTAGCCTTAACCTTTCACTTCATTTTCAAAGCCGAATAACCCTTCTAGCCTTTGAAAACTTGGCCGAATCTCCCATTCATCATTACTTCTCACTTTTCGATTATCTTTTGTTGAGGGAGTGCCGTCGTTCATCTAGTGTCAACTCTTTCAATTGATTTCTACTATTGGGGTAAGGGGTTCTTTTCTATTTGAATATTGCTCTTTTTTTTTGCTTTACCGAAACCAAAAGTCTAATCTTATTTTCTTGGTATGACCGAATCTTTATAGAGCTTTAACTTTGCGTTCTTCTGTTTGAAGCCAACGGTAGGGGTGTTAGTGATCTTTCGGGAATCTATCAATCAAGGTAAGAAGGTATTTGGTTCGATCAAAGGCCATTTATTTTGGACAATCGGTGTTAGGCCGAAGCTAATATTGATTTATGTAGGGGTTTCGACAGCTCTCAAGTACAAGTGAGAACCTTCGGGATTTGGGTCGACTTTGGTAAGGTTATTCAATTAGTATAATTATTTAGTCTCACTTAGATTTGATTTAACGTTTGCCCAGGTCTTCTGATTAAGTTATTATTCGATGGATACGAGTACCAGCCAAGGAGAAAAAGGGGTTGGACATGTAGTCCTTACCCCTAAGTTTAAGAAGCGGTCAGTTTTAGCGGTTCGGGATTGGCCACCGGGGTGTGAGCCAGCGTCGGAATAGGATCGTAGGCAAATAGTAGTAGTGTCGATTAGTGATAGCGTCGACGTTGAGAGCGTGGTATTACGGGTTATCAGGTGTGTAATTAGCACACTGTTTCTTTACTTTACATGTTTAAATTAATTAAATGCATGTGATATGTGTGGTAGCCGAGTTAGTGGTTGTGGTGGTATTGTTACCCATAAAGGGGTAATCCGGTAATCAGGTTAGTATATTTCATATATCAAAAATGTGGTGGGATATATGTGGATCTATGTAAGCATGTAAAATATGTATACCTGGACATGTTCACACGTTTTATGCCATATCATCATAACATGCTGCATGTACATGGGGTTTGGTATATATTGTAAAGGGGAAGTGTGTATATAAGTGTATATATATTTATATATACGTGGATTAATGATGGCTTCGTGCCACGTCGTGGATTGATGATGACCTAGAGTCTCATCGTGAATATTGTGATCTTAATCACGTGGATATGTAGCTAGACCACTAAGTGGACTTTGAGCAGCATGACTGCCAAAGAGGTGTGTAGTGGATGGAGGGTCAATTTAGTAATCCCCTGGTGTGTGGTGATTGGATATACGGGTGGTGAGTAGCGGTTGGATATTAGGTTGGGTTGGGTTAACATAATGCATGATAACACATGGTATATTGACTTGATGTGGTTTTGGGGGCTAGGCCCATTTGCAGAAACATGTGGTTTAATTACACACTGAGTCAAAACGAATCACCCCATTTTTCAAACAATGCAGGTAATACGTGATACTTTGGACCGGGCCGGAGAGGATTCAAAGTGGCCATGCAGAAGCCATTTTTATTCTTAAAAGTGCATTATAAACTTTTAATTACTTTTTGGGTATTTTTATTGTAATAAGGCCGCTTTAAATACTTTGGATTTTTAAGTTTTAAGTTGGATCCGCTATCAAATGGTTAATTTATAAAGAAACTCTAAAATATCTGCAACACTTGAATTTAAATGAAGTTTTCAAAATATAGACTACTTATAAACCTTTCAGTTTCCCAAACTTTCCGTATAAATAATGAATTGAACTTGTGCAACTCAAACATTTTATTTTTAAATAAATTGCTAAGTTCAAACAAGAAATCACCTCTAAAACCAAAATTTTCTCGACACCTTTCCCAGTAACATTTCGAATTCGACCGTGGTGTTTGGGCTGGGTTTGGGGTGTTACAATTTGGGTGCGTGTGGGGGTCCTAGAGAGGCTCGGGTTTGAGCCCAAGCCCTATAAAACTTTGGTCTTTGGGCTCTTTAGTGGGGAGAGCTGGTGGAGGCAAGGCTTATATTTATTAATGTATGTTTATTAACACAAGTCAGCCATGTGGTAGGATGGATGTGGCGTCACGAGGGATGCTTAGAGGGGGGAGTTCGAATCCTACAGGATACATTTGGTAACTTTTATTTTGGGCACTGGAGGAGGAGGAAGCAGAGTTGGAATCAAACTCTGCCATGGAGGTTGGAGACTCAGTCAAATCGTTTGAATGGGTGGAAGAGAGGGATTTTAGGAGGATATGGTGGAGGGGATCAAGGAGTGGAGTGTGTGAAGAAGTTGTGCTGTGTGTGGGAAGTGGTCACTTGTGAAGGCATATTCGATTTGAGTGGGGGAGGGAGTGCCGTTTTTTTCAAATGCAATTTGGGGTGTGTTGTTTTTGGCATTTTGACTTTAACATTTCGGGTTCATTTCCTCATTTTTTCTTTTTCCAAATTTTTCAGCTTCATCTTTCCTCTCTTTTTGTTTTGTGTTGATACTTTACTTCTTTCACTTGTTACCTAAGCATTTCTTGGCCGAAACTCATCGTCTCATCTCCTTTGACACATTCTTTTCTACCTTCCTCTCACCTTTTCTCTCTTATGTTTCACCATAGCCAAAACCTCTTTTCTTCTAATCTTCAATTGACTTGTTCTTTTCTTTCACATCATTGAATTTTCATTTCAGTTTAACCCCATAGTCGAAACTGGTTTTTCGCTACTTGGTGTCGAACTTTTCATCATTAAATCACTGTTATTATTCATTGCAGCCGAATCTTGCCTCTCCATTTGATTTTTGTGTCAGGCCGAAGGTATCATTCTCTTTTCCTTATCTTTTTCCCCTCTCATTGCAAGGTTAAAGCCGAAACATTTGACTATGATTTCTCTTTATGATGTGAGCCGTACCTAGTGGGGTTTAGGAGTGTATTATCCTTCGCTCTATCAATCACCAAATTTTAGCTTTTGGTCGGTAAGTGTAGTTAGGGTCGATTTTGGGATTAGCCGAACCCCTCTTCTTAAATATGTTATTTTCTCTCAAGCCAAAAGGCTGTCTTGAGTACTATTGTGGCCATGAGTAAGGTGTTGCTAACATCTCTTTTCTATTCCAAACACTACCAGGGTTTCGATGTGCTTAACAAAATAGTCGACTAAACACCTTCATTTGCAGTAGATCGATTGGCTATTGGTAAGTGATGTGGATTGAGTTGTCAATTTCAATCTATTGGATATGACTTATTATGGTTAAGACTAATGGGTTAGAGTATATGGTTTTCATAGGTGCGTAATCTCTGGAATTCCAACCTACGCTCATAACAGGTGTGTAATCCCACACCAAACTTGATGAATGCATGTGTTGCTCTTTAACTCGGCCAAAAGCCAAAAAAGGGCAAACTGTGACCACTCGAGCGTGCAAATGCTCATGGTGGTAAATCGAGACACGAATGATGACGATGGATCATTAAGAGCGTCACGAGCACTCTCGCAAAGCTAAGGCTGTAACGGGCCTGATTGAACTAAAACAGAATAAATGGGCCCAATGGGCTTACGGGCCTACAAGGGTAAAATCGATGGAGAAATACTGAACGATTGATGTGACTGCGAAATCTGCGAATCCAAAACCGAAAATGTGTCAAATAGGCCACACGAGCATGTGGGCCCGTTTGGGCTTGAAATGGATTTTAGGCCCAATAGTATCGTAGAGACCCAAAAAGGGGTCCCGAGTCACTCGAGGTGACAGTAGGCCTTTGGGAAGGTAAATTACCAAAATACCCTTAGAGGGTAAATTACCGAAATACCCCTGGGTTGTGATATTACCAAAATACCCCTAAATGGGTAAAAATGTTTGTTATACCCTCGATTAGGGTTGAATATTGTGTATATGAATCTGGTTACATTTTTATATGTTTGTTATATTGCATTTATACCATGTTGCATGGGTTGGGTTTGATGACTGAAGAGAAATGTAGCCTGATGGCTTTGCCACATACTGTTTTGGTGGCTATGCCACATATATATGCTATTACTCTAGTGGCTCAGCCACAAATACTGTGATTAGCAGCTTGTCTGCAATATTGATGTGATTGGCGGGGTGGGTTGACTTGATCACCATAGGTGACGATCGGTTGGTACAGGGATGTGATTGGTTGGGTTGGGTTGGGTTGCATCCTATTGTTTGCATTATCATGATTATAGGGCTTAGGCCCAGATTGATGCTGTAAGGGCTCAGGCCCAAGTAGTGTCCGTTTAGGGGATTATACACTAAGTTCTCGTAACTCACCCCTTTTCCCTTCACCTTGCAGGTAATCCCCAGCGATAGAGGATTTGGAGCCGCAGAGGACTCGGTGGTGGCCATACATTGGAGTTATTTCTCGTGAACTTTAGTAAATTCAGTTTCTACTTTATTTTAAGATTATTTATTTTGGGTTAATATTTTGTAAGAAGGCTTTTGGTTTTAATTTTTCTTTTAACTTCCAATTCGGCTATTTTTAAATGTTAAATGTTTGAATACTGGGTTTTCCAAAAAGCTAATATCTATTTTCCAAATATCATGTTGCCGTAACTATTCAAGTTCAATTTTCACAACAAAAATAGTTTTTCAAAATAATAACAACTTTATAAAATGGACATTAAGTAAATTGGGTTTTTACAACAAACAACGAAACTTGGAGTTTTCAAAAGAGATATAGCGTTTCCAACGAACACTTAGCTTTTCAACTACCTTTCGATGTGACATGCTAGATCTGGCCATAACGTCTAGGCCGGGTTTGGGGTGTTACAACTCTTCTGAATAGGCTTTACATCCTCTTGTTTGCTAACTTTGATCATGGAAGCCAAGGTAACCAAAGCATCTGCTATCTGGTTTTCATCCCGTGGGATATAGCTGAAAGTAATATCATAAAACTCTTTAATTAACCCCAGAACTATCTTTAGATAATTGACCAATTTGGGGTCTCTTGTCTCCCATTCTCTTTTCAGCTGGTAGATCACTAGTGCGGAATCTCCATATACTTCCAATACTATGATCTTTCGTTCTATGGCTGCATGCAATCCCATGATACATGCTTCATATTCATCCATATTTTTGTGCAATAAAAATCCAATTTACATGTGAACGGATAATGATCTCCACTTGGAGATACTAGAATTGCCCCAATTCCATTACCCACAGCATTCGATGCTCCATCAAAGTTCAGCTTCCAAAGATGTTCTTTTGCAACATTTCCTTCAATGGCTGCCACATACATCAACTCTTCATTGGGAAAATCAAAATTCAAAGGCTCGTAATCTTTTAGAGCTCTATTCGCCAGAAAATCTACTACTGTGCTTCCCTTTACAGACTTTTTGGCTCATATAAACTATGTCAAATTTTGAGAGCAAGATTTGCCATCTAGCTATCCTTCCATTCAAAGCATTTGACTCCATCATATATTTTAGAGGGTCCAACTTCGAGATTAGCCAAGTCGTATGATATAACATGTATTCCAGCAATATCCGAGTTGTCCATATCAAGGCACAACATAACTTCTCAATTGGTGGATACCTCATTTCACACTCAGTAAATCTCTTGCTGAGGTAGTATATTGCCCTTTCTTTTCATCCCGACTCGTCATGCTCTCCAAGTACACATCCCATAGAATTATTAAATACCATTAAATACAGTATTAATGGCTTATCTGGGCAAGGAGGTGACAATACTGGGGGGCTTGACAAGTACTATTTGACTTTATCAAAAGCTTCTTGGCACTCATCATCCCACACACTCGGGTTGTGCTTCTTAAAGAGACGAAATATAGGATCACATTTCTCATTTATTTGTGATATAAACCGAGCAATGTAGTTTAATCTTCCAAAGAAACCTCAGACTTTTTTTTGAGTATGCAGAGGAGGTAATTTTTGTATAGCCTTGACTTTGTCTGAATCAATCTCAATTCCTCTTTTTCTAACTACAAAACCCAGTAATTTTCCAGATTTGGCTCCAAAAGTACATTTTGTTGGATTGAGTTTTAATTGGAATTTTTTCAATCTAAGGAATAACTTATTCAAAACTTGGATGAGTTACTCTTCTTTTGAGACTTTGCAATTATGTCATCGACATAAACCTCAATTTCTTTATGCATCATATCATTAAACAAGATCACCATGGCTCTTTGATATGTTGCACCCGTATTTTTTAATCCAAACAGCATCACCTCATAACAAAATTTACCCCACAAGGTTATGAAGGTGGTCTTCTCCATATCCTCAGGATGCATCTTTATCTAATTGTATCCCGAGAAACCATCCATGAAAGAAAACAACGAAAAGCCTATCGTGTTATCTACTAGGATATCAATGTGCGGCAAAGGAAAATTGTCCTTTGGACTAGCTTTATTTAAATCTCTGTAATCCACACACATCCGTACCTTCCCATCTTTCTTAGGGAGAGGCACAACATTGGCCACCCATTCCGAGTATTTGACCACCTGCAAGAATCCAGCATCAAATTGCTTTTTGACTTCTTCTTTTATTTTCAGCACAATATCCGGTCTCATCCTTCTGAGTTTCTGCTGAACTGGCATGCAATCTTTTTTATGGGGAGGTGGTGTACTACAATGTCAGTGCTTAATCCTGGCATATCTTGGTATGACCATGCAAATACATCTTTGAATTCCCGAAGCAACCCAACAAGGTCTTGCTTTATTTTTTTAGTTATGCACGTTCTAATTTTTACTACTTTTCCCTCTTCTAAGGTCACAATGTCCACTATCTCCTTGTAAGGTAGAATTTGTTTCTCCTCTTGTTCTATCATCCTTAACAAGTCCGAAGATAAGCCATTGTCTCTGTCATTTTCAAAGTCTTGAGATCCCTCTAAACACATGTCTTGCTCAAATAGCGATTCTGAGTCAATTGCAGCGTCACTCATGTCGTTGATATCTGGGAACCTATTGGAGGTTCAAAAGAATATACACTGAATAAATTCAAGAATAATTATTTATATTTTATGATTATGAATGAAATGAAAGAATGATTTGGAAGAGAATCCAAAGAATAAAAAGGAAAACAATAGTATAAAAGAATGAAAGAATTTAAAATCAAAGAATATAGCAAAATGTATTTTATTGAAATAATGATGTTTGAACATGAGCCTATTTCACAAAAGAAATCTTATTGCTTCTAGGCCTAAAGCAACAAGTTTGTTTGGGATATTACTCTGAGTATGCTCTAACTATTACAAGAATTTCTTCAGTAGTCCAATTGTCCAAAACACTCCAAGGTTCATAAGGGCGGATATCTGATAAGATCCTTCCTCCAATTGTATCTTCCGATATAGCATTGATGTATACATTCTTCAACATTTCTTCAATGTCTTTTTCCTCTGGCATTCTTTGTTCAGGGTGAATAAACCCTCCTGATATAAAAGTTTTGGAGATGTGAGGGATTATCATGGGTTCCCCTTTGAGTTCTTCTCCATCCATCCGTGCCCTTCTTTTCTCCTGCCTTTTTTCTAATTCCCTCTTTCTCTGTCTCGCATCTGACCTGAATCCTAAACCAAAGTGGTCATACTTGTCCTTTAGCATCGGTACCTCAATTCTTCCTTGAAGATGCCTCCCAAGTCCCTTTCCTGGTAAAGCTCCCCTTCCAATCATTAACTGCAGACCCATCCTTGTATTTTTTGATATTTTTGGCATCAGAATCCTGCTTCCTTTAGTGATGAATGTTGCATTTACAAATTCCAAAGATCGAAATGAACAATTGATTGTTTCATCATATGTCTCCAAAAATGGCGCATCACTAGTTACAGTGGCAATGACATCCTCCTCAACATTTATCGTTATCAACCGTCCTTCTGATACTAACTTCAACTTTTGATGCAACGATGAAGGCATTGCCCCTGCCAAATGTATCCAAGGTCTCCCCAACAGGTAGTTATATGAGGGTTTAATATCCATCACTAAAAAGTCCACCTCATATGTAGTTGGGCCAATCAACAAAGGCATTTCTATTCTCCCCATGACTCTTCTTTCTGTGCCATCAAATGCCCAAACTATATTCTGACACCCCTTCATGTGTGAACTATCCACGGGTAATCTATTTAGTGTAGGCAGAGGTAATACATTCAATGCTGGCCTATTATCTATCAGAACTCCCAGCAATGTGTATCCCTTACATCTGGTGGTTATGTACAAGGCTTTAGTAGATCCTGTACCTCCTGGGGGCATTTTGTCATCATTAAAGAAGATGAAATTATCAGCACTTATGCTATTAACTAGCCTATCCAGCTTGTTGACCGAGATATCATTAGTCACATATGTCTCATTTAACACCTTCATCAGTGCGCTTCGGTGTACCTTTGAACTTAAGAGCAAAGCTAGGATAGATATACGAGCTGGCTATTTATACAATTGCTCCACCACACGATACTCGCTATGCCTCAGAAATTTCAAGAATTCTTTAGCTTTCTCCTCATTTACTGGTTCATTAACAGGCAACTTAGGTTCGACCATTTTTCCTTTCTTTTGTTCCATTGTCAGAGCTTTTCCTTTTATAGGTTCGGTTCAGGCATTTACCAAGTCATAGCATTTTCCACTACGCGTGTGAGACCCTATATTTTGATCTTCAGTGCTGGTTGAAACCTCCTTTCCTGAAACTGTCACATTACAATTATAGTTCCAAGGGACCCTTTTGTTATCCTTGTAAGAAAAAATAGCTGGTTTATGAATTATAACTTTTGGTGTCTGAATCCTGACTTTATTTTTAGGACGTGAAATGATGATCGTAGGATAATTGACTTTCATAATTGATTCTGACGTGCATATACACCCTTCCTCTTTAACCTATTCATAAAATTTCATCTTTTTGTTGTCCATCACGCCCTAAATCAAAGTTTTGAATTGCTCACATTCTTGAATTCAGTGCCCTATTTCTTGATGAAACTCATAATAATTCCCCATCTCATTGTAACTTCCTTCTAGACTCGACGTAACTAACCCCCTTTCTGCCATTTGCTTCCAAACCCCTTTCAAAGGCGTTTTTACCTCCGTAACATTTGTCTTAATTCTTCTTTCCATGGTTCCATCTATCGTGTTTACTTTGCTATCCGTATGATTAGGTAACAGATTCTCTGTATTGGGCACATCGTCAAACTTCACAATGCCCATTTGAATAAATTTTTTGACTAACTTCTTAAAAGTAATGCAGTTTTCTATCGAATGCCATATGACCCCGCATGATATTCACATTGAGCATTGGCATCATACCATTTAGGGTATGGGGGCTGCAATGGCTTTAGATAGAAAGGAGCCACCACATGTGCATCAAACAAGCTTTGATATAACTCCTTATACGTCATAGGAATTGGTGTAAATTGGAGTTTCTCAACATTCTGTTTTGTTCCAGATTCTTATCTTGGCGAGCCCTGATTAGTAACCATCGCTTTTGGTTGACTTACAGTAATAGATTTTGAATGCCCCATTTTTGTATTATTTATTTCATTTTCCTTTTTTTACAGGGCTGACCTTTTGGCATTCTCACCTGCCTCTATCCTTCCACTACTTATTGCATTCTCGATCATTTTTCCAGTCATTACCACATCTAAAAAACTTCTTGTGGCACTTCCTAACATGTGGGAAATGAACGGGGCCTTTAAAGTATTAATAAAGAGAATCATGGTTTCCTTTTCAAGGAGTGGTGGCTAGACCTGGATTGCTACCTCCCTCCATCTTTGTGCATATTTTCTAAAATTTTTATTTGGTTTTTTCTCCATATTCTGCAAAGTAATCCTGCCGGGGTCATATCTGTAACATGAATGTATTCTTTCATAAATGCTTGGGCTAGATCTCTCCATGAACTAATTTTGTTTCTACTGAACTGACTGTACCATTTAGACGCAGCTCCTACCAAACTATCTTGGAAGCAATGAATCAGCAATTGATCACTGTTAACATAACCAGTCATTCTTCTATAGAACATGGTAATGTGTGCCTCGGGCAACTCGTCCCATTATACTTCTCAAATTCTAGCATTTTAAACTTGTAGGGGAGTACCAAATTTGGAACTAAACTCAAGTCTTTAGCATCAATCCCATGATAGCTATCAGCACTTTCCATGGCCCTGAACTTCTCCTCCAGCCACCTACACCATTCTTCTAGTTGCTTTTGTGATTCTATCTTTGTCTTTTCCTCTTCTGCCACTTCATCCAAATCAGGAACAATTGGATTATTTGAATTATTACCCGGGTTAGAGCTGAGCCAACCTAAAAATTCATTGGTATCGAGGCTCCACCTAAAACTGTTGCAGCCTAATTGTAACAAATGGCCTCTGTAGGTTTATTTTAGGTTGTGCCTGTACATGTGTTGGGGTAAAACTAGAAGGATATTGAGGATCTTCATTATTTTCCCCTACATTATCCATGGTGTCCTTCCCTTTGTCCACTCTTCCCACCAGCAATTAGGACTGTTGAGCCATCATGCTCTTTTGGGACTCCATCATTTGATCCCTTACCTATTGCTGAATTTTAGCTAATTGCTCTTACATCTGTGCTTGCATTTTCTCTTGCATATCCTTTTGCAGTTGTTCCAATTTTCTAACCTCTTATCCATTGACTTGGTCTTTTTCCTTGTACCATAGGGATGTGTGTCTGGTAAAGTTTTGTCGATTTCCAGGTTACTGAAATAATTTTTAATTAATTAGGGCCTTTTTAATGAATTTTAATCCATATAATGCAATGTAATGTAATGCAAATGCATGAATGCAAAGAGGCGTCAATTCTGATTCAATTCTATATAGAAAACTTTATTAGAAAACAAAGTTCTTTATATAAAACAGATTATAGATATGGCTTTGCCTTAATGCCCAAAGCTTTAATTATCCTAAGTAGTGAAGCTAACTCTTGTCCACGATCTGACTGCAACTCATGCTACATGCTCAGTATATTCACTTGTACCACCAAAGTCTACAAGTAGTCAGCTATATCTCAAATTTGGGTTACGGCTTCTCCCATGATGTAATCCCTATTTCTAACTTGATTCTGAGAGCAGTGAAGCTCATCTTACCATCGCTCTTCATTCACCTTTAGGGACTCAATATGGTTTTGACAATTCTACAATGCCATCTCAAATTCTTCAATTTTCTTTTTCATTTCTTTGATTTTTCTCAAACTTGCTTTTAGTTCTATCACAGAATTATGATTTTGATGATAATAGAGAGACCTTTCCAACTCAGCCACCCTAGACTTCAGTTCATTTCTTCCATTTTGGCTTTCTAACATTTGCCTTTCTAAAATTTCATTTCGAGCCTGCATTTCTTGAAATTTCTCTTTCCATTGTTCAGCCTTAGCTCTTTCCTCTTGAATCTCTTGTCTCCATTGATATGAAGTTTTCCCACCAGCAGTTCTCATTGATAGCCGCATCTTCTTATAGTCTGACTTTAAACTATCTAAATCCTCTTCAGCTTTATTTTTTCCTTTTCTTAACTTCTCCGCTTCTGACTTCTGTACTTCCACATATAATCTCAAGCGCATTTTTTCTTCCTCCAGCTGCTCAATTTTTTTCCCAAGCTCTGAACTCTATTTTCAAAGTCCTGCTTTATAATTTCTAATTCTGACGGAACTACTCGCAAGCATTCCTCCATCGATCGAGCACCGTCTAAATTTGGTCTTTGAATATGATCATTAACCCTTTTGCTTAACCATACAATACTCAAGAGTCTTCATTTCGCCTATAACCACTCTCTTCATCTGATGAGTTTGCTTTCAAGCATTAGCAATTTCCTGAATCCTTTTCTTATAATTTTCTCCTCTATAGGAGAATTCACTTTGAGCTAACCCATGTGTCACCGGCACAAACTGTCTGGACTTTTGCTTTTTGGCTGCAAGCAAAGGAGCATATCCAATGGCTCTCCAAATTCTTGGTAAAGGGACCCAATCAAAGCTTCCACATCTATAAAGTATCTCATCAGGCACCATCCATGGAGCTCTCCACTCGATATCCTCTTCTTAGAGATTCTGAAAAATCATCATCCACTTTTCTTCTGATATATCTTCGTGCCTTGACGTAGCTACTTCTTCTTTTAAAGGTGAATAATTCTCACAGCAAGGTCGGTAAGAGACTTTATCTACCTTCTAGAAGTGACCGAAACCATACCATAAACAATTGTGCACATCCAACAAACCTACCTTCTACTTTTCGACATGCATTTAAGGATCTAAAGGTCTCATCAAGAATTGCAGGGATAGGTGTAACTTGCTTATCCAACCGATCAAATAAATCCGTAACTGCTTCATCTATATGCCTTAGAGCTTTAGGGAAAATGACTAATCCATAAATGCTCAAAGCAAAGATATCAATTTTCCTCTTTACGTCAGGGTGCATCAAGATCAAATCTCTCAAGTTTACCCAAGGAATACATTTTCCTTCGCCCTTTTGCTGAATTCGAGTTGAAAGCCATTACTCACTCATTCTCGTAATATTCATTAACTTCTTTATAAAATAAGGAACATTAGCAGCCCTAATATAAACTTTATCGACTTGGACCCCTGGACAATGAAGTAAAGTGGTGTATTTCTCTACAGTATGCACCAAATCCACCTTCCCAAAAGTGAAACAACTATATGCAGAATTCTAGAACTAAACCATAGCCCAAAACAAGTGCTTATCTACCTTGACATCAAGTAAATAAGAAATATCACCATAGCTGCAGTAGAACATCTGTTTAGTCTCATCCTCCCAATGAGTCCAAATATCCTTCACTTCTTGAAGCTCATTTTGCGTCACACTAATTCGGGTGAAGTCCCACAGCTCCGACATGTATCCTTCAACTAGACTATCCCCTTTTTCCAATTGCAACTCTTCTGACCATGTGCGAACAGCCGCATTATCCTCCACTTTATCAAGAAATTTGTTTTCCATGGCAAACTTTCTATCTTAGCAACCAAACAAGAATCGACACCTCTTTAATATGAAATGACATGCAAATAAGAAAACAAATCAAAACACAACAAGTCAGTATCACATGATAAAATCCAAAACAAGTGACATATTATTAAACATTTATCTGGGTAACCGCTAAAGTTCGGCATAGCTTTACCTAGAGTGGGCTCTTAAGGTTCACTATATGTGGTTTGGTTCTAAAGAAAGAGTACCTGAACCAGCAGATTCCTCAATCCTCACCCATTATAGGCTCATACAGATCGAGTTCGGTTCAAGGGAATACATTTCCCTATGGCCATGTGGAGATGAAAATCTCACGAAGCACATAGGTACAGATATATCCAAAGTAGTCCACTAGGTCATGCAGAGGTGAAAACCTCACGAAGGCATAGTTTCTCACTCCCACTTAAAGGCATAACCACAACGGTCATGCAATGCAAATGCAAGTATTCTACCAAAAGCACAACATCATAATACCAGCAAATGCATCAAAAGAAATATGATTTTTCGAAAACAATTTTCCAAATTTTCAATCATAAGGACAAAAATTAATCAATCTATGGTCTGACTCTCAACCAAACCCCAGTGGAGTCGCCAAGCTGTCGAAACCATTTTTAGGTTTTTGAAAAAATGGTGATCGACTTTGAAAATATGGATTCGCCACTGATCTTTTTATTTAGATGTAATCGGATCACCTTGGAAAATATTTTACCCTTAAAAAATTAATTTTGGCCTGCGAAGTTAAAAGAAATGGGTTTGGGAGTCGGTTACATAGGAGGACGAGCTATCACCCCTATACGTCCAAAATTGGTACCAAATTGGTTAAATGATGTTCTAACGTCAAAAATTTGAAAAGTTTTGAAAATGTATTTTTTTTGAAAAAAAAAGGCGAACTCCAAACTTAAATGAAAGATTCATTCGCTCCAAAGGAACAAAATACTACACCCAGTACGTTAGGATGCAATATTTTGAACCCTCAAAGTCGAGATCATCTCATAACTTTAAAATCATGCAATTGAAAAGGGCATTAAGTTATTTGGTCAAATGAAAACCGCGACCCAATACGTTAGGGCACAATTTCTCGGATTTCCAAACACCAAATATCACCTTATTTTGTAAATCTTTTGAGTAATTAAAATGTATTTTATTTGATTTGTTTAAAAAAAACTAAAATTGGCCTATAACCTAGAATTTCCATCATTATTGATAATAAGACATAGTGTCAAGCATGTAATTATAATATATGGTAACACTTACATATGATGGAACAAATTTATAAGAGAATACCAAGAAACCAAATTAATACACATACGATGGCAATACAACATATACTTTACAAATATCAACATTAACATTCAAAATCTATAAATTAAATGAAATTTTTAAAAAGAATATCAAACCAATTGACATAATTCAAATACAACAAATTTTAAATCATAAAAACAATGGACAACGTGAGAGAAAAACAACATCAATATGCAAGATATAAATTATATATACGGAAATTTTAAAACAAGTAATGTGCGTAAAAGCCTAAAATGGATAAAAAATAAAGGTAAAAATAATTATATATTAAGTAATAATATATAAAAGAAGTTTAAAAATAATATTATATGAAGAATATCAAAAATAGGTAATACACAAAATAATCTACATTAATCTAAAATATATAATATACATGAAAATAAAAATAATAACTTATATATGAAAATATATGAAAGTGTTTAAAATAAGCAAGAATATAAAATAAGGTCTTTATAGGAAGTAAACTATATATAAATTGATTTAAAAAATATATATATATATATATATATTCATAAATAAATTTGAGAGAAAATATGTATACATAAAATAATATGGAATCAATAATATATACATAGAATAAAAATAATTTTAATAAAAATTATATACGTACATGTAAAAATAATGTATAGGAATATTTAAATTAAAATATTATACAAATTTGGGAACAAAGAAGTATATAATGTAAATATTTGAAATAAAAAAATGTTTGTACAATAAATTTTGAAGAATATATACAAGAGGAAGTACATGAAAACAAATTAAATTATAGTAAAGACAAGAAAATAATTCAAAATAAGTTATTAAAACGATAAAATAGTAAATAATTTTAAAAATAAATGGATTATAAAGAATAAAAAACTCAAATGAAATAAAATTAAAATTAAAAGGACGACCTATAAATAAATAAAATTATTAAAACAGAACCAAGGATCAAAATAAATGCGCATAAATGAACGAGGATTAAAAATGCAATATTCCCATTCGTGAAAACGCTGCGTACAGATTGGACCAAATTGGAATGGCGCGCAATTTACTAATATCAATTTAAAAAATAAAGAAAGTGCTTAACAGATCCAATCAAATAGAAATATGAAAAAAAGAGGGATCAAACACGCAAAATTCCCTTCAGCACGTAAACACGCAAATCCTGAGGGTTTTGGATCGGATCGGGTCGAGCAGCTTTATGCGGCATCGTTTTGAAACGACTTAATCAAGCTTCAAATGACAATGTTTCAGATGATTTAAACAAAAGGTTAATAAAACCTTAAAAGTAATCAGAAAATTCGACCTCATTGTTTTGAAACCAGAACCCTAGTTTCCTTTTGCTTTTGCTCTCAGCCGCACCCTGAAACCTCTTCATTTAACCACTAAAACGCCACCATAAATGGCAGTAGTGATACACGAAGGTTCGATTTGATTGACCAACGTCTTCGTCTAGCCCCGATTGCGACTAAGAAAACGAGGACATAATCTTACAATGGTAATCCCTTCTTTTTCTTTTTATTTACAAATAAACAAAAAAAAATAGAAAGAAAAAGAAAAGGAAAACACGAAAGCAAAAAAATTTTTAAAGATCACCTTTCAATATTTTTTGCTTTTGATTCAGTATCTTGCGTATTATTGTGCATAAAAATTCAATGTACACTATTCGGCTTTTTATAGCTAGAAAAAAATGAAATACATGTTTTTCTTCTACTGTATTCTCGATTTTCTGCTCTTCTCTATTTCTGTTGCAGGTACAGCTATAGAAGAGGCCGCTAATGGCATTCGTGTGCATGATGCTGCTGGCGTGGATGCATGAGGGGCGCGCGTGGGAGAAGGCTGCGGCGCTGGAGGGTTCCAGAAATCTCTAGGGTTTCTAGAAAGCGCGGACAATATTGGGCCATTCGGACCCTGTAAATTTGGGCTCAATTGACTTGTAAATTTGGGCTCGGGTCAGGCCATTTTTAAATTTTATTTTTGCTACTGGACTGTTTTAAGTTATTGGGCTTGTAATTTTTTATCCGGATTGTTGTTATTGAACTATTATTTTATTGGATTTTTTATTATTGTTTTTGGTTTTATGTTTGGGTTATAATTTGGTTAATATTTTTGGGTTTAATTTGGTTAATAAGCCCAGGTGAATTGGGCCTATTACAATGATTATTTCATTATGGATATCATCTCATACAAATCAACACAATCGTACCATTCAATTAAAGTATTTAATACACATACTTAAGTTTCACGAACTTACCTTGACAATTGTTCGGGTTTGAATTCCAATTAATTTGAAACTTTTTGTTTCCCTCGATCTAATTCCTTAGTTGGTCTTTCGGGTCTATATAAGAAAATTTAATAATTAACTCATCACATTTTACATACATTTGCATTCTACTACATCCTAGGCAAAATTACTATTTTGCACCTATTCTTTTCAAAAATTCTAATTTCATCCCTAGGCTCAAAAAATGAAATTCATGCAATCTAGTCCTTTTTCTAAGCCTAACCAAGATTTAATAACAACATTTACAGCACACACATTTCACAAATTTTAGAATTTTCCATGGGTTTTACCACTTTTCATTTTACTCCTAAATCAAGTTTCCATGAAAAATTTCTTTGTAAAAGTTGTTTATCTATCATCTATCTTTCATTTTCTACCACAAGTTTCAAATTTCCAGCATTTACATCCATGGAAAAATTTCTACACTTTGTTATCTTTTCAAAAAAAAATGCCATAAATAGAAAGATTAGGCTATACCGATTCCAACTTTTCAAGATTAAAAAGGTATGAAATCAAGTTTTGAATTCCATAGCTATTTAATACCTATAACTACTAGAATCCAACTTTTTCATTTTATACAATTTAGTCCTTTACCTAATTAACCACACAATCGATAAAATTTTTGTATCAAAATTTTCATGTGACCTTCCTATCATAATACCATCCATAAAATAAAATAAAATAAAATAAATTTTTATTTTTGGGCTCGGATTTGTGGTCACAAAACCACTGTTCCAATCTCATCAAAAATAGATTGTTACACTCACCATTTAATTATCATTCAAAATATGCAAATAACATACTATAAAAAGTAAGTCTGCATGTTGGCACGTTCTCTCTGCTTGCTCTTTGGCACGTCTTTTTGGTTATTTCTTCTACTTTTCATTTTTTTTAATTTTGACGATCTTGGATACTTTGATATCTACTCCTCCTTTTGGTGTTGGTCGGTTCTTTAGACTATTTTCATGGAAGAGGATCTGGCAAATTTGAGTCTTTTAGATGATGAGGAGGAAGCTTTCCATGAGGAAGCAGCAGTGGTGGAACGCTCCTATCAATGTTGTCTGGTGGGGCGCTGCTTAACTGATAGTGTTGTCCATTTTCCTTCACTCCGGAACACTATGGTAGACCTATGGCATCCTATTGGGGGCATTTGTATTACAGATCTAGGGGAGAAGAAGTATCTTTTTTAATTTTTCATGAGGTTGATATACAAAGGGTTCTTGCTGGTACATCGTGGTTCTTTAATAATCATCTGCTCATCGTTCAAAGAATCCCTAATGGAGAAAACCCATTAACAATACAATTAAATTTCACAGAGTTTTGGGTACAAGTCCATGAATTACCCCCTGGCTTGATGACTGAGATAATGGCCAAACAATTTGGCAACTTTTGTGGTAAATTTCTTGAATATGATACTTCTATCCTATCATCGGGATTTAAGAACTTTAAGCGCATTCGTATATGCTTAGATATATCTGTACCTTTGAAGCGAAAAAGAAGATTCAGATTGGAAATTCGATGACAGTTTATGCCTATTTTAAATATGAAAAACTTAGTTTGTTTTGCTTCATATGTGGTAGATTAGGTCATGGTGAAAGTTATTGCCCTTATCGGTTAAGAATTGAGCCTTTCAAAATCGTTTTCGGTTGGGATCTATCCTCAAGCGAAACCGAGATGAAGATGCATGATGGTGAGTAGGTGGTTACGGGAAGTTGACGGCACACAGTGTGCTGATGGAAATTTGGAAAGAATCAATCTTAGTATCCCATTAAATGAAGGCAACAATTCTAGGCAAAAATGGGAGGAAATCCTAAGAATCAGATTGAGAATCCCAATTTAATTCCATTAGGAGTCAATCGGCAATTTTTCCTAAATGGGCAAATTCAGGGGAGTAATTGGAGCAAAGAGAATTTGACTAATGAGGGGATAATGAATGGGCCTATGGAATTGGTCTTAGAAGATGAAAATGATCGACTTACAATTTTGGAAGGCAAGAAACGACAGAAGATGGTGAAAGGTCTATCGGTTTCATTGGTTTCAAAAGTAGGGAACGGTTCGTTAATTTTATCGACTAGCTCTGGTGACCAGAGTAGCCGGAATAATGAAAATCCTAAGTTGGAATGTTCGTGGTTTGAGGAGATCACGGACGGTTACTAGGCTCAAGAATAAGCTGTGAGCCATTAATCCCCGAATTTTGTTTCTTATTGAAACAAAATTAAGTGCTAAGAAGATGGAGATGGTCAGATTGAAATACGGGTTTGAAAATGGCATTGACATTGGGGCGATGGGTTCTAGAGGTGGATTGTAATTAGGGTGGAAAGGGAATTCACTGGTCAGTCTTAAAAGCTTCTCCTCATTTTATATTGATGTTGAGGTTCAAGATAGCGATTGTGGTACAAAATGGCAATTAACGGCTATGGAAATCCGGATGAATGGGGAAGGAGTGCGTCTTGGAATCTTCTTAGACAACTAAGTATCGACCATAATATCCCATGGGTTGTCTTAGGGGATTTTAATGAGATCGCTAATTCTTTTGAGAAGAAAGGGGGATGCCGTCGATCAGAACGTCAGATGATGTCATTCAGAGCTATTTTAGAGGAATGTAAGCTTAACGATCTCGTGTTCAAAATCCAATGGTTCACGTGGGAAAGGGGCAAAAATATTTCCACAAATATAAGAGAATGTTTGGACCGAGGATTTGCTATGCTTAATTGGATGGAACTTTTTCCAAGTAATCAGGTTGAACATTTGAGTCATTTATTTTCTGATCACTGTCCTATTCTTCTTGATACTATGGGAGGGAGACGGAATGATCAAGGGTATAAGGCAAAGGGCTTTTATTTTGAGGCTAAATGGTGTTTAGAAAGTTCTTTTGAGGATTTGATTAGAAGATGGTGGGCTAAATCGATGGGAGCATACCAAACAAGCTTGATATTATGGGGCATAAAATACAAAATTGGAACAAAAGCAGAAGCAAAGAAGAGAATAGAAATCGGGTTTGCTTAGAGGAAAGATTGAATTGCCTCTATAACGAAGATATCTAGGATGATAATTTAGCAGAAAATGCAGAGATCCAGTTGGGGCTCAACTTGGAGGCCGATAAAGAGGAGTTATTCTGGGAGCAATGGGCCCGTGTTAATTAGCTTAAGAATGGGGACCGAAACACCAATTTTTCCATAAGATGGTTGGCCAACGCCGTTTGAGGTAGGATTTCTGAATTGGAGGACGAGATTGGTACACGGGTTACAGCGGAGGAAGAGATGGTTAAGATTGCCTCGGGTTATTTTGAAAAACTTTTTTCAGCCTCTGAAGTAGGATTGGATGAGCATCTTCTTGGACTTGTGGAAAGAAAAGTCACTGCATGTATGAATGAGTCCTTGCTTAAGCAATTTACGGAAAAGGAAATTTTTCGATGCAGTAAAATTAATGCCGCCTTTGAAAGCTCCCGGGGTTGATGGTTTTGCTGCAATTTTTTTCCAAAGATACTGGCATATAGTTGAAGCAGATATACTATTTATTGTCTAGCTATTCTAAATGGGTAGATGGAAATTGGTGATATTAATAGATCACACATCGCATTGATCCTAAAGATTGATAAGCCAAAAATATGTCTCAATTCAGACCCATAAGTCTTTGCAACATTTTATATAAAATTATTGCAAAAGTCTTGGTCAATCGCATGAGAGAGATATTGGGTGACTGTATTAATGAAGCTCAATGTGCATTTATTCTAGGGAGACTCATTATAGATAATGTGTTGATTGCTTATGAGATCCTTCATTCTCTTAAGATAAAAAAGCGTGGTAAGAAAGGGAATTTTACACTCAAGTTAGACATGAGTAAGGCGTATGACCGTGTGGAATGGGATTTTTGGCAGGGATGATGAAGTCTTTGGGGTTTCATAATCACTGGATTGTGCTAGTTATGAGATGTGTATGTTCAGTGTCCTATTTTGTTTGCCTTAACGGTATGAGTAGTATTGGTTCTCACCATCAAGAGGACTGAGACAAGGAGACTCGCTTAGTCCTTATTTGTTTCTGATTTGTGCGGAGGGCTTTTCTACTCTTTTGGAAGATGCTAAGAAGAGAGGTTGTATGGGGTGCACCTATTGGTAGGGGAAGGTTTTCTATCAACCATTTGTTTTTTGCAGATGATTGCATTCTTTTCGGAGATGCTACATAAGAAGGGCTAGAACGGTCTGTGAAGTCATTCGAGAGTATGAACTAAATGCAGGGCAGAGGGTGAACTATGATAAGTCCTTAATCTATTTCGGTGCCAATGTGAGTGATGAGGTCAAGGGGAAATTACAAGTCTATTGGGGGTTCGGGTGGCATCAAGTCCAGAAAAACATCTTGGATAGTCGATGATGGTGACTCGAAGGAAAATGTGGGCTTTTGATAATTTCATTGATAGATTTAGAAAAAGTTGAAGGGTGGAGTCTTCGTTATCTATCAATGGGTGGTAAAGAGGTATTTATTAAATCAGTTTTACAAGCTACACCCATCTATGCAATACAATGCTTCCTCTTTCCGAAAAAATTATGTTGTAAGCTTGAAAACATCATGAACAAGTTTTGGTGGGCTAATAATAAAACCTTGATGGGTATTCACTGGAGTTGCTGGGATATGCTTTGTTTACCAAAGTATGATGGTGGTATTGGCTTTAAAAACTTATTTTGGTTTAATAAGGTGTTTTAGCTAAACAAGTTTGGCATATTCGGTTCATCCTCAGTGTCTCTTAGCCAGAGTTTTAAAAGCTCGTTATTACCCGTTTACTGATATCTTAGCAGCTAAAGTTGGTTCTTACCCTTCATTTACCTGGCGAAGCATTTGTAATGCTAGAGAGCTGATTGAGGAAGGGGTGTTGTGGCGAGTTGGTATGGGAGAACATGTCAACATCTAGAACGACCCTTGGCTACCTGGAAGAGATAATAACAGGGTATCAGGTCAAGAGATAAGGATAAGATGGACAACTGTTAATCAACTTATGGAGGCTAACAATAATACCTGGAATAAGGAGTTGATCCGTAGTCTTGTTGATGAGAACATAGCAACCAAAATTCTTACTATCCTGATTTCCGGAAGTAAAACAGAGGATACTCTAGTGTGGAAATATGAGGTATTCGGGGTTTATACAGTTAAGAGTGGTTATCGAGTTCTAGCTAATTCCCTAGTGCGAACTAATAAGTACAGCCCTATTGAGGATGATTACAATTTTTTTACAAAGCTCCCTGGTTGCTAAATATCCCAGGTAAAATTAAAATACATAATTGGCGGTTGTATAATAACATGCTACCTCACTTTAGTAATATAGAGAGAAGACAGTTGTCGGTGGATAATATATACAAAGAATAAAATAATATATACATAGAATAAAAATAATTTTAATAAAAATTATGTACCTACATGTAAAAGTAATGTATAGGAATATTTAAATTAAAGTATTATACAAATTTGGGAACAAAGAAGTATATAATGAAATATTTGAAATAAAAATTATTTGTACAATAAATTTTGAAGAATATATACAAGTGGAAGTACATGAAAACAAATTAAATTATAGTAAAGTCAAGAAAATAATTCAAAATAAGTTATTAAACGATAAAAATAGTAAATAATTTTAAAACAATAAATGGATTATAAAGAATAAAAAAACTCAATTGAAATAAAATTAAAATTAAAAGGACGATCTATAAATAAATAAAATTATTAAAATGTAACCAAGGATCAAAATAAAATGCGATAAATGAACGAGGATTAAAAATGCAATATTCCCATTCGCGAAAACGCTGCGTACAGATTGGACCAAATTGGAATGGCGCGCAATTTACAGATATCAATTTAAAAAATAAAGAAAGTGCATAACAGATCCAATCAAATAGAAATATGAAAAAAAGGATCAAACATGCAAATATCCCTTCAACAAGTAAACACGCGGATCCTGAGGGTTTTGGATCGGATCGGGCCGGGCAGCTTTATGCGGCGTCGTTTTGAAACCACTTAATCAAGCTTCAAACGACGTCATTTCAGATGATTTAAATAAAATGTTAATAAAACCTTAAAAGTAATCAGAAAATTCGGCCTCTTTGTTTTGAAACCAGAACCCTAGTTTCCTTTTGCTTTTGCTCCCAGCCGCACCCTGAAACCTTTTCGTTTAACCACTAAAACGCCACCATAAACGGCGGTAGTGGTACCCAAAGGTTCGATTTGATCGACCAATGTCTTTGTCTAGCCCCGATTGCAACGGAGAAAACGAGGACGTAATCTTACGATGGTAATACCTTCTTTTTCTTTTTATTTACAAATAAACAAAAAAACAGAAAGAAAAAGGAAATAAAACATGAAAGCAAAAAGATTTTTAAAGATCACCTTTCAATATTTTTTGCTTTTGATTTAGTATCTTGCGTATTAGTGTGCGTAAAAATTCAATGTACAATATTCGGCTTTTTATAGCTAGAAAAAAATGAAATACACGTTTTTCTTCTACTGTATTCTCAATTTTTTGCTCTTCTCTATTTCTATTGCAGGTACAGCTATGGAGGAGGTCACATCGGGGCGTGTGCGTGATGTCTAAGCGTGGATACCACGCTGGGCGTAGCGTGGGGAGAAGGCTGCATACTGGAGGGTTCTAGAAACCTCTAGGGTTTTTAGAAAGTGTTGACAATATTGGGCCATTCGGACCCTGTAAATTTAGGCTCAGTTCGGTTTGTAAATTTGGGCTCGGGTCAGGCCATTTGTAAATTTTATTTTGGTTACTAGACTGTTTTAAGTTATTGGGCTTGTAATTTTGTATCCAGACTGTTGTTATTGAACTATTATTTTATTGGATTTTTTATTATTGTTTTTGGTTTTATGTTTGGGTTCTAATTTGGTTAATATTTTTGGGTTTAATTTGGTTAATAGGCCCATGCGAATTGGGCCTATTACAATGATTATTTCATTATGGATATCATCTCTTACAAATCAACACAATCGTACCATTCTATTCAAGCATTTAATACACATATTTAAGTTACACGAACTTACCTTGACAATTGTTCGGGTTTGAATTCCAACTCATTTGAAACTTTTTGTTTCCCTCGATTTAATTCCTTAGTTGGTCTTTTCGGGTCTATATAAGAAAATTTAATAATTAACTCATCACATTTTACATACATTTGCATTCTACTACATCCTAGGCAAAATTATTATTTTGCCCCTATTCTTTTCAAAAATTCCAATTTCATCCCTAAGCTCGAAAAATGAAATTCATGCAATCAAGATTTAATAACAACTTTTACAGCACACACATTTCACAAATTTTAGAATTTTCCATAGGTTCTTACCACTTTTCATTTTACTTCTAAATCAAGTTTCCATGAAAAATTTCTTTGTAAAAGTTGTTTATCTATCATCGATCTTTCATTTTCTACCATAAATTTCAAATTTCCAGCATTTACATCCATGGAAAAATTTTTACACTTTGTTATCTTTTCAAATAAAATCTCATAAATAGAAAGATTAGGCTATACCGATTCCAACTTTTCAAGATTAAAAAGGTATGAAATCAAGTTTTGAATTCCATATCTATTTAATACCTATAGCTACTAGAATCTAACTTTTGCATTTTATACAATTTAGTCCTTTACCTAATTAACCACACAATCGATAAAATTTTTGTATCAAAATTTTCATGTGACCTTCCTATCATAATACCAGCATAAAATAAAATAAAATAAATTTTTATTTTTGGGCTCGAATTTGTGGTCACAAAACCACTGTTCCAATCTCACCGAAAATGGATTGTTACACTCACCATTTAATTATCATTCAAAATATGCATATAGCATACTATAAAATATTTAATTGTAATATCTGGGATTTAGGGGTTATATGTTTTAATTCATATTCATGTGGTAGTGTGCTGTGTGTGCTATTTGTATGTGTTTGGGGGCTTCGGGAACCTTAGGGTGTAGGTAGAGGACTTAGGGAAAATATTTGATTTTAAGCCTTTAGGGGGAGAGCTAAGGGAGCTGGGCTTTAAAGGATTTTATGTGGTTTTTACTGACACAAGGAATCAAGTGGTAGAGTGGCATGGTAACGCATGGGAGCAAGAGGGAGAGTTTGCGTCAAATGTGTTCCAAGAGGAGGAGGTTCAAGTAGCATGAAGAGCATTTTGGAGCTTGTTTTTGCGTCAGGAGGAGGAGGAGTTGGAGTTGGTGTGGGCACTTGAAGATAGGAGGTTTGAAATGGTCAAACATTTCAAATGTGTGGTGGAAAGCTAAACATGGAGTTTGAAGCATTCAAACACTTTCAAATGGGTGGATATGAGTAAAATTAGGAGGAAAATAAGGGATGAAGTGAGGGGTGTGAGAGTTGGCCAAAATAGGGGTTCTTGGTGGTGGCATTTTCGGTCATGTATAGGGAAAGTGAGTGCCAAATTTGCTTAATACTGGTAGTGTGCATCTTTTGTTTTTTCTTTCTCAAGTCTTATGTCGAAAAGTGGTGAGCATCTCGAGTTTTTTCTCTCTTTTTGGTCTCTTAGCCGAAACCTTGGAAAACCCTTGGGATTACTTTTGTTCAACTTTTACTTCTCTTCTTCAAAAGCTGAAAGTGTCATATTTCCTCTCCTTTCCATTTGAAGTTCCATTCTTTTCTTGTAGCCTCTCTAGCCAAACCATAATTCTCCCTTCTCCTCTCTTTTCTTTTTCATCTTTTTCATCTCGATGGCCTTAAACCTTCATTCCTATCTCAAGATCTGAATTCTACCCCTCATTTTCTACCATAACCGAACCCTTTTGATCATAGCGGACCCTTCTTTTGTTCATTGATTGTAAGCTATTTCTTGACCGAACTCTTTCTACTATTTCTTCTTGAATCTATTTTCATTTCATTCTGTGGGGGTTTGTTTGATCTTTGGTTTTTTATCAAAGCCGTATATTTCACTTATCAGTGGTAACACTTCTATTGGTTTTCTATCAGAGGGAGTGCTGTCGTTCGTTCAACCCCAACTCTTTCAATCGATTTCCAATATAGTGGTAAGGGGTTCTTTGTTCTTTTTAATCTTTCTCCTTCCATTTTGGTTTGACAAAACCAAATGATTAACTTTGGTTCTTGGGTGTGGCTGAATCTTTTTAGGGCCTTAACCTTGTGTCTCTTTCGTTTGCAGCCAGTGTAAGGGAGCGTTAGGAATCTCTTGAGTTCTGATTATTCTAAGGTGAGGAGGTTATAATGTTTGGCTGAAGGCCACTTTGCTTAGGCTATGGCTATTAGGCCGAATCTAACATGGCTTTTGTAGGTGATTTCGACAATCTCAAAGTGCAAGCGAATAGCCTTCGGGTTCTAGTCGACTGTGGTAAGGGTATTCTTTTGTCAAGTGTTCATTTGGGTTTCGTTTAGATCTGAGTCAATATCTTAACGGGGTTTTCTGACTAAGATATTATTGATGGATGCGAGTACCAGCCAAGGGGAGAAAGGGGTCGGACACGTAGTCCCTACTCCTAAATAAAGGAAGCAGTCGATTTCTGTAGTCCGGGATTGGCCTCTGAGGTGTGGGCCAGCGTCAGAACAGGATCGTAGGCAGATAGCGGTAGTGTCAGTTAGGGATAGCGTCGACGTAGAGGGCGTGATTTTACGAGTTATCAAGTGTGTAATTAACACACTGTTTATTTTACTTGTCTAAATTAGTTAAGTAACATGAGTGGTAATCGAAATAGTGGCTGTGGTGATGCTATTACTTGATTTGGGTAATCTGGTACCAGGTTAGTATCTTTCTTATATCAAAATCATGGATGGATATATGTGGATCTTCGTAAGCATGTTAAGTTTGCACACCTAATATATTCATATAATTACATTGTCATTTCATCATAATATAATATTTGTGCATGGGGATCGGGATATATCTAATGAAGGAAAGGGTGTACATTTATGTACGTGGATTGATGTTAGCCTTGAGCTACATCGTGGATAGATGTTGGCTCTGTGCCTCATTATGGATTGGTGATGACCTCGAGTCACACTGTGGATATTGTGATTTAGTCACGTGGATCAATGGCTAGCCCACTAAGTGGACTTTAAGCAGCACGACTGCCAAAGAGGTGTGTAGCGGATGGAGGGTCGATTTAGTAATCCCCTGGTGTGTAATGGCAGGATATACGGGGGTGTGTAGCGGTTGGATACTAGGTTGGGGTTGGGTTAGCATTTTGCATCATCATGCATGGTATGTGGATAAATGTGTGGATGTGGGCCAAGCCCATTTGTGGAATACGTGTGGAATAATTGCACACTGAGTCGGTTTGACTCACCCTATTTTCCTAAAAACAATGCAAGTGATACGTGATTTTTGGACCGGGCTGAGTGGATTCGAGATGGCCATGCAGAAGTTGTTTTAATTATACATGCACTTTAGATTTTTAATTGCTTTTGGGTTAATTTTTATTATAATAAGGCCGCTTTAAGTATTTTGGAATTTTTATCATGGTTTTAAGTTGGTATTAAAACGGATTATGGATTAAAAAAATAATTGGAGACACTTGCAACCTAAAAAGCAAATTAAGGATTTCAAATTCAGACTTTTGATAGTAATTCATTTATTAAAATCCCTTCCAAACAATAACTCAACTTTTATACAAATGTGTAAGTTTTATTTCCCGAAAAAATATGATTTTCAAAACGATAAACCCTTATAGCTATATATATACGTTTTCAAACTTAACTTCACCCTCAAAGATAGATCTCTTTTCAAACTACTACTCAGTAAAAGCTGAATATCCGTTTTTCCTTAAAGACTTGACATGTGTTTTATTTTTTTATTTTTTTAAATCAAACTCATCACAAACCTTTTCCCCGTGACATTTCGAATCCGGCTGTAGTGTTTTGGGTCGGGTTTGGGGTGTTACAATTTGGTATCAGAGCCCAGGTTTCTAAACTCAATCTTTGGGTTTTGAGGCCCACAACATTTTCAAAATTGGTATTGAAAGTTAACTAAAAGAAATTTTTCATGAAACGGGTTTATGAAGGCATGGCACTCGAATCTTCCAGCCCAAGTCTGCCAGGTAAGTCTTCTAACTGTTGAATGAATTGGATGAAAGTGGGTATATGATGCATTGTCATGGATATTGATATAGATATTAGAAATGGGACAATCCCTTTAGAGACCGAAACCTTAGGGATGTGTGCTCTTTACGAAAGAATAACTTGAAATTTTTATGTCATAAAATTTTTCCTTTAATTAACAAAGTGGAAAGAAAACTAATGCATAAAATTTCTTAAAACAGATTAAGACGCAACGATAGACATGAGTTCTAGGGGACGTGGACGTAATATACGTGGGCGTGGTAGAGGTAGGATGACTGTATCAGAACCAGTAGGGTCCAGTCATGGTTCGGGGAATGAAACGACACCGCCAACTGTGGAAACTGAGTTTCAAGATCAGACAGGTGGAGACGATGCAGTATCTCAGGCCATGCTGTGGGTTTTAGAGAGAGTTATGGGATCAAACGTGGGTTCTGGGTCTAGGAAGTCCGTGTCTGAGTGACTTCGGTCGAATTAAGCTGAGGTATTCAGAGGTGTCTCTAGGGTCACTCCAAATATGGAGGAGTATTGGTTAGAAGCAGTCGAGAGGATCAAGGATGACCTGGACTGCACAGCTAAAGAGAAGTTAAAGGGCACTGTTTCTTTACTCCGGGATGAGGCCTACCAGTGGTGCCTTACTGTCAAAGAGGGTACTCCGGCAGATCGAGTGGATTGGGGTTTCTTTAAGATTAAGTCTAAGGGGAAGTATGTCGGAGCTAGTTATGTGGACGCACAGAGGAAAGAGTTCTTAAACCTAGTACAAGGAGGTAAGTCAGTAGCGGAATATGAGGCAGAGTTCTTACGGTTAAGTCGGTATGCCAGAGGGATGGTTGCTACCGATTACGAGCACTGCGTGAGATTTGAGGATGGGCTGCGAGATGAACTGCGGGTATTGATAGCTCCTCAGTGGGAGAGGGACTTTGCTACTTTGGTAGAGAAAGCTCAGATAGCAGAGGAGGTTAAGCAAACCGAGAGGCAGAATAGGGATAAGGATAGAGGCAGGAATAAGAGGGGTTTTGGACCATCAGGGTCTTCGGGGAGTTTTCAGAATAATCCCCGGGTTGAGGGTTCTGCTCACATTTCTATGCCGATTCTTTGGGAATCAGTCTGTCCAGTATGCTCGGTGTGGGAGGACCCATGTAGTCTTTGGGGAAGGGGTAAGGAGTGCTTGGTGTGGGTCCAAGGCTCACTTGGTTAAGAATTGTCCTCGGGATATGGATAGGGCTCTGACAAAGTGGGTCGGTATGTGCACTGTGAAGGGTGGTCAGCAGTGTCGAGGGGTCGAGTCCAATCGTGGAGAGAATAGTTTTGGCCGAGGTCGTGGAGCACTGGGCAGAGGTACTGGGGGCTCAGATGCAAGACAGCCTGGGTTGGTTTACGCAGCTAGACATCGTGAGGAGGGGGATGCACCAGATGTTATCACGGGTACGTTTTTCATTCTTGGGTTACCCTTTTGCTTTGATTGATGTTGGGTCAACTCACTCTTACATTGCTAGCATGGTGTCGGAACCTTGAATGTGAACTCGAGACTATCCCTAGGAAGATGGTATTTAGTCCTTTAGGGCAATCAGTAGTGGTAGATAAACTCTTTAGGGATGTGCCTTTAGAGGTTCGGGGTAGTGTTCCCAGTTGACTTGATGGAGCCGGATTCGAGAATTTGACTTGATCTTAGGCATGGGTGGTTAGTAAAGTATCATGCAAATTTAGGTCAGTCTGCTAAATGCATGTCGTTGAAGACTCAGGGACAATGAGGTTGTGGTGATAGGTGAGAGGAGAGACTACTTGTCTAACGTAGTGTCTGCGCTCTTAAGGCAAAGAAGATGGTGAAGAAGGGGTGCTTGGCTTTCTTGATGTTTGTTAGTGCTTTGGATGCTAAAGAAGCAGCTATGGGAGAGGTCAGGACAGTGAAGGAATTTGTGAATGTTTTTCTGGAAGAACTTTTAGGGTTGCCTCCAGATGGGGAGGTAGAGTTTGGAATTGACCTGTTGCTAGGTACCACGCCAGTGTCTATCGCTCCGTACAGAATGGCACCAAAAGAGTTGGTTGAGCTTAAAGCCCAGATCTAGGAGTTGTTAGATCGCAGTTTCATTTGACCCAGTGTGTCTCCATAGGGAGCACTGGTTCTGTTTGTAAAGAAGAAGGATGGGTCTATGCGTATGTGCATAGATTACCGTCAGTTGAATAAGCTGACGATCAAAAACAAGTACCCGCTGCCGAGGATAGACGATTTGTTTGATCCGCTTAAAGGGGCTACTGTGTTTTCGAAGATAGATCAAAGGTCGGGGTATCATCAGCTCAAGGTGAAGGAAGAAGATATCCATAAGACAGCTTTCCGGACTCGATACGGGCACAATGAATTCCTGGTAATGCCATTTGGGTTAACGAACGCACCAGCTGCGTTCATGGATATGATGAACCGGGTATTCCAACCCTACTTGGACCAATTTATCGTGGTGTTCATAGATGACATCCTGGTATATTCCAAGTCAGAGGAAGAGTATGACGCACATCTTCGAGTAGTGTTGTAGGTTTTGAGGGAAAAGAAGTTGTACGCCAAGTTTATCAAGTGCGAATTCTGGTTGAGGGAAGTCACTTTTCTGGGTCATGTAGTATCTGCAGAGGGAATAAGAGTGGATCCTCGGAAGACTGAGGCAGTATTGGATTGGAAACCCCCTAAGTCAGTGGTGGAGATTCGTAGTTTCTTGGGGTTAGCAGGCTACTATAGAAGATTTGTTGAAGGGTTTTCTTCAATAGCAGCACCTTTGATTAAGTTGTTGAGAAATGAGGTACCTTTTGTTTGGACAGATAAGCAGCAAGAGAGCTTCAAGAAGCTAAAGAGGGTTCTGATAGAGGCTCCGGTTCTGATTTAGCCTGTGGCAGGGAAAGATTTTATGGTATATTGTGATGCTTCTCATACCGGGTTAGGTTGTTACTGATGCAGGAAGGGAAAGTTGTTGCCTATACGTCTCGGCAGTTGAGACCACATGAAGCTAACTACCCGACGCATGATTCAGAGTTAGTCGCGGTGGTTTTCACCTTGAAGGTGTGGAGGCATTATTTGTATGGAGAGAAGTAGATGATCTACACGGACCACAAAAGCCTGAAGTATCTGCTGACTCAGAAGGAGCTGAACTTGAGACAGTGAATGTGGGTGGAGTTGTTGAAGGATTACGACTGTTCGATTGAGTACCACCCGGGTAAAGCAAATGTGGTGGCAGATGCGCTAAGTCAGAAAGTAGTATCGGATCTGAGAGTGATGTTCGCACATCTTAGTCTATATGATGACGGGAGCTTGCTAGCTGAGCTGTAGGTAAAGCCGACATGGTTGAGTCAGGTAAAAGAGAAACAGTTGGTGGATGATGTTTTGAGTGCTAAGCTTACACAAGTTCAGAATGGGGGATTAGAGGACTACAGTGTGAATGGCGACGGGGTTTTCTGCATTCGTGGTAGGGTTTGCATGCCAAAAGATGTGGAGCTGAGGTAGAAGATTCTTTGGGAATCGCATAGTAACCCTTACGCTATGCATACTGGAGGGGGTAAGTTGTATAGGGATCTACGAGATCAGTTTTGGTAGCATAGTTTAAAGCAAGAAGTTACGAATTTTGTGGGGAAGGGCTTGACATGTCAACAGGTCAAAGCTGAACACCAAGTGCCTTCGGGGTTGCTGCAACCAGTGAAGATTCCGCAATGGAAGTAAGAGAGAATCACCATGGATTTCGTTAGTGGGCTTCCTCTAACGCCGACTAAGAAAGATTCGGTATGGGTGATTGTAGATCAGCTGACAAAGTCCGCTCATTTCATACCTGTTCAGGTTGATTACTCTCTGCAGAGGTTGGCGAAGCTGTACGTAGCAGGAATTGTGAGACTGCATGGGGTGCTGGTATCAATCATATCAGATAGGGATCCTAGATTTAAGTCAAGGTTTTGGAGGGCATTACATCAGGCTTTGGGCACCAGGTTGGACTTTAGCACGGCATTTCATCCGCAGATAGATGGCCAGTCAGAAAGGGTGATTCAGGTGTTAGAAGATATGTTGAGAGGATGTGTTATCAACTTCAGGGGTAGTTGGGAAGAATTCTTGCCCTTAACAGAGTTCGCGTACAGCAATAGAACTAGGTGAACGCCATGTTTTGGGTCCAGAGATAGTGGTAGAGTCAGAGGAAAAGATCAAGGTAATTCGAGCTCGATTGAAGGAGGCATCGGATGCATGTAAGTCGATGCGATCTTAAGCTTAAAAGAGATAGAATTTGCGGTAGGTGATCGGGTTTTTCTGAAAGTTTCACCGTGGAAGAAGGTGATGAGATTTGGGCGCAATGGTAAACTGAGTCCCAAGTTTATAGGGCCTTACCGGGTTTTGAAGCGAGTTGGACCGATAGCTTATCAGTTAGAATTGCCTTCAGAATTGAAGCAAATGCATGATGTGTTCCACGTGTCAATGCTACGTCATTATCGATCGGATCTGTCTCACGTAGTGCCAGTGGAGGAAGTTGAGTTCAGGCTAGACTTGTCCTATAAGGAGGAGCCTATACAGATTTTGGAATGATATGTGAAGGTGCTTCGGAAGAAATCAGTTCCCCTAGTCAAGGTGTTATGGCGGAACCACAGATCGGAAGAAGCTTCGTGGGAGCCGGAAGAGGCAATGCGACAATAATACCCTCACTTATTTTGATCAGGTAATTTCGAGGCCGAAATTATTTTTAAGGGGGGTAGAACTGTAATATCCAGGATTTAGGGGTTATACATTTTAATTCATGTTCATGTGGTAGTATGTTTGTGTGTCTATTTGTATGTGTTTGGGGCTTGGAACCTTGGGGTGTAGCTAGAGGACTTAGGAAAATATTTGATTTTAAGCCTTAGGGGGAGAGCTAAGGAGTGGGCTTTAAAGGATTTTATGTGGTGTTTGTTGACTCAAGGAATCAAGCGGTAGAATGGCAAGGTAGCGCATGGGAGCAAGGGGGAGAGTTTGCGTCAAATGTGTTCCAAGGGGGAGAAGGTTCGAGCAGCATGAAGAGCATTTTGGAGCTTGTTTTTCCGTCAGGAGGAGGAGGAGTTGGAGTTGGGGTGGGCACTTGAAGATAGGAGGTTTGCAATGGTCAAACATTTCATATGTGTGGTGAAGAGCTAAACATGGAGTTTGAAGCATTCAAACACTTTCAAATGGGTGGATATGAGTAAAATTAGGAGGGAAATAAGGGATGAAGTGAGAGGTGTGAGAGTTGGCCGAAATAGGGGTTCTTGGTGGTGGCATTTTCGGTCATGTATGGGGGAAGTGAGTGCCGAATTTGCTTACTACTGGTAGTGTGCATCTTTTGTTTTTTCTTTCTCAAGTCTTATGCCGAAAAGTAGAGAGCATCTCGAGTTTTTTTTCTCTCTTTTTGGTCTCTTAACCGAAACCTTGGAAGACCATTGGGATTACTTTTGTTCAACTTTTACTTCCCTTCTTCAAAAGCCAAAAGTGCCATATTTCCTCTCATTTCCATTTGAAGTTCCATTCTTTTCTTGTAGCCTCTCTAGCCGAACCACAATTCTCCCTTCTCCTCTCTTTTCTTTTTCATCTTTTTCATCTCGACAGCCTTAAACCTTCATTCCTATCTCAAGAGCCGAATCTACCCCTCACTTTCTACCATAACCGAACCCTTTTGATCATAGCTGACCCTTCTTGTGTTCATTGACTGTAAGCCATTTCTTGACCGGACTCTTTCTACTATTTCTTCTTGAATCTATTTTCATTTCATTCTGTGGGGGTTTGTTTAATCTTTGGTTTTTATCAAAGACGTATATTTCACTTATCGGTGGTAACACTTCTGTTGGTTTTTCGTCGAGGAGCACCGTCGCTCGCTCAATCCCAACTCTTCCAATCGATTTCCAATATAGTGGTAAGGGGTTCTTTGTTCTTTTAATCTTTCTCCTTCCATTTTGGTTTGACGAAACCAAATGATTAACTTTGGTTCTTGGGTGTGGTGAATCTTTTTGGGGCTTTAACCTTGTGTCTCTTTTGTTTGCAGCCCAAGTAAAGGAGCGTTAGGAATCTCTTGAGTTCTATTATTCTAAGGTGAGGAGGTTATAATGTTTGGTCAAGGCCACTTTGCTTAGGCTATGGCTATTAGGCGAATCTAACATGGCTTTTGTAGGTGATTTTGACAATCTCAAAGTGTGTTTAATATCCTTGGGTTCTAGTCGATCGTGGTATGGTATTCTTTTTCAAGTGTTCATTTGGGTTTCGTTTAGATCCGATTCAATATCTTAACGGGTTTTCGACTAAGATATTATTGATGGATGCGAGTCCCAGCCAAGGGGAGAAAGGGGTCGGACACGTATTCCCTACCCCTAAATACAAGAAGCGATCGATTTCTGTGGTCCTGGATTGGCGTCCGAGGTGTGGGCCGGTCGTAATAGGATCGAGATGATAGCGGTAGTGTCAGTTAGGGATAGCGTCGACGTAGAGGGCGTGATTTTACGAGTTATCAGGTGTGTAATTAACACACTGTTTATTTTACTTGTTTAAATTAGTTAAGTAACATGAGTGGTAATCGAAATAGTGGCTATGGTGATGCTATTACCTGATTTGGTTAATCTGGTACCAGGTTTGTGTCTTTCTTATATCAAAATCGTGGATGGATATATGTGGATCTTCGTAAGCATGTTAAGTTTGCACACCTAATATGTTCATATAATTGCATTGTCATTTCATCATAATATAATATTTATGCATGGGGATCGGGATATATCTAATGAAGGAAAGGGTGTACATTTATGTACGTAGATTGATGTTAGCCTTGAGCTACATCATAGATTGATGTTGGCTCTGTGCCTCATCGTGGATTGTTGTTGGCTCTGTGCCTCATCGTGGATTGATGTTGGCTCTGTGCCTCATTGTGGATTGGTGATGACCTCGAGTCACACTGTGGATTTTTGATTTAATCGCGTGGATCAGTGAGTAGCCCACTAAGTGGACTTTGAGCAGCATGACTGCCAAAGAGGTGTGTAGCGGATGGAGGGTCGATTTAGTAATCCCCTGATGTGTGGTGGCAAGATATACAGGGGTGTGTAGCGGTTGGATACTAGGTTGGGGTTGGGTTAGCATTTTGCATCATCATGCGTGGTATGTGGATATATGTGTGGATGTGGGCCAAGCCCATTTGTGGAATACGTATGGAATAATTGCACACTAAGTCGATTTAACTCACCCTATTTTCCTAAAAACAATGCAGGTGATACGTGATTTTTGGACCGGGCTGGAGTGGATTCGAGGTGGCCATGCAGAAGTTGTTTTAATTATACATGCACTTTAGATTTTTAATTGCTTTTAGGTTAATTTTTATTGTAATAAGGCCGCTTTAAGTATTTTGGAATTTTTATCATGGTTTTAAGTTGGTATTAAAATGGATTATGGATTAAAAAAATAACTGGAGACACTTGCAACCTAAAAAGCAAATTAAGGTTTTGAAATTCGGACTTTTGATAGTAATTCGTTTATTAAAATCCCTTCCTAATAATAACTCAACTTTTATACAAATGTGTAAGTTTTATTTCCCGAAAAAATACGATTTTCAAAATGATAAACCCTTATAGCTATATATATACGTTTTCAAACTTAACTTCACCCTCGAAGACAGATCTCTTTTCAAACTACTACTCAGTAAAAGCTGAATATCTGTTTTTCCTTAAAGACTTGACATGTGTTTTATTTTTTTTTTTAAATCAAACTCATCACAAACCTTTTCCCCATGACATTCCGAATCTGGCTGTAGTGTTTTGGGCCGGGTTTGGTAATCATAATGTTAACATGTATTCCATCATCTATTTAACCATGAACTCAATTCTTTCATATGTTCAATGCATATTCAGTTTCCGTACATACCTGTATTGATACGTATCTATTCTCATCATTTCATATCTTCGATATACCCGTTGAACCATTTGGAATAATATAGGATACTCGAGAATCTCGCACCCTAAGTGCCAATATATACATAGTCAAAGGTATCTCAATAAATCTTGCACCGAAGTGCCAATACATAGCCGAAGCCATCTCAATATCATATCTCAATAATGCTCACTCTCGAGCTATCAACGAGTCTGCTCACACAAGTTAACGATCATGACTTAACTACACGGTGTTGCTCACACAAGCTGACGAGAATCCATAACACATGCTGGAATAATCCCAGCCACCGGTAGGACCTACGGACCAGCACCCAAAACAATAATAACCCCTAATGACATGTCATTCGTATCCTAATCTATTCTTAAGGTTCAATCGGGATTTCCAATGTCGAATCTTCATCGAATAGGTCTTCAATATCATATTCACAATTTATGCAATATTAAAGCATTTAAAACACAAATATAACAACACTTATTGCATACAAACTTACCTCGAATGTAAAAATGGCGAATTAAGTTGATTAATCCGAAACCTTATTCTTTCCTCAATCTAAATCCGCACTTCACCTTTCTTGATCTAAATATAATAAAAATTAACTTATTTAATAATCTCTCTATTCAATTTAGTCCAATATACACTTTAAAGCCACTTTACACTTTTGCCCCTAATATTTCACATTTTTACAATTTGGTCCTTATTTCATAAAATCACAAATTTATACAATTCAATCAAAACCCATGCTAGAAAAATTTCAATTAGGTCCCTAACATTCCATATTTTTCATTTATTTCATAATTTAACCACAAAATTTACACATTTCATAATTTAATCCCTAATTGGACTTTTCACTAAAAATCACTTTATAAATGTTGTTTATCTCACAAAAAGCATGCATTTTCTACTATTAAACATCAAAATACATCAACATTAACTAATGGAAAAACCCTATACCTTTAATAGTTTTGCAAAATAGTCCTTCGGCTAGCTAGATTAAGCTGCAACGATCTCAAAAATATAGAAATCATTAAAAACGGGACAAAGACCACTTACAATGCAAAGAAAAGAGGTTGGCCAAACCTCAGCTATGGATTCCTTGATAATTTCGGTTATGGATGATAAAATGAAGAAGATGGACACATTTTTCTTAAGTTATTTTAACATTAATTACTAAATTACAAAATTAACCTTAAGTTAAAACATTAAAATTACTTAATGCATGTCCATATATGTCCACTCATATTAAAAATGGTATATTTACCATATAAGGACCTCCACTAATTAATATAATAGCCATTTAATACCTCTATCTATTAGAACACCACTTTCATACTTTATGCGATTTAGTCCTTTTTATCAAATTGACCATTCAAACAATAAAATTTCTTAACGAAAATTTCACACAAACATACTATCATCCTATAGACATTAAAATAATAATAATATAATTATTTTTACTTTGGATTTGTGGTCCCAAAATCACTATTTTGATTTGACTAAAAACGGGCTATTACATTCAAGGTGTGATGGGATGGTCGGAGTTGGTGTGAAGAGGATGGGGGTAGGATTCTAATTATCTGATTTGTATATCTGACTCTATTATTTGCACATGAAATGGGCATGAGCCCGAAAGTGCATCTGATTGTATGTGAGGTTTCTGCATGTTTGCATGTCTATTTCTGTTGGTTTACACACTGAGTTTACGTAAACTCACCTCTTTTTATCCGTTCTGTTCAAGTAATCCAAAGACTTAGATGGATCGGTGTGGTAGAGTCTTGCAATGACCACTAGTCTACGAAGCAAATTTAAATAAAGGTTTTATTTACTTAAAGGATATTTCTGGGAGTTTTGTACTAATTGGACTCTCCGGACTGTTGATTAAATTTCTGGGATTTGGATTTTTGTTTAATATTTTGTTTGGACAACTCGCTAAAAACACGATTTTTGCTAAAACAAAGGTTTTTTAAAATACAAATTGCCTTCTTGAAATACAACGATTTTCGTAAGCTTCTACTATTAAACATGTTTTAAGGCAAAATAATTAATTGAATAAACGTTTTGAAAATGGTTATAAGCAAATAAGAGTTGAAAAATTGCTTTATAGTATAAACTTCGTTAATAAAGCCTATTCTTTGTGAGGTCTCCGGATTCGGCTATAACGTCTAGGCCGGGTTTGGGGTGTTACAAAAATAGTAGGAAAATTACCAATAAAACAACAGTTATACAATATATAAACAATAACAATAAAATAGTAATAATATAATAGTGAAATGACAGCAAAACAATGGAGAAACAACAGTTTTTTTTACAAATTTAGGCCAGGCCCGGGCCAAAAAGACCTTACCTAAGGCTCATCCCACTTTCTATACAAACTTTTTTTTTTCAAGCTCATTTTTTGAGCCTATATTTTTGCCCAAACTTTCCCAATTTTTAGGTGCGCCCATGAACAACTCTACTTAGAAGATGCAAAAAAGCCATTCATATTTCCGTGAAGTTACTATTCATCATCAAAAGGTATTATTTACATCCTGTAATAGTATTATTTATTATCCAATATTTTTGGAATGTTAGACCAAACTTAAATTGACAACTTGCAGATATCTTGTGTGGGTATATTTGTTGTCATCTCAAGTTGTGATTGATAGATAATGATGCTTGTCGATCGCTAAAACTCCACTGGCTACAAGTAATTTTTCTTGTAAAGTGGGTGGCTCTTCGTCAGCTTCTTAATTTGTTTTTATTTTGAAAATATTTCAGAATATTAAATAATTTCACAAGTCGATTTGGACATGTGTTGTCTTAAGTTGTATATGTTTTTTATTTGTTTTTCCATTGTTTATTAAGTCTTCAGTTTTAGAAGTTTTTGTCTACTCTTGTAGCACAGTTTTTAGTCTTGCTTATGTATGTAATCTTAATTTTACAAGTGATTTTAGGGATGGTTTTGTTGTCGTCCTCTATAGTTTGGTGAATGCTCGATTATTTTGTCGATTTTTGCTCGCCGTTTTGGACCATTTGGGGCTAATTTTCTTATCGTGTTAAGTGCTTGTAATCACTCCAGATATGTCGTGCTTGAATTGTGACAAAGCCAATTATCAACGTGTTATAATGTTTTATTGATGCTGACGCTAAAGCCTTTGTTGTGTTGTTGGAGCTTGTTCTTCATCATCTACAATGAGTGTTTGTTATTTTTTTCCCTTGATTGTATGGTTCCATTCATTAAATGAATTAATGAATTTACGCTTCAAAAATATATATAGTAAGCTTATTTTTTATGTAATTTTAATATCTAAAATATGGTTTATATATTTAAATTAAAATTTACAAATAATTTATATTAGTTGCTTAAAATATTTAAAATGTATATTCCATATATCAAAATATTAATAATGAATTACAATAAAATATGTTTTATATTTTATTATAATTTAAATTGATATATTTTATATATTATAATATTAACAAATTTAAAGATAATTTAAATGTGGAATTTTTACTTTACATCATAATGTCTTAAATGGAGTTTTATCTTCTTCAAATATTTTTTGGCGGCAATTCTAAAGGATTAAATCTTAAATTAAACTCTTCAAAAACCATCTTCTAACACCCCTTACCGTGCCCAATGCCGGAACAGGATACGAGGCATTATCGGACTTAACTTGCTCAAACATACATTATCGGGCCATAGAATTTCTTTTCAAACTTAAAACTTTTCATTCATATCCATAACATCCTTATTATGGGCCTACGAGGCCCTAAACATACATATGGGAGGTTTCGGAATTAATTTGGAAACTTTTATGCTCTTAGAAAATTTTTACCTAAACAGGTGCCACACGCCCATGTGGGCAGGCCGTGTAGTCACAGACGCCCATGTCCCTTGCCCGTGTCGAATTTAATTTTTATTTCGAACCTATAAGGGTTTTTACACGGCCGGACACACGCCCGTGTCAATGGCCCGTGTCTCTCACACGGCCTAGACACACCGTGTCCTCACCTGAGTGTCAAAAATTAGCATTTTGTTTATGACGTTAGCAACTTCTCAAGGGGTACATGGCCTAGGCACACGCCCATGTCTTGGTTCGTGTGATGAATCAAATTCTCATAAATTTGGTGCAGGGGACACACGGCCTATCAACACACCCATGGGGTTTACCGTGTGTCACACACGCCCGTGTGTCTAGCCAATATGGACAATTAGAAGGCTATTTACCAAGCCAATTGCCACCCTAAAACATAAACACGCATATACCAACACAAGCAATACATGATAAGATAATAACACCCTATAAAGAACCACTAATCATCATTCAAACACTTCACATTTTACCTCATCATTTGCATAAACTTTCCTTTCATAAAACTTATCATGATTAAAATATGAATCTTGACAAATATTGGCCAATTCCCTATGTCCGTATACAAAATGAGTGTATAACATTAGTAGCCAACACTTTGGCTCTCAAATATGACATAATACAAAATGACCAAGTTCCTATACATGCCATACCCAAAATAAATCAACTTTACTATACCAAAAGAATGATTGATAATGTGACCCGAGCTCCGACGTTCTACGATCCCTGAGCTAGCTTGGCGATACTATAAGGAAAAAGGAAAAGAGAGGGGTACGCATATAGCTTAGTAAGTTTGCATGAATTAATATAGCAACATAAATACTCATAATAAAATCCATTCATCATGGAACATTAGCAACACAAGTTCTCAAGTACTTTGACATACTTACTCATACTTATTCTTACCCATCATATATCACATTATGGATTTCATAACTCGTATTTTACTCATGGTACCAGATTACTTCAAAGACATAATTTAGCACTTATGCTAACTTGAACATATACTTAAATCATCATCATCCTTAACATAAATGGAACTCATTATCATCCTTGTATAGTTTATCTCTATAGCATCTTTGCATACTTAGCTTTTTTGCCCGTTGAACTACTCGGAATATCAGAGGATACTTATCTCATCATACATGTATCATGATGGCAAAGCCATATCCCAGATATGGTCTTACATGGGATCACATCTTGATGCCGATGTCATATCCCAGATATGGTCTTACACGAGATCTCTTAGCTCGATGTCGATGCCATGTCCCAGACATGGTCTTATATGAGATAGTACATAGATGTTGATGCCATGTCCCAGACATGGTCTTACACGAGATCTTCCTTTGGTGCGGAAGCCATGTCCCAGACATGGTCTTATACGGGACCTTCCTTATTCGATCCTGATGCCATATCCCAAACTTGGTCTTATACGGGATCTACATTTGGTGCCGATGCCATGTCCCAGATATGGTCTTATACGGGACTGATATTCGGTGCCGATGTCGTGTCCCAAACATAGTCTTATACTGGACCTTCCTTATCTCATTTGTGACATCAGTATCCTTGCTATTCCGAATGTTCAACCGGGACTTCAACTTAACATAATTTCATCATACTCTTATCGAGGCATCATTAGTCGATTTCATAGAAATAATATTCATTTCACATAATATCTAGAAATTAAAAATCCAAAAACATTATGTAGCTTTAATTTCACACAAACTTACCTTGGTACTCAAAATGTGTGCAGATGTTCGATTTAGTCCGACACTTTGTACTTGCCTCGATTTCAATTCGGGCTTCGTGTTTCTTGATCTATAATAACAATTTCACTTGTTTAATACTCACATTGACTAAATTGACTCATGAATCACATTTTGGCAAAATTTACAATTTTGCCCCTAAAATTTCACATAATTACACTTTTGCCCCTAGGCTCGTAAAATGATTTTCATTCAACTTTCTTGTATTTCAAGCCTAGCCGAATCATTTTCTTAACTATAGAAGCCTCTAATTCCCACTATTTCACTCATGTATGACCATTTTTATAACTTTTACAGTTTGATCCTTTTATGAAATTTTCATGAAAATCACTTAAAAAAATATGTTCATCATACATCAAACTTTCATCTTCTTCCATAAAACATCAAAATACATGCATGTCATACATGGGTAAATTTTTTAACATCAACCCTAGCTCAAAATATAGCTAGAAATAGCTAAATCGAGCTACGAGGATATCAAAAATACGAAGAACATTAAAAAAGGGCTAGGATGCACTTACTATCAAGCTTGGAAGTTGAAGAAACCCTAGCTATGGAGAGCTTGGTATTTTCGACCCTAGCTTGAAGAAGATGAGCAAATTTTGCTTCATTTTTCCCTTTTTAATCTTTTATTAACCAAATGACTAAAATACCCTCAAGTCCCTTTCTTGAGATTTTTCCTTCCCATGTCCATTTTTGTCCATCTTAACATATAATGGTCTAATTGCTAAATAATGACTCCTAATAATTTTTATGATGCTATTTCATACTTAAATCTTCTAGAATCTCATATTTTCTAATCTTTGCAATTTAGTCCTAATGGACAAATTAATCACTAATAAATAAAATTTCCTCATGAAATTTTCACACAATCATGCAAACACATCATAAGTCTCATAAAAATCATAAAAAACATATTTCTACTTCAAATTTGTGGTCTCGCACCACTATTCTGACTAGGCCCTAAATTAGGCTATTATAATTTTTCCTAGGGATTTTCGTCCCCGAAAATCTTATCAGTAAAAAAGTTTGGGTACTGGTTCCTCATAGCCTCATTGGGCTCCCATGTAGCCTCTTCTACCCCATGTCTTTGCCATAATACTTTCACAAATCTATACTCTTATTCCTTAACTATTTGACTTTCCGTGCTAAAATCTTTACCGTTTTATCGCCATATGTTATGTCGGGTTGAATTCCAACCTCTGTAGGTGTGATTACATGTGAAGGATCTGACCGGTAACGACGTAACATAGACACATAAAACACATCACGAATCTTTTCCAATTCAAAAGGCAAAGCCAATCGATAGGCTACCAGCCCTATCCTCTCGGTGATCTCATATGGTCCGATAAAACGCGAACTCAATTTGCCTTTCCGACCGAATCTGAGAACTTTCTTCCATGGTGACACTTTCAAGAATACTTTATCACCGACTTGAAATTCAATCTCTTTTCTTTTCAAATTAGTAGGATTTTTGTCTATTAGAAGCAGCTTTTAAACAATCTCGAATCACCCTTACCTTCTTGTAACGCCCCAAACCCGGCCCAAAACACTACTACCGAATTCTAATGCTCTTGAAAAAAACATTAGGTTGAAAAACATCTTGAAGTTCAGAGTTAATTGGAAACGAGTCCCTCTTTTCCATTAAATTTCTTAAGAAAAACCGAGTAAAAACTTTTAATAAGTCTTTAAGATATGAAACTGTCATAACTTGAAACTTTGTTTGCAACTAATAATCCAGGTCTAGTCTAACATAACCACATTGAAACCCAAAATAATTAAATGGCCTTATTACATCAAAACATCCCATATAAACTGAAATTAAAATATAAGTTTCTAAACATAAAAACCGCGTCTGCATGGCCATCTCGAATCCCATCCAACCCGGTCCAACATCACGATCCACCTGCATTGTTTGGTAAAAATTGGGTGAGTCAACAGACTCAGTGTGTAATTAGTCCACAGATTTCCACATATGGGCTTGGCCCAAAACCACACCAATTCACAAATCAGATAATAATGCAAAATGCACCCAACCCAGCCTAGGGTCAATCCTCTACACACCCCCGTATCCAACCACCACACACCAGGGGATTACTAAATCGACCCTCCAACCTCTACACACCAATTCAGAAAATTATGCCATCCACCAAGTGGTCGAGCCACTGGTCCACGTGATCAAATCACAAAATAATCCACAACGTGACCATAGTCAACGTCAATCCATGTGAGGCCCGTATCCATCACTAATCCACGTACATAAATGTACACCCTGTCCTTCTTTCAGATATACAAATCCTGCCCCATGATTATGCAACATACAATAGTGATGTGATGAAATAATGCATGTTCATATTATTCAAACATACCACACATATATACAAAGAATAACCACAATTTTATCACTTTTACCATCGACCGATTATCGACATACCCACTAAGGGTAACCATCCCATTATTGCCATCGCACTAATCATCATATTTATAACACACACAATAATTGAGACATACTTGAGAAATTGCGTAGTAACTACAAATCTGATAACCCGAAGGCTCTTTTTTTTTACTCCCCACTTGTCAATTGCCCTAAAAGATCATAGTCGAATCGGCTAGTCACTAACACTTACTATGGCCTTGGCCGAATATTAATGCCCTCTTACCTCATGGATCTTAATCCAAAAATCGCCACTTGCTTTATGAAGATGTCAAAATCCTACATGGTACATGTTAGGGTCACCTATTGCACAAGATCTATGATAATGGCCCTTGGTCGAATACTACACATGGCTTACCTTGGATTGTGAAACTCAAGATCTCCTCCTTGTAGTCGACAATAACAAAATCCCAAAATTCCTCTTCAAAGATTCGGCCAAAGAGAGGGAAAGGAATTAGTTCCTAGATTTCGGCCAATCTAAAAGAAAGAGGAAGGAAAATCGAATAACATTTGATCTTACCCCTAATGATGAAATCGACTGCACCCTTGCCTGACCCCACAGAGATTCGGCTATATAGGCTAGATGTTGATCAATAGGTTTCGACTTTTGGGGTTTAATGAACAATCGGCTAGGGATTATTTGTGTATTCAACTTTTGATGGATTTGTGAAAAGAAGAAGAGAGTAAAGGTCAACAAGGCTCGGCTATGGCTCTCCAATGGTGATGGGATATTCGGCCACAAAAGAAAAAGGTATAAGCTTAAGGTTGAGAAAAGAAAAGGAGACTTAGAAGAAGGCTATTAGTATTTCGGCACTCACACCCTCTACCAAAGCCTCAAAATCGATTATGCACCCCTTAGAGTCCAATATTCGGCCAACTCATCTCTCACTCCCTTATCCATTGATCCCCTCCATCTTAGCCAAATCCTCAAGCTCTCCCACCCCATCCATACCTCCTCCTTCCTAGAGTCCACTTGTCATCCAACCCCCTTCCTCCCTGACGAAAAAAACAACTCCACAAGTGCTCCCCTTGCTGCTCGAACCTAGGCCCCCTTTGCACTGCTTATGGCGTCACTATTTAAGGCTTTAAGTGGCGCCTCCTTGCCATTTTAACAAGCCCATTTTTATGTCCAATTTCCCCTACAAATTTCCTTAAGGCCTCCTTTGCCTAGCTCCCCCTTTAAAACTAAAAATCTAATATTTTCTAAGGCATTCTCCTACACTCTAGAGTTCCCAAAGTCTCCTAAACACATTCAAAACACACATAGGCATACTACCACATGCAATTAAGCAAAATGCACAAGCCCTAATTCTTGATATTACAGCTTCTACCCCTTAAAATAATTTCGACCTCAAAATTACTCGGCTAAAATAAGTGAGGGTATTGTCGTCAGATCGCTTCTTTCCGCTCCCACGAAGCTTCTTTCGATCCATGGTTACACCATAATACTTTGACTAGAGGAACTGATTTCCTACGCAAGACTTTCATATCCCGCACCAGAATTTGAATTGGTTCTTCCTCGTAAGACAAGTCTAGTCTCAACTCCACTTCTTCGACTGGAACCACATGAGATGGATCCGATTGGTAACGACATAGCATCGAGACATTGAATACATCGTGCAACTGCTTTAGCTCCGAAGGCAACTCCAGTTGATATGCCACTGCTCCAACCCGCTTCAAAACCCGATAAGGCCCTATAAACCTGGGACTCAGCTTTCCCTTGCGACCAAATCTCATTACCTTCTTCCACGGCGACACCTTTAAAAACACATAGTCACCTACTGCAAACTCTATCTCTTTCCGCTTAAGATCTACATATGAATTTTTCCTGTCAGATGCCTCCTTCAACCGTGCTCGAATTACCTTAACCTTTTCTTCTGACTCCTCTACCATCTCTGGTCCCAAAACACGACGTTCCCCTAGCTCCGTCCAACAAGTAGGTGTCCAACACTTTCGTCCATACAACGCTTCGTACGGTGCCATTTGAATGCTCGCTTGGTAGCTGTTGTTGTATGCAAACTCCGCTAAAGGCAAGAATTCCTCCCAGCTTCCTCTAAAATCTATCACACATCCCCTCAACATATCCTCTAATACTTGGATTACTCGCTCCGACTGGCCGTTCGACTATGGATGAAATGCCGTACTGAAGTCTAACTTGGTCCCCAATACCTGATGTAGTGCCTTCTAAAATCGAGACATAAACCTCGGGTCCCTATCCGAGATAATCGACACTGGCAGTCCATGCAGTCTCACAATTTCTACCACATACAGCTTTGCCAACTTCTGTAAAGAATAATCAACCCGCACTGGGATGAAATGTGCAGACTTTGTCAACCGATCTACTACTACCCGTACCGAGTCTTTCTTAGTAGGCATAAGGGGAAGCCCACTAACAAAGTCCATGGCGATTCTCTCCCACTTTCACTGCAGAATCTTTATCGACTGAAGTAACCACGAGGGTACCGTGTTCCGCTTGACTTGTCGACACGCTAAGCACTTCCTACAAGCTCGTGACTTCCCGCTAAGACCAAAGCCACCAAAATCGATCCCGTAGATCTCTCAGACAACTTGCTTCCTCTAGGATGCATAGCATAGGGGCTACCATGCGATTCCTAAAGAATCCTCCGCCTAAGCTCTTTATCCTCCCAAGCATATGGATCTTGCCCTTGAAACACAACACCACATCGCTCACACCATAACTTTCCAATCCCCATCCCGCACTTGTCGTAGCTTAGCACTTAGATCATCGCTCACCAACCTGCCTTTCTTTCACCGACTCACCCATGTCGGTTTCACTTGTAACTCGCTAGCAAACTTCCATCGTCAGACAAAGCTAAGATGTGCAAACATCGCCCTCAGATCCGACACTACTTTTCGACTTAGGGCATCCGCCACCACATTTGTCTTGCCGGGTGATACTCTATAGAACAATCATAATCTTTCAACAACTCTACCCACCTTCGCTATCTCAGATTCAGCTCCTTCTGAGTCAACAGATACTTAAGACTCTTGTGGTCCGTATAAATCACCGACTTCTCTCCATATAAATAGTGCCTCCACACCTTAAGCGTAAAAATCGCAGCAGCCAACTCCAAGTCATGCGTTGGGTAATTAACCTCATGAGGCCTTAATTACCGAGACGCATAGGCAACAACCTTCCCTTCTTACATAAAGACACATCCCAATCCTGTATGGGAAGCATCACAATACACCACAAAGTCCTTTCCTACCTCAGGCTGAATTAAAATCGGAGCTTCAATCAAAACCTTCTTCAATCTCTCAAAACTTTCCTGCTGCTTGTTTATCCACACGAAAGGTACCTCCTTTCTTAAAATTTCGTCAGTGGTGCGGCTATAGATGAGAACCCTTCTACAAATCTCCTGTAGTAGCCTGCCAATCCCAAGAAACTGCGAACCTCTACCACCGACCTAGGTGGTTTCCAATCTAACACCGCCTCAATCTTCTTGGGATCTACCCTTATCCCTTCCGCAGACACCACATGACCCAGAAAAGCAACCTCCCTCAACTAGAATTCGCACTTGCTGAATTTGGCATACAGCTTCCTTTCCCTTAACACTTACAACACCACCCGGAGATGCTCATCGTGCTCCTCCTCAGACTTAGAATACACCAAGATGTCGTCTATGAACACAATGACAAATCGATCCAGGTAGGGTTGGAAAACCCGATTCATCATATCCATGAATGCAACTGGGGCATTCGTCAACCCAAACGGCATCACTAGGAATTCATAATGCCCGTATCGAGTCTGAAAGGCTGTTTTATGGATATCCACCTCCTTCACCTTGAGTTGGTGGTATCTCAACCTTAGATCTATTTTTGAAAATATCGCAGCCCCCTTAAGCTGATCGAACAAGTCATCTATTCTTGGCAATGGATACTTGTTCTTGATGGTCAGCTTATTCAGCTGCCGATAATCTATGCACATCCGCATAGACCCGCCCTTCTTCTTTATTTAATAAGACCGTGCTCCCCATGGAGACACACTGGCCGGATAAACCCACAATCAAGCAATTCTCGGATCTACGCCTTGAGCTCAACCAACTCCTTTGGTGCCATTCTCAGACGGAGCGATAGATACCGGCACTGCACTGCAACAAATCAATCCCAAATTCCACCTCGCGATCCGAGGCAACCCGGCAGCTTCCTTCAAAAACATCCCCAAACTCTTTCACCGTCTCCGACCTCACCCATCGCGCTCTCTTAGCCTCCAAGGCACTAACAAGCATCGGAAAAGCCACACATCCTTTCCTCACCATCTTCTCTCGCTTTAGGGCGGACACTACATTCGACAAGTAATTTCTTCGCTCCCCTATCACTACAATCTCTTTGTCATCGGAGTTTTCAATGACATGCACTTATCAAGACAAATTCAGATTCGATGATACTTTATTAGTCAATCCATGCCTAATATTAGGTCAAACTCCCGAATGGTAGTTCCATTAAGTCACCGAAACACTACCCTTGAACTTCTAAAGGCACGCCTCTAAAGAGTTTATCTACCACTACAGATTGCCCTAAAGGATCGAAAGTATACCATTTTCCTAGAGATAGTTTCGAGTTCACTTCCAAAGTTCCGACACCACACTAGCAATGTACGAATGAGTTGGCCCAACATCAATTAAAGCCATAAAGGGTAATCCGGTAATAAGGAATGTACTCGTGATAACATCTGGTGCATCTCCCTCTTCACGACATTTGGTGGCATACACCAACCCCGGTCATCTCACACCGAACCCCCAAAGACTCCGCTCGGTGCTCCACGACCCTACGAACCATTCCTCCATGGTTCGAACCACGACCCTCGCTGCTCACCGACCACCTCGCCTCGACTAAACATATCCTCGCCCACCGTCTCGAGCCCTTTCCATCTCCCGAGGACAGTTCCTAACCAAATGAGCCTTGGACCCATACTGAAAACATTCCTTATTCTGCCCCCAGCACTCTCCTGCATGAGTTCTCCCGCATTTAGCACATGGACGACTCTGGTTCCCGGCAACTGGTACTGGTGCACGAACAGAGTTCTCAACCCTTGGTCTTTTCTGGAAACCCCCAGATGATGCTGACGGCCCAAAACTCCTCTTATTTTGGTTTCTATCTCTATCCCTGTTCTGTCTCTCGGTCCTCTTGACCTCCTCAGCTATCCGAGCTTTCTCTACTAGAATAGCAAAGTCCCTTTCTCTCTACGGGGCAATCAACACTCACAGCTCATCTCTTAGTCCATTTTCAAATCGGACACACCTCTCATAATCAGTAGCCACGATGCCCTAAGCATACCTGCTCAATCACAAAAATTCTACCTCATACTCAACAACCGATTTACCACCTTTCACCAAATTGAAAACGCCTTCCTTTGTGCGTCCACATAACTAGCTCCTACATACTTTCCCTCAAACTTGATCTTAAAATGACCCCAGTCCACTCGATCCGCAGGAGTACCTTCCCTAACTGTGAGCCACCATTGGTAAGCCTCGTCCTGGAGCAACGAGACAACACCCTTTAGCTTCTCCTCAAGATTGAAATCCAAATCGTCCATGATCCTTTCCATCGCCTCCAACCAAGATTTCGCCACGCTCGAGCTACTCCCGATACCCTCTAAAACCTCACTCCATTCGCTCTAAGTCTCTCGATATCGACTTTCGAGCCCCATTTCCCAGACTCGCCCACCACTCGCTTAAAACTCGCAAAGATAGCTGCGACATATCGCCCTCTCCTCCTCCGCCTCGCTCTTGAAATTTTGCCCTATACCAAGTAAGTGCTTCATTTTGGAACCCCGACTGCATCCAATTGGTTTCGACACGGTCATTCTCGCTTCTACCACGCCCTCGACATTGCGCCCACATCCCCTAGAGCTCACGCTCACGTCGTGATTTAGTCTACTTAAGAATTTTATGAATCGCTTTTTGTTCCACCGATTTATCGCGAATGATCTTATGTTTAATAGTTCTAGAAAGTGGTTCTTTCAATTCATACATACACACGCCTCAAGTCTATTCATCCAATCATCATCATTCATGAACTTGCTCATCACAAAAAAGTGTTGTGGTTTTATTGTTGTTGTTCTCCACTACCCAAGGGTATTTTCAAATTTGTCCTATAGGGTATTTTGGTAATTTTCCAAATCGTAGTATTTGAAAATTTCACAAAATAGAGATTTTGATATTTTTATGTAATAAGAATACTTGGTAAGAAGATTCAAGGGTAATATGGTAATTTTATAAACCGAGGTATTTTTGTAATTTTACAAACCAGAGTATTTCGATAATTTTGCAAAATATGGTTCCGTGGTTTTTCAAAATAAGGGTATTTTGGAAATTTTTAATTGGGGTACTTTAGCAACTTTCCTCATCGAGGTATTTTGGTAATTCAACAAAGTTAGGGGTAATTTGGTTAATTTGCAAATCAGGGGTATTTTGGTCATTTTTGAATCAAGGGTTCTTTGGCAATTTTGAAACCAAGGTTTGATTTAAGGATTATTCAAAACAAGGTGACTGGTCCCTTTCGGGTTTTAGTTATAGATTTTAGCCCGTGATTAAGTCCTCTTGGTCAGGGTGAACCGTCACTACGCACCAGGTAGGATTCGAGCGGAGAGGAAGTGAGTCACTAGGACCGCTTAAATACCAAGCTCCCACTGAATCCAATCCTAGACATGCGCACAACGGTTGCCACACCCTTATCTCGGTGACTCAGTCACAAGTTTGTTTGGTTAGACTTTAAATTTTATGTAATCCGGTGTTGGGGTAGACTAATCCTAGGGTTCAGTAATTCCTAATCTACTAATCTACGTCCCTATAATTCCCACATACAAATCACAAAAGGGTTAGGGGTACTTACCTGGTGGACTTCAGCCGGACGATTCGAGTGCCATGCTCTACAAAACCCTTTTTCCTAAAAATTTTCTTTGACCCACTAAAACACAAAATGAAAGCGTTTATGGGCTTCAGAAATCCATAGGCCGAGTGTAGAAACTGGGCTCTGATACCAATTTGTAATGCCCCAAACTCAGCCCAAAACACTGCTGCCGAATTCGGAATGCTACTGAAAAAAACTTTAGGTTGAAAAACATCTTGAAGTTCGGAGTTAATTGGAAACGTGCCCCCCTTTTCCATTAAATTTCTTAAGAAAAATCGAGTAAAAACTTTTAATAAGTCTTTAAGATATGAAACCATCATAACTTGAAACTTTGTTTGCAACTAATAATCCAGGTCTAGTCTAACATAACCACATTGAAACCCAAAATAATTAAATGGCCTTATTACATCAAAACATCCCATATAAACCAAAATTAAAATATAAGTTTCTAAATATAAAAACCGCGTCTGCATGGCCATCTCGAATCCCATCCAACCCGGTCCAACATCACGATCCACCTGCATTGTTTGGTAAAAATTGGGTGAGTCAACAGACTCAGTGTGTAATTAGTCCACAGATTTCCACATATGGGCTTGGCTCAAAACCACACCAATCCACAAATCAGATAATAATGCAAAATGCACCCAACCTAGCCTAGGGTCCATCCTCTACACACCCCCGTATCCAACCACCACACACCAGGGGATTACTAAATCGACCCTCCAACCTCTACACACCAATTCGGCAAATTATGCCATCCACCAAGTGGTCGAGCCACTGGTCCACGTGATCAAATCACAAAATAATCCACAATGTGACCGTAGTCAACGTCAATCCATGTGAGGCTCCTAGCCATCACTAATCCACGTACATAAATGTACACCCTGTCCTTCTTTCAGATATACAAATCCCGCCCCATGATTATGCAACATACAATAGTGATGTGATGAAATAATGCATGTTCATATTATTCAAACATACCACACATATATACAGCAATAACCACAATTTTATCAACTTTTACCACTGACCTGATTATCGACATACCCACTAAGGGTAGCCATCCCATTATTGCCACTGCACTAATCATCATATTTATAACACACACAATAATTGAGACATACTCGGGAAATTGCATTGTAACTACACACCTGATAACCCGAAGGCTATTTTGTTTTACTCCCCACTTGCCGAATCACCCCTAAAAGATCATACTCAGAATCGACTAGTCACTAACACTTACTATGGCCTTGGCCGAATATTAATGCCCTCTTACCTTGCGGATCTTAATCCAAAAATCGTCACTTGCTTTATGAAGATGTCGAAATCCTACATGGTACATGTTAGGGTTAGCCTATTGCACAAGATCTATGATAATGGCCCTTGGCCTAATACTACACATGGCTTACCTTGGATTGTGAAATCCCGAAGATCTCCTCCTTGTAGTCGACAATAACAAAATCCCAAAATTCCTCTTCAAAGATTCAGCCAAAGAGAGGGAAAGGAATTAGTTCCTAGATTTCAGCCAATCTAAAAGAAATAGAAAGGAAAATCGAATAACATTTGATCTTACGCCTAATGATGAAATCAACTGCACCCTTGCCTGACCCCATAGAGATTCGGCTATATAGGCTAGATGTTGATCAATAGGTTTCGGATTTTGGGGTTTAATGAACAATCGGCTAGGGGTTATTTGTGTATTCGACTTTTGATGGATTTGTGAAAAGAAAAAGAGAGTAAAGGTCAACAAGGTTCAGCTATGGCTCTCCAATGGTGATGGGATATTCGGCCACAAAAGAAAAAAGTATAAGCTTAAGGTTGAGAAAAGAAAAGGAGACTTAGAAGAAGGCTATTAGTATTTCGGTACACACACCCTCTACCAAAGCCTCAAAACCGATTATGCACCCCTTAGAGTCCCATATTCGGCCAACTCATCTCTCACTCCCTTATCCCTTGATCCCTTCCATCTTAGCTGAATCCTCAAGCTCTCCTACCCCATCTATACCTCCTCCTTCCTAGAGTCCACTTGCCGTCCAACTCCCTTCCTCCCTGACGAAAAAAAAACAACTCCACAAGTGCTCCCCTTACTGCTCGAACCTAGGCCCCCTTTGCACTGCTTGTGGCGTCACTTTTTAAGGCTTTAAGTGGCACCTCCTTGCCACTTTAACAAGCCCATTTTTATGTCCAATTTCCCCTACAAATTTCCTTAAGGCCTCATTTGCCTAGCTCCCCCTTTAAAACTAAAAATCTAATATTTTCTAAGGCATTCTCCTACACTCTAGAGTTCCCAAAGTCTCCTAAACACATTCAAAACACACATAGGCATACTACCACATGCAATTAAGCAAAAATGCACAAGCCCTAATTCCCGAATATTACACTTCTCTTCGATTTCTCTAACCAGATCGACCCCATGAATCTGATTTTCTTTGAGTTCAGTCCAATATAAAGGCGTTCGACACTTACGCCCATACAAAGCCTCATAAGGCGCCATTTTCAAACTCGACTGAAAACTGTTATTGTAAGCAAACTCTACCAACGGTAGGTACTTTTCCCAGTTGCCCTGAAACTCAAGAACATAACACCGAAACATATCCTCAAGTATCTGTATTAATCTATCCGACTGTCCATCAATTTGGGGGTGAAAAATCGTACTAAAACTCAACTTTGTGCCCAAAGCATCTTGCAACTTTTTCCAAAATTGGAATGTGAATCTCGGAACTCTATCCGATATAATCAATAAAGGCACTCCATGTAGTCTTACAATCTAAGAAAAATACAAGTCTGCTAACTTATCAAGTGAATACTCTACACGTATAGGTATAAAATGGGCCGACTTCGTAAGTCTATCTACTACAACCCATACGGCATCTTTCTTGCCCGGTGTCAACGGCATCATAAACTTTGTATTTAACAATAATTCTCAATCAAAACCTTAATTAAATAGATTTTAAAAGTTATTTTACCAAAAAAAAATAGAGTGAAAAGTTTCAATTTAAATTTCAATAAACATAATAAATTTAAAAAAAAGACTTACCTTTATTTCTCTAAATTTAAGGAAAAATACTACTAACAAACATTAAAAAATTTGATAGTCAAGTTTAAATTTTATTAAAATTATTTTTAAAAAAACTATATGCATATATATAACCGATGATAGTACAAGTGTAATTAAAATATTAAAATTAATATAAGAAAATATATTTGCTACCTTTTGTTTAACTTTAGATTTTATAATGTGTTTGAGAATAATTATAAATAATATAAATATTCTCTTTAAGAAAATATATATGAAATTAGATTGGGTTATTATCAAATTAAACTCGAGTAAATCAAACTTGACTCAAGTTGTTTTGTATATCTAATCTATTTGGAATTACTATTTAAAATTCTTAAACTTGAGTAAACTCCGTTACATCACTAACTATATATAAAACTGTAATGCCCCAAAAATATCTTATTTTTATTTTCGTGTGTTTGTGACACACAACTAGTATCTACTTCAGTGGTTAAGTGTTTTGGGTATGTGTGAGAGGTTCCAAGTTCAAGCCTTAGCTTGGGCAAAAATTTTGTTTTTATTGAATAAACCCCTATTTCTGGTGAGTAAGCTTATGATTAAATGTTGGTAAAATAGGTCAGAATGGGTCTGCTGGTTTGGTGGTTAAGTGGAGTGTAAATGAGCTGGAGGTTTGGAGTTCGAGTCTCTGCGTAAACAAAGGATGTATTTTGCTGTTGGTGCCATGTAGGTGTTTTGGTTTAGCCAAAACACTGAAGTGTTTGAGTGGATTTTGAAGTCGGTGGTGGTGAGATTTTAGGAGCGGTTTAAGGGGTGATGGAGGGGAATATCCAAATATGCTTTTATTTTATTTTTTTATGAGAATTTTCAGATTTCTCTCCCCTTCTAAGGAAGTTCTAACGTTCATATTTTTTCCCTGTTCTACCATATTATTGCTGTCTTTCCCTCCTCGTTTTCTCTCCCTTTTTTTTCCTTCTTTTTGTTAACCAAGCCTTTATCTCATTGTCTCCGACTTGTGTGCGTGATTGGTAAGTTTGGAATCATTTGATTCTTGTTGTGTTAGCGATTATTCGATTAATGGGGGATCATTTTTGTTTTAGGTGAAGTCTAAGGGTCTGAGGTCAGCCAATCGGTGTTCTCATATTGCAGAATTGCGTTTTACTTGAAACTAAGGGTGCAGTTAGTCCTTTGGGGAATGTCCCTTTCGATTAGTATCAATTGTATATCGTTTAAATCGATTAGTTGGCTGACTAAATGGTTAATTTTAGGTGTTGTTATCTTAGGAGTAGTTTCGCATAGAAATCGTATCAAGTGTGTACCCGAAACACTGAAAATGCGTCTCAGCGAAAAGTCGAAAAAGCTCTCTGTCGACGCCACACGGGTGTGTGGTAGCACGTGTGATAGGCCGTGTGCAAGGCTATAAGCCACAACACGGCTACGAGCCAGGTCGTGCGCAGGCGACACGGTCGTGTGACGGCCAAGCAAGGCCGTGTGGGAGACACAGGCTCGACCAATTAGGTCGTGTGGGCCACACAAACTTGTGGGCCCACATGGGAGTGTGAGATTCTGGGCCAGACTGTGTGATCCACACGACCAAGGCCAATTTGGGTAGTGTGGGCCACACGGGCGTGTGGGCCCACACGGGCAAACAACATGGGCTTGTGAGCCCATTTTCACTGATTTATTGCTAAGGTTGCACGGGTTGCCCGAGACGATTATGAACATACTGTAGGGTCGGTAAGATTACCTAGACTCCTAACTGAATGACTGTATATTGAGCATGCTATTTAAACTGTACTGTATAAATGTGATATACCATGATTGGGCATGACATAACTGTATGATGCATTGCATTGGGTTAGGGATTGATATTGATTGGAGGAAGTGTACTGAAAGTCTTCGAGCCTAACTGACTGGCAGTTCAGCTACAAATTACTATTTAGTGCCGCAACCGATACTACTTGGAGTGTAGGGATGGGTGGGTTGATTATAACCCTACATGGAGTGTGTGGGTTGACTGAGATGGAGTGTGAGAGGTGGTTGGGTAGGATTTTTTCGATTGCATATCTCATATCGCCATCAGTCTTGTGATGGGCTAAGGCCTAGTGCTCACTGTTACTGAAATGGGCTAAGGTCTAAACTGATATTGATACTGAAATTAAAAAGGGCTTACGCCCAAATTGAGACTATCTGTTATTGTCTATTTGTTTGCATAGGGATTACACACTAAGTTCACGTCAACTAACCCTTTCTGTTTAATTTGTACAGGTAACCCGCAAGCATAGGCGGATCGGTGCAGCGGAGGACTCAGAGGTGGCCACATGACTCCTTTTTTCTATTTGACACTTATTTACTATTTTTAGTTTTATTTTGGGGTATTTTTTGTAATAAAGGCCTCTATGGACTTTTACCTAAAATTTGGTTTTTATACTGTTTCTGATGTATCTGCTAGAAGTAGGTAAAACATGGGTTTTTAAAAGAAATGCATGTGTTTTAGCAAAATACCCACAAGGACACAAACTGTTTAAAAAGCTTCCGCAACGTATAATGTTTTGAAAACTAACGACTGAATTAGAATCACGATTTTAGAGTTAATAAAAGATAATGAGGATTTCTAAACGAAAAATGTTTTAAGCAAAGTTATAGTTTTCTAACACACTACCGTGTGACATCGCCAGATTCGACCATAACGCCCAGGCCGAGTTTGGAGTATTACAAAAACCAAATTTTAGTCTTAAAAAATAGTAAAATTTTAATAAAAGAAAAAAAGTCAATTTTTTCATGCGAGATTAATATTCCTCAAATTAAGTTTTTTATTACATGTTTTCGGTGGATTGAACCATTCATATACAATTTGATTTTTCTAGAATGTGTATTTTCATAGGTTCAACCTTTTATGTTAATCCTTTGCATATTAAAAACAGAAATATGTATGATATTTATCCAATTGAATAAAAAATATATCATATATATTGCATCGCCATATATTTAAAAATAAAATTACATTATTAATTGAATTTTAATTTAATTTATTATTATTTTAAAAATAAAAATATGAGTTCAAGCACAATTAAATAAAAAATAAATGGAGAGCGGAAAGACTAAACTGATAAAAAAAAAAACCACCCTTGCATACAAATAGAGAGCTGTATATTGCATAAGGGGGGGTCCCACATGCAGTCCACTGAGATAACAAAACATGGGAAGAAGGACAAGGTGGAAGAGGGGGAGAGGACAAGAAGACAAGTGGGGGCCCACAGACGCTTCCCCTTCCCAATCCCAATCATCAACCCTGGGCCCTAATTGGTTCCCTTGTTCCGTGTTTTGTCGGCCCGCCCCCATTGGCTTTTCACATTTATTTTCTCAATCCCTAGCATTTCCATTTTTGGTTGATTTTGAGTGTGCATCATTCATGCTTCAAGTTTAAAGTTTTCCGGTTGAGTTTCAAGTTCATATTTTTCTAGAAATAGAATTATTGATTTTCACTATTTCAAGTAATTTAGATTATTTATTTCACTCTTTTTTAAATTTGAATTATTTGAATTGAATCAGTTTGAATTTAAATTGAATGTTGACTTCTAATGATCATATCAAATTATATTGAATTTGTAATGTTAATATTATTATATTTTAACTCAATTTTATCTTCAAAGTATGTTTTTTTCTCATTTTGGTATGGAATCTTTTTTTGTTTCTTACTGATATTTAAATTATCATTTGATTACACAGTTCAATTCATTTTGTGTAACGGTACTAAAAAATTGGTTGCTACATGGGGTTAATAAAAATGTGTCATGTGACACCTTTCAACCAATCACAATGTGTCATGTGACACTTAAGTTCATTTAAAATAAAAATATTGACCCACCATTGGCCAAGACGTTGACCACCATTGACCAATGTTAGTCATCACGTGGTGCTATTAGAACGCATCATGTCACTTTTCTTTCTTGCGTCATTTCTTTTTAATAAGGTAAACTATACCGCATATCTAATATTTAAATATATCAAATAGTCTAGATTAAATATTTTTAAATATAAAAGTATTAATTGATTGTATAAAATTTCATCATTTAACAAATCTCAAGTAAACTTTAAGTCCTAAACCATTTAATATATATAAAGTTTATCTATTATCTATTAAATAATTTAAACTATAATCATAATTTTAATATATTAAAATAAAATTATCTCTTTTACAATTATATAATAAATTATTTAATATATAAATTAAAAACACTAATTAATCTAATCCCTAAACTCCTAACCCCTAATTTTAAAACCCTAAATCATAAAACATTGACCCATAACCTCCCTTAATCCCTAAACCCATAAACCCTTAACCCTTAAGCCATAAACCACAAACCTTGAACCATAAACCACAATCCCTAAACTTTAACATAGTAACTCCTCAACCATATACCCCAACTCCTAAACTATAAACCCTAAACTATAATGATAATTAATTCAAAATTTTAAAATTAATATTATCACTTTTACAATTATATAAGAAATTATTTAATATATAAATTAAAAAAAATCAGTCATATATATACCCAAAAAAACTTTAAAATTATTTTAAATAATAGTATTTTAATTATAACACTTATGAAAGTATCAGCCCAAAACTATAGGCATGGTGTTGGACAAAGTCGACTCCTATTTAAGCATTGCCTTAAGCATGCATATCCCAACCCTTATACAAAAAGTTGACCAAAGTATATGCGGCAAGTCTATCCCACAACATTTAGGAAAATATCATCTTAGGATTTGGACAAATCCAACTCTTATTTAAGCGTTGCCTTAGGCATGCATATCTCAACCTTTATATAAAGAGTTGGCTAGAGCTTATATTGACACGTCTATCCCAACACTTAAGAAAGTGTCGCCCCAAAACTGTTGTCTTAGGACTACACAAAAGCCAACTCTTATTCAAGCGTTGCCTTAGGCATACATATTCCAACCCTTATACAAAGAGTTGGCCAAAGCATAGTCTATCCCAACACTTAGGAAAGTGTCGCCACAAAAGTGTCATCTTAGGACTACATAAAAGCCAACTTTTATTCAAGTGTTGCCTTAGGCATACATATCCCAACTCTTATACAAAGAGTTGGCAAAGTGTAGTCTATCCCAACACTTAGGAAAGTGTCGCCCAAAAGCTGTCTTAGGGATCGCACAAAAGCCAACTCTTACTCAAGCGTTGCCTTAGGCATACATATCACAACCCTTGTACAAAGAGTTGGCTAAAGCGTATGTTGGCAAGTCTATCCCAACACTTAGGAAAGTGTCGCCCAAAAGCGTCGTCTTAGGACTAGACAACTCTTATTTAAGCGTTGCCTTAGGCATGCATATCCTAACCCTTATAAAAGAGTTGGCTAAAACGATATGTTGGCTGCCTATCCCAACACTTAAAGTGTCGCCCCATAAGTGTCGCTATAGGCCTTTTTGTTGTAGTGACCATTGACCAATGTTAGTCATCCACGTGGTGCTATTAGAACGCATCATGTCACTTTTCTTTTCTTTTTTTAATAAGGTAAACTATACCGCATATCACTTTAAAATAGCGTTGTTTCTATTTTGGTCACTCTAATTTTTTTTGTTAATTTAGTCATTCTAATTAAGGAAATTGATCGAATGGCTCACTATCGTTAAAAATTTCATTAATCCCCTAACAAATTGTTGACGTGATATTTTTTTTAATTTTTGACTAAAATTAAAAAAAAAACCATCTCTATAATTAGTCCAAAACACTTTTATTTTTATTTATTTACAACATAATAACCACCAAATCTCATTTATCACCTCTCACTCCGTCACCCCTTACTATAACAATAACCTTATACTACATCTTCTCCAATATAGGTAATGTAGTCATCTGATGAATTTAAGAAATGGGTGTACGTATCTTTCACTTTCTTAAGCTGACCAGAAGCAGCAAGAGATCTTTAAAATAAAAACAAAAATTGTAAAACTCTTAAATTAAAGGAGGTTAGTCAAAACTTAAAAAGTGTTACCTTTGTGAATAATTTGTGAATTATATAAAATCATCAATTAAATATATAATAAATTAAACATTTTAAGCTACAATAATATCTATTGCCTAATATTTTATTGATTAAGGAAAAGTTTATTCCCTCACCAATGAATGGATGGTATTGTTTAAAAGGCCTTTTAGGTGGTATAGAATAGATTTGTTTATTTATCAAAAGTTTGAATGTATATCTCACTCACTTTACAAATATATTTCTCTCTTTCAAAACTTCTATACTTGCTAATTGACTTTTAGTTTGATTAGTATGAGTATTGTTGTCAATACAAAAGATATAAGTTTAAGTGTATTAAAGCGCATTATTCTCCCATTTATGAGTTGAGAAGGCATTATATCAAAATCAAAACTTATAATAATATTATTCAAAAAATTCTTTTACTATTAATTTTATAAATTTTTGAAAGGAGGCAAATTTTTCATTAAAAAAAAACTGATCTGAAAATATTCTTATATAAATGGATTAAGTCCAAACATAAAATTTTACCTATATTTTAAATGGATTCATGTTCAAGTAATTATAACTATAAATGTAACTATAAATAATCGCGAAATTGCAAATGTAGCTAAAGGGTCAAAATAAAAATGTATTTAAAACAACATATAATAAATAAAGTAGACGATAATTTAAAAATAATTAATAGTAATAACAAATGAAATATGTGTAATATTAAATTAAAAGGTACTAAACATTTGAAGATAAAACATTGATTGAGTGGTAAAATTGAAGCCTTATCGATGCAAATGTCATGGGCTTAAATCTTACCATATACAAGTTATTTATTTTAAATAAAGTACTAAAATACCATCAAATAATATAAATTATATTAATTATATATGAAAAATATTTTCGTAATTTCTCTAACCGAGTCTATATCCAATTAAATTATGACACCATCTTAGATAGGGATATATATATATATATATATATATATATATTTATACAAGGAAGATCCTTCAATTGACACATGGAACTTCAAGGTGCTCTCTTTTTTATTTTCTTTTTTTTTTTTTTTTTACATGATAGATAAGTGGTTAAATTTTAATTTTGGTCCTTCTATTATGTCTAAATTTGTGATTTAATTTTTATATTTTAATTTTTAACAAAATTTGGTCCCTATACTTTTATAATGTTATTAATTAGTCTAAATAGTTAATATTATTAACTTTTTATTAAAATATTTCATAGATATAATTTGAATGTTTTCGAATATTACAGATTAACAAGTGGCTTCCCATTTCTATTGAGTTTGCCTTTTTTTCTTTTTTTCTTTTTTACATTGTAAGATAATAGTGAAATTTCAATTTTGGCTCTTATACTATGTCTAAACTTGATATTTAATATATATGTTTTAATTTTTTATAATTTGGTTCATCTACTTTATAATGTCATTAGTTAGTCTAAATAATTAGTATTGTTAATCATTTCAATCAAACATTGACGTCAATTTTTCTTAAGAACACTACAACAAAAAATTATTTTATCCTGATAAGTTCAAACAGGTGTTTTTAAGACAAAAAATTATTTTATTCCTAATCGAATCCATCATTTTTTTTTAATCACCTCAGTCAATGGTGCAACCATAGTACTAAAATCTTTAACAAACCTTCGATAGATGCTAGTCAATCCATTGAAGCTTCTGACATTAGTTACACTTGTCGGTTGTGGCCAATCTCAGATAGCATATACCTTTCCTTTTTTCCACTTGAAGGCCTTGGAACTCAACGCAAAACCTAAGAAAACAAGTTTATTAGTGCAAAAAGAACATTTCTTAAGGTTAGTGTATAACTTATCCTTTCGCAAAACTTCCAAAATAGGTCTCAAATGTTTAACATGTTCATCAAGACTTTGACTATAAATTAAAATGTCGTCAAAATAAACCACGCAAAATTTTCCAAGGAAATTTCATAAGACATGATTCATTAACCTCATGAATGTGCTTGGTACATTAGTTAAGCCGAAAGGAATTACTAACCACTCATACAAACCGTATTTGGTCTTGAAGGTCATTTTCCATTCGTCTCTTTCTCACATGCAAATTTGGTGGTAGCCACTTTTCAAATCGATTTTTATGAATAGACTAGCTCCACACAACTCATCTAAAAGATCATCAAGTTTGGGAATGGGATATCGATACTTAATGGTGATTTTATTAATAGCTCGACAATCCACACACATATGCCACATCCCATCTTTTTTTTGGCACAAGTAGGACAGGAACCACACAAGGACTAAGACTTTCTCGAATGTAGCCCCTTTCCATGAGCTCTTGGATTTGTTTTTGCAATTCATTTGTCTCTTTTGGGTTACTACGGTATGATTGCCAATTTAGAATAGTAGATCTAGGCAGAAAATCAATTTGATGTTTTATGTCCCTTAAGGGTAACAACCTCTTAGGAACATTTTCAGGAAAGACATCTTGGAATTCATACAAAAGAGTTAAATGGAACCAGGCAAGGTTTCGTCAAGTTTGTTAGCTTTAAAGTAGAACTACTTATACAAAAGTACGAGTATGGGTTGCCTGGTTGTCACAATTTTCCTAATCTCTATTTCTTTTACAAAGAAATTTGATTTTTTTTTCTCTCGTTTCGTTTCACTTTCTTTTCCATTCTCATTTTCTTTTCCATTCTTTTTTCTTCTTCACTCTTTTTTTCTCTCGATTTCATCATCTTGGCTTGGTCTTCATGAATTTGATTAGGATTCAATGATGCCAAGGTGATCTTCTTATTTTGACGCTCAAAAGAGTACCAATTAGCATGGCCATCATAATGAACTCGTCAATCAAATTGCCATGGATGCCCGAGAAGGATATGGCAGGCTTGCATCGGGACAACGTCACAAAGTACTTCATCTTTGTACTTACCAATTGAGAAAGATACCATCACTTGTTTGGTGACTTTAACTTCACCATTCTCATTCAACCATTGCAAGTTGTATGGTTGAGGGTGCTTTGTTGTAGGCAAATGGAGATTTTCCACCATGATTGTACTTGCAATATTAGTACAACTCCCGCCATCATCTATCAAACTATAGACCTTGTCTTTTACATGGAAACGAGTTTGAAACAAGTTCTCTCATTGTAATCATTTGCTCTTGGTTCAAACGTTTAGTGCCTTATTCAAAATAAAACTCCCTTTGATCATGAATTTAATAAACAAAAGAACAAATTTGACAGTAAGATGTGTACCTCACAAAATAAACCTCACGTATTGCTCTTGGAAAGAAAATTCACTCTTCTCGTGTTTGCATACAATTTCTAGCTTTTACCACTCTAATAGTCTCACACACTCTCGCCTTTTACCACTAAAATCTCTTGAGTTCTTAAAGAACTTGGTATGAAAAGAACTTAACAAAACGATAATCTTGGATGTGTTGTTAGGATGAGGCACAATTGAAGAAAAATGAAGGTTGAAATTAATTTGACAGAAATAGGTTTTAATGACTCAAAAATATTATTAGAAGGTATTTTGGCTAAATGAATTTTTTTTAGCTCGGAAAAGAATTTTTTTTGTTATCATAAAAATTTACCAAATATGTAAAATGGGCTCAAAAGTATTAATTAATTGAAAATTTTATTGATGGGTTCACAGACCTTTTTTTTTTTTGAATTTCACCTTGTCTTTTCCTTTCTTTTTTTTTTTTTTTTTGGATTTTTTTCAAATTCGAAAGAGAGAAAATAAAACGATACCTGTAAAGAATTCTAGCTCTTATACTAAATGAAGTGAACCTCATATGCGAGTAAGATTACGAGTCACAATTTAAGTTGTCCAATTGTTTCTAAATAGGATCAAACTCGAAATATGATAAAGGATAGGAACACAAGAAAGATAACACACAAATGGTAAAATGATATTGTAACAGCCCGGTTTAGACCCTAGTCGGAACAGTGGTTTCGAGACCACAAACCCAAGGTCAAAAAAATATTTTAATATTAATTTCTATGTTTATTATATATGATTGAGCATGTATGAAAGTTTCATGTGAAAATTTTATCGACTGTGTGTCGAATTGTGAAAAAGGACTTAATCGCATAAAATGCAAAAGTTGTGTGTTGATGTTTAAGTGCTTAATTGTTGCTGTCTTTATAATTGGAAGGTTTCATGATGCAAATAGCCCACTAATAAGTTAGTGGATGGCAATGGACCATTATGACCTTGATGATTATATGTTTCAAATATTAATTAAAAGGTTAATATGGTAAAAAGTTTAACACTATGTATTAAATAAAACAAATAAGAAAAATGATGATATTATGCTCATCTTTGTGCCGAAATTGCTAAGGAAAAGAAGAGAAAAAGAAAAATAGGGTTCGGCTAGAAATTGGTTCAGTTAAAGTATGTTTTTGTTTCGGTTTTTGATAATTTCTATGTTTTTGTAATCGTTGTTTTGTGCTCAACAAAACCCATGCTTAAATTTTAGAAGTTGATGGTGATTTTGAGATGTGTCATTGATGAATATGTTAGCTTTGTGTTGTTAGTTGGTGGAATCTAAAGCTCAGTGTTGGGTTAACATAGTTTGTATTTGAATTTTTGGTGAAATTGAGTAATTTGGGTTTAATTGTGAAAATGAGAAATAGGAGGACCAAAATGTGAAATAAATGGAATGTGTGGGCTTAAATGGATACAAGGAGAATTCGACTAGGCATGGGTGATATGAAATTGTGTGTATTTAATGATTTTATGAAATAGGGACTAAAGTGTCAAAATGTGAAAATGTGAGGGCTTGTAACATCCTAAAAATCGAGTATCGATATGTTGCATGTTTTGGTGTTTAGCTTGTGAATGATTAAATTTTGTGTGTTTAATATAGCCTTGAGAAGGCACGGAATTATTCGGAAGTAGAATAATTTTTAGTAATGAGAATTTAATTGAAGTGGAATAAGTGATCCTGATGCTTAAGGTAATTTAAGTGTAAAAAGCTAGCATAAGATGAACTAGTAGCAAGGTGGTGTTGACGCATGAGTGATTGCTTGAGGGGAGAGGTTCGAATCCCCTAGATAGCATTTTGGTGACTTTTATTTTTGCACCTATATGGCATGTGTCGGTCAAGCCTTACTTATGGTAAGGTTGGACTAATTCTTTTATGGAAAGTAGACTAAGGGAAAAAGGCAAGTGTTAACTTAAGGTAAGGAATCAAAAGGTTTTGGTATGTAAGGGGGACATAAGGCTTGAAATAAGGGAAGGTGTTTTGGAAACTTTTGAATGGCCTTTTTGACCAAGAATGTGGACGGCATTGGGGGCTAGGGGGGATGGCCGGTTTTTGGTGTTAGTTTGGTAGGATTAGGTGCTTGATGAGCACATTTTCCATTTGGTCATTTGGTGCTTTTATCAAATTCTTTCTCTCTAATTTTCCCTCTCCCTAGCCGAATGTGCCATAAACTTTGAGTAAGCAATTGTTTCTTTTTGCCATTTCTTTTGACCATTTCGGTCTTAGGTTGTTCATTCTCTCCAAACCTTTTTTTTCTTCTCTTTTTGACCGAAACCACATAGCCATCAAGGACCATTTCTTTTCTTCTCTTTTTCCTCTTCATTGCCAAATGCATTTTGGTCTCAAAGTTTCTTTTTGATTCATCTTCCATCCTTGAGAACCGAAATACAAACCTCTCATCTCCATTTTTTTTCTCTTCTCTCTATTCTCTTTTCCTCTCCATTTTATTTACCATTCAAACACATCCTTCCTTCATTTTCCTTCCATGGCCGAATGCTTGTAACGATCCCCATAGCCGAATTTTATTTTCCTTTCTATTATATCATAGCCGAATCTCTTATTCTTCTTTGACCTTGTTCTCAATCATTTCTTTCATTAAGCTTTGGATAATCGTAAGATAATGGAGGGCCGAACCACCATCTTGTCAAGTCATCTTGAAAGTTATTCAAGTTCAGATCATATTTAGCAAGGTAAGAAGGAACTCTTCAAGGATTTTTGATCACTCTCATTTTTATCAATGACTATCATTGGGATTTGTTATAATCGAAAGTTTTCACGATAGGAATCCTTTGGAAATCACTCGAGATTTTAAGGTGTAGAGTTCGCCTTTTAAGCCATTAGTATTAAAATTTTCGATATATTGTAGGACTAATAATCCTTTGTCAATGGAGGCAAGCAAGATAGGGACGAAAAGAGCTGTTAATAGCGTTTGGAAGAGGGGTGGTTCTACTATTCCCCCTAAATTCAAGCGAAGGGCTATTTCGAGAATCCGAGACTTTCCACTGGGTTGTGGACCCTCATTCGAGGAGAATCGATTATTCAAACTTGTTCGTAGTTCGGAGCCATTAGCAGTTCGGGATTTCCCATTGGGTTGTGAACCGTCGACCGAGGAGAACCAACAAATAATTATCATTCGAGATTTCAAGGGTAAAGATCTAGATCGTTTATCAATATTATAGTTTTTATTAAATAGTAGTGTTCTAATCAAGCGTGATAAATATTTAGGTATCGACGAGCGGGAAGGTATAGTTCTCACCGTAATCAAGTGTGTAACTTTACACTTATCTCATGGGTTATATTATACCGTAAGCATAGAATAAAAATCGTAAAATAAGTAAAATTAGAAAATATGAAATATTAGCACTTTTTGTGTGAATGCATGAAAACATTAAAGTTGTGAAAAATTACTTGATTTGCCCTTAATGGGTCAGATTGTAAAAAATGACATTTTGGGCCTTATGGATTATTTTTGATAAGTCGCCAAGTGAGAAAATTTCAAAAAGGGCCTCATATGTTTAATGGGCCAAAATTTGCTAGATCGTTAAATGGGCCAAATTTTGCTAGATCGTTAAATGGGCCAAAATTTGCTAAATTGTTAAATGGGCCAAAGTTTGCTAGATCGTTAAATGGGCCAAAATTTCTATTTTGAGTAATGGGCCAAATTGATAACTTGTAATATGGGCTTTTTGTTGAAATTTACCTTATGAATATATTGTTATGCATTATCTATATATACATAACTGCATGGGTTGGGGTAATTGATGAAGAGAGGAAAGGCTTGTTGCCAAAATCTAGTTCGGTGGCTCGCCACAAATATTATAATTGGGGTTAATGCCTCGTTAAATGGGCTATTGGTGTGTTGGCTTGTAATATGGGTGGGTTGACTTGATCCCGCATGGGTGTGTTGGTTGGAAAGGCGGTGGTGTGTAAGCGGATGGAAATTAGGCTTGGTTGGGAATTGCATATCACATGCATTATTTTTATATTGTACATTTGTAAATGGGGCTCAAGCCCAACTAATTGCTTAAATGGTTTTGGCCAGTGAACACGGTAAGTGGGTTACACATTGAGTTCTAAGTAATCGACCCGCTTTTTCTTACCCTTCTCGGGTAATAATAATTGGTGGAGGCTTAGGCGGGATGACTTCTGTGGAGGCCATACTACTAATGATGAGTTATAAAACTTTGAACTTCTTTTAAGTATTTTTATTTAAGTACTATTTCAATTATGATGTAATAAGGCCTCTGGTATTATTTTTATGGATTTTATGCGTGGATGGATTTTAATATGTTTGATTACTTAAATGGGGTTGTTTAATTTTTTTTATATAAATGTTTTCTTAAACTTATGTATAAAATGGGGTTTTTCTTAAATATCACTCACTCGTAAAATTTTGTGAAAACTCCTTTATAAATTTATTTCAACCAATTATTTAAGTTGTTAACCAATTATTCTCTGAAAATCAAATTGTAAACTCTTATGTTTTAAAATCATGGTTTTCAAATAAATCTCGATTTTTGTTAAACTCCATCTTCAAAATCGTTTTGAAGAATTGTTTTCATTAAAAGCATTGATGACTGGACGTAAGTTCGAATTGTGTGGCATGCCAAGTCTGGTCTTAAACGCATAGGCCGAGTTTGGGGTGTTATAGGGCTATTTTGTAAAATGCCCTAAATATGTCTTTTGGACTAAATTGAATGAATTGGTGATTGAATGAGTTAAATTTGTATATGTATAGACCAAGAAATGAGAGATTTGGATCGAGATCGAGGCAAAGACAAAGTGCTCGATCAATCGACCGTTTAGTTACTGTGACGTCTGAGGTAAGTTCAGATACAATACATGTTGTTAAAATATGTTTTAGTATTATGGAATGAATATGTATATAATTATGAGATTTGAGATGCTATGTGCAAAATTGAATTGGATGGCACTAAGTGTGCGAAATTGAAATCAAAACAGAGATGTATAACACTGTATGTGCGATGTTATGAAAGCTTTGGCTTATTGATTTGGCACTATGTGTGCGATACCGAGATAAGTCAGTTAAAAGAATAGGCACTAAGTGTGCGATGACGAATATGCTTCGGTTATGTATATGACACTGAGTGAGTGATTAAATTAAATGAATATCAGAGGATGATCGAAATGTAATATCGAGCATTGAGTAGCTTGGAAGTTGAATAACTATGTGTTAGCTAAGGTATGTATTGAACCTTTGTGGTTGATTTGTTTATAGATGAAGCTATGAATGGATGAATGAGTATTTTAGCTATGGATGATATGGTATGAATATGAGAGAATTGATCTATGTGATGGATTTATTTGTTAAATGAGCTTGTTTTGTTAATTTGAATGTATTATGTTACGAACTTACTAAGCTTTAAAAGCTTACTGTGTGAACTGTTTCTGCTTTTGATGTCGATAAAGTTAGCTCAGATTCGGGGATCGTCAGCGACTTGATCACACTATCGGCAATCTATTTCGGTACTTTTGGAAGGATATGTATATTTTAAATATGGCATGTATAGGCTTGGTAATGTGGCATGTTTTGTAGTAAATGGTCCTTATCATGTAATATGGCTTGAGGATTGAATAATGTTGGTATGAATGTGTAGGGTTATATGAGAGACGAATATGGTATGTATCATGTTTAAATGGTTGATGAAAGTTGTAGTTTGAATGTGATATATGGTATGTTATATATGGTGATTAACCTATATGATTGGTATGTGAAATTGGTTGAGTTGGATGGGCATATTTGAGTAGAAATGATGTTTGGTTAGTAAATGGTTTAGATGATGATTAAATGGTGGATATTTTGGTATGATTGAGTGCCATTTAGGATATAAATGCTTGTGAAATGAGTTTTGTAGGTGATTCAAGGTGTGGACGGTAAGTTTGGCCTTGAAAATGGCCTATAATTGCCCACACGGTTGAGCACACGGGCGTGTGGCTCGACTGTGTTATTTAAGTTTACTAAGTGAAACAAGTCAGGCTCGACCACGGGTGAGGCACACGGACGTGTCTCAGCCCATGTGGACAAGTCAGTAGGTATGCCCTGTTTTGCCACGGCTTGGATACATGGGCGTGTCCGAGGCCGTGTGAGGCACACGACCTAACCACACGGGCATGTGACCTCTGTAACTTAGAAAAATGTTTGAATTTCAGAAATGTTTGTAAGTGTTTGGTTTAGTCCCAGCCCTATTCTAATGCATGTTTAAGGTCTCGATGACCTCACTAAGGGACTATATGATTATGTTTGAATATGATTGAATGATAATTGACTTGGTGTCGTAAAATGGATATGAAATGTTTTGATTATTCGATAATGCTTCTTAACCCTATTTTAGCGATGGTTTCGGGTTAGAGGTGTTACATTTTATTGGTATCAGAGCTACAGTTTAGTCGATTTTAAGACTAACGTAGCGCATATGAGTCTAGCTATACATGACATATATATAATTGCGATAGTGTGATGAATCCTGACAGTTGAAAATGTGGTTTCGTATAGTAAATGGATCCCGATCGAGCAGTTGCTGACGATGTAGAGAGTAATGCGCCTACTTCCACTCAAGAGACAGCATCGACCATATCTAGGCCGAATGATAGTAGTGAGGGAGGAGACGCTAAGCAAGTCTTCTTCTGAAAGATGAGTGAGTGGTTTTCAGAGTTTGTTCGGACAAATCCGGGTGCTCAATAACCTCCACCCCCACAAATACCTATTGTGCCACAAGTTATAGATCTGATCCGATTGAATAAACCTCCGGGAGATAAGATTCGAAAGTATAGAGCCGAAGAGTTTAGGGCCACAGCTGATGATGATGCCGAGCGAGCTGAGTTTTGACTTAAGAATACTATTTGAGTGCTGGACGAGATGTCGTTGACTCCCGATGAATGTGTTAAATGTGTTGTTTCTTTGTTGAGAGATACGGCTTATAACTAGTGGAAAACGTTGATTTTTGTGGTTCTGAGAGAGAGAATCACCTGGGATTTCTTTCAAGCTGAATTCAGAAAGAAGTATATCAGACAACGATTCATTGATTAGAAACGTAAAGAATTTCTCGAGTTGAAACAAGGTCACATGTCTGTTACTGAGTACGAGTGGGAATTTGTGAGATTGAGCCAGTATGCACAAGAATGTGTTTCGACGAAGCTACCATGTGTAAATGCTTCATAGAAGGACTGAATGAGGATATTAAGTTGTTGGTTGGGATACTTGACATAAATGAATTTGTTGTGTTAGTTAAAAAAGCATGCAAAGTCGAGGAGCTCAGTAATGAAAAGAAGAAAGTTGATTCAGAAGCTCGAGATGAAAGAAAAAGATCGATGAGTAAGTCATCTCAACCTTCGACGAAGAGATTTAGAGATGTAAAAATCGATCAAATACTTCGTTTGGACATCCGAGTAGAGATTGTACGAGACAAAGCATCGATCCACGAGTTCAAATTTCGACTGAATCAAGTGTTGGAAGTGCCAAAAGCAACAAACCTGAATGTAGACAGTTGGAAGGCGACATGTGGGAGAATGTTGGGGCAAGTATAATAATCGAACTTGTTATAAGTGTGGATCACGAGATCACTTTATTCGAGACTACCCAAAGTTAGCTGAGGAAGAAAATGTTCAGAATGTGAGACCGAGTAATATGACGGCTAGGGGTAAACCACCCAGAAACACCAAAAATGTAACACCCCTTGCCTGTGATCCCCTCTGAAATAGGGCACGAAGCGTTACCGTACAAAAGTACTTGATTGCCACTTAGGCTCAACACGACTACTCTTCTTGAGTCACTTCAACAACTCCATATTTGACCTACGAGACTTCACTCGTACCTATGAAGGCTATCAAGACTATATCAAAAACCTTACGATCCATAAAATTTTCTTCCATCTAAACAGGGGGTGCACGCCCGTGTTAAATGACACACATGCCTGTGCGCTCACGCCGTGCCCAAAAATCCCAGCATTCTACAAAAACTCCCATGGTTAGGGCACACGCCCATGTGAAATGGGGGCACGTTCGTGTACCCTCACAACATGCCCGTGGCTTTGAACCGTGGGGAGTTATTGAATAATTTAACACGGCCTGGACCCACCCGTGTGGACAGTCCGTGGTCTATTCTAACTTAAAATGCTAACATGCAGGGGACACACGGCCAAGTCACACGCCTGTGGGCTGGCCGTGTGTCACACATGGTCTAGACACACGCCGTGTGCCTACCCATGTGGATAGAACAAGGCTGTTTGCGAAGCTTCTAGCATCCCTATATCTTACACTACATGAGTTCATTCAACAAACTAAAATAACATGTCATAATTTAACATGCACTCACCTTGATAACTTTGAAATTTCATAAATGATAAAATATTCCATCATTCTTGGCAATTTACAAAATAAATGTCTTAGCAAGAGCCAATACACCTTTGGCCAAACTAACAAAATAATCTATCTAGTCTAGCCCCTATACATGCCATACACAAAATCACTAAGTCTGAATATACCGAGGTGAGGAGATAATGTGAGCGGCCTCCTTGTTATCGGCGTATCTCAGCTCGGCTCTTAAACTCTATAAAACAAGGGAAAAAGAGAAGGGGGAGTAAGCTTTAAGCTTAGTAAGTTTACATGTAAACAATATAACTTTATAACATGTATTAAACAATTACATAACATTACATACTAAGCGAGAAACAATCTACATTCATTATCATGCTTACTCATTTTCTCCATCCCCACATTGCAACCATATCACAAGCTTAATGCATGCATTCATTAGCAAGTTCCCCTACACTTAGCATTGCAAATTCACATAGTACAACACCTCACTATCTCTAATTTCATTACTCATAGTCAAATTACTCGATGGTTTTGCACTTAGCCCACCATCAGCCTTTATTAGGGTGGTATCGCACATAGCCCACCAAAAGATTAGTTACGGTGGTATCGCACATAGCCCACCAAAAATTTATATAGAAGATGGTATCGTACACAGCCCATCGTAATTAAGCAACAAGGTGGTATCGCACACAGCCCACCATCAAATATCGTCAACACATTCATATGATTATTTCATCATTCATACAATAATTATTCAATGACTATCACATTCAATCCACTATAACCACATATGTTCTCAATCATACCATACACTAATTAACAACATAATTTTTACGAAAATATATATTGCTTACACATAAACTTACCTCGATGCAAAATGTGTTAGCTAGCGATTTACTCGATCACATTGCCTTTCCCACGGTCAAGGTTGATTCCGCGTTCTTCTTGATCTATAACAATGGAATTCATTCATTTAGATCTTTCTATGATTATAATACATCAAATTCTACCCTTGGGAAAAAATGACCATTTTACCTTTATACATTGGCAAAATTACGATTTTGCCCCTATGCCCGTAATTTATTTTTCATCACATTTTCTCGATAAACCAACATAGATGAACATTTATTTCTCTTACAACTACTCACCATTTCAACTATTTCATGCATTTATGACACAAACTAAATCTTTGCATTTAAGTCCTACCTAGGTGTTGTTACGAAAACACCTTTCACAAAAGTTGCTTCACCTCTCCCTAGCATTCAATTTCTTCCTTAAAAACTCAGCTAATCACTTAAACATTCCCATGGCAAGTCCCTAGACTTTTAACCATATCACAAATTAGTCCCTTCATTAGCTAGTTTAAGCTTTGGGGACTCCAAAAACACAAAAATCATCAATTAAAACCACCTAAATCACTTACTTGAATGAGAATTGAGTCGCTGATAGTTTGAGCCTCCAAGAGTTCTATTTCCTATTCAATTTTCGGTGGAAAGAGATGAGTGAATAGTGAAAGATGATAACATCTTTTACTTCTCTTATTTTATTCATTTCATCACCTAATTTCCACCAAATTTGACTAAAATTTAATGCTCTTGTCCCCCCCTTTGTCTACATGGCCGGCCATACCCTACTAATGGCCAAATTGCATCTTAAAATCCTTTAATTTATAATCTATGACTATTAGGTACCCCTATCTTACAAAATAAAACTTTTGCATATCATGCAATTTAGTCTTTTTTCTCAATTAAAAATGCTATTGCTAAAATTAAAGCACTAAAATTTCTATATAGCCATCTATTAATACCATAACACATAAAATAATACTAAAATAATTTTTTTCAACCTCAGATTAGTGGTCTCGAGACCACTGTTCTGACAAGCCCCAAAATCAGGCTGTTACAACTCTCCCCCCTTTAGGGATTTTCGCCCTCGAAAATCTTATTGGTAAAGAGGTTTGGATATTGTTCTCTCATGGCTTCCTCCGGTTCCCACGTAGCCTCTTCTACACCGTGTTTTCGCCACAACACTTTTACCAAGGCTATGTCCTTATTCCTCAACTGTTTCACTTCTCGAGCCAAGATTTTAATCGGCTTTTCCTCATATGTCATACCCGGTCGTATCTCAATTTTCGTTGGAGAAATCACATGCGAAGGATCGGAGCGATAACGCCTTAGCATTGATACATGGAACACATTGTGAATTTTCTCTAACTCTACAGGTAAAGCCAACTGATATGCCACTAGCCGAATCCTTTCGGTAACAAAGCCAACCGATATGCCACTGGCCCAATCCTTTCGATAACCTCATACGGCCCTATGAATCTCAGACTCAATTTACCTTTTCGACCAAATCTCACGATTTTCTTCCACGGCGACACTTTCAGAAATACCTTGTCACCCACTTGGAATTCAATTTCTTTTCTTTTCAAATCCGCGTATGATTTTTGCTGGTCAGAAGCAGCCTTCAGACTATCCTGGATCACTTTCACCTTTTCCTCAGTATCTTTAACTAAATCAATCCCATGGATTTGCTTCTCACTCAACTCGGTCCAATACAAAGGAGTCTGATACTTATGAACATATAAGGTTTCATACGGTGCCATCCGTATGCTCGACTGATAACTATTGTTGTAAGCGAATTCAACCAAGGGTAGGTATCTTTTCCAACTACCTTCGAACTCTAACACATAGCTTCGGAGCATATCTTCAAGAACTTGAATTACTCTCTCAGACTAACCATCAGTTTGAGGATGAAAAGCAGTACTAAAATTCAACCTTGTACCTAAGGTCTCTTGTAACTTCTTTCAAAACCTCGAAGTAAATCTCGGGTCTCTATCTGAGATAATGGATACAGGCACTCTATGCAATCTTACTACCTCTGCAATATACAACTCGGCTAACTTCTCTAGTTAATAATCAATACGCACAGGTATAAAGTGAGCTGACTTCGTTAATCTATCAATAACAACCCACACAACATCTTTCTTTTTAGGAGTCAAAGGCAACCCCGTCATGAAGTCCATGGTAATCTGATCCCACTTCCACTAGGGAACCATCACTGGTTGAAGTAATCCTGAAGGCACTTGATGCTCAGCTTTCACTTGTTGATGGATCAGACATTTTGTTACATACTCTGAGATGTCTCTTTTCATTCCTGGCCACCAATAGAATTTCTTTAGATCATTGTACATCTTCGTACTGCCCGGGTGTACTGACAAATAGGTACTATGTGCTTCCTGTAAAATTTTTAGGATCAACTCATCATCCTTGGGTACACAAATTCTATCATGGAATATTAAGCAACCATCCGAACTCACCCGAAATTCCTAATTAGTTCCCGATTCACACTTAGCTCTTTTGGCTAGTATTTCACTATCATTTCCTTGAGCTTCACATATTTGTTGAACAAATAGTGGTCTAGCTCTTAGTTCGGCCAGTATAGCACCATCATCAGATAATGACAAACTCGTGTTCATAACTCTTAAAGCATACAAGGATTTTCTACTTAAAGCATCAGCAACTACATTCACTTTCCCTGGGTGATAATCGATCACCAGCTCGCAGTCCTTCAATAATTCAAGCCATCGTCATTTCCGTAAATTTAACTCCATTTGATTCATCAAGTACATCAAACTCTTATGATCCGTGAAGATTCGGCACTTCTCACCATATAAGTAATGTCGCCAAATCTTTAATGTGAAAACAATTGTGACCAACTCTAGGTCATGAGTTGGATAATTCTTCTCATGTGGTTTTAGCTGTCTCGAGGCGTAAGCGAATACCTTACCCTCTTGCATCAACACACAACCGAGACCATTTAACGATGCGTCACTATAGACCACAAGCTCTTTTCCTAACTCAGGCTGTACCAAAACCGGTGCTTCTATCAACAACGTTTTCAATCTCTCGAAACTCTGTTGGCCTTTTTCCATCCATTCAAACTTAACATCATTGTGCAATAATTTTTTCATCGGAGTAGCAATCATAGAAAATCCCTTCACGAACCACCTATAGTACCCCGCTAAACCCAAAAAGCTTCCGACACATTCCTCGGTGGTTTCCACTCCACAATAGCCAAGATCTTTCCTGAATCAACTCAAATACCCTCACTCGACACAATGTATCCTAAAAATTTGACCTTTCAGAGCCAAAACTCGCTTTTGTTAAATTTGGCATATAATTGCTTGTCTCTCAAGGTTTGTAAGACAATTCTCAAATGCTTTACGTGATCACTCTCATCTCGGGAGTAAACCAATATGTCATCAATAAAAACAACCACGAACTTTTCCAAATACAGTCAGAAGATACGGTTCATTAAATCCATAAAAAATGCAGGAGCATTCCTTAAACCGAACGGCATGACCAGAAACTCATAATGGCCATACCTCATCCTGAATGCTGTTTTCGACACGTCTTGTTCCTTAACCCTCAACTAATAATAATTGGATCTCAGATCAATCTTGGAGAACACCATAGCTCCATTCAGTTGATCAAATAGATACTTAAAGGATATTTATTTTTCACCGTCACCTTGTTGAGCTGTCTGTAGTCTATACACAATCTCATCGATCTATCTTTCTGTTTCACAAATAATACCAGAGCACCCCACGGTGAATAGCTTGGTCTTGCAAAACCGTTATCTGTCAACTCTTGCAATTGGACCTTCAATTCTTCCAACTCCGACGGCACCATCCTATATGGAGTGATGGAAATAGGTGCCGTTCCCAAAACTTACTCAATTCCAAACTCAACCTCTCTGATTAGAGGTAGTCCAAGTAACTCTTCTGGGAATACATCCGAATACTCACACACAACAGGCATGGTTTCAATCTTTGCTTCAGACTCTTGAGTGTTCAGTACAAAGGCAAGATACGACTCACATCCTTTTCTCAAATATTTCTCAGCGACCATGGACGAAATCATCACCGGTTGACTATCTGACTCACCTAATTCAACCCGAATAACATCTCCATTTTCACACTTCAATTCAATAAATTTACTAGCACAATTCATAAAAAAGCTATGGGCAGTCAACCAATCCATACCAAGAATCAAATCAAACTCATCAAACAGCAGCAACATAAGGTTTGCCGGAAAATAATGACCCCTAATTGTCAAGGGACAGTTCCTACACACCTTGTCAACTAACACCTATTTACCTAGTGGGTTTGATACTTTTATCACAATTTCAGTAGACTCAATAGTCATATTCAAACTAAATGTCAATCTTATATAAATATAAGAATGGGTCGACCCCGGGTCAATCAAAGCAATAACAGAGGTGTGATGTCTTATCTAAAGGATGCACTGCTTGATCTTATCTTTTGCTTCTTCTCCTTGTCATCCCTTTCAGGACAGTTTTAGATGAAATGGTCGGGGGATCCACACTTATAAATTTTTTTATTGTTTCCCCAACACTCTCCAGTGTGGTGTCTGCCACAACTGGGGCACTCCGGTTTGGACTTTGGATTGCCCACACTCACTATTGAGGTCGTCTGAACTCTCGAACCCAAATACGTGTTACCTCGTTCTCTCTACGAATGCTCGTTTGACGTAGTCATTCGAAGGTTCACTTCCCTGGACCTCTTCGATTGAGCTTGGTATGATTTGCTCATCGGCCTCTTCCTCGCATCCTAAGCCTCATTCAGGGCTTTCCTCTTTTCCTTACTCAATTCTTCGGCCTTACCAGCCCGATCCACTAATACCACAAATTCTTTTAGCTTTAAAATCCCAACTAAAAGTTTGATGTCTTCATTCAACCCGTCTTCAAATCTCTTGGATAAGGTAGCTTTCGTGGATACACATTTTTGTGCATACTTCTTGGTAGAACAAATTCACGCTCATATTCTTACAGATCATTTTTCTTGCTTGACTCAAGGAATTCCTTCCGCTTCTGGTCTACAAACCGTTGACTTATATACTTCTTTTAGAACTCTTTCAAGAAAAATTCCCATGTTACCTTTTCTTTAGGAACCACTGATGTCAACGTTTTCCACCAATGGTATGCCGAGTCCCTCAGTAAAGATACAGCACATTTCAAGCTCTCCTCGAGTGTATAGGAGAGTTCATCAAAAACCCTCATTAATTTCTCAAGCTAGAACTCCGCCCGCTCAGCGTATTATCTTTGTTAGCTTGAAAATCTTCAGCCCATTGCTTCTGAATTTTGTCTACCGGGGGCTTAGTTGTCCTCACCACTTCTATACCTTAAGAAGTCACAGGAATTGGCTGAGGTATAGGAGGAGGTGGAGGAGGTTGAGCATTGGGGTTTGCTCGTACATACTCAGTGTACCAATTACTCATCATTTAGAGAAAGGCTTCCCGAGCCTCTTCTCCTTGACCCCTACTCTCGAGTTCACTCTGCACAGGAGCGGTCCCTTGCGTAGGAGCCGGCGCATTACTAGCCCCGTCATCAGCAGCTGATTGATCGAAATCCATATACTACATAAAACAAGTTTAAAATCATCAGAAGCCACTACACTATCATTATACGCTTATGGCATGTATAGCTAGACCCCCACATACGCTACGGTAGTCTTAAAACTGACTAAACCATAGCTCTGATACCACTAAATATAACACCCCTTGCCCGTGATCCCCACCGAAATAGGGCACGAGGCATTACCGTACAAAAGTACTTGTTTGCCACTTAAGCTCAACATGACTACTCTTCTTGAGTCACTTCAACAACTCCATATTCAACCTACGAGACTTCACTCGTACCTACGAGGGCTATCGAGACTATATCGGAAACCTTACGATCCATAAAATTTCCTTCCATCTAAACAGGGAGTGCATACCCGTGTTAAATGACACACACGCCCGTGTGCTCACGCCGTGCCCAAAAATCCCAGCATTCTAAAAAAACTCCGGTTAGGGTACACGCCCATGTGAAATGCGGGCACGCCCGTGTACCCTCACAACACTCTCGTGGCTTTGAACCGTGGGGAGTTACTGACTAATTTAACACGGCCTAGACATGCCCGTGTGGACAGTCCGTGGTCTATTCTAATTTAAAATGCTAACATGTAGGGGACACACGGCCAAGTCACACACCCGTGAGCTGACCGTGTGTCACACATGGTCTAGACACACGCCCATATACCTACCCATGTGGACAGAACAAGGCTGTTTGTGAAGCTTCTAGCATCCCTATTTCTTACACTACATGAGTTCATTCAACAAACTAAAATAACATCTCATAATTTAACATGCCCTCACCTTGATAACTTTGAAGTTTCATAAATGATAAAATATGCCATCATTCTTGGCAATTTACAAAATAAATGTCTTAGCAAGAGCCAATACACCTTTGGCTAAAATAATAAAATAATCTATCTAGTCTAGCCTCTATACATGCCATACCCAAAATCACTAAGTCTGAATATACCGAGGTGAACAGATAGTGTGGGCGGCCTCCTTATTATCAGCGTATCACGGCTCGGCTCTTAAACTCTATAAAATAAGGGAAAAAGAGAAAGGGGTAAGCTTTAAGCTTAGTAAGTTTACATGTAAACAATATAACTTTATAACATGTATTAAACAATTACATAGCATTACATACTAAGTGAGAAACAATCTACATTCATTATCATGCTTACTCATTTTCTCCATTCCCACATTGCAACCATATCACAAGCTTAATGCATGCATTCATTAGCAAGTTCCCCTGCACTTAGCATCGCAAAGTCACATGGTACAACACCTCACTATCTCTAATTTCATTACTCATAGTCAAATTACTCGGTGGTTTCGCACTTAGCCCACCATCAGCCTTTATTAGGGTGGTATTGTACATAGCCCACCAAAATATTAGTTACGGTGGTATCGCACATAGCCCACCAAAAATTTATATAGATGATGGTATCACACACAGCCCATCGTAATTAAGCAACAAGGTGGTATCGCACATAGCCCACCATCAAATATCGCCAACGCATTCACATGATTATTTCGTCATTCATACAATAATTATTCAATGACTATCACATCCAATCCACTAGAACCACATATGTTCTCAATCATACCATACTCTAATTAACAACATAATTTTTATGAAAATATATATTGCTTACACATAAACTTACCTCGATGCAAAATGTGTTGGCTAGCGATTTACTCGATCACATTGCCTTCCTCACGGTCAAGGTTGATTCTGCGTTCTTCTTAATCTATAACAATGGAATTCATTTGTTTAGATCTTTCTATGACTATAATACATCAAATTCTACACTTGGGAAAAAATGATCATTTTGCCCTTGTACATTGGCAAAATTATGATTTTGCCCCTAGGCCCGTAATTTATTTTTGATCACATTTTCTCGATAAACCAGCATAGATGAACATTTATTTCTCTTACAACTACCCACCATTTCAACTATTTCATGCATTTATGACACAAACTAAATCGTTGCATTTAAGTCCTACCTAGGTGTTGTTACGAAAACACATTTCACAAAAGTTGCTTCACCACTCCCCAGCATTCAATTTCTTCCAGAAAAACTCAGCTAATAACTTAAATATTCCCATGGCAAGTCCCTAGACTTTAAACCATATCACAAATTAGTCACCTCATTTGTAGTTTAAGCTTTGGGGACTCCAAAAATATAAAAATTATCAATTAAAACCACCTAAATCACTTACTTGAATGAGAATTGAGTGGCTAAAAGCTTGAGCCTCCAAGAGCTCTATTTCCTTTTCAATTTTTGGTGGAAAGAGATGAGTGAATAGTGAAAGATGATAACATCTTTTACTTCTCTTATTTTATTTCATTTCATCACCTAATTTCCACCAAATTTGACTAAAATTTAATGCTCTTGTCCCCCTCTTTGTCTACATGGCCGGCCATACCCTACTAATAGCCTAATTTCATTTTAAAATCCTCCAATTTATAATCTATGGCTATTAGGTACCCCTACCTTATAAAATAGAACTTTTGCATCTCATGCATTTTAGTCCTTTTTCTCAATTAAAAATGTTATTGCTAAAATTAAAGTACTAAAATTTCCATATAGCCATATATTAATACCATAACACATAAAATAATACTAAAATAATTTTTTCAACCTCGGATTAGTGGTCCCGAGACCACTATTCTGACTAGCTCTAAAATCGGGCTGTTACAAGAAATGTAAGTGGAAGCCAAAGAGGGACTACCGATACAGCTATGAAATCTAAGGCCTGAGCCTATGCTATACGCGCACGAGAGGAAGCGTCATCTCTAGACGTCATCACTGGTCCTTTCACTCTATTTGATACTGATGTGATTGCATTGATAGATTCAGGTTCTACTCATTCCTATGTGTGTGTGAATCTAGTATCAAGTAAGACTCTACCTGTTGAGTCTACTGAATTTGTGATTAGAGTATCAAACCCCTTAGGCAAGTGTGTCTTGTTGGATAAAGTGTGCAAGAACTGTCCATTGATGTTTCGGGATGTTTATTTTCCAGCTAATTTGATGTTGCTACCATTCGATGAATTTGATATAATTTTGGGTATGGATTGGCTCACTTTACATAATGCTATTGTGAATTGTAAAAGAAAGAGTATTGATTTGAAGAGTTAGAATGGTGAGATAGTTTGAGTTGAATCTAGTGATTTGAATGACTTACCAGCTGTTATATCATCTATGAAAGCTTTGAACTATGTGAAAAAGGGTTGCGAAGCTTATTTGGCATATGTGATTGATACAAAAGTGTCTGAAAAGAAAGTTGAATCTGTACCAGTAGTTTGTGAGTTTTCTGATGTGTTTCCTAAAGAATTACCAGGATTACCTCCGATATAGGAAGTTGAGTTTGGTATTGAATTAGTGCCAGGAACAACTCCTATCTCAATAGCTCCGTACATAATGGCACCGATAGGATTGAAAGAATTAAAGTTTCAGTTGCAAGAATTAAAGATCAAGGATTTGCACGATCAAGTTTCTCGCCCTGGGGTGCTCCTGTGTTATTTGTGAAAAAGAAAGACGACACTATGAGGATGTGTATTGATTATCGACAGTTGAACAAGGTGACTATAAAGAATAAATATATGTTGCCTCGTATTGATGATTTGTTTGACCAGCTGAAAGGAGCTACAGTGTTTTCTAAGATAGATTTGAGACCAAGCTACTACCAGTTGAGAGTAAAAGATCATGACATTTGAAAACTACTTTCAGAACGAGGTACGGGCATTATGAGTTTTTAGTTATGCCTTTCAGAAAACGAATGCTCCTACAGTGTTTATGGATTTAATGAATCGGATGTTCAGATCATACTTAGATCGCTTTGTTGTGGTGTTTATTGATGATATTCTGATTTATTCCTGCGATGAGACGCAACATGCTGAGCATTTGAGAATTGTGTTACAGACTCTGCATGAGAAACAATTGTATGCAAAGTTCAGCTAATGTGAGTTATGGTTGCATGAAGTTGGTTTTCTAGGGCATATTGTCTCAGCTGCGAAAATATGAGTTAATCCGAGTAAGATATTAGATATTCTTGAATGGAAACCTCTGAAAAATGTGTCTGAAGTTCGTAATTTTTGGGACTAGCGAGATATTATAGACGATTTGTGAAAGGCTTCTCGATGATTGCGACTCCTTTAACGTAGTTACTACAAAAAGATGTTAAATTCGAGTGGTCAGAAAAGTGCCGAAGAGTTTTGAATAGTTGAAAGCATTGTTGACAGAAGCACCAATGTTAGTTCAACCTGAATCGGGTAAAGAATTCATAGTTTTCAGTGATGCATCGTTGAATGGTTTGGGCTGTGTGCTGATGCAAGAAGGCAAAGTCATTACTTATGCTTCGAGGCAATTAAAGTCGCATGAAAAGAACTATCCGACGCACGACCTTGAATTAGCTACGATTGTATTTACATTGAAGATTTGGTGTCACTACTTATTTGGTGAGAAATGTCATGTTTATACTAATCATAAGAGTTTGAAATATCTGATGACTCAGAAAGAATTGAATTTGCGACAGAGAAGATTGTTAGAGTTGCTAAAAGACTACGAGCTCGTGATTGATTATCATCCAGGTAAAGCTACTTTGAGTCGAAAGTCTATATGTGTTTTACGAGAAATGAATGCTCAGATAGATCTGTGTGATGATTCAATTTTGGCTGAGTTAAAAGTGAGACCCATGTTCTACGCCAGATTTGTGATGCCTAGAAAAGAGATGTTGAAATAATGGCCAAATGAGATTAGTGTGAGTTGAATGTTGATTCGAAATTTTGAGTTGGTAGTGATGATTGCTTGAGATTCAGAGATCGAATTTGTGTTCTGAAGAATTCAGAGTTAATTCAGATGATTTTGAATGAAGCTCACAGTAGCCGGTTAGCTATTCACCCGGGGAGTATAAAAATGTATAATGATCTGAAATAGTTTTATTGGTGGCATGGTATGAAAAGAGATATCTCTAACTTTGTGTCGAAATGTTTAGTTTGTCAGCAAGTTAAAGCTGAACATCAGGTTCCATCCGGTTTGTTACAACCTATAATGATTCTGAGTGGAAATGGGAGAGGATCACGATGGACTTTGTGTCGAGATTACCTTTATCTCTGAGAAAGAAAGATGCAATCTGGGTGATAGTTGATACATTAACGAAATCAGCTCATTTTGTTCCGATGAAAATAGATTATTCCCTTGATAAATTAGCTAAATTATATATTTCTGAGATTGTAAGGTTGCATGGGGTGCCACTATCTATTATGTCTGACAGAGATCAGAGATTTACCTTGCGGTTTTGGAAGAAATTACAAGAGGCTTTAGGCACAAAACTACATTTTAGTACTGCATTTCATCCACAAACGGATGGTCAATCCGAATGAATCATCTAAGTTCTTGAAGATATGCTAAGGTGTTGTATTCTTGAGTTTGAAAGTACTTGGGAAAAATAATTGTCGTTGATTGAATTTCCATACAATAATAGTTTTCAATCTAGCATTAAAATGGCACCGTATGAGGCTTTTTATGGTAGAAAGTGTCGAACTCCATTGTATTGGACCGAACTGAGTGAGAATAAGATTCACGGGGTTGATTTGATAAAAGAGACTGAGTAGAAAGTAAAGGTGATTTGTGATAGTTTAAAAGCGGCCTCAGATCGTCAGAAGTCTTATGCATAATTGAAACGAAAAGATATTGAATTCGAAGTTGGTGACAAAGTGTTTTTGAAAGTGTCTCCGTGGAAGAAAATACTTCAATTTGGCCGAAAAGGTAAGCTGAGTCTGAGGTTCATTGGACCGTATGAAATCATCGAAAGAATTGGAGCGGTTGCTTATAGATTGCTGTTGCCATCTGAGTTAGAAAAGATTCATAACGTGTTTCATGTCTCGATGCTTCGACAATACCGATCTGATCCGTCTCATGTGATTGCTCCTACTAAGGTTAAGATTCAGTCAGACTTGTCGTATAGTAAAGAACCGATTCGAATTTAGCCACGTGAAATCAAAGAGTTGATAAACAAAAGAATTTCCTTAGTGAAAGTGTTGTGGCACAAACACTTGGGAGCCTGAGAATGTTATGAGAGAGCAATATCCACACCTATTCACTGGTAAGATTTTCGAGGACGAAAATCCCTAAGGGGGAGAGTTGTAATAGCCGGTTTAGACCCTAGTTAGAACAGTGGTTTTGAGACCACAAACCCAAGGTCAAAAAAATATTTTAATATTAATTTCTGTGTTTATTATAAATGATTGAGCCTGTGTGAAAGTTTCGTGTAAAAATTTTATCGACTATGTGTCGAATTTTGAAAAAGGACTTAATCGCATAAAATGCAAAAGTTGTGTGTTGATTGTTTAAGTGCTTAATTGCTACTGTCTTTATAATTGGAAGGTTTCATGATGCAAATAGCCCACTAATAAGTTAGTGGATGGCAATGGACCATTATGACCTTGATGATTATATGTTTCAAATATTAATTAAAAGGTTAATATGGTAAAAAGTTTAACAATATGTATTAAATAAAACAAATAAGAAAAATGATGAGATTATTCTCATCTTTGTGTCGAAATTGCTAAGGAAAAGAATAGAAAAAGAAAAATAGAGTTCGGCTAGAAATTGGTTCAATTAAGGTATGTTTTTGTTTCGGTTTTTGATAATTTCTACGTTTTTGTAATCGCTGCTTTGTGCTCAACAAAACCCATGCTTAAATTTTAGAAGTTCATGGTGATTTTGAGATGTGCCATTGATGAATATGTGAGCTTTGTGTTGTTAGTTGGTGGAATATGAAAGATCAGTGTTGGGTTAACATAGTTTGTATTTGAATTTTTGGTGAAATTGAGTAATTTGGGTTTAATTGTGAAAATGAGAAATAGGAGGACCAAAATGTGAAATAAATGGAGTGTGTGGGCTTAAATGGATACAAGGATAATTCGGATAGGCATGGGTGATATGAAATTGTGTGTATTTGATGATTTTATGAAATAGGGACTAAAGTGTCAACATGTAAAAATGTGAGGGCTATTTTGTAAAATGCCCTAAATATGTCTATTTGGACTAAATTGAATGAATTTGTGATTAAATGAGTTAAATTTGTATATGTATAGACCAATAAATGAGAGATTCGGATTGATATCAAGGCAAAGACAAAGTGCTCGATTAATCGACCGTTTAGTTACTGCGACGTCCGAGGTAAGTTCGGATATGATACATGTTAAAATATGTTTATGTATATGATTATGAGATTTGAGATGCTATGTGAAAAATTGAATTGGATGGCACTAAGTGTGTGAAATTGAAATCAAAACAGAGATGTATAACACTATGTGTGCGATGTTATGAAAGCTTGACTTATTATTTATTTGGCGAGATAAGTCGTTAAAGAATAGGCACTATGCAATGCGATGTTATGAAAGCTTGACTTAGATAAGTCATGTGTGTGCAATACCGAGATAAGTCAGTTAAAAGAATAGGCACTAAGTGTGCGATGAAGAATATGCTTCGGTTATGTATATGACACTAAGTGAGCGATTAAATTAAACGAATATCGAGGATGATCAAAATGTAATATCGAGCATTGAGTAGCTTGGAAGTTGAATAACTATGTGTTAGCTAAGGTATGTATTGAACCTTTGTGGTTGATGTGTTTATAGATGAAGCTATGAATGGATGAATGAGTATTTTAGCTATGGATGATATGGTATGAATATGAGAGAATTGATCTATGTGATGGATTTATTTGTTAAATGAGCTTGTTTTGTTAATTTGAATGTATTATGTTACGAACTTACTAAGCTTTAAAAGCTTACTGTGTGAACTGTTTCTCTATTTTACAGTGTCAGTAAAGTTAGCTCGGATCCGGGGATCGTCAGCGACTTGATCACACTATCGGCAATCTATTTCGATACTTTTGGAAGGATGTGTATATTTTAAATATGGCATGTATAGGCTTGGTAATGTGGCATGTTTTGTAGTAAATGGTCCTTGTCATGTAATATGGCTTGAGGATTGAATAATGTTGGTATGAATGTGTAGGGTTATGTGAGAGATGAATATGGTATGTATCATGTTTAAATGGTTGATGAAAGTTGTAGTTTGAATGTAGAATATGGTATGTGATATATGGTGATTAACCTATATGATTGGTATGTGAAATTGGTTGAGTTGGATGGGCATATTTGAGTAGAAATGATGTTTGGTTAGTAAATGGTTTAGATGATGATTAAATGGTGTATATATTGGTATGATTGAGTGCCATTTTTGGTATAAATGCTTGTGAAATGAGGTTTTTAGGTGATTCAAGGTGTGGACGGCAAGTTTGGCCTTGAAAATGGCCTATAATTGCCCACACGGTTGAGCACACGGGCATGTGGCTTGACCGTGTTGTTTAAGTTTGCTAAGTGAAACAAGTCAGGATCGACCACGAGCTAGACACATAGGCGTGTGACTGGCCGTGTGGTGCAAGTCAGGCTCGACCACGGGTGAGGCACACGGCGTGTCTCAGGCCGTGTGGACAAGTCAGTAGGTATGACCTGTTTTGCCACGGCTTGGACACATAGGCGTTATTCTAAAGCATGTTTAAGGTCTCGATGACATATAATCTTGTGTCTCAAGACATTGCTAGGGAATTTTGAAAAAGAGGCTTATAAACATTTTAAAGGACTTGGGGGGTACTCAAAGGCTTTTATAGAAAGTTTGACATTAGAAACTCTATTTTTGAGCTTGTAATACTTGAAAATATATTTGAAAATTATCAAAGTACCTTTCGCAAATTTGATTAAGGGAATTTAGAATTAAGTTTATTATATAAAAACATTTGTTAATCAAAACTAGCAATAATATATGAAATGTCATAATATAATATAAGGTTAAATATAAAATTAGTACTCAAACTTGTCCACTTCTCGCAAATTGATACTTATGGTTTTTTTGTCCTAGATTGGTACCCGAACTTTTTTTTTGTCCACTATATTGGTACCTGAGACTAATGGCGTTAATTTTTTGCTGACATGGCAGGGCTGGCCAATCACACGCTGCCACATGGCATCTTCCTATACCTCATTTTTTCTTTTTTTCTTTTTATTTTCCCTCCTCTTTCCTTTTTCTTTTTTTTTTCCTATTTTTCTTTTCATGGGCATGCTTTTACTTTCATTTTTTTTCCTTCTTTCTTCCATCAAACCCCCTCAAAATTTCCCTCATTTTCTTACCATCCAATCACCATCAAAATTTCTTCTTTATTCAGTCAAATTATACACTAAATCTTTCTTCTTTCTTTCGTCAAAAACCCCCTAAATTTTCTCTCATTTTCTTGCCATCCAATTACGACCAAAATTTCTTCTTCCTTTCTTTTGTCAAATTATACACTTATCTTTCTTCTGTCAAAAACCCCAAAAATTTTCCCTCACTTTCTCACCATCCAATCACCATGAAAATTTCTTCTTCTTCTTCTTCTTCTTCTTCTTCTTCTTCTTCTTCTTCTTCTTCTTTTGTCAAAACCCCCAAAATTTTCCCTCACTTTTTCACCATCCAATCACCACCCAAATCCCTTTTTTTGCTATCATGTGTTCTATTTATATCGCCTTAGATCTAGTAAGAATTTAAAAAAATATGCCAAGTATGCGAAGATTTAGATCTAGACAGTTATAGTGGATTGCATTAGCGATCTTGATGAAGACGTGAAAAAGATAAAAGAAACTATTGAAGGGTTGGATGTAGGGGTTTTGATTAACAATATAGGGATTTTTTAATTGGTCTCAAAATCTCCTCTTTCCCCAAAATTTATTCAATCTTTGTTGAAGTTATCTTATTTTGACTTTGTTCAAAGCATCTCTTATCTTTCATTATTTTCGTTTTGATTTTCACACTTGTCAAAGGTCTTCTTCTTCATAACCAAAAAATGAAGCACAAAAAAGCACAAAATTACAAATATTATTATGTTTTTATCATTTTAGATCTTGTTCGAAGAAGAAAAAAAAAATATGTCAATTGCCACTACACTATGGTTGGTGTTATTATTATGGATTGTCAAGTTTGATGGTAGGGGAAAATGAAATGGTGGGTTTTGGTTTCCAACACCTAACAAAAATTGAAGGAAAAGTCCAAAATATGTACCGAAAGGCATGCGAGTACCTAAATATATGCATAAGCTTCAAATGAAATAAATAGTTTAATGATTTCCTCTCTTCCTTCGATCTTCTTGTTGTTGATTATCAGTTTGGTTTCGTTAATTGTTGTGAAGGGTGTATGTATTGTATAAGATTAAAAAATGTATAAAGTTTTACTTTTAAAGGAAGAAAAATGAGAAGTGCAGTGTTATTTCTAAGAAAGATGTATGAACATTGGGAAAATTGGGGGGTGACGAATGAATAAGTGTAAAAGCAGCCGAAAAAAAGAAAAATAAGAAAAGAAAAGAAAAATGAAGAGAATGAGGGAAAATAAAAAATAAAAAAGTATAATAGGATGCCACGTGGCGACGTGCAATTAGCTAACACTGCCACGTTAGCAAAAAAAATTAACACTGCCAGTCTCAGGTACCAATATAGTGGACGGGAAAAAAGTTTGGGTACCAATCTGGGACAAAAAAAACCATAAGTACCAATATGAGAGAAAGGGACAAGTTCGGGTACTAATTTTATATTTAACCCTATAATATATTACAAACTTAAAAAATAGGGCCTTGAATGTTTGAGCTCGAGCCCAACCTCGACCCATATTTCAAATGGACTTAATGTTTTCCCTTGCCCATTGTTTGAGCTTAATAATTTTTCGCAAACCCTCCCTAATTTCAAGCAAGCCTTTGGGCTTAGGTGGGTAGCTCAACTCTTGAACAAGTCTACCTAACACAAACAAGACATATGTCATTCACACATCACATTTATTTATTCCCTAGACATGAAAATAGAAACCTACAACAACAAGACATCAGTAAATCCACTAAATTCCAAGAGATCTTGAGCCAATATATAGGCAACATGTGGCACCTTGAAAATTATTAGAAACAACCATTTAAAGGCTTATTGACATATAAAAAAAGGGTCTAGGATAATCATTCCTCTACCACTCTCAAATCTCTCATTTTTTCTCCAATCCTTTCTTAGCATCAACATTCCAATCATCTTAACCTTTCTACAGATCTTTACTCACCAAGTGTATTGTCACAAACTGCCACAATCTACTCATTATATTAATAACTAGTGGAGTGAGCATAAACTCACTCTTGACCAACAAAATCAATCGAAGAAATGGCTTATCCCAATTGTGATTTCCTTAATGACCTAACTTTCCCTAACAACTAGAACTTCTGCATCAACCAAGATTTCCTTAGGTACCAAATCAAGTTTGTTAGAGCAACTATAACATCCCAAAAATCGAGGGTTAGTAGAATCAGGTTTGTGAATCGAGAGAGAGTGGTCATGCCCTAAAATTTGATATTATCTATGCATTTTTAGGAAATAAATGAGGTATTAGTTTGTTGGATAAGTGTTAGTAAAACATTCCTTGTAACCCAAGTTCAAATCCCTTCTATCACACCAATTTTATCATTTTGCAAATTTTGCCTCAAACCCTAGTATGTGACATGTCTTGTTTTTAAAATAAATATTGCATAATTATTTCAAGTATGAGTGTTGGCCTAGTGGTTAAATAAAAAAATAAGAAATCATGAAAAAATTAAAATAAGGTCCTAAGTTTGAATCTTTTCCCTTGCAAAATAATTAAATTTTGCAAAATCCCTTGTTTTTTTTTTAGTGTGTCCTAGGTATAAATGTTAATTTTACACAAAATAATCAGCTTTTACTCTATTTTTACTCACCCTAGTCATTCCTTCCCTCCCTTCTCCTCTCCTCTTCTCTCCTCTCCTCTTTTCTCTTCAATTTTTTTTTCATTTCTCAATTGTTGTCGTCACCCATAACACCTAATTTATTTATCTTTTTCTTTTCTTTTTGCCACAAGATTTTGCATCATCTCTCCACCATCATATTGCTGCAATTTTTCCCCAATTGAATCAGCCCTAAATCTGAAATCTTGAGCCTCCAAGATCAATTCCAACATTCCCAAGAAAGTATCATTGTCGCCCCTTTCAATTAGCTTATGTAAGGTCTCTTTTTCCTTCAATTTCTTGATTAATCTTGTCAATTAAAAGCCTAAATTTTCAGATAGAATTTGGGAGAATTTTAAATATTTTAAAGGTATTTTTCTAGATTTTAAAGGATCTCAAAATCGTTCTTGAATCAACCTCAATTTTGGCCACCATGGGTGGTGGTGCGTGCATCTAGGTGCAAGAAAATGGGTTGTTTTGTTTCTAAATTGTTGATAATATATTTTCAGCGTTAATTTGAGTTCTTGAACCGTCCTAATCAGCCTCTAACCACATATCAATTAGGGCAAAACGTACTTGATCAATTGGTCATTCGAGTCTCACAAATTGGGAAGCGTAAGTGCAATTAAATGCAAGCTAGTTTGTTTTTTCGACATAGTTATTGGGTAAAAGTTATAGATTGATTAAATGAAGGATTTTAATCAATATTGGCTATTGATTTTCCGGCATGTAAATCTGTATGTTGACCCAAACGCCCTAAGTCAACCGTAAAGCTAAATATGTTTTTAAATGCGTTTTTCAGTTTTAAAAAGTTACTTAAGCTTAAGTAAAATTTAGCATTGATCCCTAATTTCCGATACATTGCAAAGAAACCTTTTTTTTTTTTAATCGATAAAGTGACTAGATTTCCAAAATGACATGAATAATGGTTTTTTCGTTGCATTAGTTAACATCAAGTTTTAACAAAGTAAAGCAATGAACAAACGATTTTTTTAAAAAACGTTGTCAATAATAAAATGAATCTTAAGTACAGATGACTTAATAAATGAATGTTTTTTTTTTACTAACTCAAAAGCACAATTATAATTTTTCTCTAAAATGAATTTATTTAAGATCTTCAAAAGTAACGTAAGTTAGCTATGTCCTTGAAAGCAATCAACAACAAAATTACCCTCAATACAAACATTTCTTAAGGTTATAAATATATATATTTATACGTTTATAGTTGATTTTATAAAAATTTTGACACATTCATATTCATGTTATTTTTCTTACCATATTGTGTTTTGCATAATTTATTACAGTGTTTCAAATTGAGAAAGAATATTTGTTGATATAATATCCTAAATTTTAACAAATTTAGAGAAAATTGATTGTTTAATTAGTTGAAATTTGTATAATATATGAATTTTCATAGTTTGCGATTCAACATTTTAATATTAAGTTTATTATTTAATATCATAAATATGATTAATTTAAGGAATAATTAATTTGAAGGCAAAATTAAACCAATAATTTTGTAATTAAATTAAAGTGATAAATTTGAGTAATTTAGAAAGAGTTGGGGATAATCATGTCAAATTTGGGCATTACCAAAGTTTGATTCCCATTTCCTTAAAACCAAATTTCCTATCACTAATTCATATAATTAGCAAGTCAAAGTATAATATTAATTTTAATTCATCACTATCAAACCCTTATTTACTTGTCTTAATTGAAGTGCTAATCGATCAACCTTTCACAGCCACATTTCTCTATTCTTATCATATGCCTTTTTCTTTATCCATATATTTCTTTTCCATCCTCCAATTTTATAAAACTATTCATTTTAACTCTTAAATTTATATCATTTATCAAATCAATAAAAAGTTAATTAATTCATTTTAAAATTTAAAACATGTAACTTTTAATGTCGATCCCACTTCAGCAATTAAATTAATTTTAAAATATAAAAACTTGAAAAAATATAAAATGTATTTTTTTAAATTTAATTAATTGTTAACGTGGCATCCATGTCGAAGCCACATAAGCAAAGTTAATAGAAATTAACATTTCCATTTATTTTGGAGTGATTTGACAAACAATGCAAGTTCAAGGGCTAAATAGGTGAAAAATTAAATAAAGGGCTAAAATAATTTTTTTTTTAAATTTGGAGGGCCAAATTAAATATAGGGCGTAATAATTTATTTGGCTCTCCAACTTTGCAAAAAAAATCATTTTAACCATTCATTTTTTTTTGCCTCTTTTAGCTCTTAAACTTGTATTGTTGGTCAAGTCAACCCAAATTTGATAAAAAAGCTAACGTTTATTAACTTTGCTGACCACGTGGACTGCTAGATGGACGTCACATTAACTATTAAAATATTTTAATAATTTTTAATTTTGACAATTTAAAACATTAATTAATTGTTGACATAGCGTCCACGCGGCAATCCACGTGTATGTCACGTTTTTTTTATTTAATTTGGGTGATTTGACAAACAACACAAATTTAATAACTAAAAAAATAAAAAATTAAATGAAAAGCTAAAATAATTTTTTTTGTAAAGTTAGAGGATCAACTAAATCATTGTGCCAATTAAAAAAGATCAAATTAAATTATAAGAATTTTATCCGCGGCTTACGCATGGTATAGAGATTAATAATTGAATATATTTGATGAGTTCTTAGAAAGTTGTATCTATACATTCATATTTTGATATATTATAAATAGAGATAGCAATAGAGTAGTGGCGATGGTGAATGTAGTCAAATCCGCCGTCGGTTACGTTGCTTCACCATGTGTCTTGTCCCACTATGGATATATAATATTAAAAATTTCTATTATCTTCATGGATGTTAGATACGTTCATTTTTACACACCTCATCTTATTTTAATTAAAATTTTGTTAGTTCTAATATTTTCAATTTATTCAAGTACAAGTAAATATTTAATTATAAAATATGTGACTTTTTTTATAACACATTATTATATTTTATTCATTTAATAATTATATATACAAAATAAGATAGTAATTTCGGCAGAATAAGGATGCAATTACCATAATTACTTATACCCAATTTAAAAAAAAAAAAAAAAACCACCTTATGTAATCCAATGTACAATTTTTGAAAATTGGCTCAAAATCTGTGGCACAATTGGATTTTACCACCCCTAATTATAATTACTTAAAACTCAAGGTAACATAAATACATAGTATATATCCTTTTTCACTTTACATTAATGTTCAAACATTGGCGTTACAGTTTCCTCGGAACTTTTCAATCAAATAAAATAGCATTAAATTCCACACTATTCCCTTGCAATTCATTTTTTTGGGTCAAATAAACTTAATTTTCAAATTAAATCATATTAATCGAATAATCAGCAGAAATTTTAATACTCGACAATTAAAATTAAGAAAATGGCTTCTTCTTTTTTGTGTGTATTAAAAGTTTACAAGATAATAATCACTTTTCTTCGTGCGACAAAATATGCTATACAAAGAAGAGATGGTATGAGTAAATTTAATACAAAAATTCTTAAATTTTAAAATAAATCATATTTATATCTTAACCCGAAGTTTAAGGTTAACAAGTGAGGTGAGCAATCAGCATTAAAAGAAGATAAAAAAAGAAAGAAAAATGTCAAAATGTGATAATTATTAGAATCCAATATTATATAAATAATCATACACAACTTTTATAATCTTTTATTTCTTTTTATATAAATCTAAGAATAAAAATAAAATCAAATTTGGACTGCCCTGCCCCATTCCTAAATCAGACTCTGTGAGTCTAGAAACCCAATTATTTCATCACCTCACCTTTCAACCCGCAGACAGACTCACCACTGATTAACAGAAAACCTGCCGGTTATTCTCCTACAACCCTCCTAGATTTTCCATCCTCTTGACACGTGTCTCACATCGCATCGGTCAATGCCTTTGACTTCACCACCACAGTCAATGGGGTTATTTCTTTACCACTTCCTCTCTCATTTGATTTCTTTATATTAAAAATTATTTTCTTCATGTATAATTATTTCGTAACACTAAATTTTGAGACTATATATATAATAATATTCGTAGATGAAATTATTTAAAATTAAAATTAAAAATTAATATAATTTTATAATTAAATCTAAATAATTTAGATTAATAAATATTAAATATTAAATCTAGTCATAAATGATCTTCAATTCTTATTTTAATTCTCCTTGTTTCCTTATTGGAAAACCTTTTTTTCCCATTTATTATATGTATTTATTATGACTTTGACCTTTATATCTATCACACTCCCCAATCTTTCTTCTTCTCCATTTCATTTCCTTTCATATTCTTCTCTTCTATATATAAATACATATCCTTATTTATTTTATTTAAAAACTTTACCTTTTACCTTTCTTCTTCAGCAAATTTCATGGCGTTTTCTTCTTCTAACTTGGACTTAACTATATCAGTTCCTTCTTCCGGTACGCAAAAAAAAAAAAACCCTCAATCCCCTCGAAAATCCCATGTTTTTTCCCCCAATGAAATAGTCTGTTTTTTTTTTCTATTTGATCTGATGATGTTCATGCTTGATGAAGAATTGATTTTGCTTCAAATTTTCGTGTTTTCTTTTTACAGCGAGAGATTTGGATATGAACCGATTACCATCGCCAGGATCCGATGATGAATGGATCGCCTCCACCATGGAAGTCGTCGTCGACGAAGAAAACACCACCAATGACGGCGTCGTTCCTCGCAAAAAGCTTCGTCTTTCGAAAGAACAGTCTCGTTTGCTCGAAGAAAGTTTCAGGCAGAACCATACCCTAAACCCTGTATGTGTAATAAAATCATCAAAACACCAACAAAAAAAAAAACTACATAAATAAATTCAGTTTATTTTGATATTCCTTTGTTTTTTTTTCAGAGGCAGAAAGAAGCATTGGCTTCACAACTCAAGCTTCGGCCCCGACAAGTTGAAGTTTGGTTCCAGAATCGTCGAGCCAGGTACTGTTCACATATGTATATATTGATTGAAATTAAATTATAAAATTTGTGGGTTTTTATTATTTTGGTTTAGTGGGTGGGATTAAAAGTAGATTGGGGTAAAAATCATCAAAACGTTGACAAGAATATCATAAAGTATATAATCTGAATCAGATTCAACACATATTCTTCTCTCTTTTTTCGTACACTAATAATTTAAAGATAGAAAGTGAAACTATATGTTTCCCTTTTTTTCTTTTAAAAAAAAAACCAAACAAATTATTTTCAAAGTTTTAGTTATTATGGATATGATATTTTATGATTACGGGTTCTTTTCTTTGTCTCGTCCTCGACAAACTATTGTCTTTGGAAGTTGATATATCACTTTCCTTCTCAAAATCATGAACTCAAATACCAGTTGTAATGCAATATTTATTTTGTGAGTTCAAAATCTTTTGTCCTAATAATATTTATTGTATCTGTAATTTATAAATTTGATTCTAGAGAGAGTTACAAGTATTGGTAATTTGCCTTTTGGTGCTATCAAAGGAAGTTGCGGTTATATATAGATGAAAGGGTTATAATTTGTATTTTGTATTATAAATTATTTAAAAGAGAAATAATAAATAATTATTTAATTAAAAGGACAAAAAAACCGACAAGTAAATGAACATAATTATGAAAAAGGAATGATTTGGCTCGATTTCATGCATGAGATGATGCAACTTTTTAGGATCAAAACAATGATGATCGTGGTTTGTCTTAAAACATCAAATATATAACAATCATATCGCCAATTGAGAGTATTGCATGTTTCTTTTTATAATAACATATTGATATATAATTTGTCACCTTGTATAATAAAATGTTAAACATTACATATTAGGAGGATTAATAAAGTGCTGCATTGATCCATATCATTCTTTGGACATACCCATGCATTAATGAATGATTACGTACGTGTATGATATTATTGAATGAAATTAAATGCAGTTTTCTTTTGATTTATTGCTACATCATATGGTAGTATTTTCTTTAATAAGTCGATAAATGCGCTTTATTTATTAATTATGAATAAAATCCAAGTTTGAATTCCTTTGGAAAATAAAGATAATTACGAAATGTTTTTACTTATTTAAGACCTTTTTTTCCCCATACTTGTCTCTCTCTCTCTCTCTCTCTCTCTCTCTCTCTCTCTTTTAAAATTCCTAATTAACGTTGTCATGTTTTTTCAAGCGCATTTAATACATATATATTTCCAAAATAATTGTACCCATACCAAAACCTAAATTAAATCTGTTTCAAAGATATGTTGGCAACTTTTGTGTGTGTATATATAATCACGTAAGCATGACATGAAAAATTTAAAATAACCCAAAAATTGTTCGTAATATAGATTGTATATATGTATATATTCTTTTTACAAACAATATTGTAAGATAGATGAAAAGTCTTAGATGTTAAGATACGAGGTCTACTTGTTGGATGTCATAGATCAAAACACAATTTTGGATTTTTTTTTCTGTTGGAAATTTGATGTAATATTTAATAGTAAAAGTCATATACATGATCCACATTTGTTATTTTTGTTACAGTTTAATTGATTAATTTGTATATATATATATATATATATATATGTGTGTGTGTGTGCGTGTAGGAGCAAGTTGAAGCAGACGGAGATGGAGTTCCAGTATCTGAAGAGATGGTTCGAATTTTTGACTAAACAGAACCAAGAGCTTCAAAGTGAAGTGGAGGAGCTTAGGGCCTTGCAAGTAGGCCCGCCCACCGTCATATCTCCTCACAGCCGTGAACCGCTCCCTGCCTCCACCCTTACAACCTGCCCTCGCTGTGAGCGTGTCACTACAATTTCTTCCCGTGGCGCTGGTTTCATTAATACGACAACCTCCACCAACAACACCTCAACCACATCGGCCCTCCAATCAAGGCCGTCGTCGGCGGCTGTTTAAGTAGTACAACTGACTTAACATAAAAGAAACTTATTTAGGTTTTAAAAGAAAACAATGTCCATATTAGTTTACAAATTTAGATAAGGATTTTATTTGGTTTTTTTGCTTTCTTGGAACACTTTTTTTTTTTTTTTTGCCTTAAAGCAATTGGAATCAGTGGAATTGAAGTTCTTGCATTTTCTGGTAATGAAATGAAACATCATCTGGTGTTGAAATGTTTTAATCAAAATTGAGATTGCTAGCTCTTGCATATGCAATGAGTTTCCTGTTATCCGTGCTCCGTTTCGATAGTGATCGGATTTTGGGTCCATCTAAGCACCAGCTCGAAAGCATTCGGACTCAACCTCGGATGCCTACTGTGCCACAACTAACGTCATGGAAATGATCCATCATTCTTTCTTGGCTGCAAACGTTGTGTTCAACACACCATTGGTTTATTAGACTCCTGATAACTTAAGTAGGGATTTAGAGTTAAAATTTGCAGCTTCGGCTGAGTTCTCGGACATATTACATTTCCACAATCTATCCAACTCAGTATGTAAGATCTCTCTCAAGAAGATAGTATATGAGAAACTATGTTACTCAAATTTGGTTTATTACTATCATAAACGAGTACATGTTAAAATAATTATGATGACTTTATTATTATTATTATTATTATTATTATTATTATTATTATTATTATTATTATTTATGTTCATATTCGTAAACTCATTTACTAGATATAAATACTTTAAAGTAAAATGAAAGGTCGAAACAAAGTAGAGGGAATGAATTTGGAGAGGAACTATGACCAAATAAAATGGACCTACATCCATATAATTAGTACAAATCAGTAGCTTATTTCACTAACATAAATAGAGTCACATGATTGATGAAAATTCATCTTCCTTCAAAAAATATATGCAGCACTTGGGAAACCCCAAAAATATATGCATAATAATTTATTTATTCTCCTAACTTAAAAAATAATAATAATAATTTAGCTTTTATTTAATTTATCGTCTCTTTTAACCCTTAAATTAGTACTTTTAACCCTTAAATTAGTACTTTTGTCAAAACATCCCAAAATGAATAGAAAAATTAATATTTGTTAACTTTACTAATATGACAGTATATCTATACGTCACATCAATAATTAATTTTTTAATTCTAAAATTATAGAATATTATTATAATTTTTATGATTAAATACATTTTATAAATATTTATAAATATTATGTTTTTGAATTTTTAAAAAATTAATTGTTAATGTTGCATACACGTGGATGCCATGTCGAAAATTAATATATAAACTTTTTCATCCATATTGAAATGATTTGACAAATAACTCAAGTTCAACAGTTAAAAAAGACGAAAAATTACATGAAGAACTAAAATAACTTATTTTTTTTTATAAAGTTGGAACGCGATCATATAAGTCATTAAAATCTGTTATAAATGCTAAGCCTTAACTTCTTTTTAAGTATGACTTCTCTCACACATACTTTTACTTTGTTATTATCTTCGATCTTGTTTTTTTTTTTTTCCTACAAAAATATTGACTCAAGCATCAAAAATTGTCTTAGAACACAAACTTCGATACCTCTTAGCTCACCGATGTCTTGTAAATTTACTGAAGAATCCAACTCAATAGTTATAAAACTCAACTCATTCTATTTTTCAAACCCAACAAAAATGACATCAAATATAATATATATACATATGTCTGTGTGTATATATACAAGGGTCGAGTGGGTATATAAGAATGGAGTAGGTTGAGGTCTTAGGATTTTGATGGCCTAGGTTCAAGTTTCACCCCGTGTAAACTATAAGTAAATTCTTCTTAAATTTATTCTGATTTAAATTTTATTATATGTGAGTTATGTTTAAATCTATTCTGGTATATGTTCAAAAAATTCTCGTTATCAATTCATTTTATCTCTAATATTTAATTTTGATTATAATTATTCAAAATATATATTGATATAAGAATAAATTATATTAGGATGATCCAAAAATTCATAGTTTTTAGACACCAAAGACATAATGCTAAGTCGTCAAGTTTTAAACACAAATTCTTTTTACTATGACAACCATATATAATCCCCGTTGAAATTGTTGTTTAGTCTGTCTTTTTTTTTTTTTTTTTTTTTTTTTTTACCTTCTCCATCAGATTTACTTTTCTTTCAACTCTCTTAAACACTAGATTTCGCTCAATTTGACAAAACTCTTGACTGAATTTGCTGGGTTTCAACAAATCTCTATAGATTTTTCTCTAATTTGCACTTGATTGAGAATGGTGGTTTCAAATGACATTGTATTGGATTCTTCTCTTTCCTCTTTTGAATTTCCTCCCTTGAGTTCAAGACAAACAAATACTTATGATAGATTAAGCGAGACGAATGAAAACTCGTCTCATTGTATTGGATTTGGCTTGTTTGGGTGTTTTGCTAATTTAAGTTTTTGTATGTTTTTTTTCTACTTTGGTTTGATTTATTGGAATGCGTTTTGACATGTAAGTTGGTCTGGTTTGGTTGTCTGCAACTAAGGTTCTTTGATTGTTATTGTAAATGTGATTTGAGTTGGTTAATGATTTGAGTTGTGACTTATTTGCTATGAAGCTATCTTGTTGGTGTTTGGAATGTGCCTTTTTTTTTTTTTTAGGTTTAAATTTTATTATAAATGAGTTTAATATTGTATTTATTAGGTATTTATTTTGAATTTTTTATATTGTTTAAGTATTTTAAGTTGTTTATGAGTTTTTGTTTTTTAGTCAAAAATGAAAATTTAGTTTAAAATTATTTCTTGTTTAGATTAACTAGAGTTTCAGTATACTTTAAAATTTTATTTGAATGTAATTAGCTAGCCTATATAAAGACTTCTTCATTGTTCATTAAACAAACAATTATTTTCATTAATAAAGTTTTCAACTCTAAGAGTTAGTTTCTTTTCTTTTTTGTGATTTTTAGAAGTAATTTTTTCTTAATTATCTTTAAGGAGTCGTGAGAATTCATTCTTCACACTTCAAGTTGCCAATGATTATTTCTTGGAGGATTTATTAGAGTCATTAACTGAGGTTTTTGGAATTTATATCTCAAATGGTTCAATTGAACACTTATTCTTCTATCCATCATATTCATCGATTTACTCGTTCCATCTTCCACTTCATTTTTTTAATTTCTATTTCTTTTTATTAATGATTTTTATTTTTTTCTTTGCTCTCAAATTTCTTCTTTTATTGTTTTCATTTTTTTATTACTAAATTTGTATATTTTTTCTTTTCCGATTAAATTCAAATATTTTCTTCTTGAGTTAAACAACTTGAATACGATCCTTCTTTTGCTTCCTCTACTTCAATCTTTATCAGATTCAAAGTGCGTTTAGAAGCTAAGAGATAGATCTATGCAGGAATCTAAGCGCATAAATGCCTGGATCCCATCTAAAAATTTGTCGCAAGTTGACTAATCTTTTCAGTTTGAAAATTGGCAGCTCGGTTGAATTGACTTTAATAAATTCCACCCATTTCGTATATGTATCATTCATCGTTTCCTCAAAAAGAATCATCCTCATATATTATTTTTTATTAAATCTTGGTTCGATTTGTTTGGCCTTTGAACTTGTTGTTGGGCCTTGAGGTAGTGTAAGCTCATCACATCCATGAGTCTAAAATTAGGCTTTGAAACTTGTATCACTAATGGTCCACCATAAGCACACAATTTTTTAGTTGACTACCCATTAATGTCTTCCATTGAATTAACATCAATCTCATCATGTTGTTCAAACTTAATGTTACTTCGTCTTCAAGAGAATTTTGTCAACAATGATCTCATCGTGTAACAACATGTTTTTTAGTGGTGTCGAAAATGGTAGTTTCGAAACCCCATTTTTTGATGATCGAGTTAGTAAAAATTATTATTGATATTTAAGAGTCTATTTTAGAATTATATTGAATTTTGGTTTGACGAATTCGTTAAATGGGATAGTTAGTCAATGTACAAATGCTTTGACCTCAAAATTAGTTATTTCAAAAAATGAGATATCAAGACATTGTTTTTATAAATCGAGCTCGTAAATATTTGATAATATTTACAGAGTTATTATATGGATGAATTAAATTTCGGATGGAAAATTTTGTCGAATTAATAATTAATTAAGATATAAAATTAAATTATAAATATAATAAAAATTAATCGCTATTGATTTTTATTTGTAAAAAAAATGACAAAATGGTATCAAACCAAAGTTCAAAGTGACAATTAGGCCATTTTAAAAAGTGATGGACGGTTGGACGCATTTTTTAAATTGAAATTAATATTAAAATTAAAAGTTAACTAATATAATATGTTAAAAATATGAAATAAAGATGTCATCTCTACATTATTTTCTTCTCCCCACCGTTTGAAACCAAAAAGAAACCTTGGAAGTCGTTGTTGAACCTTTCAACTATTAGGCCTTGATTGATCGGAATTTAAACCAATTCGAGGATATTCGTAGAAAAAGAAAAATTATAGGTTAGTCTCTGGCACCTTATCGATAGTTATTTTTACTAGATAAGTTCATATAAAATTTATTATATTAATTTTAGTTATTAAAGTATTATAATATTTTGTTTGTTAGTTGAATTGTCATTGAAATGTTAAGTTTTAACACTGAGTGAATTAAATTGGAAAGTATTAATATAGAACATTTTGAATAAATATGTGGCAATAGATGGTTATGAATGTTTATATAGTAAAATGATATGTATAAATGGTTATATTAGAGAGATTAAAACGTCAGTATACAGAAAAATGCCATGAAAATTTAGTAAATGTTATCATACAAATAGAAAATTGTTATCATTTTAAAGGAATTGGGTGTTGGTCAGGAACTGCTTTATTGATAGCTGAGATCCAGCGTATGTTGTGGATTCTCTATAGTTTGGTTGATGGAAAATGAATTACTCAAGGAAAACATTTTACAAACACGGGTAAAATGTCTTCTTTATTTCTGTAAAACGTCTTACCAAATTTTTTTCGGTAAGTCATTTTCCAAAGCTTTCCCCTTCATCCAGTACGTTCTCCTTCTTCCCTTCTTTATTCCTTCTCCTTCTTTCTTTCTTTCTCAGCCAACAAATCTCTTTCTCTCTTTCTCAGAGTTCCTCTTTTCGTTGGGTCTTCTTGAAATCTTTGGAAAATTTCATCTCTGATCTTCCCCAGCTATGTGCATATTTCTCTGTTTATTCTCTCAATTTTTTTTGTTTATTCTCTGTTTATTCCTCTTTGTTCTGTTTCTGGGTTTTCAAGCTACAAAAAACTTTCAAAAGCTTTCTCATCGAAGGTCTTATATCATGATTTCTTGAATTTGGGACTATGTTGAATTTGGGTTTTTTCTTTCTTGAAGGAATGAATGCAACACCACTAAAAAAAACCCTCGAGCCTACCCTTATTTGATCGTGCTTTTGTTCTTTTCACATATTGAAAAATCAAAATTTTCCATTAACTTGGTTTCGGGCTTTGCATAATTGGCTATTTTGTTGAATGATGGAGTTATCGTGGGTTTGAAATTGAAATTTATGTCGGCCTTCTCCATAGCCCGTGATCATACTTTTTCGAATTAGCAAACTGTTGATGAGTTTTCAATCGTTATGTAATGCAGTTGCCATCTAGGTTAACCACTTTGACATAGTATTAGTTTTAGTATTATTTCTCTTTGGGCCTTGCTTAAATTGAAGAAGGAAGAATCTAACCTTAATTTATAGATGTGAATGGTCATTGTTTCTTGCACCTGCATGCTTGGTGGTTAATACTGCGTCTTAATATGGCTTTGAAGTTTGTTTTACAATTTTCTCTATATCGAAGCGGAATGTGTTGTTCCAAGGTCTCTACCATAGCTTCCATGTTGTAGTTCTCAAATGTTAAATGGAAGCATTTATATTTTCTGAGTGTTGTAGGCGTAGAGATCTTGTATAGCTTTCTACTAGCAATTGACATGATTTACAGATAGGTGGATGGTATTGGTTTCTATTTCAAGTTATGTGTTTGTTCCATGAAAGCTGAAACATTGAGCAAATCTATATCTACTTGAATCTTCCTTCTGTATGTCGATTCTACCTAATCTGTTTGCAATGAAACAAGTAATATAAGTAGTGTTGAAAATAAATTGCCAGCAGCTGCCTCTTGGTTCAGTATTGGTAAAGAATGAGGAACATGAAAATGCTGCATGTTGAAACTTGAATGTTTGGCAAACCCACGAGTGTTGTGCATTTTTTGTGAGTACTTTATATCAATCCTTTTTGTTATTGTACTAGTTTTTGGTGTCGTTTCTATGGTGAACACCACACCAGGGAATTAAGAGGAATATTAGACCCTGAGATTATTTATTAGGGGTCACTATGCTTTTGTTTATAGTTTTGGTTAGTTAAGCTATCCATACTCTTGAGAAATGTTCATTGATATTTCGAAGTTCTTGCATTTCATTTACTATCTGTTGTATTGTCGTCTAATTTTTATTTTCATTCCTAATGAGTTGAGGGCATAATTCATATTTCAGAAAATTCTTTAATGCTTTAGATTTGAATTCTAAAAATAATGGATTTGAATTTGGACAAAGTTGATTTCAATCTAAAATTTGCCTAAGCTGTAGTTTTGGGTAATGTTTAAATTTTGGTGAATTGATCAGGGTTTTATAGTAATTAAGAATTTATAAACTATTCTATGATCGGTTTTTATTTATTTATTTAGATTATATTGTTTGAAAGTTTCAAACTTTAAACAATTTTCTCCAGGTTTATGGGTCCTTAGTTAAAGGGGGTTCGGTATATAGATTGTCTTTGGATGGATATACGTTTGAGCCAACTATGGGTTTACTGTGGGTACGTTGTTTTAAGAATTTCACTAGGACTGATAATAATCAAGATGGGTCTTACATTTCATATCGTGAAAAAGAAATTTTCAAGTTTTGGAAGGTTGTTAAGGATGGACTTGCATTGCCATTGTTGATAGATCTCTCTTTTAAGATTGGATTGCCTCTTCCGGCTTGTTTCATGCGTCTCCCAGCTGACTTAAAGCTCCAGATTTTGGACTCATTGCCAGGCACTGATGTCGCAAGGATGGCGTGTGTTTCAGTTGAAATGCGATATGTGGCTTCTAATAATGATCTATGGAGGAAGAAAGTTGAAGAGGAGTTTGGACATTGGTTAGGAGTAACGAGGAGCTGGAAAAAGATATATCATTCATGTTGGGAGAGTAAGAAGAAGCGTAAACGGGCGATTATACGGTGGCGAGGCTTCCCTCGTGTCGATAGGCCTTCTTACTTCCCGATTAGAAGAGATTCTATTCCACTTGGAGGTGTTCATGTTGTCCATGATGATGATTATGACCTTCCTGCTCGTCTTCGTATACCGCCTCTACATCAATTGCGCCGTCTTGAAGGCAAGGTTATTTTGTACTAGACTGAAATCTCGCTAGTCGCTGGTCACTCTTCCACTTGATCCAAATAGATATGGCGTTTTAGGGTATCATATAAAGACCTGACATGTTTATGTATATAAGAACATTTGCGTGTTTTTAGACCCTTTTTGATGCTTGTAAGTGCCATGACTTTAATACCAACTTCTTGTTGAGTGGTGTCAATGGCCTTTTTCTTCATTTAATGAAATGTAAGTTTATGCTTTTGTAAATATGTAAGTTTATTTATAATTATTCAATCCTTGTTTTTATTTTTTAACACAATTACAAAATTTGACTTTTTTAACACAATTATAAAATTTGACTTTGGTTGTTTTCATTTTATGATGGTTAATAATGTAGCTTAATAATTGAGTATTATTATATATTTAATTTAATTTAATTTATTTATAAATAAATCATTGTAATATATGTAAAAACAATTTAAAATATAAAAATTTATTAATATGTATAAAAAATTTATTAATATATGTAAAAACAGTTTTTCTGGAAAAATATTTTCAAGAAAACTGCCAAACAACAGAAAATATTTTACACAGATTCATCCAAACACCAGAAAATATTTTCTGTAAATCATTTTCCAGAAAAGTAAATCATTTTCTAGAAATCATTTTCCGGAAAACATTTTACTGCCAAACAAACGGAGTCTAAATTACAATAGTTCCCTGGTAAAGATATGGACAAATTGATAAAGAAATGGTTGGAAAATCTAATAGAAACTTAATTGACATGGTTGTAATATCGTATAAGTTGAAATGATATAGCATTATATGGTGTATATATATGTGATCTCAACACTTTGAGATTATTGTACTAAAATGTTAACTTGATGATGATTTTGTGAAATTGTACAATTAATTTTAAGAATGTCAAAGGATTATCATATTGTGCACCTTTGAATTCCTATTGATTAAATGATATAATACTTAGGTAAGTTAAGTTAAATTTCATATAGACTTACTAAGTATTTGATATACTTATTGTTGATTTCACTTATTTGTAGATTTCTGACTGTAGAGCATGACGATTAGATCACTTTGGAGCTCACACTATCCACCTCTTGTTTTGGTAGCCTTTTGATCGTTTTGAGCTCAGTTATATATGGTATGTACTTAGGAGTGTCAAGTTGTTTGTAATGTTAAACATGTTTGAGGCATAATTGATTTTGAGCACTTATGATGATGTTAATTTGCCCATGTTTAAAGTTTGAGTTTGGACTGCTTGAATCAACTTGTTGTTTTGAATGGATAAGTGATATGAAATGGTATAAATATGCGGAATAGTTTGAAAAGATTCATGTATCGTTGTTGTGAATTGGTGCCAAATGTGACATATTGGTTTTGTGGATTGATTAGATGATTATATGTTATGTTTTGGTATGGAATTGACATGTTTTGAACAGGTTTAAATGATGTTAAAAGCATTCTTTAGCCTATTTGGGTTGGTTGGTTTGGAAGCAAGTACCAAATAGTCATATTTTGCCAAAACAGGTTGTGATGTCCCAACGTCGATCTTCCCCCGTCACAAGGGCGACCAATAGATTGTGACATCCTGACGTCAAGTGGTCTGACATTGTGACATGACAACTGTTTGGTGACGTCACGATGTCAATAACATCTCATCACGACGTCGGCCTTATATTTTTCAAAATTTGCAATTTGATCCTTGTTCGATCTCGGGTCAATTTTAGAGCTCACGTAAGCTCGTATTAAGATTAAGAAAGGTTTAATTTTTTTTAATGACATATTTTATAATAGTTAATGATTTTCAAATAGAATTATCTGCTAAAGATTTGTAATAGTTCTGTTTTGTACTATAGCATTTTGTAACCCAGTTCTGTCGATTGGGACTTATAAATGCATCTCTTACCATAATTCTATATATTTTTTATGTGATGAATAAGTAATATAGAATTGAAAATAAATATATATTAGTTTTTCTAAAGGGTGGCATCTTTCTATGGCTTCCTATTGTTTTTGTTGTTGACAAACTCAATTGTATTTCTAATGTGAGCACATATCAACAATTAAAATAATTACCATGGAGAAGTTTTTGTAAAGGGTGGTGTATTTCTACAGCTTCCTATTTTTGTTGCTCGACTTTGTAGTTTCAAAGTAGGGGTTGTTACTTTGTTCCTATCGTGCCTTGTTGGTGTAATTGGACCTTCCTCAGGTTTTCGTGTTCTTTTCTTCTCAACTTAAAGAAAACTCCATTAAGGGAAAATTGAATCTCAAAGTAATTCATTAAACCAAAAGAGAAAAAAAAATTTCAATTCATGCCTTCAACCATATATCAAGAACATAATAGCATAGAAAAGAGATTAAAGCTATAAATGAATTGTATTAAAATTGTATTACACCTTTGCAGAACTGAAATTTGACCTGTGGTGATTTTCTTTCCAATAAACCCTAGAGAAATTTTAACATCTTATTCAATTATTTATTTTATAAATAATTTAATTAACGTTAAATTGCTTGATAAATGAGATTGTATATGGTTAGTGTATAATACAACTTTTATGTGTATAAAAATTCATCACTTAGCTTTATATTATTGTGCCTAAAAATATGGTTTTTAAGTTAATTCTAATATAATTAATTTCCTATTTATATTTGCAATTGCGATTATACTTATATTTGTAACCATAAAAAGAGAGAATGAGAGTAAAAGTTGATCTTTTCATTTTCTAAATTTAATATTTAAATATTGAAATTTGAATATTTAGTTTTTATTTTTAATTAGGGTGTGTTTAGATACCATAGAGTAATTGGATGAAAGTGTAATTATTAGGATAGTAATTACACTTTCTTGTAATTACAATGAATTCTAATTCCTAATGTGTGTTTTACTAATGGAGAGTAACATCTGAGATCGCCAAATGTTTAGGAGTTCCTCTATTCAATCATTTTCTTTCTTCTTGTTGTTGGATATCCCATTCGTAAACATCTTTTATTTGTTTCCCAAGTCTTTAGTGAGTTACAAACGGTGTTCGAAAAGGTCAAATCTTTGATGATTCTATTATACATGATTGAGTTGCAAAAACTTTTGATAGGTATCTTACATCTGAACTGAATTTTTTTCTGGTTTAAAAATCTCCTTCTAGTTGCTTTGGAAGAATTAGGAGATTCTCTAGAAAAAATATCAGGTTTTGCTTTTGGCAGGATATCATGTTTGGTACTATAAATTATAATTACACGTCTACATAATTTTAACTTTTAGAAAATATTAATTATTATAAAATTATCAACAATACTTGATATAATATTCTAAACAAGTAACAAAACCTAAAATTAATTCAACATATATAATATGTTAGCCCAAGAAATATTCAAAAATACAATTACTAATAAAATTAACAAGAAAAATAAACACCCAATACAGTTTTATTTAATTACTCTAGCATTCTATATTTGTTGGGTTAATCTCTCTCTAACATCAAATATGTAAATGCCCATTTTTGCCCGGGCTAAAAAATCAAAATAAATGTCCAAAAGTTTTTTACAGTCCAGCACAAAATCAAATACCAGCCCAAAATAGAAACTCGAAACAGCAACCCAAATATTGACTCAAACCCAGACCCATTCCTAAACCACTAACCCAACACTAACAGATGAGCCCAAAAAGCCCAACTCCAAATCAGAAACCAAGGGTTTTTGAAACCCTAGGTTTCTTCGCGCTGCAAGCCTCCATACCCGTCGCCATCATCGCCACGATCTGCAACATGTCGCCCCACTGCCGAGATCCTCGCTGTAAACTTGCAAAAGAAAGGAAAGAAGATCGCAACAAGAATGGCAACAATATGATTCTTTTTTTTTTTTTTTTCAAAAGGCTATAAAAGCCGATTAATATGTAAACAAAAGGGGAGGAGGAGACAAAAAAATAAAACGAAAATACAGATAATAAAAAAGCAAAAAGTTCATTGAAACAAGATATTTTTTTATAGAGGTGATTTTCTTTTATAATATTCTTTTTTTTTATTTTTTTATTCGTACATTTGGGCATATAAACACTAGTAAAAAATGTAAAAAAGGAGAATAAATTACCCTTTGACGGGCTTGAAAGGTGGAGGTTTGGCCTCTAGCCACCGCTCGTGGTGGCGCGTGGCCTAGATGCTGGCAACCAGAATCCGGACGAGCTATGAGGAACCCGAGAGAGAATTTCTGAACTTTTTTTTTTCAAAACAGAGTCAAAATGAATTTTTTTTTGCTTAAATCGGATTATATATTAATAATAAAATGCTGTCATTTTTTCCTAAATCAATAGGCATTGAAACGACGTCGTTTTAAACTGCGACCCGCACTTTGACCCGACCCGAAGGCAGGATCCGCGCGTTTTCACTGAATGGTGTAATTTCCATTTCAGTCCTTCCACAATTTTTTACTATTTTAATTTCGTTCAAATTAACTTTTCATTTATTTTAAATTAACCCTAAACTTTTCATTTTGTTTCAATTTAATCCCACAGGCTCTTTGAAGGTTAAAATTAGAACATTACCGTTTTAAAAAAGGCTTAATTACCATTTTAACCCCTGTGTTTTAATGCGCATTTTAATTCAATCCTTTTAATCTGTTTAATTACTATTTAACCCTATTTCTTTATTTATTTTTAATTTACTTAATTTATTTTATTTTAAATTATTTTAATTGTTTTACCATGTTTTATATTATTCTTCTATATTTATTAATTTATTAATAGTTTATATATATACTTTATATGTATTATTTTATATATATTTAATTATTATATATTATTTTACTTAGTTTAATAATTTTTATATTATTATATATATTACTTATTATATTATGTTTTTTAATTTATATATTATATAGTATTATATTTTTTTAATTTTCTTTTGTATAAAGTCTATTATAATATATAACCTATTTTATTTATATAATTTTTATGATTAATATATTATGTATATAAATGTCTTTTTAAAATTATTATACATATTATTTGCTAATTTTTTATGTATAATATTTTTATATTATTATTAGTTATTTTATATTATTTATTATGTATTATGATTATTATTAAGTATCTTTATATTTGCTTAATATTACTTTAACTTTTTTATATTATTCATTGATTATTTATTACTAATATAATTTGCAATTAGGTTGAATTGATATGTATGTTATAATGTATTATTCTATGTCTTACTCATACCATTTTTTATTTATAAAAAATAGTTTTTAAATCAAAAGATTTTCAAAATATGGTGATATGTGATATTTGGGGAATTTCGAGAAGAATTTTGCCCTAACTTATTGGGTTCGATTTTTCTCGTGAAACTTTAGGTATCACATATCCCCTTTTTTTATATATATTTAAGAAAAAGTTGAGATTTACCAATTTCAAATCAAAAAACCTATTCTTGGGAATTCAAAGCGTTTTGCCCTAACTTATTAGGTTCGACGTCTTGCATCTTGAGGTAGGAATTTTCTAAAATAAAGACGAGCTTAATTTCAAAGTCATGAGGTGCTATACCTTAACTTATTGGGTAAAGTACTTTATTTCTTTGTAATAAGTAAGTCTTGGTTTTCTTTCTAATAAAAGGACCACATTTTCTAACTTTCTTTATTTTCAACATTCGGGCATGATTTTATCGATTAGGTATTAATTTTTGGGCGTTATGAGGGTGCTAACCCTTCCTCATATGTAACCGACTCCCGAACCTATTTTCTTGTTTTTGCGGACCAAAATCAAATGTTTTAAAATAAAACATTTTACAAGGTGATCCAATCACACCTAAGTAAAAAAGATTGGTGGCGACTCCCACTTTGTTTTTAAAGTCGATCCCCATTTTTCAAAACACGATTTTAAAATGGTTTCGACAAAATATATACTTTTTTTTTTATCATTGATTGGTCTTTACCAAATATAAATAATTAATAATAAATAAGATGTAATTTAGTATAAATAATTTATAGTACTACTATATAGTTTAGTTAATTATTTAGTATCAAAATGTATAAGTTATCTCCCATTAATAAAATTTTAAATAATTTAAACAAGATTTGTATAAAATAAAAATATTATTTTATAAAAATAATTTTTAAGCTTAAATCATTTATGCAAATATTTGGAAAGAGTAGAATAATTAGATTTTAATGTAATCATTTATAATTACACACATAATTACTCAAATTTTCACTTTCTCTAATATTGTAGTGTAATTGGGGTGCTATAATTACACTCAATTCAGTGAAACCTATTAATTGTAGTGGTTATCCTAGCATGTCACAAATATGTAATTAAAAGTAATTTCATCCAAATCTAATTGGTAAATCACTTTTAAATGCACCCATAAAAACAATATTACTAAGCTAAATGCATAATTCTTGTTAACTATAATTATATGGCTAATATATATACACATATATATAAAGCCTTCAAATAACTATATTATGTTTAAACAAGCACTTATACTTATTTTATAATAAAATAAGGCTCCAATCTTTATTTTGACCTATAAAAGTCTTTAATTTTAATTTAGGTAATTTTTTTATCTTTCACTTTTATTTTTACACATATCAAAACTTAAATGTATGTGATTTAAACTTTTTATTCTACTAATATTTAAGAATATATATATATATATATATATATATATATATTTCTCAAAATAGTCTGCTCACTGTAGCACGCTTTGTGTCTTTCTTGTTGTTTTTCTGTTTGTGTTATTTTGATTGATTGTTAAGACATGTGGAGGTTAGTTGCCATGGAGGATGAGTTGGCAGAATTGAATATTGAGGATGGGGAAGAGGAAGATGCAGTGTTATTACCGATTGATCTGGGGATCCAACAGTCGATTTATGAACATTGTTTGGTTGGTTGTTTCTTAACAGCAAGTATTGTTCATGATAATACTCTAGAATGACATATTTTTATGTATTAATTACACATTTATTTTGAGTATGATCCTACTAATTTCAGCTATTTATGATTTTTTTATCTTGTAGGGACTAAATCAAAGGCAAAAGAAAATTTGGAGGCAAAAGGCGTGAATTTAAAGATAAAATGGGCCAGCATGCAAAGTAGGAAGGAAGTGGTGCCAAAAATGCAAAATGTGGAAGACTTGGGGGCAAAAGTGCAAAGAAAAGATTTTATAAACACAAGACTCTATTTAATTTGTAATTATATTAGGATCATTGTTAAAGATTATTATTTAGATTTAATTTTAGCTTTTATCTTTATTTATCTTTATTTATTTGTATTTATCTTTTAGAATTTAATTAGGAATAGACTAGGTTTCCTGGTACTATAAATAGGGGATGAAGTGACACAAATTTCACTCATCTTTTTCTGTAACACTCCCTCTCCCTAAAAGCTTAGCCTTTGTTCCTTTCATTTATTCAATAAAATTCCATTTTCATTAAGTTTATTCCTTTTTCCCCAAAAAGCATGAGCCACTAAATTCATCTAACCAAAAGTTGTCGAAATTCCCCAAAAAGGGTTCATGAGGCTTAGAATCCGTGCTTAGCCTTCTCAACGAGTATTCATCGTTTCTCCACATTACGAGGCTGATGCTTCCGTCCATGTCTCTTCAAAAGTGATCTTTTCATCTTGTGCAAAAGTGCCCGCTTTGTATGTTTTGGGAAAGTTGCACAGTCGATTCATTAGCTTACTGTGTCAATGGTTGTCGAGCCCAAGAGACAAAATGGCTTGGCATTCGCCATTGAGAAGTGATGATCTAATGTAAGACGGTCCCACAAAAGCGATGGTTGGCTAGAATCAGGTTCCTTTAAATTGTAAGTCGAAAATCTAAGTGGAGCTGGTGGTCGTAGGCATCCTCTTCCACTATAACTGGTTTATTCTGTTCGAGAAGGATCACCTAAAAGCTGAGGATTGAGCCCAAGGAGGATCGAGACAACCGGAGGCTGGAATCTCTCCATCAAAAATTCTATTTTCTCAACTTTGTTTATCTTTACAATTTTAATTTCAATTTATGCAATTTCAATTCAATCAAACTTTTAATTCTGTTTTTTTTTCAGGTACACAGGTTTTCTTGGGCACGACTCTGCCCGGGATCTCGAGGAACAAGAATTCGTGCAAATCCAATCCCTGAGGATTTGGCCCTACTTCCCTTATACTATTCTTTTCATTATTTTATAGGGATAAGATATTTTTTGTGCTCTCAATGATGCATCAATTCATTTTCAGGCAATGAAGAACATGATGGCTAATTTGTGGCATCCACTAGGTGGAGTTGAAATCTCAGATCTGAGTGTGAAGAGATTTTTGTTCAAGTTCTTCAATGGAATAGATGTGGATAAGTGGTCCAAGGATCTTTTTAGACGTTCAATAATCATCTATTGATTATCCATCTTTTAGATAAAGACGAGGATCCATTGTAGGTTCCCTTTGTTTTTTCTCCTTTTTGGGTGCAAATTCATGATTTACCTCCGGGTTACTTTTCAGAAGCTGTGGCCATGCAATTGGGCACTTTTATTAGGAGATTTTTGGAATATGATTTTAAACAGATAAATCGTGGTTTGAAAGGTCATCTAAAGATCCAAGTGGAGATTGATGTGAGGAAGCCATTGAAGAGAAGGAAAAAGATAGCACTTCCGTCATCAAAATTCACTTATGTGAATTTTAGATATGAGAAACTCACTCTTTTTTTTTTTGTTTTATTGCAGATGTTTGGGTAACAATGATAAGTTTTGACCGGTTCGATTGTGTAGAGAATGAGATATTTTAGAATTTGGGTGGGATCTATCCTTAAAATCATAGTCAAGGAATTCATCAACAACGAACAGTTTTTAGCTATGTGAGGAAAGGGGTGATGCCTCTAAGGAAAGTTTGTGGACTGCACATGATTCAAAGAGTAATAAAATGAGCGAATTTAGGAGTGAAACATGGAATGATATAAATGTGGTGTTGGGATTTAAAATTTTGGAAGGACATCCAAATCGTGATATGGGGAATCAATTTGGAACTTATGATGGATTGGGCCATAATAGTATGGACCATGATTTTGAAGAAGACCTAGTGGTCCATGTGGAGACCCAAAATAATTTTGGGGGCTTTTAGTGTTTCAGACTTGACTAATCCCACAAAAGCTTTTGCTGAGCAACAAAATACTTAATCTGATTAAATATCGGTGGCTGCCAAGAGGCAGACCAACTGGACGCAATGAAAATCGTTTGTTGAAATGTCTACGGATTGGAGAGTACGCGGGCTGCTCGTAGGCTTTGGTTTATGTTGAAGACTATTAATCCCCAAATTGTCTTCTTGGTGGAGACGAAATTAGATGAAAAGAGAATGGAAAAGGTTCAACAATGATGTGGTTTTAATAATGGGTTAGATGTTGATGCTAATGGATTTAGGGGGCTTAGCTTTGCTTGGAATGGAAATAAGTTTATCAATATTCACAGCTTCTCTAGAAATCATATAAATGCGGATATTCATAAGTAGAGGAGAACTTAAAGTAGAGATTAACGAGGTTTTATGGTGCTTCGGATGTAAGGAATATAGAGGACAGTTGGTCCATTCTTAGGTGGGTAAGGAGAAATGTTGATTCACCATGGATTATTTATGGTGACTTCAATGAGATCTTATATTCTCATGAAAAGGTTGGAGGAATTCCAAGGGAGGAAAGACACATGGACAGCTTTCAAAAGACATTGGATCACTGTGAGCTAATGGATGGAGGTATTTCAAGGCCTTGGTTTACTTGGAAGAGAGGGAATCTACCTAAGATGAACATAAGAGAACGTTTGGAAAGAGGGGTGGTCAATTCACTTTAGTTGAACATGTTTCTAGAATATTCAATTGAGCATTTGTCCCATTCTTTTTCGGATCATTTTCCTCTTTTAATTCAAACAATTCAATCTGAGAAAAGGAGAGGGGATGTAAAAAGTTTAGATTTAAAGCGTGGTGGATTCTTAAGGACTCATGTGGAGACTGGTTCGTCGAGTTTGGGAGTCATTTATGGGTAATGTTTTGATGAAATTGGAGGCGCTTAAAGATGGATGGAAGGTATGGAAAAGAACATTAAAGAAAAACGGAAGGGTGCAACAAATGTATTGAATCAAAAATTAAAAATGTTATCTGAAGCAAAAAGAGTTGATGACATGCTTGTTGGGATAATTGATACGAAACTCCATCTTAATTGAGAGATGGAAAAAGAAGAAATGTATTAGAAACAAAGGGCTAGAGCAAATTGGCTAAAAATGAGGGATAGGAATACATCGTTTTTCCATAGATTTGTATCACAATGAAGACATATAAACCGAATCAAGAAATTGGAGGATGCTATTGGAAAATTCACAAGTATAGAGAATGAGATGGAGGTTGTCGCTCGGAATTATTTTGAAAATCTCTTTTCTACGAAATGGGAAGGAAACATGGAACATATTTTACTGGGGGTGGAGCGAAAAATTACGGACTACATGAATCAAAATCTTTTAGCCAAGTATTCTGCTGAGGAGGTTTATGCTGATCTAAAAGGGATGGGTCCAACAAAAACAATGGGGAATGATGGTTTTCCAGAGATTTTTTACTAGCAGTTCTAGCATATTATCAGACTTGATATGGGTGAATTCTGTCTCAAAATTTTGAATAAAGGTATGTCATTAGAACCCTTAAATGCTACAAACATAGTGTTGATTCTGAAATTTTCACAGCCTTCGAATCCGACTAATTTTAGGCCTATAAGTCTTTGTAATGTGCTCTATAAAATTATTTCTAAAACTGTTGCAAATCGTCTTCAGCATGTTTTGGATATTTGTATAGACGAGCCCCAGAGTGCTTTTATATCGAGTAGGCTGATTACAAACAATGTACTTCTTTCTTATGAGGTCCTTCATGCATTTAATCAAAAGAGATTAGGATGAAAGGGTTTTTTTGGCATTGAAGCTAGATATGAGAAAAGCATACAATAGGGTAGAATGGTATTTTCTACGATAAATGCTGCTGAAAATGGGTTTTACGAATTCATACGTGGATTTTATCTCATTGTATTAATTCAGTGTCTTATTCAATTCTCATAAATGGGAGAGAAGGGAAACAATTTAGTCCATCAAGAGGATTGAAATAGTGAGACACATTGAACCCTTATTTATTTTTGGTGCGTAGGGAAGGGCTTTTGACGTTGATACGATTGGCCCAGGGGGAAGGGTTAATTAGAGGAGTTAAAGTAATTCGCAGAGGACAACAAATTTCCCATCTACTATTTGCCAATGATTGCGTTATATTTGGGGAGGCTACTCTAAGGAGGCACAAACAATTAAAAGGATATTAAAGGAATACGAAGAGGCATTTGGTCAATGCGTTAATTATGAGAAAATATATAACTTTTGATAGCTCTAACACAACTAATTAGATGAGAGAGTTGGTAACACAAGTATTGAGCATTTGTGTTTTAACAAATTCTAAAAGATATATTGGGTTGCCTAAAATGGTGTGAAAGGGAAAGAAATTGGCCTTTCAATCATTAAAGGATCAAATGAAGAGTTGAATTGATGGTTGGACTGTGAGGAATTTATCGCAAGGAGGGAAGGAAATGTTCATCAAATCAGTGTTACAGGCCATTTCTACTTACTCAATGTCCTGTTTTTTATTACCAAAATCGCTTTGTTATGACACGGAGAAAATTTTTGCAATTTTTTTGTGGCAAAAAGGGCAGGGTAGGAGGGGGATTCACTAGTGTGAAAGGAAAAAACTGTGTCGGCTTAAGGAATATAGTGGTTTGGGTTTTCGCAGTTTTACCAATTTTAATTTATCCTTATTAGCGAAGCAGGGCTAACGTCTGATTACTTATCCGAATTCATTACTTGCATGCACTTTGAAAGAAAAATACTATCCTGATAGGGATTTCTTGAGTGCTAGATTAGGAAATATACCTTCCTATACCTAGAAGAGTATCTGGGCGACCAAAGGAATTGTTCAGGATGGATTCGCTAGTGTGTTGCTAAAATTCTTGTTAGGGATGCTACGTGGGTTTCAAGATCTGCGGATTATAAAATCCAAAACTGTGAGAGCTGTTCGGATAATCTTATGGTGGCTAATATTATTGACAATAACACAAGAAGATGGAGAGCAGAGTTTATAAGGCAAACATTTACTGATATGGATGCCAATCATATTTTGAAAATCCCACTAGCCAAGTTTCAACATGAAGACTTTCTGGTTTGGAAAGGGGAGGTGTCGGGGAGTTTACTGTTCAGAGTGCGTACAAGCAACTATTTAACTACCCTATGGGAACTAATCATACAACCAACCAGACGATGCATGCAGCAGGGGCGAAGCTAGAACAAATTTTTAGGGGGTCGAATGAAATTTTAATTTTTTATAGTTGTAAGGCCCAAATTTTTCCCGAGCCCATACCAAAAAAAACAAAACCAAAAAATAAACAGTCCAAAATCCAATGTCCATTTACATCAAACCCAAACACAAGCCCAACCATCCTAAGGCCCACTAAACCCCAAAACAAATCAGAAACCCTAGCCATTGCTTTGCCCATACCGCCAAAGAACCCCTACACGACACGCCACGCACCCGCTCCTCCGCATCGTGCGCACCTCCACCACCGAGCCACGTCCGTTCCACGTCGCCGTACCTGCGGCAAAGAAGGAGCAAAGCAACAACAAAATCCAGATTTTGTTGTAGTTTTTTTTTCTTCCCTATATTTGGCTATAAAAAGGCTGAAGCATAACAATGTAAAAGGACGATTTTTTTGAGAAATAGGAGAGCAAAAACACATCTTTTTTTACAATACAAATAGATATCGATACAAAGAAACAAAGAACAAATCAACCAAAGAAAAGGTTTTTTTTTCTTCTTTTATTTTTTTCTGAATATATTTCTTTTTTTCAAAGTTTTTTTTTAAAAATACATAGAAGTTTTAAAAGAAAATAAAAAAATACCTATTTTGGTCTCCGGCCGCCGCGTACTGCGACAGAGAACGATGGGCGACGGTGATCGGCGCTGGAGTTTTGTCAGAATCCTCGCGGAAAATCTTCAAGATAGAGGGGAGAAAGAGAGCATTTTGGGTTTTTTTTTTTATAACAGAGAAGAATGAAATTTTTTAGGAAAAAATTGGTTTATATAAACATCTAAAACGGCGCCGTTTTGGGGCTGGCTTCAATAGCCCAAAATGACGTCGTTTTCTCCCTCTAGAGTTGTGCATTGACCCGACCTGGAGAAGGATCCGCGCGTTTTGTAATGGAAGGGCTAATTGCACCTTTAGCCCTTCCGTATTTTTATTGTTCTGCAATCAAGTCCTTTTTGTTTTTTAATTTATCCCCATAATTTATCGCAATTCCAATTGGACCCTTATTCAAACGACGTCGTTTTGGAGGGGAGGAAATATTTTCCCCTTTAGTCCCTCCATGTTATTCTCGCATTCAAATAGGTCCCCTTTTTATTTTATTTTATTTTTTAAAAAATTATCCCCAAATTTTTATTTTAAGTTTAATTTCATCCTTTTTCTTATTTCCTTTTATTATTTTGCTATTATTGTCATTATTTTGGTTATTATTATTATCTTTAAAATTATTATTACCGTATTTATTATTATTATTACCTTCATTATTATTAATATTGTTATTATTACTATTCTTACTATTATTATTGTTGTTGTTATAATTACTATTATTTCTTATTATTATTACTATTAATTTTATTATTATTATTTTATTATTAATACTATTTTTATTTTTACTATTACTTTTATTATTATTCTCATTACTATTATTATTACTAATTTAGTTTTACTATTATTTTACTATTATGATCATTATTTTAATATTACTACTACCATGGTTTTTTTTAAGTAATTTTATAATTATTAATATATTCATTAGCATTATTATCATTATTTTATTATTATCACTATTTATATATATATTATTACTATAATTATAATTATATTTTTATTTTTTATTTTATTTTCAACATTATTATTGCTATTTTATTATTTCTATTTTTTACTATTATTATTTGCTTATTAATATTTTATTATTATTGTATTTTTTACTATTATTTTATTACCTTTTAAATTATCATATAGTATTTATTTGTGTTGATTTGCCATTAGCTTTCTTGTTATTATGTCCTTTTATTTATTTTCTACTTTTCTTAGTATTTCATATAGATGGTTGGTTTTAAATTTTATTGTATTTTATTTTGCCTCCATTTTTATTATTTACATTGTTACCCTTGTCTTATTCTATTATGCATGTCTACTATATCCCATCTTCCATTTTACTACAATCAAATCACATATTACTCGATACATTAAAATTTTCGTTTTGAAATAAGCAAACGTTCCGCGTTCTAAGGTTCGAAAGAAATCATACCCTAATTTACTGGGTTTCAATTTTCTCATCGGATCTAAAGAACCTATTATTTTCCTTTTAAAATCAAAGCACATGGGTTAAATAAAAACTTGTTCTCAGGAATTCGAAAATGTTGTGTCCTAACTCACTGGATGTGACATTTTGTTATCTCGAGATAAGAATTTCTAAAAACAAAGGCAATATTCTGTATTTGGTATTTTGGGAAATTGAGCCCTAACTTACTGGGTTCTAATCTTTCATTGGACCCAAATAACCGAATATCCTTCTTAAATTTAAATACATAAATTTTGAAAGTCAAAAGACAAGTTCAGTTTCGGGAATTTGAAATGTCGTACCCTAACTCACTAGGCGTGACGTTTTACATCTCCGAAATAAGAGGGTCTTATCATTCATATTTTATTCAAGTTTTCCTTTAGAATAAAGAGGACCGTATTTTGAAATCTTTTCAAATTTTCGACATTAGGACATTAAATAATCAATTAGGTACCAATTTTGGGCGTCACGAGAGTGCTAATCCTTCCTCGTGCATAATCGACTCCCGAACCCGTTTTTTTTTCTAAATTTCGTAGACCAAAACTATCGTTTTAATAAATAAAAATGTTTTAACGATCAATCTCAATGTGACCCAATCACACCTCAAAAAGATTAGTGGTGACTCCATTTTCGTTTTTAAAGTCAACCCCGTTTTCCAAATAAATTTAGTTGGTTGTGATTTGAATTTCTAGGGTACTCTTGCATCATATTGCATGACTGCTGTGGTCACACCTTTTAAGTGGGAGTGAGAAACTATGCCTTCGTGAGGTTTTCACCTCCGCATGGGCTAGTGGACTACTTCTGGGATACATCCGTACCTATGTCTTCGTGAGGTTTTCACCACCGCATAGCCATAGGGAAATGTATTCCCCTGAACTGAACTCGATCCATATGAGCCTATAATGGGTGAGGATTGAGGAATCTGCTGGTTCAGGTACCCTTTTTCTTTAAGAACCAAACCACATATAGTGAACCCTAAGAGCCCACTTTAGGTAGAACTATGTTAAACCCTAGCAGTCACATGGATAGGTGTTTGATTTTTACCATCTATCTATGATACTAATGTGTTTTCTTTTGTTTATAACTACATTGCATTTCATTATCATAGAAAGGAGGTATTAATTCATATTTGATTGCTAAATAGAAGAGTTTGTCATAGGAAAATGGATTTCTTGATAAAGTGGGTTATAATACGTTCGTCCAAATATAGTCCAAGTAAACACAACAAGAAAAGATTGATAGTATATGACTTTGCCTCATTGCCCGAGGATTCAAGCCAACAAGGATTATCCGAGATTCATCACATCTCAATTTTCTTAAAGAAGCTTATGAGCATCGCGGAGGATAAGTGAGTGAAAAGTCACGGCCTGGATCAAGCAACAAGGAGCTAGAAGAGGCATCTATTGAGAAAGTTCAGGGGACACGACCATAACATCCAGATACCAAGAAAAGGATTGGTGTCTTCACCTGGACTATGAGGACAAAGCCACATATGTAATCCGTTTTATGTGAAGAAATTTATTTTCTAGAAAAGTTATTCTAATGGAATTGAATTCAAAATCAATTCCTCTCTTTCTTTTTTGCATTCATTCCTTTGCATTGCATTTCATGCATTTGCATCGCATCATATGCATTAAATGTCATAAAAGAACCCTATTAACTAAAGATCGTATTATAGTTACCTTGAAACATCACTACCACACACAAAGAAAAACTAAAGTTATGGATCAAAGGTTGGAAAAACTGGAACAAATGCAGAAGGAAATGCAGGATCGGCTGCAAGCTCAGATGCAAGAGCAACTGGCCAAGATTCAACAGGACATGAAAGATCAGATGTTAGAATCTCAAAAGAGCATGATGAATCAGTTAACATAGTTATTGCTTGGAGGGCCAGAAAAAGGAAAGATCCCTATGGTCACCCCGGGGATGACAGTGAAGACCCTGTCTATCCACCGAGTTTTGCCCCGATAAATACCCCAGCGCCGCCCAATATCATACAAGATGTAGGGGCCAAATCCCGAGAAGCGAGGAACTATTGTGAGTTCCACGAGGAGGAAGACCATGAGATTCAGAGGTGCACTGAATTCAGGGCCCTAGTGCAAGGTCTAATAAACAATAAAGAGCTAGAGTTCTTTGAGTTCACTAAAGGGGAAGACGTTTGCACCGTAGGAGGAGAGTTGGAGGAATTATCCATCCTGAACCGGGGATGACTTTTCCCCATATATCCAATACATTTCATATCAGGGGGAATTATCCATCCTGAACCGGGGATGACAAGAGAAGGAATGGTAGAAGATATAATGAAAACTTTGAGCATCAACGCCGTATTTGAAGAGGGATCGAAGGAAGGAAACTTAGCGGGCATTCGCCCCTATGAGCTTGGAAGTGTTCTGAACAACTGGGCTGTAGAAGAAATTCCTGTAGTTTTTAGAACTAACATAGATTAATGTTCAAAACAAACTTGTTGTTTTAAGCCTAGAAACAATAGGAATCTTTTGTGAAATAGGCTCATGTTCAAACATCTTTATCTTCAATAAAAAATGTATTTTTGTGTTTCATGCCGGGCAAATATTTTTTCTCCCATTTCATGCATAATCATGTCATACAAATAAGCCACTCTTAGACCCATTCTTTGGATATTCTTTCATACCTACAATAGGTCCCCAGATATCGATGTCATAAGCGACGCTGCTACGGATCCAAGATCTCCTTTTGAGCAAGATATGTGTTAAGAGGGATCTCAGGATTTTACAGATGACGAGATTGTAGTTTACCCTCGAATTTGTTAAGGATGGTAGAGCGGGAAGAAAAGCTGATTCTACTTCACAAAGAGACAATTGAGAATGTGATTTTAGAAGAAGGGACAGAGGTGAAAATTGGCACTTACATAAATGAGGAAAAAGGCAAGATCTCTTTAAACTTCTGCAGGAGTTTAAAGATGTCTTCGCATGGTCATATCAAGACATGCCTGGATTGAGCGCCGATATTACGGTACATCGTGTCCCCGTAAAAAGAGAATGCAAGCCGGTTCAATAGAAGCTCCGAAGGATGAGACCTGATGTTGCAGTAAAGATAAGAGAAGAGGTCAAGAAATAATTTGATGCTGGGTTCTTACAAGTGGTGAATTACTCAGAATGGGTAGCCAATGTCGTCCCCGTCCCTAAGAAAGATGGAAAAGTACGAATGTGTGTAGATTACAGATACTTAAACAAGGCCAGCCCAAAGGACAACTTCCCACTGCCTCACATTGACACTTTGGTGGATAACACAACAGGTTATTCATTGTTCTCTTTCATGGATGGGTTCTTTGGATACAATCAGATAAAGATGTATCCTGAAGACATGAAAAAGACTACATTCATAACCTTGTGGGGAACTTTTTGTTACAAGGTGATGTCATTTGCGTTAAAGAATGCGGCAGTGACATACCAAAGAGCCATGGTAACCTTGTTTCACGACATGATACACAAGGAGATCGAGGTCTACGTCGACAACGTGATCGCAAAATCCCGAATGAAAAAGGAGCATGTACAGGTTTGGAAGAAACTGTTCTTAAGGTTGAGGAAGTTTCAGCTAAAGCTCAATCCAACCAAGTGCACTTTCAGGGCTAGGTCAGGAAAACTGCTTGGTTTCGTAGTCAGTGAAAAAGGAATTGAAGTCGACCCGGATAAAGTCAAGGCCGTACAAGAATTGCTTTCGTCGTGCACTCAAAAGGAAATCTGAGGTTTTTTAGGAAGACTAAATTATATTGCCCGGTTCATTTCTCAATTGACTGAGAAATGTGACTCCATATTTTGTCTTCTTAAGAAACATAATCCAGGCATTTGGGACGACGAATGCTAGAAGGCTTTTGACAGAATTAAACAATACTTGTCTAATACTCCAGCACTAATGCCACCCAGTCCTGATAAACCATTGATTCTGTATTTGACGGTATTCGATAATTCAATGGGATGTGTGCTCGGCCAACACGATGAGACAGGAAAGAAAGAAAGGGCGATATATTACCTCAGTAAGAAATTTACTGAGTGTGAAATGAGATACTCGCCAATTGAGAAATTATGTTGTGCCTTGGTCTGGACAACTCAGAGGTTGAGGCAGTCATATTGTACCATACGACTTCGTTAATCTCAAAACTAGACCCTTTTAAGTACATGATAGAGTCAACCGCTCTGAACGGAAGAATGGCCCGATGGTAAATTTTTCTCTCCGAATTTGACATAGTCTATGTGAACCAGAAAGCTGTGAAGGGGAGTGCAATAACAGATTTTCTAGCCAGCAGAGCTCTAGACGATTACGAGCCCTTGAACTTTGATTTCCTAATAAAGATTTGATTTTTGTAGTGGCTACTGAGGAAGATACCCTAGAAGATCGTCCTTGGAAATTAAAATTCGACGAAGCGTCAAATGCCGTTGGTAATGGAGTTGGGCAGTCCTGATATCCCCAAGTGGAGATCATTATCCATTCACTTGCACGTTGGATTTTGACTGCACAAACAATATGATAGAATATAAAGCATGTATCATGGGAATTTGAGCAGCCATACACCGCAAAATCAAGGTGTTAAAGGTATATAGAGATTCTGCGTTGGTGATCTATCAGCTCAAAGGTGAATGGGAAACGAGAGATCCCAAATTGATCGTTTATCGAAAGTTAGTTTTAGAGTTAATTGAGGAGTTTGATAATATCATCTTCTTTTATATCCCGCGTGATGAAAATCAGATGGCTAATGCCTTGGCCACATTAGCTTCTATAATCAGAGTAAATGAACAGGAAGGTATGAAGCCCATCCAAATGAGTATCTGTGAGGCTCCGACTCACTGCTGTAATATCGACGAAGAGAAGGAGAGAGATGATCATCCTTGGTATCATGATATCCTGCGATATGTGAAGAGCTGTGAATACCCTGATCAAGCAACTGAAAATGATAGGAGAACATTGAGAAGACTGGCCAATGACTATGTCTTAGACAGAGAGATCCTATATAAAAAGAGGAAGGATCAGGTGCTGTTAAGATGCGTTGATGCTGTTGAGGCTAAGAAAATCCTGGAAGAAGTCCATGAAGGTGTCTGCGAGATGCATGCCAATGGGTTTACAATGGCCAGGAAAATAATAAGATTCAGGTATTACTGGTCCACGATGGAGGGAGATTGCATTCGTTACGCCAAGAAGTGCCACAAGTGCCAAATTTATAGAGACAAGATCCATGTACCTCCTTCACCTCTTCATGTTATGACTTCCCCATGGCCTTTCTCAATGGGGGCATGGATGTCATTGGGCCAATTTCGTCGAAGGCTTCTAATGGACATCGATTCATTTTCGTGTTCATCAATTACTTCAACAAATGGGTAGAGGCAGCTTCATATGCCAATGTCACGAAGACGACAGTTAGTAAGTTTTTAAAGAGGGAGATCATATGTCGCTATGGTATGTCGAAAAGGATCTATCTGACAATGCGTTGAACTTCAACAATAGCGCGATAGCGGGGGTCTGCAATCAGTTCAAAATTAAGCACCACAACTCATCGGCATATCGCCCAAAAATGAATGGTGCAGTGAAGCAGCTAATAAAAATATCAAGAAAATTGTGGGGAAAATTACCTACAAAGATTGGCATGAAAAGTTACTGTTTGCCCTCTATGCCTATCGAACATCTGTTAGAACTTCTACCGGGGCAACACCTTTCTCATTGGTTTATGGGATGGAGGCAGTTTTGCCCATTGAAGTTAAAATTCCTTCTCTCCGGGTTTTATCAGAGTTGAAGTTGGATGAAACAGAATGGATCCAATCTCGGTATGATCAACTGAATCTAATTGAGGAAAAAAGGTTAAAAGTCGTCTGTCATGGTCAAATGTACCAGAAGCGAATGATGCGAGCTTACAACAAAAAGGTCCACCCCAGAGTATTCCATGAGGGAGACTTGGTATTGAAAAAGATCTTCCTTATGCAAAAGGACTTCAGTGGTAAGTGGATGCCTAATTGGGAGGGACCTTATGTTATAAAAAAGGCATTTTCTAGAGGAGCATTGGTACTAGCCGAGATGGACGGCAAGAGTCAGCCAAGCCCGGTTAATGTGGACTCAGTCAAGAAATACTTTGCTTATGAAGGAAAATGGGCCAAGCCAAAAACTCGTAAAGGGCATCCTGAGATTCAAAAAAAAACTGGAGAGGCCAAGGTGAAAACCCGCAAATGGCACTTTGAGACCAAATTAGCTTTGAATTGAAAACCTGTAAAGGGCAATTCAAATTTTTAAGGAGAAATAGGGCATGCGATAGCCATCCTATACCTGAGTTAACAATGAAAAGATATGCTACATCTTCGAGGCATTGACAAAGTACTACAGATCTCCTAAACACATGTTGAACTCAGAATGGTCTTCTAGAAGTTTGTATAGAGAAGCTCAGGCTGTGATATTTGGGGCATCATTTCCACCCTTACTCATTTTTGTACCTTAACAAAAATTTGCTTCCTTTGCTCCATCGATTCTTTACAGATTTTATCCCGAATAAATTTCAGTTTTATTCATCTCTATAATCTTTTTCAAGCATTTCATACTGAAATAATGATTAATGGACTAATAATGCTTTCACAAAAGAAGTTTTTCATATTACTCTGAAAGTCTCTAAATATTGCAAGAATCCGAAACAGAACAATTATTTAGAGCTCACCAAGCTTAAAGGGCTGGGAACACTTGAGAGATAAGGGTCTAAGCAATGACTACATCTTTATATTCTCTATTAAAAATATCAGCTAAACAAGAAGACATACGTCAGGAATATCACCTTAACAAACGACGAGCAATGACAGCCCAAATGTTAAAAATAAATCATTCTCATGACATTTTGCATTCATTCATATAACATTCATAATAAATCTAGTTAGGAGCATTTTCCGATCATAACATCCTAATCATTTGGCATAAGCATAGACCCCATGAAATCAATTCTACAAGTAGATTCCCCAGAGGACAATGTGACAAAATTGATTAAAATTACAAGTTTCAGCGAATCTTACATCTATATAGCAATGGAGCAGATTTAAGCTACCAGCCTTATCCCCCTAAGCAATAGTGGAATAGGCTGAAAATTACAAGTCTTATCTCCATGTATCGGCAATGGAGTAGACTGAAGATTGTAGATCTTGTCTCCCTAAGCAGTAGTGGAGTAGATCGAAGACGGTGAATCTTACATCTATATAGCAATGGAGCAAACTTAAGCAACCAGCCTTATCCCCCTAAGCAGTAGTGGAACAAACTAAAAATTACAAGTTTTATCTCCATGTATTGGCAATGGAGCAGACTGAGGATTACAGATTTTATCTCCCTAAGCAGTAATAGAACAGATCGAAGATGGTGAATCTTACATCCATGTAGCAATGGATCAGATTTAAGCCACCAGCCTTATCCCCCTAAACAGTAGTGGAACAGGCTGAAGATTGCAGATCTTATCTCCCTAAGCAGTAGTGGAGCAGATCGAAGACGGCGAATCTTACATCCATGTAGTAATGGAGCAGATTTAAGCCACCAGCATTATCCCCCTAAGCAGTAGTGGAGCAGGCTGAAGATTGTAGATCTTATCTCCCCAAGCAGTAGTGAAGCAGATCGAAGATGGTGAGCCTTATCTCCCTGAGCAGCAGTGGAGCAGGCTGAAGATTACAGGTCATATCTCCCTAAGCAGTAGTGAAGTAGATTGAAACGGAAATTCCTATGCCCTTGAAGATGCAGTGGATGGAATGAAGCTACTTAAAGAAAAGAAGCACTGAAAGAAGTCAAGATCTAGCAAGACCAGGCAAAATTGGCCTTTTAAAGTCTTTGCTCCATTCTCGTTACACAACAATGAGCAAAGAGGGGCAGCTGTAAGGCCCAAATTTTGCCTGGGCCCATACCAAAAACAAAAAACTAAAAAACAAATAGTCCAAAATCCAATATCCATTTACATCAAACCCAAACACAAGCCCAACCATCCTAAAGCCCACTAAACCCCAAAACAGATCAGAAACCCTAGCCATTGCTTTGCGCCAGCAGCCCCCACGCACACACCACGCACCCGCTCCTTCGCATCGTGCGCACCTCCACCACTAAGCCACGTACGCTCCACGTCGCTGTACCTGTAGAAAAGAAGGAGCAAAGCAACAGCACAATTCAGAGTTTGTTGTAGTTTTTTTTCTTCTTCCCTAAATTCGGCTATAAAAAGGCCGAAGCATAACAATGTAAAAGGACGATTTTTTTGAGAAATAGGAGAGCAAAAACACATCTTTTTTGATAATACAAATAGATATCGATACAAAGAAACAAAGAACAAATCAGCAAAAGAAAAGGTTTTTTTCATCTTATTTTATTTTTTTCCGAATTTGTTTCTTTTTTTTCAAAGGTTTTTTTTTTTAAAAAATACATAGAAGTTTTAAAAGAAAATAAAAAAATACCTATTTTGGTCTCCGTTCGCCGCGTACTGCAGCGGAGAAAGGTGGGCGGTGGTGATCGGTGCCAGAGTTTCGCCGGAGTCCTAGCCGAAAATTGTCAAGAGAGAGGGGAGAAAGAGAGCATTTTGGGTTTTTTTTTTTTTTAGAACAGGGAAGAATGAAATTTTTTAGGAAAAAATTAGTTCATATAAACATCTAAAACGGCGTCGTTTTGGGGTTGGCTTCAATAGCCTAAAACGACATCGTTTTCTCCCTCCAGACCCGTGCGTTTTGTAATGGAAGGGCTAATTGCACCTTTAGCCCTTCTGCATTTTTATTGTTCTACAATCAAGTCCTTTTTGTTTGTTTAATTTAGCCCCATAATTTATCGCAATTCCAATTGGGCCCTTATTCGAAAGACGTTGTTTTAGAGGGGAGGGAATATTTTCCCCTTTAGTCCCTCCATATTATTCCTGCATTCAAATAGGTCCCCTTTTTATTTTATTTTATTTTATTTTTTAAAAAATTATCCCCAAATTTTTATTTTAAGTTTAATTTCGTCCTTTTTCTTATTTCCTTTTATTATTTTGCTATTATTGTCATTATTTTGGTTATTATTATCATCTTTAATATTATTATTACCGTATTTATTATAATTACCTTCCTTATTATTAATATTGTTATTATTACTATTCTTACTATTATTATTGTTGTTGTTATAATTACTATTATTTCTTATTATTATTACTATTAATTTTATTAATATTATTTTTTATTAATACTATTTTTATTTTACTATTACTTTTATTATTATTCTCATTACTATTAATATTATTATTATTACTATTATTATTACTAATTTAGTATTACTATTATTTTACTATTATGATCATTATTTTAAAATTACTACTACCATAGTTTTTTTTATTTTAAGTAATTTTATAATTATTAATATATTCATTAGCATTATTATCATTATTTTTATTATTATTATTACTATATATATATATATATATATACATATTATTACTATAATTATATTTATTTTTATTATATTTATTTTTATTTTCAACATTATTATTGCTATTTTATTATTTCTATTTTTTACTATTATTATTTGCTTATTAATATTTATTATTATTGTATCTTTTACTATTATTTTATTACCTTTTAAATTATCATATAGTATTTATTTGTGTTGATTTACCATTAGCTTTCTTGTTATTATGTCCTTTCATTTATTTGCTCCTTTTCTTAGTATTTCATATAGATGGTTGGTTTTAAATTTTATTATATTTTGTTTTGCCTCCATTTTTACTATTTACATTGTTACCCTTATCTTATTCTATTATGCATGTCTACTATACCCCATCTTCCATTTTACTACAATCAAATCACATATTACTCGATACATTAAAATTTTCATTTTGAAATAAGCAAACATTCCGCGTTCTAAGGTTCGAAAGAAATTGTACCCTAACTTACTGGGTTTCGATTTTTCTCATCGGATCTAAAGAACCTATTATTTTCCTTTTAAAATCAAAGCACCTGGGTTAAATAAAAACTTGTTCTCGGGAATTCAAAAATGTTGTGTCCTAACTCACTGGATGTGACATTTTGTTATCTCGAGATAAGGATTTTTAAAAACAAAGGCAATATTCTGTATTTGGTATTTTGGGAAATTGAGCCCTAACTTACTGGGTTCTAATCTTTCATTGAACTCAAATAACCGAATATCCTTCTTAATTTTAAATACATGAATTTTGAAAGTCAAAAGACAATTTTTGGGAATTTGAAATGTCGTACCCTAACTCACTAGGCGTGACGTTTTACTTCTCCGAAATAATAGGGTCTTATCATTTATATTTTATTCAAGTTTTCCATTAGAATAAAGAGGATCGTATTTTGAAATCTTTTCAAATTTTTGACATTAGGACATTAAATAATCAATTAGGTACGAATTTTGGGCGTCATAAGGGTGCAAATCTTTTCTCGTGCGTAATCAATTCTCGAACCCGTTTTTTCTAAATTTCGTAGACCAAAACTATCTTTTTAATAAATAAAAATGTTTTAACGATCAATCTCAAGGTGACCCAATCACACTTCAAAAAGATTGGTGGCGACTCCATTTTCGTTTTTAAAGTCGACCCTATTTTCCAAACAAAAAATTATTTCGACAATAGTCTATATCTTTATAATTTTTAAAAAATTAAATTAAATTTTTATAATTTTAGGGGGGCTAAAATTAAATTTTACCTTTATTGATTTAAAATTTAAAAAAATTAAGGGCCTAAATAGCATTTTTCCATTTTAGGGGGCCAAGGCCCCTACCAGCCCCCTCTAGATTCTCCTCTCGCATGCAGATGTTTACAAAAAATTGTGGGGTATGAATCTACCCTAAAAAATAAAGATTACATTATGGAGATTTACAAAAAATTTCATGCCTACGTTTTCTAATCTATACTACAAGAGATTAGTCAATGCAGGCAGGTGCGAAGCCAGGGGGGCTAGCATGGATCCCGGCCCCCCCTAAAATGTAAAATTGCTATTTAGGCCCTTAAAATTTTTAAAAAATTTAAATTAGTAAAGGTAAAATTGTACTTTGGTCCCCCTAAAATTATAAAAATTCGATTTAATTCTTTACAAATTATAAAGATATAAACTATAAAAAATTAAAATTTCATCCGGCCCCCCTAACACTACAACAAAAAAGGCCTATAGCGACACTTATGGGGTGACACTTTTGTAAGTGTTCGGATAGACTAGCCAACATACGCTTTAGCCAACTCTTTTATAAGGGTTGGGATATGCATGCCTAAGGCAACGCTTAAATAAGAGTTGGCTTTATCTAGTCCTAAGACGACAGTTTTGGGGCGACACTTTCCTAAGTGTTGGGATAGACTTGCCAACATATGCTTTAGCCAACTCTTTGTACAAGGGTTGTGATATGTATGCCTAAGGCAACACTTGAGCAAGAGTTGACTTTTGTGTAGTCCTAATATGACAATTTTGGGGCGACACTTTCGTAAGTGTTGGGATAGACTTGCCAACATACGCTTTGGCCAACTCTTTTTATAAGGGTTGTGATATGTATGCCTAAGGTAACGCTTGAGTAAGAGTTGACTTTTGTGTAGTCCTAAGACGACAGTTTTGGGGCGACACTTTCCTAAGTGTTGGTATTGACTACACTTTTGCCAACTCTTTGTATAAGAGTTGGATTATGTATGCCTAAGGCAACACTTGAATAAAAGTTGGCTTTTGTGTAGTCCTAAGATGACACTTTTGTGGCGACACTTTCCTAAGTGTTGGGATAGACTATGCTTTAGCCAACTATTTGTATAAGGGTTGGGATATGTATGCCTAAAGGCAACACTTGAATAAGAGTTGGCTTTTGTCTAGTCCTAAGACGACAGTTTTGGGGCGACACTTTCCTAAGTGTTGGGATAGACTATGCTTTGGCTAACTCTTTGTATAAGGGTTGGGATATGTATGCCTAAGGCAACGCTTGAATAAGAGTTGGCTTTTGTGTAGTCCTAAGACGACAGTTTTGTGGCGACACTTTCTTAAGTGTTTCGATAGACTACGCTTTAGCCAACTCTTTGTATAAGGGTTGGGATATGTATGCCTAAGGTAACACTTGAATAAGAGTTGGCTTTTGTGTAGTCTTAAGACGACAATTTGGGGCGACACTTTCCTAAGTGTTGAGATAGACTTGTCAAGACACGCCCGCTAACTCTTTGTATAAAGGTGTAACGTCCCAAATTTCCTTAATTCCACTTTTTTAAATGTGTAACACCAAAAATTGGATTTAAAATATGAATATTCTTAAAATTTCACATAATCGGTTTGTGAATAATTGTATATATTCAAATTAAAAAAAACTTAATAGCTTTGAGTGTGAATAAGGTTTTAATAAAATGCATAAAAAATTAATTTAGTTTAGGGTTTAAGGTTTAGTGTTTAGATTTTAGGGATTATAAATTATAGTTTATTGTTTAAGGTTTTATGGTTTTGTATTTATGGGTTTGGGGTTTAGGATTTTAGAATTTTGTGATTATGGGTTTGGGGTTTAGGATTTTAGGGTTTTTAATATAAATGTTTCAAAATTTATGTTATATATATTTAAAATTTTAATCATAAATAAGATAAATATAAATTATTATTTTTCAAATAATAAAATATCAAAATGGGATAAATCCCAAAAGCATACATGAACAATGGTTTAATGTGCAATTAAATATATGAACTTTAATTTGATCCAGTTCTCGTAAATTATTAACACAATTATTGATATAACATAATTTGAAACAAAATTAATTTAGGGAAACAAAATTAAAATTAAAAAATTGGTAACACATGCATCTCTAGAGAAACAAAATTAATTAGTAAATTGAAAATATTATTTAAATTTCCTAAAATATTGAAAGAATATATAATATTAAAATTTATCTAATTAATTTAGGGTTTAAGGTTTGGAGTTAAGGGTTTAGGGGTTTGTAGTTTATGGGATATGGTTTTGAGTTTAGGGTTTTAATATTTAAGGGTTATGGTTTATGGTTTAGAGTGAGTGCTTTAGAATTTGGGGTTTAGAATTATAAGGTTTAGGGTAGATCAAATGAAGATGTGAGTGAATGAGAGGCCAATGCTACTAAAGAACGGTTTGGTCTGTAAATCAGTTAACCAACGTCAATCGGAACTGAGCTATTTTTAATCAAGACTTTTTCAACCTTATTTGTAGGGTTCTTAGAATGTCATATGTTCATGCTCGTGTTAGAAATCGAACTAATCTAATTAGAATTAATTAGTTCAGTTCGACCAGGTTTTTCGATTTCTCATTCATTGTTAGGCCGAATAATGATACCATTCTAGAAATCAATTTACTATTTAAGTGTTGGTCAATGATGTTTGAACTGGACAATATTGACTGGTCGGATTGGGAGCCAACCGGGGTTACTAGTCTGAAGAATGGCTTTGATTCGATTAGACCAGTAACTGGCATGGACCGATTAAATTGACAATTGAATTGGGGTTTTTATTTTTTAATTTTTAACGATTTTTTAATTTAACCGGTCGGATTGGTGAATTGGTGGCTGAACTAGTTCGACTTAAAAAACATTAGTGTTGGTTTGTTTAGTTATTCGATTTAGAAATTAAAAAAAAAACCTAAAAATCAACCACACAATCACGTCCAAATTAAAATACACATCACTAAGCATTCTTGATAAAAACTGATGTGGGGACAGAGTGCTCAAATTTAAGCTTCTCATTTTGTATAAATATTGAGATTTATATTTAGCTTCGATCTTTCAATATGTCGGTTTTGTCCAATGTTATTATGGTCCAGGAAAGTAATGATTGAGTCATGTTTTTAATGTTTGTTTTTATACTTATACTCGCTCAATAAAAAAGAATTACCTTATTAAATAAGGTGAAAGTTTAACAAATTTCTATTTTAGTCTTTGTATTATTAAATGGATCTATTTATTCATTGTGTTATTAAATAAATTTAAATTGAAATAGAGTTAATATTTCTTGTTTAAAATAATATTATTTATTGTTTTTTATAGTTTTGTAAATAAAATTTTGTTTTTTTAACTGAATTGGAATTGAAAAAATATTTTTATATTACAAATGTTAATTATGATACAATTTAGATTTATTTAATTAGTTTAAATAGTATAAAGAATATATTTTTACAAGACGGTGTCATTTTGTAGTTAGATTTTTTATCCCAAAATTTCAAATGAAATCTCTTCTTTTCTTTCCTCTTTTCCCAAAATCATTTCCCACCTGAAATCTCTTCTTTTTCACAATTTGTAGTGTATATTAAAATAGGATAATACCCTAGCCCTAAACTCATTTCTTTTAAAACTCCCCATCTAATGCCAGACAATCTTCCGGAATTGAGAGAAGTAAAATCGTCTGCAGGTCCCACTCGATCAACGCAAGGTAAAACAGATATTCTTATTTTCTTCTTTCCATTCTCATATTTTTTTGAAATGTTTGGAATGAAAGAAATTTCGCTGCTTTTTAGACTCTTGCTCAAGAGAGGGGAGAGGAGAGCTAATTGCATGCTTGGTTTGACTCGGCTGGGAGCTGATTTTCTCAAGAAATTCGCTTATTGAAGGAAAAAAATTCCTCTTCCAGACGTTTAAAGGAAAAGGCAGCAGCAAGAGGGGGAAAAAGCTTGTTCAAGGCTAGGCTCGAAATTTCTGGTGAGTACTTGAATCCAAAACTTTAAAATTTTGTGCATTTTAATACTTAAAATTGTTGATTTTAATGGAAGTTTATGGGGACTATACACTTGCTTATTTGGTTGTTTAAAGAAAAATTAAATAAAAGTTAAACAAGTTGATGCTAGTTGTTTGAGTTGTATATGGTACATGGTAGTTAAATCGGCATATTGTATTGAGGTTTGAAATTAATGTATGTACTATTCGAATAAAAGAAAAAGCAGAATAGATTAATATTGAGTTAATTGTTGATAACCGTTATTAAGAATGCTCAATTTCAAGTATGAAATTCTTGAATCGAATATACTTAAATTTGTTGAGGACAGGATCGCTACTAGTTGAAATAATATGGAATTATGAGAGGTTAAATGCCAACTTTGGCTTCATCCAAATGTTGGACTTTCACTTTTAATTTCCTTATTTAAAGATGTTTTAAACTTGCTAATAATGCAACAATTGCATATGTTATTTACTTAATTAAATAAATGATAGTGAGTTCTTTACATTTTCTTCCTTGGTTGTTTTTGTTGCATCTTTATGTTGGCATGAGTGATGGAATTAAGTAAAATTTAGTGAAATTTACGGCTTTTATGGAGCTCTGAAGCATTTAATTTGCATGCATCTTTGTCTAATTTCTTACCCATTTATGTGGTCTCGATTGATGGTTGTTTATTGCTGCCCAAATAATAATTAAAGATCATTCAAGTGATCAGGAAATTAAAATGGTCTGAACAATGTGAAACTAAATTGTTGAATGTTAACTAATGATGTTCAAATGGATGTAAATTTATGATGTTAGTAAGCTGAAAATTTAGGTGTTATGTGCTGCAAATTATCATGTCTGAAGCTGGTCCAAATGCTGAACTTTAGGTATTTAAATGCTGTAATTTATCATGATTGAAGTTGGTATTTGAATAACTAAATATTGCTCATTGGATTAAATGAATTTAGCTTGACAAATTTGATCAACAGCTTGTTTGGAGCTTGGTATTCTCTTGAATTCTTTTTTTTTCTCTTTCGTTTTGAGATCATGGGCCAGAATGGATGGCGTCCAAGTAGAGAAACAGGTTCATGAACCTACTTCATAACTTAAACTCAACTCCTATTTGCTAGATTCACATGGTTGACACATGCACTTGATATTTAAAAAGACATTAGTTTCTTTCATTATTATTAAGTATCTCAAGGTTCATCGGGATAGCGGTTCTTATTACGAATAGTGAAAGGATGCTAAATATATATTTCATCCGAAGACAGAGAGCTCATGCTGTTTCTAGTTTTCATTTTAACTTCTCCAAATTGTCTTGCGGTATGAAGGCCTTTCGAAAAATTTCTATCTTCTCCTGCTCCAAAGCTCGACTTTTAGTCGGTAATCGATAGACCGGATGTAGCCTCATTAGATTTTTATTTCTCTGTCTATTTAATTTTAGAAACCTTTCGTTTTTTCTAGTTCTATATACCGTGATTTTGTGTACTACCATAGATAGACAAGTACCTTTAGTGGTTTTTACTATTTTATCATTTTCGATATTTGAGGTACAATGGTTTATGTTGGTCCAATTCTTCATTTTTCACGATACATTTATGTCCAAGTCACATAAATGGACATGAGTATCAAGGTTTGGTCCTCCAAATATACTATAAGTTAAAAAATAAGTTGAACATTACTTAACCTTGACTCATAGTTGTTTGATATTATTCTTGAAAGATGTTCAATGGAAGTTTTTCTAATTCTTTGGCATTAGGTGCAAACGTAACAAATGATAGATTCTTAAGGGTATAGCATATTCTTTACTCTTGGTTAACAATTTGTTAACTTCTTTGCATTTTTTGGATAACAGCGCTCACAATAGGTCAAATGCAAGGCAAGTTTCAAATGGTGGTTGTTAGACATCTGGGCATGCTATCTGAGTTCACATCAATTATATTTCCTTGGATGTTCTTTTTGGCATATTTATTTATCTTTAATTGAAACTTCGAAATGTTGAATTTGTAGGAGGATGTACCCGATGATTCTGCTACCTTGATAATCAATTTTATAACTCGTAACCGCATTGGGCCTCATGGAGTTGAGGTTTGTATCTTGTTTCCGAATAAATTGTTTGGGAGAAGGTTCCCTAATTGTACTCCACTGATTATGAGAAGGAAAAATTTAACGAAAGGAATTGAAGTTTCTTGGGGCTACCTTCGTAGAAATAAGAGATCAACAGAGTTTCTTGGAATTGAAGTTGCAATTTCAAAATGTATTCTTTTATGTAGTACAACATCAATATCAATGTCCATCATCTTAGGTAGTTTTTAATTTGTTCACTTTTGTACATTGAGTTGAATGTTAGTAGTATACATTTCAGCAAAATGGTAGTGTATTTTAATTGTTGGATCGATTTTTGTAGTGAATATTCAATATATATTTTAATTTTAATTTTAATTTTATATTTTTAGTTGTATTTAAAGCACAATTCTTATCATTATTCACTTGTAAATGTTTATAAAAATATATTAATATTGAAATAAAAAATTACATTATACGTGTCTATCCTAATCTTTTAAGGTTACTTTAGACGGTTTATCCTAACCTTTTTAAAGGTTGCCTTAGACAAGATTTATCCCAACCTTTTAAGGTTGCTTTAAACGGTCTATCTCAACCTTTTTAAAGGTTGTCTTAGACAAGGTCTATCTCAACCTTTTTAAGGTTGTCTTAGACGTGTCTATCCCAATTCTTTTTAAAGTTTGCCTTAAACATGGTCTATCCCAACTTGTTTAAGGTTGCCTTAGATAAGTCTATCCTAACCTTATTTATAGGTTGTCTTAGATAAGGTCTATCCCAACCTTTTTAAGGTTGCTTTAGATGGCTTTATCCCAACCGTTTTTAAAAGTTGCCTTAGACAAGGTCTATCCCAATTTTTTTAATGTTGCCTTAGACGGCTTTATCCCAACCATTTTTAAAAGTTGCCTTAGACAAGGTTTATCGCAACTTTTTTAAAACGTTGCCTTAGATAAGGTCTATCGCAACTGTTTTAAAAGGTTAGCTTAGACTAGTCTATCCCAACCTTTTTAAGGTTGCCTTAGACATGTTTATCACAACATTTTTCAAAAGTTGGCCTTGACTAGGTCTTTCCCAACTCTTTTTAAAAGTCGGCATTGACTAAGCTTTTCACAACCCTTCAATAAGGGTCGGCTTATGTTGACTTATGGCGACGCTTTTACAAAAGCGTCGCCATGCTTATCCCAACTGTACTATAGACGACTATTTTTGAAGCGTCGGACAAAGCGTCGCCAAACATATGCCAACGCTTTTTGCGTCGTCTTAGGTCAAAAAAAAGTGTCGCCGTAGGGCTGTTTTGTTGTAGTGCCTGGTTTTTTGATAAGAACTCGAGCTCTCAATGTCGAACGTTGGTTATTATGACTTGGGCTATCTGGACTGAACGAAATAAACGACTGCATGAAGGACAGAAAAGACTAGGGTTAACAGTAGTAAACTCCATTAGAGAATATGTTAAAGAAATAGATGGGGTTTCTAATTCCAAACCTTTTGTTAGAATGGAAGCAGTTACATGGAAGCCTCCGGAGAACTCAGTTGTCAAGATAAATTTCGATGTATCTCTCAAAAAACATGAGAATATAATAACATGCCTTCTATTTTCGCAACTGAAGCTCTTGCATGTATCCAAAGCTTGATGTTCGGCTATTATCAAACCAACAATATTTAATACTCATTTGTTTCTATATGAATCTCCTAAAATAATAATTAATAATCAAATTACTAGTATTTTGTGTTGAAATTTTTGTCAAAATAAATTACAAACAAAAAAGGATTAACGACCACCCAATAAAAAGGTTTAAGGATTAATAGATTAAAAGAGTTTTAATCACATATATTTAAGTTTTTAGTAAAGAAATCGTTGGAACTAATAGAGTAAGCATAAAATTAAAAATAACTAAATTAAAATTAAGGATTTATTGGGTAAAAATAATAGTTTAGGACTTATTTAACTACAAAATAAGTATAAAAGCTTATTTAAACATAGTATTGTATTTGAGGATTTTTTATATATTAAACCTTTATTGTTATTATTATTTGAGAATAAACCTTTATTTTACATTAAATTAATGTTTTGATGTTAAAAAAAAACTAAAATTTATCATTTCTTTTTTTAGCATAAAAAATATTGAACTATCTGACATTTGAATCGAAAATTGAAAAGATTGGTTCGACTTCTGGTACTATTTGCTGACTTTGAGAAGATTAAAGTTGGATTCACAACAAATTTTATGATCAACGTGGATTAGGCTTCTTATTTGATTATGATAATGGGTCTCATCATTGCATCATCTTCATCATCCCACAATATCTACATTTCCTGACCATATTTTATTTCTGTTAAATCCTTTTAATGAATTTAAATTTGTTCAAGAATTGATTTACTTGTCAAAGTCATAACATTTGTCCTAAATTTAAAAGGGTTGGGTAAAAATAAAAAAAAATTAAAAAGGATTTTAATAGAAAAATAAAATTATTTAAAATATGAGTTAAGCTCAAGCTTAAATATTTAAGTGTTAAATTTAACCCGACTTGACTCATGTTCTATATTTATAATATATTATGCTATTTTACATATTATATAATTTATAACACATAAAATTAATTATATATAATGTAAACATTAAAAAAAGTCTTATGTAAAAAATTTAATGAATGAAAATATATAGACAATTATTAAATTGAAAATTGAAAATAATATAAATATGTTTTAGAAAATTAAAAATTAATAAGGGCAAGCTAAAATAAGTTTGGATTAGTTATTTATCAATATAATTAGACCTAAAATAAGTTTGAGTTAGTCATTTATAAATATAGTTACTTGAGTAAAATTTTAGGCTTATTTTAAGTCGGACCGAATTTGAGTAAATATAAAATGTATTAATATCATGATTAAACTTCATATAAACCTGGTAATGAACTAGAGATGTTTGGGTGGTTTGAATTCCTATATTCAAAGTGTTATAGATGTTGGAGTTAGGTCTCTGGCCACTAGAATATGGAGGAGAGATTAAGTAGAGAGAAATTAAGTGTACCAACGATGATTAGCTTCGAGGATGGATGGATGTTGACTTATAATGGTTAGTGTCTACTTTGTGCCGCATGTTGAATGAGGGTTGGTGGTCAAATGTGCGATTGAACCCCATTTTAATGCATCAACAAGTCGTTAATTGAAATGATAGCGCTTTCGTCTTATAATATTAAGAATATAAATTCGAATAATGAAAAATGCACAGTTAAAGAACTTTACCTTAAAACGCTCTTAGCCCAGACAAGAATTAATTTCAAACTCAATATGGCTCGGAGCATCCTCAATTTATACAAAAAAAAAAGAAAAGAAAAACCCTCATCCTACTGGTTAGATTCTCACATGATTTTTAATGAGTCGTGCAATGAAGCTTGTGGAAAGCTAAGAGATGGCCACATGTTAATCTAGATGCCCGTCTACGCTACTGGACTTGGAAAGTTGGATGATTGGGGTTTGCCAATATCATAATTAAATTGAATTGGGATCGATCCACATTTAAAAAATCCCTCTCAAACCAAACCCATGCACATTTTTACTTCACCGCGCTCGATATCAGATTTGTTCCATCTTTATTGGTTTTCCACCTTTCATCTACATATCAACCAATAAGTGGGCTAAGCCATCTTAACCCTCTTTCTCTCTTCTCTTATCCTCTCCACCTTTTAAATAATTTTACTTCATTAACCCAGAATAGGGAGGTATCTAATTCATTTGTGATTTGTAACATAAATTTAGTCATTTTATTATAGTACAGTACAGACAGATCTGTGCATTGACCTTTCTCCTTTATGCTCTTCCAGCTGCCTCGTATTGCGTCAAAATGCAGGATCTAAGTCTTGAAATAAACTTACAAGAGCTATATACAATATCTCCGCATTCAACTTACAGTATGGTTCTTTCCTCTCTAGTATTAACCCAAAAAAAAAAAAAACTAGTTATGAAGAACAGAATCAAGAGTATCAATCGACAGCATGGATCGGACAATTAACAAAAGTCAATGCAGTATGTCAAATGAGATCAAACGGCAATCGTAAGAACAATATATATATCATTTCTTTCTCAAAATCAAAACCATGTTAAATATTATAGCACCAAAACTATATTTTCAGGATGAGCTTCATGAAAGAACAGAACTGGTAAAGAATGGGACCTCAAGTGGGACTGTTGATAAAGGGCTAAACCGGATTTCTTCTTCAAGCTCGAGCTCATCGGACCAGGCATCTTAAAGGTTGTATATTTTCTGTTGTCTAAGTAAATCTTAGTTCCAGCTCCTCCTTGGCCTGAAAAGTGGTGCAAATGAGAATGTTACAATTCTAAGCATCAAAGCCCCTCTCTCTACAACAGTTCCGTGCCATTTTAGCCCTTTCTAATGCTTATAATACGATATGAAAGTACTTGTATTATCATATGTTCTTTAAATAGTATGGTTGATGGTAATACTTCCTACTCTTCTGCCGTGACCGCCAGTAGCAAGCAAGTGCTCCGAACATACAGCTAGCAATGGCAATAGCGAATGCAGCCCCGATAGGCACCACGACTGCGTTCGTTGAGGTCACCAAATCATCCAGGGTTGCATTGGTCCTACCATCAGCAAGAACGCCCTTTCCTTTGTACAAAGATATAAGTGTATTTCCATAATAACTCATTAAGAACTTGAACACTTCATTCTGGTCCCAATCAATCTGATAGGTTCCTTTATCTTTGGGACCTTGCAAGTGATAACATGAAGGACAAAGTTGCTTTGGAGGCCAAATTATCTTAGGGAACTTTGGATCTCCGGTTTTTAGAGATGCTTCTTCCTTCATTAATCTCTCATTAACCTCATTATGAGCACTCCACAACCAAAGGGCAAAATCATGTGATTTCTTGAAAGGACTAGTAACTCTGCAAATCGGATGTTTGCAAATCAGATGAAGTAAACTTGGATTGCTCAAGAAAATAACCTGCTCTGAAGTTGATGTTACCTTGAACACATTTCATAAAAATGTTGACGGCACTCCTCACATATAAAGAAGTTGTGAATAAAATCACATATAGATGTAAACGCAAACTGGCTTTCTCCATCCTCAATCCTCACTGAAAGTGAATGCATCAAAACCCACAATCCACAACTGTAAACAAATACGAGCAATTATTGGCATCTGATCAGATCAATTAGAAGAGAAGGCATCTCTTTTATGATTGACCTTGTGTGTGTTAAATTTTAGAATGGATATCCAATCTAAAACCAGTTGACAATAGGCTCTGGAGAGGGTCTTTTCGTATTACGTGCCTAGGTTGTCCCAATTTAACAAATATGAGATTTACTTCACTTCAGCTTCACTACTACCCCCCATAGCCCTATCACAGATGAGCTAACAAAGGGGACAAAGCTTGCTTTGACACCATGTTAGATTTTAGAATAGACTATCATAAAACCAATTGGCAATAAGTGGAGAGGTCCTTGTTCTATTTATATGCCTGGGTTGCCCCTGACTCAACAAATGGGGATTAACTATATCTCCAGTTTAATAGTATGGGAGAAGGTTTAACAAAGGAAAATAATTTTGATAACATGGTTATCATTTTTTTCTCTGAATCAAGAGTGCCCCTGATTAAATGAGTCAAAAATTTTCGTTCAAAAATGTATGAGCTAAAAATTAAGGATTCCCCATCATTACCTAAAGCCCCTGGTTTCGTTCCTGCTGCCACGACAAAACATCTGCAAAAATGAACATCCAAGTGCAATAAACAACCAATAAAAAGGAAAACTTCAAATAATATTGCCAAAAGAATATTGGACGAAAAACAAAAGGGGATAAATATTTTATAGAGCTTAAGCTGGAAGGAAGCAATCAACCGACAATTTTACAGCTGAAAAATATCACAAAAATTTATCCTTTTTAGTAGCTAAACGGAGAGGCATCAAATCAAATGAAATAGGTGTAGCCTATGTTGCTCTTACACTTTATATTTCTTTAAGCATTCATGTCTGATACCGCTAGACACATATGCAGACATGGGTATGGGGATACAACCTTCCAAGTACCCTCCAAATACATCAAGAAACTAAGGGGGAAAAAATTAAACACACCCTTGTCTGATGCTCAAGTCTGAGTAACATAGGGAGTAGCAACTACTTATATGGAACTAGCAATCATCAAGTGTAATATTAGAGATTCGAGGTAACAGCAAGCAAGTCAACTAATGTCAGCCATCAAGAAGTTTCATCTAATACAAATAAACGACATTTAGCCCAGCCTACATGATAATATTTGATGTTAACATTTTCAAATATAAACATGGAAAGAAAATAAAAAACCAACTTTTCCTTTTAGTTCCTACCCAATATCCACGGGGAACTTCCTTTCCACAAATCTGGAAATCATGTAGCACCTCTTTCAGGTTACTGGTGGGAACATCATGTTTATCAGATGACCACATATCTAACGGGCAGAACTCATCAAAGTTCACAAGTACTTCTGCACTTCCTTTTCGGCACCTAATACAAATATACTAATAGCACAATGAAGGAAACACCATATAAATCGAAACCAAGGTCATAATGAAAAGTAGCATTTTTACCTCTGGGAAGGATGATGAGCGACTAAAAGCTGAAGAAATTTTATAAGTGAAGCTCGAGTTTTTGATTTAATCATCTGCAGGACATCATATTTAGCAACTTTAAGAAGACATGGGGAGAAAACACATTCCTAGCTTCATATACATAAACATACACATTTGAGCATAGTGGAAAAATCTACATTAGAGATCCCTACCTTCTGTTCTAAAATGATGTCAAATGCAGTTGCAGTTGCCTCCTCCACATCATAAATGGCTTGAGCAATCTGTCACAAGCCAAATTACAAAAAAGTTAAAATCCTAAGCAAATTGGAAACCTCAAATACACATTGTTCAAGAAGCAAACTAGAAATGCACAAAAATACCTGTCCAGGATCTGATATATTGGATGGAAGTTGCTCGTTTTCAAACTTTTCATCATCCAAGCCATATGAACTGAAAGGGAGTAATGCATAAAATCACATGACCAAAGCTGATGTAAAAGTTTAATAGATAAGTGCAAATCTTTGGCATTAACTTCAGCTGCAGATCAATCAAGCACCCTCTTTTTTACAAGTACATGTGAAAACAGGAACACATTTCCTCACACTCCAAAACCTCCCCACTACCAATAGCTGTCATACCCCACCTCCAAAAGGTGGTCTAAAGTTCCACAATGATTGCCATTTTCTAGAACTAACATAATAATCGATTCCATCAGGAGTGATAGCAAAAGCATCAACAATCATTTTGCATTTTTTACCCATAAATTATAAGTCTTAACTGTTCAGAAATCAGGTAGAGGTTTGAGTCCCATAAATGCATCCCATGCACAAGAATGAATTTTAAAATTAATCTTATATTCTGTTAACTATCAGAACATCCTCCTGCATGTCATGTCATTAGTTATTAAGAAGATTCTTAAATATATAAAATTCGTATACCAAACGATTATTGAGCAATTCCCAAATGTACCAATACAGATAAACAATTTTTGTGGAAAAACCTTAGCCTCATTCAGAATTATGGATAGTAAATGCCTCATAATTGCATGTAGTTTACAATTCTATAATTTCAAGAGATCACTAGTTCAGACTATAAAGATGTGATGTTGTATATCAAATAAGTGGTTGATGAAGATACCTCATACCTGCCTATTTGCTTATTGATCCAATTAAGCAAGAGTTCTGCTGTCCGCCAATTATCAATTTCACGTATTTCACTTTTTTCTTGATTGGGTTTCCAGCCAGTGGAAAACTTTGTAGGAGGACCCCAAAACAGCATAGGATAGTGACTAACAGAAAACTTATCACAAAGACCGGTATTTATCTGTGCTGCCAAAGAAATCAAAGATCCAAATTTACATTAACAATACAGTTTTTCAACAACTGAAAACAAGAGTAAGAAAGAAGTGAATCTCAAAAGGAATGCAATATTTTGTATAGTGGCTACTTAGAAGAACAAGGCTAAATAAGTAAACCAAATTACATGGACTAAAAAGAACAACCATATTACATGGAAACATTCCAACTCTTCAAAACTCATAAAATAATTGAAAACAGAAAACTAATAAAGTGCTACTTCTATTTAATTTTCATATTAACAACTTTACGCTTAACTGGAGAAGGCCAGAAAGCCAGATAACATTTCCAACGGCATCTTAAATTCCAGCATTATGCTAGCGATACAAATATTTGCCATTAATGAACAGGGATTTTTAAAAGTACTATTTCTATGAAGCTGCAATTTGAAGGTATTCAGAAGGAAAAATAAATACCTTTAATGCACAGTCAACCCTGGTCATCAATATGATACCAGGATGCACCGCATCAGGTCCATTGAAAAGCCTAGCAACTTTTTCATAGTGGGGCTGCAAAAATCATAAGAAAGTGAAGACATGAAAAACGCTGAGTGCAAAATAGACTAAGATATACCTTGTAATTTCTGCAAGCAGGACACCTGAAAAGTAATAATCACAGAAAAGAGAGTCGTTTAACAACTGGCATGAAGCATGCAAACTAAACTTTTTAGCTATGTAAAACTTAACCTAGGCAGCATGGCAGTTCTATGGAAACAGGCAAGTTCACTGCATGCAAGCACGTGCACTTGTGCATAAAATGTCCCATTTTCATGAGAAAGGAAAAGCTTTTGCAGTTATAAATTACATAAAATTGAGCAAAAACTGAAACTATTAGGAAATAAATTATATTAAGGGTAACTGAATTCTGGACATGTTCATTAGTGAATCAATGCAATACATCAATCTGGCTATGAAATATGAACAACCGAGATCATTCATTGGTTTGCCAACTCATTTCCTATTTGGATGTACAAAACATACCCTCATATTTATGTTTATCAGAAAGTGTCAAATTTCGAAACAATTCAGGAAGGTTAGGAGGGGAAATGGCACAAGTTTGTTATAGAAATAAACAAAAAGAACCATTGTTGAATTCTGAAAAGTCATTCCTCATATCTCACGCATTATGATATTTAAGAATACGAAGATGAACTTTAAAACACCAATTCTTTGTCTAGTATAAAAATGTGAAAAGCCATCCCTCTAATTCTTAAATTCCAGCAATTATATATTATAATACAAATGCATTCAATTATATATAAAGAAAACCGAAAAAGGTTAAAATAACCGACTTTGTTCGGTGAACAAAAAGGGACATTCAATTTCCTACAAAGTGATCCATCTAATTCTTAAAATCCAGCAATTATACGTTATATTATGATGCATTCAATTATATGGAAAGGAAACTCATAAAGATTCAATATATCCATGTCTATACTTTCAAACGTTTATTAACTTAAAAAAAAGTCCTCAGTTTTAGGGTGTACTTGATTGGGTGGAGAAGTGGAGGAATGGAAACATGGAGTGGAAAAGTGAAAAGAACATAAATTTTGAGTGTACTTAGTAGGAAAGAAAATAGGAGAGATGATCATCTCTATCCTAATGGATAATACCCAATCCTTCCAAATTGGAATGTGATGAGAGAAAATGAGAGCCAGGTGTATGTTAATGCAAAATTATACATTTTTCAAATAATTTATTTTCTTTTCATGGAAAGAATTCTCTCAAATTTTCCTTTACCATTCCTTTCGTAACAAACACACTTATGGAAAGAAATATTATATTTTCTATCTTTCTATTTTTTCTACTCTTCAATTTCTCATCTTTCCAATTTTCTTTACATCCTAACAGGCAAAATCTTAGGAACCAAACCAAAATCCATTTATAATGAACCTAGCCAAACTGAACCAAACTACAATTGTTTGGATCGGCTTGATTCATCTTTTTCCAAAATTTAAAAAATTGTATTAAATTTTATTTTCCACTAACTTAAAAATAAAATAAAATATTCAATAAAAAATAGAATTAGGCTTTGAGTACGTTTTTGTTTTTACTTTCGAAACTAAAACGAACTTAACCGAATAGGTTTAAATTAGTATCTGAACGAAATCGAATGGAACCAATAAAAGCCAAACCAAAACTGTTCCTACCACTACGGTTCAAAATCGGTTTCGGTTTGTTTGTTTGTTTGTTTGCTCATGCTCAGATGTACCGGTCTTCACCACGACAACCAAATTTCAGGCTAATTTTCAGCATATTAAGTTTTGATCAAGTAAATAAATAAAACAATAAAAAAAATTCTTCCACAGTCAACACGGTCAACTACAAAGAACTATGAAAATTGAGCATATTCTTCGTTTCTAAAAGCTCAAGATTTAGAACAGTTGGTTAGCCAAGAATGGATGGATGATTACTAAAAAAAAGTACTAACCAGTGAGCGAAGAATTCGACTATAGCATAAGTAGCGGGAGTGTCCTTGAGAACTCCATAGAAATTCGTGGCGTTCAGTTCAACGCCATAATCCTTCGGATCACTGCCGCCGCCGCCGCCGCCAATCTCTCGAAGCACCGTCCTCGATCCCGATTGCAACGACGTCGCTTTTAAGATCCAAAGGTTCAAAATCAGAATCCAATATACATGAGACATCAGAAATAGGGAGAAAAAGAAAACTGAATATGTTTTATGTTTTGTTTTCCTTGTTAGTTTTTAAAGCTTCATCTGAATCGAAATGAAAAGCCCTTTCTTTACGACGTTTTTGACCTTTTTGTTGGATATTAAATTTTTTAAAAATATAAAAGCTATAAATATGTTCCACTCCCTGTACTATTATGTCTCTTGAAAATTAGTCTCTTTAATTTTAATTCCAAACATTTAATCCTCTGCTTGGCTTATTTGAAACCTGAAGTCCAATCAATTATACTTTAATTTCAAGTTTGACAAAAATCAAAAAGTACAGTGACTAAATTTCAGAAGTTTAAAAAGTGTAGGGACTGAGATCATAGTTAGATTCAATATAAAACAAATAAGGAAAGATCTAAATTGAAGAGTTCGGTGTTTAGGAGGTAATTTAATTGCCTCCCTAAAATATATTTTATAAAATTTTAATAATTCAATTAACTACATTTATTTAATATAGGGATAATATAATTTTCGTCCCCTAAATTTGGCAACTAAGATATTCATATTTTTTTGGTCAACTTTTGTCTTTGAACTTAGCAACTACATCCATTTTTATCTCTAAGCTTAGATTCCGTCAAAATTTGATGATGTTACTAGTGTTATTAGATCAGATGGGCAGAGAACTAATCGATGTAACGATCCTAACAAAGGAGTTAAACTGATTAACTTGGAAATTGCTTGAAATTGGTAAAATTTAAAAGTTGTGTATGCTTATTGAATTTTTTATTCAATTATTGTTGATATCGCATTTAAACCGTTCGAACTGGTTGAATTGAGAACCAATAGTTTGATTTGTTCGACGATCAGTCCAGTTGTTAAAACACTAAATGTGACGTTGAGATTGTACCACATCATCACTTGATCATCAAAACTTTTATATTTTTCAAATTTAGAGACAAAATTAACCTAATTATCAAATTTAAATACCAAAGTAGATCAAAAAAGTACAGGCACCAGAGTGAACTTGGTTGCCAAGTTCAAGAGTCAAAGATTATATCTTCTCTTAATATATCTATTTATTGAAACTCGTGCTTAGTTAATAAAAAAGATAAATTATACCATTAGTCAATTAATTATCGGTAAGTTTTTAATTTGATCAATTAACTTTAAAAATTACAATTTTGTCTGTTTTCAATTTTTTTGTCACCCAATTGTTAAGTGATTAATGATGACACTGTTTTAGTTGTATTATAACAATTTTAGTCCTTAAATTTTATACTTTCTATCACTTCTATATAAAATGATAAAAATTGAAATTGTTTTTAAAATTTTGAAATATTCTGAAAATTAAATAAAATATATAAAATGAGGGAAATCGTTTTTCATTATAAGAAAAGAAAAAGAAAAGGATTTTAAATATAATTTTTTCTTACAATTTGGGTTTTGAAATAATTAAATGAATTAAAATTTTGAATTGAGTTTGAAAATGGAATTTTGTGGTATATTTTTTAACTTTTTATTAAAAGTTGGTATTAGAATAAATTCCGTAAGTCTCTATAATATCAATCTTGAAAATTCTTTAATAACAAAGAATTCGACTTGAAAATAATACTAGTTAGTTTATTTACCCGTGTGATGCATAATAAAATTATGTATATCAAATAAAATGTATTAAAATATTTTTAAATTGAAGCAGAATTGTACAAAATAAAATTATAATAACATAAAAGCTTGGTTAGTTAGTTTGGATATATTATATTAAAATGATTTTAAAAATAAATATAAATTCATAAGAACATGTTATTGAAACATGCACGCGTAAATTCTAAATCCAAACACTAAACCAAAATATATTAATGAAATATAAACATATTACGCGTCTAAAAATAATAATGATATTTATGTTTAGTTAATTAACAAATGTTTAATAAAGTAATTTTGAAGACATATTTGATCAAAATTTTTATCTTCATATTTATTATAATAGTTATTATTAAAGTCAAATATAATCTCAAGTAGATTAAATAAAATGTGTAATTTGTCATTTCTTTTGAAATGTGAACACAAATGTTTATTACCTAATCCTATGATTTGAATGTTTCCTTGAGGTGCTTATGGCCGGGTCTAACCGGGTTGAGTCTAAGTATGATATTAACATATTTTATATTTATTTAAGCTTGGTCTGATTTGAAATCTAGGTCTAAAGTTTTACCCAAACTTATCTATATTTGCAAAAGATTAACCCAAATCCATTTTAGGCCTACCCATATTATTTTTTAATTTTAAATTTTTTTTATGTTATATTATTTTAATATTTAATAATTTAATACTTTTTTTATTTATTGAAATTTTTTACATAGTCATCTTAACATTATATTAATGTTTACATTGAGTAATATTATATACTTAGTATAAGTTTATTTTTTTAATGTATTTTAAATTACATAATATAAAGTATTATAAACTTAAAACGAGTCAGGTTGGTCTTGAATGTTCAAGCCCGAGCCTAACTCATATTTTAAACGGGCCTAATTTTTTTGCCTAAGCCCATTTTTCGAACTTAATATTTTTGTTCAAACTCTTCCAAATTTCAAACAGGCCTTTGGGCCTAAGTGGATAGCTTGGCCTATGAACAGGTTTACTTGTATACCCATATAATGTACAATTTATAATACTTAATATCTAAAATATATTTAATAAATTCATACTTTTATTATAAAATAGGTTTATGCATAATATAATTTTGAAATGAAAAACAATAATTGATAACTAAGATTTTAAAGAAATAAAAAATTTCATAAATTTTTTAATAATTTAAAATTATTTTAATTTTATGTTAAAAATTAATTTAATAGGAAACATATTTATTTTTATATTATATTTTAAAAAACGGTCAACTACAAAGAACTATGAAAATTGAGCATATTCTTCGTTTCTAAAAGCTCAAGATTTAGAACAGTTGGTTAGCCAAGAATGGATGGATGATTACTAAAAAAAGTACTAACCAGTGAGCGAAGAATTCGACTATAGCATAAGTAGCAGGAGTGTCGCCGAGAACTCCATAGAAATTCGTGGCGTTCAGTTCAACGCCATAATCCTTCGGATCACTGCCGCCGCCGCCGCCGCCAATCTCTCGAATCTACCGTCGTCGATCCCGATTGCAACGACGTCGCTTTTAAGATCCAAAGGTTCAAAATCAGAATCCAATATACATGAGACATCAGAAATAGGGAGAAAAAGAAAACTGAATATGTTTTATGTTTTGTTTTCCTTGTTAGTTTTTAAAGCTTCATCTGAATCGAAATGAAAAGCCCTTTCTTTACGACGTTTTTGACCTTTTTGTTGGATATTAAATTTTTTAAAAATATAAAAGCTATAAATATGTTCCACTCCCTGTACTATTATGTCTCTTGAAAATTAGTCTCTTTAATTTTAATTCCAAACATTTAATCCTCTGCTTGGCTTATTTGAAACCTGAAGTCCAATCAATTATACTTTAATTTCAAGTTTGACAAAAATCAAAAAAGTACAGTGACTAAATTTCAGAAGTTTAAGAAGTGTAGGGACTGAAATCATAGTTAGATTCAATATAAAACAAATAAGGAAAGATCTAAGTTGAAGAGTTCGGTGTTTAGGAGGTAATTTAATTGCCTCCCTAAAATATATTTTATAAAATTTTAATAATTCAATTAACTACATTTATTTAATATAGGGATAATATAATTTTCGTCCCTAAATTTGGCAACTAAGATATTCATATTTTTTGGTCAACTTTTGTCTTTGAACTTAGCAACTACATCCTTTTTTATCTACAAAGCTTAGATTCCGTCAAAATTTGATGATGTTACTAGTGTTATTAGATCGGATAAGCGAGAACTAATCGATGTAACGATCCCAACAAAGGAGTTAAAGCGATTAACTTGGAAATTGCTTGAAATTGGTAAAATTTAAAAGTTGTGTATGCTTATTGAATTTTTATTCAATTATTGTTGATATCGCATTTAAACGAATTGGTGGTTGAATTGAGAACCAATAGTTTGATTTGTTCGACGATCGATCCGATTGTTAAAACACTAAATGTGACGTTGAGATTATACCACATCATCTTGACGATCAAAACTTTTATATTTTTCAAATTTAGAGACAAAATTAACCTAATTATCAAATTTAAATACCAAAGTAGATCAAAAAAATCAGGCACCAGAGTGAACTTGGTTGCCAAGTTCAAGAGTCAAAGATTATATCTTCTCTTAATATATCTATTTATTGAAACTTCGTTAGCTTAGTTAATAAAAAAGATAAATTATACCATTAGTCAATTAATTATGGGTAAGTTTTTAATTTGATCAATTAACTTTAAAAATTACAATTTTGTCTGTTTTCAATTTTTTTGTCACCCAATTGTTAAGTGATTAATGATGACACTGTTTTAGTTGTATTATAACAATTTTAGTCCTTAAATTTTATACTTTCTATCACTTCTATATAAAATGATAAAAATTGAAATTGTTTTTAAAATTTGAAAATATTCTGAAAATTAAATAAAAATATATAAAAATGAAAATCGTTTTTCATTATAAGAAAAGAAAAGAAAGGATTTTAAATATAAATTTTTCTTACAATTTGGGTTTTAAAATAATTAAATGAATTAAAATTTTGAATTGAGTTTGAAAATGGAATTTTGTGGTATATTTTTTAACTTTTTTATTAAAAGTTGGTATTAGAATAAATTCCGTAAGTCTCTATAATATCAATCTTGAAAATTCTTTAATAACAAAGAATTCGACTTGAAAATAATACTAGTTAGTTTATTTACCCGTGTGATGCATAATAAAATTATGTATATCAAATAAAATGTATTAAAATATTTTTAAATTGAAGCAGAATTGTACAAAATAAAAATTATAATAACATAAAAGCTTGGTTAGTTAGTTTGGATATATTATATTAAAATGATTTTAAAAATAAATATAAATTCATAAGAACATGTTATTGATACATGCACGTAATAAATTCTAAATCCAAACACTAAACCAAAATATATTAATGAAATATAAACATATTACGCGTCTAAAAAATAATAATGATATTTATGTTTAGTTAATTAACAAATGTTTAATAAAGTAATTTTGAAGACATATTTGATCAAAATTTTTATCTTCATATTTATTATAATAGTTATTATTAAAAGTCAAATATAATCTCAAGTAGATTAAATAAAATGTGTAATTTGTCATTTCTTTTGAAATGTGAACACAAATATTTATTACCTAATCCTATGATTTGAATGTTTCCTTGAGGTGCTTATGGCGGGTCTAACGGGTTGAGTCTAAGTATGATATTAACATATTTTATATTTATTTAAGCTTGATGCGATTTGAAATCTAGGTCTAAAGTTTTACCCAAACTTATCTATATTTGCAAAAGATTAACCCAAATCTATTTTAGGCCTACCCATATTATTTTTAATTTTAAAATTTTTTATGTTATATTATTTTAATATTTAATAATTTAATACTTTTTTATTTATTGAAATTTTTTACATAGTCATATTAACATTATATTAATGTTTACATTGACTAATATTATATACTTAGTATAAGTTTATTTTTTAATGTATTTTAAATTACATAATATAAAATATTATAAACTTAAAACGAGTCTGAGTTAGTCTTGAATGTCAAGCTTAGCCTAACTTCAATATTTTAAAGGACTAATTTTTTACTTTAACTTCATTTTTGAACTTAATATTTTTATTGGCTTTCTTGCAATTTCAAGCGAGGCTTTTTGAAACAAGTGGATAAACAGCTGTAAAGCAGTTTACTTGTATACCCATATAATGTACAATTTATAATACTTAATATCTAAAATATATTTAATAAATTCATACTTTTTATTATAAAATAGATTTATGCATAATATAATTTTGAAATGAAAACAATAATTGATAACTAAGATTTTAAAGAAATAAAAATTTCATAATTTTTTAATAATATTTAAAATTAATTTAATAGGAAACATATTTATTTTTATATTATATTTTAAAAATATTTTACAAAAAAATAATTGAAATGTTCATTTTATATTTTTAATTTTAATTTTTGAAGCAGTTTTTTTTTCTTTCAAATTTTGCTTTTAATTTTGATTGCAAAAGAGTGTAATTTGGTTAATATTTACCAATTTGAATTTTAAAAGAGTATTGAAATTTAAAACAAATATAAAATATTAGTATTTAAAAATAATTTTAATATTTAAACATTATAGAAATAATGTTTTTAACATTTTGTTTTGGAAAATAGTTTTTAAAAATTTCTTTTAAAATAGTTTTAAAATATATTTAAATGATAATTAAATGTTTTATTAAAATTTTAATTTGAAAGATATTGTAATTATTTAAAATATATAATCGAAATAATATAATTAACTATTTTATTTTTTTAAAAAAAAAACTGTACTAAAGATTACATTGAGTTATAGTCAATAAATTTCACCGTTTTCAATCAACATTAAACAATTTTAATGTACTAAAAGTAAATAAAACATATACTATAGTATTAAATAGAGGTGTACATGAGTTGGGTAGTCTATCAATAGTGCTTTTAGTTGAGGCTTAGGTTGAATTTTCAACCTTTGGATTCAACTCGATTTACTATTCAATAATTAAAAATATATAATATTTTATTTTAATATTTATTATTAAATTTAAATAAAAAATATTTTTACTATTTTAATCAAGCTTTCGTTAGCTCATTCAACAACTTATAGACCATTTAGGACTTATTTGCAAACTTTTTAAACTTCAGGGACAAATAACATTTTATCTAAAATATTTTATAATGTACAAAACTAGTTCCAAAGAAGTCAAGTATCGATGCCCTTTGTATGGTATTGGTACCTTGACTCGAGTATCAATATCCCTGCCTAGTATCAATGCAAGTTTAAGGTTCGATGTTCAGAATTTAATCATAAGTATTGATACCCTGCTTGAAGTACCAATACCTTCCTCAAAGTATCGATACCAAAATATGGTTCGATGTTTTAAATTAAGAGAAAATTCATTTTAGGTCAATTTCTATCTTACACTCTAACTTCTCATAATTATTACAATTAACCCAATATACATTAGGATCCGTTTGTTTACATGTAAAAGGTTTTACGGAAAATATTTTCTACATTTTCTTGTGTTTTTCCTGTGTTTGTTTCACAGAAAATAGTTTGGTCAACGAAAAATTACTTACAGATCAAGGTAAAATAAGCCCTTTTTTCTGTAAAATGACTTATCCTTTTGAAAAGCGTAAGTCATTTTCTAAAAAAAAGCCCATCTATAGATAATTTTATTTTTATATAAAAATTAACTTAAATCAAGTTTAATATTGTTATATTGATAATAAATTTTATTTTTATTTTAAAAATATTTAAAATATTATATTTTTCAATATTATTAAACATACATATTTAATTATTTATATTTAGTCATATAATAAATTATTAATATAATAAATATAATTTATTATTTTAATAACTTATTTAATATTTCAATTTTATTTTAATAATAAATTTTAAAAATAATATTATTCACATATTATTGAAAATATTCAATATTAATATTTTAATAATAAATATTTATTACAATTATAAATATATTAATAATAAATGTTTTGTAGTATAAAGGTTAAAATATGACATAATCTATGTATACTTCACAAATTTGTAATTTAGTCTTTGTACTTTTATTTTCAAGAATTTAGTCCATTTACTTTTCAAATTTGAAAATTAAGTTCAATTATTGACATCGTTAAATTTTTTTGTCAATTTTATTGATGTCACATTTTCAAATAAAAATTTGAAAATTAAGTTCAATTATTGACATCGTTAAATTTTTTGTCAATTTTATTGATGTCACATTTTAAATAAAAAAATACTCACTTAGTAGTCATGTAATTAAAAAAATGATGTTGTAATGAATCGAATTTAACATAATATTTTTAATATATGCAAAAACAATGTAAAATATAAAATTATAGATAAAAATAAATTCAATTAAACAATGAAAAAATAAGAAAATATCAAATGTATGTTTGTTTAATTGAAAACAACTTTATGAAATATTTTAAGAAATCAACCAAACAATGAGAAAATATTTTCGGAGATTCATTAAAACACGGAAAATATTAACTTCTCGAAAGTCATTTCGATGAAATAAATGAAGCCTAAATTTGTTATCAAAGTCATTACTCATTAACTTATTTTTTGGAACATATTATATTGTCTTAAAGAATCTTGTGTACAGCTTATATCAAAGTTTATAAAATTATCACAATAATTAAAGTTTTACAAATAAGTCTATTAGTGGATTAGCACTTTACAAAAATAGTTTACTATTTTTACATATCGTCACTATTGCCAACCTTTACCAATCAATTTATCAATTAGGTCTCCCTTAATTTATTTTATAACAATCACTCGCTTAGTATTTCAACAATTCATTTGAGATTCATTTATGTATTAATAAACCCGTCATTTGCAATAATTTCTTAATGTTATAACTCTTCTATTATTTTTCTCCTCCTCCTTTCCATTCCACACCTATATATACATGTATTTATATAAAAATCTTTGACTTTTAGTATGGCATGCTTATATGTAACATTAATTATTCTTTCATTATTTACATATATACTTTAACAAAGTTATCTTCTTGAGTAGCAATTACTAAATTATTTATATCTTGACCTACATAATTCAAATTGAGATCTGCTTTTTGTTTTAAAACTAGACTCAATGGGGTTTTTACATAAAAATTTCAAAATTTCTACATAAGACAATAAATACAATTTTTTCTTCAAATCTTCTCATGTTCTGCTGCTAAGAAACTTTGACCATTCTTCACTAAAATTAATTATATTTCCATACAAGACTCATATTATATTTCGTTTGTTTACATTGAAAATAGAATTATCAAGCTTTTAGTCATATAAATTTCATCACCTAAATATTTTTTACAATTTATAATGATTTTTCAAAATTAGAACAAGGATCAAATTATTTTGACCTCGTTTCACATAAAATATTATATCTCACAATCTAAACTTTGACCATTCTTGACTAAATTAATTATATTTTCATACAAGACTCATATTATATTTCCGTTTGTTTACATTGAAAATAGAATTATCAAGCTTTTAGTCATATAAATTTCATCACCTAAATATTTTTTACAATTTATAATGATTTTCAAAATTAGAACAAGGACCGAAATTATTTTGACCTCGTTTCACAAAATATTATATCTCACAATCTACAATTCCATTTCTTGCACCATGTCAAACTCTAACTTAATTTCTAAAATTTTTGATAAATTTTCAAATTCAAGTCACTACTGCTGTCCAAAAATTGTTTTAGTTGAAACATTTCCTTTCACATGGTTCTTTTGCACTAACTTTCATCTAATCACATATATTTATTATACTTTTATTATTATTAAATTTAGTCCCTAAAACTCACATGTCATTAATTTATAGTTTTATCATAACTTCTTTTATTTCAATTATAAATTTCATAACATTACAATTTAATTCTTAGCATCATGAAAATTAATCATTTAGTATAATTTCATTTAATATCACTTTGTAATTTATCCTCTAACATTTAACACGTCATTTAAACTCTTTATCATAATACTTTATTTAAAACATAAACTTCTTTACACTTTAAAATTTAGTCCTTATTTTCACAAATGCAAGTTAACTTGGAAATTTCATCACACCATCACTTTTGATGTAATCACTATATCATCACACTTCATTTATATTCTCTTTTCAACATTCCATTCCACATTTCTTATTTTGTTTACTTTACAATTTAGTCATTTTTCTATTATTTTCATGTACTAATATAATTTCATTCATAATATTTACACATTCATAATTAATTCAACTATTTACACCTAGACTAAAACTAAATAAAGTAAAATCCTTTAAGTACATACCTTGTGTCTTTAATCTCTTCACTTTCTCCTCAAAATTTTCACCTCCAACTCTAATTTCTTACTTCCAAGATGATATTTAAACTCTCTAGTATCTCTACTTCACTTCTCTGTTTGGGTGGCTATGGAAATTATCAAGGAATTTGTAAGAAAAAGTGGGATTTTATGATAAGGACCAAATTGTAAGAAAATAAAAACCCCTTTATCCTTATATAGCCAACGTGAAATAGATGGAAAGATTTCAAGAATTTTCAACATTCTTCTTCTTCTTTTTTATTTAATCTGGTTTGCAGCTTTTATTCAATTGAAAAAACAAAACAATTTAGAAAAAAAAAAAAAACATAAGAAACAAAGACCAACCTCGAATCCAAAAGCAATCAAAAGTAAAACCCTAAGCCCAACTCTTTGGTGCAGCCAGATACTCCGTTTTGGTGCCTCTATGCCTTCTCTGCAAACAGATCATCATTTCGGTGCTCCGAAGGATGCCAAATCCTTCTATATGTTTTCAAAGAAGATTACCCCTTCAGATAAGTTTTTTAACTTGCAAGTTACAGATCCTATCAACAAGATCCCGTGAATCTGAGGTATCCATCCACTTCATTTGATTCATTTACTGGTTTTTATGTACTCTTATGCTCTATTTTCATATCAGCGTTCTCCAGTTTTTCCAAAGTCACATCAGATTTCGTGGGTGTAAGATAGGACCCCCCACGCTCCCTATTGTCTCACCATTTCGTTCTTCCGTGATGATCCGTACCACCGTATTTGAGGAGTCCGAACCCAGAAAATTCTCACTCCTATTTTTAAGCCCCTCATTGGCCAAGGTATGCGCTTTTGTATTTGCTTGTCGTCCTATATGTTTGAAACGGCATGAGACAAAATATTTTTGTAGTCTTTTTGGATCTGTAATGTAAGCCCGTAATTCAAATTTGTCTTCTTCTTGGTTTTGAAGCTTTTTGATAATAGTTAGAGCATCACCTTCAATTTCAACCTTTAAGAAATCAGATTATGCCCCAAATCTAATCACCTGGACGCAGGCAAGAGCCTCCGCTGCAAATGCTATTGGGATGTGGGTGTTGATGAAAAATTTAGATTTTAAAACAGTACCTATCTAGTCTCGAATTATAATTCTAGAGCATGATGTCATACATTGTCAAATGCAACATCAAAATTTATCTTCACGAAGGTATCTCTTGGGGGGCTCCAACATTCTTCACATGCTACGCCGACAGATCTTTTTCCTCTTACTCCTTCAATTTCTCGAACATAATTTTTGACAAACCAGACTAAATTAGCAACATGTTGAATTTTTCTTTCATGCACCAGTTTATTACGCGTTATACATAATCCCCAAAAAGTACCCATAATATCTGTTGACTTGATTCTTTCTCTAATAGCATCATCACCCATTCTCTAATTTGTAACTGATTTTGCTCCAGGGTCCATCTAATGCCCAAGCTGGTCCAAACATCAACAGCAAAAGGGCAATCCCTAAAGGCATGCTCGGAGGACTCAGGACAATTGGAGCATCTCGAGCAGTTAGCTGAGTTTTCAAGTCTTCGTTGGTAAAGATTATAAACGTAGGAATTTAGTTATTAAGACTTTTCCATACTAGAATTTTTATTTTTGAGGGCAGATCCACCTCCCAAAGTTTCTTGTACATGGTTTTGTAATGGTCGGAGCTAGTTTGTAAAGTACTTGGGTTATTTGTTTGTAATAATTTTTTGTAACCACTCTGTACTGAGTACGATCCCAAAGCTACACCACGTCAGACCAATCTATCCGCTTCTTGCTCCATGGGGAGGGTATGCAAAGTATTCTTTCAACATCTTCGAGATGAAAGGTACTTTTTATCAACTCTTCTTTCCATTGATTTGGATGTCTATCAATAAGATCAACCACATAAACAAATATCTGATGATTATTCACATGTTGAATTTTATACTCCCCATTTCCCAAGATCCATGCTTCATCCCATATACAGACATGTTTTCCATCCCCAATCCGCCAACACAACCCCCTTTCAAGAAGACCTCTCGCAGACCATATGCTTCACCAGGTATAAGAGGGTAAGGTCCCTAAACTTGCTTGCATGAAATCTGAATTAGGATAATACTTAGCTTTTAATGATTTTGCTAATAATGAATCTGGATAACAAATTAAGCGCCACGCTTGTTTTGCAAGAATTGCAATATTAAAATTTGAAAAGCACCTAAAACCCATCCCTCTGTCCTCTTTCTAATTCATCAAAAAATGATTTTGGCAATAGAAAACATGCAATCGAGTAAGTGGGAATTACTTGTAATACTGCTTTTATAAACATCTCCCTTCCTCCAATTGATGGGAATCTTGCACTTCATCCTTTAATCTTATATAGCATCCTGTCCTTAAAGAAAGTTGAAAGATCCTTTTTTTTCTCTCTTCCTATCATGTTGGGTAAGCCTAAATATTTTTCCGGATTACGGGAGGTTCGTACTTCCAAAATAGCCGCAACTTGTTCCCTTCTAAATTCTAGAACATTCGAACTGAAGAAAGCCATTGATTTATTAAAGTTTATACACTAACCTAAACAACCCTCATAATCTCGAAGTATATCTTTTAGATTATGTGCTTCCCTTTCAGTGGCATCACAAAATAAAATACAATCATTAGCAAAAATGAGATGTATGATAGTAGGACCTCTTTGACACACTTTTGCCCCCTTTATCAATCTTTCCTACCTTGCTAATCTCATTAGCGATGATAGCCCCTCACTGCAAATTAAAAACAAGTATGGACTTGGGGGATCTCCTTAACTTTATCCTCTCATGGGTTTGAATTTTTCTCCAAGTACACCGTTTAAGCACACTGAATAGCTTACCAAAGTAACACAGTACATGAGAAGCTCTACAAAAGATTCTGCAAAACCAAGCTTCTTAAAAACTTTTAAGCACACCGTTTAACACTAGACTCTCATGTTGACCCAAGCTTCTTTGTTTAAGAGTATGCATAAGCTCATATGCAAGTAAAACATTGTCCGTGATAAGTCGTCCTGTCACAAAAGCTCTTGGGCTTTATCAATGCAAGCATCTAAAACTTTCTAGAAACGGTTAGCAATTACCTTGGCTATAATCTTATAGATTACTTTTTTTTTTAGGGACATAATCTTATAGATTACTGTGCAAAGACTAATGGGTTAAAATTTCTTAAGGTTCGTAGGGCTTGCTACTTTGGGGATTAGAACAATATTTATAGAATTAATGTCACCCAATGAGTTGCCATTATTTAGAATATTCAAGCAAAAATACCAACTTCAGTTCCAACAATATGCGAATATTTTTTAAAGAAAAAAGGAAACCGTAGCATTCGGAAGCTTTTGTTGGTCCAATATTTTTTATCGCAAAACGATCTCTTCCCTTGTGAATTCCTCAGTCAAAACTTTGTTCGTATCCTCTGAAATATGTTTTTCAATCCTTGATAAAATATAATCAGTATTGCTAATCCTTTCTAAGGCAAAAATGCCTTCAAAATAACGCTTCACCTTTTCCGCCATCACATAATTATCAGAAGTTATTTGCCCGAATTCGTCTTCTAGCTCATCAATACGATTTTCGCTTCTTCTTTAAGACGCAGAACTATGGAAGAATTTTGTATTTTTATCTCCTCCTTTAAACCAATTCATCCTTGCTCGATGTTCCAATACTTCTATTCCTTTTCCATCTCTAAATTTAAATGGGTTTTGGCATCAATAAGTTTAGCCAAATTATTATTCGTTCTGTCCATACCATCCAATCCCTCAATTCGAGCAAGTAATTTTTTCGATAAACCACTTCTAGATTTTTTAATACCTATTGCCCATCTATTTAGTCCTTTTCCTACAACGTCAAGTTTTTCAACTACCCCCTTTACAGATCGACCATAATTAACACTCCAAACCCGACCCATTAATTCTGATAAATTTGAAATGTCCTTTCAAGCGTTTGAAATATTCTTACTTAAAAGTGAAAACCGTTAAAAGTTTGTTGCCTTTAATAAATTATTTTGTAATTTAAAACATTCTAAGTAAAAATTAAGTTGTTATAAAATATCGGATTAAAACTTTATTATATATATATATATATATAGATTTAAATAAAATGGTTTGCAAATGATATTTCAATTGTCAATTCATAATAATTCAAAATATCAAACTTAATGAAAAACACTTAGACAAACCTTAAATACTTTTAGGGCCTTATTACAATAATTGAATAATCAAAATCTGAAAATGTAAATACTTAATTAATTAAAATATCCTACGCATGAAAATACATAACACATGTACCACTGTATCCACTCCACACGGTCAATTTCACGATCACTGCGATGTTGGTAAGTATTTGGGTGAGTCACACGCGACTCAATGTGTAACTAATCCTTGGATTCCACCACATGTTAACCACATATTAACCCATAAATCGAGATGACAAGATATCATATTCACAATTTACATTCGGGCTTGACCCATATTCATAACATCGTGTAACAGGTAATTAACCACATACTTTCCACATCTTGGGCTTAGCCCATTTCTTATTCAAATCCACATTCACATCTTTGGGCTTGGCCCATTTCCACATTAGTCCACGTATCAATTGGGCTGGCTCTCTTTCATTAAATTCACATATCGGATATAATTATGCAAAGTGTACCCAACCCAAACCTAGGGTCCATCCTCTACACACCCGTATCCACCCTACCACACCGCAGGGGATTAACAAATCACCTCTCCTTTTCATTCCAAAGGAAAATCAATGCGAATCCATGTGCAATTAAGCACAATAATCCACCGCCACCTCGCATCGGCGCCAATCCACGATGTAGCGTAGCTAACACCAAAACCACGATGGGACACATAGTCACTCATCCACGATATGGCACGCCTTATATCAACCACGTTGAGGCGCGAGCTACTCGTCAAGCCCCGAACTAAATCGCAAATAATCCACAACGTGACCTCGGTCAGCGTCAATCACGATGTAGCTCAGGCTAACATCAAACCACGTACTCAAGTACACCGTGCCTTTTCATATCCCAACCCATGCACATGTAACATAAATAATGATATAATATAATGATGCATGAGCACGTTCATCAAGCATAGTCATAACACATATTCATATTAATAATCACATATCATCGGTTTGGTACTTACAGTTATCGACATACCTCTTTAAGGGTATCCATCTCATAACTTTTCTTGCACTTGTTAGTACACAATCAACACATAGGATATATAAAAAAGCGGAAAAGCGGTGGGTTAATCACACATGATCACTTGTAGAACTACGCTTTCAAGATCGATGCTATCACTAAGTGATACTACGGCTATCTGCTTATTCTAACTTTCAATATTTGGTCCACACCGGTGGCCAATCCGTCTTCTTGACGCTTTCCTTTAAACTTAGGGATAAGAATTATCCCTCATCCTCCTATTCTTTTCGAATCCATCGACAACACTTAATCAATCAAGCGGTTAATCATCCATATTATAATCTAACATAACAATCCAGGGCTTATCGAATAATCTTACCCAAGCGAATAGAAATCCGAAAGTTCCTCTTAACTCTGTCGATTTTATTCCATCATCATAGTCAAATCGGTCACACTTATAAGACAAAATATGGCCTTGGTAGAAACTACAATAACTTACCTTAGCAGTAGTCGAATCCTTATAAGCTTCTGCGATCCTAGCGTACGACACACATAAAGCGCATTAATAAGGCTTTAAGCCCATTCGGCCATTCCTAGAAATCAAGGTCCTACCCTTGATTTTGGCACAACGATGAAGAAGAAGAAACCGGTTTATGAAAGGTGAAAACACTTACCACTACGTTGAAAAGAGTAGGTTTTAATTTAGATGCTTGACTTTTGAGACTTGCGATAGAAGAAAAAGGTAAGACCACTTGAAGATTCGGTTATTCAAAAGGTAGGTATCGATTTAAGGCTACTAAAGAATAAAAAGATAGGGAGAATGGGAAAGGTAGCTTGACCAAGTTAATCAAAAGAAAAAGGGTTGATTACCATACAAATTCGGCATGAAGAAAAGAATGTGACTAGGTAGAAAAAATAAGCAAATTCGGCTGAGAGAAAAGACCAATTGACACCTTGCTAAACTCTATTATGACATCTAGTTCCCCTATTTATAGCAAAAATTGGCATTCAAAAGAGCCCTTAGGCAAATACTAGCTTCTCCCCTTATCAAATCTCAAAATTCCTCCTATTTTATCTTCACACTACTTATTCACATAAATCTACAATTATCAAATTATAAATTGAATTAATCCTTATTTATTCGATAAATAAAATAAACCAACCCATCACTTTAACACCCATTCAAAATAAATAAATACTTTATCTTCTCCTTATCTCTATCTCCATATTTAAACTAAATAAATAGAAATAAAACAATAATAATCTTCATCTACTAATCTAAACTAAATAAATAAATAAATTAACAATTATCCTACTCAACCAAATTTTAAAAGGATAAGTAAGCAATCCTTTTTCCATTCAAAGTCCAATTCTTTGTCCATTGCTTCCTTCTCTCACAGCGTAAAAGCCAAAATTAAAACACCAACTCTGCTCCCTCCTCGAACTCAAGACTTTTGAAGCTTTCTGAAGATAGCCCCAAGCCACTGCCCCAGGCAGCCTCTTTGTGATATAAACACGCATACAAATTCTTTTAAGACCTCCTCCATCTTGCCCTTTAACGTAAAAATAAAAACTCCCAAATGCGATTCTGCTGACTCAACCCTTCCCTTGCTTTACTCCACTTTGCGCCACCACCCTTGCACCTTAGGTGGCGTCCCTTACTTTTCACATCACTTCTTGTATCCTAAATTAAGCAAAACTTTTCTTAAGGCTACCTTAGCCAGCTCACTTTTTAACTTAAAACCAATAATTTTCCGAGCTTCCACCTTCATCCTAGAATTTTCAAAGCCCTCAAACACCTCCAAACACCTCACTAAGCCCCTAACACATGAATTATGCACTAAATGCATAACCCTAATCTAGGATATTACAATAACCTTTTAATTTCCTCATCACAAGATGATTCCATGGTCCACCAAGCCTCAAATCTAAATTCAGTCATTTCTTTTACTAATTCCTTCAGTCCTAGTTTAAAAAAGAAAGAGGACAATTATTAGAAAAAGAGTGAGACAAGTGTCGGCTCATATACTCTAGGAAAAGTTCAATCCATTCCTTATTAGCAACTCCTCTATCAAGACATTCTTTGATATTTGTTTTAGGAAGGTTTCCTCGCTCCCACGTAAACCATCTACCAACATATCCCACATCTTCTAGCGGACACTCACTCAAAACCAATCGAAACTCTTCCATTTGTCCCTTATCACGTGGCAATCCTCTTTCCTTTTCAAAAGAAAAAAAAATCTCATTAAAATTGCCACAAACCAACCAAGGCATTAATTGTTCACCACCAAGCCTTCTCAGAATATCCCATGCCTCACTTTTTCCTCGAGTTTCTAGAGCACCATAAAATTCGGTCAATCTCTAAATTGCCCCAACTTTAGTATCCTCAATACTCACACCAATATGGTTATTGGAAAAACTCTTCAAGCTTACCAATAACTCACTCCTCCAACCAAGACTTAAGCCACCCCTAGTTCCATTAGCTGGTACATCAATGCCACAAGGGAATCCACATCAATGTCGTACTTTTTCCATTAAAAAATTGTCAAGTTTTGTCTCCATAAAGAAGACTACATGGGGATTATACAGCTTCAGCATATGCTGGAGTCTTCTAGCGCCTGTGGACTCCTCAATCCATGGATGTTCCAACTTAGAATTTTCATTTTGTGGTCGGGTTGCCTATTGGCAGCGACCTAGCAAAACTTCTTCGTGAACACCAATCCGGTAGCAAGACCAAGAAGCAATTAAATTAGAAATAAAGCGATAGCCAACTCAAACGTGTATCCTCCTTCAATGTCAGTGAGAGACAAAGAACTATCAAAGAAAAAAGAAATCGGTGATAAAAGAACCAATCGTAAACCCTAGATTTAGTTTAGATGAAAATTGTGCTACATAGAGAGCAAACTTTTATAACATTCTTCTTTTAAAATATCTCAAATAATTAATTAATAAATCATTAAAATATCTTGTAAAATAATAAAATAATCAACCAATCACGACAACATCTTTTTGTCCTTAATTATTATGTCATTTTATTATATATTTTGAGTATTGACCATTTTAACCTTCATATCTTCAAATTTGGTCCTGAGTCACTACCCATTTTAGTAAAATTATGATTTAATCCCTTATATTTTTTACTTATTCAATTTGGTGGTATACCCCAATTTCATATATTAAAAATTGGGTTAATTTCACCTTTAGTCCAACTTCTCATTTTTATACTTAGACCCTCAAATTCTAAATAACTATACTTGTGCCTCAAAACTTTTACATTTTTACAATCTAATCCATATCTTATATCACAACATACTTCTTACTTCAAATTTTCCTTAGCATCATTCAACCTTTCTATCATCTTTATATCCTTTTAGGAAAAATCATTTATACATTATTTAAAATTACTATTACTTTTATAATATATATCGATTTTAGGGTTAGTATAATTAAACTAAACTTTATTTATTTTTATTTATGTAAAATTTGATTAATTTTAAAATTATTTAAGTAAGTAATAAATTTAAAGATTTTTCAATTTGGTCGTTGAATAAATTAACCAAGTAATACAACATAATAAATTCAACTTTTTATATATTAAAATCAATATTGGAGAATTCTGAAATAGCAAAATTAACTAATGAAAACTAATATGTTAAAAGGAATAATTATTTGTATATCATTAATTAACTATTAAAAAAAAAAAACTAAGGGTTACATTTAATAAACAAATATTTTCTAGAAGATGAATCATACAATTTTTATAGCAAAACTTATTTTGACCATGTCACTATAAAATTTTTATTTGCTCATTCTATTGTTTTGTTAGGATGCATTACGTAATAAAAAGACTTAAGTTAGAGTTCTTTAGTAAGTTCATGTTCTTGAGTGTTTCAATATATGTATAAGAATGAAGAAACAAAAGTAGTAAGAGAATGAATATTAAAATGATACCAAATAACAAAGGTTTTCTTTTCGCAAAATAAAGCAAATGCAAATTTGAGGCATATACAAAGAAAAGAAATTCTACCTCCTTTTTTTTTTTTTTTTTGGCTTGAGTGTGCAAAATCAAAATAATGGTTGCGTTCCTTTTATAGATTTAGATTTCAGACTTTGATTCCTATCAAATTCTATTTTTAAGGTTTTTATTTATTTAAAATCAAAAAATTAAATGGAAATTATTTGCTACTTGTGGGGTTAAGAGGTTAACAATTGTCTTATAAGAGGTTATCAAATAAATCTTTCCCTCAAATATTTCAACACTCAACAATAGAAAATAATTTAGAAGAGAATTTTTATTTTCTAAGAGGCGGTGGAGAGAGGGTGATGGAGTGAGAGAGAGCAAAACCCTTTTATATAGGCAACTAGGGGAAATCTTTTTAAAAAAATTATGTAGGGCCTAGCCGTTAAGGATTCCAGAGATGGGATGTCTAAAATTATCTTGAGATTCTCAGTGTTCTAAATTTTTTCATGAATTAGGGCTAAAAATGTGAGGGAAGAAAATGCCTCTTACAAGGTGTTTTCTTCCTCACATTTTAACTGTAACATGAACCCTAACCCTAATCCTAAACTAGAGATTCTCGGGCTAAAAATCCCAAATAAAATCGGACATCACATCCTAATTTTTTTGAAAAATGCTTTAACAAGAAGTGGGTTTTCAAAACTATTGAGACTTTTTAGCTAAATGCTTCTTGTTACGATATTTGTTTAAAATTGGTTGTTCCTTGTTGTTCACCTTGTCCTTTAATTACCTCATACGCATAACTTGGTCAAGTTTGAATATTTGATCTATGTCGTTTTATCCTTCATTGTTTTCAAGTGGAATTTCTTCATTATCTTCTTCCATATCCTCCTTATCCTCTCCTACTAAATATATCTCCCATTTTCCTTTGCCATGAGTTTGACTATCCTCTAAATTAATTCCCCAAGTTTGAGTAATTAGCCCTCTATTTTGATATTTGACTAACTCATCCGCACGTATCTCATTTTGATCTTTAGACATTCCTAAAATTCCTCTTCATAGGCTCTTCTCTTATCCACATACTAGGCGTAACAACGGCTCTTCTTGGTTTTGCTCATAATGAAATATCTCACCCACATTCAACCTCTCCTAACCCTAAATCTACCTTTTTCGGCAAAACCTAATCCCATGCCCCAATAATCCACAAAAGAAGCAAAATAAAAATAGCTTATCATATTTGAAATTTGCATAAATCGATTCTGAGTGACAAATTAAAATTTTCTTTTTCCTCTTAAGTGGCTTCATGATATTAGTTTGTACCCTAATAAGCATAAAATCCTTACGTCCCTAAAAAACCAATTTTGTGTCATGTTCCAAAAATTTGCCAACAAAGTCCCCCAATTGTTTGACCACATGATCCTAAAAATAACCCAGAGGAAGATCATGAACTTGTAACCAAAAATCAAGAGTAAACCAACGGTATAGAAGTTGGATCCTCCCCAACCCTAAGTTTGTGCAATAGAATAAGGTGGTTATTAAAAGTCCAGGGTGTACCACTCATTACACGCTCCAAATCCACCTCATAGAAAAACTAACCAAGTACCATTTTTCGCCTAGGTCAGAGATCTGTATTCCCCCCAATGGATGCTATAAATTTTCCATCGCGTTTTTTAATGCTGGGAAGTTTACCACGCTTGCTATAAGGCAACAACCCACCAAACACAAATCATACAGTGACATTTGTGATTGAGCTTTTATCTCAAATTGCACTCCTTCCTCCTCTTCCTCATCCAGACTTAAATCAGCTAATTCTTTTTCCATAAGTGCTATGCGATTGTATCCTAACTAGACTTTGTATTTTTGTACAGAGAATAAACCAATAATCGTACCCCACCAAAAGAACAAGAAATCAACGATAGCAAAACTTATTCGTGAACACCAATCCAGGTAGCAAGACCAAGAAACAGTAAATTAGAAATCAACGATAGCCAACTCAAACGTGTATCCTCCTTCAATCGGCAGAGACAAAGAACTATCAAGAAAAAAGAAATCGGTGATAAAAGAACCAATCGTAAACCCTAGATTTAGTTTAGATGAAAATCGTGCTACATAGAGAGCAAACTTTTATAACATTCTTCTTTTAAAATATCTCAAATAATTAATTAATAAATCATTAAAATATCTTGTAAAATAATAAAAATAATCAACCAATCACAGCTTAACATCTTTTGTCCTTAATTATTATGTCATTTTATTATATATTTTGAGTATTGACCATTTTAACCTTCATATCTTCAAAATTCCAGTCCTGAGTCACTACCCATTTTTAGTAAAATTATGATTTAATCCCTTATATTTTTTACTTATTCAATTTGGTCCTTATACCCCAATTTCATATATTAAAAAATTGGGTTAATTTCACCTTTAGTCCAACTTCTCATTTTTATACTTCGACCCCTCAAATTCTAAATAACTATACTTGTGCCTCAAAACTTTTCACATTTTTACAATCTAATCCATATCTTATATCACAACATACTTCTTACTTCAAATTTTTCCTTAGCATCATTCAACCTTTCTATCATGTTTATATCCTTTTAGGAAAAATCATTTATACATTATTTAAAATTACTATTACTTTTATAATATATATCGATTTTAGGGTGTTATAATTAAACTAAACTTTATTTATTTTTATTTGTAAAATTTGATTAATTTTAAAATTATTTAAGTAAGTAATAAATTTAAAGATTTTTCAATTTGGTCGTTGAATAAATTAACCAAGTAATACAACATAATAAATTCAACTTTTTATATATTAAAAATCAATATTGGAGAATTCTGAAATAGCAAAATTAACTAATGAAAACTAATATGTTAAAAAGGAATAATTATTTGTATATCATTAATTAACTATTTAAAAAAAAAACTAAGGGTTACATTTAATAAACAAATATTTTCTAGAAGATGAATCATACAATTTTTATAGCAAAACTTATTTTGACCATGTCACTATAAAATTTTTATTTGCTCATTCTATTGTTTTGTTAGGATGCATTACGTAATAAAAAGACTTAAGTTAGAGTTCTTTAGTAAGTTCATGTTCTTGAGTGTTTCAATATATGTATAAGAATGAAGAAACAAAAGTAGTAAGAGAATGAATATTAAAATGATACCAAATAACAAAGGATTTTCTTTTCGCAAAATAAAGCAAATGCAAATTTGAGGCATATACAAAGAAAAGAAAATTCTACCTCCTTTTTTTTTTTTTTGTTGGCTTGAGTGTGCAAAATCAAAATAATGGTTGCGTTCCTTTTATAGATTTAGATTTCAGACTTTGATTCCTATCAAATTCTATTTTTTAGGTTTTTTTATTTATTTAAAATCAAAAAATTAAATGGAAATTATTTGCTACACTGTGGGGTTAAGAGGTTAACAATTGTCTTATGAGAGGTTAACAAATAAATCTTTCCCTCCAAATATTTCAACACTCAACAATAGAAAACAATTTAGAAGAGAATTTTTTATTTTCTAAGAGACGGTGGGAGAGAGAGCTGATGGAGTAGAGGGAGCAAAACCCTTTTATATAGGCAACTAGGGGGAAATCTTTTTTAAAAAAATTATGTGGGAGCCCATGACCTGTTCGGGATTCCCGAGATGGGATGTCTAAAAATTATCTTGAGATTCTCGTGTTCTAAATTTTTTTCATGAATTAGGGCTAAAAATGTGAGGGAAGAAAATGCCTCTTACAAAAGGTGTTTTCTTCCCTCACATTTTGAACCTTAACCTTGAACCCTAACCCTAATCCTAAACTAGAGATTCTCGGGCTAAAGAATCCCAAATAAAAATCAGACATCACATCCTAATTTTTTTTGAAAAATGCTTTAACAAGAAGTGGGTTTTCAAAAACTATTCAGACTTTTTAGCTAAATGCTTCTTGTTAAAAGCGCTTTTTAGAATTTTTATGTCCAATCTTTTCTAACATTTTGAAGTTATGTTTGATTTCTGGGGAGTATTTCCAATAAAATGAATACATTCTTTGTAGAGGTTTTACACTAAAATTTCGAGCAAATTTTTTTCATAATGAGATTTGCATAAGGAGAAGATTGTTTATGTTAAAAATTTGAATTTCAAAAATTGACCCAACAAAGTAAATTAGTTCAATTAAGTGTCGTTGTTTGAATTTGGATAATGCATACTCATTTTTCTACATAATGTTTTGGTTTTAAACATGTGAAACAAGTTATTTGATTGAATATGAGTAGACAAATTAGAGCAGTTATTTATTACAATGGTCAAATTTATGACACCAAAATTGAGGCCGTTTTTCCATCAGCCAAATATACAGAATTAGATTTCAACCAGAGCATAAAATTGCATGAGCTTCAGTAAAAAATTAAAAGGAAAGTGGTGAGTTCAAGCTGGAAAAGAATTTTGAGTTTGAAATATAGATATCTAACGTCACTAAACATTGTTAGATATGATATATTTGAGCTCACAGTGATGTGGAGGTCAAGACAATGCTCTATTCGTATTGCTTTAGTGGATCAGCTATACCAGAACTATATATCCAATTTTTCGACGTCAATGAAGGTGTTCTGAGTTCGACAATAGTTCCAATTAATGACTATTGGGAACAAAAAATAGATAGTCCAACCACGTGGTTGTGTGGTGGGTTCATAGCATTGTTACAAAGCTCCTATTAGGAAATGCCGAAATCATCAATGGGAAGATGTAACAGCCTGGTTTTAGCTAAATAGGAACAGTGGTTTCGGAACCACAAATTCGAAGTCGTAAAATTATTTTAATATTATTTTTGGTGTTTAAAGCATGTTAATTTATATGAGTAAAAATTTTGTGATTTAAATTTTACCGATTGATTGTTTAATTTGAGTAAAGGACTTAATCATGTAAAATGAAAAAGAATCATGCTATTTGTTAAAGTGTTAAATTACTTTAATTAATTAAAGGTGAAGTCCTTAAGTGGATATTTGACCATGGAACAATGTAGTGGATGGTTATGGGCTTTTGTTATATGGTTTTCTAATTAATTCATTAAGGTTATTATGGTAATTGTATAATAAGTTGTAATAAAATAAACAAAACATGAAAATGGCCATGCATGTTCATCTTTTTGGCCGAAACTTGAGAAAGAAAAAGAGCTCTTGAACTTTTGTATATTCAGCACCTTGGAAGCTTGGATTAGGTATGTGTTTTGCTCGGTTTTTTATTATTTTTACGTTTTTGAGATCTTTGCTTCAAATACTAGCTAACCCATGCTTAAATTTTTAATTGGTTGATGTATTCATGAAATGCCATTGATGAGTAATTAAGCTTTTTGATGTTTGATGATGGATTATGAGAGCTTCATGTTAGATTATCATGTTTTACTAAGTAATTTTTGATAAAAATGTGTATTAGGGATTAAATTGTGAAATTTATAAATTTAGGGGTCAAAATGTGAAATAAATAAAAGATATGGGATTATATGAACTATATGAATATTCGGCCAAGCATGGGAAATATGAAATATTGTGTATTTTGTGATTTTATGAAATATGGACTAAAATGTCAAAAATGTGAAATTTAGGGCTAAAGTGAAAAATGCCTAATTATGTGTTTGTGGTTTGAATTGAATGAAATGTGTTATTAAATAGCCAAATTTGAATTTATATAGATTAAGAACAAAAGAAAATGGAATTAGATCGGGGGAAGTCGAAAGTGGTAGAGTAGTCGATTCCATCCGTTCATTTTTGTACGAGGCAAGTTCATAAGTAAATAAATGTGTTTAAAATTCATGTGAATACATTTTATAATATCGAATTGAATTGTATAATTATATACATGTATTGCCGAATTGTTATAAGCATGGTGTGACTTGTATCGAGCTCGAATCGATCGAATTATGACGTCCGAAAGCCTCGTACGAACCATAGGAATAGTTAGGATACATATGTCATGACATAGGATTTCGATATGAGATTTCGTGTAAGACCACGTCTGGGACGTTGGCATCGATTTGAAATTTATGTGTAAGACCCTGTTTGGGATAGTGGCATCGATATTTGATTACATGTAAGACCACTTCTGGGATGTTGGCATTGTACGAACTTTATGAGCTATTCGAGTATCCTTATTGATTCCGAACGGTTCAACGGGCAATGACAAGTCGAGAACGATTGTGAAATTGAGCTAAATGAATAAGATATGTATGAAGTTTATATGTTTATGATAAGTAAAGGTAGGCAAGGTACCTAATGTGATTTTATGAATTTCCAAGTGTGATGAGTGTTTATGTGGTTTAAATGGGTTAATTTTAGGCCTACTTGAATCGAATTACTAATAAACTTGAGATGATTTATTTTCTTATGGCTTACTAAGCTTTCCAAGCTTACTTTGTGTGTTTATCCGTTGTTTTATAGATTTTGAAAGCTTGTTCGAGCTCGAGGATCGTCAAGGATCATCGTCACACTATCGACTATCACTCGGTACTTTTGAAGTTTGAAACTATGAACATATGGCATGTATAGGCTGGTTTTTATATGTTTGGTTTTGAAATGTGTATATATTTAGCCATGTAAAATGGCTTAATCTTGATATTAATGCTTATGTGTATTTGGTCATGACAATAGCTTATTATGGAAGTATATTTCATGGTGTATATATGCGTGGTATTTGGTTATATAGTTTGGTTTGATTAATGAGTTAGTTGATGGTTGTGTAATTTTGATCATGGTATATGCACATTTTGGTAAGTATGTTCCATGACATGTATGAATGGTGTTTTGGTTATATGTCTTGGTTGAGTAATGATATGAATGACTTATAAATAGCTCATTTAGTAAGCTTGAAACATAATTTGATTTGCATTTGTAGTTGGTCTTGTGATTCGGTTCAAGGATGAGGTAAATTGATGAATTAATGTTCGATTGTGTAAAGGTTATTTAAATCGGTTTGTAATGGTTAAGCATGCACATATTATATGCTTGAATGAGTGAGTTTTTAGGTACGGTTCAAGATGGAAATGGTATGAACTTTTGGAGGCTAAATTTGATGACCGGATATTGGGTTAACGGATTTGGTTGTGTATATGAAATTTTGGCATGGTACATAGCATATGAAATTGGCATGTTTAAATTCGACTATTGAACTTAGAAAATGGTTAAGGTTAGTCAAGTGGGCAGTGTATGAATTGGTTAGTTTTACAATTGAAGTTCAGTCATTTAGAAATACTTGTATGTACTTGTATAATTTTGCCCATTTTGCCGTGTAACAGTCCGATTTGTACCCTAGTCGAAACAGTGGTCTCGAAACCACAAATTCGAGTTTAAAAATATTTTAGTATTATTTTCTGTGTCAACAATACATGACTAAGAATGTGTGAAAGTTTTGTGATTTAATTTGATTGTATGCGTGCTTAATTTGAAAAAGGGGCTTAATCGCAGAAATTGTAAAAGTGACTAATTATAGTGTAAGTGTTAATTTGTTATTGTTTTTATAAGGTAGAGTCCTTAAGAGGAAATTTAGCCATTTGTGAGAGGCTAGTGGACGGTGGTGGACCTTGATTTTAAGATTTATATATTATTATTAAGGGTATAAAATTTATAATAGTTATAATAATAATATATATGATATATTAAACCAACATTTAAAAGCCACCATCTTTATATTCATCTTTTTGTTATGACCAAAAATAAGAAAAGAAAAAGAAAGAACAAAAGCTTTCAAGGGTTTCGGCTTTGGTTTGACTTAATTAAGGTATGATCTTGATTCAGATTTTGATAATTTCTACGTTTCTGTAATCATTGCGTAGTATGCTTCAAAACCCATGTCTCAATTTTGTGTATTGGTGATGTTTATGAAATGTGCCATTGATGAAATGGTGAGTTTTGTGATGAGTTTTGGTGTTAAATGAGGAATATATGTTAAATGAACATGTTTTATTCATGAATTTTTGATGAATTTAGCTAATTAGGGCTAAATTGAGAAAATAGCATTTTGAGGGACTAATTTGTGAAATTGATAAAATGTTTAGACTTCTATGATATAGATGAGCATTCGGCTAAGCTTGGTATATGGTGATTTTGTGTATTTTATGATTTTGTGAAAAATGGACTAAATTGATAAAATGTACAAATGTGGGGGCTAATTTGCAGGTTGCCTTAAATATGTGTATTTGGATTGAATTGTATGAGTTAGTGAATAAAAGGGTTAAATTTGAATATGTATAGATCAAGAACCGAAGAAAATAGATTTAGATCGCAGGAAATCGAAAGTTGTCGAATAACCGAATCTGATCAAATAATCGAATCCGAGGTAAGTCAATATATAAATAAATGTATTTGTATTGAATTATGTATGTTCATATGACTAAGGATAATGAGGAATGCATATGAGATGTTGTATATATATATGAATTCTAAAATAAGATTGACAAAGTGTTAACATCCGAGAAGTTCTGTTCGAACATAGAAATAGATGGGGATCGATATCGACTATGTGTAAGACCTCATGCAGGATAGTGGCATCGATATTTGATTACGTGTAAGACCCTGTATGGGACAGTGGCATCGATATCTGATTATATGTAAGACCTTGTCTGGGACATTGGCATTGATATCTAATTACGTGTAAGACCCTGTATGGGACAATGGCATTGATATCTGATTACGTGTAAGACCCTGTTTGAGATAGTGACATCGATATCTGATTACGTGTAAGACCTTGTCTGGGAAAGTGGCATCGGTATTTGATTACGTGTAAGACCTTGTCTAGGATAGTGGCATCGATATCTGATTACGTGTAAGACCCTATCTGGGACAGTGGCATCGATATCTAATTACGTGTAAGACCCTGTCTGGGACAGTGGCATCGATATATGATTATGTATAAGACCCTATCTGGGATAGTGGCATCGACATCTGACTACATGTAAGACCATGTCTGAGATGTTGGTATTGTATAACTATTTTGAGCATTTTGAGTATCCTATTAGATTCTGAACGTTTCAACAGGTAAGTCCGAGAGATGAACGACTATGTGAATTGTATATTTGTTTCAGCTGTGTTTAAAAAAGTACACTATGTATGTATGAAAGGTAAGTGTCTATATGAACTTACTATGATGAATATGTGCATTGAAATGATGAGATTATATGTGAAGATATGCTTGAATGAACCATATGTAAATGTGATACAAGAATGAAAAAGCTATGAGCTACTAAGTATATGATGATAGGCAAGTTTGAATGATGAATGGCTAAATAAAAGTGCCAAAAAGAATTATGGCTATGCAATTGAGCTATTAGTGATTTCATATTGATTATATGTCTTGAATGCTTAAATATTAAGTTTATTTGTATGTAACTTACTAAGATTTTGAAAGCTTACTCTGTGTGTGTGTTTTTTTCTGTTTTATAGATCGTCAAAGCTATTGAAGGCTCGGGGACCATCGAGGATCGTCATCACACAACTCAACTTGTTTTGGTACATTTTGGAAATGTATATAGCTAGATATGGCATGTATAGGCTAGCTATTTGTATAAATGTGAGAGTTGAACTTAGCCATGTGATTTGGCTAGCTATGTGATGGTAATATGCTTTAATGAATGTGTTATATGATGCATATTTTGGTATGGTTTGAAAGCACAAGAAATGGTTAAGATTATGGTAAGTATAGATAAATTATGCTTGTATATATTCATAAGTTTTAGTCTTGTAATCTTGGCATGATTAGTATTGGATTGGATTGTAGAGATGGATAATTATTTTGATATGTTTTTGGTTGTCATATATGCATGAGATGTGTTGGTAATTTGCTTGTAGGAATGACCCTAGTTGGGTGGCATTTTGGCCTTGCAAATGGCCTATAATGTCACATGGTTGTGGCACACGGGTGTGCATTGCGACCGTGGGGTAAAGTCAGTAGCTAGCTTGAGAGCACACGACCAAGGTACACGGGCGTGCCTAGTAGCCGTGTGAAGAAGTCAGTAAATGGCCTAGGAGTACACGACCTTAACACGGGGGTGCTTAGTAACCGTGAAGCCAAGTCAGGATCGACCACGGCCAGGGTACATGGGCGTGCTTGGTGGCCATGGAGTTAAGTCAGGTTCAACCACGGGGAGGACACACGGTATGTCTAACAACCATGGGAGGCACACTACCGCCTATTACCAAGCGCAGTAACCCCTGAAACTTGGAAAAATTTTAAATTTTCAAAATTTATGTATGTGTTCCGGTTTATTCGGACCCTTTTTCAAAGCGTATTTTAGGGAACTTTATGATTGTTATATGATAATTTAATTTATGAATTGTCTGTTAAAGTTTTTGATCTGTTAGGTAACGCCCTTAACCCTAATCTGGCGAGGGTACGGGATAGGGGTGTTACATTTGGTTGGTATCAGAGCTACGATTTAGTCGATTCTCAGACTAACGTAGCGTTTCAGAGTCTAGTTATACATGCCATATTTTTAAATTGTGATAGTTTAATGAATCCTGACATATAAAATGTGATTTACGTATAATAATGGATCCCAAAAGAGTCAGAGTGACAATATAAAAAGTAATGTCCTTTGCTCGCAAAGGAGGACAATGCATTTGATCCGAGACCGGCTACGAGCGGTTATGAAGGAGAAGCTAAACAAGCTTTCTTCCAGATAATGAGTGAGTGGTTCACTCAATTTGTAAGGAATAATCTGACTGTTTAAAATCTCCGCCTCTATTTAATCCCCCTCAGACATCTACTATGCCTCCGATTATGAATCCAAACTTGTTGAATAATCATCCGATCGATAAAATCCGTAAGTATGGGTCTGAAGAGTTCAGAGCTACCAGTAATGACGATGTCGAGAAAGCTGAGTTTTGGTTAGAAAACACTATCCGAGTATTTGATGAAATGTCGTTGAGTCCTGAAGAACGTATTAAATGTGTTGTATCTTTGTTACGAGACGCGGCCTATCGATGGTGAAAAACTTTGATTTGATTATTTTGAAAGAATGGGTCACATGGGATATCTTTCAGTCTGAGTTCAGAAAGAAATACATTATTCAGAGATTCATTGATCAGAAACAAAAAATTTTTTTGGAATTGAAACAAGGTCACATGTCTGTCATTGAATACAAACAAGAGTTTGTGAGATTTAGTCAGTATGCTCGGGAATGCGTTTCAAATGAAACGATAATGTGTAAAAGATTTGAAGATGGCCTAAATGAAGATATCCAACTGCTAGTTGGTACTCTAGATATAAAAGAGTTCATAATGCTTGTTGGCCGAGCATGCAAAGCTGAGTCTTAAGCTAGAGATATGAAAAAGAGATTTTTGAGCAAATCATTTTAGTTTGCCTCGAAGAAATTTCGAGATGAACATAGCCATTCAAAGGTTAATGTGAGGCATTCGTGTAGAGATCGAGCTAGATCACAGTTGAGCTCCAAATCTCCAGCAACTTCAATGGCTAGTGTTGGAAATGTCAGATCCAAGCGACCTGGATGTAAACATTGTGGTAAAAGATATCCGGAAAGTTGTAGATTAAATGATCGAGCTTGCTTCAGATGTGGATCATTAGATCATTTCATTCGTGATTGCTTGGAGTCCATTAGGCTAGAGACTATTCAGAATCCGAGATCCGATAATGTTTCAACAAGGGGTAGACCTTTCCGAAATGCAAGAAATGTCAGTGGTAGTCAAAGAACTATGAGAGACACCATAACGAGATTTGAAGCTAGAGCGCCTGCCAGAGCATATGCTATCCGAGCTCGTGAGGAAGCTTCACCTCCTAATGTTATTGGGTACATTTACTCTTTATGATACTTCTATGATTGCATTGATAGACTCTAGTTCTACACATTCGTATATATGCATAAATTTAGTATCCAGTAAGACTTTGCCTTTAGAGTCTATTGAACTTGTTATAAAAGTATTGAACCCCTTAGGTAAAGTGTCCTGGTTGACAAAGTATACAAGAATTGTTCGTTAGTGTTTGAGATATCTGTTTCCCTACTGATCTGATGCTATTAATGTTTGATGTGTTTGATATCACTCTGGGTATGGATTGGTTGACTTTGCATGATACTGTTGTGAACTATAAAAGAAAAACTATTGATTTGAGATGTCCGAATGATAAAATAGTCGGGTTAAGTCTAATGATCTGAATGGATTGCCTGTTGTGATATCTGTGTTGAAAGCTCAAAAGTATGTGAAAAAAGGATACGATTCATATTTTGCTTATGTAATTGATTCGAAATTATCTGAAAAGAAAGTTGAATTAATGCCAGTCGTTTGTGAGTTTTCTGATGTATTTTCTGAAGAATAACCGGATTGCCTCCGATACGTGAAGTTGAATTTGGTATTGATCTATTTCCTGGTACGACACCTATTTCAATAGCTCAGTATAGAATGACACCATCAGAGTTGAAAGAGTTAAAGTCATAGTTGCAAGAGTTGATTGATGAGGGTTTGCTAGACCGAGTTTCTCACCTTGGGGTGCTCCTAGTCTATTTGTGAAAAAGAAAGATGGCACGATGAGAATGTGAATTGATTATCGTCAATTGAATAAAGTAACAATAAATAATAAATATCCGTTACCTAGGATTGACGATTTGTTTGATCAGTTAAAAGGAGCTACCGTATTTTCTAAGATTGATCTAAGGTCGGGGTACTATCAGCTGCGAGTAAAAGACTCAAACGTTCCAAAAACTACCTTCAGAACGAGGTACGAGCATTATGAATTTAATAATATGCCATTTGGACTAACAAATGCTCCTGCAGTGGTTATGGATTTGACGAACATAATTTTCAGACCTTACCTAGATCGATTTGTTGTTGTTTTCATTGATGATATTTTGATTTATTCACGTGATGAGACTGATCATGTTGAACATTTGAGAATTGTATTGCAAACTCTGAGAGAAAAGCAATTGTATGCAAAATTTAGCAAATGTGAATTCTGGTTGCATGAAGTTAATTTTCTGGGACATATTGTATCGGCCACTGGTATACGAGTTGATCCAAGCAAGATTTCTGCTATTCTGGATTGGAAACCCCCGAGGTGTAACAGCCCGATTTTAACCCTAATTGGAACAGTGGTTTTGGGACCACAAATCCGAGTCAATAGAATATTTTTATAATATATTTGGTGTCTATGATTTATGAGTGAGCATGTGCAAAAATTTCGTGAATTAATTTGCTCGTTTGTGTGTTTAATTTAAAGAAAAGGGTTAAATTGAATAAGTGGTAAAAGTAGCCTTTTATTTTATTGAGTGGTTTAATTGATTTGTCTTCTTTTATATGTGGACTTAGGTTGTAAATTAACCTAATATCATGTTAGTGGACGGGATGATGCTTTTATAATGCATTTGCATGTTTATTTTATTATAATGATATAATATATTAACTATTATATTATAAACTTATAATAAATAAAAGAAACATAAAATTATCTTGCATGTTCATCTTCTTCAACCCCTCTTAACTGAAACTAAAAGAGAGAAAAGACATTTCAAGGGTTTGGCACATTTCAAGCTTGATTAAGGTATGAGTTTAGCTCGATTTTTAATAATTTTTACGTTTTTGAGATCGTTGCTTCGAATACTATCCGACCCATGTTAGAATTTTTGATTTTGATGCATGTATGATGTTTGGCCATGGATGGAATCTTGTGTTTTGTGATGGTTGATGATTTTAAATAAAATATATGTGTTAGATTATTAAATTTTGTGTTGGAAATTTTGATTAAATTGAGTATTTAGGACTAAATTTCAAAAATAGTAAATTGAGGGGCTAGATTGTAGAATTTATGAAATATGGAGACTTGTATAAGCCCAGTGAACATTCGGACCTAGCTTAATATATGCAAATTTAGCATATTTTGTGTTTTGTGAAAATTAGATTAAATTGTAAAAGTGCAAACTATTAGGGATAAATTGGTAAATTGTTTAATTATGTGTTTTGGGCTAAAATGAATGAAATTATATTTGAATGAGCTCATTTTGAAATTATTTAGATCAAGAACAAAAAGAAACGAGATTGGATCGGGGAAAAACAAAGTTGAACGAATAGCCGGGCAAGCCTAATCTGTCGATTTCTGAGGTAAGTTTTTAAGCAATTGGATGAATTGAATTTTTATTTATATTAATGTGCACATGAATAATAGAAGTAAGCATGTTAAATCTCTATTTTCCAAATGTATTATGGAATGGATTGAATTATATATACTAGCCTAATGTAAGGTTGGTATATATAAAATGTATAAGTTTTGATTAGTTGAGCTAATTGAATATATGCATGAATTAAGAGATAGTTAAATGTGAAGATGAAATGTGAGAGATGTTTGTTTTAAATTGGTGGATATCTATATTTATATGTATATTGGGTATGCCGAATGTAATGGTATGAGATAAGAGAATTGAGATGTTAATGAACATTTAAATATATATGTGTATGTATGAATGAAAATGGAATTATAAGTGTTCTTATGAACAAAGGAAAGATTGGATAAGGGGCACTATGTGTGCGAGCTTAAATACCGAGCACTGTGTGTGCGAAATCGGTCGAATGGCACTATGTGTGCGAAAAATAAGTAATGGCACTAAGTGTGCGATACATTACTATTAAATGGCACTATGTGTGCTCTTTCTCAAGTAACAACACTAAGTGTGCAATACGTTACATAAATTGCACTGTGTGTGCAGCGAATTTACGGATCTTACAAAGACATAAACCAATGAATGGAGATATCCGAGAAGTGATGCATGATTATTGAGTAACTTAATACTAAAGAGGTAAGTTGTTCTTATATAAAAATTATAGCATTGAGATGTGGTCATTAATCTTTGAGCTTGTTCCAAATGGATAAATGGTATGATAGTATTCGGTTTTGGGATCTATTGAATATGGTAATTGTTGAATGGTAACATGCTATATGATTTTGCGTTTACAAGTTCATTGGTGATCAAGTTGGATTGTTTAAAATTAGTATAAAGATTAGTTGTATATTTAAATTTTGCTTATAACTTACTAAGCTATGTTGGCTTACTGTGTGTGTTTATTTGAATATTTTATAGATTTGAAGTCTAAGTTCGCGCTCGGGGATCCTTGTCTAAGTCAAACACACTATCAATTATTTTGGTACCTTTTTGTGAATAAACTTAAAGTCTATGGCATGTATAGGCTAAACTACTTTGAAGTTGACTCAAATGATGTATATGCCTATGCATATAAATGCCATGCGAAAATGGCTTTACTTCTATGCTTGAGTTAATTGAATATACTTGAGATGTTGCATATGTGTGTGCATATTCGGTCATTTTATAAACTAATTTTGGTAGGTGTGTTTTCATGAGATTGTGAAAGGTATGTTATCCATATAGTACAAATGAATATAGTTCTTGAATGACTTATAAGCTTAGCTTAGGAATTATTTCATATTATGCTATGAGAAATTTGAGTATATGAAAACTTTTAGTTTGAATAAGGTATAAAGTACATTTTGGTTGATAGATATCCTTATGTCGATATTATATGTGTATTTACATGATAAGTTATAAGAGAACCAGTCATACTTTTATATGTAAATTATTAATGATCAAATTGTAGGATATTCTAGTAAATAATCGACCATGACATTGACTTAATTAGGAACTTTAAATTTTTCATTGGATGTTCAAGTGTATTCAGCCATGAGAATTGAATGGCTAAATTATTGATGTGAACATGTAATTAAGGTGCGTATGTGGTGGAATAAATATAGTATTATGAGTAAATTTATATGAGGGATTTAATCTTTTATGTTTTAGACCGTATATTAGCATGGCTTTGAATAATATGATCCTGTCGTTTATAAGGAATGGACCTATAATGTAAATGAGTGATATTGGTAACTGGGAAAGCTTTTGTATATATATATATATATATATATATAGAACCATATGCATATTCGGTCCTTGTTTCTAAAATGACCAAATGAATAGTATTTTTACTATTTGAATGAAAATTTGCTCGTATATGTTATTAATGATATTGTGTGTGATATGATTGTTAACGTCTTGTCATTAAAATAGAAATATATTTAATAATGATGGTATGGATTGATTATGCATCGATTTTTATAACAGTGTTTATAAAAGTGAAATGTCTTGTCGTTAGATGAGTAATGCCTCGTAACCCTAATCTGATGATGGATATGGGTTAGAGGTGTTACATTTGATTGGTATCAGAGCTACGGTTTAGTCGATTCTCGGACTAATGTGGCGCGTGTGAGTCTAGCTATACATGCCATATTTTCTAATGTAATAGTGTGATGACTTCTGACAGTGAAATATGTTTTCTTCTTTCGTATAGTAAATGGATCCAAATCCTAAGTGAGCTATAGCTGACGATGTCGAGAGTGTGGCGCCTGCTCCCGCGCAAGGTACCATGCCGGATGAATCTCGACCAGCTGCGAGTAATCTTGATGAGGGGGCTAAATAAGCCTTCTATAGTATGATGAATGATTGGTTCAATCAATATATTCAGGCTAATCCGCTTTTCAACAACCCATGAATCTGAATATTTCCCCTATAGTATTGATGGTACCCCCGATCACTAATCCTAAAAGAGTAAGCAAGCCTCCAGTTGACAGAATTAGAAAACATGGGGCTCAAGAGTTTAGAGACGAAGATGATGATGATGCTGAGTGAGCTGAATTTTGGCTCGATAATGCCATTCATGTTTTGGTGAACTATCTTGCACACCTAATAAGTGCCTGAAGTGCGCCATATCTTTATTAAGAGATTCTGCCTACTATTGGTGGAACACACTTGGATCGGTTGTTCCAAAGGAACGAGTTACCTGGGACTTCTTTCAGGCGGAGTTTCATAAGAAATACATCAGCCAGCGATTTATAGACTCCAAACGTAAGGAATTTCTCAAGCTTAAACAGGGTCATATGACCGTATCTGAGTACGAGTGCAAGTTTGTGAGACTTAGTCGCTATGCCGTGAATGTTTCATCTGAGGCTACTATGTGCCGAAGATTTGAAGAAGGCTTAAATGAAGATATAAAACTAATGGTTGGCATAGTTGAAATAAATGAGTTCGTAGTACTTGTCGAGTGAGCTTGTAAAGCCGAAGAGCTGGGGAAAGAAAAACGAAAAGTTGAGTTTGAAGCTAGGGATTTTTGTAAGAGATTAGCGGGTAAATATCCTTAATCAAAGAAGTTCAAAAATGATAGTAGCCGATCCAGAGCTAACACAGACCTCTATACGAGAATGACCACCAGTGAGTTCACGAGCTACCTCGATTGCTAGTGTTGGCAATACTCGATCGAGTAAGCCCGAGTGTCAATAGTATAGTAGACGACATTTTGGTAAATGTTGGGGTAAATCAAATAATCACACTTGCTACAAGTGTGGTTCGCAGGATCATTTTGTTCGGGATTGCCCAGAGACAAGTTGAAAAGGATAATGCTAAGAGTGCAAGACAGAGCAGTACTATAGCTAGAGGTAGACCACCCCAAAATGTGGGAGGTAGGAGCGGTACTCAGAGAGGGACTTTGAATGCGACTATTCGATCAGAGGCTCGTGTGTCGGCTAGAGCCTATGCTATTCGTGCCAGAGAGGAGGCTTCATCTCCAGATGTCATCACCAGTATATTTACTCTCCTTGATACTAGTGTAATTGCTTTGATTGATCCGGTTCAACTCATTCCTATGTGTGTGAAACATTAGTATCCAACAAGACTCTACCTGTTAAGTCTACTGAGTTTGTGATTCGGGTTTTGAACCCCCTGGGTCGATGTGTGCTAGTTGATAGAGTGTGCAAAAATTGCCCTTTAATTATTCGAGATTCATGTTTTTCGGCTGATTTGATGTTGCTACCATTTGATGAGTTCGATGTTATCCTCGGTATGGATTGGTAAACCATACACGTGCAGTAGTGAATTGCAGACGAAAGGCTATTGATCTGCTGTGTCAGAATAATGAGATGATTCAAATTGAATCTGCGGACTTGAATGGGCTACTAGCAATGATATCTTGGATGTTGGCTCGACAGTATTTGAGAAAGGGTTGCGAAGCTTACTTTGCTTATGTGATCGATAGTAAAGTTATACCAGTTGTATGTGAGTATTCGGATGTGTTCCCGGAGGAGTTGCCGGATTGCCACCTTCTCGGGAGGTAGAGTTTGGTATTGAATTAGTTCCAGGGACGACGCCGATCTCGATAGCTCCATATAGAATAGCACCGAATGAATGAAAAGAGTTGAAAATGCAGTTGCAAGGATTGACGGACAGAGGTTTTGCCCGGCCGAGTTTTTCTCCCTATGGTGCGCCAGTCCTATTTGTGAAAAAGAAAGATGGAACTTTGAGAATGTGCGTCGATTACCGACAACTCAATAAAATGACTATAAAGAATAAATATCCATTGCCACGTATCGATGATTTATTCGATCAATTTAAGGGAGCTTTAATATTATCAAAAATCGATCTGAGGTTATGATATTATCAGTTGCGAGTTAGAGACTCGGATGTACCAAAGACTGCTTTTCGGAAAAGATATGGTTATTACGAGTTTTTAGTGATGCCTTTCAGACTTACTAGTGCCCCTGCTATTTTCATGGATCTGATGAATCGGGTATTCAGACCGTATCTAGATCGATTTGTGGTTGTTTTCATAGATGACATTTTGATCTATTCACGTGATGAAACCAAGCATGCCGAACACTTGAGACTTGTGTTACTGATTTTACGTGATAAGCAGTTTAATGCGAAATTCAACAAATATGAGTTTTTGCTGAATGAAGTTAGTTTTCCTGGGCATGTTGTTTTAGCATCGGGCATTCGGGTTGATCCGAGTAAAGTTTCATCTATACTTGATTGGAAACCTCCGTGAAATGTTTCTGAAGTTCGTAGTTTTTGGGACTTGCCGGGTACTATAGACGCTTTGTGAAAGGTTTTCTATAATTGCAGCTCCGATGACAAAGTTGTTGCAGAAAGACATTAAATTCGAGTGGTCAAAAAGGTGTCAGAAGAGTTTTGACCAGTGAAAAACTTTGTTAACGGAAGCTCCAGTGCTTGTTTAGCCAGAGTCGGGTAAAGAGTTCGTTATCTTGAGTGATGCATCTTTAAATGGTTTAGGCTGCGTTTTGATGCAGGAGGGTAAAGTTGTAGCTTACGCCTTGAGACAGTTAAAGTCGCACGAAAAGAACTATCCGACACACGATCTTGGAATTGGCTACTATAGTTTTCGCTTTGAAAATATGACGTCACTATCTATTCGATGAAAAATGCCATGTCTATTTGGATCACAAGAGTCTAAAGTATTTAATGACTCAGAAGGATTTGAATTTGAGATAGTGACGATGGTTGGAACTATTAAAAGATTATGAGCTTGTGATTGATTATCACTCAGGAAAAGCTAATGTAGTTGCTGATGCACTAAGTCGAAAATCACTATTTACTCTACGTACAATGAATACGGATATAGCTATGACTGTTGATGGTGCGATTATGGCAGAATTGAAAGCGAGACCATTGTTCATTCAATAGATTTTCGAAGCTCAAAAGGTTGACAATGATTTATTAGCAAAAAGAAATCATTGTGCTTTGAGTACTGATTCAAAGTTTCAGGTTGACGCTGAAGGATGTCTATGGTTCAGAAATCGAATATATGTGCCTAAGGATCCTGAGTTGATTTGAATGATTTGTAATGAAGCTCATAATAGTAGATTGTCTGTTCACCCGAGTAGTACGAAAATGTATAACAACCTGAGACAGCACTACTGGTGGCATAGTATGAAGCGAGATATTTCAGACTTTGTGTCGAAATGTTTGATATGTCAACAAGTAAAAGCAGAGCATCAGGTGTCGTCTGGGTTACTTCAACCGATTATGATACCCGAGTGGAAATGGGATCGAGTCACGATGGATTTTGTATCTGGGTTCTCGTTGACACCGAGCAAGAAAGACTCAATCTGGGTTATTGTTGATAGATTGATGAAATCGGCCCATTTTATTCCGTACATATGGATTTCTCGCTTGATAAGTTAGCTGAGTTGTTCATATCTTAGATTGTACGATTGCACGGAGTACCTATTTCTATTGTTTCGGATAGAGATCCGAGGTTTACATCGTGATTTTGGAAGAAACTGCAAGATGCTTTATGTACCAAATTGCACTTCAATACTACTTTTCACCCTCAGTCGGATGGTCAATCCGAACGTGTTATTCAAATACTCGAGGATATGTTAAGATGTTGCGTTCTTGAGTTTGAGGGTACGTGGAATGATACTTGCCTTTGATTGAATTTGCATACAATAACAGTTTTCAATCGAGTATCAAAATGGCACCTTATGAAGCTTTGTACGGTCATAAATGTCGTACACCTCTATATTGGACCGAACTAAGTGAAAGCAAGATACACGGGGTTAATTTAATCAAAGAGACCGAACATAAAGTAAAAGTAATCCAAGAAAGTTTGAAAGCGCGATCGATAATCAGAAATCATATGCAGACTTGAAACGTAAAGATATAGGGTTTCAAGTGGGTGACCGATAATTTTGAAAGTCTCACCGTGGAAGAAGATACTTAGATTTGGTCGTAAAGGAAAACTGAGTCTGAGATTTATTGGGCCGTACGAGGTTATTGAGCGTATCGGGCCAGTTGCATATAGGCTTATGTTGCCATCTGAGTTAGACAACATCCATAATGTTTTTCATGTATCGATGCTTCGACGATACAGATTCGATCCTTCTCATGTGATTAGCCCGTCAGAGATTGAGATTCAGCCTGACTTGACTTATGAGGAAGAATCGATTTGCATTTTGGCACGTGAAGTGAAAAGGTTACGAAATAAGAGAATCTCATTGGTTAAAGTTATGTGGCATAAGCACGGGGTTGAGGAAGCAACCTGGGAACTTGAAGATTCAATGAAAGAATGCTACCCACATTTTTTCATCGGTAAGATTTTCAGGGATGAAAATCCCTTAAGGGGGAGAGTTATTACAGCCCGATTTTAACCTTAATCGAAACAGTGGTTTTGGGACCACAAATGCAACATCCTAAAATTTGAGTATCATCTTGTTATTTGTGTTAGTTCAAGTATGATTTTTATTGTGTGCTTAGGATAGTTTTGTGAAGGTTTGGAATTATTAGCTAAGCTAGAATAATTTTTAGTATTAAAAATTTAGTGAAGTGGATTAGGTGATCCTGACACTTAAGTTAATTTAAGTGTCTAATTTTAGCACATGAGGAGTTAGTGGCAAGGTGGTTATGGCGCATGAATGGTTGCTTGAGGGGAGTGGTTCAAGTATCATGGAATACATTTTGAAGACTTTATTTTATTCATCCTTACATCAAGTGTCGGTCAAGTTTTACATATGGTAAGTTGGACTTTAAATTTTATGGCAAGTTGAAAATAGATTAGGAAAGCTTGTATTTTGGGATAAGAATCTTATGGATTAAGGAAGGATAAGGGACAAAAGGCTTGAATGTTGGAAAGTTGTTTTGGAAACTCTTCTATGGCCATTAGTCCATGTATTTGGACGGTTTTGGGGCCCTGGGGTTGACCGAATTTGTTGAAGGCTTGGTAGGTTGATAGTTTGTTAGTAAAAACTTTCTTAGCATTTGAGCATCATTTTTTCTTTTCTCCACAAACTCTCTCCCTAGCAAGAATGTGTTCTTGGCAATAAGGTAAAATTTGTTTTGGTATTATTCTTTGTTTTGTGTCATAACCAAAACCCTTTGAGTTTTGCAAATTTTTCCCTAGTACACCATATTGTGTAAAAACTAAAACCATCATATTACTTGGTAGAACCTCTCTTGTTCTCAACTTTCTTTTCCATTCTTTTCATACTTGTTCAAAATCCACATTTCTTTTTACTTTCTCTTGGCGAATCTTCCTCCTCCCAATTCTCTTTTCTTTCTTTCACTTTTGCTCAAAGTTGAAAGCATCCATCTCCCATTCTATTTACTTCTCTCTATTCTTTTCTTTCTTCTATTCTTCAATTCTCCTTCTCCTATCTTCACTTTTCCTTTTCCTTTCTCATTCTCCACTTTACCCGAATCCTATTTGTTGTCTTTAAACAACCATAGCCAAACTTCCCATTCCCTTTTGATTTGTCTTGGCGAATATCAACAAGGGTAGATTTTCTTTGGGTTCATCTATAATCGGTTTGAAGATAGGTGAGTGTATTGGCGAATTTCCTTATTCCTTTTCTTTTCTCTCTATCATTTCTCATGAGGGCAAAAGCTGAATTTTTGGACATTTGTTAGTAAGGTTCTAACTATTCATAGGAACCAAATTCTTTTAGGCTCTTCGGGACTTTGGAAGCAATCGATCTAAGCCTCAATTCTCTGACAATCGATTTTGGTAAGTCAAGGGTAAGGATTGTGTTAGTTATACGTTATTTCACCCTTTAGGATTTAGTGGTATGGCCGAATGGTCTATGTTTTTAATCTAAGTATTGATCGAATGTAGGACAAAGAGATCTAGTGCCGTAGATCAGGTCTTCGGGATTTAGTGATTTCGCTAGTGACAGGTGTGTAACTTACACACTTTATAACTCGGTAATATATTAATAACTTGATCATGTTTTAAAGTTTAAAAGCGTGAAAATCTCGATATGATACCATAAGGGTATGAGCAAGGAATCGGGTAAGTCCGTTTCGATATGACTTTTGCAATATGATGCATGATGATACTATTTATGATATATTTGCTATGTGATTCCTAATAAAGCATAATGGCATGATTTGTATAAATGTTGCATTGTGATGGGTGATATGAGAGGAGGGGGAAGGATGTGATATCCGTGTCTTTGGGACACCAGAGGTTTGGCACCTCCAGTGGTTTGGTACCACAAGATTATTTCATGTCTTTGGGACACCGGAGGTTTGGCACCTCATAGAGAATCGTCGATGGCTTAGCACCACGATGGGTTGGCCCCACATTTGATATTACGGGATCATCGCCAGTGATTTGGTATTACACGTGGGTTGGCTCCACAGATGGATTATTCGTGACTTTGGGTCACCAGTGGTTTGGCACCACATTATTGGATATCGTGACTTTGGGTCACCAGTGGTTTGGCACCACCAATGGTTTGGTACCACAGGGTAGAAAAGGAGTTATGGATGGCTAGGTTGGGTGCATTATTTACATTACTTGGTTATGAATTGTGTAAGTATGTTGCATTAATCGGGGGAAGGATTTATGCACTGAGTCTTGGTGACTCACCTTCTCCCTTATCTTTTCAGGTGATTCATAGATCGCGGATGAGGAGCCGGATGAACTCGAGGAGGCATGCAATAAAAATTTGATTTTACATGAACTTCGATTTGGGTACTTTATTTTATTTTAATTTGGTTTTCCTCTTTATTTGAAATTGTAATAAGGCCTCTTTAATTATGTTTTTCTGGATTATTTATATGCTTTGGACTTGTTTTAAACATGGCTTAATAAATATCATGGTTGATTTAATAATTGAGCCCAAAGTTTTCTAAACTATAAAAACGCAATGGTTTTCAAAATCTTACCATCGGGTAATAGAAATCGTTTGATAGTAAAATTTCAACTTAAGTGTTTTCGACAACTTAAATGATTTCCAAATTGAAGTTTCTACACTCAAATACAAACGGTTTTCAAAGTAATAATTGGTTTTTCTTAAAATGACATAAATGTTTTCTAACCTATGGATTGACAACTAAGTTTTAAAAGATTTATTTATGGAATTTCAAAGTAAATTATCGCTTTTAACTTGTTATACACTGTTTTCTACAAATATAGAACAACAAAGAGTTTATCACTAAAATTTAATCGGTAACTTAATTTTCTTCAAAATGTTTTCCTCTGTGGCATGCCAGATTCGGTCATGGCGTATTGACCGGATTTGGGGTGTTACAAATTGGTATCAGAGCCAAGATCAAAGGCTCGGCTGTGGGCCCGAGGCCCAAAATGTTTTAAAATATGGTTTTAAAATGTTTTGTTTGATTTGAAAGGCATGGCACCGAGTCTCCTAAGCACTAATCCGCCTGTAAGTACCCTAGCCTTTGGTTGTGATTTTTGGATGTTATAAACTTTGAATGATTAGTAATAGTGGACTACCTTAGAGAGTAAATTAATAAAACTCTAAGGACTCGCGAAAACAAAACTTTTTAATAAGAATTATTCATAAAACTGTACTTTAAAGATAGTGGAATAATGATGAAAGCATAAAACTTTTAAATCGATAATCGAGACTTTTAGACATGAGCACTCAAGGTCGAGGTCGAATCTGGCGTGGGCCGACGTCGGGTAGGATGGTCGTGTTTGAGCCGGTAAGGTCTGGTCAGGTCAAAAGTGAGATACAAAGACCACCACCATTGTAGGTGGTGAGTTTGAGATCAAACGGGGATGACGCATGTCTCGAGGCGATCTTGTAAGTTTTTCGAGGGTAGTGGAGTAGGTGGAGGCGCTGAACTTGGAAATCAAGACTGAGTGACTCCAAGCCAATGGAGCCGAGGTATTTCGAGGTGTTTACGGTGTGGCTCCAGTCTGGTAGAATATTGGTTAGAGGCGACGGGCGAATCATGGATGACTTGGATCCGAATCGAGGAAATGTTGAAAGGGATAGTGTCGCTTCTTGGGATGAGTCATATCGATTGGTGGCTCACGGTGCGAAAAAGTCTTGCGTGGAGGATCTCACTTGGGACTATTTTAAGCGATGTATCGGAAGAAATATGTTGGGTCTAGCTATATTGATGCTTGACGTAAGGCATTTCGAGTTTGGTTCGGGAGTAAGTCCGTATCGTAATATGAGGCGTAATTTTAAGATTGAGCAGGTATCTTTGAGGTATCGTGGCTTGAGCACGAGCGATGTGTCCGGTTCGAAGATGGATTGAGGGATGAGCTGAGATTGCTAATTGCTCCACATCAAGAGCGAGAGTTTGTTGCGCTAGTTGCAAAGACTAAGATAGCTGAAGGGATAAAGGAATCGTAAGCGAGTCACGGCAGGAATAGACATAAGAGAGGTTTTGGATCATCTGGGTCACCGATAATTCTCGTAAGAGGGCTAGCGAGTGGGCGAATCAATCTGGAAGGCTCACATCGTAATCGAGGACCAAAGACAAAGGTAATCGATGTGGGAAATATCATTAGGGCGAATGTTGGACTGGTGGAAAAGGATGTTTTGAGTGTAGTTCACTAGATCATCGTGTGAGGGATTGTCCATGTAAGCTAGCCAGGAATCAGTCTGAGGGTCAAGGTGGTGCTCAGTTCAGAAAAGAGAGACCGTCATCGCAGAGAGGTCGTGGTAATAGTAGAGGAGGAAATGGTTCTGGTCGAGGCCGCGGAGCATCGGCCAGAGGTGCAGGCAACACTGAGGCAAGACAGCCTGGGTTGGTGTATACAGCGAGACGTCGAGAAGAGGGCGATGCACCAGACATCATAATCGGTACGTTCTTAATCTTTGGTGCACCATATACTGCTTTGATAGATGTGGGTTCGACGATTCGTATGTTGCTAGTAGTATAATAGAGACCATGAACCTAGACTTTGAAATTACTTCTAGGAGATGACAAGATTTTAGCCCTCTAGGTCACTCAGAAGTAAATAAGTCAGATAGGGATGTACCCCTAGAACTCCAAGGGGTAGTGTTTGTAGTCGATCCGATGGAACTACCATTTGGGGAGTTCGATCGATTCTTGGGATGGACTGGTTGATCAAGTACCAAAGCGAGTTTGGCCGCTTGTTGCTATGGTGTTGAAGAACGGTGAGGTAAAGAGGTGGTTATGATAGGTTATAGAAGAGATTATCTATCCAACGTGGTATCTGCGTTGAAAGTCGAGAAGATGGTCGGGAAGGGTGTGAGGCATTTATGGTTCATGTGTGCGTTGGAGGCTAAGGAGTCTATTGTAGGGAATGTCCAACAAGAAAAGAATATCTTGATGTATTTCGTAAGAACTTCAAGGACGCCTCCGGATCGTGAAGTTGAATTTGGTATAGATCTCATTTCAAATCGCACAAAGGTTCATCGCTCCGTATCTGATGGCGCCGAAAGAATTAGTGGAATTAAAGGCTCGATTCGGGAGTTGTTGGATCGAGGTTTTATCTGACCAAGTGTTTCGCCTTGGGGAGCGCTGGTACTTTTTGTCAAGAAGAAGGATGGTTCGATGCGGATATGTATAGATTACCGTCAGTTGAATAAGCTGACGATCAAAAACAAGTATCCTTTACCGAGGATAGATGGCTTGTTTGATCAGCTTAAAGGGGCAGCGATTTTCTCCAAGATTGATTTAAGGTCTGGATATCATCAGCTAAAGGTGAAAAAGGCTGATAGCCATAAGACGGCATTTCGCACTCAGTATGGGCACTACGAGTTTCTGGTAATGCCTTTTGGATTGACTAACGTGCCGACAGCATTCATGGACATGATGAAGCGAGAATTTTAGCAATTTTTGGATCAGTTTGTCGTAGTATTTATAGATGATATTTTGGTATACTCAAAGTCAGAAGAGGAGCATGATGCGCATTTGCGAGTAGTGTTACAGATTATGAGGGAAAAGTAGCTTTATGCTAAATTTAGTAAGTACGAGTTACGCTTAGGAGGTGATTTTCTTGGGTCACGTAGTATCACCGAGGGATTAGAGTGGATCCTCGAAAGATTGAGGCGATGTTAGATTGGAAGCCGCCTAAGTCGGTGGTGAGATTCGAGTTTTCTAGGTGCGCGGGGTATTACTAGAAGATTTGTAGAGGATTTTCTTTGATCGCAGCACCAATGACCAAGTTATTGAGGAAAGGAGTTCTATTTGTGTGGACTGAGAAGCAGCAAGGAAGTTTCGACAAGTTAAAGAAGATTCTAACTGAAGCTCCGATTTTGATCTAGCCCGAGATGTGCAAGGAATTCACTTGTTCATTGTGATGCATCACATCTTGGCTTGGGATGTGTCTTGTCTGACAAGGAAAGGTAGTGGCTTATGCATCTCGGCAGTTGAGACCACATGAGGTTAACTATCCGACGCATGACTTGGAATTAGCGGCAGTGGTTTTCACTTTGAAGATTTGGAGACACTATTTGTACGGAGAGAAATCGATAGTCTATACTGATCACAAAAGTCTAAAGTATCTTTTGACTCGAAGGATTTGAATTTGAGGCAAGATGATGGATTGAGTTGTTGAAGGACTACATCGCTCGATTGAGTATTATCCGGGCAAGGCTAACGTGGTGGCGACGCGTTGAGCCGTAAGGTTGTATCGGACTTAAGATCGATGTTTGCTCGCCTTAGTTTATACGATGATGGGAGTCTTTTGCGTAATTGCAAGTTAAGCCGACTTGGTTAGAGCGAGATCAAGAAGAAAGCAGTTAGAAGATGATGGTTTGAATGCTCGGAGGTTACATGTTCGGGATGGTAATTTAGAGGGTTATAGTTTGTCCAAATGATGGAGTATTGTGTTTTCAAGGGAGAGCTTGTATGTAGAAGGATGTCGAGTTGAGCGAGAAAATTCTTTGGGGCCGACATAGCGACCCATACGCTATGCATCCCGGAGGTAGCAAGATGTATCGGATTTAAGAGAGCAATTTTATTGGCAGTCCAAGTAGGAGGTATGGCGAGTTTGTGAGTAAATGTCCGGCGTGTCGGTGGGTCAAAGCGAGCATCGCCATCAGTCTGGTTACTTTAGTCTGTGAAGATTACACAGTGGAAGTGGGAAAGGATCACAATGGACTTTGTCAGTGGATTACTCCTTACACCTAGTAAGAAAGACTCAGTTTGAGTGATTGTGGATCGTTTGACTAAGTCACTCATTTCATTCCTAGTGGTGGATTACTCGCTTGAAGTTAGCTAAGTTGTATGTGGCGAGATAGTAAGGTTGCACGGTGTGCGTTGTCGATCATCTCGGACGAGATCCTAGATTCGTCGAGGTTTTGGAGAGCGTTACATCAAGCTTTGGGTACGCGGTTGGATTTGAGACGGCATTTCATCCACAAATCGACGGGCGATCGGAAAGGGTTATACAAATTTTAGAGGATATGTTGAGAGGTTGTGTTTTGGACTTGAGAGGTAGCGGGAAGAGTTTTACCATTAATGAGTTCGCATACAACAATAGTTATCAAGCAAGCATTAAAATGGCACCATATGAGGCGTTGTATGGTAGGAGGTGTCGCACACCTACATCCGGACAGGTTGGGTGGCGTCGGATGTTAGGACCGAGTTGGTTGCGAGACCGAGGATAAGGTTAAATTAATTGAGCTCGTCGAAGGAAGCTTCGGATAGGCGAAGTCATATGTCGATCTTAAGCAGAGGGATATAGAGTTTGCCGTGGGTGATAAGGTCTTTCTGAAGGTCTTGCCATGGAAGAAAGTGTTAAGATTTGGGAGAAAAGGCAAGTTAAGTCCAAAGTTTATTGGGCCGTATAAGGTGTTGAGACGAGTGGGACCAGTATCCTATCAGCTCGAGTTACCTATGGAGCTGAGTCAAATACATGATGTGTTCCATGTCTCCATGCTTAGACGCTATCGTTCTGATCCATTGCATGTTGTGGCAGTAGAGGAAATAGAGTTGAGTCCAGATCTGACGGTGGAAGAGGAACCAGTGTAGATTTTGGATCGAGATGTAAAAGTTTTGCGTAAGAAGTCAGTTCCATTAGTGAAGGTTTTATGGTGAAACCATGGCATAGAAGAAGCTACGTGGGAATCGGAGGATGTGATGAGACAGCAGTTTCCTCAACTCTTTTGGTCAGGTAATTTCGAGGACGAAATTATTTTAAGGGGGTAGAATTGTAACATCCTAAAATTTGAGTATCATCTTGTTATTTATGTTAGTTCAAGTAAGATTTTTATTGTGTGCTTAGTATAGTTTTTAGTATAGTTTTGTGAAGGTTTGGAATTATTAGCTAAGCTAGAATAATTTTAGTATTAAAAATTTAGTGAAGTGGATTAGGTGATCACGACACTTAAGTTAATTTAAGTGTCTAATTTTAGCACATGAGGAGTTAGTGGCAAGGTGGTTATGGCGCATGAATGGTTGCTTGAGGGAGTGGTTTGAGTATCATGGAATACATTTTGAAGACTTTATTTTATTCATCCTTACATCAAGTGTCGGTCAAGTTTTACATATGGTAAGTTGGACTTTAAATTTTATGGCAAGTTAAATAATAGATTAGGAAAGCTTGTATTTTGGGATAAGAATCTTATAGATTAAGGAAGGATAAGGGGGCAAAAGGCTTGAATGTTGGAGAGTTGTTTTGGAAACTCTTCTATGGCCATTAGTCCATGTATTTGGACGGTTTTGGGGCCTAGGGGTTGAGAAGTTGAAGGCTTGGTAGGTTGATAGTTTGTTAGTAAAACTTTCTTAGCATTTGAGCATCATTTTTTTTTTTCTCTCCACAAACTCTCTCCCTAGCCGAATGTGTTCTTGGCAATAAGGTAAAAATTTGTTTTGGTATTATTCTTTGTTTTGTGTCATAAGAAAACCCTTTGAGTTTTGAAAATTTTTCCCTAGTACACCATATTGTGTAAAAACTGAAACCATCATAGTACTTGGCCGAACCTCTCTTGTTATCAACTTTCTTTTCCATTCTTTTCATACTTGTTCAAAACCCACATTTCTTTTTACTTTCTCTTGGCTGAATCTTCCTCCTCCCTAATTCTCTTTTCTTTCTTTCACTTTTGCTCAAAGTTGAAAGCATCCATCTCCCATTCTATTTACTTCTCTCCATTCTTTTCTTTCTTCTATTGCCGAATTCTCCTTCTCCTATCTTCACTTTTCCTTTTCCTTTCTCATTCTCCACTTTACTCGAATCCTATTTGTTGTCTTTAAACAACCATAGTCGAAACTTCCCATTCCCTTTTTGATTTGTCTTGGCCGAGTATCAACAAGGGTAGATTTTCTTTGGGTTCATCTATAATCGGTTTTGAAGATAGGTGAGTGTATTGGCCGAATTTCCTTATTCCTTTTCTTTTCTCTCTAGTGTTTCTCATGAGGGCAAAGGCTAAATTTTTGGGCATTTGTTAGTAAGGTTCTAACTATTCATAGGAACCAAATTCTTTTAGGCTCTTCGGGACTTTGGAAGCAATCGATCTAAGCCTCAATTCTCGACAATCGATTTTGGTAAGTCAAGGGTAAGGATTGTGTTAGTTATCGTTATTTCACCCTTTGGGATTTAGTGCTATGGCGAATGGTCTATGTTTTTAATCTAAGTATTGACCAAATGTAGGACAAGGAGATTTAGTGCGGTAGATCGGTCTTGGATTTAGTGATTTCGCTAGTGATGTGTGTAACTTACACACTTTATAACTTCAGTAATATATTAATAACTTGATCATGTTTTAAAGCCAAAAGCGTGAAAATCTCGATATGATACCATAAGGGTATGAGCAAGGAATCGGGTAAGTCCGTTTTGATATGACTTTTGCAATATGACGCATGATGATACTATTTATGATATATTTGCTATGTGATTCCTAATAAAGCATAATGGCATGATTTGTATAAATGTTGCATTGTGATGGGTGATATGAGAGGAGGGAAGGATTTGATATCCGTGTCTTTGGGACACCGGAGGTTTGGCACCTCCGGTGGTTTGGTACCACAAGATTATTTCAGTATCTTTGGGACACGGAGGTTTGGCACCTCATAGCGACTCGCCCAAGTGGCTTAGCACCACAAAGGTTGGCCCCACATTTGATATTACGGGATCGCCGCCGATGATTTGGTATCACACGTGGGTTGGCCCCACAGATGGATTATTTGTGACTTTCGGTCACCAGTGGTTTGGCACCACATTATTGGATATCGTGACTTTGGGTCACCAGTGGTTTGGCACCACCAGTGGTTTGGTACCACACGGGGTAGAAAAGGAGTTATGGATGGCTAGGTTGGGTGCATTATTTACATTACTTGGTTATGAATTGTGTAAGTATGTTGCATTAATTGGGGGAAGGATTTATGCACTGAGTCTTGGTGACTCATCTTCTCCTTTATCTTTTCAGTGATTAGTAGATCGCGGATGAGGGCCGGATGAACTCGAGGAGGCCATGCAATAAAATTGCATTTTACATGAACTTGATTTGGGTACTTTATTTTATTTTAATTTGGTTTTCCTCTTTATTTGAAATTGTAATAAGGCCTCTTTAATTATGTTTTTTGGATTATTTATATGCTTTGGACTTGTTTTAAACATGGCTTAATAAATATCATGGTTGATTTAATAATTGAGCCTAAAGTTTTCTAAACTATAAAAACATAATGGTTTTCAAAATCTTACCATCGGGTAATATAAATTGTTTGATAGTAAAATTTCAACTTAAGTGTTTTCGACAACTTAAATGATTTCCAAATTGAAGTTTCTACACTCAAATGCAAACGGTTTTCAAAGTAATAATTGGGTTTTCTTAAAATGACATAAATGTTTTCTAACCTATGGATTGACAACTAAGTTTTAAAAGATTTATTTATGGAATTTCAAAGTAAATTATCAGTTTTTAACTTGTTATACACCTGTTTTCTACAAATATAGAACAACAAAGAGTTTATCACTAAAATTTAATCGGTAACTCAATTTTCTTCAAAACGTTTTCCTCTGTGGCATGCCAGATTCAGTCATGGCGTATTGACCGGATTTGGGGTGTTACAAAAAATCTGAGTCAATAGAGTATTTTTATAATATATTTGGTGTCTATGATTTATGAGTGAGCATGTGCAAAAATTTCGTGAATTAATTTGCTCGTTTGTGTGTTTAATTTAAAGAAAAAGGTTAAATTGAATAAGTGGTAAAAGTAGTCTTTTATTTTATTGAGTGGTTTAATTGATTTGTCTTCTTTTATATGTGGACTTAGGTTGTAAATTAACCTAATATCATGTTAGTGGACGGGATGATGCTTTTATAATGCATTTGCATGTTTATTTTATTATAATGATATAATATATTAACTATTATATTATAAACTTATAATAAATAAAAGAAACATAAAATTATCTTGCATGTTCATCTTCTTCATTCCCTCTTGACCGAAACTAAAAGAGAGAAAAACATTTCAAGGGTTCGGCACATTTCATGCTTGATTAACGTATGAGTTTAGCTCGATTTTTAATAATTTTTACGTTTTTGAGATCGTTGCTTCGAATACTATCTGACCCATGTTAGAATTTTTTATTTTGATACATGTGTGATGTTCATCCATGGATGGAATCTTGTGTTTTGTGATGGTTGATGATTTTAAATAAAATATATGTGTTAGATTATTAAATTTTGTGTTGGAAATTTTGATTAAATTGAGTATTTATGACTAAATTTCAAAAAAAGTAAATTGAGGGGTTAGATTGTAGAATTTATGAAATATGGAGACTTGTATAAGCTTAGTGAACATTCGGCCCTAGCTTAATATATGCAAATTTAGCATATTTTGTGTTTTGTGAAAATTGGATTAAATTGTAAAAGTGCAAAATGTTAGGGATAAATTGGTAAATTGTTCAATTATGTGTTTTGGGCTAAAATGAATGAAATTCTTTTGAATAAGCTCATTTTGAAATTATTTAGATCAAGAACAAAAAGAAACGGGATTGGATCGAGGAAAAACAAAGTTGAACGAATAGCCAAGCAAGCCTAATCTGTCGATTTTGAGTGGTGGAATAAATTATTGATGTGAACATGTAGTTAAGGTGCGTATGTGGTGGAATAAATATATTATTATGAGTAAATTTATATGAGGGATTTAATCTTTTATGTTTTAGACCGTATATGATCATGGCTTTGAATAATATGATCCTGTCGTTTATAAGGAATGGACCTATAATGTAAATGAGTGATATTGGTAATTGGCAAAGCTTTTGTATATATATATATATATATATATAACCATATGCATATTCGGTCCTTGTTTCTAAAATGACCAAATGAATAGTATTTTTACTATTTGAATGAAAATTTGCTCGTATATGTTATTAATGATATTGTATGTGATATGATATGTTTGTTAACGTCTTGTCATTAAAATAGAAATATATTTAATAATGATAGTATGGATTGATTATGCATCGATTTTTATAATAGTGTTTATAAAAGTGAAATGTCTTGTCGTTAGACGAGTAATGCCTAGTAACCCTAATCTGACAACGTATACAGGTTAGGAGTGTTACACGAGAAATGTGTCTGAAGTCCGTAGCTTTTTGGGACTTGCTGGTTATTATCGAAGATTAGTAAAAGGCTTTTCGATGATTGTAGCTCCGTTGATTAGACTACTTCTAAAGATGCTTGATTTGAATGGTCTGATAAGTGTCGAAAAAGTTTTGATCAGTTGAATACTCTGTTAATCGAAGCTCTAGTGTTAGTATAATCGGAATTGGGTAAAGAATTTGTGGCATACAATGGATGTGTTTTGATGCAAGAAGGCAAAGTTTTAGCTTATGCCTCGAGACAATTAAAGCCTCATGAAAGGAACTATTTGACGCATGACCTTGAGTTAGATGCGATTGTATTCGCACTAAAGATTTGGCGCCATTATTTATTCGGTGAGAAATGTCACGTATTTTTGGATCATAAAAGCTTAAAGTATCTGATGAATCAGAAAGATTTGAATTTATGTCAGAAAAGATGGCTAGAGTTGTTGAAAGATTACGAGCTTGTGATAGATTGTCTTCCAGGTAAGGCCAATGTTGTTGCCAATACACTGAGTCAGAAATCATTGTTTGCATTTTGCGCTATGAATGCTCATTTAAATTTGTCTGAGGATGGTTCAGTGTTAGCTGAATTGAAAGTGAAATCGTTGTTTTTACAACAAATATGTGATGCTTAAAAAGTTAATAATGAAATAATATCGAAACGAGCTTAGTGTGATTTGAATTCCGATTCTAAATTTTGAGTTGATGTTGATGATTATTTGAGATTTTGAGATAGAATCTGTATACCGAGGAATTCAGAGTTGATTCAGTTAATTTTGAATGAAGCTCATAACAGTTTTCAGTTGAGCATTAAAATGGCATCATATGGGACTTTGTACGGATGTAAATGTAGAACACCTTTGTATTGGACTGAGCCCAGTAAAAGTAAGATACATGAGTAGAAGGGGCTACGTAGGAACCTGAAGATTCAATGAGACAATATTCGAATATGTTAAACGGTAAGATTTTTGGGGACGAAAATCCTTAAGGGGGGAGAATTGTAATAGTCCGGTGTATACCCTAGTTAGAACAGTGGTTTCGGGACCACAAATCTGAGTTTGAAAAATATTTTAGTATTATTTTCTGTGTTTGCAATACATGACTAAGAATATGTGAAAGTTTTGTGATTTAATTTGATTGTATGTGTGCTTAAGTTGAAAAAGGGGCTTAATTGCAGAAATTGTAAAAGTGATTAATTATAGTGTAAGTGTTAATTTGTTATTGTTTTTATAAGGTAGAGTCCTTATGAGGAAATTTAGATATTTGTAAGGCTAGTAAACGGTGGTGGACTTTGATTTTAAGATTTATATATTATTATTAAGGGTATAAAATTTATAATGGTTATAATATATATATATATATATATATATGATGTATTAAACCAACATTTAAAAGCCACCATCTTTATATTCATCTTTTTGTTATGATCGAAAATAAGCAAAGAAAAAGAAAGAAAAAAAGCTTTCAAGGGTATCAGCTTTGGTTTGACTTAATTAAGGTATGATCTTGATTTGGTTTTTGATAATTCCTATGTTTCTGTAATCGTTGCTTAGTATGCTTCAAAACCCATGTCTCAATTTTGTGTGTTGATGATGTTTATGAAATGTGCCATTGATGAAATGGTGAGTTTTGTGATGAGTTTTGTTGTTAAATGAGGAATATATGTTAAATGAACGTGTTTTATTCTTGAATTTTTGATGAATTTAGCTAATTAGGGCTAAATTGAGAAAATAGCATTTTTAGGGACTAATTTGTGAAATTGATAACATGTTTGGACTTTTATGATATACATGAGCATTTGGCTAAGCTTGGTTTATGGTGATTTTGTGTATTTTATGATTTTGTGAAAAATAGACTAAATTGATAAAATGTGCAAATGTGAGGGCTAATTTGTAGATTACCCTAAATATGTGTATTTGGATTGAATTGATGAGTTAGTGAATATAAGGGTTAAATTTGAATATGTATAGATTAAAAGCTGAAGAAAACAGATTTAGATCGCGGGAAATCGAAAGTTGTCGAATAACCGAATCTGATCAAATATCCGAATCCGAGGTAAGTCAAAATATAAATAAATGTATTTGTATTGAATTATGTATGTTCATATGACTATGGATAATGAGGAATGCATATGAGATGTTGTATATATATATATATGAATTCTAAAATAAGATTGACAAAGTGTTAACATCCGAGAACTTCTATTCAAACATAGAAATAGATGGGATTTATTATGTTATGACATAGGTGATCGATATCTGATTACGTGTAAGACCATGTCTGGGATAGTGGCATCGATATCTGATTACGTGTAAGACCTGCTCTAAGACAGTGGCATCGATATCTGATTACGCGTAAGACCCATGCGGGACAATGGCATCGATATCCGACGTGTAAGACCTGTTTGGGGCGGTGGCATCGATATCGATTACGTAAGACCCTATTTGGGATAGTGGCATCGATATCCGATTACGTGTAAAACCTCTTTGGGACAAATGGCATCGATATTTGATTATGTGTAAGACCTTATCAGGATAGTGGCATCGATATCCGATTACGTGTAAGACCCATGCGGGACAATAGCATCGATATCGATTACGTGTAAGACCCATGCGGGATAGTGGCATCGATATCTAATTACATGTAAGACCGCTCGGGACAATGGCATCGATATCTGATTACGTGTAAGACTCTGTCTGGGATAGTGGCATCGATATCTGATTATGTGTAAGACCCTATCTGGGACAGTGGCATCGACATCTGACTACATGTAAGACCACGTCTGAGACGTTGGTATTGTACAACTATTTCAAGCATTTTGAGTATCCTATTAGATTCTGAACGTTTCAACAGGCAAGTTCGAGAGACGAACGACTATGTGAATTGTATATTTGTTTCAGATGCGTTTAAAAAAGTACACTATGTGTGAATGAAAGGTAAGTGTCTATATGAACTTACTATGATGAATATGTGCATTGAAATGATGAGATTATATGTGAAGATATGCTTGAATGAACCATATGTAAATGTGATACAAGAATTGAAAAGCTATGAGCTAATAAGTATATGATGATAGGCAAGTTTGAATGATGAATGGCTAAATAAAAGTGCCAAAAAGAATTATGGCTATGCAATTGAGCTATTAGTGATTTCAAATTGATTATATGTCTTGAATGCTTAAATATTAAGTTTATTTGTATATAACTTACTAAGCTTTTGAAAGCTTACTCTGTGTGTGCGTTTTTCTCTATTTTATATATCGTCAAAGCTACTGAAGGCTCGGGGACCGTCGAGGATCGTCATCACACAACTCAACTTGTTTTGGTACATTTTGGAAATGTATATAGCTAGATATGGCATATATAGGCTAGCTATTTGTATAAATGTGAGAGTTGAACTTAGCCCTGTGATTTGGCTAGCTATGTGATGGTAAGATGCTTTAATGAATGTGTTATATGATGCATATTTTGGTATGGTTTGAAAGCACAAGAAATGGTTAAGATTATGGTAAGTATAGATTAGTTATGCTTGTGTATATTCATAAGTTATAGTCTTGTAATCTTGGCATGATTAGTATTGGATTGGATTGTAGAGATGATGATTATGATAAGTTTTGGTTGTCATATATGCATGAGATGTGTTGGTAATTTGCTTGTAGGAATGACCCTAGTTGGGTGGCATTTTGGCCTTGCAAATGGCCTATAATGTCACACGGTTGTTGCATTTGGCGTGCATTATGCACGTGGGGTAAAGTCAGTAGCTAGCTTGGGAGCACACGACCAAGGTACACGGGCGTGCCTAGTAGCCGTGTGAAGAAGTCAGTATATGGCTAAGGAGTACATGGCCTTAACACGGGGGTCTTAGTAACCGTGGAGCCAAGTCAGGATCGACCACGGCCAGGGTACATGGGCGTGCTTGATAGCCATGGAGTTAAGTCAGGTTCAACCATGGGGAGGACACACGGGGTGTCTAACAGCCGTGGGAGGCACACACTGCCCACACGGGTGTGTAACTCCTGAAACTTGGAAAAGTTTTAAATTTTTGAAAATTTCTTTATGTGTTCCGGTTTAGTCCCAACCCTTTTTCAAAGCATATTTTAGGTTTCGATGACCTACAAAGGGGACTTTATGATTGTTATATGATGGTTTAATTTATGAATTGTCTGTTAAAGTTTTTGATCTGTCAGGTAATGCCCTTAACCCTAATCCGGCGACGGGTATGGGATAGGGGTGTTACATGCTGTGTGGTATAGTTCAGCTTAAGTTAATATGTATGTAGGACCCAATTTATGCCCGGGGCCCAATTAACCAAATAAAAAATAAAACTAAAACAAAAAAGCAAACAGAAATTAAAAAACCAATAAATGAAGTCCATTAACAAGTCTATTTACAAGGCCCAAATAGTAAACCTAAAACACTACCCAATACTAAACCCTAGCCCAACCAAAACAACCCAAAATAAAACACAAAAATAGAAACCCTAAACAGCTTTGCGCGGCAATAGCCTTAGTGCCGCTCCTCCACGTCACCCCACATTCGAGCCTCCGTACACCACCACAGTTGGAGTTCTGTACCTGCGAAAACGAAAAACCAGCAGCACAACAAGAAAACAAAGAAAAAACTATTGTATTTTTTATTCATATTTTTCTATTTTCGGCCTTCGAAAACCGAAAAAGCCATTGTACATTTTTTTACACACACGATCAATATAAAAAAAGAGGCAGATTTTAAGAGAAAAAAGGTTGCTTTCTATTTTTTTGGTTTCTATTTCTCTTTTTCGTATCATTTTTACTTTTAATCGAAATAAACAAACACAAAAAAGGGTTACTTTACCTTGACGGTGGCCAGAAACGTGAAAACTGAAAGGCACCGGTCCTTTCTTCGGTCTTCAAAGGCATTTTTCAGACGTTTTAAGGGTAGATCAGTGCCCTACGTCGAATGGGATTCAAAAGGTGCCTTTTCGCTTTTTGGCCACAGACACCGCGATCGCCATGATGGTCGCTTCTTGATATCTTGTCCAAATTCATCGGAGGTGATGGGGCAGAGAGTGTTTTTGAAGAGATTTAAGTTTTTTTTTTTTGAAGAGAAAAAAAATGAAGTTTTTTTTTTAATTTTTGGGATTGTATAGCGCATCAAAATGGATCCGTTTTGGGTTAGGAGCCCAGGTGCCAAAACGACGCCGTATAAGGCCATCCGACCCGCGACCCAACCCATACCGCCAAGGATCCGTGTGTTTTGGACTGAGGGTCTATTTGCGCCCTCATTCCTTCCGCTTTTGAGGTGTGTTTCGATTTGGTCCTTATTTTAGTTTTCCTTTTTCTTTCAAATTTGCCCCTACAATTCTTTTTCTATTTCGTTTTAGTCCTGAAGTAAACGGCGCCGTTTTGGGAAAAGGGATAATTTCCCCGATGATCCCTCCTTCTTTAAGCGCATTATATTTTAGTCCTTATTCGATTTTGTCTTATGATTTATTACGATTTCAACCCCTTTATTTTATTCTGATTTCAATTCAGTTATTCTTTGTTTATTTTTGTAATTATATTGTTATTATTATTATTTTAACATTATTATCAATATTATTATTATTATTAAATTAATATTTTAATATCGAATATTTATTTTTGTTTATTTCTTTAATAGATTTTACTTATTTTTATTCATTTATTATCACTTTCATTATGATATTTTATGCATTATTGATTTTTTTATATATGTTTTCAAATGTTAGATTATTTATTTCATTATTTTTGTTATTATTATTATTTTCATTATTTTACCTAAATTCTATATTGTTTTTATTAATTAATTAATTATTATTATTTTACTTATAAAAATTCTTAAATCTAGTATCATATATTTGTTTCATTTACTCACTTATTCATTTATTTATCTCATTATTTGTTTGTTATATATATATATATATTTTATTATTTTTTTTTCTTCTTGAATTTCTAAATAGGTTCATATTTTCGGGTTATTGTGTTTTTTTATTATCATTATTATTTGTTTCATTGTTAAAATGGTTATCATCACTAATATTTTTTTAGTAATGTTGTTATGGCATGCATGTTTGTTATTTATTGTTATCATGATCCTTATGCTTTATTAATTTATTAAATTTATCTCGCATAATTGTTCTTTAAATATGAGATTTTCATGTTTAGCTATACTCGAGTATGAGATTTTTGTTTGGAAATAAGCAAATATTCCATGTTTTAAGGTTCGAAAGAAATCGTACCTTAACTTACTGGGTTTCGATTTTTCTCATCAAGTCTAAAGAACCTATTATTTTCCTTTTAAAATCAAAGCATAAAAGTTAAATAAAAGCTTATTCTTGGAAATTCAAAAAGGTTGTGTCTTAACTCACTGGATGTGACATTTTATTATCTCGAGATAAGGATTTTTAAAAGCAAAGGCAATATTCTGTGTTTGGAAATTTTGAGAAATTGTGCCCTAACTTATTGGGTTTGATTTTTCATTTGACCCAAATAAATGAATATCCTTTTTGAATTTAAATGCACGAGTTTTAAAAGTCAAAAGGCAAGCTTAATTTCTAGGATTCGAAATGTCATATCCTAACTTACTGGGCATGACATTTTACTTCGTCGAAATAAGCGGGTCTTAGTATCTAATTTAATTTATTCAACTTTTTTTCTTTAAACAAAGAGGATCGTATTTTAAAATCTTTCCAAATTTTAGACATTAAGATGTTTATCAATCATTTCGGTACCAATTTTGGGTGTTACGAGGGTGCTAATCCTTCCTCGTGCGTAACCGACTCCCAAACCCATTTTCTCAAATTTTGTTGGCCGAAATCATCGTTTTAATAAATAAAAATGTTTTAACGATGAATCTCAAGGTGACCCGATCACACCTTAAAAAAGATTGGTGGCGACTCCATTTTCATTTTTAAAGTCGACCCCGTTTTCAACAACAACAAAAAAAATGGTTTTGACAGCATGGTGACTCCGCTGGGGAAATTAGAGAGTCAAACCATGAAATTTATTATTTTCTGTCTTTTTATCGAAAAATTGAAAATCTGATTTGAAAAGTTACGATCCTATTATTGCATTTGTTCGTATTGTTATTTCATATGATTACTGTAGTTTGAGTCTTGCATTATATTACATAAGGACCGTTTTGGTCTTACCTTTTTAATTGGGAGTGAGAAACTATTCCTTCGTGAGGTATTCACCTTCGTATAGGATAGTGGATCGCTTTCGGGATACATCGTACCTATGTCTTCGTAACATTTTCATCTTTGTATAGTCGTAAGGAAATGTATTCCCCTAAACTGAACTCGATCCTTATGAGCTTATAATGGGTGAGGATCGAGGAATCTGCCGGTTCAGGTACCCTTACTTTAGAACCAAACCACATATAATGAGCCCTAAGAACTTACCCTAGGTAGATCCGCACCAAATCCTAGTGGTTACCTGAATAAACGCTTTATTATTTCTTGCTTGCTTTAAATTCTTGCTTTGTATACTTACTTTTTATTTTGCTTTGATTGCATGGCATTCTCATCATAAAAAAGAGGATATTGATTCACATTCGATTGCTAAATAGGGAGCTTGACATGGAGAATGGGTTTCTTGATAAAGTAGAAGATAATGCGGCTGTCGAATATGGTCCGAGAGAACACAACTAGAGAAAGGTGATAGCTTGATGGAAGGGTATGTATCAGAATTATGGGATTTCACTCGTATCAGCGTGACTCAAAACAATCTTCAGGAATTGAAAGAGATATGGGTCCAGTGGGATGAATAAATCAAGCAGTTATTTTATAGTAATTATGGTGATCTAACCTACCTACTCGATGAAAAAAAAGACGAGTATTTGTTTCAAGCTCTGACTCAATTTTGGAACCCTGCCTATAGTTGTTTTACTTTTGGAAATGTGGATTTGGTACCTACTATGGAAGAGTACACAACCTTGCTCCGTTGCCCGAAGATTCAGACCGACAAAGTCTACTCTAGGGCTGTCAATGTCCCAATGTTCTTAAAGAAGATAAGGAACATCACAGGGATGACCGAACAGTGGGTGATAGCTCGAATCAAACAGAAAGGTGACAGTAAGTACATCCCTTGGAGAAATTTACGAGATTTGATCCTAGCACATCCCGATGTGAAGAAAAGGGTCGACGTCTTCACGCTAAGCATTTATGGATTGGTGATCTTCCCCAAGGCTTTGGGGCATATAGACGAGGACGTCTTTGATTTATTTGACTGACTTGATAAAAGGGTTACACCCATCCCTGCAATCCTAGCCAAAACCTTCAAGTCCCTAAACTCATGTCGAAGAGCAGGTGAAGGGAGATTCATCAGTGTGCACAACTTTGATTAGCATGGTTTCAAAGCCATTTTTGGAAAGTAAAAAAGTCTCGTACTGAATTTTCTCCGAAAATTATTCTTCGCTAAAAGAGTTAGTGGCTACTCCGAGACGGGATGATATTATAGAGGAGAAATGGATGATGATTCTCCAAAACCTACGTGACAAAGGCGTCGAATGGAGAGCCCCTTGGATGGTTCCTGACAAGATTCTATACTGATGTGGTGAGTTCGATCGGGTCCCTCTGCTTCGGATTTGGGGAGCTATTGGATATGCTCCTCTACTTGTGTTAAGGTAGTATAGATCGAGACAATTCATACCAGCAACATAAGGGCTGGCTCAATGCGAGTTTTCGTATAAGGAGGACAACTATAAGAAAAAGGTCCGAGAAATGTCCAATGCCTGGAACCAAACCCACCGAATGAGGAGATTTGCTGCAGGTCCAACGACGACCCCCGACTATAATGGATGATTGGGTAAAAGAGTCAATGATAACGTCCCTGGTCTAATTCAAGAAGGCATTTGACCAATGGAGGAATATCTGCGAGTGTGATAAACCGTAAAAGTAACATATTTTAGGCCCACATTTAGCATACTTTTGGAGGATTTATCCCTTGAATTATGTAATTTGGTGCTCTTAATCCTTTTTTTTCATGTTTTATACTCAAGAAAGCACCAGAGGATGAAAAGAACGAGAAATGGGCCTAAAACGGACCAAATTGGGTCAAAATAGAAATCGGGATGGCCTGAGCCCAAGACCACACGGCCGTGCCTCTCTAATTTACTCTAACACTACTGGACCTCAAACTCATGGGCGTGTCTCTTCTTGAGAATCGAACACTACGGCGACGATCCATGATCCATACAGGCGTGTGCCATAGGCGTGTCCCTGCCGCGGCCAAGAGGAGTTTCACTTGGAATAGGATACTTAGAGGCAAAGAAACATATTCCAAAGCCTATTGAAACACCCTAGGAGGAATTCTACTTGAATTAGGGTACTTAGGGGGCCAAGTAAGGCATCTCAAAGCTTAAATAAACACCCTAGGGGCAACTTAAGTGGGGAGTTCAGCAGAAGCCTTCTGCCAGGGCTTTTTTCGGGAATGTTCGGATAGGCATCTGGCTAGGCTGAAGAAGGCAAATTTGTGGGGATTTACTCGAAGATAGCCAGTTGATTCATCTCAAGAAGCCGGTATTATACTCAAGATGGCGGATCTCTCCTTCAATTCCTTCAGGGGGTTTTAGGGATTTCTTATGTTTTGTTTTATCTTTTCTTTTGAGATGTTTTCTTTTACAATTATGAACTAAACCCTCAGATACCTGAGGGGGATGAAACCTAAGATAAATCTTGTTATCGATTGCTGAACTATGTGATAAATATTTGGCTTGTTCTTAATTATACATTTTTAATTCTTGTGTTGATATTTTCGGGATATTAATTCAAGTATGATGTGCTTAGGTGGATGAGCAAAAGTCCTTGCCCAAGTGTAGATCTAGCATAATTAAGCGAAGTTGATCGTGCGCCTAGAGATAGGGTGACGAGATTTTTTCGAATTAGGGTGAAACCTAATATGGGAGTCCATAGATCGAGTTAATGCAATTCTAGGGGTTTTAATTAGGAAGAGATTTTAATTAATCAATTTAGGGTTAGATGTTAGTAGCCTTGAGAGAGGGATTAATATATGTTAGGGAATCTTATGGATCAATTCAAGTGAATAAATCGTCTGGTTCAGTGTTAGATAATAAGTGAAGTCTAGGTGGATTCTTCCTTGGGTGTCGTCTTAATCAATTGGTTTTTCCTCAAGTTACTTTGCAAATTTCATTCTTCCTTGTCTTAGAGTCTTTAGTTTAGTAGTTAGTTAATTTAGAGTTAACAAAAAATTCCCTTAATTCTTAGGCTAAATAATAGAAAGAGAGTTAGTATTAGTACTTTTGGTTCCTTTAGGATTCGACATACCGGTCTTGCCTAAACTATAGTACTGTTCGATAGGTGCGCTTGCCTCCATTGTTGTCTTAGTTAGTTTCCAGGTTCGATCATTCTTTATATAAATTTTAAGACTCATAAAGCAAGATTTTGAGAGAAGGAATTCAGAGCTAGGAAAGAGGATAGAGCAATTAGAAGAAGAAAAGAAGCTATTAGGACTAGATGTTGATGTCCAAAAGCTAGAGTCTGATAAATTAAGAAAAATGAAAAATAAGGCTGAAGAAGATTTTGATAATCTAAAAATGGATTACAAGAAGCTGCGCTTATCAATGAGGACTGCCAGATTGGGAAAGACATCAGATCAATGGTGGCAAGAGATCAACGAAGAAAAGAACAGAGCCTAGTAATGGGAAAAGAAATACCAAGACGCCCAGGTTCGAGGAAATGCCTTAGAGAAGGACCTATTAGAATGCTAGAATGAAAAGGTTAGATTAAAAGCCAGAGTTGCAGGATTGGAAAAGTCACTTCATTAATATCGTAATCGCAATTCCACAATTGAGCTGAAAGCAAGCTTAAACAAGATTGAAGAGCTTAAAAGAAAAATAGAAGAGCTCGAGATCGCATTACAAAATTGTGAACTCCGAGTTAAACTTCTTGAAGCAAGCAACGAGCAGTGGAAAGAGCAACTTCACCGTTCTCAAAGTCAAGTCAGGGATAGAGACTATATAATGGGTGAAGCTATGGCTCAAATACGAGAGGTGGCCGATCATTTGCAGTCCCTAGCAGTTCAGGCTGACGTACTAAGTTTGAAGTATGAATCAAAATCAGATCGAGGTCAAGAGTTAGCTTGGCTTCTTAGGAAGGTTAAGGCTTTGAGCATTAGGACAACGCCGTATATGTAATCTGTAAAGAAATTTGTTTTCTAGTAAAGTTTTCTAAATGAAATTGAATCAGAGGCGACGCCTTTTTTGCATTCATTTCATGCATTCACATTACATCACATTATGTGCATTAAATTTCATGGAAAGACCCTAATTGGTTAAAATCATTTCAGAGATAATCTGGAAACCAACAAAAACTTAGCAACCAAACATCCCTACGGTACTCGAGCAAAGACTAAAGAAATGGACCAAAGGTTGAAGAGATTAGAGAAGAGCCAAAATTCAACAAGATATAAAGAGCTAGAAATTTGCAAATAGCCGTTAACCGGATGCTAAGTTTACGATTGAAACCTAAAAATCGATCAACGATCCAATTTGAGCCGGATAGACCTCAATTGAAGAGTGGGGAAACAAGCAAACATATACAAAGAATCGATGAATCCACAAACCATTAGGTCAATAAAAATCCGTTTTATTCCATTTATTCAAGGCAAGATTCAACAATCGTTTAGCCAAAATGAAACTATTCATACGCTCTTGAATGTAAATAAGGAATCCCAATCTTTGCTAATTTTTTCATCATTCTTGGAATTCCTTGGGGATTCGTGATTGGTGCTGAGCTAACTATACTGCAAAGTCGTCTCTCTTTGGTTAGAAAAAGGAAAAACCCTTAGGGTTGATTCCGGATATGATAACGAGGACTCCACTTATCATTCAAGACTTACCCTAACAAACACCCAAGCACAAACAAACGTGAATCCACAAAGGGTATCTATTAACATCAGACCCAATACCAGACCGGTACCTCGACATCGGTGAACTTCCCGATAGATTCAGGTTCTAGTCTAGGGGATAACCTAATCAACCCTATAGCAAAAAAAAAAAAGGCAAGAAAGGAGCTCCTAAAACAATTTGAAGATCATTACAAATGGAAACGGCAAGAGAGGAGCTCCCAAATCAATACTTTAAAGGCCCCGAGGAAGAGGGAAAATGAAGTTAATAATGCGAGAATGTATAATAAGGGCTATTCAAGGCCAACTACCGTAAGCCAACCAAGGACGGCAACTACTAGCCATCAGTCCCCCAAGGCAAGATCCTAATCCAAGATCGAGCTCAGAAAAACCCTAGTTCACGCCCATCCCAATCACGTACGGGGAGTTGTACCAAAGTTTGTATGATGCACATATAGTATCCCTTGTCTACCTAAAACCTATACAACATCCCTTTCCCAAATTGTACGACGCGAAGCCCAATGCGAGTACCATGTCGAAATCACAGGACACTCGATTGAGAACTGCACCACTTTTAAAAAGATAATCAAAAGACTCATCAACATGGGTATTGTGAAATTCGATGGAAAATTCGTTATCCAACCATTCAAAGAAAGGGGTAAACACGATAATTGAGAGTGTAGGGAGGAGAATCAAGATAGATGTAGTAGAAGTAAAAACTCCGTTGAGGGAGATTTAGAAGAAAATGGTAGAAAGAGGATTAATCATCTAGGATTTAGGGGAGAAAATGAAGAAGGAACTACTGTGAGTTCCATGATGAAGAGGGTCACGTGATTCAAAAGTGCAATGAATTCAGAACCTTGGTGCAAGGCCTGATGGATAATGAGGAACTGGAATTCTATGAATATACTGAAGTCTAGGATGGAATGTTTAGAAATGGGAGCATCAATGCTATATTCGAAGAAGGAATCGGAGGAGAAAACTTATTAGACATTCGTCCTTATGAGCCTAGAAGTGTAACACCCTTACCCGGGTTCTACGCCGGAACCAGGTTCGAGGTGTTACAGTACTAAAACCTCATGACGCCACTTAGGCTTATTGTGACTACTAACTTAAGCCACCTTTACAACTTCATTTTTGACTTACGAAGTCTCACTCATATTCTCGAGGGCTCTCGAGACTATCACGAGCTTTTTCTATTCTTAAAATTTTATCTCTTTTATTCTCGGGTTCACATGCATATTGAGTGCATGTTGAGACACGCCTGTGTGTGACACACACACGCCCATGTCCCCAAACCGTGCTTAAAACTTGAGCATTCTGCCAAATGCTCCACGGCCAAAGCACACGCTCGTGCTAGTTCAGGGGCACGCCAGTGTACCTCTAAGGCATCCCCGTGTCCAATGCCCGTAGGGAGCTACTGACTTGGTCCACACGGCCCTGACACGCCCATGCTCAAACCGTGTGTCTTACATGGCTCATGCACACGGCCGTGGGACTCACCCGTGGTCTATTCTTTCCAATAATAATAAGGTGCAGGGTATGCACGGCCTAGACACACGCCTGTGTGTCTAACCGTGTGGGCACTTAGAGGCTATCTACCAAGCCTTCTACCACTCTCAATTGCATACATACATATACTAATTCAATGGGAACTCACATCACCAACTAAAATACATGAATTTATACATTTGATTCATGAAAATAAGGTTTTCCTCCCATACAATTACAACAACTTAAGCCATCCTCAATGGCCATACACATTTAAACTATAAACCCTCTTAGGCCAACACAAGTAAGCACACTAACAACAACTCAATCAACCTTAAATTCTAGCCCTATACATGCCATGACTCAATAGGACTTGATACCTCATACCAAGGGTCTATTCGATAGTGTGAAAACATCTCCGACGATCTCCAATCCGAGCTAGCTAAAATAACCTATAAGAGATGAGGAAAGAAGAGGAGTAAGCAATAATGCTTAGTAAGTTCATCTGCATAAACTGACAAACACTGATATCCCTTGAATATACATGACTACAAGTTATTATAATAAGCTTTCCTCGTGAGCTCATGGTTACTTACTCAACCATTGTTGAAACTTACTCATTCAATATTTTACCACACTCTTACCCTATCACGAGCCAACTGCTCGTGCTAAATAGCATTCATTCCTGCACTGATCACCATTTAATCGTATGAAACAACACATCAACCATCTAGATAAATCGCTCATACTACTAATCTCTCAGTGGTTTCGCACTTAGCCCACAACTGAATCTCTAATGGGGTGGTATCGCACACAGCCCACCATTCATAAATACTCATGGTGATTTCGCACTTAGCTCACCAATCATTTATAAGCGATGGTATCGCTTTACGCCCCATCGATTTCTAATGTATCGTGGTAACGCATTTGACCCACCTATGGCAATATAATTGATGGTATCGCATACAACCCATCAATTAATAGTTTATCGGTGGTAATGCACGACCATCGATAATGATATAGTTGATGATGAACGCATACGACCCATCAACAACTATCAATGAGGTGCATTTGCACAAGCTCACCATTACTATACATTCACAAATATTTACCCTCATACATTTCTCAAATTCAATTGTTCATCCGGGAACATCCTCACTTACTATCATTCTTACTTGACTTTCTACGATACTCATTCTCATTCACGCAGTACAACAATAAATCTATCTCATGCAACTAAGGTGCATTAATAACACATATCCCACTAGGGGTTCATCATATATTGAATTCATCTCAATTCAGTTCTAACACTAACTTGTACTTCTCGTGGTACAACCACCTACATTCAAATTGTTAAATAACTCTCTTGAGTCCTATGCACATATTTCTCATCGACATCATACCCCCAATAGGGTCTTTCACATATTAACATATCGATGACATGTCCTTGTCATGGTCTTATATGAACTCCTACACCAAGACCATATTCCAATATGGTCTTACTCGAGGCTTTAACCATCATCATAACATTCTATATACATTTTCCATTACTCTTAAATTCAATTCTTTTGACATCTCATCAAGGATGTTTCATACATTCACAGTGTAAATCTACTTTCCATACAACATTGGAATAATAAATTATCTCATTCATAGTCGCAACAATCGCACATGAACTTACCTCGTTGTCGAAATAGCCGAAAAGGACTATTTGCCCACATTTCTCTTTTCATCCGTTCTAGGTCCGAAACTCATTTTCTTTGATCTAGAACAATGAAATTTACTGATTTATTCATTTATAAATCATAAAATACCATAATACACACTTTAGGAAAAATGACCATTTTGCCCCTACACTTTGGCAAAATTATGATTTTGCCCCTAGGCTCGTAAATAAATTTTTATCACATTTTCTTGTTAAGAAAGCCTAGATGAACATTTAATCCTATTATAACTATTCACAATTTCATCTATTTCATGCCTTAATGAACAAATTATAACTTTTGCATTTTAGCCCAAATTAGGTGTTTTCATAACAACACCTTTCACAAAAGTTGTTTCTCATCACTTTGACATTCATTTTCTTCCATAAAAACTCAGAAACCAAAATATAATCTTTCATGGAAAGTCCCTAGAATCTTAACCATATTGCAAATTAGTCCCCTCATTAGCTAGCTTAAGCTTTGGGGACTCCAAAAGTACAAAAATTATCAACTAAAGCCATCAAAATCACTTACTTGAAGAGGAGATGAGTTGCTGAAATTTTAAGCTTCAAAAACCCCCTTGTTGCTGCCCATTTTCGGTGGAGAGAAGATGGAGAAAAGATGATAGCTTTCTTTTCTTTATTTTTCCCTTATTTTATTCCTTTAGTCAACTAATGTCACCAACCCTTGTCTAATTTTAAATTTCTTGTCCCCTTGACCGTCCATCACTTATAGGAAGGCATAATTGCACTTTAAAGACCTCCAAATCACATTCTATAGCTATTTGGAACTTCTAGCAAATAAAATAGGACTTTTGCACTTTATGCGATTTAGTCCTTTTCACAATTTAGCTAGAAATTTCTAAAATTAAGGCACCAAAATTTCCATACATCCTTATAAACATGTTTTAACACATAGAATAACATGAAAATAATTTTCTCTAACCTCGAAGTAGTGATTTTGAGATCACTGTTCCAACTAGCCCCTAAATCGAGCTATTACAATTCTCCCTTAGGGATTTTCGTCCTCGAAAATCTTATCCAGAGGATTTACTACCAACATTCTTAAAACATTTCCATAAATTCTTCAAAATCACAAATTCACTTATCCACAAGTTTTCTCTGACAACAATCTTTAAGCTATCATACATAAGGTCGAAGCACCACTTGCGACCTAGGTACTTATTTCTCCCGAGCATATACTCAATGATCCACTAATTTGGAACTCTTCACAAATCCAAATAATCATTCGGATCCTTATAGGTCGATTTACTACAACTCGAATGTCATTTCCCTTCTTGGGAATTTTGTCAAATCACACTGGAAATCTATAAGGTTTTACCTCACTTTCTCATTAAAGCATTCACCAGCCATAAATAATCCTAAATTGAATGCTTTTAAAACTCAACTTTCTGTGGTCAACCACTTCTGACCATAAACTCATTCATCTCATGAAAAGTACTCTATTGTCAAACATTTATGCACATAACTGCATTTCCTTATCCTTGCATTAGTAGATATGCTACTACTAAATCTCATGCCAAAATTTTTTGTATAAGTTCTGGATTCATCATTATTCCAGTTCTATTTCGAGGAAATATCAACAATAGAAAACTTATGCAACCCGTATTTTACCATCATAAATAAACTAACTTGGAGCTTATTCGAAAATACCATTTGTTCTCTCACTCCTGAACTCTTCTGTTCTGAAAAGAAAACTCGTTCTTGACATTAATCTCATTGAAATTAAGATATTACCAACTAAGATTCACCGAGTAACCAACTCGCTTGGCTTAACTTGGATCTTTCACTCAACACCCATACTAGGTCTACTATCTGGGAAGTATAATAACAACTATACCCACTATGGTAATGGCTCAAGTCGTTTCCACTATCTCAATATCATAAGATGTTCTTACTCAAGAAAATTCAAGAAAATACTCATCGATTTTCCAATAGATCATCACAACACATACAATTTTCATACAAATACGAAAAAGATCGCCTGTGATTACCAATCTGGCAACTATTTTTCTCAATACAGACTGAACTCATTACTAAAATTTTCAATCAATAATTCATTCTATAGCCTCAACTCAACCATCATGGTTTAAACGTTTCGACAAGCATATCTCTGTAATATGCTTCCTACTCACGAATACACAGAAATTATTCTCTTTACTGACTCATGTGTGAACATACACAGAACTTGAATCATATCTCAATACAATAATCTACTCTTTTCTCCATACAGAGAACATTTTCTAGCACACTCTCATTTGAGTTTCTTTTGCTGTGCTAATCTAAAACTTTTACTAGCATTGTACCTTACAACATTAAGGACATCTTGATCGAATTTATTGACTCCATTTAGCATATTCGAAAACCCATTGTACAACATGAAACTTGGGATTCCACTTCTCATACTAGAATCACCATGAACTTTTTCCTCAAAATACCCAAATAAGGTTACGAGGAGACAAAAGAATATCAATTTAAGAAGATCTCGATAAACATACACCTAAGCTTCCTACTCACTTGAGTCAATAGCCCAGGCTAACTTTCTCTTGTTCATAACATTGTATAATCAATACAATCGTTAAAGCATTCGGACATACTTTCTTACAATTGCCTTTATTAAGCACCTACCGTGCCACACATCGTACTCCTTTCTTCATGACTCGTTCACAAATGCCTATTTTTACCCATTCACATGGCTTTAGTAAAATTTTCATTTCTACCCCAAGACTCATCTATGTGTCCCATTAATCACTAGGGATAATCATAGACGCATATTCATCGTTGTTCATATAGGTACAAAACCAATGCCACATCCCCGAGGTGGTCTTATATGGAGTCACCCATAAATGCCAATGCCATATCCGGATAAGGTCTTATTTGGGCTTCTACATCAAGTATCGATGCCATATTCTAAATATGGTCTTATACGATTCTCATATCCATTTCTGAAGCCATTTTCTAGATATGGTCTTATACGGAATCATAGCTTGGTGCCGAGGCCATGCCTCGAACATAGTCTTATACAGGACTTTATCTATTTCTTATCTAAATGGTAGCCCTTTTTAGCATAGTCCCCTAGGACTCCAACTTCATGTTCAACAACAATTACTCTACCTAGTAAAGTATCCTGTATCAACGTGATACAAAGCATTTTCAAAATGCTAGCACGAATACTGTATTAATCACATACAAATTTACTCAATTTGACTCTCATAACATCTCATCATAATTCAGTGGTGGTAAGGAGGGTGAGGTCACAGAGCCTCTTAACTTGACTCTCATGAGTACATGCTTATGATTTATGATTCATCATTAATAAAATATCATCATAGTCATACAACTCATCTCAAGTGAGTTTTCACATTTATCACGCTACAATTGTTTCTATCACAAATACATTAGAATAATGTATTCACTTACTCAAGTTCTACATTACTATCTACTTGAGTACTCAACATTTAATTCTACTTTCTCTTACCATCACTTATTAGTTAAAGAATGTCTTACGGATTTGAGTACATCGTTTACTTGATTACCATAGTCCAACTATGGTCTTACTCGTATCTTATCCTCATAGCCCCATTATTACTTTACATGTCATCACAATGCCATAGCCTCGCTATGGTCTTACACGAAATCTCATATCAATACCAATGCCATATCCCTGATATGGTCTTATATAGAACTCATGTCAATGCTGATGCCATATCCCAGATATGGTCTTACACCGGCTCTTGTCTTAATGCTAATACCATGTTCCAAACACGGTCTTATACTGACACTCATAATATGGTCGATGCCATGTCCCAGACATGGTCTTACACTAGCACACATATCAACGCCGATGCCATGTCCCAGACATGGTCTTACACTGGCTCTCTCATTGCCATGGTCCAACCATGGTCTTATTCATCTTTTCATCGTTGAATGACCGTACTCATCTCCCGCATTCTACTTAATCAAACTTCTCAGTTTTAGCTCTCATATCACAATATGGGTGGTTTCTTACTCTTCTTGCTTCTCGCATACATCATGGTGCTTACTATTCTCATGTCTGTGAGGTAAACAAGGTACTTGTAACACTTGATCAAAAAGATCAGTATGCTTTACTATAATAAACATAATCTCAGCATCACAATTCATAACATGAATTATACTTGTTAGTCAGCCTTAACTAGCATGACATAATATCAACTTTACTACTACCTTTCTTGCTATCTCATTTAAGCTTTACTCTTTTGCCCGATGAATTACTATGAATAATCGAGGATACCAAATCTCGTCCCACATAACTCGATGCCAAAGCCATATCCTAGATATGGTCTTACATGGAATATCTCTTCTTTAATCAATGCCAAGCTTACCTTGGACTTACATGATAACTTGCTCAATTTCCAATGCCATGCCTTGGCTTGGCCTTAAACAGACTTTCTTATCTCAAGTGGTAGATCAAGTATCCTGGAAAATTCATCTTCAATCGGGACTTACTCATACTTAATCTCATTGATTTTTTTTAGATCATTGAACATTTTCGTAGAAATAATGTGCACATAGCAACATCACAAGCAGTTCAACGAAATGTTCATGAAACTTGGAAATCGTGTAACTTATTGAAATTAGCTCGGTTGGAATCATCACTGTCTTAACAAAATAATTTTGTTAGAGCCGAGAGACATCACACTATCACGGTCCACATATGGCATGTATAGCTAGACTCTTACCCTCGCTAGGTTAGTCCTAGAACCGACTAAACCATAGCTCTGATACCACTAAATGTAACACCCCTTGCCCGGGTTCTATGCCGGAACCAGGCCCGAGGCGTTACTGTACTAAAACCTCATGACGCCACTTAGGCTTATTGTGACTACTAACTTAAGCCACCTTTACAACTTCATTTTTGACTTACGAAGTCTCACTCATATTCTCGAGGGCTCTCGAGACTATCACGGAGCTTTTTCTATTCTTAAATTTTTATCTCTTTTATTCTGGGTTCACACGCCCATGCATGTTGAGACACGCCCGTGTGTAGACACACACACGCCCATGTCCCCAAACCGTGCTTAAAACTTGAGCATTCTGCCAAATGCTCCATGGCCAAAGCACACGTCTGTGCTAGTCCAGGGGCACGCCCGTGTACCTCTAAGGCACCCCCGTGTCCAATGCCCGTGGGGAGCTACTGACTTGGTCCACAAGGCCCTGACACGCCCATGCTCAAACCGTGTGTCTTACACGGCTCATGCACACGGCCGTGGGACTCACCCGTGGTCTATTCTTTCCAATAATAATAAGGTGCAGGGTATGCACGGCCTAGACACACGCCTGTGTGTCTAACCATGTGGGCACTTAGAGGCTATCTACCAAGCCTTCTACCATTCTCAATTGCATACATACATATACTAATTCAATGGGAACTCACATCACCAACTAAAATACATGAATTTATACATTTAATTCATGAAAATAAGGTTTTCCTCCCATACAATTACAACAACTTAAGCCATCCTCAATGGCCATACACATTTAAACTATAAACCATCTTAGGCCAACACAATTAAGCACACTAACAAAAACTCAATCAACCTTAAATTCTAGCCCTATACATGTCATGGCTCAATAGGACTTGATACCTCATACCAAGGATCTGTTCGATAGTGTGAAAACATCTCCATGATCTCCAATCCGAGCTAGCTAAAATAACCTATAAGAGATGAGGAAAAAGAGGAGTAATCGATAATGCTTAGTAAGTTCATCCGCATAAACCGACAAACACCGATATCCCTTGAATATACATGACTACAAGTTATTATAATAAGCTTTCCTCGTGAGCTCATGGTTACTTACTCAACCATTGTTGAAACTTACTCATTCAATATTTTACCACACTCTTACCCTATCACGAGCCAACCGCTCGCGTTTGAATAGCATTCATTCTGCTGACCGATCACCATTTAATCGTATGAAACAACACATCAACCATCTAGATAAATCGCTCATACTACTAATCTCTCGGTGGTTTCGCACTTAGCCCACTTAATTGAATCTCTAATGGGGTGGTATCGTACACGACCTACCATTCATAAATACTCATGGTGATTTCCCACTTAGCTCACCAATCATTTATAAGCGATGGTATCGCACACAGCCCATCGATTTCTAATGTATCAGGTGGTAATGCACACAGCCCACCTATGGCAATATAATTGATGGTATCGCACACAGCCCATCAATTAATAGTTTATCAGGTGGTAACGCACACATCCCACCGATAATGATATAGTTGATGATAACGCACACAGCCCATCAACAACTATCAATGAGGTGCATTTGCACAAGCTCACCATTACTATACATTCACAAATATTTACCCTCATACATTTCTCAAATTCAATTGTTCATCCGGAACATCCTCACTTACTATCATTCTTACTTGACTTTCTACGATACTCATTCGTATTCACGCAGTACAACAATAAATTATATCATGCAACTAAGGTGTATTAATAACACATGTCCTACTAGGGGTTCATCATATATTGAATTCATCTCAATTCAGTTCTAACACTAACTTGTACTTTTTGTGGTACAACCACCTACATTCAAATTATTAAATAACTCTCTTGAGTCCCATGCACATATTTCTCATCGACATCATACCCCAAATAGGGTCTTTCACATATTAACATATCGATGACTTGTCCTTCTCATGGTCTTATACGAACTCCTACACTAAGACCATATTCCAATATGGTCTTACTTGAGGCTTTAACCATCATCATAACATTCTATATACATTTTCCATTACTCCTAAATTCAATTCTTTTGACATCTCATCAAGGATGTTTCATACATTCACAGTGTAAATCTACTTTCCATACAACATTGGAATAATAAATTATCTCATACATAGTCGCAACAATCGCACATGAACTTACCTCGTTGTCAAAATAGCCGAAAAGGACTATTTGCCCACATTTCTCTTTTCATCCGTTCTAGGTCTAAAACTCGTTTTCTTTGATCTAGAATAATGAAATTTACTGATTTATTCATTTATAAATCATAAAATACCATAATACACACTTTAGGCAAAAATGACCATTTTGCCCTACACTTTGGCAAAATTACAATTTTGCCCCTAGGCTCGTAAATAAATTTTTATCACATTTTTTTGTTAAGAAAGCCTAGATGAACATTTAATCCTATTATAACTATTCACAATTTCATCTATTTCATGCCTTAATGAACAAATTATAACTTTTGCATTTTAGCCCAAATTAGGTGTTTTCATAACAACACCTTTCACAAAAGTTGTTTCTCATCACTTTGACATTCATTTTCTTCCATAAAAACTCAGCAACCAACATATACTCTTTCATGGCAAGTCCCTAGAATCTTAACCATATTGCAAATTAGTCCCCTCGTTAGCTAGCTTAAGCTTTGGGGACTCCAAAAGTACAAAAATTATCAACTAAAGCCATCAAAATCACTTACTTGAAGAGGAGATGAGTTGCTGAAATTTTAAGCTTCAAAAGCCCCCTTGTTGCTGCCCATTTTTAGTGGAGAGAAGATGGAGAAAAGATGATAGCTTTCTTTTCTTTATTTTTCCCTTATTTTATTCCTTTAGTCAACTAATGTCACCAACCCTTGTCTAATTTTAAATTTCTTGTCCCCTTGACCGTCCATCACTTATAGGAAGGCATAATTGCACTTTAAAGACCTCCAACTCACATTCTATAGCTATTTGGCACTTCTAGCAAATAAAATAGGACTTTTGCACTTTATGCGATTTAGTCCTTTTTCACAATTTAGCTAGAAATTGCTAAAATTAAGGCACCAAAATTTCCATACATCCTTATAAACATGTTTTAACACATAGAATAACATGAAAATAATTTTCTCTAACCTCGAAGTAGTGATTTCGAGATCACTGTTCCAACTAGCCCCTAAATCGGGCTGTTACAAGAAGTGTTTTGAACAATGGGACCGTGGAAGAGATCCCTGTATTTTTTAGAGCTAATTTAGAGTAATATTTAAAACACGCATGTTGATTTGAGCCTAAATGCCATAAGAATCCTTTTGTGAAATAGGATCACGTCCAGCATCTTTATTTCAATAAAAAAATGCATTTTTATGTCTCACTTTGAGCAAATATTATTTTATTCCTTTATTTCATTCATGTTCATACCACACAAATAATTATTCTTAGATTCATTTGTTCTTTGAATATTCCTTTATACCCACAACAGGTCCTTAGATATCAACGACATGAGCAACGCTGCTACTAACTCGAATCTACTTTTGAGAAAGATATGTGTCTTGAGGGATCTGAGGAATTTGAAGACAAAAAAGATTGTAACCTATCTCCTAATTTGTTAAGGATGGTAGAATAGGATGAACGACATATCCTACCTTACAAAAAGTCATTGTGAGCCTAGGAGAAGAGAAAAGGTGAAGATCGGAACCTATATCACCATAGAGACAATGCTAGACGTTATTGAAGTTATTCAAAAAAATTCAAAGATGTTTTCACATGATCGTTTGAAGAGATGGCCGGGCTAGTAAGACGTGTGGATGCTGTTAAGGCTAAAGAATCTTAGAAGAGGTCCATAAGGGTGTCTGAAGAACACATGCTAATGGTTTTACAATGGCCAGGCAAATTATGAGGTTTGGGTACTACTGGTCCACCATGGAAGGGGATAACATTAGTTATACCAAGAAATGCCATAAGTGCCAAATTTATAGAGACAAGATTCCTATGCCTCCTTCATCTCCTCATGACACCTCTGTGAACTTTCTCTATGTGGGCCATGAATCTCATCAAAAGCTTCTAATGAGTATCGATTCATCTTTGTAGTCGTCGATTACTTTACCAAGTGTGAGGAAGCTGCTTCATATACCGATGTCACAGAGTCAATAGTCAGCAAATTCTATGTTAGTATGGAATGCCAAAAAGGATCATATCTGGCAATGCACTAAAGTTGAACAACAGCACGATATCAAAAGTTTGCAGTTTGTTCAAGATGAATATCACATTGCCCCAAAATGAATGGTGCAGTGGAGGCAACCTTAAAAAAAGATCATGGGGAAAATGGCTGAAACTTATAAAGATTGGCATGAGAAGTTACCATTTTCTCTCTATGCTTATCGAACGTCTATCAGAACTTCCACCGGGGCAACGCCTTTCTCATTGGTTTATGGAATGGAGGCGGTTTTACCCATTGAAGTAAAGATACCTTCCCTTCGAGTTTTGTCAGAGCTAAAGTTAGATGAAGTAGAATAGATTCAGTCTCGATATGATCGGTTGAACTTGATTGAGGAAAAGAGGCTAAGGGCTATTCGTCAGGGTCAGATGTACCAAAAAATGAATGATGCGAGCTTATGGACAAAAATGTTTGCCCAAGAGAATTTCACGAGGGGGACCTGGTATTGAAATATATCCTTCCCATACAAAAGGATTTCAGAGAGAAATGGATGCCAAATTAGGAAGGACCTTATGTGGTAAAAAAGGCTTCTTCGGAGGAGCACTAATTTTGACCGAAATGGAAAAACTTGCCCAATCCTGCAAATTCAGATTCAGTCAAGAAATACTATACTTAAAGAGGAAAAGTGGCCAAAGTGAAAACCCACAAAGGGTGTTTTGAGACTTCCTTAAAAAAAAGAGAGGCCAAGACAAAAACCCACAAAAGGAACTTTGAGACCAAAGGGGTTTTAAATTGAAAACCCGTGAAAGGGCAATTGAAATTTTGATCAAGATATGGGGCATGCGGTAGTCTCACTTTCTTCGAATTAATAAGAAGGAAAGATATTACGCCTTGAGACCAAAGGGGTTTTGAATTGAAAACCCGTAAAAGGTAATTCAAATTTTGATTAAAGGGAGGCACGCGATAGTCTTATAATGCTTGAATTAACAAATAAGAAGTATGCTATATCTTAGGGCATCGAAAAAGTACTCTTGATCTTCTAAACACATATTGAGCTTAAAATGGTCTTCAGAAAGTTCGTACAGAGAAGCTCAGGCTGCGATATCTGGGGCATCTATTTTTTCTCACCATTTTGTATTCTTGCAATGTTTGCTTTCTTTAATTAACCTATTCTTTTCAGATTTCGTTCCTGATAAATTTTAGTTTTGTCCATCATTATGGTCATTTTCAAGCATTTTGCATTGAAATAATGATTAATGGACTAATAATACTTTCACAAAAGAAGTTCTGTATATTAATCTGGAAACTTCTAAATAGTACAAGAACCTAAAACAGGACTATTAGTTAGAACTCACCAAACTCAAGGGTTGGAAATATTTGAGAAAGAAGGTTCTAAATTATGGCGGATCTTATCTTCCTGAAGTTGCAGTGGAGCAGATTGAAACCACCAGCCTTATTTCCCTAAAGTTGCAGTAAAGAAGACTGAAGACAGCGAATCGTATTTCCCTGATGTTACAGTTAAATAGATTAAAGCTAAAAATTATGGTGGATCTTATCTTCCTAAAGTTGCAGTGGAGCATATTGAAGCCACCAACCTTATTTCCCTGAAGTTGAGACAGAGAAGACTGAAGACATCGAATCGTATTTCCCTGACGTTATAGTGAAACAAATTAAAGCCACAAATTATGGTAGATCTTATCTTCCTGAAGTTGCAGTGGAGTAGATTGAAGCCACTAGCCTTATCTCCCTGAAGTTACATCGGAGCAGATTGAAGCCACTAGCCTTACACGAAGATGAGCAGATCAAGACAGCGAACCTTATTTCACTGAAGATGTAATGGAACAGATTAAATTTACGATGGATCTTATCTTCCTAAAGTTGCAGTGGAGCAGATTGAAGCCACCAGCCTTATCTCCCTGAAGTTGCAGTGGAGCAGACTGAAGACAACAAATCTTATTTCCTTGAAGTTGCAGTGGAGCAGATTGAAGCTACAAGTCTAATTTCCTTGAATTGGATCGAAGCGCTAGTTCCTATTCCTTTGAAGGTGTAGTGGGATGGAATGAAGCTACTTGAAGAAGAAAAGCACTAAAAGAAGTCAAGATTCGGTGAGACAGGGAAAAATTGGGCCTTTTAAAGTCTTTGCTTCATTCTCGTTACACAACAATGAGCAAAGAGGGGCAGTAGTAGGACCCAATTTATGCCCGAGGCCCAATTAACCAAACAAAAAATAAAACCAAAACAAAAAAGCAAATAGAAATTAAAAAACCAATAAATAAAGTCCATTAACAAGTCTTTTTACAAGGCCCAAATACTAAACCTAAAACACTACCCAATACTAAACCCTAGCCCAACCAAAACAGCCCAAAATAAAACACAAAAATAGAAACCCTAAACAACTTTGCACCGCAACAGCCTAGCGCCGCTCCTCCACATCACCCCACGCATTCGAGCCTCTGTACACCGCCACAGCTGGAGCTCCGTACCTGTGAAAACGACAAACAAACAACACAGCAAGAAAAGCAAAGAAATAACTATTGTATTGTTTATTCATATTTTTCGATTTTCGGCCTTTAAAAACCAAAGAAGCCATTGTACATTTTTTTTACACACACGATCAATATAAAAAAAGAGGCAGATTTCAAGAGAAAAAAGGTTGCTTTCTATTTTTTTTGGTTTCTATTTCTCTTTTTCATTTTTTAATTTTAATCGAAATAAACAAACACAAAAAAGGGTTACTTTACCTCACCGGCGGCCAGAAACGTGAAAACCAAAAGGCACCGGTCCTTCCTTCGGTCTTCGAGGGTGTTTTTGAACGTTTTAAGGGTAGATCAGTTTCCCGTCAGACGGGACTAAAAAAGGCGCCTTTTCGCCTTTTCGGCCACCGCACACGACGGCCGTCAGTAATGGTCCGGCACCTGTATCTTGGCCAGAATTTGGCCGGAGGGGATGGGGCAGATAGTGTTTTTGAAGAGATTTAAGTTTTTTTTGTTTGAAAAGAAATAAAATGAAGTTTTTTTTTTTAATTTTGGGCTTTTATAGTGCATCAAAACGGCGTCGTTTTGGGTTAGGAGCCCAGGCGCCAAAACGACGTCGTATAGGGCCATCCGACCCGCGACTCGACCCATACCGCCAAGGATATGCGTGTTTTGGACTGAGGGTCTATTTGCGCCCTCAATCCTATCACTTTTGAGGCGTGTTTCGATTTGGTCCCTATTTCAGTTTTCCTTTTTCTTTCAAATTCACCCTACAATTCTTTTTCTATTTTGTTTTAGTCTTGAAGTAAACAGTGCCATTTTTAGCAAGGGGTTAATTTCCCCAATGATCCCTCCTTCTTTAAGCGCATTTTTTTTAGTCCTTATTCGATTTTGTCTTATGATTTATTACGATTTCAACCCCTTTATTTTATTATGATTTCAATTCAGTCATTCTTTGTTTATTTTTGCAATTATATTGTTATTATTATTATTTTGAACATTATTATTAATACTATTATTATTATATTGTTATTATTAAATTAATATTTTTAATATCAAATATTTATTTATTTTATTTCATTAATAGATTTTACTTATTTTTATTTATTTATTATCACTTTCATTATGATATTTTATGCATTATTGATTTTTTAATATGTTTTCAAATGTTAGATTATTTATTTCATTATTTTTTATTATTATTAACATATTATTATTTTTCATAATTTTACCTAAATTCTATATTAGTTTTATTAATTAATTAATTTTATTATTTTACTTATAAAAAAACTTAAATCTAGTATCATATATTTGTTTCATTTACTCACCTATTTATTTATTTATTTATTTATCTCATTATTTGTTTGTTATCATATTTATATATATGTATATATTTTTATTTTTATTTCTCTTCTTGAATTTCTAAATAGGTTCATAGTTTGACTTATTGTGTTTTTTGTTATCATTATTATTTGTTTTGTTGTTAAAATGGTTATCATCACTAATATTTTTTAGTAATGTTGTTATGGCATGCATGTTTGTTATTTATTATTATCATGATCCTTATGCTTTATTAATTTATTAAATTTATGTCGCCTAATTGTCCTTTAAATATGAGATTTTCACGTTTAGCTATACTCAAGTATGAGATTTTTGTTTGGAAATAAGCAAATACTCCATGTTCTAACGTTCGAAAGAAATCGTACCCTAACTTACTGGGTTTCGATTTTTCTCATCGAGTCTAAAGAACCTATTATTTTCCTTTTAAAATCAAAGCATAAAAGTTAAATAAAAGCTTATTCTCGGGAATTCAAAAAGTTTGTGTCCTAACTCTCTGGATGTGACATTTTATTATCTCGAGATAAGGATTTTTAAAAGCAAAGGCAATATTCTGTGTTTGGAAATTTTGAGAAATTGTGCCCTAACTTACTAGGTTCCAATTTTTCATTTGACTCAAATAACCGAATATCCTTTTTGAATTTAAATGCACAAGTTTTAGAAGTCAAAAGGCAAGCTTTGTTTCGAGGATTCGAATTGTCATATCTAACAAACTGGGCATGACATTTTACTTGGTTGAAATAAGCGGGTCATAGTATCTAATTTAATTTATTTAAGTTTTTTTTATTTAAACAAAGAGGATTGTATTTTAAAATCTTCCCAAATTTTTGACATTAAGACGTTAATCAATCATTTCGGTACCAATTTTGGGCGTTACGACGGTGCTAATCATTCTTCGTGCGTAACCAACTCCCAAACCTGTTTTCTTGAATTTTGTAGGCCGAAATCATCATTTTAATAAATAAAAATGTTTTAACGATCAATCTCAAGGTGACCCGATCACACCTCAAAAAAGATTGGTGGCGACTCCATTTTCATTTTTAAAGTCGACCCCGTTTTCAACAAAAAAGAAATGGTTTCGACAATGTACATGTACAAAGCTCATAAATAATTTATATTGATATTAGTTAATGTTATGAATTGATATGGTTAGTTGTGGTTTAAATATGTGCAAGTGGGTAAGTTTATATAATGGATGTATTGTTGTAAGTTGAGTATATGAAAGTGACATATGATTGATGTTTATTTAAGTGTCCAAATGCCTTACTATATAGCCATAAGATTTGGCTAATGGAATTATAATGTATATGTATAAATATATGGTGTTTTATAATAGTAAAATATGTTTGGTTAGTTGGTTAAGTGGTACACATGTAAGAATGTTATAAATTTATTTCGTATGGTTTGAATTTGGTTTTCGTGTGTTAGTTTGATTAAATATTTGATTTGGATTGGCTTTATGATTCATATATTTGAATCTAGTATAAATGATTCATGGACATTCGAGTTTAGTAATGTTACAAATGTATTGTTATTCTTTGGTGCATGAAAGGTGATAAGTAATTGTGCTGAATTGTGTCTTATATGGTAATGCCTCGTAACCCTAATCCGGCGACGGATACGAGTTAGGGGTGTTCAGAAAACATTCATCAATTTCAGTCTTAGATTTCAAATTTGGCACACATTCCATCTAACAGTCGAGGTTAGTTGGTAACTTAAACTTCAACACCCCGACACGACATTTTGTGAGTGCTTTTGGTTTCAACTTTCGAACGCCAATATTCTATGCTAGAAACACTTATACGGGTATGCTAATAAGTTACATTGTGGCTAATCCAAAAGTTATTTTAGGTTTAATGTAGGGTTTACAAGTCATTACAACCAACATCGATGAAGGGACATCCAACCTTGGACATGCAACTGGGTTGATAACAAACAGGGAGCTGAGAATGAAGATGGATCTAAACCGATTATGATCAAATTTGAGAGTCTAGGTTGGATGGCTAGAAGATTGCATTATTTTTTGAACTAGAGGCCGTTCCTACAGAACCAGAAGAGAGTGGTTCTAACGATGAAGGTTCAAAAAATGGTGGAGGAATCCATCCAAATTTCATAACATATAAGATCGGGCCATGCAAGTTCTTCCTTCAATGTCGGCTATTTACAAGTTGGAATGGATTTTTCCTCGAAAGATGCTTTTGTTGTTGTAATGAAGCGATATAGCATAAAGCATGGGGTCAACTTCCTTGTTACAAAATCCTGATCAAAAAAATTTGAGGCCAAGTGCACAATGCGTGACAACAAATGTCCATGGAAAATCATGACATCTATGAGAAAGAAGACGGGGTTCTGGGCAATTAAGAAATATAACGCTCCACATACTTGCGTTGTTGCAAGTATGTCATAAAATCATTTGAAATTGGATTCTGATCGGATATCTAACATGATTTTAATTATTTTGAAATACTTGTGTTGTTGCAAGTATGTCATAGGATCATCCCAAATTGGATTCTGACATGATCTCTAACATTATCTTACCTATGGTGGAAGCGAGTCCTAAGATTCCCATACCAGTTTTGATTTCCAATATTCATAGTCAGTATGATTGCACCATGTCGTGCTACAAGGCATAGGTTGCAAAACCAAAAGCTATGGAAAAGATACATAACGAGTGGGATAAATCATATAATAATTCATGGCAATAGTATCATGTACTAAATTAGTACATCTAGGTACCATAATCGATCTGTAAATGGAGCTCAGTAAAATGGTGATCGATTGGTCCAAGGGAAACAAGTTTTCCATAGTTTTTGTTGGACATTCAAGCAATGCTTTGAAACATCTTGGTACTGTGAGCCATTAGTCCAAATTGACGACACATTCATATACGAGAAATATGAGCATTGGTTGTTGTTGGTTGTTGCATAGGATGGCAATAAAAAAAATCCTACCAATAGTAAAAAGTACCAAAAGTAACATATTTTAGCCTTATTCTTAGTACATTTTGGGTGATTATGTAGTATTAATTGTGAATTATATTGTAACACCACTAACCCAAGACCGTCGCCAGAATAGGGTTAAGAGGCATTACCGAACAACCACAATAATACATATCCATTCCATGACACATAGTCTATCATCAATCATACAAACTCAAATACGAACATACAATTTCTCATCTAGGTCTTTGAGACCTTAATCAAGTGTTGGAAAGGGGACGAGACTAAACCGAATACTAATGAAAGTTTTCAAAGTATCAATACTATTGAGGTCATATGCCCGTGCAATCAAACTGTGTGCCTCACACGATCACCAGACACCCCCATGTGTCATGGTCGTGCCAAAGCAGAGCATGTATTCTGACTTCCTCACACGGCCATCAGGCACGCCTATGTGCTAAGGCCATGTACTCTTAGGCAATATACTGACTTATCCACATGGCTACTAGGCACGTCCGTGTACCTTGGCCGTGCATACTTGACTAGCTACTGACTTTATCCCACGATCACTAGGCACGCCCATGTGTCAAAATCGTGTGGACAAAATAGGCCATTTGCAAGGCTAATTTGACACCCACACAAAGGTTTACCAACAAGTTTCAATACAATGCCAATTCATGCTTTTAAACACACTCAAACCTACCATTCCATGCATTATTCAACTACCAACTATACCATCTACTTCCATGCTCATTTTCATTACAACTAAAACCATTCAAAGTGACATTTATACATCTCAAAATATATGTAATTCAAGCATCATGTAATCCATACCAAAATTAATTTTCAACCATATCTTTCATCAACTACATAATCATGAAATATACCAAACTCATAACTCATTCATAGTTTCAACATCATTCAACTTCCAAGCCAATTCACATGGCAAGGATATAAACATTTCCCAAAACATAACATAACTTCTAGCTTATACATGCCATATTTAATCTATATACATCTTTCCAATAGTACCAAAATAGATTGCCGATAGTGTGATAGAGATCTCGACAATCCCGAATCCGAGCTAGATTTACTGACACTACAAAGCATAGAAACAAATCACACAGTAAGCTTTCCAAAGCTTAGTAAGTTCGTAACAAAATACATTAACCAAAACAAATCATCACATAGATTAATTCACAATCTCATATCTCATATCATCCAAACTAATATGTTCAATTAGCCTTCCATAACTCATTCATAAGTTCATCCACCACATAGGTTCCAAACGTACCTTAGCCAACACTTAGTTGTCGATTACATTTGTTACTCAATACTCACTATTTCATTTCAATTAGCTTTCATCCCTTCTTCAATTCATTCACACACTTAGTGCCCAAATAGTTAGCCAAAGCTAAATTAGTATCGCACACATAGTGCATCCTTATCAAATCGATCTTAAATCGGTATCGCACACACAGTGCCAATCACAAAGCCGAAGCTTATATTATTCCGCACACAGAGTGCTAACCATTTTGGTCTCATTTCCAAATGCACATACTTGGTGTCACATAACCTAAGCCCTCACATAGCATTCACATTTCAATATTATCAAACCATTCATTTCACAACTTAAAACATAACTAGATACATGTATTATGTCCAAACTTACCTCGGACGTCGAACTATCGAAACGATCAATTAATCAAGCACTTTATCTTTGCCTCGATCTCGATCTAAACCTCTCATTTCTTGGTCTATACACATTAAAATTCAATCCATTCAATCACCAAATCATTCATTTTAGTCCAAACACACATATTTAAGGCATTTTATAAAATAGTCCTCACATTTTCACATTTCGACACTTTAGTCCTTAATTCACAAAATCATCAAATCCATATAATTCCTTTTACATAAGCTTAGCCGAATTTCCCTTGTATTCATACAAGCCCACACATTTCATTTATTTCACATTTTAGTCCCTCAATTTACATTTTCTTAATTTAGCCTAAAAACACACAAATTCATCAAATCTCCAAAGACAAACTATCTTAATCAAACACATATCTTTCATATTTCACTATCAACTAGCACATAGCTCAAGCATTCATCAATGGATCATCATAAAACATCATCAATTCACAAAATTATGATATGGGCTTGATAGTAGACTAAGCAACAATCTCAAAACCATAAAAATCATCAAAAACCAATAAAAACATACCTTAAATTAAGCTTGGAACTAGCCGAAACTTAGAAAACCATAGATGTTTCTTTTCTTCAACACATTTGACCAACAAAGATGAATAATGGCCTATTTCCATGCTTTTTTGTTTTATGAAATTATGACTTAATTATTCATTTCCCATTTTACCCATTTATTTATCATATAAGACAAAATAACAATAAGGTTATTAAGTCATTTAACTATCCACTAACTTAATAATGAGTTATTTGCCTCATAACACCTCCACATTACAAAGACAACAATAATTTAAACACTCAACAATCAGCACACATCATTTTCACTTTATGCAATTAGGTCCTTTTTCCGTAATTTAACACACAGTCGATAAACTTACCACACAGACTATATCACATAGAATCAACTCCAAAGATAACATTAAAATATTATTTTGACCTCGTATTTGTGGTCTCAAAACCACTATTTTGACTAGGGTCTAAATCGTGTTGTTACATATAGACTCATAATCTTTTATATTTATGTTTTGATGCTTAATAAAGCACTTGGGAGCAATATAAGTGAAAAACGAGTGGAAATTAGAATATTGGAGCATTCCAGAAGTTCCACACATGCAGCAGAGTTTCACACGAGTAGACCACATGTCCATATGAGCCAAATGGGCGTGTGTCCAAGGTGTGTGGATTTTAAGAACCATGTGTACTAATAACTTAAAGTTGAGATTTTTAGGATTTTTGACACTATAATAAGGTATAAATAAGGAAATAAAAGAGTAAGGAAGCAACTATCATATGATAGCACGAAAATTACTTAAAGAACACCATTGAAGCCAATTTCCAAGCAATTCTCCATCAAGATTTAAGAATCCAATCTCATTTCCAAGGGAGTTATCATGAATTTCTTTTATTTTAGTGGTTATATTGTATTTTTGGTGTTTATTCTTGCAAGTATGATCTAATTCTATTAATACTTAGGGGGTATAAACCTGGATGGATTCTATTATTTGATTTCTCTTTTTATACAATAAAACCTTAGTCTCTTTGTTTTCAATTATGAATTTTTTTATTATTCTTGGATTAATAATTCTAAAGTGTTAATCCATATTTGATGTGCATAAGTCTGAGGTTGAATAGACCTTTATTGTGATTAGATCTTGCATAATTGAATGGAGTTGCATGCAATCCTAGAAATATGACAACACAAAATCTACTGGATTAGAGTCAAATCTAATAGGGGGATCCATAGAGCGAATTAATGCAATAATAGGGGTTCTAATTAGAAAGAAAATTTAACCAATCAATCTAGAGTTAGTTTCTCTTATGCTTGAAAGAGATATTAGCACAAATTTGGGATTTCTACGGATCAAAGAGCAAAGAAAATAAATTGCATAAATTAGATTGAGAATTATAGATGAAATCTTGGTGGATTCTTACCTAGGTATTGTTTTGTCACTTGGTTGTTATTTGACTATTTTTGTATTGTATTAGTGCATTCATTAGTTAATTTAAATAGTTTATTTTAAATTTTACTCAATCCTTTGAATTGTTAGGTTAAATAATAGATAGGTGATAATTACTAGTAATTGTAGTCCTCGAGGGAACGATATTTGTGCTCACCATAGCTAGACTATTAATTGATAGGTGCACTTTACTTAATCAATTTATTAGTTAGTTTAGTGGACATTAAGTTTTTGGCGCCGTTGCCAGAAACTAAAATATTAGGAAATTCTTATTTTGTTAATTTAACCATTTTTTATTTTATGTTATTTTATTTTTAGTTTAATTTTGATATATTGATTTGCTTTTATTTGGTTTTTGATAGGTTCTTTTAGTTTATGACTAGAGAAAACCTAATGGAACTAATAATTTTTTATAGTGAGATTGAAAGAACTACTCGCAGAAATCGAAGAGAGGTTAGAGAAACAAGGCAAGATCAACATCAAATTTTCATAGATAATCAAGAGATAAGAGACATTATGGTAGAAATGTATCCTCCTCCGTTGACTATGTATGATTACGCCAAGAAAACTTTGACTAGAGTGAGTCTAGTATCATTAGATCGACTGTTGTTGCAAATGATTTTGAGATCAAGCCGAATACAATTCAGATGGTGCAGTAGTATGTTCAGTTTGATGGGTTACAAGATGAAGATTCAAATGCACATCTAACAAATTTCTTAGAGATATGTGATACTTTCAAGATCAATGATGCTTTTGATGATGCCATATGCTTAAGGTTGTTCCCAATTTCTTTAAGGAATAAAGTGAAGCAGTGGTTGAATTCACTTCCACGGGGTTTCATCACTACTTGGGCTCAAATGAAAGATAAGTTCTTATTGAAGTATTTTTCACCAGCCAAAATAGCTAAGTTGAGGAATGATGTTTCTTCTTTTGCCCAATTTAAGCTTGAAACACTGTATGAAAATTGAGAGAGATTTAAGGATCTTTTGAGAAGATGCCCTCATAATGGTCTACCTTTATGGCTACACGTTCAAACATTTTATAATGGTGTGGATCAACTCAACTAGGAAAATAATTGATGCAATAGCTGGGGGAACACTGAATAATAAAACACCTGAAGCGGCCCAAGAGTTTAGTAAAGAGATGACATTAAATAATTATCAAGGGCAAGTTACGATAGTGAAGCCTACCAAGGCAACTGGTGTTTATGATGTAGATGTAGTTACTATGTTGGCAAGTCAAACTGAAGCTTTTAGTAGGAAAATATATGGTTTGAGTTTAGGTAAGCAGGTGACTCCTGTGATGCAATATGATGTGACTGGACCGGGTATGATTAGTTAGGAATGCTTACCTTTGAAGTCTAACATGGAACATGAGCAAGTTGAGTTTATGGGTAATAATTCCAGAACTCAGAATAGCCCTTATAACAATAAATATAACCCAAGATGGAGGAATCATCCAAGCTTCTCTTGGGGTGGTCAAGGGAATCAAAGATTACAACCCCTTCCAAGCTTTTATTAGCCTCACTAGTAAGAGAATAAGCCAGATCTTGAAGAGATGTTGGTTAAATTCATTTCAGTTTTTGAAACTATATTTCAGAACACTAAATTAAATTTGAGGAATCAACAAACATCTATTCAAGGTTTTGAGAATCAGATTGGTCAACTTGCTAAATTGGTTTTAGAGAGACTACAAGGCAGTTTACCCGATAGCATTGAAACCAACCCAAAAGAGAAGCTAAAACAAGAAGTTGTTAAGAAAGATGATGGGGTTGATGATAGCAAGAAAGAGCAAAAAGCCAGTGCTTAGAGAATACAAACCACCAATCACACACCCAACAAAGTTGGAGAAAGACTGCATGGATGATCAATTTGGTAAATTTCTTGAAATTTTTAAACAACTAAATATTAACTTACCTTTTTTGAAACTCTTTCGCAAATGCTCAAGTATACAAAATTCTTAAAGGAGCTTTTGACAAATACAAGGAAGTTAGAGGAGTTATCCATTGTGGAACTTAATGAGGAATGTTTAGCCATTATCCATAACAAGCTACGTGCCAAGCTTAAGGATCCAGAGAGTTTCACTATCCCTTGTTTTATTGGTAGTTTATCTATTGAGAAAGCTTTAACTGATTTAGGTGCTAGCATAAATTTAATGCCTTATAAAATGTTTAAGCAACTTGGTCTAAAGGAACCAAACCCTACTAGGATGAGCATTCAACTAGTTGACAAATCAATTATCGTAGGGGTATTGTTGAGGATATGGTTGTTAAAGTAGATAAATTTATATTCCCTGTTGACTTTGTGATACTTGACATGGGCGAGGATGTTGAGGTATGTAATAGCTCAAATTTCAGCGATGTCGAAAATAGTGGTTTGAGACCACCAAATCTAACAAATAAATTTGTATTTTATATTATTTAATATTTATGAGCCAAATGTAGCTTTTAAAAGATTTTTGAAATAGTAAATTATGTTTTATAAAGATTTATTTGGTCAAGAAATTGAGAAAAAGAGGTATTGAGATCTCGGTGTTATAACCGAGCCATAAATATTTTTATGAATATTTACAAAGTGTCAATAAGGTAGTATTAAAATTTTGTTAGAAAATTTTGACGTTCGGGTGGTTAATTAAATAAAAAGGACTAAATTGAAAAAGTTGTAAAAGTTACTAGAAGGATTAAATAGCTCAATTTTCAAATTAGAAAGGACCTAAAGTGCAAATAAGCCCAAAGGAGATGTTTTGGGTGGAAATAGCTGAGAAAAATCAGGAAATGGGTCAAAAATTAGGAAATGGGTGAAATAAGGGCAAAATTGAAAAACTGCCAAAATTAGTTAAATAAAAATAGGGCCAAATTGTAATATCTAGAATTCTCATCATTTTTCTTCATATTCATCAGCTGAAAAACAACCATGGAAGAGGGTTCAAGCTGGTTTTCATACTCTAGCTTCATGTAAGTTTAATTATTGCTTTCTCCTTAAAATTTCTAAGTTTTTAGACTTTTACAATTGGGTCCAACTTACTATGTCATTAGTTTTTGATTCCATGGCTAATTTTTAAAGTTTCTATGGATGAGTGCTAGAAGCATATGATGAATAAACATAGAATTGAAGCTTTAATTTTGATATATGATGATTTTATCAAGTAAAATTGATGGAAATTGACTTTAGGACCTAATAGTGAAAGAGTTTGGAATTAATGTCTAGTGCTAAAGTTTTGATTTCCAAAGGTTATGAAGTAGTTTAAAATGATAGAATAAATAATTAATTGATAAAATTTGCTCAATTGAGGGGTTAATTGAGCAAGAACTGAATTATATGAACTGTGAAATTTGGGGCAAAATGAAAATCAATATTTTGCACTAAAACAGTTTTGGACCGTAGCAGTAGTCTAAATTTGAAAAATCATTAAAAATTGTAGAAATCGAATTAGAGGATGAATAAAATATGAAATTAAATCTTATTGAGTCTAGTTTCTTATAGAAGAAACAATGTAAGCAATGGAGTTGTTAATCATGAGATATAATAAATTTTGTGAGATAAGGTCAGAATGATTTTGAGTTCCCTGTTCTGATTTTGGAAAATCATAAAAATTGAAGGAAAATAATTAGGGTCTTAAGTTTATATGTTTAAAATTCTGAATGAGTATATTTTTAAGAGAAACAAACAGGAACATCATCCGAATCCCTACAAGGAGATAATTTATTTTTAGTGAAGAAGGGCGGAACTGTCAGACATGAGAACATGGGTGACTTTAAAGAATAAATTATACTTATTAGCTAAACCAAAAATTCTGAAAATTTTATGTTAATAATATATGTGAGTCTAGTTTCAAATAAAATTAGAGGATCTTAATTTGGAGTTCTGTAGCTCAAGATAAAAATAATTTAGCGACTGTGATACGGATGGACAACTTGAATATCTATATAAGTAAATAGTAAAAATTATAGATAATGTTACTTACAAGTGTGTTATTTATACTAAGGATATGGATGGAGAGGAGGAGGAGGAACAATATATGAATGAATTGTGTATAAATTGATAACATGCCCAATTATAATCGATAAATGTAACATCCTGAATAGGGCCTATGCATTTCCAGTTCAATTGTATGAAATGACAAATTTCAAGTTCTATGAATAAATTTTTGATACTTTTGGAAACCTAGAAATGCATGAAAATGGAAATGAAAATGGAGATGGAAATGAAAATGGAAATGGAAATGGAAATGGACATTTTTGGAAACTTAGACATTTTTGGAAACTTAGACATTTTGGGAAACCTGAACATTTTGGAAACCTGAACATTTTGGAAACCTAAACATTTTGGAAACCTAAACATTTTGGAAACCTGAACATTTTGGAAACCTAAACATTTTGGAAACCTGAACATTTTGGAAACCTGAAGATGTAAGGAAAATGGCAAGTTCTGAGCATGTGAAAAGTTTAGGAAACTTAGAAATAAGTAGGAATGACAAATTTTAAAGCCCAAACTAGGAGATAAGGGCAAGAGGGCCTTAAAAGAAAAAGTTGGTGAATTTTGACACACAATCAGGCTTGGAAAAGTGGTCTAAAGTGTCACTTAGGGTTTATGGGAATGGCCTGAGTTCGAGTCACTTGGAAAGCAATTATTGAAGGTTTAATTTTGCTTCCCAAGGCTAGGGGTGGACTGACACTTGGTTGCTAAAAAGGAGAGAGTTTTATTTTATTAAAACTTGTCAAATTAAAGTGATAAATAAAGGATTTATTCTACTAAGATAAATGAGGAATTAAAGGATGGATTAAAGACTTTTAATTTAATTAAGTGATAATTAATGGAGATTTAATTATCACTTGGGAGAAATAGTGGCCAAGTTTTGGACTCTTGGTCTAGTAATTTCAGTTAAAAGAGGAAAAGAGAGACTTTTCTCTCATTCATTCTACTTGCCAAATTTTGCTCTCTCTTCCCTCTCTTTTCGAAATTTCCCTAAGCAAGGACTCCATCTTTTCTTTTCCTCCCTTTGCCATTGCTTAGTCAAAACCTTTCTCTTTCGGTCTCGGTTAAATCTCCATATGGGATCTCGTAACTCAAGCCAAGGAAACAAGTGATTAAAGGCATCAAGGTAAGGATTAGTCATTCAATTTTCTTTCTTTCTTTTCTAGTTGCCGAAAGTAAAAGGCCTAATCCCCATTCTTTTTATCATGGCCGAATATATAAGGGATCTCAAGTTTCCACAACTACCGAATACAAAGATCAAGGATTTTAGGTAAAGACAATTGATTCTTGTTCCTTTAAATCGTTTAATCAAGGTTTAAGATAATAACCTCTCTTATGTCTATGGCCGAATGTCAAAGGAGGAGTTTCGGGATTTCAGATTCGAGGAAATTAAGGTAAGACATATTCGGCCATAGGCCAATTACAACTTATTAAAGTTAGATCAGATCTAACATATGAATTTTAGGGATTTCGACAGATATTCAAGACAAAAAGGGAACTTTCGGGATTCGGAATCTATAAGGTAAGCCTCTAAAATATTCGGCCAATGGTTGTGAGAGTATCTAAATCAATTCCTTAATTTTTGAAAAGCCGAAAAAACTAACCATATTGAACTACAAGGTTGGCCGAATATCAGGTAGAGGAAAAACCAAACTTTCGGGATTTGTATAAACACCAAATCGACAGAGGTGAGTTTTCTTTACAAATCCTACTAGGATTTGGATTTGTTTAAGCCAAAAGGTTTATTAATGTGTTTTAATTGGTGGGCGAATATAGGAATTAATAGATCTAAAATTAGATCGGGATTCTCAAGGTCTCAAGAAATCTATTGCTTAAAGCAGTGTGTACCCTTACTATCCTTCGATATTTTATGGCTAAATATTTTAATATATGATATGAATAATATTGTGAATGTGGCTATGTACCACAAATGTGGCAAAAAGTACCTGTGCACGTTTCCTACTTCGATAGGATTGTGAAAATGTTATTTTATAACATGCGAATATATGTATATGAACATGAAATTAAGTTATGCATAATATATGAATTTTTGGGGCATTGGGTTTTATGTGAAAGGGGAGAAGCAGTGTTGACTTGGTCTCACCAACGAAGGTGTTGACTTGGTCTCACCAATGAAATATGTTGACTACGGTCACATTGCGAAATTTTGGTAACCGGTTACAATAGTGTCCAAAGACACAACGTATAATTTGATTATAGTGTCTAATGACACAACGATATGGGCGAATGCCTTTGATGGAGAGTAGCGGATGGAGGGTTGACTTAGTAGTCCCCACGGTGCAGCGAGTTGGTACGGGAGTGTAGTGGATGGCTAATTAGGATTGGGTTTGGGTTGCATCATAATTTCATTATTATATGGACTTGATGATTTGAACATGAATGCCCGATTTATTGAATGATAGTATTGTGTGCACATTGAGTCATTGACTCACCCCATTGTGGGAATTATTTTTTCGTGATGAGCGATGTGATTTGACGGTAGGTAGACCATGAGGTGGCCATGCTACATGCGAAAATTTCATTTAGCTTGGACTTAAATTTTATTTTTAGTTACTTTTATTCTATTTTGGGTTTTACTTGATGTAATAAGGCCTTAAGGCCCAAATGGATTATTCTTTACGTTGTTTCTTGTTAAGTTTCATGCTAAGAACTATATTGGATGTATTTAATTAAATGGGCTTACAAGATTAAATAAATGGGTTTCAATCTAAGCCCATTTCAAAATAATGGTTTTCTAAAACTTACAATTTTCTCTAAGTATCAAAATGGTTTTGAAATCGGTTTACTTTAGGAACATACAGATCCGTTCGGGCTCGTGGTAGGGTGTGGGGTGTTTCAATAAATGTTAAATTAGAAATGATATAATGTTTTATTTCGAATATTTACTATGAAATTGTGATTATCGTTATGATATAAAAATTGAATTTGTAAGTTCATAAGGTTGAATTTACATGTTTATTTGTGAATGATTGAATGATATAATGTGTTATTAAATATGAATTTGCTATGGGATTGTGAAAATTATGATAAAATGAAAGAATAAAGGTGGCAATTCAAATTAGGAAAAAAATGCAGGATTGAGTACGTTCGTACCGTGACATGTGATGAATTGATGAATAAGACCATGGTTGATCCATGGCAAAGTGTGAAACGCAGGTATGATATTAACTATACTGAGTTGTGAAACGTAGGTATGGTATCATCCATAATGAGTTGTGAAATGTAGGTATGGTATCATCCATACTGAGTTGTGAAACGTAGGTTTGGTATTAACCATACTGAGTTAAGAAACGTAGGTATGGAATTTCCCATACCAAGTTGTGAAATGTAGGTATGATATTTCAATGAGGAAAACCATACTAAGTTGTGAAATGTTGCATTGAGTAACGACGTACTCAAAATCGTAAGACGTTTCCTAATTTGATAATAAGTAATACAAGAGGAGTGAACCAAATGAAAGAGATTGAGTAGTTGTTAATGTTGAGCTCAACTATGTGAAGTATTATAACAATGGTCGTGAATGGCGGGGAACTTTAGTAAATGTTTTGTTATTGTTTGGAAATATTATGAAAACATACTTGAAATACATTGGTATATCTTGTATATGTTATTTGAGTTCATAATGTGGAAAGTAAATGTATGTGGAAATTTGAGATGATGGTATACGTACATGGAACCTATTGGTGGATACGTATATCCAAATTTATATGATAAATTTTAGTGAACATTGAAATTGGACTCAATAAGTGATTTGTCAATTTAAATTGTGATTGGCAGGAAGAGTTAGCGAGTTACATGTTTATGAATTGTTACACATATTTGTCTAAAATATGAGGAAATGATTGTACTTGATACATGGAAATATAAGACTGTGATATATAAAAACATGGAATATGTTTGATAAATGTGTTTATTCATAATTATAGAACTGTACACCTCAAGTGTACTATTTTTGTATAAATGATGTTCAAATGATTTGATGAGTAAAACTCAAATATGAAGTAGTTAGAAACCAAGATAAATTGTTATGAAAATGTATATGAAATACAGAGGTATGATTATTATATATGATATGAATACATAATGTGAAAAAGTATAGGTATAAGAGGAATTTAATAATAATTGAGCCTATATACATTTCTTGTTATTTATATGAAGTGTACGACTAACAAATGGTAATAAGTATAAGGCTTAGTTGAATATAGTAAATTGGTTCTTGACTGTATTAAATGTTAGTAAAGATATTGATGTTGGTAATGGTAAACTTGTGACCTTATATGGGAGAAAATTTTTGAGGGTAGGTGATGAAGAGGTTACTCTTCAAACACGTGATGTTATGCGAGTATCTAATTAACAAGATGATACTTGTTATCTTGTTGATTCTATTGATCATGTAGCTCAACATTCTTTACAAGAAATTACTCATAAAGACACATCAGAACTGTATATTTTTCAAGGTCATAGATGCTCGAGGACAAGTGAAAGGAGAACGTTGTAGCTCAATGAGCTAGATGAATGACAAGCAAATGCTTATGAAAACTCAAGAATGTACAAAGAAGTAACAAAGCAACACCATGATACTCATTTAAAGAGGAAAAAGCAATTCATAGTTGGAGATAAAGTGTTGTTATACAATTCAGGGTTACAAATGTTCCATGGAAGGCTTAAGATAAGATGGTCGAGCCCACTTGTGGTAAAACACATGTTTCCATCTGGAAAAATTGAGGTAACACATACTGAATATGACACATTTAAGGTAAATGATCATCGTCTCAAACTTTATCTTGGTAGTGATGTTGATAATGAGAAAGAGGAGTTCCAACTCCAAGATCTCGATTGATCATGTTTTCCATAGGGAAGTTGAGCTTTAGACTTTAAACATGCGCTTCTCGAGAGGCAACTCGAGCATTTATCTTTTATTTTATTTTATTTATTGCATGTGCTGCATATTTGAATTTTATGTTATTTTCTTTTTCTTCATTTTAGTTCTTTATTTTAAAAAAATGATGTTACTTGAACCACACGGGCTGGAAACATGGCCATGTGACCCACACGAGTTGATGACATAGTCATGTGAATACTGGAGCATAATTTTATCTTAGCGAAATCCATATGAGCTGAAGACATGGCCGTGTGATCCACACGGTCCAACGACATGGCCATGTGGAGACTGGGGACGATTTATTTCCTTCACTATATCCTTTTTCATTTTTCTTTTTATTTTGCTTTCTTTTTATCTTCCTATTTTATTTTAATTTCTTTTTATTGTTGCAAGGATAACTTCATTTAACTTCGAATCTATAATGCTTCAAGATTTCACACTCTCCATCCATTCATCCCAATTCAGGGCAATTTCAGGTTCTTTCCTTATTTTATTATTTTCTTTTGTATATTGTGTTTACCTTTGTTCGTACATTGAGAGCAATGTACATCTTAAGTGTGGAGATGATTTTATACTTTCATTCAACTTAATCCTTAAAGTATTGCATGTTTTCTTAAGCAATTTTCTTAATTTTTGCATGAGAGTTATCTTTTCTAAACCTAGATTTTTTTCGTTGCTTTTGCTTTGTGATAATTTGTACATTTTTATGCATTTTTATTTATATTTTAATGCATGAGAGAGTCAAGCATGATAAGCTATTTTTAGAAAAAATATTTTAGGATTTCTCCCTAAATTTAATAACTTTCTTGAATTATAACTTTATAAGTTTTGACATCAAAACCATAACTTTGTGAGCTTTTAAGCCTTTAGAGCATCCATCCTATTATGCTCATGTTATTTTTTGGTTTTGAATGTGTCTGTTATTCTAGAACTTGCTTTTGTTATGCATGTTAAGACCACATTAATGATTTGATATTTTGAGATGATAGAGACACTTAGGATTTAACCTACCCAGCCTTTAAATAACCTACCCACTTTATTGCCCACTATTAAACCCTTTTGAGCCTAATCTCTTTTTGTTCATTTATCACCCACTCATTTTAATCCTTAAAACCCCATTAATCTTTGAATTACCCTTTTATTGCTTTCCTTTAGTCAAGATTAGATTTTGGTAAGTTGCCTAATTATTTTCGATCATTCATATTGCTGAATTTTTCTTTACTTCCAAAAAAAAGAGAAAAAAATGGAAAAACTTTGGGCTATCTTGTTCAATTATGAGATCACTTTTCATGCTATAAGCCCAATTATATTGTTTGTTGAGCTTAAATAATCACTTTTATATTTTGTATAAAGGCTCAGTTCAATTAGTTATTTATTATTCATGTCAAGTCTTTGCAATTCAACATGTTATTCTTTTGGTTTGGTAACTCAACAATTCAACTCTCGACTGTAATTACCTTGTATACATTTCCATACCCTTAACCTTAGCTCCATTACAACCCTTGTAAAGACCTCTTGATATTTATGTCATCTCATATTTGTAGTGGTGGAGATTTAATTCTTAAGCAAGCTTATGGTACTAACATTCCTCATTTCACTACTGAGTGCATATTAATTAATTAGAGTTTAAACACTTTAAGTGCTTTGAGTGAATCTAGGAGGATGTTAAACCTTGTTGAGTTTATATTTCAAGTAATTATTAAGGTAGAGGAGACTCTTATGTTTTATGCATTAACGTTTTTGCTTGGATTGCTTATGCTTTTTACTATCATTTTAGTTTAAATATTTAATGCATGATAGTCTATTAATTATCTTAATACAATATAAATTAAAAGTTAACAAAGTAACATAAAAAAAATTTAAAAATTCATCAGCGTCGTCGACCCGAATGTGTGCCACAACCTGTTGGTTGTCAGTTGCGAGGATGATTTCTTTGTAGTAGGGGTTTAAGCTCCTCATCTTCTTCATCTTCACCTCTACCTCTACCTCTATCTTCATCTTCATCTAGTTCCTCCGTGCTTGAGTGTCATGTCATCCTAAGTTCCCATCATATAATGTCCCTTATATTAACAGGTGGTTACGAAGATGATCCACCTTAGTAGAACAATGATGCTAGGGGTGTTTGCGACACTATCAGTGGATAAGTGTATGGTGTGGCATAACCCGATTGTGGATAGAATGTTGGAACAATCGGCGATGGTAGACACATTGGTGTTGTTGTTGACATCGGCATGTAATATAATCATCGGGATGGAGGTGGTGCAAAAAATATACTTGGAGAAGGTGTTGATGCATGATATGATAGTGTATAATGTGGTGCTTGTGTTAAAAAATGGGGTTAGTAAAAGCACCAGAAAAATATGGACCATACTACTGAGAGGTTATGCAACCATTGGTGCCTCATGTAAGGTTGGAGCTAATAAAGACTCGAGACATGTACTCTTCACCTAGGATTCATGTGGGGTCTTCTTGGCCTCTTACGACCACGTTGCCTACTTCTTTCCTCCTCCAGTAGTAGATATGGCTTACCGTGAAGTCTAAACCATGTCATGTAATCTGACGAGGTCGTCAAATCTGGTGGGAGAATTGGTTTGCGCATAGGTATGAAATCGTACCTATTCTCTCAAATGTAGATATATTTGGCATGGAATTTACGCCAATCTTCATCGATTCTCCCCTACAAGTCGATCTTGTGCAATTCATTGAGCTCCTAGGGTGATAGCGGAATACTTTACCTCAACTCAAACTGATGCATCACTTGATTGTATTCGTGCATCTTAACCGTTGAAAAAATTATCAATGGCACATTGACGTACTAGATATTACGATTTGCCAAAAATTTGACCAAGATGCATTCTTGAATTCTCGGATCAATGTATGACATCCAATCAAACTGCACTACGAAATTATAAATTTTATTATGTACCTAATATTAAATTTCAAATGCCTATGTAAATATTATATAATTTAAAATTTCAATAACTAAACTTATCTTCCTATCGTTGATCTAACAATAGTCGGATATCTTCGAGCTCATCCGTTATACCCATATGACTTACGTCATTTTTCCACCTATTCAAATAATATGTTATTTAAAAAATATAATAGTGAAAAAAATATTATGATAACTATATTATCAAATGAATTTTACCTTATTATGAATGAGAATACATAAAGGTACGTTTACTTGGGGATGTAAAAATGGTAGCCGATACCATGCCCATGACTAAAGAAGTAGTATGCAACCACTAGTTTTAATTTTTTGTGGTTCCATCGCCCAACACATCTCTTGGTATAATGTCGCCAACATAATTGATCCCTAACTAAGTCACCCCGCTTCTTTCAAGTCGACTAGTTGTAGTTGCCACCTTAAATGTACTAGATTTTGAGATTTATCTGGCATTAGAAGACCCTCGATCAAGCTCAGGATGAATGTTCGCGTGTACTTTTTGCTTTCAACGGCACTAGCAGAGTGGCCAATATAATTGAAATTGGTTTCTAACCATTTCATCTATATCCGCTACCACTAAACTTGTCTAACACATTGCCTAATAGTTGCTCACAAATTGCACTCCAATCTCAATGCCCGTTACCCCCATAACGACTACCACATTTATCGATAAACCAAGTTGTAAAGCTACATCCTCGAGTGTAATTGTACACTCCCCGCACGGAAGATGGAATGTGTGTCTCGAGTCTCCATCTTTCCACCAAAGTGCTGATAAGTGTGGGATCTAATTTAGTCCCACCAAGCATATGAGACACGTACAAGAATGCTTCCTCTTGCAAGTGTTATTCAATAACATGCGATACCCTTGCACTTAAATTATATATGTACGTCTCTATAATTCGATCTTCGGTCTAATTATATAAGCATAAAAAAATTATAAAATTAATAATGTTAATCCCCTTGTCTGACATTTAGAGTAATACACAATTAAGTAGGATAAAATGATCTATTATTGTCATTTTATTCTAACAACAATAACAAGTTAATATAGTCTAAGTGTATGAGCAGTTGGGTTATGCTATAAGAGTGAATAATTTAATTTAAATAGCTATCTTGTTGAGATTATTAATTAGAGTCGAGATTTTTTTAGATTACAAAGATGTCAATGGATTAAAATAAAATTATTCTTCTACATTTTAAAATTTATCTTTAATGTATATAATACTTTTTTTTTTGAAATAATAACCGACAGCCTTTTATTGAATTAAAAAAACAATAGAAAATGTTATTGGGCCTTCTGGTATTAATTGACCATCAGGCTTTTAGCTAAAGCCAAATTGAAAACCGACAAAAACACCTAGGAGACTAAAATGAATAATTGCTATGAAAAAGGAAACTAGGGTATTCATTGATCTGGATTCAATTACAGCTGGGTGGCATTTCTCTCTTGTCTTTTCATTTTCAGCATTTCCCATCTATATCAGACATAGCTTCTCCAATCTTCTCATCTGCTATCTGTTTATCTTCTCCTTCTCTATACCAATCTTAGTCTAGCCTCTGTCTCTATCTTCCTTCCGGGCTTGCTTGAGGAGTATGGTTTTCGTCTCGTCTCAGGTACGGTGTTGCATCTCTTTTAATCGCTTCATCTACTACTTTGTGAGCCAACACGTTTTCGTTTCTGTGAATGAATTGAAATCTGATATCTTGAAATTGTTTCGCTTCTTCTTGAATGTCACTGATAATCGCACTAATAACAGACTTGTCCTTCTTTATTGTTTTGCATTTCTGTATCACCACACGCGAGTCTCCTTTTATCATGACTGAGTTGATCCCCATTGAGATACCTAATCTGACTGCATGAAGCCCAGCATATGCTTCTACTGCAAAAGAGGAAGGGACATTTAAATTTAAAACTGACTTTGTGTTTATTATTTCTCCCATTCTGTCAAGGACCACTAGACTAGCCATCGATTTGGCTTCTCTGCACCTGAAGGCCGCATCGAAGTAAATTGTTACCCCTGAGGTTGGCTATTGCGGTTCTGTACTCCTGCATGTGTTTAAGGTACTCTTCTTTTCTCTAGCCCTTCAATCTCAGCCAAATATCTTCGTACTTTTGATGCTAGATCCCTTACCGAATCTAATTTACCTTTGTGTATGAATCTGTTTCTCGACCCCCACATGAGCCAGACTTTACAGCAAAACACCCGGCTTTGTTTATAGTTGCTATTCGTGAAAACCCACGTAAGCCAATCTCTAAAATTTTGATTCATCTGATCATTGATCCGGAAATATCTAACAACTACCATAACTCTCTTGTAACAGGACAAAGCCGAAACACATGGCCAATATCCTCTTCTCCAGTTCTACATCTAGGACAAACAATATTTTCTGCTATTCTTTTTGATCTTAGATTGACTAGGGTAGGCAAGTAATTCCATGAAGCTTTCTAGATTGTAATTAATATCTTTGATGGGAGCTGAATATTCGAGTTTTAGATCACTGTATTAATAGGTGACTAGGATCTAGATTAAAATTTTTTAGATCGAGCTCCTCCTTCCATATCGAAAGTCCTCTCTGGGTTTTTCGCTGTATTAATAGGTAACTAGGATCTAGATTAGACACACTCTGTAATAGTTTGTATCCATTACTACTTCTCTAGCCCAACCGAGAATTCACCGGTAAGTGAAGGTGAGCTCCTCCTTCCATATCTGAAAGTCCTCTCCTAGATTTTTGAAAACCAAGCCAATGGGATTCGATCTAGGATCTTTTCTAAGAGAATTGCTTCCATATTTGATATCATTGAAAAGGTAGAATTTACCAAATCTGTTTTCCACATTTTATTAGAAGCATCAAATAATTCAGACACTAACTCAATTTGATTATTGTTTCTACCTCTTCTTTCTTCCACCACCTGTCTTGGTATCCATTGATCTTCCCATACTCAAATTTCAGTCCCCCGCCCCACTCTCTAGCCCAATCCGCTGTGAAGCAGACCCTTGGCCGCCCAAATACTCCTCCAGGTAAGTGAAGGTGAGTTGCCTAACTGAGCACTAAAAAAATCTAAATGTGGAAAATACTTAGTTTTAAGAACTCTCGCTAGTAAAGAATTTGGATAACAAATCAATCGCCACCCCTGTTTAGCAAGCATGGCGATATTGAATTGGCTCATGTTACGAAAACCAAGACCTCCACATTCCTTGAAGATGCATAACTTTTTCCACGCACACCAGTGTATGTCCTTTTTCCCTTGCCCTTTCTGCCACCAAAATTTGGCCATGATATTTTCAAATTCATCACACAATGTTTTAGGTAACAGAAAGCATGCCATCGAATAAGTTGGAATGGCTTGCAAAATGAATTTTATAAAAACTTCTTTTCCTCCCTGTGATAAATGTCTTATGCTCCAATGATCTATTCGTTGCTTAATTCGGTCTTTCAGTACCTGGAACGATTCCTTCTGCTTCCTTCCCACGATGTTGGGCAATTCTAAATAACGCTCTGGATCAGTTGAACATCTAACGCCTAAAATTCTGCCCACCAAATTTCTGTCATAATCTGAAGTGTTCTTACTGAAAAAAATAGTTGATTTATCAAAATTTGATGCATTGCCCTGAACACCTCCTTTATTTTCTCAGTATCTCCTTTAAAACTGTAGCTTCCCTTTCAGATGCCTCACTAAACAAAATACAATCATTTACAAATAATAAGTGTGATACTTGCGGCCCACTCGTACTAGCTTTAACCCTTTTTAACAACCCTTCCTGCATTGCAAGGCGCATGAGGCTAGATAAACCCTCCACACAAGAGAAATATGAAAGGACTAAGCGGATCTCCTTGATGTAATCCTCTTTTCGGGTGAAAAAAATCTCCTTTTCATCCATTTACAATCACCGAACACCTGACAGGGTTTAAACACTTCATGATAGTTTCTACCCAGCTAGAAGCAAAACCCATTCAAATATGACATCTTCAACAAAATTCCACTCAACTCTATCATAAGCTTTGCTCATATCGAGCTTCACAGCCATAAATCCTTTCCTACCTATTCTTTTTGTTTTAATGTGTGAAGGAGTTCATAAGCGAGCATTACATTATCTGAAATCAACCTTCCAGGAACAAACGCGCTCTGAGCCATGTTTATGCACTTCCCAATAACCCCTCTTAGCCTATTTGCTATGGCTTTCTCCATGATTTTATATAAGACATTATAAAGACTAATTGGCCTGAATTGTTTCATATTAATAGGATTTGCAACTTTTGGCATAAGAACTATGTTTGTAGCATTTACCTACTTAATTCTTTTGCTTCATTCAAATTTTGTAGACAAAATTTGCTAACTGCATCACCAACAATGTGCCATCATTTTTGGTAGAATAATGCTGGCAATCCATCTTCCCCCGAAGCTTTTGTAGGACCCATTTCAAATGTTGCTGATCTAATCTCTTCCTTTGTGATCGGCTCCATAAGTTGATAATTGTCCTCTTCTATTATACAATTCGTAATTCCTGACAATAGATGCTCACTTCTTCCCCTTTCTTTAGATCGAAAAAGCTTTTGAAAGTAATCTCTCGCAATGTCTGCTATGTCTTGGCTGACTTCTGTTTCTCTTCCGCTCTCATCTTGCAACATGTGAATTATGTTCCTTCGTCTTCGCTGTGTGGCTTGACAGTGAAAAAAAGCAGTATTCTAGTCGCCATATTTTAGCCAATTTATGTGCGCTCTTTGTTCCCAATAGTGTTTGTCCTTGTCAATTTCCAGATTCAATTGAACTTTAGTATCAATCAACTCAGCCAGATTGTTGTCGTCTCTCTTTGCATCTAGGAAATCTGCTAATATATCAGTTAGAAAAGCCTTTCTCTTCTTTCGGTCAGCTTGTATTCGACTAGCCCATCGTCTCAACCCATTCTTTAAGTCATCTAATTTCATCAACAAATTACCTGAAGATGATTCCCAAATAGTCTTAACTTCCTTTTCAAATGATTCCTCCATTGTCCACCAGGCTTCAAATCTGAAATCTATCTCCCTTGCCTTATGATCTATCTTTTTCGTGTTTACTAAAAGTGGGCAATGATCAGAAAAAGAATGAATTAAGTGTTGAGTAGAAACGTTAGGAAATCGTGCCACCCAATCTTGATTTGCAACTCCTTTGTCAAGTCGCTCTCGTATGTTTGTATCCGATAAATTTTCTCTTTCCCATGTGAACCATCTCCCCGAAAAGCCCATATCCATGAGACCACAATCTGAAATTGCCTTTTAGAATGCCTTCATTCTTCTTTCATCTTTAGGAATCCCTCTTTTTTTCTCTAACCCGTACATAATCTCATTGAAATCTCCACAACTAGCCATAGAACCCTCTCTTCTATGTATAAGTTCTTTAGATCAGCCCATGAATTATTTCTATCATGTTTATATGGAGATCCATAAAAACTAGTAAACCTCTATTTTCCCCTGGAGTCATTTTCATCAACCTCTACATCGATATATCTTCTTGAAAACTGTCGAAGTTTAACACTCACGTCTTTCTTCCATGCCAAACATAATCCACCTCTTGTACCCTCTGGATCAACTTCAATCCCATTAATATATCCACAACTAAAACGAATTCTTTCCATTTTACTTTTTCTAACTTTTGTCTCTATAAATAAGACCACTTGGGGGTTTTGTATCTTCAGCATATGTCGAAGTCTATTAACTGATTGTGGACCCCCCAATCCACGAACATTCCAGCTTAACAGTTTCATTGCGTCTGGTCGGCTTGCCTCTTGGCAGCCGCCGATATAAAGTAGGTACCTTTCGAATCCCTCCTATTTCTCCTTATCAAATTATTCTCTTTTTTCTAAAACTGTCCTCCCCTCCATCTCCCCTCTCGCTCACTTTTTGCCTTCCTCACCAATTAAGACCTCATCCTTCAGATCATGTTCCATATTAGAAAGACTTGCATCCAAATTTTGAATGACCCCGTATGATTTCCCAAAATTTTTTGACCATTCAAACTAAACCCCAACACTGGATCAATTGACTTTCTATAGCTCCCTGTTTTGTTTTCCCTGGTCCAAGCTCTATTTCCGTTTGTGTGAGAACCAGCATCATCAACTTTCCACTTCCCAACCTCTTCCTCTCTTAGTCATACACTATTTGGTATTACCACCCTCCATGGTTGAGCCCATAGTGTAGATCCCATCCCATCTCATTAACTTCCACCCCTAACATCATTTTTACTTCACAAAAAGAATCATTATGACCCAAACGCCCACAGAAGAAACAAAATAGAGACAGTCGTTCATAGCGAAACTTGACATATGAGCGATTCCCGCAAAACAAAATTTGTTTTCTCCTCTTCAGTGGACGTCTTACATCAATCTTGACTCTTATCCGCATGTAATTTCTATTTTCTTTACCTAGAATTGACCCATCATATTCACAAATTCTCCTATAAAATTCCCCAATTGAACTGCCAAGTTTTCTGAAAATAAACTAATCAAGATTTCATGTATTTGAACCCAAAAAGGTGCCAGTGAATAAAGGGCTATTTAGCGGATCTTCCCCCCCCACTTTAACTTGTGTAAGATTAACAGATGATTATTAAACGTCCATGGGGATCCTTTCATCACCCTTTCTAAATCCATGATGTGATAAAATTGAAACATATATCTCTTCTCGCCCAGATCCCGAATATTCACTGCTCTGAGAGGATGCCACAGATTTGCCATAGTGTTTTTCATAGCAAGAAAATAGATAACACTAGCAGTTAAAAAACACCCTACTAACCTAAATACTTCTTCTCTCCCTTCGTCACTCTAATCGACTTGGATCTGTAAAATTTCATCTTCTTCAGCGATTGATAACCTTCCTAACTCTTCTTCCATTTATTGCAGGTAAAGCCTTCAAATGAAGAAATCAAGATCTATAGAAGCCGTTTAACCTCTTTCAGCCATAGAAATTAGAAAAAACAACAAGAAAACCTAGAAAAATAGCGTGCCAAAAAGCAGACCAGAGACGTGCCAGAGAGGCAGACTAATCCTCAAAAGCTAATACTTACTTTTAAATATTCTAAAAAATCATATAATGTCTTTCTTTTATAATAATCAATATTATTGTAGAATTATAATTTATTTTACTAAACATGATATAAAAAATTAAGATGCCGAACACGTAAAAAAAGAGATTTATAGTTTCTTCTAATTACAAGATAATGTAATTACTATTCTAATAATTACACTTTTTACAATTAATTTTAGGTTTGCAAATAAATCAATACAAAAGTAATTTAATATTTTAATTTATAATTAATTTGACCAATTTATTCTACGTTCCATTTATTTAATTTGGCTTAAAATATAGATTGTCCTTAAATTTGGAAACTTTCTCAAATTGGCCTTAGATTTTTTTTGGATTGCATTGGTCCTTAAGGTTGACATCTGTTACACAAATTGGTCCCTATGATTAACATCGTTAGTTTTAAAACAATTAGGTGACTTGGCCAAAAACGGAGATGACATGCAAACAAGAGAATGGCATGTGTTTTCAACTTTAATTATTTTAAAATTGAAAAATCAAAATAAAAAATAAAAATTTTTTCAAAAATATAAGAAATATGTATTATAAAATTCAAAAATTGAATATATATAATTCAAAAAATAAAATTAAAAAGTACAAATCAATAATTCAAAAATATGTTGAAAATTTAAAAATAAAAATAGTTAAAATTTTAGAAAATACAAAAAATTGAAAATATAAAAATAAAAAATAATTTGAATTTTAAAGGTTATAAAAATAAAAAAATCAAAAAAGTTTATCAACATTGACTGGACGCTGATCCAATGTTGATCAATGTTGACCTTGTTTTATTTATTTTCTATTTTCTCTAATTTTAACAATACTTTTTTTTTTTTGGAATTATCAAAATGCTTTTTGAATTTTTTTAAAATTTAACTAAGTTTTTTTTGAATTATATATAAGAATGTCTTGAATTTTATAATTTATATATTTCTTATATTTTCTAAAAATTTTAAAGTTTTTCTGGAATAATTAAAGAGGAAAACACATGTCATTTTCTTGTTTGTCCACATGTTACATTCTAATTTGATCTAGTTGTAACAACCTTATTGTCATTGGTGTCAGAAGATTGAATTGAGAAATTTGAGATTTCAAATTGGGAAGTTGGTAAGTTGAATGTAAGACTAATAAATAGAATCAAATAGTAATGTACTTAATTTGTAAAATAGTCCAAGGACTAAATTATAAGGTGAATAAAGGAAGAAAATTTGATTGAAGCTTTGTGCATGTCCTTGATGAGTAAATTACCATGTCCTTGAGAATAAATATTCCTAAAATCAAGCTAGTGGCCTTGCTTAATCATGGCCATAGGATTCCACTTATGTAATTATATTATGACGAGAGCCATTAATTTTAAGGTAATTTTTAATTGAAAATTTATGTTAGCGTGATCATATTAGTGGAAAGAAAGAGAAGAAAACTTAATACTCTTCTTCTCCATTCGGTTAAAACAAAACAAAGGAAAGAAAAACATCTCCTTCAAGCTCTCACCACTGCTGTCACCACTATAGCTGCTCTCAACATTGTTGTGACCACTATAGCTATTTAGTAGGTTTTCCTTCTAAATTTTAGTTGAAATTTTAATGAATAATGCTACATAATGAAAGCCCATATGATAAATCTAAGAATTAATAAGTTTTTAAGTTGGATTGCATTGTTAAAAAGCTCTAAAACATTTGATTAAGGTAGCTTAAAATTCATGCATGAATGGGTTAATTAAATTAGGTAAGATCATGCTATAAGTATGATAGATGGTAGTGAAACAAACAAACATGAAATATTAGAGATCTAATTGAATAAATTAAAAGTTGTTAGAAATTTGTGTGATAAAGTGGAAGGTAGAGGTCCCTGTACTATACTAATTAAGTCGGATCTAAATTTGATCGGATATATTGTGCAATATGGATGTTTCGAATATTAGAGTTGTAAATGACTAAATTGAATTGAATGCATTCATGTTTGATTTTGTTAAAATTGTGTGATTAATAACGTTTCTATAATTGTATTATTGAACGTAGCCAAAAATGACGCAGGAATGTCAAAAACTAAAAAGAGAGAGGAAAAGATGGACGTCGTATAACTTTTGTGGTTTGTGTTTCTATAATTCAATTTCAATAATATGTTCTTAGTCTAGTAAGTCCTTATAAAATAATATGTAATTAATACCGATGTAATCATATTTTTCCCAAAAACTTTGAGAGGATGAATTTGATTTTATAGTTCTTCAATCAAGTATGAATGGGCATAATAATAATTATATACATACATAAAAGGATTGTGATTTATATATACATATATGTTTGATATAATTGTATATATAATATTGAGACTTTAATATTATATTGAGTTGTGTTATGATGGGCATAATAATAATTATGTCTTATTAGATGATGTTAGACGTAGTTTGGATATAGTTGACATTTCATAAGATCATCGTTATTGGTGGTTTATTAACCCCAATTTTCAAAAGGTCATGAGTCCCAAATCCCAGAAAGTCGTAGACAGATAGTAAAAGTCATCGTTACCAGGTAACCTGGGGTGGCAAAATAAAATAGTTCCAATTCTTAGAGGGTCGTGGTCTTACTTGTTATATAAAGATCTGAGTATCCGTTCTAATGTCTATCATCAGTCAATAAGGGGCCAAAATGAGTATGCAATGAAATTGATATTGAAATGAGAAATGAATAATAAAATGAGAAAAAGATAGTGATGAGTTACAGTAGTATATAATAATGTATTTGATATTATCTCTATATATTTGTTTTAGTTTAATCTTATTACATTGTAATTGAATTATATTAGCACTACTGAATATTAAATATTTAGTACAAGTATGTTTGTTTCGTGCATATCTCTCGAACATGAATAGATGTACACTTAAAATTTATTTCTGTGCACATCTCTTGGACGTGGGTAGACGTAGACTTAAAGTGGTCAAGGATTCAACTCAACAGCTCAGTTCGGAATCCACTTGATGATCTCTTTTGTATGTATATATGAGTTTGAGTTTATGGTGTATACTTAGAATATTTATGGTGTGGAATAGAATGTGCATTTTATTATGTTTGATACATTGGCCTTAATGGTTTATAAAGTTGAATCTCATCATTTAAGTTAGTTAATATAACTTTGGATGTGATAATTGGTGGCTTAGGTATTGGTGTATGAATTTCTATGATTAGATGTTTGTTGGTGTTATACATGTCAAATTGAGGATTTAAGATTAAGGTAAAATTTAGGAATGATACAGTTACAATTTGGTATGTGTTGAATATATTTGAAATTGAACATTTTGGGTCATTTTACCATTTCTCGAGATAGGAAGAACATGTCTTGAGGCCTCAAGAGTAAAAATAGTACTATTTGAATTGTTGAGAATGATCTATGTTTTGAGACTATTCTTTCATGTCTCAAGACAATTGGATCTAAGTCTTGAGACAGAATGGCATATGTCACGAGACAAGGAAACATCGAATCTAAATAAAATTTGACCTATTCTAGGTTTCAAGACAAACAAACATTGAAGCAAAAATAGGAAAGCAAGGGAGGTTTGTCTCGAGACATAACATAGAAATTTAGAAAATTGAGTTTGGATTCGAGCCCTAACTCTGAAATTAACTCGTATAATCATGTAAATTGATGAAATGAAATCAATGAGTGTATAAATGCATTCATATGAATTATTTTGATTATTGAATTTAATGTATTTGTGTTCTAGTAGCTTGAGTTGCTTCACCAACGTAATGTAATATCACACATTCGGATCAGGTGATTGGGTCGTTGTGGGGTGTTACACACATTTCAAAAACTAATGATAACTAATCATAAAGATTAATTTGAGTAATAAATGCCAACCTTAAGGACTAAAATGATTAAAAAATAATGTCTGGAGGCCAAATGGAGAAAAATATCAGAGTCAACCCATTTAAATTATTCGTGTGATCAATTTTTCAAATAAATTAAAAATAACTAATAAATTATTAGATTTAGTCTGTCAGTGGCACATGCCATTGACTTGGATGGGTGAAGACGTGGGAAAGTGAACTGTTTTTGAGAACGATTATTAAAAAAAAAAAAATGCATGCAAGGCATGCTCTTCTAAGTAACTTTAAATTAATAAGGAAAAATATGACTTTCAACTCTTAGTAGAAGACAGAGGATTTCACAATTTAATATTCAACTTAAATTTGACCTAAGAATTTCCATGTTCACCATATAAACAACACTCAAATCTAGATGTTTTACCCAACAAGTATTTGCTTGTTTATTATTAATTCCGAAAGAGAGAGAAAATGATTAAATAATAATACAACGTAACAATCAAAATGTTTAAACTTTCTTATTCTTCATGCTTGATTATTGGAATCTTCAACTGGATTTTAGTTATAAAGCTCAGGAGCAAGACGAGGTGAGACCAGTGCTTCAAGCGGGGTAGATTTAATGTTGGTCAATCCATCGGTGCCAGTCAAGTCAATCAAACCATTGGATGGCGTTGAGAAATCGAAGGCGTGCAAGAAATTAGACATGGTCAAGTACAACATATGAAGTGCAAACGATGTACCAGGACAGCTCCTCCTACCACTACCAAAGGGCATCAATTCAAAATGCTGACCCTTAACATCGATATCTTTGTGGGTAGTGAGAAACCTCTCGGGCTTAAATTCCAATGGTTCCGGCCATTTTTTAGGATCCCTTTGGATCTTGTGAAGGTTTATAATCAACCGAGTGCCTTTGGGGATGTCATAGCCTCCAATGGAACAACTTTCACTGAGCTCACGGGGCGCTGAAAGGGGTGCAGGTGGATACATTCTTAATGTCTCTTTAACTATGGCTTGGATGTACACCAATTTGCCGATGTCTGTTTCATTCACAAACCTTTCCCTTCCAATATGGGTGTCTAGTTCTTCTTGAGCCTTTTTGAGTACATGAGGTTTGTTTAACATTAGGGAAAGACCCCATATTAAAGTAACTGTTGTGGTGTCACTGCCTGCTAAAATCATATTCTGCAATGTGCAATTTTCATAGTTTTTAGAACTTTAGAACTTGATTAATGGAGAAATAAAATTTGGAAAAAAAAAAAAGAGAGGAGAAAGATTATACCAGGGAAGTGGCTTTGTTGATGGTGTCAGCATCATAACCTGCAAGACTTGCACCTTTAAGAACAGAGTTCATTACATCCATGAAATCCTTCTCCCTTTTATTTTCATCCCAATGTCCACCCTTCCTATGGTCATCTAGCCATCCCCCGGAAATTTCATCCAACTCTTTAGCAGTTTTCTTCATCTTCTTCTCATAGCCGCCAAAATCCAGCCATCGGAGGAAAGGGACTGCATCTCCCAGCACAAACATCCCTGTCAAGTGAAAGAAATCTCGCAAAGCCGTACGATATCTCAACACTTCTTTCTGGTCCTCCTCCGCACCAACGCTGTACCTCTTCCCAGCAACCGTCCTCATAATAACGTTCAAAGTCAAGTCCGAAAAGTGTTTCTTCATCTCAACCAACACCTTACCAGAGCCATCTTTTTTGTCAGCCCAAGTATTATATAATAGTTTCATTGAGCCTTCTATCTCCGAGACAAAAACTTTCTTGAGTTGATCGATCCTGTGATTGGATAGCACCTCCAACATTGTTATTTTGCGCATTTCACGCCAGAATTGTCCGTAAGGAGAGAAGCCAAACATGGCATAGTTGTAACCCAAGTGTTCAGCGGCGGCAAATTCGGAACGGGAGGAAACATACATATCATTGACAGTGAAGATTTCCTTGGCTACATCACTCGAATTCACCACCAGGGCTGGATGAACACCGATCCGGATCATGTAAGCAGGTCCATATTTCTCACCCAAGTCTCCCAACGATTCATGAGGGGCCTTGGGTCCCCCTAACAGTGGGAGGTGACCGATTATTGGCCATGCACCGGCTGCTACCGGTGGAGCTTTGGCACTGCTTCCTGAGCTAGACTTTTTGAATTTGGTGAACAAAAACAGTAGCGTAATACCTAAGACTAGTGCATAACCAAAAATGGAGAGATCAAGATCCATCACTACTTTGATTATAGGGAATTTAAGAAGTGGATGGGCATGAATTGCTTTTTGCACATATAAATAGAGCTGGGGGGTTGCCTAGTCGGTCAAGCTTGTCATTGTGGAAATTGAAGAATTTTTATTCTATTTTCGTTAATTAAATAATGCTCGGGCATCCATGTTTGAACTGCAGTAAAAAAAAGTACAACAATTTTATTAATAATAAGTCACTCCCCAAGTATCATGAAAATAGGAACAAGTTTTCAAAACCTTTATCAATGTATTACTTTTAATATTGCAGTTGAAATTTGAAGTAAATTGAAATCAAATAATTTAACTACTCGATTGAGTTTTAATTTGAGTACTATTATTATTATTAATATAAAAATACATAAATTTAAATATATTAAAATATAATTTTCTCTTATTTAAGAGTTTAAGAAAAATTATAAATGTTTTTAAGTACGATATAAAAGAACAAATATAATAATAACTGTAATGAGATTCATGTTGAAAACTCATGTGAGGCTAAAATGGTTGTTCCATTAGTTCAATAATGGCAACCAAATTAAAGATAGAAGGGTTTGTCTTTAGCTCTCTGTCTTCTTTTCTGATTCTTGAATGCATTTGGTTGGTGCCGGCGGGGTCTTCTTTGGCGGCCCTTCTTTATTAATTAATTACTATTTGGCGGCCCTTCTTTATTAATTAATTAGAATATTTATTTGTACTAATAATTTAAATTTAAAATATAAAAATCAGGTAAAATTATTATCACGATAAAATTTTTATTAAATTTTTAGTGTGATATTTAATAAAAATCATTTGTTAATGGTATAATAAAAAATAAGGTGAAAGAAAATTAATTCGAACTCATCATGATGAAATAAATTTTAGGTAAATTATAAAAAAGTTACTAAATTTTGGTAAAATTTCTTTTAGTTTTGTCACTGAACTATAAAAAGTTACATTTTGATCACTAAAATTATCAAGTTATAACGTTTTGATCACTCATGTGTTAATCCGTTATAGCTTTAGTAGAAAAGTGAGGTGACAAATTAATTTAAGGGTTAATATATAATTTGATCTTTGAACTATAGTTAAAGCATTCAATTTGGTACTTTTACAATATTTTTAACAATAATTCTGAGAAAAATATTAAAAGGGTTTCAACCTGCACATCGACTTGTATGATGAAATAGGCCTTGGTAGAGGCGCTTGAGGAGTGATAGAAATCAAGGTAAACACAAAAGAATAGAAAAATAATCGTAGGAACAAACTCTCAATCTAAAGAAGAAAGCAACAATTCTTTTATTCTGATTTCACTACCTTCACTGTTTGTCAATATTGTTTTTATATAGACTTGATGACTTCTGTTATTAACAACTGCTTGTAACAAACTTTACTAACTTCATTAAACTAATTTTGTTAACCTACTGCCAGCCTGACTAAATGTTTAACATTCACCCAGCTTCTTTATGGGTAAAACCCGAAGGAGATTACGAAAACGCGCAAAACAAGTCGCTGAAAGTGGTTTGGTAAGAATATCCGCTACTTGATCACAAGCCGAAACTTCCCCTATGATAACGAACCCATCTGCAACTTTCTCCCGAACAAAAAATAGATCTAACTCAACATGCTTGAACTTAGAGTGTAAAACAAGATTAGCTGCAACAGCTACTGCACCGGAGCTGTCACACCAAACAGTAGGAGCATCATCTGATTTGACTTGTAACTCCTAAAGCAACGAGAGGAGCCATGTAACTTCACTAGTAGCTACTGCAAAACTTCGGTATTCGGCCTCAGCCGTAGATCAAGCAACCACTTGTTGTTTCTTTGATCCCCAAGAAATAGGCGTTGTGCCAAAGTATACACAAAACCCGGAAGTTGAGCGGCGATCATCAAAATCAAGCCCCCAATTGGCATCGGCATATGCACTTAAGGATAAATGATCCGAGCGCCTAATGACAACTCCATACTCAATACTACCACAGAGATATCGCAAAATGCGTTTGAGAGTAGCCATGTGAACAGTTGTAGGGCTATTCATAAATTGACATATTTTATTTACAGCGTAAACAATATCAGGACGAGTAAGAACTACGTACTGAAGTACTCCGGCAAGACTTCTATACTCAGTCGGATCGGCCAACAGTTCACCATCATTTTTGGATATTACAGATGAGCTTATCATAGGAGTGTGGACAGCTTTTACGTTTGACATCGACGCGCGATCAAGAATATCTCTTATGTATTTCATCTGACATAAATGAAGACACCCTAAGGTGTTTCGACGGACCTCAATCCCAAGAAAATAGTGTAGATTACCCATGTCCTTAAGCGAGAACTCATCGTTGAGCAAGCAAACAAAATGATCAATATCGATAGTCAAGCTTCTAGTGACTATGATGTCATCTACATACATCAATACATAAAGAGTGGCGGTAGGTTGAGTTCAAACAAACAATGACGCATCAGACTTTGAAACTATAAACCCAATAGACACAAGAAATTGTTTTAGCTTTTCAAACCAAGCACGCGGTGCCTGATGCAGACCATATAACGCTTTCTTAAGATGACACACAAGTGGCTTACCAGATGAATCATACCAAACATATCCTGGTGGTTGGTGTATGAAAACTTTAGTATCCAATTCCTCGTTCAAGAAAGCGTTATTCACATCGACCTGCCGAAGAGACCATCCTCTAGACATGGCAATGGATAGTATAATACGAATATTAGTAAGCTTGACAACTGGGCTAAACATTTCTTTGAAATCACAACCCAGTACTTGAGAACAACCTTTTGCTACTAATCTGGCTTTTCGTCGAGCAACAGTACCATCTGGATTCCTTATAGTCTTGAACAACCACTTACACTCAATAATCTTGCAATTTAATGGAAGAGGAACAAGCTCCCAAGTTGAGTTGCGAATAAGGGCATCATACTCGGCTTGTGCTGCAGCAGTCCACTCAGAAGACAAAAATGCTTGTTCTATTGTAAACGGTTCTGTAGTCTCAACGGTCATTGCTTTGGGTTTGAAAACCCCAGCCTTGGCTCGAGTCACCATCGGATGAAAATTATTTGTCATAATCCTGAGACTATGTAATTGATCAGTATCACTAGTAATAGGAGAAGGGACCAACGGACGTGTGTCAACTACTCCCGTAGGACAAGACAAATCAACATTATCATTAGCATTTTGACGACTAGATTCAGCAACAGAGCCAGTCAAAATTGAGCGAGAGGAAGATGCAATATTACCGCGAATGACGGTGAAATTGACTTAGAGGAAGTGGCAGCATTGCTAGCAGATGACGACCGAGTAAAATTTAACAGTGTTGTCAAAATTTCCACAAGGCAAGGAGAAATTTTTCGAACTAGAGGAACCACTGGTGAAACGGTTTCCTTAGACCCCAAACTAGTACTTTCGGTGACCTTTACCTTCAAATCACAAGAACTTACTTTCATCAAAAACAACATGTCGAGATACAATCACCTTACCATCTTGAAGAAGAGATTGGTACCCTTTGTGCTGAGTATTGTAGCCCAGAAAAGTAGAGGGTTGTGATCTAAAATCCAACTTGTGTTTTGTATATGGACGTAGATAAGGATAACAACAGCAGATGAACACACGTAAATAATCATAAGTGGGTTCATGACCATACAAGGCTGAAAAGGGAGACTTTCCTTGTAGGACTGTAGTTGGAAGACGATTGATAAGATGTACTGCACAACAAAATGCGTATCCCCAATACTCAATGGATAGTCCTGCTTGAACTAACAAAGTGATGCCCATTTTACAATATGTCGATGCTTGCATTCAGCAATCCTGTTTTGTTCAAATGTATAAGGACAAGTTAGCCAGTGAACATTTCTATTGGAAGCGAATAGACACAACGCATGATATTCTCCACCCGATCACTCTGGCTGTTTTATTGACTTGCCGAATTGTGTTTGAACCAACTTTGAAAAACGTATAAAACACTCTAACGCTTGAAATTTCTAATTTAAGAGGTAGATCCAAGTAAATCGAGCGCACGCATCAACAAACGACACATAATACCATTTATTTCCACTGGCTATAGCCCCGGGACCCTACAAATCAGACACAATTAACTCAAATGGTTTATACACAGTAGTAGACAAAGAAAATGACAATTTATGAAACCGTCCTTGTTGGCATGCAGCACAAATTTGATTAGTACAATCGTTATTAAACTTGATATTACATGTTTCTAAAATGTTTTTAACAACAGTAAAGGATGGATGACCCAGACGACTATGCCACAAGTCAAACACAGAACAGTCAACAATTTTATTCTGAACCTTGGTGTGAGCAATAAACGGGACTTGGCAGTGTGGAAATGATATACTACATCGCGTATGTGGCCCTTCATGAGGATCGCCCCATCTTTAGGTCATTAATAACGTGGGTGAAACTCAAAGAACACATCATTTTCATTAGCAAATTAGGACAAGACATAATCTAGATACATTAGTAGGTAATCTAGAAATAGGTAAAATACCAATTGACGAAATCTGAGCAAGAGTGCCATTTCCCATTAAAAGAGAGGACATACCTAAGTAAGGTGTGGTGTCACAAAGAGCCATTGGGTCTCAAAAAATGTGATGGCTTACTCCCGAATCAGGATACCACGACGTGGTACCGATAGGTATCGGAATAAACGAGTCAGTACCATAGTCATTAGAGCCAACTTGAGCAGTGTGAATATGTGATCTTGGCGTGTCTGAATAGTCCGAAACATGTAAACCTCCAAGTCTAGGAAGTTAATATAGGGATCGGATCCAGAATAAACTCGAGCACGTGGTTTTGTATACCAAGGGACCGAATCATTACCCGCCACAACTTGGTCCAGCTTGTTATCACACGATTGTGGCCCAGTAAATGCTCCATTTTATTGCCCAAAATTTCATATAGCATGACTATAAGAAGGCCCAAAAGCCAATGGCCCACGTGGCCTAGAAACATTGCTTAAGTAAGTATATATAGCCCACGTGCCATTTGAGTACCAACATCAGCCACCCAATTTTGACCATGCACATCACAATTTTGACTTAGTGGAGGTTTATGTTGACCACAATTTTCAGCCAAATAATGACAATGTTTAAATTGATTTTGACCAGGGTTATTAGAAAAGTAACTCACCCTTAGGGATTTAAAACCCCATTCGACACCTTCATCTCTCCCAAGCGCACGAGCTCTGTCGCCCACATAAATTGGTCTATGCGACACCACCGGACCACCATGGTTTTCCATCTGAGGCATCATCGGTGAAGAGTCAGAATCACGGTGATAGCGATAGTAACATCGCTGGGCAATATGGTGAAACGACTATAGATCTGACACTGCACGCGCGGACGAAACGACCTCCTAGTCTCATGGCCTCGAGAGGATGAACGCCCACCGCGAAAAGAGCTTTCCACCACCGGAGGTGGTGCGGACTCAACAAGATTAGCATGGAGAGAGATCACGGATCGCGACTCTGTCGGCTCTCACACTCCACAAAAGTAGTAACAAGCCGATTGGACGAGAGAAGGCTAGGGGCCATAGAGGCGAAGGACACAACGTTTCAAACTCCGGTGGTAGGCCGGCCAAGACGATCTCGATCTTTTCATCATCAGAGATCTAAGATCCTGAAGTTTCCAATAAGGCACAAAGAGTTTTAATCCTAGCAATGTAAGCTTTAAAGTCTGATTACCTTTCTTTAGTGAGTGAAGTTCATGTCACAGGCGCGACTGTTTGGCTCCCATGTCGACCGCAAACAGATCGGTCGCTGTGAACCACACATCACACGCCGATTTAACATCAGTAAATGATGGCAGTAAAGAGGCACTTATCGTGGAAAGGAGCCAGAGGTGAGGAAGCGGTTTTGTTGCTTGAAGACCGGAACCAGTGGATTAGGAACCGACGAGTCATCAGCATTAGTAACAAACTGAGCGGAGGAGGCAAGGTTCCATCAAGAAGACCAATAAGATCGTAACCGTCGAGTATAAGCTTGATCTGTTACTGCCATTGCATGAAGGTATCATCCGTAAGCTTGACTACTTAGTGACGTGAAAATGATGTAACCACACGATCGCCATTAAATGGCACACAACTCGGCTCAGCAGAAGCATCAATAACAGGATTTGTGGTAGCCATGACTCCCAAGACTATCTGGCGACTGATACCATGATAGAAATCAAGGTAAACAAAAAAGAATAGAAAAACAATCGTAGGAACAAACTCTCAATCTAAAGAAGAAAGCAACAATTCTTTTATTCTGATTTCACTACCTTCACTGTTTGTCAATATTGTTTTTATATAGACTTGATGACTTCTGTTATTAACAACTGCTTGTAACAAACTTTACTAACTTTATTAAACTAATTCTGTTAACCTACTGCCAGCCTGACTAAATGTTTAACAAGGAGTCTTTGGAGGACTCCTCCACCCCTATTCTCCTAAAGGTTTTTCATCAACCCCTTTCAATGTATTCTAATCCTTTATGCTTTGAAAAGAACCCAAGTCCTTTTTTGCCATGTTTTGCAACTTTTCTCCCTGTTAATGTATAGCTCTTAAGCACTGCAGAACAAGTCGTTAGTTCCGAGAAAGATTTGGTTTCCTTAAGTGGTGAATTTGATCAAGATTTTGGTAGGATTTTAGGCCGGAGAAGGTTTGTTTTTGTACTTCATTTCAAATAAATTAGAATTTTTATTTCTTTTACATAATTATAATTTAAAAAACATTTTATCATTTTAAAAATAAATAATGAGTTATCGAATTTTTAAGAATTTTTGATATTTTTAGAAATTTTTAATAAATTTTCACAGTTGTTAAAATGTTGTACAAGGACCAAATTGAATGTTTTAGCTATAGTTCAAGGATCAAATTGAATCTTAACACTTCGATTAATGTAGTACCTCACTTATTTATCAAGGCTGTAACGACCATAAACGGACAAGTGACCAAAATGTAACTTACCATAGTTTAGTGGCAAAAAAGAAATTTCACCAAAGTTTAATGACAATTTTTTCAGTTTACCCATTTTTTTTTGTTGCTATAATAGTGTTCTTAAAGAAAATACGATGTCAGCATTATAATTGAAATGGTTAATCCTATTAACTATTTAGATAAACTAATAACATTATAAAAGTAGAATGATCAAATTATTTCAAATTAGATTAAAGTATATGGATTAAATCCAAATTTCAACATAGTATAAGGGCTAAAATTTAAATTTGATCATTGTCAAAGAAAAACAAGGCAACCTCAAAGATGTGTTAGTTTTAGAACATTTAAATTATATATAATCACATAATATTTTAATAGAAAAATTCATTATATTAACTATTTAGAGTAATTAATAACATTGTAAAAATATAGAGATAAAATTATGTAAGAAATTAAAGTATAGAGATTAAATTTTAAATTTAAGCATAATATAAGGACTAAAACTAAAATTTAACATTTTCCTATAATATAAAGAAAAAGAAAGAATTATACATATATCAACAAAAGGAAAGACTTCCTTTTTATATATATAGTTTATATAGATTAATATATTTTCAATTAGTTTGCATACTCGTGCACCTTTTTAACTATATTTTCCATTCAATGTTTGTATTATTTTATCTATAATATGAAGACGCATGGGTAATTTTATCAATTTTATAACATACATTATGAACTACGTACAACTAGAAAATTATAATGCCATACTTTTACGTTGATTATATTTTAATTGAAAATTAAATTATATATTATTTGAAACACCTCTACTATTATAAAACCAATATATTTGTTGATTTCTCAATTAACTAATTAATTCATATTAAAGTTGTAATTTTATTATGATATTTTTTTATAAAAACTTATAAATTTACTGCAAATTAATTTTTTTAAAAATAAAATATTAATTATTGTTATACCCTTCCGTCACTAAAACACGTGGCAACATTAGATGCATCATTGACCTTCACATTGACTCCATCTGAAGTAATGCCTCTACTAGCCACCCGTCCTCAACACCTTTGGGTAAAGACCACATGTTCCTCTCAGTGGGAGTCATCCACCTGCCTTTAGGTATGAACACACTCTTGTTATGATAATGAGTCCATTTAGGCATAATAACTTCGTACTGATAAGGTCCCATGACATGCGCCCATGAATATCCTATATGCATTTGGCGGGATTGGATGCTTTTCCAGTCACATCATACCACTGGACAAGAGGACCTCTCCTACAAATACCATGAGGAACAATGAAGAAATGATAGATCTTCCTACACCAAAGTTACTCTGAGCAATTGTCTTCATAATCAGCCTGTTCTCTTGTCTCTGTTCTAGCTCTCAACTTCTTTAGGTGAACCGACCTCCATTGCACCACCTTGATCTCTTCCCTTGTTGTATACTGTATTAACAATTGGTACGGTGAGCATGGATCGAAAATGTTTCAAAATTAGAATGATGCTAATGATAACCCCATTAACAAAAACAACGATGCCAACCCCGCCAATTCCTCCACTGTAATGAATGACAATGATGCCACCAACACCAAATGTAACATCCTGGAAAGGGCCAATGCATTTTCAGTTTAATTGTATGAAATGACAAGTTTAAGCACTAAGAATAAATTTTTGCTATTTTTGGAAACCTGGAAATGCATAAAAATGGAAACCTGAACATTTTGGAATTGAACATTTTGGAAACCTGAACATTTTGGAAACTTGAACATTTTGGAAACCTGAACATTTTTGGAAATGATCCAAAAATGGAAACCTGAACATTTTGGAAACTTGAGCATGTAAGAAAAATGGCAAGTTCTGAGTCGTCGAAAATTTTAGGAAACTTAGAAATGATGCCGAAATGTCAAATTTTAAAGTCCAAAATAGGAAATAAGGGCAAGAGGGCCTTAAAAGTAAAAGTTGGTGAAATTCGACACACAATCGGGCTTGGAAAAGTGGCCTGAAGGTGTCACTTAAGGCTTATGGAAATGGTGCCATGTGTAAGAGAAATGGGCCTGAGTTCGAGTCGCATGGGAAGCTAAAATAAAAGTTCTATTTTTTGCAAGGATGGACAGAGGTGGATGGCACATAGGCTAATTTTAAAAGCTTTTATCCTTTTAAAATTCGCAAATAGATAGATAATGATGGATTATTATTGGTATTTTTTGTATTAAGAGATAAGGGATAAATAATGGATTTATTTTAGATTATTTTAAGTGATAAATAAGGGATTTTAAATTTGGATTATCGAGGAGATAATTGATGGATTAAATGCTTTTATTTTTAGATAAAGGAGATAATATTATCTTAAGGGAGAGTGGTGGCCAAATCAAGGACTCTTGGCCTAGCAAATTGGCTATAAAAGGAGAACCCAATGTCTTTTTCTCTCATCTTTCCAAGTAGTCAAAATCCTTGCTCTCTCCCCTCTTTTTGAATTTCTCTTTAAGCAAAATCCATCTCTTCTTCTTCTATTTTCTTCTCCTCTCCTTTGCTATTGTCGAGCCAAAACACTCTTTGATCCCGATTAAAACTCCATAGCCGAAACTCGTGACTCTAGGCAAGGAAGCAATCGATCAAAGCATTAAAGGTAAGGCTAAGCATTAATCAAGTCCTTTCTTTTCTATTTGCCAAAGAGAAGGGTCTAATCCTATTTTTGTCTTATGGTAGAATCTATAAGGATCTCTCGGGTTCTTTTACAATAGTTGAATACAAGGAGGAATCTTTCGGAAATTCGAGGATCTAAGGTAAGATAAATATATTTGGTTAAAGGTTATGATTTATATGTTAAATTAAATTTAACATATGATGCTAGGGATGTCGAAAGGTCTATAAGGCAAGGAATCTTTTGATTTGGAATTGTAAGGTAGGTGATATTCACCAAGGCTTGTTTTTTGATATTTAGGATTATTTCCCATTATTTCAAAAGCGAAAAGCCGACATGGTTACATGGCTAGTGTTAGCCGATTTCAAGGAAAAGGAATACTAGCAATTTTTGGGACTTGATTTAGACATCCAAATTGCAAACAATGTAAGTAATACAAATCCTACTAGGATTTGGTTTTCTTTAATAGGTTTGTTAATATGCTTTAATGAATGGCCGGATATAGGAGTTAAAAATCTAGATCGGTAGATCGTTCTTCGGGATCTCAAGGAACCCAATAAGTGAATCAGGTGTGTACGCACACTAACTTTCGATATTTCATATGGCAATTATTTTTATTATATGATTATACGTAAGAATATGAATATGGCTAAGTACCCTAATGTGGTACAAAAGTACTCAGGTACGTTTCCTACTTCTGATAGGATTATGAAATATGTTAATTTATAACATGTGAATATATGGATATGATTATGAAATTAAGTATGTTATGCATGATATATATTTTGGGGCATTCGGATTTATGTGAAAGGGAAGAAGGTGTTGACTTGGTCTCACCAACGTTAGAAGGTGTTGACTTGGTCTCACTAACGTTATATGGTGACTATGGTCACAACATTTTGAATATGGTAACTCCGGTTACATTATCCGAATTTGGTAACCGGTTACACTATTTGAATATGGTGTCTAATGACATAAATTATATGGGATGATGAGCACGTCGACTGCAGCGACGCCTTCGATGGTGTGTAGCGGATGGAGGGTTGACTTAGTAGTCCCCACGGTGTGACTGGCATGTACGGGTGGTGTGTAGCGGATGGACCATTAGGCTTGGGTTTGGGTTGCATCATAATTTATTTTATATGAATCTGATGTTTGAACATGTATGCCTGATTTGTTGAATGTTAGTATTGTGTGCACATTGAGTCTGTGGACTCACCCCATTGTGGGAAATATTTTCAGGTGATGAACAGTGATGGACCGGGACGGTAGACCTCGAGGTGGCCATGTTTCATTTGAAGATTTTTATTCAATTTGGACTTTGTTATTTTTTTGGGTTTTACTTGATGTAATAAGGCCATAAGGCCCAGTGGATTTTTCTTATTCTGCTTTACTTTAAATTGATATGTTACGAACTATTATGACCAAAGTTAAGTGATTTTTTTTAAAACCTTAAAAATTATTTTGTCACCTTAATAAAATTGGATTTACAAGACTAATTAAATGGGTTTCCAATCTAAGCCCAATCCACAACAACATTTTTCTAAAAATTTTACAAACTCTCTAAGTAACAAAAATCTTTGAAACCGGTTTACTTTAGGAACATACAGATCCGGTTCAGGGCTCGTGGGCGGGTGTGGGGTGTTTCAGATTTGTATCGAGCCCGCTTTTAAACTCTCGGCCGTGGGCTAAGGCCCAAAACGTTTTCAAAGCGAGCCAAATGATTTTCTTTGAAAATAAGCGAAGCTTCGGCATGGCCCCTAAGTCTCCAAACCATGATCCACCGGTAAGTACCCTAACTATATGTGTGATTACGTGAACTATATAAGGGTAGAAAAGGCATGGAGCGTAGAATAGAATGATAGGAACTTGAACCCAGGATTAGACTACTTAAACACAAAACCACATAAGACTTAATGCCTTTGAACAAACCTATGGCTAAGTCATGAGCTAGGGTGTGGTAACCCCAGACGCATGTCTAGGATTGGATCCAGGAAGAGCTTGGTATTTAAGCAGTCCTAGTGACTCACCTCCTCTTGCAGAATCCTACAGTGCGTAGCTTTGTTCACCATAACTCGAGAGGCTCGGTGGTGTGGCAACCTCTGTGCGCATGTCTAGGAATGGTTTCGGTGGGAGCTTGGTATTTAAGCAATCAGCGTGACTCACCTCCTCTCCACACAAATCCTGCCTGGTGCGTAGCTTTGGTTCACCCTGACCAAGAAGGCTCGGTCATAGGCTAAACATAATGACTAAAACCCGAAAGGGAACTAGCCATGTTTTAAAAAAAAAAAAAAGAGAGAACAAAACAACAAACTCTAGTTTTTTAAACTTTCAAAACTTTCTTTTAAATTTGAGAAAATTATTTTTACAACATTTTCTGAAAAACTCCTGATTTGCGAAAATTACAAAAATGCCCTTAGTGGTAAAATTACCAAAGTGCCCTTGATTTATAAAATGATTCAACTACTCAACAGCTTTACCAAAATTTTATTATTTTATAAACATTCAAAAACCCTAACTTGTAAAATATCAAAATACCTTGATTTTGAAAAAAAAAATTACAAAATTGCCCCTAACTTACAAAATTACCAAAATGACCCTGATTTTTAAAATTTTTGCAACATCCCCATTTTTGAAGGAATAATTTTCGAAAAGAACCCTCAAAGTTTTACAACTTTTTAAATACCCCTAATTTATTAAATTTACAAATTTACCCTGATTTGTGAAAAAATTACCAAAATACCCCTAAGGTTAAAAATTACCGAAATACCCCCAGATTTCAAAATTTTTCCAACTTACCCCGAAACTTTGAAATTTTTAAAATAATTTTTGACAAAAACACCAAGGAACGTTTTTCTTCTGAAAAATTACGAAAATGCCCCTATAGGACAAAATTACAAAAATACCCCTAGGTAGTGGAAAACAACAACAACGAAAAATACAACGTTTCTCTGAATGAACAAAAGTTTATACTTGTTTGATGGATGAATCAATGAATGGAAAAGACGTGTGCATGTATGAATCTGAAAGAACCACTATTAAACTCCTTTTCATAAAAGCTGTTGGCGGATAAGCAGTGGAACAAAGAACTAATGCATAAAACTTTTTAATCGATTAAATCGCTGACGTTAGTAATGAGTTCTAGTGGACGTGGTCGAGGTAGTATCTAAGTTTTGTTAAGATCGAGTCGCATCGTAAGCATAGTGCGGTGAGAAGGATTGTACGATTGTTAGTAAGTAATTTCGAGGACGAAATTATTTTAAGGAGGTAGAAGCGTAACATCTCGGAAAGGGCCTATGCATTTTCGGTTTAATTGTATGAAATGACAAGTTTAAGCACTAAGAATAAATTTTGATATTTTGGAAACACGGAAATGCATAAAATGGAAACACGAACATTTTGGAAACTTGAACATTTTGGAAACCCGAACATTTTGGAAACTTGAACATTTTGGAAACTGAACATTTTGGAAATGATCCAAAATGGAAACTCAACATTTTGGAAACTTGAGCATGTAAGAAAATGGCAAGTTCTGAGTCGATCGAAAATTTTAGGAAACTTAGAAATGATGCGAAATGTCAAATTTTAAAGTCCAAAATAGGAAATAAGGGCAAGAGGGCCTTAAAAGTAAAAGTTGGTGAAATTCGACACATAATCGGGCTTGGAAAAGTGGCTGAAGGTGTCACTTAAGGCTTATGGAAATGGTGCCATGTGTAAGAGAAATGGGCTGAGTTCGAGTCGCATGGGAAGCTAAAAATAAAAGTTCTATTTTCTTTGCAAGGATGGACAGAGGTGGATGGCACATAGGCTAATTTTAAGAGCTTTTATCCTTTTAAAATTCGCAAATAGATAGATAATGATGGATTATTATTGGTATTATTTTATTAAGAGATAAGGGATAAATAATGGATTTATTTTAGATTATTTTTAAGTGATAAATAAGGATTTTAAATTTGGATTATCTGAGGAGATAATTGATAGATTAAATGCTTTTATTTTTAGATAAAGGAGATAATATTATCTTAAGGGAGAGTGGTGGCCAAGTCAAGGACTCTTGGCCTAGCAAATTCGGCTATAAAAGGAGAACCCAATGTCTTTTTCTCTCATCTTTCCAAGTAGCCGAAAATCCCCTTACTCTCTCCCCCTCTTTGCCGAATTTCTCTTTAAGCAAAATCCATCTCTTCTTCTTCTATTTTCTTCTCCTCTCCTTTGCTATTGTCGAGCCAAAACACTCTTTGATCCCTGATTAAAACTCCATAGCCGAAACTCTGTGACTCTAGGCAAGGAAGTAATCGATCAAAGCATTAAAGGTAAGGCTAAGCATTAATCAAGTCCTTTCTTTTTCTATTTGCCAAAAGAGAAGGGTCTAATCCCTATTTTTGTCTTATGGCCGAATCTATAAGGATCTCTCAGGTTCTTTTACAATAGTTGAATACAAGGAGGAATCTTTCGGGAAATTCGAGGATCTAAGGTAAGATAAATATATTTGGTTAAAGGTTATGATTTATATGTTAAATTAAATTTAACATATGATGCTAGGGATGTCGACAGTCTTTATAAGGCAAGGAATCTTTTTGATTTGGAATTTGTAAGGTAGGTGATATTCGCCAAGGCTTGTTTTTTGATATTTAGGATTATTTCCCATTATTTCAAAAGCTAAAACCGACATGGTTACATGGCTAGTGTTAGCCGATTTCAAGGAAAAGGAATACTAGCAATTTTGGGACTTGATTTAGACATCCAAATTCGACAAACAATGTAAGTAATACAAATCCTACTAGGATTTGGTTTTCTTTAATAGGTTTGTTAATATGCTTTAATGAATGGCGAATATAGGAGTTAAAAATCTAGATCGGTAGATCATTCTTCGGGATCTCAAGGAACCCAATAAGCGAATCAGGTGTGTACGCACACTAACTTTTGATATTTCATATGGCAATTATTTTTATTATATGATTATCGTAAGAATATGAATATGGCTAAGTACCCTAATGTGGTACAAAAGTACTGTGCACGTTTCCTACTTCGATAGGATTATGAAATATGTTAATTTATAACATGTGAATATATGGATATGATTATGAAATTAAGTATGTTATGCATGATATATATTTTGGGGCATTCGGGATTTATGTGAAAGGGAAGAAGGTGTTGACTTGGTCTCACCAACGTTAGAAGGTGTTGACTTGGTCTCATTAACGTTATATGGTGACTACGGTCACAACATTTTGAATATGGTAACTCGGTTACATTATCGAATTTGGTAACCGGTTACACTATTTGAATATGGTGTCTAATGACATAAATTATATGGGCGATGAGCACATCGACTGCAGCGACTGCCTTCGATGGTGTGTAGCGGATGGAGGGTTGACTTAGTAGTCCCATTGTGTGACCGGTGTACGAGTGGTGTGTAGCGGATGGACCATTAGGCTTGGGTTTGGGTTGCATCATAATTTATTTTATATGAATCGATGTTTGAACATGTATGCCTGATTTGTTGAATGTTAGTATTGTGTGCACATTGAGTCTGTGGACTCACCGTGTTGTGGGAAATATTTTCAGGTGATGAACAGTGATGGATCGGGACGGTAGACCTCAAGGTGGCCATGTTTCATTTGAAGATTTTTATTCAATTTGGACTTTGTTATTTTTTTGGGTTTTACTTGATGTAATAAGGCCATAAGGCCCAGTGGATTTTCTTATTATTCGCTTTACTTTAAATTGATATGTTACTGAACTATTATGACCAAAGTTAAGTGATTTTTTTAAAACCTTAAAAATTATTTTGTCACCTTAATAAAATTGGATTTACAAGACTAATTAAATGGGTTTCCAATCTAAGCCCAATCCACAACAACATTTTTCTAAAATTTTACAAACTCTCTAAGTAACAAAAATCTTTGAAACCGGTTTACTTTAGGAACATACCAGATCCGGTTCAGGCTCGTGGGCCGGGTGTGGGGTGTTTCACCAAATGATATGAGTCTAAAGGCCCAATTTTAGGCCCATGGGTATGATGAGCTTAGTTTCCCTCAAGGCCTAATCATGAGATCCAAATCCAAGCAATTGAAGTCAAAACTCAACTTATTTATTCAAGACTTTATCACGAAGAAATTTCGAGAAAAAAAGTTGAAGATCCAAGGCGGTGAACTTTGGAGTTCAATACGGAGCAATGATGAACTAGAAGGGACCAATTTTGTTCGTGGACTTAAAATCTCAATCCATGATGACAATCCCATGTGGAAGATGTTAACAAGCTTAGGCGTTACACTTCAAAGACCCCAATCAAGCCCACACGTCTAGCTATGTTATAATTAGTTGACTTGCAATGCATTTTGGAAGGGATCTAGGCATTTTTGGGTCAATATGTCTCTTATCGATCTCTTAGCTTTGCAATGCACTTTGAATCACTTGATTTTGAGTTTGGGAGATCAAGTCATGACCATTTTAGTGAAGATTGCGCGAGTAGAATTTTTGGACGAGATTATTACAGAAATTACGAGTTTTGGGTTTTTAATTTGAGTTTAAATCACATTGAGTTTGAATTTTAGGATTATTTTTTATTATATAAAAGCCCAATATATTTACTAGGGTTTATTATTTCATTATTTATTTATTTTGAATTTTGGATATTTTAAAGTATTTTAAGTTATTTAGGAGTTTTATGTCAACAAGAAAGTTTAGTTTAAAACTACTTCTTGTTTAGATTAATTAGAGTTCGAATACTTAAGAGTTTTATTTGGATTTATTTAGCTAGCCTATATAAAGGGCTCTTCATTGTACACAATACAATTCATTGTTCAACAATTTCTCTTTTGAGTTAATAAATTCTCTTTGAGTTTTTTTCTTCAAGAATTTCTCTTGAGTTTTTTTTTAGAAGAGTTTTAACAATTTTTTCAAATTGTGGGGAATCATCATCAGGCTTTTTCTTATTAGGTTTTCTTTCTTGGAGGGGAAATTAGAGCTGTTTGAAGGGGTTGTGGATTCATCTTGTTTCCAAGACTTCTTAGGACTTCTACACGCCACTTTCTGTCTTTTCCATCTATCTTCTTTATTCTATTTTGTTCTTGTTTAATTATTCAAACATTTAATTTATTTAATTATTTTTTATTTTAATTATCTCTTTTAATTGTTTCCTTTATTTTTGTTAGATATGGCATAGATTTGTGTGAGTTTCAAGTTATGTCAAAATTCAAGTTTCTTTTCGATCGTCTAGAGCTATAAGTCAAATTCATGACTTGGACAAACTTGCAATATTGTTCCGTTTGTTCTTATCAATTGATATTAGTTTCTTAGGCATTTTAGGTTTTCTTTATATTCTTATAAATTAATTTCCAACAAACAACCATAAAACAAATTTTTTTACCCAATTTTTTTAAAACAAAAGAAAATATATTTTAGTGGGTAAATGTTTTCCAAACGATTTGAAATTTTACATGTTGCTTCTTGGCAATATCTTGGAATATAAAAAAATATTTTCCACAAAAAAGTGATAAAATGTGAAAAAATAGAAAAATATGAAAAATAAAAGAAATATTTAGTGTGTTGAATTTTGTGTCGAAACTTTCCAGATCAGATCTACACTATTTGAGGAGAATCTAGTTTAAATTTTATGATTTTTGGAAATCAAGAATACCTCGAACAAAGTTTGTCAAGTTGCTTTACAATTTTCAGGTTTTCGATTTCAGCGATTTTCATTATATTTTAGCCTTAGTCATCCATTATCCTTTACGCATTTGATGGGATTGCGCTTATCCAGCCATGTCATACCAATAGGCAATAGAACCTCTCTTATAAATCCCCTTAGGAATGATGCAGAAAAGATTGATCTTCTAGCATCCTAAAGTTACTCTGAACAATTGTCTTCATAATCAACATGTTCTCTTGTCTTTGTTTGGAGTCTTGACTTTTTTAGGTGAATCAGTCTTCATTGCACCACCTTAATCTCCTCCATTGTTGTAAACTGTATAAAAAATTATATAATTACATAAATTTAAAATGTTAAATAAAATTGTTTTTAGTGACAATAGTAACCATGTGATTGGATTGATTTTTTTAATATATCATCATAAACGCCGTAGACAACTCCATTCCCAAAATTTTAAGATAAATTGACTTTATAATTTAAAATATGATAATAAAAAGTAGGTACTTACATTAATTTTTAAATCATTTTCCATGTTTATTTCATGATCTTTTATGACTTACAGAAATTAATAAAATGAATAAGTCAAGATAAGTAACTTTGAAAATATGATAAAACAAACTTTGTTGAAATGACATTGTTTGTGCACTGATTCATCAAATATTTTGCATTCATTTACTATTATATATTCTAAATAAATGTGTATTAAAACATTAATATATTGTAAAGCTTTATGCTTTCTAATTAAAATAGTATTAATATGTAAATTTATATGTTTCTTAATTATTATAAGAAATTAGTATTTCTATGTTTTGATAAATTATATATGATATTAACCATGCTATCGGTAGATTGATGAAAAAGGTTTTTTTTTTTTACCTAAATAATATATAAAAAATTAAATACTAAAATAGAATGATAGTACCATTATTTACGAATCTAGGTAAATTGCATGTTGAATCCACAGTGTCGTCTGAGTAATCGGTGGCACCAACCTCCCTTGAGAACAATGATTGAGTTGATGATTTAATTTGACAAAAAAATAATTTATTTTTGGTGCCGATTGAGCAATCGGCGACAATTATATTGTATTGGCCTTATATTTTATAATGTATCACGTAAAAATTTATTACGAAATAATTTAATAGTTAATGTATTTTTTATTAAACTTAAAAAAAGAGTTGAAAAATCAACTTTTGAGAGTTAAACTCGTGATTGACTGGTCACGTCGGTGGCAAGCCATCAGGTCAGTGCCACTTGACAGCTCGACGACACAGACCTGACAGCCTGCCACTGACGTGACCGGTCAGTCACGAGTTCAACTCCCAAAACCAATTTTTTAACTTTTTTTTATTATGATTTTATAAAATTATATATATATATGTATATGTATATGTATATGTATATATTAAAAATTCATTGTAAAAGGGGATGGTTTCGTCCCCCCCGGCGGACAAACATTCTATCAAGGAAAAAAAAAAAATTTAAAGAATCCCCAGCCACCCATAGTCGAGAAAAAAAGGTCCCTGTCAGGAAAAAAAAAGGTATTTTATTTTTTTGGTAATATTAGAATTATTTAGATTTTATATTTGTAATAGTAATTTTTTAATAATCATTATAATTAGTTTAGAATTGTGTTAAATGTTTATTTATTAGTAGTATTAAGGTACTTTAACTATGCAAATGATTAAAATTGTGTTAGTTTAGATATTTGTAATATTATATTTCTATTTGAATTATTAAAATTACGTATGTTTATTAAGATAGTTTTAGTAGTGCATGTTTATTTTAGTAGAATTATTAGAATTGTTACAATTGTGTATTAAAATAGTTTTGGTAGTGTATGTTTTTTTTAATGATAATTTTGTATAGTTTTAAATATAACATTGATAATTATATTTTTGTTTGAATGATTAGATTTGTGTTGAAAGTAATATTAAGATTAGTTTGACTAGTGTATGTTTTTTCTTATATTGTAATAAATAATTTGTATATTTTAGGATTTAACATTGAACATTATATGTTTGTTTGAATAATTAGATTTGTGTTGAAAATAATATTAATATAATTTTATATATAAAAATATTATATAGAAAAAGTTAATTACGAAATTGGGCTTCAAAAAAATAATTGTCATTATTTTTATATTGTTTATTTGTTAAGTCGATCATTGAAATTTTAATTGTTTGTGCAGATATCGAAATGAGTTCTTTAATTACAGCAGACAATCACACAACAAAGATGATCCATTTGCCTGTAAAAGAATGTTCTATTTTTTATTCATGAGTATATACGTATAGTTGCATGTAATTTTTTTATTTAATTGGAAGATCTTAACTAATGTTGTAATTTAATATGATTAGGATTTATACCGTGTGTCGAGGCCGCATCGCCATGGTCCGATCTACCGGCCGGACGAAGGGATTTGATCCGATCCTGATCGAATCATAGTTCGACTCCATCCGACACCATAGAGAGTGGCCTAAGCTCGAGGGGCCAAAGTGCAAAATGAAGTTGGTTTTAGCTCAATTCTAGCTTTCTGAACCCGTTGCAACTAAATTAAACTCTTTATTTAATTTTCAGCTTTGCATTTAGTTTGCATTTTAAATATTTGCATTTAAGCATCTTAGTTTAATAAAGGAGTTGCTAGTCATCATTTTAAACTCATCTTAGTTTAATTAATTGAGTTTATTTTAATGAATTTAATTTAATAGTTGCTTCTTTAATTAATCTAGTTTCTAGGTTAATTTATTGATGCATGAGTTAAAGTTCATTTAATAATGCTTTATTTAATTAAACTAGTTGCTGGAATAAATGATGCTTAAGTGATAGTTCATTAATTTAAGTCTAGTTGCTGGAATAAATGAAGCTTAAGTATTAGTTCATTTATTTAAGTTAGTTGTTAATTTGTTTTTAGTTAAATAATTGCATTAACGTGTCGGTTACATGTGTTAATTGCAGTGACTTTTCAACTCACATCCATTACTTCTATGGGCTATTATGTATTCAATAAAATGGCTTTTCAAGTTAATTCGGTTACACAAGAGGGGGCTGATATTAAGAGGCTTAATTCATCATTAAGAAGTTTTTTTTTATTAAATAAAGAAGAGCATTATGGTTCTTTAATTTCGGCAGCCTCTTTATCTTCAACTCCCATAACCGTTTGCTTCATGGTATTTACTACATGCAATCAATTCTCCATCATTTGGCTGGTGACTTTTGGTTGATCATGGAGACCTTAAAGGACTTTGACAAGCAATTTAATTGAAGAATTAATCACATTAAAGATGGGAGTTACATGGCTAGAATTCCAAAAGTTGAGACTTTTCATTTGGCTGGTGACTTTTTGGTTGATCATGGAGATCTCAAAGGACTTTGACAAGCAATTTAATTGAAGAATTAATCACATTGAAGATGGGAGTTACATGGCTAGAATTCCAAAAGTTGAGACTTTTCATTTGAGTTCATTATTAGCCTCATTATAAGTGACCATTCAACTAGCTTCATTTGATACTATAAATACATGTAATATACCTATTGATGGACAACTTTAGACTTTTGAACCTTAATCAAATTTCATGAACTTTGAGTTCTTGAGCGAGTTAACTCTTCTTTTTCATACAAGTTTTGTTAGACTTATCAAGCTTGCTTGTGGCGTCTTCGACTTGTTTGAACTTATCACCAATTCCCTTTGGTGTGGCGTTCATCTACCTATCTTCATCTTTCCACCTTAACGATATAAGAAACGGGGTGACACTGTTACATAGTGTTGAATCTTTCTTAAGTTAAGTTCGTATTTCCATTTTCATCACTACTGCCAAATATCACTTATCTATCCTTATCATTCTTGTTACATTGAGCTATCCCAAAAACCTACTTTCTTTGTTTATTCCCTAGCTGAACCTATCATCATAACTTAACCAATTTTAAACCCCTTTTTGAAAAACTTCCGCAAACTTAGCCAAATCTATCATTTTTCTCGAAGACTCAACTTCTCCTCGTAAACGATCGGGCAAACTCACATACGACTTGACTCACCCCGAGGCGGATCGTATCATTTGGTATCAAAGCTACGAAAACGAGGAGCTCTAAGGTTCGTATTCAATCCCGGAAGTAGGTTCGTAAAAAAATTCAAAAAAAATTGAAAAAAAATCAAAATTGTTTGTATTTCATTCTATTGTGTTTGAAGTGAAAAAAAAAAGAATATCGAAAAATCAAAAAAAAAATTACGAGTAAAAAAAATAGAAGTGAAGTTTTCATTGAAACTTTGGCAAGTACTTGTTGTTTCTGTTCTCCTCCTCTTTACTCGATCTTCAAAATCAATCTCCTTCTTATTTCTACCCTCGGTCATCAACCCCAACGCCACACTTAACCGATTTTCTTTTAAGCCTACCGATACCCAAACATTATCCCTTGTTAACCATTTTTTGTAGCCGACCCTCAAGCCGCATTAAGCCTACTCGAAACAAAGTGCGAAATTATGAGAAGAGATTGAGCGGTAAAAGGCACGAGTGTATTCATCAAAGAAAAAGCCTTATACGAGTGAAACATGAGTGTGAGTGACATTTTCTTTGTGAGAGAAATTGTGAGCCTTTGTGGCGAGGTTTGTAGATTTTCCTCTTTTCCTGATTTAATTACTTATCTTTTTCATTACTAACATCATGAATCAAGAAGTGTTGTCAGAATCTGATTATCAATATTTGAAGAATGAAATGTGTAGAATAGTGAACTCCAAATTTGACAAGTTGCATAGGCAATTGGATCGAATCGAGGAACGAACCAACAAGAACGACTTTCTTCAAGTCAAAAGATGGAGTCAAGGTCATCACGAAGACACACATTCGAAGATCATTCGAGAAGAGATTTTGACCGAGACTTTTATTTATCAAGAAGGCCAAGACGGTATGAATCAAACCATGAATTTGAAACCTTTTAAGGTTACCAAGAGAAGGTATGATTTCTTCTTCAAACGCTTCAACGCATCCATCTACGGAGAAATCCTTACGAAAAAGTGAACGTGGTTCATATGCGTTCACCATGAAAGATCATTCTTGAAGTGGTTCATATTATGATTCCTATTCGATGAGAGATTCAAGGCGAAGCGAAGCAAATTTCGAGTTTGAAGCCTATCATGGTGACGAACGAGAAAGTATGAGCTATTCATTGAATGCTTCAAAGATGTCACGCACGAAGAATCTTTCACGAAGAATCGATCGTGATATCTATGAGAACATTTCCTCGATCTTTGAGTCAAACCCTCATATTTTTGACTCTTTTGTAACATCTACAAGTTCTAATGAAAAAGAAAAAGAAAAAAATGAAAAATAAAAAGAAAGAAAAGAAGCAAAAGAAAAAGAAAAAGAGAAAGAGAAAGAATTTGAAAAAGAAAATGAGAGTGGAAAAAAAAGAGAGCATTGAAAAACAAAGAGAAGAACTCGAATCGAAAAAAGAAACAAAAGAACAAGATGAGCAAGAAAAAGTGAATGTTGATTCAACTAACTTCTTTGAATTTGTACTTGTTCTGTTTCTTCTCTCCAGCTTTCCGAAGGACCGATTGATGATAATTTTCAACTACAATTGCTTCCGGAAGAATGACGTTTCCGTATGTTCAGTCAAGGTAAAGTTGAAAATGAACCACAGGAGCCCAAAGGTAAGCGAGGTAGGGAAATCCTATACGAGTCACGACAAACTAATTTGAAATTTGTCAATGAAATTTCTGGTGACTAAATTTTTAAAAGCTTTCATTATTTTCCTTCGATTAACTTTTACTCGTTGAATGTGGTTGATATCTTTCATCCTATTCGACAAACCCATTTGATTTTTCAAAATGACGATTTTTCACGAAAAGCAAATAAATTGTTCAAAATGGTGATTTCGTGAATCAAATTTTGCCTCTTGAAAAATCTTTGAATTGGTGCATTTCTGTTTCGACGAGTGTAACACCCCAAACCCGACCCATTTCACTAGAACTAATGCGGAGAATTTGAAATACCACTGCGAAAAACGTTCGAAAATATTCTTACTTAAAAGTAAAAAAAAAAAACCGTTAAAAATTTATTGACTTTAATAAATCATTTTCGTAATCTAAAACATTCTAAGTAAAAAATTAAGTTGTTATAGAAATCTAGGATTCAAAACTTTAATATGACTTTTGAGATATAAACGACTTTTAAAATTTAACTCACAAAATATTAACTTACTTATAAATCCAACTTAAGATAACAAAAGTTCAAATACTTTAGGAGGCCCTTATTACATTAAATAATAATTCATAATTATTGGAAATATAGAAATACTTAAAACAAGCAAAACTTCTTCTTACGCATGGGCCACCTTGTATCCACTCCAAACTGGTCCAAGTATCACTGCGATGTTGGTAAAATTGGGTGAGTCATCTGAGACTCGATGTGCAATTAGACCACTGAATTCCACCCACATGTCAAACCATATAATAACCCATATAACAGATATTAATGCAACTTAATCACATGATTTCACTTATTGGGGCTTGGCCCATATCCACATCACATAGAGGTCACATAATGGGCTTGGCCCATAACCTTATCACATTCTTATAATAGTGTTTTAACCATATGTTTCCACATACTGGGCTTGGCCCATATCCACATCACATACTGGGCTTGGCCCATTTTCCACATTTATTCATATCACATGTTATGCAATTATGAAACCCAACCCAACCTAGGGTCCATCCTCTACACACCCCCTTATCCAGCCTACCACACACCAGGGGACTATTAAATCACCCTCTCCTTTTTACTCCAATATGGCAACAAATGCCGTCCACGTGAACTTAATCGCAAATAATCCACAACGCGACCTCGATCGGCGTCAATCCTGATGTAGCCGAAGCTATCATCAAAACCACGATGAGCACAAAGCCATCAATAACCACGATATGGCACATAGCCTATATCAACCACGATGAGGCCTGAGCCATTCATCAAACCACGTGCTTGAAGTACACCACGTCCTTCTTTCATATCCCACCCATGCACATGCAACATAAAATAGTGCCATGATAATAATGCATGTACATGTTATTTAGCATATCACACTTATACAAATTAATAACCACATCACATTCAAATTTAGAACTTAGGATTATTGATATACCCTTGAGGGTATCCATATCACAAATTACCCTTTGCCTTTGGTTAGCACATTCATAACATATACACATATCACATACAAATATATATCCCAAAAATGGTAGTCTAACTACACACACGCCTATTGGCGAAATCCGAACTACTCAAATCTAACACGATCTCGAACGTGGTTCTTTCCTCTCCTAAATGCCGATTTGGTCTCCTACCAAATCTCAAATCACATTCTGAGTTCCCTATGCAATCGACCACCACTCGGTACCTACAAATAGTTAGCCTTCGGCTATTGAACGAATACGGAGTAGATCTAAACTTACTAAGTATCCTTATCGAAATGATCTAGAATCCCAAAACTCTTTATTCCTGTCGATATGCTCCTACGGACCAAGGTTAGAAATCGGTCATCACTAGAACTCATAAAATGGCCTATGGCCGAATACCACATGCCTCCTTACCTTGATGAATCAAATCCCGAAAGACTTCATGCTATTCCTTAACATCGACTACAACCAAAAAGTACACATACATGGCTTAGAAGACATTCGGCCAACCTTAAGGCCTAACTACAAGATTTTGGCATACTACTAGAAAAGAAAAGGGGACCCGATTGATAATGAAAGAATACTTACACATTGAAGAGACTACAAGAGAAAAGCTTCGGCTCTTAAAACTTGCGACAACTAGAAGAGAATATGGCCACAGAAGATTTGCTATGACTCTTAAAAAGGTGTTTAAACATTCGGCTATCAAAAAGGTAAGTACTCACAATTTAGGCTTATAGATTTTAAAGAAAAAGAGAATAAAAAGAGACTTGTGGTGTATGGCGCTTTGGTAAAGAAAAGTAGTAAGGAAAAGATGAAAGAACCCACTTTGATAGCCTCCCTAACTTCGGCTATTGACCAAAAGAAAATATGCTAAACACTTAATGGTTTTCGGCACAAGGAAATAAATTGAAGAAAAGAATTATCAAGAGGTGAGCATCCCAATTTATACTACACATATTTGGCACATGCACCACCTACACACTTTAAAACCGATTACATCACCCCCAAAGAGTCCCCCAATCGGCCATAGCTTCATCCTCTTATCACATCCCACATTTTCCTCCTTTATCACTTTAGCAAATAAAATAAATTAAACCAACACATTATCTCTTATCTTACCCTTTAAAATAAATAAAATAAAGCCACCATTATCTTCTTATCAATAAAATAAGCATCCATTATCCTTTACTCCTATTTAATTTCTTTAAAATAAATAAAATCCCATTCAATTAAAAGTCCCATTGTCGTCCAACCTCTCTCCAACTTGCCGTCACATGAAAAATAAAACACTCTCTTATCTTGCCATCAAGACTCGAACATGAGACCTGCTGGAGCCCCCTTTGACGCAAGCTGCCCTGCTCCTCAGGTAACGCCCCAAGCCACTTTGCTGCTAGCTCTTTTGTGTCATAAACTCCCCAGAATTCCTTTTAAAACCTCCCTAGCCAAGCTCCTACTTGACATAAAAATAAACTCCCATTCGCTTCCTCTGTAACTCGAACCAAGGTGTCACATACCAAGGCCTTAAGTGGCGCCTTGTAGCCACTTTACCAAGGCTATTCTTATATCCCAAACTCCACATAAATTTCCTTAAGCCTTCTTTACCAAGCTTCCCCTCGTTAGACTTAAATTCTAAAAATTTTCTAAGGCATTTTTCCATATCCTTGGATTCTCAAAACCCCTAAAACACACTCAACTACATACTAAGCTTTCTCTTACATGGATTATGCACTAACCGCATAACCCCTAAATCCAGGGTATTACATTTTTACCCTCCTTAAAAATAATTTCATCCTCGAAATTACTTAGCTAATTGCACTCCTACTCACCACACTATGCTTACGCTGCGCACTCTAATCTTATAAAACTATCATACTTCTTATGCACAATCTCTAAGAGGCTTCGAACACTTTCACTAGCGCAAGAAAACTCTACAACAATCAAAGCAATTAAGGGTATTCCAGAAATAAGGAACGTACCCGTTGTCACATCTGGCACATCTTCCTCCTCGCGACGGCCAACTGCATAAACCAACCTTGGTTACCTCGCGTCTACACCTTCAGCATCTCTGTTCGGTGTTCCACGACCTCTGCCAGAACCATTTCCTCCATGGTTCGGACCACGACCCCTTGTCACCTGCTGACCATTCCTGCCTGGCTGCACTCCTCCTTGACCTTCTGTCCGAGCCCTATTCAGATCCTGAGGACAGTCTTTAATCAAATGAGTCTTAGACTTACATCTAAAACACTCCCGATTCCGATTCCAGCATTCGCCAACATGATATCTCCCACATTGAGCACATGGACGGTCCGGGTTTCCAGTAGCTGGCTTAATAATACGAGCAGAATTCTCAACCCTCGGTCTTTTTTGAAAGTTCTCAGACTATTCTGACGGTCCAAAACTCCTCTTATCTCAGTTCTTATCCTTATCTCTATTCTGTCTCACAGAGTCCTTAATTCCCCCAGCTACTTTAGCCTTTTCTACCAATACAGCAAACTCCCGCTCTTACTTTGGAGCTATCAATAACCTTAGATCATCCCTTAATCCGTCTTCAAATTGGACACATTGCTCATGCTCCGTCGCCACTACTCCTCGAGCATACCGGCTCAACCTTAGGAATTCAGCCTCGTACTCCGCTACAGACTTGTTCCCTTGAACCAGCCCCAGAAATGCCTTCCTTTACGTATCAATATAATGGGTACCAATATACTTCTTCTGGTATGCCGCCTTAACATACTCCCAAGTGAGATCCTCGGCTGTGGCCCCATCCCGAATTGTGAGCCACCATTGATACGCTTCATCGCGTAGCAGCGCCACCATTCCTTTCACTTTCTCCTCAAGGGTCAGATCCAACTCATCCATAATTCGTTCCGTCGCCTCCAACCAATACTCGGCGATCTTTGGGTGCCACACCAGATACTCCACGAAACACTTCAGCTCTATTGGCTCGGAGTCGCTCAGGTACAGACTTCCTAGCTCTCATATTTCCACCAGCTCCAGCCACTATCTCAAGAACTCACAAAGCCTGACCTGCTATCTGACATCATCTCCGTCGATCTTCTTTGTTCATTACCAAAAGCTGGTGGTGGAGGTGGTACCTCATTTTCAGACCCTTGACCCGATCTAACGGGTTTCGACACGGTCATTTGGCCTCTACCACGGCCTCGCACAGTACGACCACGTCCCCTAGAGCTCATTTCTACGTTCGTGCTTTAATCTGATTAAGAAATTTTATACCTTAGTATTTTGTTCCACTGATTATCCGCGAGCAAATTTTATGAAAGAAGTTTTCAGAAGTAGTTCTTTTGATCAGAATTTTAGTTCAAGTTCACTATTCTAATTCAGAGAATCACATTCACATTCATCCACAACATTCACTTCACTACTTTGGCATTTCTGACCATTCCCAATCCAGGGGTAATTTCGTCATTTTCCTTACAAGGGTATTTTGGTAATAAATCGGGGTCAATTTGAAAATCTTCACAAATCAGAGGCATTTCAAAATTTTCAAAACTTAAGGGTATTTTGAAAATTTCTAAATTAAAAGTGTCGCAGAAATTTCAGAAATTGGGGGTTATTTTGGTAATTTTGCAAGTCGGGGGTATTCTTGTAAATTTCCAAATATGGGGATCTCAATATTTTGTAAAATAGGATTTTTTGATATTTTGTAAAATAAGAATATTTTAATAAAAGTCAAGGGTAATATGAATGTTTTTTAGCCAATGGCATTTTGGTAATTTACAACACAGGGGTATTTTCGTAATTTTGTAAATCGAAAATATTTTGAGAAATGTCTTCAAAATAGTTTGTACAAATCAAAAAGGGTAATTTAATGTTTTAAAAACTAGGGTTTTTATAAAACTGCATGGCTAGTCCCTTTCGGGTTTTAGTGATTGGTTTAGCTCGTGAATAAGTCCTCTTGGTTAGGGTGAATGGTTACTACGCACTAGGTAGGATTCGAGTAAAGAGGAGGTGAGTCGCTAGGACTGCTTAAATACCAAGCTCTTACTGAATCCACTCCTAGACATGCGCATAACAGTTACCACACCCTAGCTCGGCGACCTAATCACAGGTTTGTTTAATGGTCCTTAAGTCTTATGTACTTGTGTTTGAGTAGACTAGTCCTAGGGTTCAATAGATCCTAGTTCACTAATCTACGTTCCCATAAAAGCACATACATTTCACATATTCAAATCACTTCAGAAGTCAGAAGTACTTACCTGGTGGACGTCGGGTCGGAGATACAGGTGCCATGCCAGAATAACCTGAAAGATTTCTTAAAAGTCCATACTTTTGAAAAGCCCATTTTTGAAAACTGTTTTCGGGCCCAAAACCTCAAAGTTGAGTTTTGAACTGGGCTCTGATACTAAACTGTAACACCCCAAACCCGACCCATTCACTACGGCTAAATTTGAAATGCCACTGCGAAAACGTTCGAAAATATTCTTACTTAAAAGTAAAAAAAAACGTTAAAAATTGTTGACTTTAATAAATCATTTTCGTAATCTAAAACATTCTAAGTAAAAAATTAAGTTGTTATAGAAATCTGGATTCAAAACTTTAATATGACTTTTGAGATATAAACGACTTTTAAAATTTAACTCACAAAATATTAACTTACTTATAAATCCAACTTAAAGATAACAAAAGTTCAAATACTTTAGGAGGACCTTATTACATTAAATAATAATAATTCATAATTATTGGAAATATAGAAATACTTAAAACAAGCAAAACTTCTTCTTCTGCATGGGCCACCTTGTATCCACTCCAAACCCGGTCCAAGTATCACCTGCGATGTTGGTAAAAATTGGGTGAGTCATACAGACTCAGTGTGCAATTAGACCACTGAATTCCACCCACATGTCAAATCATATAATAACCCATATAACAGATATTAATGCAACTTAATCATATGATTTCACTTATTGGGGCTTGGCCCATATCCACATCACATAGAGGTCACATAATGGGCTTGGCCCATAACCTTATCACATTCTTATAATAGTGTTTTAACCATATGTTTCCACATACTGGGCTTGGCCCATATCCACATCACATACTGGGCTTGGCCCATTTTCCACATTTATTCATAACACATGTTATGCAATTATGAAACCCAACCCAACCTAGGGTTCATCCTCTACACACCCCCTTATCCAGCCTACCACACACCAGGGGACTATTAAATCACCCTCTCCTTTTTACTCCAATATGGCAACAAATGCCGTCCACATGAACTTAATCACAAATAATCCACAACGCGACCTCAGTCAGTGTCAATCCACGATGTAGCCGAAGCTATCATCAAAACCACGATGAGCACAAAGCCATCAATAACCACGATATGGCACATAGCCTATATCAACCACGATGAGGCACAGAGCCATTCATCAAACCATGTACTCGAAGTACACCCTGTCCTTCTTTCATATCCCACCCATGCACATGCAACATAAACTAGTGCCATGATAATAATGCATGTACATGTTATTTAGCATATCACACTTATACAAATTAATAACCACATCACATTCAAATTTAGAACTTACCGGATTGTTGACATACCCCTTGAAGGTATCCATATCACAAATTACCACTACACTGGTTAGCACATTCATAACATATACACATATCACATACAAATATATATCCCGAAAAATAGTAGTCTAACTACACACCTGCCTATTGGCGAAATCCCGAACTACTCGAATCTAACACGATCTCGAAACGTGGTTCTTTCCTCTCCCTAAATGCCGATTTGGTCTCCTACCAAATCCCGAATCACACTCTGAGTTCCCTATGCAATCGGCCACCCACTGGTACCTACAAATAGTTAGCCTTCGGCTATTGAACGAATACGGAGTAGATCTAAACTTACTAAGTATCCTTACTGAAACGATCTAGAATCTCAAACTCTTTATTCCTGTCGATATGCTCCTACGGACCAAGGTTAGAAATCGGTCATCACTAGAACTCATAAAATGGCCTATGGCTGAATACCACATGCCTCCTTACCTTGATGAATTGAATCCCGAAAGACTCCTTGCTGTTCCTTAACATTGGCTACAACCAAAAAGTACACATACATGGCCTAGAAGACATTCGGCCAACCTTAAGGCCTAACTACAAGATTTCGGCATACTACTAGAAAAGAAAAGGGGACCCGATTGATAATGAAAGAATACTTACACATTTGAAGAGACTACAAGAGAAAAGCTTCGACTCTTAAGACTTGCGACAACTAGAAGAGAATATGGCCACAGAAGATTCGGCTATGACTTTTAAAAAGGTGTTTAAACATTCGGCTATCAAAAAGGTAAGTACTCACAATTTAGGCTTATATATTTTAAAGAAAAAGAGAACAAAAAGAGACTTGTGGTGTATGGCGCTTTGGCAAAGAAAAGTACTAAGGAAAAGATGAAAGAACCCACTTTGATAGCCTCCCTAACTTCGGCTATTTACCAAAAGAAAATATGCTAAACACTTAATGGTTTTTGGCACAAGGAAATAAATTGAAGAAAGAATTATCAAGAGGTGAGCATCCCAATTTATACTACACATATTCGGCACATGCACCACCTACACACTTTAAAACTGATTACACCACCCCAAGGAGTCCCCCAATCGACCATAGCTTCATCCTCTTATCACATCCCACATTTTCCTCCTTTATCACTTTAGCAAATAAAATAAATTAAACCAACATATTATCTCTTATCTTACCCCTTTAAAATAAATAAAAAAAGCCACCATTATCTTCTTATCAATAAAATAAGCATCCATTATCCTTTACTCCTATTTAATTTCTTTAAAATAAATAAAATCCCATTCAATTAAAAGTCCCATTGCCGTCCAACCTCTCTCCAACTTTTCGTCACATGCAAAAATAAAAACACTCTCTTATGCTGCCATCAAGACTCGAACATGAGACCTGCTGGAGCCCCCTTTGATGCAAGCTGCCCTGCTCCTCAAGTAATGCCCCAAGCCACTTTGCTGCTAGCTCTTTTGTGTCATAAACTCCCCAGAATTCCTTGTAAAACCTCCCTAGCCAAGCTCCTACTTGACGCAAAAATAAACTCCCATCCGCTTCCTCTGCAACTCGAACCAAGGCGTCACATACCAAGGCCCTAAGTGGAGCCTTGCAGCCACTTTACCAAGGCTATTCTTATATCCCAAACTCCACATAAAATTCCTTAAGCCTTCTTTACCAAGCTTCCCCTCTTTAGACTTAAATTCTAAAAATTTTCTAAGGCATTTTTCATATCCTTGGGTTCTCAAAACCCCTAAAACACACTCAACTACATACTAAGCTTTCTCTTACATGGATTATGCACTAACCGCATAACCCCTAAATCCAGGGTATTACAACGAGTGCCAAGAGTTTTGATTATATGGTGCTGAGTATGCAAAATCCTTTTTGGTTTAACATGTTTGATCTAATGAAACCGTTGTTACATTTTGACTTAAACAATCAAACACATGTTTTTAAACTAGGAATATGCATTGGTACATTTTGTGAGAAAATCGAGCATCATCAATTATGTTCAATTTTTTTTTATACGAGGTCTTTGAATAAGGTAGCGAAATTTGTCCACTTTGTTTTCAATTTTAGTTCGCTCCTTAAACAAGTTCTGTGGTTGTACTGGAAGTTCACATTTCATTTGAAAATGGTGGATTCGAATGTGAAGCCTCGACTACACTATGTTTTCGAGGAGAGAATGTTTGTTTTAATGAAGAAAGGTAAAATCGATCCTTATCTTTTTGTCACAAAGGTAAGTCACTTGAAGACTTTGAACCATTTTCATTCTCCTCGGATGTTGATAGAAATCATGTTACTGATTTCCCTTTTGTAAATCATTTAGATCATGAAGTGCTTGAATGTCCTATTCTGCTTATTGATGGTCTATCTATTTTAATGGTTGATAAAAGATTCTTGTTTTTGATAATTGGCATGATGCGATTGTTAGCGAGCATATGTCCAAATGTCAATTGCAAGGATTGATTGTGTGAGGTCATGAATCATGTGAATCTGTTCTATTACTTGTTGGTGATGATTATGTTCAACTTTTGACCTACTACTCACATTTCAATTCGTGGAAGCAATTTAAGTTGGTTGAATGCCTTGACCTTTATGTAATTCTGTTTCAAATATTTGATAAGGCATTATTTCTTTTGTATGATAAGTTGATCTTTTCCTTCCACATGCATCATACTTGTGTTGCTATGTTTATGCGTGGATTACAAATTTGTGTGAAGCCTTATTTGTTAATTCATGGTTATCCCTTTCAGGTGTCGCGATTACTATCCGCCCCGTTCAACCGAGGAAAGCAAGGTAAAAGAAACTATGTACTCAAGAACCAACGGCTCGATTCGAGGACGAATCGCTTTCAAGAGGGGGTATGATGCGATCCTGGTCGCATCATGGTTCAACTCCATCTGACGCCATCGAGAGTGGCCTAAGCTCGAGGGGCCAAAGTGCAAAATAAAGTTGATTTTAGCTCAATTCTAGCTTTCTGAACCCGTTGCAACTAAATTAACTCTTTATTTAAGTTTTAGCTTTGCACTTGGTTTGCATTTTAAATATTTGCATTTAAGCATCTTAGTTTAATAAAGGAGTTGCTGGTCATCATTTTAAACTCATCTTAGTTTAATTAATTGGGTTTATTTTAATGAATTTAATTTAATAGTTGCTTCTTTAATTAATCTAGTTTCTAGGTTAATTTATTGATGAATGAGTTAAAGTTCATTTAATAATGCTTTATTTAATTAAACTAGTTGCCGGAATAAATGATGCTTAAGTGTTAGTTCATTTATTTAAGTCTAATTGTTGGAATAAATGATGCTTAAGTGTTAGTTCATTTATTTAAGTCTAGTTGCTGGAATAAATGAAGCTTAAGTGTTAGTTCATTTATTTAAGTTAGTTGTTAATTTGTTTTAAGTTAAATAATTGTATTAATGTGTCGGTTACATGTGTTAATTGCAGGTGACTTTTCAACTCACATCCATTACTTCTATGGGCTATTATGTATTCAATAAAATGGCTTTTCAAGTTAATTCAGTTACACAAGAGGGGGCTGGTATTAAGAGGCTTAATTCATCATTAAGAAGTTGTTTTTTAAATAAAGAAGAGCATTATGGTTCTTTAATTTCGGCAGTCTCTTTGTCTTCAACTTCCATAACCGTTTGCTTTATGGTATTTACTACATGCAATCAATTCTCCATCATTTGGCTGGTGACTTTTCGGTTGATCATGGAGACCTTAAAGGACTTTGACAAGCAATTTAATTGAAGAAATAATCACATTAAAGATGGGAGTTATATGGCTAGAACTCCAAAAGTTGAGACTTTTCATTTGGCTGGTGACTTTTTGGTTGATCATGGAGATCTCAAATGGACTTTGACAAGTAATTTAATTGAAGAATTAATCACATTGAAGATGGGAGTTACATGACTAGAATCCCAAAAGTTGAGACTTTTCATTTGAGTTCATTATTAGCCTCATTATAAGTGACCATTCAACTAGCTTCATTTGATACTATAAATACATGTAATCTACCTATTGATGGACAACTTTAGACTTTTGAACCTTAATCAAATTTCATGAACTTTGAGTTCTTGAGTGAGTTAAACTCCTCTCCTTTTTTCGTACAAGTTTTGTTAGACTTATCAAGCTTGCTTGTGGTGTCTTCGACTTGTTTGAACTTATCACCAATTCCCTTTGGTGTTGCGTTCATCTACCTATCTTCATCTTTCCACCTTAACGATATAAAAAATGGGGTGGCACTATTACATAGTATTTAATCTTTCTTAAGTTAAGTTCGTATTTCCATTTCCATCGCTACTGCCGAATATCACTTATCTATCCTTATCATTCTTGTTACACTGAGCCATCCCAAAGACCTACTTTCGTTGATTATTCCCTAGCTGAACCTATCATCATAACTTAACCAATTTTAAACTCCTTTTTGAAAACTTTCGCAAACTTAGCCAAATCTATCCTTTTTTCCTAAAGACTCAACTTCTCCTCATAGACGATCGGGCAAACTCACATACGACTCGACTCACCCTAAGGTCGATCGTATCAAGATTATGCCTTACCTAGATGCCGTAGGATTTGGATTAGCGGTATTAATCTGCTTGTTTGAGTTGAAGGCCGAATTAATATCGAATTGGTTGAGCATGGCACCCAGAGACGACTCCTTTCATTTGCTGTATGGGGAACGCACCATCATACTAGAGGATGTTGCACTGCAATTAGGGGTCCCCGTGGACGGTGATACGGTAATTGTTTCAAACCTAGTAGCAAAACCTATGGTGCTCTACTATGACTTGTTTGGACGCTCTCTCGGTGATGGTGGAGCTAAATTTACGAATTTAAAATTTTCATCGTTTAAGAAAATTTGAAACATTATCAAGTAATGCAACCGAGAGGGATAAGATGTCAGCTGCTCGAGAATATATACTACAGCTTATAGGGGGTACTTATCCTAGGTGCCAATAATAATAGAGTCCACTTGATGTACCTACCTTTACTATCTGATTTGCTAGCTGCTTGTTCCTACAGTTGGGATACATAAATTCACATTCTTGTCGACCGTAACGACTGTCCTGGATGGTGGTTTCGATACTGTCAATTATTTCAATTATGACTTATTGTTCTGCACATGCCATAACGTTTAGGGTCGACTCTCTCCCTCATGTCCATGTCATTTCTTATCCGGGTGACATGCGGGTAACCTCTAGGCTTCCTACGTAACCCAAAGTTTAGGACCAACTCGAAATTCAATAGGTCATTTATCCATACAACCAGCATGCCATAAGGCACCTTAATCACATACATCAAACATACCTAAACATGTACATATTTAACCATTTATCAACTAACTTGTTTCCGTACCAAAACATATCAAAATTGACACTCATCAACCATACCATATTAGATTTATGCCATATCAAAATAACCTTACCATTTGGACCACTTATCACATGCATTAAAATCATTTAAGTGACACCAAACTATCCATTTTCAAATGGTTCCAACAACCAACATATATACATACCAAATTTGACTCATGCACATCTATTCAAAACCTTTCCAAAGCATACCATAACTTGACCATGTTGTGGTTAATCCATCACCTACCATTTTAACAATTCAAACATACATTAATACATTGTCAAAATGACACACATCAATAAGGCATCAAAAGTACCAAGGTTACACCAACCACAATGACATATACATGCCAAACTCATCAACTAACATGAACCACAAGTTCACCTATACATGCCATTATAACCTTAATCAAGACATTAAAATCTACCAATATAATCGTTGGATAGTGTGATAGATCTTCGATGAGTTTCCAAACCGTTCGAGCTTCCAATAATCTGCAAAGTAAGAGGAAAAATACCATGTAAGTAATGAATGCTTAGTAAGTTCGTATAAACTTGAAACATAACTTATCATTTCAATACTATCATACATAGATTAAATGTGATTCAACGATACTTTAAACTTAGTATAACCCTATTGAACACCATTCAACTCACAATTGAGTATATTTATAAACATCACATACAACTTTCATTTATAACATAATAAGGTCTCATAGGTTGACTTACATAATTATCAACATGTCCTTAAAACGATGAACCATTTCATTTGCTTACTTACCATTCCATTTACATAGCATAAGCTTAATTAAATTATTAACTCACGAATTAGTGTATTTATTCATGACATAAGTAAACTCACATATAGCATAAGTAAATTTCTTCCTCACAAGTAGGTCCTTTAACTCAACAATCCTGTTATTTCATTACATTACATCTCAACTATGAACTTATCATTTCATTACCTATTCTCACCCATTTCATTTGCATAACATACAAGACATAAACATAACATTAACCATAGACACAAGCTAGTGTATTTAAGCATAAATCTTTTAGTATCAACTACACAATAAACCATTTCATGAGAAATTACATACTTTGATTCTTACCACTCTTTCATGCACATAAGCATCTTTCCATTTGGTCACTTACCATTTCAATACATATATTTAAAACTAACATAATACAATCCAACCAATAGCTTGGAACAAGCCTAAGCATCATCAACAACACATGTTAGTGCATCAATTCATAATTCACTTGAATAACATAAGATAAGTCATTAAACATGAATAACCTCACTTGAAATCATCAATTCCATGAACATAGTCATACTTTCATTTAACATTTCCTTTTCATTTCTTTTCATAGTTTTCATAATATAAGTCATTTGATTACTTATCGTTCCTTCCCTTTTCATGCATGCTGAACCACTTAGAATAACATCAAATATGCAGGAAAGCTCACACAAAGTGTTCTAAACACATAGTCGTAGCTCACACGAGTTGTAAAATGGGCCTACTCACACAAGCTGACTATCAGAATATAAGCTACACGATACTGCTCACACAAATTGATGAGTATCCACTACTAATGCCGGACCTCAGCCATTGGTAGAACATTCAAGACTAGCACCCGAAACATGGTAACTTGGGTCTGCTCACACAAGCTGACAATCAGAATGTAGGTACACGATGCCACTCACACAAGCTGACGAGTATCCGCAACAAATGATGGAACTGAGCCATTGGTAGGACATTGAAGACCAACACCCGGAACATGGTAACCCTAATGACATGTCATTTGTATCCTATATATTCCTAAGGTTCAAACGGGGCTCAATAGTCATCGAACGTCGTTGGATTTCCATAATCTCTTTACTTGATAAATTGTATAATAACATATATATATATATATATATATATATATATATATTGATTCATTTACAATAGAATCACACGTTAAACATTCAAATTAATCAACATCTAAGTGATTATAGTTCATACGAACTTACCTGGCTAAATTGCAGAAATGACAAAGTATAAAGGCTATTTGGTAATTTTCCCTTCTTCTCAATTTTCACCTGTTCTTCATCTAAATTAATAATTTCATTAAATTCATTAATTTAGATAGTAAAACTAATTCATTTTATGCAATTTAATCATTTTTGACATTTTTACAAAATTGCCCCTAACATTTTACTTTTATTCAATTTAGTCATTGAGCCTCAATTATGCAAATTAACCATTTTTATTGCAAACCCCTGTTAGAATACTAATAGCATTCTTTCAATTCAACACTCCATAAAAATATTTATGGCCTAATTTATAGAAACGAGATCCCGAACCTCATTTTCTAAAACCACTTGACTTTAGAGTCTTACCACTTGAACTTAACTAATCATTCATATAACATAAATTACCAAATCAAAAACCTTTTTAAAACCATATTTGAATCGTAAATATTATTATTACTTGTCAAATTTGTGGCCCCGAAACCACTATTTTTGACACCACAAAAAAATGGGTTGTTACAAATGTGATGTTTCATTAAGGGTAAATTAGTAATTAGATAATAAAACATTAAATAACTTAATAGAAACAAACAAATTATCATCTTTCTTTTCCTTTGCCAAAAATTTAAGTTGGGAGAAGCCATAGTTGTAGCTTGAACTTTCAGCACTATTCTTCTATGCATGTGAGTGGTTTTAACTTCTGTTTTTAGTCATTTTTATGTTTTTGAAATCGTTTTAGCTTAATCTAGTTAACCTGAGGGTTAATTTGTAAAATTATTAAAAGTTTTGGAATATTCCATTAATGAGTTTGGTGTATTTTTTAAGTTTGATGGTAGAGTATGATGCTTGGGTGTTAAATAGGAATATCCTGTTAAGTGAATTTGTATAAGTTTTAAGTTTAAGGATTTAATTGAAAATAAATTAAATTAGATATGATTTTCTTGTGAAATTTTAGCATGTGAGGACTGAATTGGAATAGTTATAAATTCGGTTTAATGGATATAAATTTTGATTATGGAAAATAATAATGTTTTGGTCTTAAGAACCAAATTAAGTAAAAGGTAAAAGTTTGGGGTAAATGTCTAAATTGTAAATAAGAAATTATATGTATTAAATTGAAAAGAATATGAAATTGAGGCTAATAATTGAAATAAACTATATTATAGATCAAGATCAAGTTGATAATCGTGGTAAAAGGAAGGTTATAGATTAGTCCATGAACTTTTGTTGTTTCTGCAATTTAGCCCTAGTAAGTTCCTATGATTTAATTTTGTATACTTTAAATATTTTATTATTTATGGACTGAAATTGTTAAATGTCTTGAAAGTGTTGAATTGTATTAAGTGGATTGATTTAAAAAGTAATTATATTAAGCACTGTTATTCGATAAATAATTGAGCCGATGAATGTAGGATAGGATACAATATGTTAATAGGTTATATCACGCGCTGTACGAGATTGATTGGTGTTGAGATGATGATTTCTGATTTATTCTTGTTTACTAAATATACCGAAGTTCAGCATTTTTTGAGGACTATCATGTTATATTATAGTAATTCTAGTGTGTTTCCAGGGGTGGATGTAAAGCCTTCAGGCTTGGCACTCAATGCCGAGGTTTGTTTCGGAGGGATGTTAGCCTATGGTCTTAGCACTGGGTGCCCAGGTGTGTTCTCAGATGGTTAGCTCATTTGAGCGATTTGGTGTGTTTTGGATGGTTAACCGTGTATTCGAATATGTTATAACTTTCATTGAACATATTCTGTAATAGATATGTTTATTTGGTAAGTTTATTGTTTTAACTGTTGAACTTACTAAGCTCAATTAAGTTTACTTGTGCATTTCTCTTAATTCCTTGTAGATACGTTTTTGTGGAAACAAGCAATCGGATCCACTCAAAGAATCACACTATTCAGATATATTTTGGTAGTTTTAAATGTTTACGTTCGGTTATATGACATGTAATAGGTGCTGTAACACCCTAATCCTGACCTAGGAGTTTAAACCGAGTCCCGGATGTTACATTGATCACCGAAGTGATCGTAGGTGATTTTGTACAAAAAAATTGTCACGACAAACCAAACCATTTAATTGTTTAAAAAATCTAGTCAGTAAAATTTCAGTTAAGTTAAACATATAATCGAAACTTGTACCACAGCTTTATAAGATTTTACAGTTCAAAAACTGAATTACCTATTAAAATCTGAAAATTCAAACTAATGATAATTTATTTTCACCGAGACTGTCTGAGACCTCCGCACGCCGAGTCCAGCGTCAGAATTCAAAAATGTACCTGAAAAGGAAACACTAAGAGGGGGAGCTTCTTGAGCTCAGTGTGAGACCGAAACAAGACTAAAAACACATTTTCAGAATTCAAATCAGTATTGCATTAGATTTACAGATAAACACTGCGTCAGAAAGAAACTTGGAACTAATGTCCCAACAGAACAAAAATTGCACTCACATCAATTCACAAATAGACGGACAGAGTACAGTCAAACAATCAAGCACCTAGAACATACAAATAGACATGGATGATATGCTGTCAAATAAAACCCACCCATCTAGCCAACACACCTCTCCGTCCCCCATTCACACCCCATAAGAGCTATTTAAGCTCATCTACCCGAAACAGACCACATAGGACCTCGATGGCCCATCCAACCCTACACATTATATATATGGGCTAAGCCACTTAGATAACAATACGCAGCAAAGCTGGCGTATGTGTTGTACAATGCAATGCGGTAATCCGATGTATGAGACAAGTTGCGTCTTAAGCGCGGAATAGATAATGATCTGTGACAAAAGCGATGCACATGTAGTACAAAGTCACGATAAATCATTGTACAAGTAAATTGCTGATGAAGCGCGGATCGATTAGAATCAGACTCCCTTCTCTTCACAAACCAACCCAAAATCCTTACTTTATGCAAGTGTATGCATGCACACAAATTCAGAGAATAGAGATAATTACATAGTTAGTCAGACGAAATAGATATGCAACATACCCCACAGACCAGATTCAAAATCATACATCACACACAATCATCACAGATATCGAGTCTTGAACACCCTCACTAAACTTAGCTAAGGGTCAGAGCACACAAACACATATTTAGATCAGAATTACACACAGAACCAATACAAGTGTCTTAAAGCCACATGCCCGTGTGCTCTGGCCGTGTGGTAATGCCTAGGCTGTGTGGGAGATCAAAACCCCATGTGAGGAGGGGCACATTGCCTTGTGACTGAGGCACATGCTCGTGTGAAGAGAGGCATACGGCCGTGTGACTAAGGCACATGACCATGTGGACTAGGGACATGGCCGTGGGAACAGGCTGTGTAACTCTCTATCTATTTGCACTAAATTTTAGTACAGGCTGACACGGTCGTTTAAGGGTCTCACATGCCCATGTGCCCACCAAATACGGCCGTGTGTCCAAAACACACGCCTGTGTGGGATCCCTAAATCCTCAAATTAGCCACACGACCGTGTGGAACCAAATCACTTAAACCTAATACCAGAACTCACACGCCCATGTGCCCAGGGGACACGATCGTGTGAAAATCGATAAAATCTCCAAAACGGCCACTACGACCGTGTGGCACCCAAATCAGCCCAAAAACTCTAATTCCTAATTTCACATGGCTTTGTGCTCAAGCACACGCCAGTGTGGTCGCCCAAGCAGTCGCAAAAATCCTTCAAACAGGCCAAAAAACCTCGTTTAAGCCATCAAAATAGTCCCCCATCTTTTCAATATCAAAAGTACATCGGAATACGCAGTATTCCCTATACTTTCCAACAACTAAATTCCCAAATCAAGGAGTTATAGCACACTCAAGAAAAGCCAAAAAAAAATTCATAATATAAAATAATTAAGGTTCGAATCCCACACCTGTTTCACGATCTAAGACGTTCAGACTCTGACTTGTCGACGAGGAAATGATTCTCCAAAATCCACCAGCAACCCGTTTTTGAAAAAGAAGAAAATAAGGAAAAACCTCTAGAAGTAAAAGAAAAAAAAATAAAACCAGAGGAGAAGAAAGGAAAATGTCCAGAACCAAGAAATTAGAAAATAAAAGTCAAAATTAAAAAAATAAATAACTATAATTATTAACTAAACAAAACAAAATAAAAGGCTCTCCAAAAATGTGCACCCAAGACTCGAACCCAGAACCTTAAGGTATAGTAGTACTTACTCAACCATCAAACCAGAAGACCCATTCTGCCACTTAAAGTGCTTTGTAAATGTGTTGGTTACTAGTTACTTGTGGTAGTTTCCATACTTGAATGATTTTGGTCTTGAATAGATTTTCGTTTGTGTGTATGTATACCTTTGATATTTGGCTTGTAATGGTTCATAAATAAGTGTTTTTGGTCATTTGGTTATATGCTACTATTAAATAATTATACTATGGTAGAAGTAAATTTGGATGGTATGTATGAATGAGTAAGATTGACATGTGTTCTTAGTAAAGAATTATAGGTTTTGTATACAACTTGGTTGAAAAATTGAATTGTTGTGTCAATGAGGGCACATTGGTTAGACACTTAGGATGGATGTTTTGACATGTTTTAAGCTTGTTTAATCATGTGTTGAGTAAGTCTAATTGATAGACAATGGGTTGCTTAATCTCCAAGTAGGTATGTTTTGGTAAACTTCAATTTGAAGGTATAATTAGGAGCACACGACTTGGGACATGGGCTGTCACATGGTCGTGTGCCACACATGGCCACCCCACAGAGCCGTGTGTTATTTTTGTTTTAAGTGTAGGTTTCATATGGTCTGGGACACAGCCGTGTATTTCAAGTCATTATGTAACATGGTCTGGCACACAGCCTGCGACACGATCATCTGTCCATAATTTGAATGTATACATGGTTTTACACACGGCCTGTGACATGGCCGTGTGGCCCAATTTGAATATTCACACAGTCGGACACACAGGCTGGGACATGGCCATGTATCCATACTTCAAGTACTCACACTGTATGGGTTGTGTCACACAACTTGGCCACACGGACGTGTGACCCCTATTTTCTAATTTTTACCAGATTTTCTATTTCTTTTCAAAATGAACCCTGATTGTTTTCAAATTATTTTTAGCACCCCGTAGACTCAATTTAAGGTCTATAAATGTATTTTTTACTTGTTTTAAATGAGTTATTGAATGATATTAGATAATTTGTATAATTGTTTCAATTTGAATTTAAATGTTTTGAATTGTACTGTAATACTCTATAACTCTAATTTGGTGACAAAAATAGGTTAAGGGTGTTACAATTCTGTGTACACTTCAGTACAATATTAACAGCCTTTGCCATGTTGGTGGCTATATGACTATACTGCGATCCGTCATCGAAACTTTGAGCCCATTACCAGGGCTCCATGCTCCAAAACCACTACTGTAATGTAGTGGTCATTTGACCTTGCATATCAACCTGAAGGTTAGCCAGCCTCTGTCTGAACCGGTGTTGTTCTAGCTCGTACCTTGAACTGTTTTAAAATGTTACGTTTCATTACACAAACTCTAAATATATTAAAAAATGAAATCAATACTTACATATGTTCACAACTTGTTTGCCTCAATCTGCATTCTTGAATTCCTTATGGAAGTTCATTGCAATATGGAAGATATAGTAGAAGGATAGCCACGAAACACCCGAATGCCTAATTGTTACAATTAGCCCCTTTGATCTATTAAAAATGATGCAAACATTTTTTGTGTGACAACATACCTCCACAAGTTCATCAGGAATAATTCCCACAACTCCATGTTCTCTGACTCAACAATGGCAAACACTATCGGTAGTAAGTTCTAGTTCCCGTACAGCCAAGTCACATCTACCTGCATATACAATGGGGAAAGACCTGAATGCATGGATCAATGTCCAAAACATTCGGTGGAAAGTTCTTTTCCGGATGCAGTTGGTCATCTTGGTCGTAATAAGGCAGTGTCCATAACTCAATGACAATCCTTGGAACATACTCTCGCATTGTGGCTATCCACCACTGGAGTTCATTTTACAATGCATCCTAATCTCGTAGAATTGATCCATGGGCATCTGTTTAGCCACCCATGCCTTTCAGTTTTTAACTCGATACTGGAACCATTTTTATAATTCAACAATCATCGTTGAGACAAGAATGATGTGCACGCTTTTAACCATTGGTGGGATACAGTTGCAGATAGTTTTTGAATCAAGCTTGCGATGGTCCTGCGTTATACGTACAGAAGTGCATGTATGAGGCCCAACATATTTCCATAACTCTCACTATTTGAACCTCTGCATAAATGCAACTCATACCCACCACCTGTGATGTGAGCACACCCGGGGTGTCCCAGGATTCAATTTTTATCCTCTCGAGCTCCTTAAAGGCCCCATAACTCGAGCCCGAGTTAAACAATTCCAAGAAGCTGTTGCGTCTCTATTGACTCAATTTTGGGCCAAAGCTCAGCTCGATGAAGATGGAGATGCTTGGAGTAACATTTTAGAGAGGCCTTGCACATTAGTGCAAGCCGATTACAGCTTGGTTCAGCTCACTCGAGCTCAAGTCAGCTCACACGAGCTCAATACAGCTCATTGAGCTCGTTCTTAGCTTTTTTAGCTCATTAAATTTAATTGCTGGAATAAATTAAGTATTTAATTTAATTTAGTTAGTTTTATTACAGCTAATAAATATGTCTTGGCTTATTACATTTTTTAAAATGTGGCTTAGCCAAATTTAATATGTCTTGTTTAAGACTTTACTAAATTTGTCTAATTTAATTTATGTGTTAATTAGTGTGTCTAAATTATATTAATGTTTGATTCAGTTGAATTTTATGTGATTTAATTTGGTTCATGTGTTGTGTAGGTGCAGCCGAATGTGAAGGTGAATTAATGCAAGATTCATGCACGGGTGGATTCAATGCTTTGGACGGTTCATGCATGGCTCCCTTCAATGAACACATGAGCTGATTGTTTGGCTTCTCCAACCAACCATTCAGCCAAGGAGTAGCTACCATTAAGTTCCCCAAGCTGGTCGAAATCTTCCCAAGGCTTTGAAGCTGTTCACACTTGCTGATTTCCTCCATTCACACCTTAAATTGACCAATCAGCTTCTATACATGCATGGGTAATGTCATGAACGTCCAATGGGGGAAATAGCACTTTAATTCAGCACATTGAATGGATAATGTGCAAGCACAAAGGGGAGAACGAATTTACAATGGTACATACCACCATTCATGAATCAGCCCCTCATCAATGCTTCAATTAAGGCCTTGGCTGAACCTAGACAAGTGCATTGCACTCTTCAAGCTTCCAAATTCATTCAAGTTCATTTGCTTAAGCATGAAGCTGCCTTTTGATGTCCCATTTAGCCGAACATGGACTCAACAATTTAATGGTTTTATTCTAGATAATTCTAGCTTATTCTAGTTGAAATCACTTAGTCATTAAGTTTCTAAACTACTCTATTCGACTACTTTAGCTAGATAGATAGGCTATAAATACTTTGTTATTTCATTTGTAAAAGGACTTTCGACTTTTTTCCAAATTTCTGAATGAACATTTTGTTTTTGAGTGAGTTAAACTCCTCTCTTATTTTCGTAAAAGACTCGTTGACTTATCTAGCGTGATAGTGACATCTTCCTGACTTGTTTCTAAACTTATCACCGTAACCCGGTGTGGCGTTCACCAAACTACTATTCTGCAAATCCACCTTAAACAATATAGAAATCGAGGTGACACTTTTTAGTGTTGAATCATTTTGAAGTTTAAGTTCATTTTCCATATCCATCTTTTATCCCAACATCATCTATCCTTTTTTTCATTCTTAAACTGAACCTACTATCCCTTATAAACCTTCCATTTACTTTAGACCAATTTGTAAGCTTCCGCAAACCTTTAAACTAAAATACCTTTTTTTTTTTGAAAACTTGACTACTCCTCGTCGACGATCGGGCAAACAAGTGAAATGACTTGATTAACCCAGGCCGGATCACATCATTTGGTATCAGAGCTTGAAAACGATGAGCACCGACATTCGTTGCTACCCGGAGTAGGTTCGTAAAAAAATGAAAAAAAATTGAAATTAAAAAAAATTCAAAGTTGTAATTTTAAATTTTATTTGTATTCAGCATATTGTATTCAAAGTGAAAAAAAAAAAAGAAAAAGAAAATAAAAAAAAGGTACGAAAATTCAAAAAAGAAAAAAAATTGAGTACAAAAAAAAAGGTGTAAAAGTTTTTGGAAGTTCTTGATTGTATTCATTCTCTTCTACTCCGATCATTGAGATCATTCTACCATCATTTTCCCTTCCCCAAAGCCACACACAAACCCATTTTTTCTTTTTGTTTTAGCCTACCCTACGCCCAAACTCTTTATCCCTTGTAACCATTTTGAAACCGACCCAAGCAGCAAATAGGTCTTTCGAGACGAAATATGAAATTGTGAGAAGAGGTCGAGTGGAAAAAGGTAAGAGTGGTGAGTCTATTAGAGTGTAGAAAAAGCCTTTAAAAAATGAGTGTAAACACGAGCGGAGTGAAAATTATTCATTTTCTTTTCGAGTGACCTTGTGAGATTTCTTGTGTTGAGGTAGTTAATTTTTCTATTTTTGTTCTTTTTAACATATCTTCTTTTCAGTAAATAATCATGTCTCGGAAGAATTTTCAGCCGATGAATTTCAATACTTGTTGAAAAAAATAGAGAATATGCTCGATCGAAAGATTAAGCTTATTCAAGACAAGCGAGAACCTCGAGCAATAACCCGACGGAAGCAAACTCCACCAAGTCGAGAAACGGAGTTAAGAACATCACGACGACACTACTCGAGAAAAGACTCTTACCTATACTCCTATTCAAAAAGGCTTTCGAGACAACGAGAAGCACTCTTCGATTTTAAGATTTTTTGAGATGACGAACGAGAAAGTATGAGTTATTCTTCATATACTTCAATGAAGTCCCTACCGAAGAATCGTTCACAAGGACATGATCGAGATGTCTATATGTAACACCCCTGACCCGTAATCCCCGTTGGAATCAGGCACGAGACATTACCGAACAATTTACCAGATCGCCACTTAGGCTCAACGTGACTACTCTCCTCAAATCGCTTCAACTACTTCACACTCGACCTATGAGATCTCAATCGTACCTACGAGAACTCTCGGGACCATATCGAAATGGTTCATAAAATTTCTTTTCATCTAAACAGGGAGTACACCCCCGTGCTAGATGACACACACGCCTAGTGTATAGACACACACGCCTATGTGCTCACACCGTGCCCAAAAACCCCAACATTCTGCCCAAACTCACACGGCTAGGGCACGCCCATGTGAGATGGGGGCACACCCGTGTGCCCTTAAGACATGCCCGTGTCTTCACCCGTGGGGAGTTACTGACTAATTTAGCACGGCCTGGACACACCCATGTCTCCCAATCGTGGGGAGCTACTGACTTGATCCACACGGCCTGGGCACCCGCCCATGTCCCTACCGTGTGTCTTACACGGTTTATGCACACAGCCGTGGGATTCACCCATGGCCTATTCCAATTAGTAATAATAAGGTGCTGGGTTAGCATAGCCTAGACACACACCCGTGTGTCTACCCGTGTGGCACATGAAGGCTATTTGCTAAGCTTCTAGCATCCCTATATCTTACACTACATGGGTTTATTCAACAAACTAACAAACCTCTCTTAATCCACATGCACTCACATTGATAACTTTGAAATTTCATAAATGATAAAATATGCCATCATTCTTGGCAATTTACAAAATTAATGTCTTAGCAAGAGCCAATACACTTTTGGTCAAAATAACAAAATAATCTAACTAGTTTAGTCCTATACATGCCATTCACAAAATAACTAATCTAATTATACCGAAGTAAGCAGATAGTGTGGGCGGTCTTCTAGTTATCGGTGTATCCTGGCTCGGCTCTTAAGCCCTATAAGACAAGGGAAAGAGAGAGGAGTAAGCTTGAAGCTTAGTAAGTTCACATGTAAACAATATAACACTCTAAAATGAATAAAACATTTTTATAGCATTATTTGCTAAACAAGAAATCAATCTACATTCAGGATTAGGCTTACTCATTTCCTCCATTTACACATCCTAATCACATCACAAGCACAATGCATACATTCAATAATGGTTTCCCTGCACTGAGCATAACAAGGTCACTTAATGTAACACATCACCATATCAAAATACATTACTTGTAGTCACATTACCTGGTGGTTTCGCACTTAGCCCACCATCAATCTTCATTAAGGTGGTATCGCACATAGCCCACCAAGAAGGTTAATTACTGTGGTATCGTACATAGCCCACCAGAAAAGTTAACAGACGATGGTATCGCACACAGCCCATCATAATTAAACAACAAGGTGGCATCGCACTTAGCCCACCATTAAAATTTGATATAATACACCTACCTATCTATTCCATCATTCATACAAGAATTATTCATTAACTACCACTTTCAATCTTCTTGAATTATACATGTTCTCAAGTATGCTATGCACTGATTAACAACAATAATGTGCATGTAAAATGCATCGTTTACATGTAAACTTACCGCGATGCAAAACGGGTTAGCTAGCGATTTACTCGATCACCTCACCTTTCCCACGGTCAAGGTTAATTCCGCGCTCTTCTTGATCTATAACAATGAAATTCGTTTATTTAGGACATTCTATGATTAATATACATCAAATTCTACACTTGGGCAAAAATGACCATTTTGCCCTTGTACATTGAAAAAAATTACAATTTTGCCCTTAGGCTCATAAATCATTTTTCATCACATTTTCCCATTAAACAGGCCTTGCTGAACATTTATTCCTCTTTCAACAACCCACAAATCTAACTATTTCATGCATTTATTACAAATTTATAACATTTACAACTTAGTCCCATTTAAGAGTTTTCATGACAATACCGTTCACAAAAGTTGTCTCTAACCTCCCCATCATTCATTTTCTTCCATAAAAACTCAGATAAAAAAATAAACTCTCTCATGGAAAGTCTCTAAACTTTTAATCATTTCACAAATTAGTCCCCTCATTAGCTAGCTTAGGCTTTGGGGACTCTAAAAGTACAAAAATCATCAACTAAAACCACTTAAATCACTTACTTGAATGAGGATTGAGTGGCTGAAAGTTTGAACCTCCAAGAACTCTATTCTCTCTTGAATTTTTGGTGGAAAGAGATGAGTGAATAGTGAAAGATGATAACATCTTTTGCTTCTCTTATTTTATTCATTTTATCACTTAATTTCCACTAACTTTGACTAGCATTTAATGCTCTTGTCCCCCTTAACATCTATGGCCGGCCAACACATATAATAGGGCCTAATTTCACTTTAAAATCCTCCAATTTACAATCTATAGCTATTAGGTACCCCCACTTTATAAAATAGAACTTTCACACTTTATGCGATTTAGTCCTTTTTCACAATTAAGTACTCTATTGCCAAAATTAAAGCACCAAATTTCCATATAGTCATATATTAATGCCATAACACATAAAATAATACTAAAATAATTTCCTCAACCTTAGATTAGTGGTTTGAGACCACTATTTTGATTAGCCCCAAAATAAGGTTGTTACAACTCTTCCCCCCTTTTTGGGATTTTCGCCATCGAAAATCTTACCGGTAAAGAGGTTTGGATATTGCTCTCTCATGGCTTCTTCCGGTTCCCACGTAGCTTCTTCTACACCGTGCCTTTGCCACAACACTTTTACTAAGGCTATGTCCTTATTCCTCAACTGTTTCACTTCTTGAGCCAAGATTTTAATCGGCTCTTCCTCATATGTCATATCCGGTCGTATCTCAATTTTCGTGGGAGAAACCACATGCGAGGGATCAAAACAATAACGCCTTAGCATTGATACATGGAACACATTGTGAATTTTCTCTAACTCTACCGGTAAAGCCAACCGATATGCCACTGGCCCAATCCTTTCGGTAATTTCGTTCGGCCCTATGAATCTCGAACTCAATTTACCCTTTTGACCAAATCTCAATATTTTCTTCCACGACGACAATTTTAAAAATACTTTGTCACCCACTTAAAACTCAATTTCTTTTCTTTTCAAGTCCGCGTACGACTTTTGTCGGTCTAAAGCAGCTTCCAGATTATCCCGAATCACTTTTACTTTTTCCTTAGTTTCTTTAACTAAATCAATCCCATGGATTTGCTTCTCACCCAACTCGGTCCAATACAAAGGAGTCCGACACTTACGACCATATAAGGCCTCATACGGTGCCATCCATATGCTTGATTGATAACTATTGTTGTAAGTGAATTCGACCAAGGGTAGGTATCTTTCCCAACTACCTTCGAATTCTAACACACAACATCGGAGCATATCTTCAAGAACTTGGATTACTCTCTCAGACTGACCATCAGTTTGAGGATGAAAGGTAGTACTAAAATTCAACCTTGTACCTAAGGCCTCTTGTAACTTCTTCCAAAACCTCGAAGTAAATCTTGAGTCTCTATACGAGATAATGGATATAGGCACTCCATGTAATCTTACTACCTCTGCAATATACAACTCGGCTAACTTCTCTAGTGAATAATCAATAAGTACCAGTATAAAGTGAGCCGACTTCGTTAACCTATCAACAATAACCCATACAGCATCTTTCTTTTTAGAGTTAAAGGCAATCCCGTCACGAAGTCCATGGTGATCCGATCCCACTTCTACTTGGGAACCATCACTGGTAGAAGCAATCCCGAAGGCACCTGATGCTCGGCTTTCACTTGTTGACAAATTAGACATCTTGTTACATACTCTGAGATGTCTCTTTTCATTCTTGGCCACCAATAGGATTTCTTCAAATCATTGTACATATTCGCACTGCCCGGGTGTACAAAAAATGACTATTATGTGCTTCTTGTAAAATTCCTCAGATTAACTCATCATCTTTAGGTACACAAATTCTATCATGGAACATTAAACAACTGTCATAACCATTTTTTTTGAAAAAAAACAAAAAGGGGTTCGACTTTGGTTTTTAAAACGAAAAAAGACAGGGAGTCGCCACCAATCCTTTTTTTGTTGAGGTGTGATCGGGTCACCTTGTAAAATGGTTGTTTTTAATAAACAGTTTGATTTATCAAAACAATGATTTTGGTCTCTGAAATCCGTAAAACGAGTTCGAAGTCGGTTACATACGAGGAAGGGTTAGCACCTCGTCGCCCAAAATTGGTACCAAAATGATTAATTAGTGCCTTAATGTTGGAAGTTTGAAAAGGTTTTAAAATACGGATCCTTTAAAATGTATTAGGATATTTGTGATTTCTTTGTTCGAGAGGGTACAAACATCACATCCAAAGACGTTAGGACATGATATTCTAAACCTTCGTAATCAAAGCTATCTCATGATTTTCTGAAGTTTATCAAAAGGATGTTTAGTTATTTAGTCAAACGGAAAATCTCAACCCAAAGACGTTAGGGCACTATTCTCAATTCCTAAATACAAAACATTGCCTTTATTTTAAAACCTTTAGATGGAGTGTAGCAATTTTACAAAATGCATCGTATCGTATTAATTTAAAGAAAAGGTTCGAGTCAAAACTTGAGATTTCTTTGTCCTGAAAAGATATAAACATCACATCCAGCACGTTAGGACACGATGTTTTAATCTCTCGTAATCAAAGTCATCTCGTGATTCACGAAACTTTGTAAAAGGGATGTTAAGTTATTTAGTTAAATGGAAAATCGCAACCCAGCACGTTAGGGCACTATTTCCCGAATTTCTAAATACAAAACATTGCCTTATTTTAAAATCTTTAGATGAAATAGGATAATTTTACAGAATATATTTTGTTTAATAATATAATATTAAACTAAGAAAATAAATATAGATATAAATATAGTAATAATAGTGAAAGGAATACTAATAGACATAATGATAATAATAGTAATAGTAGTTATAATAAAAATAATAAAAAATAATAATAGTAAAAGTAATAATAGTAATAGTATAGGGACAAAATAAAAAATAATAGTAATAATAATGTAGAAAACTATTAATGAAAGTAAATAACATTTAAAAGAAAAAATGATTTAAAAGATATAATATTAAATATTAATTAAAAAGAATAATTAGAAAACTCAATAAGCGAATAATTAAAAGAAAATAATTAATGGACTATTTTGGAAATAGAATAAAAGTTAGGGGCGAATTATAATAAATCAAGAAAAAGTAAAAGGACCATAGCGTAATCGGCGTGAATGCTCAAGGGCTAAAAGTGAAAATGTTCCCAACCCAAAAAAAAGACTCGGTAATTTGAATTAGAATGGTAGCATAAACTTCATGGAAATAATGAAGGAAGCAGAATAGGATTAACTTAAAGGTAAGCAAATGGGAGGAATGGCCTCGTAAATTTCCCATTTAAGTTGAAAAGTCGTACATCTAACTTTCAAAATCTGCTTGAGCTTTCACTCCTTTTAATGACACCACTTTAAACAATAATAATAACCTTTATTATACTTATATATATATATATATATATATATATATATATTAAAGCTTATAAGTTACTTTTTTTTAAACAAAAACAGAGAACCCTCCATCTTTTCTTCTTTTCTTTTGTTAGGGTTTTTTTGAACCCATTCTTGTGCCGTCGTGAGTTTGATCGGGGATTGACTGCGCTACCGCCGTGGTTAGTGGCCGGCGTTGTGCGAGAGGGCCTTTCTAACCCCCGTTTTGGAACCTATTCAAGGATTAAGCTTCCCTAACCTGAGAGGTCGAAAGAAAAGGGTCTCTAGCCCACATTTCAGGCCGATTCCGTGAGGAGGAGACCTCCGACAATGAGGTAATGAGCCGATTCAGTGAACCTCTTTCCTTTTTTTTTTATTATTTCACTTTTTTAAAAATTTGAAAGTAATAAAATAAAAGAATAAAAAATAAAAAATAAAAATAAAAAATAGATAGAAGACAACGATAATAAGAGTAAAGTCGAAAGAAAATATCTGAAATCAACCTTCTATTCTTGTTTTTGATTCTTGATAGTTCGTATTTTCCTTTTTTCCGAAAAATCCCTTCTCGCTATGATTTTCTCTGCTTTTCTCTCCAAAAAAAATCCCTACATTCATTTTTGGCTTTGGCTTTTATAGCCATTTACAAATTCTTTTTATTGTTGTTGTCTTTTTTCTCTTTTCTTGCAGGTGCAAGTTGCGGTGGAGATAGGACAAGGGTAGGTGGCAGCAATGGCGGTCGATGGCAGTTGTCAGAGGTTAGGGGCGGCACACCTAGGGGGCTTTAGGGTTTTTTGCTTTTCTGTTTTGTTTATTTTTGGCATTGGGCTAGGTTTTATTGTGCATGGGCTTCTAGGTTTGTTGATTTTATTTCTGAATTGGGCTTCGATAATTGGGTTGGTTAACCCGGGCAAAATTGGGTTATGACAGCTGCTCCTCTTTGCTCATTATCGTGTACCGGGAATAGAGCAAAGACTTTTAAGAGAGACCAATTTTGCCCGATCTTGTCGAGTCCCAACTTCTTTTGGTGCTTCTCTTCTTCATGTAGCCTCATTCCAATCCACCGTATCTTTTCACTTCGATCCATTCCACCGCTACTTCACAGAGATAGGACCTGTAGCTTCAATTTGCTTTTCTTTGCAACTTTGAGGGAATGAGATTTGTTTATTTTAAATGGCTCCACTACAACTTCAGGAGATAGATTTGTGATCTTTAGCCTATTCCACTATTGGTCAGGAAGATAGGATGATCACGTCCACCACTATTTAAGGCAACAGGATTTGCCTTTGATCTTGCCCCACTCTTGGTGGGGGCGGGAATTACAATTTTGACCTATTCCACTCTTGGTGGGGACCTGGGGCGGTGGCTCAAATCATGTTCCCTCTTGGTTGGGAGCCAAGATTTGCCTCGATCTTGCCCCACTCTTGGTTGAGGCGACAAGATCTACAATTTTGACCTATTCCTTCGCTGGTCGGGGATATGGGGCGGTGGCCTAAATCATGTTCCCTCTTGGTTGGGAGCCAAGATTTGCCCGATCTTGCCCCACTCTTGGTTAGGGTGACAAGATCTACAATTTTGACCTATTCCACTTGCTGGTGGGAGTAATAGGATGGTGGCTTAAATCATGTTCCCTACTAGTTAGGGAGCCAAGATTTGCCTTGATCTTGCCCCACTCTTTGGTTAGGGCGACAAGATCTACAATTTTGACCTATTCCATTCTTTGGTTAGTGGCAATAGGGCGGTGGCTTAAATCATGTTCCCTCTTTGGTTGGGAGCCAAGATTTGCCTTCGATCTTGCCCCACTCTTTGGTTAGGCGACAAGATCTACAATTTTGACCTATTCCACTCTTTGGTCGGTGGCAGCAGATGGTGGCTTAAATCATGTTCCCTCTTGGTTAGGGAGCCAAGATTTGCCTTGATCTTGCCCCACTACTAGTTAGGGTAACAAAATCTACAACTTTTGACCTATTCCACTGCTGGTCAGGGTCATAGGATGGGCTTCAACCTATTCCACTCTTGGTGGGGGCAATAGGACAATCTTTCACCTATTCCACTCTTGGTGGGTGGCAATAGGGCAATTTTCAACCTATTCCTTTCTTTGGTCGGGTGGTAATAGGACAATCTTCAACCTATTCCACCGCTTTGGTGGTGGCAATAAGAAAATCTTTCACCTATTCCACTGCTGGTCAGTGGCAATAAGGTAATCTTCAACTTATTCCTTCGCTGGTCAAGTGGCAATAGGATAATCTTCAACCTATTCCTTTCTTTGGTCGGTGGTAATAGGACAATTTTCAACCTATTCCTTTGGTTGGTCGATGGCAATAGGATAATCTTTCACCTATTCCTTCTTTGGTCGTTGGCAATAGGATGGTGGCTTCACCGGTGTTGCTACACCGCGTCCTCGGGGACATATCCTATAGACTTGATTTTATATGCTTGTGTTTATGCCAAATGATGCGGATGCTATGGTGAAATGACTCAAATGCTCCTGACCATGTGTGATATGGATGACACTTACATGAATGCAGAATGTCATGAGAATGATAATTTTTCATAATAATTAAGATGCAATGACCGTAATAAATCGAATGCTCCTAACTGAATGATGTTATGGAGAACATTTGCATAAATGCGGGATGTCATAGGAATTTTACAAGCTTAGGGCCGTAATTGCTCGTTCGCTCGTCAAGGTCACGACACGGACGCAATATCTCGTCTGATATCTACGACAGAGAATCTGGTTAAATAGTCATGATTTTAGACTCCTCTTTCTCAAATGTTTCCAACCCCTAAGTGTGGTGGTTCCTAGACAACAGTCCTATTTCAGGTTCCTGCTCTGTTTAGAGGTTTCCAGAGTAATAGGTGGGACTTCTTTTATGGAAGCATTATGGGTCCATGGATCGTTATTTCAATTGCAAATAGCTTAAAGATTTAAAATAACAATGGAATTTATGAAGAATGGAATTGGATTAAATCAACAAAAGTAAACATTATTGGAATACAAAAAATGGGTAAAAAGAAAAGTAGGTGCCTCAGATATTGCAGCCTGAGCTTCACCACTGAATCCTTCCGAAGATCATTTTGAGCTGAATAGACGTTGGAAGATCTGCAGTGCTTTGTAGATGTTCTGAGGTGTAACATTCCTCCTTTTTGTTAATTCTGAGAGAATAGAATCATCACATACTCTTTCTCTTGTCAGAATTTGAGCCGCCCTTGTTGGGTTTTCGACTCAAAACCCCTTTGGTCTCAAAGCGCCCTTTTCGGGTTTTCACTTTAGCCTCTCCGTGTCTCTTTTTTTTTTTAGGTCTTAAAGTGCCCTTTGTGAGTTTTCACTTTAGCCTTTCCCTTCTTCAAGCATAATACTTCTTAACTGAATCTGAATTTATGGGATTGGATAAAGTTTTCCCATCCATCTCGGCCAAGATTAGTGCCCTTCAGAGAAAGCCTTTTTCACCACATTAGGTCCTTCCCAATTTGGCATCCATTTCCCTCTGAAATCCTTTTGTATGGGGAGGATTTTTTCAAAACTAAGTCTCCCTCGTGAAATTCTCTTGGAAGCACTTCTTTGTTGTATGCTCGCATCATTCGCTTTTGGTACATCTGACCATGACGGATAGCTTTCAGTCTCTTTTCTTCGATCAGATTCAACTAATCATATCGGACTTGGATCCATTCTGCTTCATCCAATTTCAGTTCGAACAATACTCGAAAGGACGGAATTTCAACTTCAATGGGTAAAACCACCTCCATTCCATAAACCAATGAAGAAGGAGTTGCCCCGGTGGAGGTTCTGACTGACGTTCGATAGGCGAAAAGGGCAAATGGTAACTTCTCGTGCCAATCTTTGTAAGTCTCAGTCATCTTCCCTACTATCTTCTTGATATTCTTATTAGTCGCTTCTCTTGACTTTGTTCATCTTTGGGCGATATGGTGACGAATTGTGATGTCCGATCTTGAATTGCCTCATGACTTCTGCGATCATCTTTGTTGTTCAAGTTTAACGCATTATCAGATATGATCCTCTCAGGCATTCCATATCTACATATGATTTCCTTTTTTAAGAACTTGCTGACTGCTGATTTTGCACATTAGCATATGAAGTGGCCTCCACCAATTTAGTGAAGTAATCAATTACCACGAAGTTGAACCGATGTCCATTGAAAGCTTTTGGAGAGATTGGTCCAATGACGTCCATGCCCTACATAGAAAAAGGCCATGGGGAGGTCATAACATGTAAAGGTGAGGGTGGTACATGAATCCTGTCCCCATAAATTTCACACTTATGACATTTCTTAGCATAATCAATGCAATCTCTTTCCATGGTAGACCAATAATACCCGAATCTCATGATTTGTCTGGCCATTACGAACCCATTGGCATGTGTTCCACAGACACCCTCATAGACTTCTTCTAGGATCTGCTTAGCCTCGGCGCCATCCACACATCTCAATAGCACTTGATCCTTTCTTCTTTTGTATAGGATCTCTCAGTCTAAGACATAGTCACAAGCTAGTCTTCTCAACGTCCTTTTGTCATTTTCGGTTGCTTGATCGGGGTATTTATGATCTTTCACGTATTGTAGTATATCGTGATACCATGGGTGATCATTTTGCTCCTCTTCTTCCACATTGTAGCAATGGGCTGGGGCCTCATAAATGCTCATTTGTATAGGCCTCATATCCTCCTTGTTGTTTGCTCGTACCATAGAAGCCAATGTGGCTAGAGCATCAGCCATCTGATTTTCGTCTCTTGGTAGATAACTGAAAGTGATGTCATCAAACTCTTTGATCAGTTCTTGGACCAATCTTTTGTATTCGACCAATTTGGGATCTCTTGTCTCCCATTCTCCTTTAAGTTGATAAATCACCAGTGCAGAGTCTCCGTATACTTCCAGCACCTTAATTTTATGTTCTATAGCAGCACGGATACCCATGATGCAAGCTTCATACTCTTCCATATTGTTTGTACAATCAAAATCCAATTTACAAGTAAATGGGTAATGATCTCCGTTTGGGGACACCAGAACGGCCCCAATTCCATTGCCCATAGCATTCGATACCCCGTCAAAGTTCAGTTTCCAAGGACGACTTTTTGGGGTACCTTCTTCAGTGGTTGCTACGTATATTAGGTCTTCATTAGGGAAATCAAAGTCCAAAGGCTCATAATCTGCCAGACCTCTACTGGCCAGAAAATTTGCTATTGCACTTCCTTTTACCGCCTTTTGGTTTACATAAACTATGTCAAACTTAGAAAGTAAGATTTGCCATCAGGCCATCCGTCCATTCAAAGTAGTTGACTCCATTAGGTATTTCAGTGGGTCTAGCTTCGAGATGAGCCAAGTCGTATGACATAACATGTACTGCCTCAATCTCTGGGTTGTCCAGATCAGGGCACAACATAGTTTCTCAATTGGTGAGTACCTTGTTTCACACTCAGTGAACTTTTTGCTAAGGTAGTATATTGCCTTTTCTTTCTTTCTTGACTCATCGTGTTGACCGAGCACACATCCCATTGAACTACCCAGTACCATTAAGTAGAGGATTAAAGGCCTATCTGGATTAGGCGGTGTCAACACCGGAGGATTGGACAGGTATTGCTTTACTTTGTCGAAGGTCTTCTGACATTCCTCGTCCCACACACCTGGATTGTGTTTTTTAAGAAGACGAAATATGGGGTCACATTTCTCAGTCAGTTGTGAAACGAACCGCGCAATGTAATTTAATCTTCCTAAGAAACCTTAAACTTCTTTTTACGTGCGAGGCGGAGGCAATTCTTGTATAGTCTTGACTTTGTCCAGGTCAACCTCAATCCCCTTTTCGCTGACTATAAATCCTAGCAGTTTCCCTGACCTGGCTCCAAAGGTACACTTTGCCGGGTTAAGCTTTAACTGAAATTTCCTCAACCTCAAAAATAATTTCCTTAAGACTCAGACATGCTCCTCTTCAGTTCGAGACTTGGCGATCATATCGTTAACGTAAACCTCAATTTCTTTGTGCATCATGTCATGGAACAGGTTACCATGGCTCTCTGATATATTCCTCCCGCATTCTTCAACCCAAATGGCATTACCTTATAGCAAAAGGTTCCCCACATGGTTATGAACGTGGTTTTATTCATGTCTTTAGAAAGTATCTTTATCTGGTTGTATCTTGAGAAGCCATCCATGAATGAGAACAATGAATAACCCACCGTATTATCCACTAAGGTGTCGATATGAGGTAACAGAAAATTGTCCTTTGGGCTAGCCTTGTTTAGATCCCTGTAGTCTACACACATTCATTCTTTCCCATCTTTCTTGGGGACGGGACGATATTGGCTTCCCATTCGAGTACTTAACCACTTGCAAGAAACTGCGTCAAATTGCTTCTTGACCTCTTCTTTTATTTTCGATAAAACATCGGCCTCATCCTCAAGATTCTATTGGGTGGCTTGTATTCTTCTTTTATGGGCAAGCGGTGTACCATGATATCGTGGCTTAACCGGGCATGTCTTGATATGACCATGCGAAGACATCCTTGAATTCTTGGAGTAACTCGATGAGGTCTCGCCTTGTCTCTATGGTGATACTGGCTCCAATCTTCACTTCTTTCTTTTCTTGTCCATCTCCTAGGTTCACTATTTCCACTGATTCTTTGTGAGGTACGATTTGTTTCTCCTCTTGTTCTACCATCCTTAACAGTTCAGGAGCTAAGTCACAGCCTTGGTCATCTCCAAAATCCTGAAAATTTTTCGCACCCATATCTTGCTCAAAAGGACATTCTGAGTCATCGGTAGCGTTACTTAAATCATTGATATTTGGGGACTCTGAATGAGTTCTAAAAGCTACAGGAATCTTCTCCGCAGTCCGGTTGTTTAGAACGCTGCCTGGCTCATAGGGGCGGATGCCATTCTGATTTTCTTCCTCAATTTTCCCCTCAGATATAGCGTTGACATGCACGATTTCTTCATTTTGCGTTTCTCATCCCGGATGGATAACCCCTCCTGATATAAAGGTCTCACGAATATGAAGAAATATCATCGGTTCCCATTTAATCTCATTTCCACCCAAACACGCTTTCCTTCTTTCTTGCTTCTTTTCTAACTCTTTCTTCTTTTGCTTGGCGTTCGGCTTGAATCCTAAGCCAAAAAGGTCTCTTTTCTTTCAATCTCGGGACTTGATTCCTCCAGGAGATACCTTCCCATCCCTTTTCGCACGGCTTCATTTTTTACCATTAATTGCAAACCCATTTTTGTGGTTTTGGATAATTGAAACCTTTGGAATCTTGTTTCCCTCGATGATGAATGTTGCGTTAATGAATTCCAAAGAGCGAAAGGAACATTCAGTCGCTTCATCATTTCCTTCTAAATATGGCACATCATTGGTTACTGTTACGATGATGTCTTCTTCAGCATTTCTTGTTACCAAACGGCCTTCTATGACTAATTTCAATTTTTGGTGCAACGATGAGGGGATTGCTCCCGCTGAGTGTATCCAAGGTCTCCCCAACAAATAGTTATACGATGACCTGATATCCATTACTATGAAATCCACTTCATATGTACTTGGGCCGATTAAAAGAGGTACTTCGATCCTTCCCATGACTTTCCTTTCAGTTCCATCGAATGCCCTTACTACATTGTAGCAGGCTTTCATGTGAGAGCTATCAATGGGTAACCGATTCAACGTCGATAATGGCAGGACATTGAGTGTCGATCCGTTATCGACTAGTACCCCTGGTAGTGTGTATCCTTTGCACCGTGTAGTAATGTGGAGGGCCTTGATGGAACCCATACCTCCTAGCGGAATCTCGTCATTATTAAAGAAAATAAAGTTATCAGCACTTATATTGCTAATTAGACATCCAGCTTGTTAATGGTGATATCATTAGCAACATAAGTTTCATTCAATACTTTCATCAGTGTATTGCGGTGCGCTTCTGAGCTTAATAGCAAGTCAAGCACAGATATACGAGCTGGCTATTTATACAGCTGCTTCACGACGCTGTTTTCACTATGCTTTAAAAACTTCAAGAATTCCCTAGCCTCGTCTTCCTTCACTGGCTCATTTATAGGAGCTTCTTGTTTGGTCGTACTTTCTCTCTTTTGTTCGCCCACCAAGGTTTTCCATTTTGCAAGCTCAATCCATGGGTTTGCCGTGTCAGAACGCTTCGCTTCGGCGTATAAGAGCCTACTTCTGGTTTCCCTTTGCCTTCTTTGGGCAAGTCTCCTTTCCTAGGAATCATCACATTATAGTTGTAGTTCAGGGAACCTTTTGTTATCTTCATATGAAAAGGCCGTAGGTCTTGGATCACAATCTTGGAGGCTCTGGTTTTCTTTTCGTAGTCGGGATGAGTCCTCTATTTTAGGAATCGCTCAAGTTGTAGTTAGAGTTACGGGAACCTCTTTGTTGTCTTCATATGAAAGGACCGTCGATTTACGAATCACAAACTTAGAGTTATCTTTATCCCGGTTCCATCGTTCTTTGGCCATAAGATGATGACCAAAGGATAGCTAGCTTTCGAGGCTTTTATTGCTGATTCATCTTTCAACACGCAAATACTTCTTTCTTTTCGGCCTTCATTAATTTCAAAAAAACTCCAACTCTTTATTGTCCATCAGTCTTTGTACCAGAATTCTGAACTCATTACAGTCCTGGATTTCGTGCCCCTCCATGTTATGAAACTCACAGCCTCTTCTTGTTCTTTCATGCTTTCCTACCGGACTTGATACAACTAATCCCCTCTTCATCATTTCTTTCCAAACTCGTTTCATTGGAGTTTTTACCTCATCAACATCTCTTTTAACTCTCCTTCCCATGTTCTCACCTACCATATTGACCTCATGATTAGGCAGCGGGTGCCCCGTGCTGGGGGTATCATCTACTTTTATAACGCCCATCTGGATGAGTCTTTCTACCAGTTTTTTGAAAGTAAGACAGTGCTCCATTAAATGCCTCACAATCCCTGCGTGGTACTCGCACTGTGCGTTCGCGTCATACCACTTAGGGTATGGGGGTTGTAGGGGTTTTAGGTAATGTGGGGAAACAATATGTGCATCGAATAAGTTCTAGTACATTTCCTTGTACGTGACTGAGATTGGCGTGAATTGGATTTTCTCCGTGTTCTGCTTTGTACTGGATTTCTACCTAGAGGAGTCCTGATGATCAGCGATTACGGCCTTGGGCTGATTTACAGTAATAGGCTTCAGATAACCTTTACTTAGGTTATTTACATCGTTCTCTCTTTTCTTTGGGATTGTCTTTCTGGTACTTTCTCCTACTTCTTTCTTGCCACATCTGATTGTATTTTCTATCATCTCCCCTGACATCACGATGTCTGAGAAGCTTTTAGTGGCATTTCCCTGTTTATGATTGATGAAAGGAGCTTTCAACGTATTTATAAAGAGCATGGTTGTCTCCTTTTCTAAAAGCGGTGGCTGAACTTGTATTGCTACCTCTCTCCATCGCTGGGCATACTATCTAAAACTTTCACTGGCTTTTCTCCATATTTTGGGCGTGATTCTATCAGAGCAATATCGACCACATGGCCATAATGTTTCATGAAGGCTGTGCGAGTCCTTCCACGTCTTGATTTGGGCACGACTAAGCTAGTTCTACCATTTGGCGACAGACCCGGCCAAACTGTCTTAAAAACAGTGAATCAGTAACTGGTCATTATTAAGGTGCCCGGCCATCCACCGGTAGAACATTGTGATGTGTGCCTCAGGATAGCTAGTCGCGTTATATTTCTCAAACTTTGGTGTTTTGAACTTTGGTGGAAGGACTAAGTTCGGGACCAGACTTAAGTCTTTAGCATCCATCCCGTAACGATGGTCAGCCATTTCTATTTCTTTAAACTTTTCTTCTAGCCACTTGCAATGGTTCTCAAGTTGCTTTGACAAATCTATTTTTGCCTTGTCCATTTCTGCCAGTTCATCAAAATTAGGGACCATAGGGTTAGCCGAACTTTCCACAGGTTAGTACGAACGATCGGAAGGTGAAATTTGGTATCGCTGATACCAACGATATTGTGGTCTAATAGTAACAGCGTCATTTAGGGATGCACGTCTGGTGGCGCTTGGGTATTAAGTGGGGTAAAACTCGGAGGCTAAACAGGGTCGTCATTATCATTTCCTAAACTAGTAGCAATGCCCTTTCCCTTCTCACATTCATTGGCCAACAACTGCGCTAACTGATTCATCATGTTGTTCTGAGATTCTTGCATTCGTTCCATCATGTCCTGTTGCATCTTGATCAATCGTTCTTGCATCTACTCCTGTATTTCCTTTTGCAATTGCTCTAATCTTTCCATCCTTTGATCCATGATTTTTGTTTTACCTCGTGTATTGTAGCGATGTTCTAGGATAACTGTCATAATTTAAGGTTCCTTTGTGAGATTTAATGCACATGATGCAATGTAGTGCTAATGCATGAAATGTATGCAAAAAAGGCATTAATTCTGATTCAATTTCCATTAGAATAACTTTTCTAGAAAACAAGTTTCTTTACATAAAATAGATTACATATATGGCCTCGCCCTAATACTTAAGGCCTTGACTTCCTCAAGAAGCCTACTAACTATTGACCTTGCTCTGATTTCGACTCGTAAAATAAACTTAGTACATCAGCTTGGACTGCTAAGGTTTGTAAGTGATCCACCACCTCTCGAACTTGAGCCACGGCTTCCCCCATAATGTAATCTCGGTCTCTGACTTGGTTTTGAGCGTGATGAAGTTGTTGCTTCCAACACTCTTCATTGACTTCAAGAAGCTCCACCCGTAGCTCACAACCATGTAAGGCAGATTCCAGCTCTTCGATTCTTGCTTTCATTTCTTCAATTTTACTCGGACTAGCCTTTAATTCGATTGCAGAGTTACGGCTATAATCTTGATACAAGGATCTTTCCAATTCATCACCGAGCCTTTAATTCCTCTTTCTCGTTCTGAGTTTTTACCAAACTTCTTTTCAGAGTAGCTTCTCAAACTTGAGTATCTCAGGGTTCCCTTTCCCATTAACTAGCTCTATTTTTTTCCTCTCTAAGTTCTTGACACCATTGCTTTGATGTTTTTCCTAATCCAGCAAGTTTCATTGACCTTCGTAGCTTCTTATAGTCTGTTTTCAAACTGTCCAAATCTTTCTCAGCCATATTTTTTCCTTTCCTCAGCTTTTCGACTTCCAGCTTCTGAATGTCAACATCCAATCCTAGCTGCATTTTCTCTTCTTGTAATTGTTCTATCCTTTTCCCTAATTCCACATTCTTTTTCTCAAAATCCTGTTTGATGATTTCGAGCTCTGATGGGATTACCTGCAGGTGCTCTTCCACTGATCAGGTGTTTTCTTGGCCTGATGTGGGAATGTTGTCGTTGATTCTCTGACTCCACCATCGGTCATATTCGAGGGTTGTCATCGGGTTAGTGGCAAACCTTTTCATTCTGTGAGTTCGGTTCCAAGCACTTGATATTTCACGAACTCTCTTCTTACAATTATCTCCTTTATATCCAAACTCGTACTGAATTAGACCTTGTATTGTATAAGCTGTCTTGATCTCATCTTGTCTCAACACGAGGAGAGGAGCATACCCGATAGCTCCCCATATTCCCAGTAGAGGAACCCAGTCAAAATCTCCACACCGATATAAGATCTCATTAGGAATCATTAAAGGAGCTTTCCATTCTACATCTTCTTCTTGCAGGTTTTGCAGAATCATCATCCACTTTTCTTCTGTAAGATCGTCTCGCCTTGGCGTGGCTGCTAATTCTTTTAACTGGGAATAGTCCTCGGAGAAGATTCGACACGATGCCTTTTCCGCTTTCCAAAAATGACTGTGAAACCATGCTAATAAGAGTTGTGCACAACCAATGAATCTTCCTTCGTCCGCTCTTCGGCACGCGCTTAAAGACCTAAAAATTTCAGCCAGAATTGCAAGAACGGGTGTGACTCTTCTATCCAATCTGTCGAATAAGTCTGAGACCGCCTCGTCTACATGCCATAGAGCTTTAGGGAAAATAATCAGTCCATAAATGCTCAAGGCAAAAATGTCAACCCTTTTCTTCACGTCAGGATGTGCTATGATCAAATCCCTTAAATTTCTCCAAGGGATGCACTTATAATCCCCTTTTGTTTTATCCATTTGTAACCTTGCTCGCTCATCCCGTAATATTTATCGCTTTTTTAAGAATGTGGGGACATTAATAGGTCTTGCATAAACTTTGTCGGTTTGAATTTTTGGGCAGCGGAGTAAAGTCATGTATTCTTCTATAGTAGGTACTAGGTCCACTTTCCGAAAGTAAAACAACTATAAGCGAGGATTCTAAAATTGGGCTATAGCTCGGAATAGGTCTTTGGTCTACCTTGATGTCGGCGGATAAGGTAGATCACCGTAATGAAGAGAATAGTTGCTTGATCTCATCGTCCCATTGACTCCATATCTCTTTCATCTCTTGAAGATTATTTTGGGTGACACTGATATGTGTGAAGTCTCATAATTCTGACATGTGTCATTACGTAAGACTATCACCTTTTTCTTGTTGCCTTTGTCTCGGCCCATATTAGGACGGCCGCATTGTCCTCCACTTTATCAAGAAACCCCTTTCCATGACAAGCTATCTATTTGGCAATTGAGCGTGAATCAACACCTTTTGATGAATATGCCATGCAAAAATAAAAATAAAAATAAAGCAAATCAATATTCCATACCACGGTAAGCAAAAAAAAAAATACCTAATCATTAACCAATAGGGTTTGGCATGGCTCTACCTAGGGTGGGTTCTTAGGGTTTACTATATGAGGTTCGGTTCTAAAGAGGGTACTGAACGATAGATTCCTCAATCCTCACCCATTATAGGCTCATATGGATCGAGTTCGATTCGAGGAATACATTTCCCTATGGCTACGGAGATGAAAATCTCACGAAGACATAGATACGGATGTATCCCGGCGATCCACTATACCGCACGGAGGTGAAAACCTCACGAAGGAGTAGCTTCTCACTCCCACTTAAAGGTGTGACCACAACGGTCATGCAATGCAATCGAAATTAAAACAACATGCAATAAAAAGATCGTAATTTTCAAATCGAACTTTCAAACTTGAGACAAAAGATAGAAAATAATCAATTTATCGCTTGACTTTCTAAATTGGTGGAGTCGCCAAGTCGTCAGTAACCATTTTTTGAAAAAAAACAAAAGGGTTCGACTTTGGTTTTAAAACGAAAAAAGACAGGAGTCTCCACCAATCCTTTTTTTGTTGAGGTGTGATCGGGTCACTCGTAAAATGGTTGTTTTAATAAGCGGTTTGATTTATCAAAACAACGATTTTGGTCTGAAATCCAAAAAGCGAGTTCAGAGTCGATTACATGACGAGGAAGGGTTAGCACCCTCGTCGCCCAAAATTGGTACCAAAATGATTAATTAGTGTCTTAATGTTGGAAGTTTGAAAAGGTTTTAAAATACGGATCCTTTAAAAGGTATTAGGATATTTGAGATTTCTTTGTTCCGAGAGGGTACAAACATCACATCCAGCACGTTAGGACATGATATTCTAAACCTTTGTAATCAAAGCTATCTCATGATTTTACGAAGTTTATCAAAAGGATGTTTAGTTATTTAGTCAAACGAAAAATCGCAACCCAACACGTTAGGGCACTATTCCCCGAATTCCTAAATACAAAACATTGCCTTTATTTTAAAACCTTTAGATGGAGTGTAGCAATTTTACAAAATGCATCGTATTGTATTAATTTAAAGAAAAGGCTCGAGTCAAAACTTGAGATTTCTTTGTCCCGAAAAGGTATAAACATCACATCTAGCACGTTAGGACACGATGTTTTAATCTCTCGTAATCAAAGCCATCTCGTGATTCGCGAAACTTCATAAAAGGGATGTTAAGTTATTTAGTTAAACGAAAAATCGCAACCCAGCACGTTAGGGCACTATTTCCCGAATTTCTAAATACAAAACATTGCCTTATTTTAAAATCTTTAGATGAAATAGGATAATTTTATAGAATATATTTTGTTTAATAATATAATATTAAACTAAGAAAATAAATATAGATATAAATATAGTAATAATAGTGAAAGGAATACTAATAGCCATAATGATAATAATAGTAATAGTAGTTATAATAAAAATAATAATAAAAAATAATAATAGTAAAAGTAATAATAGTAATAGTATAGGGACAAAATAAAAAATAATAGTAATAATAATGTAGAAAACTATTAATGAAAGTAAATAACATTTAAAAGAAAAAAATGATTTAAAAGATATAATATTAAATATTAATTAAAAAAGAATAATTAGAAAACTCAATAAGCGAATAATTAAAAGAAAATAATTAATGGACTGTTTTGGAAATAAAATAAAAGTTAGGGGCGAATTACAATAAATCAAGAAAAGGCGAAAAGGACCATAACGTAATGCGCTGTGAATGCTCAAGGGCTAAAAGTGAAAATGTTCCCAACCAAAAAATAGCACTCAGCGCGGACTGAATTAGAATGGCGTGCAAACTTTAGGGAAATAATGAAAGAAATAGAATAGGATTAACTTAAAGGTAGCGCAAATGGGAGGGACTGGCCGCGCAAATTTCCCATTTAAGTTGAAAAGACGCACATCTAACTTTCAAAATCTGCGCAGGCTTTCACTCCTTTTAATGACACCACTTTAAACAATAATAATAACCTTTATTATACTTATATATATATATATATATATATATATATATATATATATATTAAAGCTTATAAGTTACTTTTTTTAAAACAAAAATAGAGAACCCTCCATCTTTTCTTCTTTTCTTTTGTTAGGTTTTTTTTTTTGAACCCATTCTTGTGCCATCGTGGGTTTGATCGGGGATTGACTACGCTACCGCCGTGGCTAGTGGCCGGCGTTGTGCGAGAGGGCCTTTCTAACCCCCGTTTTGGAACCTATTCAGGGATTAAGCTTCCCTAACCTGAGAGGTCGAAAGAAAAAGGGTCTCTAGCCCACATTTCAGGCCCGATTCGGTGAGGGAGGGGAGACCTCCGACGATGAGGCGGCGAGCCGATTCAAGTAGACCCTCTTTCCTTTCTTTTTTATTATTTCACTTTTTTTAAAAATTTGAAAGTAATAAAAATAAAAAAATAAAAAATAAAAAATAGATAGAAGACAACAGTAATAAGAGTAAAGTCGAAAGAAAATAAACGAAATCAACCTTCTATTCTTGTTTTTGATTCTTGATAGTTCGTATTTTCCCTTTTTTTTTCCGAAAAATCCCCTTTCTGCTATGATTTTCTCTCTGTTTTCTCTAAAAAAAATCCCTACATTCATTTTTGGCTTTGGCTTTTATAGCCATTTTACAAATTCTTTTTATTGTTGTTGTCTTTTCTCTCTTTTCTTGCAGGTGCAAGTTGCGGTGGAGATAGGACAAGGGTAAGTGGCAGCAATGGCGGTCGGTGGCAGTTGTCAGAGGTTAGGGGTGGCACACCTAGGGGGCTTTAGGGTTTTTTGCTTTTCTGTTTTGTTTATTTTTGGCATTGGGCTAGGTTTTATTGTGCATGGGCTTCCAGGTTTGTTGATTTTATTTCTGAATTGGGCTTCGATAATTGCGTTAGTTAACCCGGGCAAAATTGGGTTATGACAACAACCATTCGAACTTACCCGAAATTCAGAATCAGCTCCTGATTCACACTTAGCTCTTTTAGCTAACATCTCATTACCATTCCTTTGAGCTTCACATATTTGTTGGACAAATAGTGGCCTAGCTCTCAACTCAGCCGGTATAGCACCATCATCGGAAATTGACAAACTCGTGCTCATAGTTCTCAAAGCATACAAAAATTTTCTACTTAAAGCATCTGCAACTATATTTGCTTTCCCCAGGTGGTAATCGTTCACTAGCTCGTAGTCTTTCAATAATTTAAGCCATCGTCGTTGTCGTAAATTTAACTCCTTTTGATTCATCAAGTACCTCAAACTCTTATGATCTGTAAAAATTCGACACTTCTCACCATATAAATAATGTTGCCAAATCTTTAACGCGAAAACAATTATGGCCAACTCTAAGTCATGAGTCGGATAATTCTTCTCATGTGGTTTTAGCTGTCTCGAGGCGTAAGTGACCACCTTACCCTCTTGCATCAACACACAATTGAGACCATTTAAGGACGCGTCACTGTAGACCACAAACTCCTTTTCTGACTCAGGCTATACCAAAATCGGTGCTTCTTTCAACAACGTTTTCAATCTCTCAAAACTCTGTTGGCATTTTTTAGTCCATTCAAACTTAACATCCTTGTGCAATAATTTCGTCATCGGAGTAGCAATCACAAAAAATCCCTCCACGAACTGCCTATAGTACCCCACCAAACCCAGAAAGCTTTTGACTTTTGACACGTTCCTTGGTGCTTTCCACTCCACAATAGCCGAGATATTTCCCGGATCAACTCTAATGCCTTCCCCTGACACAACATGTCCTAGGAATCCGACCTCTCAAAGCCAAAACTCGCTCTTGCTAAATTTAGCATATAATTACTTGTCTCTCAAGGTCTGCAAGATAACTCTCAAATGCTTTGCATGATCACACTCATCTCGGGAGTAGACCAATATGTCATCGATAAAAACAACTACGAACGTGTCCAAATATGGTCGGAAGATACAGTTCATTAAGTCCATAAAAATCGCAGGAGCATTCATTAAACCGAACGGCATGACCAGAAACTCATAATGGCCATACCTCGTCCTAAATGCTATTTTCAGCACGTCTTATTCCTTAATTCTCAGCTGATAATATCTGGATCTCAAATCAATCTTGAAGAACACAATAGCTCCCTTCAGTTGATCAAATAGATCATCTATCCTCGGTAAAGGATACCTATTTTTCACTGTCACCTTGTTGAGCTGTCTGTAGTCTATACACAATCTCATCGATCCATCTTTCTTTTTCACAAATAATACAGGAGCACCCTACGACGAAAAGCTTGGTCTTGCAAAACCCTTATCCGTCAACTCTTGCAACCAGACCTTCAGCTCTTTCAACTCTAATGGCGCCATCCTATACGGGGTGATGGAAATAGGTGTCATTCCCGAAACTAACTCAATTCCAAACTCAACCTCTCTGATTGGAGGTAGTCCAGGTAACTCTTCTGGGAATACATCCGAATACTCACATACAACCGACACGGTTTCAACCTTTGCCTCAGACTCTTGACTATTCAGTACAAAGGCAAGATACGACTCACATACTTTTCTCAAATATTTTTCAGCTACCATGGAAGAAATCATCACCAGTAGGTTATCTGACTCACCTGATTCAATCCGAATATTATCTCTATTTTCACACTTCAATTCAATAAATTTACTACCACAATTCACTAAAATGCTATAGGCGATCAACCGGTCCATACCAAGAATCAAGTCAAACTCATCAAATGGTTGCAACATAAAGTTTGCGAAAATAATGACCCTAAGCGTCAAAGGGCGGTTCCTACACACCTTATCAACTAACTTTTGTTTTCCTAGGGGTTTGATACTTTTATCACAAATTCAATAGACTCAATAGTCAATCCCATACAAATATAAGAATGGGTCGACCGGGTCAATCGAGCAATAACAGAGTTGTCATTGTAACATCCTGAAAAGGGCCTATGCATTTTCAGTTTAATTGTATAAAATGACAAGTTTAAGCACTAAGAATAAATTTTTGATACTTTTGGAAACCTAGAAATGGAAATGGAAATGGAAGTGAAAATGGAAACGAACATTTTGGAAACTTGAACATTTTGGAAACCTAAACATTTTGGAAACACGAACATTTTGGAAATGATTCAAAATGGAAAGTAAACATTCTCGAAACTTGGAAATGTAAGAAAATGGCAAGTTCTGAGCCGTCGAAAATTTTAGGAAACTTAGAAATGATCTTGAAATGTCAAATTTTAAAGTTTAAAATAAGAAATAAGGGGCAAGGGCCTTAAAAGAAAAAGTTAGAGAATTTTGACACACAAGCAGCTTGGAAATGTGGCTGAAGATGCCACTTAGGGTCTATGGAAATGGCGCCATATGCGGGAGGAAGGGCTGAGTTCGAGTCACTTGGGAAGCAAATAAAGAAGGTTTTAATTTTGCTTCCGTAGAAAGTGAGGTGGACGGTACCTATTTCTAGAAAGGGAGGAGTTTTATTTACATTAATACTTGATAAATTAAGTGATAAATAAAGGATTTTTAATTTAAAGAGATAAAGGATGGATTAAATACTTTTAATTTAAATAAGGTGATAATTAAAAGATAATATTATCACTTATGAGGAGTAGTGGCCAAGTAAGGACTCTCTATTGATAATTTACTAAAGAAGGAGAATTAAAGGCTTTTCTCCCATCTTTTCCTAAGTGTGCGAAATTTTCCCTAGCTCCTCTTTCTCTCTCGCGAAATTTTCCTAGCGAAATCCTCTCCTTTTCTCTACTAGTCGCCAAATCTACCTTTCTCTTTCAACCTTTCTCTAGTTATTGAAAGACTCTATAGCAATCTTTGTGACTCCAAGCAAGAGAGTGTAATCAATTTGAGGTATTAAGGTAAGAACAATTAATTCTTGTTCTTTTAATTCTTTTAATCAAGATCTAAGAAATAACCCTTTTATGTCTCTTGGTGAATATCAAAGGAAGAGTTTCGGGATTTTAGATTCAAGGAATTTAAGTGAGGCACATTCGGCCAAAGGCCAAATTTTATTTATTAAAGTTCGATCAGATCTAACATATGAATTTTAGGAATTTCGACATCACTAAGGGAGCAAGGAATCGATTTTGGGAATCTCATCATAAGGTAAGTGGTTATAATCGCCAAGGTTCTCTCTTAAATGTCTAGATCTATTTGTTTTAACGGAGACTAATCAAATCAATGGATTTAATGGTTAGCCGATTTCAAGGAGAAGAACACAAATCTTGAGTTTGATCACCAATCAAATCGGCAAGCAAGGTAAGTATTAGTAATACCATTCCTATTAGGATTTGGTTTTAAAAGCGAAAAGGTTATTAATGTGTTTTATATGATGGGCGAATATAGGAATTAATGATCTAAAGTTAGATCGGGATTTTCGAGATCTCAAGGAACCTATTAAGCGGATCGGTGTGTACTCACACTAACCTTCGATATATCATATGGCAATTATTTTAATATATGAATATGCATAAGAATGTGAATGTGGCTAAGTACCACGAGATGTGGTAAAATGCCAGTACATTTCCTACCGATAGGATTACGAATATGATATATTTTGAACATGTGAATAGTAACATGAATGAGAATTAAGTATGTTATGCATGATATAAAATTTATGGGGCATTCGGGATCTATGTGAAAGGGGAAGAAGGTGTTGACTTGGTCTCACCAAGCGGAATATGGTGACTACGGTCACAAAATTTGAATATGGTAACTCGGTTACATTATCGAATTTAGTAACCGGTTACATTATTTGAATATGGTGTCTAATGACACAAATTATATGGGCGATGACACGTCATTGCGGTGTGCGCCTTGATGGTGTGTAGTGGATGGAGGGTTGACTTAGTAGTCCCACGGTGTGGTGGCGAATGCGGGTGGTGTGTAGCGGATGGTCAAATAGGCTTGGGCTTGGGTTGCCTCATCATTTTATATGAATATGAACATGTATGCTTGATCATTGAATGTTAGTATTGTGTACACATTGAGTCATTGACTCACCCCATTGTGGGACTTTTTTTGGTGATGAATGGTGGTGGCCGGACGGTAGACCTTGAGGTGGCCATGCTTCATTTGAAGATTTTATTTAATTTGGACTTTATTTCTTTTAGTACCTATATTTTTATTTTTGAGTTTTACTTGATGTAATAAGGCCATAAGGCCCAGTGGATTTTCTTATTTTGCTTTACTCTTAACTATTACGATCACGAACTATTTAAGACTAAAGTTTAAGATATATTTTTTTTTTAATAAACCTCAAAAATTGTTTTGTCACCTTAATAAAAGTTTGACTTTCAAATAGATTAAATGGGTTCTCAATCTGAGCCCAATCCACAACAACATTTTTCCAAAAATTATACAAAATTTGTCTAAGTAACAAAGAACTTGAAAATCGGTTAACTTAAGGAACAAACCAGATCCGGTTCATGCTCGTGGGCGGGTGTAGGGTGTTTTAACAGTATCGAGCCCGTTTTAAACTCTCGGCTGTGGGCTAAGGCCCAAACGTTTTCAAATCGAGCCAAGCACGTTTTTTAAGCGGGTTTTCTAGCATGGCACCTAAGTCTCAGGCCATGATCCACGGTAAGGACCCTAACTCTATGTGTGATTCTCGTGATTTATGAGGCTGTATAAGGGTAGAAAAGGCATGGAACATAGAATAGAATGATAGGAACTTGAACCCTAGGACTAGTCTACTCAAACACAAACACATAAGACTTAATGCACTAAACAAACCTATGGCTAAGTCCTTTGAGCTAGGGTGTGGTAACCCCTGCACGCATGTCTAGGTTGGATTCGGAAGAGCTTGGTATTTAAGCAGGTCCTAGTGACTCACCTCCTCTTGCAGAATCCTACAGTGCGTAGCTTGGTTCACCCTAACTTCGGAGGGCTCAAGTGGTGTGGCAACCTCATGCGCATGTCTAGGAATGGTTTCGGTGGGAGCTTGGTATTTAAGCGATCTTGACTCACCTCCTCTCCACACGAATCCTGCACAGTGCGTAGCTTTGGTTCACCTTGACCAAGAGGGCTCGGTCATAGGCTAAACATAATGACTAAAACTTAGAAAGGGAACTAGCCATGTTTAAAAAAAAAAGAGAGAAGAGAACAAAACAACAAACCCTAGTTTTTCAAACTTTTAAAACTTTCTTTTAAATCGAGAAAATTATTTTTACAACATTTTACGAAAAACTCTGATTCTGAAAATTACAAAAATACCCTTGGTGGTAAAATTACCAAAATACCCTTGGTTTATAAAATGTTCAACTACTCAATAGCTTTACCAAAATTTTATTATTTTATAAACATTCAAAAACCCTAATTTGTAAAATATCAAAATACCTTGATTTTGGAAAATTACAAATTGCCCCTAACTTACAAAATTACCAAAATGACCACGATTTCCAAAATTTTACAACATCCCCATTTTGAAGGAATAATTTTCAAAAGAACCTCAAAGTTTTACAACTTTTGAAATATCCCTAATTTATTAAATTTTATAAATTTACCCAGTTAGTGAAAAATTAGAAATACCCTGGATTTCAAAGTTTTTCCAAATTACCGAGATTTTGAAATTTTCAAAATAATTTTGACAAAAACACCAAGGAGCGTTTTCTTACGAAAATTTATGAAAATGCCCCTGTAGGACAAAATTACGAAAATACCCCTGGGTAGTGGAAAACAACAACAACAAAAACTACAACGTTTCTCTGAATGAACGAAAGAACCACTCTTACATCCCTTTTCATAAAACTCCTTCGCTGGTAAATAAGTGGAACAATGACTAATCCATAAAATTCCTTAATCGGATCTCGACGCTAGGAAATGAGCTCAGAGGACATGGTAAATGCGTGGGACGAGTAGAGGAAGGATGAGCGTGTCGAACCGTCGGATCGGGTCGAGTGCGATAATGAAATACCGCCACCACCACCCCATTTGTTAATGTTGAGCGACAAGTTCGGACGGGAGAAGATCTTTGTCGCAGTACATCTTTGCGAGTTTTGGAATTGGTGGTGATGCGGGAGGAAATGGGGAAATCAAAAGTACGTGCACTGAGCGGCTCCGAGCTAATGGGCGGAAATGTTTCGAGGAGTATCTAGTGTGGCACCAGTCTGGTGAAATCTTGGTTGGAAGCAACTGAGCGCATCATGGATGAAATTTGGACTTGACCCGAGGAGAAGTTGAAAGGGATGGTGGCGTTATTCTGCGATGAAGCGTATCGGTGGTGGTTAAGCTGTCGGGATGGTACCACACTGAAAATTTGACTGGGAGTATGTTAGAGAGGCATTTCGGAAGAAGTATGTGGGAACGGTATCTGAGATGAACAAAGGATAGCTTTTCTAGGGTTGGTACAAGGGAGTAAGTCATCATGAGAATATGGTAGAATTCACGAGGTTGAGCCGCTATGCTCGAGGGTAGTGGCAATCGAGCATGAGCATGTGTCCATTTTGAGGATGGACCAGGGACGATCTGAGACTATTAATAGCACTTGCATCGGGGCGAAAATTCCCTACTTTGGTGGAAAAGGCCAAGGTGGTGAGGAATTAAGGACGCTACCAAGCAGACTGTGGATAGGAATAAGGCCAAAAGAGGATTTGGGCCATCTGAAAAAGGTCACAAGAGGCCTAGGGTTGGCAGACCTCGAAATCAATAAATTTGGTATGGGTTTGGCGATGATCGCCCTTGTGAGCATTGTGGAAAGAAGCACTTGGGAGAGTGTTTGAGAAAGATGGGAGGATGTTTCAAGTGTGGGTCCAAGGACCATATGCTTAAGGATTGTCCCAAGCAACGAGATGAAACCGGCCGGTAGTTTAGAATGCTAACAGGTGGTAGAGGCGGCATGACCTCAATGGGGTCGTGGTTCGAATGTAACCGAGGTAGTGGTCTTGGCGAGCCGTGGAACACGGTGGTCAGTACTACTAATCTTGATGCAAGGCAATCGGGTTTGGTTTATACGGTTCACCGGAGGAAGATGGTGGCGCACGAAGTAATAATCGAGACGTTCTTTATTTTGACAAACCTATTTTGCTCGATTGATGTGGGCTCGACCCATTCCTATGTTGCATGTAGTGTAGTGGAAACACTAGGCCTAGACTCTAAACTTTCGATGAGCAGATGATTGTAGTAAGCCCATTAGGCCAATTTGTGGTAGACAAGATCTTTCAAAATGTGCCCTTAGAAATTCGTGGAGTGAACTTTCGGCGATTTAATGGAGTTACCCTTGGAGAATTTGAACTTATACTCGAGAATGGATTGGCTAGTAGAACACCGTGCGTCGTATTGGATTGTGCTGACTAAGCGTATGGAACTAAGAACCGGAGGATGAAGTGGTAGTAATGATGGGAGAAAGGATGAACTACTTATCTAACGTAGTTTGACCTTTGAAAGTTGAGAAGATGGTTAAGAAAGGTTGCAAGGCATTCCTAGCCTTCATAAGTGCGATAGGTGGAAAGGAAGAAGGTATTAATGGAGTTAGACGGTGAGGGACTTCGTGGATGTGTTTCAAGAGGAATTTCAGAATACCCCAGACAGGGAGGTGGAATTTGGGATAGATTTGCTATCGGAAACAGCTTCTGTATCAATCGCTCCATACTAGAATGGCGCCAAAAGAGTTAGTGGAGCTCAAGGCTCAAATCCAAGAAGCTGTTGGATCATGGGTTCATCCAGGCCAGTGTGTCTGTGGGGAGAACCGGTCTTATTTGTGAAGAAGAAGGATGGAACTATGCTTATGTGCATAGACTACCGTGCATTGAATAAAGTGACTATTAAGAATAAGTATCCTTTACCAAGGATCGATGACTTGTTCGATCGGTGAAGGGGCCGCATGATATTTTCAAAGATCGACTTAAGGTCGGGATATCATCGATTGAAGGTGAAGGAGGTGATATCCATAAGACGCTTTTAGGACAAGATCTGACCATTTTGAGTTCGTGGTGATGCCATTTGGGTTGTGAGCGCTCTAGCCACGTTCATGGACATGATGAATTGGGTTTTCCAACCCTACTTGGATAGGTTTGTCGTTGTGTTCATCGACGATATTTTGGTGTACTCGAAGTCGGAAGAGAACACGATAAGCATCTCAGAGTTGTGTTGGAAGTGTTAAGGGAGAAGAAGCTTTATGCCAAATTCCATAAGTGCAATTTTGGCTTAAGGAGATGGCATTCCTAGGACATGTGGTATCCACGAAGGAATAAGTGGATCCTAGAAAGATCGAAGCGGTGTTGGATTGGAAACCACCTAGGTCCGTGGTGAGATCAGAAGTTTCTTAGGCTTGGCGAGCTATTACTGAGAAGGATTGTGGAAGGATTCTCGTCAATAGCGCGCCTTTAACAAAGTTGCTAAGGAAGGAAGTACCCTTGAATGGACTAATAAGCGGCGGAGAGCTTTGAAAAGCTTAAAGGGTGTTGTGGAAGCTCGGTGTTAATTGACCGAGGCGGGAAAAGATTTTGTGGTGTCTTGTGATGCTTCGCATACGGGGTTAGGTTGTGTACTAATGCAAGAGGGTAAAGTGGTCGCTTATGCGTCTCGGCGATTAAGGCCACATAAGGTTAACTACCCAACCCATGATTTAGAGCTAGCGCGATGGTTTTGCCCTTAAGGTTTGGAGGCACTACCTTTATGGAGAAAGGTCGGTTATCTACCACAGACCACAAGAGCCTTAAGTATTTATTGACTCGAAGGAGTTGAACTTGAGACAACGAAGGTGGGTGGAATTGCTGAAGGATTACGATTGTTCGATAGAATATCATCCGGGTAAAGCGAATGTGGTAGCCGATGCCACAGTAGGAAGGTTGTATCGGATCTACGGGCTTTGTTTGCCCATTTAAGTCTGTATGATGACGGAAGCCTATTGGCAGAGTTGCAAATCAAGCCCACATGGCTAAAGGAAGTGAAAGAGGGCGGTTGGCGGATAAGGACCTAAGTGTTAAGATTCTGACAAGTCGAGCGGAGAATTAAGGGACCATAGCATTAATGACGAAGGAGTATTGTGCTTCAAGGAAAAGTTTGTATCTTAGAAAGCGAGGAGTTAAGACAAAGGATTCTTGGGAGGCGCATGGTAGCCCTTATGCTATGCATCCGGAGCACTAAGTTGTATAGGGATCTAAGAGAACAGTTTTGGTGGTGCGATCCAAACGAGAAGTAACTAAATTTGTGGGGAAATGTTTGGCGATGTCGACAAGTTAAGTGAACACCAAGTCCCATCAGGATTGCTTCAACCAATCGAAGTTCCCCAATGGAAGTGGAGAGAATTACCATGGACTTCGTTAGTGGGTTTCCCCACGCCTACTAAGAAGGACTCGGTATGGGTGATAGTGGGTGTTTGACCAAATCCGCACTTTATCCCAATAATAGTTGATTATTCCTTGAAGTTGGCCAAGTTATATGTGGCGAGATTGTGAGGTTGCATGGAGTACCAAAGTCGATCATCTCGATAGAGACCCAAGGTTTACATCTCGATTTTGGAAGGCACTTCATCAAGCTTTAGGCACTAAGTTAGACTTCACTACTGACTTTTCATCCACAATCAGACAGGCGGTCTGAGCAGGTTACTCTAAGTGTTGGAGGATATGTTGAGAGGTCGTGTAATAGATTTCGAGGAAGTTGTGAAGATTACTTGCCTTTAGCTGAGTTCGCCTACAACAACGACTATCAAGCTAGCATTCGGATGGCACCATCTGAAGCATTGTATGGAAGGAAGTGTAGAACACCTACTTGTTGGGTGAGTTAGGAGAAACGCAGAGTTTTGGGTCGAAATTAGTGGTAGAAAGCGAAGAAGGTTGAGTTAATTAAGACGCAGTTGAAGGAAGCCTCGATAGGCGAAGTCGATATGAGACCTTAAGCGGAAGGAAATAGAGTTTGAAGTGGGAGACCAAGTATTCTGAAAGTCTACATACGGAAGAAGGTAATGAGGTTGATCGAAAAGGAAGTTAAGCCCAAGGTTTATAGGGCCTTATCAGTCTTGAAATGAGTTGGGCGATGGCATACCAATTAGAGTTGCCACGAATTGCGGCGGATGCGACGTATTTCATGTATCCATGCTACATCGCTACCGATCGGATCCGTCGCATGTGGTATCTGTTGAAGAAGTGGAGCTAAGGCGGACTTATCCTATGAGGAAGAAGCGATTGATTTTGGGCGAGATGTGAAAGTACTACGAAGGAAGGCAGTGCCTCTAGTCAAAGTGTTATGGGCGCAATCATGGATCGAAGAAGCTTAGTGGAGTCGGAAGAGACAATGCGACGACATTACCCTCAATTATTTTAGTTAGGAAATTTAGGGGACGAAATTTTGTTTAAAGGGTAGAAGCGTAACATCTGAAAAGGGCCTATGCATTTTCGGTTTAATTGTATGAAATGACAAGTTTAAGCGGTAAGAATAAATTTTGATACTTTTGGAAACCTAGAAATGGAAATGGAAATGGAAATGAAAATGGAAGCGAACATTTTGGAAACTTGAACATTTTGGAAACACGAACATTTTGGAAACACGAACATTTTGGAAATGATTCAAAAATGGAAAGTAAACATTCTGAAACTTGGAAATGTAAGAAAATGGCAAGTTCTGAGCCGTCGAAAATTTTAGGAAACTTAGAAATGATCTTGAAATGTCAAATTTTAAAGTTTAAAATAAGAAATAAGGGCAAGAGGGCCTTAAAAGAAAAAGTTGGAGAATTTTGGCACACAAGCAGGCTTGGAAATGTGGCTGAAGATGCCACTTAGGGTCTATGGAAATGGCGCCATATCACGAGGAGGAAGGGGCTGAGTTGAGTCACTTGGGAAGAAAATAATGAAGGTTTTAATTTTGCTTCGGGAAAGGTGAGGTGGGCGACACCTATTTCTAGAAAGGGAGAGTTTTATTTACATTAATACTTGATAAATTAAGTGATAAATAAAGGATTTTTAATTTAAAGAGATAAAGGATGGATTAAATTGAAACACCCACTTTGACCCACGAGAATGGACCGGATCGGTATGTTTCAAAGTAACGGTTCAAATTCATTCGAATACTTTGAAAGCGTGTTTCGGAAGATAGTTTGTTGTGGGTTGGGCTCGAGTTGAAAACAAATTTATTTTATATCAAAACCCATTTGTTTGGTGACAAAATGTTTTAACTTATTTTAAATTAAATGGGCTTATTCTTTATAAAGCCTAAATTCATAACATAGTAATTAAGCGAAATAAAAATAAATCACGATGGCCTTATTACATAAAACAAAACCCAAAATAAAATTATACGATACTTAAAATAAAATAAAGATTCAAATTAAATTAAACTTCAATTTGAACATTGCCACCACAAGTTACTGTAGTCTGGATCCATTCTTGCTCATCACAGAAACATGTTCCCTAGCAGGGGTGAGTCGATAGACTCAATGTGTAACCAACACCAAAACATAATAGAAATAGGCACACCATACATAACATATTCATATAAAAATTCAAGATAATGATGCAAACCTGAACCCAAACCTATATGCCATCCGCTACACTCCACCCGTACCAACCTGCACACCGTGGGGACTATTAAGTCAACCCTCCATCCGCTACACACCATCGAAGGCAGTCGCTGCAGTCGACATGCTCATCGCCCACTTAAGATATTGTGGCATAGCCACCTGATATTTGTGTCATGAGACACCACATTTAGATAATGTAACCGAAGTTACCACATTCACTTAGTGAGACCGAAGTCATCACATATTCTTAGTGAGACCGAAGTCATCACATATTCTTAGTGAGACCGAAGTCATCACGTTTCACTTAGTGAGACCGAAGTCATCACATTCACTTCCCCTTTCTCAAATAACCCAAATGCCCCAAATTATACATATCATGCATATCATATTTAATTTCACTTTCACATCACTTTTCACATGTTAAATATAACATATTTTGAAATCCTAGTAGGAATAGGAAAATGTACCTGAGTACTTTGTACCATAATATGGTACTTTAGCCACATTCTTACACTTTCATATTAACATATATATCATATTTAAGCCATAAATCTATTAAGATTAGTGTGGGAAGGTACACGGTACCTTAAGCCGTATTCTTACACTTTCATATTAACACATATAATGAATTAAATCTATCAAGATTTAGTGTAGAATTACGCTTTGATTTGTATGAGTTTCCTTGAGATCCCGAAAAGCTTGATCTAATGCTTAGATCCTTAATCCCTACATTTGTTTTATCACTTATTACTTTAATAAAAAGCCATTCACCATAAATCCAAATCCTAGTAGGATTAGTACACTAAGACTTACCTTGTTGCCGGTTTCCTATTATTCAAATCTGAAATTGATCTCTTACTTTCTTTAAGGATGTGAAACTCCTATAACCATATGTTAGATTTAATCTAACATTAAAACATAAACATGGCCTTTGGCGAATATACATATATCTTACCTTAAATCTTTTAAATCCGAAACTCTCTTCTTGATTAATGGAGATGTCGAAATACCTTAGATCTGAAATCCAAATTCACCTTCCATATTTGATCAATAAGATATAGGAGGATTAGACTAACTTTCAGCTTAAAAGAAAGGAATACAATTATAACTATAGATCCTTACCCTTTATATTAAAATCGATGATCCTCGACACCACTTGAGGAGATTGACTTAGAGACTTGATGAACAATCGGCTATGATCCCTTATGTATTCGGTTTCAAAGATGAAAGAAGAGAGGAATAATAGGTTTAAAAGGAATCGGCTAGGATGCTAAAAGAGAAGAGGAAAAAGAATGGATGCTCAAGAAGAATTTGGCGGAGGAGAGGAGAAAGAATATTTGGCAAAAGAAAGAGAGGAGAATGAATAATGAATAGCCCTAGTCTCATCCTTTTATAGCCAAAATTAGGCCAAGAATCTTTTGCTTGGCCACTACTCTTCCTTATGTGATAACTTTATCTCTTTAATTTTAAAACAAATAAAGTATAATCCTTATTATCTTCTAATTAGCCGAATTTAAAAGAGAGTGAAACTCCTCTTTTGCAAGCCTTGTGCCGTCCACCTCTTGGGCTTCTAGAAGATAAAATAAAACTTATTTTATTTGTTTCCCATGTGACTTGAACTCAGGCCCAACACCCTTTGCATGTGGACCATTTCCTGAGGCCCTAAGTGGCATCTTCAGGCCACTTTTCCAAGTCTGTTTTTGGGTCAAATTTCACGTGCTTTTTATTTTAGGGTCACTTGGCCCTAAGTTCCCCTTTGAACTTTAAAATTCGACATTTCGGGGTCATTTTTAAGTTTCCAAAAATTTTCGCGCGGCTCTGTAACTTGACATTTCCTAGGTTTCCAAAATGTTTACTTTCCTCTTTTAGCTTAGTTTCCAAAATGTTCACTTTCCTAGTTCAGCTTAGTTTCCAAAATGTTCACTTTTCCTCTTTTAGCTTAGTTTCCAAAATGTTTACATTCCTCTTTTAGCTTAGGTTTCCAAAATGTTCACTTTCCTAATTTACTTAGGTTTCCAAAATGGTCACTTTCCTATTTTTAATGTAACATTTCCATACATTTCCATACATTTCCAAGGTTCTAAAATGCACACCACATATCACGATAAACATGCTATTAAGCAAAAATGCACACAATGGGATTGAACCTCTTCCTCAAAGTACTTCACTTGTTGCCATAACCCTTGCACCTTAGGTGGCGTCCCTTGCCACTTTTCCACATCACTTCTTGCTTTTAACTTAAAAACCAATAATTGTCCAAAGCTTTCTCTTCCATCCTAGGATTTTAAAAACCCTTAATTCACTTCCAAACACTGCCAAAACCTACTACTCATCAATTATGCACAAATGCATAACCCCTAATCTAGGATGTTACATAAATACTTTTAATTTAAATAAGGTGATAATTAAAAGATAATATTATCACTTATGAGGAGTAGCGGCCAAGTAAGGGACTCTCCTATTGATAATTTTGGCTAAAGAAGGAGAATTAAAGGCTTTTCTCCCATCTTTTCCTAAGTGTGCCAAAATTTTCCCTAGCTCCTCTTTCTCTCCAGAAATTTTCCTAGCGAAATCCTCTCCTTTTCTCGCTAGTCGCCAAATCTACCTTTCTCTTTCAACCTTTCTCTAGTTATTCGAAAGTCTCCATAGCCGAATCTTTGTGACTCCAAGCAAGAGGTGCAGTCGGCTGAGGTATTAAGGTAAGAACAATTAATTCTTGTTCTTCTAATTCTTTTAATCAAGATCTAAGAAATAACCCCTTTTTATGTCTCTTGGCCGAATATCAAAGGAAGAGTTTGAGTTTGATTCAAGGAATTTAAGGTAAGGCACATTCGGCCAAAGGCCAAATTTTATTTATTAAAGTTAGATCAGATCTAACATATGAATTTTAGGAATTTCGACATCACTAAGGGAGCAAGGAATCGATTTTGGGAATCTCATCATAAGGTAAGTGGTTATAATCGGCCAAGGTTCTCTCTTAAATGTCTAGATCTATTTGTTTTAACGAGAGACTAATCAAATCAATGGATTTAATGGTTAGCCGATTTCAAGGGAGAAGAACACAAATCTTGAGTTTGATCACCAATCAAATCGGCAAGCAAGGTAAGTATTAGTAATACCATTCCTATTAGGATTTGGTTTTAAAAGCGAAAAGGTTATTAATGTGTTTTATATGATGGGCCGAATATAGGAATTAACAGATCTAAAGTTAGATCGGGATTTTGAGATCTCAAGGAACCTATTAAGCGGATCAGGTGTGTACTCACACTAACCTTCGATATATCATATGGCAATTATTTTAATATATGAATATGCATAAGAATGTGAATGTGGCTAAGTACCACGGATGTGGTAAAGAGTACCCAGTGCGTTTCCTACTTCGATAGGATTACGAATATGATATATTTTGAACATATAAATAGTAACATGAATGAGAATTAAGTATGTTATGCATGATATAAAATTTATGGGGCATTCGGGATCTATGTGAAAGGGGAGAAGGTGTTGACTTGGTCTCACTGTGAGAAATATGGTGACTACGGTCACAAAATTTGAATATGGTAACTCGGTTACATTATCGAATTTGGTAACCGAGTTACATTATTTGAATATGGTGTCTAATGTCACAAATTATATGGGCGATGAGCACGTCATTGATCGCGCCCGATGGTGTGTAGCGGATGGAGGTTGACTTAGTAGTCCCCAGTGTGGTGATAGAGTGCGGTGGTGTGTAGTGGATGGTCAAATAGGCTTGGGCTTGGGTTGCATCATCATTTTATATGAATATGAACATGTATGCTTGATCTGTTGAATGTTAGTATTGTGTACACATTGAGTCATTGACTCACCCCATTGTGGGACTTTTTTTCGGTGATGAATAGTGGTGGCCGGGACGGTGAACCTTGAGGTGGCCATGCTTCATTTGAAGATTTTATTTAATTTGGACTTTATTTCTTTTAGTACCTATAATTTTATTTTTTGGGTTTTACTTGATGTAATAAGGCCATAAGGCCGTGGATTTTCTTATTTTGCTTTACTCTTAACTATTACGATGCGAACTATTTAAGACTAAAGTTTAAGATATATTTTTTTTAATAAACCTCAAAAATTGTTTTGTCACCTTAATAAAAATTTGACTTTCAAATAGATTAAATGGGTTCCCAATCTGAGCCCAATCCACAACAACATTTTTCCAAAAATTATACAAATTTTGTCTAAGTAACAAAGAACTTGAAAACCGGTTAACTTAAGGAACAAACCCGATCCGGTTCATGCTCGTGGGCCAGGTGTGGGGTGTTTCAGTCATAGAGAGAAAATGTACCCGTTATTACGTCCGGAGATGATGCCTCTTCTTGAGCGCGAATAGCATAGGTTCTTGTTGGTGCCCGACCCTCTGGCCTCACAACGGTATCTCGTGATACGCCTCTACCACTAGTCCCACCTCCCGGGTTCTTTTGTGGGCAACCTCTAAAAGATGCACTACTTGATCTTACCTCCTGCTTATTTTCCTTGTCATCTCTTTCAGGACAGTTTCGAATGAAATGGTCAGGGGATCCACACTTGTAGCAATTTTGATTGTTTCCCCAACACTCCCCAGTGTGATGTCTGCCACAACTTGGACACTCTGGTTTGGACTTTGGATTGCCCACACTTGCCATTGAGGTGGCCTAAACTCTTGAACCCGAATACATATTACCTCGATTTCTCTACGAATACTCGACTGACGTAGTCATCCGAGGGTTCCCTTCTCTAGACCTCTTCGATTGAGATTGGTATGACTTGCTCATCGGCCTCTTCCTCGTATCACAAGCCTCACTCAGGGCTTTCCTCTTTTCCTTACTTAATTCTTCAGCCTTACTAGCCCGATCCACCAGTATCACAAATTCTTTTAGCTCTAAGATCCCAACTAAAAGTTTGATGTCTTCATTTAACCCATCTTCAAACCTCTTGCATAGGGTAGCTTTCGTGGATACACATTCACATGTATTTTCTTGAGTAGAACAAATTGCGTTCATATTTCGCCACAGTCATTTTTACTTGCTTTATCTCAAGGAATTCCTTCCGCTTCTGGTCCATAAATCTTTGACTTATATACTTCTTTCGGAACTCTTCTAAGAAAAAGTCCCACGTTACCCTCTCTTTGGGAACTACTGATGTCAACATTTTCCACCAATAGTATGCTGAGTCCCTCAACAAAGATACAGCGCATTTCAAACTCTCCTCAGGTGTACAAGAGAGTTCATCAAAAACCCTCATTGAGTTCTCAAGCTAGAACTCCGCCCGCTCAAGGTCATCATCTTTGTTAGCTCGAAAATCTTCAGCCCCTTGCTTCTGAATTTTATCTACCGGGGGCTTATTTGTCCTCACCATTTCTACACCTTGGGGAGCCACAGGAACTGGCTGAGGTATAAGAGGAGGTGGAAGAGGTTGAGCATTGGGATTAGCTCGTACATACTCGGTGTACCAATTGCTCATCATTTGGAGAAAGGCTTCTCGAGCCTCTTCTCCTTGACCCCTAGTCTCGGGTTCACTTTGCACAGGCGCGGTCCCTTGCGCAGGAGCCGGCGCATTACTAGTTGCGTCATTAGCAACCGATTGATCGGAATCCATATACTACATAAAACAAATTTTTAAAATTATCAGAAGCCACCACACATCATTATACGCTTAAGGCATGTATAGCTAGACTCTTACACACGCTACGGTAGTCCTAGAACCGACTAAACCATAGCTCTGATACCACTAAATGTAACACCCCTTACCCATAATCCCCGTCAGAATCGGGCACGAGGCGTTACCAAACAATTTACCTGATCGCCACTTAGGCTCAACGTGACTACTCTCCTCGAATCGCTTCAACTACTTCACACTTGACCTATGAGATCTCAATCGTACCTACGAGAACTCTCGGGACCATATCAAAAATTTTACGATCCATAAAATTTCTTTTCATCTAAACAGGGAGTACACGCCCATGCTAGATGACACACACGCCTGTGTATAGACACACACGCCCATGTGCTCACACCGTGCCCAAAAACCCCAATATTCTGCCCAAACTCACACGGCTAGGGCACGCCCATGTGAGATGAGGGTACGCCCGTGTACCCTTACGACATGCTCGTGTCTTTCATCCGTGGGGAGTTACTGACTAATTTAGCACGGCCTGGACACACTCGTGTCTCCTAACCGTAGGGAACTACTGACTTGATCCACACGGCCTGGGCACTCGCCCATGTCCCTACCGTGTATCTTACACGGTTCATGCACACAGCCATGGGATTCACCTGTGGCCTATTCTAATTAGTAGTAATAAGGTGCAGGGTTAGCACGGCCTAGATACACGCCTGTGTCTACCCGTGTCGCACATGAAGGCTATTTGCCAAGCTTTTAGCATCCCTATATCTTACACTACATGAGTTTATTCAACAAACTAACAAACCTCTCTTAATCCACATGCACTCACATTGATAACTTTGAAATTTCATAAATGATAAAATATGCCATCATTCTTGGAAATTTACAAAATTAATGTCTTAGCAAGAGCCAATACACTTTGGTCAAAATAACAAAATAATCTAACTAGTCTAGTCCTACACATGCCATATATAAAATCACTAATCTAATTATACCGAAGTAAGCAGATAGTGTGGGCGGTCTTCTAGTTATCGGCGTATCCCTGGCTCGGCTCTTAAGCCCTATAAGACAAGGGAAAGAGAGAGGAGTAAGCTTGAAGCTTAGTAAGTTCACATGTAAACAATATAACATTCTAAAATGAATAAAACATTTTTATAGCATTATTTCCTAAGTAAGAAATCAATCTACATTCAGGATTAGGCTTACTCATTTCCTCCATTTACACATCCTAATCACATCATAAGCACAATGCATACATTCAATAACGATTTCGCTGCATTGAGCATAACAAGGTCACTTAATGTAACACATCACCATATCAAAATACATTACTCATAGTCACATTACCCGGTGGTTTCTCACTTAGCCCACCATCAGTCTTCATTAGGGTGGTATCGTATATAGCCCACCAAGAAGGTTAATTACGGTGGTATCACACACACCCACCGAAAGGTTAACGAGCGATGGTATCGCATTACGACCCATCGTAATTAAACGACAAGGTGGTATCGCACTTAGCCCACCATCAAAATTTGATATAACACACCTACCTATCTATTCCATCATTCATACAAGAATTATCCATTAACTACCACTTTCTATCTACTTGAATTATACATGTTCTCAATTATGCTATGCACTGATTAACAACAATAATGTGCATGTAAAATGCATCGTTTACACGTAAACTTACCTCGATGCAAAATGTGTTAGCTAGTGATTTACTCGATCACCTTGCCTTTCCCACGATCAAGGTTAATTTCGCACTCTTCTTGATCTATAACAATGAAATTCATTCATTTAGGACATTTTATGATTAATATACATCAAATTCTACACTTGGGCAAAAATGACCATTTTGCCCTTGTACATTGGAAAAATTACGATTTTGCCCCTAGGTTCGTAAATCATTTTTCATCACATTTTCCCATTAAACAAGCCTAGCTGAATATTTATTCCTCTTTCAACAACCCACAAATCTAGCTATTTTATGCATTTATTACAAATTTATAACATTTACAACTTAGTCCCATTTATGTGTTTTCATGACAACACCTTTCACAAAAGTTATCTCTAACCTCCCCATCATTCATTTTCTTCCATAAAAACTCAGCTAAAAACATAAAATCTCTCATGGAAAGTCTCTAAAATTTTAATCATTTCACAAATTAGTCCCCTCATTAGTTAACTTAGGCTTTGGGGACTCCAAAAGTACAAAAATCATCAACTAAAACCACTTAAATCACTTACTTGAATGAGGATTGAGTGGCTGAAAGTTTGAACCTCCAAGAACTCTATTCTCTCTTGAATCTTAAGTGGAAAGAGATGAGTGAATAGTGAAAGATGATAACATCTTTTGCTTCTCTTATTTTATTCATTTTATCACTTAATTTCCACCAACTTTGACTAGCATTTAATGCTCTTGTCCCCCTTAACTTCTATGGCCGGCCAACACATATAATAGGGCCTAATTTCACTTTTAAATCCTCCAATTTACAATCTATAGCTATTAGGTACCCCCACCTTATAAAATAGAAATTTCGCACTTTATGTAATTTAGTCCTTTTTCACAATTAAGTACTCTATTGCAAAAATTAAAGCACCAAAATTTCCATATAGTCATATATTAATGCCATAACACATAAAATAATACTAAATTAATTTCCTCAACCTCGGATTAGTGGTCTCGAGACCACTGTTCGATTAGCCCCAAAATTGGGCTGTTACACTATAAGAATACTTCCTCTTTCTTTGAGCAAAACACTTATCTTTTCAATTCCTTTGTATCATCCTCAAGTTGTAGTAACATCAAAAAAGAACACGAAAGAGAAGAAAAAGAAAAATAAAAAGAAAAATAAAAAGAAAAAGAAGAAAAAGAAAAAGGAATTGAAAAAGAGAAAGAAATCGAAAAAGAATTTGAGAAAGAAAATGAGAGTGAGAAAAAGAAAGATGAGATTGACATTGAACAAAAGTGTTAGGAAAAAGAGAAAATTGGAAAATAAAGAAAATAAAATGAGTTACAAAAACAAGCAAGAGAAAAAGAGGCAAAAGAACAAGAAAAAGTGAGTAATTTGTTTACTAACTCAGATGTGAATTTGTCTCGTTGTATTTCTTTTCAGGTTTCCAAAAGGCCAAGTGACGAGTATCAACCTCAATACCTTCCTGACGAAAGATGCTTTCGTATGATCAGCAAAGGTAAGGTTGAAGATGAAATCGACCTACACAATCCCAAAGGTAAGCAAGGTAAGGAAATTCTAACAATCGAGTCACGAAAAATAGGTTTGAAAGATATCGATAACATTCTCGGTGACTTAGTTTTTAAAAGATCCCTTTATCTTCATCTGATTAATTTCTATTCTTTGGTTGTGATTAATGAGCTCGATCCAAAAGAAAGCATAAGGAGTTAATCTTGATTTGCCTTGTGAAGGAAACCTTATTGATGTTGTTCGATCTGATCGACAATCCATGAATTTAATCTTGCGTGATAATGGGTTTTCACGAAAAACGCATAAATTGTTTCAATATGATACTAACGTGTATCCACTAAAGTTTTTTTTTGTGAAATCTTTGAATTTGTGCAAATCTATTTCGATGATGGCAAAGAGTTTTGATTGTTTGTTCCTGTGTATGCAAAAATCCTTTGGGTTTGACATGTTTGATTTACTAAACCCTTTGCTACACTTTGGCATAAGTAATCAAACTCATGTTTTAAACCCGAAATATGTTTTGGTTCGTTTTGCGGGAAAAACTAGCATCTTAAAATTTGTGCGAATAATTTCTATTTGTTTGATACTTGGGTTTTGAATAAGGAAACGAGGTTTGACAAATTTGATTTCAATTTAAATTCGTTCCTTAATCCATTTCTGTGGTTGTACATGAAGTTCGTGTTTCATTCTAAAAAGGTTAACTCAACCACGAAGTTTTGACTACACTATACCCCGAGGAGCGAAGGTTTGTGCTGATCGAGTGAGGTAAAAACGGTCTTTATTTTCCTGCTCATAAAGGTAAAACACTTGAAAGTTTTGAAACGGTTTTGTTCTCCTCAGATGGTGTTAACAATCATGTTGATGATTTAGCTTTTGTAAAACATTTAGATCGTGACGTGCTTAATTGTTCTATTTGGCTTGATGATGATCATCTGTTTTGGTTGTTGATAAAAAGATTCTTGTTTTTGATCTTCATGATTTTGTTGGCGAGTATGCGATTAAATGGAAATTACAATGTCCAACTAAGTAAGGCTATGAATCTTATAAATATTTTCGTTTGCCTGTTTGTGATGCCTACATACATTTTTTGACTCATTACTCGCATCTAGGCCATGAATTGTGGAAACAAATTGAGATTTTTAAATGTCTTACAACATATCTATTTTTGTCTATATCGTTTGAAGAGACATTGACAAGTAAGATATTTTGTTGGCATGAATGTAAACATGGTGTTTTGCATCTGTCCATTTGCATGCGTCATACTTGTCTTGTTTTGATTATGCTTGGATTGCATGTTTGTTTGCATTGCTTTTTGTTAATGCATGGCTATAAATTTCAGATCACTCATTTGCCATTCGCCCCTTTCGACCAAGGCAAGACGTGCGAACGTTTTCGAGTGAACCAACGGCTCAACTTGAGGACAAGTCACTTTGAAGAGGGGGGATGATGTGAGCACACTCGGGGCGTCCCAGGATTCAATTTTTGATCCTCTCGAGCTCCCTAAAGGCCCCATAACTTGAGCCCAATTTAAACAATTCCAAGAAGCTGTTGCATCTCTATTGACTCAATTGCTCAGCTCGATGAAGATGGAGATGCTTGGGGCAACGTTTTAGTAGCTTGGTTCAGTCACTCAAGCTCAAGGCAGCTAACACGAGCTCAATTCAGCTCATTGAGCTCGTTCTTAGCTCTTTTAGCTCATTAAATTTAATTGCTAGAATAAATTAAGTATTTAATTTAATTTAGTTAGTTTTATTACAACTAACAAATATGTCTTGGCTTATTACATGTTTTAAATATGTCTTAGCCAAATTTACTATGTCTTGTTTAAGACTATATTAAATTTGTCTAATTTAATTTATGTGTTAATTAGTATGTCTAAATTATATTAATGTTTGATTCAGCAGAATTTTATGTGATTTAATTTGGTTCATGTGTTGTGTAGGTGCAGCCGAATGTGAAGGTGAATTAATGCAAGATTCATGCACGAGTGGATTCAATGCTTTGGACGGTTCATGCATGGCTCCCTTGAATGAACACATGAGCTGATTGTTTGGCTTCTCCAAGGAACCATTCAGCCAAAGAGTAGTTGCCATTAAGTTCACCAAGCTAGCCGAATATCTTCCCAAGGCTTTGAAGCTGTTCACACTTGCTGATTTCCTCTATTCACACCTTAAATTGACCAATCAACTTCTATACATGCATGGGTGAAGTCATGAACGTCCAAGGGGGGAAATAACACTTTATTTCAGCACATTGAATGAATAATGTGCATGCGCAAAGGGGAGGACAAATTTACAAAGGTACATGCTACCATTCATAAATCAACCCATCATCAATGCTTTAATTAAGGCCTTGGCTGAACCTAGACAAGTGCATTGCACTCTTCAAGCTTCCAAATTCATTCAAGTTCATTTGCTTAAGCATGAAGCTGGCTTTTGATGTTCCATTCAGTCGAACATGGACTCAGCAATTTAATGGTTTTATTCTAGATAATTCTAGCTTATTCTAGCTGAAATCACTTAGTCATTAAGTTTCTGAACTAGTCTATTCGGCTACCTTAGCTAGATAGATAGGCTATAAATACTTTGTTATTTCATTTGTAAAAGGACTTTTGACTTTTTGCCAAATTTCTGAATGAACATTTTGTTCTTGAGTGAATTAAACTCCTCTCTTATTTTCATACAAGTCTCGTTGACTTATCTAGCGTGCTAGTGGCGTCTTCCGACTTGTTTTCGAACTTATCACCGTAACCCGATGTTGCATTCACCAAACTACTATTTGAAATCCACCTTAAACAATATAGAAATCGGGGTGACACTTTTTAGTGTTGAATCAATTTCAAGTTTAAGTTCATTTTCCGTATCCATCTTTTATCCCAACATCATTTATCCTTTGTTTTCATTCTTAAACCGAACCTACTATCCCTTATAAACCTTCCACTTACTTTAGACCAATTTGTAAGCTTCCGCAAACCTTTAAACTAAAATACCTTTTTTTGACAACTTGACTACTCCTCGTCGACGATTAGGAAAACAAGTGAAACGACTCGATTAACCCGGGCCAGAACACATCAATCTACACCCTTCTGCTGACTTCCAACACTCACCAACATAGATTGTAGGTTTAGATCCACTCTGTAGTCAATTGACACATTCATACTATACCACTTGATGACAACAATTCACTCGTCTTTGCTCGTGAATCTTTAACCTACGAACAACTCTTCTGATTCGAGATCTACTAACATCAAGTGAGCATGTATTATGTTCATGTACTTGGAGAACTCGGAAGCATGCATCGCGTCGAGATCGACAATCGACATGGTGTATGGTGATGCTACGACTCAAGTTTCCGACCGAAGGGCATAATCATTTTCATCATCCATTCCTTTGTCGTCAATATCATCCGGGCATCATCTACATCGGGGTCACTAAAATCTTCACCTTCGTGATCATAACGACCATTATTGTCGAGTCCATCTTCACCATGTGCATCAGTCTCAGTAACGACTGGATGTATCTGTAAAGCAGTATAGTGTGGATTTTAGACCCATGTCAATATGGATCCACCACTGTACTAGTCTGAACATCCAACGTTGAAATTGATGTCAAAACCACACATAAACGACCTCCTATCGACAAATGCTCTGGGAACCTCTATACACAAGTTTTCAACTCCATATTGTCGACTTAACGAAGTTACATCTTCAACGGGCTCCGCATCGACTAACCCAACAAATAACTAAATCGGTTCAGTGTTCACTCTTTCTGGGTAGTAATACAGTGCGACCATTGTCTCGACGTCGTCATCATCTAAAAGTTCCATCTCGGTAAATTTGATAGGATTTGATGAAATTGGAAATTTATAGAATAGTTTCGACATCCTCCTTCCACAACGTTGAGAAATTTTTGCATTGATTTTCTCTTTCATATCATCGATAGACATATTCCTATCGAACCTCATTCCTATTTTTAGGCGAGTTTCAAAAATACAACCAACGGTTGTTTCTAATATAATACCACCGAAATGAATAGCTGCAAAAAAATTAGTTCTCCATTTTTTTTTGGAATTGCAAAAAAAAAAAAAAATTACGTTGATGCAGGGAGGATTCTTTTTTCTTTCAGCTTCTATTTGTGTGAGGGTTAGGGGACCAAACTCAAACCCTTTTATACTTAATATATATACATATAATTTTTTAACAAAAAATGAAAATCGAGTTTTGGGAGGTGAACCCGTGACTGATGGGTCACAACAGTTTTAAAATTTGAAATAATTTCTAAAAGTATTTTGATTGTTTTAAAATAAATAAATGATAATAGCTTATTTTACATTATTAGAATAATGAACAATAGGAGAAGATGCACATTTACTGTCAAATTAATTTAAAATATGTTTTCAGTATTCTTTTTAAAAATAAAATTATAACCCACCTGACTGTGATTCAAAACAACATTTCATCTCTTCACTCATCACCTTAACCCAAAACTTATGTTTTCTTCCTTCTTAAAAAATTCTATAGTTTTTTTCTCCCTTTTATTTAATCTAAAATTTGACTACATAGAGTAAAACCTCATTTTTGTTCTTAATCTCTTTCTCGAATCAGTTGCAACCCCCCATCGAAACACGAAAATGAAAGCCATTAAAATCCATTTTTGTTTTTTCTTGCTTTTGAAAAGTAAATACATGAAAGCAAAATTTCTAAAAAAAAAAAAAAAAACATTTTGAAAACATAGATATGTTGGATAGAATTGAGTCGAATCGAATGAAAAAATTTCGAGTTAATCGAATATCATCTTAATTCGATTTGAATTTTTTTTCGAATTGAGTTGAGTCGAATTGAATGCAATTGTTTAATTTAACTTAAAAAATTAAATATGTCAAATTAAAATCTTATTACAATATAACTAATTACGTGTTAGAGCATATAAATTTAAAACTATATATATTTGAAAACCTTTTCAAAGAAAAAAAAGATACTTTAGTATGATAAATATGAATCATTAATTAGCTTAGTTAGGTTCCCAAAATTATTATTTTAGTAAAATTTTATGTTTTTAACTTTCTTTATATATTTTTTAGAATTTTTTTAAAAATATAAATTTTGGAATTTTATAATATTTTGAATTTTAAAATTATTTTTATGTAATTTTTGTTAAGAAAGAATCAAATTGCTCATTTTCAAAATTGGCAAGGACCAAATGGGTATTTACACCAATCTGTTTTTCGAATTATTTGAATTATTCGAATTATTCAAATTGTAAAGTTCAACTCAACTTGAACTCAAAACTAGAATAATTTGATTTAATTAACTCGAAATTCAAATTTTTTTTCGATTTTTTGAATATAATCGAGTTTTGTTTACCTTACATGTAAACTCTCCCAAGATTTCAAAAGACGAAAATGAGAATAAATTTTAAAGGGTGAAAATATGAATGTGTTAGAGTTGTATGACACAAATTTCTATTAAAAAAAGTGGCAAGATAAGAGGTATGCAGACTGCACTAGTGAAATCATATAGAAATACACTTCTTCTATTTGATATTCATTTAAATAAGATGTTTTAACCTTACTTCATTTCTTCTATCATTAAACTTATAAATAAACGTAATCGTCTCTCCTCTTGTATTATTTGAATTCAATAATAAGTGAATTTTTCTTCTTCGCTATCCGTGATTTTTCCCGAAAATGTGTCCATGTAAAAAATCTTTGTGTTCTATTTTCTCTTTTTTTTCTTTTACGATTCATTTTCATTATCGACATTCGATTTTCACAGAATGTATGAATCTTCAATTCAATTTTCTTTCCTTTATTTATATATTCTTATCTGGTTTTGATTTTTTTTTTTTACTTTGATTTCCTGATTTCATGTTTTTATATGATCTCGTCATTTTCCTATAACGATTATGCATGATGTGACTTAATCAATTACTTGATTTCTCGATTTAACTCTATTTATTTTAATTTGTTTGATTTAATCCATATTTATTGTGCTATTTATTTTATTTATAACACTAAAACAAAACAGACTTTTAGCGGCGTTTGTTTTGGCCTTTAGCGGCATTTATAAGCGCCACTAATAGTATTTTGGCGTTTTTAGAAGCGCTGCAAAAAATACCGCAAACTTTAGCAGCATTTATGAGAAAAAACGCCACTAAAGGTCATGACTTTTAGCGGCGCTTTCCCCAAAAACGCCGCAAAAGTCATGACTTTTAGCGACGCTTTCCCCAAAAACGCCACTAAAGGTAATGACTTTTAGTGGCGCTTTTTTCACAAACGCCGTATGTAACACCCCAAACTCGGCCCAAACCCTAAACCCTAAACCCTAAACCCTAAATCCTAAACCCTAAACCCGACCCAAACAATATGACCGAATTTGGTTTGCTACAGAGAAAACATTTTGAAAACCATTTTAAAACTTAGTAATTGCCTTTCAATTGAAATTTTATTTGTTAAAACCATACTTAATTTATTTAAAATATTTGTTGAGTCGAGTTGTTTACAAATTTTCAAATGTACCGATGGTACTTTTAAAACATTTTATGCTTAATTTGAGAAAACATGTGCATCCGTTTTAACATCATCATATAATTTAAACAAACATTCAAACATGCAACAATAATAAAATCATCCTAGGAGGCCTTATTACAATTAAGCAAGATAAACCCAAAAGTAAGATAGATAAAATCCAAAATTCATTTATTAAAAGTCTCCATTGCATGGCCACCTCGAGTCCATCCGGCTCCTCACCCATGATCTACTGAATCACCGAAAAATTAAAGGAGAAGGTGAGTCACCAAGACTCAATGTGTAACCCTTCCCGCTTTAATGCAACAACATACACAAATCATAACCAATTAATATGCATAAGTTTAAGATGCACCCATCCTAACCATCCAAACGCCTTTCTACCCCTGTGGTACCAAACCCTTGGTGGTGCCAAACCACCGTGACATATAGTCACAAATGTGATGCCAAATCACTGGAGATACTAAATCTCGGTGTCCGAAGACACAAATCGAATGATGGGGCCAACCCATCGTGTGATACCAAATCACGGCGCACGATCCCATATCTCAAAGTGGGGCCAACCCACGGTGGTTTCAACCACGGGGACAAGTCGCTATGAGGTGCCAAACCTCCGAGGTACCAAACCTCCGTGACCGTAGTCACAATGTGTTACTAAAACACGGTGTCCGCCGACACGAATATCAACGCCCTCCACTCATCAACCCACATCAAGCAAATACATGCTTTTACAATAATCATCTTGAAAGGTTTATTTAACAACATTAATAAATTTATCATTTGCCATATAACAATTAATACACATACCAAATGTGTCATGCTTCCCAAAAGCATCAAATAATAATCTCAAGGCAATAAAGACTTACCCGAGTCCTTGTTAATACCATGATGGTATTTCATCCATATCTACACAAATCGATTAGGCATAATATAACACTTAGCATATTAAAAAGTTACAAGATGTGTATGTACACACCTTTCACCCACGATAGTCCTAATCCTCAAAGAATCAATTGGCTACACAAGATTTCTTGCTCCTATAATCGGCCAAACACAAGAGTTAGGGACATGGACCATTCTACCAAACCAAATAATTCTACTTGGTTATCATATGAACCCGAAACCTCACCTAATCGCCTTCGAGTACTAACTACAAAGAACCGACGCATAAATCGCTTCACTTCCCTACAATCGGCAACCATTAAAATAAATAATAGCCTTGACTTTAGGATAATCAAAAGAATAATCCCTTAAAATAAAACCTTACCTTTGACTTACCAACCTTCAATATTCGCCACAACAATACTAAGAGGAAATGGGAAGTTTTGCTATATAGTTATGAAAGGAGAAAATATGTGAATAAAACTGAAGGAAATATGTAAGTAGAAAAGAGAATAAAATGAGAGGATGAGGATTCGGTTTAATCAACAATGGAAGAGAGAAAAGAAAAGAGGATTTGGGGAAGAAAGAGGTTCGGTCAAGAAGAAAATAAAAAGGAAAAGTGATGTTGAGCAAATACCAAAAGTAAGAAAAGAGGAAGAGAGATGGAGAAAGAGTGCACAAAAGTGCAAAAGATGTTTTCAATTTCAAAGGAAAAGATGAGAGAAAGAAAATATAAATTTTGGTTCAAACAAAATGAAGACTAACCAAAAGCAAAACTTGCACAAAATGTACAATACTCATTCTACCAAACAAAGGATTTTTGGAGAGGGAAAACAAAATGCAAAAGATGTTCAAAAGGAGAATTGGCCAACTATTCCCCCCCAAGCTACCTAACAAAATTCGGCCACCCCCTAGACACCCATACCGTCCACATTCAAGCACTAAAAGCATAGGAATTGTTTCCAAAACATTTTCCACAAGCCAAGCCTTTTGTCCCCTCAATATACCATAACTTCAAGATATCCTTCCATAACCTTAAGAATCTTATCCCATAAATTAAGCTTTCCTTAAACAAAAATTCAACTTACCAAAAGTTATTAGTCCACCTATCATAAATAAGTTTGACCGGCCATCAATGCTAATACACAAAAGTAAACCTTCAAAATGCTAAACATACCACTCGAACCTCTAACCTCAAGCTACCTTTCAAGCTCCTTAACCATCTTGCCACTTACTCCTCTTATGCTATAAATGAACACTTAAATTAACTTAAGTGCTAAGCTCACTTAATCTTACTTCATTAAATAAACCATACTAAAATTTATTCTAACTTCCTAATTAAAATCTAGCCTTCACAAGACTATGCTAACACACAAAATTCATACCCAAGCCAACAAAGAAAAATAATATTCTAATTTTCCTAAAGCTCAAGGCCCAATCCTACTAGGCCCAATTTCGGGATGTTACACCGTAAATTTGTATAGATTTGCAATTTACAATTTATTCAATATCATACCCCTCCTGCACTAAAACCAACTAATAACAGTAAATATATCATATAATTCCAACCCAAAACAGCAAATGTAGCATAAAAATCACACCAAATGCATTAATTCTAAATGATACTTGAAAATCAATAAATTAAATAAATTATAACTGAAAATATTCTTACAATAATGTTAAAATAATCTTACAACGAGAAACTAAATATCTATGATGGCGCTTCATGACTCATCAAACATCTCGCATCATATCTGTCAAGTCGTAGTGGAGCTCATCGTACTTTCTATTACGCGCTCGCTAGTATCGAGGTCGCCTCTGCCTCCCTCATTGCTTGCCGCTTCGCATCCGCTCTAACTCATTCTTTGGAGTTCTTCATATTTTCTTTAAACATCGCAATTTGCTACCTCTACTCAACTGTGCTCTCTTGCATCTGAGCTATCTAATCTTTTAGCCTCTGAACTTCAGCATGAGATTGACTCCCGGTAGGCATTTATTGCTGGGAGCCAGATTCAAAATATTGGGTCGGGGTAACACCAGATCCTTGAAATCGAACCTAACCATACCTTTCAAGACCAAAAACATCAGTGATAATTCTGTTATAAATATACTCAAGATTAACAGAACTATCAGTTGAAGCAGTCGTACCTTTCAGGACCCAAAACATCGGTAATAATTTTGTTATCAATATCCTCAAGATTAACAGAACTATCAGTCGAAACAGCCGCTTCATACTTCGCCTTCTTCCCCTTTAGTTTATCCTAATAAATCAATGAAAGAGTTAGAAACGAAATATATAATAGAAGGAATGCAACATAACTTAACATTATAAATTTAAAACTACAAACGATGAATTAAACTATTTTAATTAAAGATTAGAAATATTTATAATAAATCAAATTTTATTAAGTAAATATACCATAATTTCTGCAGCTTCGGATGTCATCGGAGTCCATCCTTCTTCCTATGCGTAATGTCAAAAAGCTAAAGGCGTCCAACTTTTTGACCAGAAGAGGCTTCCTACATTGTTGCAGAAAAAATATAATTTAATAGCATAAAGTCATTAATATTTGACAGAATTAATAAATTATAATACCTCGGCCTCAACTACACAAGCAAAACTTCTAGACCCTGCAGTGTGCATGAATTTTTGTTTCTTCCTGCTACTTGTTCCAACTCGCTCACGGTCCTACATAATGAAATTTGAATTATGTATATAGTAAATACTATAAACCAAAAAATTTATAAGACTTTAAAAGTACGTAATACCTCTCCTTTCTTTGAATTCTAGAATCTAACTTGATCTTCCCATTGGTACCTCAACATTCCCGGTGGGACATTTCTTAATTTTTCGTCGAGGCTTATGTCTTTCTTAAAATATTGTTTTTCAACGTGCTTTTATGGTCTCTCCATTTTTTACCCAATGTCTTCTTAATATAGTCATCGGAGACCTCTAAAGCAAATCACTCCTGAAAAAGCATAAGTTTAAAAAGTAAATATAAATGAAAGTTAAACCAAAGTATTATAAATTACATTCACGTTTTGTTACCTTAATATTATCGAGAGCCTAATTTTTGTGATGCCATGATTCGTAGTTAATGGGCAACATATTCGCATTCCGTGCTATAATGCCCAAATAGCCTGCTAACAGTCGAGGTTTAGATCCAACATGCTGGCCATGATTATTTCTCCTTACTTTAACACGCTCAACAGGATTTAGGTCGTACAAATCTTTAAGCAATGTACGTCCCCAACCTCTTCGCGTCCCACCACCTTCAACTGAAAAATGATATATTATTATTATATTAAAATTGAAAAATGAATCAATAATAAAATTCAACATGCATGTAAAATAAACTTAACATTACTTTAAAATTCTGCAGGCTCATCATCTATGTCCGGCAGACTAGAAGATCCAACAACTGTTTGCTATTCACTATTTGCTTTTTCTGAATTTGGAGTATTTTGGACAATACTTAACTCTTGTAATCGCCTTCTAGGCATTTTTCCTGCAAAACATATAAAATAGTTCAAAATTTTAGTAACAAATAACAACAATAATAGTACATTTAAAATAGTTAAATTATATAACATGAAACAGGGGCAAGAAATAGGTGTTGCAGTTAGAAATACAAACAACATTAACTCACTAATACTTTAAATAAAAAAATAGAAAATAAAAAAACATTAACATGAATGATGAAAAATTATAAATAACTATACTGGATACCAACCATACATACATACCTCTGATTAAGCAGTATTGGTGCAAGAGTAAAAAATTAAAAACCAAATATAAGAAAAAGCTCTCTAAGAAGAAAAAGGAGTTACGCGACTTTGGAAAAGCTCTCTAAGAAAAGCGTATTTCATTTACAACTATACTCATACTTATGATATAAAAAAAAAAGGAGAACAACTATATCTAAACAGTGAAAACTTACCAACAAACTAACGGAGAACAATCTGCAGATGAAAGTAGGGTAGAACAATCTGCAAAATAAATATGGCCATTTCATTTCCAGATTTGCACCAAATATACGATTAACACCTAATATAATTAATTCATGTGAACCAAATATAAAAAATTTATCAATAGCACTACCAGATATCAAATCAAAGATTAAATGGCAACTTCAGTTGAACCACAAGTTGTAGAAGGAGCAGAAGCGAAGAATCGATTAAATGCGAGAGGGCTACCGACAATTCAACATGTCAAAATATATACAACAATAAAAATGATATAGAAGATCTAAATGAGAAAAAAAATGCATCCAAATCAAAGAATTATAAGGTATTGCCTTATCATTTGTTGTTTTGGAGTACCAAAAACAACAATATTTTGATAGTTCAGTGTATCAACAACTGCAACTTTAATAATATTTCCATAAACTAAAAAATAGGCATATCATTTGTTATTTTGGAATATCATATTTTATTGATTCAAATTTCATAATATCATATTATTTTATAAAAACATAAATTGCTACCTTTGTTTAAATTTCACAAAGCAAGTTGAAGAGTTAAAAGAGAGGAAAAATAAAATGTAGGAGTAAAATGAAATTTTGTAAAGTTAAAGGGTATACCATTATAAAAATACATAATATATCAATTAAAAGCTTATATTTTTCAGACAAATTAAAAATGAATAAGGTTGGAGAAAATTCGGCTATTATTGTAAATTTAATAATAAGATCTCCAAATTTGTCAAACCTAAATAAGTATTACAAAAGAAATGGACTGTAGGTCCAATGAAAGTAATTTAAGAAATTTCACAAAAATACATATATCACAAGACACATTATAACATGTTCCAGAAAGAATAATCTCATTATGTAGATAAATAATTTCAGTTGTACAGTATCCTCCTCATTATCAGATCTCCAAAATAGTATAGTTGACATATATCAAACCAAAATACATAGTTTATTATGCTATATAACAACGTGAGAGAGCACCTTTTAGGTGTATCAAACGTGCATCACTGATGTTATTGAAACCCAAGTTCAATACTTTCAGATTACCAAGCTCTGTCAAAAGAAAATACCCATAAGTCAAAGGCGATCTCACAACTTTTTTTAACTCTACAAACATGGAATGGGTAAATATGAAACTTACTAGAAAGCTTCTCACATCCATCGTCGGATAAATTGCATCTGCTAAGATTCAAAAATAACAGAGATACAAGCACTAGGAAAAGAAAAAGAAAAATGTCAAGAATGTCATGTTTATGTCAAAGTACGCGAAGCAATAAATAATTAAAATTTATACAACAGATCGATCAACTTGAAATTTTCTCACAATAACATGATAAAATGTTGAAATTAAAAGAGAAATCAGTAAGAAACACAATCAGGAGTTCCCATATAGATTTATAAAACCCAAAAGCAGTTACTGTCACGAGCACCGAAATACTGAACTAGAAAAGGCAAGGGAATGGATGATTTAAATGAAGCATCACGTTTTAACGGCAGAAACAGAGCTGCAATTTGCAGTTTCAGATTCCATCTATTATAAAAATTATTTTAAACATATAAAAATTGTTTAAACATTTTATATTTTAATATTTTATATTTTATAGTTGAATATCAAAAATATTTTATATTGTTTATAAAAAATTGTTTAATATAAAAAATTTTAATATGGTTAAAGTACTTGGGAGGTCTTTAGATTATAGGGATTAGATAGAATTAGTCCCTCTATTATAAAGTGAATCAATTTAGTCCCTATATTATTAAAAAACAATATACATCTAAATTGTAATAGAGTTAACATTTACTTTATAATAAATTTTTGAGAAGCTACAAGAAGAATAAAAAAGAAACTCCATAAAATTGAAAATAATAAAATAAATGAAAAATAAAACGGTATAAATAGAAAAAGTACGAGTGAATTAACTTACATGACGAGTAAGAATGGTGCAAGGTGACTATGAGCAGCAGAAGCTTCTGTCTACTAATGCACACATAGGATGGAGGTTTAAATTTATAACTTGCTTTTATTTATGCATAGACTGGGACTCTAAGAGCGACATGCAATAGTTATGTGCCTATGTTAACCTTTATAAATATTTCATGCTTTCAACTTATGCACAAAATTGGGGTTTAAATTTGATAACTCCTTCCTACTCATGCAGTGATTGAGAAAGGGAGTGGCAGTGGTTCTGATTATATTTGTATGTATTTGAGGCTTTCAAGTCTCATAAACAATGATGGATATTAGGGTTTCATATTGATACCTTATATCTAGTCGGCTCATTTACCACAAATTTGCCAATATTTACATTACATGCATCCAATTTCAAACAACTCAATCTTATAAAGTCTGTCATCCTATACTTTTGACTTTGTTTCAACTCAGTATTGATTTAGTACATCTTATACCCTTTATATGGCCCATGGTAGCAATGCGAACTTATATCAATAATGTACATACACATGAATACTAAAATGGGAGTATATCAATAATATGTCCATATGTACATGTCATTAGTCCATGGTAATAAGCTCAAACACCATAAATGATTCAAATTATATTTGTATCAGGTAGCATACCTTGATGTTGTGACAAGACCCAACCTGAAACATAATTTTATACCAATAAGTAACATGTCATAGTAAATTACTCTCTCAAGCATAGAAATCCCCTTCATTGAGAAAGGGAAGGGGAAAATAAAGAAATACACAAAACCGTACACCTAAAATAGAATATTAATTGAAAGCTAGTATTTAAAGCGTTTCACAAAGTATTCACCTAGATTAGAAACAACAATGATTTTAAGAAAAAATGAATTGAAAAGCATAGCACTTTCCAATCAATTCTAAATTTCCTAGAATCAGCCCTCAAGGTAGTATTGTTCCATAATTTTCTTTAGTACAAACAAGTAGACATTAAAAGAATCATAAATTGTTTTCACCAACAAATGAAGTATCTCTTCTCTCAAATGGCAACGGCAACCAAAACCATGAAATAGATCAGAATTCCTCAAAATCTCTAATGTAACACCCCTTACCTATGATTCTCGCCGAAATAGGGCACGAGGCGTTACCGTACAAAAGTACTTAATTTCAACTTAGGCTCAACACGACTACTCTTCTTGAGACACTTCAACAACTCCTTATTCGACCTACAAGACTTCACTCGTACCTACAAGGGCTATCGAGACTATAATAGAAACCTTACGATCCATAAAATTTCTTTTCATTTAAATAGGGAGTACACGCCCGTGTTAGATGACACACACGCCCATGTGTAGTCACACACACCCATGTACTCACACCGTGCCCAAAATCCCAGTATTCTGCCAAAACTCCCACGGTTGGGGCACACGCCCATGTGAAATGGGAGCACACCCGTGTACCCTCACAACATGCCCGTGGCCATGAACCGTGTGAAGTTACTGACTAATTTAACACGGTCTAGACACACCCGTGTGGACAGTCCATAGACTATTCTAAATTGAAAGGCTAACATGCAGGGGTCACACGGCCAAGTCGCACGCCCGTGGACTGACCGTGTGTCACACAAGGTCTAGACACACACCCGTATGCCTACCCATGTGGGCAGAACAAGGCTATTTTCCATGCTTCTAGCACCCCTATATCTTCCACTACATGAGTTTATCCAACAGACTAATAAACATCTCCTAATTCATCATGCACTCACGTTGATAACTTTAAAATTTCATAAATGATAAAATACGCCATCATTATTGGCAATTTACAAAATAAATGTCTTAGCAAAGGTCAATACACCTTTGGCCAAAATGACAAAATAATCTATCTACTTTAGCCCCTATACATGCCATACACAAAATCACTAAGTACGAATATACCGAGGTGAGCAGATAGTGTGGAAGCATCACCGGCGATCCCCAATCCGAGCTGGCTAAATTTACCTAGAAGAGATGAAAAGAATAAAAAGGAGTAAGCGAAAATGCTTAGTAAGTTCATCTGCATACAACTGATTAACACTGATATTCATTGAATATACGTGACTGCAAGTTATTACGATGAGCTTTTCTGATGAACTTATGGTTGCCTACTCAATCATCCTTAAAGCTTACTCATTCTATCTCTTACCATATTCTTACCATGCCATAAGCCAAATGCTCGTCTAATTAGCATACCTTCTTGCACTGATCATGTAACACCCCATACCCGAAACCCTTGCCGGAATCGAGTACATGGCATTACTAGACTTGACTATTATCTCGGGGCATGAAAATTTAAAGCTGTCCAACTACGTCATACTGACCAAATCGACCATAACTCGAGTTACAAAACTCGAAATTTAGATCCGTAAATTTTCCTTGCAACTAGACTCATATAACTTTTCACCATAATTTTTCCAGAATTTTTCATGTGGCCAATTAGTACAGTTTATTCATCAAAATTACCCTTATTACACTGCTTGACAATTCTGACCTGTCTCTACAAACATACAGTTATCTCATTGCACAAATTTCCTATAATGTTCTTGTTTATACCAATGAAAATAGACTCATTAAGGGTTCTACACATATAAACCATGCTTCTTAATGATTTTTGTACAATTTTGACAATTTATCCAAAACAGAACAGGGACTCACGAATTCATTCAGGACAAGTCTCACTAAAACTTAAATATCTCATTATATATAATTCCTTTGCCTAACTTGTTTCTTTCATATCAAAATAGACATAATAAAATTTAATTCTATGTCTTATTCACTTTCTAATTCAATTTCTCCTATTTTGGTGATTTTTCAAAATCACATCACTGCTGTAACTAAAAACTGTTTCACAACAAAAATGGTCATGAAACATATTCACTCTTATCATTTAGCAACCGAACCTATATAACCAAACATCACAAAATATATGCCAAAAACATGCTTTCAAAATAAATCTAGGTTATGGCCACATACGCACAAACTTTGACATTATAATTAAGCCATACTCACATGGCTGTCTATATACAATTTTCCAAAACCAAACATATAAAAACCAGCCTATACATGCCATAGGTTTGTAGTTTAAGCTTTTAAAATACCAAAATAGCGATCGATAGTGTGGTCGACTTGCTTGACGATCCTACTCGAGCCCGTAGCGTAAACAAAATCTGTAAAACCGAGGAGAACATTTCACACAAATAAGCTTACTAGCTTAGTAAGTCCCAAGCTCAAAAACATTTTAACATGTAAATTTGAACATGGCGAATGCTATCAATTCCTTAACTCAAGTATTTGCACTTTATAACCATAATCACATAATTCACTAAAACACCAAAATATATCACATATATTCGCATATTCCAAATCAAGTGAGTACAACATTTATGTTAATCATATATACCTATTTGAATATTTATGCAAACACACCTTAACTCTTTCACTCTTAACATTTTCACTTAATATCGGTTCTCCAAAATATCACATATAAGCTCAAATTCCATTATAATGTTCATACTCAACAATAGTAAGCTCAAAAGCTTATATCAAAATTCCTATCGAATCATCAACCATATCATAACACACTTAATTTAAATAATACTATACCATCTACCTTACCTTTGGTAAATATAGAAGGCTTAAACATACCTGTACTTTTAGTTCATGAGTTTAAATACATTTCTCCTTGTATGATTCATGATTTCTCCATTTATAACACATCACCGGCATAAAGCCTGCTAGGCACTAAAGCCGAAATCAAACACCGGCACAAGGCACCGCTAGGCACGGCCCGAATTTATCACCCAAGCCTCGAGCTCGCTAGGCACGAAGCCCGAATATGTCACCGGCATTAAGCCTGCTAGGCACGAAGCCCGAATATGTCACCGGCATTAAGCCTGCTAGGCACGGAGCCTGAATTAAATCAATATAACCAAACATTCTACACACACTCTTCACAACTAATATATACTTATGTTTAACTCAATTGAGCTCATTCACATTAAACCAATAAAATTTACTATATCATTATGCAATCCAACAATTTATTTCACATAACCAACTTCAATCATCAACCAACTATCCCACCATACATTCGCCATAATGAAAATAGGTACAAAATTCAGCAATTCATACCATTGTTTATAATCATAATTAAGTCATTAACATTCTTTAGCTAAAGGACTTACCTCGGTTGTCGATAGTCCGTATGAATCCGCTATTCGAGAACCTTCGACTTTCCCGGTCTAATTCGCTTTTCTTTGCTCTTGATCTAAAACACATTAAAGTTTAGCTCATTCAACCAAGTCCTTAAGCACATAAATGGGCAAATTACTATTTTACCCTAGAATTTCACAACTTTGCAATTTAGTCCTATTTGCATAACACACAAAATACACCAAATTAGCCAAAACTATGCAAGGGCGAATGTTCCTAGGGACCTTACAAATCCTCACATTTCATTTATTTTGCAAATAGGCCCCTCTAAAATTTATGTTTACAATTTAGCCCTAAAACTCAATTTCATCAAAACTTCCAACACATAACATACTAATTTTTAACCTAACTATCATCTAAAATCATCAAATAACAAAAACCACATGAACACAACAATGGCCGAACATCAAGCATACTTAGATTCAAAAATTACAACATGGGTCGGTTACGGTTCGAAGCAACGATCTCAAAAACGTAGAAATTAACAAAAACCGACTAAAAACTCACCTTGAATTTAAGCCTAGAATTGCGAAAATCAAAAGAACCTAAAGCTTTCTTCTTTCTCCAACATTCGGTCAAGGAAGAACTAAAAAGATGATAATGGCCATTTTATTTTTTTTTATGTTTTAATTAACATATATATTAAAATAACTTGGTTTACCAAAATAACCTTTATACTAAAATAATAACCATATAATACTTAAGGTTATACTAGACTTTTGCCACCCACTAACTCATAAAATGGGTTAATTTCACTTTTAATACTCCATATTAAAAAGCCATCCACATATAAGCACTTTTCACTTTGGCATGCAACTTTTACGCATTACGCGATTAAGTCCTTTTAATCAAATTCGATACTCAAACGATAAAATTTTTCTACAAAACTTTCACACACATAAATTCACATATAATAAGCACTAAATATAATATTTAAATATTTCTCGGGTTCAGATTCGTGGTCCCGAAACCACCGTTCCGATTAGGGTCAGATTCGGTCTGTTACAGATCATCACAAGATCATATAAAAAATACATCAAGCATTCTCAATAAGCCACTCACACTACAAACCTCTCGGTGGTTACGCACTTAGCCCACCATTGAATCTCTTATAGGGTGGTATCTCACATAGCCCATTCATTTATATTTATGGTGATTCCGCACTTAGCTCACCGTTCATTTATAAGCGATGGTATACCCATCGATTTTAATGGTAACACACTGACCACCAATAACAATATAATTGATGGTATCGCACACAGCCCATCAATTTATAGTTTATTAGGTGGTAACGCACACAGCCCATCGATAACAAAATAATTGATAGTATCGCACACAGCCCATCAATTAATATCAATAAGGTGATATCGCACATAGCTCACCTTTGATTTTACATTAATGGATAGTAATCCACATGTGCATCCCTATTTCAAATGCTCAACCGAGAACATCCTTACACGTTTCTATTCTTACTTGACTTTCTACGATACTCGTTCGCATTCACACAATGCATCAATAAATCTATTCCATGCAACCAAAGTGCATTAATTACACATATCCCACTAGGGTTCATCATACACTGAATTCATATCAATTCAGTTCTAACACATACTTGCTCTTCTCATGGTACAACCACATACATTCAACATGTCCGTTAAATCACTCAAATTGTTAAATAACTCTCTTGAGTCTCATGCACATAGTTCTTATTGATATCATACCTCAACAGGGTCTTACATACATTAACATGTCGAAGGCATGCCCTTGACATGCTCTTATACGAACTCTTACACCGAGGCCATATTCCAATATGGTCTTACTCGAGACTTTGACCATCATCATATCATGCTATACCTATTTCCTATTACTCTTAAATTCAATTCTATTAACATCTCATCAAGAGGTATTTCATACATTCATAAAGTAAATATACATTTCGTACAACATTGGAATATTAATTCGTACATAGTCGCAATGTTTGTACATGAACTTACCTCGATGCCGAAAGGGCCGAAAAGGAACTTTTGCCCACCTTTCTCTTTTCACCCGTTCTAGGTCTAAAACTCAATTTATTTAATCTAGAACAATGGAATTTACTGATTTAATCACTTATAAATCATAAAACACCATAATCTACACTTTAGGAAAAAATGACTATTTTGCCCTTACACTTTGGCAAAATTACAATTTTGCCCCTAGGCTCGTAAATAAATTTTTATCACATTTTCTTATTAAACAAGATTATATGATCCTTTAATCCTCTTATGACAATCTACAATTCCAACTATTTGATGCCTTAATGAACAATTTACAACTTTTGCATTCTAGCCCAAATTAGGTGTTTTCATGACAACACCTTTCACAAAAGTTGTTTCGCAGCATCCTATCATTCATTTTCTTCCATAAAAATTCAGCAACCAGCATTAACTCTCTCATGGAAAGTCCCTAGACTCTCAACCATGTTACAAATTAGTCCCTTCATTAGCTAGCTTAAGCTTTGGGGACTCCAAAAGTACAAAAATTATCAAGAAAGATCATTAAAGTCACTTACTTGTGAGGAGGAATGCTTGCTGAAATTTTCAGCTTCAAAGACCCCATTCTTGCTGCTCATTTTCGGTGGAAGAAGAGAAGAATAAAAAAAAAGATGATAGCTTGCTTATTTTATTCATTTGTCAACTAATATCACCAACTTTTAACCAACATTTAATGCCCTTGTCCCTTTAACTTTCCATGGGCAGCCAACACACTTAACAAGGCCAATTTGCACCTTTGGGACCTCTAATTTATAATCCATAAGTATTTGGCACCTCTAGAAAATAAAATAGAACTTTTGCACTTTATGCGATTTAGTCCTTTTTCACAATTTAGCTAGAAATTGCTAAAATTAAGGCACCAAAATTTTCATGCACCCTTATAAACATGTTATAACACATAAAATAACATGAAAATAATTTTCTCTATCCTTGATTTTGTGATTTTGAGATCATTGTTTCGACTAGACCCTAAATCAGACTGTTACAATTCTCCCCCTTAGGGATTTTTGTCCTCGAAAATCTTATCAGGAGGAGTCACTACCAACATTCTTAAACTGTTTCCATCAATTCTTCAAAGTCACGAATCCACTTATCCTCAATTTTCTTTTTCCAACAACTTATAAGTTATAATACACAAGGTTGAAGCACAACTTGAGACTTAGATTATTCTTCCTCATGGGCTTATACATAGTAGTCTTCCAATTGGTAAACTCAGCTTTTAGTGGTCAATTACTTCTGACCATAAACCCAATCATATCGTAAAATATACTCTACTGTCAAATCATTTATGCACCTAACTGTACTTCCTTATTCTTGCATTAGTAGATATGCTATGACTAAATCTCATACCAAACTTCTGTATAAGTTTTGGATTCATCATCATTCCAGCTCTATTTCGAGAAAATATCAACAATAGAAAACCTATCCAACCTATATTCTATCATCTTAAATAAACTCATTCAAAGCTTATTTAAAATACCGTTTGTTATATCACTCCTGAACCCTTCTATTCTGAAAAGAAAACTTGCTCTTGCCATTAACCTCGCTGAAATTATGATATCACCAACTAAGATCCACCAACTAGCTAACTCGCACTGCTTAACATGAATCTTTCATTTGAACACCTATACTATGTCTATCGTAAGAGAAGTATTACAGTAACTATACCCACCATGGTAATAACTCAAGTAGTTTCCATTATCTCATTTTCATGAGATGCTCTCACTTATAAAAAAATTTAGAAAATACTCATCGATTTTCCTATAGATCAATACAACACATCTAACCCTCAACTTAGATACAAAAGTGATCATCTCGGGATCACCAATCTGGCAACTATTTTTCTCAATTCAGACTGAACTCAGTACTAGAATTTTCAATTAATAATTCTGTTAATAGCTTTCAACTCGACCATCACGGTTTAAACATTTCCATGAGTATATCTTTGTATCATGCTCCTTACTCACGAACACACCGAAATTTTATTCTCTTTATTGATTCATGTGTGAATATACACAGAACTCGAATCACATCCCAATACATTAATCTACTCTCTTCTCCACATCGAGAACATATTTCAAGCACACTCTCGTCTGAGTTTCTCTTACTATGCTAATCTAAAACCTTTACTATCGTCATATCTCATGATAGCGGGAACACCTCGATCGAATTCATTGACTATATTCGGCTTTTCTGAAAACTCATCACACAACGTGAAACTCATGATTTCACTCCTGACACTAGAATCATCACCAACCTTATCCTCAAACTACCCGGATAAGGTTACGAGGAGATAAAGGAACGTCGATTCCAATTAACTAAATCAACCACAGTTTGTCTGATTTCTACTATCATCTAACATTCTCGCACTATCTCGATTCATGAGATAAACAACTACATCACCCCTAAAAGGCAACAGTTATTAACACGTAATACTTAAAGAGATCATTATGATCCATACAACTATGATGATCATAATTGAACACTCTCACAATTCAACATTGTTTCTTTAACCATTTCGTCCTCAAACTCCTTAACAATTCCTTTCATTAATGAACATCAATTAAAGAAGATCTCGATAAACATACACTTCAGGCTCCCTACTCACTTGAGTCAATAGCCTAGGCTAACTTTCTTCTTGTTCTTAACATCGTATAATCAATACAATCGTTAAAGCATTTGGACATACTTTCTTACAATTGCCTTTATTAAGCACATACCGTGCCGCACTCTATACTCATTCCCTTGCGACTCAATCACGAGTGCCTATATTCACTCATTCACATGACTTTAATACAATTCTCATTTCTACCTTTACACTCATCTATCCGTCCAATTGATCACTAAGGATAGTCAAAGACACATATTCACCATCATTCATGTAGGTACAAAACCAATGTCACATCCCCAAGGTGGTCTTATATGGAGTCTCCTCTAATTGCCAATGCCCTATCCCGAATAAGGTCTTATATGGACTTCCATATCCAATATCGAGGCCATATTTTGGATATGGCCTTATTCGATTCTCATGTTCATTGTAGTCCCCTAGAACTTCAACCTCATGTTCAACTACAATCACTCTATCTAGTAGAGTATTAGGTATCAATGTGATACAAAGCATTCTCAATTATGCTATCATAAATATTGCATTAATCACATACATCAGTATACTTTGATACGGTAAACATAATCTCATCTTCATCATTCATAACATGCGTAATACTTTTAGTTAGCTTTAACTAGCATAACTTAATAACAACTTTACTCACTTGATTTCCTTGCTTTCCCATTCAATCTTCACCCTTTTTGCCCGATGAATTACTATGAATGACTACGGATACTGAATCTCATCTCACATGTGTCTCGATGCCATTGCTATATCCTAGATATAGTCTTACATGGAATTTCTTATCTCGCCCTCAATGCCATGCCTTGACATGGACTTACTTGGTATCTTTGCATGTTTGCTGATGCCACGCCTTAACTTGGTATTACACAGACTTTCTTGTCTCATGTGAGCGATGAGTATATTAAGAAATTCAACTTCAATCGAGACTTTCACATACTCAAATTCCACATTAATATATATACCGAGTACTCAACATTTAACTCTAATTTCTCTTACCATTGCTTATCAATTTAAAGAATACCATACGGGTTTGAGTACGTCCTTTTCTTGATTGCCATAGTCCAACTATGGTCTTACTCGTGTCACAACATCATGGCCCAGTTATTACTTTACAGGTTGTCATGATGCCATAGCTTCGCTATGGTCTTACACCAAATCTCATATCAACACCAATGCCATATCCCAGATATGGTCTTACATGAAGTCTCATCCAGGTACCAATGCCATATCCCAGATATGGTCTTATATGGGATCACATGTATCGCCATGGTCCAACCATGGTTTTATTCATCATTTATCATTGAGCGACCATACTCATCCCTGCATTCTACTTAGTCAAACTTTCCATTTTAACTCTCACACTATAATACTCGTAGTTTCATATAGAGTCACGAAATAAAACATTATACAATCATCTACTTTAATAGTGGCACATGAGATTCAACTATATGGACATATTGATCATACATCATTCAAATAATCATACATACACATATACCCCATTCTCTGGGTAAATTTACTCACTATATGTGCCTAACCCAATAGGTTTAGTATATAACACCTATGCACATCCCGCTATTACAGATAAGCTTACCACTTTATAATTCTCATTTCATGCATTTTCACACACATGTTATACACTTCTATTTATACCTCTTTGAATCTCATCAATGCATAAGAGCATTTCAATTACCTCATTATCACTTACAACATTGTTGGATTTAGCTCGGTTGGGAACCATCCCTGTCTTAACAAAACAATTTCGTTAGGGCCGAAAGATATCACACTATCGTAGTCCACCTATGGCATGTATAGCTAGACTTAGGTTAGTCCAAGAATCGACTAAACCATCTCTGATACCACTAAATGTAACATCTCTTACCCGTGATTCCCGCCAAAATAGGGCACGAGGCGTTACCATACAAAAGTACTTGATTGCCACTTAGGCTCAACACTACTACTCTTCTTGAGACACTTCAACAATTCCTTATTCGACCTATAAGACTTCACTCATACCTACAAGGGCTATCGAGACTATAATAGAAACCTTACGATCCATAAAATTTTTTTTCATTTAAATAGGGAGTACACGCCCGTGTTAGATGACACATACGCCCATGTGTAGTCACACACGCCCATGTACTCACACCGTTCCCAAAATCCCAATATTCTACCAAAACTCCCATGGTTGGGGCACACACCCATGTGAAATGGGGGCACGCCCGTGTACCCTCACAACATGCCCGTGGCCATGAACCGTGGGGAGTTACTGACTAATTTAACACGATCTAGACACGCCCGTGTGGACAGTCCGTGGCCTATTCTAAATTGAAAGGCTAACATGTAGGGGTCACACGGCCAAGTCGCATGCCCGTGGACTGACCATGTGTCACACAAAGTCTAGACACACGCCTGTGTGCCTACCCATGTGGGCAGAACAAGGCTATTTTCCATGCTTCTAGCACCCCTATATCTTCCACTACATGAGTTTATCCAACAGACTAATAAACATCTCCTAATTCATCATGCACTCACGTTGATAACTTTAAAATTTCATAAATGATAAAATGCGCCATCATTCTTGGTAATTTACAAAATAAATGTCTTAGAAAAGGTCAATACATCTTTGGCCAAAATGACAAAATAATCTATCTAGTCTAGCCCCTATACATGCCATACATAAAATCACTAAGTCCAAATATACCGAGGTGAGCAGATAGTGTGGAAGCATCACCGGCGATCCCCAATCCGAGCTGGCTAAATTTACCTATAAGAGATGAAAAGAATAAAAAGAGTAAGCAAAAATACTAAGTAAGTTCATCTGCATACAAATGATAAACATTGATATTCATTGAATATACGTGACTACAAGTTATTACGATGAGCTTTTCTGATGAACTCATGGTTACCTACTCAATCATCCTTAAAGCTTACTCATTCTCTCTCTTACCATATTCTTACCATGCCATAAGCCAAATGCTCGTCTAATTAGCATACCTTCCTGCACTGATCATCACAAGATCATATAAAACAACACATCAAGCATTCTCAATAAGCCACTCACACTACAAACCTCTCGGTGGTTACGCACTTAGCCAACCATTGAATCTCTTATAGGGCAGTATCGCACATAGCCCACCAATCATTTATATTTATGGTGATTCCACACTTAGCTCACCGTTCATTTATAAGCGATGGTATCCCACACAGCCCATCGATTTCTAATATATCAGGTGGTAACGCACATAGCCCACCAATAACAATATAATTGATGGTATCGCACATAGCCCATCAATTTATAGTTTATCAGGTGGTAACGCACACAGCCCACCGATAACAATATAATTGATGGTATCGCACACAGCCCATCAATTAATATCAATAAGGTGATATTGCACATAGCTCACCTTTGATTTTACATTCATGTATAGTAATCCACATGTGCATCCCTATTTCAAATGCTCAACCGAGAACATTCTTACACGTTTCTATTCTTACTTGACTTTCTACGATACTCGTTCGTATTCACACAATGCATCAATAAATCTATTCCATGCAACCAAAGAGCATTAATTACACATATCCCGCTAGGGTTTATCATACATTGAATTCATATCAATTCAGTTCTAACACATACTTGCTCTTCTCATGGTACAACCACATACATTCAACATGCCCGTTAAATCACTCAAATTGTTAAATAACTCTCTTGAGTCTCATGCATATAGTTCTTATTGATACCATACCTCAACGGGGTCTTACATACATTAACATGTTGAAGGCATGTCCCTGACATGCTCTTGTATGAACTCTTACCCCGAGGCCATATTCCAATATGGTCTTACTCAAGACTTTGACCATCATCATATCATGCTATACCCATTTCCTATTACTCTTAAATTCAATTCTATTAACATCTCATCAAGAGGTATTTCATACATTCATAAAGTAAATATACATTTCGTACAACATTGGAATATTAACTCGTACGTAGTCGCAATGTTTGCACATGAACTTACCTCGATGCCGAAAGGGCCGAAAAGAAACTTTTGCCCACCTTTCTCTTTTCACCCATTCTAGGTCCGAAACTCGATTTCTCTAATCTAGAACAACATTATTTATTGATTTAATCACTTATAAATCATAAAACACCATAATCCACACTTTAGGAAAAATGAGTATTTTGCCCTACACTTTGGCAAAATTATGATTTTGCCCCTAGGCTCGTAAATAAATTTTTGATCACATTTTCTTATTAAACAAGCTTAGATGATCCTTTAATCCTCTTATTACAATCTACAATTCCAACTATTTCATGCCTTAATGAACAATTTACAACTTTTGCATTTTAGCCCAAATTAGGTGTTTTCATGACAACACCTTTCACAAAAGTTGTTTCTCATCATCCTATCATTCATTTTCTTCCATAAAAAATTCAGCAACCAGCATAAACTCTCTCATGGCAAGTCCCTAGACTCTCAACCATGTTACAAATTAGTCCCCTCATTAGCTAGCTTAAGCTTTGGTGACTCCAAAAGTACAAAAATTATCAAGAAAGATCATCAAAGTCACTTACTTGTGAGGAGGAATGCTTGCTGAAATTTTTAGCTTCAAAGACCCCATTCTTGCTACTCGTTTTCGGTGGAAGAAGAGAAGAATAAAAAAGATGATAGCTTGCTTATTTTATTCATTTGTCAACTAATATCACCAACTTTTGACCAACATTTAATGCCCTTGTCCCCTTAACTTTCTATGGCCGGCCAACACACTTAACAAGGCCAATTTGCACCTTTGGGACCTCTAATTTATAATCCATAACTATTTGGCACCTCTAGAAAATAAAATAGAACTTTCGCACTTTATGTGATTTAGCCCTTTTTCACAATTTAGCTAGAAATTGCTAAAATTAAGGCACCAAAATTTTCATGCACCTTTATAAACATGTTATAACACATAAAATAACATGAAAATAATTTTCTCTATCCTCAATTTTGTGATTTTGAGATCATTGTTTCGACTAGCCCCTAAATCAGACTGTTACATCTAAGGCCTTCCCATTAATTTTTCCCCAAAATAAATGGACTTATCAATCTCAAATCAAGTAAAACTCTAATAATTTCACACAAAATTCATAATACTAATATCCAGTTTTTCAATTACCTAAAATTGTTTACGAAAAAAATGAACTCGTACCAAGCAATAACCAATTGCAAACAAATCCATCCAAAAACCCAAAAAAAGGAATTTGAATAGCTATTAGACACTGTAGTAATAGTCTTAAAAGTGAGAACCAACCCGCGATCTGGATTCGACCAGTGATTCTGCCACCGACCCAACGAGGACGAAAGTTATAAAGGTATGAATTCATGTAGTGAACTAAAAGCTTAACTAGAAAACATTTAATCATAAAAACAAAAAATTCAAATTGAATCCACATTACTTTAAAAATAAAAGCTTTACTAGCAGAGAAGGGCGACGGTGACAGCGACGATCAGAGAGGACACAGTCAGTGACAGTCCGGTCGGGTTTTCAGCATGAGAGGGCTAAGGGATTTTGGGGAGAAATTAAGGATTAGGTCTGCTCTTTTGGGGGGGAGGGGGGATGGCCCAGGGGTAAGCAGAGATAAGTGCGAAAGAGAAACGACGCCGTTTTGTTAAAGAAAATTGGCCTTTTGTGGCATTTTCAAAAAGCGCCACTAAAATCCCCTAGAAAAATGACGTCGTTTTAATTAAATGGTTCTGCTATTTGCACCATTAACAGCCTATAGAAAACAGCGCCGTTTTAATTAAAATTAATAGTTTTTTACGGTGTTTTAGAAATAAACACCGCTAATACTACTCTTTTGCGACGTTTTTTTGGCTAGCGCCGCTAAAGCCTCCAAGTAAACGGCATCATTTTGTTTAATGATATCCTTTTGTAACACCCCAAACCCGGCCCAAACACCATGATAAGTGCGGTATGTCACTAAGGAAATTTTGTAAAACAAATCGTGTTGTCAGAAAGCCCAAATGTAATTTATATAAAATATGCCTTTATGAATAAAACCCAAACTTAATTACATGCCTTAGTTTAATTAAAATAAATGTTTGAATAACTAAAAATAATTTATCCCATAATAAAACAAGATATAAACTAGTGGCCCATGGCCTTATTACAACGAGATTTAAAATCCATTAAATAAAACATAATATAAAAATAATTAACTTGAGTCTTTTTGCCGGATCCACATATTCTTTTGCATGGCCACCTTGCGCTCCTCTCCAGCCCGGTCCGATGCACTAAGTGTTACCTAAAATGTTAATTAATTGGTTGAGTCGCGAGACTCAGTGTGCAACCTTCATGCACCATTAGATTTGGGCCTTAACGCTTACAACATAATAACAATTTCATTTACATAATTAACAAATAATATGCAAAGCCCAACCCAATTGCCTAGGTTTCCATCCGCTACACGCCCCCGTACCAACCAACACACCATTGGGGATTTCTACAATCAACCCACACCGCTACACGCCAAGATGGCAGTCATGCTGCTCATCAACATATATTGGTCAAGCCCTTATAATGAGATCACGGAATTAGCCGCACAAGAAATCACGGTAAAAATCGCTCACATATACACATATACATATACTTCCTCCTTTCATCACCCAACCCATGCAAACATGTACAATAATTTAAAAACATGTACAAAAATTTACTTATAACATATAATCAGATTATTTACTAACCTGAGGGTCCGCTATTTAAATCCGAGATTTTAGCTTTTAACTTATACAACTTATGAACATATATATAATTAATCAGATCTAGTCGGTGGGGAAGTATTACACACCTGATATCGCGAAATCTAATATTCTTAGTCGATGTCCTTGATATCCGGATCTATTATCCTCAATCTATAACTTTGCTTAAAAGCCGAAAAACTGTGAAAATATGCCCTCTCCTATATTCGGCCATGGTTAGTATTCTACCCGATTTTATATATATAAATAAACAAATCCTCTTACCTTGAAATCCCGAAAGTAACACGATTCTATAACTTAGAGATCTATGATTGGCCTCATTCTTCAAATCCGAATCTTAGAAAAGAAGTGTGAAATAAGAGATTAGTTTCTAATAGCCATTCGACTAAGGACTTTGAAAAGCCGAAGAACAATGAAATCCCGAAATCAATACTTACTATTGTTTCCTTGATTTTGGCACAAGCAGACTCCATTAAAGAAGATTCGCAACTTCAGAGACTAAATCTCACGATTTTGACTTTTATGAAAAATCCGAAAAAGATGAACTGATGTGGTTTCACTTAAAAGGAAAGTGAAAAGAAAACAAAGAAAGGCTTGAAGATTCGGCTATGCCGAGAAATAGATTTAAATGCCTAAGAATAAAACTTACAAATAGGATGAATAAAGAAAAACTATGGAGAAATTTCAAGGGAAAAGAATGGAGAAAAGGTTTTGACTTTTGAAGAAATTGAAGAGAAGAATATTGGAGAGGGAGAGGCTACGAAATTAGAGAATGAGAGAAAGAATAGGGTTCCAATGCCGAATTTGAAGAGCTACTATCCTATTTATAGGAAATTCAAACTTACCTACAAATCTCAAAAGTGCCCTTCCTAATAGCCAATAATTAACAATTAATGGGAAAATTCGGCACCCCCTCTAGAAGATGGAATTTCGGCCAACTCTGTACTCAGAAGATAACTCCTATATTTTCTCCTCTATCCTTCTATCCCTTATCCCTATCAAAACACTCATCCATAAGAGGCCACATTTGCACCAACTCTCCATTTATTTTATCAGCTTGTTATCCTCATTAATTAAACAAAAATAATCCCTAAATTATAGCCTTGTGTCGTCCACTTCCTTAATCCCTAATGCCAAATTTAACTAACTTAAATTAGAAGATTTGGGCTCCTTAAAACTTAAAATTTTGGGCCCCTAACACTTAAATTAACATATTAAACATAACATTACACACAATGCACAAGCCCATTAATACCTTACCATAACATTCTAAGTGCTACATGCATCTCAAAATTTTAAACGTTCCCATTCTCAAGGCCTATTGGGCCCAATTCTACTAGGCCCAATTTCGTGGATGTTACAAATCTACCTCCTTAAAGAAATTTCATCCTCGAAATTTCGACTAACTAGTAATCGTACTATCCAAGTCTCATCACTATGCTTTCATTGCAAGACTCTAATTCCAAAGCCAAATAAACACTTAGTATACTATGGTAGGATACGCACCATTATTCGCTTCGAGCGTCTTCGCCCCTTGTACTAATACTACCGATTCGCGTTTATCCGATTAAGAATTTTATGAATTATTAGTTTTCTTCCACCGATTAACCACGAGCAGTCTTATGAATAATAGTTTTAAAAGTAGTTCTTTCAATTCAAACCTATCTCTGTGTTTCAGCTTTTCTTAATTCTAGGAACCATGCACACACAACGCTCATACAAGTAACATTCATTACCTAAGGGTATTTTCGTTATTTCACTACCCAGGGGTATTTTTGTAATTTTATCCTACGGGGGTATTTTCTTAATTTTCCAAAATAAGGTTCCGGGTGATTTGGAGAAATAAGGGTATTTTGGTAATTTTTCAACTCGGGATATTTCGATAATTTTGCAAATCTGAGGGTATTTTGATAATTTTGCAAATTTGGGGTTATTTTAGTAATTTTGCTAATCAGGGGTAATTTAATCATTTTGCAAATCAGGGGTGTTTTGGCCATTTACAACTCAAAGGTAACTTGGTAATTTTACAATTCAAGGATATTTTGATGTTGTTGTTGTTTTTGTTTTCTATGGAAAAATTCTGTTGACTTTGTAAATCGAGGTATATTTGCAAATCATAGGTAATTTTTTTTCAAAATAAGGATATTCTAATAATTTTGTGAGAAAAATAGGTGGCTGGTCCCTTTCGAGTTTTAATTATAAGTTTTGGCCTGTCAACACGTACTCGTAACTAGGGTGAATAGTCACTATACACCAGGTAGGATTCTAGTGGAAAGGAGGTGAGTCACTAGGACTGCTTAAGTACCAAGATTTCCCTGAATCCACTCCTAGACATGCATATGCCTATTGCCACACCCTGTCATGGCTAGAGTGAACAATCACTATGCACCAGGTAAGATTTCGGCGAAGGGGAGGTGAGTCACTCGAACTGCTTAAATACCAAGCTCTTCCGGATCTATTCCTAGACATGCATATGCTTGTTACCACACTTTAGTCTTGTGACTTGTTTACAGGTTTTGTTTAATGAAGTTAAGTCTTATGGATTTTTTAAGAGCTATTTGTCTAAGCCTAGAGTCCATCAAGTTCTAACCTAAATAGTCTACGTCCCATAAGCCCGTTAAGCCCACATTTATATCACACAATGGTTTAGAGTACTTACCCGGCGAACTTGGCCGGAGACGCAGGTGCCATGCTGAGCTAACAAACCTTTACTAAAAGAAACCCATGTTTTAAATACCCATTTTTAGAAAACCTTTTGGGCCCAAAATCCCAAAGCCAAGTTTTGAACCGGGCTCTGATACCAATTTGTAACACCCCAAACCCGACCCAAACACCACGACCGGATCTGGTATGTCACTAAGGAAATTTTTGTAAAACAAATCGTGTTGTCAGAAAGCCCAAATGTGATTTATATAAAATATGCCATTATGAATAAAACCCAAACTTAATTACATGCCTTAGTTTAATTAAAATAAATGTTTGAATAACTAAAAATAATTTATCCCATAATAAAACAAGATATAAACTAGTGGCCCACGGCCTTATTACAACGAGATTTAAAATCCATTAAATAAAACATAATATAAAAATAATTAACTTGAGTCTTTTTGCCGGATCCACATATTCTTTTGCATGGCCACCTTGTGCTCCTCTCCAGCCCGGTCCGATGCACTAAGTGTTACCTAAAATGTTAATTAATTGGTTGAGTCGTGAGACTCAGTGTGCAACCTTCATGCACTATTAGATTTGGGCCTTAACGCTTACAACATAATAACAATTTCATTTACATAATTAACAAATAATATGCAAAGCCCAACCCAATTGCCTAGGTTCCCATCCGCTACACGCCCCGTACCAACCAACACACCATTGGGGATTTCTACAATCAAATCACACTGCTACACGCCAAGATGGCAGTCATGTTGCTCATCAACATATATTGGCCAAGCCCTTATAATGATCACGGCATTAGCCACATAAAGAAATCACGGTAAAAATCGCTACACATATACATATACATTACCTCCTTTCATCACCCAACCCATGCAAACATGTAAAATAATTTAAAACATGTACAACAATTTACTTATAACATATAATCGATTATTTACTAACCCGAGGGTCCATTGCTTAAATCCGAGATTTTAGCTTTTAACATATACAACTTATGAACATATATATATAATTAATCAGATCTAGTCGGTGGAGAAGTATTACACACTTGATATCGTGAAATCCAATATTCTTAGTCGATGTCCTTGATATCCGGATCTATTATCCTTAATCTATAACTTTGCTTAAAAGTCGAAAAACTATGAAAATATGTCCTCTCCTATATTCGCCATGGTTAGTATTCTACCCGATTTATATATATACATAAACAAATCCTCTTACCTTGAAATCTCGAAAGTAACACGATTCTATAACTTAGAGATCTATGCGATTGGCCTCCTTCTTCAAATCTTGGAATCCGAAAAGAAGTGTGAAATAAGAGATTAGTTTCTAATAGCCATTCGCTAAGGACTTTGAAAAGCGAAAGAACAATGAAATCTCAAATCAATACTTACCTATTGTTTCCTTGATTTTGGCACAAGCAGACTCCATTAAAGAAGATTCGCAACTTCAGGAGACTAAATCTCACGATTTTGGCTTTTATGAAAATCCCAAAAAGATGAACTGATGTGGTTTCGCTTAAAAGAAAAGTGAAAAGAAAACAAAGAAAGGCTTGAAGATTCGACTATGCGGAGAAATAGATTTAAATGCCTAAGAATAAAACTTACAAATAGGATGAATAAAGAAAAACTATGGAGATTTAGGCTTTTTTAGAGAAATCGGCTCAAGGGGAAAAAGAATGGAGAAAAGGTTTCGGCTTTTGAAGAAATTGAAGATAAGAATATTGGAGAGGGAGAGGCTATGAAATTCGGCACAGAGAATGAGAGAAAAGAATAGGGTTCCAATTAGGATTTGAAGAGCTACTATCCTATTTATAGGGAAATTTGACACTTACCTACAAATCCCGAAAGTGCCCTTCCTAATAGCCAATAATTAACAATTAATGGGGAAAATTTGGCACCCCCTCTAGGAGATGGAATTTCGGCCAACTCTGTACTCAGAAGATAACTCCTATCTTTTCTCCTCTATCCTTCTATCCCTTATCCCTATCAAAACACTCATCCATAAGAGGCCACATTTGCACCAACTCTCCATTTATTTTATCAGCTTGTTATCCTCATTAATTAAACAAAAATAATCCCTAAATTATAGCCTTGTGCCGTCCACTTCCCTAATCCCTAATGCCAAATTTAACTAACTTAAATTAGAAGATTTGGGCTCCTTAAAACTTAAAATTTTGGGCCCCTAACACTTAAATTAACATATTAAACATAACATTACACACAATGCACAAGCCCATTAATAACTTACCATAACATTCTAAGTGCTACATGCATCTCAAAAATTTTAAACGTTCCCATTCTCAAGGCCTATTGGGCCCAATTCTACTAGGCCCAATTTCAGGATGTTACACTTTTTGAGGCGTTTTTGCTTAAAAACGCCGCTAATACCTTCAATATTAATATTTTTTTATTTAATTATTAATTAGATTCCTTTCAATTAATTTTGTTTTGTTTCTAACAATATATTTAATTTGTATAGTTTTATAATTTAATTTCTAACAATATATTTAAATTATCATTTGAATTAATTCAAAATTTTAAAATTAATATTATCTCTTTTACGATTATATAAGAAATTATTTAATAATTTTTTCATTTTTAACAAATATTTTTCTATGTTTTTACTTTCAAATTTTTTCTAAGTGTCATTATTTTTTGATTAAAATAATTTATATTTTAATCAATATAATTTATATTTTAATTAAGATAAAATATTTATATTTTAAATATTTAATTAAAAATAAATTGTATTTTAATTAACATTACTAGTTAGCGTTTAAGGGTTTCGATAAAAGAAAACCTTCTTAATGGTTTAGTTATCAATTTCTAACTTTTCATAATTAAGTCAGTTTCAAATAGCAAAACAAAATTAAATTCAAAACAAAAATAAGAAAAAATGAAAATTAAATCGAATCAAATCGAAACGAGTGTCGATTACCCTAAATGAAAATTGAACTGTTGCTCAACATTTAACGACGTTTAAGGTTAGGGTTTAATGGTTAATGGTTTAGTGTTTGTAGTTTAGGGGTTTATGGTTGAGTATTTAGAGTTATGATTTAGGGTTTAGAATCTAGATTCATGGTTTAGAGTTTAGGGTTTATACCATTTAAGGTTTAAGATTTAAGGTTTAGGGATAAACAGATGCACATCAGATTTTATAGCATATATTTTTATAATTTTTTAATGATTAAATCAAATTTGATATTTGGTCTTCATTCGATAAACCCTAAACCCGTAAACCTTAAACTATACACCCACAAACCCATAAACTCATAAACTCAAGCCATAACCCTAATCTTAAGACTAACCGTAAACCATAAACTCTAAACACTAAATCTTGAAATCTTGAACTCAAAACTACAAACCACTAAACCCTTAATTATAACCTTAAATCCTAAATTATTTAGATAAATTTTGAATATTATATATTCTTTCAATATTTTAGGAAATTTAAATAACATTTTCAATTTACTAATTAATTTTGTTTCTCTCTGATGCATGGGTTACCAATTTTTTTAATTTTAATATATATAAAGCTTATCTATTATCTCTAAAGTAATTTAAACTATAATTATAATTTTATATATATATATATATGAAATTATATAATTTAAACTATAATATATATATATATAAAGTTTGTTTTCTTGTAGTGGCTAAACCCTAAATATAAACTTTATAAGAGAAAAAGTAATTAAAATAGAATGTTAATGCTTACATAGACCCTAAAATAAATTAATTTTTTATTAATAACACTAACTCCTAAAGCCTAATAGCCAACCCCTAAAATCATAACACTTAAATTATTTATTTTTGATGACATGCTTTTTGCGGCGTTTACAAAAAAAGGCCACTAATTCTCGATATAGCAGCTATAGCTCAACTACAAAACATCGTCGTATTGATTAACATCTTTGCGGCGTTTTAAGCTAAGCACCACTAATAATCATCCTTTAGCGGCGTTTTTTCAAAAGCACCACTAATGCTCAGACCTTTAGCGGCATTTTTTCAAAAGAACCGCTAATGCTCAGACCTTTAGCAACGTTTTTCAAAAGCACCGCTAATGCTCAGACCTTTAGCGGCGTTTTTCAGAAGCGCCGCTAATGCTCAGATCTTTAGCGGCATTTTTTAGAAGCACCGCTAATGCTCAGATCTTTAGCGACGTTTTTCTAAAAGCGCCGCTAGTGCTCTGACCTATAGTGGCGTTTGGGAAAAAACGCCGCTATTTCTCCTTTTTAGTGGCGTTTTGGAAATAAACGCCGCTATTGCTCAGATTTTTGCGGCGATTTCTTTCAAACGCTGCTAATGTATAATATTTGTGGCATTTTTCATTAAAACGCCACTAAAAATGCCTCTAAAAGTCTATTTTGGTGTAGTGTAATAATTATTATTTATTCAATTTAGTCCCTAAATAAAATAAGGGTAAGTTGGAGAATGATGATGGTGTTTATATTGTTTTGTTTCTGGAAATTTATTTTGTTTAAGAAATTATTTGTATTAAATGAATTTATTTTATATTAAATTTATTTAATATTTTATTATTTGGCATTGATTGAAAGTTAAATGGTCGGGTCTTTCTTAAAAGAGTACACTGGATACATAGTTAAATCAATCAAATATTAAAAACAATTACGCTTATGTGATATATATATATATATATGAAATATTGGAAAACGAGATAATTACAAATCGTTTCACAATTTTTATGGTAAAACATTATTGAATTCAAAATAAAATATTAAGGACCTATTATGAAATAGAAAGATTAAAATGAATTTGTTGTGTAACTTGTTAAGAAATATTCATCAATTTAATGAATTAAGAATACAAGTTGAATAATTTGAGGTGTGTTGATTCTTGACTTTAAAAGGATATTTCTCCATATAGCGTATCTTTTAAGATTCAACAAACTTTTTATTATAAAACATGAACAAGAAGCTAATAATAGATTGTAATAGAAAATATTTAGCGTACTCAAAAAAGGGAGGACGAGCAAGAGGAGAATGATATATATTTTTTTTAGGTGTGCAGGGAGTGAAAATGAGCCATGGTATGCATGGAAGTTTTACTGGCTAAAAGTAACAAAGTTAAATGGATTGAATTAGCAAAAAATAGTTTGAAAATGATTTAATGAATTTGGAATTGGCTAAATATAGATTCAATCGGTTATGTTGTTTTTAACTTGATTAAATATAGATGATACTAGTTAAGTAGTTTTTTTTTCTCGGACTCTAAAAATTCAGTAAAAAATGGTTCTAAAAATAAAAGAACTCATATGTACATTACACTAGCCTTTTGGGCCCAATGTGTAAGTTCACTCTTTCAACTTGGTTCTTACTAGCCTAATGAAGTATAATGAATTGTAAACAAGAGTTTCAATGTCTTTCTTTAGGAATATGGGATTTGGTCCTTTTGAAATATCTCAATTATTCCAACAATTCTCCACATATTTCAAGAGAACTAATGATAAAATTTTGATGAGGATCTTCTATGTAGATATAATGCATCGATTATGGTGTCAATTTTGACCTTGAACTAGAATTAGAAATGTAACACCCCAAACTCGGCCTAGAAGTTAGGCCCGAATCTAGTATCACTACAGCAAAATAGACTTTTAGCGGCATTTTTAGTGGCATTTTAAACAAAACGCGCAAATATTATACATTAGCGGCGTTTGAAGAAGAACGCATACAAAAAAAGAGAAATAGCGTTTATTTACAAAACGCAGGTATAAAGATATATAGCGGCGTTTATTCAGAACGCCGCTAAAGCTCGAACTTTTTAGTAGCTTTTGTAAGCGCCGCTAAAAGTCGAACTTTAGCGCGCTTTGCAAAAACGCCGCTAAATCTTGAACTTTAATGGCTTTTGCAAAAACACCGCTAAAAGTTCTGAACTTTAGCGGTGCTTTTGCAAAAGCAGTAAATAATTAGGGTTTATGGTTTAGCATATATAATTTAAGGTGTAAGGTTTAGGAGTTACTATTTTAATGTTTAGGGATTATGGTTTATGATTTGCGTTTTGTGTTTAAGAGGGATGTGTTAGGGTTTCATAGGTTAAAAGTTAGGGTTAATGGGTTTAAAGGTAAATGGTTAATGGTTTGGGGTTAATATGTTAAAGGTTATGGGTTAGGGTTTTATCGTTTATGATTTAGGGTTTGTGGTATAGAAGATAGGGATTATGGGTTTAGATTAAATTAGTGTATTTTAATTTATATATTAAATTATTTAAATATGGTTTAATTTAGGGTATATAGTTTAGGGTTTAGGGTTTAGAGTTTAGGGTTTTGGGTTTAAGTGTACGGGTTAGGTTATGGTTTAGGCAAGGCTTATAGTTTAAATTTTAGTTTTTAGAATTATATATTGGGTTTAGGGTTTAGTGCTTAAATCATATATCGAACAACGAGTTATTAGAGAGTGTTAGTGTTTAGGGATTTAAGTGTTGATAATTTGATAAAGAGGTGAAAATCAAATTCTTTTAGGTTTAAGGTTTGCAATAAGATTATTTCTTTAATTAACTTTGCACCTTGTAATATACGTATGCGTTGCGGTTTAGGGTTTAAGGTATATAAGTAAGAGTTTATAGTGTATAATTTAGGGTTTAGTGTATCATATGACACACACTTTTATTAGGTCAGTATAATTTAGGGTTTTATGATTTAGGTATGAGAACTTAAATTATAAAACTATATAAATTAAATATAGTGCTAGAAAGAGAACAAAATAAATTTAAAGGAATTTAATAAATAAATAAAGTAAAAAATTATTGGTATTAGCGACGTTTTGATAAAAAAAGCTTAAGCTTATATTAATAAAAGAAAACTACGCTGTTTTCATGGGGGCGATAGCGGCGTTGGCCACAAAAAGCATACAATAGATTAGTATTAGCGGTGTTTTTGCTCAAAACGCCGGAAAAGCATATTAATAAAAGAAAATGACGTTTTCATGGGGAAGTGTGTGGCGTTAGCCACAAAACGCCACAATAGATTAGTATTAGGTAAAATGCCGCAAAAACTATGAATTTTAATTCAAGCGGCTGTTTTCTTTAGAGTATTAGTGGCGCTTTCTATGAACGCTGCAAATAACCGACGTTTAATTGATACGACGTCGTTTATTCGGAGGTTAGTGGAAGCGATTAATTTAAAACGCAATCGTTTTGTAAGGGGAATTTAGTGGCGTTTTTAAAAGCGCCACAAATGGCAATTTCATTTAACAAAACTAGGCGTTTGTTTTCCTCGGTTATACCCGATTCATCCCCCTCCCCCAAAACACTCATAATGCACAATCCTAATTTTCCCCAAATCCCTAGCGATCTCACGAAAACCCACCGCTGCGGTGTTCTCTACTTGTCGCCTTCGCGATGCTTCTTCTCTGTCGCAAATCGTATTAAGTAATTATACTCTTGCATCTCTCTCCATAAATTTATAGGTTTCAAATATTTACGCTTTAGTTTTAGTTTTCAAATAATTTTTAGTTTTGATTCAATATTCACATTAATTCTTTTAGTAAGAAATTCAAATATTTGGTTAGATGTTTTCTTTTCTTTAAAAAAATCAATTTTAAATAAATAAAGAATTTTTTCCATCAACAACCGCATGCGAAGATGTTTTTAATACGATATGTACAAACATGTTTACAAATTGATATATATATACATATATATATATGTTTTTAATATTTTCACGATAAATCCAAGTTATACTTAAACTAACAAGGTTAGCAAAAAAATCGATTAATTCATTTTACATTCTCATTTTCGGTTTTCACCGATTGTATCTGCAAAGACTACGCTTTTCTTCTATTCGCAAATTGCTCTATCAAGTGCATCGGTGTTTCCCTTTGGATTCTTATCTTGATTTGGGCTTTCCTTTTTACGGTAAGTTTTTATTCTTTTGAAGTTAAATTTTATCTCTTTGTGAAGTTCATTTCTCTCTTTGCTGAATGTATGTTTGTTTCTTTGTTTGTTTGTTTATTTTGCTTATTTGCATTTTGTTAGAACGTAAAATGTTTGATCATTTGCCTCAATGAAAATTGAACCTTGTTTAGCTATGTATTTTTATATTCTGTTAAACCCAAGTTCTTTTTTAATTAAACTCAATTTTCTAAATTAGAATCTTTGGTCATTATGTTTACGGTTAAGTAAAGCCTTCTCTTTTGAATGAAAGATTTAAGTTCAGATAGAAAATATATGTTCTAGTTTTCTGTTTGTGTTGTTTATGTTGCTTTGCCTTATGCTATACATTTTGTAGTAGTTCTAAGTTAGAAGATTTAAACCCATATTGGCATTGCTTGAAAGGGTTCAGTACTTGAGGCTGTATAAGATGTTAAATTCACACTTCATGATAAATGATCTCGTGTGCTAGAGTAATTGATGGCTTTACATATTACATGGTTTTTTTTAAGTTCAACATTTTTGAAATTTTAGGAATTTTAAGATCTGGGTTTAATTGAATTTAACATGGCTTCGACAAAGAAAATTTAAAGATTGTTCTTTCTTCTTGATGTCTCGTTGGAAAAGATCTTGCTTAGGTTTTATCCATTTTAAGGTAATTGAAATTTAAGTTAATAAACCTTGTTATATTCCATTTAAAAGTTAAATTCATAAAGTTCATATTTGGTTAGATGTTTTCTTTTAATTTATTTATAAGCTTTTGTGTTCATATGCTCGAGATTGAGCAGGCATAGTTTTGGAACTGGTTAGAGCTTAGAAAATATTAGATTTGAGTTCACATTTTTTATATAATGAAGAAACTAATAGTAAAAAGGAAAAGAAAAAAGATAGAACCTGAAATTGTTCTTAAATTTCAGGCTATTCAATCAACTTGTAAGTTTAAAAATGTTTAAAAGTGTTCGCATTTGTAGCTTTTAAAGGTGCTTTAGTTGGATGAACATGATTATCGATTGATGCAATTTATTGTCTTGTTTTATTAGTTAATAGAAGGAGTAAATGTAAAATGTTCATTGTCTTTTAAAATATTGGAATTCTTTGAATTACTTGAAATGCTTTTTTTTCTTTTTGTAATATGCTAAAGATGGTTTCTTTGTAAGTTTAGGTGTTTAAATCTTTGTAAATTGATGTTTAAATGTTGATTCTTATGCTCAATTTCAATTATGATAACTTATGGTTGAACTTGATTTTAATATTTTCTTATCTTTGATTCTTTTGCGAGATTCTCATTGTCCTTACGCTTAAGGCTACTAATTTCACTACTTTCATCATCACGGTTCTAAGGTTCTAAGGTTGTCGAGTCTTTGTTGCAACTTTCCAAAGCATTTGAGGCTAGTTTCCAATCTAGGTTTTGCTTGGTTACTTTCATCATATCTATAATTGAGATGTTTGTTCTGGAAATTGAGATGTTTGTTGCAACTTTCCAAAGCATTTGAGGTTACTTTCATCATATCTATAATGAATCCATCACAACATAATATAATCAATTACACTATGGTGAATGAAATGAATATATATAACATCAAATAATAAATTAATCGATGTCCAGTAAATTAAATATAACATGACATAGCTACTTAAATTACAAATCTTGAATTAAACAACCAATAAGTCAATACAAAAACTAATTAAACGTAATTACATAAAGCTTTTCTTGAAATTCAAAACCCTAAAACTTAAACCCCAAAAATCCTTAAACCATAAATCTTAAATCCCTAAACCATAAACCCTAAAACCATAAACCCTAAAACCCTAAACCTTAAACCTTAAACCCTAAACCCTAAACCCTAAACCCTAAACCCTAAACCCTAAACCCTAAACCCTAAATCCTAAACCCTAAACCCTAAACCCTAAACCTTACACCATTGAAACCTTAAACCTTTAAACCCTAAATCCATAACCTATAAACCCTAAACCCCTACACCATTGAAACCCTAACCCTTAAACACTAAATCCTTAAACCTTAAACCATTAACCCTTAAACCTAAACCCTAAACCTTAAACCCTTAAGTCTTAACCCTTAACCCTTAAACTTCTAACCCTTAACCCTAAACCCCAAACACCTAACCCTTAACCTTTAACTCTTAAACCCTTAACCCTAAACCCTAAACCCCTAACCCCTAACCCTTAACCACTAACCTATAACATTTAACCACTAAAATTTTAAGTTAATATCAAAGCAGTATAAATTTAAGAAAAGATTCAAAGTATATAAATTTGAAACTTTGTGGGTTGCCTTATATCTCCTTGTCGGATATAACGGATCCTCCTAGGTGTAACAATGCCACGTCACGATGGATCTTAACGAAACACCAAATTAAATATCGAAATAATGTAACATTTATTAAACCACAAAACCTACACCATTGAAACCCTAACCCTTAAACACTAAATCCTTAAACCCTAAACTCTAAACCCTAAACCTTTAACCCTTAATCCTAAACCCTTAAACCCTAAACCCTTAAATCTTAACCTTTAACCCTTAAACCCCTAACTCATAACCCTAAACCTCAAACCCCTAACCCCTAACCCCTAACCTTTAAACCCTAAACCCTAAACCCTAAACCCTTAACCCTTAAACACCTAACCCTTAACCTTTAAACCCCTAACCCGTAACCCTAAACCCCAAACCTTTAACCTTTAACCCCTAACCTTTAAACCTTAAACCTTAAACCCTTAACCTTTAACCCTAAACCCCTAAACCCTAAACCCTAAGTCTTAACCTTTAACACTAAACCCCAACCCTAAACCCCAACCCCAACCCTTAACCCCTAACACTTAAATCCTTAACCCTAAACCCCAAACCCCTAACCCTAACCCTTAACCACTAACCTATAACATTTAACCACTAAAATTTTAAGTTAATATCAAAGCATATAATTTTAAGAAAAAGATTCAAAGTATATAATTTGGAAACACGACGGGTTGCCTTATATCTCATTATTAGATATAACGGATCCTCCCTAGGTGTAACAATGCCACGCACGATGGATCTTAAAGAATACATAACTTACCTAATTTTAATATCAATTTCAATAAAATACATAAGTTGACGATTAAATTTAATAACTTACATAATTTTTCCTTAATATCAAACTTCATAACTTACATAAAACTTAAGAAAAAGATTTAAAGTATATAATTTGGAAACACGACGGGTTGCCTTATATCTCACTATCGAGATATAACGGATCCTCCTAGGTGTAACAATGCCACATCGATGGATCTTAAAGAATACATAACTTACCTAATTTTAATATCAAATTGCATAAAATACAAAAGTTGACGATTAAATTTAATAACTTACATAATTTTTCCTTAATATCAAACTTCATAACTTACATAAAACTTAACAAAAGATTCAAAGTATATAAATTTGAAACACGACGGGTTGCCTTATATCTCCTTTATCGGATATAACGGATCCTCCCTAGGTGTAACAATGCCACGTCGATGGATCTTAAAGAATACATAACTTACCTAATTTTAATATCAAATTGCATAAAATACATAAGTTGACGATTAAATTTAATAACTTACATAATTTTTCCTTAATATCAAACTTCATAACTTACATAAAACTTAAGAAAAAGATTCAAAGTATATAAATTTGGAAACTTGACGGGTTGCCTTATATCTCATTGTCGATATAACGGATCCTCCCTAGGTGTAACAATGCCACGTCGATGGATCTTAAAGAATACATAACTTACCTAATTTAAATATCAAATTTCATAAAATACATAAGTTGACGATTAAATTTAATAACACATAATTTTTCCTTAATATCAAACTTCATAACTTACATAAAACTTAAGAAAAAGATTCAAAGTATATAAATTTGGAAACTGACGGGTTGCCTTATATCTCATTGTCGGATATAACGGATCCTCCTAGGTGTAACAATGCCACGTCACGATGGATCTTAAAGAATACATAACTTACCTAATTTTAATATCAAATTTCATAAAATACATAAGTTGACGATTAAATTTAATAACACATAATTTTTCCTTAATATCAAACTTCATAACTTACATAAAACATTCAAAGTATATAAATTTGGAAACTTTGACGGGTTGCCTTATATCTCTTGTCAGATATAACAGATCCTCCCTAGGTGTAACAATGCCACGTCGATGGATCTTAAAGAATACATAACTTACCTAATTTTAATATCAAATTTCATAAATTACTTATATAAATTATTAATTAACAATTTAGCCGTATAATTTATTGTCAACTTTAGACTTCAACAACTACGAAAATGGATAGGAGTTGGATGAAATTGTCAGGGTTAGCCACCGCTATCGAAATGGAGTAGAAACTTTTCTGAATTTCGCATTTCAAAATGCAAGCCAAGAGAATATGATTCTTTGCCGTGTAAGAAGTGTTGCAATATTAACTGGCATTATCGTGAAGTGGTCTACGAACATCTAGTTGTTGATGGTTTTGTCCGGGGGTACAAAATATGGTTTTTTCATGGCGAGTCTACATCTAGGGGAGCATCTTCATCGATGAATCTGGGGTATTCTCATCGCTTTCAAGCGGAATGTTAGTGACAATAACATGGAAAACATGTTGTGGGATGCTTTTAATATCTTGTGATGATGGTTTGGTCATTTCCACGACTTGGGTGCAGCAGATGATCACAATTTTGGAGGAAATACTTTCAAGAAGGGAAAGAAGTGTCACCGGATGAACGACCAAATGAAGAAGTGCTGCGGTTCTACGCGTTACTTAGTGAAATGAATGAAGAAGCGTATGAAGGATCAAAATTTTCCAAGCTGTCATTACGTATTCGTCTTTTCACTTGAAATGTTTGGGGGTGGACCGGAAACTTCGTTCACAATCTTGTTAGAGTTACTACAAGAAATGTTCCGTTTGCAAAAATCCTTGATCTTCCAAAGACATTAAGAAATTGATAAAGGATTTGGGCCTTGGATACAATAAAATTCACATTGCCCAAATAGTGCATGTTGTATTGAGGCGACGCATAAACCAACGATCTTTGTCATGTATCGGCCAATCCGTTGGATTCATAGAAATCAGAGGATGATAACGAGGGCGAACATGGTACACAGATCAAAGAAGTAGCCGATTAAGATTTTGCGATATTTTCCCTATCTGAGGCTTCAACGACTTTTCATGTCGTCCAAGGCAGTCGAATCAATGACGTGGCACCGTGATGGATGAACCGATGATGGGTTGTTAAGGCATCCTGCAGATTCTTTAGCTTGGAAATGTTTTGACTCCAAATTTCCAAGCTTTGCAAGCGATCCTCGGAGTGTGAGGCTTGGGCTAGCATCCGATGGATTTAACCACACAAACTTATGAGCACAACGTACGATTACTTGGCTTTGTGGTGCTTGTTCCTACAATTTGCCTCCATGGGTTTGCATGAAACAATCTTCTTTTATCTTGTCTATGATTATACACGGAGAGAAAGGTAGGGAATGATATTGGCGTCTATTTGCGACCACTTGTTGACGAGTTAAAACAACTATGGGCTGGTGTTCGGACATTCGATGCAATGAGAAAAGAGAACTTTAATTTACATGCGGCATTAATGTGGACTATTAACGACTTTCCGGCTTATGCTAATTTATCCGGTTGGAGTACCAAGGACGTTATGCTTGTCCGTGTTGTCTTGCTTGAGACATGTTCATAATGGTTATATAATGGGAAGAAGTTTTCTTACATGGGGCATCGTCGGTGGTTAGAAAAATCATACATTTAGATTTGAGTGCTCAATTTGATGGTCTTGAAGAGTTTAGATCAGCTCTTCATGAAAGGTGGATCCAAATATTGTTAATGTTGAAAGATATGAATTTCATTTATGGGAAGATGAATCAACCGGTAAACCCGCATAGAAAAAGAGGATCTAGGGATGAATCGATGATGAATCGATGAAGAGGATGATCCTAATGAGGTGACTTGTGGAAAAAAAGTATTTTTTCGAGTTGCCTTATTGGGAGCATCGATTTTACGCCATAACCTTGATGTCATGCATATAGAGAAAAAGCGTCTGCGAGAACATCATTGGGACTATTTTGAATGTCGATGAAAAATAGAAAGATAATCTTGAGTAGACTTGATTTAGTCCACATGGGAATTGGCGTGAGCTTCATCCCAGAAGCACTTCGAATATGAAATATCGATGCCACTGCTATTTTTTCAATGTCGAAGGCGGAGAAAGAAGTGTTACATGCGGTGTTGAAGGATATAAAGGTCCGGATGCGTATGCATCAAATATATAGCGATGTGTGAGTCTTAAGGATCAAAGATTATATGGCTTAAAATCGCATGACTATCACATATTGATGCAAGACTTCTTGCCATTGCTTTGCGGTGTTGTATGTCGAAAAAGGTGATGGCTCCTGTAATTGAACTATCAAATATAATGAAAGTCATTTGTGGTAAAGTTTTGAATGTTCAAGAACTTGAGAGGCGCAAGATCGAGCCGCATTAACTTTATGCAATCTGGAGAAGATATTCCGCCTTCCTTCTTCACTATCATGGTGCACTTGTTAATTCATCTCCGCGTGAAGCAATTCTTGGTGGACCTGTTTTCTATCGATGAATGTATCCCATTGAAAGGTCTTACTTTATTTGCAAAATATTCCTTCATTCACTAAATGCCTTTATTTCCAACTTTTGATAATGTTGTATATCGTGTTTAGGTTCCTTTCCAAATTAAAGTCATACTGCCGCAATAAGCGTTATCCGAAAGGATCAATTGTCGAGGGATACTTGGCAGAGGAATGTATGACTTTCTGTTCGAGGTATTTGGAAGATGTTGAAACAAGAATGAACAGACCAAGTAGAAATGCTAGGCTCACAGATCATAATTTGGCTGAAACTTATTTATTTCAAAGTTTTAGAGAACCGTCGGCAGAGTCAAAATTACGAAATTAGAGCGATAGATCGTGGGTCCAAGCACATCGATCGTTCTTTTCATCACGATTCAATGGAACCATTTGAATCGTTCTACAATTTGATAAATACTCATCAATTATGATTTGTTTGTCTTCTAACAAAGTAAAACCTTTTTTCCGTAGTCGGTACAAACAAATATTGAGAGCTCGTTCACGATCTCGAAGATTAAATCGACGAGAAATTAATAAGTTGTTCGCGAGAATCATTCCATGAATGGTTAAGCCAAATGGTATGCAATTTAAATTTTCATTGACAAGTAACAATATTTTCTCATAATATTCATAATTACTCGATTTACTTTTGACTCAATAGGTTTGGAGTCGGAATGAAGTAAATGATGACGTTAAATGGCTTTCACAAGGTCCAAAGCAGAATAGTTAAAAGATATAGTGGCTTCCTCATCAGCGGATCTGATTTCATACAAGGTATCACGAGATTGAGAGAACTCAAAATGCGGAATTGTTGTTAATTCTTCGATTACAAGTTATGCTAGTGCTAGGGGATGATGTCCGATCGAGGAATTTGGAATATTTGGACTTATTATCGACATCATTGAGTTGGATTATTACGGTAAATGCAAAGTTGTCCTATTTGAGTTGATTGGGCTGATGTGAATACGGCTCGCGGAATTAAAAGCGATCAATATGGTTTTACAATGGTGAATTTCTCTCGATTAATTCACGGAGAACAAGCGATGGACGAGCCGTATGTGTTTTCTTCTCAAGTTAAACAAGTTTTTACTCGGAAGATCCAAGCGATGAGGGTTGGTACGTTGTACTTGAAACACCCTAGAGACTTCTTGACGTTGGCGGTGGAAGTAGAGATGACATAGTCGAAAGATCGAAACTTTGCCTTTTCGAACAAGACTTAGCGAAAATATCCCTAGTACTAGTCAACAATTTCAATGGGTTCGTCGGGATGTGGGCAAAGATATTTACGAAATATGATGTAGTAAGATTTAACGATTTATTATTTATATGTAATAATATAATTTTTATGTTGGTCATGTTATATAATTTTCATGTGTCTGCGGGAAAAATGCCTAGAAGACGATTACGAGATTTAAATATTGTCATGAAACTCCAAATCGGAAGAACCTAATAGTAGTGAACAAGAAGCAGGTTGTTGGATCTTCTACTCCTCGGACATAGATGGCGAGCACGGAGAATTTCAAAGTAATGTTAAGTTTATTTTACATGCATGTTGAATTTTATTATTGATTCATTTTTAATTTTAATATAATAATATATTATTTTTCATTTGAAGGTGGTGGGGACGCAAAGGTCGGGGACGTACATTACTTCAAGATTTATCGACTTAGAGCCTAACGATCGTGTTAAAGTAAGGAGAAACAATGATGGCCAGACTGTTGGATCTCAAGCTCATTGTTAGGAGGCTATTTGGGCATTTTAGCACGAAATTCCAATATGTTGCCCATTAACTACGAATCATGGCATCACATGCACGATGCCAACAAAATCGAGCCCTCTAAAATATTAAGGTAATAAAAGCGTGAATGTAATTTATAATATTTTAATTTAATTTTCATTTATATTAACTTTTTATACTTTCTTTTCTTGAGGTAGATTTAATTTAGAGGTCTCGATGACTATGTTAAGAAGACATTGGGTAAAAATGGAGAGACAATAAAAGCACCCTCAAAAACAATATTTCAAGAAAGAGATAAGCCTCGACGAAAAATTAAGAAATGTTCCACGGAATGTTGAGGTACCAATGGGAAGATCAAGTTAGATTTTGGAATTCAAAAAAGGAGAGGTATTACGTACATCTAAAATCGTATAAATTATTTGGTTTATAGTATTTACTATATATATAATTCAAATTGCATTATGTAGGACCGTGTGGCGAGTTGGGATAAGCGTGACGAAACAAAAATTCACGCATACGACGGAGTTCTAGAAGTTTTGCTTGTGTAGTCGACGCCGAGGTAATATAATTTATTAATTACATCAAATATTAATTACTTTATACTATTAAATTATATTTTTACGCTAAAATGTAGGAAACTTGATTGGTCAAAAAGTTGGACGCGTTGACTTTTTGACATTACGATAGAAAGAAGGATGGATCTCCGATGACATCAGAAGTGCAGAAATTTTGGTATATTTACTTAATAAAATTTTATTTTTATAAATATTTCTACCGTTTAATTATAATAGTTTAATTCATCGTTTATAGTTTTAAATTTATAATGTTAAATTATGTTGCATTCTTTCTTATTTATATATTTAGTTTCTAACTCTTTCATTGATTTATTAGGATAAACTAAAGGAGAAGAAGGCGGAGTATGAAGGCGGTTTGCTTGATGATAGTTCTGTTAATCTTGAGGAGATTGATAATGAAATTATTACTGGATGTTTTGGGTCTGAAGGTACGAGTGCTTCAATGATAGTTACGCTAATCTTTAGTATATTATTAATAGAATTATCACGATGTTTTGGTCTTGAAAGGTATGGTCGGGTTGAATTAAAGGATCCGGAGTTATCCAGGCCAATATTTTGGATCCGCCTCCAGTACATGCCTTAGGGGTCAATCTCGTCTTTGAAGTTCATAGGTTACAAAACCGGATAGCTCGGATGCAAGAGAGCACGGTTGAGTAGAGGCGACAAATTGCCGATGTTCAAAGAAAATATGAAGAACTCCGACAACGACTTAGGCGGATCTGAGCGGTACAAACAAGGGAGGCGGAAGAAGAGCGAGAGAAGGCGTAGCGGTGTGAGGGAGGCAGAGGCGACATCGATGCTAGCGAGCAAAGCAGAAAATCTGAAGAGCTCCAAAGACTGACTTGACATATATGATGAGATGTTTGATGATCGCGAAACCGCCATCTTAGACATTTAGTTTTTCGTTGTAAGAAGTTTTGACATTATTACATTTAAACAATTTTTTGATTATCATTCATTTAATTTATTAAATTTCAAGTATCATTTAGAATTAATGTAATTAAGTGTGATTTTTATGCTAAATTTTTGTTTTGCATTGAAATTATATACTGTTATTGGTTGATTTTTAGTGCGGGAGGGTATAATATTGAAAAAATTTTATTTTTTTAAATCTGTACAAATTAGCGGCGTTTGTAGAAAAGCGCCGCTAAATCTCAAGAAAATTTTGTGGCGTTTTTAGGGAAAGCACCGCTAAAGCCCTTGACTTTTAGCGGCGTTTTTGGGGTAAAGCGCTGCTAAAGCCCATGACTTTTAGCGGCATTTTTTGGAAAGCGCCGCTAAAGGCCCGACTTTAGCGGCGTTTTTTGAAAGCGCCGCTAAAGGCCCCGACTTTTAGCGGCGTTTTTATGGTAAAGTTGCTAAAGGCCACGACTTTTAGCGGCATTTTGGGAAAGCCGCTAAAGGCCCCGACTTTTAGCGGGCTTTTAGAATAAACGCCGCTAAAGATCAGATCTTTATGGCGTTTTTTTTGCATAAACGCCATAAAAAATTTCGTCAGTAGTATTAGCGGCGTTTTTGTGGCGCTTGGAAAAGTGCCATAAATACTTTTGTGGCACTTATAAACGCCATTAAATGTCCAAAAAACGCCTTAAAAGTCATTTTCTTTGTAGTGTATGTCACACTAAAAATTTTCGATAACGTATAAAGAAAACATGTCAAATGAGATAAAAAAAACATGTTAGATCCTTTTATTTGTACAAAAATAGATGTTGATTTGTTAAAATCAAGAAAATCAAGTTTGACTTGAGATATTTAATAAAATACTACTAACCTCAAGATCGATCGATTAAATTTGAAGTAATAATTTTATAAAGCTGTGGCTTTTGGAAATATCGTTGATAGTTCGAGAGAAATTTCCGTATTAAAATATTTGTAAAAATTTTATTATGAAATCCATTTGTTAATCGATTTTGGAAAACCTTTATTATGATTTTAGAAAATCCCATTTAAAATAATTTGAGCAAAATATAAACACGTCAAGCATAAAGCAAAATAAAATAATCCAGAGGCCTTATTACAAATAAAACCCATAATAGCAAAACTAATAAAGCAGAATATGTAATTTAATAAAGTTCGAAACACCAATTTCTGAAATATGGCCTCCATCGAGTCATCCATGGCCCCAAGTCCTCGTCACTGAGCATTACCTACAAGCGTTAAGAAAGAAAGGGGGTGAGTTATAAGAACTCAGTGTGTAACCCACTTACGATTGTCCACCGGGCCAAAAATCCAATTAAGCATTTATTGGGCCAAAGCCCATTTACAATTATAACATAATAACATGTATATAATATGCATGCGATATGCAATTCCCAAACCAAACCTAGTTTTCCATCCGCTACACACCACCGCACCAACCAACACACTGTGGGGAGCTTTAGTCACCCACCCGCTAACACACCAAACTGGGCATTAAGCCACATGTCAAACTGGGCATTAAGCCATATATCAAACTGGGTATTAAGCCATATATCAAACTGGGCATTAAGCCATATATCAATTTGTGGACAAGCCACCAGAATTTTGTAGCAAAGCTACCAGAACTTCTCTTCGTCATTATCCCAACCCATGCAAATCATGTATATAATGCATAACAATTCACAATGATGTATTCAGATATTCTTTACAAATTTTATGGCCCATTATAACAATTTATCAAAGTTGGCCCATTAAGCAAATATCATCTTGGCCCATTTGCATATTTTCGATCGGCCCATATAATCATATATCAATTTGGATCGGCCCATATAATCATATATCAATTTGGCCCACATAACAAAATATATCAGATTGGCCCATATAATCATATATCAATTTGGCCCACATACCAAAATATATCAGATTGACCCATTAATCAATATGTCCATTCGGCCCATAAGACAATATGTCAATTCAGCCCATTAAGCAATTTCGTATTTCGGCCCATTAACACTTTACAAAACGGCCCAATAGAGGCATTTCCATAATTCGACCCATAAGGGCATTTTCGTAATTTGGCAATCATACCCGCTAAGGGTAATTCGGTAATTTTACCCACTAAGGGTATTATGGTAATTTCGTAACCAAGGCTTAACTACTAATTTGGGGCATAAAAGTTTGAAACTGTCCATCTGCGTCATACTGACTAAATTGACCATAACTCAAGTGAGGAATCTCAAAATCTAAATCTGTAAATTTTTCTTGAAACTAGACTTATATATCTCCTTACTACAATTTTTTCAGAATTTTTGGCTTAACCATTTAGTACAGTTTATTCCTTAAAATTTACCTTGTTTCACTGTCCAACAATTCTGACCTCTCTTATCCAAAATTCAAATATCTCACTGTACGGTTTTCATATACTGCTTCCACTTATTTCTATTGAAAATAGACTCACTAAGGAATCTTTAAATATAAACTATATCTTTTAATTCACTTTTTACAATTTTATATGATTTTTCCAAGACAGATTAGGGAACCACAAAATCATTCAGAACCAGTCTCACTAAAATTAACTTATCTCAGAATATAAAATTCCTTTTCCTTCTCTGTTTCTTCCTTATCAAAATAGACAAAGTAAGCTTTGATTTTATATCTTATTCACTTTCTAATTCTATTTATCCTATTTTTTGTGATTTTTCAAAAACACATCACTGTCATTGACCAAAACTATTTTATTACAAAAACATGGTTACCACTATGAACCTACGCCCTGAGTGACCCCGGATGCCGATTTCCGGTTTTCTTTGGTATTTGGACCAAATCACAAAACATATCATACAAAATTTCAGAGAGATGTGAGATTACACACCATTTCAAATATGTTTTTGAAAGGTACGAGATTACACACCGTGATTTCGATTTCCTAACGAACCACTCGTCGTTGACCTCGAACAATACCAACAAAAAGTTAGCCTTGGATTTCCAAAAGATTTCATATCACTTACACTTGAATCACTTAACACTATATCCGAAGGTAGAAATATATCGAGTGATTTGTCCCTAAAACACATAGTCGATTAGTCGAAACTTCAATCCGATTTGCAACTTAGCCAAATAGAGATATAACAAAAAATCCAAAAACGAACCCCCTTACCTTATCGATATTGGATCCAATTACCACTATTTGACTTCAGCTAGAACAATACACGGTCTCCCACTTAAAGCACGATTTTTCAAGAGATGAATGACAACTCGAATGGAAAGAAGACCAATGAAAGATGGAAGATTCGACTATGGTGAAAATATTAGAGTGAAAGTGATGCTTGAAGGATTTTTGCTAAAAGAAAAGAAGAAGAAAGATGATGGATTAGTTTCGGTTTTCAAGGATGATGAATGAACAAAGAAATGGTCTCCAAGTTGTATGCATTCGGCAAAGAAAAGAAATGGAATAAGTCTCTTCAAGGTTGCATGGATTCGGCAAAAAGAGGACAAAGAAGTTTGGGAAGAAAAGAAAATGATACCAAATTGTCAATGAAGAATAGGCCAAAATAACCAAAATTTACCAATTACCAATGATCATAATCGGTTAGGAGAGGGAGTTTTGAGAGAAAAATAGGGAGTTTTGAGAGAAAAAGAAACAATTGATGTATTGATATTTTGTCCAAAACTATCACTTTTGTTTTTACCAAAACATCAAGCACCAAAATTGGCTATCATCCTAGCCCCAAGCCGTCCACATTCATCCCCCCTAGGATAAGAGTTTGGCTACCCAAACTTTCCAAAACCATCCTCAAAATAATCCCCTTGTCCCCCTTACTTACCTATTTCTCATGATTCCTTTCCCCAACTTCAACTTTGCCTTATTCTTTTAGCCACCTTACCAAAATAATGAAGTCCACCCTTGCCATATTTACTCCTTGACCGACACATTAAAGAAGGGTAACAAAAAAATATAAATGTTAAGATGCACACAAGGTGATTCGAACTCCTTCCCTCAAGGTACTACAAGTGACGCCATAGCCTCTTTACTAATAGCTCACTTATGCTAGCTATTTAATCCATTATTTCCATATGCTTTAAGGTCACTTACTCCATCTCCTTAAAGTACTAAAATACCAAATTTTTCCTAAGGTCCAATTAAACCCGAGACTTCATAGAAACCTCGTAACCTTCCAAATTCACTTAACTAATAAGTCCAATTTGCAATAATGCCATTCTCTTGTTCTCAGAATTTTAAACATCCCTATGCCCAAGGCCCAATGGGCCCAATCCTACTAGGCCCAATTTCGGGATGTTACAAGAAAGAATGAGACATAATTTATAGAATAATTGGTGAAAATATTTTCAATGAACCAAGAACTCTTTTTATTAGATTAAAATGATCATCAATCACATTATACTTATACTATTGTTGTTCAACACAGTTGTGCATTAATAAACCATGCACGTAGTTTGTTTTCATGAGTGCTCTAGAGACTCTTCCTTAAATCTCATAGAAGTTGCCCCACTTTACATTCATATAGGTCAATCCATCAAGTGTATAGTGTAACACCCCTAACCCGTATCAGATGCCGAAACAGGGTTGCAGAGCATTACCAAACTTATAACTTATAAAATCAAGCATTTCATAAATAATTATCACTCAAAACAAAAACCATTCATAATCATTCATAAGGTCCCTAATACGAGCCCTCGAGGCCCAAAATAGACATTAAAAGTGGTTCGGGACTAAACTGAGTACTTAAGAAATTTTTAGAAAAACATGGAAAATTTTTAAAGTGCAGGAGACAAAGCCCGTGTGGCTAGGCCGCATGTCTCATACGCCAAGGGACATGCCCGTGTCTCAGGCTGTGTGGGCATTCGAAATGGGATCACATGGATGTGTCCTAGTTCGTGTCTGACCCCATGTAACTCACTGACTTGGGTTACACGACCAGACCACATTCTCGTGTGCCAGGCCGTGCGTGTGCTAGGTCGTGTGTTAGGCCGTGTGAAAACTAGAGGGTATACTGACTTGTGCCACATAGCTAAGCCACAAACCCGTGTGCTAGGCCATGTGAAGCTACTGACTTGGTTTATAAAGAAGTATCAGGGGACACACGGCCTTGTCACTTAGCAGTGTGTCACACACGGCTGAGATATACGCTCGTGTCCCTGCCCATGTGGACAAAAATAGACTATTTTCCAAGCCATTTTTCTCACCCAAAGTGGTGCCAACCTAAGCTCAACAATGCACATCCACTAACTCAATTAGTAGTCTAATTTCCACATAAGGACCTCCACTTTAAAGTTCTATAGCTATTTAACACCTTTAACTAATAGAACACAACTTTCAACTTTATGCGATTTAGTCCTTTTTCACAAATTGATCACACAACCGGTAAAATTTCTTAACGAAATTTTTATACCATAATATATCATGTTGTAGACCACAAAATAATATTAAAAAATTTACAACAATGGATTTGTGGTCCCGAAACCACTGTTCCGATTTCATTGAAAACGGGTTGTTACAACTCTCCCCCTTTAGGAATTTTCGTCCTAAAAAATCTTACCAGAAAATAGGTTAGGGTTTTGTTTTCTCATGGTTTCCTCGAGTTCCCAAGTAGCCTCCTCAATCCCATGAAGATGCCAAAGAAAGTTCACTAAGGCTATTCTTTTATTTCTCAACTCTTTGATCTTTCGGGCTAAAATTTTGATCGGTTCTTCGTTATACGACATGTCGGGCTGAATCTCAACCTCAGTTGGAGATATAATAAGCGATGGGTCCGATCGGTGCTGTCTTAACATAGATACATGAAACACATTATGAATCTTTTCTAACTTTGACGATAGTTCAAGTCGATAAGCCACTGGCCTAATTCTTTCGATAACTTCATACGGTCCAATAAATCACAGACTCAACTTTCCTTTACGACGAAATCGAAGAATTCTTTTCCAAGGCGATACTTTCAAAAACACCTTATCGCCGATCTGAAATTCAATATCTTTACGTTTCAAATCCGCGTATGATTTTTGTCGATCTGAAGCAACTTTTAAACTGTCACAAATCACTTTCACTTTCTCTTCGGTTTCTCTGATCAAATCAACCCTGTGTATCTTTTTCTCACTGAGCTCGGTCCAGTACAATGGAGTTCGGCATTTACGACCATACAGAGCTTCGTACGATGCCATCATAATGCTCGATTGAAAGCTATTGTTATATGCAAATTCAACCAACGATAAATATTTTTGTAACACCCCAAACTCCGCCTGGACGTTATGGTCGAATCTGGCGATGTCACATGGTAGTGTGTTAGAAAACTATAGCTTGTGTTGGAAAACCGTAACTTTTTAAAACATTTTCCATTTAGAATTCCTCATTATATTTTATTAATTCTAAAATCATGATTCTTATTCAGTCGTTAGTTTTCAAAACATTATACGTTGCGGAAGCTTTTTAAACAGTTTGTGTCCTTGTGGGTATTTTGCTAAAACACATGCATTTCTTTTAAAAATTCGTATTTTACCTACCTCCAGCAGATATAAAATATAAGACAAATATAAAATCCAAATTTTATGCAAAAAGCCATAGAGGCCTTTATTATAGCAAAATACCCCAAATTAAACTTTGAAAACCTAATGAAAGACGAAACAGTGAAAAAGGGTCGTGTGGCCACCGTTGAGTCTTTCGCAACTCTAATCCGCTTAAGTTTGGGGATTACCTGTACAAATAAAATAGAAGGGTGAGTTTACGAAAACTCAATGTGTAATCCCTATATAAAGAAGAAGATAGAATGCAATCATAGTCTAGGCCTAAGCCCATCTCAGTAATAGTTTCAGTTAGGGCTTTAGCCCATCTCAATACAGAAGCAGTCATGCATTGGCCCTGGCCCATTATAGTATCAATATTCAGTATAGTAACAGATATACAATATCAAATCCTACCCCGCCAACCTCTACACTCCAACTCCGTCCAACCCTACACTCCATGTGGGGATATAATCAACCTACCCATCCCTACATTCCAAAAAGTACAGAATGCGGCATTAGCAATAGTTTGTAGCTGAGCTGCTAGTAATTTAGGCTCGAGGCCTTTCAGTACACTTCCTCCTAACAATATAACCCCACCCCAATGCAATGCAATATACATATATGACATGCTAAAACATAATATCATGCATAAAATCAGGGCATACAGTATCAAATTAGTAGGGCATCATCATGCTTAATCGTATCAGTCATACAGTCATTTCAGTCAATTAGGGGTCTAAGTAAGCTTACCAACCATACAATAGGTCCACAATCGACTCAAGCGACCTGTGAAACCTTAGCAATCAAATAGTGAAAATGGGCCCACAAGCCGATAGTGTTTGCCCATGTGGGCCCACACGGCCTAAAATGGCCTTGGCCATGTAGATTACACGGCTTGACCCAATAATCCCACACACTTGTGTGGCCCACACTGCCTAATTCGGTCGGCCCATATATCGCACATGGCCAGCCTCGTCGATCACATGCCCATGTTCAGTCACACGGCCTACCACACGGGCGGCCAATGGCGTCGATAATCACATTTTTCAGCTTTTCGCCGATGTCCATTTTCAGAGTTGTGTTTATACACCTGTTATGATTTTGCAGCAAAACACTTCCAAGCTCAGTTGTTCCTAAAATTGATCGTTCACTTTAATCGTTAGTCTCAACTCATGAAAGCACAACAATACAAAACCGAATATACTTCCATTTCAAACGTACGATACCTACCTTGAAACTCCGAACGAATATGCTAAAACTCCACAGAAGATGGACCTCAATCAAAATGACACCTTGTTGTCAAGACGATAGTAACATCCAATCAACATTTAATTTAGGCATAAATCAAAGTGTCAAAGTTTTACTTACCAGAATAGCGACAAGAACGAACCACGAGAATAATCAACGATAGAAAATCGGTATAACAGAGTAGAGGGAACAAGAATTGGCAATATGAAGGGGGAGGGACGAAAAGAAGAAGAATCGGCCTAAGGATCAACAATTCGGTAGCAAGCAATAGGAACAAAAAGGAGGTGATAGCAAAATGAAGAAAAATATGGGTAGGGAAGTGTGCAAAATCGAAAAAAAAAGAAGTAACAGAAATTCACTAGCAATATTCAGCAGAGGAAGGAGAACAGTTGACAGAAAATTGAGAGAAAACAAAAGCTAAAGTTGAATTTTGGGAAAGGAATCTGTTTTGGCACAACTACTGATCACTTCCCTTGATCCGCTCCTCAAAACTCTCCTACTATCCCTCCACAAATCGTCCACCTTCCCACTACACCTCAAATTCCTTATTTTCCTCCACCAATCCCACAACTACAGAAATCCCCCTCATTATCCTCTTAAAAATCGGCCACAAGATCCCCACACTCCTCAAATACTCAGAATTTTGGTCAAACTACAACACTCATACAACACAAGCAGTAAAAATAAATCCCCTTGATCGCGTAGAGATTTGAACCTCAGACCTCCAACCACTTAACACTCTACTTAACCACCAGACCAGCATGCCCATTTGTGTAACACCCTTTACCCGTATTCAACACTTGAACCGGGTATGAGGCATTACCATAATTACTTTCTCAAACTTACAACATCGATCAATATAATTTCATTTCAATTTAAAACTTTTCATTCGAGACTATAATGTCCTTATTATAGGTCTACGAGACCCTAAACTTACTCCTGAAATAATTCGGGACCAAACCAGAAACTCTTGAACACTTAGAAAATTTTGACACAAAACAAGGCCACACACCCGTGGGAAGAGGGACACGCCTATGTGGGCAGGCCGTGTAATCACACGCCCATGTCCCTAGTCCGTGTGGATTTTATTTTTCCTTTCGAACCTCTAGGGGTTTTCACACGGCTTGACACACGCCCGTGTCCATAGCCCATGTCCCTCACACGGCCATGACACACCCATGTCTTCCCCCGTGTGTGAAAACCTTAACATTCTGTTTATGACATCATCATTTCAATAAGGTCACACGGCCAAGGCACACGTCCGTGTCCTTAGGCCGTGTGTCAAATTAAATTCCTAATTTCAGGTGCAGACTTCATACGGCCCGAGCACATGCCCGTGTCCTAGGCCCTGTCTACCACACAGTTGAGACGCAGCGGTCGTGTCTCAGCTCGTGTGTTTACTACTGAGTATTCTGACTTGCCAACCTAGCATGCATGGGGACACACGACCCATCAACACGCCCATGGGGCTGATCGTGTGTCACATACAGCCTAGACACATGCCCGTGTGTCTACCCGTGTGGACAATTGTAAGGCTATCTACCAAGCCAATTGCCACCCTACAAGGCAACCACACTTATACCAATTCAATTCAACATACATCATGACCATAAAGCACTTCTAAGAACCCAAAATTTAGACATCCACACAAGCATACACTTCATGAATTTCATCATCATTGAATATATAAACTTGTCAAGTATTGACCAATTTCCAATGGCCAATTACAAAATGAATTGAATAACATTAAGAGTCACACATTGGCTAACAAATATGACATAACACAAAATAACCAAGTTCCTATACATGCCATATTCAAAATTAATCAAACTATGCTATACCAAGAGAAGTTGATTGTGTGATTCCGAACTTTGACGTCCCACGATCCCCTAGTTAGCTTGGCGATACTACAAGGAAAAGGAAATGAGAGAGGTAAGCATGAAGCTTAGTAAGTTTACATGAAATAAATAGCAACATAAAGGCTCATATTGTCATCCATCCATTGCATTGAATAAAAACACAAGGTCTCAAACACATTGCCATAACTTACTCATGCTTACTCTTACCAATTACATGTCATGTCACATATTGTAAACATTTCTCGCGAATTACTCACATGTACCTGTATCACTTCATCACATAGCTTTAGCACTACTTTCATCTCTATTTTAAACTTAACTATTTATCCTAATTAATCACTTGGAATACCCGAGGATATACAATCATCATCGTTCACATAAACACGACGCCAATGCCATATCCCAGATATGGTCTTACATGGGGTGATATATCGATGCCGATGCCATATCCCAAATATGGTCTTATACGAAATCTCATATCGATGTCGATACCATATCCCAAATATGGTCTTATACGATTTTCATATTCAATGCCATGCCATATCCCAAATATGGTCTTATACGGAATCTCAATTCAGTGCCGAGGCCATGTCCCAGACATGGTTTTATACGGGACCTTACCAATCTCATGTCTCGATGATGATATCTTCTCACTTTTTAAAGTCCAACTGAGACTTCAACATCATAAATTTTCATCATTCTCATTCAACATCTTTACTCAATTTCATAGAAATAATATACATCTTCACTAATATCAAACATTTTAAAACTTAATAACATGATGTTGAATTTATTACACACAAACTTACCTCGATACCAAAATAGGCCAATTTGCCGATCTAGTCCAAAACCTTGCCTTTTTCTCGATCAAGGTTAATTCTTCGTTCTTCTTGATCTATAATAACAAATTAACTCATTTAATTACCACATTAATCAATATATTTCAATAATCATACTTTGGAAAATTACCATTTTGCCCTTAAACTTTCACAAAATGATGATTTTACCCCTAAGCTCGTAAATCAATTCTAATCAAATTTCTTCCTTTAATGAGCCTAGGTGAACATTTATTACTCTTATAGAAACTCTCAATACTTATTATTTCACACATTTAACACCTATTTACAACCTTTATAAAAAAGTCCTTTTTGGGTGTTTTTATGGAAACACCTTTCATAAAAGTTGTTTATCTAACAACTAAGACTTATTTCCTTCCATAAAAATGCAGAAAACAACATAAATGCTCACATGGAAAAACCCTAAAATTTTAACCATTTTGCAAAATAGTCCCCTCTTTAGCTAGCTTAAGCTTTAGGAGTTCTAAAAGTACAAATATTAATAAGAAAGACCACTAAAATCACTTACTTGTAAGATGATATCTTGGCTGAAAGTTTGAGCTTCAAAAACTCCCATTCTTGCTGAAAATTTTGGTGGAGGAAGAGGATGATAAAAAAATGTGATAGCTTTCTTGTTTTTGTTCCATTTTATTCATTAATCACCTAACACCACCTGACATTGACTAAATTAAGCCTCTTGTCTCCCCTATGGCTGACTATGACCTTTAAAAAGGCCTAATTTCATGTTGAGGGCCTCCAATTAAAATTCTATAGCTATTTGGAACCTCTAGCTTGTAAAATAGAACTTTCGCACTTTATGCAATTTAGTCTTTTTTTCGTAATTAAACATGCAATCGCTAAAATTAAAGCACCAAAATTTTCATGCACCCATGTAATCATGCTATAACACATAAAATAATATTAAAATAATTTTCTTTAACCTCAAATTAGTGGTTTTGAAATCAATGTTCTAACTAGCCCTTAAATCGGGCTGTTACATTCTGACATATTTTACCAACATCTATTTATAAGCCTACTTATTAGAGATAGGGGTTTATTCATCTAAAGCTAATACTTGAACTTGGGACCTCTCAGACACTTTTCAGAACACTTAACCATTGAAGTAGACATACAGTTGTGTCACAAACATACGGAAAAATATATAAGAGATTTTTAGGGCGTTACAATTTTTCCTAATTACCTTCGAACTCTAGAACGCAGCAATGCAACAGATCCTCAAGAATCTAAATCACTCTCTCAGACTAACCATCGATTTAAGGATGAAATGCAGTGCTAAAATGCAACCGCATACCGAAAGACTCTTGCAATTTCTTCCAATATCGAAGTAAATTGCGGATCTCTATCAGAAATAATGGAGACTGGTACTCCGTACAAGCTGAAAATCTTAGAAATATACAATTCAGCTAATTTGTCAAGAAAGAAATCTTTACGCATCGGAATAAAATGTGCGGACTTCGTCAAACGGTCAACAACAATCGAGATAACATATTTCTTTTTCAAAGACAAAGGTAATCCCGATATGAAATCCATAGTAACCTTGTCCCATTTTCACTCCGGTATCATCACTGGCTGTAACAATCTCGAAGGCACTTGATGTTCGCTTTAACCTGTTGACAAATCAAGCATCTTGACACAAAATCAAAAATGTCACGTTTCATACCCGACCACCAGTACATCTTTTTCAAATCACTGTACATCTTAGTACTACCCAGATGAACAAACAAATTACCATTATGAGCTTCGTGCAAAATTTTCTGTATAATTTTGGATTCCTCGGCACACAAAATGTATCTCGAAACAACAAACAATCATTGGATCCGATCCAAAATTCTGAATCATTAGTCGACTCATACTGTACTCGTTTAGCTTGTAATTCACTAAAACATTTCTGAGTCTCACAAATTTGTTGTAGAAACATCGGTCTAGCTTTTAGCTCAGCTAAAATCGAACCATCATCAAACAAGCTCAATTGTGTATTCATCGCTCTCAGAACAAACAAAGATTTTCTACTTAAGGTATCCACGACTACATTTGCTTTCCCCGGTGATAATCAATCACTAACTCATAATCTTTCAACAATTCAAGCTATCTTCGTTGTTGCAAATTCAAATATTTCTGAGCATCAAATACTTCAGGCTCTTGTGATCAATAAATATGTGGCACTTCTCACCGAATAAGTGATGTCACCAAATTTTCAACACAAACACGATTGCGGCCAACTCCAAACCATGTGTCGAATAATTTTTATCATGTGTTTTTAATTGTCTGGAAGCATACATTATCACTTTGCCTTCTTGCATTAAAACACACCCCAAACCATTCAATGATGCATTACTGAAAATCACAAACTCTTTACCTAACTCGACTGAACTAAAATTGGTGCCTCATTTAAAGTGCTTTCAACTGATTAAAACTTTGTTGGCAATTTTGGACCACTCAAACTTTACATCTTTTTGCAATAACCGAGTCATTGGTGTAGCTATCATTGAAAACCCTTTTACAAATCTATGATAATAACTTGCTAATCCCAGAAAGCTTCTAACCCCAGATATGTTTGTAGGTGGTTTCCATTCAACAACTGCTGAAATCTTACTCGAGGTCCACTTTGATGCCTTCCGCTGAAACAATGTGTCCCAAAAATCCAACTTCTCAGAGCCAAAACTCACATTTGTTGAATTTAGCAAATAGTTGTTTATCTCTCAAGGTTTGTAACACAATCCTCAAATGTTCGACATGTTTAAACTCATCTCGGGAATATATCAAAATATCATCAATGAATACAACAACAAATCTGTCTAAAAATGGCCTAAAAATTCTATTAATCAATTTTATAAAAACCGCAAGAGCATTAGTTAGACCAAATGGCATAACAAGAATTTATAGTGCCCGTACCTAGTCTTGAATGTAGTTTTCGACACATCTAAATCTTTAACCCGCAACTAATAATAACCAGACCGCAAATCAATCTTTGAAAATACTATTGCTCCTTTCAATTGATCGAACAAATCATCAATTCTCGGCAAAGGATACTTATTCTTAATCGTAACCTTGTTAAGCTGTCGATAATCGATGCACAATCTCATTGGTCCATCTTTCTTCTTCACAAATAAAATCGGTGCACCCCAAGGTGAGAAACTCGGTCGTGCAAAACCTCAATTCGTTAACTCTTGCAACTGAGCTTTTAACTCTTTTAACTCTGTCAGAGCTATTCTGTAAAGAGCTATCAATATTGTTGATGTTCCTGGTACTAACTCAATAGCAAACTCAACCTCTTTGATCGGTGGTAACCGGGTAACTCTTCTGGAAACACATTTGGATATTCACAAACCACTAGCACTGATTCAATCTTAGATTCTGACACCTTTGTATCAAGCACATACGAAAGATAATCATTGTAACCCTTTCTTGCATATCTCTGTGCTAGCATAGTCGATATCACAATAGGCAAACCACTTGAATCATCAGATTCAATACAAAGAGTCTCACCGTTTTGACATTTTAATACAATAATCTTTCGTCTATAGTTCACAACAACATCATGCATAGTCAGCCAATCTATACCTAATATCACATCAAACGATAAAAGCATCAAATCAGTCGAAAAATAGTAACCTCGAGTTATCAAAGGACAATTCTTACAGACTTTATCAATTAGAACATATTGACCTAAGGGGTTCGATACCTTAACCACAAATTCAGTGGACTCAACAGGTAAACTCTTACTAGATACTAAACATACATATGAATAGGTTGATCCGGGATCTATCAAAGTAGTTACATCAGTGTTATAAAGAGAAAATATACCGATAACATCTGGCGTTGACGCATCTTCGTGAGTGCGAATAGCATAAGCTCTAGCTGGCCCGTGCCTTGAATCTCACAGTAAAATCTCTCGTTGCACCTTGAATGTCACTTACATTTCTAGTATTTCAAGGTGGTCTCCCTCTAGAAGATGTATTGCTCAGCCTCGTAGTTTGAGCTTTTTTTTCTCAGACTTCTCAGGGCAATCTCTAAGGTAGTGGTCAAAGGAACCACACCTAAAACATGCTCTGCTCCTCACCCGACACTAACCATAATGTGGCCTATTGCAGTGCTTGCACTCGGGTCTAGCATTTTAACACTACCCACACTAGCTGCAGATCTAGCCTGAGGTTTAGGATTGGAGTATCTAGTACCTCTATCTTGACTAGAATGCCCCGTAGAAATAGTAGGACAGTAGTGATGTTCTTTATATTTCTTCAACGTTGATTGATTAGACTTTCCCGTAAATTTCTTCCTCGAATCTCTAACTTTAAACTCGACTTTTCTTTTTTCTTTACTAAGCTTCTCGGCTTTGTGTGCTCTGTCGACTAACACCATAAACTTTTTCGATTCTAGTATCCCAACTAAAAGCTTGATATCTTCATTCAACCCATATTCAAACCGTTTACACATAATTTCTTCAGTGGAGACGCACTCTCGGGCATACTTACTCAGTCTCATGAATTCTTTTTATACTCGATTACGGTCATACGACCCTGTTTCAACTCTAGAAATTTCTTGTGTATTTTATCAAGAAGTCGCTAACTTATGTACTTTTCTGAACTCGGCCTGAAAGAATTACCATGTGACCCGTTCTCTCCGAACTACAGATACTAATGTGTTCCACCACTGATATGCGGTATCTTTCAGAAAAGACATAGCACATTTAACGTATTCTAATAGTGTACATGACAACTCATCAAATACTCGTATCGTATTCTCTAACCAGAACTCGACCCTCTCGGGATCATCATCAATTGTAGCCCTAAACTCTTCAGCCCCATATTTTTTAATTTTATCAACAAGCGGTTTGCTCAAATGTACTAGTTCTAAGACTTGAGGCGCTATGGGAATCGATTGGGGAAAAGGTAGGGTGGAGGTTGCTGAGTAGACGAATTCGTTCGAACATACTCAGTGAATCATTCGTTCATCATTTGGAAGAAGGCTTCCTTAGCCTCTCCTCTATGACTTTTAGACACGAGTATAGACCCAGACAACGCCCCTCGAATTGAGGCAGGCGCGTTACTTTCAACATCATCGTAATCTGCTCGATTGGGATCCATTACTATATGAAAAACATGATTTTAAACTGTCAAAAGATGACACATTATCACAGGTTAATAAATGGCATGTATAGCTAGACTCACATAAGCTACGTTAGTCCAAGAATCGACTAAACCATAGCTCTGATACCAATAAATGTAACACCCCTAACCCATATTCGATGCCAGAATAGGGTTATGAAGCATTAATGGACTTATAACTTATAAAATAAAGCATTTCATAAAAAAAATTATCATTTAAAACAAAAACCATTCAAAATCATTCATAAAGTCCCTAATACGAGCCTTCAAAGCCTAAAAGAGACATTAAAAGTGGTTCGGGACTAAATCGAGTACTTAAGAAATTTTTAGGAAGACATGGAAAATTTTCAAAGTGTAGGGGACACACGCCCGTGTGGCCAAGCCGTGTGTCTCACACGGCCAAAGGGACACGCCCGTGGGCAGTGTGGGTATTCGAAATGGGATCACATGGCTGTGTCTTAGCCCGTGTTTGATCCCGTGTAACTCACTAACTTGGGTCACATAGCTAGACCACAAGCCCGTGTGCCAGGCCGTGTACCCTTCCAAATGGCCTCACACGACCATGTACAATTGGATGGTATACTGACTTGTGCCGCACGGCTAATCCACACACTTGTGTGCTAGGCCGTGTGAAGCTACTGACTTGGTTTCTAAAAAAGTATCAGGGGACACATGGCCATGTCACCTGGCCATGTGTCACACACAGCTGAGACACACACTCTTGTCTCCGCCCGTGTGGACAAAAATAGGCTATTTTTCAAGCCGTTTTTCTCACCCAAAGTGGTGTTGTAACACCCTTAACCCTTATTCGTCTCCAAAACAGGGTTACAGAGCATTACCGAATATTACAAATCAAATATGAGCAATGTATAATTATTCACATATAACATCATATACAATCATTTTCCAAAATAACAAACATAACAACCTAGGTACATGCCATTTACCAAAAAGAAATGTACTTTGCCACAATGAGTTCGGGATCGGCCTTGGATGCTGATTCGACAATTTGACTTTAACCTAACCTGCGCACGGAAACAAACCATACGCTAAATATAAAACTCAATGGTATTTCTATAATCCGAATATTTATTAAACAAGAAATTATAATATTTATTTATACAATCAGACATAAACAATATCATTCAACAAATAATCAATTTCATAAATGCATCATTCATAACACTTTCAATTTCATATCATACTATTTCAATTTCATAATTACTATTTAATAGCTTTTCTCAATAGGATACACCATTCAATTTCAAACCAATATCCATTTCATGAATCCCTAATTCATGCAATTCCATGCATTTCAATTGCATATTTCATTTCATTGTCCATTCCGAACCATATTTAATATCATTCATTGTCAACCAATTGGCAAATAATTTGTTTACCCCTATTAACAAGACTCGAAATTTGACGGATACACGGATCCAACCAAGACACACCAGTATAGCACTCAGTGCCTCATCGGCCAAGCTAAAGTAAAAGCGATGCGATTTTCGATTACCTCATCGAAATTATCCGAAGTAAAAATACGACACTTATAGTGCCTCATTGGCTCAAGGTCAAAGTATCCCTGAACACTTCCAATCCTATGGCATGCCAACTATATCTGACTCATTCCGATACAGTTAATGAGGTATTCAATTCACTTTTCAGTTTACAATCAATACACATTTTAATTAATCACATAAATTCATAATCCAATACAATTCAATTCACTTTTCAATAACAAATATTCAAATTTCACAATAATCACATATTCATAACTATTTCATCACATTCTCAAACAATCCATTTCAATTGTAAAACACAATACAAATAATTCTCACCTTAATTACTTACCATAATATTTAATCAAAATACAACAATTTATAATTAAATTCACTTTTCAATTTCAACCAATATTCATTCCAATTCAAATATTCACATATGTACATGAAATCAATTCCATTCAATTCAATTCAATATCATAAAATCAATATCAATACTCACCTCATGCACTTACCATACATATTAAGTAATAATTCAACAATTAATTATTAAATTCAGATTATAGAAATACAAACCGTAATTTCTGAATCACTCATTGTCGACTTTCTCTTTTCCCTTCTTAGTTGAGGTCTCCGGCACAACATTAGCTACGAAAATTTAAAACAATTAAAAGTCATCAATACACATAATTTCACATTGAATATTTCAATTCATATTCAACTTTAACTCAAATTTCAATTTAATCCCTAAATTTAGAGTAACTTTATTTTTCCAAAACAAATCTCATATTTTCATTCAATTCCCACTTTAGACTAATTTCAACTCTCTAATTTCACCATAAACCCTAATTTTGAAATTCTTTCAATTTAGTCCCTACTATTAAAAACTTATGATTTATTTTACAATTCAATCCCTATTTCACTTCTAACTTGAAATTCTATCAATTTGACCCCTAATTCTTCAAATTGTTCAACATGAATAACATCTAAAAATCTATTATCTTTGAAAATTTCAACATTAATCAAATAGTATTTGTCTCTAGGATTCCAAAAACATCAAATTCTCAAGAAAAAGGGGCTAAACTGACTTACCAATTAAACCTTTGAACTTGAAACCCTAAATTTCCATTTTCTTTCTTTACTATTTCGTTTCACTCTCTCTTCCTTTTTCTATCTTTTGTTTCTTTGAGTTTATTTGTTTTATGTTTAGTTATATTATTATATTATAATATATATTACTTAAATAATAAGTAAATATATATATGTATTACAAATGTACATGTGTATTTATTACACATTTACATTATTATCACACAATTGTCATAATTTAATATAATTTATTTACTTTATTTAATTAATATAATATAATAATATAAAAATAATATTTACTTAAATTATAAGTAAATATATAATAATTACTAATATATGTATACTATTTATACACATGGAAATTATTTTTACCATACACATGTCAATTTATGGTTTAATTTTCTATTTAGTCCCTTGAATTTTCTCTATTCTATAATTCAACTTTTACCTATATTCAATCTAGTCCTTATACCCAAATACTCCTAATTTAAACAAATTCACCCATCCAAAACCTAATTAACCACACAAATAACTTCGCAAATATTTTTAATAAATAATTAATAATCAGTTTTCCAAAAATGGAGACCTGAAAATACACTGGTACCCGTGACTATCGGGTCATTACAGGTGCCAACCTAAGCTCAACAATGCACATCCACTAACTCAATTAGTAGTCTAATTACCACATAAGGACATCCAATTTAAAGTTCTATAGCTATTTAACACCTTTAGCTAATAGAACACAACTTTCGCACTTTATGCGATTTAGTCTTTTTTCACAAATTGATCACACAAGCGGTAAAATTTCTTAACGAAATTTTTATACCATAATACTATCATGCTGTAGACCACAAAATAATATTAAAATAAATTTTAAAACATTGGATTTGTTGTCCCAAAACCACTATTCCGATTTCACTGAAAATAGGCTGTTACATATAGTGCATATCAATACACCACCTATAAAGGATATGTATTTGATTAAGAGTTTTTACTCATCCTTATCATCCATGCAATTTTAGCACTATCTACACCATAGGAGGGACATAATATTATAGTGTTTTATAGATCAACTAATGACTTTGTTATTACCTATATAAACCTAATTCATAGGATCTCCAATAACATAGGTTGGATTTCCATCATTGCTGATCTCATCATTTAAGTAATTGAAGTTCAAAATTAAATTAAATTAATTAGTCATAATGAATCTTTTGATTAAAAAAATTAAATATATTTCCTTATAGATTTTATTACGGTAAAGTTATTATGACTTTAACAGAAATAGAATTGGGTTGAAAAATTATTCAATTAAGAAAATAAATAAAATAATTAATTAACATTTATTTTGGGAAATAGAAAATAAATATTGGGTTGGATTAAATTATAAGGCGCGAGGTCAAAAATCCAGGAAACACATATAACTGGATCCAATAAATGAGAGACCCAATTTATCCCTCATGTAACATGTGGGGCAACAACCTCGTAAAATTATGAGGGTGTGTCGCCCCCTCCCTTAGTTAGATGAGGAGTATGTTTTCCATATAAATAATAATATTTATCAAGGGCTTGTTCAACCAAGATTCTTGTACTTCCCTCTATAAATAGAGAGCACCGGTTGACCTAAAAACACACTTCATAAAATATTGAGCTATTCTTATTTTTCCAAAATGTAATGACAATTTATTTACTTAGAATAAAATTTATTTTATGGGAATTATGATCTTTACCAATTTTTTATAGAGATAACTTACTTTTCTACTAAAAGTAAGTAAATTATTTTCTTTTTATGTTTTAGTTCGTGTTGCTTGAGCCCACATTGGACACAATTTGTGGAACGAGGATAACGACGAAGGTCATTCGGTTGAAAGCCATAATCAACTTGAATCTGTTTCGGACAAAACACAAGTACACTTCTAGTTTAATGCTTATTGCTATAAATATTACAAAATGGCTCGATTTTAAAAAAAAATTAAAACTTTCATTGTAATTGTAGAAATTGTTTTCTTAATTGATTTTTCCAACATTAGAACTTTGAACACAAATGCATGTAAGGATTGATGTACTTGGAGGTGGTATAAGGATGGGCATTTCATAGTGGCGAAGGCATATCAATACCTAATTTAAGAGGACTAGGTCCTAGCATCTAAAATGTAGACAATTGTATGGAAGCAAAAGGGATTGCAAAGAGTACAACAAAATTTTTTTTTTGGCTACTGATACATGATAAACACCTCACTAATTTCAAAAGATGTAAAAGAGGCCTTACAAGTGATTTATACTTCCATGCTTGTGGTGGGGGATATGAAGCTAGCATGTATGCCTTAAAGGATTGCTACAAAACAATCGTTGTTTGGAAGAAAATTATTCCAAGCACGTACTAGGTTCGTTTCATTGATATTTTTATAATTGATGGATTATTGAAAATCCCTAATTGAATCATATGTTGTGGTTTGATAGAACTAAGTGGAGCTCACTATTTAGCCTAGTCTGTTGGAACTTATGGAAGTGAAGGAACCACATTGTTTTGAACAATGACCATTATTCTTTGAATGAGGTGTTGGAAAAAATAGATTCTTGGAAGCTTTGAGGCATATTCTCCATTAGTAAAGGTAGAGATTTGAATCATAAAATTATGGTTTTATGTTCTTTCCCATCAGACCTTTACAACGGTATATCATATACTCAAAATGGTTGAGTGATGAATGAGAAATTGATGCACAAAGTAAGCTACTTGTGAATTATGTTGAGAAAAATGGAAAGCTTAGTCCCACATTGATTAGATATCAAGTGTGGAATATGCCTATATATGTGAACCAACTTAGTAGCTATTGAATGACTAAACTAATGCTTTCTCTTGCGCGTAGGGGGTTGCAAATCCAAACCTGCCCAGGTTGGGACGCACCCGCATGATGTGGGTGATGCGAAATGTTTGGACTGGTCGGGTATTTCAATACACACTGAACTTTCCAAAATTTCGAGACCCTACATATTTTTCAAAACTATTTTCGGTGATAGACGAAGGCAAGGCTATAGTTCATTGATCACTACAGGTGTGCTACTACCATGCTCATCTTGTTGTTGTATCCTGGGAGAAAGTCGACCAACGTTTCTCTAGCACCAAAGGAGTGGCCGAATCTATCTTAAGGAAACTATGAAAACAAGCCTCAACTACCATTTTGTTTTTCCTACCTACTTACGAGGATAATATTTCTGTCCAATCTTTAGTTTCTGTTTTCAGATTTTATATATGCATTTATATCTATATTGTTCTGGTTCGATCTTGTGATTTAAATAATATTATATGTTAAATAATATTATATGTTATTGCTTATTTCACTAATGTGTGTGCAACATGAGGTCATTAGGCATAGTGCGGTTTGGATGAGATCTATGATGAATGTTCCTATCGAAAGAATGAACAAACCATCTAGATCTATCCAAAGTATTGGGTGGGTTAAATTGAAGGATAAACTATTAAAACAATCACTTTTGTTTAGCTCACGTTACATTTTAGTCACTTACGTTATCGTGTTATAACATTTTAGTCATTGAGCCGTGAATTGCCATTAACGATGTTGAAGTGACATGTTAAATATCATTTCAAACAAAAAATTTAGGTTAATTTATACAATTGGTCCCCATATTTTTTTCATTTTAAGCAATTTAATTTTTTTTTCTTTTATGTTTTTTTAACTTTCCTTTTTTTTCTTTATTTTCCATTCTCTTCTACTTCTCCCTCTATTTTACTCCCTTCTCCATTTCTTTTAACGTAGGTTTTTTTTTATGTTTTCCATTTTTTTAAAATTAGTCCCTATACTTTTATTTTTTCAACAATTTAATTTTTTCAAGTGAGACGAGCTTGTGGACTAGTTTTAATAAATGAAAAACATAGAAAAACTACGTTAAAAGAGATGAAGAAGAGGAAAACAGAAGGAGAAGCAAAAGATAATAGAAAATAAAAAGAAAAAAGAAAAGTTCAAAGAACATAAAAGAAAAAAATTAAATTGCTCAAAATGAAACAATATAAGGACCAATTGTAGAATTTAACCTAAAATTTTGGTTTGAAATGATGATTTAACGTGCCATGTTAGCTTACCATTACACCGTTAACGGAAATTAATAGCTCAGTGACTTAAATGTTACAACATGATAAAATAAGTGACTAAAACGTAACATTTCAAACATAAGTGACTAAAATATAACTTGAGACAAATAAAAGTGACTGTTTTAATAATTTACCCTAAATTAAAAGAGAATTAGGTCAAACAAAATACTGACGCGATTGTTAAAGCACGTATGAATAAAGCGACAATAGGGGCTATTTTCCTTGATAACTTTGGTTCATGGGTTTTTGGCTGCTCTTGAAATAAAGGGGTGTGCAATCACTCGGTCAGAGCTGTGGGGTATATATGATAGCTTGTAGATAACTTGGGAGTACGGCTTTGATAAAGTAATGTAGAATGTGATGATATCTCAACTGTCAACATGGTAATTGTTGTTGATGTTCAAAGCAACAATTTAGGACTAAAGAGGAGTGTTTCCATACTCTGCAATAACCATTGAGAGGTAAGAATCCAACATGTTTTTCAAGAAATAAATTATGTCATGAATTTCACGTTGAACCTCTCGATTGACTATGCATCCAGAGGTGAAGCCAACAAAATTATTTAGTGGACCCAGATAAGATTATAAAACTGGGGAGGGGGCAAAACTTTTTTTTTTTTATTAAAAAGGCCTTGTCCCCTCTCCCCATAATTTAAAACTAAATTGAATTTTTTTTTTTTATAAAATTTACCCATTTAGCTCGAGGGGAGAGGGGACAAGGCCAAAGGCGTAGCTAGGGGGGCTGACAGGGGCCTCGGTCCCCCTAAAATGAAAAATTTTTCATTTAGGCCCTTTAAAATTTTTAAAATTTTAAATTAGTAAAGGTAAAATTACACTTTGGTCCCCTAAAAATGATAAAAATTTGATTTAATTCTTTAAAAATTATAAATATATAGGCTATTAAAATAATGAAATTACATTTTTACTATCGTAAAAATTATATTTTAATTTCGGCCATCCCTGAAAAAGTTTCCTGGCTTCGCCCTTGGACAGGACCCTTTGCTACGACTCTGCATGCATCAAGACGTTGCAAGGTTGGGAGTTTACTAACTTTGCAATTGCATGAATCATTTGCTTAATCTGACTTTGCTGACTATGAACAATTTAATTTACCTATTAATATAAACTGTTTTCTCCTATTATAATCCACTCATATAATGCAACGTATTGTCAAAAGAGCATATATTTGCTATACATTTTTTTCATGCAAAAACATTGAGAACACTCATACAAAGATTAAATCAATCAAACATATGGTTGTTTTATTTTTTTCAACCAATTTGTAAATTACAAGTAGTATGACGAATTGACTGCACTAAGAGTAAATCCTAACATATCTATCGTCTACAACAAAGCCCCATATGCACAAAAAAAAAAAAACAAATAGAAGGGGAGCAAAAAAGATAATTGACTTGTAAAGAAAATTAGAATAATTAGGAGACCATTTTATAACATTTTATAATTGGGTATCAAAAAAAAAATCATAATTAAGTAACTACTAATGTAGTTTACCCAAAATTTAAAGACAAAGAGAGAAAGCTAATGTAAGATTATTGTCAGAAACTGAATAATACTAAGGAGTATGAATATGGATTGAGTTAATTTCCAATGCTAACAATGAGTAAATCAACAAAATAATAAACCTTAACTAATATTAAAATAAATAAATAAAATTAAAAGTATTAGTAATATTGAAAATGCAAAACAATATTAAAATAACTAGAAAATATATGTTTTAAAAACTGAAACTGAAAATTCAAGTAAATAAAAGGAACATTTTACATAACTATAAATTTTATCATATCGTATAGTTTGAAACTAATTAATAATAACAGAAGACTTGAATAGAAGTTTATTGGTTATTATTTCAAAAGTTAGGGATCTTATTAGCTTTATGTATGGTACTTTATAAGGTAGTTACGAAGCTAAATGTCCATCGTCTGAAACTAATTATGGCCAAACTTACTAGCCTAATCAGGTCAGTTTTATAGCTGGAAGACATATCCATGATAACATCTTAGTTGCCCAGGAAATCATGCATTCTATACACACTTGTAAGGGTCAAAATAAGTAGATGGCTATCAAGATTGATCTGGAGAAAATTTATGACCATCTAAGATGAGATTTCTTGGAGGATACCATAGTTGATGTAGGTTTGCCTACTAGCCTTATTCGGGTAATCATGCATTGTATATCTACACATTTCATGTAGATTTTGTGGAATGGAGAGGTCACGTATGAGTTTATGCCTTCTCGTGGAATACGTCAAGGAGATCTCCTATCACCGTATCTTTTTGTATTAAGGATGGAGCGTCTTGGGCAATTGATTGAAGATGCGGTTGTAGACTATTTAGAGCCTATCAGGTTAATTGACACATGGTCGGGTGGTGAGGGATATTCTTGATACTTACTGTTCTTACTCTAGGCATTGAATGAATGTTGCCAAAACGAAGATTTTTTTCTCGAAGAATACGTAAGAGAATTTAGCTTTTACTATCAACAATAACTCAGGTTTTACTAGGGTTACTGACCTTGGCAAATACCTTGGTAGCCCACATATCCATGGTCGATTGGGAATAGAAACGTACCATTTCCTCATTGAGAAGGTCTAAAAGAAATTGATTGGATGGAATGCAAAGAAGTTGTCAATAGTGGGGCGGATCACCCTGACTCGAGCAGTGTTATTGGCTATTTCGGATTATTTTATGAGCACTGCACTCATTCATGTGACGGTTTGCAATGAAATTGAAAAACTAGCTAAGGCCTTCATTTGGGGTTCTTCATCTGAGGCGAGGAAACCTACATTTGTTAATTGGGACCAATGTTGTTAACCACTAAATTATGGAGGATTGGGATTAAGGAAGCTCACTCATCCATGGTCGATATTTACATGTCAGCCTTATAGTAATTTACGTAAATGTCATATCAACAAATTTGACAAATGTTAATTTTTTCCATCCATTTAGGTGTGATTTAAAAAAAAAATACAAATTTGAGGGTTAAAAAAGGCAAAAAATAAATATAGTAAATAGGGATATAACCATTATACCAAATTTAGTATTAAAAGAAAAAAATCAGATTTAATAATGGATTTGATAATTACTATTATGCTACTATTTTCTGAGAAAAATAAAATGTGTTTGGTATTTGCTCACCAACCATTGCTAGGAGTTCTTGCTCTCATATTTGGAGAGCCTTGTCAAACATTTGGCCTGAGGTTATCGAAGGAATTATATGGTCCTTAGGCGACAAAGAGAATGGTCAATTTCTGGAACGATGCTTGGATTACTGAGATTGGACCGTTTAAAAATCAATACACTGGGAATGACGAGGTGGATGATACTATTCCAGTTCGAGCTATGGTCGATCGAAATGGGGAATGAGATTGGCATCGTTTAGAGGCGATATTACTTCCTCATATCCTACAAATGATTGAGTGTATATTACCTCCTACTGAGAATGCGGGTATTGATATGTGCAGTAGGAGATGGTTAAAAGCCGGGATAGTCTCTGTTTCTGAAATTTATAAAGCTATGTATCATGGACAATGAGGGCGATAATAGCCCGATTGGAGTTTTGCGTGGAAATTTAATGCGTCATAGAGAGTTCGACAGTTCCTATGGCTTATTGTTCATGATAGACTATAAACCAATGGTGAGTGGCAAAGGCAGGGTATGACAGAGGAAAGTCACTGCGCACGAGGCAAGGCTTCATGGAAGAGTGGGTTGCATGTAACGAGGGATTGTTGTTTTGCTAGGAGTATTTGGAACATAATTGTTCCCCATGAGGTTCGCTCTATGCTCTTCTCTTTGTCGCTGCCTGAATGGATAACCTGGAATTTGAACAACAGCTTTCAGTCAATAGTGGAGGGTACCACTTGGAGTTCTATGTTCTCTATTGTTGTGTGGCAACTTTGGAAAAACAAGAATGATTTTCTGTTTAATGGTGGGCAGAGTAGCATCTCCAACATACTTCCTTGGAACAAGTATCTCGTGGGCCAAGAATATTGGATTTGCTCGTATAGGAATGAATCTGGACATCGACGACACCTCTACTAGCAATTGGTCACCACCGAAGGGAGGACGGGTGAAAGTGAACTCTGATGGTTCAGTTATGATAGAAACTGGGACTGCCACTATTGGGGGAGTTATAAGGAATGCTCAGGGTGAATGGCTGTTGGGATTTTCACAAAAGATTGGCAACATGATTGTCTGTCAGGCGGAAGCTAGAGCTTTATTACAGGGGATCCAGTTACCATGGGGGAGAGGATTTCAAAGGATTGAAGCTGAGAGCGATAATGCGCTACTGATAAATGTTGTCTGTAGTGGATATGCAGAAAGGAACGGGATGACAGAAATAAGGGAAATTCAAAGGCTAGGTAAGATGCATTGCCATATTGTTTTTCGGTTAGCAGACAACTGAACACGGTGGCTGATGGCATGGAGCGGCTTGGACAACACTCAACTAGCGGATTACATACCTTCATAGAGCCCCCACGAGCAACTGCAACTGTTTGAGCAGGATAAACGTGGAATGTTGTCTTCTTTGGTAGATGGTGAACACATAATTGCTTAGGCTACTGCTAGCCTCTTCTTTTGCAACATATTAAATATATATATATATATATATATATATAAATTCGATATTAAAATAAAAAAGAATAGACCAAATTATGAGTAAAATAAAATTTAAACACATAAATACTATTAGATTTAGAATATTAAATCAATACAATTGTTTATCATGGTGTTATCAGCAATTCTAAGTTGGTATTAAGTTAATCTGTGATACTAACTTTATCAACAACATTATTAATATATATACAATTGATAAAAGTAATAAAGTGCACATAATAAAATTAAAATGTATAAAGAAATTTTATAATAAAGCTTTAGTTGAGTAGTAAATTTAAAATTTTCTAATGCAATTGGCATGGTTTCAAGTCTCACATTCACCAAATGCATATTTTTGTTGCTTGTCTTAAAAAAAGACTAAAATATCCTTAAATAATATAACTTATTTTTAAATATGAAAGGATATTTAAGTAATTTTTCTAATCGAGTTGATGCCCAATTGACCCGTGACATCAATTTAGTTAGGGTTTAAATAATAGTATAAATATATACAATTGATGAAGGTAATAAAGTATACATAATAAAATTAAATGTATAAAAATATCAAAATGAAGCTTTGTTGAGTGGTAATTTTAAGGTTTTTCTAATACAATTGGCATGGATTCAAATCTCACAATAAGCATATTTTTTATTTTTATTTTAAAATAAAAGACTAAATTACACTTGAATAATATTATTTAATTTTAAATATGAAAAAGAAACTCTAATAATTTTTCTATTCGAGTTGGTGTCTGGTTGATTCATAATACCAACTCAATCAAGGATTTAAATGATAGTAAGAATAGACATTTACAATTGATATAGTTAATAAAGTGTGCATGATAAATTTAGGAAAATTATTTGGTACATCACCTCTGAAGTTTTTTGATTTTACAAGTAGAGTTAGGGGATTGACAAATATCTTATAGGAGTATAGTGAAATATTAAAAAATAGATATTTAAAAAAAGAAGCGCTTGTCAATTTTTTAAGGCTGCTTATGGAATATAAAAAGTACATTGCTAGTGTACCAAATACTCACCCATAAAATTAAGGATAATTTTTCGGTACACTAACAATGAAAATTTTTAACTCCACAATCGGGGTTGAGATTTTGTCATGTGTCCTTAAATTGTTTTAATTTTTTAAAATCAATAAATGAATATTATCTTATACACTGTCAATAGAGTAAAATAACTCCACAAGTGGGTCTAGGATAATATAATTTGTTTTTAGGGTATAATTAAATAATTAAAAAAGACACTCAACATCATCCTAAATCTGATTACGAAGTTTTTTTACCCCACTGGCGGTGAATAGAATAATTACCAATAAATAAATATGACATGTGATAAAATCTTACTACGGTTGTGGAGTTAAAAAATTTTCACCGCCTGTGTACCAGATAATTACCCTAAAATTAAAATGAATAATATTTTATATACTACCAGTGGAGTTTTTAGATTCTACAAGTAAAGTCAGGGGTTAACAAGTGTTCTATAGAGATATAGTAAATTTTTTAAAAAAATGAAAAATTTTAAAAATAAAAGAACATGTGGCAATTTGTTAAGGCTACTTATGGAATAAAAAACAAGTATATTACTAGTGTGTCAAATACTAACCTAAATTAAAATATATAAAAGAAATATTAAAATGAAGCTTTGGTGGAGTAGTAAATTTAAAATTTTTTAATGCAATTAGGATGGGTTCAAATATCACCATCTGCATATTTTTATTATTTTTTAATAAAAATATTAAAGTATCCTCAAATAATATAACTTATTTTTTAATACTAATGGACATTTTAATAATTTCCCTAATTGAGTTGGTGCCCATATGACTTTTGACACTAACTTAGTAGATGTTTAAATAATAGTATAGATATATACAATTGATAAAGGTAATAAAGCGTGCAAAATAAAATCAAAATGTATAAAAGAAATATTAAAATTAAGCTTTGGTTAAGCGGTAAATTTAAGGTTTTCTAATACAATTGGCATGGTTTCAAATCTCACCATTGTTTTGTTTGTTTTTAAAATAAACAGGCTAAAGTATTCTCGAATAACATAACTGCTAGGATCGACACAACTCTAACAATAACTTATTTTAAATATGAATGAACATTTTAGTAAATTCTCTAAACAAATTTGTGCTCAATTGACTCGTGAAACTAACTCGGCTAGGAATTTAAATAATAGTATGGGATAAATATCAAATTTATACATAAACTTTCACTACACCAAAACAGACTTTTAACGGCGTTTTTTTGGGCTTTTAGCGGCGTTTTTAAGCGCCACTAATAGTATTTGAAAGCGCCGCAAAAAACGCCGCTAAAGAAAGCGCCGCAAAATTTAGTGGCGTTTGTTGTGAAAAAACGCCGCTAAAAGTAAAGACTTTTAGCGGCGCTTTTATAAAAAACGCCGCAAAAGATATGGGCTTTTAGCGCTTTTAAAGGTAGGGGCTTTTACGCTTTTAAAAAGGTAGGGGCTTTTAGCGGTAGCTTTTCAAAACCGCCACTAAAGGTAGGGACTTTTAACGGCTCTTTTCTAAGAAACGCCGCTAAAGGTAGGGAGCTTTTAGCGGCGCTTTTCATAAAACGCCAAGAAGAACGACTTTTAGCGGCGCCAAAAAACGCAACTAAAAGTCATGAAAATTAAAAAATTAAAATATTATAAAAGAATAAAATTAAAATATTATAAATATTAAAATATTATAAAATATTTAAGAAAAAATAATAAAATTAAATATTTTTCATTTATAACATTTAAACCAAAAAAGGAAATCGATAGCAAAAATATTCAACAAGAATTTTAAAAAGAAGCAAGGATGGATTTCTTCAACTCTTCATATCACTTTAGCAAATCACTTGAACCTGCATCTGAACCCTTTTCATCCTCGGACTCCTCACCAAGGATGGATTTCTTCAACTCTTCATATCACTTTTCATTCTCCAAGTATTGAGGATTTGATTTAAAAATGTCTACAAGGACAAATAAATGCATTCATGATGCATGCCAGAAGGAATTAACCAAACATGTAGAGTTCATCAATAAAATATAACTAACAAAAAATGTAGCTGGAGGCATCTTGAAACATACCAGTGGTTATTTTTGGATCAATCTCAGCTTAGAATATTTTAAAACAACACAAGGCAAAGTCCAATGCTCTAGTTATAAATGGAAATCTTTTAATATAAGCTTTCTCTATTCTTTTCGTTCTCTTTCTCCATTGAATTTTAAAACTTAATTGATTTCATCAAAAAATTAAAGTTCGTACTTATCCCTAAGATTTAAAAATGAAAGGTTAAAAGGATAGGCAGTAAAGTACTAAAAACATACAAATCCAAGATGCAAAATTTCTGCTCCTTTGTCACCATGCCAGTGACTCATACCTGACAAAAGAAAATGTAATGAAACAAAATAAATCAATGAACTTACAGAAAAAAAAATAAACAACTTGGCTAAGATCAAAGATTCTTTAACTAAAGTTCAATTACTTTATTGTTTGTGAACCGAAAAGAACAATACTAACCTCTTGGCAACTTAAGATATCCATCACTCTGACGTCTATATAATTTTGTAGTTGGAAAGTCATCACCTATTAAACATGTCCAATAAATTTAAAAAATGTCTATATCATCAATGAAAATTTTCCAATGGTTATTCTAAGTAGCTATAAATAGATACTTCAATAATGAGTGAATAAAACAAAATATTTAAATAAAATCAAAGCTCCACAATAAAAAGAGCAACGACATTTTACAAGATGAGTTCTCCAAATTCCCAAAAGATGCTTTTCTAATCATATCTTTTAAATACAAATCATTCATTGGATAGGCACAGTTAATACTAACATTAAATTATAGCAACTGCAGTGGTCAAGTTCAAATGCAAAATCTATCAATACCATGCGAAAGCAAATCTTAGAAATGTAAATTAAGCCTATGGTAGGAGGGATGCAAAACAATATCAAATAAAATTATGGTCTAAAGAAACATCAGAAAATGTTTTTCTCCTAAGAACAAAAAACTTACAACAGCTCTATAATTCTTGATCAGAGACAATTGGATATGGTAAAATCATTACTTCCCCCCTTTATTATGGTATTTCTTAAGATGATCCATAAACAAAATAGACCCCTTCCTCGAATAAGATTTTAACTCTCCAACATTCAAAACTATTCTTAATTTTGTCCATATTAAAAGTGACAGTACACTAACTCTTTCTATCAAAAGAAAAATACAAGACATTCAGATGAAAGCCCCAAGTTCAGAGATTCTAAGCTGACAACCGCAACTCAAATGTTAAAATGAAATCAGTAATGAAATACATAACTTTGAAACCACACAGAGGCATGACTGAATAAGATTTTATTACAACTCCACCCACTCATCACAAGTTGAAGAAGAAAGAAAGCATTAAAATCACTTCACAACAATGTTAGAACTTACAACCACAACCACGGGTATACAGATGACTTTGTTTTCTTCCTTGTAAGGAACAAGTTGAGCTACACAAACAAAATTTCTAAGGACTTGGATAAAATTTCTCAAATTTTACTTGCATTGAAGAATCATATTCTTCACACTTCATTGAGCATCAAGGAACTTCATTTTTTTTTTTTTTACCTTGGACTAATCTGCCTGAATTTTAAACATATAAAAGTTCTGGAAAATCACTTGCACTATTCCCACACAAAAATTAATTACAAGAATATTCCAACACTAATATCATTTAACGAAAATTGTTTATTTCAACCATAATGAGTTAAAAATAAATTCATGCAACAATGCGAGCAGCAATAAACATGCAACACTACAACCACAAAAGATATAACCATGCTAACAACCAGATATGGGAAGAATGCAAACCTGCGTACGAAGCCAAGCTTCTCATAGCCGCGAGAAAACACTTCTAAACCACCTTCTCATAGGAGACATGCAAATCTGATGTATTAGCCAAGTTCCTACCTAGATACCAATATGGACTTCCAAAGACCAAGAGCAAGTCCGCGGCTGTCTGAGATAGGAAAACGCAGTGTGCAAGCAACTAAAGACAATATAGCAAAAACATTCCAACAAACTAGAGAACTGAAATCTACAACCATAAATAAGTTTATTGCTGCTCAAAACAAATTGAACAAGGGGATGAAATGAACAAATTGCTCAAAACAAGGGAATGAAATCTACAGCAACGACGGAATTTAGGGTCGACGAGGATGAAGGGGATTTGGAGGAAAGGTTGAAGCAGAAAACAAATTGAACACTTAGGGATTTCTGCTCAAAGACGAAATGAACAAGAACAAATGTGTTTTTTTTGAATAAAAGAAGATAAAAGAGAAGGGGATTCAAGAAAAAAGAAAATAAAGGTGCAGCTTTTCTTTTACTGTAAAAAAGGAAGAGATTGGAAATCAAACCAAAAGAAAAGGAATAGAAGGTGCAGACCACAACTGTTGGAAACAGAGATGAGAATAGGAAGAGCAAAGAGATGAGAGTTAGGGATTTCGGGAAATCAAGAAATGGGGGAACAGAAAGCATTAAGCAATTTTTGATAAACGCTAACAATACGGCGCCGTTTTTAACTAAAATAAAATGATTATTTGCGGCGTTTTTTGAAAAGCGCCACTATTTCTTACCTTTTGCGGCGTTTTTTAATTAAAACGCCGCTAATATTCTTGATACTAATATATTTTTAAAGATTTAATCAAATTTTTTCTTTATTTTAAAGTTTAAGTAATATTTAAATGAATTGGATAAATTTTGAAATTTTAAAATTTAAAGTTATTTAATATATAAATTAAAAACAATATTACCCATATACCCAAAAAATTTAAAAAGTATTTTAAATAATAGTATTTTATTTTTTCATTTTTAACATTTATTTTTAATGTTATTGGTTCTAAATTTTTCTACATCATTAATTTTTGAATATTTTAAAAGTAAATTAAAATAAATTTTATATTAATTAATCAATATAAAAATTAGATAAATAATAATAGATCAAAGAGGATGAAAGAGTCTTGCATGAGTTTTGAAAATAATACATGATGGCCACTTGGATGATGGATCGAATGTACAACACTAGTTTGTTTAAATCCAGGACCCTAAGTTGGCCCCTAAACCCTAAAACCTATAAAACCTTAAACACATAACCCCAAAATCTAAACCCTAAAACATTATAAACCCCAAAACCCTAAACTATAAACCTTTATAAACTCTAAACCCTAAAATACCATAAACCACAAAATCTTAAATCATAAACCCTTATAGACATATAAACCCTAAAAGCATAAATACTAAACCTTAAATCAAAAACTCTAAACAACTAAAACCCTAAACTATAAACATTAACCCCTAAACCTTACGACCCACACCTTAGACACTAAATGCTAAACCTTTAACACTAAGGCAAAAAATTAAACACTAAACGTAAATTAAACCCTATACCTTAAAATTCTACACTTAAATCATAAACCCTAAACTCAAAAACCTGACACATTAATCATTTTCCCTAAACCCCTAACCTAAACCCATAAACTATAAACCTAAAACCCTAACCTATTAACCATTAATTTCCCTCTAAACCTCAAACCCCTAACCCTTAAAATATTAACCCCAAACCCTTAACTATTTACCTTTAAACCCATTAACCCTAACTTTTAACCCATCAAACCCTAGGACAACCTTAAACTGCAAATCATAAACTATAATCCCTAAACATTAAAATAGTAACTCCTAAACCTTACACCCTAAACTATATATGTTAAACCATAACCCCTAAATAATCATGAGAATTAATATTCAATATTTTAAAATTAATACTATCTCTTTTACGATTATATAAGAAATTATTTAATATTTTTTTCATTTTTAACAAATATTTTTCTCTTAAATAATTTAAACTAGAATCATAATTTTAATGTATTAAAATTAATGTTATCTCTTTTACAATTATATAAGAAATTATTTAATATATAAATTTAAAAACAATCAGTCATATATATCCAAAAAAAACTTTAAAATTATTTGCGGCGTTTTTCGAAAAGCGCCGCTAATGCCCAGACTTTTAGCGGCGTTTTTCCTAAAGCGCCGCTAATGCCCAAACTTTTAGCGACATTTTTCCAAAAGCGCCGCTAATGCCCAGACTTTTAGCGGCGTTTTCCCAAAAGCGCCGCTAATGCTCACACCTTTAGCGACGTTTTGTAAATAAACGCCGCTATTGCTCATTTTTAGCGGCGTTTTATAAATAAACGCCGCTATTGCTCATTTTTTGGTGGTGTTTTCCTTCAAACGCCGCTAATGGATAATATTTGCGGTGTTTTTATATGAAACGCCACTAAAAACGCCACTAAAAGTCTGTTTTGGTGTAATGTTTGGTCTAATGTGCAATTTGATGCATAAACTTTGATTTGATGCAATTATATATATGAAAATTAAATTAGATTCATATATATATATATATATGAAACTTTGATTTTGATTTAATTGTACATATTTAAAGAAATAAATACATATATTTATTTCTCAAATTAGATTAATATAATTGTTTTTTATGCAATATATCAATGCAAATTATGTTAATTCAATAAAGCTATTAGTGATTTGTGAAAATTGAATCAAATAAAATTTCAAGTATAAATCAGATAAAATCAAAGTTCATATATGACCTTTGTACACTAAATTAAAGTTCATGCATAGTTTTGATATTTATCCCTAATAGTATAGATATGACCAACTTTAAGTAATTAAGTTAAATGGCAAATTTAAACTTATCATAACAATGGTTCCATCAACATAAATTATCAATTTCTCCCATAAAAGAGGACTTTTGTCTTCCCTTTTCTTTACCTTCCTTAATGTATTTTTACATAAATTAATTTTCGCATAATGACTTATTTGAATTTTTAATTTTATAAAAAATTATTTTAGCTCCCCATTTAATTTTTATCTTTTTAGTTTTTAAACTTATGTTTTTGTCAAATCATCTTAAAATAAATAAAAATTTTAATATTTTCTAACTTTCTTGATGTGACATACATGTGGATGACATGTCAAGATTTAATTAATTTTTAAATATAAAAATTATAAAAATATATAAAAATTTTGAACTTTAGCCACCCAAGGCCAAAAGTTAGAAGGAACCCCAAAAAATGATTTATTCAGCTTTTAATGTGGGAAAAATCTTCAAACTAAAATAAATTAATTAAATGACTAAGGCTTTCAATTATTAGCCATAAATACTCCATCTTAAACTCCTTGGTTTCTCCAAACCTCCTCTAATTCCTAAAATCCAACTCCTACGATTAAAGTTGAAAAGAATTTCAATTTTCCTAAAAAATCAACCATTACTAGCATTCAACCTTCTTTGTTTTCTCATAATCATGGCAACGGGATAAATTTTCTACAAATTAAATAGGGCCAAATATATTTGAGTAATACATTATTTATCATTCATTAGCATCAATAAATTGAAATGATTAATTTTACTTTATATTTGAGAGATTGAGAGCCTCCCATCCATAATCATCGGATCTACCACTTATTGCAAGTATAATTCTCCTTCCTTCCTCTTCTTTCTTGTAACCTTTTCATTCTTAATTTGATGACATTTTTGGGTTTTAACTAATAAAGTCATTAAGTCAGCCTTATATTTAGCTTCTTCCCCTAATTCCTTTTTTGATGAACCGTAGTATAGTATACTACTACATACCATTTCTTTATGATTTTATGCAATTGAAATTTTAATTGTTTTTGTTACTCATTTAATTTTTTAGATGTGACATACATGTGGATGACATGTCAGCATTTAATTAATTTTTTTAAATATAAAAAATTATAAAAATATATAAAAAATTTTGAACTTTAGCCACCCAAGGCCAAAAGTTAGAAGGAACCCCAAAAAATGATTTATTCAGCTTTTAATGTGGGAAAAATCTTCAAACTAAAATAAATTAATTAAATGACTAAGGCTTTCAATTATTAGCCATAAATACTCCATCTTAAACTCCTTGGTTTCTCCAAACCTCCTCTAATTCCTAAAATCCAACTCCTACGATTAAAGTTGAAAAAGAATTTCAATTTTCCCTAAAAAAATCAACCATTACTAGCATTCAACCTTCTTTGTTTTCTCATAATCATGGCAACGGGATAAATTTTCTACAAATTAAATAGGGCCAAATATATTTGAGTAATACATTATTTATCATTCATTAGCATCAATAAATTGAAATGATTAATTTTTACTTTATATTTGAGAGATTGAGAGCCTCCCATCCGCAATCTGTCGGATCTACCACTGTTGCAAGTATAATTCTCCTTCCTTCCTCTTCTTTCTTGTAACCTTTTCATTCTTAATTTGATGACATTTTTGGGTTTTAACTAATAAAGTCATTAAGTCAGCCTTATATTTAGCTTCTTCCCCTAATTCCTTTTTTGATGAACCGTAGTATAGTATACTACTACATACCATTTCTTTATGATTTTATGCAATTGAAATTTTAATTGTTTTTGTTACTCATTTAATTTTTTAGTTGGATTTTCCTCACATATAATTGGATATTTTAATTACAGTGTCTATTATTAATTGATTATTATAATTATATTTATAGAATTCCAATGACTTGATTTGACTTTTGAAATTATCAAATGTTAAAGAAAATATTCAACTTGGAATTCTTCTATCGATGTTATTGTTTTATTTTCTTGTGTTACTTGAGTATCTAATTTATCTTTTATATATAATGTTGCCTAAAAGCATTTATCCGGAAGTGAAAAAGGAAAAAGAAAGCGTGCTAAAGAATTAAAAAAATCACAGCAATATGCTATTGATAAATTTATTTTTAATGAAAATTTGGATCAATCAAATGAAAGTTTGCATAATGGTTTCAATGAGAATGATGAAATTAATGATCCAAATGAGCCTAATGATGTGCCAAATGTATCCACTATTGAAAATCTTGGTCTTAATGAGGAACAAACAATTCCTCATAATATTAGTGTAACACCACCTAACCCTTATCTGTCGCCGGAATAGGGTTACGGAGCATTACCAGACATTACAGATCAAATACGAACAATTCATAAATATTCACATATCAACAAATAATTATATCATATAGTCCCTTTATGAATCTTCAAGGCTCAAAACAAATTAAATACATTAAAAACATGTCAAATAATTAATCTAATGATCTAACCAACATAACAACATAGGTACTTTACATATTTTTATCAAAATTTAAACAACATTATTTCATTCTAGCTAAATCTAATAACATATCAATTTAACCCAAATTTTAACCTAATTCATACTCATTTTACCTTAACTTAAACATACATTTTTTTTATAACTTAACATGTCAAACATATATTCATATATATATATATATATATATATAAGTAACTAATATCATTTTATATCATTATTTACAATCATTTTCCCAAAATGACTTACATAAACATCCTAAGTACATGCCATTACCAAAAGAAATATACTTCACCACTTTAAGTTCGGGATCGACTTTGCATGCTGATTCAACGATCTAACTTTTAACGTAACCTGTGCATGGAAAATAACCGTACGCTGAGTATAAACTCAGTGGTATTTCTATAATCTGAATTCTTTAAAATAAAATAATTAAACATGCACATTTAATTCATACAATTTCCAAATCCATTCAATTAATCAATTCACATATAAATCATTTGTCACACATTTAATTCTCATCAATAGCTATTTTAAATAGTTTTTCTTAGTTTGAATTTACATATCATTTGGTAATAACAATACTCTTTTCATGAACCCTTGGTTCATGCATTTCATTTATACAATTCAATTCAATGTCTAATTTCAAATTCACATTCAATATCATTCAATATCAATTTTATTGCCAATTCATTTATTTACCCCTATTAACACGACTCAAACTTTGGCAGATACAAAGATCCAACCAAAACACACCAGTTTGGCACCCAGTGCCTCATCGGATAATTCGAAGTAATAAGTTGACACCCAGTGTCTCATCGACCTTGCTGAAGTAAGTTGGTACTCAGTACCCACTACACCAAAACAGACTTTTAGCGGCGTTTTAAATAAAAACGCTGCAAATATTATACATTAGCGGCGTTTGAAGGAAAATGCCACAAAAAAATGAGCAATAGCGGCGTTTATTTCAAAACGCCGCTAAAAAGGATAAATAGCGGTGTTTTTTCCCCAAACGCTGCTAAAGGTCTGAGCATTAGCGGCGCTTCTGTAAAAACGCAGCTAAAGGTCAGAGAATTAGCGTCTCTTTTGCGAAAACGCCGCTAAAGGTCAGAGCATTAGCGGCACTTTTGTGAAAACGCTGCTAAAGGTCAAAGCATTAGTGGCGTTTTTCCAAAAACGCCGCAAATATATTAATCAATACGACGATGTTTTGTAGTCGAGCATGTCATTAGTTGCGTTTTTTTAAAAAACACCGCAAAAATAAATAATTTAAGGGTTATGGTTTTAGGGGTTGGCTATTAGGCATTAGGGGTTAGTGTTATTAATAAAAAAATTAATTTATTTTAGGGTCTATACAAGCATTAACATTCTATTTTAGGTTGGCTATTAGGCATTAGGGGTGAGATTGCATTTTTTACTTACAAAATTAATTTCAGCCCCTAACAAAATCTGATTGTGTATCTGTTTATCCCTAAACCTTAAACGATCTAAACCCTAAACTCTAAACTATAGATCTAGATTCTAAACCCTAAATCATAACTCTAAACACTCGACCATAAACCCCTAAACTACAAACACTAAATCATTAACTATTAATCTTTATAGTTTAGGATCTAGGGTTTATGATTTAGGGTTGAGGGTTTAAGATTTAAGAATAAGGGTTAGGTTAGGGTTTAGGGTGGGCTTATAGTTTAGTTTTTAGTATTTTAGAGTTAAGGGGTTTTGGGTTTAGTGCATAAACCATATCGAATAATAAAGTTAGAGTCTTAGTAGTGTTTAGGGATTCAAGTATTAGGGATTTTGATAAAATAGATAAAATCATATTATTTTAGGGTTTATGTAAGCAATTAGATTATTTCTTTAATTACTTCGCAACTTGTATATATATATATATATATATATATATATGAGTTAAGGTGTATAATTTAGGGTTTAGAAGTAGGTGTATAATTTAGGGTTTTAGGATTTAGGTATGAGAAATTAAATTATAAAGCGCACAAATTAAATATATTGTTAGAAACAAAACAAAATTAATTTAAAGGAACCTAATTAATAATTAAACAAAAAATATTAATATTGAAGGTATTAGCGGCATTTTGAGAATAAAATATATTGAAAATATTGTTAGAAGGATTCGAGTTTAGGGATTATGGTTTAGGATTTAGAGTTTGGGGTTTAGGGTTTATATTTTGAAACTTATTGTTTTTGTTTTCTTACATTAAAAAATATATAAAAATTATGTCATGTATCTAATTCTTTTAAATATTGCTCAAAGTTTCAAAAATTAATTATTTATTTAAAATTGATATGAATTATATAATAATTAAATATAAAATGGTAATAAAAGTCAAGCACTTTTTCATCTAGCCTCTTCTATTTATTATTTAACTAGTTTAATTATATTAATCAAAATGTACTTTTTTAATTTAATATTTAAAATCTTTACAAAAATTAATAACACATAGAAACAAATTGAAACAAATAACATAGAAAAATATATGTTAAAAATGAAAACAAATGAAAATACAATTATTTAAAATAATAATAAAGATGCATGGGTATGTGATGATTTATTTTAAATTTATATATTAAATAATTTATTATATAAATGCAAAAAGATAATATTAATATTATTATATTAAATTATCATTATAGTTTTAATTAACTAAGCGTAAAAGAGATCATATATTAAACTAGATTGCTTAAAACTCAATTTCAAAAAAAATAATAATTCTATTGGCCAAGTTAAAAGCTGTAACACCCTAAATTAGGGGTTATTTGTAATTTAAAAAAAAAATTCCATGTGGGCTTCAAGAAATAAATAAATATAATTTTATTTGACATGTTTAAGGGTCTAAAAATAACCCGAGCTAGGCCTGACCCAGTATTAAAAATTTCTTTTAAGTGTGTACAAGGAAGGAGCTAGGTAAAGATAGGGCTTAAATAAAATTTAGGAGAAACTTGACACAACATTGTTATTGGCGTGTTGGCTTGGTGAATTAAGGGCTTGCAAGGGAGGTCTTGGGTTCGAATCTTGGAAAGGGGAGAATTCATTTTGTTTCTATTTTGGGGCGTTAAAGAGAAGGGGGCCAAGAGGAAGGGTTTATAAAATTAAATGGAAGGGCAATTTGATAAGAAAGTCAGATTGGGAGAAGTGGCAAGGGCGCTGGAAGAGAGGGGCTGCTTGGGGTCATTGGTTCGAGTCCAAACAATGACATTTGATTTTATTTTTCCCCTTCTTTGGCGTGATGAAGAGGAAGGTTTAATAAATAAATGAAAAGGGTATGTGACATGAAAGTCTTAAGGGGAGAGTTGGCTAAGGCGTGAAGGGGCATGAGGGTTGGCTGGAGGTTCCAGGTTCGAACCTATAGGGCAGCAAATGCAATTTTTTTTTCTTCTTTTATTTCTTTGGCTGCTGGCGTAAAGGAGAGGCCGAATTTGGCAGCGGTGGGACTCTTTAAGTGATTGAGATTAGGCTTAATTTTTGCACATTAATTTTAGCTGGATGGGAATGTATTAGAAGTTTATTTTCTTTCAAATTGTATAGGAGATTAAGGTAAGATAATTATGCTTTATTTGTGATAATTAGTGGCTGAAATTATCAGCATAGAGGGGGAGTAATTAGCCAGCATTGGGACTCTTTGGGGGGCTGTTTTTGTACAGCAAAGGGGTGCCCAAAAGCCTGGAATTTTCTCTTTTCTATTTACCATAGCTGCTGCCGAAATTCCCTTAGGGAAACCTTCAAAAAATTCCACTTTCTCTTCTTTTATTTAGCCAAAACCACCTTTGATCTCTCCTACTAATTCTCCTTTTCTTCCTTCCACCATTGGTAGAATATCCACCACCTTCTTTGCCGAAAATTCTTAGACAAAGCGCCCAAAATTTTGCAAAATTTCCAGCATCTCTTTATTCAAATTCACTTCCTTGGTGTGCCAAATTTCTTTCCCTTATGTGGTGTAGTCTTGGCGAATATTGAGAGTAGTATAGATCTCTTTGGATCCTCGTTGTCAATCGATTTGAGAAGGAACTTGGGATCTCAAAGCGAAATCTAATCTACCATTATTTGTCAACCAGTTGGTAAGTAGTGGTAAGGTTCTATTCTTAGTGAGTATTTAATTAGTGATCAATTAAGTCAAGGCTACTAATAATGATGATGGCGATTGTAGGAAGTGAAGAAGATTCATGAGCGGTGTGCTAAGGTTAATACTTAAGGACAAATAGGTGAGGTTTGGGTTCAAATGATAACCCCTTGAGATGGTTTTAGTTTGGCCGAATGGCCTTGGTACTAATATTTGGTAATGGCCGAATATAGGGCAATGAAGGCTAGTGTGGCCGATTGACTTTTCGGGACTTAGAATTATCGTTGGTGATAGGTGTGTACATACACACTTTATGAATGATTAACTGTGCTAAATATTGTGTGTGCTAAATGTGATTTATGTAGCTTTAGATTTGATACCGAAACGGTATAGCGATGGTTCGTAAGTCTCTGTCAATATGAGATACTATTTGATGCTTTTGGGAAGCATGGCATATTTGGTATATGTGATTTAATTATATGTTGGCATGAAATCATTGTGTATCATGGATTGATGTGGGATATATATGAGTGGAGGGGAATTGATTTTCGTGTCGACGGACACGGTGATTTGGTATCACAATGTGACTTGGTCACCGAAGTTTAGCACCTCGGAGGTTTGGCACCTCATAGCATCTCGTCCGGTGGCTTAGCACCACGTGGGTTGGCCCCTGAGCGATATTAAGGGATTGACGCCATGATTTGGTATCACACGATGGGTTGGCCCCATCAATCGATTTGTGTCACGGACACCGGAGGCTTAGCACCTCCGGTGATTTGGTATCACAATTGTGACTTTAAGTCACCGATGGTTTGGCACCACCGGTGGTTTGGTACCACAGGGGTAGAGAAAGGCGTTTGGATGGCTAGGTTGGGTGCATGACTTAATGCATGTTAATTTGTTATAATTGTGTATGATGTTGCATTTAGCAAGGAAAGGGTTACACTTGAGTCTTGGTGACTCACCTTTTCCTTTAACATTTTTCGGTGACACGTAGATAGCGGATGAGGAGCCGGATGAACTCGAGGTGGCCATGCGGTGGAAATTGAATTTTACTTTGAAGTATTTTATTTTAGTTTTATTCTATTTGGGTTTTATTTAATTAAGTTGTAATAAGGCCTCTTAAGTCTATCTTTTCTTTTATATTTATTTTATGATTGGATGAACTATTTAAATTACTTTACAACTATAAAATGATTCCACAAGTTCCTTGAAAATCAAACGAAAAATGTTTTATTGTGCCATCGGGTACATTAAAATCGTAACAATTCGACTTAATAAATCTTCATACAAATTCCATGGTTTTAAAATAAAACAAAAATCTTTTGCCTTAAATTTTAAATCGGCTAACAAGGGTTTTCAAAATGTTTTCTCGTGACATACCGAATTTGGCCATAACGTTTGGGTCAGGTTTGGGGTGTTACAAATTGGTATCAGAGCCCAGTTCAAAACTTCATTGTGGGGCCCAAGGCCCAAAAATGTTTTGTTTTGGATAGTAGGCCTTATTATAATGTTTGAGAAATTATTTTGGCTTGAACAAAGATGGCACCGAGTCTCAAGCACCTATCGCCTGGTAAGTAATTCTATCAATTTTGTGAATTCTTTTGATGAGGGTAGAAGGGTAAAATGGGAACGTAGACTATTAGAGTAAGCTGTTGAACCTAGGGCTAGCATACCTCACTATGCATAAGACTTAATAATTCTTCAAACAAACCACGTGAGTTGTCACTAAGCAAAAGATGTGGCAATCGTTATATGCATGTCTAGGATTGGATTCGGTGGGGTGCAGTATTTAAGATCCTCGTGACTCACCTCCTACTCACTTGAATCCTACACAGTGCGTAGTAATCTGTTCATCCTAGCCAGACGACATACTCACAAGGCTAAACTCGATAATTAAAACCGAAAAGGACTAGTCGTTTTGTTTTGGAAATAATTAAAATTTTATTTTAAAAAAAAACAAAATACCCTCGGTTTGAAAATGACCAAAATACCACGGTTTGTAAATACCTCCGTATGAAAATTTTCAAATAGAAATTTTCAAAATATCCTCCTTTTTGTGAAATCACTTAGAACCCAATTTTTGGAAATTATTTTGAGAAAACACCCTGATTACGTAAAATTACTAAAATACCCTTAGGGGTAAAATTACAAAATTGCCCCTAACCTACCAAATTACCAGAATACCCCTAACTTTCAAAATTTTGCAACATCACTATTTTGGAAAGTACAATTATCAAAAAGAAAACTCAAGGTTTTATAACTTTTTGAAATATCCCTAATTTATCAAATTTTGCAAATTTACCCTAATTTGTGGAAAATTACCAAAATGCCCCTGAGCTTCAAAATCACCGAAAGACCCCAAATTTTGAAACCTTTTTCAAAAATACCCAGGAAATTTAGAGTTTTAAAATAATTATTGACAAAATCATCCGAAAATTTTCATTTTTGAAAAAATTACGAAAATACCCCTGTAGGATAAATTACGAAAATACCCCTGGGTAGTGGAAAAACAATCACAATGGAATCAACAACGTCCCTTTGATTGAATGAATGGAAAACTGTGTGCTTGTTTGATTACGAAAGAACCACTCTTAAAACTCCCATCATAAAATTTCTTCGCGGGTAACCAAGTGAAATACTAATCCATAAAAATTTCTTAACCAGATTAAAGCGCAGTAGTTAGAATGAGCTCTAGAGGACAAGGCCATCGTGGACGCAGTAGGGGCAGGATAATCGTGTCAGAACCCGTGAGATCGGGTCAAGAATCGGAGAATGGGGTACCACCGCCACCACTACCCCCAATTTTTAGGCGAGGAGCGAGGATCGGGGAGGAGGTGAGGCGAACGCAAGCTGTGTTGCGAGTCCTTGAGATGGTGGTTGGGGCGAGTGGAGGTTTGGGAGCTCGAAAATCTGTTCCCGAGCGACTTCGATCTAACGGAGCTGAGGTATTTTGGGGTGTGTCGGGAGTGGCACCCAGTGTAGCGGAATATTGGCTAGAATCAACGGAAAGGATTATGGACGATCTTGACCTGACTAATGAGGAGAAGTTAAAAGGAGCAGTGTCGCTTCTGAAGGATGAAGCGTATCAGTGGTGGCTCACGGTCCGAGATGGTGCCACGGCAGATGATCTTACATGGGATTACTTCAAAGCTGCTTTTCAGAAGAAGTATGTGGGCACCAGCTACACTGATGCTCAGAGAAAAGCTTTTCTGGGGTTAGTAGAAGGAAATAAGTCAGTGTCGAAATATGAGGCAGAATTTTTAAGGCTGAGCCGCTATGCTTGGGGAATTGTGTCAGCGAGCACCTAACGTTGTGTTCGTTTGAGGACGGACTTAGGGATGATCTAAGGTTCTTGATTGCTCCCAACAAGAGCGTGAGTTTTCATCCTAGTGGAAAAGGCTAAGGTAGCCAAGGGATCAAGGAGTCCGTAAGACGTAATCAATAAAAGAACAAAAGAAGAGAGGCTTTGGATCGTTTGGATCGGGTAGTAATATGGAGAAGAGGGCTAGATTTGGGGAATCAGAAAGAGCCACAAAGCCTACTCAGTGGCCACCTCAGTGTGCTAGATGCGGGAAATCCCACTCGGGAGAATGCTTGGCTGGAAGTAGAGGGTGCTTTGAATGTAGATCAATGGAGCACCGGGTAAGGGATTGTCCACGGAAGTTGGCTAGGACTCAAGCTGAAGACCAAGGACGTGGTCAATTCAGGAGGGATGGCCAGCAACCACAGAGGGGTCGAGGTGTAGCTAGAGGTAATGATAATGGTAACGGGCGTGGCCGAGGTACTGAAGGTGCAGAGGCGAGGCAACCAAGGTTGGTTTATGCAGTTGGCTGTCCCGAGGAGGAAGATGTGCCAGTTATGACAACGGGTAAGTTTCTTATTTTCGAAATACCCTTAATTGTCTTGTTTGTGGTTACGTTAGTTCGCTCTTATGTAGCTAGTAAAGTGTATAAGACTTAGATTATGGACGTGGGGAATGTTTCTAGAAAGTATGATAGATCTTTAAGATCGAGTGCATATGATGGCGTAGGGTGATGAGTTAAGGATACACGATTGGACGATAGTAAGTAATTTCGAGGGCGAAATTATTTTAAGGGGGTAGAATTGTAACACCCTAAATTAGGGGTTATTTGTAATTTAAAAAAAAAATTTTCATGTGGGCTTCAAGAAATAAATAAATATAATTTTATTTGACATGTTTAAGGGTCTAAAAATAACCCGAGCTAGGCCTGACCCAGTATTAAAAATTTCTTTTAAGTGTGTACAAGGAAGGAGCTAGGTAAAGATAGGGCTTAAATAAAATTTAGGAGAAACTTGACACAACATTGTTATTGGCGTGTTGGCTTGGTGAATTAAGGGCTTGCAAGGGAGGTCTTGGGTTCGAATCTTGGAAAGGGGAGAATCCATTTTGTTTCTATTTTGGGGCGTTAAAGAGAAGGGGGCCAAGATGAAGGGTTTATAAAATTAAATGGAAGGGCAATTTGACAAGAAAGTCAGATTGGGAGAAGTGGCAAGTATTTGGAAGAGAGGGTCTTGGGGTCATTGGTTCGAGTCCAAGCAATGACATTTGATTTTATTTTTCCCTTGTCTTTGGCGTGATGAAGAGGAAGGTTTAATAAATAAATGAAAAGGGTATGTGACTTGAAAGTCTTAAGGGAGAGTTGGCTAAGGCGTGAAGGGCATGGGGTAGGTGGAGGTTCGAGTTCGAACCTATAGGGCAGCAAATGCAATTTTTTTTTCTTCTTTTATTTCTTTGGCTGCTGGCGTAAAGGAGAGGCAGAATTTGGCAGCAGGTGGGACTCTTTAAGTGATTGAGATTAGGCTTAATTTTTGCACATTAATTTCAGCTGGATGGGAATGTATTAGAAGTTTATTTTCTTTCAAATTGTATAGGAGATTAAGGTAAGATAATTATGCTTTATTTGTGATAATTAGTGGCTGAAATTATCAGCATAGAGGGGGAGTAATTAGCCAGCATTGGGACTCTTTAGGGGCTATTTTTGTACACAAAGGGTGTCCAAAAGCACGGAATTTTCTCTTTTACATTTACCATAGTCTTCTTTGAAATTCCTTAGGAAACCTTCAAAAAATTCCAGCTTTCTCTTCTTTTATTTAGCCAAAAACCACCTTTGATCTCTCCTACTAATTCTCCTTTTTCTTCCTTCCACCATTGGCCGAATATCCACCACCTTGCTGCCGAAAATTCTTAGACAAACTGCCCAAAATTTTGCAAAAATTTCCAGCATCTCTTTATTCAAATTCACTTCCTTGGTGTGCCGAATTTCTTTCCCCTATGTGGTGTAGTCTTGGCCGAATATTGAGAGTAGTATAGATCTCTTTGGATCCTCGTTGTCAATCGATTTGAGAAGGAACTTCGGGATCTCAAAGCAGGAAATCTAATCTACCATTCTTTGTCAACCAGTTGGTAAGTAGTGGTAAGGTTCTATTCTTAGTGAGTATTTAATTAGTGATCAATTGTCAAGGCCACTAATAATGATGATGGCCGATTGTAGGAAGTGAAGAAGATTCATGAGCAAAGATGTACTAAGGTTAATACTTAAGGAAAAATAGGTGAGGTTTGGGTTCAAATGATAACCCTTGAGATGGTTTTAGTTTGGTAGAATGGCCTTGGTACTAATATTTGGTAATGGTGAATATAGGGCAAGGAAGGCTAGTGTGGCGATTGACTTTTCGGGACTTAGAATTATCGTTGGTGACAGGTGTGTACATACACACTTTATGAATGATTAACTGTGCTAAATATTGTGTGTGCTAAATGTGATTTATGTAGCTTTGGATTTGATACCGTAACGGTATAAGCGATGGTTCAGGTAAGTCTCTGTCAATATGAGATACTATTTGATGCTTTTGGGAAGCATGGCATATTTGGTATATGTGATTTAATTATATGTTGGCATGAAATCTGTTGTGTATCATGGATTGATGTGGGATATATATGAGTGGAGGGGGAATTGATTTTCGTGTCGACGGACACCAGTGATTTGGTATCACAATGTGACTTCGGTCACCAGAGGTTTGGCACCTCCAGAGGTTTGGCACCTCATAGCATCTCGTCCCAGTGGCTTAGCACCACAGTGGGTTGGCCCCACAGACGATATTAAGGGATTGACGCCAGTGATTTGGTATCACACGATGGGTTGGCCCCATCAATCGATTTGTGTCTACGGACACCAGAGGCTTGGCACCTCCAGTGATTTGGTATCACAATTGTGACTTTAAGTCACGGTGGTTTGGCACCACCAAGTGGTTTGGTACCACAGGGGTAGAGAAAGGCGTTTGGATGGCTAGGTTGGGTGCATGACTTAATGCATGTTAATTTGTTATAATTGTGTATGATATTGCATTTAACAGGAAAAGGGTTACACACCGAGTCTTGGTGACTCACCTTTTCCTTTAACATTTTCGGTGACACGTAGATAGCGGATGAGGAGCCGGATGAACTCGAGGTGGCCATGCAGTGGAAATTGAATTTTACTTTGAAGTATTTTATTTTAGTTTTATTCTATTTGGGTTTTATTTAATTAAGTTGTAATAAGGCCTCCTAAGTCTATCTTTTCTTTTATATTTATTTTTATGATTGACGAACTATTTAAATTACTTTACAACTATAAAATGATTCCACAAGTTCCTTGAAAATCAAAGCGAAAAATGTTTTATTGTGCCATCGGTACATTAAAATCAGTAACAATTCGACTTAATAAATCTTCATACAAATTCCATGGTTTTAAAATAAAACAAAAATCTTTTGCCTTAAATTTTAAATCGGCTAACAAGGGTTTTCAAAATGTTTTCTCTGTGACATACGAATTTGGCCATAACGTTTGGTAGGGTTTGGGGTGTTACAAAAACTACTAAGCTAGACGACGTCATTTTATTAAAATGCAAATAAGTTTAGTGGCACTACTGGATAAACGCCACTAAATGTCAGGCGTTAATGGCACTAATATTAAAAACGCCGCAAAATGTTTTTGCTTTTGAACAGAACGGCACTCTGTGCTCCCGAAATCCCTTATTGTTTTATGCCTAAATCCCTAACCTTACTGTTTTCCCCTAAAAAATTACCAAAAATCCATAACTCCCAGAATTCGCTCCGGTGAATCCTCCGCCGTTAAGGAAATCGTTGACCACAGCATCTTGCGCCACCAGTTTTCTTCTTTAATCTACCTAGGTATTTATTTCATGTTTTTTTTCTGGTTTTGCTTTACAACCTCACAACATGTCTTGCAAAAATTTCCATCGACTTCTATTTTAGCTAATCTTGTCTATGTCTGTAGAAACAACTTCTCCTTTTTTGGTAGGGGCTCCAATTTCTTCCCAATCATCACGCAGAAGAAGATAATTGTACCCTTCTTCTTTCTAAATGGCTGGCATGTGTTTCGTTTGGGGAGCAAACGTTTCGAACAAATGTTTCTAATGAGTTAAGCATTGAAAACTAATTCCTATTACGTATTAAAATAGAGTTTTGCTCTGCTTTTTTTCTTTTAATTCTTACTCAGTATTTTGGTCCGACATGCAGTTTAGTCCTTACTTTAGTGCTTATGTTTTTCAATTTTGGATCAAGTTTGAACGAAATTAATTTCTTTTCAATCTGTTGTAGATAGCTTAGATTGTACAAGTTCTTACACTTTTAGGGCTTGACTTCCCATTTCCAGTTTTATGCTTGTTGACGTTTTTTTTTTGGTTTGGTGGTGCAGTTTTATGCCGTTGATTTAGTACCGATTTGTGGAATGATCTACTGATATTCATTGTTAAAATGAAAATGTTTGGCCTTCAGATTACATTTGCTGCTAGCAGTTGTTCAAAGCTGCTAATCTGTTTTATGAATGTTATAACATGGCATTCATGTTCCCAGTTATTTACTATATGCTTGTTTCAGCTAACAACTTCATCTCTTGACAGGAGAGAAAACTTCTCTCTGAACGTGACTTTTCATAGATGCTTGGTTACCATTCTAAAGCATTACTCTTCTATCTGAATGTGACTTTTCATAGATGCTTGAGCGGTACCAAATCGAGGCAAACTCTAAATACTAGATATGACCTCAAAATAACAGGGGTCGAGGTCGGCCAGTGAGACGATGGGGGATAAGCTTCATCGTCAAGAGGGAAATAGCCCGGATCACCAGCTAAGGCCCCTAAATGACCGCTCAGTGATAAAGGAGGTAGGGGTGCAGAAACAGCCAGGAGGTTTGCTCAAGATTCTCACAAACTCGCATGTTATGATTTTTACTTCGATTATGATATCTTTTCATTGTGGGTGGATTTGTAGTCAGGGTAGTTGGATTTATGAAACATTATTAATTCAAGTTTCTTAGTTCGACGTCTGGGTGTAAGAGTTAGTTACCATTCCAAAGCTTTACTCATCTATCTGAACATGACTTTTCATTGCAGCTTGGTAATCAAGATGCTCACAAACTCACATGTTATGATTTTACTTTGATTATGATATCCTTTCATTGTGAGTGGATTTGTAGTCAGGGTAGTTGGGTTTATGAAACATTGTTAATTCAAGCCCCCACTTTTAAGTAAAATTTTGGACTTCTTCCTTGGTTTGAGTGCTGACCCTAGCTTTCACCAGGCTTCCATGTTATACGATTTATTCGTGGTAGATATAATAGGTTCAGGTTTATACTTCTCAGTAAAAGAGTCAAAGCATTAGCCAAATTTCTCTAGAAACATGTTATGAAATTTTACCTGTTATTTTGTGTATTATATTTATGTATTGTAGAGAGCCGATAATGAACTGTTGCCCTGTCTGTGGTGAGATAGTTGAAGGCAGTGATCAGCTGAACTCTCTGATTCATTTGTCTTTGTGTTTTGATGAAGGAACTGGTAACCAGGTCATGACAGGAGGCTTCTTGACTGATAAACAGGCCTTATATGGGTGAGAATCTTATCCTCCAACTTTGTGATTTTTGTAATATTGTTGTGAAATTTCTTAGTATAATCATTGAACTTCATTACCATGGCTTAAATGTTATGAAATGGCTTAGATCAAATGTCTGAAACCTAAGCTGGTGTCTCTAGTTTAGAGGAGTCATCTGTTTAACATGTCATAAAACAATTAATTTATCATCTCTTTTCCAAAAGACTTAATATTTTAACTTTGTGCCATTTAGTTATAGATGTATAAGTTGAGCATAATTCATTTTATTATCCTTCCAATCTAAATTAGATTTAAATTTAAATTATTTTATGAAATGGCTTAGATCAAATGTTTGAAACCTAAACTGATGTCTCTAATCTATTGGTGGTTCATTTGGATTTAGGTGCAAAGGAAATCTTGCAAAGCATCTCGAAGAGGAAAGGAAGACAGATGAATACAGTTGAATCCGCTAAAGAAATTCCTAAATTTGTAGAAATTTTCAAGGTCTGATACTCTGTGATATAGAAGAAACCATTGTTTTAAGGTTTTGATCAGGAGCTTTTATGAGTTGCTTTGATTGATACTATTTAAATGATGTATGGTTATAGGCTTATTTGGTTTTTGAGTTTTTCCTTTTCTTATTGAAATGGACTAGCTAAGCATGAACTTTCTAAAAATCCATCACTTAGGAGTTTGTGTTATTAGAAGTTAACCATGGACTATGGTATTGTAGGATCAAATAAATATGGCTGAAGTCAAGTATCCTTTGGAGCACTTTAAGGTAAAGGTCCATATCCCTAAAATCTGATTTCTCTAGCTTTCTTGTTGAGGTAAGCAGTTAAATTCCTATTGTATTGTTTCTCCCCTAGGACTCTAAGCATCCCCTCTACTTCTTCCCGTAGTAGAGCCTTTGCTCCTTATGGACTTAAAGCTCAGTGTTGGAGGGCCAGGGATACTTATGAGTTTATAGATGTGCCTAATCCATGCCGTAAATTCTATATGGCCTTGTATTTAAAATGTTTATGAAGAAGCTCAAGTAGAAAGAATAAAGTTGATTCTTCTTATAAATAATGCAATCTAATCTGGCATTTATTTTCATTCAGTTACCAGGATTTCTTGCTGTTCCAAATTTAAATTACTGAAAGTTATTTAATGAATAAATTTATTCTTTGAGGCTCTGAATCTTGTCTTTTCCCCCCTAATGCTCACAAATAATTAAATAATATTACTAAACAAAAGACTAATTACCTAGCAAAATTTATGGGCTTATTAGCATGAAGCTTATAAGTTGAGATATTTTAAGGAGGATGTTTGTTCACTCTCCCCCTTTAAAACCAAGCCATTGCCAATTCAATTCTATGATTGATGAAATTCATACTTGATCCTTTCTTCGAAGTGATCATAGGTAAAATTGAACACTGCTTGTTCTGTGATAATTGATTATTATCATGCTAGGAATTTCTTTACTCTGTTGATGATCCTTTAGCTAGACTGAAAGAATTGGCACATAACTTGCAAATTTGCTCTTAATTCTACTTAATTTAGGTTCTATGATCAGTGGCAGCATGATTTATGATTGCTAGATCTTTTGTCTTTTTTCTTTTTGACATTTTCTGGTTCTCGGCAACACCAAACTTACATTTTATTGTGTTAAACATTTAATGAATTTTTCGTGAGAGAGCTAAAACCTGGAGCAAGAACAATAGCTTCCATTGAGCTTGATGATGTTGTAATATGTGCTGCTAATTGTCGGTTGATGGCTTTTAAGTCAGTAGAAGATAGTCTGCGGTTTTGGATCAAGGTATGATTTACACTTCTGCTTTGAATATCTCCCATGTTACAATTTTCTTGGTTTGGATAAATAATTCTGTAAGAAAAATTTAAAGTAATTCTGTAAGAAAATTTTGGTTTGAAATGTATCATTTTCCTTGTCCTTATTCTTGCTCCACATTTCTTGTCTTTCTGGTTCATGGTTGTCCTGCATTGTTGCTATTTTCTACACTAATAATTGATGGTATATGTTTGTGATTTTAGGTAGTGGTAAGACGTTCACGATGCAACCATTACCTCTCAGAGCTGCACAAGATCTGATGCAGCTGGTGCAGTAATTAGGGTATAAAATTGTACCAATTATGGTTATGATGTATTAAAATGTAAAAAGATCTGTCTAACCATGTGTTTTCCTTATGTGATTTAAGTTCTTTGATCATGCTATTGGTATCAACGTACCTCGATCGCTATTCCTTATATGTCTTGTTCATGAATTTTTATTTTAATACGTCTTCAAATTAAATTATACATTTCTAAATTGGATTTGGGCGTTTCTATAATATTTTATTTTTATTTTTATTTTTTATGATCTTTTGTGGCATTTTTGGGAAAAGCGCCGCTAAAAGTATAATATTTTAATTTTTTTATTTTCATGACTTTTAGCGGCGTTTGTGGAAAAAGCGCCGCTAAAAGTCCTGACCTTTAGCGGCGTTAGTGGAAAAAGTGCCTCTAAAAGTCCTTACCTTTATCGGCGTTCGTGGAAAAAGTGCCTCTAAAAGTCTTGACCTTTAGCGGCATTTGTGGAAAAGCGCCGCTAAAAGTCTTGACCTTTAACGGTATTTGTGGAGAAGCGTCACTAAAAGTCTTGACCTTTAGCGGCATTTGTGAAAAAAACACTGCTAAATTTTGCGGCGTTTGTTTTAGCGGCGCATTTTTGGCGCTTTTAGAAGCGCCTCAAATACTATTAGTGGCGCTTATAAACGCCGCTAAAAGCCTAAAAAAATGCTACTAAAAGTCTATTTTGGTGTAGTGACCTCATCGAATTTATCCGAAGTAATAATATGACACCTAGTGTCTCATCGACTTGAAGTCAAAGTATCCCTGAACACTTCCAATCCTATGGCATGTCAACTATATCTGACTCAACCCGATACAGTTAATAGGGATTTTTAGTTCACTTTTCAGCACAACCAATATTTAATATTCAATTGTCACAATATTCACATTTCAATATCAATCAATAATTTTATCCATCACAAATTCATACAATCTCAATTCAACATCAAGCTAATAATAAACAACACTCACCTTAATTACTTACCATACACATTAACTTAAAAATATATCAAATAAAAATTACTAAATTCGGATTATAGAAATACAAACCGTAATTCTTGAGTTACTCCTCGTCAACTTTCTCCTTTCCTTTCTTAGCTGATGTCTCCGGCACAACGTTAGCTACGAAAATTAAAATAATTTAAAATCATCAATAAACACAATTTCACATTGAATATTTCAATTTATACACAACTTTTGCCTAAATTCAAATTTAATCATTAACTAAACTAACTTTATTTTTACAAAACTAATTTCATATCTCATTCAAATTTCCATTTTAAACCAATTTCAACTCTCTAATTTCATCATAAAACCCTAATTTTGAAATTCTTTCAATTTAGTCCCTACTATTCAAAACTTATGATTTATTTTACAATTCAATCCCTATTTCACTTCTAACTGGAAATGCTATCAATTTAACCCCTAATTCTTCAAATTGTTCAACATGAATAACATCTAAAAATCTACTATCTTTCAAACTTTCAACATAAATCAAATAGTATTTGTCTCTAGGATTCCAAAAATATTAAATTCTCAAGAAAAGGGGCTAAATTGACTTACCAATTAAACCTTTGAACTTAAAACCCAAAATTTCCCTTTCTTTCTTTCCTATTTCGTTTCACTCTCTGTTTGTTTTTCTATCTTTTGTTTCTTTTAGTTTATTTGTTTTATGTTTAGTTATATTATTATATTTTAGTTATATTATTATATTATAATATATATTACTTAAATAATAAGTAAATACATATATGTATTATAAATGTACATATGTATTTATTTCACATTTACATTATTATTACCACACAATTATCATAATTTAATTTAATTTATTTATTTTATTTAATTAATATAATATAATATAATAATAAAATAATATTTACTTAAATTATAGGTAAATATATAATAATTACTAATATATGTATATTATTTATACACATGGAAATTTTTACCACACACATGTCAATTTATGGTTTAATTGCTTATTTAGTCCCTTAAATTTTCTCTATCTATAATTCAACTTTTACCCTATATTCAATCTAGTCCTTATACCCAATTACTCCTAATTTAAACAAATTCACCTATTCAAAATATAATTAACCACACAACTACATTTGTAAATATTTTTAATAAATATTTACGAATCTATTTTTCGAAAACAAAGACCCAAAAATACATTTTCCGGTTACCCGTAAATTTCGAGTAGTTACATTTCTCCCCCTTAATAAATTTCGTCCTCGAAAAGAGGTGGGGTACTAAGATCTCATAGTTTCTTCCGGTTCCCAAGTGGCTTCTTCGATACTATGACTTCTCCATAACACTTTTACTAATTACACCCATTTATTATACAACTCTTTCACCTCTCGTGCTAAAATCTCAACCGGCTCTTTTTCATATGAAAAATTGGGTTGGATTTCAGTATCTTCTATTGAAATGACATGAGAAGGATTTGATCTGTATCTTCTAAGCATAGAAACATGAAAAACATCATGAATTTTCTGTATTTCTAGAGGCAAGGCTAAACGATAGGCAACCGGTCAAACTCTTTTCAGAATCTCATACGGCCCAATAAAACGAGGACTTAGTTTTCCCTCTCAACCAAATCTCAAAATTTTCTTCCAAGGCGAAACTTTGAGAAATATTTTATCTCAACAGAATACTCAATGTCTCGACGTTTCAAATATGCATACGAATTTTGTCTGTCAAAAGCTACCTTTAATCTATCTAAAATTTTTTAACAGTGTCCTCCGTTTCTTGAATTAATTCCGGCCCAATGATCTTTGTTTCATTCAATTCCATCCAACACACAGGTGTCCGACATCTTCGATGATATAGTGCTTCATACGGAGCATTTGAATACTTGATTAGAAACTATTATTGTACACAAATTCAGCTAATGGTAAATAACGTTCCCAACCTGATTCAAAATTAATGACACAAGCTCGGAGCATATCTTCCAGAATCTGAATAACTCACCCAGATTATCCATCGGTCTGTGGATGAAAAGCTTTACTAAAGTTGAGTCGAGTTCCAAGTAATTCATGTAATTGCCTCCAAAATCTCGATGTGAACCCCGGATCTCGATCAGATATTATTGACACATGAATACTATGCAATCTTACAATTTCCCTAATGTAAACCTCAGCAAGTTTCTGAAGTGACCAATAAGTTTTGACTGCTATAAAATGAGCTGACTTTGTAAGCCAATCAACAATCACCCAAATATCATTTTTCTTGCTTGCTGACAATGGTAACCCCATTACAAAATCCATCACAATACAGGCTCATTTTCATTCAGGAATGTTCATAGGCTGAAGTAATCCAGTTAGGAACTTGATGCTCTGCCTTAACTCGTTGACAAGTCAAGCATTTAGCTACATATTCAACTATATCTCTTTTCATACCTAGCCAACAGTAAGATTCCTGTATATTACGATACATTTTTGTTCCTCCAAGATGCAACGCAAGAGGACTGTCATGAGTTTCTCGAAGTATCAACTCTTTCAATTCAGAAATAGCTAGAACACAAATCTGATTACGAAATCTCAAGCAATTCATGTTCATCAATACTGAAATACTCTGCCATGCCATTCTGAACCATTTCTCTTTTCTTCTTTAACTTGTCATCTTCTAGCTGTGTTGACTTGATCTGATCAAACATCACTGGTTTAACTCTCAATTCAGCCAACAGACTTCCATCATCATTGATACTAAGCTTTGCAAACATTGCTCGTAATTCAATTGTTGTTTTTCTATTTAATGCATCAGCTACAACATTTACCTTTCCCGGATGATAATCAGTAACGCAATCATAATCTTTTAAAAGTTCTATCCATCGACGTTGTCTCAAATTCAGCTCCTTTTGAGATAAAAGATACTTAAGACTTTTGTGATCAATATAAATACAACATTTCTCACCATATAAGTAATGTCTCCAAATCTTCAGTGGAAAAATCACGACAGCTAGTTCTAGATTGTGCGTCGGATAATTACGTTCATGCGGTTTCAATTGCCGAGATGCATAAGCTATCACTTTTCCATTTTGCATTAATACACACCCAAGACCATTCAAAGAAGCATCATTGTAAATAACAAAATCCTATCCCGACTCTGGCAATGTCAAAACTGGTGCCTCAGTTAACATTTGTTTCAACTTCTCAAAACTTTCTTGGCATTGATCATCCCAAACAAATGGAATATTCTTTTGCAACAACTTTGTCATCGGTAAAGCTATCTTTGAAAATCTATTTACAAATCTTCGATAGTAACCAACTACTCTAAGAAAACTATGTACCTCTGACACATTTCTTGGTGCTTTCCATTGAACAATTGCTTCAATCTTCTTCGGATCAACTCTGATTCCATCTACCGATATTACATGTCCCAAAAATACAACCTTCAATAACCAAAATTCACATTTGCTAAGCTTTACGTATAACTATTTCTCCCGTAATATTTGCAAAACAATTCTGAGATGCTGCTCATGTTCAAATTCAGACTTTAAATAAACCAAAATATCATCAATAAAAACCACAACAAACTGATCCAGGTACGGTTGAAAAATACGATTCATAAGATCCATAAAAGCAGTTGGAGCATTTTCAATATAAAAGGCATAACTAAGAATTCATAATTGCCATACCTTGTACGAAATGCTGTCTTGATACATCACTTTCTTTCACCTTCAACTGGTAATAACTCGATCTCAAATCAATCTTTGAAAACACAGAAGCTCTTTTCAATTGATCAAATAAATCGTCAATACGAGGTAACGGGTACCGATTCTTGATATTCACCTTGTTCAATTGCCGATATCCAATACACAACCGTATTGAACCATCTTTCTTTTTAACAAATAGCACTAGAGCTCCTCAAGGTGAAATACTAGGACGTATGAATCCACGATCCAATAAATCCTGCAACTGTATTCTCAATTATTTTAACTCTGTAGGAGACATTGATACGGGGTATTGATATCGGAGTTGTACCAGGATAAAAATCTATTGGAAATTCAACCTCCCGATCTGGTGGTAATCCCGGCAATTCTTCAGGAAATACATCAGGAAATTCACAAACAGTTCAAATCTTACTGCATTAACTTTCAACAGAATCTGATTTAATAACATATGTCAGAAAAGTTGCACAACCCTGATAAAGAAGTTTATTAACATGAATCGCTGAAATATTACTAGTTGACCCATTGGTTCGAATACCATTTACTTCAATCTTATTCTCATTTTCACTTTGAACAATAAACTTTTTTTTACAACAATCTAAAGTCACTCATATTTTTTCTAAAATTCTCTTTGAAAGAAATCCTAGTTTACCTGTTCTGCCGGTATATGTTGAGTTACCAATTCCCACCAAACATAGGCTTTCCCCTTGAAGTAAAGAAACATCACACAATAAACTTTCTTAGGGAGTACATTCAAGTTGCTGCAAAATTCTTTTTGTAGCTACAATCCAATTCTCAGCTGTACATGGATAAACTTTTTTTTAAGCCCAGAAATTCAGTAGCACCATACTTACATAATTCTTTAATTGGGGCTCGTCGAACAGTAGGAGTAGATGTTGTTGTAGTTGCAGTTTTAGCTATAACCCTAAGTAATTGAAAATCATCTCTTTCTCTAGTTTTACCCTATTTAACATTAGGTGGTTGATTACCTACTGGATTTACACTCGGTGTTACTGACTCGGTTTCATCTACATCATATGATTCATCGTCTCCAATATACATTTGTTGATCAGTATCATCAATGTATTCATCCGACATTTTCATTATAAAATAGAAACAAATAAATATCAGCATCCAATCCTAACTCAATTTCGACTCAATTATGGCATGTACCACTAGACTCAATTTCGAGCTCGATTTAGTTCGAGAATCGGCTAAACCTGAATAGCTCTGATACCACTAAATGTAACACCCCCTAACCTTTATCCATTGTCAGAATAGGGTTACGGAACATTACTGGACATTACAGATCAAATACGAATAGTTCATAAATATTCACATATCAACAAATAATTAAATCATATAATCCCTTTATGAATCTTTAAGGCTCAAAACACTTTCAAATACATTTAAAACATGTCAAATAATTAATCTAATGATCTAACCAACATACTAACATAGGTAATTTACATATTTTTATCAAAATTTAAACAACTTTATTTCATTCTAGTTAAATCTAATAACATATCAATTTAACCCAAATTTTGACCTAATTCATACTCATTTTACCTTAACTTAAACATACATTTTTTATTTTTATTTTATAACTTAACATGTCAAACATATATTCATATATATATAAGTAACTAATATCATTTTATATCATTATTTACAATCATTTTCCCAAAATGACTTACATAAACATCCTAGGTACATGCAATTACCAAAAGAAATATACTTCACCACTTTAAGTTCGTGATCGACTTTGGATGTTGATTCAACGATCTAACTTTTAACCTAACTTGTACCTAAAAATAATCATGACATGAGTATAAACTCAGTGGTATTTTTATAATCCGAATTCTTTAAAATAAAATAATTAAACATGCACATTTAATTCATACAATTTCCAAATCCAATCAATTAATCAATTCACATATAAATCATTTATCACACATTTAATTCTCATCAATAGCTATTTTAAATAGCTTTTCTCACTTTGAATTTACATATCATTTGGCAATAACGATACTCTTTTCATGAACCCTTGGTTCTTGCATTTCATTTATACAATTCAATTCAATGTCTAATTTCAAATTCACATTCAATATCATTCAATATCAATTTTATTGCCAATTCATTTATTTACCCCTATTAACACGACTCGAACTTTGGCGGATACACGGATCCAACCAAAACACACCAGTTTGGCGCCCAGTGCCTCATCGGATAATTCGAAATAATAAGTTGACACCCATTGTCTCATCGGCCTTGCCGAAGTAAGTTGGTACCTAGTACCTCATCGAATTTATCAAAATAATAATATGACACCCAGTGTCTCATCGACTCAAAGTCAAAGTACCCCTGAACACTTCCAATCCTATGGCATGCCAACTATATCCGACTCAGCCCGATATAGTTAATAGGGATTTTCAGTTCACTTTTCAATACAACCAATGTAACACCCCAAACCCGGCCTATGCGTTAAGACCAGATTTGACATGTCAAACGAATTGAACATACGTATAGTCTTTTAAAGATTCAAAGAAAATAGATTTCTAAGAAGATTTTGAAAAGGTGTTTATCGAAAACCGAGGTTGATTGTTAAATCTAATAATTTGAGACGTAAAAATTTATAATTTAAAAACCTAAAAAAATTTATTTAATATTCCGAGAATTTAAGAGAGTTCGAAGAAATTTTGAAAACAAAGATTTTAAAAGAATTGTTACAAAGAAACTTTCGAGTTAAAATATTTAAGAATGAAAACCCTTTTTGCACGTTTATTTATGGAAAACGTTTATTTCTATTTTAGAAAAATAAAATCCCACTTAAGTACTTTAAAGCGTATCATAGAATCCATCCATAAGTAAAACATCCATAAAATTTAACCAGAGGCCTTATTACAACATAACTTAAATAGAAAATATTAAAAGTACTTTAAAGAAATCTGAAATTTAAATAACCCATTATTCGTAGTATGGTCTCCATCGAGTCTTCCTCGCCCAAGCCTCCATCACCGATCATTACGAGAAGGGTAAAGAAAACGGGTGAGTTACTTAGAACTCGGTGTGTAACTCACTTACCATAGTCTTTGGGCCAAACCATTTAAGCATTTATTTGGGCTGAGCCCATTAGAAATATAACAATTTAACATGTATAGAATGCATGTGATATGCAATTCCCAAAACGAAACCTAAATTTCCATCCACTACACACCACCCGTACCAACCAAAGACACTGTGGGGAGCTTTAGTCACCCACCCCGCTAACACACCAAACGGGCATTAAGCCATATATCAAATCGGGCATAAAGCCATATATCAAACTGGGTATAAAGCCATAAATCAAACTGGGCATAAAGTCATCAGAATTTTGTAACAAAGCTACCAGAACTTCTCTTCATCAAAATAGCCCAACCCATGCAATCATGTATATAATATGCATAACAATCCATTCATATAATTATTCCAACATAAGGCCCATTATAAAAGTTATTACAATCTGGCCCATTTCACATTTTGGCCCACATAATCTCATATCACATTTGGCCCATTTAGCAAATATCATATATGGCCCATTTATCAAATATCACATATGGCCCATTTATCAAAATCACATATGGCCCATTTATCAATATCACATATGGCCCATTAATCAAATATCACATATGGCCCATTAAGTCACTTTTATCGATTTAGCCCATTAAGGGCAATTTCATAATTTTCATAATCTTAATACCGATTTCATAGTTTTTACCATTAAAGTGTTAAATATACCATTTTACCCGATATCATCAACTTTGCGATTTTAATCTAGCTATTAATACGATGTGGTTATCTAACCTGCGAGATACGGTGTGAGATTACACACCTGATTACGGTGAGCTCTACACTTTCCTGATCGTCGACACCTAGAAATGTTATAACGCTCGATTAGAACACTTAACACTTAAAATAAATCTATTTTAAGATAAGCGGTCTAGATTTTTACCCTCAAAACTTGAACAACTACTATTTGTCAGTTCTCCTCGGTTGACGGTTCACAACCCGGTGGAAAATCTCGATTGATCAAACAACCCTTCGCTTGAATCTAGAGGGAATAGTGAATCCGCCCCTCTTTTGATCACTATTCACCACCCTTTTTGATCCTATCTTGCTTGCCTCCATTGACAAAAGAATATTAGTCCAACTAATATTTCAAAAATTAAGACGATTGATTTTAATGGGCGAAATAGGCTTACCACAAAATCTTTACGTTCAAAGGATGAAAATCAAGCGATAGAGTCCCTAAAATAACATCGATTAGTAAACCCCATCATTAACGAAATAATGAGTAAAATGGAATCCTTGATAGAAACCCTTACCTTAAAACTTTGGACCGAATCCTAGCGATTCACGATGATTTCGGACACTCCAAGTTCCGACCTTCCATTAAGTTTCTATGATGGAGAAAAAGATTTGAATGAGATATGGTGTGATAATGATCTCGATCCAAAAAGACCATCCCACACCAACATGTAAATTCGGCACAAAGGAAAAGGGAAAAAAATAAAAATACTAAAGTATTATACTAGCCACTTACCGAGTGATCAAAGTGTGAGAAGAAAAGAATGAAATGATTTGAGAAGAAGATAAGTGTAGTAAAATATTCGTCTATGAAGAAAAAATTGAAGGAGATGGTGTTAGCAACATTCGGCCATGGAGGAAAAGAAAAGGGAGAAAATGTTGGATAGATTTTGTAAGAAGAAGGAGATGAAATAAAGGTATAGGACAATTAGGTGTTTTGGTTTTGATTCATTTCAAGAATGAAAGATGAACAAAGAGATGGGTTTGAGGCTAGAGAGCATTCGGCAATGGAGAAAGAAAAGAAAAAGAAAATGGCCTTCCAAGGTGTTATGGTTTCGGCACTAGGAAGAAATGACTTGAAAGAATAGGCAAAATAAGACCAAAATGGTCAAAAATATGAATAACTAAAAGAAAACAAAAGATGCTTACCTAATGCTCAAAGTGCATTCGACTAGGGAGAGAAAAGATGAAGAGAAAATGTTTTGAGAGAAAACAAAAATGACCAAAAAGAAATGTGCCCAACAAGCACCTATCCTTACTCAAAAGTCTTCAAAAATTTGGCCACCCCCTTAGCCCCTAAAACCGTCCAAGTTCATGGACACAAGGTCAAAGTTTGGCCAATCCAAACTTTCCAAAACATCCTCCTTGTAAAGTGCCTTGTGTTCCCCCTACATACCATAACCTCATGATTCCCTACCTTAAGTTTACACTTGCCTTTTTCCCTTAGCCACCTTTCCAAAAAAAATAAAGTCTAAGCTACCATAAATACTAGCTTGACCGACACTATGAAGATGGGAAGCAAAAAAAAAAAATTTCACATGCATAACAAGGATTCAACCTCTTCCTCAAGCAAACACTCATGGCGCCATATCCCTTTACTACTTGCTCATCTTATGCTAACTTAAACCTCTTAATTACCTTAAGCATTAAGGTTACTTGATCCACTTCAATAAAGTACTATTTACCAAAATTTATTCCAAAATCCAATTAAATCTCGAGCCTTCTCGAGACTATTAAAACACACACATTGAATCATTTCACTAGCTAAGCACCAAAATTATGCAACATATCGATTCTCAATCAATTTTTTTAGGATGTTACAATTCTACCCCTTAAAGAAAATTTCATCCTTGAAATTTACCTGGTTAAAAGAGGTGAGGATATTGCTGCTGAATCACGTCCTCAGGCTCCCAAGTAGCTTCCTCCGATCCGTGATTCTGCCAAAGAACCTTTACTAATGGTACAGACTTCTTTCTTAGCACTTTAACATCTCGATCCAAAATTTTCACTGGCTCTTCCTCGAATGACAAGTCAGGTCTTAACTCAACTTCCTCTACCGGTACTATGTGAGATGGATCCGATCGATAACGCCTCAACATAGAGACATGGAAAACACTATGAATCTGACTCAACTCCGGAGGTAATTCAAGCTGATAAGCCACTAGTCCTACACACTTCAACACACGGTACAGTCCGATGAACCTAGGGCTCAACTTGCCCTTCCTTCCAAATCTGAAGATCTTCTTCCAAGATGAGACCTTTAGAAAAACCTGATCTCCCACCGCAAACTCAATGTCCTTACGCTTTAGATCTGCATATGACTTTTGTCTATCCGAAGCTTCCTTTAACCACGCTAGAATCACCTTTACTTTTTTTCCGTCTCTGATATCAGTTCAGGACCAAACAATTGTCGTTCCCCCAATTCAGTCCAACAAGTAGGGGTACGACATCTATAACCATATAATGCTTCATAAGGTGCCATTTGGATACTGGATTGATAACTGTAGTTATATGTGAATTCTGCCAACGGTAGAAAATCCTCCCAACTACCTCTGAAGTCAATCACACAACCCCTTAACATGTCTTCCAAAATTTGGATTACTCTTTCTGACTGACCATCTGACTGAGGATGGAAAGCCGTGCTGAAGTTTAACTTTGTTCCCAAAGCCTCATGCAAAGCTTTCCAAAATCGAGATGTAAACCTAGGGTCCCTGTCCGATATTATAGACACTGGTACCCCATGCAACCTCACGATCTCCGATACATACAACTTAGCCAACTTCTGCAGCGAGAAATCCATACGAACTGGTAGAAAATGGGCAGTCTTCGTCAACCGATCCACTATTACCCAGACGAAATCTTTCTTAGTCGGTGATAAGGGTAACCCACTAACAAAATCCATCATTATCCGTTCCCATTTCCATAATGGAATCTTTACCGGTTGTAGCAATCCCAATGGCAATTGATGTTCCACCTTCACTTGCTGACACATCAAGCACCTACTCACAAAATTCGTAACCTCCCACTTCAACCCTAGCCACCAATACTACTCTCGTAGATCTCGATACATTTTATTTCCTCCGGGGTGCATAGCATAAGGGCTACTATGCGCCTCTCGCAGAATCATTTGCTCAAATCTGAATCCATGGGCATACAAACTCTTCCACGAAAACACAGCACTCCATCCTTACTCATTCCAAAATCCCCTATTACACCACTTTCAACTTGTTGAATTAAGGGACCCAGCTTTTCATCTGATAATTGCTTCTCCTTAATCTGACCCAACCACACAGGCTTCACCTGAAGTTTGGCTAGAAGACTACCATCTTCATACAGACTGAGGTGAGCAAACATCGCTCTCAAATCGATATTACCTTACGATTCAACGCGTCTGCTACGACGTTAGCCTTTCCAGGATGATACTCGATTGAGAAGTCATAATCCTTTAACAGCTCCACCCATCTCCGTTGTCTTAAGTTCAACTCCTTTTGGGTAAGGAGGTACTTAAGACTCTTATGGTCCGTATAAATGATCGACTTCTCACCATAGAGATAATGCCTCTAAATTTTTAAAGCAAAAACCACCGCAGCCAATTCTAAGTCATGAGTAGGATAGTTGACTTCGTGCGGCCTTAACTGACGAGATGCATAAGCCACCACCTTTCCACCTTGCATCAACACACATCCCAAGCCCATGTGTGACACATCGCAGTAAACAATAAACTCTTTTCTAGCCTCAGGTTGAATCAGTACTGGCGCTTCTGTCAAAATCTTCTTCAATTTCTCGAAACTCTCTTATTGTTTATCTGCCCACACAAATGGTACTCCCTTTCGCAATAGTTTAGTTAGGGGTGCAGCAATCAACGAAAACCCCTCAACAAAGTGTCTATAATAGCCAGCCAAACCTAAGAAACTTTGAATCTCAGCCACTGACTTCGGTGGTTTCCAATCCAACACAGCCTCTACCTTCCGAGGATCAACTTTGATTCCTTCGGCTGACACAACATGTCCTAAGAAAGTCACTTCCTTCAGCCAAAATTCACACTTACTGAATTTGGCATAAAGTTGCTTTTCTCGCAGTATTTGCAATACTATGTGCAAATGTGAGTCATGATCTTCTTCATTCCTCGAATATACCAAGATATCATCTATGAACACCACTACGAACCGGTCTAGATAGGGTTGAAAGACTCGATTCATCATGTCCATAAATGCAGCTGGTGCATTGGTCAAACCAAACGGCATCACCAAAAACTCATAATGTCCATAACGAGTTCAGAATGTCATCTTACGAATATCTGCCTCCTTAACCTTGAGTTGGTGATAACCCGATCTCAAATCTATCTTGGAGAAAACTGAAGCTCCTCTCAACTGATCAAACAGGTCATCTATTCTCGGCAATGGATACCTATTCTTGATCGTCAATTTATTCAACTGTCTATAATCAATGCACATACGCATCAACCCATCCTTCTTCTTGACAAACAAGACCAGTGCTCCCCACAGAGACACGCTCGGTCGAATAAATCCTCGATCCAACAATTCTTGAATTTGAGCCTTAAGCTCCGCTAACTCCTTCGACGCCATTCTATAAGGAGCAATAGACACCGGAGCCATTTCGGGCAAAAGCTCAATGCCAAACTCTACTTCCCGGTCTGGAGGTAAACCCAGAAGTTTCTCGGGGAAGACAACTGAATATTCTTTCACCGTTCTAACATCTTCCACCAATAATTCCTTGGCATCCAAAGCACTAATGAAGGCTAGGAACGCGCCACACCCTTTTCGCACCAACTTTTCTGCCTTTAAGGTAGATACCACATTTGCTAAATAGTTTCTCCGTTCGCCTATCATCACCACTTCTTTATCTTCCAAAGTCTTTATCGACACCCATTTTGCAGCACAATCCAAGTACGCACAGTGCTTCACCAACTAGTCCATGCCCAAAATAAGGTCGAACTCGCCGAAAGGCAGCTCCATCAAATCCACCAAAAATACTTCTTTTTGAATTTCTAAAGGTACGTCTCTATACAATTTATTCACGATCACAGACTGCCCTAAAGGATTGATTACTGTCATCTCTCTATCAGTAATCTCAGATCTAATATTCATATTTCATGATATAGCACTAGCAACATACAAGTGGGTAGACCCGATATCTATCAAAGCAGTAATAGGTACATCAAAGATGAAGAACGTACCGGTTATCACATCAGGTGCATCGCCATCCTCCCGATGCCGATCCGTATATACTAACCCCGATTGTCTCACCTCCGCATTACCTCTAAAGCCATTACCTCTACCCAGTGCACCTTGACCTCGTCCAGTGCCATTACCACCACGACCGGGTCCACGGCCCCTCGGTGGCTGTTGAGTGCCTCTAGCTGGCTGTGCATCAGGGTTACGAGCATCTTGAGTCGAAGCAGTCCATCGAGGATAATTCTTAAGCTGGTGGTCCTTAGAACCACATTCAAAACAACCACCGGTTCTCTTCCAACATTCCCCGGGGTGTCGTCTTCCACAGTCAGCACATGGTTGGATCTGGTTGGTAGCCACAGGTGCTCTAGCTTGAGCTGGCTCATCATTCCGAGGCCTCTTTTGGAACCTTTTAGTAGAACCCGAGTACTTAAAGTCCCTCTTGCCTCTGCCTCTTTCCCGGTTCTGACGTTTCGAGTTCTTAGCTTCTTCAGCTATCTTGGCTTTCTCCACAAGCGTGGCAAAAGTCCTTTCCTGTTGCGGGGCTATCAGAACCCACAACTCATCATTCAACCCATCCTCAAAGCGTACACAGCGCTCATGGTCGGTTGGCACTATTGTTCTAGCATAACGGTTCAAGCGTAGAAATTCTGACTCGTAAGCTGCCACCGTCTTATTTCCTTGAACAAGATTCAGGAATTCCTTCCTCCGGGCATCCACATAACTTGCCCCTACATACTTTCCTTGGAAAGCAGCTTTGAAGAAATCTCTAGTAACACGTTTAGCCTCGGTGCCTTCTCAAACAGTAAGCCACCATTGATACGCCTCGTCCCTCAACAAGGACACATCTCCTCTTAATTTCTACTCGACAGTACATTTCAGATCATCCATAATCCACTCCATAGCCTCGAGCCAATATTTCGCAACATTTGGGGCTACTCTAGAAATACCCCTAAAAGTCTCAGCACCATTTGATCTGAGTCGCTCCGATATTGACCCACGAGCTACTGGCACTGATCTAGCCCCAGCAACCCTTTCCAATACTCATAACATTGCTTGAGACAGAGCAATGTCTTCTCTCATACGGTCATGGGATCCATTTTCTGACACAGGTGATGCCGGTGCATCCATTTTTGGCATATGTCCCGATGTCTCAGACACGGCTCTAGCACCTCGGCCTCTACCACAGCCATGTCTACCACGTCCACGTCCTCTAGCACTCATGTTGACTAATTCGATTTAATCTGATTACAAGTTTTATGAATCAAAATACTATTTCAGTGTTTATTAACGATATTTTATGAGATATAAGAGATAGAGTTTGTTTTCGCAAACACATCCTATAGTCTCAATCTCTATAGTTTCAACACCTAAAACTAGAAGTTCTAGAGTGTTCCTATGATCATATCATAATAATAATTATTCAGTATATGAATACTTACTTGACTTGGTGCCGGATGCTCGTGGTGCCATACTACCTTTAACACATAAATTCTATAAATTCAAAATAGTTTTAAACGAAAATTATTGTTGAACCCAAACCACAGCTGAGTTTTGAAACTGGCTCTGATACCATAAAATGTAACACCCCAAACCCGGTCTATGCGTTAAGACCAGATTTGACATGTCACACAAATTGAACATACGTATAGTCTTTTAAAGATTCAAAGAAAATGAATTTTCAAGAAGATTTTGAAAAGGTGTTTATTGAAAATCGAGGTTGATTGTTAAATCTAATAATTTGAGACGTAAAATTTATAATTTAAAACCTAAGAAAAATTTATTTAATGTTCCGAATTTAAGAGAGTTCAAGAAATTTTGAAAACAAAGATTTTAAAATAATTGTTACAAAGAAACTTTTGAGTTAAAATATTTAAGAATGAAAACCCTTTTGCATGTTTATTTACGGAAAACATTTATTTCTATTTTAGAAAAATAAAATCCCACTTAAGTACTTTAAAGCATATCATAGAATCCATCCATAGGTAAAACATCCATAAAATTTAACCAGAGGCCTTATTACAACATAACTTAAATAGAAAATATTAAAAGTACTTTAAAGAAATTCAAAATTTAAATAACCCATTATTCGTAGTATGGTCTCCACTGAGTCGCCCTAAGCCCAAGCCTCAAATCACCGATCGTTACCGAGAAGGGTAAAGAAAATGGGGTGAGTTACTTAGAACTCAGTGTAACTCACTTACCATAGTCCTTGGGCCAAAACCATTTAAGCATTTATTTGGGCTAAGCCCATTACAAATATAACAATTTAACATGTATAGAATGCATGTGATATGCAATTCCCAAAACCAAACCTAAATTTCCATCCGCTACACACCACATGTACCAACCAGCACACCTGTGGGGAGCTTTAGTCACCCACCCCGCCAACACACCAAACTAGACATTAAGCCATAAATCAAACTGGGCATAAAGCCATATATCAAATTGGGCATAAAGCCATATATCAAACTGGGCATAAAGCCATCAGAATTTTGTAGCAAAGCTACCAGAACTTCTCTTCATCAAAATAGCCCAACCCATGCAATCATGTATATAATATGCATAACAATCCATTCATATAATTATTCCAACATAAGGCCCATTATAAAAGTTATTACAATCTGGCCCATTTCACATTTTGGCCCACATAATCTCATATCACATTTGGCCCATTTAGTAAATATCATATATGGCCCATTTATCAAATATCACATATGGCCCATTTATCAAAATCACATATGGCCCATTTATCAATATCACAAATGGCCCATTAATCAAATATCACATATGGCCCATTAAGTCACTTTTATCGATTTAGCCCATTAAGGGCAATTTCGTAATTTTCACAATCTTAATATCGATTTCATAGTTTTTACCATTAAAGTGTTAAATATACCATTTTACCCGATATAATCAACTTTTCCATTTTAATCTAGCTATTAATACGATGTGGTTATCTAACTTGCGAGATACGGTGTGAGATTACACACCTGATTACGGTGAGCTCTACACTTTCCTAATCGTCGACACCTAGAAATGTTATAACGCTCGATTAGAACACTTAACACTTAAAATAAATCTATTCTAAGATAAGCGGTCCAGATTTTTACCCTCAAAAACTCGAACAACTACTATTTTTCGATTCTCCCCGGTTGACGGTTCACAACCCGGTGGAAAATCTCGGATTACCGAAACAACCCTTCACTTGAATCTAGAGGGAATAGCGAATTCACCCCTCTTTCGATCACTATTCACCACCCTTTTTTATCCTATCTTGCTTGCCTCCATTGACAAAAGAATATTAGTCCAACTAATATTTCAAAAATTAAGACGATTGATTTTAAGGGGCGAAATCGGCTTACCACGAAATCCTTACGTTCAAAGGATGAAAATCAAGCGATAGCGTCCCTAAAGTAACATCGATTAGTAAACCCCATCATTAACGAAATAATGAGTAAAATGGAATCCTTGATAGAAACCCTTACCTTAAAACTTTGGACCGAATCCTAGCGATTCACGATGATTTCGACACTCCAAGTTTGACCTTCCACTAAGTTTCTATAATGGAGAAAAGATTTGAATGAGATATGGTGTGATAATGATCTCGATCCAAAAAGACCATCCCACACCAACATGTAAATTTGGCACAAAGGAAAAGGGAAAAAAACAAAAATACTAAAGTATTATACTAGCCACTTACTGAGTGATCAAAGTGTGAGAAGAAAAGAATGAAATGATTTGAGAAGAAGATAAGTGTAGTAAAATATTCGGCTATGAAGAAAAAAATTGAAGGAGATGGTGTTAGCAACATTCAGCCATGGAGGAAAAGAAAAGGGAGAAAATGTTGGATAGATTTTGTAAGAAGAAGGAGATGAAGTAAAGGTATAGGACAATTAGGTGTTTCAGTTTTGATTCATTTCAAGAATGAAAGATGAACAAAGAGAGGGGTTTGAGGCTAGAGAGCATTCGGCAATAGAGAAAGAAAAGAAAAAGAAAATGGCCTTCCAAGGTGTTATGGTTTCGGCACTAGGAAGAAATGACTTGAAAGAATAGGCAAAATAAGACTAAAATGGTCAAAAATATGAATAACTAAAAGAAAACAAAAGATGCTTACCTAATGCTCAAAGTGCATTCGGCTAGGGAGAGAAAAGATGAAGAGAAAATGTTTTGAGAGAAAACAAAAATGACCAAAAAGAAATGTGCCCAACAAGCACCTATCCTTACTCAAAAGTCTTCAAAAATTCGGCTACCCCCCCTTAGCCCTTAAAACCATCCAAGTTCATGGACACAAGGTCAAAGTTTGGCCAATCCAAACTTTCCAAAACATCCTCCTTGTAAAGTGCCTTGTGTTCCCCCTACATACCATAACCTCATGATTCCCTACCTTAAGTTTACACTTGCCTTTTTCCCTTAGCCACCTTTCCAAAAAAAAAAAATAAAGTCTAAGCTACCATAAATACTAGCTTGACCGACACTATGAAGATGGGAAGCAAAAAATAAAAATTTCACATGCATAACAAGGGATTTGAACCTCTTCCCTCAAGCAAACAGTCATGGCGCCATATCCCCTTTACTACTTGCTCATCTTATCCTAACTTAAACCTCTTAATTACCTTAAGCATTAAGGTTACTTGATCCACTTCAATAAAGTACTATTTACCAAAATTTATTCCAAAATCCAATTAAATCCCGAGCCTTCTCAAGACTATTAAAACACACACATTGAATCATTTCACTAGCTAAGCACCAAAATTATGCAACATATCGATTCTCAATCAAATTTTTTTTTTAGGATGTTACAACCAATATTTAATATTCAATTGTCACAAAATTCACATTTCAATATCAATCAATAATTTCCTGCATCACAAATTCATACAATCTCAATTCAATATCAAGCTAATAATAAACAAAACTCACCTTAATTACTTACCATACACATTAATTTAAAAATATATCAAATAAAAATTACTATATTCATATTATAGAAATACAAACTGTAATTCTCGAGTTACTCCTCGTCAACTTTCTCCTTTCCTTTCTTAGCTGATGTCTTCGACACAATGCTAGCTACGGAAATTAAAATAATAATGCTAGCTACGGAAATTAAAATAATTTAAAATCATCAATAAACACAATTTCACATTGAATATTTCAATTTATATACAACTTTTGTCTAAATTCTAATTTAATCTTTAACTAAACTAACTTTATTTTTACAAAACTAATTCCATATCTCATTCAAATTTCCACTTTAAACTAATTTCAACTCTCTAATTTCACCATAAAACCCTAATTTTGAAATTCTTTCAATTTAGTCTATACTATTCAAAACTTATGATTTATTTTACAATTCAATCCCTATTTCACTTCTAACTTGAAATTCTATCAATTTAACCCCTAATTCTTCAAATTGTTCAACATGAATAACATCTAAAAAACTACCATCTTTTAAAATTTCAACATAAATCAAATAGTATTTGTCTCTAGGATTCCAAAAATATCAAATTTTCAAAAAAAAAGGGGGCTAAATTGACTTACCAATTAAACCTTTAAACTTGAAACCCTAAATTTCCCTTTTCTCTCTTTTCTCATTTCTTTCTTTCCTATTTCGTTTCACTCTCTGTTTCTTTTTCTATCTTTTGTTTCTTTTAGTTTATTTGTTTTATGTTTAGTTATATTATTATATTGTAATATATATTACTTAAATAATAAGTAAATACATATATGTATTACAAATGTACATATGTATTTATTTCACATATACATTATTATTACCACACAATTATCATAATTTAATTTAATTTAATTTATTTACTTTATTTAATTAATATATAATAATAATAATATAATAATATAATATTGACTTAAATTATAAGTAAATATATAATAATTACTAATATATGTATATTATTTGTACACATGGAAATTAATTTTACCACACACATGTCAATTTTATGGTTTAATTGCTTATTTAGTCCCTTAAATTTTCTCTATTCTATAATTCAACTTTTACCCTATATTCAATCTAGTCCTTATACCCAATTACTCATAATTTAAACAAATTCACTTATTCAAAACATAATTAACCACACAACTAACTTCGTAAATATTTTTAATAAATATTTACAAATCCGTTTTTCAAAAATGGAGACCCAAAAATACACTTTTCGTTTACCCGTAAATTTCGAGTCATTACAATTGGCATTGATAAAGAACAAACAATTCCTGCTTTGGATATTTATGATCCTAGAAATTGGGCTAATCTTGATAATAAAAGAAGATACATTTTAGTTGAAAAGGGCCCTATAAGAGAAATGAATCTTGATTTTCCTCTCGATAATAATAATAGGCATTTTTCATATGCTTATTTTTCTAGGGGGTTGAGCAATGGTGAGATTAGCAATAGAAAATGGTTGGTTTATTCCAAACATGTTGACAAAGTGTTTTTTTTTTTTTGTTGTAAGTTATTCAAATCTATAGTAACAAAAGTTTGTTAGCAAATGATGGTTTAAATGATTGGAGGCATATTAGTGAGAGGATCAAACAACATGAAAGCAATGTTGAGCATATGACTAATATGAATACTTGGAACTAAATGAGAGTAAGGTTGGATAAAAATGAAACAATTTATAAAAGCTTTCAAAACAAATTATGAAAGAGAATGAGCGATGGAGACAAGTTTTACTTAAAATATTTTCAATTGTGAAATGTCTTGCTACTCATAATTTGGTTTTTCAAAGATCCAATGAAAAACTCTATCAAGATAGCAATGGTAATTTCCTAAGGTTGATTGAAATGATTGAAAAGTTTGATGTGATAATGCAAGATCATGTTAGACGTATTCAAAACCATGAAATTCATTATCATTATCTTGGGCTTAAAATTCAAAATGAGTTTATTTCCCTTTTGGTTGATAGTGTTAAAAGTTCTATAATTAATATCATCAAATAGACAAAATATTTTTCTATAATTCTTGATTGTACCGTGGATATTGGTCATCAAGAACAAATGACTCTAATAGTACGACGTGTGAATATCTCAACTAATAAAATAAAAATTGAAGAGTACTTTTTAGAGTTTTTGAAAGTAGATGCTACATTTGGATTGAGACTTTTTAATAAATTACAAGATGTTTTGAAGTCTCTTGATCTTAATGTTGATGATGTAAGGGGTCAGAGTTATGATAATGACTCCAATATGAAAGGGAAGCACCAAGGTGTTCAAAAGTGATTTCTTGAAATAAACCCAAGAGCATTATATATGCCTTGTGCTTGTCATAGTCTGAATCTTACTCTTAGTGATATGTCATATTCTTGCATTAGAACTATTTCATTTTTTAGAATTTTTCAACACAAATATTCATTATTTTGGGGTTCTACAAAAAGATGGAAAATTTTGCTTGACAATATCCTTGAATTATCTGTGAAATTTTTATCTAATACTCATTGAGAAAGTCGAATTAAAAGTGTTAAAGCTATTAGGTTTCAAACTCCCCAAATAAGATTGGCTTTGAAGAAATTATATGAATCTTGTGATGATGCAAAGTCAAAGAATGAAGCGGAGAGTTTGGTCAATGCACTTGAAAGTTTTTTTGCTATAAATATGGTGAGCAAGAAATTACAATCTAAGTCTATGTGCATTGACACCACCATAAAGCAATTAGAAGGTGTATTATCATATTTTGAAAAGTATAGAGATGAAGGTGTTACTTCTAGTATGAATATTGCTAAAATATTGCACTTGATATGAATATAGAGCCTACCCTTCCAACAAAGTGTTGTGTTAATAAATAAATAACAATTTGATGAGAATAACCATGAGGATGAAGAAATTTAGTCGGCTGATGAATTATTTAGATTTGATTATTATTTTTAGTTATTATAAACATGTCAATTACTTCTTTGAAGAGCATATTTGAGCAACTAAAAACATTTGAAAGTATTTTTGGGTTTTTGTTTGATTCAAACAAGTTAAAGTCATTGGATGAAAATGAATTGAGAGAATGTTGTGCTACTTTTCACTCTACTTTTTCTCATGGTGATTCATCACATGTTGATTTAAATGAACTTTTCTCTTAATTGAAATTGTTGCAATTTACTTTACCGAATGAATTAACTTCAGCCACTAAAATTCTTGAGTTTCTCAAATTTGCATATTACTATTAGAATGTTTCAATCGCTTATAGAATTATTTTAACGGTCCTTGTGACTATGGCATCAGCTGAAAGAAGTTTTTTGAAGCTAAAGTTAATCAAAACCTACTTGAGGTCGTCAATGTCACAAGAACGGTTGAATGGTCTGGCAATTTTATTAATAGAGAAGGATTTTTTGGAAAACATTGATGTTGATGTTATCATTAATGATTTTACATCTCAAAATGCTCGCAGAACCCATTTTTTTATGATTTTTTGTTGTTTTTGTAGTTGATGACATAGGAGTAGGTTGAATGAAAATGTTGTGTTTTTATTTTGTTAAAAAATATATTATTCGCTTAATTTCATAAAACATATTATTTTAATGAAATCACTAGTATATGATTTTATTTTATTGTATTATGTTTTATATATTTTTTTAAAAGAGCCCGATTTATTGTTTCGCCTAAAGCCCCAAAAATGTCAAGAACGGACCTGTAACCATCTTGGTAAGCAAACAATTGTCAATGCAACTAAACCTCTAACTTATTATAAAAAAAAAAAAAACCATAACTCAAACATATTCCCAATATAATTTAAAACAAACTAGAAATTGTTTCACACATATATAGAAATAATGTATTTAGAATACATGTATATGCTTAAGAATATCACATAATAAATAATGAAACTTAATGTTTGAAACTATAATAATAAAAGATGCAATATCTATAGAATTAAATTTAAAAAGTTAGTTTAAATTGTGAGTAAAAAGAAATTTAAATAGGTAAATACATCAGATTAAGAATATTAAATGCACTCAAATTGTAACGCCTTGAATTTTGGGCCAAGAAGTTTTGGGTTTTGAGTGTAGTGACAGCAAGGAGGTTGCACACATAAGTTAAGTTGTGCAGTTTAGTGTCGAATGGGCCTGCTGGTCTAGAGGTTGAGAGAGTGGTAGGGAACCTTATGGTTCGGGTTCGAGTCTTAGTGTGAACATTAGTAGGTACTTTATTTTGTTTTGATTTTAGTTAATAATTATAAATATTTAAAATTATTAAATTATTAGTTTTTTAAAAGGAACTGAATTTATTTTTTCTTTTCTTTTTAATATTTTTTGGCTTTTCTGTGTTCACGTTCTCATTTCCTCCCCTCTCTTCTACTTTATAAATATTCTTAAAACGGTTAGTTTGTGTGTAACATCCTAAAATTAGAGGTTTTGCATTTTGCACTATCTCATGCATGTGGCTAGCTATGCTTGTGATTTTGGTGTGTTTTGGGGTCTTGGGGAGGCTTGGGTTTGAGCCAGGGCTTTAGGAAAATTTTACTTTTTAGGGCACTTTAGTGGGAGAGCTTAGGGAAGTAGGCCTTAAGGGCAATTATGTGCATTTGATGACAAGAAAGGAGCTCTTGGTGGAGTGGGGTTGGCGTCACTTGTAGGAGCAGAGAGGGAGGAGTTCGAATCCCATTTGCTGCACTTGGGAGTTTAATTTTTGGTCCTCAACAAGGAGGAGGTGGCTTTCAGCTGGGACTCTACCATGATGGTTGTGGAAGGAGTTAACAAATTCAAATGGGTGGACATGAGGAGCTTGGGGGGTTTGAATTGGTCAAATAATTCAAATTGGTGGATGGAGAGGACTTGGTGGAGCAAATCTAGGAGCAATTCAAGGAAGTGGGGAGGTGGAGTGAGAGTTGGCTGAATAATGGAGATGTGGAGGGGTTAATTTCGGCTATAGGGTGTGTAGCAAGGAGAATTCGGCATTAGTGAGAGGAGAGCAAAACCGAACCTTTTAGTGTTGTGCTGAAATTCTCTGTGCAGTCTTAGTTGTTCTTTTACATTTTTGGCAGTTGATACTCTATATTTCAGGTGCCCTTTTTGGTCATTAATTCTTCTTTTGTTGAACATTTTATTTTCTCTGTTGCCTCTCTTATTGCCGAAACCCCAACCCTTCATTTGTTTCCTTTTCTTTTCTCTGTGAAAACACTCCTTTTTGACCATTGTGATTGCTGAAATACCATAGCCGAAACCTTGCAACTTCTAATCTCTTTCTCTCCATTTGTTCTTTCATTTGGATGTTAGCCGAACCTAAGTTGCTCACTTCCATCACTTTTCTTTTGTTTTTCTCTTGTTCTACTCAAAGCCGAAACCCCTCTTGTGTCAAAATAAACCCGTATCTCTCATTTTTTGTTGAAAGCCGAAGCATCAAGAAGCATCCCTATTGGTTTGTCGAAAGTCCCTTCTCAATCGATTTTGTTTGTGCAAGGTAACGGGTTCTCTTTTCTTATGATCTTCTCTTCTCTTTTTGAAGGATCGAAGCAATCATCCTCTTTTTTTCTTCTTTCTATGCCGAATATTAGTACTCCCTTCACTTTGAAGCGTGTTCATTCATTCGTAGGAAGCCAGAACTCTTGTTAATAGTGGCCGAATCTAGGACATCTTGGTAAGTTGGTGTTGGCCGAATTTGGGTAATGGAAACTCTTTCGATTCTTTCTCTATTTTTTGGTCAGTTGTGATCATAGCCGAAATGGCTTTTTTTTTTCTTAATGATAGTTGCAACTAATCTCTTCTTCTCTCCTCTTAACGTGGCATGTAGGCATCGGATCAGAATCTATAGCCAAGTCTATCTGTGTACGGTTCATTCTTTGACCAAGGTAAGGGGTTCTCTTGATTTCAGTTTATCTATTCCCTTTTCTCTTTCATTGCCTTAACCCAATCTTTTTATAAGACAACCATCATTCTCTTTGAAAGTTCTGTACTGATCACGATTCTCTTCATGGATGCAAGTGCTAGTCAAACCGAGGAGGGGAGTGGACTTGTAGTCTCTACTCCTAAGTTCAAACGACGTGCTGTGTCGACGGTTCGAGACTTTTTGTCAGGTTGTGGTAGAGAGTCGACGTCTGTTTGGGATAGATAGATCGCTGTTATTCCTGCTAGTGAGAGGGTCGACGATCTAGAACGTCTAGTTCTTCGCGTAATCAGGTGTGTAATTCTCACACCTTCAATTGTATGATTAGTAACAATTATATGTATTGCTTAAAAGCTAAAATAACGGTAACGGTTACTGAGTTACCCATAGGGGTAATATTGGAGATACCAGGTTAGTAACCTATTTGGATATGGCATTTTAATACCTTAGCATGAGTTTATGGATGCTCTGATTAATCAAATTACGATGACATATGTTGCATTCATTATATTATGATTATATGTTTGCATGGGATTGGGATATGCTAATGATTAAAAAGGGGTAGTGTTTTTCAGTGGTTTGGTACCACATATATCGGTGACTTGGTCACATCATTACAGTGGTTTGGTACCACATATATCGGTGACTCACACACTATATCGACTTTGAGCAAGATGATCACAAGATGACCGCCAATGAGGAGTGTAGCGGATGGAGGGTTGATTGTAGAAATCCCCACAGGTGTTTTGAGGTTGGACTTATGGAGCAGTGTGTAGCGAATGGAATACTAGGTTGGATTGGGTTGCATTGCATCCACTTTTTGATATGCCATAGGGCTACTACGCAATTCGATTTATATGGGCTTCGGCTAGATATGTTACTGTGAGGGCTATGGCCCAATCTGTTCTTGTGAGCTTAGACCCGTTATCATTCGTAAGGGGAAATGCAAACTGAGTTCTTGTAACTCACCCCTCTGCTTAATTTTGCAGGTAATCCCTAGTACGAGGATTTGGAGTCGAGGTGGACTCTGAGGTGGCCATGTGCATTTCTTTCATAAATTTCATTTCTTTACATTAACTTACTTTTAACTTGGGAATATTTTATGTAATAAGGCCTCTGGGATTTTAATTTGGGTTTTATTTTAATGCGGTTATTATTATATTATGGAATGTTAAACACAGAGTTTTTCCCAAAAATATAATAAACATTTTCCAAAATATTAACAAACGGATAACTAGCGTAATAATAACTAAACTCGGGTATTTGTTTAGAACTACAAACACTATTTTTAAAATGTCTCACTTCAGAATACCACTAGTTTCGATTTTCGTATCACGAAACCTGTTCTCGACCTTTATGGTTATTCAAAAAATTATTGCAAGGAAACCTTAAAACTAAATGTGATTTTCAAATGGAAACAAAACCTGAAATTTTAAACGATCACGTAGTTTTTCAATAACCTTTCCATGTGACATACCAGATTCGATCGTAGTGTTTAGGCTGAGTTTGGGGTATTCCAATTGTGGTATCAGAGCCTGGTTGCAAAACTCGGCTGTGAAATGGGTTCAAAAACGCTTTTCTAAAATTGGTTTGAAAGTTGGTTTAGAAAAAAATATATGTCTTCCTGCAAGTATGGCACACCGAGTCTCCGGCCCAAATTCACACTGTAAGTCTTCTGATTCTGTTTAATTTTTATTGTATTGTGATTGCTAGTTATAAGTGATAAAATTTTAGAGATCAAGACCTCTAGAAATGCGAATTGCGAAAACTACTTTTAAATCTATATTCATATGATATTCGTTAATAAACAGTGGAATAATGTATTAATTCATAAAATTTTTAATCAGATTAAGGCGATTCTGTAATCATGAGCACTAGAGGACGTGGATATGGTACTCGCGGCTGTGGTAGAGGCTGGGGTGTGGAGGCTGAACCCTCAAAATCAGGGCATGGTCCGGAAGGCGAAGTGCCAGCATCACCAGTAGCGGAAGCATGGTCTCAAGACTGATCTGGAGGGGACGATGCTTTGTCCCAAGTTATGTCATGAGTGTTGGAACGGTTGTTGGGCAAGCATTGGATCGATATCCTAGAAATCTATCCCCGAGGGACTCGGGCAAACATTTGAGATATTTAGGGTATTTTCGGCGGGCCCCTAACGTAGCCGAGTATTGGCCGGAAGCGACCAAGCTAATCATGGACGATCTAGATCAGATCGCAGAGGAGAAGTTGAAGGGAGCGGTGTCTCTGTAATACCCTAAACCCGGCCCATTAGTCCTGACCGGATCTGGTATGTCACGGAGTAATTAATTTGAATCATGTTGAGTGTCTGGTGAAAACTTGTTAAAATGAGGCTAAGGTTTTAAATCGGGTTTGACAAAACACAGTCGGGATTATTTTTATAAACATGGTTGGGTTGATACATCCTTTGAAAACATTTGATCATGTATAATTTTAAAATCGTCAAAGTTATAGTTGACTCAATTTATTTTTGCTACCCGATGGTAACATCGTTGAAACACCTGTAAAAGTTATTAAGTTTGGAAAAGATTACTTTTATTCGATTCACTTATCATTTATAAATTTCATTTATGACTTAAGTAAAATAAAACAAGTATATAAACATCCAAATAATAAATAGCGGCCTTATTACAACCCAAAATAAAAACTTAGAAAAGAAAATAAATAAATTTAACGATAGTAAATTGAATTCGAATCCATCGAATTAGCATGGCCGCCTCGAGTCCTCTCCGGCTCCATCTCCGCGATCTACTCATCTGCAAAATAGTATGGGAAGGGGTGAGTCACCAAGACTCAGTGTGTAAATCCCCCACCCGAAAAATACAACTTATATACAATTTATTAATAATCATGCAAATATGCAACCCCACTAACCATCCGTACTCCTTAACTACCCCGTGTGGTCAAAACCACTGGTGGTCAAAACCACTGGTGACTAGTGTCACAATTTAAATGATGGGGCCAACCCATCGTGTGGTCAAAACCACTGATGACCATAGGTCACAAAATATCATAATGTGGTCAAAACCCTTTGGTGGTACCAAACCACCGGGACTTAGTCACAATTATCATCGGTGTGGTCAAAACCACTGGTGACTGAAGTCACATTAAATCTGATGGGGCCAACCCATCTTGTGGTCAAAACCACTGGTGACAGTCCATAAGATCATCCCCCTCCTCTCATCAATCCCACCATTATCATGCTTACATAATAATTATCATATATCCATATATCATGTATAGCATAGCATTTAATAGCATGTGATGGCAAACTCAATCATATATCATAGACAAAGTAATAGGGGACTTACCCGGAATCCATGCTTTAAGCCCACAAGCAAATCACTACTATAATTATTAACAAGGCAACAATATAGCAAAGCTTATTAATAAAGTGTGTAAAGAGTTTACACACCTGTTACTAACGCATATCCTAGATCCCGAAGATTCGGTCTACGATGCTAGATCTCTTGACCTATATTCGGCCAACAACCAAGTTAGTGACATAGGCTTATTTGGCTAAACTAATAATCCTTTGTTTGCAAGAATCAATTGTACCAAAAGTATGGCCTTTGGTACCGAAATGCAATTAACCTCTACCAAACTTACCGAAATCCCGAATTTGTCACTTGAGTCTTCGAGATCCCTACCAAAACACATGTTAAAATTGACTTGCACACTTATACAAAATTAAGGCCTATGGCCGAATGTTACTTACCACCCTATCTTAGGAAAACAAATCCCGAAAGCTTCCTTCAATCGGCTATGGCTTCCCTACAATTGGCTTTTATCACTTTATTAGAGAACTTAAAGGCCATACGGCCAAAACATAAATCCCGGAAGGGGAAAAAGAGTTGTCGCACCCTTACCTTAAAGATGGATTCGGCAAGTCACACCAATATTCGGCACCCCTAATTGATGTCAATAGCTTTCGGCTCCTTCAAAGAACAAGAACGGGGTTTTAATACTAAGATTTAGAATGAAGAAAGAAGAGTAGTAAAGTTTAGTCACTACACAAAATCGGTCAAGGGAAGAAAAGATTACCCTTACCAAACTATTGAAATCGGCAGCACCTTAGTTAGGGAGGATTCGGCCAAACACAAGATGGAAGGGCTGGAATTCCTCGAGTGGAAGAGGGGTAGATTCGGCTAATAGGAATAAGAAAAAGAAGCTGGAAATTTTGAACAATTTTGGCAATGTATCAAGGAGAATTCGGCCAGCACTATTGAAAAGAGAAAAAAGAAAAGAACTTGATGAATTTTTGGCACTTCTTTGCTATACAAAACCGAATATGGATGGCCTCCCAAGGAGTCCCATATTCGGCCAACACCCCTCCCTTTTGGGATAATTCCAGCCTTTAATTATCAAAATAAAGCATGGTTTATCTTTCATCTTTATCTCCTAGCCACTCTTCAACAATTAAAATGAAAATAAACTTCTTAACACTTACCCTCCACCAAAAAAATATGCAAAAATGTAAGCCTATCCTCATCACTTTAAGAGTCCAAAATCAAGCCATTACTCCCATTCCCTAACGCCACTGTGAAAAAAAATAAAAGCAATTGTCGCTCCCTAGGTTCGAACACAGGACCTAAAGGAGCAGCTGCTGCAGCCTCTTTTCAACGCCCATGCCATTCCTCCCAATTGACTTTCATGTCATAAAACCTCACCTTTTAATTATAAGACCTTCCTAGGCCGATCACCCCAAAAATAAAATGCCAAAACGCCACTCCCAAGACTCGAACCTATGACTAAAGCTAATTTGCTCCTCCAACCCTTAAGTGGCGCATGAAAGCCACTTAGCCAATTAGTTCTTTATGACATGCTTCACCCAAAATTTTACTTAACCCCTATCTCACCTAGCTCCCTTCTCTTAAACACTTAAAAGAATTTTTTAGTTCTAAATCGACCTAGTTCGGGTTATGACTAGACCCTAAAATATGTCTAGCAAACATAGAATTCATTTCTTCAAGCACACACATGAATAAAATTAAATTTTTAACAACCCCTAATTTAGGATGTTACAGTTCTACCCCCCTTAAAAAGAATTTGACCTCGAAATTACGGATCAAGAGTTGGGGTATTGTCGCCGATTACATCCTCGGGTTCCCATGTGGCCTCCTCCGTACCATGGTTTCGCCATAACACCTTCACCAAAGGCACTGACTTCCTACGTAGAACTTTGACATCTCGATCCAGGATTTGTACCGGCTCCTCCTCGAAAGACAAGTCCGAGTTCACTTCAATTTCCGCTACCGACACTACGAGTGAGGGATCTGATCGATAGCGCCTCAGCATCGAAACATGGAAGACATCATGGATCTGGCTCAGTTCTGCTGGCAACTCAAGCTGGTAAGCTACCGGTCCCACGCGTTTCAACACCGTGTACGGTCCGATGAATCTAGGGCTTAGCTTGTCCTTCCGGCCAAACCTCAGCACCTTCTTCCAAGGGGATACCATCAAGAAAACCTTATCACCCACCGCATACTCAACATCTCTACATTTTAGATCGGCGTAGGATTTCTGCCTATCTGACGCCTCCATAAGACGAGCCCGAATTACTCTAACTTTATCCTCCGTCTCCGCTACTAACTCTGGACCCAACATCTGACGTTCTCCTAGTTCCGTCCAACATGTAGGAGTACGGCATTTTCGACCATACAGCACCTCATATGGTGCCATCTGAATACTCACTTGATAACTATTGTTATAAGCGAACTTTGCCAAAGGTAGGTACTCCTCCCAACTACCACGGAAGTCCAAAACACAGCCCCTTAACATTTCTTCCAATATTTGGATAACCCTCTCAGATTGTCCATCAGACTGTGGGTGAAAAGTCGTGCTAAAATTCAACTTCGTGCCTAACTCCTGATGTAAGGCCTTCCAGAATCTCGGCGTAAACCGAGGATCCCGATCCGAGATAATGGACACAGGTACCCCATGCAACTATACTATCTCTGCGATGTACAACTTGGCTAATATTTGAAGCGAGCAGTCAACCCTTACCGGTATGAAATGGGCCGACTTAGTCAACCGGTCTACTACCACCAAAACTGTATCTTTCTTACTCGGTGTAAGGGGAAGCCCACTTACGAAATCCATAGTAATCTCCTCCCACTTCCACTGTGGGACCTTTACTGGCTGTAACAGCCCCGATGGCAATTGATGCTTAGCCTTAACTTGCTGGCATGTCAGACACTTGCCTACCAACTCGATTACTTCCCGCTTAAGACCCGGCCACCAAAACTGCTCCCTTAAATCTCGATACATCTTGCTGCTTCCCGGGTACATAGCGTACGCACTGCTATGAGCTTCTTTAAGGATTCACTGCCTCAACTCATCATCCTTAGGCATGCATACTCTCCCCTGAAAGTACAACACTCCGTCACTGCCCAAACTGAAACCTTCGGCCTCACCATTCTGTACTTGCAACCTTTGAGTATTTAAAGCTTCATCAGTCATCTGCCTTTCTTTTACCTCATTTATCCAAGACGGCTTCACTTGCAATTCCGCCAAAAGGCTCCCATCCTCATAGAGACTTAGGTGAGTAAACATTGCTCGCAAATTCGCTACCACCTTTCTGCTCAATGCATCAGCTACCACATTAGCCTTCCCTGAATGGTATTCGATTGAGCAGTCGTAGTCCTTTAACAACTCAATCCACCTCCGCTGCCTCAGATTTAAATCTTTCTGAGTCAGGAGGTACTTCAGACTCTTGTGATCTGTGTACACTACCGACTTCTCTCCATACAGATAGTGCCTCCAGGTTTTCAAGGCAAAAACCACAGCAGCCAATTCCAAGTCATGTGTCAGGTAGTTAGCTTCGTGAGGCCTCAATTGCCGTGACGCATAAGCGACCACCTTCCCTTCTTGCATCAACACATACCCTAAACCAGTATGTGATGCATCGCAATATACAGCGAACTTCTTTCCTACCTCAAGCTGAATTAAGACCGGTGCTTCTATCAGAATCCTCTTCAGCTTATCAAAACTCTCTTGCTGCTTCTCAGACCACACAAACGGAACCCCTTTTCTCAACAGCTTAGTCAACGGTGCTGCGATTAAGGAGAAATTTTCCACGAATCTCCTATAATATCCTGCCAACCCCAGAAAACTCCAAATTTTCGTAACAGACTTGGGTGGTTTCCACTCTAATACCGCCTCAATCTTACGGGGATCCACTCTAATACCCTCGATGAAACAAAATACCCTAGAAAGGTTACCTCCTTGAGCCAGAACTCACATTTGCTAAATTTAGCGTACAGCTGTTTCTCCCTTAGAACTTGTAGAACCACATGAAGATGTGCGTCATGCTCCTCCTCCGACTTCGAGTACACCAAATGTCGTCTATGAAGACCACGACGAACCGATCCAGATAGGGTTGGAAAACCCAGTTCATCATGTCCATAAACGCGATCGGTGTATTTGTCAAACCAAAAGGCATTACCAGAAACTCGTAGTGGCCATACCGAGTACGGAATGCCGTCTTGTGGATCAGCCTCCTTCACCTTAAGCTGATGGTACCTTGACCTAAGGTCAATCTTAAAGAACACCGATACTCCTTTGAGTTGATCGAACAGATCATCAATCCTGGGCAAAGGATACCGATTCTTTGTTGTCAACTTGTTCAGTTGTCGATAGTCTATACACATCCTCATTGACCCATCCTTCTTCTTGACAAACAGCACTGGAGCTCCCTAAGGCAATACACTTGGTCGGATGAACCCTCTATCCAACAATTCCTGAATCTGCGCCTTCAACTCCACCAATTCTTTCGGCGCCATCCGATACGGAGTTATAGATACAGGCGCGGTTCTGGGTAACAGAACTATACCAAATTCAACCTCGCGGTCTGGAGGTAGACCCGGAAGTTCCTCTGGAAATACGTCCACATAGTCTCTTACGGTCCGAACATCTCCCACAACAACATCCTTAGCTTCCAAGGCACGGACATGCACCATATAAGCTTCACAACCCTTCCTAACCATCCTTTCCGCCTTTAATGCCGAAACCAAATTAGATAGGTAATCTCTCCTTTTACCTATCATCACCACCTCATCACCTTCCACTGTCTTTATTACCATGCGCTTAGCTGCGCAATCCAGGCTAGCCTGATACTTCACCAGCCAATCCATCCCGAGGATTAGGTCGAACTCCCGGAACGGTAGTTCCATCAAGTCTACCAAGAACACGACCCCTTGGAGTTCTAGGGGTACATTCCTATAGAGTTTACTTACTTCTACAGAGTGACCTAGGGGGCTTAATACAGTCATCTTCCTACAAGTAAGCTCAGAGTCTAGATGCAGAGTTTCCACTACGCTACTAGCAATGTATGAGTGGGTTGAGCCAATGTCAATCAAAGTATTATAGGGCACACCAAAGATCAAGAACATACCGGTTATGACATCCGGTACGTCGCCCTCCTCTTGACGCCTCATGACATAGATTAGACCAGGTTGCCTAGCCTCAGTACCACCGGTACCTCCCCTCGGTGCCCTACGACCTCTGCCAGCACCATTACCTCCTCTTCCTACACCACAACCCCTTGCTGGTTGTTGATTATCCCTTCTATTCGGTACACGATCCTGACCCTCTTATCTCAGTCTAGCTACCTTTTTCGGGCAGTCTCTAACTCGATGCTCTAAGGACCCACACTCGAAGCATCCCGATTACCATTCCAACACTCCCCCGTGTGAGACTTGCCACACCGAGCACACCGTGGCAGCCATTGAGGATTAGCAGCAGCAGCAGGCCTAGCAGCTTGATCCGACCCACCAAACCTCGTTCTCTTCTGCTGATTACTAGAGAACCTTAAAGATCCAGAGCTCCTCTTATTCCAACTCCTATCTTGATTCTGTCTAACCGACTGTCTTACCCCTTCAGCAACCTTAGATTTCTCCACTAGGATAGCGAACTCCCGTTCCTGTTGTGGAGCTATCATCATCCTCAGCTCATCTCTCAGCCCATCCTCGAATCTAACACAGCGTTCATGCTCGATACCCATAATACCACGAGCATACCTACTCACCCGGAGGAATTCAGCCTCATACTCCGCCATTGTCTTATTGCCTTGAACCAAGTTCAAGAAAGCCTTCCACTGTGCATCCACGTAGCTAGTTCCGATATACTTCTTTTGATAGGCATCCCTGAAGAATTCCCAGGTGAGATTTTTTGCCACCGTTCCATCTCTCACAGTGAGCCACCACTGGTATGACTCATCCCGAAGCAGAGAGATGATACCCTTCAACTTCTCCTCAGCTGTGAAATCCAGGTCGCCCATAATCCTTTCGGTAGATTCTAACCAATATTTTGCCGCACTGGGTGCCACTCCAGAAACTCCTCTAAATACTTCTGCTCCGTTAGCCCGGAGTCGTTCAACCACTAATTTACGGGCTCCCGCGCCCGCGCCTGCCTCGGCAACTCGATCCAACACTCGTAGCACCGCTTGGGATACTACGTCGTTACCACCAGTCTGATCTTGAAACTCAATTTTTGCCGCCGACAGATCCGGTATCTCATTCCCAGACCCATGACCAGACCCTGCTGGCTCCGACAAGGTCATCCTACCTCTACCACGGCCACGGGGCAGACGTCCACGACCTCTTGTACTCATTACTCTCGTTTGCATTTATCTGTTTAAGAATTTTATGCATTAGTACCTTTGTTTCACTTGATTATCCGCGAAGAAATTTTATGATAGGAGTTTTAGGAGTGGTTCTTTCAGATCATACATGCACAAATTCTTCTATTCATTCATTCAAAGAGACGTTGTAGTTTTCATTGTGATTATTTTTCCACTACCCGTGGGTATTTTCGTAATTTATCCTACAGGGGTATTTTTGTAATTTTTCAAAAATAAAAGTTCTCAGATGATTTTGTCAAAAAGTATTTTGGAACTCTTAAATTCTCAGGGTATTTTGAAAATTTTTGAAATTCGGGGGTATTTCGGTAATTTTGGACCTCAAGGGTATTTCGGTAATTTTTCACAAATCGGGGTGAATTTGTAAAATTTTAAGAAATCAGGGATATTTCAAAAGTTGTAAAAATTTGATGGTTGCTTTTTGAGAATTGCATTTTCCAAAATAGTGATGTTGCAAAATTTTGTAAACTAGGGTTATTCTGGTAATTTGTCGGTTAGGGGCAATTTTGTAATTCTACCACTAGGGGTATTTTAGTAAAATTTGTTCATAACAAGATTTCCAAAATTGGTTCTAATTGATTTCACAAAAGAAGGTTATTTTGAATTTTCTTATTTGGAAATTTTTCATACGGAGGGTATTTTGGTAATTTATAAACCAGGGGTATTTTGGTCTTTTTTTTAATAAACAAAGGTTTTAATTACTTCAAAACAAAACGGCTAGTCCCTTTCGGGTTTTAGCTATCAAGTTTAGCCTGTGAGTGTGTCGTCTCAGCTAGGATGAACCGTCACTACGCACCAGGTAGGATTCAAGTGAGTAGGAGGTGAGTCACTAGGACTGCTTAAATACTAGGCTCCCACCGAATCCAATCCTAGACATGCATATAACGATTGCCACATCCCTTGCTCAGTGATAACTCACAGGGTTGTTTAGGGAATTATTAAATCTTATGCATGGTTTGTTGGGGTATGCTAACCTTAGGGTTCAACAATTTCTATTTTAATGTTCTACGTTCCCAATTTACCCTTCTACCCCTATCAAGTATTCACCAAAAATAGATAGAAGTACTTACCTGGGAGGATTGGTGCCGGAGACTCGGTGCCATGCTATTCAAGCCAAAAATAGTTTCAAAACATTCCAATAAGGCCTACTAACATAATTAAAACATTTTGGGCCTTGGGCCCCCACAGTCGAGTTTTGAACCGGGCTCTGATACCAAAAAATGTAACACCCCAAACCCGGCCCATGAGTCCTGACCAGATCTGGTATGTCACGGAGTAATTAATTTGAATCATGTTGAGTGTCTGGTGAAAACTTGTTAAAATGAGGCTAAGGTTTTAAAGCGGGGTTTGACAAAACTCAGTCGGGATTATTTTCATAAACATGGTTGGGTTGATAAATCCTTTGAAAACGTTTGATCATGTATAATTTTAAAATCATCAAAGTTATAGTTGACTCGGTTTATTTTTGCTACCCGATGGTAACATCGTTGAAAAACCCGTAAAAGTTATTAAGTTTGGAAAAGATTACTTTTATTCGATTCACTTATCATTTATAAATTTCATTTATGACTTAAGTAAAATAAAACAAGTATATAAACATCCAAATAATAAATAGCGGCCTTATTACAACCCAAAATAAAAACTTAGAAAAGAAAATAAATAAATTTAACGATAGTAAATTGAATTCGAATCCATCGAATTAGCATGGCTGCCTCGAGTCCTCTCCGGCTCCATCTCCTCGATCTACTCATCTGCATAATAGTATGGGAAGGGGTGAGTCACCAAGACTCGGTGTGTAAATCCCCACCCAAAAATACAACTCATACACAATTTATTAATAATCATGCAAATATGCAACCCCACTAACCATCCGTATTCTTAACTACCCGTGTGGTCAAAACCACGGTGGTCAAAACCATCGTGACTAGTGTCACAATTTAAATGATGGGGCCAACCCATCGTGTGGTCAAAACCACTGATGACCATAGGTCACAAAATATCATAATGTGGTCAAAACCACTGGTGGTACCAAACCACTGGGACTTAGTCACAATTATCATCGGTGTGGTCAAAACCACTGGTGACCGAAGTCACATTAAATCTGATGGGGCCAACCCATCTTGTGGTCAAAACCACTGGTGACAGTCCATAAGATCATCCCCCTCCTCTCATCAATCCCACCATTATCATGCTTACATAATAATTATCATATATCCATATATCATGTATAGCATAGCATTTAATAGCATGTGATGGCAAACTCAATCATATATCATAGACAAAGTAATAGGGGACTTACTCGGAATCCATGCTTTAAGCCCACAAGCAAATCACTACTACAATTATTAACAAGGCAACAATATAGCAAAGCTTATTAATAAAGTGTGTAAAGAGTTTACACACCTGTTACTAACGCGTATCCTAGATCCCGAAGATTCGGTCTACGATGCTAGATCTCTTGACCTATATTCGGCCAACAACCAAGTTAGTGACATAGGCTTATTTGGCTAAACTAATAATCCCGAAGAATCAATTGTACCAAAAGTATGGCCTTTGGCCGAATGTGCTTAACCTCTACCAAACTTACCGAAATCCCAAATTTGTCACTTGAGTCTTCGAGATCCCTACCAAAACACATGTTAAAATTGACTTGCACACTTATACAAAATCAAGGCCTATGGCCGAATGTTACTTACCACCCTATCTTAGGAAAAAAATCCCGAAAGCTTCCTTCAATCAGCTATGGCTTCCCTACAATCGGCTTTTATCACTTTATTAGAGAACTTAAAGGCCATACGGCCAAAACATAAATCCCGGAAGGGGAAAAAGAGTTGCCGCACCCTTACCTTAAAGATGGATTTGGCAAGTCACACCAATATTAGGCACCCCTAATTGATGTCAATAGCTTTCGGCTCCTTCAAAGAACAAGAACGGGGTTTTAATACTAAGATTTAGAATGAAGAAAGAAGAGTAGTAAAGTTTAGTCACTACACAAAATCGGTCAAAGGAAGAAAAGATTACCCTTACTAAACTATTGAAATCGGCAGCACCTTAGTGAGGGAGGATTCGGCCTGACACAAGATGGAAGGGCTGGAATTCCTCTAGTGGAAGAGGGGTAGATTCGACTAATAGGAATAAGAAAAAGAAGCTGGAAATTTTGAACAATTTTTGGCAATGTATCAAGGGAGAATTCGGCCAGCACTATTGAAGAGAGAAAAAAGAAAAGAACTTGATGAATTTTTGGCACTTCTTTGCTATACAAAACCGAATATGGATGGCCTCCCAAGGAGTCCCATATTCGGCCAACACCCCTCCCTTTTGGGATAATTCCAGCCTTTAATTATAAAAAATAAAGCATGGTTTATCTTTCATCTTTATCTCCTAGCCACTCTTCAACAATTAAAATGAAAATAAACTTCTTAACACTTACCCTTCAGCCGAAAATATGCAAAAATGTAAGCCTATCCTCATCACTTAAAGATTCCAAAATCAAGCCATTACTCTCCCCCCCTAACGCCAACTTTGAAAAAAAAATAAAAGCAATTGCTGCTTCTTAGGTTCGAACCTGGGACCTAAAGGAGCAACTGCTGTAGCCCCCCTTTTCAACGCCCCATGCCATTCCTCCCAATTGACTTTCATGTCATAAAACCTCACCTTTTAATTATAAGACCTTCCTAGGCCGATCACCCCAAAAATAAAATGCCAAAACGCCACTCCAGCAGCTCGAACCTATGACCTGCGCCCATCTTCTCCGCCAACCCTTAAGTGGTGCATGAAAGCCACTTAGCCAATTAGTTCTTTATGTCATGCTTCACCCGAAATTTTACTTAACCCTTATCTCACCTAGCTCCCTTCTCTTAAACACTTAAAAAGAATTTTTAGTTCTAAATCCGACCTAGTTCAGGGTTATGACTAGACCCTAAAATATGTCTAGCAAACATAGAATTCATTTCTTCAAGCACACACATGAATAAAATTAAATTTTTAACAACCCCTAATTTAGGATGTTTCGTGGTTATGCACAGCCAAGAAGCGGTGGATAGCACCACCGGAGGTCGTGGGTCCTGCTTCAAGGAGGAAACTGAGTTGGTCGGGGGCGTGGAGCACCGGGTAGAAGTGCTGGTGGTACAGACACAAGACAGCCAGGGCTGGTTTATGTGGCTAGACGTCGCAAGGATGGCAACACACCAGACATCATAACCGGTACGTTTTTCATATTTGATTCACCCTTTATAGCTTTGATAGATATTGGGTCTACACATTCTTATGTTGTCTGTACTGTATCTAAGACTCTGGGTATTAAATCTGAGATTACTGCTAGAGAAATATCTGTGGTTAGCCCTCTAGGGCAATCTGTGGTGGTGAAAAAACGATTTAGGAGTGTGCCTTTAGAAGTTCAAGGAGTAGTGTTTCTAGCAGACTTGATGGAATTGACGTTCGGCGAGTTTGACCTAATCTTAAGTATGGACTGGTTAGTTAAGCATCGGGCAAACTTGGATTATGCTGCTAAGCACATGATATTGAAGACTTCCAAGGATGAGGAGGTGCTGGTGGTAAGTGAGAGAAGGAATTACCTGTCCAATGTGGTGTCTGCACTAAAGGCTGAAAGGATGGTGCGAAAAGGATGTGAGGAGTTTTTAGCTTTCATCAGTGCTTTGGAGGCCAAAGAATTGTCTGTAAGGGGCGTTAGAAAGGTGAAAGAGTTCTCGGACGTCTTTCCAGAAGAGCTTCCAAGGTTACCTTCGGATCGCGAGGTGGAGTTTGGTATTGATCTACTTTCGCGAACAGCTTCTGTGTCCATCGCCCCATATAGGATGGCATCGAAAGAGCTGGTAGAACTTAAAGCTCAGATTCAGGAGCTGTTGGACCGTGGATTTATTCGACCAAGTGTGTCACCATAGGGAATACCGGTGTTGTTCGTTAAGAAAAAGGACGGGTCGATGTGAATGTGCATTGACTATCGTTAGTTGAACAAGTTGACGATTAAGAGCAAATACCTGTTGCCAAGGATTAACGACTTGTTCGATCAGCTAAGAGGAGCTTCGGTGTTCTCGAAGATAGATTTAAGATCTGGGTATCATCAGCTAAAGGTCAAGGAGGCGAATATTCATAAGACTGCCTTTCGAACACGTTATGGACATTACGAGTTTTTAGTGATGTCGTTCGGGTTAACGAATGCACCAACTGCATTTATGGATATGATGAACTAGGTATTCCAACCTTATTTGGATCGATTTGTTGTGGTGTTCATAGATGATATCTTGGTATATTCAAGGACTGAAGAGGAACATGATTCGATCTTCTGGATAGTTTTGCGATTTTAAGAGAGAAGAATCAGATGCCAAATTCAAAGAAGTGTGAATTTTGGTGAAGGAAGTTACCTTTTGGGGCATGTTGTTTCGCCGAGGGATTAGGTTGATCTCTAGAAGATCGTCGCTCGACCGGAAGCGCCAAGTCCGTAATGTAAATTTGAAGTTTTCTTGGGTTAGCTGGGTACTACAAAAGGTTCGTTGAGGGGTTTTCATTGATTGCTGCACCATTAACCAAGTTGTTGCGAAAAGGAGTACCGTTTGTTTGGGCTGATAAACAGTAGGAGAGCTTTAAGAAGCTAAAGAAGATTTTGACTGAGGCACCAGTGATGATTCAGCCCGAGGCTGGAAAGGAGTTTGTCGTCTATTATGATGCATCACACACAGGGTTAGGATGTGTGCTAATGCAAGAAGGGAAAGTAGTTGCGTATGCATCTCAGCAATTAAGACCGCATGAAGTGAATTATCCCACTCATGATTTGGAGCTAGCTGTTGTAGTGTTCGCCCTGAAGATTTGGAGACACTACTTGAATGGAGAAAAGTTGATTATCTACACTGACCACAAGAGTCTAAAATATCTCCTTACCCAGAAGGGGTTAAATTTAAGGCAGCAAAGATGGATTTAGTTATTGAAGGATTACGGCTGTTTGATTGAGTATTATCCGGGTAAAGCTAATATGGTGGCGGATGCGTTGAGCCGGAAGGTGATATCAGATTTGAGAGTGATGTTTGCTCACCTTAGTTTGTATGAAGACGGTAGTCTATTAGCAGAACTTCAGATAAAGCTAAGAAGAGAAGCAATTGTTGGTTGAATCGTTAAGTTCTCGACTTCAGCAAGTGAAAGGTGGTAAGACAGGAGATTTTGATCTGAACAGTGAAGGGGTATTGTGTTTTCGTAGAAAGGTGTGAATGCCAAAAGACTCGGAGTTGAGGCAAATTATTCTGCGGGAGGTGCATAGTAGCCCATACGTTATGCATCCCGGTGAAAGTACGATGTATCGAGACTTACGTGAATAGTATTGGTGGCCTAGTCTAAAACGAGAAGTTATCGAGTTTGTGAGTAGATGTTTGACGTGTCAGCAGGTGAAGGCAGAACATCAGTTGCCTTCAGGGTTGTTGCAGCTGGTGAAGATTCCACTATGGAAGTGGGAGAGGATAACAATTGACTTTGTTAGTGGGCTGCCCCTAACACCTACTAAGAAAAATTTAGTGTGGGTGATCGTTGATCGGTTAACAAAGTCTGCCCACTTCATACCGGTTCATGTGGATTACCCGCTTAAGAAGTTGGCCAAGTTATATGTGGCAGAAATCGTGAGGTTGCATAAGGTACCAAAGGTTCATCATATCGCATGTGATCCTAGGTTCACATCATGTTCTGGAAGGCGTTGCACAAAGCTTTGGGGACGAGGCTTGATTTCAAAGACAAGATTTCATCCTCGCACTTATGTACCAATGTAAAGAGTAATTTAGATTCGGAAGACATGTTAAGGGGCTGTGTAATCGACTTTAGGGGTAGTTGGGAGGATTTTTTACCGTTGGTAGCATTTGCATACAACAATAGCTATCAATCCAGTATTCAAATAGCACCCTACGAAGCGCCATGACGGTCGAGGTGTCGCATTCTACTTGCTGGACAGAGTTGGGAGAGCGACAGTTGCTAGGTTTGAATTTGATCTCAGAGACAGAGGAAAAGGTTAAGTTTATTCGGGCTCGATTAAAGGAAGCTCCCGGCAAATAGAAATCGTATCCAGATCTGAAGTGGAAAGAGATAGAATTATTAGTGGGTGATCGGGTTTTTCTAAAAGTTTTACTGTGGAAGAAGGTCCTAAGGTTTGATGAAAGGGCAAGTTGAGCCCGTGATTCATCTGGCCTTATCGAGTGTTGAAACGCAGGGACCAAAGTGGCTTATCACTTGAGTTACCTCCGAGTTGAGTTAGATACATGATGTATTCCATGTCTCAATGTTGAGGCGCTATCATTCGGATCTGTCTCACATAGTACCGGTGGAAGAAATTGAAGTAAGGCCCGATTTGTCTTTTGGAGAAGAACCAGTGTAGATCTTAGATCGAGATGTTAAGGTGTTGAGAAGAAATTTGGTTCCTTTGGCCAAGGTCTTATGGCGTAATCACAGTTCGGATGAAGCCACGTGGAGTCAAAAGATGTGATGCGACAGAATTACCCTAATCTCTTTTGACCAGGAAATTTTGAGGCCAAAATTTCTTTAAGGGGGTAGAACTGTAAATCCTAAAATTACGGGTTCTGCATATTGCACTATCTCATGCATGTGGCTAGCTATGCTTGTGATTTTGGTATGTTTGGGGGTTTTGGGGAGGCTCGGGTTCGAGCTAGGGCTTTAGGAAAATTTTGCTTTTTCGGGCACTTTAGGGGGAGAGCTTGGGGAAGTAGGCCTTAAGGGTAATTATGTGCGTTTGATGACAAGAAAAGAGCTCTTGGTGGAGTGGGGTTGGCGACACTTGTAGGAGCAGAGAGGGAGGAGTTCGAATCCCATTTGCTGCACTTAGGAGTTTAATTTTTGGTGCTCAACAAGGAGGAGGTGGCTTTGGGATGGGACTCTACCATGATGGTTGTGGAAGGAGTCAACAAATTCAATTGGGTGGACATGAGGAGCTTGGGGAGTTTGAATTGGTCAAACAATTCAAATTGGTGGATGGAGAGGACTTGGTGGAGCAAATCTAGGAGCAAATCAAAGAAGTGGAGAGGTGGAGTGAGAGTTGGCCGAATGATTGAGATGTGGAGGGGTGAATTTCGGCTATAGGGTGTGTAGCAAGGAGAATTCGACATTAGTGAGAGGAGAGAAAAATTAAACCTTTTGGTGTTGTGCCAAAATTCTCTGTGCAGTTTTAGTTGTTTTTTGCATATTTGGCAGTTGATACTCTGGGTTTCGGGTGCCCTTTTTGGTCATTAATTCTTCTTTTTTTGAACATTTTATTTTCTCTGTTGCCTCTCTTATTGTCGAAACCCCAACCCTTTATTTTCTTCCTTTTGTTTTCTCTGTGAAAACACTCTTTTTTTACCATTGTGATTGCCAAAATACCATAGCCGAAACCTTGCTACTTCTCATCTCTTTCTCTCCATTTGTTCTTTCATTTGGATGTTAGCCGAACCTGAGTTGCTTACTTCCTTCAATTTTCTTTTGTCTTTCTATTGTTCTACTCATAAGCAGAAACCCCTCTTATGTCAAAATAAACCCGTATCTCTCATCTTTTGTTGAAAGCCGAAGCATCAAGAAGCATCCCTATTGGTTTGTCGAAAGTCTCTTCTCAATCGATTTTATTTATGCAAGGTAACGGGTTCTCATTTCTCATGATCTTCTCTTCTATTTTTGAAGGATCGAAGTAGTCATCCTCTTGTTTTTCTTCTTTCCAGGCTGAATATTAGTACTCCCTTCACTTTGAAGCGTGTTCATTCATTCGTAGGAAGCCGAAACTCTTGTCAGCAGTGGCCGAATCTAGGACATCTTGGTAAGTTGGTGTTGGCCGAATTTGGGTAATGGAAACTCTTTCGATTCTTTCTCTATTTTTGGGTCGGTTATGATCATAACCAAAATGGTTATTTTGTTCTTAATGATAGTTGCAGCTAATCTCTTCTTCTCTCCTCTTAACATGGTTTGTTGGCATCGAATTAGAATCTATAGCCAAGTTTATCTGTGTTCGGTTCATTCTTTGACCAAGATAAGGGGTTCTCTTGATTTTAGTTTATCTATTCCCTTTTCTCTTTCGTTGCCTTAACCCAATCTCTTTATTAGACAACCATCATTCTCTCTAAAAGTTCTGTACTGATCACGATTCTCTTCATGGATGTTACTGCTAGTCAAATCGAGGAGTGGAGTGGACTTGTAGTTTCTCCTCCTAAGTTCAAACGACGTGCTGTGTCGGTGGTTCGAGACTTTCCCGCCGAATTGAACCGACGTCTGTTTGGGATAAACAGATCGCTGTTATTCATGCTAGTGGGAGGGTCGACGATCTAGAGTGTCTAGTTCTTTGCGTAATCAAGTGTGTAATTCTCACACCTTTAGTTGTATGATTAGTAACAATTATATGTATTGCTTAAAAGCCAAAATAACAGTAATGGTTACTGAGTTACCCATAGGGGGTAATATTGGAGATACCAGGTTAGTAACCTATTTGAATATGGCATTTTAATACCTTAGCATGAGTTTATGAATGCTCTGATTAATCAAATTACGATGACATATTTTGCATTCATTATATTATGATTATATGTTTGCATGGGATTGGGATATGCTAATGATTAAAAAGGGGTAGTGTTTTTCAGTGGTTTTGTATCACATATATCAGTGACTCTGTCACACTATATCGACTTTGAGCAACATGACTGTCAGTATAACTGCCAATGAGGAGTGTAGCGGATGGAGGGTTGATTGTAGAAATCCCCACAGGTGTGTTGAGGTTGGACTTATGGAGCGGTGTGTAGCGGATGGAATACTAGTTTGGGTTAGGTTGCATTGCATCCACTTTTTGATATGCCATAGGGCTACGGCCCAATTCGATTTATATGGGCTTCGACCAGATATGTTACTGTGAGGGCTATGGCCCAATATGTTCTTGCGGGCTTAGGCCCGTTATCGTTCGTAAGGGGAAATGCACACTGAGTTCTTGTAACTCACCCCTCTGCTTAATTTTGCAGGTAATCCCTAGTATGAGGATTTGGAGCCGAGGTGGACTCTGAGGTGGCCATGCGCATTTCTTTCGTAAATTTTGTTTCTTTACTTTAACTTACTTTTAACTTGGGAATATTTTATGTAATAAGGCCTCCGGGATTTTAATTTGGGTTTTATTTTAATGCGGTTATTATTATATTATGGAATGTTAAACACAGAGTTTTTCCCAAAAATATAATAAACATTTTCCAAAATATTAACAAACGGATAACTAGCAGAATAATAACTAAACTTGGGTATTTGTTTAGAACTACAAACATTGTTTTTAAAATGTCTCGCTTTGGAATACCACTAGTTTCGATTTTCATATTACAAAACCTATTCTCGACTTTTATGGTTATTCATAAAATTTTTGCAAGGAAACTTTAAAACTAAATGTGATTTTCAAATGGAAACAAAACCTAAAATTTTAAGCGATCATGTAATTTTTCAACAACCTTTCCATGTGACATACTAGATCTGGTCGTAGCGTTTAGGCCGGGTTTGGGGTGTTACATTGTGGATTCAGTGTAACAGTCTGGTTTATACCCTAGTCGAAATAGTGGTTTTGGGACCACAAATTTGAGTCTGTATAATATTTTAATATTATTTTTTGTGCCGTTGATATGTGACTAAGCATGTGTTTAAATTCCGTAAGTTAATTCATCCGTCTGTGTGTTTAATTTGAGCAAAGGATTAAATTGCATTGATATGCAAATTAGCAGGCTACATGATAAGGTATTTAATTGTTATGTCTTTATAAGTATGAGGGTTGTATGTGGCAATTAAGCCATTAGTTAAGATAGTGGATGGCACAAGTACCAAAATGGCTTTAATTTATATGTTATATATGTTTTAGTATAAGGACAAATTTGTAATTTAGTTAGTAATATGATAGTTAATGAATTTAAGCATAAAAAATGGATATTTATTCATGCATTCATCCATGAAAAATAAAGAAAAGAAAAAGAAAAGATGAAGCTTGGGCATTCGGCGATAACACTCTTTGATTAATGTATGAATTTGATTCGGTTTTTGATAATTTCTATGTTTTCGTAATCGTTGCTTCGAATGCTTCTAAACCCATGCTTCAATTTTGAAGATTGATGATGTTTGTGAAATGAGACTTTGATGAACTCAAGTGATTTGTGATGTTTAATAGTGAAATATGAAAGATATGTGTTTGATGAACATGTTTTGTTCTTGAAGTTTTGATGAATTTAGCTAAATAGGGCTAAATTGAGGAAAGTGGTAAATTGAAGGATTAAATTGCAAGTTTGATGAGAAATGTGGGCTTGTGTGTGATGTATACGTATTCGGCTAAGCTTGTGTATGCATTGATCTTGTGAAATTTGATGTTTTGAGTAAAATGGACTAGATTGATAAAATGTGCAATTGTGAGGGCTAAGTTGCAAATAGCCCTAAATATATGTGTTTGGATTTAATTGAATGAAGTAGTGAATAAAAGGATAAATTCTGAATATGTTTAGATCAAGAACCGAGGAAAACGGACTTAGATCGCGAGAAAGCGAAAATAACTGAGTAGCCGTTTCCGTTCGATAAACCAAATTCGAGGTAAGTCACTATGTAAATAAACTTATCTGTATTGAATTGAATATATGTATTCATATGTCTATCGCTGAAAATGAATGAGTATGAGATGCTAAGTGCATGAATTTCAAAATAAGTTCGATATAGTGATAAAGTCGAGAAGTCCCGTATGAACCTAGCAATAGATAAGATTAGCTATGTCATGACATAGGTATCTGTTCTGTTTTATCATGTAAGACCACGTCCGGGACGTTGGCGTTGATTTGAAATTTGTGTAAGATCTAGTCTGGGACGTACGCATCGATATGAATTCTATGTAAAAGACCTCGTCTGGGATGTAGGCATCGATAGGAGCTTTATGAATAAGACCATGTCTGGGACATCGGCATCGTATTAATTTGTATAAGACCCTGTCTGGGACAGAGGCATCGATATCTGAGTACATGTAAGACCTCGTCTGGGGCGTTGGCATTGTACGACTATTCCGAGCTTTCTGATCATCCTACTAGATTCCTATGGGTTCAACGGCAAGACTATGATATGAATGTCAAATCCAAGCTATGAACAATTATGTGATATTAAGTTCGATCCAGGTACGTTGTCTATACACTATTTGTGTATGTAAGGTAAGTATCTAAGTGATCTTACTATGGTGATAAGTACATGGAATTTGTGATATGATAAGAATTATTTTGGCTAGATGAGCTATGTGTTCATATGATTCTTGAATGGTGAAAATGGCTAATGTGGTTAAAAGTGTATGAACCAAAACAAATATGTGAAAGTTTGCCAAGTTTATTTGTATATGACTTACTAAGCTTTTGGAAAGCTTACTCTGTGTGTGTGTTTTCTCTATTTTATAGGTCGTCGAAGCTACTGAAGGCTCGGGATTGTCAAGGATCATCATCACACTACAAAAACTTATTTTGGTACCCTTTTGGAAATGTATATAGCTAAATATGGCATGTATAGGCTAGATATGTGTATATGTTTTTGGAAGTGAACTTAGCCATGTGTTTTGGCAAGTTTAATATGGTAATATGCTTGAATGAATGTGATATATGATGCATATCTTGGTAAGGTGGAAGCTTATGAAATGGTCAAGTTTTGAGTGAGCTATTGAATGAATTATGCTTGTAATGATATGAGTTTATTTCTTTGGAATCATCATGGTTGGAATTGGTATTGAGTGTATAAATTGAATGGTCAATTTGGTATATTTTTGTTGCCATATATGCAAGGTTTGTGTTGATATATATTGCTTGTAGGAAGACCCTAAGTGGGTGGCATATTGGCCTTGTAAAATGGCCTATAATGTCACACGGTTGAGGCACACGGGCGTGCCTAAGACCGTGGGTAAATTGGCAGAATGTGGCTTAAACTGCACACGGCCTTGGCACGGGCGTGCCTACAGGTCGTGCGAGAAATGATAGTATATGATCTAGTAGTACACGGCCTTAGCACACAGGCGTGCTTGGTGACCGTGTTGATTTTGGCAGTATACTACCACGGGAAGGACACACGGGAGTGTCAAGTAGCCGTGGGTGAGGCACGGCCTACCCCCATGGCCGTGTGTCCCCTGTATGTTAGAAAAGTTTCAAATTTTTATGAAATTACTTATGTGTTTTGGTTTAGTCTCGACTCGGTTTATAAGCATGCTTAGGGTCTCGATGACTCATTTAAGGGACTCTTTGATTGATTTCAAATGAGATTGATGATGATTGACTTTATGTCGTGAATGTGATGTGAAATGATCCTATTGTTTGGTAATGCCTCTTAACCCTATTTGGTGATAATTTTTGAGTTAGGAGTGTTACATTTTATTGGTATCAGAGCTACGATTTAGTCGATTCTCGGCTAACGTAGCGTGTCGAGTCTAGCTATACATGCCATATATTTGAAATGTGATAGTGTGATGAATCTCGACGTGTAAAATGTGATTTCAGATAGCAATGGATCCCGAAAGAGCAGTAGTTGATGACATAGAAAGTAATGCGCTGCTCCCACACAAGGGATGAGCCTTCGATTCGAGATCCGCTATGGCGGTCATGAGGAGAAGCTAAACAAGCTTTCTTCCGGATGATGAGTGAGTGGTTCACTTAATTCATGAGAAATAACCTGACTGTTTCGCAACCCCGCCCCTGGTTAATCCCCCTCAGACTATAGTTGTGCCACCGGTTGTGTATCCGAATCTGTTAAATAAGCCTCCGGTTGACAAGATCCTAAGTATGGGGCTAAAGAGTTTCGAGCTACCAATAATGATGATGCTGAAAAAGCTAAATTCTGGATTGAAAATACTATTTGGGTATTTGATGAGATGTCTTTGATTTCGGATGAATGCATAAAGTGTGTTGTATCGTTACTTCGAGATGCAGCTTATCAATGGTGGAAAACTCTAATTTCTGTTGTTCCGAAAGAGCGAGTCACATGGGACTTCTTTCAGATTGAATTCCAGAAGAAGTATATTAGTGAGAGATTTTTCAATCAGAAACAGAAGGAATTTTTGGAACTAAAATAGGGTCGAATGACTATTTCTGAGTATGAACGAGAGTTCGTGAGATTGAGTCAATATGCTTGAGAATGTGTATCTTCTGAAGTTATAATGTGCAAAAGATTTGAAGACGGTCTTAATGAAGATATCCGTTTGCTGGTTGGGATCCTAGAAATAAAAGAGTTCGTTACACTTATTGACCGAGCTTGCAAAGCTGAAGCACTCGGGAAGGATAAAAGAAGAGCTGAGTCTAAAGCTCGAGATACAAGAAAAAGATTTCAAAATAAATCATTTCAGTATGCTTCAAAGAGATACAGAGATGATCAAAGTCGTTCCCGAGAAAATACGAGACATTTGAACAGAAATAGAGCTAGATCGCAAATGAGTTCCAAAAACCCAGCAACTTCAGTGGCTAGTGTTGGTAATGTTCGATCCGAGAGACCGAATGTAAACATTGTGGAAAAAGACATCCGGAAGTGTAGATTAAATGATGAGCTTGCTTGGATGTGGATCGCTTGATCATTTTATCCGTGATTGCCCGAGCTCGTCGAACCGTAGACCTGCTTAGAATCCAAGATCTAATAATGCACCTGCGAGAGGTCGATCATCAAAGAATGTAAAGAATGTCAGTGGTAGTCAGAGAACTATGAGAGACAACGTTGTCAGATCCAAACCAGAGCGCTTGTCAGAGCGTATGCTATTCGAGCTCGTAAAGAAGCTTCGTTTCCTGATGTTATAACGGGTACTTTTACTCTTTATGATACTTCTGTGATAGATTTAATAGACTCTGGTTCTACGCATTTGTACATATGCATGAATTTAGTATATGGTAAGACTTTGCCTGTAGAGTCATTGAATTTGCTATAAAAGTATCGAACCCTTAGGTAAAAGTGTCCCGTTGACAAAGTATGCAAGAACCGCTATCATTAATGTTTTGAGATATCTGTTTTCTTCTTGATCGATGCTTTTGCCATTTGATGAATTCGATATTATTTTGGGAATGGATTGGTTGTTTATGCATGATCTTTGTTGTCGTAAAAGAAAGACTATAGATTTAAGAAGTCGAATGATGAGATTATCAGATTGAGTCTAATGATTTAAATGGATTGCCTGCTGTGATATCCGTCTTGAAAGCTCAGAGTTATGTGAAAAAGGGGTATGAATCATATTTTGCTTATATAATCGATTCAAAAGCATCCGAGAAGAAAGTTGAATCAGTACTCATTGTTTGTGATTTTTCTGATGTGTTCCCTGAAGAGTTATCGGGTTTACCTCCGATTCGTGAAGTTGAATTTGGTATTGAATTGTTGCCTGGTACGACACCTATTTCGATAGCTCCGTATAGAATGACACCAACAGAGTTGAAAGAGTTAAAGTCACAGCTACAAGAATTGACTGATAGAAGGTTTGCTAGACTGAGTTTTTCGTCTTGGGGTGCTCCTGTTCTGTTTGTGAAAAAGAAAGATGGCACGATGAGAATGTGTATCGATTACCGTCAATTGAATAAGGTGACTATAAAGAACAAATATCCATTTCCCAGAATTGAAATTTGTTTGATTAGTTAAAAGGAGCCACTGTGTTTTCCAAGATTGACTTGAGATCGGGATACTACCAATTGAGAGTTAAAGATTCAAACATTTTGAAAACTGCTTTTAGAACGAGGTACGGGCATTATGAGTTTTTAGTTATGCCGTTCGGACTAACCAATGCTCCTGCTGTTTTTATAGACTTGATGAACAGAATTTTCAGATCGTATCTGGATCAATTTATTGTTGTATTCATTGACGACATTTTGATTTACTTACGTGATGAGAATGAGCATGCAGAACATTTCAAAATTGTGTTGCAAACTTTGAGAGAAAAGCAATTGTACGCAAAATTCAGCAAATGTGAATTCTGGTTGAATGAGGTCAGTTTTTGGGGCATATTGTGTCAGCTTCTGGGATTCGTGTTATCCGAACAAGATTTTTGCTATTCTGAATTGGAAACCTTTGAAGAACGTGTCCGAAGTTCATAGTTTTCTGGGTTTAGCTGGTTATTACCGCAGATTTGTTAAAGGCTTCTCGACTATAGCTACTCCGTTGACTAGATTACTTCAGAAAAATGCCAGATTTGAATGGTCGGATAAATGTCAGAAAAGTTTTAACCAGTTGAAAACTTTGTTAATAGAAGCTCCAGTGTTAGTACAGCCAGAATCGGGTAAAAATTTGTTGTTTATAGTAATGCTTCGTTAAACTGTCTGGAATGTGTTTTGATGCAAGAGGGCAAAGTGGTAGCTTATGCTTCGAGACAATTAAAGCCTCATGAAAAGAATTATCCAACACACGACCTTAAGCTCGCTGCGATTGTGTTTGCACTTAAAATTTGGCTTCATTATTTGTACGGTGAGAAATGTCATGTGTTTTCAGATCATAAAAGTCTGAAATATCTAAGGACCCAGAAAGATTTGAACCTGTGTCAGAGAAGATGGCTTGAATTGTTAAAAGATTATGAGCTGGTGATAGATTATCATCCGGGGAAAGCAAATGTTGTTGCAGATGCTCTGAGTAGAAAATCATTGTTTGCACTAAGTACTCTGAAAGCTCAGTTAAATCTATCTGATGATAGTTCTGTGATAGCTGAATTAAAAGCAAAGCCGTTGTTCTTACAATAGATATGTGATGCTCAGAAATCTGATAATGAATTGCTAGCGAAATGAACTCAGTGTGAAGTGAATTCTGAATCTGAATTTCAAATTGTGGATGGTTGTTTGAGATTTCGGGATCGTATCTGTGTTTTGAGAAATCTAGAGTTAATTCGAATGATATTGAGCGAAGCACATAATAGTCGCCTATCTGTTCATCCAGGGAGTACTAAAATGTATTATGATTTGAAACGACACTACTGGTGGTCTGGTATGAAATGGGACATTTCTGAATTTGTTTCAAAATGCTTAGTTTGTCAGCAAGTGAAAGCTGAACATCAAGTTTCATCGGGATTGCTGCAGCCGATTCTGATTCCTGAGTTGAAATGGGATAGAGTAACAATGGACTTTGTTTCTGGTTTGCCTCTGACTTTGAGAAAGAAAGACGCAATATAGGTCGTAGTTGACCGATTGACTAAATCAACCCATTTTATTCCGGTAAGATCTGACTACTCACTTAAAAGATTAGTTGAGCTTTATATTTTCGAGATTGCACGGGGTGCCACTATCTATTATGTTTGATAGGGATCCAAGATTCACATCGCGATTCTGGAAGAAATTGCAATACGCTTTAGGTACGAAATTGCATTTTAGTACAGCTTTTCATCCACAAACAGATGGTCAATCCGAGCGAATTATTTAGATTCTCGAAGATATGTTAAGATGCTGTGTACTTGAGTTTAATGGTTCGTGGGAATAATACCTGCCGTTGATCAAATTTGCGTATAATAATAGTTTTCAGTCGAGCATCAAAATGGCACCATATAAAGCTTTGTACGGACGTAAATGTAGTACACCTCTATATTGGACTGAACTCAGTGAGAATAAGTTACACGGGGTCGATTTGATAAAAGATACCGAACAAAAAGTGAAATTGATTCGAGATTGTTTGAAAGCAGCATCTGATCGTCAGAAGTCCTATGCAAACTTAAAACGAAAAGATATAGAATTTGAGATCGGCGACAAAGTATTTCTAAAAGTGTCTCCGTGGAAGAAAGTGCTCTGATTCGGACGTAAAGGCAAGTTAAGTCCAAGATTCATCGGACCGTATGAGATCATTGAACGTGTTGGGCCTGTTGCATATAGATTGAAGTTACCCTCTGAACTAGAAAAGATTCACAATGTATTTCACGTTTCGATGCTCCGTAGATATCGGTCTGATCCGTCACATGTGATTGCCCCATCTGAAATTAAAATTGATCTGATATGACATACGAAGAGGAACCGATCCGTATCTTAGCTCGTGAAGTAAAAGAGTTAAGAAACAAGAAAATTCCATTAGTGAAAGTATTGTGGAATCGACACGGATTAGAAGAGGCTACGTGGGAGCCTGAAGATTCAATGAGACAACAACATCCAAATCTATTTAACGGTAAGCTTTTCGGGGACGAAAATCCCTAAGAGGGGGAGAATTGTATGATTTGATTTATACCCTAGTCGTAATAAAGTGGTTTGGGACCACAAATCGAGTCTGTATAATATTTTAATATTATTTTTCGTGCGTTGATATGTGACTAAGCATGTGTTTAAATTTCGTAAGTTAATTCGTCCATCTATGTGTTTAATTTGAGCAAAGGATTAAATTCCATTGATATTCAAATTAGCAGGCTACATGATAAGGTATTTAATTGTTATGTCTTTATAAGTATGAGGGTTGTATATGGCAATTAAGCCATTAGTTAAGATAGTGGATGGCACAAGTACCAAAATGGCTTTAATTTATATGTTATATATGTTTTAGTATAAGGACAAATTTGTAATTTAGTTAGTAATATGATAGTTAATGAATTTAAGCATGAAAAATGGATATTCATTCATGCATTCATCCACCAAAAAATAAAGAAAAGAAAAAGAAAAGATGAAGCTTGGGCATTCAGCCATAACACTCTTTGATTAAGGTATGAATTTGATTCGGTTTTTGATAATTTCTATGTTTTCGTAATCGTTGCTTCGAATGCTTCTAAACCCATGCTTCAATTTTGAAGATTGATGATGTTTGTGAAATGAGACTTTGATGAACTCAAGTGATTTGTGATGTTTAATAGTGAAATATGAAAGATATGTGTTTGATGAACATGTTTTGTTCTTGAAGTTTTGATGAATTTAGCTAAATAGGGCTAAATTGAGGAAAGTGGTAAATTGAAGGACTAAATTGCAAGTTTGATGAGAAATGTGGGCTTGTATGTGATGTATATGTATTCGGCTAAGCTTGTGTATGCATTGATCTTGTGAAATTTGATGTTTTGAGTAAAATGGACTAGATTGATAAAATGTGCAATTGTGAGGGCTAAGTTGCAAATAGCCCTAAATATATGTGTTTGGATTTAATTGAATGAAATAGTGAATAAAAGGATAAATTCTGAATATGTTTAGATCAAGAACCGAGGAAAATAGACTTAGATCGCAGGAAAGCGAAAATAACCGAGTAGCCGTTTCGTTCGATAAACCAAATTCGAGGTAAGTCACTATGTAAATAAACTTATCTGTATTGAATTGAATATATGTATTCATATGTCTATCGATGAAAATGAATGAGTATGAGATTCTAAGTGCGTGAATTTCAAATAAGTTCGATACAGTGATAAAGCCGAGAAGTCCCTATGAACCTAGGAATAGATAGGATTAGCTATGTCATGACATAGGTATCTGTTCTTTTTTATCATGTAAGACCACGTCCGGACGTTGGCGTTGATTTGAAATTTGTGTAAGACCTCGTCTGGGACGTAGGCATCAATAGGAGCTTTACGAGTAAGACCATGTCTGGGACATCGACATCGTATTAATTCGTATAAGACCCTGTCTGGGACAGAGGCATCGATATCTGAGTACATGTAAGACCTCATTTGGGACGTTGGCACTGTACGACTATTCCGAGCTTTCTGATCATCCTACTAGATTCCTATGGGTTCAACGAGCAAGACTATGATATGAATGTCAAATCTGAGCTATGAACAATTATGTGATATTAAGTTCGATCCAAGTACGTTGTCTATACACTATTTGTGTATGTAAGGTAAGTATCTAAGTGATCTTACTATGGTGATAAGTACATGGAATTTGTGATATGATAAGAATTGTTTTGGCTAGATGAGCTATGTGTTCATATGATTCTTGAATGGTGAAAATGCCTAATGTGGTTAAAAGTGTATGAACCAAAACAAATATGTGAAAGTTTGCCAAGTTTATTTGTATATGACTTACTAAGATTTTGGAAAGCTTACTCTGTGTGTGTGTTTTCTCTATTTTATAGGTCATCGAAGCTACTGAAGTCTCGAGATTGTCAAGGATCGTCATCACACTACAAAAACTTATTTTGGTACCCTTTTGGAAATGTATATAGCTAAATATGGCATGTATAGGCTAGATATGTGTATATGTTTTTGGAAGTGAACTTAGCCATGTGTTTTGGTAAGTTTAATATGGTAATATGCTTGAATGAATGTGATATATGATGCATATCTTGGTAAGGTGGAAGCTTATGAAATGGTCAAGTTTTGAGTGAGCTATTGAATGAATTATGCTTGTAATGATATGAGTTTATTTCTTTGGAATCATCATGGTTGGAATTGGTATTGAGTGTATAAATTGAATGGTCAATTTGGTATATTCTTGTTGCCATATATGCAAGGTATGTGTTGATATATATATTGCTTGTAGGAAGACCCTAAGTGGGTGGCATATTGGCCTTGTAAAATGGCCTATAATGTCACATGGTTGAGGCACACGGGCGTGCCTAAGACCGTGGGTAAATTAAGCGAGAATGTGGCTTAAATCAAGACACGGCCTTGGCACGGGCGTGCCTACAGGTCGTGCGAGAAATGGCAGTATATGATCTAGTAGTACACTACCTTAGCACAAGGGCGTGCTTGGTGACCGTGTTGATTTTGGCATTATACTACCATGGGAAGGACACACGGGAGTGTCAAGTAGTCGTGGGTGAGGCATGGCCTACCCTCAAGGCCGTGTGTCCCCTGTATGTTAGCAAAGTTTCAAATTTTTATGAAATTACTTATGTGTTTTGGTTTAGTCCCGACTCGGTTTATAAGCATGCTTAGGGTCTCGATGACTCATTTAAGGGACTCTTTGATTGAATTCAAATGAGATTGATGATGTTTGACTTTATGTCGTGAATGTGATGTGAAATGATCCTATTGTTCGGTAATGCCTTTTAACCCTATTTTGATGACGATTTTTGGGTTTTGGGTTATTCGAGTGGTGTTACATTCCGATCGCAAATTTTGGGATTCAAACCGTAACTACATTGTTTTTTTAATTTCCTTAATGGTTTTTGCAAACTTATATTTGGGTTTTCTTAAGTGAATGCCCAATTAAAGGATTTTAAATTTTAGTCAATGGAAGTGATGAAAAATATCCACTTTTCGGTATACTTTGATAGGGCAAAAGTTAGGTACGATTCTGGTGGCCAAAATTGCATTATTAGGGCTGAATTGGGGTGGTTTTGTAGCCTCCTCAATGGCCACACGAGCGTGTACTGAGGCACACGGTCGAGTGGATTTGTGATTAAGGTTTCCGCCAATTTTGGGCGCCACACGGGTGTGTGACCGATTTTGGGGATTTTGTCGATTTTCACACGACCGTGTCCTTTGGGCACACGGGCATGTGGATTTGGGAATTAGGGATTATGAGTTTTGAGGTCACATAGCAGTGTGACTGGTTTGGGAAAAATTAGGGCTTCTACACTGGCGTATGTTTCGAGACGCACGACCGTGTGACTAATTTGGGGCCTAGGGATTCCACACGGACGTGTGTAATGGGACACACGACCGTGTCTGATGGTTACACGGGCGTGTGTTATGGGACACACGACTGTGTCTGATGGTTTCATGGGCGTGTGACACCTTCACACAGCCGTGTCTACCCTGCACTTGATTTTATCAAAATTGGATAGTGAGTTACATGGCCTATTTACACGGCCATGTCCTTGCACCACACGGGCGTGTGCCTCTGTCACATGGCTGTGTGCCACCCCTCACATGGGCGTTTGGATCCCCACATGGCCTGGATTGCTCCACACGACTGGAGCACACGGGCATGTGGCCCTAAATCACCAAATTTTGATTATAAGGTGATTTAAGTGCAATTGCGATTCTATGTGTTCGACTAAGATTACTAAAAGTTGACATGACTCTGCCCTGACTGCGTTTTAAGTGTTATGCGTGCTTGGTTGTATGAAATGTTAGGTACAGAATCTAAGTGCATAAGTGTGCACGTTTCTGTAAAGGAATGATGGATTGTAAGTGACTGCTTCTGGATGATTGTCTGAAATTGAATTCTGAAATGGCGCATCCACATTCATACATCTGCATACATACATTTGCATACATGCATCTGCATATAAAGTATTTTGGGTTGGGAATTTGAAGAGAAGGGAAATTTACGATATGATATGGTAGTTTTACTACAACTCATCGGTATAGCGGATTACCGCATTGTACTGTACCACATATACGTTAGCTACGCTACGTACCATTATCTGATCTGGCAGTCTTACTACAACTCATCGGTATAGCGGATTACCGCATTGCACTGTACCACATGTACGTTAGTTACGCTACATACCACTATCTGATCTAGCAGTCTTACTGCAACTCATCGGTATAGTGGATTATCGCATTGCACTGTGCCGCATGTACGTTTGCTGCACTATGTACTATTATTTGATCTGGCAGTTCATACTGCACGTCTTTATTGTGGTTTACCACATTACACAGTACAGCTTACATGCTAGCTTTGCTGCGTAATTTATGATTTGACAGTTTATCTGCATTTTGATAGCCCAATTCCCATAGGGTCGAGGGCGGTCCCAATTCCCTGAAGACCATGGACAATGCTGATGATCATCGTTGTCGGGCAACCCGGGATGACATCCTATGGGGTATAAGGTTGGATGGGCTTTTCGAGGTCCTATTCGGAGTGTATGGATGGGTGGGTTGATTAAATCCCCACAATAAGTGTAGGGTTAGACAGAGATGGTGTGTTGGCTGGATGGGTGGGTTATTTTATAACTTATTTTCACTCATATGCATCTGATTGACACTATGACTGAATGTGATACTGTGATTGCAATATCTGATTAACTATTTAATGAAATATTTGATTGTCTAATTGACTGAAATGTCTGATTGTATCATTCCACTGAAAGGTGCTCGTGCCTAAGGGAACCTTGTGTGATGGGCTAAGGCCCAAACTGAAACTGAAACTAATTCTGGTTCTAGAAAGGGCTTAAGTCCAGTCTGTAACTATTGAAAGTTTCCGCCACTGTGTCTGATTGGGCCATATGACTGTAAAGTTACATATGGGTTGTGTTGATTATTAGTAGTATACTCAACTGTCATTTGACGGTATGCTTTGCTTTGGATATATATATATCGACAGGTTTGTTTAGTTCGGTAGGTCGGTTCTGCTTCACTACTGAACCTGAACTGCTTCTAAGCCTTCCTATTTCTGTTCTATTTTTGTCTTCGTAGCTTTACTGGTCTTGATCTCACACTGAGCTCGAGTAGCTCACCCTCTCTTTGTTTCCCCTTTCAGGTACCACTCGATTTCTGAGCTGGACTCGGTATGCGGAGGTCTTGGACAATATTGGTGGTTAAACTATGAGCTTTATTTATTTATTTCTTTTGGTTCTATTTGTTATTAGGATAAAGTTTAAATTGTAAGGATTTATAATACTGTGGTACGATTTTTGTTACATGTACTTATTTGTATATTTTAAGTGAATTTTATATTGAGTTTTATTGTAAGTTTTACTCACTGGTTATTAAGTGTTTGTTTATACTTTTGGCCCACTAAGATAAATTGTTTTGTAAAGTTTCTCACCATCACTTTGGTGATTAATGTGGCATCCCGGATTCTGTCTAAACTTCTAGGCCGAGTTTGGGGTGTTACACAAATTATTTATCATGATATTTTTATTTTCTTGTATTGATATCGAGTTAACTTATGACGTAAACTCAATTAACGACATTATTAATATATATATACACAAACAATGTGCGTGGAACAATTTGTGTAATGACTTTGAAATGTATAAAAATATTAAAATAAAACTCTAGTTGAATTGGTAAAGAAAAGATTTTATGAATGCTGGTGGTATGGGTTCGAATTCAATATGTGCAAAATTTAAATTGGTTTTATTAAATATATAAAAAGAAAAAAATAACCTTATAAGAATATAACTTATTTCAAATATGTAAAGCTAGTTTAGTAATTTCTCAACCAAGTTAATGTTTGGTTGACTCATCGCACCAATTCAATTAGGGTTTAAATAATAGTATAGACTGTAACACCCCAAAACCCGGCCTAAAAGTTTTGACAAGATCTCGAGGTCATATTGACCACCGAAGTGATCTAAAAGCAATTTGCAAAAGCATTGTTTAAAAATCGTTTCGAACACAGTTTAATAAATTCGAGCTAAACCGTTTAACAAATTTAGGATTCAAAACAGTAATTAAGTTACGTTTAAAACAATCAGAAATAGAAATCCACAGTTTCTATTATTCAGTCCAATTAACACTTTACGAAAGTACCACATAAAATTGTAACGACCCAATAGTTAGGGGTGTCAAAAAGTGTATTTTTGAGACTCTATTTTCATAAATCAGACTCGTAAATATTTATTAAAAATATTTACGAAGTTAGTTGTGTAGTTAATTAGGTTTTGGTTAAGTGAATTTGCATGAATTAATAGTAATTAGGTATAAGGACTTAATTGCATATAGGGTGAAAGTTGAATTATAGATTAAAGAATAATTAAAGGGACTAAAGAAGCAATTATGTGATTGTTCTTTAATGAGGTGGCATTAGGTAAGATATTTGTAAATTTAATATATATATATATATATTATAATATAAAATCTTAAGTATTAAGTACATATATATTATATAATTATAATAAAACAAGTAATAAAAAAAGGCAAATGAAACAGAAAGAAAGAAAGGAAAAGAAAAAGGGAAAGAAAGAAGAAATGCAAGGCTTAGGGGTTTCAAAGTTTTCAAGTTCAATTGGTTAGTCAATTTAGTCCATTTTTCTTGTAATTTTTATGTTTTTGGAATCCCGGTGTTAAGTACTACCCGAACTATGTAAAAAATTTAGCAATTATTGAGTTTTTAAGTGTTGTTAATGTTGAATAATTTTAGTATTAGGGATTAAATTGATAGATTTTTAAGTTAGAAATGAAAAGGATTAAATTGTAGAATGAATTGTAAATTTTGAGAATAGGGACTAAATTGTGAAAATTTTGAAATTTAGGGATTTAAGTGAAAATAGGGAGTTAAATTTAGTTTAAAGTGAAAATGGTATGAAAATATAGAATTAATTGTGAAGAATAAAAATTAGTCTCAGTTTAGGGACTAAATTGGAATTTAGGTAAATATTGAATAAAAATTGAAATATTCAATATGAAATTGAATTGTGTTGTATTGATGAATTTTAATTGTTTTGATTCCGTAGCTAATGTCGTACCAAAATCCTCAACTAAAAAGGGGAAAGATAAAGTTGACGTGGAATAGCTCGGAATTCTTGGTTTGTATTTCTATAATCCGAAACTAGTTATTAATTGTTGTATTTTTTATTTAATGCGTATAGTAAGTGTTGAGGTGAGTATTTGGCACTTTGACATTGACTTGAATTAAAAGTTGATTGAATGGATTGAATTGATATATGTATATTATGAATATATTGATTATTTGAATTGAAATGAATATATATGTGCAAATATGATAATTGAATATTAGTTGTATTTGGAAATTGAAATTAAACCCTATTAACTGTATCGGGCAGAGTCGGATATAGATGACATGCCATAGGATTAGAAGATTTTAGGGATTTCTTCGACTTCGAATCGATGAAGCATTGGGTGCCAATTTACTTCGGTTTAATCGATGAAACACTGGGTGTCAATTTATATAGCGCTAGGCGCAGTTATTACTTCGGATTTATCCGATGAGACTCTAGGTACCAAACTGGTGTGTTGGTTGGATCTATGTATCCATCCGAGTCCGAGTCGTGTTAATAGGGGTAAATAAATAATAAAGTTCTATAATTGATATTGATATGGCATAGTATGAGAAATGGAAGTGATATAGTGAATTGAAAATAGAATGTGAAAAGCTATTATATAGCAAGTGATGAAAATTAGGTATGGTATTTATGAATTGAGTATTAAATGGCTAATACAATTGTATGAATAAATTTGGTTTTAAATATTCAATTGTGCTTATAATTAATATGTGCATATTATATTATTATGTCTTTAAATATTCGGATTATAGAAATACCACTGAGTTTTACTCAGCATACTATTTTGTTTTCCTTGCGCAGGTTAGGAACTTAACTTTTGATCGTCGATTCAGCATCCAATAGTGATCCCAAACTCAAATGTAGTGATGTCTATCTTTTGTGTTGGCATGTACCTAGGGTGTCTAAATGATAGTTATTTTGTGGATGGATTGTAAATGAGGTTATAAGTTTAATATTGGTTTGGTATATACATATAAACATGTGTTTGTGTTTGTGTTTGTGTTTGAAGCCATATTATGGCATGATAAGTTGAACCAAATCTAGATATGTTTATGTGAATTTAAGTTAGTGTTTAAGTGCTTATGAACTAGGCAAAATGGGTTGAATTTGGTAAGTTTATAATTTGGATTTGAATGATGCTTTGATGATATGAATAGATGATATAAATGTGGTACCAATGAGGGTACATTGGTTAGGCACCTAGGATGATTGTTTTGACATGTTTTGAATGTATTTGATCGTGTTTTAAACTGGTTAAACAAATGGTTTTTGAGCTGTTTAATGCCCGAGCATGTAGGAAATGGTAATTTTTTGTTTAAGACACATATTAGGTCTACACGGTAAGACACACGCGCGTGTGACTCTGCCGTATGAGACACATGGCTAGCACATAGGTGTGCGAGGCCATTTCGAAAGGGTACACGGCCTGGCACACAGGCGTGTGGTTTGGCCATGTGACCCAAGTCAGAGAGTTACACAGCACGAACACGGGCTAGGACACGGCCATGTGTCCCTAATCCAAATACTTACACGACCTGAGACATGGGCGTGTCTTTCGACTGTTTGAGTTACACAACTTGACCAGGCGGCCGTGTGACCTCTGCAGTGTTGAAAATTTTTAATATATTCCAAAAATTTTTGAGTATCTAAATTAGTCTCGACTTGTTTCTAACACGTATTTTGGGCTTCGAGGGCTCGAATAAGGGACAGTATGTATGAGTTTGATTGGTTTCTGACCTGAATATTATATGATATGAAATGTTTGAAATTTCTGTCTGTTTGATCTGTGAACTCCGGTAATGCTCCGTAACTTGGTTCCGGCTATGGATACAGGTTAGGGGCGTTTCAAAATTTGTACCATGATATTCAAGGATTACGTACATTACTACAAGGATTACGTACATTACTACAACCGCGCAGATGTACTAAAACAAATCAACTTACTATTAAGTTCACAAACAATTCGAAGATGTCATAATTGAAAGTGACCATGATATTCCAACAGTTTTTTAGCCATATGAAAACTCAACTAGATAATAATTGTAATGGACCAAACCCATGAAAACTATGTCCAGTCCACACATAATAATCAGAACACATCATAACATGTTAAACATATTGTTCACACAATTAGACGTATATTCAAATGCAAAATGGATGCAATAAGTCAAAAACCCACCCCAACCATCCGAACACCACTTCGGCCACCCTGCACACCACATATGGACCGTGATAGGCCCATCCACCCTACACACCACGTAACGTGGAACTAAGCCACTCAAATAGGAATGTGCAGCTGAGTTGACATAAGTATAAAGTGCGGAATCACCACTATAAAGTATTATAGTTAAACTACCAAAATAGACTCCATTCTCTTCACAACCAAATCCTAGAATTTTCATTCAATGCAAAATGCCCACAACTTACAGACAATCATAAAACAGTCATATGGAAATAGAAGTACACATATACAATTACACAGGCTCAGTATCAGATTAACCCAGATTCTATCATTAGATAGTGTTTCAATTTCATAATCACATTACATTAACTCTTAAACAAGCAGTAAAATCAAAGCTATAGTTATGAATACTCACACGATTCTAAGTTGATACAGAGCCCCTAACACAAATACAAAGGCCTCTACGAATGTTGGGTGACACAAGAATTGAAATTGGTCAAAATATGACATAGAAAAAAATTTGCAAAACAGGGCACACGACCGTGTGCCTCGGCCGTGAGGAAAGTGCCTAGGCCATGTGAAGGAGACACACGCCCGTATGACCCAGTGACATGGCCGTGTGAGTAGCCCGTGTAACTCACTGTCCATTAAAATAAGGCGCAGAGTAGACACGGCCTTGTGGAAATCTCACACACCGTGTGGCTAAGGGATACGCCACGTGCCCAAGGCACACACCCGTGTGAAAATCGACTAAAATACCCAATATCAGCCACACGGTTGTGTGGCACCAAAAATCACCCAAAACCCTAATTCCTAATGTCACGGTAGTGCAGAACTCCAGCGTCATGATACACGCCCATGTGGCCACCCGTGTGGTTATGAAACCATACTAAAATAGACCCAAAACTCGTGAACGCAATCCCTAATTACTAAGGGTTTAGAAACACTCCTGATTTTGATCTACAACCCCCAAAAATGTCTAACACGTCTCAATTCTACCAATTTTGTAACCTCATTAACCAACATAAAACTTTAAGCAATCACCCAAATAGGTACTAATGAACCATCTAAAGCAATTAATCTAAAATTCAAAGAATAACAATAAAACAATGCTAATAATTACCCGATTCCACACCTAACAGTTGAGCAAACAAATCCTCTAATGAAAGCGCTTTGGATAACCGAAGAACGAAAAAAAAAAAGGAGCAAAGGAAGAAGAACAAAAACCAACAAAAATTGAAGTAGAAAATTGAAGAAGGAACAAGCATGAGAGAAGAGGGAAAGAAACAGGCATGATAGAGGGACAACGTGCCAAAAATTGGGATATTTTCTCTCTTCAAATTAAGTAAAATAATAAATAAGTATTTAGACTTTAAAACAAAACTAAAATAAAATTAATCCCTCAAAACACACAAGCAAGGATTCAAACTTAGGACCCAAAACTAATTATAACATACTCTCTACCACCGAATCAGCAAGCTCATTCTAACATTAAAACGCGAAAACAAACCCAATTGCTCGACCTACTCATTAACCCTAACTATGAACTCCAAAATTTCAGACCCTAAATTTCAGGGTGTTACATAAATTATAAACTTTATATGTGTACAAACAATGTGGGTGAACCAATTTGTGTAATAACATTGAAATGTGAAAGACATTAAAATAAAATAATGTCTTATTTGACCCTCCAACTTTACAATAAAGTCATATTAGCTCCTCATTTAATTTTTCATCTCTTTTAGCATTTAAACCTATATTGTTTGTCAAATCACCCCAAAATAGATGGAAAAGATAACATTTGTTATAGTAAGCAATTAATTAATTTTAAAAATTTAAAAATATTTTTAATGTTTATATTTTTAAATAATTTAATATTTTTATTTTATATTTAAAAATTAATTAATTGCTAATGTGGCAATCCACATGTATGTCATGTCAACAAAGTTAACCAATGTTAACCTTTTATCTATTTTGGAGTGATTTGATAAATAATGAAAGTTTAAGGACTAAAAAGGTAAAAAATTAACTGAATGGATCAAATGACTTTTCTTTTTTTTTTTTTTGTAAATTTGGTGGGCCAAATATATCATTAAGCCATAAAATAAAATTTTGGTTGAAATATTAAAGAAAAGATTTTATAGACCATGGTGATATGTGTTTGAATCTTAAAATAGGCAAATTTTATATTAGTGTTTTTTAAATTGTATAAAGATAAAAATATCCTTATAAGAATATAACTTATTTCAAATATGTAAGAATAATTTAGTAATTTTGAACCTAGTTAGTGGTTTAAATAATAATACTACATAAGTTTTATTTAGAATTTATTTGATTCACTAAAAACTGTTTCTAGAAAATAATTTCTAAAAATTGTATGATTTTCGGAAAACGATATGATTTTCAAGTGTTTGGTTGATTTTAAGTAAAATATTCCACTATTTGATAAATTTTCCTAAACTCATTTTCTAAAAATTAAGTTTAGTGAAATAAATACAACATAAATATTTTTATGACCGAAAAAATATTATTTTATTAATTAATTTAAAAATAAATTTAAGTATTAAATATAAATCAACAAATAACATTAGTTTGAAAAGCTTTTTCTATATAAACAAATTTTTTTCTAAAAAATTTGATTGTCAATATAGCTCTTTTAATAACAATAGAGGTAGAATCTATGAAGTAATAGTTACATACCACTCCTTGAATTTGCAAGATAACCAATGCCCCATATAAAATTCGGTTGGACCAATATTTATTAAAACATGGCATTATATGAGCCAAAAATGCTATTATTTCTTAGGCTCAAAGTTCACCAATCACTTAAGATATACTAGAAAGGATCCATGCTATCCTTTTTTCTTTTCAATAGTAAAATGATAAATCAGATTTTTCTTCCTAATTTTTATTATTTTTAGTTAGATTTTAATTTTTTGTAGAAAAAATCTGATTTGTTATTCTCTAAAGGGATGACTTAGAATCATAGTCTTATACAATCCTTTTTCTGAGACATACAAGGAAGTTAGTTGGATATTAAACCAAGTATTCAAGCACTTCAAACAATCATGAATCAAAATGTAAACAAGATTAAATGAAATTTGTTCAATATGCCTTCCAATAAAATATAATTTAAATGATATAGCATCACATTAAATCCAGTAACAAGAGGAAAACTTCCAAAATAGGATGAAAATGGCTCAAAAATACCATCCTCTCCAGTACTAATGACTGCATCAATTTGGGAAGAGCATTGGCTGCACAATTTCCAACATAAAAAGGTGGATCTCTAGCACACTTGCTCACTGCCACCAAAAGAAGAGGTGCAATAACATGCAAATGAATTCCCATTATAGTACGAAGTGGCTATGTTCGGAGCAATGGATTGGGATCCCCCAAATCCTTTTGGAAACAATTACTTGAGAGCAATGCTACATTCGGATGGCTACAAAGATAAATAAAAGAAATTATTGGGAACATGTTCCATGGTTACAATCCAGTCCTCCCTTATTTTGAACTAATGAGAAAAAGGTAGTACGGAAATCAACAAGTTGATTTACATTATGGAGCATGAAATGATATTTTCGTTGCTAAAAATTTGATTGGGACAAATATTTTGTGCGGAATATTGTGGAGGGTAATTTAACACTACAATCTTTTCTTCCTCCCCCTTTTTGTTGCTGTTTTCATTTCCCTTATCGTTGTTTTTCTTTTTATCCTTGGATTCCACTGCCACAATTTCAACATGTTTTCCCAGTCGTCGCCTTATGGTTTCAGCAATATTTGATGCATCCAAGCTTCCTGTAATCGTCACCATCGACTTCTTCATATCTGCTTCCACGTTTAAAATCCCTAATAAACATCAACATTAATTATATTTTCTTATTTATTGACTTCCAGACACAAATCTAATTAATACTTAATATTCTTTTTTATGTCAGATTTATTCAGGTTCCGACTATTTACTCGTAACAGTATGAGTTGTTCAAATACGATTTGAGTTTATGACTCAAATTACTATTTTTTACAATTAAATTAATTATCAAAAATAAGATTTATATAAATTTATTTTTGAGGATGTTCATGGGCTTGGCTAGATCCAATTAAAATATTAGGCTTATTTGCTAGGTCTAGCTTGAAAAATAGGCTTAAAATTTTGTTTAAGTCTGGTCTAGATAAAAATATTAAAACCTAGCTCTGGCCCACCCGTATTAATTTTTTAAATTTTTATATAATTTTTAAAAAATATAATACATCAAAAATACTAAAATATTAAAATAAATGTTTCCCAATAAATTAGAAATAAATTATAAAATATGCATACACTAAGATAGATACAACTTAACAAGTAAATGCTTCTAAAATAGTAACAAAATTAACAATAAAATAAGAATTATACAATATCCAAAACATAATAATAGCAACATAATAGTAAAAAAAAAAAAAGAAGCAACAAAACAATAAAAAAACATGGATTTTTTTTTTGCATATTCGGGCTGGGCCGGACTCGGGGCCAAAAAAATCTTATTCAAAGCCCAACTTTTTTTTAAACGGGCTTTTTTTTCTCAAACCCATTTTTTAAACATATATTTTTACCAAAACCCTCCCACTTTTCGGACGGGTCAAACCATAGACAAATCTAAATACAATGGATGATTGAGCGAAGATAATAACTTAATATTTAGGATTTATGATTAAACAATCAAATTTTCACAATGTTGAAATTAAAAAAAAAAGGAAAAAAATAATAAAAAATGTATTTTTTTTCGATAATTAAAATTGTAAATTAAAAGAGAAAAAGAGTTTACCTTTCATTTTCTCTATACTTTTCTTAATATCATTTGCGCAACCTTCACAGTGTATGTTCATTTTAAGTGAAACAACTTCAATTATAATCTGTACAAATAAAAAAACAAAAATAAAGTATTCAACTTTTTAAGAAAAATAAACACAAACAAAAATTTAAAATATACTACATTATCACCAATTCAGTTGTTAAAATTCTAAAAGTTCAATATTTTTATAATGTGATCAATATAACTTTGAGAATATTTTTATCAAGGAAAATGCATATACATAATGAGAATTGAACTAAAAGTCTCGACATCTTTAATACATCAATTTTACTATTTTAATTAAACTTATATCTTATTTTTATATGTATATTTCACGCACATCGTAGATATATCATGATCTAGTATTTATTAAAAGTTTATATAAACATTATATATATATATATATATATATTTAATATCATTATGTATTTAAGTTTAACTTCTTCTTTTTAACTCATTGATATTTTTTGATGCGGTACTTAAGTTTTTTTTTTTTTTATCTAATCTAGTATATGCGTTTGTTAAGAGTTATATATTTTGTAACCCAAATGTACTAGTGTTAACTTTTTAGTGTTTAATTACGATTTTAGTATTGACTTGATTAAAGTTAATTGTTAATATTATTAGGTCTAAATTTTTATGATTTTATTAATAGAGTAAATTTAGTGTAATTATGAATTTGTTTAATTTTATATTTAATTTACTAAATACAATCCCATAAATATGATTTAATTTGATAAAAGTTAATTGCTAATATTATTAGCAATTATGAATTTTCATCAAATCAATCTGAAAGCGAATCAAATACTAAAAAGCTATATCAAAATATATATAACTTTTGTCAAATATAGGTACTAAATTAAACCAAAAAATAACACGCACACTTCAAATTCAACTATCAAATTATATATAGATATGTGTATATGTTTGTATAAATAAAAGTAATTTCTTAAACACGTAGAACCTCCTCTATTGATTTGATTCGATAAATTAAACTCGATTTTGATATTAATTTGGTTGAATCTAAACTATTAAAACTCATTTGATCCAAGAAAAGTAAATAAAGGGATGATTACCTCTTGTTTCTTTGGTAGCTCTTGTACTTTGAGATCATTAGGTATAATTTTTGGTTTGGGCGAAATAAGCTCAACATTTGTACTGTATTTCTTCTTAATTCTTTCCAACACCTTCAATGGATCAGCCTTTTGTCCCTTCACGACCACTCTATTACTTTTCATATCTGTCTTCACTTCTTCAATCCCTAATCAAATTAACAAAAAACCCCAAACATTAAATTTGACTGTAAATTACAAAAAGAAAAAGAAAAAAACCTTAAAAATTTTTGTAGTGAAATTTTATCTAACCTTCAAAACCTTTCAAGCAATTGATAACCTTTGAAACACATCCTTCACAATGCATGTAAATTTTCAACACAATTTCTTCTTCTACAATTTGCTGTTTATTTCCCATGTTTTGTTCATTTCCCCCTTAAATTAAAGAGAAAATAAAAAATGCTTGATGGAGTAATCCTCATAAACTTTATTGTTTGCTTTAATATGAAGCTTTTAATAAATATAAAAATAATATGTTTAATTCACACATTGTATCGATGTTTAATATTTTCATACTTTTACACAATCTGATATCTGTATTTTAGGAATAATAGAAGAAAATAGAAAGAAGGAATAATGGATGGATGTCAATTACGGCTTAATTACTTTATATATGCGTTAAGAGATTACAATGAAAATTGCTCTTAAATGCATTATTATTTCTTTACCATCTATGTTCAAACCTTAGCAAATTGCCCCAAGTGTTCACTGTTTTTCTTTTTTTGCTTGATTAATTACTATCAAAATATATATCAACTCAAAAATTTTAAAAATTTCATGTAAATAAATATTTATTTTCTTAAATCATTTACCGACCAAGGCATACAAAACACTTGATGTGTTTCTTAATCAAATGTTTGAGTTGTTCGTCAACACAATTTAGTGACCAGGTCTTGAGACTCGGATTGTAAGTCATGAGACTTTATAGGTCAATAGCCTCATAACTCACTTGGAAGACCAAGTCTCGGGACTTAGTTTGTAAGTCTTGAGAGCTACTTATTTACTTATTTAGGTAAAAAATTTGGAGAATTTCAAAATTTGTCAGATTTTTGTAGCTTAATTTTCCTTTTCAAATTCCACCTAAAGAGTTTTTTTCTTTTCAAAGTTCCTTGTAATCTTATTTTATTTAATATACAGATAGATGGAAATATGGGAATGTGCAAGTGTACATAATCGCAACAAATAATAAGATGTCAAATAAATTTCAAGTTATTATACCCATAGGGACTGTGAAAGAAAATATTTATGAAATGCAATTTAAGACAACTTGGTGAATGAAAATATTTGATTTTGAGGAAGTGATTAAAACCTAAAATTTAACCAAGTAAAATAAAATAAAAATAAAACTTTTGTACAAGCCCAATTTCGCCCGGCCCGTTTTATAACAAACCCAAAACCCAAAACCTATCAACCCAGACCCAAACAATGACCCGGGGCCCATTTGTACAACCCAACAAACCCATTTTATAAAACCCAATTTACCAAGCCCAATTTCTAATCCTTTTACCCGTTGGCCCAACACCCATTAGCCCAATAGCCTAAACACAAACTTAGGGTTCCAGGAACCCTAAGGAACCTAGGTGCCGCCCCTAGTCTTCTGACCCCTGGCCTTCTGACTAGCCACCGGTCGACGGCTCTGTAAAGACCGCCCATCTCCACCGCCCCACTTGCACACCGAGCACCTGCATGCCATTAAAACGAAAGGACATTAGATCAAGTGGATAGGAAAAGATCGGATATAAAAATCGATCTAACTTCATTTGTAGAAAACTTTTTTTTTCGATCAATATACAAAAGAAAAAGAAATTTCAAAGCACAAAAAAACAGCAGATCCAAACACAGGAAGAGAAAAACACAAAAGATTCATTAAAATCGAAAGATACAGAGGCCAATGGTGATTTTTTTTTCTTTTATTTTCAAAAGTTTTTTCTTTCTTTTTCAGTAAACATACACATAACTATATTATTAAAATATATACATAAAAAAGGAGAAAAATTTACCTTTTTCGAACTTCCGGCCATCAGGTACGGTGGTGGCGACGACAACACAGCTAGCAATGACGACATCGGAATCCCACCGGCCATCCTCCCTTCTGCAGAGAAAAAAAAGAAAGAAAGAAGAGATTTTTTTTAAAAACAGGCCAAAAATGATTTTTTTAGCATTTAGGGCTTTATATATCCCCACAAAACGACGTCGTTTTGGGGGCTGCCCTTTAACCCCAAAACGACGCCGTTTCATCCATGACAGACCCGATCCGATCTGACCCGCCCTAGGATCTGCGTGTTTTTTAATCGATGGGTTAATTGCACAATCGGTCCTTCCACATTTTTAGATTTTTACAATTAAGTTTTTCGCTATTGCAATTTTGCCCCAGAAACTTTACGCGATTATAATTCGGTCCTTTTAAAACGCTGCGTTTCACTATTTGGGGGAAATTTGCGCTCCTCGTCCCCAACTTTTTGCGCGCGTTACTGTTTGGTCCTTTTATTGCTTATAATGTCTAATTTGGCCCTCTTACTTCTGTTTTAATTTCAATTTGACCCATTTTTCAAATTATTTTGCAATTTTTTACTATTTCTACTGCTATTTAACATTGACTATTTGTTATTATTATGTTCGTTATTGTTATTATTTATTATTATTTCCATTATTATTCTATTATTATTATTATTATTATTATTATTTATTGTTCAGATAACGATATGTATCGCTCCTTATCGCTTTGTTTATCATCGTTATTATTATTATATTATTATTCTTATTATCATTATTAAATATATTATCATCACCATTCTTTCTTATTACTACTATTATATATATGTATATTTCACTATTATTCGCTTACCATCATTTTATATTATTACCACTATCTTGTATTTTATTATCTTATTATTTAATTTTCATCACTGTAATATTATTATTCTATTTTACCACTAATATTATGTATACGTATTATTCATATTGGTATAGCATTATCATTGTTTCAAATCATTGTCATATTATTATTATTTGTATTCTTATACTTATCATATTTATATCTACGTTTATCTTTCTTAATTTCATGTTATTACTACACAAAATGTATTTTGAAAATCATCATATTCCATTTAAAGGTTTTCAAAATGAAGGTGATGTTTCGTATTTAGGAATTCGAAAAATAGTGCCCTAACGTGCTGGGTTGCAATTTTCCGTTTAACTAAGTAACTTAACATCCCTTTTATGAAGTTTCACAAATCACGAGATGATTTTGATCAGGAGAGATTAAAACATCGTGTCCTAACGAGCTGGACGTGATGTTTATATCTTTTCGGGACAAAAAAATCTCAAGTTTTGACTCGAGCCTTCTCTTTGATTGGATCCGATGCGAGGCATTTTGTAAAATTGCTACATTCCATTTAAAGGTTTTTAAATAAAGGCAATGTTTTGTATTTAGGAATTCGGGGAATAGTACCCTAACGTGCTGGGTTGTGATTTTCCGTTTGACTAAAACACTAAACATCCTTTTAATAAATTTCACGAACTTCGAGATAACTTTGATTACGAAGGCTTCGAATATCGCGTCCTAACGTGTTGGATGTGATGCTTGTATCCTCTCGGAATAAAGAAATCTCAAACTCCGGCCTCAACTATCCAAACATTTTTTAAAGATCCGAATTTAAAAATCTTTTCAAACTTCCGACATTAAGACACTAATTAATCATTTTGGTACCAATTTTGGGCGTATTGAGGGTGCTAACCCTTCCTCATGCGTAACCGACTTCTGAACTCGTTTTCTGGATTTCGTAGACCAAAACCGTTGTTTTGATAAATTGAACTGTTTATTAAAAATAACCGTTTTACGAGGTGACCCGATCACACCTCAACAAAAAGGGATTGGTGGCGACTCCCGTTTTTTTCATTTTTAAAACCCAAAGTCGAACCCTTGTCGTTTTCCCGTTTTAAAAAAAATGGTGACGATAGCTTGGTGACTCCGCTGGGACGCTTTTTGGAAAGTCAAGCCATAAATTGATTATTTTTTGTCTTTTGTCGGAAATTTGAAAGTTCAAGTTGAAAATTACGATCTTTTTACTGCATGTTGTTTTAATTTCGGTATTGCATTGCATGACCGTCGTGGTCACACCTTTAAGTGGAAGTGAGAAACTACTCTTTCGTGAGGTTTTCACCTCAGTGCAAGATAGTGGATCACTTTCGGGATACATCCGTATCTATGTCTTCGTGAGATTTTCATCTCTGTGCAGCCATAGGGAAATGTATTCCCCTGAACTGAACTCGATTTATATGAGCCTATAATGGGTGAGGATCGAGGAATCTGCTAGTTCAGGTACCCTTACTTTAGAACTGAACCTCATATAGTAAGCCCTAAGAACCCACCCTAGGTAGAGCCACGCCAAACCCTAGTGGTTACCAGATTAGGTATTTTTATTCTTTGCTTACTGTGTATGGAGTACTGATTTGCTTCATTTTTATTTTTGCATGGCATCTTCATCAAAAAAGGTGTTGATTCATATTTAATTGCTAAATAGATAGCTTCTCATGGAAAGGGGGTTTCTTGATAGAGTGGAGGACAATGCGGCCGTCCGAATATGGGCCGAGACACTGCAACAAGAAAAGGGTGATAGTCTTACAGAAGGGCACGTGTCAGAATTATGGGACTTCACACGTATCAGTGTAACTCAAAATAATCTTCAAGAGATGAAAGAGATATGGAGTCAATGGGACGGCGAGATTAAGCAACTATTCTACTGTCATTACGGTGATCTGCCTTATCTGCTCGACATCAAAGTAGACCAGCACTTATTCCGAGCTATAGCCCAATTTTGGAATCTTGCTTATAGTTGTTTTACTTTCGGGAAAGCGGATCTAGTGCCTACTATAGAAGAGTATACAGCTTTACTCCGTTGCCCAAAAATTCAAACTGACAAAGTTTATACAAGACCTATTAACGTCCCCACCTTCTTAAAAAAGCTGATGAATATTACGGGAATGAGCGAAAGGTGGGTTGCAAAGACGGATAAAATAAAAAGGAGATTGTAAGTGCATCCCTTGGAGAAATTTAAGGGATTTGATCATAGCACACCCTGACGTAAAGAAAAGGGTTGACATTTTTGCCTTGAGTATTTATGAACTGATTATTTTCCCTAAAGCTCTAGGGCATGTAGACGAGGCGATCTCAGATTTATTCGACAGATTGGATAGAAGAGTCACACCCATTCCTACGATTCTGGCTAAAACTTTTAGGTCCTTAAGCGCGTGCCGAAGAGCGGGCGAAGGAAGGTTCACTGGTTGTGCACAGCTCTTGCTAGTATGGTTCAACAGTCATTTTTGGAAAGCGAAAAAGGCACCGGGCCGAATCTTTTTCGAGGACTATTCCCCGTTAAAAGAATTAGCAGCCATAGCAAGGCGAGACGATCTTACGGAAGAAAAATGGATGACGATTCTGCAAAACCTGCAAGAAGAAGACGTAGAATGGAAAGCTCCTTTAATGATCCCTGATGAGATCCTATATCGGTGTGGAGATTTTGACTGGGTTCCTCTACTGGGAATATAGGGAACTGTTGGATATGCCTTTCTCCTCATACTGAGACAGTACAGATCGAGACAGTTTATACCTGTAACACAAGGTCTAATTCAGTGCGAGTTTGAATATAAAGGAGACAATTGTAAGAAGAGGGTTCGCAAAATAGCGAGTGCATGGAGTCGGACTCACAGGATGAAAAGGTTTGCCACTAACCCGATGACAACCCCTGAATATGATCGATGGAGGAGTCAGAGAATCAACGACAATATCCCCACTTTAGACCAAGAAAATGCCCGATCGGTGGAAGAACACCTGCAGGTAATCCCGTCAGAGCTCGAAATCATCAAGTAGGATTTTGAGAAAAAGAATGTGGAATTAGGGAAAAGGATAGAGCAATTAGAAGAAGAAAAGATGCAGTTAGGGTTGGATGTTGACATTCAAAAGTTGGAAGCCGAAAAATTGAGGAAAGGGAAAAATAAGGCCGAGAAAGATTTGGACAGTTTGAAAACAGACTACAAGAAGCTACGAAGGTCAATGAAAATTGTTGGATTAGGAAAAACGTCAGAGCAATAGCGTCAAGAACTGAAAGAGGAAAGACATAGAGCCAGTCAATGGGAAAGGGAACTCCGAGATACTCAAGTTCGAAAAACTATTCTGAAAAGAAGTTTGGTAGAAACTCAGAACGAGAAAGAGGAATTAAAGGCCCGGGTGACAGAACTGGAAAGGACATTATATCAGCATCGTAGCCGTAACTCTGTAGTCGAATTAAAGGCTAGTCTGAGTAAAATTGAAGAAATGAAAGCAAGAATCGAAGAGCTAGAATCTACTTTACATGGTTGTGAGCTACGGGTGGAGCTTCTTGAAATCAATGAGGAGCGCTGGAAGCAGCAACTTCAGCACTCTCAGAATCAAGTCAGAGATCAGGATTACATTATGGAGGAAGCCGTGGCTCAAGTGCGAGAAGTGGCGGATCACTGACAAACCTTAGCAGTCCGAGCTGATGTATTAAGTTTATTTTACGAATCAAAGTCAGAGCAAGGTCAAGAGTTAGCTGGGCTTCTGGAAGAAGTCAAGGCCTTAAGTATTAGGGTGAGGCCTTATATGTAATCTGCTTTATGAAAAGAAACTTGTTTTCTAGAAAAGTTATTCTAAAAAGAAATTGAATCAGAATTAATGCCTTTTTTTTGCATACATTTCATGCATCAGCATCACATTGCATCATATGCATTAAATCTCACAAAGGAACCTTAAATTATGACAGTGACCCTGGAACATCGGTACAATACACGAGGCAAAACAAAAATCATGGATCAAAGAATGGAGAGACTAGAACAAATGCAAAAGGAAATACAAGAGCAGATGCAAGAATGATTGATTAAGATGCAACAAGACATGATTGAACGAATGCAAGAATCTCAAAGTAGCATGATGAATCAATTGGCGCAGTTGTTGGCTAGTGAACGTGAGAAAGGAAAGGGCGTTGCTACTAGTTTGGGAAATGATAATGACGACCTTATTTACCCTCCGGTTTTACCCCACCTAATACCCAAGTGCCACCGGACGTGCATCACCAAAGGACGCCTGTTACTATTAGACCACAATATCAGGTTGGTACCGCGATACCAGCCCACCTTCCAACTGGTTCGGGTACTAACCCAGGGGAAAGTCCGGCCAACCCTGTGGTCTCGGATTTCGATGAAATGGCAGAAATGGACAAGGCAAAAATAGATTTGTCAAAGCAACTTGAGGACTGTTGCAAGTGGCTAGAAGAAAAGTTTAAAGAAATAGAAACGACTGACCATCGTTACGGGATAGATGCTAAAGACTTAAGTCTAGTCCCGGACTTAGTCCTTCCGCCAAAGTTCAAAACACCAGAGTTCGAGAAATATAACGAGACAGCTGTCCTGAGGCGCACATCACAATGTTCTGCCGGCGGATGGTGGGGCACCTTAATAATGACCAATTGCTGATTCACTGTTTTCAAGACAGTTTGGCCGGGTCTGCCGCTAAATGGTATAATTAGCTTAGTCGTGCCCAAATCAAGACATGGAAGGACCTGGCACAGGCCTTCATGAAACATTATGGCCATGTGATTGATATTGCTCCTGATAGAATCACGCTCCAAAATATGGAGAAAAAGTCGGGCGAGAGTTTTAGACAAGATGCCCAAAGAATGGAGAGAGGTAAAAGACAAGTTCACCACCACTTTTAGAAAAGGAGACAACCATGCTCTTTATAAACACGTTGAAAGCTCCTTTCATCAATCATATCTTTGGGAAGTGCCACTAAAGATTCTCGACATCGTGATGTCTGGGAGATGATAGAAAATGCAATCGATGTGGCAAGATAGAAGTGGGAGAAAATACCAGAAAGACAATCCCAAAGAAAAGAGAGAACGATGTAAATAACTTAGGTAAAGGTTATTCAAGCCTATTATCAGAATCAGCCCAAGGTCAGAATCGCTAATCATCGTGGCTCCTCAGGCGTGAATCCAAAGACAAAGCGTAACACGAGAAAATCCAATTCATGCCAATCCCAGTCACATACAAGGAAATGTACCAGAATTTATTCGATGCACATGTTGTTGCCCCACATTACCTAAAACCCCTGCAACCCCCATACCCTAAGTGGTATGACGCGAACGCACAGTACGAGTACCACGCAGGGATTGTGGGGCATTCAATAGAGAACTGTCTTGCTTTCAAAAAACTGGTAGAAAGACTCATCCAGATAGGCGTTATAAAAGTAGACGATACCCCCAGCGCGGGGCACCCGCTGCCTAATCATGAGGTCAATATGATAGGCGAAAACATGGGAAGGAGAGTTAAAAGGGATGTTGACGAAGTAAAGACTCCGATGAAACAAGTTTGGAAAGAAATGATGAAGAGAGGATTAGCTGTATCAAGGCCGGTAGGAAAGCATGAAAGAATAAGAAGAGGTTGTGAGTTTCATAACATGGAAGGGCATGAAATCTAGGACTGTACTGAGTTCAGAATTCTGGTACAAAGATTGATGGACAATAAAGAGTTGGAGTTTTTTGAGATTAATGAAGGCCGAAAAGAAAGAAGCATTTGCGTGTTGGAAGATGAATCAGCAATAAAAGTCTCGAAAGCTAGCTATCCTTTAGTCATCATCTCACGGCCAAAGAACGATGGAACCGGGATAAAAATAACTCTGAAGATCGTGATTCGTAAATCGGCGGTCCTTTCGTATGAAGACAACAAAGAGGTTCCCCAGAACTCTAATTGCAACCTGACGATTCCTAAAATAGAAGACTCATCCCGCATTATGAAAGGAAACCAAGAGCCTCCGAAGATTGTGATCCGAAGACCTGCGGCCTTTTCATATGAAGATAAGAAAAAGGTTCCCGGGAACTACAACTGTAATGTGACGATTCCCGGGAAAGGAGACTTGTCTAGCACTGCAAAGGGAAACCAAGAAGTAGGCTCCTATACACATAGCGAGAAGCGTTACGACAAACAAACCCACGGACCGAGCTTGCAAAGGGGAAAACCTTGGTGGGCGAACAAAAGAAAGAAAGTGCGACCAAACAGGAAGCTCCTATAAATGAGCCAGTGAAGGAAGACGAGGCTAGGGAATTCTTAAAGTTTTTAAAACATAGTGAATACAGCGTCGTGGAGCAGCTGCATAAATAGTCAGCTCGTATATCTATACTTGACTTGCTATTAAGCTCAGAAGCGCACCGCAACGCACTGATGAAAGTATTGAATGAAACTTATGTTGCTAATGTTATCACCGTTAACAAGTTGGATCGTCTAATTAGCAATATAAGTGCTAATAACTTCATTTTCTTTAATGATGACGAGATTCCACCGGGGGGCATGGGTTCCATCAAGGCCCTCCATATTACTACACGGTGCAAAGGATACACACTACCAGGGGTATTAGTCGACAACGGATCGGCACTCAATGTTTTGCCATTATCAATGTTGAATCGGTTACCCGTCGATAGCTCTCACATGAAGGCTTGCTACAATGTAGTAAGGGCATTCGATGGAACTAAAAGGAAAGTCATGGGGAGGAACGAAGTACCCCTTTTAATCGGCCCAGGTACATATGAAGTGGATTTCATAGTAATGGATATCGTGTCGTCAGATAACTATTTGTTGGGAGACCTTGGATACACTCAATGAGCGATCCCTCATCGTTGCACCGAAATTGAAATTAGTCACAGAAGGCCGTTTGGTAACAATAAATACTGAAGAGGACATCATCGCAACCGTAACCAACAGTGCACCATATTTAGAAGCAAATGACGAAGCAACTGAATGTTCCTTCCGCTCTTTGGAATTCATTAACGCAACATTTATCATCGAGGGAAACAAGATCCCAGTTCCCTAATTATCCAAAACCACAAAAATGGGTTTGCAATTAATGGTTGAAAATAGAGCCGTACCCAGAAAGGGACTGGAAAGGTATCTCCAAGGAGGAATCGAAGTCCCGAGGTTGAAGGAAAAAAGAGACCTCTTTGGCTTAGGATTCAAGCCAAATGCAAAGGAAAAGAAGAAAGAGTTAGAAAAGAAGCAAGAAAGAAGGAAAGCGCGTTTGGGTGGAGATGAGATTAAATGGGAACCGATGATAATTCCTCATATTCGTGAGACCTTTATATCAAGAGGGGTTATCCTTCCGGGACAAGGAATGCAAGATGAAGAAATCGTGCACGTCAAAGCTATATCTGAAGGAAAAATTGAGGAAGAAAATCGAAATGGCATCCGCCCTTATGAGCCAGGCAGCATTCTAAACAACTGGACTGCGGAGGAGATTCCTGTATCTTTTAGAACTCAATCAGAGTAATACTCGGAACACACTTGTTGCTTTAAATCTAGAAGCAATAAGAGTCCCTTTTGTGAAGCATGATTTTGTATAAGGCATCATTATTTTCAATGAAATACATCTCTGCCATCGTTTGAGCAAATTTTCTTTTATGTTCATTTTATTCATTATCATTATTCTTTCTTTAGACATTCTTCCAAACATTTCTATTCTTCATTTATGATACCAATAAGCATGCCTAGATTCTGTGATTCTATAAGCCTTTATTCATCTCCATAACAGGTCCCCAAATATCAATGATTTGAGTAACGCTACCGATGACTCGGAATGTCCTTTTGATACGAGTGCGGAAGATTTTCAAGATTTTGGAGATGACCAAGGCTGTGACTTATCTCCTGAACTGTTAAGGATGGGAGAACATGAGGAGAAACAAATCGTACCTCACAAAGAGTCAGTGGAAATAGTGAACCTAGGAGAGGGGCAAGAAAAGAAAGAAGTGAAGATTGGAGCCGGTATCACCGTAGAGACAAGGCGAGACCTCATCAAGTTACTCCAAGAATTTAAGGATGTCTTCGCATGGTCATATCAAGACATGCCTGGGCTAAGCACTGATATCGTGGTACACCGTTTGCCCATAAAAGAAGAATACAAGCCAGTCCAACAGAAACTTTGGAGGATGAGGCCAGACGTTTTACTGAAAATAAAAGAAGAGGTCAAGAAGTAATTTGACGCAGGTTTCTTGCAAGTGGTTAAGTACTCGGAATGGGTAGCCAATATTGTCCCCGTCCCTAAGAAAGATGGGAAAGTACGAATGTGTGTGGACTACAGGGATCTAAACAAGGCTAGCCTGAAGGACAATTTTCCGCTACCTCATATCGACACCTTAGTGGATAATACGGCGGGTTATTCATTGTTCTCATTCATGGATGGCTTCTCCAAATACAACCAGATAAAGATGCTTCCTGAGGACATGGATAAAACCACATTCATAACCATGTGGGGAACCTTTTGCTATAAGGTAATGCCATTTGGGTTGAAGAATGCGGGAGCAACATATCAGAGAGCCATGGTAACCCTATTCCATGATATGATGCACAAGGAAATTGAGGTTTATGTCGAAGATATGATCGCCAAGTCCCGAACCGAAAAGGAGCATATCCAAGTCTTAAGAAAATTATTTTTGAGGTTGAGGAAAGTCCAATTGAAGCTTAACTCGGCTAAGTGTACCTTTGGAGCCAGGTCAGGGAAACTGCTAGGATTTATAGTCAGTAAAAAGAGGATTGAGGTTGACCCAGACAAGGTCAAGGCTATACAAGAATTGCCTCCGCCTCGAACGTAAAAAGAAGTTCGAGGTTTCTTAGGAAGATTAAATTACATTGCTCGGTTCATTTCACAACTGACTGAGAAATGTGATCCCATATTTCGTCTTCTAAAAAAACATAATCCAGGTATGTGGGATGAGGAATGTCAGAAGACCTTCGATAAAGTAAAGCAGTACCTGTCCAATCCTCCGGTATTGACACCGCCTAATCCATAGAAGCCTTTAATTCTCTATTTGACGGTACTTGATAATTCAATGGGATGTGTGCTTGGCCAGCACGATGAGTCAGGAAAGAAAGAAAAGGCAATATACTACCTTAGCAAAAAGTTCACTGAGTGTGAAACAAGGTACTCACCAATTGAGAAACTATGTTGTGCCTTGGTCTGGACAACTCGGTGATTGAGGCAGTATATGTTGTATCATACGACCTGGCTCATCTCGAAGCTAAACCCACTGAAATACCTAATGGAGTCGACTACTTTGAATGGACGGATGGCCCGATGGAAAATTTTACTTTCTGAGTTTGACATAGTTTATGTAAACCAGAAGGCGATAAAAGAAAGTACAATAGTGAATTTTCTGGCCAGTAGAGCTCTGGCAGATTATGAGCCTTTGGACTTTGATTTCCCTAATGAAGACCTAATGTATGTAGCAATCACTGAAGAAGGTACCCCAGAAAGTCATCCTTGGAAACTGAACTTCGACGGGGCATCGAATGCTATGGGCAATGGAATTGGGGCAGTTCTGGTGTCCCCAAATGGAGATCATTACCCATTTACTTGTAGGCTGGATTTTGATTGTACAAACAACATGGCAGAGTGTGAAGCTTGCATCATGGGTATCCGTGCTGCTATAGAACGTAAAATTAAGGTACTAGAAGTATACGGGGACTCTGCACTGGTGATTTATCAACTTAAAGGAGAATAGGAGACAAGAGATCCCAAATTGGTCGAATACAAAAGATTGGTCCAAGAACTGATCAAAGAGTTCGATGACATCACTTTCAGTTACCTACCAAGAGACGAAAATCAAATGGCTGATGCTCTAGCCACATTGGCTTCTATGGTACGAGCAAACAACGAGGAGGATATGAGGCCTATACGAATGAGCATTTATGAGGCTTCAGCCCATTGCTACAGTGTGGAAGAAGAGGAGCAAAATGATCACCTGTGGTATCACGATATACTACAATACGTAAAAAATCATAAATACCCCGATCAAGCAACCGAAAATGACAAAAGGACGTTGAGAAACTAGCTTGTGACCATGTCTTAGATGGAGAGGTCTTATACAAAAGAAGAAAGGATCAAGTGCTATTAAGATGTGTGGATGGCACCGAGGCTAAGCAGATCCTAGAAGAAGTCCATGAGGGTGTCTGTGGAACACATGCCAATGGGTTCGCAATGGCCAGACAAATCATTAGATTCGGGTATTATTGGTCTACCATGGAAAGAGATTGCATTGATTATGCTAAGAAATGTCATAAGTGCCAAATTTATGGGGACAAGATTCATGTACCACCCTCACAATTACATGTTATGACCGCCCCATGGCCCTTTTCTATGTGGGGCATGGACGTTATTGGACCAATCTCTCCAAAAGCTTTCAATGGACATCAGTTCATCTTCGTAGTAATTGATTACTTCACTAAATGGGTGGAGGCCACTTCATATGCTAATGTGACAAAATCAGCAGTCAGCAAGTTCCTAAAAAAGGAAATCATATGTCGATATGGAATACCTGAGAGGATCATATCTGATAATGCGTTAAACCTGAACAACAGCATGATCGCAGAAGTCTGTAGGCAATTCAAGATCAGACATCACAATTCATCACCATATCGCCCAAAGATGAACGGTGCAGTAGAGGCAGCTAACAAGAATATCAAGAAGATAGTAGGAAAGATGACTGAGACTTACAAAGACTGGCACGAGAAGCTACCATTTTCCCTTTTCGCCTATCGAAAGTCGGTCAAAACCTCCACCGGGGCAACTCCTTTCTCATTGGTTTACGGAATGGAGGCAGTTTTACCCATCGAAGTTGAAATTCCGTCCTTTCGAGTATTGTCTGAATTGAAATTGGATGAAGCGAAATGGATCCAAGTTCGATATGATCAGTTGAATCTGATCGAAGAAAAGAGACTGAAAGCTATCCATCATGGTCAGATGTACCAAAAGCGAATGATGCGAGCATACAAAAAAAAGTGCGTCCAAGAGAATTCCACGAGGGAGACTTAGTTTTGAAAAAGATCCTCCCCATACAAAAGGATTTCAGAGGGAAATGGATGCCAAATTGGGAAGGACCTTATGTGGTGAAAAAGGCTTTCTCTGGAGGGGCTCTAATTTTGGCCGAGATGGATGGGAAAAATCTATCCAATCCCATAAATTCAGATTCAGTTAAGAAGTATTATGCTTGAAGAAGGGAAAGGCTAAAGTGAAAACCCGTAAAGGGCACTTTAAGACCTAAAAAAAAAATCGAAGAGGCCAAAGCGAAAACCCGTAAAGGGCACTTTGAGACCAAAGGGGCTTTGAGTCGAAAATCGGATAAGGGCGGCTCAAATTTGCACGAAAGAGGAGGTATGTGACAATTTTTGTTCCCCCTAGAATTAGCAAAAGGAGGAATGTTACACCTCGGAACATCTACAAAGCGTTGCAGATCTCCCAACATCTATTCAGCTCAAAATAATCTTCGGAAGGATTCGGTGGTGAAGCTCAGGCTGCAATATTTGGGGCACCTACTTTTTCTTTTTACCCATTTTTTGTACTCCAATAATGTTTACTTTTGTTGATTTAATCCAATTCCATTCTTCATAAATCCCATTGTTATTTTAAATCTTTAGATTGTTTGCAATTGAAATAACGACCCATGGGCCCATAATGCTTCCATAAAAGGAGTTCCACCTATTACTCTGGAAGCCTCTAAATAGCGTAGGAACCTAAAATAAGACTGTTGTTTAGGAACCACCACACTTAGGGGTTGGAAACGTTCGAGGAAGAGGAGTCCAAAATTATGACCATTTCTTCAGACTCGCAGTCATAGATATCAGACAAGATGTTACAACTGTACCGTGACCTTGACGAGCGAGCGAGTAATTATGGCCTTAAGCTTGTAAAAAGAGACCATTCCCATGACACCCCGCATTCATGCAAATGTCCTTCATAATATCATTGCATCTTAATTATTATGAAAAATTATCATTCTCATAACATTCTGCATTCATGTAAATGTCATCCATATCACACGTAGTTAGGAGCATTTGAGTCATTCTGACCATAGCATCCGCACCATTTGGCATAAACACAAGCATATAAAATCGAGTCTACAGGATATGTCCCTAGAGGACGGTGTAGCAACACTATTGAAGGTTACCCTATTGCCACTGACCAGTAGTGGAATAGATGTAAGATCGTCTTATTACCACTGACCAGCAGTGAGATAAGTTGAAGATTATCCTATTACCATCGACCAGCGGTGGAATAGGTGGTCCTATTGCCATCGACCAGCGGTGGAATAGGTTGAAGATTGTCCTATTTCCACTGACCAGCAGTGGAATAGGTTAAAGATTGTCCTATTACCACTGACCAGTAGTGGAATAGGTTGAAGACCATCCTATGTCACTGACCAGCAGTGGAATAGGTCAAAAATTGTAGATCTTATCGTCCTGACCAGTAGTGGGCCAAGATCGAAGGCAAATCATGGCTCCCTAACCAGTAGGGAACGTGATTTAGGCCACCTTCCTATTGCCACTGACCAGCAGTGGAATAGGTCAAAAATTGTAGATCTTGTCGCCCTGACCAGTAGTGGGCCAAGATCGAAGGCAAATCATGGCTCCCTAATCAGTAGGGAACGTGATTTATGCCACCGTACTATTGCCACTGACCAGCAGTGGAATAGGTCAAAAATTATAGATCTTGTCGCCCTGACCAGTAGTGGGGCAAGATCGAAGGTAAATCATGGCTCCCTAACCAGTAGGGAACGTGATTTAGGCCATCGTCCTATTGCCACTGACCAGCAGTGGAATAGGTCAAAAATTGTAGATCTTGTCACCCTGACCAGTAGTGGGGCAAGATCGAAGGCAAATCATGGCTCCCTAACCAGTAGGGAACGTGATTTAGGCCACCGTCCTATTTCCACTGACCAACAGTGGAATAGGTCAAAAATTGTAGAACTTGTCGCCCAAACCAGTAGTGGGGCAAGATCGAAGGCAAATCTTGGCTCCAACAACGAGGGAACATGATTTAGGCCACCGCCCTATTGCCACCGACCAAGAGTGGAATAGGTCAAAATTGTAGATCTTGTCGCATACGACCAAAGAGGGGCAAGATTGAAGGCAAATCATGGCTCCTCAACCAAGAGGGAACGTGATTTGGGCCACCATCCTATTGCCCCACCAAAGAGTGGAATAGGTCAAAATTGTAGATCTTGTCACCCTAACCAAGAGTGGGGCAAGATCGAAGGCAAATCTTGGCTCCCAACCAAGAGGGAACATGATTTAGGCCACCGCCCCATTGCCACCGACCAAGAGTGGAATGGGTCAAAATTGTAGATCTTGTTGCCCTAACCAAGAGTGGGGCAAGATCAAGGCAAATCTTGGCTCCCTAACCAAGATGGAACATGATTTAGACCACTGTTCTATTGCCCTTGACCAAAGAAGGAATGGGTCAAAAATTGTAGATCTTGTCGCCCTAACCAGTAGTGGGGCAAGATCGAAGGCGAATCTTGGCTCCCTAACCAGTAGGGAGCATGGTTAAAGCTTTAGTCCTATTGCCTTAACTAGCAGTGGAATAGGCTGAAGACCAAAGACCTCATCTCTCTAGAGATGCAGTGGAGCGATCTAAAGTAAATAAGTCACAAGTCGTAGCAAGAGCAAATTGAAGCCGCAGATCCCATCTCGTCGAAGTAGCGGTGGAGTGGATCAAAGCAACAAGGTATGGTGGACTAAAATAAGGCTACCTGAAGAAGAATGGCACCAAAGAAGTCAAGACTCGGTGAGACCGGACAAAATTGGCCTTTTGAAAGTCTTTGCTCTATTCTCGTTGCACGACAATGAGCAAAGAGGGGCAGCTGTACAAGCCCAATTTCGCCCGGCCCGTTTTATAACAAACCCAAAACCCAAAACCTATCAACCCAGACCCAAACAATGACCCGCGGCCCATTTGTACAACCCAACAAACCCATTTTATAAAACCCAATTTACCAAGCCCAATTTCTAATCCTTTTACCCGTTGGCCCAACACCCATTAGCCCAATAGCCTAAACACAAACTTAGGGTTCCAGGAACCCTAAGGAACCTAGGTGCCACCCCTAGTCTTCTGACCCTTGGCCTTCTGACTAGCCACCAGTCTGACGGCGTCTGCAGCACCGCCCATCTCCACCGCCCCACTTGCACACCGAGCACCTGCATGCCATTAAAACGAAAGGACATTAGATCAAGTGGATAGGAAAAGATCGGATATAAAAACCGATCTAACTTCATTTGTAGAAAACTTTTTTTTTCGATCAATATACAAAAGAAAAAGAAATTTCAAAGCACAAAAAAATAGCAGATCCAAACACAGGAAGAGAAAAACACAAAATATTCATTAAAATCGAAAGAAACAGAGGCCAAAGGTAATTTTTTTCTTTTATTTTCGAAAGTTTTTTCTTTCTTTTTCAGTAAACATACACATAACTATATTATTAAAATATATACATAAAAAAGGAGAAAAAATTTACCTTTTTCGAACTTTTACCACCGTGTATACGGCGATCGTGACGCCATGAAGACGGGCGGTGATCTATCGAATCCCACCGCCATCCCCTCTCGCAGAGAAAAAAGAAAGAAAGGAGATTTTTTTTTAAAAACAGGCCAAAAATGATTTTTTTTTTCAGCATTTAGGGTTTTATATAGCCCTACAAAACGACGTCGTTTTGGGGGCTGCCCTTTAACCCCAAAACGACGTCGTTTCATCCATGACCGACCCGATCCGATCCGACCCGCCCTAGGATCCGCGTGTTTTTTATTCGATGGGTTAATTGCACAATCAGTCCTTCCGCATTTTTAGATTTTTACAATTAAGTTTTTCACTATTGCAATTTTGCCCCAGAAACTTTACGCGATTATAATTCGGTCCTTTTAAAATGCTGCGTTTCACTATTTGGGGGAAATTTGCGCTCCTCGTCCCCAAACTTTTTGCGCGCGTTGCTGTTTGGTCCTTTTATTGCTTATAATGTCTAATTTGGCCCTCTTACTTCTGTTTTAATTTCAATTTGACCCATTTTTCAAATTATTTTACAATTTTTTACTATTTCTACTGCTATTTAACATTGACTATTTGTTATTATTATGTTCGTTATTATTATTATTTATTATTATTTCCATTATTATTCCATTATTATTATTATTATTTATTGTTCAGATATATCGATATGTATCGTTCCCTTATCGTTTTGTTTATCGAATCGTTATTATTATTATATTATTATTCTTATTATCGTTATTAAATATATTATCATCACCATTCTTTCTTATTACTACTATTATATATATGTATATTTCACTATTATTCGCTTACCATCATTTTATATTATTACCACTATCTTGTATTTTATTATCTTATTATTTAATTTTCATCACGTAATTTTATTATTCTATTTTACCACTAATATTACGTATAATGTATTATTCATATTGGTATAGCATTATCATTGTTTCAAATCATTGTCATATTATTATTATTCGTATTCTTATACTTATCATATTTATATCTACGTTTATCTTTCTTAATTTCATGTTATTACTACACAAAATGTATTTTGAAAATCATCATATTCCATTTAAAGGTTTTCAAAATGAAGGTGATGTTTCGTATTTAGGAATTCGGAAAATAGTGTCCTAACGTGCTGGGTTGCGATTTTCCGTTTAACTAAGTAACTTAACATCCCTTTTATGAAGTTTTGCAAATCACGAGACGATTTTGATCACGAGAGATTAAAACATCGTGTCCTAACGAGCTGGACGTGATGTTTATATCTTTTCGGGACAAAGAAATCTCAAGTTTTGACTCGAGCCTTCTCTTTGATTGGATCCGATGCGAGGCATTTTGTAAAATTGCTACATTCCATTTAAAGGTTTTTAAATAAAGGCAATGTTTTGTATTAGGAATTCGGGGAATAGTACCCTAACGTGCTGGGTTGCGATTTTTCGTTTGATTAAAACACTAAACATCCTTTTTAATAAATTTCACGAACTTCGAGATAACTTTGATTATGAAGGCTTCGAATATCGCATCCTAACGTGCTGGATGTGATGCTTGTATCCTCTCGGAATAAAGAAATCTCAAACTCCGGCCTCAACTATCCAAACATTTTTTAAAGATCCGAATTTAAAAATCTTTTCAAACTTCCGACATTAAGACACTAATTAATCATTTTGGAACCAATTTTGGGCGTATTGAGGGTGCTAACCCTTCCTCGTGCATAACCGACTTCCGAACTCGTTTTCTAGATTTCGTAGACCAAAACCGTTGTTTTGATAAATCGAACTGTTTATTAAAAACAACCGTTTTACGAGGTGACCCAATCACACCTCAACAAAAAGGGATCGGTGGCGACTCCCATTTTTTTCATTTTTAAAACCCAAAGTCGAACCCCTTGTCGTTTTCCCATTTTAAAAAAAAATGGTGACGACAACTTTCAAAGGATGGGTTTAAATCAAGATGACATAAATGTGTTGGATCAATCACATTCTTTAACTTAGAATGACTAAACTCATACTCATGTTGTTACGAATAATTTCATGACAATTTGGTAATTTGTTAACTAATGCACATATATACTTATTAAATTAACCAATATCTTGAACATTTTCCAATGCCAATTCAAACAATTTGGTAATTTAAGTCATTTTAATTAAATCAAGAATAACAACACAATAAATATTCATCATCTTGCTCAAAACATAAACAAGAAAATCTAAAGAGAAGGGCACTAGAAAGTAACCCTAGTGTTTCTCAGCCAAACTAATACACTTCTCTTCTTCTTTGCTCGTTCTGTTGACCGGGGTATGTATGAACACTTCAAATGTTGCTAAATAAAGGTGGATGGTAGCTCTTTTCCAAGAGGGGAATCGACAATGAAATGGACAAGGGAAATGGATGAGAGGAAAGAAGAGATGTGTGGGAAATGAAGGTGTGTTGAATGAAATAGAAAAGGGGGGTATTTATAGGTAGGAGTGGCTGCTAAAAATAGTAAATAATTAGCAGCCATGTACTCTCCCTTGGCCAGCCACAAAAGGAGCAAGTTTGAATAATTTAATCTTTGCTAAATTTAACTTGGGGCAAATATTCAAAGGCACAAAAAATGGAGGGGTTTGAATGGAGTTTAAGGAAACTTTGAGGGTTGTTTTGTAAGTAATTAAATAAGCTAAATAAGCTGATTGGGTCAGCTTGTTAGGAAGGTTTTGGGTTGTCAATTTGCTTGTTGGATCAGTCTTCAATGCTTAGCACACTGGGCCACATTCTCCTTCAGGCTTTATATTAATTTTTAACCCAATTTAAGTTGGATAAAATTTAAATATAAAGTATATAAAATGATCATCATTTGGACCATCCTTGGCTGGAAAAATATTCAGTCTTGCTCTTGGTACACTTGATGTAAAAATTTCTCCAACGGTTTAAGCCTTTCGAGATGTCTATCGAGCCAATTTTTACCTTTTGTGCAAAACTGTCGAAAATAAACTAAATTTGTGAAATTTTGTTATAAAAATAATTAAAATTCAATATGTTAATAATTTAAGTGCAAATTAATTATTTTATAATTAAAGTATGAATTTCAAAAAATTTACTACGAAATTGCATGAATTAGAGCTCAAAATGTGCTGAAAAAGTTTATATATTTTTGTGTTTTCACACCCCTAAACTTAATTCATTGCTCATCCCTAGTAATGCACAAATTGAAAAGAGGAAGTGCTTGAAATTACCATTGAAAAATATCTTTAGAATACATTTCCCCCATAATTATGTGTTTAGTGTAATTATGCTCAAGGATAAGAATTTTAATTATGCAACTCAAGTATACATATTGTTTGAATTATTATCCATTGTTATCATGCTAGTAAGAATAGACTAAACATTTTCTTAATAAAGCCATGTTAATTCTTACAGCTTAATTTTGATTCCCTTATTTGAGACTAAACTGCAATCACTAAGTTTAACTTATGTCTTCATATGTTGAACTTAGCAATTTCTCTCCACTAATGTAGGCAACACAAAAATCTGAATCGAAAGGTCTTTTAATTAGGTTGTAACGTGATTGGCTAGATGTAGGTAAAATATAGATAAATTTAAGCTACAAACCCTAGACTCAGCTTGCATCAAACCTTTAGAATAAATACCCTTAATACACCAACTCATTTTGCATTTGAGTTTACGCATGGTCTTTGTACATCTATTTCTTTCGAGTACATATGCTCTTTCTTCTTTTTCTTTTTCACACAAGCATATTATTATATGCACTATAATTTTTGAGCATTTGATACTTCTTTTCAACTCCCCCAAACTTATTTTCAAAGAATATTCTGGATAGAGTGAGTCTAGTGTTTGGGACAATTTAAAGATAATTATAAGAGAAGTGATTGCTAAATATTACAAAGGTTCAAATAAAATTAGGCCATATAGTCTCAAAGTTGTGCTTCAAGGGACAAATATTCATTAATGTTGGCTTGAAAAATTCAAACAGTCCAAAAAGTTTGCCTAAGCCATTTTCAAAATTCCATGCTTCCTAGGATTTCGCCTCAAGAAATTACTAAGTCAATTCTAGAGACTTAGACTTTCATGCATGTCTAGCTCTCTTAAAGAATTAAAAAATTTTATGGTATGATTTGCAAACTTTATTAAGAGTAACATTATGTCATAGTTCAGCTAACATAGCAATTATTGAGATAATAGAACTTTATTTATACTAGAAGTTAACATAATTAACAAAAAATAAAATTTTTGAACAAAATATAATTTAATCATAATTATAAGAATAATGTATCTTCAAAAACAATTTCAATTTTTGGTCCCCCTTACTTAAGATGAACAATGTCCCCATTGTTAAAAATAATAGAGAGAATGAAAATACAAAAGTGAATAGATACTATACACTAGGTAGGACCCTAGGAAAAAGAGGTTAGTCAAGTTTGACTGCTTAAATGTCAAGCTTTGCCAAGGTAAATTCAATCCTAGACACGTACATATCTATTGCCACACTTCTTATTTTGCAATTTGTTCAATTTTATTGATAATCTCCACCTCTTATTTTATTATGTGAGAAATAAAAATCTTAATAGAACCTAATCATAAAAACTTTAAATATCCTAACAATAGCTTAATTGTGTGGCTTACGACAAGTATAATCGAGGAGTTTGCATTTTTTGTTGTTGAATTGAAAGATTATTTGTGTAAGTGTTACCGTTGTTTCCTTTGTTTTCACTAAATTTCGTCTGCTCTCGTTATGGTTGAATAATACTGCCAATTGTTTTGATTTCTCCGTTAATTGTTCAATTGGTTTGTAATTTTAGGCGTGAATCTCGATGGGAGCTTTCTCCAATGCTTTAGTTTCGGTTAGTTGCTATTGTTCGTCAGTAAGTGAATCATTTTCATTTTAGAATTCGTGCGTCGAAGTTTTTGACATAATTTGAATTGCTGGTTAATTTAGCATTTTGACTCAGTCAATTTCTCTAAATGGATTTGTTATCGTTTTTAGGTTTCGAAGTCTTCTTTGTTGCTTCTACGTTAAAATCATACTAGGTGTGTAACAAAAACCCGAAATATTGCGAATGAAAGAGGCTGAAAAACATGGTTGTCGACGCCACACGGCCGTGTGTCAAGTCGTGTGGTAGGCCGTGTAACTCACTATTTGATTCAGAGGCACATAGCCTAGAGACATAGACGTGTGTCCAAGCCGTGTAACTCACTGTTTTGGAATTAGAGATACATGGGCTAGAGACACGGGCTGTGTCCAAGCCGTCTAACACACTATTTTGGAATTAGAGATGCACGGTCCAAAGGCATGGGCGTGTGTCCAAGCCGTGTAACTCATTGTTTTGGAATTAGAGGCACATGGGCTAGAGATGCAGGCGTGTCTCCAAGTTGTGTAACTAACTATTTTGGAATTAGGGATGCACCGGCCAGAGAAACGGGCGTGTGCCCAGACCATGTAACTCACTATTTTTTAGCCACACTGGCCAGCCACCCAGGCTGTGTGAATCCACACGGATGTGTGGGCCAAAAATCAAGATTTTTCCCTAAGGCTGTAATCGTTGTTTGAATCGAATGTAAGCCTACCGTAGGGTCTATATGATCTGAATTAGACAATATAATCATCATCTAATGATATATTACTGAATAATCTATATTTTCAAGTAAACACTTGATGTGAAATCTAATATGTAAGTGTGATAGCATAACATGAGCATGATATGAATTTATACTGTTGTATATGCATAATTGATATCTGTTAAATCTACATCTGCATTGGTTTGGGATTGTAAAGAAGAAGTGTGGGAAATTTAATAATCTACCTAATTTGTTGGTTAAGCCACAAACATATATTTAACTTTGGCGATTTATCGCATTATGATCTGGCAACTAGATTGCAATTATTTTGAAATAAGACACACAGTCACTATGTGGTGTGTAAGGATGGATGGGTACTTGATACCCTATATGGTGTGTCAGGATGGACGGAGATGATGTGTAGCGATTCTAGCTAGCAAATTGTATCTAAATCTGAAATGTTCTACAACTGTATCTAGCATTTTTTGTTTCTGTTTCTGCATCTGATTCCGAGAGTTAACTGGTTAATGAAAACCAAAATCACATTTGTTATGTTACTGATTAATTAAAGTGTAAGTTATACACTGAGTTGTTGACTCATTTAGTCTGTTTGTTGGATTACAAGTAACCCATAGGCTTAGGTGGGTTGCCATGCCAGGAGCTCGGTCATCTCCCACTTAGTTATCTATTATTTTATGTAGATTTATTTATCGTGTGTTTTATTTCGAATGATTGGTTATAATTTTGGATTTTCACGTTTGGTTTAACTATTTAAATGATTGTCGACTGTTAAACTTTGAATGGCTAATGGTTGGATTTTTCTAAAATTATTTGATGTGGCTCTTTAGACTTGGTCTTAACGTCTAGGCGGGGTATGGGGTGTTACATTAGTGGTATCAAAGTCAGGTTACAAAACTTAGGCTGTGTTTTTTAGGCTCTCGTTTCTCTAAAAAGTATAGTTTTTAATAAAATGTTTATCTTATTAACTCTAAAAAATGATTTTATAAAACCAAGTCTCTAACATCGAACCTGTAAATAATCCTGCTTTAGCTATACAAATTAGCTAGAAAATACTGTAGTAACTAAACTTGTTAGCTTTAATTAAGAATTGTAATATAAAGTGCGAAATAAGATACCTGATGAGAATTCTGGACTTGTAATATCCCAGACTAGGGGTTATGCATTTGGCGCATAATTCATGAATTAATAGGCTTAGTGTGTGGGTGAGTGTGTTTAAGGGGTTTGGAGAACCTTAGGAGATGGGGAAAATGCATCGGAAAAATATTGGAATGTTAAGTTTAAAGAGGAAAGTGAACATTTTGGAAACTTGGAAATGTAAGGAAATGTTTTAGAAATGTTAAGTTTAAAAGAGGAAAGTGAACATTTTGGAAACTTGGAAATGTAAGGAAATGTTTTAGAAATGTTAAATTTAAAAGAGGAAAGTGAACATTTTGGAAACTTGGAAATGTAAGGAAATGTTTTAGAAATGTTAAGTTTAAAAGAGGAAAGTGAACATTTTGGAAACTTGGACATGTAAGGAAATGTTTTAGAAATGTTAAGTTTAAAAGAGGAAACTAAAACCGGTGGCCTTAAGAAAATTAGTAGAGGAATTTAACACAAGAACGGGCTTGGAGAAGTGGCTAGGAGGCACCACTTAAAGCCCAAGAAGTGACGCCACAATCAAGGGGAAGGAGCCTAGGTTCGAGTCACGTGGGAAGCAAATAAAGAGTTTTATTTTGCTGCAAGGAGCAAGGAGTTGGACGACACCAAGGCACTTGGGAAGAGTTTAATTCTCTTTAAAATTGGCTAAATAGGTGGATCAATCATGGATAATTATTGTTTAAGAGATAAGAGATAAATATTGGATTAAGTTTTATTAAATTGAATGGGTGATAATTAAAGTGATAAAGTTATCAAAATAGGAGTGATGGCCAAGTAAAGGATTTTAAGTTAGTAATTTGGCTACTAGAGGAAAAGAGAGCCATTCATCATATCTTCTTTCAACTCTTCTCTCTCCTGAATTTCCTAGAGCATCTCTTCTTCTTCTTTTTGTTAGCCAAAGCCGAAAACTAAAGTAAGCCTAGTCAATTCTTCATAGCTTTTGTGATCTCCATTAAAACCGAAACCATAAACTCCTCAAGATACCATCATTAGCCGATTTCTTTATACCAATCAAAAGCCGAAATCTATCAAATATCTACTTAGTCCATAGCCGAATCTCTGAGGTGCAACAAAAATAGTCGACTTGTAAGTAAGGGTAAGGATCTATTATTATCATTATGTTTCTTTTCTTCAAGACCAAGATTAAGATTCTAATGCTATTTGTATCCCTTGGCGAAACTACAAAGGATCTTTCGGATTTTGTCTATTGTCGACTACCGGGAGAAGAGACTACTTTTGGGATTTAAAGATTCAAGGTAAGACATGTGAATATTCGGCCAAGGCCTATTTTTGGTGTTTTAGATCTAGTTCATATTTATTCAACATAGTCGAAACTAACAAGTTAATAGATCTAAGGATCAGTCGATTACAAGGAAGGGGAAATTCTTTTCCCGAAGGTACACCATAGGCCGCGTGTTCCCTAGTTATTCGGTGAGTTTTGAGATTTAAAATCCGCAAGTTAAGTATCTATAGCATTCGACCAAGGCCATGTTGAGTAAATAGATGTGTTTCATTAATAATTAAAAGCCGAAACTAATCTATTCAAGTAATCTAGTGATTGCCGATTTCAAGAAAGAAGGATACAAAGTTTCTGGCATTTGATTAGACATCAATCGATAGTAAGGTAAGGATTTAAGTGTACTAATCCTACTGGGATTTGGTTTCATGGCCAAATGGGTCTTAGTAAATTAACCATGTGTTGGCTGAAAATAGGTAGTTAAGGATCTAAAGCTTAGATCGAGATTTTCGGGATCTTCATTAAAGCACTAAGTAAATCAAGTGTGTGTACCCCACACTATTTCTTAATAAGTTTTATGGCAATGTTTAATATAAGTATGTGTATAAGAATGTGAATATGGCTAAGGTACCATGTTATGGTACAAAGTACTCAGGTACGTTTCCTACTCCTACTAGGATTATGTTAAATATCTGTTACGACACACATATGACATTATAAAAATGTGAATATGGCTAAGATACCATGATATGGTATAAAAGTACTCAGGTACGTTTCCTACTCCTACTAGGATTATGAATATATGTTATTTTTAACATGTGAAAAGTGATGAGAATGTGAATTAAATCATGATATGCATAATATGTATGATATGGGGCATATGGGATATTATGAGAAAGGGGAAGTGAACGTGGTGACCTAAGACCACGATATCTGATTGTGGTGACCTAAGACCATGATATCTGAATGTGGTGACCTAAGACCACGATATCTGAATGTGGCGACCTAAGACCACGATATCTGAATGTGGTGACCTAAGACCATGAATTTTATAAGAGGCGATGAGCACGCCGACCGCGCAATGACGCCGCCGATGGTGTGTAGCAGATGGAGGGTTGACTTAGTAGTCCCCACGGTGTACAGGTTGGTACGGGGGACGTGTAGCGGATGGCATATAGGTTTGGGTTTGGGTTGCATCATTATTTTCTTCTATTTGTTTATGAACATGTATGATAATGTATGCCTGAATTATTAAATGTTAGTGTTGGTCACACATTGAGTCTGTTTGACTCACCCCTTGTGGGATTATTTTTTAGGTGACGATCAGTGATGAACCGGGCCGGCAGATGCTTAGTGGAGGCCATGTGGAGTTCAGATTTCTTTTATTTGGACTATTTTACTTTAAGTATTATGAATTTAAATTTTGGGAATTATTTGATGTAATAAGGCCTTAGAGAACTATTTTATTCTTTTTTTATTTGTTAAGCTTACAAACTTTTATTTATTAAAAGATTAAGTAAATCTATTTTTAAAACAAAGCCCAAACGTTTTGTCACCTAAAGTAAAGGATTTTAATAATGAAATAAACTTGTTTTCAACTCAAGCCCAACCCAAAACGATCTTTCTTCCAAATCACACAAGTTTTTCTTAAGTAACAAAAGAATTTGAAACGGTTTACACCGGGGAACATACCAGATCCGGTCAAGGCTCGTGGGCCTGGTGTGGGGTGTTTCAATTTGGTATCAGAGCCCAGTTTTAAACTCTCAGCCTTGGGTTTAAGGCCCAAAACATTTTCAAAGTTAAGCCCAAAATGGATTTTGTGAATTAAGCAGGTTTTTCTGGCATGGCCCACTAAGTCTCCGACCCGAAGTCCACCACATAAGTACTCCGATCTTTTGTGTGATTTATATTTTGTAGAAGGGTAGAAATGGAACGTAGAATAGAGATTAAGTAGAATAAAGATTAAGTACTTGAACCCTAGGACTAGTATACCCCAACAAAAACATAAGACTTAAATGCCTAACTAAACAAACCTGTGGTTAAGTCATTTGAGTTAGGTGTGGTAACCATGGTGCGCATGTCTAGGATTGGTTTGGTGGGAGCTTGGTATTTAAGCGATCCGTGACTCACCTCCTCTCCACTTGAATCCTACAGTGCGTAGCCTCGGCTCACCCTAACCAAGAGGACTTACACACGGGCTAAACCCCTAACTAAAACCCGAAAGGGACTAGCCGTATTTTTTTATGGAAACCCTAGTTTTAAAAAGTCAACAAACTACCCTTTTGAAACTATGGAAATTATTATTTTGGAAAAACTTTCTAAGAATTTTTAATTTTTAAATTACCTAAATACCCTTAGTGGTAAAATCACTAAAATGCCCTTGGTTCTAAAATTTCCATATTACCCTTGATTTCAAAACAATTTCTCTACTTTGCAAAAGTATCCATGAAACCCTAACTTGTGAAAATTCAAGATACCCTGGTTTGAGAAATTTTGAAATTATCCCCGATTTATAAAATGACCAAATTACCCTTAACTTTGTATAAATGACCAAAATACCTCAAGAAGGAAAATCAACGAAGTACCTCAATTTAGAAACCTATAAAGATACCCTTGTTTTGAAAGTCACCAGAACCATATTTTGCAAAAAAATTACCGAAATAACCCTGGCTTGTAAAATTACAAAAATACCCCTAGTACATCAAACTACCATTTTATCTTTGAAATTTTTCCAGCAAGAATTTTAATTTGGTAAAATATCAACAATCTCTATTTTGCAACATTTTCAAAATACCCTAATTTGAAAAATTACCAAATAACCCCTATAGGATAAAATTACAAAAATGCCCCTGGGTAGTGGAAAACAACAAACAACGACAAATACAACATTTCTCTGTAATGGACGCAAGTTCATGTGTGTGACTAAATGAATGATGTGAGACTGTATGTGTATGAATCGAAAGAACTACTTAAAACTATTAAACATAAAACTGTTCGTGTTAAGTTAGTGGAACAAAACTAATACATAAAATTCTTTAATCAAATAAACGCAAGTATGAATTCAAGGGGACATGGTCGTAATGTGCGTGGCCGTGGAAGAGGCCGAATGATCGTGTCTGAATCTGTTAGATCAAGTCAAGGATCTAAAAATGAAATGCCATCACCACCCCCAGCCGCTGATGTGAATTTTTGTAGGAAATGTGTTAGTTTTAAGATCAGAGTGCACAGCAGTAGTGTAGTGTGGTAAGTTAGGATGTACGATTGTTCGTTAGGAAGTAATTTCGAGGACAAAATTATTTTTAAGGGGGGTAAAACTGTAATATCCCAGATTAGGGGTTATGCATTTGGCGCATAATTCATGAATTAATAGGCTCAGTGTGTGGGTGAGTGTGTTTAAGGGGTTTGGAGAACCTTAGGAAATGGGGAAAATGCATCGAAAAAATATTGGAATGTTAAGTTTAAAAGAGGAAAGTGAACATTTTTGGAAACTCGGAAATGTAAGGAAATGTTTTAGAAATGTTAAGTTTAAAAGAGGAAAGTGAACATTTTTGGAAACTTGGAAATGTAAGGAAATGTTTTAGAAATGTTAAGTTTAAAAGAGGAAAGTGAACATTTTTGAAAACTTGGAAATGTAAGGAAATGTTTTAGAAAGAGGAAAGTGAACATTTTTAGAAACTTGGAAATGTAAGGAAATGTTTTAGAAATGTTAAGTTTAAACGAGGAAACTAAAACCAGGTGGCCTTAAGAAAATTAGTAGAGGGAATTTAACACAAGAACGGGCTTGGAGAAGTGGCTAGGAGGCACCACTTAAAGCCCAGTAAGTGATGCCACAATCAAGGGGGAAGGAGCCTAGGTTCGAGTCACGTGGGAAGCAAATAAAAGAGTTTTATTTTGCTGCAATGAGCAAGGTTGTTGGACGACACCAAGGCACTTGGGGAATAGTTTAATTCTCTTTAAAATTCGGCTAAATAGGTGGATCAATGATGGATAATTATTGTTTAAGAGATAAGAGATAAATATTGGATTAAGTTTTATTAAATTGAATGGGTGATAATTAAAGTGATAAAGTTATCAAAATAGGAGTGATGGCCAAGTAAAGGATTTTAAGTTAGTAATTTCGGCTACTAGAGGAAAAGAGAGCCATTCATTATATCTTCTTTCAACTCTTCTCTCTGCTAGAATTTCCTAGAGCATCTCTTCTTCTTCTTTTGTTAACCAAAGTGAAAACTAAAGTAAGCCTAGTGAATTCTTCATAGCTTTTGTGATCTCCATTAAGCCTAGCCGAATTCTTCATAGCTTTTGTGATCTCCATTAAAACCGAATCCATAAACTCCTCAAGATACCATCATTGGCCGATTTCTTTATACCAATCAAAAATCAAAAAGTCAAATATCTACTTAGTCCATAGCAGAATCTCAGAGGTGCAACAAAGAACGATCGACTTCGTAAGTAAGGGTAAGGATCTATTATTATCATTATGTTCCTTTTCTTCAAGACCAAGATTAAGATTCTAATGCTATTTGTATCCCTTGGCCGAAACTACAAAGGATCTTTCGGGATTTTGTCTATTGTCGACTACCAGGGAGAAGAGACTACTTTTCGGGATTTCAAGGTAAGACATGTGAATATTTGGCCAAGGCCTATTTTTGGTGTTTTAGATCTAGTTCATATTTATTCAACATAGCCGAAACTAACAAGTTAATAGATCTAAGGATCAGTCGATTACAAGGAAGGGGAAATTCTTTTCCCGAAGGTACACCATAGGCCGCGTGTTCTCTAGTTATTCGGTGAATTTCGGGATTTAAAATCCACAAGGAAAGTATCTATAGCATTCGGCCAAGGCCATGTTGAGTAAATGGATGTGTTTCATTAATAATTAAAAGCCGAAACTAATCTATTCAAGTAATCTAGTGATTATCGATTTCAAGAAAGAAGGATACAAAGTTTCCGGCATTTGATTAGACATCAATCAGCAGCAAGGTAAGGATTTAAGTGTACTAATCCTACTAGGATTTGGTTTCATGGTCGAATGGGTCTTAGTAAATTAACCATGTATTGGCCGAAAATAGGTAGTTAAGGATCTAAAGCTTAGATCGGGATTTTCGGGATCTTCATTAAAGCACTAAGTAAATCAGATGTGTGTACCCCACACTATTTCTTAATAAGTTTTATGGCAATGTTTAATGTAAGTATGTGTATAAGAATGTGAATATGGCTAAGGTACCATGTTATGGTACAAAGTACTCAGGTACATTTCCTACTCCTACTAGGATTATGTTAAATATCTGTTACGACACACATATGACATTATAAGATTGTGAATATGGCTAAGATACCATGCTATGCTACAAAAGTACTTAGGTACGTTTCCTACTCCTACTAGGATTATGAATATATGTTATTTTTAACATGTGAAAAGTGATGAGAATGTGAATTAAAGCATGATATGCATGATATGTATGATATGGGGCATATGGGATATTATGAGAAAGGGGAAGTGAACGTGGTGACCTAAGACCACGATATCTGATTGTGGTGACCTAAGACTACGATATCTGAATGTGGTGACCTAAGACCACGATATCTGAATGTGGTGACCTAAGACCACGATATCCGAATGTGGTGACCTAAGACCACGAATTTTATAAGAGGCGATGAGCACGCCGACCGCAATGACGCCTTCGATGGTGTGTAGCGGATGGAGGGTTGACTTAGTAGTCCCCACGGTTATGCAGTGATGCACGGGGACGTGTAGCGGATGGCATATAGGTTTGGGCTCGGGTTGCATCATTATTTTCTTCTATTTGTTTATGAACATGTATGATAATGTATGCCTAAATTATTAAATGTTAGTGTTGGTTACACATTGAGTCTGCTTTGACTCACCCTTGTGGGATTATTTTTCGTGACGATCAATAATGGACCAACGCATGGATGCTTAGTGGAGGCCATGTGGAGTTCAGATTTCTTTTATTTGGACTATTTTACTTTAAGTATTATGAATTTAAATTTTGGGAATTATTTGATGTAATAAGGCCTTAGTAGAACTATTTTATTCTGTTTTTATTTGTTAAGCTTACAAACTTTTATTTATTAAAAGATTAAGTAAATCTATTTTTAAAACAAAGCCCAAACGTTTTGTCACCTAAAGTAAAGAATTTTAATAATGAAATAAACTTGTTTTCAACTCAAGCCCAACCCAAAACGATCTTTCTTCCAAATCACACAAGTTTTTCTTAAGTAACAAAAGAATTTGAAACGGTTTACACCGGGAAACATACCAGATCCGGTCAAGGCTCGTGGGCCGAGTGTGGGGTGTTTCAATTTTGTATCAGAGCCCAATTTTAAACTCTCGGCCTTGGGTTTAAGGCCCAAAACATTTTCAAAGTTAAGCCCAAAAGGGATTTTGTGAATTAAGCAGGTTTTTCTGGCATGGCCCACTAAGTCTCCGACCTGAAGTCTACCAGGTAAGTACTCCGATCTTTTGTGTGATTTATATTTTGTAGAAGGGTAGAAATGGAACGTAGAATAGAGATTAAGTACTTGAACCCTAGGACTAGTATACCCCAACAAAAACATAAGACTTAAATGCCTAACTAAACAAACCTGTGGTTAAGTCGCTGAGTTAGGGTGTGGTAACCATGGTGCGCATGTCTAGGATTGGTTTCGGTGGGAGCTTGGTATTTAAGCAGTCCGTGTGACTCACCTCCTCTCCACTTGATTCCTACCTAGTGCGTAGCCTTGGCTCACCCTAACCAAGAGGACTTACACACGGGCTAAACCCCTAACTAAAACCCGAAAGGGACTAGCCGTATTTTTTTATGGAAACCCTAGTTTTAAAAAGTCAACAAACTACCCTTTTGAAACTATGGAAATTATTATTTTGGAAAAACTTTCTAAGAATTTTTAATTTTTAAATTACCTAAATACCCTTAGTGGTAAAATTACTAAAATGCCCTTGGTTCTAAAATTTCCATATTACCCTTGATTTCAATACAATTTCTCTATTTTGCAGAAGTATCCATGAAACCCTAACTTGTGAAAATTCAAGATACCCTGGTTTGAGAAATTTACGAAATTATCCCTGATTTGTAAAATGACCAAATTACCCTTAACCTATGCAAATGACCAAAATACCCTCAGTAAGGAAAATCAACGAAGTACCCTCAATTTAGAAACCTATAAAGATACCCTTGTTTTGAAAGTCACCAGGAACCATATTTTGCAAAAAAAATTACCGAAATGACCCTAGCTTGTAAAATTACAAAAATACCCCTAGTACATCAAACTACCATTTTATCTTTGAAATTTTTCCAGCAAGAATTTTAATTTGGTAAAATATCAACAATCTCTATTTTGCAACATTTTCAAAATACCCTAATTTGAAAAATTACCAAATAACCCCTATAGGATAAAATTACAGAAATGCCCCTGGGTAGTGGAAAACAACAAACAACGACAAATACAACATTTCTCTGTAATGGACGCAAGTTCATGTGTGTGACTAAATGAATGATGTGAGACTGTATGTGTATGAATCGAAAGAACTACTCCTTAAAACTATTAAACATAAAACTATTCGTGTTAAGTTAGTGGAACAAAACTAATACATAAAATTCTTTAATCAGATAAACGCAAGTATGAATTCAAGGGGCATGGTCGTAATGTGTGTGGCCGTGGAAGAGGCCGAATGATCGTGTCTAAATCTGTTAGATCAGGTCAAGGATCTAAAAATGAAATGCCATCACCACCCCCAGCCGCTGATGTGAATTTTTGTAGGAAATGTGTTAGTTTTAAGATCAGAGTGCACAGCAGTAGTGTAGTATGGTGAGTTAGGATGTACGATTGTTCGTTAGGAAGTAATTTCGAGGACGAAATTATTTTTAGGGGGGGTAGAATTGTAATATCCCAGATTAGGGGTTATGCATTTGGCGCATAATTCATGAATTAATAGGCTCAGTGTGTGGGTGAGTGTGTTTAAAGGGTTTGGAAAACCTTAGGAGATGGGGAAAATGCATCGGAAAAATATTGGAATGTTAAGTTTAAAAGAGGAAAGTGAACATTTTTGGAAACTCAGAAATGTAAGGAAATGTTTTAGAAATGTTAAGTTTAAAAGAGGAAAGTGAACATTTTTGGAAACTTGGAAATGTAAGGAAATGTTTTAGAAATGTTAAGTTTAAAAGAGGAAACTAAAGCCAGGTGGCCTTAAGAAAATTAGTAGAGTGAATTTAACACAAGAACGGGCTTGGAGAAGTGGCTAGGAGGCACCACTTAAAGCCCAGTAAGTAACGCCACAATCAAGGGGGAAGGAGCCTAGGTTCGAGTCACGTGGGAAGCAAATAAAAGAGTTTTATTTTCTTTGCAAGGAGCAAGGAGTTGGACAGCACCAAGGCACTTGGGAAGAGTTTAATTCTCTTTAAAATTAGGCTAAATAGGTGGATCAATGATGGATAATTATTGTTTAAGAGATAAGAGATAAATATTGGATTAAGTTTTATTAAATTGAATAGGTGATAATTAAAGTGATAAAGTTATCAATATAGGAGTGATGGCCAAGTAAAGGATTTTAAGTTAGTAATTTCGGCTACTAGAGGAAAAGAGAGCCATTCATCATATCTTCTTTCAACTCTTCTCTCTGCCGAATTTCCTAGAGCATCTCTTCTTCTTCTTTTTGTTAGCCAAAGCCAAAAACTAAATTAAGCCTAGCCGAATTCTTCATAGCTTTTGTGATATCCATTAAAACCGAATCCATAAACTCCTCAAGATACCATCATTAGCCGATTTCTTTATACCAATCAAAAGATGAAATCTATCAAATATCTGCTTAGTCCATAGCCAAATCTCTGTAGGTGCAACAAAGAATAGTCGACTTCAGAAGTAAGGGTAAGGATCTATTATTATCATTATGTTTCTTTTCTTCAAGACAAAGATTAAGATTCTAATGCTATTTGTATCCCTTGGCCGAAACTACAAAGGATCTTTCGGGATTTTGTCTATTGTCGACTACCAGGGAGAAGAGACTACTTTTCGGGATTTAAAGATTCAAGGTAAGACATGTGAATATTCGGCCAAGGCCTATTTTTGGTGTTTTAGATCTAGTTCATATTTATTCAAAATAGATGAAACTAACAAGTTAATAGATCTAAGGATCAGTCGATTACAAGGAAGGGGAAATTCTTTTCCCGAAGGTACACCATAGGCCGCGTGTTCCCTAGTTATTCGGTGAGTTTCGGGATTTAAAATCCACAAGGTAAGTATTATAGCATTTGGCCAAGGCCATGTTGAGTAAATAGATGTGTTTCATTAATAATTAAAAGCCAAAACTAATCTATTCAAGTAATCTAGTGATTGCCGATTTCAAGAAAGAAGGATACAAAGTTTTGACATTTGATTAGACATCAATCGGCTGAGAAGGTAAGGATTTAAGTGTACTAATCCTCATGGGATTTGATTTCATGGCGAATGGGTCTTAGTAAATTAACCATGTGTTGGTAGAAAATAGGTAGTTAAGGATCTAAAGCTTAGATCGGGATTTTCGGGATCTTCATTAAAGCACTATAAATCGGTGTGCGTATTCACACTATTTCTTAATAAGTTTTATGGCAATGTTTAATATAAGTATGTGTATAAGAATGTGAATATGGCTAAGGTACCATGTTATGGTACAAAGTACTCAGGTACGTTTCCTACTCCTACTAGGATAATGTTAAATATCTGTTACGACACACATATGACATTATAAGACCGTGAATATGGCTAAGATACCATGTTATGGTACAAAAGTACTGAGGTACGTTTCCTACTCCTACTAGGATTATGAATATATGTTATTTTTAGCATGTGAAAAGTGATGAGAATGTGAATTAAAGCATGATATGCATGATATGTATGATATGGGGCATATGGGATATTATGAGAAAGGGAAGTGAACGTGGTGACCTAAGACCACGATATCGATTGTGGTGACCTAAGACCACGATATCCGAATGTGGTGACCTAAGACCACGAATCCGAATTGGTGACCTAAGACCACGGCGAATGTGGTGACCTAAGACCACGAATTTTATAAGGCGATGAGCACTTGATCCGCAATGACGCCTTCGATGGTGTGTAGCGGATGGAGGGTTGACGTAGTAGTCCCCACTGGTGTGCGAGGTTGGTACGGGGACGCGTGGCGATGGCATATAGGTTTGGGTTCGGGTTGCATCATTATTTTCTTCTATTTGTTTATGAACATGTATGATAATGTATGCCTGAATTATTAAATGTTAGTGTTGGTTACACATTGAGTCTGTTTGACTCACCTCTTGTGGGATTATTTTTCAGGTGATGATCAGTGATGGACCGGGCCGGAAGATGCTTAGTGGAGGCCATGTGGAGTTCAGATTTCTTTTATTTGGACTATTTTACTTTAAGTATTATGAATTTAAATTTTGGGAATTATTTGATGTAATAAGGCAGTAGTAGAACTATTTTATTCTGTTTTCATTGTTAAGCTTACAAACTTTATTTATTAAAAGATTAAGAAAATCTATTTTTAAAACAAAGCCCAAACGCTTTGTCACCTAAAGTAAAGGATTTTAATAATGAAATAAACTTGTTTTCAACTCAAGCCCAACCCAAAACGATCTTTCTTCCAAATCACACAAGTTTTTCTTAAGTAACAAAAGAATTTGAAATGGTTTACACCGAGGAACATACCAGGTCCGGTCAAGGCTTGTGGGCCGGGTGTGGGGTGTTTCAGATCTGTAAACTTCTAGTATTGTAAAAAAGTAGACAATGAGTTCGTGCGGTAGTCATGGATGTGGTTCTTGTAGGCGCTGAAGAGAAGCTCGAGCAAAGTCATCCTCTATAGGCAGTATGCCCAATCTGAAGACCAGTGAGATTGTTGGTACTACTATTGAGACTGTAACACCCTTAACCAGTATCCGTCAGCAGAACAGAGTTACGGAGCATTACCAGAGTTTTCAGAGCATTTACAGATAATTCATATCAATTACTATTCATTTTCTAATATTAACCATAACGTCCCTAGGACAAACTGTAACGGCCCAAACCCGGCCCAAACATTAGGACCAAATATGGTTTGTTACGGAGAAAAACTTTTTGAAACCCAATTTTAAAACCAATTTAAGTTTTGTTGAAAACTTCTCGCTTTTGGTTATCTTGCTGAAATCATACTTAGATTAAATTCAGAAATTTAATTAAGTCAAGTTATTATACAAATTTCAAATGTGCCCGCTGGCACGATAAAACATTTTCGTGTTAATTTGGGAAAACATGTGATTTTAATTTATAGTTTAAAACAAAATATCCAACATATGAGAAATAACAAAAGTAAAGTATATGGAGGCCTTATTACATCCAAAATAAAAATATACCAATAATAAAATAAAATAACTAAGTTTAAAGTTCATTTAATTCAAGTCCACTGCATGGCCACCTCGAGTCCCTCCGGCTCCATATCCGCGGTCTATGCATCACCTAAAAAATATAAAGGAGAAGGTGAGTCACCAAGACTCAGTATGTAACCCTTCCCCCGGTTTAAACCAATTTCATACACAAATTATAACAATTAATATGCGAGATAATGCACCCAACCTAGCCAACCAAACGCCTCAATCTACCCGTTGTGGTACCAAACAACTGGTGGTGCCAAACCACCGGTGACATATAGTCACGAAGTGATGCCAAATCCTTTGGAGGTGCCAAACCTCTGGTGTCCATAGACACAATCGATTGATGGGGTCAACCCATCGTGTGATACCAAATCACTGGCGTCAATCCCATACCTCAAAGTGGGGCCAACCCACGGTGGTGGTAAGCCACAGGGACGAGACGCTATGAGGTGCCAAACCTCTGGAGGTACCAAACCTCTGGTGACCGTAGTCACAGTGTGTTACCAAAACACTGGTGCCCGTCGGCACAATATCACTGCCCCCTCCACTCATCAACCCATATCAAATCATATTATAACAGATTTTACAACAACTTACATCTATCACATGTATCACATAAGCCATGCTTCCCAAAAGCATATTCAACAATCACATATTGACAGAGACTTACCGAGATCCTTGCTTGTACCATTAAGGCACTAGTTCCATATCTACAGAAAGTAGATTACACATAGCATGCATTTAATTAATTGTTATATGTGTGTATGTACACACCTGTCACCACTGAATGCTCTAAATCCCAAAAGAGGAGTCGGCCACCTAAATCTCTCGCACCTATATTCGCCAACCATAGGATTAGTACTATGGCCTATTCGCCAACCCAAGTAATTTAAAGGGTAACCTTTTGTGCGAATCCTTACCTAATCACTTTGAATACTAGCTTCAGTACCCGAATCACGAATCTGGTTCACAAACTACAATCGGTCAACATTAATAACCATAGCCTTCGGCTTTTAAATGAATCACCAAATACATATGTAGATCCTTACCGAAAATTGATTGACGAACTTCGGCGATCCCACTTGCTTATTTCCAAATCCCGAAGATCCTACAGCGAATTTGGTTTAATCTGTGATTAGTACCCTTAATTAACGATTGTCAAACCAATTACCTACCTTTATCAAAGTCGACAAGAGAGGAAGAGAGGACATGGGCATTCGCCAAACACACTTACCTACCTTATGAACCGATTGAAGGGAGTTTAGAGGAAGCTATCCTTGTTTGCTTATTCGCCAAAACTTGAGATATGGAGAGGGATATTCGGCTATGGTTTAGGGAGTAGGTTCGATTATCAAAGAAAAGGAGGAGAAAAGAGATCAAAATTGGGGATTCGCAATGAAAGAAGTAGAGGGTTTCGGCCAAGATTTTGAGAGGATGGAAAAAAAAAAAAAGAAAAATAAGAAAGAGAGGTGTTGGAAATTTCGCTAAGCAAACCGGAAAAGAGAAAAACAAGGTGATCAATTGATGCTTTTATAAGCATTCAGCACCCCCCTTCAAGCTTGCCGTCCACTCTACTAACCAAGGAGTTCAAATTCGATCAACCTCCTTGAACCACTCCAAGCCACTCATTTAATTTAATTCAAACTAATTTGAATTAATCTCCCCTTAATCAAATAATAATCCAACCAATATCTTCTTTATCTTCTATTATCCTTAGAATTAAAAAAAATGCTCATATTATCCTTTTAATAATAATAAAAGAGTTTAAAGGGAGGAAGACTCTCCCACATGTGCCGTCCAAACATAAAAATAAAAAGGGAGAATTGTGACTCGAACCAAGGTTCTCCCTTGTTCCTTGATGGCGTCACAAGTAGCTCCCAAGTGACCCTCCTTTTGCCACTTATCCAAGACTTATTTTATGTCAAATTTTCCTTCATTTATTCTTATAACCCCTAACTACTAAGGCTATCCACCTTTAAAGCTTATAAATAATATTTTTTACTATTTCGAGCCAACTCAAGGCCTTTAATTAAATCTTATCATTCCATAAATATTATCTCAGCCATTCAACACAAGCAAAATAATGCAAATACAAATAACCCCATTTTTAGGATGCTACAGTTCTACCCCCTTAAAAGAATTTCGTCCTCGAAATTACCTGGTCAAGAGGTGGGGTATCTGCGCACGCATCACATCCTCGGGTTCCCACGTAGCTTCCTCTGCACCATGGTTCCGCCATAGCACTTTCGCTAAGGGCACTGACTTCCTACGCAGAACCTTCACATCTCTATCCAAGATCTGCACCGGTTCTTCCTCAAAAGATAAGTCCGAGTTGACCTCGATTTCTGTCACAGGCACCACGTGTGATGGATCTGACCGATACCGCCTAAGCATCGACACATGAAAGACATTATGAATCTGACTTAACTCCGTCGGTAGCTCGAGCTAATAAGCTACCGGTCCTATTCGCTTCGATACTGTATATGGACCAATGAATCTTGGGCTTAACTTCCCTTTCCGCCCAAATCTTAGTACCTTCTTCCAAGGCGACACCTTCAGGAAGACCTTATCCCCATCGCATACTCCATTTCCTTGTGTTTAAGATCAGCATAGGATTTCTGTCGACGCTTCCTTAAGACGAGCCCGAATCACCCTAACTTTGTCCTCCGTTTCGCAACCAACTCGGGCCCAACACTTGTCGCTCACCCAACTCGTCCAACACGTCGGAGTTCGGCATTTAAAATCCATACAAGGCTTCATATGGTGCCATCTGAATACTCGCTTGGTAACTATTGTTGTAGGCGAACTCGGCTAATGGTAAAATTCCTCCCAACTACCTCGAATTCCAAGACGATCCCTCAAAGATATCCTCTAAGATCAGATGACCCTTTTCGATCGCCCGTCCATTGTGGATGGAAAGTCAGATTGAATCCAATTGTGTTCCCAAAGCTTGATGCAATGCTTTCCAAAACCTCAAGTGAACCTTGGGTCCCTATCTGAAATAATTGATACGGGCACACCATGCAATCTGACTATCTCGGTCACATACAATTTTGCTAGCTTCTGGAGTGAGTAATCCATTCTCACCGGTACGAAGTGAGCTGATTTAGTCAAGCGGTCTACGATTACCCAAACTGCATCTTTCTTGCTGGGCATGAGGGGTAGCCCGCTGACGAAATCCATAGTGATCTGCTCCCACTTCCATTGAGGAATCTTTACTGGTTGAAGTAGCCCCGATGGCAACTGATGTTCAGCCTTAACCTGCTGACATGTCAGACACCTTCCTACGAACTCAGTCACTTCACGCTTCAACCCCAGCCACTAGAACTGTTTTTGCAAATCTCCATACATTTTGCTACCTCCAGGATGCATAGCGTATGGGCTGCTATGAGCATCTTGGAGAATCCTTCGTCTCAGCCCCACATCTTTCGGCATACAGGGCCATCCTTGAAAACATAATACACCATCACCGGTCAATCCGTACCCTTCTAAACCACCATCCTGAACTTGCATCCTCTTAGCATTCAACCCTTCATCCACTAATTGCTTTTCCCTAATCTCCTCAATCTAGGTTGGCTTTACCTGAAGTTCTGCCAAAAGACTTCCATCGTCATATAGACTCAAGCGAGCAAACATCGCTCTTAGATCGACACCACCTTCCCGCTCAACGATCACCACCACGTTAGCCTTACCGGATGATATTCGATGGAGCAATCGTAGTCCTTTAACAGATTCAATCCATCTAAGACCGCCTTAAATTCAAGTCTTTCGGGTCAAGAGATACCTTAGACTTTTGTGATCCGTAAACTATCGACTTCTCCCCATAAAGATAATGTCTCCATATTTTCAAGGCGAAGACTCTCACGCTAACTCCAAGTCGTGAGTTGGGTAGTTAACCTCATGCGGTCTTAAGCGGCGGGATGCATAGGCTACTACCTTCCCATCTCGCATCAACACACATCCCAAACCGGTGTGAGATGCATCACAATAGATCGTGAATAACTTCCCTACCTCGGGTTGTACCAAAATCGGAGCTTCCTTCAGAATCTTCCTCAGCTTATCAAAACTTTCTTGCTGCTTCTCTAACCATACAAATGGAACACCTTTCCTTAGCAACTTAGTCAATGGCGCTGCGATCAGAGAGAACCCTTCCACAAACCTCTGATAATACCCTGCTAAACCCGAAAACTTCATTATCTCGCCACCGACTTAGGCGGTTTCCACTCTAACACCGCTTCAATCTTGCGGGGATCCACTCTAATCCCTTCCGCTGACACCACGTGACCCAAGAAAGCCACCTCCCTTAGCCAAAATTCGCACTTACTGAATTTGGCATATAATTGCTTCTCCCTTAACACTCGCAGAACTACTCGCAAATGCTTGTCGTGCTCCTCCTCCGTCTTTGAGTAAACCAATATGTCGTCTATGAACACCACGACAAATTGGTCCAAATACTGTTGGAATACCCTATTCATTAAATTCATAAATGCCGCCGGTGCATTGGTCAACCCGAATAGCATCACTAGGAACTCGTAATGCCCATACCGAGTTCGGAATGCCGTCTTGTGCACATCAACCTCCTTCACCTTTAATTGATGATAACCCGACCTAAGGTCAATCTTCGAAAATACCGACGCACCCTTTAGTTGGTCAAACAAGTCATCGATCTGAGGCAACGGGTACTTGTTTTTGATCGTTAACTTGTTTAACTAACGGTAGTCGATGCACATTCGCATAGAATCGTCCTTCTTCTTGACAAACAATACAGGCGCTCCCCACGGAGATATACTAGGTCGAATAAACCCTCGATCCAAGAGCTCTTGAATTTGAGCCTTTAGCTCCACCAATTCTTTTGGTGCTATTCGATCTGATTGCTATAGATCTGATCTTTGTTTGTGTAGCAAATCTATACCGAATTTGACTTCCGATCTGGAGGCAAACCCAAGTTCCTCCGGGAATACATCGGTGAATTCCCCTCTTGTTCGGACCTTTTCAATCGGCGACTCCTTAGCCTCTAAGGCACAAATTGAACTATAAACGCCTCACACCCTTTCCTAACCATCTTTTCACCTTCAAGGCCGACATCACATTAGCTGTAATTTCTTGATTCGATCATAACCACTTCATTCCCTTGGTCATTTGATGAACCATGCGCTTAGCAACAATCCAACCTTGCTCGGTACCTAACCACCGGTCCATTCAAGGATCAAATCGAACTCCCAAATGGTAGTTCCATCGGATCGACCATAAACACGACCCTTGGAGTTCTAGGGTACATCCCTAAAAAGCTTGTTCACAACTACCGAATGGCCTAAAGGGCTAATTGCAGTCATCTCCCTAGCAGCAGTCTCAGAGTCTAGGTTCAAAGTCTCTACCACACTACTCGCTACGTATGAATGCGTAGAACCCACATCAATTAATGCATAATAAGGAAGACCAAAAATCAGAAACGTACCAATTATGACATCCGGTGCGTCACCCTCCTCGCGACGCCTCGCCACATAGACTAAGCCAGGCTGCCTTGCCTCTGTATTGCCTGTGCCTCTGCCCTGAGTTCCACGACCACGATTAGCACCATTTCCCCCTCTACCATTACCACGACCTCTCTGTGGTCCCACACTTCTATCCTGAGTACGGTTTTGCCCCTCTGACTGATTCCGAGCTTGCTTCCGAGGACAATCCCTCACACGGTGTTCCAAAGACCCACATTCAAAACAACCCTCTCACCGGTCCAACAACCTCCTAATGGGACTTCCACGTGATTGTCTTGAGCCGATCTCGATTAGTAGCTATGGGCCTTCACTTTTTGATTTGGCCCACTCTGCCTAGCCTTTTTCTGATCATTACCACTTGGCCCAGATGGCCCAAAACCTCTCTTCTGCTTGAGCCTATCATAGTTTTGCCTCACCGTTGCCTTGATACCCTCGGCTACCTTAGCCTTTTCTACTAGAGATGAAAACTCACGGACTGCCATGAGCAATCAGCAAACCTCAAATCATCTCTCAGCCCGTCCTCAAAGCGGACATAGCGCTCATGTTCCGTAGCCACAATGTATCTCGATATCTACTCACCTTAGGAACTCGCCTCATACTCAAACACGGACTTAGTTCCTTGTACTAGCCCCGAAAAGCCTTTCACGCAGCGTCGGTGTAGCTAGTACCCACATACTTTTTACGAAAAGCAACTCTAAAGTACTCCCATGTAAGATCCTCTGTGGTGGCGCCATCTCGAGCGGTGAGCCACCACCGATATGCTTCATCCTTGAGCGACCACGGCTCCCTTGGCTTCTCCTCGTTAGTCGATCAAGATCGCCCATGATCCTTTCCGTTGACTCCAACAATTCTCTCGCACTAGGTGCCACTCGACACACCGGAACACCTCGGCTCCATTGGACCGAATTCGCTCGGAAGCAGTTTTCAAGCTCCCAGATTTCCACCACCATTGACCACCAACTCGAGAACACAGAATAACACGACTTGCGATCTGCCTCTCTCCCGTCGATCTTGCTCCTCCGCTCCAAAAATTTGGAGGTGGTGGTGGTGATGGTACCTCATTTTGAACCATGTCCCGACCTAACGGGTTCGGATATGGTCATTCTTCCCTACCACGTCCACGTCGGCCACGTCCTCTAGAACTCATTCTATCTAACGCGCTTTTAATCTGATTAAGAAAATTTTATGGATTAGTAATTTGTTCCGCTTGATTACTCGCGAAAAATTTTATGAAAAGTTTAATAAGGATTCTTTCGATCAAACAATGTTTTAAGTATTCTACCTAGTTCACACAAAGGCCACATTCATTCCCTAGTGCTTTCCATACCTATTCACTCCTCAGACGATTCCGTCTGCTTTTAACCCGTGGTATTTTCGTCATTTCCCTGTGGGTATTTTTGTAATAAAATCGAGAGATTTCAAACTTTGATAAAGCAGGTCACTTTGAAATTCCCAAAAGCTGGAGGGTATTCTGAAAATTTGTAAGGTTTGAAGTTATGGTATCATTTTGAAACTAGGGGTATTTTGGTAATTTTGTCAACCGGGGTAATTTTGAAATTTTTAACAAATTTGGGGTCTTTTAACAGTTGTAAAACTCGAGGGTCCTTTTGAGAGTTTTCCTTTCTTAAAACGATGATGTTGCCAAAATTTTGTACTGTGGTCGTTTTGGTAATTTTACAAGTTGAGGTATTTAGTAATTTTCCAAAACCAAAGTATTTTATTGGTGATTTGTAAAGTAAAGTTTTTGGATATTTCTAGAATAAGGAAATTTTTGGGCAAAACCATTGATTTGATATTTTATGAGTCAAGGGTATTTTAGTAATTTCACCCCTAAAGGCATTTTTGTAATTTTCACAAATCAACTTTTTCGGGAAAACATTGTAAAAAAAATGGTTGTTCTTATATTTGAAAGAGTGATTTTAAAGATTTTGAAGAAATTAGGGTTTTGTTGTTTTCTTCTTTTTCAAAAACATGGTTAGTTCCCTTTCGGGTTTTAGTCGTTATGTTTAGCCTATGACCGAGCCCTCTTGGTCAGGGTGAACCAAAGCTACGCACCAGGCAGGATTCGTGTGGAGAGGAGGTGAGTCATGGATCGCTTAAATACCAAGCTCCCATTGAACCTTTCTAGACATGCGCACAGAGGTTACCACACCACCGAGCCTACGAGTTAGGGTGAGCAGAAGCTACGCACGGGTAGGATACTGCGAAGAGGTGGTGAGTCACCTGGTTGCTTAAATACCGGGCTCTTGGGATCCAATCCTGACATGCGTCTGGGGTTACCACACTCTAGCTCGGTGACTTGGTCATAGGTTGGTTGAGTTCATTAAGTCTTATGCTCTATCTATGTTTGAGTAGTCTAATCCTAGGGTTCAAATTCCTATAAGTCTATTCTCGTTCCATGTCTCCTACCCTTCTGAGAAAATAAATCACCTGAAGTTAGGAACACTTACAGGCGGATAGATGCGGAGACTCAAGCCATGCTATTCAAAACCCAAAATTGCTTCAAAAGGCCTACAAAACATTTTTGGGCCTTGGGCCCTACAGTAGAGCTTTGAACACGGCTCGATACCAATTTATAATGACTAAACCCGGCCCAAACATTAGGACCAAATATGGTTTATTCTGGAGAAAAACTTTTGAAACCCAATTTTAAAACCAATTTAAGTTTTGTTGAAAACTTCTTTTGGTTATCTTCTTTGAAATCATACTTAGATTAAATTGAAAATTTAATTAAGTCAAGTTATTATACAAATTTCAAATGTGCTCATTGCACGATAAAACATTTTCGTGTTAATTTGGGAAAACATGTGATTTTAATTTATAGTTTAAAACAAAATATCCAACATATGAGAAATAACAAAAGTAAATTATATGGAGGCCTTATTACATCCAAAATAAAAATATACCAATAATAAAATAAAATAACTAAGTTTAAAGTTCATTTAATTCAAGTCCACTGCATGGCCACCTCGAGTCCCTCGGCTCCATATCCGCGGTCTATGCATCACCTGAAAAAAATATAAAGGAGAAGGTGAGTCACCAAGACTCAGTATGTAACCCTTCCCCCGGTTTAAACCAATTTCATACACAAATTATAACAATTAATATGCACGAGATAATGCACCCAACCTAGCCAACCAAACGCCTCAATCTACCCCGTTGTGGTACCAAACCACTGGTGGTGCCAAACCACTGGTGACATATAGTCACAGAAGTGATGCCAAGTCACTGGAGGTGCCAAACCTCTGGTGTCCATAGACACAATCGATTGATGGGGCCAACCTATCGTGTGATACCAAATCACTGGCGTCAATCCCATACCTCAAAGTGGGGCCAACCCACGGTGGTGCTAAGCCACAGGGACGAGACGCTATGAGGTGCCAAACCTCTGGAGGTACCAAACCTCACGGTGGCCGTAGTCACGGAGTGTGTTACCAAAACATCGGTGCCCGTCGGCACAATATCACCGCCTCCTCCACTCATCAACCCATATCAAATCATATTATATGATTTTACAACAACTTACATCTATCACATGTATCACATAAGCCATGCTTCCCAAAAGTATATTCAACAATCACATATTTGTGAGAGACTTACCGAGATCCTTGCTTGTACCATTAAGGCACTAATTCCATATCTACAGAAAGCGGATTACACATAGCATGCATTTAATTAATTGTTATATGTGTGTATGTACACACCTGTCACCACTGAATGCTCTAAATCCCGAAAAGAGGAGTCGGCCACCCTATATCTCTCTGCACCTATATTCGGCTAACCATGGGATTAGTATTATGGCCTATTCGGCCAACCCAAGTAATTTAAAGGGGTAACATTTTGTACCCGAATCCTTACCTAATCACTTTGAATACTAGCTTCAGCACCCGAATCACGAATCTGGTTCACAAACTACAATCGATCAACATTAATAACCATAGCCTTGACTTTTAAATGAATCACCAAATACATATGTAGATCCTCACGACTTACCTACCTTATGAACCGATTGAAGGGAGTTTAGAGGAAGCTATCCTTGTTTGCTTATTCTACCAAAACTTGAGATATGGAGAGGGATATTGGCTATGGTTTAGGGAGTAGGTTCGATTATCAAAGAAAAAGGAGGAGAAAAAGAGATCAAAAATTGGGGGATTCGGCAATGAAAGAAGTAGAGGGGTTTCGGCCAAGGTTTTGAGAGGATGGAAAAATAAAAAAAAAAAAGAAAAATAAGAAAGAGAGGTGTTGGAAATTTCGGCTAAGCAAACTGGAAAAAGAGAAAAACAAGGTGATCAATTGATGCTTTTATAAGCATTCGGCACCCCCTTTCAAGCTTGCCGTCCACTCCTACTAACCAAGGAGTTCAAATTCGGTCAACCTCCTTGAACCACTCCAAGCCACTCATTTAATTTAATTCAAACTAATTTGAATTAATCTCCCTTAATCAAATAATAATCCAACCAATATCTTCTTTATCTTCTATTATCCTTAGAATTAAAAAAATGCTCATATTATCCTTTTAATAATAATAAAAGAGTTTAAAGGGAGGAAGACTCTCCCACATGTGCCGTCCAAACATAAAAATAAAAAGGGAGAATTTTGACTCGAACCAAGGTTCTCCTTTGTTCCTTGATGGCGTCACAAGTAGCTCCCAAGTGACCCTCCTTTTGCCACTTATCCAAGACTTATTTTATGTCAAATTTTCCTTCATTTATTCTTATAACCCCTAACTACTAAGGCTATCCACCTTTAAAGCTTATAAATAATATTTTCTACTATTCCGAGCCAACTCAAGGCCTTTAATTAAATCTTATCATTCCATAAATATTATCTCAGCCATTCAACACAAGCAAAATAATGCAAATACAAATAACCCCATTTTTAGGATGCTACACAAACCCTTGAGGCCCAAAATACATGTTAGGATCGGTTCGGGACTAAACCGAATACATAAGAAAATTTTTGTGAAATTTAAAATTTTACTCATGTACAGGGGTCATACGCCCGTGTAAGTAGACCGTGTGACTCATACGGCAAAGTGACACAGGTCACACGGCCGTGTCTCTAACTCGTGTAAATCTCTGACTTGCAAAACGTTAAGGTGCAGTTTTCATATGGCCAAAACACACGTCCGTGTTCTAGGTCATGTGGCACACACGACTGAGACACACGCTCATGTCTCTGCCCGTGTGCTTAATCCTGAGCATTTTGTTTATCAAATTTAAGTTGCAGAGGGCAAATAGCCAAACCACATGCCCATGTGCCAGGCCGTGTGTCACACACGGTCAAGACACATGCCCGTGTGCCTATCCGTGTGAACAAAAATAGGCCACTTTAAGGCCACTTTTCTCACCCTTTACACAACTAAGCTGCACACAATACTATCTTTTACCAATATACTCCAATCCAACAACCAATACAAGTTAAAAGTCATATTTATCCATAAATTGTACTATCATAAAACTCCTTCTTCTTTTTTTGCCAAACTTATCAAAATAGTTTCATTCATTATTCTACCATAGTCATCAACTAAATATATACATAAACATCATTCACATTCTTAATTTAAGTTTAACCTTTTACCATTTCAACCCTAAACATGCCATATAAATCATAAGTTATAATTTAAAAATTCTACCGATGAAATCTGGATAGTGTGATTCGATGTTTTGATCCGATCCACCAAACTCACATCAATCTACACAGAACATTAAACACACAGGAGTAAGCTTAAGAATGCTTAGTAAGTTCATAGGCATAAAACATAAATCTTACCAAGTACACACAATAATGAATCAATAAACAAGTGTTACACTAATATTCCCTGTCATCCACAATTTAAAATAATGAATTCACTTGATTGAGCTCAATAATTCCATTACTTTAGACAAAATAATACTTACCATTGCCTGTCAAATTAGAGAACGTCTTACGGAATCGAGCACATCGTTTGCTTAATGCCATAGCCCAATTATGGTCTTACACATATATTACCATGGCCTTGCCATAGTCTTACAATATCACAATGCCATAGCCCCGCTATGGTCTTACACGTACACACATATACTGCCATGGTCCAACCATGGTCTTACGTTCACAACGCCATAATCCAGTTATGGTCTTTTCACTGAAATGTCATATCCCAACTATGTTCTTACATTCCACATTTTTCCATGGTTCAACCATGGTCTTATCCGTCAATTCATCACTGATCACAGAACAATCGTATTCAATCCTGCGTTCTACTCAATTTGAACTTTTATTTTGATTTTCATTTTATCACAATAATCATGATTCCATAACAAAGATATACATTATATAATTTCTAATTTTAACAATCAATCACAAAATTCAACTATATAAATGGACCAATCGGTAGAATTTGTAGAAATTTAGGGGCTAGTCGATAATTTTTTCTTTTCCACGTTTATCTTTAGATTCGCGATCTAAATATAAAAATTTTCATTCATCAGCACCAAGTTCAATTCTAAATCACTTCACAATTTATGCCCTTTAATTTTCAAAATTACACTTTTACCCTAAATTTTAAATTTTTACAATTTAGTCCTTGATCAATTCACCCATCCATTGAGCTTATTTTTCTCAATTAACACTTTATATAATCATTTTAGGCTATTATAAATCCTTTGGTATTCATAATTGCAGGACCAAACCCTAATTCCTAACTTTTTCACAATGAGGTCTTAAAAATCAATTTCTATTAAAATCACTTAATAAAATCATCATATAATGAAATAAAAGCTTCAAATCTATGATAATTCATCATAAAATCTTAGCACTCATTCATAGTAACTTTCATAACCACTCATGAAATCAAAAACTAATGAATTTAATAGTTGGACCTAATTGTAAAATTCACAAAAACATGAAAATTACAAAGAAAAAGCAAGAATTGAACTCACATGGTGAAAAGTATGAAAAAACAGCTTCTTTTGAACCTCCTATGGCATTTTTAACTGATAATTTGGGAGAAATATCTAGATTTTTCAATTTGGTCACTTATTTTATATTTAATTTTAACCATATTACCATTTTACCCTTAGTTTACATTGTTTTCTTGTCTGTTTCTATACCCACATCGTCCAGCCTATATAATTTGGGTCTAATTTCCTTTTAACTCCTTCCTTACTCGACACTTAAGCTATTTAATCACTTTAGCAAATTTTGCACCTTTTACAATTTAGTCCTTTTTAATTAATTAGTTATTAAAACGTTAAAATTTTCTAACGAAACTTTAATACTAACGCAATGACACTCCATATATATTTATAAAAATGTTTATGGCTCAGTTTATGAATTTGAGGTCATGATACCTTGTTTTCGACCCAATTTACTTAATAAATTCATTTTAAATCTCAAAATTCACTAATTCAAAAATTATACTAAAATCACACTTGACTCATAAATATTAATTTATTAAATTTTCAACTCACTCGTCGAATTTAGATATCTTAAATCACTGTTTCTGACACCACTGAAAATTAGGTTGTTACAACTTTCCCCCCTTTAGGAAATTTCGTATTTGTTACTTGGAAATAGATTCGGATATTGTGATCTCACTGATTCCTCTGTTTCTCAGGTTGCCTCCTCCAAACCATGTCGATGCCATAATACTTTAACTAATCTACTCGTTCATTCCATAATTCTTTAACTTCACGAGCTAAGATCTTCTCCGATTTTTCTGAATAAGTCATATCCGATTGAAGGTCAATTTTAGTGTAAGGAATCACATGTGAAGGATCTGATTTGTACCGTCTTAGCATAGACACATGAAACACATTATGAATCTTCTCAAATTCTGGGGGTAAAGCTAACTGATAAGCCACAAGGCCAATTCTTTCAATTATTTCATATGGTCTAATAAATCTTGGACTTAATTTCCATTTTCTGCCAAACGATAACACTTTCTTCCACGGAGAAAATTAAAGAACACTCGATCACCCACATTAAATTCTATTTCTCTTCTTTTCAAATCTGCATATGACTTCTGACGGTTTGAAATAGCTTTCAAACTATCCCGGATGATTCAAAATTTTTCTTCGGTTTCTCGGATCAAGTCAACTCCAACCAACTTGGATTCACTCAATTTAGACCATTACAATGGAATCTTACACTTTCTACCATAAAGAACTTCAAATGGAGCCATTTTTTATGCTAGACACATAACTATTATTACAACCAAATTCGGCCAACGTTAAGTACCTTTCCCAACTATCTCCAAACTCGAGTATACAACATCTCAACATATCTTCTAAAATCTGAATCACTCGTTCTGATTACCTGTAACAGCCCGATTATGGGTCTAGTTGGAACAGTGGTTTCGGGGCCACAAATCTGACGTAAAAAAATTTATTTTCTATTATATTTTTATGGTCATCAATTTCACGGAGTGATTTTGTGAAAATTTCTTTCGAAAATTTCAACGTTTGGGCACTCAATTTAGTAAAAAGGACTAAATCGTAAAAAGTGCAAAATAAGAGTTCTAGAGGCTAGAGGTGTCTAATCACTATGAAATTTTAAATTGGAGGTCCTTAAATGGTAATTAGACCATTGGTTAAGTTGATGGACAAAAATGAACATGGTTTGGTATATTTCTAAAGTTTTTCATTAAGGGCAATTTGGTCATTTGGTGATTAAAATGAATTAAAAACAAAATTAAAAGCCAACTTTTGTCCATCTTTAACCCCATGGCTGAATTCCACAAGGGGAAACCATGACTAGGTTTTTTCAATCTTTCAAGCTTGATTGTAAGTACGTTCTAGCCCCGTTGATGATGTGTAAATTCATGGCAAATTTAGTTGAAGATTATGCGTAAGGCTTTTGAGCCATATCAAATTGAGAGATAAGATGTTTATTTCACTTGATTTGTGATTTATTGGATATGTGTGAAAAAGGAAATATTTGCATAATTGCTTATTAAATGGTTATGAAAGTATGAGAAGTTAAGAGTTTAAATCATTGAAAAATGTTAAGCTCCGAGCTTGAAAATATGAGTACACGTAATTAATGTGCATCTTTATTATGAGATTCGAAATGATTTGTTAATTGCTATAATTTTCCAATTCACCACTGTAGATACTTTGCTTGGATCCACATGAATCCCTTCAGCTGACACAATATGGCCTAGAAATCCAACCTTATGAAGCCAGAATTCACATTTTCTAAACTTTGCATACAACTATTTTTCTCTCAAAATCTATAATACAACTCTCAGGTGTTGTGCATGCTCAGATTCAATCTTGGAATAGATCAGTATATCATCAATAAATACAACTACAAATCTATCCAAATAAGGCTAAAAAATTTGATTCATCAAATCCATAAAAGTAGTAGGAGTATTTGTTAATCCGAAAGGCATTACCAAAAACTCGTAATGACCATACTGAGTTCTGAAAGTTGTCTTCGGCACATCACACTCTTTAACTTTCAACTGATAATACCCAAATCTGATATCTTTGAAAATACTGCAGCACCATTCAACTGATCAAATAAATCATTAATTCGTGGCAATGGATATTTATTTTTAATTGTAACCTTATTCAGCTGTCTGTAGTCAATACACAATCTCAAATATCCATCTTTCTTTTTCACAAACAAGACAGGTGCACCCCAAGGATACATACTCGGTCTAATAATCCCATTGTCTAATAATTCTTGCAACTAGGTCTTTAACTCCTTTAACTCAGTCGGTGCCATTTTGTATGGTGTTACTGATATTAGGGCTATTCCCGAAATTACGTCAATCACAAATTCAACTTCACGATTAGAGGGTAAGCCCGGTAATTCCTCAAGAAACACATCCACAAACTTATTAACAACTGGTAACTGTTCCAACTTCGATTCATAACCCTGAGTATCAAGAATGTAGGCTAAAAATGCTTCATTACCTTTCCGCATTAATTTCTGAGCTGAAAAGGCTGAAATAATTCTGACAACATCTTCTGTATTCCCAAATTCAATCGAAATTACTTCCCCTGACTGACATTTCAAATTAATTCATTTCTCCCTACAGTTTACTACAACATCATATTTCGTTAACCAATTCATTCCCAAAATATATCAAATTCTCGAAAGGGAAACAACATCAAATCAGTAGAGAAATCACAACCTTTTATTTTCAATGGACAATTTTGACATATTAGGTTAACTATCACACTTTGTCCTAGTGGATTAGTGAATTAAACATCATAATTGGTAGATTCCACAAACAGTTTCTTTTTTTATGATAATGCAGTGCAAATATATGAATGTGTAGATCCAGGATCAATTAATGCATACACAGAATCATCAGAAAGATAGAAAGTACCAGCTATTACATCTGAAGCAGAAGCTTCCTTTCTTGCTCGAATGGTATATGTACGTGCAGGTGCCCTAACTTCTGACTGGGCCACGAAATCTTTCATTCCTAAACGAGCAGTCCCTATTGCATTACTTTGGCCCGAACATTTGCCTTTTTGAGAAGTAATTGATTGTCTCTCTTTTTGTTCTTCCTCTTCGTTAAGCAGTAAAGGATAATATCAGATAAAATAATCAGTGGCCCCACATTTGTAGCAGGCTTCTGTCTTGCCTCTACATTCACCGAGGTGTGATTTCCCACAATATTTACATCTAGGCTTGGGAACATTCTACACACTACTAACACTAACTACAGGTTTAGTGGTTGCCCCAAATTCTTTCGAAGTCTCTCTGTTCTTATTCGATCGTTTCGGCATTATGGTGGATCGATCCGAACCATCTCTAAACTTTTTAGCCAGAAATGTTCAGAATGATTTTGAAGAACTTCTCTTATAAGATTCTTTACTTCTTCTTTCTCGTTGCATTTTTCTATTATACACTTCTTTCATTTTCTCAGCTCTATCTGATAAAGCAACAAATTCTCAAATTTATATACCTCCAATCATCACTCTGATCTCATCATTTAACCCTTCTTTGAACCGAATACACATTTCCTCTTCGGTAGGTACAATATCTCGAGCATATTTGCTAAGGTATACAAACTCTCTTTCATACTCAGCTACGGACCAATTCCCTTGGCATAAATGGAGGAATTCCTTCTTTTTCTTATCCAGATATCTCTTACCAACATATTTTTTTTTAAACTCACTCTAAAAATATTCCCAAGAAAATTTCTCTTCAGGTACTACCGCTTCTATGGTCTCCCACCATTTGTATGCTTCTTCTTTTAGTAAAGAAACTGCACATCTTAAATAATCACTAGAGAAAAAGCCATTTGTTTAAAAACTCTTACTAAATTCTGTAACCAATATTCAGCTTTAACGGGAACATCATCTGATCTTCCCCGAAATTCTTCGACCCTAAATTTTCTAAGTATTTTTATTGGAGTTCGCTTATTAGATTCAGTTGTAAGAGGAGGTGGAGGAGCAACCAGGGGTGCTACTGATGGTGCATTAGGGGGAGGAGGTTGCTGAGCCTGATTCCTTTCTTGTATCATCTCATTATACCACTAATTCATAAATCCATAAATCATGTTTTTGATTTCTTGTTCTCGCAGTAGAGAAATTGGAACATTACTGCTTGTTCCTTGCTCAGAGGTCTGCACTCTACTGTTAACTTCATCCTGTTCAGCACGTTCAGAACTATCAGATATCTTTACAATCTATAACAAAAACAAAGATTAGATCAGATCATACACATCACACTATCACAGATTTATATGGCATGTGTTTCTATACACTTTACATGTTATATTCATTCCAAGAATTGGCTAAACTGTAGCTCTGATATCAATAAATGTAACATCCCTAACCCGTATCCGTCGTTAGAATAGGGTTACAAAACATTACTGAAGTTTTCAAAATATTTACAGATAATTCATATCAATTACTATTCACTTTTCGATATTAACCATAACGTCCCTAAGAAAAACCCTCGAGGCCCAAAATACATGTTAGGATCGGATCGGGACTAAACCAAATACATAAGAAAATATTTGTGAAATTTAAAATTTTACTCATGTACAGAGGTCACATGCCCGTGTGAGTAGACCGTGTGACTCACACGGCCAAGTAACATAGGTCACACGGCCGTGTCTCTAACCCGTGTAACTCTCTGACATGCAAAACACTAAGGTGCAGTTTTCATACGGCCAAAACACACGCCCGTGTTCTAGGTCGTGCGACACATACGGCTGAGACACACGCTCGTGTCTATGCCTGTGTGCTCAATCTTTAGCATTCTGTTTCTCAAATTTAAGTTGCAGGGGACACACGGCCAAACCACATACCCATGTGTCAGGCCGTGTGTCACACACGGTCAAGACACACGCCTGTGTGCCTACCCGTGTGGACGAAAATAGGTCATTTTAAGGCCACTTTTCTCACCCTTTACACAACCAACCTGTACACAATACTATCTTTTACCAATATACTCCAATCCAACAACCAATACAAGTTAAAAGTCATATTTATCCATAAATTGTACTATCATAAAACTCTTTTTTTTTTTTTTTTGCCAAACTTATCAAAATAGTTTCATTCATTATTCTACCATAGTTATCAACTAAATATATACATAAACATCATTCACATTCTTAATTTAAGTTTAACATTTTTCCCATTTCAACCCTAAACATGCCATATAAATCATAAGTTATAATTCAAAAATTCTATTGATAAAATCTGGATAGTTTGCTTCAATGTGTTGATCAAATCCACTGAACCACGTCAATCTACACAGAACATTAAACACACAAGCTTAAGAAATCTTAGTAATTTCATAGGCATAAAACATAAATCTTACCAAGTACACACAATAATGAATCAATAAACAAGTGTTACACTAATATTCCTTGTCATCCACAATTTAAAATAATGAATTCACTTGATTGAGCTCAATAATTCCATCACTTTAGTTCAAATAACACTTACCATTGCCTGTTAAATTAGAGAACGTCTTACGGAATTGAGTACATTGTTTGCTTAATGCCATAGCCAAATTATGGTCTTACACATATATTACCATGGTCTTGCCATAGTCTTACACATATCATAATGCCATAGCCCCACTATAGTCTTTCACTTTATTACGATGCCATAGCTCAGCTATGGTCTTACATGTACACACATATATTGCCATAGTCCAACAATGGTCTTATGTTCACAATGCCATAACTCAGTTATGGTCTTTTCACTGAAATGCCATAGCCCAGCTATGGTCTTACATTCCACACTTTGCCATGGTTCAACCATGGTCTTATCTGTCAATTCATCGCTGATCACAGAACGATCATACTCAATCCTGCGTTCTACTCAATTTGAACTTTTGTTTTGATTTTCATTTTATCATAATAATCATGATTCCATAACAAAGATATACATTAAATAATTTCTAATTTTAACAATCAATCACAAAATTCAACTATATAAACTTACCTGGACCAATCGGTAGAATTTGTAGAAATTCAGGGGCTAGTCGATAATTTTCTCTTTTCCACATTTATCTTCGGATTCTCGATCTATAATATAAATTTTTTTCATTCATCAGCACCAAGTTCAATTCTAATTCACTTCACAATTTATTCCCTTTAATATTTGAAATTACACTTTTACCCCAAATTTTAAATTTTTACAATTTAGTCCCTGATCAATTCACCCATCCATTGAGCTTATTTTTCTCAATTAACACTTTATATAATCATTTTAGGCTATTATAAAGCCTTTGGTAATCATAATTTTAGTATCAAACCCTAATTCCTAACTTTTTTACAATTAGGTCTTAAGAATCAATTTCTTTTAAAATCACTTAATAAAATCATCATATAATGAAATCAAAGCTTCAAATCTATGACAATTCATCATACTCTTCCAGTACTCATTCATGGTAACTTTCATAACCACTCATGAAATCAAAAACTAATGAACTCAATAGTTGGACCTAATTGTAAAAGTCACAAAAACATGAAAATTACAAAGAAAAAGAAAGAATTGAACTCACATGGTGCAAAGTATGAAAAACCAACTTCTTTAAAACCTCATATGGCATTTTTAGCTGATAATTTAGGAGAAATGTCTAGATTTTTCAATTTGGTCATTTATTTTATATTTAATTTTAACCAAATTACCATTTTACCCTTAGTTCACATTGTTTTCTAGTCTATTTCTATACCCATACCTTCCAGCCCATATAATTCGGGTCTAACTGCCTTTTAACTCTTTCCTTACTAGACACTTAAGCTATTTAATCACTTTAGTAAATTTTACACATTTTACAATTTAGTCCTTTTTAATTAATTAGCTACTAAAACGTTAAATTTTCTAACGAAAGTTTAATACAAACTCAATGACACTCCATAAATATTTTTAAAAATATTTATGGCTCGATTTATGAATTTGAGGTCTCGATACCTCGTTTTCAACCCAATTTACCTAATAAATTCTTTTTAAATCTCAAAATTCTCTAATTTAGAAATTCTTCTAAAATCACACATGACTCATAAATATTAATTTATTAAATTTTTAACTCACTTGTTGGATTTAGTGATCTCAAATCACTATTTCGGACACCACTGACAATTAGGCTGTTATAGAGACTAAGTCTCAAACTCTGACTGTTGGGGACAATACACTGTCCCAAGCTATTCTACAAGTATTAGAGAGAGTTGTTGGGACTCTTTTTGAATCTGAAGGTCGAGGGTCTGTTATAGAATGACTTTAGTCGAACGACATTGAGGTTTTTTGGGGCGTCACTAGAGTCGCCCTGACAGTGGCCGAGTACTGGTTAGAGGCTACCGAGTGTATTATGAATGACATCAACTGCATTCATGTATAGAATCTGAAGGGTGTCATGTCTGCTCCAAGATGAGGCTTACTAGTTGTGGTTGACTATTGAGTAGGGCACCCAACCCAAATAGATTAAGTGGGATTTCTTTAAGAACACCTTTTAGAGTAAGTATGTGGGGGCGAGTTATCTGGAGGCTCATAGACGTGAGTTTATGAGCTTAGTTCAGGGTGAGAGGTATATTTTTTGAGACTGAACAGGTATGTTTGAGCACTGGTTTCGACTGGCTATGATAAGAGTATACTGTTAGAGGAAGGATTGAGGAATGATTTGAGACTTCTAATAGCTCCTAAAAAAGAACAAGTTTTTGTGACCTTGGTTGATAAGGAAAATATAGTGGAGGAGGTAAAAAGCATTGAGCACGAGAGGAGAGACCGCGATAAAGGTCAGAATAAGTTTAAAAGAGATCCAGGTCCTTCTAATTTTGTTCAGCGCCCTAAGAAATAGGCTAGGTTCGGAGAACCTCCGAGGGCTGAGATACCAGCTGTATCGACTAAGATTTAGACATGTAGTGACTGTGGTAGACGTCATCCGAGCGAGAGTTAGAGGAAATTGAGGGTTTATCTACATTATGGGTCGATGTAGCACCGCTACTGGATTTTCCTCCATTTCGATCGGTGCAAGCTCCTGCATGTGCTCGACTTGGGTTCATTTCGATTATAGAGGGCATCTGGTAACCACCTAGGGGCCATGGTCTGGCCCAGGGTGGTAATAGTTCTGGTAGAGGTCAGAGAGCACAGGGCAGGGGTGCATATCAAATTGAGGTACAACAGCCTACCTTAGCGTATATGGCTAGGTGCCACGGGGACAAAGACGACGTCGATGTTATAGCGGGTATGTTCTTTATCCATTCTGTTCTGTATTTTTCTTTGATAAACATTGGCTTTACACACTCGTATATATCTAGTACTATTTTTATAAATTTTGGGATATCTGCTGAGAATATTGCTAGAGAGGTTACTGTGATTAGTCCTTTAGGCCAGCCGATTCTGGTTAGTAAAATCTATAGGAAGGTTCTGTTAGAGATTTAGGGCGTTGTGTTTCCAGCTAACCTAATGGAATTTTTTTGAGAGTTTGATTTGATTCTAGGAATGAATTGTCTTATGGAACATCGAGTCAATTTAGATTGTACCCATAAGAGGTTAACTCTGAGATCTGATGGTGATACTGAAATTGTTATTATCGGTGAGTGTTGAGATTACCTCTCTAATGTAATCTTTGCCCTAGTAGCCGAAAGGTTAGTTCAAAATGGGTGGGAGGTATATTTAGCCTTTGTGTCTGAATTTGGTTCTATAAAACCTTTTATTATTGATATTCAGACTACAAAAGATTTTTCAAATGTTTTCCCTAATGAATTGTCAAGAATACCTCCGGACAGGGAAGTTGAGTTTGGTATTTAACTTCTAACAGGTACTGCTCCTATGTTCATTGCTCCTTATCATATGGCACCAAAGAAGCTTATGGAATTAAAGGCTCAACTTCAGGAACTTCTCGATCGATGGTTCATTTGGTCGAATGTGTCTCCATAAAGAGCAATGGTGCTGTTCATTAAGAAAAAGATAGCACAATGAGAATGTGTGTAGCTTATTATCAGCTGAATAAGTTGACGGTGAAGAATAGGTATCCGCTTCCGAGGATCCATGATCTGTTTGATCAATTCTGTAGGGCATTTGTATTCTCTAAGATCGATCTTTGTTCTTGGTACCATCAGCTCAAGGTTAAGGAGACTGATGTTTACAATACTACGTTTAGGACTCGTTATGAGTATTACGAGTTCCTAGTTATGCCCTTTAGTTTAATGAATGCTTAGGCTGTGTTTATAGATTTGATGAATCAGGTATTTCAGCCGTATCTGGATCAGTTCATTGTAGTTTTCATCAATGATATCTTGATTTACTCTAAGATTGAGGGTGAGCACGATCAGCACCTTCGAATAGTGCTATAGATACTCCGTGAGAAAAAACTTTATGTCAAGTTTAGCAAATGTGAATTTTGGTTGTAAGTGGTTACTTTTCTGCAACATGTTGTATCTGTTGAGAGGATCGGAGTTGATCCTAAAAAGGTTGAGGTTGTGATCAAGTGAAAACAACCGAGGAATGTGTCTAAAATCCAGAGTTTTCTTGGGCTAGTACGGTACTATCGGAGATTTGTTGAGGGGTTTTCGCTTATTGTAGCTCATCTGACTAAGTTATTACATAAAAATGCACTGTTTGTATGATCTAATGAGTAGCAAGTGAGCTTTGAAAAGCTCAAATCAGTTTTGACTTAGGCACCTATTTTGGTACAACCTGAATCTGGTAGAGAATTTATGGTCTACAACGATGCTTCGCATGTTGATTTGGGTTTCATTTTGATGCAAGATGGTAAGGTTGTAGCTTATGTATCCCGACAACTTAAGTCACATGAAGGTAACTATCCCACGCACAACCTTGAGTTGGCTGTGGTTGTCTTCACATGAAAAATCTAGAGGCATTATCTGTATGGCGAGAGGTGTATAATTTACACTGATCACAAGAGGCTCAAGTATCTACTAACTCAAAAGAGTTGAAACTTAGGTAGCATAGATGGGTTGAGTTACTTAAGGACTACGATTTCACCATAGAGTACCATCCCAATAAGGTCAATGTTGTGGCTGATACTCTTAGTCGTAGAGCGATGATCGATCTAAAAGTGATGTTAGCTCGCCTGATTTTGTTTGATGATGGTAGTCTGTTGGCTGAGTTGTAGGTTAAATCGACCTAGGTTGATTAGATTCAAGTTAAACAGTTGAGTTATGAGTCTCTGGTTTCGCCTTTTCGACAGGTCGAAGATAGTGGGACTTCTTATTTTGGATTGAACAGGGATGGGGTTTTGTGTTTCAAGGGTCGAATCTATGTACCCACGATGCTGAGTTGAGGCAATCAATTTTTTGGGAAGCGCATAGTAGTCATTATGCTATGCATCCTGATCGAAATAAGATGTACAGGGATCTCTGAGAGTTATATTGGTGGCCTGGTTTAAAAAAAGAGGTAACTTCCTTCATTTCTCATTGTCTGACGTGTTAGCAAGTTAACTCTGAGCACCAACTGCCTTCAAGTTTGCTACAACCGGTTAAGATTCCCCTTTGGAAGTGAGAGTGTGTGATTATGGACTTTGTTAGTGGGTTGCCTCTGATACCCACTAAGAAAGATTATGTCTAGGTCATCGTGGATTGATTGACCAAATCTGCTCATTTCCTATCTGTCAGGACATATTATTTGCTTCAAAAGTTGGCTAAGTTTTATGTCTCTGAGATTGTAAGGTTGCATTGCGTGTCGAGTTCAATCATTTCTAACAAAGACCCGTGCTTTACCTCACGATTCTGGAAGAAACTCTACGAGGCACTAGGCACTCGATTGGACTTTAGCACTGCGTACCATTCTCAGACTGATGGACAGTCTAAGTGAGTTATTCAGATTCTGGAGTACATGTTACAGGGCTATGTGATTGATTTCTGAGGTAGTTGAGAGGAATTTCTACCGTTGATTGAGTTCACATATAACAACAACTTTCAGTCCAGCATTCAGATGGCATCTTACGAGGCTTTGTATGGTCGTAAGTATCGTACCCCTTTGTGTTGGATCGAGCTAAGTGAGTGTCGAGTGTAGGTCCTAAACTAGTTTTTATGACTGAGGATAAGATTCGGTTGATTCGAAACCATCTTAAAGCAGCTTCCAATCGACAGAAATTGTATGTAGATCTAAGAGGAGGGATATTGAGCTTTCAGTGGGTGATCAAGTTTTTCTAAAAGTATCTCCTTGAAAAAGGTCCTCCGGTTTAGACGTAAGGGCAGGTTGAGTCCGATATTCATTGGACCTTACCATAATCTAAAACGTATTGGACCTGTCACCTATCAGGTAGAGCTACCTCCTGAATTAAATCTTATTCATTATGTATTCCTTGTCTCTATGTTGGGTGATATTGATCTGATCCATCTCATATTGTTCCTGTTGAGGAGATTGAGGTACAGCCAGATCTGACTTTTGAAGAGGAACCTGTTCAAATTCTAGATTATGATGTTAAGGTATTGAGAAGGAAAATCCTTCCTCTAATTAAGGTTCTATGGCAGAATCATAGCACGGAGAAAGCCATGTGGGAACCTGAGGATTCGATTCGTCAGCACTACCCTTACCTATTCGAGTCAGGTAAATTTTGAGGTCAAAATTTCTTTTAGGGGGAGAGAGTTGTAACGCCCCAAATTTTGAACATCTATTTGATAAATCCTATCAACAATTAAGTCTTTGTATCTGTGGTTAAGTATTATATTTATAAGTTTGAGATTAAGAGTTCAAGTCTCCCTTCTTGAACTTTTACTATTTATTTTGGTTTAACCCTTATCCTTAAACTTTCGACTTAAGTTTAAATCTACGTTAACTTGTATCAAAAATGAGCCTTTTGATTCAATGGTTAAGCTTTTTGTATACTCTGTAGTCTTGTGTTCGAGTCTCTGTGTAAGCGAGAAGGGAACGTATTGTTTTTACTAATTTATAAGAAAAATTAGTTATTTTAAATTATCAAATTGTTTCCCTCTTCCTTCTTTTTTTTTTACATTTTTTCTTTTTTCTTTTTCCTCTTTTCCCTTCTTTCTTCTTTCTTCAATACCGTTTTTTTCTCGATAAGTACAATCGAGGAGTTTGCATTTGCCCTTGTTCAATTGAAAGATTATTACTGCAAGTGTTGTCGTTGATTCCTCTATTTTCACTATATTTCGTTTTCTCTCATCATGGTTGAATAATGTTGACAATTTTTTTAAGTTCTCTGTTAATCGTTCAATTGGTTTATTATTTTAGGCGAGAATCTCAATGGGAGATTTCCTCCAACGCTTTAGTTTCAATTAGTTGCTGTTGTTCGTCAGTACGCGAATAATTTTTGTTTCAGAATTTGTACGTCGAAGTTTTTGACGTAATTTGAATTGCTGTTTAATTTAGCATTTTGACTCGATTAGTTTCTCTGGATGGGATTTGGTTTTCATTTTTAGGTTTCGGAGTATTCTCTATTGCTTCTACGTCAAAACTGTACTAGGTGTGCAATGAAAACTCAAAATCTTGCGAACGAAAGAGGCCAGAAAACATGGTTGTCAATGCCACACGGCCGTGTGTCAGGCCGTGTAAGCCACACGGCCGTGTGTCAGGCCGTGTAAGCCACACGGCCGTGTGTCAGGTCGTGTAACTCACTATTTTGGAGTTAGAGGCACACGGGCTAGAGACATAGGCGTGTGTTCAAGTCGTGTAACTCACTGTTTAGAATTAGAGGCTAGAGACACGAGCTTGTGTCTAGTCTATGTAACTCATTATTTTGAAATTAGAGACACACGGGCTAGAGACACGGGCGTGTGTCCAAGCCATGTAACTTACTATTTTGGAATTAGAGGCACACGGGCGTGTGTCCAGGCTGTGTAACTCACTATTTTTGAATTAGGGAAACACGAGCTAGAGACACAAGCGTGTGTCCAAGCCATGTAACTCACTATTTTGGAATTAGGGACGCACGGGCCAGAGACACAAGTGTGTGTCTAGACCGTGTAACTTAATGTTTTGAGCCATACAGCCATGTGTTAGGCCGTGTGAACCACACGGGCCAACCATCTAAGGCGTGTGGGCCAAATACCAAGATTTTTCCCTATGGTTGAAATTGTCGTTCAAATCGAACATATGCCTACCGTAGGGTCTATATGATTTGAATTAAACAATGTAACCGTCATATAATGATCTGTTACTAAATAATCTATATTTTCATGTAAACACTTGATATGAAATCTGATATGTAAGTGTGATAGCATAACATGAGCATGATCTGAATTTATATTACTGTATATGGATATCTAATATCTATTAAATCTGCATCTGCATTCGGTTGGGTTGGGATTGTGAAAAGGAAGAAGTGTGGGCAGTTTAATAATTTGCCGAATTTGGTGGCTAAACCACAGACATATATCTAACCTTGGTGATTTATTGTATTATGATTTGGCAGCTAGATTGTAGTTATTTTGTAGCGTGACACATAGTCACTATATGATGTGTAGGGATGGATGAGAACTTGATACCCTATATGGTATGTAAGGATAGACAGAGATGGTGTGTAGTGGTTAGGGTTAGGCATCTGCATCTGCATTTAAATCTGAAATGTTTTGCAACTGTATCTAATGTTTTCTGTTTCTATTTTTGTATCTGATTTCGAGAGTTGACTAGTTAATGAAAACTAAAATCACATCTTTTATGTTACTAATTAATTATAAGTGTAAGTTACACGCTAAGTTGCTAACTCATTTAGTTTGTTTGTTAGATTACAAGTAACCCACATGCTTAGGTGGGTCGGCGTGGCAGGAGCTCAGTCATCTCCCTCTTAGTTATCTGTTGTTTTATCTAAATTTATATTATCATGTGTTTTATTTCGAATGATTGGTTATAAGTTTGAATTTTCACATTTGGTTTAACTATTTAAATGATTTTCGACTGTTAAACTTTGAATGGTTAAAGGTTGGATTTTTTTGAAATTCTTTGATGTAGCTCTTTAGACTTGGTCTTAACATCTAGGTCGGGTATGGGGTGTTAAAAAAATTTCTAAATGGGGGAGAGTTGTTACAACTCATTTTCAGTGGTACCAGAAATAGTGGTTTCAAAACCACGTTTACCGATGATTGAGTTTATAAGTTTTAATATTTAATATCTACTAGTCTATTATAGTGTTATATGAAATTTTGGTTTGTTAATTTGATTGATTGTATAATTGATTTAGTATAGGGACTAAATGGTAAAAGTGGTAAAAGTTAGACCTTGAGCTCTATGAGTTAAAAGGTTTTATATGGCATTATCCACTTTTCTTATTAGTGGATAGTTGATGGATATATTTGGATGAACAGATGTTAAAAGGTTAGTAAAATAATATTAGGATAAATGTGTGAGTAGGCATTTAAATGGAAAGAAAGAGAATGATTTTCATTATCATCTTCTCCACCGAAAATTTACCATTGTAAAAGGAAATGAAAGCTTCAAGAATTTCCTTAGCTTTCGACATTGCATGGCAAGCAAATTTTGGTTTGTTTCTCATAAATTTTATGTTTTTGTGAATGTGGTAGCTTGATTTAGCTAAATCGTGTGTTTGTTTTCAAAACTATTAAAGTTTTGAAGTGTTGTCATTGAAGCATGCTTGAAATGTTTAAGCTACATGATTAGATTAGACATTTAGATATGAAAAAGGGTTACTTGGTAAAGCAATAATTGTTATTTTTTAACTATAAAGACTAAAGAGTAAATGTTTGAAACTAGTTTAAATGCATTTTAAGCTGATGTGTAGTGTTTACAATTGTTAAGTTGAATTAAATCATGTTATAGATCAAGCGTTGAACCAACCAAAAAACCATGGAAAAGGAAATATTGTATGATTGACCTTTGTTGTCGAGTTTATTTTTATTTTACCAAGTTCATACGCTATCAACATTGTTTAAATCTTCTTTTTCTTTGTTTTTTCATTGTATAATTGGAAAATTGGTAAGTCAGATATGGTTGATGAGTATAGTAAGGAGATATTGAATTATGATTGGTATGTGAAGTCTAAGGTCTTAAGCCTCATGTATGTAAGCAAGTTCCACGGCCATGGGTATACGCAAAATAAGACAGTCTGCTTGAATTGTTCTCTAAGCTTCGTGACAAGGTTATTCATTGAAATTCTCCATACGGTAGTCCACAGAACAGTTTGCGTATATGGATCTGCATATATATATATATATATATATATATATATATAAGACTCATGCACATGGTTACACGTTATTTCCTGATCATCCTGAGATTCGGCATTTATTTCAGACTCGAAGATACATGTGTCATAGATTTAGCCTAGAGTGGTAACCTTACATGTATATATAGCCTTGGCCAGGCTTTTATTGTGTCGATAAAGGTTTAGCCCGAACGGGTAACCTGACACCTTTATACATTATTAGCTCAGACGAGCCTCTAATGTGAAGCATACTTGTGTTTTGAGTTCTTTTACAATGTTTCATCGGGTATTATAAAACATGCGAGATGTGAAATTGGTGAATTGTGGAATAAGAGAAAATGGAAGATTTAATTGTTAAATTTTGAGTTTGCACCAGTGAAAGGAAAAAAAAAAGTATGAAAGTGTTACTATATCATTTTGTGTACTCAATATACCGTATGTTGATAAAGTATACGCACTTACCTTGTTGACAAATTGTGTTGATTGATAGGTAAACTATGTTTGCATATTAAATTATCACATAATTATTATGTGAGGTAAGTTGATTATTGAATTTGTATGAGCTTACTAAATATTCTTAATACTTACACCTAGATTGTTTTTATCTTGTAGATTTAGAACATTCAAAGAGTGTCAATCGGATTAGCAAGAAGTTCACACTATCCGCCCAAAGTTGTGGTAGACTTTTGATTTTGTTTGGATCGATCTAAGTGGCATGTATATAGACGTTGGGTTATTTGAAAACAAATATGTTAAATTTGAAAGTGATTACTTTGGACTCTCTTGATGTATGTAAATAAAATGAACTCAGGCTCTGTTATGTTTCGCATTATAAGTTCCGCGGGACCTATTGTAGTGTAGAGTATTCTCGGAACAATCCGCCATTTAGGTATATGTAGGAAATTACGAAAATAGATATCTGCATTATTTTCTGCAATTTTTGTTCCAGTGGGATAATTCGCAGTTTAGCCATCTACAATTCATTATGTCGTTTAGCCATCTGCAATTCATTACGCAGTTAGACAACTCATAGGATCAGTCCGCACATATTAGTTCACGGCACGGTTCACCATGTATGGTGAAGTATGCGTATGTTATGTGAACCTTGTGTGGTAACATCTTGTAACTCAGGTTCGGCGACCTAACCGGGCAAGAGGTGCTATAGTTATTGTGGCTTTAGCACATAGAGAATGAAAGGTAAAAGTTTCGAGCCTTTAGCATTAAAAAAGAGAAAAGATAAACTTTGGCACTAGTTGAAAATGGTCCATTTAACTAATGGAAAGGTGATCATCATCTTGTTAGTGCTCATGGATTCACATATCTAATGGTCCTACCTTCTTATTTTCTCAACCTTGAAACATTTACTTTTTATATGTTGTAGTTGCAAATTGAATTGCATACCATCTTAATAAGGAAGTTATTATAAAGTTTTAGGTTTAGGAAATTTCTTTATGAGATAAGTACATAGGATAACTTAAGATAATGAATTCTGAGTTTTCTATGAAAAATATTTAAGATGGGTTATTTTTAGAGTTTAGGATTAGAATTTTGTTACTATGTTTAAATCAACCTCGAGGCGGCGAAGTATGTTTAAATTTTTATTTAATTTTTAAAATAAGAGTAGAGTTTTGTTACAGGCCGCATCACTAATGGCGTCCATTTTTTTTAAAATTTAAAAAGAAATTAGGATTAAAATTCTGTTAAGGTATTCAAATAGAAACTTGACACATTTTATTTAATTTTTTAAAAGAAATAAAACTTGGATCCTTTGAAATTGGAAAAGAGAATTTAAGCTTTTAAAGTCACAATACTTGTAGATTTCAATGTCAATTCAACTAGCGAGAATCTATCTCTTAATATCCAAATGCCACATTTCCACATTAATGGGTGTTGAGTAAGTTGTCATGTCAGAAAGCGGTGCGGCCTAAACATCATGCACCACTCGTTAAATTGACCGGTAGCCTCTTTGCTCTTTCGTTTCACTTTGTACCCAAGTTCACAGCTTTGAAACCTTCTACTAATTTATTTATTGTTTTCACTTTTTCCCACTTTTATTCCTTTTACTAACTCAGCTCCAAATAAGAAAAGGGTGTGGTTGTGCCATCTATCAACATTTTTTTATTTTATATTACAACTTTTAGGCTTTAGCATTTCATTTTTAATAAAACTACTAAAAAATTTTATGTACATTTTTTTTAACGTATAGTAAAATTTTCGAAGAGAAAGGTAATAGATTCTGGAGAAAGGATTAAATGAAACGGTGACACCACGTTATCTGTGTCCCTTTCCAATAGATTTATGCCACATCAACATTTTTATCCTGAATTTCAACATTTTATCTTGAATTTCAGGATTTTAATTTAGATTTAATTTTTTTTAGGATAAAAATGCTAATATGGCATAAATCTATTGGAAAGGGACACAGATGACGTGGCGTCACTGTTTCATTTAATCCTTTCTCATCTTTCATCCAATCCTTTCCCTAGATTCTGTTGATGTCTTTTGAACCATGAAATTTAGTCATCTTTTTTTTAAGTAATAAAAAATTTAGAGATAATTTCAACTGCTCTTATTAGGATTCAATTTTTCGAGATTATTCGTACAAGAGTCAAACCTTTTAAAAGAGTTAAATAATAGTTTAACCTTTATAGACATATTCAAATAAGTGTTTTTCACGCACTTGACTCAATTTGTATAAAAAAATTAGGTATATCTTGATGTATTTAGATAAAACACGTAATACTTGAATCTAATATTACTTGAAGAAAAAAATAAAGCAATCAAAACACAATTTAAAACCCAATATATGACATTTGAATAGCCCTTATACGAGAACATTTGGCATTTATTTGAGCACGTTCGAAAATGTTAGGTTCTTAATTTACCATTTTGAAAAATTTGACCTTCATTTAAGTATTTTTATAAAAATTAGATCTTTATATGATTATTTTAAAAGATTTAATCCTTACGTGAACAACCCCATCAAATTCAACATTTAACCTAAAAAAAAAAATAGACTGTATAGTTTTAGTTTCCTTTTATATATTTATATAGATTTTATTCCACCCAAATTATTTTGAATTATCCGTACTTATTATAACCCAAATTTGGTGTTTTGAGTTAAACTTGGACATTATAAATCATAATAATAAAATAAAGAGAGTAGTGTTTAATTATTTTAATTTTAATAAATAAAAGTTACTTGAATATTTTTAAAATAATTATATATATTTGAATAATCTCATTATAGGTTTTGATTATATTTGTTATTTTTGACACAATGTCTACAACTACCCATAATACCTCTCCAATTCATAAATAAGAGGATAATGTATTTCATCGCACTCGAATTTATATCCTTCTACATTGACAATAATGCCCAAACCCATCGAGTTAAAACTCATAACTATATTTCACTTTTTGCTAACTCACTACACCAAAACAGACTTTTAGCAGCGTTTTTTTTTTTTTGCTTTTAGCGGCGTTTATGTGAAAAGCGCCGCTAAAAGTTGGGACTTTTAGCGGCGCTTTTATCACAACACAGATGTCGCTAAAATTCCAGACTTTTAGCGACGCTTTTCACACAAACACGGCTAAAAGTTGGGGCTTTTAGCGGCGCTTTTCACACAAACGCCGCTAAAAGTTGGGGCTTTTAGCGGCGCTTTTATCACAAATGCCGCTAAAAGTCCAGACTTTTAGCGGCGTTTTTCTCACAAATGCCGCTAAAAGTCTGGACTTTTAGCGGCGTATTTCCCACAAACGTCACTAATTTGCCCAGATTTGCAATGCTCATTTTCTCCAATATCCTACCCTTCCTGCATTAAAACCAACCAAAAACAGCAGCAAGTGCATATAATTTCAACCCAAAACAGCAAATATAACATTTAAATCTCACCAAAAACATTAGATCTAAACGATACTTCAAATTTAATAAAAGATATATGTTATAAATTAATAAATGAAGTATAATTGAAACAATTCTTACAATAATGTTAAGTGTAGCAATGTTAAAAATAATATTACAAAGAGAAACTAAGGGAATAAAATGGAGGCTTCATGATCATCAAGCATCTGCATCATCTCTTGAAGTCAGAATCGAGCTAATCGTATTTTTGCTCGCTCGCCTCCTCATTGTTGCATCCGCTCGAAGTTCTTCATATTTTCTTTCGACCTTAGCAATTTGTTGAACCGTGCTCGTTTGCATCTGAGATATTTGGTCTTTTAAACTCTGAATTTCAGCTTGCGATTGAGTACCGGAAGACATGTACTGTTGGGAGTCGGATCCAAAATATTGGGTCGAGGTAACACCAGATCCTTGAAATCGGACCCTTCCATACCTTTTAGGACCCAAAACATCAGTAATAAAAATAGCAAATATATCATATCATATAAATGAAGCCAAAAAACAGCAAATGTAGCATAAAAATTCTGACCATACCTTTCAGGACCCAAAACATTGGTAATAATTCTGTTATCGATATCCTCAAGATTAATAGAACTATCACTCGAAGCAGCCACCTCATACAGTGCCTTCTTCTCCTTTAGTTTCTCCTAATAAATCAATGAAAAATTTAGAAACGAAATATACAATAAGAATGAATGCAACATAACTTAACATTATTAATTTAAAACTAGTAACGAATAATTAAACTATTATAAGTAAACATTATAAATATTTATAATAAATCAAATTTTATTAAGTAAATATACCATAATCTCTCCGACTTTGGATGTCATCGGAGACCCATCCTTCTTCCTATGCATAATGTCAAAAAGTGAATCGTCCAACTTTTGACCCGTGAAGACTTCCTACATGTAGTAGTAAAATATAATTTAATAGTATAAAGTTACTAATATTTGACAGAATTAATAAATTATCATACCTCGGCATCAGCTACAGAAGCAAAACTTTTGGACCCTGCTGTGTGTGTGAATTTTTGTTTCTGCCCGCTGCTCGTTCCAACACGCTCACGGTCCTACATAATGAAATTATTATTACGTATATAGTAAATACTATAAACCTAAAAATTAATAAGAGTTTACAACTAGCTAATACCTCTCCTTTCTTTGAGTTCCAAAATCTAACTGCATCTTCCCATTGATACCTCAACATTCCCGGCGGGACATTTTGCAATTTATCCTCGAGGCAGATTTCTTTCTTAAAATATTCTTTTTTTCAGTGTGCTTTTATGGTCTCTCCATTTTTTTCCCAATGTCTTCTTTATATAGTCATCGGAGACCTCCAAAGTAAATCTCTCCTAAAAAACATAAGTTTAGAAAGTAAATATAAATGAAACTTCAACCAAAGTATTATAAATTACATTCACGTTTTGTTACCTTAACTTTATCGAGAGCTTGTTTTTTGTTTGCATCAGGCATGTGATACCATGACTCATAATTGATGGGTAACATATTTGCATTCCGTGCAATAATGCCCAGATAGCCTGCTAGAAGTCGAGCTTCAGGGCCAAGAGGCTGGCCATAAGTGTTTCTCCTTACTTTCACACGCTCTATGTGATTTAATTCATATAAGTCTTTAAGCAAGGTACGTTCGCAACCTCTGCACGTCCCACCAGTCTCAGCTAAACAATGACATATTATTGTTATATTAAAATTGAAAAATGAATCAATAATTAAAGTCAACATGCATGTAAAATAAACTTAACATTACTTTGTAATTATGTAGGTTGATCATCTATGTCAGCCACACTCTAGGATCCAACTGCTGTTTGCTGTTCGCTATTGCCCTCTTTCGAATTTACAATATTTAAATCTCGCAATCTTCTTCTACTCATTTTTCCTGCAATACACATAAAATAGTTAAAATTTTAGTAACAAATGACAACAATAATGGTACATATAAAATAGTTAAATTATATAAAATGACCAAGATTAAAATTATAATATTACATATAAATAAAAAAAATTGTAAAATCTTACTACATCATAATTCGTAAATATCTTTATCCACGTCCTGACGAACCCATTGAAATTGTGTACTAGTACTAGGGATATTTTCATTTAGGTTTTGTTCTGGAAAAGGCAGAGTTTCTGATCTTTCGACGATTTCATCTCTACTACTTTCATTGCCCATGTCGAACAAGTCCCTAGGGGTGTTTCGAAGTACAACGTACCAACCCTCATCAGTTGGATCTTTCGAGTAAAAAACTTGTTTCACTTGAGAAGAAAACACATACGGCTCGTCTATCAGTTGTTCTCCGGTGTGAATCAATCGAGAGAAATTTACCATTGTAAAACCATATTGATCATTTTTAATTCCGCGAGCCGTATTCACATCAGCCCAATCAGCTCAAAATAATACAACTTTCCATTTGCCATAATAATTCAACTCAATGATGTCAGTAATAAGTCCATAATACTCCATATTCCCCTCGACAGGATTACTATCCCTACCACTAGCGTAACTTGTAATTGAAGAATTAACAACAATTCCATAATTTTGGGTTCTCCTTAATCTCTCGCGATACCTTGTATGAAATCTGTATCCGTTGATGAGAAAGGCACTATATCTTTTCACTATTCTGTTTGGACCTTGTGAAAGCCATTTAACTTCGTCATTTACTTTATTCCGACTCCAAACCTATTGAATCGAAAGTAAATTGAGTAATTATAAATGTTACGAGAAAACATTATTACTTGTCAATGAAAACTTCAATTGCATACCATTTGGCTTAACCATTCATGAAATGATTCTATGAACAACTTATTAATTTCTCATCAATGTAATCTTCGGGACCGTGAACGAGCTCTCAATATTTGTTTGTACTCACTATGTTTAAAAAAAAGGGTTACTTTGTTAGAAAACAAACAAATTATAATTGATGAGTATTTATCAAATTCTAGAACCTACTTGCGTATTAGTTCCATTATATCATGATGAAAAAGAACGTATCGATGTGCTTGGACCCACGATATATCGTCTAACTCTATAATTTTGACTTTGTTGAACGATTCTCCGAAACTTTGAAATAAATAAGTTTCGACCAAGTTATGATCTGTGAGCCCAGCATATCTACTTGGTCTGTTCATTTTTGTTTCGACATCTTCCAAATACCTCGAACAGAAAGTCATACATTCCTCTGCCAAGTAGCCTTCGGCAATTGATCCTTTCGGATAACGCTTATTGCGGCAATAAGACTTTAATTTGGATAGGAACCTAAACATGATATACAACATTATCAAAAGTTTCAACTAAAGGCATTGAGGTGAATGGAGGAATAATTTGCAAATAAAGTAAGACATTTCTATGGGATACATCCATCGATAGAAAACGGGTCCACCAAGTATTGCTTCACGAGGGAGATGAATTAACAAGTGCACCATAATTGTGAAGAAGGAAGGCGGGAAGATCTTCTCCAGATTGCATAAAGTCAATGCGACTTGATCTTGTAGTGTCTCAAGTTCTTTGTAACACCCCAAATCCGGCCTAGAAGTTAGGCCTGAATCTCGCGTGCCACATGGAAGTGTTTTTCAAAACCATCTTTGCAATTGTTAACAACTTGTTTGAGAATCACAGCCTCTTTGTTAAAACCCAATACAACTAAAGCAATTCGCTTCACGTGAAAACAAAATTATCTTTAATAAACCTTTTCGGTTTGAAGCATATTTGAAATAAACGATTTGCAAAAACTAGAGTTATAACAACATTTTTGAAAACATTTCTAAACGTAGATAAAATACAAGTAATTTGATAAATCACAAATCAAGGAATTAAACTTTAAATCCGTGACTTTTGAAAATGTCGTTAATAAATTGAAAGAAAATTGAGTTAAATCATATTTGTAAAAGTTTATCTTGAAATCCATTTATTAATCAATTTCAAAAACTTTTATTTTCGTTCTTAGAAAATTCTCGTTTAAAACAATTTAAGCAAAATAATAAGTAAACCAACCATAAAGCAAATAATAAAATAGTTCGAGGCCTTATTACAACTTAAACCAAAATAATAAAATAACGGAATAGAAATTTAAAATTCAAAACACTATTTCAAGAATGGCCTCCACCGAGTCATCCATGGCCCAAGTCCACCTCACGGAGCATTACCTCTGTGGTTAAGAGAAAGGGGTGAGTTACAAGAACTCAATGTATAATCCCTTACCATCATCCACTGGGTGAACACACATAGCAATATTTTGGGCCTAAGCCCAATTACAATTATAACATGTATATAATATGCATGTGATATGCAATTCCCAAACCAAGCCTAATTTCCATCCGCTACACACCCCCGTACCAACCATCACACCTGTGGGGATCAAGTCAACCCACCCCGCCAACACACCAGTCGTAGGCATTAAGCCATTTTATATTTGTGGCAAAGCCACATAACTAGAGGCAATAAGCCATTTGATTATTTGTGGCAGAGCCACCGAACTAGAGGCAATAAGCCATATTTGTGGCAGAGCCACCGAACTAGAGGCAATAAGCCATTTGATTATTTGTGGCAGAGCCACCGAACTAGAGGCAATAAGCCATTTGATTATTTGTGGCAGAGCCACCGAACTAGATTTTGGCAACAGGCCTTTCTTCTCTTCATCATTTTCCCAACCCATGCAAACATGTATGCATAACAATTTATATCCATATGATAATTTTAGCAAAAGGCCCAATTTACAAGAGAATCAATATTTCAAGTTTTTAATTAAGGCCCATAACACAAAATAACATTCAGCCCATTTAGCACTTTAGCAACTTAGGCCCAATTAACGATCTAGCATATTTTCGGCCCGTTTAACAATCTAGCAGAGATTTCGGCCTATTTATTGATCTAGCAGAGATTTCGGCCCATTTAACTATTTTTCAGGGTTTTCTGCCCATTTAACAACTAGCAAAATTTTGGCCCATTAATCGATCTAGAAAATTTGGCCCATTATTCACATGAGGCCCATATAGCAACATATTTCAATTTGACCCATAAAGGGTATTTTCGTAATTTAGTCCATAGGGACATTTTCATAATTCGGCCCATTAGGGGCATTTTCATAACTTGACCCGTAAGGGCATTTTCATAATTCGGTAATCATACCCACAAAGGGTAATTCAGTAATTTACCCTCTAAGGGTATAATGGTAATTTCGCAACCTAAGCTTAATTACTAATTTGGGGCATAAAAACGAAACTGTCCAACTGCATCACACTGACTAAATTGGCCATAACTCGAGTTAGAAAACTCAAAATCTAAATCCGTAAATTTTCCTTGAAACTAGACTCGTATATCTTTCTACTATAGGTTTTCAAGAATTTTTTACCTTAACCATTTAGTATAATTTATTCCTTAAAATTTCCCTTGTTTCACTGTCCAATGATTCTGACCTCTCTTACCTTAATCTCAAATATCTTACTGTACGATTTTCATCTACTGATCCCACTTATTTATTTTGAAAATAGATTCATTAAGGAATCCATACATATCAATTATAACTCTTAATTCACTTTGTAAAATTTTATATTATTTTTACAAAACAGAACAGAATACCCCGAAGTCATTCAAAACCAGTCTCACTAAAATTAACATATCTCAGAATCTAATATTCCTTTTCCTTCTCCGTCTCTTCCATATTAAAATAGACACAGTAAGCTTTAATCTGATATCTTATTCACTTTGTAATTCATTTTATCCAATTTTTCATGATTTTTAAAATACAAGATACTGTTTCTGACCGAAACTGTTTTATTACAAAATACGATTACCACTACGAATATACGCACTCTCGAGTGATCACGAATGCCGGTTATCGGTTTTATTCGGTATTTCTACCGAATCACAGAATATTTCATGTAAACTTTCAAAGAGATGTGAGACTTACTCACCATTTCAAACATATATTCGAAGGGTGCGGGATTACACACCTTATTCGAATCCGTAACACGAAATTCTTCGGCACCTAAAGATACAATCGATCAACAATTAATCCCAAAACTGAATTTACCACTTCAACCAATTATTTTGATTGATTAACAATCTATCACTTACCAACAATCCGAGTCTCTTATTACGAGGGATAGGTGTTCGATTGGCCCTCCGATAAAGTACTTGAGTCCTTAAAAGTGATTAACACAAAACAATGTTAGCCACACCTTATTCGACTTGAGGAGGAATCACCACAATACACCCCTTCACCTATATACGGCTTGGAAGAAAAGAAAATGAAATGAAAAGAGGAAAATGCGATTACTTACCGATTTGATTAAGAAGAGATTGGATGGAAGAAGAGTGCCTTGTAATTTCGAAAATCAAAAGGGGAATAAACAATAGATGAAAATTTTGATCAAACAAAAGAGCAAGAAAATGCACAATTGTGCTAGGGGAATTCGTCCAAAGTAAAAAGAAGGAAGAAACTATGGTCACCAAGGCTTGTAATTTCGGCACAAAGCAAAGGAAAAGAAAAGAATTTGAGAGGAAAAACAATGCACTATTGTGCTACTATGATTTGGCAAGGAGGGTTGCAAAATTGATAGAAATGGCACAAAGTTGTCAAAAGGATTTTTGGCCAAAACAAAGCTAAGACTTTAGCAAATGCCAAATAAAATGTCAGCCACCTAATTACTCCAAAAAACCATCCACATGCATCCCCCCTTAGGATAAGATTTGGCCACTCATACTTTCCAAAACACCTCCCTCGATATTAGCCTCTTGTCCCCCTTTCTTTCCTATTCCTCTTGATTCCTTTCCCAAACTTTAACCTTGCCATATTCTTTTAGCCACCTTACCAAAATAATAAAGTCCACACTTACCAAAAATACTTCTTGGCCGACACATAAGGAAGGAATGCAAAAATAATAGTCAAATTTGAAAACAATGGGATTTGAACCTCTTCCCTCAAGGTACATCACTTAATGCCATAACCTCTTTACCATAAGCTCCTTTATGCTAACAAATTACTCATCTAATTCCATAAGCCTTGAAGCCACTTACTATCTCTCCTTAATAGGCTAAATCACAAAATTTTACTAAGGCCCAACTCGAACCCAGAACTTCATAGAAGCCTCGTAACCTTCCAAATTCACTTAACTAATAAGTCCAATTTGCAATATTGTCATTCTCTTGTTCTCAAAATTTTAAACATTCCTACGCCATTGGGCCCAATCCTACTAGGCCCAATTTTAGGATGTTACAATTCTACCCTCCTTAAAGAAATTTCGTCCTCGAAATTTCCAATCAACTATTAAACGACGCTCAGATCACATCACTAAGCTTTCATTTGCACTCGCTCTTAAAAAACCACAATGTACTTTTAACTTAATCTTAAACCCCTTTTTACACAACCAAACATCTAACCATAGTAGCAAACCGTTATATACCACTTATACCAAAAATTTTCTTACATTCTATCATCACTTCCAACCATAACTGACTTGATGGTGATGTAACAATCTTGAGCCTTATGCTCCTTAGACTCGCATCTCCAAGATGCTCCTAACCTCCTCCAAAGATTCTCCTGATGACGCCTTTCGCAATAATCGTAAGTCGAAAGTTTGGACGTGCCTTGACACGCTTCACGTAACGAGACCGTGACCCTAAAGAACCACGATCTCTTTTCTTCTTATAATCCACGACTCAACTCAAAGTGCCTCATCGATTCCTTTAACCTCCTCCAATACTTTCTTAACTATCTCGAGTCACTCATCAACCTTAAATCGGACACGAGATCCTGTCTCACCATCGGGCGATGCTAACGTCTCCTTTCGGGCACATGTCTTGGTGCCAAAGATCTAGCCCTAGCACTCGGCCTCTACCACGCCCACGCTCATCAGCGTCCGCGTCTTCTAGCGCTCATGTTCACTAAGTCGATATAATTTGATTAAGAGTTTTATGAATCATTATGCTATTTCAGTGTTTATTAAAAAGTATTTTATGGAGTATAAGAGTAGAAGTTGTTTTCGCAAAACGCATCCTAAAGTCTCAATCTCTATAGTTTCAATATCTAAAACTAAAAGTTCTAGAGTGTTCCTATAGTCATATCACAATAATCATAAAACGAAAACAAATACTTACTTGACTTGGTGCCGGATACCCGTGGTGCCATACTTCGTTTCAAACGTGTATTATAATTTAAAATTCAAAACAATTTCAGAAACGCTTATGAACTCAAACCACAGCCGAGTTTTCAAACTGGGCTATGATACCATAAAATGTAACACCCCAAATTCGGCCTAGAAGTTAGGCCCGAATCTAGCGTGCCACATGGAAGTGTTTTTCAAAACCATCTTTGCAATTGTTAACAACTTGTTTGAGAATCACAGCCTCTTTGTTAAAACCCAATACAACTAAAGCAATTTCGTCTCACGTGAAAACATAATTATCTTTAATAAACCTTTTGGTTTAAAGCATATTTGAAATAAACGATTTGCAAAAACTAGAGTTGTAACAACATTTTTGAAAACATTTGAAACGTAGATAAAATACAAGTAATTTGATAAATCACAAATCAAGGAATTAAACTTTAAATCCGTGACTTTTGAAAATGTCGTTAATAAATTGAAAGAAAATTCGAAGTTAAATCATATTTGTAAAAGTTTATCTTGAAATCCATTTATTAATCAATCTCGGAAAAACTTTTATTTTCGTTCTTAGAAAATTCTCGTTTAAAACAATTTAAGCAAAATAATAAGTAAACCAACCATAAAGCAAATAATAAAATAGTTCGAGGCCTTATTACAACTTAAACCAAAATAATAAAATAACGGAATAGAAATTTAAAATTCAAAACACTATTTCAAGAATGGCCTCCACCGAGTCATCCATGGCCCAAGTCCACCTCACTGAGCATTACCTACTGTGGTTAAGAGAAAGGGGGGTGAGTTACAAGAACTCAGTGTATAATCCCCTTACCATCATCCACTGGGTCGGAACACACATAGCAATATTTTGGGCCTAAGCCCAATTACAATTATAACATGTATATAATATGCATGTGATATGCAATTCCCAAACCAAGCCTAATTTCCATCCGCTACACACCCCGCATCAACCATCACACCTGGGGATCAAGTCAACCCACCCCGCCAACACACCCAGTCGTAGGCATTAAGCCATTTTATATTTGTGGCAAAGCCACCGAACTAGAGGCAATAAGCCATATTTGTGGCAGAGCCACCGAACTAAAGGCAATAAGCCATTTGATTATTTGTGGCAGAGCCACCGAACTAGAGGCAATAAGCCATTTGATTATTTGTGGCAGAGCCACCGAACTAGATTTTGGCAACAGGCCTTTCTTCTCTTCATCATTTTCCCAACCCATGCAAACATGTATGCATAACAATTTATATCCATATGATAATTTTAGCAAAAGGCCCAATTTACAAGAGAATCAATATTTCAAGTTTTTAATTAAGGCCCATAACACAAAATAACATTCAGCCCATTTAGCACTTTAGCAACTTAGGCCCAATTAACGATCTAGCATATTTTCTACCTGCTTAACGATCTAGCAGAGATTTCGGCCTATTTATTGATCTAGCAGAGATTTCGGCCCATTTAACTATTTTTTAGGGTTTTCGACCCATTTAACAACTAGCAAAATTTTGGCCCATTAATCGATCTAGAAAATTTGGCCCATTATTCACATGAGGCCCATATAGCAACATATTTCAATTTGACCCATAAAGGGTATTTTCGTAATTTAGTCCATAGGGACATTTTCATAATTCGCCCATTAGGGCATTTTCGTAACTTGACCCATAAGGGCATTTTCATAATTCGTAATCATACCCACAAAGGGTAATTCAGAATTTACCCTCTAAGGGTATAATGGTAATTTCGCAACCTAAGCTTAATTACTAATTTGGGGCATAAAAACGAAACTGTCCAACTGCATCACACTGACTAAATTGGCCATAACTCGAGTTAGAAAACTCAAAATCTAAATCCGTAAATTTTCCTTGAAACTAGACTCGTATATCTTTCTACTATAAGTTTTCCAGAATTTTTTACCTTAACCATTTAGTACAATTTATTCCTTAAAATTTCCCTTGTTTCACTGTCCAATGATTCTGACCTCTCTTAACTTAATCTCAAATATCTTACTGTACGATTTTCATCTACTGATCCCACTTATTTATTTTGAAAATAGATTCACTAAGGAATCCATACATATCAATTATAACTCTTAATTCACTTTGTACAATTTTATATTATTTTTACAAAACAGAACAGAATACCCCGAAGTCATTCAAAACCAGTCTCACTAAAATTAACATATCTCAGAATCTAATATTCCTTTTCCTTCTCCGTCTCTTCCATATTAAAATAGACACAGTAAGATTTAATCTGATATCTTATTCACTTTGTAATTCATTTTATCCAATTTTTCATGATTTTTCAAATACAAGACACTGTTTCTGACCGAAACTGTTTTATTACAAAATACGATTACCACTACGAATATACGCACTCTCGAGTGATCACGAATGCCGGTTGTCGGTTTTATTCGGTATTTCTACCGAATCACAGAATATTTCATGTAAACTTTCAAAGAGATGTGAGACTTACTCACCATTTCAAACATATATTCGGAAGGGTACGGGATTACACACCTTATTCGAATCCAGTAATACGAAATTCTCCATGACACCTAAAGATACAATCGATCAACAATTAATCCCAAAACTGAATTTACCACTTCAACCAATTATTTTGATTGATTAACAATCTATCACTTACCAACAATCCGAGTCTCTTATTACGAGGATAGGTGTTCGATTGGCCCTCCGATAAAGTACTTGAGTCCTTAAAAGTGATTAACACAAAACAATGTTAGCCACACCTTATTCTACGAGGAGGAATCACCACAATACACCCCTTCACCTATATACGGCTTGGAAGAAAAAGAAATGAAATGAAAAGAGGAAAATGCGATTACTTACCGATTTGATTAAGAAGAGATTGGATGGAAGAAGAGTGCCTTGTAATTTCGGAAATCAAAAGGGGAATAAACAATAGATGAAAATTTTGATCAAACAAAAGAGCAAGAAAATGCACAATTGTGCTAGGGGAATTCGGCCAAAGTAAAAAGAAGGAAGAAACTATGGTCACCAAGGCTTGTAATTTCGGCACAAAGCAAAGGAAAAGAAAAGAATTTGAGAGGAAAACAATGCACTATTGTGCTACTATGATTTGGCAAGGAGGGTTGCAAAATTGAGAGAAATGGCACAAAGTTGTCAAAAGGATTTTGGCCAAAACAAAGCTAAGACTTTAGCAAATGCCAAATAAAATGTCAGCCACCTAATTACTCCAAAAACCATCCACATGCATCCCCTTAGGATAAGATTTGGCCACTCATACTTTCCAAAACACCTCCCTCGATATTAGCCTCTTGTCCCCTTTCTTTCCTATTCCTCTTGATTCCTTTCCCAAACTTTAACCTTGCCATATTCTTTTAGCCACCTTACCAAAATAATAAAGTCCACACTTACCAAAAATACTTTTGGCCGACACATAAGGAAGGAATGCAAAATAATAGTCAAATTTGCAAACAATGGGATTTGAACCTCTTCCTCAAGGTACATCACTTAATGCCATAACCTCTTTACCATAAGCTCCTTTATGCTAACAAATTACTCATCTAATTCCATAAGCCTTGAAGCCACTTACTATCTCTCCTTAATAGGCTAAATCACAAAATTTTACTAAGGCCCAACTCGAACCCGAAACTTCATAGAAGCCTCGTAACCTTCCAAATTCACTTAACTAATAAGTCCAATTTGCAATATTTTCATTCTCTTGTTCTCAAAATTTTAAACATTCCTACGCCATTGGGCCCAATCCTACTAGGCCCAATTTTAGGATGTTACATTCTTGAACATCCAAAACTTTGCCACAAATGTCTTTCATTATATTGGACAACTCAATTACACAAGACGTCACCTTTTTCGACATACAACACCGCATAGCAACTTGCAGTAAATCTTGCATCAAGATGTGATAGTCATGCGATTTTAAGCCATATCGTCTTCGATCTTTAAGACTCACACATCGGGATATATTTGATGCATACGCATCCGGGACCTTTATATCCTTCAACACCATACATAACACTTCTTTCTCCGTCTTTGACATTGAGAAAATAGCAGGCGATAACCGATATTTCATATTCGGAAGTGCTTCGAGATGAAGCTCACATCGAATTCCCATGTGGACTAAATCAAGTCGACTCTGAAGATTGTCTTTCGATTTTCCATCGACATTCAAAATAGTCCCAATGATTTTCTCACAGACATTTTTCTCAATGTGCATGACATCAAGATTATGTCGTAAAATCTGATGCTCCCAATAAAGCAACTCAAAAAAAAATGCTTCTTTTTTTCCACAAGTCCGCCTCATTAGGATCATCCTCTTCATCAGATTCATCATCAGATTCATCCATTGATCTTCTATTTCTTTGCGTGTTGGGCGATTGATTCATCTTCCCATAAATGAAATTCATATCTTTCAACATGAACAATATTTCAGATCCACCAGTCTGCGAAGGAGCTTCTCTGAACTCTTTAGTACCGTTAAACTGAGTACTCTGAAATCTAAATCTATGATTTTTCGATAACCACCGACGATGCCCCATGTAAGAGAACTTCTTCCCATTATATAACCATTGCGAACATGTTTGCGCAGCACAGTAAGGATAAGCATAACGTCCCTTGGTACTCCAACCCGACAGATTGGCATAGGCCTAGAAGTTATTAATAGTCCACATCAATGCTGCACGTAAATTGAAGTTCTCCTTTCTCAGTACATCGTATGTCTCAACACCAGCCCACAATTATTTTAACTCATCAATAAGTGGCTGCAAATATATGTCAATATCATTTCCGGGCCCTTTCTCTCCAGGGATAATCATGGATAAGATGAAGGATGATTGTTTCATGCAAACCCATGGAGGCAAATTGTAAGGAACAAGTACCACAGGCCAAGTACTGTATGCAGTGCTCATGATTTTGAACGGGTTAAATCCATCAGATGCTAGCCCAAGCCTCACACTCCGAGGATCACTTGCAAAGCTTGGAAATTTAGAATCAAATGATTTCCAAGCTAAAGAATCTGCGGGATGCCTTAACAATCCATCACCGGTTCGTCCATCATGGTGCCACGTTATTGACTCGACTGTCTTCGACGACATCAAAAGCCTTTGAAGCCTTGGTATTAGTGGAAAATACCGTAAAACCTTAACTGGCATCTTCCTTGACTGTGCATCATTTTCATCCTCGTTACAATCCTCTGTATTTCTATTCGTCCAACGAGATTGACCGCATACATGACAGGACTGTTGGTTTCGCCGGTCGCCCTAATACAACATGCAGTCATTTGGGCAACTATGAGTTTTGTTGTAGCCAAGGCCTAAATCTTTGATCAGTTTCTTCATTTCTTTGGAAGATTGAGGGATTTTCGCACAGGGGAACATTTCTCTCAAAAACTCTAACAGCATTGTCCAAGAGTTTTCGGTCCACCCTCCCAAACATTTCAAGTGAAAAAGACAAATACAGAAAGACAGTTTGGAAAATTTTGATCCCTCATACAGTTCTTCATTCATTTCACCAAGTAACATGTAGAACCTCGCCGCTTCTTCATTTGACTGTTCATCAGGTACACTTCTTCCCCCTTCGGTGAAAGTATTTCCACCAAAATTATAATCATCAATTGCACCCAAGTTAGGTGGAAATGACCCAAAACCATCACTGCGCATATTAAAAGTATCCCGCAACATGCCTTCCATGTTATCATCTCTAACATTCTGATTGTAAGCACTATGAGGATAACCTAGATTCATCGATGAAGATGCTCCACTAGATGTACACTCTCCATGAAAAATCTATTTTTTGTACCCCCGGACAAAGCCATCAACAACTAGATGTTCGTAGACAACTTCACGATAATGCCAATTGATATTGTAACACTTCTTACACGGACAAAGAATCATATTCTCTTGGCTTGGATTTTGAAATGCGAAATTAAAAAAGTTTCTACTCCATTTCGATAGACGTTGCTTACCCTTGACAAATTCATCCAAGTCCTATCCATTTCGTAGTTGTTGAAGTCTAAAGATGACAATAAATTACACGGCTAAATTGTTAATTGACAAGAATTTGATTTTTAAAACAAAAATTTTTTTAAGATTCATCATACGTGGAGTTGTTATACCTAGGGAGGATCCATTATATCTAACAGTGAGATATAAGGCAACCCGTCAGGTTTCCAGCCTATATACTTTGAATCTTTTTTTTTTATCTATACAAGTATTATGTAAGTTATGTATTATGTAAGTTAAATACTTTGATGAAAGCTATTAAAATTATGTAAGTTATGAAATTTGATCTTAAAATTAAGTAAGTTATGTATTCTTTAAGATTCATCATACGTGGCATTGTTACACCTAGGGAGGATCTATTATATCTAACAGTGAGATATAAGGCAACCCGTCAGGTTTCCAGCCTATATACTTTGAATCTTTCTTTTTTATCTATACAAGTATTATGTAAGTTATGTATTACGTAAGTTATGTATTATGTAAGTTAAATAATTTGATGAAAGCTATTAAAATTATATAATTTGTGAAAGTTGATCTTAAAATTAAGTAAGTTATGTATTCTTTAAGATTCATCATACGTGGCATTGTTACACCTAAGGAGGATCCATTATATCTAATAATGAGATATAAGGCAACCCGTCAGTTTCCAAATTTATATACTTTGAATCTTTTTTTTTTTCTATACAAGTATTATACAGTTATGTATTATGTAAGTTATGTAAGTTATGTATTATGTAAGTTAAATAATTTGATGAAAGCTATTAAAATTATGTAAGTTATATATTATATAAGTTAAATAATTTTATGTAAGTTATATATTATGTATTATGTAAGTTAAATTAAAATTTCAAATCGATAATCGGTTGAGGTGTGAACATATATGGCATGCATTACATTGTAGTTTTTTAAATATTAATTGGTTTTAGTTTTTCGTTTGAGGTAGGTGGAAAATGTTATTATATGTTTTTTTATAATTGAAATTTGTTGTGATGTTGTTAAATTTAAAAGTTTTTAACTCACTTTTTTAAAAAAGAATTTATTTTCTATATTAAAACATATTTAAATAATGATCTATATTATTATATTAATAAAAAATATTTATAAGTTTTTAAATTTAAAAGTTTTAAATTACTTCTTTTAAAAAATAATTTATTTTTATAATAAAACCCATTTAAATAATGATCAATATTATTATTATACGATAACAAAATATTATTACTATTTTGGAAACATTGAAAATATTAAATATTAAAATCAAACATTATTAATATAAAAATTAGTAATTAGTAATTAGTAATAAACCAAAAGGCCATATAAATGTAAGTATTCTTAAAAAATTGTTTTTTCTTATTTTATAAAACATTTATTAAAAATAAATACAATTAAATTTATTTTATTGAGAAGCTATCGCTATTATTGTAACACCCTAAATTAGGGTTATTTGTAATTTAATTATTTTCCCATGTGTGTGCTTGAAGAAAAGAATTTTATGATTGCTAAGCATGTTCTAGGGTCTAGAAATAACCCCGAGCTAGGCTTGACTTAGGACTAAAATTTCTTTTTGAGTGTTTAAAAGAAGGGAGCTAGGTGAGATAAGGGGTTAAGGAAAATTTGGGAAGGAACATGACACAAGGATTTAATTGGCATGACTGGCTTGGTGCGTCTAAGGGTGTTGCAAGGGAGGAGGTTCGATTCTTGGGAGTTACAAGGGGGAAATGTATTTCTTTTGGGCTTTTTGGGCGTTAGAGAAAGGGTTAAGAAGGCTTTAAAGAATTTTGTGGGTAAGGTTTTGACATGAAAGGCGGGTTAGTGGAGTGGCTTGGGGCACCACTTAAGGGCCTTGGTGTATGGACTCGAGTTCAAGTCATGATGGACGCAAGGGTGTTTTATTTTTAGGCTTTTGGCGTTAAAGGAAAGGGGGCCAGGTATGAAGGCCTTATAATTAAATGGTGAGGTTTAATGACATGAAAGTCAATTGAGAAAAATGGCATGGGGCGTTGTAAGGAGGCTGCGTTAGTGTGGTCTTGTGTTCGAACCAAGGGAGCTGCATTTGGGGATTTTATTTTTTTTCAAAGCTGGCGTGAAGAGGGTGAGGTGATGGTTTGATTTTGGACTCTTATTTTGATAAGGTTTAGCTTAATTTTTGCTCTAAAATTCGGCTGAAGAGTAGCATTGTCAGTAGTTTATTTTCATTATAATTTTTTAAAGAGGAGATTAAGGGATAAATAAAAGATAAATGTAATTGGATCAAACCTGAAATTATCACTAAAGAGAAGGGTGATGGCCGGTTTTGGGACTCCTTAGGGCTATCATTCGGTTATGTGTTAAGCAAGGGAGTGCCGAATTTCACTTAGCTAGTTCTCTTCTTCTTTTTCTAATTTGCTGCTGGCCGAAATCACTCTAGCCTTTGCCCAAAAATCTTCAAAATTCCCTTCTTCTTTTTTCTTTCCCTAGTAGCCGAACCCTTCCACTCTTTTTCTTTTCTTCTCCTATTGAGATCTACTTGGCCGAATCCCCTTTAAAGAAAGGTGCTGTTCTTTTCTCTTCATTGAAGGTAGCCGAACCCCCCTCACAACACTAAGTGGTGCTGACTTGTGGTGTTAAGGGCCGATATAATTACCAAGGTAAGGGGCGATACCCTCTTTTAGGTTCAAAGATTATGGCCGAATGGCCTATGACTCTTATTAATGTGGTTAAATCGATTGTAGGGAAGCCATAGTCGATTGAAGGAAGCTTTCGGGATTCGTTTTCCTAAGAAAGGGTGGTAAGTAGCATTCGGCCATAGGCCTTGATTATGTGTGATTGTGCAAGCCGATTTTTAACATGTGTTTTGGTAGGGATCTCGAAGACTCAAGTGATAAATTCGGGATTTTGGTAAGTGGGGTAAGTGAATGGTTACATTCGGCCAAGGGCCATTTGTTGAGAATTAGTGCCTAAAAGTTGAAACTAACATGTGCCATGGATCTAGGGACTATTCGGCCAAGGCTAATAAAGGCTTCCGGGATTTCAAATTATTTTGGTAAGTGATGGTAAGATTCGGCCTAGGGCCATATTTCGATTATTGAGCGCGATTGATCCTTCGGGGTCTCTAGTTTAGCTGATTGGCTAATAGATCTAAAAATTCATGTGTTGGCCGATTGTAGGAGGAAACAACGTCTCGGGATTTCGCTAGTATATTCGGGATTTGCTAGTAAATAGGTGTGTAAAAACTCACTACACACTTTATTAGTTTACATGACTATATTGTTGCCTTTTTAATCTTTTTGGTAGTGATTAGCTTGTGGCATAATCATGGTTGCCGGGTAAGTCCCCTATTACTTTGTCTATGATATATGATTGAGTTTGCCATCATATGCTGTTAAATGATATGTTGTACATAATGCATGATGATGGTGGGATTGATGAGAGGAGGGGGATGATTTTATGGACTGTCACCAGTGGTTTTGACCACAAGATGGGTTGGCCTCATCAGATTTATTGTGACTTCAATCACCAGTGGTTTTGACCACACCGATGATAATTGTGACTAAGTCCCAGTGGTTTGGTACCACCAGTGGTTTTGACTACATTATGATATTTTGTGACCTATGGTCATCAGTGGTTTTTACCACACGATGGGTTGGCCCCATCACTTGATTTCTGACGCTAGTCACCAATGGTTTTGACCACCAGTGGTTTTGACCACACGGGGTAGTTAAAGGAGTACTGATGGTTAGTGGGGTTGCATATTTGCATGTTTATTAATAATCTGTGTATGAGTTGTATTTTCAGGGTGGGGGATTTACACACTGAGTCTTGGTGACTCACCCCCTTCCCTTACCATTTTGCAGATGAGTAGATCGCGGAGATGGAGCCGGAGAGGACTCGAGGCGGCCATGCTTATCGTTGGATTTGATTTTACTTTGTTATAGTTAATATTATTTATTTTCCAAGTCTTTTTATTTTGGGTTGTAATAAGGCCGCTAACTATTATTTGGATGTTTATTTTATTGCTTTATTTTACTCATGTTATATTACAAATGGAATCTTATAAATATTAAGTGAACCGGTTAAAAGCAACAATTTCCAACTAAGTAACTTTTACGAGTTTTTCAAAGATGTTACCATTGGGTAACAAAAATACACCAAGTCAACTATAACTTTGACGATTTTAAAATTTTACATGATCAAACGTTTTCAAAGAATTTATCAACCCAACCATGTTTATAAAAATAAATCCCGACTGAGTTTTGTCAAACCCCGTTTTAAAACCTTAGCCTCATTTTAACAAGTTTTCACCAGACACTCAACACGTTTCAACTTATTTTACTCCGTGACATACCAGATCCGATCAGGTCTCATGGGCCGGGTTTGGGGTATTACAATTATTAGCCCACTACTTTTGTGAGGAGATTAATTAAATCATTACACCATCGGTTATTATTAGGGAAGATAAAGTAAAAAAATCATTAATATAATATATAATATATGTAGTGACAGTTTGTATTAAAATATGTTAATCCTTCTTAACTTGCAAATATTTATTAAAATATGAAATTTATGTTAAAATATTTATTAAAATATAAAATTTATGTTAATCTCTTATCTTAACTTGCAAAATTCAACTTTGTATTATCATTTTATATCATCTTATATGCATGATTTTAGTCATTTTATTTTACAAATTTTATAACTTAGGTCTTATTATTATTATGATTATTATTATTATTATTATTATTTTGTTAAATTAAAGTTAATCGTAAACGTAATTTTATATTTTTAAATTTAACAACAATAAATTTAACAAAAAAGTATAAGAATTAAATTTAAAATATAAAAATTTAAAACATATTTTAACAATTCACTTTTATATTTTGTTTATGCTATTTTTATATCGCATCGTACCTTAAATTTTAAAAATAATACACTAGAGCTTGTAAAAATCTAAGCGGCATGATAAGATAGCAATTTGGAGGTTGTTCAAATATTATTAATAATAAACAAACAATAATAAACATCAATTTAGATGAAATTCTTTAAGATTCATCATACATGGCATTGTTACACCTAGGAGGATCTCATATATCTTACGGTGAGATATAAGGCAACCCGTTAGGTTTCCAAACCTATATACTTTGAATCTTTTTTGGACAAACAATAGAACAAACAAGATATATACCAACCAAGCGGGATAATAAACCGCAATTTGGACAGCAATTTGGACAACATCATGATATAACTGTTACTGATCTGAGTTTTGAACTAAAACGTACCTTAATAATTTCAAGAAGATGGTCTACTTCACTCTCACCAAGAAACAGGGGCTGCAGTCAAAAATACAAAAAATTAATAATCTTGACTACCAATTGGATATCTAATGTTTTTCTATCAAATGAATATAAATTAGCAAATGAATATAAATAAGAATAATACTGATTTCATACCTGTTAAGTTATTAGCAGAAATCTAATCCGACAGTTGCAAGAGCAGTAGGAAGCAGTGACTGAAATACAAACAACACATTAATTAACAAATGCTATTGATTAATTACAAAATGCTATTTACTAAAAATTAATACTCACATTCTTTGACAGAAAGAAAAATAGTCAATTCAGTAGTCGATTTAAGTCCTCTTCAATTCTACTCACTTTCAAAGTACGGATACCTTTCTCAATACAATCTGTAACAAATACATATAAAATTTATTAAAACAAAAACTCTATTCACATACATTATTAAACACTAGTATGAAATTTTATACAAATATATGTATATGTATTACACATATATTCAAATTAGTATTCTTATTTTTAACATGTCCATCTCAAAGAGAGAAGTGTAGAAAACCTTTAATCTTAAAAGGCTATAAAGAAAACATATCCATCTCAAGAATCTAAAATCATTGTAGTCAAGAATATAATACAACCGGTTATTTAACAAATTACTTACAATTCGGATGCCAAAACAAATATGCCAAAACAGTTCAAGTCTATAAATAAACACATTGGCTAAAAGTAAAACGAGAGTACACTTTACATCTAATGAAAACCATGATAATGAGTACACCATGATGATTAAGTCAGCATCAAAAGTCGGCAAAATTTTCTCTGCTTGCATTCTATGGTTACATGGCACAATATAAAATACCTAGACAAACAGAGAAATCAATCCAAATTTGCTAAAAAGTAATTTTCAGCAAGCGGTTACTCGACTTTAATTATCGCTTCGAATTCGTGAAGAGTACATATTAGACCGCAAAGAACACACTTTTTGAAAATTACTTTTAGTCCATGAATATAAGATGGGTTGGTCGACAATATTGGCTGATCAAATTGCATTCTTCCCAGGATCTATTTTCGTAAGCAGACCAATAAGATATCAAAAAGGACAAAAAAATGCGATATCATTCATATCAAATAACCAATTAAGCTCATTTTTTATATATATATTTTGTTAACCAAATCTACAAATTTTCCACCATAACCTTATATCAAAGACTTCATTGATAAAAGGGCACTATAATGAATAAGAAAGCAGCCACCCACCATCAAAATCGTGAAGGAATAGTCAAAAATTGACCGAACAAACTACCGGAAATATTACTTTTTTACTTAAAAAGGAAAAAAATAACTTTCTAAACTCAAATCGCTCCTTAAAGTATAGGCGTAAAGGGAAAAAATTTCTCTCAGATTCTACTATGTCTATCTCGATACAACAACAAATCATATATATATATATATATATATATTAAGTCATCTAATTAGCACAACAAAAATGAGAACATATACGAAAGATGAACAAAAAAGCAACTCTTATAGATTAAAGAGAATGAAACACCCCAAACCAGGCCCAAAAAGCCTGACCGGATTTGATATGTTCCTCGAATAAAACTTTAGCAAATTCTCGTTTTGTTTAAGAAAAACTTGATGATTTCATATAAAATAGATTAACTTAATATTCAAAGTTGAAATCAATTTAAATAAATTTGTATCTTCTTAAAACATTATTTTAAGAGAAATTTATAATTTATAAGAAAACCAAATTTAATGAAAAATTTACTTATTATTGTAAAAACATATTTATATTAGTGTCAAAAAGCAGTTTAAATTATTTATCGAAAACCATTTAGTTATTTAATAAATATTGTTCGTGGCGTAATAAAAATCCAAACGCAAAAATTAAAAGCAGTTCATAGTGGCCTTATTACAAAAATAACAAAACCCATAATAAATTCTAAGTAATAAAAATAAGCTTAATAAGTTTAATTAGGAGAAACTCCGAAATACTTTGTTGAGCAATGGCCACCACGTAGTCCTCGCTGACCCGATCCATCGCGCTAAGTGTCATCTGAAAAATTATCCCACAAAAGGGTGAGTCATAGACTCAATGTGTAACAAAAACACTAAAAGCCCAATTGATCATGGCCATAAGCCCATTCAAAACATATTTGGCCATAAGCCCATATAATAACACATTTAGCCATAAGCCCATTTATGTCATATTTAGCCATAAGCCCATTTTTATAGCAAGTCAAATAAAAAAAATCATTTAGAAATCACATGGATATATATAATGAAATGCAAACCCGGGCCCACCTAAATATCCATCCGCTACACACCACCCGTACCAACCAATCACACCGTGGGATTACTAAATCGACCCTTCATCCGCTACACACCATCAAAGGCGATTCTTTGCATCAACATGCACATCGCCCTTATAATTTTGTGGCAAGGCCACAGATAATTGTGACCAAGTCACGGATTCAAATATGTGACCAAGTCACCAGATTCACATATGTAACCGAAGTCACCGGATTCAAATATGTGACCGAAGTCACCAGATTATGTGGTAAAAACCACCGAAACACTTCCCCTTATTAATAACACCCATATGCCCATGCACATACATATTATTTAGTTTTCATGCCATTTACCCCAAAATCATAGCAAAATCATACTTATTTCACATTTATGCATATAGCAAAATTAACGAAGTATTAGGGGTAAACATACCTGAATATCGCATACCACTAAATGGTACCCACAATCATTATCAAACATATTTTCATATAAATCTTATTTATTTTAGATCTATGAGGATTTAGTATAATGTTACACACCTTATGACAGTGAGAACGATACCTTCCCGCTCGTCAACACCTAGTTAATTATCACACTTGATTAGAACACACTAATACTTATAATCTACACTATTGATGAGAGATCTAAATCCTTACCCTCGGAATCTCGGACAACCGTTATATGTGGTTTCTCTCCGATAGATGGATCAAAACCCGATGACAACCCACGAACGAAAAGTGGCTCGGGTGTACGCACGACTTCAAATAATCGATCTTCGTTAGCAGAGGGTCCACAACCCGGTGGAAAATCTCGTATCCCTGATACAGCCCTTCGTTTGAAGTTTGAGGGTATAACAGAGTCTCCCCTCTTCCAAACACTCCTTACCGCTCTTTTCGAACCTATCTTGCTCGTCCCAAAATCTCCCTTAAAATAAATTTGATTAGTAATCTATCTAAAAGAAACGATATAACCGAAAATGATAATCCTTACCTTCGATGATTCCGAATGATCTTTCCTTAAACGTTGGCTACCAAAAAGAATCCTTAAAATCCCCTTCAAAGATTCGGCCTAGGAGAAAATGAGAGAATTAGGTTTCTAAATCGGCTATTCTAAAAGAAAATAATGAGAACAATTGATAAAAATCCTTACTTGACTATTTGGAGATTCGGCCTTATTGATTTAGAAGAAAAGAAATGGTGATTTCGGTTTGGACAAAATGAGAAGAGAAAAGATAGTGTTTTTGGCTATGGTGGTTTTGGTTTTCAATAAAAGAGAAGAAAGAAAAAGATGAAAATGGAAGATGATTCGGTTTTAACAAAAGAGAAGAAAAAGAATGGTGGTTTTGGTTATGATAGATGATAGTTTCGGTTGAGAGAAAGAAGAAGAAAGAGAAAAAGAGAAAATAAAAGATTAAAAGAAGAAGATGATGATGATGATTTTCAAAAGAGAAGAGATGAGTTTAGAAACTTATGTGCATTCGGCCATGAGGGAAAAAGTGAAGAAAAAGGTCTTTGAAACTTTGGTACTTTCGGTTACAAAGAGAAGAAAGAGATGTTTTGTTTTGGAGAATAGGAACTAAAAAGACTACTCAAAACTGAAATGATTAAGTATCAAATGACTAAAAGAAAAGAAAAGGTTTCTCTTTTGTGTAATATGCAATCGGCTAAGAGACAAGGTTTGGAGAGAAAAGAAATGATGCACAAATTGGTTAAAGCTTTGGCCAACTTACACCCCTAAGGCTAATGCAAAATTCGGCCAACACCTTGCCAACATGATCCCCTTTTTCCTCCACATTTCTTCTCCATCAATCCCTTGATTCTATCACAATTAAACCATCCCCCTTAGCCCCTTATGCCGTCTAGGTTCATGGTCAAATGACCATGAAAAAGCTTCCAAAACATCATCCCCTCTTCAAGCCCTTTGTCCCCTTATCTTACCATAACTTCATGATTCCATACCATAACTCCTAACTTGCCTTTTTCCTAAGGTCTACTAACCAAAAATAAAAAGATGTCCATCCATTCTAGATAAGCTTGGCCGACACTATAGGAAAGAAATCAAAAATAAAAATCCTTCCACTTGCTAGCTAGGGGATTCGAACCTCTCCCCTCATGTGTTCACCCATGCGCCATTACCACCTTGCCAATTGACTTATTATGCTAAAAACCTCTTGCCAATATTTCTTAAAGCCTATCTTTCTTAGCTCCATCTTAAGTCTTAAAAATTTAATATTTCTCTAAGCATTCACTTACATACTGAAGTTCCTAAAACTTCCAAAGCTCACTCAACTACACATAAGCATGTAACAACATTCAATTAAGTAAAGATGCATAGCCCCTTTATTCAGGATGTTACAGAGAACATATACGAAAGATGAATATATACGAAAACCAGTTGGATTGAAGATTTCATTAACTTTTATAAATAAAATATGGTCCCAATATTCAAATAATATTCAAAGATGGGATTTTTAACAGAAAAACCATCAATTATCTCTTCTTGAAAAAACAAGACAGAAGTAGCTTCGGAGTAGGGCAGAAACTGTTAAAAGATTAAAGAGCCAGTGTGGAAGAATCATCACCTCAAGTTGATCATGGGGGAGTTTGATATACCCAATAACTTCTAACAACATAGTAGCAGTTTTACTCTGCAAAAATAGCACAAAATCCACACTTTATCAACTTTCAAACATTTCGTTAAATTTAAAAGAGAATAAGGCAGAACAAGCAATAACAAGGCTGCCACTCGGCTTCAATACAGAAATCAGCCAATTTGTAACCATAACATATCTTTTAAATTATGTCGAAATGGTGCAGAAAAAGAATAAGGGCTTATCTAAGTAAAACAATATGGTTCAGGGCCTATTTTATATTTTATTCAAATATTTTCCTCCTTACAAATTCCAAACTTATTTTCTTATAAAATTTCCAAAATTTGAGTCTCTGGTCCCATTAAACGATTTATTTGCAAAATGGTACTTTTATCCAAAAAATCCATTAAAGAAACCAGATTTAAGAAAAGAATTAGAAAATTAAACAACATAAAATATTTTACAACATATAAATTTCAACTTATTTTTGTCTAAAATTTCCTAAATTTGAGTCTCGGTTTATTAAATATTTCAGCCAAATTTGTTCCTCGTTATAAATTCCAACTCATTAAGTAAAATTTCAAGAGTTTGAGTCATCGATGCCAATAAACCGATTTAACTAATAATAATAATAATGTTAGATCTTTTCCTAATCTAATAACAAGAACATCCATAATAATAATAATAATAATAATAATAACAAAATATTTCATAGAAAAACACAATGAAGAATAAAAATCCAAGCATCCCTATAGCTGGTTTTTATCACGTATTCACATTATATTTTATGAATTTTCTCATAACGATTTTGTTGAGCTAATGTCTAATTTTAGTTTTACATTTAATTTTTCACCTTTTTAAAACTTGAAATATTAAAACTTAAATATCCTAGCAAATTGCTCCACAGTAAAGAAAACTTGAAGTCACATGGTGTATGGAGCTATTAGAACAAACCCAACACAAAGACTCAAAGAAATGGAAACAGCTAGCCCATTAAACAAAAACAAAATCAAGTAACTGGTAAATCAATTAAAATGAAATTTATTGCTCTCTGTGAACACATCAGGCAAGAAAACAGAATAAATACATGCAGAAAGAATAATTAAAAGAAAAACCTAATAGTGATAAAAAAAATGAAACATTTCAAAGAAACAAAAAAGTAATACATAAATCCTAATCTATCATACTCAGGCGCGAGCATCAGGTGCAGGTATAAATCAGACATGGGTATGGTTAAATTTTTGAAGTTTTTCTATGTATTTGGATGATACTTTGGAATAAATCAGACATGGGTATGGAGATATTAAAACAAACCCAACACAGAGACTCACTTTAATGGGAATAAATCTAATATTAGACTAACAAGGCCTTGAATCATTTGTATAAAGAATAAGTTACCACTTACCCCGACATTTTTGAGATGAAATTGGAATTCGGGATTTAGCTTTCCTGGAAAAAAAAAAAACCAAAACAAGCAGATATTTTTTAGCTATTATAACACTGGAAGCTATACAAATGAATGTTGAGTTTCTCGACAATGTAAAATTAAGGGAAAGAAAAAGAGATGACCTTAGAGATTTGGGGAAATAGGGATTGTAGAATTTGGGGAAGAAACTTGAGGGAAATTGGGAATTCTGGAATCTGGGAAATAATCTGATTTGGGGAAAGTAGTAAAGGTAATTCGGGCCAAAAAAACGACGTCATTTCAGCTGAGATAAATAAATTTTGCGGCACTTTTCAAAACGCCACTAATAACAAATAAGAAAATCGGCGCCGTTTTGTAAACATATTAGCGGCGTTTTTTGCTAAAACGCCGGTAAAACATAACTTTTTGCGGCGTTTTGATGGAAACGCTACTAAACATCCAGCAGAAAACGACGCCGTTCAGTAATTTTCATATATTCCGGTGTTTTTTTGAAAAATGCCACTATTGCTAATAGTATTTTTTTATTATTATTAGATTATTCTTTAATAAATAAATTTCATGTTAGAAAATTAAAAAATGGGTATTCATTTATTTATAAATATTTTTTGTATATATTTTTATAAAATTAAACATTCAAATATATATATATATATTTCAAAGTTTGTTGGGTTTTAAATTTTTTGTTTTTAAGAATAAAGATTAAATTAATGTAACGTGTAAAGTTATGGGTTAAATTTATTGAATTTTTAAAATTAAGATTAAATTGATAAATTCGCAAACTTTAATTAAATTTAAATCAGTTTGTACGTAAAATAGAGAATAGTTAATTAGGTAATTATTTTATAATTTTTGATTAATTATAATTTATTTATTACAGAAAATCAAATTTAATGACTTATTATAATTTCTAATTAATTATAATAAACTTTTTAATCAATATTAAGATTTTACATTGATATCTATATATATACACATTAATATATATATCCCTATGAAATAAATTTTTAATGTTTATAGTTTTTAGGGTTTAATATTTTGGGGTTTAATGGTTAAATATGGTTTAGTGTTTGTAGTTTAGGGGTTTATGGTTGAGTACTTAGAGTTATGATTTAGGGTTTAGAATCAAGATTCATAGTTTATAGTTTAGGGTTTAGACCATTTAAAGTTTAGGGTTTAAGGATAAACAGATGCACAATCAGATTTTGTTAGGGGTTAAAATTAATTTGTAAGTAAAAAATGCAATCTCACCATTTTTTATAGCATATATTTTTATAATTCTTTAATGATTAAATCAAATTTTATATTCTGTCTTCATTCAATAAACCCTAAACCCTAAACCCGTGAACCTTAAACCATACACACAAACCCATAAACCCATAAACTCAAGCCATAACCCTAAGACTAAGACTAACCGTAAACCATAAACTCTAAACACTAAATCTTGAAATACTGAACTCGAAACCCTAGTCAGCCCATACAAACCACTAAACTAAACCGTTAATTATAACCTCAAACCCTAAATTATTTAGATAAATTTTTAATATTACATATTCTTTCAATATTTTATGAAATTTAAATAACATTTTCGATTTACTAATTAATCTACAGATGCATCGGTTACCAATTTTTTTTAATTTTAATATATATAAAGATTATCTATTATCTCTTAAATAATTTAAACTATAATTATAATTTTATATATATATATATATAAGAAATTAAATAATTTAAACAATAATATATATAAAGTCTATTTTCTTGTAGTGGCTAAACCCAAATATTAATTTTATAAGGGACAAAAGTAATTAAAATAGAATATTAATGCTTATATAGATAATTTTAGTTTTAATATATATATATAAGAAATTAAATAATTTAAACAATAATATACATAAAGTCTATTTTCTTGTAGTGGCTAAACCCTAAATATTAATTTTATAAGGGATAAAAATTAATTATTTTTGCGGCGTTTACAAAAAAAACGCCAGTAATGAAGACTTTTTGTGGCGTTTAACAACAAACGCCACTAATTCTCGATCTACCAACTATAGCTCAACAATAAAATGACGTCATATTGATTAACATTTTTACGGCGTTTTTGGCAAAGCGCCGCTAATACTCAACTTTAGCGGCGTTTTTGTATAAGCGTCACTAATACTCAAAAAAACGCCGCTAATGCTCAGATCTTTAGTGGCATTTTTTTAGAAGCGCCACTAATGCTCAGATCTTTAGCGGCGTTTTTATAAAAGCGCTGCTAATGCTCAGATCTTTAGCGGCGTTTGGGAAAAAAACGCTGCTATTTCTCCTTTTTAGCGGTGTTTTGGAAATAAACGCTGCTATTGCTCAACTTTTTGCAGCGTTTTTTTCAAACGCCGCTAAGGTATATTTTTTGCGGCTGCTAAAAACGCCACTAAAAGTCTATTTTGGTGTAGTGACTTTGTATATTTTTATTTTTTTTTGTTAATAATGCATGACTTAACCCCTAAATTATATCGAGTTTCTTTATTCAATTTATAAATAAACCGCCTAGATTTTGGTAGTTAACATTACATTCCATTAACTGATTTGGACGTCTGGCATTAACAATATTAAAAAACGACCAACACATTTCACGTATTTGAAAAGTCCCACTGTCACATTTCAATCTGATCAAAATGCAACATGTGGCATTCATGTGAATAAAAATTAATTTTATTTAATTTTTAAAAAAAAAAATCTAGAAAATTGATTTTTTTTAAAAAAAATAAAATTTTAGAAAACTGTATGTTGAAACCATTTTTAAAGTTTTTGTTATAAAAACGGGGGTCGACTTTAAACACAAAAATAGAGTCGCCACCAATCTTTTTTCGAGGTGTGATCAGGTCACCTTAAGATTAATCATTTTAATAAAACATTTTGATTTATTAAAATAATGATTTTGATCTACAAAATTCGAGAAAACGGGCTCGGGAGTCGGTTACGCACGAGGAAGGATTAGCACCCTCGAAACGCCCAAAAATTAGTAGCTAATTGATTAATTAATGTCCTAATGTCAAAAATTTGAAAAGATTTTAAAACATAATCCTTTTTATTTTTAAAACTTATGTCCTTTAATTTTAAATGGACATTCAATTATTTGGATTTTAAACAAAAAAATAGAAACTTAGTAAGTTAGAGCACGATCTTTCGAATTTTCCAAACACCGAATATCCTTTGCTTTTAAGAAATCCTTGCCTCGAGATGAAAAAACATCGCATCCAGTGAGTTAGGACACCACATTTTAAATTTCCGGATAGGTTTTTTTATTTAAAAATCATATATTTTAATTCCAAAAAAGGTATTTGATCATTTAGACTTAATGAGAAAAATCGAAGCCCAATAAGTTAGGGCACGATTCCATCAAAACTCCAAATGTCAAATATTGCCTTATTTTAAGAAATAAAGTTTTGGATAAAAAGTGGCAATTAAAATAAATTTAAAATAAATGAATAAATAATGATTAAGCAATTAAATGGATAAATAAAAAAGTTAAAAAAAATGCATAAGTCAACCTAACTCCCGCAATATGAGGATTCGACGAAATTCCTCCACCAAAAACTCAAGTGTGTTTTACAATGAAAGGAGAGGCCTCTATTTATAGTTGAGCTTCCCCAAATCCAACGATACAGATCAATTACATCAACGGCTAAGATTAAAAGGTATCTACAACTTAAACCTCTAAGATTACAAAATCATATCTTCTAAGATTGCATACCATATCTTCTAAGATTGCATATCATAACTAAGATTTGCATATCATATCTAAGATTACATACCATATCTTCTAGGATTGCATATCATATCTAAGATTGCATACCATATCTTCTAAGATTGCATATCATATCTAAGATTGCATATCCTTGAAGATTGTGTTCCCATATACGTCAAGCTTGTAGATGGACCTTCAATCTTTTAATGGGTCATTCCGATTGGGCCAAATGATATATTTTGGACTGGACTTGGACTTTGTTTTATTATTTTGGGTTTATTATTTTTTGTATGGGCCCGGGCTAAATTGGCATATTACAGCTGCCCCTCTTTGCTCATTGTCGTGTAACGAGAATGGAGCAAAGACTATAAAAGAACCAATTTTTCCCGGTCTTGCCAAGCCTTAACTTCTTGATTCTCATCTTCTTCAAGTAGTCTCTAACCCAACTGCAATGTAACATCCTAAAAAGGGCCTATGCATTTTGGCCTAATTGTACAATAAGACATGTTTTATGTGTTTTGGAATAAATTTGGCATGATTTTGGAAACCTGAGGATGTATGGAAATGTTACGTCGAAAATAGGAAAGTGAACATTTTTGGAAACCTAAGTAAATTAGGAAAGTGAACATTTTGGAAACCAAGCCAAAATAGGAAACTAAACATTTTGGTAACCAAACCAAAATAGGAAACTAAACATTTTGGAAACCAAACCAAAATAGGAAACTAAACATTTTGGTAACCAAACCAAAATAGGAAACTAAACATTTTGGAAACCAAGCCAAAATAGGAAACTAAACATTTAGGAAACTTAAAATTGACCCCGGAATGTTGAATTTAAGAGCCCAAAGGGGAACTTAGGGCCGAGTGACCCTAAAAATATAAAGTACATGAAATTTGACCCAATAATGGACTTGGAAATGTGGCTCAAGATGCCACCTAAGGTTTTAGGAAATGGCCCAAATGCAAGAGGTTTTGGGCCTGAGTTTGAGTCATCTAGGAAGCAAATAAAAGAAATTTTATTTTGCTTCCATGAGTGGGGAGTTGGACTGCACAAGGAAGCTAAGAAGAGGAGTTTTATTCAATAGAACTTTTGGCTAATTAGGAGATTTGATGGAATTTCATAGTTGATAAAATTAAAACTTATCACAAATGAAGAGTTGGAGGATTTAGGGACTCTAAGGCTAATAGTTTCGGCCAAAGAGAGAAAAGTAAAGAGCCATTCTCTTCTCTTCATCTTCTTGCCGAAATCTCCTAGTCAAAGTAACAACAATCTTTTCTCTTTTCTTTAGCCGAATCCTCCTTGTCAAAACTCTCTCCATCTCTTTTCCTTTCTTTTTCTTTTCTTCTACTATCCCTCCACAAAAGCCAAAACTTCGAGATCCCAAATAGTGCCATAGCCGAATATTAAAAGAGATCATCTAGGATTCAAAAATGAGGTAAGTACATCAACATACATTCGGCAAAAAGGTCCCTTCTATAATTGAATAATAGTTCAAATCTAACAAGTGATTTCGGCAGGAATTAAAAATAAAGATCAACTTTGAGATTTGAGAACTTCAGGGTAAGTAAGCTTATACATTCGGCCAAGGCCAAATCTTAGTCAATTAGATCAAATTGATCAAAAACTAACATATTCAGAGATCTAGGGGTTGGCCGATTACAAGGAAAAAGGGAAGGTGAAGTTTTCGGGATTTAAAAATTCATAAGGTAAGCATTTGAAAGTATTCGGCCAAGGTTGTGTGATTACATAGATAAGATCTATAATTATTAAAAAGCCGAAAACTAATTTATGTTGAGATTTAAGGTTGGCCGAATATCAAGTGAAGGAAAACAAAGTTTTTGGGATTTGAATAAACATCAAATCGGCATCAAAGGTAAGCCTCTTTACAAATCCTACTAGGAATTGGATATTATAGCCCAAAATAGAATTTATGCTAAGTAATACCTGATAAACCAAATGTAGGAATTAAGGATCTAAACATTAGATCTTGCTTCCGGAATCTCAAGGAATCGCTAAACAAATCAGGTGTGTATTCCACACTATTCTTAATAGTTTTATGGTTTAAATATGTTATATATGTTAATGTGAAAGTGAAAGAAAGTGGCTAAAGTGCCATATTATGGTACAAAGTATTCGTGCACGCCTTCCTACTTCTACTAGGATTTCAAAAAAATGTTATACAAGTGAAAAGTGATGTGAAAGTGAAATAAAAATATGTTATGCATGATATTTATTATTTGGGGCATTTGGGTCAATTGAAGAAGGGGAAGTGAATGTGATGACTTTGGTCTCACTAAGTGAATGTGATGACTTCGGTCTCACTAAGTGAATGTGATGACTTCGGTCTCACTAAGTGAATGTGATGACTTGGTCTCGCTAAGTGGTAACCGGTTACATTACAATGGTGGCTATGCCACAATATTATCATGGCATGATGAGCACGCCGATCGCAATGACGCCTTCGATGGAGTGTAGCGGAAGGAGGGTTTACTTAGTAGTCCCCACGGTGTACAGGTTGGTACGGGTGGAGTGTAGCGGATGGCATATAGGTTTGGGTTCGGGTTTGCATCATTATCTTGAATATTTTATATGCATATGATTTTTATGGTGTGCCTATTTCTATTATGTTTAGTGTTGGTTACACACTGAGTCTATCGACTCACCCCATTGTGGGAATATGTTTCAGGTGATGAGCAGTAATGGACCGGGACGGCAGAACTTGTGGTGGCCATGATCGACTTGAAGTTCAATTTAATTTGAATATTTATTTTATTTTTAAGTACTGTACAATTTATTATTTTGGGTTTCATTTTATGTAATAAGGCCACCGTGACGACATTTTTATTTCTACTATAATTACTATGTTATGAATTTAGGGCTTTATAAAGAGTGAGCCCACTTAGTATGAAATAAGTTTAAACATTTTGTCACTTAAAGCAAATGGGTTTTTTTTATAAAAATAAATTTGTTTTCAACTCAAGCCCAACCCACAACGAACTATCTTCCAAAACTCACAGTTTTCAAAGTATTCGAATGAATTTGAACCGGGTTACTTCGAGGAACATACCAGATCCAGTCCATTCTCGTGGGCCGGGTGTGGGGTGTTTCAATTTGGTATCGAGCCAGTTCAAACTCTCTACTGTGGCCTAAGGCCCAAAATGTTTTTTAAACAAGGCCAAATGAGTTTTATGAAAGTATTTTTACAAATGGATGTATAAAGACATGGCCCCTAAGTCTCCAAACCAGATTCACTGTAAGTACCCCTAACTCTATGTGTGATTCGTGATTTATATAAGGGTAGAAAAGGCATGGAACGAGAATAGCATGATAGGAACTTGAACCCTAGGATTAGACTACTCAAACACAAACAAATAAGATTTAAGGCACTAAACCAACCTATGACTAAGTCAATTAAGCTAGGTGTGGCAACCATGGTACGCATGTCTAGGAGTGGATCCTCAAGAGCTTGGTATTTAAGCGGTCCTAGTGACTCACCTCCTCTTCTTGAATCCTACACAGTGCGTAGCTTCGGCTCACCCTAACCTAGAGGACTTAGCGGGTGTGGCAACCCCAGACGCATGTCTAGGAATAGTTTCAGTGGGAGCTTGGTATTTAAGCAAATCGCGTGACTCACCTCCTCTCCACTGAATCCTCGCCTGGTGCGTAGCTTTGGTTCACCCCGACCAAGAAGGCTTAGTCATAGGCTAAACTCAATAACTAAAACCCGAAAGGAATTAGCCATTTTTTAACACTTAATATTAAAATTTTAAATCACTTTCTTTCTCTTATCCTTAATTCACGAAAACTATTTCAGACACAATTATTTTCAAAAATTTTGATCCATAAAAGTACAAAATGCCCTTAGTGGTAAAATTACCAAAGTGCCCTTGGTTTATAAAATGATTCAACTACTCAATAGTTTTACCAAAATTTTATTATTTTATAAACATTCCAAAAGCCCTAACTTGTAAAATATCAAAATACCTCGATTTTGGAAAAAAATTACAAAATTACCCCTGACTTACAAAATTACCAAAATGACCCTGAATTTTAAAATTATGCAACATTCCCATTTTTGAAGGAACAATTTCCGAAAAGAACACTCAGAGTTTTACAACTTTTGAAATACCCCTGATTTATTAAATTTTACAAATTTACCCTGATTTGTAAAAAATTACCAAAATACCCCTGAGGTCAAAAAAATTACCGAAATAACCCCAGATTTAAATTTTTTTTTTCCAAATTACCCTAGACTTCAAAATTTTCAAAATAATTTTTGACAAAAACCCAAGGAATGTTTTTCTTCTGAAAAAAATTACGAAAATGTCCCTGTAGGATAAAATTACGAAAATACCCCCGGGTAGAGGAAAACAACAACAACAACAAAAACTACAACGTTTCTCTGAATGAACGAAAGTTCATACTTGTTTGATGGATGAATGAATGAATGGAAAAGACTGTGTGTTTGTATGAATACGAAAGAACCACTCTTAAATCCCTTTCCATAAAACTCCTTCGCTGATAAATAAGTGGAACAAAGACTAATCCATAAAATTTCTTAATCAGATCTCGACGCTAGAAAATGAGTTCTAGAGGACGCGGTCGTCAAGGACGCGGTAGAGGAAGAATAACTGTGTCAGAACCCGTTAGATCAGGTCAAGGTTCTGACAATGAGTTACCACCGCCACCACCACCCCCAGCTGTTAATGTCGAGCAGCAGGCTCAGACGGGGGATGAGGCTGTGTCGCAGGCCATGTTGCGAGTATTGGAAATGGTGGCTGGCGCGGGTGGAAATTCGGGAGCTCGAAAATCTGTACCCGAGCGACTTCGAGCCAACGGGGCCGAGGTGTTCCGTGGAGTGTCCGGTGTGGCACCCAGTACCGCCGAGTATTGGTTGGAAGCAACTGAGCGTATTATGGATGAACTCGACCTGACCCCTGAGGAGAAGTTGAAAGGGATGGTAGCCCTGTTACGTGATGAAGCATACCAATGGTGGCTAATCGTCAGGATGGTGCCACGGCAGAGGATCCGACGGGAGTATGCTAAGGGGCATATCGGAAGAAGTATGTCGGCACTTAGATATTGATGAGCGGTAAAAGCTTTTCTAGGACTAGTTCGGGGAACAAATCAGTAGCGGCATATGAGGCTGAATTTCTAAGGTTAAGCCGATATGCTCGAGAAGTAGTCGCGACTGAACATGAACGCTGTGTCTGTTTTGAGGACGGATTAAGGGATGACCTAAGGTTATTGATAGGTCCACATTAGGAGCGGAAGTTCTCCACGTTGGTTGAAAAGGCTAAGGTAGCTGAAGGAATCAAGGACTCGACTAGGCAGAACTCTAACAGAAATAGACCCAAGAGAGGTTATGGATCGTCGGGAAATGTGCAGAAAAGGCCCAGAACTGAGGGGTCGAAGGGTCAGCAAGTTGATACCAGAGGGCAGGATCGTCCTTGTGAGTATTGTGGAAAGAAGCACTCGGTGAGTGTTGGAAAAGATAGGAGCATGTCTTAAATGTGGGTCTAAGGACCATATGCTCAAGGACCGCCCAAAGATATCGGATGATGCATACCAAAGAACTCGGGATGTTAATCAGCCGGTAGGGAGGACAATGAATTTCAACGAGGTCGAGGTTCAATAATGAGGTAATAGTGTCGACAGAGGACGTGGCAGAGGTGCCACCAATACTGAGGCAAGACAGCCGGGTTTGGTTTCTGCGGTTCGTCGTAGGGAGGATGAAGATGCGCCGGACGTCATAACCGGTACGTTCCTCATTCATAGTAAACCCTATTATACTTTAATTGATGTGGGCTCGACCCATTCTTATGTTGCCTGTAGTGTAGTTGAGACACTAGGCCTAGACTCGAACTTTCGATAAGGAGATGACGGTGGTAAGCCCACTAGGCCAAACTATAGTAGTAAATAAGATCTTTGGAATATACCCTAGAAATTGTGGAGTGAGCTTTTGGTGACCTAATGGAATTACCCTTGGGAATTTGACCTTATACTTGGTATGGATTGGTTAGTAGAACATCGAGCCGTGTTGGATTGTGCGGCTAAACAAATGGAACTAAGGACCCCGAGGATGAGGTGGTCATTATGATAGAGAGAGAAGGAACTATTTGACTAATGTAGTTTGGTGCTTAAATTTGAAAGGATGGTACGTAAAGGGTACGAGGCGTTCTTAGCCTTTGTAAGTGCATTGGATGGAAATAAGGAAGGTGTCGAAGGAGTCAGAACGGTAAGGGACTTCGAGGATGTGTTTCCAGAGGAATTACCAGGAATACCCCCAGATAGAGAAGTTGAATTTGGAATAGACCTACTACCAGGAACAGCGCCTGTGTCAATTGCTCCATACCGAATGGCGCCAAAGGAATTAGTGGAGCTTAAGGCTCAAATCCAGGAATTATTGGATCGTGGGTTTATTCGGCCCAGTGTGTCTCCGTGGAGAGCACTGATCCTGTTTGTGAAGAAGAAAGACGGAACTATGCGTATGTGCATAGACTATCGACAATTGAATAAGCTGACCATCAAGAACAAGTATCCCTTGCCAAGGATCGATGACTTGTTCGATCAGCTGAAGGGAGCCGCAGTGTTTTCGAAGATCGATTTACGGTCGGGATACCATCAGTTGAAGGTGAAGGAGGCTGATATCCATAAGACCGCTTTTAGGACAAGATATGGTCACTTTGAGTTTGTAGTAATGCCGTTTGGGTTGTGAACGCCCAAATTGCGTTCATAGATATGATGAACCGAGTGTTCCAACCTTACTTAGACAGTTTGTTGTGGTATTCATCGATGATATCTTGGTATATTCTAAGTCTGAAGAGGAGCATGATGAGCACCTCCGGATTGTGTTACAAGTATTAAGGAGAAGAGCTTTATGCCAAATTCAGCAAGTGTGAATTTTGGCTTAGAGAAGTTGCTTTCTTAGGACACGTGGTGTCTGCCAAGGAATAAGGGTGGATCCTAAGAAAATTGAAGTGGTGTTGATTGGAAACCACCTAAGTCGGTGGCAGAGATTCGTAGTTTCTTAGGGTTGGCAGGCTATTACCGAAGGTTCGTGGAAGGATTCTCGTCGATAGTCGCGCCATTAACAAAATTGTTGAGGAAGAAAGTACCCTTTGTGTGGACAGATAAGCAACAGGAGAGTTTTGAAAACTTAAAAGGTATTAACTAAGCTCGGTGTTGATTCAAATTTAAAGCGTGAAAGGATTTTGTGGTATACTGTGACGCTTCACATATGGGGTTAGGATGTGTTCTTATGCAAGATGGAAAGGTAGTCACTTATGCGTCCCGACAGTTAAGGCCGCATGAGGTGAACTACCCAACCCATGACTTGGAATTGGCAAGCAGTGGTTTTCGCTCTCAAGGTGTGGAGGCATTATCAGATGGAGAAAGGTCGGTGATCTACATGCACCACAAGAGTCTCAAGTACTGCTGACTCAAAAGGAGTTAAACTTGAGGCAACGAAGGTGGGTGGAATTACTGAAAGACTATGACTGTTCGATAGAATATCATCCGGGCAAGGCAAATGTAGTAGCTGATGCTTTAAGTAGGAAGGTTGTGATGGACCTAAGAGCAATGTTCGCTCATTTAAGCTTATTTGAGGATGGAAGTTTGTTGGCCGAGTTACAAGTCAAGCCAACATGGTTAAAGGAAGTGAAAGAGGGACAGTTGGTTGATGAAGATTTAAATGTTAAGCTACAAAGAGCACAGAACGGAGAGTTGGAGGACTATGAGATTAATGATGAAGGAGTATTGTGCTACAAAGGGAAAGTCTCAGATGCCAAGAGACAAGGAGTTAAGATGAAGATCCTTCGAGAAGCGCATAGTAGCCCTTATGCTATGCATCCCGAGGCATTGTCTGATGAGATTTAAGAGAACAATTTTGGTGGCCAGATCTTAAACGAGAAGTTACAAAATTTGTGGGAAGATGTCGGACGTGTCAGCAAGTTAAGGCTGAACACCAAGTTCCATCGGGATTGCTTCAGCCAATCCAGATTCCACAGTGGAAGTGGGAAAGAATTACTATGGACTTCGTTAGTGGGCTTCCCCTTACGCCTACTAAGAAGGACTCGGTATGGGTTATAGTAGACCGTTTGACTAAGTCCGCACATTTCATCCCAGTAAGAATGGACTATCCCCTTCAAAAGCTAGCCAAGTTATATGTGGCAGAAATTGTGAGGTTACATGGAGTACCAATGTCGATCATCTCTGATAGAGACCCAAGGTTTACGTCTCGATTTTGGAAGGCACTTCATCAAGCTTTAGGCACCAAGTTGGATTTCACTACGGCCTTTCATCCACAATCGGACGGGCAGTCTGAACGAGTAATACAAGTGTTGGAGGATATGTTGAGAGGATGTGTGATGGATTTTCGAGGAAGTTGGGAGGACTACTTGCCTTTAGCAGAGTTCGCCTACAACAACAGTTATCAGGCTAGCATTCGAATGGCACCATATAAAGCACTGTACGGACGGAAGTGTCGTACTCCTACTTGTTGGACTAAATTAGGAGAACGTCGAGTTTTGGGACCAGAGATAGTGGCAGAGACAGAAGAGAAGGTTGAAATAATTCGAACACGGTTAAAAGAAGCCTCAGATAGACAGAAGTCTTATGCCGACCTCAAGCGGAAGGAAATAGAGTTTGAAGTAGGGGACCAAGTGTTTCTAAAAGTCTCACCATGGAAAAAAGTGATGAGGTTTGGTCGGAAAGGGAAATTAAGCCCAAGATTTATCGGGCCCTATGGGGTACTAAAGCGAGTGGGACCAGTGGCATACCAACTAGAGTTGCCACCGGAGTTGCAAGAAATGCATGACGTGTTCCATGTGTCCATGCTACGTCGTTATCGATCGATCCTCTCACATAGTACCAGAGAAGAAGTGGAGCTAAGGCCGACTTAACCTACGAGGAAGAGCCGATTCAGATTTCGAACGTGACGTGAAAGTACTACGGAGGAAGTCAGTTCCTCTAGTTAAAGTATTGTGGCACAATCATGGATCGGAGGAAGCTTCGTGGGAGCCAGAAGAGGAAATGAGACAACAATACCCTCAATTGTTTAGTTAGAAAATTTCGAGGACGAAATTATTTTAAGGGGGTAGAACTATAACATCCTAAAAAGGGCCTATGCATTTTGGCCTAATTGTACAATAAGACATGTTTTATGTGTTTTGGAATAAATTTGGCATGATTTTGGAAACCTGAGGATGTATGGAAATGTTACGTCGAAAATAGGAAAGTGAACATTTTTGGAAACCTAAGTAAATTAGGAAAGTGAACATTTTGGAAACCAAGCCAAAATAGGAAACTAAACATTTTGGTAACCAAACCAAAATAGGAAACTAAACATTTTGGAAACCAAACCAAAATAGGAAACTAAACATTTTGGTAACCAAACCAAAATAGGAAACTAAACATTTTGGAAACCAAACCAAAATAGGAAACTAAACATTTTGGAAACCAAGCCAAAATAGGAAACTAAACATTTTGGAAACTTGGAAAATACAGAGCCGCGCGCAAAAATTTTAGGAAACTTAAAATTGACCCCTAATGCCAATTTAAGAGCCCAAAGGGGAACTTAGGCCGAGTGACCCTAAAAATATAAAGTACATGAAATTTGACCCAATAACGGACTTGGAAATGTGGCTCAAGATGCCACCTAAGGTTTTAGGAAATGGCCCAAATGCAAGAGGTTTTTGGGCTCGAGTTTGAGTCATCTAGGAAGCAAATAAAAGAAATTTTATTTTGCTTCCATGAGTGGGGAGTTGACGGCACAAGGAAGCTAAGAAGAGGAGTTTTATTCAATAGAACTTTTGGCTAATTAGGAGATTTGATGGAATTTCATAGTTGATAAAATTAAAACTTATCACAAATGAAGAGTTGGAGGATTTAGGGACTCTAAGGCTAATAGTTTCGCCAAAAGAGAAAAGTAAAGAGCCATTCTCTTCTCTTCATCTTCTTGTCAAATCTCCTAGTCAAAGTAACAACAATCTTTTTCTTTTCTTTAGTCGAATCCTCCTTGTCAAAACTCTCTCCATCTCTTTTCCTTTCTTTTTTTTTTTCTTCTACTATCCCTCCACAAAAGCCAAAACTTGAGATCCCAAATAGTGCCATAGCCGAATATTAAAAGAGATCATCCGGATTCAAAAATGAGGTAAGTACATCAACATACATTCGCAAAAAGGTCCTTCCATAATTGAATAATAGTTCAAATCTAACAAGTGATTTGGCAGAATTAAAATAAAGATCAACTTTGGATTTGAGAACTTGAGGTAAGTAAGCTTATACATTCGCCAAGGCCAAATCTTAGTCAATTAGATCAAATTGATCAAAAACTAACCTATTCAGAGATCTAGGTGTTGGCCGATTACAAGGAAAAAGGGAAGGTGAAGTTTTGGGATTTAAAATCCATAAGGTAAGCATTTGAAAGTATTCGCCAAGGTTGTGTGATTACATAGATAAGATCTATAATTATTAAAAAGCCGAAAACTAATTTATGTTGATATTTAAGGTTGGCCGAATATCAAGTGAAGGAAAACAAAGTTTTCGGGATTTGAATAAACATCAAATCGGCATCAAAGGTAAGCCTCTTTACAAATCCTACTAGGAATTGGATATTATAGCCCAAAATAGAATTTATGCTAAGTAATACCTGATAAACCAAATGTAGGAATTAAGGATCTAAACATTAGATCTTGCTTCCGGAATCTCAAGGAATCGCTAAACAAATCAGGTGTGTATTCCACACTATTCTTAATAGTTTTATGGTTTAAATATGTTATATATGTTAATGTGAAAGTGAAAGAAAGTGGCTAAAGTGCCATATTATGGTACAAAGTATTCAGGTACGTTTTCCTACTTCTACTAGGATTTCAAAAAATGTTATACAAGTGAAAAGTGATGTGAAAGTGAAATAAAAATATGTTATGCATGATATTTATTATTTGGGGCATTTGGGTCAATTGAAGAAGGGGAAGTGAATGTGATGACTTCGGTCTCACTAAGTGAATGTGATGACTTCGGTCTCACTAAGTGAATGTGATGACTTCGGTCTCACTAAGTGAATGTGATGACTTCGGTCTCGCTAAGTGGTAACTTCGGTTACATTACATGGTGGCTATGCCACAATATTATCATGGGCATGATGAGCACGCCGACCGCAATGACGCCTTCGATGGAGTGTAGCGGAAGGAGGGTTGACTTAGTAGTTCCTACTGTGCAGTGTTGGTACTGGTGGAGTGTAGCGGATGGCATATAGGTTTGGGTTCGGGTTTGTATTATTATCTTGAATATTTTATATGCATATGATTTTTATGGTGTGCCTATTTCTATTATGTTTAGTGTTGGTTACACACTGAGTCTATCGACTCACCCGTTGTGGGAATATGTTTTGTGATGAGCAAGAATGGACCGAGACTACAGAACTTGTGGTGGCCATGATCGACTTGAAGTTCAGTTTAATTTGAATATTTATTTTATTTTAAGCATCTGTACAATTTATTATTTTGGGTTTCATTTTATGTAATAAGGCCACCGTGATTTACATTTTTATTTCTACTATAATTACTATGTTATGAATTTAGGGCTTTATAAAGAGTAAGCCCACTTAGTATGAAATAAGTTTAAACATTTTTCACTTGAAGCAAATGGGTTTTTTACAAAATAAATTTGTTTTCAACTCAAGCCCAACCCACAACGAACTATCTTTCAAAACTCACAGTTTTCAAAGTATTCAATGAATTTGAACCAGGTTACTTGAGGAACATACCGATCCATCCATTCTCGTGGTAGGGTGTGGGTGTTTCATGCAACTTCAAGGAGATTGAATCAGAGCTTTAATCTTATTCTCATCGCAACTTCGTGGAGATAAGACCGCTCTTGTAGATTTAATCCATCCCATCGTAACTTCGTGAAAGTGAGGCTAGTAACTTTGATCTTGCTTCACTGTAATATTTAGGAAGACAAGATCTGCTATTTTCAGTCTACTCACGCAACTTCGTGGAGGCAAGGTCGACATTTTTATCTCGCTTCAGTAATTTCGTGAAGATAAGATCTCATTGTCTTCGATCTTTCTCTTGTTACATCATGAAGATAAGGCTAGTGGCTAAAATATGCTCCCTTGGTACATCAGAAAGATAAGATTCGCCAAATTCGATCTCCTCCTCTACCGCTTAGGGAGATAAGATCTACAATCTTCAGTCTGCCCCGCTACTATCTCTAGGGGACAAAATCTGAGCTTTTTAGTCTGCTTTCTTACTATCTCAGGAAGACTTCAATCTTCAATCTGCTCCACTGCTATCTCGAGGGAACAAAATCTAAACTTTCCAATTTGCTTCCTTACTATCTTAGGAAGACTTCCATCTTCAGTCTGCTCTATTACTATCTCGAGGGAACAAAATCTGAACTTTCCAATCTACTTCCTTACTATCTCAGGAAGACTTCAATCTTCAGTCTACTCCACTACCATCTCGAGGGAACAAAATCTGAACTTTCCAATTTGCTTACTTACTATCTCAAGAAGACTTCAATCTTCAGTCTGCTCCACTACCATCTCGAGGGAATAAAATCTGAACTTTCCAATTTGCTTCCTTACTATCCCAAGAAGACTTCATTCTTCAGTCTGCTCCACTACCATCTCGAGGGAACAAAATCTGAACTTTTCAATTTGCTTCCTTACTATCTCAAAAAGACTTCAATCTTCAGTTTCCTCCACTATCATCTAGTGGGAACAAAATCTGAACTTTCCAATTTGCTTCCTTACTATCTTAGAAAGACTTCAATCTTCAGTCTACTCCACTACCATCTTGAAGGAACAAAATCTAAACTTTCCAATTTGCTTCCTTACTATCTTAGGAAGACTTCAATCTTCAGTCTGCTCCACTACCATCTCGAGGGAACAAAATCTGAACTTTCCAATTTGCTTCCTTACTATCTCAAGAAGACTTCAATCTTCAGTTTGCTCCACTATCATCTCGAGGGAACAAAATCTGAACTTTCCAATTTGCTTCCTTACTATCTCAAGAAGACTTCAATCTTCAGTCTGCTCCACTATTATCTCGAGGAAATAAAATCTGAACTTTCCAATTTGCTTCTTTACTATCTCAAGAAGACTTCAATCTTCAGTCTGCTCTACTATCATCTCGAGGGAACAAAATATGAACTTTCCAATTTGCTTCCTTACTATCTCAAGAAGACTTCAATCTTCAGTCTGCTCCACTACCATCTCGAAGGAACAAAATTTGAACTTTTCAATTTGCTTCTTTACTATCTCAGGAAGACTTCAATCTTCAGTCTGCTCCACTACCATCTCGAGGGAACAAAATTTGAACTTTTCAATTTGCTTCCTTACTATCTCAAGAAGACTTCAATCTTCAGTCTGCTCCACTACCATCTCGAGGGAACAAAATCTGAACTTTCCAATTTGCTTCCTTACTTTCTCAAGAAGACTTCAATCTTCAGTCTGCTCTACTATTATCTCGTGGGAACAAAATCTGAACTTTCTAATTTGCTTCCTTACTATCTCAAGAAGACTTCAATCTTCAGTCTGCTCCACTATCATCTCGAGGGAACAAAATCTGAACTTTCCAATTTGCTTCCTTACTATCTCAAGAAGATTTCAATCTTCAGTTTGTTCCACTACCATCTCGAGGGAATAAAATATAAACTTTCTAATTTGCTTCCTTACTATCTCAAGAAGACTTCAATCTTCAGTCTGCTCCATTACCATCTCGAGAGAGATAAGATTGATAGCTTAAATCTACTCTGCTGCTTCATGGAGATAAAATTCACCGTTCGATCTTGTTCCACTACTGTTTAGGGTGACAAGATCTACAATCTTCGACCTATTCCCCTACTGGTTAGGGAGATAGGATTGGTGAATTCACCGATGTTGCTACACTGTCCTCTAGGGACATGTCCTGTAGGGGACATGTCCTGTAGACTCGAATGTATCATGGACAACATTTGCATGAATGCAGAATGTCATAAGAATGATCCCATTTTTTAATGTATAATGATCAGAATGCAATGATCAGAATAAATCTAATGCTCCTAACTAAATGATATTAGGGATGACATTTGTATGAATGCAGAATGTCATGAGAATGATCTCCTACTTTTTTATTTTAATTTTTTTTGTGTACAATGATTAGGACACAATGATCAAAATGAATCAAATGCTCCTAATTGGAAGTGTATGAATGATATTTACATAAATGCATGAGAATGATCCCTTTTTAATGTTTGGGTTGTCATTGCTCATAGTTTATCAAGGTTCTATCATGATCGTTACCTGCTTTTCTCGCTCAACCGGTATCTTTAATGAAAACCCAAAGAAACGATCATGTTCGCTTTCAAAGAAACCAAATTTCACTGTAATTTCATAATCCCTTCCCTTGAACCTTAGGACATAAAATTTGTACCTCCCACTGCATCTTCAAGGAAATAACATTTGGTTTCTTCCATCCATCCAGTTACCATTTAGAGGTATGGAATTTGTATTATCTTCAATCAACTTGATCTGTTACACCATTCCCTGGATGTAATGATCAGATGTATGTGCCTGAAATTTGCATGAATGCAAGGAATTATTTTCTTTTCCCAAGAATGATCCCCTTTTACACCTGGGTTACCCAATAAAAATCTGAAGAGATAATCATCTTTTAATATTTCCAACCCTTAGGCTTGGTGAGTTCTAAACAAAAGTCTTGTTTCAGATTCTCATATTATTTAGAAGCTTCCAGAGTAATATGTGAAACTCCTTTTTATGAAAGTATTATTTGTCCATTAACCGTTATTTCAATATAAAATTGCTTGAAAAAGATCACAACAATGGACGTGAAAGAAATTAATTAGGAGCATAGCTCGAAACAAATAAGCTAATCAAAGATAACCTAGGCAATAAAAGAAAATTGATTGGTGTATCTTGAAAAGAATAAAGTAAGCAAAGATAGCCAAGGCTATAAAAGAAAATTGATTGGAGTGTATCTTTGAAAAGAAAAAAAAGTAATCAAAGATAGCAAATTCAAAAATTGATAGGATAGAAGCTAGGTGCCCCAGAAATCGCAGCATAAGCTTCTCTATACAAACTTCTTGAGGACCATTTTGAGCTCAATACGTGTTTAGAGGATTCGGAGTATCATGTCAATGCCCCAAGACGTAGCATACTTCTTCACTGTTAATTCAGGCATAACAAGACTACCACATGCCCTATCTTTGATCAAAATTTGAGCCACCTTTTTTAAGTTTTCGGCTCAAAACCCCTTTGGTCTCAAAGCGCCCTTTGCGGGTTTTGCCTTGGCCTCTCCTTTTTTCTTTTTTTTTCTTTTTTGAACGAATTTGAGCTCAAGGCGCCCTTTGTGGGTTTTCACCTTAGTTTTTCCCTTTTCGGGTAAAATACTTCTTGATTGAACCTGAATTCTCCAGATTGGGCAAGTCTTCGCCATTCGTCTCGGTCAATATCAATGCTCCTCCAGAATAGGACTTCTCTATAACATAAGGTCATTCCCAGTTTTAGCATCTTCTTTTCTCTAAAATCCTTGTGTAAAAGAAAGATCAGGTTCCCCTCGTGGAATTCTCTAGGATAAATATCTTCGTCGTAAGCTTGCATCATCTGACCATGATGGATAACTTTTAACCTTTTTTTTGATTAGGTTCAATTTGCAAAACTGTTTCTATTCCAATGTGTTGCCCCAGTGAAGGTTCTAGCCGACTTTTGATAAAACAAAGGGTAAATAGTAACTTCTTTATACCAATCTTTACAAGTCTCGGTCATCTTTTCTACAATCCTTATTTTGTTTTTTTTTTATTTTTTTCTTTCTTTTTGGCTGCCTTTGTTGCTCTATGATATGGCGTCAGATCTTTGAATAGACTACAAACTTTTGACTTTATCCTTTTTCACATTTTTTGTCGGTGCCTGATCTCTTTTTCTTTTTTTTAAATAATAAATTCGACCTTGTAACATTGGCATATGAAGCTATTTCCACCCTCTTAGTGAAGTAAACGACGACCACGATGATGAATCGATATTGGCTAAAAGCTTTTGACGAGATTGGCCCTATCACATCTTTGCCCCACATATGGAAAATTTGTAAAGAAAATGGAAGAGTCACATGAATCTCTTTTTTTTAATTCAGTATTTGCAGTATAACTGATGCAATCCCCTTCCATGGTAGACCAACAGTGCCCGATCCTTATGTTTAGCCTGCGTCTTATTAGCCTAGGCATGTCCTCTTTTCTAGACTCATAATGTCCAATGACCCTTTGTAGAGTAGGATCTATTTTTCATCTTGTTCTACCCTTCTTAACAAATCAGAAGATAGGTTACAATCTCTATCATCTTCAAAGTCCCGAGATCCTTTTAGACACATATCTTACTTGAAAGGAAACTCGAGTCAAGAGTGAGATTGCTCACATCATTAATATCTGGAGACCAATTGTAGGTTCGAAGGAAGATTTCAAAGAATAAATGATTGAAAGAATGATCATTTGTATGGTCATAAATGGAGAATGAAAGAATACTTGAAAGAAACAAAAGAATGTACAATATGAAATGTAAAGAATGAAAAAATATTTGCTTAAAAAAATACATTTTATTAAAATAAAAATTTTGGACATAAGCCTATTTCACAAAAGGATTCTTATTGTCTCTAGACTTAAGGCAACAAGCACATTTTGAATATTACTCTATATCAGCTCTAAAAATACAGGGATCTCTTTCACTATCCCATTATTCAAAATACTCCCATGTATGCAAGGGCGTGGAAACTTCGTTCCCTGATTCCCTCTTCGCTTTTGACTTCTTCAAGGAGTCACAACATTCTTGTCTCCTTCTTCAATTATCGTATATGCTGCCCCGTTAAAGTGATCAGGTTTTGATGAATCGTCGAACTTCACAATTTCCATTTTAATGAACCTTTCGACCAACTTTTTAAATATAGTATAGTTTTCAATTGAGTGACCTGTTATTCCCGCATGGTAGTCACATTGAGCGTTCGAGTCATACCATTTACGATATGGGGGCTGTAACGGCTTTAAATAAAATGGGAACACCACATGCGCGTCAAATAAACTTTGATATAGTTCTTTATACGTTATTGGGATTGGCGTAAATTGGAGCTTTTCTGAATTTTGCGTTGCGCTTGATTCTTGTCTTGTCGACCCTTGTTACCCAGCCGTAATTACTTTTGGCTGGCTAACAGTAATTGCCTTCGAGTACCTTTTATTGTATGTACTCGTATTATTCACCTCGTCATCTTTTTTTCTATGAGTAGACCTTTTTAATGGCTTCCCCTGCTTCAATCTTACCACCCTTTATGGCATTTTCTATCATTTCTCCTACCATCACTATATCCGCGAAGCTTTTGGTAGTACTTCCTATCATATGAGTGATGAATGGAGCTTTCAAGGTATTGATAAAGAGCATTGTGGTTTCCTTTTCTAAGAGTGGTGGCTAAACTTGCATGGCAACCTCCCTCCATCTTTGTGCATATTGCCTGAAGCTTTCATTTGACTTCTTTTCCAAGTTTTGCAAGGTGATTCTGTCAGGCGTCATGTCTGTGACATGATTGTACTACTTCATGAAAGCTTGGGCTAGGTCCCTCTAGGAACTAATCCTAACACGGCTAAGTTGATTGTACAACCTAGACGCTGCCCCCACCAAACTGTCTTGGAAACAATGAATCAAGAGTTGGTCATTATTAACATTGCCAGTCATCCATCTACAGAACATAGTGATATGGGCTTCAAGGCAGCTAGTCCCATTGTACTTCTCAAATTCTGGCATTTTGAACTTATGAGAAAGCACCAAATCTGGAACCAAGCTCAGGTCTTTAGCATCAATTTCATGATGATTATCAGCATTTTTTAAAGCTTTGAACTTCTATTCCAACCATCTGCAACTTTCAACTGCCTTGAAGATTCAATTCTTATCCCCTTCCTTTTCTGCTATATCTAAGTCAGGGATAACAAGATTAACAGGGTTATCTCCTGGGTTGGATCCTGTGCCAACTTGGAAATTTATGGGCACTCCAGCGTCATTTTACCCTCATTGAGGCCTAATCATGACAAATGGCATTCGGGGATATTCCTCCGGTTGTGTTTGGACATGCGGTGGGGTGAAACCCCGAGGAAAGTCCTCATATCTTCAGCATTAACTATGGGACCTTTTCTTTTGTCCATTTCCCCGTTCAGCATCTGGGCCATTTTAGTCATCATGTTCCTTTGAGCTTCCAACATTTGGTCTCTCATTTCTTGTTGGAGCTTTGCCAATTGTTCTTGCATCTGGTCTTCCATGTCTCTTTGGAATTGTTCAAGTCTTTGATCCATTTTCTTTGTCTTGGCACGTGTACCGTATTAATGTTCAGTTTCCAGATTTTCCTCCTCTCTCTATCTCTCTTTTTGTGATAATTTCAACTAATTAGGCTCTCTCTATGGACTTAAATGCATATGATGTGATGTAATGCAAATGCATGAAATGTAATGCAAAGGAATGAAATGAAAAAAGAGAGGTGTTGATTCTGAATTCAATTCCATTAGAAAAACTTTACTAGAAAATAAATTTCTTTACATAAAATGGATTACATATGTGGCTTTATCCTCATAGTCCAAGTGAAAACATCAATCCCCTTCTTCGCAAAAGATGTTATGGTCGTGTCCTATAAACTTTCCCAATAAATGCCTCTTCTAGCTCCTTGTTACTTGATCCAGGCCGTGACTCTTCACTCACTTATTTCCAAAAAGCTCGTTAGCCTCTTCAAGAAAGCCAAGACGTGGTGATTCTCGAATAGTCTTTTGTCAGCTTGAATCCTTGGGCAATAAAATCTTGTTTTCCTTCATAGACTATCAGTCTTCTCTCGTCGTGTTTACTTGGACCATATTCGGACGACCGTATTATAATTCACTTTATCAAGAAATCTATTTTCTCATGACCAAATCTTCTATTTAGCAATCGAAATTGAATCAACACCTCTTTTCTATGATGTGAATGCAATGCAATCAAAACAAAAGACAATACGTTAGCACGAAAGAAATAAATAATAGAATAGGGCACATATCTGGGTGACCACTAGGGTTTGACGTAGTTCTACCTAGGGTAAGCCCTTAGGTTTTCCACATGAGGTTTAGCTCTAAAGTTGAGGTACCCGAACCAGCAGATTCCTCGATCCTCACCCATTATAGGCTCATACGGACCAAGATCAGTTCAGGAGAATACATTTCTTTATGGCTGCACGGAGATGAAAATCTAACGAAGATATAGGTACAGCTGTATCCCAAAAGCGATTCACTATCCTGCATGGAGGTGAAAACCTCACTAAGGAGTAGCTTCTCACTCCCACTTAAAAGAGTGAGACCACAACGGTCATGCAATGCAATGTAAAGATATTTAAAAAAAATTAGAACCACATGCAATAAAAAGGATCATAGTTTTTTCAAATAAATTTGGACAAAAGGACAGGAAATAACCAATTTTACAGATTGACTCTCTTATATTCCCCAGCAGAGTTGCCAAGCTGTCAAAACCATTTTTAAAGTTTTTGTTATAAAAACAGGGGTCGACTTTAAAAACGAAAATGAAGTCGCCACCAATCTTTTTTCGAGGCGTGATCGGGTCACCTTGAGATTAATCATTTTAATAAAACATTTTGATTTATTAAAATAATGATTTTGATCTACAAAATTTGAGAAAATGGGCTCGGGAGTCGGTTACACACGAGGAAGGATTAGCACCCTCGTAAAGCCCAAAAATTAGTACCTAATTGATTAATTAATGTCCTAATGTTAAAAATTTGAAAAGATTTTAAAACACGATACTTTTTATTTTTAAAACTTATGTCCTTTATTTTTAAATGGACATTCAATTATTTGGATTTTAAATGAAAAATCGAAACTCAGTAAGTTAGAGCACGATCTTTCGAATTTTCCAAACACCGAATATCCTTTGCTTTTAGAAATCCTTGCCTCGAGATGACAAAATGTCGCATCCAAAGGAGTTAGGACACCACATCTTAAATTTCGAGATAGGTTTTTTATTTGAAAATCATATATTTTAATTCCAAAAAGGTATTTGATCATTTAGACTTAATGAGAAAAATCGAAGCCCAAGAAGTTAGGGCATGATTCCATCAAAACTCCAAATGTCAAATATTGCCTTATTTTAAGAAATAAAGTTTTGGATAAAAGTGGAAATTAAAATAAATTTAAAATAATTAAAATAAATGAATAAATAATGATTAAGCAATTAAATGGATAAATAAAAAAAGTTAAAAAAACGCATAAGTCAACCTAACTCCTGCAATATGAGGATTCGATGAAATTCCTCCACCAAAAACTAACTCGAACGGAAGCAACTCAAAAAGAAACGAAGATGAGCAAAGAACAAAATAAGAACAAGCCACAGAAAATAAGAACACAAAAGAGAGAGAAATTTGAGTGAATGCTTTCGAGAATTTTTATTACTCAAAACTCAAGTGTGTTTTACAATGAAGGGAGAGGCCTCTATTTATAGTTGAGCCTCCCCAAATCCAACGGTACAGATCAATTACGTCAACGGCTAAGATTAAAAGGTATCTACAAATAAATCTCTAAGATTACAAAATCATATCTTCTAAGATTGCATACTATATCTTCTAGGATTGCATATCATATCTAAGATTTGTATATCATATCTAAGATTGCATACCATATCTTCTAGAATTGCATACCATATCTTCTAGGATTGCATATCATATCTAAGATTTGCATATCATTGAAGATTGTGTTCCCATATACGTCAAGCTTGTAGATGAACCTTCAATCTTTTAATGGGTCATTCCAATTGGGCCAAATGATATATTTTGGACTGGACTTGGACTTTGTTTTATTATTTTGGGTTTATTATTTTTTGTATGGGCCCGGGCTAAATTGGCCTATTACACTGTAAATATATAATTATATATTAAAAAATGAAAATGAAAATTTTAGTTAACATTTTAGGAATTTACAAAAAAGAGTTCAAAATTCTAGAAAACTTAGAAACTTTTAAAATATATAAATTCACAAAACAAAAACTAACAAAATCTGAAAAAAAAAGTTAAACTTTAAAAATTAGAAAAGAAGTCAAAATTAACATATATAATTACTCCAAACAAATTGCAACGATTTAAAGGAATAAAAAATCTAAAAAATAAGGAAAAATAAAAAATTGAAAAAAATAGTTAACTTTAGAAAATATATATGTTTCACTATCCAACTTTTAGGATACTTTTATTTTAGTCACTCAACTACTAAATCTATAACGACGATTGATTGTACACCTTACATTCTACTTACACTTTCATTTTGATCACCCAATTTTTAGGTCGCATTCATTTTGTTTAAAAAATCATTTTTTAAGTATTAATGAGGGTAAGTAGAAACTAAAATAATACATATATTGTATTTATTTACCGCATTGCAAAAAGTACTAATATTTTTTCAATATTAAACTTTTAAAGTTCAAAACAACAAAATCAAATAAATAAAATATTGAAAAAATTTATCCCTTAGTCAAGTGATTTGTTACTATAATATTGAAATTAATGAACTTTAAGTTGTGACCTATTGGTTGGGTGTTTACTTTCTTTGGGAAAAGACTAGGTTCAAATCATAGTTGTACCAAAATATAATATTGAAATTAATTAATTTAATTAAATCTCCTTCTAAATTTTAAATTTTATTTTATGTTTCCAAATTAAAATCAAATCAAATAACTCATCTTTAATAATGATCTACTAAAATTAAATTTCTTTTCATTATATAATCTTGAATCTTTCATGTTAAGCTAAAACCAAAGAAAAATCATTGCAATTAATTAAATAATAATAAATTTAAGTTTCACATATAATTTTTAAATATAAGTTATTTGAGTTGATTTTGTTAAGGATAATTTAAAACATAAAATAAAATTTTAAAATTTGAAGGAGATTAATTTAATTAATTTCAATATTATAGTAAATCATTGACATTATCAAGAGATGAAAAGTTGCAAGAATTTATTTAATTGACTTTGATGTTTTAAAAATTATAATTTCAAGATAGGAAAAAAAAGTAATTTAGAATTTCTAGAAATGAGATAAACAAGTACAATTTGGAAAAAAAAATTAATGTATTATTTTAGTGTAACACCCCTAACCCGTCGCGGAATAGGGTTACGGAGCATTAATGAATAAATCATAACTTAAAACCTTCAATTCTAAACATTTCATAACTCATGTAACATCCTGATAATGGGCCTATGCATTTTTGATTTAATTATACGAAATGGCATGTTTTATGTGTTATGAATGTATTATGAACATTTTTTGGAAACTTGGAAATGTAAGAAATGATTTAGAAATGTTAAGTTTCAAAAAGAGGAAAGTGAACATTTTGGAAACTTGGAAATGTAAGAAATGATTTAGAAATGTTAAGTTTCAAAAAGAGGAAAGTGAACATTTTGGAAACTTGGAAATGTAAGGAAATGTCCTGAAAATGTAAGGAAATGTTTTGTCTTGGAAAGGTAGGGAAATGTCCTGGAAATGTAAGGAAATGTCCTGGAAATGTAAGGAAATGTCTTGTCTTGGAAATGTAGGGAAATGCCCTGGAAATGTAAGGAAATCTTTTAGAAATGTTAAGCTTAAAAGAGGAAACTAAAACAAGGTGGCCTTAAGAAAATTAATAGAAGAAATATGACACAAATGGGCTTGGTAAAGTGGCTAGGAGGCACCACTTAAGGCCCAGGTAAGTGACGCTACCTACATATGCAATTGGGCTTGTGTTCGAGCCACGTGGAAAGCAAAAGAAGTTTTATTTTGCTACAAGATAGGTAGAAGTGGACGGCAATAAGGCACTAAAAGGAGGTGTTTTATTTTGTTAAAATTCGCAAATAAGATGGATAAGTGATGGATTATTCTTAATAATTTTAAGTGAAGAGATAAAGAGAAAAGCTAGGAAAGGCTAGTGTTTGAGTGTTAGCAGAAAACTCATTCTCTTCTCATCTTTTTCATTTGTGCCGAAATTCTAAGCAAGAAGTGTCCATCTTTTACTTTGTTTTCTTTTCATCTCTTTCTCTAATTAACCTTTACAAAGCAATTAAGCCTCTTTCTCATTTTCTTTTCTTTCTCTTCAAAGCCACCACCTTTCTTTCTTTTGATTAGCGAACCCTATAGCCTTGTTCTTTTCTTTTTCGTTCATTCAATCATCATCTACCCCAAGACCAATCTTTTCTCATTATTGACAAAAGCGAAATCTATCAAATATCGCTTAGTCCATAGCCAGAATCTCTGAGGTGCAACGAAGAACAATCGACTTGTAAGTAAGGGTAAGGATCTATTATTATCATTATGTTTCTTTTCTTCAAGACCAAGACTAAGATTCTAATGCTATTTGTATCCCTTGGCCGAAACTACAAAGGATCTTTCGGGATTTTGTCTATTACCGACTACCGTGGAGAAGAGACTACTTTTGGGATTTAAAGATTCAAGGTAAGACATGTGAATATTCGCCAAGGCCTATTTTTGGTGTTTTAGATCTAGTTCATATTTATTCAACATAGCAAAACTAACAAGTTAATAGATCTAAGGATCGATCGACTACAAGGAAGGGAAATTCTTTTCGAAGGTACACCATAGGCCGCGTGTTCCCTAGTTATTCGGTGAGTTTCGAGATTTAAAATCCACAAGGTAAGTATCTATAGCAATCGGCCAAGGCCATGTTGAGTAAATAGATGTGTTTCATTAATATTTAAAAGCTGAAACTAATCTATTCAAGTAATCTAGTGATTGCCGATTTCAAGAAAGAAGGATACAAAGTTTCCGGTATTTGATTAGACATCAATCGGCACCAAGGTAAGTTTTAGTGTACTAATCCTACTAGGATTTGGATTTATGGCCGAATGGCTCTTTACTAAGTATTAAGTGATTGATCAAATGTAGAGATTTATGATCTAAGGCATTAGATCAAGCTTTTCGGGATTTGGAGTGAACTTGCTAAAGTTTAATCGGTGTGTACCTACACTATTTCTTAATAAGTTTTATGGCAATGTTTAATATAAGTATGTGTATAAGAATGTGAATATGGCTAAGGTACCATGTCATGGTACAAAGTACTCAGCACGTTTTCTACTCCTACTAGGATTATGTTAAATATGTTATTACGACACACATATGACATTATAAGAATGTGAAATAAGAATTTGGCATGTTAATGCATGATATGTATGATATGGGGCATATGGGTTATATGAAAAGGGAAGTGAATGTGGTGACCTAAGACCACGATATCTCGAATGTGGTGACCTAAGACCACGATAATCGAATGTGGTGACCTAAGACCACGATATCCGAATGTGGTGACCTAAGACCACGATATCGAATGTGGTGACCTAAGACCATGAATTTTATAAGGGCGATGAGCACGTCGACTGCAGCGACTGCCTTCGATGGTGTGTAACAGATGGAAGGTTGACTTAGTAGTCCCCACGGTGTGCAGAATGGTAGGGGTGATGTGTAGCGGATGGCATATAGGTTTGGGTTCGGGTTGCATCATTATTTTATATCTGCTATATGATTATGTATGTGATGTGATATTATGCCTGAATCTATTTGGACATAGTGTTTGCGTACACATTGAGTCTGTTGACTCACCCCGTTATGGGAAACTTTTCGGTGATTGATCGGTGATGGGTGGGCAGATGCTTAGGGATGGCCATGCTCAGCAAGAAGTTCTTTTTTTTATTTAGGCTATTTTATTTTAAGTATTTTAAATTTTAAATTTTAAATTTTTGGGAATTATTTGATGTAATAAGGCCATAGTAGAACTACTTCACTTTGCTTTTATTTATTAAGCTTACAAACTTTTATTTATTAAAAGATTAAGTAAATTTATTTTAAAACAAAGCCTAAACGTTTTGTCACTTAAAGTAAAGGACTTTAATAATGAAATAAACTTGTTTTCAACTCAAGCCCAACCCAAAACAATCTTTCTTTCAAAACACACAAGTTTTTCCTAAGTAACAAAAGAATTTGAAACGGTTTACACTGGAGAACATACCAGATCCGGTCAAGGCTCGTGGGCCGAGTTTGGGGTGTTTCAATTTGGTATCAAAGCCCAGTTTTAAACTCTCGGCCTTGGGTTTAAGGCCCAAAACGTTTTCAAAGTTAAGCCCAAAAGGGATTTTGTGAATTAAGCAGGTTTTTCTGGCATGGCCCACTAAGTCTCCGACCTGCAGTCCACCAGGTAAGTACTTCTGACTTCTGAAGTGATTTGAATATGTGAAATGTATGGGCTTTTATGGCAACGTAGATTAGTGAACTAGGATCTGTTGAACCCTAGGACTAGTCTACTCAAAAACACAAGTACATAAGACTTAAGGACCATTAGACAAACCTGTGGTTAAGTCGCCGAGCTAGGGTGTGGTAACTATTTTTCGCATGTCTAGGAGTGGATTGAGTAAGAGCTTGGTATTTAAGCAGTCCTAACGACTCACCTCCTCTTTACTTGAATCCTACCTAGTGCGTAGTAACCGTTCACCCTAACCAAGAGGACTTAGTCATCGGCTAAACCAATGATTAAAACCCGAAAGGGACTAGCCATATTTTTTATAAAAACCTTAGTTTTTAAAATCCTTAAATTAACCCTTCGATTTGCAACAAAATATATTTTGAAAATTTTCAAAAAATTTCGGTTTGCCAAAATTACTAAAATACCCCAGTGGTAAAATTACAAAATGCCCTTGGTTTCTAAAATTACCATATTACCCTCAATTTTAGTAAAATTTCTCTATTTTGTAAAAGTGTCTAGAAACTCTATTTTACTGAAAAATTCAAGGTACTTTGATTTGGGAAAATTACTAAAATGCCCTTGTTTTGTAAATTAATAAAATACCCTTAGTTTTAAGATTTTCAAAATACCTCGACTTTTGCTAAAATGTTTCTACTTTACAAAATACCAAAAACTTTTGTTTTACAAATATCAAGATACCCCGATTTGGAGAATTTACGAAAATGCCCTAACTTTTAAAATTACCTAAATAACCCGATTTCAAATTTACGCAACATCATTGATTTGGAAAACAAATTTTCAAGATAACCTCGAGTTTTGTAAATTTTGAAATACTTTTGATTTATAAAGATTATTTTCGAAGTGACCCCAATTTATTACCAAAATACCTTATAGGAAAAATGACGAAATTACCTCTGGGGGGATGATCAGGAATGTCCAAAGTAGTGAAGTGAATGTTGTGAATGAATGTGTCTCTTTCGAGATGGATGAATGTGAATGTGAATGTGAATCTCTGAATTAGAATAGTGAACTTGAACTGAGACTTTGTTTGATCGAAAGAACCACTATTAAACTCATTTTCATAAAACTGTTCGCGGTTAAACAGTGGAACAAAGTACTAATGCATAAAACTCTTTAATCAGATTAAATTGCGATGTTAGAAATGAGTTCTCGAGAACGTGAACTTAAAAAAAAAATTGTGCCAAGGAAGTATGATGGCTCTATTAAGATCAGAGTGCGCAGCATAAGCGTAGCGCAGTGAGTTAAGATGTTCGATTATTCGATAGTAAGTAATTTCGAGGATGAAATTATTTTAAGGGGGTAGAACTGTAACATCCTGAAAATGGGCCTGTGCATTTTTGATTTAATTATACGAAATGGCATGTCTTATGTGTTATGAATGTATTATGCACATTTTTTGGAAACTTGGAAATGTAAGAAATGATATAGAAATGTTAAGTTTCAAAAAGAGGAAAGTGAACATTTTGGAAACTTGGAAATGTAAGAAATGATTTAGAAATGTTAAGTTTCAAAAAGAGGAAAGTGAACATTTTGGAAACTTGGAAATGTAACGAAATGTCCTAGAAATGTAAGGAAACGTCCTGGAAATGTAAGGAAATGTCTTGTCTTGGAAATGTAGGGAAATGTCCTGGAAATGTAAGGAAATGTCCTAGAAATGTAAGGAAATGTCTTGTCTTGGAAATGTAGGGAAATGTCCTGGAAATGTAAGGAAATCTTTTAGAAATGTTAAGCTTAAAAGAGGAAACTAAAACAAGGTGGCCTTAAGAAAATTAATAGAAGAAATATGACACAAATGGGCTTGGTAAAGTGGCTAGGAGGCACCACTTAAGGCCCAGGTAAGTGACGCCACCTACATATGCAATTAGGCTTGTGTTCGAGCCACAGGGAAAGCAAAAAGAAGTTTTATTTTTGCTACAAGATAGGTAGAAGTGGACGGCAATAAGGCACTAAAAGGGAGGTGTTTTATTTTTGTTAAAATTCGGTAAATAAGATGGATAAGTGATGGATTATTCTTAATAATTTTAAGTGAATAGATAAAGAGAAAAGCTAGGAAAGGCTAGTGTTTGAGTGTTAGCCGAAAACTCATTCTCTTCTCATCTTTTTCATTTGTGCCGAAATTCTAAGCAAGAAGTGTCCATCTTTTTACTTTGTTTTCTTTTCATCTCTTTCTCTAGCCGAACCTTTACAAAGCAATTAAGCCTCTTTCTCGCTTTTCTTTTCTTTCTCTTCAAAGCCACCACCTTTCTTTCTTTTGATTAGCCGAACCCTATAGCCTTTTTCTTTTCTTTTTTCATTCATTGAATCATCATCTACCCCAAGACCAATCTTTTCTCATTATTGACAAAAGTCAAATCTATCAAATATCCGCTTAGTCCATAGTTGAATCTCAGAGGTGCAACAAAGAACAATGACTTGAAGTAAGGGTAAGGATCTATTATTATCATTATGTTTCTTTTCTTCAAGACCAAGATTAAGATTTTAATGTTATTTGTATCCCTTGGCCGAAACTACAAAGGATCTTTCGGGATTTTATCTATTATCGACTACCAGGGAGAAGAGACTACTTTTCGGGATTTAAAGATTCAAGGTAAGACATGTGAATATTTGGCCAAGGCCTATTTTTGGTGTTTTAGATCTAGTTCATATTTATTCAACATAGCCGAAACTAACAAGTTAATAGATCTAAGGATCAGTCGACTACAAGAAAGGGGAAATTCTTTTCCCGAAGGTACACCATAGGCCGCGTGTTCCCTAGTTATTCGGTGAGTTTCGGGATTAAAAATCCACAAGGTAAGTATCTATAGCATTCGGCTAAGGCCATGTTGAGTAAATAGATGTGTTTCATTAATATTTAAAAGTCGAAACTAATCTATTCAAGTAATCTAGTGATTGCCGATTTCAAGAAAGAAGGATACAAAGTTTTCGACATTTGATTAGACATCAATCGGCACCAAGGTAAGTTTTAGTGTACTAATCCTACTAGGATTTGGATTTATGGCCGAATGGCTCTTTACTAAGTATTAAGTGATTGATCAAATGTAGAGATTTAAGATCTAAGGCATTAGATCAAGCTTTTCGGGATTTGGAGTGAACTTGCTAAAGCGAATCAGGTGTGTACCCCACACTATTTCTTAATAAGTTTTATGGCAATGTTTAATATAAGTATGTGTATAAGAATGTGAGTATGGCTAAGGTACCATGTCATGGTACAAAGTACTCGTGCACGCTTCCTACTCCTACTAGGATTATGTTAAATATCATTACGACACACATATGACATTATAAGAATGTGAAATAAGAATTTGGCATGTTAATGCATGATATGTATGATATGGGGCATATGGGTTATATGAAAAGGGAAGTGAATGTGGTGACCTAAGACCATGATATCTGAATGTGGTGACCTAAGACCACGATAACTAAATATGGTAACCTAAGACCACGATATCCGAATGTGGTGACCTAAGACCACGATATCTCGAATGTGGTGACCTAAGACCACGAATTTTATAAGAGGCGATGAGCACGTCGATTGCAATGATCGCTTCGATGGTGTGTAGCGGATGGAGGGTTGACTTAGTAGTCCCACGGTGTGTGGATGGTACGGGTGATGTGTAGCGGATGGCATATAGGTTTGGGTTGGGTTGCATCATTATTTTATAAATGCTATATGATTATGTATGTGATGTGATATTGTGCCTGAATCTATTTGGACATAGTGTTTGTGTACACATTGAGTCTGTTGACTCACCCGCTAGGGAAACTTTTTCAAAGGATTGATCGGTGATGGACCGGTCGATAGATGCTTAGGGATGGCCATGCTCAAAGAAGAAGTTTTTTTATTTAGGCTATTTTATTTTAAGTATTTTAAATTTTAAATTTTTGGGAATTATTTGATGTAATAAGGCAATAGTAGAACTACTTCACTTCGCTTTTATTTATTAAGCTTACAAACTTTTATTTATTAAAAGATTAAGTAAATTTATTTTAAAACAAAGCCTAAACGTTTTGTCACTTAAAGTAAAGGACTTTAATAATGAAATAAACTTATTTTCAACTCAAGCCCAACCCGAAACAATCTTTCTTTCATAACACACAAGTTTTTCCTAAGTAACAAAAGAATTTGAAACGGTTTACACCGGGGAACATACCAGATCCGGTTAAGGCTCGTGGGTCGGGTTTGGGGTGTTTCAATTTGGTATCAGAGCCCAGTTTTAAACTCTCGGCCTTGGGTTTAAGGCCCAAAACGTTTTCAAAGTTAAGCCCAAAAGGGATTTTGTGAATTAAGCAGGTTTTTCTGGCATGGCCCACTAAGTCTCCGACCCGCAGTCCACCAGGTAAGTACTTCTGACTTCTGAAGTGATTTGAATATGTGAAATGTATGGGCTTTTATGGCAACGTAGATTAGTGAACTAGGATCTGTTGAACCCTAGGACTAGTCTACTCAAAAACACAAGTACATAAGACTTAAGGATCATTAGACAAACACGTGGTTAAGTCACCGAGCTAGGGTGTGGTAAATCACAGCGCATGTCTAGGAGTGGATTCAGAAGAGCTTGGTATTTAAGCGGTCCTAGCGACTCACCTCCTCTTTTCTCGAATCCTACCAGTGCGTAGTAACTGCTCACCCTAACCAAGAGGACTTAGTCATCGACTAAACCAATGATTAAAACCCGAAAGGGACTAGCCATATTTTTTATAAAACCTTAGTTTTAAAATCCTTAAATTAACCCTTCGATTTGTACGAAAATCTATTTTGAAAATTTCTCAAAAAAATTACGATTTGCCAAAATTACTAGAATACCCCGTCAGTAAAATTACAAAATGCTCTTGGTTTCTAAAATTACCATATTACCTCGATTTTAGTAAAATTTCTCTATTTTGCAAAAGTGTCCGAAACTCTATTTTACTGAAAAATTCAAGGTACTTTGATTTGGGAAAATTACTAAAATGCCCTTGTGTTGTAAATTAATAAAATACCCTTAGTTTTTAAGATTTTCAAAAATACCCTCGACTTTTGCTAAAATGTTTCTACTTTACAAAAATACCAAAAACTTTTGTTTTACAAATATCAAGATACCTTGATTTGGAGAATTTACGGAAATGCCCCTAACTTCTAAAATTACCAAAATAACCCCGATTTCTAAAATTTCTACAACACCGCTGATTTGGAAAACAAATTTTCAAGATAACCTCGAGTTTTGTAAATTTTGAAATACTTTTGATTTATAAAGATTATTTTCAAGTGACCCGATTTATTACCAAAATACCTTATAGGAAAATGATGAAATTACCCCCGGAGGATGATCAGAATGCCCAAAGTAGTGAAGTGAATGTTGTGAATGAATGTGTCTCTTGAGATGGATGAATGTGAATGTGAATGTGAATCTCTGAATTAGAATAGTGAACTTGAATTGAGACTTTTTTTGATCGAAAGAACCACTACTAAACTCCTTTTCATAAAACTGTTCGCGGTTAAACAGTGGAACAAAGCACTAATGCATAAAACTCTTTAATCAGATTAAATCGCGACGTTAGAAATGAGTTCTCGGGAACGTGAACTTAAAAAAAAAATTGTGCCTAGGAAGTATGATGGCTCTATTAAGATCAGAGTGCGCAGCATAAGTGTAGCGTGGTGAGTTAAGACGTTCGATTATTCGATAGTAAGTAATTTCGAGGACGAAATTATTTTAAGGGGGGTAGAACTGTAACATCTTGAAAATGAGCCTATGCATTTTTTATTTAATTATACGAAATGGCATGTCTTATGTGTTATGAATGTATTATGAACATTTTTTGGAAACTTGGAAATGTAAGAAATGATTTAGAAATGTTAAGTTTCAAAAAGAGGAAAGTGAACATTTTGGAAACTTGGAAATGTAAGAAATGATTTAGAAATGTTAAGTTTCAAAAAGAGGAAAGTGAACATTTTGGAAACTTGGAAATGTAAGGAAACGTCCTGGAAATGTAAGGAAATGTCTTGTCTTGGAAATGTAGGGAAATGTCCTGGAAATGTAAGGAAATGTCCTGGAAATGTAAGGAAATGTCTTGTCTTGGAAATGTAGGGAAATGTCCTGGAAATGTAAGGAAATCTTTTAGAAATGTTAAGCTTAAAAGAGGAAACTAAAACAAGGTGACCTTAAGAAAATTAATAGAAGAAATATGACACAAATGGGCTTGGTAAAGTGGCTTGGAGGCACCACTTAAGGCCCAGGTAAGTGACGCCACCTACATATGCAATTGGGCTTGTGTTCGAGCCACAGGGAAAGCAAAAAGAAGTTTTATTTTTGCTACAAGATAGGTAGAAGTGGACGGCAATAAGGCACTAAAAGGGAGGTGTTTTATTTTTGTTAAAATTCAGAAAATAAGATGGATAAGTGATGGATTATACTTAATAATTTTAAGTGAATAGATAAAGAGAAAAGCTAGGAAAGGCTAGTGTTTGAGTGTTAGCCGAAAACTCATTCTCTTCTCATCTTTTTCATTTGTGCCGAAATTCTAAGCAAGAAGTGTCCATCTTTTTAATTTGTTTTCTTTTCATCTCTTTCTCTAGCTGAACCTTTACAAAGCAATTAGGCCTCTTTCTCGCTTTTCTTTTCTTTCTCTTCAAAGCCACCACCTTTCTTTCTTTTGATTAGTAGAACCCTATAGCCTTGTTCTTTTCTTTTTCATTCATTCAATCATCATCTACCCCAAGACCAATCTTTTCTCATTATTGACAAAAGCCAAATCTATCAAATATCTGCTTAGTCCATAGTCGAATCTCTCAGAGGTGCAACAAAGAACAATGACTTGTAAGTAAGGGTAAGGATCTATTATTATCATTATGTTTCTTTTCTTCAAGACCAAGATTAAGATTCTAATGCTATTTGTATCCCTTGGCTGAAACTATAAAGGATCTTTCGGATTTTGTCTATTGTCGACTACCGGGAGAAGAGACTACTTTTCGGATTTAAAGATTCAAGGTAAGACATGTGAATATTCGCCAAGGCCGATTTTTGGTGTTTTAGATCTAGTTCATATTTATTCAACATAGCCGAAACTAACAAGTTAATAGATCTAAGGATCAGTCGACTACAAGGAATGGGAAATTCTTTTCCCGAAGGTACAACATAGGCCGCGTGTTCCCTAGTTATTCGGTGAGTTTCGGGATTTAAAATCCACAAGGTAAGTATCTATAGCATTCGACCAAGGCCATGTTGAGTAAATAGATGTGTTTCATTAATATTTAAAAGCCGAAACTAATCTATTCAAGTAATCTAGTGATTGCTAATTTTAAGAAAGAAGGATACAAAGTTTTCAGTATTTGATTAGACATCAATCGGCACCAAGGTAAGTTTTAGTGTACTAATCCTACTAGGATTTGGATTTATGGCCGAATGGCTCTTTACTAAGTATTAAGTGATTGATCAAATGTAGAGATTTAAGATCTAAGGCATTGGATCAAGCTTTTCGGGATTTGGAGTGAACTTGCTAAACCGAATTAGGTGTGTACCCCACACTATTTCTTAATAAGTTTTATGGCAATGTTTAATATAAGTATGTGTATAAGAATGTGAATATGGCTAAGGTACCATGTCATGGTACAAAGTACTGTGCACGCTTCCTACTCCTACTAGGATTATGTTAAATATCCATTTTACACACATATGACATTATAAGAATGTGAAATAAAAATTTGGCATGTTAATGCATGATATGTATGATATGGGGCATATGGGTTATATGAAAAGGGGAAGTGAATGTGGTGACCTAAGACCACGATATCTGAATGTGGTGACCTAAGACCACGATAACTGAATGTGGTGACCTAAGACCACGATATCTGAATGTGGTGTCCTAAGACCACGATATCTGAATGTGGTGACCTAAGACCACGAATTTTATAAGGGTGATGAGCACGTCGACTGCAGCGACTGCCTTTGATGGTGTGTAGCGGATGGATGGTTGGCTTAGTAGTCCCCACGGTATGCAGGATGGTACGGGTGATGTGTAGCGGATGGCATATAGGTTTGGGTTCGGGTTGCATCATTATTTTATATCTGCTATATGATTATGTATGTGATGTGATATTGTGCCTGAATCTATTTGGACATAGTGTTTGTGTACACATTGAGTCTGTTGACTCACCCCGTTGTGGGAAACTTTTTCAGTGACGATCAGTGATGGACCGGGCCGGCAGATGCTTAAGGATGGCCATGCTCAGCAAGAAGTTCTTTTCTTTATTTAGGCTATTTTATTTTAAGTATTTTAACTTTTAAATTTTTGGGAATTATTTGATGTAATAAGGCCATAGTAGAACTACTTCACTTTGCTTTTATTTATTAAGCTTACAAACTTTTATTTATTAAAAGATTAAGTAAATTTATTTTAAAACAAAGCCTAAATGTTTTGTCACTTAAAGTAAAGGACTTTAATAATGAAATAAACTTGTTTTCAACTCAAGCCCAACCCAAAACAATCTTTCTTTCAAAACACACAAGTTTTTCCTAAGTAACAAAAGAATTTGAAACGGTTTACACCGGGGAACATACCAGATCTGGTCAAGGCTCGTGGGCCGTGTTTGGGGTGTTTCAATTTGGTATCAAAGCCCAGTTTTAAACTCTTGGCCTTGGGTTTAAGGCCCAAAACGTTTTCAAAGTTAAGCCCAAAAGGGATTTTGTGAATTAAGCAGGTTTTTCTGGCATGGCCCACTAAGTCTCCGACCCGCAGTCCACCAGGTTAGTGTTAAAGGTGTTAAAGGTGTTAAAGGTGTTAAAGGCAACCCACTAACAAAATCTATAGTTATCCGCTCCCATTTCCAAAGAGGAATCTTTACTGGTTGTAACAATCCTGACGGTAATTCATGCTCTGCCTTCACTTGCTAACAAGTCAAACATTTTCCTACAAACTCAGAAATCTCACGCTTCAACCCTGGCCACCAATACTGTTCCCGGAGATCTCGATACATCTTACCTCCTCCGGGGTGCATAGCATAAGGGCTACTATGCACCTCCCATAGAATCATTTGTCTCAATTCTGAGTCTTTAGGCATACAAACCCTTCCACGAAAGCACAGCACTCCATTCATATTTATACCAAAATCCTCTATTTCACCCCTTTCAACCTGCTGAAATAAAAGTTCCAACTGTTTATCTGATGTCTGCTTTTCCATGATTTGTTCCAGCCACAGAGGCTTAACCTGAAGTTCTGCTAACAAACTACCATCCTCATACAAACTTAAATGAGCAAACATTACTCTTAAATCGATCATCGCCTTACGACTTAACGTCACTACCACGTTAGCCTTTCCGTAATGATATTCGATTGAGAAATCATAGTCTTTTAATAATTCCACCCATCTTCTTTGTCTCAAATTCAACTCCTTTTGGGTAAGGAGGTACTTAAGACTCTTGTGATCCGTGTAGATGATAGATTTCTCCTTTGTAGAGATAGTGCCTCCAAATCTTTAAAGCAAAGACCATCGTAGCTAACTCCAAATCATGAGTAGGGTAGTTTACTTCGTGCGGTCTCAATTAACGAAAAGGATAGGCCACACCTTTCCATTTTGCATCAGCACACAACCCAAACCCGTGTGAGACGATCACAATAAGCAAGAATTCTTTTCAGACCTCCCATTTGAATCAAACCTGGTGCTTCATCGTAATCTTCTTCAATTTTTCAAAACTTTCTTGTTGTTTTTCGGTCCAAATATATGGAACTCCCTTTCGCAGCAGCTTTAGTTAGGAAAAGAATCAATGAAAACCCTCAACAAAGCGCCTATAGTAACCAACCAATCCTAAGAAACTCTGAATTTCAGCTATCGACTTTGGTGGTTTCCAATCTAGTACAGCCTCAATCTTCCGAGGATCTACCCTTATTCCTTCAGCTAATACCACATGACCCAAGAAAGTCACTTCCTTTAGCCAAAATTCACATTTACTGAATTTGGCATAAAGTTATTTATCTCGAAGTAGCTGTAATACAATACGCAAATGCGTGTCATGATCCTCATCGTTTCTTGAATAAACCAAAATGTCATCTATGAATACCACCACAAACCGATCTAAATATGGTTGAAATACTCGGTTCATCATGTCCATAAATGTGGCTGGTGCATTGGTTAATCCAAACGGCATCACTACAACTCATAATGTCCATAACGAGTTCGAAATGCCGTCTTAAAAACATCTGCTTCTTTCACCTTAAGCTCGTGATAACCCGATCTCAAATCAATTTTGGAGAAAACTGAAGCCCCCTTAATTGATCAAACAGGTCATCAATTCTCGACAGAGGATACCTATTCTTGATCGTCAATTTATTCAATTGTCTGTAATCAATGCACTTACGCATCGATCCATCCTTCTTCTTTACGAACAAAACTGGTGCTCCCCACGGAGACACACTCGGTCGAATAAATCCCCAATCCAGCAATTCTTGAATTTGAGCTTTAAGCTCTGCCAACTCCTTCGGTGCCATTCTATAAGGAGCAATGGATACTAGAGCCGTTCCGAGCAAAAGCTCGATACCAAATTCTACTTCCCGATCTGGAGGTATACCAGGAAGTTCTTCGAGAAATACATCTGGAAATTCCTTCACCGTTCTCACATCATCCATAGATAACTCTTTAGCGTCCAAAGCACAAATAAAGGCTAGGAATGCTCCATACCCTTTTCGCACCAACTTTTCTGCCTTTAACATCGATACCACGTTCACCAAGTAGTTTCTTCATTCACCAATCATTATGATTTCCTTATCATCCGAGGTTCTTATTGACATCCATTTTTCAGCACAATCCAAATACGCCCGATGTTTAACCAACCAATCCATGCCCAGAATGAGATCGAACTCACCGAAAGGCAACTCCATCAAATTCACCAAGAATACCTCCTCTTGGATTTCTAAAGGTACGTCTCTAAACAGTTTATTTACATCACCGATCGTATCTAAAGGACTAATTATCATCATCTCACTATCGGTAATTTTAGATTCTAGATTCGTGTTTCAGATATGGCGCTAGCAACATACGAATGGGTAGAACCAATATCTATTAAAGCGAAGAATGTACATCAAGATGAAGAACGTACCGATTATTACATCGTGCATTGCCATCCTCATGGCGTCTAATCGCATAGACCGACCCCGGCCATCTTGCATCCGTGTTTCCTCTAGGACCATTGCCTCGACCGGTGCACCTTGACCACGCCCAAACCCATTACCACCACGACCTGGTCCGGACCTCTCGGTGGTCTGCCGAGTACCTCGGTCGGTCGTGCATCAAGATACGAACTTCCCGAGTCGTATCCATACATCGAGGCAATTTCTATCTTGGTGATCCATTGAACCGCATTTGTAACAAGCGCCTGCTTTTCCTCCAAAGACTCTCTAGAATGCCTTTTTCCACATTCAAGACAATCTCGACCTCGATTATTAGTTCTGGTGCTTTACCTTGAGTGATTCATCATTTCGAGGCTTCTTCGAAATCTCTTTGAAGAACCCGATCGTCGTGTCTCTCTCTTGTTTCTAAATCTTTCCGATTCGACGTTCGAGTTCTTAGCCTCTTGGCTATCTTGGCCTTCTCCACAAGCATGGAAAAGTTCAAACTTGTTGTGGGGCAATCAGAACCCTCAACTCATCATTTAGCCCATCCTCGAATCGCACACATCGTTCATGATCTGTTGACACTATTGTCCGAGCATAGCGATTCAAATGTAAAAACTCAGCTTCATACGTTGCCACTGTCTTACTCCCTTGGACAAGATTCAAAAATTTCTTCCTTCGGGCGTCTACAAAACTTGTTCCAACATATTTCCCTTGGAAGGCAGCTTTAAAGAATTCCCAAGTAATCAGTGCAGCTTCGGTGTCTTCTCGAACAGTAAGCCACCATTGATACGCCTCGTCTCTTAGCAAGGACACAGCTCCTTTCAATTTCTGCTCGGCAGTGCATTCCATATCATCCATAATTTGCTCCACAGCTTCGAGCCAATATTCAGCCACATTCGGAGCTACAATGGAAACTCCTCTAAAAACTTCTGCATTATTTGACTTGAGTCATTCCGAAATTGACCCACGAGTTATTGGCCCAATTCTAGTTCTAGCGACCCTTTCTAGGACTCGCAGCATCGCTTGTGTCAAAGCATTATCTTCTTCCATATGATCGCGTGATCTCGTCTCACTCTCAAATAACGCAGGTGCATCCATTTCTGGCATATGATTTGGTACTTCAGTTGCAGTACCTCGTCCTCTACCACGGCCACGCTCATCGCGGCCCACGACCACGTCCTCTAGTGCTCATGATGACTAATTCAATTTAATCGATTACAAGTTTTATGAATCGTAAAATTGTTTGATGTTTATTAAAGTGTTTTATGAGATTTGAGAGATAAAGTTGTTTTTGCAACACATCCTATAGTCTCAATCTCTACGATTTTTTTAACATCTAAAACTAGAAGTTCTAGAGTGTTCCTATGATCATCATAACAATCATTAAGTAATAAATACTTACTTGACTTGTTGCCGGATGCTTGTGGTGCCATACTGATCTTTTAGAACATAATTGAAATAATTTTATACTGAAATTATTTATTGAACCCAACCACAATGAAGTTTTTGAAACGGCTCGATATTATTAAATGTAACACCCCAAACCCGGTCTATGTGTAAAGACGAGATTTGGTTTGTTACATAGATCGAACTATCTTAATAATTTAGATGAGTCGGTATTTCAAAACCCTTTGAAATTTGAGTTTAAAAAACAAGAGAAATAATTTTAAGTTTGATGTATTTGAGAAACATAAGTTGAAAATCTCGTCATTTAATTTTTAATTATCAAAACTCTAAAGTAATTTTATAAGAGTTCAAAGTATTTGGAAATAAGAATAGTTAAAGAATCACGTATGTTTGAAAACCCAAAATATTTTAATAAAATATTATATGATAAACATAAGCTCATATTAAAATATCCAAAACATAATTGAAATCCATCCACACATATAAACCATAAAATAATAATAATAGAGGCCTTATTACATTATACCCAAAATAGTAAAATAAGGAAAGAACTTATTAAAAAGTTCAAAGTTTATTAAACCCATGTTTGCAGTATGGCCTCCACGAAGTCATCCTCGGCCCAAGTCCACATCAATTTCCACTACCTGAGAGGAAAAATTTGAGGGTGTGAGTTACTCAGAACTCAGTGTATAACTTACTTACTTAATCCACTGGGCCAGATCATCAAGTCATGATTTTGGGCTTGAGCCCAATATCAAGATTTATAGTATAAATAATGGAATGCATGCAGAAATGAAATTTCCCACCCAAACCTAATTTCCATCTGCTACACACCACCCGTATCAACCATCACACCTGTGGGGATCAAGTCAACCCACCTCGCCATCACACCAATCGTAGGCATTAAGCCATTTTATATTTGTGGCAGAGCCACCGAACTAGATTGTGACAGAGTCACCGAACTAGAGGCATTGAGCCATTAAAATATTTGTGGCATAGCCACCGAACTAGAGGCAATCAGCCGTTTAATTATTTTGTGGCAAAACCACCGAACTAGATTTTGGCAACAGGCCTTTCTTCTCTTCATTATTAATCCCAACCCATGCAACATGTATGCAAAATAGCCTATGTACATATGTTGATTTTATCAAAAAGGCCCAATATATATAAGTCAATATTTCAGGTTTTTATTAAGCCCCATAATACAATATATCATTTATTCCATATAACTATTTAGCATATTTGGCCCATTTAGCGATCTAGCAAAATTTATGGCCCATTTAGCGATCTAGCATTGATTTTGGCCCATTTAACAATTTAACAGAGATTATGGCCCACTTTCGATCTAACAGAGATATCGGCCCATTTATCGATCTAGTAGAGATTTCGGCCCATTTATTATTTATCAGGGATTTCGGCCCATTTAACTATCTATCGAAGATTTCGGCCCATTTTACTAACTAGCATATTTTTCGGCCCATTTACTAACTAGCAAACTTATCGGCCCATTTTACGATCTAACACATCTTTGGCCCATTTACACATGAGATATTTAGTATTCATTTTACTACCTACACATCGAGGGCGTTCTCGTAATTTTCACATTATTAACAATTTTTATGAAATTTCACCAAAATACCAATTATTTCGTATTATACCGATTTTGTCGTTTTTACGATTTTACTCAATACCACGAATGACATCCAACCCGAGAAAAGTGTGAAGTTACACACCTTGATATCGTGAGTACTAAACCTTCCCGCTCGTCAACACCTAAACGTAATACGAACCATTAGAATACTATCATTTATCAAAAATACACTATTGGTATTCGATCTAAATCCTTACCCCTTTGATTTTGAACCACTTCTATTTTTGGTTTCTCCTCGTTTATTGATTCGTTGCCCACTGAGAATCCACGAACGTACAAGGGCTCGGGAGTACGAACTACTTCAAATAATTGATTCTCCTCGGTTGATGGTCCGTAACCCGGTGGAAAATCCTGATTCAAAACAATTTCTTCGCTTATATTTAGGGGATTTATGAACCGCCTTTTTGAAGACTATGGACCGCCTTTTACGCCTTCTATCTTGAAAGTCTCTAAAGATGTACGATCATTAGTCCGACTATAAATATTGAAATATGACTAACGTTTATAAGATTTTAGATTTGGCTTACCACGGTTTGTCTTCGTTCCACGAGAATCGATCGAGCGATTGTGTCCCTAAAACAAAATCGATTAATAACTAACTATACTAAATGAATAAGAATCCTTAAAAGAAGAATTCCTTACCTTGATTCTTGAAATCGATTGTGGTAAAAGAAAATGAAGAAATTTTGTCACAAGAGCAAAATGCATTCGGCCATGGATGAAATAAAATTGAAGAAAATTGTAATGAAGAAAAAAATGAAGAAAAGGGAAATAGAATGGTATGGTTCGGTTTCAAAAGAGAAAGAGAGAAAGAAAGAAAAAGAAAGGAGAAAGAAAAGAGAAGAAAAAGAATTTGGGTTTTTGGAAGGATGGTATAATCGGTTTTGTGAAGAAGAAAGAAAAAGAATGGTCTTTTGGTGTGTTTATGGTTTCAGCACTAGGGGAATAGTTGGAAAAAATTGATCAAATGATCAAAAGAAAGAATGATACAAGAAACTTGCTATAGCTTTCTCAAGGGTTTGGTAAAATTGCTAGAGAGAAAGATAGATGAAAGGAAAATAAACACTTTGCTTAAGCCAAAATGGCCAAAATGAAAAGGTTTTCCTATCATCCTAGCTTACCATCCTCTCAACCAAAACCGCCACCCCCTTAGCCTCAATGCCGTCCAAATACAATGGTCAAATGGCCATTAGGAAGTTTCAAAACACCTTCCTACACTTAAGCCTTTTTCCCTCCTTTTCCTTAAGTTGATGAAACACAATCCCCATTTCAAGCCCTTATCCTTAGCTTTCCAAATACTTAGTGTTCTTACCAAAATAAAACATTCCAACTCATCCTAGCCTTATCTCTTTGCCGACACATGCTCAAGCTAAAGCAAAAAATAAAAATTCCTAGTTGCATGCTAGGTGATTCGAACTCCTTCCCTCATGGTAATACAAATGGCGCCAACTCCACTTTACTACTAGCTCAACTTATGCCATCTTTTAGTACTTAATTAATTTAAGTCTTAAGGTCATTTAATTTCTTTACTCTAAAGTACACTTAAATAATAATATTTATTCTAACTCCAAGTAACCCGAACCAACATTTAGCAACATAATGATACTCAATTATTTAGGATGTTACATTGTCTATTGTCGACTACCAGGGAGAAGAGACTACTTTTCGGGATTTAAAGATTCAAGGTAAGACACGTGAATATTCGGCCAAGGCCTATTTTTGGTGTTTTATATCTAGTTCATATTTATTCAACATAGCCGAAACTAACAAGTTAATAGATCTAAGGATCAGTTGACTACAAGGAAGGGGAAATTCTTTTCCCGAAGGTACACCATAGCCCGCGTGTTCCCTAGTTATTCGGTGAGTTTCGGGATTTAAATTCCACAAGGTAAGTATCTATAGCATTCGGCCAAGGCCATGTCAAGTAAATAGATGTGTTTCATTAATATTTAAAAGCCGAAACTAATCTATTCAAGTAATCTAGTGATTGCCGATTTCAAGAAAGAAGGATACAAAGTTTCGCATTTGATTAGACATCAATCGGCACCAAGGTAAGTTTTAGTGTACTAATCCTACTAGGATTTGGATTTATGGCGAATGGCTCTTTACTAAGTATTAAGTGATTGATCAAATGTAGAGATTTAAGATCTAAGGCATTAGATCAAGCTTTTCGGATTTGGAGTGAACTTGCTAAAGCGAATCAGTGTGTACCCACACTATTTCTTAATAAGTTTTATGGCAATGTTTAATATAAGTATGTGTATAAGAATGTGAATATGGCTAAGGTACCATGTCATGGTACAAAGTACTGTGCACGCTTCCTACTCCTACTAGGATTATGTTAAATATCTCATATTTACACACATATGACATTATAAGAATGTGAAATAAGAATTTGGCATGTTAATGCATGATATGTATGATATGGCGCATATGGGTTATATGCAAAGGGGAAGTGAGTGTGGTGACCTAAGACCACGATATCTGAATGTGGTGACCTAAGACCACGATAACTGAATGTGGTGACCTAAGACCACGATATCTAAATGTGGTGACCTAAGACCACGATATCTGAATTTGGTGACCTAAGACCATGAATTTTATAAGGGCGATGAGCACGTCGACTGCAGCGACTGCCTTCGATGGTGTGTAGCGGATGGAGGGTTGACTTAGTAGTCCCCACGGTGTGCAGGATGGTACGGGTGATGTGTAGCGGATGGCATATAGGTTTGGGTTTGGGTTGCATCATTATTTTATATCTGCTATATGATTATGTATGTGATGTGATATTATGCCTGAATCTATTTGGACATAGTGTTTGTGTACACATTGAGTCTGTTGACTCACCCCGTTGTGGGAAACTTTTTCAGTGACGATCAGTGATAGACCGGGCCGGCAGATGCTTAGGGATGGCCATGCTCAAAGAAGAAGTTTTTTTTTATTTAGGCTATTTCATTTTAAGTATTTTAAATTTTAAATTTTTGGGAATTATTTGATGTAATAAGGCCATAGTAGAACTACTTCACTTTGCTTTTATTTATTAAGCTTACAAACTTTTATTTATTAAAAGATTAAGAAAATTTATTTTAAAACAAAGCCTAAACGTTTTGTCACTTAAAGTAAAGGACTTTAATAATGAAATAAACTTGTTTTCAACTCAAGCCCAACCCAAAACAATCTTTCTTTCAAAACACACAAGTTTTTCCTAAGTAACAAAAGAATTTGAAACGGTTTACACCGGGGAACATACCAGATCCGGTCAAGGCTCGTGGGCCGGGTTTGGGGTGTTTCAACTCATAACTATTTCATTCAAACACATGCGCAATATCTCTTATTCGAGTCCTCGAGGTCCTAGAAATACTTTAAATACGATTCGGGACTAATTCGGGAACATTTGAAACCTTAAGAAAAAAGATAGAATTTTTCACAATGTAGGGGTCACACGGCTATGTGGCCAGGCCGAGTGACTCACATGGCTGAGACACATGCTCGTGTCTTAGGCTGTGTGGACATTCGAAGGAGGGACACATGGCCATGTCCCAGCCCGTGTCTGTGGCCATGTAACTCACTAACTTGGGTCATAAGGCCAAGCCACACGCCCGTGTGCCAAGCCGTGTAACTCTCAAAGTGGCATCATACGCCCATGTGCTAGGTTATATGTTAGGCCGTATAACTGCCTGGCTTGCAACCCTTTGCAACCTACAGGAGACACACGGCTGTGTCGCATGGCCGTGTCGTATGTCACACAAGCTGAGACACACGCCTGTGTCTTAGGCCGTGTGGACAAGAAACAGGCCACGTTCAAGCCATTTCTTTCATCCAAACCATGCTCGCACCTACTAGCCATTTGTACATATATTCAAGCATTCAAGAAGTACCTAAATTGTGCATGATAAAGCTAGGTCAATATGGTATCTATTCATACAACCAATATGCCCACAAGGCACCTCAATTTCAAGTAACCAACAAGATCATCCAAACATGCTAAAAACTTATCATAATTAAGCATCATAGCTCATTATAGCTGAGCTAATACACATAACATATTTGAAGTATTTAAGTATCATCATTTGGCACCAAAGAGATTTGTACACCTTCTACTTACATATGTTCCAAAAGATTTACCTAATTATGAACACAAGTTCAAAATGTCTTTCACTAGCAACAAGCATAAACATATCAACATTCAATATTTACTTACATACAAAATATTGAAATACTAAAAACTTTTCCTAATACAAGCCACTTAAACCAACTAGCAAAAACCAAAATGACTACCGAGATGTTGATGATAGTATGAAACTTTCGAGTTGATCAATCAAGGAAACGATTCCAAAAGTCCTACAAAAATTAAATCAAACTAATAAGCACAAGAAGGCTTAGTAACTTCGATAATAGCCCAAAAACATTCAAATTGATATTAATTTTCAATATACCGACATAAAGCCTACTAGGCACGGAGCCCGAATAACACTGGCACAAAGCATGCTAGGCACAAAGCCCAAATAACATCAGCACAAAGCCTGCTAGGCACGGAGCTCGAAAATCATCGGTACAAAGCCTGCTAAGCACAAAACCCAAATATCGTCGGCAAAAAACTTGCTAGGCACGGAGCCCGAATAACATTACGTTTCTATTTCTTATAACATAGCTAAATGACATTCAAGATTTAGCCAATAATGAAATAATATAAAACATTCAATACAATTAATAATAAATTTATAACAAACTTACCTCGACAATAAAAACGTAAAAACAGAGTCAACTAATCCAAAGCTTTTTCTTTGCCTTGATCTAAAGCCGTACGAGGTCTATTTTGATCTAGACGAATAAATTCAATTCATTTAATAACTATCCTATTCAATTCAATCCAAATTCACATTTTGAAAAATTACACTTTTGCCCCTAATATTTTGATTTCTTTACAATTCAGTCATTAAGCTCGTAAAATAAAATTCATGCAATTTCATCCCTATCTAAGTCAAGCCAAATTTCATATGCATCCATATCAACTCATACATTTCATTATTTTGTAATTTTCACCATGAGAATTTCACATTTTTCAATTTAATCCCTAATTGACATTTTCAACAAAATTCACTTTACAAAAGTTGTTTATCTAACAACAAAGATTCATTTTCTTCCATCAAACATCACAAACAACATGTATACATCCATGGAAAAACCCTAGTCTTTTAATGGTTTTGCAAATTAGTCCCTGGGCTAGTTAGATTAAGCTATAACGACTCCAAAAACATAGAATCATTAAAAACGGGATGAAAAATGCTTACATGCAAGAGGAAGAGATGATCGAATGCTTTCAAGCCCTAAATGTTCTTTCTTTTTCTTCAATTTCAGTGGTATCACCCAAGGTTGAAGATGATACAACCATTTAGTTTATTTTAATTTACTTTAAATTTCTAAATTACAAATTTAACCTTTTACTTAACCTTTTAAAAACACAATATAATGTCCATAATTGTCCGCTCATGATAGTAATGGTCTATTTACAACATAAAACCCTCAACCATTTAATTCCATAGCCATTAGGTCACTTTAGCCTAGATAACTCAAGTTTTGCACCTTTTGCAATTTAATCCTTTTTATCGAATTAAGCATGCAAACGGTAAAATTTCTTAACGAAATTTTGTACACTACTACTAACATGTTGTAGACATTAAAATAATAATAAAATAAATATTTAATCATCAAATTTGTGGTCTCAAAACCACTGTTTTGATTTCACTGAAAATGGGATGTTACATTTAGATTCTACCATTTTTTCACTTTAATCCTTATTTTTTTTTTTACCCAAACCAATACTTTAAAATCGATGATCAGAATGAAAGTGACCTAGAAATTTAGTGACCAAAATGAAACTGTAAACATGGTGTACCAGTGTAGACATGATTTGGCATGTATAGTCAGTCACCTTAAGGACTTAAGGCTTGAATGACTAAAAATGAAAGTGTTCTAAAAGTTGAGTGACAAAATTGTAAATATTTTTTTTTACTGAAATGAAAGCGTTATAAAAGTTGGATCACCAACAAGGTAGTTCACCCTATATATAAATACTAACAAAATAGATTTATTTATGGGCTAAACTGGGCTAAGCTTAAGCATAATATTAACATATTTTATGTTTGTTCAAGCCCGACCTGACCCAAAAATGGACCTAAAATTTTGCTCAAGCCCGCCCATATTTATAAATGGCAAACCCAAACTCATTTTAAGCTTGCAGATATTATTTTTAAAATATTAAAATTATTATTAGTTTAATATTTTTTATTTTTGAAATTTATATATAGGTAACTTAACAATTTTAATGTTTACATTTTTGTATTATATATCACTATAGATTTTATTTTTATGTGTTATAAATTATATAATATATAAAAATAATATAGTATATTACAAACTTAGAAATCTACTCGGGTTAAGCCAAGCTCGGACCTTGAGCTTGAGCTTATCCCATATTTTAAATTAACTTTTTTGCTCAAACCCATCTTCAGACCTAATATTTTGATTAAAACCCTCTAAAATTTCAAATAAATCTTCAAATTTGAGCAGTTAACCCGACCTTTAAATAGATTTACAATAAAAATTAATAGCTTTTCAAAAAAAATTGCAAAAAAAATATTCTAAAAGATTTATTAAAATATTAAAATATGTGAAATAAAAATTTGATCATCATCAGTCAACAGTTGATCAACATCGGTCAAACTCAAACGTCAATCAATGTCGATCAATGATAGTCAAAATTAACAATAATTTTTTAAAATGTTTAATTTTCGGTAAATAGCAAACTCATAATCATTTTAAGCTTGCCCATATTATTTTTAAAATATTAAAATTTATTATTAGTTTAATATTTTTTTTTATTTTTGAAATCTATATATAGGTAACTAAACAATTTTAATGTTTACATTTTTGTATTATATATCACTATAGATTTAATTTTCTATGTGTTATAAATTACATAATATATAAAAATAATATAATATATTACAAATTTAGAAAACCATTTGAGTTAAGCCAGACTCGGATCTTGAATATTTGAGTTTGAGCCTAACATTTTTTGCCCAAGCCCATTTTCGAGCCTAATATTTTGATCAAAACCCTCTAAAATTTTGAGTAAATTTTAAATTTGAGTAGGTAACCCGAACCTTTAAATACGGGTACAGAAATTAAAAGATTTATTAAAATATTTAAAAAGTTGAAATAAAAATTTCATCAACAACTCAAAGGTCAGTGAATGTGCGTCAATGATGGTCAAATTTAATAGTAATTTTAAAAAAATGTTTAATTATTTTTTGAAAATAAATAATATTAAATAGATGGAAGTGGGCAATGGAGACGATGTCAGCCGGTTTTAAAACGCTATTGGTAAAGATAATGGGGAAATTTACCAGAAAATACCTATTTTTTTAAATTTACAGAAAAGGACCTACTAATTAATTATTTACTGGAAAGGGTCATTTCCAAAACGCGCGCCCACGTCAAGAAGTTTTTAGGGATGCGATGAAAGCAGCGTCCCCAAGGGCGTTTCGCCACATCAAGACAAATTGCGTCCTTGAGGGCGCGCTTTGCTGATGTGGCAAAAACGCTCCCTTGGGGACGTGTTTTGCCTGCTTCCAACGATCATATTTTTTTGACCGTTGGGCCTCCGACGGTCAAAAAAAAACTATAAAACCCCCCCACCCTTTCACTTTTTTCACACAAAGGTCTTTACTCAATTTTCTCTCAAATTTCTCTAAACTTTCTCTCAAATTCCTTTAAAGTTCCTCTCAAATTGAACAATAGTCCTTTAATTTTTACAAAAAAACCATGTTTAAAATTTTTTGAAATATTTTTTTGTTAAATTTAAAAATATTCGATCGTATTAGCAATGGCCAGAGAATTAATTCGTCTCGACAATAAATACATCTCCGTCGATCAAATGACAATGGTAAGTTATAATTTTAATTTTTCAATACTATTTAATATTTTTACTTTTATGCAATTTTAATTAATTTTTATTTTATAATTTTTTAAACAGTCTGTAGATCGGGTGTTGCAATGCTATATTCACAATATGCCTGGTCTTCTATCGCCGTTGATCGAGAATTACCTACAGGAAGCGGATTTTTGGCACGTGGCCACGATAGGTCAGGGGTGCAAGTTGGACCCGAAGCTAATCAGTGCGTTGATAGAGAGGTGGAGACCCGAGACGCACATTTTCCATCTTCCATGCGGAGAGTGTACTATCACTCTGGAAGACGTGCATTTGCAATTGGGATTGCTGGTGGATGGGTACGTAGTCACCGGGTCTGCAACTTCTGGTGATTGGGGAGCCGTATGCTACGAGCTTTTAGGTGCTATTCCGAATAACATTTACGGAGGTCGAATCAAGATGGGCTGGTTATGAGACACATTCTCGGAATCTGATAATGATTCGACCGAAATAGAAAGAATACGGTATGTTCGGGCATACATTCTTGAGATGATTGGAGGCTATCTGATGCCGGACTTGTCACGAAACCTCGTACATCTGATATGGCTGCTAAAACTCGTTGATTTTAGAGTAGATGGTGAATTGAGTTGGGGGTCTGCCGTGCTAGCAAAATTGTATAGGGAGATGTGCGGGGCCATGCAGCCGAATAAAGCGAAAATTGGAGGTTGTCTATCACTACTGCAATCATGGGCACAGTTTAGCTTTCCATTTTTACGTCCTCGAGTGGACCACCCATATACATTCCCACTCATAACGAGGTAAATTTAATATTATATTTTACAATTATTACTTAGATTTAAAATATAATTGTATGCTAAAAATTTATTTAATTAGGTGGAACCATTCGGCGAGCTATGTTGGAATACCTACCTCACTTGAAGATATACGGCTTCTATTAGAGCAACGGTCGGAAGCATAAGTAAGTATTAAATAAAATATATTTTGTAATAAAATAGTCATTTCGTATTTCGTATTTCGTATTTAGTATTTAGTATTTAGTATTTAGTATATAACTAATATTTTTTATCATGTTAATATAGTTTGAATAGACACCATACGAGGATTCGTCAATTCGGGTAGTAATTTCGGAAGAGTTTTTTCAAAATCCGAACATTTGGCATGTGAAGGTGCCATTGGTCAACTATGCCACTGTGGAGATGCACCAGTCAGATTCGGTTCTGCACCAATTTGGATTCCGACAACCGATTCCCGTGGCACCTGAGATGCTCGATGATGAGCACAAAGTCGACTTACTGCAGTTGCAGACGGATTGGCCAAGACTTTGGTTAGCGTATATCGAATTGTGGGAAAACCGGTATGATTATATACCTACTCAGGAACCGATCATCGTTCCTGAGTTAGCGTGCGTGCCGGAATACATGCCGTGGTTTAGGATCCATGGCAAGTTGTATTTATTGTCAAAAGAGGAAAGACAACGGCAACTTCGTGTACAAAGGGAAAGACGGGGCCCTTTAAATCCAAGGAGAAGGGATGATGGGACGGGCCCATCAACAGCATCGACACAATCACCGAGCCCATCAACAGAGCCCACACAGTCACCGGGCCCAACACTTCAGCCGACGACACCCACATCACAGCCTTTTTCGGTTATGCCAGGTGCGTATCCTAGCCCTTTTATGTATCCTAACCCCTATATGTTTCCTTTTCCCAGTCTAATTGCAGGTTGGAATGCATGGCCCGATTCGAGTTCGTTCCCGACTACTCCGACTGGCCAGCCGATTTGTAGGCCGCCGTCGCACGAGGCACTATCGGGGAGCTCTTCTTTTTACCAATCTCCTTCGCCTTATGGGATTCAGACACCTCCGCCATAGGTGATGCAAACACCTCCGCAGTCCATAATTTATCAAGGTGGGTCATCCTCCCAACACCCACAACCAAACCCCCTGCCGGAGGAACCAGAATCCCTGCCTGAGCAACTACAACCCCTGCCAGAAGCTAGAATAAGGAGGAATCCAAGACGACGAATCGTCGACCACCCCATGTGGCAATCGATTTGATCGGCACCAACATTGATGTTTTAATATATTTGTATAAACTTTTTATATTGTTTCATTTAATAAAATAAATTTTGTTTTTATATTTCAATTGTAATTTAATTTTTATATTTTTAAAAATAAAATTTGTTTTTTATTTTTATTGTAATTTATTTTTCGTTTCATTTAATAAATAAATGTTGTTTTAATATTTCAATTGTAATTTAATTTTATATTTAAAAAATAAAAGTTGTTTTTATTTTTTATTTTAATTATTTTTTATTTCATTTAATAAAATAAATGTTGTTTTTTATTTCAATTGTAATTTAATTTTATTTTTAAAAATAAAAGTTATTTTTAATTTTTATTGTAATTTATTTTTATTTTTATAAATAAATGTTATTTTTAATATTTCAATTGTAATTAAATTTTTATATTTTTAAAAATAAAAGTTGTTTTTTATTTTTATTGTAATTAATGTTTTTTGTTTCATTTAATAAAATAAATGTTGTTTTTTATTTCAATTGTAATTTAATTTTGTATTTTTAAAAAATAAACGTTGTTTTTTATTTTTTAATTACAATTTTTTATAAAATAAATATTATTTTAATATCCTAATTGCATTGGTTCAAGTAAGGACTAAATCAGAAATGTGAGAAAAGTTTTTCGGGATCAATAGTAAATATTCAAAATTTGACGGGTTAAAATGTATATATGAAAAACACCTTGAAGGGCCAATGGTGTAAATATTTTAAGGGTGGACCGATATGGAAACTAATAAGAAATGGATGAATTAGGACTAAATTGAATAAGTGAAAAAGTATGAGGAGTTAATTTGTAGTTTTATCAAGATGGATGTTGATCCAATGTATGAATTTTGAAGGATTGTAAGGGGCAAAAGAATCATTTAGCAAGAAAGACTTTTTTTTTTGTTTTGTAACTTAGTCCTTCTGCAAAAGTTCACCATTTTCATCAAGAAATTAAAAGAATTTTCATAGCCACCAAGAAGCAAAAGTGATAAGGAGACTATCAACTATTCTGATTTGGACACGAGCGAGATGTATGGCCTGAGTTCCTACACCATCCGCATAACTTCCGTTGGTTGGCTGTTTCTCGGATATTCATATTGTTGCGTATTCTAGTAGAGCAAGGTCGACCCTTTGGTTTGCGACGCAGTTCTCTATCCGGTAACAGCTTATACGGAGCAAGCGATACAGACGGCCACTTACGTTCATCTGGGACTGGTGGGAATACGTGTCTCCATACGTTGGACATGTTTTCTATTTTATACACTTCGTCGACATAGCTCATGGGATCCAGACGGAGATTCTGGCAAGCCGCAATTACATGAGCGCATGGATAACAAAGTGCATCAAATATCCCACAGTTGCAGGTCCTATTTCTCAAGTGTACACGATATTGCCCGCCAACAATACCTTGGTTCGGTCTGTCAAACTCCGTCACACGAAACCATAGGTTGTCGCTATCGTTACAGACTGTGTGCATGGTGTTGGCCCGTGCATTCGCCTTGTTAATTTCTCGCAATACCTTCGCGCATCATACATGGCCTCTCTGCATTTGGCCTTTATAACTCGCTGCTCACTTCGAAAATAGTTCCGCTAAACAAAAATATGTCTCTCGCGCAACCGATGTTATCGGCAAATGATGCGTTCCTTTTAGAACAGAATTTATGCATTCGGCCAGTTTTGAGGTCATATAACCATATCGTAGGCCGCCATCGTATGTTTGTGTCCACTGTTCGAAAGTTATGTTGCATAGGTAGTTTACATCTTCTTCGTTAACTGAGCGCAAAATCGCCAACATCTCGTGAAAACGATCCTTATTGATCTTGTACCCTACCAATATAAGTTGATAGCGAATATTACATATCACTTTTCAATTAAGGATAAATTGAATATTACAAATGAAATTATATTAATAGATATTACATACCCATGTTGGTCACTTGCCGTCATTCACTTGTAGATCGATGTTGCCCGTGGTAGTTGGACGCAACATGCCTTAGGCAATATCGATAGTGTGTGCGATGCCACAGGCTTCCCTGTCGCTCTATTGAGGCTAGTATTCCAGGGCCCGATCCGATATAACGCATATATCAGGTTGGGGGCAGACATGCCTCCTTAACTTAGATAGAAAGAAATCCCAGTCATCAGCTAACTCCCTCGGTGTTATTGCAAACGCAATTGGAAAGATTCTCCCACTGTCATCTTATGTCACAGCTAGCAATAGCTGATACGTATATCTATCATACATAAAGGTACCGTCAAGTTGTACCAATGGCTTGCAGTATAGAAATACATCTCGATATTGCTTAAATGTCTAGAACATATGCTTGAACACTTAACATCCACAGAGCAATCGATCGTTGTAGTACGCCGGTTCCGTTTCAAGGTCTATTATGCTGCCTGAGACATATCTCTCCAGCACCTGACATCACTGCCACACTTCATTATATGAAACGTCCCACCGACCATGCAACTTTTCCAATGCCTTCTGCTTAGCTATCCAAGTCTTCCGGTAAGAGGGTGTGTACCCCAATTGGCTACAAATATTGGTAATTAAGGCCGGCACTAAAATCTTGGGATCCGCCTTCACCGTCGATATTATTAAGTTAGCCAACATATCTGAATCCATCTTGAGATGATCTTGTTAAACACCTGTCAATGAAGTACGTTAAATAATGCAACATTACGTAATATCAGTATTATTCAAAAACCTTGAACACCTAGTGATACTGTACCGGCAAGACATGTATGTGGACCTTTGTACTTTTTAATCTCCCACAAGTTTGTCATTTTCCTTAACGTGGCCATGATTTTCATGAACATGTACCGTCTTACACTGCACACTTAGCCTCGTACTTATCGAGTTTGGATTTAACCACGTTGTAGTTAACCCCGTTCTTGATGCTATATTGTTTCAATACACCAAGAGAACTATCCTTGTTGGAAAACTCTTTACCAACTTCTAGTTCACTCGAATCCAACGACAAACTTGTACGGCCACACCTTCTGTGTGGTAGTTCAGGAAACTCCAATGCATCGTCTTGAGATAGATCGACATTATGCATGTGGGCTGGAGGTGAGTACGCCTGAATCGCGGATCTTCTTCTTTTTCTTCTTCATCTAAACCCCCTTCAACATCTTTAGGTACGGTTGGAATAGGCTCCAATTCAAAAAATAATACAACTTCTGCGCCATCGGGGCCGGGCTCTCGAGGTGGATCCACATCAGACTCATATCGGACTCATCATCCGACCCAACATCATCTGCAACGAACGAGATCCCCTCGCCGGTGGATGTCGTGAGGAGTATATTATCCCTTCTTAAACAACTTTCGTAAAGTCCCCAATCATATGTGGATTGCCAACCACTAGAAGTTGATGACGTTCCCCAATACGTATTTCTAGCATTGAAACGTCGATGGAAGGATATGCATGTCCCATCTACCAACCGAGTGTCGTGCAGGGGTTGTGTTTTCCATAATACCACCAAACACGGGCGCTTCCGTATTCTGCCTCCCACTAATAGAGTGTTGACTTGGGGTCGTATATTCTCCTCAAACAGCAGTAGATGTTAAAGTCAAAGGAAAATCACTTGGCGATGAAAATTGTACATATACCTCAAGATAGGGTGATCCACTAGCAAGATGAGTCTCCACCATTGCCTCCAAGCTCCGAGAACCTTTGATGTCGAATGAGTCATATCTCACGGGATCAACCGAAGCACAAAATATATACTTAATAGACTAAACTTTCATTGACGTTGTTCCGAAGATTTTACGCTTAATTCTTTTGTGAAATCTGTCAAATCTATGTTCTGGTTAAAAACCAGTCGCGCTGTGTTCTCTGATAAAAAAATAACAACGTTTTCGGTGTCACAAAACTCACCATCATAGTAAACAACAACACTAATACGTTCACTCATCTTCAGTTTCTATTTTACTTTTACCTCAATTTTTATTATGCAAACTGAGAATGAAATTTAGCTCATTTATAATCTAAGGACAATTAGGAATTACTGTAGCAAAAGAGCGTTCACGTGGGAGCTTATTTCAGTACTCTTGCTGACAGTGCATCCTGCTTGAAGCATTTTGGTCACTATGTGTTCAGAAACGTCTTCTCAAAATTATTTTAACAAATAGTACTGTAAAAAAATAATTTTTTATTGCTGATATATTTTTTTCAAAACCCTAAACTAAAACTATTTTAATTAATTAACCCTAAAATCTAGTTAATTTTCCCATAAAACTCTAAACTTTAAGACCCTAAAAACCCTAAACCATAACCTTAAAACCCTAAAAACCCATACTATAATCCTAAAAACAACTAAAAACCCTATCGGGGGAAAATGACAAAAACGCGTCTCTGAAGGAGCGTTTTTGTCACATCAGCAAAACGCGTCCTTAAGGACGTGATTTGTGCTGATGAGGCAAAAAATGCTTCATCGGGGACGCGTTTTCTTGCTGCATCCCTTGAAAACGCGCTGACGTGAACGTATTTTCAGAAGAAATGACTCTTTCCGATAAATAATTAAAAAATAAATCTTTTTCCATAAATTTTATAAAAAAAATAGTATTTTCTAATAATTTACCTAAGATAATGTCGTTGAGAAAAAGAAAAAGGAAGTGAAAAAATTGGGTTTAGGGAAAATTATGCATTAAACCTTTTCAATACAAATACAAATACAAAGACGATTGTCCGATTCTTTCCCTTATTCCACAAAAATCCCTTTCCCCTTTAAAAATCAAAACAAACCAACCTTGGAGCAAAACAAATGCAACCATGAAGCACAAAAACAAAGGTAAAGTTTACCTCCCCTCCCCTCCCTCCCTTCTCCGCCGTCGCCGTCTCCATCGCCTTTGCCGTCTTCGTCTGGCAATGACTATCTTTCGATTCTGAAGCTTCTCCCAGCCGCTATTTTAGCTCTAGCTTCACTCCTTAACGTCGAAGACAAAGAAGTTTTAGCTTACATGATAACCAGGTCCCTCAAAACGACCACCACCGTCGCCGCTGGCGCCATCTCCGCCTCCAACAACCCTTCTTTGACCTCTCAAGATTTCCCCTCTTCTAAGAAAGCATCTCCCAAGAAGCCGCCACCGCCAACCGTCTCCAAACTGACCCAAAACCGTGGCGCTTCCACCCACAAACCACCTGTTTTCGACTGCGATTGTTTCGACTGCTACACGAGCTACTGGTTTCGTTGGGATTCTTCGCCTAACCTTGAGCTTATCCATCAAATTATTGAAGCTTTCGAAGATCATTTAACCAAAGGGGAATCCCAGAAGCTTTCCAGGAAAAACGCCCGCCCCAAACGAAGGGACTGTAACAGAAGAACCGCTACGCCGGTATCCGGTAGCCCGGTTCAGCCCGACAACGAGGTTTCCGGCTTGGAGAATCCTACCATGGAAGCAACCCTTTTTTCTGATGACGTCATTTCAATGGAGAAAGAAGAGGTGGATGAAGTGGAAGAAGTGACGGAAGTAGCGAAGGATGCTGACGGGGAAGTGCGGCCGGCGGCAACGGCGACGGTGACGAGTAACCACAAAGGTTTGGCTAGGAAAATGTTGCCGGACGTATTAGGATTATTTAATTCTCGTTTATGGCGTCTTTGGAATCCAAATGTATAAATATTTTTGGGGGAACTTTTCGAGACCTTAAAATTCAGAAATTTTTATTTATTATTATTATTATTATTATTTAATTCTTGTTTTAATGGCTTTTTATTTGTCTTAGGAACTAAGTTATAAGATTAGGTACTTTTCATAAAAGGTATCGGATAAGATTAGGATTGCTACTTTTTATTTTATTTTACATTTTGTATTTTAAATGAAGCATAAAAGACTAGGTTGTCAATTTTTCAACATTTAATTCAACTATCATTATTATTGTAATCTATTTATATAAACCTAAACATAATTTAAATTTAAATTTAAATGAATATAAGCTATTTTCAATATGAATATGGCACTAAAATACATGGTTTTTTTTTTTTTGTTTTCTTCCACCAGTTTAATATTTTCGTATTCTTAATTTGATTCACTAATGGCTTGTTTTATTTTAAATAAATTATAAAAATAGTCATTTCTGTTTATCTCTTGTTACATTTTAGTTCTGAAGTGGTTATTCTACTATTAAACTCCGTTATACGACATGTAGTAGTCCAAATAGATTATAAATATCAACTTGGATGTTTAGTTATTGAGATAAAAATAAAATTTTAATTAAATAAAATTTAATTTGAATTGTCACGTAAGATTGCCGTTAAAAAAGTAACAAAGTTTTATGATAGAATGACCATTTCATAATAAAATAATAACGTAAGTGATTAAAACATAATATTTTAAATATAAGTAGTTAAGATGTAATTTGAGGCAAACAAAATAGACTGTATTTATAGCTTATGAAAATCCTTGTTTGAATGCACCCAATAAAGTTGAGTAATGATTGTTTAGTGAGTAATATTTTTAGTTGACAATCATTAGTATATGACAACAAATTCAGCTCAATCTAAGTCCAAATCTAATAATAGATAGCTCCCAACAGAATATGCTTAATTTAGTAGAAATATGAGGATATCTTATAGGAGAAAATGTGTCCAAAAATGTAATTCAACCATACTTTCAGTTTCCTTTTGGGTGCAATGAGGGAAAGAAAGGTTATGCTACTCCAACTCACTTCTATATATAGGATACATATATATATATATGAAGAATCCTTGAAATACAAATGCCCAACAGACTACTTCAAGTTGAGCAATAGATTAGCATATTTCAACTACTGAAAGTATATTAAATCTATCACCAACAAAAGAATGATTTCTCACATTAACTTCAATAACAATCAACTCCTCGCCAGGATTGAAGTCATGTCACATCAAACAACACTGCTGGGATTTTTGCTTTTACTTTCTTAACTAAAAATAAATAAGGATTGAAATGCATTAGTTCCACAATTACTATGACTCTTTCATTTTTCTTTTTAACTACTTGAGCTTAACATCATACTATGGGTATAGGGATATGACCCTCCAAATATATGAAAAAACATACATGTATCTAGCACTTATACCGAGTCTGACTAGCACAAGTTCCCATTGCCTTACCAACAAGGTCATACCCTCCCTTGGCAGGCCCTGAGCCTGATATCAGAACTTACCCTATATTGTTGCTAATGCAGCTGGCTCCAGATTAGACATGACAAAAGAATATGATTAGTAATCAAAATATTACCATCCGACTGAAAGTGAAAAAGGAAGCGGGTCCATTGAGATGAACGGCAATGAAACTGACTGCACAACCAATTTTGATTCATGAGATGCTGAGCAAATAATGGTTACAAAGATCGAAAAAGAGAGCCAAAGTAGTTGGCTCAAGTGCTTGTTTGTGGCAAGCAGGAACAGGGGACAAATTTGCAAATAGTTTCCAGTGAACATAAATTTCCAAAGAGAAATCATCAGCTAGCTTTTGGCACTAGTAAATCAAATTATAGAAATAAAATATCAAAGTAGCATTGAGCAATTTTATTTCTAGTCTTTAGCTCTTTGTCTCTTTTAATGTTTTTAACATGAAGAGTTTAATTGAAATTAGATGCATTGAATGCATGATGTTGGCAGTTGAGTTACTTGGACTCAGGTGTAAGTGTTGGAATTGGGTTTTTTTCCTACATGAGTATGTTCAGTTTTTTTCTAAGCTTTTCGATGTATTTGAAGGGTCATTAGAGGGTCTTTTCTCCTTATCCATGTCTGAATATAAGTCGGAAACTGGTACTTCAAGAAAGCTGAAAGTTGAAGTACCATGGTTTGTGGGTCATTGAAGGATTTATCTCCATATATAAGTTCAAATAAAAGTTGGAAACATGAACTCGAAGCAAAATGAAGGGCTGGAGCAACATGGATATACAGGTCATTGCAGGGTCTTATCTCCATACCTATGTCCAGATATAAGTCAGAAACAAGTACTTGAAGCAAAATGAAGAGTCAAAGAAACATAGATTAGCAGTATTGGGTACATGGTTAGACAAAACAGGCAGCTCTAGCTCCTATAAGTCATGTAAAAGTGAGAGAAATTAGAAGAAGAAGGGAAAAAAAAAAACCTAACGAAGGAAACTAGAAACCGGAACAATTAAAAGCCCTTGTTTGGAGGAGTAGTAACGTTGTAATACACCTTTTAAGTACGCCAGTTACTTATTGAAATGGTAAATTCTAATACAAAAAATTTTCCTCCCTCTAATATTTATGTTTCCAAGAGTGTTCTTCCTCCAAAAAATAAAACTACAATTATGTTTTTTCCCTCTTTACTCCTAGCATTATTTTCAACTAATATGTTTTTTCTTCTTTAATTTTTTAAAAATTATATAATTTAAAAACATTTATAAAGTATTTAAAAGAAGTAACAATAACTTTCAAATTTTTTCCAAATATATTATTCCTATAAAATTACATGCCAAATTTTGTTTGAGTTTTAATTTTATAAAATCATTTAAAATATTATTTGAATTAAAATTTTTCATAGGCACATAAAAAATTATAAAACTTTAGCATGTAGTTTTATAAAATAATATATTTGGTATTTCATTTCTGAAAAATAAAAATTAAGACTACTCATAGAAGGAAAAAATAATTAAGTTATTAGGTTTTTCCCTTCATTTAGGATAAAAGTGATATTTCATACACTTGTTCAACATTTTCTCTATCAAACAGTGAAGTATATTAGTACTGATGTCATTACAACTATTTTAGTACTTATGTGCTAAATAAACTTTTCTTCACGTTATTACACTAACCAGCCAAACAAAACGTAATTGTTCTCCTTGTACTATAACAAAATTTGACCACAAAAGCTTGAAGGCATGTCTCAACCTTAGATTCTTTTGAGCTTTTAAGCCATGTATAGAAGTCCAGGACAAACCGAGCATGAAAAACCAAATAGAAAGTCATTATGCTCTCTATTGATCAAAAACATGGGTTGTCTCTTGATTGCTTACCAAATAGAAAGCCAGAATCGATGGCACACTTACTGTTTATCTACATTTGCTCGATCAATGACATTACAAGTGTGTGGCGGCAATTCACGAGTTCTACAATCTACAGAAGAAGCAAAAAGATCATAAGGACATACCACAATTCAATTAGTTGAGGGCCAATCATTGCGCAGAATCAACATCACTGACCACAGATCCAACAGCATTGATTTATACTGATTCACCACTGCGCCACCTGCTTGACACTATCTATTTGACTGATTCTCCTTTGTTTAGGAAAGAGAGAACCTACAGACCCACCTTTGGTAAGGTTCAGTAAAAATATAACCATGACAATATATCCACCATGAATTCACATTGCAGTAGGGTATATACACTCGGTCTCAATGATAAAATATAATAAGTCAACAAGGAATAAATGAACCTTTTAGTTTCTTCCAAGCTGTCAGTTTTATCATGTTTGAGACCGTAAATTATCACAACAGTTCGTATTCTAGCTTCATGTTGGATAAGTGAAACAGGAAAGCACGAAATTTCACCTGACCCTACACTTGTACTATATTATCATTTTTCAACACGGATGCCTAACATGCCATTTTGTTTCTGTCAGACCCATTTTTCATTTCCCAAGCATTTTATTTTGTCTGTATGTAATTGTTCTTATGCATGACCATATCACACACGACATAAGACTCCCAGTAAGAAGGACGAAAAGGAAAACTAAAAAGAAGGAAAATTATGAATTAGTTAACCCACTGAACTAGTGGCTGAAAACTTTCAAATTTGGTTTAAAACCTAGAATCACTAAAGCTGCAGTAACACACACAGTAACTTTATAGTCTTACAAAGATGGATATGTAGATAACTATGCAGGAATTTCCATCACCACCTAGAACCAAGTCATATTGTAATTCCTATGTTACTCAAACTCAGGTGGGAGTCTCGAGTATGGGAATGTGTTCAACACGTATATGTTCAACTTTTTGAAATGTACTTTTATTGGGAGGGTCATCTGCATACCAATGTCCTAAAATGTATAGGACATCTCGGATGCAGGTACTTCAAGAAAAATGAAGAATCAGAACATGTAAAAGTATTCAACATTGACTACCCTCTATTGTTCTTATCAGCCACATTCGACTAGTTAATATCTTCAACTTAACATCTCAGTGATTAAATAGTTGCTATAATAGCATAATAAAGAGGAGCTACATTAAACTCACAATTTCTACATTTCTTGAAAAGTTAATTAGATATTTTTTCCATCATGATAACGGTTACATCCATTGCTACTAAATAGCAATCAATTTATTTCCTATCCCGAGTTTGCAATAGATCTAGCAGAAATTTAAATGCTTCATCACATTCTCCCTTTTGTACAACAAAAACAAGAATATCTATCCATAGACGAGCTTTGCTAAATTAGAGACTTTAGATGTGGAACTTTTACTAGAAAGGATTTCAAATATATTGTTTTCACAGTTGTTAATTAAAGCTTTAGCAAAGATCCACCAGCACCATCTATTATGATCTATGTTACTCAGACTCAGGTGTGAGTGTCGAATATGGGTATGTATCTAAAACAGGTATAATTAGATTTTCCTAAGCTTTTCCATATATTTGGAGAATCTGTGGAGCCCATCCATGTGTCAAACATAAGTGTCAGGCAGTTTTACTTCAAGAAAAATCGAGTCCAAGCAACATAGTCTATCATATTTGTAGTCATTCATGAAATATGGCTTTATTACCTTTGTGCCGCGTTTTCAGCTCAGTCATATTCACAAAGTTGCTAGCAAGACATTTTCATGGACAACAGTAACGAACTTGATGAGGCCTGCAGAAAATACATATTATAGAGAAATGCTAATGTCAATGAATAATATCTGAGACTCGCTAAGAATGCAAGTAACTTCAAGATTCCATGGAAGCAATACTACGAAGTACTGAGATAACAGGCCATGAACTTTTGCTAATGTTCATTAATTGGCAGCAGTCAAGTAGATAGCAGACAATTTCTTAGCAGTCACTGTAAAGATGTAAAATCTGATTGAGGGTTTATTCGTATACAGTGGCAAATTGACAACATACTAAATGCAACTAGATTTATGAATGTATGTGAAGAGTTAGACTTTAGTCACAACTGTGGTTATAAGCTAACTCAATGCTTTCCATGTTCCAAACTGGCAAAATTAAATAGAACATTGGTTGAAAAATTAAAATTTCTTTAAATTCAACTTCAACATTATTGTTATGTTTTGAGTATTAAGATGTTTATTTGAGTAAATTATCATTTATTCTTATCCATCACACAATGGCTACTCAGTTGGAATACCCCACACAAAAGCAGACCAACCAAGGAGCATCGGCAGACTTAACTTTTGTGTCCATAATGAGAAAAGATCTTCTATTGTCATATCCTTTGAACCGACTGAAATCTGACCAATTAGTCTCCAAAGCCCCCACTAGTAAAACCAGTTTCTTTCACCAAATACAAATTAAATCATTTATTGTAATAATAATAGTCAATCGTCAACATCCTAAGCAAAAGTTGAATGCAGATTTACATGTTGGAAAGGGCGGTAACATATAACGTGGCACACTTCAAAACAATGATCTGAAATAGTTGAACGTGGTGATTAATTGCATCTTAACATACAGATTTAATGGACATGTGAGTGATTCATATGTGCCACCATAAGAAAGATTTTCAAGTGTAGCAATCTGTGACAAATCGTGCAAAAATAACTATAAAAAAAAGGTGACAATCAAAAGAAAGAAAGGAAGAAGTCAAAACTCCTAATACCCACCATGCACATAAACATGAGTGGATGGCTCATAAACAGTGGAGAAGCCAGGGGGCTGGCAGTGGCCTTGGCCCCCCCCCCCTAAAATTTTCCAGCCCCTTCATAATTTATAAAATTTTAAATTAGTGATGGTAAAATTGCACTTTGTCCCCCCAAATAATAAAAATTTGATTTAATCCTTTAAAAATTATAAAAATATAGGCTATTAAAAATCAAAATATACAATTTAATTCTAACCCCCCCCTCCAAAAAAATTTTTTTCTCGCTTCGCCCCTGCTCATAAAGAATTTCGAGCTCCAGGACTAAAGGACCCACCTTTCCATTAGGCTACCTGATGTGATCTTGACAAATAATAGCCAACCCAAATCTTGTAATGATTTCTGTGTTTCTCTCCAGCCATCTTTATCTCAGAAGATAAAAGGCACCAAGGACCTAATTTATCTCACATTCATAAACAATTCAACATCAAATTGTTAAGTAGATCAAACTCCACTCACCATCTACAACAAGTGACCGAATTTGGTATCCTGAAGAGAGCAGAGATGAAGGTATACACTTTTCACTTATGGCAGGTCAAAGTGATGTTCAATTCTATGGGTTGATTTTTTTTTTTTTCTCTTGGATGCAGTTACTAGGTTGGATGCACCGTAAGTTCCGCCAGAATAGCAGTGAACCGCTCAAGGATTTTGCCGTTGGTAAGTGTCATCTTGCAATGTAACTTTTTTATGAAGACATTTATATGAGAGATGTAAGTTAAGTGGCATTCTTTAATGACTGATTTTACATGTCCACAAGAGCCTTCAAAACATGAATCCTAAAGAAATCCGAACATCATAGTCTTCATGTTGCTCACTTTGATATTGAATAGGACTCAAGATGAACCAAAGCAAACTCTATAATGATAAATACGTAGAAATGGAATAAATATAAAGCTTTTTTTCCCTTCTAACTCAATCTTATCATGGTTCAGAAAAATATTCAATGTTGTCATTGCTGAAATGTTAAGCTAGAACTTATTTTCCATCTAACCTCACCATCATCCAAAATTTTCTATTTTAACATATTCTTGTAATTGTCTTACAGGGCAGCCATCATTGGATGACCAACAATTCTACTCAAAGCCATACTATGGCACCATGCCTTTCAGGCAACCCCAGAGTCATCTTCGGAAGTCTTTTGCTGGTATAGAATCAGCACAGGTAGAAGAAGACTATGAAGAAGAATCATCATCAGCAATATCTGAGCTATTCCATGGCTTTCTTGCAATTGGTACCCTTGGTTCAGACCCAAACATTCCCGACCCATCAACACCAACATTTACTATTTCTGTAGAAAACATAACTGAAAAAGAAACAGACGTAACAGAGAATGAGCTGAAGCTCATTAATTATGAGTTGGAGAGGGTTCTAGGAGCTGAAGCAAAAGAAGAAGGCTGCAACGACTCATCTGGAAGAAACAGTCATGTCAGCACTGGAAGAAGCAGTCACGTAAGCACTGGAAGAAGCAGCCATGGCAGCACAATTACACTTAGTAGAAAGTCAATCGAAGATTTAGATTCCAATGGGAATGGCAATACAGTTTGTCCACTCCAAGGTTATCTTTTTGGCTCAGCAATTGAATTGTCAGAAACAACTACAGTAGCGAAAAAGGAACACAGGACCTCACTTGGAGAGCTGTTTCAGAGGACTAAAATAACAGAGGAGAGTTTTGGGAGTAAATATGACAGGGAGGAGAAGCGAATGGAGAAGGAAGGAGATAAATCTGCAGTGCACATCATGAAAAAAATCTTGAAGAAAAAAATGCTCAATGCATCTAAGAGCTCTACTGCAGCTACTGGTGGAAATATCGATTCTGCCTCAGCAGAAACGAAACTGCACAAGGTATGCTGAAACCAAAAAGAAAAAAGAAAAAAAAAGAACTCAACCAAGATAAGGACCAATTTGAATGGTCTGCATATCAAATATGCATTCACGATAGTTCCTATTCTTTTTTCTTTCTTCTGTTGCTTTTTTGTCTATATCTTCTTTATTTCAAGATTTACAAATAATTAAAAAATGACCATTGGTTTGAGTTTTAATCAATGCGCTTAAGATTAATATTATAGACAAGGTCAAGTTCCCTAATTCCCAGAATTGTGGCATGTAGATTTTACACAAGTTCCACAGAAAAGTTCATCCTGAAAGCTCAGCAGCCACATATAAGCATGACAAGCCCCAGAAGAATGAGAACAAGAAAGGCATTGGTTATAATGGAGGTCAAGAGAATGGCGGTCCGATCCTTGCGGCGGAAGACGTAGTGATATTTCCTCAAAGAGCCCTTTCGAAGGACATGCGACGTTACAATAGCCAAGCAAATCCATCTCAATTCACACTTAGCTGCAATGATTCGAACGGGAACAGGGAGTGCTGGATCAAAACAGATGCAGACTGTAAGTATACAAGCATTTAACATTTTCAGTATCCATAAGAAACCCTGTTCATGGACTGCCTATAATTCATTGTTGAAATCTCATACTTGTCTAATTTTGTTATTTGTTTCTTGATTTCTCTCTAAGAATATTTGTTTTTTTTTTTTTTTTTTTTTTTTTCTGATAGTTACTTTCCATAATAGAGATCCTAATATGGATGCCTCTAGCCATGCAATAAAAACCTAGTGGCGACTTATAGCCCTAATGTCTTTTTATCCTTCTAGCATAATGACCCTACAGTAAGCATAGTGTCAGTCGATGAGTCGTGACATTTTTTAGCACATGGTGGAATTGAATACCAAAAAGGCATATGCTTAAGTCGATTGTTTGCAACTGTTGCACATATATACCGGTGTGTGACTATTTCGAGTTATCAAAATAGATTCCTAATTCGTAAAATGGTTTGTGTTCGCAGATCTGGTGTTGGAGCTCTAAAAGGCAGAAGCAAACTTCATAATGCGGTTTCCCAATTATCATTCCCAGTTACTAAGAAAGAAAATGAATGAAGTTTCCCTGTGTTTGTGAGATTCTCTATTATTATTAGTAGTAGTAGTAATTATTGAACTGGTGTTTCCGAGTGGCTATTTTACAAAACAGCTTGAAATAAACAAATAAAGGAGGCCCTCCTCCAGCAACCTATATGTGAGAATGCTTAATGTAAAATTGTAAGACATTTATCATTTTCCTTCCAAACAATATCTCAATTACTATTGAAGTTAAGTTAATACGAATTCTCTGTATTATATAAGATAAACCGGATATCCTTGAAGCAACTTGGCTGCTCCAAACTCACTAGGATCTTAGTAATTTTCTATATAAGATAAACCGGATACCCTTGAAGCAACTTGGCTGCTCCAAACTCACTAGGATCTTAGTAATTTTCTTACTTATCCCAAAACTTTACAATTTGATCCTATTTTATTCCGGCTCCTAATATAAATTTCTTGGCGGCGCCTCCAACAGAAGATTCTTGGACACCTTACCTTGAAGCAAAACACATCATCTAACAGCAGACGACCAGAAATCTACAAACAAACGTGAACCAGGCTACTTTTTTTTTTTTTTTTTTCTTTTTTCCTCATAACATTTCCTACATGAATTACTGCAAATTCAACCAATCCAAAAATAGTGGTGGGAAATAATTCAGCAAGAGTAGTCAGAAACAAAAATTCCTTTTTTCCTTTTGCTTTTACGATAATATAAGAAAATAAAAAATTGTGGGTTCCAGAAAAAATAGAAGGAAAAATAAAACATAGCCTCACAAAAAACGTATATGCCATTTAGTTGGCATTAAGTCAAGTTTTAATGGCCAAGAAATGGGAATTTTAGAAATAAAGAAAGACAAGGAGAAACAAACAGAGGGCAAACCACACAAGTCTTTGCAATTATAAGTTTATCAGCAATGGCGACTGCCAGCCTAATGAAATTCATTGAAAACGCCAACTAGAAACAGCCGAGGAAGGAAAATTTTGCATGTAAGAAAAGAAAGAAAGGGTTCACATTCTATGTAAAGTGGGATTTCTATGCAATTGCTGGAACATTGCATGAAAGGAAAAGGTGGGTTACCTGGAAAGAAAGGATTGAGTGGCCATTGTTTCTGGTTCGCTTCCTTCTATGTCTTGTTTCCTTATTGTTTGTTTTCCATGAATTGAAAGTCTCCTGGAAGCTTTCCTTTGTCACAGAGAAGATGAAAAAAGGCTAGTTCTTTGCTACAGCTCCCCATTAAAATATAATAAAAAATCTGCATTATGATAAAAATAGTAAGAATTTATATGATCAAGGAATATCACTAGGCGAGGATCTATTTACACTAGTGTTTTAGTTTACACCTTTTCGGATTTGTAAAAGATTCAATTATCATATTTTATATTAGTTACTTCAAGTATACTTATACAAACAGATATAAAAGGGAGTAGTTTTACATATCCTTGAATTTGATAGCCAAAGTCCATTTTAGTATTCTATTTGTTTTTTTTTTTTACTTTGATTGTTGAACTTAACAACTAATTTTATTTTGGTGCCTGCAATTGGAATCTGTCAAGATTTGAAGATATAACCAATGTTACTGGAACATGACTGGATCGAATGGGCCAAAAACTGATCGATATAACAGCCTAAATAAAAGGGTTGAACCGATTGACTCAAAAGCTGCTTGAAATTTGTAAAAATTAAAAATTGAGACAAAAATAGACAGTTGAACCAGTTAAATATTTTTATTTTTTAAAATTTTAATGAAATTTTAATTATTTATTTAATAATTTTTAGTTTGGCGATCGAATCGATAGAACTAATTGCATCGAGAATCGGTGGGTGGACTATTCATGTAACACCTTATACCCAACTCGATCGTTGGGTTCGAGTTATAAGGTGCCACATTCATCGCCAGAGCTACTATGATCAAATTACGAATTACAAATTATAAGTAGACAATACAATAAACAATCATTCTCGAGTCTTATACGAGCTTACGAAAGCTTTAAAGTTAAATCGAGATCGATTTAGGACTGAATTGTAAAAAATTCAAATTACAGGATTGATATCGTAACATGAGGGAGTTCCTGGTCGCGATGTGACTTATTGTTTTGGTCTCGTCGGGACGACAAGGTTTCTCGTCTCGCCATGACATTGTAGGTCATTTCTCGTCGCGACGTCACATATTATTTCTACAATTTTGATGAATTACTAACCTGCAATGTTACCAATTCAATTCTAAACATATTCCATTCATCAACAACAATATAGGCAACATACTAACATTAATTTATGCACTCAAATATCTTATTAATCGTAAACCTAATAATCAATGAAATTCATTCAAAACTTATACTTTCAAACTTATAAACTAAGATTATCACTTTTACCTAATGTCTTTCACCTTAAACATGTTCACATATTTGTATATACATACTCATTTTTCATAATATTTATACTACCATATTTAAGCATATGTCAAGTCATTTGATTAGTTCAATTATACATTGCATTCAAGGCATCATCTTATCTTTCATACCTTAATTAAACTATGGAAATTACGCATATATATATATATATATATATAACATGTTTAAGACATCAAATTCAACATGACTTAACATATTAGGTACAAGCCAAGTTAAGAACAAAAATAGAAAATGAAAAAACATTGTTGAGTCTAAGATCGTTGATTGGATGCTGAAGTCGATGCTCGAAATCTCGAATTAAACTTAACTTACACATGAAAAACAAACAATACACTGAGAAAAACGCCCAGTGGTAAATTTATGATTCAAGATAACATAAAAAAGGTTATGTAATGCACAAATCTAAATCATGTTCAATTCGTATTCATTCTCACGTCATTTATATCAACACTTCAATTCCAAATAATCATTCTTACACTAGTTTTATTCACCTACTCAAGTGTGTATTCATATTAGCTTAGTTTACCATATAGCCTATTCATATTCATTTGAAAAATAAGTATTAAATAATTTAGCATACACTACACATTCATATGTGCTCAATTTCATGTATCCTTTCCACATTTTCCGAGTCCATAAGCATTAGTATTATTCAAATAACCCTCGGGGCTAATTTTCAACTTAATTCGCATAATATCATATTTCACATTTCCGATACATTTCATTCATTACCATTTAACCAATTCTTGAATTTTTAACTCTATTAACTAGATACGGACTCAGTATGGATATATGGATCCATCACCCCGGGTTGTCCGACAATGATGGTGCTATAATGATATATAATATCATCCCGAATTGTCCGATAATAATGGTTTTGTCAACTGAATCAATCTGTCACCCCGGGTTACCCGAAAACGATGACTCAAAACATAATATCTATCACCTCGAATTGCTTGACAATGATTTTTTACTCAGCACTCTAACCCTATGGCATGCCAACTATATCTTACACGGTCCGAACAACTAATAGGGTATTCCATTTTCGATTCATTATATACAGTTCAATTTACAATTCAATAATCACAAATCAATCAACATATCACAATTCAATAACTTATATAACATATTTCAACACAATTTCATGCCAATTATCAAATACCAAGTAAATTCTAAGTTTTTTAATTTATTCAATTTGGTCCCTATCTCGAAAATTAATCTCAAACACATCAAATTAGTTCAAGTAATCCTAAATAAATCACCTCAAATAATTGTATAAAATTACATGAAAATGAAGCAATTAAATTGGTCCTAAATCATACAAATACAAACCGAAAATTCTAAGCTATTTTTCGACAATTTTGGATTTTCCTTTCCCTCTCGGCGAATCCAAGTCGACGTTAGCTACGGATTAACATAAAACATATAAAACTATCAATAATCAACCAATTCCCAATCAATTGTCAATTTACAAAAACTTTACAATTTATTCAACTTAGTCCCTAAAACCGGGACTAACATAAATTTCAATTTAAAGCTCCAAATAGAAATCCAATTTCACTAATATCCATTAGGGACCTCCTATTTCTTATTTATAAAATCAATTTTACATTTTATTTACTTTGGTCCCTAATGTATGGAACTATCAATTAAGCTTTACAATTTAGTCCTTTTCACATCTAAGCTTAAAATGTATCAATTTAACACCAAAAACTTCAAGAAATCAACAATTTTACAAATTGATGCATGGTCTAGCTAAATCAAGCTCTCATGACTTCAAATCTATAAAATTACAAGAAAAGAACTAAATTGTACTAACCAATATTTGGTCAAAAGCTTCAATGTAACACCCTATACCCGACCCGAATGATGGGTCTGGTTACAAAATGTCTTATCATCTCTGAAAAACTATGAACAATTTACAACTAAATTGAACGATTAATGTGACTAAAACAACCAAATATGCCTTCTTTAATCATACTTAACTTAGTTCACATATTATCAGTAACATCTTAAAATGTTTAATTAGCTGACCTGCTAAATGAAAATACAACTATAAATTTCAACTTTAAAAATCTTAACAGGTAGACTTATGAAAAATTAACAATAATAGCTTTAATATTATGGATTTAAACAATGACGTTGAATGGTTTTATTGTGGATTCAAATGTTCAACCCATAAGCTAATTTTCTTTGGGCTGGAATTATTTTGGGTGAAGTTTTATTATCTGTAATGACCATGGTTTGATTTTGAGTTGAATATTGTTTCATTCGATTTGTGATTATTTTTAATGCATGCATGCAAACTCTAGACATAGATGACTGTGTAGCATGTTATTAGATCTGATTTAATTCTAAAAAGATTAATTAGATATGATTATAATCAGTTGATACAGGCAAGTATTTGAAAGAATATTTGTAGCACTCTAGACATAGAAGTTGCAATCTGTACAGGGAAAGGGAGAAAAATCTGGATATCATTCTTGAGTTCTGTAGACATACAAAAACTCAGAATGATAGCTCAAAGTTTGGCTTTCGAAAGAATCAGACTGCAGTAGTGATTCCTTGAGCAGTAGAATGGTCAAGATTTTTCCATGGCATTATTATGTTATAGAATTAAACCCAAGTAATGCCAACCTTTATCATTCAACAATACAAACTCTTTCCCACTTATTCTTTGAGAATTGCCACAACATTTTAATTGCCCTCGCATATTTTTATTCATAATTGATTTTCTTAATCATGCATTATATTTTTTTATCAATTAATCACCTATTCCTTTCGTTCAGTTTAATTAATTAGTTTCATAGTAATAGCTTAACCAATTATTTTAGTCAAATCTGATCCCTGTGGAGACGATACTCAATCATCACTTTATTATTGATTTGATGTGTATACTTGCACATTCGCATTACTCATTCACACGCGACACTAACCTAGGGCCTATAAATCTAATTACTCAAAATTTTTTAAAGGATTTTTCCCCCTCTATTAGGTTTTCATACTTTTAGTTTTTATGTTTTTATTTTATAAGTTTTTACTTTCAGTTTATTCTTGTTCTTATTCCGTTCATTCGGTTGATTCAAACTATGGATCACTTAGACTCTGTCAAGGATTGCACTTCAAGTATTCAATACGATCTTTAAAATCTTTCTATTTCTCCTTAATTGATTTTCAGTATTTATATGTTTCAATTCAAATTTATGATGATGTTTGATAGATCTATGAATAACTAAACCCTTAGGGAGATTAACAAGCGGATGTGGGATTAGTTGACAATTAATAGGGCTTCTTAGCGGATCAATTGATTTGGGAAAAGATGACTTAAACCCTAGGCTTGATGACCCTAGGAAGTTATCTAGGTAGAAAGGAATCTAAGAGGAGAAGTCAACTGGGCACCCCTTAGCCTGACCCGGTTTGACTTGTGACATCGAGAGATAAGTAGTGCACTCATTAGGTTAGTAGAAGGCCGAAAGGCCTTGCTTGGTTAATGACTAGCTAATAAAATAGAACCCGAAATAGGGGTTAACTATGAACACTGAAGCAAGTTAGTCTTCTGCCTTTAGAATATGAGAAATCTATAATCTGTTTCTCTAGATATTTTATATTTTTTGCATTATTTTTGTTTTCACTTATTTTATGAATAATCGTAATATAATTTGGATTAAGTACTATTTAGACCTATTAGCATAGAAGTTAGTATTAATGTAATCAAGCCTCATTTGGGTACGATCCTCAGAATATTTTTGTGTTCGTTGTAACTTCTATATTACAACCTCACCTGTTTACTTGCGTACACCGCCTTAGTTCTTATATTTAGTTGCAGTATTCTCACTTCTGACGTTAGTACATCGGGAGGCGGTCAAGCATCAGATGTGATATCAACCTGTGTATTGAGTTCTTTTACGATGTTTCATCGGGTAATATAAAAGATATTAAATGTGAAATTATGATATTGATAATGGTAAATGATGAACTGAAATTTAGTATGTGAAGTGTGTTGGTTTGAACTTGGAATATTTCCATTTGAGAATTATGAGTGTGATTATATATCAAATCTCACCTTGTTGATGTTGTTGTGTTATGCCATGATAGGTGAAATTGTTTTGCATAAGGATTTGTATATGTTAAATGATTAAGGTAAGTTAATTATTTATATTGTATGAGTTTACTAAGTATTAGTAATACTTACTGTCGTTACTACTTTCTCTGTAGATTTTGGATATAGGAAACATGTCTGTAATAGGCCCATTTTGCCCAGTCCGTTAGAAATCCATCAGAATAAAAAATAAATAAAAAAGCAAAAATAAAATAAACAGTCCATTTGCAGTCCATTTACAAAACCAATTAACAGCAACCCAGTTACAAACCAAACTACGCGTGACCCATGACACCCTCAGACCCAATCTTAGCCTAATCCAAATACACGTGGCCAAAAAGGGCCCAATACCCAAACAAAATCAGAAACTTAGGGTTTCCTAGAAACCTCGCGACGCAAGCAGCCCCGACACCAGTCTATCCTCGCGTCGCAATCAACTCGCAAATGGTGCTCCGTCGCTTGTCTCCTCGCCACTCACCTGCACAGAAAAGGAAAAGACACAACAAAATGGAAAAAAAAGAGAAAAATTAGCAAGGCAGATTTTGTTTCTTTCTTTTTTTTTTTGCGATTTATTTCGGGTCTATATAAACTCCAAAAGCAACCTATAAAAAAGGATAAATACGAATACACACAGAGAATACGAAAATATTCACAAAATACAGAGAAATAAAATACGAAAACTTGGTTACAGAGGTGATTTTCTCCGTTATTTCATTCTGTTTTTATTTTATTTTTTATTTTTTACCTATGCAATTTTTATATGAATACTATTTTTTTAAATAATAATAATAAGGGTGCGAGTTTACCTTTCGATGACGCTGAAAAACTGAGGTTTTAGCCTCCCGCCGCCGTCTCGCGATGGCGTGTGGCGCATGGGGCGTGTGGCCCAGGAGCCCGATGATTGAACACCGGACAGAGGAGAGGAGGGTTTGAGAGTGTTTTTTGGAATTTTTTTTTTTTAAAACGGAGCTCAAATGATTTTTTTGGGTTAAACTTAAATTATATAGGCTGATGGTAGAATATCAAATTTAGCCCTTAAAGTTCACACATTCTATTAACTTGGTCCTAATTTAACAAATTTATCTCGTAACATTTGTGGAAATGTTGAGACTGAATTAGTTGGATTTTTTAGAATTAAGGCCTAAATGACAAAATATATAAATATTAGAGGCTAAATTTGTTATATACTAATAAAAAATGTGTGCAATTGATGGAAGACATTAACATCGTGATTGTCCTTAATTGCTTACTTTCGAAATTGACAAAGATTAAATTGTTACAATTTTATTGGGAGGGATTAATTTTCTGAGTTTCAAAATTGAAAAAAAACTTGAGAGATTTTTTTTTATTTAAAAAAAGTAATTTAAAGTGGATGAATTCAAGTGATTCGGGTTATCCCTACTTGCAAATGAATTTTTGTATAGAAATAATTGTTTTTGTAGATATTATAAATTAAAGGAAAAAGAGAAAGATAAAAAGAAGAAGAAGAAGAAGAAGAAGAAGAAGATATTTAAGATGTCAAAAAAGGAATTTGGAGACAATTTTTGGTCATATGTTTAGAATTTTAATTAATACAAGTGGGGAATGTTGATTGGTAAACACCAAATTAAAGAGGAGCAATAAGCATAGGTTGAGTGTGATCTCCCTTTGTTATGTAGCTTAATTTTTTTAATATTTGGTAAATAAGGTCAAAGTTGAGACCGATAAGATAGGAAGCAAAGGCTGCCCATTCATTTGAGTTTTGCTTTTCCTCACGGAACACAACTATCCAGTCTAGTCCTCCAATCAAACGCCCCTTTTATTAACTGTCTCAACTTTATCCATTTGCCTTGTTTTTAGCAAAACAATGTCTACTTTACTTCCTGATTTCCCAAATCTTTCTTAATTTTTCTTTGGATTTTCATTTTCGGGTTTTACAAATAGATTTCGTCTTCCAATTTTCCCTAGAAAAAGAAATAAAAAAATGATGCCAAGTGAACAGCAAAGTCATGATCAACATCGGGATCCGTTATCGTGTGTTATTTACGAGCTGTCGGCGCTGGTCCTGAATCTCCTCCGATCGCCACCGACGCCGGTTCCGACTAAGATATCGGCGGTGGGATTCGCTTGGCTGATGCTAGGGATATCGGTTTCTTTAATGCTTTGTGGATCAGTGACTTTCTTTGTAGGGTTCATGCTGATGCCCTGGGTTCTTGGTCTGCTCATGTTCTTTTACGTTGCTGGGATTGTTTCAACGATTTCGATGTTGGGCCGTTCGATTCTTTGTTATGCCATGGCACCTCCCTCACCGGCAAAAAGTATTACCGGTAATTTCTTCATTCATTATTCTTTAAGAAATTAATATATTAATTGTTTTATATGGGTTGATTTTGAAAGCGTCAAACGACATGGAAGTGTTATGTTTTGCCTCAGAATTGGACAAGTGTGTCCTTAAAATCTGAAACTTCATCTGTGAACTCGCCATGTTTCTTACATGTGTCCTTTATATTTATCCCTTGAGTCAACTTAATAACGTCATTGTTATACGTACTTGTTCATACAAAGTTTGATGGGAGTTTTCTATTAAGATGTATTAGGATATGTTAATTCTTTTATGGACAAGTTCGCCCTTGATCAAAGTAGTTAACCTGGCGAGGTACCATGTGTTGCTTTACTTATTTGATTAGAAATGAAGAAGCAGTGTCATGTTTAAACCCTATTTGGCTGGCTAACCTTTTGAGCTTAGGATCTGATCTGATTCATGACAACAAATTGAGGTGGGGTTGAATAGGATGATATTTAATTATTTGAATATGATTTGACATCGCAGAATGGAAGCTTTTGTGGTGATTGATGAGAGAGAGGGGCATTGCTGCGTGAATTTACCAAAGTTTATGCAGGAGATGTGGATATATATTGCTGCTTTAATTAGTATTATACAACCAACCACTAAACATGTATTGGATTCATTTTGGTTTTCTATATTCAAATCGGATGGTTTGGAAGTAGCAAAAGCTGCTGTGTTTCTTCAATTTTTTTTTTAATATGTGGGTATACCAAGTTTTTATATCTCAATATGTATGTTGGCCGTATCTACATGAGATCAATTGAATTTAGTGTATAATTCAATACCAACAATGCTTGGATGGATAAGTGGGACAATGCGAGTGATTCTGGGTATGTACCCCTGTACATCGCTGCCTGGATGGGGACCCCTCCCTTTCTCCTCTTTTTAGGTTGAATTAGGTGAGTAGTTTTGATGTATTTGAAATCCATTTTATTTTTTTTTACAAAATTAATAGAAATAATTAATTTATTTTTAATAAAAAATATAAAATACAATTTAACTTCTCCATAATATTTTTACCCTTTTTATTTAGTTTTATATTTAAATGTTAAATTTGAATTGAATAAATATTAAATACACTAATAAATTAATAAAAATATGTATTTCAACATGGTAGGGGTAGGGATGACCTACCGTCCTGCTCACGTTCTATAAAATTTTTCTGCCTCCAGCTTGATTTCATCCACTAAATGATTTGTTTTATTATCTAAAAATTAATTAAATTTTTATAATTAAATTTATTTTGTTATATATATATTTTTAAAAAATACTTATTTTGAATTTGGGTGAATTAGAGTTTAATAAGTTATGAACTAAGTCTTACCTAAAGCAGGTCAAATCAATTATGTCAGGCAGATCACTTGCTTAAGGGTGAGTAAAATTTGATTTAATTTAAAAAAATAAAAGAAATTTTAAATTATAAGTTAATTAACTCGAGTTATTCGATTTTTTTTACTCAAATCAAATAAATAAATTGGTTTTTCAAGTTTGAGTCGATTGAATTTTACAATTTGAATAACTCGAATAACATATTGATGTAAATATCTATTTGTTTCTTACCAATTTAGAAAATAAATAAATTGGCATCTCTAAACAAAAATATAAAATTAAAAATTCCAAAATATTCTAAAGATATAAAAATTTAAAATTTAAAAATCCAAAACAATAATTTTAGGACATAAACAAATAAATTATTAGTTCAAATTTATCATATTAAAGTATCGTTTTTTTCCTCTTATTTTACTTTGAAAAAGTTTTTAAATATATATAGTTTCAAATTTATGTACTCTAATATGCAATTAATTATATTGTAACAATATTTAAATTTGACATTACACAAAAAAAAAAAACAAATTAAGTCAAATAATTTCACTCGATTCAATTCGACTCAAATTTCATTTCACTTGACTCAACTTAAAATTTTTAAATCAAATTAAGATGATGAACTCGACTAACTCAAAAAATTGATTTAATCCAATTTTAGTGTAGAGGCAGAACCTAAAATTATTATCATCTAAAGATTTCATATCAATTCTACTGAAATTCAATCAGCATAACATATGTATTTAGGTAGTTAAAAGACTGCAATTATAATTTTAAGTATAAATAATACATATTTAAATTGCTAACATTAAAATTAATATTTATAAACTTGGTAATTGGAATGATATTTTGATCTAAAGGATTTATATTACAAATTCATCTCTCAACCATATTTGTTTTCTTATATTAATAATTAAATTTTTTTAATTTCATTTTAGTATTTAAACTCTTATTCCATTATAAGTTTTTGTCTAAAAATGGATGGCACATAGACAATAAAAAGCATCACGCGTCCTTTCTTTACACATGATAATTGATGACATGGTATCCAAATTTCAAAAAATATATATGAAAAATCTAAAATATATAGTTTGTGTTATATTAAAAATTCAATATTTTTATAATATATAAATTATATACAATAAAAATATAAGTACATTAAAAATATATTAATGATTCAAAACTTATATATATATATTATATTTATTTATTTTCTAAAACAAATCTTAAAATAAAATAATATTTAAAAAATCAAACTAAATGTCTATCAATCAACACAAATTAAGGGTTAATTAACGAATGGTTAACATCGATCAATGAATCAATCAATAGTTAACAACGTCGATAACCAATGATCACAACATCATTGACATGGAAAAAAAAGGACAAACATGTGGAGTGTTCTCATTGATTAGGTGAGCCACCTATTTTTTTTTTTTTTAACATAATTAACTTTTTAGACTAAAATCTATATACGAAAAATCGTTTAGATACTAAAACAAAACAAAAAAATTAAGTACCAAAATGAAAAAATAATATAGCTTAAGAATCAAATCACATAAGCCTAATTTGAATAAAACTTGCTTATAATAAAACTTAAACCAAAATAAAATATAAACTAAAACCCGCTAAAACAATTCCTAAAATTTTGAGTAAATTACACTATAAGTCACTCTAAAATAGTATCGTTCTTATTTTGATCACTATATTTTTTTGTTAATTTAGTTAGTCTAATCAAGACAATTATTCGAATTGATCAATTTCGTAAAAAATTCTATTAATCTACTAACGAATTGCTAACGTGGCATATTAGCCAATTAATGACGACACATAACACTTTTTTACTTTTAACTAAAGCTCAAGGGCTCTTAATTATTCCAAAATATTTATTTTTCTTTATTTTCTCTTTGTATCTCATTAAATTTCTAGGGAAACCAAAACTCCACTATTTTTGAGAAATTGTGCTTCGGTTGTGTGATTTTATCTTTTGTTATAATGACCAGTTATCTCTTATAATAACCAACTGATTTTAGTGAATGAATTCTGGAAAATAACTGAGTGTAGTTCTCGAGCATCCTGCTTTCCAAGTTGATCCACTAGCTGCCATTCATCAACACTTACAAAACACACAACCTATTTTAGACAAGAAACCAAAGAAAAAGATTAATAGAAATGGTGAGAGGATGAAAAGGTGTAAGACAGTTGATTGCAGTCTCTTTGTTCTCCAACTATAGTTCAATCATCGGCTCGATTATTAAAACATTAAATATGACACTTTGAAATTGTACCACATCATCATCTAATTTTTTTTTCAAACTCAAAGTGTCACATTATCAAATTTTTAGATTTTTCAAGTTAATGGATCAAAATAGACTTAGTTGTTAAGTTCAAAATGGCTCCAAAAAAACAGTACAATTATTAAAGTGAATCTAGTTGTCAAGTTCATCTGCCAATGTGGACCTATTCACCAAGTTCAGGGGCCAGAAGTTACATTATCCCTTTTTTTTCATGGTCATTAACTAAATGGGCTTAAATGAATAACAATTTTCAAGTTTAATGGTCAAAGTGGATAAAAAAAGTTTAGGGGCCAATGTGAATCTACTTGTTAAGTTCAGTGGCCAAAAGTTACATTATCCCAATATGGAAATAAATATTTCAAAGGTAAACTATACTTAAGGTTACTAAATTATTAGTAAATTTATATCTTGGTCACACAACTTTAAAAAGTTACAAAATGATCATTGAACTATTCGAAAGTTTTCATTAAGCCCCTGAGCTATTAAACTTGCTGATGTATTATGACATTTTCTATCTGCACTATCTATACTGATTGAAAGCTTTTATTTCTCTTCTTTTCTACCGTTCAATTTTTTTCATGAAACAACTTTAAATGTCATGAATTTACGAACCAAAATCCAAACAACTTTCTTCCTCGATTTTTGGCATTGATCGTCAGATCGACTTGGATCTAAGATATTATTTGAATTTAATTTAACTAATATTTTTAGATATTTAAATTTGTTAATTATTTGATGCTAATGAGCTAAAAAAATTAAAATTAAAAATTAAAAATTTTAGAATCTATAGCCAACAATAGATTCAGATTATCTAAATTTATTGTTCGAAATGATCTACCATTGTATATTCATTCATATTTAGATGTATGGTTTGAATACTTTGTTCGCAAAAGTAGAACAGATTTAAATATTCATTCAAAATTATTATTCACGTTTTCTCTAAATCTACAACGAATAATAATTAAAATATTTAAATACAAATATTATCAAAATCAATAATATCATTTTGATTGAGTTTTTGCACAGTTGCCATTGAAATTGTTGTTAATGCACGGCGTAAGTTTGAGCGCGTTAAAATATGTTTATCTTTTTATCTAAGATTGTGAGTAATTTTAAGCATTGTATCAAAAAAATATTATTTTACAAAAGCGTTTTTTCAAATGCAAAACATTTTTCAGAAGTGCTTTTACGTTTGGGTTGAAAAATATTTTTCAAAGGTTTTTTTTTTTTTTTTGCATTTAAAAACTATATGTTTAACATTTCTTATGGCTCAAAAAAGTTTTTATCCCCAAAATGCTTTTGAAAAAGGTTAAATTTTACTTTTTACTCCCTATACTTTCTGAAAGTTGTGGATTCGGTGCCTTTAATTTGGTAACCATCAGCACCTTTACTTTTAAAATTTTAAATTTATAGTCATCGCCAGATGACAACTGTTAAATCCATTAAGTTATATTATTTTCAAAATCTAATACAACAAACATATTGTCATATATGTAATGCGATGCCAGCTTGTTATTTCCATATATTACTCACTAAAAATATAGTTAATGGATTAACAACTATCATTTGCATCAACATTGAATTTCAAATTTTGAAAATTAGAACGATCCAGTTGAAGAATATAGACTAAATTACAAATGTATGCATAGTATAGAACTAGTAATTGGACCTAACCAAACGAATTTAACCACTACTTTTTGAGTTAGGACTAAAATTTCAAATTTTTAAAAAGATTAGGGACTAAAATTGATCAAATTAAAGTATAAGGACTAAATCCACAACTTTCCTAAAATACAGTGACTAATAGCAAAATTTAACCTTTTTCAAAAGCATTTTGGGATAAAAACATTTTCAAGCCCTAAGAAATGTTAAACATATAGTTTTTATGTAACAACCCTAACTCGTATCCGTCGCCAGAACAGGGTTACGGAGCATTACTGGAACATTCAAAACATTTATAGATTAATTTAGGCAAGTTACTATTCATTCACCGAGGTCATTCATAATTTCCCTTAAATGGACCCTCGAGGCCTAATACGAACATTAGAATCAAGTTGGGACTAAATCGGGAACTTAGAGAGTTTTTCGCGAAATTTTAAAATTTTCGAAGGTGCAGGGCTCACACACCCGTGTGACCTTGGGACATGCCCGTCCTGCAGGCCATGTTCAAAACTAGGTAGCTCTTTGACTTATGCCACACGACCATGCCACACGCTCCCGTGTGCTAGGCCGTGTGATTAATTAATTCAATTCGAATTAGGTGCAGGTTTCACATGGCCAAAACACATGCCCGTGTTTAAGGTCGTGTCTCCCACACGGCTGAGACAACGCTTGTGTCACTGCTCGTGTGCTCAATTTTGAGCATTTTATTTTCTCGAATTTAAGGTGTAGGGGACACACGGCTAGGCCACTCGACCATGGGGTAGGCCGTGTGTAATGCCCCAAAACTTAGGTATTTATTTTTGCATGTTTTTAACATAAATACATGTCTGCTTTAGTGGCCAAGTGATTTGGGTGTGTTTGAGAGTGTTTGAGGAGTCCTGGGTTTGAGCCTGGGCTTGTGTAAAATTTTGGTTTTTGGGGAATAAAACCCTTGCTTTTGGTTAGTAAGCTTTTAAATAAATATGGGTAAAGTATTACATAAAAAGCCTACTGGTCTAGGGGGTAAGTGGCGTGTTTCATAAGCCAGAGAACTGAGGTTCGAATCTTGGTATTGGCAAGGGAATTGTTATTTTGCTGTTGTGTTGTGAGAGGTGTTAGAGGTTGACTGAAACACCAAAGTGGTTGAGGTGAATTTGAATTGAATGGTTAAGGGAAGTGTGATCAGGTGGAGTGATTTGAGGAGAGATTTGAAGAGAAAACCAATGGATAAGGGAAGAGGTAGTGGAGTGCCGAATTTGGACTCTGGCACTCTAAAATTTAGCTGTAGAGGGATTTTAGGGGGATTTTCAGTTTCGGTTTGCTGGGTAAATGAGGTTCTCTCTACCGAAATCTCTCGCTCTCTTTCGGTAAGTTCTTTAAAGAATCATCTTTCCCTTTCTTTTTTTTTCTACCTTATGTATTAACTGATAACAATCGTATGGCAGTTAAAGAAAGACTCTAGAAACTCCTAATCAATAGTTGAAGTCTAAGATTTATAAGGAATCATCCTGGTTTGATTGAAGGTAACGATAATCTATAAATGGATTGTCGATTTCAGGTTTCTTATTATCCATAAAGTAAGACTGATAGTGGTGTTCGATTGACCAAATGTAGGTTGGTGAGTGCCTGAACGACTGTTTGTGAGAAATCGAAACCAGGTGTGTAACACTGCCAAATCGTAAACCGACAAAAGCTATACAAAGTATGAAAATTGACGCTACACGAGCTGAACTGAATGCATAAAACGTTGGCGTCAGACTACCGAGACCACCATGAGGATTTCATGGTCTTGGGCTGTTTTAGGCCATGGTGGGCCGAAATGGGCCGTGTGGGCCTAATGGGCTTGTGGGCCCCATACGGGTAAACCGCATAAACGTGTGGAAAATTTTGGGCCAAGCTATGTAAATTACATGGCCGAGCCATTTTTGGGCTAAGTGGGCCTCATGAGCGAGTGGGCCCACATGGGTCGCATAATGGGCCTTGGGCGCATTTGCATTGTTTGACTGTTAAGGTTGCACGAGTCGCCTGAGACGACTGTGGACCTACTAATGGGTCGATAAGTACACCTAGACCCCTAAACTGATAGAATGATTGTAATGCCCCTAGGGTAAAATGACTATTATGCCCCTATGTTGTGTATGACTGTATATGAGCATGCCATGATATATATATGTATGTTGCGTTCATGTGTGATATGTTTCATGGGATGGGATTATTATGTTGGAGGAAGTGTACTGTACTGGCAGCTCTGCTGCAAATGTTGTTAGTGCCGCAACCGGAACTAATTTTTGGAGTGTAGGGATGGGTGGGTGATTTTATCCCCACATGGAGTGTTGAGCTGGATGGAGTGGAGTGTAGAGGCTGGATGGGTAGGACTTCTGATTGCATGCTTAAACTGTTACTGATACTATTATGGGCTAAGGCCCACACTGATACTGTAATGGGCTAAGGCCCAACTGGACTGAACTGTTATTGACTTGGGCTTAGGCCCAGACTGTATTTGCCTAAAGGCATAATTGGTTGGTTATTTGTATGGGGTTACACACTGAGTTTTTGTAAACTCACTTCTCTATTTATCTGTACAAGTAATTCCTAGTCTTAGGCGGATCAGTGCTACGAGGGAGTTGGAGGTGGCCACGCAACTGTATTTATTTATTTTAGTTTATTTCTATGAATTTAATTGGGGTTTTGTTATGTAATAAGGCCTCTTTAATTTTTAACTTTTAATTTGGGGATTTTACTTATTTTAGTTTACATTTGATTAGTAGTAGAACGCGGTTTTTCAAAAGATAATTGGTTTCAAAACACCACGTTTTCTTAATTTATAATAAAAACTTACGAATCAAACTTGGTTTTAAAATATAGTGACAAATTAATATGATCAACGTTCTACCAAAATCACTTAAGTTTTGAAAAGAACAAGACACCCTAAACTTCTGTTAAGATACATAAACAAGGTTTTATAATAAGCATGGAATTTTCTAAAGGAATAATGTTTTCAAAAAACACTTCATTCTGATATCGTCAGATTCAGTCATAACGTCTAGGCTAAGTTTGGAGTGTCACACGCCATTGCACACGGGCGTGCCTAGTAACCGTGGGGTAAAGTCAGTAGCAAGCTTAAGAAGTACACGATCATGGCACGGGCGTACCTAAAGGCCGTGTGAGAAATGGCAGTATTTGATCTAGTAGAACACGGCCTTAACACACGAGCGTGCTTGGTGGCCGTGTTGGTTTTGGCAGTATATGACCACAGGGAGGACACACGGCTGTGTCAAATAGCCGTGGGTGAGGCACGATCTACCCTCACGGACGTGTATCCCCTGTATTTTGGTTAAGTTTTTATGTTTTCGAGAACTTTTGTATGTGTTATGATTTAGTCTCGATCCTTCTCTAGCATGTATTTAGGGTCTTATAGGCTTCAATAAGGGACTATATGTTATGTTTTGATGTGATATAATGATGATTGACTTTGTGTCGTGAATAGGTTACTAAATAACTTGATTGGTTGGTAATGCCTCTTAACCCTATTTCAGTGATGGCTTCGGGTTAGGGGTGTTACATTTTATTGGTATCAGAGCTACGATTTAGTCGATTCTCAAACTAACGTACCGTGTGTGAGTCTAGCTATACATGCCATATTATGAAGTTGCGATAGTGTGATGAATACTGACAGTTGAAATGTGTTTTAATATAGTAATAGATCCCGATCGAGCAGTTGCTGACGACGTAGAGAGTAATGCGCCTGCTCCCGCTCAAAGGACAGCACCGGCCACATCTAGGCCGAATGAAAGTAATGAGGGAGGAGAGGCTAAGTAAGCCTTCTTCCGTATGATGAGTGAATGGTTTTCAGAATTTGTTAGAACGAATCCGACTGCTCCACAACCTCCACCCCCACAAGTACCTGTTGTGCCGCAAGTTGTAGATTCGAACAGAATGAATAAACCACCTGTAGACAAGATTCGAAAGTACGGGGCCGAAGAGTTTAGGGCCACAGCCGATGATGATGCTGAGCGAGCCTAATTTTGGCTTGAGAATACAATTTGAGTATTAGTTGAGATGTCGTTGAATCCTGAAGAGTGCATTAAGTGTACAGTTTCCTTGTTGAGAGACACAACTTATAACTGGTGGAAAACATTGATATCTGTGGTTCCAAGAGAGAGAATCACCTGGGAATTCTTTCAAGCTGAGTTTAGAAAGAAGTATATTAATCAACGCTTCATTGATCAGAAACGTAAAGAGTTTTTAGAATCAAGCGGGTCGTTTGTGCATTATCGAGTACGAAGCGGAATTGTAAGATTGAGTCAATACGCAAAAGAATGTGTTTCGACTGAAGCTACTATGTGCAAACGTTTCATAGAGGGATTGAATGAAGACATGAAGTTGTTGGTTGGGATACTGGATATAAATGAATTCGTTGTACTAGCGGAAAGAGCATGCAAAGCTGAGGAACTCAGTAAAGAAAAGAAGAAAGCCGATTCTGAAGCTCGAGATGAAAGAAAGAGATTAATGAATAAATTTTCTCAAGCTTCTACAAAGATATATAGAGATGCAAGCAATCATTCAAATGCTTTGTTTGGACATCCAAATAGAGATCATTCGAGGCATAGTACTGGTTTGCGAATTTAAGCTCCGAATGAATCAAGTGTTGGTAGTGTTAAGAGTAATAAGCCCGGAAATAGACAATGTGGGAGACTACATATGGGAGAGTGCTAGGGTAAATACAACAATAGAGTTTGTTATAAATGTGGATCCCGAGATCATTTTATTTGAGATTACCCAAAGATGATCGAAAAAGAAAATGTTCAGAATGAAAGACCGAGTAATGTGACAGCTAGGGGTAGACCACCCAGAAACACCATAAATGTGAGTGAAATCCAGAGAGGGACAACTGATAAGCTGTGACGTCAGAAGCAAGAGCACCTGTTCGAGCCTATGCTATACGCGCACGAGAGGAAGCATCATCTCCAGATGTCATCACTGGTATTTTCACTTTATTTGATACTAATGTCATTGCATTGATATATCCAGGATCAACTCATTCCCATGTGTGTGTGAATCTAGTATCGAGTAAAACTCTACCTGGTGAGTCTATTGAATTTGTGGTTAGAGTGTCAAACCCCTTAGGCAAGTGTGTTTTAGTGGATAAGGTGTGCAAGAATTGCCCATTGATGTTTCATGATCTATGTTTTCTGGTTAATTTGATGTTGTTACCATTCGATGAGTTTGACATAATTCTGGGTATAGATTGGCTTACTTTGCATAATGCCATCGTGAATTGTAAGAGAAAGAGTATTGAATTGAAGAGTCAGAATGGTGAGATAGTTCGAATGGAGTCCAGTGATATGAAAGGATTACCAGCTGTTGTATCTGCGTTGAAAGCTATGAACTATGAGAGAAAGGGTTGCGAAGCTTATTTGGCGTACATGATTGATACAAAAGTGTCGAAAAAGACAATTGAATTTGTGCCTGTGGTATGTGAGTTTTCATATGTGTTTCCAGAAGAGTTACCGGGATTACCTCCGATTAGGGAAGTTGAATTTGGTATTGAGTTAGTACCGAAAACTATTCCAATTTCGATAGCTCCATACAGAATGGCACCAGTAGAATTGAAAGAGTTGAAATCTCAGTTGCAAGAATTGACCGACAGAGGATTTGCATGACCGAGTTTCTCACCCTGGGGAGCTCCTGTATTATTTGTGAAAAAGAAAGATGGGACTATGAGAATGTGTATTGATTATCAATAATTGAACAAAGTGACGATAAAGAACAAATATCTGTTACCTCGTATCGGTGATTTGTTTGATCAGCTAAGAAGAGCTACAGTGTTTTCTAAGATAGATTCGAGATCGGGCTACTATCAGTTGAGAGTTAAAGAATCTGATATGCCGAAAACTGCCTTCAGAACGAGGTACGGACATTATGAATTCTTAGTGATGCCTTTTGGACTAACCAATGCTCCTGCAGTGTTTATGGATCTGATGAATCGAATATTCAGATCGTATTTGGATCGTTTTGTTGTAATGTTCATTGACGACATTTTGATCTATTCGAGTGATGAGATGCAGCATGCCGAGCATTTGAGAATCATGCTACAAACTCTGCGTGAGAAACAGTTGTATGCAAAGTTCAGTAAGTGTGAATTTTGGTTGCATGAGGTCGGTTTTCTAGGGCATATTGTATCATTTGCTGGGATATGAGTTGATCCGCATAAAATCTCTGCTATTTTGGAATGGAAGCCTCCGAGAAATATGTCTGAAGTCCGTAGTTTTCTGGGACTAGCAGGATATTATAGACGATTTTTGAAAGGCTTCTCGATGATTGCAACTCTATTGACAAAATTGTTATAGAAGGATGTTAGATTTGAGTGGTCAGAAAAGTGTCAGCAGAGTTTTGAACAGTTGAAAGTGTTGTAAACGAAAGCACCAGTGTTGATTCAACCCGAATCAGGCAAAAATTCATAGTTTACAGTGATGCAACGTTGAATGGTTTGGGCTGTGTGTTGATGCAAGAAGGGCAAGTCATTGCCTATGCTTCGAGACAGTTAAAATTGCATGAAAAGAACTACCCAACACATGATCTTGAATTGGCCGCGATTGTATTTGCATTGAAGATTTGACGTCACTATCTGTTTGGAGAGAAATGTCACATCTATACTGATCATAAGAGTTTAAAGTATCTGATAACTCAGAGGGATTTGAACTTGCGTCAGAGAAGATAGTTAGAATTTTTGAAAGATTACGAACTTGTGATAGATTATCACCCTTGGTAAAGCTAATGTTGTAGCGGATGCCTTGAGTCATAAATCATTATATGCTTTGCGAGCTTTGAGTAATCAGATAGATCTGTGTGATAATGATGTGGTTGTAGCTGAATTGAAAGTAAAATCATTGTTTTTACAGCGGATATGTGAGGCTTAGAAGATTGATAATGAGTTGTTAGCAAAAAGAGTTCAATGTAATTCGAATGCTGAATCAAAATTTTGAGTTGATAGTAATAATTATTTGAGATTCAGAGATCGGATTTGTGTTCCAAGAAATTCAGAGTTGATTCAAACAATTTTGAATGAAGCTCACAATAGTCATTTGACTGTACATCCGAGGAGTACGGAAATGTATAATGATTTGAAATAGTTCTATTGGTGGCATGTTATGAAAAGAGACATTTCTGACTATGTGTCGAAGTGTTTAGTTTGTCAGCAAGTTAAGGCTAAACATCAAGTTCCGTCCGGTTTATTACAACCAATTTTGATTTCTGAGTGGAAATAGGAGAGAATTACGATGGACTTTGTGTCGGGTCTTCCCTTATCTCCGAGCAAGAAAGATGCAATCTGGGTGATAGTTGATAGATTGACGAAATCAACTCATTTCATTTCAGTGAGAATAGATTATTCATTAGATAGATTGGCTGAATTGTATATTGCCGAGATTGTGAGATTGTACGGAGTGCCACTATCTATAGTGTCTGACAGAGATCCAAGGTTTACCTCTCGATTTTGGAAGAAATTACAAGATACTTTAGGCACGAAATTGCATTTCAGTACTACGTTTCATCCGCAAACGGATGGTCAATCCGAGCGAATCATTCAGATCCTCGAAGACATGTCGAGATGTTGTATACTCGAATTTGAAACCACATGGGAAAAGCATTTACCGTTGATTGAATTTTCATATAATAATAGTTTTCAATCAAGTATCAAAATGGCACCATATGTGGCTCTTTACGGTCGAAAGTGTCGAACTCCATTGTATTGGACTGAGTTAAGTGAGAATAAGATTCACGGGGTTGATCTTATAAAAGAGACCGAACAGAAAGTGGAAGTAATTCATGACAGTTTGAAAGCGGCCTCAAATCATCAGAAATCCTATGCAGATTTGAAACAAAAAGATATTGAATTTCAGATTGGTGATAGAGTATTTTTGAAAGTATCTCCATGGAAGAAAATATTTCGATTTGGCCGAAAGGGAAGCTGAGTCCGAGGTTCATCGGACCGTTTGAGATTATTGAACGAGTTGGGCCGGTTGCTTATAGATTGAGATTGCTATCTGAATTAGAGAAGATTCACAATGCATTTCATGTGTCAATGCTTCGACGGTACAAATCAAATCCGTCTCATGTGATTGCTCCCACTGAGGTTGAAATTCAGTCAGACTTGTCGTATAGTGAAGAACCGATCCAAATTTTGGCATGAGAGATTAAAGAGTTGAGAAACAAAAGCATTTCCTTCGTGAAAGTATTGTGGCATAAACACGGAATTGAAGAGGCTACGTGGGAGCCTGAGAACGTTATGAGAGAACAACATCCATAACTATTCATTGGTAAGATTTTTGGGGACGAAAATCCCTAAGGGGAGAGAGTTGTAATAGCCCGGTTTAGACCCTAATCAAAATAGTGGTTTTGAGACCACAAATCCGAGGTTGAAATGTTAATTTAATATTATTTTTTATGTGAATAGTATGTGACATAGTCTGTGTGAAAATTCTGTGTGATGATTTGATCATTTTAGTGTCGAATTAAGATAAATGACTTAATTGCGTAAAAAGTAAAAGCTGTGTGCTGATTTATAAGTACTTAAATGTTGATGGCTTTTTAAGGAGGAGGCTTTATGTTGCTAATGAACCATTTTTTAAGATAGTGGAGTGTTAAATGACAAATTGGCCTTAATATATATTTGTCTTATATGACTAATGAAAGGGCAAAATGGTAAAAAAAGATTATCAAGTTAATATTAAACAAAAAAAAAATGATGAAACATGTTTATCTTTGTTCTTCCAACCGAAAATAGAGAGGAAAGAAAGGGTTTAGACCTTGTTAAGTTTCGGCTAGGACTTTGGTTTAATCAAGGTATGTTTTGAGTTCGGTTTTTGATAATTTTTAAGTTTTCGTAATCGTTGCTTCGTGCTCTAGCTAGCCCATGTTGTAATTTTGTGAATTGATGATATTTTTGTGATGAGCCATTGATGAACACTTGAGCTTTGTGATGTTAGTTGGTGAAATATGAAAGCTTGGTGTTGGATTAACATAGTTTGTATTTGAGTTTTTAGTGAAATTGAGTATTTTGGGCTAAATTGTGAAAAGTGTAAATTGAGGGACTAAATGTGAAATAAGTGAAATGTGTGGACTTGTGTGAGCATAGTAAGAATTTGGCTAGGCTTGAATACAAGCAAATTATGTGTATTTGGTGATTTGATGAATTAAGGACTAAAGTGTAAAAATGTAAAAATGTGAGGACTATTTTGCAAAATGCTCTAAATATGTGTGTTTGGACTAAAATGAATGATTTTATGATTGAATGGATTGAATTTGAATGTGTATAGACCAAGAGAGGAGAGGTTCAGATCGAGATCGAGGCAAAGATAAAGTGCTCGATTAACCGACCGTATCGATAGTTCGACGTCCGAGGTAAGTTCGGATATAATACATGTATTTGAGATATGTTTTAGCATTATGAAATGAATATGTATATGTGTATGAAATTGAGTTGCTATGTGCAAGATTTTAGTTGATGGCACTAATTGTGCGAAATTGAAATCGAAATAGAGATGAATAGCACTGTGTGTGCGATGATATGAAAGCTTCGGCTTATTGAATTGGCACTGTGTGTGCGACACCGAGACAAGTCGGTTAAAAGAATAGGCACTAAGTGTGCGATAACAATTATGCTTCGAATATGTATGTGGCACTGAGTGTGCGGTTAAATTGAACGAATATCACAGGATGACCGACATGTAATATCGAGCATTGAATAGTTTGGAAGTTGGATAAGTAAGTGTTAGCTAAGGTATGTGTTGAACCTTTGTGGTTGATGAGTTATAAACAAGCTATGATTGAATGAATGAGTATTTTAGTTATAGATGAGATGATATGAATATGAGATAGGTGATCTATGTGATTGTTTATTATGTACATTGGTTAGTTAATGAGATAATTGTATTGTATATCGAACTTACTAAGCTTTGAGATGCTTACTGTGTGATGTGTTTTTCTACTTTGCAGTTTCAGTAAAGCTAGCTCGGATCTGGGATCGTCAGCTTCTCAATCACACTATCGGTAATCTATTTTAGGGTATTTTGGAAAGATGTACATAGTTAAAATATGGCATGTATAGGCTAGTTAATTGAATCATGTTTGAGATTTGTAATTAGCCATGAGATGTGGCTAGATATGTGATTATATGATACATCTTTTGGTATGGTTTGTGAGTTGAGAAATTGATTTATGGGTGGAAATTTTGTGATGTTATGATACTAGTAGGAATAAGTGAAATTGGGAATGAATTATGCTTGTGATAGGATAAGTATTGGTATTGAAGTTGGTATGCATGGAATTGGTATTGAAAGCATGGTTTGAATGGTTATTTTGGTATGCTTTTGGTAGTCTTATGTGCATGAGAAGTTTGGTAAAAATTGCTTGTAGGTATGACCCTTTTTGGGTGGTATTTTGGTCTTGCAAATGACCTATAATGTCACATGGCCATGGCACACAGGCGTGCCTAGTAACCGTGGGGTAAACTCAGTAGCAAGCTTAAGAAGTACACGATCATGGCACGGGCGTGCCTAAAGGCCATGTGAGAAATGGCAGTATTTGATCTAGTAGAACACGACCTTAGCACACGGGCGTGCTTGGTGGCCGTGTTGGTTTTGACAGTATATGACCAAGGGGAGGACACACGACTGTGTCAAGTAGCCATGGGTGAGGCACGGTCTACCCCCACCGGCGTGTATCCCCTGTATTTTGGTAAGTTTTTATGTTTTTGAGAACTTCTGTATGTGTTATGATTTAGTCCTGATCCTTCTCTAGCATGTATTTAGGGTCTTATAGGCTTTAATAAGGGATTATATGTTATGTTTTGATGTGATATACTGATGATTGACTTTTTGTCGTGAATAGGTTGCTAAATGACTTGATTGGTTGGTAATGCCTCTTAACCCTATTTCGATGATGGTTTCGGGTTAGGGGTGTTATAGTAAGTCTTGTGAAACCGTTGTTTGTTTTAAACTGAAATGCTATAAATAGAAAATACTGAGACTACTATAGGTAGAAGACTATAATGAAATACTCTAGTTAGTGTGAACTGAAAACTATATTAAGACTGTGATCTATGAAAATGAACTCTGAATTACTGATAATGATTTGCATTAAACTTTGCTAAAAAATAACTGAAATTGTAAACTGATTTGCATAAAAATGTTAATCCCAATAAAACACATTTCGATAACGAGCACAAGAGGTACTCGCGGACGGGGTACAAGAGGCCATGGTAGAGGCCGTGGAGGTGCTCGAGCGGGGTCCTCGTCGTCCAGCCATATACCTAATTTGGAGACTAGTGAGACACAGGATTCACCTATGACTAAGACGGGGTTTAAGATCGAGTAGCTGGGGACGACGCATTGTCCCAAGCTATGTTACGAATTCTGGAGAGGGTTGTTGGGCCTAATACTGGTACTGTAGGCCGTGGGTCAGTCACAGAATGGCTTCGGTCCAATGGGGCTGATATTTTAAAGGTATCATAGGAATTGCCCCTAGCATGACTAAATATTGGATTGAGGCCATAGAGAGGATCATGGATGACCTCGACTGTACCCTTGAACAAAAATTAAAAGGTTCAGTGTCCTTGCTGCGAGACGAAGCCTATTAGTGGTGGCTTACAATTAAAGAGGGTACTCAGGCTGACCGATTGACATGGGAATTCTTTAAGACTACTTTCCAAGGTAAGTATGTGGGTGCTAGTTATATGGATGCTCAGAGGAGGAAATTTCTAAATTTGACTCAAGAGGATAAGTTAGTGGCAGAATATGAGGCTGAATTTTTGCGATTAAGCTGCTATGCACATGGGATGGTGGCAATTGATTATGAGCGTTGTATTCATTTCGAGGACGGCCTCAGGGATAGTCTGAGAGTGTTAATAGCTCCACAAAGGGAGTGAGATTTTGCCATACTGATCGATAATGTGAAGATTGCCGATGAAGTGAAGCGTATTGAGCGTCTGAAGAGAGAGAAGGGTAGGAATAAGAGGGTTTCGGAGCCTTCAAGTTTCATTCAGAGGCCGAATAAAAAGACCATAGTGGATGGACCGGCTAGAGTTAAGGCCCCTATTGCTGCTACTGGACCATAGCCATGTGTTGACTGTGGTAGACGCCATCAGGGCGAATTGCTGGAAAAGGATTGGGGCATGTTTGAGGTGCGAATCACTAGAGCATCGTATCAGAGATTGTCCACAGAGGCCCGATCAGATGCAAGCTACTGGCCGAGGTACTGTTCAGCTATAGAGAGGTGTTCAGTAGCCGTTGAGAGGCCGTGGCCAGGCCAAGGATGGAAATGGTATGGGCCGTGGTCGTGGAGCACCGGGCATAGGTGTTGGTCATACTGAGGCGAGACAGTCAGCTTTGGTTTATGCTGCACATCACCTAGAGAACGGAGACGTCCCAGATGTTATTACTGGTACGTTTCTTATCCATAATGTACCTTATACTGTACTGATTGATGTTGGGTCTACGCATTCGTATATAGCATGCTCGATGTCTGAGGCTTTGGGTATAAGGGTTGAAACCACTACAAGTAAAATTACTGCGTTGAGTCCTTTAAGGCAGTCAGTTAAAGTAAACAAATTGTTCAGAGATGTACCTTTGGAGGTGCAAGGAGCCATTTTTTTGGCGGACTTAATGGAACTACCTTTTGGTGAATTTGACTTAATACTGGGAATGGATTGGCTGGTTAAACATCAAGTGAATCTAGATTGTGCTGCTAAGCAGGTGGTATTGAAAACTACAGAGGGGGATAAAGTGGTAGTAATAGGGGAACGTCGAAATTATTTGTCAAATGTGATATCTGCCTTGAGGGCTGAGAAGTTGGTCCGTAAGGGTTGCGATGTGTATTTAGCCTTCATCAGTGGTGTCGATTTTGAGGTTCCATCTGTTAAAGATATCAAAACAGTCAGAGATTTTCTAGATGTTTTTCCCGATGAACTACCTAGATTGCCCCCAAACCGTGAGTGGAATTTAGGATTGAGCTCCTACTGGGTATAGCTCCGGTGTCCACCGCCTTCTATAGAATGGCACCGAAGGAGCTAGCGGAGCTTAAGGCTCAGATTCAAGAGTTACTGGATCGAGGGTTCATCCGCTTTAGAGTGTCACCATGGGGAGTGCCGGTGTTATTTGTGAAAAAGAAGGATCCATGCGTATGTGCATCGACTACGGCAACTGAATAAATTGACTATTAAGAACAAGTACCCTCTGCCGAGGATTGATGATTTATTTGACCAGTTTCGAGGAGCTTTGGTCTTCTCTAAGATTGATCTCTGATCGGGGTACCATCAACTGAGAGTCAAAGAGGCTGATGTTCACAAAATAGCATTTAGGACTCGTTATGGTCATTACGAGTTCCTTGTGATGCCGTTTGGATTGACGAATGCACCAGCGGCATTTATGGATCTGATGAACTGAGTCTTTCAGCCCTATTTCGATCAATTTGTGGTAGTGTTTATAGATGACATCTTGGTGTATTCGAGAACTGAGGATGAGCATGATGCACATCTCCGAGTTGTTCTACAGATTTTGAGGGAGAAATAGTTATACGCTAAGTTCAGCAAGTGTGAATTCTAGCTACGAGAGGTGACATTTTTGGGCCATGTGGTATCTACTGAAGGGATTAGAGCCTCGAAAAATTGAAGTTGTTTTGGATTGAAAGTCACCTAAGATGGTATCTGAGATTCGAAGTTTTCTAGGTTTGGCAGGGTATTACAGACGTTTTGTTGAGGGGTTTTCGTTAATTGCTGCACCTCTGACCAAATTGTTGCGTAAAGGGGTACCGTTTGTCTGGACTGATAACCAGCAAGAGAGTTTTGAGAAACTTAAGAAAGTTCTAACGGAGACCCTTGTCTTAATACAGCCAAAGTTTGGGAAAGAATTTATTATTTACAACGATGCATCACATGTCAGTTTGGGATGTGTGTTGATGCAAGAGGGTAAGGTAGTGGCATATGCGTCTCGCCAGCTTAAGTCCCATAAGGCAAATTATCCGACACATGACTTGGAGTTGGCTGTGGTGGTATTCGCACTAAAAATTTGGAGGCATTACCTATACGATGAGAAATGTATCATTTACACAGATCACAAGAGCCTCAAATATCTCCTCACTCAGAAGGAGCTAAATCTAAGCCAACGTAGATAGGTTGAGCTGCTTAAGGATTATGATTGTTCGATTGAATACCATTCTGGTAAGGCTAATGTGGTGGCTAACGAACTAAGCCGTAGGGCTATGACGGATCTGAGAGTGATGTTTGCTCGTCTTAGCTTATTTGATGATGGTAGTTTGTTGGCCGAACTCTAAGTTAAACCCTCGTGGGTTGAGCAAATTAAGGGTAAACAGTTGGAAGATGGGTCTTTGGGTCTTCGATTCTGACAGATTGAGAGTGGGGAAACTTCAATTTTTGGACTGAATAGCAAAGGGGTACTGTGTTTTCGTGGGAGAGTCTATGTGCCAAGAAATACTGATTTGAGGCAGTCTATACTGCGAGAAGCGCATAACAGTCCCTATGCTATGCATCCAGGCGGGAATAAAATGTACTGAGACCTTTGAGAGTTATATTGGTGGCCAGGTCTTAAGCGTGATGTTACCGACTTTGTGAGTAAGTGTCTGACTTGCTAACAGGTTAAAGCCGAGCATCAGTTACCTTCAAGGTTGCTTCAGCTAGTAAAAATCCCACTTTGGAAGTGTGAGAGAGTAACTATGGACTTCGTTAGTGGGCTGCCCCTAACGCCTACTAAGAAGGATGCAATATGGGTCATAGTGGATCGGTTGACCAGGTCAGCCCATTTCATACCAGTTCGTACTGATTATTCTTCTCAGAAGCAAGCTAAATCGTAGGTGGCTGAGATAGTGAGACTGCACGGGGTATCAGTTTCCATCATATCAGATAGAGATCCTTGTTTCACGTCTCGATTCTAGAAGAAGTTACCCGAGGGTTTTGGTACAAGACTGGACTTCAATAATGCGTTTCACCCCCAGACAGATGGTCAATCAGAAAGGGTGATTCAGATACTAGAAGATATGTTAAGGTGTGTGTAATATATTTTCGAGGCTGTTGGGAAGATTACTTGCCATTGGTAGAGTTTGCGTATAACAATAGCTACTAGTCTAGCATACAGATGGCACCTTACGAGACATTATATGGTCGTAGGTGTCGTACTCTGTCGTGTTGGATTGATTTGGGCGAGCGGCGTGTTCTGGGCCCTGAACTAGTTTTTGATACTGAAGACAAAGTCAGATTAATTCAAGATCGATTGAAGGTAGCATCAACTGACAAAAGTCTTATGCAAATTTGAAGTGCAAGGAGATTGAGTATTCTGTGGGGGACTTCGTCTTCCTTGAGGTCTCACCATGAAAGAAGGTACTGAGGTTTAGACGGAAGGGCAACTTAAGCCCTAGGTTCATTGGGCCCTATAGCATACTGAAACGTGTGGGACTGGTTGCCTATCAACTTCAGCTACCTCCAGAGTTGGATCGGATTCATGACGTATTCCACGTCTCTATGCTGAGGCGTTATTGTTCTGATCCTACGCACGTGATTTCGACTGAGGAGATTGAAGTTAGGCCGGACCTAACATTTGAGGAGGAACCGGTCCAGATCTTAGCTCGTGATGTGAAAGTCTTGAGAAGGAAGTCTATCCCACTAGTTAAGGTACTTTGGCACAATCACAGTTCAGAGGAGGCCACGTGGGAGCCCGAAGAGGTGATACGTAAACAATACCCTCATTTATTTTGACACTTAAATTTCGAGGCCAAAATTTTGTTTTAGGGGGTAGAGTTGTAACGCCCCAAAACTTAGGTATTTATTTTTGCATGTTTTTAACATAAGTACCTGTTTGCTTTAGTGGCCAAGTGATTTGGGTGTGTTTGGGCGTGTCTGAGGAGTCTTGGGTTCGAGCTTGGGCTTGTGTAAAATTTTGGTTTTTGGGGAATAAAACCCTTGTTTTTTGTTAGTAAGCTTTTAAATAAATGTGGGTAAAGCATGACATAAAAAGCCTACTGGTCTAGGGGGTAAGTGGCGTGTTGCATAGGCCAGAGAACTGAGGTCCGAATCTTGGTATTGGCAAGGGAATTGTTATTTTGCTACTGTGCTGTGGGAGGTGTTGGAGGTTGATTGCAACACCGAAGTGGTTGAGGTGAATTTGAATTGAATGGTTGAGGGCAGTGTGGTCAGGTGGAGTGATTTGAGGAAAGATTTTAGGAGAAAATCAAGGGATGAGGGAAGAGGTAGTGGAGTGTCGAATTTGGACTCTGGCACTCTAGAATTCGGTTGTAGGGGGATTCTAGGGGGATTCTTTGTAATAGCCCAAATTTCAACGATGTCAAAAATAGTGCTTCGAGACCACCAAATCTGACAAATAAATTCATAGATTATATTATTTAATATTTATGAGCCAAATGTAGCTTTTAAAAGATTTTTGAAATAGTAAATTGTATTTTATAAAGATTTATTTGGTTAATAAATTGAGAAAAAGAGGTATCGAGATCTCGATGTTATAAACTGAGCCATAAATATTTTTATGAATATTTACGGAATGTCAATAAGGTAGTATTTAAATTTCGCTAGAAAATTTTGACGTTCTGGTGGTTAATTAAATAAAAAGGACTAAATTGCAAAATGTGTAAAAGTTGCTATAAGGATTAAATAGCTCAATTGTCAAACGAGGAAGGACCTAAAGTGAAAATAAGCCTAAATGAGATATTTTGGGTGGCAATAGCTGAGAAAAATCTGGAAATGGGTGAAGTAAGGGCAAAATTAGAAAATTACCAAAATTAGTTAAATAAAAATGGGACCAAATTGGAATATCTAGAATTTTCTTCATTTCTCTTCATTTTCATCAGCTGAAAAAAAGCCATGGAAGAGGGTTCAAGCTGGTTTTCATACTCTAGCTTCATGTAAGTTTAATTCTTGCTTTCTCCTTGAAATTTCTATGTTTTTGGACTTTTACAATTGGGTCCAACTTACTATGTCATTAGTTTTTGATTCTATGGCTAATTTTTTTAAAGTTTATATGGATGAGTGCTGGATTAATATGATGAATAAACATATAATTGAAGCTTTAATTTTGATATATGATGATTTTATCAATTAAAATTGATGGAAATTGGTTCTAGGACCTAATTGTGAAAGAGTTTGGAATTAAGGTCTAATGCTAATGTTCTGATTTTCAAGGGTTATGAAGTTGTTTAAAATGATAGAATAAAGTATTAATTGTGAAAAATTAGCCCAATTGAGGGGTTAATTGGGCAAGACTGAATTGTATGAACTGTGAAATTTGGGGCAAAATGGAAATCAACACTTTGCACTAAAACAACTTTGGACAGCAGCAGTAGTCTAACTTTGAAAAATCACCAAACATTATATAAATTGAATTAGTGGATTAATAAAATATGGAATTAAAGTTTGTTGAGTCTAGTTTCTTATAGAAGAAATAGTATAAGCAATGAAATTGTAAATCATGAGATATAATAGGTTATGTTAGACAAGGTCAGAATGATTTTGGGTTCCCTTGTTCTGACTTTGGAAAATCATAAAAATTGGAGAAAAATAATTAGGGGCTTAAATTTATATGTTTAAAATTCTGAATGAGTCTATTTTCAATATAAAAAAAATGGAAACATCATCTGAATCCCATATGTGGAGATAATTAATATTTAGTGAAGAAGGGTTGGAACTGTCAGACAGCAGAACAGAGCAGACTTTAAAGAATAAATGTACTTATTGGTTAAACCAAAAATTCTTAAAATTTTATGGTAAGAATATATGTGAGTATAGTTTCAAAAACAATTATAGGATCTTAATTTGGAGTTCTGTAGCTCAAGATAAAAATAATTTAGTGACTATGACACAGATGGATAACTTGAATATTCATATAAGTAAATAGTGAAATTTATAGATAATGTTGCTTACAAGTGTGTTGTTTATATTAAGGATGTGGATGGAGAGGAGATGGAGGAAAAATATATGAATGAATTGTGTATAAATTGATCACATGCCCGATTATAATTGATAAATGTTAAATTAGAAATGATATAATGTTTTATTTCAATATTTACTATGAAATTGTGATTATCGTTATGATATAAAAAAATTGAATTTGTAAGTTCATATATTGATAAATGTTGTTGATTTGTGTTAATTAAGCACCATTATCATATATTTGATTAAATTTTGGAAATTTCAGTAAATGTTAGAATTAAGTAAAAATGTAGGATCAATTACGATCATTGCATAGTGATATATGAATTGACGGTAAAAGACCATGGTTAAACCATGGCATTGTACTAAGTGAAATTAGTGAACCGGGTGCTAGTCTGTACGTTCTATCGGTGGCTGAGTTATCCAGCATGTGTTACGGATACTCGACAGCTTGTGTGAGCAGTACCATTTAGCTTGTCATGACCAACAGCTTGTGTGAGCAGACCCGAGATTTGTGACTATGTCAAACGGGTGCTGGTCTTATAAGTTCTACCAGTGGCTGGGTAATCTGGCATGTGTTGCAGATACCTGAAAACTTGTATGAGTAGCACTGAGTAGTTACGTAAAAAGCGACAGCTTGTGTGAGCAGACCCGTGAATATGAATAGCTCGAGAGTGAGCTCCTATGTGATAAGTGATAGGTGGTAGCTTCGGCTACTTGATCAGTGAAAAGTGATGAATTGACGGATAAATCCATGGTTTCACCCTGGCATAATGATAGTGAAGATGTAAGCCAATAGCTGAGCTATGGCATTCTAGTGAAAAGACCATAGTTATGCTATGACATCAGTGATTATCAGCGAAATTCAGTGCATACCGATATAGACCAATTCTGTATGACATTCACTAATTTGACAAAGTTTGGTAAGTGTTACATGAAATTATGTGATATAAAGAAATACGAGTTGATGAGACATGAACATAAATCTTGGTTGATGAATAAGTTCATTTGTGATTATATATGTGTACACCTTGAATGTATTATCCGTATGAATTGGTATTCCAAATGAGTTAATGAGAAAAGTTCTAATATGAAATAATCTGAATTTGAAATGAAATATTATGAAAAATTACTTGAAATACATTGGTATATCTTGTATATGTTATTGAGATCATAATGTGGAAAGTAAATGTATGTGGAAACTTTAGATGATGATATCTGTACATGGAATCTAATGGTGGATACGTATATCCAAATTTATATGATAGATTTTAGTGATCATTGAAATTTGGACTCAATAAGCGATTTGTCAATTTAAATTGTGATTGGTAGGAAGAGTTAGTGAGTTGCATGTCTATTAAGTGTTACACGTATTTGTCTGAAATACGAGGAAATGATGGTACTTGATACATGGAAATATGAGACTGTGATATATAAAAATATGGAATATGTCTGATAAATGTATTTATTCATAATTATAGAACTGTACACCTCAAGTGTACTATTTGTGTAAAGATGATGTTTCAAATGATTTGATGAGTAGAACTCAAATATGATGTAGTTAGAAACCAAGACAAATTGTTATGAAAATGTATATGAAATACAGAGGTATGATTATTATATGTAATATGAATACATAATGTGAAAAAGTATAGGTATAAGAGGAATTTAATAAGAATTGAGCCTATATATGTTTCTTGTTATTTATATGAAGTGTACGGCTAACAAATGGTAATAAGTATAAGGCTTGGTTGAATATCTTAAATTGGTTCTTGACTGTATTAAAATGTTGGTAAAGTTAAAGGAACGTTTAAAATTAGTTTCGATGTTTGAACGATAATGATTTCAAATTATCTGTAAGTGTTTTGTACTCCTTGGTAATGCCTCGTAACCCTGTTCTGGCGACGGATACGGGTTAGGGGTGTTACATTCTCAGTTTCGGTTTGCTGGGTAAATGAGGTGCTCTCTGCCGAAATATCCTTTTTTCCCATTTCTTTTTCTTTTCGGTTTCTGCATTATTTCTCTCTTTAGGCAATTGTGGTAAGGGCATCTACACTTTCTTTCCCCTGAGTTGGCCGAATAGGCCTTAGTTGTCTTTGCCAATTTCATTTCTCTCTTCTCACCTAAACCGAACCTCCTCTTCTCCCTTAAGTCTTGTGCTACCGAAACCAGTCCTCTTCACTGAATCCTTCCTTTTTGGTAAGTAAGTGTAGCACTTAAAGTTTTGGCTTTTGAGTTACTAAGTGGGGTTGTGTTTAACTGTGTTTGATAGGAACAAATCGAAGGTGAAAGGCCGTGCTAGTGCCGAACACATCCTCTATTCGATTCTCTCGCTCTCTTTTGGTAAGTTCTTTAAAGAATCATCTTTCCCTTTCTTTCTTTTTTCTGCCTTATGTATTAACTGATAACAATTGTATGGCAATTAAAGAAAGACTCTAGAAACTCCTAATCAATCATTGAAGTCTAAGATTCGTGGGGAATCACCGTAGTTCGATTGAAGGTAACGCTACTGTATAAATGGATTGTCAATTTTGGGTTTCTTATTATCCATAAAGTAAGACTGATTGTGGTGTTCGATTGACCAAATGTAGGTTGGTGAGTGCCTGAACAACTGTTCGTGAGGAATCGAAACCAGGTGTGTTACACTACCAAATCGTAAATAGGCAAAAGCCAAAAAAAGTATGAAACCTGATGCTACACGAGCGTGCGCTCGCTCGTGTGGTGAACCGAATGCATAAAACGTGGGCGTCAGACTACCGAGACCACCATGAGCGATTTCGTGGTCTTGGGCCGTTTTGGGCCATGTTGGGTCGAAATGGGCCGTGTGGGTCCAATGGCCATGTGGGCCCCACACGGGTAAATCGCACAAGCATGTGGAGAATTTTGGACCAAGATGTGTAAATTACATGGCTGAGCCATTTTTGGGCTAAATGGGCCTCACGAGCGTGTGGGCCCATATGAACCGCATAATGGGCCTTGGGCCCATTTGCACTGTTTGACTGTTAAGGTTACACGGGTCACCCGAGGCGACTGTGGACCTACTGATGGGTCGTAAGTACACCTATAGCCCCAAATTGATAAAATAACTGTAATGCCCCTAAGGTAAAATGGCTGTTATGCCCCTACGTTGTGTATGACCGTATATGAGCATGCCATGATATATATATGTATGTTGCATTCATGTGTGATGTGTTGCATGGGATGAGATTATTATGTTGGAGGAAGTGTACTATACTGGCAGCTCTACTGCAAATATTGTCAGTGTCGCAACCAGTGCTAATTTTTGGAATGTAGGGATGGGTAGGTGATTTATCCCTACATGAAGTGTTGGGCTGGACGGAGTGGAGTGTAGAGGCTGGATGGGTAGGATTTTTGATTGCATGCTTAAACTATTACTGATACTATTATGGGCTAAGGCCCACACTGATACTGTAATAGGCTAAGGCCCAACTAGACTGAACTTGCCTAAAGGCATAATTGGTTGGTTATTTGCATGGGGTTACACACTGAGTTTTCATAAAATCACTTCTCTATTTACCTGTAAAGGTAATCCCTAGTCTTAGGCGGATCGGTGCTGTGAGAGAGACGGAGGTGGCCACACAATCGCATTTATTTATTTATTTAAGTTTATTTCCTATGAATTTAATTGTGTTTTGGTTATGTAATAAGGCCTCTTTAATTTTTAACGTTTAATTTGGGGATTTTACTTATTTTAGTTTACATTTGGTTAGTAGTAGAACGCAGTTTTCCAAAGATAATTGGTTTCAAAACACCACGTTTTCATAATTTATAATAAAAACTTCCACATCAAACTTGGTTTTAAAATATAGTGTCAAATTAATATAATCAACGTTCTATCAAAACCACTTCAGTTTTGAAAAGAACAAGACACCCTAAACTTCTGTTAAGATACATAAACGAGGTTTTATAATAAGCATGGAATTTTCTAAAGGAATAATGTTTTCGAAAAACACTTCATTGTGATAACGCCAGATTCGGCCATAACGTCTGGGCCGGGTTTGGGGTGTTACACCGTGTGTCACACACAGTCTAGAGACACGCTGGTGTGTCTGCCCATGTGGACAAAATAAAGTCATTTCCTAGCCTTATTTGTCACCCAAATTTACCATTTTCCTGCACCAAAACATACTAAGTACAATCCAACCATTCCAAGCATTCAAATAAGCAAATTTCATCATTCAACATGGCCTATCATTGCATGCATGCATGTTTACTAAGTTTGGTTCAATTCATGTGCTAAACATGATTTGATAAACTATTTAACACATGTGTAGCTACCATAGTATGACATTACAAATATATCAAATCAAACCATTACTAGCCATTTCAATGGCTAGATTACAAGTATCATTTATATTTACATGCCAATATGGCCAACATATCCTATACATGCCATTATAACTATAATTGATTTACCATATTATACCGAAATGGGCCGATGGATAGTGTGAGTGATCTCCGCCGGGCTTCCAATCCAACGAGCTTCCGATTTACTCAAAAACAGGGGAAAATAAAATGGGGTAAGCATTGTATGCTTAGTAAGTTCGTATAACATGGTACTTAACTTACCATTCATTCCATTTTGAGGTAACTATGTAAGGCACATTCATTCAATTTGACTTCAAGCCCTACACATATCCTAATTGCCCTAATTCATACTCAGTAGTACATTGTGGGTACACTCTCGAGCCATGTATCATACAGCAGAACTACCAGTCCAGGCTAAATTCTAGCTATAACATATAATCTAAGGGCTTTCTCGGATTACCAGTCCAGGCTAAATATTTTATATGACAAAGAATTCCCTATAGAGTTGATCTGGATTACTAGTCCAGGCTAAATCCTAATTGAAACATCTACTCGAGAGGCTCATTTCGGATTACCCATCCGGGCTAAATCCATTTTGCAACACATGCAGTTTTATCAGGGAAATCACATTTATCCATCGACTTCCATTTATTAAAATGAGATTTAACATTTATCAGGCAATTATTGGGTATATGTTCATTCTCATAAATTTATGCATTCATACAATTCAAGTGTTCAAATTCAACTCAAGTATAAAATTTACAATTTTATCATTTATCATTTATCGAGCATTATTGCTGATCGGGCACATTTCATTTATTAGGCTTTGATGAATATGTGATCATTTCACATTATTAACGCATTTATACAATTCACATGCACAACATTTAATTCAAGTATAAAAATATATACAATTTAGTTACACGAACTTACCTCGACAAATTTTCGTGTACATACTTCTACTAATCCGACATTTTCCTCTTTTTCCTCATTTTAACTCTGAATTTGCTCTATCCAAATCTATAGAGTAAATTTTATATCAATTTATCATATTTTACATTCATGTGGACTAGATTTTCATCCTAGACAAAATTACTATTTTGCCCCTAACTTTTCCATAAATTCTATTTTTGTCCCTGGGCTCGGAAAATGAAACTTGTGCAAATTACTCTCTATTCCAAGCCTAAAAAAAGCCTCGTTACAAAATTTACAACCAATATATTCATAAAATGTAACACCCCAAACCCGCCCAGACGTTATGGCCGAATTTGGCGGCGTCACATTGAAGGGTGAATCGTAAAATCTGAAGTTGATGTAAAACCTTGAAGTCATTTGAGGAGTTCTTAGTTCAAAAAATTTGTCAATGATAATTTCAGGTTATGTTCGAACTCTTTTGGTACATTAGGGTTTGATTAAAAACTTTATGTAGGAATCTTTAAACTTGTTACTTAAACTTTCAAAATATGGCAGAAGCTTTTCTTTGAAAAGGTTTGTGTACTTACGATTGGTTTGTCAAACGTTGTTTTCCTTTTTAAAACCTGTGATCTAAAACTAGAAGTTATGCAATCAACACAAGTAAATCCCAAAATTTAAAACAAACCAGAGATAGGCCTTATTACAACAAAAGCTAAATTAAAGAAAACATAATTAAAAATGAAGTAAATTAAAAACACGGAAATGTGACTGTTCGAAGTATGGCCACCTCCGAGTCCCCCAATATGTCGAACTGTCTCACTAGGGATTACCTAAAAAATTAAAAAGAGGGGTGAGCTTGTGAAAACTCAGTGTGTATAATCCCAATAATCAAATAACATACATCACATCTATCTGGGCCTAAGCCCATTACAGTAACGGTGGCAATTGGGCCTTAGCCTCCATCAGCCTCGATTGGGCCTGAGCCCATATCAAAAGACACATATCACATATATATGGGCCTAAGCCCATCTCAATATCAGAATTAGTATATGCAATACTCCGTCTTCTGTCCAACCCTACACTCCTGTGGGGATTAAATTAACCCACTCATCCCTACACTCCTTATGTAGCACCGATTGTGGCACTAACCAATATTGCAGCAGAGCTGTCAATCACATAATCGACTTAAAGCTATCGGTGGGTCCACAGTCGTCTCGAGCGACCTGTGCGACCCTTATATATCAATCATTTCCTCCAATACAAGATATCCCAACCCCATGCAGTATGTCATGTATACAGAATGTCTGGCCCACAAATCATCATATCACTCACAGTTAAGTCAATCAAATCATAGCACAAGTCAGTCATTTACCCTCGAGGAGCAGCATAGTCATTTACGATCATTTTACCTTACAGGGGCATTGTTATTTTACCCTACAGGGGCATTACGGTTATTTTACCCTACAGGGGTATTACAGTCATTTTACCCTATGGGGGTATTACGGTCATTTTACCCTACAGGGGTATTATGGTCATTTTACCCTACAGGGGTATTATGGTCATTTTATCCTATAAGGGTATTATGGTCATTTTACCCTACAAGGGTATTATGGTCATTTTACTTATTTTAGGGTCTCGGTGCAGATAACAACCTCTCTGAAGGTCTACAGTCGCCTAGAAGCGACACCGAAAACCAAATGGTCATAACGATGTAAATAGGCCCAAGACCCATTATTCAGCCCACGTGGGCCCATACGCTCGTGTGGCCCATTTAGCCCAGATTCAGTCACGGCTATGGGAACTACATAGCCTAGTCCAGTATTTACCACTTATCGTGGATTTCATCCGTGTGGGGCCCACGAGCCCTATTGGGCCCACACGGTCTATTTCGACCAAACGAGGCCTATGTCAGCCCAAAAGCACGAGAACACACGTGGTGGCCTCTACAGTCTATCACCCACAATTGGTGGGCTCGGTTTACCACACGATCGATCGCATGCTCGTGATGCCTCGAATGTCGAAGTTTTAGCTTTTTGGCTTTTGTCGATTCACCGTAGAGATAGTGTGATTACACACCTAATTACAATGTTGCTCGACGCTATACAAGCACCCAACCTATATTCAAACAAGATCCAAAGCTAGCCTTTTAACTGATAGGATAAAGCACCCTATTATTCGCGCTTAAACCGAAACACCCTTCTTACCTTGTTGGAATGGGTGTAACCTTAGCCCTTCTACGATCACTGTTCAGAATCGATCACACACCCTTGTTGATTTCCTATAGTATAATCGAAATCCGATTAGTAAGTGGTAGGGCCCATTCGGCCAACCCCAAATAACATAAGGTAACACTTTTACCTTATTTTCACATTGAGGACGAAAATGTAACTCCTCCAAACCGTTCACCCTTCACCACTCCTTGAGGACAACACTACAATCACAACGAGTACAGTACGTGAAAGAGGAAATGACAATCAGTTAGCAAAAGGGAGTATTTAGTTTTGGAAAAGAAGAAGAAGAGCATAGGGTATTCGGTTTTTAACAAAAAAATAGAGAATAGATTTTGAACAATTACCGATAGTCAGAACCTTTGTAGTAGATCGACGCAGAGAAGGACTACTAACAGTGATATTCGGCCAGCCTAGAATAGAAGATGAACAGAAGTTAAAAAAAAAAAAGAGAAAGGGAAGGTTCGACTAGACTAGGAAAGAATCTGATTGCAGAAGAAAAAGGGGTAAGGAACAATAGATGTTAGGTTCGGCCAAGAAGAGAGGAAGAGATTAGCAAAGATACAGAGAAGGAATGACACGAATGGTCAGTTTCGTAGCACAAAAATAACTAGAGGGAACCCGAAGTACAAAAGTGAAAAAACCCAAACTGCTAGCAAGGAAATTCAGTAGGTCCGCTCAACACTCACAAAATCGAACAAGGAAATCCTAGTGCCGAAAATGCTCCCTCTTTTCCCCTAGTCGAAATTCACTAAGGCCTTAGAGTCCCATTTGGCCACAACTCTCCTCCCACTTCAAATTCCTTGAAAATCTCCACAAATCACTCCCCTTATCCCTCCTTGATATCCTCCATAACAACTCCAAGACCAATTCAAACTTCACATTGCAGAGTTTCAGTCTAACTCCACTTCTCATGCTGCAAGGAAATAAAACAAATACTCTTTTGCATGCCAAGGGATTCGAACCTCAGACCACTAGTACACTCCACACGCCACTTTCCACCTTTACCAGCAAACTCCTTGAGTCATGATTTACCCAAAAATATTTATAAAGCCTTCAAGATAAGGCCAAGATTCACTTAAGAGTAAAAATAAAAAATTTTGCTGAAGCCCAGGTTTGAACCCAGGACTTCTCCAACACTCCTAACTCTTCCTAAATCACTTAGCCACTAAAGCAAACAAGCAAGTTGTCAATTCCTTGCACACATAAATTTTTATGTGTTCCCAAGTTCAAGACCTATTTCCTTCTAAGCCCAAATTCGGGGTGTTACATAAAATTTCAAAATTTTTCCTTCAATTTCACAAGTTTACATTTTAGTCCCTACATCATGTTTTCATCAAAAATCACTTTGTAAAAGTTATTTATCTAGCAATAATCTTTCATTTTCTACCATAAATTTTTAATTTCCAGCATATACATCCATGACCCATTTCCATACTTTGATAACTTTTCAAATTAATCCTCCAAATAGAGAGATTAAGCTATCTCAATTCTAAAAATATCAAAATTACTAAAGACGGGACAAGGAAACGTACCCAATTTGGCCATGAAAGTCTCTTCTCTCTCTCCTAGGGTTTCCATGTTTATTTTGGGGAAGAAGATGACATAAAAATAAGATGATATCTTTTATCTTCTTTTTTTTTATTAATAAGTATTTTCACTTTCCAATTTAGTTCCTAGCCTTTTTCTCATTTTCCATGGATGAGCCACCGAGAAAAATCTACATACTTTTCTTAATGGTCTAATTACCATATAAGGACCTTAAGTTTTGAATTCCATAGCTATTTAATCCTTATAGCTACTAGAATTCAACTTTCGTATTTTATATGATTTAGTCCTTCTCGTAATTAAGCACTAAATCGATAAAATTTTCTTTTCAAAATTTTCACATATCATATCTATCACAATATAGACCATATAATAAAATAAAAATAAATTTTATTTTCAGCTCGGATTTGTGGTCCTGAAACCACTATTCTAATTTCACCGAAATTTGGGCTGTTACATCTCTCCCCTTTAAGAAATTTTCGTCCTCGAAAATTTTACCAGTAAAGATATTCAGACATCTCTCCCATTATTCTCCCTCTATATCATGTCACTATCAGAAACTTTTACTAAAACTACCTTTTTATTTCTCAGTTTTTCTCTCCAAACACCAAAATTTCAATCAATCTCTTACTGTAATTCCTGTCAAGCTGAACTTAACATTTATCAAAGCAATAACAGATTATGAGTCTGATCGATACTTTCGTAACACCTATACTCATAAAAACATTGTGAATTCTGTAAATATCTGATAATAATACTAATCAGTAAGCAACAGGTCTAATTCTTTTCAAATGACCTCGTATGACTCAGTAAGTCACAGTCTTAATTTTGCCTGAACAACCAATCTGAATAACTTTCTTTCATGGTAAATTTTTAGAAATACCTTGTTACCATCAGAAACTCTATTTCTTTTCATTTCAGATCCACATCAGATTTCTGACGATCAAATACTGCTTTTAAACTGTTTCAGATCATTTTCATCTTTCTTTGGTCTCAAAGAATCAAACCTCTTACATGTATCCTTTCTCACTGAACTCGCCTAAAACATCGGAGTTTTACATTTGTGACCATATAAAACCTTGTACAGTATAATTTTGTACTTGACTGTCAACCATTATAATAAGCAAATTCAACCCAAGGCTACTTTTCTCAGTTACCTTCAAATTCAAGTACACAACATCGAAGTATATCTTCCAAAATCTGAACTATATGTTCAGATTGATCAACCGTTTGAAAATGAAATACGATACTAAAATGTAACCGTATACCTAGAGTTTCTCATAACTTGTTTCAGAATTGGAATATGAACTATAAATCTCCATCATAAATAACAGAAGCTAGTACATTATGTGATCTGAAAATTTCAAAATCAAGTTATTCAAGCAATCTATCAAGTGAGAAACTCATTCATACTAGAATAATAATGTACAGTCTTCGTCGAACAATCGACAATTACTCAAATCGTATCTTTCTTTTTCATAGATAGGGAGAATTCTGATGTAAAATTCATAGTAACTATGTCCCATTTCCATTTCGGTATTTTCACTGACTATAACCATCTTGAAAGTATCATCTCTATCTTGCTGATACATCCAACATTTAAATATAGATTTAGAAATACCACATTTCATTCCGGCTACCAATAGATCTTTTTCGAGTCGTTGTGCATTGTATCATTTCCCAGATAAACAGACATAGTACCATTGTGATCATTCATGTAAAATTTTCTTTTTTTTAAAGAGTTCCAAGTTCGTCAATACACAGGCTCTATCTCTGAATAACAGACATTTATCAGTTCTACTCTGAAATTCTGAATCAGAATTTATTTCACACTGTATTCATTTAACCTACAACTCATTATCACTTTTCTATGTTTCACTGATCTATTGTAGAAACATCAACTTAGCTTTAAGGTCAGCTAAAATTATTCTTTCATCAGATAATAGCAATCGAGTAATTATTTCTCATAAAGCAAACAAAGAATTTTCTACTCAACATATCAGCAACTATATTTACTTTTCCTGAATGATATTCAATTACCCAAATCAAGGTCTTTCAATAATTCAAGCCATATATGCAATCTCAAAGTCAAATCTTTTAGTAACATCAGATACTTCAAATTTTTATGATCAGTATTTATATGATATTTTCACCATACAGATACTGTTACCAAATTCTCAGTGCAAACACAATAATTGTCAACTCAAGATCGTATTTCGGGTAATTCTTTTCCTGTAGTTTTATCTGGCTGGAAGTATAGACCATTTCTTTACCTTTCTTCATCAAAACACAGTTTAATCCATTTAATGATGTATCACTATAATATTAAATTCCTTACCCGATTCAGACCGAATCAGAATAAATAATTTGATCAACAAAGCTTTCAACTGGTCTAAACTTTACTGATATTTATCAGTCCATTCAACTCTTACATCTTCTCTGTAATAACTATGTCATCAATGTAACTATTTCAATTGTTAACATTGAAGCTTTGAATTTTTTTCCAAAGTCACAATCATCAGATAGATTTAAAACCATGGTGCATCAATATGACTGACATTTCAATCGTATAGATAAAGCAACACTTCAATATTAATAGTGTACCTCAATTTATAAGAGGAAGAACCGAAAGTGGCCCCAATAATAACCAATACAGTAATACAGTTTCTATAATCTGTGATCTCTATCACCATACCTCCATAATCGAGTCAATATTTATAATGGTAATAAATGTATTTACCTATGATCAAAGAATATCTTTCACAGATAACCCATGTTAACATACTAAAGAGATTGTTGATATCTCAGAGAAAATTTCGGAAGAATAATATCACGCATACTCAGTAGAAACAACTGTGATAAAGACAATATAATTTTGCACATTCGCAATTCAACGCTTCAATCATTAGAAGTAGAAAATAACATCACATGAACCTTATCATCAAATCTTATATCAATCATGACGAATTAGAAAGCCTAAGTATGATAGAGCACTACCACTCGTGAATTAACCAGACTTACAATAATTCATCTATCATGATTTACTATCCTTTCAATACGACAAATATTGTATCTGAATATGAACAAATTCATATGCATCTGAGAATAATAGAACTTATAGAGTACCCAGGAGAGATTGTTGTAATATACTCAATATGGGCGACGCTGTTACGGACTCCCTTTTTGAATGAAATATGGGTCTAAGGGATCGTAAGACTTTGGAGATGACAGAAATTGTAACCTGTCTTCTGATTTGTTAATACCGAATGAAAAACAGATCCTACGTCATGAGCCAAGGAAGGAGATGAAGTTCAAAGCCTAGCTCAATGCAGAAATAAGATTTTCTATATGTGGGGCATAGATGTTACGAAACCAGTCTCATCAAAAGCTTCTGGCCAACATCGATTCATTTTCATAGATGTCGGTTACTTCATTAAGATGGTAAAAGTCGCTTCATATGCCAATATTACAAAGTCAATAGTCATTAGAACAAAAAAAAAGAAAGAAAGAACACCGACACAAAAAATGTCAAAAAGTCACATTTAACCGCAAAATGTCAAAAGTTTGTGGTCTGTTCAAAGATTAGGTGCCACATCAGTGCAGCAAAGGCAGCCAAAAAAAGAAAAACAAAAGTTCATAAAAAAGACCGAGACTTGTAAAGATTGGCATACATAAGTTACTATTTACCCTCTATGCTTATCAAACATTGGCCAGGACTGTCACCGGGGCAACACATTCCTCATTGGTTTCGCCCATTGAAGTCGAAATTCTTTTTTTCAAGTTTTATCAAAACTGAAGTTGGATGAGGCAGAATGGATCCAATCCCGATATGATCAATCAAATTTGTGAGAACAAGTTAATAGCTATCCGTTACAGTTAAATGATGCGGGTTTGTGACAAAGAGGTTCATCCTAGAAAATTCCCATAGAGGGACCTGACATTGAAGAAGATCCTTCATATACATAAGGATTTCAGAGAAAAATGGAGGCCAAACTAAAAAAGATTTAATGTAGAAGAAAAAAGTCTGTTCTAACCAAAATGGATGGCAGGGATATGCCCAATCCGGTGATTCAGATTCAATAAAAATATTTCCAAAGGAAAAAAAACAACAAAAAAGGAAAAGGAAAAGAAAAAGAAAGAAGAAGGAGAGGCCAAGGCGAAAACCCGCAAAAGGCGCTTTAAGACCAAAGGGGATTTGAGTTGAAAACCCAAAAAGAGAGGCTCAAATATTGATCAAGAGTGGGGCATATAGCAGTCCTGCTATGCCTGAATTAATAATGAAGAAGTATGAATAAGGCATCGACAAAGTACTCCAGATCTCCTAAACACATATTTAGCTTAAAATGGTCCTCAAGAAGTTGGAACAGAGAAGCTCAGATTGCGATATCTGGGGCACCTAGTTTCCATTTTACCCATTTTAAATTTGTTATTTGTGATTATATTATTCTTTTCAAAATATGCTCACAATAAATTTCCTTCTTAATTGCGATTGCTATCTTTGCTTAGCTTATTTGTTTCAAGCTATGCTCCTAATTAATTTCCCTCTTGTCCATGGTTATGATCTTTTTCAGGCATTTTGCATTGAAATAACGATTAGTGGACTAATAATATTTTCATAAAATGAGTTTTTCATATTACTCTGGAAATTTCTGAATAATACAAGAACTCGAAATAGGACTATTGTTTAAAACTCACCAAGTTTAAGGAAGAGTCTAAATTGAGGCTATCTCACTGGATTTTCTGTTAAAAATAGTTGGTGATACAATCTCGACGAAAATGGGCATTGTTAACCCAAGTGAAAAAAAGGGAACCATTAGCAAGAAAATGATATTCTACATCCTTGCGAGCATCATGCATACACATCTGGTTGGGTCACCCGGGGAGTGATCAATAGATGGAAGCTGATATGGATCCTATACTTCTGAATAGCAATGGGATGGATTAAAGAAGAAACAAACCTACATTTTGAAATCGCAATGGGATAAATGGAAGATAATACAGATCTTATACCTTTGAATAGTAATGTGATGGATTGAAGAAGAAACAAATCCTACATTTCAAGGTTACAGTGGGATAGATGGGAAGAGATTCAGATTCTATACTGCTAAGTCACAAGGAGATGAACCCTGAAGCTACAGTGGGGCAAATCTGTTGAGCAAGATATTTGTTTTCCCAGGTTTTCTGTTGAGAATACCAGCCGAACAAGATGACAGCATAATACATCAGTGATAAAGCCTTAATAAACAATGAACGATGACACCTTAAACTTTTAAAAAGGGATCATTCTCATAAAATTCTGCATTCATGCAAAACACATTTATTTAAGAGAATTTGATTCATTCCGATCATTGCATCCTGATCCTTATACATTTAACAAAAGGTCATTCCCATGACATTCTGCATTCATGCAAATGTCATCCACAATATCATTTAGTTAGGAGCATTCGATTCATTCTGATGATTGCATCCTAATCTTTGTAAAAAGACCATTCTCATGACATTCTGCATTTATACAAATTTCATCCATAATACATTTAGTTAGAAGCATTAGATTCATTCTGATCATTGCATCTTAACCATTATGCATAGGCATAAACACGTAAAACTGATTTTATAGGATAGGTCCTCCAAAGGACAGTGTCGTAACATCGGTGAATTTGTAGATCTCGCCTTCCTGAGCGAAGCGGATCAAAGAGACCAACCCTATCTCCTAGACCAGCGGTGGAATAGGTTGAAGATTATAGATCTTGTCACCTTAAGCAGTGGGGAACCAAGATCAAATGGCAAATCGGGTCTCCCTAAACAGTAGTGGAACAGATTTAAGCCACCAACCCTATCTCCCTGACCAGCAGTGGAATAGGTCGAAGATTGTAGATCTTGTCACCCTAAGCAGTAGGAACCAAGATCAAACGGCAAATCGGGTCTCCCTAAATAGTAGTGGAACAGATTTAAGCCACCAACCCTATCTCTCTGACCAGGAGTGGAATAGGTCAAAGATTGTAGATCTTGTCACCCTAAGCAGTAGTGAACCAAGATCGAACGAAAAATCTGGTCTCCCTAAACAGTAGTGGAACAGATTTAAGTCACCAACCCTGTCTCCCTGACCAGCAGTGGAATAGGTCAAAAATTATAGATCTTGTCACCCTAAGTAGTAGTGGACCAAGATCAAACGACAAATCTGGTCTCCCTAAACAGTAGTGGAATAGATTTAAGCCATCAGTCTGACATCCCTGAGTTTGCAGTGGAGCAGACTGAAGATAGCAGATCTGGAAATCCTGAAGTTGCAGGAGCAGATCGAAGCTATACAAGTCTTATTTCCTCGAAGTTCTAACGGAGTAGGTTGAAATTACAAATCCCTCCTCCCTGAGTTTACAATGAGGATCAATCCGTATTTCTTTGACCAGTGGAGTATATTGAAACTACGAAACTCTTCTCCCTAAAATTACTTTGGAATCGGATCGAAGCGCCAGTTCCCGTGCCCCTGAACATGCAGTGGGATGGAATGCAGCTACTTGAAGGAAAGAAGCGGCAAGAAGTCAAGATTCGGTGAGACCAGGCAATATTGACCCTTCTTATGAGTTTTTGCTCCATTCTCGTTACACGACAATGAGCAAAGAGGGGCAGCTGTAGCAGGCCCAATATGCCCGGGGCCCTATTAACCAAACAAAAAATAAAACCAAAACAAAAACCATTAGAAATTAAATAAAAAACCAATAATTAATAAAATCCAAAGTCCATTAACAAGTTCACAAAGCCCAAAATTAAACCCAAAGTTTATTAATAATAAGCCCAAACCACTACCCAAATTTTAGCCCAATACACAACCCAATAACAACACAAGCCCAAACGGCCCAAAATTGAGCCAACTTTCAACAGATGCTAACAGGAAACCATAGGGTGCGCCGCAGTCCTCCCTTGCACCGCTTCAGCAGCTCCACGATGCCCAACGCTCACGTTGCCACGTCAGTGGTCCTTCCACGCGCACCGTACCTCCGCCAGCAAGCATACGGCCTCTGTACCTGCTCAAAAATGGGACAAACAAGCAGCAGCAAAAAACAAAAGACAAAACGATTGTATTTTATTTTTTATTTCTATTTCCAATTTTGGCCTTTAAAAGGACCAAAAGAAACCATTGTAAGCTCCTTCACGATTTTAGGAATATACAACGGAATACAAAAAAATAGAGAATAGTTCCAAAGGTGATTGTCAGCTTTTAATACCCTTTTTCTTTAGTTTTTGTTCTCTTAAAATTTCTGTTTTATTGTTCGTGTGGAAATCAAAAACAAATGAGGGGAATTACCTGTGAAAGTTGAATCGACGGACTCATTTTTTGTCGAAATCGAATTAAAAGGGGTCGTTGAGGCTAGGGTCGGGCCAAGTTTGAAGGAGAGCAGTGGGGTGCTTTTGAATCGGCCACTAATCGCCGATTATCATGGCGTCGAAGTGGCCGGATCTTCCTTCTTCTCTCTGCGGCTGGGAACAAAGATGAAAAGGGATTTTAGGGTTTTGGTTTTAGAAGGGCAGATGGGTTTTGAACTACTTTAGTTTGTTTTTTAAATCTGTTAGCAAAACAGTGCCGTTTAGGCTTATGGCAATAGCCTTTAAACGACACCGTATTAGCCTATACCCAGCGACCCGATCTGAATACAGTTGAGACCCGCATGTTTTAGCCATCGAGGGAATACTTGTGCATTTAGTCCCCTGTTTTTGCGTCGCTATTTGATTAGGCCCCGCGCGCTTTTATTTGCTATTTGTAAATCAGCCTCTGTAATCTAAACACATTTTCAATTTAGTCATCTTAAACGCAACGTTTTCGCGACCAGGAATAACTGCTAGTTTAATCCTTGATCGTTTGCGCGCATTTCATTCAAGTCATTTGATTCTCTTTTATTTTCGATTTTTGCCCCAAATTCCTGCTTTCATTTTAATTTAGTCTTTTATATTCTATTTTCTTTAAATATTTTGCTATTTTGCCATTACTTAAACATTTTTATTATTATTGTTAATATTATTATTATTATTATTATTATTTTATATTGAAACTATTATGTATAGTATTTTATTCATTTACTAACTTACGAGTTTCTATTGTTGTTATTAAATTATTTTTATGTATATTATTAATTTTATATTATTTTATATATCCTCTTTTAAATCTATATACATACATATTTTATTTTGAATATATATATAAACCTATGATTATCATTTTAAAATCTTATCTTAAATTTTATTTATTTCAGATACTCTTATACATTATTACATATATATGTAATTGGCATTAAAATTATTTTATCATATATATATTTTTTATTTAATATCTTTGTTTATTTCAAAGCTTTCATCATATATAAATCACTATATTATTTATACTTACCGCTTTGTATGCAATTAATTTTGATTTTCTTTTTACATATGATTTCCAAGCTTATGTACATATAATTTGTTGTTTGTGTGACAATGATTTCAAATATTTTGTTTTTATATATTATTTGTTCATTTTATTTGTCTTAAAATTGGTTTCATTTTATTTGTGTTAAGTTACTTGATATTTCTTCCTAAATTGTCTTTTAATTCATTAGTTTTGAATATCAATATTTGTATTTGTGTAATGTATGATATGTTGCCATCGTAAGGACTCTAATTTGCTCGTTTGTGTTTTCATCATTACCATGTATTGTTATTTCATACCTGTAACTATACTTTGTTTTTTATTATTGCATTGCGATTAAAATTTCCAATTTATTAAAAAAATTCATTTTTTATCTATACATTTTGAGTCGATCTTGAAATCGTTTATTTAAAAATAACGTGTTTCAAAATAAGGCAATATTTCGTGTTTGGAAATATGAGAGATCGTGCCCTAACGTGCTGGGTTTCGATTTTTCGTTTGACCAAATAACCAAATATCCTTTAAGATTTCATTCATGTTTTTCTCAACTTTAAAACGAGGTAATGTTTCGTGTTTGGAAATTCGCGAGATCGTGCCCTAACGTGCTGGGTATTGATTTTCTGTTTGATCCCAAATAATGAAATACCCTTTCAAAACCTTAATGCATGAGTTTTGAAAATTTTGGGATGATCTGGAATTTGAAAACTTAAACTGTTGCATCCTAACGTGCTAGATGTGATATTTTATTCCTTCGAAACCGGAGAATCTTAAGGTTCAAACTCGAGTATCTTCAAATGGGTCAAGAAAGGGTCGTAATTCTAAAATCTTTCAGATTCTCGATGTTAGAACATTAATTAATCAATTTGGTACCAATTTTGGGTGTTGCGAGGGTGTTAATCCTTCCTCGTACGTAATCGACTCCCGCACCTATTTTCTTAGATTTCGTAGACCAAAATTCAGAATATTTATAGATTAATTTAGGAAAGTTACTATTCATTCACCGAGGTCATTCATAATGTCCCTTTAATGGACCTTCGAGGCCCAATACGAACATTAGAATCAAGTCGGGACTAAATTGGGAATTCATGAAATTTTTCGCGAAATTTTAAAATTTTCCAAGGTGAAGGGCTCACACGTCCGTGTAAACTTGGGACACGCCGGTGCTGCAGGCCGTATTCAAAACTAGGTAGCTCTCTGACTTACTCCACACGACCATGCCACACGCTTGTGTGCTAGGCCGTGTGGTTAATTAATTCAATTCGAATTAGGTGCAGATTTCACACGACCAAAACACACGCCCGTGTTCAATGCCGTGTCTCCCACATGGCTAAGACACACACTTGTGTCTCTACCCGTGTGCTCAATTCTGAGCATTCTATTTTCTCGAATTTAAGGTGTAGGGGACACACGGCCAGGCCACATGACCATGGGGTAGGCCGTGTGTCACACACGGTCTAGACACATGCCCATGTGTTTGCCTGTGTGGACAAAATAAAGCCATTTCCTAGCCTCATTTGTCACCCAAATTTACCATTTTCCTGCACCAAAATATACCAAGTACAATCCAACCATTCCAAGCATTCAAATAAGCAAATTTCATCATTCAACATGGCCTAGCATTGCATGAATACATGTTTACTAACTTACTTTGGTTCAATTCATGTGTTAAACATGGTTTGATCAACTATTTAACACATGTGTAGCTACCATAGTATGACATTACAAATATATCAAATCAAACCATTACTAGCCATTCCAATGGCTAGATTACAAGTATCATTTATATTCAATATGGCCAACATATCCTATACATGCCATTATAACCGTAATTGATTTACCATATTATACCGACATGGGCCGATGGATAGTGTGGGTGGTCTCCGCCGAGCTTCCAAGCTAACAAGCTTCTGATTTACTCTAAAGTAGGGGAAAATAAAACGGGGTAAGCATTGTATGCTTAGTAAGTTCGTATAACATGGTACTTAACTTACCATTCATTCTATTTTGAGGTAACTATGTAAGGCACATTCATTCAATTTGACTTCAAGTCCTACACATATCCTCATTGCCCTTGTTAGTCATATATTCCATAATAACCTCAACACTTGTTTAAGCTCAAAAACAATCAAGTTTCCATGCACATTTGCATTCCATAACATTTTTTCATTTATCATCTCTTTATTTTACAAGTATAATTTCGTAATAGTTCATCTCAAGTTCAGATTATTTCATATCAGAACTTTATTCCTATTTCTCGAAATATCAATGTCTCACGAGTAGTAATACACTCAAAGTATATAAGTCTATAATCAAGGATGACATATTCATCAAATGAATTTCATGTACAAGTATCATAATCTTATGTTTTCTTAAATCAATCCTCACGTATTATCATTTTCGTGTATTTCAGGCATATACGTGTAATAACTCATTTCTTATTCATATTCTTCTCATGTCAAGAGTTTTACCCGTTGAATTTATTTGGAACATCGATGGATACACCGGTAGTACACTCGAGGTGTACAAATCAGAATCCTTCAATTGATACTCAGTAGTATGTTGGAGGTACACTCTCAAGCCATGTATCATACAGTAAAATTACCAGTCTAGGCTAAATTCTAGCTGTAACATATACTCTAAGGGCTTTGTCGGATTACCAGTCTAGGCTAAATCTTTTATATGACAAAGAATTCCCTATAGAGTCTAATCTGGATTACCAATCCAGGCTAAATCCAATCAATTAGGATTACCAGTCCAGGCTAAATCCTAATTGAAACATATACTCGAGAGGCTCATTTCGGATTACCCGTCTGGGTTAAATCCATTCTGAACACTTGTAGTTTTATCAGGGAAATCACATTTCTCCATCGACTTTCATTTATTCAAACCGGATTTAACATTTATCAGGCAATTTTTGGGTATATGTTCAATCTCATAAATTTATGCATTCATACAATTCAAGTGTTCAAATTCAACTCAAGTATAAAATTTACATTTTTTTTCATTTATCGAGCATTATTGCTGATTGAACACATTTCATTTATTGGGCTTTGACGAATATGTGATCATTTCACGTTATTAAGGCATTTATACAATTCATAAGAACAATATTTAATTCAAGCATAAAAATATATACAATTTAGTTACACGAACTTACCTCGACAAATGTTTGTGTACATACTTCTACAAATCTGACATTTTCTTCTTTTTCCTCGTTCTAACTCCGAATTTGGTCTATCTAGATCTATACGAGTAAATTTTACATCAATTTATCATATTTTACATTCATGTGGACTAAATTTTCATCCTAGGCAAAATTACTATTTTGCCCCTAACTTTTCCATAAATTCCATTTTTGTCCCTATGCTCGGAAAGTGAAACTTGTGCAAATTACTCCCTATTCCAAACCTAACCAAAGCCCCATTACAAAATTTACAGCACATATATTTATAAAATTTTAGAATTTTTCCTTCAATTTCACAAGTTTACATTTTAGTCCCTAAATCATGTTTTCATCAAAAATCACTTTGTAAAAGTTGTTTATCTAGCAATAATCTTTCATTTTCTACCATAAATTTCTAATTTCCAACATATACATCCTTGACCCATTTTCATACTTTGATAACTTTTTAAATTAATCCCCCAAATAGAGAGATTAAGCTATCCCGATTCCAAAAATATCAAAAATACTAAAAACGGGACAAGGAAACTTACCCAATTTGGCCATGAAAGTCTCTTCTCTCTCTCCTAGGGTTTCCATATTTATTTTGGGGAAGAAGATGACATATAAATAAGATGATATCTTTTATCATCTTTTTTTTATTGTTAATAAGTATTTTCACTTTCCAATTTAGTCCCTAGCCTTTTTCTCATTTTCCATGGATAAGTCACCAAGAAAAATCTACATACTTTTCTTAATGGTCTAATTACCATATAAGGACCTTAAGTTTTGAATTCCATAGCTATTTAATCCTTATAGCTACTAGAATTCAACTTTCATATTTTAAGTGTAACATCCTAAAACTGGGGCTATTTGTAATTAAATGATTTTTCTTAAATTGAATTGCTGTGTTATTGATTGTGGTATTATAAGGCTTAATTGGAGGTCTTGAGTGGGCTCGGTTTAGTAGAAAATTGTATTTGAAAACTTTAAAGGTAAGGAGCTCTAGCTAGTAGGGGTTACAAGATTAAATAGAGGATTTATTGACACAAAATGAGCCTTGGAAAAGTGGCAAAAGGAGGACTACTTGGGAGTTGCATGTGACGCCACAAGGGAAGGGAGAGCCTTGGTTCGAGCCACAATTCTCCCTTTTTACTCTTTATTTTGGACGGCATAGGAAGGGAGAGTTCTTTCTCTTTTTAAACTCTTTTTATTAATTATTTAGATAATAAGTTAGCAGAAGATAAATAATGATATTAATTGAATTTTAAGAGATTATTAATTGATTATTTGAGGATTATTTCAAATTATTTGAATGGTTTCAAATTAAGTGGCCTAGAGTAAATTAAGGTAGTGGATGAATTTGAACTCCTTTGAAAGGAGTGGACGGCAAGTAAAAGGGATAGTCTTAGAATTTGCTAAGTCTTTTATTCTTAATTTTCGGCTAGCAATTACCATTCTTCTTTCTTTCCTTCTCAAAACCGATTTCTACATCACCATCTTTCTCTTCTTCTACTTTTGATCTCTGACCAAAAACACCTACTCTTTCCTTTCTCTTCTCTCCTTCATTATTGCCAAACCGAAACCACCTTCTCTTTACACCCTTCTCTTCTCAAAATCCCCCTTAAGCTGAAACTTTTAACACCTTTCTTCTCCATTATTTTCTTTCTCCCCTTGGCCGAATACACTCACTTGGGAGTGCCGATTTCCTTTCCTCCTATTTACTCACTTTGGCCGAATAGTATAGTGGCATAGACACTTCAGGATTTCGCTAGTATTCAATCAATTGTGAAGGTAAGTAAGGTTGGCCGAATGCCTATGTTCCCTTTCCCTATCTTTGTCGACTTTTTAAGGATTAAGGGCCGATGTCGGCATTTATTTACAAGGTGCTAAGTATCTGTTTTGAAAACTGAATCTGTCTAGGTGTTCCAGGATTTTGGAGATCGACAAAGCAAGTCGTCATTCGGGATCAAACGGGTGGTAAGTGGTGGTAAGGATTGATTTTCATAAGATTTAGCTTTCAAGGATTTAAAGCCGAAGGCTATTAGCTTTATTTATTAACCGATGGTAGTTGGTGAAGCAGATTCGGGAATCGGGTGTTGTGATTAGTATCCAAAAGCGAGAAGGTAAGGATTCGGGTTCCAAAAGATGACCCCTTTAAATTATTTGATTTGGCCAATATACTAACCCATGTATTTGGCGAATATAGGACAAGTAGATCTAGTGTGACCGACTCCTCCATTCGGGATTTAGATTATTCGTGGGTGACAGGTGTGTACATACACACTTATAATAATTAATTAAATGCATACTATGTGTAAATCTGCTTTATGTAGATACGGAATTAGTACCTTGATGGTACAAGCGAGGATCTCAGTAAGTCTCTGTCAATATGTGATTGTTAAATATGCTTTTGGGAAGCATGGCTTATTTGATACATGTGATAAATGTATGTTGTTGTAAACTCTGTTATAATATGATTTGATATGGGTTGATGAGTGGAGGGGGCAGTTATATTGTGTCGACGGACACCAGTGTTTTGGTAACACACTGTGACTATGGTCACCAGAGGTTTGGTACCTCCAGAGGTTTAGCACCTCATAGCGTCCCGTCCCTGTGGCTTAGCACCACCGTGGGTTGGCCCCACTTTGAGATATGGGATTGACGCCAGTGATTTGGTATCACGCGATGGGTTGGCCCCATCATTCGATTTGTGTCTTCGGACACCAGAGGTTTGGCACCTCCAGTGATTTGGTATCACATCTGTGACTATATGTCACCAGTGGTTTGGCACCACCAGTGGTTTGGTACCACAATGGGGTAGACAGAGGCGTTTGGTTGGCTAGGTTGGGTATATGTCTTAATGCATGATTAATGTGTTATGTAGTGTGTATGATGTGGTATTTACCCGGGGGAAGGGTTACATACTGGGTCTTGGTGACTCACCTTCTCCTTTATTTTTTTTCAGGTGACACATAGTTCGCGGATATGGAGCCGGAGGGACTTGAGGTGGCCATGCAGTGGAATTTTAAATTTATTAGACTTTGAATTTCGATTCTTTACATTTTTCCTTATTTTTGATTGATTCTAATTGGGTTGTAATAAGGCCTCCTAAAAATTATTTTATTACTGTGATATGCTTGAGTATTCGTTTCAAACTTTATGATTATAAGAATGAATTCACATGTTTTTTTTTCCAAAGCAATCGAAAAGGATTTTCAAGTACCATCGGGTACATATAAAATATACATAATAACTTGACTTAACAAATATTTCCAAAAAAAATCCAAGTATAAGATTTGTACACCTCAACTGTTTTTAACAAAACGCTATCTTTTATCAAAAACTTAAACTGGTTTTTAAAAGATTTCAAAAGGTTTTTCTCCGTAGCAAACCAAATTCGGTCGAAGTGTTTGTGCCGGGTTTGGGCTGTTACATTAAGTGATTTAGTCCTCCTCGTAATTAAGCACTAAATCGATAAAATTTTCTTTTCAAATTTTCACATATCATATCTATCACAATATGGACCATATAATAAAATAAAAATAAATTTTATTTTCGACACGGATTTGTGGTCCCGAAACTACTGTTCTGATTTCACCGAAATTTGGGCTATTACATTTTAAATACAAAAACACTATTGAAAAGTACTTTTCAACCTAAACGTAAAAGCATTTTTTGAAAATGTTTTTTTATTTGAAAAACATATTTGTTGTCAAAATGATATTTTAACTCTCATTTATCATTATTTATATTATTTGTAATATTTATATTGGACATAAAATCATTTTCTTTTGAAATTTATTTCAAATATATATGAGTATATTTGAATTTAAAATGGTTATATTTTAATTGATTAAAATTTATAGACAATTTATATTAATTGCTTAAAAAGTATTTAAAATTTATATTTCATGTATCAAAATATTAATAACAAATTATAATAAATTATTTTTATATATTTTTAAAATATCATAATAAACATTATATCTTAAATATATAATTTACATTCTAAAAGACCTTTCAACAATAATACTTAAACACTTATAATTTTAAAATAAATGTTCCAAAAACAATTTCTCACAATAATTTTCATATGTACTTTTCAATAGAAATGGTAAAATTTAAAAGTCCATTAGATCTCAACGTGAGGGCTAGAAAAATGCTGATTGTAGATTTAGAACTAGTTTTGAATCTTATAAATTATAAAAAAAAAAATGTTGATTATAGGTTGTTATTGTCTGGTGAGCTCCTTATTGTTTTGAGAGTGTGTGTAACACCCTTAACCCGCAACCGTCGTTAGAGAATTATGAGGTATTACCGAAAAAACATAGTATTCATACAATCACATAATTCTATAGATCATATTCGTAAAAATAAATATATTAAAATATTAATCACACTGTATGCACGAATTATAATTCCCAAGTTCAAACGAGTTCAAATCAATATTAATTATTTGACTTCCTAATTATATACATGTATTAATAAACCAAATAAAACATTTCACATAGCATGCTATTCAAATCATGTGCAACATTCAAATTGGCTATAATAAAAAATAAATAAAACAGACATGGCAAATCATTTAAAGACCAAACATGCCTATTTGCTATTTACAAAGCCATGCGCATTTGACCATTTTAATATAATAAAATTTAAGAACACATACCAACCACTAATGTATTCAATTCTCATATCATCTATCATTTTAAGAGTATAACCGCATATTTAAAACACTAATTAAACTTTAATAATAATTCACATTCTATAATAGCACGTTAATACATCCAAGTGTCATAATAACTTGATATAACTCAATCAATTCATAGCATGAACGTATCTTTAAATAATTTTAGACCTTGGTCAATATATATATATATATATATATATATATATAACAAGCTTTAAACCTACTAATATGAAATATTCATATGTTTATTCATGACAAAACCAATTTATACGGATAATTCATATATATATATATATATATCAATTATTCAAATTATAATCCATACTTATCAAATAGATTTAAATCATAACTAAACCATTAAACCAAACATATTAAAATATTAAACCAAAAACATTTTAAACCTAGCATAACATATAATAATTAAGCCATTTTCGCATGGCTTAAATACAGTTCTCATTCATAATGAATTCAAAAGATAGAATAGCTTATACATGCCATACGTTGAAACTTAAGCTTTCAAGAGTACCAAAATATAGACGATAGTGTGACGAGCTTCACTGACGATTCTCCAAGCACAAAATGGTCACCAAAATCTATAAATCATAAACAATTATCCAACACAGTGTAAGCTAATTTACCTTAGTAAGTTACAAGCAATTAAACTCTAAAATTTAACTTGATATCTCAAATACCATTTAACTAACTTATACTACTAAATCATATAATCACTAGCTTACTATATTATAAAGCACTTATTAATCGAATACTATGATTTAACCAAAATCAATATATAATTACTCAACCATAAAGCATTTCTTCAATTTCAAATACAAGGCCGAATACATTATGGCATTCCATCATCATGTAAAATATAAATATATATATATATATATATATATATATGCATAATAAAAAAAAAAAAAACATCTTATTCGAACATCAATATGATTTAACACAAAGCTATTCACACATTTTGCATTACATGCTCTCGAACAGCCAAGTCTCCATTAACATTTCATATAACATTCAATATGATATTTAATGCGTTTCCACATATCATTTTATTTTCATTTAAATTATACATCCAAATAGCATTTCATTTATTCCACAATTAATCTTATATATTTGATTCCAAATATAATCACCACATAGGTTCAAGACTTACTAAGCTCAATTTCAAATACAAACATAACGGCTATTTCTCAATAACTCCAAGTATTTACTCATTCCACTATCCATGATTACTCGATAAGGTCGCACACTTAGTGCTACTACTTATTCGAAAATATATAGTAAGTTCGTACACTTAGTGCTTAATAATCAAACTCGCACACTTAGTGCTTTACAATTAAACTCGCACACTTAGTGCCAATCTCATAATCGTAAATATTTATACCCGCACACTTAGTGCCAAAAGTCAACAACTCAATACATCTTTCTTCTTTTTACGTTCGATAATTTCATCACTTCATGTATATATATATATATATATATATATATATATATATATATATACACACATATATATGCCATTCAATTCGGCATAATTACATAGATATTATGATTGTTTAAATCGATTTGTTTAAATCGATACAAAATATATGCTTAATAACTTACCTCGGATATCGACGGATGGAGATTATCGACTATTCAACAATTTTTTATTTTCCCCGATCCAAACCCGATCTTTTTGTTCTTGATCTATTCAAATTCAAATTAAGTTCATTCAAATAAAATTCAATTCAATTAAACCCCAAAACCAATCAATGAGCAAACTTACATTTTACCCCTTATTTTTCATACTTTTACATTATAATCCAAAAATTCATAACACATCAAATACACAAAATTTAAAAACAAAAAGCTCTAGCCGAATACTCCTCTAGCTTATATAAGTCCTCACACTTCACCTATTATACAAACTAACCCTTCAATTTAATATTTTTGCAATTTAGCCTTAATTACTCAATTCCATCAAAACTTCTAATAAAAATTTTGTTAATCTAACACATATCTTTTATTTTCTATTTTTAAACACAAAATCTATCAAACTATCAACAATGGCAACTCATGAATATCTCATCAATTTCAAAAATGCTTACATATTCGAAGTAACGATTTCAAAAAACGTAAAAATTATTAAAAATCGAACTCAAATCACTTACCTAATTGAGCTTGCAAGGGCCGAATGTATCAAAGCTTTAAAATTGTCTTTTTCTCTCTTAGTTTCGGTCACTCGTTGTAAAAGATGAACACTTGCTCTTTCATTTTTTTCATTTTTTAAAATTATAATATTAACATATAATAAAAAAAATGTACCATAATGCCATAAAGAAATAATAAACAATTAAGGTTACTATTTCATGCACACCAACCGGCCACTAACCATTTTCATGGCCAATTTGCAACTTTAACACTCTATAAAAGAAAACAATCAAAATTCGACCCTTACACATTAACCCTTAAATTTTCTATTTTACGCGATTAAGCCCTTTTTATTTAATCGGGCATCCAAACGATAAAATTTTAAAACGAAATTTTTACACAAGCAAATTCACACATTCAGAACACAGAAACTAATATTCAAATATTTTTCTGACTCAAATTTGTGATCCCAAAACTACCGTTTCAATTAGGGTCAAAAACGGGTTGTTACAGTGTGTTCACACTTGAAGAGTTTTTACACTTAAAAAGTGAGTGCCTAAGAAATGAGGGCTTATCTCGTTACCGAAGAGTGGGAGTGCAACACTTCTAACCCGTCTCCGTCGCCGGATTAGGGTTACGGAGTATTACTAAACAATCAGAAACATTTGAACATTTTATCAATCAATATAATAATCACAACACAAATCATTCATGATCATGTACAATATCCCTATATCAAGCCCTCGAGGCTCTAAAAATAACCTAGAAACAATTTGGGACCAATTTGAAAAAAAATAGAAGTTTTAAGAAAAATATGAAAATTTTCAAAACATGGGACACACGATCGTGTGGCCAGGCCGTGTAACTTTCGAAATAGGGACATACAGCGGTGTCTCAGCCCGTATTCCTACTTGTGTAACTCCATGAGTAGGGACACACGGCTATGTCACACGCCCGTGTGTCAGGCTGTGTAACTCTCTAAGTTGCCCCACATGCCCGTGTGCCAGGCCATGTGTTAGGCCGTGTAACTTATTGCCTTGTACCCTAAAGAAATCATTAGATGACATACGGCCGTATCGACCCAAATGAACCTTAAACAACAAGTTTTCCATTTCAAGCTTACTTGGACTCTAAGTAATCCATTTACTAGCCAAAAGACCTATTCAAAGTGACATTAAACAGGCTAAAAACATGCTAAATCAACCATCCTAAGTGCCTAACCAATGTATCCTCATTGATTCCACAAGTATATATACAATTTCATAACATAAAGAACTATCATTCAAAGTATGTTTAATCAGGCCATCTAACATTCGACCAATATGCTTAACATAGGCACCTTAATCACAACATTCCATTAACACATACCATATATTTGCACAAAAACATCTTCTTTAGTTCACCTATCATATTATGTTAACTACTTGCACTTAAGATCATACTTTAACATTTTACATATCAAAACCATAGTAACGACATACAGACCTATTACATGCCATATAATTTGAAATGAACATTCCAAAAACTACCGAAAATGAGTGGATAGTGTGACTTGAGTGCCGATCCGACCGTCCAACCTTCAAAATGTCTACAAAACATAAAATAACACAAGTAAGCTCATTGAAGCTTAGTAAGTTCGACGTATTAATATGATACATCTTATCGAAATAAGTATAACAAATTATTTAATAATACAACCATATGTGTTCCCTGTCATCCACAATCTCAACCGGTGAATCGCAAAATTCAATTCAAAACTCAAATTCATGACATAACCATCAAAATCACTAAACAAGTTACATTACAGAGATTTACAATCTGATGAACGACTTACGGATATGAGTACATCGATATTCCAACCGAAACACACCAGATGCTCATATGAGTCAGTCCACTCGATAACACACCAATGGCTCCGAAGAGGTGATCCAACCAAAAACACACCAAAACAGGGAGTATAACACAAGAGTTCGCAACAAATGTTGAACCTCGGTCTACTCGGGACACATATATATAACACACCATATCTTTAATGTACTTTATCTCGCATTCAATTCGATCCAAATATTGAAATTCAATAACATTTCTCAAATAACCTTACATCATCTATAATCAATTATATCTACTATACCATTTTATATCATCCAAAATTTCATATAGATGCTAAATTTTAAACCGTACGAACTTACCTGGACAAAGTTGTAAGAGTTGCAAAAGTTTAGGGATTATTCCTTAATTTTCCCTTTCCTCGTAAATAAATAGGGTCTTAATCTATAATGTAAAATTCTCAATTATTAGCCTACATTTCACATTCCAATTTACTTTACATTTTATACTTTTTTCAAAATTACATAATTGCCCCTAACTTTTATAACTTTTTTAATTTAGTCCTTTATCTTGAAAATCATCAAATAAACCATTTTCCTCAAAATCACATTACATCCGAATATACTAGGCCTTAAAAAGTCCACAAAACACCTCTTATTCACCAATAAACCATGTAATTTTAATATTTTAATAATTTAATCCTTTAATCAAAAACTAACTAAAATCACTTTACAAAACAACCAAAAATCATATTCAAAGCTTCAAACACATAATTATCATCACAAAAAACCAATATTCATCAATGGTAACTTCCAAAATTTTTAAAAAATTCAAAAACGAAAGTACGAGCTAGATGGACCTAGTTGCAACGATCTAAAAAAATTACAAGAAACGGTTACATGCAAGGTATTATGTTTGGCTGATTCTCAAAGATTTATTTCCATCGTTTTTTGGCAAGGTTGAAGATAAAATGAAGAAGAAAGTGTTTATTCTTTACTTAACTTTGTTTTAATTACAAAATTTCCATTATACCTAATTTTCATTCAATTTTTCTTTAAATTAAACCCCATTACCGTCCACTATCTAAAATAAGGACTAATTTCCCTATTGGTCCTCCCACATTTATTAATTAGGCCATTAAATCATCCAAATGCATTAATTAATAAATTTTGCACCTTTTACAATTTAGCCATTTTTCTTTAATTAGCTATCCACACGATAAGATTTCTTAACAAAAAGATAATACGACCCTAATGAATCCATAAATATTCTATAAATAATATTTACGAGTTGAAATGATAGAAATTTGTAGTCCCGAAACCATTGTTTCATCACCACTGAAAATTGGGTTGTTATAGCGAGGACTTGTTAGGAATGCTTATCTAGTGGGTGATACCAACAATGAAAGGATGTCATTCCTCTGATTAAAGTGAATGGTTGACCAAGACATTGTCTCAAGTGGGGTCAAATGAGAAATCAATTCCTTCTGCCTTATTAACACGTGTCAAGGTTGAGAAGGGATATAACAAATTTTAATGAGATAATATGATGGTAAAATTAATTATTGTAATATGAAATTAAAACTAAGGTTTCAACTTTTCTTGCAATTCTAAAGGATCATAATAATAGTATTATCAAAAGCTTTTTGAGACTTTTCATATTGTTTTTAAGCCTCAAATGGCAGAGTTGTTGGCTATAAGAGAAGTTTTATCATGGCTGAAATCTTTGAATAATGATAAAAAAATTTGAATCCCTGATTGCATGGAAGCTATACACACTTTGATTATGTCTTGCTTAGGTCTTTTAGAACTTGGAGCTTTAACATAAGATTATTTACATTTATCCATACTTTGGACACAATGAGTTGCTAATAGAGCAGCTTATTATTTAGTTTGGGTGGTCTTATTGTACGCAAATGAATTCTTTTAGGATGATCCTCCTTCATTTCTTTCTAAAACTTTAAGTTTAGATGTTGCTTTAGCTTATTCCAACGATTTTAAGGGACTTTGGAATGGGTGTTTGGGGTAAACTTATTAGCTTAGGTTTTAGTACTCTCTTAATATCTTTGGATAACATTACATTGCTTTATATTTTGATTGAAGTAGTTGTAAGTTCAATATATATATATAGTTTTAATTATGTTGATACAAGTGTACAATAAGGGAGGAGATAGGAGGAGAATGTGGTGGTGACAAAGAGGCCGGTTCACTTAGACAGGCGAAAAGTTGGAAAAGGGGGAGTGTAACAGCCCGTTTTTAGTGGTGTCAGAAATAGTGGTTTCGGGACCACGATTCTGACAATCGAGTTAGTATGTTATTAATTACTTAAATTTTATAGGGCTATATTATGATTGTATTAAGGTTTCATTACGAAATTTTGAGGTTGGATCGTTAACTAGTTAAAAAGGGTTAAATAAAAAAAGAAGCAAAAGTTGGTTTCTATTAGTCAAATAGATCAAAAAGCTTTAAAAAGATAAACTAATGGACTTGAATGGTAATTATACCTTACATAAAGTTAGTGGATGATGTTGGTTGGTTTTGGTGTACTTTTAACGAATTTTAAAAGTTAATTTTATCATTAGGTAAATTAGGTAATTTAATTAAAAGATGAAAAAATTGTCATCATCTTCTTTTCTTCTCTTTTTTCCAAACTATTTAAGGGGGACAAAAGCTTCGGTCTTTTTCAATTCATTTGCATGGTAAGATTTTGAGCTCCGTTTTTAATTATTTTTATTTTTGAACTCGTTTTAGCTTAGTTTACTTAGCCCGATGGTCAATTTGCAAAATTACTAAAGGTTGAGAGACTTTCCATGATAAAGTTTGAATGTGTTTTGATGTTAATTGATAGATTATAAATTTGGTTGTTAAGTGAACATGTTTTGTTAAGTGATTTTTAAAGAAATTAAGGTTTAGGGAGTAAATTCATTAAATAATAAATTCTATGTCTTTTGAGTGAAATGGATAAAAATATAGATTGATATAGGCCTAGAGAAATATCTTCTACTATATTTTGGGTAGAGAATCGAGGAATTTTTAAGTTATGGGCTTAAGGACTAAGTTGTGAAAAAGTTAAATTAAGAGGGGTAATTTTGTAATTTTATGATAATATGAATTATTGATTGAATTGAATAATTGAGGTTATTTGAAGTAATTAATTGAATGAAATTATTATTTAGGTTAAGATACGCAACAACTGGACTTAAATTGAGGCAAAGCTAAGGTGTTGGATTAGTTTTCGACACTTTTAAAATGATCGTAGTATCGAGGTAAGTTCGCATGAACTTTATGCTTATTACGTATTGTTTTGGTTGATTATTCACTAAGAATATGTTAGATATATTTATTTCGGCAATAATACGATAATGGAGTACTTGACGCTTTAAAAGTCTCGTTTGAACCTAGATAATACTTAGGATACAAATGACATGTCATTAGGGATTATATGTTTCGGGTGCTGGTCCTAAATGTCCTATCGATGGCTGAGGTCCTGATTTGTTGTGGATTCTCCATAGCTCTTGTGAGCAGTATCATGTAGCTAATATTCTGACCCACAGCTCGTATGAGTAAGCCCATTTCACAACTCGTGTGAGCACTATTGAAAATGTTACGGTTATATAAAAAGGTGCTCCAAAGTATCCGATGTTATTCTGTACGGTTCAATGGGTAAGTAAATGTTGAATGAAAGACATGTATAAAAACCTATTATTGCTAATGTTCATTTGGAAAGGTAAGATGTGTATGAATTTATGAAAAGAAATGAATGAGAAGTTATTATGTGATAAAAAGAAAGGTATGGAATTTATTTCCTAATATATGAGATGATGCATAGATGTTATGTTTTCATGATTTCTACTAACCATGTGAATTATGGTGTATAGGAAATTTTAATGTTAATTGATGAAATGAGAATGGTTGTATGGATTGTTAATTGATGTCCGGTAAGTTGAAGTTTACCTTCTACGAACTTACTATGCATTAAATGCTTATGTATTTGTTTTCCTTTATTTTGTAAATTATCGGGAGCTCGATCGGTTGGAACTTTGTCGGAGTCCTATCACACTATCCCGTGATCACTTTGGTAGTTTTGGCTATTTTGATCTATGGTTATAAATAGCATGTATTGGGTTTAATGTCATTTATACTTTTGTTGTGTTTTGGTTACTTTTGTAAATGGTTATATGCATATATGGTATAGTTGGCTTGTACATGTTAAAAGCTATATGAAAATGGTCATTTTGGTATGCTTATTTTGAATGGTGAAATAGGTTGATAATTGTTGACATTAAGTAGCTATTTTACCTATGTTTTGTGATTGAGATGTGCCATTATAGCTTTGCTCTTAATTGATTTTGTTTTGGTATGAAATAAGGTGCTTTTAAATGGCATGTTGGTTAGAAGATGTTGGTTGATCGAATTGGTATGCTTATGAATGTTTGAAGTGTGCTTAGGTCCATTGATGTATGTACAAATGGAGTAGCTTGTTGGGCAAGGTTTGGCTTTGAAATGCTTGTTTTAAGGGCTAATTATGGAGCACACAGCCTTGGGCACAAGCTGTTACACAGTTGTGTGCCACATACAGCCAACCTACATGGTCATGTGTCTTAAACATTTTAGGTGCAGGTTGCACACTGTCTACCACATAGCCATGTCTCCTAAAACAATTTCGAGCACAGTCTAGCACACAGCCTGCAACACGGCCATGTGACCCAATATCGAATATACATATAGTCTGGAACACGACCTGTGACACAGCTATGTGGCCTTATTTCGAATATACACACGGGCGGACATGTAACATCCCGATTACGACCCTAATCAGAATTGTGGTTTCAGGACCACGAATCCGAGTCGAAATAATAAGTCAATACTATTTTAAATGCTTATTATTTGTGAATTAATGTGTGAAATTTTCATATTAAAATTTTATTTTATTAGTGCATAATTGTGAAAAAAGGAGTTAATCGTATAAAATAAAAAATTTGTGGTTGAATGTGTAAGCACTAAATTGAAGGTGGTTCCTTTAATTAAGGTATTAAAAGTGCAATTTAGCCAAAAATTTGGCTTAGTGCCGTTCATCATTTGCATGTAATTGTGATTGATAGGTTTTTATTATATTTTAATATTTATGTATTATAATTAATTGATAAAATAATAAAATGAGAAAAAGATGAGAAGTGTTCATCTTCTCTTCCTCAAATGACCGAAACATAGCTAAAGAAAAAGAAAGGAAAGCTTAGTTTCATCCGGCCACATTTGAGCTTGATTAAGGTAAAAATTTAGCTTTATTTTTTTATAATTCTTGCATTTTTGAGATAGTCGTGGTGAGGTTTATTTAGCCCATGTTGTAATTTGTGATTTGGTTACGTTTTTCATGAGATGCCATTGAAGGAAACTTGATGTTCTTGTTGATTAAGGATGAAATATCGATGATAGATGATAGATTGGTAAATTTTGTTCTTGAACATTTGATGAAATTGAATGAATTAAAAAAATGATGTTAAAATAAATAGTTGAAAGGACTAAATAGCAAGAAAAATGGAAGAAATGAGTTGATATAGGGACTATGGATATTCGGCCATTAATAGGTGTGGTGAAATTCTTAATATTTTGTGTTTTGAGCTATAAGGACTAAATTGTAGACATTGTAAAATGTTGGGGGTAAATTGATAAATTTGCACAATTATGTATTTTTGGATTAAATTGAATGAAAATGTATTTGAATGAGTTCAATTTGGAATTATTAGATCAAGAACAAAAGGAAACGGGATTGGATCGGGGAAAAGCAAAACTGAACGAGTAGCCGGGAAACTTTAATCTGACAATATCCGAGGTAAGTTTTTAAGTAGTTGGTTAAATCGAAATTAATTGTATATCAATGTACATATGGATATAAAATGTAAACATTTTAATTTATTGATTGCTGAATGTGTCATGAAATAAATGGGATGTGCACATATTAGTCGAATATGAGTTGGTACATTTGAGTAAATATGTGAAATTATCGAATGAATGAATTGGCTAATTATATGTGATTGTGTTAAGGAATAAATAAGTATATATATATGAAAATTGAAAGTGGGAAGTGATGATAATTGAAGATTTGGATATTTGTGTATATATATATTAGAACTATTCGAATGTAATGGTAATGAAAAAGGGCAATTGAGTTGTTGATTGTTATATGTATGTTATGAATAGAATAAGGTAAATTAAGTATGCTGAATGTGTTAGTAATCGAATGAGATAAAATGAGTATCAATGAATGGATATGGAGTTATAATTGTATGGAAGAGCAAGGGAAAAGGTCTCTTAAATGGCACTATGTGTGTGGATTAAATAGTAATGGCACTATGTGTGCGATACATTACTGCTAAAAGGCACTATGTGTGCGGATTAAATAGTAATGGCACTATGTGTGAAACACCCCAAACTCGGCCCACGAGCCTTGACCGAATCTGGTATGTTCCCCGGTGAAAACCGTTTCAAATTCTTTTGTACTTAGGAAAAATCTGTGTGTTTTGAAAGAAAGATTGGTTTGGGTTGGGCTTGAGTTGAAAACAAGTTTATTCCATTAGTAACAATTCTTTTGATTTAGGTGACAAAACGTTTGGGCTTTGAATTAAATTAATTTTTAATTAATCTTTTAATAAATATAAAGATTGTATGCTCAATAAATAAAAGTAAAGTAAACGCTACTACGGCCTTATTACATCAAATAATTTCCCAAAATTAAAACCAAAATAAACTTTAAATTACTTAAAATAAAATAAAAGTCCAAGTCGTAAATTTCTTGCTATGCATGGCCATCCCTAAGCTTCTGCCGAACCCGGTCCATCACTGATCGCCACCTGAAACATGTTCCCACAATGGGGTGAGTCAAACAGACTCAATGTGTACACAAACACTAAGTCTTAACAAAATCAGGCATAACAAATCATATTCATACGTATCATAATTTCACATTTAATGATTCAAGATAATGATGCAATCCCGAACCCAAACCTATATGCCATCCGCTACACTCCACCCGTACCATCCTGCACACCATGAGGACTACTAAGTCAACCCTCCATCCGCCACACACCATCGAAGGCAGTCGCTACAGTCGACGTGCTCATCGCCCATATAAAATTCGTGGCATAGCCACCAGATAATTGTGTCATGAGACACCACATTCAGATAATGTAATCAAAGTCACCACATTCAGATAATGTGACCGAAGTCACCACATTCAGATAATGTGACCGAAGTCATCACATTCACTTCCCCTTTCTCAAATAACCCAAATGCCCCATATTATTCATATCATGCATATCATACTTAAATTCACATTCATGTCACTTTTCACATGTTAAGTATAACATATTTCGTAATCCTAGTAGGAGTAGGAAAACGTACCTGAGTACTTTGTACCATAACATAGTACTTTAGCCACATTCTTACACTTTCATATTAACACATATATCAAGTTTAAGCCATAAATCTATTAAGATTAGTGTGGGGTACACACGGTACCTTAGCCATATTCTTACACTTTCATATTAACACATTTAATTTAAAACATAGCCATGAACGTATTAAAACTTAGGGTAGGGTACACACGGTACCTTAGCCATGTTCTTACACTTTCATATAACACATTTAATTTAAAACATAGCCATGAACGTATTAAAACTTAGGGTAGGGTACACACGGTACCTTAGCTATGTTCTTACACTTTCATATAACACATTTAATTTAAAACATAGCCATGAACGTATTAAAACTTAGGGTAGGGTACACACCTGATTCGCTTAACGATTTCACTTGAAATCCTGAAATCCGATCTACTACCTTAGATTTTTAATGCCTACATTCGGCTAACATGGTAATATTTAGCAAAGGCCTATTCGGCCATAAAACCAAATCCTAGTAGGATTTGTGTACTTACCTTTATACCGATTGAATAAAAAATCAAATCCCGAAAACTTGTATTCTTCCCCCTTTGAAATCCGGCTACTCACTAGATCCCTTGAATCGGTTAGTTTTCAGCTTAAAACACATAATAATAGATCTACTACAAAAATAGGGTCTTGGCCGAATATTCATAGTCACTTACCTTAAGGATCTTAAATCCCGAAATTCACCGAATAACTAGGGAACACGCGGCCTATGGTGTACCTTCGGGAAAAGAACTTCTCCTTCCATGATTCGGCCAAGATTAATAATCGAAATTAGTCCCTAATTTTGATAAGTCTAAAATATAAAAGAATGGAAACTAAACTTGGATCTTACGCTTATTTGAAGGAATCGATTGGACCTTCACTTTAACTTTCAGAGATTCGGCTATGGCTAAATGATGTTCTCACAACTTTCGACTTTTGGAGGGATTAGAAAGAAAAGAGAAGGACGAATAAAATCAGTAGGAATTTTGCAGAGAGAGGAGAATCTGCTTAAGAAATTCGACAAAGGAAGAGTGAATGAATGAATGAATGGCCTTCTTTCCCTTTTATAGCCGAAATTACTAGGCTAGAGTCCCCTACTTGGCCACCACTCTTCCTATGTGATAATTATCACTTTATCAAAAGAATTAATCCAACAATTATCTCCTAATTAGCCAAAATTCTAAATGAGATAAAACTCCTCTTTTAAGAGCCCACATGCCGTCCACCTCTCTGCTCTTTGTAGCAAAATAAAACTTCTTTTATTTGCTTCCTAAGTGACTCGATCCCTGGCCCAAATACACTTGCATGTGGCGCCATTTCTAGAGGCCCTAAGAGGCATCTTCAGGCCACTTTTCCAAGCCTGTTTGTGTGTCAAATTCCACATACTTTTTCTCTTAAGGCCACATTGCCTTAATTTCCTCTTTCAAACTTTAAAACTCGACATTTCTAAGTCATTTCTAAGTTTCCAAAAATTTTCGTTTGGCTCTTTAAACTTGACATTTCCTAGGTTTCCAAAATGTTCACTTTCCTATTTTAACTTAGGTTTCCAAAATGTTCACTTTCCTATTTTACTTAGGTTTCCAAAATGTTAACTTTCCTCTTTTTGAAACTTAACATTTCTAAATCATTTCCAAGTTTCCTTACATTTCCTTACATTTCCTTATATTTCCTTACATTTCCTTACATTTCCTTACATTTCCTTACATTTCCTTACATTTCCTTTCATTTCCTTTCATTTCCTTACATTTCCTTACATTTCCTTTCATTTCCTTCCATTTCCTTACATTTCCTTATATTTCCTCTTAAGACTTAATATTTTCTAAAGCATTTCCAAGGTTCTAAAAATGCACACCACATATCACAGTAAACATGCTATTAAGCAAAGATGCACACAATGGGATTCGAACCCCTTCCCTCAAAGTACTTCACTTGATGCCATAACCCTTGCACCTTAGGTGGCGTCCCTTGCCATTTTTCCACATCACTTCTTGTGTCCTAAACTCCCCAAAACTTTTCTTAAGGCTACCTTAGCCTAGCTCCCCCTCTTCAACCTAAAAACCAATAATTGTCCAAAGCTTTCTCTTCTATCCTAGGATTTTAAAAACCCTTAATTCACTTCCAAACACTGCCAAATCCTACTACTCATGAATTATGCATGAATGCATAACCCCTAATCTAGGATGTTACAGTTCTACCCTCCTTAAAAATAATTTCGTCCTCGAAATTACTTACTAACAGTCGTACAATCCTTCTCACTGCACTTATGCTTACGCTGCGCACTCTGATCTTAATAGAATCATCATACTTTCCAGGCACAATCTCTAAGTTCACGTCCCTTAGAACTCATTTCTAACGTCACGATTTAATCTGATTAAGAAGTTTTATGTGTTAAAAAATTTTGTTTCACTGATTAACCGCGAAGAAGTTTTATGGAAAGAATTTTTTTTTTTTTTTAGAAGTGGTTCTTTCGTATTCATACATGCACACAGTTTTTACATTCATACATCCATCAATCAATTATGAACTTTCGTTCATTCAGAGAAATGTTGTAGTTTTCATTGTTGTTGTTTTTCCACTACCCAGGGATATTTTCGTAATTTGCCCTATAGGGGTATTTTCGTAATTTGTCAAAATAAGGTTCCTTGGTGATTTTGTCAATAAGGGTATTTTGGTAATTTTTCATTCCCGGGGTATTGTGGGAAATTTTAAAATCTGAGGGTATTTCGGTAATTAACCCGGGTGAATTTGTAAATCTTAATAAATCAAGGGTAATTCAAAATTTGCAAAACTTGAGGGTTCTTTTTGAGAATTTGTTTTCCAAATCGTTGATGTTGCAAAAATTTGAAAATCAAGGTCATTTTGGTAATTTTGTCAATCGGGGGTAATTCCTTAAATTTTCAAATCGGGGTATTTTGGACTTTCGCAAAATAGGGTTTTTAAATACTTTTACAAAGTGAGGAAATTTTATTGAAATCAAGGGTAATAAGGTAAATTTAAAACCAAGGGCATTTTTGAAGATTTCTAATTTGAGGGTACTTCGTTGATTTTCCCTTCTGAGGGTAATTTAGAAATTTTAAAACTAGGGTTTCCATAAAAATACGGCTAGTCCCTTTCGGGTTTTAGTTAGGGGTTTAGCAGTGTATAAGTCCTCTTGGTTAGAGTGAACCGAGGCTACGCACTGTAGGATTCAGTGGAGAGGAGGTGAGTCACTAGGACGCTTAAATACCAAGCTCCCACCGAAACCAAACCTAGACATGCGCAACGGTTGCCACACCCTAACTCAATGACTTAGACATGTGTTTGTTTAATTGTGTATTAAAGTCTTATGTAATTGTTGGGGTACACTAGTCCTAGGGTTCAAATACTTATCAGACTAATCTATGTTGCCATAAAAGCCCATACGTTTCACATATTCAAATCACTTCAGAAGTCGGAAGTACTTACCGGTGGATCATGGTCGGAGACTTAGTGGGCCATGCCGTAAAAACACGAAAATTTTTGAAAATTACTTTTGGGCTTACTTTGGAAAACGTTTGGGCCTTAAACCCAAGGCGAGAGTTTAAAGCGGGCTCGATACAAATCGAAACACCCCAAACTCGCCCACGAGCCTTGACCGAATCTGGTATGTTCCCCAGTAAAAACCGTTTCAAATTATTTTGTACTTAGGAAAAATCTGTGTGTTTTGAAAGAAAGATTGGTTTAGGTTGGGCTTGAGTTGACAACAAGTTTATTCCATTAGTAACAGTTCTTTTGATTTAGGTGACAAAACGTTTGGGCTTTGAATTAAATTAATTTTTAATTAATCTTTTAATAAATATAAAGATTGTATGCTCAATAAATAAAAGTAAAGTAAACCCTACTATGGCCTTATTACATCAAATAATTTCCCAAAATTAAAACCAAAATAAACTTTAAATTACTTAAAATAAAATAAAAGTCCAAGTCGTAAATTTCTTGCTGTACATGGCCATCCCTAAGCTTCTGCCAAACTCGGTCCATCACTGATCGTCACCTGAAACATGTTCCCACAACGGGGTGAGTCAAACAGACTCAATGTGTACACAAACACTAAGTCTTAACAAAATCAGGCATAACAAATCATATTCATACGTATCATAATTTCACATTTAATGATTCAAGATAATGATGCAATCCCGAACCCAAACATATATGCCATCCGCTACACTCCAACCGTACCATCCTGCACACCGTGGGGACTACTAAGTCAACCCTCCATCCGCTACACACCATCGAAGGCAGTCGCTGCAGTCGACGTGCTCATCGCCCATATAAAATTCGTGGCATAGCCACCAGATAATTGTGTCATGAGACACCACATTCGAGATAATGTAACCGGTTACCACATTCGGATAATGTGACCAAGTCACCACATTCGGATAATGTGACCAAGTCACCACATTCGGATAGTGAGACCAAGTCATCACATTCACTTCCCCTTTCTCAAATAACCCGAATACCCCATATTATTCATATCATGCATATCATACTTAAATTCACATGCATGTCACTTTTCACATGTTAAGTATAACATATTTCGTAATCCTAGTAGGAGTAGGAAAACGTACCTGAGTACTTTGTACCATAACATGGTACTTTAGCCACATTCTTACACTTTCATATTAACACATATATCAAGTTTAAGCCATAAATCTACTAAGATTAGTGTGGGGTACACACGGTACCTTAGCCATATTCTTACACTTTCATATTAACACATTTAATTTAAAACATAGCCATGAACGTAGTAAAACTTAGGGTAGGGTACACACGGTACCTTAGCCATGTTCTTACACTTTCATATAACACATTTAATTTAAAACATAGCCATGAATGTATTAAAACTTAGGGTAGGGTACACACAGTATCTTAGCCATGTTCTTACACTTTCATATAACACATTTAATTTAAAACATAGCCATGAACGTATTAAAACTTAGGGTAGGGTACACACCTGATTCGCTTAACGATTTCACTTGAAATCCCGAAATCCAATCTACTACCTTAGATTTTTAATGCCTACATTCTACCAACATGGTAATATTTAGCAAAGGCCTATTCTACATAAAACCAAATCCTAGTAGGATTTGTGTACTTACCTTAATGCCGATTGAATAAAAAATCAAATCCAGAAACTTGTATTCTTCCCCTTTGAAATCGGCTACTCACTAGATCCCTTGAATCGGTTAGTTTTCACTTAAAACACATAATAATAGATCTACTACAAAAATAGGGTCTTGGCAGAATATTCATAGTCACTTACCTTAAGGATCTTAAATCCGAAATTCACCGAATAACTAGGGAACACGCTGACCTATGGTGTACCTTCGGAAAAGAACTTCTCCTTCCATGATTCGGCTAAGATTAATAATCGAAATTAGTCCCTAATTTTCGATAAGTCTAAAATATAAAAGAATGGAAACTAAACTTGGATCTTACGCTTATTTGAAGGAATCGATTGCACCTTCACTTCAACTTTCGAGAGATTCGCTATGGCTAAATGATGCTCTCACAACTTTCGGCTTTTGGAGGGATTAGAAAGAAAGAGAAGGAAGAATAAAACTATAGGAATTTCGAGGAGAGAGGAGAATCGCTTAAGAAATTCGCAAAGGAAGAGTGAATGAATGAATGAATGACCTTCTTTCCTTTTATAGCCGAAATTACTAGGCTAGAGTCCCTACTTGGCCACCACTCTTCCTATGTGATAATTATCACTTTATCAAAAGAATTAATCCAACAATTATCTCCTAATTAGCGAAATTCTAAAGGAGATAAAACTCCTCTTTAAGAGCCCACATACCGTCCACCTCTCTGCTTTTGTAGCAAAATAAAACTTCTTTTATTTGCTTCCTAAGTGACTCGATCCTGGCCCAAATACACTTGCATGTGGCGCCATTTCAGAGGCCCTAAGTGGCATCTTGAGCCACTTTTCCAAGCCTGCTTGTGTGTCAAATTTCACATACTTCTTCTCTTAAGGCCACCTTGCCTTAATTTCCTCTTTTAAACTTTAAAACTCGACATTTCTAAGTCATTTCTAAGTTTCCAAAAATTTTCGTTTGGCTCTTTAAACTTGACATTTCCTAGGTTTCCAAAATGTTCACTTTCCTCTTTTAACTTAGGTTTCCAAAATGTTCACTTTCCTATTTTACTTAGGTTTCCAAAATGTTAACTTTCCTCTTTTTGAAACTTAACATTTCTAAATCATTTCCAAGTTTCCTTACATTTCCTTACATTTCCTTACATTTCCATACATTTCCTTTCATTTCCTTTCATTTCCTTACATTTCCTTATATTTCCTTACATTTCCTTACATTTCCTTACATTTCCTTACATTTCCTTACATTTCCTTTCATTTCCTTTCATTTCCTTACATTTCCTTTCATTTCCTTCCTTTTCCTTACATTTCCTTATATTTCCTCTTAAGACTTAATATTTTCTAAAGCATTTCCAAGGTTCTAAAAATGCACACCACATATCACAATAAACATGCTATTAAGAAAATATGCACACAATGGGATTCGAACCTCTTCCCTCAAAGTGCTTCACTTGATGCCATAACTCTTGCACCTTAGGTGGCGTCCCTTGCCACTTTTCCACATCACTTCTTGTGCCCTGAACTCCCCAAAACTTTTCTTAAGGCTACCTTAGCCTAGCTCCCCCTCTTCAACCTAAAAACCAATAATTGTCCAAAACTTTCTCTTCTATCTTAGGATTTTAAAAACCCTTAATTCACTTCCAAACACTGCCAAATCCTGCCACTCATGAATTATGCATGAACGCATAACCCCTAATCTAGGATGTTACAATGTGTGCGATACATTACTGTCGAATGGTAACGGCACTATGTGTGCGATACGTTACGAAATTTGCACTGTGTGTGCGGTGTTACAGAGACTTTGGAGACATAAACCTTTGAAAGGAAAATATTAAGAAATGATACATGAGCATGCGACAAAAGGTAGCATAATAGTCAGGTATTAGTAAGGTGAGTTATACTTGTTATGTGAATATATATCTGAGATGTGGTTATTAAACTTTGAATTTGGTTCAAAAAGGGGCATATAGTATTTGAATATTTGATATTTAAGTTTTATATTAAATATGGTGGATGATGAATGGTAACTTGAATTGCACTTTGTACTTATATATTTGTTATTGAGTTTATGGGATTGAATATATCATATACTAGTTAAATGCATATTTCTTTACCAATGCTTAAGAACTTACTAAGCTAAGTAGCTTCCTCTATGTGTTATGTTTATGTAATGTTTTTATAGATTTTTGAAGTTTAAGTTCGCGCTCGGGGATCCTCGTCAAAGTCAAGCACACTAGTATCTACCTTTGGTACCTTTTATTTAACCGAACTTTTGGAAACCATGGCATGTATAGGCTATCTTCTCTTTGGGATTACATTGTTTGTAATGTATATAAATGCCATGTGAAGATGGCTCACTTATATGCTTGGGATTAATTTATCTATGTTTGAGGTGGTGCATATTATGAACCTTTTTGATCCTATATAAGCATGTTGGAATGTAGGTTTCGTGAGAGTTTAAAAAGGATTTTTTTTATTTATATATTTCTTATGGATGTTCAATGATTGAAATAGAGGTTAATGGTTGATAATTTATAAAATTTAATATGATTTAGTCATGCTTAATTTTGGAGGCTATATCAAATTTTGTTAAGTATTTTATATTGGAGATTATAATTTTGGTTCTAATAGGTCATATAGTACCTTTTATAATGGATATGTATTTTTGCCTAAGTTATATGTACTTATAATTTATTTCGTGAGAAGATAGGGTCATATTTTGTGCATGTGATTAAGGATTTTATAATATTAATGAATGAGTTGAAGTAAATGAATTACGATATTCGCCCTAGTATTGAATGAATTGGAGTTCATATTATTCATGAATGGTTTATAAGCATATGGTAAAGAGGTTTAAAATGGGTAAATATTGTTGTGAAAAATTTGATAAAGTACACATATTTATTTGTAACAGTATGAATTGGTATTCTTTTATCATAGTATCAGTTTATATATAGTTTATTGATTTGTGTTGAGTAAAGTAATGCCCGTAGCCCTAATCCAGCAACGGATGCGGGTTTGAGGTGTTACATTTTATTGGTATCAGAGCTACGGTTTAGTAGGTTCTTGGACTAACGTAGCGCGTGTGAGTCTAGCTATACATGTCATATTTTATGCTGTGATAGTGTGATGACTTCTGACAGTAAAATGTGTTTATTTCTTTCATATAGTAATGGATCCCGATCTTGAGCGAGCTGTAGCTGGTGATGTCAAGAGTGTGGCCCCTGCTCCCGCGCAAGGGACCGCGCCAGAGGAATCTCGAACGGCTACGAGTAATCCTGATGAGGGGGTCAGACAAGCCTTCTATAGCATGATGAATGATTGGTTCGATCAGTACATACGAACCAATCCTACTGTTCAACCACCCCTAAATCCAAATATTCCCACTGTAGTACTGGTAGTACCCCCGATTGTGAATCCTAAGAGAGTAAACAAGCCTCCAGTTGATCGCATTAGAAAACACGGGGCTCAAGAATTTAGAGTTGAGGATAATGATAATGCAGAGCGAGCCAAATTTTGGCTCGATAATACTGTTCGTGTTTTCGACGAGCTATCCTGCACACCCGATGAGTGTCTGAAGTGTGCCATATCATTATTACGGGATTCTGCCTACTATTGATGGAATACACTCGTGTCAGTTGTTCCGAAGGAGAGGGTTACTTGGGACTTCTTCTAGACGGAATTTCGTAAGAAATACATAAGTCAGCGCTTCATAAATTCTAAGCGTATATAATTTCTCGAGCTTAAACAGGGTCGTATGACCATATCCGAATACGAGCGCAAGTTTGTGCGACTTAGTCGCTACGCTCGTGAGTGTGTTTTATTGGAGGCTGTTATGTGCCAGAGATTTGAAGATGGTTTAAATGAAGATATAAAGCTTCTAGTTGGCATTCTTGAAATTAACGAGTTTCTTGTAATAGTTGAACGGGCTTGTAAAGCTGAAGAGCTGGGAAAAGAAAAATGGAAAGCTGAGCTTGAATCTAAAGATTTTCGGAAGAGGTCTGCGAGTAAATTTTTGCAAATGGCAACGAAGAAGTTCAAAAATGACGATAGCCGATCCAAACCTAACACCGAGATTTCTATACGAGAACGACCACCAGTTAGCTCTCGAGCGACATCAGTTGCTAGTGTTGGCAATGCAAAATCGAGCATACCTGAGTGTCAGCAGTGTGGCAGACAGCATTTTAGAGAGTGCTGGAGTAAATCCATTACTTGCACTTGTTATAAGTGTGGCTCGCAGGATCACTTCATTTGGGATTGCCCGGATACCGCTGAAAAGGGTACTGCTCAGAGTGCAAGACCGAGCGGTACTACAACTAGAGGCAGACCACCTCGTATTGGGGGAGGTAGGAGTGGTGCACAGAGGGGGACTACAGATGCGGTTATTCGATCAGATGCCCGTGTATCGGCTAGAGCTTATGCAATCCGTGCTAGAGAGAAGGCCTCATCTCCAAACGTCATTACCGGTATTTTCACTCCTTTTGATACTAGTGTAACTGCTTTGATTGATCCCAGCTCAACTCATTCGTATGTGTGCGAGACATTAGTTTCCAGTAAGACTCTACCTGTTGAGTCTACTGAGTTTTTGATTCGAGTTTCAAACCCCCTGGGTCGATGTGTATTAGTTGATAAAGTGTGCAAGAACTGCCCTTTGATGATTCGAGACATGTGTTTTGGCTGATCCGATGCTATTACCTTTCGATGAGTTCGACATTATTATCGGTATAGATTGGTTGATAGTTCATGATGTGGTAGTGAATTACAGACGAAAGACTATTGATTTAAGATGCCAGAATAACGAGATAATCAGAATTGAGTCTGCGGATTTGAATGGACTACTTGCTGTGATATCTTCGATTTTGGCTCGGTAGTATTTGAGAAAGGGTTGCGAAGCTTATCTTGCATATGTGATTGAAAATAAGGTAACCGGAAAGAAGATTGAATCAGTACCGGTTGTTAGTGAATATCCAAATGTGTTCCCGGAGGAATTACCGGGATTGCCACCTATTCGTGAAGTAGAGTTTGGGATTGAGCTAGTGCCAGGGACGAATCCGATATCGATAGCACCGTATAGAATGGCACCGACTATATTAAAAGATTTGAAGGCTCAGTTGCAAGAATTGACAGATAAAGGTTTCGCACGATCGAGTTTCTCCCCCTGGGGTGATGTAACACCCCAAACCCGGCCCAGAAGTTAGGCCTGAATCTGGTGTGTCACAATGAAGAAAACGTATAAAGGATCTTGTTATTCATACTAAAATAGGTGTAATTGAAGAAAACAAGCTTGGTTAGAAATATTTGATAAAAATACTACTAATTTCGAAGGTTGATTGATAAATCGATAATTGAAATAATGAGTTTTAAAACCGTGACTTTTGAAAATATCGTTGATAATTCGAAAGAAAATCAAGGTTAAATTATTTGCAAAAGTTTGTATAAAATCCATTTGTTAATCAATTTAGAAAAACCTTTATTTAAAATTTTTAGAAAATTCCCACTTAAAGTATCTCAAACAGAATAATAAGCACGACAAAACATAAGCAAAATAAAAATATCTAAAAGGCCTTATTACAATTTAAAAAACCCAAAATAATAAAAGTAACGAAATAGAGCAGAAAATTAATTTACTAAAGTTCGAAACATTTATTTCCGAAGTATGGCCTCTACCGAGTCATCCATGGGCCCAAGTCCACATCATGGTACATTACCTACAAGGATTAAGAAAGAAGGGGGGTAAGTTACAAGAACTCAGTGTATAATCCCCTTACCGTTATCCACTGGGTCTGAACCCGTTTAGCAATAACTTGGGCCGGAGCCCATGTAGCATAATCTTGGGCCGAAGCCCGTTTACAAAACAAACTGGGCCTTACCCCTATAAACATGGTAATGCAGATAATGTAATGCAACCCAACCCATCCATCCAATCTCTCCACTCGTACCAACCAATCTCTCCTGTGGGGATCAAGTCAACCCACCCTTGATCTCTCCACCGTACCAACCAATCTCTCTGTAGGGATCAAGTCAACCCACCCCACCAGTCTCTCCAATTTGCAGTCAAGCTGCCATTTATAATATTTGTGGCTGAGCCACCAGAATCATATACGGTAATATAATTGGCACACAGCCTTAATCACGATGGCACAAAACCATATTTAAATTGGCACATAGCCATTATCAGAATTTGTGGCAATGCCACCGGTCTACTCTTCTCTTCATTCAAGTTTCCCATCCCATGCAATATGTAAATATGCAACATACATAGTAACTCATGATATTTACAGATACAAACAACAATCATTAGATCATAGATTCATTTCACAAATTCGGCCCATTATAACACTTTGCAAAACCGGCCCATTAGGGCAATCTATCAAATCGGCCCATTAAGGCAATCTACCAAATCGGCCCATTAAGGCAATCTATCAAATCGGCCCATTAAAGCAATATATCAAATCAGCCCATTAAGGTAATTTTCGTAATTCGGCACTTTTAGAGGCATTTCAGCAATTCGGCCTGTTAAGGCATTTTGACAAAATCGGCCCATAAGGGAAATTTTCGTAATTCGGCCCATAAGGGCATTTCGGTAAATTGGTAATCTTGCAACCCAGGAGTATTTCGGTAATTTATCATCCAAGGGTATTTTCGTAATTTCGTAACCCCGGACTTAACTACTAATTTGGGGCATAAAAATTGAAACTATCCATCCACATCATATTAACTAAATTGACTATAACTCGAGTTAGGAAACTCGAAATTTAGATCCGTAAATTTTTCTTGAAACTAGACTCATATATCTTCTTATCACAATTTTTCCAGAATTTTTTGCTTAGCCATTTAGTACAGTTTATTCATTAAAGATTCCCTTGTTTCACTGACCAACGGTTCTGACCTCTCTTACCTTAAATCCAAATATCTCATTGTACAGTTTTCATATTTTTCTCCCACTTGTTTCTATTGAAAATAGACTCACTAATGAATCTGTACATATAAATTATAACTCATAATTCACTTTGTAAAATTTTGAATGATTTTTCCAAAACAGAACAGGGAACCACGAAGTCAATCAGAAACAGTCTCACTAAAATTTAAAAATCTCAAAATATACTAATCCTTTGCTTGCTTTGTTTTGTTTATAAGAAAATAGACTCAATTAGATTTCAATTCATATCTCCTTCACTTTCTAATCCCCTTTATCCTATTTTTTATGATTTTTCTAAATCATGTCACTGCTGCTAACCAAAATTTGTTTTATTGCAAAATATGGTTACCACTATGAGCATACGCACGCCTGAGTAATCACATATGCCGATTTCTGATTTTTCAATCTTTCGACCGAATCACAAAACATTTCATGCAAATATTCAGAGAGATGTGAGATTACACACCATTTCAAACATGTATTCGGAAGGATACGGGATTACACACCTTATTCGGATATCCTAAAGAACCACTCTTCGTTGCCCCTAGAACAATACCAACCAAAAGTTAGCCTCGGATTTCCAAAAGATTTCATGCCCAATGTATTACTTACACTTGAATCACTTACCACTATATCTGAAGGATTAGCAAATAGAATATATCGAGTGATTTCGTCCCTAAAACATAATCGATTAGTCGAAACTTCAATCCGATTTACAACATAGCCAAATAGAGTTATAACGAAAAATCCAAAAATGAACCCTTTACCTTAAAGATGATAGATCCGACTTCAATCGATTGACTTAAGACTAGAGAGGAATCGGCAAGAATGTGCTTTACGACCACACACTAGAACACAATTCGATCAAAGAAGATGTGTTCAACTCGCAAGATGGAGAAGAGAAGATGATTGAAATTCAGCTATTGATGAGAAAAGAATTAAGAAGATTTCGGCCAAAACAAAAGAGAAAAATGGACAAATGGACTAGGAGATTTCGGCCAAAGCAAAAGAGAAAAGAGTTTGGAAAAGAGACACAAATTGCTCAAAGAGAAAAATACCTCTCATGCACTAAAACTTAGCAAAATGATCCTAGCAAAATCGGCTACCCTCTCCCAAACCATGTATCATCTTTACCAAAAGATGAACATTGACCCATTAAAAACTTTCCAAAACATCTTCCCCCTTAAAGGCCAACATGTTCCCTTATCTTTCCTTTTTCTTTTGATTTCTTTCCTTACCCTCAACCTTGCCTTATTTCCTTAGCCACCTTGCCAAAATTAAAAAGTCCACCTTACCATATATACCATCTTGGCCGACACTTAGGGAAAGAATACAAAAAAATTAGTCAAAAATTTGCACTTGATGGGATTTGAACCTCTTCTCTCCATGTCCTCCACTTGATGCCGTAACCTCCTTGCCATATGTTCATTTATGCTAGCACATTACTCACCTATTTCCATAAGCCTTGTTGCCACTTACTATCTCTCCTTAATAGGCTTAAACACAAAATTTTACTTAGGCCCAACTTAAACCTGGAACTTCCTAGAAACCCTATAACTTTCCAAAATCACACTCCCAATAAGTTTAACTTGAAATAAAGCCATTCTCTTGCTCTCTAAAAATTTTAAATGCTTCCGTGTTCAAGGCCCAATGGGCCCAATTCTACTAGGCCCAATTTTGGGATGTTACAGGTGCGCCCGTTTTATTTGTGAAAAAGAAGGACGAAACTTTGAGAATGTGCATCGATTATCGAAAGCTCAATAAGGTGATCGTAAAGAACAAATACCCGTTACCACGTATCGACGATTTATTTGATCAGCTTAAAGGAGCCTCAGTGTTCTCAAAAATTGATCTGAGGTCAAGATATTATCAGTTGCGAGTTAGAGAATCGGACGTACCAAAGACTTCCTTTCGGATGAGATACGGACATTACGAATTTTTGGTGATGCCGTTTGGACTCACTAATGCCCCTGCTGTTTTTATGGATCTGATGAATCGGGTATTCAAACCATATCTAGATCGGTTTGTAGTTGTATTCATAGATGACATACTGATCTATTCACGAGATGAAACAGAGCATGCTGAGCATTTGAGGCTAGTGTTATAGATTTTGCGTGGTAAGCAGTTGTACGCGAAATTTAGTAAATGTGAGTTTTGGTTGAAAGAAGTCAACTTCCTGGGACATGTCATTTCAGCATCGGGTATTTAGGTTGACCCGAGTAAAATCTTGGCTATACTTGATTGGAGACCTCCGCGGAATGTTTCAGAGGTACGTAGCTTTCTGGGACTTGCCGGATATTATAGACGCTTCGTGAAACACCCCAAAACTGGCCCACAAGCCCTGACCGGATCGGGCATGCTCCTTGAGTAAAACGTAGTTAAGTCTCGAAATGACATTTTGGAAATCTCGGTGGTTTTGAAGAAAATAGCTTCGGATTGTTCTCAAGTTAAAAACCGTGTTGTAATTTAAATTTGTGCTAAAATGATATTTTCATAATTCAAAAGTTACAAGTTAAAATAAATGCCGGATTTTAGAGTTTATTATTATTAACTTGGAAACCGTAGGTGTTTGGGTTTCAAAACAATTGATGTTGTTTTACGAAAATTGTTTAATCGTTCTGTTCGATATTGTTCGCATCATAATAAAAATTTAAAACGCATAAATAAAACAGTTAAGTGATAATGGCCTTATTACATCAAAACATAACCCAAAATAAATCAAAATAAACTTGATAAGAAAACCGAAAATCGAAGCATGCATGGCCACCACTAAGTTCCCGCCGACCGGTCCATTTATCGAGTGCCATCTCGCAAAATGTTATCCCGCTGAGGGTGAGTCAACAGACTCAGTGTGTAACAACCATCACAGACTCCCAAATAATCATGGCATATTAAATCACATAAAACAAATATGGACAATGATGCAACCCAAACCCACCTAGATATCCAACCTCTACACATCACCCGTACCTACCAATCACACTGTGGGGATTACTAAATCGACCCTCCATCCGCTACACACCATCGAAGGCGATCATTGCATCAATCGCACATTGCCCTTATAATTGTGGCATAGCCACCAGATAATGTGACAGAGCCACCAGATTCATAATATGTGACATAAGTCACCAGATAATGTGGTAGAAACCACCAGACCACTTCCCCTTTAACATAATCACCCATATGCCCATGCAACATACAATTTATCATGCAATTCACCTTACCCCAAAATCATAACGGAATTCTACATATTTTCACATCCATGTTATTTAAACATTATTAACAAGTATTAAGGGTAACGTACCTGAATACACTGTACCATTGAATGGTACCCTTAGCCATGTTTATTCGTCACTTCATTAACACATGCTTAACATTATTATTAAACTATCGGGAGTTTAGTGTAGGGTTACACACCTGATTACTAACGCGATTACCAAATCCCGAAAATCTTTAGGAAATCACCACCACCAATTCTACCTACATTCGGCCATCCTCCAAAACATCAAACCAACTGAAAACCATACTGATTCCAGCCCATATGGTATTCGGCCAAATAAAGAGAATCAAGAGAGGGCCATTCGGCCGAACCTACCACTACCTACCTTCGGCTTTTCCACCAAATCGGCACAGGAGACTTTTAATGAGATAGATTCGGCTACAGAGAGGGAAAATCGACAGACCTTAAGCAAGTGTTTCGGGTTAGATCTTAAAGAAGAAAGAAAGAAAGTAAAGAAAATAAAAGTGAATTCACATAGAATGAAATCCCGAAACTCACCCGATTACTAAGGAGTATGCGGCTAATGGTGCACCTTCGGGAACCAGAAACCTCCCTTGTAGATTCGATTATGGAGGAGGACTATGAGTAAGAAAAATTCATCTTTCAGGGAGATATTGGAGAGGAGAAGAAGACTAGGGAATTTCAGCTAGAAGAGAAAAAAGAGTGAAAAGAATTTTGGCTTGAGAGAAAAGATGAGAAAGTGGGAAAAACAAATGGAAAATATGATAATTCCCTTCCAAATTTCGGCTATACACAGGCACACACTCAGAGTTGGAGTTTCGGCCAACTCTTCCCCTCCTGATAGCTCTTATCTTGCATGATAACCCAATCCCTATCTCCTCTTTAGAAGAGGCCAACCTAGAGCCAACTCCTCCCTCTTAATTATCAGCTTTTAATTACTAAATATTAAAAGAAATAAAGCTCCTAAAATGGGGCTCATGTGCCATCCATCCCCTTCCCCTTGAAGTGCCAGATATTTGACCCACTAACTTGGGCCCCAAGCTGCCATACTAGGCCCAAACTTCTCCCCCTTGTGACGCCACCTACATACCCACTTATGGCACCTCCAACTTTGGGCCACGAGCCCAACTTGCTACTAAACATACTTACTTAACTTTTAATTTATACACTAACATTAATTATAAGCAATTTAACCCAGGTTTTAAGCCCAAACATGAGCCCAATCCGCACCCCAAAGCCTTCTCCTACTAATTTAGCCATGCAACGCATCAAATACACAGACCCACAAAGTCAGGATATTACAGTTCTACCCCCTTAAAATAAATTTCGGCCTCGAAATTTACAGCTAGAATAAGTGAGGGTATTGCTGTCGATTGCTTCCTCCGCTCTCTACGAAGCTTCCTCCGATCCATGGTTACGCCATAATACTTTGACTAGAGGAACCGATTTCCTGCGTAGTATCTTCAGGCCACATTCCAGAATCTGAATCGGCTCTTCCTCATAGGATAGATCTGGTCTCAGCTCCACCTCCTCAACCGGTATCACGTGAGATGGATCTGATCGGTAACGATGTAGCATAGAAACGTGAAACACATTATGTATCTGCTCTAACTCTGAAGGCAATTCTAACTGGTACGCTACTGGTCTAACCCGCTTCAAAATCTGATAAGGTCCTATAAACCTAGGACTTAACTTTCCCTTGCGACCAAATCTCATCACCTTCTTCTACTGTGAAACTTTGAGAAACACCGATCTCCCACAAACAAACTCAATCTCCTTCGCTTAAGATCCGTGATATGACTTTTGCTCGCCGATGCCTCCTTCAACCGTGTCCGAATTACCTTAACCTTTTCTTCCGATTACGCCACAATCCCTAGACCTAAAACTTGACGTTCCCCAATTACGTCCAACACGTAGGAGTGTGACACCTCGTCCATATAAGCTTCAGACGGTGCCATCCGAATACTTGCTTGATTGTTATTGTACGTAAATTCCGCTTAAAGGCAAGAACTCCTCCCAACTCCCTTTGAAGTCTATCACGCAACCTCTCAACATATCCTCCAAAGACTTGAATTATCCGCCAGATTGGTCAGTCCATTGCGGATGGAATGCCGATCAAGTCCAACTGTGCCCAAAGCTTGATGTAATGCTTTCTAAAATTGAGATGTAAACCTCGGATCCCTATCCGAGATAATCGACACCGCACTCCGTCTTGACCTCACGATTACGCTACATACAACTTTGCCAATTTCAGAGAGAATAGTCAACCAAGACCGGTATCAAATGTGCGACTTCATCAACCGATCTACTATCACCCATACCGAGTCCTTCTTAGTAGGCGTAAGGGGAAGCCCACTAACAAAGCCTATGGTAATTCTCTCCCACTTCCATTTCGGAATCTTTATCTATGAAGCAATCCCGACGGTACTTGGTGTTCAATTTTGACTTGTCGACACGTTAGGCACTTCCCTACAAACTCAGAACCTCCCGCTTAAGACCAGTCACCAAAACGATCCGTAGATCCCTATATAACTTACTTCCTCTAGGATGCATAGCATAAGGGCTACTATATCGATTCTCGAAGAATTCTCTTAACTCCTCATCCTTGACATACGACCTTGCCCCGAAAACACAATACTCTATCACCGTTTACACCATAGTCTTCCAACTCCCCATTTTGCACTTGTAGCAGCTTAGCACTTAGTTCACCATCTACCAACTGTTTCTCCTTTACCTGACCTAACCACGTCGGCTTCACTTGCAACTCCGCTAGCAAACTTCCATCATCATAAAGGCTCAAATGTACAAACATCGCCCTTAACTCCGACGCTACTTTCTGACTTAGGGCATCCGCCACAACATTCGCCTTGCCTGGATGATACTCTATTGAGCAATCGTAATCTTTCAACAACTCCACCCACCTTCGCTGTCTCAAATTCAGCTCCTTCTGAGTCAGCAAATACTTCAGACTCTTGTGGTCCGTGTAGATCACCGACCTTTCTCCATACAAGTAGTGCTTCCACACTTTAAGAGCGAATACAACTGCCGCCAATTCCAGATCATGCGTCAGATAGTTAACCTCATGTAGCCTCAACTGCCGAGACGCATAAGTAACCACTTTCCCGTGTTGCATAAGGACACAACCCAATCCTGTATGGGAAGCATCACAATACACCACAAAGTCTTTCCTTGCTTCCGGCTGAATCAAAATCGGAGCCTCTATCAATACTTTTTTAAGCTTCTCAAAACTCTCCTGCTGCTTATCCGCCCATACGAAAGATACCTCCTTTCTTAACAACTTCGTCAAAGGTCTTTATTGTCGAGAACCCTTCGACAAATCTCCTATAATAGCCTCGCTAACCCCAAGAAACTATGGACCTCACCACGACTTAGGTGGTTTCCAATCTAATATCCTCAATCTTTCGAGGATCCACCTTATTCCTTGGCAGACACCACATGCCCTAAGAACGTAACTTTCTTCAACCAAAATTCGCACTTCTTTGAACTTGGCATATAGCTTCTTTTCCCTTAACACTTGCAACACAACCCGAAGATGCTCATCGTGTTCTTCCTCAGACTTGGAATACACTAGGATATCGTCTATGAACACAACGACGAACCGATCTAGGTAGGGTTAGAAAACCCGGTTCATCATATCCATGAACGTAGGTGGGGTATTTGTCAATCCGAACGGCATTACCAAGAACTCATAATGCCCATATCTAGTCCGGAAAGCTGTCTTATGGATATTTGCCTCCTTCACCTTAAGCTGATGATATCCTGACCTTAGATCTACCTTCAAAAATATGCATTTCTTAAGTCGATCGACAAGTCATCTATTCTTGGCAATGGATACTTGTTCTTGATGGTCAGCTTATTCAACTGCTGGTAATCTATGCACATACGCATAGTCCCGTCCTTCTTCTTTACGAATAGGACCGGTGCTCCCCATAAAGACACACTAGGTCAAATAAACCCACGATCGAGTAACTCTTGGATCTGGGCTTTAAGTTCTACTAACTCCTTTGGTGCTATTCGCACGGAACAATTGACACGAGAGCTATACCCTAAAGAAATCAATTAGAACTCCACTTCTCCGTCTGGGGTAACCCCACAGAGCTCCTCAAAAGACATCCACAAATTCCCACATCGTTCTAACTCTTCCTATAGTGCTTCATTAGCCTCTAAGGCATCGATCAACATCGGAAAAGCTACACACCTTTTCTCACCATCTTCTTCGCTTTTAAGGGCGATACTACATTTGACAACCAATTTCGCTCTCGCCCATTACCACAACCTCTTTGTCGCCGAAGTTCTTAACGATATGCGCTTAGCAAAGACAATCCACATTCGCATGGTACTTCACTAACCGGTCCATGCCTAAGATTAGATCAAATTCCTCAAATGGCAACTCCATTAAGTCACTAGAAGCTGCGCCTCGAACTTCTAAAGGTATCGCCTAAAGAGTTTGTCTAATACTCTTGATTGCCCTAAAGGACTAAGTATAGTCATCTTCCTAGGTACGCCTCGAGTTCACATGCGAGTTCCGGACACCTTACTAGCAATGTATGAATGAGTTGACCCAATATCTATCAACGCAATAAAGGGTAATCCAGAGATAAGGAACATACCCGTTATGACATCAAGTGTGTCACCATCCTCTTTTCGACGAACTGCATACACCAGACTCGGCTTTCTCGCCTCCGTGTTACCAACACCTCTGGCCGGTGTTCCCGACCTCTTCCGAACCATTACTCTCGCCGATCGGACCACGACCACAGGGTGGTCATTGCTCTACCTCTTCGGCTGATTAAGACCACGACTGTGGGTGGCTCCGTCGATTTTCATAGGGATGTCCCTAATCATGTGATCCTTGGACCCACACTTAAAACATCCTCCGCCTTCTTCCAACACTCTCCTAGGTGCATCTTTCTATACCGAGCACACGTCTGATCGTCCTCCGTAATAACCCGCTGACCTCGCGACCCATCAACTCTATGTCTCTTTTGAACATTCCGGATGACCTCGATGATCCAAAACCTCTCTTTGTCGATTTTGTCCGCATTTTGCCTCACGATTCCTTAACCCCTTCGGCTACCTTAGCCTTCTACCAACACAAAGAACTCTCGCTCGCTGGCGTAGAGCAATTAACAATCTCAGTCATCCTCACCAGTCCTCAAACCGGACACATCGTTCATGCTCCGTAGCCACAATACCTCGAGCATATCCGCTCAACCTTAAGAATTTCGCCAGACTGCTACGGACTTATTCCCCGAACTAGCCTCAGAAATGCCTTCCTCTGCGCATCAATATAGCTAGTTCCAATATACTTTTTCTGATACTCCGCCTTAAAATACTCCCAAGTAAGATCATTCACGGCAGCACCATCTAGAACCGTGAGCCACCACTGGTATGACTCATCGCGGAGAAGCGACACCACCCCTTTCAGTTTCTCCTCAGGAGTCAAATCAAATCGTCCATAATTCACTCCGTCGCCTCCAACCAATACTCAATCGTATTGGGCGCCACACCAAGTATACCTCGGAATACCTCAACTCTATTGGCTCGAGTCGCCAGTACGACTTTCGAGCTCCCATACCCCACCGCTCCACCACCCTCTCAAAACTCGCAAAGATCGTCATGCATCGCATCATCCCCCGTCGATCCTCGATATTCAACACCAGCACCGGTGGTGGTGGTGGCATTTCATTCTGGACCTTGACCGTAACCTAACGGGTTTTGATACAATTATTCAAATTTCTACCACGCCACGCACATTACGACCACGCCCTCTAGAACTCATTCTTCCGAGTTGCATTTATCGATTAAGAATTTTATGAATCATTATTTCTTTCCACCGATTTATCGCGAATGTCTTATGATTAATAGTTCTAAAAAGTAGTTCTTTCAAATTCATATACACACTACAGTCTCAAGTTCATTCATTAAATTATCACTATTCATGAACTTATGCTCATTACGAAAAGTGTTATGGTTGTCACTATTGTTGTCTTCCACTACCCAATGGTATTTCCGTAATTTTATCCCTGAGGTATTTTGTAATTTTCCAAGTCAGGTATTTTGAAATTTCTTAAAATAGAGGTTTTTGGGTATTTTTACAAAATAGGAATATTTTGATAGGAAGATTCAAGGGTAATATGGTAATTTTATAAACTGAGGGTATTTTTGTAATTTTACAACCCAGGGGTATTTCGGTAATTTTGCAAAATATGGTTCCAGGTGCTTTTACGAAATAAGGGTATTTTGGAAATTTTTAATTCGGGGGTACTTCGGTAACTTTCCATACCGTGGGTATTTTGGAAATTTTTTTCAAGTTAGGGGTAATTTGGTCAACTTACAAATTAGGGGTATTTTGGTCATTTTTTGAATCAAGGGTACTTTGGTAATTTTGAAACCAAGGTTTAATTTTAAGGTTGTATAAAACAAGGTGACTGGTCCCTTTCGGGTTTTAATTATTGAATTTAGCTTGTGATTAAGTCCTCTTAGTTAGAGTGAACCGTCATTACGCACCAGGTAGGATTCGAGTGGAGAGGAGGTGAGTCACTAGGACTGCTTAAATACCAAGCTCCCCCTGAATCCAATCCTAGACATGCACACAATGGTTGCCACACCCTTAACTCAACAACTCACTCACAGGTTTGTTTAGTTAGACTTTAAATTTTATGCAATTCTATGTTGGAGTAAGCTAATCCTAGGGTTCATTAGCTCCTAGTCTACTAGTCTACGCCCCCATAATACCGACATACAAATCACACAATGGTTAGGGGTACTTACCTGGTGGACTTCGGGCGGAGACTCAGGTGCCATGCCAGAAAATCTGCTCATTCTTTTGTAAAGCTCAATTTCAAAATAGAAAAACGTTTTGGGCCCAAAAGCCCTTAAGGCCGAGTTCTGAACCGGGATCTGATACCAAATTGAAGCAACCCAACCCGGCCCACAAGCCCTGACCGGATCTGGCATGCTCCTTGAGTAAAACGTAGTTAAGTCTCGAAATGACATTTTGGAAATCTTGGTGGTTTTGAAGAAAATAGCTTCGGATTGTTCTCAAGTTAAAAACCGTGTTGTAATTTAAATTTGTGCTAAAACGATATTTTCATAATTCAAAAGTTACAAGTTAAAAGAAATGCCAGATTTTAGAGTTTATTATTATTAACTTGGAAATCGTAGGTGTTTGGGTTTCAAAACAATTGATGTTGTTTTATGAAAATTGTTTAATCGTTCTGTTCGATATTGTTCGCATCATAATAAAAATTTAAAACACATAAATAAAACAGTTAAGTGATAATGGCCTTATTACATCAAAACATAACCCAAAATAAATCAAAATAAACTTGATAAGAAAAATCGAAAAAGCGAAATGTGCATGGCCACCACCAAGTTCCCGCCGGCCGGTCCATTTCTTGAGTGCCATCTACAAAATGTTAGCCCCGAGGGTGAGTCAACAGACTCGATGTGTAACAACCATCACAGACTCCCAAATAATCATGGCATATTAAATCACATAAAACAAATATGGACAATGATGCAACCCAAACCCACCTAGATATCCAACCTCTACACATCACCCGTACCTACCAATCACACCGTGGGGATTACTAAATCGACCCTCCATCCGCTACACACCATCAAAAGCGATCATTGCAATCAAGCGCACATCGCCCTTATAATTGTGGCATAGCCACGGATAATGTGATGAGTCACCAGATTCATAATATGTGACATAAGTCACGGATAATGTGGTAGAAACCACCGGATCACTTCCCTTTAACATAATCACCCATATGCCCATGCAACATACAATTTATCATGCAATTCACCTTACCCCAAAATCATAACGGAATTCCACATATTTTCACATCCATGTTATTTAAATATTATTAACAAGTATTAAGGGTAACGTACCTGAATACACTGTACCATTGAATGGTACCCTTAGCCATGTTTATTCGTCACTTTATTAACACATGCTTAACATTATTATTAAACTATCGGGAGTTTAGTGTAGGGTTACACACCTGATTACTAACGCGATTACCAAATCCCGAAAATCTTTAAGAAATCGTCACCACCAATTCTACCTACATTAGGCCATCCTCCAAAACATCAAACCAACTGAAAACCATACTGATTCCATCCCATATGGTATTCGGCCAAATAAAGAGAATCAAGAGAGGGCCATTCGGCCGAACCTACTACTGCCTACCTTCGGCTTTTCCACCAAATCGGCATAGGAGACTTTTAATGAGACAGATTTGGCTACAGAGAGGGAAAATCGACAGACCTTAAGCAAGTGTTTCAGGTTAGATCTTAAAGAAAAAAGAAAGAAAGTAAAGAAAATAAAAGTGAATTCGCATAGAATGAAATCCCAAACTCACCCGATTACTAAGGAGTATGCTAATGGTGCACCTTCGGAACCGAAACCTCCCTTGTAGATTCGGTTATGGAGGAAGAATATGAGTAAGAAAATTCATCTTCGGGAGATATTGGAGAGAGAAGAAGACTAGGAATTTCACTAGAAGAGAAAAAAGAGAAAAGAATTTTGGCTTGAGAGAAAAGATGAGAAAGTGGGAAAAACAAATGGAAAATATGATAATTCCCTTCCAAATTTCGGCTATACACAGGCACACACTCAGAGTTGGAGTTTCGGCCAACTCTTCCCCTCCTGATAGCTCTTATCTTGCATGATAACCCAATCCCTATCTCCTCTTTAGAAGAGGCCAACCTAGAGCCAACTCCTCCCTCTTAATTATCAGCTTTTAATTACTAAATATTAAAAGAAATAAAGCTCCTAAAATGGGGCTCGGGTGCCGTCCATCCCTTCCCCCTTGAAGTGCCGAATATTTGACCCACTAACTTGGGCCCCAAGCGGACATACTAGGCCCAAACTTCTCCCCCTTGTGACGCCACCTACATACCCACTTATGGCACCTCCAACTTTAGGCCACGACCCCAACTTGCTACTAAACATACTTACTTAACTTTTAATTTATTCACTAACATTATTTATAAGCAATTTAACCCAGGTTTTAAGCCCAAACCTGAGCCCAATCTACACCCCAAAGCCTTCTCCTACTAATTTAACCATGCAACGCATCAAATGCACAGACCCACAAAGTCAGGATATTACACTTCGTGAAAGGGTTTTCTATGATAGCATCACCGATGACAAAGTTATTATAGAAACACGTGAAATTTGAATGGTCAGAAAGGTGTCAGAAGAGTTTTGATCAGTTGAAGACCTTAGTAACGGAAGCTCCAGTGCTGGTTCAGCCAGAGTCGGATAAGGAGTTCGTTATTTACAGCGATGCATCCTTAAATAGGCTGGGTTGTGTTTTAATGTAGGAGGGTAAAGTTGTAGCCTACGCTTCGAGACAGTTGAAACCGCACGAAAGGAATTATCCGACGCACGACCTTGAGTTGGCCGCTATAGTTTTTGCTTTGAAAATATGGCGTCATTATCTATTCGGTGAGAAATGCCACGTCTATTCGGATCATAAGAGTCTTAAGTATTTAATGACTCAGAAGGATCTGAATTTGAGACAATGAAGATGGTTAGAATTGTTGAAAGACTACGAGCTTGTGATTGATTATCACCTGGGAAAGGCTAATGTGGTTACTGATTCACTTAGCCAAAAGTCACTATTTACTCTACGCGTAATGAATGCAGATATAGCCATGACCGAGGATGGTGTGACCATTGCCGAGTTGAAAGCGAAACCATTGTTTGTACAACAGATTCGAGAAGCTCAAGAGGTTGATAATGACTTAAAAGCAAAAAGGAGCTATTGTGGCTCATGTACGGATTTAGATTTTCAGATAGATGCTGAAGGATGTCTACGGTTCAAGAATTGAATATGTGTGCCAAAGAACCCTAAATTGATTCGAATGATTTGTGATGAAGCTCATAATAGTAGATTGTCGATTCATCCGGGTAGCACAAAAATGTATAATGACCTAAAATAGCATTACTAGTGGCATGGTATGAAACGAGACATCTCAGACTATGTATCGAAGTGTTTAGTATGTCAACAAGCGAAAGCTGAGCATCAAGTACCATTAGGACTACTTCAGCCGATCATGATACCAAAGTGGAAGTGGGATCGTGTTACAATGGACTTCGTATCGGGTTTGCCTTTGACATCAAGTAAGAAAGATTCAATCTGGGTTATTGTTGATAGATTGACGAAATCGGCCCATTTTATTCCAATACGTATGAATTTCTCACTAGATAAGCTAGTTGAGTTGTACATATGGCAGATCGTACGATTGCACAGAGTACCTATTTCTATTGTTTCGGATAGAGATCTGAGGTTTACATCATGGTTTTGGAAGAAACTGCAAGATGCTCTAGGTACCAAATTGCATTTTAGCACTGCTTTTCACCTTCAATCGGATGGTCAATCTGTGTAACACCCCAAACCCGGCCCAAACGTTATGGCCAAATTCGGTATGTTACAGATGAAAACATTTTGAAAACCCTTGTTTAGCCGATTTTAATTTAGAGTAAAAGATGTTGTCTTATTTTAAAAATAGTTGAGGTGTATAAAGAAAGCAATACTTAGTTCATTTTAAAAAAAATATATTAAGTCAAGTTGTTACCAATTTTGTCATTGTACCCGATGGTACGAAAGAAAATCATTTTCGTTTGAATTTAAGAAATACTTGTGTGAGCATTTTAAAATCATTAAATAGTTTAAATAATTCATCCAAACACGTAAAATAATAAAAATAATCTTAGGAGGCCTTATTACAACTGAACAATTAAAACCAAAATAAAATAAAATACTTCAAAATAAACCCAAATTTCCTTTGCATGGCCACCTCGAGTCCATCCGGCTCCTCATCCGCGATCTACGTGTCACACGAAAATGTTAAAGGAAAAGGTGAGTCACCAAGACTCGAGTGTGTAACCCTTTTCGGGTTTAATGCATCATCATACACACAAATCACAAATTAATTTAACATGCACCCAACCTAACCATCCAAACACCTTTTCTACCCCGTGTGGTACCAAACCACTGGTGGTGCCAAACCACTGGTGACTTAAAGTCACAATATTCATCAATAATTGTGATACCAAACCACTGGTGGGGCCAACCCACGTGTGATACCAAATCACTGGCGTCGATCCCATAATATAATCCGTGAGGCCAACCCACTGTGGTGCTAAGCCACTGGGACGAGACGTTATGAGGTGCCAAACCTCTGGTGACCATAGTCACAAAATGTGGTACCAAACCACTGGTGTCTGTCGACACGAATATTACTTCCCCCTCCTCTCATTCAACCCAAAACAATCAATAATATGCATATAACAGGAATCATGCCCACACATTTATTTAACAACATACCAAATACGTCATGCTTCCCAAAAGCATCATTAGGTAACTCATAATATCAAGGACTTACCTGATTCCTTGCTTATACCATGATGGTATAAAATCCAATTCTACACAATCCAATTTAGTGTAGTATATTCAGCACATTAATTAATTATTAAGTGTGTATGTACACACCTATTTCTACCGAAATTCCTAGATCCCGAAGTTTCCAATCTTTAGTGCTAGATCTTGACCCTATATTCGGCCAATCATCTTTGTTAGTATCAAAAGCCTATTTGGCCAAACCAAAATTATATCAAAGGGTTACACACGAACCCGAAACCTTACCTACACGCCCTTTGAACACTAACCACCTCACGATATGTAAATCCGTTTCACTTCCCTACAATCGGCAACCATACATATTAGTAGCCTTCGGCTTTTCTAACACTAAAAATATTGTCTATTAAAATAGATCCTTACCACCACTTACCTTAGGGGAATAAATCCCAAAAACTTTCCTTAATGGCTATGGCTTCCCACACTTATTGAAAATTGGCAGCACCCGTTTCCTCAAGGGAGATTCGACCTAAGCACAATTAGAGGGCTGGAATTTTAGAGAAGAGGAGAAGGGGTATTCGGCTAAGAGTAAACAACAATGCTGGAAATTTTCGAGCAATTTTTGGCTAAGAGTTTAAGGAAGAATTCGGCAGCACAATCAAGAGAAAAAAAGAAAAGAATTTGCTGGAAATTTTCTCTTAAAGAGGGGGTATATTCGGCTAATAGGAAGCAAGAAAAGCTGGAAGTTTTGAATGATTTTGGCTATGAAACAATGGAGATTTCGGCAGCACAATGAAGAGAGAAAAAAGAAAGGAGTTTCTTTGGAATTTTTCTCTTCTTTGTTTGTAACAAAAATCAAAATATGAACAACCCAAGGAGTCCCAATTTTCGGCAAACACCCCCTATTTTGTGATAATTTTTCAGCCTTGAATTATCACAATTAATCTAGCTTTATCATACTTTCTATCCCTTAATCTCCTCTTTAACAAATTAAAAGAAAGTAAAACACTAAAATTCTTCTTCCATTAAAATTAGGAGTCCATTTAGCGACCATCACTCCCTCCAACGCCATTGTATTGAAAAAATAAAAAAAACAAAGTCTTGCCCACAGGGTTCGAACCGGTGACTGATGTAGGAAGCGATGCGACCCCCTCTTCCAACGCCTTGCCACTTCTCCCAATCGACTTTCATGTCAAATATCCTCTTTGTTTATTTATAAGCCTTCTTCTTGGCCCTCTTGCCTTTAAGCAAAAGCCCAAAATAACATTCCTTGCATCCCTTGCGTTTCGAACCCGAGACCTTCGTGCCAACACCCTTAAGTGGCGCCCCAAGCCACTCCGCCCACCTGCCTTTCATGTCATAAAGCCTCCTTATTTAATTATAAGGCCTTCCTAGGCCTAACGCCAAAAAGCCTACAAGGAAAATATTTCCTCCTTGTATCTCCCATGGATCGAACCCAAGACCTCCCTTGCCAACCACACGCTACCGACCTTTGCACTGAACCATTCTTGTGTCATAATTGCATTAAATTTTATTTAAGCCCTAACTTCACCTAGCTCCCTCCTTTAAAACACTTAGGAAGAATTTTTTTTTAAATGCAGGTCAAGCCTAGCTCGGGTTTTTTTTTTTTAGACCTAAAACATGCCAAATAAAATCATACTCTTTATTTCTTCAAGCACACAAGGGAAATTAATTAAATTTTAACAACCCCTAATTTAGGGTGTTACAATTCTACCCCCCTTAAAAATAATTTCGTCCTCGAAATTACTTACTATCGTTCATCCGTACAGTCTAACTCACTACACTACGCTATTACTGCACACTTTGATCTTAATAAAACTATCATATCTAACGATTGCAATTTAATCTGATTAAGAAGTTTTATGTATTTAAAAAAAAAATTTGTTTCACTGATTATCCGCGAAGAAATTTTATGAAGAGAGTTTAATAGGGATTCTTTCGATCAACCAAAGTTTTAGGTCCTCTATCCTAGTTCACACAGGGAAGCATATCCATTCCTTAATACCTTTCATACATACTCACTCTTTCGGGCATTTACGTAGTTTTATCTGAGGGTAATTTCGTTATTTTCCTCTGAGGTATTTTCGTAATAAACCAGAGAATTTTAAAAGTTTACTAAATCAGGACATTTTGAAATTTCCCAAAACTGGTGGGTTTCTCTGAAAATTTTATAAAATTAAAGGTACGGCAGAATTTTGGAATCCAGGGGTATTTTGGTAATTTTGTCAATCGGGGTAATTTTGTAAATTTCAAAGTCGGTATTGTTTTGAAATCTGAATTTTGGATACTTTTGCAAAGTAAGAGAATTTTATTGAAATCGAGGTAGTACAGTAATTTTAAAGACCAAGGGCATTTTCGTAATTTTGCCACTAGGGGCATTTTGGTAATTTTGGTAAATTGAAAATATTTTGAAAATTTTCCAGAAATAATTTTTTGTTACTATTTAAAGGAGTATCGAAATGATTTTTAAAACTTAGAGTTTTCATAAAACATGGCTAATCCCTTTCGGGTTTTAGTTATTGTGTTTAGCCTATGACCGAGTCCTCTTGGTTAGGGTGAGCCGAAGCTACGCACCGGTAGGATTCTGTGAAAGGAGGTGAGTCACGAGGATTTGCTTAAGTACCAAGCTCTTCCGGATCCAATCCTGAACATGCGCTTTGAGGTTACCCCACCCTAACTCGGTGGCTTGGTCGTAGGTTTGTTTAATTAAGCCATTAAAGTCTTATGTGATTTGTTGGAGTAAACTAGTCCTAAAGTTTAAGGCACTTATCATACTAACTACGTTTCATACCTACCCTTCTACAAATAATAATCCACACAGAAGTCAGAAGTACTTACCTGGGCGGATTGGTGCCGGAGACTCGGTGCCATGCTGTTCAAAAACCAAAAATATTTCAAAAAGGCCTACCAAAAACATTTTGGGCCTTGGGCCCCCCCACAGTCGAGTTTTGAACTGGGCTCTGATACCAAAAATGTAACACCCCAAACCCGGCCCAAACGTTATGGCCAAATTCGGTATGTTACAGATGAAAACATTTTGAAAACCCTTGTTTAGCCGATTTTAATTTAGAGTAAAAGATGTTGTCTTATTTTAAAAACAGTTGAGGTGTATAAAGAAAGCAATACTTAGTTCATTTTAAAAAATATATATTAAGTCAAGTTATTACCAATTTTGTCATTGTGCAGATGTAGTACGAAAGAAAATCATTTTCGTTTGAATTTAAGAAATACTTGTGTGAGCATTTTAAAATCATTAAATAGTTTAAATAATTCATCCAAACACGTAAAATAATAAAAATAATCTTAGGAGGCCTTATTGCAACTGAACAATTAAAACCAAAATAAAATAAAAATACTTCAAAATAAACCCAAATTTCCACTGCATGGCCACCTCGAGTCCATCCGGCTCCTCATCCGCGATCTACGTGTCACCTGAAAAATGTTAAAGGAAAAGGTGAGTCACCAAGACTCAGTGTGTAACCCTTTTCCCGATTTAATGCATCATCATACACACAAATCACAAATTAATTTAACATGCACCCAACCTAACCATCCAAACACCTTTTCTACCCCGTGTGGTACCAAACCACTGGTGGTGCCAAACCACTGGTGACTTAAAGTCACAATATTCATCAATAATTGTGGTGCCAAACCTTTGGTGGGGCCAACCCGTGTGATACCAAATCATGGCGTCAATCCCATAATATAATCCGTGGGGCCAACCCTTTGTGGTGCTAAGCCACTGGGATGAGACGCTATGAGGTGCCAAACCTCTGGAGGTGCCAAACCTCTGGTGACCGTAGTCACAAAATGTGGTACCAAACCACTGGTGTCCGTCGACACGAATATTACTTCCCCCTCCTCTCATTCAACCCAAAACAATCCATAATATGCATATAACAGGAATCATGCCCACACATTTATTTAACAACATACCAAATACGTGCTTCCCAAAAGCATCATTAGGTAACTCATAATATCAAAGACTTACCTGATTCCTTGCTTATACCATGATGGTATAAAATCCAATTCTACACAATCCAATTTAGTGTAGTATATTCAGCACATTAATTAATTATTAAGTGTTTATGTACACACCTGTTTCTACCGAAATTCCTAGATCCCGAAGTTTCCAATCTTTAGTGCTAGATCTTGACCCTATATTCGGCCAATCATCTTTGTTAGTATCAAAAGCCTATTTGGCCAAACCAAAATTATATCAAATGGTTACACACGAACCCAAAACCTTACCTACCGTCCTTTGAACACTAACCACCTCGACACGTAAATCCGTTTCACTTCCTACAATCGGCAACCATACATATTAGTAGCCTTGGCTTTTCTAACACTAAAAATATTGTCTATTAAAATAGATCCTTACCACCACTTACCTTAGGGAATAAATCCCAAAACTTTCCTTAATGGCTATGGCCTCCACACTTATTGAAAATTGGCAGCACCCTTTTCCTCAAGGGAGATTCGACCTAAGCACAATTGGAGGCTGGAATTTTAGAGAAGAGGAGAAGGGTATTGACTAAGAGTAAACAACAATGCTGGAAATTTTGAGCAATTTTGGCTAAGAGTTTAAGGAAGAATTAAAAGACAATCAAGAGAAAAGAAGAAAAGAATTTCTTGAAATTTTCTCTTAAAGAGGGTATATTCGGCTAATAGGAAGCAAGAAAAGCTGGAAGTTTTGAATGATTTTGGCTATGAAACAATGGAGATTTCTGAAGACAATGAAGAGAAAAAAGAAAGGAGTTTCTGGAATTTTTTCTCTTCTTTCTGTAGCAAAAATCAAAATATGAACGACCCAAGAAGTCCCAATTTTGACAAACACCCCTATTTTGTGATAATTTTTCAGCCTTGAATTATCACAATTAATCTAGCATTATCATACTTTCTATCCCTTAATCTCCTCTTTAACAAATTAAAAGAAAATAAAACACTAAAATTCTTCTTCCAGCCGAAATTAGGAGTCCATTTAGCAGCCATCACTCCCCTCCAATGCCAGCTGTATTGAAAAAATAAAAAAAAAACAAAGTCTTGCCACAGGGTTCGAACGGTGACTTGATGTAGGAAGCAGCAGCAGCCCCCCTCTTCCAACGCCCTTGCCACTTCTCCCAATCTGACGTTCATGTCAAATATCCTCACTGTTTATTTATAAGCCTTCTTCTTGGCCCTCTTACCTTTAACGCAAAAGCCCAAAAATAACATTCCTTGCGTCCCTTGCGTTTCGAACCCGAGACCTTCGTGCCAACACCCTTAAGTGACGCCTCAAGCCACTCCGCCCACCTGCCTTTCATGTCATAAAGCCTCCTTATTTAATTATAAGGCCTACCTAGGCCTAACGCCTAAAAAGCCCATAAGGAAAAATATTTCCTCCTTGTATCTCCCATGGATCGAACCCAAGACCTCCCTTGCCAACCACACGCTACCAGCCACTGCACTAGAACCATTCTTGTGTCATAATTCACCCAAATTTTATTTAAGCCCTAACTTCACCTAGCTCCCTCCTTTAAAACACTTAGGAAGAATTTTTTTTTTAAATCTGGGTCAGGCCTAGCTCGGGTTTTTTTTTTAGACCCTAAAACATGCCAAATAAAATCATACTCTTTATTTCTTCAAGCACACAAGGGAAATTAATTAAATTTTTAACAACCCCTAATTTAGGGTGTTACAATCTGAGCGTGTGATCCAAATACTCAAGGATATGTTGAGATGTTGTGTTCTTGAGTTTAAGGGTACATGGGAACAATACTTGCCTTTGATTGAATTTGTGTATAATAACATTTTTCAATCGAGTATCAAAATGGCACCATACGAAGCTTTGTACGGTCGTAAATGTCGCACACCTCTATATTGGATCGAGCTAAGTGAAAGCAAGATACACGGGGTTGATTTAACTAGAGAAACTCAGCAGAAAGTAAAAGTGATCTGAGAAACCATGAAAGCCGCATCAGATCGTCAGAAGTCGTACGCGGACTTGAAACGAAAGGATATAGAATTTCAGGTGGGCGACAAAGTGTTTTTTGAAAGTTTCTCCATGGAAAAAAATACTTAGATTTGGTCGTAAAGGAAAGCTGAGTCCAAGATCCATTGGGCCGTACGAAGTTATTGAGCATATTGGGTCGATTGCGTACAAACTTATGTTACCATCTGAGTTAGATAAGATTCACAATGTCTTTCATGTATCGATGCTTCGACGATACCGATCCGATCCTTCTCATGTGATCAACCCGTCAGAGATTGAAATTCAACCCTATTTGACTTACGAGGAAGAATGAAACACCCCAAACCCGGCCCACAAGCCCTGACTGGATCTGGCATGCTTCTAAAGAAAATCCATTCAAATCTTGTTTGAAACTTTGTTAAAAACTTGCATATTTTTTTGAAAACTCTTTAATTTGGGTTGGGCTCGAATTAAGAACCCGTGTTGATAAGGTGTTAAAAATAATTTGATATTTATACTTAAGAAAAACTTAACTTTTAAACTTTAAATTCGATGATAATCGTATCATACTAAGTAATTTAAAAGCATGCATAAACGATTCAATACTTTGGCCTTATTACATCAAATAAAAAACCCGAATAATTTAAAACTTAAACATAAATAAAAATAAATTAATCCTTGAGCTTTGCATGGCCACCCTTGAGCTCCTGCAGGCCAGGTCCATTCTTGATCATCACACGAAAAATAGTCCCACAAGGGTGAGTCAAGCAGACTCAATGTGTACAACCAACACCAAACTCAAATAAATTCAGGCATATCAAATCATACGTAATCATATAGCATTAAATAAAATGATACAATCCCGACCCAAGCCTAGTTATCCATTCGCTACACGTCACCCGTACCAACCGTCACACCGTGGGGACTACTAAGTCAACCCTCCATCCGCTACACACCATCGAAGGCAGTCGCTGCAGTCGACGTGCTCATTGCCCTTATAAAGTTCGTGGCATAGCCACCAGATACATACTTTGTGTCATGAGACACCATATTCAGATATCGTGGTCTTAGGTCACCACATTCAGATATCGTGGTCTTAGGTCACCACATTCAGATATCGTGGTCTTAGGTCACCACATTCACTTCCCCTTTACATATCACCCATATGCCCCATGTCATACAAATATGCATTAACTATATCATATTCCTTATTCACATTTTTATAATTTCATGTATATGCCATAGCAAAACTTATCATACTCATAGTAGGAGTAGGAAAGCGTGCACTGAGTACTTAGTACCATTACATGGTACCTTAACCATAATCTTATACTTTTATATTAGCACATATAATAAATTAAAGTAGTAAATCTATCGAGATTTAGTGTAGAATTACACACGATATACTTATCAATTCTTTGAAATCCAAAACTCGTTCTATCGCTTTAGATCTTTAATTCCTATATTCGCCAACCCTAACATGTTAGTAAAAGCCATTCTATTATAAATCCCAATCCTAGTAGGATTGTTGTAATCAAATTCTTACCTTGGTGCCGATTGGATTAAAAATTAAATCCGAAACTTTGTGATGCTTCTTTATTACAATCGACTATACCCTTAATCATTGAACTAGTTAGTTTCGTCTTTTTAAAAAAATAAGAATTAGATCTAAATACCACAATAGGGCCTTGGCGAATTTGATTCACTTACCTTTATGAATCTAAATTCAGGAAACCTCGACTTATACATAGCCTTCCTCCTAAAAGCTGAAGTCACCTAATTTTTACCTACATTGGCAATCCTCCACTTATTCAACAAACCTAAATTCTCAATTATCTTAGCCCATATGGTATTGGCCAAAAGAAAAGAATAGAAAAGGGCCATTCGACCACCTACCATTAATTACTCACCTTTGGCTTTTCCAAAATCAGACTTACGGCTTATTATAAAGCGAGATTAAACTTCTAGGGCTAAAGAAGAGAAATTGATAGGCATAGACAATTGATTGGGTTAGATCTTGATGAAAAGAGAGGAAGAAATCGTGAGGAAAAGAAATCCGAAACTTACCGAATCACTAAAGAATATCGACCTATTGTGCACCTTCGGAAACTAAAACACCCTTGTAGATTCGACTTTGAGGCTTAGAGAGATTGACTATAGGCTTGAAACTTATCTTGACTTTTGATTGGTTTTGCAAAGGAAAAAGAATTGATGATGGGAAGCACGAGGTATTTCGATTTTACAAGGAAAGAAAATGAAGATATAGAACTTAGAGAAATTCGGCAAGACTAAGGGATTTTGTTTTCGGCTTTGTGGAGAATTGAAAAGAAAAAATAAGAATAATGGCAGAGAGAATTCGGTAGATATTTAAAAAAGAGAAGAAAGAATGTTGAATGGCCTTAGTTTTCCTCCTTTTGCGAAATTACTAAGCCTAGAGAGTCCCTTTCTTGGCCATCACTCTCATATCTTTATTTTCCTAGCTTATTTGAAATTCTAAAAGAATTTGACTTCAACTTAAACTCCTACCTTAGTCTCCCTATGCCATCCATCTCCTTACCTTAGGAGTGCCAAATTTTAACCCATTATTTTGGGCTTCATGTGGCCATACTAGGCCCAAGTTATTCTAGCATATGGCGTCATTTCCAGAGCCCTAAGTGGCATCTCCGGGCCATTTTTCCAAGCCCGATTTTGTCACATTTCCAAGGTTCCTTACATTTCCTTACATTTCCTTACATTTCCAAACTTCCTCTTAAGACTTAATATTTTTCAAAGCATTTCCTTACATTTCCTTACATTTCCTTACATTTCCAAGCTTCCTCTTAAGACTTAATATTTTTTAAAGCATTTCCTTACATTTCCTTACATTTCCTTACATTTCCAAGCTTCCTCTTAAGACTTAATATTTTCTAAAGCATTTCCTTACATTTCCTTACATTTCCAAGCTTCCTCTTAAGACTTAATATTTTCTAAAGCATTTCCTTACATTTCCAAGGTTCTAAAATGCACAAAACACATTCACAACACATAAGGCATACTATTTCATGTAATTTTAGCCATAGTGCATAAGCCCTATTCCGGGATATTACAAAGAACCAATTCGCATATTAGCTCGAGAAGTGAAAGAGTTGCGAAATAAGAAATTTTCGTGGTTAAAGTTATGTGGCATAAGCACGGGGTTGAGGAAGCGACCTGGGAAACCGAAGAATCAATGAAAGAATGTTACCCACGACTATTTAACGGTAAGATTTTCGGGGACGAAAAATCCTTTAAAGGGGAAGAGTTGTAACAACCCGATTACGACCCTAATCGGAATGGTGGTTTCGGGACTACGAATTCGAGTCGAAATAATAATTCAATACTATTTTAAATGCTTATTATGTGTGAATTAATGTGTGTGAAATTTTCATATTAAAATCTTATTTTCTTAGTGCATAATTGTGAAGAAAGGAGTTAATTGTATAAAATAAAAAAATTATGGTTGAATGTGTAAGCACTAAATTGAAGGTGGTTCCTTTAATTGAGGTATTAAAAGTGAAATTTAGCCAAAAATTTGGCTTAATGCCATCCATCATTTGCATGTAATAGTGATTGATAGGTTTTTATTATATTTTGATATTTATGTATTATAATTAATTGATAAAATAATAAAATGAGAAAAAGATTAGAAGTGTTCATCTTCTCTTCCTCAAATGACCGAAACATAGCTAAAGAAAAAGAAAGGAAAGCTTAGTTTCATCCGGCCACATTTGAGCTTGATTAAGGTAAAAATTTAGCTTTATTTTTTATAATTCTTGTATTTTTGAGATAGTCGTGGTGAGCTTTATTTAGCCCGTGTTGTAATTTGTGATTTGGTTATGTTTTTCATGAGATGCCATTGAAGGAAACTTGATGTTCTCGTTGATTAAGGATGAAATATCGATGATAGATGATAGATTGGTAAATTTTGTTCTTGAACATTTGATGAAATTGAATGAATTAAAAAAATGATGTTAAAATAAATAGTTGAAAGAACTAAATAGCAAGAAAAATGGAAGAAATGAGTTGATATAGGGACTATGGATATTCGGCCATTAATAGGTGTGGTGAAATTCTTAATATTTTGTGTTTTGAGCTATAAGGACTAAATTGTAGACATTGCAAAATGTTGGGGGTAAATTGGTAAATTTTCACAATTATGTATTTTTGGATTAAATTGAATGAAAATGTATTTGAATGAGTTCAATTTGGAATTATTAGATCAAGAACAAAAGGAAAACGGATTGGATCAGGGAAAAGCGAAACTGAACTAGTAGCCGGGAAACTTTAATCGACAATATCCGAGGTAAGTTTTTAAGTAGTTGGTTGCATTGAAATTAATTGTATATCAATGTACATATGAATATAAAATGTAAACATTTTAATTTCTTGATTGTCGAATGTGTCATGAAATAAATGGGATGTGCACATATTAGTCGAATATGAGTTGGTACATTTGAGTAAATATGTAAAAATATCGAATGAATGAATTGGCTAATTATATGTGATTGTGTTAAGGAATAAATAAGTATATATATATATATATGAAAATTGAAAGTGGGAAGTGATGATAATTAAAGATTTGGATATTTGTGTATATATATATATTTGAACTATTCGAATGAAATGGTAATGAAAAAGGGCAATTGAGTTGTTGATTGTTATATGTATGTTATGAATAGAATAAGCTAAATTAAGTATGCTGAATGTGTTAGTAATCGAATGAGATAAAATGAGTATGAATGAATGGATATGGAGTTATAATTGTATGGAAGAGCAAGGGAAAAGGTCTCTTAAATGGCACTATGTGTGCGGATTAAATAGTAATGGCACTATGTGTGCGATACATTACTGCTAAAAGGCACTATGTGTGCGGATTAAATAGTAATGGCACTATGTGTGCGATACATTACTGTCGAATGGTACTATGTGTACTCTTTCTCGAGTGCGGCACTATGTATGCGATCGTTCTGAAATTTACCTTTGTGTGTGCGGTATTCTGAGACTTTGGAGACATAAACCTTTGAAAGGAAAATATTGAGAAATGATACATGAGCATGCGACACAAGGTAACATAATAGTCAAGTATTAGTGAGGTGAGTTATACTTGTTATGTGAATATATATCTGAGATGTGGGGGCATATAGTATTTGAATATTTGATATTTAAGTTTTATATTAAATATGGTGGATGATGAATGGTAACTTGAATTGCACTTTGTACTCATATATTTTTTATTGAGTTTATGGGATTGAATATATCGTATACTAGTTAAATGCATATTTCTTTACCAATGCTTAAGAACTTACTAAGCTAAGTAGCTTCCTCTATGTGTTATGTTTATGTAATGTTTTTATAGATTTTGAAGTTTAAGTTCGCGCTCGGGGATCCTCGTCAAAGTCAAGCACACTATTATCTACCTTTGGTACCTTTTATTTAACCGAACTTTTGGAAACCATGGCATGTATAGGCTATCTTCTCTTTGGGATTACTTTGTTTGTAATGTATATAAATGCCATGTGAAGATGGCTCACTTATATGCTTGGGATTAATTTATCTATGTTTGAGGTGGTGCATATTATAAACCTTTTTTATCCTATATAAGCATGTTAGAATGTAGGTTTCGTGGGAGTTTAAAAGGATTTTTTTTTTTATATATATTTCTTATGGATGTTCAATGATTGAAATAGAGGTTAATGGTTGATAATTTATAAAATTTAATATGATTTAGTCATGCTTAATTTTGGAGGCTATATCAAATTTTGTTAAGTATTCTATATTGGAGATTATAATTTTGGTTCGAATAGGTCATATAGTACCTTTTATAATGGATATGTATTTTTGCCCAAGTTATATGTACTTATAATTTATTTCGTGAGAAGATAGGGTCATATTTTGTGCATGTGATTAAGGATTTTATAATATTAATGAATGAGTTGAAGTAAATGAATTACAAATATTCGGCCCTAGTATTGCATGAATTGGAGTTCATATTATTCATGAATGGTTTATAAGCATACGGTAAAGAGGTTTAAAATGGGTAAATATTGTTGTGAAAAATTTGTTAAAGTACACATATTTATTTGTAACCGTATGAATTGGTATTCTTTTATCATAGTAACAGTTTATATACAGTTTATTGATTTGTGTTGAGTAAAATAATGCCCATAGCCTTAATCCGACGACGGATGCGGGTTTGAGGTGTTACAGGACACACGAGCTGGGACACGACCATGTGACTCTACTTCGAATGTCCACACGGTTTGAGCTATGTCACACGGCCGTGTGACCCCTGTTTCTCAATTTTTCATGTTTTTTCCACAACTTTCTGATTTGTTTTAAATTGATTCATGGTTGTTCTCAAATTGTCCTTAGGGCCCCGAAGGCTCGATTTATGGCCCAAATATGTATATTTGTTATGATTCAAATGAGTTATTAGGAAGTAAAATTTATATTGAACTATTGTTATGTTTTGAAGTTAAAGATTTTGTTTTGACGGTAACTTTTCGTAACCCTAATCCGACGACAGAGACGGGTTAGGGGTTTTACAATGAGGATAGGAGAGGAGTAAGGTAGTTGTAAAGGCAAGGGAGACTGAGTGTTGTATATAAGTGTTTAGGGTTGTTGATAGGGTAAAAAGATTCATTCTTCATCATTCTTTAAAGTATTTATAGAGGGAGAGTCTCGTGCTTGGTAATGTCACATCACTGATAGTATGAGTGGTGGCCCGCTCGTGTGGCCAGCCAGGTGGTAAGCTGATTGTCCTCAAGTGTGGTATTGCTCTGGCATTCCCTTTGTTAAGGTAGTATGAGGTCGTTATACCTCAGTGGTCCCCTAGTGGTCCTCTCTTGTAGATGAGTGCGTTCCTGCTAAAAAGAAGGTGGTTTAATGGCGAGTGGAGTACGTGTGTGGGTGATGCAAGCTGGAAAATCAACTGAGCAATGTAGGGCGGAGAGCCATCTATGGGTTCTTCTTAGGTAGTTGTCTAGGGTGTCACGTGTTCGGGAGGTGTAGGGGTATAACAAATTATTATCTATCTATAGTTATTTTAAGTGTGACCCTTGACACCAATTTAGTATGAAATTACTAAAATATTCTCTCATATACAAATTAAATTATATTTTTATGAGTGTGTTTTTGTCTTTTATTTAATAAATCAATACTAATTTGATCATAATGAGATTTAATTGTGGAATACTATGTATGATAAACAATTAATTTTACCATTGTAACTAAAGCAATAATTAATTAATTTTATGTTAATTTTTAATAAACATATTTATTACATAATTTTTTTTACTCACATCATAAGTGTACCATAAATCTTGTTCTATATTTAAAGGGCTGGCTGAGTTGATGCCATCCGTTAATTGAGTCCCAACTTAGTTTTACAATTACCAATACCCTTTCTTTTATAAAATATAAACATTACTTCAAGATTATTTTTGTCATTTTAAATCAAGTAAAATCTAGAAAAATGCACTTGATGAAATTTGAACTTAAAACACAATAATTTTAATGTCTTACTTTTATCACTTCAATTAAAATTTTATTTATTTTAAGATAATTTTTATGAATATATTTATTAGATAATTTTTTCACTCATATTGTGTATCATAGTATTTAATATAAATATTTTTAATATAAATATAATCTTAATTATTATTAATAAAACATAATTGTTGGTAATATTTTTTGGTAGACCATTTTAATATATATTTTAATATTAATTTAATTTTAATCAACATAGCTGTACTTTTATTTCAATGCACTTTGTGTTCACTTTTTACTCTCATTTTTCTTACCTCTACATTTGAATTTAAACACATATCACATAATTGATTTTAGTCTCACAATTGTAATATTTAATCTTATCGTTAATGTAACTAATCGCACAACTATCATTATTGTTTTCACCTTATCAAAGCTAAACTCACCACGTACCCAAATGTAGGGGTGTAAACGAACCGGGCTCAAATGAACAAAGTTTTGTTTGTGTTTGTTTGCTTTTTAAGTCGTTCATGTTCGGTTCTTGTTTGTTTAAATTTTCAACATCATGTTCAAACTCGGTTCATTTATTATTTAATACGTTTAGGCTCGATTCCTTTAACATTCACGAACATGTTCATTTATATGTTTGTGGATGTTAAACGAACATGTTCACAAACAATAAATCAAACAAACAAACAAAATTTTTAAATAAACAAACCAACTAAATTTAAATATATATATATATATAAATTTTGTTGAAGTTTTTCATATAAAAATATTATCTTTAAATTAATGAGCTAATAAACAAGAAAATAAACTAGTTCGTTTGTGAACATAAACAAACCAAACACATCTCTATTCAAACCCGTTGATTTAGTAAATATTTGTTTATTTAACTGACAGGTAATTTGTTAAACACTTTATTCATTTACCGCATTAAAAAGAAAAATAAAAAGTAAATACTGAAAAAATGACATCTATTATGTCCACCGAAGCTTCAAGTTTCGGTGGCAATACAAGCTTTGAGTGCAACGAAAATAGCGCCTTTACATCAAAAAGATGCTTAATCGTATCTTCACTTTTCATTATTTAAATTCAAAAGAAGTTAGTAATCTATTGGTCCAATATTCAACTCGTTTAAAAATGATGTGTGAGTGGTAAAAAAAACTATGATATAGATATTATTCATAAATTTTACTTTTATAATTTTATGTGTAATCTTTTTTTAGGCCTTTTTATTAAACTAACCCAAAAAATTAATTAATTGTCAAAATAACCCACCTTTTTAATTAAATACCAAAATGATCCAAAAACAACAGTAAATTTAGGTGGAGCCAAATTAAACGGCTCCACCAAGTTGCCACGTCAGCATAGGGGATTAAAAAATAATTTTTTGGTGGAGCTATTTTGAATGGCTCTACCTGTATAAAATACAAGGAAAATCCAGTAAAATCTAAAAAATTGGGGGCCTTTAAAACAATTTTTTAATTTTTGGTGGAGCAATTTTAAATGGCGCCACCACCTTTACAGCTTTTTTTTTTTTAATTTTGTCTTTTTTTTTACTTTTTCATGTATTTAAAAAATTAAAGGCCTAAAAAGTAATTTTTCATTTTTTGGTGGTGTCATTTGAAATGGCGCCACCACCCTCCTAAATTTTTTTTTTTTACTTTTATATTAATTTCTTATTTTATTTTATTTATTTATTTTTATTATTAATTTTAAAATATTTATAATGTGTATTTAAAATGTTTTATAATATATTTTTAAAATTTTAAATAGTATTTTAAATAATTTTTTAACTTTAGATATATTTTAGTAATTATTTTAAATATTATATTTTTACTTTTTCAAGTTTTGAAAAGTTTGGGGACTTAAAAGTAATTTTTTTTTTTTTGGTGGTGCCATTTGAAATGGCGCCACCACCCTCTACCCTTTTTTTTTTTTTTTTTTTACTTTTCATTATTTTATTATTTTATTTTATTTAGTTATTTTATATTATATTATTAATTTTAAAATATTTGTAATGTGTATTTAAAATGTTTTATAATATATTTTTAAAATTTGAAATAGTATTTTAAATAAATTTTTAACTTTAGATATATTTTAGTAATTATTTTAAATATTATATTTTTTACTTTTTTAAGTTTTAAAAGTTTGGGGACTTAAAAGTAATTTTTCCTTTTTTGGTGGTGCCATTTGAAATGGCGCGATCACCCTCTTACCCTTTTTTTCTTTTTTTTTTTACTTTTCATTATTTTATTATTTTATTTTATTTAGTTATTTTATATTATTAATTTTAAAATATTTGTAATGTGTATTTAAAATATTTTATAATATATTTTAAAATTTTAAATAGTATTTTAAATAAATTTTTAACTTTAGATATAGTTTAGTAATTATTTTAAATATTATATTTTTTACTTTTTTAAGTTTTGAAAAGTTTGGGGAACTTAAAAGTCATTTTCCTTTTTTGGTGGTGCCATTTGAAATGGCGCCACCACCCTCTACCCTTTTTCTTTTTTTTTTACTTTTTATTATTTTATTATTTTATTTTATTTATTTAATTTATATTATTAAATTTAAAAACTTGTAATGTATATTTAAAACGTTTTATAATATATTTTTAAAATTTTAAATATTATTTTAATAAATTTTTTAACTTTAGATATATTTTGTAATTATTTTAAATATTATATTAATTTTACATAGAATTGTTTAAATTAAAATTTTAATTTTATTCTTATTTTATTTAAAGAATGAATTAAAAATAAATATATATATTATAACTAGTCGCATCATATCGGTGATGTGACTATTAATAAATAAAAAATAAGTAATTAAAATTTTGTATTATATATAGGGTGGGGTGGGGCTTGGTCCCATGGATTGAAATGCTAATTGAGAGAAATTAAAGTTATGTATTTTATTATTTTATTTGTATTTTTATAGTTAATGTTATATTAAAATAATTGTTGTATTTATGTTTTTTTTTGTGCAGATATTAAAATGTCTTACGGAGCAAATACGGATCACACATCATCGATGATCGTAAACAGTAAAATTATTTATAATTGAAATAAAAATCGTTTTAGTTACTTATTTTTCTTGCTAACCGCTATTCTATTGAGCGTATTTTATTTGTTTTAAAATATTTATCTCTATTTAGTTATTATTATTCATTTTAACTATTTTCTTACATGATATTAATCTCTAATTAGTTGTTATTATTCATTTTAACTATTTTCTTGCATGATATTAATCTCTATTTAGGTGTTATTATTCATTTTAACTATTTTATTGCATGATATTAATCTCTATTTAGTTGTTATTATTCTTTTTAAGCGCTTTAAAATTTTAAAAGGAAAAAGAGTCATAACTTCACAACTCGAAATAATTATAATATGTTTAATTATTTATAGTAAAATAATATTATAATTTAATAAAATTTATTTTAAAATTAAAATTTTAACATAATGAAATAAAAATTTTAAAAATCACGATGTAGTAGGGTTATAATGTTAGTATATTCAATATCTAAAATTATTTATAATTCCTCTTAAATTTTAACCTTAAATAAGAAAAAAACACCTCAAGACACTTAACTTTATAATAATCCAAATAACAATCTAAGTACAAAGAGCATAAATATCCGAAAAAATGTTGTTAAATTCCACAACTTAAACCTTTAGAACTAAATAAATATCCTATTGAAAGTTAACTTAAGATTGAAGTGGTGGTCATGATGTTGAGGTCTTTCTTATGTTTCTATTATTAATATATTATTACTTATTTAATTTAAGTGAAATAAAAAATATTTAGAATGGCTATGTTGGTATAGTATAAGTATGATGTTTTGTTTTCCAACTTTTCAATTTTACTCTTCAATATATTTTTTATGTTTAAATTATATAGATAATTGATTTATCAAATTTTAAAAAAAATACCATCTGAGGATGGTTATCGGGTTTTGAGGTCGCGGTTTCATTTTCTCAAGTATGATCCGGACGAGCGGATCATGCCATACTTACAGATGGTAGGATTTGGGGACGTCGCATTGATCCGGTGGTTTGACCTAAGGGCAAACTTAATATCCGCCTTAGTTGAGCGGTGGTGTACGAAGACCCACACCTTCATTATGCCGTGTGGGGAGTGCACTATCACATTAGAAGACGTCGCTATGCAACTTGGGTTAAAATTGGCGGTGATGTGGTCTCGGGTTGAAGCAAAGTGTTAGAACCTTGATGGTATGCCACAGATCGCTTGGGCGGTTCCCTCTTGATGAGGAAGAAAATTTCACATGCTTGAGATTGTCATGGTTAAGAGCAAATTTTAAGCGGTTATCGAAACCCTTGCGGCGAGGAGGTGATGTATCTTTGCTCGAGCCTATATTATCACGGTGATTGGGGGTACTTATTAGAACAACACATCTAATAGAGTCCACTTAAAGTATTTGCCTCTATTGGAGGATTTTTCGTCTTAGTAGTTCAAATTGGGGATCGGCGGTGTTGGCGCATTATACTATGAGCTTTGTCGAGCAACAAAACATGGGGTTAGTAATATGGCTGGTTGTCTAGGTCTCTGCGGTCTTGGGCTTTATCTGGGATCCGTTTCTAGCATTATTAAGCACCAACCATATTCGTGGCCACTTATGAATAGGTAAAAATAGAATTATACTTAACATTTAACGACTTATAAGTGTGGATAACATTTTCAAAGTTTAACCGCATAGCGTGTTTGTTGTGATTTCGGATGGGCGGCGTCTCGGGAATTGGTGCGAGCCAAACATTAATCATTTACCGTCAAATGATAGAGGCGTACCTTTGAGAGAAAGTAATATATATTAATATAGTTTAAGTAACCTTTATTTAACTTATCCGGTTATAGTATGTTATGTGAATTGACTCATTATGTTATATTGTGCGATTCTTATGGATGCAGTATTACATCTTGAACGTTGGAACCCTTATTCCTCGGAGGGTTCACGCTGAAGCCATGCGTGGTGCATTAACACGCCGATGCTCAACTTCTCAACCGTTGAGTGGTACAACGGTGATCGAGTTATCGACAATTTGGGTGTAGACAATTTGTGCGGTCGAGCGAACAATTTGATGAGGTCCACGGTAAGACCATGAGGAAACATACAAGCAGTTGACGCGTGGAACATCAATCTTTTGTAGCACTATGGAATACCGATGCGACGAAGGCTGAGATGCACTCGTGCATGTTTGACTTTAGTCCTCGGCCGAATACATGCGGTGGTACATGACTCGATGGCGTGTTTATTTATATGGTGGACAGTTTATGATAGTACCAGGTCATGGCTACAGACGTGGAAATCAACCTATGGGGGAGCTAGATGATCAACATATAGTGGAGCCCAACTCGGAGAACCAACCTTTGAACACATCGGACCAATGAGTTGACGCTTTTTGTGATGAGTCGCATAGTAGTTCATATCACTCGAACATTGCCGGTTCAAGTTCATATCACCCAGACATAAGTGGTTCAAGTTCATATCACCCAGACATAGGTGGTTCGAGTTCATTTCACCCAGACATAGGCAGTTCGAGTTTATTTCACCAAGACATAGGCGGTTCGAGTTCATTTCACCCAGAGCAACCACCGATATCATTTGATATGTTTGGTAATAACATGAACTCCACTCCGCCTCGAGCCACGTTCGATCCATTGCCGATATTCACGATGTGTACCGTACACCCCAACGTCTACCTCGTCAACGAAGGCCGTGAATCGCTATACCCCAACGCAGCGATACCACTCCGGCTCTTTCCAATTTTAAGTTATGTTAATTTTAAGTGTTATGTCATATTTCTTGTATTACTCAAGAGTTCCACAACTTATATATTAGTCTTGTTTTTATATAATTTATAATGTCTTTTCAAGTGTTTAAATTTGCAGCTATTAATTTTAAGTAAAACTTAACATTAAATAATACAAACTTTAATTCTAAGATATCATAAAATGCAAACATCGGGTAGAACATTTAATTTCTTTCGGATCGTGAAGATTGACCCGGTGTAGGCGTTTCTATGAAGACATTTGTTTTTATTGTGGCCAACTGTTCTACATATGGTGCAACGTTTTGGATCAACTTGTTCTCTTATATCCATGTCATTCCGAATCCTCGTTGTTGTCGGTCTACCTTTGATTCTCCTACGCAGTGACCGATCCGCAACATCTCGAACTGATGGTTGCACTTCCCATGTTGATACATCCTCAATACGGAAACTCATTACCCCAAATACATGATGTACGTTCAAGTGTGTACACATTGTCAATATATTGTTCGGTATTTAAAGCGTAGGTAGCACACGCTGCAACCCGCGCGCTTTACGGATAACGTAGTGTTTGGAACATCCGCACTCACATCGCCTGTTTAGGAGATCAACTCCGTATGACCGTGGCGGAATTCCCGACCGACGACTAATATACTCTATCACTCGAAAAGTTTCCAAATTTCGGGAATATAGTTCTGCATTCATCGACCTAGCCCTTTCAGTGTTCTCTTTCATGGCATCCCTAATTTTTCGACGTATCGTGTCACGCCTCTAAGCTTGTTTTGCTTGTTTCAACCCCATTTTGGCATTAAGGTTGCTAGCCTATAAAATGTGGTGAAAAAATGGTGAAATCGGCAAGTGACATGTACGCCTCAAGACGGAGTTAATGGCCTCAACGAGGTTAGTTGTCATTGACCATATCGATACCCTCGTCAAAACATTGGGCCCATTGCCACGGCTCCATGCTACCTAATCACCATGCGAGAGAAGGATTGGACCCTCCATATCGGTCTCTAACTGGCGACTTATATGCGAAGCGGTGTGCTTCTAGCTCGTATCCTATGTATGTATTCCAATTTTAAGTTATTTTACTATTCAAATTAAGAAATGGACTCGAAATAATTAGAAATACGAATTTAAATACGATATATTTACCCATGTTCACAATTCATTTGCTTGATCTTTGTTCTTGTCTTGATTGTGGAAGTTGGCAATGATGTAGCGAATACAATAGGCGGGCCTCCATGGAACCTCAGTTGTCGAATCAACAACAAGACCCTTTGATCATCGGATATAATGCAAATGTTGTCTTGCCTTACAACATGTCTCCGTAAGTTACGAATGAAATCGCCCACGATTGAGTTCTCTGACTCTACGATGGCAAAAGCGATCGGTAGTACATTTCCATTACCGTCTTGTGCAACCGCAATCAAAAGTATTTGTGTGTATTTTCCATAAAGCCATGTTCCATCAACTTGCACTAGTGGTTTGCAGTGGGGGAAAGCTCTAACACATGGATTGAAAGTCCAGAACAGTCGACGAAAAACTCTTCTCCCTAGTTCCAATTGTCCAGTACGGCCTCTATAAGGCAATGTTTGCAAGTCCACGATAGTTCCTGGGATGTATTCAACCATCGCTGAAATCCAACCCTGAAGTTCATTGTATGACTCATCCCAATCCCCGTACAGTTGTTGCATGGCCATTTGTTTCGCCAACCACGCTTTCCTATATGAAACTCTATACTGAAATCGAGCTTGTATGTCTGCAATCAATGTTGACATAGGAATGATTGGACTATCTTTCACTAGTGGTATGATGCAGTTGCAAATACTTTTGGCATCCAATTTCCGGTGGTCTTGAGACATACGTGCGACGCTACATGTATGATGCCCTTCTAGTTTACGTATTTGCCATTGTTGAGTCCTCTGTATAAATGCAGCTCGAACTCGCCAACCACACCCATCGTTGGCTCTCTAACATTCCCCAACATATAATGTCGGTGTAGATTTGACAACCTTGTAATCAATCGACAACTTCAGAGTGTATTGTTTGATGGCAAACACACAGTCCGTCTTGTTCTCGAACAGTTGCCCAACAAATAACTCCTCGAACTGTGAATTTATTGCCAATCTATGAGCAGGTACTATATCGGCATACTCAGGAAACTCGGATGCATGTGCTGCATCTGGATCTACGTTCAACATGTCGCCCCCAGGTTCATTTCGTAAGATAATGGCATGACTTGGGTTACTTAATGAAGGGCCGTGAACATCTTCAACCTCTTCCGGGCCTTCATCATCGATATCGTCTAGAACTTCATCAACATCGGGGTCACTAAAATCTTCAACGTCTTGATCAGAATCTTCACCATTATTGGTCATTTCTCTGACATTTGCCTTTGCGCTTATTATCACCTCCGGATGTATTTGTAGACGGGGACTGAGGGTAGGGTTGCTGTATGAACTCCCACCATAATTAGGAATTTCAGGTATCTGTGAAGTTCCACCGCATTCTAATTGGTCTGTCCATCCAACATTAAGATCAAAGTTAAATCCGTGATGTTGACTTATTGGACTAACATTCTCAATAGGCTCTGAGTCTGCTAGCTCATAAATAATTCAAGCGGTTGGGGTTCTCACTCACTCGACCACCATATTTCCATCATAGTGCACAAGTCATCATCATCTAACAATTGCATCGCACAAAATTTGAACGGATCTGTAGAGATTGGGAACTTGTAAAATAATTTGGACATTGGCCTTCCACAATGGATAGCTATTTTCGCACTGATCTTTTTTTTCATTTCTACTAGCTTCACATTTTTTTTGAATCGCAAACCTACTTTTTGCCCACCTTGAAATACACGACCAATATCACCTTCTACAATTTCACCATCAAAACAACATACACCAAAAACACCTCATTACTCATTTTAATAGATATTTTTAACTTCCTTACTTAGCACATCGCCATAATTACACCACTCTATATATAGAAGAGAACCAAGAAGTGGAGCCATTAAGAGAACCAAGATGTGGAGCCATAAAGAATGGCTCCACCAAAAACTAATGATTTTGAGATTATAAGGGCCCTATAGTAATTTTACCAAGTTAAATAAACAACTAAAATAAGAAAATATATAAAACTTCAAATAAATTAAGAAAAATTAAAAATTTTAATTTAAAAATTCTATGTAAATTTAATATAAGATTAAACATACATTTTAATTATTATAAAACTAATAATTTCAAAAGCAATTTGAACAATAAATTTAAAATTTATAAAGAAATAATTTCAAATATATATCTAAAGTTAAAAAATTATTTAAAATTTTAAATAATATATTATACAACATTTTAAATATACATTACAAATTTTTAAAATTAATAAAATAAAATAAAATAAATAACTAATATAAAACAATAAAGTAGTGTAATAAGTAGGGGTGGCGCCATTGCAAATGGCACCACCAAAAAAAGAAAAATTACTTTTAAGTCCCCAAACTTTTCAAAAACTTGAAAAAAGTAAAAATATAATATTTAAAATAATTACTAAAATATATCTAAAGTTAAAAATTTATTTAAAATACTATTTAAAATTTTAAAAATATATTATAAAACATTTTAAATACACATTACAAATATTTTAAAATTAATAATATAAAATAACTAAATAAAATAAAATAATAAAATAATGAAAAAGTAAAAAAAAAAAAAAAAAAGGTAAGAGGGTGGTGGGCTATTTCAAATGGCACCACCAAAAAAAGGAAAAATTACTTTTAAGTCCCCAAACTTTTCAAAAACTTGAAAAAAGTAAAAATATAATATTTAAAATAATTACTAAAATATATCTAAAGTTAAAAATTTATTTAAAATACTATTTAAAATTTTTAAAATATATTATAAAACATTTTAAATACACATTACAAATATTTTAAAATTAATAATATAAAATAACTAAATAAAATAAAATAATAAAATAATGAAAAGTAAAAAAAAGAAAAAGGGGTAAGAGGGTGGTGGCACGATTTCAAATGGCACCACCAAAAAAAAAAAATTACTTTTAAGTCCCCAAACTTTTCAAAAACTTGAAAAAGTAAAAAATAATATTTAAAATAATTACTAAAATATATCTAAAGTTAAAAATTTATTTAAAATACTATTTAAAATTTTAAAATATATTATAAAACATTTTAAATACACATTACAAATATTTTAAAATTAATAATATAAAATAAATAAATAAAATAAAATAAGAAATTAATATAAAAGTAAAAAAAAAATTAGGAGGGTGGTGGCGCCATTTCAAATGGCACCACCAAAAAAGGGAAAATTATTTTTTAGGCCTTTAATTTTTTAAATACATGAAAAAGTAAAAAAAAGACAAAATTAGAAAAAAAAAATAAGCTGTAAAGGTGGTGGCGCCATTTCAAATGGCTCCACCAAAAATTGAAAAATTGTTTTAAAGGCCCCAATTTTTAGATTTTCTGAGATTTCCTAAATATTTTATCTGGTGGAGCCATTCAAAATGGCTCCACCAAAAAATATTTTTAATCCCTATCTTTGACTTGCAACTTGGTGGAGCCATTTAATTTGGCTCCACCTAAATTCTTGTAGCTTTTGGGTCATTTTGATATTTAATTAAAAGGTGGGTTATTTTGACAATTAATTAATTTTTTGGGTTAGTTTAATAAAAGGCCCTTTTTTTACAATATGTTTTGTTATTTTAAAAATTAATTATTAAATTTAATAATATAATTGTATATATTATTGGAAATTTCGACTGCTTATTTTTATTGTTTTAGTTCATGTTCGAACAACATATTTAGAACAGTTAAAGTCTTTTGTGTTTTGTTTTACTTCCACAAATATAATATTGATTATTTTTATTTTTATTAAGTAGCAAACGTGTTGAAAGTGTTTTTTTTTTTTTTTTTTGAGTTTTTACGTGACAACAGTTTTAAAGGAATTAAAAATTCAAATTCGACTAGAACTCATTGTTATCTTAAAAAATAAGTTGTTGATCAGATTTACGTTAAGTAGGAGATTTATTTACACTATAGTAAAACAGGTTTTTAGTGGCCTTTTTTTTATCTTAAGCGCCTCTAAAAATATTTGCGGCGCTATAGAACATGACCTTTAGCGACGCTTTCCTCAGAAACGCCGCCATTGAATGTGACCTTTAGCGGTACTTTTCCCACAAACGCCGCCATAGAACGTGACCTTTAGCGGTGTTTTTGGTGAAAGCGCCACTAAAAATCTTGTTCTTTAGCGGCGTTTGTAAAAAAAACGCCACTAACTTTAGCAGATTTCTAGCATCCATTTTCATTCATATACAACTCTTCCTGTAACAACCAAAAACAGCAAATACAAATCCAACCAAAAACAACGAATACAAATTCAACAAAAAACAACAAATCTAAATTATAGTTCAAATCCTCTAAATTAATAAATGAAATAAAAAAATATTCTTACAATAATATTAAAAGTTATAATGTTAAAATATTCTTACAATAAGAAAACAAACATCTAAGATGGCGGATTCTGCGACTGCTGAAACATCTTCATTATATTCTGAAGCTATTGCTGGAGTTCGTCGTATTTTTTGCTTTGCTCTGCTTCCCTCGCTGGTGCCTCCGCTTTAAGTTGAACAATTTGCTCAAATGTGCTAGCTTGCATATGAGCCAACTAGTCTCTTAACCTCTGAACTTCAGTTTGATGACTCCCCGAAGGCATGTATTGCTGCGAGCTAGATCCAAAATATTGGGTTGGGTTTACAAAAGATCCTTAAAATCCAACACAACCATACATTTCTGCACCCAAAACTTCAGTAATAACTCGGTTATCAATGTCGTCAAGATTAACAGAGCTATCACTCAAAGCGATCGCTTTATACTCTGCCCTTTTATCCTTTAGTTTCCCCTAATAAATCAATCAAAGAGTTAGAAACGAAATATATAATCAAAACAAATGCAGCATAACTTAACATTATTTGCATTACAAGCGACGAATTAAACCATTATAATTAAACATGATAAATATTTAAAATAATTCAAATTTTATTAAGTAAATATATCATAATTTCTGCAGCTTCAGTAGTTATAGGAGATCCATCTTTCTTTCTATATGTAAGGTCAAAAAGCTGAAGGCATCCAACTTTTTGACCAGACGATTGTTCCTACAATATAGTAGTAAAAATATTATTTAATATAAATTAATTAATATTTGACACAATTAATAAATTTAAAATACCTCGTCCTCAGCTACACAAGCAAAACTTTTCGACCCAGCTGTGTGGGTGAATTTTTGTTTTTGCCTACTTGTAGTGCCAACACGCTCACGATCCTACATTATGAAATTATTATTACGTATATAGTAAATACTATAAACCGAAATAATTATATGAGTTTGGAAATACGTAATACCTCCCCTTTCTTTGAATTCCAAAATCTAACTGCATCTCCATTGGTATCTCAGCATTCCTGGTGGGACATTTCGCAATTTCTCTTTGAGGCTTGTATTTTTTTTTTAAATATTCCTTTAAAGCACTTTTATGGTCTCTCCATTTTTTTCCTAATGCCTTCTTGACATAATTATCCGAGACCTCTAAAACAAATCCCTCCTGCAAAACACAGAAGTTTAGAAAGTAAATATAAATGAAACTTAAACCAAAGTATTATAAATTACATTCATGTTATTAACTTAATATTATCGAGAGCCTAATTTTTGTTCCTATCAGGCATATGATGCCATGACTCGTAGTTGATAGGCAACAGATTGGCATTTCATGCTATAATGCCTAAGTATCCGGCTAAAAGTCGAGCTTCTGATCCAACAGGCTGACCAAGACTATTTCTAGCTACGTTGACACACTCGATAGAATTTAACTCGTATAAATCTTTTAGTAGCGTACGTCCTCAATTTCTGCGCGTCCCCCCGCTTTCAGCTGAAAAATGGTATATTATAATATAAGAATTTGAAACAGAAATCAATAATAAAAGTCAACACGCATGTAAATTAAATTTTAACATTACTTTGAATTTCTGCAGGTTCGTCATCTGTATTTAGAACATTCGAAGATCCAATACCAGTTTGTTGTTCACTATTTGTTTCTTCTGAATTTGGAGGATTTTGAACAATACTTAGATCTCGCAATCTTCTTCTGGGTATTTTATCTGCAATACATATAAAATAGCTGAAATTTTAATAACTAATTACAACAATAATAGTATATATAAAATAGTTGAAATATTTAACAAGATCAATATTTAAATTATAATATTACATATAATTAAAAAAATCGTAAAATCTTACTACAACATAATTCGTAAATATCTTCATCCACATCCTTGCGAACCCATTGAAATTGTGTACTAGTACTAGGAATATTTTCATTTAAGTTTTGTTCTAGAAAAGGTAAAGTTTCTGATCTTTCGTCAATGTCATCTCTACTTCCATTGCCCATGTCAAACAAGTCTCTAGGGGTGTTACGGAGTACAACGTACCAACCATCATTAGTTAGATCTTTCGGGTAAAAAACTTATTTCACTTGAGAAGAAAATACATACAGCTCATCTATCAATTGTTGTCCAGTGTGAATTAATCGAGAGAAGTTCACCATTGTAAAATCAAATTGATCTTTTTTAATTCCGCGAGAAGTATTAACATCAGCCCAATCACATCGAAATAAGACAACCTTCTGTTTGCCATAGTAATCTAACTCAATAATGTCAGTAAGAAGTCTGTAATACTCCACATTTCCCTCAACAAGATTACTGTCCCTAGCACTAGCATAACTTGTAATTGAAGAATTAACAACTATTCCACAATTTTGAGTCATCCTCAATCTTTCGCAAGATTTTGTATGAATCTTGAATCCATTGATGAGGAAGGCACTATATCTTTTTACTACTCTATTCGGACCTTGGGAAAGCCATTTAACTTCGTCATTGATGTCCATTCCACTCTAAACCTATTGAACCGAAAGTAAATTGATTAATTATGAATGTTATGAGAAAATATTATTATTTGTCGATGAAAGCTTTAGTTACATGCCGTTTGGCTTAACCATTCATGAAAAGATTCTGTGAATAACTTATGAATCTCTCGATATTGTAATCTTCGGGAGCATGAACGAGATCTCAAGACTTGTTTGTACTCGCTATGTTAAAAAGTGGATTACTTGGTTAGAAGATAAACAAATTAAAAAGAATCCACAGGATGCCTTAATAGTCCTCATCGGTTCATTGATCATGAGGCCACCTCATAGACTCTACTGTCTTTGACGACATGAAAAGCCTTTGAAGCCTTGGTATTAGTGAAAAATATCACAAAATCTTTAGTGAAAAATATCGCAAAATCTTTACTGGCTTCTTTCTTGATTGTGCCTTACCTTCATCGTCATTCACATCTTCTGTATTCATATCCATCCAACAAGATTTACCGCAAACATGACAAAACTGTTGGTTTTTCCTATCACCCCAATACAACATGCAATCATTTGGGCAACTATGAATTTTGTTGTACCCAAGGCCTAAATCTTTTATCAGTTTTTTTATATCTTTGCATGAATGAGAGATTTTTGCAAACGGAAACATATCTCTCAAAAACTCTAACAGCATTGTAAAAGAGTTTCTGGTCCACCCTCCCAAATATTTTAAGTGAAATAGACGAATGCAGAAGGACATTTTTGAATATTTTGATCCCTCGTAAAGTTCTTCATTCATTTCATTAAGTAACTTGTAGAACTTCACCGCTTCTCTATTTGGCTCTTCATCAGGTACACTTCTTCCCGTTTCGGTAAAAGCATTTCCACCAATATTATAATCATCAGATGCGATAAAGTCAGGTGGAAACGACTGCAAACCATGACTATGCATATTAAATGCATCCCGCAACATACCTTCCATGTCATCTTCTCTAACAGACTAATGGTAAGCACTATGAGGATAAGCCGAATTAATCGTTGAAGAGGTTATACTAGGTGTACACTCTCCATGGAAATTCCATTTTTTATACCCCCGAATAAAGCCATCAACAATTAGATGTTCATAAACAACTTCACGAAAATGTCAATTGATGTTGCCACACTTCTTACACGGGCAAAGAATCATATTCTCTTGGCTTGCATTTTGAAATGCAAAATTTAGAAAAGTTTGTACTCCATTTCGATAGTCGTTGCTTACCCTTGACAAATTCATCCAACTCTTATCCATTTCGTAGTTCTTGAAGTCTAAAGTTGACAATAAATTGCAGTTACTTAAATGTTCTCAGTTGATTTAAATAATGTCATTGTACTAAAATAGATAATACATATCAAGTATCAAGTATCTAATAGTGTAAACTAATTCGGTAAGTTGTTTTTTATAAGTATATATTTATGTATTACGTAAGTTATGTAAGTTATGTAAGTTATGATATGATATATATTTATATACGTTATGTAAATTATGTAAGTTATGTAAGTTTTGATATGATATTTATTTATGTATTATGTAAGTTATGTAAGTTATGATTAACATCTTTAAATTTTAACTTTAAATTTTAACCCTTTAATTATACTCTTTCAATTTATAAATTTGTGTTTTTAATAAATAATATAAATTTATAAATTTTATTTAAAATTCAAGGTCATTGTGTATTTGACAACCAAGTGCAATTTCATTAAGTATACAACCAAGTATACAATAGTACCATATGAATTGAGACAATATATAATACCAACATACAAATTATTTTTAAATCAAGTTGCTACTGACACATAAAAAGACAAAATATAAAAATGTCGTGCATTAAAAACCATGTCAAATTTAATATATTTTAAATAAAAATAAAATTTTGGATCAATATAATAGAAAATTTAAATTTATTTAAAATTTACATGATAAATGAAATTATATTAATAATTTTAATTGTTGGATTGTAAAAATACTAACCTTACAACAAAGTGATAAAATATGTAAAATTATAGTTTTACACTATAAGTAAATTATTTTAAAATTGATAAATATTGAAATACGTTAAAGCAAAAAATAAAAGATTTAAAATCTAATAATATTTAATTACACTTTTTTTTATAATTGAAACTATTAAAATTGATAAGTAAACAAATACCATATTATAAATTACCTTAATTGTTTTATATTACATGAAATAGTAATATATTATTAAATAAAAAAATAACTAATTGTATATCTTTGAATAATAATTATTTATATTAATAAAAATAAAATTTTAGAATCAAAACTAAAATAAATAATAAAAATTAGATTAAATAATCAAAACTTCTAAGTAGAGTTGGGAAAACATGCTTGAGCTGGAAAATTCGTCTGTATCAATTTGAGTCCGTAATAATCTAAGTTCGAGAAAACCCGAAGCTGTAACAAATCCGAATCAGAAAAAATCCAAGCTTGAGAAAATGTGAGTCCGACAAAACGTGAGCCTAAGAAGGCCCAAGCTCGTAACAGATCCGAGTCCGAGATCAATTTGACTCGAGCCCAAAATAAATCCAATCCTATAACATAAAAAAACTCTATTTTATAACTCAACAGCCATAATAGACATTATTTGAATACTAATATAGCATGCCATCCTGAATTGCAATAGATTTTGGAAATGCAGAAACATTCCACTTACGACAGTAAAGCATCAAAGCGAATGTTCATTAAGTGCAAGCAATACAACCATATAAATATCCATAATTTGATAGAAATATTTGTAAGATTTTAGATATTTTGGTAAGTCCAAAATGTTAATTATTCTGGTAAAATATTAGATATTTTAGTATATCTGTATAAAAATTGGTAAATGGATAAAAATATTGGTAAAGTTTTAGATATTTTGGTAAATCTAGAAAAATATTGGTAAACTCATAAACTCATAATGAAATGGCAAAGCATGCAAAGACTGGAAACTGTCTTGCCTGAGACAATGTGGATTGAAGCTAAACAAACTGGATGGCAGATAACAAAAAACTGGATGGCAGAAATCTGGATGGCAAAACTAAAGTAAGTAAAATGATCCAATATTTGAAAGAAAAATCACCACTTAAATCTATAACTTTACACATAATACAAGACTAAGAGCAAAATAAAACTCCAAACAGATTTAACTACTATCATTTGGTCGAGACTAAAAAAATTTACATTAACACTCTAATTGAATATATATAGCATTTTAACATAGAGGAATAATTCAAAATGAAGTCTATATAACATTTTAAAATTTTTATTATAATAACATTATCAATAAAAATGTTGTACAAAAAATATCAAGTGATTGAATGCATAACAATCAATTTCATAATTATAATTTTAAAATTACTTAAGTTATTAAAAATAAAAATAACTTTTACTTTTACAATGAAAGAATTTTTAGTTAGGCTGAGGTATGCGATGTGGACATGTTGTAGCATAAGTATTTACGCAATAATACGAACAAAATAGAAAACATTGAAATGAATAAAAGCAAATTGGTAATGCAATTCAACGCGTCATCTACCTCCGATCTTGTGCCTCATTTGATCACTAGTGTAATAACATAAGGAAAACACTTATTTATTAAATATTTTTGGAAATCGGGGATTAATTCTCACAAGGAGCAAAAATAATGGATATTTATCTATATTCTCTACAAATAATACTTTTAACATCCAAAGATTATTACAATATGAAAAATAAATAAATAAATATCGTCCAATACTTGTGGATATCCGAATCCATATCAAAAATTGCAATCTCGAATTCTAACTCCGTCTTTGAACAAGAAAACAAGCATCGAGGACAGCAAATATGTTTATTTATTCTGTTACCAACATGCAGGAAAGCAAGATGAAAATGTTGACAAACCCCAACATTTGCCTCAACCTTACAAAATCAATAAAGCAAAAAGCCTGATACTACAGGTTGAAGTAAATAAGAAACCCACATATTCTTTCAACCAATCAGAAACCCATAACAATGATACACAGCATACAGAACATAATTAAAGGAAAATCTAGCCATGTTAAATCTTGGAAAATCGACGACGGAGGAGTGAAATTTACCAATTGGTGCGCAATGAGCGACGCAATGACACAGTGATGTGATGATGTGAGAGGGTTAGTCAAGGGCAATGCAGCATGTGGTCGGGTCAGCGTCTGCAGCAGCAGATGGGTTGGGATTTTTATTTGGGGGAAAATTTAGGGATTATAGGAGAATTGAGGGAATTGGGGAAATTCTGTTAAGGGGAAAAATACCAACTATCGGGAGCACAGCTTGGGATAAAATGGATGAAAGCAAAACGACGCAGTTTTGGTATAAACAAAATGAGAGTTGCAGTGTTTTTTAAAACGCACTGCTAATGCTGATCTATTGCGGTGTTTATAAGCTAGGGCGTTTATAAGCTAGCACCGCTAAATTCACTACCCACCCAAAACGACGACGTTTGGGTTCAATTACAATTTTTTTTGTGGCGTTTTTTAAAAAGTGCCGCTAATTCCACTAAAGCGCCACCGAAAACGACAGCGTTTTGATTCAATTAATTTTTTTGTGGTGTTTTTTAAAAAAGCGCCGCTAATATTGGTCTATTGCAGCATTTATAATCTAGCGCCACTAATTCCAAAAAAATCGCCACTTAAAATGACGATGTTTGGGTTCAATTAAAAAAAATTCGGCGTTTTTTAATAAGCACCGCTAATTCCACTAAAGCGCCAACTAAAACGACAGCGTTTTGATTCAATTAATTTTTTTGTGGCATTTTTTAAAAAGTGCCGCTAATGCTTATCTATTGAGGCGTTTATAAGCTAGCGCCGCTAATTCCACTAAATCGCCACTTAAAACGACGACTTTTTGATTCAATTAAAAATTTTTTTGTGGCATTTTTTTAAAACGGCGCTGTTTTATTTAAGGTAAAATGTTTTTTGTAGAGGTGGGCATGGGCATGGAAATTTGGCGGCCGGAGTTGATTCTGACCGAAAAAAATTTTCAGCCCGTTTTTAGGCCCGGGCCCCCTGACCCGAAATATGGGCTTGGTAAATTGTCCAAACCCGACTCGACGTAAAATTGTTAGGCCCGAGCCCAGCCCGACTAATATTAATTTTTTAATTTATTTTATTAAAAAAATTTCATTCAAAATGGCAATTTCTTGTATGCAAGTACTGAATCTTGACTTTGGAGATTTGATGGTCTTACATCCTCACATATAAAATATATTAGCCTGCTTTATTATCCTGCCATAATGGTGAATTGGTGATTGATGCACCATTTGCCTTTTAGAAAGCTAAATATTAGGCATTAATTTTGGATTGCAGTTAGAATTGTTTATTTTTTTGGCAGTCAATATTGTTTGGAACCCAAAATATGTGAATGCATATAATATATTAGCCAACTTTAGCTTCCATTATCAACTCAAAAGGCACTTAGTTTACAAGACCCAATATTCATTTTTCTTTGCTGCTTGAATTGTATTTCTAGTTTTCAAATGATTCCAAAACCTTTAACTTACCATTTAACATGTTCTTCAATCAAACAACAATAACACCATTATAAAAATTCACTTTACATATATATAAATTCTATATTCAAGATAGTTCAGAAGGTCTTTAGTTCATAATTTAATAATTCTTTTCACATCCTTATATATAAAATGCCCCTACAGGAGGACTAAAAAGTTGACTATTATGTGCTCAACATTGACTAATCTCCATTCCTAGCAAATAAAATCAAGTAGCAAACTATAGGATCTCAAAGATCATATCGGAATAATATTAAAAACGACAACAAAACAATAAGAAGTAGTTATATTAAAATTGAAACAAATTGTTTGAACTAAAATAATAACCAAATTGATAATAAAACAAAAGTTCTACAATATCGAAATAATATTAAAAACGACAACAGAACAATAAAATACCATAAAAGAACAATAAAACAGCACTAAAACAGCACTAAAACAGCACCAAAACAGCAGTAAATAGCATCTAATAGCAACAAAATAATGCCAAACAGCATAAAAATAGCAGTAAACAGCAGTACCAAAAACCTACACAATATAATCAACCAACCAAAATATCTATACATTAACCAATTAACATATTTAATTTTATAAGAAACTATAAATTGTAAGCTAAATTAAATTGTCAACAGTTAGAAAGGAAGGTAACCTAAAAAGCAATCGAAGAAACGTCGTCCTCATCGTCCTCATCGTCATCATCGTCATTCTTGTCACCAATTTCTAACATGAAATAAGAATAAATAATTAGATTATCAAATTGATAAAAAAAAATAATATAAAATTAACAATAAAACGAGAATAATAATTACCCGTTGAAAATCCCTTAGCTCGCATCCAATCATCAAGGCAAACAACGGCTTGAACCATTTTTGGCTTAAGTGAACTTCTCAAAGGTGTGATAACTTTCTTACCCATGCTAAAAGCGAACTCGGAAGCTACAGTCGATATTGGAATTGCCAAAAGATCACGAGCCAATAATGAAAGCTCATTATATCAACTGAACTTTTGCTCCAATAATCCAAAACATCTATTTGACTATTCAACTCAAGCTCCGGTTCTTCCAAATAAATGTCCAACTGTGACTTTTCACTCTTAGTGCTAGATTCATTTAAATACCATTTATAATCATCACTCTCATCAAAATCTCCCCCAAAACCAACACTATTAACATTGCATTGCAAACTAGAATCAACGGGATCTTTATTTGAGACATTAGAATTCTCGGCCAAAGAGGAAGACGTGGATTTGGATTTCTTAGCATACTCATCAAGCAAGAGTCTAAGATTGCTAAGAATGGTTTCAACAAAATCCGAAGCATGAATACCATAGATTGTAGTAAAGCAATACTACACATAATTCAACTTGTAACGAGGATCTAAAATTGCAGCACACGACAATATCAACGAATACTCAACCCAATATTTATTAAATTTCTCTTGCATTTGTTTAACCATTGGAGTTACAAAAGAATAAGGACCTTTAACTGTATCAAGAAAGACTCTGTGAACCTTCCAAACCCCTCTAAAATAAAGATTGGCCGTCAGATAATTAGAACCAGAAAAAATACAAGTCACATCATAAAAGATTTTCAAAAATTTGCAAAGAATAGCAACATTTCTCCACTCCTCGTTAGAAAGTGCAAACATTTTTTAGTCTTTATCCCGTTGGCCCCAATAATCTAGCACATCTTTATAGTGCAGAGAAGATTCAAGCATCAAATAAGTAGAATTCCATCTCACACACACATCTTGACGTAACTTTTTGGTCACATTCAAATGAAAACTTTTGTCGGCCACATCATAAAATCTTTTCCTACGAATTCCCGACTTTCTTATGTACTTAATTCCATTTCGAATCTTACCAACAACATCATCAGCAAGTTCCAAACCAGCTTTAACTATAAGATTCAAAATATGTGCACAACATCTAACTTGAAAAAAAAGCACCATCACACAAAAGAGCTCGGTTCGCGAGAAAACGATTTTTAAGAGAACAAACCAACACATCATTATAAGAAGCATTATCCAAAATTATGCTAAAAATTTTATTGTCTATACCCCATTGAGATAAACATAAAACAATTTCATCCGCTATGTTCAAACCATCATACGGAGGAACTAAAGCTCTAAACCTTATGATTCTCTTTTGTAGCTTCCAATCTTTATCAATCCAATGTGCAGTAATGCAAATATATTCATCATTAGTATGCTCTGAATTCCAATTATCGGAAGTTAGTCAAATTAAGCCGAGTGCTTTAGCTAACTCTTCTTTAACATGATCTCTCTCTTTTGCATAATACATTAAGACATCCCTAGCAGCTGTCCGTCTACTTATATTCTTAAAATTAGGACTAGCAATGCTCATCATGTATCTAAATCCCGGTTCTTCAACTTCCTAAATGAATGCTTGCCACACACAAGAAAAGTAAAAACAGCTCGACGACACTCATCAGCATCAAACTTGTAGTTTTTTTTATAGATGGACCACCTCCTAATGATGGTTATTTGGCTATGGTGTATTGAGTGATGTCCTTATTAACTTTTTTCAAACATTGATTTAGATGACGTCTTAAATGAGAGGTTCCACTAGAAGATTTAGCAGAAAAGATACTCTTACAGTGATTACATTGTGCCTTCAATTCATTTTTGTCCTCGCATTCAAGCTTTGTCATTTCATCCCACACCTTTGAAGTGGTAGACTTTTGACGTTTGGTAACACTTTCATACTCATTAAACCCATCGTCCACATGTATAGGAGTGTTCGAACTAGCCATAGTCATAAAAACTCAAGTCCTAGAATCCAAATAAACCAAAAGTTAATATAATTGTTCAACAATTATATATAATATATAAATGGGATATAAATTATAGTTGAAATGTGCCATCAAAGGAGCAAAGAGAATAAATAAAAATTATTAGTTTGAGGTTTTAATATATATTTACACAATTATAGGATTTCAGTTCATATTAAAAATTGTTTGATTCATATTAAAATTGTTTGATGATTAATTAAAATTGTTTGGTGAATAAGAACATTCACCTAAATCAACAATGTCAAAGTTTGGTGATTAATTAAAATTGTTTAAGGTACAACTACAATTTGTAATTACAATTATTATGTATAACTGATTATTAGAGTCAATGCACAAAGGTAATTACAATTATAATCAACACATTTCATGAAGTACAATTAAAATTAAACAATTACAAGCACAATAGATAAAAATAATAATCTAAATAAGGCACAGCAGTAGCACGTATGTAATGAAGTTTAAAATATGATAAAATTTGAACTGAAATCCTAAATAAAACTCTTATCAAAGCTTTTAAACTCCAGTAAATCTAAACGCATTAACGTCAACTCATCGCTTATCATGATAAAATTCAACAAAAAGCAATTAAAACCTCTAAAATCTCCAAAACTTAACCTCATGAACACTAAAGCTCATATTTACTTAATGAAAAACTGAAAAGAAGTTTGAAAACTATATTGGCTTATTGAACCAAAAAAAGAAAGGGAAACGATTAACAAAACATCGATCGCCATTGATCAAAGCTTCAAAACATCTTTAAAGCTTCTAATCACGATCAAAATCAACAAAAAAAAGCTATTCAAAACCTCTAAAAGCTCCAAAAATGAACAGAGAAACATAAATTACCAATAATGCCAACGACATTGCGAGCAAGTCCCATCTTCGAAAGCTTAAGCAGTAACAAGAGTAAAGGAGAGGAGAAATTGAGGAAGGATGAAGGATGAAGAATGAAACAGATTTGAAAGTTATATATAAAGCAAGGGATAGAGAAGGATATTTAGTTGGAGTAGAAATCCGCGTAGATAAGATTTTACAACTCAAATAACAACTGTTTGATGGATTTGCTATTGTCAAATATGAGGATTTCTCATGTCATTGCGCCACGATTTCATGACAGGTTTGATTGTAAACTTTGCAGACTAAAACTCCCTTACGTGGAAAAATACTTAGACAAAAGCCATATCAAACATTGAGAAGAAAAAAAAACCCTCTTCAATCGGATCACATTTATCACATGATTGTATGAACAAAACTGAACTAATCAGTCGGACTAAAAACCAACTAAAATACCAATCTGAAATGAAACATCAACTCAATTAACTTGCAAATTGATACAAATCAATTAAATTGGTTAATTGGTTTTTGATATATATATATATATATATATATATGAACTTTTAATAATTATTTAATTGAGCCAACCCTCAATTAAGTTAATCACATTATTCGTAATGGCGATAATCAATCGCAGTAGACATCCATAATAGATAGCAATGATGGAAAGAACGAAATCACAAAATAATACACATAATGGGATGTGACCACTATTTATATCCCGGAAAAGTAAGAGCAATAGATATATACCGTTCATGTATGAACAAAAAGAATACCGCCGATGACCTATCACTCAGAAAACGAGAGTTCCGGGTAGGGTGCTATCAGTTGCAATAAAAACAAAAATAAAGAGAGAAGTTGTTCAAGTCACTGAGCCCTCAAAGAATTGTTGAGGTATCAATAGATTCAACACTAGACAAAGTCTAATTTCAAATTATGTTACTTCAAATTTTCATTTTTACATATTAGTATCCAACACAATTGGAATGATAAAGTTAAAAAAAAGAAGAAGAAGAAGAAGAAGAAGGCTTACAAATTACTATGTTGTTGTGGCCGGGAGGTGGGGACTGCTGGATCGAAGGAGGTGGGTGGCCAGTCGTGAGTCGTGCGTGAGTTACTGAGTTAGGGATTTTGGAAATGGGAAATGGGAAGGAAGAAAGGTAAAGTGGGAAACTGGTAAAGTCAGCAAAATGAAAAACAAAAAAGAAAGGTAAAGAAAGATAACGCGTAACTTAAAAATTTAAAAAAAAAATTAAAAATTTATTAATATATTTCAGTTGGGCAGGGCCAAAAATTCTTACAGAGGCCGGCCCGCTTTTTTAAAGGCCTCATTTTCTATCAAGCCCATTTTTGGGCCTATATTTTTACCGAACCCTCCTATTTTTGAGGCAGGGCCTTGGTAGAAATGGGTATTGACCATGCATGACTCTAGTTTTTGTGGTGTTTTAGTCAAAAACGCCGCTAATGCCTTTGATAGTAATAAATTTTTATAGTTTAATTATTTCTTAAATTCCTTTAAATTAAGTTTTTTTTTTCAAATAATATATTTAATTTGTAAAATTTTATAATTGTGTACAAATAATTTTAAAAAATGAAACCAAACTTCCTTACGAAGAGTTTGTATCCACGAGTTTAATTTTTTCTGCAGCTCATAGAATTTATCTAAATTGATTTTGATAAAATTTAACTTCTCAAAATTTATCCTTAAACCTTACACCATAAAGCCTAAACCTTAGTCCCTAAACCCTAAAATATAAAACCTTAAATTCTAAACCCTAAACCCCTTAAAACTTAAATCTTTAACCCTAAACCAGAGGTATAGCCAGGGGGCTGGCATGGGTCCCGGTCCCCCTAAAATGTAAAATTACTATTTTAGCCCTTAAAATTTTTTAAAAATTTTAAATTAGTAAAGGTAAAATTGCACTTTGGCCCCCCTAAAATTATAAAAATTTGATTTAATCCTTTACAAATTGTAAAAATATAAACTATAAAAAATTAAAATTTTATCCACCCCCTAAAAATTCTTACGGCTTCACCGCCTAAACCCTATAAAATATATATATATATATATATATATATATATATTGCAAGGTACAAAAGTAATTAAAAAAGAATCTTATTGCTTACTTAAACCTAAAATAACTTGATTTTTTGTCATATTTATCAAAATCCCTGACCCTTAAACTATAATACCTTAACCCTTAAAACCCTAAACACTAAAGACCCTAACTATAAAACACTAAACCATAACCACAAACCATAAACTCTAAACCTTAAACCCAAAATACTAAATATTAAACCCTAAACTATAGAACCCTAAACCATAGACTTTAAACCTTAAATTTTAATCCATAATCACTAAAATAAAATGTTTTTTTTTTTGCGGCATTTTTGATAAAAACGCCGCTAATGCTTGACCTTTTGCAGTGTTTATGCGCTACTGCTTGACCTTTTGCGGCGTTTATGCGCTACTGCTTGACCTGTTGCGGCGTTTATGATAAGAACGCCACTATAGCTATAACCTTTTGTGGCATTTTCTTATTAGCGCCATTAATGTATAACTTTTGCGGCGTTTTTGTTCCAAACGCCACTAAAAACGCCGCTAAAAACCTGTTTTACTGTAGTGTTATCAAGAAGTTGACCAAGATTTACTTCAATAAGAATTGAATTTATTGAAAGCTGCTAATTTATCATATTTTGACTTGAAGATTAAGTCATTTGAAGCTTATCAGTTCGGCAAAAGAGAAGTACTTTTTGTGGGTGTTTTTGTTGAGAATTTGAAAGCTGATTATTTTGCCTTTTAGTTGGTCGTTTATTGGAGTTATTCTTGATTGTATTGTGAGGTTTTGGGGGAATGATTGTGACAATTTGGATTCTACTTTGGGACTGCAACTATCTCTTGTAAAAGGGTAGATTGGGTTTAAATCAATTGTTGTTTCGAATGAATTGTTTAATAAAATCATTCTTTGAGTGAGACTTCGCAGATATAAAACTGGTGAATCCGAATTACATTAACAAACTTGTTGTGGTGATTCTTTCTTTTTTTTGTATTTTCTCATAGTTGTTGTCGGAACCATTTTTTTGTTGGAAAACGGACCGACTTTAAAATACAAAAACGGAGTCGCCACCAATCATTTTTGAAGTGTGATTGGTCACTTTAGAAAACATTTTGGTCTATGAATTTTAAGAAAACGGGCTCGAGAGTCGGTTACGCACGAGGAAGGATTAGCACCCTTGCAACGCCCAAAATTGGTACCGTATTGATTGATTAAAGTCCTTAATATCGAAAATTAGAAAATATTTTAAAATATGGAAAAAATGTTTGGATGACTCGTATTGCATATCGAAACCCTCTTGTTCTGAAAAGCTGAAATACCATATCCAGCACGATAGGACATGATGCTTCAAACTCTCGATACCAAGATCATTTCATGATTTCCAAAATACATGTATTGCAATTTGAAAAGGGTATTTCACTATTTGGCTAAACTAAAAACCGAAACCTAGCACGATTGGGTATGATTCCTTGGATTTCCAATCATGAAATATTGCCTTTATTTAAGAAATACAATAAAAAAAATCTGTGAAGGATATCTAGTTGTTTAGATGAACAGAAAATTGAAACCCAGCACGATTGGGCACGAATTTCTTGAACTTTCAAACACGAAACATTACCTTATTTTCAAAAAATACGATTGAAATCTTTAAAGGATATTTAGTGAGCTAGACGAATGAAAAATCGAAGCCCAGCACGATTGGGCACGATTTCTCGAACTTCCAAACACGAAATATTACCTTTGTAAAACCCTTTTTATGAAAAAACAAGATACTAATATTGAAATAGGAACACGATAATAATAAGGGAGAGTAATAGATTCAAAAAAAAGGAAAAATAATAATATTACAAAAAAAATATATGACAAATAAAACAATTGGTAATAATAATACTACTAATGAAACTAAAATATAGTAAAAGGTAGTATAAAACTAAAATAAAAATATTATAGTAGAATAGTAACAACAGTTAAACAAAACAACATAGACCAATAAGCGAATAATAGTAAAAATAATATTGATGATAAAATATGATGAGAAAAACAAATGTAATAGTAATAACAAAGTAAATTATAAATAAAATACCTAACCAAAACAACAAAATAGTAGTAGTAATATTTTAAAGAATAATGAAAATAAAAAAAAGGTAAAACAACGATATCAATAATAAAGTAACGGTAACCATATTAAAAATAATAATAATGAAATAAAATAATAGAAATAGATTAATATATATGCAAATAAGTATTAATAAAGCATAATAAAATTAAAATAGTAATGGTAAAACTAAAAGAAGAGTTATAATAACAAAAATAATAAAAATAATATTTAAAAATAATAATAATAACAAAAATAAAATAATAATGAAAATAGAAATATTAGATATAATATATACGATGAGGAAAAAATAAGGATAGTAATAGTAGGTTTAAAAAGATATCGATAAAAAAATATTAACAATAAGTTTAAAATAAAGAAAATAATAATATCAAAAATGAAGATAATAATAATATTAAATGTAATAGAAAGAATATAATTGTAATAATAATATACATTTAAACAAATAGTAAAAAAATTTAAAACAATTTATTTAATGGTAAAATAATAAAAAAAGGCTAAATCGGATCAAAATCAAAGATTTGAAATGAATTCAAAATAAAAGAAGAATAAAGGACTAAATTGCGGACACGCGCAACCTAAGCGGGATCAAAGCGGCAATTAATCCCGTTTGGAAACAGTGCGTTTGAATAAGGACCTAATTACGGTGAAGAGCAAGATTAAGGGTAAATTCAAAAGAAATTAAAGCTGAAGCAGGATGCAATTAAAACTCAAAGCGCAGGAAGGAGGACCAAAGGCGCAATTTACCCATTAAGGGTGGGATTGCATTAATTCACCGCAAAGCGGTGACCACGTGGGCCTTTACCCTTAAAAGCTACCAAAATTTAAAAAAAAACGTGTTTCCTTCATTTTCCCTCTGTTTAAAAACAAAAACCGAACCCCTTTCTTGGTTTCTAGGGTTTGAGCCCCTTCTTCCATGCGCCGCCGTATCACCACTAGTCCGGTGACCGACCACATGCACACAAGACCGACGGTCTGATAAGTTTCTTCCTCTTTTTTTTTTTTTTACAATTAAAACTTTTGAATGCTAAAACACAAGCGAATAATACAAGAAATAAAAAAAGAAAACGCAGAGATTCGAAAATAAAACAAAAATAAAAGAAACCTTTTCCTTGTTTTTGATTTTGCTTTTGTAAAAATGTGCTCTATAGCCTCTGATTCTATTGCGTAAATCGTAAAAACGAAAAAAGTCCCCCTTTTTACAATCGTTTATCCCCTTTTATCCTAAGAAAAACCCCCTAAAAATAGAATAAAATCTAAACTACAATCCCCCTTCCATGTTGTATTGCTTCCTGCTTTGTAGGCTCGACTACCGGAGGAGTGGATGCGCACGATTCGGAAGGCGTGGTGACGTGGCTCGATGGACTGTTTGACGGCGCGAGGCTACTGTGGCTAGGGTTTCCAAAACCCTGATTTCTGTTTAGGTTGTAATGGGTTATTAACTTAGGCCTAGCTATTTGGGTTTTGTAATTGGGGTCATGGGCCATTTGTATTAGACTGATTAAATTTTGGGACTTTTATTTGGTTTGGTCTTGGTTTAATGGGCTCCGATGTTGGGCCATTTTATTCAAATCTGTTATTATTCTCTTTTTTTTTTGTGATAATATGGGCCTCGGGCAAGAAATTGGATCATACAACTACCCCTCTTTGCTTGTTGTCGTGTAACAGGAACGAAGCAAAGATTCTAATAGAGCCAATTTTGCCCGGTCTTGCTAAGCCCTGATTCCTTGATACTCCCTTTCTTCAAGCAGCCCCACTTTAGCCCACTGCATTTCTAGGGGTATAGGAGTTTTGTTTCAATCTGTTTCACTACTGCTTAGTGGAGATAAGATCTGTATCTTCAACCTGCTCCACTCTTGCTCAATGGAGATAAAGCTCATTATCTTCGATCTGCTCTACTCCTGCTTAGTAGAGATAAGATCTGTTATCTTCAATCTGCTCCACTCCTGCTCAGTGGAGATAAGATCTGCTATCTTTAGCCTGCTCCACTCCTAATCAGTGGAGATAAGACTTCAGTCTTTCGATCTACTCTACTCCTACTCAGTAGAGATAAGATCTGTTGTCTTTGATCTGCTCCACTCCTGCTCAATAGAGATAAGGCTTCAGTCTTTCGATCTGCTCTACTCCTGCTCAGTAGAGATAAGATCTGTTATCTTTAATCCGCTCCACTCCTGCTCAGTGGAGATAGGATCTACTATCTTTAGCCTGCTCCACTCCTGCTCAGTGGAGATAAGACTTTAGTCTTTCGAACTGCTCTACTCCGCTTTCGAGAGAGATAAGATCTGTTATCTTCAATCCGCCCACTCCTACTCGGTGGAGATAGGATCTACTATCTTCTTTGCTCCACTCCTCGCCGGTGGAGATAAGGCTTGATCTTCGATCTACTCTACTACCTCGCCAGAGAGATAAGATCATTATCTTCAATCCGCCCACTCCTCTTTCGGTGGAGATAGGATCTACTATCTTTAGCCTGCTCCACTCCTGCTCAGTGGAGATAAGGCTTCAGTCTTCGATCTGCTCTACTCCTGTTCAGTAGAGATAAGATCTGTTATCTTCAATCCGCTCCACTCCTACTCAGTGGAGATAGGATCTACTATCTTTAGCCTGCTCCACTCCTGCTCAGTGGAGATAAGGCTTCGGTCTTTCGATCTGCTCTACTCACCTTTCCAGAGAGATAAGATCATTATCTTCAATCCGCTCCACTCCTCGCCGGTGGAGATAGGATCTACTATCTTAGCTGCTCCCACCTTTCGGTGGAGATAAGGCTTCGATCTTCGATCCGCTCTACTCACCTTTCGGTAGAGATAAGATCATTATCTTCAATCCGCTCCACTCTCCTTTCGGTGGAGATAGGATCTACTATCTTTAGCCTTGCTCCACTCTTGCTCGGTGGAGATAAGGCTTCGTTCTTCGATCTGCTCTACTCCTGCTCAATAGAGATAAGATCTGTTATCTTCAATCCGTTCCACTCCTGCTCAGTGGAGATAGGATCTACCATCTTTAGCCTGCTCCACTCCTGCTCATTGGAGACAAGGCTTCAGTCTTAAATCTGCTCTACTCCTGCTCAGTAGAGATAAGATCTGTTATCTTCAATCCACTCCACTCCTTTCGGTGGAGATAGGATCTACTATCTTTAGCCTGTTCCACTCTCGCCGGTGGAGATAAGGCTTGATCTTCGATCCGCTCTACTCCCTTTCGGTAGAGATAAGATCTGTTTTCTTCAATCTGCTCCCTCACCTTTCGGTGGAGATAGGATCTACTATCTTTAGCCTGCTCCACTCCTGCTCAGTGGAGATAAGGCTTCAGTCTTTCGATCTGCTCTACTCCTGCTCAGTAGAGATAAGATTTGTACTCTTCTGTAACTCCCATCAACTTTGCTACATTGTCCTCTGGGGAACCTACCTGTAGGATTGATTTCGTGGGGTCTATGCTTATGTCAAATGATTAGGATGTCATGAAAGATGCTCCTAACCATATGTATCATGAATGCTATGAATGGATGCAAAATGTCATGAGAATGATCCATTTTTAACACTTGGGCTGTCATTGCTTACTGCTTATTAAGGTGACCTCTGACGTACGTCTTCTTTGTTCAGCTGATACTTCTAACAACTAATCTGAAGATGTCGTCACTGCTTAAACCCTTATCTCAAGTCTCCGAGCCCTTTAAGCCTGGTTAGTTCTAAGTAATTGTCCTGTTTCAGATTCTTGTATTATTTAGAGACTTTCAGAGTAATACTTAAAACTTTCTTTGTCAAAGTATTATTAGTTCAGTAATCATTACTTCAATGTGAAATGCTTGGAACAAGACTATAGAAATGAATAAAACTAAAATTTATCCGGGATAAAAACCCGTGAAGAATGGGTTAAACAGGGAAAATAAATTCCATTAAGGTGCAATATGAGTAAGAATGGTATTGATGCCCCGGATATCACAGTCTAAGCTTCTCTGTATGTACTTCTTGAAGACCACTCTGAGTTCAACATGTGTCTAGAAGATCCATGGTACTTTGTAGATGCCCCAAGACGTATCATATCTCCTCATTGTTAATTCAAGTATAGCGAAACTACTGTATGCCCCCTCACGAGTTGATCATAATTTGAGCCGCCCTTTTTGGGTTTTCAACTCAAAGCCCCTTTTGTCTCAAAGTGCCCTTTGCGGGTTTTCGCTTTGGCCTCTCCGTTTTTTTTTGAACTCAAGATGCCCCTTTTGTGGGTTTTCATCTTGGCCCACTTTCAAGTGAAGTACTTCTTGACTGAGTCTGTATTAATTAGATTTAGCAGACTTTTGTCGTCCATCTCGGCTAGTATCAAAGCTCCTCCAGAAAAGGCCTTCTTTATAATGTAAGGTCCTTCCCAATTAGGCATCCACTTTCCCCTGAAGTCCTTTTGCATAGGGAGGATCTGTTTCAACACCAAGTCTCCTTCATGGAATACTCTAGGGCGGACTTTCTTATTGTAAGCTCGCATCATCCGCCTCTGGTACAATTGACCATGGTGAATGGCTCTTAGCCTCTTTTCCTCAATTAGATTCAGTTGATCATATCGAGATTGAACCCATTCTGCTTCGTCCAACTTCAGCTCTGACAAAACCCGGAGTGAAGGGATCTCAACTTCAATAGGCAAAACTGCCTCCATCCCATAAACCAACGAGAAAGGAGTTGCCCCGGTAGAGGTTCTAACCGATGTTCGATAGGCGTAGAGGGCAAGCGGTAACTTTTCATGCCAATCCTTGTAGGTCTCAACCATTTTCCCCACAATTCTCTTGATATTTTTATTAGCCGCCTCGACTGCTCTATTCATTTTCGGGCGATATGACGACGAGTTATGGTGCTTAATGTTGAACTGACTGCAGACTTCCGCTATCGCTCTATTGTTCAAGTTTGGTGCATTGTCAGACACGATCCTTTCTGGCATACCGTAGCGACATATGATCTCCTTCTTCAAAAACTTGCTAACTACCGTCTTCGTGATATTGGCATATGAAGCTGCCTCTACCCATTTGGTGAAGTAATCAATGACCACGAAAATGAAACGATGTCCATTAGAAGCTTTTGGTGAGTTTGGCCCAATGACATTCATGCCCCACATTGAGAAAGGCCATGGAGAATTCATAACATGAAGAGGTGAATAAGGCACATGGATCTTGTCTCTATAAATTTGGCACTTATGGCACTTCTTGGCATAACGAATACAGTCTCTTTCCATCGTGGACCAGTAATACCCGAATCTCATGATTTGCCTGGCCATCATAAACCCATTGGCATATGTTCCACAGACACCCTCATGGACTTCTTCCAAGATTTTCCTAGCTTCAAAAGCATCCACACATTTGAGCAACACTTGATCCCTCCTCTTTTTATACAGGATCTCTCCATCTAGGACATAGTCGTTGGCAAGTCTTCTCAATGTTCTCTTATCATTTTCAGTCGCTTGATCGAGATATTCATGGCTTGCGAGAATATCGTCAATATTGAAACAATATTGAAACAATGAGTCGGAGCCTCGCAAATACTCATTTGGATGGGCTTCATACCCTCCTGCTCATTCACTTTGATCATAGAAGCTAGAGTAGCTAAAGCATCAGCCATCTGGTTTTCATCACGCGGGAGGTAAAAGAATGTGATATCATCAAACTCCTCAATTAGTTCCAAAACTAACTTTCGATAGCTGATCAGTTTGGGATCTCTTATTTCCCATTCTCCTTTAAGCTGATATATTACAAGGGCAGAGTCTCCGTATACCTCTAGCACCTTAACTTTGTGGTCTATGGCTGCTCGAATCCCCATGATACATGCTTCATATTCTGCCATGTTATTGGTGCAATCGAAGTCTAACTTGCAAGTGAATGGATAATGCTCTCCCTTTGGGGATACCAGGACCGCCCCAATTCCATTACCAACAGCATTTGACGCTCCATCGAAGTTCATCTTCCAAGGATGATCTTCTAGGATACCTTCCTCAGTCGCTGCTACAAACATCAACTCTTCATTAGGAAAATCGAAATTAAGGGGCTCATATCATCTAGCGCCCTGCACTCCCCTTCACTGCCTTCTGGTTCACATAGACAATGTCGAACTCAGAGAGTAAAATTTGCCATCGGGCCATCATTCCATTCAGGGCGATTGACTCCATCATGTATTTCAGAGGGTCCAATTTTGAGATTAACCAAGTTGTGTGGTACAACATGTACTGCCTCAACCTCCGAGTTGTCCAGACCAATGCACAACACAATTTCTCAATTGGTGAGTATCTCATTTCACACTCGGTGAATTTCTTACTGAGGTAGTATATCGCTCTTTCTTTCTTCCCTGTCTCATCGTGTTGGCCTAGCACACATCCCATTAAATTATCGAACACTGACAGATACAAAATCAAGGGTCTATCAAGATTGGGAGGCATTAACACTGGGGTGTTGGACAAATATTGTTTAATCTTGTCAAATACCCTCTGACATTCATCATCCCAAATGCCTGGATTGTGCTTCTTAAGAAGATGAAATATTGGATCACATTTCTCAGTCAATTGCGAAATAAATCGAGCGATGTAATTTAATTTCCCTAGAAAACCTCAGACTTCCTTCTGAGTGCGCAGCGGAGGTAATTTTTGTACGGCCTTGACTTTATTCGGATCTACTTCGATTCATTTTCCACTGACTACGAAACCCAATAGCTTCCCTGATCGAGCCCCGAAAGTACACTTGGCTGGATTGAGCTTCAGCTGAAATTTCCTCAATCTCAGGAATAGTTTCCTCAAAACTTGCACATGCTCCCCTTCCGTTCGAGACTGTGCGATCATGTCGTCGACGTAGACCTCAATCTCTTTATGCATCATGTCATGAAACAAGGTTACCATAGCCCTTTGGTATGTTGCTCCCGCATTCTTTAACCCAAATGGCATCACTTGGTAATAAAAAGTCCCCCATAAGGTTATGAAGGTAGTCTTTACCATGTCTTCAGGATGCATCTTTATTTGATTGTATCCCGAGAAACCGTCCATGAAGGAGAAAAATGAAAACCCTGCAATGTTATCCACTAAAGTGTTAATGTGAGGTAATGGGAAGTTGTCTTTCGGGCTGGCCTTATTTAGGTCCCTGTAATCGACACACATCTGGACTTTTCCATCCTTCTTAGGGACAGGAACAACGTTGGCTACCCATTCTGAGTAATTTACTACTCGTAAGAACCCAGCATCAAATTACTTCTTGACTTCTTCCCTTATCTTTACTGTGACATCGGGTCTCATCCTTGAAGCTTCGTTGGACCGCTTACATTCTCCTTTTATGGGAATACGATTGTCGCAATATCGACTTAACCCGGCATGTATTGATATGACCACGCGAAGACATCTTTGAACTCTAGCGAAGTCTAATGAGGTTCTGCCTTGTTCATGGGTTATGCAGGTACCGATTTTCACTTCTTTCCCATCCTCTAGAAGCACATTTTCAATTGTCTTTTTGTGAGGTAGAATCATCTTCTCTTCCTGCTCTACCATCATTAACAAACCCGGGGATAAACTATAATCTTCGTCATCTGTAAAGTCCCGTGATCCCTCTAGGCACGTGTCTTGCTCATAAGAAAATTTTGGGTTCATAGCAGTGTCACTCATGACGTCGATATCTGGGGACCTATGGTAGGTATAAAAGAATATTCAATGAAAATGAATTTAAGAATGACTTATTTATGCGTTATGATTATGAATGGAATGGAAAACAAGAAAAAGCATAAATGCACTGTATGAAAGAAAAATGCACTTTTATTAAAAGTAAAGATGCGTGAACATGAGCCTATTTCACAAAAGATTCTTGTTGTCCCTAGGCTTGAAACAACAAGTGTGTTTTGAACATTACTCTGTTTTAGTCCTAAAACTACAGAATTTCTTCCATGATCCGCTTGTCCGAACACTTCCGGGCTCGTAGGGTGAATGCCTTTCAAGTTCCTTTTCCGGACTATCTTGATCCTTTGCATTGATGTTCGAAGCTCCCATCATGTCCACAACTGTTTCCTCATTCATGTCCTCCTGTCCTGAATGAATAATTCCTCCTGACACGAATGTATTAGATATATGGGGAAAGGTCATTGAACCCCACTCAATCTCAGCATCATTCAATCGTGCCCTTTATCTTTCACGTTTCCTCTCCAACTCCTCCTTTCTCTGTCCGACATCTGGCATATGGCCCGGCATCAAGTGATCCCGCTTGTCAACCAATCCGCACTGACCGACCACGGAGATATTTTCCAAGTCCCCTCCCGGGTAATGCTCCTCTTCCTATTGTCAACTGTAGGCCCATCCTTGTTGCTTTAGAGAGTTTGGGCACCGGGATCTTGCTTCTTTCACTGATGAAAGTTGAATTTACAAACTCCAACGACCTAAAAGAACACTCTATACCCTCCATATCATTCTCTATGTACGGTGCATTACTGGTAACGGATGCGATAATATCCTCTTCCGCATTTATGGTGATCAACTAGCCCTCTATCACCAACTTTACCTTTTGGTGTAACGACGATGGCACAGGCCCTGCTGAGTGGATCCAGGGCCTCCCTAATAAATAGTTATACGAAGGCTTGATGTCCATTACGAGGAAGTCTACCTCGTACGTGTTTGGCCCAATTAGGAGGGATATCTCGATCCTCCCCATTACTTTTCTCTCGGTACCATCGAATGCTCTCACTATATTTTGGCATGTTTTCATATGAGAGCTGTCTACTGGCAACCTGTTTAGTGTAGATAGGGGCAAGACATTCAGTGCTGACCCGTTGTCGATTAATACCCCCGGTAATGTATACCCTTTGTATCGGGTAGTAATGTGTAAAGCCTTGGTGGACCCCATGCCCCCAGGCGAAATTTCATCATCACTAAAAGAAATGAAATTGTCTGCGCTTATGTTACTAACGAGGCGGTCTAGTTTGTTTATCGAAATGTCTTCAGCAACATAAATTTTATTCAACACTCTCATTAGTGCGTTGCGATGTACCTCTGAGTTTAGGATCAAAGCCAGTACTGATGTGCGTGCCGACTGCTTGTGCAATTATTCTACAACACTGTACTAACTGTGCTTCAAGAACTTCAAAAACTCTCTAGCATCACTTTCTGCTACTGGCTCATTAACCAGTGGTCCTGTCTTCTCATCTCTCCCTCTCATCATAGAGAACCCAGCTTCTGGGTTGAGTGTGCTGGCCGAACTCTCTTCCCCGGAAACTATCACAATACAATTGTAATTCTAAGGTACCCTCTTGTCATCTTTATAAGGAAAAGTCACGGATTTTTGAATTATAATCCTCGGAGAAGGAGTTACGGGTCTTCTGATTACAACCATCGGTGTGTCCTTATAAGGAGCAGTCACAGTTTTTTTAATTTCGACCCTCGGTGCCACCTTCACTCCGACCTCGTCGACCCCTGGCCGTGTGATAATCACCAGTGGGTGATTGATTTTAGGGATCCTTTCTGCTGACCCTCCTTCTGTGGAACATACGTCCTCTCTTTCCACCAAGTCAAAGAACCCCAGCTATTTGTTATGCATTAGCCCTTGTACTAGGGCTCTGAATTTGTTACATTGCTGGATTTTATGGCCTTCCTTGTCATGGAACTCACAGTAGTTCCTTGTATCTTGATATCTGTTCACATTCTCTTGCAGAACTAACCCCATTTTCTGCATTTCTTTCCAAACCTCTCTCAATGGGGTTCTGACTTCAGCAATCTCATGTTTGAACCTCCTCCCCTTGTTTTCAACTATCGTGTTTACCCCATTATAAGCATGACTGGGTAACGGATTTCCTCCACCAGGTGGGTCATTGAAGTCTACCACCCCTGCCTTGATAAGTCTCTCGACTAGTCTTTTGAATGAAGTACAGTTCTCTATCGAGTGACCTACTACATCCGCATAGTACTCACACTGAGCGTTTGTGTCATACCACTTAAGATATGGAGGTTGTAGCGGTTTCAAGTAAAACGAGGACACGACGTGCGCATCGAATAAAGTCTTATACAACTCCTTATACGTCACAGGTATAGGAGTAAATTGGAATTTCTCAGTCTTCTGTCTCGTGTTGGGCTCTTGTCTTAGTCGGGTCTGCTGGCCCACAACTACCGCTCTCTGTTGGGTAATAGTAATGGGTTTAGGATAACCCGAGCTTATATTTCCTACTTCACCTTCCCTTTTCTTTGGCGTCGCTCTTCTTGTGCTCTCTCCTGCCTCTATCTTCCCACACCTGACCGTGTTCTCTATCATCTCGCTTGACATCACCATGTCTGCGAAACTCTTAGTCGTGCCTCCTAACATATGGTTAATAAAAGGTGCCTTCAGGGTATTAATGAAGAGCATGGTCATTTCCTTTTCTAGTAACGGTGGCTGGACCTGTGTAGCGACCTCCCTCCATCTTTGGGCGTACTTCCTGAAACTTTCACTTGACATTTTCTCCATGTTTTGCAGCGTGATCCTGTCAGGTGCTATATCGGTCACATGGCCGTAATGCTTGATGAAAGCCTGCGCCAAATCTCTCCACGATTTGATTTGGGTACAACTCAATGATTGTACCATTTTTCTGCAATTTCAATCGACTATCTCGAAAGCGGTGGATCAACAATCGGTCATTATTGACATATCCTGTCATTCTCCTACAGAACATCATAATATGGGCCTCAAGACAGCTAGTCCCGTTGTACTTTTCAAACTCTGGCATCTTGAACTTAGGAGGAAGTACTAAATCTGAGACTAGACTCAGCTTCTTAGCATTCACTTCGCATTGGTGATCAGCACTTTTCAATGCTCGAAACTTCTCCTCCAGCCATTTGCATCGATCTTCGAACTCTTTTGGAAGCTCTGCTTTTACTTTCTCCCCTTCTGCCACCTCATCGAAGTCTGGGACCATTGGTTTTACCAAATTGACTTCGAGGTTAGAGCTCGAGCCTGCGGGAAAGTTTACCAGTGCCGGAGCACCGGATTGGTGCTGAGGTTTGATGTTGACCGACACTCTTGGTGGTTGCACTTGGGAACTTGTAAGGGCCAGGCCCGGAGGGCAAGCAAAATCTTTATTATCTTCTCTAGTATCGACCATAGGCCTTTTTTCATTTCCGGGCCCTCCAACAAGAATCGTGTTAGGCGGCTCATCATGCTTCTCGGGATTCCGATTTGATCCTCATATCTGTTGGATCTTGGCTAATCGCTCTTGCATCCGAGCTGCAGTTGGTCTTGCATCTCTTTCTGCATCGCTCTAACCTTTCCATCCTTTGATCCATTGCTCTCATCCTTTTCGAGTGTAATAGCGGTGTTCGGGATAACTATAGTATGACCTCTAGTTAATAGGGTTGTCTTATGATATTTAATGCAAATGTTGTGATGCAATGCCAATGCATGAAATGTAATGCAAATGAATGAATGCAAAAATAAAAGGAGTCGATTCTGATTCAATTTCTTTTGGAATACTTATTGAAAAAAACAAAATCCTTTACATAAAACAGAGTCACATATACGACCTAGCCCTTATGCCCAAAGTTTTAACTTTCTCAAGAAGTGAAGCTAACTCTCGACCCTGGTCCGACTTTGACTCATAAAATATACTTAACACATCAGCCTGAACCGCTAAAGTTTGTAAATAATCGACCACTTCTCGTATCTGAGCCACAGCTTCGCCCATAAGGTAGTCTCTTTCTCTGACTTGGTTCTGAGATCGTTGAAGTTGTTCTTTCCCTCGCTGGTTGTCTGCCTCCAATAGTTGGATCCGGAGTTCATTGTTTTGCAGCACCGTTTCGAGCTCCACTACCTTTCCTTTCAACTCATCAATCTGGCTTAAGCTTGATTCTAACTTCACCGTAGAGTTGTGACTTTGACCCAATGCCTTCTCTAATTCTACTACTCGAGCTCTTAACATCTTATTTTCACTTTGGCTTTCACTCACAATCTTTTTCAGGGCATCTTTTTGTGCTTGAACCCCATGGAATCTCTTCTTCCACTGGTTGACCTTGGTCTTCTCCTCCTGAACTTCTTGACGCCATTGTTCTGAGGTTTTACCCAGCCTAGTAGTCCTCATCGATAGATGCAACTTCTTGTAATCGGTCCTCAAGCTATCCAAATCTTCTTCGGCCTTTCTTTTTCCTTTCCTCAGCTTCTCAGCCTCTGATTTCTGGATATCAATATCTAACATCAAATTCGTTTTTTCCTCTTCTAGTTGTTCTATCTTTTTCCCTAACTCTAAATTTTTACTATCAAAGTCCTGCTTCATGATCTCCAACTCAGAAGGGACTACTTGCAGGTATTTTTCTATCGATCGAGCAGCATCCTGTGCCGACCTAGGGATATTATCGTTCACTCTCCTGCTCCGCCATGTATTATATTCGAGGGTTACCATTTGACCCATAGCAACTCTTTTCATTCGGTGAATTTGCTTCTACGCATCAGAAACTTCTCGAACTCTTTTCTTATAATTATTCTCACTATACGAGAATTCAAACTGAGCTAACCCATGCATTACCGGTATAAACTGTCTCGATTGGTATTACCTTAGCACGAGCAAAAGAGCATACCCAACAGCTCCCTAGATCCCTAACAGAGGAACCCAATCATAACTCCCACACCGGTAGAGGATTTCATCAGGAACGAACCAAGGAGCTCTCCATTCCACATCCTTTTCCTGAAGATTCTGAAGAAGCGCGATCCAGTTCTCTTCTGATATGTCATCTCTCCTAGGCGCGGTGGCCAACTCCTTTAATGGGGAGTACTTCGCAAAAAAAGACCCGATAAGGAGTTCTATCTACTTTCCAAAAATAGCTATGGAACCACCCCAACAACAGTTGTGCGCATCCCATGAATCTTCCCTCATTTGCTCTCCGGCACGAGTTTAAAGATCTAAACGTTTCAGCGAGAATCGCTGGTACTGGCGTAATCCCTTTGTCAAGACGATCGAACAAATCAATAACTGCTTCATCTACATGCCTCAAAGCCTTGGGAAAAATTACCAAGCCATATATACTTAAGGCAAAAATGTCGACTTTCCTCTTAACATCTGGGTGTGCTACCATCAGGTCCCTCAAGCTTACCCAAGGAATGCATTTCCCTTCACCCTTCTACTGGATTCGTGCTATGACCCACTGTTCACTCATCCCAGTGATACCCATCAGCTTCTTTACAAAAGTCGATGCATTAGCAGCCCTGAAGTAAATTTTGTCGACCCGAGCCCTTTGACTGCGAAGAAAAGCCGTATATTCCTCCACGGTAGGTACCAAGTCCACTTCCCCAAACGTAAAACAGCTATAAGCAGGATTCCAATATTGAGTCATAGCCCGAAACAAGTGTTTGTCCACTCTGATGTCGAGTAAGTAGGCTAGATCACCATAATTAAGGTAGAAAAGCTGCTTAGTTGCTTCATCCCAACAAGCCCATATATCTCTTAGTTCTTGGAGCTCATTTTGTGTCACACTGATGTAAGTGAAGTCCAATAATTCCGATGTGTACCCTTCTTGGTTAGACTATCCCCTTCTCAAGTGTGTTTTCTCGACCATATCATGCGGCCGCATTATCCTCTACTTTATCAAGGAATCTGTTCTCCATAACAAGCATTCTAACTTAGTAATTAAAACAGGAATCGACGCCTTTTAAGTATGAAATGACATGCAAATATGACCAAAATAAAACAAGTTAGTATCACATAAAAGTAACCAAAGCAAGTGAAAAAAAAATGTCTAACCACTAGATAGGTGGCCACTAAGGTTTAGCATGGTTCTACCTAGGGTGGGCTCTTAAGGTTCACTATATGTGGTTTGGTTCTAAAGAAAGGGTACCTGAACCAGCAGATTCCTCAATCCTCACCCATTATAGTCTCATATGGATCAAGTTCAGTTCAGGGGGATACATTTCCCTATGGCCATGCGGAGGTGAAAACCTCACGGAACCATAAGTACGGATGTATCCCGGAAGCGGTCCACTAGCCCATGCGGAGGTGAAAACCTCACGAAGGCATAGTTTCTCTCTCCCACTTAGAGGTGTGACCACAACGGTCATACAATATGAACGCAAAAATATTCTATATGTCTCAAACCAAAACAGATATATGACTCGACACAGACTCATGCAAATGAAAAACGAAAAAAAATTTATTTTTGATAAAAAAGGATATTAATCAACCAATTTTATGGCTTGACTCTCTTATAGTTTGTCCCCAGTGGAGTCGCCAAGCTGTCGGAACCATTTTTTTGTTGGAAAATGGACCGACTTTAAAATATAAAAACGGAGTCGCCACCAATCATTTTTGAAGTGTGATGGGTCACTTTAGAAAACATTTTGGTCTACGAATTTTAAGAAAACGGGCTCGGGAGTCGGTTACGCACGAGGAAAGATTAGCACCCTCGCAACGCCCAAAATTGGTACCGTATTGATTGATTAAAGTCCTTAATATCGAAAATTAGAAAATATTTTAAAATATGGAAAAAATGTTTGGATGACTCGTATTGGATATCGAAACCCTCTTGTTCCGAAAAGCTGAAATACCATATCCAGCATGATAGGACACGATGCTTCAAACTCTCGATACTAAGATCATTTCATGATTTCCAAAATACATGTATTGCAATTTGAAAAGGGTATTTCACTATTTGGCTAAACTAAAAACCGAAACCCAGCACGATTGGGTACGATTCCTTGGATTTCCAATCATGAAATATTGCCTTTATTTAAGAAATACGATAAAAAAATCATGAAGGATATCTAGTTGTTTAGATGAATGTAAAATTGAAACCCAAAGACGATTGAGCACGAATTTCTTGAACTTCCAAACACGAAACATTGCCTTATTTTCAAAAATACGATTGAAATCTTTAAAGGATATTTAGTGAGCTAGGCGAACGAAAAATCGAAGCCCAGCACGATTGGGCACGATTTCTCGAACTTCCAAACACGAAATATTACCTTTGTAAAACCCTTTTTATGAAAAAACAAGATACTAATATTGAAATAGGAACACGATAATAATAAGGAGAGTAATAGATTCAAAAAAAAGGAAAAACAATAATATTACAAGTAAAAAAATATATGACAAATAAAACAATTGGTAATAATGATACTACTAATGAAACTAAAATATAGTAAAAAGGTAGTATAAAACTAAAATAAAAATATGATAGTAAAATAGTAACAACAGTTAAACAAAACAACATAGACCAATAAGCGAATAATAGTAAAAATAATATTGATGATAAAATATAACGAGAAAAACAAATGTAATTGCAATAACAAAGTAAATTATAAATAAAATACCTAACCAAAACAACAAAATAGTAGTAGTAATATTTTAAAGAATAATGAAAAATAAAAAAAAAAGGTAAAACAACGATATCAATAATAAAGTAATGGTAACCATATTAAAAATAATAATAATGAAATAAAATAATAGAAATAGATTAATATATATGCAAATAAGTATTAATAAAGCATAATAAAATTAAAATAGTAATGGTAAAACTAAAAGAAGAGTTATAATAACAAAATAATAAAATAATAATAATAACAAAAAATAAAATAATAATGAAAATAGAAATATTAGATATAATATATACGATGAGGAAAAAAATAAGGATAGTAATAGTAGGTTTAAAAAATATCGATAAAAAATATTAACAATAAGTTTAAAATAAAGAAAATAATAATATCAAAAATGAAGATAATAATAATATTAAATGTAATAGAAAGAATATAATTGTAATAATAATATACATTTAAACAAATAGTAAAAAAATTTAAAACAATTTATTTAATGGTAAAATAATAAAAAAGGCTAAATCGGATCAAAATCAAAGATTTAAATAATTCAAAATAAAAGAAGAATAAAGGACTAAATTGCGGACACGCGCAACCTAGCGGGATCAAAGCGGCAATTAATCCCATTTTGGAAACGGTGCGTTTGAATAAGGACCTAATTATAGTGAAGAGCAAGATTCTGGGGTAAATTCAAAAGAAATTAAAACTGGAAACAGGATGCAATTAAAACTTAGGCGCAGGAAAGAGGACCAAAGGCGCAATCTACCCATTAAGGGTGGGATTGCATTAATTCACCTGCAAAAGCAGGTGACCACGTGGGGCCTTTACCCCTAAAAGCTACCAAAATTTAAAAAAAAAAAAAAAACGTGTTTCCCTTCATTTTCCCCTCTGTTTCAAAAACAAAAAACCAGAACCCCTTTCTTGGTTTATAGGGTTTGAGCCCCTTCTTCCATGCGCCGCCGTATCACCACTAGTCCGGTGACCGACCACGCGCACACAAGACCGACGGTCTGGTAAGTTTCTTCCTCTTTTTTTTTTTACAATTAAACCTTTTGAATGCTAAAACACAAGCGAATAATACAAGAAATAAATAAAGAAAACCCAGAGATTCGAAAATAAAACAAAAATAAAAGAAACCTTTTCTTTGTTTTTGATTCTGCTTTTGTAAAAATGTGCTCTATAGCCTCTGATTCTGTTGCGTAAATCGTAAAAACGAAAAAAGTCCCCCTTTTTACAATCGTTTATCCCCTTTTATCCTAAGAAAAACTCCCTAAAAATAGAATAAAATCTAAACTACAATCCCCCCTTCCGTGTTGTATTGCTTCCTGCTTTGTAGGTTCGACTACCGGAGGAGTGGATGCGCACAATTCGGAAGGCGTGGTGACGTGGCTCGATGGACTGTTTGACGGCGCGAGGCTACTGTGGCTAGGGTTTCCAAAACCCTGATTTCCGTTTAGGTTGTAATGGGTTATTAACTTGGGCCTAGCTATTTGGGTTTTGTAATTGGGGTCATGGGCCATTTGTATTAGACTGATTAAATTTTGAGACTTTTATTTAATTTGGTTTTGGTTTAATGGGCTCCGATGTTGGGCCATTTTATTTAAATCTGTTATTATTCTTTTTTTGTTGTTAATGTGGGCCTCGGGCAAGAAATTGGATCATACAATTGTCTTACCCCATTTTCTTATCCCAACTCTTTTTCAAACAATTAATAAATTAATAACTTCGAACAAGTAAAAACTGTAATGGTTAAGTTTTGACAAAAGTTAAGTGGTCTACTCTAGCAGTTAAATGCTTTGTTGCTAATTTCTTTATATGCCTATCAGTTAAAATTTAACTCTTAGAGAATCTGTAGTAGAATAAGGGAATTAAAAGATTTTATTTTATTTTATTTTTAATTCCCAAGAAAATTTGCTCCCATTTGTTTTTTTTTTTTTTTTCTTTTCCCATGTTTGTTCCCTCATTCCCCATTTCATGCCATCGTTGTTCTCCCAACCTTTGCAATTGGATTTTCTTTGGTTTTTTTTATTCGTTCTTTATGTTCTTGTTTCTTATTTTGTTATTAGTATTTTGGTTATCAAATCATCTGCTTTGGTCATTGATTTGTTCTCGTTCTCTTGTTGTTAGATTGGTTTTCGATGCTGTGGTTTGTCAAGGTTGTTTCGTCAGGAAACATCGTGATTTTATTTTAGTAGTTCGAGTTTTGGGAGTATTATTGAATTTTGATGTGGAATTGGGTTTTTGGTTTCATTTGTTTCACTGAAAATAACTTTTGAGAAAATAATTTATTATTTTCTGGTGTTTGGAGGAATTTGTGTAAAATATTTTCTGTTGTTTGGTAGATTTCTTAAAAATATTTCATAAAAGTTATTTTCAATTAAATAAATATACATTTGATATTTTCTTATTTTTTCATTGTTTAATTGAATTTATTTTATCTATAAATTTATATTTTACATTATTTTTGCATATATTAAAAATATTATGTTAAATTGATTCATTACAATGTCATTTTTAATTACATGTGAGTATTTTTATTTAAAATGTGACATCAACAAAATTGACAAAAAATTAACGATGTCAATAATTGGACTTGATTTTCAAATTTGAAAAGTAAATGGACTAAATTATTAATGTGAAATGTACATAGACTTATGACATATTTTAACCTTTATACTACAAAATATTTATTATTAATATATTTATAATTGTAATAAATATTTTTATTAAAATATTAATATTGAATATTTTCAATAATATATGAATAATATTAATTAAAATTATTATTTTTAAATTTTATTATTAAAATAAAATTGAAATATTAAATAATTTATTAAAATAATAAATTATATTTATTATATTAATAATTTATTATATGACTAAATATAAACAATTAAATATGTATGTTTAATAATATTGAAAAATATAATATTTTAAATATTTTTAAAAATAAAATAAAATTTATTATCAATATAATAATATTAAGCTTGATTTAAGTTATTTTTATATAAAATAAAATTATCTATAGATGAGCTTTTTCCAGGAAAATGACTTACGCGCGTAAGTCATTTTCCAGAAAAAGAGCTTATTTTATCTTGACATGTAAGTCATTTTTCGTTGACCAAACTATTTTCTGTGAAACAAACACAGGAAAATGCAGAAAATATTTTCAGTAAAATCTTTTACATGTAAACAAACGAACCCTTAATTATGTTCTTTTGTGTGCTGCCAGGAGAGGATCGAGAGGAAATTGGTGCTCCTCCAACCACTTAAACGACATGTTGTTGTCGTTCACTGTTGCATAAGTATTTTAACGTTTTTGGAAGCCGAATTTGGGCTTTTTTGTGGCATATTTGATTTAGTTTGCGTACAATGATTATTGATTTGAGCATGTTAAATGATGATTTTAGGTTCTGGGAGTTTAGTGGTGGCATGTAACAGCCCGGTTTATACCCTAGTCGGAACAGTGGTTTTGAGATCACAAATTCGAGGTCAAAAAAATATTTTAATATTATTTTTGATGTTTATAATATGTGATTGAGCCTGTGTGAAAGTTTCGTGTGAAAATTTTATCGACTGCGTGTCGAATTGTGAAAGAGGACTTAATCGCATAAAAGGTAAAAGTTGTATGCTGGTTGTTGAAGAGTCTATTTGTCATGACTTTATAAAGGTGAAGGCCTTATGTAGTAATTAAACCATTAGAAAGGTTAATAGACATTTATAACCAACCATTATAAGTTTTAATGTTTAATTCATTAAGGGACTATATGATTATGTTTGAATATGATTGAATGATAATTGACTTGGTGTCGTGAAATAGATATGAAATGTTTCGATTTTTCTGTAATGTCTTTTACCCCTATTTCGGCGACGGTTTTGTGTTAGGGGTGTTACATTTTATTGGTATCAGAGCTACGGTTTAGTCGATTCTAGGACTAACGTAGCGCGTGTGAGTCTAGCTATACATGTCATATATATAGTTGCGATAGTGTGATGAATCCTGACAGTTACAAATGTGTTTTCGTATAGTAAATAGATCCTGATCGAACAGTTGCTGACGATGTTAAGAGTAATGCGTCTGCTCCCGTTCAAGGGACAGCGCCGGCCACATCTAGGCCGAATGATAGTAGTGATGGAGGAGAGGCTAAGCAAGCCTTCTTCTGAATGATGAGTGAGTGGTTTTCGGAGTTCGTTCGAACGATTCCGGTTGCTCCACAACCTCCATCCCCACAAGTACCTGTTGTGCCACAAGTTACAGATCTGATCCAATTGAATAAACCTCCGGTAGATAAGATCTGAAAGTATGGGGCCGAAGAGTTTAGAGCCACAACTGATGATGATACCGAGCGAGCTGAGTTTTGGCTCGAGAATACCATTTGAGTGTTTGATGAGATGTCGTTGACACCTGATGAATGTATCAAATGTGCTGTTTCATTGTTGAGGGATACCGCGTACAATTGGTGGAAAACTTTGATTTTAGTGGTTCTGAGAGAAAGAGTTAATTGGGACTTCTTTCAAGTTGAATTTAAAAAGAAGTACATTAGTTAACGATTCATTGATTAGAAACGTAAAGAGTTTCTAGAGATGAAACAAGGCCGCATGTCCGTTACTGAGTATGAACGAGAGTTTGTGAGATTGAGTCTGTATGTACGGGAATGTGTTTCGACCGAAGCTACTATGTGTAAACGCTTCATTGAAGGGCTGAATGAAGATATTAAATTGTTGGTTGGAATACTTGACATAAATGAATTTGTTGTGTTAGTTGAAAGAGCCTGCAAAGCCGAGGAGCTTAGTAAAAAAAAAGAAGAAAGCTGATTCTGAGGCTAGAGATGAAAGAAAAAGATTGATGAACAAGTCATCTCAAACTTCATCGAAGAGATTTAAAGATGCAAACAATCGTTCAAATGTTTCGTTTAGACATCCGAGTAGAGATTGTGCGAGACAAAGTGTTGGTCCGAGAACTCAAGCTCCAATTGAATCAAGTGTTGGTAGTGTTAAAAGCAACAAGCCTGAGTATAGACAGTGTGGAAGGTGACATGTGAGAGAATGTTAGGGCAAGTATAATAATAGAACTTGTTACAAATGTGGATCACGAGACTATCTTATTCGAGATTACCCAGAGTTATCCGAGAAAGATAATGTTCAGAGTGCGAGACCGAATAATACGATGGCTAGGGGTAGACCACCCAGAAACACCAAAAATGTAAGTGGAAGTCAGATAGGGACTACTAATACAGCTGTGAGATTCGAGGCGAGAGCACCTGTCCGAGCTTATGCTATTCGCGCTCGTAAGGAAGCGTCATCTCCAAACGTTATTACTGGTATTTTTACTCTATTTGATACTGATGTGATTGCATTGATAGATCGAGGTTCTACTCATTCCTATGTGTGTGTGTGAATCTAGTATCATGTAAGACTCTACCTATTAAGTCTACTAAATTTGTGATTAGAGTATCGAACCCCTTAGGCAAGTGTGTCTTGGTGGATAAAGTATGTAAGAAATGCCCATTGATGTTTCGGGATATATGCTTTCTGGCTAATTTGATGTTGCTACCTTTTGATGAATTTGATATCATTTTGGGTATGAATTGGCTCACTTTGCATCATGCTATTGTGAATTGTAAACGAAAGAGTATTGATTTGAAAATTCAGAATGGTGAGATAATTCGAATTGAATTCAATGAGTTGAATGGGTTGCCAACTGTTATATCATGAATGAAAGCTCTGAAATATGTGAAAAAGGGTTGTGAAGCTTATTTGGCATATGTGATTGATAAAAAAGTGACAGAAAAGAAAGTGGAATCTGTACCTGTGGTTTGTGAATTCCCTGATGTGTTTCCTAAATAACTACCGGGATTACCTCCGATCCTGGAAGTTAAATTTTGTATTGAATTAATACCGGGGACGACTCCTATCTCGATAGCTCCGTATAGAATGGCACCGACAGAACTGAAAGAGTTAAAATCTCAGTTGCAAGAGTTGACAGATCAAGGATTTGCACGACCGAGTTTTTTGCCCTAGGGTGCTCCTATGTTGTTTGTGAAAAAAAAATGGCACTATAAAAATGTGTATTGACTATCGACAGTTGAACAAAGTGACAATAAAGAATAAATATCCGTTGCCTCATATTGATGATTTGTTTAACTAGCTGAAAGGAGCTACAGTGTTTTCAAAAATAGATTTGAGATTGGGCTGTTATCAGTTGAGAGTTAAAGAATCAAATGTATCGAATATTGCTTTCAGAATGAGGTATGGACATTACGAATTCTTAGTTATGCCATTTGGACTAACAAATGCTCCTATAGTGTTTATGGACTTAATGAATCGAATATTCGGACTGTACTTAGATTGCTTTGTTGTGGTGTTTATTGATGATATTCTAATTTTTTCCTGTGATGAGACGCAACATGCCGAGCATTTGAGAATTGTATTACAAACTCTGCGTGAGAAATAATTGTATGCAAAGTTTAGCAAATGTGAGTTTTGGTTGCGTGAGGTTAGTTTTCTGATGCATATTATGTCAGCTGTGGGAATACGAGTTGATCCGAGTAAGATCTCAGCTATTCTTGAATGGAAACCACCAAGAAATGTGTCTGAAGTCTGTAGTTTTATGGACTAGCAGGATATTATAGACGATTTGTGAAAAGCTTTTTGATGATTGTGACTCCGTTGACGAAGTTATTACAAAAAGATGTTAAATTTGAATGGATAGAAAAGTGCCAGCAGAGTTTTGAACAGTTGAAAGCATTGTTGATAGAGGCACATGTGTTAGTTCAACTTGAGTCTGGTAAAGAATTCATAGTTTACAGTGATGCATCGTTGAATGGTTTGGGCTGTATACTGATGCAGGAAGGCAAATTCATTGCTTATGCTTCGAGACAGTTAAAGCCGCATGAAAAGAACTATTCGATGCATGATCTTAAATTATCTGCAATTGTATTTACATTAAAGATTTGGCGTCGTTACCTATTTGGTGAAAAATGTCACATTTATACCTATCACAAGAGTTTGAAGTACTTGATAACTCAGAAAGAATTGAATTTGCGATAGAGAATATGGTTAGAATTGTTGAAAGACTACGAACTTGCGATTGATTATCATTCGGGTAAAGCTAATGTTGTTGCTGATGCATTGAGTCGAAAGTCTATATGTGCTTTGCGAGTAATGAATGCTCAAATAGATCTGTGTGATAATAGTGTGGTTTTGTCCAAGTTGAAAGTGAAGCCGATGTTCGTACATCACATTTGTGATGCTCAGAAAAGTAATGATGAGATGATAGCAAAACGAGATCAATGTGGATTTAATGTCGATTAGGAATATCGAGTTGATAGTATGGTTGTTTGAGATTCAGAGATCGAATTTGTGTTCTGAAGAATTCAGAGTTGATTCAGATGATTTTGAATGAAGTTCACAGTAGTCAGTTATCTATTCACCCGGGGAGTACAAAAATATATAATGATTTGAAACAGTTTTATTAGTGGCATGGTATGAAAAGAGACATCTCTGACTTTGTGTCGAAGTGTTTAGCCTGTCAGCAAGTTAAAGCTGAACATCAGGTTCCGTCCGATTTGTTACAACTGATTATGATTCTTGAGTGGAAATGGGAGAGGATCACGATAGACTTTGTGTCGGGATTGCCTTTATCTCCAGGAAAGAAAGATGCAATCTGGGTGATAGTTGACAGATTGACGAAATCAGCTCATTTTGTTTCTGTAAGAATAGATTATTCACTTAATAGACTAGCTGAACTGTATATTGCTGAGATTGTGAGATTGCACGGGGTGCTACTATCTATTGTGTCTGACAAAGATCCGAGATTTACCTCGCAGTTTTGGAAGAAATTATAAAAGACTTTAGGCACAAAACTGCATTTTAGTGTTGCATTTCATCCAGAGACAGATGGTCAATCCGAATGAATCATTTAGGTTCTCGAAGATATGTTGAGATGATATATTCTTGAGTTTGAAGGTACGTGGGAAAAGCATTTACCATTGATTGAATTCGTATACAATAACAGTTTTCAATATAGTATTAAAATGGCACCGTACAAGGCTCTTTACAGTCGAAAATGGTACGTGGGAAAAGCATTTACCATTGATTGTATTGGACTGAGCTGAGTGAGAATAAGATTCACGAGATTGATTTGATAAAAGAGACTGAGCAGAAAGTGAAAGTGATTCGTGACAGTTTGAAAGCGGCTTCAATCGTTAGAAATCCTATGCAAATTTGAAACGGAAAGATATCGAATTTGAAGTCGGTGACAAAGTATTTTTTAAAGTATCTCCATGGAAGAAAATACTTCGATTTGGTCGGAAAGGCAAGTTAAGTCCGAGGTTCATCGAGCAGTATGAGATCATCGAAAGAATTGGGCCAGTTGCTTATAAATTATTGCTACACCTTAATTAGAGAAAATTCATAATGTATTTCATGTATAGATGCTTCGACGATATAGATCTGATCCGTCGCATGTAATTGCTCCTGCTAAAGTTGAGATTCAGTCAGATTTGTCATATAATAAAGAACCAATTCAAATTCTGGCACGGGAGATCAAAGAGTTGAGAAACAAAATAATACTGTTGGTGAAAGTGTTATGGCACAAACACGGAATTGAAGAGGCTACATGAGAGCCTGAAGATGTTATGAGAAATCAATATCCAAACCTATTCACTGGTAAGATTTTCGGGGACGAAAATCCCTAAGGGGGGAGAGTTGTAACAGCTCGATTTATACACAGTGGTTTCGAAACCACAAATCTGAGGTCAAAAAAATATTTTTATATTATTTTTGATGTTTATAATATGTGATTGAGCCTGTGTGAAAGTTTCGTATGAAATTTTTATGGACTGTGTGTCGAATTGTGAAAGAGGACTTGATCGCATAAAAGGTAAAAGTTGTGTGCTGGTTGTTGAAGAGTCTATTTGTCATGGCTTTATAAAGGTGAAGGCCTTATGTAGTAATTAAACCATTAGCAAGGTTAATGGACATTTATAACCAACCATTATAAGTTTTAATGTTTAATTCATTAAGGGACTATATGATTATGTTTGAATATGATTGAATGATAATTAACTTGGTGTCATGAAATGGATATGAAATGTTTCGATTGTTAGGTAATGCCTCTTAACCCTATTCCGGCGACGATTTCGGGTTAGGGGTGTTACATGGCATTTACATCGAAATTGGATCTGGTGTGTAACGAAAATTCAGAAAACAGCAAACGACAAAATCCAAAAATCTGAACTTTTGACACCACACAGTCATTTGGTAGGCCGTGTGTGACACATGATAGTGTGCTAGACCGTGTGAGACACACGGTCTGGGCCAGTTGGGCTGTGTGGGCCACATGGGGCATGTGTAAGACCATGTGTCAAATTGTATGCGCCACGCGGGCATGTGGGCCCAAAATTTAAAATTTTTCCCTAGGATTGCAAGCGTCGTTCAGATCGAACGTAGGCTTTCTGTAAAGTTCGTATGTTATAATCTAGTCTATAAAATATGATTTCTGATGCTCTGTTAGCATAAAACATAGTATAAGTACAATTAAAGTATGCATAATTATTAGGTAGTATAATAAGTATAACCTATGATACGTATGTATGATTTGGAATATGATATGTCTGATATGTTATTTGTCAAGCGTGATCTATATTTGTTATAAGAGCATGTATGACGTGTTTATTTCTGGCATATGTAATTATGTATGTGCATTGGGGTGGGATTTCTGATATGGAGGAAGTGTGGGCAGTTTAATAACTTGTCGTATTTGGTGGCACAGCCACACATATATATCCGTATTTAGCGTTAAATCACCTATTGATCTGGCATCTAAGTTGCAAATAATTTGAAAAGTGTCATACTGACACTAAGTGGTGTGTAGGGTTGGATGGGTATTTAATACCCTATATGGTGTGTAGGAATGGTCGGAGATGGTGTGTAGCGAATTGGGGTATGAATGTACATTTGCATCTGATCTATTTTGATTCTGTTTCTGTATATGATATATATATATATATATATATGTTTGACTTCTAAAAGCATGTCTGAAGTTTATATCTAATATTTTTGTTTATTTAAGTTACACACTGAGCTTGTAAGCTCACTCTCGGTTTGTTTGATTCTCAAGTAACACACAAACTTAGGCCCGTCCAATGCGATGCGAACTCGATTAAAAATTTGTGATAGATATTACTATTTTAAGTTTGGTTTATTCTAATTTGTTTTGTTGGACTGTTTGAATATTTTGGGACTGTTTGGTTTTGAACTTTTATCTATTGCTTCAAACTGTTTTTTGATTTAAAAAAAAAAAAGAATTCACCATTAACAAAACATTGAATTTTCCAAAATACGACTCGTGTATTCAAAATGAATTTAACTAAAGGATTCTGCTGCAAATAAATGTGTTTTGAAAATATAGGTCTAATTGATACAATTTACAAATTAATTATGAAGTATGTTTTCATTGAAAATAAATAGGAATTGTTTTAATAAAAATCTGGCATTGTTGTAAAAGTCCAACAAATTTTTTGGTTTTTTTGAAAGTATCATGTAGTTTCTTTAGATTTGGCCATAAAGTCTAAGTCAAGTTTGGGATATTATATGGTAGTTCGCATAACAATCAACATGTACTTTATGTTATGTTTTTTAAAATTTTATGAACCTTTTATAATTTTAATTTTTTTATAATTTTTAAATTATTTATAAGAAAAATAATAATGTATTAGCATGAAATACACGTGATCGCCTTTACATCGATATCGTTAAAAATAATATTTTAGTTAATATTTTACTAAAAATAATTTAATTCTTTTAAAAGATTGAATATCATTCAACTCAAAAAAGAATAGAGCTAAATTGACAAAAGATATAAACATTAAAAGTTAAAATATTTTTAAAAATAAATTATTTTCCAAATAAAACCGAGATAAATCTTTGTACTAAAATCAATTATAAAAGGAAAAAGTAATTTTGTAAAAATTGAAGTTAATTGGTATAGAAAGGAAGTAAATGTTTGTAAAATTGAGTGAATAAAAAGTTAATTAAGGAGGAGTGATTAAAATAAATAAAAACAATTATTAGCAAATAGCAATAGTGCGGAATGTACAACATATAAACACGCAATAGAGTCCTGAGATGTTTTTCTTTTTCTTTCATAAAATTGAGCAATTCTTTACTTAAAAACACTGCGGGCTGTACGTTGACACATTGGACAAGTCAACAGAGGTGTTCTAAGAATTGAAAAACAAAATACATACCTAATACAACAGCCAATTAAAACGTGCCACGTCATGGAAGGCAACACTCCGCGTTTCATACGAGCAGTAGCAACTTTGTGGTTCCAGTGATGATTTTTTAAGCTTAATTACCTCGTAGTCCCAGTAAACAGCTACGGTTCAAATGACAAGGATCGTGGGTGTTTTCAATTTCTTAAAGAAAATTGAAGATGGCGCAATCAGGTGAAGCTATGATTTTTGTTTGTTCTTTGAGTTTCTTCGTTTACTGCTTTAGTTGGATTAAATCTCAGATTTAGGGTTTTAACTATATTAGGGATCACTTAAACACAGTTTTCTTTCTTTCTTTCTAATATGATCGCAGGGTATGATATTAATAATCTGTTTCGGGAAGCTCAATCTCGGTGGTTGAAGCCAGCTGAAATACTGTTTATACTACAAAACCATGAGAAGTATCAGCTTGAGCAAGAGCCTCCTCACAAGCCAACAAGTAAATTTTCTAATTTGAACTTCAATTTGAACTTGAACTTTCGTTAATCATAGCTTTGATGCTGTTATTTACATAATTGGATGTCTGTATTATTAACTGGAATTATATGTATAGGTGGCTCATTGTTTCTTTTCAACAAGAGGGTTCTTCGGTTCTTTCGTAAAGATGGCCATAGTTGGCGTAAGAAGAAGGATGGAAGAACTGTCGGGGAAGCCCACGAAAGGCTTAAGGTTTTGTCAAACACCATTTGCATTTTGGTTTTCTTTTATTAGATGGAAATTATGTAAAATGTGTGCTTTTGTTATTTTGAAAATGAAGGAACCACTTGAATTGTGCGAAATAATCATGAAGGTGAAACATTGGCCAATTGTTTGATTTAAAGTTAACCCTTGGTGCATAGGAAACATCTGTATACATGAATACTTGAAAATTGATGGATATGTATTTCTTTGTTAGTATTAACCCTTGAATACATTTGACTGTTCTAATGTCAATGGAGTTTTATATTGATATATTCAATCAGAGAGGTGATGTTATTGCATGCATGGCCAGGTTGGTAATGTTGAAACCTTGAATTGTTACTATGCTCATGGAGAGCAGAACCCCAGTTTTCAGAGACGTAGCTACTGGATGCTGGACCCGTAAGTCTACTTTCTAGTATATTTATTTACATCGTTTGATGTTGTGATACGGAATATTTAGTTAGTCGTTTTGACCGTAGGGGAAGCATATTTACTAATGGGTTAGTACTTTTGCAGGGCATACGAGCATATTGTTCTTGTTCATTATAGAGAGATAAATGAGGCTAAGCCCTGTTCTGCATCCACTGCGCACTCGCCAATATCCAATTCTGCTAGTACTCCAAGTCCAATCTCATATACTTCTCAAAATCCTGGATTTAACTCTCCATCTAGTGATGTACATGAATCATATCAGAACTTACCTAGTCCTGGGTCTGCTGAAGTTAGCTCTGATATAGTCATTAAGAACAATGGAATAGATAATACAGTAGAGTATCCCAGTCCAGATGATCTTCAGGTTGTTCAAGCTTTAAAGAGGCTTGAGGAGCAGCTAAGTTTGAATGAAGACAGCTTGAAAGAAATGAGTCAATTCTACGGCGTGGGTGGGGATACAAATGATTCGGAGTTTCAGGAATATGGAAGGGAAATTGCCAAGCAGGAGCAACAGGCAGATCTACTGTATGAACCTGATAATATCTTTCAAGATCACCTTTATTCCCAACCTGCTAGAGTGGAAAATTATTCAAATAGTTCCATGCTGCTTCCCGATGGAGGTTTGTTAGTTCACCATTTCTTTGATGCTCAAAATTGTCAAATTATACATGCTTTATATCCTTCATATTCACCACCACACTTAGGAAACGTGTAAATTTTGAATTTGCCCCCACATCCCCTCTCTAGTCTTAGAGAAATGCAAAAGAGTAATGAAAGGAAGGAACAGAAAAACAGAAGAAAGACAATTTGAAAACATTGTTTCTGTTTGAAACTGCACTTCCTTTTTTGGCTTTCAAAATTTGTGGCGAACATAAACATCCAACAGATTGACTGCTGTCAATTTTAATGGCTAGCCTCTCTTTCTTTACTGTTCCTGTATTTCTTGGTTGACTCTTGAATATGATGAATGAGTAAAGAAGCTGAAAAGAATAGGTAACTTTTGTAGGTAAAAATGGAGGACATAGTCAAGTCTATGGCAATGATAATTCAGATGGAATCCATGAATCTCAATATTGGAAAAGCGTATTTGACTCATGCAAGACTCAATCAGCTGTTAACTCCAAGGTGAAGACATTTCCCCATTGAACAGAAATGTCAAAGCATGGAAACTATTCTAGTATCTGCAATAAACTGTTGAATATCGTTTTTGTAATTATTTTGATAGTATGTTTTCTTTTAACTAAGGTTATGGAGGATATCTCCCAATTGTTAGGTATGGGATTTGGGCCCCTGACCTATGGTAACTCCCATTATTAACCGTGCATACCTGACCCAGTTAGCCACAGCTCTGTCTTATGGTTAATTTTTTAACTAAATATGAGATCAGGATTTTTTTTTTTTTCCCCCAGCTGTAACGAGAGTTTTTTTGTCCTTCAAACAGGGAAAACCACTATCTTCTTTGAGGATGAGAGCCGCTGAGCAACAGGAACAGTCTCATTTGCTGAATTTTAATGGATCGAGCATTGAAGCCTGTATGATCTCCTTCTATCTTGATAAGCATTTGATTCTAGAAATATTATTATCTAGTTTATTTTCTTACATTCTTAAGACTATCTTTTTCCCTACCAGCTCCCATACTGCTGCATCAAGAAGTTGGAAATGTTGACATTCCTGCATATTCTTCTGCAATAGAATCTTTTGACACCAAGTCTGATAATTATAGAATGTTTTTCAACCAAGAAGAAATAGGAATTCCTCTTGCAGCAGATTCAAGCTTGACTATCGCACAGAAGCAGAAGTTCACAATTCGAGAAATTTCTCCAGAATGGGGTTACTCCAGTGAGCCTACAAGGGTGTGTATGAGGGAATTCTATTTCTTCTTTTTTTCATTGTCACTGATTCTTGAAGTTCTTTATCTTTACTCCTGCAGTCAATGCTTAAAGTTTAAAGCATGGTTCCCATATGCAGGTCTTCATTGTTGGATCTTTTCTCTGTGATCCATCAGAATCTGCCTGGGCATGTATGTTTGGGGAGACTGAAGTTCCTATTGAGATCATTCAGGAAGGTGTTATTTGTTGTAAAGCTCCTCCTCACCTTCCCGGGAAGGTCACACTCTGCATCACTAGTGCTAATCGTGAGTCCTGCAGTGAAATCAGAGAGTTCGAGTATAGAGTTAGTAGTAGTAGTTGCACTCGGTGTAATTTATCCCACTCAGAAGCTCCTAAAAGTCTTGAAGAGCTATTGTTACTTGTAAGATTTGTAAAGATGCTTCTGACTGATTCATCATCACAAAAAGATAGCATAGATTCTGGAGAACATTTTTCGGAAAAGCTTAAAGCTGATGATGAATCATGGAGTCATGTCATAGAGGCTCTTTTAATTGGCAGTGGGACTTCCTCTTGTACTATTGATTGGCTTCTGCAAGAGCTTCTAAAAGACAAACTGCAACAATGGTTATCTTCTAGATCCAAGGAATCAGGAGATCAGCCGGGCATGACCATGTCCAAGAAAGAGCAAGGAATAATACACATGGCTGCTGGATTGGGCTTTGAGTGGGCCTTAAATCCAATTCTAAGCCATGGAGTCAGTATAAATTTCCGAGACATTAACGGATGGACTGCTCTTCACTGGGCTGCAAGATTCGGAAGGTTAAAGAGAATCGATTTACTTTCTCTAACTTTATTACTCTTGTCTTGCTCACAATTAATATTTTAACAGAATCATTAAGGATTATTACTTTCACAAAACATAACAATAGCACTGGCATCCCCTAATTCAGCACATGCTCTTTGGAATTTTAACCAAAGAAAAAAAGGGGAGGGGTGAGGTCGAATGGCAAGTTTAAGGGGTCTAGCTGTTAGATTTCATATGGACTGCTAATACGATGCTTCGAACTTGCTGAATGATGTGAACTTTCTCTTCTTAGCAGAGAAAAAATGGTTGCTGCACTTATAGCCTCTGGTGCTTCAGCTGGGGCAGTGACAGATCCAACCTCACAAGATCCTAGTGGTGAGACCCCAGCATCTATTGCTGCCTTGAGAGGTCATAAGGGACTCGCTGGTTATCTTTCAGAGGTAGCTCTTATGAGCCACCTTTCATCCCTTACACTGGAAGAAAGTGAGCTTTCCAAAGGCTCGGCTGCAGTTCAGGCTGAAATTGCTGTTAATAGTGTCTCACAGGGGAGCCTTGCCACCAATGAGGATCAACTTTCACTTAAAGATACATTGGCTGCTGTCAGGAATGCAGCTCAGGCCGCTGCACGTATACAAAATGCTTTCCGTGCACATTCTTTCAGGAAGCGACAACAGAAAGAAGATGCTGTTATTGCTGCTAGTGTAGATGAGTATGGTATCAGTTTGGGTGAAATCCAAAATCTTTCTACCATGTCAAAGCTAGCTTTTGGAAATGCCCGTGATTACAACTCTGCAGCTTTATCTATTCAGAAGAAATTTCGAGGCTGGAAAGGTCGGAAAGACTTTCTGGCACTTCGCCAGAAAGTTGTGAAGATACAGGTATCTTTACTATTTATCAGAATTTACTAGGTTGTAAAGATTTTCTTCCCTTTCTTCTCTCTATGTGAGTGTCAGATTTCAGTATGTGCCCAACACAGCTATGTTTAATTTTCTTTTAAGTTTTCCATGTATTGGAGGATCTTTGGAGGATTATAGCCCCATACCTATATGTTCGAATAAACTTGAACCAAAGTAGTCTTCCCATCTCTACCCTGTCCTGTCCTTATTCACCATGGTGTGTATGAGATGTGGAATTATACACAGATATGTTTTTCCTCCAAGTTTATCATATATGGGGATATTTGGAAAGGGTTATATCCCACATGTTTGGATTGCATGGGACACGGATTCTGTAAAAAAAATAAAAAGTTGAAACAACATAGTCTCCTCTTGCTCCCCTGTCACATATTTATTTACCGTGTTCGTGTAGGAGATGTGTAATGTTTTAAAATCTTTTGGCATTTGGTATCAGGCCCATGTGAGAGGTTACCAGGTGAGGAAAAACTACAAGGTTATCTGTTGGGCTGTTGGTGTTCTAGACAAGGTTGTACTTCGATGGCGCCGGAAAGGTGTCGGCTTGCGAGGTTTTCGCAGTGAGTCGGATTGCATTGATGATGAAGAAGAGGACATTCTCAAAGTGTTCCGCAAACAGAAAGTGGATGTAGCAATCGATGAGGCAGTCTCACGTGTGTTGTCTATGGTTGATTCTCCAGATGCACGTCAACAATATCGCCGGATGCTTGAAAAGTATCGCCAAGCTAAGGTAAGTTAACCTAATTTATCACCCAATCACCTGCTTCTGGAATTTTTTTATATTAGTAATTAGGAGTAGTCACAAAAGGTTTAAAACCGGTTTGAAAGTCGATTTTCAATTCCTAATTTAATCGGTTGGTTCATTTAATTGAGATTTAAACTTCTAAATATATTAAAAAGTATATGATTTGATACACATTTAGTGGAATCTTTAAAATCAAAAGTCCAACATTCAAGTTGGGAGTGTTGTTGTTTAGCAACTTTAATTTTTTGGAAGGGATTATAATACAATGCAATCATTGTTTGCAGGCTAAACTTGTTAATACAAATGAACCAACATCAACTTCTGTAACTGATGTTTATGATATGGAAAGCGACGATCTTTTCTATTTCCCATAGTATCCCCCCTTCTCACCCTTTTTAAACCTAATTTCATAGTTTCATGGATTTGTTGTATAAATAGCCAGCATCTTGACATAGTTTGTAACTTTGATTTGCCCATTTACCCTGCAGTTGTGCTGTATGTGCTTCTTGTAATTAGTAACATCTGTAATTTGATTTCTTATGGGGTTGATTTATCTTTTAGGACCTGATAATCCCAGCAAGGGATCGCACCCAAAATATGCATACAAATTCCATGTATGTATTCCATTGATGGAAAATGTGCAAACCTAAGCTAAAAAAGATACTTTCAATCAAACATCCAATTCATAAATATTGTCTTCCACTAACTCCGCCAATCATGCAACAAAGAAAGCTCTGAAATTTTTGAAGACACATGGAAGTCATGAATAAAACATGAAAAGAATTTTCCGTTTTCACATTTAAGAACGTCTAAAACTAAACAGTGAGATGAGAGCCAAAACATTGTTTGTTTTGTATCCTTGGATTGCATCTTTATGCATAGTTCAACCTGAATATGTCATTCAACACGTAGAAGCTTCCCTGCGGTGTTGGCATCAAATGAAACATCTAAAAAGAACAAAGAGACCTCGGTTAGTATAAGCAATAAAAATACGGTGCCAAAATATCAGAACCAATGGCACTGATTTTTTTCCAAGTTAATCCTCGAACTTGATATGATAATTGTTATCATATTGCTACTTGAACTTGACAATTGTTCCCGTTGGAGGCTAAGCTTTAAAGTTTTCAAGGAAATATGGTGAAATAACTCGGACAAAAAAAAAGAAAAAGAAAAAAAGAACTCAGCTCAATTTGGGAGCAATTGCCATAGATGTGGGAACAATTGCCAAGTTCGGGTTTCAAAAATGATGATTTAACCCTTGACATTATATAGATGAAACTTGTATGCTAATACGAAAGCAAGACAATTTAACCACAAGGCGATGAGGAGAAGAGATGTCATAATGGGTTTCTTTTATATCATGCAGAGTCCCAAGAAACAACAGTGAGATATATGCCCGAATAATGGTTCATAGAGTACAACGAATTAATCATGTTCAAGAAAACATATGCAGTCGAGCAGAAAACTTATACTAGCAAAGAAAGAATCAGTCGAACCTATCTTCCAATTGCGGATAGGAATATCCAGGAAGTCACGAAGTTCAAATACTGACATCTTTTTGAAAGGTAGTCATGACAAGTTTCGACGTCCAATTTTGATTACCTTACATTTATTTAACCTTCTCGAGTTTAATTACTATAGATCAAAATGAATGCAGAACATGCAATTCCAGAAAATGTAATGAGCAGTAAGTATTATAAACAACAAAATCACACTTCATTGAATTGTTAAGATCCCGACTCTACTGATTCAATCCTGAGCCCCAATCTTTTACCAAATGAAAAGCTCAGTTCTCTAGCAAATCGCATAGTGAAATTAAGACCATCGATATGATCGATGAAATCAACAAGACACATAAATTAAGTCATAGATCGATCACCTAACTACGCATAAAAACCCTAGAACTTCTTTTAAAAAAACACGAAAATAGAGATGAGCAAAGACGTAAGAGAATATATAATTACCTGGCTGAACTTCAGAGCATGCTGTTCGCCGGCGAGTTGGAGGGTACCACTGACGAAAACCAGCATGCCGCCAGCGCCGGAGGGCTGACAATCGACGGTGGTGATGCTGTGCTGACACTGCTGGAAAGGAAGGCTGGTGAGCTTAGCGACGATGCTCTGAGAGCCTTGGATCTTTTGACCCTCGAAGGTCAACATTGAACCGTCCTGGTAGAGATTGGCTAGACCGGCCCGGTTCGCATCGAACGTCGTGTAGTAGTGCTCGACGAACGCCTTGGCTACTGCGTCTGGATCCATCTAACTAATTTTTCTCAATATAGAAATTATTATTTATTTGTAAGTGATCTGAGTTTGAGCGGTCGCTTCAAATTCACGCAAGTGGAATTGAGAGAAAGATGGCTTTGAATATATATAGAGAGAGAGGGGAATGATCTAACGGCTGACTTTGAATCAAAAATAAAAATCCTAACAACTGGCTTGCATTTCTATCGTTGATTTTATTTGAATTTTTGCAAGGGGTCGTCGCTCTTTGCGTCGCGTCAAAGCAACGCAGCCACCCCCACCTCTTCCCCAATATATATATATATATATATTTGAGATTACTTAAGAAAATAGGCTGTTACTGCTAATTGGATTATTGGTAAGGTAAAAACGTGTATAGTAGGTTTTGAAAAGTGTTTTATTACATAACACGCTTTTTTAGTTTGAGTTGTATTTTCTATCAATTTCAAAAGTAAATAATTAAAAATAATTAATCACATTGTTAATATTTTTTATTTTGATTGAAATAATAATAATTTTAATTTTCAAGAAGATTCTATTAGAGTCAAGAGCCTAAAATAAAGTACACGTGACCTTTATATTGAGTTGTGCCATCTTGATCTCATTCATCTTTTGGCACAACAATGGAATTGCTTTCTCTTTTAATTGGATTATTTTGCCCATTGATGATAATTTCATTCTTGTCCTCTAATAAAAGTAGTTGTCACCATTGAATAGTGGAGGTCTCGTCGTGGAGTGACATTCTCCCAACATTGTTGCATTTTGCTCAAAAGTCATCAAACACTTCTTCCATGGTGGATACCTTGTGATTTTTTGTTTTCATTGTTGTATAACTTGAGCTTCTCTTAAATATTTTCTCTTGATGATTAAATCGTCTCTAGAGTTCTAGCTCCGATATCAATTATTAAACTCAATAAACATAAAGAAGGGATGAATTGGTGTTTAAAAATAGAAATCGAAAGATTAAAAATTGACATAACAATTTATAATGGTTTGGCCTCAATTATTTACTTTTACTATCTTAAATTTTCTCAACTAAGAAATTTCTTCAATTCGCTAATTGATATATTTCAAGGACAAAGTATAACATATAGAATATTTCCCCAAATTTTCAAGGCTTAACTAGAAACTCTTCCCTTTTTACAAAGGTAAAAAAATGTAAACAATAAAGACCTCTCTAAAGTAGATGCTTACAAAATTAAGCTCTCTCAACAAGTGTTTATTAACAAAGACTGAACATAAGAAGTAAGTAAGAATAAATATTGAAATTTAAGCTCTTGAATCTTTAAATCTTATTTTTTTTTTTCTACTTGGAAGAGTGTATTGAGGCTCTATTTATACCCCTCATTGATTTTTAGCCATTTAGACTGGTTAGAAGGAAGTTGGAGCCGTTAGAGCTATCAATTCATCAATTAAAGTTAAAATGTAACAGTCTATCTTCCAGTAGTGTTAGAAACTGTGATTTTGGAACCACAATTCTAACATGTCAATCCGTAAATATTAATTATTTAATATTTACTAAGTTATTAGTGCCGTATTAAATTTTGATTAAGAAATTTTATCATTTAGTTAATTAATTTAAAGAAAAGGATTAAATTATAAAAGTTGGAAAAGAGGTTTGTTATTAATTTCTTTTAGTTAAATGGCCTAATTAATTAAGGTTGAAGGACTTATATTGCAAATAAGCCAAAATTTAATATAGTAGTCAGTTGATGCAATAATGGTTGTCAATTTTATAAGTTATTATACGTTAAAGGTTATTAAAATAATAATATTTAAAAGTGAAAAAAGAAAATATTAATAATAATAGGAAAAGATGGTGGTTTCTTCTTCATTTTGACTTGGTTCTTCACCGAAACCCCATTGTTGATAGTTAGAAGCTTCGGTCACTTATATATACCTCTTGCATGTAAGTGATATCTTGATGTTTTCTTCATGAATTTCATGTTTTTGTGTTAGTTGAGTTGAAATCTATCTTGTTTAGGGGTTAATTTGTAAGATTAGTTAAGTTTAGAAAGTATACTCTAATGTTTTTGAAGCCTTTTACTTTAAAGAATTATGTTTAGGTGCTTGAGGTTGACTTTGTTTTAATTTATAGAGTAGTTTGGTATAAATTTGGAAATTAGGGATTTAATTGAGTAATTTGTAAAATGAGAAGGATTTCATCATAAATTTAAGGATATTTGAGTTGCATATTAAGTGTTCGGCAATACGAGGTTTATGTATTAATTGTGGATTTTACTTAATATTAGGGATTAAATTGTATGGAATGTAAATGTTTGGGGCAAATGTATAAATATTGTAAATAAGAAATTAGATGTATTAAATTGAATAGAATGTGAAATTGAGGCTAATAAATAAAATAAATTATACTATAGATCAAGATCAAATTGATAATCGTGAAAAAGGGAAGGTTATGGATTAGTCCCTAAACTTTTTTTTTTTGCAGTTTGGCCTTGATAAGTTCGTACGGTTAAATTTTAATATAATTTAAATATTAAATTGCTTGTGGATTTAAAATTATTAATTGACTTGAAAATATTGAATTATGGTATGTGAATTGATTTAGGAAAGAAATTGTATTAAATGTTGCTAAATGATAAATATGTGAGCCGATGAACGTAAGATAAGATACGATTAGCATGCCAATACGTTATATCGTGTGCTGTACGGGATTGGTTGATGTTGAGATGATGATTATGAATTCATTCATGTTTATTGAATATATCGAAGTTTAGCATTTGTTGCGAACTATCGCGTTATATTGTAGTGTTTCAGGTGTGTTTCGGAGGCCAATGTAAAGCCTATGGGCTTGGCACTTGGTGCCTAGGTGTGTTCTCGATTGGTTAGCTCATTTGAGCGATTTGGTGTGTTTGGTTGGTTAACCGTGTATCTGAATCCATTACAACGTTCATAGAGTATAGTTAATGATATAACATATTTGATTGAATTAATTCACTCGTATATAAGTTTATGACTCACCTGTGATTTGGTTATGAATGACAGGACTGTGATTTATGACATTTCAATATTTATTCGGTAAGTTAATTGTTTAATCCGTGGAACTTTCTAAGCTTAAGTAAGCTTATTTGTGTTCTTTTTATTGCTTTCTTGTAGATTTGTTTTTGAGGCTTCGGGCAATCGAATTGACTTCAAGATTCACACTATCCGAAAATCTATTGATAGTTTTTCAATGCTCGTATTAGGTTATATGACATGTAATAGGTTAAATAAATTTATGAGGTTTTTTTGTGAAGTTAAACTTGAATGGTGCTTGTTGGTTTGATATATAATTATTTTTGGAATTTATTTGGTATATCTGGTATAAGTTTAATAAAAGTGTGAGATGACAATTTGATTTATAGATTGAAAGGGATGGTATTTTGGTACATATCGATATTAAAGATGTTTGAGTACTTTAAATGGAATTATTCTGGTTTGAAATGTTATTTTAGTTTGCATATCGAATTGTGGTGTCAATGAGGACACATTGGTTAGTCTTTTAGATGTTTGAATAGGTTATTTTATTTATCTATTGTAAAATAGGTGAATTTTGACATGAGTTAGAACTTTTAAAGATGAGGTTTTACCATTTTAAAAACAAGTATCGATACTTTGGTATTTAGTATCGATACTTGACCATTTGAACAATTTTCTAATTAAACGGAATGTTAATTTGGTATTGATTTTTTTATTTAAGGATCAATATTTTTTTATTATAAAATATCGATACCCTAAAATAATTATCGATACCATTGTTTTGCAAAGAAATCAATATTCGATTTTGGTATCGATTTTCAAAAAGGTATCGATTTGGTATTGATACCAACTACGAATTTTCATTTTGAACTTTAAACTTTAAATTTCTTTTAAGCAAGTCCTATTCCGAGCTTGAATATTAATTATCTTTAAATATGTATTGTTTAATAATGTGATTGTTAATTGTTGAATGTTAATGTAGCATCTCTTTACATGGATCAGGCGACCAGGCCGGGTAAGGGGTGTTACATAATATAATTGTTGTTTAATTATTATTTATTCTTTTTAATATATTAGTATGATTTTATCTAAAACATTATTTTTTAATTTTCAACAAAGTAATATTTTATTATGATTTTATTTAAAATTTATTATTTAAGTGTCAAATTAGTAATATAATGAATAAAAATAATTTATTTCATCCGTGGTCAATGTCTTCTTTTAATGGATTTACAGAGCATAGATAATTAATCATTAAACTCACTCTAGTAGATACATTAGGAAACAAATAATAATAATTTATTTCAATTAAAAAATTTCTTGTGCTATTATATATATATATATATATATATATTCTAGATTATAGATACAAATTATAAATGATAAAATGATATAGATTATAGACCATTTTATCAATAAAGGCTCATTTCCAACTTTATTTATGGAAATGGGTCATTTTTTTCATTATTTACTGGAATAGGCGGAAAACTTCAAAACCCGTCCATGTAGGAGCATTTTAGGGGAAATTCCAGTAAAACGCGTCCTTGAAGGAGCGATTTTGCCATGTCAGCACAAAACGCACTAATGTGGATGCTCTTTGCTGACGTGGCAAAATCGTTCCCTCATGAACGCATTTTAGCCCGTGTTTTTCTAGGGTTAGGGCTATTTGCATGTTTAGTGCCTAGGGTTTGTGGGTTTAGGGTTTTAAAGTTGTAGTGTTAGTGTTTTGTTAAAATAATTTAGGGTTCAAAATTTTAAAAAATAAATCAAGGTTTAGAGTTTTTTTAAATTAATTAAATTAGGTTCTAGGGTTTAAAATAAATTAATTAAATTAGGGATTAAAGGTTTTAAATAAATAAATTAAATTAGGTTTAGTTTTTTTAAATAATTTTGTGTTTAGATTTTAGGGTTTTTGCAAAAGGGTTTTGGTTAAAGTTTTAGAGGGGTTTATATTAACAAGAAGGATTTTGTTTTTTTTCTACAGTAGTTTCAAAAAAATTAATTTGAGAAGACGATTCTGAAAAGATAATGTCAAAAACGCTTCAAGTAGGATGCATTGTCAACAAAATTACTGAAAAAAGCTCTCATGTGTACGCTCTTTTTCTACAGTAGTTCCTGAAAAAATAATTGTGAAAAGACGGTTCTAAAAAAATAGTGTCAAAAACACTTCAAGCAGGATGCACTGTCAACAAAATTACTGAAAAAAGCTCCACGTGGATGCTCTTTTTCTACAGTAGTTCCTACTTGGCCTTAGGCTATAAATGAGTCAAATTTCATTCTCTTGTTGCATAAGTTACAGTAAGAAAAATTAGAGAGGCTAAGCAGAATAGACATTTAAGATGAGTAAACGTATTAATGCTGTTATTTACTATGATGGTGAGGTCCGTGACACTGAGAACGGCGTTATTTTTTTATCGGAGAACACAAAGTGACTGGTTTTTAACCAAAATATAGATTTGAGAGAACTTCGTAAAAGACTTAAGCACAAAATCTTCGAAACGACACTAATGAGAGTTTCATATTAAGTATTGATTTTATGCTTCGGTTGATTCCGTGACATATGACTCATTTGATATCAAAGGTGGTCGTAGCTTGGAGGCGATGGTGCAGACTCATCTCGCTAGTGAATCACCCTATCTTGAGTTATATGTACAATTTTCATCGCCAAATGAAGCATTTGCGATTTCAACATCTACTGCTGTTCGAGAGGAATACACGACCCCTACCCGACACTCCGTTAGTAGGAGGCAGAACACGAAAGCGCCTGTGCTTGGTGGCAATATGGAATACACAACTCCTGCATGACATTCGATTAGTGGATGGGATATGCACTTCGGTGGGTTGAAGTTCAATGCTGGAAATACGTACTGGGGAATGACATCAACATCTAGTGGTTGGCAATCCACATCTAATTGGGGACGTTACAAAATGTCCACAAGAAGGGATGATGTACTCCCTACGATGTCTCGAGGGACCTCGACGTTGGGGGACCTCGACCTCGACGTTGCGAATAATGGTGGGTTGGATGATGAGTCCGATATGGATCCACCTCGAGAGCCCGGCCTCGATAGTGCAGAAGTTGCATTATTTTCTAAACTGGAGCCTGTTCCAGTCGAACTTGAAGACGGTGAAGGGGGTTCAGATGAATAAGAAAAAGATCTGCAATTTAGAGCGTACTTGCCTCCAGCCCACATGTATAATGTCGATCTACCGGCAGATGATGTGTTAGAGTTTTCAGATCTACCACACAGAAGGCATGACCGTACAAGTTTGTTATTAGATTCGGATGAATTGGAAGTTGGTAAGGAATTTTCCAGTAAGGATAATTTTCTTGGTGCCTTGAAACAATATAGCATTATGAATGGGGTTAACTACCAAGTGGTTAAATCCAAATCCAAAAAGTTCAAGGCCAAGTGTGCAATACAAGACGGTACATGTTCATGGAAAATCATGGTTTCGGTTAGGAAAAAGATAGGCTTGTGGGAGATAAAAAAGTACAAAGGTCCACATCCATGTGTTTTCGGTACAGTATCACTGGGTGTTTAGGGTTTTTGAATAATACTATTATTACTTAATGTTGCATTATTTAACGTACTTCATTGACAGGTGTTTCACAATATCATCCTAAGATAGATTCAGATATGATAGCTAGCTTAATACTTCCGATTGTGAATGCGAATCCTAGGACTTCTGTGTCGGTCTTAATTGCCAAAATTCGTAGCCAATTGAGGTACACGCCCTTTTACCGCAAGGCTTGGATAGCTAAGCAGAAGGCATTCGAAAATATGCATAGTGAGTGGGATGCTTCATATAATGAGGTGTGGCAATGGTGTCAGGTGCTGAAGAGGTACGTCCCAAGTTGCATAACAGACATTGAAACGGGCTCTGCGTACTACAACGACCGCTTACTCGTGGATGCCAAGTGTTCAAGCGTCTGTTCTGGAGCTTTAAGCAATGCCGGGACACATTTGTGTACTACAAGCCATTGGTACAAATTGACGGTACCTTTATGTATGGTAGATATACCCATCGGCTATTGCTAGCTGTGGCATAGGATGACAATAGGAGAATCCTTCCAATTGCGTTTGCAATAACACCGGAGGAGTTTGGTGATGACTGAGATTTCTTTCTTTCTAGGTTAAGGAGGCATGTTCGCCTCCAACCTGATATCTGCGTTATATCGGATCGGAGCACTAGAATGCTAGCCATAATTGAGCGATAGGAAAGCCTATGGGATCACACACACCATCGGTATTGTTTAAGGCATATTACGTCCAACCACTACGGGCAATATCGGTCCACCACTGAACAACGACAAGTGACCAACATGGGTATTTAATCTCTATTAATATAATTTCGTTTGTAATATTCAATTTATTCTGAATGGAAGAGTGGTATGTAATTTTCGTTATCAACTTATATTGACAGGGTACGAGATCAATAAGGACTATTTTCATGAGATGTTGCGGTTAGTTAACGATCAAGGCGCAGACTACTTCTGTAACATACCTTTCGATCAGCGGATACAAGTATATGATGACGGCCTATGATATGGTCATATGACCTCAAACCTGACTGAATGCATAAATTTTGTTCTAAAAGGAACGCGTCATTTACCGATAAACTCGGTTGTGCGAGAGACATATTTTCATTTAGCGGTACTATTTTCAAAGCAAGCAGCGAGTTATGAAGGCCAAATACAGAGAGGCCATGTATGGTGCGGAAGGTATTGCAAACAATTAACAAGGCGAAGGCGCAAGCCAACACCATGCACATAGTGTGTCACAATCTCGACAACCTATGGTTTCGTGTGATGGAGTTCGACAGACCGAACCAAGGTATTACCGGCGGATAATATTGTGTACACCTAAGAAATAGGACTTGCGATTGTGGGACGCTTGATGCACTTAGTTATCCATGTGCTCATGCAATTGCATCTTGTCAGAATCTCCGTTTGGATCCTATGAGCTATGTCGACGAAATGCACAAAATAGAATATATGTACAATGTGTGGAGACACGTATTCCCACCATTTCTAGATGAACATAAGTGGTCGTCTGTATCGCTTGCTCCGTTAAATTATTACCAAATAGAGAATTGCGTCGCAAACCAAAAGGTCGATCTTGTTTAAGTAGAATACGTGATAATATGGATATTTGGGAAAGAACGAACCAACAAAAGTTGTGTGGATGGTGTAGGAACCCAAGTCATATAATTTGAGCATGTCCAAATCAAAATAGTTGATAATTCTTAAATGAAACTATGTTGCATTATTTCTATTGCTTTATTCAAAAGAATTTCTATTTTATTAAATAGGACAAAATATAAAAATAATTTCCTATTAAAATATTCAAAACAACTTTTATTTTATTAAATGAAACAATATAAAAATATTTTGTACAAATATATTTACAAAAATCAATGTATGTGCCGATCGAAATTAGTGCCACATGGGAGTGGTCGATGGTTACGCGCTGAATTCCTTCTTGGTTCAGCTTCCGGCGGGGGTTGTGGTTGCTCCGGCAAGGGTTGTGCCTATTGGAAGGATGGCCTACCTTGATAGAATAAAGAATGCGAAGGTGTTTGAATCACCCACGACGGAGATGTTGGAATCCCATAAGGTGATGGGGATTGGAAATGAGATGAGCTCTCCGACGGTGCCTCATATGATCCCTCCTACGACGATGGCCTATATATCGTCGGTTGAGTCGGAGTAATCGAAAAAAAAGATGCATCAGGCCATGCATTCCAACTTGGTATAGGACTAGGAAAAAGAAACATATAAAGGTTAGGATACGCACTTGACATAATCTGAAGGGGCTGTGGTTTGGGTGTCGTCGCTTGAGGCTTTGGGCCCAATAATTGTGTGGGTGCTGTTAATGAGCCCGTACCGTCATCCCTTCTCATTGGATTTAAAGGGCCCCGTAGTTCTTTTTCGACACGGATTTGATGACGTCTCTGCTCTTGTAAATATTGCTTGCTATGGATCCTAAACCATGGCATGTAATCCGGCGCGCATGCTAACTTTGGAATGATGATCGGTTCGCAAGTAGGTATATGATCATACTGATATTCCCAAATTTCGATATATTCCAAGAAAAATATTGGCTAATTCGTATTCGATTACTGTAAGTCGATTTTGTGCTCATCATCGAGCACCTCAAGTGTCACGAGAATCGGTTGTCAAAATCTAAATTACTGCAATACTCTATCCGTCTGATGTATCTCGACAGTAACATAGTTGACCAATGGGACCTTAACATACCAAATGTTCGGATTTTGGAAAAATTCATCCGAAATTAATGCCCCAATTACCGAATTCTCGTATGGTGTCCATTGAAACTATATGAATGTGATAAAAATATTAGTTATATACGTAATACTAAATATTAAATATAAAACGACTATGTTATGTATATATATTTTATTTAATATTTTCATGCGCTTCTAAACGTTGGTCTAATAGAAGTCGTATATCTTCAAGAACGGTAGGTATTCCAACATAACTCATCGAATGGTTTCACTTAATTAAATAAATTTTTAGCATAAAATTATATTTTAAATCTATGTAATAATTGTAAAATCTAATATAAATTTTACCTCGTTATGAGTGGGAATGTATATGGGTGGTTCACTCGAGGACGTAAAAATAGAAAGAGAAATTGAGCCCATAATTGTAGTAGTGATAGGCAACCTCCGATTTTGGCTTTATTTGGCAGTGTCGCCCCGCACATCTCCTGGTACAATGTTGCCAACATGGCAAACCCCCAACTAAGTTCGCCAGCTGCTCTAAGTTTAACGAGTTTCAACAGCCACCTCAGATATACGAGGTTTCGTGCCAAGTCCGACATCAGATAACCTCCAATGATCTCAAAGATATATGCCCGAGCATATCGTATTCTTTTTACTTCAGTCGATCATTCCCCGGCTCGAGAATGTGTCTCGTAACCAGCCCATCTTGATCCGGCCTCCGTAAATATTATCCGAAATCGCACCCAAAAGATCGTAGCATATGGCTCCCCAATCAGCAGATTGAACGGACCCCGTGTGTAACACCTCTTACTTGTATTCAACGCCGGAATAGGGTACGAGGCATTACCGGACATAAACACAAGCAAACATACATTTTTGAGTCATAAATTTCCATTCAAATTAAAACTTTTCATACACATTCATATCGTCCCTAAAACGAGCCTATGATGCCCTATACATGCTTTAGAGGTGTTCGAGACTAAACCGAGAACTTTAGAAAGTTTTACAACACTTAGAAAATTTTTCATGTTATAGGGCTCACGCGCCCATGTGGTCCAAGGGACACGCCATTGTGACCCTTAGACACGCCCGTACTACAAACCGTGTTCAAAATAGGGTGCTTTCTAACTTGTACCACATGGCCATGCCACACGCCCGTGTGCTAGGCCGTGTAGCACACACGGCTGAGACACACGCCTGTGTCTCTGCCCGTGTGCTTAATTCTAGACATTCTATTTTACAAAAATTAATGTGCAGGGGACACACGGCCAGATCACATGTCCATAGGGCAGACCGTGAGTCACACACGACCTAGACACACGCCCGTGTGGACAAAAACAAGGCTATTTTCCAAGCCATTTTGCCATCCTTACTTGCACACAACTACACAACATCACATGGTACAAATTCAAGCATATAAATGCAACCAAACAACTACAAACAAAACAATAACATATCATTCTTATACCATCATTTATCATGCTTAAAACATCATACTTAGCTTGTTAAAAACATACTAATTTCACATTCACAAGAGGGTATTAACATATGAATAAACTTATTATCAACATAAGCAATCATTCATGGCTATATATAAGATGAATCATTAACAATTACAAGCTTATAAATATGGCCAAATTAATAATGACACACATATCAAATTGGCCTAGTCCCTATCAACGGGCCTGCTCACACAAGCTGTTAGTCAAGACGTAGCTACGTGGTGTTGCTTACACAAGTTGTCAAGTATCCGCAACATATGCCGGTATACTCAGCCACTGGTAGGACGTACAAGACCAACACCCGGATCACATAGTCACATAACACATACTAACCCTAGTGACATGTCACTTGTATCCTACATTATTCCTAAGGTTCAAATGGGATTTCTTGCTTGTCGATTCGTCTTCGGACTCATTCGTAGAATTGTACTCATTCACAAAATCAAACATACAATTCATGTAATATTAAAGCATTTAAATACAATTAGTCTAAAGCTTATTTTTTTTAACGTACGAACTTACCTCGACATAGAAATGGCAAAAATGACCTAACAGTCAAATACTTGTTTTTCCCCGTTCTAATCTTGAATATTGTTTTTCTTGATATATAACATCACATTTAACTTATTTAATCATTATACTATTCAAATCACCCCAAAATCACATTATGGCAAAAATTATATTTTTACCCCTAAACTTTTGATATTTTACAATTTAGTCCCCAGGCTCGTAAAATGGTTTTCATTCAATTTCATTACACCCAAGCCTAGCCGAACCTATATCAAGCTCATAACAGCCCATATTTTTCATTTATTCACACTTTTGCTACTTATTTTACAACTTTTACAAACAAGTCCTTTTAGGCATTTTTACCGAAAATCATTTAGCAAAAGTTGTTTAACAAACAAAAAACATGCATTTTCCACCATCAAACATCAAAATACATACATGTTCAACATGGGTAAAATTTCAAATTGGTGGTAGAAATAGATAGATCATGTTACAAGGATTTCAAAAACATAAAAATCATTAAAAACGGGGCTAGAACGGACTTACAATCGAGCTTGAAAGTGGCAAAACCCTAGCCATGGTTTCCCCCTTGTAAAATTCAGCCATGAGGAAGAAAATGAAAAAATTTTGGCTTGATTTTTTCTTTTTAATTCATTTTAATAACCAAATTACTAAAATTCCCTTAATGAAAAACTTTAGAAACATACCAAACCATGTCCATTTTTGTCCAACAACTTAAAAAACGGTCTAATTACCATTTAAGGACCTCTAATTTAAAATCTCATAGCAATTAGACACCTTTAACACATAGAATTCAAGTTTTTCACTTTTTTGCAATTTAGTCCTTTTAACTAAATTGAGTGCCCAAACGTCAAAATTTTCGAACAAAATTTTCACGAAATCGTTCCTTAAAACTGTAGACCATAAAAATATAATAAAAATGCATTTTTCTTCGTCATATTTGTGGTCCTGAAACCACTGTTTCGACTAGACCCAAAATCGACTGTTACACCCTAAGTACGGACCCATCCACTGGCAATCCCATTTGTAATTGCACGTCCTCCAAAATGATGGTACACTCTCCACATGAAAGATGGAATGTGTGCGTCTCAGGTCTCCACCTCTCTATGAATGTGCTGATGAGTTTCGGGTCCAACTTGCACCCCCGCTTATATTGGCCACATGCCAAAAGCACGCTTCCCTCAAGTAATTTTCTATCAACGATGATGGAGAACCAAACATATTGCGAATATAACATTGTAATACCGATCTACATGCTGTTATAAAAATTATAAAATAAAATTAATTAAAATTACATAAATGAAAAATATTAAATAATATTCAAAATTAAAATTAACCCTTACCATTTTCATTTGTTCGACGGAATATGTTTATGATCGAAATGAATTAATTCCCGACCATTGCTAACACGATCAAATATTTATGAAATTATAAAAAATACTAATTTAGAAAAAATTTAAAGGAAATAATTAATTAAATAGAGCTTTGAAAAATTTAGGGAGAAATTTGAGAGCTTTTTTGAGAAATTTGGAAGAAATGTTGTGTGAGAAAAATAGGATGGGGTTTTTATAGTTTTTTTTTTTTTTACTGTTGGACTCCCTAACGGTTAAAATTTTAAATGACCGTTGGTAAAAACACGGGCTAAAACGCGTCCTTGAGGGAGCGATTTTGCCACATCAACAAAGCGCGTCCACGTCAACGCGTTTTGTGCTGACATGGCAAAATTGCTCCCTCAGGGACGCGTTTTGCTGGAATTTTCCCCTAAAACGCTCTTACGTTAACACATTTTGGAGTTTTCGGTCCATTTCGGTAAATAATAAAAAAAATAGCCCATTTCCATAAATAAAATTAAAAATGAGCCTTTATTAGTAAAATAGTCTAGATTATAGATTAAAATATATTAGAAGTGTCTAGAAATTGTATTCGAAACGTAATTGCAACCATACTTCATTTTTTACTAAATAAACAAAACAAAGCATTGAAACAACACATCGATGTGATGGTAAATACATATATATGTGGGTATATCATTATATTTACTTGATTTGATAAGTTAATATATATTAATTTAGTAAAAAATAACTGTGAAAATAAAATAGAATGTCGGTAATAACAATGTATCGCAAAGAACAGAGAAATAAAATAAAGAACATACAAATTTTTACGTGAAAACCCTTTCGAAAAAAATCACAGGCAGAAGAAAAGAAAATTCACTATGTCGAATTCGAATGATTACAAGAGGAATAGACTATGTTTATTTATAAGCTTGTAAAGCCATATTCTAATAGGAGTGTAGTAAGATTGAAACACCTTATTCTAATCAATATAAAATAGATGGAGTTTAATAAGGTTTAAAAATTTTATTCTAAAATAAAATAAAATAAGTAGTTTTATAGATTTTATTTTATTTTATCATTGTATTTTATTTAAATAAGTATTCGGTCACTTAATTTTAACAATAATTAAAAGATTAATTCTTTTTAGAAATTGATAATATTATTAGAAAAGTGTTTTTAATTTTTTATATTTTATATAAAATCAATAAAAGTAATTTAAATCCATTATAAACTAGAAAATCAAAAACTCATGTGATATTTGGATTTAAGGGATTATAATATTTCAAAACCTTATTTTACCCACTTACGAATTGGTTTTTAATTTCACTAGAGGTGCATGAGCAGTGAAAGCCAAAACAATTTTCTAGGAAATTTGGATAAAATTTTAATTTTTATAGTCTATATCTTTATAATTTGTAAAGGATTAAATTAAATTTTTATAATTTTAGGGGGGCCGAAGTGTAATTTTACCTTTATTAATTTAAATTTTTTAAAAAATTCTAAGAGTAGCAATTTTACATTTTAGGGGGCCCATGGACTACGTGTACATGAAATAGCGAAACAAAATATTAAATAAAGGTTAAATAGTCATAAGTTTTTGTACTCTTTATAAATTTAGAATTTAATTGCCTCGCCACACAAGTCGTTAGTCAAGACGTAGCTACGTGGTGTTGCTTACACAAGTTGTCAAGTATCCGCAACATATGCTGGTATACTCAGCCAATGGTAGGACGTACAAGACCAACACCCAGATCACATAGTCACATAACACATACTAACCCTAGTGACATGTCACTTGTATCCTACCTTATTCCTAAGGTTTAAATGGGATTTCTTGCTTGTCGATTTGTCTTCGGACTCATTCGTAGAATTGTACTCATTCACAAAATCAAACATACAATTCATGCAATATTAAAGCATTTAAATACAATTAGTCTAAAGCTTATTTTTTTTAACGTACGAACTTACCTCGACATAGAAATGGCAAAAATGACCTAACCGTCAAATACTTATTTTTCCCCGTTCTAATCTTGAATATTGTTTTTCTTGATATATAACATCACATTTAACTTATTTAATCATTATACTATTCAAATCACCCCAAAATCACATTATGGCAAAATTACATTTGTACCCTAAACTTTTGATATTTTACAATTTAGTCCCTGTGCTAGTAAAATGATTTTCATTCAATTTCATTACACCCAAGCCTAGCCGAACCTATATCAAGCTCATAAAAGCCCACATTTTTCATTTATTCACACTTTTACTACTCATTTTACAACTTTTACAAACAAGTCCTTTTAGGCATTTTTACCGAAAATCATTTAGCAAAAGTTGTTTAACAAACAAAAAGCATGCATTTTCCACCACCAAACATCAAAATACATACATGTTCAACATGGGTAAAATTTCAAATTGGTGGTAGAAATAGATAGATCATGTTATAAGGATTTCAAAAACATAAAAATCATTAGAAACGGGGCTAGAACGGACATACAATCGAGCTTGAAAGTGGCCAAACCCTAGCCATGGTTTCCCCCTTGTAAAATTCAGCCATGAGGAAGAAAATGAAAAAATTTTGGCTAGATTTTTGCTTTTTAATTCATTTTAATAACCAAATTACTAAAATTCCCTTAATGAAAAACTTTAGAAACATACCAAACTATGTCCATTTTTGTCCAACAACTTAAAAAATGGTCTAATTACCATTTAAGGACCTCTAATTTAAAATCTCATAGTAATTAGACACCTTTAACACATAGAATTCAAGTTTTTCACTTTTTTGCAATTTAGTCCTTTTAACTAAATTGAGTGCCCAAACGTCAAAATTTTCGAACAAAATTTTCACGAAATCATTCCTTAAAATTGTAGACCATAAAAATATAATAAAAATGCATTTTTCTTCGTCATATTTGTGGTCCCGAAACCATTGCTTCGACTAGACCCAAAATCATTGTTACACCCTAATATCGGACCCATCCACTGGCAATCCCATTTGTAATTGCACGTCCTCCAAAATGATGGTACACTCTCCATGAAAGATGGAATGTGTGCGTCTCAGTCTCCACCTCTCTATGAATGTGCTGATGAGTTTCGGGTCCAACTTGCACCCCCGCTTATATTGGCCACATGCCAAAAACCCGCTTCCCTCAAGTAATTTTCTATCAACGATGATGGAGAACCAAACATATTACGAATATAACATTGTAATACCCGATCTACATGCTGTTATAAAAAATTATAAAATAAAAATTAATTAAAATTACATAAATGAAAAATATTAAATAATATTCAAAAATTAAAATTAACCCTTACCATTTTCATTTGTTCGACGGAATATGTTTATGATCGAAATGAATTAATTCCCCGACCATTGCTAACACGATCAAATATTTTTGAAATTATAAAAAAATACTAATTTAGAAAAAATTTAAAGGAAATAATTAATTAAATAGAGCTTTGAAAAATTTAGGGAGAAATTTGAGAGCTTTTTGAGAAATTTGGAAGAAATGTCGTGTGAGAAAAATAGGATGGGGTTTTATAGTGTTTTTTTTTTTCGTTGGACCCCTAAGCATCAAAATTTTAAATGACCGTTGGTAAAAACACGGGCTAAAAGCGCGTCCTTGAGGGAGCAATTTTGCCACATCAACAAAGCGCCCACGTCAACGCTGTTTTGTCTTGACATGGCAAAATTGCTCCCTCGAGGGACGCTTTTCTTGAATTTTCCCTAAAACGCTCTTACGTGAACGCATTTTGGAGTTTTCGCCCATTTCGGTAAATAATAAAAAAATAGCCAATTTCCATAAATAAAATTAAAAATGAGCCTTTATTAGTAAAATAGTCTAGATTATAGATTAAAATATATTAGAAGTGTCTAGAAATTGTATTCGAAACGTAATTGCAACCATACTTCATTTTTACTAAATAAACAAAACAAAGCATTGAAACAACACATCGATGTGATGGTAAATACATATATATGTGGGTATATCATTATATTTACTTGATTTGATTAAGCTAATATATATTAATTTAGTAAAAATAATTGTGAAAATAAAATAGAATATCGGTAATGACAATGTATCGCAAAGAATGTAGAAATAAAATAAAGAACATACAAATTTTACGTGAAAACCCTTTCGAAAAATCACGAAAGAAGAAAAGAAAATTCACTATGTCGAATTCGAATGATTACAAGAGAATAGACTATATTTATTTATAAACTTGTAAAGCCATATTCTAATAAGTGTAGTAAGATTGAAACACCTTATTCTAATCAATATAAAATAGATGGAGTTTAATAAGGTTTAAAAATTTTATTCTAAAATAAAATAAAATAAGTGTAGTATTTTATTTTATCAACATATTTTATTTAAATAAGTATTCGGTCACTTAATTTTAACAATAATTAAAAGATTAATTCTTTTTAGAAATTGATAATATTATTAGAAAAGTGTTTTTAATTTTTTATATTTTATATAAAATCAATAAAAGTAATTTAAATCCATTATAAACTAGAAAATCAAAAACTCATGTGATATTTGGATTTAAGGGATTATAATATTTCAAAACCTTATTTTTACCCACTTCTGAATTGGTTTTTAATTTCACTAGCGGTGCATGAACAGGGGCGAAGCCAAAACAATTTTCTAGGAGGGGCTGGATAAAATTTTAATTTTTTATAGTCTATATCTTTATAATTTGTAAAGGATTAAATTAAATTTTTATAATTTTAGGGGGGACCGAAGTGCAATTTTATCTTTATTAATTTAAAATTTTTAAAAATTCTAAGGTAGAATTTACATTTTAGGAAAAGTGCATGAAATAGCGAAACAAAATATTAAATAAAGGTTAAATAGTCATAAGTTTTGTACTCTTTATAAATTTAGAATTTAATTTCTGTACTTTTATTTTTGGAACTTAGTACTTATATTTTTTTTTCTTATTTTGAAATTTAGATCCAACATTTAATGTGATTAAGATTATTTTGTTAAATGAAAAGTTCATTTTCAACGTAATTTTTAGTTATTAACTGTTACCAAGTGAATATTTAATTCAAAATTTAAAAATGTCACACTAACAAATTTAATAAAAAGTTAATAATGTTAATAATTGAATCTTAATGTTGAAATCTAAAAAGTGAAGGGACTAAATATGAAAAAAGCATTAAATAAAATAGCCAAACAAAATACGTCGACAGCAGGGTTCGAACCTGCGCGGGCGTAGCCCAACAGATTTCAAGTCTGTCTCCTTAACCACTCGGACATATCGACTTAGACATTATGTAATTATGCTTAAACATATATAAATACAATAATAACTACCATCACAATAGAATTAAAACTGTTACCAGCTTCCTTCAAAAATAAAAATTGTAACCAGCTTAGTGGATTTTGAGGCAAGTAGTACTTACAAATTATCGGATCTAATGATATTACCACTACTGTCATGCTTTCACCACTTTAATGGACTCATGGTTGGCTTTCAAATATATTATGCCCAGATTTAAATCGAACCCAGGAGAAGGTTACGCTACTGTAATTAATTTGATTTGGGTGTCTCATTTTGAACCTAATTGAGCTAAAAAATAGACCCATCCGACCTAACAACAAACTCCATGGCTCATTAGTAAAGCTTAACTGATCTGAGCTTCACTTTTCTGTTATTTTTCGGTTGCCTTCCCTACTTGCCGTCCCTGCTGCTGGGAAACCACTGCCGGGGTTTTCACTTCAAAGGTACCAGTTTTTCAATTTTCCCCTTTTTCTAAATAATCTACTTTTTTTTTTAGCCTAACTAGTTTCCCTAAGCACAATCCAATTTCTTTCAATTTATTTATTTTTTAGGAATTTTCTTTTCTTTATATATATATATATGAAATGTGAATTTTCTGCAATAGTCTTCTATTATTTTGATTTTGAGAACATTGATTTTTACGGTTTTTTCTCTTCTTCTGAAGAATCAGAAACGAAGAACGTTGAAGAAATAAAAATGGAGGCGAATCGGACGAACACGGTAGAAGAGGAAGCAAATTGTTCAATCCCAAGGGGTGGCCCCATTTATATTTCCAATCTCATTAGTCCTCTCACCAGCGTGCCTGAGTTTCAAAACTCAGTTCTTCGACAACTCCAGGTTGTATATTCTTTTATTATCACAATATCCCTTGTAATATCATATCTTTCACAGTACTCTGCAATGGTTTTTTTTTTGGTCTTTGATATTCTGTTTTTGCCATGATTTCTTGTGTTATTTATAGGAATTAGAGGCTGAATTGGATTCACCTCAACTTGCTGAGTCTGAGGATATTTGGTTAGTATCACCCCATCTTCATTTCTACTTTTTGTTTAGTCTCTTTCAAAACAATGTATTCTCATTGCATCTCTCCTATTTTAAAGTTATTCGGACTCGGGTTCGAGTGTCAGGCACATAAGTGTATATTCAAGTTTTTGTCATGTATTTGAAGGGTTCTTGGAGGTTGATATCCCATACCAATACCTAGATATGTGTTGGACACAAGTACCTTAAGAAAAATGAAAAGTCAGTAGCACAGGCATATCGTATGATTTTGATTCATTTTTACTATTAATTCTACGGTTTACAGTGTTGACGACCTTAAAATTCTCAAGGAGGAAGAGTTAGTAGAAATGGCAATCAAGGAAGCTTTTAAGGTATTTGCTGATATTATCATAAAGGATAGTATCAAGCTACTAATAAAGTTAGAATTGCTCTAGTTTTTAGTTTGTTTATTTAATTTATTTATGGATTATATTGTAGGAGGATGAGCATGTTGAAAATGCTTCTGAAGGTTTAGAAAACGGCTCAAATTCAGGGTGAGCTATATGCATATTTCTTGTTTATTGTCTTGTCCTTTTCGGTTGATCTAAAATACAACTTATATTTGAAAATGCTTTTAGATTTCTTCTAATATATTTTCCGGATTTTGGGATTTATTTTCACTTCTTTATCCTTGAGTAAGCACAATTACCTTTTTGGCTGGTAGTTAATGTTATGTCTTAATTTCTTGGCTTTAGATAGGGATCTTCAAGTTTTTCAGAGCAATACCAATTCATTTTCAGCTTTTGTTTCACTCACTTGTACCATTTGTACTGCAGTTATCATACAAGATCCAGAAAGGAACTTGCAGTAGTGAATGCTTCAACTTCAATCGAGCCCTCAAATGGGTGTCCTAGTACCGATTTAGATGGAGCTGCGACAGATAGGAAGAATGGCACAAAGAAGCAAAAGAGAAGGAGAATGAACGACCGTCATATTGAAGTATGATACTGGTTGTACTGAATTTCTTTTACTTTTAAGTACTATAATCTAATCTTAGTGAGTATAATAGTTTAGTATGCTAGCCTTATTTCGTTCAAACTTGACGATTTTGCCTTTTAAACTGTTTGTTTTCCTGCAAAAGTTTTAGTGTTTTCTTGGCAAGTATATTCTTTTAATCGGATTGCCTATTTTATTTAATGGTCTAAAACAAAAATCACAGCTCACAAACATATCTCGTAATCTTGTTATATTCCTTCTTTAACAAAGTTTTCACCATTGCATTTCTAGGATACATATATCAAAAAGGTTGACGAACTTGCAAAGATTAAACAAAAGCAGGATGAAGACAAAGCAACAGCAAAGCTACATGCTTTGAAGTTTGTATTGAGATCTGTCTGTGGTATTCTCTAACTGATAAACCTTTTCCTGATCATTGCTGACTTTTGTCTATAAACTTGGTTCAGTGCCATCTCCAAGATCTCTGAAGGTTCCATTCCATCGTCTGATAAAATTGAAAGGATGAAATCTCTCCGGTTTACGAGTTCTAGTGGAAAGGTTCGCCAAAGGTTCCTTTGTCTATTTATTGTAGATGATCTTTTCAAATTCATTTTGCTAAAATCTGAAGTCTCTGATTAAACAAATTTGTGGATGAACTTATAAATGTGGTGTTCAAATTTGGTGCATTTATATTATTATTATATCCTATATTGCTCAGATTCTTCACTTTGCTTGAAATACATAGCTCAGACAAATATTTGTACAATGGTGTGGGGTATGACCTTCCAAGAATCCTCCAAATGCATGGAGAAACTTGGAAAAATTGAACATACCCTGCTGGACATATTCTCGTATCCCATGTTTACACCCAAGCTTGAGTAATATAGCTTATAAACTTTGTTGGTCAAAATATGTCGTCAATCCCTGAACTTTGGAAAAGTTTGAGATTTAATCCCTCTACATAAAAAGTTAAAAGTTAAGACTTCTTACTTTTTTGTGTTAAAAATTGTAGTCCAACCATTGACACCATTAGTTTTTTTTTTTTTTGGGTCAAAATTTGCATACTATCAGATATGCTTTACTTAGTTCATAATGATGCTTCTAAAATTGGTATGATAGCATGGATATATTGATGGTAAATTTTGATAGAAAATATTAATGATATCAATGATTGGACTAGGGTTTTTAAATTGAAAAAGTAAAGATTTAATTTTTAACTTTTTAAATACATGGACTAAATCTCAAATTTCATTCGAGTATAGGGGCTGGCAGCATAATTTGACATACTTTGTTACATAAAGCAATGAATTTGAATTGATAATAAATTCATCTGGTGTCCTAATTCAAGCCTTTGGATCCCTTTGGATGCCTTCCCGTACAGTTTGAATTAAATTTATTTCTATCTGATCCTTAAAAGATAAGACTAGAATGGCAACCTGTAAGAGGTTCCAAGGCAGTCAAATTTAGGACTGAAGTGTTCTTTCTTCCATTTCTTTCTATGAATGACAGGCGAAGTCGGCAGATGTCAAGGAGCACATACCAGTGTTATACCCTGAAACTATTCTATGTGTTGAGGTCTACCATAACATACGAAAATGGTCAAAGGTATGGTGCTCTCAGTTCTAAATCACATAGCAGTTCATATTCGATTTTTGTTTTTCTTTTATGTTTGTTACAAGTTATGATCAATCGGATCATAAACTTCTACTGGTTTGTTTCTGATGGTAATGGTGTATGTAAGAGCTATCGAAAGTTGAACTCGCTTAGTTCATATAATGTTACTGACACTTGACTTTCACGATATTATTTCACCATTCATTCCTTTGTCTGATCCTTCTGCTGGTATTGACATGTTGAATTGTTGTAGGTCCAAGAGTTCTTGGTTCTTGGCCATCAAACCTTAACCGAACTTAAGGACAAGATATGTTGCTTGACTGACCAAGTGATGCAGAAGGCTGGCCGTTATGATCCTTCTGGATATTTCCTTATAGAAGTAAGAAACCTAATTTTCTCACCACTTCATCTGTGTGCTGAAACCTTTTTTGTTAATCTATATTGCTCCAACACTCAATCCCTTTTTATCCATGTCTGGCACATATCCGGGCATGCGTATGTGGGTATGACCGTCCACATACATGTAAAAATTTGGAATAAGTTGAAGATACCCCTGTCAAGTGCACCTAAATTTGGCAGTCACAGCCAAGCCCAAGTACTATAGATTTCAACTATAGCATCCGATTGATTGTTATGTTTCTGCAGGATATATTTTTTAATGACTTGAGAGATCCCTGTGCTGTAGATTACAGTGAGCCTATTTTTGATTGGCTTAGAAACTCTCCAGATGATGCCATGAGAAAATGGGAAAGCATCATAACTGGTGAGTTGCAACAAAAGCAAAGATCGGTTTTAGGCAGTGTGACACCTTCAAGATTGCCTCACTTCAAAGCCGCGGACATGCACAAGACTCGGTTTTGTGACTTTAGGTTTCAACTTGGTGCCAGATATCTCTATTGTCATCAGGTGCGGCATTTTTTCCCATTCCCTACTTCCATTAACTCAAAGTGTATGCATTCATCTTGTGAATTCAAAACTCTAAATTGGATTATCGCGTACCCAATGATTTGCTGGGACTTGAAATGTATAGTTATAATCAATCTTTAGCCTATTTTTGTTCGATGAAGGGTGACTGCAAGCACACAATCGTGATTAGGGACATGAGGTCGATTAATCCAGATGATGTACAAAACCGAGCAGCTTATCCAATTATGATCTTTCAACTAAAACCCCGAGTTCAGAAATGCAGTGTTTGTAAAATTACGAGAGCCTCGAAGGTAACCTTAGATGATAAGTGGGCAAGGGAGAACCCTTGTTATTTCTGTGATTATTGCTATTCTCTTCTTCATTCAAAGGACGAGTCCCCTCTATATGGTGAATTTTCTGTATTTGATTACTTACATGAGTAGATGCTAAATGTTCATTCTAAGGATTCTTCTATTAATTCATTGGTGGAATGAATACCCAGAACCAAGTAAATTCGCTTCGCGTCTTTCGGTTCAAATTTGATAATTCTGTATGCATGAACATGATATAAACTATTAAACATGGCAAGATGTGCCCCCATTATTTGAAAGGAATATCGAAATAGAGAAAACATCCAATCTCGTAACAGAAAAGGACATAACCTGGAGAAATCCGGACATGAACAATTCCGTCTGATATAGGGTTTCAACAGAGTTTATCAAAATTTATTTACATAGAAATAAGTAATACGATACGAGAAAATGTACAAACACCATCCCACTCCTTCCTTACCAACTCAACTCCAATAGTTTTGTGATCCAATCTCCAGTAATATCAATCCGCTGTTGATGCAAGGAAAGCTCGGATCCGTTGTAACAGTTCAGCCTTCACGGAATCGGGAACTGATGCTGCAGAACAAAAACGGCAACAGAAATGATGCTCCCAAGTCGAAAAAAATTAAGCATGACAGGCAATCATAAGAGAAAAACATGACAATTGAAATGTAGTAAAATCCATCACACCTATCATAAATAAATGGGAAATGGATTAGAGTCTATGCTTTTTCTCGTATACGATTATTGTCCATGAATTTGTCCGCCTTCTTCTCTCTCATATTGAATTACAAATCAACTTGAATGCCTGATCAAAAGCATCTTCCCACCCTGTTTTACTTGGAAACATGTATTTTTAATTTTTTTAAGCTTTTCTATGTATTCAGAAGGACCTTCTTCGCAGGGCATAACTGTATACCCATACCCGGATATGCATTTGACTTGTATCAGACAAGGATTCAATAAAAATAAAACGTCAGATTTACTTGGTTCACACCCATCCTAAACTCTTTTACTCTCCATTCTCAATATTATTGACTTCAACATGACCAAAATCGAAACCTTATGCTTAGTTTGCAAATGCAATGCACCATTTTCCAAAATGAAAAACAAATACAACATTGTAAGTAGCAGATTCCTTCAATATCTATGTTGATACAAGTGTCAACAAGGAAGGAGATAAGGAGTAGAAGGCAAAGAGGGCCGGTTCACCTAAATAGGTGGAAAGCCATAAAAAAAAGAGGAGGTAAGGTAAGGAGGAAGGTAGGGAAGCAAAAATTGCAGAGTTAGTAAGTGTTTAGGGTTGCTAAAAGGCTCAAAGGATTGATCCCTTCTTCCTCGCTCTACAGGGTATATATAAGGAAAGAGGTCTCATGCTCAATGAGGCCACATCACTGGCAAATACGGGACATGGTGATTGTGCTGTCGGCCAGGTGGTGAGGCCATTATACATATATAGGTTGTCGTCGGGTGTGGTGTGGCTTTGACACAGTACAAGTTGTGATGCCTAGTGGTCCCTTGGTAGTCCCCCCCTGGAGATGAGCACATACCCGCCAAAAGCAAGTGGCTTGGAGGATTGTCCGAACACTCAAGTGGAGAATATGCCAAGTGATGTAGGCTCAGAGGTAAGCAGAGGGCCGTCCATGGATATCCCTTAGGTGTCTTCTCATGGTGCCTCATGTCGCGTCGAGTAGGGGTATAACAATCTACTCTCTCAAAGCTTTTTAAGGTGAGATTGAGAACAAACAGAAAGGGTGAAATGAAAACAAACCAAAATTGTTTGGATTCAAGATGTGAGTGTCAAGACACGGATATGTTTACTTTTTTCTAAGCTTGAGTATACCCAATCTTAACCAACACTCAGGGCACATAATCATATTCAACATAAATATACTCAAAATTTGTTCTTCTCATGTTTGTGTGTCAAAGAGAGAAAGTGAAGGTTGTAGTTATACTCACCTCTGCCTTTTGGGCTGATTACATGAACTAGATCATCCACTGTAACATTGTTCCTTCCTTTCTTCCTTGTAAATGCCCTTGAGCCAAATATTATATATGCATAAACTATGTTAAAATAGGGAGTTTTTAGAGTACCTAAGAACAAAAACAAATAGTGGAATGCAAACAAATATATGTTACTCAGATTTAAGTGTGACCGAATTACTCAGACTTGAGTACAGGTATCGGACATGGATGTGTTCAAATTTTTTCAAGTATTTTCATTTATGTTGGAGAGTCTTAAGAAGGTCATAGGCCAATACTGCTATGGGTTGGACTTCGATACTTCAAAAAGGAAAAAGGATTGAGAGTAACATCGGATATGATTACAGGATATGAGAATGTATCTAGTATGGATGTGTTAAATATTTGAGTGTAACCATGTATGACTATATTCAACATTACAAGATGGAGTGAAAATATTTTTGCAAAAATATATATTTAAAATAACAAAATATGTAAATATGTAAATATTGGAGGTTAAATTTGTTGAATTTTCTAAATGTAGGATTAAAATAACAAAATAAATAAGGTTGAGAGTTAAATTTATTATTATATTAATAAAAGAATCAAATCAATATTCTGTTAGACGATAGAGTGAGTAAATTAATAAAAAAATTAGATGACCAAAATAGAAATGCATTAATAATTAAGTGACTATCCGAATAGTTTACCCATAACATTATCCCAATAGCAGCAATGATAATAATTCATAAAAGTAATTATAAATAAATCAAAGGAAAAACCTGCAAAGTGCTTTCATCTCGTCAATCCAACCACATTCAAGAAGCCTTTCCCTCAGAAGCTCCTTCAGCCGTTCTTTTTCTCCGCTCTGAATCAACTGCATTGCAGATTTCTTTCTGATTCTTATTTTACAATTTATTTTTAAAATTCATAAAAATGCAGCATCAATTACAGAAATAATATGTACATAATAAAAAAAAAATAAGCAACCCGAAAACCTTGATATTGATTTCTTGAAGAGAAGGATTTTGATGTTGTTGATCCTTGTTTGTAGTTGGTGGTGGTGGTGGTGGTGGTGGACGACTCATCGAAGACCTCCTTTTTTATTTCAAAAGGAAATTAAATTACTAATTAAAATGCAAGTATTTATAGTCGATGAAGTTAAAATTGAAAGAAAAGAAAGAAAAAAAAGGAAAAATGGAGGATTAAGGAATACTTGATCACCAATTTGTGAGAGTGAGACATTTCCTTGCAGGGAGATTACAATTCTGAGATTTGAGTCGACGAGAAGAATGCGGCGGCGTGCCTACGCTTGGCTTCTTCAACAGCCAGCTGAGTCGGGCGAAGCGAGTTACTAAGTGAAGTACTACAATTAGAGTTGGCAACTGAGTTCTCCTTTCCCAGGTTTTCAACCACATTTGGATACGGATTCTAAAAAAAATATCTCAAGGTTTTAGACAAAAGGCTCAATATATTATTTGGTATTTAAATTTAAATTTAATATTTAATTTAGTATCTAAATTCAACGGCATCATATAGCTTAATAAATGATTAACAAATATGTTTTAATAGAAAATATAAGTAATTAATTAGGACAAAAAACTTAAATACTAAAATATTGAAATCAAAGTAAAATACTTAAATAAGATAAAAGAACTTAAATATCAATTTTTTATTAAAAAAACCTCAAAAAGTGAATATTCAAACCAAACTAAGGTACCAAATTAAATATTGAAGTCAAATTTAAGTAAATTAAAATTAATTCTTCAAATTCAAGTACCAAAAACATATTAACCCTTCTTTAGAACATGTAAAATTTATTCTTCAAATAAATAAATAAATAAGTAAAAAGTAAAAGGGTGAAATACACAAATAGTGACTAAACTAAAACTACAATTACAGTTATATTATAGTCATCCACGTTATCAAACTTGTCCATTAATTTCCATTAGGTGAAGTTAGAAATTTTGTTTAGAAGGGTTGAAATAAGATTATAAATTTTGGAAGGCTCAAAATTAAAATTTTGTATTAAGAATGCTTAAATTATTATTTTTAAAAGATTAAATTATAAATTTTTCATTTAATCAAAAGTTAAAACAACTAAATTAACTTCTTCTTTTTTAAAAAATTTTGAGGAAGGGCTATAAAGGAAATTTTCCATTAAGCCAGGGGGTTGGCCAAGTCCCATTTACTTCCTTGAAGTTGGATGTTAATTTAAAGAGTTTCAGCTTATTTTTGCTTTTTTAAGATTTTGTTTGTTAGCTTTAACTATTTTTTAATTTTTTTATTGAAATTTTATCTCAAGTTTTTTAGATAAATTCTTTAAAGGTTAATATATCATTTGGTACCTGAGTTTGGTCTTAATGTTAGTTTTGTATCTAAGTTTTTTTTGTCCCAATTTGGCACTTTATTCAAATTCTATGACTAAATTCAATTTCAATGTTCAATTTGGTACCCAGATTAAAATAAATATTTGACACGTGTGCTCTAGTAAAAAATATAGGGATTTAATTGGGAAAAGAAAAACTTAAGTACCAAATTAAACATTGAAGCTAAACTCAAGTACTTAACTAAGACAAATAAAAAATAAAAAAATTTAAGCCTCAAATTGAAAAACTTAGATACCAAAGTAATTATTGAAGCCAAACTAAAGTACCAAATAGAATACTGAAACCTAATTTAAGTATCAAATAATATATTAACCCTTCTTTAGAACATGAGAAATTTGTTGGGTAAACTACATTATCGGCCACCGAACTATGATTTTTTTTTCTTTTTTTTTATCACCCAACAATAAAAAATTATAAAACAATCACACGAGTATTAGAAAATTTCTTTTTTAGTCACCAAATTATGAGAAGTCATAAATAGTCGCTCAACTATTTAATTTTATCCTATTTGGTCACCCAACTAACTTGGATTTTGGGTATTTTCATTTTAGGTTAGTCAATGGATGACTAAAAAGATAAAATTAAATAATTAGATGATTATTTTGTAATTTTCCATAATTAAGTGACAAAAAAAGAAATTTACTAATAGTTGATGAATATTTTATAACTTTTCATAAAACAAAATACTGTAGTTTATTCAAATTTATTCTTTGAACAAATAAATAAGAGGTAGAATTTCAAAAGATGAACTACACATAATCACTAATAATGTAACGAATATTAAGATTACATTTTAATAATTTTTCATTAATAAGGTTGCATTTTTAATTTTAAAGAGTTCCTTCCTCGGTTTTGAAACTCAAGGTTTAGGGTTGAAGTATGAAAATCAAGATTCTCGAATTTACATGTGAATCACAATGCGAGATTTCCCTCGAAACAAAATCCAAATACAAACTGACCAGGTCATGTCCGCCAAGCTATAATAAATTTGTCAAACATCTCAAGCACTAGAAAATTTGAATTTCCGACGAAAGGTTGGTTGATTTTCTCGAGTAGAGACGTCGGCGGCGATTGAAATCGGATTTAATTGTTGGTTGTTTTGTTGACTAGTAGAGACGTCGGCAGAGGGTGAGACCATCGCCGACGGAAAGCAACGACTATTGAACTCGAGGATCGGCGACAATTAAGGTATTGAATTCGATCACCGAGTTTCTAAACTTCTTGATGAGACCCTCTTTCTCCGATTCTGCAACTGATCCATACCATAAAGTGTTGTCGTAAGCTATAATACCTCCGATCTTCACTAGTTTCAGCGTCAGCTCTTATAGGCGTCCACAAATATGAAGTCGAAGCTTCCTTCCAAATTTTGAAAATACAAATCTTCACTGAGTGGTCCCAGTTTTTCTTTTTTTTTTTTCTGAAAAGTAATTAAGTTGATGCATATATGGATTATATCCTCAATTCTCTTAAGATAATAAAATGGTAAATTTTGTGTTCTGCTCCCCCAAAACTTGTTGTCATATAAAATATTCAAAATACTTACATTATATGAAGGAGATGATGTAAAACTAAGAAAGCATCTGAAGGGATGAATTTAATCTAATCTGATCCTGTCTCGTATGCTTCTTTGTCTGGATTTATTGCTATTACCTGCCAAAACACATTCACTTCAATCTCAAATAATATTGAAAATCATGTGATATGATGTTACCTTGCCATCCTCAGGCAATGCAAGAAGGAGTAGCCGGTGAATAGTGCAATTTCCACTGTTTTCTTGGCATTCATTATCTTCAACAGCATCCATAGAAACTGTGCTTCATCAACACCCACATTCATGACGCTCCCATATTTAATTTAAGAAATAAGGAGTTTATAAGCTTACAAATCTTTGTACTTGAGAGCGCTGGTGCTCTTTGGGATAGGCACTTGTTTCCAGGATGTACTGCAATTCTAGTAAGATTATAAATCTATAGTGGAGCGAGACAGATGATAGAATAAAATGTGTCAATTGAGGAATGATATATAATAAATTTAGTAATCTAACATAAATATATCAAATATTAGTATGGATGTGAATGCGAATGTTAAAAGAAAAGAATGAGATGAGATACCTGTAGAAGGGCATCGTTCCTAAGGATGGTTCCAATCAGCCATGATCTACAATCCTTACCAATATATGCCTTCCACTACCCTTCTTTCCGAAATATTACACACACCAAATCATTCCTATCTCATTTCATTTTATACTAAGAAAAGTATACTCATCAACTCACGTTAAATTATATAAATAATGACCCCCCCAAAAAAAAAAAAGAAAAACACTGAAAAGAAATTAAAAAAATAGTAAAATTTACTACAAATATGGAAAAATGTTTCTGAATATCCGAATATAAAGTGTCCCCCACCCACTCCAATCCAGGAATTTTCGCCTCTCTTTTATTTATTTTTTTATTTTATTTTGGTTATGCCAAAATAAGAAGAAAAAAAAGGATTTATGTGAGTCGGGCGAAGCGAGTTACTAAGTGAAGTACTACAATTAGAGTTGGCAACTGAGTTCTCCTTTCCCAGGTTTTCAACTACATTTGGATACGGATTCTAAAAAAATATCTCAAGGTTTTAGACAAATTGTTTAAAAGGCTTAATATATTATTTGGTATTTAAATTTAAATTTAATATTCAATTTAGTATCTAAATTCAACGGCATCATATAGCTTAATAAATGTTTAACAAATGTGTTTTAATAGAAAAATATAAGTAATTAATTAGGACAAAAAACTTAAATACTAAAGTATTGAAATCAAACTAAAATACTTAAATAAGATAAAAGAACTTAAATATCAATTTTTTATTAAAAAAACCTCAAAAAGTGAATATTCAAACCAAACTAAGGTACCAAATTAAATATTAAAGTCAAATTTAAGTAAATTAAAATTAATTCTTCAAATTCAAGTACCAAAAACATATTAACCCTTCTTTAGAACATGTAAAATTTATTCTTCAAATAAATAAATAAATAAGTAAAAAGTAAAAGGGTGAAATACACAAATAGTGACTAAACTAAAACTACAATTACAGTTATATTATAGTCATCCACGTTATCAAACTTGTCCATTAATTTCCATTAGGTGAAGTTAGAAATTTTGTTTAGAAGGGTTGAAATAAGATTATAAATTTTGGAAGGCTCAAAATTAAAATTTTTGTATTAAGAATGCTTAAATTATTAATTTTTGAAAAATATTAAATTATAAATTTTCATTTAATCAAAAGTTAAAAACAACTAAATTAACTTCTTCTTTTTTTTTAAAAATTTTGAGGAAGGGCTACAAAGGAAATTTTCCATTAAGCCAGGGGGTTGGCCAAGTCCCATTTACTTCCTTGAAGTTGGATGTTAATTTAAAGAGTTTCAGCTTATTTTTGCTTTTTTAAGATTTTGTTTGTTAGCTTTAACTATTTTTTAATTTTTTATTGAAATTTTATCTCAAGTTTTTAGATAAATTCTTTAAAGGTTAATATATCATTTGGTACCGAGTTTGGTCTTAATGTTAGTTTTGTACCTAAGTTTTTTGTCCCAATTTGGCACTTTATTCAAATTCTATGACTAAATTCAATTTCAATGTTCAATTTGGTACCCAGATCAAAATAAATATTTGACACGTGTGCTCTAGTAAAAAATATAGGGATTTAATTGGGAAAAGAAAAACTTAAGTACCAAATTAAACATTGAAGCTAAACTCAAGTACTTAACTACGACAAATAAAAAATAAAAAAATTTAAGCCTCAAATTGAAAAACTCAGATACCAAAATAATTATTGAAGCCAAACTAAAGTACCAAATAGAATACTGAAACCTAATTTAAGTATCAAATAATATATTAACCCTTCTTTAGAACATGAGAAATTTGTTGGGTAAACTACATTATCGGTCACCGAACTATGATTTTTTTTCTTTTTTTTTTTATCACCCAACAATAAAAAATTATAAAACAATCACCCGAGTATTAGAAAATTTCTTTTTTAGTCACCAAATTATGAGAAGTCATAAATAGTCGCTCAAATATTTAATTTTATCCTATTTGGTCACCCAGCTAACTTGGATTTTTGGGTATTTTCATTTTTAGGTTAGTCAATGGATGACTAAAAAGATAAAATTAAATAATTAGATGATTATTTTGTAATTTTTATAATTAAGTGACAAAAAAATTTACTAATAGTTAGATGAATATTTTATAACTTTTCATAAAATAAAATACTGTAGTTTATTCAAATTTATTCTTTGAACAAATAAATAAGAGGTAGAATTTCAAAGATGAACTACACATAATCACTAATAATGTAACCAATATTAAGATTACATTTTAATAATTTTTCATTAATAACGTTGCATTTTAATTTTAAAGAGTTCCTTCCTCGGTTTTGAAACTCAAGGTTTAGGGTTGAAGTATGAAAATCAAGATTCTCGAATTTACATGTGAATCACAATGCGAGATTTCCCTCGAAACAAAATCCAAATGCAAACTGACAAGGTCATGTCCGCCAAGCTATAATAAATTTGTCAAACATTATTCAACCTAATTCTAGCATCTATATACATAAACTCTCAAGCACTAGAAAATTTGAATTTCCGACGAAAGGTTGGTTGATTTTCTCGAGTAGAGACGTCGGCGGCGATTGAAATCGGATTTAATTGTTGGTTGTTTTGTTGACTAGTAGAGACGTCGGCAGAGGGTGAGACCATCGCCGACGGAAAGCAGCGACTATTGAACTCGAGGATCGGCGACAATTAAGGTATTGAATTCGATCACCGAGTTTCTAAACTTCTTGATGAGACCCTCTTTCTCCGATTCTGCAACTGATCCATACCATAAAGTGTTGTCGTAAGCTATAATACCTCCGATCTTCACTAGTTTCAGCGTCAGCTCTTATAGGCGTCCACAAATATGAAGTCGAAGCTTCCTTCCAAATTTTGAAAATACAAATCTTCACTGAGTGGTCCCAGTTTTTCTTTTTTTTTTTTTCTGAAAAGTAATTAAGTTGATGCATATATGGATTATATCCTCAATTCTCTTAAGATAATAAAATGGTAAATTTTGTGTTCTGCTCCCCAAAACTTGTTGTCATATAAAATATTCAAAATACTTACATTATATGAAGGAGATGATGTAAAACTAAGAAAGCATCTGAAGGGATGAATTTAATCTAATCTGATCCTGTCTCGTATGCTTCTTTGTCTGGATTTATTGCTATTACCTGCCAAAAACACATTCACTTCAATCTCAAATAATATTGAAAATCATGTGATATGATGTTACCTTGCCATCCTCAGGCAATGCAAGAAGGGAGTAGCCGGTGAATAGTGCAATTTCCACTGTTTTCTTGGCATTCATTATCTTCAACAGCATCCATAGAAACTGTGCTTCATCAACACCCACATTCATGACGCTCCCATATTTAATTTAAGAAATAAGGAGTTTATAAGCTTACAAATCTTTGTACTTGAGAGCGCTGGTGCTCTTTGGGATAGGCACTTGTTTCCAGGATGTACTGCAATTCTAGTAAGATTATATATCTATAGTGGAGCGAAACAGATGATGGAATAAAGTGTGTCAATTGAGGAATGATATATAATAAATTTAATAATTTAATATAAGTATATGAAATATAAGTATGGATGTGAATGCGAATGTTAAAAAGAAAAGAATGAGATGAGATACCTGTAGAAGGGCATCGTTCCTAAGGATGGTTCCAATCAGCCATGATCTACAATCCTTACCAATATATGCCTTCCACTACCCTTCTTTCCGAAATATTACACACCAAATCATTCCTATCTCATTTCATTTTATACTAAGAAAAGTATACTCATCAACTCACGTTAAATTATATAAATAATGAACCCCCCAAAAAAAAAAAAGAAAAACACTGAAAAGAAATTAAAAAAATAGTAAAATTTACTACAAATATGGAAAAATGTTTCTGAATATCCGAATATAAAGTGTCCCCCACCCACTCCAATCCAGGGAATTTTCGCCTCTCTTTTTTATTTATTTTTTTTATTTTATTTTGGTTATGCCAAAATAAGAAGAAAAAAAAAAGGATTTATGTGAATTAAAAGGTGGCATCTGGCGTACGGAATTCGATTTTAACATCCACAAACAAAAAGTTTGAGAGAAATGTTATAAGTGTAAATAATATCTAATATAAAATTAAAACTATAAATCAGGATCTATCATGTTCAATCATTAAGAATAAATAAAAAATAAAATTATAGCGAGCGTACATGAATTCATCGATTTCTTGAAATTTACGGATCTTTGAGTTTTGATATTCTAAATTAGCACACAAGTAATCTAAAGAATATAACTCTCTCTTTTCTAAAGATGGGATATTAGAAAAGTTAAATTGTGTAATTTGAGTACCATAACCCTAATATATATAACTTTGGCACATTAGCTCTAATTCCTAATTAGCCCATCATTAATCTGAAATTGATTAGAACTTAATTACTAGAGCATCTACACATATTTGACCCATACTTTGTTTAATAATTAAAGTCCAATAAACCTTAACCAAATTAGATCACTTTTAATTTGGGCTACCTATCATGATAGTGAATAAAAACATGTAATTATCCTTATTATATACGTGATGTCCATATTTTCCAACAATCTCCCACTTGGACCACATATATATACTAATTACTCTATAATTACATGTCATTATATAACCTTATGATCTCAAAATTTTACTATCATATCCAAAAGTTATTCCGAACAAATTTTGTCCATTAATTATGTTAACATAGAACCAATGCGACTTTCGTTACATATATCATAACTAAATCCATCCATAATAACGTATATTAATACAACCAAATGACATAGATCAAGTATGGATGTGTAGCATGGAAATTACATGCAATATGATCTAAAACATGTCTATTTCCAACTGGTCCTTCTTAAACCTTAATGAGATCAAACCTTACCAAAATCAGAGTGTAAATAAACTAAATAAACTTTATTTTGCAGAAAATAAACTTAATATCCATAAACTGAAATAACTGAAAATGCGTCTATAACATAAAAGCATTTAAAAATACAAACTTCCACTAAAACCAAATATCTTTAAATGACATTACACCCATACGAGCAGTGTGCTCTTATAAAATCTTAGGTGTAGTCCCTTAGTAAACAGATCCGCAATTATGGGGTTTGTCGTAATATGCTTTATAGGTACCTAACCACTCTAAACTTTTACTTTAACAATCAGAAACTTAAAGTCTATGTGTTTTGACTTTGATGTGCTCCTGTTGCTATTGGAATAAAAGACTACAATTTGTTTTCACAATTTGTACCTTAGTGACAAAATCTTGTATCCATATTCCATGAAAATCGAAGTCAATATACTTGATGATATCTAAATAATTAGACCTTTGAGAGCATGTAATCTTTTTTCTCTGAAAATACCTTATAACTCTCTTACATGCTATTCAATGGTCCAAACTAGGGTTGTTTAAAATATTTGCCTAACATCCAACAGTGTACACAATATTCCAATGTATACAAACCTTAACATACATTAGACTTCCCACTGCTAAAATGTAAAAAATCTTATGCATTTTTGTAATCTCAAAATCATTTTTAGGGCATTGATTGAGACTATACTTATTATTGACAAGCAGTATGCCATTAACATATAAAACCAAATATTGAAACTTACCCCCACTAAACTTATGGTATATACAATTATTGACAAAATTCATCTCTAAACTGAATGAGATAATCATTTGGTAAAATTTGTAATACTATTGACGAGAAGTATACTTAAACCCATAGATGAAGTTCTTTAATTTGCAAATCATTAACTTTGCATCATGAGACACAAAGTTTTCTAGTTACACCATATAAATGTATGATCAATGTTACCATTAAGAAACCATTAACTTAATATTCATTTGATGCAACTTAAGGTCAAAATATTCCACTAAAGCCATTATAACCCTTTCTCCAGTGGACCTTTTTAATGGCATTTGTTCTTGAGGTTGTTGAGTTTGTTTTTCTGGAACAATTACCTCATCTTGAATAGGAAGTTGTTCAACATTGTCTTATTGAGGTTCTAGATTCACTTCTTAATCAATGATAGGTATGAGAACCTAAACACTATCAAAAGTGATAGTAGGAATTGAGTTAGAATTCAAGTCCTCCTTAAAAGCAATGTATTTAACCTTATTTCTCCTTCCAAACTCAACATCCTAAAAGAATGTTGCAATTCTCGTCTCAAAAATGTTCCTAATTGTGGGATTATAAAACTCATAACCCTTAAATCACTCAGAATTTCCTTGACCCTTATACTTTATAGACATCAAAGAAGTCAGAAATGATTTCATTTCAACCTTATCGTTTTTAACAAAACATTTCTCAATTTCATCAAGGAAACCTTGGCCTGAGTATTCTTTTCAGATTCTATGCCCCTAAAGGCTTCTGAAATGTTGTGCTTCATGATCATTAGACTCATGCAATTTGAATGATCACACCTCTCAAAATTCCTTTTGTAACACCCCTAACTCGTATTCGTCACCGGATAAGAGTTACGAGGCATTACTTAACAACAGTACAATTCAAACTTTCATATAATCACAAATGTCACTTAAACTTATCTTTTAAAAGTTATACTTTTAATATTCATATCTATCATATAATTATGTTATATGTTTTAATAAAAATAACTAAAATGAACATTTAAAAGATCAAACCATAACCGAATATGCAAATAATTTACAGAACATGATTTACAATCAATTATAAATAACATTCACTTTGACATTTAATATATATATTATACGTTGGTCAAATATTCATAAAATACTTATCACTTATCAACTGACCAATTCAACAAAATATATATATATATATATATATATATATACCTAATGTCACATATACATACAAAGTTCCCATTAATAAATTATTCACAACAAGTTTATTAAATCTTTAAACTAACATACTAAAAGCCGAAATTAAGCAAAACAATCAAATCATTCCCAAGCATATATTGACTTTCACGACATTTTATATATTCATAGCATATAATAATGAAGCTAATATAAACATATATCCATACTTAGCATAACCATATGTAATTATAAAAGGTTAGCCATTTTTGCATGGCTTTTATACATATAATTCAAAAGAAGACAGCCATTAATATTTACAGCCTATACATGCCATAATTTGAGTTTAATATTTATATACCAAAGACAGCCGATAGTGTAGTGATCTTTGCTGACGATCCCCAAGCCTATAACTGGAATCCAAAATCTATGAAACAGAATAAACATAACATATAAAGTAAGCTATCATAGCTTAGTAAGTCTTAAGCAAATAAAACAATTCAAATGAATATTCAAACAATTTAAACCACTCACTTTATGTCATTAACATGATAATATAGCACAAATATACTATCATGGCCGAATGCTAATATTCTTATATAGCATAATATTATTCATTTGTCAATCCCAAAATATCACTATCTTACTTAAATTTACAAACTTACCAATTTGGCAAAAGGTTTAAGATACAAAATATCATCTCTTAATAACCTACTCATATTGCCAAATACACATAGTTCAATATGTTTCCATATACAACGGAATATGTAAATACCATGTATCAATATATATACATATATAATCGAACATATAAATACCAAATATATAAATTCATTAAACATCACATGTATTCAAGTATATAATATCAATACAATATCATTTTATCCACATACCTAAGAGGCCGGATATACAAGAGTATTTTGTCAAATTACTTACTCAATAACCACATAATTACGAGGCCTAAAAAAAATATAAGTTTAAAAATAGATCACCGGTATAAAACCTGCTAGGCATAAGCCTGAATCACACACCGACACTAGGCCTGCTAGACCCGAGGTCTGATATTCAATCACCGGCAATAAGCCTGCTAGGCACAAAGCCCGATTAAGTTCACCAGCCCAAGGCTTGCTAGGCTCATAGCCTGAATAACGATACTTTTAAGCTGTCTCACACACATATTTCATATATCGAACCCTTTTATACACCTCATAATCTTTGTACGAACATTCAAATATCATATCTTAATCGAACAAACTTAAACACATTAAATTATAGGTTTATTCACATTCGGCTATTCATTATTGATTCCACAATTTCCAAAACAGCAAATTTCTAAGTTACATGCATAACTTACAATGTTTTATTGCTTAAAGACTTACCTCGGATATCGACGGACGACAAAAATCGGCTATTCAACTATTTTCGCTTTTCCCCGATCCAAGTCCGATTTCTTTGGTTCTTGATCTAAACATTTTCAAATTAAGCTCATTCAAACATATTTTCATTGAATTTAATCCAAAAACACATAAATGGACAAATTACCATTTTGCCCCTAACATTTCACACTTTTAAAAATTTAGTCTTATTTGCACAAAACACAAAATACACAAAATTTGACTATACACCTTAAGGGCCGAATGTTCCTAGTCTTCATACAAGTCCATACATTTCATTTATTTCACATTTTACTCCCTCAAAAATTTTATTTTTGCAATTTAGTCCAACATACTCAATTTCATCAAAAATTCAAAGACAAAACTTGTTAATCTAACACATATATATCATATTTCACCATTAAACAACATAAACAACAAACTATCATCGATGGCTCAACTCAAAATATTTATCAAAATCAAAAATTAAAACATGGGTCTTGAAGATTTCTAAGCAATGATCTCAAAAACGTAAAAATTATCAAAAACCGAACAAAAATAAACCTTTAATCAAGCTTCAAAGTGTCGAACTTAAGCTTACTTTCTTTCTTCTCCCTAGTTCAACTTTCGACCAAGCTCAACAAAGATGATAACATCTTTTTTTTATTATTATAACATATATTATGTTTTTTTTACTAAATTACTTAATTAACCTTTAAAATAAAATAATGTTAACATATAAATTAAGGGTATTGGTGACTTTAGCCGTCCACTACCTTTGAAAATGGGTTATTTGCCTTTTAAGGACTCCCTATTAAAAAGAAACTATCAACTAAGCACTTTACACTATAGTTTGTAACTTTTACATTTTACGCGATTAAGTCTTTTTATTAAATCGAACACCTAAACGACAAAATTTAATCACGAAAATTTAACACCAATAAATTCACACATAATAAACACATAAAATAATTTTAAAATATTTTTCGGACTCGAATTTGTGGTCCCGAAACCACTATTCCGTTTAGGGTCAAAATTCGGACTGTTACACCTTTTAACATAAGGGGTGTTTTCCGCAGTGAGAGGTGCGAGTTGTTCTTCCTTTAGTGCAATGTCTATGTTCATACAGTCAAGCACTATAAGTAAATGCCTTTACCATTCATTGAAATTAGTCCTATTAAGTATGAGTATAGAATTTATATTAGCAAATATTGTGGCAATAGAAGATGAATTAGCTGTGTAACACCATTTCAAAAGTCAATTCATTTTAATTACTAATGAAAACAAACCCTATGAACAAAATTTCATGCTAAATGGTCAAGGTACATGAGTTCATTACATTATCAAAGATGCAGTTAATAGCTTTGGCCAAATATACCAAAACATATTGCATAACATGTTTCACGTTTAATAAAATAATTTAGATCAACGCACATACAAAATTTTAAATTGATACCTATCCAATACCCACTTGTTTTTCCATACATAACTCAACTATAATCGTATATAAGCATCCATATAGACCTTGCATCATAATAACATAAACACATACAACATTTGATAATTAAAATTCATATATCTCAAGCTCAAACTAGCACAAGATTAAAGTCATATTGAATGGTCATACTAATTATAACACAAAATCTTCAACCTAAACATGAGTATAAACATTTTCATGATCAACTTTGAATTATAACTAAGCACATAATAATCTCGTTAGAAAAATTCACACAACCAAATAGGCAATACTTATACATCATATAGATTACCTATAAATGACCAATTCTATATAACCACATTTAACTCCTAAACATGATATGCATACATCTTATATCAAGGATTAAAACAAACCATTATATCAAACATATAAACCATACTTAACCGAAAGTAACAGCCTTATTCGCAAGGCCATATATATATTTACAAATCCGAACATCATTCATTACTTATGAAAATAAAGCCTATACATGCCTTTGATTCAAAAAGTATACAAAACATATATATACCAAAGAGAGTGATAGTGTGGTCGACTTTCTTGATGATCCCCAGGCAGTAGTTGAATCAATGATCTATAAAAGCGAAATACAAACACATACAGAGTAAGCTCACTAGCTTAGTAAGTCTTAAGCAACTTTAATATAACATTTGAACACTTAAACATTTTATTTCTTTAAACTTATAACATTGAATATAAATATTTCCATAAATATATTTATGCAGGTAGAATGTTAACAGTTTATTAACCATAGCATTTACACTACATTACCATAATCCTATAATTCATCGAACCATAGTATAAACATATTTTACATGATTCACATGCTCCTTGTCACATAGGTGCAACATTCATATCAACTATATTATCATATTCAAAGTCTTTTCACTATTAGCATTTCTACTAGTAACCGAACGTCCCAAAAATAGCACGTTTAAGCTCAGATTCTATTTTATACCATTCATACATATCAGTCAATAAGCTCAATCATACATAACACCATTCTTAATATGATATTTCAACTCAAGTAACATTAATCACAACTTACCTTACTTCTGATGAATTCAATGAGATTTAAGCTTACCTGAGTTTTTAACTCAATAGGTTCACTATATTATACTCGAACAATTTATGGTTTCTTCGTTTTAAAGTATCACCGGCATTAAGCCTGCTAGGCACGAAGCCCGAATCAAATCACCGGCACTAAGCTTGCTAGGCACGAAGCTTTGAATATGTCACCTAGGCACTAAGCACCGCTAGGCACGGCTTAGAATATGTCACCGACACTAAACCTGCTAGGCACTAAGCCCGAATATGTCACCAGCACTAAGCCTGCTAGGCACGAAGCCCGAATCAAATCACCGGCACAAGGCCTGCTAGGCAATAAGCCCGAAAATATTCATAAACCAATCACATACTTCACATTTTTCCCAAATAATATATCAAAGATACACATTCATATCATATTGTCAATTTATGCATTCAAGCCAATTTAACCCATATGCATTAGGCTATTACAATAATATACCTTCAAATTTATCGAACATTAACATTTAACAGATTCGTAAATAATTCTTTGACATATTTCAACAGGACTTACCTCGACTATCAACGGACAACGTTAACAAGCTAGATCGACGACTTTCGCCTTTCCCGATCCAAATTCGTTTTTCTTTGTTCTTGATCTAAACACATAAAAATTTAGTTCATTCAAGTACATTTCATCTCAATTTAGTCCCTAAGCACATAAATAGGCAAATTACCATTTTACCCTAGAGTTTCACATTTTATAATTTAGTCCTATTTGCATAAAACACAAAATACACATAATTTGCACATAATACTTTAGGGCGAATCTTCTATACCTTAATACCAAGGCATACATTTCATTTGTTTTGCAAACTAGTCCCTCAAAATTTTATTTTACAAATTAGTCCAAAATACTCAAATTTACTAAAATTTCCAATTCAATATATACTAATCTTTAACATATCATTTACATAAAATCATAAAACACCAAAAATCACAAGAACATAACAAGGGCCGAACATCATACATGATTATTCTTAAAAATTTTAACATGGGTCAGCTACAGTTCGAAGCAACAATCTCAAAAACGTAAAAATTAACTAAAACCGAAGATTAAACTTACCTTAATCAAACTTTGTATTTGCCGAAATTCAAAGCTTTCCCTAACCCCTTTTTCTTAGTTATATTCGGCCTTGAGAAGAAAATGATGATAATGGTTTCATTTTGATAATAATAATAATAACATATATTACTTATTTATTAATTTACTAAACTAACCTTTTAATAATAATAAAACTAACTTATAAAACAAGGGTAACTTAGTCCTATGCCGTCCACTATCTCATAAAATGGGTTATTTACCCTTTCTATACTCCACATTATAAAGCCATGCTCAAATTAGCACATTTCACTTTAGTATGCCACTTTTACATTTTACGTGATTAAGTCCTTTTAATCAAATTTAGCATAAGCGATAAAATTTTCTCTGAAACTTTCACACACATTAATTTACATATAATAAATTTAAAATATAATATTTAAATATTTCTGGACTCAGATTCGTGGTCCACGAAACCACCGTTCGATTAGGGTCAAATTTGATGCATTACAAAGATTTGAATATAGAACAATAAATAAATAAAAATAAGTTCACATCAATATTCATAAGTAAACAATAAATTCAGGATAATGGCTAATCTCATCTCAAGATACCAAACACAACATTAGTATCAAGTCTTTGGATAGTAATATTAATAGTAAGCGGTACTCTTGTTGTAGCAATCAAACATTGACAATAAATTATGTCAAACAAAGAATTAATCTTTGGACTAACATATTACTCACATAAAGTACCTTATAATTGTCACACATTTATCACTACAGAGATGTTGTTGAAATTTTGCCAAATATTAACTTACCTTTGGGTCAATTAATAAACGTATGAATCACAAAAACATGTAATCATCTTGATATTTTAAATAAACTAATCTACACAAAAGAAGTCACTTTGGCGACATTTTGTTTCAACTAATCTATTTAAAATATTAGACATCTTTAATTAAAACCAAAAGCCAAAATCTGAATTTATTTATTTCAAAATATTTCTCTTAATTTTATCTTTCAATCAAATTAAAAGATAATAGTATATATATGTATATATATTTATCCCAAAACAACATACAATGATGTTGGCAAATATAATAATAGTTGAATAAATCATAAATCATAAACAACATCACATAAACTTCAAATTTAAACCAAAATAATTTGAATAAAGCTAAATCTCATCTCAAGATATCGGACACTCCATTAATATTTCATCTTTGGACAAAATATTAATTTGTAAGTGATATATTGGTGTAATAATCAAACATTGACAATAAGAACATGTCGAACCATAAATCTTCCTTTGGGCCAATTTATTGCTCACATATAAAACTGAATAATTGTCACATGTTTATTACCATAGTTGCACATGTAATATTATTAACCTTTCATTTGAGCTTATCAATATTAATATAACTTAAGTTACATGCACACAACCTTTTATATTTTAAAACAAAAAATTATTAAAAAAATCACTTTGGTAACTTATTGCTTCAATTAAGTTTTTTAAAATATATATAAACATACCAATATTCAAATTTAAAATTTACCATATAGTCAAATGTCAAAACAATTTTTTTTTTTTTTGCTTTATAGACTCGAAATAACCCAAAATAAGATTGTCTTAATAATGCAATAAAAAAATCGAAAACCTTGATCTTTGACTCTCTCTTTTTTGGTTTCAAAATCATATAAATAAAAACCAAACAAAAATAATGTAGTGGTTCAAAGCTAAATAATTAACAAGCACATGTATACATAATTTTGGCATGGACAAAAACACCAAAGCAATTCATACATATACATGTATTCATAATCAAATAGAAAAACTTAACTTGAATTTACCATATAAATCCAAAGTTATATTTATTATTAAACAGATATTCACATGAATACTTGAAAAATATTTTCAAGCCAATAAATCTCAAAAATAAAATCATAATAATTAGCATATCCCACAATTCATACAATAAACCATATCATCATAATTTAACCAAATATTTGAAACCATAAGATGCCAAAACCTTGGAGTATAGAACCAAACTTAAAACCAAATTATTTAAATATGTATGTAGTTGACATGAATTTGCACCAATGCATTCACAAAATTGAATATATAACCATAGCAAAAAGAACTAACAACTTCAACGATATTCATCAAAATTTAATTTCACCAATTAAATTATAAAAGATATTTTATTGAATAATGGTTATAAACACATATTCACACAAACTATAACCATGCATTAATCCTCAAAATCATTGATATGCATATATATATATACACACAATTATAATAATAGAAAAATAATATTGGTTTACCTTACATATTTAATGTAAACTCAAATTTATATTCATGACTAAAGACATCATCATAAAACTTCTTTATACGCACAAATACTTTAAAAAAATCCATAACTACCAAATATAAAAAGAATTCCAAATTGTATAAAAGCCTTCATGTACGCAACTACTTATAAAAATTCATAACTACCATATAACAATATAACAAAACTCAAATCCATTATTCCTAATACTCGAAACATAGATTTCAAAGATATTACCATAGATAATCAAAATTAAAAATTAATTCTGATAGTTGAACACATATTATTGCAATTGAAGAATAACAGTCAAACCAACTTTCATGAAATTAAGAATGCACATATTCTTAGTTTTGGAAATTCTAGAATAATAAGTTCACTTAATTCCTCATTATCAATTAACAATGAAAGAAGATTGAAGCATAATTGAATCTAGAGAATCAAAAATAATAACTTAAGCTATATGAATACTCAAAATATACATGCCTGCGATTTCTTTTAAATATATAATAATCGACTAAAGAAAAAAAAAAAAACAGCCTGCATTGAATGTACTTCAAAACCAAATTTTATTCTCGTTTGTTTTATTACAACGAATATATAACACAAGCAAAGCCTATATATATATATATACACACGTATCGCATTAAAAAAACACCAAAGTAATACTGCTGAAACATTAATAATATACAGGCTTCAATTCCATTAAAACTTACCCTGATTTCTTCGAGATTTAAAACTTTTTTAACAGATTTTCCTTTAAAACCAACACCTATATAATTTAGATTTTCTAACCGAAAGTGAAAAGCCATGATAAATTTATATTACTCCAAAATTCAACATTCAAAGAAAATCAAATTAAAATAACCCTAAAAAGATTGAATCATAATTAATCAAAACCTAAAAAATTATCTAGAATTTCAAAGATTCAACATTATATATAATTGAAATATAATATCTATAAAATCTAAAAAACGAATCAATCCAAAATAATAGAAAATCAGTTCATTCTCAATAATTCAACTTGACAAGACTCTGATACTATTTGTTAGAACCGTAAATAATATCTAATATAAAATTAGAATTATGAACCAATATCTATCATGTTCAATCATCAAAATAAATAAAGAACAAAACTAGATGCGAAAGCGTACCTAAATTCATTAATTTCTTGAAATCTACGAATCTTGGGGTTTTGATCTTCCAAATTAGTACTCAAGTAATCTAATGTGGCTCTCTCTTTTTTAAAGATGGGATAACCCTAATATATATAATTTTGGCACATTAGTCCTAATTTCTAATTAGCCCATCATTAATTAGAAACTGATTAGAACTTAATTACTAGAGCATCTAAAAATATTTGACCCATAATTTATTTAATAATTAAAGCCCAATAAGCCTTAACCAAATTAGATCACTTTTAATTTGAGCTAACATATCATGATAGTAAATAATAATATGTAATTACATTTATTATATATGTGATGTCCATATTTTCCAACATTGAAAAGTTTTCATTTAACAAAGAGGTTAAAAAGAAGTCAATTGAAATATTAAAATTTAGAAGGGACTAAAGTTACAATTATACCTTTTAACCAAAAAAAAGACGCCCTGCTTGCTCGTATCAGTAATTCGATGATATAATAATACATATCTGCCGAGGGACCTAAATTTTTATCCAATATATATGAGACCTAATATTGAGAGATTTTAATACTAAAATGGATAAGCCAACGTTACTCTCCTGGAAGTGCTGCCTATCTGGGTCAAATGTATGAGCTTCCCACTTGAGGCTCAATCCGATGTGGTATACTCTGTTTTGTGTCTCCTGCTTCTTCCTTTACAAAAAAAAAAAAAAACCAGGTTTGGAGCTTTTCTTTTCTCACTTGGTCAGTTTTCAGAATTCAAATGCTTTTTGTTGCTTCCTTGCTGTTTTTGGTTGGTTTTTGAATATCTGAATATGTGCTTGAGGACCAAATTGAAAATAAAAAGTAAAAACCTTATGTAGCTTTAAATTCTAAATAATAAAGCCCTAAACTTTAATTTAACCCTTTCATAAAAATCATAAATATTAAAGTTCTAAATTCTATTAATTTTATTTAATTAATCAACACTAATTAAAATTAAATATTGTTAAAAAGAATTGATCTAGTATAATATTAAATAAAATTCTTTTAAAAATATGAAATTAACCTAAAAAGCAACCTTTTAAATAATTCTAATCAAATTTAAACTCAGATATAAAACACCTTCATTCTTTCTATTGGCAAAGATTAAAAATAGTATTAGTATTAAGTTTCACAGGGTATATGAACTAAGTTAACTGAATAACACAGTTTTCAGACACACAGTAAATTGACCTAACTTCAGAACTAGCCTAGATATCGGTTCAGAATTAAAAATTAGACCAAATAACCTACAAACCGTTTAAATTAGACTTAAAACCAGTTAAATTATTATTATTTTATTTTTTAAATGCATTTTTATAATTTTTAATAATTTATTCTAACCAAACTCATCAAGTTCCAAAAACCTTTTTGAATAACCTTGTACAGCCTAGAACCTATATGAAACCACCTCTCACATGTATGTTTCTGCACTCTGCTGCTGACTTCTCTTTTTTCCTTTCAAGTATTTGTGTCCAACACAAGAATATGAGATATGACCCTCAAAATATGTGTGAAAAAAAAACCCTTTTTTTTTTCTTAAAAAAAAAATGAACACATCCGTGTCGGATATATAGTCCTGTCTGATATTCACACTCAAATTCGAAGAACATTGATTTTAGATACCAAAACTCCATGCCGATACCATCTTTTAAAACAGCTTCTGCACATTAGCTGTTGCCAGGAAATAAGAAAACTGAGAATGATCTTAACTGACTGCCTCTTGCTCCATATAATGCTGGAAAAGAGAGAGGAAATGTTGGAACCAGAACCTTTACCCAGTTAACTCAGTAAAGCTGGCACCATGATGTTGGGGTTGCCATTTCCAAGCTCCTTTGCTTCTTGAGTCTGCCATGAGATGTCACTATAAATGAAAAATCCAAAAGAGATCATAAATATACAGTGTCATAAAAAGGTTCCCAGAATCATCTCTTCCGCCGCCACCAATCTGGAACTTTCAACCTTCTACTTCTATGAACAGCTAGCCGAACCCCAGGAAGCTTGTGCTTCACCTGTCTCCATAACATATTGACTGCGTCTTCCTTCTTTGGAGGGTATTGGAATTCATAATGATGAGCAACATTCTTAAGCCGCATCCACATATTAATCCATCTATCCTTCGGAAATCGACGTAGCTGATCAATCAAATAACCTGGTTCCAAAGCCTCTTTCATAGAGAAGAAAATCGAGAATTCAGTGTAATCGATTTCATCCTCATAGGGAAGCTCGATTTTGTCACTGACAATGACAGGAACACAGTGGCTCAGAATAGCATCAAAGAGCCGGCAAGATGATGGTGTGTCCCCTGCAGGGTGCAGACAGAACTTCGACAATCGCATCCCTTTCGTAGACTAATGAAAAATAAGAAGAAAAAATGAGAGAATAGTATAGTTACAGCATAAAACATAAAAGTTATTGTTAAACTGAATGCAAACTTTCCCTACAGCTTGAAGAGGCTATTTCATTTTAGATTTTGAAAATGTTTGAAAGGATCTGCAACCTATGTTATTTAAACTCTTCATTTTTGTTTAAGTAACCCTTCCAAGAATCCTCCAAATACAAGAAAAAATGTAGAAAACAGAGCAATTCTCTGTATTTTTCTATATTTTTCAGTAGAACATATTACATCTTTATATATACAAACTATGACTCTAATCTAGGAAACTCTTAGAATAGTAAAGATACTAATAGAGATATAATCACTTAGAATGAGGGATTGTAGGAAATATTTACAGAATCCCTTAACTGAAGGGATGACAACATTTAATATATTTCTATAATTCCTACACTCCCCCTCAAGCTGGAGAATATACATTGTATAATCCCAGCTTGAATAGGAATTTATTGAAAACAAGCTTAGGCAAAGACTTAGTAAGAATGTCTGCAATCTGTACTTCTGATGGAATGGATGAAAGAGTGGCTGTCTTTTTGTTGACTTCATCAGCAATAAAATGCCTATCAATCTCAACATGCTTTGTTCGGTCATGCTGAACTGGGTTCTTGGCAATCTGAATAGCAGATTGATTATCACACAAAACTTCAAAGTGATCCTCCTGATTAGTGTCAACTTCTTTTAGTAATTTAAGTAGCCAAATTCCTTCGCATATTCCCAAAACTAGTGCTCTAAATTCAGCTTCAGCACTACTTCTTGAGACAACAGATTTCTTTTTACTTCTCCAAGTTGTAAGGTTGCCCCAAACAAAAGTGCAGTAGCCACTAGTGGATCTTCTTTCAGTGAGATCTCCGACCCAACTAGAGTCTGTGAAAATCTTAACAGTTCTGTCTTGTGTCTTCTTAAACATTAAGCCGTGTCCTGGAGTTTTCTTCAAGTACTTGAAAATTCTATTTGCTGCTGCCATATGTCATGTCTTGACTTATCACATTTACAGGAAAGGCTATATCTGGCCTTGTCAAGGATAAGTAAATAAGTTTCCCAACTAATCTTTGAAATTTTTCTTTGTCTACTAAAGACCCATCTTCTTTGTTGAATCTCAAGTTTGCCTCCATTGATGTATCAGCTAGCTTACAACTTTTTTCTTTGTCTACTAAAGACCCATCTTCTTTGTTGAATCTCAAGTTTGCCTCCATTGGTGTATCAGCTAGCTTACAACCAAGAAAACCAGTTTCTTTGAGTAAATCAAGTACATACTTTCTTTGATTAATCACAAGTCCTTCTTTTGATCTTGCCACCTCCATTCCTAGGAAATACCTTAGCTTTCCCAAGTCCTTGGTTTCGAATTCCCTGTTTAACAATTTCTTCAAATTGCTAATCTCTTCCTCATCATTTCCAGTAAGAATTATGTCGTCAACATACACAATTAGGATAGCTTTCTTATTTGTAGAAGTTACCTTGATGAAAAGTGTATGATCGGCAAGAGATTGCTTGTAGCCGTTTTTAAGAATGACTTTAGTGAACCTCTCGAACCAAGCTTTGGGTAATTGTTTTAGCCCGTATAGAGACTTGTTGAGCTTGCAAACCTTGTTGCTACCTTCAACAGACTTTAACCACGTGGCCATTTCATATAAACTTCTTCCTCTAGCATGCTATTAAGAAATGTGTTCTTTACATCAAGTTGGTGTAATTGCCAATCGCAATTTAAAGCCAAACTTAGGAGTAATCGAACAGTGTTAAGCTTTGCCACAGGTGCAAAAGTTTCTGTGAAATCTATCCCATATGTTTGCGTAAAGCCTCTAGCAAGTAGTCTAGCTTTGTATCATTGGATACTGCCATTGGAGTTATACTTTGAGCAAAGATCCATTTACAACCAATGACCTTTTTTCCTTGAGGAAGGTGCATAACGGTCCAAGTAGTATTTTCTCTAGTGCACAAATTTTCTCTTCAACAGCCCTTCTCCATTTAGGATCTTTTAGAGCTTCAACTATACTTGTGGGAATTTATTCTTTATCCAAGGTTGTTGTAAAAGCTTGAAAAAAAGGCATTAATGAATTATAACCAGCAAATTTTTCAATAGGATGCTTGGTGCACTGCCTAACCCCTTTTCTATTAGCAATAGGGAAGTCATTTAGAGTAGTAGACTTACTGATTTCTTCTTCCATTTCGGCAGCTGGACCCAAATCAAATTCTCGGCAAGAATTAGATTGCAAAATAGTCTCAGGGATATGTTTTCTTTTTCTTGTGTAGACACAAAGCCGTTTAGGTGATGGTGTTTTTGAAGACTTGCAATGGGAGTATCGTATTTTCAGGAAGGGTGCTTAAAGTAGGTGTGGGTGGATTGGTGATAGGTATTACAAGAGAATCAATAGTAGTCACGGGTGACAAAGCTGGAGGTAAAGGCGAAAATAGTGACAATTCTGAAGGTTGAGAATGAAGATTAGAAGGAGATACCTGATGTGGCTGAAAATCACTCTATATCTCCCCCTGAATTTCAGCCTGAGTGAAATAGGGATCCTGTTCATAGAATGTTAAATCCATAGTGGTAAAAAATCGTTTAGAAGGACGATGATAGCATTTATATCCCTTCTTAAGTGAAGAATGCCCAACCAGTACACATTTTAAAGACTTGGGTCTAACTTGGACTTATTAGGAGCAATATTTTGGATAAAAACAGTACAGCTAAAGATTTTAAGTGGCAAAATAGAGGAGATAGGCTTAAAATGGGGAAAGTGCTGCAAAAATATAGATTGAGGTGTTTGAATTTTTAAAACCTTACTAGGCATTCGGTTGATTAAATATGTGGCCGTTAATACGGCTTCCCCCTACAGATATTTGGGAACATTAGTTGTAAATGAAGGAATGAGTAACTTGAGAAGGTGCCGATTTTCCTTTCGACAATACCGTTTCTTTGTGGGGTTCCAACACAAGAACTAATTTGAACTATGCACTTTCCTTAAAAATTACCCAAAGACCTAGCAAAAAATTCATTGCCATTATCATATTTAAAGAGCTGGATTTTAGACCCAAATTGAGTGAACCATATTATAAAATTGCGCAAAAATACCAGCAGTTTCAGATTTATCTTTTAGCAAATAAGTCCAAGTTATCCTACTGTGATCATCAATGAAAGTGATAAACCACTTACAATGATCAGCATTCTTCACGGGAGAAGGGCCCCAAATATCACTATGAATCAAAGCAAAAGGGTGAGAAGGCTTGTATGGAGAAGGAAAATAAGATGATTTACTATGTTTGGCAAGAGAGCAAATTTTGCAAGAAAAAGAGTTTGGCCTTTTATTAATGAATAGAGCAGGAAACAATTTTGCAAGGTATTGGAAACTAGGATGGCCTAAACGAAAGTGCCATAACATAACAGTATCAACCTTATTTAAAGCGGTGAAAGATTTGGAGATCTCGGTTTTAGAAGAGGAAGGGAGGATGTAGAGACCATTCTGCAAGCTGGCCTTACCAATCATCTTTTTCGAGTTCAGTGCCTGCAAAGTACAATCAAGACAGTTAAAAATTGCGGAGCAGTTCAAGTCCGTGAAAAGTTTACTTACGAAAATGAGATTGCAAGCTAGATTTAGTACAAAGAGAACATTTGTAAGTGCAATCTGTTCATTGAGAACAACAGTACCATGTCCTATTTTGCACAAGGAACCATCACTATTTTACTGACTTTACCAAATGTTTGGAAAAATTGCAAAACAAGGCCTCATTACAAGTCATATGATCCAGTAGCACCGAATCGAGGATCCAATTAGGAGTCAACGGGAGGAAAACAATCTTTGTAGAAGAAAGGTTACCTTACGGTTCTTTCATGACTAGATTACCCGCACAAGGCCCCTGAAACTTTCCAAACAGTTTTTGAAGTTCTGCAATCTATTCTTTGGTGAAGTTGGTGACAGATGTGGCAGCGACAAGATTTGATTTAGTATCTCTAGAGTTCTTTGACTTCCAGTCCTGAGGCTTACCATAAAGCTTCCAACACTTTTCCTTGGAGTGGCCGAGCTTTTTACAATGATCACACCAAGGTCTCCCCGTTTGGAAGAGGGAGAAGGATAACCAGAAAATTTTTTGGATTTGAGGTAATCTCCGAAGTAGGAGAAGGATATGTAGAAGAAGAAGTTTCTGACATGGTTTTAGGTGGAAAGGAATCGTAACCTAATCTGATACCATGTAGAAAACAGAGTAATTCTCAATATTTTTCTATATTTTTCAATAGAACATATTACATCTTTATATATACAAACTATGACTCTAATCTAAGAAACTCTTAGAATAGTAAAGATACTAATAGAGATATAATCCCTAAAAATGAGGGATTGTAGGATATATTTACAAAATCCCTTAATTGAAAGGATGACAACATTTAATATATTTCTATAATTCCTACAAAAAACTTGGAAAAAGATTAAGCATACCCATTTCAGACACATATTCGTATTCGTCACTCACACGCAAGTCCAAGTAACGCAGTCTGTAAACACAATATAGCGAAAAAAGTTTCCATTAATAGATTTTCTTCACAAATTTATTCTCAAAAACTACAAGCATCGCACCATGTTAAACTATTGAAGACATCCAAATAGAGAGTATATGTAGCAGGAAAGGCAGCTAAATTTTGGTGCTCATGGTTGTTAAAAGCCACCACATGTATTGACCTATGTTACTAGAACTTGGTTGTGTCAAACCCAGCTATGTGTCCTACATAGGCATGCTCAATCCTTTCCAAGATATTTATGTATTTGAAAGATTCTTGAAGGATCATATCCTCATACCCATGTTCAGATATGTATTGGATAGGTCTCGGACACAGACACAATCCTTCAAGAAAAATGAAAATTTGAAGCAACATAGGTATTGACCAGCAAGTCGCCGAAAATGTTAGTTGGAAAGAAGGATTACCACTTTGTGATTTGAATGTCAAGAAAACATAAACGTTGTGCGGCATTGATAAGTAGCATACCATTTTAAAGCTTTTTGGAGTTCCTACACTATTTTCGTAATGAACATCATCGATACCAGCCAAGATATTGGCCAATTTGACTCGAATTTTGCCTTCCTGCATAGAAAATGATGTTGAATGAGCAATATTAATTGATTAAACTGAAGTTTTATCAAGTCTCTTAATAAATACCGTACATCTTTCCTGACAGTATTTCCCCGGAAGAAAAGAAGAGTAGTTCGAGACTCATACGGGTCCAGAGGGTCATCATCTGTGAAGGAATCAACAACATGTACATACGGGGCAACCACATCTTTGCTTAGACTCGACATATTTCTAGGATAGCGACCGAAATCTACAACAATAAGAATAGATGCATTCAACTCCTGACGAAGAAATCGGAAAGCATTTGGATGTGTCATGGGAATTACATGGTCTCTGCCTCCGGATCTTTGATAATACTTGGATTGTCGCAAGAATTCAAGTAATTCAATCTGAAACAAGAAGCAATTCACATTGGAAAATTGAAATATTGGATAAAAGTGGCAGTACATGGTATAGGAGAACCTCAAAGCATGAACTACAAACTAGAGAAACCCATCCACAGCAGTGGAGGAAAATAATTTCTTCACATTACTTGCACAAATTAGTACTTTTAGTATAACAAAATCCCAATGATGGATGCATGATAATATTTCCAGCAATCCGGGTCCTGATCATTGTGCATTGCTTGCTTGCAGATGATAAAAGACAACAAATAAATGTTTAATTTAACAATAGAAAAGAAAGATTGAAAGAAAAATAATCTACACTCTTCAAAAAATATCAAAAAACAAGTAGGTCCTCTTTTCTTTGGTAGTCATTATCATCAATAATGGAACCATTTGGCTAAGGATTGGATGATACATCATAATCAGAAGATTAACTTAAGTTCTTTTATGTGTACGGCTATATGCATGTTTGAAATCAACATCTCAATATCTCATTAATCAATTCCCAAAGAAACCCAACCTTTTAGCATTCCATAATGCTAATCCTAAAGTCAATAGCTCCAGCAAAGCATCATTTCCGTTAACATAATCAATTGCTAAATGTACTCAAAATGAACCAGGGCTTAACTTGGTTGATTCATGTAACCACCCTTAAGAGATAACATTTAGCATATTCGGATTCATATTTCCAACAAAGCATCTTTTCCATTAATATGATCAATAGCTAAAAGTACCCAAAATTAAACTGAAGCTTATTCATGTAATATAATAAATAACAGTCAGCAGATTTGAAGTAAAAACTGAAGAAATCATTTCATTAATATAATCCATTGGAATTGAGCAAGGATGTAACATAATTGATTCATTTAGCCCCACCTTAAGAAATGGCATTCAACATATTTGAAGCTAGAAGCACTTAGTAAACCATTTATCACATACATTACTATTTAAAAAAGAAAAACCTAAAGTTCAACTGCAGTAAAATTCGGGGAAGACAAAGCAACTGCCAAATATGCATTACGGCGACCAATTAACATAATAAGTACCTGTAACTGGCGATCCGCATCCGCCTCAGCATACGTCGTAGCATGGCCGTGCTTATTGAAACTCAATGACGAAAAAAAAGGCACAAAGAAAGCGTCCGCCATTTCGGGGTCCGAAACCCTAGTCGCCTCGCTCCCTTCTTCTTCGTCGTAAAGAAGCGAAGCCATCAGCCAATACTCCACGCTATGTTGCCTCTTTAAACCGGAAGTTTTAGGCCAGGGAGGGAAATTCTCCACTGTGGCCGGAGCCGCCACCTGGGACGTCCCACGGTCCATCATGCCGGCGTTGAATTTCCTAGGGAGATCGTACATGTAAACACGGAGGGGACGGTCGGTTGCACATAGCGAGAGACGAAGCGGCGGCGGTTGCAGTAAAGGGAAGAAGTATGATTTGGCATCAATGGTGCCGACGTAGATGGAACATGAAATCAGAACGAGAATGGCGAATGTTAAACAAATCGCAACTTTTACGTACATTGCTCTAACAGGGAAGCCGGAGAGATACAGTGAGATACTGAGATTTCTCTTCCGGGTTTGGTTTTGCTTTCCTTTCTTTTTCATATAAACCAACATTTAGTTACTAAATTTAGATTTTTCTTTTCTCAATTTGATCTTTAAATTTCCCATTAGTTCATATTAGTCCTAAAATTTAACACTTTTTCAATTTGATCCTTGAACTTTAATTCTATTAATATCCAATGATGTGGCATGACGATATGAGATTATACCATTCAATCACCTAAAATTATTAAAATTGTAATTTAAAAAAATTAAATGATGATTTGACATAAGTGTCACGCATCATATCTTAACAAAATTCAAATTCATAGACCAAATTGAGAAAAATTGTAAAATTTTAAAATTAATGTAAACCAAATTTAAAAATTTACCAAAATTCATAGCCTAATGTTACTTTATCCCTCATTTAAGGTGAAATTCTGTAATTAGTAAGCCTAGTATGAGTACTTTACTAATTTAATGTATGTACCCTAATTTGATATTTTCAAAATCTTAAGTGCCATGTGAGTTATTTTCACATAATATTCGAAAACAAATTCACTTTATTTTAGTTAATAAATTAATATATCTTACATTGAAATTTTAAAATTAGTAAAATATAAAAATTAAATATAATCAAAGTAAAATATATGTACTAAATTCATAATTTATGCATAATAAAGATTAATAGTAAAATTTAATATAAAAATTTAATTACTAGCATTTAAGGACTAAATTTTAATTTTTAAATATATAAAGATAAAATTAATCAAATTAAAGTATAAAAACTAAATCTATAACCACTAAATTCAATATTTGACTCTTTTCTTTTTTTTTTTTTTTGTTTAATTAGCTGTATTTTAGCCTAAGTTAGGGTTGGAGTAAAAGAGGCAAAAGGAGAGGCAAGTGAAAGAATTATCATTTCTTTTCTTTAGATTGAATTTTGAAATGAAAATAACCAAAATTGAGTTATCTTTTATTTTTCCTTAAAGCTCAAAATTGAGCTCAATTTTCAACTTTTATACATTGTTGGATTTTTTTAATATTTGACTTTTCTTTATTAGCTCAGTTTTAATTGTTTATACAACTGTATTATTTTTAAAATTTTAAATTTAATAATATAAAAATATGATAATTTATTAAATTAAAATATATAAAATCACTAAAAAAACCATATCTGAAACCCACATGGACAAGCAGTTGTCAATGTTTAAATGTATATGGACACTAAATTGTCCAGGTTCATTCTAGTGTCTAATATTTTATAAACTTACAATTTTACTTTTCTAGATTTTATATATTTTAAATTTCAAAATAATGATATAAAAATCTGATATATTAAAAAATTAAAAATATATAAAAATACTAAAAAAGTCTGAATCATGTTATTAGTCCAAGTTCATTCACTATGTAAAAAGATTATAAGTTTTAAATTTATTTTTGACCACATATTAGTGATTAGTGTTACATTAACCTATATTTTAACTTTTTAGTTTATGTTGTCCATGTTTTGGCATAGATTAGGTTCAAAAAAGTTTTAAATATAAATTGTCAAGTTTAAATACTTCCATATATATTAACTCAAAAAATAATATATTATTTATTAATAAAATTAAATAATTTAAATTACAATAAAAATGTAACTGAAAATTAATTATAAAGTATAATTTAATATTCATTAAACTTGACCTATTCAATTTTTTATTAAATTAGTTTTAATATAATAATATAATTATATAAAAAAGCTTTTATTTCAAAACTTAAACTTAGTTTGAATAAAGACAAAACAATAACTCGCCTTGAAAGCGGTGGTGGCGATCGGCCCTCCAAGAGCAATGAAGATCTTTTCTTTGGGCTGTCGGGGTTGGAAACCCGCGATATTCATGAATTAAGCAACTTCTTGTTGCTAATGATCTGATATCATTTTTTATGTGAAACTAAATGTCTTTCCAATTGCTTATCTCATGTTCGTTCTGGTGTAAGATGGATGGTTGCTTAATTGTTGATCTTTGTTGGTAGAAGTGGAGGTCTTGCTTTAATGTGGAGGAAAGGGTGAAAGTTACAATCCAAAATTACTCCAAGTATCATATCAACTCGTTGGTCAACATGGAAGATGGCGATTATTAGATTCTTGGTTTTGATGGTCACTCGATCCCATCCTTAAAAAGCGATCATGGGATATCCTTAAAAGAGTTAAAAGAAGCGGTTAGGGAAGGATGGATTGTGGGGGGTGATTTCAATGCCATCCTTAACAATCTTGAGAAAGAAAGTGGGAGGAGGAGGTCGAGGAGCTTCTTTGGATGAGTTTGGTGAGCTTATGGAGGAGCTTTCTTTAACGAATATTAAAACAAAAAATGGGTGGTTTACTTGGAGCAACAACAGGGAAGGGGCTGATCTTGTGGAGGAAAGATTGGACAGATTTCTTGTTTCTGGTGATATTATCAACAAGATGCCCTTTATGAATGCTAAGGTCATTCGTCAGTCTAAGTCTGATCACGATGTTATTCTTTTGAATAATATTGGTAACAAAACGGAGGAGAGATGTAGGGATCCGAAGTCTTGGTTTAGATACGACACCTGTTGGGCTAAGGATAAGGATGCTAAGGATATTATCAATCGTATTTGGTCTACCAAAGATAGGAACTTCCTGGACAAAGTCGAAGATGCTAGAAAGAACCTTGGCCCCTGGCAATTTCAATGTTACAAAAGAATGAAGACTAATATTAAAGATCTGGAAAAGGAGGTTAGTATTCTCATGGATAGTCCTAATAGTGAGCGTTCTTCTAGGTTTCTCAAATTAGCTAAGGGTAACCTGGGTCATCTTTATGAAGTGGAGGAGAAATATTAGGCTCAAAGGGCGCGTATTCAGTGGCTTCGTGAAGGTAACAAAATACTCGTTATTTTCATATGCGTGCTACTAGTCGTAAGAAGAAAAACAGTATTGAGAATCTTAAAGATATGAATGGTAGATGGCATACTGATAAATTTGAGATATGCGGCATTGTTGGGGACTATTTTAATGATCTTTTTAAGTCAACATGTGGTCATAACGAGGCGATGGATTTACATTTTATTCCGAAATGCATTACCGATAGTATGAACAAGTCTTTGAGTAGAGAGTTCTCTGATAATGAAATCATGACTGCATTCAATCAAATGGACCCGAGGAAAGCCCCTGGTATAGGTGGTCTTCCTGGTAGTTTTTTCAAGGAACATTGGCAGACTTTGGATGAGGATGTTCTTAAGTTGTGTCACGAGATTCTGAATAACACTAATAATGTCTCTAGTTTAAATGAAACTTTACTTGTTTTAATCCCCAAGGTTGAGAATCCCTGTGATATGACTAACTATCGCCCTATAAGTTTGTGCAGATTTGTTTATAAGTTGGTTTCCAAAGTCCTTGCGAATAAATTGAAAGAGGTTCTTTCCTTGTGCATCAGTCTTAACCAAAGCGCGTTTGTGCCGGGCAAGATCATCCATAACAATGTGCTTGTTGCACATGAGTTGATGCACCATCTCTTTAATTCCAGAAATGGCTCTAGCAAAGGATGTGTCGCAAAGCTCGATATGAGCAAAGCATACGACCGAGTGGAGTGGGATTTCCTTGAAAATGTTCTTTTAAAATTTAGTTTCTCTTATGAGTGGGTTAATAAAATTATGTGCTACGTGCGTACTGTTAGATATAGGGTCAAGTGTAACACGCAGCTTACTAACACTATCATTTGGAAAGGGTCTTCGCCAAGGGGACCCTTTATCCCCTTACCTTTTTCTTTTTTGCATGGAAGTCCTTTCTCGTATGATGATTGATGCCCAAGAGAATCTCAGGATTAGGGGCATCCATGTGAGTAGGGACGGCCCTAATATTAACCACCTACTTTTTGTTGACGATGCCCTCTTGTTTATTAGGAATTAAAGGGAGGAAGTGGAAGCCCTTACTCAGATATTGAACAACTTTCAAAGACTTTCCGGTTAGAGACTAAATCTTGATAAGTCGATGGTTTGTTTTGGACAAAAAATAACTATGTCAAAACGGTTGATGATGAATGGATGGCTCAACATGAAGGCGGTTGATAGTCTTGACGGATATCTTGGTCTTCCTATTCCGATTGGAAAAAATAGATCAAATGCTTTTAAGAATATGGTAAATCGCATTGCTAAGAGAATCAATAGTTGGTCTAAACGCCTTTTGTCTTATGGTGGCAAGGAGATCTTTATCAAATCGGTGCTCCAAGCGATCCCCACGTATGCATTTTCTATTTTCTTGGCCCCTAATACTGTTATTGAGGAGATTCATACTTTGATGAGGCAGGCTTGGTGGGGGTGTTGATAATAGAAGGAATTGAAACATGCTGGCTTTAGACAAGATGTGTCATCCTAAAGGTATGGGGGGTCTTGGTTTTAGGGATCTTCGTTTATTCAACGTCACTCTTTTAGGCTAACAAGTTTGGCGCTTGTTAACCTACAAAGATACTCTGTGCTACAAGGTTCTAAGCTCTAAATATTTTCCAAATGGTGATGTTTTCATCCTATTAAGGTTGATATACCTTCTTTCATATGGCAAAGCATCTCGAAGGCTGCTAGTAAGTTGTATGAGGGTTTCGGTTGGTGTGTGGGTAATGGGCGGAGCATCGACTTATAGAAAGACCATTGGGGCTTCGAAGGTCTTACGGGTTCGGCTATTCACTTGGATAGAAATATGGTGCATGGGAAAAAGTTTCAGACCTGTTAAATGAGAATCAGGATGATTGTAAAGAACATAGGATTTTGGAGCTTTTTGGTGATTCATTGAAGGACTAGATATGTAAAATTCCCATTATTCATGATAGACAAGTTGACCAACGTATCTGGTTCCACAATCCTTGTGGTTTCTTTTCCTCAAAATCTGCCTACTCTTGGATGATTCTTAAACAAATTGGGTTTGGTCCCCATAGGTTTTTCTGGAGGATCATTTGGAAATTAAAAACTCTTCCAAAAATTCATATTTTCGATTGGAGGCTGGGTCATGATATCTTCCCCACATACGATAAAATTGCCAACTTTCGTAGCGAGCTTAACAGTTGTTGCCCGAGGTGTGGGAATGAGAAAGAAACCCTTATTCATGCCTTAAAAGACTGCCTGAAGGCGAGAGCGGTTTTGGAATTTGGTGGCTTTAATAACAGACTTCTCGATGGTGGTTTTATTAATTGCATCGACTGGGTGGAGGAGGTGGCTCGTGTGCTGGATAAAACTACTATCTCCAACTTTTGACTATTCTCTGGAATATATGGAACAGTAGAAACTATCGTATCTTTCAGGGAGCGAAAATGGAAGCTAAAGTTATCTGGGAAAAAGCATCAACTTTAAGCCATGAGTTTTGGATCTACAATTTGATGGAGGTGTCAATGCTCCCAAAATCTAGAAAGGTGTTGAATTGGAAGAAGTCGGATCTTGGTGTTATTAAGATTAACATTGATGCTTCTATCAAGGATAAGGATGTTTCTTTTGGCTTGATTGCAAAGGATTGTGATGGCTTCATTTTTGGAGGGCATATGGGTCTTTGGCACAAAAATATGGATGTTCTTTGGGCTGAGATGAAGGTTTTGAAGGAAAGTATTAACTTTGCTAGCACTCATAACTGGGAAAAAGTGCAGATTGAAACCGACTACGTCAGCCTTGTTAATCGTTTTAAGAAGAAGAAAGAAGATGTTACTAATTTGGGTTACTGTCTTCGGGAGTTGTTTGAACAAACAAATCAGTTCGTTTCTTTTGATTTGATTTGGGCCACTAGAAGTTGTAATAGTGTGGCGGATCAATTGTGTAAGTTAGCTAGGAATAATTGTTGTAATAAGGAGTTTAACATGGATTATCCTTTGGAAATCCATGACTCTATTCTGAAAGATGCTATAAAATGATTGGGACTGTTTTTGGTTGTTTTTATCAAAAAAAAAAAAAAAACTCTGCCTTGAAAAATCATATAGATATATTAAAGATAAACTTCCATAAAATAAGCAGTATTTTGAGAATTGATATTGGTGTTTCATTGTACACCAATAATATATATATAATTAATTATGATTTTAATGTATTAAAATTATCAAATTAATTATTAATTTCTAATTTTAATGTCAAAACATTAATTTTAATTTTCAACTTTTAGTATTAAAAATTGTTTTTCTAAAATTTTATATTTTAAATATATTTTCTAATTTCAATAAATTTCTTTAAATTGAAATTAAATCTAAATTATATCATAACAAACTCTATATATCATTTCAAAACTAACTTATTTAATTGAGATGAGATTATCATAACTATTTTTCTATTTTTATAATAGTTTATTTTATTAAGTGAACTAAGATTAAATTATTTAGTTGTACTAAAAAATTAAATGTAATAAATTGTTGGTTGAGCCTTAGTTGGTATTATAACAATAAAGAGGATGGTTTTTTTTTTTTTTTTGGTGGAAGAAAAGAAATACAAAGTAAAAAATTTAGACCCTCAAAGGAGGATCTTCAAACAATCTTAAACCAAGACTCCTAGTATGAATTGACTTAGCCAGACTATCAGCAATTAAGTTTTCTCCCGGGGAATATACTGAATTTGCCACTGCTCCATCTTCTTCAATATAAGATGAATTTTCCGGACCAAGCCAGAGCTAAAGCTTTCCGAAGAATCCTCCATTATGACATTAATAGCTTCAATACTATCAGTTTGGATTAAGATTTTCCAAAAGCGCCTATCCAGAATAAGGGTCAGCCCATCTAGAATTCCCCAAAGCTCTGCCTCCAAAACGGTGAACTGCCCAAATATTTGGCGAACCCAATGATCCATTCACCATTATGATCTCTCACACAACCACCATTCTCAGCGAAGCCTTCATCAAACTTCACCGAACCATCTGTGTTCAAACTCACCCAGCTATTAGGTAAAGGCCAATTATGAAGATGACTTCGTGCTTTATGAGATGAAGTCACTAAAATAGAGGAATATTGTCTCGCCTAACTATAAGAGATTTTAATAATTTCATCAACACTCCATGTAAGACCTTGGAAAATGAACAGGTTCCAATTTTTCCAAATACGCCACACAATAATCCCAAAAAGACATGGCCAATCTGTAGGGCCTAATTTTAGCCCGGCCCCATACCAGAAACAAAAAAACCAAATTAAACAGTCCACAATCCAAAATTACAGCAAGCCCACTAAGCCCAAACCCAAACAGACCCAGACCCAAACACTAACCTAGCCCATAACCTAAACAAAAAATGAAACCCTAAAATAGAAACCTAGCCGCCACCACCGAACCACCTCCAAACCCTCCGCAGCCATTCCACGCCGCCATGTCTACGAGAAAAGTGCAACAGTAGCAACAATCAGATTTGGTTGTATTTTCATGGATAAAAATCCGAACAAACTATTGTAAAGTGGGGGGATTTTTTGAGAGAATATACGATTTTTTACAAGGACACGAAAGTGAAAAATGCTCTACAATCAGAAAAACACAGAATCAATAGCACAAAGCAGCAAAGGTTTTTTTTTTTCTGTTCGGCTTTTCTTTTTTATAAAGATTTTTCTTTTTTTTACAATATATATATGTATTTAAAATAAGATATAAAAGAAATAAAAAATACTTTTTTTTTTAAATTTCGACCACCACACACGGTGGCCGGCGGCGACGGTGGCCGACGGTGGTCCGACGATCATCATTTGGCCGGAAGGGGGAAGGCTTGAGAGGTTTTGAGAGAATTTCAATTTTTTTTTTTTTGAAAGAAAGGCTGAAAATGAAATTTTTTAAGGAAAATTTGGGTTTTATAATCTAGTAAAACGGCGCCGTTTTGGGTGTTAGGTCCAAAGGCCAAAACGATGTCGTTTTAGGCCTCTGACCCGCGACTCGACCCACTCCAAGGGGAAGATCCGCGTGTTTTATGCGGCTGGGATAATTTTGATTTTAGTCCTTTCGCATTTTCTTCCTTTTAAATCATGTTTTCATTATTCCCAATTTGGCCCAATAATTTCCCCTCTGTTTCAATTTGGTGCGTTCGAACGGCACCGTTTCAGAGGGTGGGGTTATTTTCTGTTTTGGTCCCTCCACGTTGCGCGCGCATCACGATTTGGTCCTTTTACCTTCATTCATTCTTGATATTGCCCCAAAACTTCTGTTTTCAATCCAATTTAGTCCCCTTTTGATTATTTTTGCTATTTTACTATTAAATTAATCAATTTGAGCTTTATTATTTTTATTATTATTAATTTACTATTTATATTACTTTTACTTTCATTACTGCTATTATATTATTACTATTAAATTTAATATTTATATTTTTGTCACCATTGTTTTTACTATTATTGTATTATTAATTCTATTTTATTTTTATTGTCACTCTTATCATTATTTTGATTCTTGTATATATTATTATCTACCATTATTATTTTCTCATCAATATCATTATTATCATTACTTTTAATATTATTATCATTTTTCCCTTAATATTATTTTCTTTCATTATTATCATTATAGTTACTATTATTGTTTTCTGCTTTTTTTAACATATTGTTACTTAGTATTATTATTATTATTATTATTTTATATTACTACTACCATTTTTTATTACCATTTTTATATTATTATTATTTATTATTTTTACTATTATTTGTTTATTAATGTATTCTATCATTATTATTGCATTTTTTTGTTACTATCATTATTACACTATGGTTTTATTATTGTAAATAGCTTCTATTCTTGTCACTATTCGCTAAGTATGATCATTTTTACGTTTTAACCGATTTTCGATTTTAAAGGTTACGTTGACTTTTGCTTTTATTTACTTTTTTACCACTTTTTTACCAAAAATCATAAAAAAAGATTTTTAAACAAGGCAATGTTTCGTGTTTGGAAGTTCGAGAAATCGTGCCCAATCGTGCTGGGTTTCGATTTTCCGTTCGTCCAAATGACTAAATATCCTTTTAAGATTTTGGCCATGTTTTCTTAAATAAGGCAATATTTCATGTTTGAAAATTCGAGGAATCTGCTCAATCGTGATGGGTTTCGATTTTTTTTTTGTTTGGCCAAATAGTGGAATACCTTTTTAAAATTGCAATGCATGAATTTTGGAAATCATGAAATGATCTTGGTATCGAGGGTTGAAACATCGTGTCCTAACATGCTGGATGTGGTATTTCATCTTTTCGGGATAAGAGAATTTTGATATCCAATTCGAATTATCCAAACATTTTCTAAAGGATTCGTCTTTTAAAATCTTTTCCAATTTTTGACATTAGGACATTAATCAATCAGTAAGGTACCAATTTTAGGCGTTGCGAGGGTACTAATCCTTCCTTGTGCATAACCGACTCCTGGACCTGTTTTCCTAAAATTCGTAAACCAAATGTTTTACAAGGTGGCCGAATCACACTTCAAAAAAGATTGGTGGCGACTCCATTTTCCTTTTTAAAGTCGGCCCGTTTTCCAAACAAAAAATGGTTTTGACAACTTGGCGACTCCACTGGGGACCAATAAGAGAGTCAAGCTGTAGAATTGATATTCCTGCATCATATTGCATTACTATTGTGGTTACATCCTTTAAGTGGAAGTGAGAAACTATGCCTTCGTGAGGTTTTACCTCTGCATGGGCTAGTGGACTGCTTCCGGGATATATCCATACCTATGTCTTCGTGAGATTTTCACCTCCGCATGGCCATAGGGAAATGTATTCCCCTAAACTGAACTCAATCCGTATGAGCCTATAATGGGTGAGGATTGAGGAAGCTGCTAGTTTAGGTACCCTTTCTTTAGAACTAAACCACATGTAGTGAACCCTAGGAGCTCACTTTAGGTAGAACTATGTTGAACCCTAGCAGTCACCTGGATAGGTGTTTGATTTTTACCATATGTATATGATACTAACGTGTTTTCTTTTATTCATGACTACATTGCATTTCATCATCATAGAAAGGATGTGTTGATTCAGATTCGATTGCTAAGTAGAAGAGTTTGTAATAGGAAAATGGATTTCTTGATAAAGTGGGTTCGACCATAACATCCGGATACGAAAAAAAGATTGATGTTTTCACCTGGACTATGAGGACAAAGTCGCATATGTAATCCTTTTATGTAAAGAAATTTATTTTCTAGAAAAGTTCTTCTAATGGAATTGATTTCAGAATCAATGCCTCTCTTTCTTTTTACATTCATTCCTTTGCATGGCATTTCATGCATTTGCATCACATCGTATCATATGCATTAAATGTCATAAAAGAACCCTATTAGCTAGAGATTGTATTATAGTTACCTTGGAACATCGCTACTATACACGAAGGAAAACTAAAGTTATGGATCAAAGGTTGGAAAAACTGGAACAAATGCAGAAGGAAATGCAGGATCGGTTGCAAGCTCAGATACAAGAGCAACTGACCAAGGTCCAACAGGATATGATGGATCAAATGCTAGAATCTCAGAGAAGCATGATGAGCCAGTTAACACAGTTGTTGATTGGAGGGCTTGATAAAGGAAAGAGCCCTATGGTCAATACCGGGGATTATAATAAAGACTCTGCTTATCCTCTAGGCGCTGCCCGACAAATACCCCAGCGTAGCCCAATGCATACCCACCTAGGGTGTCCGTCAATATCAGTACCCAATATCAATCCGGTACCTCAATATCGGTAAACTTCCCAACGGGCTCAAACTCAACCCCAGAGATAGTTCAGTAAAACTAATGGTCCCTGACTTTGATGATGCAGCATAAGGGGAAAAAGCAAGGGCGGAGCTCCCAAAATAGTTTGAGGATCGATGCAAATGGTTGGAGGAAAAGTTCAAAGCATTGGAAAGCGCTGATTACCAATAAGAAATGGATGCTAAGAAATTGAGTCCGGTCCTAGATTTGGTGCTCCTCCAAAGTTTAAGATGCTAGGGTTCAAAAAATACAACGGGGCCAGTTGCCTTGAGGCCCATATTACAATGTTCTGTCGAAAAATGACGGGTCATGTCAGCAACGACCAATTGGTGATTCACTATTTCTAGGATAGTTTGACTGGGGCTGCGGCCAAATGGTACAATTAGTTGAGTTATATCCAGGTCAAATCATGGAAGGATTTACCACAAGCCTTTATGAAGCATTATGGCCATGTGACAGATATAACGTCTGACAGGATCACGTTACAGAACATGGAGAAAAAGCCAAGCGAAAGTTTTCGACAGTATGCCCAAAAATGGAGGGAAGTCGTTATATAGGTCCAACTACCACTACTGGAGAAAGAAACGACTATGCTCTTTATTAATACCTTGAAAGCACCTTTTATTAATCATATGTTGGGGAGCACTACTAGGAGTTTCGCAAACATAGTGATGTCTGGTGAAATAATAGAGAACGCGATAAGGTGTGGGAAAATAGAAGCTGAAGAGAGCACGAGAAGATCGGCTCTGAAGAAAAGGGAAAATAAAGTAGGTAATGTGAGCTCGTGTTATCTAAAACCCATTACTGCCAGTCAATCGAGAATGGTGCCAAGTTAGGAGCCCAACACGAGGCAGAATCCTGGGAAATTCCAGTTTACTCCCATATCAATGACATATAGAGAGTTGTACAAAAATCTATTCGATGTACACGTTGTAGCCCCTGTCTACTTAAAACCGTTGCAAACCCTCATATCTTAAATGGTATGATGCAAGCACTCAATATGAATACCATGCGGGGATAATAGGGCACCCGATAGAGAATTGCTTCCCTTTCAAAAAGCTAGTCGAAAGGCTCATCAAAATGGGTATTGTGAAGTTCGATGATGCGCCTGTCATAGGAAATCCGTTACCCAATCACATTGATAATAGGGTGAACGCGATAGTTGAGAGTGTGGGAAAAAAGAATCAAAATGAATGTTGCAGAAATAAGAACCCTGTTGAGAGAGGTTTGGAAGGAAATGCAGGAAAGTTGGTTAGTTCCGCAAGAGTTAGAGAGTAAATCCCAAGACGCGAGAAACTACTGTGAGTTCCATAATAAGGAGGACCATGAGATCCAGACATGTAGCTAATTCAGGGCCCTAGTGCAAGGGTTAATGGATAACAAAGAGCTAGAGTTCTTTGAATAGACTGAGGGGGAGGACGTGTGCACCATAAGAGGAGAATCGGCACAAAAGGGCACTGAGGTTAAATGGGGATTAATGACTTTTCCCCATACATCCAAGCATTTGTATTGGGAGGAATTATCCGCCTTGAACCGAGGATGACAAAGAAAGGAATGGCTGAAGATATAATGAAAGTTTTGAGCATCAACGCTGTATTTGAAAAGGGATCGAATGAAGGAAACCTTGAGCCTGGAAATGTTCTGAACAACTGGACTGCGGAGGAAATTCCTGTAGGTTTTAGAGCTAATACAAAGTAATGTTCAAAACACACTTATTGTTTTAAGCCTAGAAACAATAAGAATCTTTTGTGAAATAGGCTCATGTTTAAACATCTTTATTTTCAATAAAGAATGCATTTTTTGTATTTCATGTCGAGCAAATATTATTTTTCCATTTTTCATCCATGTCATACTATACATTCTTTTGTTCTCTAGAATATTCTTTCATTCTTCATTCATGATCATACCATATAAATAATCATCCTTAGAATCATTTATTCTTTAGAATTTACCTTCGTACCTACGATAGGCACCCAGATATCGAGACATGAGCAACGCTATTACAGACTCCCTTTTGAGTGAAATATGAGTCTAAAAAGATCTGAGGATTTTGAAGATGTCAGAGATTGTAACTTATCTTTTAATTTGTTAAGGATGAAAATGGACTCTTTCATACAAAGGGTCAGTGGACATTGCGAGTCTAGGAAAGGAGTGAAGATCGAAGCCTAGCCCACCATAGAAACAAAGCGAGACGTCATTGAGTTATTCCAAGAATTTAAAGATATCTTTGCATGATCGCATCAAGATATGCCTAGACATGAGAATGTTGTGGAAAAACACATGCTGATAATTTCACGATAACCAGGCCGGTTATGAGGTTCGAGTACTGCTGGTCTACCAGGAAAGGAAGATTGCATCAGTTATGCCGTGAATGCCAAATTAAGGAAGACAAGACTGATGTGCTTTCTCTATTTTTTCTACATGTGGGGCATAGATGTTACGGGGACATCTCGTCAAAAGTATCTAGTCGACACCAATTCATCTTCGTGATTGTCAATTACTTCACTAAGAGGGTGAAGTTCGCTTCATATGCCAAGTTACCAGTCATCAAATTCAAATTCAAATTCGAATTCAAAAAAAAAAAGAAACCATCCAAAAAGATTTTGAAAGATGATTGAGACTCGTAAAGATGGGCATACCATTTACCCTCTCTGCTTCTCGAATGTTGGCTAAGACCTTAGTCAGAGCAACACATTTCACATTGGTTTATGGAAGTTGAGGTCCCTTTTCTCCGAGCTTCAATTGAATTAAGAATTGGGTGAAGTAGGACGCCTCCAGTAAGCTTGATTGAAAGTATTTATCATGGTCGAATGCACCAAAAATGGATGATACAAGCTTATGACAAAAGGTTCGCCCAAGAGAATTTCATAATAGTCTTTCTCATGCAAAAGGGGACTTTAGAGAAAAGTGAGTGCCGAATTGGGAAGGGCCTTATGTTGTAAGAAAAACCTTTTCTGGAGGAGCATTGGTGTTAGCCAAGATAGACGGCAAGAGTGTAACACCCCAACCAGTATCCGTCATCGAAACAGGGTTACGAGGCATTACCAAATAATACAGAACACTTTTAGATAATTTGAAATCATTATCTTTACACAAATAGTACACTTGAGATGTACAGTTCTATAGTTATGAATAAACACATTTATCAAACATATTCTATTTTTTTATATATCACAATCTCATATTTCCATGTATCAAGTACCATCATTTCCTCGTATTTCAAACAAAAACATGTAATAATTCATAGACATACAACTCACTAACTCTTCCTGCCAATCACAATTTAAATTGACAAATCACTTATTAAGTCAAATTTCAATGTTCACTAAAATCTATCATATAAATTTGGATGTACGTATCCACCAATAGATTCTATATACCGATATCATCATCTCAAATTTCCTCATACATTTACTTTCCACATTATGACTCAAATAACATATATAAGATATAACAATGTATTTCAAGTACGATTTCATAATATGTCATTTTAAATTTTAGATTATTTCATATTAGAATTTTCTCATTAACTCATTTAGAATACCAATTTATACGGATAATACACTCAAGGGTGTACAAATATATAATCGAAAATGAACTCATTCATCAACCAAGTTCTATATTCATGTCTCATCAACTCGTATTTCCTTATATCATATAATTCCATGTAACACTTACCAAACTTTGTCAAATTAGTGAACGTCTTATAGAATTGGCCTGCTCACACAAGTTTTCGGTCATGACAAGCTACACGGTGTTACTCAGTGCCACATTTCACAACTCAGTATGATTTTCCTCATTGAAATACCATACCTACATTTCACAATTCGGTATGGAAAATGCCATACCTACGTTTCTTAACTCAGTATGGTTAATACCATACCTACGTTTCGCAACTTAGTATGGATGATACCATACCTACGTTTCACAACTCAGTATGGATGATACCATACCTACGTTTCACAACTCAGTACGAATGATACCATACCTACGTTTCACAACTCAGTATGGATGATACCATACCTACATTTCACACTTTTCCATGGATCACCCATGGTTTTATCTGTCAATTCATCACTTTTCACTAGAATGCCATAGCCTAGCTACGGTCTTACATCTTAAACACGTATCAGACTAATGCCATATCCCAGATATGGTCTTATACGGAAATCACTTGTCACTTGTAGCCAAAGCTACCACTATTCACTGAATAGGTAGCCGGAGCTACCATTTTTCACTTTCACTTGTCCTTGATCAGATAAGTGTAGCCGAGGCTATCACTTATCACGTGTTGTTATCGTTCATCCATGGTTTTTGCCGTCAATTCATCTTGTTACTGAACTAAAGTGCTCAATTTGATCATTTATTCAATTTTCATGCTTTTACATTATTCATGATTTTATCATCAATACATGTGAAATAACACATCATGAAGTTCATAAAGTTAAAAAATGATCACTAAAATTTAGCCGTATAAACTCACAAGTTCAATTTTTTGTATTCTAACGATAATCATAATTTCATAATAAATATTCCAAATAAAACATTATATCATTTCTAATTCAACATTTATCAATTATAATCGAGCATGTGATCAATTTATACACAAGTCATTCATATATTATTTTTCCTCCTCCTCCTCTCCATTTACATCCTTAGCATAAACAACACACTTGTAAGTAACATTATCTTAATTTTCACTATTTACTTATGTGAATACTCAAGTCATCCATCGTGTCATAGTCACTAAATTATTTTTATCTTAAGATAAAAAACTCAAAATTAAGATCCGTTAATTTTATTTGAAACTAGACTCACATATATTCTTACTATAATTTTTCCAGAATTTTTGGTATGGCCAATTAGTACAGTTTATCGTTAAATTGTAACATCACGAAAAGGGCCTATGCATTTTCAGTTCAATTGTATGAAATGACAAGTTTAAGCACTAAGAATAAATTTTGATATTTTTGGAAACACGGAAATGCATGAAAATGGAAACTGAACATTTGGAAACACGAACATTTTGGAAACACGAACATTTTGGAAACTTGAAGATGTAAGAAAAATGGCAAATTCTGAGCCGATCGAAAATTTTAGGAAACTTAGAAATAAGGCCTAAATGTCAAATTTTAAAGTCCAAAATAGGAAATAAGGGCAAGAGGGCCTTAAAAGTAAAAGTTGGTGAAATTTGACACACAATCGGGCTTGGAAAAGTGGCTGAAGGTGTCACTTAAGGCTTAGGAAATGGCGCCATGTGTAAGAGGAATGGGCACGAGTTCGAGTCACTTAGGAAGCAAATAATGAAGGTTTATTTTGCTTCCATGAGTGAGAGAGGTGGGACACCTATTTGTTAGAAAGGGAGGAGTTTTATTTCGGTTAAAACTTGATAAATGAAGTGATAAATAAAGGATTTTCTTTTAATAAGATAAATGAGGAGATAAAGGATGGATTAAACACTTTTAATTTAATTTAAGGTGATAATTAAAGATAATATTATCACTTGTGGGGAGTAGTGGCCAAGTCAAGGACTCTTGGTCTAGCAATTTCAGTTAAAGGAGGAAAATTTAGGCTATTCTCTCATCTTTTCTAGCCTTAGAAATTTTGCTAGCTCTCTCCCCTCTCTCTAGAATTTTTTTTTAGCAAAATCCATCCTCTCTTCTTCTATTTTCTTCTCCGTTTCTACTGTCAAAGCCGAATCTTTATTGATTCTAAGTAAAGGAGCAATCAACTACAAACATCAAAAGGGTAAGATCTATGGTCAATCAATTTCTATTCCTTTCCTTTTTACCAAAATAGAGTACTAATCCTATTAGCAATTTTGGTAGAATCTACAAGGGTCTCTCGGTTTCTACCATTATCGAATAGGAGGATCAAAGATCCAAGGTAAGTGAGTTTATACATTCGGCCAAGGCCAAATCTTAGGTTTTCAGATCAAAATTAATCAAAGGCTAACTGATTCAGGGATTTAGGATTTGGCCGATTCCAAGGAAGAGGAAGGAGAAGTTTTCGGGATTTAAAGTCCATAAGGTAAGCACCTAAAAGTATTCGACCAAGGCTTGTATGATTACCTAGATCAGTTCTTTAATTATTAAAAAGCCGAAAAACTAACCCATATTAAGATTCAAGGTTGGCCGAATATCAAGTGAAGGAAAACCAAGTTTTCGGGATTTGAATAAACACCAAATCGGCATCAAAGGTGAGTCTGTTTACAAATCCTACTAGGATTTGGTTTTGTTTTAAACTACATAGGTTTATTAATGTGTTTTATATGATGGGCCGAATATAGGAATTAACAGATCTAAAGTTAGATCGGGATTTTCGAGATTTCAAGGAATCTATTAAGCAGATCAGGTGTGTACACACACTAACTTTCGATATTTCATATGGCAGTTATTTTTATTATATGATTATACGTAAGAGTATGAATATGGCTAAGTACCCTAATGTGGTACAAAAGTACTCGATGCGTTTCCTACTTCGATAGGATTATGAAATATGTTATTTTATAACATGTGAATATATGTATATGAATATGAAATTAAGTATGTTATGCATGATATATATATTTTGGGGCATTCGGGATTTATGTGAAAGGGGAAGAAGGTGTTGACTTCGGTCACACCAACGTTATATGGTGACTACGGTCACAAGATTTTGAATATGGTAACTCGGTTACATTATCGAATTTGGTAACCGGTTACACTATTTGAATATGGTGTCTAATGACACAAATTATATGGGCGATGAGCACGTCAAGCTAATATTGACGCCTTGATGGTGTGTAGCGGATGGAGGGTTGACTTAGTAGTCCCACGGTGTGTTGGCGTGTACTGGTGGTGTGTAGCGGATGGACCATTAGGCTTGGGTTTGGGTTGCATCATCATTTTATATGAATATGAATTTGATATGAACATGTATGCACGATTGTTGAATGTTAGTCTTGTGTGCACATTGAGTCATTGACTCACCCGTTGTGGGAAATATTTTCGGTGATGAGCGGTGTTTGACCGGGACGGTGAGACCTTGAGGTGGCCATGATCCATTTGAAGATTCTATTTAAATTTGGACTTTATTTATGTTTAGTACCTTTAATTTTATTTTTGGGTTTTATTTGATGTAATAAGGCCATAAGGCCCGATGGATTTTCTTATTCGCTTCACTTTAAATTATTATGTTACGAACTATTATGATTAAAGTTAAGTGATTTTTTAAAAACTTAAAAATTATTTTGTCACCTTAATAAAATTGGATTTACAAGTTTAATTAAATGGGTTTCCAATCTAAGCCCAATCCACAACAACAATTTCTAAAAATTTTACAAATTTTCTCTAAGTAACGAAGGATTTTTGAAACCGGTTTACTTTAGAAACATACAGATCAGGTTCGGGCTCGTGGTAGGGTGTGGGGTGTTTCAATTTGGTATCGAGCCAGTTTTAAACTCTCGGCTTTTGGGCTAAGGCCCAAAACGTTTTCAAAGCGAGCTAAATGATTATCTTTGAAAAATAAGCGGGTTTTACGGCATGGCACCTAAGTCTCCGACTGCAGTCCACCGGTAAGTACCCTAACTCTATGTGTGATTACATGATTTATATAAGGGTAGAAAAGGCATGGAACATAGAATAGAATGATAGGAACTTGAACCCAGGATTAGACTACTCAAACACAAACCACATAAGACTTAATGTCTTGAACCAACCTATGGCTAAGTCACCGAGCTAGTGGTGTGGTAACCCCAGACGCATGTCAGGATTGGATCCAGGAAGAGCACAGTATTTAAGCGATCCTAGTGACTCACCTCCTCTTGCAGAATCCTACAGTGCGTAGCAGTTCACCACCCTAACTCGGAGGCTCGGTGGTGTGGCAACCTCATGCGTATGTCTAGGAATGGTTTGGTGGGAGCTTGGTATTTAAGCAGATCGCGTGACTCACCTCCTCTCCACACGAATCACGCCAGTGCGTAGCTTTGGTTCACCCCGACCAAGAGGGCTCGACCATAAGCTAAACATAATGACTAAAACCCGAAAGGAACTAGCCATGTTTTAAAAAAAAAAGAGAGAACAAAACAACAAACCCTATTTTTCAAACTTTCAAAACTTTCTTTTAAATCGAGAAATTATTTTTTACAACATTTTCGAAAAACTCACGATTTGCGAAAATTACCAAAACTTGGTTTATAAAATGTTCAACTACTCAACAGCTTACCAAAACTTCATTATTTTATAAACATTCAAAAACCCTAATTTGAAAGATATCAAAATACCTTGATTTTGGAAAAAAATACAAAATTGCCCCTAACTTACAAAATTACCAAAATGACCCTAATTTCTAAAATTTTTGCAACATCCCCATTTTTGAAGGAATAATTTTTAAAAAGAACCCTCAAAGTTTTACAACTTTTGAAATACCCCTGATTTATTAAAATTATAAATTTACCCTAATTTATGAAAATTACCAAAATACCCCTGAGGTCAAAAATTACCAAAATACCCCCGGATTCCAAAAATTTTCCAAATTACCCCGAGACTTTGAAATTTTTAAAATAATTTTTGACAAAAACACCAATGAATGATTTTCTTCTGAAAACTTACGAAAATGCCCCTGTAGGACAAAATTACGAAAATACCCCCGGGTAGTGGAAAACAACAACAACAAAAATTACAATGTTTCTCTGAATGAACGAAAGTTCATACTTGTTTGATGGATGGATGAATGAATGGAAAAGACTGTGTGTTTGTATGAATACGAAAGAACCACTCTTAAATCCCTTTTCATAAGACTCCTTCGCTGGTAAATAAGTGGAACAATGACTAATCCATAAAATTTCTTAATCGATTCGACGTTAAAAATAAGCTCTAGAGGACGTGGTCGTCGTGGTCGAGGTAGAGGAAGGATGACCGTGTCGAACCCGTTAGGTCGGGTCAAGGTCCGACAATAAAATGCCATCGCCACCACCACCCCAATTTGTTAATGTTGAGCAAGCAGGCTCGGACGGGGAAGATCTTGGTCATGTTCGTCTTTGCGAGTTTTGGAATTGGTGGTGGTGCGGGAGGAAATTGAAATCGAAAGTCATACTGAACGACTCGAGCTAATGGAGTGAAATGTTAGGAGTATCTAATGTGGCACCCAGTCTGTTGAAATCTTGGTTGGAAGCAATAAGCGTATCATGGATGAGCTCGATCGACTCAGAGGAAAAGTTGAAAGGATGGTGGCATTGTTACGCGATGAAGCGTATCGATGGTGGTTAAGCTGTCGGGATGGCACCACGGTGAAAATTTGACACAGGAGTATGTTAAAGAGGCATTTCGGAAGAAGTATATGGGAACCGGTATCTAGATGAACAAAGGAAGGCTTTTACGGGGTTGGTGCAAGGGAGTAAGTCATCCTGCGAATATGAGGCGAATTCACGAGGTTGAGCCGCTATGCTCGGGGTAGTGGCAACTGAGCATGAACGCTGTGTCTGTTTTGAGGACGAACTGAGGGACGATCTAAGACTGTTGATAGCACCGCATTAGGAGCGGGAATTCTCGGCTTTGGTGGAAAAGGCCAAGGTGGCCGAGGGGATTAAGGACGCTACTAAGCAGACCATGGATAAGAATAAGGCCAAGAGAGGATTTGGACCATCTGGAAAAGGTCACAAGAGGCCTAGGGTTGACGGGCCACGGAATCAGCATGCTGGTACGGGCTGGCAGGTTCGCCCATGTGAGCATTGTGGAAAGAAGCATATGTGAGAGTGTTGGAGAAAGACGGAGGATGTTTCAAGTGTGGGTCCAAGGACCATATGCTTAAGGATTGTCCCAAGCAATCGAGATGAGAGCCGACCGTGATTCAGAATGCTAGCTTGTGGTAGAGGATGACTGACCTCAGCATGGTCGTGGTTGAATGTAAGTGGTAGTGGTCTTTGGCAGAGGCCGTGGAACACAGGTAGAGGTACTACTATCTTGATGTAAGGTAACCGGGTTTGGTATATGCGGTTCACCGGAGGAAGATGGTGACGACCGGATGTAATAACCGGTATGTTCTTTATTTTGACAAACCCTACTTTGCTTTGATTGATGTGGGCTCGACCCATTCCTATGTTGCAAGTAGTGTAGTGGAAACACTAGGCCTAGACTCGAACTTTCGATGAGCGGATGGTGTAGTAAGCCCATTAGGCCAAAGCGTAGTGGTAGACAAGATTTTTCTGAATGTACCCCTAGAGATTCAGGGAGTGAACTTTCGGGCAGACTTGATGAAGTTACCCTTCGGAGAGTTTGAACTTATACTCGGAATGGATTGGCAAGTAGAACACCGAGCCGTGTTGGATTGTGCGGCTAAACGGATAGAACTAAGAACCCCAGAGGATGAAGTGGTAGTAATGATCGGAGAAAGGAGGAACTACTTGTCTAACGTAGTTTCGACGCTGAAGGCTGAGAAGATGGTTAAGAAAGGTTGTGAGGCATTCCTAGCCTTCATAAGTGCGATAGGTGGGAAGGAGGAAGGTGTTAATGGAGTTAGGATGGTAAGGGACTTCGTGGATGTGTTTCCAGAGGAATTACCGGGAATACCCCCAGACAGGGAGGTAGAATTTGGGATTGATTTGCTACCCGGAACAGCTCCTGTGTCAATCGCTCCATACCGAATGGCACCTAAGGAGTTAGTGGAGCTCAAGGTTCAGATCCAAGAACTATTGGATCGTGGGTTCATCCGACCCAGTATGTCTCCGTGGGGAGCACCGGTCTTATTTGTGAAAAAGAAAGACAGAACTATGCGTATGTGCATAGACTACCGTCAGTTGAATAAGCTGACCATTAAGAATAAGTATCCCTTGCAAAGGATCGATGACTTGTTCGATCAGCTGAAGGGAGCCGCAGTGTTTTCAAAGATCGACTTACGGTCGGGATACCATCAGTTGAAGGTGAAGGAGGCTGACATCCATAAGACCGCTTTTAGGACAAGATATGGCCACTTTGAGTTTGTAGTGATGCCGTTTGGATTGACGAACGCTCCAGCCGCGTTCATGGACATGATGAATCGGGTTTTTCAACCCTACTTGGATAGGTTCATCGTTGTGTTCATCGACGATATTTTGGTGTACTCGAAGTCAGAAGAGGAGCATGATGAGCATCTCCGAGTTGTGTTGAAAGTATTAAGGAGAAGAAGCTTTATGCCAAATTCAAAGAAGTGCGAATTTTGGCTTAAGGAGGTGGCATTCTTAGGACATGTGGTATCCGCAGAAGGAATAAAGTGGATCCTAGAAAGATCAAGCGGTGTTGGATTGGAAACCACCTAGGTCGTGGTGAGATCCAAGTTTCTTAGGCTTGGCGGTGCTATTCTGAAGGTTTGTGAAAGGATTCTCGTCAATAGCCGCGCCTTTAACCAAGTTACTAAGGAAGGAAGTACCCTTGAATGGACGAATAAGCAGGAGAGCTTTGAAAAGCTTAAAAAAAAGTGTTATGAAGCTCTAGTGTTAATTGACAGAGGCGGGAAAAGATTTTGTGGTGTCTTGTGGCGCTTCTGACACGGGGTTAGGTGTGTGTTAATGCAAGAGGGCAAAGTAGTCGCTTATGCGTCCACAGCAGCCTAAGGCCTCATGAGGTTAACTACCCCACTCATGACTTGGAACTAGCAGCAGATAGTTTTCGCCCTTAAGGTTTGGAGGCACTACCTTTATGGAAAAAGGTCGATTATCTACACGCACCACAAGAGCCTTAAGTACTTATTGACTCGAGAGGAGTTGAACTTGAGGCAACGAAGGTGGGTGGAATTCTTTGAAGGACTACGATTGTTCGATAGAATATCATCCGCAAGGCGAATGTGGTAGCCGATGCCCCGAGTAGGAAGGTTGTGTCGGATCTACGGGCTTTGTTCGCTCACTTAAGTCTCGTATGATGACTGAAGTCATTGGCGAAATTACAAGTCAGCCCACATGGCTAAAGGAAGTGAAAGAGGACAGTTGGTGATAACGACTTAGGTACTAAGTTGCGACAAGTACTGACAAGGTGGATTAAAGGACTATGGCATCAATGATGAAGGAGTATTGTGCTACAAGGAAAGGTCGTATCTTAGAGATAAGGAGTTGAGACAAAGGATTCTTTGAGCGCATGGTAGCCCTTATGCTATGCATCCGGAGGCATCAAGTTGTATAGAGATCTAAGGAACAATTCGGTGGTGCGATGCAAAGCGAGAGGTGACCTGAATTTGTGGGGAAATGTTTGACGTGTCGCAAGTTAAGGTGAACACCAAGTCCCATTTGCTTCAACCAATCGAAGTTCCCCAATGGAAGTGGGAGAGAATTACCATGGACTTCATTAGTGGGCTTCCCTCACGCCTACTAAGAAGGACTCGGTATGGGTGATAGTGGACCGTTTGACCAAGTCCGCACACTTTATCCCAGTAAGAATAGATTATTCTCTTCAGAAGTTGGCTAAGTTATATGTAGCGGAAATTGTAAGGTTGCATGGAGTACCAATGTCGATCATCTCTGATAGAGACCCAAGGTTTACATCTCGATTTTGGAAGGCACTTCATCAAGCTTTAGGCACTAAGCTAGACTTCACTACGGCTTTTCATCCACAATCGGACGAGGCGATCTGAGCAGGTTATACAAGTATTGGAGGATATGTTGAGAGGTCGTGTAATGGATTCAGGAAGTTGGGAAAATTACTTGCCTTTAGCTGAATTCACCTACAACAACAGCCACCAAGCTAGCATTCGGATGGCACCATACGAAGCATTGTATGGAATGAAGTGTAGAACACCTACTTGTTGGACCGAGTTAGGAGAACGCCGAGTTTTGGGTCCAGAATTAGTGGTAAACCAAGAAAAGGTTGAGTTAATTCAGACGCTGTTGAAGAAAGCCTCTGATAGGTAGAAGTCGTACGCAGACCTTAAGCGAAAAGAAATAGAGTTTGAAGTGGGAGACCAAGTATTCCTGAAAGTCTCGGCTTGGAAGAAGGTAATGAGGTTCGGTCGAAAAGGGAAGCTAAGCCCAAGATTTATAAGGCCTTATCGAGTACTGAAGCGAGTTGGGCCAGTGGCATACCAATTAGAGTTGCCACCAGAATTGCAGCAGATGCATGACGTATTTCATGTATCTATGTTACGTCACTACCGATCGGATCCGTCGCATGTGGTATCTGTTGAAGAAGTGGAGCTAAGGCCAGACTTATCCTATGAGGAAGAACCGATTCAGATTTTGGAACGTGATGTAAAGGTACTACGAAGGAAGACAGTGCCTCTAGTCAAAGTGTTATGGCACAATCATGGATCGGAAGAGGCTTTGTGGGAGCCAGAAGAGACCATGCGACAGTAATACCCTCAACTGTTTTAGTTAGGAAATTTCGGGGACAAAATTTTGTTTAAGGGGGGTAGAACTGTAACATCCTGAAAAGGGCCTATGCATTTTCGGTTCAATTGTATGAAATGACAAGTTTAAGCACTAAGAATAAATTTTGATATTTTGGAAACACGGAAATGCATGAAAATGGAAACTCGAACATTTTGGAAACTGAACATTTTGGAAACACGAACATTTTGGAAACACGAACATTTTGGAAACTTGAAGATGTAAGAAAAATGGCAAGTTACAGAGCCGATCGAAAATTTTAGGAAACTTAGAAATAAGGCCGAAATGTCAAATTTTAAAGTCCAAAATAGGAAATAAGGGCAAGAGGGCCTTAAAAGTAAAAGTTGGTGAAATTTGACACACAATCGGGCTTGGAAAAGTGGCCTGAAGGTGTCACTTAAGGCTTAGGGAAATGGCGCCATGTGTAAGAGGAATGGGCCTGATTTCGAGTCACTTAGGAAGCAAATAATGAAGGTTTATTTTTGCTTCCATGAGTGAGAGTGTAGACGGCACCTATTTGTTAGAAAGGGAGGAGTTTTATTTCGGTTAAAACTTGATAAATGAAGTGATAAATAAAGGATTTTCTTTTAATAAGATAAATGAGGAGATAAAGGATGGATTAAACACTTTTAATTTAATTTAAGGTGATAATTAAAAGATAATATTATCACTTATGGGGAGTAGTGGCCAAGTCAAGGACTCTTGGTCTAGCAATTTTAGTTAAAGGAGGAAAATTTAGGCTATTCTCTCATCTTTTCTAGCCTTGCCGAAATTTTGCTAGCTCTCTCCCCCTCTCTGCCGAATTTTTTTTTTAGCAAAATCCATCCTCTCTTCTTCTATTTTCTTCTCCGTTTCTACTGTCAAAGCCGAATCTTTATTGATTCTAAGTAAAGGAGCAATCAACTACAAACATCAAAAGGGTAAGATCTATGGTCAATCAATTTCTATTCCTTTCCTTTTTACCAAAATAGGAGTACTAATCCTATTAGCAATTTTGGCCGAATCTACAAGGGGTCTCTCAGGTTTCTACCATTATCGAATAGGAGGATCAAAGATCCAAGGTAAGTGAGTTTATACATTCGGCCAAGGCCAAATCTTAGGTTTTCAGATCAAAATTAATCAAAGGCTAACTGATTCAGGGATTTAGGATTTGGCCGATTCCAAGGAAGAGGAAGGAGAAGTTTTCGGGATTTAAAGTCCATAAGGTAAGCACCTAAAAGTATTCGACCAAGGCTTGTATGATTACCTAGATCAGTTCTTTAATTATTAAAAAGCCGAAAAACTAACCCATATTGAGATTCAAGGTTGGCCGAATATCAGGTGAAGGAAAACCAAGTTTTCGGGATTTGAATAAACACCAAATCGGCATCAAAGGTGAGTCTTTTTACAAATCCTACTAGGATTTGGTTTTGTTTTAAACCACATAGGTTTATTAATGTGTTTTATATGATGGGCCGAATATAGGAATTAACAGATCTAAAGTTAGATCGGGATTTTCGAGATTTCAAGGAATCTATTAAGCAGATCAGGTGTGTACACACACTAACTTTCGATATTTCATATGGCAATTATTTTATTATATGATTATCGTAAGAATATGAATATGGCTAAATACCCTAATGTGGTACAAAAGTACTGTGCACGCGTTTCCTACTTCGATAGGATTATGAAATATGTTATTTTATAACATGTGAATATATGTATATGAATATGAAATTAAGTATGTTATGCATGATATATATATTTTGGGGCATTCGGGATTTATGTGAAAGGGAAGAAGGTGTTGACTTGGTCACACTAACGTTATATGGTGACTACGGTCACAAGATTTTGAATATGGTAACTCGGTTACATTATCCGAATTTGGTAACCGGTTACACTATTTGAATATGGTGTCTAATGACACAAATTATATAGGCGATGAGCACGCCGACCGCAATGACCGAATGCCTTCGATGGTGTGTGCGGATGGAGGGTTGACTTAGTAGTCCCACGGTGCATTTGGCGTGTACGGGTGGTGTGTAGCGGATGGACCATTAGGCTTGGGTTTGGGTTGCATCATCATTTTGTATGAATATGAATTTGATATGAACATGTATGCCTAATTGTTGAATGTTAGTCTTGTGTGCACATTGAGTCATTGACTCACCCGTAGGGAAATATTTTCGGGTAATGAACGGTGGATTTGATGAGACAGTAGACCTTGAGGTGGCCATGATCCATTTGAAGATTCTATTTAAATTTGGACAGTATTTATGTTTAGTACCTTTAATTTTATTTTTGGGTTTTATTTGATGTAATAAGGCCATAAGGCCAGTGGATTTTCTTATTACGCTTCATTTTAAATTATTATGTTACTGAACTATTATGATTAAAGTTAAGTGATTTTTTTAAAACCTTAAAATTATTTTGTCACCTTAATAAAATTGGATTTACAAGTTTAATTAAATGGGTTTCCAATCTAAGCCCAATCCACAACAACAATTTCTAAAAATTTTATAAATTTTCTAAGTAATGAAGGATTTTTGAAACCGGTTTACTTTAGGAACATACCAGATCCGGTTCAGGCTCGTGGGCCGGGTGTGGGGTGTTTCATAAGTTCTCCCCTGTTATACCGTCCGATAGCTCTGACCTCTCTTCACTAAAAATCAATTATCTCATAGTACGATTTTCATATAGTGTTTCCAATTATTTATAATGAAAATAGCTCACTAAGGAATACAAAAATATAAATTATAACTCATAATTTTTTTTTTACAATTTTTAGTGAATTTCTAAATTGAGAATAGGGGATCATGAAGTTATTCTAAACTAGTCTTACAAAAATTTAAATATCTCAATATGTAAACTTCTTTTGCTTGCTCTATTTCTTTTATATGAAAATAGACTCAACAAGATTTAATTTTATATCTCACTCAACTTCTAATTAAATTTATACCATTTTTGGTAATTTTTCAAAGTTAGACAACTGCTGCTGTCCAAAACTGCTTTAGTGTAACATGTTAATTTCTATTTTGTCCCAAATTCCACAATTCATACAATTCAGTCCTTGCTCAATTAACCCCTCAATTGAGATAATTTTCTCATTTAACACTTTTCTCTATCATTTTAAACTACTTCATAACCTTTGAAAATTAGAATTTTAACACTAGGCCTTAATTTCAAGTCTTTCACAATTAGGTCCTAAAACCAATTTCCATCAATTTCACTTGATAAAATCACCATATAACAAAATTAAAGCTTTAATTCAATATTTATTCATCATATTCTTCCAGCACTAATCGACATAAAATTTTAAAAATTAGGCATAGAATCAAAAACTAATGAATTAATAAGTTGGACCCAATTGTAAAAGTCCAAAAACATAGAAATTTTAAGGAGAAAGCAAGAATTAAACTTACATGAAGCTTGAGTATGAAAACCAGCTTGAACTCTCTTCCATGGTTGTTTTTCAGCTAAAGAAAATGAAAAGAAATGAAGAGAATTCTAGATATTCCAATTTGGTCCCTTTTTTATTTAGCTAATTTTGGAAAATTTCTAATTTTGCCCTTATTTCACCCATTTCCTGATTTTTCTCAGCTATTGCCGCCCAAAATATCTCCTTTGGGCTTATTTTCACTTTAGGTCCTTCCTCATTTGAAAATTAAGCTATTTAATCCTTCTAGCAACTTTTTATTTTTTTTCAATTTAGTACTTTTTATTTAATTAACCACCCAAACGTCAAAATTTTCTAACGAAATTTTACTACTACTTTATTGACATTCCATAAGTATTTATAAAAATATTTATGACTCTGTTTATAACACCGAGATCTCGATACCTCTTTTTCTCAATTTCTTGACCAAATAAATCTTTATAAAATACAATTTACTATTTCAAAAATCTTTTAAAAGCTACATTTGGCTCGTAAATATTAAATAATATAAGCTACGGGTTCATTTGTCAGATTTGGTGGTCTCGAACCACTATTTTCGATATCGCTGAAATTTGGGCTATTACAAAGAGTCAGCCAAACCCAAATCAATGCGGTCCCAGTTAAGAAGTACTTCTTTTAAGAAGGAAAATGGGCCAAAGTGAAAACCTGCAAAGGGCGCTTTGAAGCTTTCTGCAAAAAAAAAAAAAAGAGAGGCCAAGGTGAAAACGCAAAAGGCCCTTTGAGACCAAAGGGGCTTTGAGTCGAAAACCCGAAAAAGGCGGCTCAAATTATGATCAAATCGTGATGGGGCATACAATAGTCTTGCTACGCTTGAATTAATAATGAGGAAGTATGTTATGTCTTGGGGTCTTGGGGCATCGACAAAGTACTCCGGATCCCCTAAACACATATTGAGCTTAAAATGGTCCTCAAGATGTTTGAACAGAAAAGCTCAGGCTGCGATATCTAGGGCACCTAGTTTCCATCTTACCCATTCTGAATTTGCTCGTTTCAAAATACACTACCAATAAATTTCTTCTTGATTGCGTTTTCTATCTTTGCTTAACTTATTTGTTTCGAGTTATGCTCCTAATTAATTTCTTTCTTGTCTATTGTTATGACCTCTTTCAAGCATTTTGCATTGAAATAACGATTAGTGGACTAATAATACTTTCATAAAAGAAGTTTTGGATATTACTCTGCAAGTCTCTAAATATTGCAAGAATTTGAAACAGGACAATTATTTAGAGCTCACCAAGCTTAAAGGGCTCGGAACATTTGAGATAAGAATCTAAAAAGTAAAGACATCTTCGGATTCTCTGTTGGAAGTTCAACTAAACGAGAAGACATACGTCAAGGATATCACTTTAATAAATGGCGAGCAATGATAGCCCAAAAGTTAAAAAAAATGAATCATTCCCATTTTGCATTCATTCATAATATATTGGTTAGAGCATTTTTCAATCATGACATCCTAATCATTTGGCATAAGCATAGACCCCATGAAATCAATTCTATAGGTAGGTTCCCCAGAGGACAATGTAGCAAATTTGATCAGAATTATAGATTTTGGCGAATCTTATCTCCATGTATCGACAATGGAGTAGATTTAGGCCAATGACCTTATCTTCCTGAGGTAGCAAGAGAGCAGGTTGAAGACAAGTCTTATCTTCCTGATGTAGCAAGGAAGCAGACTAAAAATTGTAGATTTTGTCCCCTCGAGATAGCAGTGGGGCAGATCAAAGATGGCGAATCTTATCTTCCTGATGTAGCAGGGGAGCAGATTTTAGCCACTGGCCTTATCTTCCTGAGGTAGTAAGGGAGCAGGCTGAAGACAAGTATTATCTTCCTGATGTAGCAAGGGAGCAGGCTAAAAATTGTAAATTTTATCCCCTCGAGATAGTAGTGGGGTAGATCGAAGATGGCGAATCTTATTCCCGATGTAGTAGGGGAGCAGATTTTAGCCACTGGCCTTATATTCTTGAGGTAGCAAGGGAGCAGGCTGAAGACAAGTCTTATCTTCCTGATGTAGCAAGGGAGCAGGCTAAAAATTGTAGATTTTGTCCCCTCGAGATAGCAGTGGGGCAGATCGAAAATGGTGAATCTTATCTTCCCGATGTAGTAGGGGAGCAAATTTTAGCCACTGGCCTTATCTTCTTGAGGCAGCAAGGGAGTAGGCTGAAAATTACAGATCTTATCTCCCTAAGCAGTAGTGGAGCAGATCGAAGACAATGAGCCTTAATCCCCTAAGCAGTAGGGTAACATGCCGAAAATTACAGATCTTATCTCCCTAAGCAGTAGTGGAGCAGATCGAAGACGATGAGCCTTAATCCCCTAAGTAGTAGGGTAAAAGGCCAGATCTTAATTAGCAGATCTTATCTCCTTAATCCCTAAGCAAGTAGGGTAGCAGTCGAAATTACAGATCTTATCTCCCTAAGCAGCAGTAGAGCAGATCAAAGATGATAAGCCTTAATCCCCTAAGTAGTAGGATAACAGGTCAGAAATTACAGATCTTATCTCCCTAAGTAGCAGTGGAGTAGATCGAAGACGATGAGCCTTAATCCCCTAAGTAGTAGGGTAACAGACCGAAAATTGCAGATCTTATCTCCCTAAGTAGCAGTGGAGTAGATCGAAGACGATGAGCCTTAATCCCTAGCAGTAGGGTAACAGGCCGAAAATTACAGATCTTATCTCCTCAAGCAGTAGTGGAGCAAATCGAAGACGATGAGCCTTAATTCCCTAAGTTGTAGGGTAACAAGCCAAAAATTATAGATTTTATCTCATTAAACAGCAGTGGAGCAGATCGAAGATGATGAGCCTTAATCCCTTAAGTAGTAGGGTAACAGGCTGAAAATTTTAGATCTTATCTCCCTAAGCAGTAGTGGAGCAGATTGAAATGAAGATTCCTATACCCCTGAAGATGCAGTGGGTGGATTGAAGCTACTTAAAGAAAGGAAGCATCAATAAGACTCAATAAGACCGAGCAAAATTGGTTCCTTTAAAGCCTTTGCTTCATTCTCGTTACACGACAATGAGCAAATAGGGGCAGCTATAGGGCCCAATTTTAGCCCGAGCCCATACCAAAAAAAAAACCAAATTAAACAGTCCACAATCTAAAAATTACAGCAAGCCCACTAAGCCCAAACCCAAACAGACCCAGAGCCAAACACTAACCTAGCCCATAACCTAAACAAAAAATGAAACCCTAAAATAGAAACCTAGCCGCCAGTAGCCACCACCACCGAACCACCTCTGAACCCTCCGCGACTGTTCTACGTCACCATGCCTACGAGAAAAGCACAATAGTAGCAACAGTCAGATTTGGTTGTATTTTCGGGTATAAAAACCCGAACAAACTATTGTAAAGTGGGGATTTTTAGAGAATATACGATTTTTTACAAAGACACGAAAGCGAAAAACGCTCTACAATCAGAAAAACATAGAATCATTAGCACAAAGCAGCAAAGGTTTTATTTTTTTCCTTTTCGGCATTTCTTTTTTATAAAGATTTTTCCTTTTTTTTCTTTTTTTACTATATATATGTATTTAAAATAAGATATAAAAGAAATAAAAAAACCTTTTTTAAATTCTAGCCACCACACACGGTGGCCGGCAGTGACGGTGGCCGACGATGGTCCGAAGATTATCATTTGGCTGGAAGGAGGGAAGGCTTGAGAGGTTTTGAGAGAATTTCAGTTTTTTTTTTTGAAAGAAAGGCTGAAAATGAAATTTTTTAAGGAAAATTTGGGTTTTATAATCTAGTAAAACGGCGCCGTTTTGGGTGTTGGGTCTAGAGGCCAAAACAATGTTATTTTGGGCCTCTGACCCGCTCCAAGGAGAAGATCCGCGTGTTTTATGCGGGTGGGATAATTTTGATTTTAGTCCTTTCGCATTTTCTTCCTGTTAAATCATGTTTTCATTATTCCCAATTTGGCCCAATAATTTCCCCTCTATTTCAATTTGGTCCACGTTTGAACGGCACCGTTTCAAAGGGTGGGGTTATTTTCTATTTTGGTCCCTCCACGTTGCGCACGCATTACGATTTGGTCCTTTTACCTTCATTCATTCTTGATATTGCCCCAAAACTTCTGTTTTCAATCCAATTTAGTCCCTTTTTGATTATTTTTGCTATTTTACTATTAAATTAATCAATTTGAGCTTTATTATTTTTATTATTATTAATTTACTATTTATATTACTTTTACTTTCATTATCGCTATTATATTATTACTATTAAATTTAATATTTATATTTTTGTCACCATTGTTTTTTACTACTATTGTATTATTAATTCTATTTTAATTTTATTGTCACTCTTATCATTATTTTCATTCTTGTATATATTATTATCTACCATTATTATTTTTCTATCATCAATATCATTATTATCATTACTTTTAATATTATTATCATTTTTCCCTTATTATTATTTTCTTTCATTATTATCATTATAGTTACTATTATTGTTTTCTGCTTTTTTAACATATTGTTACTTAGTATTATTATTATTATTTTACTATTATAATTATTATTTTTATATTACTACTACCATTTTTTATTACCATTATTATTATTATTATTATTATTATTATTATGTTATTATTATTATTTATTTATTTTACTATTATTTGTTTATTAATGTATTCTATCATTATTATTGCATTTTTTGTTACTATCATTATTACACTATGGTTTTATTATCGTATATAGCTTCTATTCTTGTCACTATTCATTGAGTATGACCATTTCTACGTTTTAACTTATTTTCGATGTTAAAAGTTACGTTGACTTTTGCTTTTATTTACTTATTTACCACTTTTTTATCCAAACTCATAAAAAAGGATTTTTAAACAAAGCAATGTTTCGTGTTTGGAAGTTCGAGGAATCGTGCCCAATCGTGCTGGGTTTCATTTTTTTTTTTTGGTTTGGCCAAATAGTGGAATACCCTTTTAAAATTGCAATGCATGAATTTTGGAAATCATGAAATGATCTTGGTATCGAGGGTTGAAACATCGTGTCCTAACGTGCTGGATATGGTATTTCATCTTTTCGAGACAAGAGAATTTCGATATCCAATTCTAATTATCCAAACATTTTCTAAAGGATTCGTCTTTTAAAATCTTTTTCAATTTTCGACATTAGGACATTAATCAATCAGTAAGGTACCAATTTTGGGCGTTGTGAGGATGTTAATCCTTCCTCGTGTAATCGACTCCCGGACCTGTTTTCTTAAAATTCGTAGACCAAATGTTTTATAAGGTGCCCCAATCACACTTCAAAAAAGATTGGTGGCGACTCCATTTTCCTTTTTAAAGTCGGCCCGTTTTCCAAACAAAAAATGGTCTCGACACAATCAATTCCACCCCAAGAAGAAGAATGACTCTGAAGATTGTTCTTCATCCAGTCGAGAAGAGATCCAAGACATAAACTAGAAAGATCCTGCTGTGAAATAAGCTTGCCCCAAATGCCTTTGGCAGTATTGTAATCTCTGAGTATATGCAAAACATCTTCATGATCATGCCTCCAAAGGCTACATGCACTACTACTCCCAAAGCCTCGTTTTACCCTATCAGCATTTGTTAAAAGATGTTGTTTTAGAGCCAACCAGATGAAAAAACAGATCTGATGAGGGCCGAGAAACATCCATGGTATTTCCCAGAGCCTCTCTTTCAAGTTGAAAATGCCTTCACGAACCTTCTCATAAGCGCTTTTGAGAGAGAAAGAGCCAGTCGAAGTAGCTCCCCAAATAATCCGATCAGGACCTGGCGAAGGATGAGGCGGTGGGATGCTTATTATTTTGTTGATAATCTCTTCAGGAACCCAAGGTCTGAAAAGGTCCAACTTTCATGAGCCATCACTTGCAACCATACTATTAAGATAATAATCTAGAAAAAGGGTTAGCAGAATAAAGGATATACTTAAATAAGGGACCGCAATTGGGAATCTAGGGGTCATGCCAGCACATGATATTATTACCATCTCCGACTGATCAGATTAAATTCTCACGAATGAGGGGCCATACCTTAGAAATGGATCTCCATAAAAAAGAACACCGACTCCTTGACAAGTTAGGGATCCTGTATTTTGACCGAAGTACCTAAACCCAGAGGGCATTAGAATTAGAAATGATGTTAAAACCAACCTTCATCATGAAAGAAGTATTGTGGTCCTTTAGCTGTCTGAGACCAAGACCTCCATGAGACTTAGGTTGGCACACCGAATCCCAACTAACCAAGGTCGTCTTTGTGCTGCCATTATATAAAAATAAAGAGGATGCGGTTTTAAGTATGCTTATCTATGTCTTTTCTTTTAATTTAAGGGTAAGAAGGGGTTATGAGTAGAAATAGGCTTTATATAAAAATGTGATAAATTAAAAAAAATTAAACATTCAAATTACAATTAAAATAAAATTATAGTTTGGTATCGTTGCTATTTAGGGATGGCAATGGGCTTGATATCTAGAGGTGTTTAAACTTCGGTTAAAACCGAATTAACTAGTTGAACCGATTTAATTTGATTAATCGATTGGTTAACCAATCTAATTCGGTTAGAGGTCAGTTAAAGGTTTTTTGGAATTTCGGTTAAAAGTTAATTCGGTTCGAAATTGAGTAATTAATCAAATTAATTGAATTAATCGAACTTAATAAATAATATTATATATTATATGTATTAAGCTAGTACTAATTCATTAATTCACCAAATGAACATTATCAATTTATTTATTTTTATATGTTTTATACTTGTTTTAACAAAAAAAATATAAATTTTGATTAATTTGGTTTGGTTTAGTTAATTTTTTTTGAAAAAATTTCAATTCGGTTAATGGTTAAAGGATTAAAAAAGTTGGTTAATTCAATTAATACTAGTTCAGTTCGGTTAATCGATTGAACACTGCTACTGATATTTGCAAATTCCGGATTATTTGAATCCGTAAATTTGTCTTAAAATCTGAATATACAAATTATCCGTAAAATATTTGACTTTTACTATCTAAATCTGAATCCGAATTAAATAGCAATATTCGTCGAATATCTAAATCCGAAAAAAAATATGAATTTAACATTTTCAACCTTTTGTCGAATATCTGAATCTACAAAATTTCGAATCCGAATCCGCAAAGATTAAAATTTTTAAAAAAATATAAAATCAAATAAAAAATTAATTAATTTTACATTTATTCATTCTAAAGTAACAAAGAGTAAAAATTAAAAATTCCTAATGATTTAAACATAAAAATTCCAAAGAACTCAATATCTTAAACCAAAGACCTTAGTATCTTAAAAGCATTAAAAATATTAAAATATTGGGTCTAAAGATAGCGTTCATATGATATATATGTGTGGTGAATAATGGAAAGACGACATAAACATGTTTAAAACAAACCAAAGCTATTGAATTTTGCGTTGTAGATAATGAAACCATGTGATGAGATTAAACATTGTGTTTTGCCAATCTCCAGCAATTAGTCAATAAGAATTTTATTAAATATAAATTAAATTTACATTTTACAAGTAATGAGGTTAAAGAATGCACATCAACTGTAAAAAGACAAAAATCAAATAAAATTTAACCAATCAAACGAGAAACTGAAGGGCGGCGGTCGATGGTGCTAGACAATTTGACGAAATTCTATGTTTTGATCTTTCCAGATACCATAACGGGAGTTGGGAAATTTTCTTTTCTTTTTTTGGTCTGATGTCAATTTATGCCCAACTCTAAACAAAATTGACATTAAAAATTGTGTAAGTTATAATAATATTTAAATTTTCATCTTTTAAACTATTCATTAGTTCAATTTTAAATTTGTTTCATTTATTATATTCTTTTCGTTGGGTCCATTATCTAATATATATACTTATAATAAAATCCAATAGAAAAATTACTATAATATCATTATTTTACACTTTAACAAAAATTAATGTAAGGATGTTTTCTCTTTTCATACTTTGTAGTAAATTAATACTATAACCAATGGCGAAGTCGTAACAATTTTTTAGGGGGTCGAATGAAATTTTAATTTTTTATAGTCTATATTTTTATAATTTTAAAGGATTAAATCAAATTTTTATAATTTTAGAGGGAACCAAAGTGTAATTTTACATTTACTAATTTAAATTTTTTAAAAAAATTTATAGAGCCTAAATAACAATTTTTCATTTAGGGGGGCCGGGGCCATGCCAGCCCCCTCTAGAATCGCCTCTGACTATAACAAGATTCGAACTTATGATTTAAGATCATTAATATAACAATGTGCATTATAATAACTTGGTTGTATAGGGTCCAAATTGAGGTAGAGATATAAGTTTAACAATAATATAACATAAGGTTAGTTGACCGTTTAGGGTTTAAGATTACGTATCATTAGTATAAAATGTACATTATAATAACATAGATGTATATACTATATAGGGTTACACATCATTACTAATCTACTTTAATTATATAATGTTAATTGTATATACTACAATCTATAATAAAGTTAATTACATATAGGGGTGACAACGATTTGTTTCAATTGAGTTTTTAGAGCTTTTGAAGCATTCACCATAATTTAAATTTTTTTGTTTTGAATTTTTTATATTTTTCAAGAAATTTTAAATTATTTTTCACTATTTTAAGTACAAAATATTTAATGTTATATAATAAAAATTATTTATAAAATAAAAATATAATTCGGTTTGGTTTAGAAATCATAGTTTTAAACTTACATTTCATAAACCGTCCAAGTACATTGATTCAAATAATTGAGTTGATCAAATAATAAAAGAATAATCACAAATCTAAAAATCTTGTGTTTTTTATATTATTGTTTTGTCAAATTTAGGGATAAAAATTAGATTTAAGTGAATAATTGAATAAAATATGAAAGAAAAAATATTTTTGTCATAAAGAAATTAAACATATTTAAAATTATTATTTATTAATTTAATTTTAAATAATATTTATATTTTAATAGCTTGTGTATATTATAATAAAAGTTAAATGTTAGTTTTGATTTTGAGATGGGAAGAGATTACGAATGAAAGTAAATTTTGTATAAAAATATAATAAATTAAAAAACTTCAAATTCAAACCACAACTAAAATAAAATATTTATACAAATTAAAAAAAATATATATATATATAGTGGGTTTTAAATGAATAAGAATTTTATTATATAAAAAAAAAAATAAAAAAGTATTAATGTGTGGGTTTTAAATGATTATAGATAAATAAAATTTGAAAACCTAATGTAGGAAGGAATCCCTCACGTGGGGAGAAATGAAGTAGAAGTCAGTAGTTTAGCTTAGGGACGGCTTTTCTTAAAGCAAGAGTACAAAACAATGTTTGTCTCTCCTTCTCTGCTGTGCTGTGTTTACAACGTTATACAAATGTGGAAGCAGTTTTAATAATGTAAACAGTTTCAACGTTTTCTTCAAGTTTCCTGACTCCTTCTCTGCTTTGCTGTGTTGACACAATACAAACAAAACAAAACAAAACCACCCCCAGCTACCTTCTTCTACACTTTCCTTTAAATTCATCCCTCTCTCTTTCTTTTCTCCATTATACATCCTTCTTTTGACTTTTCTGTGCTTTTCTTTTGAGGTAAAAACAAGGGGAAGGTAATACTGCTGTGAAGTTCAGCTTTGGGTTTTCTTTTTTGGATTAGGTAATGGCGCTAAGGCTCGATGGCACAGATGCTTCGGGGTTTAAATTCCTCTTCTCATTGGCGATCATGTATGGTCTCATGTCCATCCTTGTTCACTCCGTAATGTACACCAAGTTCATCACGCCTTTGGGGATCAACGCGCCTCTCGATCGTTTCTCTGAAGCCAGAGCTATCGAGCATGTTCGAGTCTTAGCACATGAAATCGATGGTCGTCAAGTGCGTCGGCTTATCTCTTTTAACTTTCTTTCCATCATGTCCTGTACTTTTTTTTTTCCTTAGTTTATTCTCACTGCTTAGATTGAAGGTAACCTCTGGGGTAGTTGAAATGGAAAAAAAATCAAATTTATTGCTGTGGTAGAGTAGGACTTTATGTTAGTGATTATGGGTTTTCGTTGTTCAATAGGAAGGGCGTCAGGGTTTGAGAGAAGCAGCAGAGTATATTAAGGCACAGTTGGAAAGGTTGAAGGAGAGAGCTGGGTCAAATTTCAGGTTTGTATACACTTGTTTTAATGCTGAGTTGTTTTGTTTCAAATTGGGTTTTTATATTTTTCATTAATTTTGTTCAAAGTTTCTGGCTTTAACTTTATTTAATTTCCTTAATTTGCAGGATTGAGATTGAAGAGAATGTTGTTGGTGGGTCATTCAATATGATGTTCTTAGGCCATGGTATATCATTTGGTTATAGAAATCATACAAATATTTTGATGAGGTAAATCTCTGAAACTGAATAGCGTTCCTTTGATTTTGATTTATATTGTAGTTCTATGTCAATCATTCCTGGGAATGATCAGGAGATTTCTTTACCTTCCTTTTGCCTGCATCAGTTTTTGCTTATTATTGTAAGCATCCTTTGCATGAAGGTAGGGGCTACTTTCAATGATGGGTCCACTTAACAAAACAGCCATCCATTTTGTTGAATCCCTTTTAAATGTAATGATCACTGAAAGAAATAATAGTTGGGAAAATCCATGTCCTCTTTATAGTGAAAACGCTTCTTTTATAAATCAAGACTAAGCCATAGTTGTGGTTGCTTTTACTCTATTTTTCTTGAAGTACCCGTGTCCTACACTTGTTTCTAACACATATCCAGACATGGGTATGGGGATATGACCTTCAAAGGACCCTTCTAATATATGTAAAAACCTAGAAAAATCTAAAAATACATGTTTTAGATACCTGTATTCACACAATCTCCCAAATCTGCGTAACATTGGTTGCACGTGCATGAAACCTTGTTATTTTATAAGCTTGGCTATGGATTTAAAAACTTGAACATCATATTGGAGAGTTTTAATGTGTTTGCCTCATGAAAAACGAGGGAAAGGAGTTATTGATAGCATCGTTTAAGGAATTCTAGAAGTGGTGAGTAAATGATGTTTCATCTCTTAGGTCAATGTCAAAGGATTGATTAGGCTAAAGATTCCCAAAATTTTGTTTGTTTTATGCTTTAGTAGGCAATAAGCATTTGCATCTTTACAGTTGAACATGGTGAAGCAGTCTGTTTTAGTATGCACCTTTCTGGTGAATAACGTTACCTTCTCTCTTTTATATAATGACAGGATATCCTCAATAGATTCACAAGAAACTGATCCGTCAGTTTTAATGAATGCTCATTTTGATGGTCCACTTGGTTCCCCCGGTGCTGGTGATTGTGCTTCATGTGTTGGTAAGTACATTGAATATTTTTAGCTTGATTGCTGAAGCTACACTGGCTATTTTATTGAAGACATCTTCTTGATGCTTTGTGTTTTTGCAGCATCGTTGTTGGAAATTGCGAGGCTAACCATAGACTCTGGCTGGGTTCCACCTCAGCCTATAATTTTTTTATTCAATGGTGCAGAAGAAGTTTTTTTGTTGGTAAGGAATATACTAATTCTTTGTCTCAAAGTAGAGCATTATTTCAATTGAGATTGCTGCAATTTAAAAAAAATAAAAATTGTCACGAGTGATAGATTATGAAACTTGAAATTCATATTTTGGGACATGTCAAAGAAGAAACTTGGTTCATTCTTTTGGAAGAATGGGAGATGTAAATCAAACTGACAAAATCAAACCGCATACTGACAGTATTTTGTTAATTTTTCTGAAAGATCCAGATCTTGTTGAATATCCTACATATAGACTTATATGAAACGTTGTTGCCTTTGATATTTAGGGTGCACATGGTTTCATGAGGACACATAAATGGCGTGATTCCATAGGAGCTTTTATAAATGTGGAAGCATCTGGGACAGGAGGTCTTGGTAGGATATTAACCAATGCTATTGTTTTTTATTTCCTTGGGACATGAGAACATTATCATATCATTTCTTAAAATGACCTTGATCAGGATAAATATTGAAATTTTCTGTCTATAGACATTTGTGAAATTCCATTTTTATTTTCCATGCATAAGTTACGTATTTGTTGACACTACAGATCTAGTAAGTTACGTATTTGTTGACACTACAGATCTAGTCTGCCAATCTGGACCTGGTTCTTGGCCTTCTTCCGTCTATGCTCAATCAGCAATTTATCCCATGGCTCATAGTGCAGCCCAGGTTTTACATCATTCTTTTATATATCTATGCTCCAATTAGCATTTATTTTCTTGGACTAAGTATATTACAGTATTCCTTCCATTTATAGTTCAAACATGTCTCCCTGTGAAGGCTGTCACATCATATTTTATTTTTGCTGACCCTGAAATTTGTGTACTCAGTTCCTATTCTGCTTATATTGATGGTGTAACTAAGACAATTATGAATTTTTCGTTATTTTTGCAGGATGTTTTCCCTGTTATTCCTGGAGATACGGATTACAGGATGTTTTCAGAAGATTATGGCAGTATTCCTGGTCTGGATATTATTTTTCTTCTTGGTGGTTATTATTACCATACTAACTATGATACAGTGGACAGACTAGTGTATGCATTACATCTGCTTCTGTGGTATAGGATTCATTTATGGGAAATTTACATATTTTGGTATTAAGCACTTGCTTCTGCTTCCAATGCAGACCTGGTAGCATGCAAGCACGTGGAGACAATTTGTATAGTGCAGTTAAGGCCTTTGCTGAGTCTGCTAAGCTTAGAAATGCTCGTCAAAGAGAATCCCTTGGTGTCAGTAATGGAAGCGATGATGGACAAGCTGTTTTCTTTGATTACTTAGCTTGGTTCATGGTAAGTTTTGTATGTGTATAATACGCACTTTGATCGAGAATTATTTATTCTTGGATAATATTTGTCTATCATCAAGGATGGGTATATAAATTGTTTTATTTTGGTTATGAATGTTTCAGATATTCTACTCAAGAAGGATAGCTATGGTACTTCATAGCATGCCCGTCATCATCTTTCTCGTTATGCCTTTCTTTTCACGTTTCCTTTATTCTGGGTTGTGGTGTTGTTTTGCAACCTTCTATGATTTTGTCAAAGGTAATGACCACAGCTCATTAATCCATTTTTAATTAATTAATCAACAATTTCCTTTTAATAAGTTTTGCTTCTCAGTTCTTAATAGCATATTCTAGTTCTCTTCAAGCTATATTATAATGCCATAAAATTTTCATTTTTTTTTATTCTGCAGGAATGATCCTCCATACTACTGGAATTATACTGGCTATAATTTTCCCAGTTTTATTCTCCATTCTGAGATTACTAGTTTCTAGTTATGGAATGAACTGGTTGGTTGTACATCTTAAGCTAGAATATTAACATGGTAGTGATTGAATAATCAAATGTTTGAAAATCAGTTGATGCACTGAAATTGTATGCAGGTTTGCGAATCCTTTCTTGGCTTTCATGATGTTCATTCCCATCTCACTTGTTGGTCTATTAATTCCAAGAATGGTTTTTTGTGGTTTTCCCCTCTCCCAAAATGTTTCACTTCTCAAGGTGCCAAAGGAGGTAAACTTTGTAGATACAAATTTTGTTTAATAAATTGACTGAGACCTAGCTTATTGCATGTTCTTCTTCTACAAAAAGTTTCCACATGGTTTTATCATGTAGGAGTTTATACTGTTATATCCCGTAAAGTTTCCCAACGTCTAAGTTATTGCACTCATGAATCTCACATAAAAGCTGAAATACCAAACATATAATTTTAAGCGGATCTGGAAGACTTGGTAATAGATTGAATTTTGCCTACACATGTATAAATCATATTATGTCCAGTTCAGCTATGATGCACGCAACGATTTTAGTATGTTTGAGTAAAATTGTTTGTGGTTGCTGAAGAAGCAAATGACTAAATGAATCTTACAGGCACTATCTGATGAGGCAAGATTCTGGGGAGCATTTGGATTTTATGCTTCATTAACTTTGGTACGTGGTGTGATCACTGACATTTGCTAGTTCAAATCATGGGTTTCCATTTTATTGATTTTCTCAAATTCTATGAACAACTCTAAAATTGCAGGCTTATCTTTTATCTGGGTTAAGTGGGGGTTTCTTGACCTTTTTTACATCTGCGTCTATGCTTCTTGCATGGATCTCCTTTTGCTTATCAATCAAGTTTTGTGGTCGTCAATTGGCAAGGTATTATTTCCAATGAATTTGCAATTGCATGAACTATGAGCATATGGTAGTTTTTTTCTGAGCATTTATTCATCAGAGTTCTCAATCCCTCTCTCTTTCCTCCTTCATACCTGTCATTGTCCTGCCCATGTATCTTGGTTTGCATCTCCTCTTTAGTGTCTTACTGAAAATCACGGAAAAAATGTAATGATAAAACTGTTCATTATCTCATAAATATTTGTTCAATTTTCAAGTGCCTTCTCTTTATACCCATTTGTTAGAACAGCATTTTAGGTATGATAGAAAATAGCAATCTGTTTCAGTATTATGGAAACTAAACCTCCAGGACCTATTAAGTTTGTACCTTAAATTTGACAATAAAATTAAGTGAACTCTGGTCCAATGACTTTAAGTTATGATATGACAAAGTTCTGTTTACAATTTCATTTCTTTGAGCTTCGGATTTGGAGGTCTGACATTGTTTATTTTTATTCGTCAAAGTTTTTCCTCGTTTTCGGAAGTAAAATTTGTCTTTCACTTGTGTTCATATTTCTTCAGTCTTAAATTTCTATGTTGTACTTCAAAAGACCATTAATATAGTAGTAAACTTATAAAGTTATTTCTTTCAGGTCAACGGTTTTTTATGTGATACCTCTAATTCCATGCCTTACATACTCTGTTTATTTTGGTGGGTTTCTTGTTCAATTTTTGATTGAGAAGATGGGTATGATGGGATCTCTTCCACCACCTTATGGTTAGTTCTCCTCAACTATTATACTTCATACCTTATTTTGGTTCTGTAAGATGCATACGGATCTAACTCTTAACTCTTCATTTTTCTTGAAGTACCCGTGTCCGACGAACATGGGTATGGAGATATGACCTTAGATGTAAAACTTAAAAAAAAGTTTAGACATACCATTGCCAGATACATACCTGTGTATGACACATATCCAGAAAAGGGTATGGAGATATGACCTTCCAATGCATGAAAAAACTTGAAAGATATTAAACATTCCACTGTCAGATGCATATTGGCATCTAACATTCTCACCCGAGTACGAGCGACATTGATATTCATAAATCCACAATGAAAAATCCAATGATCTTCAGTGTTTTGCCTGCAGGGAATTATGTTCCTGATATCGTGGTGGCAGCGATAGTTGGTGTTGTTACCGGTTGGTGCATGGGCCCCCTAATGCCTATTTGTGGCAAATGGTTAGCCAGGTCATCCATCTTGCAATTCTTACTACATCTTAGCGTGATTGCTTTGGCTCTGTCGTCTCAGTTCTTTCCGTATAGTAGAGATGCACCTAAGAGAGTTGTTTTCCAGCATACGTTTCTGACTGCAGGTATTTAAGAATCTACAGTTGCTTTTCAGAAGCCTCTTGAAATCAGTACGAGCTAATTTGTTTTATTGGTGATGTTCATGACTTGAACTGTGGTTGATGTTTAGAACTCTAATATTCCCTATGTTGTAAAATTTTAATGCTGTTATTTCCAAACACCATTCTGGCCTTGACAGATGCAAATCGGATTGTTGATTCAAGTTATGACTTCTCCGTGGTGGATTCTAACTCTTTGCTGTTTCTTTTTAAATATGCACCCGAAGTGGCAAAGGAGTTGGACATTGGTCCTGAGTTTTCTTTCGAAACCGCTAAAATGTCTAACCAACGGACTTTTTTGGTATGTCATCTTTAGTTCTCGTGCCAATATTTCTCTAATCTTCTCATTACCATAATGTTTTGTCAATTAGGAAGAGAAGAAATAGCATCCCTTTTGATACTTTGATCCATGTGCATGCAATGGTTAGTTCCTTATGTGCATCTTCATTACATAATTGCCTTTTGCCGCTAGCTTCCAGGGCTAGTTTGGTGTCATATCATTTTCTTTTAACTTCCAGAAAGGGAAGTTCCTTGTATGTCTGTTAATTTTCGACCCTAAGCCAAATGATTTCTACACATTCTTTAATAATATATAGAAAGGTTCTTCAGGGCTTCCGTGAAGGTCTGTCCATAATAATGTTTACTTCCATTTCATGGCTGTCTTTATTTGATTTTCAATTCGAGGTTTTACGTGTCCTTCATATTAGTTTCACTTGTGCTTTCATATGTTTCACTCAGTAAAGTTTATTACATACGATAACGCACCCTGAATCTTCATTTCCCTTGAAGTATTCATACCTGACACATTTGCAAAGGTGGATATGGGGATATGATCTTCTAAGTTCCCTCAAATACATGGAAGAACTTTGAGAACACATCATATGTTTATATAACAAACGGAAATTTTGTTTCTTTGCAGACACTTTTTCCGGTCAATTTTTTGTTCTCAAGAAGTTTGCAGTTCCCTGCAAGAAGTGATGAGATTTTGAAACAATACAGACAGTTTCCTCATTTGTATACTAATAAGCCACAAACAATGTCCAGTGATGGCTCTCGGAGAGTTTATTTGGAACTTTCCTTAGGGTGAGTCAAGGCTTTCAAAATCTTCAGACTGTTTTCAGTTTGAACATACATACAGTAGAAATTTGATGATGCAGATTCTTACGTTTTAATGACATTATTATTATATATTACATTTTCATCTTTGCAGTTCCTTAAAGGAGGTATGGGTTGCAGTTCTTAACATTACTGGTCCTTTATCCAGTTGGTCATTTGCTGACACTAAGCTATCAGGTAAATGAAATGATTTTAATTCTATTTGACTTTTGAATTTAAGCTTATTCTGGTTTTCGTGATTTTCATTGTACTGAGAAATTTTGCAGTCCCGGAAACCGCCGAAGGTGGTCCACCCTCATACATATGCAGACTTACTGGATCCAGTCACGAGAAATGGAACTTCTGGTTAGAGGTACAATTTCTATTTATGAGATCTGCGTCAAAGTTGATCCTCCACTACAAGCACTAAAACAAACTTAGCTAAAAGAAAATCCTAAACTATTTCACCTATACATATATAAGGTTTATTGGTACAAAGAAGGCCGCAGCTTGGAAATACTGGAAGGGTTTGCATGCAGATTTCAGGATTCGAATCCTACAACTGCAGAATTCTACCTTTTGAACTAATCTTTGTGTTCATAATCCAAAAACAGGACCAAGTAGATGGTTTCTGATCCGATTTTTATTCCTTGTTTGCACCCAAACAAGTTCTTTTCTTTTTCCAGATGAAAAGCTGAAGTAGGTAAAGAGCAAGTCCAAAAGTAAGATTAAAGAATAAAGGGTTATTTAGATGGAAATGAACCAATTTAGGTTCCATAAAAGTGTAGGGGCTTACTTAAGATTCATAAAACTGTAAAGTTGGAGGACTTGTTGATTAATTTAGCTGACAAACTGGGGATTGCAGGGCAGAAATGTTGAAGATATAAGGGTGGATATGGCGGTGCTTGACCAAAATTTGGTAGAAGAAGCGAAGAAGTTGAAATCAGTATTCCCAGGATGGGCAGATGTTACTGCTTATTCCAGTTTTCTGTCCACCTATGTCTTTTAGCCATTATACTCATGACCAGTGTGTGTATTTTATATCCTTATATTTTTGTATTTTATGTTTATACATATATAGCTTTCAGGCCGCCAGATGCAATTTTGTTTTGTTTATTTATTTATTTAAAATGAAAAGTGTATTTTAATAAAAAAATTAAAAATAATGAGCTTGAGAGTATGGTTATGCATGTACTTCAACAATTTTATTTATTTGTTGGAAAAAGGATAATCTCATTTTCTAAAAAACCTAACCATGCAAAAACTCAATTAAAAATAAGCACTCAAAAGAAATTTAAAATAACAATATTCTCATGATTTTTTTTAAAGAAAATTCAAATTCAATATTTTTTATTATAATTATGCAATGTGATTTATATATTTGTTTAAAAATTATTCAAAATATAACATTAGTATATTGCCCAAAAGAATATTATAGTAAGTCAACGAACAATTGAAACGATACAATTAACACCAAACTATGATGACATTAACACATCCAACAGAATAAATAAATAAATTCAATAGCTCTCAAAATGATAAAAAAAAGTCAAAGGACTAAAAATGAAATTACCGCAATAGTTTTGAGTCAATTTGTCCAAAAGTAAAATTAGAAAAGGTTTGGCTGGAAACCTCAGCTTTCTTTTCTTTTTAGGTAGCTCTTAGAACTTTAAAATAATAATAATAATAATAATTAAGCCATTATTTTTTTATTTAATTAGGTACTTGAACTTTTAAAATGTATCAAAAAGGCCTTCAAACTTTTTCAAAAAAAGCAATTAAACTCTTTTTTTTCACTCAATTGGGTAATTGAACTGTCAAAATGCATCAAAAAGGTCTTTTGACTGTTAACTTTAACAGTTGATAGTTAAAATTAACTGCCTCTAATTCTTTTCAGTTAAAGTCACCCTGTGTCACAACCACGGCGTGATATGTGGCAAAAAATTATAAAAAAATAAAAAATAAACAATATTTATTAAATTATTAAATTTTAATAAAAATATAAATAATATTTAAATTTTATTAAAAAATTGGATTTTTTTTATAAAAATTGTTAAAAATATAAAATTTTATAAAAATCATAAAAAAAAGGCTATTTAACTATTAACTTTAAATGTTGATCGTTAAAGTTAACGACCTCGCTTTTTTTCAGTTAAAGTCATCACATCCATCATGTGTCACAACATAACGTGACATATGGTGAAAAATGATAAAAATAAAAATCAATAAAATTTATAGAAAATTATAAAATACTTTTTTGTACGATAATTTTTATAATTTTTTACTGAATCTTATATTTCTTTATAATTTTCTTACGACTTGATAAAATTTTATAATTTTTTCTATATTTCTACATATTTTATAATTTTTTACAATTTTATAATTTTTATAAATTTTAATATTTTATTAAAATTTTATATTTTTATAAATTTTATTAAATAACACTTCATTTAATTTTATATAAAATTTTGAGTAAGATAATTATCCTAAATTTTATTTGTTTTATATATGTTCTTTTTTATACAATGTCTAAAACTATTTATAGTCCATTCCCAACCTATAAATAAGAAGATAATGTGCTTCGGTGCACTCAAACCCATATTCTCCTGAATTGACAACAATGACGATGCCGGTCGAGCTCATACTCAATCAACCACTAAAGTAATAATTAAATCTAATAAGATAGATATTTTTTTAGGGTAAATTACACTAATAGTCACGCAATGTAACAGCTCGACTTTGACCTTAATCGGAATAGTAGTTTTGGGACCACAAATCCGAGTCTGAAAAATATTTTAAAAACTATTTTCCTTATTTATTATGTGTGAATTTGCTTGTGTTAAATTTTCGTGACTTAATTTTATCGTTTAAGTGTCCGATTTAATAAAAGGACTTAATCGCGTAACATGAAAATTTGATGGTTAGTTGTTAAAGTGCTTAATTGTTGATGTCTTATTAATATGGAGGATTTGCATTGTAATTAGTCCTTTCTATACTTAGTGGACGGCATGTTTTTGTTTAAATGACTTTAATATATGAATTTTTATATTATAAAAGTTATTATTATTATTATTATTATTATTATTATTATTATTATTATTATAATATTAACTTATTATAATAAAACATAAAATAAAGAAATATGCATGTTCATTTTATTGTTATTGCCGAAACTAAAAGAAAAAGAAAGAAAGAAGAACAAGTTACATTCGGCCTTGGTTTTGCTTGATTGAGGTATGTAATTTGTTTGGTTTTTGATAATTTCTACGTTTTTGAGATCATTGCTATGAAATGTACAAGACCCATGCTTTAATTTTTGAGTTTGATAAATATTTTGAGTAGAGTCATTGATAATAGCTTGTTGTTTATGTTGTTTGGGGATGAATTATGATAAATGTGTGTTAGATTAACAAGTTTTGTCTTTGAATTTTTGATGAAATTGAGTATGTTGGACTAAATTGCAAAAATAAAATTTAGAGGGATTAAAATGTGAAATAAATGAAATAGATAGACTTGTATGAGTACTATGGATATTCGCCCTTAAGGTGTTCATTCAAATTTTGTGTATTTTGTGTTTTGTGCAAATAGGACTAAATTGTAAAAAGTGTGAAATATTAGGGGCAAAATGGTAATTTGCCTATTTATGTGTTTTTGGATTAAATTGAATGTAAATATATTTGAATGAGCTTAATTTGAACATGTTTAGATCAAGAACCAAAGAAAACAGTTTGGATCGGGAAAAGCGAAAATAGTTGAATAGTCGGTTTTTGTCGTAAAATCGATATCGAGGTAAGTCTTTAAGCAATAAAACATTGAAAATTATGTTCTTAACCTAGTATATGCTGATTTTTGGAAATTTTGTAGCTATATTATTGAATAGCCAAATGTGGTAAGTATAAGATTTGACTTGTTTAAATTATTCGATTGATATATGTTTTTTGAATGTTCGTATAATGAGTTCAAAATATGTATAAGTGAATCGATATATGGAATGAATTGTGTGAGACATATTAAAAGTATCATGATTCAGGCTTTGAGCCTAGCAAGCCTTGGGCTGGTGAACTTATCGGGCTTATGCCTAGCAGGCTTATTGCCGGTGATTGAATATCAAACCTCGGGTCTAGCAGGCTTAGTGCCAGTGTGTGATTCAGGTTTATGCCTAGCAGGTTTTATACCGGTGATTTATATTACAAGCTTATGCTTATGAAATGATCAAGTTAAGGTGAAAATTGGCAAGTTAAAGCTTAGTTAAATGATGTAGATTACATTCGGCCATAAGGTATGTGTTTATATATTGACATGTTTATATGTGATGTTTATTGAGCAAGTAAGTTGACTAAAAGATGCTCTTGTATATTCAATTTTCTACATATGTGAGTAAATGATATTGTATCGTTATTATATACTAGTATACATGTGATGTTTAATGGATGTATATATATATACATATACATTCGATTATATGTGATTAAATTGTACATGGTACTTACTAATTTGGTTGTATATGAAAACATATTAAACTATATGCAAGTGGTAAGTTTGTATTTTTAAAGCAAGATAGTGATGTTTTGGATTTGATAAGTGATAAATGTAATGCTATATAAGGATAGTAGTATTCGCCATGATAGTCCAGTTGTGCTATGTTATTATATTAATGTCATAAAATAATTGGTTTAAAGAGATTTGAATATTTAATTGAGTAGTTATATTTGGTTAAGACTTACAAATCTAAGTTAGCTTACTCTGTGTGTTTTGTTATTCTGTTTTATAGATTTTGGTTACAAGCTATGAGCTCGGGGATCTTCAACGAAGTCATCCACACTATCGACTTATTTTGGTACTTTAAAAGTTGGGATTTTGAATTTAAGGCGTGTATAGGCTAGCCTAATACTTGGATGATGTTTTGATGTTGTAAATATAAGCCATACGAAAATGGCTTGTCCATCTTGTTAATCTTGGAATTTATATTTTGGCTTGATGATTATGTTTGGTTGTGGTTTTGTTGATTTGATTTTAGTATATATAAGTATGGTTAATGTATAGAGTTTAAATGAAATGGAGTAAAGATGTTATAAACTAGCTAACCATATTTTACAATGAAACGGTTTTTGGTTAGCAACAGTGACATGATTTTAAAAAATCACTAAAAATAGGAAAATGGAATTAGAAATTGAATAAGATATAGAATTAAATCTTATTGTGTCTATTTTTATATGAAAGAAACAGAGTAGGAAAAAGAATTTTATATTATGATATATTTAAATTTTAGTGAGACTGGTTCTGAATGACTTCGTGATCCCCTGTTCTGTCTTGGAAAAATTATTAAAAATTTTACAAAAATGATCATGGAGCTTAGTTTATATGCTTAGAATCCTTAATGAGTTTATTTTTTATTTTTTATTGGAATAAATGAGAACATTATTTGAATTCTGTACAATAAGATAACTGAGTTTTTGTAAAGATAGGTCAGAACCATCAAATAGTGAAATAGGGGAAACTTTAATGATTAAACTATACTAATTGGCCATATGAAAAATTCTGGAAAAATTATAGTAAGAATATATATGAGTATAGTTTCAAGGAAAATTTATGAGTTTAAATTTAAAGTTTCGTAACTCGAGTTATAGTCAATTTAGTCAATATGACGCAGATGGACAGTTTCAATTTTTATACCCCGAATTAGTAGTTAAGTCTAGTATGTACATGTGTATAAAGTTTTATATTTATGTGTTTTGAATTATGGAAGTTTACTTGGTCTTGTTGATTCGATTTTGATCTTATAAATGAATTGATCTATATCTTGTTTGGATGTTTGTAATTGGCCTATTTTGAATTAGGTTAAACAAAGTTTATGCAAAAACATATATGTATGTTTAGTTTTGGTAATTGATAAATTGTTTAGTACAGTAATTATGAACATGTGCATATTGGGCCAATGTGAGTTGAATGACCAAATGAATAGTAACCTTTATATTTGTTGACAAATGCTTATGTGTGAAATTAGCTAAATGGATTTCAGATATGTACATTATTGTTTTAGCATACTATGAAAATGCATTACTCATAACGCATTCGGATATGACCATATAAACAGTAAATAATTGATATGACCTGTGTTTTGCATGTTAATGCCTTGTAACCCTATTCCGGCGACTGATACGGGTTAATTGTGTTACACGCAACTTTGGAGTAGCTGATAAAACAGCCACTCTGGTTTCAATTCAGTCACTCAACTTTCAAAAAATAACAAAACAGTCCTTTTAATCATTTTTCGTTACAGACATAATAGAAAAGTAATTATGAACATGTGCATATTGGGTCAATGTGACTTGAATGACCAAATAAATAGTAACCTTTATATTTGTTGACAAATGCTTATGTGTGAAATTAGCTAAATGGATTTCAGATATGTACATTATTGTTTTAGCATACTATGAAAATGCATTACTCATAACGCATTCGGATATGACCATATAAACAGTAAATAATTGATATGACCTATGTTTTGCATGTTAATGCCTTGTAACCCTATTCCGGCGACTGATACGGGTTAATTGTGTTACACGCAACTTTGGAGTAGCTGATAAAACAGCCACTCTGGTTTCAATTCAGTCACTCAACTTTCAAAAAATAACAAAACAGTCCTTTTAATCATTTTTCGTTACAGACATAATAGAAAAGTGACATGGGATCCTACTATGTAAACGACCGCAATTTAAAACCCCAGCTGGGCTAAGTAACAAAAGAAAAAGAAGAAACAGATAAGAAGAAGAAGAAGAAGAAGAAGAAGTTGTTAGACAGTAGACAATTCATATTAAACTAAACAATTGCAAAGTTATACAACAGTAAAAAGAACACTTGATTAGCTATTTCGATCTATCCCCTTGAAAAAATAAGGGACGATCGAAGATTAGAGAACCCAAACAAGGAATTAGCTATCTAACAACAAATTCAATCAATCACCACCCACACGTTATTATTTGTTTTTTGGTTGTGGCTACAAATCTAACCTTAATATCCTCCTCAAGGCACTCGTAATGATGTAATCCTTCAAAGCTCAATCTTCTTTGTGGCACTAGCGAAACATAACGAAGGTAATCCTTCAAAAGCATAAAACGAGATCGGAACAACCTTACTTCCGTTGTCTTTTGACTCGGTGAGTCGATCCGGGTTGGGACCGACACGGGATTTGAATTCAAATAGTCGGTGGAACCCAAATCTACATCAACGTTTTCCTTTACAAACCTCACATGCTTATCCGGCTTAGGTTGTTTAAGATCTTCGCGCATTTGAGGATCTTGACTTGACCCATGACGAGTTTCTTGGCCGAGCTTTGGAAAACCGCGATGGGATGATGAGGAGGTGTTGGGAGAATGCTTCTTACGATTCCCTTGTGAACGATTCATCCAGTTAGTGTTAAGATTAGGATTATGCCAAAGATTTAAGGGTGGAGAAGAAAAAGTATAAATATATTGGGCCATTTACGCAAAAAATAAAAATATTGGGCCATTTATTAAAAAACAGAAAAGGAAGGATGAAAAGAAATAATCACTCAACTTTGCCTCATCCAACGTGGTAAGTTAACAGCCACATCGGTTACCAAAATTTGCGGTGACGTTAAGCTAGTGACGAAAAAAGTTAATGGATGATTGATTTGTCAGTTTTTAATAATGAGAGTGACTGTGTTTGTTATTTTTTGAAAGTTGAGTGATTGAATTGAAATCGATCTAATAACTGCTTTTGTCAACTAATCCAAAATTGAGTTATTGTTGATATAATTTACCCTTCTTTTTACTATATCTTCTTCTTATCGCCAAAATCTATATATATATATATATATATTACTAACATACTTTAATAAGTAATAATTGGCCTTTGGTAGAATGTGTCTCACTTACCTTGGATCCTTGACCCTTCTATTTGATGATGGTAGAAACCTAAGAGATCATGGTAGGTTCACCATGAACAAAGTTAGGATTAGTACAGAATTTTGTGTAAAAGGAAAGAATAGAAGTTGACTGACCACGAGATCTTACCCTTTTGATGTTCTAATTGATTGCTCCTTTACTTAGAATCGACAGGGATCTTGGCTTTGATAGTAAAAAGCAGGAGAAAGAGAAGAAAAGAGGATGGTTTTGTTCAAAGAAAATTCGCAAAAGGGGAAGAGAGCTATGAAAATTTCGCACACACTTAGGAAAGATGAGAGAATGGCCTTAATTCTCCTCTTTTAACTGAAATTGCTATGCCAAGAGTCCTTGACTTACCACTCTCCCCCACAAGTGATAATATTATCATTTAATTATCACTTTAATTAAATTAGAGTATTTTATCCATCCTTTATCTCCTTATTTATTTTATTAAAAGAAATTTTACTTAACATAATTAAACAAGTTTTAACCAAGTAAAACTCTCTAATTCAAGAAGCTTGTGCCGTCCCACCTCTTAGCCTTGGAAGCAAAATAAAGCCTTCATTATTTGCTTCCTGGATGACTCAAACTCAGGCCCAAAAACCTCTTGTATTTGGGCCATTTCCTAAGGCCTTAAGTGGCATCTTCAGGCCACATTTCCAAGTTCGTTATTGGGGCAAATTTCATGTATCAGTATATTTTTAGGGTCACTTGGCCAAGTTCCTTTGGGCTCAAATTCGACATTCGGGGTCATTTTTAAGTTTCCTAAAATTTTCGCTGCTCAGATTTTCCGTGTTTCTAAAATGTTTAGTTTCTATTTTGGCTTGGTTTCCAAAATGTTTAGTTTCCTATTTTGGTTTGGTTTCCAAAATGTTCACTTTCCTAATTTGTTTAGGTTTCCAAAATGTTCACTTTCCTAATTTGTTTAGGTTTCCAAAAATGATCATTTTCCTATTTCCCACGTAACATTTCCATACATTCTCGGGTTTCCAAAATCGTTCCAATTTTATTCAAACCACATAAAACATGTCTTTTTGTACAATTAGGCCAAAATGCATAGGCTTTCTTTGATGATATTCAGACCCCAATCTTCTTTGTGAAAAATGCAGTGAAACATAACTTGGAAGGGCGATGTTATAAAGGCAAACCTAGCATAAAACGAGACCGAACAACCTTCTTGGTTGTCTTTGACTCGATGGTCAGATCTGGTTGGGACCGACACAGGATTTGAATTCAAATAGTCGGTGGAACCCAAATCTACATCAACGTTTTCCTTTACAAACCTCACATGCTTATCCCGGCTTAGGTTGTTTAAGATCTTAGCGCATTTGAGGATCTTGACTTAACCATGACGAGTTTCTTGGCCGAGCTTTGGGGCGGCCGCGATGGGATGATGAGGAGGTGTTGGGAGAATGCTTCTACGATTCCCTTGTGAACGATTCATCCAGCTAGTGTTAAGATTAGGATTATGCCAAAGGTTTGAGGTAGAGAAGAAAAGTATAAATATCTTTGGGCCATTTACGCAAAAAATAAAAATATTGGGCCATTTATTAAAAAGCGAAAAGGAAGGATGAAAAAAGAAATAATCACTTAACTTTGCCTCATCCAACGTGGTAAGTTAAGCCGCCACATCGGGTGGTGACGTTAAGCTAGTGACCAAAAAGTTAATGGGTGATTGATTTGTCACTTTTTAATAATGAAAGTGGTCTGTTTGTTATTTTTTGAAAGTTGAGTGATTGAATTGAAATCGGAATAACTGCTTTTGTCAACTACTCCAAAATTGAGTTATTGTTGATATAATTTACCCTTCGCTTACTATATCTTCTTATAAAAACTATATATATATATAGTTACTAACATATTAACAACAAACTTTCTTTTATTTTTTTATCACCTTTTACTTAAAATAGCCAAGACTTCATTGTATTGAGTACGCTATGCTTTTTAACTAGTTAATTTGTTATAAAACTATTTAAGTTTCTTGGTTTCATCGGAAATCTCACTTTTTTTAAGTACTTTATTATTTTTGTAAGTATATTTTAATGTTAATCATACATTCTATAGTTCTTCAATAAAAATATTGTAAGAAAGTTTTTATAGAGAAAAAAAGCGTTGCAAATAAATGAACATGATGTATTGAAAAAATATAAAGTGGAAGACTAGAGTAAATTCGATAATTCTGAGTACAATGATAAATAGTGGTTGGTTAAGTGGAGAAAGGGAAATGTGGTTGATGAGAAAACAAGTTGAAAGAATTTTAGAGAGTTAAAATGCCAAAATGCCAGGTGTTTTTATCAGTGAAAAATTATTATTTATAGTGTCCCAAGAATGAGAGTTACAAAGATAACAATTAATAGGAGTAATGATTGATATTTTTTCAGTTACAAAGACATTAATGGCTCTTCTTATTGTGAAAGGATTTTGTAAGTGATGGTGAATAGTGAATAAAAATTCACTATGTTTCTAAAAGAAGAGAGAAAGACTTAATGTAACACGAAAATGTTAAGAGGAAAGTTTCTTATCTCTATGTCTAATCTATCAAGACAAACTTTTTGAAACATTCCAAGAATGAAGATGATAAACCGTAAAAGTAACATATTTTAATCCCACATTTAGTATACTTTTGGATGATTTATCCCTAATTTACGTAAAAGGTGCTCTTAATCCTTTCTTTTCATGTCTTATACTCAAGAAAGCACCTAAGGATAAAAGAAGGAGAAACGGGCTTTAAGCGGACCAAATTAGGCCAACTTTGAGAAGACGACACCTACTGGGCTTCATGTCACACTACCGCCTTTGCCATCCATCTAGAACAACGCTTGTCCCCAATTTACTCGGCCGTTCCTCGTCGACAAAAAGCCCAACACGCACCGTAGCACGGTTTGCATGGCGATGCCCCAATCGATAGACCAAAGCACGGCTGAACCCCCCACTTGCACCTGGCCATGCCTCAATCAACGTAATACGAACCACGCCTGAGAAGGCGACTTATACTGAAGGCGTGCCACGCCGCGTGCCCGCTATTTAAAGAAAGTAATTTCACTCGATTTGGATGCTTGAAGCTAAAGAAACATACTTCTAAGTCTACTTAAACACCTTAATAATAATTTTACTTGAAGTAGATGCTTAGGAGTCAAGCGAAGCATCTCAAAGCCTATATAAACACCCAAGGTAGCAACTAAAAAGGAGTTCTGGAAGCCAAAATAGGGTGGTTTTTAGCGAGTTTTACGCAGAGCTTTTATTAAGGGAATTACTCAAGATAGCAGCTTGATCCATCTCAAGAAGTCGAGTTCTACTCAAGACAGAGGATCTCTCTTTAATTCCTTCAAGGGTTCTATGGATTTCTTATGTTTTGTTTTATCTTTTCTTCTTGAGATGTTTTCTTATTTTGTTATGAACTAAACCCTTGAGATACACCAAGAAAATGATCATTTTCCTATTTCCCACGTAACATTTCCATACATTCTCGGGTTTCCAAAATCGTTCCAATTTTATTCCAAACCACATAAAACATGTCTTTTTGTACAATTAGGCCAAAATGCATAGGCCCTTTTAGGATATTACAGACCCCAATCTTCTTTGTGAAAAATGCCTGCAACGAAACATAACTTGGAAGGGGCGATGTTATAAAGGCAAACCTAGCATAAAACGAGATCGGAACAACCTTACTTCCGTTGTCTTTTGACTCGGTGAGTCAGATCTGGGTTGGGACCGACCTGGGATTTGAATTCAAATAGTCGGTGGAACCCAAATCTACATCAACGTTTTCCTTTACAAACCTCACATGCTTATCCGGCTTAGGTTGTTTAAGATCTTCGCCGCATTTGAGGATCTTGACTTAACCCATGACGAGTTTCTTGGCCAGAGCTTTGGGGCGACCGACGATGGGATGATGAGGAGGTGTTGGGAGAATGCTTCTTACGATTCCCTTGTGAACGATTCATCCAGTTAGTGTTAAGATTAGGATTATGCCAAAGGTTTGAGGGTAGAGAAGAAAAAGTATAAATATACTGGGCCATTTACGCAAAAAATAAAAATATTGGGCCATTTATTAAAAAACAGAAAAGGAAGGATGAAAAAAGAAATAATCACTTAACTTTGCCTCATCCAACGTGGTAAGTTAACTGGCCACATCAGCGGTGACGTTAAGCTAGTGACCAAAAAAGTTAATGGGTGATTGATTTGTCACTTTTTAATAATGAAAGTGACTGTGTTTGTTATTTTTTGAAAGTTGAGTGATTGAATTGAAATCAGAATAACTGTTTTGTCAACTACTCCAAAATTGAGTTATTGTTGATATAATTTACCCTTCTTTTACTATATCTTCTTCTTATCGAAAAAACTATATATATATATATAGTTACTAACATATTAACAACAAACTTTCTTTTATTTTTTATCACCTTTTACTTAAAATAGCCAAGACTTCATTGTATTGAGTACGTTATGCTTTTTAACTAGTTAATTTGTTATAAAACTATTTAAGTTTCTTGGTTTCATCGAAATCTCACTTTTTAAGTACTTTATTATTTTGTAAGTATATTTTAATGTTAATCATACATTCTATAGTTCTTCAATAAAATATTGTAAGAAAGTTTTTATAGAGAAAAAAAGCGTTGCAAATAAATGAACATGATGTATTGAAAAAATATAAAGTGGAAGACTAGAGTAAATTCGATAATTCGAGTACAATGATAAATAGTGGTTGGTTAAGTGGAGAAAGGAAATGTGGTTGATGAGAAAACAAGTTGAAAGAATTTTAGAGAGTTAAAATGCCAAAATGCCAGGTGTTTTTATCAGTGAAAAATTATTATTTATAGTGTCCCAAGAATGAGAGTTACAAAGATAACAATTAATAGGAGTAATGATTGATATTTTTTCAGTTACAAAGACATTAATGGCTCTTCTTATTGTGAAAGGATTTTGTAAGTGATGGTGAATAGTGAATAAAATTCACTATGTTTCTAAAAGAAGAGAGAAAGACTTAATGTAACACGAAAATGTTAAGAGGAAAGTTTCTTATCTCTATGTCTAATCTATCAAGACAAACTTTTTGAAACATTCCAAGAATGAAGATGATAAACCGTAAAAGTAACATATTTTAATCCCACATTTAGTATGCTTTTGGATGATTTATCCCTAATTTACGTAAAAAGGTGCTCTTAATCCTTTCTTTTCATGTCTTATACTCAGTAAAGCACCTAAGGATAAAAAGAAGGAGAAACGGGCTTAAAACGGACCAAATTAGGCCAACCTGAGAAGAAGACACGGCTGGGCTTCATGTCACACGGCCGTGCCTTGCCATCCATCTAGAACACTGCTTGTCCCCAATTTACTCAGCCGTTCCTCGTCGACAAAAAGCCCAACACGACCCAGGCACGGTTTGCATGGCCGTGCCCCAATCGATAGACCCAAAGCACGGCCTGAACCCCGACTTGCACGGCCATGCCTCAATCAACAGAATAGAGACACGGCCTAGAAGACGACTTATACGGGCGTGCCCTTGCCGTGCCCCTGCCACGAAAGAAAGTAATTTCACTCAGATTTGGATGCTTGAAGCTAAAGAAACATACTTCTAAGTCTACTTAAACACCTTAATAATAATTTTACTTGAAGTAGATGCTTAGGAGTCAAGCGAAGCATCTCAAAGCCTATATAAACACCCAAGGTAGCAACTAAAAAGGGAGTTCGGCAGAAGCCAAAATAGGGGGTGGTTTTTAGGCCGAGTTTTCTGCCAGAGCTTTTATTAAGGGAATTACTCGAAGATAGCCAGTTGATCCATCTCAAGAAGCTGGAGTTCTACTCAAGACAGAGGATCTCCTCTTTAATTCCTTCAAGGGGTTCTATGGATTTCTTATGTTTTGTTTTATCTTTTCTTCTTGAGATGTTTTCTTATTTTGTTATGAACTAAACCCTTCAGATACCTGAAGGGGATGAAACCTATGACGGATTTTGTTATTTGATTTCTAAATTGTATGATAAATACTTAGTTTGTTCTTAATTATGTTGCTTAATTTAATCTGATGTGCTTAGGTGGAGGAAGAATAGACCCTGCCTAGGAGTAGATCTAGCATAATTAAGTAGAGTAGATCGAACGCCTAGAGATAGGGTTACGAGATTTTGCAGATTAGGGTGAAACCTAATATGGGAGTCCATTGATCGATTCTTGCTTCCTTAGGGGTTATTATAAGAGAACGAGAGTTCCACTAATTAACCTAAGGTTAGACGTTATTCGCTTCGAGAGAGGGTTTAATATAGGTTAGGGAGTCTCACGGATCAAGCTAAGCAAAGAAGTCATATGAATTAAAAGTTAGATAACAAGAGAAGTCATAGGTGGATTCTTCCTGAGGGTATCGTCGTAATCAACTGAGTTTTTCCACAGTCTTTTCCCAAAGTTTCATTCTTTTGTCTTTACATTTAGTTTAAGTATTTCATTTAGTATTAGATAAATCAACCAATCACTCCATATTTCAGGCTAAATAATAGAAAGAAAGTGAGTAGTAGTACTTTTAGGTTCCCTTGGGTTCGATAAGTTATTCTTGCCTAAACTATACTACTGTTCGATAGGTGAACTTGCCTCTATCGTTGTCATAGTTAGTCTACAGGTTCGATCATTCTTTTTATAAATATTAAAGTTCGACTGTTTGACACCATCAAGTTTTTGGCACCATTGCCGAGGAACACTAAAATATTAAGAAAGCTCTATTTTTATTACTTTAGCCAAAATTTTTTTGTTACAATTTATTATTATTTATTATTATTTTTTTTTACTTTGCTAATTTTTCTCTATTTTGCTTTTGGCGAAAATTTTAGTCTATGGAAAAATGGCCTTGAATAATTATCGTTGGCAAGGCATGGGGCAATTCCTACTAAAGCGACAAGGTGTCTTCAACCTCGGCGTAGTCACTAGGTTATCTAATCGATTAGAGATGATGAATAAAAATTTGATGATTGGTATAGTCCTCTAGGTACATCCGAAATACAATATGATTTGAATCTAGAAGGCGTGGCGAATCACGAGTACCCACCCTACGGATATGGCATGGAAAACGAGCAAGCTCACTATACAGGTAACTATTCTAGATATCAAAATAATTTTTATGGTGACACTTATAATGCAGGTTGGAAGTACCATCCCAATTTCTCGTGGGATGATCAAAATAGCCAAAGATCGAAACTTCCTCTAGATTTTCAACAACCACCTCACCAACAAGAAGAGGAGCCGAATCTTGAAGAGATGCTGATGAAATTCATGGCAGTCATAGATTCTCATTTCCAAAAGACTGAAGCGGCACTTGATGAACAACAAAAATCAATCAAAGGGATCGAGAATCAAGTTGGAGAACTTACTAGGTCAGTGGGACATCTCACAAAGTTGATTTCTGAACGTCAACAACGACGTCTATCAAGTAACATAAAGATTAAACCGAAGGAGCAAATTCAAGCCATCTCAGTTTATGCTAGTAAGGGGTTAGATGAACCAAACTCAATACAATAAAATAAGGTAGACAAAGGTAAGATAGAGGTAACACAAGAAAAGCAAAAACCGGTAATCAAGGAGTACCAACCTCGCATACCTTATCCCGAAGCAATGAAAAGAGATGATTCAGAGGAACAGTTTGGTAAGTTTCTTAAACTCTTAAAGAAATTACATATTAACTTACCTCTTCTTGAAGCTCTTTTTAGACGCCTTGACTCGAGGAAATTTTAAGACGACTCTTGACAAACAAGCGTAAATTAGGCGAGGAGCACCACGTGGAATTAAACGCAGCATGCTTAGCAATGTTACAGAACAGACTACCACAGAAACAAAAAGACACAGGGAGTTTTACAATTCCATGTTTAATTGGTAGTTTATTTATTGATAATGCTTTAGCTGATTTAGGGTCAAGCATTAATGTTATGCCTTATAAAATGTTAAACAACTAGGTCTAGGGAAACCCAGACAAACTAGGATGAGCATTCGATTAAGCGATAAAACTATCGAAATTGTAGGGTATAATAGAAAATGTTCTAATCAAAATTGATAAATTCATATTCCCAGTAGATTTTGTTGTCTTAGACATGAATGAGGACAATTAATTCCTTTAATTTTAGGAACACCCTTTCTAGCAACTGCCAGGACTAAAATTAATGTTGGTACAAGAGAACTCATTCTTCGTGTAGGTGACGAATCAATCAGTCTGCAAGCTTTTGACTCGGCCAGGACATCAAGTGATGAAGGTGAGAAAGTAAATTCAGTTGATAATCAAATTGTTCAACTTTCACCACAGGAAACACCACAAGGCTACAAACTTGAGCCGAATCATGGGCCCCAAGCTGTACAAGCTCATAACGGTGAATTGTTAGTGGATCCAAACCCAAGGAAAGAACCTGTGGTAAGAAAAGGTAAGGTTGAGGTGTACCATGATTTACCAAAATCGGCAATTACAGAGTACCAACCTCGGTGCCATATCCTGATGCAATAAAGAAAGACCACACAGAGGAACAATTCAGTGAACGCACACTTCGTGTAGACGACGAAACAATCACTCTTCAAGCTCTTAACTCAGCTAGGACATCGAGTAATAAATGTACGAATGTTAATTCTATTGATAATCATTTGGTTCATCCTTCTTTATAGGAAGCATCACAAAATCACTTAGCTGAGCTAGATCCTAGACCTCGTGCCAACAAAGAAGAAATACATAAGGAACAAAGCCTTAGGGTTGACAAACTAAAAGAGTAGGAAACACAAATCAAAGAGGAACAGGAACCGCACGAAGTGAAACCGAAGGAGCCCCTAGATGAGCTAATAGGAACAATGAATCACTTCAAATTAGGAGATCAAGTATTGTTGAATAAGGAAGACCCTCGAATCACCAATTCAGACCTCAAGACAAATGAAGAAATCACTTTTGAGGTACTAAATGTCTTCTTATATGGCACAGTCGAGGTCAGTAATCCTAAATTCGACACTTTTGAGGTAAACATTACTCGACTTAAACTATATATCCATAACTGAAGTGATCGCATGAGAAAGGATTTTCACCTCCTCAAACCACCATGACTATACGAATGAGAGGTAAAGTCTAGCTAAGACTATAAACGAGCGCGTCTCAGGAGGCAACCCGAGCACTAACCCCATTTTTACATTTTATTTTTATTTTTTCTTTTTCTTTTTAGCACCTAACCATAAACTAACCAAAGAGCATATTTCTAGGCCACACGGCCCTACACACGGGCGTGCCCGTGGCCATGTGGAAGCCAGGGGATGAACCATGGGCGTGCTAGTAGTCGTGCACGACATAGAAAAATTTATTTTCCCAACATAGGTGGCGATAATAGTCCACGCCCATGCCGATGCCCTGTGCGAGGTTACTGACTTTCCAAGCACAGGCTAAACACGACCGTGCCTTTCAACCGTGCCAACATTCTGACTTATCAAACATGGAGGAGCATGCCCGTATTGAATGACCGTGTGAAGAAAGACACGGGCGTGCCACGACACCCATGGCCATGCCCGAACACCCTGAATGCATTCAAAATTCAAAATCCCAAAACACGGGCTACATCTTTATTTAAACCTCATTCCCCTTTTTTCTAGTTATCTTTCATTTTCCATTATTTATTTTTGTTTTTATTTTATTTCATCATTATTTTTTACTTTATTTTATTTTATTTTCTTCTCTTATTCTTTATCATATTTAGATTTAGCTTAAGATACAATAAAACCAAGCCGCCTACTTCGAGGATTTAATTTTGAAACGGTTCGAGATGCTTCCCCACATTCACCTCCAATCTTATTCGGTTTCTTTTCATAGACTTCATCCAAAAATTCAGGAAGTGTTACTTCTCTCCTTCTCTTTTGATTTTATTATTACATAATTTTTTATCTATCTTTGTACATTGAGGGCAATGTACATATTAAGTGTGGGGGGTAAAAGTACCTGACTTTTTGCATTATTCTCAAAATCCTGAATTTAGTCTTGTTCGAAAGTATTTTTCTCATATTACTAATTAGGATGAAAATTCTAAAGATGTATGATTTTTATTGATATGTTTTAGAGTAAGTCGTAGTTAATTGTGCATTGATGATTAAATCTAAAGGATACTAGAGAATCGAGCATGATAAGTCTACTTTCTAAAAATTAAAAATTAATAGGTCGTTGAACTGAATTTGAGTATTACTTTGAAGTTTAAAATTTACAGGGATTGAGGTAAAAAACACCCATAATTTTTGTGAGATTTTGAGCCTTATAGAGCATATATTCTTTTTCGTGCTCACTTTATTGATTATAAGTGTGTCAACTTTGAACTGTTATTCTAGAACTTGCCTTATTTATACATGTCGAGACCACACTTTTGATATAATATCTGAGAGATGATAAAGGCACCTAGGATTTAACTCACTTACTCCATAAAAGCCTACCTTCACAAATTAACCCTAATGAACCCCGTTGAATCCTAACAACCTTTTATTGACTCACCCACTAATATTAACCCAAAACCCTTTGTATTTGTTATCACCCTTTCTTTTGACTACCCTTTAATCGAGGTTTGATTTGATTAAGTTACCAAATTATATTAGTTCAGTAGTTACATTTATCATTTATGATGTAATATCTTAATTTGTTCTTAAAAAAAAGCTTAGAGCATTTAAACTCCAATTGTTAAAGAAAAAGCTTGTATTAAAGTATTATCAAATTTCAAGTGATGAAAACACTCTTTATTATAGAGTAATTATCAATAGTAGGTATTATTAGTTTTCATTCGATGTAAATATTCATATTTAGTTCATTGTTTCTAGTTAGGTAATTTGTCAAGTCGGTCTTGATTCTAACCTTCTAATTCACCTTTATCCACACCTTTTAACCCAAGCCCGTTACAACCACGATTAAAGACCTTTTGATTTGTGTATCATCTCATATACAGTGGTGGAGATTTGATTTTCAAGCAAGCCTATGGGATTAATTTTTCATGTTCGACTTAGAGTGCTTATTCTTGAACCTTAAACACTTCGAGTGATTTGAGTGAATCTTTTGTGAGGATGTCAATCCTTGTCGATTTTGAATTAAAGGTAATTACTTAAATAAGGGGAGACACCTATGTTTTCGTACTACTACAAAGGTATGACTTATCTTGATTGAATCTTTAGAGTTCTTTGAGTTGAATTATCCATGTATAAATTATCTATGAATTATGATGAGACATTGTCGATAGGAATTATGAATTATGGAAAGTTCGTTTTAATTGTAAGTTGAGAATTTTGCTTGAGGACAAGCAAAAGCTTAAGTGTGGGGGTATTTGATAAACAGTAAAAGTAACATATTTTAATCCTACATTTAGTATGCTTTTGGATGATTTATCCCTGATTTATGTAAAAAGGTGCTCTTAATCCTTTCTTTTCATGTCTTATACTCAGTAAAGCACGTAAGGATAAAAAGAATGAGAAACGGGCTTAAAACGGACCAAATTGGGCCAACCCGAGAAGACGACACGGCCTGGGCTTCATGTCACACGGTCGTGCCTTGCCATCCATCTAGAACACGGCCTGTCCTCGATTTACACGGCCGTTCCTTGTTGACAAAAAGCCCAACACGACCCAGGCACGATTTGCATGGCCATGCCGCAATCGACAGACCCAAAGCATGGCCTGAACCCCGACTTGCACGGTCGTGCCTCAATCAACAGAATAGAGACACGGCCTAGAAGACGACTTACACGGGCGTGCCCTGGCCGTGCCCCTGCCACGAAAAAAAGCAATTTCACTCAGATTTGGATGCTTGAAGCCATAGAAACATACTTCTAAGTCTACTTAAACACCTTAATAATAATTCTACTTGAAGTAGATGCTTAGGAGTCAAGTGAAGCATCTCAAAGCCTATATAAACACCCAAGGTAGCAACTAAAAAGGGAACTCGGTAGAAGCCGAAACAGGGGGTGGTTTTTAGGCAGAGTTTTCTACCAAAGCTTTTATTGAGGGAATTACTCGAAGATAGCCAGTTGATCCATCTCAAGAAGCTGGAGTTCTACTCAAGACAGAGGATCTCCTCTTCAATTCCTTCAGGGGGTTCTAGGGATTTTATATGTTTTGTTTTATCTTTTCTTCTTGAGATGTTTTCTTATTTTGTTATGAACTAAACCCTTCAGATACCTGAAGGAGATGAAACCTATAACGGATTTTGTTATTTGATTTCTAAATTGTATGATAAATACTTAGTTTGTTCTTAATTATGTTACTTAATTTAATCTAATGTGCTTAGGTGGAGGAGGAATAGACCCTGCCTAAGAGTAGATCTAGCATAATTAAACGGAGTTGATCGAATGCCTAGAGATAGGTTTACGATATTTTGTCGGATTAGGGTGAAACTTAATATGGGAGTCCATTGATCGATTTACTACTTCCTTATATTATAAGAGAACGAGAGTTCCACTAATTAACCTAAGGTTAGACGTTATTCGCTTCGAGAGAGGGTTTAATATAGGTTAAAGAGTCTCACAGATCAAGCTAAGTAAAGAAGTCATATGAATTAAAAGTTAGATAATAAGAAAAGTCATAGGTGGATTCTTCCTGAGGGTATCGTCGTAATCAACTGAGTTTTTCCACAGTCTTTTCCCAAAGTTTCATTCTTTTGTCTTTGTATTTAGTTTAAATATTTCATTTAGTATTAGATAAATCAACCAATCACTCCATATTTCAGGCTAAATAATAGAAAGAAAGTGAGTAGTAGTACTTTTAGGTTCCATTGGGTTCGATAAGATATTCTTGCCTAAACTATACTACTGTTCGATAGGTGCACTTGACTCTATCATTGTCATAGTTAGTCTACAAGTTCGATCATTCTTTTTATAAATATTAAAGCTCGGCTGGTTGACACGATCAGAAGACAACCCAAGAATTTTACCATATTCCAGGGTTATTTTCACTTCTTCTATTTCAGTGAAGTAGTATTATGTAAAACATTTCCCCGAAACTTTTGTTGAAATGCAAAACTAGTGTTGTTCTTGAAAAAGACTTTTCTTTTTACTTGTTCCAAATGTGCAATGTTTTCAACATAGTTATTCTAAACAAGAATTGCTCTGTGGTGATACTTTTCTTGATAGAGTTTGTTTTAAATAATGACTCTTATGGAAAAAAACACAATTGTTTTGAATACACATTGTTTCAAAACAATGGTTGTTCAAAATGTAACAATTCTTGAAACACCATTATTTTAAACGAGAGTTTTTGTTCTCAAATAACAACTACACCAGATGATAGTTGTTTTAACTAAAGCACAACTCTGAATATAGCTATTTTGGACATAACTATTTTTGAACAATAAATGTTCTAAACAATTTTTTCAAACAAGAGTTGTTGCTCCAAAAAAGATATTAAGTGAAACGTTGATGCTACTTGTTCCACGTTTAGTAGTACAGTTCCTTGAAATATAATATTATTTATCTAAAGGAAGAAATAAAATGTTAGTAGCCAAAACTAAGCATCTACAAACATAATAATAAATTTATTTCTTAGGGTCCGTTTATTTGCCAGGAAAATATTTTTCGAAAAATGTTTTCCTAGTTTTATGGTGTTTGTTTGATTGAAAAGAAATTAAATTTAGAAAGTGTTTTCTAAGACACGGGTAAAATGAAATGGGTTTTAGGGAAAATGTCTTACTGATTTTATTTCTGTAAGATATTTTCCATATTCCAAAACTCTCACCACCAAATTCTTTCCTCCTTCTTCCATTCTTCATCTTCTTTCTCCTTCTTCATCCAGGTAACTTTTTTATGCTTTTAAATCTGTATTTCATGTTTGTCACCTCTCTCACTCAAATCTTCTTCTTCTTTTTTTTTTTGGTTGAAGAATTTGTTTGGATTTTGCATCTGTTTATTTAATCTATTTGGATTTTGCATCTTTCAACTGCTTCTTTCTTTATTTTCTCCAACTGGAAGAACGAGAAAGATTTAGTGCTTAAACCTAAAAGTTTGATTATAGATCTATCAATAGAAATGCATAGTTACCTTGTCATAATACCCACTGTCATTCGCTTGACTGGGGTGAAACTTTCCCCATTTTGTACATCAGTTCTAATGGGGGAACTGGGAGTAAGGTAGTAGTTAAAATCCTATCAAGTACACTTGATTCTTTTTAATTAGAATGAATTTTCTTTTTTCATTGAAACAGCTGCGTTGTATTTATTTAATTTTTCTCTTAATTGCAGTTGTTTTGATTGCCATGATTGAAATTTGCGAGTTCTATTTTAGTCTATGCTACTTAGAAAGATGATTGCGTCTGAATTTAGACCCAAATAGAGATTGTTAGCTTTTCTGGTTTCATGCTTTGGTTCCTCTATCTACTTTTGCCTTTTCTTTGTGATTGTGCTTTGAATCAGTTGCATGCAACTATGGATGAAAATGTAGAAGCCCCTAATTTTTTTGATGTTAGCTTGATCTCGTTTTCATTAGTATTTAAAATATTAAATGATGCACCAAATATCATTAGTTCTAGAGGTACCATTTTCTAGAAAGGAAACCCCAATGTACCACTAACCTGGTAATGAAACCTTACTTTCTCTACTACGACATTATAGCTATATAGGGTTTTTTTTCTAAGGATGATAGATATATAGGTTATGCAACATGTTTTAGAACACAGATATTACATCCAACCATTAAACTCCGATTAACTAGGGGAATGGAGAGAGTGATATTAAATATATAAAAGAACTGTCCGAAGCAATCATGTGCTCAGGTGTCCAATTTGATATGGTTGCCAGAGACAATTTGAATAGCCTGGTTACATGATTGTATCTGTAATTCTTGTGGCTGCATATTCAAACTGATTTGTTGAATTTATCACACTTTTAGTAAACAATTGTAAATTGAACTCCATTCCCTTTTACTTTTCCTAGGTGGGATTGCTTGGTGATTGTAGAAGGTTTCTGTGCCTATTGCAATGGAATCGAATAGTTGTATTTGTCCCTATAGGGATTTAGGATGATAAAAAAATTTAAGATAGAAAAAGAATCTAGTCTAAATAGTAACCATTAGACCCTGTTATGAGAATTCTCTGTAAGTTCTTTGAATTAGAATCTTTATGGATCGTAAAACCAAGATATAAAGATATATTCAACTTAGGAGTGTATGTGGCAAGCTCATATAAAACAAAATTCCAAGTTTATATCTTTGAAACCACCAATTACCAATTCAGTATGTATGCCAAGAAAATTAGATATCTTCATGAGCTACTAATGTATTAGATCAATGACTAGTCAACCTATTATTGTCTGTTTTTAATTAAAACTTAATTAATATAGTCAATTAATATAGTTTTTGTTGAATCTACCTATTATATTGGTGACCTTCTTGATATGCATATCTCAGTTCACCAATAGCTCCTTTTGTTGAGGAGGTGATCTTGTCTTTAGCATGACTTGTCTTTAGCAATTAATTATCTACAGCAATACAAACTTTTAGCGGCGTTTTTTAGGCCTTTAGTGGCACAAAAAATGCCGCTGAAGATGACGCCCCTAAAATTTGCGGCGTTTTTAGAACATGACCTTTAGCGCCGCTAAAGGTCATGTTAACGGCGCTTATCCCACAAACACCGCTAAAGGTCATGATCTTTAGCGGCACTTTTACCACAAACGCCGCTAAAGAACATGACCTTTAGCGGACTAACTTTGGCAAATTTGCAACATTCTATTTTATCCATATACAACCTTCCTGTAACATGAAATCCAACCAAAAATAGCAAATCTAAATAATACTTCAAATTCAACGAAAGATATATGATATAAATTAATAAATGAAATAAAATTCAAAATATTCTTACAATAATGTTAAAAGTTAAAATGTTAAAATTATTCTTACAATAAGAAAACAAATGTCTAAAATGGCGGATTTTGCGACTGCTGAAACATTTTCATCATGTTTTAAAGCTGTAGCTGGAGTGCGTCGTACTTTTTGCTCTGCTCTGCTTCCCTCGCTGCTGCCTCCGCTTTAAGTTGAGCAATTTGCTCAGCTGTGCTCGCTTGCATCCGAGCTATATGTTCTTTTAACCTCAGAAATTTAGCTTGAGCCTGACTCTCCGAAGGCATATATTGCTGCGAGCTGGATCCAAAATATTGGGTTGACCCAATACTTCAGTGATAATTCTGTTATCAATGTCATCAAGATTAACAGAACTATCACTCGAAGCAACCGCTTCATACTCCGCCTTTTTTTCTTTTAATTTCTCCTAAAAAATCAATCAAAAAGTTAGAAACGAAATATATAATAAAAACAAATGCAACATAACTTAACATTATTTAGAACTACTAACGACGAATTAAACCATTATAATTAAACATTATAAATATTTAAAATAAATCAAATTTTATTAAGTAAATATACCATAATTTCTCCAGCTTCAAAAGTCATAGGAGCTCCATCTTTCTTCCTATGTGTAATGTGAAAAAGCTACAGGCGTCCAACTTTTTAACCAGACGAGAGTTCCTACAATATAGTAGTAAAATATAATTTAATAGAAAGTCATTAATATATGACACAATTAATAAATTCAAAATACCTCACCTCAGCTACACATGCAAAACTTTTCGACCCTGCTGTGTTCGTGAATTTTTGTTTTTGCCTGCTTGTTGTTCCAACTCGCTCACGATCCTATATTATGAAATTATTATTACGTATATAGTAAATACTATAAACCAAAATAATTATAAGAGTTTGAAAGTACATAATACGTCTCTTTTCTTTGAATTCCAGAATCTAACCACATCTTCTTATTGGTACCTCAGCATTCCCGGTGAAACATTTCACAATTTCTCTTCGAGGCTAATATTTTTCTTAAAATATTCTTTCTTTAAAGTGCTTTTATGATCTCTCCATTTTTTCCCAATTCCTTCTTGACATAATTATCCGAGACCTCTAAAGAAAATCTCTCCTACAAAAAACACAAGTTTAGAAAGTAAATATAAATGAAACTTAAACCAAAGTATTATAAATTACATTCACGTTTTGTTACCTTAATATTATCGAGAGCTTGATTTTTGTTACTATCAGGCATTTCATGCGATGACTCGTAGTTGATAGGCAACATATTGGCATTTAATGCCCAAATAGCCTGCTAAAAGTCGAGCTTCTGATCCAACAGTCTGACCATGACTGTTTCTTGATACTTTGACACGCTCGACAGGAGTTAACTCATATAATTCTTTTAGTAACGTACGTCCTCGAGCTTTGCGAGTCCCACCACTTTCAGCTGAAAAATGGTATATTATAATATAAGAATTTGAAAAAGAAATCAATAATAAAAGTCAGCACGCATGTAAATTAAAGTTAACATTACTTTGAGTTTCTGTAGGTTCGTCAGATGTATTCGGAACATTCGAAGATCCAATGGCAGTCTGTTGTTCACTATTTGTTTCTTCCGAATTTGGAGTATTCTGAACAATACTTAGATCTCGCAATCTTCTTCTAGGCATTTTTTCTGCAATACACATAAAATATTTGAAAGTTTAGTAACTAATTTCAACAAGAATAGTGCATATAAAATAGTTGAAATATTTAACAATACCAAGATTTAAAATATAATATTATATATAATTAAAAATCGTAAAATCTTATATCATAACTCATAAATATCTTCATCCACATCATGGCGAACCCATTGAGATTGTGTACTAGTACTAGGGATATTTTCATTTAAGTTTTGTTCTGGAAAAGGAAAAGTTTCTGATCTTTCGACAATGTCATCCCTACTTCCATTGCCCATGTCAAACAAATCTCTAGGGGTGTTTCGGAGTACAACGTACCAACCCTCATCAGTTGGATCTTTCAAGTAAAAAACTTGTTTCACTTGAGAAGAAAATACATACGACTCGTCTATCAATTGTTGTCCAGTGTGAATCAATCGAGAGAAGTTAACCATTGTAAAACCAAATTGATCTATTTTAATTCCACGAGCAGTATTAACATCAGCCCAATCACATCAAAATATGATAACTTTCCATTTTCCATAGTAATCCAACTTAATAATTTCAGTAAGAAGTCCGTAATACTCTCACATTTCCTTCAACAGGATTACTGTCCCTACCACTAGCATAACTTGTAATTGAAAAATTTACAACTATTCCACAATTTTGTGTTCTCTTCAATCTCTCACGATATTTTGTATGAAATCTGAATCCATTGATGAGGAAGGGACTATATCTTTTTACTACTCTATTCAGACATTGGGAAAGCCATTTAACTTCATCATTGACATCCTTTCCACTCCAAACCTATTGAATCGAAAGTAAATTGGGTAATTATAAATGTTTTGAGAAAACATTATTTGTCAATGAAAGCTTCAGTTGCATACCGTTTAGCTTAACCATTCATGAAAAGATTCTGTGAATAACTTATTAATCTCTCGATGTCGTAATCTTCGGGAGCGTGAATGAGATCTCAAGATTTGTTTGTACTCGCTAAGTTAAAAAAGTGGATTACTTGGTTAGAAATCTAAATAAACAAATAAAAAAGATAAATATTTATCAAATCCTAAAACTTACTTGTGTAATGGTTCAAGCAAATCGTGGTGAAAAAGAACATATCGGTGTGCTTGTACCCAAGATATATCATCTAATTCTGCAATTTCAACTTTACCGATTGGTTCCCCGCAACTTTGAAATAAATAAGTTTTGGCCAAGTTAGGATCAGTGAGCCCAACATTTCTACTTGGTCAATTCCATCTTGTTTCAACATCTTCTAAATATCTAGAACAGAAAGTCATACACTCCTCTGTCAAGTATCCTTCAGCTATTGATCCTTTTGGATAACGCGTATTACGACAATAAGAATTTAATTTGAATAGGAACCTAAAGACGATATACAACATTATCAAAAGTTGTAACTCAATGTATATTCATGAATGAATAAAAAACTTTATAAATAAATTAGCACCTCTCTATAGGATACATCCACCAATAGAAAATCGGCCCACCAAGTTTTGCTTCGTTAGGGAGATGGATTATCAAGTGCACCATAATTGTAACGACCCAAAATCCGTGGGCACTGGAAAAGTGTATTATAGGGCCTCCATCTTAGTAAACTACATTAGTAAACAATTATTAGGAGTAATTATGATTCTAATAGTGTGTTTAATTAGATTTTTATTTAGTGAATTTAGCTTAATTGAGAGAAATTAGGAAAAAGGACTAAAGTGAATAAAGGGTAAAAGTTGAATTATAGATTAAAAGAAAATAAAAGGACTAAAATGGAAAATAGACCATTTAGCATATTTGAGGCGGCAAACATTAAAACAAAAATCTAAGATTTTTGTTTAAGTTATAAATTATAAATATATTATTTTAGTTATAAATTATATTAAATTAATTTAAAGTAATTATATTATAAGATTCTTATATGATAAATGAGTTATGATTTTGACAAATGGATGGTGATAAAATAATACATGTATAATTAAAATATGTATACAATTGTAGTTTATAGATTTAATTTATTTATTAATTAAGCATAAGATATTTATTATTTATTATTAAATTAAAAGATATTTAATAATTAAATGATTAGTATAAGATTTTGGTTGGTAATAAATTATGATTTTGTCAAGTGTATGGTAAAGATAAAATACAAGTGTATTAATTTAAGTAGGTACATTTGTACTATTTTTATTTAATTAGTAAATAGATAATTATTATTATTAAATTAAATTAATAAAATGTTTATGAGATAAATAATTATATTATGAATTTTTTTAAAAATAAATCATATGGTGACAATTGTATGGTATTGATGGTGTACAAATGTGAATTTGTGATTAAATATTTAATAGATATTTAGAATAAAAATATATTAATATATTTTAAACTAACAAATAAAATAAAGAAAATAAATTATAAAAGAATAAAGAAAAAAAAGAAAAAGAAATTAGAAAGATCCCGACTCCAACAAGAAATATTTTGGTGATGTTTTCTTCCTTAAATGAAAGTGGCATGTACATAGGTGTTATAATGGTTATTTTGGTATGTTATAAAATTTTGTTGTAAGGAAAAGTATTTGGTGTTTTGATTTTTTTTTTTTAAACTAGTGAAATGGCAAAAATTTGTTTATGGTATTGGTTTGAATTTGTAGGGGGTTTTATGTAAAAATAAGTAGAAATACTGTCGAAATTTTTAAAAAAATTACAGATAAAATTCGGAGTACTCAAACAAGTACCATTCTATTTTTAATACATGTTTTAGGCTTTGAAAGTCCATTATAGGGACTTATTTAATAATTATACTATGAATGTTATTTTATTTGTGAATAATTCGTAAGTTGTCTGATATGTCCGATAATGCCTCGTAACCTTGTTTCGGCGACGGTTTGGGGTTAGGGGTGTTACAATTATAGTGAATAAGGAAGGTGGAAAGATCTTCTCCAGTTTGCATAAAGTCAAGGAGGCTCGATCTTGTACTTTCTTAAGTTCTTCAATATCCAAAACTTTGCCACAAATAGCTTTCATTATATTGGATAGTTCAATTATACAAGCCGTCACCTTTTTTAACATACAACAACGTAAAGCAAATGACAGTAAATCTTGCATCAAGATGTGATAATCATGTGATTTCAGGGAATACAATCTTCGATCCTTAAAACTCACACATCGATATATATTTGATGCATGCGCATTTGGGACCTTTATATCCTTCAACACCGTGCAGAACACTTATTTTTCTTTCTTCGACATTGCAAAAATTAGTGGCGGCAACCTATATTTCCCATTCGAAAGTACTTAGGGATGAAGTTCATGCCGAATTCCCATGTCAACTAGATCAAGTCGACTCTGAAGATTGTCTTTCGATTTTCCATCGACATTCAGAATTGTCCCAATGATGTTCTCGCAAACATTCTTCTTAATATGCATAACATGATAAGATCTTATCATTGCTTGAGAAACTTTAAAAGATTTTTGTCCCATTATTAATCTGACATGACTTGTCTGATTGTCTCTTTACAAAATCAATAAAGATTTTTAGCAATTATTATCTTATCATTGCTTGAGAAACTTTCATATATTTATGTATGCACTTTAGTCATGGTAACTTTAGTCATATATGTGATCTTATGAAAAGCTTGCATCTTTTTTGTAGTGATCAAATATTTGTATGGTATTATTTTGTGCCGATGGATCGTAATCAAGATCAAAATGCAATTGTCGGAGTCGTGGCTTCAATTTTAGCTTTTGGGGCTCTTTGGATTAAAAAATTAAAAACTAGGAAGGATATTGCTACTCACCCTCATGTGAATTGAGATTATGAAAGAGAAAATTATATTAATAATATTTTATATAGTGGTGACCAGCATTGTATTGATGTGATAAGGATGAGACTTGTAACACCCCTTACCCGAGACCGTTGCCAGAGTCGAGCACGAGGCATTACTAAACTTAACTTCGATTCGAGGCATAAAAATTGAAACTGTCCATCTGCGTCATGTTAAGTAAATCAATTATAACTTGAGTTACGAAACTCAAAATCTAGATCCGTAAATTTTTCCTGAAACTAGACTCATATATATTCTTACTATAATTTTTCCAGAATTTTGGTGTGGCCAATTAGTACAGTTTATTAGTTAAAGTCTCCCTGTTACACATACCGAGCCGATTCGACCCTCTATACTAAAAATCAATTATCTCATAATATACAACTCTTTTTCCTACACCGTTTTTTATGAAAATAGACTCAATAAGCTTTAATTCTATATCTCATGGCCAACATAATTCCATTTCTACTAGTTTTGGTGATTTTTCAAAATCACGTCCTTCTTCTTGTCCAAACTGTTCCCTGCATATAATTACATAATTTCTTTAAAATAACTATCAACTAGGCATTTCATAGCATCCAAAACATGTTCTTAATTAACCATTTTAATGGCTAATCATTACCAAACATTTACAAGCCAATCTTAAGCCATATCATAAGGACATACACACAAAATGGCTAAGTCCCTATACATGTCATAACTTAAAACGTTCGAGTCACAAAATACCAATATAATCCTTTGATAGTACGTAACGATCTCCGATGTCTTTGTGATTCCCGAGTTGGCTTGTAATACTATAAAAAAAAAATAAAGAATGGGAGTAAGCATAAAGCTTAGTAAGTTTACATGTAAATAAATAACAACATTCTTAATCAATTATCTTATTCTTTTATTATCAAGATCACTTAAGCTTTTAACTCAATATACTTAAACTTGTATTCTTACCTGTACATTTTAACATGAATTTGCCTTACCTTACCTTTTTAGCTTGAACTTGTCTTACCTTTACTTTGGTATACTCTTTGAATTTTCCCATTGAACCATTTGGAATACTAAGGATACGCGGGTATCTTTCCTTATGAAACTTAACCATTGCCATGTCTTGACATGGTCTTACGTGGTATCCTTGCCTTATGAACTCACCAATGTCATGCCTTGGCATGGTCTTACATGGGACCTTTGCCTTATAGTACCATATCAATGCCATGTCTTGACATGGTCTTACATGATTTCCTTAAACCCTAATGTCATAACATTTGTATCCTACACATTCCTAAGGTTCAACCGGAACTTTCTGAGATAACTTTCTGAGATAACTTTTCCGTCAATTCATACTTGAGTCTTTAAATAATAAATTTACAGAATAAATATATAAATATTGAAATTTAATAGTATTAAATGTAAAATAATAGAATATTACATTTATTTATTGCAAACTTACCTCGAAACAAAATACGATCAACTATATCGATTTAGTCCTTTATCTTTTTCTTTCCTTGATCTAACTTTGGATTTCATTCTTCTTGATCTATAATAGCATATTTAGCTTATTTAATACTCACATTCATCAAAACAGTCCTTAACTCTTAACTTTGGCAAAATTACAATTTTGCCCCTAAACTTTTACATATTTACACATTTTCCCCAAAGCTCAAAAATTAAACTTTATCCCTTATTATTATGTTTTATAACATGCTGATCATTTTTCCCTTCTATGGCAACATCAAATTCTCACTCTAACTTGTACTTATGAACATTAGGTATTTTTATCGATTAAGTCGTTTTACTCGTTTTCACTTAAAATCACTTAGCAAAAGTTGTTTAACATAATTTCAGACTTCATATTCTATCATAAAACATCAAAATAAATGCATTTCACCTATGGGTATTTTTCCAAATATGAACCTTAGCATGAATTATTGATAGAATAAGCTAAATCGAGCTACAGGGGCTTCAAAAATGTAAAGAACATTAAAAGCGGGCTTGGAATCACTTACTATGGAGCTTGGAAGCTTGAAACAAACCCTAGCTATGGTGATCACTTGAAAATTAGCCTAATGAAGAAGATGAGCATATTTTGCCATCTTTTTCCTTTTAATTCCTTTTATTACCAAATGACTAAATTACCCTTCATTAAAAACTTTGGTTCTTTCCACCTATATATGTCCATTTTTGTCCATGAAAATATAATAGTCTAATTAACATTTAAGGACTCCTACTTCAAACCCCCATTTCAATCGAATACTCTATAAATTAAAGCCCCTATTTAGCAACTTTTGCAAACAAGTCCGAATAGGCAATTTAAACATGAAATTAATAAAATTTCTTATCAATACTCTAACACATGTATTTAATCACTCGATAAATCATAATAATTAATCATAATAAACTTTTATAGCTTGAATTCATGGTTTCACAACCACTATTCCGTTTAGGCCCTATTTCGGGATGTTACAAGACTGATTGCTTTTTTTAATTTGTATGATATTCTTAGTAGGAATAATTTGTTAAAATCAACTAAATCGGTGAATATTAGGGAGAAAGTAGTTATATTTTTACATATAATTGGTCACAATGTAAGGTTTTGAGTGATTGGATCTAAATATTATAGATCAATTGAGACAATTCACCGTTACTTTAGGGTTGTATTGAGAGCTATTTTGAAAATCTATAAACTAGTTATTAGATTACCTGATGAGTCAACTCCTAGTGAAATCAGAAATAAGTCAAGATTTTATCCTTATTTTAAAGATTGTATTAGAGCATTAGACGGAACTCATGTTCATACATTTGTTCCACTTAGCATTCAAGGAAGATTTCGTAGCCGTAAAGGGGGACGACACAAAATGTATTGGCTGCCATTACATTTGATTTTAAATTTTCCTATATTGTAGCTGGTTGGGAAGGTAATGCACATGATTCTCGTATTTTAAGTGATGCACTTTCACGCCCAAGAGGATTAAGAATTCCGGAAGGTAAGAATTAACATTATAAATACCAAATAGTTCTAGTAAGCTCATAATTTATTAGTAATCATTATGTTTTGTAAAATTGTAGGTAAATATTATCTTGCTTATGCTAGATATGGCATCCGAAATAGATATATTACCCCATATCATGGTGTCCGATATCATTTAAAAGAGTTTAGTGCTCAGGGGCCTGAAAATGCAAAGGAACTCTTTAATCTTCGTCATTCATCATTGCGAATCACTATTGAACCTATTTTTCGAATTTTGAAAAAATGGTTTCGTGTATTAGATGCTGGACCATTTTGGAATTTTCAAACTCAATGAGATATAGTTTTGGCTTGTTGTATCATTCATAATCATATAATGGGAGTTGATCCTAGTGATTTACGTAATCAAGGATTATACAATAAGCCTGAGTCTGATTTGATAATACCAACTCTTACGGAGTGAGAAGAAAGAGAAAAAGCAAGAGAATAGTTTGCTAAGAGAGACAAAATTGCACAAATTATGTGGACTAATTATATGACTAGAAATATTATGTAGGTTTAGGGCTTAGGGTTATTGTTTCTATGTTATGTATGTTTTAGTATTTTTTTTTTTTGTTAATGTTGGTTGGATAATGATATTGAAATTTTAGTTTGTTGGATTTTGAAATTATTATGTCTTGAATTTTTTAGATATTGAATTTATTATGTTTTAAGCTTGTTGGATATTGAAATGATTGACAATGACAATTATTAATGTAAAATGGGTAAGGGCAACAAAGAAAGGACCTTCAAGCAATTCAGGTGGACAAAACCGACGAAACATTTTTTCTTGAAATTCTAGCAGAGAAAGCCCTAAAAGGAAATAAGCCTTATAACACTTTCAAAGTAGTTTCTATTAATCGAGTTGCCGTAGCTATTTTGAAAGATTTCAAGTCCAATGCGATGCGAAGCATGTGGAAAATCATTTGAGGACTGTAAAAAACCAGTGGCAGATTATATGCACAATTCGGGCTTAAAGTGGTTTTGGATGGGATGATAACATGAACATGGTCACATATGATAGAGCGACATATGATGCAGCAGTGATGGTAATATATGTATACATATGTTAAGTATATTTCAATTGTTTTTTACTTGTTATTCTAATTGTGTATAATATCCAACAGGCACACAATAAGTATGAAGCATTTTTGAATAAAAGAATTGATCATTATGATGAAATGGCTTTGGTTGTTGGCAAAGATATGACAATAGGGAGTTTTTCAAAACATTTGCTGACATAGATTTCGATTATGTAACCAAGATTCAGTGCCTATAGACTGCGACAATGAAGAGACTGAGGATGTAAGAACAAAAATATATTCATTTGGCACATCCAAACGTAAAAGAAAAAATGCTCAAGAAAGGGTCGTTGATGAAAAAATTAAATTTATGGGTGAACAACTTGGCAAAATTGCTAATGCTTTGGAACAATTTACTGCGGATAAGACACCACATCTGTAACAGCCCGATTTTGACCCTAATCGGAATAGTGGTTTTGAGACCACAAATTTGAGTCTGAAAAATATTTTAATATTATTTTCTATGTTAATTATGTGTGAATTTACATGTGCAAAATTTTCGTGTTTTAATTTCGTTGTTTGAGTGTCCGATTAAATAAAAAGGGTTTAATCGTGTAAAATGAAAATTTGATGGTTAGTTGTGAAAGTGCTTAATTGTTATTGTCTTTTTAATATGAAGGATTTATGTTGCAATTAGCCCATTTTTATAAAGTAGTGGACGGCATTATGTTAAATTATATAGTATATTATATTATTTATAATGGTTAAATAATTTATAATATATTATAAGGTTATTATAATAAAACAAAACATTTAAGAAAGCAATTATCATCTTTTATTTGCTTATGACCGAATAGAGAAAAGGAAATAGAAAATAGAAAAGCTTTGAGCATTTCGGCACCTATCTAGCTTGATTAAGGTATGTTTCGGTTTCAGTTTTTGATAATTTTTACGTTTTTGAAATCGTTGCTTCAAGTACTACAAGACCCATGCTTGAATTTTTGAAATTTATGATGATTTTTTGGTTTGCCATTGATGATAGCTTGTGATTTTTGATGTTTGATGATGAAAAATTAAAGATATGTTAAAGATTAACATGTTTTGTATTGGAATTTTTGGTGAATTTGAATAATTAGGGCTAAATTGTAAAAATAATATTCTGAGGACTAAAATGTGAAATAAATGAAATGTGTGGACTTAAATGGACTATAAGAAGATTTGGCCCTAGCATGATATATGTAAATTTTGTGTATTTTGTGTTTTATGCAATAAGGACTAAATTGTAAAAAGTTTGAAATGTTAGGGGCAAAATGGTAATTTATCCATTTATGCATTTTTGGATTAAATTGAATGAATATGTACGTTAAATTATTTAAATTTGAATTTATTTAGATCAAGAACGAAAGAAAATGAAATTAGATCAGGAGAAATCGAAAGTAGATGAATAGTCGATTAAACCATCCGACAACATCCGAGGTAAGTCTATAAGCATTTAAATGGGGTTAAATTGAGAATATATAAATGTTATGTGATGAATTGAATTATTTGAATATATATATTTGTGTACTTTGGCCGAATGCGATTTTGAGATAGGGAACTATGTTTTGAGTTCGATTTGATCGAGATTTAATGTTCAAAAGTCCCGTACGAACCCTAGGAATAGATAGGATACATATGTCATGACATAGGATTTTCGATATGTGTTATCGTATAAGACCACGTCTGGGACGTTGGCATCGACTTGTGTTTATGTGTAAGACAATGTCTGGGACATTGGCATCGTATTTGATTCGTGTAAGACCCTGTCTGGGACAATGGCATCTATATGTGATTACATGTAAGACCACGTCTGGGACGTTGGCATTGTACGAGTTTTCGACTATCCGCGTATCCTTTTTAATTTCGAACGGTTCAATGGGCAATGTGAAGTAAAGATCAAATGTGATTACAAGTTCAGGTATGTGTTAGTTATTTGTTTATATGGAAACAAGGTAAGTTGGTTATTTGAAATGATAAATGGTTATGTGAATATGAATTATGTGCTAACATATTTGATCATATACATGATTCGGCTTATTTATGTAATTGTAATAATGAAAGTGAAATTATATATTTGTATATGATTGATTATGTTCTGCCATATGGTATATGTATGTGAGGTTCAAATGTGATCTGGTAGTAAATGATAACTTGAATTTGATATTAAGCATATTTGGTCTTGTTAACAAAATGTTAATATGTAATTTTGATATATATATATATTTTTGCTTAAGACTTACTAAGCTTAAATAGCTTACTCTGTGTGTGTTCTTGTTTACCTGTTTTATAGATTTTGGAGTCACGTTATGAGCTCGGGGATCGTTAGCAAAGTCTATCACACTATCGACTGTTCTTCGGTATTTTACTAAGTTGAATTTGAGTTTATGGCATGTATAGTCTAGATAAAAAGATTTATTTTGGGTTATGTAATTAAAAGCCATGCGAAAATGGCTTGCCTCTTTTTGGTTAAGTTTGGTTTCTATGCTTATGGTTATAATGGCTTAAAATGGAGTTTATGTTTATGCATGTTTGTCTGTGGTATAAGTTCATGTTAGGTATATAAGTGTGATATGCTTGGTATGCTTAGCTATGGTGAATTGTATAATCTTGAAATGCTACGAAAATTATTGATGGAATGTTAATTAAGTTCAGTATATGATGTATAATAATATGTGCATATTCGGTTTTATAGGACTGCTACAAAATGGGTTATAATGTGCTTGTGTATTAGGTTATGTGTTGGATATATACATAATGATGGTTTAAATCAATTAGTCAAATGATTAATTAAATGGTAAAATATATGATTTGGTTGTTTTGTGCATGTGGATAGATGCTATGAAATGTCTTAATGTTCGAAAATGATTAAAGATGTTGTAGGTAAATTGCACATAAATCAGTAATGCATATAAATATATGTTGTCCAATTTGGTACGTTTAGTCTTGTAATTTGTTAACAAAGTTGTATATATGTTTGGTTAATGGAAGGTGAGTAATAGATCATTGGGTTTATAACTTGTGCATATGTTGATTTGAGTTGTTATGTATTAATTAGATATATACGGCTATATTTATAATGTTGCTAATGTTGCCTATGTGATCGAACTTTAAATTGTATACATTTTGGTTCGAATTAAATTATTATGGAACATGTTCAATTGTTTTGATGTAAGTGGAATTGTGTTAGTTGGAAATTTTGAAAAGTGCTGATAATGAATTATGATTAGTAAGATATGATTGATTTGAATTGGAACTATGATTACATATGTGATTGACTATTATTATTATAAAGAGAAAATTTGTTTGGTTGGCTTGTTATATGCAAGCGTAGAATTAATAATTGATATGTGAATATTTGGCAATAGCAATATTATGTTTTGCTTATGCATATATTTGATATATGCACGATATATGATATGTAATGTTATATGATTGAAACAAACAAAATTTTAATATGCGGTTGATGTGAACTTAGAAGTATTAAGGTTTTAAATTTGAATAGGATAAGTGTATTGATGTGGTTCATTTATGAAGCATGAAAGAAATGAATGTTTGATTTGAATGTCTATTCTGAATTGTATATTGTTTGGTAATGCCTCAAAACCCAAATCTGGCGACGGATACGGGTTAGGGATGTTACAACATCTTTACAAAGAAGTGATGTCGATGGAGGTAGAAGGATTTGATGATGACTTCCTGTGTACTGTGTTTGATTATCATAGTGAGTCAAGAATCCGAGGCTAAAGCTTTTTTAGTTAAAAGTAAGAAGCATAGAAAATTTTGGCTTAAAAAATTTTCTCAAGGTTAAAGATATTGATACTTTAATGTGGTGTAATATTAGTTATGCACTTGGACAATGTTCTTGTTATCATATGGTGTACCACTAATTATGCATTTGGATAATATTATTAATTTTTAATATTAATTGTGGTTTGGAAGCTAATTTATAATTATTCAATCCTTTTTTTAATTTTTATAACACAATTAGAAATAATTTATTTAACTTTGGTTGTTTTCAATTTATGACGGTTAATATTCTAGCTTAATAATTGAGTATTTTTATATATTTAATTTGATTTATTTATAAATAAGTCATTGTAATATATGTAAAAACAATTTTAAATATACATTTATTAATATATATATATATATAATAAAATCAATTAAACAATGAAAAGATAATAAATTCTTAAATATATATTTGTTTAATTTATTAAAACGACTTTTATGAAATATTTTTAAAAATCACAAACAATGAGAAAATATTTTACATGATTCATCTAAGTAAATCATTTCCAGAAATTGAATCATTTTTAGAAATTATTTTCCAGAAAATATTTTACTGGCAAACAAACGAAGCCTTAATGTTACATCTTTTGTCAATTTAACTCTTATTCTTTTTTTTTTTTGAGATAAATTTGGCCTTTGATCTTTTAAAAATATTAGAATTTGACCATCAATATTTAAAAAGAAAAAGAGTCAATTTTGATTTTTTTAACGAAAATACTAACTAAAACATGAAAGCCTGTATGATAATCCACGTGTATTTCATGCTAATTTTTTTTTAATTCTTATGAAATTTTTATTTTAAATTTTTTAATTTTGAATTTAATTTTATTTTTTTGAATATTTTTTATAAATTTTTAATTATTTGTTGACATATAAGACAAATAATGCCATTTCAGTGTAAAGCACATATGGACTACCATGCAAGTTGTCACACCAGCATCATTAAAAAATAATATTTTAGTCAATATTTTTATTCGAGAGAAGCGATTTGACTCTTTTTAAAACGTTAATGATTAAATATAACTCAAAAAGAATAATAATCAAATTGAAAAAAAATATAAATATTAAGAGCTAAATTTATCATTATGTCTTGAATAATGAATATTGTGTATGAATATTATTTTTTACTATTATTTTTCAGTGTTGATATATTATAGTATTAGTAATGGTGTTAATATATTTTAATTAAAGTTAAAATATGTCATAAAATTTATGTATTTTTATAAATTTAGAATTTAGTTATTATACTTTAATTTATAAGAATTTAATTTATTTATTTTTAAATTTTAAAATTTAAGTAAAATAATTATTAAAATTATTTTATTATTTTATTTTTAGGAATAAATTGTTTTATTTTTATATGTTATGTGATTTATATAAAATAAAATAAAATATTAAATGCATTATGTTTAAAATTTTAACAAAAGAAAAACATATAAAATTAATAATTAATACAATTTTTATAAAAAAATTAAAAATTAACTAACAATACACATGATGAGTAGGGGCAACAGTAAATGACCGACAGTTTGATTGAATACAGAAAAGAACAGACTATGATGGAGCGTGAAAACACGCTCCTTGCAGTTAAAGCTGGTGACCATGGTAATTTTGAACAGCACGTGGCGTGGATTGCGCGTCTGATTGGACCATTGATTGGGCTGCAAGCGGTGAAAGAAATAGACATCAGGGAGTTCCGTGAATGTCGGGACTTGACTGGTCCGTAAAAAATATCGGTGGGTCAGGTACATTTGATGGTTCTAAAATACCCACGTGGACGCCATGGCAGACATTCCCGCCAACCACTGCTATCTCAAATTGTTTTATTTTTTAGAAAATATAAAAATATCTTTCAGGTTAAATTATGGTTTTAAGTATTTAATTCATGTGTGTTCCTCTTTGAAAGTCGATTCATGTGCTTTTTTACTTTTTCATTTAAATAATTAATATAGTTACAAATTTTATAAAAAATAAATCAATCAAGTAATAATTTTGAATAAACTTATAATTATATAATTATCATTATAATTCTTGAATCATTATATTTATGTCACTCATTCGTTGACTTCCGTTAAGAAGATGATATGGCACGTTAATTTAAAGTGTTAATAATCAATTTAGCCCTTCAACTATAATTAAAATATCAATGTGATACTTTTAAAATTTTTCTTAATAATAATTTTAAAAAATTTAAAGGGTAAACTATTCAGATAGTCACCCAAGTTTTAACTCATTCCTCTTTTGGCCATTAATTTTTTTGTTGTTTTAGTTATTTCCATTAGATAAATTGTTATTTTTAGTCACTCCAACTTTAAAATGTCTTGGCTACTGAACAAAATACTGACGTGGTAGTCTTTTGATTGATATAATGATAAATTTAGCCCTTAGCACTTTCACATTCTGTCAAGTTGGTCTTAATTCTAAAAAATTTCAACAAATTTAACCCTCAATTTTTGCACATTCTGTCAATTTAGTCCAAATTCAAAAATTTTATAATTTTAAGAACTTGGAAAATATATGATTTATTATAAAATATTTAAAAATATATAAAATTTCTAGAAAATTTCAACAAATTTAACCCTCAATGTTTGCAGGGGCGAATCTAAGGGGGCTCGCATGGGCCCGGCCCCCTAAAATATAAAATTATATTTAGGCCTTTATAAGTTTTTAAAATTTTAAATTAGTAAAGATAAAATTACACTTTGGCCCCCCTAAAATTATAAAAATTTAATTTAATCCTTTACAAATTATAAATATATAAACTATAAAAAATTAAAATTTCATCCAGCCCCCCTAAAAAATTTTCCTGGCTTCGCCCTTGAATGTTTGCACGTTTTGTCAATTTAATTCAATGTTTAAAATTTATAAATAAAGTATTAAAAAGTATAAAATATTCAAAAATAATCACTCAAAGCCCAAAATCAGAATAAGTAAGTTTTTCTTAGTTTTAATTCAAAATAATGAAAACCCACAAAATGCTTCTACTTTTGATATATACAACTACACAACATTATAATTAAAAAATTACAAAAAACAATTTTTTTTTCCTGTTACTAGATTTTTTGGTCAATCAAACAAAAGAGAGAAACTTTGTAAAATAATATTTATCCATTCATTTCATTCCCCAGTCATCTTCAAGCTTCCTTTCGTTCTCATACCCCCGATAAAACCTCACAATTTCAAATATCATACCAAATTTTACCAGACAAATTACATCATCATTCGTCATCGAGCACTCACCATTAAACCCATACCTAAAGTCGATTTCTTTTTTTTTTATAGACATATTCAAACTCAGTTTCATGTTTTCTTTGAATAAGAAAAAACCGATCAATGAAGCATTTCTTAGCCTTAAACATTTGAATCCTTCAAAACCCTGCACTTTGCCGCTGAAATGGAGCCAGAGATGTTTCCATAAGTAAAAGCTTTTTAGTTTGAATCCCTCAACCAACTATTTGATCATGGTGCTAGTTAAATTTGGTAGTGATTGATTTAAAAAATTAATTAAAAGGACTCTTTTAACTTGGCGGGGGTTAAAAAAATCGGAAATATTGATTCAAAAAATTCAAGAGAAATTGATGTTTAAATTTTATTGAACCTCTAAAAAATTGTTAAAATTCAAGAAATATTTATTTGAATCCTCAACAAAATTCATATTTAAGCCTTTATGTAACTATATATATATTTAATAATTTATATATTTTATAAAATTTTGTAATATATTTTATCTTTTATAATAATTTTATATATTTTGAAGTTTTAAAATTATAAATTTTTGTATTTGGACTAAATTGATAAAATGTGTAAATATTGAGAATTAAATTTGTTAAATTTTAGAATTAGAAACAAACTAATAGAATGTGTAAAGTGTTAAAGGCTAAATTTATTATTATACCAATAAAAAAAACTACCATGTCAACATTTCGTATAGTGACAAAAGTATTTTAATGGTGGAGTGACAAAAATGACAATTAACTTAACGGGGTGACTAAATTAACAAAAAAAAAAATATGATGACCAAAATAGGAATGCATTAAAACTTGGGTGACTATCTGAGAAATTTACCCTTTAACTTTTTTAGAATTATTATTAAGAAGATTTTTAAAAGTATCACATTGATATTTTAGTTATAGTTTAGGGCTAAATTGGTTATTAACCCTTTAAATTAATATGTCACATCATTCTCTTAATAGAAATTAACGGATGAGTGACAAAATGTAACATTTCAATAACTTTAGTGATGATTATGTAACTTTTAAAAATTAGTGATTAAAATGTAATTTTAATTAAAGGTTAAGGACAAATGATGTAGTTTATCTAATAATTTTTAACTAATGATTTAGACTAAGAAAAAGATTCACAACATTAGAAGGAATAAATTATGGTAAATTAAATTACGAAAACAAAATCTCTAAATTAAGTATAATACGACGAAGCTATAATTTAACCATATTTTTCAATTTTTAAAATTGTATAAACCTATTTAAGCAAAAATTTCTTTATATGTATAAAAAGCATTAAAATTTTCGCATTTACCATGTTTTAAATTTTAAAATTTAATTTAATTACTGTTGAACAAGAAACTTGAACTATTTAATATGTTAAATTCTGAGTTTTTTATGTTTGACTTTTTAAGTTAAAAGTGTTTGCATGTAGAGGTTGTTAAGAAGAGAGATTTTGAAGTAAAAATAAAATGTCAATTCAGTTTTAAATGAATTATCAAAAGAATTCATTTAATATGAAAAATTTTTAATAGTTACAAATGAAAGATCAGTAACTTCATTTGATTATTAACAAACAGTTATAATTATTCAAGTAGATATTTATTGAATAATTATGTTTATTGCTAATATTTATTGCTAAAAATACGTCTATTCATTTGGATAGTTATGTCCTTATAAGAAGAGACCTCCTATAAATACCTGAAGTTTCATATATATATATATATATAAAGTTTCTTTCGATCTCTCATCATTTTTTATATTCTTAAATTGTTCTGTAAAAAATTACTGTAAAAATTATTTATAGAAATTGATACCCTTGCTATGCTACTCTTAGTGCTCAGTTGATTGTTTCTGTCAATGCAAAACATAGACAGTTTCTCGAGGTTCATTTGCCAGTAACTTTTTTGTACACTATAATATAGGTGAGGTAAATAGAATCTTAAAGAAAGTGGCATTGATATACACATTAAAGCCTTCATTAATTTCTTATAAATTTATTTTTATCCCCACACACCCAACCTTTGATATCCCTCCTCTTATAAAAAAAAAAAGAGTAAAAAATAAAATTGATATGAAATACTTATAAATAAATGTTGTTTACTAAAATATACTTATGTTATAAAAATAATTTATTAATATTATGAACTTAATTTAGCTTTTCTATTACTAATTGAAATTCAAAATTTGAAATTGTAGAAGCTTGAGTAATAGAATTTCAAATAAATAAATAAAATTAATGGAAGAAATTTAAATTGTTAGATATTTTATCTAACATAAAATTTCAATTTTAAACTTAAATTTGTTGTCATCGATTAAATGCAAAAAGGACAGAAAATAAAAAGAAAAAAAGATTTGATTAAAATTAAAAAGGAGAAATGAGAAATTTGATAGCATTTAAGGACAAAGCATGAGGTCGGCAATTGTCGGCCGGCAAACCGGGGTAGACACAAACAATGAAATTCAAACCCCAATCATTTACATTTTCACCATTATTACCAATTTAAAGTTAATTTAATTTATGCAATTTTAATACACGAGCTAAAGCAATAAAAAGAATAAATTTTAATTTTAATTTAATTTTAATTTAAAAATAGTTTTTGAATCTGATTCCAATTTAAAAGTTTTAGAATTTAGTCAAATATCAAAGGAATTTAGTCAAAATTTAAGAGCATTTGATTCCAATTTATTTCATATCTTTTTTTTTCATAATTCTAATTTTCTAGTTTAATTTTTTATGTCCGACAAATTGTAATTATATAATTTATATTTTTAAGAATATTAATTACTATAAAAATAATTTATAAGAAAATAATAGAAATTAAAATTAAATCATCATATGTATTATATTAGTCTAAAAAGTAATTAGTAACATGATTACTAATAAAACTAACAAGAATAAATTTATTTAATTGTTCTAATATATATTTGTTGAGTTATTCTTACTTAAATATTTAATATATGCTCTTTATCATCATCATTAATTATTAAGCGAGTTCAAGATCATCTAAATTTAAATTTGTCTTTTAAGATTATCAAGATCTCCTTCTTCCATATGAATCATCTTAATTTCATCTATGATTAAAATTATAAAATATGTAACATATTAATACGAGCTACTCTTATCTTTATGTTATATAAGAAGTATTTTTTAAAAAAATATATTGTCAATCGCATTTTGAAACTTTAAGTGTATCAAATTAAAGAGTTCGTAAGGTATTCCTCGAGTAAATTAAAAGTTGTAAAAATAATTATATTTTAGTTATTTTTATTTAATTATTTATCCACCTTGAACAAATTCCTGGCAGTTACTTTTTAATCCCGCTTAAAATAAACTGTCTATTTTTAAACATTTCCAGGTATTCCTTCTTTTTTTCATTTATCCCCTGCTTTCAATAATAATCAAACAGCTTTTCTCTATACTCCGAAAAATTCGCTGCTTTGAACAACAAATCTTTGAATCCAGAACCCCTAATTCAACGATGAGATTGCATCACCGGAACCCTAAATTCCCTCTTTGGACCTTAAATACTTTTTTCTTTCTCTGAAACCATCTTTTATATGAAGCCTCCTTGGCTACCTCCGTTTTTTCCTGGTATGTTCTTTTCTTTCTCTTTTTAAAATTTAAGTTCGAACCCTAACTCAGATTCGATCCCGTTTGAATTTTCTTGAAGAAAATAGGAAGCATTTCTTTTGTTTTCGTAATTCCTTGTTTGGTGCGTTTTCTGTTTGTTTCTGTTTCTTATTCGGGTTTCATTATAGATTTTGCTTGGTCTTTTAATTGTTACCTTGTTTTTGTGTTTCTGGATTTTTGCCTGTTTTTGGAATGTCGGTTAAAGCTGATGGTGATTCTTGTTTCTTGTTCCGGGTAATGATCTCTGGGATTTCTTCAGGTCATTTTCCAAAGATTCTTTTGATTTAACTGTTTCTTGAATTCTGTTGACATTCTTGAACATTTCAGTTGTTTGATAAGATGTCTAAATCAGATTTTTTTATTCCTTAATAAGAATAATAAGTATTTTTTATAGGAAAAATAATCTTTCCTGGTTACATCTTCCGGTGTTTGATGAAATGTCTAAATCAAAATAAAAAATTTGCAAAGACCCTTTTGTGTTTTCTTCCATAAAGATTTTGTTTTTCCATTTGTTTCAACATCGCAATGATGTCCAGATCAGTTGCTTATTCAAGAATGCTCATATTGCGTGGTGTGTTTCTTATATTTGGAGGTCTTTTCATTTCCAATTTCACGTATTTGTTCTTTTATTATTATTTTTATAGTGTTGCATACCAGATGGGAAATGCTTGAAAAGTACGAACATTTTCATTTATTGTTTATCTTAAAGAAAGTATCGAACTGAGACTAAATTTTCGAGGTACTTCTTTTTAGAATCTGAAATACATAAAGCTTGATTTCATTGCAATTCAACTGAAGAGGGGTTAAGAAATTCTTTTTGGTATTCATGATGCATGTTCGGTCATAAATATTTGTTTCAAAGGGGGGAGAGAGAGAAGTTTCAGATTTTTATTGTTATTTAAAGGAATAGAATTTTAAAGTTATCTCTTGAACTGTCTGCTTATTGTTTTTTAAATAACTTTTTTATGGTTAGTTTGTAACCATCTGACTATGTTCTATTTTCTTTGTGCATTTTAGTGGTTTCTTGCGGTGAATGCTAAATTATGGATATTTCTGAGGTGGAAGAGAACCTGTTTGCAGCTAGTGATGCCAAGGTATGAATTTGAAAGCATTTGGATATGTTTAATGTGAAGTATCAGAACCTTCATTTTACCTGTGCTGTTTCTTTAATTCTAGTTAACTTCACTAAAATGGCGGCATGCCGGTAACTACTTTTGTATTTTGTAAATGTTCTTTCTGCATGATCCTTTTGTTGGCATCAATCTATCTCCTAGGTTTATTTACTTTTCAACTGTTCTTAATATCGAAGGCCTTTTGTTTTAGAGAAGCTGTAATGGTTGAATTTTGTTGCTTAAGGTTCACAGTTTTCCTACTAACATATTTTTTTCTTATGCAGTTACATGGGGATATGTGCACGACACTTTCAGCAATTTATTGCAAAGTCTTGTCAATATTCCCTTCCTTGGAATCAGCACGGCCTAGGAGCAAATCTGGCATTCAGGCTTTATGCTCATTGCATCTAGCTCTGGAGAAGTCCAAAAATGTTCTTCAGCACTGTTCTACATGTAGTAAACTTTACTTGGTGAGAGTTTATTTTCTGCACACACACACACAGAGAGGATATATGCATCCATAATTGTATATGTTTCATGTGTGATTCTTGGTATGGTGATTTTTTACACTTGTTTGATGCATTCACTTAATGACTTTTTATTCGTTTCCCACTATTTTTCCTCTGTCGTATAGAATGTGTACTAAATTGTGGGTTTTTTTTTTTTCATGTAGGCAATTACTGGAGATTCGGTTCTTTTAAAGTTTGAGAAGGCAAAATGTGCTCTTATTGACAGTCTCAAACGCGTTTTAGAAATAGTTCCGGAGTCCTTTGGAAGTCAGGTAATAACTGTCCTCTGCTGGTTTGATATTGCAAAGATTATTTCATTTTTTGGGTATTAAAGCAAATAAGGGCCTTTTTTCAGCAAGCAGTTTCAACAAGATTGTTCTGCTGCTGGTATTTTTTTTTATCCACATTATTTTTCTTAAAAAATTCCTAGTTCTTGTTCAAATTAAGATTATTTTAGTTTTTAATGGAAATATGCCATGTCATGATTGTATTGGATTTACGTGCAGTATGATCCTTCTAATGTATTTCTGGTTACTTGATTGAACTTCAGATTTTAGAGATTGTAAGTCAACTTGAGGGGACTGCTTTCTCACTTGATCCGTCTGAAAAGCAAGTTGGTGATGAAATAATTAAATTACTTCAGCATGGGAGAAAATTTGATGACTGTAATGACAACAATGAGCTTGAGTCTTTTCACCAGGCTGCTATGAGGCTTGGTATCACTTCTTCTAGAGCAGCCCTAACTGAAAGAAGGGCTCTCAAGAAGGTGATAGAGAGAGCTCGTGCTGAGGAAGACAAGAGAAAGGAATCTATTGTGGCTTATCTTTTACATCTCATGAGGAAATACTCCAAGTTGTTTCGAAGTGAGGTTTCAGATGATAATGATTCGCAGGGTTCAACGCCTTGTTCCCCAACTGTTCTGGGTTCTCTTGAGGGTGGAGGGGCAAGTGGTAATGGTAAGGCATTTGAGCGGCAGCTATCGAAGCTCAGTTCTTTTAGTTTCAAGCCAAATATTAGGAGACCGGGGCATATTCCCCTTCCACCTGAAGAATTACGATGTCCAATATCATTGCAGCTTATGCATGATCCAGTCATAATAGCTTCTGGACAGACATATGAAAGGATCTGTATTGAGAAATGGTTTAGTGATGGGCATGACACCTGCCCAAAGACTCAACAGAAGCTCCCACATCTCTCTTTGACTCCTAATTACTGTGTTAAGGGTCTCATTGCTAGTTGGTGTGAACAGAATGGAGTTCCTATTCCCAATGGTCCCCCAGAGTCTCTTGATTTTAACTACTGGAGACTGGCCTTGTCCGAGTCTGAGACTGCAAATTCAAGGTCAATGGATAGTGTCGGTTCATGCAACTTAAAGGGGGCTAAGGTGGTTCCTTTAGAGGACAGTGGTAATGCTGAGGAAGTGGAAGGAAATGAAGCTGAAAATGAAAATGAGTCTCCGTGTCCACAGGAGGAAATTTCTGAGCTTAATGTGCTAGAAAGTTATCAGGATTTCCTCTCTGTTTTGAATGAAGAAGAGAACTTGCAGAAAAGGTGCAAAGTCGTGAAACAAATAAGGCTTTTGCTGAAGGATGATGAGGAGGCAAGGATTTTTATGGGGGCAAATGGCTTTGTTGAGGGATTATTGCGGTTTCTATATTCAGCTGTGCGTGAAGGAAATGCAATGGCTGAGGAAATGGGCGCAATGGCTCTCTTTAACCTTGCTGTCAACAATAACAGGTTTGTTACTCATGTTTAATGCCTTTTCTTAGTTAAATCCGGACATGGATATTTGCGAGCAACTGCTGCTACCCTTTCATTCATTAATGGATACACTGAACGTGTCAAATTAATAGGAGGGAAGAGCATCTTAACATCTTTCATATATAATGCTGTTATTCCTTATGATTGATTGTCATTTTATATGTAATTGCTAAGGTGAATCTCATATAGTTTTCTTTCTCCATATGTTTTCAATAACAAAAATTAGGAACAAAGAATCGTTGTTAGCATCCGGAGTGATTAAATTGCTGGAGAATATGATTTCCAACTCTGATGCCCATGAACCAGCAGCTGCTCTCTATCTAAGTCTCTCTTGCCTTGAGCAAGCCAAGTCTGTCATTGGCTCAAGCAAGGCTGTGCCATTCTTAGTCCGGCTACTGGGCAGTGAAACTGATCAACAATCCAAGCTTGATGCCCTTCATACTCTTTATAACCTTTCTACCGTGCAGTCCAACATTCTGAGTCTTCTTGCAGCAGGCATAGTTAGTGCCCTCCAGTCACTCCTGGTCTTGGGCGACCATACCTGGACGGAAAAATCCATTGCAGTTTTGATAAATTTAGCTTCAAGTCCAGCAGGAAGAGACGAGATGGTATCAGCCTGTGGTGTCATAAGTGGTCTGGCAACAGTCCTTGATGCAGGTGAATTGATTGAGCAAGAGCAAGCTGTTTCATGCCTTCTGGTTCTTTGTAATGGAGATGAGAAATGCAGTCAAATGGTCCTACAAGAAGGTGTGATACCTGCATTGGTGTCGATTTCAGTAAATGGGACAACAAGAGCGAGGGAGAAGTCACAAAAGCTTCTGATGCTGTTCCGGGAACAACGGCAGCGAGATCATCCGCCTGCTGCTGAGAAAGTCAAACAAGTTGAAATTAATGAAGATCCCATGCCTGCTCCTGCCTCAGCTCCGGAATCGAAGCCGTTCCTTAAATCTGTATCGAGAAGAAAAATAGGTAAAGCATTTAGCTTTCTAAAGAAGAGCAAGAGCTACACAGTTTATCAGTGTTGAAAAGAGGCAAAAAAAAAATGCCAATGTAAATGCTTTTGTTGTATTTTCTTTGGTCATCACAGAGAAGCAGAAAATGTACAGGCCCTTTGTAATCTATATATGGGCATTTTGTCTTATTTACCTTTTCTAGTTTATGACTAATTAACCGATCATTAATAATAAACAATAAGGCGTATAAATCGTTGAATTGACTGATTTTGTTAAAATAGACCATCTAACTCAGTCGGTAGAGCGCAAGGCTCTTAACCTTGTGGTCGTGGGTTCGAGCCTCACGGTGGGCGTTAGAGTCTGCACTATATATATTTTTCTTTGAAGACCTTTTAATACTTACGGAGGATGATTAGAAAAGAATAAAATTATATTAAAATATATCATTATCCAACGCAGAAAATATGTGGGAAATTTAAATCAAATATGCTAAACGCTGAAAGCCGATAAATCATTTATATTATAATACGCAGAGATTTAAAGAATTAAGAGTATACATCGTTTTGGTGAGAAAGTTACAAACTTTTATCATTTATATTTCCAAATATTCTTGTTCAAAATTATTAACACATGCAAATGATTGAGATAGCTTTAAATTTTGTATTCATAATACCTACCTACATATTTCAAGGTTAAAGATTAAGGAAAAAAAGTTAATAAAATATTTTTATTTTAAAAATTAAACCAAAAATAAAATTAGATTTATTTAACAAAGTTTATTATATTTAGATATTATAGTTACATCATCTTGTAATTATTAACAATTTAACTTTTACACATTATAATTTTGTTTCATAATTTTATTTTAAATATTATTATAAAATATCAATAATTCCAAAATATTCTAAACAAATCACACCTTAAAATTAACCATTGTATCTAATATGCTATTCTAAGAAAGTATTTGCAATACGATTATTATTAACAAAAAAGAAGCAATTTTATCTATTACTTTTCATTTCCTATTTGTTGGATCATTAGCTCTTTAACATTAAACATATATAACTTATCCTAATTAATTGGTCTTTGGTCAAATATAAATAATTAATAATAAATATTATACAATTTAGTTAAGATTAATATTGTTATACCTCTATTCACATCAAGACATATGGCAAGCCAGAAAGACGCTTAAACAATAAACCTGCCACCAACAAACCGGAAGGCCAACCGTGAGCTCTCCTTTTCGAGATAACCATCCGGACAAGCATATATCATCCGCCATTTGGATCCCTGAGCTGCATTGAGAACATGAAGTTGTTGGTCACCAAACATCATGTGGGCTTAATTGCTTTATCCTATCAAATCAAAATGAATGACAAGATCTGTTCTGTAACAGACATTTTCATCCCATCAAAGACATCTTCCTCACGCACTCCGTAATGATGGCTAAACGACAAGTCAACACGTTAACACCATCTTACATGGGACCCTGCCTATAAATACCTCCAGGAACAACGAGGAGGGGATCTACTCTTCAATAATACCAAACTTATGCTTTGTCAACATACCTTTAGCTCCAAACCTTAGCATTCTCCTCACCTTCACTATTCATAACCTCTAGCTTTTTGCCCTAATTGGGTGATCCAACCTCTGTAGTAATCACCACTACCAACGATCCTACCAACCAAGTCAACTCTTCCACCCCACTTAGCACCCCCATTTCACCAGCCTCAAGAACTCCCACTGGCTTAAACTTTACCCAGGTTCCTTCTCTTTCTACCTTTGCAGGAACCCTTCTACTGTATGCAAACATCCTCCTCACCTTAGAGCAGCTAGTGAAGGCCCTAAGAGATCCTCTAGCCACCAATCTTGTCACCTTTTTGCTACACCAATAGGTACTATACACTAAACTGCCTTGATTCCCTCGATTACCATGGAACACCAACAACTTGTTGGTGTGTCTTCTCCTAGATCATTTGACCACATACCTCACTGTTTACAAGAAGCTATAACCTATTTCACAACTATGCCTCCCTCACAAGCTGTAACTTTTGTCTCGCTAGACCAAGGCTATAACACTCCTCACCGTCTCTGTCACTAGAATAGGGTTAAAGAAAGTTACAACAAATAACAAAACAAACATATAATATTTCTATTAAAAAATTTACTTTTAAAACAATCATCAATAATATCATTCAATAATTTGTCATTCAAACATAAATGAGACTTAATATGAGCTTACAAGGCATAAAAAAGATTTAGAAACAATCTGGGATTAAATTGAATCAAAACATAAAAATAGAGAAAAAACTGAAAATAAGGGTCACACGACCGTGTGGTGCAGATACATTGCCATGTGGCCAGACCGTGTGCAAGGGCAAAGACCGTGTAGGAGGAGACATATGGTCGTGTCCCAGACTGTGTACAATTCGAATACAGGGTTACATAGCCGTGTAATTCTGTGAGACCGTGTGAATAATTAGTGTTGAGATTTGTATATAGTCCAATCCCTTGAAAAGATTGTCTTCGATTTCTTGATTGACTTGCATCAACTTTATTTACCTTCTCATTGCCTTTATGTGATTGAGCTTGGGTTGAGTACAAATTTGCACAACATATTTCATAGCTTGGGTTGGTTAATTTTATGTCACAATACAATTCAAATACCAATTTGCATTTAGTTATACCTGTTGAGGGGCTTTTCTGTTGTTGGTTTGGTCGGACCTTCTAGCAGTAACATTTGAAGAAGATTGAGATCTCTGCAAAATGTTGGGAGATGATAATTAGTAGAAAGTATCAATTAAAAACAATGTTTATTCAATTTTAATATCCCAATACATTTTCACCAACTAAAGGTTTAGGCCATGCTTTCTTGTTATGACTTACTTCCCCACAATTTTTACAAGTCATCCTCATCCCTTTCCTATTAAGATGTCCAGACATTGGTTTTTTATGTTCATCTTTTGACTTCCTTTTTTGTTTTAAAAGAAAAGAATTGTCCAATGGTAAAATTGAAATATCATGAGAGCCAAACAAAGAACTAAGGAGAAACAAAAAATATACAAGGTTCTATTGTTCTAGAATGAAGCCTCCTATGTTCTCGGCACAAAGCCATTACTGAACCAAACAAAGTATGTCATTACAGAACCAAACGTGAAAACACTCAATCGCTCACACGTACAAAGCCAAATTGATAGTGGTTGTGGCTTGTGGGACCGTGGTCGTGGGATCAAACAAGAAGCCAAAAATGGGTAAACAATTGAAAGTGGGGGGCATCAGGCGTGGGGAAGGAATCAAAACTTTTGAGTAAAAGAGAAAGGGAAAATAGAGGGGTATATTTGGAACGGCGGGAAGGAAAGTAAGGCTTATGGATTAAAAATCTTAATTTAAGATTTATCAAAACAACGAAGTTTTGCCTTTTCTTATTCGAATTTTGGGATAACTCAAATTGTGTAATTCATATTTGAGTTAGACCGAAAAATTTGATTTTTTAATTTAGTTTATCCAAATAACTTGAATAACTCGAACTATTTAATTTAAAATTTGAAATTTTTATTGAGTTTTTCGAATCGAATTGGATTTTTCTTACCCCTAGCCATTAAGGTTCAGAAAAAGAAAAATGGGTGTTGTGATCATGGATTAATACGATGGCTTGAAATCCAACATAAGTTGTGGATTCTCTGAAGTTAGTGTTAGTAGCATCATACTAAACTAGTGTCAGCAACCCTAATTTGAAGCTAGTGTTAGCAGCCCAAATATGTCAACTTGTATAAAAAAATTGGTGTTGTGATTGGGAATTAATTCGATGACTGGAGATCCAACATATGTTGTGGATCCCCTGAAGCTAGTGTTAGTAACCCAGATACGAAGCTAGTTTTAGTAGCCCGATAATGTCAACATATGTAATCATATCAGTCTTGTGTATCCCAGTTCAATTTACTTTAGTTCTTCGGGTGAAAAATAGAAATGGAAATGGTACTAAATGGAATCGATATGTTTGAAATGAATATATATGTATATGAATGAAATTATATATCTGTTACAAATCGAATATGATTTGGTAAGTATATGTGATATAATGGATTATTATTTCAGTATATGAATGCATTTTAAGCTTATGACACATAATCAGACTAACCTATTTGATGTATTTTTGAAAGTATATGAATGTGCAATATGCTAAAAGATTGCTATGTTTGTACCAATGCATTTTAATTTCTAAATTAGTGTAATTCCAAGTTAAGTAACTTTTATATGGACTTACTAAACATCCAAAATTCTTACCCATTGTGATGCGGTTGTTGAGAGCACAAAAAATAACCTATCCCTATAAAATAACAAAAAGAATAGTATAAGGGAAGTAGGGTCAAATCCTCAGGGACTGGATTTGCACAAGTTCCTGTTCCTCGAGATCCCGGACAGAGTTGTGCCCAATAAAACCTGCGTAACTGGAAAGAAATAAAAAAAAAAATAGAATTAAAAGTTTGATTGAATTGAAATTACGAAAATTAAAATTAAAATTCTAAAGATAAACAGAGTTGAGGAAAGAGAGTTTTTTTTATGGAGAGATTTCAACCTCTGGTTGTCTCGATCTGCCTTGGGTTCAATCCTAGGCTTTTAGGTGATCCTTCTTGAACATAATAAGCCAGTTATAGTGGAAGAGGATGCCTACGACCACCAGCTCCACTTAGATTTTAGACTTTCGATTTAGAGGAACCTGACTCTAGCCAATCGTTGCTTTTGTGGGACCGTCTTACACTAGATCATCACTTCTCAATGTCAAATGCCACGCCATTTTGTCTCTTGGGCTCGATAACCACTGATGCAATAAGCTAACGAACCGACTATGCAACCTTCCAAAAACATACAAAGCGGTCATTGTTTGCACAAGTTGAAAAGATCACCTTTGAAGGGACATGGAAGGAAGCTTCAGCCCCGTAATGCGGAGAAATGATGAATACTCGTTGACAAGGCTAAGCGCAGATTGTAAGCCTCTTGAACCCTTTTTGGGGAATTTCGACAACCTTTGGCTAGATAAATTTAGTGGCTTATGCTTTTTGGGGAAAAGGAAATAAACGTAATGAAAATGGAACTTTTATTGAATAATATGAAAGGAACAAAGGCTAAGCTTTTTGGGAGAGGGAGTGTTTACAAAAAAGATGTGTCAAATTTGTGTCACTCCATCCCCTATTTATAGTACTTAGAAAACCTAGTCTAATCCTAATTAAAATTTAAAAGATAAATAAAGATAAATAAAGATAAAAGATAAAATTAAATCTAAATAACAATATTAACAATTATCCTAATATAATTAAAATTTAAATAGAGTTTTGTATTTATAAAATCTCTTCTTTGCACTTTTGCCTCCAAGTCTTCCACACTTTGCATTTTCGACACCACTTCTTTCCTATTTCGCATGCTGGCCCATTTTATCTTTAAATTCACACTTTTTTCCCTAAATTTCCTTTTGCCTTCGATTTAGTCCCTACAAGATAAAAAACCACAAATAGCTCAAATTAGTAGGATCATACTCAAAATAAATATGAAATTAATACATAACAATATGTCATTCTAGAGTATTATCAAATTCCCCTACTTAGCCCATGCTTGCCCTCAAGTATAGTTCCTATCCACTGTGAAATTTAGATTTAACCATGAAAGAAATATTACTCCAAAGTTTTAAAAAAGTAGGCATAATGCATATGAAAAATAAAGAGAACCTTTAGCTTGCTTTAAGTAAAATGTAACAGCCTGGTTTAGGCCCTAGTCGGAACAGTGGTTTCGGGACCACAAATCCGAGATCAAAAAAATATTTTAATATTATTTTTCGTGTTTACAGTGTGTGATTAAGCATTTGTGAAATTTTCATGAAATAATTTTGATGTTTGTGTGCTTAATTTGATAAAAGGATTTAATTGCATAAAATGCAAAGTTAGCATGCCATGTGTTAAAAGCCATGTGCTATGTCTTTATTAATATGGAGTCTTATGTTGTAATTTAGCCATTAAGTATTGGGATGGATGGTAAAGGGTATGAAATATACATGTATTATATGTTTTAATTAAAAGGTTAAAATTGGAAATTGAATATTAAAGAAATTATAATAAAACAAAAGGCTAAAATAAGCCATGTAATTGTGTTCATCCAACGAAAATAAGAAAAGAAAAAGAAGGTTTGAAGCTTTTACATATTCGGCCACTTCTAGGTTTAATTAAGGTATGTTTTCGTTCCGATTTTTGATAATTTCTCCATTTTCGTAATCGTTGCTTCGAGTACTACAAAACCCATGTCTTAATTTTGGAATTTGATGAAGAATTTGAAATGTGCCATTGATGAATACTTGAGTTTTGTGATGCTAGTTGATGAAATATAAAATATATGTGTTAGATTAACATGTTTTGTCTTTGGATTTTTGGTGAATTTGAGTAATTTGGGCTAAATTGTGAAAATAATATTTTGAAGGACTAAAATGTGAAATGAATGAAATATGTGAGTTTTTATGAATATAAGGAAAATTCGGCTAGGCATGTGTGAAAAGAAATTTTGAGAATTTGATGATTTTACGAAATAGGGACTTAAGTGTCGAAATGTGAAACTGTGAGGGCTATCTTGTAAAATGCCCTAAATATGTGTGTTTGGACTAAATTGAATGATTTGGTAATTGAATGAGTTAAATTTGACTATGTATAGATCAAGAAAAGAGAGATTTGGATCGAGATCGAGGCAAAGAGAAAGTACTCGATTAATAGACTTGATTTGTTAATTTGACGTCCGAGGTAAGTTCGTGTATAATACGAATCATTTAAATTCATATCTATGTGTTATGAAATGAATGAATATGTGGTATTTGAATTAGTAATGTTAAATATGATTTTGAGAGATGTGGCACTAAGTGTGCGGAAAATAATTGATGTATTAAAGAATGGCACTGTGTGTGTGAAATAAAGAAAGTATCGACTACTTTGATTGGCACTGTGTGTGCGACAATCGAGTTAAATTTGGTTTAAAGTAAAGGCACTAAGTGTGCGATGATATTTAAGCTTCGGTTATGAAATTAGGCACTAAGTGTGCGATTGAATCGAAGGAATAATGAAGATTGATCGAAATGTGGTATCGAGCATTGAGTAGTAAAATTGGTCGTTAACTAAGTGTTGGCAAATGTATGTATTGAAACCTATGTGGTTGATGAATTTGGAAATAGATGAATTGGTGGTTATGTGAGTATTGGATATAGATGAGATTGATCATTTTTTTGAATTAATCTATGTGATGTTTTATTTTGTATATTGATTTGAATCATTGAGTTAAATGTATTATATTACAAACTTACTAAGCTTTTGAGCTTACTGTGTGAAGTTTTCTCTGTTTTACAGTGTCTACATAGCTAGCTCGGATCCAAGATTGTCAGCGACTTAAACACACTATCGGCTATCTATTTTGGTACTTTTGTAAGATGTATATATTTGGTATATGCCATGTATAGGCTAGTGAATATGGTATATTTTGAGTTGTATAGTTCTTGGCATGTGATGTGGCTTGAAAGATGGATGATTTTGGCATATGCCTTAGATGTTTAAAAAGGATGGTTATTATGTATATGTGTGCTCTATGTGAATGGTCTTTATGAATAGTCTTGGGAATATGGAAGTATGTTCATGCTTTGAAATGGTATGAATTTGATGATACATGAATTTCATGATTTTGATTGTGTAAATGATACTTTTGGTAGTAAGTTGAGAGGGACTTGTTTAGGAAAATGATTGAGGATGTTATGAGTTTAAAGAGATGAATATTTGGTATGTTTTGATTGCATTTGAGGCATGATTTGATATTGGTTTGATGCTTGTAGGTGATCCCAAAGTGTGGATGGTAATTTGGCCTTGAAAATGGCCTATAATTGCCCACATGGTTAAGCACACGGCCATGTGGCTCGACCGTGTCTTTCGATTTTGCAAATTGAGACAAGTCAGACTCACACACAAGCTAAACACACGGGCGTGTGACTGGCCGTGTGGTGCAAGTTAGTGTCGACCATGGGTGAGGCAGACGGGCGTGTCTCAGGCCATGTGGACAAGTCAGTATGTATGCCTTGTTTTGCCACGGCTTGGACACACGGGCGTGTTCGAGGCCGTGTGCACACGGGCATGTGACCTCTGTAGCTTTAAAAAAATATTTGATTTTAGAAAGTTTTATATGTGTTCGGTTTAATCCTGGCCCCTCTCTAGCATGTGTGTAAGGTCTTGTAGACCTCATTAAGGGACTATATGCATATATCTTGATATGTTTGGATGATGATATACTTCGTGTTGTAAAATGATTGTAAATGTTCCGGATTGATCGGTAATGCTTCTTAACCCTAGATCGATGATGGTTACGGGTTAGGGGTGTTAGATAAAACTGAAAAAGTATTACAATTAATACACACAAAAATCGAAATCGACTTGGATTATTTCATGAAAATTAGGTAATTTACTAAACCTACCAAGACACTTTATTTGTTTCCGCTCTTAGTCCTCAAATGTAATTTTATTATTAATACACTTTCTTTTTTTCCTTCTTTTTTTTTTTTTTTTTTGTTTTGTTTAAGAATATATTGAACCTTTTGTCGCGAAGAGAAATGACAGCCAAGCACCCCACCCAGCTCAACACATTCCTAAAATTTTTTTAATTCCGGTTAGCGGAGTTTTACCTAAGACGTCACACAACCTTTTGACGTGAAGTAGGATGACAACCCAAGCACCCTACCCCAGTTACTTAGCTAGTCACGTTTTTAAGCTGCATTCATAACCACGGAGACATTATTATTATTAAACAAAATTTTAATTTTAGAGGACTAGGGAAAATAATTAAGTGTCAAAAATAAGTTTCAGCAACCACCTAATAGTCATGAACATAATTTTAGCATGCAATTATATTAAGTGTTCTCTTTACATTTAGAGTTAATCGATTTTACTATAATCAAGATAGGGTTAACTTTATTAATCATATTTATTTTAGTATAATAAAAATAAAACAATAGAGACGGAAGTCAAACTAGAAAAATCATAATTAGCTCAGTAGACAAGAATTATTCTCGCAGGTCAAATAGTAGGCAATTCATAGTAAAAATCTTGGGCATGAAAAGAGGCAAAATATTCTAAAAAAAAAAAATACGGGCAGAAATGAACACAAGGCAGCAACAATAGAAACACAATAATAAAAAACAACAGATAAAATGAAAGAAATAATAAGGAATGCCCCCTACTTAAAATACATTGTCCTCGATGTGAAAGAGAAAGGAAAAAAAATGTGAAGAAAAAGTTTTAGGAAAACTCTCCATGTAGTCACTGTCATTCATGCATAGCTACAAGGAGGGAAGGTTCGGTGTCGCGTGGAGGAGAGGAAGGAAGGGAAGGCATTCGTCGACTAAGTTGACGTGTTGGGGTACCCAGAATCAACGCCAATGGCTATTGACGGCGAAGAAGGGTTCGACGGTGGCACGACTTCTAGTCCTAACCATGGTGGTGGGAAAATTTGTGGTGGGGGTAAGGGAGAAGGGGAACGGCGGCTGGAGGTTTATTTGGTTGAAAAATGGGGAAAAGTTTAGGGTTTGAAGGTGTAGAAGAAAAGGTGTTTGGCTATAGGGTGGCTGTTTGGGCATAGGTTTAGGTGAGTATAAAGCAGGGATGCGCTATTCCTACTTGGAATAGGGATAGAATAAGGGATGTTTGTGAAAGCATGCCAATTCCTGAGTTTTTTTCCTCGCCGGTTTACCTAGACAAAAGAAGGAAAATTTATTAATATCCAAACAAAATAAAGTAATAAATAATAAAATAAAATAAAGTAATAAATAAATAATAAAATAAAATAAAACTAAAAATTGGGTTGCCTCCCAACAAGCGCTTGTTTAACATTGTTAGCTTGACGCCCAACTAGTATTGGTCTGTTCCAGCTGAATTCTTTTGTTCGTATGGGCTTAAAAATTCTCCTTTTTTTACCACATGCACCATATTTGGGTTCAATCGTCCTTGCGCCTCTTTATTTGGTTTCATATTTTCCTCTAAGAAAATCTTATATGTGCCTTTCAAAGGGTTAATCACTTTTAAGTTAGCAATGGTCTCATCATTCTCCAAAAATGCACATTTGAGATGTTTGGGAAGTGGTTTGAATTCCAAATCTAGTGCCTGCATAATAGAAGGTAGAAGTTTAGTATCCATAGGAGCCAATTATTCATTAACAGATTCCCAAATAAATCATGAATCGAAATTATCATCAAAGAATGTTTCAAGTTTATGTTCATAGGTGACTCAAAAGTTTCTTCTACTAATGAGTCAATTATGTCGAAACTGTATATGTTCAAGATTTCACTCGGGTGACTAATAGCGTCATAAACGTTAAACTTCACGATCTCCCTGTCAAACTCCATCGTGAGAGTTCCGCTACGCACGTCAATCTTAGTATTTCTAGTACTAAGGAAAGGTCACCCCAACAAGATGTCTGAAGACCTAGGAGCGTTATCTTTCTCCATTTTTATCACACAAAAGTCTGTAGGAAAGATAAGTCCATTGACTTTCACTAATACGTTCTCGAGGGCTCCTCCGGGATGCACAATAGGCCTATTTGCTAACTAAATGATAACACCTGTTTTCATCAAAAAATTCGTGTTAAGGAATTCATAAATAGAAAAATGTATTACATTTATGGAAGCTCCTAAATCAAACATAGTTTTTTTAATTCCCAAGTGGCCTATTTTTCATGGTATTGCAAACATGCCCCTATATTTTCATTTCGCTGGCATCTTTTATTGTAACACTGCAAAAACATTCTCACCAATGGTTACCCTTTCAATACCAGTTAATTTTGCTTGTTGGAGTAGAGCTCTTTAAGAAACTTGGTATATCACGGAATTTGCTTGATGGCATCCAATAGTGGTATGTTGATCTCGACATTTTTGTATGTTTCGAAGATCTCCTTGTCCTTTTTACCGTTTCGACATTGGTTTAATTATCCTGGAAATAGAGGTTGAATTTTAGGCAATGGAGGTCTCGTTCGGACCTGTTCATTATTCTCGGGCTTTTTTTGGGCAGAATCTTAACTAAGATTCCTGCTAGGATTCGGTTCCAGTACTTTTCCACTTTGCAACGTCACTGCATTTGCGTGTTGTCTTGGGTTAAGTTCCGTTTGTGATGGCAGCTTTCCTTGTGAGTTTATTTTCTCAATTGATGTAGTCAGCTCTCTTATAGACACCTCGATTTTTGTTGAAAATCAAACATATTAGCTGCTAATTTATTAACCATGGTTTCTAGAGAAGTACCTAAATCTCAGGGGCAGTTGTGGAAATTGATTTTGGTATAGCTGGTTATACTGCAGGTTTGCCCCATAACTCAAGTTAGGATGGTCTTTCCATCCTGGGTTATATGTATTTGTATAGGGGTCATATCGCCTTTGCGATGGTCCAGGAAAATTTCTCACAACATCTAAATAGGCCATAGTATCGTCACACAAACTAGGGCATGCATCAGTTGTATGTTCAGGTGTTGCACAAATTCCACACAGTCGAGTTGGTCCTGTTTTTACTACAAAAAGAGAATTCATGATATTAGTAAGTCGATCAACTTTATCTTCTAAAGCTGAAATACTTAGCTGGTGAACCCTTCTAGTGGGTTCAAGATTGGCTCGAAATTGTTGAGTATTTGTAGCCATCATGGATATCAAGTCCCTTGCTTGTTGGGGAGTCATATTGACCAACGTTCCTCCTCTGGCGTCGGCTACCATATTCATCTCTATGGTTTTCAAGCCTTCATAAAAGTATTGAAGTAGAGATTATTTTGTTATACCATGTTGTTGGTAACTTGCACACAACTTCTTAAATCACTCCCAATAGTCATAAAGAGACTTTCTTTTTTCCTTATCCCAACGATCTTCCTTCTTAACTAGCTGCACGCGATGTTGGAAAAAACTTATTGAGAAACAAATGAGAAAGATCAACCCAAGTTGTAATAGACCCATGGGGTAGATAAAATAGCCATTCCCTAGCTGAATCTGCTAAGGAAAAAGGAAAGCACGTAATTTGATTTGATCCTTAGTTACCCTCTAAGGTTTCATGCTAAGACAAACCATATGAAACTCTTTCAGATGTTTGTGGGATTTTCATTTTACAACCGACGAAAAGTTGGCAGTAACTAAATTAAACCGACTTCAGTTCAAAATCAGTATCCATGGTAGGATAAGCAATGCACAATGGCGGTTGTTCTGCCGGAGCTTCGGCCAATTATCGAATCGTTTGAGCCATAGGTTGATGTGCTAAATTCGGGTTTTCATTAAACCTAGCATTAAGCACTTCTTCTGGTGAATCGACTTCTATTTTTTCGCTTTCAAGTGTTTGTGTAGGGTTTTCGTTAACCCTAGACTCAACTTCGTATTCGACTTCAATTTCTAGTGGTGGGTTACTCTGAGTCCCAACCACTCATGACTAATTTTTCATAACTTTGTCTCCTTGCGATTGGCTCTTGCAGTCTTCTCTACTTCTGAATTAAATGTAAGAATTCCTGGAGCAGATCTGGTCATAAAAAAGAAAGAAACAAAATTAGTATGTTACCAGTCCCCGATAATGGTGCCAAAATTTGATGCGGTCGTTGAGAGCACCAAAAATATCCTATCCCTATAAAATAACAAAATAAATAGTATAAGGGAAGTAGGGTCAAATCCTTAGGGATTGGATTTGCACAAGTTTCTGTTCCTCGAGATCCCAAACAGAGTAGTGCCCAAGAAAACCTACGTACCTAGAAAAGAAATAAAAAGAAAATAGAACTAAAAGTTTGATTGAATTGAAATTGCAAAAAATTAAAATTAAAATTGTAAAAATAAATAGAGTTGAGGAAAGAGAGTTTTTATGGAGAGATTTCATCCTCCGATTGTCTCGATCCATCTTGGGTTCAATCCTAGGCTTTTAAGTGATCCTTCTCGAACAGAATAAGCCACTGGTTATAGGTACAACTAAAACTTTTATGTTTTAGGTTTATTTGATGTAATTCAGACTTTACGGGCTATTTTATTTTAATTTGGGTTAGACTACGATTTTATGATTTTATAACTACAAAACGTGGTATATCACAGATTTTACCAAAAGTAAATATTTTCTAAAATCTTCAATGATTTTCTGAACACAGTGTACTTGTTTTAAAGCTTCCATTACAAATATATTTTACCTCTAAGCAACTAAAATAATGAGGGTTTTAAAATTGATAATAGCGATAAGGGCTAATGAATTGGTTTGGTTTAACTTTACGATAACGGTTTTCAACCCCTTTCATGTAACACTTTCGAATTCGGTGATAATGTCTAGGCCGGGTTTGGGGTGTTACATTTAGTTGTATCAAAGCCAGGTTGGAAAACTCAGATGTGAATTTTAGGTTCCAAAATATAATTTAATGAATTGGTTTTCAAGTGGTTTAAAAATATTCTGATTGAGAAAGTGTGTGGTACACCGAGTCTCCGGTGCCGATCCTATAAGTATATCTGTACTTAGTTAAATTGTTCTGAAACACTATAGTTAGTACTCTCTAAAATTTTAGTGAAACAATAAAGATTGAAACTCTCAAAAATACTAGTGAGGTATCCGTGGACGTGGTACTCGAGGCCGAGGTAGAGGCCGTAGAGGGGCTCGAGCTGAGTCCTCATCTCTAGGCAGCATGCCGAATCTGGGCACTAACGAGACTTCTGTGTCACCTACTACTGAGATTGGGTCTCAGAGTCATTCGACTGGGGACGACGCACTATCCCAAGCCATGATGAGGATATTGAAGAGGGTTGCTAGGTCTAATTCTGGATTTGGGGCCGAGGGTTGGTAACTGAGCGACTCGATCTAATGGAGCTGAGTTGTTTAGGGGTGTAACTGGAGTCACCCCTAATGTGGTTAAGTATTGGTTGGAGGCCACTGAGAGAATTATGGATGATCTGGACTGTACCTCCAAGCAGAAATTGAAGGGTGCAGTCTCTTTGCTTCGCGATGAAGCTTACCAGTGGTGGTTGACGGTTAAGAAGGACACTCAACCGGATCATCTGACTTGGGAATTCTTTAATACTACATTTTAGAGTAAGTATATGGGAGCTAGTTATGTCGATACTCGTAGGCGTGAGTTCTTAAACCTCACGCAAGGTGACCGATCTGTGATCGAGTATGAGGCCAAATTTTTGAGGCTGAACTGCTATGCTTGAGGTATGGTGGCATTGAAATATGAGAGGTGTGTTCATTTTAAGGACGGCCTAAGGAATAATCTGAGGGTATTGATAGCTTCACAGAGGGAGCGTGAGTTCTCTGTTTTGGTTGAGAAGACGAAGATCACTGAATATGTTAAGCGCGCAGAGCACCAGAATAGAGATAGGGAGAGATGTAAGAAAAGAGGGATTTGAAGCCCTCGAGTTCTATGCAGAGGCTTAAGAAAAAGGCCAGATCTGATGGGCCAATTAGAGTGGGAGCTCATGTTGGTTTAGCTGGGTTGCAGCCTTGTGGTGATTATGGTAGACGTCATCCGAGCGAGTGTTAGAGGAGGATTGGGGCCTGTTTGAGATGTGGGTCTTTAGATCACCGTATTCGAGAGTGTCCATTGAGGGCTGATCAGGTGCAAGCTCCGGCATCTGGTCTGTGCAGCTGTAAAGGGTAGTTCAGCAGCCACCTAAGGGCCGTGGTCAGGCTAGGGGTGGTAATGGTATGGGCCAAGGCGAGAGCACCGGGCAGAGGTGCATGTCAGACCAAGGTGAGACACTGCTTTGTTTTATGCTGTACGTCACTAAGAGGATAGAGATACTCCTGACGTCATCACCGGTATGTTCTTTATATTTCATGTACATTACTTGGCTTTGATAGACATAGGGTCTACCCACTCGTACATAGCTAGTTCAATATCTAAAACTTTGAGGATTTTGTGGAGAGCACTTCTAGTGAGGTTACGGTATTGAGTCCTTTGGGGTAATCTGTTTGGGTTAGTAAACTCTATAGGGATGTTCCGTTAGAGGTGCAATGGACTGTTTTTCTGGCGAATCTGATGGAGCTTTCGTTTGGGAAGTTCGACCTAATTTTGGGTATGGACTGGTTGGTAAAGCATCAAGTCAGTTTGGACTGCGCATCTAAGAGGGTCATTTTGAGGACTAAGGATGATGTGGAGGTGGTTATGATTGGTGAGCGTACTTGGCCTACGTAAGTGTTTCTGATTCTCGGGACTCTTTTATTGGGAATACCAGAACTGTAAGGGACTTTTCGGATTTTTTCTTGAGGAGTTACCGGGTCTACATTTGAATCGAGAGGTTGAGTTTGGGATTGATCTTCTTCCGAGTACGACTCTGGTGTCCATTGCTCCCTACCATATGGCACCGAAAGAGCTTACTGAGCTTAAGGCTCAACTGCAAGAGCTTCTGGACTGTGGTTTCATCCATCTTAGTGTGTCTCTATGGGGAGCACCAGTTCTTTTGTCAAGAAAAAGGATGGGAACATGAGGATGTGTATCGATTATTGGCAGTTGAACAACTTGACTATGAAGAATAAGTATCCACTTTTGAAGATTGACGACTTGTTTGATCAGTTTAGAAGGGCTTCTATGTTTTTAAAGATCGATCTTCGTTCTAAGTATCATCAGTTGAGGGTTAAGGAGACTGATGCACATAAGACTGCATTTAGGACTCGTTATAGATATTACGAGTTCATAGTTATGCCTTTTAGTCTGACGAATGCTCCGGCCGCATTCATGAATTTGATAAACTGAGTGTTTCAGCCCTATCTAGATCAGTTCGTCATGGTCTTCATCAACGATATTCTGGTTTACTCTAATACTGAGGATGAGCATGATGATCATCTTAGAGTAGTTCTTCAGATGCTTCGTGAGAAGCAGTTTTATGCTAAGCTAGTGTAGTTCGGTTGTGTGTGTGAGTTCGGGTACGTGGTTTTGTGAAGTGACTTTTGCTCGAAAGGTCTTTGGATTGGAAACAACCTTTATCCGAGATCTATAGCTTTTTGGGGATATTATTCGTGTTGATCCTCTTAAAAATTGAAGGTGTCCCTTTTTCTTGGCCGATTGGAAACAACCTAGAAGCTCAAGTCTATTCGACTCGTGCTCCTATTCTGATATAGCCTGAATTCGACAAGGAGTTTGTAGTGTACAGTGATGTGTCGCATGTCGATTTGGGATGTGTTTTGATGCAGGATGGTAAGGTTGTGGCTTATGCGTCCCGTCGGCTTAAGACAAACGAAGGAAACTATCCGACGCATGATCTCGAGTTGGCTACAGTGGTTTTTGCGATGAAAATTTAAAGACATTATCTATATGATGAGAGGTGTATCATCTAAACCGATTACAAGAGTCACAAGTATCTCTTTACTTAGAAGGAGTTAAATCTTAGGCAGCGTCGTTAGATTTAGCTGCTAAAAGATTATGACTGCACCATTGAGTATGATCCTGGTAAAGCTAATGTGGTAGTTGATACTCTAAGCCGAAGAGCGATGTCTGATTTGAGGGCGATGTTTGCTTGCCTTAGTCTATTTGATGATGGGAGTCTGTTAGCCGAGTTACAAGTTAAGCTGACTTGGATAGATCAGATTCGAGATGAACAGTTAGTGGATGAGACTCTGGGTGTGCGGTTTCGTTAGGTTGAGAGTGGTACTACTGCTGATTTTGGGTTAAATAGTAATGGTGTGTTATGTTTTCGAGGACGAATCTGTGTGCCGAATGATTCTGATATGAAGCAGTTAATTTTAGGGAGGCGCATAGTAGCCTTTATGCTATACATCCCGACAGTAATAAGATGTATCGCAACCTTCGTGAATTGTATTGGTGGCTGGGGTTGAAGCGTAAGGTTATCGATTACGTTGATTGTTGTTTGATTTGTCAGCAGGTTAAGGCTGAGCACCAGTTGCCTTCGAGTTTGTTGCAACCAATTAAGATTCTTTTATGAAAATAAGAGTGAGTGACGATGGACTTCATTAGTAGGTTATCTTTAACACCCATTAAGAAGAATTCCATTTAGGTCATCGAGGATCGATTGACCAAGTCCATTTAGGTCATCGTGGATCGATTGACCAAGTCTACTCACTTTATTTCGGTTCGAACTGATTATTCTCTGCAGAAGCTAGCGAAGTTGTACATTTCTGAGATAGTAAGACTACATGAGGTTCCTGTCTCAATTATTTCTGACAGAGATCCTCATTTTACATCTCGGTTCTGGAAGAAGTTACATGAAGCTTTGAGGTCGAGATTAGACTTCAGTACTGCGTTCCATCCTCACACCGATGGTCAATTTGAGAGAATGATTCAGATATTGGAGGATATGCTTCGGAGTTGCGTGATTGATTTCTGAGGTAGTTGGGAAGATTATCTGCCTCTAGCTGAGTTCACCTACAATAACAGTTTCCAGGCTAGTATTCAGATGTCACCTTATGAGACTCTGTGCGGTTGTAAGTATTGTACTTCTTTATGTTGGACTGAGTTGGGTGAACGTCAAGTTTTAAGTCCTGAGTTGGTTTCTGAGACTGAGGATAAGGTTCGACTGATTCGGGATCGTCTGAAGGCGGCTGATGATAGACAAATGTCTTATCCGAATCTAAAGAGGTGAGAGATTGAGTACTCGTGGGGACTTCGTCTTTCTTAAGGTCACTCCATAGAAGAAGGTTCTGAGGTTCGGTCTTAAGGGCAAGTTGAGCCCTAGGTTTATTGGACCGTATTGGATTTTGAAGCGTGTATGACCTGTTGCTTATCAGTTGGAGCTACCTCTAGAGTTAGATCAGATCCACGATGTGTTTCACGCCTCAATGTTGAGGCGATACCTGTCTAATCCGTCCCATGTTATCTCGGTTGAGGAGATTGAGGTTAGGCCAGACTTGTCTTTTGAGGAGGAGCTGGTTCAGATTCTGGATCACGATGTTAAGGTTCTACGGAAAAAGTCTATTCCATTAGTGAAAATTCTATGGCGGAATCATGGCATTGATGATGCGTCAGCAGTATCCTTATTTGTTTTGATCAGGTAAATTTTGATGTCGAAATTTCTTTTAGGGGGTGGAGTTGTAACGCCCTAACCTTTGTATTTTTGTTATTTAGCACAAATGTGTATATGCTTCAGTGGTTTTGTGTTTGGGTGTGTGTGGGAGGTCCCAAGTTCAAGTCTTACCTTTGGCAAATTTTGGTATTTTTCTAACTTAAGCCCTACCCTTGCTCAGTGGGTTTATATTTAATTAATTGTAAACCATATCAGAATAAGACTGCTGGTTTAAGTGGTAAGGAGTTACTCTACTTGAGGTCCTGAGTTCGAATCCTTGCATGAGTGTGGGTGATATTTTGCTCAATTTTGTGTTAGAGTTTCGGTGGAATTTAAATTCTAAAGAGTTGGGTGTTAGTAGGTTAGTGGAGAGATAATTAAGGGATTTGGGAAGTTATTAGATTTTATTTTTATTTTATCTATTTTCAAAAATTTCGGCTTTCTTTTCCCAAATTCTAACGTTCTTCAAAAATTCTCTCTTCTCCTCTGCGTTGTTTTCTCCCTCTTGCTTTGTTTGGTGAATAATTGTGGTGTCGACTGGTGAGTGTTAACTTTCGGTTGGAAAGCATTTGTAGAGGCTATTTTGGAATGTTAGTGTAGCGTAGTTTCGATTCTTGTTTCTGCAATTGTTGGTGTAGGAGAAGGCTGTGAATAGTAGGTTTCGCTTTAATTGGGTGGACGGAGGTTTTTCCACGGTGGTAAGTCGAGGTTCTGTTGAATCATTGTCAATTCATTGATTAACCCTCTAAATTGGTATTAGGTGTTCTGATTTTTGGTTTTAGAAAGCTCGGGATTACTTTAGCATCGGATCGATATCATGTGTGTACTCGAAATACAGAAAAAAGGGATTCGACGAAAGCTAAAATTGTAATCTGTCGACGCCACACGGGCGTGTGGTCGCCCTTGTGGTAGGCCGTGTGCGACAACATGGCCGTGTGGTAGCCAGAGTGTGGTCGTGTGGGCCACGCGGGCTAGTCAAGTTGGCTTGTAGGCCACACGGGTGTGTGGATTTTGGACCAGACCATGTAAGCCACACAGGCAAGGCCAATCTGGGCGTGTGAGTCCACAAGGGCAAGCCACACGGGTGTGTGGGCCCATTTATCTAAATTTTTCCTTAGGGTTGTACGGGTTGTCCAAAACGAAAGTGGGCCTACTGTAGGGTTGGTAAGGGCTAATTAAACCTTAAACTATATGAACTGTCTGTTGATATTTTGATTTAAGTAAAATTCTAAGACATGTCTACTTGCACTATTATTTGCTATTTGTGTAGGACCATAAGCATGTGAGCATGTTAGATTATTTCTCTTATTCGTATATTTCTGTATTTGATTTTGGGGTTAGGATGATGTACATTGGAGGAAGTGATCTGAAAGGCAATTTATGCCTATTATCTGGCAACATGGCTACATTATATCTATTACGTGCTGTATTGGTACAACATGGTGTGTAGGGATGGGTGGGTGTTTTAAACCCCACATGGTGTGTAGGGATTGTTGGAGATGGTGTGTAAATGATAGGGGTAGGATATCTGATTTCTAATTCTGATTTGCACATCTGTATCTGTATCTGTAATGGGCTTAAGCCCAAATCTGAATTTGACTGATTCTGATTTTTTGGTTGTATGTATGCTTAATTCTGTGGGGTTACACATTGAGTTTACATAAACTCACCCTTTTCTACTTATTCTGTATAGGTAATCCACAGTCTTAGGCGGATCGATGCTGCGGAGCCCCTCGATGACCACATGTTCGAACTGGTTATAGTTACGAATAAAACTTTTATGTTCTGGGTTTATTCTATGTAATTCAGACTTCACGGACTGTTTTATTTTAATTTGGGTTAGACTACGATTTTATAATTTTATAACTTCAAAACGTGGTATAACTCGGATTTTATCAAAAGCAAAGGTTTTTCTAAAATCTTCAACGGTTTTCTGAGCACATCGTACTTGTTTTAAAGCTTCCGCTACAAATACATTTTACCTCTAAGCAACTAAAAGAATGAGGGTTTTTAAATTGATAATAACAATAAGGGCTAATGAACTGGTATGGTTTAACTTGACGACAACGGTTTTCAACCCCCTTTCATGTGACACTTCCAGATTCGGCCATAATGTCTAGGCCGAGTTTGGGGTGTTACAATTTAAAACTTATCTTAATAGTATTTTATTAATTTAATATTAAAGTGATTATCTTAATATTAATTTAATTTAATGTTTATCTTGTAGATAAACATTCTATTATTTTAATAAGATTTAATATTAAATTTAATCTAATATTTATCTTGATAAGTATTATATTTATTTAAAATTAAAGTGATAAAGATTAATAATAGTTGAACTCTCTAAACTCTTCCTATATAAAAAGAGCCTTGGGTCATTATTTTTCACACACTTGAATTTAAGAGAAAGTAGTAGAGAGAAAATTCTCTAAAAAAATTATTTCAGAAAATTTCTAGAGATATTTTTTATTTACAACTTGGCCTAAAAGTTTAGAGAAATTACAAAACTACCCCATTGGTAATTTTTGAGAAAAAAATTCTGATTCGAAGCTAGACCACACTCGGCAAATGTGAGCTTGAGGATTGCGGAGAAGACTATTCGGTTGAAGCGATCATCCTATACAAATCGAAAAGGTACAATTTGATTAAATGTGTATTACTTTAGATATCACAACCAAATTCTTGTTTTGGAAAAATTTTAAAACTGTAGTTTTTCCTTAAATTTATTTTTGCTGCATTTTCCAAACCTGATTTTCCAACACCGTGGTCGTGGGATCAAACAAGAAGCCAAAAATGGGTAAACAATTAAAAGTTGGGGGGGGCATCAGGCGTGGGGAAAGATTCAAAGCTTTTGAGTAAAGAAGAAAGGGAAAATGGGGGGGTGCTGGATTTGGAACGATGGGAAGGAAAGTAAGGCTGATAAATTAAAAATCTTAATTTAAGATTTATCAAAATGACATAGTTTTACCTTTTCTTATTCATATTTTTGGATAATTTAAATTGTGTAATTTATATTTGAGTTAAATCGAAAAATTTGATTTTTTACTCGAGTTGATCCGAATAACTTGAATAACTCGAACTATTTAATTCAAAATTCAAAATTTTTATTGAGTTTTTCCTAATCGAATCGGATTTTTCTCACCCCTAGCCATTAAGGTTCCAAAAAAGGAAAATGGATGTTATTTTTAGGGATTAATACAATGGATTGAAATCCAGCATAAGTTGTGGATTCTTTGAAGCTAGTGTTAGTAGCATCGTACTAAGCTAGTGTTAGCAACCCTGATCTGAAGCTAGTGCTAGTAGCTCGAATATGTCTACTTATATAAAAAATGGGTGTTGTGATTTGGAACTAATTCGATGACTGGAGATCCAATATATGTTGTGGATCCTTTGAAGCTAATGTTAGCAAATTCAAACTAAACTAGTGTTAGCAACCTGGATTCGAAGATAGTGTTAATAGCTCGATAATGTCAACATATGTAATCAGATCAATCTTGTATATACCAGTTCAATTTGCTTTAGTTATTCGGGTGAAAAACAAAAATGAAAATGGTAGTAAATGGAATCAATATGTTTGACATAAATATATATATATATATGTATATGATGAAATTGTATATACAAATTGAATATGATTTGGAAAGTATATGTGATATGATGGATTGCTATTTCACTATATGAATGCTTTTTAAGCTTATGACGCGTAATCGGACTAACCTATTTGATGTATTTGTGAAAGTCTATGAATGTGCAAGATGCTAAAGGATTGCTATGTTTGTACCAATGCATTTTAATTTCTAAATTAGTGTAATTCCAAGTTATGTAAACTTTCATATGGACTTACAAAGCATCCAAAATTCTTACCCGTTGTCTCACTTTGCCTTATAGATTTTCAGGTTGTGGAACTCATCGATCGAATCAACTTGAAGATCACACTATTTCATAATTGTGTCGGTAGTCTTTTGGCTCATTTTAATATTGGTATGTGGAATGTACGTAGGGTTAATATATGTGTTTACTTGAGATAATAGTGACTGGAACTATGGTTGATCCTTGAATATGAATTTGTTAATGTTTAAGTATATAAGTGAATGTTTGATAACATGTTCAAATTTTGTTAAAGTTTGTGAATGGCCTAGTTGGAAATGAAATGGTTTGTTTGAGTTTTGAAAATGGTTATATGAAAATGAGTATATGATGGTAGTTTGCTAATTAGCCTAATTTTCACTTGAATTGTAAATTTGGTGGTAATTTGGAATTTACTAGTAGTTGTTAGGTAACCTTATAATGTTAAGATGGTTTGAAACCTTAATTGCTAATAGACTTGAGTAGTAAATGACAATTGATATATATATATATATATATATATATATATATATATATTTAGTTTATTTAGTTTCTGAAGTGTTATGTGTGAATGGTAAATGAAGATGTGAGCTTGAATGAAATTTGACTTGAGAAATGAATAGTTGGTATATTGTAATGTTATTAGTAGTTTTGATGTGAAAATGGTGTCATTTCAAGCATATTGGATATTTGGATGATAATGTGTTTTAATATTATGTTTGGAACGTGTTTGGACTTGAACCAACGCAAGTGATATGGTACATTGAACATCAAATGGTTTGTGGAATGTTTAGCTAAGTGAAATTGATGTTAAATGACCTATTTTTGCATAAAGCAGGTTCCTCGTCCCGACGTTGATTTACCTTCGTCGCAACATTGGCCAACAGTTTGTGACGTCTCGACGTCAAGTGCTACAACATCATTACATAACATATTGTTTTGACGATGTCATGACGTGTAGGAAGTCAAATCACGGCGTCGATCCTGTATTTTTGAAAAAAAATTCAAATATATTTATGTGCTATAACATGGAATTTGATATACTATAACAATATTTTTATTTAACATGTTTAATTTTTTAAATTTAACTTGAACAATTTCACTAGATTCAAGTAAAAATTTTGAGTTAATCGAGTTCGCGAGTCCTATTTTATCATCTTAACTCAATTTGAAATTTTTTCGAATCGAATTGAGTGAAATAAAATAGGAGTCAAGTCGAATCGAGTGAAATTAAAAAAATTAAACATATTAAATAAAAATATTGTTAGAGTATAACTAATTCCATATTATAGCATATAAATATATTTAAAATTTTTCAAAGCAAAACAATAAAAAATAAGATACTTGAGAATGATAAATTAGAATCATTAAATAGATCCCACAATTATTATTTTAGAAAACTTTAAAATTTTAAAATTTTTATTTATTTTTAGAATTTTTAAAATTTTAAAATTTTTAAAATATAAATTTTGAATTTTTAAAATTATTTTTAGACCAATTTGCTTACTTTCAAAGCTGACAGGGACTAAAAAAGTATTTACACCAATCTATTATTTGAGTTATTCGAATTGTGAAATTCAACTCGAATCGAGTTATTCGAGTTGATTCAAGTAACCCAAATCGATTAACTCAAAATTTGAATTTTTTTCGATTTTTTTAATCGAACCGAGTTTTGCTTACCCATAAAGGTAACCTAGTTAATTTATAAAATTTTTGGTATTACAAATTTATGGTGTTGGCAGTTGGCTTGATTGGCATGAAGACAAATTATTCAGTTGACTTACGCTACCATTGATTTAATTTTAGTTAAAGAGATAGTAATAAGCAACACAAAAAGTAAAAAGGGCCATTAGGTCTACATTTTATACTTATCTATATGATAAGTAACTATACATGAGGCCTTTGAAAAAGAGATTTAGTTACTGTTTGCTAAAGGCAAAGAGACAAGATAACATCAGATTTTTACATTGTTTTCTTTTTGGGGTTATGTAATAAAGTAATAGAAATACATGTTTTGATTCAAGTAATACTAGTATTTAGCAACATAAACTACTTCATAACTTCAACTATATATTTTTTGGGGTTAAATCAACTCAGAGTTGTTAAAGTGCAAAGCATAAAGTTGAGTTGACTCGGAATGACCAGAGTTGAACAAGATCTTCAACTTTGAGTCGTTTGTTCTTTACAATATAATTCCAAGATGTCGTAAGGACATACATTGAATTTTTGTTCATATCCCACCATTTAAAGTTGATTTAAGTTTCCTCCATTGATGGTTCCACTGAGCAAGCTTTAATGGCTTCTTTATTCTTCAAACGCTTAACCTCGGATACATTAAGGAACTCATGGGATTTGACTTGTGAAAACGGTATCAACAATCGACTGGTTTGAGGGTTCACATCGGAGAAAAACAATTTTTAAAATCACCAAAATGCAATTTGATCCGCCCATGTTTTCAACAATATGTCGTTTCAAGTTGTTAGGCAATTGTGGTTTAGGTGCATAAGAGGTAACGGGTCTCTTGTTCTTCTTACTTTCTTCTTGGATTCGGCGTTTCCTTTTCAATTGGCCATTCTTCTTCTTCTTCATAAAGATTCGCTCTTGCATTTTTTTCCTGGTTGACTCTCACAACTTCTAACAAATAAGCTATAGCTGTCCATTCAGGTTCAATCCTTATGTTTTTGAAATATTCAGAACTAAGAAGCTCCATTTTTGTTTTAGATAATCATGTGGCTATTAGGGTAGAAGTATAAATATATAGACATGAGAGCTGAACAATTTGTGTAGAATTGTTTTTTTTAAAATATCAAATTAATCCAAATACAAATAAAAATAGGATTTGAATTAATCCAAACCCTTATCCATAGAACGATCCTAATAGCCCCCAATGCTCTGTCGCATTCAAATACATCATGCGATGGAGCTTCTAAAGCCAAATCAGTCCTTGCAGGCAGTGGGGGAGTATTGAGGGACTCAAATGACAGTCATTAATTGATAGATCAACAAAAACCAAAGGAACACTAACATTGAAAACCAAAAATAGCAACTACAAGGAGAAATAAGCACCAATTTGAAACAGGAAGTTACCACAGCTAGAGCCAAGTAAAGGTTGCTACAATTTGCCATAGGTCAAGGAAAGGCTGCTGATTCTCGACACACAACAGGTTTCTCTAAACTATCAGCTACACGCTGGGAATAATACAACCAAGTTCACATATAAGGATCTGAGAATTCACCCTCATCTTCTAACTTGAATAGAGTCAGATTTAAGATAAAGTAAACCTCTTTTAACAAGCTTAAATTTTATTCTTACAAGTTGCATCACCCACCGGAAATATGGAAAACATTTTATCCAAAAAAAAAAAACTTATGACTGGTTTTAAGAAAGAAAATAGAAATACAGTGTCTGATTCATGCATTTCATCAAACAACCAAGATTCTTAACACAAATCTAAGAAACTATTATAATCAAAACAACCACTAGAAAATGCTTTAACCCATTTTCCCAAAAATCGGCAAATATGTATCCAGAAACCTATGACAAAAACTCTATTTTTTCTTCGTTGATTGATTGAACCCGAACCAAATAGGAATTCTAAACAAATAATTACAAACATATATATATATATATATATATGGTTTCAATTTTCATAAAGTATATATATGCCTTTTCAAAGATTTAGAGAAGGAAAAAAAAATCAAACAGGGAACCTATCGGAGTAAACCAAAATATGAGCAGAGAGAGGCTTAGTTACAATTGGTGATAATATCTATTTCAAAAATATCGGTTGAGTTACTTGACTTGGAAGTAAAGAAGCTCACACACTCTTTGTATATTCATACTTTTCACCAAACTTAACTCTCTTTATACTTGTAGAGTATCAGTTATTTGATTACCTAAGGAAAAAAAGATGATCGAACTCCTTGGGTTTGAAGATTTCAAGGACATAAATGTCAATCCTCAATGGACTGCTTTCGATTACTTGTTAGAGGTTACGAGAGTCGATCAAGAGAATCGCAACAACGAAGCTTCAAAATCAGAAAAGTTGGAAACAAAAGTCTTGGTTTTGGGTGTTTAGGCTCCATGCAAGAGAAGAACAGATTGAAAAGAAGCATCAATTCAAGAAAGAGAATAGCAAGAACAAGAGACCCATTATCTCTTATCCACCAACTTTGTTGCCCCAAAGTTTGAAACAACATATCGTTGAAAATTTGATTGGATCGGATTGTGTTTTGGTGATCAAAAAGAAATTATTCTTCTCCAACGTCAACTTTCAAGCAAGTCAATTCTTGATACCATTTTCACAACTCAAATCCCATGAGTTCCTTAACGAATTCAAGATTAAGCATTTGAAGACCAGAAAAGATTCCATTAAATCTCATTTGTTAGAACCATCAATGGAGGAAATTAAAATCAACTTTAATAAGTGGGTTATGGGCAATAGTTCAATGTACGTCGTTACAACTTCTTGGAATTCTATTGTGAAAACAACCACTCGAGGTTGATAATGCTGTGCAACTATGGTCATTTCAAGTCAACTCAACTTTATGCTTTGCACTTCGAAAACTCTGAATTTTAAGTCGGGCAAAGAAATTAATAACATGTAGAGATAAAGTTAGTAGGTAGTTAATGGGGTCGTATTTGATATTATGTTGTTGCAGGAATAGTAAATGATAGGGGTTATGTAATAAACCAAGGTGCTAATAGATAAATAGAATTGATTCAAGTAATATAAATGTTTTTTACTTTACATGTTTTTGATTCAATTAATAATTGTTAGAATTAAGTGACCCGAATCCTTATTCAAATAAAATACAATGGTAAAATAAAATAAAAGAAGAATCCTATAGAACTACACTTCTTTTATTTTATTTTAAATAAGGTTTTTTAAACCTTATTAAACTCCATCTACTTGATATTGATTAGAATAAAGGGTTTCAATCTTACTACTCTCCTATTAGAATATGGTTTTACAAGCCTATAAATAGACATAGTCTATTCCTCTTATAATGATTCGTATTCGACATAGTGAATTTTCTTCTCATCTACCCGTGGTTTTTTCCTGAAAGGGTTTCCACGTAAAATCGTGTGTTCTTTAATTTTTATTTCTCTTTTCTTTGTGATATATTGTCATTACCAACGTTATATTTTTAACAAACTGGTATCCGAGATTCTAGGTTTTTCATCTCGATCACGGTAATGGCGTCTTTGAAGTATGGAATTCCATTGTTGGATCGCAACACCAGAATTGTGTTGTGGCAAATAAAGATGCAAGCAGTTCCTGCACAGATAGATTTAGAGGAAGCCCTGCTAGGGGTAGATAAGATGCCTTCGACATTGAAGGAGGAAGAGAAGATTCGACACAATTACATCTGCATTTGTCTAATGAAATTTTGCAGGATGTGATGAAGGAAAAGACCGCCTCTGCATTATGGAAGAGGCTAGAACAAATATGTATGTCGAAAACTCTAACCAGCAAGTTGCATATGAAGCAATGTCTTTATGCTCATCATTTGGAGGAAGATGCGTCTATGCATGAACACTTAACAGTGTTTAAAGAAATTCTCTCAAACTTGGAGGCCATGGAGGTTCAGTATGATAAGGAATATCTAGGGTTAATTCTACTTTGTTCGTTGCCCCCGTCTTATTCAACCCTTAGAGACACAATTTTGTATAGTCGCGAGTCCCTCACAGTTGATGAGGTTTATGATTCTTTAACCTCGTATGATAAGATGAAGCATCTTGTGGTTAAAACCGACTCTCAAGGAGAGGGTCTCATTGTTCATGAGAGACAAGATCAAAATGCTGATGATGATCGTGGAAGGACATAGAAACAAAATCCTCGTGGTAAATCTAAGGGTAGATCGAAGTCTTCAAACAGAGGTAAAACTTGAAACTTCTGCAAGAAGAAAGGGCACATTAAATCTGAGTGCTATAAGCTACAAAATAAGATCAAAAGGGAGGCTACGAATCAAAAGAGAAAACAACCAAAAATTTCAGTGAAGTTGATGTTGTAGAAGACTACAGTGATGGTGAACTTCTAGTTGCTTCTGTCAACAATTCAAAAGTGAGAGATGAGTGGATCCTTGATTCGGGTTGCACCTTTCACATTAGTCCCAATCGAGATTGGTTTACAAATTATGAAACAGGACTGAAGGTGTTGTTTTGATGGGAAATAATACTTCGTGTAAAATCGATGGTGTTGGAACAATTAAAGTTAAGATGTTTGATGGAGTTGTCAGAATACTTAGTGACGTACAACATGTTACAGAATTGAAAAGAAATTTAATTTTATTAAGTACTCTTGATTCAAAAGGGTACAAATACACAGTTGAAAGTAGGATTTTAAAGATTTCCAAAGGTTCCCTCGTTGTGATGAAAGGGCAGAGAAAGATTGCCAAGTTATATGTTTTGCAAGGTTCTACTGTTATTGGTGATGCACCTGTCGCTTCCTTTTCCTTGTCAGATGATGATATTACTAAACTATGGCATATGCGCCTAGGGCATATGAGTGAGAATGACATGACAGAATTGAACAAAAGAGGACTTCTTAATAGGCAAGGAATTTGCAAACTGAAATTCTGTGAGCACTGCCTTTTTGGAAAGAAAAAGAGAGTTCGATTCACTAGAGGAATCCATAACATGAAGGGAACGTTGGAGTATATTCATTCTGATCTGTGGGGGTGCCTTCAAGAGGTGGAGCTAATTATATGCTAACTTTTATTGATGATTTTTCTAGAAAAGTTTGGGCATTTTTCCTAAAGTAGAAAAATGATGTGTTTTCCACATTTAAGTCTTGGAAAACTATGATTGAAAAATAGATTGGAAAGAAAATAAAATACCTCCGAACAGACAATGGCTTAGAGTTTTGTTCTGATGAGTTTAATAAACTGTGCAAGTCAGAAGGGATCGTGAGACACTTGATAGTTCATCACACTCCACAGCAAAACGGCATTGCAGAACGAATGAACAGAACTATCATGGAGAATGTTCAATGTATGTTGTCAAATGCCAACTTACCAAAGTCGTTTTGGGCCGAAGCAGCCTCTACTGCATTTTTTTGTATCAACCGATCTCCATCCGTTGCCATTCAAAAAAAGACTCCATAAGAGGTATGGTCTAGTAATCCTACTACTTATTCTGATTTAAAGATATTTGGGTGTCCTACGTATGCTCATATTGATAATGGAAAAATGGAACCGAGATCCATTAAATGTGTTTTTCTTGGTTATAAAGCTGGTGTAAAAGGGTATAAGTTATGGTGTCCTGAAAATAGTAAAGTTGTGATTAGCAAAGATGTTGTTTTTGATGAAACTGTTATGCTACCTTAAAGACTCTTCCAATAAAGAAAATCAAAAGCAGGTGGAGCATCAGATTAATATAGAGTCGACTTCTCAAGCCAGTACAAAAATTGAGAATAGAGTTACTTCTTCACCACAATATTCTATCGCCAAAAATAAAACTAGAAGAGAAATTAAACCTCCAAAGAAGTATGTCGATGCTGATCTAGTTGCTTATGCTTTAAATGTGGTCAAGATATAGATGCAAACTAAGAGCCATCTAATTATTCTGAGGCGGTTAGCTGTGAAGACTCAGAAAAGTGGATGTTTACTATGCAAGAGGAGATGGAATCACTCCACAAAAATAGAACATGGGATCTTGTGAAACTTCCTAAAGGTAAAAAGGTTGTTCGCTGTAAATGGGTGTTTAAAAAGAAAGAAGAGACTCTAGGAGTTGAAGAACCCAGATATAAAGCAAGGCTTGTTGCAAAGGGTTACAGTCAAATTCCAAGAATGGACTTCACAGATGATGTTCTCCCCAGTTGTGAAGCATAATTTGATTCGAGCTTTGCTTGGTATTGTGACCAAGCATGATTTGGAGCTTGAGTAGTTAGATGTAAAAACTGCATTTTTGCATGGAGAACTTGAGGAAGATATTTACATACAACAACCAGAGGGTTTTACAGTCTCAGAAAAAGAAGACTATGTTTGCTTGCTAAAAAAGTCCCTTTACGGTTTGAAACAGTCACCAAGACAATGTTACAAGAGGTTTGATTCCTTTATGACTTCTCATGATTTTCAAAGAAGTAGTTTTGACAGCTATGTTTACTTTAAGAAAAACAGTGATGGTTCTTTTGTGTATCTACTTCTTTATGTTGATGACATGTTGATAGCAGCAAAAGATAAATGAGAGATAAGAAAGATTAAAGCCCAACTAAGTAAAGAATTTGAGATTAAAGATTTGGGACTAGCAAAGAAGATACTTGGTATGGAGATTCTCAGAGATAGAAAAGCAAGTAAATTGTACCTAAGTCAGAAGGAGTACATTGAGAAAGTTCTTTGTAGGTTTAATATGCAGAGTGCTAAGCCTGTTAGTACTCTTTTAGCATCCTATTTTATACTTTCATCGGCTTTGTCTCCACAATCGATGATGAGATTGAGTACATGTCACATGTTCCATACTCTAGTGCAGTGGGATCACTTATTTATGCTATGGTTTATTCACGTCCAGATTTATCATATGCAGTCAGTGCAGTTAGCAGATACATGGCGAATCCAGTAAAGAACATTGGAAAGCAGTTCAGTGGATTTTAAGATACTTACAAGGTACTACTGATGTTTGCTTATAGTTTGGAAGAACTAGAGATGGAGTCATTGGGTATGTTGATGCTGATTTTGCTGGAGACTTTGATAGAACAAGATCTCTCACTGGTTATGTCTTTACAATCGGAGGTTGTGCAATCAGTTGGAAAGCTACTTTGCAAACTACAGTTGCTTTGTCTACCACTAAAGCTGAGTACATGGTGATTACTAAGGCTTGTAAAGAAGCTATTTGGTTGAAGGGACTCTGTAGTGAGCTCAATGAAGACCTTCAAATTGTGAGCAAAATTAGTACTCATGAAAATCCTACAGATATGATGACTAAGTCACTTCCTATAACCAAGTTTGAGCATTGCTTAGACTTGTTTGGTGTTCATTGTTGAAGTTAAACCCTTAAGGGGTTTTATGGAAGAGGTGGGGAACTTGTTCGTTAAGAGTTCACGATGAAGAACTTGTTCATTGAGAATTCGTGTCAAGGTGGAGATTGTTAGAATTAAGTAACCTGAATTCTTATTTAAATAAAATACAATGGTAAAATAAAATAAAAGAAGAATCCCTATAGAACTACACTTCTTTTATTTTATTTTAAATAAGGTTTTTTAAACCTTATTAAACTCCATCTATTTGATATTGATTAGAATAAGGTGTTTCAATCTTACTACACTCATATTAGAATATGGTTTTACAAGCTATAAATAGACATATTCTATTCCTCTTGTAATGATTCGAATTCAACATAGTGAATTTTCTTCTCCTTTGCCCTTGGTTTTTTTCCCAAAAGGGTTTCAACGTAAAATCTGTGTCTTCTTTAATTTTTATTTCTCTTTTTTTGCGATATATTGTCATTACTGACGTTATATTTTTAACCACAATAATATTTGACCTTAAAGGTGGTGCAGTTTTACATGGTTTGAAATCTCATATTGTTTAAAAAAAGCCATTTAATTCCCATACCCACGTACCAGATCTAGCTGGTGCCGTCATTGGAAGCACCTATAACTACAAGCTTTGAACGACAACCAGACAGATGTCTCCCAGCAGAGTCACCAATAATTGAATAAGAATGCCCACTACAAAATTCAGCCAAGCTTTCATCAAATTTAACTTAATAAAATTTCAACACTCTACATTGCCTTGTATATAGTAGCATGCATGCATCCATACGTGGACACAATAATGTATTTTGATGAAAACATAATTTATTGAAGTAATAAGTAATGTGTTCTATAAGATACTTGAGTATGGTAAATTTGAATCATTAATTAAGTCCCCAATTATTATTTTAGAAAATTTTAAAATTTTAAATTTTTTATATATTTGTTAGAATTTTTAAAATTTTAATTTTAAAATATAAATTTTGAGTTTTTAAAATTATTTTGAATTTTTAAAATTATTTTATAATTTTTGATGTGAGATTGACCAATTTGCTTATTTTCAAAGCTGATAGGGACTACAAGAGTATTTACACCAATCTATTATTCAAATTGTGATATTCAACTCAAATCAAGTAAATTGAGTTGACTCGAATAATTTGAATAACTTGAATCGATTAACTCGAAAGTCAAAATTTTTTCAAGTTTTTTGAATCGAATCGATTTTTGTTTACCCCTAAAGATAACCTTGTTAGTTTATACAGATGTTGGTGTTACAAATTTATGGTGTTGGCAGTTGGTTTGAATGGCATGGAGACAAATTATTCAGTTCATTTACGCTACCATTGATTTAATTTTAGTTAAAGAGAGAGTAATAAGCAAGACAAAAAGTAAAAAAAGGCCTTTGGGTCTACATTTTATGCTTCTCTATATGATAAGCAAATATAAACGAGGCATTTGAAAGAAAGATTTAGTTACTGTTTCTAAAGGCAAAGAGACAAGATAACATTAGATTTTTACATTGTTTTTTTTTGGGGGTTATATAATAAAGCAATAGATATACATGTTTTGATTCAAGTAATACTAATATTCAACATCATAAGCTACTTCATAACTTCAACTATACATTTTTTGGGGTTAAATCAACTCAAAGTTTTTGAAATACAAAGCATAAAGTTGAGTTGACTCGGAACGACTAGAGTTGAACAAGATCTTCAACTATGAGTCGGTTGTTCTTTACAATAGAATTCTAAGATGTCGTAAGGACATACATTGAATTTTTATGAATATCCACCATTTAAAGTTGATTTCAGTTTCCTCCATTGATGGTTCCTAATGTGAGCACGCCCGGGAGGTCCAGTGAATGCAATTTCGATCCTCTCGAACTCCCTAAAGGCCCCATAACTCGAGCCCAAGCTAAACAACTCCAAGAAGCTATTTTGTCTTTATTAATTCAATTTTCAACCGAAATTTAGCTCAATGAAGATGGAAGAGCTTGGGTCAATGTTTTAGAGAAGCCTTGCACCTTAGTGCAAGCTGATTTCAGCTCGGTTCAGCTCACTTGAGCTCATGTCAGCCCATACGAGCTCAATTCAGCTCATTGAGCTTGTTTTTAGCTCTTTTAGCTCATTAATTTTAATTGCTGGAACAAATTAAGTGTTTAGTTAATTTAGTCAATTTAATCACAGCTCATAATTGCATGTCAGCTTATTACATGTTTTTAATATGTCTTTTATCCTAGCTGAATTTAATGTGTCTTGACTTCATTAAATTTGTCCTAGTTTAATTAGTTGTTAGTTATTGTGTCTAAATTATGTTAAAGTTAGGTTCAGCCGAATTTGGCTTGAATTAATTGGGTTCATTCCTTTTTGTAGGTTCAAACGAATATACACTTGAATTTAATTTGGTTCTTATGTTTTGTAGGTGAGCCGAATGTGGAGAGCATTAAAACAAGGTGCATGTACGGCTCAATTCAAAGAATGATGGGATGCATGCATGTCTTCCTACAATGCATGGTGGCTGATCATTGGTCTCCCAAGCATCTATTCGTCCAAGGAGTAGCTACCAATTTAAAGACACATTCATGAAGGAGTTAAATGCATGATACATGAACAACAACTTACAATGAATGAAGAAGATACATGCATGGGTGGAGTCATGAACGTCCAAGGGGGAGATATAACACCTTATTTAAGCACATTGATTGAATAATGTGCATGCACAAAGGGGATGACGAATTTACAAAGGTACAAGCTACCATTCGTGAACTAGCCCATCATCAATGCTGTCTATTAAGGTCTCAGCCGAATCTAGACATGGCCATTGGCCTTCTATGCACTCATCTTCACCAAGTTCACTTTCCTTCATCATAAAGCTACCTTTTGAAGATTCATTCAGCCGAATCTAGCCATTAGAGTTTAATGATTTCTTCTAGAATATTTTAGAACATTCATGGCTGAATTTCTTAGCCATGAAGTTGACCATTCGACTATCCTTATGTTAGGCTATAAATAGTTTGTTATTTCATTTGTAAAAGGACTTTTGACTTTTGCCAAATTTGTTAATGAACTATTGTTCTTGTGAGGTTCTCCATCTCATATTTCGTGTGAGTCTCAAATTGACTTATCTAGCGTGCTATTGGCGTCAACCGAACTCCTTCCTAACTTATCACCAACCCTGGTATGGCGGTCATCCATCTTTTTATACCTTCGGTTCCTACTTTGCTAAGTAATGGGTCGAGGTCTATCTTCTATTTCCATCATTCACCTTAAGCCATATAAGTCCCGGGTGATACTCATTATAGTATCGAATCGTTCTTGTCGCTTAAGTTCGTTTCCCATATGCACCATTTATCCCAAAATTATCTATCTTTATTATTTTTGTTAAACCAAGCCTACTACATCTTTCTAAACCTACTATTCACTTTAAACCAACTTGTTAAGCTTTTGCAAACCTTACTCTAAATTACCCCTTTTCGGAACTCAAGCTTCTCCTCATCGACGATCGAGCAAACTACGTGAAACGACTCGACTAACCCGAGCTAGATCACATCATTTGGTATCAGAGCTTGAAAACGAGGAGCATCAAGATCGAATCAAGCCGGAATAGGTTCGTGAAGTGAAAAAAATTGAAATTACAAAAAAGTTGTACTTAGTTTTCTTTGTATTTAGCACATATTGTATTTGAAGTATAAAAACAAAAGAAGAAGAAATATGAAAATTCAAAAAGAAAAGAAAATACGAGTAAAAAAATAGTGAAAGTTTGCAAATTTTGTTTTGTTTTCATCCATTTCTACTCCGAACATCGAAGTGTTCAATCTACCATCATTTCTTTCTCCCCAACGCCATACTTAACCAAACTTTTTTTGTTTCAGCCTACCCTACACCAAACTCAATTATCCCTTCTAACCCTTTAAAATTGACCCCAAAGACGAAATACGAAATCGTGAGACAAGGTCGAGTGGAAAAAGGAGTGAATGTGAGCGCAAAAGAGTGCTAAGAATAAGCCTTAAAGTGGCGTAAACACAAGAGTGAGTGAACATCCTTATTTTTCTTTCCGAGTGACCTTGTGAGATTTTTGAGGTGAGGTATTTAATTTTCTATTTTTGTTCTTTTTAACATTCTTCTTTTCAGTAAATAATCATGTCTCGAGAAGAATTTTCAGCCGATGAATTTCAATACTTGGTAAAAGAGATGGGTCGAATGTTTGAAAGAAAACTAGGTCCATTACAAAAACGCTTAGACCGAGTGGAGGAAAGAGCCCAACGAAAGCAAACTCCACCAAGTCGAAAACAGAGTCACGACCATCACGAAGACACATTTCTGATGACTATTCGAGAAGCGATTCTTATCGAGAATCCTACTCGTCGAGGAATTCGAGACAAAGAAAAGAATACTTCGAGTTTGCGACTTTTTGAGATAACGAATGAGAAAGTACAAGCTATTCTTCGTATGCCTCAAAGAAGTCCCTCCCGGAGAATCGTTCACGAAGACTTGATCGAGATACCTATAAGAATACTTTCTCTTTCTTTGAGCAAAACACTTATCTTTTTTATTCTTTTCTATCGTCCTCATGTTGTAATAAAATCGAAAAGGAAATCGAAAAAGAGGAAAAAAAAAAAGAAAAAAATCGAAAAGGAGTTCGAGAAAGAAAATGAGAGTGAGAAAAAGATAGATGAGATTGAGATTGAAAAAAATGTGAGAAAGAAAAGAAATTTGAAAAAGAAAAAGAAACGAAAGAAAATGAAGATAGTCAGCGAGGATAAGAAAAAGAGAGTGATTTTTTAACTAACCCATACGAGAGTTGCTCTTATTCTGTTCCTTCTTTTCAGGTGCCTAAAAATCCATGTGGCAAATATCAACTTCAATACCTTCGTGATCAGAGACATTTTCGTATGACCGAAAAAGGTAAGGTTGAAGATGAAATCGAACCACACGAGCCCGAAGGTAAGTTAGGTAAGGATCACCTAGAACTTGAATCTCCACTATCCGCCTTGAATATTGGTGAAAATATTGTCAGTGACTTCATCTTTGAAAAAGCTACGTGCCTTGATATGGTTAATTTTCCTTCCTTGATTATAATTGATGTTTTAAATAATGGCAAGGAAAATTTTGTTAATAAAAATCTTTGCGTTGACAAGTTTGAAGGTGAAGTAGTGTTTAATCGGCAAATGCTAAACTCGATTATGTGTGACAATGAATTTTCATATAAGCATCTCAATTTAATCGATTGTGGTGATTAGGTGAATCATTTACTACCTTGTTTGAAATCCTCGAGTTTTTACAAATCTGTTTTGAAGAATGTCAAGAGTTTTGATTGTATGTGTCTGTGTATTCAAAAATCCTTTTGACAAGTTTGACTTAATGAAACATTTGCTGCATTTAGGCATAAGTAATCAAACTCCCGTGTTTAAACCCAGATTTTTTTTGGTTCATTTTATGTGAAAATCAAGCATCCTTAGTTTTGTGCGAATAGTCAATATTTGTTTGATGCTTGGTTGTTGTCTAAGGGAATGAGATTTGACCATTTTGATCATGATTTAAAATCGTTCCTTGAATATTTTATGTAGCTGTACATGAGATTTATATTTCATCACGAAAAGGTAGATTCAAGCCTCAAGTTTCGACTACACTATATTCCCGAGGAGAGAAGATTTGTGTTGATCAAACAAGGTAAAAAGGATCTTTGTTTTCCTTCTCTTGAAGATAAATAAGGTAAGACTCTTGAAAGTTTTAAATCATTTTTGTTCTCTTTGGTGGTGACAAACATCATATTGATGATTTGGTTTTTGAAAGATACTTAGATCGTTATGTGGTTAACTGTTTTGCTTTGTTTTAACACGATCTATCTTTTTTGGTTGTTGATAAAAAGATTCTTGTTTTTGATCATTGTGATTTTGTTGGCGAGCATATGACTAAACGGAAATTACAAGGTCCAACTAAGCAAAACCATGAATCTTGTAAATCTTTTCGTTTGCTTGTTTGTGATGCCTATGTACATCTTTTGACTCATTACTCGCATTCCAATCATGACTTGTGGAAACAATTTAAGTTGTTTGAATACCTTGAAACCTATTTGATTTTGTTTCGAACATTTGACGAGGCATTGGCGAGTAAATTAGTTTGCTTCCATGGTTGTAAATATGGTAATTTGAATCTGTCCATTCGCATGTGTTATACTTGTCTTGTTATGCTTATGCTTGGACTGCAAGTTTGTTTGCATTGCTTTTTTCTAACTCATGGTTATAAATTCCAGTTGACCCATTTACCATTTGCCTCATTCATCCAAGGCAAGTCACGCAAACACTTTTGAGAGAACCAACGGCTCGACTTGAGGACAAGTCGCTCTGAAGAAGGGGGAATGATGTGAGTACGCCCGGGGGTCCAGCGAATGCAATTTTTGATCCTCTCGAACTCCCTAAAGGCCCCATAACTCGAGCCCGAGCTAAACCACTCCAAGAAGCTGTTTCGTCTTTATTGATTCAATTCTAGACCGAAATTCAGCTCGATGAAGATGGAAGAGCTTGGGTCAATGTTTTAGAGAAGCCTTGTACCTTGGTGCAAGCTTATTTCAGCTCAGTTCAGCTCACACAAGCTCAATTCAACTCATTGAACTCGTTTTTAGCTCTTTTAGCTCATTAATTTTAATTGCTGTAATAAATTAAATGATTAGTTAATTTAGTCAATTTAATCACAGCTTATAATTGCATGTCAGCTTCTTACATGTTTTTAATATGTCTTTTATCCTAGCTGAATTTAATGTGTCTTGACTTCATTAAATTTGTCCTAGTTTAATTAGTTGTTAGTTATTGTGTCTAAATTATGTTAAAGTTAGGTTCAGCCGGATTTGGCTTGAATTAATTGGGTTCATTCCTTTTTGTAGGTTTAACTGAATATACACTTGAATTTAATTTGGTTCTTGTATTTTGTAGGTGAGCCAAATGTGGAGAGAATTAAAGCAAGGTGCATGTACGACTCAATTCAAAGAATGATGGGATGCATGCATGTCTTCCTACAATGCATGATGGCTAATCATTGGTCTCTCAAGCATCTATTTGGCCAAAGAGTAGCTACCAATTTAAAGACACATTCATGAATGAGTTAAATGCATGATACATGAACAGCAATTTAAACGAATGAAGAAGATACATGCATGGGTGGAGTCATGAATGTCCAAAGGGGAGATATAACACCTTATTTCAGCACATTGAATGAATAATGTGCATGCACAAAGGGGAGGATGAATTTACAAAGGTACATGCTACCATTCATGAACCAGCCCATCATCAATGATGTCCATTAAGGTCTCAGTCGAATCTAGACATGGCCATTGGCCTTCCATGCACTCATCTTCACCAAGTTCACTTTCCTTCATCATGAAGCTGCCTTTTGAAGATCCATTCAGTCGAATCTAGCCATTGGAGTTTAATGATTTCTTCTAGAATATTTTAGAACATTTATGGTTGAATTTATTAGCCATTAAGTTGACCATTCGGCTAGCCTTATGTTAGGCTATAAATAGTTTGTTATTTCATTTGTAAAAGGACTTTTGACTTTTGCCAAATTTGTTAATGAACTATTGTTCTTGTGAGGTTCTCCATCTCATATTTCGTGTGAGTCTCGAATTGACTTATCTAGCATGCTAGTGGCGTCAACCAAACTCCTTCTGAACTTATCACCAACCCTGGTGTGGCGTTTATCCATCTTTTTATACCTTCAGTTCCTACTTTGCTAAGTAACAGGCCGAGGTCTATCTTCTATTTCCATCATTCACCTTAAGCCATATAAGTCCCGGGGTGATACTCGCTATAGTATCAAATCATTTTTACCACTTAAGTTCGTTTCCCATATCCACCATTTATCCTAAAATTATCTATTTTTATTATTTTTGTTAAACCGAACCTGCTACATCTTTCTAAACCTACCATTTACTTTAAACCAACTCATTAAGATTTCACAAACCTTACTCTAAATTACCCATTTTCGACACTCAAGCTTCTCCTCGTCGACGATTGGGCAACAACGTGAAATGACTCGACACCCGAGCCGGATCACATCAGTTCCACCAAGCAAGCTTTAATGGCTTTTTTATTCTTCAAACGCTTAACCTCTAATTCGTTGAGGAACTCATGGGATTCAACTTGTGAAAATGGTATCAACAATCGACTTGCTTGAGGTTTCACATCGGAGAAAAATAGTTGTTTTTGGATCACCAAAATGCAATTTGATTTCCCCATGTTTTCAACAATATGTCGTTTCAAGATTTTAGGCAACAGTGGCTTAGGTGGATAAGATGTAATGGGTCTCTTGTTCTTGTTATTTTCTTCTTGGATTCGATGTTTCCTTTTCAATTGGTCATTCTTCTTCTCCTTCATGAAGATTCGTTCTTGCATTTTTTCCCTGCTCGACTCTCACAACTTCTAACAAATAATCTATAGCTGTCCATTCAGGCTCAATCCTTGTGTTCTTGAAATCTTCAAAACTAAGAAACTCCATTTTTGTTTTAGATAATCATATAGCTATTAGGGTAAAAGTATAAATATATAGACATGAGAGCTGAATAGTTTGTGTAGAGTTAGGTTTTTTTTTTGAAAAAGACTAAATTGATCCAAATAAAAATAAAAATAAGATTATTGAATTTAAATAGAAATAGGATTTGAATTAATTCAAATCCAAATCCAAATCCTTATCCCTAAAACGGTCCTAACAGCCCCCAATGCTCAGTTGCATTCAAATACATCATGTGATGGAACCGCTAAAGCCAAATTAGTCCTTGCAGGCAGTGGGGGAGTATTGAAGGACTCCAATGACACCCATTAATTGATAGTTCAACAAAGACCAGAAGAAAACCAACATTGAAAACCAAAAATAGCAACTACAAGGAGAAATATGCACCAATTTGAAACAGGAAGTTACCATACCTAGAGCCAAGTAAAGGTTGCTATGATTGGCCACATGTCAATGAAAGGTTGCTAATTCTCGACACATAACTTGAATGTAGGTTTCTCAAAACTATCGGCTACAAGTTGCATCACCCGAGAATGATGCAAAAAAAACTTGTCAAGTTGACATATAAGGATCCGAGAATTCACCTCATCTTTTAACTTGAATGTAGTCAAATTTATGGAATCTGTCGAAGGAAACAGAAATATGAACAGAGAGAGGCTTAGTTACCGTTGGTGATAATATATCTTTTAAAGATATCGTTTGAGCTACTTGATTTTGAAGTATAGAAGCTCAAACTCTCTCTAAATATTCATACATGTGCAACATTATGGTACTTAGGTGGGAACCCAAATGAGCATTTGTGCACTTGCTACCACAAGGACACCTACCTAAGATTTTGCACTTATCTAATGCAACCAATAAATGGTAGCCATGATTGGCCAAAGATAGGGATTCAACATGTACTTCCTCCTATTGAGAGAAATATGCCTGGGAGGCCAAAGAAAAATCGAAGGAAGTCAAAAGATGAACCTCAGAAACCAAGGTTTGGAATAGGAAAGGGATGACGATGACTTGTAAAAATTGTGGGGAAGTAGCTCATAACAAGAAAGCATGTCCTAAACCTTTAGTTGGTGAAAAGGTATTGGGATATTTACTTTGAATAAACACTATTTTTAATTGATATTTTCTACTAATTATCATTTCCCAACATTTTGCAGAGATCCCAATCTTCGTCAAATGCTACTACTAGAAGGTCCGACCAAACCAACAATAGAAAAGCCTCTCAATAGGTATAACTAAATGCAAATTGGTAATTGAATTGCATTGTGACATAAAATTAACCAACCCAAACTATGAAATATGTTGTGCAAATTTACAGTCAACCCAAGCTCAATCACATAAAGGCAAGGAGAAGGTAAATGAGGTTGATGCAAGACAATCCTTTCAAGGATTGGACTCTACACAAATCTCAACACTGGAGAGCAAACCTTCTATGCACGCAATCTAAACATACTCATTTCCTACTAACACAAAGACAATGAAATAAGTTTTTGCCACTGACTTTATATTTATCTATTGTTGTAGTTTGGTTCAAGCACTAGGGCAAGGTCATATAATGCACCTCGGAAAATTGGTGGAGATTCCTCAATGCTATCTAAACCCACAAGCAACAAGAGGAAAGCTAATGGAGACCCTATAGGAACACAAAGTCAGTAGCACCTGTCAAGATGAATGCACCAAGGAGCAACAACTCACCAAGGAAGACAAAACCAGCAAACAAGTGATGTTTGTAGAAGTGAATGATGACATTTTTGTTTTTGTTTTGTTTTTGTTTTCGTGTTTGGTATAGTTGATTTCTTGTAAATCGGTATAGTATGGTTTGCAAAGGCATTATGATAACAAAACTAAAATTGGTTGAGGCAAGTGATACATATATAGATTGACTATTTTGTATAGCCAAGGTGAAATGGTATACCAAAATGTATTGGTTAGGTTGTTTGATTTTGTTAGAAGGAACATGTTATATGCTTAGGCTCAGTTGCATATTTTGTAACTAGACATTATTTCTAATGAACTTATCCAGTTTGATCGATCGATTTGATCAAATTGAATATACTTATAACATAATTAATATTTATAGAATTATGTTTTATATTTGATTTCTTTAATCAGTTTCATCATCCCAAGCTAAACCCAACCTAACCCTTACAAGTCTTTGATTATCTTCAATATAAATGTGAAACTAAAATTGAACCAATTTCAATGTAATACAACATTTGGTATTAATATAAAATACACATACATTTCATTTACTTCCTTGCATTCCCCAAAATTATATATTCATTGTGGTAATTTGAATAAGGTTTTACCGCTATTACCAACATATATCCCTATCAAAATAGAGATATTGAAAATTACATTGAAAATAAACAATGTCTTAGTCAAATATCCTCCTTATTAATTAATTTCTTTTTTGCTTCATGCTCTTAATCTGCTTCAATAATAAAGCCTCCCTTCGACCCACCAAACCCACTTTGCACACTCATACTTTTGGAGTAAGAAACCTTGTCACTTTTACCTCCACCGTTACTACCATTATCACTCACATAATTCCTAAGTTGTATCCTTAGTCTCATATTCTCCCTTGCTAGCTTTCGTTCACCATCCCGTAATTCTCGTAACAATTGAGTAGCATGATTACACATTCGATCATCATACTACTAGAAATATATGTATTAATAGGTATTTAGTTAAGGAAGATCTTGTTGTCAGCCCTAAATTGTAAAAAGAAAATTGCAGTTGTTGATGAATAGAATTAAATTTTTCTTTAAAAAAAAAAGAATGAATAACATAATAGTATTATATTGTAAAATTCAAATATGTTTATGAGCATACATTTGTTTGATTTGGGTTCGAACAGTGTTACTTTCATTCTCACTTCTAATATTAAATTAAAAATTAACAGAAGAACGTTATAACACATAAACATATGAGAATATTTAGTACTTAACCAATCAAATTATTAATTAAGAAATGTAATTATGTGTTTAGATTTTATAAAATCAAAAAATATATATACATAGCGAACTTCATTATATATTAATTAATTTTAATTGTACAAGTTTATAGTCATTAGAAGTATTAATTTTGAGTTGGAAAAGTGTCACTGCAACTTATGTTAAAGGTCCAACTAAGCAAAACCATGAATCTTGTAAATCTTTTCGCTTGCTTGTTTGTGATGCCTATGTACATCTTTTGACTCATTACTCGCATTCCAATCATGACTTGTGGAAACAATTTAAGTTGTTTGAATACCTTGAAACCTATTCGATTTTGTTTGAACATTTGACGAGGCATTGGCGAGTAAATTAGTTTGTTTCCATGGTTGTAAATATGGTAATTTGAATCTGTCTATTCGCATGCATTATACTTGTCTTGTTATGCTTATGCTTGGACTGCAAGTTTGTTTGCATTGCTTTTTTCTAACTCATGGTTATAAATTCCAGTTGACTCATTTACCATTCGCCTCATTCATCCAAGGCAAGTCACGCAAACACTTTCGAGAGAACCAACGGCTCGACTTGAGGACAAGTCGCTCTGAAGAAGGGGGAATGATGTGAGCACGCCCGGGGGTCCAGCGAATGCAATTTTCGATCCTCTCGAACTCCCTAAAGGCCCCATAACTCGAGCCCGAGCTAAACCACTCCAAGAAGCTGTTTCGTCTTTATTGATTCAATTCTAGACCGAAATTCAGGTAGATGAAAATGGAAGAGCTTGGGTCAATGTTTTAGAGAAGCCTTGCACCTTGATGCAAGCTGATTTTAGCTCGGTTCAGCTCACACAAGCTCAATTCAACTCATTGAACTCGTTTTTAGCTTATTTAGCTCATTAATTTTAATTGCTGGAATAAATTAAATGATTAATTAATTTAGTCAATTTAATTACAGCTTATAATTGCATGTCAGCTTCTTACATGTTTTTAATATGTCTTTTATCCTAGCTGAATTTAATGTGTCTTGACTTCATTAAATTTGTCCTAGTTTAATTAGTTGTTAGTTATTGTGTCTAAATTATCTTAAAGTTAGGTTCAATGATTTGGCTTGAATTAATTGGGTTCATTCCTTTTGTAGGTTTAACTGAATATACACTTGAATTTAATTTGGTTCTTGTATTTTGTAGGTGAGCCAAATGTGGAGAGAATTAAAGCAAGGTGCATGTACGGCTCAATTCAAAGAATGATGGGATGCATGCATGTCTTCCTACAATGCATGATGGCTAATCATTGGTCTCTCAAGCATCTATTTGGCCAAGGAGTAGCTACCAATTTAAAGACACATTCATGAATGAGTTAAATGCATGATACATGAACAGCAATTTACAACGAATGAAGAAGATACATGCATGGGTGGAGTCATGAATGTCCAAAGGGGAGATATAACACCTTATTTCAGCACATTGAATGAATAATGTGCATGCACAAAGGGGAGGACGAATTTACAAAGGTACATGCTACCATTCATGAACCAGCCCATCATCAATGATGTCCATTAAGGTCTCAGCCGAATCTAGACATGGCCATTGGCCTTCCATGCACTCATCTTCACCAAGTTCACTTTCCTTCATCATGAAGCTGCCTTTTGAAGATCCATTCAGTCGAATCTAGCCATTGGAGTTTAATGATTTCTTCTAGAATATTTTAGAACATTTATGGCTGAATTTCTTAGCCATTAAGTTGACCATTCGGCTAGCCTTATGTTAGGCTATAAATAGTTTGTTATTTCATTTGTAAAAGGACTTTCGACTTTTGCCAAATTTGTTAATGAACTATTGTTCTTGTGAGGTTCTCCCTCTCATATTTCGTGTGAGTCTTGAATTGACTTATCTAGCATGCTAGTGGCATCAACCGAACTTCTTCTGAACTTATCACCAACCCTGGTGTGGCATTTATCCATCTTTTTATACCTTCAGTTCCTACTTTGCTAAGTAACGGGCCGAGGTCCATCTTTTATTTCCATCATTCACCTTAAGCCATATAAGTCCCGGTGCGATACTCGCTATAGTATCGAATCGTTTTTGCCGCTTAAGTTCGTTTCCCATATCCACCATTTATCCTAAAATTATCTATTTTTATTATTTTTGTTAAACCGAGCCTGCTACATCTTTCTAAACCTACCATTTACTTTAAACCAACTCGTTAAGATTCCGCAAACCTTACTCTAAATACCCATTTTCGACACTCAAGCTTCTCCTCGTCGACAATTGGGCAACTACGTGAAACGACTCGACATTCCCTAGCCAGATCACATCAGTTCCACCAAGGAAGCTTTAATGGCTTTTTTATTCTTCAAACACTTAACCTCTAATTCGTTGAGGAACTCATGGGATTCAACTTGTGAAAATGGTATCAACAATCGACTTGCTTGAGGTTTCAAATCGGAGAAAAACAGTTGTTTTTGGATCACCAAAACGCAATTTGATTTCCCCATGTTTTCAACAATATGTCGTTTCAAGATTTTAGGCAACAGTGGCTTAGGTGGATAAGAGGTAATGGGTCTCTTGTTCTTGTTATTTTCTTCTTGGATTCGATGTTTCCTTTTCAATTGGTCATTCTTCTTCTCCTTCATGAAGATTAGCTCTTGCATTTTTTCCTGCTCAACTCTCATAACTTCTAACAAATAATCTATAGCTGTCCATTCAGGCTCAATCCTTGTGTTCTTGAAATCTTCAGAACTAAGAAACTCTATTTTTGTTTTAGATAATCATATAGCTATTAGGGTGAAAGTATAAATATATAGACATGAGAGCTGAATAGTTCGTGTAGAGTTAGGTTTTTTTTTTTTGAAAAAGACTAAATTGATCCAAATAAAAATAAAAATAAGATTATTTAATTTAAATAGAAATAGGATTTGAATTAATTCAAATTCAAACCCAAATCTAAATCCAAATCCAAAGAACGGTCTTAATAGCCCCCAATGCTTAGTTGCATTCGAATACATCATGTGATGGAACCGCTAAAGCCAAATTAGTCCTTGCAGGCAGTGGGGGAGTATTGAAGGACTCTAATGACACCCATTGATTGATAGTTCAACAAAGACCAGAAGAAAACCAACATTGAAAACCAAAAATAGCAACTACAAGGAGAAATAAGCACCACTTTGAAACAGGAAGTTACCATACCTAGAGCCAAGTAAAGGTTGCTACGATTGGCCACATGTCAATGAAAGGTTGCTAATTCTCGACACACAACAGGTTTCTCAAAACTATCGGCTACACGCTGAGAATGATGCAGTCAAGTTGACATATAAGGATCTGAGAATTCACCCTCATCTTCTAACTTGAATGTAGTCAAATTTAAGATAAAATAAACCTATTTTAACAAGCTTGAATTTTCTTCTTTCAAGTTGCATCACCCACCAGAAATATGGAAAACATTTTATCCAAAAAAAAAAACTTGTGATTGGTTTTAAGAAAGAAAATAGAAATACAGTGTCTGATTCAAGCATTTCATCAAATGACCAAGATTCTCAACACAAATCTAAGAAATTGTCACAATAAAAATGACCACTGGAAAATGCTTTAACCTATTTTCCCAAAACTTGGAAAATATCTATCCTGAAACCTATGACAAAAACTCGATTTTTTCTACCGAGATTGGCAGAACGAAACAAAGAATTACAAATTTATATGGTTCTAATTTTCTTGAAGTATATATAATATATGCTCTTTCAAAGATTTAGAGAGAGGAAAAAAATTCATAACTTGGAATCTGTCGAAGGAAACAGAAATATGAACAGAGAGAGGCTTAGTTACCGTTGGTGATAATATATCTTTTAAAGATATCGTTTGAGCTACTTGATTTTGAAGTATAGAAGCTCAAACTCTCTCTAAATATTCATACATGTGCAACATTATGGTACTTAGGTGGGAACCCAATGAGCATTTGTGCACTTGCTACCACAAGGACACCTACCTAAGATTTTGCACTTATCTAATGCAACCAATAAATGGTAGCCATGATTGGCCAAAGATAGGATTCAACATGTACTTCCTCCTATTGAGAGAAATATGCCTGGGAGGCCAAAGAAAATCGAAGGAAGTCAAAAGATGAACCTCGAAACCAAGGTTTGGAATAGGAAAGGGATGACGATGACTTGTAAAAATTGTGGGAAGTAGCTCATAACAAGAAAGCATGTCCTAAACCTTTAGTTGGTGAAAAGGTATTGGGATATTTACTTTGAATAAACACTATTTTTAATTGATATTTTCTACTAATTATCATTTCCCAACATTTTGCAGAGATCCCAATCTTCGTCAAATGCTACTACTAGAAGGTCCGACCAAACCAACAATAGAAAAGCCTCTCAATAGGTATAACTAAATGCAAATTGGTAATTGAATTGCATTGTGACATAAAATTAACCAACCCAAACTATGAAATATGTTGTGCAAATTTACAGTCAACCCAAGCTCAATCACATAAAGGCAAGGAGAAGGTAAATGAGGTTGATGCAAGACAATCCTTTCAAGGGATTGGACTCTACACAAATCTCAACACTGGAGAGCAAACCTTCTATGCACGCAATCTAAACATACTCATTTCCTACTAACACAAAGACAATGAAATAAGTTTTTTGCCACTGACTTTATATTTATCTATTGTTGTAGTTTGGTTCAAGCACTAGGGCAAGGTCATATAATGCACCTCGGAAAATTGGTGGAGATTCCTCAATGCTATCTAAACCCACAAGCAACAAGAGGAAAGCTAATGGAGACCCTATAGGAACACAAAAGTCAGTAGCACCTGTCAAGATGAATGCACCAAGGAGCAACAACTCACCAAGGAAGACAAAACCAGCAAACAAGTGATGTTTGTAGAAGTGAATGATGACATTTTTTGTTTTTGTTTTTGTTTTTGTTTTCGTGTTTGGTATAGTTGATTTCTTGTAAATCGGTATAGTATGGTTTGCAAAGGCATTATGATAACAAAACTAAAATTGGTTGAGGCAAGTGATACATATATAGATTGACTATTTTGTATAGCCAAGGTGAAATGGTATACCAAAAATGTATTGGTTAGGTTGTTTGATTTTGTTAGAAGGAACATGTTATATGCTTAGGCTCAGTTGCATATTTTGTAACTAGACATTATTTCTAATGAACTTATCCAGTTTGATCGATCGATTTGATCAAATTGAATATACTTATAACATAATTAATATTTATAGAATTATGTTTTATATTTGATTTCTTTAATCAGTTTCATCATCCCAAGCTAAACCCAACCTAACCCTTACAAGTCTTTGATTATCTTCAATATAAATGTGAAACTAAAATTGAACCAATTTCAATGTAATACAACATTTGGTATTAATATAAAATACACATACATTTCATTTACTTCCTTGCATTCCCCAAAATTATATATTCATTGTGGTAATTTGAATAAGGTTTTACCGCTATTACCAACATATATCCCTATCAAAATAGAGATATTGAAAATTACATTGAAAATAAACAATGTCTTAGTCAAATATCCCTCCTTATTAATTAATTTCTTTTTTGCTTCATGCTCTTAATCTGCTTCAATAATAAAGCCTCCCCTTCGACCCACCAAACCCACTTTGCACACTCATACTTTTGGAGTAAGAAACCTTGTCACTTTTTACCTCCACCGTTACTACCATTATCACTCACATAATTCCTAAGTTGTATCCTTAGTCTCATATTCTCCTTGCTAGCTTTCGTTCACCATCCCGTAATTCTCGTAACAATTGAGTAGCATGATTACACATTCGATCATCATACTACTAGAAATATATGTATTAATAGGTATTTAGTTAAGGAAGATCTTGTTGTCAGCCCTAAATTGTAAAAAGAAAATTGCAGTTGTTGATGAATAGAATTAAATTTTTTCTTTAAAAAAAAAAGAATGAATAACATAATAGTATTATATTGTAAAATTCAAATATGTTTATGAGCATACATTTGTTTGATTTGGGTTGAACAGTGTTACTTTCATTCTCACTTCTAATATTAAATTAAAAATTAATGAAAAGAAAAGATAACACATAAACATATGAGAATATTTAGTACTTAACCAATCAAATTATTAATTAAGAAATGTAATTATGTGTTTAGATTTTATAAAATCAAAAAATATATATACATAGCGAACTTCATTATATATTAATTAATTTTAATTGTACAAGTTTATAGTCATTAGAAGTATTAATTTTGAGTTGGAAAAGTGTCACTGCAACTTATGTATTGGTACATTTAGAGATGTATGAGCACAATTAAAGAATGTATTGAACATCTAAGGGACATATCAAGACATCTCCTTTTAAGGTTGTAATTTGGTTAATGACATGCAATGTACGGAAACCTAGATTCTTAATATCAATACAAAATATCAATATGCTTTAAAAACATTTACACCTTGGAATATTTTGGTATTGATTTAAAATTAGAAAAATTAATAACATTATATGCTATTATGAAATTTTAAAATATAAAAATTTTTAGAAAAATTACAAACATATTATTTAAAAAAACGTTTCTAAATCTTAAAAAATGATTTTTGAATTTTAATAATATTTTAAAAACTTTTATAGAAAATCTTCAATTGGGACTTTTATTAACTTTTAGGAACTTTTTTTTATAACTATAAGAATATTATATATATATATTTGAATTTTTTTTTAATTTACATATCTTGTCTATTTCTTCTTTGGAATTCTTCAATCCTCCGAACCCTAATTTGGTGAATTTGATTTTTCTCAGTACTGGATTATAGGTTTGAACATTAAAAAAAAAAAGTGAAAATGGTTTTATTTGAAGTAATTAATAGTTTGGTTCTTTAATTTCAGTTAACAAAGGTGGAGCCGAATCCATAGCAGAAACCCAGATGCTTTTATTAAAATTACGTGCAATTAATTATTTAATTGTAATTTCTATAAAAAATCTAATTAATCTGTTCTTCGTGGACTCAATATTTTGGGCTGTAGAGGTAAACAATTTTTTTTATTAAAAAAAGTATATGCATATAATTAATTATTGACAAAAAAAGGGCAATGGTTATTATGTTCTATTACCAGACAAGAGACCTATTACCTATTATGAAACGATATACTGTTGAAAACATGGGAGGATCAAATTATGATTTGGTGATTCAAAAATAACTGTTTATCTTCGATGTGAATCCTTAGCGAGTCGGTTGTTGATATTATTTTCGCAATTTGAATCTCATGAGTTCCTCAACAAATTCGAGGCTGAGTGTTTGAAGAATAAAGAAGCCATTAAAACTTGCTTGGTGGAACCATCAATGGATGAAACTAAAATCAACTTTAAATGATGGGATATGCACAAAAATTTAATGTATGTCCTTACTATATATTAAAATTCTATTGTAAAGAACAACTAACTCAAAGTTGAAGATGTTGTTCAACTATAGTCATTCCGAATCAACTCAACTTTATGCTTTGCACTAGTGGCGAACCCAGGAGGGTGACAGGGGTCCCGGCCCCCCTAAAATAGAAATTTTCTATTTAAGCCCCTTAAAAATTTAAATTTATAATGGCAAAATTACTTTTTGGCCCTCAAAAATGATAAAATTTTGATTTAATCCTTTAAAATTATAAAAGATATAAGTTTTAAAATGGTAAAATTGTATTTTTACTATCGTGAAAAATAAAATTTAATTTCGGCCCTCTGTCAAATATTTCTTGATTTCGACCCCTGCTTTGCACTTCAAAAATTATGAGTTGACTTAACCCAAAAAAAAAAATATATAGTTGAAGTTATGAAGTAGTTTATGATGGTACTCAATTTTATCAGACATCTAATGTAGCGGGGATTAATAAATTTTACCAGATTCTTATTTTTATTTTCAGTTTATGTAATATTAAATTATGTTGGTGATGATAAACTGAATTCATTGAAGTAATATTTTTCCATATTCAAGTTTCAAACAATTATATAAGCTAAGCAAAATTTTCATCAAAATACATTACTGTATCAGCGTACGGATGCATGCATGCTGCTATATATAAGGCAATGCAGAGTGCTGAAATTTTGTTAAGTTAAATTTGATGAAAGCTTGGCCGAATCTTGTGGTAGACGTTCTTATTCAATTATTGGTGACTCCCCTGGTGGAGATACCACCGGAGACGTCTGCTTAGTTGCCATTCGAAGCTTGTAGTTGTAGGTGCGTCCAATGGTGGCACCAGTTGGATCTTGTACGTGGATATGGGAATTAGATGGCTTTTTTTTGTTAACAATATGAGATTTCAAACCATGTAAAACTGCACTACATAATATTATTATTAATTGAATCAAAACATGAAAAATACAAAACATATATATATATTACTTGAATCAATTCTATTTATCTATCAGCACCTTGGTTAAAGCATTTTCTAGCTGTTGTTTTGATTGTAATAGTTTCTTGGATTTGTGTTGAGAATCTTGGTTGTTTGATGAAATGCCTGAATCAGACACTATATTTCTATTTTCTTTCTTAAAACCAATCATAAGGTTTTTTTTTGGATAAAATGTTTTCCATATCTCCGGTGGGTGATGCAACTTGTAAGAACAAAATTTAAGCTTGTTAAAAGAGGTTTACTTTATCTTAAATCTGACTCTATTCAAGTTAGAAGACGAGGGTGAATTCTCAGATCCTTATATGTCAATTTGGCTACATCATTCCTAGCGTGTATAATGACATTGCCGATAGTTTGGAGAAACCTATTGTGTGTAGAGAATCAACAGCCTTTCCTTGACCTGTGGTCAATTGTAGCAACCTTTACTTGGCTCCGGGTGTGGTAACTTCCTGTTCCAAATTGGTGCTTATTTCTCCTTGTAGTTGATATTTTTGGTTTTAATGTTGGCGTTCCTTTGGTTTTGTTGAACTATCAATCAATGACCGTCATTGAGTCCCTCAATACTCCCCCATTGCCTGCAGGGACTGGTTTGGCTTTAGCAATTCCATGATGTATTCAAATGTGGTTGAGCATTGGGGGCATTTAGGACCATTCTATGGATAATGATTTGGATTTTAATTCATGCAAATCCTATTTATATTTAAACTCAATAATCTTATTTCTATTTGGATTTGGATTAATTTAATATTTAAAAAAAAAAAACCCTAACTCTACACGCAAGTACGCAACTGTCTATATACTTATATTTCCACCCTAATAGCTATATGATTATCCAAAACAAAAATGGAGCTTCTTAGTTCTAAAGATTTCAAGAACACAATGATTAAACTTAAATGTACAACTATATATTATTTCTTAGAAGTTGTGAGAGTCGAGCAGGAAAAAATGCAAGAGAAGGAGAACAACATCTTGGAATTCTATTGTAAAGAACAATTGACTCAAAGTTGAAGGTGTTATTAAATTCTAGTCGTTCCGAGTCAACTCAACTTTATGCTTTGTACTTCAAAAACTCTGAGTTGATTTAACCCCCCAAAAAATGTATAGTTGAAGTTATGAAGTAGTGTATGATGTTTAATATTAGTATTACTTGAGTCAAAACATGTACGTATATTGCTTTATTACAAAACCCCCCAAAAAACAATGTAAAAATATGATGTTATCTTCGTCTCTTTACCTTTAGCAACAGTAACTAAATCTCTCTTTCAAATGTCTCATGTATAAGATACTTGATTCGATCAAACGCTCACCTTTAGTTACCTTTACATAACCTACGAATAAAAAATTATTACACCACCACATCCAAAGCGCTCAATTAACTAAATCATTTTCTCAATCTTGGACTCGATTAAGAACTCATGCCATTCGACTTTCAAAATTGGTATCAACAATTGACTCGGTTCACATAAAAAAAATTGCTGTTTCGGAATCACCAAAATGCATTTTGATCCCTCATGTTTTCCACATTACATTGTCTCCTCCACAAAATTTCCTTCTTGCATTTTTTCTTGGTCAACTCCAACAAATAATCCAAAACCTCCATTTAGGACCTTGTGTTCCCAAAATCTTCACAACTAAGAAAAACTTAGCTAAGTATGCACCTATTAGGGTGAAAGTATAAATATATACACACACACATGAGAGATGAACTGTTCTTAGATAATTCCAAAGCACGAATTATTAAAATTAGATAATTAATTGCAAGTAATTTCAGTAAATTATTTTAATATGGTTAAAATATGACATAAATTCTTCTACTCTTCTTAAATTTGCATTTTAGTCCTTATAGTTTTATTTATTGGAATTAGTCTTTCTATTTTAGATTTCAAAATTTAAGTCTAATTATTAATATTATTAAAATTATTTTATTAAACTCAAGTTCATTGTAAGGTTGTTTTTCAATTACATGACTATCAAGTGAGTATTTTATTTCGAATGTTACGTCAACAAATTTAACAAAAAAATTAATTGTTTTAACAATTAAACCTGAACTTTGAAATTTGTAAAATAAAAGGAGTAAAATTCTAAAATAAAAAATATAAAATTAAATTCTAATTTTTTTTTTGAAAATACAAAGCCTTATATATATATATATATATATATATATATATCATATTTTAACTTTTAGAAATTAGACAGGGTTTTATTTATTTTTGGAGTTAAGTTGCTCGCTCGAAAGTGAAGAGAAAAACTTAATGATATAAAAGATTTCTGTAACTAAGATTATAAGATTTAGTAATATTAAAACATCTTAGGAACTTATTTCCAAATAAAACATAATAACCGTTTTTGTTTTTTTTTTTGAAAAATTGATTTTTTAGTTTAATTATGCCTTTCAATTAATATCTCTATTTTTAATTTGAGTTAAATATAATATTAATATCTAAACTTGTCACTGAACTTTTTAATGACGTTTATTTTTTGATGATGTTGCAGTGCTAGCCAATCCTGCGTTGCCACATGGCATCCTATTATACCTCATTTTTCTTTTATTTTATTTTTTATTTTCTCTCATTTTCGTTTTATTTTTATTTTTGCCGGGGCTTCTTCTATATCTTTCTTCTTTCTGTCAAACCCCCTAAAATTTTCCAATGTTCATACATCGTCTCATTCCCCTTAACCTAAGTTGTTGCTTCCGTCGTTGCCGGCGGTTGGCCTATTTTTTGGCCTGAAAATGGCACTGGAGCTGAGCTAATTTGGGGTTTCCAATTAAGGTTTTCTTTCAAATTAAGGTTCATCCGAATTTGAATTTTTTAAAATCCCTAGTTTACTCCATGAAATCGAGCTTAAAAAGAACTCAATTACCGAGCAATTTGAACCCAATTTCAAATGATTGAAATTATATAAGTGTTTCCAAGAAATGGGAGTGGGTTTCTTCAACATTCAGATTCTAGTCTTAAACCGAGAATCCACTAACAAACATGTTAAGCAAGAGGCCATAAAGGGGAAATGATAAACCAAAACAACTAAATACAATGGAGAATAAACGGTGAACATAAAGGAATGATTGAATTCTGGAACATAATCAAATACAAATAAAGTGTTCATCGAATATACCCTAAAAAATAAACAAAAGTATAATAGTAAAATAGAAAAAGAAAAGAGAAAAGAATAATAACAAAAAAAGTCACAAACTAGTAGCAGTAGTAGCGGCGACGACGGAACTCCGGATCTCCATTTCGCAATCCCAACGGTGGTAAGGCGAACCATGGCACGATGTACCACATACCAGAGACCGGTGGTGATCTGACGATGTAAAAGGGTGATCGGAGAAAGAAATAGATCAAGCTTTGGCCTTTGTTTCATCAACTTTGGGTCGGATTCTTGGTAAACTAACTAACGATTTGAAGAGAGGTGGTGGAGGGGACTGTTTTTATGGTGCCCGATTGGAGCTCAGACGGCGGCGGCGGCGACGATTTCATCGAAGGGAAAAGGAAAAAAAAAAAGAAAAAGAAAGAAGGCGACTGAAGAAGAAGAATCGAAAGCTGAGAGGGGGAGAAAGTTAAAAGAATTTTTTTGAAGTGCCATGTGTCTTCATTTCAAAGTGCCATGGGTCCTACATTTAACGCGGTTAAACTTGGGTACTAATTTAGTTGATGAAAAAAATTTAAGTATCAATTTAGAATAAAAAAATTATAAGTACCAATTTGGGATACGTGAATAAGTTTGGATATTAATATTATATTTAACCCTTTTAATTTTAGAAGTAATTTTAGTTCTTTATTTAATTTTTGTCACTTTTAGTTATTAAACTTGTATTGTTTGTTGAATCACCTAAAATAGAAGAAAAAATTAATATTTGTTAACTTTGCTTACATGACATCCACATGCCAATCCATGTATATGTCACGTTAATAATTAATTAATTTTAAAAATTTTAAAATTACTTTTTTATTATTTTTATACTTTCTTGATTATTTTTAATTCTTTAAAAAATTAAACAGTTAATTAATTGCTAACATAGCAATCCATGTGCATGCCATATCAACAAAGTTAATAGATGTTAATTTTTCGTTCATTTTGGGTGATGTGACAAACAAAGCAAGTTTAAGGGTTAAAAGAGATAAAAAAAACTAATTGAATGGTTAAAATGATTTTTTTGTAAAGTTGGAGGGTCAAATAAGTCATTGTGTCATTTAAATATGTGACATTTTAATATTTAACAGTTTTATTTAATATTCATATGGAAAGCCGCTTAGTAATTAGATTTGAGTGCAATATACATGTGTGGCATGTTTGCGTAACCAATGTGATTAGTAACTAGATTTAAATCTAGTTCGATTTTAATCTTTAACGGTCGTGTGACCCATGTTTTCACTTGTTACCTAACTATTCATAAAAGTTTCAGTTTAGTCCATATTTGTTTTCTGGTTATTTTAAGAGCTATGTAAGCTCAATTAAGGTTCGGTTTTGATTGGATATTTTTGAATAATTGCAATTATATTGCATTATGGATTTGTGGATTATTTATGCCAAATTTTTGTACGGTAGTGATGTATAATATTTTTAATACTTTATAGCTCGAGTCAGGTGATCAAACCAGGTATAGAGTGTTATATTTAGTGGTATCTAAGCTACAGTTTAGCCGATTCTAGGACTAAACGTAACATGTATTGAGTCTTGAAATACATGCCACTTCATAACCTGTGATAATGTGATGACTCCTGATCAGTTGGACTTGTTTTCTTATAGATAAAAGATGTCAACTGAATCTAATCGAGCAGATTTTGACGAGGTACAAAGTAATGTTCCAGCCACTGATCAAGAGGTTGCTCAAAGTGTGCCCGAGTCTCAAGGGCTTGGGGAAGAGGCTCATGGTGCCTTTCGCCGAATGATGAGTGATATGTTTGCTAATTACATGAGAGTCAACCATGCTTTCTATAGATAAAGTTCAAAAATGTAAGGCCGAAGAGTTTTGCGATGAAGTGGGTGATGATTCAGCTAGAGCCGAGTACTGGTTAGAGCATACGCAGAAGGTTTTAGATAAGATGTTGTGTCCTCTCGATAATTGTTTGGGATGTTTGTTATTGTTATTAAAAGAAGAAGCTTTTCATTGATGGTCGACTTTATCAGCTGTGGTATCAAAAGAGAGAATTAACTAAGATTTCTTTCGAGATGAATTCTGAAAGAAATAAATCAGTAAACGTTATCTCGACAAGAAAAAGAAAGAATTTCTAGAGCTAAAGCAAGGGAATAAATCAGTTGTTGAATACGAGAGTGAGTTTGTTCAACTTAGTAAATATGCTCGTGAGATTGTTTCAATGAAGAAGAAATGTGTGTGCGCTTTGAAGACAAATTGAATGATGAGATCAAAATGCTTATGGGTGCAATAGAATCACGTGAGTTTGTAGTTTTATCTGATCGGGCTCAGAAAATGGAAGAAATTTGCAATCACAAGAAACATAATGAAATGAAAGCTTGCAACTTCAATAATTGAAATACATCCAAAGCGTTTTCTACTTCCACGCTGAAGAAAATAAAAGAATCTAGTAGCCGTTTTTTAGTACCATCAGGGTTTTCTTGTCGAGGTAGAACGAAACAGAGTAATGTGAGACCACTGACAACTTCAGTAGTCAGTGTTGGTAGTGTACAAAATGTGGATAGTCCTGAATGCAGCCATTGTGGCCGGAATCATTCTGGGGTGTATAGATTAAAAGACGGGTCATGTTTCATTTGTGAATCTCTAGATCATTATAAGAAAGATTGCCCAAATCGAGTTGATTTGAACAAAGATCATAATGTGAAACCTATTGTTACTCCTACGAAAAGCAAACGGCTACGAAATAGTGGCACAGTTGGAGTCAGTTGAAAATTGGTTGGTTTAGAAGGTATGTTTAGGTGCATACGGCCTGCCACACGGTCATGTGACATACACATGTGTAGGGCACAGGCATGTGGTTTGTTGAAATAAGGTGTAGGTTGATTTACATGGCCACAGTCTATTACACGACCTAGTGACACAGTTGTGTGACCTTGGTTTACACGGCTTTAGTTTGTTACATGGTTAGGCAACCAAACCATGTTATAGAACCACACGACTGTGTGACCCCTGTTTTTACTTTTTACCTAACTTTTTGTAATAGTTTCAGTTTAGTCCAAATTTGTTTTCGGGTTATTTTAAGTACGGGTGAGTATTCAGTCGGGCCAAGTCAAATCGAGTCAAAAAATTTCAAGTTAGTCAAGTTGACAAATCCTATTTTAGCAACCGAACTCAATTTAAATTTTTTTGAATTGAATCGAATTGAGTCAAAAAATTTTAAGTCAAGTCAAGTCGAGTCGAGTTAACGAATCCCATTATTTATACCCAATGTTGCATTTACATGGATCAATTATTTAACTAGTAGACGAAGTACAATATTATTTAACTACATAAACAATATAATGATTTTGCCTTTAAACGTAATAAGTAAACATTTATCAAAACGACGTAGTTTTGCCTTTTAACTTAATGGTTTTGAATTTTAACTTTACAAAAAGATAAACATTTATCAAAATGATGTAGTTTTGCCTTTTCTTTTTTAGATTTTCGGATAACTCGAATTGTGTAATGCATATTCGAGTTAAACCGAAAAACTTGATTTTTTATTCGAGTTGATCCGAATAACTCAATTAACTCAAATAACTCGAACTATTTAATTCAAAATTTAAATTTTTTATTGAGTTTTTCAAATCGAATTGGATTTTGCTCACCCCTAATTTTAAGATCTATGTAAGCTCGATTGAAGTTCAGTTTCTATTGAATATTGTTGAATAATTTTGCATTATGGATTTGTGGATTATTTATTTCGAATTTTTGTATGATAGTGATGTTTAAATGTAACACCCTTAACTCGTATTCGTCGCTGGAATAAGGTTACAGAGCATTACTGAACTTATTTCTTTAACAATTATACAATTCGAATACAATTCCCATTCCAATTAAAAACCATTCAAATACATTCATATAGTCCCTAATATAAGCCTTCGAGGCTCCAAATAGACATTAAAAGAGGTTCAGGACTAAATCAAATACTTAATAAATTTTTAGAAAAACATAGAAAATTTTCAAAGTGTAGGGGACACACACCCGTGTGGACAAGTCGTGTGTCTTACACGGCCAAGAGACACGCCCGTGTCACAGGCCGTGTGGACATTCGAAATGGAATCACATGGATGTGTCTTAGCGCGTGTTTGACTCGTGTAACTCTCTGACTTGGGTCACATAGCCAAACACACTCCCATGTGACTAGCCCGTGTACCCTTCAAAATGGCCTCACACGCCCTTGTGCCAGGCCGTGTGCTAGGTCGTGTGAAAACTAGAAGGTATACTGACTTGTGCCACAGGGCCAGGCGACACTCCCGTGGGCTAGGCTGTGTGAAGCTACTCACTTGGTTTTTAAATAAGTACTAGGGGTATCACACATGGCTGAGACACACACTTGTGTCTCTGCCCGTGTGGACAAACATAGGCTATTTTCCAAGCCATTTTTTCACCCAAATTTGTATCAACCTAAACACAAAAAATAACATATGACCATATCATCAATTGGCATTCAAACCAATCTCAACCAAGTCCAAATCATGCAATACCAATACCAACAACTCTAATGCTCATAAACATCACAATTTACCATTTCAAAACATACCAATATCACTCTCAAGGATTCACCTAAATGGTCAATTTCATATATGCATTATCTTGCCTAATACTTAGCATGCTAATACATTCTCAATTTCAATCTTTTGTTACCAAATTACCAATTCACAATAAGGCATTCACACAGCAATTATAAACCACATATAAAAGGGCCATTTATACATATTTACATATCAAAACATATGACTACTTACAAGCCAATTCAAATGGCCAAAATTCATCAAGACATAAAGGCCACATTAGCCAAAAGACCTATACATGCCATATAACTACATTACTCAAAGTTCAAAAGTACCAAAACAACTGCTGGATAGTGTGATGAGATCTCCGACAACTTCCAATTCGAGCAAGCTTTGAAATCACTATAAAACACGGAAAAGTTAAGAGAGTAAGCTATTAAGCTTAGTAAGCTCATATGGCTATTAAGTACAACTTACCATTTAGTCATAATTTAAGTATTAAATGTGGCATAATGCAACTCAATTTAATCCACAAACCTAACACATATTCATCCATAAGGTTAGACACAAAATTCACAAAATTCATAGATTCAATGCTTATATGATTCACATACATACCTGTAATGATACGTATCAATCTCTTATTTTTTTTCTTACCATCAATATACCCGTTGAACCATTTGGAATACTATCAGATACTCAGGAATCTCGCACACTAAGTGTCAATACATGATCGAAACCATCTCTATCTCATATCTTGTATAAATGCTCACTCTCGAGCTATTACTGGATTTGCTCACACAAGCTAACGGTCAAGACGTAACTACATAGTGCTGCTCACACAAGCTGAAGAGTAATCGCAACACATGCCAGAAAACTCAGACACCGATAGAATGTACATGACCAACACCCAAAACACGGTAACCCTTAAGACATGTCATTTGTATCCTATCTATTCCCAAGGTTCAATCGGGATTTATACATTGTCGATAACTCGTTGAGAATTTTCGTGGTGTTGTATCATCTCAATTATAACAATTAAGCATTCAAACACATATAATTTAATGCTTAAACATACGAACTTACAATACGAAAAAAATCGAGCGATCAATCCACTACTTTGTTTTTCCCCCGATCTAATTTCGAACGTAGCTTTTCTTAATCTATATATAATCAAATTTAACCACTTTAATACTTATTCTATTCAATTTAATCCAATTTCATGTTATAGAAAAATTACTATTTTGCCCCTAAATATATGATTTCTTTACAATTTAGTCTCTAGGCTCGTAAAATGAAATTTGTTCAATTTTATCCCTACCCAAGCCTAGCTAAATATTAAACATGCTTATAGCAGCCCATATATTTCACATATTCATACTTTTACCACACAATTTATCACATTTCTCAATTTAATCCTTAGTTTGCAATTTCATTCAAAATCACTTAACAAATGTTGTTTATCTGACAACAACAATTCATTTTCTACCATTAAAATTCAAAACACATACACATTCAAAAATGGTGAAACCCTAATACTTTAACAGTTTCACAAATTAGTCCCTGGGCTAGCTAGATTAAGTTATGACGACTCCAAAAACATAGAAATCATTAAAAATGAGATGAAAAATACTTACATGGATGAGAATAAAGATTGGTCGAATGTTTGAAGCTTTGTTAATGGATACCTTAGTGAATTTTGGAAATGGAGAAAGAAAAGAAAGATGATATCTTTCTTTTTCCTTGATTTAATTTATGTTCTTTTATTCATTTACCAAATTAACCTTATTTATTAACTTAAAATTTTACATTTATGTTGTCCATCTTTGTCCACTAAATATAATAATGGTCTAATTACCATTTAAGGCCACTCACATTCCAATTTCATAACAATTTGACCCCTTTTACTTAAAGAACACAAATTTTACACCTTATGCAATTTAGTCCTTTTTTATCAAATTAAGCATGCAAATGATAAAATTTCTTAAAAAAATTTTATACAACAATGCTAACATGCTGTAGACATCAAAATAATAATAAAATAATTATTTCAACTTCAGATTTGTGGTCCCGAAACCATTGTTCTGATTTTACTGAAAACAGGATATTACATTAATAGTTGTAATACCTTATAGCTCGAGTCAGGTGACGGATCAGGCATAGGGTGTTACAAGTGCAATCCCAAAGCAATCTCCACTCACAACTGTCTTCACAATAGAATAGAAAAGTTTGAATACACGAACATGAAAAGAAAATTAAAATTTGAATAGTAGAACTGTCTTTTTAGGTTTGTTTACAATTTCGGTGACCCTAAGGTTGCTTATATAGGCAACGATCTACTTGGTGACCACTCAGCCCAACATGCATTTAGATACCAATGAATAAAATATTTTGCTAAAAGCTAGGGTCCAAATAAGGAAATTTCCCAAATGTTTCGTCTAAGGAATCGACCATATTCTAGACTGCCATCATTGCATCGTCGTGACATGGGAATGCTCCTCGTCACGACGTCGCCACTATGAATTACCTCCCCTACTTGTCACGTCAGCGTGATGAGAGAAAGCTCATCGTCATGATGTCAAATGTGTCCCGGGCCTTTGATAGCTTTGTTGGATTATCAGGCTCCTTATCTCACGGCCCAATCATCCTTCCTTGTATTCTTGGACCTAGATTAGCATCCTACACACTTAAATAATTCATTAGTCACTCATGAGGCCCGATTCAGCCTTACGAGTCATCAGAATAGCAGAAAATGCGTAAAACACTAATTTTTATTAACTTTTAGTTCCTAACCTACTAATACCAAAAATGTAATATTTAGTTATAAAAGTACTAGAAAACAAACTCGTTAAATACGTAAATGACTTAAAATAAATACTACATTTGACGTTAGGTCATAATAATGTGACCTTTGACAAATGATGTCGCTGTTGATCGATGTTGAGTGGCTAGAATGAATCTGGACATATGGATGTACAAATTCTTTTAAATCTGGACAATCATTTTGAATGTGGTTTAATATTATATAAAATATTGAAAAATTATAAAAATTTTAAATTAAAAAAATAAAAAAAAGCAAGTCCATAATGAACATGTAACACCCTTAACCCGTATTTATCGTCGAATTAGGGTTACAAGGTATTACCGAACATAGCACAATTCAGAACAGTCATTTATTACCAATCCAGCTTCGTAATTTTAAACTAATCAAAATACTTATCTTAACCACTTTTGAACTTAAATCTACTATATTACTTTCATTGACATATTTAAAATTATTTAGATATAAATATATATATATCATTACACATCATATACCAAACATATAATAAAAATTTATCAAAAGCTAATTATCACACATCACATTTTATAATCTAAGCATGTTCACATATTAAAATCAATTATCAACCAAAAATGTAATTTTTTGGTTATCATACATTATGGCCGAATATATTAATAGTTAATAACAAACATGATACGCATTTACATCCAAACAAAATGAACCATAACTTAATTTAGGTATCACTCCTTTATGCGACATTGTTTTCATTTAAACTAACATAATTTATATCTAAACTTACTTCTTTCCTAATCACCAAAACTATGCGCATATGACCTTAATATTTTAAGCCATTTTAAGCACAAATAACAACTACAAATACACATAGTTCACATGCCAATTTATATGCTTTAATATATGCCAAAATTTCATTCACACAATCAAGCTGAATTGTTTCTTATTCGGTCATTCTATATAACATTCAATACATAAAATATATATTTAGATAAATATACTATAAACCAAATATCATGCTCATCTTTATAGTTCCAACGCCATATTCATATATACAAATACACTTACATTATCAAAGAAACTAAACCTCAAACATTAATAAACCACATCAACTTCAAATCATCGATATGCCATTATGAACCAATTACTAAACTAACCACAAATACAATTTGAACCTTATACCAAACTTATTTATTTCATTTTTGTTTTATAACATTCAAAACATATACATTCATGCCTTTATAAACCGACCCTAAATAATCAAACAGCGTAGCCGAACATACAACACAACCAAACCACATATTTAGCTATTTTAAATTCATCACATATCCGAATACACAAGCACAATATAACCAATTTTGTAGCAACCCATAAGGCCGAACATGCATAAATTATTACATATCATATAACCTAACTTAATGAACATTCCATCAATAATATACTTAGCATTTCACTTATATTTTCAAATCCACACCTCAAGACTTATACCTATCATGAACCATGACTTAATTCAAGCACTCATTAACAATGCATATCAACCAAGTTACACATAAACTCACCTAGACCGAGATCATACACACAAACATAAACATAGCAACCATGTTTTACATATAATAAGCCAAGGCCAAATTGCTAAAACCAAACACATAAAGCACTTAACCAAAAACACATAAAACCGAACTTAAACATAGTGATCAAGCCATTTTCGCATGGCTATATATATACATTTTCCAAAATCAAACATTCCATCTATGCTATACATGCCATAAGCTCAAATTCAACTTAGTAAAATACCGAAAAACTATAGATAGTGTGATTGGCTTTGCTAACAATCCCCGAGCTCGTAACATAACTCTAAAATCTATAAAACAGAGGTAACAAGAACACACACAGAGAGTAAGCTATTTAAGCTTAGTAAGTCATAAGCAAAAACATATATATTAACACTTGTATAATAACATTAGATTAACAAGGCCGAATATATATATCCTCAAATACAAAGTTATCATTTTAATTATGCATACATATATCATATGGATAAATGCATAATTACACATGAACATATATATGAATCGCACTACTAATATCACATATACCTCATTTGGCCGAATATACATGAACACATATGTATACACATAATTCACATTTATAACTTATACAATTATGAAATCAATTTAACATCCAACTTACCTTATTTTCACAACTTAGGATAAGCACATACCTGGATCTTTTTATTCGATTTCACATTCGGTCTTTACTTAATATTGCCCATTGAAACGTTCGGAATTAAAAAGGATACGCGGATAGTCGGAAGCTTGTACAATGCCAACGTCCCAGACGTGGTCTTACATGTAATCACATATCGATGCCACTGTCCCAGACAGGGTCTTACACGGATCAAATACGATGCCAATGTCCCAGACATGGTCTTACACGTAAACACAAGTCGATGCCAACGTCCCAGACGTGGTCTTACACGATAACAAATATCGAAAATCCTATGTCATGACATATGTATCCTAACTATTCCTAGTGTTCAAACGGGGCTTTCGGACATCGAATCTCGATCGAATCAAACTCAGAACATAGTCAATTCTCAATATCACATTCGGATAAGGCATAATTTTAATCAAATAATTCAAGTTATCACATAGAAATATATATTCATAAATATAACAACATTTAAATGCTTATTGACTTACCTCGGACGTCGACGATCGGTAAAATCGACTAATCGACTACTTTCGTTTTTCCTAGTTCCAAATCGATTTCTTTGGTTCTTGATCTAAACATATTCAAATTAAGCTTATTTAAACATCATTTTATTCAATTTAGTCTAAAAACACATAAATGGAAAATTACCATTTTGCCCCTAACATTTCACACTTTTTACAATTTAGTCCCTATTGCACAAAACACAAAATACACAAAATTTCACATTACCCATGCTTGGCCGAATATTACCCATGTTCATACAAGTCCATACATTTCATTTATTTCACATTTTAGTCCCTCAAAAATTTATTTTTCAATTTAGTCCAAATTACTCAAATTTATCAAAAATTCAAAGACAAAACATGTTAATCCTTCACATATCTTTCATATTTCATCATCAAACAAAAAAATATCACAAGCTACAATCAATGGCAAAACTCAAAATATTCATCAAATTCAAAAATTAAGACATGGACTTTGTATTACTCGAAGCAACGATCTCAAAAACGTAAAAATTATCAAAAACCGAGCTAGATACATACCTTAATCAAATCCCACAATGGCCGAATGCCCTAAATCTTTTCTCTTTTCTTTTTGTTTTGTTATTCGGTCATGAAAAATAGAAATAAAACTATGGCTTTTGTTTTTATGTTAAGTTTATTATAATATAACATTATATTATATTAATATAAATTTTAATTTATAAAATTTAACCTATAAAAGCCGTCCACTACATAATAAAAATAGCCTAATTGCAACATAAATCCTTCATATTAAAAAGAAAACAACAATTAGGCACTTTCACAACTAACCATCAAATTTTCATTTTATACGATTAAGCCCTTTTATTTAATCGGACACTCAAATAGCGAAATTAAAACACAAAAATTTAACACAAGCAAATCCACACATAATAAACACTGAAAATAATTTTAAAATATTTTTCGGACTCGAATTTATGGTCCCGAAACTACTATTCTGATTAGGGTCAAAATCGAGTTGTTACAGAACATAGAAAAATGGATGTCTACTAGCTTTAATGTCCCAAGCTTTGATATAACACTATTTAAGATAACTTTTTATTAACTAAATCATTCTGTGATCAAACATTTTCAATGCATTTTCAAAGATTCACAAAGTACTCAAAAACATATTTCAAATGTGGTTTAACTTATGCAAATGTTTTTTAGTCAATACCAAAATGTTCCAAATTGTTTTAAATGTTTTTAAAGCATTTTGGTAGTTTTGTATAGATATTAAGAGTCTAGATTTTGATACGCCCCTTAGATGTTCAATATATCCTTTAGTTGTGCTGATTCATCTTTAAATGTGCCGATACATAAGTTGCAGTGACACTTTTTCAATTCAAATTAATACTTCTAATGACTGTAAACTTGTACAATTAAAATTAATTAATATATATTAAAGTTCGTTATGTATATATATTTTGATTTTACAAAATCTAAACACATAATTACATTTCTTAATTAATAATTATATTGATTAAGTACTAAATATTCTCATATGTTAATTATATAACTGTTGTATACTATTTATGAATTATAATGTTCTTTTCTATTAATTTTTTATACAATATTAGAGATCGGAATGAGAATAATATTTAAGGTTGACAACAAGATCTTTCCTAACTAAATACCCATTAATACATATTTGTCTTTATTAGAGGCGTTAATGGGTCGGACCGAGACTTGATTTCAAAAAATTTCAAGCTCGAGCCTATTTTTGGCTCGACCCGTCCAAAATTTCCATTTTACTATTTGAAAATTAATAAAATATTAATATATTTTTTAATTAATATTTTATACTTGAATTTATTTTTTATTATTTAAATTGAATTTGGGCCGGCCGATGTGCAAAAACACTTATCCAAACCTAACCCAAATCGAGTCGAGCGGACTATCTAACCCATGAATAAACCTAGTCATTACCATATATATATGATAAAATTAGTCGATATTGTATGATTTGTATATGATATACTTGTGAATAATTGCATTTTATTGTATTTTTACAATTTGAGATTCATTTTCGCTAACTAGACTTATATATACATTATTATTTGTCATTTCCATATATAAATACAATATTATATGATTCGTAAAATATATGATGATTTTTAATTACATATGACGTTTTTATAATTAAATAAAGCACAATTGAATTCTCTAGATCATGACATTACAACTTTGATATCTTCCATATACTAAATTTATTAGTTAATAATGAACATTAAATTTTAACATATTTTCGCTCCCTTCATCTCTCGGCATAGCATAAAATTGGTGTTTGGGTAAGCAATACATAAGAAACCCTTCGATTTGCAAGGCATGGCCATAAAAGAAAGTGAAGCTTGCCACTCAGTAAGGAAGGTCACCTTCTAGAAAAGAAAGAATGGGTTTAATGAAGAAAGAATGCCCTTTGTGGGGTCAATGCTTGTGATATTATGTACAGTTTTTATGCATGTTTATTATATCGCTTTTCCCCATAATTTTAGTTTGTTTAATAGCAAAATCAAGTCATTTTAGTAATAATTCATGTTTTTACAGTGTAAGTAGTTAATTTATGTTTTTCAGTAGTTTTTATAGTATTTGATAACTGAAAAAGGTTATGTGGTTATGTAGGATGAATCGAGAGCTAAATATGCAACTTCGAGCTAAACTTGTTGCCAATGACACAACCACGAAGTATAGAAGTTGCGACACCAAAAACATACACGAAAGTAGCCTTGGGATTGAAACTAATGTGAATGTCGCGACATTGAAGACAGATGCGAGGAAGGGCGGCAAACAAAGTCGATGTCGTAACGAGCAAGGTACTCCATGTTGCGATGTCGCGATGATGCTTCAAGCACGACAACTACGATTTAAAGGGGCAGCTCGGGGTCTTTTTCGGATTTAAAGCCCTAATTGTTGTATTAAGTAGAAGGGCATCTTAGTCATTCGATTTTAGCCTATATAAGTAACATTATAACTAAGATTAGGGAGTTCTTTGGACGACTTTTCATATTTTTCCATTATTTAGTTTTAGTTTCTACTTAGTTTAGGTTTTTCTGTTTGCTTAATTAGAAATCTTCTGTTCTAAAGTTGAGACGTTGCGAGCAGAGATTGTTCCGAATGTGTGTTTTTACATAAATATATCAATGAGCATTCTCTTTCTTATTCTTTTTATTTATATCTCAATTTCATTAATTTAGTTAATTGAATGTTTGTATAAATGTTAGAAACCTTGTGTTTTTATAAATATCTCGCATGAATGGATTGTTTAACTGATTGATCAATTATGTAAATAGTTATTCAAAATTGCGTATTTATTTGAGTTTGATAAATAAATTAGAATATTAGGATTGACAATCCTAGTAGAACATCTAGATAGGTGAAACCGAAAAGGTATCTTGTTGAGTACATATTTAGTGAATTTGTGCTAAGCGGTGAGACCGAAATGGTACCCGTTTGCCTAGGTGAGACTGAAAGGGTATCTTAGGTAGTAACTCTTAACGAGGATGTGACAGATGGGGTATTGTTAGTTAAAGGGTGGAAAATAACTCAATTAAGGGTAATAATTTGCTTAATTAATAATTAGTAATTTAATCAATTCTAGGCCAAATAGCTCGTATCGTTGAAACTAGGAATAGAGAGTTCCAATTGGTTAATCTAGGTTAGTTTAATTTAGTTAGTTTAATTGTCATCTTAATTTAGAATTTGCACTACTGATTCATAACTCGACTAGACTAGTAATTGTTTTCGAATAATTGATTTAGTAATAGTATTCACCAACCTAGTAATCCCTTGGGTATGATTCTCGAAATACTTATGTGTTTTGTTGTAAACAAAATTGTATATTACAATATGACATATTCGCTTGAAGATAACGCACTCTAATTCCATATCTAATTGCATTTTTTTAAGCCTCGGTGCACGCACGTTGCGGCGCGGTCAAGTTGTTGGCACCGTTTTCGGGGACTTTGACAGTGTAAACTTGTTATTAAATTAGTTGTTTAGTAAAATAATATTAGTTGAAAGATGAACGTGCTAGATAGTGCTCTAATTATCTTACATAATTATTTTTATATTTTCACTATTATTACTATTTTGTTTTTTGTTTTTACCTTGTTTACAATATAACTTAATCATGGATTATGGTGAATATAGGTGGTGTGATGATTATAGGAAGAAAGATCAAGTTAGTCGAACAGAGCCTTGACGAAATAGTGGAGTTATGACGAAGGATATGAGGAGGACTCGTCATCCGATGCTTATATGAGTGCATTGAAGGATGATCTAGCTGAGTGTAGGATGATGTTGTCATTTGTTAAAAGCCACATGTCCCATATGGTGGCCCAACTAAACCAGTTGTCCATCCTAGAAGACATAGCAACTCAAATGAATGAATTTTATAAAAAAAAAAATCCGAAGTAAATACTCTAACAGAAGAGGTTGTGCATGATGTTACTGACTCTAATGATGAGGACCATTGTATTGTCGTTAACCAAGTTGAGTTAAACTTTAAAGTTCAACAAGTGATTAGAATCAGAGACCATGATGATGATTTGAACATGGAAGAAGGAGTCTCCAATCCAATTTACATAGGAGTAGGAGTAGATGTAGAACTAACTGGTGACAATGAGCTTAAATAGTGTCTAATTGAATGTGTAATAGAGCCTATACACTTTTTGGCCATAGTAGGGGAGGTGCCAACCGAAAGAGTCAATGAGTTCTTTTGTTCTCATTCGATGATGGAGGCAAAGCTCGAGCAACCAGAGCCACACACGATATTGGGGTGAGGATGTGCGAAGTAATAATATCTTGAAAGCTAGTATGGAGTTGGCTCAAATTTAGCATCAAGTGGCTCGTAATGTGGATGTCGTGTCGGTCCAAGATAAGGCACTATTGGTGGAATCAATCGAAGATGCTGGTTCAAATTAATTGATGGAAGAATAAAGGAAGGATCAAAGTGTCGAGGACCGGCTGAAAGTTCTTCTATGATGGCAATACGGGTCATTCCCGTTTTTAAAGGACTTCTATGATTTTCTTTACCTTTTTTTTAATTTTTGTTTTTTAATTTTTCTTGTTTGTTTATTTTATTTTTATGTTAATCCTAATTATTTTTAATTTTTTTCATAGCAAGTGTTTATATAGTAGGGTGATGGAATTGAAAAATTGAAGATGCCAAAAACTAGGCTCAATGTCGCGACTTTGCAACTCGATGTCACGACAATCAATTCAATATGCTACATCGCGACGAGGTAAGGTTTGGCGTCGTGACAAGCTATCTCGGTGTAACGACTATATCATATGGTGTCACGACGAACACTGAAGTGCTAGGTTTTGTATGAAACTATTTATTTTAATGTTTTGTTATCCATTGTCAACACTTCTTTTTTCCTATTTTTGTTGTTTTACTTTTACATTATGTTTCATGTTATTTGGTCGTAGTTTTTCTTTTTTTGTTACATACTTTTCTGCATGCTTGGAGCACATGGGATCCCGATGATAGTTGACAACAAGGATGCGACCTTTTCTAGGGAAGTTTCCTTATTTACACTTCATGTTTTTACATTGAGGACAATGTATGCTCTAAAGTAGGGGGCAATTACATAGGGTTATATTTGTGTCTTTTCTTTCACTACAGCAAAACATGGCTTTAGCGGCGTTTCTAGTGGTGTTTGGACAAAAAACGCCGCAAAGATTATACATTAGCGGCGTTTTCAAAAAATTGAGCAATAGCGGCATTTTTGTACAAACGCCGCTAATAAATTTAGCAATAGCGGCATTTTTGTACAAACGCCGCTAATAAACTGAGCAATAGCGGCATTTTCATATAAACGCCGCTAATAAGCTGAGCAATAGCGGCGGTTTTGTACAAACGCTGCTAATAAACTAAGCAATAGCGGCGTTTTTTGTACAAACGCCGCTAAAAGTTGAGTAGCCATTTTTGTGTAGGGACTCGTTTCGATTTGATCCGATTTAATTTTCATATTTTTTTCTTATTCTTGCTTTGAATTATATTTTATTTTGATACATTCACTTATTATAAGCAATGAGAATGTTTCATTTTAGTTACTTAATTATGAAAAGTTACAAATTTCTAACTAAACAATTTAGAAGTTTTTATTTAAGTTACAAATTAAGCTATTAAAATTGATTTAGGGTTTAATGTTTAGTATGTTAATTTTATGGTTTATGGTTTGTTATTTTGGGATATGGGTTTAGTGTTTTAGAGTTTGTTATTTGGGATTTATTGTTTAGGGATTAAGATCTTAGTGTTTAACAATATTATAAGGTTAAGGGTTTAGGGGTTTAGGGGTTAAGTGTTAAGTGCTTATGTGTTAGGGGTTACAGTTTAGGGTTTATAATTTAATGTTTAGGGTTTAGGGTCTAGAGTTTAGGATTTTGCATATATGACCCAAAATCCCTCAAATCAGTTTTCCCTAATTTAAATCCCCAAAATTCCTAGAATCCTATAACCCCGAAGCTGTTGGATCCAACCATCGTTTACCAGTCCATCCTTTTATTGTGAAACTATCTTCCCATAACCCTAAATGGTATATGTATCCATTACCCCAATGTTTATTTCTTTAAAATAGGTTCAAATTTTTATCCTTAATTTATATATTAAATAATTTATTATATAATTGTAAAATAGATAATATGAATTTTAATATTAAAATTACCATTATATAGTTTGCGGTTTGGGGTTATGTGTTAGAGATTAGGGTTTGAAGTTTGGATTTGGGGTTATTACGGGGGTTTGGGGTTAAGTTTTTAATTTATATATTAAATAATTCATTATATAATCGTAAAATAGATATTATGAAATTTTTATATAAAATTATCATTATAGTTTTAAACCTTTTTATTTCATATTTTGAAATTTTCTACTTTTTGTTTTCTTACATAAAAAATTATATAAAAATTATGTCATGTATCTAATTCTTTTAAATATTACTCAAAGTTTCAAAAATTATTTATTTAAAACTGATATGAATTATATAATAATTAAATATAAAATTGTGATAAAAGTCAAGCACTCTTTCATCCTCTTCTTATTATTTAACTAGTTTAATTATATTAACTAAAATGTAATTTTTTAATTTAATATTTAAATTATTTAGAAAAAATTAATAACACATAGAAAAATTTGAAACAAATTATAACATAGAAAAATATATGTTAAAAATGAAAAAAATAAAATACTATTATTTAAAATAATTTTAAAGATTTATGGGTATATGTGATATATTTTAAATTTATATATATTTAAAATAATTTTAAGGTTTTAAGTTTTAATGGTTTAAGGTTGATGGTTTAGATTAATTAGTGTTAATAATATTAAGGTATTGGATTAATTAATAATAGTATAAAAATATATAGAATAAGTGATATTAAAAATTACCGGCGTTTTTTACAAAAATGCCACAAAATCTATCAATAGATTCAAAGACGGCGTCGTTTGATACTTTTTTGTATGAATTAGTGGCGTTTTTGAATAAAACGCCACAAAAATATATCATTACAATGCAAGACGTCGTCGTTTAAAGCTTATTGTTAGTGGCGCTTCCGGTAAAACGCCACAAATATTTGTCAAGTATTAGTGGCACTAGTCCTGAAAACGCCGCAAATATATATGGACATTAAGCTTCACGACGTCATTTTATCAACAATATAATATGCAGTAAGGTGGACGACGTCGTTTTCTCAACAATTAGTGGCGTTAGTGTCTAAACGCCGCAAAAACAAAATTGACTTTGAGCAAAACATCATCATTTTGCTGTGCTCGATTTTATCCCCCCTCCCATCCCCGAAATCCCTAAGTGTTTTCTCCTAAAAGTTTTATCCTAAAAGTTTGTTCCCCTATTTTTTCTATTTCCCGAAATCCCTAAGTTCTTCATCCCTTTTTGCATTCCCCCCCAATCCCTAATTTCTTCTTCGATTCTGGTGCGAAATACTTCCCCAAATTGATTACTTTCCCCATCAGGTATTTATTTCTTGTTTTTTAGCAATTTGATTACTTCCCCAAAATTTTATTTATTTGATTCTGGGCATGGGTTTTTATTCCAGTTTTGGTTGAGTTGATACATGGTCTTCCATCTGCTGTTTTTCATTTTGAACACTCATACAAGTTAAGGAAATTCGGTTTTGTATTGGAATATATATATATATATATATATATATATATAAGTTAACAACTGTTTCTTCTTCATAATCTCTAATTTTTTTTCTCAAGATAGGCATTAGGCAAGCAGCTAACAGAGCTGTGAACCCTTTTAATCTTTTTAATTATTTTCTGAGAAGAATGGGAAAGAGACCTCTTTAAGTTCTTTGAGATCTGGGCATTGCATTCTCAGGTACTTTTTGCTTCATGGACCCCGATCTTAAAAGATGCATTTTTAACTTCCTTTTGTTTGAATTTTTGTTGCTTGCTATCATTAATTGTGCCACCAAATCTGGGATGTTCCCCAATTTATTAAATACACTGGGACATATTAGAGTTTTGCCTCTTTAGTTGAATTGAAGATAGACAAGTTAAAACTCCTTCAGATTCTGCTAATAGATAGATCATGGATCCTTTTTCTTTCTGAACAAAACTTTTATTCCTTCCATAAAGGTTCTTCTTTGTTTAAAACTCAAATTTTATTCCTAATATCTACTGTTTTATCATGATGTCACTGACCCACAGGTTGATGTTAAATTCTTTACCTATATGATCAACCCTTTAGTTTCCACTGTATGTAATATATTGTTTTCTAATACAACAGGATGAAAGTTGCCTATTTTATCAAGTATTGTTTCATTAATAAATCTAGTTACTTTCTTGAGGCTCTCTGTTTTTGGTAAATAAACTCCATTGTAGCAGTTGCCTTCTTTGTTTTTAAAAATTTCATTTCCTCCTTTTGAAAAAAAAATCATTTCCTTCCTTTTTGGATCATTTAAAATGTTCTTGCATGGTTTTGATGATGACAACAAGTCATCAGTTTTGATAGCAGAGTCTATTATTGAAGAGGTTTTTGTAGGTTAAGTAGCAAAATAATTTCTCTTGGAAGAGCATTTCATAATTAAATTTCTTATAACATTATCCATTAGTGGCCAGGAACTTAATCATATGTCAATTTAGCAAAAATGACTTAAAGAATATCCTAATATATTTAAGAGGTTTTAAGTATATCTTTTTGTTAGTTTTGCCTATGAAAGGAGATAAATTATTTCCTTTCTTTCTTTATTTAAATAATAAATATTTTCTTAACCCTAAATGGCTTTATTTTTTATTATTGCATTTTGTTCTCTCACCGATATTTCAAGTTTGAATTATCATTGAATATATCTTGATTATTCTCTAATTATAATTACAACCATTATTTCATAACCCTTTTCGTATCTAGTCTATCTTTCTCGTGGTTGCAAGCTTCCATTGCTATAATTCTGCGCAAGCAATAAGCAAGTGTTAAATTTTTTTAACATTTACTTGTGAAAAAGGTATTACCCAATTAGGCAAATATTCATTTTGAGCATATTTATTTAATTAATATGAATTTTCTTTCACTACAAAGCATAATCATATTTATTCAAACTAAAATTTAGTGCTTGATTAAGTTAATTTTAAGCATTTAAATGCAAAATTAAATTATTATTCAATTTGTAATTTTGAATAATACGCATATGTGACAAATTATTAGTGTGATGATGACAACTGTTAAACTATGTCATATTAAATTATATTTTAAATCGTAACTTTATATTATTTTAGTATATTTTAATTGAGATCTACTATTAATGTTTTAATGATTTGATGTTAGATTTAATAATAAAGTTGTATTCATTGTACATATTAAATTTTAAATTTATTTGATATTTGTATATCAATTTAAGATGTTGTTTTTTCGATATATATTTAGCTTTTACAATTTGTTTTATTGTTTTGACTTTGTTTTATTATAGTAAAGTGTGTCCCCCCATTTGTAGGTTCCATGCTTCTGGTCTTGAGGTTCAAAAAGCTCTTATTTGATATTTGTAGATAAAATTCCAGCAGATATCAGCACTTATACTTCCATTGGTAAAAATTTAACTTAAATTAATGTTGTTTTATATTATTTTTATTTTCTGTTTTTTTTTTAAAGTATTAGTGAGTTAATGTCGTTTGTATTTTCATTATGACCTCATTTCTTGGTGAGAGTGGAGTAGACCGACTTCTTGAAATTATTAAGGTATGTTTTAGTTTAAAATTCTGATCAGTAAGAGTTATATCATGATGAATTTGTCCAAATTGCTGTTTATTATCCTGCTTGGTTGGTATATATGCTGTTTATTATATTGCTATCCAAAAAAAATAGATTCAAATTATATAGGCTGGAAACCTAACGGGTTGCCTTATATATCATTGTAAGATATAATGGATCCTCCTCAGGTGTAACAATGCTACGTATGATGAATCTTACATAATTTCTGTCTAAATTGCTGTCCAAATTGCTATTTATTATATTGCTTCAACTGGTATATAGTCTGTTTTTTATATTGCTGTTTATTATACTGTCCAACTTTCTGATTTGATTTTTGTTAAACTTGTTGGAATGAATGGTAAATTGGAACGTACAAGTTGGAGTACAAATGCATAACTTAAATTTGATTTTTGTTAAACATTTCTGTTTATCCATGGCGTTAGTGGAGAAATATTAAGGACAAGTTTATATTAGATTGTCTTAACTACACTGGGATTTTAAGTTGTGAGCAACACCAACAAAAACCCAACAACAAGTGCTTGATCAATAAAAAAGGGATTATATTATTAGCCAATTTACTGCTGCAAAAGGTAATGCATAAATTTTAATAACTTTATGAGGAGGCCTTATATATTTGTATAGCATTGTTACTTGAAATTTTATTAAAAAATCATAAAACTTTTGTTGAAGAATAGAAATGTGTTGAATTAACTTTCTGAGGAGGCCTTTAGATTTACCTTATTATTAATGTGCTGAATTAATTGTTGCTCAGCCATGCATAGTTGATATTATATAATAGGATTATATAATAGGAGAGAAACAGAGTATAAGAATTTTCTTAGCTTTGATTACAGACTACATAGTTGATATTATATGTTAGAAAAAAAACTAGTAAATTTTGACGATTTTAATTATATATTTTAGGTAAAATTCCATCGGTGATTGGAAACCTTATTTCCCTCCTACGGATTGAATTTGGTGGTAATAACTTAACAGGTATAAAATCATTATTATTCTTATTTATATTCATTTTGCTGATTTATATTCATTTTCCCTTTAAATTACTTAACAAATACTATTTTTTTTTTACTGCAGCCTCTGTTTCTTGGTGAGAGTTGAGTAGACCAGCTTCTTTAAGGTACGTTTTAGTTCAAAATTCTGATCAATAACATTTATATTATGATGATTTTGGAAAAATTGCTGTCCAAATTACTGTTTTGGTTTAATGTTTAATATTTTTGGCTTGAAAAATTATCTTTACCCGTTCTGGATAACAAAGGTTGAGTATCAATATATTACCAAATATAGCCTAATATTAAGTTTGAGTACCAATAATAATCCAAGCACCTAGTGTAGCAAGATGTCAACTAAAGAGCAAGCTTTTGACACCTGCTACTTGTAGAGAAATTAATCAATAACTAAGGTTAAGGCCAACTAGGGGTACAAATAAGCAGAACAGTAAAAATAAACTTTTAGGTTCGACATTTTTAAGGAGTTAAAATATAATTTTTTTTGTTAGTTTATATTTTTTTTAGTTTTTAAAATGATTAAATTATAATTTTGTTATGAATTAATTTATAAATTTCTAAATTTTAGGGGGTTAAAATAAACTTTTTTTCAATTTTGGGGGGCTAGGCCCCTATCTATCCCCTCCCTTCGTCCCTATAATGGATTGCCCAACTAATCTTGTTGAACAAATAAATAAGTTTGAGAAAGTACTTTTAGAAATCAGTTTTGAAAGTCAGAAGTTGAAAAAGTTGTTTTGTGTTTTGTGAAAATTTCTTGGGTAATTTACCAAAAAAAGTCCAAAAATTTAAAAAATTACGAAAATGGGCCATTTTGTTGAAAATTTACGGAAAGGGCCATTTCCCCTAAAAACGCATCCACGTCGTAGCTTTTTTGGGGATAAAGGGCTAAGCAGCGCAAGAAAAGCCCACGAGGCGCGTCAGTGGCGCTTTTTTAGCCGCTTAGCCATCATATTTTTTGACCGTTGGCTCCCAACAGTCAAAAAAAAGTATAAAACCCCTCCACCCTTTATTTTTTTCACATTTCAATCCTTTCTCAATATTCTCTCAATTTTCTCTCAATTTTCTCTCAAATTTCTCTCAAGGTCCTTGAAATTTACGCTCAAATTTCAAAAATAGTCCTTTATTATTTACGAAAAAGCCCTTTATAATTTTTTTAATATATTTTTCAGAAAATTTTAAATTTTTTTATCGGATTACAATGGCCGGGGAATTACTTCGCCTAGACAACAAGCACATCTCTGTCGAGCAAATGCAAATGGTAAGATTTAATTTTAATTTTTCAATATTATTTAATTTTTTCAATTATGTAATTTTAATTAATTGTTAATTTTATAATTTTTAAATAGTCATAGATCGGTGTTGGAATGTTATATTCAGAACATGCATGGTCCCCATCGCCTTGATCGAGAATTACTGCGGAAGCGGGTTTTTGCACGTGACCACGATAGGTAGGGGTTCAAGTTGGAGCCGCCTTTGATCGTAGCGTTGATTGAGAGGTGGAGACCCGAGACCACACTTTCCATCGCCATGCGAAGAGTGTACCATCACTCTAGAAGATATGCAATTGCGGTTGGGATTACCGGTGGGCCGAATTGGTAGTCACTGGTCCGTAACATCTACCGATTGGATGGCCGTATGCTACGAGCTTCGGGTGCCATTCGGATAGAATTCAAGGAGCTCGGATCGATATGGCGTGGTTACGAGACACATTCCCAGAGTCGAACGAGGGTTCGACTGAAGTAGAAAGAATACGGTATGCTCGGGCATACATTCTTCAAATAATTGGAGGCTATCTGATGCAGGACCTCTCTAGAAACCTCGTCCACGAGATGGCTCTGAAACTTGTTGATTTAGAGCGATCGGTGAATTGAGTTGGGGTCCGTCTTTGTCGAGGTTGTACCAGAGATGTCTTGGCGACGCGGCGAATAAAGCAAAAATTGGAGGTTGCCTATCACTACTGCAGTCATGGGCATGGTTTCGATTTCCATTTTTACGCCCTCGACTCAACCAAACATTTTCATTCCCACTGATAACGAGGTAAATTTAATATTATATTTTACAATTATTTCGTAGATTTATAGTATAATTGCATACTAAAAGTTTATTTAATTAGGTGGAACCATTCGGCGAGTCATGTTGGAATACCTAACTCGCTTGAGGATATACGATTCCTATTGGACCAAAGGTCGGAATCACAAGTAAGTTTCGAATTTTGTTATTATAATTTAGTATTTCATATGTAGTGTCTAATATTAGGTATATAACTAATATTTTCGTAATGTTAATATAGTTTCAATGGACACCGTACGACGATCCAAAAATTCGGGCAGTAATTCTGGAGGAGTTCCTCCAAAATCCGGACGGTTGGCACGTAAAGGTCCCATTGATCACCTACGCGACCGTGGAGATGCACCAGGCAGATCGGGTTCTGCGACAATTTGGATTTCGGTAACTGATTCCCGTGCTGAAGGTGCTCGATGATGAGCACAAAGTGGACTTACGGTAGCCACACACGAATTGGCCAAGATTTTGGTCAGAATATATCGAGACGTGGGAGAACCGATATGGCTATATACCTGATCGGGAACCGATAGTCGTTCGGAGTTAGCGTGCGTGCCGGAATACATGCCATGGTTTAGGATCCATGGCAAGCCGTATCTGTTGTCGGAAGAAGAGAGGCGACGGTAACTTCGCGAGTGAAGGAAACGTCGGGCCCCTTTAAATCCAAGGAGAAGGGGTGATGAGGCGGGGCCATGATCGGCACGACACGATCACCGAGCCCGACAACGGCCTACTACGACCACCGGCCCATCAGTTAAGCCGACAACACTGATATCACAACATCTACCGTTCATGCCAGGTGCGTACCCTTCCCCTTATATGTATCCTCCTAACCCATATATGTTTCAGTTTCCTAGTCCTAGCCCATGTTGGAGTGCATGGCCGGGTTCAAGTCCGTTCTCGACTACTTCCGCTAGCCAGCCGATGGTGAGGCCGACGTAGCATGTGGGTTCAGAGGAGGCACCGTCGGGGAGCACTTCTTTCTGCCAGGCTCCTTCTCCGTTCGGGATGTAGTCACCCCCGCCGTGGTTTATGCAAACACCTCCGGGGTCATTATTTTATCAGAGTGGGTCACCATCGCAACATCCAGAACCAGACCCACTGCCGAGGAACTCGATTCCGCCTCGAGGTTCTACGACCCCGCCAAAGCCGAAGAAAGAGGAATCGGTACAGAATCAGTCGGCCGCCAGTGGCACCGGGTTCCCACCGACATCAAGACTAAACCCTAAACCCCTAATTTGAGTTATTGTAAATTAATTTATAATTTGAGTTTAATTTTTTGTAATTAAGGTTTAATATTTTGTAATTAAGTTGTAATATATTTAATAAAATTTGAGTTTACTTTTTTTATTGTAATTTAATTTTTTAATTTATTTAATTTTAATAACTTTGACAAAATAGAATTGGTTTAATTTTTTTTGTAATTAAGTTGTAATATATTTAATAAAATTTGAGTTTGCTTTTTTTTTATTGTAATTTAATTTTTTAATTTATTTAATTTTAATAACTTTGACAAAATAGAATTGGTTTAATTTTTTATAATTAAGTTGTAATATATTTAATAAAATTTGAGTTTAACTTTTTCCTTATAATTTAACTTTTTAATTTATTTAAATTTTAATACCTTTGACAAAATAGAATTGGTTTAATTTTTTTTGTAATTAAGTTGTAATATATTTAATAAAATTTGAGTTTACTTTTTTATTGTAATTTAATTTTTTAATTTATTTAATTTTAATAACTTTGACAAAATAGAATTGGTTTAATTTTTTTTTGTAATTAAGTTGTAATATATTTAATAAAATTTGAGTTTAACTTTTTCCTTATAATTTAATTTTTTAATTTATTTAAATTTTAGTACCTTTGATAAAATAGAATTAGTTTAATTTTTTTTGTAATTAAGTTTTAATATATTTAATAAAATTTGAGTTTAACTTTTTTCCTTATAATTTAATTTTTTAATTTATTTAAATTTTAATACCTTTGACAAAATAGAATTGGTTTAATTTATACACTTCGTCGACATATCTCATTGGATCAAGACGGAGATTCTGACAAGCCGCAAGTACATAGGCGCATGGGTAACGAAGTGCATCAAATATCCCACAGTCGCAGGTCCTATTTGTCAAGTGTACACGATAATGGCCGCCAACAATACCTTGGTTCGGTCTGTCAAACTCCGTGACACGAAACCATAGGTTGTCGTGATTGTGACACACTGCTTGCATGGTGTTCGCCCGTGCCTTCCCACGGTTTATTTCTTGCAAGACCTTCGGGCTCCATACATGGCCTCCTTGCATCTTCCCTCTATAACTCCCTGCTCTCTTCGAAAATAGTGTCGCTAACCGAAAATATGTCTCTCGCACAACTGATGTAATCGGCAGATGACGGGTTCCTTTCAAAACAGAATTTATGCATTCAGCCAGATTTGTGGTCATATACCCATATCGTAGGCCGCCGTCATATGCTTGTGTCCACTGTTCGAAAGGAATATTGCACAGGTAGCTTGCGCCTTCGGCGTTATCTGAACGCAAACTGTCCAGCATCTCGTGAAAACGGTCTTTATTGATCTCATACCCTGCCAATATACGTTGATAGCGAATATTACATACCACTCTTCAATTGAGAAAAAATTGAATATTACAAACGAAATTATATCAATAGACATTTCATACCCATATCGGTCACTTGCTGTTTCTGTCTTTTAGATCGATGTTGCCCATAGTAGTTGGATGAAACATGCCTCCGGCAATATCGATGGTGTGTGCGATGCCACATGCTTCCCTTCCGTTCTATTGCCGCAAGTATTCCAGGGCCCTGATCCGATATAACGCATATGTCAGGTTGGGGGCAAACATGCCTCCTTAACCTAGATAGGAAAAAGTCCCAGTCATCAGCTGACTCCCCCGGTGTTATTGCGAACGCAATCGGAAGGATTCTCTCACAGCCGTCTTGTGCTATAGCTAGCAATAGCCGATGCGTATATCTACCAAACATAAAGGTACCGTCAATTTGTACCAATGGCTTGCAGTATTTAAAGGCATCTCGGCATTGCTTAAATGTCCAGAACAGACGCTTGAACACTGCGCATCCACGGAGCAGACGATCGTTGTAGTACGCAGGTTCCGTTTCAAGGTCTGTCGTGCTGCCTGGGACATATCTCTCTAGCACCTGACACCACTGCCACACTTCATTATATGAAGTGTCCCACCCAATGTAACTTTTCTAACATATACGCTTGGCTATCCAAGCCTTTCTGTAAGAGGGCGTGTACCCCAATTGGCTACGAATACTACCAATTAAGGTTGGCACCGTAGTCTTGGGATCGACCTTCACCGTCGGGATTATTAGTTCAGCCAACATGTCTGAATCCATCTTCGGATGATCTTGTGTTTCACCTGTCAATGAAGTACGTTAAACAATGCAACATTACATATTATTACTGTTATTCGAAATCACTGAACACATAGTGGTCTTTGTCATCAAGCAAGACATGTATGTCGACTTTTGTACTTTTTTATCTCCCACAACCCTATCCTTTTCCTCAACGGCGCCATGATTTTCCATAAACATGTAACATCTTGCACTGCACACTTCGCCTCGAACTTATCAAGCTTGGATTTAACCACATTGTAGTTAACCCCGTTCTTAATCTTTGTACTATTTCAATGCAAAGAAGAAAAATATTCTTGTTGGAAGCGGTTACCAACTTCTAATTGGTCCGAATCCAACGAAGAATCAGACGGTCACGCGTCCGGTGTGGTAGTTCAGGAAACTCCAATGCATTATCTTGAGATAGATCGACATTATGCATGTGGGCTGGAGGCGAGTACTCACGAATAGCGGATCTTCTTCTTCTTCATCCGAACCGCCTCAACGTCTTCGGTACAATTGGAGCGGGCTCCGGTTCGTAAAATAATCCAACTTCGCACCGTCGCCCCGCCTCCCGAGGTGGATCCACATCGATTCATCGTCCGACCCTCCATAACCCGCAACAAACAAGGGCCCTCGCCGGTGGATGTCGTCGGAGTACATCATCCTCCTTAAACATCTTTCGTAAAGATTCCAATCGTATGTGGATTGCCAACCACTAGAAGTTGACGACATCCCCCAATACGTATTTCTATCATCGGACGTCGAATGACGGATATGCATGTCCCATCCACCAACCGAGTGTCGTGCAGGGGTTATGTTTTCCATACTACGACCGCACACGGGCACTTCTGTGTTTTGCCTCCCACTTACAGAGTGTCGGCTTGGGGTCATGTATTCCCCTCGAACGATAGTAGATGTCGAGGTCGCAGAAAGATCACTTGGAGATGAAAATTCCACATATACCTCGATATAGGGTGATCCACTGGCAAGATGAGTCTCTACCATTGCTTCAAAGCCCCGAGCACCTTTGATGTCGAACGACTCATATCTCACCGGATCAACCGAGGCGCAAAATCTATACTTAATACACTGAACTTTCATTGGCGTTGTTCCGAATATTTTACGCCTAATTCTTTTGCGAAGTTTTACAAAATCGATGTTCCGATTAAAACTCAGTCGCGCTGTGTTCTCCGATAAGAAAACAATGCCATTTTCGGTGTCACGAACTTCACCGTCGTAGTAAATAACAGCATTAATACGTTCACTCATTTTCAATTTTTTTTCCTTTTGTCTCAATTTCCCTTATGCAACCTGAGAATGAAATTTGACTGATTTATAACCTAATTTTGCCGGAGACAACTGTAGCAAAAGCGCGTCCACGTGGGAGCACTTTTCAGTACGCATGCTGACACTGCACCCTGCTGGAAGAGTTTTTGGCCACTGTTTGTTCAGAAACGTCTCCTCAAAATTATTTTGCCGGAGACAACTGTAGCAAAAGCGCATCCACGTTGGGCGCTTTTCAATCGATATCTTGACGGTCGCCTATTTGAAGCGTTTTTGCCCATTGTTTGTTCGTAAACGTCTCATCAAAATTATTTTGCCGAGACTATTGGGCCAAAAACTTCAAAAAATTTCATAGGGAGGTAGGGCAAAAGCAGCGTCCACGTCGGTAGCGTTTTGGGAAACTAACCAAAAGCACGCTTGGGAGGCGTTTTGTCCAACTCAAAAGCGCGCCTCGTCGACTCATTTTTTTGAGGTGGACAAAACGCCTCCCGAGGGCGCTTTTTGTCGATTTCCCCAAAACGCTACCGACGTGAACGCTTTGGGGAAATGGCCCTTTCTCGTAAATTTTCTACAAAATGGCTCATTTTCGTAATTTTTCAAATTTTTGGGCTTTTTTTGGTAAATTACCCAAATTTCTTATGTTTAACGTCTCAATTTGTTTCTTAGCTTTTGGAATTTAAAAAAAAAAAAAAAGAATATATCTATGTTTGCCCCTCTCTTCTTTTTCAAGCTTTTCATTAGATTTTATCATCCTAATCAAGAAAGGAATTTTTTTGTATTCGGCTCCCTAAATTTTAAATACAATAAATTCCTTTTTTAATTAGCATACATATTTTTAAATAAATTGTATTTGGTCCATCTAAATATTTATTTTAATCCCTATAAAATCTAATTTTCGGTTTGATATAATAAAATTAGTAACAGTACTTTCAGTTAAAACCTTATTTTGATTAATTTTATGCATTTATTTAGAACAGAAAATATAATGAACTCCAGCTACAGCTTCAGACTATGATGAAGATGTTTCAGCAGTCGCAAAGGCCGCCATCTTAGATATTTATTTTCTCGTTCTAAGATCATTAACATTGTTACATTTAACATTATTGTAAGAATTCATTTATTAATTTATATCATATATTTTTTATTGAATTTGAAGTATCATTTAGAATTAATGCTTTTGGTGAGATTTTTATGCTACATTTGTTGTTTTTAGTTGGGTTAAATGCAGGAAGGGTATGATATTGGAAAAATTGTGTATTGCAAATCTGTACAAATTAGCGGCATTTATGGGAAAAGCGCCGCTAAAGGTCAGCACCTGTAGCGGCGTTTGTGAGAAAATCGCCGCTAAAAGTCAGGACCTTTAGCGGTATTTTTGGAAAACGCGCCACTAAAAGTCATGACCTTTAGCGGCGTTTTTTGCGGCGCTTTCAAAAGCACCGCAAATACTATTAGTGGGGCTTATAAATGCCACTAAAAGCCTAAAAAACACCGCTAAAAGTCTATTTTTGGTGTAGTGTTTGTTATTTATTTTATGATATATATCTAAATTTTTTTTTTGTTTGAATTGCATGGTGCTTGGAGTATTTTAATGCTAACAATATTGGTTGAGAATAATAGTTTATTTTTGTCAAGTATGCACTTTTTGATTGATATGAGATGATTTACTTAGTTTTAAGGTAGATTCATTAGTTTACTTAGTTAAATTGCATAATAGACTAGAGGTACCTTAGTAAAAATGCTTGATTGTGTGTCATGGGATAAATAAACATTATAGATATTTGTAGATACATGATGGTTGAATTAATTATTACTCATTGGTTTAATTAAAAACATGAAAGAGATTGTGTATTGTAGAATGTTTAGGGATGACCTAAACCATTATCTAAATAACTAGAAATTAAATAACTTACTCTTATGCTATGTATATCCCTAGTTCCCATATTTGATCATATTTACTCTTTCTTGATGAGCCTTTCGACAATATTAAAACCTTGAGCTAAAAATTTAATTAAAAATTAAACATTTCCATATCTTTGGTCTCTTATTGCATTATGAAATAGACGCCAAGCCATGAATATAGAGGGATTAGGTAGAGGTACCTCGGTTGTTTCAAAAGAATTGAGTGGAAAAGATAAGAAATGATCCAATATAGTGAGTATATGACTCTAAAATGAAAAATTAATTTAAAGAACAAAAGCATTGTGAGAATTAAAAACAAAACGAGATAATTAAAATATGGAACGAAATAAATTTATCTTTTACATTAAATACTAGATTTATCATTATACCTAATTATATATCAAACATAAGAGCCTTTGGATACTCGTTCCGGATTCGCATATAATAGCAATGGTTAGTCTATATGTTTCTGCTTGTGTTTTTCTTCTCATACGCGAGCCTGGCTTTGGTCCCGACAAATATAAAATATAAGTTCTTTTTTCTAATTATTTTTAAAAAAATGGAACAAAACAATTTACGCTCAAAATTTTAATTAAACAAATTAGTTTATTTCCAGTAATACACTTTAATCCGCCAAGTACCTACTTTAACTATATTATTCTCCTTTAAAACTTGCATTCTGTTCGGTTTCTTACCTTTAAAGAAAAAACCTTGCATTTAATTATGGCGGGAAACTCCAACCCTCCTTCTTCGTTATAATTTCAACAAAATTTTAATTTTTTTTTTTGAACGAAATTTCTTAATAAATTTGCTTATATCCAATGTGGTAATGTTTATTTATTTTTTGAGTATTTTTATCTACCTAAGCTTCTTTTTGTTCATTAATCCTTTTTAAAAAAATTATATTATTGGAAAGAAGTTAAAAAATAAAAATAAAAACCAAATTATAATAAAAGGGCAGAAGCACCTAGGCTAGAGGATTCAGTGTCAAATTATAATTTAATGTGCTTAGCAATATGTCAGTCTGTTGAATTAAAAAAATATCATATTTATACATTTTAAACATATTCTATAATTTATTAATATATTTTATATCAAATAAATTTTAAAAATACTTTTTGCACCGGATGTCTCTTTACTCGCTTTCATGAAAATAAGAGAGTACAAATTCCAAGTAATAAAGTCCGGTCCCACTTCCACTAATCTGACGCCTTGATTATCAGCAATAACTCACCATAAAGATCTTGATCATAATCACTCGCTAATTGGCCAGATATCTCAGTATATCTACGGCTGAAATCACATGATCATCAGCTAACCGTTATTAAATTTCAATAAAAACGACTTCGCTCAATAATTACCCTCCACACCATATAATTAAAAAAAATTTAAAAAAAGTTTCAACCATCAAGGGTTAACCTCCGACACACTCCAAAAATTCATCCTTCACTTGTTTTTTTTCTATCAACGATCTTAAGAAACAGCGAAATACATATCTATTCTTTTTTAAAAATTTAGAGCTGATTGAGTGAAATTTTTGAAAATCTTTTTCCATTTCTTTTTATGGGTGATAATACTCAGTTGCGATCAGATGAAGAGCAACCACCTCCCGCGCAAATCCCTTTGCTCAGTTCAAACCTTCAAAACGACGCCGTTGGAGGCCTCCACCAGCGGCAGCAAGAGATCCGAACGAGTAACCGTCTCGATAATTCGTTGGAATATTTGGAGAGGTTTTTGACCTGCCTCGGTTTCAACCAGTCGTCTTTGCTGAGTTTTTCTTTATCTTGGGCGGCGTTCACGGTGGTCGGGGTTTTGGTCCCGGTTTTAGCGCTGGAACTTTCTGAGTGCGACGGTTGTGAGATGTACCAGATTAAGAATTTCGAGGTCGGTATCGTGGCTTCTCAGGCTTGTTTGGCGGCCGTTTCTTTGTTTTGCATTTCGTTTAATCTCCGAAAGTACGGCATCCGGAGGTTTTTGTTCGTTGATCGATACGGTGGTCAAATGGTTCGCTTTACCGATCTCTATGTTAAGCAGATTGCGGTAAAGCTTCTCTTGTTTCTTCGAAAACTTGTGGTGTTAAAATCGATTAGTTAGGATTTATACCTTGCTTTATTATATGATTAACGCATTCAATGTTCTGATCTTTGGTTTATAATTTAATGTTAAATATTGGATTCATGTTGCTGGGTTGGTCACTGTTACTATAATAGAAAGATTAATCCTAGCTCGGAATGATCTCTGACTTCGACTTTTGCTTGTTTTATAGATTTGGAAATTACTAAGTATTTTAGTAATAATATTTCGGTTTAATTAGATCATTCAACAAAATAAGAAATTTGAATCCTATGTTATTCGGATTTGGGTGAGTTTGTGTTCAGTTTTTCATGTATTTGGTAGGTTCTTGGGGTCTTATCCCTATATATATGTCGAAATGTGTTGAATACAGTTATTTCAGTCAGAATGAAAAATTGAAGCAGCACTGTTTGAATTTTCTAGTAGTTTTAGCACCAGCCATATTGGTAATAATAATGAATCCTATGTTATTCAACAAAACAAGAAATTTGAATCCTATGTTATTCTGATTTGGGTGACTTTGAGTTCAGTTTTCCATGTATTTGGTGGGTTCTTGGGGTCCTATCCCTATATATATGTCGAAATGTGTTGAATACAGGTATTTCAGTCAGAATGAACAGTTGAAGCAGCACAGTCTGAATTTTCTAGTAGTTTTAGCACCAGCCATATTGGTAATAATAATGAAACTACGATGCACTTGAAAAACTTTCCTTTGTATATCACTGTTTCTTGGTCTGGGTTTACTTTTGTACAGGCTTCTATGCGCCTGCTGATATGGTGGTTGCTTCCATGCTTTATTTTGAAGACGGCGCGTGAGGTTATCCGAATTTTATATGTGCAACACGATTCACGGTGGACATCTGTTGCTATTTCAGTACCTTTGACTTTGTCCTGGACTTATGTTAGTATGATTAGCCTATCCGCCAGCATCTTGTTTCATTTACTCTGCAACTTGCAATTCATTCACTTTGATGATTATGCGAAACTCTTGGAAAGGGAATCCGATGTTATGGTATTTATAGAGGAGCACATTCGACTGCGGTATCATCTCTCCAAGATAAGCCATAGGTTCCGGATTTTTCTTCTTTTACAGTTCTTGGTTGTCACGGTTAGCCAAGTTGTGACTCTTTTCCAGACAACAGTTTATAGTGGAATGATTAACTTGAGCAATGGCGGTGATTTTGCAGTAAGTTGTGAATACTTATTTCTCTGTAGTTCAATTGTTCAGTCTGTAACCTTTACTTATCTCCTGCATGAAAAAACAGAAGTTGCTAATTTAAATGTTAACTTTCCAGAAATTTTCTTAATTTCTTGGCATATTTTCTTCAGAGGTTAACCATTTAATGCTTTCATTTAATTGCATCATTTGTCTGTTCTTTTTCTTGCCTTTCTCTAGATCTCCGCCATTGTTCAGGTAGTTGGGATCATTCTTTGCTTGCATGCAGCCACCAGAATTTCTCATAGAGCTCAAGGAATTGCATCTTTTGCATGTAGATGGCATGCATTGGCGACATGTACATCTACTGTTGCTTGCCTGAGGCATTCAAACAGTTTAGGAAGCATGGAACCTTTAAGTCAATCAAACTTGCTAGATATTACTTTTTCGGAAAGTGATCTGGATTCGATGGATTACATTGCCATGCCTACAACCACACAGTTGGCTTCTTATATGTCTTCATATCACAGAAGACAAGCTTTTGGTATGCATGTTTAATTCTGTTTATTTCTCATGCAAAGATTTAGGACCTTACTTTTAATCAAGCCAAAATGTGAACCCTCTACTAACATCATAAATAACCTGGATTAAAACAGACACCAGTGGCTGCACTCTATGTTGCTACACCTCTTAATTTTTCTGAAGTATCCATGTTTGACACTTGTGTCTGGATATATAAACTCGGGTATAAGACATGATCCTTCAAGTACCCTCCAAATATGTGAAAATCTTGGAAAATGCTGAACATACTCGTTTCAGATATACACCCATGTCCAACAACTTGAGTCCAAGTAACATAGGCCACGCTTGCTGGACTGTTTTTAACGGCATACTTTGTGATGATATGAAGGTATAATACGACTCTCCTAGACATAACTAAAATATTGTTTGGATCATGCAGAATTATGTAGCTATTCAGGGTGCTCATAAAATCTCTAAGATATGTTTAATTGCAGCTTCTAGATCCTATACTCCATCCAATATTAATCAATAGAATATGGATGGTTTATGTCAACTTTATTTTGTTCTATTTTTCTTATTGTCCCAGATATTCTTACTTTATCCTTTTGGCAAATGTTGCTCCAACTCTTCATTTTTCCAAAAGCACCCATGTTAGACACCTGTATCTGACACATAATTAGAAATAGTATATTACCTTTCGAGGATCCTCTTGATAAAAAAGTTCTAAAATTTTGAAGTTTTGAACATAACTGTCTTGGACACATACCCACATTTGACATATACACCCGGACTTGAATAACATCAATTTTGACCTAGTAAATGGATATATACTTTTTATCAAAAAAAAAATGGATATATACTTGCTTTGCATCTATAATTTATGGCATTTTTCAACATAGTTGCTTGAAGAAGAGGGCTGGAGATATTTAGTTTACAAGCATGTTCATACTTTTGAAATGACAACTAGATCACCTATAGTGTATCCCTAGGCACAGTAAAAAAAACCTATTCTTTCAACTATAGAACCCTTTTTTTTGGTTGGTTATCTTGTCCCTTTTTTTTTTTATTGATCTTTCTCGTTGGTTGACATAAATGCTTTGATCGTAGGGTCATAGTTGAATAGCCTAGAGCAGCATTGAGAATAAAAAGTCTAGCTTGTTTCTCTTTTAGGACTGCGACCTTGAAGATAGCATCCATTCAACTTTTTCCATATAATTTAGAGATAAAAAAAATCGTACATTAACCCATGGCGTAACCTAGTTGTTTTGTGTATTCATCTTTAAGAGGTGACATCTAAACCGATTCAAGATTTAACCTAGTTGATTTATTATATTGAACCGGACATAAGTTGATATCTGGCTCAATCGGTTTGACCAACTGATTCAGTTTGGTTTTCTAATCATTGCTTATGGTGTTTAATCCTTGGGTATATTGATGCAAGTGATTCTTTGTGTGATGCAGTGATGTATTTGCAAGCCAACCCTGGGGGTATTACTATATTTGGATGGACGGTTGATCGGGGACTTATCAACACAATATTTTTCCTTGAACTTACACTGGTGACCTTCGTACTTGGACAAACCGTAGTCTTCAATTCTGCATGATAAAATCTCCGATCATCAAATCAGTTTTTTCCAGAGATCACACCTTCAAAATGAGTTTTTCTTTTTTCGGATTTACAGACCGATTGATTGTTCTTAGATCATAGCATTGTTGAAATGAGTCGACAACCGCTGCGATTGGTAAATTGTTAGAAATGGCTGAAGCAGCTATAACGGAGTTAGCCAAGGTTTTGCGATGATAAGGCTGTTGGCTGAAGGTTTTGGAAGGTTTGAAGACTGCGACATTCGGAAGTACGGCAAATTCCTAAACTTTCAATTACATTAATTTGTTGTACTTCCATTGTATTTATATCTACCTCTATACTGATTCAGTAAGGAAAGTGCACCACCACCAAACTAAAAAATAAGCAATTTAAATTTATAAAGGTAATATTACTGAGGATATTGCAAGTAAAATTATATCCATTATTTATAGCATGGAAATGATGAAAATTCAAAATTTGCAAATATTTAACTTGCTTTCTACTGATTTAGATAATTTTTAAATATTTTAATTATTATTCAAGGATGTAAATAGTAATCTCTAGATATCCCATATTTGAATCCATGTTACTTTTGTTAATTAGGGTGTTCGCCTTTTTTTTCCTTCAAAATTTACTTTATTGTAAAGATGTTTTTAGACCTACTAAATGTGAATTTTTAATGGATTTGTATATACAACGAATAATTTAATTAATTTCAATTCAAATAATAATTAATCAAATTTAAAGTAGATAATAAACAAATTTGACTTTCAAAGCAAATTTTTAACTTTATATTTTATAGAATTTGTAAATATCGGACATGCTCATCCCTAATTATTTGTCTACTTCTCATGTTTTATTTTTTAAAAACAATTATTTTAAGGGTTTTTTTTTAAATAACTTCTTTTTTCTATAATTATAGTTCTACGATCTAGACGGTTGGCAGGCGTCGTCCAAGTTCGAGTTTCCAAATTACGCCGTTGGTTGGAAGGTTGGAAAGACAACAATTTATATCCTTTAATTTCCTACTTGATTTATTTCTTTAATCCTTAATTTTATTTATCAATTCTCTAATTTTGGCCACTCATTTTATTTAATCCTTTAATTCCATATTTAAATTTTGATTTATTTTGGTATCTAATTTCAAATTTGAATCAATTGAAACTTCATCTACTATAGTCTATTCAAATCTAAATTCTTAAAATCAAGTATCAAGTCTTTGGGTTTTTTCTCAATAAAAAATTAAATATCATTAAATCAAAATTAAAATATTATTCGATACATGATACTAATTAATAGAGAATTTAAACAACTAGAAAGAGTTGTACATAATTAAAATAAATTTCAAATTGATATATTATTATCTATAGATGAATTGGGTTAAAGTTACTCTTAAGTCAGGCTAAAGCATTTGTACACTTGTTACCTTCTCGAAATACATGCTTTAGTGACTTAAATGGAGTATCCTGCACTCATCAATCAGAAGGGATAAGTAAATATTATAAACTTTATCAATAGACATAAATTGAATAATGGTAGTAATGTCCACTACTATTTCAAGAGTAGTAATGTCCATATCTCTAGCCATTGAAAGCCCATCTCTCAATGCCCATACTACCTCAACACTAGTGGCTTTTTGAATATGTTGCTCCAATTATTTACCCACCAAAATAATTCTTAACGAGAGTTCCAGAGTCCTCTCCTCTAGGATCACTTATAGATGATGTATCAATGTTAAATTTGAACCAATCCATTAAAGACGTTTTCCAAGACACTAAAATAAAATAAAGTAGTATTCATGATTAGAAAAAGAATAAACTTTCTGGTCGCAGAGTTCTATCAAATCCACATCAACTAGTGATTGAACATGATTCACAATAAAAGCAAACAAAAATCCCAAAGTTTACAAGAATTGTGACGATCCTTTATAAACCTTGTGTTTTATGCCACATGTAAACTTCATTCAATTAGGCACTTTTCCCTTAGGATGAATCAACAACATTTTCTCAATAAATATCTCTCATTTAGACTATAAATACGAATAATTCTCAAGATATCAATGTCAATTCAAACGCATAATTCTTCATGAGGTATGTTCCACTTTAGACAGAGAAATACCATGAGATTATTATCCTTAGACATCTGAACTGCATAAGGAGTCAATGATATATATAATAAAGTAATACCAAGAAAACGTTCTCAACTCAAAAAAATTGTCTCAAAATTATTTTTAATACCATAATTCTAAAAATGTGATAAGATACCTGTGAACAATAGGAATATAAATGGAAATACATCTTAGCCCTCAAGAAATTCATGACTAAATTTATGGTTGTAAAGGAAAATAGGAATAGGAATTTGAACAACTAGACATCACATTAAATGATGATATGGATGGTAACGAACTATAATCTGAAATTTACTTTATTTAGTTTTTTTTTTTTTTTTTCATGTAAAAATGTATCTTCTAACTTTATGCTTTGTGTTAGGATGATTATTTTGTGTATGTAAAATATCTTTTGAACTATGTTTGCGGTGTTTCTTCTCTTATCCTTTACATTAGAAGAAGCTTTTGTAAGATGGCAACTTAGCCTCCAATAATCAAACTGAATATGTTTAATTAGCCATGATTTTCTAAATTTCTCTCTTTTTTTTCACTTAAGAATTTTACTCGAAAATATATTATAAATCTTTAATGATATTTTTTGAAAGTATGGTTTGCATTTGTCACGTCGATTCAATTTTGTACATAAAAAATTTAGATAATGATAATAGTAATTATTGGAAAATAAGGTAAAAACGTTGCTTAAATTATTGTAGGTAAAAGGCAATGTCTCATCCTAAGCCAAAATGAAAGAATTTATGTATATATTCAATAATAGAAGAGTTACAATATATATAACTTACGGCACATAAGCTTTACAGGAAAAGAGTTGAAGAGCCCCTATAATCAAGGATTGACTCAATCCTAAATAAAGAAATAAATAAAATATCATCAAATTATAATCAAGGATTGACTCAATCCTAAAGAAAAAAAGAAATAAAATCTTATCAAATTTGTCTCAATCAACTCATTGATTTCTATCACTCCCCCTTAAGTTGGTGCATGGATATCACAAATGTCTAACATGCATAAAGTTTTATCAAAAGCTTTTCTAGAAACAATCTTGGTAAGTATGTCAGCATAGATCCCGAGTGCCACCGATATAGCTCTTGGGGGGCTAGTAGAAGGGCTTGAGAGTTGATCTTCAGACTTTACAAAAGGCAATGGAATGGTTCCAGCTTCAAGTTTTTCTTTTATAAAGTGTCTATCAACTTCTATGTGCTTTGTTGATCATGTTGAACTGGGTTGCGAGCAATCTCAATTGCTGAAGTATTATCACAATATAAGTTCACTGAACCTTGAGGATTAATTTCTAATTCTTCAAGCAATTTCTTCAACCACAACAATTCACATACTCCAAAAACCATGCCGCTGTATTTTGCCTCTGCACTTGACCTTGCAACGATTGGTTGTTTCTTACTTCTCCAAGTTACAAGGTTTCTTCCAACGAAAGTGAAATAACCTGAAGTAGACCTTCTATCATCAGTTGATCCTGCCCAATATGCACACTATAACCCTCTATTCTCAGATGAACTCATTTCTTAAAAATTGTCCCTTTTCGTGAAGCATCTTTTAAATACTTCAATATGCGTTCAACAACCTCCATATGTGACTTTCGAGGATCATGCATAAATTGACTTACCACACTTACTGCATAAGCAATATTAAGTCTAGTGTGAGATAAATAAATCAATTTTCCCACAAGTTTTTGATATATTGCTTTGTCAGTTGGTGATTCACCTAAACAGTAATATAACTTATGATTTTGTTCAATGGGAACAGTCACATGTTTACAACTAAGGATTCCTGTCTCAGCTAACACATCAAGAATATATTTTCGTTGAGATAGGAAAATATCGCTTTGATCTAGCTACTTCAATACCAAGAAAATACTTCAGATTACCCAGTCTTTTCATTTCAAACTCAAAGGCTAAATATTTTTGGGGATTTTCTATCTCATCCAAATCATCACCTGTTAGCACCATATCATCCACGTAGATAATCAATGCAATCACCTTTCCTTGTCTATGTTTCAAAAACAATGTGTGATCAGCATTACTTTGCTTGTACCCAAACAACTTCATGGATTTCATAAACCAACCAAACCATGCCCTTGGAGATTGCTTCAATCCATTCAACGTCTTTTTTAGTTTGCACACCATTGTAGTATTTGAGTACTTTTCAATTCCAATAGGAGAATCAATGTAAACTTCTTCAACGAGATCTCCTTAAAGGAAGACATTCTTGACATCAAACTGAAGAAGAGGCTAATCTTGATTAGCAACCAAGGATAACAATACTCTTATTGTATCAAGCTTGGCAACAAGTGCAAAAGTTTCTTGATAATTTACTCCATACGACTGTGTATATCCTTTTGCAACTAATTGTTCTTTGAACCTTTCAACCATTTCATCTACTTTATGTTTAGCAATAAATATCTATCTACACCCGTTGTTTTTTTTTTTTCCCATCAGGAAGAGGCACCAGGTCCCAAGTAGCATTTTTTTAAGTGCTGCCATTTCTTCTACCATAGCTTGGGTCCACTTTGTGTCTCCTAAGGCTTCTTGTAATTTACTAGGAATAGATATAGATGATAATTGCAATACATAAGATGCATATGGCTTTGATAAACGATGATAAGACACATTATTAGTAATGGGGTATTTTGTTTTGGCTTTAATATAAGGTTCATATCTAGCAGGAGGTATACCACAATTAGCACGAGTTGGAATATGATATTCAGAAGTTACCTCAGGTAAAGATTGACATGGTCGGTTTGGTGGTATAGGAGGATCAATACTATCTGTGAGAAGATCATCTTGTAATTAATCACATCCACCCAACTCAGTGTTTTCATTTTCATCACCTCTCTTTGCACTTTCTAGATCAATATTTTCATCATCTCTCTTTGCAATTTCTGGAATATGTGGTTGTGCTCTCGATGCAGTATTTTTATCAATACTCTTTTCATACAATGGGATAAATTCCTGTACTACATCATCAAGATTAATCACTTCATTATGTTTCTCCCCTTGAAGTGAAGAATCTGTAGAGTAGAAAAACTCATTTTCATGGAAGACAACATCCATAATGACATGAAGTCTCTTAGAGGAAGGATCGTAGCATTTATACCCTTTTTAATAATTTTCATATCCCACAAAAATTCATTTTACAACTCGAGATTCAAACTTATTTCTTTGATGAGGATACAAATGAACATAAACAACACATCCAAAAATTTTGGGAGGCAGATGAACAACTGGTGGAAGACTGCAATGGTCAGACAGTACATCTAATGGTTGTCAATAATCAAGAGTACTTGAATAGTACAATTAATTACGTAAATTTCAGAACTTAAAGCTTCACCCCATAAGTAATATAGAACATGTCCTTCAATTAAAAATGATTTAGTGACCTCCAAGAGCTGTCTATATTTTCGTTCTGCAATGTTGTTTTGCTGCGATGTAACACCTCGCACCCAAGACCGATACTGGATCTGGATACGAGACATTACTATGCTTGAACATGTACTTACGAGCTATAAAATTTCGTTCCAACTTAAAAATTTCACTTTCTTAGTCAACACATACATTACAAAGGCCTACGGGGCCTTAAAATCGTGTTTGAAAACTTTCAAAACTAAATCAAATAATTTATTTTTGAAGCAGGGTTCACACGCCCGTGTGACTTGAAACACGCCAGTGTACCCTTAAGCACGCCCATACCCTCAAATCGTGGGAAGCTACTGACTATTTTTCACGGCTTAGACACACCCGTGTCTTTCAACCGTGGGAAGCTACTGACTAATTTCACACGGCCATAACACGCCCGTGGGCTTAGACCGTGTGCTAATCCTTGATATACTGACTAAATCAGCACAGTCTGGGCACACGCCCATGTCCAACCCGTGTGTATAACATGGTCTATACACACGGCCATGGAATTTACCCGTGGCCTATTCTGATTTATAATACTAAGGTGCAGGGTTAACACGGCCTTGACACACGCCCGTGTGTTCAACCGTGTGGGCATTTATAGGCTATTTACCAAGCCGTTAGCCACCCTGGAATGAAGATCATATCCATACACAATTCAACGATGCAATAACAACCCAATTTTATGAATAATACTACATGCTTCATTGATCCCAATAAACATAAATACTTAGTTAAATTTGGCCAATCACCTATCCATATACAAAAGAATAATAAACTTGATAGCTTTTACAAAGGCCCTTCTAAAAACATGTCCACAAAATGAATGTTTCCTATACATGTCATACTTAGTAAAGTAACTTGGCTATACCAAAATAAGAGTTGATAGTGTGCTACGAGCTTCGACTCCGATGATCCACAAATTAGCTTGGCGGGACTACATAGAAAGAAACAGTCAAATACGTAAGCATTTAGCTTAGTAAGTTTGCATGTAAAGCACATGTCATTAAGCTTGCTTAATAAAAACCATTTAGCATAACAATAGTATCGTAATTTCAGCTCTAAAGCTTACTTACTCATACTTGTTTCTTACATGTCTCATGATGCTCACTATACTCATTTTTGTAAAGTAAACATGATACCTGTGTCACTTGATCACATTGATCAGCGTACTTAAATAATAATCATTAAGATCTCTAATTCTTCATTCATAACATGAGTAATATTTAATTCATTTTGATGCTAACTTTGCTTTCTTAGACCTCTTGTTACCTCATTATTAACCTTACTTGTTTGCTCGATGAACTTCTACGAATACCCGAGGATACTAGATCTCTTCCCACTTAACATGCCACCAAAGCCATATCTTAGGCATGGTCTTACATGGAATTTCTCATCTTGGTTTCAAGGCCATGTCTTGACATGGACTTACATGAAGTCTTGCCCTTGATAACTTACTCAATGCCAAGCTTGCCTTGGGCTTATATGATATCTTGATCAATGCCAAGCTTGCCTTGGACTTACATGATATCTTGATCAATGCCAAGCTTGCCTTGGACTTACATGATATCTTGATCAATGCCAAGCTTACCTTGGACTTTCATGATATCTTGATCAATGCCAAGCTTGCCTTGGACTTACATGGTATCTTGTGTGGTATATCGGGTATCCTGAGGAATTCATATTCAATCGGGGCTTGCTCATGTTTAATCTCTTTGTTCACAAAAACGATAGGCATTACAAAATAGCAATGTATATTATACTAAGCAATTCAATGATAGTGATCATAAAGCTTAGAAATCATACAAACTTACCTCGTTTTCAAAATGAGTTAGTTCTTCGGTTTAGTCCTCGACTTTATCCTTTCCACGATTGAGGTGAATTCTCGTCTCCTCTTGCTCTATAATAGCAAATTAGCTCATTTTAATCATTTTATTAATATAAGCATCTCAATAGTCCTACTTAGGTAAAATTACCAATTTACCCCTAGATTTTGGCAAAATGACTGTTTTGCCCCTAGGCTCGAAAATTAATTCTAATAGAATTTTTATCTTCAACAAGCCTAGGCAAACATTTAATGCTCTTGAAGCTATCATCAACAATCAATATTTCACATACTTACTACCAAGTTTATAACCTTTTCATTAAGGTCCTATTTAGTGTCCTCATGCTAACACCCTTTTTAAAAGTTGTTCATCTAACAACAAGACTCAAGTTCTTCCTTAAAATGCAGCAAACAACTAAAGTAGCTCTCATGGTAAAACTCTAAACCTTTCACAACATTGCACAATAGTCCCCGCATTTGAAAGCTTAAGCTTTAGGGATCTCAAAAGTACAATTATTTTCAAGAAAAGTTCACTAGAACACTTACTTGAATGGATGGGAGTTTGCTGAAATTTTTAAAGGTGTCTACCCCTTATTTGCTGGAAATTTTCGGTGGAGGATGATGGGAGAAAAAGATGATAACTTTTCTCTCCTTATTCTATTATTAAAAGTCAAATTAGTCCACCTACTACTACTAACTTCGACACTAATTGAAAATTTTGTCTCCCATGCTCTCTTATGGCCGACCAAGCCTCTTTCAAAGGCTAAATTGCCTTTTAAATACCCCCATTTAACAATCCATAACCATTTGGTACTCCTAGCATATAGAATGGAACTTTCGCACTTTATGCGATTTAGTCCTTTTTCGCAAATTAAACACGAAAACGTTAAAATTAAAATACCAAAATTTTAATGCTCATATGCTATCATGCTCTAACTCATAATATATCATGAAGATAATTTCTCCGATCTCGAAATAGTGATCCCGAGATCACTATTCTGACTAGCCCCTAAATCAGGCTGTTACATGTGATGAGTAAGGACATGTCGTTTGATGAATCATAACAAAAGAGCCCATGAATTATTTTAGTTCTTGGTTTAGATATTCCTCTTCATTATCTGATCTAAAAACCTTTGTTGACATACCAAATTGAGTTAAAATCATCTGATGAAAAATGTAACACCCCTAACCCGTATCCGTCGCCGAATTAGGGTTAAAGGTGTTACCGGATAGTTCAAAAACATATACAGACATTACATTCATTCAATCATCAATGGCAATAGAAGTCTCCCTTAAATAGGTCAACGGGAACCAAATCATGCTTTAAAGTAGGGTCGGGACTGGGCCGAACACTTACAAAAATTCTCAAAAATTTAAAACTTTTCGAAGTTATGCAGGGCACACGTCCGTGTGGGCAGGCTGTGTGTCTTCCACAGACACCATACACACCCATGTGTCTTGGCCGTGCCAAATCAAGGCATGTATACTGACTTTTCCACACGACCACTAGATGTAACACCCCTAACCCAAAATCATCGCTGGAATAGGGTTAAGAGTATTACCGAACAATCAAATCATTTAACTTCTAAATTTACAACACAAAGTCAACCATCAATTTATCTCATCAATACATAACATAAAGTCCCTTATTGAAATATATAAGACTTCAAATACATGCTAGAGAAGGATCGGGACTAAATTAAAACACATATAGAGTTCTCGGATACATACAAACTTAACCAAAAATACAGGGGATACACGCCCGTGAGGGTAGGCCGTGCCTCACCCACGCCTACTTGACACACCCGTGTGCCCTTCCGTGGTCATATACTACCAAAATCAACACGGTCACCAAGCATGCCCATGTGTTAAGGCCGTGTACCACTAGGTCATATACTAGCAATTCTCACATGACCTGTAAGCATGCCCGTGCCAAGATCGTGTACTCTTAAGGCTAGCTACTGACTTTTACCCCACGGTTACTAGGCACGCCCGTGTCGAGGCCGGGTGCTACTAAGCTACATTCTGCCAATTCACCCATGGTCTATAGGCACGCTCGTGTGCCACAACCGTGTGACATTATAAGCCATTTACAAGGCTAAATTGCCACCCACAAGGGTCAAACCTACAAGCCATATTAACCACGACATCTTATGCACATATTACCATCAAAAACATACTAAAACAATCATTCAAATTATGCATTCAATACCAATTCCATTCATACCAAGATTAATACAAAAAATTATCTTATCAAATGCATAATTCATTCCCAATTTCACTTATTCCTACTAGCATCATACCATCACCAAGAATTTCCATCTATAAGTCCATTTCTCAACTCACAACTCATACAAAAGATGCATAATATACTCCAAAATCATTCATGCCAAAAACTATCACATATCTAGCCACATCTCATAACTACTTACAAATCTCAAACATAGTTCAAATAACTAGCCTATACATGCCATATTTTAACTATGTACATCTTTCCAAAATACCCAAAAATAGATTGCCGATAGTGTGATTGAGAAACTGACGATCCTAGATCCGAGCTAGCTTTACTGACACCGCAAGGCAGAGAAACAATTCACACAGTAAGCCTTCCAAAGCTTAGTAAGTTCGACATACAATACAACTATCTCAATAATCTAACCAATATACAAAATAAGCAATCACATAGATCACCTATCTCATATTCATATCATCTCATCATAGTTAAGATATTCATTCATTCATAGCTTGTTCATAACTCATCAACCACAAAGGTTTAATACATACCTTAGCTAACACTTAGTTATTCAATTTCCAAGCTACTCATTGCTCGATATTACTTGTCGATCATCTTTTGGTATCCGTTTAATTTGATCGCACACTCAGTGCCACATACATATTCGAAGCATATTTATCATCGCACACTTAGTGCCTATTCTTTTAACTGTTTTATCAAGGTGTCGCACACACAGTGCCAATTTAATAAACCGAAGCTTTCATATCATCGTACACACAGTGCTATTCATTTCTATTTTCGCACACTTAGTGCCATCAACTAAATTCTTGCACATAGCAACTCACTTTCATACACATATACATATTCATTTCATAAAGCTAAAACATATCTTTAAAAACATGTATTATATCCGAACTTACCTCGGACGTCAAACTATCGATACGGTCGATTAATCGAGCACTTTATCTTTGCCTCGATCTCGACCCGAACCTCTCCTCTCTTGGTCTATAAACATTCAAATTCAATTCATTCAATCATCAATTCATTCCTTTTAATCCAAACACACATATTTAGGGCATTTTGCAAAATAGCCCCTACACTTTCACATTTCGACACTTTAGTCCTTAATTCATCAAATCACCAAATACAAATAATTTTATTACACCATGCTTAGGCCGAATTCTCCCTAGTCTCATACAAGTCCACACATTTCATTTATTGTGCATTTTAGTCCCTCAATTTACACTTTTCACAATTTAGCCTAAAATACTCAATTTCATCAAAAATCTCAATACAAACTATGTTAATCCAACACCAAGTTTTCATACTTTACTATCAACTAGCACATAGCTCAAATGTTTATCAATGGCTCATCACAAAAACATCATCAATTCACAAAATTTCAACATGAGTTAGCTAAAACACAAAGCAACAATTACGAAAACGTAGAAATTATCAAAAATCGAGTTAAAACCATATACCAATTTGTGCCTAAGCTTGTCGAAACCTCAAAGCTTCCTAACCCTCCTTTCTTTTCTATTTTCAGCCAAGAAAGATGATATATTCCTCATCTTTTTGTTTGCTTTATTAATATTCTACCTTAATAATCAATTTTCTATTTTTAACCTTAACATATAAAATTTTTAAAACATATATTATAAGGTCATTTTTGACCATATCCACCCATTAACTAAATAATGGTCAAATAACAATATAAGGCCTCCACCTTAAAAAGCCAACATTAATTAAGTACTCATAAATCAGCACACAGCATTTTACTCTCTATGCAATTTAGTCCTTTCTCTTAATTCGATACAAACAATCAAATTATCACACAAAATTTTCACAGACTAATTCACATATCATTCACACGTAAAATAATATTAAAATAACATTTTGACCTTGGATTTGTGGTTTGAAACCTTACAACTCTCCCCTTAGGGATTTTCGTCCCGAAAGTTGTATGGTCTAAATGTTTCGAGGCTCCCACGTAGCTTCTTCAATTCGTGTTTGTGCCATAATACTTTTACTAAAGAAATTTCTCTCTCCTCAACTTTTAGTCTAGGGATTTTCAAGTCACGAATCTCAACCTCGTAGTGCAATCACAATCTTACGTTATGAAAAGTTGTGGATATTGCTCTCTCATCGATGAACCTCGGACTCAGCTTGCCCTTCCGGTCAAATCGAAGTATTTTCTTCCACGGAGATACTTTCAAAACACTCTATCACCAATCTCAAATTCAATATCTTTTTGTTTCAAACCTGCATAGGATTTCTGACGATCTGAGGCTGCTTTCAAACTGTCACGAATCACTTTCACTTTTTGCTCAGTTTCTTTTATAAGATCAACCCCATGAATCTTGTTCTCACTCAGCTCAGTCCAATACAATGGAGTTTGACACTTTTGACCATAGAGAGCCTCATATGGTGCCATTTTGATACTAGATTGAAAAATGTTGTTATACGCAAATTCAATCAACGATAAATGCTTTTTCCACGTACTATCAAATTCAAGTATGCAACATCTCAGCATGTCTTCGAGAATCTAAATGATTCGCTTGGATTGACCATCCGTTTGCGGATTAAATGCAGTAAAATGCAATTTCATGCCTAAAGCATCTTGCAATTTCTTCCAAAATCGTGAGGTAAATCTCGAACCTCTATCAGACACTATAGATAACGGTACTCCGTGCAATCTCATAATCTCATCAATATACAGTTCAGCTAACTTATCCAAAGAATAGTCAGTTCTTACTGGAACGAAATGAACTGATTTCGTCAATCTATCAACTATCACCCAGATCGCATCTTTCTTGCTCAGAATAAGGGCAAACCCGACACAAAGTCCATCGTAATTCTCTACTATTTCCACTCAGGAATCAAAATTGGTTGTAATAAACCGGACGAAACTTGATGTTCAGCCTTAACTTGCTGACAAACTAAACACTTCAACACATAGTCAGAAATGTCTCTTTTCATACCGTGCCACCAATAGAACTATTTTAGATCATTATACATTTTCGTACTCCTCGGATATATAGTCAAATGACTATTGTGAGCTTCATTCAAAATTGTTTGAATCAACTCTAAATTTCTCGGAACACAAATTCAATCTCTGAATCTCAAACAATCATTACTATCAACTCGAAATTCTGATCCAGCATTCGAATTACATTGAACTCTTCGTGCTAACAACTCATTATCAGTTTTCTGAGCCTTACATATCCGTTGTAAAAATAATGGTTTTACTTTCAATTCAACTACAACCACACCATCATCACACAGATCTATCTGGTTACTCAAACCTCGCAAAGCATATAACGATTTACGACTCAAAGCATCAGCAACAACATTAGCTTTACCCGGGTGGTAATCTATCACAAGTTCATAATCTTTCAACAATTCTAACCATCTTCTCCGACGCAAGCTCAAATCCCTCTGAGTCACCAGGTACTTTAAACTCTTATGATCAGTATAGATGTGACATTTCTCTCCAAAAAGATAGTGACGCCAAATCTTCAATGCAAACACTATCGTTGCCAATTCAAGATCATATGTTGGGTAGTTCTTTTCATGCGGTTTTAACTGTCTCGAAGCGTAAGCAATGGCTTTCCCTTCTTGCATCAGCACACAAACCAAACCATTCAACGATGCATCACTGTAAACTATAAACTCTTTGCCTGATTCAGGTTGAATCAATACTGGTGCTTCCGTTAACAACACTTTCAACTGTTCAAAACTCTGTTGTCACTTTTCTGACCACTTGAATCTAACATCCTTTTGTAACAACTTTGTCCATGGAGTTGCAATCATCGAGAACCTTTCACAAATCATCTATCATATCCCGCTAGTCCCAGAAAACTACGGACTTCAGACACATTTCTTGGAGGTTTCCACTCCAAAATAGCAGAGACTTTATGCAGATCAACTCGTATCCCAGCAGCTGATACAATATGCCCCAGAAATCTGACCTCATGCAACTAAAATTCACACTTACTGAACTTTGCATACAACTGTGTCTCACGCAGAGTTTGAAGCATGATTCTCAAATGCTCGGCATGCTGCATCTTATCACTCGAATAGATCAAAATATCATCAATGAACACCACCACGAAGCTATCTAAATACAGTCTGAATATCTAATTCATCAGGTCCACAAACACTGCAGGAGCATTGGTTAGTCCAAAAGGTATCACTAAGAATTCATAATGTCCGTACCTTGTTCTGAAGGCAGTTTTCAGCACTTCAGATTCTTTAACTCTCAACTAATAGTAGGCCGATCTTAAATCTATCTTAGAAAATACTGTAGCTCCTCTCAGTTGATCAAACAAATCATCAATACGAGGCAATGGATATTTGTTCTTTATCGTCACTCTGTTCAAATGTCGATAATCAATGCACATTCTCATAGTTCCATCTTTCTTTTTCACAAATAGCAGAAGAGTTCCCCAGGGTGAGAAACTAGGTCGTGCAAAACCTCTGTCGGTCAATTCTTTCAACTGAGATTTTAACTCTTTCAATTCTGTTGATGCCATTCTGTACGAAGCTATCGAAATAGGAGCAGTTCCCAAAACTAACTCAATACCAAATTCAACTTCCCTAATCGGAGGTAATCCGGTAACTCTTTTGGAAACACATTTGGAAACTTACATACTACAGGCACCGATTCAACTTTCTTTTTTTGACACTTTTGTATCAATCACGTACGCCAAATAAGCTTCGCAACCCTTTCTCACATAGTTCACAGCCTTCATCACAGATACAACAGCTGGTAATCCTTTTATATCACTGGACTCAATTTGAACTATCTCACCATTCTAACTCTTCAATTCAATACTCTTTCTCTTATAGTCCACGATGGCATTATGCAAAGTAAGCCAATCCATACCCAGAATTATGTCAAACTCGTCGAATGGTAATAACATCAAATTAATCAGAAAACATAAATCACGAAGCATCAATGGGCAATTCTTGCATACCTTATCCACCAAAACACACTTGCCTAAGGGGTTTGACACTCTAACCACAAATTCAGTAGATTCAACAGGTAGAGTTTTACTCGATACTAGATTCACACACACATAAGAATGAGTTGATTCTGGATCTATCAATGCAATGACATCAGTATCAAATAAAGTGAAAATACCGGTGATGACGTCTGGAGATGATGCTTCCTCTCGTGCGTGTATAGCATAGGCTCGGACATGTGCTCTTGCTTCTGATCACATAGCTGTATTAGTTGTCCCTTTCTGGCTTTCACTCATATTTCTGGTGTTTCTGGGTGGTCTACCCCTAGCTGTCACATTACTCGATCTTTTATTCTGATCATTTTCTTCTTCGATCATCTTTGGGCATCTCGGATAAAATGATCTCGGGATCCGCATTTATAACAAACTCTATTATTATACTTGCCCCAGTACTCTCCCGTATGTCGTCTCCCACACTGTCTGCATTCAGGTTTGTTACTTTTAACGCTACCAACACTCAATTCATTCGGAGCTTGAATTCGTAAACCAGTACTTTGTCTCGAACGATCTCTACTTGAATGTCCAAATGAAGCATTTGAACGATTGCTTGCATCTTTGTATCTCTTCGCTAAAGGTTGAGAGAATTTATTCATCGATCTCTTTCTTTCATCCCGAGCCTCAGATTCGACTTTCTTCTTTTCTTTACTGAGTTCCTCAGCTTTGCATACTCTTTCCACTAGTACAACGAATTCATTTATATCCAGTATCCCAACCAAAAACTTAATGTCTTCATTCAATCCCTCTGTGAAATGTTTACACATAGTAGCTTCGGTAGAAACACACTCTCTAGCATATTAACTCAATCGTATAAATTCCCGCTCGTACTCAGTAACAGACAAATGACCCTATTTCAGTTCTAAAAACTCTTTATGTTTCTGATCAATGAAGCGTTGACTGATATACTTCTTTCTGAACTCGGCTTGAAAGAAATCCCAGGTGATTCTCTCTCTCGAACTACAGATGTCAACGTCTTACACCAATTATAAGCTGAATCCCTCAACAACGAAATATCGCATTTAATACATTCGTCCAGAGTCAACGACATCTCATCAAATACACGAAGGGTATTCTCAAGCCAAAACTCAGCCCGTTCAACATTATCCTCTGCCATGCCCTAAACTCTTCAGCCCTATACTTGAATCTTATCTACAGGTGGTTTATTCATTCTTTTCAGATCTACAACTTGCAACACAACAGGTACTTGTGGGGGTGGAGGTTGTGGAGTAGTCAGTTTCGTTCGAACAAATTCCGAAAACCATTCACTCATCATACGGAAAAAAGCTTGTTTAGGCTCTCCTCCCTCATTATTTTCATTTAGCCTAGATGTGGCTGGCGCTGTCCCTTCAGCGGGAGCAGGCGCATTACTCTCTACATCGTCAGCAACTGCTTGATCGGGATCCATTACTATATTAAAACACATTTCAACTGTCAAAATTCATCACACTATCGCAATTTCATAATATGACATGTATAGTTAGACTCACACACTCTACATTAGTCTGAGAATCGACTAAACTGTAGCTCTGATACTAATAAAATGTAACATCCCTAACCCAAAATCGTTGCCGGAATAGGGATAAAAGGTATTACTGAACAATCGAATCATTTAACTTCTAAATTTAAAACACAAAGTCAACCATCAATTTATCTCATCAATACATAACATAAAGTCCCTTATTGAAATATATAAGACTTCAAATACATGCTAGAGAAGGATCGAGACTAAATTAAAACACATACAGAGTCCTCAGATACATACAAACTTAACAAAAATACAAGGGATACACGCCCGTAGGGGTAGGCCGTGCCTTACCCATGCCTACTTGACACACCTGTGTGTCCTTCCCGTGGTCATATACTACCAAAATCAACACGGTCACCAAGCACGCCCGTGTGTTAAGGCCGTGTACCACTAGGTCATATACTGCCAATTCTCAAACGACCTGTAAGCATGCCCGTGCCAATGCCGTGTACTTTTAAGGCTAGCTACTGACTTTTACCCCACGGTTACTAGGCACGCCCGTGTCGAGGCCGGATGCTACTAAGCTACATTCTGCCAATTCACCCACGGTCTATAGGCACTCCTGTGTGCCACAACCGTGTGACAATATAAGCCATTTACAAGGCTAAATGGCCACCCACAAGGGTCAAACCTACAAGCCATATTAACCACGACATCTTATGCACATATTACCACAAAAAACATACTAAAACAATCATTCAAATTATGAATTCAATACCAATTCCATTCATACCAAGATTAATACCAAAACTTATCTTATCAAATGCATAATTCATTCCTAATTTCACTTATTCCTACTAGCATCATACCATCACCAAGAATTTCCATCTATAAGTCCATTTCTCAACTCACAACTCATACAAAAGATGCATCATATACACCAAAATCACTCATGACAAAAACTATCACATATCTAGCCACATCTCATAACTACTTACATATCTCAAACATAGTTCAAATAACTAGCCTATACATGCCATATTTTAACTATGTACATCTTTCCAAAATACCCAAAAATAGATTGCCGATAGTGTGATTGAGAAGCTGATGATCCCAGATCCGAGCTAGCTTTACTAACACTGCAAGGCAGAGAAACAATTCACACAATAAGCTTTCCAAAGCTTAGTAAGTTCGACATACAATACAACTATCTCAATAATCTAACCAATATACAAAATAAACAATCACATAGATCACCTATCTCATATTCATATCATCTCATCATAGTTAAGATACTCATTCATTCATTCATTCATAGCTTGTTCATAACTCATCAACCACAAAGGTTTAATACATACCTTAGCTAACACTTAGTTATTCAATTTCCAAGCTACTCATTGCTCGATATTACTTGTCGATCATCTTTTGGTATCCATTTAATTTGATCGCACACTCAGTGCCACATACATATTTGAAGCATATTTATCATCGCACACATAGTGCCTATTCTTTTAACTGTTTTATCAAGGTGTCGCACACACAGTGCCAATTCAATAACCGAAGCTTTCATATCATCGCACACACAATGCTATTCATTTTTATTTTCGCACACTTAGTGCCATCAACTAAATTCTTGCACATAGCAACTCACTTTCATACACATATACATATTCATTTCATAAAGCTAAAACATATCTTTAAAAACATGTGTTATATCCGAACTTACCTCGGACGTCGAACTATCGATATGGTCGATTAATCGAGCACTTTATCTTTACCTCGATCTCGATCCGAACCTCTCCTTTCTTGGTCTATACACATTCAAATTCAATCCATTCAATCATCAATTCATTCCTTTTAATCCAAACACACATATTTAGGGCATTTTGCAAAATAGCCCCCACACTTTCACATTTTGACACTTTAGTCCTTAATTCATCAAATCACCAAATACACATAATTTTTTACACTATGTTTAGGCCAAATTTTCCCTAGTCTCATACAAGTCCACACATTTCATTTATTGTGCATTTTAGTCCCTCAATTTACACTTTTCACAATTTAGCCTAAAATACTCAATTTCATTAAAAATCTCAATACAAACTATGTTAATCCAACACTAAGTTTTCATACTTTACTATCAACTAGCACATAGCTCAAATGTTCATCAATGGCTCATCACAAAAACATCATCAATTCACAAAATTTCAACATGGGTTAGCTAAAGCACAAAGCAACGATTACGAAAACGTAGAAATTATCAAAACCCGAGTTAAAACCACATACCAATTTGTGCCTAAGCTTGCCGAAACCTCAAAGCTTCCTAACCCTCCTTTCTTTTCTATTTTTGGCCAAGAAAGATGATATATTCATCATCTTTTTGTTTGCTTTATTAATATTATACCTTAATAATCAATTTCCTATTTTAACCTTAACATAAAAAATGTTTAAAACATATATTATAAGGTCATTTTTGACCATATCCACCCATTAACTAAATAATGGTCAAATAACAATATAAGGCCTCCACCTTAAAAAGCCAACATTAATTAAGTACTCATAAATAGCACACAACATTTTACTCTCTATGCAATTAGTCCTTTCTCTTAATTCGATACACAAACGATCAAATTATCACACAAAATTTTCACACAGACTAATTCACATATCATTCACACAGAAAATAATATTAAAATAACATTTTGACCTCGGATTTGTGGTTTCGAAACCACTATTCTGACTAGGGTCTAAACCGGGCTGTTACACTAGACACGCCCATGTACCATGGTTGTGTGCTCTTAGGCCATATACTGACTAAATCATACGGCTACCAAGCACGCCCGTGTGCCATAGCCGTGCAGGCAAAACAGGCCATTTGCAAGGCCATAATGCCACTACACTAGGGTTATACCTACAAGCAAAATACCAATACAACTCATGCACATTTGGCAACCAAGAACATGTCAATTCTATGCATTCAAATACAATTCCAATCATGCCAATTTACATAACTAAAACACATATACACTTAAGTACAATTCATCCACATTTTCTTTTCATATATTCCCTTCTTTGATCAAACATGCATACTCACATTTCATCCATATACTTACTATTAACTTAACCAATTCATAGTTACCAAGCCATACCAAAAACATACAGCATATTACATGTTTCCTTATGTATATTATCAACACTTTTGTAGCCATATCTCATGGCTAAATATACACTTTTCAACCATAACCAAAACATCTAGCCTATACATGCCATATTTAACTATGTACACATTTCAAAAGTGCCAAAATGAATTTGAGTAGAGTGATGACGATCCTCGACAGTCCCCGAGCCTTCAGTAGCTTCGACGATCTATAAAACAGAGAAAACACACACACAAAGTAAGTTTTCAAAAGCTTAGTAAGCCATATACAAATAAACTTAACATATAATACATTTATTCAATTTAATGGAATGTCATTTATAATTCTCATAGTAAATTCATCTCATATTCATTAGCTCATATACTTAGCCATATAATACCAAAATTCTTCAATTAAACTATCATATTCACACATAACTTATTCAAGCATATTTCGCATATTAACTCATCATTCCATTTCACATATTAATCATAATAAGTTCATATAGATACTTACCTTTATGCACACTTAGTGTACATATCAAACATACCTGATACAGACATACAAATCATATAATCGTTCAATGCCAACGTCCCAGATGTGGCCTTGCATGAAATCAGATATCGATGCCTTTGTCCCAAACAGGGTCTTAAACATAATCAGATATCGATGCCTCTGTCCCAGACAGGGTCTTACACGTAATCATATATCGATGCCACTATCCCAGACAGGGTCTTACACGTAATCAGATATCGATGCCATTGTCCCAGACAAGGTCTTACACGTAATCAGATATCGATGCCTCTGTCCCAGACACGGTTTTACACGTAATTAGATATCGATGCCACTGTCCCAGATAGGGTCTTACACATAATCAAATATCAATGCCTCTGTCCTAGATAGGGTCTTACACATAATCAGATATCGATGCCACTGTCCTAGATAGGGTCTTACACGTAATCAGATATCGATGCCTCTATCCCAGACAAGGTCTTACACGTAATCAGATATCGATGCCATTTTCCCAAATAGGGTCTTACACGAAATCTCGAATTAATGCCAATGTCCCAGATGTGGTATTACATGATATCAGATATCGAACACCTATGTCATAACATAGTTAATCTTATCTATTTTTATGTTCGAACGGAACTTCTCGAATGTTAACACTATATCAATCTTATCTTAGAATTCATATATATACAACATCTCATATGCATTCATCATTATCCATAGTCATATGAACATACATAATTCAATACAAATACATTTATTTATATATCGACTTACCTCAAATTCGGATATTCATTCGGACTCGGTTATTCGACTACTTTCGTTTTCCCGCCATCTAAGTCTGTTTTATTCGATTCTTGATCTATACATATTCAAATTTAACCCTTTTATTTACCAACACATTCAATTTAATCCAAAAACACATATTTAGGGAAATTTACAAATTAGTCCTCATATTTTTAGATTTGGACAATTTAGTCCCTATTTCACAAAATCACAAAATACTCCAAATTACCATATACCCGGCTTAGCCGAATATTCATGTATCTCATACAAGTCCATACATTTCATTATTTCACAATTTAGTCCCTCAAAATACTATTTTCTCAATTAAGTCCAAAATAATCAAATTCATCAAAAACTCAAAAACAAACTATGTTAATCAAACACATATATTTCATATTTCATCCTCAAACATCATAAACTTATCAATTCATCAATGGCTCATTTCAAAAACATCATCAATTTACAAACTTGTGACATGGGTTTTGAAGAACACGAAGCAACGATTGTAAAAACGTAGAAATTATCAAAAATCAAAGTCAAAACTTACCTTAATTAAGCTTGAACAATGGCCGAACCTAGCTTTGTTTTCTTCTTTTATTTCTCTTTTAATTTTGGCTAAATAAATGAACAACTCCCACTATCTCTTTCTTTTATTTTATAATAACTTATAACATATAATATAAATTTTAACTTATGAAATTAGTATATAAAAACATATATATATTTATATATTCATATCAATACTTAATGCCGTCCATTATCACCACTTATGGCCAAATTGCCACATAAATCCTCCACATTTAAAAGCCACATCGATTTAGCCATTAATCAAATGGAAAGCCACTTTTACGATTTACGCGATTTAGTCCTTTGCCCAAATTAAACATACAAACAGACAAATTAATTCACAAAAATTTCACACATGCTTAATCACGTATCGTAGGCACAGAAAATAATATTAAAATATTTTACTGACTCAAATTTATAGTCCCGAAATTCTTTATCCGACTAGGGTCAAAGCTGGACTGTTATAAAAAAGGCGAACAATAGAACTTACATCACTTTTCTTTTTCATTTGATAAATCCAAGTCATCTTAGTGCAGTCATCAACAAAGGAAATATGCCATTTCATTTCATTAAGAGTTGAAGTGGGTGCTGCCCCCAAACATCGGAGTGAACCAAGGAAAATGACATACTTGTTTTATTTTCGCTTAAAGAAAAGTGAGCACGATGACTGTAACGACCCAAATTTCGTGGGCACTGGAAAAGTGTGTTATCGGGCCTCCGTCTTAGTAAATCGAGTTAGTAAATAATTATTAGTAGTAATTATGACTCTAATAGTGTGTTCAATTAGATTTTTTATTTAGTGAATTTAGCTTAATTTAAAGTAATTAGGAAAAGGATCAAATTGAATAAAGAGTCAAAGTCTAATTATAGATTAAAAGAAAGTAAAAGGGCTAAAATGGCAATTAAGCCATTTATATGAAATGAGGCGGCATATATGCATTAAAATCTAAGATTTTATTTAAGTTATATATAAATATTATATATATAATTATTATAATTATTAACCATTATTATGGTTTTATATTATTATTATTATTATTATTATTATTATTATTATTATTATTATTATTATTATTATTATTATTAAATAAAGTAAATAGTAGACAATTGTATGGTAATAAAATATACATGTGTAAAAATTATATTTGTACATTTGTAAATTAAACACCTAAATTATTTATAGTTTAAGTATGAAGATATTTTATAATTATTAATTGTATTAATTATATTATGAGATTTTATATAATAAATAAATTAAAGACATGACAAGTGTATGATGATGATAAGTTACAAATGTAATAATATTTATGTGTACAATTGTAATAAATGTAAATGATATTAAAATAGATATTTACTAATTATTATTATTAAGTTAAAGATATTTATTAAATTAAATAATTAAACTATAAGATTTTTATTTGATAAACAAATTAAATAATGACAATTGTAATAAAATTATTGGTACAAATGTAGAAATATAGGTGTGACCAAATGTAACATGAATATTATTATTAAAATAGATACTTATTATAATCATTATATTATGTTAATAAAGTAAATAAAATATAAAAAGAAACAAAAACAAAGAAGAGAAACATAATTGAAACGAGAAGCAGGGGAGAAAAAGAGAAAGAAAAAGGGAAAGAAAAATAAAAGAGAAAATTACGGATTTGAAGCTTTAAACTTTAATTGGTAAGTTTAATCAAGTTCTTTCCTTATAAATTTGATGTTTTTGGAATGCTAGAGTGAAATACTCTTGGATTTAAGTTGAAATTTTGAAAGTTAATAGATTTTTGAGTAGGGTTTCTGTTGAACAAATGATAGAATTGGGGTTTTTTTGATAGAAATTTTGATTGGAATTGAATAAATGATTGAATTGTAAACTAAGCTATAAGTTTTGAGTTTTAGAGATTAAATTGAAATAAATTTGAAATTATGAAAATATGTTAAAAATTAAATAGTTAAATGTGAGTTTGGCAAGAAATTGAGTAGCAAAAAGGTATGAATTGAGAAAGAAAAATATATAGGTTTAGTTAGGATTAAATTGGAATTAAAGTAAAAGTTAGATAAAAATTTCAGCAATTAAATTGTATTGTGTTAATGATTGTGAAATTATTTTAATTTTTGTAGCTAATATCGAGCCTGAATCATCGGCCCAAAAAGGAAAAGAAAAGATCGTCGAGGATTAAATCCAAAGAGAGTTCTGGTTTGTATCACTATAATTCAAACTTTATCATTATTATGTGTTTAATTTACTAATTATGTGTGGTAAGTATTTTAAGGTAAGTGTTTAGTAAAATGATAAATTTATGATTGGATAATGAAATTGAGACTGATATTGAACTGAATTATGGAATACTGAATATTGTTTTGTGTACTGCATTGAACTGTGAAATTACTGAAGTAATGAATTACTGCAATACTGTGAAACTGATTGAAATAAAGAATTATAATTGATACTGAACTAAGATGGAAATTGTACTAAAAAGTGAATTAAATACCCTATTAACTAGTCGGGCTAGTCGGATATAGTTGGCATACCATAGGATATGGAAGAGTACGGGTTTTTGAAACTATCGATCGAGCACTTATGTACCGACTCATTCTTCATTACCGTTATTGTTACCTATTCGATTCTTTGTGTGTTGAATACTGTTACCGTTACTGTTACAGATTCAACACTTTGTGTGTTGAATACTATTATCATATCTTATTCGCTACCATTCTTGATTCTTGTTTAGGTGCATGTATCGTTAAGGCACAATGTCTTTGATCTTGGTGTTTTGGTTGGAAACCATGTATCCGCCGAGTCCGGGTCAAGTTAATAGGGACAAATGAGATAAATTTACTGATAAAACTAAATTTGAATGATATGACATATGTGAAAGATGAGAATTGAAATAAAGAAATAAGAATGGTATATATATATAATCAAATGATAGCATAAAAGATTGAATTGTTCATTAAGTGATGATAATTGTAATGTAAAAGTATGTGTGTGATTTAATGTATTTAATTATAAATTGAATTATAGTGATACCACTGAGTATATGCGTACTCAACGTACGATTGTTTCCGTGCGTAGGTTGTAAAAGTCAAATCTTGAACCAAACATCCAAAGCCGGACCGACTTGATGGCGTTTGGTGATGTATATTTTCTTTTGATAATGTGGCATGTACATAGGATGTGTATAAAAGTTATTATGTTTTGAATATAAATAGTTAAAAATGTTAGTATTACAAGTCTAAGAGTTATAATGAAAGAAGTTTATCCATTTGAATTTAATTAGTACATTGATAAATTTAAATTGATATTATATTGATTGAGTTTGATTAGAAGGTATTTAGAATAGAAAATGAGTATGTGAAATGAATTGGTTGAATTGGTTATGTTTGAAATGGCTACGGTTTTAATTGCAGGGGTTTTTATGTGAAAATAAGTAGAAATGCTGTCGAAATTTATAAAAAAAAAATAATTTGGAGTACTTGAACGAGTCCCGTTTCACTTTTAATACATACTTTAGACTTCGAGAGTTCATTATAGGAACTTAGTTATTAAATTATACTATGAATGTTATTTTATTTGTGAATTATTCGTAAGTTGTCTGATATGTCCGGTAATATCTCGTAACCCTATTTCGGCGACGGTTCGGGGTTAGGGGTGTTACAATGACCTTTTGCAATGGCACAAGTTTTACAAGCAAAATCTGAAACACTAAAACTAACAAATAATGAAGAAAATAATATTTTCAAATAAAAGAACGATGGATGTCCCAAACGTTTATGCCATAACCAGATTTGTTCTTTTTTCTTGTCAACTGAATTCTCTTGTACCACGTAAGCTTGCCGTTTGCTAAAACATTGAAAACCATATTTCAGTTAGTACAATCCTCTCATTTCTCTACCACTACCAATCTTCATCTTGGTGTGAAGGTCTTGAAAAATACAGTGAGTGGGAAAAATTATAAGAAATATTATGATATTTGGTTAATTTTTGTACTGAAAGAAGGTTACAATTTAATGATGGAACAAATAAAATATTTTTATATCAAAAGAAGGAGATTATGGGATAGTACCAATACCAACAATTGGAGAAGAAACTCCATTAACATTAGTGATAGTATTCATAGAACAATTAGATACTTGACTAAATTTTTATCTATCACAAGTCATATGATCTGTTGCACCTAAATCAATTATCCAATTACTATTATTAGTAAGGGATGTACTTGAAATAAAACCCCAATGCTTTTTTCCACGAATCTTATTCTGGGCATTTAGGGACCATTCAATATAGTAGGTACCATCAAGGTGATATGGGGTGATTAGAGAATTTTTTTGTATTGAGAAAATAGTTGTAGGGTTGTTTGTTTCATGAGAACCACTGTCATCCTTTATAGAATTAGACATAGTGACCATGGTACAAGGAAGAAGCTTACAACGAAAGCGTTAAACAAAAATAATAATTGTGTCTACTTCAATTCTAAAAGAAATTGTAAGAGGCTCTGATATAATATAAATTAACACAACTATAAAAAAATTTCTGTATATATAACCCACAACACATAAAGCTTTATAGAGAAAGAGTTTGAAGAATGGTTATAATCAAGGATTGACTCAATCCTAAAGAAAGGGAAAAAAAAATATTGTCAAATTTGTCTCATTCAGCTCCATGATCTCTATCAAAATGTATAAAATTTCTACTAAAGATTTTTCTAAGGAAAGAGCTTCAACTACGATTTTTGATAATTCTATCTTAAAAGCACCAATAACCATGTGTACTTTCCTTTAAAAAGCCATCATGTGAAAAAAAATCATTTTATATAGAATTACTTGAAGATGAAAAAATCCAAACCACTGATCTTTCTTTGTAAATCAATATTCATAATTATTTCACTGACCATACGAGTACAAGAGTAATGCTTGACAATACCTTTTTAATTATTATAAAAATGAATATTAACATTACGCTTTAAAAGGTTAAATCTACTATTAGTTAAAAGTTATAGATTTAGTTTTGATCAATTTTAATTTTTTTTAATTTTTGAATTTTAATCCTCACCCAAATAGTAATAGCTACATCTATTTTGTTAAATTCAATTATTAATCCTGTACTACGCGTACAGTTGTAGATTTGACCTATATTCTCCAATTGAATCATTCTATGTCCCTATACTTATCAAATTTTTAGCTTTCAATCTTGATCAAATGACCGTCGTTAATCTATTAACTAGACTTTCAGTGAGTAATATATGAAAACAAGTTAACATGGTATTACACATATGATGATTTGTTAGCATATCGTATTTTAAAAATAATAAAACTTAATAAATTTAGCAGTTATCATTTGATAAATTTTAAAATTTGAAGGACTAAAAAATCAAAGTATAGAGACAAATCTATAAATTTTGCAAAGTAGAAAGAATAATGACAAAATTTAATCCACTAGGTAATTGAGAAATGTGATTGGATACTTCAATTATTTACTTGCAATGAAATTCGAATAAAAATTATATATTAAAATATTTTAATATGAAAAATCTTATTCCAAAAAACCTGTCTAATGAAACGAAAGGATCAACTCAAATCCTTTAAATAACTGTAACTAATAATTGACAACTTTCTAAAAAGCAAACCTTTGGTCTAAATATGTAACTCGAACTTTTACATTTATCATGTTGCAGGTTAAGAGTTCACTTTTTTCATAGACGAGGACATAACCTTTCAACGATCTTTGATTACATGAAAAATTATAAAAAATAAAAAAGTCATATGTGAATCCGAGTAATACGAAAACACATTATATATATTTAAAAGAAGTGGCAGAACAAGTATTGAAGTAAGTGGGATTTGGCTACCAACAACGGGGAGGCAACTTGAAAGAGAAAGAAGAAGGCAAGTGACCGGTTCTCCTTATGTAATCCGCCCTTTCTGAAGTCCTCATTGCCTTTTCATTTAGTTTTGATTCTGCATTTGCTCGCTTCTCTTCAGCTATTCTCCTTGTCGCCGCTAGTTTGTTTGCACACTTTTCTTTTGCACGTGCTTTCAATCTCTCAGCTTTCACCTATACATCAACATAACAGTATAGGTAAAGATGAGATGGAATACTATTGTGTGCTTGGGACTCGAGAATGAGTGTCGAGTAAAAGTTGTATCACTCCTGTTCTTCATTTTTCTTGAAATATCTTTATCGGACACTTATTTGGAAATGAGTAGAGAATAGAAAATTGTAGAAATACTGAACATGCTTGTACCAATTACATACGCGTATCGGACCCTTGCACCCAAGTCCGAGTAACATAGGACACAAGTATATATCCTACTTGAGTGTACTCAATTTTTTCCAAGTTTTTACATATATGCACAATATCATATCTTTATACCCATGTTTGAATATTTGTCAAACATAGATATCTTAAGAAAATGAAGAGTTCCGGTAACATATACTGATTGGATAAATACAAACATACACTTTATGCAGACAAGTCGAACTGTAAAACCATCTAAAGGGTCTTTGGGTTTGGCTCTGCATTTTAACATTCTCTTGTGCTTGTTTAAAAAACTAGGTTCATATTCAACCAACACTAAGAAATGGAAAATTTTCTGGCATTGAGTAATTGCTGTTATAAATGCTTAATACATAGCAGACATAACAGGGAAAGATATGACTCAATACTAAGGATGACTTGCCATGCCTTCAAAGTGATTCAGTTTATGTAAAATTCACCATGCCACTCAGACTCTGGTGTGAGTGTTTGATATAATTATGCTTAATTTTTTTTTCTAAGTTTTGGAGGGTTTCTAGAGGATTTTATTCCCAAACCCATATTCCAATTATGCTTTCGATACAAGCGCCAAACATGAGTATTGCAATGAAAATAAAGATTCGGAGCAACATAAGTCATATGGATCTAGCTAATCTCTTACCTCCATTTTCTTCATCTCCATTTCTGCCTTTCTCTTCTCATGATTTTCCCAGGCCTGTATCTTCACTTCTTCACGCTTATACCTACAATGCAAGACATGCTAATCAGATCAGCTAGAGTTAAACACACACACACACACACACATATTATTATTATTATTATTAACAACATCTAATCCTATAGAAATCACAATTCTTAAAACTAATTACACATCACCTTGCCAGATATTTGGCACGTTCAGCCTCATCCCAAGCCATAGCTCGAGTTTCTAGTGTATTTTGCTTGCTAACTTGATCTGAATTATTGTTTTCATGCATCCTGGATTCTTGTTCATGCAGTCTATTTGATCCATTTCCCCTGGCAGCTCCGTTAGTTTCATGTTCACCCTTGGCATCAGTTGATGTTGTTGTACCTGCTTGATGGTTCTCAGCACAGGCTTGACCATAGTGGCAACGGACCGGTGTGGAAGATCCCGAAGTGATAGGAGTAGGATTCCTTGCTGTAGGACTCATGGCTCGTATCGGTGTTGCTGTTCTTGATGGCTCTTGGCTTGCGGCAGGGGTCATCTCAGTCCCCATATCTCTCACACATACTGATCTAACAACTGATGTTGAGTTCTGATTTGCAGGCTTGTAATTGATTCGCCAAATCGATTCATCGCAATCCACCTGTTTTGTTTCATCTTGGTATTCAGATGGCACTGCTGCAACAGCAGTGGCAGCCATTGCTGATCCATTTGTTTCTTCTGCTGCTGAACCTTCACCTTCACTGCTTGAACAATCTTGTTCTTTTTGTGGAACAGGTGCTATCAATCTTCTGTCATCAGCATTGGAGTTTCGAGGTGTGGTTTCGGGCTGGCCCTTGTTTCTACCTCTTGACAGCCCCACCAGCCATTTCTGCGCATCATCCCATTTTGAAGGTGTTGGTTTGCCAAAGCCACCTGTTCGATGATGAGAACCACGATTGGTAGCCCCATTCCCTTTATGAAACTCAAAACTAATGCCACTGCTGCTTGAAATCTCATAGTATCCTTTATCTTCAGTTGATCTCATTTTCTAATGAACAAAAAGCTTCTGTAGGAACTATGACAATTTGTTTACACAACAAAGGCCAAAGCCGTAGAGATGCGAGGATTCAAACCCCAAATCTGTTGGATGTTACTTTTAAGAGGGTTTACATAAATCAACCAGATTAAATCCGAGTTCAAAACTTTGAGAATCTTGAAGCTACTAAAAGCTAACCACCAAAGACTTGTAGTTTGCAAACCTTAAGTGAAGAAGTCTGCAAAATCTTCTCCATGGATTCGAACTTCAAATCTATTAGATGTCACTTTAAAAAAAAGTGCATAAATCAATGAGATTAGATTCGGATTCAAAAATTTAAGAATCTTGAAGCTATTAAAAGCTAACCTTATTGAAGAAGTCTGCAAAAGCTCTAGTTATTACCAAGAGAAAACTTCTCTCAGTCATTTTTACAAACAATTACAGCACAAATGGCAGATTAGTATTAAGAGCAAACAGAAAAGAGAACCAAATAATGTTTTTCAACAGGAACCATTGAAATATCTGAAACTTGGGTTCACAAAAATCAAGGCAACAAAAAGGGTCCCATCACCCATGTGGGATTTATCCATTAAACTAACTAATCACCAATTTTTATAAATCACCCCATTAATCAAAAACACCTAAAAGCTATTTGTTAAAGCAGTGGTGCTGCCAATGAAAACTTTAATGATTTCACCAAACCCAATAAACAAATAAAATAGAGATATTAGTGACACCATTGTCAGAGATAAGTTAAAAAAAAAAAAGAAAAGAGAAGAGTTTCAGAATTTGAGATCCATTCAACATTACATAAAACATTGCATGGTTGGAAACTTGAACCATTTGCATGACTACAAATGTGGTAACAATTAACATTTAAAATGACAATGATAAACTATTTAAACCTGAAACTGAAAGAACCAAAAAGGGCAAAAACCAAACAAAAGGCACTTTGGCAGATGCTTGGCACAATAACTAATGGCATAAAAAAATGGAAATTCTAAACTCTTTTTGCCTTGCACTAACAATGGGAATCTTGGGAATCGAATATGAATAAATTACTGACTTACAAGAGAGAAAGGTTTATTGTTCTTGAAATATGGTTACCCATTCAACGGTTACTATGTTAGTGAAAGAATGTGGTGCTAGATGATGGGCGGCAAGTGGATTGAGGGAGCATTTGTCACATGAAAATCTCGATTGCATTGCAACTACATTTGTTTATAAATCTACTGGATGTTTCTGCCTCCTCCTCCTTTTTTTAATCTAATCTAATATTTATATTTAAGCATTTTATTGAATTCAACATGTATTCCATCATATTAAAATATAAATTTATTATCACTCAACCTATATTTATTATTGATTAAATTTTAAAATATATATTTTTAGTGTGAAAAAAATCTAATTTTTCTAAGTCATGTTTATTTTATTTAATTCGAAATTATAGTTGTTTAACGATAATATTTAATGTTTTTATTATTAGAGTTAATTTATAATTTTCCTTTGACCACTTGTACCTGGTTGTTATCAAAGTTTTAAAAATAAGATTGGTGGTTCAACTGGTTAGACCACCAGTTTGTTTAATTTAAATAAATAAATTATTTAAAAATTTATAAAAAAATATTAAATATAAAAAATTAATTTAATCGATCTTTTTTAAGTTGGTTCTGAGTGATTTGCGAGTCAACTGGTTTAACCTCTCTTTTTTAAAATAATTTTGAGTCTGATTGGTGGGCCCGATCTAATTGAAGCAATATTAGTTGGTACCCAAAGTTTTTTAACTCAATTGATACTTGAACTTGAAATCCGTCACATAATTTAGTACTTACCCTATTGCACCATTAGAAAGTGATGATATGCTACTGTTAACTAATAATACTATGGCACATGGCAAATTCATATTATGACATGTGGCAAGTATTGATAAAAAATAAAGGTTTGAGAGGTAAAAAATGCTCTCGAATTTTGCCAAAAAAATCAATTAAACCCCTCCGCGAAAATCACATACAGTTAAGCCCTCGAACTTCCAAATTGCATTAATTAAGCCTTTTAACCATCATTTTTTTTGAATGATACATCACTAATATTAATATTAATGACTACTAAGTCGGTCATTCTATGGTTGACATGGTGGTCCACATTAGCTATGGTTGCTGACAACTACCATGTTAGCAAAAATTCAAAAAAATTAAAAATATATTTTTTAGAAATTTTAAGCTTAGAATGAACTTTGTTTAGGTTCATTTTAGATGTAATTTTAATATATTTTTATACTTAAGACTCTTTAAAAGTTATTAATTACAAAAAATTAATAAAATAACTTAGAAAATAAACAATTTATTACATTTTAAATAATTTTAATATTCAAAAGCTTTTTATGATAAAAATCATCCATAATGAATCTACTAATGGTTGTCCAATCTCATTTGGATCTGAGCAATCATTTGTCCAAATTTGTTATAGACTTTATTTTTAAAATATTTTTAATAAATATATTTTTAAAGTTTTATTTAAAATTTTAATAATTTATAATAATATTTCACAAATTTTAAAAATATAATTTTAAAAACTACATTGAGAATGAACTTAGACAAATGGTTTTCTTGAATTAAAAATTTTAAATTATTTTTAAAATTTTTGAATTTTTGCTGACCTAACATTGTCACATTATCAATGAAACATGTTAGGTCCAAAAGTACCAAGCGGGGTGAATTGGTATTTAAATTTTCTTTACAAACTTTTCTAAAAAAAAAAAGAAAAGAAAAGCTTGCAAAAAATTATTTACAGTGGTTCAGCCACAGTTGCCTATATCCACTACTTTAACTTTTCACCATTATGAATTTCTCAAATCACTACTAAAATTGATACCTTTGAGGACAATGTATAACATTTACAATTCTATCTTTTCAAATCTTAGATAGAATATTTCCCTCTAGGTTTTATCATGAAATGAAAACAAAACAATAACAACCTTTAAGAAGGGGGATGTTTAAAGTTTTGATCTCTAAAAAAATATATATGAATGATAAAAAAATTGACACTAAACTCTTAAAGAATATTTGCAAGAGAAATGAAAAAAAAAAAGATTTGAAGACTTTTTGTAACAGCCCGATTTAGGGGCTAGTCGGAACAGTGATCTTGGGATCACTAATCCGGGGTCAAAGAAAATTTATTTTAATGTTATTTTATGAATTAGAGTATGATTATATAAGTGCATGAAAATTTTGGTGCTTTAATTTTAGCGATTTCAAGCTTAATCGCGAAAAAGGACTAAATCGCATAAAGTGCGAAAGTTCTATTTTATAAGCTAAAGGTGCCTAATAGCCATAGCATATTATTTTGGGATCTTTAAAGTGAAATTAGACCCCTAAGAATAGAGTGGCCGGCCATAGGAGACAAAAATTGACAAAAATGGTCAAAGTTGGTAAAAGTTGGTGACTAAATTGAATTGTATTAATAGAATAAAGAAAGAAAAGATATTATCTTTTCTTCTTTCCATCACCACCGAAAATTAGCAGTAAAGAGGGGTTTGAAAACTCAAAAATTTCAGCAAGCTTTCTTCCTAACAAGTAAGTGATTTTAATGGTTTTTCTTGAAGATAGTTGTACTTTTAGAACCCCTAGAGCTTAAGCTTTCTAATGAGGGGACTATCTTGCAATATGGTAAAAAGATTAGAGTTTTTCCATGAGAGCTTTTAATTTCATTTGCTGCATTTTTATGGAAGAAAATGAATCTTAGTTGTTAGATGAACAACTTTTGTGAAAGGTGTTGCCATGAAAACACCTAAATGAACTTTTTTGTAAAGGTTGTAAAATTGGCAATAAAATGTGTGAAATGTTGGGTTTTGATGATAGCCATAAGAGAAATAAATGTTCACCTAGGCTCATTAAAGGTAGAAATTTGATTAGAATTGATTTTCGAGCCTAGGGGTAAAATGGTCATTTTGCCAAAGTGTAAGGGAAAAATAGTAATTTTGCCAAAGCATGATTATTAAAATGCTTTTATTAATGTGATGATTGAAACGAGCTAATTTACCATTATAGAGCAAGAAGAACCAAAAGTCAACCATGATCGGGGCAAGAATAAAGTCTTGGACTAGATTGAAGATCTAACTCATTTTGAAATCAAGGTAAGTTTGTATGTGATAAATTCAACATTTATGCTAGCATGTTTGATGTTATAATGATACATGATGCTCTTTGAAATTAAGTATTTGGTATTGAATGAGAAAGTTGAGATGGATGAGGTCCCGTGTAAGACCATGTGGGGACATGGCCTCTAAGACCGAATTGAGATCCGTATAAGACCATATATGGCTTGGCGTGATATGGCTATAAGACCATATGAATATGAAAAATCGTATAAGACCATATCCGGGTTATGGCATCGGTATTTAGAGATAATCCATGTAAGACCACATCCGGGATGTGGCATTGGCTTCGTGTTTATGCTAATGATAATGAATATGCATCTACGAGTATCCTTAGTGATTTATTGGGGTAAACAGATTTGCTTGGAAATAGAAATGAGAATTGTATTAAAGTTATGTGAATGAGTGACTACATGTACCCGTGAGAAAATTCACGAGGAATGTTTACGATATGTGGCATGGTATATACTAGATAAGAACAAGTACGAGTAAGTATGGCAAAGTGCTTATGACTTTGTATGGTTATCTAGTGCTATGGGTTGATGTCATTATGAGCTTATTTTTGCTATTTATTTTCATGCAAACTTACTAAGCTTTGTGCTTATCCCTCTCATTTCCCTTTTCCTTGTAGTATTGCCAAGATAATTCGGGGACCGTAGGATGCAAGAGTTCGAAAATCACACTATCAACATTACTTTGGTATAACAATTTAGACTTATTTTGAGTATGGCATGTATAGGACTTGGTATTTTGTTAGGTCATAATTGTTAGCCAAAGTGTTGGCTATGTATGTTATCAGAGTCATTTTGTAAATGGTCATCGAAAATGGGCTATCACTTGTTAAGTTTACATATATTCAATGATAATGAAATTATGAAGTTTATGCTTATGTGAATGCTTTAAATTGAGTTCTTGGATGTGCCCTTGGGTCATGAATGATGTTTATATGAGTTGGAGTTAGTATGTCTACTATGCAGGGTGGCATTTGGCTTGGAATATAGCCATTTTATGTCCACACGGGTGTGTGTCTAGGCCATGTAGGATACACGGTCAGCCACATGGACGTGTCGATCGACCGTGCGTCCCCTACATGCTAGGTTTACATGGGCTTGTGCCCAGGCCGTTTGAAGTCTACACTTTAAATGTGGAATTTAATTCGACACACGGTCTAAGGACACGGGCGTGTGCCCTGACCATGTGACCTTAGTGAGGTGATGACGTCATAAGCAGAATTCCAAGGTTTTGGCACACGGGCTAAGACACGGGCGTGTGTCTGGCCATGTGAAATAAGTCAATGTCGATCACGGGTGAAAAACACGGGCATGTCTCAAGGGCACACGGGCGTGTCCCTTGAGTAACACGGGCGTGTGGCCCCTGTTTAGGCAAAATTTTTTTAAGTACGTAAAAGTTTCCGATTAATTCCCGAAACTTTCTGGAAGTATGTTTAAGGCCTCATAGGCCTAGGATGAGTATGTTTTGGGTTTGTATGGAAAGTTTTTAAGACGAAACGAAATTCTATAGCCCGAAATGTCATGTTTAAGCAAGTTGAGTTAGGTAATGCCTCGTATTCGGTTCCAGCTTTGAACACGGCTAAGGGGTGTTACACTTTTCTCTTGATCTTTAAGTTTGGATGTTATTTTCTTGTGTCTTGATGTTTTTTTTACTTGTATTTATACCAAAAATGAATTTGTGGACATTTATGGTTGTTGGGGGTAATTGCAAGCATTAAATTTGAGTTGAAAAAGTGACTCTACAACCTAGGTTTTTGAAACTTACCAAGGTCTATCAAGACTTGATTGAAAAATAGTTATTATATAGCTATTAGGAGGCCAAGTCTTGAGACTTCCAGCCCAAGTCTTGAGAGTTGGAGGGCAAGTCTCAAGACTTACTAGCTAAGTCTGAATACTAGGCCTTTAAGGAGAGTTTTGAGGCAACTAACTTGCTCAGTCTTGAGATCTAGATCCTTAATCTCAAGACTTGTCTCCTAACTTGCCTTGTAAAAGTTAAAAACACTTGAAAACACTTTAGGAACAACTCAAAAACATTTGGTTAAAGATGAAACACACTTAAGACATGTTTTTGAGAATTTGCAAGACTTTGGAAATGTTTGATCACTAAATGACTTAGGAAATAAATAATTAAAATTTATCTTAAATTTTGTTGTATAAAAATCTCGGGACATAAAAGCTAACAATTTCTCCATTTTTTATATAAAAAATTTAAGAGAAATTTACATTTTTAAAAAGCTCTTTCTAAACCACTTGGAAATTTTCAAAATATAACTACCCTTTGTAACACTCCTCACTCGTCCTGATATCCAATATAGATAGAAGATTCTACTGAAGCATGTACATAGCAAGAACATCAGAATTATTTAAGATTTCAAACAGTAAAACCTTTTTATAAAGTCACTAAATCAAGTTTAGGCCAATTTAGAGACTTTAGAAACAATGTAAAATAATTTAGATGTGGTTTAAGAGTTATTGAAGGTGTTCGAGACCTAAAACAAACAACCCAAAATAGTGCAATGAGCCAATCTGCCATAGTTGTATTGGTACCACTGGGGAGTTGTATTGATACATCTCCCTGGTACTATACATTTTTGTTCATTGTCTCAATTGTTCCAAAACAATTGAGCTAAGCTCTGGAGCTAAAATTAAGCAATTGACTTAGTTATTTTGATACCTAGAAGCAATGTACCGAAACATTGGAGTAGGGGACCAAAAATTTAAGTTCTAAACACCCCAAAAAAATTCCAATACACCTCCTGACAAGGTATCCATAAAACATACTCAAGAATCATTCAAGTTCATATCCACCCCAAAACATGCTCAAACTTATATCATAGCCACATATCATCGAAGTAATAAAAAAAAAACATGCAAGGTTTCATGATTTCATCCAAATAAGTTTCATCCAAAACATTTCCCATATCAAAAGACAATAAAAAAAACTTGCAAGGTTTCATGATTTCATCTAAATAAGTTTCATCCAAAACATTGCCCATATCAAAATAGGGATATGCAAGCATGCACAGTAAATTTTCATACAACACTCAAGTTCAAACTAATCAAATGAGTCTCCACCCCTAAAAAATAAATAACCAATCTCCAAGTACTAACTGGAACATGAAACTAGCATATATACAAAAGTTTAAAACCCTAACTATTGGAAAATCGATTTAGAAAATAGTGTTTTTAGGCACAACAGAAGTTCAAAATTTCTTAAAACTAACTTGTAACAACCCTTACCCTGTCTGGTCATACAAATCGAGTAGCAGGATACTACAACAACTATTATGTAACACCCATAACCCGTACCCGTACCCGTCACCGGATTAGGGTTATGACGTATCACTGAACAAAATAGAATGATCAATAACAGATAGCATCAACTTACCAATTTAATTAACATAATTTCATAATAATTCAGATCGGAATAATACATACATTTATGGGCCTTACAAATAGTTTAGAAATAATCCGGGACCAATTCTAAACAAATTAGAAAGTTCAGGGAAAAACTAAAAATTTTCAAAGCAGGGATCACGCGACCATATGTTCAGGCTGTGTGATAGAGTCCAGATCGTGTGGCTCTGGATATGGCCGTGTGGTCATCCCATAAACTCGTGTGTGATCTCACATGCCTGTGTATATAGGCCATGTAACTCACTAACTTGGGTCACACAGTCGTGTCGCAGGTCGTGTGTTAGCCCGTGTGAAGCCTGCACCTAACGTGCTAGGGGCACATGCCCGTGTGTGACACATAACCGTGTGATAGCCCGTGTCCTAGGCCTTGTGTGTACCCAAAAGTGACCAAAATCATGCTCATTTTTCATCCACATCCTTAGGTACCTAAACCAACTTATAACATATGATTATACGACCTTAAAACACATTAAAAAACGACCAACATATACCATATCAACAACCAAAGACCTAACTAATGTGTCATCAATGACACCACATCTCATTCACCCAATATTTTCCTACTTAGTTACATTACACAAGCCACATTGTACCAAATATAACTTACCTTCAATTCCTTTATACCATACCTAATTCAAGCCACAACTACCATCTCAAGTTTGTTCACTTATGCATAAACATGGAATCAAACATACATACCACATTTTACATATCATACCACAGCATCAAAATGCACAACCCAAAATAGATTACATGTACTTATGAAACATTACAGAACATAGCCGAATGTTCCTATTACATGCCATATAAGCCAAGATGTATTCAAAAGCTACCAAATGATCCCTGGATAGTGTGATTCTTCGAATTGATCCAATCATTCAATCCATAAAACATATCTATAAGAAATAAGACAAATAACACGAGTAAGCTTTCGTAAAGCTGAGTAAGTTTGTTGATTGAACAGTAAAGCTTACCAAATCAAACCAAATAATAATTCAAATAAAAGATTAATGAACAAAGTTCCTGTTAACGAGGTTATTATTAGAATTCCTGTCAATCATAACTCACAACAGGTGAGAATTGCACAGTGTATTAATTCACATCCCATTCTCAGTCGTCGCATTAATATAATCTAATCTCAAGTAATCAGAAAGTATCACTCATTTGAGTTAATTTCGGAGTTTTGATCGACTCACGATGCTGCTTACACAAGCTACAAGAATCTGCAACAGATGCAGGATCTCAAGCCATCGTTATGGTCTGTATCACTGGTACATAGTACCTCCTAAATAGTCACTAGCTCACGATGCTGCTCACACAAGCTTTAGAGAATCTCCAATGCATGCGAGATCTCAACCATCGCTATGGTCTGTATCACCGGCTCAAGGCCTGATAGTTAATATTCATATTCATTTATCATGTAATCTCCAATCAGTCCATAATTAAGTATAACATTGAATATAATCATAATAAACATGAAATATATATATATATATATATATATATATATATATAGGTATAATATAGAAATAACTGTACGAACTTACAGGATTGATTTGCAGTAAAGGTTCAGAGTATCTCAATCAGTGATCGACATTATATCAATTCATTATTTCCATTTTCAATTGCACATAAATAATAATCCAACATTATGCAATTAGGTTCATATAATACATTTATAAAGGTTCTAAAATTAAACCGAACGAACTTACCAGACTAATCTACATCAACGACAAAGTACATGGGCTATTTAGTATTTTTCTCTTTTCCTTGATTTTCCACTCGTTCATGATCTAAAATAATAATTTCATTCAATTCACTAATTCTAATAGCAAAATTAATTCATTTTATGCAATTAAGTCTTTTTTGACATTTTACAAAATTACCCTCAACATTTCACTTTTATTCAATTTAGTCCTTAAGCCCGTAACATGCAAATTAACCATTTTTATTTAAAACCCACATCGACCGATTATTCAATGGTCTCTATACAGCCCCTATTTGCAATTATTTCTTTTTACCACTTTAACAATTTAGTCCTTAATGTTAAAATCGTCAAAAACTACTTTACAAAATAGTCCTAACTAACAACAAAACTCAATAGTCTTTCATAAAACTTCATGAATAGCTCAAAATCATCAATGGCATAATCCAATACATTTGACAGTTTTACAAATTAGTCCTCGGGTTTGCTAGATTAAGCTAATACGAGCTCAAAAACATAAAAATTACTAAAAACAACAAGGTTTGCTTACCAAATCAAAGGGCCTAAGCTTGGCCGAATACTTCCTAGCTTTAACCATGGTGTTTCGTGTTTTTAGGAAGAAGAAAAAAGAAAAATCACCTTTAATTTGGATTTATTTTAGTTATTAAATTATTTATTTACCTAATTACATTTATATCCCTTTTAATTTACATTCAAATCTTTAACATTTTCAAGTCTAAAACTGTCCACTACTATACAAATGGTATAATTACTATTTAAGAAGGGTTTAATTACACAATTAGTCATGTAATTATTTTAAATTTTAAATAAACAAGCTTAATTTCAATTTAATCCTAAACTAATTAGGACTATATGAGCAAATAGCCCAAACGTTAATGGATTTAATCATATCCACCACCACTTGGACTTTAACCATGGTTTAATTGCCATTTTGGTCCTTTTAGCTTTTTAAATCTATAGCGATTAACTTTTACCTCTTTTACAATTAAATCTTTTTATCTTAATTAAGCAATCAATCATCAAAATTATCGAACCAAACTTCAATTCACCCATAATACGACCCTATAAATATTTAATAAGAATATTTACGATCCTAAATTACGAAAACGAGGTCCTAATACCTCGTTTTCAATAACCATTTGACTTTTAAACCGAACCATTTATACTAACTTTTAATTCAATTGGTTAAATTCATCAGATCAAAATATAATATAAAATTTATTATTACTCGTATAATTTAAATACTAATTATACTAACTTACTCATCATATTTGTGGTCCCAAAACCGCAATTTCGGACACCACTGAAAATTGGGTTGTTACAACTTTCCCCCTTAGAAATTTCATCTTCGAAATTTTTACCTAGCAGTACCGGTTTATACAGAAGTTTGCTTCATGAATTGAAATTGTCATTGGCTTATCTGAATATGAAAGATAACAATCCCATAACCATCTCAAATAGCACGAACTTTATCTTTAGTTTCACTACCCAGATATGTCTCATATTTAGTTTTTCGATCAATTCAACAAGTATAATGGGGTTCTACATTTCCCAGTTATATTTAAATTCTAATATACAGCACTGTAACATGTATTCCAGAACTCGTATTACCCACTCTGATTTTCCATCTACTCGTGGATCAAATGTTGTATTAAAATTAAGTTTAATGTTTAGAGTCCCACAGAGTTTATTCAAAATCTAGAAGTAATTCTCAGATCAGTATCAGAAATAATAAACAATGACACTCCATGCAATCTGACAATCTTTGTCACTTATGACTCGGCTCCTTCTCAAGTAGATAATCAGTTTTGACTGGAGTAAATGAGCTGACTTTGTCAATCTATCAACCATAACCCAGGTCAATATTTCTTTATGGGTGATACTGGAATACCAGATACAAAATCCTTCATGACTCACTACTATTTCCACTCAAGAGTCATGTCGGGCTGTAATAATTCTGACGGTACTTAATGTTCAGTTTATCGAGCAATATAATATGTACTGCTGTGGTTCTCGGATAAATATCTCGTTACTTTGGATTTTTCGAAAAACACAATCAGTTACGGAATTACATCACACCATCCATATTCACTCTAAATCCTATAGAAGAATCACTCTGGATTTGCTCTCACTTAGCTATCAACTTTCAGGTCATCTTCTTACAATTCCCAAATTCTTTGCAGAACAATGATCTAGTTTCAATTTTTATAATACAAAATTATTACTATAATCAACATATCCTTCCCGGATTCAGGCCGAGTCAGTAAAAAAATTCCATTCAGTAAGACTTTAAGTTGGTCACAACTTTCAGAGACATTTACAGAGTTTCTAATTAATAACAGAAGAGAATTTACTCGGATCTAGACAAATTCCATTTACCAAATTTACATAATAAAGAAAACCATCTTCGTTAAGTCAACTCACATTTACTAACTTTCACATAACAATTTCTCGTGCTAAGTCTATTATACAATTTTCAAATGCTGAGTGTACATGGATTCTGTGTTAATCTAAATCAAGATATTATCAATAAGAACAACCACAAATTATTCGAATGAAACTGGAAAAAAAATTCATCAATTTATAAATTAATGAGACATTAATTAATCCAAACAATATAACTAGAAATTATAATGGTCACATCAAGTTCAAAAATAGTTTTCAGTATATCACAAACTTTAACTAGCGACTAATAATAACCAAATCTATATTTATCTTCGAGAAAGTTGTTACACCTTTTTAACTGATCAAACGGGTTATCTATATGAGATAAAATATATTTATTATTTGTCCTGAATTTATTAAATTTTCACATTCAAACAGAAACCCAGAATTTGTTTAGGAAATAGATCAAGAAACCCTCTGGCAATCGGTACAAGATAAATCTTTGACCCTATTTCTTGAGTATCAGGTAGACAGATATATATAATATACCAAAAATATTTTACAATCGTCCAAATCATTTTTTTGTATAGAGATAACTAAAACAACTCTAGTTGTACTATCTGATTTACCAGACTCACTATGATCATTTCACCAGTCTGACATTTCAAATCAATTCATTTCACTCTACAGTCTACTACAATATCATATAACTTTAGCCAATCTATTCCCAGAATAACCATTACACTCCAACCCACTGGATTATGACTTGAATATTAAACTCAATTGATTCAAGAAATAGATCCTTATCCGTTATTAATGTAGTGCAAATATATGAGTAAGTTGATGCAGTATCACCCAGTGCATATGAAACAAATAATATCAAAGAGATAGAACGTACCAGAAATAATATCAGATGTGGTAGCTTCAGATTTAACAATTGTGTCTTTGATCCCACTACATTTAATTCCAATGTTATTTCTCTGACCAGGGTATTTGCCTTTCTAAGATGTAGATACTATTTAACACTATTCACAAACACAATTTGCTCGATTATCTTCATTGACCTATGCAAATTCCTGTCCAGATGGCATTTGATAATATTTCTTTTCTGAATTAAAATCTAAAGAAATCCCATTTAATCCTATATCTTAGTACAGCCACTAGTAATGTTGACAACCAATTATAAACCTTGTCTATTTATCAAAGACATGACGTATATGAGATAATCATCAAGGAAGCAAGCCATATCTTCAAAATTCCTTGGATATTTCCAAACTAGTATCCAGTTCTAATCGGGTCGTCACTTGTTTTACCTCTAAATTCCTCATTATCATACCTTCTAATTAATTAATCAAAAGCTGTCAAACTATTTCAGCCTGTTGAGGACCTAAGGATGCCATAAGGAACATATTAGGGGGTAGAGGTTGTAAGGCCACTAAATTAACTTGCACTAGTTCTTTAAACCACTGGCACATTAAATCAAAAGACAATTTTTCTTCACTATCTGACATTTACAAAGCCAATAAACTATAATGTACCTACAGTTTTAAAGTCAGAATATTACCTTTATCTTTTACCTCATCAAGGTCAATTCGATCAGATTCTATTAACATTCATTAAATCTATAAGAAAATATTCTTACCCTCATTTTCAGACATTTGTAGAATCAGTATACCATACCTTGCACCAGAGTTAATAGTTGGAATGTTACTGTTAACATAATTAGTTTCATCACGTTCAAAACCATATGACATCATTAAAATCTACAAGGAAACATGGGTTAGATTGGATCAATCAATATCACACTATCTCAGGTTTTTATGGCATGTAATTTCTAGACATCAAACACACTACGTTCAGTCTGAGAATTGACTAACCTTAGCTCTGACACCACTAAATGTAATCGTAGCTCTAATCGATTAGGGTTACGATGTATCACTAAAAAATCCATAACAATCAATAATAGATAGCATCAACTTACCAATTTAATTAACATAATTTCATAATAATTTAGATCAGAATAATACATGCATTTATGGGCCTTTAAAATAATTTAGAAACAATCAGGGATCAATTCGGAACATGTAACAGCCTGTTTTCAGTGAAATCTAAACAGTTATTTTGGGACCACAAATCTGAAGTTAAAAATTTATTTTATTATTATTTTAAGGTCTACAGCATGATAGAAATACCATATAAAAAGACTAAATCGCGTAAAGTGCAAAAGTTGAGTTCTAATAGATAAATGTATTAAATAGCTATAGGAATTTGAAGTGGAGGTCCTTATATGGTAATTAGATCATTTGTATGTTAGTGGACGATAATGGTTTGGCAATATTGAAATTTGAATGAATTATTAAGGTTAATTTTAGAAATTAGAAATTAATGTTATAATTAAATAAATAAAACAAACAATTAACATCCATTATCATCATCTTCCGCCGAATTTGAAAAGAAAACCTAGCCATGGAAGCTTGAAGTTTTGGCAAGCTTATTTTGTCCAATTTGGAATGTATTTTCAACCCGTTTTTAATGATTTATACATTTTCGGGATCGTTGTATCTTAATCTAGCTAGCCCGGGGACTAATTTGTGAAACTGTTAAACTATTAGGGTTTTACCATTGATGAAAATACTTGATTTTTGAAGTTTGATGATGGAAAATGAATGGTTTTTGTAAGATAAACAACTTTTGTAAAGGGATTTTTGGTGAAATATTCAATTAGGGGCTAAATTGAAAAATGTGATAAATTTATAGTAAAATTGTGAATTTTTGAAATACGTGGGCTGTTATAAGCATGTATAAAAATTGGCTAGGCTTTGGTAGGGGGAAAATTGCATTAATTTCATTTTTCGAGCCTAGGGACTAAATTACAAAGAATGAAAAGTATAGGGGAAAAATGGTAATTTTGCCAAAAATATGTGTTGGACTAAATTCAATGAATTATATTTTAAATTGAGTTAAATTTATCCGTATAGGTCCAGTTAGACCTCGCACACAGATAGATCGGGGCAAAGAGAAAGTCTTAGATTAATCGCCTCCGTGTCTACGTATACTCATCGAGGTAAGTTTGGGGAATTAAATTGAGTCTTTATGTGTTTTTAATTGAATTATATGTATGTGATTTGTATAATTTCCATGTATAAATATTGATCGCATATCCAATGACGTACGACGATTATTGAGTCCCGTTTGAACCTTAGGAATTCGTAGGATACAAATGACATGTCATAAGGGATTACGGATTGAAGCTCATAAGAGCTTATCGATTCTCAGCTTGTATGAGCATACCAATTGCAGCTCGTGAGAGCTTATCGATTCTCAGCTCGTATGAGCTTATCGATTTACAGCTCGTGAGAGCATATTGATTCATAACTCGTATGAACATACATTTACATGAATTGATAGATTATAGTTTAGCACACTATGTGTGAGCTATCCAGAGTATCCAACGATATTTTAAATGGTTCAATGGGCAATGTTCTGATACGATAAGACATGAGTTCGATACGAACTATTACAAGTATACATATGAATTACATGGAAAATGATATTACATGGTATATAGGTATATGAAATGGATGATACATGTATATAGAATTTGATTAATTTTTGAGCTCATCCATGACTTGGTTTATATATGTGTTTACATGACTAACATGGTTGATATATATGTTCTTAGGCATTTGGCCAATATATGTTGGGATATGCTTTGTTTACTTACCTTATATATGAATAAATGGTAAGTTAAATTCTATGTTATACGAACTTACTAAGCTTAAATGCTTACTCTGTGTATTTTTCATGTTTAATAGTGAATCGAAAGCTCGTTCGGGTTGGAAGCTTGTCGGAGCTATATCACACTATCTATCAGCTCTTTTGGTACTTTCGATTTGTTTAAATTTAGTTATAATGGCATGTATAGGTTGTTTTGGCTAATGTTGGCCTATAAGTGTTTTGGTTGTTAGAAATGACCATTTGGTTGGTTTGTATTATAGCCATATGATTTGGCTTGTGTTTTGGCGTATTTTGATATATAAATAAATTGCCTTAATAGGGTTGATGTGTGGTTGAATGATGAAAGGTAAAATGATAGCTAAATGAGCATTTAATACACGTGTCTTGTGATATAATGACTTGTGGTAGATTGGTACTTAAGTAGACATGATTTATATGGTAAATTGATGCTAGTTAAAGAATGGTAACTGTGGTACCAAATGGTTGTGTATTGGTAAGTGAGTTACATGGTAAGTTTTGATGCAAATTATGCACATATGTTAGTTGATCATTTGATTATATTGAACACATAGTTAGACATGTTTATAAATTGTCATTTGAGGTGCCTAAGGCATATTGGTTGTATGTGAATATACCATATGTTTAAGGTTTGTTTATGCTTGATTTGGATGCCTTGATATGGCTTGTAAGTATATGTAATTGTGGTTGTAGGTACATGCCAATTTGGGAGAGAAAAATGGCTTATAAAATAGCCTATTTTCATCCACACAACCAGGTGACACGGCCGTGTGTCCCTTGTAGCTTTCAAAGGGTTACAAGTCAGGCTGTTACACGGCCTAGCACATGGCATGGCACACGGGCATGTGGCTTAGCCGTTTGGCCAAGTCAGAGAGTTACACAAGCTCAGACATGGGCTGGGACACGATCGTGTGTCCCTATTTTGAATGCCCGCACAACCTAAGACACGAGCTTGTCTCTTGGCTGTGTGAGTCACACAGCCGTGTGACCCCTATAGCTTTAAAAATTTTAATATTTTTTAAAATTTTTTGAGTTTTCAATTTAGCCCCCACTTATTTCTAGTGCATAGTTTGGGCCTTAAGGGCTCGTATAAGGGATATTATGTATGATTTTGATGTGATTATTAATATGTTATAAAATGTTTAAAATTTTTGTTCGTTTGATTTGTAATCATCGATAATGTTTCATAACCCTGTTTCACGACGAATTTAGGTTAAGAGTGTTACATTTATTGGTATCAGAGCTACAGTTTAGTCAACTCTTAGACTGAATGTAGCGTGTACTAGTCTAGCTATACATGCCATTATATAACCTGTGATAGTGTGATATCTCTTGACCGTTTTAAAACATGTTTTCATATAGTAATGACATCCAATTGAGCTGATTCCGATGAAGTAGAGAGCAATGCTCAAGCCTCCGTTCACAGAGTAGCTTTGAGTGGTACGGGGCCTATATCTGAGGGTCGGGGAAGAGAGGCTAAGGAAGCCTTTTTCAGATGATGAGTGAATGGTTAACCGAGTTCGTACAGACGAACCCGACTGCTCAACAACCTCCACCCCCTCTTGTTCCCAATCAATTCCCGTTATTCCTCAAGGTATGGAATCAGTCCGAATTAGTAAGCCTCCTATTGATAGGATACGTAAGTACAGAGCTGAAGAATTTTGAGCTACAGCCGAGGATGATCTTGAGAGAGCTGAATTCTAGTTAGAGAATACGATCAGGGTTTTTGACGAGCTATCCTGTACACCGACTGAATGTGTTAAATGTGCGGTATCGCTACTAAAAGATTCATCGTATTAGTGGTGAAACACGTTGATTTCAATTGTGCCGAGAAAGCAGATCACCTGGGATTTTTTTCAAACCGAGTTCCGAAAGAAATATATCAGTTAGAAGTTTTTGGATTAGAAATGTAAAGAGTTTCTATTGCTCAAACAAGGTCGCATGACTGTATCAGAATATGAGCAAGAATTTGTCAGATTGAGCAAATATGCTCGGGAGTGTATTTCAACTGAGACTGCTATGTGTAAGAGATTCGAAGATGGGTTAAACGAAGACATAAAGTTTCTGGTTGGAATTCTTGCATTGAAAGAATTCGTGATACTAGTTGATAGAGCACATAAAGCTGAAGGGTTGAGTAAAGAGAAAAGACGTACTGATTTTGAAGCTAGAGACTCGAGAAAGAGATCGACTAGGAAGTCCTATAAGTTAGTATCAAAGAAATAAAAAGAACATCACAATCGTTTTACTGCTTCTGTGGGATATTCTAGTAGAGACAGAGGTACCGATGCTTCAGTCTAACACATCAGGCAACATGTGTAGTGAGTGTGGGTAGTGTCAGAGATGCAAGACCCGGGTGTAGGCACTATACTAGACCACATTATGGTGAGTGTCGAGTGAAGAACAGAGCATGTTTTAGGTGTGGTTCCTCAGACCATTATCTTAGAGATTGTCCAGAAAAATTTGAGAAAGAAAAAGTTCAGGCTATGAGATTGAGCAACACAATTGTGAGAGGTAGACCACCTCGTAATCCTAGAAATGTGAGTGGTAGCCATGATGTGACAAAAGACACTGTTGTGAGATCCGAGGCACAAGCACCAGCTAGGACTTATGCTATTTGCGCGTGCGAGGATGCTTCTTGGCTAGATGTTATTACCCATACTTTCTCTATTTTTGATACTAATGTTACTGCCTTGATTGATCCAGGATCAACCCATTCATATGTTTGCATGAATTTAGTATCTAGTAAAAATTTACCTATTGAGTCCACTGAATTCGTTGTTAAAGTATTGTACCCCCTAGGTTAGAATGTGCTAGTTGATAAGTCTGCAAGAATTGTCCTTTGACGACTCGGGGTTACAATTTTTCAACTAATTTGATGCTATTACAGTTTGATGAATTCGATGTGATTTTGGGCATGGATTTGCTAACTCTACATGACACTGTTGTAAATTATAGACGAAAGCTTATTGTATTAAAATGTCAGAACGGTGAGACACTTCGTATTGAATCAGATAATCCAAGTGGGTTCTCTATTATTATATCAGCTATGTCAGTGTGGAAGTTTATGAGAAAAGGTTGCAATGCTTACCTTGCTTATGTATTAGATACTAAAGTGCCTGAATCAGTGCCAGTGGTTTGCGAGTATCTCGATGTATTTCTAGAGGAGTTACTTGGATTACTGTCAGTCAAAGAGGTTGAGTTTGCTATAGAACTTGTACCGAAAACATCACCAATATCGATAGCACCTTACAGAATGGCTCTTACCGAATTGAAAGAGTTGAATGCACAACTGCAAGAGTTGACAATAGGGGTTTTGCTCGATCCAATTTTTCACCTTGGGGTGCACCGGTTCTGTTCGCTAATAAAATTAACGGATCGATGAGATTTTGTATAGACTACCGTCAGCTCAAGAAGGTTACAATCAAGAACAAATATCTACTGCCTTGTATAGATGATTTATTCGATCAGTTGAAAGGTGCTACAATATTCTTGAAGATTGATCTTCGTTCTGGTTATTATCAGCTACGAGTGAAAGATTTAGATGTGTCGAAAACTACATTCAGAACCAGGTACAGACACTATGAATTTTTTATGATGTCTTTTGGTTTCACTAATGCACTTACAGTATTTATGGATTTGATGAACACAATCTTCAGCCCGTATTTAGACAAATTTTTTGTGGTATTTATTAATGATATTCTGATATATTCTCAAGATGAATACGAACATGCTGAACATGTAAAAATTATTTTGCAAACTCTATGAGATAAACAATTGTTTCCTATATTTAGAAAATACGAGTTCTAGCTCCGAGAAGTTAGTTTTCTGGGACATATAGTGTTGGCTAAAGGCATCAGAGTTGATCCGAGTAAAATTTCTCCAATTGTTGATTGGAAACCACCAAAAAATGTATCCAAAGTCAAAAGTTTTTTGGGATTAGCTGGTTATTACCGAATATTCATCAAAGGGTTCTCAATGATAGCTACACCAATGATGCGACTATTACAGAATGATGTGAAGTTTGAATGATCTAAAAAATTACAGCAAAGTTTTGATTAGTTGAAAGCACTATTGACCGAAGCACCTGTTTTGGTTCAACCTGAATCGGGTAAAGAATTTACGATTTTTAGCAATGCATCTTTAAATGGTTTAGGCTGTGTTTTAATGCTAGAAGGAAAAGTAATAGCTTGTGTTTCCAGATAATTAAAGCAGCATGAAAAGAACTATCCGACTTATGACTTAGAGTTAGCAGCTATTGTGTTTGCATTGAAAATTTGGTGGCACCATTTGTTCGGCAAAAAATGTCACATATTTACCGATCACAAGAGTTTAAAGTATCTAATTTCACAGAAAGATCTGAATCTGAGACAGTGCAGATGGCTCGAATTATTAAAAGATTATGAGTTGATCATTGATTATCATTTGGGAAAAAACAAACGTAGTTGCTGGTGCTTTGAGTAGAAAGTCCTTGTTTGCTCTGCTAGTGATGAATACACGACTGACATTATCTGACGATGGATCAATTTAGTTGAGATGAAAGCTAGACCAATGTTTTTATAGCAAATTTGTGAAGCTCAGAAATGTGATGATGATTTGTTAGTTAAGCGGGCACAATGTGAGTCAACTTCTGATTCAGAATTCCAGCTAGGATCTGATGGTTGCTTATTGTTCAGAGGTAGAATTTGTGTAGTAAAGTGTTCAGAACTCATTCAGAAATCTTACACGAAGCTCATAATAGTAGCTTGTTTGTTTATTCGGCAAGTAATAAAATGTACGGTGATTTGAAATAGATATACTGGTGGCTGGGAATGAAACGTGAGATATCTGACTTTGTATCAAATGCTTAGTATGTTAGCAAGTTAAAGCTGAACATTAGGTACCGTCTGGATTATTACAGCCAGTGGTGATACCAGAGTGGAAATGGGATCGAGTTACTATGGAGTTTGTAATGGGTTTACCCCTATCTCCGGAAAGAAAAATGCCATTTGGGTTATTATTGATCGTTTGACGAAGTCTGCACATTTTATTCCAGTACGTACAGATTTTTCCCTTAACAGATTAGCAGATTTATATGTTTTTGAGATTGTCAGATTACAAGGAGTGCCAATTTCCATTATTGCAGATAGAGATCCGTGGTTTACCTCTATATTTTGGAGAAAGTTACAAGAAGCTCTTGGTACATAGTTGCATTTTACCATTGCATTTCACCCTCAGACCGATGGTCAATCCAAATGTGTTATTCAGATTCTCGAAGAGAAGCTTTGTTGCTATGTATTAGAGTTCGAAGGCAATTGGGAGAAATATCTACTGTTGGTTGAATTCGTATATAATAATAGTTTTTGGTCGAGTATAAAAATGGCACCGTATGAGGCTCTGTACAGTCGTAAATATCGAACTACGTTATATTGGACTAAGCTTAGTGAGAAAAAGATTCACGGGGTAGATTTGATTCGTGAGACTGAAAAAAAAAGTAAAAGTAATAGCTTGAAAGCAGCTTCAGATCGTCAGAAATCGTATGCAAATATTAAACGTAAAGATATAAAATTCCAAGTCGGCAATAGAGTATTCTTGAAAGTATCTCCCTAAAAGAAATTTCTTCGGTTCAGTTGCAAAGGAAAGCTTAGTCCGTGATTTATTGGGCCGTATGAGATTACTAAAAGAATCGGACCTATTGCATACCGATTAGTTTTACCGTCAGAATTTGAAAGAATTCATAATGTCTTTCACATATCTATGTTACGATGGTACCGATCTGACCTTTCATATGTTATTTCCTCGATGGATGTCAAAATTCAGTCTGACATGACATACAGTGAGGAACCGATCAGAATTCTAGTATGAGAGATAAAAGAATTGAGAAACAAGAACATAGCTTTAGTAAAAGTTCTCTTGCAGCGACACGAAATTAAAGAAGCCACCCGAGAACACGAGGAAGCCATGAAAAGCAATATTTGAACCTCTTTTCTGGTAAGATTTTCGGGGACGAAAATCCTTTTAGGGGGAGAGCTGTAACAACCCATTTTCAAAGAAATTGAAACGGTGGTTTCAGGACCACAAATCTATAGTCAAAAATTTATTTTAGTAGTATTTTACAGTCTGCAGCATGATAGAAATACTGTATAAAAATTTTGTTAAGAAATTTTACCGTTTACATGCTTAATTTAATATGGTATACATATGAATTACATGGAAAATGATATTACATGGTATATAGGTATATGAAATGGATGATACATGTATATAGAATTTGATTAATTGTTGAGCTCATCCATAACTTGGTTTATATATGTGTTTACATGACTAACATGGTTGATGTATATGTACTTAGGCATTTGCCCAATATATGTTGGGATATGCTTTGTTCACTTACCTTATATGTGAATAAATGGTAAGTTAAATTCTATGTTATATGAACTTACTAAGCTTAAATGCTTACTCTATGTATTCTTCGTGTTTTATAGTAAATCGAAAGCTCGTTCAGGTTGGAAGCTTGTCAAAGCTATATCACACTATCCATCGGCACTTTTGGTACTTTCGATTTGTTTAATTTTGGTTATAATGGCATGTATAGGTTGTTTTGGCTAATGTTGGCCTATATGTGTTTTGGTTGTTGGAAATGACCATTTGGTTGGTTTACATTATGGCCATATGATTTAGCTTGTGTTTTGGCATATTTTGATATGTAAATAAATTACCTTAATAGGGTTGATGTGTGGTTGAATGATGAAAGGTAAAATGATAGCTAAATGAGCATTTAATACATGTGTCTTGTGATGCAATGACTTGTGATAGATTGGTACTTAAGTAGACATAATTTATATGGTAAATTGATGCTAGTTAAAAATGGTAATTGTGGTACCAAATGGTTATTGTAACATCCCGATTTAGGGCCTAGTCAGAATAGTGGTGCGAGACCACAAATCTGAGGTATATGTATGAGTTTTTGAGGTCTATGCCATGCTTGAATGTTAGTGTGACAGTTTTATGAAGCAATTTTGTCAAATTGCGATTGAATTGCCCAAAAGGACTAAATTGAAAAAGTTGTAAAATGTGGTATTCTAGAAGTTATTTGTATGAAATAGATTTAGAATATCAATTGTAGGTCTTTAAATAGTAATTTTCTCAAATTTTAATTTTTGGACAAAATTGGGCATGAATGGGTTAAAATTTGAAAGTTGGACAAAAGGGCATTTTGGTATTTGTCAATTAAATGACTAAAATGGGAAAAAGATGATAGAATTTTCATTCATCTTCTTCCCCAAGGCTACCGAAAATTTAGAGAAGCCATTGTTAGGGCTCTTCAACTTTTCAAGCTAGCTAGTAAGTGTATTCTAGCTCCGTTTTTGATATTCTTCGTATTTTTGAAGTCCTAGTAGCATGAGTAAGCTATTTTTAGCTATATGCTGAGCTAAGATGGATGTTTAAAAATGTACTTATGTATGATATGCATGTATTTTGATGTTTTATGGAAGAATATGAAAGCTTGATGCTGTAGAAACAGCTTTTGCTAAGAGAATTCCATGAAAAATGCATGTAGGGACTAGTTTGTGAAAGTTTTGATATTGTTCATATATATGGGATTTAGTGAGAATTGATGATTGCTTGAGTTGAGTAAATGGTTCGGCGATGCATTGAAGGCTAGAAAGTTGAATGAAAATCACTTTACGAGCCTTGGGCAAAATGTGTAAATATGAAAAAGTTTAAAGGCAAAATGGTAATTTTGCTAAAGTATGAGATAATGGTCAATTTAGTCATTGTGTGTATTGAATGATTTGATTTATCATTATAGATCAAGAAAGACGAAGCCCGGATCGAAATCGAGGCAAGAGCAAGGTGGTGGACTAAATTACACATTTTTATACTTTTTAAGTACCGAGGTAAGTTTATGCGTAATCAATGCGTTATACTTATACGTTCTTAATGCTAGCCAGTGTGTAGCATGAATGAGAATGAATGAGAATGATTGAGAACCTTTGTGGTTCAAGTGGAATGAATATGGTAGATATCATGAATGAATGAATGAGTAAGTAGATATGTGAATGTGTAGCGATAATATTTGATGGTGGGCTAGGTGCGATACCACCTTAATACTTAACGACTATGGGTTGTGTGTGATACCATAGTTAAGTATATTATTTAGTGGGCTATGTGCGAAACCACTATGAGTACCTCTTGGTAGGCTATGTGCGATACTACCTTATTATCTGATTGGGGTGGGCTGAGTGTGAAACCACCGAGTAATTTAGCTGTGTGGACTTATTAGTGTGATAAAATGATATGTTGTATTTTCGAGTAAATGTGGTATTGAGTGCAGGGGTGCATGTCAATGATTATGAATGTGACTCATGATGTGTTGGAAATTTGGTAAGGGATAAAAAGAGTAAGCATAATTGTGGATGTGAATTTATTTGGTAGTATAATGCTAATTGTTGTTTAGTTTATACTAGAATGCTTAAATTGTTTATGTGTAAACTTACTAAGCTCAAGGCTTACTCCTTTTCTTTTCCCTTGTATTATAGAGAAAGAGGGTTGAATCGAGATACGTGGATTAATCGGAAGATCGCCCACTATCAGCTCACTCCGGTACATTAGACTAAATGTTTTGTATATGGCATGTATAGGGGTTAGACAAGTTAGTGAATTTGTTGTAATGGCTAAGATATGTTAGCCTATAGATGGATAATCTATTTTGTATAATGCCATAGTTGTTGGATGCTTTATTATATGAAAAGATGTAGTTATCCATGTGTGATTGTGTTTGAATTTGAATTGATTATTGATGTGTTGTTGAGTATATGTTATAAGAACTTGAGGGGTGAGAAGATCTTAACACATAGCTTTGTTCTTGTCCATATGGATAGACACATGGGCATGTGTTTAGGCCATGTGTGACACATGACCATTCCACGGGCGTGTGCCTTGGCCGTGTCTCTTCGACAGATTTGAGCAATATAGGCCATAGGCTAGCCATACAGGCGTGTGTCTAGACTTCAAGCCGTGTGGTGTAGTCAGTGTTCACCACGGTGGTGAGCACAGAAGAGTGTGCCCTAGCCGTGGGGCATTGGTAGAATGCTTGGGTTTTCATGCACGGGTTGAGGGCATGGGTGTGTGTAACTTTACACGGACGTGTCTCACCTTATACAGGCGTGTAGTCCCTGTTTAGGTGGAAATTTTTTAAAATCACAGAAGTTTCCGATAGGGTCTCGAGAGTCTTGCGTGTATGAGTGAGGCCTCGTAAGTCGAGATTGAGGTTGTAGAGGTTACTTAACAGGGTAATCGATGAGCCTAAGTGGCGATCATATGGTTTTAATCCGATAATGCCTCGGGCCCAGTTTCGGCATGGATTTTAGGTAAGGGGTGTTACATTTAGTTGTATCAGAGCTATGGTTTAGTCAATTCTAGGACTACCGTAGCGGGTGTAAGAGTCTAGCTATAAATTCCATAAGTATATAATGATAGTGTGGTGGCTTCTGATGATTTTTGGGCTTGTTTTTATATAGAGTATGGATCCCGATCAATCGGCTGCTGATGATGCAGCTAGTAATGCGCCAGCTTCCACGCAAAGGACCGCGCCTGTATAGAGTGAACCCGAGATTGGGGGTCAAGGAGATGAGGCTCGAGAAGCTTTTCTCCTTATGATGAGTAACTGGTACTCAGAGTACGTTCGAGCAAACCCTAATGCTCAACCTTCTCCACCTCCTCCTATACCTCAGCCAGTTCTAGTGGCTCTTCAAGGTATAGAAGTAGTGAGAGTGACAAAGCCCCCGGTGGATAAGATTAGGAAACACGGGGCTGAAGAGTTTAGAGCTAAGGTAGATGATGACCCTGAGAGGGCAGAGTTTTGGTTGGGGAACTCGATGAGAGTGTTCGATGAACTCTCATATACAGTTGAAGAGAACTTGAAGTGTGCCGTATCTTTGCTAAGAGATTTGGCATACCATTGGTGGAAGACGTTGACGTCGATAGTCCCGAGAGAACGGGTGACATGGGACTTCTTTTTGGGAGAGTTTCAGAAGAAGTATATAAGCCAGAGATTTACCGATCGAAAAAGGAAGGAATTCCTTGAGTTGAAGCAAGGGAGAATGTCAGTAGCAGAATATGAGCGCGAGTTTTTTAGGCTTAGATAATACACTAAAGAATGTGTGTCGATAGAGGCCGTTTTATGTAAAAGGTTCAAAGATGGACTGAATGAGGATATCAAACTCCTGGTTGGTATTTTGGAATTGAACAAGTTAGTAGTGTTGGTTGATAGGGCAAGTAAGGCTAAAGAATTGAGTAAAGAAAAGAAGAGAGCGGTGAATGAGGCCCGAGATGCAAGAAAACGGCCGATGGGCAAATCTTACCAAGCTCAATCGAAGAGATCTAAAGAGGCGAATCCTTGGATCACTACATCAGTTGGATATTCACCTCGAGATCAAGGCAACACTAGTTCGGGTTCAAGAGTCCAAGCCACCTCGATGGAAAGTGTGGGCAATCCGAAGAACAAATCGGAGTGTCCAAGTTGTGGTAGATATCACACTGGAGAGTGTTAGGGTAACAATCGAAACTATTATAAGTGTGGTTTCTCGACCATTTTATCCGAAATTGCCCTGAGAGGGATGACAAGGAAGAGAAGTAAGAGATAAAACCTAGCAATGTACCTTGAGGGGTAGACCACCAAAGAACCGGGAGGGGGACTAGTGCTAGAGGTGCGTCACGAGATTTTGCTATGAGACAGAAGGGTCGGGCACCTGCTAGAATGTATGCCATTCACGCTCGCGAAGAGGCATCCTCCCCAGATGTGATAACAGTACTTTTTCTCTTTATGACACCTATGTTATTACTTTAATTGACCCAGGGTCTACCTATTCTTAGATTTGCATGAGATTGGCATCTAGTTTGAGTATGACCGTTGAGTCTATAGACATTGTGGTTAAGGTGTCAAACCCGTTAGGTAAGCATGTGTTAGTGGGCAAGGTGTGTAAGAACTGTCCTTTGATGGTTAAGAGTCATTATTTTCCTGCAAACCTAATGTTGTTGCCATTTGATGAGTTTGATTTAATCCTTGGCATGAATTGGTTGACTACACATAGTATCTTAGTGAACGGTGGTAGTAAGTTTATCGAGTTGAAATGTGAGGGTGGAGATGTTGTTCGGGTTGAATCAGGTGGATCAGATAGTCTACCAGTGATGATTTCTTCCTTAGGGGCTGAGAAATGTTTAAGAAAGGGATGCGAGTCCTATCTCGCGTTTGTATTGAATACTCAAGAGTCTGAGGTGAAGATTGAATCAGTGCCAGTGGTATGTGAGTATCCGGATGTATTTTGGAGGAGTTACCCGGATTACCTCCTGTGAGAGAGGTTGAGTTTGGGATTGAGCTAATTCCGAGAACGACACCTATTTCAATTGCTCAATATAGGATGACACTTGTAGAGTTGAAAGAATTGAAGGTTCAATTGCAAGAGTTGACGGATAAAGGTTTTGTGAGATCGAGCTACTCACCGTGGGGTGCTCCGGCATTATTTGTGAAGAAGAAAGATGGGTCGATGAGATAGTGCATAGACTACAGACAACTCAACAAAGTGACGATAAAGAATAAGTATCGTTTACCAAGGATTGATGATCTTTTTTATCAACTGAAGGGAGCTTCAGTGTTCTCCAAGATAGATTTGAGGTCTGGTTATTACCAGTTGAGAGTGAAGGAGCAGGATGTGTTGAAAATTGCATTTTGATTAAGGTATGGCCATTACGAGTTTCTTGTTATGCCGTTTGGTTTAACGAATGCACTTGTGATTTTTATGGATCGATGAACCGTGTCTTCAGACCTTATGTGGACAAGTTTGTGGTTGTCTTCATTGACGTATTATTGATCTATTCTTATGATGAGAACGATCATGAATAGCATTTGAGAATTGTCTTACAAACTTTAAGAGATAAGCAGTTGTATGCTAAGTTTAGCAAGAGTGAGTTTTAGCTCCGAGAGGTTGGATTCCTAGGACACAATGTGTCGGGTGATGGTATTCAAGTTGATCCAAGTAAGATATCGACTATTGTGGATTGGAAACAGTCGAGGAACGTATCAGAAGTTAGAAGCTTTCCGGGTTTAGCGAGATATTACAGACGTTTCGTAAAGGGATTTTCTGTAATTACTACCCTGATGACAAAATTGTTACATAAAGATGTAAAGTTTGATTGGTCTGAGATGTGTCAACAAAGTTTCAAGAGTTTGAAAACATTGTTGACTGAGGCACTGGTTTTGGTTCAACCAGAATCGGAAAGGGTTCGTGGTTTATAGTGATGCATCGTTTAATGGTCTCGGATGCGTATTGATGCAAGAGGGTAAAGTAGTCGCTTACACCTCAAGACAGTTAAAACTGCATGAGAATAATTATCTGACTCACGATTTGGAGTTGGTTGCGATTGTTTTCTCGTTAAAGATTTGGTGACATTACTTGTATGGGGAAAAGTGTCAAATCTTTACAGATCACAAGAGTTTGAAGTATTTGATGTATCGGAAGGATCTGAATTTACGATAGAGGCTGTGGCTTGAATTGTTGAAAGACTATGAGTTAGTCATTGATTATCATCCAAGAAAAGCTAATGTGGTTGGGGATGCCCTGAGTAGGAAATCCTTGTGTGCTCTAAGAGTTATGAACATGAGCTTAGCATTGTCTGATGATGGTGCTATTTTAGCAGAGTTGAGAACTAAGCCACAATTTGTTCAACAGATAAGTAAGGCTCAAAGAAATGATAGTGAGATGCAAGCTAAGAGAGCTAAGTGAGGATTGGGAAGTGATTCTGATTTCCTAGTGGGTCCAGATGATTGTTTGATGTACCATGATAGAATTTGTGTACCAAGAGATGAAAAGTTAATCCAAAAGTTTTACATGAGGCGCATAGTGGTTATTTGTCAGTACACCCAGGTAGTACAAAAATGTTTAACGATTTGAGGAAGTTTTATTGGTGGCCGGGTATGAAAAGAGACATTTCAGAGTTTGTGGCAAAATGTCTGATTTATCAACAGGTGAAAGCTGAGCATCAAGTGCCTTCGGGATTGCTTCAGCTAGTGATGGTTCCCAAATGGAAATGGGATCGGGTTACCATGGATTTTGTGACGGGGTTGCCGATGACTCCGAAAAAGAAAGATGCTGTGTGGGTTGTTGTGGATAGGTTGATGAAGTTGGCTCACTTTATTCCAGTATGTGTTGATTATTCACTGGATAAGTTAGCTAAATCATATGTTGTAGAGATAGTGAGATTGCATGATGTGCCTATGTCTATAATATCGAATAGAGATCCGAGGTTTACTTCGAGGTTTTGGAAGAAGTTGCAAGAAGCCATGGGTACGAGGTTAATTTCAGTACTGCGTTCCATCCGCAAACTGATGGTCAGTCTGAAAGAGTGATTCAAGTTCTTGAAGATATGCTTCGACGCTGTGTGTTGGAATTCGATGGTAGTTGGGAAAAATATCTACCTCTGGTCGAATTTACTTACAACAATAGTTGTCAGTCGAGTATACGGATGGCTCCGTATGAGGCCTTTGTATGGTCATAAGTGTCGAACTCCTTTGTATTAGACCGAGCTTAGTGAGAAGCGAATCCTTGGGGTCGATCTAGTGAAAGAAACTGAAGAGAAAGTGAAAGTGATCCATAATGGTTTGAAAGTTGCTTCAGACAGATAGAAGTCATATGCGGATTTGAAAAGAAAAGAAATTGAGTTTAATGTAGGTGACAAAGTGTTTTTGAAAGTATGTCCATGGAAGAAGATCATGAGATTTGGACAAAAAGGGAAATTGAGTCCAAGATTCATAGGGCCGTATGAAATACCGATAGAATTGGACCAGTAGCTTACCGTTTGGCCTTGCCGGTAGAATTAGAAAAGATTCATAATGTGTTCCATGTGTCGATGTTACGACGATATCGCTCCGATCCTTCGCATGTGATTCCTTCAGCGAAAATTGAGATAAGACCGGATATGTCTTATGAAGAGGAGCCGATTAAGATTATGGCTCGAGAAGTGAAAAAGTTGAGGAATAAGAACATAGACCTTGTGAAAGTGTTGTGGCAAAAAAGGGTGTGGAAGAAGCTACGTGGGAAACGGAAGAAGCTATGAGAGAGCAACATCCAAACCTCTTTACTGGTAAGATTTTTGAGGGCGAAAATCTCTAAATGGGGTGAGTTGTAACATTTCGATTTAGGGTCTAGTTAGAATAGTGGTGCGAGACCATAAATTCGAGGTATATGTATGATTTTTTGAGGTCTATGCCATGTTTGCATGTTAGTGTGAAAGTTTCATGAAGCAATTTTGTCAAATTGTGATTGAATTGCCCAAAAGGACTAAATTGAAAAGTTGCAAAATATGGTATTCTAGAAGTTATTTGTATGAAATAGCTTTAGAATATCAATTGGAGGTCCTTAAATAGTAATTTTCCCAAATTCTAATTTTTGGACAAAATTGGGCATGAATGGGTTAAAATTTGAAAGTTGGATAAAAGGTATTTTGGTCATTTGTCAATTAAATGATTAAAATAGGAAAAAGATGATAGAATTTTCATTCATCTTCTTCCCCAAGGCTATCGAAAATTTAGAGAAGCCATTGTTAGGGCTCTTCAACTTTTCAAGCTAGCTAGTAAGTGTATTCTAGCTCCATTTTGATATTCTTCGTATTTTTGAAGTCCTAGTAGCATGAGTAAGCTATTTTTAGCTATATGTTGAGCTAAGATGGATGTTCAAAAATTTACCCATGTATGACATGCATGTATTTTGATGTTCTATGGAAGAATATGAAAGCTTGATGTAGTAGAAACATCTTTTGTTAAGAGAATTCCATGAAAAATGCATGTAGGGACTAGTTTGTGAAAGTCTTGAGATTGGTCATACATATGGGATTTAGTGAGAATTGATGATTGCTTTAGTTGAGTAAATGGTTCGGCTATGCATGAAAGGCTAGAAAGTTGAATGAAAATCACTTTACGAGCCTTGGGAAAAACATGTAAATATGAGAAAGTTTAGAGGCAAAATGGTAATTTTGCTAAAGTATGAGATAATGGTCAGTTTAGTCAATGTGTGTATTGAATGAGTTGATTTATCATTATAGATCAAGAAAGATGAAGCCCGGATTGAAACCGAGGCAAGAGCAAGGTGGTGGACTAAATTGCACATCTTTATACTTTTTGAGTACCGAGGTAAGTTTATGCGTAATCAATGCGTTATACTTATATGTTCTTAATGCTAGCCAGTGTGTAGCATGAATGAGTATGAATGAGAATGATTGAGAACCTATATGGTTCAAGTGGAATGAATGTGGTAGATATCATGAATGAATGGATGAGTAAGTAGATATGTGAATGTGTAGCGATAATATTTGATGGTGGGCTAAGTGCGATACCACCTTAATACTTAACAACTATGGGCTGTGTGCGATACCATATTTAAGTATATTATTTAGTGGGCTATGTGCGAAACCACTATGAGTACCTCTTGGTAGGCTATGTACGTTACTACCTTATTATCTGATTGGGGTGGGCTGAGTGTGAAACCACCGAGTAATTTAGCTGTGTGGATGTATTAGTGTGATAAAATGATGTGTTGTATTTTTGAGTAAATGTGGTATTGAGTGCAGGGGTGCATGTCAATGATTATGAATGTGACTCATGATGTGTTGGAAATTTGGTAAGGGATAGAACGAGTAAGCATAATTGTGGATGTGAATTTATTTGGTAGTATAATGCTAATTGTTGTTTAGTTTATACTAGAATGCTTAAATTGTTTATGTATAAACTTACTAGGCTCAAGGCTTACTCCTTTTCTTTTCTTTTGTATTATAGAGAAAGAGGGTTGAATCGAGATACGTGGATTAATCGGAAGATCGCCCACACTATCAGCTCACTCCGGTACATTAGACTAAATGTTTTGTATATGGCATGTATAGGGGTTAGACAAGTTAGTGAATTTGTTGTAATGGCTAAGATATGTTAGCCTATAGGTGGATAATCTATTTTGTATAATGCCATAGTTGTTGGATGCTTTATTATACGACAAGATGTAGTTATCCATGTGTGATTGTGTTTGAATTTGAATTGATTATTGATGTGTTGTTGAGTATATGTTATAGACTTGAGGGGTGAGAAGATCTTAGCACATAGCTTTGTTCTTGTCCATGTGAATAGACACACGGGCATGTGTTTAGGCCATGTGTAACACACAGCCATTCCACGGGCGTGTGCCTTGGCCGTGCCTCTTGACAGATTTGAGCAGTATAGGCCACGGGCTAGCCACACAGGCATGTGTCTAGACTTTAGGCCGTGTGGTGTAGTTAGTGTTCACCACGGGTGGTGAGCACGGGCGTGTGCCCTAGCCGTGGGGCATTGGCAGAATGCTTGGGTTGTCATGCACGGGTTGAGGGCATGGGTGTGTGTAACTTTACATGGGTGTGTTGTCCCTGTTTAGGTGGAAATTTTTTAAAATCGCGGAAGTTTTCGATAGGGCATCGAGAGTCTTGCATGTATGAGTGAGGTCTCGTAAGTCGAGATTGAGGTTTTAGAGGTGACTTAAGAGGGTAATCGATGAGCCTAAGTGGCGATCATATGGTTGTAATTCGGTAATGCCTCGGGCCCGGTTCCGACATGGATTTCGGGTAAGGGGTGTTACAGTTATGTTTTGGTAAGTGAGTTACATGGTAAGTTTTGATGCAAATTATGCACATATGTTAGTTGATCATTTGATTATATTGAACACATAGTTAGACATGTTTATAAATTATCATTTGAGGTGCCTAAAGGCATATTGGTTGTATGTGAATATACCATATGTTTAGGTTTGTTTATGCTTGATTGGATGCTTTGATATGGCTTGTAAGTATATGTAATTGTGGTTGTAGGTACATGCCAATTTGGGAGAGAAAAATGGTTTATAAAATAGCCTATTTTCATCCATATGGGCAAAGACACGAGCATGTGTCTCAGCCGTGATTGACACACGACCAGGTGACACAGCCGTGTGTCCCCTGGCGCACGGGCATGTGAGGTTACTTTGAAGGGTACACGGCCTAGCACATGGGCTTGTGGCTTGGTCGTGTGACCAAGTCGGAGAGTTACACGGGCATAGACACGGGCTAGGACATGGCTGTGTGTCCCTATTTCGAATGCCCATACGGCCTAAGGCACGGGTGTGTCTCCTGGTCGTGTGAGTCACACGGCCTGGCCACACAGTCGTGTGAGCTCTACAACTTTGAAAATTTTCAATGTTTTCTAAAATATTTTTTGAGTTTTTGATTTAGTCCCGATTTGTTTCTAGTGCATATTTTGGGCCTTGAGGGCTCGTATAAGGGACAATATGTATAATTTTGATTGGTTTTGAGGTGATTATTAATATGTTAAAAATTTTTAAATTTCTGTTCGTTTGATTTGTAATCACTGGTAATGCTCTGTAACCCTATTTCAACGACCAATTCGAGTTAAGGGTGTTACAAAACAAATCAAAAAGTTTAGGGAAAAACTAAAAAGTTTCAAAGAAGGGGTCACATAGCTGTATATCTAGGCCGTGAGGCTCCAGATATGGTTGTGTGGTCATTCCACAGGCTTGTGTGTATCTCACACGCTCGTGTATATCAGCTATGTAACTCACTGACTTAGGTCACTTGACTACGTCCCAGGCCCCGTGTCAGCCCATGTGAGGCCTGCACCTAACACGCTAGGGGCACACGCTCATGTGGGTTGCCCTTATGTGACACACGGCCGTGTGATAACCCGTTTCCTAGGCCGTGTGTGTACCCAAAAGTGACCAAAATCATGCTCATTTTTCATCCAAATCCTTAGGTACCTAAACCAACTTATAACATATGATCACAAAACCTTAAAACACATTCAAAACTACCAACATATACCGTATCAACAACCAAACACGTAACTAATGTGTCATCAATGACATTACATCTCATTCACCCAATATTTGCCTACTTAGTTACATTACACAAGCCACATTGTACCAAATATAACTTACCTTCAATTCCTTTATACCATATCTAATTCAAGCCAAAACTACCATATCAAGTTTGTTGACTTTTGCATAAACATGGAATTAAAAATACATACCACATTTTACCTATAATACCATAACATCAAAATGGAAAACCCAAGATAGATTACATGTACATATGAAACATTACAGAACATAACCGAATGCTCCTATTACATGCCATATAAGCCAAGATGTATTCAAAAGCTACCAAATGATCCTTGGATAGTGTGATTCTTCGAACTGATTCGATATTCTGATCCATAAAATGTATCTACAAGAAGTAAGGCAAATAACACAAGTAAGCTTTCGTAAAGCTAAGTAAGTTTGTTGATTGAACAGTAAAGCTTAGCAAATCAAACCTAATAATAATTCAAATAAAATATTAATGAACAGAAGTTCCTGTTAAAGAGGTTATTATCAGAATTCCTGTCAATCATAACTCATAGCAGGTGAGAATTGCACAGTGCATTAATTCACATCCCATTCTCAGTCGTCGCATTATTAAGATATAATATCAAGTAATCAGAGAGTATCACTCATTTGAGTTAATTTTAGAGTTTTGACCGGGTCATAATGCTGCTTACACAAGCTGCATAGAATCAACAACAGATGTAAGATCTCAAGCCATCGTTCTAATCTGTATCATCGGTACATAGTACCTGCTAAATAGTCACCGGCTCATGATGCTGCTCACACAAGCTGTAGAGAATTCGCAACACATGCAGGATCTCAGCCATTGTGACGGTCTGTATCATCGGCTGAAGGCCTGATAGTTAGTATTCATATTCATTTATCATGTAATCTCCAATCAATCCATAGTTAAGTATAACATTGAATATAATCATAATAAACATGAAATATATATATACATATATATATATATATATAGAAATAATGGTACAAACTTACAGGATTGATTTGCAGTAACAGTTCAGAGTATCTTAATCAGTGATCGACATTATATCAATTCATTATATTCATTTTCAATTGTCCAACATTATGCAATTAAATTCATATAAAAAATTTATAAAGGTACTAAAATTAAACTGAACAAACTTACTAGATTACCCTGCAACAACGACAAAGTATAGGGGCTAGTCAGTAATTTTCTCTTTTCCTTGGTTTTCCACTCGTTCAAGATCTAAAATAATAATTTCATTCAATTCACTAATTCTAATAGCAAAATTAATTCATTTTATGCAATAATGTCCTTTTTGACATTTTAAAAAATTGCCCTTAAAATTTCACTTTTATTCAATTTAGTCCTTAAGCCCTAAACATGCAAATTAATCATTTTTATTTAAAACAAACCTTGAACGATTATTCAAAGGTCTCTATATAGCCCATATTTGTAATTATTTCACACCAAGTACAAGTAATTTTACCGCTTTAACAACTTAGTCCTTAATGTTAAAATCGTCAAAAACTACTTTACAAAATAGTCCTAACTAACAACAAAACTCAATAGTCTTTCATAAAACTTCATGAATAACTCAAACTCATCAATGGCATAATCCAATACATTTGACAGTTTTAAAAATTAGTCATTGGGTTAATTAGATTAAGCTAATATGAGGCTCAAAAACATAAAAATTACAAAAAATGACAGGGTTTGCTTACCAAATCAAAGGACCTAAGCTTGGACGAATACTTCCTAGCTTCAACCATGGTGTTTAGGGTTTTTAAGAAGAAGAAACAAGAAAAATCACCTTTAATTTTGCTTTGTTTTAATTATAAATGATTTATTTAGCTAATTACAATTATATCCCTTTTAATTTACATTCAAATCTTTAACATTTTCAAGTCTAAAACCGTCTACTATACAAATGGTATAATTACTATTTAAGGAGGGTTTAATTGCACAACTAGTCCTGTAATTATTTTAAATTTTAACTAAACAAGCTTAATTTCAATTTAATCCTAAACTAATTAGGACTAAATGAGCAAATAGCCCCAAAGTTAATGGATTTAATCATATCCACCACCGCTTGGACTTTTTGACCATGGTTTAATAACCATTTTGGTCCTTTTAGCATTTTAAATCTACAACGATTAACTTTTAGCTCTTGTACAATTTAATCCTTTTACCTTAATTAAGCAATCAATCATCAAAATTATCGAACCAAACTTCAATTCATCTATAATACGACTCTGTAAATATTTAATAAAAATATTTACGATAGTAAATTACGAAAACGAGGTCCTAATACTTCATTTTCAATAACCACTTGACTTTTGAACCAAACCACTTATACTAACATTTAATTCAATTGGTTAAATTCATCAAATCAAAATTTAATATAAAATTATTATTGACTCATGTAATTTAAATACTAATTATATGAGCTTACTGGTTGGATTTGTGGGCCCAAAACCACTATTTTCTACACCACTAAAAATCGGGTTGTTACATATCGGAACTTATACACATGCAAACTATTACAATTAACATTTAAAGATGAGTTCATGACTAATTGCACATTTAATCGACAATAGAAATAGATTTATCCGTAATAAGGACCATTTTTAAAATTCTCGAAAAACAACAAAAGTATCGATACTAAACAAGCTGGTACCGATATTTTGGTCTCATTATAGATACTTTTACCCAAAATGCTAAAATTTAACAAGTTAAAAAGTTTTTCATGCTCAAAACATATTCCTACTCAACATACAATTAATGTCTAATTTAACTAAACTTACAAACATCTTTTAACTATTTGTCATGCCATATCAATACATTTTCATCAAGAATACCTAACATGTATTATCAACCTCAATCTCAAACATCAAAATGTCCACAAGCGAAGTCCAAAAGCAACATCATCATTCCATAAGTCCAATCCCAAAATAGTTATAATAAAATAATGATAATAACTAAAACTATAAATCTATCCCACATTGCCTTTATTCAAAGTGTCCAAAAAATTATAAACCACCTACTCGAAGTTTGTTGCCTGGCTTAGGTCACTTCCTTAGTCGCTTTGCTGACCCGAAAGAACTACTTTTCTGCAAGATTTTAATGTAGAATGTGTAAGCCTAAATAAGCTCAGTGAATGTTTTGAATTACCACAAAGCATACAGAAAATCATAATTTAAGTAAGAGCATACTAAGACACATTCATAACCATATCTTCATCAAGTCAAAATAACATATTCATACTTCATTATCTCACAAGTTTAGCTTATATACTCACATGCATTTACACACAACATATCTCACATATATAATTCAAATAATGATAATTTGACAGTTTGAGATTATGAAATGTATAAAGTGGACTCTATCACCACACATTGGATAAACGGATCTGTAACACCCCAAACCCGGCCTAGACGTTAGGCTCGAATCTGGCGTGTCACATTGAAGTATTTTACGAAAACCATGTTTTCATTGAAAACCCACCTTAATATTTAAAAACTAAGGTCTCCGTTTGTGTTCGTTCAATTTCAAAACGTGGTTCATTGAAAAGTTAATCACTTTTAAAAACGTTATTAACTTCGTTAAAAATCTCTTTTAGTTGCGGAAGTTAATTTAAGGTAAAGAAGTTTAAAACCTATGTCTTTAAAACAGTAATTGGGTTGAAAACTCATCTACGTCTAACAGATATAAAATGTAACAAAATCCCAAATTTAGAATTAAATCCAGAGAGGCCTTATTACAGAAATTAAAGCCCAAAAAGGAATTTAAAACATATATAAAGTCCAAAGCATAATAGCCGCAGTCGTGTGGTCACCTCCGAGTCCCTCGCAGCATTGATCCTCCTAATGTTGGGGATTACCTGCACAGTTAAAAATAGGGTGAGTTTACAAAAACTCAGAGTGTAATCCCCTTGCTAGAGTAACAGTTAGTATACAAAAATAGAATCAGTCTGGGCCTAAGCCCAGTAACAGTAATAGTACAGTCCAGTTTAGAGTATATATGGGCCAAAGCCCAAAACAATATCATTTGGGTCATAGCCATAACAGAATCAATTGGGCTTAGCCCATTACAGTAACGGTGGCAACTAGGCCTTAGCCCTCATCAGCCTCGGTTGGGCCCGAGCCTATATCAAATGTCACATATCACATATATCTGGGCCTAAGCCCATCACAGTATCAGTATTAGTATGAATGATGCATGAGTACCCATACAAACCTTGCACTCCATTCCTGTCCAACCCTGCACTCCTTTGGGGATTAAATCGACCTACCCATCCCTACACTCCTTATGTAGCACTGGTTGTAGCACTAACTCAACAGAACGGCTCGGTTCTATAGACAGAACATCTAAAAGCCATAAACAAAATTTTTATAAACCATAATCAAGATGGCACAAAGCTAACGGTAACTGTAATAAGTTTGGCACATAGCCATCAGCGACGGTAATATAATCGGCACACAGCCACGGGTAATTATGATCGACACAGAGTCATCAATATATATGTTAGGCAAATAGCCACGGGTAAATACGATTGGCACAAAGCCATAATCAAGATGGCACAGAGCCATATTTAGGTTGGCACAGAGCCAAAATTGGATTACGCGGCTTTAAGCCGTCCGTCGGTCCACAGTCGTCTCATGCGACCCGTACGACCTTAAAAGATCAATACTGGATCCACAATTGTCTCATGCGACCCGTGCAACCCTATTAGAACTTCCTCCGTATTAATGTTCCAACCCCATGCAATATGTCGTGTATGTCATGCTCAATCATTACACGTGTATGCAAAATGGCCATGCCTAGTAACAGTCATTTAGACATATATTAAAAGCATATCAGTCACACGACCATAGTCAAGTCAGTTTAAACATAGTCATACGATCATAGTCAAATTAGTCAAATTCATAGTCTAAGTTAGTCATTTACCCACAAGGGAAAAATAGTCATTTTACCCTATAAAGGTATTTCGGTGATCTACTCTTTAGGGGTATTTAGGTAATTTTGCAAATCGAGAGTATTTCGATAATTTCACAAATCGAGGGTATTTCAATTATTTTTGCAAATCAAGGGTATTTCGATAATTTTACAAATCGAGGGTATTTCGATAATTTTACAAACAAGGGGTATTTCAATAATTTTCCTACATCGAGGGTATTTTGGTAATTTCACAAATCGAGGTTATTTTGGTAATTTTTGCAAATTGGGGGTATTTCTATAATTTCACAAATTGAGGGTATTTCGATAACTTTGCAAATCGAGAGTATTTCAGTAATTTTTGCAAATCGGGGTCTTAATGACCCACAAAAGGTCCACCGTCGCCGAGCGACTTAAGTAACCTAAACAGTCGCAACGGTGTAAATGGGCCTAAGACCCATTACTTAGCCTAAGTGGGCCCACACGCTCATGTGGCCCAATTAGCCTAGAAATAGCCTCGGCTATACGAACAGCGTAGTTCAAACCAATAGAACCCATATAACATGCATTTTATCCGTGTAGGGCCCACCAGCCTAGTGGGCCCACATAGCCTATTGCCCAAAAACGACCTTAGCCATGTGGACTACACGACTCGGTCTAACATTTACCACAATATGCAAATTTAATCCATATGGGGCCCACAGGCCGAATGGGCCCACAAGATATCCACAATTACACATATTTAATTATTGTTTTAATACATGTAATCTCTATTCATATTCATCACTTGCAACACAAACTTGTATACAATGCATGCTTATCAAATCCAAATTTAATTGCACTTTAAGTGTCACAACTATGCTTATTGAGCCATCACAAGTCTGACAACAAATGTGTGCATTAAAATTAGTTTATCACATATTGCATAAAGTATTCACACTCGTTATCTGTCATAATAACATTACAATCCACAACTTGACATACATTAGGCATAAATTCTCAACAAGGCAATAAGTATAAGGAGGGCTTACATCCAGAACTTAGGATAGGGGTTTAGGCTATTCCTAAGCTCCCGATTAATGGTATGAATTGTGCATACCAATAGCGACTCTGGACACTCACCAATTACGCTTATGTTTACTAGCCAAAAGCTCAAACAAGCTTTTCCTTTCCTTTAGGCTTGCTTGTTATGACTCCCGATTGATCCGACCCTTTACACACATAACAAACACATTCCAAACTCATCAAAAACAACCTTTAACACAACCAAACAATAAGGAAAACACAATTCAAACCTCTCATTTCTTACTACCGAAAACAAGCTAGTTTTACTGAAATTGAAGTTTTGACATCTTAATCTCATTTCTAATCCTCCATTTCAATTTCAAACATCCTAAATGACATTTAATTTCATATCTAAACCATTAATTTTGCCTAAATCTATGATTCTAAAATTTCTGAAAAAAATCAAGCTTTCAAGAAATGTAGAAGGGGAAATTTTTGATTCTTAAAAATTTGGTTATGAACTATTAAATTGAAGTAAAATACCTTCCAATTAGGTTAGAATGAATCAAAATTCACTTTGAAAACACAAGGTTAGTCAAGATTATGAGATTTGCCATTTTTTAATCTAAACATACTTTAAAAACATCAAATCCAAATATAATCATTTAAAACTTGATTTGAATTAACAACACTCCATTTAATCCTAAAAAGTTAGAATATTAACTTAATTTGATGAAAATGATGATCTAAAACTCTAATTCAAGATTTAAACTCAAGAAGAACAATCACAAATTTGGGGAAGAAAACATGATTTTCATTTGAAATTGGGAGTTATTTTGGTGCTTGGAAGGTTAATTAATCTGAATGAATGCATCAGTTTTGAAGAAATTCTCTTATTTTAGTTTTTGGATGATTTTGGGTTTTGAAAGGAAGGAGAAGACGTGAATGACCCCAAGTAGAAGACCAATTTTCAAAAATTGGGCAATTTTCCCTTTTGGTCACTTTGAGATTCTCCCATTTTCCAATTAGGTCCTAACTCAATTAGAATCCATTTTTTTCAAATTAGAACTCAAAATTAAATATTTTTAAGCTAGTTAATAAAATAAAAACCTAAATATGTAACTTTAATTATTTAACTACCCACTCACGACCCTAATTTTTGACACCTGACTCAACCCCTAGTTTATTGACTCGATTTTACTAACCCCATTTTCGGGATGTGACAGAACTGTTGTGATATATATAGCAATAAATATTTTTACTTGAATTGTACCAGTGTTTTTAGATTAGGCGAATTTGGTTGCTCCTTATTTCCAACCACTCGATGTTCTTCACTAATCTTGAACTCTATTTGCTAGTGTGTGGATTCTATTCGTAAATGATGGAAACTATATGTGAACTTTTAAAGGCTAGAAACAAATATGAATTCTTATCGAAATATATAATTTACTTTAGGAAATAACTTGACTATATTTTGACAGAATATCGATGCTAAAGTGATGTGTATTTGACCTTGCCCTTAGTCTATCTTTATAGATAAAATAAAAAGAGTCTCAATCAAACAAATTGTAACATAACCATAATTTTTAATAAGAAAAATACACTTCTATTTGGAGTGCTTTACATGGTGTAACACCCCAAACCCGTCTCCACCGACAGATTAGAGTTACGGAGCGTTACTGTTCAAAACAGAGCAATAGTTCAACTTAAGTATAAATTTCCAATAAGTCATTTCAATTATAGCAAACATACACATTTGGGCCTTAAATTAAGCTTTTGAGGCCCTAAAACAATTTAAAAATGTTCAGGGATCATTTTGAATAGATCAAAATTTTTAGGAAAAATTAGAAAAATTAGGAAATTAGGGGTCACACGACAGTGTACCAGTCCGTGTGTGTAATCAAAATAGGACCACATGCCTGTGTTGCAGGTCGTGTGCTAAATCGCACGACAAACTATTTTGAGACACACGACCATTTCTCAGACTGTGTGAAACCTACACTTACAATATAAATGACACACGGCCGTGTGAGGTGACCATGTGTGGGACACAATATAAATGACACAAGCATGCATACTAACCCTATTGGCATGCCAATAGTATCCTAAGCATTTACTACGTTCAACCGAGCATTAAGCATAATTTCATTACTTTTATACACATTCATCATCAGGAAGCACTTCATCATTTTCGCATATTTACAATAACTCCAATACATTCATATCAATAGTGTGAAGTCACAAAAATTGCTATCATTAACTATTCATTCTCATATGTACTCATTTGTAATAATCAATATCCAATAATAAAAAATGAAATTTCTCAAACATATATTCAACTAATGAAGAAACAATGATATAATAACAAGATATTTACATTTACATATCAAAACACTATGAACTTACGTTAATCAAAGTAAACATTTAATGATACAATCTATAATTTTGATCACCAAATGCAATTTCACCAATCACATTACTAATTGTTCACATATCCTTTACTTTGATTAATTTCTATTTGATTCATAATAATAATTTATCATACCTTTATCAATTTAATTTAAACATACCATTAACATGTATCTACATTCATCCAAAATAGAAAATAATGATTTCAATCCTTATATGAACTTACTTTGATTGAAACGTTTACTAAAATAGAGTCGACAACTGGTCCGAAACTTTAACTTTTCCTTGATTTAAATCCAATTTCAATGTTTCTTGATCTAAATAATAATTCAACCTAATAAATACATTTCTAGTATTCTAACAAGTAGTTTTATGCAACTAAACTTGTAACATCCCAAAAACTGGGTTAGAAGAAAGTGAGTTAATGAAATTAATAGTGGTTATCTCTTGATTTTGAGTTAAGATTCTGAAATTTTTTGAAAGTGATTTGATTTGGTTCAATGGCTAAGTGTTGTGTCTGTGTGTATGAGGTTTTGGGTTGAAATCCCTTCTCTTGATTTTTTTTCTATTTTTATTTAACCTCTATCTTTGGACATTTGGTTTATAAGTTATTTCGATCAATTAATGAAAATGATGATCCTAGTGGTTCACTGGTTAAGCTTGTGTACACCATTTGGTCTTATGTTTGAATCCCTACGTAAGTAAGAAGGAAATGTTTTTTTTGAACTGCCTTGTGAGGTAGTTTTTTTTTGTTAATTAAACTTTTGCAAAAACTTCCTGTAACAACCTGTTTTAGGGTCAAGTCAGAATAGTGGTTTCGGGACCACAAATTTGAAGTAGAAATATTTATTTTATTACTATTTTAAGGTCTACAGTATGTTTGAATGATTGTGTGAAAATTTCATTAAGAGATTTTATCGATAGTATGTCCATTTGGCATAAAGGACTAAATTGTAATAGGTGTAAATTTTGAGTTCTATAAGCTAAAGGGGTCATATTGCTATGAAATTTTTAATTGGAAGTCCTTAAAAGGTAATTAGACCATTATTTAAATTATTGGACAAAAAATGGACATGGAGTAGGTAGAATTTTAATGTTTTAAGTTGAGGGTATTTTAGTAATATAGTAATTAAATGAGTTAATAAGCAAAATAAAGCCAAATTCTTGTCCATAGCCAAAAATCACACGGGGAGACATGGCTAGGGTTTGTCAAGCTTTCAAGCTCGATTGTAAGTTCGTTCTAGTCTCGTTTTTAATGATTTTTATGTTTTTGAGAACCTTATAACCTAATCTAGCTATTCCAAGGACTAATTTGAAGAGGAATCGAAGTCTAAAATTTTATGCATGTGCGATATGCATGTATTTTGATGTTTGATGGAGAAAGTGTATGTTTGATGATAGATAAACAACATTTACAAAGTGATTTTTGATGGAAATGTAAAAAAAAGGACCTATTTGTAAAAGGTTATAAAATGTGCGTTAAAAAGTGAATAAATGAGAAATGTGGGCTGTTATGAGTATGAATAGGGTTCGGCTAGGCTTGGGCTTTGAAGAAATTAAATACATTTCATTTTACGAGCCTAGGAACTAAAATGTAAAATGTCAAACATTAGGGACAAAATGTTATTTTTCCATAAAGTGATTTTTGGGCTGAATTGAATAATGTGATGATTAAGTCAGTTAAATTTGATATTATAGATAAAGAAAAATGAGGTTCGGATTTAGATCGGAGGAAAAACAAAGTTTTTGACGATTATATCCATTTCATCACTTTTTATACCGAGGTAAGTTCGTATGCTATTAAACAATATTACATTTGTATTTTTAAATGCTTTAATATTGCATGAATTGTATGATTGACTCTATGAACAAGTTCGACAAAGTTTCGGCAAACGAGAAATCCCGGTTGAACCTTAGGAATAGATTAGGATACAAGTGACATGTCACTAGGAACCTTATGTGATTATGTGATTATGTGATCCGGGGGCTGGTCCTATATATCCTACCGATGGCTGAGTATACTGGCATGTGTTACGGATACTTGACAGCTTGTGTGAGCAGCACCGTGTAGCTACATCTGGACTAATAGCTTGTTTGAGTAGGCTCGAGATTAGCTCGAGAGTGAGCATATAAGTGATTAAGGTAGAAATGGCTACATATGTGGTACTGAGTGTGAAAAGATTTTCAAGTATCCAAGAGTATTCCAAGTGGTTCAACGGGTTTGTCAAAGATAAGGACGTGTATGAGTTCATGTTAAAATGTGATAAACCGTAAAAGTAACATATTTTAGGCTCACATTTAGCATACTTTTGGATGATTTATTCCTTGATTTATGTAAAAAGGTGCTCTTAATCCTTTCTTTTCATGTTTTATACTTAGGAAAGCACCTAGGGGCCAAAAGAGCGAGGAACGGCTTAAATTGGGCCAATTAGGGCCAAAGTGAAAATCGACACGGCCGTGCCTCGACAATTAACTAGAACATGGCCTAACCATGATTCACACGGCCGTGCCTCCATCAACAGACCCGAACACGGCCTGAAGTCGATTCACACAAAGGCAGTAATGGTCGTGCTCTCTCGTGGAAAAAAGGAATTTCACTCGGAAAAGGATACTTAGGGAGAAAGAAACGCATTCCAAGAGCCTATATAAAGACCCTAAGTGTAACCTGAAAGAGGGCGGTCAGTTAGGCAGTCAGCTAGGCCAAGGAGCCGAGCCAGAAGGCTAGATTTGTGGGAATCACTCGAAGATAGCCAGTTGTTCCATTTCAAGAAGCCGAAATTCTAATCAAGACGGTGGATTTCTCCTTCAATTCCTTCAGGGGGTTTTAGGGATTTCTTATGTTTTGTTTTATCTTTTCTCTTGAGATGTTTTATTTTATCATTATGAACTAAACCCTTCATATACCTGAAGGGGATGAAACCTAAATGAATCTTGTTATTGTTTTCTGAGTTGTATGATAAATACTTAGTTTGTTCTTAATTATGTGTGCTTAATTCTTGTGTTGATATTTCTGGGATATTAATTCAAGTGTGATGTGCTTAGGTGGTGGAGCAAAAGTCCCTACTTAAGAGTAGATCTATCATAATTAAGCAGAGTTGATCGCGCGCCTAGAGATAGGGTGACGAGATTTTTCCGGGTTAGGGTGAAACCTAATATGAGAGTCTATAGATTGAGTTAATGCAATTCTAGGGTTTTTAATTAGATAGAGATTTCAGTTAATCAACATAGGGTTTGACGTTATTCGCCTCTAGAGAGGGTTTAATATAAATTAGGGAGTCCTACGGATAAAGCTAAGTGAATAAATTGTCTGGTTCAGTGTTAGATAACAAGTGAAGTTTAGGTGGATTCTTCCTAATGGTATCGTCGTAAACAACTGAGTTTTTTCTAAAAGTTATTTCTTCAATTTGTTCTTTTTGTCTTTGCATCTTAGTTTAGTAATTAGTTAGTTTTTAATCAACCAATCACTTCATATTTAGGATAAATAATAGAAATAAAGTGAGTATTAGTACTTTCAGTTCCTTTGGGTTTGAGAATCCGGTCTTGCCTAAACTATGCTACTGTTCGATAGGTGCACTTGCCTTAAGTCGTTGTCAAAGTTAGTTTCCAGGTTCGATCATTCTCTATATAAATTTAAAACTCGACAATTAGACGATCAAGTTTTTGATGCCGTTGCCCGGGAACTAAAATATTAAGAAAGCTCAATTTTTATTACTTTAGCCATTATTTTTATTATATATTTTTTATATTTTCGTAATTTATTATGTTTTATTGTTTTTGGTAATTTTATTTCTTTCATTTCCTAGCAGGGACCTCTAGTTTATAACTAGAAGGAACCCGACAGGACCTCTAGTTTACGATAGTGATATTGAAGCTACCGCGCGTAGGAATCAGAGAGATCAAAGTAGCCTTAAATTACCGGAAGAACAAAGAACAAGGCGAATCCAATCCTCATGAAGGGATGGATGAGAATAATCCACCACGAGATGTGGCAGATGCTCCGCGTACTATGTATGATTATGCTAAACCTAATTTAACAGGAGCAGAATCTAGTCTTGTTAAGCCTGCTATAGCTGCTAATAATTTTGAATTAAAGCCTAACACTATACAAATGATTCAACAATTTGTTCAATTTGATGGTTTGCAGGACGAAGACCCAAATACTCATATAGCAATTTTTTAGAGTTCTGTGATACTTTCAAAATAAATGGCATTTCTGATGATGCCATACGTCTTCAGTTATTTCCCTTTTCATTAAGGAATAAAGCCAAACAGTGGTTAAACTCGTTACCACGAGGGTCAATCACTAAATGGGATCAAATGATCGAAAATTTTTATTAAAATATTTCCCACCGGCCAAAACAGCCAAATAACAGAATGATATCTCTTCTTTTGTGCAGATGGATTTGGAGACATTATACGACGCATGGGAGAGATACAAGGATCTCTTGAGAAGGTGTCCACACCATGGTTTACTCTTGTGGCTCCAAGTCCAAACTTTCTATAACGGTGTGAATCTCTCAACAAGGCAACTAATTGATTCAACCGCCGGTGGAACTCTAAATAATAAAACTCCTGAAGCAGCATATGAGTTTATTGAAGAGATGTCGCTGAATATCAGTGGCAGGTTACAAGGACAAAACCAACAAAAAATCAGCCGGAGTTTTCAACCTCGACACAGTAACCATGCTATCAACACAGGTAGGTATGATGAATAAAAAGCTCGACGAAAGTGGAAGTGTGGTGAATCCTGAGTACCCACCCTACCAACCGAGCACAGAAAGCAAATATAATGAACTATATAGGTAACAATTTCAGATCTAATAATAACCCTAATAGTAATACCTATAATCCAGGTTGGAGGAACCACCCAAATTTTCATGGGGAGGTCAAGGAAATCAAAGACAACAACCTCTCCAAAATTTTCAAAATCAGCCCTATCCACAAGAAAAGAAGTCAAATCTTGAAGAGATGCTGACAAAATTCATGGCAGCCACAAAAACTCATTTTCAAAAAATTGAGACAACGCTCAATAATCAACAAGCATCAATCAACAGGATCGAGAGCCAAGTTGGAGAACTTACTAAGTCAGTTGGACTACTTATTGAGATGGTTTGTGAAATACGGGTAAAGATTTTTTCTAAAGGACAGAACAAGTAAAGGCAGTTACACTGAGAAGTGGAAAGGAGTTAGTCGAACCAAAGAAAAAAATACCACACGAAGATAACAAAGCAAAGGATGTGGGAGTTGAGGATGCAACCCCAGTATGAAATGAAAATAAACCATCAATTCCATATCCAGCAATGTTGAAGAAAGAGCGATTAGATGCCCAATACGGTAAGTTTCTTGAACTTTTTAAACAAATACATATTAACTTACCTTTTGTTGAAGCCAATTCACAGATGCCGATGTACACAAAATTTTTAAAGGAACTCCGATTTAATAAAAGAAAGCTTGAAGAAGTATCAACAGTGGAGCTTAATGAAGAATGTTCAGTCATCCTCCAAAATAAGTTACCAACCAAATTAAAAGACCCAAGAAGTTTTACTATTCCTTGGTTAATTGGTAGTTTAAATATTAAGAAAGCATTAGCTGATCTAGGTGCCAGTATTAATTTAATGCCCTATAAAATGTTTAAACAACTAGATCTTGGGGAACCAAAACCCACTTGGATGAGTATTCAGTTAGCCAAAGATCTATTAAATATCCTAGAGGAGTTATCGAAGATATCTTGGTAAAAATTGATAAATTTATTTTCCTTGTTGATTTTGTTATACTTGACATCGATGAGGACATTGAGGTCCCATTAATTTTAGGGCGCCTTTTTTTAGCTACTGCTAGGGCTGTTATTGATGTAGGAGATGGTAAACTTGCATTAAGGATAGGTGATGAGGAAATTATTTTTCAAATCTATGATGCCATGCGATATTCTAGGGAACAAGATGATTCTTGTTATTTTGTTGATACCACTGATCATATTATTCAGAATTCATTACAGGAAATCATACATGACACGATGGAACTACATCTTACTCAAGAAGAGGGAGAAGAAGATGAAGTCAACGAACTAAATACATCTTCATCCAGGGAAATAGAAAAAGAAAGCATTTAAATCAATGATGATTTAAAACAAAAAAACTCTATTGATGAACCACCCAAATTAGAATTAAAGCAGCTACCGAAACACCTAGAATATGCATTCCTTGGGACAATTCTATGCACCGTAATTATCTCTTTAGAATTAGAATCCAAGGAAAAAGAGAAGTTGTTACAGGTACTAAGGGAACATAAAAAAGCCATAGCCTGGAAAATCTCTGATATTAAAGAAATAAGCCCAACATTTTGTACCCACAAAATTTTAATGGAAGGTAAGTACAAGCCATGTGTGCAACCTCAAAGACGACTAAATCCCAACATAAAAGAAGTTGTGAAAGCTGAGGTAATTAAACTTCTAAATGTTGGAATAATTTATCCTATTTCTGACAGCAAATGGGTAAGTCCTGTGCAGGTTGTTCCGAAGAAAGGAGGCATGACTGTGATAGATAATGAGAAGAATGAACTAATTCCCACCAGAACAATCATAGGATGGAAAGTCTACATTGATTACAGGAAGCTGACCGATGTCACTAGAAAAGATCACTTTCCTCTACCATTCATTAATCAAATGTTAGAAAGGTTATCTGGACACAAGTATTATTGCTTCCTAGATGGACTCTCCGGCTATTTTCAAATCCCAATAGCACCTAAAGATCAAGAGAAGACAACATTCACATGCCCATACGGTACATTTGCTTATCGTAGAATGCCTTTTGGATTATGTAATGCCCCTGCTACTTTTCAGCGTTGCATGTTAGCAATCTTTGAAGAACTCGTGGAGGATATTATGAAGGTCTTTATGGGCGATTTTTCAGTATTCAGTAATTTTTTCCATCTTTGCCTTAAAAATTTATAACGAGTTCTAATGATATGTGAGGAAACAAACCTTGTTTTAAATTGAGAAAAATGTCACTTTATGGTACAAGAGGGAATTGTATTGGGACATAAAATTTCTAGTAAAGGAATCGAGGTAGATAAAGCAAAGGTCGAAACCATAGAAAAATTACCTCCTCCTAGCTCAGTTATGGCCATTAGAAGCTTTTTAGGACATGCAGGATTTTATAGAAGATTTATTAAGGATTTTTCTAAAATAGCTAAGCCTCTAACGAAATTGCTAGAAAAAGATGTACCTTTTAACTTTGACCAGGAATGTTTAGATGCATTCAATATCCTAAAAGAGAAGTTAATTAATGCCCCAATTATAATTGCCCCTGATTGGAATCTTCCGTTTGAACTAATGTGTGATGCGAGTGACTTTGTAGTAGGTGCAGTTGTAGGGCAACGAAGAGACAAGCACTTTCGGCCAATCTATTACGTCAGCAAAACATTGACGGCCGCGCAAGAAAATTATACCACCACTGGAAAAGAATTACTAGCTGTGGTATTTGCATTTGATAAATTTAGACAGTATTTATTATTATCTAAAGTTGTCGTTTACACTGACCACTTTGCTCTTCATTATCTTTTAACTAAACCCGATGCAAAACCTTGACTCATAAGATGGATTTTACTTTTGCAGGAATTTGATTTGGAAATTCAGGATAAGAAAGGAGCCAAAAATCTTGCAGCAGACCACCTATCTAGACTTGAGAATCCACACATAGAAGATTGGGAAGAGATAGAGATAAATGACTCATTCCCTGCGAAACATCTATTCTCCATAAACAACTATGATGTACCTTGGTTTGCAGATATTGTAAATTTTTTAGCTGCTAACATCATACCGAAAAAGGTAACACATCATCAAAAGAAGCGATTCTTTTCTGATGTGAAGAACTATTTTTGGGAGGAACCCTTTCTTTTTCGTATATGTGCAGACCAGGTGATTCGGAGATGCGTTACAAAGGCGGAAGCAAGCAAAATCTTAGAACACTGCCACTCCGGACCTTCAAGAGGGCACATAGTGGTGTCAAGATAGCACACAAAATACTCGAATCAGGTTTCTATTGGCCCTTTCTATTTAAAGATGCCAACAGGTATGTCGCTTCATGTGATAAATGCCAAAGAACAGGAAATATTTCTAAACGCGATAAAATGCCTCAAACATATATGCTATCATATGAAATATTCGATATATGGGGTATTGATTTTATGGGTCCATTCCCTAGTTCATTCGGAAACATATACATCTTAGTGGCAGTTGGTTACATGTCAAAATGGGTGGAAGCTGAAGCTTTACCCACAAATGATGCCAGAGTAGTAGTTAAGTTTCTAAAAAAAACTGTTTTCTCGATTTGGAACACCTAGAGCAATCATTAGTGATATGGGCACTCATTTTTGTAATACCCAGTTTAATAAAGTTTTAAAAAAAAATATGGAGTATACCACAGGATAGCTACCCCATACCACCCTCAAACTAGTGGGCAAGCAGAAGTAACAAACCGAGAACTTAAGCGCATTCTAGAAAACACGATTGAATCAAACAAAAAGATTGGGCATTAAAAGTAGATGATGCCCTATGGGACTATAGGACAGCATTTAAAACTCCCCTAGGGACATCCCCATACAAACTTGTCTACGGGAAAAGTTGTCATTTGCCATTCGAGTTAGAACACAAAGCTTTTTGGGCTATAAAATTCTTAAATTTCGATCTTAAAACTACAAGAGAGAAAAGAATGATGCTGATGAATGAGTTAGAAGAATAGAGAACCGATGCTTATGAGAGCTCGAAACTCTACAAAGAAGCAACAAAGCGACACCATAATGCTCATCTAAAGAGATCAAAACAATTCGAAGTAGGGGACTTGGTCTTACTATACAAATCAAGGCTTAAACTGTTTCCTGGGAAATTGAAATCAAGATGGTCAGGACCATTCATGATCAAAACAATTTTTCCCTATGGCATAATCGAGGTAACTCATCCCACTCAAGGAACATTCAAGGTAAATGGTCACCGACTAAAAATCTATAATAGTGAAGATGTTACAAATATGAGAGAGGAGCTTACGCTCCGTGAACCGACTTTTAGAACCAAAAATAGGGTAAGTCTAGCTTAAGACTTTAAACGAGCACTTCTTGGGAGGTAACCCGAGCACTAACTTCACTGACATCATACTTTTTAATTTTTCAACATCTAAATTAATCAAATAAAGCGAGGTTCTAGCTCACATGGCCTTACACACTGGCGTGCCCATGGCCGTGTGAGAACCACGAGACAAAACACGGGCATACTAATAGCCACGCACGATAGGAGGTAAATTTTTCCTAAACACGGGTAGAACACGCCCGTGCCTTACAATCGTGGACTATCCTAACTTACCAAACACGAGTTGGACATGCCCGTAATACCCAACCGTGCCAACATACTGACTTATTGAACACGGGTGGCACACGCTCGTTCCAAATGGCCGTGTGAAGAAGAACACGGGCGTGCCACTTTCACCACGGCCGTGGACAAATACTTGAACGAGCCCAAAAATTCAAAATCACGAAAAACACGGGCTTATTAAAATTGAGCATGGGCGTGACCCTTGTCCGTGCTCCCACCCCTATTTAAACCGCTTAACCGCTCATCTCCCCCAAACTAACCCTAAATCTATTTTCTTATCCTCTTTTTCTCCCAAATCCGGCCACCATACCCATAATCATCTACATTGTAAACCCCAAAACCAATCAACTTTCCCTTCTATCTAAAACCCATACAAAAATCGCACCCACGCCTTCGCCACTGCCGTGCTGCAGGAACCCACACCCTTGCCACCGCCATGCATCTCCAGAAAAATTTAGCACCACCGTGCTCAGCTCGTGTTCCGTCGATTCACAACACTACACTCTATTTTCTTAAGTGATTGTTTGATAAACTTCATAATATTTTGTTTATAATAATTTTATTTATTTTTAGTATTAGTATTAATTATTTTCTTCTAAAATAATTCATTAAATTTTAGAACTTATTTTCAATTTTCATGCTATCTAGTTTCTTTTTCTCCTATTGGTGTTATTTAATTTCTTGTAAATTCATTTTGATCGTTATATTGAAATTTTTCTTTAAATATTTATTTAAAAAATAGGTAGAATTAGTTGCTCATAATTAGAATAATCGAATTTACCTGTTAAATATCTCGAGTCTAGATAAAGTGCTTGATTTAATTTGGTACAACCATTACTTGAATATGCACTATTTTTAGGTACAATGCCATCGTCGAGAGGAAAACGAACTACAGCCCACCCCACTAAGAAAAGAAAGGGACCCGGCTCGTCCTCAACCAGTGCCTCTTCCGAAGTACGACACTGTTTCCTCTATTTTACTTAAGAAGCCCAGGAGGAATGGTATAAGGCTTTTCGAGCACGACCTCTCAACATCGGTAGGTGCATTGATTGGGACACCTTAGAACAGGTCGAGCTAGACATTGATATCCGAGCGCTTCTCTCGACCGAGCCGTGAGAGTAATTCTTCTCCATCATCGAGCCCACATACTTGGAACTCACCCTAGAGTTTTGTGCCACTTTTACCCTGCAGACAGTGATGGCGTATTACGATGACCCAGGCACCATTCAATTCTGTCTTGGGGGAACGGTACGATGACTGAGCGTACCACAATTTGGGATTGCACTCAGACTTTACACAGATCAGTTTGTAGCAGAGAATCCACTTTTCAAGCTAAATCGTCGATTCCACTGCACCGCGGTTAGCTATTGGCCTAACCTAGCCACCACCACGGGCATCTATGACCCTAGTCGCTCGAAGGCCACAGCCTTGCCCCCATCCCTGAGGTACATCCATGCCATTCTCACTCACACTATTATGGGTAGATGAGAGAGCACTGGTGTGGTAAATACACACGATGTATACTACTTATTGTGTATGTCGATCGGGCACATTTTTGACCTCGCATACTTCATAGCCCGTACGATTCTACACCAGACGGAGCGACACAAGAGGGGGGTTCTATCGATGGGGCCGTACATCACACGGTTGGCTCGACATTTTGGCCTCCTCAACACCGAGACTCAGGCCTCCTCCTTAACACTGATAGGCCAGATGGTACCTCAGGGCATCCAGATAATGCTACACATAAGGATGATTAAATATCGTCGTGGGATCGACTCTCCTCAATACCAACTAGCCACAGACGAGGAGGTGCCCGAGAACATTACTGATGATGTCCCACCACCAGCCCCAAGCCGGCAGCCATCCCATGTAGCAGCTTCACTGACAGACATCTCTGCATGCCTCACCCAGTTCGAGTAGTATTGTACCCACCAGTTTATTGACACAACTCAGAGTTTTGACGGGATCGAGGCCACCCTTCAGCAGATCTGTCATCACCTCCATATTTCTTCACCATCACCACCATTGCAGGACCCAACAGATGATGAGGACATTTGAGCCCTTTTAACTTTCTTTTTAGTCTTTCATTTTATTCTTTTTCTTAATTTAAACTCTTTTATTGCATTATATATTTCAAACTTTTATTTTATTATCATTGGCTATCTAACCTTCGAGTATACCTAACATTTATTTAATTACACCCCCGTGACATCTAACTAATGATTTCGTAGTTTTGAATGAATACTCCAAATAACGAACAAATCACTAGGAGTAATTCACTACTACATAAGTCATATTTCACCACGACCACTGCCAACTTCCAGAGTCATCCAAAATTTAGGAAGTGTTACTTCTCCCCATCTCTTTTGATTTAAGTATTACATGATATTATCTATCTTTGTACATTAAGGGCAATGTACATCTTAAGTGTGTGGGGGTAAAAGTGCCTAACCTTTTGCATTATTCTAAAATCCCTGAATTATATCTAGTTCTTAAGTAATTTCCTCATATTACTAATTAGGATGAAATTTCTGATTATTTATGATTTTTATTGATATGTTTAAGATTAAATCATAGTTAATTGTGCATTGATGATTTAAACTTTAAGATACTAGAGAATCAAGCATGATAAGTCTATTTTCTAGAATCAAAATTTTCTAGGTTGTTGAACCTGAATTTGAATATTTCCTTGAAGTTTGAAATTTACTGAGGATTGATGTAATAAATACCCATAATTTTTGTGAGATTTGAACCTTATAGAGCATATATTCTTTTTCATGCTCACTTTATTGATTATGAGTGTGTCAACACTGAATCATTATTCTAGAACTTGCCTCGATTATACATGTCAAGACCACATTTTTGATTTGATATACTGAGATGATAAAGACAGCTAGGTTTTAACCCACTCACTCCACTAAAAAGCCTACCTTCACAAATTAACCCTTAGTGAACCCTTTGATCCTAACAACCTTTTTTATTGATTCACCCACTAATATTAACACAAACCCCCACTTGTATTTGTTATCACCATTCCTTTGACTACCCTTCTATCGGGAATTGATTTAATCAGTTGCCTAATTACTTTATTTTAGTTGATAAAGTTCTTTCTTATATTATGTATTTACTTGATTTGTCCTTAAAAAAATGAAGTATATTTATTATTAGTTCTATGTTCTAAGAGCTTATACATCTAAATTCAACATCTTAAAGAAGAAGCTCGTATTATTAGTATTTTAAATTTTCATGTGATATAATTATTCAAATTATTAGTTTAATTCTTTTTATAAAGTTAGGTAATTTGTCAATTCAATCTCAATTTTAACCTTCCAAAATCAAACTTTATCCACACCTTTAACCCAAGCCCCGTTACAACCCTGTTAAAGACCTTTTGATTTGTGTATCATCTCATATTACAGTGGTGGAGATTTGATTTTCAGGCAAGCCTATGGGATTAACTTTTCAGGTTCGAGTTATGAGTGCTTTTCCCTGTACCTTAAACACTTTGAGTGCTTTGAGTGAATCTTTAGCGAGGATGTCAATCCTTGTCAGTTTCAAATTAAAGGTAATTATTTAGATAAAGGGAGACACCTATATTTTCATGCTACAGATATATGACTTAGAATTGTTTGAATCTTTAGGAGTCTTTGAGTTAAATTATCCATGTATAAATTATCGATAAATTATGATGAGACATTATTGATATGAGTTATGAATTATGAAAAGTTCGTTTTAATTGTAAGTTGAGAATTTTGCTTGAGGACAAGCAAAAGCTTAAGTGTGGGGGTATTTGATAAACCGTAAGAGTAACATATTTTAGGCCCACATTTAGCATACTTTTGGATGATTTATTCCTTGATTTATGTAAAAAGGTTCTCTTAATCCTTTATTTTCATGTTTTATACTCAGAAAAGCACCTAGGGACCAAAAGAATGAGGAACGGGCTTGAAACGGGCCAATTTGGGCCAAAGTGGAAATCGACACACGGATCAGAACAATCTCAAACCCGGCCAATACGCCACTAATCGAATCTGGTATGTCACTAAGGAAAATAATTTTTGAAAGAATCAAATTAATTAAATTTTTGTGAAAAACTCTTTGTAATTCTTTATTTGTCAAAATAAGTTAAAATTGAAATTTACTTCAAATTACATAAAACTTTAAAACTTAGTTGATAAATCATATGGTAGAAAACATTTATATCTTTTTAAGAAAATTCAAATATCATTTTGGAAAATCCGTTTGCAATTGAGTATAGAAACTTGAATTTTGGAAATCACTTAATCTGTTGAAAACATTTAACTTGTAATTTTACTATTGAACTATTCATGTTACCCGATGGTAAGATTTTAAAACCATTATGAAGTTTTAGTTTAGAAAACTTTGGGCTCAATTATTAAATTAACCAAGTAATTTAGAAGCCATATTTTAAACATATTCAAAACATAAAATAATCCAAAATATAATTAAACAGCCTTATTACAAATCCATAAAAATATGAAAACCAAATTAAAATAAAGTACCCAATTGGAAATTCATGTAAAACCAAATTTTATTGCATGGCCTCCTCGAGTTCATCCGGCTCCTCATCCGCAAACTCACGAATCAACGAAAAGATAAGGAGAAGGTGAGTCACCAAGACTCAAAGGCATATTCCCTCTCCGGGTAAATACCACATACTTACACAAATTATAACAAAGCAACATATATGTATAATGCACCCAACCTAGCCATCCATAACTCCTTTTCTACCCGTGTGGTACCAAACCATCGGTGGTGCCAAACCACCGTGTCCAAGTCACGATATAAATGTGATACTAAATCACCGGTGACCAAAGTCACGAATAATCCATCGTGGGGCCAACCCACGTGTGATACCAAATCACCGGCGACGATCCCATATCTCAAAAGTGGGGCCAACCCACGGTGGTGTTAACCATGTGGACGAGTCGCTATGAGGTACTAAACCTCCGTGTCCAAGACACGAATGTGATACCAAATCACCGGTGGTGCCAAACCACCGGTGGTGCTAAACCACCGGTGACCAAGTCACGAATCATCAAGTTGTGGGGCCAACCCACGTGTGATACCAAATTATCGCGACGATCCCATATCTCAAAAGTGGGGCCAACCCACGGTGGTATTAACCATGTGGATTTAGTCGCTATGAGGTGCCAAACCTCCGTGTCCAAGACACGAATGTGATACTAAATCACCGGTGACCAAGTCACGATATCAATCTTCCCCTCTTCTCATCATACCCGCAATATGACATAATAATTGTGTATGCAGATGTCATGTATGCTAGACATATATCAAATAAAAGTATAACATGAATTACCATCATAATCAGATAGACATAAAACAACATAATCATGCTAATCAACCTCTAAGGGTATAACCGTAATTTTACCTACCAAGGGTATTTTCGTAATTTATCCACCAAGGGTATTTTCGTAATTTACCCACCAAGGGTATTTTCGTAATTTATCCACCAAGGGTATTTTCGTAATTTACCCACCAAGGGTATTTTCGTAATTTACCCACCAAGGGTATTTTTGTAATTTACTAACCAAGGGTATTTTTATAATTTACCTACCTAGGGTATTTTTGTAATTTACCCACCAAGGGTATTTTCGTAATTTACCCACCAAGGGTATTTTCGTAATCTACCTACCAAGGGTATTTTTGTAATTTACCCACCAAGGGTATTTTCGTAATTTACCCACCAAGGGTATTTTCGTAATTTACCCACCAAGGGTATTTTCGTAATCTACCCACCAAGGGTATTCTCGTAATTTACCCACCAAGGGTATTTTCATAATTTTGTACCGAATGGCCTTTCTAAAGGTGCAAGGTCGCCTTGAGCGACTAACTACCATTTTCGGTCTTTATCGGACCGTGGGCCTAAAACCCAATTTCGACCCATTCGGGCCCACACGCCGTGCTGCCCACCTAACATAAATCTATCCACGATATAAGTTCCACCTAGTCTAGTTCACTATATACTATATCATCATACAATTTATTCCAATTGGGCCTACGGGCCCATTGGGCCTACTTGACCCATCACGTTGACAAGTAGCCCCAACCCACAAGAATACTACGATGGCCTCAACTATCGCGTTGAAGCCCCACACGCAGGCCGCACGCTTTCGTGTGGCTACTATTGCCGTGACTCAGCACTTCGGCATTTGCCGTTTCTACAACTAGAGTAGAGAGAGTTACACACCGACAGACTCTTGTGCTAAACAAGGCTGCGACCACTCCCGTGCCCAACGCCCACCTGTATGTTAACCCTTCTCCGGCATGCTCTTTATATAGCTAGCTCTTCACCTTCATTCCTTGTATCTTTTCGATGTGGGATCCTTCACAAGAGAGTTTAAATTCAACCTGAAACTCTTACCGTCCACTCGCAAAATAAATACTCCCTCGCTTCTCATGAGATTCAACCTGTGCTCCCTTATAACATAATCCACGCTGCTAGCCACTTTACCAACTAGCTCCTTGTGCCTCAAACCATGCAATTAAATATAACCCTATGGCCAAGGTCTAAATCCATTTAATAAAAATAATCAAAAGGAATGCAAACGCTACAACTAGAACCTTGGACCTCCTTCCTTCCTTTGGCGCCACTTTGCCACTACACCACACACACCACTTGTGTCATTTTCCTCCACATTTTATTCTTAAGGCCTACCCGCCAACCTCCAAGGGTTTTTTTTTCACCTAAAACCAAAATTTTCCCAAAGCTAATATTTGATCCCGGGACTTCATAGAAGCCCCCTAACCTTCCAAAATCACTTATCTAAAAGGTCCAACTTGCACTTAAGCCGATCTCCTATTCTCTAAAAAATTTTAAACGCTACTACGCCTAAGGCCCATTGGGCTCAATCCTACTAGGCCTAATTTCAGGATGTTACATGGACTTCAAGCCACACGGTCATGCCTCGATAATTAACTAGAACATGGCCTAACCATGATTCACAGGGCCGTGCAACCACCAATAGACCCAAACACGGCCTGAAGTCGATTTACACGAGCGTGTGCAATGGCCGTGCCCCTGTCGTGGACAAGAGGAATTTCACTAGAAAAAGGATACTTAGGGAGAAAAAATGCATTCCAAGAGCCTATATAAAGACCCTAAGTGTAACCTGAAAGAGGGCAGTCAGTTAGGCAGTCAACTAGGCCAAGGAGCCGAGCCAGAAGGTCAGATTTGTGGGAATCACTCGAAGATAGCCAGTTGATCCATCTCAAGAAGCCGAAATTCTACTCAAGACGGTAGATTTCTCCTTCAATTCTTTCAGGGGTTTTAGGGATTTCTTATGTTTTGTTTTATTTTTTCTCTTGAGATGTTTTATTTTATCATTATGAACTAAACCCTTTGGATACCTGAAGGGGATGAAACCTAAATGGATCATGTTATTGTTTTCTGAGCTATATGATAAATACTTAGTTTGTTCTTAATTATGTGTGCTTAATTCTTGTGTTGATATTTTCGGGATATTAATTCAAGAGTGATGTGCTTAGGTGGTGGAGCAAAAGTCCTTGCTTAAGAGTAGATCTATCATAATTAAGCGGAGTTGATCGCGCGCCTAGAGATAGGGTGATGAGATTTTGTTAGATTAGGGTGAAACCTAATATGGGAGTCCATAGATCGAGTTAATGCAATTCTAGGGGTTTTAATTAGAAAGAGATTTCAGTTAATCAACCTAGGGTTAGACGTTATTCAGCTCGAGAGAGGGTTTAATATAAATTAGGGAGTCCTACGGATAAAGCTAAGTGAATAAATCGTCTGGTTCAGTGTTAGATAACAAGTGAAGTTTAGGTGGATTCTTGCTAAAGGTATCGTCGTAATCAATTGAGTTTTTCTAAAAGTTATTTCTTCAATTTCTTCTTTTTGTTTTTGCGTCTTAGTTTAGTAATTAGTTAGTTTTTAATCAACCAATCACTTCATATTTAGGCTAAATAATAGAAAGAAATTGAGTATTAGCACTTTTAGTTCCTTTGGGTTTGACAATCCGGTCTTGCCTAAACTATACTGCTGTTCGATAGGTGCACTTGCCTTAAGTCATTGTTAGAGTTAGTTTCCAAGTTTGATCATTCTATTTATAAATTTTAAAACTTTACAATTAGACGATCAAAATGGTACAGGTATGTACTCTAAGCTCACAATCATTGAAATTGTGAAATGATGAGTTTCAGTAAGTTATGAATGGATGAATTATGCCCATGAGTTTTATTTTAATTTATGTTATTTTGAACTATATTAATGCATGGTAAGAATTGTTTAATATTTACATACTAGCTTACTAAGCTATATAGCTTACTCCATTTTATTTTCCATGTTTTATAGTGTCACCAAGCTAGCCCAGAGGGGATCGTCGGAGATAGCATCACACTATCAAACTATTATTTTTGGTATAGATAAACTTAACATTTTGGGTATATGGCATGTATAGGAACTTGGTCATTTTGTTAGATGTGTCATTATTGATTTGGCCATATGTGTTGGCTTGTAATTGTTAATGTTTCATTTTGTATATATCCATGAAAGTTGGCTAAGGATGGTTATGAGTCCATTCATATGTTAATCCCTTTATGAATGTGAAATTGGTATAATTTGATTGGGTAAAGTATGATGTTGTAAGTATGTTAGATGTTAGTATGTGAATGACATGTTATGGCCTTAGTTGTAGTAGTTTTTGTTGTATCTATATGCTTGGATTTGTGCCATGAGATGTTGTGTTGGGTCGCAAAAAGGCTTGGTAGATAGCCTTATTTTTGTCTAGACGGGTAGACACATGGGCGTGTTTCTAGGCTGTGTGTTACACACGGTAGCCCCATGGGCATGTAATTCAGCCGTGTGTCCCCTGCACCTTGGTTTTGTAAAACAGAATGCTCGATATTGAGCACACGGGTAGAGACATGGCCGTGTGAGAGACACTGCCTTGGAGATGGGCGTGTGCCCTGGCTGTGTGAAGTCTACACCTATTTTATGAAAATTATGCAAAATTAAATCAACCACACAACCTAGCACACGGGCGTGTGACATGGCCATGTGCATAAGTCAGAGAGCACTCTAGTTTAGGACACGGCCTAGCACATGGGCGTGTGGCTTGGCTGTGTGACTTCAATTTGTTCATGAGTTACAAGTCAGAGAGTTACATGGGTTAGGGACACGGGTGTGTGTGACCACACGGCCTGCCCACATGGGCATGTCCCAAAAACCACATGGGCGTGTGACCCTTATACATTAAAAAATTTTCCAAGTTTTCTAAAAGTTTCCAAAGTTTTTGGTTTAATCCCGAACCATTTCTAATGTATGTTTTGGGCCTCGTAAGCTTGTATAAAGGACTATATGAATGGCTTTAATTTGATTTCAAATTTATGACTCGAATTGTATGATTGTTTGTGTTATAAGTTTGGTAATACCTCGAACCCTAATCGGGCATCGAATACGGGTAAGGAGTGTTACTCTTCCTCTGCTATTCATGTTCTTTTCCATTTTATTTTTTTCCATTTTCTTCTCTGCTTCCTTTATTTTTGTTTTGATTTCTTCTCTTCAAATTACCTTTCATTTTGCTATCTTATGTTTAATAAATTCTATACGGGGTTTGACTTCTCCTTCTTGGTTGAATTCGGTTGCTAGTAAGTTTTGATTTGAAGTTTTGTGTCAAAAGTTCTTCGACGTAACTTCAGTTTTGGGATGTTAGTTTTAGCGATTTGATTAAAAATTAATCATTTGTTTGGGCAATTGATTGTCGTTTTTAGGTTTTGAGATTGTTTGTGTTGCTTCGGCATCGAAATTGTAACCGTATCAATTGTGTAACAAAAACCTTATTGTCTGCGAATGGTGAAAGTCGAAAAACCTTACCATCGATGTCACACGACCATGTGAGCCACACTGTTGTGTGCCTGGCCATGTGGTAGACCATATGAGGCATTGAATTGGGTCACACGGGCATGTGACATAGCCGTGTGACATGGTCGTGTGCCAAACCATGCTTGGGACTGTTTTGTGCTTGTGCCACACGGACTTGTGTCCAAGACATGTGAGCCAGTAACTTGAGCCACACGGCAATGTGCCAGGCCGTGTGAGCCACTGAATTGAGCCACATGGACATGTGCCAGGTCGTGTGAGCCACTGACTTGATCCACACGGGCGTGTGTCAGGTCGTGTGGGCCACACGAACCAACTATCTGGGCTGTGTGAATCTACACGGCTTGTGGGCCAAAAATATGAATTTTTCCTTAGGGCTGTAAATTTCGTTCGAATCGACCGTAGGCCTTCTATAAGGTCCGTATGATCTGAATTAGGCTATATAACTTGATATCTGAAGACCTGATAATGAGAAATTTGTTATCAGTACATGTATTTGATGTGATATCTGCTAAAGTAAGTATGATTTGTTAACGTATAATGTACTTCTGTTTGGATGTGTTTAAGGTATGTGCTTTATTCAGCTACGATCCGTGTTCTATTAATCTGATGGTAAGGTTCTGTGTTGCTTAGTTTGGGTTAGAACATGTGATATTTGAAACGTTGATTTGACTGTTATAGATTCTGATATATGATCGTACATGTGACTTCATGGCAAATTTGATAAATTTTGTTCAGCAAAGCGTGGATTTCCATGCCTTATGTTTCTGTTATTATGCGATAGCATGTCCCACATGTTTGTCATTTTTATTTTTTATATGCATGCCATGAAACATTGCATGGGGTTTAGGATAATGTGCAAGGAGGAAGTTTCTGGCTGTTTAATGATCTGTACTATCTGGTGGTTTATCCACAATTTTGATCTGACGGCTTGGCTGCAGCTTAGTGGCTTGACCATATTTTTATCTAATTTGGCAGTTTAATTGCAATTTGATAAGCCATCATTTTCGACCAACCCGGGGTGACGGTTGTCATTGCGGGGAAACCCGGGGTGACCTATTTTTGTGTGTTCTGGTTGGATGAGTTTTGAAGAACTCTATCTTGGTGTGTAGCAGAGTTGGGTAGGATGTTTTCTAAAAAATTGACATTTTGACTTTCTGAAAAATATCGCATTGGCATAATTATAAATTCTTCATTCCATTTGTATGATTTTTATGGAAATCTCAGTGAATCTCTAATTTGTTCTGTCTGTTTTTGTGAACATTACGAAATTCTCTATGTTACTCTGATTTGTATACTGTGTTTTGTAAGATCTCTATTTTAGTTAGTTATATGCCTTGTAGTTCACCCCTTTCATTTTGTCTTTGTCTGTTCAAGTAACCTTCTGATTTAGGACCAGACGACGTGTAAGAGCTCAGATCATTTTCGCATTGAATGTAAATATGTGATTTTAGTAATTATTTGTTTTGAGCTTTTGGGTCTGTAATCTGTAACATCCTAAAAATGTAGTATCGATATGTTGCATAATTTTGGTGCGTAGTTAGTGAATGATTTAATTTGTGTGTTTAATATAGTCTTGAGAAGGCTCGAGATTTATTCGGAATTAGAATAAATTTTAGTAAGGAGTACTTTATTGAAGTAGAACAAGTGACCCTAATGTTTAAGGAAATTAAGTGGTAAAAGACAACATAATTGAGCTATTGGTTAAGTGGTTATGCGCTACATGCATGGTCATGAGGGGAGAGGTTCGAATCCCCTAGCATGCATTTTGTGAATATTAATTTTTGCTCTTTCCTAGCAATTGTTAGCCAAGCATCAAATTTTTGGTAAGTTAGACTTTTATTTTAAGGTATGATGGCTAATGGATATGGTAAGAGTGAACTTAAGGTAGGGAATCATGAGAATATGGTATGTAGGGGGAACACAAGGTATGAAACCAGGGTGATGCTTTGGAAACTTTTGGGTGGCTAAAACTTTGACTTTTGACCAATGTATTCAGACAGTTTTTGGGCTAGAAGGGGGTTGGCCAAATTTTGGTAAGGATTAGGAGCTAGTTGGCCATAATGCTTTAGCAAATTAGTGCATTTTCCTTTTCTCTTCACAACTTTTCTCCCTAGCCAGTTGTGTCTTGTGCATTAGGTAAATTTTGTTTTGGTCATTTCATCTTGACCAAATTGATACTGTCTTTCATTTTTCCCAAGTTTCTCCTCTTTGTGCCGAAACCATACCATCTTGAAAGGTCATATTCTTTTCTTTTTTTTGGTCGAATATACACCAACCCCAAGATCATTTCTTTGTTCATCTTCCATTATTGAAAATTTTCACATAAACACTTTCTCTTTTATTTCTTTTTCTCTTTTCTTTCTTCTTGTAAAGAACTCTTAACATTACTATTTGTTTTCCAAAATCTTCTACCATAGCCGAATGTTAATAACCATCCTCATAGCCAAAATTTCCATTTCTCAAACATTTCTACTCAATCATTTTTCTTTGTATTGCTTTGTATAATCGGTAAGAACCTTCTTCGATTCTTTATTTTTCTTCTTTTCTTTAACCGAATATACATATTAGTTTGGAAGGGTCTTTTGACCGAAAATAGCATTCTCTATCCCTTCCTCTTAGACAATCTTTTCGTCTTTATAGTGATAAAGTGAAGGCCAAAACTCGGAGTATTCTTAATCATCGTGAATCACTAGGATTCGATCCAAAGTGTTAAGGTAAGGGTTTCTATCAAGGACTCCCATATTACTCGTTATTTTGTCAAGATGGGTTACTAATCGATTTTATCTTAGGGACGTTATCGCTCGATTTTCATCCTTTGAACGCGAAGATATTTTTGTGGTAAGCTAATTTTGCCCTTAAAACCAATAGTCTTAAATTTCAATATAATAGTTGGACTAATAATCTTTTGTCTATGGAGGCAAACAAGATAGGGTCGAAAAGAGTGGTGAATAGTGCTCGAAAGAGGGGCAGTTTCGCTATTCCCTCTAAATTCAAGCAAATGGCTATTTCGGCAATTCGAGATTTTCCACCGGGTTGTGGACCCTCATCCAAGAAGAATCGATTATTCGAAGTTGTTCGTAGTTCGAAGCCATTAACTGTTTGGGATTTCCCATCGGTTTGTGAATCGTCAACCGGGGAGATCCAACAAATAGTTATTATTCGAGATTCTGAGGGTAAAGATCTAGATCGCTTATCCTTGGTATAGATTTATATTAAGTATTAGTGTTCTAATCAAGCGTGACACGTATTTAGGTATCAATGAGCGGGAAAGTTTAGTTCTCACCATAATCAGGTGTGTAATTTCACACTTATCTCATGGGTTAGATGTTATACCATTATTAAGCATTAGACTAATAATTGCAAAGTTGGTAAAATCGGAAAATATGGTTTATTAACACTTTAGTGTAAGTGCATGAAATCGGTATTAAAATCGTGAAAGTTACAAAATCGCCATTAATGGGCTAATATGATAAAAAGTTATATATGGACCTCATGTGTTAATGGGCCGTATCGATAGATTGCTTAATAGGCCATTTTGATAGATTGTTATATGGGCCGATTTGTTATATTGCTTAATAGGCTAAATTGTGAAATGGGCCAAATTGTGAAATAGGCCAAATTGTGAAATAAGCCAAATTGTGAAATGGGCCAAATTGTGAAATAGGCCAAATTGTGTAATGGGCCAATTTGTAATATGGGCTTGATGTTAAAATTATCATATGAATAAAATTGTTGTGCATTGTATATACATGATTGCATGGGTTGGGATATTTTGATGAAGAGAAGAAGGCTTCATGCCCAGTTTAAATGGCTTAATGCATGCATATTAATGGCCAACGGCTGCAAATATTGTATTAAATGGCTTAATGCTGCGTATTAACGGCCACGGCTGCGAATCATTGAATTAAATGGCTTAATACTGCGATTGGTGTGTTGGCGGGGTGGGTTGACTCGATCCCCAGGTGTCTTTGGTTGGTATGGGTGGTGTGTAGCGGATGGAAATTTAGGCTTGGTTGGGAATTGCATTTCACATGCATTTTAATTACTAAATTGTTATATTAAGTAAATGGGCTCAAGCCCAATTAAATGCTTTAATGGTTTGGCCCAGTGGACTTGGTAAGTGAGTTACACCTCGAGTTCTAAGAAACTCACCCTATTTTTCTTACCCTTCTCGGTAATGATAATTGATGGAGGCTTGGTAGGGGATGACTTCATGGGGCCATACTTCAAATGATGGTTTTATGAACTTTGAACTACTCTTTAGTATTTTTACTTAATTAATTTTTCAGTTGTGATGTAATAAGGCCTCTAGTATAATTTTGATGGATTTTTATTTGTGGATAGATTTTAATATATTTTAAATACTAAAAGGGACTATTTTAATTTTATAAATGTTTTCTTTAATTTATGTATAAAAGGGTTTTTCTTAAATATCACTAAACTCGTAAAAATTTCTGTGAAAACTCTTTTATGAATTTTGTTTTCAAAATCCCTTTTGAATTCTTTTAAATTTCTTTAAAAATTTAACCAATTATTTCTCTGAGATCAAATTATAAAATCTTATGTTCTAAAATCATAGATTTCAAATTAACCTAGGTTTTTGATAAACTCCATCTCCAAAATAGTTTTAAAGATCTACTTTCTTTAAATCATTAGGTGACTAGATGTATGTTTGATTTGTGTGGCATACCAAGTCTGGTTTTAGCGCATAGACCGGGTTTGGGGTGTTACATTTAATGGTATCAGAGCTAGTTTCAAAATTCGACTGTGGTTTGGGTTCAACAATGATTTTCATTTAAACTGTTTCAAATTTATAGAATTTATGTTTTAAAGGTAGTATGGCACCACGAGCATCCGGCACCAAGCCAAGTAAGTATTCGTATACTGAATGATTATTATGGTGACATGATCATAAGAACACTTTAGAACTTCTAGTTTTAGATGTTGAAACTATAGAGATCGAGACTATAGGATATGATTGCGAAAACAACTCTATCTCTTATATCTCATAAAATCTCGTTAATAAAAACTGAAATAGTATTCTGATTCATAAAACTTGTAATCAGATTAAACCGAAATAGTCAATATGAGCACTAGAGGACATAGACGTGGATGCGGTAGACATGGTCGTGGTAGAGGACGAGGTGCTAGGGTTGCGTCTGAAGCGCCGGGTCTTATGCCAAAAATGGACGCATGATCACTGTAAAACAGTCTAGTTTTAAAATTTATAAAGGATAATCAAACCTGTAGACTAACTATGACAACGATAGAGGCAAGTGCACCTGTCGAACAGTAGTATAGCTTTAGCAAGAATATCTTATCGAACCCAAGGAACCTAAAAGTACTACTACTCACTTTCTTCCTATTATTTAGCCTTAAATATGGAGTGATTAATTAACTTATCTAAGACAAATGAAATACTTAAACTAAATGCAAAGACAAAAGAATAAACTGAGAAAAGACTTTGGAAAAATCAGTCGATAAAAACGATACCCTCGGGAAGAATCCACCTATGACTTCACTTATTATCTAACTTTCAATTCATATGATTTCTTTTACTTAGCTTGATCCGTGAGACTCCCTAACCTATATTAAACCTTCTCTCGAAGCGAATAACGTCTAACCTTAGGTTAATTAGTGGAACTCTCGTTCTCTTATAATAACCCCCTAAGTAAGCAGTAAATCGATCAATGGACTCCCATATTAGGTTTCACCCTAATCTGGCAAAATCTCATAACCCTATCTCTAGGTGACCGATCAACTCCGCTTAATTATGCTAGATCTACTATTAGGCAGGGTCTATTCCTCCTCCGCCTAAGCACATTAGATTAAATTGAGCAACATAATTAAGAACAAACTAAGTATTTATCATATAAACCAATAGATCAAATAACAAAATCCATCATAGGTTTGATCCTTTTCAGGTATCTGAAGGATCTAGTTCATAATAAAATAAGAAAACATCTCAAGAGAAAAGATAAAACAAAACATAAGAAATCCCTAAAACCTCCTGAAGAAATTGAAGGAGAGATCTTCCGTTTTGAGTAGAATTTTGACTCTTCGAGATGGATCAACTAGCTATCTTCGAGTAATTCCCTAAACGAGTAAACCTCTAGCAGAAAACTCTGCTAAAACCTCCTGACTTTGAATTGCTGCCTTGGATTGTTTATATAAACGTTTGGGATGATTTACTTGGCTCCTAAGTACTCGTAATTTAAGTGAAATTCATCCTAAGTGTTTGAGTGGACTTAGGATTGCGTTTCTTAGGCTCCAAGCATCCAATTCCGAGTGAAATTGCTCTTTCCCGCGGTAGGGGCATGGCCTTGACATGCCCGTGTAAATCATGGTCCAGCCCGTGTCTCCATCCTATCGATTTAGGCACGACTATGACACGCCTATGTAATATCTGGGTAGAGGCCGTGCTTCAGGTCTACCAATTGGGGCACGACCGTGTACATCGGGGTCAGGCCGTGTTGGGCTTTTTGTCGATGAGGCACGGTCGTGTAAATCAGGGTGTGACCGTGTGCAATCTAAATATTGGGGCACGACCGTGTGGCATGAAGTCCAGGCCGTGCCGACTTCTTGGGTTGGCCCACTTTGGTCCGTTTTAAACCCGTTTTACGTCCTTTTTATCCTTGGATGCTTTCTTGAGTATAAGACATGAAAAAAAAGGATTAAGAGCACCTTTTTACATAAATTAAGGATAAATTCATCCAAAAGCATACTAAATGTGGGATTAAAATATGTTACTTTTACGGTTTATCAACGCACCTGTGTCACCCGGGAGCAATACTGGATCACACGACCACATGAGAGAGGTCATTGCTTTGACTCAAGTAATGTTGTGAGTCCTAAAAAGGGTTGCTAGAGCTAGAACTGGGCCAGCAGCTCGTGGATCAATATCGGAATGACTTAAATCAAGTGGTGCTGAGGTTTTTAGAGGTGTCTCGGTGTAGCTCGAATGTAGTAGAGTATTGGCTCGAGGTAGTGGAGCGAATCATGGATGATTTAGAGTGCACCACAGAGCAGAAATTGAGAGGAGCTATGTCCTTGTTGAAGGACGAGGCGTATCAATGGTGGCTTACTGTTTGAGAAGGCACTGAGGCTGCATTTATTACTTGGGATTTCTTCAAAGCTGCTTTCCAAGGGAAGTATGTCGGGACAAGTTATGTGGATGCCCGGAGGAAGGAATTCTTGAATCTGGTTCAAGGAAATAAGACGGTGGCAGCTTGCAAGGCAGAATTTCTACGCTTGAGTCGTTATGCTCAGACAATAGTGCCAACTGATCATAAGCGCTATGTACATTTTGAGGATGGACTGAATGATGAGTTGCGGGTACTGATAGCCCCACAACAAGTAAAGACTTTTGCCACGCTTGTGGAGAAAGCCAAGATAGCCGAAGAGGCTGAGAACTCAGAATACCAAAACCGGGAAGAGTCCGAGGCAAGAGGGACTTTAAGAACTCGGGTTCTTCTAAAAGGTTCTAAAAAGGCCTCGAAATGATGATCCAACTCAAGCTAGAGCACCTGTGGCTACCAACCAAAGTCGAGACTGTGTTGACTGTGGGAAATGACACCCGGGGAATCTTTGGAAGAGAGGCGGTGGTTGTTTTAAATGTGGTTCCAAGGATCACTAGTATAGGAATTGCCCTCGATGGACTACTCTGACTCAGGAAGCTCGTAACCCTGATGCATAGCCAGCCAGAGGAGCTCAACAGCCACCGAGAGGCCATGGACCCAGTCGTGGTGGTAATGGGGCTGGACATGGTGGTAACGGTTTAATGCCATCACTAGTGGCTCGATTTATCCCTACGAGTGCTCGCACGGTCGAGTGATCTCAGTTGTCAATACTTTGTCTTTTTGGTATTTCAGCTTTTGGCGATTCAGAGAATGTTGCACTATTAGAATAAACACAAGTGTGAGGTTACACACCTTGATTACGAGTCGCGTGATTAGCCCTTCACCTCTAAACTTGTTTGAGCAAACGGCCTTAAACACTCAAGATTACTAAGCACACTTAGCTTCACGTCCTTAACAAGAATCTGTACCAAAAAGATACTCATAAGTGTGGCTAAATATGCATACCACACATCATAAACATATGGCACATTCCGCCAAACCAAATATTATGACAACGTTCTTACCTCACTTGATCAGTGAATCAATAATAAAGGTTTGATTAATACAAAACACCTGCTCCCCTTCGCCTTATTGAAAACCCTAAGCCCAACGATGGCCACATCATAGAAAAGAACGTATTTTAGTCACAACGAGGAAGGAAGAACATACGGTTATTAAGGAAGAAACCGAATGGAAACAAAGTTATTGGCAAAGATTGTCAAATTCCTTGCAGAGCCACACTAGGAGAGAACAGAACTGTGATTCGGCTAAGGACTAACTCACAAGATGCAGTGAATATGCCCAACAGAAAGTGATAGAGGGTGTTCGACCGAACCAGAATCTACTTTAAGAACAAGAGATGAGCGTTGAGACAAAAGGAAGAATAGGTTCGGCTATGAGAGTTAAACTAAAAAATCAAATGATATGGAAAGAAAAGAAGAAGAGTCAATTGAAGAATAAAGAAAAGGAAAAAGATTCGGCTATGGAGAGGAGGCGGTTCATAAGAGGGAAAGGGTAGTGAGAAGAAGGAAAAAGAAATGGCAAGGTGAATTGAGAAGAAGAGAAATGACCCGAAAAGCTAGAGAAAACTACCCAAAATACAAAACTCACAAAAGAAATTCAGAGAAAATTCGGCACACTCTCCCCTCACAAAGCCGAATATGCTACCAATGATCCCTCTTCACCCGAAATTCTCCATTAGCTAGACTCCCACTTTTGGCCAACACTTCCCACACACATCAACTCCTTGATTTTCTCCCTTTTTCCATCTACAATTGCTCTCCTCCATCCATTTGAATTATTTGACCAAGTATCCACTGCCCTTAAAGAGTTTGATCCGAACTCTGCTTCCACCACTCTCAAGCCACAAAATAAAAGCTTCCATTTGTGATCTATGGGATTTGAACCCCTCCCCTCCTTGCTCTCCACTTGACACCACACCACCACACCACACACTCCACTTGTGACTCCTAAATGCACACGAATTTATTTAAGTCCTACAACCAACAGCCCTCTCCACTAAAGGGGCCAAAAATTAAAATTTTTCCAAGGCTCAGGCTCGAACTCTAGCCTCCCTAAAACCACCAAATACACTCAAATAGCCAGCTGAACAAGCACAACATGAAATTATGCAAATAAATTACAACCTCTAATTTTTTGGGACGTTACAACTCTACCCCTTAAAAAATTTGGCCCAAAATTTACCTGATCAAAAGAGATGAGGGTACTGTTGTCGCACTGCCTCCTCAGGCTCCCACGTGGTTTTCTCTGAACTGTGATTATGTCACAACACCTTGAGTAACGGAACAGATTTTCTTCTCAGCACCTTAACATCATGATCCAAAATCTGCACCTATTCTTCTTCAAATGTCAGATCAGGTCTTACCTCGATCTCCTCCATCGCACTATATGAGAAGGATCCAAATGGTAGCACCTTAATATAGAGACGTGGAATACATTATGTATATGATTTAACTCAGGATACAGTTCTAGCTGATAGGCTACTGGTCCCACACGCTTTACTATCCGGTAAGGTCCGATAAATCTAGGGCTCAGCTTGCCCTTTCGCCCAAACCTTAGAATCTTCTTCCAAGGTGAGACTTTCAAGAAGACAAAATCCCACTGAGTACTCAATCTCTTTACGATTTAAATCAGCGTATGACTTTTGCCTATCAGATGGTTCTTTTAACTGACCCCGGATCAATTTCACTCTCTCCTCAATTTCAGAAATTAGCTCTGGACCCAAAAGTCGTCGCTCGCCCAATTTTGTCCAACAAGTAGGGGTGCGACACCTACGACCATATAACGCTTCTACGGTGCCATTTGAATGCTGGATTGGTAGCTGTTGTTGTAAGCAAATTCTTCCAACGGAAAATAGTCTTCCCAACTACCCTTGAAATCAATCACACAACTTCTTAACATGTCTTCCAAAATCTGTACTACCCTCTCCGACTGACCATCAGTCTGAGGGTGAAATGCCTTGCTAAAATCTAGCCTTGTACCCAAAGCTTTGTGTAACACTCTTCAGAATCGTGATGTGAATCTGGGGTCCCTGTCCGAGATGATAGACACTAGTACCCCATGTAACCTCACAATTTCTGCCACATACAACTTTGCCAACTTCTACAACGAGTAATCGGTGTGAACTGGTATGAAGTGGGCAGATTTAGTCAACCAATCAACAATTACCCATACCGAATCTTTCTTAGTAGGCATCAGGGGTAGCCCACTAACAAAATCCATGGTTATCCTCTCCCACTTCCAGAGTGGAATTTTCACAGGTTGCCGTAATACAGAAGGCAGTTGATGCTCAGCCTTCACTTGCTGGCATGTCAAACACTTACCTACAAAGTCAGTAATCTCACGCTTAAGCCCTAGCCACCAGTACAGTTCACACAGATCTCAGTATAACTTGTTTCCACCGGGATGCATAGCATATGAACTACTATGCAACTCCCGCAGAATAGACTACCTTAGCTCAGAATCCCTCTGTACACAAACTCTTCACGAAAACATAATACTCCCTCACTATTTAGCCCAAAATCTACAGTCTCTCCCTTCTCCACCAGTTGAAAACGAGGAACCAAAGATTCATCCAGTAACTATTTTTCTCTAATCTGACTAATCCAAGTCGGTTTCACTTGAAGTTCAGCTAACAAACTACCATCTTCAAATAGGCTGAGACGAGCAAACATTACTCTTATCTCGGATACAACCTTACGACTCAATGTATCCGCTACTACATTAGCCTTGCCCAGATGATACTCGATCGAGCAATCATTATCCTTAAGCAACTCTATCCATCTTCATTGCCTAAGATTCAACTCCTTCTGAGTAAAAGGTGCTTGAGACTCTTATGGTCGGTATAGATGATCGACTTCTCCCCGAACAAATAATGTCTCCAAATTTTTAGTGCGAATACCATCATGCTAGCTCCAAGACATGAGTGGGATAATTTACCTCGTGCGGCCTAAGTTGACGAGATGCATAAGCCACCACCTTACCCTCTTGCATTAGCACACAACCCAAACCTGTGTGCGACACATCACAGTAGACAATGAATTCCTTCCCAACCTCAGGCTATACTAGTACCGGGGCTTTCGTCAAAATCTTCTTCAGTTTTTTAAAACTCTCCTACTGTTTATCAGTCCAAACAAATGGTACCCCTTTACACAGTAACTTAGTTAAGGGTGCAGTAATAACTGAAAACCCCTCAATTAATTTTCTATAATACCCAGCCAGACCCAAAAAACTTTGAATATCATACACAGTCTTCAGTGGCTTCTAGTCTAATAGGGCCTCAATTTTTCAAGGGTCAACCCTAATTCCCTCGGCAGACACTACATGACCCAAAAATGATAACTCACGTAGCCAAAACTCGCTCTTGCTGAACTTGGCAGAAAGCTATTTTTCTTTCAGTATCTTCAGGACAATTCGGAGATGTGAATCATGCTCCTCCTCGATTCTCAAATATACCAGAATATCGTCTCTAACACTACCACAAACCGGTCTAAATAGGGTTGAAAGACCGGTTCATCATATCCATGAAAGCAACTGGTGTATTGTTAACCCAAACGGTATGACCAGAAACTCGTAGTGTCCATAACGAGTCCTGAATGCTGTCTTGAATACATCTGCCTCCTTAACCCTTAATTGATGGTATCCCGATCTAAGATCTATCTTAGAGAAAACTGAAGCTCCTCCCAACTGATCAAACGGATCGCCTATCCTTGGTAGCAGGTACATGTTCTTAATCGTTACTTTGTTCAATTGACGGTAATCAATACACATGCGCATTGACCCATCCTTCTTCTTCATGAACAATACCAATGCTTTCCAAGGAGACACATTCGGTTGAATGAATCCTAATTTGAGCCTTTAATTCTACCAGCTCCTTCAGCGCCATCCTATATGGGGCGATGGACACCGGAGCCGTTCTCGGTAAAAGCTCAATGCCAAATTCAACCTCACAGTTTGGTGGCAACCCTGGAAGCTCTTCAGGACATACATCTAAAAATTCTTTTACGGTCCTGATACCCCTAACTGACAAACCCTTAACATCAGATGTGCTGACATAAGCTAGGAATGCCTCGCACCCATTGCTAACCAGTTTTTCGGCCCTTAATGTGGAGATTACATTAGATAAATAATCCCTTCGCTCCCCTATCATGATCACTTCCTCATCCTCTGAAGACTTCAATACCATCCGCTTAGCAGCACAATCTAAATTTGTTCGGTGTTTTGCTAACCAATCCATGCCCAAAATGAGATCAAACTCGCCAAATGGTAGTTCCATCACATCCGCTGAAAAAACAACCCCTTGAACCTCTAGAGGCACATTTCTAAATAGCTTATTCACTCTAACCGACTGTCCCAAAGGACTAATCACTGACATTTCTCTATCAGTAAGTTTGAACTGAATGCCCAATGTTCCCAACACCGTACATGTAACATACGAATGTGTAGACCCAATATCAATTAAAGCTGTAAATGGTACATCATGAATGAGGAACGTATCGATTATGATGTCATGTGCGTCGCCATCCTATCGACGCCAGTAGCATAGGCCAACCACTGGCTGTTTCGCCTTTGTATTACTAGCACCTCTGCCCGGTGCTCCATGACCTCATCCTAACCCATTTCCCCCTTTGGGTGGACCATGGCCTCTCGGTGGTTACTGACCACCTCTCCCTGGCTGCACATAGCCTTGACCTGGTGCTTGCCTTTGAACAGGCTCCTTAGGACAATTTCTAAACTGGTGATCCTTGGACCCACATTTGAAACACCCCCATTTCTTTTCCAGCACTCTCTCGGATGCGATCTCCCACACTCAACGCAAGGCTGTGGTCGACTACCAACAACTGAAACCCCAGTTTGGGCTGGCCCATCAAAGCTAGGCCTCTTATTAAACCCACCCAAAGAACTTGAAGGCCAAAATCCCTCTTATTTCTACCCTTTCCTTCTCACGGTTTTGACGCTCAGTATGTTTCACATTCTCGACAATCTTTTCCTTTTCAATCAGGGCAGCAAAATCCCTCTCCTCTGCGGGGCTATCAGCACTCGCAACTCATCTCGAAGACTATCCTCTCATACTCGGTCGCGACTATGTCCCGAGCATACCGACTTAACTGTAAAAATTCTACCTCATTTTCTACTACAGACTTGTTCCCCTGAACCAGATTCAGAAATTCCTTTCTCCGGGTATCCACATAACTTGCCCCAACATATTTTCCTTGGAAGGCCATCTTAAAGAAGTTTCATGTCATACGGTCAGCCTACGTGCTTCCCTCACATAAGCCACTATTGATATGCCTCATCTCGTAGTAAAGACACTACTCCTTTCAGCTTTTGCTCAACCGTGTAGTAAAGGTCATCCATGATCCACTCAATTGCCTCCAACCAATATTCTGCTACGTTCGGGGCTACACCAAAGATGCCCCTAAAAATTTTTGCCACGTTCGACCAGAGTCGTTCAGAAATTGACCCTCGGCCCACTGGCTTAATACTCGTTCTAGCAACCCTTTCAAGAACTCGCAACATCACTTGGGACAGAGCATCATCTCCACTGGTTCGGTCATGAGACCCCGTCTCAGTCCACGGTGATGCCGGTGCTTCACTTTCAGGCATATTACCTGACGCTGAGGACCCATCCTTAGCACCCCGACCTCTACCACGACCACGTGTACCCCTTCTGCGACCTCCAATACTCATATCGGTGTAACATATTAATCTGTTTAAGAGTTTTATGAATCAGCTTATAGTTCTCATGATTACTAACAAATGTTTTATGAAAAGTAGTAATAAGAGTTGTTTCCACAGATCGAGTTTACTATAGTTTCAGTCTCCTATAGTCTTATTTTCCCTAACTAACAAGTTCTGTATACTACTACTATCTTTAGTAGTTTCTCAATACAGTCATTATAGCATATAACAGAATATAATGTCAGGAAACTTATGAATTTGGTGTCAGAGACTCCGTGTGCCACACTTTCAGTAACATTATCACTTTCCAAGTTAAAAATTTAAGCATATTAGAAAAAATTTTCAAAACCCATTCCATAGCCGAGTTTTGCAACCTGGCTCTAATACCATTAAATGTAATACCTTAAACTCGGCCTAGACGTTATGGTTGGATCTAGCATGTCACATCAAAAGGTTGATTAAAAATACACGATCACCAAAAACCCTTCCTTAATTTAAACCTTTCTACCATAAAAAAACCCGAATTTCGTTGCTTATGAAAACAAGATTTGCTTAAATTTATTTTCTTTGCAAACATAATATTATTTTCAAAAACTTTGTTTGTTGCAGAAGACTGACTTTAAAAGTTACGGAAACATGATATTTTGAAAATGGTAGTTATTGTTTTAAAACTCGTGTTTAATTGTTTAGAAGTTCATAACTAAAAGAATTACCAAATGAAAGTTAAAAAGAAAATCCCAATGGCCTTATTATATAAATTATTAACCCAAAAAGAATATAAAATAAAATAACCCAAAATTTTTAAGTTTCGTTTAATAACATATCCGACGTGTGGCCACCTCCGAGTCCATTGTAGCTCCAAATCCTCTAACGTTGGGGATTACCTGCACAGTTAAAAGAAAGGGTGAGTTACGAGAACTCAGTGTGTAATCCCCTATAACGGTCATAGTTTGGGCTCGAGCCCATATGGTGTCGGTCTGGGCCTAAGCCCTATTCAGTAACAATCTGGGCCTAAGCCCCAAATGATAACAATACAATGGATAAGTACCCACCCCAATCCGACCAAACTCTCCACCCGTACTAACCAAACTCTCCATGTGGGGACCATGTCGACCCATCCAGCCAAAACTCTCCAATAATGCAACCAAGCTGCTAATAACGGTATATGTGGCTGAGCTACTAAATTAAGAATATGTGGCGATGCCATTATAACGGTATGTAGCAATGCCATTAGAACGGTATGTGGCAGAGCCACTAGAACGATACTTCCTCTAATCAGCAAACCTAACCCAATGCAATATGATATGTATGCAATGTATTACGATCATATACAGATATATAAAATCACAAACAATATTTAAACTATGACTGAGAGTACAACAGTTATTTCCTCATTTAGGGGTAAAATAATAATTTCACCCCTTGGGGGTATTTCGATAATTTACCCATTGAGGGTATTTCGGTAATTTATTCACTAAGGGTATTTTGGTAATTTACCCACTAAGGGTATTTCAGAAATTTACCCACTAAGGGTTTTTCGGTAATTTATCATCTAACGGCCTTTCTGGAGGCTCACAGTCGCCTCGAGTGACACAGATTTTATTTTTGGTCACTACAATGTAATTGGGCCTAAAATCCAATTTTGGCCCAAATGGGCCCACACACTCGTGTGGCCCATTCAGCTCGTTTTCGATCACGGTTCTGCGGACTTTGTAGTCGCATCAACCATGCTGCACTTACCATCAATTTCGCTCATGTGGGCCCGTTAACCTATTGGGCCCACTTAGCCCACTTCGTTTCAACAAGGCCCACTACCGCCTCAAACCCACGAGAGAGTTCATGACATTCCCAATGGTTTAACACCATCATTAGTGGCTCGATTTATCTCTCCGAGCACTCACACGCTTGAGTGATCTCAGTTGTCGATACTTTAACTTTTGGTATTTCGGCTTTTGGCTGATTCACAGAATGTTGCACTATTAGAATAAACACAAGTGTGAGGTTACACACCTTGATTACGAGATGCACTATTAGCCCTTCACCTCCAACCTTGTTTGAGCAAACGGCCTTAAACACCCAAGATTACTAAGCACACTTAGCTTCACATCCTTAACAAGAATCTATACCAAAAAGATACTCATAAGTGTGGCTAAATCTACATACCACACATCACAAACATATGGCACATTTGGCCAAACCAAATATTATGACAATGTTCTTACCTCACTTGATCGATGAATCAATAATAAAGGTTTGATTAATACAAACCACCTGCTCCGCTTCGCCTTATTGAAAACCCTAACCCCAACGATGGCCACATCACAGAAAAAAATGTATTTTAGACACAACGAAGAAGGAAGAACATACGGTTATTAAGGAAGAAACCGAATGGAAACAGAGTTATTGGCAAAGAGAGAACTATAACTTACCGATTGTCAAATTCCTTGTAGAGCCACACTAAGAGAGAATAGAACTGTGATTCGGCTAAGGACTAACTGACAAGATGTAGCGAATATGCCTAATAAAAAGTGATAAAGGTTGTTCGGCCGAACCAGAATCAACTTTAAGAACTAGAGACGAGCGTTGAGACAAAAGGAAGAATAGGTTCAACTATGAGAGTTAAACTGAAAAATCAAATGATGTGGAAAGAAAAGAAGAAGAGTCAATTGAAGAATAAAAAAGGAAAAAGATTCAACTATGGAGAGGAGGCAGTTCATGAGAGGAAAAGAGTAGTGAGAAGAAGGAAAAAAATGACAAGGTGAATTGAGAAGAAGAGAAATGACCCGAAAAGCTAGAGAAAACTACCCAAAATGCAAAACTCACAAAAGAAATTTAGAGAAAATTCGGCACACTCTCCCTCACAAAGCCGAATATGCTACCAGTGACCCCTCTTCAGCCGAAATTCCCCCTTAGCTAGACTCCCACTTTCGGGTAACACCTCCCACACACATCAACTCCTTGATTTTCTCCCTTTTTCCTCCTATAATTGCTCTCCTCCATCCATTTGAATTATTTGAACAAGTCTTCACTCCCCTTGAAGAGTTTGATCCCAACTCTGTTTCCTCCACTCTCAAGCCACAAAATAAAAGCCTCCATTTGTGATCTGTGGGATTTGAACCCCTCCCCTCCTTGCTTTCCACTTGACGCCACACCACCACACCACACGCTCCACTTGTGACTCCTAAATGCACACGAATTTATTCAAATCCTACAACCAACTGCCTTCTCCACTAATGGAGCCAAAAACTAAAATTTTTCCAAGGCTTAGGCTTGAACTCTGGCCTCCCTAAAACCCCCAAATACAATCAAATAGCTAGCTAAGCAAGCACAATATGAAATTATGCAAATAAATTACAACCTCTAATTTTTGGGACGTTACACATCCAGTGAAACAAAACCTCGTCAATAAATCCTTATAACTGAACTTTTAATTCTTTTAATTCAGTTGAAGACATTCTGTATAAAAAATTGAGATTGGAACAGACAACCACGATGTCTTGCTCTGGTAGTAAACCCAACAATTCCACAAGAAGAAGATATGTAACTAGCAAACTGCCGATAACTGATCAACTTCTATTTCATATTCTTTAAAATCCTGGATATAAATTAAAACATATCACAACCTTTTGTATAATTTTTTGGGCAGATATCGTTGAAATCATATTCGAATCACCATCAAACTTATTAGATTTAATGTGAATCAGTTCACAATTCTGATGTTTCAAATCAATTAGTTTCTGTCTATAATTCACTACTACATCAAGAAAAAAAATCAATCTATTCTCAGTGTAGCATCAAATTTGATACTTGGTAGTAACATTAACTCAACAGGGAAATTATAGTTCTAAATTTTCAATGAACACTATTTGCAAACCGAATCATCTATGACTCTTTGATCTAAAGGATTTATTACTTAACCACATATTCAACGACTTAACCAAAAAACTTTTTATGTTACCAACGTTGTGCATATTTGTATGAATGTGTCGTTCTAGAGTCAATTAATGTATGCACAGTAACATTAGAGATAGAAAAGGTACTATCAATATCATTAAGAACTAAAGCTTCCTTGTGTACTTTGATCACATAAGATTTGGTGAAAGTTTGAGCTTCAGATCAAATGACTATGTCTTTTATTCTACTTCTACTGACTCTAGTTGTGCTCCAAATTCCTAGTCATCTATCTCTCGTAGAATTAACAACAAGTCTTACATTATGGTCTTTATTTAACTCAGTTCGATTCAACAATCTTACTTAAAATAATAAGGAAATCCACAATTAAGTAGAATCTACCTATTAAACTACACACTCCAGAGTGATTTCAGCCACAATGGTTGCATTCAAGTCGTTTTACATTTTGAACACTACTGCACTGGCTACTGAAGTCATTAGTGGTCTCACATTATTTTGTCTCATACTATCTTTATCATAAAACCCTGATGGCCCTGAAAATAACTATGTGGTCCTTTCATTTATCATTGGCGAAAAAGTAGAATATGTTTAAGATACACTCCATTTATTGAGGTCTCAAACTCATGTCTCACTATGTTTCTTGTGATAACAAATTTCTTCCATTTTTTGAGTCCGATCAAATAAAAATTACGAACTGACAAAATTCCATTTCACTGACAAGTATTTTAATTTCATTATTCAATTTATCTCTAAAACAAGTGCATAATTTCTCTTCAATCGATACCATCCTATTAACATACTTATCGAGCTGAACTACTCTAACCCAAAATCTACAACTGATCTATTTCCTAGCTACAATTCAAGAACTTCCTTTTTCTTCTTGTCTAAATATCATTTGCTAACGTAACTCTTTCGAAAATCAATTTAGAAGAAATCCGGTTACTCCATTCTTTCGATACCATAGTAGTTAAATTCAATTACCAGTGACTAACCTCTTATTTTAATAGTGGCACTGCACATCTCAGATAATCTTTTGAAATATATAATATTTCATCTAGAACTCTTTGTGAGTTTTTAACCATTTATCGACTCTGGCCAAATTATAACGCAGTCTACCAGTTAACTCTTTAGCTTGACACTTTTGAACTTAATCAAAAGAAATCTTGTGAATATTCTGTTGTATAGGACTTTGAGGACGAGGGGGTGGAGTTCGTGAAGCCACAAAATTAATTCTCATAAACACATGAAACATATAATTCATTATTAATAAAAAAAAATATTATGAACCTCTTTTCTAGACTTCTTGAATTTCATCACATCATGAGTAGCCCCTTAATCGGAGACTTAAGTATTGCTTTCAACTTCATCAAAATTAGCTCGATTGGAAGACATGCTTATCTATAAAATAAATAGAATCACTTTATGTTAGGAGACATCACACTATCACATGTTAAAAAATGATATGTATCCCTAGACTCCACACATGCTACGTTTAGTCTGAGAATTGGATAAACTATAGCTCTAATACCACTAAATGTATCATCCCTAACCCATCCCTAACCTGGCTAAATTGTAGCTCTGATACTGACTTTAGGGACATACCACTTGAACCTAATTATTCTTTCATTTAACATAAACTATTAAATCAAATTTCAATGTAATTCTATATTTGACTCGTAAATATTAAATAAGTATATTTATTAACTCGCTCATCAGATTTGTGGCCCCGAAACCATTATTTTTGACACCACTAAAAAATAGGTTGATACAAAGGATTGGGTAACGACTTGGTTTCCAATGGTGTCGAAAATATGGGTTTAGAACCCCATTTCCGTAAATTGATTCTATAAATATTAAATATAGGTGTTTATGGAGTTATTATATTGATATATTAAAATTTAGTTTCTGATTATAACCTTTTGCTACAAGTCTGGCCTTATAAGTTTCTACTTTTCCATATTCATTTCTTTTTCTCTTATAAATCCACTTACACCTTATGAATTTTATCCCTTTAGGTAAGTCTACGAGTCTCACACTGAGTTGGAATCCATAGAATCCATCTCAACTTTCATAGCTCAGAGATTGAAATAAACACTCTACACCATTTCGTCTTACGTTAGTGGGCCATCATCTTCCTATTTGGTAGACTTAGTGTTAAAAACACTTCCACCATATTGGAAGAACTGAGGCCTACAAGAGACCCTCACACTGTGATGAAACACCCTATGCTACTAATCATTTGCAGTTCTACTATTAGGAGTTGGTTTTGGAATTGTTTTTGTAGGGTTTTGTATTTTTGAAAGTTCATTGAGTACCTTTTTACTCCAAGGTTTGAATTCATTCATGTAACTTTCTTAATGGAAAGTAGAATGAGTTGTCACTATAACAGTTTGCTCTTTCGGGTTGTGAAACAAACCACTTTTGGATATCCTACAAACATGTACAGTTCTGTTCGTGAGTCCAACGTCCTCACATCTTTATCCAATACGTGGGTTGGGCATCCCCAAATCATTAAATGATTAAGATTTGACTTCCGGTCATGCCACAATTTGTATGGAGTTTTCGATGTTGCCTTAGATATCATTAATAATATAGCAAGCCATTTGTACTACATATCCCCAAAAAGAGATTGACAACTCTGAATAACTTAACATCGAATGTATCATGCCTAATAACATTTGGTTCCTTCTCTCTACCACACCATTCTGTTGTGGGGTGCCCGATGCAGTTAACTGGGATAGAGTTTCATTTTCTATGAGGTACCCTAAGAACTCTTATGGTGCATTTGGTATACATACACATATCTAGAATAGTCATCAATAAAGGTTACATAATACTTTTAACCTGTAAAGACCCGATAGTCAGTGGTGTCTGAAAATGCATTTTCGGAACCCTATTTTCGTAAACCAAGTTTGTAAATATTAAATTAAAATATTTACGGAGTTAATATAAAAGAATATTAAAGTTTGGTCCTTCAATTTTGTCTATTAATTGCTTAATTAAGGTACAATGACTAAATTGTAAAAGTCTTATTGCTATAAGTTTTTTAATTAGCCAAAAGCTTAAAGACTTAAATAGCAATTATTCAAAGGACTAAAATGGCTAATTGACCATTTTTAATTAGTGCGTAGTGGATGATGATGTACATATCATTATTCTTAATTAAATTAAGTTTAAATTTTAATAAACTAATGATTAATTAAAAAACTTGATTAGTTAAATCTTAATTAGTTATATAAGTAAAGTGAGTGGGAAAATATGAAAGTTTTCATGTTTCCCACCATCTATAGAGAAGAAAAACATGAAAACTCCATGGTTGAGGGCTTGAAGCATTCGACCATAAATTAGGTAAAATTTCTAAGTTCTTTTCTTGTAATTTTTATGTTTTTGAAGTCACGGGAGCTTGATTTAGCTAGCCCATTGACTGCCTCCGAACTTACTAACGTCTAGAGTATAATTCCTACAACCAAATATGAAACTTAGGCGGTTTCCACAAGTATACGAGTCAGGTTGTAATATAGTTACAACGAAGTAAGTGAGTACTCCGAGGATCACACCCAAGGGAGGCGAATACTAAATTAATAATAACTTTGATGTGAATATATCTAATTAGTATTTTAATTAAATTATAAGGTATAAGGTGAGAGATTATTTTATAAGAAAAATAAATTGGGTAAAATTAAAAATGAAAAACTTAATTTGCAGATTTAATCAATTTTAGGAATGGAAGGCTAACTCATTTCGATGTTCATATCTAATTCCTATTTCAGGTTCTACTCATCACCTACTCGTTAACCTTGCAAGATCTCTCAATCTTCCACTAAACTAAAAAGTTGAAAAGAAGTACTTGTAACAAACTGCACCCAAGACCGATACTGGGTCTGGATACGAGATATTACTATGCTTGAACTCACTGAAACATGTACTTACGGGCTATAAAATTTCGTTCCAACTTAAAAACTTCACTTTCTTAGTCAACACATATAACAAGGGCCTACGAGGCCTTTAACTCATGTCAGAAAACTTTGGAATTAAAATCAAATAACTCATTTTTGAAGCAGGGTTCACACGCCCGTGTGACTTGGAACACGCCCGTGTACCCTTAAGCACGCCCATGCCATCAAACCGTGTAGAACTACTGACTATTTCCACACGCCTTAGACATGCCCATGTCTACCAACCGTGGGAGGTTACTGACTAATTTCACACGGCCATGACACACTCGTGGGCTTAGATCGTGTGCTAATACTTGATATATTGACCAAATTAACATGGTCTGGGCACACGCCCATGTCCAAACTGTGTGTCTTACACGGCATACACACACGGCCATGGGATTTGCCCGTGGCCTATTCTGATTAATAATACTAAGGTGCAGGGTTAACACGGTCTTGACACATGCCCGTGTGTCCAACTATGTGGGAACTTACATGCTATTTACTAAGTCGTTAGCCACCCTGAAATGAAGATCATATCCATACACAATTCAACGATGCAATAAAAACCCAATTTTATGAATAATACTACATGCTTCATTGATCTCAATAAACATACATGTTTAGTCCAATTTGGCCAATCACTTAGCCATATACAAAAGAATAATAAACTTGATAGCCTTTACAAAGGCCCTTTTTAAAACATGTCCACAAAATGAATGTTTCCTATACATGCCATACTTAGTAAAGTAACTTGGCTATACCAAAATAAGAGTTGATAGTGTGTTGTGAGCTCCGACTTTAATGATCCACGAGTTAGCTTGGCAGAACTGTATAGAAAGAAAGAATCATAACGTAAGCATATAGCTTAGTAAGTTTTCATGTAACAACTCATAGCATCATCATTGCTTAATATAAACCATATCACATAAACAATGGTATCATGAATTTCAGCTAAAGAGCTTACTTACTCATATAGATTCTTACATGTCTCATGACACTTACTATTATCATACTTGTAAGGTAACCATGACACCTGTATCACTTGATCACATTGATCAGTATACTATAATAATAATCATGATATCTACTTTCTCATTCACAACATGAATAATACTCAACTTCATCTAACTTCATCTTGATACTAACTTTACTTTCTTAGCTTTTTTGCTATCTTCTTTTAGCTTACTCATTTGCCCGATGAATTTCTGTGAATAACCGAGGATACTAAATCTCTTCCCACATAATATAATGCCAAAGCCATATCCTAGACATGGTCTTACATGGCTTATCTCATCTTGGTTTCACGACCATGTCTTGACATGGACTTATATGAAGTCTTGCTCTTGATAACATACTCAATGCCAAGCTTGAGTCCTTGGACTTACATGATAATTTGCTTGCTAACTTGATCAATGCCAAGCTTGCCTTGGACTTACATGATATATTGATCAATGCGAAGCTTGCCTTGGACTTACATGATAACTTGCTTGCTAACTTGATCAATGCCAAGCTTGTAACACCCCTTGACCCGAGTCCATTGCCGAATAAGGGTTTACAGGTGTTACCATGCAATCTAACACTTAAGCTAAAATAATTGAATCATGGATGATCATCTTTATTAAAGAATTCTCTATAAACAAATAATTCACACATGTGTAGCACATAACATATATATATTAGATCCAAATCATTCACAAAAGAATCATCGATGAACCTAATTCATCATGCAGTGTATAATACATCAATATCACATAAACAAGTAGATTTCATGAAATCTCATAAGTGTCTAAGCTTCTTATAGCATAAAGTCTCAGTTACAAATAAACTAATGCGTGCAACCATTACACATCAATTGTACACCCACTAAAAGGCCGAATATGCATGGTTCCATTATTGGCATTTTATGCACATTACCTAGCATAAACTGAGTTTAACAATTTTATGCACTCAATTAAAATAAGCAATTCAACAAGCCGAATACATATATAAATATATATATGAAAATGCATAATCTCAATTATGCACTCTTTTCCATACTCGACTATGCCTAACTATTTCAAAAATTTTAGCCACATTTGCAATGGTCACCTAGATTTGGCCGAATACACATACCCATTTTATTCAATATAATTCATCCTATTTAAAACAACCGAATTTGATACATATCTAGATACATACTTTACAAGCATATAACTCAAATTCATATTCATATCAATTTCATGAAATTGAAATGCCTAACATCTCTCTTTATTAACCTATCACATATACGCATGATTAAAATTCTACCTTAATCTATCAAAGTGACCATCAAAGATCAAAATACATATACATGTCATGGCATATATCTATTAAACCATTTCATATAATGCCTAAACCACATCCAAACAAAAATGATAATTCATGGCATGAGCAAACTATATCATCAAAACACGAAACAAGTTATCCAAAATAGATAGCCATTTTCACATGGCTAGCATATTTACACGAATACAAAACATTAGTTATACTGTTTAGTCTAACCTATACATGCCTTTTTTAGTACAAAACTAAGTTATTCAATACCAAAAGAAAGTCGATAGTGTGGTTGACTTCTTCCCAGATCCTTCGAGTCCGTAGCTTGAACCTAAAATCTATAAAACAAGGGTAAACAAGAATACACACAGTAAGCTTGCTAGCTTAGTAAGTCTCAAGCAATATTTATGACATATACATACATACTTAACAATTTAACTTCCATTCTTGCGGCAATTAGCATAGATAATTCAATCCGAGTTTCACCTAGCCAAATATTGGTCATATCCTTAATCTAATCAATAGTAGTTTATCACATGAATTTATACAATAACATTTCATATATACAACCTATGCATTTGAATATTTCAAGTTACAGAAACATAACGTAATTTTGATCTCATTGCACATCATATTCATAACCGAAGTTTTAAGTATCACCATTATATGTCTATACCTCAACTTCTCGTATATATATATATATATAAATCATACCAATCAATGATAAGCCTAATGTCCTGAGATAAAATTCAATTCGAGTCATTAATTCATCACATCGCAATTAGCTCATATACAAGTAAACTAACTTACCTTATTACTTACCAATATAATAAGCTAATTTCCTTTTTCTTTTTAGAGCTTATAGCTCAATCTACTATGTATATACATCTCAAATTCTCTATTTTGGCTTATCACCGGTAAAAAGCCTGCTAGGCATTAAAGCCGAAATAAATCATCGCACGAGGCACGCTAGGCGATAAGCTCTGAAATGAATCAAGCACAAGTCCTACTAGGCGTAAAGTCCGACATATAACACCAAGCACAAAGCACGCTAGCATTAAAGCCCGAAATGAATCAAGCACAAGGCAAGGCTAGGCGCAAAGCCTAACATATAACAAGCACAAAGGCGCTAGGCATTAAAGCCGAATATGTTTATCAAATCAATTCATTAACTCACATTTCTTATCATATACATCACTATCAATTCATATACACAAAACCAATTCACTTGTCATATTGAAAACATATACTTGTTCATATCACATTAATGTAATATATTTAATCCAATTTAACACCTTTACATTCAGCTAACACATGATTCTATAGTCAATATTATTAGATTTCATCCTTTAACATGTTTATAATTTACTTTCGAACATATAAGTGCTTAAGGACTTACCTCTATTTGTCGATAGGCCCGTACAAATCGGCTTATTCGAGAACCTTCGTCTTTCCCCAATCTAAATCTTTTTCTTTGCTCTTGATCTAAAACACATTAAAATTTAGCTCATTCAAGTACATTTCATCTCAATTTAGTCCCTAAGCACATAAATAGGCAATTTACCATTTTACCCTACTATTTCAAATTTTTACAATTTAGTCCTATTTACCTAAAACACAAAAACACCAAATTTCTCAATACCCCTTAAGGGCCGAATATGTATAGGGACTATACAAGTCCTTTTCTTTTAGTTATTTAGCAAATAAGCCCCTCTAAAATTTCATTTTTACAATTTGGCCCTAAAAATAAAAATTCATCAAAATTTCCAATACATAATATACTAATTTTTAACTTATCTTTTATCTAACATCATCAAACATCAAAAACCATATAAACCTATCAATAGCCAAACCTCAAACATGCTTAGATTCAAAATTTTTAACATGGGTCAGCTACGGTTTGAAGCAACGATCTCAAAAACGTAAAAATTAACAAAAACTAAATTCAAACTAACCTTGAAATCAACCATCCAAGTCGAAAATCAAAGAACATAAGCCCCCTTTTCTTTCTCAATATTCGCCATGAGAGAGTGAGAAAGATGATGGTTTTGTTTATGTTATTTTAACATATTATAAAAGTAATTATTCAATTACTAATTTAACCTTTAATATAAAATAAAACTAACATTAATCTTAAGGTTATTCTTGACATAAGCCACCCACTAACTCAAAATGGGTTTTTACCCTTTTAATGCTCCACTTTAAAAGCCATCATCAAATAGGCACTTTACACTATAGTTTGAGACTTTTAAAATTTACTTAATTAAGTCCTTTTTGTCAAATTAAGCACCCAAACGATGAAATTTTTCTCTGAAACTTTCATACATTTTAATTCACATAATAAACACAAAATAAAATATTAAAATATTTCTGATTCGATTCGTGGTCCCGAAACCACCATTCCGATTAGGGTCAAATTCGGTTTGTTACAACTCTCCCCCTTAAGGATTTTCGTCCCCGAAAATCTTACCGTTAAACAACGTCGGATATTATTGCCTCATTGAATCTTGAGGCTCCACATAGCCTCTTCAACTCCGTGCCTTTTCCACAGTACTTTCACTAATGGAATTTTCTTGTTTCTTAACTCTTTCTTTTCCCAAGCTAAAATACGGATCGATTCTTCCTCACACGTCATATCGAATTGATTTCAATCTCAGGCGGTGTGATCACATGAGACGGATCTGATCTGTACTTATGAAGCATCGAAACGTGAAATACGTCATGTATCTTTTCTAACTCAGAGGGCAACTTCAATCTATAAGCAACAGGCCCAATACGTTCAGTAATTTCATAAGGTTCGATGAATCTCGGACTAAGTTTGCCTTTCCGACCAAATCGGAGTACCTTTTTCCACGTAGAAACTTTCAAGAATACTCGATCTCCAACTTGAAATTCAATGTCTTTACGTTTCAAATCAGCATAGGACTTTTGACGATCCGAAGCAGCTTTCAAATTGCCTTTAATAATAGCTACCTTCTGTTCTGTTTCTTTAATCAAATCAACCCCGAGTATTTTATTCTTGCTGAGCTCAGTCCAGTATAACGGTGTTCGACATTTTTGCCCATACAAGGCTTCATAAGGTGCCATATTGATACTAGATTGAAAGCTAATATTGTAAGCAAATTCAATCAAAGGTAGGTATCGTTCCCACGTACCTTCAAATTCAAGAACGCAACATCTCAACATGTCCTCAAGTATCTGAATAGTTCGCTCAGACTGACCATCTGTCTGCGGATGAAAGGCTGTACTAAAATGAAGTTTAGTACCTAAAGCATCTTGCAACTTCTTCCAAAACATGATGTGAATCTCGGGTCTCATCGAAACAATGGAACTTCGGTACACTATACAACCTTACAACTGTGATACATATAATTCAGCAAGTTTCTCAAGTGAATAGTCTGTACGTACTGGTACAAAATAAGCTGATTTAGTCAGTCTATCAACTATAACCCAGACGGCATCTTTCTTACTCGGTGTCATAGGAAGACTCGATACAAAATCCATTGTAATTCTATCCCATTTCCATTCAGGTATCATGATTGGCTGAAGTAGTCCGGATGGCACTTGATGCTCAGCTTTTACTTGCTGACAAACTAAGCATTTCGAAACAAATTTAGATATATCCCGCTTCATGCCCGGCCACCAATAAAACTGTTTTAAATCATTGTACATCTTTGTGCTACCCGGATGTATCGACATTTGACTATTATGAGCTTCATCCAATACCATCTGAATCAAGTCAGCATTTCTCGGTACACACAATCGGCCTTTATAGATCAAACAGTCATTTTTATCAATTTGAAATTCTGAATTTGTATCATTTTCACATTGTGCTCGTCTAGAAGTTATATCTTTGTCAACTTTCTGTGCGTCACTAATATGCTGAATAAACAACGGTCTAGCCTTCATCTCAGCTATGATCGAACCATCTCTAGACATAACCACATGTGCATTCAACGCCCGAAGAGCAAACAATGATTTTTGACTTAGGGCATCCGCAACAACGTTATCTTTTCCCGGATGATAGTCAATTACCAATTCGTAATCTTTTAACAATTCCAACCACCTGCGTTGTCTTAAATTTAGGTCTTTTTGAGTCATCAAATACTTCAAACTTTTGCGATCCGAGTAAACATGACATTTCTCGCCGAATAAGTAGTGACGCCAAATCTTTAGTGCGAATACAATGGCTGCAAGTTTCAAATCATGCGTCGGGTAATTTCTTTCATGCGACTTCAATTGTCTCGATGTGTAGGCTACTACTCTACCTTTCTGCATCAATACACAACCCAAACCACTTAAGGAAGCATCAGAATACACAACAAATTCCTTACTCGATTCAGGCTGAGCTAATACTGGAGCTTCTGTCAAAAGGGCTTTCAACTGATCGAAACTCTTCTGACAATTTTTCGACCACTCGAACTTTACATCTTTCTAAAGTAGTCTTGTCAAAGGTGTAGCTATCACAAAAAAACCTTTCACGAACCATCTGTAGTAGCCCGTAAGTCCCAGAAAACTTCGAATCTCAAAAACATTCTTGGTGGCTTCCAATCAAGTATAGCCAAACTTTGTTCGGATCGACTCTAATACCGATCTTTGAAACAACATGTCCCAAAAAGCTGACCTCTTTCATCCAGAACTCACACTTACTAAACTTCGCATACAACTGTTGATCTCTCAAAGTTTGTAGCACTAATCTCAGATGCTCGGCATGCTCGGCTTCATTTTTGGAGTAGATCAGTATATCATCAATAAACACTACTACAAACCGATCCAAAAATTGTCTGAAGACTCGATTCATTAGATCCATAAAAATAGCTGGTGCATTAGTGAGTCCAAAAGGCATAACCAGAAACTCAAAATGTCCGTATCTCGTCCTGAATGCAGTCTTTGGCCCATCTGTATCTCTGACTCGCAACTGATAATAGCCCGATCTCAAATCTATCTTTGAAAATACTGAAGCCCCTTTCAACTGATCAAACAAGTCATCAATCCGAGGTAACGGTACTTATTCTTCTGATTACCTTATTCAGTTGCCGATAATCAATACACATTCGCATCGTTCCATCTTTCTTTTTCACAAAAAGAACTGGTGCACCCCAAGGAGAGAAGCTCGGTCGCGCAAATCCTCTATCTGTTAACTCTTGCAACTGTGCTTTCAACTCTTTTAACTCAGTAGGTGCCATCCGATACGGAGCTATCGAAATTGGAGTCGTTCCCGATACCAATTCAATGCCGAACTCAATCTCTCGTACTGGTGGTAAACCCGGTGGTTCTTCAGGAAACACATCTCGGTATTCACATACAACCGTGCTGATTCAATCATTTCTCGGACAATTTATTATCCATTACATAAGCCAAATAAGCTTCGCACCCTTTTCTCACATACTTAGGGCTAACATCGAGGATATAAGCAGAGGAAACCCACTTAAATCATGGATTCAATTCTAATGATCTCACCATTCTGATGTCTCAAATCAATAAGCTTTCTTTTGCAATTCACCACTGCATCATGCGAAGTTAACCAGCCCATTCCCAAAATTATATCAAACTCATCGAAGGGCAACAGCATTAAATCGACTGGGAAGCAAAAATCCCGAATCATCAACGGGCAACCTTTACACACTTTATTAACAAACACACATCTACCCAAAGGGTTGGACACACGAATCACAAACTCAGTAGACTCAACTGGCAGAGTCTTACCGAATATTAGAGTTTCACACACATATGAATGGGTTGAACCAGGATCAATCAATGCAATCACAGCAGTATCATAAAGGGTGAAAGTACCGGAAATGACATCTGGAGAAGAAGCATTCTCTCTAGCTTGAGTAGCATAAGCTCTAGCTGGAGCTCTAGCCTCAGATCGAACTGCAGTGTTCTTCGTCCTCTGACTGCCAACTATATTGCCAGAATGTGCGGGTGGTGCGGCCCGTCTTTGGTGCCTTTGCTCGATCTAGAGTTACATGCGTGATACGCTTTCACCTAACATCGGGCACTCTCAAATAAAATGGTCCGAGGATCCACATTTAAAGCGGGACCGATCACGAACTCTACAACTCCGAATGCCATTTTCCACAATGTTTGCATTCAACTCGATTCGTGGAACGTTACCAACACCGCCATCGAGGTAGCTCGGAGCCCACCGGAGGTAGATCACGTCTAGGTAAATCAAGTAACTTTATGTCGATGAAATCATCTCGAACTTCTTAGATGTGGAATGGAAAGTCTTACTGGCGACCTCTTACGAATGTCTCTAGCTTCATCTCACCTTTCTTTTCTCTTTCCGAGCTCTTGACTTTGCAAACTCGCTCAACTAGAGTCATAAATTCTTGAATTTCAAGAATGCCAACAAGCAACTTTATCTCTTCATTCGAACCGTCTTCAAACCTTTTGCACATAATGGCTTGGTTGATACACACTCTCTAAGCCCGACAAATTTTCGTTCATATTACATCATGGTCATCCTTCCCTGTTTGATTCAAGAAATTCTTTTCATTTTTGATCAATGAATCTTTGGTGATATATTTCTTGCGAATTCATTCGGAAGAAATCCCGTCACTTTTTCTTTCGGAACCACGATACTAGTGTATTCCACCGGTGATATGCAAGTGTCCCAAGTAAAGATATAACCTGATTCGAGCATTAAATGCGGAGTACAAGATAGCTCATCTAGTACCGAATAGTGTTGTCAAGCCACATTTCGGCTCGCTCGCATCATCATCATCATTGGCCTTGAATTCTTCGGCCCCAAATTTCCTAATTTTATCAACTGGAGGCCTACTAGATCTCATCGGATCTATCATCGGGGGTGCTGAAGGTATCAGAGTTGGATATTCGGGGGTGGAGGTTGGTGTCTAGCCGGGTTAGTCTGGATAAATTGGGTAAACCACTCGTTCATCATCTGATAGAAGGCTTGTTTAGCCTCCCCCTCGTGGCTACTCGAAACTGGTCGAGAGTCTACCGACACTGATCTGTGTGCACGGTCAGGCGCTACACTCTCCACATCATCCGCTACGGCTCTTTCAGGATCAGTGACCATTTACTATACAAAACACAGTTCAGAATATCAGAAGTCACCACACTATCGATATATGATAAAGGCATGTATAGCTAGACTCACACGCGCTACGGTAGTCCTAGAATCGATTAAACCGTAAGCTCTGATACCAATCAAATGTAACACCCCTTGACCCGAGTCCATTGCCGGATAAGGGTTTACAGGTGTTACCATGCAATCTAACACTTAAGCTAAAATAATTGAATCATGGATGATCATCTTTATTAAAGAATTATCTATAAACAAATAATTCACACATGTGTAACACATAACATATATATATTAGATCCAAATCATTCACAAAAGAATCATCGATGAACCTAATTCATCATACCGTGTATAATACATCAATATCACATAAACAAGTAGATTTCATGAAATCTCATAAGTGTCTAAGCTTCTTATAGCATAAAGTCTCAGTTACAAATAAACTAATGCGTGCAACCATTAACATCAATTGTACACCCACTAAAAGGCCGAATATGCATGGTTCCATTATTGGCATTTTATGCACATTACCTAGCATAAATCGAGTTTAACAATTTTATGCACTCAATTAAAACAAGCAATTCAACAAGCCGAATACATATATAAATATATATATATATATGAAAATGCATACATCTCAATTATGCACTCTTTTCCATACTCGGCTATGCCTAACTATTTCAAAAATTTTAGCCACATTTGCAATGGTCACCTAGATTTGGCCGAATACACATACCCATTTTATTCAATATAATTCATCCTATTTAAGACAACCGAATTTGATTCATATCTAGATACATACTTCACAAGCATATAACTCAAATTCATATTCATATCAATTTCATGAAATTGAAATGCCTAACATCTCTCTTTATTAACCTATCACATATCGCATGATTAAAATTCTACCTTAATCTATCAAAGTGACCATCAAAGATCAAAATACATATACATGTCATGGCATATATCTATTAAACCATTTCATATAATGCCTAAACCACATCCAAACACAAATGATAATTCATGGCATGAGCAAACTATATCATCAAAACACGAAACAAGTTATCCAAAATAGATAGCCATTTTCGCATGGCTAGCATATTTACGATTACAAAACATTAGTTATCTTGTTTAGTCTAACCTATACATGCCCTTTTTAGTACAAAACTAAGTTATTCAATACCAAAAGAAAGTCGATAGTGTGGTTGACTTCTTCCTAGATCCTTCGAGTCCGTAGCTTGAACCTAAAATCTATAAAATAAGGGTAAACAAGAATACACACAGTAAGCTTGCTAGCTTAGTAATTCTCAAGCAATATTTATGACATATACACACATACTTAACAATTTAACTTCCATTCTTGTGGCAATTAGCATCGATAATTCAATCCGAGTTTCACCTAGCCAAATATTGGTCATATCCTTAATCTAATCAATAGTAGTTTATCACATGAATTTATACAATAACATTTCATATATACAACCTATGCATTTGAATATTTCAAGTTACAGAAACATAACGTAATTTCGATCTCGTTGCACATCATATTCATAACCGAAGTTTTAAGTATCACCATTATATGTCTATACCTCAACTTCTCGTCTATATATATAAATCATACCAATCAATGATAAGCCTAATGTCCTGAGATAAAATTCAATTTGAGTCATTAATTCATCACATCGCAATTAGCTCATATACAAGTAAACTAACTTACCTTATTACTTACCAATATAATAAGCTAATTTCCTTTTTCTTTTTAGAGCTTATAGCTCAATCTACTATGTATATACATCTCAAATTCTCTGTTTTGGCTTATCACCGTCAAAAGCCTGCTAGGCATTAAAGCTCGAAATAAATCATCAAGACGAGGCACGCTAGGCAAGAAGCTTTGAAATGAATCAAGCACAAGGCACCGCTAGACAAAAAGCGACATATAACACCCAAGACAAGGCACGCTAGGCATTAAAGCCGAAATGAATCACCAGCACAAGGCCTACTAGGCACAAAGACTGACATATAACACCGGCACAAAGCCTGCTAGGCATTAAAGCCCGAATATGTTTATCAAATCAATTCATTAACTCACATTTCTTATCATATACATCACTATGAATTCATATACACAAAACCAATTCACTTGTCATATTGAAAACATATACTTGTTCATATCACATTAACAGAATATATTTAATCCAATTTAACACCTTTACATTCAGCTAACACATGATTCTATAGTCAATATTATTAGATTTCATCCTTTAACATGTTTATAATTTACTTTCGAACATATAAGTGCTTAAGGACTTACCTTGGCTGTCGATAGACCGTGCAAATCGGCTATTCGAGAACCTTCGTCTTTCCCCGATCTAAATCTGTTTTTCTTTGCTCTTGATCTAAAACACATTAAAATTTAGCTCATTCAAGTACATTTCATCTCAATTTAGTCCCTAAGCACATAAATAGGCAATTTACCATTTTACCCTTATTATTTCAAATTTTTACAATTTAGTCCTATTTGCCTAAAACACAAAAAACACCAAATTTCTCAATACCACTTAAGGGCCGAATATGTATAGGGACTATACAAGTCCTTTTCTTTCAGTTATTTAGCAAATAAGCCCCTCTAAAATTTCATTTTTACAATTTGGCCATAAAAACAAAAATTCATCAAAATTTCCAATACATAATATACTAATTTTAACATCATCAAACATCAAAACCATATAAACCTATCAATAGCCGAACCTCAAACATGCTTAGATTCAAAATTTTTAACATGGGTCATTACGGTTTGAAGCAACGATCTCAAAACGTAAAAATTAACAAAACTAAATTCAAACTAACCTTGAAATCAAGCATCCAAGTGTGAAAATCAAAGAACATAAGCCCCCTTTTTCTTTCTCAATATTCTACCATGAGAGAGTGAGAAAGATGATGGTTTTGTTGATGTTATTTTAACATATAATAAAAGTAATTATTCAATTACTAATTTAACCTTTAATATAAAATAAAAACTAACATTAATCTTAAGGTTATTCTTGACATAAGCCACCCACTAACTCAAAAATGGGTTATTTACCCTTTTAATGCTCCACTTTAAAAAGCCATCATCAAATAGGCACTTTACACTATAGTTTGAGACTTTTAAAATTTACGCGATTAAGTCCTTTTTGTCAAATTAAGCACCCAAACGATGAAATTTTTCTACGAAACTTTCACACATTTTAATTCACACATAATAAACACAAAATAATATATTAAAATATTTCTCGGACTCGGATTTGTGGTCCCGAAACCACCGTTCCTATTAGGGTGAAATTCGGTCTGTTACAAAGCTTGCCTTGGACTTACATGATATCTTGATAAATGCCAAGCTTGCCTTAGACTTACATGATAACTTGCTTGCTAACTTGATCATTACCAAGCTTGCCTTGGACTTACATGATATCTTGATAAATGCCAAGCTTGCCTTGGACTTACATGATAACGTGCTTGCTAACTTGATCAATGTCAAGCTTGCCTTGGACTTACATAATATCTTGATCAATGCCAAGCTTGCCTTGGACTTACATGATGCTAACTTGATCAATGTCAAGCTTGCCTTGGACTTACATGATATCTTGATCAATGCTAAGCTTGCCTTGGACTTACATGATAACTTGCTTGTACTTATCATCATGATTTCTTGCTTGAACATAACATGATCATTTCATACAATTATTGTACATTATACTAAGCAAATTAATGATAAAAATCATAAAACTTAGAAATCATACAAACTTACCTCACTAAACAAAATGTACGTAGATATGCAATTTTAGTCCTCGACTTTGTTCTTGCCTCGGTTTCGATCCAGGTTTCATTTTTCTTGATCTATAATCATAAATAGATCATTTAATAACCATATTGACTAAATTGACTCATAACTCATACTTTGGCAAAATTACTATTTTGCCTCTATACTTTCTAATATTTGCACTTTTGCCCCAATTCTCGTAAAATGATTTTCATGCAACTTTCTTAAACTTCATGCTCAACTGAATCATTTTCTCTTCTATAATAATCATCAATTCTCACTATTTCTAGTAGGTATGACCAATTTTATAACTGTTACAAAATGGTCCCTACTACCATTTTTCATGAAATTCATTAAGGAAAAGATGTTTATCTAACATCAAACTCTCTTAAACTTCCATAAAACATCATTTAACAAGCATGTCATTCAAGGGTAGATTTTTGAACATGCATCTTAGCTCATTTTATAGCTAAAATTAGCTAATTAATAATACGAAAACTTCAAAAATACGAAGAATATTAAAAACGGGGCGAAGATGAACTTACTACGAGCTTGAAAAAAATGAAGAACCCTAGCTATGGTGTCTCCCAATTTTGCCAGCAACAAGGAAGAAGATGAGTGAATTTTTCTCATCTTTATCCTATTTTAATCACTAATGAGGCCAAATGACCAAAATGCCCTTCCTCTTAAAAATTTCCATAATAGTCTCGTAAGGCCAATTTTGTCCAAAAATTAAATTTTGGGCAAATTGCTATTTAAGGGCTCATAATTATTATTCTAAAGCTATTTCATGCAAAAAGCTTCTAGAAACTCATATATTGCAACTTTTGCAATTTAGTCCTTTTTGGACCAATTGACCTCAACTTAATAAAATTGCTTTATAAAACTTTCATACTTGCAAACATGGCATAAACCTGGAAAACTCATAATTTCACCTCAGGTTCGTGGCCTCACACCACTATCCTGACTAGGCCCTAAATCGGACTGTTACAATACTTATCTCTCAACCTCATAGTCCAGATCGGATTGGGGTAAACGGTTCACGGATAGGCAATACCAATTTTCGATTCATTCCCACCTAGATGATTTCTTAGAGTTGTCAGGCCTAGGGTTTAAATTCTTCCTATCCCAACCAGCTAATCCGCTAAGAAACCCTACATAAAAATTAATTATGCCCATGTCCACTCGCTAATCCCCCATAGGAGGATTAGTTCCTCATGGATCTCGTAAACAACATAATCTTGATTGAAAATATAAACATGAAAAATAGATCAATAATAATGGTTTAAGAGAACTCTTGATTTGTATTGATAAATGAAGCGCAAAAATCCAATAAGAATTGTTGAATCTAAAAATCGAATCTCCAAAGAACAAGAATGGAAAGTAAAACTAAATTACAAAAGAAAATAACCTAAGTACAAAAGAAACTAAAAACTGAAAACTAAATAAAAGTTGCAACCTAAACTAGAATAAAAGATAAAATGTACGGAAAATATGATTATGAAGAGTTCAGTGAAGTCTATTTATTGAATTAGGGTTGGTCGTCGTCCATTGACCTAAATCGACTGGCGTTTCCTTGTTAAAGTTTTCTGTGTGGACCAAAATGCCTTTAGCTCATTAATTCTTCAAGTTGGGTTGATGTCGAAACATCCTCTGGTCTATGTCGCGACCTTAGTGGTAGTTTAGAGGCTCAGGCATGGATTCAGTTGCGACATTGTTTGGCTATATCACGACCCCAAAGGCAACTTTTTCTTTGGGCTTCTTAGAGGCTCAGGCTTGGATTCAGTTGCGACATTGTTTGGCTATATCTTGACACCAAAGGAAACTTTTCTTTTTTGGGATTCCTACTCACTATGTTGCGATGTTGACCCCCCGTGTAGCAACATAGCGATCAGTTTGGTGTTCTCATGCCTCTGAATGATCTCCTGCACACTCACTAAGTATGTTAGCCTTCCTTTAGGCCTACTTTGGCCCTAAGGTCATATAATTGGCTCAAATCACACTTTTTATTATTCGTAGACTAAAAGTGAAAACTAAATAAAACATAATGGAATTGCTTTTATACAAGCTCCTTAAGTACAAAAAATGGTTTAATCTGCTGCATTGAATTGTAGAAAATCAAACTCCCCCACACTTAAGTCATTGCTTGTCCTCAAGCAAGGAAACATAAAAATGAAAGATAAAAGACGACTCATGAGCTAGTATAATACAAAGACAAGATTTGAACACATAACTAGGACTAATCATATATACATGTAATTCTGGCATGATATATAAATAACTTACTATTCTCAATCTGAAACCTCTGAGTTCAATACATTAAAAAATATATAAACAACAAGGTCTTTAAACATATTGATCCATCAATAAATCACAAAGGCAATTTGATTATCCTAGTAGAATACAAACATTCATCCTTGCAATTACTCAATACAATGTCCATTCATGCATTGATTTACCTAAGTCACATAAGGCTTTTCAGCTTGTAACGTTCTAAGGCTTAAGTTTGGTATGAAATTCAAGAACAAGGAGCATCAAAACAGTTTCAAGCATGAAAGTAGTTTGATCGTATTGTTCCCTATTCTCCCTTTAATGACCTTTTCCCACTCATTGCCTTATTTCTCCTTCTCTCACCTTCCTTATTTCTCCATTTAGGAAGTCACAACATGATAAAGTAACTAAGGTCGGCTCACGAATTTTGTGCACTAATGATAGAGTTTTCTAACTTTGTGACTTTGTTTTTGAGTCACTTTTGACTTTTTCAACACATCTCACTCACAATGCTTTATTTTCATTGTTCACATACTTTTTCTACTTGTTTTGACTTTTTTTTTTGAATTTTTCTTTTGATTTGCACATTTTAGCTGAACCCATAATCACTATATCACATCGCACCTTCCTATTTCAAAATGATTTTTACAAAACCACCATGATGTTTCTACCTATTCGTCAATACGTATGGCTAGATGTCTAAATTCATGCATTTTAGGGACCAAAGAAAAATGGTAAGTACAAGTTCATATTTTGGCTCGGGTTTTGTATGAAGGTTCATCAAGAAGAGTTTTTTTGGCTCAAATATGAGTATTAAATATCGATGAATAATGTTGGCTTTTTGGCTCTAGGTTGTACCAAACAATGCCTTAGGTCATCCCTAGATATTTCAATATTCATAAATTTAAACAATCAAGCAATCACAATTCTAATCGTTTATCATTCATACTAGCAGCTCGTTTCCCTGTATTTTTCATGTCATTTGGTATATTCCATTACTTAATGCCTATTTATAATGTAATATATAGAACTTAGTAGTTTAATAATTAAAATTTTAAAATTATTCATTATCATGTCAAATTTATAGTAAATACAATCAACCTATATACATATTCCTAATCAATCACTTGTATTTCTAACAATCTAGTAACCCACCAACCGGTTTTAGCACGTTAAGATGTTGCTATTGAGGTCTCTCGACAGTTTGATGATGCTTTTGGCTTGAGTTACTAATTTGCTAGATTATTATGTTCTTGTTGCTAATTAAATAGTTTTCCTTGACACAACATCTTTGTCCAAAAACAGATTTTCAAACCTTTGCTTCACTCAAATTATTTCAGAGTATTTGATTCTTAGTTCAATAATGACTTGTATCAGTAAAAGAAAAGTCAATCGATTTATTGTTGGTATCCGTAACTCTTTTGCTTGGATTGGATCTCTCATCTCTTGTTTGTCGTGTTTGATTTTATGTTTACCATATAAATTGCAAACCATACGTGAATACGTTATATATTTATATCTTTATATGTGTAAGTCGTCATTGATTATGCTAAATCATATACATTATGATTTACATTTTTTCTTTTGTTAGGCCTAAATAAAATTTTATTGAAAATAAAGACTCTGAAGAGATTACAAAGAATAGAGCATCACAGCTTATAATAGACATCACATCACCACAATAATTAAGAAAAAACATTCAATTGGTAATACACATTATGATTTACATAATTATCTAACAATTCCTATTATGTGTTCATTGGCATGTTTTAGCATATATATGACTATAACAATGTTGAAATGAATTTTTATACTTATTTTCTTTAATAAATCTAAAATTGATATTACAAAACATAAAGATTGTAACACCCCTAACCTGTATCCGTCGCCGGACTAGGGTTACGAGGCATTACCGAATAAAACACAACTCAAAATAGACATATATATATATTTTAAAATAAATATATCAGGTACATTCAAGAGTAAAAATAATCATTACATAACATTTTATATTCTCATACTTAACATTCAGATCAAAGACACATACTTAACAGTCAAATCAAAGCTAGCGTTTATGTTTTGAATCAACCAAACAGAATGAGGTTGCACATTTTCTATTTAAATCAAACCATACTAATCTTTATAAATTCAAACATATTTATCATCTTATATTTACCAAACAATAGGACAGTCATTATTTCAATTTCGTTTATTAAACAACAATCAAACTAATCTTATGCTTAATCATTTTAATACATATCATTAATCAAATAAAGCACATGTTTAGTCATTCATTCCATGTGCTATTCAATATCATGCTAAACAACTTGAATAATTTATTATACATATCAACCATTTAAACAGTAAATGCTATACCTAATTATTACCTTTCAAAATTAATACACACATATTCTTATATAACATATTAATCACTTTTCCATAATCTCACAAGTATTCCATAAAGAACAATTCATTAACTACCTCAAATATTTCAACAAAGAATAGTCGAATAACTATATAAATAACTATATAAATACATACATAATTTCCTAATCAAATTCTTATCACATTATATAACCAATTAATCATGAGACATATCCATTATTTCACAAACCAAAATTACATCTAACATTTACCATTTACCAATACAAATTTCATAACTTAATTACAAAACTAAATTCATTTGCATCACATTTAAACATCTATCATAATTTCATATAATTGCTTAATACATATGTATTTAACATTATCATTTCAATCCCAATTATCCAAGACTTGATGACTAATATGACCACATACCTATTTATTGTATTCGAACATATATATATCACCTAATCGAATTCAACATGTCCATAATATAATCATCACTTACCCATAGCCAAAATATCCATGTATACATTTTGTTCAAGTCCATATCTTAATTAATTCAATCCATCATACAAAGCATAACCAGAATACAAGTATTAATCACATACCCAAATTCAACAAGTCTAATTATAAAACATCACACATGCTTACCTACCATGAACATATACCTTAATCAAATAGGCATAATATAAGCTCATTTTTAATGACCATTATGACCATAAGCATAGATACCAAATTCGATCAAAAGAAGATAAGCCATTTTCGCATGGCTATTAATTACATACAAAAGTACTTAATCCATATTCAACCTTTTACTATGCTATACATGCCATATATTCGAAATTATAATAGAAAAATACCAAAGAAAGCTATTGATAGTGTGATAGTCCTGCTAACGATCCCCGAGCACGTAACGTATCCAAAATCTATAAAACAGAGATAGATAGAAAAACACAAAGTAATCTATTTAAGCTTAGTAAGTCAACAGCGAAGTAATATCAACCAACTTACCAAAATTAAATATTCAAAGTTATATCAAGTAATATATTATATAAATCACAAATAATTACTCAAATCTCAATGTCAAAGTCACACAATATACCCTTAGGCCGAATACACATAGTTGAAAACTTATACATATTTCACATGTTTATACATTAACTTTTGTACAATGAACTAAACTTATAACTTACCTTTATCTTCATAACACAGTTTATATACGTACCTTAGTTCTTTTAGTTTGAATTTCACATTGGCCTTCACTTACACATGCCCGTTGAACCATTCAGAATTCAAAAGGATACTCGGATAGTCAAAAACTCGTACAATGCCAACGTCCCAGACGTGGTCTTACATGTAAACATATATTGATGCCACTGTCCCAGACAGGGTCTTACACGAATCAAATACGATGCCAATGTCCCAAACATGGTCTTACACGTAAACACAAGTCGATGCCAATGTCCCAGACATGGTCTTACACGATAACACATATCAGATATCCTATGTCATGACATATGTATCCTATCTATTCCTAAGGTTCGTACAGGGCTTATAAATGTCGAATCTCAGTCGAATCAAGCTCGGAAGCTAGCCAATTCACCATATTCATATTCGACCATAGCATATATAAATTTAAATATTTCATTTTGATATATAAAAAATATATATCCATAGATATAACAACATTTAAATGCTTATTGACTTACCTCGGACGTCGTCGACTGTTTAATCGACTACTCGACCACTTTTATCTTTCCTTCATCCAAATGTAACGACCCGAATTTGGGCCTAGTAGAATTGGGCCTATTGGGCCTTGGGCGTAGGAGCGTTTAAAATTTTTGAGAACAAGGGAATGGCACTAATGCAAGTTGGATCTATTAGGTGAGTGATTTTAGAAGGTTAGGGGGCTTCCATGAAGTCCCGGGATCAAACCTGGGCTTTAGGAAAAATTTTGGTTTTAAGTGAATAAAACCCTGGGAGTAAGTAAGTAGGCTTTAAGAATAAATTAGGGTAAAATAAGACACAAAAAAGAGTTGTGGTCTAGTGGCAAATGACGCCACATGGGACACAAGGAAGCATGTGGCCTAGTGGTTGTGGTGTCATTAAAGGTGCAAGGGGTCCAAGTTTCAAGTCTTGGCATTTGCAATTCATTTTGATCTTTCTTTTGAACTTAGATTTTGGCGCATAGGTTTATATTTAGTTGCGCATGTTGTAAGTCACAAAAGGAGCTTGTGTTGTGGTGGCATGTAATGTCTGGAGCATAGGAGAGGGTAAGGGTTCGAATCCCATCGCAAGCAAAAAGGGATATTTATTTTGCTAAGTTGGGGCTACAGGTGGTTGTAATGGAATTAAACTCTGTTGAAGGAGGGATCCCACATCGGGAAGCTAGCATGAGGGAGGGTGAGAAGCGGCTTTAAATAGAGCAATCTATGACGAGAGTAAGCATACCTTGGTTGGCGTTTAGGTATAGGAGTGTTCGGAGCACGGATTAGCTTCAGATTCCTATCAGGTGTGTATTTCGTACTACTCTAGCTGTAGAGCGGCAAATGCCAAAATGTCGGTCACACGGTGATGGTAGCCATATGAGAGTGCGAGTGCACATGTGGGAGCTTCGACGCGATAGTTGAGGCCATCATGAGTGTTCTTATGGGTTTAGGCTGTTTGAGCCACGATAGGCTGAAAGGGGCCATGTGGGGCCAATGGGCCTGTGAGCCCAATCGGATAAGTTGTATGATTGTGTAGTAAATATTGGACTAGACCATGTGAATCTCATATCTGTGGCTAGATTTGGGCTAAATAGGCTACACGAGCGTGTGGGCCCATTTGGGCCGAGAGTGGGCTTTAGGCCCATTCGCGTCGTTATCTCTATTTAGAATACATTGGTTTACAAAACTACCGAAATACCCCTAGTTTGTGACATTACTGAAATACCCCCTGTTTATGAAATTATCGAAATCCCCTTGGTTTGTGAAATTACCGAAATACCCTCAATTTGTAAAATTACCAAAATACCCCAATTTATGAAATTACTGAAATACCATTGGTTTGCAAAATTATCGAAATACCCCTGGTTTGTGAAATTACCGAAATACCTTCGATTTGTGAAATTACCAAAGTACCCCTAATTTGCAAAATTACCAAAATATCCTCAATTTAGAAAATTACGAAATACCCCAATTTATAAAATTACCGAAATACCCTCAATTTGTAAAATTACTAAAATACCCCCGATTTAAAAAATTACCGAAATGCCCCCTAGTTTACAAAATTACTGAAATACCCTTAGTTTGGAAAATTACCTAAATACCCCAGTTTGCAAAATTACCGAAAAACCCCTGGTTGCAAAATTACCGAAATACCCTAGTTTACAAATTACCGAAATACCCCCGATTTACAAAATTACTGAAATACTCCCAATTTGCAAAAATTACCTAAATACCCTAGTTTGTAAAATTATCAAAATACCCTTGATTTGCAAAATTATCGAAATACCCTCGATTTTTAAAATTATCGAAATACCCCCGATTTGTGAAATTACTGAAAAACCCTTAATGGGTAAATTATCGAAATACCCCTGGTGGGTAAAATTATCGAAATACCCCCGATGGGTGAAATTATCGTTTTCACCTCTAAATGGTAAAATGACCATTATACCCTTAGTGGTAGTTTAAATGATGTGTATGTGATCTTTATATAACTGTATATGATTGTGATACACTGCATACATGACATATTGCATTGGGTTGGGTTTTTATGATTCGGAGGAAGTACCGTTATAGTGGCATTACCACGTATTTTGATTCTAGTGGCTCAGCCACGTATACCATTATTAGCAGTTAAGCTGCATCATTGGAGAGTTTGGCTGGGTGGGTCGACATGGTCCCCACATGGAGGGATTGGTTGGTACGAGTGGAGAGTTTGGTTGGATTGAGTTAGGTTACATGTCCATTGCATTTATATGATTTTGGGGCTTAGGCCCAGATTGTTACCGAATAGGGCTTAGGCCTAGACTTATACCGTAGGGCTTAGGCCCAAACTGTGGTCGTAATAGGGGATTACACACGGAGTTCTCGTAACTCGCCCTTTTCCTTTAACTGTGCAGGTAATCCCCAGTCGTAGAGGATTTGGAGCTGCGAGGGACTCGGAGGTGGCCACAGTACTGCATCTGTTTTCTTTATTTGGGCTTTTACTTACTATTAGATTTCGTTCTGGATTTTTATTTGTGTAATAAGGCCTCTCCAATTTTCTAGCTTTCAATTGAGTTTTTATTTATTATGATTTATAACGATTAGAAGTAGAGCGTGGTTTTCCAAAACAATAACTGTTTTCAAAACATCAGCAACACAACTTTTAAGCTTCCATAAGAAACATTGTTTTTAAAGTGCAACAACGATTGGATATGATTAACAAATTTTTTATTAATTTGTAATAAGGTTTTAATAAAATAAGGTTTTCAAAAGAAATCAAGTTTTCGAAAAATGACACCGCTAGATTTGGCCTTAACGTCTAGGTTGGGTTTGGGGTGTTACACCAAATCTGATTTCTTTAATTCTTGATCTAAACATATTCAAATTAAGCTTATTTAAACACCATTCTATTCAATTTATCCAAAAACACATAAATGGGAAAATTATAATTTTACCCCTAATATTTCACACTTTTTACAATTTAGTCCTTTTACTCAAAACACAAAATACACAAATTTTGACTATACTCCTTAAGGGCCGAATACTACTAGTGTCCATACAAACCTACACATTTCATTTATTTCACATTTTATTCCTTCAAAAGTTTATTTTTGCAATTTAGTCCAAATTACTCAAATTCATCAAAAATTCAAAGGCAAAACTTGTTAATCTAACACATATATTTCATATTTCATCATCAAACAACACAAACAACAAGCTATCATCAATGGCTCAACTCAAAATATCCATCAAAATAAAAAATTCAAACATGTGTCAGATAGTACTCAAAGCAACGATCTCAAAAATGTAAAAATCATCAAAAACCGAAACCAAAACATACCTTAATTGAGTTAAATAAGTGTCGAAACATAAGAAGCCATGGATGGTTTCCTTCTTTTCTACATTCGGCAAAAAAAAAAAAAGATGAAAATGTCATCTTTTTATGGTTTATTTTATTATAATGATATATTTTACCTAATTACTAAATTAACCTTTTAATAATAATAATAATATATAACATATATCTTAAGGTTAGTTTTGTCAAATGCCATCCACTATCTATCTTTTGGTCTTATTTCATCATAAAACCTCCACTTTATAAAGACAACAACAAATAGGCACTTTTAGATTTAACCCTCAAATTTTCATTTTACGCGATTAAATCCTTTTATTTAATCGGACACTTAAACGATGAAATTAAGTCACGAAAATTTAACACCAACAAATTGACACATAATAAACACGAAAAATAATTTTAAAATATTTTTTGGACTCAAATTTGTGGTCTCGAAATCACTTTTCTGATTAGAGTCAAAATCAGGCTGTTTCAAAGATATAATATGAACCCAATATGATTACATGAATTTTTCAATATCATAAACATGATTATGACACGGAAAAATTCATGAACATAGTATGGATTATTTTAACATTGGGACATAAAGAATAAGGCTTAAGCTATCCTTTTTTATCTGTTGAACTGTAATAAACCACTTCAAAGGTACTACACTGCATATCTCTTTCCATCTTTGTGTTTTAACATCTTTGCTGCTGACACGTAAACTTCCTACATAAACTAGCGGAATTTTGGTTATCATTTGCCTACAAAGACAATGAAACTTGTCTACTTTTAGCTTGGCAGAGATTCAAAATGTTAGTGGACTAGAAGATATCTTAATGGAAGTGCTTAGTGCATTGGAGCCCAAGACTCCTATTGAAAGTTGTCAACATTTCAGCAGCATGCAAGTGTCCAAGCCACAATGAAGCAGCATGCATGCAGCAGGCTAATGTCCATGGTGTATTTTGGTCATTTAACTTTTGTAACATGTGACATATGTTTGATTTGATTGCAACTTTTTGATTAGCTGAGGTTTAGCCATGTCCTTAGCAGTTTCAGTAGGTTTTAGGTTATCATTAAGCTGTTTTTACAGCTTGGTTACTTGCACAAGCAAGATTTATTTTCTTACAATGTAATAGAACTATATATGTACATGTTATTTTGCTTAATGAAGTAATGAGATAAGTCAAATTCTTTTTCCTTTCAACATCCAGATTTTTGCTTCTGTTTTTCATCTTTCAACACAAATTTCAGCTATTTTTTATTCTTGGCTATTTTTAAACTCAACAAATGGTATCAAGAGCCTGTCATCTTTGAGGGCCTTTGCTGTGTGTTGATTCTTTGAGTGACTCGTGCTTGAAAGAAAAGAAACAGAAGCTATCTTTGTTGGCTTGTTTAGTTGCTACAAAATAATGAGCTTTATACCACCCCACCTCCTATCTTTGCTGGTGATGTAACACTCTTAACCGTATCCAACGCCGAAATAGGGTATGAGGCATTACTGAACTTATACACAAGAAAACATACAAAACAGAGTCGTGAATTTCCATTCAAATTTAAAACTTTTCATATACATTCATATCATCCCTATTACGAGCCTATGAGGCCCAAAACATGCATCAAAAGTGGTTGGGGACTAAACTGAGAACTTTGGAAACCTTTGGGAGACTTAGAAAATTTTTCATGAAAAAGGGGTCACACGCCCGTGTGGGTTCGGGACACGCCCGTGCTTCAGGCTGTGTTCAAAATAGGGAGCATTCTGTTTATGACGTCATTATCAAATTGAGGTCACACGGCCAAGTCACACGCTCGTGTGCTTAGGCCGTGTGATCGATTAAATTTTCATAATTTTTCATAAATAGGTGCAGACTTCACATGACCAGGGCACACGCCGTGTTCGAGGCTATGCTATCCACACGAATGAGACACACGCTTGTGTGCTCATTATTGAGTATTTTGTTTTGCAACAATTAAGGTGCAGGGGACACATGACCAGAACACACGCCCTTGGGGCAAGCCGTGTGTCACACACAGCCTAGTCATTTTGCCACCTTTACTTGCACCAACCTTCACAACAACAAGTAACACAAATCCAAGTATATACAAACAACCAATTCATCCACAACTAAGTTATCCACACCTCAATTACATGCTATTTCTTATTACATACAACATCTCATACTTATCATCTTAAACCATGCGAAATCCACATTCATGAAAGACATCTTCATACTCATATATACTTAACCAATATTAGCCAATTCCAATGGCCATTTACAAAATGAATCATCAACCATTATAAGCCAACACATTTGTCCAAATCGAATATAACACATAACAAAATGATCAAGTCCCTATACATGCCATAACTCAAAATAATGTAATCATAAGTACCCAAAATGATAATTTGATAGTGTGAATGGATCTCCGACCATCTTTGATCCCTGAGCTGGCTTGGTGACACTAAAAGACAGGGGAAAAATAAAGGGAGTAAGCTTTAAAGCTTAGTAAGTTCCTATGCAAATAATATGCTTCATAAACACACTTTAACATATACTTAAAATGAAGTAAACTAACATAAATGTCATTGTGAATTTCATAATCAAACTTAACATAAATGTTACTAATACTTTAACATCATAACTTACTCAATCAAACCATACCGAAGGTTCATCACATATCGAGCTCATTAAGTATGAGTTTTATGTACATACCTGTACTAAATTGCAACTTACCATAATCTTTTACAACTTAAACTTTGTCGTTAAGTTTCCCGTTGAACCACTTGGAATACTAAAGGATACTCGGGAAATCTCACACATAGTGCCATACCAATGCCATATCCCATATATGGTCTTACATGGGATCTCATATCGATGGCAATAGCCTAGCTATGGTCTTACACAAAATCTCATATCGATGCCATATCCTAGATATGGTCTTACATGTAAACTCAAATAACCCTAATGTCATGACATTTTGTATCCTATCTATTTCTAAGGTTCAACCGGGATATTTCACACTTGTCAAAACTTTATCAAATTACATTCAAAGAGTAACAATTCATACAATACTAAAGAAATTAAATCATAAATAATGATGCATTATTTACATACGAACTTACCTCGGTACAAAAATAGTAGAAAATGATTTAATCGTCAAACACCTTATTATTTCCTCGATCAAGATCCGAACTTTATTTTTCTTGATCTATAATAGCAAATTTAGCTTATTTAATATTCACATTACTCAATTCAGTCCAAAAAACATATTATGACAAACTTACATTCTTGCCCCTAAACTTTGACATATTTACATTTTTGCCCCTAAGCTCAGAAAATGAAATCTATTCAATTTCTTTGTTACCCAAGCCTAGCCAAACCATATACATGCTCATATTAGCCCAATTTTTCATCAAATTAGATTTTTAGAACCCATTTTACAACTTTTTACAAATAAGTCCTTTTTAGGTATTTTCATGAAAATCACTTATTAAAAGTTGTTTATTACACATCAAACTTTCATTTTATACCATAAAACATCAAAACAATGCATGTCATACACGGGTCAAATTTTAAACATGAACCTTACTTCAAAATAATGGTAAAAATAGAAAGATCGGGTGAATACGACTTTAAAAATGTAAAGAGCATTAAAAACGGGGCTAGGATGTACTTACAATCAAGCTTGAAAGTTTGAAGAAAACCCTAGCTATGGTGTCTTGTAATTTTCGACACATGGAGAAGAAGATGGACCCAATTTTGGCTTTATTTTCCCTTTTTATTCTTTTATTAACCAAATGACCAAAATGCCCTTTTCTCAAAACACAAAAATTCTCTTACCTCATGTCTGTTTTTGTCCAAATTAAAGTAAAATGGTCTAATTACCATCTAAGGACCTTCAATGTAAAATATCATAGCAATTGGACACTTCTAACATGTAGAACTCAACTTTTGTACTTTTTACAATTTAGTCCTTTTGACTAAATTGAGTGCCCAAACGTTAAAATATTCAAACAAAATTTTCACGAAATAATTTTGTGAAACTTTAAAACATAAAAATATAATAAGAATGAACTGTATTCGTCAAATTTGTGGTCCCAAAACCACTGTTCTAACTAGGCCCAAAATCGGGCTATTACAAGTGAAAACTACAATATTTGGGTTGTGAAAATGAAGACATATCTGCAGGCTCATGATCTGTGTAGTGGTGTTCTAACTGACACAGAGCCACCACCTTTGAGAGCTAATCCAACCACAGCTCAAATTAGGTAGTATAATGAGGACAGTGCCAAAAAGTATAAGGCTATGTCATGACTTCAAAATGGAGTTTTAGATGTGATTTTCACAAGAATAATGGCTTGTGACACTCCAAAGAAGGCTTGGGACAGACTCAAGGAAGAGTTTCAAGGGTCAGACAAGACCAAGCAGCAGTAGTTGATCAATTTGAGAAGGGACTTATAGAATATAAGGATGAATGAGTCTAAAACCATCAAGCAGTATACTGACAGGATTATGGCCACAATCAACAAATAAGATTGCTTAGAGATGAGTTTAGTGACAAAAGGATAGTTGAAAAGGTCATTACAACTATTCTAGAGAAGTATGAGTCAAAAATATCTTCTTTGGAGGACCCGAGGGGCCTATCAACTATACCCTTGACAGAGCTGATAAATGCTCTCTATGCACAAGAGCAAAGAAGAGCAAACATAATGGAGGAGCATTCTGAGGGAGCCTTTTAGGCCAAGAGCAGAGAGAGTTCAAGCTATAAGGGTAAGAATACTTGGTTAGAAAAGAAAGAGAAAGGGAAGAAGGATGCTGCAAAAAGAAAGTCACTATGCACTCACTACGAGAAGTTCACTCATTTGGAAAAATACTGCTGGTATAGGCCTGACATTCAATGTAGAAGCTACAAGCAACTTGGCCACATTGAAGGGGTCTGCAAAAACAAGGTAAAAACATAACCATAGTAGCAGAATCAAGCTCAAGCTACTGAGGATGTCCAAGCTCAGGATGAGCATGTCTTTACTACCTCTTACTTTGCAAGCTCGCGCAAAGTCAGGAAGAATTAGCTAATTGATAGTGGTTGCACGCATCGCATAGCTTCAGGAAAAGGCATGTTCAAGGAGCTAGACACCATCTTTGTGTCCAAAGTCAAAATTGGGAATGGTGAATTCATCAAGGCTAAAGGCAAAGACAAGGTCGTGATTTGCACTCAATCAGGTAACAAAACCATCTCAGAAGTTCTTTTTGTACTAGATATTGATCAGAATCTACTGAGTGTTGGTTAGTTGTTAGAGAAGGGTTACTCCCTTATTTTTTACGAAAAGACTTATGTGATCAAGGATTTTTTTGATCAAGTGCTAGTGACAGTAGCTATGCATGATAGGTCTTTCATTTTAGACGTGAATCAGCTAGGAGCAAAGGCACATACAACTTTGGCTAATGAATCATGCTTGTGGCACAAGAGGATGGGGCATGTGAACTATAAGACACTAATTTTACTGCACAAGATGAGCCTAGTTGAAGACATATCCAAGATCGAGCCTAGGAAAGATGTGTGTGAAGTTTGTCAGTTTGGCAAGCAGACCAGACTGCCTTTTTCTGTTAACAAAGCTTGGAGAGCTCAAGAGAGGCTCCAACTGGTCCATACAGACATTTGTGGACCTATAAAGACCTCCTCCTTGAATGGTAGTAGGTATTTTGCATTGTTCATTGATGATTGTACCAGATTTTGTTCGGTGAGTTTCTGGAAACAAAAGTCAGAGGTGGCTGACTACTTCTGCAAGTTCAAGGCATTGGCTAAAAATCAAGCCAGTTGCAAGTTGAAGATTTTGAGGTTTGATAATGGAACTAAATATGTGTCTCAAAGGTTTCAGAAGATTTGTGATGAAGCTAGAATTCACCACCAATTAACCACCATCTACACACCATCAGAATTGTGTTTGTGAGAGAAAGAACATGACTGTTCTCGATATGTCCAGATGCTTGTTGTTTGAAGGCAAAATGCCTAAGAATTTTTAGGCTGAGGCAGTAAATACGTCTGTATATTTGCTAAACAGGCTACCAACTAATGTAGTCAAAGGAAAAACACCTTTTGAAGCCTGGTTTGGACACAAACCAAATGTCTCACACTTGAAAATGTTTAGTTGTTTATGCTATACACTGGTGCCAGTAGAGAAGAGAACCAAGCTGGAGAAGAGGTCCATGCCTGAATTCTTTGTTGGGTACAGCAGTGTAAAGAAAGGGTATAGGGTCTTTGATCCATTCACTATGAAGATTGTTGTGAACAGAGATGTAAAATTCAATGAGGGCAGTTGTTAGAAATGGGATGGAACAGATGCAAGCTTGTCTGAGTAAGACCTTGATTTGTAGCTTGCTGAGTTGAAGTGAAACTGAGGATGATTATGATGATATACCTGTTAGAGGCACTAGAACCTTAATGGACATCTATGAAAGGTGTGATATAACTATTGTTGAGCCTTCTAATTTTAATGAGGCTGCAAGGGAAGGCTATTGGAAAGAAGAAATTGAGGTTGAATTGAGGATGGTCCATAAAAATGACACATGTAAGCTGGTTGATAGACCAGCAAACAGAAAGGTTATTGGTGTAAAATGCGTGTTTATGACCAAACACAATGCAGATGAGTCACTGAACAAGCACAAAGCTAGGCTATTTGTGAAGTCGTACAGTCAGTAGCATGGCATCGATTTTTTTGAAACCTTTGCACTAGTTGCAAGGTTGTACACCATAAGACTGTTGTTTGCCTTGGCGGATCAGAAGCAGTAGAAAGAGCATCAGTTGGATGCTAAATAATCTTTTCTGAATGGATTTCTCAAGGAAGAGGTCTTTGTTGAACAACCCGATGGATTCAAGATCCTTGGTGAAGAGCACAAGGTCTACAAGCTCAAGAAGGCCTTGTATGGCCTAAAACAGGCTCCAAGGGCCTGGTATGATAGGATTGATGCATACTTGTCAAGGCTAGGGTTAGAGAAAAGCATTAGTGAGCCTACACTCTATGTGAAGAAGGTTGAAAAAGAAACCTTACTGATTGTGTCTCTGTATGTGGATGACTTGTTGGTTACTGGTTCTAAGAGTGATTTGATTGAGGAATTCAAGAAGCAGATGCAAGATGTTTTTGAGATGACTGATTTAGGCTTGATGACTTAGTTTCTTGGAATGGAAGTGAATCAGAATGAACAGGGTATTTTCATAAGCCAACAAGCTTTTGCATTGAAGGTCCTAAGCAATTTTTGCATGAAAAATTACAAACCTGCTAGCACTCCTATGGCACAGGGAGAAAAACTCTCCAGCAACATGACCATGCTCAAGTTGATGAGAAGAGCTATAGAATTCTAGTTGGTTGCCTGCTCTATTTGACAGCAACAAGGCCAGACACCATGTATGTAGTCAACCTTCTATCGAGGTTCATGTATTACTGCAATGTAGCTCATTTCAAGGTTGTTAAAAGAGTTTTAAGGTATGTCAAAGGGACCTTAGGCTATGGTGTGAAGTTTGAGAAAGCTGAGGAACTGATGCTGGTTGGTTATTCAGACAGTAATTGGGCTGGTTCAGTTGATGATATGAAGAGCACATCGGGCTACTTCTTCACTCTAGGTTCAAGAGTTTTTAGTTGGATTTCTAAAAAGCAACAGACAGTAGCTCAATCCACTGCAGAAGCAGAGTATATTGCAGCTGCTACTGCTGTTAATCAAGCCATCTGGCTTAGGAAGCCCTTGAGTGACTTGAATGCTGATCAAGTAGAAGCAACAGAGATTAAAGTAGATAATTAATCAGCTGTTACCATTGCCAAGAATCCTGTATTTCATGGTAAGACTAAGCATTTCAAGATTAAGTATCATTTTGTAAGGGAGGTAGAATTGTCAAAGGAAATCAACTTGATCCATTGCTACTCAAAGGTTCAGCTCGCAGACATTTTGACCAAGCCATTTGCTGCCACAAGGTTCGAGTACTTGAGGAAGAAAATTGAAGTTTGTTGCTTTGTAGCCAAGGAGGAGTATTGAAAGTTGGCAACATTTCAGCATCATGCAAGCGTCCAAGCCACAATGAAGCAACGTACATGCAGCATGCTAATGTCCATGGTGTATTTCGGTCATTTAACTTTTGAAACATGTGACATATGTTTGATTTGATTGTAACTTTTTGATTAGCTAAGGTTCAGCCATGTACTTAGCAGTTTTAGTAGGTTTTAGGTTATCATTAAGCTGATTTTACAGCTTGGTTAGTTGCACAAGCAAGATTTATTTTCTTCCAATGTAATAAAACTATATATGTACATGTTATTTTGCTTAATGAAGTAATGAGATAAGTCAACTTCTTTTCTCCTTCAACATTCGAAATTTTGCTTCTATTTTTCATCTTTCAACACAAATTTTAGTCGTTTTTTATTCTTGGCTATTTTTAAACTCAACAACTCCCAAGGTAAAAACTTTGTTCTAGAAATGAACCATTATGCTTGTCCCATGTACTATCCAGTTTTTCTTTTTCAGATTATTTTCTGGCTGTTGTACATTGATTTACTCGTTTTAATGTGCAAATTGCAAGGTTTTCATTTTCCTCTTGGTTTTCTATTTAGCACCGGGGAAATTTATTGTTCGATTGTTAATCTCTTTATCTGGGATCAGCTTTATTAATCCTCTTTTCGGTTTCACATGGCGCAATGTAAAATCTTGGTTTTTTTTCCTTGCTGCGGCATGGTAAATTGATTCTTGATTTTGACCGTATTATTGGACTTATTACATAAATTGGTCTTGGTTGATATTTTAAATAGGTTTTATTTTTTGCTTAGTCCATTTTTGGGGTTTAACAGTTTTGTCCCAAGCTTCCTGAATAATATTGAATGAGACTTTGGGCTTGGGCAGGTTGTGTGGTCTTTGCACAGTTCTAGATGAAAAGCAACCCTGGAAGCTAAGTCTGTGCCCACTTATCTATCAACACCAAATAAGAAATAAAGAAGATAAATCTAATAAATATTACATACTATCCCATGTGGTCCTTATGCATGCCAGGGATTAAATAAATTCAAATCAAATGATTAGACTTACTGTTTTGGATGTTGTTCAGTCTTTGAAGCAAGAAGTGATTGTTGACCTCGTTGAGCAATGCCGTTCTTACAAAAAACGTGTTGTTCTTCTCGTGAATCATACAACGTGAGAATCTGTTTGTATCTTCCATTGATTTCCCTCCTGTTTGATAGAATGATGCTGATGATGGATTTTGCTTTTCCAGAAATGAGCAACTTTTATGTCAGGGATTAGCACTAAATGATCGATTGCAGCATGTTCTTTGCCAGCATGATGACATTCTGAAAGGAAACACCGGTAGTGCTACCACAGCAGTAGCAGAAACTCGTGTTGTGCCGATTGTTAATGTTAACCATGACGATGATGATTCGGAAGATGACTTTGCTCAGCTGGCTCACAGGTGACTTTACCACGTTATTCTTCTGCCCCCCTTTTGTTTTGGACATTTTTCTTCTAGTGTACAGAAAATATTTACAGTGTGCTGGATTAATCTTGCACTTCAAAACCATGAAAAAGTTGGAGAAAAAACATACATCAGTTCTATTCATCCATTTTGCACATGGACAATGTTGTGATGCTATGTTATGTTGACTTTTTATTTTTCTTGATATTTCCATGTTTGATATTCATGTTCGGTACATATCGAGACAAGGGTATGAGGATATCTCCTCTAGATACATGAATTTTTTTACTTAAAAAAAGTTAACGTGTTTGTATTGGATAAATACTCGTATTAGAAATTTACAACCGAGTTCGAGTAACTTACTATTGATGTGTTACACAGGGGAGAAGGCAGGGGGCTGGCATGGGCCCCGGTCCCCTCTAAAATGTAAAATTATTATTTTGGCCATTAGAATTTTTTAAAAATTTTAAATTAGTTAATGTAAAATTACACTTTGGCCCCTCCCAAAATTATAAAAAATTAATTTAATCCTTTACAAATTATAAAGATATAAACTATAAAAAATTAAAATTTTATCCGCCTAAAAATTATTCTGGTTTCGCCCCTAGTGTTACATGCCCTGGTCTCTATAATTTAAGAGAAAATTGTAGTGGTTTTGTCGTATCTTCTCTAAAACACACTTCTCTGAATATAGTTTGCGGGGAAAAAATGAACATACTTAAAAGATTGCTTGAATATAGTTTGTTGGAAGAAAATAAAAAATGAACATTCTTATATTGATCGGATACCAATATTCGACACTTATATCTAAGCAATATAAGATTTGGGTAACCAATCCTTACTTAAAAGGGAATATTTTTGTGATGTTTCGGTATTCTTGTCTCATCTAATTTAATGAATCTCTGTACTTGTATATTACAGATCGTCAAGGGATAATGCTCAAAGATAGGTCCACAGAGCACAAAAAAGTGAACCTGCTCGAGGTGTTCCTCTTCTTCCTCCTCCAACCTCATCAAAAAGGCCAGTTACGAAAAATTCCAGCTTCATTGATTATCTCAGTGGTGATACCTACAAGTCCGAGGATTTCTCTGAAATTAAAGAACCCACACTTCATTCTGATCCTACTGATGCATACATGAACTCCCTAGAGTTAGCTTCAACTTTAGCTCCTTCATCTCCTTCCCGTTCGGCTGACACTGGATCTGGACCTGTGTTCAGTGAACAACCTAAACTGGCTTCCTTAGTCAAACCTGCTGATGCTGAGCAGCTGCCTCCGGTTCAGTTGGACAATCCTGCTTGAAATTACCCACCATCTTCTATGTTCAATCAAAGACATCAATTCTTTGAACAACAACATGGTTATACCGGTAGTTCTTCTCATTCCATTAATGGTTTTGATTCCTCTTATGACAGTCTTGTTGGACAAACTCAAATCTCTCCATTAATTCTAAGATCGCAACCCAACAAGTACACCCAGAAGAAGCTTTCTTCAGAGACCTTCTTGATTTTGCCAAAGCCATGCCATCTTCACCATCTAAATCCAATAATAAGCCATGTTGATCTTCTCCGATAGAACTAGCAATTTGTATTTTCTTGTCATGTTCATGTATTTTACCGTTTCCTAATTGTGTAAAGTATATTATGATTATATGAATTTTGATACATTAAAAACACATTTTTTATATTTTGGAACATTCATTTATTTGTGTCATGTTCATGTTTTTCTTTTTCTTTTCCTGCTATTTGATTCCATTACTTAAACTTGTATGGCAGCAAACATATTTCAATTCGAAACAAAAAAAAAAAAAAAAAAAATCATTTCTTCTTCATATTAAAACAACTCAACAAAAGTGTAAAATGTCACATCAACACGATGAAAATGGCATAGTTCCTGCAAGTAGTAAATTAGAGTCAGTCAAATTCACTTGCGTTCTTATTGATACAATAAACATGAAAATGAAAATAGCTCTTGCAAGTAAACATTGGACTATGACATGAACAACTCCATGAAGTGAAACCAGTTAACATTCAACCCTCATTCTTATAGTTTCAACCAATGAACTTTGTGAAAAACAGGCTACTACTAGTAAAACAAGTTGGCACTCCATCGTTGTTCACGGTTTTTGGTTTTTGCACATGGGAAAGGCTGAACTAGATAACCCTCTTTTGTGTAGTGTGTTACCTTGTTTATTGTGTTGTATTTCAGCTTTCGCTCACCAATACAATGTTTGCCTCTAAGAACCTGCAATAATTTTCTACAAAACTACGAGTTAAATTCTTAGAACATAAAACAAATTGGTTTCCTTCATCTATTCTATATAACTTCGATACAAACATTGCAATCTTTCATGCATGGTAAAATAAAACCAAGTAGAGGAGCAAAACTAGGTCCATTTCAAATGTTATCTATTGACAGCATCATCAAATTGGATTGGCAGGACAGGTCATGGTTACACAGCCTGACCTGTTTTAGAATGTGCTATAATTAGCAATGTATTAAATTACATAGATGTCATTTCCTTCTATGCATTTTGGGTATTTTTTTTCTTCATTTCCTTACAAGGAATCTCCCTTACAAACATTCAATCATTTATTTCAGGGTGCGTATTTAGCTTTACCAAGTAATAGTATTGATTTTCAATACCTTTCAACATATCGATCTTGTTTCTGCACCAACTTAACTGATATACAAATGGTAATACAATGCAATATGTTTGTAGACAACATGCTATCCTAGCACATTATATGACAATAATTGAGTCTTCAAACTTACAATTAATTAAATAAGATTTAAATACGAGTGATTGATAAGACAAATTTATAACTACTATGATCAAGAAACACATTTATTTGCCTAATCCAAGATTAGGCTTGATTAGGCTTAATTACTAACACGATCATCGATCGTTAACATCAAACTACTACCAATTTGTTGAAACACATTCTCCATAGTACTATAGACTAACTAAACACAATTTCGGAAAGTGACGGATAATTTGTATTACACATACAAATGTGAGAATTTAGAGTCAAAGGAGATAACTTAGAGGCCTAAATTCATTAGTTTGGGCCTTCAATTCTTGAGTTTTCTGTCCCCTATATATTTGCATCCCATTCAATAAGATTTTCATTCCATAATATCCCAAAAGTCTAATAGAGCATTCCTTTGTAACCTTGTTACTTGTTTCTTTTGTCCTCCCACTTTTGGCAATGGCAAACACTGGAAAGAAAACCAGGGGAAAACAAAAGATTGAGATTATAATGACTGAAAATGATGATGACAGGTTGATCACATTCTCGAAACGTCGATCGGGAATCTATAAAAAAAAGGTGAGCTCTCCACTTTATATGGTAATGAGATTTTTTTTTTATCAATTTTTCACCCACAAGAAAACCTTTTACATTTGGTCACCCCTCCATTGAATCCATTGCTAACTGCTTTTTGAACGGAAACATACATGTGATTGACGACATTCACGCTCTTATTGAGGCTCACCGTATGGTAAGAATCAATAAGGTAATACAGCATTACAATGAGCTATAGAGCCAAATGGATGCATCCAATCAGACAAAAAAGGTGCTTGCTCAATAGATCATAAGTGGGACATAATCTAATTGTTGGTGGGAAACTCCCCTTGATCAACTTAACCCAAGGGAGCTCTACGAACGATACTCACATTTCTCGAAGCTTCTCGACCTGTTCCATCTCTCTCAGAGGAAGAAGATTGCAACCGCTTATTCTATGCTTGTTCCAACAAGTCCTGCTAATGATACCCCTACTCCTAGTTACGACCATGGTCACCAACAGTTCTAAACAAGCTAAACTTTCCTTGACTACTCAAGGGCTAGCCATATTTCCTTTTCGGTTCTTGTACATGTACACTAGTAGTATCAATTCATATATTTACTTTCAATAAATTTGTTATTAATAAGTTGGTGATTAATATATAAGAGAATTTAAACTTGCAATGTGTTATCGAAAACATGAATTTCATGTTTACAAATATGTACATGTACTTTGAATTGTCATAAGTATTCAAAATTTAAAATTATCTAAACACTAATATTTTAAAAGAAAATTATATTGTTTTTAAACCTAACCCGATATTTATGGATAAAAGGAGACGTAAGTAGCTTTTTAAGAATTTCTATGGACCAATTAAGTTTTAACGAGTGTATTTTTATTAAATCAAGAAAAATTGAGTTGTAATGTTGATTGTGTTTTTTCTTTTCTTTTCATGTAATAAATTCTTTCTCAAGAAAAAGAAAACCAATTTTTTTTTTATAATTCCTCAAATATTTTGGTAAAATTATTGTAACAACCATTGTATTATATTCTAAATTGTATTTATATCTCTTTATTAGAAAATACAATTTAAAAGATGATAGAGTGATTGCTATTATATTTTTTACACAAAATTTTATAATAAAGTAAATCAAGAAAATCAATCCAAGATAATTCATTTTAGTGCCCAAAACCTTACCTTGAAAATGTGCTCAAAATTTATTTACATTATAATGATGAAAATATCCAAATAAGGAGAAATAATTAAATTTTTATCATACTAGAAAAATAAAATATTGTTTTTTTTTTTAAGAAAATGGTTGGACCATTTTTCATCCAATTGTAAACTAATTTAACAATTGTAAACTAATTTATACTTCCCTTTTATTATTTTTTCTTTTCATATTTTGGATGAAAATAAAATATCCTTTTTTTTAAGAAAATGGTTACACCATTGTTTATCCAGCTATAAACTAATTCACACTTCCCTTTTATGGTTCTTTTTTCCATACTTTGAATTTTATTACTAGGAAAATAAAATATCCCTCTTTTAATAAATGGTTACATCATTTTTATCTAGCCATACACTAATTTATACATTCCTTTATTGTTCTTTTTTTTCCCCATATTTTGAATTGAATTTGAATGAAAAAAAAAAAAAAGAAAGGTTAAATTTGAGCTCAAAAGTCTTTCTTCCAATTGTGTTAAGTCTAAAATCAAAAGGTGAGTATTAATTCTAGACTTACATTTGAAATGGGATTATTTGGCCCATGTTTCAAGTTTTGGAGCCCATTTAAAATTGATATTTTACATAAATTCTAATTAATTTGTGATTTTTTTTCGAGTTTTGCAATTTAAATGCACAACTACTTTATTTTATTTTCACTTACATGTGATTTGATGTGAACATTGCAATCTTTCATGCGTAATAAAATAAATTTAAGTAGGTCATCGATGGTTAAACATCAAACTATTATTAATTTGTTGAAACACATTCTCCATAGTACCATAGACGAACTAAGCACAATTTTAGTAAGTGACAAATAAATTATATTACACATAACAATGTGAGAATCTATAGTGAAAGGAGATAACTTAGAGGCCTAATTTCATTTGTTTGGGCCTTCAATTCTTGAGTTTTCTGTCCAATATTTATATGCATTGCATTCAATAAGATTTTTATTCCATAATATCACAATAGTTTAATAGAGCATTCCTTTGTAATCTTTTTACTTGTTTCTTTCGTCCTCCCATCTTTCAGCAATGGCAAACACATGAAAGAAAATCAAGGGAGGACAAAAGATTGAGATCAAAATGATTGAAAATGAAGATGATCGGTTCATCACATTCTCGAAACGTCCATTAGGAATCTATAAAAAAAGTGAGCTCTGCACTTTATGTGGGAAGGAGATTTTTTTATCATCTTTTCATTTGTAGGAAAACCTTTTGCATATGGTCACTCCTCTATTGAATCTATTGCTAATTGCTTTTTGAATGGGAACATACCTATGATTGACAACACTCGCGCTTTTATTGAGGCTCACCGTATGGTAAGAATCAATAAGCTAATCCAACTTTAAAATGAGGTGCAGAGCCAAATGGATGCATCCAATAAGACACAAAAGTTGCTTGCTCAATAGATCACAAGCGAAACATATTCTAATCTTTGGTGGGAAACTCCCCTCGACCAACTTAACCCAAGGGAGCTCTACGAACAATACTCCCTTTTCTCAGAGCGTTTCAACCTGTTCCACATCTCTCGAAGCAAGAAGATTGCAACAGCTTCTTCAATGCTTGCTCCAACGGGTCTTTCTAAAGATGTCTCTACTAACTTTCCTCCAAGTTAAGGCCATGGTCGCCAACAATTCTAATCAACTTAAACTTTTCTTGACTACTTAAGGTTGGCCATATTTTCATTTCGATTATTGTACATGTACACCAATAGTATCAATTCATCTATCTGCTTCCAATAAACCGGTGATTAATAAAACTAGACTTGCATCATCCCATTTCTACTGCTTTTATTGCTAAAAATATAATTTTACTTTTTTGCTAAGTAAAACATTTGAGCTGAAGTCGCAACATTTGCTTTAAATTTATATGTGACTACACTTTTTATTTTCAATTTAATGTTAAAAATTTCATATTACACAATCAAGAGAAAATATCACAACACAAAAAATACATATTCTTGATATTTTTTATATTTTAGAACATTCCTTTATTTGTGTCATGTTTATGTTCATGTTTTTCTTTTTCTTGTTTTAATTTTTCTTTTCCTTATATTTGATTCCATTGCTTAACATCGTATGACAGCAAACATATTTCAAATTCAGAACAAGAAAATGATTCAGTTCTTCTTCAAATTAAAACAACCGAACAAAAGTGTAAAATGTCACATCAACACGATGGAAATGGCATAGTTTCTGCAAGTAGTGAATTAGAATCAGTCAAATTCACTTGGGTTCTTATTGATACAATAAACATGAAAACAAAAATAGCTGTTGCAAGTAAACATTGGACTATGACATGAACAACTCCATGAAGTGAAACCAATTAACATTCAACCCTCTCCTTATAGCTTCAACTAATTAACTCTGTGAAAAATAGGCTACTACTGATTGTAAAACAAGTTGGCACTCCATCGTTGTTCATGGTTTTTGGTTTTTGCACATGGGAAAGGATGAACTAGATAACCCTCTTCTGTGTAGTGTGTTGTCTTGTTTATTATGTTGTGTTTCAGCTTTCGTTCACCAATACAATGTTTGCCTCAAAGAACCTACAATAATTTTTAGCACCACTATGAGTTGAATTCTTAGAACATAAAACAAATTGGTTTCCTTCATCTATTCTATATAACTTTGATGCAAACATTGTAGTCTTTCATGCATGGTAAAAAAATTAAGTAGAGGAGCAAAACCAGGTCCATTTCAGATGCTATCTATTGATAGCATCATCAAATTGGATTAGAAGGATAGGTCATGCTAACACATCCTGACCTATTTTAGAATGTGCTATAATCAGCAATGTAATACATTACATAGCTATCATTTCCTTCTATACATTTTGTGTATTTTTTTCTTCATTTCTTTACAAGGAATCTATCTTACAAAAATTCAATCAATTATTCCAGGGTGTGCATTTAGCTTTACCGAGTAATAGTACTGATTTTTAGTACTTTTGACATATCGATCTTATTTTCGCACCAACTTAACTGATATACAAATAGTAATACAATGCAATATGTTTGTAGACAACATGCTATCCTAGCACATTATATGACAATAATCGTGTCATTAAAATAGCAATTAATTAGATAAGATTTAAATATGAGTGATCGATAAGACAAATTTACAACTACTATGATCAAGAAACACATTTACTTACCTAATCCATGATTAGGCTTAATTAATAACACGATCATCGATCGTTAACATCAAACTACTACCAATTTTTTGAAACACATTCTCCATAGTACTATAGACTAACTAAACACAATTTTGGAAAGTGACGGATAATTTGTATTACACATACCAATGTGAGAATTTAGAGTGAAAGGAGATAAATTAGAGGCTTAAATTCATTAGTTTGGGCCTTCAATTATTGAGTTTTTTGTCCCCTATATATATGCATCCCATTCAATAAGATTTTCATTCCATAATATCCCAAAAGTCTAATAGAGCATTCCTTTGTAACCTTGTTACTTGTTTTTTTTTTTTGTCCTTCTATATTTTGGCAATGGCAAACACTGGAAAGAAAACCAAGGAAAAATAAAAGATTGAGATTAAAATGATTGAAAATGATGATGATCGATTGATAACATTCTCAAAACTTCGATTGGGAATCTATAAAAAATAGGTTAGCTCTCCACTTTATGTTGTAATGAGATTTTTTTTATCAATTTTCACCCGCAAGAAAACCTTTTACATTTGGTCACCCCTCCATCTAATCTATTGCTAACTGCTTTTTGAACGGAAACATACCTGTGATTGATGACACTCACGCTCTTATTGAAGCTCACCGTATGGTAAGAATCAATAAGGCAATCCAGCTTTACAATTAGGTGCAGAGCCAAATGGATGCATCAATTGAGACTCAAAAGGTGCTTGCTCAATAGATCACAAGTGGAACAAATTCTAATCGTTGGTGGGAAACTCCCCTTGATCAACTTAACCGAAGGGAGTTCTATGAACGATACTCCCATTTCTCAAAGATTCTCAACCTATTCCATATCTCTCGAAGCAAGAAGATTGCAACCGCTTCTTCAATTCTTGCTCCGTTGGGTCCTGCTGAGGATGCCCTTACTAACTTTCCTCCTAGTTAAGGCCATGGTCGCCAATAGTTCTAAACAAGTTAAACTTTCCTTGACTACTCAGGGGCTAGTGATATTTCCATTTCGGTTCTTGTACATGTAGGCCAGGAGTATCAATTCATATATTTACTTTCAATAAATTGGTGATTAATAAAAGTATCCTTGCATCATCCCATTTCTACTACTTTTGTTGCTACAAATATAATTTTACATGTCCTTTTACTTTTAGTTTACTGTTAAAAGGTTTTCATATTACACAATCAATAAAGAATATCACAACACAAAACATACGTGTTTCATATGGACATATAATCAAAAATAAAAAGAATACGGATATGACATCCTGTAGCTCGAACCTAACAATCAAGTCGGGAAAGAGGTGCTAAATTTTTAATGTATTTAAAAAAAATAATATTATTATATTTTTTTATAAAACATTAAGAAAATAAAAGAATTAAATCCACAATGTTATCTTATTGAGAACATGAATTTAGAGATTTGAATTTTATTTATTGTATACATTACAATAATACAATGCTTGTATATTACATGTAAGTTAATTAAAACAAAATCTAATCATAACACTTGCAAGGTGTTAATGAAAACATGAATTTCATGTTTACATATATAAGTACTTTGAATTATCATAAGTATCCAAAAATTAAAATTGAAAATTATCTAAACACTAGTATTTTATAAGGATATATATATATATATATATATATATGGGCAAATTACCAGAAAATACCATTTACAAAATTTACGGAAAAGGACATGTTTTCCAATTATTTACCGGAAATGGCCATTTCCCCCGAAAACGCGTCCACATCAGCGTGTTTTCAGGGGATGCAGTAGGAAAATGTGCCCGCAAGGGAGCGTTTTCTGCTACATCAGCACAAATTGCATCCTTGAGGGTGCGCTTTGATGATGTAGCAAAAACGCTCCCTCGGGGACGTGTTTTTGCCCTTTTATCTGATAGGGTTTTTAGCTATTTTTAGGGTTAGGGTATGGGTTTTTAAAGTTTAAGGGTTATGGTTTAAGGTTTTTTAGGGTCTTAGGGTTTAGGGTTTTTAGGGGAAAATTAATGAACTAGATTTTAGGGTTAATTAATTAAAATAATTTTAGGTTTAGGGTTTTGGAAAAAATATATCAGTAATATAAAAATTATTTATTTTTTCTAACAGTAGTATCTGGTAAAATAATTTTGAGAAGACATTTCTAAACACATAGTGACTAAAACGCTTCAAGCAGGATGCACAGTTAGCAAGAGTACTAAAAAAAAGCTCCTACGTGGACGCTCTTTTGCTATAGTAGTCTCTGGCAAAATAATTTTAAGAAGACGTTTCTAAACAAATAGTGACCAAAATGCTTCAAGTAGGATGCACTGTCAGCAAAAGTACCGAAAAAAGCTCCCATATGGACGCTCTTTTGCTACAGTTGTCTCTGACAAAATAATTTTGAGAAGACGTTTCTGAACAAATAGTTACCAAAACGCTTCAAGCAGGAAGCACTGTCAGCAAGAGTACTGAAAAAAGCTCCCATGTGGATGCTCTTTTGCTACAGTAGTTCCTAATTGTCCTTAGACTATAAATGAGTCAAATTTCATTCTCAGGTTGCATAATAGAAATTGAGGCAAAAGTAAAATAGAAACTGAAGATGGATGAACATATTAGTGTTGTTATTTACTATGTTAGTGAGTTTTGTGACACCAAAAACGGTGTTGTTTTTTATCGGAGAACATAGCGCGACTAGTTTTTAACCAGAATATAGATTTGATAGAACTTCGCAAAAGAATTAGGCGTAAAATCTTCAGAACAACGCCAATGAAAGTTTAGTCTATTAAGTATAGATTTTGTGCTTCGGTTGATCCCGTGAGATATGACTTATTCGACATTAAAAGTCCTCGGAGCTTGGAGGCAATGGTGGAGACTCATCTTGCCAATGGATCACCCTATCTTGAGGTATATGTACAATTTTCATCGCCAAGTGATCTTCTTTCGACTTCGACATCTACTGCTGTTCGAGGGGAATACACGACCCTAAGCTGACACTCTGTTAGTGGGAGGCAGAATATGGAAGCGCCTGTGTTTGGCGGTAGTATGAAAAACACAACCCCTGCACGACACTCAGTTGGTGGATGGGACATGCATATCCTTCCTTCGATGTTCGATGCTAGAAATACGTATTGGAGAACGTCATCAACTTCTAGTGGTTGGCAATCCACATATGATTGGGGACATTACAAAAGTTGTTTAAGAAGGGATAATGTACTCCCTATGACATCCACCGTCGAGGGGACCTTATTCATTGCAGATAATGGTGGGTCAGATGATGAGTCTGATGTGGATCCACCTCGAGAGCCCAGCCTCTATGGTGCAAAAGTTGCATTATTTTCTGAATCAGAGCCTATTCCAACCGTACCTGAAGATATTGAAGGGGGTTCAGATGAAGAAGAAGATCCACAATTCAGGGCAGACTCGCCTCTAGCCCACATGCATAATATCGATATATCTCAAGTCGAAGCATTGGAGTTTCCTAAACTACCAAATAGAAGGCGTGACCGTACAAGTTCATCACTGGATTCAGGTGAATTAGAAGTTGGTAAAGAGTTTTCCAACAAGGATAGTTTTCCTGGTACATTGAAATAAAATAGCATCAAGAACAGGGTTAACTACAATATGGTTAAATCCAAACTCGATAAGTATGATGCCAAGTGTGTAGTGCAAGACGGTACATGTTCATGGAAAATCATGGCCTTATTAAGGAAAAGGACAGGCTTTTGAGAGATTATGTAACATCCCGATTTAGGGCCTAGTTAGAATAGTGGTGCGAGACCACAAATCTGAGTTATATGTATGAGTTTTTGAGGATTATGCCATGTTTGCATGTTAGTGTGAATGTTTCATGAAGCAATTTTGTGAAATTCCGGTTGAATTGTCCAAAAGAACTAAATTGCAAAAGTTACAAAATGTGAGATTCTAGAAGTTATTTGTACGAAATAGCTTTACAATATCAAATAGAGATCCTTAAGGAGTAACTTTCCCAATTTCTAATTTTTTGACAAAATTGGGCATGGATGAGTTAAAAATAGAAAGTTTGTCAAAAAAGGGCATTTTAGTCATTTGATAATTAAATAATTAAAATGGGAAAAGATGATAGAATTTTATTCATCTTCTTCTTCAAGGCTGCTGAAATTTTCAAGAAGCCATTATTAGGGCTCTTCAACTTTTCAAGCTAGCTAGTAAGTGTATTCTAGCTGCTTTTGATATTTTTGTATTTTGAAGTCCTAGTAGCATGAGTAAGCTATTTTAGCTATATGTTGAGCTAAGATGGATGTTCAAAAATGTACCCATGTATGACATACATGTATTTTGATGTTTTATGAAAGAATATGAAAGCTTGATGTAGTAGAAACATCTTTTGCTAAGTGATTTCCATGAAAAAGTTTGTGAAAGTCTCGAGTTTGTCATACATGTGTGACTTAGTGAGAATTGATGATTGCTTTAGTTGAGTAAATGGTTTGGCTAAGCATGAAACACTAGAAAGTTGAATGAAAATCACTTTACGAGCCTTGGGGAAAAAGTGTAAATATGAGAAAGATTAGGGGCAAAATAGTAATCTTGCTAAAGTATGAGATAAGGGTCAATTTAGTTAATGTGTGTATTGAATGAGTTGATTTATCTTTATAGATCAATAAAGATGAAGCCTAGATCGAAATCGAGGCAAGAGCAAGGTGGTGGACTAAATTGCACGTCTCTATACTTTTGAGTGCCGATGTAAATTTATGCGTAATCAATGTGATTATACTTATACATTCTTAATGCTAGCTAGTGTGTAGCATGAATGAGAATGATTGAGAATGATTGAGAATGATTGAGAACCTATGTGGTTCAAGTGGAATGAATGTGGTAGATATCATGAATGAATGAATGAGTAAGTAGATATGTGGATGTGTAGTGATAATATTTGATGGTGGGCTAAGTACGATACCACCTTAATAATTAACAACGATGGGCTGTGTGCGATACCATAGTTAAGTATATTATTTAGTGGGCTATGTGCGAAACCACTATGATTTCCTCTTGGTAGGCTATGTGCGATACTACCTTATTATCTGATTGTGGTGAGCTGAGTGCGAAACCACCAAGCAATTTAGCTGTGTGGATGTATTAGTGTGATAAAATGATGTGTTGTACTTTTGAGTAAATGTGGTATTGAGTGCAGGGGTGCATACTGATGATTATGAGTATGTGACTAAAGATGTGCTGCAAATGTGGTAAGGAATAGAAAAAGTAAGCATAGTTGTGGATGTCAATTTATTTGGTAGTATAATTCTAATTGTTGTTTAGCTTATACTAGAATTCTTAAATTGTTTATGTGTAAACTTACTAAGCTAAAAGCTTAATCCTTTTCTTTTCCCTTGTCTTATAAAGCAAAAGAGTTGAATTGAGTTACGTGAATCAATTGGAGGATCGCCCACACTATCAGCACACTCTGGTACATGAGACTCAATGATTTGTATATGGAATGTATAGAGGTTAGACAAGTTAGTGAATTTTGTTGTAAATGGCTAAGATGTGTTGGCCTTTAGATGGATAGTCTATTTTGTATAATGCCATAGTTGTTGGCTATTTTATTATATGAAAAGATGTAGTTATCCATGTGAGATTGTACTTTAATATGAGTTGATTATAGATGGATTGGATGAGTGCATGTTGTGTATGATTGAGGAGTGAAAAGAACTTGGCAAATAGCTTAGTTCTTGTCCATATGGATAGGTACACGGGCATGTGTTTAGGCCATGTGTGACACACGGCCAGCCCATGGCGTGTGTATTGGTCGTGTCACTTTGGCAAAATTGAGTAGTATAGGCACGGGCTAGCCACCCGAGCGTGTGCCTAAACTCAAGGCCGTGTGAAGTAGTCAGTGTTCACCATGGGTGGTGGGCACAGGCATGTGCTCTAGCTGTGGGGCATTGGCAAAATGCTTGAGTTTTCATGCATGGTTGGTGGATATGGGCGTGTGTGTCTACACACGGGCATGTGCCATCTAACACGGGCGTGTAGTCCCTATTTAGATGGAAAAAATTTTAAGATTCAAAAAAGTTTCGATATAGTCTCAGAGCCTCGTGTGTATGAGTGAGGCATCATAAGTCGAGAATGAGGTTGAGGAGGTGACTTAAGAGAGAGTAGTCATAATGAGCCTAATGTGGTTTTTACCCAGTAATGCCTCAGGCTTGGTTTCGGCAGGAATTACGGGTAATGGTGTTACATTTAGTAGTATCAGAGCTATGGTTTAGTCGGTTCTAGGACTACCGTAGCGGGTGTAGGAGTCTAGCTATACATGCCATAGGCGTATAATGATAGTGTGGTGGCTTTTGATGATTTTAAACTTGTTCTTATATAGTGTATGGATTCCGATCCATCGACTATTGATGACGTAGTTCATAATGTGTCGACTCCTGCGCAAGGGACCGCGCCTGTGCAGAGTGAACCCGAGATTAGGGGTCAATGAGATAAGGCTCGAGAAGTCTTTCTCCAGATGATGAGTAATTGGTACTCAGACTATGTTCGAGCGAACCCTAATGCTCAACCTCCTCTACCTCCTCTTATACCTCAGTCAATTCCAGTGGCTCCTTAAGGTGTAGATGTAGTGAGGATATCGAAACCCCGGTGGATAAGATTAAGAAACACGGGGCTGGAGAGTTTAGAGCTAAGGTAGATGATGACCCTGAGAGGGCAGAGTTCTGGCTAGAGAACTCAATGAGGGTATTCGATGAACTCTCATGTACACCCGAAGAGAACCTGAAGTGTGCCGTATCTTTGTTATAGGTTCGACATACCATTGGTAGAAGACATTGACGTTAGTGGTCTCGAAGGAGCGGGTGACGTGGGACTTCTTTCTGGAAGAGTTTTGGAAAAAGTATATAAGCCAATGATTCACTGATCGGAAAAGGAAGGGATTCCTTGAGTTGAATCAAGGAAGAATGTCAATAGCAGAATATGAGCGCGAGTTTGTTATGCTTAACAAATGTTGCTGTGGAGGCCTTGAGTAGGAAATCCTTGTGTGCTCTAAGAGTTATGAGCACAAGTTTAGCATTGTCTGATGATGGTGCTATTTTGGCAGAGCTGAGAGCTAAGCCACTATTTGTTCAACAGTTATGTGAGGCTCAGAGAAATGATAGTGAGATGTAAGCTAAGAGAGTTAAGTGCGGATCAGGAAGCGATTTTGATTTTTGAGTGGGCTCGAATGATTATTTGTTGTACCATGACAGAATTTTTGTACCAAGAGATAAATAGTTAATCCGAAAGGTTTTGCTTGAGGCACATAGTGGTTATTTGTTTGTACACCTGGGCAGTACGAAAATGTACAATGACTTGAGAAAGTTTTATTGGTGGCTAGGTATGAAAAGAGACATTTTAGAGTTTGTGGCAAAATGTCTGATTTGTCAACAGGTGAAAGTTGAGCATCAAGTACCTTTGGGATTTCTTCAACTTGTGATGGTACCCGAATGGAAATGGAATCGAGTTTCCATGGATTTTGTGACGGGGTTACCTCTGACTCCGAAAAAGAAAGATGCTGTGTGGGTTGTTGTGAATAGATTGACGAATTTGGCTCATTTTATTCCAATACGTGTTGATTTCTCACTGGATAAGTTAGCCAAATTGTATGTGGCAGAAATAGTGAGATTACTGGTGTGCCTGTGTCTATAATATCGGATAGAGACCCGAGGTTTACTTCGAGGTTCTGGAAGAAGTTGAAAGAAGCCATGGGTACGAGATTAAATTTCAGTACTGCGTTCCATCTGCAAATTTATGGTCAGTCTGAAAGAGTGATTCAAGTTCTTGAAGGTATGTTTCGATGCTGTGTGTTAGAATTCGAAGGTAGTTGGGAGAGATATCTACCTTTGGTTGAGTTTGCCTAAACAATAGTTATCAGTTGAGTATACAGATGGCTCCATATGAGGCCTTGTATGGTCATAAGTGTCCAACTCCTTTGTATTGGACCGAGCTTGGTGATAAGCGAATCCATGGGGTCGATCTAGTGAAAGAAACTGAAGAGAAAGTGAAAGTGATCCGTGATGGTTTGAAAGATGCTTCGGACCAACAGAAGTCGTATGCAGATTTGAAAAGAAAAGAAATTGAGTTTAAGGTGGGTTACAAAGTGTTTTTGAAAGTGTCCCCGTGGAAGAAGATCATGAGATGTGGACGAAAAGGGGAAATTGAGTTCAAGATTCATAGGACCGTATAAGATTACAGACAGAGTTGGGCCAGTAGCTTACATGTTGGCTTTGCTGGTAAAGTTGGAAAAGATACATAATGTGTTCCATGTGTCGATGTTGCAACGGTATTGCTCCGATCCTTCACATGTGATTCCTTCGACAGAATTTAAGATAAGACCGGACATGTCTTATGAGGAGGAGCCGATTAAGATCTTGGCTCGAGAAGTGAAATAGTTGAGGAATAAGAACATAGCCCTAATGAAAGTGTTATGGCAAAAACATGGTGTGGAAGAGGCTACGTGGGAGACGGAAGAAGCTATGAGAGAGCAACATCCAAACCTCTTTACTGGTAAGATTTTCGGGGGAGAAAATCTCTAAAAAGAGAAGAGTTGTAACATCCCGATTTAGGGCCTAGTCAAAATAATGGTGCGAGACCACAAATTCGAGTTATATGTATGAGTTTTTGAGGTTTATGCCATGTTTGCATGTTAGTGTGAAAGTTTCATGAAGCAATTTTGTGAAATTGTGGTTGAATTGTCCAAAAGGACTAAATTGCAAAAGTTGCAAAATATGATATTCTAGAAGTTATTTGTATGAAATAGCTTTAGAATATCAATTAGAGATCCTTAAAGAGCAATTTTCCCAATTTCTAATTTTTTGACAAAATTGGGCATGGATGAGTTAAAATGGAAAGTTTGTCAAAAAGGGCATTTTAGTCATTTGACAATTAAATGATTAAAATGGGAAAAGATGATAGAATTTCATTCATCTTCTTCTCCAAGGCTGCCAAAATTTTCAAGAAGCCATTATTAAGGCTTTTCAACTTTTGAAGGTAGCTAGTAAGTGTATTCTAGCTCCATTTTTGATATTTTTTGTATTTTTGAAGTCCTAGTAGCATGAGTAAGCTATTTTTAGCTATATGTTGAGCTAATATGGATGTTTAAAAATGTACCCATGTATGACATGCATGTATTTTGATGTTTTATGGAAGAATATGAAAGATTGATGTAGTAGAAACATCTTTTGCTAAGTGATTTCCATGAAAAATGCAAGTAGGGACTTGTTTGTAAAAGTCTCAAGTTTGGTCATACACGTGGGATTTAGTGAGAATTGATGATTGCTTTAGTTGGGTAAATGGTTCGGCTAAGCATGAAACACTAGAAAGTTGAATGAAAATCACTTTACGAGCTTTAGGGAAAAGTGTAAATATGAGAAAGATTAGGGGCAAAATAGTAATTTTACTTAAGTATGAGATAAGGGTCTATTTAGTCAATATGTGTATTGAATGAGTTGATTTATCGTTATAGATCAAGAAAGACGAAGCCCAGATCAAGACTGAGGCAAGAGCAATGTGGTGGACGAAATTGCATGTCTCTATACTTTTGAGTGCTGAGGTAAGTTTATGCGTAATCATTGCAATTATACTTATACATTCTTAATGCTAGCTAGTGTGTAGCATGAATGAGAATGAATGAGAACCTATGTGGTTCAAGTGGAATGAATGTGGTAGATATCATGAATGAATGGATGAGTAAGTAGATATGTGGATGTGTAGTGATAATATTTGATGGTAGGCTAAGTGCGATACCACCTTAATACTTAACAACGATGGGCTGTGTGCGATACCATAGTTAAGTATATTATTTAGTGGGCTATGTGCGAAACCATTATGATTTCCTCTTGGTAGGCTATGTGCAATACTACCTTACTATCTGATTGTGGTGAGCTGAGTGCGAAACCACCAAGTAATTTAGCTGTGTGGATGTATTAGTGTGATAAAATGATGTGTTGTACTTTTGAGTAAATGTGGTATTGAGTGTAGGGGTGCATGTCGATGATTATGAGTATGTGGCTCATGATGTGTTGGAAATGTGGGATATTTGATGCACTTCGTTATCCATGCGCTCATGTAATTGCGGCTTGTCAGAATCTCCGTCTGGATCCCATGAGCTATGTCGACGAAGCGCATAAAATAGAATACATGTACAACGTGTGGAGACATGTATTCCCTCCAGTCCCAGATGAATGCAAGTGGTCAGTCTCAGACGCTTGGTATAAGTCACACGGATAGAGAATGCGTCAAGAAACCAAAGGGTCGACCTTACTCGACTAGAATACGCAACAATATGGACATCTGACAAACGGCCAACTAACGGAAGTTATGCGGATGGTGTAGGAACCCAGGCCATACATCTCGCTCGTGTCCAAATCGGAATAGTTGATAGTCTCCTTATCATTTTTGTCTCTTGGTGGCTATGAAAATTCTTTTAATTTCTTGATGAAAATGGTGAACTTTTATAGAAGGATTAAGTTGCAAAACAAAAAAAAAGTTATTCAATTAATCTAAAATATCACCATCATCATTATTCTTCAAAATTATCTTTCTTGCTAAATGATTATTTTTCCCCTTACGATCCTTCAAAATTCATACATTGGATCAACATCCATCTTGATAAAATTACAAATTAACCCCTCATACTTTTTCACTTATTCAATTTAGTCCTAATTCATCCATTTCTTATTAGTTTCTAGATCGGTGTACCCTTAAAATATTTACACCATTGGTCCTTCAAGGTTTTTTTTCATATATACATTTTAACCCGTCAAATTTTGAATATTTACTATTGATCTCTAAAACTTTTCTCACATTTCTAATTTAGTCCTTACTTGAACCAATACAATTAGGATATTAAAAATAACATTTATTTTATAAAAAATAAATTACAATTAAAAATAAAAACAACTTTTATTTTTAAAAATACAAAATTAAATTACAATTGAAATAAAAAAACAACATTTATTTTATTAAATGCAACAAAAATTAATTACAATAAAAATAAAAAAGCAACTTTTATTTTTTAGAAAATATAAAAATTAAATTACAATTGAAATATTAAAACATCATTTATTTTATAAAAATAAAAATAAATTACAATAAAAATTAAAAACAACTTTTATTTTTTAAAAATATTAAAGTTAAATTACAATTGAAATAAAAAACAACATTTATTTTATTAAATGAAAAAAATTAATTACAATAAAAATAAAAACAACTTTTTTTTTTAAAAATATAAAAATTAAATTACAATTGAAATAAAAAAAACAACATTTATTTTATTTTAAATGAAACAAAAAATTAATTACAATAAAAAATAAAACAACTTTTATTTTTTAAAAATATAAAAATTAAATTATAATTGAAATAAAAAACAACATTTATTTTATTAAATGAAACAAAAAAAGTTTAATTACAATAAAAAATAAAAACAACTTTTATTTTTTAAAATATAATAATTAAATTACAATTGAAATATTAAAAGCAACATTTATTTTATAAAAATAAAAATAATAAATTACAATAAAAATAAAAATAAAATTTTATTTTTAAAATATAAAATTAAATTACAATTGAAATATTAAAAACAACATTTATTTTATTAAATGAAACAAAAAATAAATTACAATAAAAATACAAAATTATTTTTAAAAAATATAAATATTAAATTACAATTGAAATATTAAAAACAAAATTTATTTTATTAAATGAAACAATATAAAAAAAGTTTATACAAATATATTAAAAACATCAATGTTGGTGCCGGTCGAAATTAGTGCCACATGGGGGTGGTCGACGATTACGCACTGGATTCCTTCTTGTTGTAGCTTCCGGCGGGGGTTGTGGTTGCTCTGGCGGGGATTCTAGTTCCTCCGACAGGGGGTCTGGTTGTGGGTGTTGGGAGGATGACCCACCTTGATAAAATATTGACTTAGAGGTGTTTGCATCACCCATGGCGGAGGTGTCTGAATCCCATAAGGCGAAGGAGATTGGTAAAAAGAAGAGCTCCCCAACGGTGCCTCGTGTAATCCCTCATGCGACGGTGGCCTACAGATTAGCTAGCCAGTCGGAGTAGTCAGGAACAGACTCGAACCGGGCCATGCATTCCAACCTGGCATTGGACTGGGAAAAGGAAACATATAGGGGTTAGGATACATATAAGGGCTAGGATACGCACCTGACATAACCGGAAAAGGATGTGATGTAGGTGTCATTGACTGAAGTGTTGGGCCGGTGACTATGTGGCCGTTGTTGATGGGCCCGGTGATTGTGTCGACGCTGTTTATGGGTCCGTCCCATCATCCCTTCTCCTTGGATTGAAAGGGCCCCATCTTTCCCTTTGTACACGAAGTTGTCGTCGCCTCTCCTCTTCTAACAATAAATACGGCTTGCCATGGATCATAAACCATGGCATGTATTCCGACACGCACGCTAACTCAGGAACAATGATCGGTTCCCGAGTAGGTATATAATCATACCGATTTTCCCACAATTTGATATACGCTGACCAAAATCTTGGCCAATCTGTATGCAACTACCATAAGTTGACTTTGTCCTCATCATTGAACACCTCAGGTGCCATGGGAATCGGTTTTTGGAATCCAAATTGGCGTAAAACCCGATCTAACTAGTGCATCTCCACAGTGGCATAGTTGACCAATGACATATTCACATGCCAAATGTTCAGATTTTGAAAAAACTCTTTCGGAATTACTACCTGAATTAACGGATCCTCATATGGTGCCCATTCAAACTATATTAACATTGTAACACCCCAAACCCGGTCTATGCGTAAAGACAAGATTTGGTTTGTTTCATAGATCGAACTATCTTAATAATTAAGGTGAATCGGAAATTTCAAAATCATTTTATTAATAAGGTTTAATAAAAACCAAAAAGGGTATTTTAAATTTTATGAATATGAGAAATTATTAGTTGAAAATATCATTAATATTAGATTGTCAAAATCCTTAAAGTAATTTAAAAATTTTTTATTTTAGAGTTCAAATATTTTAAAAATAGATAAAGGAATTTCATATATTTGAAAACCCAAATTATTTTAAGAAAACAAAATAATTATAAGCCCATATTAATAGTCCAAAACATAATTTAAATCCATCCACACATAAAATCCATAAAACATTAATAGAGGCCTTATTACACCAAACCCATAATAGTAAATTATAGAAAGTCTTTAATAAAAGTTCAAAGTTTAATTAACCCTTATTTGTAGTATGGCCTCCACGAAGTCATCCTCGGCCCAAGTCCATGTCAATTTCCATTACCTGAGATGAAAAATTTGAGGAAGTGAGTTACTTAGAACTCAGTGTATAACTCACTTACTTATTCATTGGGCCAGATCATCAAATCATCAACAGGTTTAACAATATAAATAATGAGATGCATGCAATTAATGAAATTTCCCACCCAAACCTAATTTCCATCCGCTACACACCACCCGTACCAACCATTACACCTGTGGGGATCAAGTCAACCCACCCCGCCAACACACCAATCGTAGGCATTTAGCCATTTTATATTTGTGGTAGAGCCACCGAACTAGATTGTGTAAAAGTCACCGAACTAGAGGCATTGAGCCATTAAATATTTGTGGCAGAGCCACCGAACTAGAGGCAATAGCCATTTTGTGGCGAGCCACCGAACTAGATTTTTGGCAGCAGGCCTTTCTTCTCTTCATCATTAATCCCAACCCATGCAACATGTATGCAAAATAATCTATGTTCCTAAGATGATTTTATCAAAAAGGCCCAATTAACATAAGAATCAATATTTCAAGTTTTTATTAAGGCCCAAAATTACAAAATAATATTTAGCCCATTTAGCAACTTAGCATTTTAGGCCCAAATTACGATCTAGCAAAGAGTTTGGCCCATTTAACAATTTGTCAGAGTTTTCGGCCCATTTAACGATCTAACAGAGATTACGGCCCATTTAACGATCTAGCAGAGATTTCGGCCCATTTATCGATCTAACAGAGATTTCGACCCATTTATCGATCTAGCAGAGATTTCGGCCCATTTATCGATCTAGCAGGGATTTGGCCCATTTATCGATCTAGCAGGGATTTCGGCCCATTTTACTAACTAGCATACTTATCGGCCCATTTTTACGATCTAGTACATTTTCGGCCCAATTTTACGATCTAACACATTTTTATTTAATTTTACGAAGACATAAAATTTACATTTTACTAACTAACTCATCGAGGGCAAATTTCGTAATTTTCACCATTGTTAACCGTTTTCATGAAATTCCACCATAATACCATTTTTTATCGTTTTTACGATTTTGCTCAATATTACGGTATGACATCCAATCCCTAGATAAGTGTGAAGTTACACACCTTGATATCGTGAGTACTAAACCTTCCATTTCGTCAACACCGATCATAATACGAACCATTAGGACATTATCTTTTATCAAAAATTTACTATTGATATACGATCTAAATCCTTACCCCTTTGATTTTGAACCACTTCTATCTTTGGTTTCTCCTCGTTCGATGATTCGTTACCCGATGAGAATCCACGAACGTACAAAGGCTCGGGAGTACGAACTACTTCAAATAATTGATTCTCCTCGGTTGATGGTCCGCAACCCGGTGGAAAATCCCGGACTCCAGAAACAGCCCTTCGTTTATATTTAGGGGGAATAGTGGAACCGCCCCTCTTACGAAGACTATGGACTGCCCTTTTCTGCCCTATCTTGAATGTCTCTAAAGACATAAGATTATTAGTTCGACTTATTAGTATCGAAATATGATTAACGTTTATAAGACTTGGGATTTGACTTACCACGGTTTGTCTTGGTTCCACGAGAATCAATCGAAAGATTGTGATCCTACAAACGAATCGATTAATAACTAACTATATTAAATGAATAAGAATCCTTAAAATAAAATCCCCTTACCTTGATTCTTGAAATCGATTGTGGTAAGAGAAAATGAGGAGATTTTGTCACAAGAGCAAATTACATTCGGCCATGGATGAAATTTGAAGAAAATTGTAATGAAGAAGAAAAAAATGAAGAATAAGGAAATAGAATGGTATGGTTTGGTTTCAAGAGAGAAAGAGAGAAAGAAAGAAAAAGAAAGGAGAAAGGAAAGAGAAGAAAAAGATACTTAGTTTGGAAGAAAATGCATTCGGCATAGGAGGAGAAAATGAGAAAATGAAAGGAAGAAAAATATTTGCTTGTCTATGTACTTTCTACCACAAAGAGAAAAAGGATTTGGGAGAGAAAAAGTTTCAAACCGAAATGGTCACAAGAGATTGGCTCAAAGAAGAAGAAAATGAATTGTGTACTCAAATATGTTGGAAATTTTTAGGCTAGAGAGAATATGGGTGGAGGAAAATGCTTTGTTAAGAAAATGACCAAAATGAAAGAGTTTCTTCTAACATTCAAGCTACCATACTCTCAACCAAAACCGCCACCCCTTTTGCCTCATTGTCAGTCCAAATACATGGGTCAAATGGCCATTAAGAAGTTTCCAAAATACCTTCCTACACTTAAACCTTTGTCCCTCCTTTTCCTTAAGTTGATGAAACACAATCCCCATTTCAAGCCCTTATCCTTAGCTTTCCAAATACTTAGTGTTCTTACCAAAATAAAACATCCCAACTCATCCTAGCCTTATCTCTTTTTGACACATGCTCAAGCTAAAGCAAAAAAATAAAAATTCCTAGTTGCATGCTAGGTGATTCGAACTCCTTCCCTCATGGTAATACATATGGCGCCAACTCCACTTTACTACTAGCTCAACTTATGCCATCATTTGGTACTTAATTAATTTAAGTCTTAAGGTCATTTAATTTCTTTACTCTAAAGTACACTTAAATAATAATATTTATTCTATCTTCAAGTAAACCCGAACTAACATTTAGCAACATCATAGTACTCAATTTTTTAGGATGTTACAAACATGATAAAAATATTAGTTAAATACTAAATATAAATACTAAATACTAAATACTAAATACTAAATATGAAATACGAAACGACTATTTTATTACGAAAATATATTTTATTTAATACTTACTTGTGCTTCCAACCGTTGCTCTAATAGAAGCCATATATCTTCAAGCGAGGTAGGTATTCCAACATAACTCACTAAATGGTTCCACATAATTAAATAAATTTTTAGCATACAATTATATTTTAAATCTATGTAATAATTGTAAAATATAATATTAAATTTACATCGTTATGAGTGGGAATGTATATGGGTGGTCCACTCAAGGACGTAAAAATGGAAAATGAAATCGTGCCCATGATTGCAATAGTGATAGGCAACCTTCGATTTTTACTTTATTCAGCCGCATTGCCTCGCACATCTCCCGATACAATTTTTCTAGCACGCAAACCCCCAACTCAATTCACCGGCTGCTCTAAAATCAACGAGTTTCAGCAGCCATCTCAGATGTACAAGGTTTCGTGACAAGTCCGGCATCAGATAGCCTCTAATCATCTCAAGAATGTATGCCCGAGCATACCGTATTCTTTCTATTTCGATAGAATCATTATTCGACTCTAGGAATGTGTCTCATAGCCAGCCCATCTCGATCCGACCTCCGTAAATGTTATCCGAAATAGCACCCAAAAGCTCGAAGCATACATCTCCCCAATCACCAGAAGTTGCAAACCCGGTGACTACGTAACCATCCACCGGCAATCCCAATTGCAAATGCATGTCTTCCAAAGTGATAGTACACTCTCCACATGGAAGATGGAAAGTGTGCGTCTCAGGTCTCCACCTCTCTATCAATGCACTGACTAGCTTCAGGTCCAACTTGCACCCCGGCCTATCGTGGCCACGTGCCAAAAACCCGCTTTCCGCATGTAATTCTCGATCAACGGCGATGGCGGACCAGGCATATTGCGAATATAGCATTGCAACACCCGATCTACAGACTGTTTAAAAAATTATAAAATAAAAATTAATTAAAATTACATAAACCTTAAAAATATTAAATGGTATTGAAAATTTAAAATTATAACTTACCATTGTCATTTGATCGACGGAGATGTGTTTATTGTCGAGACAAATTTAACAAAAAAATATTTCAAAAAACTTGTAAACATGGCTTTTTTGTAAAAATTAAAGGACTATTGTGAAATTTGAAAGGAACTTTAAAGGAATTTGAGAGGAATTTGAGAGGAATTTGAGAGAAAGTTGAGAGAAATTTGAGTAAGAACCTTTGTGTGAAAAAAGAAAAGGTGGGGGGTTTATAGTTTTTTTTTTTTTTACCATTGGAAAGCAGGCAAAATGCGTCCCCGAAGGAGAGTTTTTGCCACATCAGCAAAGCGTGCCCTCAAGGACACGATTTGTGCTGATGTGGTAGAAAACGCTCCCTTGGGGACGCGTTTTCTTGCTGCATCCCCTAAAAACACGCTGACGTGAATGCACTTTCGAGAAAATGGCCCTTTCCGGTAAATAATTAATTAGTAGGTCCTTTTCCGTAAATTTTGAAAAAGATGGGTATTTTCTGGTAAATTACCCTATATATATATATATTAAAACCTAACCTGATATTTATTGATAAAGGGAGACTAAGTAGCTTTTTAAGAATTTTAATGGGCCAATTAAGTTTTGACGAGTATATTTTATTAAATTAAGAAAAAAAATAAGTTCTAAGGTACTTTTTTTTTATCATTTGCATGTAATAGAAGAGAACTATTTTATTCTCTCTTAAGAAAAAGAAATTGATTTTTTTTATAATTCCTCGAATATTTCGATAAAATTATTATAACAATTGTTGTACTATATTTTAAATTGTATTTTATCTCTTTATTAGAAAATGCGATTTAAAATATAATACAATAATTGCTATGATTTTTTATACAAAATTTTGCAATAAAATAAATCAAAAAACTAATCCACGATAATTCATATTAGTAAATGTGCTCAAAATTCATTTACATTGTAATGATGGGAATATTCAAATAAAGAGAAATAATAAAATTATTATTATTAGGAAAATAAAATATCGTTTCTTTTAAAGTTAGACCATTTTTAACCAGCTATAAACTAATTTATACTTCCCTTTTATTGTTCCTTTTTCTATATTTTTGAATTTTATTTTGGTAGAATCCATATTTTGGATTTTATTACTATCATATTAGGAAAATAAAATATCCATATTTTAGGAAATGGTTACATCATTTTTATCCACTTACATCATTTTTATCCAGCCATACACTAATTTATACTTTCCTTTTATTGTTCCTTTTTTCCATAATTTGAATTGATGTCGTATTCAAAAAAAAAAAAAAAAAAGAGGTCAAATTTGAGTTCAAAAGTCTTTCTTCTAATTGGGTTAGGTTTAAAATCAAAAGGTGAGTATTAATTCTAGACTTACATTTGAAATGGAATTTTTTGGCCCATGTTTCAAATTATGGAGCCCATTACAAATTGATATTTTACATAAATTCTAATTAAATTTTGATTTTTTTAGTGCTATTTTATTTTATTTTCACTTACATGTGGTTTGATGCGAACATTGTAATCTTTCATGCGTAATAAAATAAGTTTAAGTAGATCATTGATGGTTAAACATCAAACTATTATCAACTTGTTGAAACACATTTTCCATAGTACCATAGACTAACTAAACACAAATTTGGAAAGTGACAGATAATTTGTATTACACATACCAATGTGAGAATTTAGAGTGCAAGGAGATAACTTAGAGGCCTAATTTCATTAGTTTGGGCCTTCAATTCTTCAATTTTTGTCCCCTATATATATGCATCCCATTCAATAAGATTTTCATTCCATAATATCCCAAAAGTCTAATAGAGCATTCCTTTGTAACCTTGTTACTTGTTTCTTTTGTCCTATCATCTTTTGGCAATGGCAAACACTGGAAAGAAAACTAGGGGAAGACAAATGAGGATGATCGATTGATCACATTCTCGAAATGTCGATTAGGAATCTATAGAAAAATAGGTGAGCTCTCCACTTTATGTGGTAATGAGATTTTTTTATCATTTTTTCACCCACAAGAGAACCTTTTACATTTGGTCACCCCTCCATCGAATCCATTGCTAACCGCTTTTTGAACGGAAACATACCTGTGATTGACGACAGCCATGCTCTTATTGAGGCTCATCATATGTTAAGAATCAGTAAATTAATCTAGCTTTACAATGAGGTGCAAAAGCAAATGGATGCATCCAATGAAACAAAAAAGGTGGTTGCTCAACAAACCACAAGCAAAACTGATTCTAATCGTTGGTGGGAAACTCCCCTTGATCAGCTTAACCCAAGGGACCCCTATGAATGATACTCCCATTTCTCGAAGCTTATTGACTTGTTCCATATCTCTCAGAGTAAGAAGATTGCATTCGCTTCTTTAATGCTTGCTCCAATGGGTCCTGCTGAGGATGTCTTTACTAACTTCCCTCCATGTTAAGGCCATGGTTGCCAACAATTCTAAACAACTTAAATTTCCTTGACTACTCAGGGCTAGCCATATTTTCATTTCGATTATTATACACGTACACCAATAGTATCTATTCATCTATCTACTTTCAGTAAACTGGTGATTCATAAAAGTAGCCTTGCATCATCCCATTTTACTTTATGCTAAGTAAAACATTTAAGTTGAAGTCGCAACATTTGCTTTCAGTTCATATGTGAATACACCTTTTATTTTCAGTTTACCGTTAAAAAAGTTTTCATATTACAAAATCAAGAGAAAATATCGTAAGACGGAAAATATTTATTTCATATAGATATATAATCAATAATTTTAAGGAGCTTTCAATGTATTTAAAAATATAATATTACTATACTTTTCTATGAAACGTTAAGAAAATAAAAGAATTAAATCGAAAATGTTATCCTATTGAGAACATGAATATAGAGATTTGTGTTTTATTTATTATATAAATTACAATAATAAAATGCTTCTATATTATGTGTAATTTAATTAAATCTAAATCTAATCACGTACACTTGCAATGTGTTAATGAAAACATGAATTTCATGTTTACAAATGTGTATAAATACTTTGAATTATCTTAAGTATCCAAAATTTAAATTTAAAATTATCTAAACACTAATATTTTATAAGAAAATTATATTATTTTTTAAACCTAACCCGATATTTATGGATAAAGGAAGAGGTAAGTAGCTTTTTAAGAATTCTAATGAACAAATTAAGCTTTGACGAGTGTATTTTATTAAATTGAGAAAAAATATAATTTCTCTCTCTCAAGAAAAAGAAAATCAATTTTTTATAATTCCTCAAATATTTCAATAAAATTATTATAATAATCGCTCTACTATATTTTAGATTGCATTTTGTCTCTTTACTAGAAAATGCAATTTAAAATATAATACAATGACTGCTATGATATTTTTACAAAAGTTTTACAATAAGGTAATTCAGGAAAACAAATCCACGATAATTCATATTATTACCCAAAAATAAAATATCAGTTTTTAGAAAATCATTTTGTCCACTATAAACTAATTTATACTTCCCTTATTGTTTTTTCTTTCCATATTTTGAATTTTATAACTATCATATTAGGAAAAAAATATCCTTTTTAAGAAAATGATTACACTATTGTTTATCTAGTAATAACCTAATTTAGGTAATTGTACATTATATGACAATAATGTGTTACATTTAACTTTATCGAGTAATAGTACTGATTTTCAGTACTTTTTAACATATTGGTCTTGTTTTCGCACCAACTTAACTGCTATACAAATAATACAATGCAATATGCTCCAGGCCGTGTTCAAAATAGGGAGCATTCTATTTATGACATCATCATCAAATTTAGGTCACACGGCCAAGTCACACGCCCGTGTAGCACACACGGCTGAGACACATGCCTGTGTCTTTGCCCGTGTGTTCAATTCTGGACATTCTGTTTTGCCTAAATTAAGGTGCAAGAGACACAACCAGATTACACGCCCATGCGGCTGACCGTGCATCACACATGGTCTAGACACACGCCCGTGTGTCTACCCGTGTGGACAAATATAGGGCTATTTTCCAAGCCATTTTGCCACCCTCACATGCATACATCTACTCAACAGCACAAGGCACAAAACATATCATACTTATGCAACCAAAACATCCAAAATCATGACCAACACATGTCAAACATTTCACATTCATGTCATAAATCATTCTTCCACCGTTCATCAAGCATACCATGACTATGTCACCAAATCAATTTGTACATATATCAATATACTTAGGCTCACAACAATGTTAAACCAAAAATAAGCCAATCTACACGGCCAAGTATCAAACAGGCCTTTAACAATTACAAACCAATATATTGGCTACAATCATAAAGACACATATAACCAAATGACCAAGTCCCTATACATGCCATAGACTCAAAATACTTGAATTCATCAATACCCGTAGTGATAGCTTGATAGTGTGATAGGATCTCCGGTGATCTCCAATCCGATCTAGCTATAAGACATAGGAAAGGAAGGGGGTAGGCTATATAGCTTAGTAAGTTCATATGTAAACAATAAGCAACTTCAACCATACATATATCATACTATCAACATAATGTAAATACATACGAATGTCATTTAAGTCTCATAAGTATAACTTACTCAATCACATCTTACCAAGTGTTTGTCATGTTCAACAATATGGACACAAATTATTTATAATCCACCATAATCTCGTGGCTATAATTTTTATTCAGTCACAATGTTTGCTTTAACAACTTATAAGCATAATTTAACATTTCTTAGCATTAGTTTAACAATCATAATCTCTCCTTCACATATCCGATGAATCACAATTCACATGAACATAACATGTTATATCTTAACTCATTTTGGCCTGATAGCCAATCACATAATCAACAATAGCATTTATCATTTATTTCATGCATCACAAGTATAGGCCAATAATCACAAGGTTTTCACAAAATCATTCTCGTGGAAATCATGAACTCATAATTTCATGAAGTTAATTGTAACACCCCAAATTAGGGGTTGTTTGTAACTTAGCTATTTTCCCATGTGTGTACTTGAAGGGTTAAATTCTAGGATTTATTTGACATATTTAAGGGTCTAAAATAACTTGAGTTAGGCCTAACCTAGTGTTAAAATATTTTTTAGTACCATAAAGGAGGGAGTGGACGAGATAAGGCTTTAATAAATTTTTGGCGAATTATGGCACAAGGAATAGGCTTGGTGCAATTGGTTGGAGTGCGTCCAAGGGTGTTACAAGGGCACAGGTTCGAGGCACGATAGCTGCAAGTGGCATTTTGTTTGGGCGTTGGAGTTGGCTTGGGAAGCCTTAAAATAATTGGTGAGGAATTGGACAAGAAAGTCGGTAGGTGGAGTGGCTTGGAGTGCCACTAGGAGTCCGGAGGTGGATAGGCGAGAGTTCATTGCTAAGCGCGTTTTGCATTTTAATTTTTGGGGTAAACGGCCGGGAGGTCTTATAAATAAATAAGGGGTTGTATGGCATGAAAAGCGGGTGGAAGAGTTGGCAAGGGTCTTTGGAAGAAAGAAGCAGGCGCTTGGACTCGTTCGAGTCTGGGGTAGCTTACATGTGTGCGTTTATTTTGTTTTAGCGCAAAGCATAAGGAGCCAGTGAAGGATGGCTTATAAAAATGTCATGACGAGTTATGACATGAAAGTCTATTAGGAGAGTTGGCAAAGGCGTTAAGAAGGGGGCTCTCTTTGTTTGTGTCCTTGGTTCGAATCTAAGGGCACCAAATGTTTCTTTTCTTTTATTTTTTTCTTGGCATGGGGAAAGAAGTGGCTGCACTTTGGACTCCCAAATTCAATTTGAAAGAGGTAAGTGGGTGTTTTATTTTATTCAATTTGTTTAAAAAAGATAGAGGATAAGTGATATTATCTTAGGTGATAATTAAGAGTTTAATTATCGCATATGAAGGAGAATTTGGCAAGATAAGGACTCTTTGAAATTTTTTTTTACAAAGAAGAAGAGCAAAAATTCTAGCAACTGTAGCTTTTCTTTTTCCCTTTGCTACTGCCGAAAATTCCCTAGGGAATTCTTCAAATTTTCCAGCTTTCTTCTATTTTATTTGGCCAAAAATCACCTTTGATTTCTCCCACCTATTCTCCTTTTTCTTTCTTCCACCAATGGCCGAATAATCCACCACTTTGTTGCGATTTTCTCTCTTGTTATTAATAAAATTCCAGCATCTTCTCCTACTTTTGTTCTTCTTTTTCACATAAGCCGAACCTTGTTTATTAATTTAACCAACAATAGCCGAATTCCCTTCTCCCTACTTTGAGAAGTCTTGGCCGAATATTAAAGCAAGGGTGTTCTCCTCTTTCTTTTTCTTCAATCGGGTGGTAAGTGGTGGTAAGGATCGATTTTCATAAGATTTAGTTTTCAAGAATTTAAAAGCCAAAGGCTATTAGCTTTATTTATTAACCGATGGTAGTTGGTGAAGCAGATTCGGGAATCGGGTGTTGTGATTAGTATCCAAAAGCGAGAAGGTAAGGATTCGGGTTCCAAAAGATGACCCCTTTAAATTATTTGATTTGGCCGAATATACTAACCCATGTATTTGGCGAATATAGGGACGATAGATCTCTGTGACCGACTCCTCCATTCGGGATTTAGATTATCCGTGGGTGACGGTGTGTACATACACACTTATAGCAATTAATAAGCGTGCTAGATATTGTTGTATGTAAATTTGCTTGATGTAGATACGGATATAGTACCTTAATGGTACAAGCGAGGATTTCGGGTAAGTCTCTTTTAATATGAGATTATTATTATGCTTTTGGGAAGCATGGTTTTATGATACATGTGCTAAATGTATGAGATTTGATCATGATTACTTGACTTTTGTGGGTTAAATGAGCGGAGGGGCGGTGATATTGTGCCGACGGGCACCAGTGTTTTAGTAACACACCGTGACTACGGTCACGGAGGTTTGGTACCTCCGAGGTTTGGTACCTCATCGCATCTTGTCCACGTGGCTTAGCACCACCGTGGGTTGGCCCCACTTTGAGATATGGGATTGACGCCGGTGATTTGGCATCACACGATGGGTTGGCCCCATCAATTGATTGTGTCTATGGACACGGAGGTTTAGCACCTCCGGTGATTTGGCATCACATCTGTGACTATATGTCACGGTGGTTTAGCACCACCAATGGTTTGGTACCACAACGGGTAGATTGAGGCGTTTGGTTGGCTAGGTGGGGTACATTGCTTTGTGCATATTAATTGTTATAATCATGTATGAGATTGGTTTAAACCGGGGAAGGGTTACATACTGAGTCTTGGTGACTCACCTTCTCCATTACTTTTTTTCAGGTGATGCATAGATCGCGGATATGGAGCCGGAGGGACTCGAGGTGGCCATGCAGTGGACTTGAATTAAATGAACTTTAACTTAGTTATTTTATTTTATTATTGGTTTGTTTTTATTTGGGTTGTAATAAGGCCTCCATAAACTTTATTTTGTTATTACTCATATGTCTGGATACTTGTTTAAAGCTACATTATTAAAATTAAATTAAAATCACATGTTTTCCTAAATCAACACGAAAATGTTTTATCGTGTAATGGACACATTCAAAATTGGTATAATAACTTGACTTCAATTAAATTTACGAGTTTAATCTAAGTATGATTTCAAACAAGATAACCAAAAGCGAGAAGTTTTCAACAAAACTTAAATTGGATTTTAAAATGGGTTTCAAGAAGTTTTCCTTTGTAACGACCCATATTCGGTCCTAATGTTTGGGCCGAGTTTAGGCTGTTACAAATTGGTATCAGAGCCCAGTTCAAAGCTCGACTGTGGGGGCCCAAGGCCCAAAAATGTTTTGGTAGGCCTTTTTAAAGTATTTTTGGGTTTTTGAACGGCATGGCCTGAGTCTCCGGCACCGATCCGCCCAGGTAAGTACATCTAAACCTCTTTGTGAATTATTTTCTGTAGAAGGGTAGGAAGCATGGAACATAGAATAGACTTATAGGAATTTGAACCCTAGGATTATATTACTCAAACACAAACAGAGCATAAGACTTAATGAACTCAACCAACCTATGACCAAGTCACTAAGCTAGGGTGTGGTAACCTCATGCGCATGTCTAGAAAGGTTCGGTGGGAGCTTGGTATTTAAGCAGTCGCGTGACTCACCTCCTCTCCACACGAATCCTGCTCAGTGCGTAGCTTTGGTTCACCACGACCAAGAGGGCTCGGTCATAGGCTAAACATAACGATTAAAACCCGAAAGGAACTAACCATGTTTTGAAATAGAAGAAAACAACAAAACCCTAGTTTCTTCAAAATTTCTTTAAAATCACTCTTTCAAACATGAGAACAACCATTTTTACAATGTTTTTCCCCAAAAAGTTGATTTGTGAAAATTACAGAAATGCCCTTAGGGGTGAAATTACTAAAATACCCTTGACTCATAAAATATCAAATCAATGGTTTTGCAAAAAAAAAAGTTTATTATTTTTAGAAATATCCAAAAACTTTACTTTACAAATCACCAATAAAATACTTTGGTTTTGGAAAATTACGGAAATGCCCTCAGCTTGTAAAATTACCAAAACGACCCTGAGTACAAAATTTTTGCAACATCATCGTTTTAAGAAAGGAAAACTCTCAAAAGGGACCCTCAGAGTTTTACAACTGTTAAAATACCCCGGATTTGTTAAAAATTTCAAAATTACCCCGGTTGACAAAATTACCAAAATACCCCTAGTTTCCAAAATGATGCCATAACTTCAAATTTTACAAATTTTCAGAAATGCTCTTCAGTTTTGGAAATTTCAAGTGACCTGCTTTATTAAAATTTGAAATCTCTCAAATTTTACTACCAAAAAAATACCTTATAGGGAAATGACGAAAATACCCACAGGATAGAAAGCAGATGAAATGTCCAGAAGAGTGAATAAGTATGGAAGGTATTAGGGAATGGATGTTCTTCTCTGTGTGAACTAGGATAGAGAACTTAAAACCTTGATTGATTGAAAGAATCCCTATTGAGCTTTCCAAAAAACTTCTTCGCGAATAACCAAGTGGAACAAATTACTAATCCATAAAATTTTTCTAATCAGATTAAAAGCGCGATAGTTAGAATGAGCTCTAGAGGACGTGGCCGACGTGGACGCGGAAGGGGAAGGTTTACCATGTCAGAACCCGTGAGGTCGGGTCAAAAATCGGAGAATGGGGTACCACCGCCACCACCACCCCAATTTTTAGAGTGAGGCGGGATCGACGGGAGGTGAGGCGATGCGCAAGGCGTGTTGCGAGTCCTCGAGATGGTGGTCAGGCGAGTGGAGGTATGGGAGCTCGAAGTCTATACCCAGTGACTTGATCTAATGAGTGAGGTGTTAAAGGGTGTATCGGGAGTGGCACCTAGTGCGTGAGAATCTTGGTTGGAATCAACGGAAAGGATAATGGACGATCTTGACCTGACTAATGAGGAGAAGTTGAAAGGAGCAGTGTCGCTTCTGAAGGATAAAGCATATCAGTGGTGGCTCACTGTCCGAGATGGTGCCACGGCGGATGATCTTACGTGGGATTACTTTAGAGTTACTTTTCAGAAGAAGTATGTGGGCACCAGCTATACTGATGCTCAGAGGAAAGCTTTTCTGGGATTGGTGCAAGGAACTAAGTCACTGTCGGAATATGGGGCGGAATTCTTAAGGTTGAGTAGGTATGCTAGGGGCATCGTGGCTACTGAACATGAGCGTTGCGTCCGCTTTGAGGACGGACTTAGGGATGATCTAAGGTTACTGATTGCTCCACAACAAGAACGTGAGTTCTCAGTCCTAGTAGAAAAGGCTAAGGTAGCCGAAGGGATCAAGGAGTCCGTAAGACAGAATCACGAAAAGAACAAACAGAAGAGAGGCTTTGGATCACCTGGATCGGGCAGTAATATGGAGAAGAGGGCTAAATTTGGGGAATCAGAAAGAGCCACAAAGCCTACTCAGTGGCCACCTCAGTGTGTTAGATGCAGGAAATCCCATTCAGGAGAATGTTTGGCTGGAAGTAAAGGGTGCTTTGAATGTGGGTCATTCGATCACCGTGTAAGGGATTGTCCTCGGAAGTTAGCTAAGAATCAACCGGAGGGTCAAAACCGTGCTCAGGATAGAAACGAAGGACCACCACAAAGGGGTCGAGGTGCAGCTAGAGGTAATAGAAATGGTAGCGGGCGTGGCCGAGGTACTGAAGGTGCAGAGGCGAGGCAACCAAGGTTGGTTTATGCAGTTGGCCGTCGCGAGGAGGAAGATGTGCCAGACTTGACAACGGGTAAGTTTCTTATTTTCGGAATACCCTTATTTGTCTTGGTTATGGTTACGTTAATTCACTCTTAGGTTGCTAGTAAAGTGTATGGAACTTGGATTATGAGCGTAGGGAATGTTTCTAGGAAGTATGATAGTTCTTTAAGATCGAGTCTTGTGAGAGCATAGTGTGATGAGTTAAGGATGCGATTGAGCGATAGTAAGTAATTTCGAGGACGAAATTATTTTAAGGGGTAGAATTGTAACACCCCAAATTAGGGTTGTTTGTAACTTAGCTATTTTCCCATGTGTGTACTTGAAGGGTTAAATTCTAGGATTTATTTGACATATTTAAGGGTCTAAAATAACCCGAGTTAGGCCCGACCTAGTGTTAAAATATTTTTTAGTACCATAAAGGAGGGAGTGGACGAGATAAGGCTTTAATAAATTTTTGGCTTAATTATGGCACAAGGAATAGGCTTGGTGCAATTGGTTGGGTGCGTCTAAGGGTGTTACAAGGGCACGGGTTCGAGGCACGATGGTGCAAGTGGCATTTTGTTTAGGCGTTGGAGTTGGCTTGGGAAGCCTTAAAAATAATTGGTGAGGAATTCGGACAAGAAAGTCGGTAGGTGGAGTGGCTTGGGCGCCACTAGAGTCTGGAGGTGGATAGGCGGAGTTCGATTTGCTAAGGTAGCGTTTTGCATTTTTAATTTTTGGGGTAAACGGCCGGAAGGTCTTATAAATAAATAAGGGGTTGTATGGCATGAAAGGCGAAATTTGGAAGAGTTGGCAAGGTCTTTGGAAGAAAGAATCATGGCGCTTGGACTCGTTCGAGTCTGAGGGTAGCACATGTGTGCGTTTATTTTGTTTTAGCGCCAAAGCATAAGGAGCAGTGAAGGATGGCTTATAAAAATGTCACGACGAGTTATGACATGAAAGTCTATTCGGAGAGTTGGCAAAGGCGTTAAGAAGAAATTCTTCTTTTTTGGTCCTTGGTTCGAATCTAAGGGCACCAAATGTTTCTTTTCCTTTTATTTTTGCTCTTTGGCGTGGGGAAAGAAGTGGTGCACTTTGGACTCCCAAATTCAATTTGAAAGAGGTAAGTGGGTGTTTTATTTTTATTCAATTTGTTTAAAAAAGATAGAGGATAAGTGATATTATCTTAGGTGATAATTAAGAGTTTAATTATCAGATATGAAGGAGAATTTGGCGAGATAAGGACTCTTTGAAATTTGTTTTGTATGACAAGAAGAGCGAAAATTCTAGCAATCGTAGCTTTTCTTTTCCCTTTACTCTGCCGAAAATTCCCTAGGAATTCTTCAAATTTTCCACTTTCTTCTATTTTATTTGGCCAAAAATCACCTTTGATTTCTCCCACCTATTCTCCTTTTTCTTTCTTCCACCAATGGCGAATAATCCACCACTTTGTTGCCGATTTTCCTCTCTTTGTTATTAATAAAATTCCAGCATCTTCTCCTACTTTTTGTTCTTCTTTTCACATAAGCGAACCTTGTTTATTAATTTAACCAACAATAGCGAATTCCCTTCTCCCTACTTTGAGAAGTCTTGGCCGAATATTAAAGCAAGGGTGTTCTCCTCTTTCTTTTTCTTCAATCGGGTGGTAAGTGGTGGTAAGGATCGATTTTCATAAGATTTAGTTTTCAAGAATTTAAAAGCCAAAGGCTATTAGCTTTATTTATTAACCGATGGTAGTTGGTGAAGCAGATTCGAGAATCGGGTGTTGTGATTAGTATCCAAAAGCGAGAAGGTAAGGATTCGGGTTCCAAAAGATGACCCCTTTAAATTATTTGATTTGGCCGAATATACTAACCCATGTATTTGGCGAATATAGGACGATAGATCTAGTGTGACCGACTCCTCCATTCGGGATTTAGATTATCCGTGGGTGTGTGTGTACATACACACTTATAGCAATTAATAATGTGCTAGATATTGTTGTATGTAAATTTGCTTGATGTAGAATACGGATATAGTACCTTAATGGTACAAGCGAGGATTTTGGGTAAGTCTCTTTTAATATGAGATTATTATTATGCTTTTGGGAAGCATGGTTTTATGATACATGTGCTAAATGTATGAGATTTGATCATGATTACTTGACTTTTGTGGGTTAAATGAGCGGAGGGGCGGTGATATTGTGCCGACGGGCACCAGTGTTTTGGTAACACCCGTGACTACGGTCACGGAGGTTTGGTACCTCGGAGGTTTGGTACCTCATCGCATCTTGTCCACGTGGCTTAGCACCACCGTGGGTTGGCCCCACTTTGAGATAAGGGATTGACGCCAGATGATTTGGCATCACACGATGGGTTGGCCCCATCAATTGATTGTGTCTATGGACACGAGGTTTAGCACCTTGGTGATTTGGCATCACATCGTGACTATATGTCACCAGTGGTTTGGCACCACCAATGGTTTGGTACCACAAGCAGGGTAGATTGAGGCGTTTGGTTGGCTAGGTGGGGTACATTGTTTTGTGCATATTAATTGTTATAATCTGTGTATGAGATTGGTTTAAACCGGGGGAAGGGTTACATACTGAGTCTTGATGACTCACCTTCTCCATTACTTTTTTTCGGTGATGCATAGATCGCGGATATGGAGCCGGAGGGACTCGAGGTGGCCATGCAGTGGACTTGAATTAAATGAACTTTAACTTAGTTATTTTATTTTATTATTGGTTTGTTTTTATTTGGGTTGTAATAAGGCCTCCATAAACTTTATTTTTGTTATTACTCATATATGGGATACTTGTTTAAAGCTACATTATTAAAATTAAATTAAAATCACATGTTTTCCTAAATCAACACGAAAATGTTTTATCGTGTCATTGGACACATTCAAAATTGGTATAATAACTTGACTTCAATTAAATTTCTGAGTTTAATCTAAGTATGATTTCACAAGATAACCAAAAAAGAGAAGTTTTCAACAAAACTTAAATTGGATTTTAAAATGGGTTTTAAGAAGTTTTCCTCCGTAACGACCCATATTCGGTCCTAATGTTTGGGCCGGGTTTGGGCTGTTACATTAATGCTTATAAACTTTATGTACACACCTGTACCAAGTCGTAACACTTACATGCTCTTTCTCTTCTTTGACATACTTGTTAAATTTCCCGTTGAACAACTTGGAATACTAAAAGATACTCGGGAATGCCATACACACGGTACCATACCAATGCCATATCCCAGATATGGTCTTACATGGGATCTCATATTGATGCAAATAGCCTAGCTATAGTCTTACACGAAATCTCATATCGATGTCATATCCTAGGTATGGTCTTACACGAAATATCATAACGATGCCATATCCTAGACATCGTCTTACACGTAATCTCAATAACCATAATGTCATGACATTTATATCCTATCTATCCTAAGGTTCAACCTGGATATTTTTCACTTGTCGAAACTTTGTCGAATTACATTCAAAGAGTAAATCACAATTCATACAATATTAAAACAATTAAAGCATAAATAGTGATGCATTATTTACATACGAACTTACCTCGAGTGCGACAACTACAAAAAGGACCTATTTGTCTAATATTTGTTTTTCCCCCGATCTAGACTCGAACTTCATTTTTCTTGATCTATAATATCAAATTTAGCTCACTTATTAGTCACATTATTCAATGTAACCCAAAAATCACATTATGGAAAAATTATATTTTTGCCCCTAAAGTTTGACATATTTACATTTTTCCCCTAGGATCAAAAAATGAAATTTATTCAATTTCTTTATCATACAAGCCTAGCTGAACCATTTTCATAACTATAACAGCCCACAACTTCCATTAAAACACATTTTTACTACATATTTTATAACTTTTTCAAATTAGTCCTTTTCGACATTTTCACCGAAAATCACTTAGTAAAAGTCGTTCCTCTAACCATAAACATGCAAATTCTAACATTAAAAATCCAAATACACACATTCATCATGGGTCAAAACCCTAGACTTTAACCATATCTCAAATTAATGGTAGAAATAGATAGATCGAGTGATAACGACTTAAAAAATGTAAAGAGCATTAAAAATGGGGCTAAAATGGACTTACTATGGAGCTTGAAAGGTGGCCAAACCCTAGCCATGGCTTTTGCTTGTAAAATTCAGCCAAGGAGGAAGAAGATGAACAAATTTGGCTTGATTTTTTCTAATTCATTTTAATTAGTAAATGATCAAAATGCCCCTAACTTAAAAACATTCCATTTCACCTAATTCATGTCCATTTTTCCAAAAAATTAACCAATGGTCTAATGACCATTTAAGGACCTCCAATTTAAAATTTCATAGCAATTAGACACCTCTAGCTTCTAGAACTCATGTTTTACACTTTTTACGATTTAGTACTTTTGACTAAATTGAGTGCCCAAACGTCGAAATTTTCGAACAAAATTTTCACGAAATCATTTTGTGAAACTGTAGACCATAGAAATATAATAAAAATAAATTTTCCTTACGTCAAATTTGTGGCCCCGAAACCACTGTTCCAACTAGACCCAAAATCAAGATGTTACAACTCTCCCCCCTTTAGGAATTTTCATCCCCGAAAATCTTACCAAAAGAAGTTGTTTCTGACTCTCATGAAACAATTTCACTAAATTCTTAGAATTACAAATCGATTTAACCTCGTACATCTCTTTCCAATAATCTTTTGAACTTTAGCACATAGTACTGGAGCATATCGTCAAAGATCTAAATTACTCTCTCAGGAACACATATACTTAGTTGATCTATCAAATAAGAACTCAGTACATACTAAAACAATCATGCGGATTTTGTCAAATGACCAACATTCAAACAACATCATCCATTTCGGGGATAGTGGTAGTCCCGATATGAAACCTATAGTGACTCTATGTCATAGAACACTAGTATTATCATGGACTGCAATAGTCCTGAATGCACTTGATGTTTGGCTGACTTGATAACAAATAGAAATCTAAATATAAATTCAAAAATATCATGGCACATACTCAATCACCAGAACATCTACTTCATATAGCTGCACATTTTATTACTTTTGGATGAACAGACGTGCTACTACTGAGCCTCATACAAAATCTTTTACATAAGCTTTGATTTATTTGTTTGCAATTTCTATCTCAGAATAATAATGTCAGTCATCAGGTCAGACCTAAAATTCAGAATCAAAGATTTGACTCATACTGTACTCATTTAGTTTACCATTCACTAACACATTTCTAAGCTTCTCAAACGCACAAGGAAAGCATTGATTTAGCTTTTAACTTATCTAGAATCAGACCATCATCAATAAGATTAGACATGTAACCAGTACTCACAAAATAAATAAAGAATTTTCAATTTAGGCATCTGTAATTATACTTGCTTCCCAAAGGTTAATCGATAACTATTTACAGTCCTTTAACATCTCAAAACCTTCACGCTGTCTTAAATTCAGATCTTTTGGTGACATTAGATACTTAGCCCTTTGGACCAAGAAATACGTGACATTTCCCGTCGAACTGTAACATCCTAAATTAGGGGTTGTTTGTAATTTAATTATTTTCCCATGTATGTGCTTGAAGAAATGAATATTATGATTGCTAAGCATGTTCTAGGGTCTAGAAATAACCCCGAGCTAGGCCTGACTTAGGACTAAAAATTTCTTTTTAAGTGTTTAAAAGAAGGGAGCTAGGTGAGATAGGGGTTAAGAGAAGTTTTGGGAGAAACATGACACAAGGAATAGCTTGGCAAAGTGGCTTTCATGCGCCACTTAAGTGCTACAAAGGTGGCGCCAAAGGAGCTTCAAGGGAGGAGGTTCGAGTCGTGGGAGTTACAAGGGGAGGCGTTTTGTTTTGGGCTTTTGGCATTAAAGGAAAGGGGCGGTATGAAGGCTTTAAAATTAAATAGAGAGGTTTAAGAGCATGAAAGTCAAGGTGGTAGAGTGGTATGGGCGTTGTAAGGGGTCATGCGGTGAGGTCCTGGTTCGAACCAAAGAAGTCATAGATTTGGCATTTTATTTTTGGAAGCCCGTGAATGGGAGAGTGGGTAATGGCTTGATTTTGGACTCTTAAAGTGGTAAGGATAAGCATTATTTTTCCTTTTAATTTTCAGCTGGAAGAGTTGTGATGTTGTTATACTTTATTTTATTTTAATTTTATTTGTTTAAAGAGGAGATTAAGGGATAAATGGAAGATAAATGTTGTTTTCTTGGGTGATAATTAAAGGTTGGAAATTATCACCAATAGGAGGGGTGATGGCCGGATTTGGGACACCTTAGGGGCCATTCACTTTTGGTTTTATCACCTAAAGAGAGGAGCTAAAATTCATAAAAAAATTCTTTTCTTTCTCTCCAAACTGCTGCTGGCCGAAATCTCCCTAGGCACATTGCCAAATTTTTCAAATCTCTTTTCTTCTCTTGCTTCTTCTTAGCCGAACCTACCCCTTCTTCTTGTCAAAATTCTAGCCCTTCCATCTTGTGTTGGCCGAATCTCTAAAGGGGGCTGTCAACTTTTCTCTTGTAGTTCTCTAAGCGGCATAGTGGTAAGTATTCTTCCTTAAGGTATCAGTTTGTTTCTTCTCTTTTGGGATGGCCGAATGATCATAGGATCATAAGATCGTATTTCTTTATTGTAGCTAACAGCAAGGTGCATTGACGGAGCCTATCGGGAGTTGATTCTTCAAAGGTGAGGCACCTACACTATTCGGCCATAGGCCACTTTCCATAGATTTATTTATAGCCGATTCTAACAAGAGTTTTGGTAGGGATCTCGACAAGTCAAGTGATAATTTCGGGATTTCGAATTATTTTGGTAAGTGATGGTAAGATTCGGCCTAGGGCCATATTTCGGTTAATGAGCACGATTAATCCTTCGGGATCTCTAGTTTAGCCGATTGGCTAATAGATCTAAAAATTTATGTGGTGGCCGATTGTAGGGGAAACAACGTCTCGGGATTTCGCTAGTATATTCGGGATTTGCTAGTAAACAGGTGTGTAAAACTCTTTACACACTTTATTAATTAACATTGCCATATTGTTGCCTTTAATCTTTTGGTAGTGATTTGCTTGTGGGCATAAGATTGATTCCAGGTAAGTCCCCTATTTTGTGATCTATAATGTATGTTGAGTATGCCATCACATGCTGTTAAATGCTATGCTTTACATAAATGCATGATATATGATAATTGATATGTAAGCATGATGATGGTGGGATTGATGAGAGGAGGGGGATGATTTTTATGGACTGTCACCAGTGGTTTTGACCACAAGATGGGTTGGCCCCATCAGATTAATTGTGACTTCAGTCACTAGTGGTTTTGACCACATCTTGATAAATTGTGACTAAGTCCCAGTGGTTTGGTATCACCAGTGGTTTTGACCACATTATGATAATTGTGACCTATGGTCATCAGTGGTTTTGACCACACGATGGGTTGGCCCCATCATTTGATTTGCGACTCTAGTCACCAGTGGTTTTGACCACCAGTGGTTTTGACCACACGGGGTAGTAAAGGAGTACGGATGGTTAGTGGGGTTGCATATTTGCATGTTTGTTAATATTTTGTGTATGAGTTACATTTCCGGGTGGGGGATTTACACACTGAGTCTTGGTGACTCACCCCTTCCCATACTGTTTTGCAGATGAGTAGATCGCGGAGATGGAGCCGGAGAGGACTCGAGGCGGCCATGCTTATTCGATGGATTTGAATTTAATTTATTATCGTTAAGTTTATTTATTTTCTTTTCTAAGTTTTTAATTTGGGTTGTAATAAGGCCGCTAATTTTTATTTGGATGTTTACATAGTTAATTTACTTTACTTATGCTATACTACAAACGAATTTACAAATGTTATGTAAACCGGTTAAAAGCAACATTTTCCAACTAAGTAACTTTTACGAGTTTTCAAAGATGTTACCATCGGGTAACAAAATACACCAAGTCAACTATAACTTTGACGATTTTAAAATTTTACATAATCAAATGTTTTCAAAGGGTTTATCAACACAACCATGTTTATGAAAATAATCCCAACTGAGTTTTATCAAACCCCGTTTTAATACCTTAGCCACATTTTAATAAGTTTTCACTAGACACTCAAAATGATTCAAATTATTTTACTCCGTGACATACCAGATCCGGTCAGGACTCATGGGCCGGGTTTAGGGTGTTACACGAACACACGAAGTCATCAAATTCACAACACAACATAGAAGTGGTCATTTCTAAATCACCAGTCAAACAGTTCTCTTTTAATGTGACTTTAACCGTCTGAAAATACAAACTATCTGAAAAAACAAACTATCACTTTACATTCTTGTATTAAAACATATTCCAATATGTTCAATAGACATCACTGAAAAATCACAAATTCTTTTCTCAATTCAGAATTAACTCAGAACCAGTGCTTCAGTTATTAATACCTTCAACTGTTTTCAACTTTACTAACATGCAAAAGACCATTCAAACTTTCACAAATGTGATAACGTTATCAATCAACACATCTTTAACTCATAATAACATCATTCGGTTAAAGTAATCCAATAAGTATATCTCTATACCATACTTTCTAAAATATAGATTTTTCATTCCGTCTGTCTGTCTTCATACTCGTGAATGCACAAAATTTATTCTCTTAGCTGAGGACATGCTTAAATACATATAACTCAAATCACATCTCAACAAATTAGTTCACTCTAATAAAAACAACTGAGTTGATTTCAACTATCGAATAATAACATATCAAAATACTCTTTTCTTCATGCTAAGAAAATAGCTCAAACACACAATCTTTCAAAATTCTCTTAACATGCTAATAAGAGATCTTTTCAACCGTATTAGCTCGAGGAAACAAAATATCTTGATTGAACTCATTTATCTTAATCAAACTTACCTGAGAAAAGAAAACCATCGTACACTTTGAGCTTGAGCTTCCACTATCTATACCTTTGCCGATGCCAATTCCTTTCACAAAATTGTAGAAATCCAGATACCTGAATCACCCCGTTCTTAGGAGCAAACTAGATTTATAATCATAGCAGACATAGTTATCACAAGCCAAAGAACACACTTTAAAGACGAGCCATGATTGACAATTTATGAAATAATAATGATAAGAAAATCAAGATAAAGAAATTGAAGATGTGATACCATATTGGAAGTCTAAGAATATAACTCATATGAAAATAATGAAGATCTTGATGATTACCTAGAGAAAACCAGAAGAAAAACAATGCTTACCAGCTCTGGAATTCCGTCGTAACATAGTTAATACACTTTCCAAATATTTATAAATAAGAAGAACAATATCCAGTAGAAATAGAAGAATAACCTCAAATAAATTTTTAGCATCGTCTTTACTCTAACATATTAAAATAGAATCTCGAAGAGATAAAGTGATGCCAATCATAAAATAAACAGACCATTAATGCTTTCATCTAACATTAGAGTTAGCTAACATTCTCACTCGATAAGTATTTCATCAGAAAACGGACAATCACATAAACCTTTGAGGATGAATGAATATATATATAGACTACTCAGAAGAGATCATTGTAATCTATTTAACCATAATTGTTATACTCTGACATCTTTACAATTCAAACATCATTTCTCTGTCTAATTCTATTATCATGAACCCCGTATTATTCCACTCACTAACGAAAACCAATTCGGGAGAAATTTCAGTAAACATATCTTTAGACTTCATACCTAATTGAGTCGATTAGCCGAGACTAACTTCTTCTTTATCTGTGACATAGCATAATTTGTATAATCTTTAAAACATTCTGATATTCTTCCAAAACTGTTTTCACTTTCCAAACCATTCTCATTTTTGTATGCATTACTAATTATTTCACCACTGAACTCTTTAGTTTCACACTTATGAACTTATTCAACATGATTCTCGTGAATTTTCGTTATAAAGCAACACTGGTAAGGGTGTGAGGTCGTAAAGCCTCTAACTTGACTCTCATAAATACACGCATATGACTTTGTATTCATCATTAATGTAATATCATCATAATCACATAATTCACTTTAAGCAAATTAATATACTTATTTATTATACAAATATTTTCTGTCATCCACAATTTCAAATGATGAATATACTGAATTAAATTCCAACACTTAACTTCAGTATCACTTACCAACACTTGTCAAATTAGAGAATGTCTTACGGTTTGAGTACGTCATTTACTTGACTCTATAGTCCAACTATGGTCTTACACATATTTTGCCATGGCCCTGCCAGGGTCTTACATGCATCACAATGTCATAGCCTAGCTATGGTCTTACATGTCATTACGATGTCATAGTCCAACTATGGTCTTACACGTTATTACGATGCCATAGTCCAACTATGGTCTTACACGTACACACATGTACTGCCATGTTCCAACCATGGTCTTATCTGCCAATTCATCATTGAACTATCATACTCATTTCCTGCGTTCTACTAATTTTGATCTTTCAATTCAATTTTCATACGATTATAATATTCATGGTTCAATAACAAAGACATAAAACAAAGCATTATATTATCTCTAATTTAACAATTAAACATAAGATTCAATCGTATGAACATACTAATTACACGTATTCAAGCAAGTGTACAGAAACACACATTCCATCAATTTGTGTAAGTGCACTTATCATATTCACTTAATCAAATATACCTAAAATCATATGAATGCCAAACAAACATGGATGAGCTTATCATCATATAAACTTTCATTTCATTCCAAGTTTCCACATTTCTCAACTTTCATGTAAACATTGATGATTATCTCATTTCATACATTATCACATAAATATCATGAACTTCTATTCATACCTTTCTAAGTTCCGTCTCATCATAAACACATTTCAAATATCTCAATATCTCTTTTAGCACTATTGAAAATAGCTCGGTTGGAAAGCATCTTTGTCTCAGCAAGACAGTTCTTATCAGAGTCGAGAGATATCACACTGTCATAGGTGGTAATATAGCATGTATAGCTAGACTCACGTACACTATGTTAGTGCAAGAATCAACTAAACCATAGCTCTGATACCACTAAATGTAACACCCCTTACCGTATTCGACGCTGGAATGGGGTATGAGGCATTACCGTACGTAAACTTAAACAAAAATTCAAAATCGAGACATGAATTTCCACCCAAATTTAAAACTTTCCATATACATTCATATCGTCAACATTAGGAGTGGTTCGGGACTAAACCGAGGACTTTAGAAACTTTTAGGGAATTTAGAAAATTATTCATGCAAAAGGGGTCATATGTCCGTATGGGCTCGAGACACGCCCGTGTGACCCTAGGACATGCCCTTGCTTCAGGCCGTGTTCAAAATAGGGGTCGGATTACATGCCCATGGGGCTGACCGTGTGGACAAAAATAGGACTACTTTCCAAGCCATTTTTCCACCCTCACATGCATACATCTACTCAACATCACATGGCATAAAACATACTTATGCAACCAAAACATCCAAAATCATGACCAACACATGTCAAACATTTCACATTCATGTCATAAATCATTCTACCACTATTCATCAAGCATACCATGACTATGTCGCCAAATCCATTTACACATATATCAATATACTTAGGGTCACAACCATGTTAGCTCAAAAATAAACCAATCTACATAGCCAAGTATCAAACAGGCCTTTGACAATTACAAACCAATATATTGGCTACAATCATAAAGACACATATAACCAAATGACCAAGTCCTTATACATGCCATAGACTCAAAATACTTGAATTCATCAATACCCATAGTGATAGCTTGATAGTGTGATAGGATCTCTGGCGATCTCCAATCTGAGCTAGCTTAATAACCCTATAAAACATGGGAAAGGAAGGGGGTAAGCTATATAGCTTAGTAAGTTCATATGTAAACAATAAGCAACTTCAACCATACATATATCATACTATCAACATAAAGTAAATCTATACGAATGTCATTTAAGTCTCATAAGTATAACTTACTCAATCACATCTTACCAAGTGTTTGTCATGTTCAACAATATGGACACAAATTATTATAATCCACCATAATCTCATGGCTATAATTTTTATTCAGTCACAATGTTTGCTTTAACAACTTATAAGCATTGTTGAAACCATTTTTTAAACGGGGTTTTGGAAAAAAATGGGGATCGGCTTTGAAAAATATGGAAATGGAGTCGCCACCGATCTTTTATTCGACGTGTGATCGGATCACCTTAAGATAGATTATTTTAATAAAACATTTTGATTTATTAAAACAATAATTTTGGTCTATGAAATCCAAAAAATAGGCTCGGGAGTCGATTACGCACGAGGAAGGGTTAGCACCCTCGATACACCCAAAATTGGTACCTAATTGATTAATTAATGTCCTGATGTCAAAAATTTGAAAAGACTCTAGATTACGATCCATTTACTTAATACATATTTGGACAGAATCCTATTGGATGCCAAAGCTTCTTATTCTGAAGAAATAAAATGCCGTACTCAGTAAGTTAGGGCACCACATCTTATATTCTTGAAATTAGGTTTATCCTTCGACATTCAATACTCGTACATTTAAAATTAAGACGGATATTCCATTATTTGGGTCAAATGAAAAATCGAGACTCAGTAAGTTAGGGCACTATTTCCCAAAATTTTGAATACGGAATATTGCCTTTGTTCTTTTGAAATTCTTATCTCGAGATGGCAAAACATCACACCTAGTGAGTTAGGGCGCAAATATCTCAAATCCCCGTGAATAAGTTTTATTATTTAAAATATTGTGCATTTGGATTTAAGAGAAAAAAGGGAACTCGGTTGATAGGTTTTAAACGAAGAGAATCGGAACTCAGTAAGTTAGAGCACGATTTTCTCGAAACCCCTAAACACAAGCATTGCTTTGATCTGAAACCGAAATGACATTAAAACACTACATTTCATAGGATACAATGGGATACTAATACACGAAGTAGAGTAATTATTTACAAATGAAATACAATGCTATTAGATCTCAAAAAACAAATAAATATAAAACGAGAATTAAAACACACATAATGGCAATAATTATCAAACGTTGGATCAAAATAATAAGAATAATAAAATACATACATCAATATTACAAAATCAATGGAATAATTTTAATACTAATTATGCAATTCTTTAAAACAAGAAACATAAGAATATTTGAAGTTAAACATTTATATAATAAATAAAAGATATACAAATGATATGTAAAAGCAATTGAAATAAATAAATACATAATTTTAAAATAAGATCTTTAAATGAGCAATTATATTTATATAAAATAAAATATATACATAGATGGATTTAAAAGAAAATGTATGCAACAAAAAATAGTTTAAATAATAAATTAATTTAATACAAAAGAGTACAAGAATTTAAATAAAGACTAAAAAATTTAATTGAAAGAGAAATGAAATTCAAAGGCTGTTTTATAAAGAATTTGTAAAATTCTGGACTAAATTAAAGAATTCGAATAATCAAGGGTTAAAATAGCAAATATTTCGTAGCTCAAAACGCAGCACTTGGGTCGGACTAAATTGAAATAATGCATAAATTGTATAGCTCAATTAAAAAGAACAATGAAATGCATAACAGGTTTAATAAAAAACAATGCGACAAAGGAGGACTAGGTGCGCAAATAATCCTTTTAGAAGAAACACGCGGGTCCTCCGGGTTCCGAATCGGGTCAGGTCAAGGCGCTTACACGATGTCGTTTCAAGGCTATCAGGCTGAACCTGAAATGCCTTTGTTTCGTTAATGGTTAATCACCCTATAAAAGCCAACTTAAGCCCTCTGTTAACCCCCTTTTCCCTTTTTTTTAAAACCCTAGCCCCCTTAACTTCAAACAGAAAAAAACCTAAGGAGCCCCTAATCCCCTCTTTTGCTCTCTCCTTCAGCCGCATCTAAAGACATCCAACCACCAAAGCGCCCTGGAAATTGGCGATTAGTGGCAGATTATGAGCGCCTATGAAATCCATTTTAAATCGACCCCGAATGTTTCATAGTCTCCAACTCAACGGTCGCCTTTGCTTCGATTTTGACGAAGAAGGCGGTCCGTCGATTCATTTACAAAGGTAAAAACCTTTCCTTTCTGTTTAGATCTTCACACGAACAGACAAACAACACCAAAAACAGTTCGAAAAGCAACAAGGGCGAAAAAAGGTATAGAAAGCCAAAAATCACCTCGTATTTTTTATTTCTTTTTGTATTTCTGTGTTTGGTATGAGTAATACAATGTGTGTTCGTAAAAAAATCCCCCTTTTACAATCATCTTTCTTTGGTTTTATAGCCGATTTAGAAAGATAAAAAATGAAGAAAAAGAAAATTACAAAGATTATTTCATTTCTGTTATCCTCGCTGGATATTTGCTGTGGTGTGTTTTGTTGTGTTGTGCAGGTGTAAGGGCCGTGTGCTTGCTGGCAGAGGTACAGAGGCTCGATTGTGCAAGGCATGCGTGTGGGTGGAGCGTGTGGCACGAGCGGGATACAAACAGTCACGTGCATGAAGGCACGCGGTAGTCCAAGAGTCGTGTGTATGGGGGCGGCTGAAGCGTCGTGCGTAGAGGCACTCATGAGGGAGTCCAGGCGCTGGGTTGCGGCGCTGGATTCTAGAAATTTCTACTAGGGTTTTCTGAAGGTTTAGACTTTTGGGCCGATTGGGCCAGTTCTGATATTGGGTTATTGGGCCTCGATATTTTTGGTAGTATTTGGGTAGTAAACTTGGGTTTAATGTATTAGGCTATGGACTGATTGGGCCGTAATGAACTTTTAATGGACTGTTTAATTTTTTATTTCTGTTTTGTTTTCATTTGGTTTTTTTTTTGGTTGATGAATTGGCTCGGGCAGATTTGGGCTCCTACAAGCATAATTTAACATTTCTTAGCATTAGTTTAACAATCATAATCTCTCCTTCACACATCCGATGAATCATAATTCACATGAATATAACATGTTACATCTTAACTCATTTTGGCCCGATAGCCAAATCACATAATCAACAATAGCATTTATCATGTATTTCATGCATCACAAGTGTAGGCCAATAATCACAAGGCTTTCACAAAATTATTCTCGTGGAAATCATGAACTCATAATTTCATGAACTTAATGCTTATAAACTTTACATACATACCTGTACCAATTCGTAACACTTACATGCTCTTTCTCTTGTTTGAAATACTCATTAAATTTCCTATCGATCCACTTGGAATACTAAAGGATACTCGAGAAAGTCATACACACGGTACCATACCAATGCCATATCCCAGATATGGTCTTACATGGGATCTCATATTGATGCCAATAGCCCAGCTATAGTCTTACACAAAATCTCATATCGATGCCATATCCCAGATATGGTCTTACATGAAATCTCATAATGATGCCATATCCTAGACATCGTCTTACACGTAATCTCAATAACCCTAATGTCATGACATTTGTATCCTATCTATCCTAAGGTTCAACCGGGATATTTTTCACTTGTCGAAATTTTGTTGAATTACATTCAAAGAGTAAATCATAATTCATACAATATTAAAACAATTAAAGCATAAATAGTGATGCATTATTTAAATACGAACTTACCTCGAGTGCGATAACTGCGAAAAAGACCTATTTGTCCAATATTTATTTTTCCCCCAATCTAGACTCGAACTTCATTTTTCTTGATCTATAGTATCAAATTTAGCTCACTTATTTGTCACATTATTCAATGTGGCACAAAAATCACATTATGGAAAAATTACGTTTTTGCCCCTAAAGTTTGACATATTTATGTTTTTCCCCTAGGCTCAGAAAATGAAATTTATTCAATTTCTTTAACATACAAGCCTAGCCGAACCATTTTCATAACTATAACAGCCACAATTTCAATTAAAACACATTTTTACTACATATTTTATAACTTTTACAAATTAGTCCTTTTTGACATTTTCACTAAAAATCACATAGTAAAAGTCATTCCTCTAACCATAAACATCCATATTCTACCATTAAACATCCAAATACACACATATTCATCATGGGTCAAAATCCTAGACTTTAACTATATCTCAAATTAATGGTAAAACTAGATAGATCAAGTGATAACGACTTCAAAAATGAAAAGAGCATTAAAAACGGGGCTAAAACGGACTTACTATGGAGCTTGAAAGGTGGCCAAACCCTAGCCATGGTTTCCTCTTGTAAAATTCATCCAAGGAGGAAGATGATGGACAAATTTGGCTTGATTTTTGCTTTTTAATTCATTTTAATAACTAAATGACCAAAATGCCCCTAACTTAAAAACATTCCATTTCACCTAATTCATGTCCATTTTGTCCAAAAAATTAAAAAAAGGTCTAATTACCATTTAAGGACCTCGAATTTAAAATTTCATAGCAATTAGACACCTCTAGCTTCTAAAACTCAAGCTTTGCACTTTTTATGATTTAGTACTTTTGACTAAATTGAGTGCCCAAACGTTGAAATTTTCGAACGAAATTTTCACAAAATCATTTCGTGAAATTGTAGACCATATAAATATAATAAAAATAAATTTTCCTTACATCGAATTTGTGGCCTCAAAACCACTGTTCCGACTAGACCCAAAATTGGGCTATTACATAAATTCACAATTTATAACTACTACGATCAAGAAACACATTTACTTACCTAATCTAAGATTAAGCTTAGTTACTAACACGATCATCGACCATTACCATCAAATTGCTACCAATTTTTTGAAACACATTCTCCATAGTACTATAGACTAACTAAACACATTTTTGGAAAGTGGCAAATAATTTGTATTACACATACCAATGTGAGAATTTAGAGTGAAAGGAGATAAATTAGAGGCCTAATTTCGTTAGTTTGGGCCTTCAGTTCTTGAGTTTTCTATCCCCTATATATATGCATCTCATTCAATAAGATTTTCATTCCATAATATCTCAAAAGTCTAATAGAGCATTCCTTTGTAACTTTTACTTGTTTTTTTTTTTTGTCCACCCATATTTTGGCAATGGCAAACACTAGGAAGAAAACCAGGGGAAGACAAAAGATTGATATTAAAATGATTGAAAATGATGATGATAGGTTGATCACATTCTCGAAACATCAATCGAGAATCTATAAAAAAATAGGTGAGCTCTCCACTTTATGTGGTAATGAGTTTTTTTTTATCATTTTTTCTCCCGCAGGAAAGCCTTTTACATTTGGTCACCACTCCATCGAATCCATTGCTAACTGCTTTTTGAATGGAAACATACCTGTGATTGACGACACTCATGCTCTTATTGATGCTCAATGTATGGTAAAAATCAATAAGATAATCAAACTTTACAATGAGGTGCAGAGAAAAATGGATGCATCGAATGAGGCACAAAAGGTCTTGCTCAACAGATGACAAGTGGGACATATTCTAATCATTGGTGGGAGACTCCACTTGATCAACTTAACCCAAGGGAGCTCTACGAACGATACTCCCATTTCTCGGAGCTTCTCGATCTGTTCCATATCTCTCAGAGAAAGAAGATTGCAACCGCTTCTTCTATGCTTGCTCCAACAGGTCCTACTGAGGATGCCCCTACTCCTAGTTACGGCCATGGTCACCAACAGTTCTAAACAAGTTAAACTTTCCTTGACTACTCAAAGGCTAGCTATATTTCCTTTTCGGTTCTTGTACATGTACACTAGTAGTATCAATTCATATATTTACTTTCAATAAATTGGTGATTAATTAAAGTACTTTGAACCTAACCCGATAGGAATATACACTAATATTTACTTTCAACAAATTGGTTATTAATAAATTGGTGATTAATAAATAAGAGAATTTACACTTGCAATGTGTTAACGAAAACATGAATTTCATGTTTACAAATATGTACAAGTACTTTGAATTGTCATAAGTATCCAAAATTAAATTTAAAATTATCTAAACAAGATATATTTTATAAGAAAATTATATTATTTTTAAACCTAACCCAATATTTATGGATAAAGGGAGACGAAGCGACTTTTTTAAGAATTTCTATGGACCAATTAAGTTTTGACGAGTGTATTTTATGAAATAAAATTGAGTTGTAATGTTCCTTTTGTTTTTTTTTTCATTTGCATGTAATAAATTCTTTCTCAAGAAAAAGAAAACCAATTTTCTTTATAATTCCTCAAATATTTCAATAAAATTATTGTACTACCGTTGTATTTTATTCTAAATTGCATTTTTATCTCTTTATTAGAAAATACAATTTAAAAGGTGATATAGTGACTACTATTATATTTTTTACACAAAGTTTTGTAATAAAGTAAATCAAGAAAATCAATCCACCATAATTCATATTAGTGCCCAAAACATTACCTTGAAAATGTGCTCAAAATTGATTTACATTGTAATGATAAAATATCCAAATAAGGAGAAATAATTAAATTTTTATCATACTAGGAAAATAAAATATTTTTTTAAGAAAAAGGTTGGACCATTTTTCATCCTGCTTTGTAAACTAATTTATACTTCCCTTTTATTGTTTTTTTTCCATATTTTGGACGAAAATAAAATATCTTTTATTTTTAGAAATGGTTACACCATTGCTTATCCAGCTATAAACTAATTCACACTTCCTTTTTATAGTTCCTTTTTCCATACTTTGAATTTTATTAGTAGGAAAATAAAAAATCTCTTTTTAGTAAATGGTTACATCATTTTTATCCAATCATACACTAATTTGTACTTTCTTTTATTGTTCTTTTTTCCCATATTTTAAATTGAATAAAAAAAGAGAGGTTAAATTTCAGCTCAAAAGTCTTTCTTCCAATTGTGTTAAGTCTAAAATCAAATGGTGAGTATTAATTCTATACTTACATTTGAAATAGGATTATTTGGCCGATGTTTCAAGTTTTGGAGCCCATTTAAAATTGATATTTTACATAAATTCTAAATAATTTGTGAATTTTTTTCGAGTTTTGTAATTGAAATGCACAACTATTTTATTTTATTTTCATTTACATGTGGTTTGGTGCAAACATTGCAATCTTTCATATGTAATAAAATAAATTTAAGTAGATCATGATGGTTAAACATCAAACTATTATAAATTTGTTGAAATTCTCCATAGTACCATAAACGAATTAAGCACAATTTTAGTAAGTGACAAATAATTTATATTACGCATAACAATGTGAGAATCTATAGTGAAAGGAGATAACTTAGAGGCCTAATTTCATTTGTTTGGGCCTTCAATTCTTGAGTTCTGTCCTATATATATATATATATATATATATATATATATATGCATTGCATTCAATAAGATTTTTATTCCATAATATCACAATAGTTTAATAGAGCATTCCTTTGTAATCTTTTTTCTTGTTTCTTTTGCCCTCCCATCTTTCGGCAATGGCAAACACAGGAAAGAAAATCAGGGGAAGACAAAATATTGAGATTAAAATGTTTGAAAATGAAGATGATCGGTTGATCACATTCTTGAAATGTCGATTAGGAATCTATAAAAAAAGTGAGCTCTGCACTTTATGTGGTAATGAGAATTTTTTATATGTGGTAATGAGAATTTTTTTATCATCTTTTCATTTGCAGGAAAACCTTTTGCAAATGGTCAACCCTTTATTGAATCTATTGCTAATTGCTTTTTGAATGGGAACTTCCTGCGATTGACAACACTCGCTCTTTTATTGAGACTCACCGTATGGTAAGAATCAATAAGCTAATCCAACTTTAGAATGAGGTGCAGATCCAAATGGAAGCATCCAATGAGCCAAAAAGGTTGCTTGCTCAACAGATTACAAGCGAAATAAATTCTAATCGTTGGTGGGAAACTCCCCTCGGTCAACTTAACCCAAGGGAGCTCTACTAACGATACTCTCATTTCTCGGAGCTTCTTAACCTATTCCACATCTCTCAGAGCAAGAAGATTTCAATCGCTTCTTCAATGCTTGCTCAACGGGTCTTGCTGAAGATGTCTCTACTAACTTTCCTCCAAGTTAAGGCCATGGTTGCCAACAATTCTAAACAACTTAAACTTTCCTTAATTACTTAAGGTTGGCCATATTTTCATTTTGATTATTGTACATGTACACCAATAGTATCAATTCATCTATTTGCTTTCAATAACTTAGTGATTAATAAAAGTAGACTTGGATCATCCCATTTCTACTACTTTTATTGCTACAAATATAAGTTTACTTTTCTGCTAAGTAAAAAATTTGAGCTAAAGTCGCAACATTTTCTTTCAATTTATATGTAAATACACTTTTTATTTTCAGATTACCGTTAAAAAATTTCATATTACACAATCAAGAGAAATTTCACAACACGTAAAATACTTATTGTAGCACCCCAAACTCGGCTTAGACGTTATGGCTGAATCTGGAAGTGTTACGAAGAAAATTTAAAAACAACTTCTTTATTATTCGCAAATCATCGTAACCATTTTTACTTAGTATGTCTGATATTTTTTTGGAAAACTTATTGATATACTTATTTGATTTAAAATCGTTGCTCGTTTACCCCTTTCTATTAAACTGAAACTTTTGCAATGGAGTTTCTTTAAAATGTCATATTTTGGCAAATCAAATTGTTTCTTGAAAACCGTTATTTCAAAAAGTTGTCGTATTCAGTAAAATCGTTTTATCAGTTGTTACACTTAGAAAACCAAAATGAAATCCAAAACCAAAAACAATCGCAAAAAGTCCGGAGAGTCCCAAAAATTACAAAACTCTCAAAAAACCAGAAAATTTTAAACTAATTTTAAAAGAATGAAATTTTACGGATATGTGGTCACCACTGAGCTTCCATCACACTGACCCGCCTAAATCTGAGGATTACCTAAACAGAAAAAACAAACAGAGAGTGAGTTTTGAAACTTAGTGACAGAGATTCAAATTCAATCTCATCATAATAGATACAGATGTAAACCTTTTACAGAATTAGAGTTATATAGATACAGATATGTAAAATCCTACTCTCATCCTCTATACACCAACTCTGACCATCCCATCACACTACGTGGGGTATAAAACACCTACCCAGCCCTATATAAGTCATAGTGTATATACGACACTTTCCAGAATAATCGCAGCAATGCTTCCAGTATAATAGGGAGATATCGCCTCACACAGAACACTTCCTCCTCGTAATACAAATCCCGCCTCATATCCAGATACAGACAGAATATCAAATAAAACAGATTAACAGATATCATGATTAACATATCATGCATGCTCGTATAATAGATATTACACATGCTTACACATAACAGAGCAGATCATACATACCATATTTCATAATACTCATATTAACATTATTTACGTCTATTTCAATCTAACAAAGTTGCAGATTTCATGGTTTAAGGCTTATACCACACATAACGGCCCTACGAAAGGCCCCAGTCAATTGAGACGACATGTACGACCCTAGGGAAAAATTTTGAAATTTGGATCCACATGCCCGTGTGGACCCATACGACCCAAAATGGCCTAGGCGTGTGTCACACACAGCTGAGACACACGTAATGTCTCTGCCCGTGTGGACGAAAATAGGTCATTTTACAAGCCATATTTCTCACCCAATTTGGTATAACCCTACACCCAAAAATGCACAAATACACAAGCTATAATAAGGCATCTAAAACAAGCATAATCAAGCCTTATACAAATGGTATGATCACATACAACCAATATGCCCTTAGGCACCTCAAATGACAAATATAAACATGTTTAACCATGTATTCAATATAACCAAATGTTAAACTAACTTATATGCATAATTGCATCATTACATATCATGTAGATCACTTTACGAAAACACACCAATTGATGTTAAACATGCCATTCAATTTCTAACATAATTAGACATATATGTATTACACAACAAGGTACCAACTCACCAACTCACAAAACATTTATACAAAATGCACATATAACTATCATTTTACCTTTCATCATTCAACCACAAATCAAGCCACACATCAACCAAATTAAGGCTACATATATACATACCAAAATATACCAAAACACAAGCCAACTCAAATGACTATAATAACAACAAAACATATAGGCCAACATTAGCCAAAATAACCTATACATGCCATTATAACCAAATTTTAAACCAACCGAAAGTACCAAAAGATCCGATGGATAGTGTGATATAGCTCCGACAAGCTTCCAACCCAAACAAGCTTCCGATCCACTAAAAAAATAAAAAATACACCGAGTAAGCATTTAAGCTTTGTAAGTTTGTATAACATAGAATTTAACTTACCATTTATTCACATATAAGGTAAGTAAACAATACATATCCCAACACAACATGGCCATGTGCCTAAACACATATTCACCAACATGTTAGCCATGTAAAATCACATATAAACCAAATCATGGATGAGCTCAATAAATAATCAAATTTCCATATACATGTACCATCTATTGCATTCAACTATATATCATGTAATAACCCTTCCATGTATTTCATGTATATACTTGTAATAGTTCGTATCGAATTCATATCATCTCGTAATAGAACCTTGCCCATTGAACCATTTGGAATATCATTAGATACTCAGGATGCTCACACATAGTGTGCTAAACTATAATCCATCAATTCCTATACATGTATGCTCATACGAGCTTTGAATCAGTATGCTCTTATGAGCTGGAAATTGGTAAGCTCATACGAGCTGAGAATCGGTAAGCTCTCACGAGCTGAAATCAGTAATCTCATACGAGCTATGGTGTGTGCGCAACACATGCAAGAACTCAACCAAAATAGTAACCCTAATGACATGCCATTTGTATCCTACGAATTCATAAGGTTCAAACGGGGCTTGGTAATCGCCGTATGTCATCGGCTATACAATCGGTATTTATACATGGCAATTATACAAATCACACATATAATTAAATTAAAAAAATATAAATACTCAATTTAATTACACGAACTTAGCTCAACGAGTATACGTAGATACAGAGACGATTATTCCGAGATTTTCTCTTTGCCTTGATCTAACTCCGTACGAGATCTGACTGGATCTATACAGATAAATTTAACCCAATTCAATATATTTATCATTCAATTTAGTCCAACACATATTTTGGCAAAATTACCATTTTGCCTCTATACTTTTAATTTCTTTGTAATTTAGTCTCTAGGCTCGAAAAATAAAATTCATGCAATTTAACTCTTACCCACCATGGCCGAATATCAAATAGGTCCTTAGCATGTACTATACTTCAATTATTTCACAATTTCACCATGTAATATTTTTTCAATTCAGTCCCTATTTTACAATTTTACTAAAAATTCCTTTACAAAAGTTGTTTATCTAACAACAACCATTCATTTTATATCATCAAACTTCAAAAATCAAGCATGTTCATCAATGGTAAAACCCTAACAGTTTAACAGTTTCACAAATTAGTCCCCGGCTAGCTAGATTAAGTTACAACGATCCCAGAAACATAAAAATCATTAAAAACAGATTAAAAATACACACCTAATTTAAGAAATTAGTGTTTCTGAAAGTTAAGCTTCAACAATGGGTTCTCCCTTTCTAAATTTGGTTAAAAAAATTAAAAGATGATTGCTTTTTCATTTATTTTATTTATTATAACATATAATTACTAATTTCCAAAATTAACTTTAATAATTAAACCAAATTTTAAAATTGTCAAGCCAACATCTTCCACTAACTCATAAATGGTATAATTACCATATAAGGACTTCCACTTAAAATCCATATAGCTATTTCATATCTTTAGCTATAAGAACTTAACTTTTGCACTTTACGCGATTTAGTCCTTTTTATCAAATTGAACATGTAAATGGTAAAATTTCTTAACAAAATTTTTATACGGTAATACTATCATGTTGTAGACCATAAAATAATGATAAAATAAAATTTTTGACTTTTGATTTGTGGTCCCGAAATCACTGTTCCAATTTCACTAAAAATAGGCTGTTACAACTCTCCCCCTAAAAGGATATTCGTCCTAAAAAATCTTACCAGAAAAGAGGTTCGAATATTGCTTGCTCATAGTTTCCTTGGGTTCCCAGGTGGCTTTTTCTATTTCATGTCACTGCTTGAGAACTTTTACTAAAGCTATGTTCTTATTTCTCAATTCTTTCACCTCTCGTGCCAAAATTCTGATTGGTTCTTCCTTGTACGACATATCAGACTGAATCTCGACATCCGTCAGGGAGATAACATGTCAAGGGTCAGATCAGTACCATCGTAACATAGAAACGTGAAAAAAATTATGAATATTTTTTAGTTTTCATGGTAAAGCTAATCGGTTCGCAACAGGTTCGATTCTTTCAGTAATCTCGTATGGCCCGGTAAATCGCAGACTCAGCTTTCCTTTTCGACCAAACCGAAGAAATTTATTCTAGGAAAACTTTCAAAAATACTCTGTCGCTGACTTTGAATTATATATCTTTTTTTTAAGATTCGCATATGATTTTTGACGATCTACAGCTGCTTTCAAACTATCTCTGATCACTTTCACATTTTCTTTATTTTCACGAATCAAATCAACCCCGTGTATCTTTTTCTTACTAAGCTCGATCCAGTATAATAGAGTTCAGCATTTATGACCATATAGAGTCTCATACGGTGACATTTTTATGCTCGACTGAAAACTGTTATTATACGCTAATTAACTAACAGTAAATATTTCTCCCAGTTGCCTTAGAACTCTAATACACAGAAATGAAGCATATCTTCGAGAATCTGAATCACCTATTCAGATTGAACATCAGTCTATGGGTGAAATGCAGTGTTAAAATGAAACCGTGAACCAAGAGCTTTCTCTAAAATCACGAGGTAAACCGCAGATCTCTATCCAAAATAATGGAGACTGACACTTTGTGTAATCTGACAATCTTAGAAATATATAACTCACCTAAACTGTCAAAGGAGAAATCTGTACGTACAAGAATAAAATGAGTAGGCTTCGTCAAACGGTTAACGATAACCAAAATAATATCTTTATTTCTTGAAGATAGGGGTAAACCCGATACAAAATCCATAGTAACCCAATCCCATTTCCACTCTGGTATCATCACTGGCTGTAGCAGTCCTGAAGGTACCTAATGTTCAGTTTTAACTTGCTGACATACCAAACATCTTGATATAAAATAAGATATCTCTCGTTTTATTCTTGACCACCAGTGCATTTGTCTCAAATCACTGTACATTTTATTACTTCCAGGATAAATAGACAAGCTACCACTATGAACTTCATGTAAGATTCTCTGAATGAGCTCTGGATTCTTTAGAACACAAACTCTACCTTTCAACAATAAAAAATCATCGGGTCTGCAACACCCCAAACCTGGCCCAAACACTACTACCGGATCTGGTATGTCACTAAGAAAAACTTTAGGAAAACCAAACGTGTCGACAAAAAAGTCCAAATAGGAATTACATAAATTGTGCCTTAATAATCAAAAGCCCAAAACTTAATTACATGTCCTTGAAAGAAATTAAAACGAGAATAAATACTAAAGGCCCATATTAAATCTAAAATGTAAACAAATGGCCCATAGCCTTATTACAATGCAGTTTAAATCCATCATATAAAGTACTTTAAAAAAAGCTAATACGGGGAAACTTGTCGCCGGATCCACCTTCTTTTGCATGGCCACCTTGCGCTTCACTCCGGCCCGGTCCGTAGCACTAATTGTCACCTGAAAGGTTAGTTTAAAGGGGGTGAGTCGCGGGACTTAGTGTGCAACCCTCATGCACCCCTAGATTTGGGCCTCATAAAATATAACAACAATTTTATTTACATGGATAACATGTAATATGCAAAGCCCAACCCATTTGCCTAGGTTTCCATCCACTACACGCCCCCATACCAACCAACACACCATTGGGGATTTCTACAATCAACCTACACCGCTACACTCCCAGATGGTAGTCATGCTGCTCATCAACATATATTGGCCAAAGGCCGTATAACAAATCACGGCATTAGCTGCTACAGTAATTCACGGTAAAAATCGTTACTCATATACATGTACATATAACTTCCTCCTTTCATCACCCAACCCATGCAACATGTACAATAATTTAGAACATGTACAACAGTTTACTTGTAACATATAGTCAGATTATTTACTAACCTGAGGATCCGCTGTTTAAATTGAGATTTCAGCTTTTAATGTAACATATAAATCTTATGAACACATATACATATATATATTTATTAATAATCAGATTTAGATGGTGGGGAAGTATTACACACCTGATTTGCGTACTAAGGCTTTTGCTATATCTACGCTACTATCACTTGAAATAACTACTATTGACCCACAATTTGACATCGATTTTGGCCCACACCCCGTTGGCCAATCTCGCACTACCCTGAAACAGATCGCCTCTTGAATTTGGGCGACGATTTTACAGATCCAACCTTCTCTGCTTGACTGTTAGTTGAGTCCATAACAATCCCTTAATCACTAAACCATATAAACGATGAGATCTAACTCATTAGTTAATTGTAACCTTTAAAACGAACACTTACCTAGTTAGCCGAATCCTGAATATCTTTTAGAAATTGTCTTCACCAACCTTCCTACATTCGACCATCCTCCAAATATCAAACCAACTGATACACACAATTAACCTAACCCCACATAGTATTCGGCCAAAGCAAAAGAATCATGGAAGGCCATTCGGCCACACTTACCACTTCTTACCTTCGATTTTTTCCATCAAATTGGCTTTAATGGGACAGTTTCGGCTTCAAGGAGTAAAGAGTATAATCGACAGGGCCTTGGAAACAATGATTTAGATTAGGAGTTTGATAAAAATAAAGGAATCACAGAAAAGGAAAAATCCCGAAACTCACCGGATTACTAAGGAGTATACGACTTACAGTGCACCTTCGAAAAAAAGAAATCTCCCTTGTAGATTCGGCTATAGAGGAAGAAGATAGGCACTAAGAGTATTCGATTTTCAGAAGGGATCTAGGAGAAAAGAGAAGAGCTAGAGAGTTTTCAATTTTGACAAGAAACAGAGGTACAAAAGAGAAAGAATTTTCGGTTGAGGAGAATAGATGAGAAAGTGAGAAAAGCTAAATGGAAAAGATGATATCTGGCCTTCCAATTTTGGCATATCATACCCATACACAGAGTTGGAGTTTCTGCCAACTCTTTCCCTCTTGATAGCCTTCATCTCACCTGATAACCTCAATCCTTATCTTACCCTTTTGAAGATCCTTCACTAAAGCCAACTCTTCCATCCTTGTTTATCATCTTTTATTACTTAGATAAAAAGAATTAAAGCTCCTAATTTAGTAGCCTACATGCCGTCCACCCCCTTCCCATTTAAGTGTCGAATTTGACCCATTTTCTAAGGCCCAATCGGCCACACAAGGGCCCAAACTCCTCCCCCTTATGACACCACCTTATGCCCACTTAAGGCACTTCAATTCTTTGGGCCACAAGCCCAGCTTGTCACTTAATTAACCATCTTCTTAAATTATAGGCTAACACCATTTATTAACCACCTAACCCAAATTTTTAAAGCCCAATATTTCACTTTAAATTATCCAGAGCACTAACTTTAACCCTAATCCAAATATTTAATCAAAAAGTCAGCCTAACCTTTGGAATCTCAATTTAACATATTAGACTATCATATAAATGCATAGGCCCAATTTAAGGATGTTACAGTTCTACCCCCTTAAAATAAATTTCGGCCTCAAAATATACCTGGTGAGAAAAGATGGGGATACTACTGGCGTATAACATCCTCTGGCTCCCACGTCGCCTCTTCTGCGCCGTGATTTTGCCACAAAACTTTAACCAACGGAACAGACTTCCTTCTCAACACCTTCACATCTCGATCCATAATTTGTACTGGTTCCTCCTCAAAGGACAAGTCTGGCCTTACTTCTATCTCTTCTACCGGCACTACGTGCTATGGGTCAGATCAATAATGTCTCAGCATCGAGACATGGAACACGTTATGTATCTGCTCCAACTCCGAAGGCAACTCCAATCGATAAGCCACTGGGCCCACACGTTCTAGCACCCGGTAAGGCCCAATAAATCGTGGACTTAACTTCCCCTTTCGACCAAACCTCATTACCTTCTTCCACGAAGATACCTTCAAGAAGACTTGATCACCTATCACAAATTCCACCTCCTTCCGCTTTAGATCCGCGTAAGACTTCTGTCAATCCGATACTTCCTTTAGCTGAGCCCATATTAACTTTACTTTCTCCTCGATTTCTGAAACTAACTCTGGACCTAACACCTTACGTTCACCCAACTTTGTCCAACATGTTGGAGTACGACATCTCCTTCCATATAACACTTCATAAGGCACCATCTGAATGCTAGCTTGATAACTATTATTATACGCAAATTTTGCCAAGGGCAAATACTCTTTCCAACTGCCCTTAAAGTCGATGATGCAACCCCTTAGCATATCTTCCAAGATTTGAATTACCCTCTCGGACTGGCCATCAGTTTATGGGTGAAAGGCAGTACTAAAGTCTAACCTTGTTCCCATTGCTTGATGAAGAGCCTTCCAAAATCATGACGTGAACCTAGGGTCCCTATATGATATGATCGACACTGGCACACCATGCAATCTTACAACCTCAGCCACATACAATTTAGCCAGCTTTTATAAAGAAAAGTCCACTCGAACCGGTATAAAGTGAGTAGACTTTGTCAGTCGGTCAACAATCACCCAAATTGAATCCTTCTTAGTGGGTGTAAGGGGTAACCCACTAACAAAATTCATCGTGATTCTCTCCCATTTCCATTGGGGAATCTTTACCGACTGCAACAATCCCGATGATACTTGGTGTTTAGCTTTGAACTGCTGACACGTCAAGCATTTTCCTACGACTTCTGTTACCTCTTTCTTCAGACCTGGCCACCAAAATTGCTCTTGCAAATCACGATACATCTTGACTCCTCTAAGATGTATAGCATAGAGGCTACTATGCGATTCCCGAAGAATCCTCTGTCTTAGTTCATCATCCTTAGGCATGCAAATCTTCCCACGATAACACAGAACTCCATCCTTGTTCAGACTATAGTCCTCCATTTCACCATCCCTCACTTGTAAAAGTCGAGCACTCAGAACATCATCCACTAACTGTTTATCCTTAACTTGGCTTACCTATGTTGGCTTTACTTGCAACTCAGCCAGCAAACTCCCATCGTCGAATAAACTCAAATGAGCAAACATGGCTCTTCACTCGATACTACCATGCGGCTTAGCGCATCTGCTACTACATTCACCTTACTAGGGTGATATTCGATCGAGCAATCATAATCCTTTAGGAGATTGATCCACCTACTTGTCTCAAATTTAGCTCTTTCTAGGTAAGGAGGTACTTCAGACTTTTATGGTCGGTGTAAATTACTGACTTCTCCTCGTATAAGTAGTGCCTCCAAATCTTTAAGGCAAACACTACCGCCACCAACTCCAAGTCATGCGTGGGGTAGTTCAACGCATGCGGTCTCAACTGTTGAGACACATACGCCACCACCTTTCCTTCTTGCATCAGCACACACCTTAAACTCATGTGGGACGCATCACAGTAGACGATAACTTCCTTTTCTACCTCCATTTGAATTAATACCGGTGCTTCAGTTAGATTCTTTTAGCTTCTCAAGGCTCTCTTTCTGTTTGTCAGTCCATACAAATAATACTTCCTTCCTCAACAACTTAGTTAGAGGAGCCGCTATTAGAGAAAACCCTTCAACGAACCTTTGGTAATACCCTGCCAAACCTAAGAAACTCCGAACTTCCGCCACAAACTTTGGTGGTTTCCAATCCAATACAGCCTCTATCTTACGAGGGTCCACCCTGATTCCCTCGGCTGAAACCACATGTCCTAAGAAAGTCACTTCTTTCAGCCAGAACTCACACTTACTGAACTTTGCAAACAACTGCTTCTCCCTTAGAGTTTGCAACACCACACGAAGATGTTCGTCATGCTCCTCCTCTGACTTAGAGTAAACCAGGATATCGTCAATGAACACCACCACGAACCGATCAAGATATGGCTGAAACACCCAGTTCATCATATCCATAAAGGCCGCTGGTGCATTCATCAACCCGAACGGCATTACCAAGAACTCATAATGCCCATACCGAGTCTGAAATACCGTCTTATGAATGTCCCCTTATTTAACTTTTAATTGATGGTATCTAGACCTTAAGTCAATCTTAGAAAAGATCGATGCTCCTTTGAGCTGATCGAACATGTCGTCGATCCTCGATAATGGGTACTTGTTTTTGATCATCAACTTGTTCAATTGACGATAGTCCACGCACATACGCATGGATCCGTCCTTCTTCTTCACGAGCAAGACCGACGCTCCCCATGGAAACACACTCGGTCGAATGAACCCACGATCCAATAGTTCCTGAATCTGAGCCTTGAGCTCCACCAACTCCTTCGGCGCCATTCTATAAGGAGCAATAGATACTGAAGCTGTACCCGAAAGTAGGTCTATTCCAAATTCCACCTCGCGATCCGGGGTAATCTTGGTAATTCCTCCGAGAAAACATTCGTAAACTCCTTGACTGTTTGGAGATCATTAACAGTCACCTCCTTAGCACCCAACGCACTAATAAAAGCCAGATATGCACTACATCCCTTCTGAATCATCTTAATTGCTTTTAAGGAGGATATCACGTTGGACAAGTAATTCCTCCTTTCTCCTAACACAACCACTTCCCCGCCTTTTTGGGTACCCAACATCATACGCTTGTTCTCACAGTCCAATTTGGCACGATGCTTAGTTAACCAATCCATTCCCAAGATGAGGTCAAACTCTCCAAATGGAAATTCCATCAAATCTACCGGGAACACTACCCCTTGAGTCTCTAAAGGTACTTTCCTAAACAGCTTGTCCACTACCCTAAATTGTCCTGGGGGACTAACCACAGTCATCTTCCTAGTGGTTATCTCATAATCTATACTTAGTGTCTCAGATACTGAGCATGCAACATAGGAGTGGGTTGATCCAATATCAATTAAAGCAAGAAAAGGGTTATAAGCGATAAGAAATGTACCGGTTATAACATCCGGTACGTCACCGTCCTCCCTTCGACGAGCCGCATAAACTAAACCCAGCTGCCTTGCATCCGTATTACCTTTACCTCTACCGTATGCTCCACGATCCGATCGGATCCATTTCTTCTAGCTGCACCTCTACCCCTTCATCCAGACTGATCGCCCCTCCTAGTCTGATCAGAACCTTGGCACGTTGGCTGCCCATGATTCACCTGAGGACAGTCCCTCATCAAATGTTCTGTGGACCCACACCTAAAGCATCCACTGATTTTCACTTTATATTCCCCATAATGGGTTCTCCCACATATAGAACATGCTTGACTCTGGCCCGATGGAGTAGAGCTGGCCCATCAGTCCTAGGCTATTTTTGAAAATTTCCAATTGCTCTGGAGGGTCCAAAACTCCTCTTACTCCTGCCCGATCCTTATCCTTCTCTTGTTTCTCCACCCATTTTAGATCCTCAGCTATTTTAACTTTATCTACTAGAATCGCAAAAATTCTCTCTCATTGTGGCGCAATCAAAACCCTTAGCTCATTTCTTAGCCCATCCTCAAACCGAACGCATCATTCATACTCTGTTGACACCATTCCTTGAGCGTGATGACTCAGGAGCAGAAACTCAGCCTCATACTCAGCCACAGACTTACTCCCCTGCACCAAATTCAGGAATGCTTTCCTTTGAGCATCCATATAACTAGCCCCAACGTACTTTCTCTAGAATGACTCCTTAAAGAAATCCCAGTCAATCGGTTCGCGGCCGTGCCCTTTTTCACCGTGAGCCACCATTGGTAGGCCTCGTCTTGAAGAAGAGACATGACCCCCTTCAGTTTCTCCTCCATCGTGAAGTTTAAGTCATCCATTATACGTTCCACTGCCTCCAACCAATATTCAGCGGAACTCAGGGATACACTAGAGACTCCCCTAAATACTTTGGTCCCATTGTTCCTCAGCCTCTCTAGCATAGATTTTTGGGCTCCTCTGCCCATACCAGCCTCAGCCACTCTTTCTAAAACCCTTAGTACAGCCTGAGACACCACGTCCTCTCCAACTGTCAGGTCCTCAAATTCCACCTCAGCGGCTGGTGGAATCGGTATCTCACTTCCTGACCCATGACCCGATCCTACGGGTTCCGACATGATCATCCTACCTCTACCACATCAATGTGGCAGACGTCCCTGACCTCTTGTACTCATTCTTCTAGTTCACGTTTATCTGATTTAAAAATTTTATGAGTCATTAGTTGTTTTCACTAATTATCCCCGAACAGTCTTATGAGACATAGTTTAAAAGTGATTCTTTCGAATTTGAACCTATCTACAATTTTCAGTCTTCCTATTCTAGGAATTATGCACACACAACGTTCATACAAGTAACATTCATTACCTAAGGGTATTTTCGTCATTTCGCTACCAGGGGGTTTTTTCGTAATTTTATCTACAAGGGTATTTTTGTAATTTTCCAAAATAAGGTTTCGGGTGATTTGGCAAAATAAGGGTATTTTGGTAATTTTCCAACTCGGGGGTATTTTGGTAATTTTTGCAAATCTAAGGGTATGTCGATAATTTTACAAATCTGGGATTATTTTAGTAATTTATAAAATTTGGGGTTATTTCAAAAATTTTAAAAATCAGGGGTTGTTTCAGTAATTTTGCCAATCAGGGATATTTTGGTCGTTTGCAAATTAAGGGTGTTTTGGTCATTTACAACTCAGGGGTAATTTGGTAATTTTACAATTCAAGGATATTTGATGTTGTTGTTGTTGTTTTTGTTTTCTATGGAAAAATTCTGTTGACTTTATAAATCGGGGTATATTCGCAAATCATAGGTAATTTTTTTCAAAGTAAGGATATACTAAAATTTTTGTGAGAAAAACAGGTGGCTGGTCCCTTTCGGGTTTTAATTGTAGTTTTGGCCTGTCAACACGTACTCGTAACTAGGGTGAATAGTCACTACGCACCAGGTAGGATTCTAGTAGAAAGGAGGTGAGTCACTAGGAGTGCTTAAGTACCAAGCTTTCCCTGAATCCATTCATAGACATGCATATGCCTATTGCCACACCCTGTCATGGCTAAAGTGAACAATCACTATGCACCAGGCGAGATTCCTGCGAAGAGGAGGTGAGTCACTTGGACTGCTTAAATACCAAGCTCTTCCGGATCTACTCCTAGACATGCATATGCTTGTTACCACACTTTAGTCTTGTGACTTGTCTACAGGTTTTGTTTAATAAAGTTAAGTCTTATGGATTTTTAAGAATTTTTTTGTCTAAGCCTAGAGTCCATCAAGTTCTAACCTATTAGTCTACGTCCCATAAGCCCATTAAGCCCACATTTATATCACACAATGGTTTAGAGTACTTACCTGGCGAACTTGGCCGGAGACGCAGGTGCCATCCTTAACTAACAAACCTTTGCTAATAAAAATCCATGTTTTAAAAACCCATTTTTAGAAAATCTTTTGGGCCCAAAATCCCAAAGTCGAGTTTTGAACCGGGCTCTGATATCAATTTGTAACACCCCAAACCCGGCCCAAACACTACTACCGGATCTGGTATGTCACTAAGAAAAATTTTAAGAAAACCAAACGTGTTGACAAAAAGTCCAAATAGGAATTACATAAATTGTGCCTTAATAATCAAAAGCCCAAAACTTAATTACATGTCCTTGAAAGAAATTAAAACGAGAATAAATACTAAAGGCCCATATTAATTCTAAAATGTAAACAAATGGCCCATGGCCTTATTACAATGCAGTTTAAATCCATCATATAAAGTACTTTAAAAAAAACTAATATGGGGAACTTGTCGCCGGATCCACCTTTTTTGCATGGCCACCTTGCGCTTCACTCCGGCCAGGTTCGTAGCACTAATTGTCACCTGAAAGGTTAGTTTAAAGGGGGTGAGTCGCAAGACTCAGTGTGCAACCCTCATGCACCACTAGATTTGGGCCTCATAAAATATAACAACAATTTTATTTACATGGATAACATGTAATATGCAAAGCCCAACCCATTTGCCTAGGTTTCCATTTGCTACACACCCCCATACCAACCAACACACCATTGGGGATTTCTACAATCAACCCACACTGCTACACTCCCAGATGGCAGTTATGCTGCTCATCAACATATATTGGCCGAAGCCCATATAACAAATCACGGCATTGCCGCTACAATAATTCACGATAAAAACCGTTACTCATATACATGTACATATAACTTCCTCCTTTCATCACCCAACCCATGCAACATGCACAATAATTTAGAACATGTACAACAGTTTACTTGTAACATATAGTCAGATTATTTACTAACCTGAGGATCCGCTGTTTAAATTAGAGATTTCAGCTTTTAATGTAACATATAAATCTTATGAACACATATACATATATATATATTTATTAATAATCAGATCTAGATGGTGGGAAGTATTACACACCTGATTTGAGTACTAAGGCTTTTGCTATATCTACGCTACTATCACTTGAAACAACTACTATTGGCCCACGATCTGACTTCGATTTCGGCCCACACCCTGTTGGCCAATCTCTCACTACCGAAATAGATCGCTTCTTGAATTTGGGTGACGGTTTACAGATCCAACCTTCTCTGCTTGACTGTTAGTTGAGTCCATAACAATCCCTTAATCACTAAACCAAATAAACGATGAGATCTAACTCATTAGTTAATTGTAACCTTTAAAATGAACACTTACCTAGTTAGCTGAATCCCGAATATCTTTTAGAAATTATCTTCACCAACCTTCCTATATTTGGCCATCCTCCAAATATCAAACCAACTGATACACACAATTAACTTAACCCTACATAGTATTCGGCCAAAACAAAAGAATCATGGAAGGCCATTCGGCCTCACTTACCACTTCTTACCTTCGATAATTTTCCACCAAATCAGATTTAATGGGACAGTTTCGGCTTCAAGGAGTGATGAGTATAATCGATAGGGCCTTGGAAACAATGATTTAGATTAGGAGTTTGATAAAAATAAAGGAATCACAGAAAATGAAAAATCCTAAAACTCACCGGATTACTAAGAAGTATACGGCTTACAGTGCACCTTCGGGAAAACAGAAATCTCCTTTGTAGATTCGACTATAGAGGAAGAAGATAGGCACTAAAAGTATTCGGCTTTCATAAGGGATCTAGGAGAAAAGAGAAGAGCTAGAGAGTTTTCGATTTTGACAAGAAATAGAGGTACAAAAGAGAAAGAATTTTCAGTTGAGGAGAATAGATGAGAAAGTGAGAAAAGCTAAATGGAAAAGATGATATCTGGCCTCCCAATTTCGGCATATCATACCCATACATAGAGTTGGAGTTTCTGCCAACTCTTTCCCTCTTGATAGCCTTCATCTCACCTGATAACCTCAATCCTTATCTTACCCTTTTGAAGAGCCCTCACTAAAGCCAACTCCTCCATCCTTGTTTATCATCTTTTATTACTTAAATAAAAAGAATTAAAGATCCTAATTTAGTAGCCTACATCCCATCCACCACCTTCCCATTTAAGTGCCAAATTTGACCCATTTCCTAAGGCCCAATCGGCCACACAAGGGCCCAAACTTCTCCCCTTATGATGCCACCTTATGCCAACTTAAGGCACTTCAATTCTTTGGGCCACAAGCCCAACTTGTCACTTAATTAACCATCTTCTTAAATTATAAGCTAACACCATTTATTAACCACCTAACCCAAATTTTTAAAGCCCAATATTTCACTTTAAATTATCTAGAGCACTAACTTTAACCCTAATCCAAATATTTAATCAAAAAAGTTAGCCCAACATTTACAATCTCAATTTAACATATTATACTATCATATAAATGCGTAGGCCCACTTTAAGGATGTTACAGGGTCCTATCTAAAATTTTGAATCAGTAGTCGACTCACACTGTGCCCGTTTAGCTAGCAAATCATCGTCACATTTTTGAGCTTCACAGATCTTGCTGTAAAAACATCAATTTAGATTTCAATTTAGCTAAGAATGAGCAATCATCATATAATTTTAGTCATGTGTTCATAGCTTACAAAGCAAACAAGGACTTTCTACTCAAAGCATCACCAACTCCATTTGCTTTTCCCAGATGATAATCAATGATCAACTCATAATCTTTTAACACTGAGCCATCTAAACTGTCTCAAATTCAAATCTTTCTAGATATCAGATACTTCAAACTATTGTGATCGGTAAATATATGAAAATTTTCAGCTGAACAAATGATGTCTTCAAATTTTCAATGCAAACACAACTGTTGCCAACTTTAAGTCATGTGTCGGATAGTTCTTTTCGTGCGGCCTTAACTGTTTGGAAGCATAAGCTATTATTTTGCATTCCTGCATCAAAACATAGCCTAAACCATTTAAAGATGCATCGCTAAAAATCACAAATTCTTTACCCGATTCAGGCTGAACTGTAACAGCCCGGTTTAGACCCTAGTCAGAATAGTGGTTTTGGGACCACAAATCTGAGGTTAGAGAAAGAATTTAATATTATTTTTTATGTTTATGGAATGTGATAAAATATGTGTGAAAATTTTATCATTTGTATGCCAATTTGTGAAAAAGGATCTAATCGCGTAAAATGCAAAAGCTGTGTGCTAGTATTTAAGAGTGCTTAAATGCTATGTCTTATTAAATGAGAGGTCGTTATGTTGTTATTAAACCATTGATATTGGAATTTGACATAGATAGCCTTATATTAAGTGATTTATAATATTTTTAAAAAAGGTTAAAATGGTAATAATAGAATTAATGAATATTAAACAAAACCAAAGTGATTTTATGTTTATCTTTTACATTTCTTCATCAAAAATTGAAAGGAAGTTGGGGCTTGGAACCTTTAAAATTTCAGCACACTTTTGGTTTGATTAAGGTACAGTTTTAGCTCGATTTTTTTATGATTTTTACATTTTTATGATTGTTGCTTTGTGTTCTATAAAGCCCATGCTTAAATTTCTAAATTTGATAATGATTTTGAGATGTGTCATTGATGAATACGTGAGCTTTGTGTTGATAGTTGGTGAAATATGAGAGCTTGATGAATGATAAATATGTTTTGTATTTGGAATTTTTGATGAAATTGATTATTAAGGGCTAATTTGTGAAAAAAAATTTGAGGGGTTAAAATGTGAAATTAATGAAAGTTATGGGCTGCTAAGGACTAGTATGAAATTCAGCCAAGCTTGAGTGTGATCAAATAATGTGTATTTGTGTAATTATGAAATAGGGACTAAAATGCTAAAATGTGGAATTATAAGGGCTAAAGTGTAATATGCCTTAACTATGTGTTGTGAATAGTTTTGGATGAAAATGTAATTGAATGAGTTGAATTTGATATTATATAGATCAAGAAAAGAGAGATTCAGACTGAGATCGAGGCAAAAATAAAGTGCTCAATTGATCGACTAATGTCGTTGTTTCTACGTCCGAGGTAAGTTCGTGTGTAATATGCATTGTTTAAACAATGTCTATATGTGATGAAATGAATGGAAATGTGATTGTGGGTTTTTGATAAGGTGAAATGTGATTTAAAAGACATGTGCCACTGAGTGTGCGTAAATAGAATAGTTACAATGATAAATGGCAATCAGTGTGCGAGAATAAGAAAGCATTGGCTATATTATGTGGCACTACGTGTGTGATACCGAGACAACTTTGGTTTAATGTGATGGCACTAAGTGTGCGATATTATTATAGCTTCGGCTAATAAATTGGCACTAAATGTGCAAATTCATTGAACGTTTAAAGAGGATCAAATGAATTATGGCATCGAGCATTGAGTGGTAAATGTGGTAGATAATTACGTGATGGTACAGGTATGTACAAAACCTATGTGGTTGATGATATTGTGTATGAGATAGATGGAAGATTATGTGAATGAATGATGGAAAGGGTTGAATTGAGTAGCATTATAATTTCTCGTACATGAACCTATAGATATGGTATGAAAGTGAGTAATAGCTATGGGTGAGATTGAGTATTGATGTGAATTGATCTAAGGTTAGTTAATTTTGCATATTGAATTTGAAATGTTGAGTTAATTGTGTTACATTACGAACTTACTAAGCTTTAAAGCTAACTGTGTGAAGTCTTTCTTTGTTTTACAGTGTCATTAAAGCTAACAGATCCGGGGATCGTCAGTGACTCGATCACACTATCGCACATCTATTTTGGTACCTTTTTGGGAGTTGTATTTATGGTATATGGCATGTATAGGCTAGTTAGATTATAGAATGCTTTGAGATGTATAAATCTTGCCATGTGATATGGCTTGATAATGGAATGATTTTTGGTATATGTTTTGGCTATGTGAAAATGGTATATGTAATGTGTAAATATGGTCTTGTGTGCATGGCCATTATGGTATGCTTTGATGACATTGAAATGGTATATTTTATTCTTGATTAGTAGTTGAGAATGGTGAATGAATTGTATGCTATTTATTGTTGGATTTGAGTATGTAGGGATAACCCAAATTGGGTGGCAAGTTGGACTTGTAAATGACCTATAATTACCTACACGGGTGAGCACATGGGCGTATGTCTCAACCATGTCCTTTACTGTCCATTTTCAAAGTATGATAGACTTGCACATGGGCTAGACACACGGGCGTGTGACAGGCCGTATGACTATAGTCAGAGTTACGCACGGGGTAAGACATGGTCTGAGGCATGGCCGTGTGAGGCACACGGTCTAGCCACACGAGCGTGTGCCCTATTTTAGATGAAAAATTTTGTAAGTGTCGCCAAGTTTTCGTATGAGGTCAGTTTAGTCCTGAGTCTTCTTGAAAGCATGTTTACGGTCTTGTGGACCTTCAAAAGGACTTTGTGTTATTAATTAACTATGATTTGTTGATGAGTGAGCCTTGGTTGTGCAAAGGTTATGGTTTGACCGATAATACCACATAATCCTAGTTCGATAATGGATGCGGGTTAAGGGTGTTACATGAACTAGAACTGGTGCTTTGATCAACAGTGCTTTCAACTAATTAAAACTTTGATGACATTTATCAGACCATTCAAACTTCACATCTTTCTATAATAACTGCATCATCGGTGTAGCTATCATTGAGAACCCTTTAACGAATCTTTGGTGATAGCTAGCTAATCCCAGAAACCTTCTAACTTTAGATACGTTTCTCAGTGGGTTGCAGTCAACAACTACAGAAATTTTACTCAGATCAACTCTGATGCCTTTAGCCGATACTATGTATCCCAAAAAATTAACTTCTCGGAGCCAAAACTCATATTTGCTAAATTTGGAAAACAATTGTTTATCTCGCAGAGTTTGTAAAACAATTATCAGATGTTCAACATGTTCAGACTCGTCTTGAGAATAGATCAGAATGTCGTCAATAAATACCACCACAAATCCGTCTAAATATGGTCTGAAGATTCTGTTCATCAAATCCATAAAAACTGCAGGTGTATTAGTTAAACCAAATGGCATCACAAGAAATTCGTAGTGTTCATACCTAGTTCTGAATAAAGTTTTCGGCACATCTGAATCTTTCACCTATAGCTGATAGTAGCCAGAGTGAAGATCAATCTTCGAGAATCCCGTGGCACCTTTCAACTAATCAAATAGATAGTCAATTCAAGGTAGTGGATATTTATTCTTTATTGTAACCATGTTGAGCTGACGGTAGTCAGTACACAATCTCATCGATCTATCCTTTTTCTTAACAAACAGGATCGGTGCACCCCAAGGTGAAAAACTAGGTTAAACAAAACCTCTATCTGTCAACTCTTTTTAACTAAGTTGAATCCATTCTATAAGGTGCTATTGATATCAGTGATGTTCCTGGTACAAGTTCTATAGCAAAACTCAACCTCTCTCACTGGTGGTAATCCAAGTAAATCCTCTAGAAACATATTGAGATACTTGCAAACCACTGGCACTGATTCAAGCTTCGATTTAGACACTTTAGTATCAAGTACATAAGCAAGATAAGCATTACAACCTTTTCTCACATATTTCTACACCGACATAGCTGATATAAAATAGGCAACCCATTCAGATTATCTGATTCAATACGAAGAGTCTCATCGTTTTGACATTTTAATACATTAAGCTTTTGTCTACTTTTTACAACAGTGTTATGTAGAGTTAGCCAATCCATGCCTAAAATCACATCAAATTTATCAAACGTTAACAAAATCAATTCGACTAGAAAATTGTAGCCCCGAGTCATCAAAGGACAATTCTTGAAGACTTTATCAACTAGTACATATTGACCTAGAGGGTTCGATACTTTAACCACGAATTCAGTGGACTCAATAGGGAAATTTTTACTAGATACTAAATTCATGAAAACATATGAATCGGTTGATCCCGGATCAATCAAAGCAGTAACATCAGTATCATAAATAGAGAAAGTACTAGTAATAACATTTGGCGTAGAAGCATCCTCGCGAGCGCGAATAGCATAAGCCCTAGCTGGTGCCCATTCCTCGAATCTCACAGCAGAATCTTTTGTAATACCAAGGCTACCCCTCACATTTCTAGTATTACGTGGTGGTCTACCTCTCACAGCAGTATTGGTCGGCCTTGTGGTTTGAGGTTTCACCTTCTTGGATTTCTCTGGACAATCTCTAAGATAATGGTCTAAAGAACCACACCTAAAACACGCTCTATTCTTTACTTGACACTAACCATAATGTGGCATATTACAGTGCTTACACCTGGGTCTGGCATCTCTGCCACTATCCACATTCGCTACAGATGTAGCCTAAGGTTTAAGACTGGAGCATCAGGTACCTCTGTCTCTACTAGAATATCCCACAGAAGCAGTAGAGCGGTTGTGATGTTCTTTTGATTTCTTTGATACTAGTTGGTAGGACTTCCTAGTCGATCTCTTTCTTGAGTCCCTAGCTTCAAAATCTCACGACTTTTCTCTTTACTCAGTTCTTCAGCCTTATGTGCCCGATCAACCAGTACAATGAATTATTTCAACTCAAGAATTCCAAACAGGAGATTTATGTCTTCATTTAACCCATATTCAAATCTTTTTCACATAGCGATCTCGATCGAAACACACTCCTGGGCATATTTTCTCAATATGATGAATTCCTGCTCGTACTCTGATACAGTCATATGACCCTATTTAAGCTCCAAAAATTCTTTACATTCCTGATTTAGAAACTTCTGACTGATGTATTTCTTTCAAAACTTGATTTGGAAAAATTCCTAGGTGATCTGCTCTCTCAGCACAACTGAAGTAGCGTGTTCCACCACTGATACGCTAAATCTTTCAACAACGATACCGTACATTTAACACATTTAGCTGGTGTGTAGGATAGCTCATCAAAAACCCTGATCCTATTCTTTGACCAAAATTTAGCTCTCTTGGGATCATCCTCGGTTGTAGCTCAGCATTCTTTAGCCCCATACTTAATAATCTTATCAACAGGAGGCTTACTAACTCGGATTAGTTCCATACCTTGAGGAATAACAGGAACCAATTGGGAAACATAAGGGAGTGGAGATTGTTGAGCAGCCAGTTTCATTTGTACGAACTCGGTAAACCATTCATTCATCATTTGAAAGAAGGGTTTCTTAACCTCTCCTCCCCGACCCTCAGATACGGGCCTTGTACCGCTCGAAGCTACTATATGAACGGAGGCTTGAGCATTACTCTCTACATCATCGAAATCAGCTCAGTTGGATGTCATTGCTATATGAAAACATGTTTCAAACAGTCAAGAGATATCACACTATCATAGGTTATATAATGGCATGTATAGTGAGACTCATATAAGTGACGTTTAGTGTAACACCCCTTACCCGTATTCAACACCGGAACCGGGTACGAGGTGTTACCAGACTTAACATACTTAATCACACAAAATCTGCCATAAATTTTCATTCCAACTTCAAACTTTTCATTCATAATCATATTGTCCCTATTATAGGCCTACGAGACTCGAAACATACATATAGAGTGGTTCGAGACTGAACCGTAAGCTTACGAATGCTTAGAAAATTTTTGCTCAAACCGGGCCATACGCCTGTGTAGGTAGGCCGTGTGGTCACACACACCCATGTCCCTAGTCCGTGTGGATTTTATTTTCATTTTGAACCTACAGGGGTTTTCACATGGCTTGGCACATGACCGTGTCTATGGCCCGTGTTCCTCACACTGCCATGACACGCCCGTGTCTTATCCCGTGTGTGAAAACCTTGACATTCTATTTATGAAGTCAGCAGACATTTAGGGTCACACGGCTAAGTTACACGCCAGTGTGCTAGCCGTGTGACAAACTTGATTTTTCGCAAATTAAGTGCAGGGGACATACGGCCAGGCTACACGCCCATGAGGTAAACCACACACGCCCGTGTGTTACTGTAAGAGCCCGATTTAGGGCCTAGTCGGGATAGTGGTGTGAGGCTACGGACTCAAGGTAAAATTATGAGTTTTTCAAGTTTATGTCATGTTTGCAAGTTAGTATGAAAGTTTTGTCAAGCAATTTTATTAAGTTGAGGTCAATTGGTCCAAAAAGGACTAAATTGCAAAAGTTGCAAGATATGAGTTTCTAGAAGCTTTTTGCATTAAATAGCTTTAGAATAATAATTATGAGCCCTTAAATAGCAATTTTTCCAAAATTTAATTTTTGGACAAAATTGGCCTTAAGAGACTATTATGGAAATTTTTAAAAGGAAGGGCATTTTGGTCATTTGGCCTCATTAGTGATTAAAATAGGATAAAGATGAGAAAAATTCACTCATCTTCTTCCTTGTTGCTGCTGAAAATTGGGAGATACCATAACTAGGGTTCTTCATTTTTTTCAAGCTCATAGTAAGTTCATTTTAGCCCCGTTTTTAATATTCTTCGTATTTTTAAAGTTCTCGTATTATGAATTAGCTAATTTTAGCTATAAAATGAGCTAAGATGCATGTTCAAAAATCTACCCTTGAATGACATGCTTGTTAAATGATGTTTTATGGAAGTTTAAGAGAGTTTGATGTTAGATAAACATCTTTTCCTTAATGAATTTCATGAAAAATGGTAGTAGGGAGCATTTTGTAATAGTTATAAAATTGGTCATACCTACTAGAAATAGTGGGAATTAATGATTGTTATAGAAGAGAAAATGATTCAGTTGAGCATGAAGTTTAAGAAAGTTGCATGAAAATCATTTTACGAGAATTGGGGCAAAACTGCAAATATTAGAAAGTATAGGGGCAAAATAATAATTTTACCAAAGTATGAGTTATGAGTCAATTTAGTCAATTTGGTTATTAAATGATCTATTTATGATTATAGATCAAGAAAAATGAAGCTCGGATTGAAACCGAGGCAAGAACAAAGTCGAGGACTAAAATTTGCACATCTACATTCATTTTGTATATTGAGGTAAGTTTGTATGATTTCTAAGTTTTATGATTATTATCATTAAATTGCTTAATATAATGTACAATAATTGTATGAAATGATCATGTTATGTTCAAGCAAGAAATCATGATGATAAGCATAAGCAAGTCTCGATGGGAGATGAATTTCCCAGGATACTCGATCTACCACACAAGATATCATGTAAGTCCAAGGCAAGCTTGGCATTGATCAAGTTATCATGTAAGTCCAAGGCAAGCTTGGCATTGATCCAGTTAGCAAGCAAGTTATCATGTTATCATGTAAGTCCAAGGCAAGCTTGGCATTGATCAAGTTAGCAAGCAAGTTATCATGTAAGTCCAAGGACTCAAGCTTGGGATTAGGCATGTTATCAAGAGCAAGACTTCATATAAGTCCATGTCATGACATGGCCATGAAACCAAGATGAGATAACCCATGTAAGACCATGTCTAGGATATGGCTTTGGCACCATATTATATGGGAAGAGATTTAGCATCCTCGGTTATTCACAGAAATTCATCGAGCAAATGAATAAGCTAAAAGAAGATAGCAAGAAAGCTAAGAAAGTAAAGTTAGTATCAAGATGAAGTTAGATGAAGTTGAGTATTATTTATGTTATGAATGAGAAAGTAGATATCATGTTATTGTTATTATAGTATATTGATCAATGTGACCAAGTGATACAGGTATCATGGTTACCTTATAAGTATGATAATAGTAAGTGTTATGAGACATGTAAGAATCTATATGAGTAAGTAATCTCTTTAGCTGAAATTCATGATACCATTGTTTATGTGAAATTGTTTATATTAAGCAATGATGATGCTATGAGTTGTTACATGCAAACTTACTAAGCTATATGCTTACGTTATGATTCTTTCTTTCTATGCAATCACGCCAAGCTAACTCGTGGATCATTAAAGTTGGAGCTCACAACACACTATCAACTCTTATTTTGGTATAGCCAAGTTACTTTACTAAGTATGGCATGTATAGGAAACATTCATTTTGTGAACATGTTTTAAGAAGGGCCTTTGTAAAGGCTATCAAGTTTATTATTCTTTTGTATATGGCTAAGTGATTGGCCAAATTGGACTAAGCATGTATGTTTATTGAGATCATTGAAGCATGTAGTATTATTCATAAATTTGGGTTGTTATTGCATCATTGAATTGTGTATGGATGTGATCTTCATTTCAGGGTGGCTAACGGCTTGGTAAATAGCCAGTAAGTGCCCACACGGTTGGACACACGGGCATGTGTCAAGACCGTGTTAACCCTACACCTTAGTATTATTAATTAGAATTGGCCACGGGCAAATCCCACGGCTGTGTGTGTATACCATGTGACACACGGTTTGGACATAGGCGTGTGCCCAGACCATGTTAATTTAGTCAGTATATCAAGGATTAGCACACGGTCTAAGCCCACGGGTGTGTCATGGCTGTGTGAAATTAGTCAGTAACCTTCCACGGTTGGTAGACATGGGCGTGTCTAAGCCGTGTAGAAATAGTCAGTAGTTTTACACGGTTTGAGGGCATGGGTGTGCTTAAGGGTACACGAGTGTGTTCCAAGTCACACGGGCGTGTGAACCTTGCTTAAAAAATGAGTTATTTGATTTTAATTTTGAAAGTTTTCTGACATGAGTTAAAGGCCTCATAGGCCCTTGTTATATGTGTTGACTAAGAAAGTGAAGTTTTTAAGTTGGAACGAAATTTTATAGCTTGTAAATACATGTTTCAGTGAGTTCAAACATTGTAATGTCTCATATCCAGACCAAGTATCAATTTTGGGTGCGGGGTGTTACATTTAATGGTATCAGAGCTACAGTTTAATCGGTTCTAGGACTAACATAGCATGAGCATGAGTCTAGTTATACATGCCATAAGTAAGAATGTTTTTATAATGATAGTGTGACGACTCCTGACGACTTAAATTATGTTTATACATATAGTAAATGGATCCCAAAAAAGCTGAGGTGGATGATGTAGAAAGTAACGCACTAGCTCCCGTAGAAGGGACGGTGTCATATGAGAATGAGAATAGACCCACTACGGTGAGTCAAGAAGGAGGAGGAGAAGAGGCTAGAGAAGCCTTCCTCCATATGATGGATGTCTGGTACACGGAGTTCGTTCGAGCGAACCCTAATGCACAACCCCCTCCACCCCCGCCTGTTCCACAACCTACTCCAGTAGCCCCTCAAGTAGTAGAGGTGGTAAGAGGAGGTAAACCTCCAATTGATAGGATCAGGAAGCATGGGGCAGGAGAATTCCGAGCTAGAAAAGATGATGATCCAGAAAGAGCTGAGTTTTGGTTAGAAAATAGCATCAAAGTATTTAACGAACTGTCCTGGACTCCTGATGAATGCATGAAGTGTGTAGTCTCTCTCTTAAGAGATTCTGATTACCAATGGTGGAACACCCTTGTGTTGGTGGTACCAAGGGAAAGGATCTCATGGGAATTCTTCCAAGAAGAGTTTAAGAAAAAGTATATTAGCCAGAGGTTTGTAGACCAGAAGAGGAAAGAATTTCTATAGCTGAAGCAAGGCAAGATGTTAGAAACTGATCATGAGTGAGAGTTCGTACGACTCAGCAAGTACACTCATGAATGTGTGTCCACTGAGGCCATTATGAGTAAAAGGTTTGAAGATGGTTTAAATAAGGACATTAAGCTGGTTGTTGCTGTCCTCAAATTAAAAGAGTTTATTGTACTAGTGGAAAGGGCTTGTAAAGCCGAAGAACTGGTAAAAGAGAAGAATAAATCTAAAATAGAGTCTCGCTATTCTAAAAAGAGACAGTGGAACAAGTCATTCCAATCTTCATCCAAGTAGTCAAGAGATTTTTCTACTCGAACAGCTATTTCCGCTGGATTTTCAAGAAAAGGCAAGAGTAAGCATTATTTGGGAAATAAAGCACAGACGACTTCAGTTGCAAGTGTTGGGAATTTTAGACTTGACAGACCTAAATGTCCACAATGTGGCAGACGCCATTTGGGAGAATGCCGAGCACATGAAAATGCATGTTTTAGATGTGGTTCCCAAGACCATTTCATAAAGGATTGTCCAGAGATGACTAAAGAAGAGAGAACTCAGAACCCAAGATCGGAGTATGGTCAGAGGGAGACCGTGAGGAACCTGGGAAGTGGGGCAAGTGGAAGAGGTAACCCTAGAGAGCAAGCTGCGAGACCCGAGGGTAGTGTGCCTGCAAGGACTTATGCCATTCGCACTCTCGAAGGGGCATCTTCCCCTGATGTTATTACGGGTACCTTTTCTCTTTACAATACCAAAGTTATTGCTTTAATAGAACCCAGATCCACACACTCTTACATTTGCATGAAATTAGTACCTGGTTTGGGTGTGCCTATAAATACCACAGAATTTGTGATTAAGGTGTCTAATCCTTTAGGCAAGAGTATGTTAGTTGATAAAGTTTGTAATGATTGTCCATTAATGATTATAGGTCATTGCTTTAAAGCAAATCTTATGTTGTTACCATTTGATGAATTCGACCTCATTCTTGGTATGGACTGGTTGACTACTCATAATGTAATTGTAAATTGTGGGAAGAAATATATTAAGATGAGATGTGAGAATGGGGATACTCTTCATGTAGAATTAGATGAGCAAGGTAGATCGTCGGTAACAATTTCTCATATGATGGCATAGAGATATCTAAGAAAAGGGTATGATGCATTTTTGGCCTTTGTATTGAATGATAAAGAGATAGAGTTAAAGATTGAATCGGTCTTGGATAGTATGGGAGTATGTGGATGTTTTCACGAGGAATTACCGGGATTACCACTAGTTAGAAGTTGAGTTCAACATTGAGCTAACTCCGTCTTGTACCAATATCCATTACTCCTTATAGAATGACTCCAACGAGTTGAAAGAGTTGAAATTCTGATTGCAAGAGTTGACAAACAAAGGCTTTGCAAGATCAAGTTGTTCGCCATGGGTGCTCCGGTTTTGTTTGTCAAAAGAAAGATGGCACCATGAGATTGTGCATTGATTACCGTCAGCTTAATAAAGTGACAGTAAAGAACAAATACCCATTACCTAGGATCGACGATTTGTTTGATCAATTAAAAGGAGCGACTGTGTTCTCCAAAATAGACTTGAGATCAGGGTACTACCAGCTGAGAGTGAAAGATTTAGATGTATCCAAGACTGCCTTTCGAATGAGGTATGGGCATTATGAATTTTTAGTCATGCCCTTTGGGCTGACCAATGCTCCTACGGTATTCATGGACTTAATGAACCACATTTTCAGACCATAGCTTGACAAGTTTGTAGTTGTTTTTATTGATGACATACTGATTTATTCAAGAGACGATAATGAACATGCTGATCATCTACGGATAGTTTTATAGACTCTTCGAGAAAATCAGTTGTATGCCAAATTCAGTAAAAGTGAGTTTTGGCTCAAGGAAGTGGGATTCCTGGGACAAATTGTCTTGAGAGATGGAGTCCGAGTAGATCCAAGTAAGATTTCAGCTATAATAGACTGGAAACCACCGAAGAACATCACTGAGATTAGAAGTTTTCTGGGCCTAGCCAACTACTATAGACGATTTGTCAAGGGGTTTTCTATGATTGCAACCTCGATGACTAAATTGTTACAGAAGAATGTGAAGTTTGAGTGGTCGGAAAGATGCCAACAAAGTTTTGAGAAGTTGAAAGCAATGCTGACAGAAGCTCCAGTCTTAGTACAACCCGAATCAGGGAAAGAATTTGTAGTCTACAACAATGCATCCGTAAATGGATTGGGCTGTGTACTCATGCAAGAAGGCAAAATGATTGCTTATGCCTCAAGACAATTAAAACCTCATGAAAAGAATTATCCGACGCATGACCTAGAATTAGCCGCCATAGTCTTCGCATTGAAGATCTGGAGACACCATTTATACGGTGAACGATGTCAAATTTTCACGGTCACAAAAGTTTGAAGTACTTGATGACGCAGAAAGAGTTGAACTTAAGACAAATAATATGGTTAGATTTGATAAAAGACTATGAGTTGGTTATCGACTACCATCCAGAAAAGGCGAATGTAGTCACCGATGCTTTGAGCAGGAAGTCTCTGTTTATTTTAAGAGCATTGAAATCAAAGATATCCTTATCCGACAATGGCTCCATTTTAGCTGAGTTAAGAGCTAGACCAATGTTTCTTCAAGAGATCTTTGAAGCTTAGAAAGAAGATAGTGAGTTGCAAGTTAAGAGAGCTCAGTGCAAGTCAGGTGCTGAATCTGACTTTCGGATTAATTTTGATAGATATTTAATGTTTAGAGATAGAGTTTGTGTGCCAAGAAAAGAGGAGCTTATACAGAGAATTTTGTATGAAGCACATAACGGGTGTTTACCTGTACATCCGGGTAGCACCAAGATGTATAATGAACTAAAGAAGCAGTATTAGTGGCCGGAAATGAAGAAAGACATTTCAAAATTTTTTACCAAGTGCATGATTTGTTAGCAAGTAAAGGCTGAACACTAAGTACCTTCGGGTTTACTTCAACCTATCTTGATTTTCGAGTGGAAATGGGACCGTATCACCATGGATTTCGTAACGGGTTTACCGTTGTCTCCGAGCAAGAAAGATGCTGTTTGGGTAGTGGTTGATAGACTCACGAAGTCAGCCCACTTTATACTGCATGCAGTGGATTACTCACTAGACAAGTTGGCAAACTTGTATGTTTGTAAATAGTAAGACTTCACGGAGTTCCTTATCATTCATATCGGATAGAGATCCGAGATTTACATCTAGATTTTAGAAGAACCTGCAAGAAGCTTTGGGTACAAAATTGAGTTTTAGTACAGCTTTTCACCCTCAGACTGACGGTCAGTTAGAAAGGTTAATTCAAGTACCCGAGGACATGCTCAGATGTTGTGTTTTCAAATTCCAAGGCAGTTGGGAAAAGTTTCTCACATTAGTAGAATTCGCCTATAATAATAGCTTTCAGTCGAGCTTAAAGATGGCGCCTTATGAGGCCTTATATGGGTGTAAGTTTTGAACTCCCTTGTTTTGGACTAACTCAAGGAGAACCAAATTCACAGGGTTGATTTGGTTAAATACGCTGAAAAGAAAGTGAAAGTAATTCAAGAATGTTTAAGAGCTGCCTCAGATAGATAGAAATCCTATTCAGATTTAAAGAGAAAAGAGATCGAGTACCAAAAGAGATCGAGTACCAAGTTGGGGATAAAGTCTTTTTTAAAGTATCACCATGGAGAAAAGTTCTCAGATTTGGCCGTAAAGGCAAGTTAAGTCCACGTTTCATTGGACCTTACGAGGTTACAGAGAGAATTGGGCCGGTAGCTTACTGTTTGGCTTTGCCATTAGAATTAGAGAAGATACATACAGATTAGACCCTTGGCATGTAATTACCCCTTCGGAAATAGAGATTCGTCCCGACATGACTTATGGTGAAGAACCAGTCAAGATTTTGGCTCAGGAAGTTAAGCAACTAAGAAATAAGAGTATTGCCTTAGTAAAGGTATTATGGCAAAGGCACGGTATCGAATAAGCTACATGGGAATCAGAAGAGAGTTTGAGAAATCAGTATCAAAACCTTTTTACTAGTAAGATTTTCGAGGACGAAAATCCCTAAGGAGGAGAATTGTAACAGCCCGATTTAGGGCCAAGTCGGGATAGTGGTGCGAGGCCACGAACTCGACGTGAAATTATGAGTTTTTCAAGTTTATGTCATGTTTGCACGTTAGTATGAAAGTTTTGTAAAGCAATTTTATTAAGTTGAGATCAATTAATCCAAAAGGACTAAATTGCAAAAGTTGCAATATATGAGTTTCTAGAAGCTTTTTGCATGAAATAGCTTTAGAATAATAATTATGAGCCCTTAAATAGCAATTTTCCCAAAATTTAATTTTTGGACAAAATTAGCCTTAAGAGACTATTATGGAAATTTTTAAGAGGAAGGACATTTTGGTCATTTGGCCTCATTAGTGACTAAAATAGGATAAAGATGAGAAAAATTCACTTATCTTCTTCCTTGTTGCTGTGGAAAATTGGGAGACACCATAGCTAGGGTTCTTCATGTTTTTCAAGCTCATAGTAAGTTCATCTTAGCCCCGTTTTTAATATTCTTCGTATTTTTGAAGTTTCCTATTATGAATTAGCTAATTTTAGCTATAAAATGAGCTAAGATGCATGTTAAAAAATCTACCCTTGAATGACATGCTTGTTAAATGATGTTTTATGGAAGTTTAAGAGAGTTTGATGTTAGATAAACATCTTTTCCTTCATGAATTTCATGAAAAATGGTAGTAGGGAGCATTTTGTAACAGTTATAAAATTGGTCATACCTACTAGAAATAGTGAGAATTGATGATTGTTATACAAGAGAAAATGATTCAGTTGAGCATGAAGTTTAAGAAAGTTGCATGAAAATCATTTTACGAGAATTGGGGCAAAAGTGCAAATATTAAAAAGTATAGGGGCAAAATAGTAATTTTGCCAAAGTATGAGTTATTAGTCAATTTAGTCAATTTGGTTATTAAATGATCTAGTTATGATTATAGATCAAGAAAAATGAAGCTTGGATTGAAACCGAGGCAAGAACAAAGTCGAGGACTAAAATTTGCACATCTACATACATTTTGTATATTGAGGTAAGTTTGTATGATTTCTAAGCTTTATGATTATTATCATTAAATTGCTTAATATAATGTACAATAATTGTATGAAATGATCATGTTATATTCAAGGAAGAAATCATGATGATAAGCACAAGCAAGTCCCGATGGGAGATGAATTTCCTAGGATACTCGATCTACCACGCAAGATATCATGTAAGTCCGAGGCAAGCTTGGCATTGATCAAGTTATCATGTAACTCCAAGGAAAGCTTTGCATTGATCAAGTCATCATGTAAGTCCAAGGCAAGCTTGGCATTGATCAAGTTAGAAAGCAAGTTATCATGTAAGTCCAAGGACTCAAGCTTGGCATTGAGTATGTTATCAAGAGCAAGACTTCATATAAGTCCATGTCAAGACATGGCCGTGAAACCAAGATGAGATAACCCATGTAAGACCATGTCTAGGATATGGATTTGGCACCATATTAAGTGGGAAGAGATTTAGTATCCTCGGTTATTCACAGAAATTCATCGGGCAAATGAGTAAGCTAAAAGAAGATAGCAAGAAAGCTAAGAAAGTAAAGTTAGTATCAAGATGAAGTTAGATGAAGTTGAGTATTATTCATGTTGTGAATGAGAAAGTAGATATCATGATTATTGTTATTATAGTATACTGATCAATGTGACCAAGTGATACAAGTATCATGGTTACCTTACAAGTATGATAATAGTAAGTGTCATGAGACATGTAAGAATCTATATGAGTAAGTAACCTCTTTAGCTGAAATTCATGATACCATTGTTTATGTGAAATGGTTTATATTAAGCAATGATGATGCTATGAGTTGTTACATGCAAACTTAGTAAGCTATATGCTTACGTTATGATTCTTTCTTTCTATGCAGTCCCGCCAAGCTAACTCATGGATCATTAAAGTTGGAGCTCGTAACACACTATCAACTCTTATTTTGGTATAGCCAAGTTACTTTACTAAGTATGGCATGTATAGGAAACATTCATTTTGTGAACATGTTTTAAGAAGGGCCTTTGTAAAGTCTATCAAGTTTATTATTCTTTTGTACATGGCTAAGTGATTGGCCAAATTGGACTAAGCATGTATGTTTATTGAGATCAATGAAGCATGTAGTATTATTCATAAAATAGGGTTGTTATTGCATCGTTGAATTGTGTATGGACATGATCTTCATTTCAGGGTGGCTAACGGCTTGGTAAATAGCCTGTAAGTGCCCACACGGTTGGACACACGGGCGTGTGTCAAGACCGTGTTAACCTTGCACCTTAGTATTATTAATCAGAATAGGCCACGGGCAAATCCCACGTCCATGTGTGTATACCGTGTAAGACACACGGTTTGGACATGGGTGTGTGCCTAGACCATGATAATTTAGTCAATATATCAATGATTAGCACACAATCTAAGCCCACGGGCGTGTCATGGCCGTGTGAAATTAGTCAGTAACCTTCCACGGTTGGTAGACATGGGCGTGTCTAAGCCGTGTGGAAATAGTCAGTAGTTTTACACGGTTTGAGGGCATGGGTGTGCTTAAGGGTACACGGGCATGTTCCAAGTCACACAGGCGTGTGAACCCTGCTTCGAAAATGAGTTATTTGATTTTAATTCCCAAAGTTTTTGACATGAGTTAAAGGCCTCGTAGGCCCTTGTTATATGTGTTTACTAAGAAAGTGAAGTTTTTAAGTTGGAACAAAATTTTATAGCCCGTAAGTACATGTTTCAGTGAGTTCAAGCATAGTAATGTCTCGTATCTAGACCCAATATCGGTCTTGGGTGCGGGGTGTTACAGTTACACATGGCCTAGACACATGCCCGTGTGTCACACACGACCTAGATACATGCCCGTGTGCCTACCTGTGTGGACAATTATAAGGCTATTTACCAAGCCATTTGCCAACCTGAAAAGCAAACAGATTAAACCATTTCCAGCAACACATAGCATAACAATAATGCACCTCTAATATCAAAAATCAAGACATCCACACCTTAATTTCACAATGCATTCATCATGCATCTACTTAAAACATTACTCATTCAATTGCACAAGCTTGCACTTCATGAATTTCATTATAATTGAATAGATATAACTTAACTAGTTTTGGCCAATTCCAATGGCCATTTACAAAATGAAATAAGTAACATTAATAGCCAACACCTTGGCTAACCAATATGACATATAACAAAATGACCAAGTTCCTATACATGCCATACCCAAAATAATCAAAATTTACTATACCCAAAAGAATAGCTTGATAGTGTGAATCGAGCTCTGACCTCCTACGATCCCTGAGCTAGCTTGGTGATACTACAAGAAAAGGGAGAAGAGAGGGAGTAAGCATAAAGCTTAGTAAGTTTGCATGAAATAAATAACAACATAAAATCTTGTGAAAACATCCACACATTACATTACGAATTAACACAAAATTCTCAAGCAACATTGACATGGCTTACTCATGCTCACTCTTACCAACCACATATCACATACCGAACTCGTTTCTCGTGAGTTTCGCATATATATCACTCCATCACATAACTTTAGTTTTTTTTTCCATCCTTATCATAAACTTTAATTCTTTACCCTATTGAACCACTTGGAATATCGAAGGATACTCGTACACGTAGTAAGATGCCAAAGCCATATCCCAGATATGGTCTTACATGGGATCACAAGTCGATGCCGATGCCATATTCCAGATATGGTCTTATACGAGATCTCATATCGATTTCGACGCCATATCCCAAATATGGTCTTACACGAGATCTTATGTCGATGCCATGTCCCAAACATGGTCTTACACAGGATCTCAATTTGGTGCCGAGGCCATATCCCAGATACGGTCTTATACGGGACCTTATTAATCTAATGTCATGACAAGGGTATCCTTTCTATTCCTAAGGTTAAACCGGGACTTTGATATAGTAAAACTTCATAATATTTTTCATTGAGACCTCATTAACCAATTTCATAAAAGAATATACATTTCATGTAATATCAAGCATTTAAATAGTTTGACTAAAACAACCCATGAATCATACTTTGGCAAAGATTATAATTTTCCCCTAACTTTCACATATTTGCAAAATGGTCCCTAGGCTCGTATGATAAAATGTATTCTTTTTCTCACACCCAAGCCTAGCCAATTCATAATCTCTCTTATAGCAGTCCAAAATTTTAACTATTTTACATTTTATACATATATTATTTCATCTTTTACAAGTAAGTCCTTTTTATCGATTCCATCAAAAATCATCTAGCAAAAGTTGTTTATCACACTTTAAACTTTCATATCTACAACTAGACATCAAAATACATGCATGTCATCCACGGGTAAAATTTTAAACACAAACTATAGCTCAAAATAGTTGTAGAAATAGTTAGATCGAGCTACAAGGATTTCAAAATATGAAGAACATAAAAAACGGGGCTAAGAGGTACTTATAATCAAGCTTGAAAGTGAAACAAAACCCTAACTATGGCTCTTTGCAAATTTCGGCTATGGAGGATGAAGATGGACACCAATTTTGACTTCTTTTTCCCTTTTTATTAATTTATTAACCAAATGACCAAAATACCCTTAAGGCCCTTCCTTAAGATTTTTCCTTCTTTGTCCATTTTTGTCCATCATGAGATATAAAGGTCTAATTACTAAATAAGGACCTCTTATAAATTTTCTAATGCTATCTCATACTTAAAACTTCTAGAATCTCATATTTTTCATTTTTTTTTGCAATTTAGTCTTAAAAGATAAATTGATCACTAAATCATAAAATTTCTTCATGAAATTTTCACACAACCATGCAACAATGTCATAGACCTCATAAAAACCTTAAAACATATATTTTTACTTCGAATTTGTGGTCTCGCAACCACTATTTTGGCTAGGCCTTAAATTAGGTTGTTACATTTAGTTCGAGAGTTGACTAAACCTAGCTCTAATGCTAATAAATGTAACACCCCTAACCCGTATCTATCGCCAGAATAGGGTTACAGAGCATTACAGGAGTTTACATATCAAATAGACAAAAATTTCAACATTTCAAAAACATGTCAATATTCATATCAAAAACCAATTAAAATCATTCATATTGTCCCATAGATGAGCCCTCAAGGAACAAAATATACATTAAAAACAAGTTGGGACTACATCAGAAACTCAAATAATTTTTCGGAAAACATTGACAATTTTCAAAGCTGTAGGGGTCACACAGCCGTGTGGCCAGGCCGTGTGACTCACATGGCCAAGAGACATGCCCGTGTCTTAGGCCGTGTGGGCATTCGAAATAGGGAAACATGGCCGTGTCCCAGCCAATGTCTGTGCCCGTGTAACTCATAGACTTGGGTCACATGGCCAAGCCACACGCCCATGTACTCGGCCGTGTACCCTTTGAAGTAACCTCATATGCCCATGTGCCAGGCCGTGTGCTAGGCCTTGTGACAGCCTAACTTGCAACCCTTTGAAAGCTACAGGGGACACACAACCGCCTCACCTGGCCATGTGTTAGACATGGCTGAGACACATGCCCGTGTCTCTGCTCCTGTGGACGAAAATAGTCCATTTTACAAGCCATATTTCTCACCCAATTTGGTATAACCCTACACCCAAAAATGCATATATACACAAGATATAATAAGGCATCCAAAACAAGCATAATCAAGCTTTATACAAATGGTGTGATCACATACAACCAATATGCCCTTAGGCACCTTAAATGACAAATATAAACATGTTTAACCATGTATTCAATATAACCAAATGTTCAACTAACTTATATGCATAATTACATCATTACATATCATGTAGATCACTTTATGAAAACATACCAATAGTTGTTAAACATGCCCTTCAATTTCTAACATAATTAGACATATATGTCTTACAGAATAAGGTACCAATTCACCAATTTGCAAAACACTTATACAAAATGCACATATAACTATCATTTTACCTTTCATCATTCAACCACCAATCAAGCCACACATCAACCAAATTAAAGCTATATATATACATACCAAAATATACCAAAACATAAGCCAACTGAAATGACTTTAATCACAACAAAACATATAGGCCAACATTAGCCAAAATAACCTATACATGCCATTATAACCAAATTTTAAACTAATTGAAAGTACCAAAAGAGCCGATGGATAGTGTGATATAGCTTCGACAAGCTTCCAACCCGAATGAGCTTCCAATTCACTAAAAACATGGAAAATACACCAAGTAAGCATTTAAGCTTAGTAAGTTCGTATAACATAGAATTTAACTTACCATTTATTCACATATAAGGTAAGTAAACAATACATATCCTAACACAACTTGGCCATGTGCCTAAACACATATTCTCAACATGTTAGCCATGTAAAATCACGTATAAACCAAATCATGGATGAGCTCAATAAATAATCAAATTTCCATATACAGTTATCATCCATTTCATTCAACTATATATAATGTAATAACCCTTCCATGTATTTTATGTATATACCTATAATAGTTCGTATTGAACTCATATCATCTTGTAACAGAACATTGTCCATTGAACCATTTAGAATATCATTGGATACTCGAGATAGCTCACACTTAGTGGTGCTAAACTGTAATCCATTAATTCCTGTACATGTATGCTCTCACAAGCGAAAATCGGTAAGATCATATGAACTGAGAATCGATAAGCTCTCACGAGCTGAAATCGGTAAGCTCATACGAGCTGTGGTGTGTCTGCAAAACATGAAGACATCAACCAAAACAGTAACCCTAATGACATGTCATTTGTATCATACAAATTTCTAAGGTTCAAACGGGGCTCGGTAATCATCGTACGTCATCGGATATGCAATTGGTATTTATACATGGTAATTATACAAATCACACACATATAATTAAATTAAAAAAATATAAATACTAAATTTAATTACACGAACTTATCTCGACGAGTATACGTAGATATAGAGACGATTAATTCAAGATTTTCTCTTTGCTTTGATCTAACTCCGTATGAGGTTTGACTGGATCTATACAGATAAATTTAACCCAATTCAATATATTTATCATTCAATTTAGTCCAACACATATTTTGGAAAAATTACCATTTTTCCTCTATACTTTTAATTTCTTTGCAATTTAGTCTCTAGGCTCGAAAAATGAAATTCATGCAATTTAACTCTTACCCACCATGGCCGAATATCAAATAGGTCCTTAGCATGTACTTCTTCAATTATTTCACAATTTCACCATGTAATATTTCCTATTTTTCAATTCAGTTCCTATTTGACAATTTTACTAAAAATTCATTTACAAAAGTTGTTTATCTAACAACAACCATTCATTTTCTATCATCAAACTTTAAAAATCAAGCATGTTCATCGATGGTAAAACCCTAAAGTTTAACAGTTTCAAAAATTAGTCCCCGAGCTAGCTAGAGTATGCTACAATGATCCCGGAAACGTAGAAATCATTAAAAACAGATTAAAAATACATACCTAATTGAAGAAATTAGGGTTGCCAAAAGTTAAGCTTCAATAATGGCTTCTCCTATTCTAAATTCGGTTGAAAAAAATTAAAAGATGAGGCTGTTTCATTTTTTTTTATTTATTATAACATATAATTACTAATTTCCAAAATCAACCTTAAAAATTAAACCAAATTTTAAAATTGTCAAGCCAACATCTTCCACTAACTCATAAATGGTCTAATTACCATATATGGAATTCCACTTAAAAGCCCTATAGCTATTTAATACCTTTAGCTATAAGAACTCAACTTTTGCATTTTATGCGATTTGTTCCTTTTTATCAAATTGAACATGTAAACAGTAAAATTTCTTAATGAAATTTTTATGCGATAATACTATCATGTTGTAGACCATAAAATAATAAAATAAATTTTTTGACTTCAAATTTGTGGTCCCGAAACCTCTGTTCTGATTTCACTGAAAATAGGCTACTACAACAACCTTACCATCTTGCATCAAAACACATCCCAAATTGACATGCGACGCATCACTATATACCACGAAATCTTTACTAGATTCAATATATATTAGAACTGGAGTCTGAGTCAAAATAAATTTGAGCTTTCAAAGCTCAATTGCTGCTCATCAGTCTAGAAAAAAAAGAAGCGTTCTTATGCAAAAGCTTAGTCAGAGGAGATGCAATTAACGAGAACCCCTCGACAAACCTATGGTAGTAGCCCGCAAGACCTAGAAAACTACAGATCTCCGAAACATTCTTAGGCTTTTTCCAATCAAGTACAAACTCAATATTTTTAAGATCAATTTGGATCCCTCTGCAGAAACCACATGCCCCAAAAATGTTACTTCTTTTAACCAAATTTCACACTTGCTTAACTTAGCATAGACCTGTTTCTCCTGAAGTATTTGAAGAACTACTCTAAGATGTTCATTATGCTCATCTTCGGTCTTAGAGTATACCAGAATTTTGCCAATGAAGGCTACGACAAACTGATCCAAATACGACTGGAAAACACAGTTCATCAGATCCATGAATGCAATTGGAGCATTCGTCAAACTAAAGGGCATGTCTTAAAACTCTTAATGCCCATAACGAGTCTTGAAAGTAGTCTTATGGACATCAACTTCCTTAACCTTAAGCTGATGATACCTAGAACGTAGATCTATCTTGGAAAATATCGAAGCCCCATAAAACTAATCAAACAGGTCGTCGATCCTTGAAAGTGGGTACTTATTCTTTACAATTAGTTTATTCAATTATTGGTAGTTGATGCACATTCTCATGGTACCATCCTTTTTCTTTACGAATAAAACCGGTTCCCCCTATAGAGACACACTAAGACGGATGAATCCATGATCCAAGAGTTCCCGAAGCTGAACCTTTAGCTTCATAAGCTCTTTCAGTGCCATACGATAAGGAGCGATGGACACTAGAGCTGCACTTGGTAGCAGCTCAATAGCGAACTCAACATCTTGATTGGGAGGTAATCCCGATAATTCCTCAGGAAAAACATTGGAAAATTTCTTAACTATTTGAATGTTCCCAATAGAAGAGTCTACAGGAGCTGAATCACTTACAAAAGCCAGATACGTTCCACATCCTTTCTGAACCAATTTTTCAGCCACAAGAGTAGAGATCACATTGGATAAGTAATCCCAACTCTCACTGATTATAACCACCTCCATATCGTTCTCAGATCTGAAAACTACCTTCTTAGTCATACAATCCAAACTGACTCGATGCTCTGCAAGCTAATCCACACCCAGAATTAAATCAAATTCCCCAAACAGTAGCTCCATCATATTAGCTGGAAACATAGCCCTTTGTACTTCCAGCGGTATGTTCCTATACAATCTATTTACCCGAACAGATTGACACAATGGACCCAATACAGAAATCTCACTAGAAGTACTCTCAACAAGAATCCCCAAGTTTATAGAAACAGAACTAGCTACATAGAAGTGTGTTGACCCCATATCTATTAGTGCATAATAAGGGTTATCAAAAATAAAGAATGTACCTATAATCACATCAATGACGTCCTTGTCCTCACGGCGTTAAGCAGCATATACCAACACAAGCTGCCTCTCCTCAGTCTGATTAGCACCGCCTGTCTTCTCTATCCTCTACCCATACCATTACCACATCAGGCCGGACCACGGCTCCTAGGCGGCTGCTGAGATGCCCTCTGAGGCTGAACAAAACCCGAAGTTGGAGCTTGCATATGACCATAACACTATGGGCAATCTCTAATATGGTGCTCTATCGACCCACATCGTAGATATGCTCCCAACATCCTCTAACACTCACTCAGATGGCGTCTACTACAGTCACTGTATGGTTGAGCCACAGTAGGAGCAATTGAAACTCCAACCCTAGAAGGACTATTAGATCTTCCCCATTTCTTAGGCCTCTGAATAGGACTAGAAGGCTCTGAATCTCTCTTATTCCTCTCTCTCGATCTTTGTTCTGGCGCTCCACGCGCTTAACCCTCTCGACGATCTTCGCTTTGTCCACTGAAATGGAAAACTTTCGCTCCCTCCATGGAGCTATTAGAACTCTTAGACTATCTTTTAAACCATCCTCAAAATGGATGTATTTCTCATACTTAGACGCCACCATCCCACGAGAGTAACGGCTCAATCTCAGAAATTTGATCTCATACTCGGCCACTGTTCTATCCCCTAGTAAGGTTCATAAACTCACATCTTCGAGCATCCACATAACTCGCCCCCCATATTTCCTTTAGAAGGCAGTCTTAAAATATTATTAATCAACCCAATCCGGCTGAGTACCCCCTTAATCTCTAACCACCATTAGTATGCCCCATCACGAAGTAGAGATACTGCACCCTTTAATTTCTACTCAAGGATGTAGTCAATGTCATTCATTATCCTCTCGGTGGCCTCCAACCAGTATTCGGCCATAGTCGGGGCATCGGGGTGACTCTAGTGATGTCCATAAATAGCTCAGCACCATTAGACTGGAGTCGTTCAGTTACTGACCCACGGCTCCTAGAATAAGAATAGGGCCTAGTGACCCTCTCTAACACTTTCAGCATGGCTTGGGATAATGCGTCATCCCCAGCCAAATGGCTTTGAACCCGGTCTCAGCTGAAGGTGTAGCCGATGTCTCACTTGTATCCAAATTAGCATACTGCCCATTGAGGATGACTCAGCTCGAGTCCCTCTACGGTGCCCACAGTGTCCACGAGTACCAGGACCAGGCATTCCACGAGCACTCATCGTATTCAAAGTTTTATCTATATTATGAAGTTTTATGAATTAGTTTCAGCGTTTATTAACAATATTTTATGCATCAAATAATTATCAGAAGTTGTTTGAAAGTTTAAAATTTTAGTTTCAACTAACTATATGCAATTATAAATAGTTCAGAGTTTTCTAACTACACTATTTCTAAGTTTAAAAGTACTTACAGGATCGGCATCAGAGTATCATTGTATCACATACTTTTCAAATTGCAAAAATAAACTTTGTTTGAAAACTAGTTTTTACAAATAAAATTTTAAACCCAAAATTTCACAGCCTGAGTTTTGCAACCTGGCTATGATACCACTAAATGTAACACCCCAAACTCGGCCTAGACGTTATGGTTGAATCTGGATGTGTTACGAAGAAAATTTAAAAGAAACTTCTTTATTATTCACAAATCATCGTAAAAGTTGTTACTTAGTATGTCCAATTTGTTTGGAAAACTTATTGATATACTTATTTGATTTAAAACCGTTGCTTATTTATGATAAATCATAATTTACACATATTTTAACCCTATGATTGGCGTAATTTTGGATGAATATTCATTAGATTTGATGAATTCGATGCTCCTAATCTCTTATTCAGGAGAGTTTAGAGAGTCGAAAAGAACGAGAAATGGGCCAAAAAGGGACAAAACAGGACTACATTAGAAATCCACGGCCTGGACCACCGTACATGGGAAGACCGTACGGCCATGTATGACGAGCAGAATCGACCACGGTCGAAGGAGTACACCACGAGCATGTCCCTACCGCAGCAAAGAAGAGTTCTATTCGGAATAAGCTACTTGTTGGCCAATTATAATACCCCAAACTCAGCCCATACGTCATGACCGGATCTGGTATGCTACGGGTTGAACGTTGCAAACTTTGCCTTGAAGGGTTTTGAAAATCTTAGTTTATTATAACCGATTAATCATTAATTGAGTAATTCTTGAATGAAACTTTAAGATTTGCGTGAATGTGTTTGAAAAGCCCATTTTCCTCTCGCTTTATAATTTAAGTTTTGAAAACATAAGTTTATAAAAATGTGACATAATAATAAAGAAAATATAACCTAAGTTATGGAGGCCTTATTACAAAAGAAATATCCCAAAATTAAAATTTAAAAGATAACCGAAAAGAGTTTATGGAAATAATAGTCTTGATGGCCCATCGAGTCCGATTCGGCTCCCATATCCACGATCTACTGCTCATCTGAAAAGTTGGGAAAAATAAAAGGGTGAGTCACCAAGACTAAGTGTGTAAATCCCAAAAACACATAAAAGTCTTGGGCCCACAAACACATTATGGGCCTTGGGCCATAACAATGGCAACAGAATATATTTTCATGCAACATGGCCCATCCCAAACCTAAGAGTCCATCCTCTACACACCCCCGTACCAAACATCACACCGTGGGGATTTCTACAACCAATCCTCCATCCGCTACACACCATATCGATCACTATGTGACCTATGTGGCAAAGCCACCGATCGCTATGCGACCTTAATAATATATCGACAGCTGCGCTGCCTGTCATAAAGACCAATCACTATGTGACCTATGTGGCAAAGCCACCGATCGCCTCACGACCTGCTCCCTTTCATCATATCAATCCCATCCCATGCATACATGCATGCAAGAATCAGAACATTAAACTATCTAAATAGATCACATACTTTCACATACTTCGATACACACAGAGAAGTTTCTATGATTACGTACCTGTCATCCCTTGCCTACCCTTTTTGGGTATTACATTTGCTCATACTGACCTCTTTATCCGCTTTTAGCCCATAACATACATATAATACAGATTAACTAGTTTGATAGAGATCCACACACCTAATTACCGATAGGACAGTACTTTTTATGTCCACACTATCAAGAGCCGCCACGATCGCTAACGAGCCTAAGATTTTGGTCTCAAACCGGTCCATAACTCGGTGGCCAATCTCGAATCACGACACCGCTCACGTCTTAAATCTAGGGGTTAAATTTATGGATCCAATTCCCTCTTTCGTTTGACTAGCATTTGTATCCATGGAATAGATCTTAGTCAACAAACTGGATTAAAACATTGTATCGAATACTAACACAAATGTATATTCATAGAGTAGAGATCCCTTACCTAAAAATCCCGAAAGAAGAGATATGGTTCGAAAGTTAACAGTTCCTGGCTTAAAACCAAAATGATCAGGTCTCCTACAAATCCCAGAAGGCCACCCAAAACGCAAAATGATAGAGAATATTAGCCCTATCGAAAGCCTTAACAAACCAAGTGGCCATTCACCTTAACCCCTAAAAACCGAAAGAGATCTTAAGGAATAACAAGAGTCAACACTTACCTCAGTATGGGAGATTCGACTTTTAATAAAGAAATCGACAGGAAGAAAAAGAATGAATGGATACTAGGGCATTCGGCTATAGCAGAAGAGAGTAAAGAGAAGGAATACTTGGGGTTTCAGCTTGTGAAAGAAATCTAGAAAAAGTGTATAGAAAGGCTATGAGGTTTCGGCTTTAGCAGAAGAGAAGAAGAAGAAGATGAAACTTTTATGAGTTTTCAGCATTTTGAGAAAAGAAACAACTAAGAGGAAAGAATGAGAATAAATGCCAAAATTAAGAAGTGCCCTATTTTCTAATCCAATTTTCGGCACACACACTAACTAAAAGCCGGAATTGCCTTTTTTTGAAAACTAAAACTAATTAATGAACAAGGGAAATTTCGGCACCCCTTTAGCCTCATCAAAACCGATTTCCTCCTTCCCCTAGAGTTGAAAATTCAGCCACTAAAGTGACCAGCAGATCAGATACTAAATTTCCTCCCTTTATCTGCCATATTATCTTTATTATCCACTCAAATAAATCCTCCTATATTTAAGCCTTGTTGCCGTCGAACTCTACCTAATTCATTGTCGAACTTTAGCTAACATTAATTAAAAGAATTGGGCTTCATGTAACTTGAATGTGGGCCTCCTCAGTTGACGCCACCTCCTTACTTTCTAAGTGGCGCCACTTTGCCAGTGGGCCACAAGCCCACTTGTATTTAAAACACAGATAACATCTTTTAAGCCCTATCTTATCAGGCTTTCCACTAGAGTGTCTAAACAAAGAATTCAATTAAGGCCTCGGCCCAATTCCTGAGCCCATTCTAGACCCCTAACACTCTCATTAAACATAACCACACATTAAACGCATTGGCCCATTAATTCAGAATGTTACACCAATAGAGGTGTTCCAAAGCCTATATAAACACTATAGGAGGAAGCCTAAAAGAGTGTTCGACAGGACGTCGAATAGACTCCGAGTAGAAGGGGAAAATACTCCAAGACAGCCGTTAGGAACAGCTTAGGAGAAGGATTTCCATCAAGACTAAGGATCTCCCATCAAGTTCTTTAGAAGTTTTTGGGTTTTCGTATGTTTTTATTTTTCCTCTTTTATGATGTTTTCCTCTTCTAGTACTAACTAAATCCTTTAGATACCTAAGGGGATGAAACCTATGACAGATCTTATTATTATTTGATTTATGAGATAAATACTTGTGCTTATTTTTAATTGTGAGTTTTATTCTTGTTTTGATAATTCAAGTTATTGATTCAAGTCAAATGTGCTTATTCAGTGGAGCAAAAGTCTCTGTTTAAGAGTAGATCGACACAATTAAGAGAAGTTGATTGCAACCCTTGAAATAGGGCGACGAAAATCTACCGGATTAGGGTCAAACCTAATAAGGGAATCCATAGATCGAGTTAATGCGACAATAGAGGTTTTAATTAGAAAGATATTTCAATTAATCAACCTAGAGTTAGTTGTTAGTAGCCTCGAAAGAGGTATTAATATAATTCAGGGATTTCTATGGATTAAGTTAAGTGAATAAATCACATGAATCAAAAGTAATAAGTGAAGTCTAGGTGGATTCTTCCTTAGGTGTCGTCCATCTCATATAAGTTGTCCAAAGTATTTTCCCAGTTTACTCCCTATCAAGTTCATAAGTTAGTTAAATTAGTTAGTTAAATTTTAGATTAAAAATAAATCCCCTTTAATTATTAGGCTAGATAATAAAAAAGATAGTTATTACTAAGTACTCTTGGTCCTTGAGAATACAATATTCTGGACTCACCACAGTTATTTTGAGCTCCATCAAGTTTTTGGCGCCGTTGTCGGGGACTAAGATATTAGGAAAACTAATTTTTTATTACTTTAGCCATTTTATTTATTTGCAATTTATTATTTTTAACTTTACTAATTTTTCTTTTATTTGTTTCTGGCAGGTAATTCTAGTTTATGACTAGGAGGAATCTGTCAGGACCTTGATTTTTGACAGTGATATAGAAGCTACCGCTCGTAGAAACCGAAGAGAACTAAGGCAAAGCCTATACTACATAGAAGAAGAGCAAGAAGACGAAACCAATACTACCGAAGAGATGGCTGATAACAATCCGCTACCTCCTATGGTTGCCGCAAACTTGGTGAATCAAAATCCTATACCTCGTACTATGTATGATTATGCTAAACCTACTTTAACAGGAACTGAATCAAGTATTGTTAGACCAGCTATTGCTGTAAATAATTTTGAACTGAAACCTAACACTATACAGATGATATAGCAATTTGTTCAGTTTGATGGTTTGCAAGATGAAAATCCAAACAATCACTTGGCAAATTTTCTGGAATTCTACGACACTTTCAAGATCAATGGTGTTTCTGATGATGCCATTCGCCTTCGGTTGTTTTCCTTTTCATTGAGGAACAAAGCTAAACAGTGGTTGAACTCGTTACCACGAGGATCAATCACTACATGGGAACAAATGTTCAAAAATTTTTTATTAAAATATTTTTCGCCGGCTAAAACAGATATGTTGAGGAATGATATCTCTTCTTTTGTGCAGATGGATTTAGAAACACTTTACGATGCATGTGAGATATACAAAGATCTACTGAGAAGGTGCCTCACCACGGGTTGCCATTATGGCTACAGGTTCAAACCTTTTACAACGATATGAACCCTTCAACTAGGTAATTAATCGATTCAGCCACTGGCGGTACCCTGAACAACAAAACACCTGAGGCTGCCTACGAATGCATTGAAGAGATGTCACTGAATAACTATCAGTGGCATGTTGTGAGGACAAAGCCAACAAAAGCTGCCATTGTCTTCAACCTTGGCCTAGTAACCATGCTATCAAATCAGGAAGAAATGTTAAATAAAAAGATTGATAGTTTGTGTGGTTCTTCGCAGGTACACCCAATGATGCTGTGAGATACATATGGAGGAGGGACAAACAATACAGAATACCCACCCTACAACCTCGACATAGAAAACGAACAGATGAACTATATGGGTAATAATTCTAGACCCCAAAATAACCCTTATAGTAACACTTACAATCTAGGTTGGAGGAATCATCCAAACTTTTCATGAGGTGGCCAAGGAAATCAGAGACAACAACCCTCCCGTGCTTTCAACAAAGAACCCTACCCAAGAGAAAAGTCAACCTTGAAGAGATGCTAACAAAATTTATCACGGTGTCAGAAACCCATTTCCAAAACACCGAAACAACACTCAAAAATCAAGAAGCATCGATTCAAGGGATCAAGAACCAATTAGGACATCTTGCTAAGCTGATCTCTAAACGACCACAAGGTAGCTTGCCAAGTAACACTAAAACTAACCCAAATGAACAACTTCAAGTAATAACTGCTCACGATAGTGAAGGGTTAGATGAATAAAAATTAAGGCAAGAGAATGTGGTAGAGGAAAGTAAGGTTGAGGTAAGCCATGATAAACCAAAACCAGTAATTACAGAGTACCAACCTCGTGTGCCATACCCCAATACGATGAAGAAAGACAACACAGATGAACAATTCGGTAAATTTCTTAAACTTCTAAAGAAATTACACATTAACTTATCGTTTCTTGAAGCTCTTTCATAGATGCCGGATTCAAGGAAATTTTTAAAAGAGCTTTTGACAAACAAATAGAGGTTAGACGATACGTCGCATGTGGAGCTAAATGCAGTGTGCTTAGCAATTTTGCAAACTAAACTACCACGAAAATTAAAAGATCAAGGGAGTTTTACAATTCCATGTTTAATTGGTAGTTTATCTGTTAATAATACTTTAGTTGATTTAGGGGCAATCATCAATGTTATGCCTTATAAAAGGTTTACACAGCTGGGTCTGGGGAAACCCAAACAAACTAGGATGAGCATTCAATTAGCTGATAAAACTATCAGAATTCCTAGGGGTATAATTGAAGATGTACTAGTGAAAATTGACAAATTCATATTCCCAGTAGACTTTGTTGTCTTAGACATGGATGAGGACAATAATATTCCTTTAATTTTAGGAAGACCCTTTTTAAAAACTGCTAGAGCTAAAATTGATGTTAGTACACGTGAACTCACACTTCATGTAGGTGACAAAACGATCACTCTTCAAGCTCTTGACTCGGCTAGGACATCGAACAATCAAGGGGAAAACATAAATTCTATTAATGACCATTTGGTTAAACCTTCTTTACAGGAAACACCATGAATCTACACAACTGAGCCAGATCCTAGACCTCGTGCCAATAAAGAAGTAACTCATGAGGAACGAAGGCTTCAGATCGATGAACTAGGCAAGTGGAAGCCACACATCAAGGAAAAACCAAAAACACACGAAGCAGAACCTAAGCAAAACCATGTCAAAATTAAAGATGGGACAACCCATTTTAAGATAGGAGATCAGGTATTGTTGGATAAGAAAGACCCTCGAATTTCCACTTCAGACCTTAATACAAAAGAAGAAATCCCTTTCACGGTACTGAATGTCTTCCCATACAGAACAGTCAAGGTAACTAATCCCACATTCGGCACTTTTAAGGTAAACACCACTCGACTTAAATTATATATCCATAACCGAATTGGTAGAAAGAATGAGGAGTTTCAACTCTTCAAACCACCTTGATTATGAGCATGAGAGGTAAGTCTAGCTTAAGAATTTAAACGAGTGCTTCTCGGGAGGAAACCCAAGCACTAACCCCATTAATTTTTATATTTTTTATTTTTAGGACCTAGCTAAAAACTAACAAATTCAATAAAAGCGTAGGTTTCCCTACCACACGGCCTTACATACGGGCGTGGCTGTGGCAGTGTGGTCACCACAAATTTGCACACCGACATGGTGGAGATCGTACGAACCAAGGACGAAAATCCCCAAACCATGGGCGGTGATAAAATGCCACGGTCGTGCGATAAGGCTGTGGTCGACACTGATTTATCAACATGGGCGTGGTGACCTCTACACGGGCGTTTATTTTTTCATTTCCTTTTATTTTTATTTTTAAATTCTTTCCCTTTATCTTTCATGTCCTTACTTTATTTTAGTATATTTTGCTTAGGTTCAAGGGGCTGTTAAGGAATGACCACACCACTACCGAAGTATCTACCTCATCTACCCGAATTTCGCTAGTTTATTTTCTTTGACTCCACCCAAACTTTAGGAAGTTTCACTTCTCTCCCTACCTTATGATTTTCTTACTATGTTGTGAATATCTATCTTTGCACATTGAGGGCAATGTACATCTTAAGTGTGGGGGGTGAATTTCAAATTTTCCTAACTTTTTGCATTATTCTCAAATCCCTGAATGATATCTTGTCTTAAGTAAATTTTCTCATATTACTAATTAGAATGAAACTTTTGTTGATTTATGATTTTTTATTTATTTATTTTGGATTAAGTCATAGTTAATTGTGCATTGATGAATTAAACTTTAAGATATTAGAGAATCAGGCATGATAAGTCTATTTTCAGAATTAAAAAATTTGGCTAGGTTGTTTTCCTAAATTTGAATATTACTTTGAAATTTGAAATTTGCAAGGTTGACATCAAAAACCATAATTTTTGTGAGATTTTGAGCCTTTAGAGCATATATCTCTTCGTGCTCACTTTATTGATTATGAGTGTGTCAACATTGATTTGTTATTCTAGAACTTGTTTAGATTATACAGGTTGAGACCACATCTTTGATTTGATATACTGTGATGATAAAGACACCTAGGATTTAACCCACTTACTCCATAAAAAGGCTACCTCCAAAATGATCCCTTAGTGAACCACTTTTTAGCCTAATCAACCTTTCTTGATTTACCACTAATATTAATCCGAAACCCCATTATTAACTTGATTATCCCATTTTCTTAACTCCCCTTTTGTCGAGATTTGATTTGATCAGTTGCCTAATTGTAGTAGTTGGATTCATCTTTTATTATGTACTACTTATTCTTAAAAACAAAACATTAGAAAATTTATTCATCATTAGTTCTATGTTCTATGAGCTTAAATAGTTAAATTCACATCTTTAGAAGAAGCTCGTGTTATTGATGTAATTATTTAGTTAGGTAATTTGTCAATTCAATCTCGATTATAACCTTCTAATTCTACCTATATCCACACCTTTAACCCAAGCCCCAGTACAACCCTTTAAAGACCTTTTGATTTGTGTATCATCTCATTTTATAGTGGTGGAGATTTGATTTTCATGCAAGCCTATGGGATTAACTTTTCATGTTTACCTGATGAGTGCTTTAGTTTGAACCTTAAACACTCTGAGTGATTTGAGTGAATTTTTAGTGAGGATGTCAATCCTTGTTAGTTTTGAATCCGAGGTAATTATTTAGGTAAGGGGAAACACATATGTTTTCGTGCTACAAAAATATATGACTTTGATTGTTTGAATCTTTAGGACTCTTTGAGTTAAATTATCCATGTATGAATTATCTATAAATTATGAAGAAACATTATTGATAAGGATTATGAGTTAAGGAAGTTAATTCTAATTGTGAGTTGAGAATTTTGCTTGAGGACAAGCAAAAGCTTAAGTATGGGGTTATTTGATAAACCGTAATTTGCACATATTTTAACCCTATGCTTGGATTAATTTTGGATGAATATTCATTAGATTTGATGAATTCGATGCTCATAATCTCTTAATTTCATGTTTCATAGGGTAGACCACACGGCCCTGTATGGCAAGCAAAATCGACCATGGCTGAAGGAGTACACCACGGGCGCGTCACATGGGCGTGTCCCTGCTGTAGCAAAGAAGAGTTCTATTCGAAATAAGTTACTTGTGGGCCAATAGAAGTGTTCCAAAGCCTATGTAAACACCCTAGGAGGGAGCCTAAAGGAGAGTTCAACAGGATGTTGAATAGACACCGAGATGAAGGAGAAAATACTCAAAGATAGCCATTAGGAACAACTTAGGAGAAGGATTTCCATCAAGACTGAGGATCTCCCATCAAGTCCTTTAGAAGTTTTTGGGTTTTCTTATGTTTTGCTGTTTTTCATCTTTTATGATGTTTTCCTCTTCTAGTATGAACTAAAACCCTTAGATACCTAAGGGGGTGAAACCTATGATAGATCTTATTCTTATTTGATTTATGAGATAAATACTTTTGCTTATTCTTAATTGTGAGTTTTATTCTTGTTTTGATAATTCAGGTTATTGATTCAAGTTGAATGTGCTTATTCAGTGGAGCTAAAGTCCCTGTTTAAGAGTAGATCAACACAATTAAGCGGAGTTGATTGCAACTCTAGAAATAGGGCGACGAAAATCTAACGGATTAGGGTCAAACCTAATAAGGGAATCCATAGATCGAGTTAATGCGACAATAGGGGTTTTAATTAGAAAGATATTTCAATTAATCAACCTAGAGTCAGTTGTTAGTAGCTTCGAAAAAGGTATTAATATAACTCAGGGATTTCTATGGATTAAGTCAAGTGAATAAATCACATGAATCAAAAGTAATAAGTGAAGTCTAGGTGGATTCTTCCTTAGGTGTCGTCCATCTCATATAAGTTGTCCAAAGTATTTTCCCAGTTTACTCCCTGCCAAGTTCATAAGTTAGTTAAATTTTAGATTAAAAATAAATTCCCTTTAATTATTAGGCTAGATAATAAAAAGATAGTTATTACTAAGTACTCTTGGTCCTTGAGGATACGATATTCCGGACTCACCACAGCTATACTATTGTACAATAGGTGCGCTTGGCTTTGTCGAAATAATAGTTGTTTCGAGCTCCATCAGTTTACGCCTTTCTATTAAATCAAAAGTTTTGCATCAGAGTTTCTTTAAAATGTCAAATTTTGGTAAATCAAATTGTTTCTTGAAAATCGTTATTTTAGAAAAGTCTTCATTTTCAGAAAAATCGTTTTATCAATTGTTAAGCTTAGAAAACCAAAATGAAATCCAAAACCAAAAATAGTCCCAAAAAGTCTGGAGAGTCTCAGAATACCTCAAACCCTACAAGACACCACTAATCGAATCTAGTATGTTACGGGGTGAAAACATTTTTAAAGAAACGAGTTACCGGTTAAATTTGATTGAAAACACTTTATCATTTTAGAGTATAAAAATCCGTAGATAACTATTACAATCGAGTGAGTTGAGCATAGACAAGTTCAAATCTTTTTTTCTTGAAGTTGTTAAAAAAAATTCAAGTTTAAGAAAACATCCAAGTTACCTTTGTTGTCATCTTGTGAATTTTGTTACTCGATGGCAACGTTTAAAAACCTAAAGGAGTTATAGTTTTGAAAACATTACTTTTTACCGATTAATTTAACAAGTCCATATATCCAACATAGGTATAATATAATCAAAATAAAAGCAAATAATAAAAACCTAAGATAATACTTAGTGGCCTTATTACAAATCCCAAAACCGAATTTAAAGAGAATTAATAAAATTGAAGTAGAACTAAAAGGAATCAAAACCCAATCGAACATGCATGGTCGCCGAGTCCTCCCCCACTCAGATCCGCAATCTACGCCTCATCTGCAAAATATAAGGGAAGGGGTGAGTCACCAAGACTCAGTGTGTAAATCCCCACCCAATAGTGCACGAACTTACACAAATCATTACCAAATCATGCAAATCATGCAACCCATAACCTACCCATCCAATCTCCTTCAACTACCCCGTGTGGTCAAAACCACTGGTGGTCAAAACCACTGGTGACCATAGTCATAAATATATATAACGGTGTGGTCAAAATCACTGATGACTTAAGTCACAAATCAAGTGATGGGGCCAACCCATCGTGTGGTCAAAACCACTGATGACAATCCCGTAATCAACATGTGGGGCCAACCCACTGTGGTACCAAACCACTGGGACGATATGTGGTCAAAACCACTGGTGGTCAAAGCCACTGGGACTTAGTCACAAAATATAATATCAAGACGGGTTCAACCCGTCGTGTGGTCAAAACCACTAGTGAGAGTCCAAATATTTCTTCCCCCTCCTTTCACCAATCCCATCATCATGTCCATATCATACGTGTCATAATATCATGTATCATGCAATAACGCATAGCATAGCATATATCAATATTATGATGATGTATATAAAAAATCACATAACTGGGGACTTACCCTAATCCAAGCTCATACCCACAAGGCATAATCACCGATTTCATTGGCTATAATAATAACATAATAGGCATATTATACTAATAAAGTGTAAGCGTTACACACACACCGACTATATGTAGATCTAATGCTAAACTCAAACTACACGATACTACGAGATCCCAAATGTATGCCCTCACTACACCTACAATCGCCAACATAACCCTTTAGATCCAAGCCATCCGACACTCACAAAATCCAAAATTGTGTCGCAAGAAGGTAGTACTTACCTTAATGCTGATTTGTTTTCCAACCAAATCCCGAAGCAACGTAATGATCCCCCTTGCAATCGGCCAGACACTAGAACACACAAATGGTTAGCCTTCGGCCTTTGAACGAATAAGGAATAGATCTAAACGTTGAACCCTTACTTGGATCAAAAATCGAAACCCAAAGATCCACTGTGTTAGACTGCACTTCTCCCTACAATCGACCTTAACACATCATTATGAATCATAGGATCATTCAGCCATGGCATAAATTCCGAAACCAAGAAGTTGTCGCATCTTTACCTTACAACTGATTCGGCCTCTATTCACCAAGGATCGGCACACCCTAAATGAACATGAATAGAGTTTTAATACTTAAATCTAAAATGGAAAAAGGATGAAAGAGAAGTGAGTTTCGGTCACTACACAAATCGGTCAAGAAAAGAAAAAGATATTACTTACTAAGAGATTCGCCACAACCCCAAAAGGAAGAATTATATTCACTTTGAAGGTGCTTAAGATTAAGGGTAAGTGTAATGGGGAGAAAAGATCCGCAAAGGGTGATTGAGAGGGTTCCACACAAAAGGTTTTGAAAGAGTGAAGAAGATACCGAATGGAAAATAAGAAAGTTGATTTGGCTAGAGCAAAATAGGAAGGAGAAAAGGTGAATAGAGATGGTGGATTCGCAATATAGGCTAACAATGAATGACTCACAAGGTAAAGAAAAGAAGGGAGGGTGTTGAGTTTCGGCTTTGTGCAAGAATGAGAAGAAGAAAGAGAGAGAGAGAGGTGGGGGAGAAGAAGATTCGGCCAAGCACTTTGAGAAGGGAAAAAGAAGAAATCAAATTAAAGAGCTTAGAGGACGTTCGGCCACACCAAAAGCTCCCCAAAACCTGATAGCCCCTTGCCCACAGTCCACCATTCAGCCAACTCTTCCCAAATGAGTTTGATAAGATTCAAGCTCCTAAATTTCCTCACCTTCATCTATCCAATTCAAATCTGATGACCACATCCTCATCCATTCAAGAGAGTCCTCCTAAGTACTCCTCCTCCTTGCTTGTGGCGTCAAAATATTAAGCGTAAAGTAAGATTTCTCACGTCAACCAATGTCCTCCTTACCCCTTTGGCGCCACCTCCTTGTAACTTGAGTGGCGCCTCATTGCCACTTTACCAAGGAACTTCTTGTGTCTAAAACTCCCAATAATTCCTTTTAACCCCTAACTCTCCTAGCTCCCTCTCACTAAGCACAAAAACAAAAATGTTTGACCATGACTCAGGCCTAACCCGAGGTCATGCTTAGACCCCAAATTATGCTAAACTAGCACAACAGACAGATCAACACATGCAACACATGAAAAATGCAGAGGCCCCATTTTAAGGATGTTACAGAGTCACCAAAATTACAAAACTCTCAAAAAACTAAAAAAGTTTAAACTAATTTTAAAAGAATGAAATTTTATGGATATGTGGTCACCATTGAGCTTCCGTCGCAGCGACCTGCCTAAATTTGAGGGTTATCTGGACAGAACAAACAAACAGAGAGTGAGTTTTGAAACTCAGTGTGTAACGCGTATTTAAATAGAGATTCAGATTCAATGTCATGCAGAACGGATACAGATGTAAACCTTTTACAAAATCAAAATTATACAGATACAAATATGCAAAATCCTACCTCATCCTCTATACTGGACCCATTTCACAGCCCGAGTTTTGAACTGAACTTTGATCCCAAAAATATAACACCCTAAACCCGGCCCATACGTCATGACCGGATCTGGTATGCTATGGGTTGAACGTTGCAAACTTTGCCTTGAAGGGTTTTGAAAATCTTAGTTTATTATAACCGATTAATCATTAGTTGTGTAATTCTTGAATGAAACTTTAAGATTTGAGTGAATGTGTTTGAAAAGCCCATTTTCCTCTCGCTTTATAATTTAAGTTTTGAAAACATAAGTTTATAAAAATGTGACATAATAATAAAGAAAAATAACCTAGGTTATAGTGGCTTTATTACAAAAGAAATATCCCAAAATTAAAACTTAAAAGATAACCGAAAAGAGTTTATGGAAATAATAGTCTTGATGGCCCCACGAGTCCAACTCGGCTCCCATGTCCACGATCTACTGCTCATTTGAAAAGTTGGGAAAAATAAAAGGGTGAGTCACCAAGACTCAATGTGAAAATCCCAAAAATACATAAAAGCCTTGGGCCCACAAACACATTATGGGCCTTAGGCCATAACAATGGCAACAAAATATATTTTCATGCAACATGGCCCATCCCAAACCTAAGAGTCCATCCTCTATACACCCCCGTACCAACCATCACACCGTGGGGATTTCTACAATCAACCCTCCATCCGCTACACACCATATCGATCACTATGTGACCTATGTGGCAAAGCCACCGATCGCTATGCGACCTTAATAATATATCGATAGTTGCGCTGCCTGTCATAAAGACCGATCACTATGTGACCTATGTGGCAAAGCCACCGATCGCCTCGCGGCCTACTCCCCTTCATCATATCAATCCCATCCCATGCATACATACATGCAAGAATCAGAACTTTAAACTATCTAAACAGATCACATACTTTCAAATACTTTGATACACATAGAAAAGTTTCTATGATTACGAACCTGGCATCCCTTGCCTACCATTTTTGGGTATTACGACTGTTCATACAGCCTTTTTATTTGGCTTTTAGCCCATAACATACATATAGTACAGATTAACTAGTGTGATAGAGATCCATACACCTGATTACCGATAGGATAGTACTTTCTATGTCGACGCTATCATTAGCGATCACGATCGCTAATGATCTAAGATTTTATTCTCGAAGGTCCACAACCCGATGGCCAATAACTATCGACATGGATTTATGGATCTGGATCCAATTCTCTTTCTTTTGACTATCGCTTGTATCCATGGAATGATCTTAGTCAATAAACGGGTTAAAATATTGTATCGAATACTAACACGAATGTATATTCATAGAGTAGAGATCCCTTACCTAAAAATCCCGAAAGAAGAGATATGGTTCAAAAGTTAACAGTTCCTGGCTTATGAACCAAAATGATCAGGTCTCCTACAAATACCAGAAGGCCACCCAAAACGCAAAAAGATAGGGAATATTAGCCCTATTGATAGCCTTAACAAACCAAGTGGACATTCGGCCTTGGCCCCTAAAAACCGAAAGAGATCTTAAGGAATAACAAGAGTCTACACTTACCTCAGTATAGGAGATTCAGATTTTAATGAAGAAATCGGCAGGAAGAAAAAGAATGAATGGATACTAGGACATTCGGCTATAGAAGAAGAGAGTAAAGAGAAGGAATACTTAGGGTTTTGTCTTTTGGAAGAAATCGGGAAAAAGTGTAGAGAAAGGCTATGAGGTTTCTGCTTTAGCAGAAGAGAAGAAGAAGATGAAACTTTCAGGAGTTTTCGGCTTTTTGAGAAAAGAAACAACTAAGAGAAGAGAATGAGAATAAATGCCGAAATTAAGAAATGCCCTATTTTGAAAACTAAAACTAATTAATGAACAAGGGAAATTTTGGCACCCCTTTAGCCTCATCAAAACCGATTTCCTCCATCCCCTAGAGTTAGAAATTCGACCACTACTGTGACCAGCGGATCAGATCCTAAATTTCCTCCCTTTATCTATCATTTTATCCTTATTATCCACTCAAATAAATCCTCCTATATTTAAGCCTTGTTGCCGTCGAACTCTACCTAATTCATTGTCGAACTTTAGCTAACTTTAATTAAAAGAATTGGGCTTCATGTAACTTGAATGTGGGCCTCCTCAGTTGACGCCACCTCCTTGCTCTCTAAGTGGTGCCACTTTGCCACTAGGCCACAAGCCCTGTAACACCCCAAACCCAACCCAAAATACCACGGCCGAATTCAGAATGTAAAGGAAATAGGTTGAAAATGGTTTGGTTTCATAAGTGCAAAATGGGTTATAAATTCTAAAATCGAAACTTCGTTTAAAGAGGGTTTCTCATTCACACTTAGCAATTTATTTAAAAAAAACTTCTGAGTTGCTCAAGTTCAAATCATTAAAAATGTTGGGAACCCGAAAGGTTTATGAGGATCTATAATTTGAAAACCTCTTTTTAATTCGAATGTTGCAGTATTTTTAGAGTTTCTTTATAAATTAATCATTTGATAGCAAATCCAACCTAAAACTTAAAATAAATCCAAAGTATTTAAAATGGCCTTATTACAATAAAAATACCCCAAGAAGTAATAAACGTTTATAATGTACTTTAAGGGAAAAAAACAACTTCTGCATGGCCATCTTGTATCCACTCCACCCCGGTCCAAAGTATCATGTAGTACATGTATTGTTTGAAAAACAGGGTGAGTCATTTTGACTCAGTGTGCAATTAATCCACATATTTCCACAATTGGGCTTAGCCCCAAAACCACATCAAGTCCACGTACCACATACTATCATGCATAATGTGAACCCAACCCACCTAATATCCAACCGATACTCACCACCCGTATATCCAACCACCACACACCGGGGGATTACTAAATCGACCCTCCATCCGCTACACACCTCTTTGGCAGTCATGCTGCTCAAAGTCCACCTAGTGGTCAAGCCACTTATCCACGTGATTGAAATCACAATATCCATGATAAGACTCATGGTCATCATCAATCCACGATGTGGCTCAAGGCCAACATCAAACCACAATGAGGCGCGAGGCCATCTTTAATCCATGTACATAAATGTACACACTTCCCCTTTAGCCATATATATATATATATATATATATATCCTGAACCTTATGTACATGCAACATAATATGATGAAATGGCATAAAACATATGCACATGTCCAGATATACATGTATTTTTTACATGCTTTCATAGATCCACATATATCCAACGACATTTTGATATAAGAAATGTACTAACCTGGTTACCGAATTACCCCTTTATGGGTAACAATACTACCACAGCCACTAAATTGGCCACCACACATATCACATGTATTTTATTAATTTACAATAAGGAAAGTAAAGAAATAGTGTACTAACTGGACACCTGATAACCCGTAACACCACGCTCTCTACGTCGACGCTATCACTAACCGACACTACCGCTATTTGCCTACTATCTTACTCTCCGACGCTGGCCCACACCCCGGTGGCCAATCCCGAACTGCTGAAACTGAACACTTCTTGAACTTAGGGGTAGGGACTACGTTTCCAACCCTTTCTCTCCTTGGCTGCTATTTGCATCCATCGAATAGTAAATTAATCAGAAGACCCGGGTTAAAAAGTTAAATCAGATTTCAACGAGACTAAATAACATCTTAATCGAATAATCTTACCAAAGTCGATCAAATCCCGAAGGTTGTACGCTTTCACGTTGAGATTGACGAAATCCCTACATAAACCATGTTAGATTCGGCCCTAATACATATGGACAAAAGAAGTGGCCTTCAGCCTCACGTTATCACCTTCTTACCTCGATTGATCGAATCTCGAAAAATCCTTAACTTCTTTAACGCTAGCTTTACAGAGGACCCAAACTCCCTCCTTCACAGATTCGGCCACACACCAAAGAAACAGATTAGTCTTTTGGTTTTGGTAAACCAACAAGAAAAGAGCAAGAAAAGTTTATAGAGAAAAGAACTTTACCACCACTATTTAGAAATCGAAAGAGCCCTTAAAAGATGGAGATGGAAGTCAATTATGTCTTGATTAAAAGAGGTGAAAATCAAAAGAAGAGAGTATGGAGAATTCGACCAAGAGAGAGGCTTGAGATATAAACGAATAGAAGAAGAAAAAGAAGAATAGAAATTGAAAAGTGAGAAGTAAAGATGAATGGAAGATTCGGCCAAGGTTTCAAAGGATAGAAGGGCTATTCGGCTTTGAAAATGAAGTGAAAGTTTAAGGCTACCAATATGAAAAGAAAAGAGGAGAAGAGAGAGAGGTATGGTTCGGCTTTAGAGAAGAAATAAAAGGGAAGAAAATAGTCAAAATGCACCAAATCATCACCTTCACTTTCGGCTGAGACACAAAAGAAGAAAGGAAAAAAAACTTGAAAATGCCAAATGAATTTCGGCACCTACTCTCCCCTACATGACCGAAAATACCATCTCCCCAGAGTCCCAAATTTGGCCAACACTCCTCCCTTCACCAAATCCCCTTTTTCCTCCCTATTTTCCTCCACTCCACTCATTCAAACACATTTGAATGATTCAAACTCTTATCTCCTTTTATAGCCACTCATTTGAATTGTTGACTTATTCAAACTCCCACTTCCACATGCCATAACCGAATCCAACTCTCCCCTCCCCTTGATGCAAAAACAAACCCCAAAATGCTCCTCATGCTGCTCGAACCTCCTCCCCCTTGAAACTCCTTTGATGCAAACTCTCCCCCTTGCTACCATGCGTTACCTTGCCACTCCACCGCTTCATTTCTTGTGTCACAAACTCCTCATTAATTCCCTTAAGGCTTAGCTCCCTAGCTCTCCCTAAAGGCTCAAAAATAAAAATTTTACCAAGGCTCCTACCTAACCCCAAGGTTTCCCGAAGCCCTCAAACGCACACAAATAACATCCACAGCATACTAGCACATAAATATAAATAAAATGCGTGACCCTAATTCCTGGATGTTACAGTTCTACCCCCTTAAAGAAATTTCGACCTCAAAATTACCTGGTCAAAACAAGTGAGGGTATTACTGTCTCATCGACTCCTCCGGCTCCCACGAAGCTTCTTCTGAACCATGGTTCTGCCATAATACCTTGACTAGAGGAACTGACTTCTTCCCCAGTACCTTCACATCTCGTTCCAAAATCTGAATTGGCTCCTCCTCATAGGACAAATCTGGCCTCAACTTAACTTCTTCAACTGGTACCACATGGGATGGATCCGAACGGTAGCGTCTTAACATTGACACATGGAACACGTCATGCATCTGCTTCAACTCTGAGGGCAACTCCAACTGAGCACACTGGCCCCACTCACTTCAAAACCCAATAAGGTCCTATAAACCTGGGATTCAGTTTACCCTTCCGCCCAAATCTCATCACCTTCTTCCAAGGTGAAACTTTCAAGAATACCCGATCACCCATTGCAAACTTTATCTCTTTCCGCTTAAGATCCGTGATACGACTTCTGTCTGTCAGATGCCTCTTTCAACTGGTCTCGAATTACCTTAACCTTTTCCTCTAATTCTGCCACTATCACCGGACCCAAAACATGACGCTCACCCAATTCTGTCCAACAAGCAGGAGTCCGACACTTCCGCCCATACAGTGCTTTATATGGCGCCATTCGAATACTAGCCTGATAACTGTTGTTGTATACGAACTCCGCTAAGGGCAAGAATTCCTCCCAACTACCTCTAAAGTCAATAACATATCCCCCCAACATATCCTCTAACACCTGAATCACCCTTTCAGACTGGCCATCCATCTATGGATGAAATGTCGTACTAAAGTCCAACCTGGTGCCCAATGCATGATGCAATGCCCTCCAAAATTGCGACGTAAATCTAGGATCCCTATCTGATATGATCGATACTGGCACCCCATGCAATCTCACAATTTTCGTCACATGTAACTTCGCCAACCTTTGCAGAGAGTAGTCAACACAAACAGGTATGAAGTGAGCAGATTTTGTCAACCGATCCACAACCACCCATACTGAGTCTTTCTTAGTAGGCGTAAGAGGAAGCCCACTAACGAAATCCACCGTGATTCTCTCCCACTTCCACTGCAGAATCTTCACTGGTTGCAGCAGTCCTAAAGGTACTTGTTGTGCAGCTTTGACTTGCTGACACGTTAAGCACTTCCCCACAAATTTTGTAACTTTCCGCTTCAAATCAGGCCACCAAAACTGATCTCGAAGATCCCTATACAACTTACCCCCTCCAAGATTCATAGCATAAGGGCTACTATGCGACTCCCGAAGAATCTTTTACCTCAACTCCATATCTTCCGGCATACATACCCTTCCGCGAAAACATAATACTCCGTCGCTGTTCACACCAAAACATAATACTTGTAGAAGTCGAGCACTCAGAACCTCATCCACCAACTGTTTCTTTTTTACCTGACTTAACCATGTCGACTTCACCTGCAGCTCTGCTAACAAACTCCCGTCGTCGTAAAGACTAAGATGCGTGAACATCATTCTCAAATCCGATACTATCTTTCGACTTAGGGCATCCGCCACCACATTTGGCTTCCCCGGATGATATTCAATCGAGCAGTCGTAATCTTTTAACAGCTCCACCCACCTTTGCTGTCTCAAGTTTAGCTCTTTCTGAGTCAGCAGATACTTCAAACTCTTATGGTCCGTGTAGATCACTGATTTCTCTCCATACAGATAATGCCTCTATACCTTCAAAGTGAAAACCACTACAGCCAACTCTAGGTCATGCGTCGGATAGTTATCCTCATGAGGCCTTAACTGCCGAGACGCATAGGCAACCACCTTCCCATCTTGCATCAGTACACAGCCTAACCCCGTATGAGAAGCATCACAATACACCACAAAATCTTTCCCCGCCTCAGGTTGAATTAAAATCGGAGCCTCTGTCAAAACCCTTTTTAGCTTCTCAAAGCTCTCCTGCTGCTTATCCGTCCACACAAATGATACCTCCTTCCTCAACAATTTAGTCAAAGGTGCTGCTATCGAAGAAAATCCTTCAACAAATCTTCTATAGTAACCCGCTAACCCCAAGAAACTGTGAATCTCGCCACTGACTTAGGCGGTTTCCAGTCCAATACTGCCTTAATCTTCCGAGGATCCACTCTTATCCCTTCTGCAGATACCACATGACCCAGAAAAATAACTTCTTTTAACCAAAATTCACACTTGCTAAATTTGGCGTACAACTTCTTTTCCCTTAAAATCTGCAGAACCACCCGTAGATGCGCGTCATGCTCCTCTTCAGACTTGGAATATACCAAAATGTCATCTATGAACACCATGACGAATTGGTCCAAATAGGGTTAAAAACCCGATTCATCATATCCATGAACGTAGCCAGTGCGTTCGTCAACCCGAACGCATTACCAGGAATTCATAGTACCCGTATCGAGTCCGAAATGTCGTCTTATGGATATCTACTTCCTTTACCCTGAGCTGGTGATATCCTGACCTCAAATCTATCTTCGAAAAGACCACAGCCCCTTTAAGCTGGTCAAACAAGTCATCTATCCTCAGCAGCGGGTACTTGTTCTTGATCGTTAGCTTATTCAACTGGAGGTAATCTACGCACATACGCATAGATCCGTCCTTCTTCTTTATGAATAACACTGCTGCTCCCCATGGAGACACACTGGGTCGAATGAAACCGCGATCTAACAACTCCTAGATTTGGGCTTTAAGTTCAACCAACTCTTTTGGTGCCATCCTATAAGGAGCGATGGGCACTGGCGCTATACCTGGCAAAAGGTCAATTCCAAACTCCACCTTCCGATCCAGAGGCAACCCTGGAAATTCTTCCAAAATACATCCACAAATTCCTTTACTATTCTAACCTCCCCCACAGTGGCTTCTTTAGCATCCAACGCACTAACAAACATTAAGAAAGCCGGGCACCCCTTCTTTACCATCCTCTCCGCCTTAAGAGCAGACACTACATTAGCCAAGTAGTCTCTCCTCTCACCTATCACCATAACCTCATCATCTTCGAAAGTCTTCAATGACATGCGCTTAGCACTATAGTCCAAATTTACACGATACCTTGCTAACCAGTCCATGCCTAGGATCAAGTCAAATTCTCCGAATGGCAGCTCCATCAAGTCAGCTAGAAATACAGACCCCTGAACCTTTAAAAGTATATTTCTAAAGAGTTTTCCACCACTACTGACTGCCCTAAAGGATTAAGTACAGACATCTTCCTAGAGGCAATTTCAGGTTTCACATTCAAGGTTCCAGACACCATACTAGCAATGTAAGAGTACATCGACCCAACATCAATCAATGCAGTAAAGGGTAACCCAAAGATGAGGAACATACCCATGATAACATCTGGTGCATCCCCCTTCTCTCGATGTATGGCTGCATAAACCAATCCAGGATATCTTGTATCTGAGCCCTAGCACCTCTACCTGATGCTCCACGACCCGACTAGTACCATTTCCACCTCTGGTTCGCCCCCCCTCTCTCTGATCCGCCGATCACCCTACCATACATACCCTTGACATCGACGGGTCCTAGCCATGTCCTAAGGACAGTTCATAATCAGATGGTCTTTTGACCCACACCTGTAGCACTCTTTATTCCTTCCCCAACACTCTTCCATATGAGACCTCCCACACCGAAAGCACACATCGACAGAATCGATTTCCAAGAATCGGCAGAAATGCGAGTAGGTCCCTCAAACCTAGGCCTTTTCTGAAAACCCCGATGACGTTGTCAATCCCAAACTCCTCTTATTCCTGCCCCTATCCTTATCCATGTCCTGCCTCTCAGCTCACTTAACCTCCTCGGCTATCCTAGCCTTTTCCACCAGAGTAGTAAAGTCCCACTCTCGCTGGGGAGCTATCAACACCCGTAGCTCATTCCGCAGATCCATCCTCAAATCTCACATAGCCAGAGTCTCAGAGCAACAATTCCTCGAGCATCTGGCTCAACCGCAAGAATTTTGCTTCATACTCGCCTATTGACTTACCCCCGTACTAGGTTTAGAACGCCTTCTCTCAAGCGTCTATATAACTAGCCTCGACATACTTCCCTTCGAACTATACCTTAAAGAAACCCCAATCCACTCGATCTGTCGGAGTACCATCTTTGACAGTGAGCCACCACTGGTAAGCCTCATCCCAAGTAAAGAAACAACGCCTTCAACTTCTCTCACCGTTTATGCGATCCGTGTCATCCATGATCCTCTCGATCGCTTCTAACCAATACTCCGCCACGCTCGAGCGACCCTAGAGACACCTCTCAATACCTCATTTCGCTCAATCAAGTAGCTCGACACGGACTTTTTACCCTCAGAGCCCACGTTTGATCCTGTAACTCTCTCTAAAACCCGCAGCATGGCCTGAGACACTACATCATCTCCACCTGCCTGATCTTGAAACTCAGCTTCCACAGTTGGCGGCGTCATTTCATTCCCCGATCCATAACCAGACCCCACTAGTTTCGATACAGTCATCCTACCTCTACCACGCCCACGTGTATTACGTTCACGTCCCCTAGAACTCATGCCTATCATCGTGTCTTAATTTGTTTTAAGAAATTTTATGCATTATCTTTTTGTTCTACTAATTATCCGGGAACAATTTTATGTAAAAGAAGTTCGATAGTGGTTCTTTCGATTTCAACATTATCGTCTCAAGTCTATGCCTTAATTCAGAGAATCATATTCATTCATCATCAACATCCACAAACTCAAATTCACCACTAGGGCATTTTCATCATTTCTCTATCCAGGGGTATTTTCATTATTTTATTCTACAAGGGTATTTTGTAATTTTCCAAAATAAGGTTTCGGGTGATTTGCCAAAATAAGGGTATTTCAAAAATTTTGTAAATTAGGGGTATTTTGGTCATTTTCTAAAACTAGGGTAATTTTACAAATCAGGGGTAATTTGGGAATTTAAAAAAACTAGGTTTTACCTTAGGATTTTACAAAACAGGGTGGCTAGTCCCTTTTTTGGGTTTTAATTATAAGGTTTAGCTTTGTCAAAAATCCTCATGGTTAGAGTGAACAATGCCACGCACTGTAGGATTCTAGCGAAGAGGAGGTGAGTAACTAGGACCTGCTTAAATACCAAGCTCTCCTCGAATCCCGCCCTAGACATGCGACACTGTTGCCACACCCTAACTCTTGGATCTGGTTCATGTGTTTGTTTGCTCGGTTTAAGTCTTATGATTTTTAAAAGTTGTGCAACTAAGCCTATAGTCCATCACAGTCTAATTAGAATAGTCTACATCCCATGAAACCCATCAAGCCCACTCATATATACCACACAAAAATATGGAATACGTACCTTGCAGACTTAGGCCGGAGACGCAGGTGCCATGCTTCCACAAAGCCATTTCTCGAAAAATTTTCTTTTAAACCAATTTCGAAGTTTGAAAACATTGTGGGCCTTAAAAACCCCCAAAGGCTAAGTTTAAAACCTGGCTCTGATACCAAAATTGTAACACCCCAAACCCAGCCCAAAATACCACCGCCGAATTCGTAATGTTACAGGAAAAAGGTTGAAAATGGTTTGGTTTTATAAGTGCAAAATGGGTTATAAATTCTAAAATCGAAACTTCGTTTAAAGAGGGTTTTTCGTTCACACTTAGCTATTTATTTAAAAACAAAACTTCTGAGTTGCCCAAGTTCAAATTATTAATAATGTTGGGAACCCGAAAGGTTTATGAGGATCTATAATTTGAAAACCTCTTTTTAATTCGAATGTTGCAGTATTTTTAGAGTTTCTTTATAAATTAATCATCTGATAGCAAATCCAACCTAAAATTTAAAATAAATCCAAAGTATTTAAAATGGACTTATTACAATAAAAATACCCCAAGAAGTAATAAACGTTTATAATGTACTTTAAGGAAAAAAAAGCTTCTGCATGGCCACCTTGTATCCACTCCAGCCCGGTCCAAAGTATCATGTATTACCTGCATTGTTTGAAAAACAGGTGAGTCATTTTGACTCAGTGTGCAATTAATCCACATATTTCCACAATTGGGCTTAGCCCAAAACCACATCAAGTCCACGTACCACATACTATCATGCATAATGTGAACCCAACCCAACCTAATATCCAACCGCTACTCACCACCCGTATATCCAACCACCACACACCGGGGATTACTAAACCGATCCTCCATCCGCTACACACCTCTGTCGCAGTCATGTTGCTCAAAGTCCACTTAGTGGTCTAGCCACTTATCCACGTGATTGAAATCACAATATTCACGATGAGACTCATAGTCATCATCAATCCACGATGTGGCTCGAGGCCAACATCAAACCACAATGAGGCGCGAGGCCATCTTTAATCCACGTACATAAATGTACACACTTCCCCTTTAGCATATATATATATATATATCTCCTGAACCCTATGTACATGCAACATAATATGATGAAATGGCATAAACCATATGAACGTGTCCAGATATACATATTATTTTTTACATGCTTTCATAGATCCACATATATCCAACGACATTTTGATATAAGAAATGTACTAACCTGGTTACCGAATTACCCCTTTATGGGTAACAATACCACCACAGCCACTAAATCGGCCACCACACATATCATATGTATTTTATTAATTTACAATAAGGAAAGTAAAGAAATAGTGTACTAACTGTACACCTGAAAGCCCGTAACACCACACTCTCTACGTCGACACTATCACTAACTGATACTACCGCTATTTGCCTACGATCTTGCTCCGACGTTAGCCCACACCCCGGTGGCCAATCCCGAACTGCTAAAATCGAACGTTTCTTGAACTTAGGGGTAGGGACTAGGTGTCCAACCCCTTTCTCTCCTTCGATGGTATTTGCATCCATCGAATAGTAACTTAATCAGAAGACCCAGGTTAAAAACGTTAAATCAGATCTCAACGAGACTAAATAACATCTTAATCAAATAATCTTACCAAAGTCGATCAAATCCCGAAGGCTGTACGCTTTCACGTTGAGATTGACAAAATCCCTACATAAACCATGTTAGATTCGACCCTAATACATATGGACAAAAGAAGTGGCCTTCGGCCTCACATTATCACCTTCTTACCTCAATTGATCGAATCCCAAAAATCCTTAACTTCCTTAACGCTAGCTTATATAGAGGACCCAAACTCCCTCCTTCACAGATTCAGCCACACACCAAAGAAACAGGATTAGTCTTTTGGTTTCGGCAAACCAACAAGAAAAGAGCAAGAAAAGTTTATAGAGAAAATAACTTTATCACCACTATTTAGAAATTGAAAGAGCCCTTAAAAGATGGAGATGGAAGTCAATTATGTCTTGATTAAAAGAGGTGAAAATCGAAAGAAGAGAGTATGGAGAATTCAGCCAAGAGAGGGGCTTGAGATATAAATGAATAGAAGAAGAAAAAAGAATAGAAATGAAAAATGAGAAGTAAAGATGAATGAAAGATTTGGCCAAGGTTTCAAAGGCTAGAAGGGCTATTCGGCTTTGAAAATGAAGTGAAAGTTTAAGGCTACCAATATGAAAAGAAAAGAGGAGAAGAGAGAGAGGTATGGTTCAGCTTCAGAGAAGAAATAAAATGGAAGAAAATAGTCAAAATGCACCAAATGGTCACCTTCACTTTCGGCTGAGAGACAAAAGAGAAAAAAGGAAGAAAAAAGACTTGAAAATGCCAAATGAATTTTGGCACCTACTCTCCCCTACATGACCGAAAATACCATCCCCCCTAGAGTCCCAAATTTGGCCAACACTACTCCCTTTACCAAATCCCCCTTTTTCCTCCTCATTTTCCTCCACTCCACTTATTCAAACACATTTAAATGATTCAAACTCTTATCTCCCTTCATAGCCACTCATTTGAATTGTTGACCCATTCAAACTCCAACTTCCAAGTGCCATAACCGAATCCAAATCTCCCCTTCCCTTGACACAAAAACAAACCCCAAAATGCTCCTCATGCTGCTTGAACCTCCTCCCCCTTGGAACTCCTTTGACACAAACTCTCCCCCTTGCTCCCATGCGTTACTTTGCCACTCCACTGCTTCCTTTCTTGTGTCATAAACTCCTTATTAATTCCCTTAAGGCTTAGCTCCCCCAGCTCTCCCTAAAGGCTTAAAAACAAAAATTTTACCAAGGCTCCTTCTTAACCCCAAGGTTTCCCGAAGCCCCCAAACGCACACAAACAACATCCAGAGCATACTAGCACATAAATATAAATAAAATGCGTGACCCCTAATTCCCGGATGTTACAAGCCCACTTGTATTTAAAACACAGATAACATCTTTTAAGCCCTATATTATTAGGCTTTCCACTAGGGTGTCTAAATAGAGAATTCAATTAAGGCCTCGGCCCAATTCCTGAGCCCATTCTGGACCCCTAACACTCTCATTAAACATAACCACACATTAAACGCGTTGGCCCATTAATTCAGGATGTTACAGTTCTACCCTCCTTAAAGAAATTTTGGCCTCGAAATTACCTGATCAGAATAGATGCGGGTACTGCTACTGCATCGTCTCTTCTGGTTCCCAAGTAGCCTCCTCAGAACTATGATTCTGCCATAGAACCTTAACCAACGGAACCGTCTTCCTTCGCAACACTTTGACATCCCGATCCAGGATTTCCACTGGTTCCTCTTCAAAGGATAGGTCAGGTCTCACCTCGATTTCTTCCACAGGCACCACATGAGATGAATTTGAACAATATCCTCTCCAAATCTTTAAAGCAAAAACCACTGCCGCCAACTCCAAATCATGGGTGGGATAATTTGCTTCGTGCGGTCTTAATTGCCGAGATGCATACACAACAACCTTTCCATCTTGCATCAACATGCATCCTAGTCCCGTGTGTGACGCATCATAGTAAATCACGAATTCCTTCCCAGCCTCCGGTTGAATCAATACCGAGCCTCCATCAAAATACTTTTCAACTTCTCAAAACTCTCTTGCTGCTTACTGGACCAAATAAACGGAACTCCTTTCCATAATAACTTAGTCAATGGTGCCGCAATTGAAGAGAATCCCGGCTAGACTAAGAAAACTCTAAATTTTTGCAATAGATCTAGGCAGCTTCCAATCCAACACCACTTCAATTTTTCGAGGGTCAACCTTAACCCCCTTTGTCGACACAACGTGGCCTAAAAACGTAACTTTACTTAGCCAAAATTAACATTTACTGAATTTGGCATACAACTGCTTCTCCCTCAGAATCTTCAAAACCACTCGCAGATGTGAATCATGCTCCTCTTCTGATCTTGAGTAAACCAGGATATCATCTATAAATACCACGACAAACCGATCCAAGTAGGGTTGAAACACTCGGTTCATCATATCCATAAATGCTGCTGTCGCATTGGTCAATCCAAATGGCATCAGCATGAATTCGTAGTGACTGTAGCGAGTCTTGAATGCCATCTTATGAATATCTGCCTCATTGACCTTAAGCTGATGGTATCCTGACCTCAGATCTATCTTTGAGAACACTGATGCCCCTTTTAGTTGATCGAACAAGTCATCAATCCTTGGCAACAGATACTTGTTCTTGATAGTCAACTTGTTCATCTGATGGTAGTCAATGCACATATGCATTGATCCATCCTTCTTCTTAACAAATAACACTGGCACCCCAAGGTGACACACTTGGTCGAATAAATCCTTTATCTAGCAACTATTGAATATATGCTTTCAATTCCACCAACTCCTTCGGTGCCATTCTTTACGGAGCAATAGATACTGGCGCTATTCCCGGAAGAAGATCAATTCTAAACTCCACTTCATGATTTGGGGTAATCCCGAAAGCTCTTCTAGAAAAAATCAGGAAACTCCTTCACCGTCCTAAAGTCTCCAACAGTTAGGTCCTTGGCTTCTAGAGCCCGAACAAACATTAATACTACCTCGCATCCTTTTCTCACCATCCTTTTTGCTCTTAGGGCAGTCACCACATTCGACAAACAGTTCCCCTTTCTCTTATCCACAACACTTCACCACCCTCGGGGGTTCTTAACACCATACGCTTGGCTGCACAATTTAAATTAGCTTGGTACTTCACCAACCAGTCCATGCCTAATATTAAGTCGAACTCCCTGAACGGTAATTCCATCAAATCAGTCAGGAAAACTATTCCTTAAACTTCCAAGGGTACCTCCCGGTAAAGTTTATCTACTACCACAAATTTTCCTAATGGGTTAATTATAGTCATCGCCTAGGGGTAATCTCAGAATCTAAACTTTAAGGTCTAGACACACTACTAGTAACATATGAATGTTCGACCCAATGTCAATCAATGCAATGTAAGGTAAACCAAATACTAAAAACGTATCGGTTATAATATCCGGTGCGTCGGCCTTCTCTCGACGTTTGACAGCATAGACTAACCCCGGCTATTTTGCCTTAGTGTTTCCTGCCCCTCGGCCCGGTGCTCCACAGCCCTGACTGAAATCGTTACCACCTCTAGCTAAACTATGACCCCTCTGCGGCTGCTAACCTCCTCTGCCCAACTGAGCATTGTCCTGCCCTGTGGGTTCTACATCACTTCGTGGCTGTGGACAGTCTCTAATCTGATGATCCAGAGATCCACACCTAAAGCACTTCCCATTGCCTGCCCAACACTCACCTACATGGAATTTACCACATCAAGCACACTTCCGTGTTTGGCTAGCAGCAGCAGGTCTCTCAGCCCGTCTCGGTCCATCTGACCTAGGTCTTTTCTGAGTACTCCTAACTGTCCTTGATGATCCAAAATTTCTCTTACCTCCACCCCTATCTCTACCCGGTTTAGTTTTTTCATCTGTCCTACCTCTTCAGCTATCTTAGCTTTCTCCACAAGCACAGCGAATTCCCTCTCCCGCTTTAGAGCTATCAAAACACGTAGATCATCCTTCAGGCCATCTTCAAATCGAACACACCGTTCATGTTCTGTGGCCACCATCCTCGAGCATAACGGCTCAAGCTTAAGAATTTCGCTTCATATGCCGCCACCGACCTACTTCCCTGAACCAGATTCAGGAACGCTCTACGCTGCGCATCCACATAGCTCGTTCTAATGTACTTGCTCTGGAACGCCGCTTTGAAGTAATCCCAAGTGATACGGTCAGCCATGGTACCATCCTTAACCTTAAGCCACCATTGATATGCTTCATCCTAGAAAAGGGACACTACTCCTTTCAGCTTCTCTTCTCCCGTGAAATCCAGATCATCCATTATGCACTCGACTGCCTCCAACCAATACTCAGCTGTACTAGGGGCTACACCATAAATTCCCTTAAACACTTCTACCCCATTGGCTCTAAGTCGCTCTGACATATATTTTCGGGCTCCTGTGCCCATGCCTACCCCAACTACCCTCTCTAAAACCCTCAACATCGCCTGAGATACCGCATCATCTCCGGCTGTCTAATCCTGAAATTCTACCTCCACAGTTGGTGGCACTAGTACCTCATTCCCTGACTCGTGACCAGACCCTAGAGTTCGACACAACAATCCTCCCTCTACCTCGGCCATGCACACCACGTCCTCTAGTGCTCATTTTACCGATTCACGTTTATCTGATTAGGAATTTTTATGAATTATTAGCTTCTTTCACTGATTAACAAATTTATGGAAAGTAGTTTAATTAGTAGTTCTTTCGAATTCAAACTCAGTCTCAAGTCTGTATCTCCTAGTTATAGGAACCACATACATTCAACCATCACACATCAACATACAAGTAGCATCCATGAACTCACATTCATCACCTAAGGGTATTTTCGTCATTTCACTACCCTCCTACAAGGGTATTTTTGTAATTTTCCAAAATAAGGTATCTTGGTGATTTTACAATATAGGGGTATTTTGGTAATTTTGTAACTCAAGGGTATTTTGATATTTTTGCAAACCAAGGGTATCTCGGTAATTTTGCAAACTAAGGGTATCTTGACAAATTTTTACAAATCAAGGTTATTTCAGAAATTTTACATAACTAGGAGTATTTTAGAAATTTTGCAAAATAAGGTGGCTGGTCCCTTTCGGATTTTAGTTATAAATTTTGGCCCGTCAACAAGTCCTCATGGCTAAGGTGAATAGTCACTACGCACTAGGTAGGATTCCAGTGAAGAGGAGGTGAGCAGCTAGGGCTGCTTAAATACCAAACTCTCTCTGGATTCAATCTTAGACATGCGTATGCCTATTACCACACCCTAACCCTGTGACTTGTTTACAGACATGTTTAACTAAAAAAATTAAGTCTTATAGAATTTGAAGAATTGTTTAACCTAAGCCTAGAGTCCATCAAGCTTTAATCATACTAGCCTACGTCCCTATAGAGCCCATCAAGCCCAACATGCACATCACATAATGAGTTTAGAATACTTACCTACATGGATCGGGTACCGGTAGACTCGAAGGCCATATCTCAACCGAACTTTTCTCAAACTTACATAAATTTTACAAATCACTACTGGACCCATTTCACAGCCCGAGTTTTGAACTGGGCTCTGATACCAAAAATGTAACACCCTAAACTCGATCCATACGTCATGACCGAATCTGGTATGCTACGGGTTGAACGTTGCAAACTTTGCCTTGAAGGGTTTTGAAAATCTTTGTTTATTATAACCGATTAATCATTAATTAAGTAATTCTTGAATGAAACTTTAAGATTTGCGTGAATGTGTTTGAAAAGCCCATTTTCCTCTCGCTTTATAATTTAAGTTTTCAAAACATAAGTTCATAAAAATGTGACATAATAATAAAGAAAAATAACCAAAGTTATGGAGGCCTTATTACAAAAGAAATATCCCAAAATTAAAACTTAAAAGATAACCGGAAAGAGTTTATGGAAATAATAGTCTTGATGGCCCCTCGAGTCTGACTCGGTTCCCATGTCCACGATCTACTGCTCATCTGAAAAGTTAGGAAAAATAAAAGGGTGAGTCACCAAGACTCAGTGTGTAAATCCCAAAAACACATAAAAGCCTTGGGCCCACAAACACATTATAGGCCTTGGGCCATAACAATGGTAATAGAATATATTTTCATGCAACATGGCCCATCCCAAACCTAAGAGTCCATCCTCTACACACCTTCGTACCAACCATCACACTGTGGGGATTTCTACAATCAACCCTCTATCCACTACACACCATATCGATCACTATGTACCTATGTAGCAAAGCCACCGATCGCTATGCGACCTTAATAATATATCGACAACTGCTCTGTCTGTCATAAAGACCGATCACTATGTGACCTATGTGGCAAAGACCGATCCCATCCCATGCATACATACATGCAAGAATCAGAAATTTAAACTATCCAAATAGATCACATACTTTGACATACTTCGATACACATAGAGAAGTTTCTATGGTTACGTACCTAGCATCCCTTGCCTACCCTTTTTGGGTATTACGACTATTCGTACAGCCTCTTTATCCGACTTTTAGCCTATAACATACATATAATACAAATTAACTAGTGTGATAGAGATCCACACACCTGATTACCGACAGGATAGTACTTTTTATGTTGACACTATCAGTAGATGTTATGACTGCTAACAGTCTAAGATTTTGTTCTGAAGCCGGTCCACAACCCGGAGGCCAATCCTGAACTGCTAACACCGCTCACTTCTTAAATCTAGGAGTTGGATTTACGGACCCAATTCTCTCTTTCGTTTGACTTGCGTTTGTATCCATGGAACAGATCTTAGTCAACAAATTGGATTAAAACATTGTATCAAATACTAACACAAATGTATATTCATAGAGTAGAGATCCCTTACCTAAAAATCCCGAAAGAAGAGATATGGTTCGAAAGTTAAAGGTTCCTGGCTTAAGAACCAAAATGATCAGGTCTGCTACAAATCCCGAAAGGCCACCCAAAACACAAAAAGATAGGGAGTATTAGCCCTATCGACAGCCTTAACAAACCAAGTGGCCATTCGACCTTGGCCCCTAAAAATCGAAAGAGATCTTAAGGAATAACAAGAGTCGACGCTTACCTTAGTATGGGAGATTCGACTTTTAATGAAGAAATCGGAAGGAAGAAAAAGAATGAATGGATACTAAGGCATTCGGCTATAGTAGAAGAGAGTAAAGAAAAGGAATACTTAGGTTTTGGCTTATGGAAGAAATCAGGAAAAAGTGTAGAGAAATGCTATGAGGTTTTGGCTTTAGCAGAAGAGAAGAAGAAGATGAAACTTTTAGGAGTTTTCGGCTTTTTCAGAAAAGAAACAACTAAGAGAAGAGAATGAGAATAAATGCCAAAATTAAGAAGTGCTTTATTTTCTAATCCAATTTTTGGCACACACACTAACCAAAAGTCGAAATTGCCCTCTTTTGAAAACTAAAACTAATTATTGAACAAGGGAAATTTCGGCACCCCTTTAACCTCATCAAAATTGATTTCCTCCTTCCCCTAGAGTTGAAAATTCAGCCACTACTTTGACCAGCAGATCAGATCCTAAATTTCCTCCCTTTATCTGCCATATTATCTTTATTATCCACTCAAATAAATCCTCCTATATTTAAGCCTTGTTGCTGTCCAACTCTACCTAATTCATTGCCAAACTTTAGCTAACTTTAATTAAAAGAATTGGGCTTCATGTAACTTGAATGTGGGCCTCCTCAGTTGACACCACCTCCTTGCTCTCTAAGTGGCGCCACTTTGCCACTGGGCCACAAGCCCACCTGTATTTAAAACACAGATAACATCTTTTAAGCCCCATCTTATCAGGCTTTCCACTAGAGTGTCTAAATAGAGAATTCAAGTAAGGCCTCGGCCCAATTCCTCAGCCTATTCTGGACCTCTAACACTCTCATTAAACATAACCACACATTAAATGCATTGGCCCATTAATTCTGGATGTTACACCAATAGAGGTGGTCCAAAGCCTATATAAACACCCTAGGAGGTAGCCTAAAGGAGAGTTCGACAGGATGTCGAATAGACGCCGAGTTGAAGGAGAAAATACTCCAAGACAGCCGTTAGGAACATCTTAGGAGAAGGATTTCCATCAAGACTAAGGATCTCCCATCAAGTCCTTTAGAAGTTTTTGGGTTTTCTTATGTTTTGCTGTTTTTCATCTTTTATGATGTTTTCCTCTTCTAGTATGAACTAAAACCCTTAGATACCTAAGGGGGTGAAACCTATGATAGATCTTATTCTTATTTGATTTATGAGATAAATACTTTTGCTTATTCTTAATTGTGAGTTTTATTCTTGTTTTGATAATTCAGGTTATTGATTCAAGTCGAATGTTCTTATTCAGTGGAGCTAAAGTCCCTGTTTAAGAGTAGATCAACACAATTAAGCGGAGTTGATTGCAACTCTAGAAATAGGGCAACGAAAATCTAACGGATTAGGGTCAAACCTAATAAGGGAATCCATAGATCGAGTTAATGCGACAATAGGGGTTTTAATTAGAAAGATATTTCAATTAATCAACCTAGAGTCAGTTGTTAGTAGCTTCGAAAAAGGTATTAATATAACTCAGGGATTTCTATGGATTAAGTCAAGTGAATAAATCACATGAATCAAAAGTAATAAGTGAAGTCTAGGTGGATTCTTCCTTAGGTGTCGTCCATCTCATATAAGTTGTCCAAAGTATTTTCTCAGTTTACTCCCTGCCAAGTTCATAAGTTAGTTAAATTTTATATTAAAAATAAATTCCCTTTAATTATTAGGCTAGATAATAAAAAGATAGTTATTACTAAGTACTCTTGGTCCTTGAGGATACTATATTAGGACTCACCACGCCTATACTATTGTACAATAGGTGCGCTTGCCTTTGTCGAAATAATAGTTGTTTGAGCTCCATCGATTCGCCTTTCTATTAAATCAAAAGTTTTGCATCAGAGTTTCTTTAAAATGTCAAATTTTGGTAAATCAAATTGTTTCTTGAAAATCGTTATTTTAGAAAAGTCTTCATTTTCAGAAAAATCATTTTATCAGTTGTTACGCTTAGAAAACCAAAATGAAATCCAAAACCAAAAATAGTCCCAAAAAGTCTGGAGAGTCTATAACACCCCAAACCCGGTCAGCACACCACGACCGAATCTAGTATGTTACGGGGTGAAAACATTTTTAAAGAAACGAGTTACCGGTTAAATTTGATTGAAAACTCTTTATCGTTTTAGAGTATAAAAATCCATAGATAACTATTACAATCGAGTGAGTTGAGCATAGACAAGTTCAAATCTTTTTTTCTTGAAGTTGTTAAAAAAAATTCAAGTTTAAGAAAACATCCAAGTTACCTTTGTTGTCATCTTGTGAATTTTGTTACTCGATGGCAACGTTTAAAACTCAAGGAGTTATAGTTTTGAAAACATTACTTTTACCGATTAATTTAACAAGTCCATATATCCAACATAGGTATAATATAATCAAAATAAAAGCAAATAATAAAACCTAAGATAATACTTAACGGCCTTATTACAAATCCCAAAACTGAATTTAATGAGAATTAATAAAATTGAAGTAGAACTAAAAGGAATCAAAACCCAATCGAACATGCATGGTCCTCGAGTCCTCCCGGCTCAGATCCGCAATCTACGCCTCATCTGCAAAATATAAGGGAAGGGGTGAGTCACCAAGACTCAGTGTGTAAATCCCCACCCAATAGTGCACGCACTTACACAAGTCATTACCAAATCATGCAAATCATGCAACCCATAACCTACCCATCCAATCTCCTTCAACTACCCCGTGTGGTCAATACCACTGGTGGTCAAAACCACTGGTGACCGTAGTCATAAATATATATAACGGTGTGGTCAAAATCTCTGATGACTGAAGTCACAAATCAAGTATGGGGCCAACCCATCGTGTGGTCAAAACCACTGATGACATCCCGTAATCAACATGTGGGGCCAACCCACTGTGGTACCAAACCACTGGGACGAGTCACAATATTCATATGTGGTCAAAACCACTGGTGGTCAAAACCACTGGGACTTAGTCACAAAATATAATATCAAGACGGGCCAACCCGTCGTGTGGTCAAAACCACTAGTGAGAGTCCAAATATTTTTTCCCCCTCCTCTCACCAATCCCATCATCATGTCCATATCATACGTGTCATAATATCATGTATCATGCAATAACGCATAGCATAGCATATATCAATATTATGATGATGTATATAAAAAATCACATAACAGGGGACTTACCCGGAATCCAAGCTCATACCCACAAGGCATAATCACCGATTTCATTGGCTATAATAATAACATAATAGGCATATTATACTAATAAAGTGTGTAAGCGTTACACACACCTGACTATATGTAGATCTAATGCTAAATCCCGAAACTACACGATACTACGAGATCCCGAAACGTATGCCCTCACTACACCTACAATCGGCCAACATAACCCTTTAGATCTGAAGCCATCCGGCTTACTCACAAAATCCCAAAATTGTGTCGCAAGAAGGTAGTACTTACCTTAATGCTGATTTGTTTTCCAACCAAATCTCGAAGCAACGTAATGATCCCCCTTGCAATTGGCCAGACACTAGAACACACAAATGGTTAGCCTTCGGCCTTTGAACGAATAAGGAATAGATCTAAACGTTGAACCCTTACCTGGATCGAAAATAGAAACCCAAAGATCCACTGTGTTAGACTGCACTTCTCCCTACAATCGACCTTAACACATCATTATGAATCATAGGACCATTCGGCCATGGCATAAATCCGAAACCAAGAAGTTGTCACATCCTTACCTTACAATTGATTCGGCCTCTATTCACCAAGGATCGGCACACCCTAAATGAACATGAATAGAGTTTTAATACTTAAATCTAAAATGGAAAAAGGATGAAAGAGAAGTGAGTTTCGGTCACTACACAAATCGGTCAAGAAAAGAAAAAGATATTACTTACCAAGAGATTCGGCCACAACCCCAAAAGGAAGAATTATATTCAGCTTTGAAGGTGCTTAAGATTAAGGGTAAGTGTAATGGGGGAGAAAAGATCTGGCAAAGGGTGATTGAGAGGGGTTCCGGCACAAAAGGTTTTGAAAGAGTGAAGAAGATACCGAATGGAAAATAAGAAAGTTGATTTCGGCTAGAGCAAAATAGGAAGGAGAAAAGGTGAATAGAGATGGTGGATTCGGCAATATAGGCTAACAATGAATGACTCACAAGGTAAAGAAAAGAAGGGAGGGTGTTGAGTTTCGGCTTTGTGCAAGAATGAGAAGAAGAAAAAGAGAGAGAGAGGTGGGGGAGAAGAAGATTCGGCCAAGCACTTTGAGAAGGGAAAAAAAGAAATCAAATTAAAGAGCTTAGAGGGACATTCGGCTACACCAAAAGCTCCCCAAAACTGATAGCCCCCTTGCCCACAGTCCACCATTCGGCCAACTCTTCCCAAATACTTGTGCTTATTTTTAATTGTGAGTTTTATTCTTGTTTTGATAATTCAAGTTATTGATTCAAGTCAAATGTGCTTATTCAGTGGAGCAAAAGTCCCTATTTAAGAGTAGATCAACACAATTAAGCGAAGTTGATTGCAACCCTTGAAATAGGGCGACGAAAATCTATCGGATTAGGGTCAAACCTAATAAGGGAATCTATAGATTGAGCTAATGAGACAGTAGGGGTTTTAATTAGAAAGATATTTCAATTAATCAACCTAGAGTCAGTTGTTAGTAGCCTCGAAAGAGATATTAATATAATTCAGGGATTTCTATGGATTAAGTCAAGTGAATAAGTCATATGAATCAAAAGTAATAAGTGAAGTCTAGGTGGACTCTTCCTTAGGTGTCGTCCATCTCATATAAGTTGTCCAAAGTATTTTCCCAGTTTACTCCCTGTCAAGTTCATAAGTTAGTTAAATTTGTTAGTTAAATTTTAGATTAGAAATAAATCCCTTTAATTATTAGGCTAGATAATAAAAAAGATAGTTATTACTAAGTACTCTTGGTCCTTGAGGATACAATATTCCGGACTCACCACAGCTATACTACTGTTTGATAGGTGCGCTTGCCTTTCTCGAAATAATAGTTATTTCGAGCTCCATAAAGTTTTTGGCACCGTTGTCGGGGACTAAGATATTAGGAAAACTAAATTTTTATTACTTTAGCCTTTTTATTTATTTGCAATTTATATTTATTATATTTTTAACTTTACTAATTTTTCTTTTATTTGTTTCTGGCAGGTAATTCTAGTTTATGACTAGGAGGAATCTGTCAGGACCTTGATTTTTGACAGTGATATAGAAGCTACCGCTCGCAGAAACTGAAGAGAACTAAGACAAAGCCTATACTACATAGAAGAAGAGCAAGAAGACGAAACCAATACTACCGAAGAGATGGCTAATAACAATTCGCTACCTTCTATGGTTGCCGCAAACTCGGTGAATCAAAATCCTATTCCTCATACTATTTATGATTATGCTAAACCTACTTTAACAGGAACTAAATCAAGTATTGTTAGACTAGCTATTGCTGAAAATAATTTTGAACTAAAACCTAACACTATACAGATGATATAGCAATTTGTTCAGTTTAATGGTTTGCAGGATGAAGATTCAAACAATCACATGGCAAATTTTCTGGAATTCTACGACACTTTCAAGATCAATGGTGTTTCTGATGATGCCATTCGCCTTTGGTTGTTTCCCTTTTCATTGAGGAACAAAGCTAAACAGTGGTTGAACTCGTTACCACGAGGATAAATCACTACATGGGAACAAATGTTCAAAATTTTTATTAAAATATTTTCCGTCGGCTAAAATGGATAAGTTGAGGAATGATATCTCTTCTTTTGTGCAGATGGATTTAGAAACACTTTACTATGCATAGGAGAGATACAAAGATCTACTGAGAAGGTGCCCTCACCACGGGTTGCCATTATGGCTACTGGTTCAAACCTTTTACAACGGTGTGAACCCCTCAACTAGGCAATTAATCGATTCAGCCACCGGTGGTACACTGAACAACAAAACACCTGAGGCTTCCTATGAATTCATTGAAGAGATGTCACTGAATAACTATCAGTGGCAAGTTACGAGGACAAAGCCAACAAAAGCCACCGTTGTCTTCAACCTCGACGCAGTAACCATGCTATCAAATCAGGTAGAACTGTTAAATAAAAGGATTAATAGTTTGTGTGGTTCTTTGCAGGTACACCCAATGATGCTGTGCGATACATAGGGAGGAGGGACAAACAATACAGAATACCCACCCTACAACCCCAGCATAGAAAACGAACAGATGAACTATATGGGTAATAATTCTAGACCCCAAAATAACCCTTATAGTAACACTTACAATCCAGGTTAGAGGAATCATCCAAACTTTTCATGAGGTGGCCAAGGAAATCAAAGACAACAACTCCTCCCAAGCTTTCAACAGCAACCCTACCCACAAGAGAAAAAGCCAAACCTTGAAGAGATGCTAACAAAATTTATCACGGTGTCAGAAACCCATTTTCAAAACACCGAAACAACACTCAAAAATCAAGAAGCATCAATTCAAGGGATCAAGAACCAATTAGGACAACATGCTAAGCTGATCTCTGAATGACCATAAGGTAGCTTGCCAAGTAACACTGAAACTAACCCAAAGGAGCAACTTCAAGTAATAACTGCTCACGATAGTGAAGGGTTAGATGAACCAAAATTGAGGTAAGAGAATGTGGTAAAGAAAAGTAAGGTTGAGGTAAGCCATGATAAACCAAAACCAGTAATTATAGAGTACCAACCTCATGTGCCATACCCCAATACGATGAAGAAAGACAACACAGATGAACAATTCGGTAAATTTCTTAAACTTCTAAAGAAATTACATATTAACTTACCGTTTCTTGAAGCTATTTCATATATGCCAGATTTAAGGAAATTTTTAAAAGAGCTTTTGACAAACAAACAGAGGTTAGACGATACGTCGCATGTGGAGCTAAATGTAGTGTGCTCAGCAATTTTGCAAAATAAACTACCATGGAAATTAAAAGATCAAGGGAGTTATACAATTCCATGTTTAATTGGTAGTTTATCTGTTAATAATGCTTTAGTTGATTTAGGGGCAAGCATCAATGTTATGCCTTGTAAAATGTTTAAACAGCTAGGTCTAGGGAAACCCAAACAAACTAGGATGAGCATTCAATTAGCTGATAAAACTATCAGAATTCCTAGGGGTATAATTGAAGACGTACTAGTGAAAATTGACAAATTCATATTCCCAGTAGACTTTGTTGTCTTAGACATGGATGAGGACAATAAAATTCCTTTAATTTTAGGAAGACCCTTTTTAGAAACTGCTAAAGCTAAAATTGATGTTAGTGCAGGTGAACTCACACTTTGTGTAGGTGACGAAACGATCACTCTTCAAGCTCTTGACTCGGCTAGGACATCGAACAATCAAGGTGAAAACATAAATTCTATTAATGACCATTTGGTTAAACCTTCTTTACAGGAAACACCATGAAACTACACAACTGAGCCAGATCCTAGACCTCGTGCCAATAAAGAAGTAACTCATGAGGAACGAAGGCTTTAGATCGATGAATTAGACGAGTAAAAGCCACACATCAAGGAAAAAAAAAAAAACACGAAGCAGAACCTAAGCAAAACCATGTCAAAATTAAAGATGGGACAACCCAGTTTAAGATAGGAGATCAGGTATTGTTGGATAAGAAAGACCCTCAAATCTCCACTTCAGACCTTAATACAAAAGAAGAAATCCCTTTCACGGTACTGAATGTCTTTCCATACGAAATAGTTGAGGTAACTACTCCCACATTCGACACTTTTAAGGTAAACACCACTCGACTTAAATTATATATCCATAATCGAATTGGTAGCAAGACTGAGGAGTTTCAACTCTTCAAACCACCATGATTATGCGCATGAGAGGTAAGTCTAGCTTAATAATTTAAACGAGCGCTTCTCGGGAGGCAACCCAAGCACTAACCCCATTAATTTTTATATTTTTGATTTTTAGCACCTAACTAAAAACTAACAAATTCAATAAAAGCGTAGGATTCCCTACCACACGGCCTTACACACGGGCATGGCCGTGGCAGTGTGGACACCATGAATTTGCACACCGACGTGGCAGAGATCGTATGAACCAAGGACAAAAATCCCTGAACCATGGGGCGATAAAATGTCACGGTCGTGCAATAAGGCTGTGGTCGACACTGATTTATCAACATGGGCGTGGCGACCTCTACACGAGCGTTTATTTTTTCATTTCCTTTTATTTTTATTTTTAAATTCTTTCCCTTTATCTTTCATGTCCTTACTTTATTTTAGTATATTTTGCTTAGGTTCAAGGGGCTGTTAAGGAACAACCACACCACCACCGGAGCATCTACCTCCTCTACCTGAATTTCCCCCGTTTATTTTCTTTGACTCCACCCAAACTTCAGAAAGTTTCACTTCGCTCCCTACCTTATGATTTTTTTACTATATTGTGAATATCTATCTTTGCACATTGAGGGTAATGTACATCTTAAGTGTGGGGCTTGAATTTCAAAATTTCCTAACTTTTTGCATTATTCTCAAATCCTTGAATGATATCTTGTCTTAAGTAAATTTTCTCATATTACTAATTAGAATGAAACTTTTGTTGATTTATGCATTTTTATTGATATGTTGTGGATTAAGTCATAGTTAATTGTGCATTGATGATTTAAACTTTAAGATATTAGAGAATCAGGCATGATAAGTCTATTTTCAGAATTAAAAAATTTGGCTAGGTTGTTTTCCTAAATTTGAATAATACTTTGAAATTTGAAATTTGCAAGGTTGACATCAAAAACCATAATTTTTGTGAGATTTTGAGCCTTTAGAGCATATATCTCTTCGTGCTCACTTTATTGACTATGAGTGTGTCAACATTGATTTGTTATTCTAGAACTTGCTTCGATTCTACAGGTTGAGACCACACCTTTGATTTGATATACTGTGATGATAAAGGCACCTAAGATTTAACCCACTTACTCCATAAAAAGGCTACCTCTGAAATTAACCCCTAGAAACCACTTTTAGCCTAATCAACCTTTCTTGATTTACCACTAATATTAATCTGAAACCCCGTTATTAACTTGATTATCCCATTTTCTTAACTCCCCTTTTGTCGAGATTTGATTTGATCAGTTGCCTAGTTAGAGTAGTTGAATTCATCTTTTATTATGTACTACTTATTCTTAAATAAAAACTTTAGAAAATTTATTCATCATTAGTTCTATGTTCTATGAGCTTAAACAGTTAAATTCACATCTTTAGAAGAAGCACGTGTTATTGATGTAATTATTCATTATCAGTTCATTGATTCTAGTTAGGTAATTTGTCAATTCAATCTTGATTATAACTTCTAATTCTGCCTATATCCACACCTTTAACCCAAGCCCCATTACAACCCTTTAAAGACCTTTTGATTTGTGTATCATCTCATTTTATAGTGGTGGAGATTTGATTTTCATGCAAGCCTATGGGACTAACTTTTCATGTTTGACTGATGAGTGCTTTATTTTGAACCTTAAACACTTTGAGTGATTTGAGTGAATTTTTGGTGAGGATGTCAATCCTTGTCAATTTTGAATCCGAGGTAATTATTTAGGTAAGGGGAAACACCTATGTTTTCGTGCTACAAAAATATATGACTTTGATTGTTTGAATCTTTAGGACTCTTTGAGTTAAATTATCCATGTATGAATTATCTATAAATTATGAAGAAACATTATTGATAAGGATTATGAGTTAAGGAAGTTAATTCTAATTGTGAGTTGAGAATTTTGCTTGAGGACAAGCAAAAGCTTAAGTGTGGGGTTATTTGATAAACCGTAATTTGTACATATTTTAACCCTATGCTTGGCTTAATTTTGGATAAATATTCATTAGATTTGATGAATTCGATGCTCCTAATCTCTTCATTTAATGTTTTATACTCAGGACAGCTTAGGGAGTCAAAAAGAACGAGAAACGGGCCAAAAGGGACAAAGCGGCCCTATATTAGAAATCACATGGCCTGGACCACTGCACACGGGTAGACCACACGGCCTTGTATGGCAAGCAAAATCGACCATGGCTGAAGGAGTACACCACGGACGCGTCCTGCAGGCGTGTCTCGCCATGCAAAGAAAGAAGAGTTCTATTCAAAATAAGCTACTTGTGGGCCAATAGAAGTGTTCCAAAGCCTATATAAACACCCTAGGAGGTAGCCTAAAGGAGAGTTCGACAGGACGATGAATAGACGCCGAGTTGAAGGAGAAAATACTCTAAGACAGCCATTAGGAACAACTTAGGAGAAGGATTTCCATCAAGACTAAGGATCTCCCATCAAGTTCTTTAGAAGTTTTTGGGTTTTCTTATGTTTTGTTGTTTTTCCTCTTTTATGATGTTTTCCTATTCTAGTATGAACTAAATCCCTTAGATACCTAAGGGGGTCAAAACCTATGACAGATCTTATTATTATTTGATTTATGAGATAAATACTTTTGCTTATTCTTAATTGTGAGTTTTATTCTTGTTTTGATAATTCAGGTTATTGATTCAAGTCAAATGTGCTTATTCAGTGGAGCAAAAGTCCCTGTTTAAAAGTAGATCAACATAATTAAGCAGAGTTGATTGCAACTCTAGAAATAGGGTGACAAAAATCTAATGGATTAGGGTCAAACCTAATAAGGGAATCCATAGATCGAGTTAATGCAATAATAGGGGTTTTAATTAGAAAGATATTTCAATTAATCAACCTAGAGTCACTTTCTAGTAGCTTCGAAAAAGGTATTAATATAACTCAGGGATTTCTATGGATTAAGTCAAGTGAATAAATCACATGAATCAAAAGTGATAAGTGAAATCTAGGTGGATTCTTCCTTAGGTGTCGTCCATCTCATATAAGTTGTCCAAAGTATTTTCCTAGTTTACTTCCTGTCAAGTTCATAAGTTAATTAAATTAGTTAGTTAAATTTTTGATTAAAAATAAATCCCCTTTAATTATTAGGCTAGTTAATAAAAAAGATAGTTATTACTAAGTACTCTTGGTCCTTGAGGATACGATATTCCGGACTCACCACAGCTATACTATTGTACGATAGGTGCGCTTGCCTTTGTCGAAATAATAGTTGTTTCGAGCTCCATCAATTTACGCCTTTCTATTAAATCAAAAGTTTTGCATCAGAGTTTCTTTAAAATGTCAAATTTTGCAAATCAAATTGTTTCTTGAAAATCATTATTTTAGAAAAGTCTTCATTTTCAGAAAAATTGTTTTATCAGTTGTTACGCTTAGAAAACCAAAATGAAATCCAAAACCAAAAACAGTCCCAAAAAGTCTGAAGAGTCACCAAAATTACAAAACTCTCAAAAAACCAAAAAAGTTTAAACTAATTTTAAAAGAATGAAATTTTATGGATATGTGGTCACCATTGAGATTTCGTCACACCGACCCGTCTAAATTTGAGGGTTATCTGGATAGAACAAACAAATAGAGAGTGAGTTTTGAAACTCAGTGTGTAACGCGTATTTAAATAGAGATTCATATTCAATATCATGCAGAACAGATACAAATGTAAACCTTTTACAGAATCAAAATTATACAGATACAAATATGCAAAATCCTACCTCATCCTCTATACACCAACTTCAACAATCCCATCACACCACGTGGGGTATAAACACCCACCTAGCCCTACACACTGCATAGTGTCTATATGACACTTTCCAGAAGAATTGCAACAATGCTTCTAGTATAATGGCTAGATATTGCCTCACATAAAACATTTCCTCCACATTATACAAATCCCGCACCATAGCTAGATACAGATAGAATATCAGATTAACAAATATCAGGATTAACATATCATGCATGCTCGTATAACAGATATTACACATGCTTAAACACAATAGAGAAGATCATACATATTGTACTTTATAATACTCATATTAATGTTATTTACATCCATTTCAATCTAATAAAGTAGCAGATTTTGTGCTTTAAGGCTTATACCACACATACCGACCCTACGAAAGGCCCACAGTTGATCGAGATGACATGTACGACCCTAGGGAAAATTTTTAAAATCTGGGCCCACATGCCCGTGTGGCCCACACGACCTCAAACATGTTACCACACAGTCGTGTGTTGCACACGGCCTACCACACGGCCAGGCACATGGCCATGTGGTGTCAACAGGCTCAATTTTTAGCTATCACCAATCGCTATTTTCTCCGTTTTCGTTACACACCTAGTTCAATTTTGATGCCAAAACTTCCATGAGTTGTCCAAAACCTAAGAACGGCCATTAGATCACCAAATCAAACACTTAAATCAATACCAAACTTGCCTCACAAAAATGTTACAATCAACCCAACCTATTCCTAACCCTTAACAACTCCCTAAATTGATAGGAAGCACTTACCCTTGAGCGAACAATGCCCCACGACTCCTAACTTGCTGGTAGATCGTCTATCTTGTGAACCCCACCAAAATCCAATCAATCTATTACACCTTAACCACCATCTCTTAACAAAAATGAAAATAAAAGAAAAACCATTCTATAACCCTCAAACAAAAAAAGAGCTTACAAATCACGTGGAAGCCTAAACAATTGAACACCCCTACCAAATTGAATATTAAGAATTAAAGAAAGCAAAGCACTACAAACCAAGTACTTCAAAAGAACAATTCACCAATTCTTCTCAAAACTCACATGAAGAATGCAAAAATAAAAGAAAAAGGAAATTGTACAATGGCGAAACAAAAAGCAACGCGAGGGAAAAAGTGGAAGGATTTTGGGTTTATTAGATTTATTTATTTTTTCAAATAAAAAGAAAAAATTAAAATTAAAATCTAATCCTAAAAAACCACTAACCCACTACCCCCTAACTTCTCTCTCCATCCAACCATCTCTTAAAGTTTGACTTCAACTCTACACCAAAAGCCACAATTAACAAAAACAACAAAACAACTTCAGCAAGACTCAAACTTGTGACCCACACCTTACACCCAACACCTCTAACCCTGAACTAAGCACTCAACTATGACAAAATTTAACAAATCCAACTTAAGATTATTGGGGCGTTACATGTATTCCTAATATTTTTTACATTTTAGAACATTCTTTTATTTGTGTCATGTTCATGTTCATGTTTTTCTTTTTTTTTGTTTTAATTTTTATTTTCCTCATATGTGATTCCATTGTTTAACCTTGTATGGAAGCAAACATATTTCAAATTCAAAACAAGAAAAGGATTCATTTCTTCTTCAAATTAAAACAACCCAACAAAAGTATAAAATGTCACATCAACACGATGGAAATGGCATAGTTCCTATAAGTAATCAATTCAAACCAGTCAAACTCACTTGGGTTCTTATTGATATAATAAACATAAAAGATAAAATAGCTACTGCAAGTAAACATTGGATTATGACATGAACAACTCCATGAAGTGAAACCAATTAACATTTAACCCTCTCCTTATAGCTTCAACCAATGAACTCTGTGAAAAGCAGGCTACTACTGATTGTAAAATAAGTTGGCACTCCATCATTGTTCGTGGTTTTTGGTTTTTGCACATGGGAAAGGCTGAACTAGATAACCCTCTTCTATGTGGTATGTTATCTTATAACACCCCAAACTCGGCCTAGAAGTTAGGCTCGAATCTGGTGTGTCACATGAAAGTGTTTTTGAAACCATATTTCTTGTTGTTAAAACTTGTTTGAGAGCTAAAGCCTTTTTGTTAAAACTCAAAACACTTAAGCAATTGTTATCCACTTGAAAAGGTAATTACCCTTAAAACCTTAGCTGTTGCGGAAGCATATTTAAAATAAACCATTTACGAAAATGTGATGTTTAAAAATTGAGTTGCAGAAGCATTTTGAAAACGTTGCGGAAACATACATATCATATCATGAACTTCTATTCAAATCTTTCTAAATTTCGATACATCATAAGCACATTTCAATCATCTCAATATCAATATCAGCATTATCGAAAAATAGCTCGATTGGAAGTCATCTCTGTCTTAACAAAATATTTTTTTTTGTCAGAGTCGGGAGATATCACACTATCACTAGTATTAATATGGCATGTATAGCAAGACTCACCTACGCTAGGTTAGTCTAAAAATCAACTAAACCATAGCTCTGATACCACTAAATGTAACACCCCCTACCCATATTCAATGCTAAAATAGGGCTTGAGGCATTACCAGACTTATATCACAAACATACATGCAATACCGAGTCATAAACTTGCATCCAAATTAAAAACTTTTCATAAACATTCATATTGTCCCTAAAACGAGCATACGAGGCCCAAAACATGCATCAGGGGTGGTTCAAGACTAAACCAAGAACTCAAGAAATTTTTATAAAACTTAGAAAAATTTCATCATGAAACAGGGCCACACGCCCATGTGGCTTGGGACACGCCCGTGTTGGTAGGCCGTGTGGTCACACACGCCGTGTCCCTAGCCCGTGTAACTCTTTATTTATGACATCATGAACAAATTGAAATCATACGGACAAGTCACAAGCCTGTGTCTAGGCCACGTAGCACACATGACTAAGATATACGCCGTGTCTCTGCCCGTGTGCTCAATTTTGGACAATCTATTTTGCTTAAATTAAGGTGCAGCAGACACACGGCCGAAACACATGCCCGCGGGGCACATCGTGTGTCACACATGGCCTATGCACATGCCCGTGTGTCTACCAGTGTGAACAAATACAAGGCTATTTTCCAAGCCATTTTATGACTCTCACTTACACCCATTCACACAACATCACATGGCACAATTTTAAGCATATAAATACATTTAAACCAACCAAAAACAAACAATAGCATGTCATTCACATACCCACATCCATGTTGCTAATAGCATCATACTACCAATTCAATTCATGCTAAATTCATATTCATGGTCAAAACATAGCATATCAGTACCATCATATTCAATAATAAGACTATTTACATTTAACCATTAGCCATCACAAGCTAATATATTTGGCCAAATCATAATGACTCATACACCAAATGACTAAGTCCCTATACATGCCATAAACTTAAGAGGTTTCTATTCACTTTTACCCCACGATGATAGCTTGATAGTATGATAGCATCTCCGGAAATGTCCAACTCAAGAGCTAGCATACAACCCTATAAGATATGGAAAATGAAGGGGAGTAAGCTACAGAGCATAGTAAGTTCGTATGCAAATAATAAGCATCAATAGACATACATTTGTCATACAACTAACATAACATAACACAACATAAACGTCTTTAAATCTTCATAGGCATAACTTACTCAATCACAATGCTTGCCCCCTTCAATTTATAAGCCTAATTTTATACATCTTAACATTTGCCAAACATTCATAATCTCTCCAATATAACATACCATAATAATCATTAACAAATCATTTCAAGCCTCATAGTAACATGCACATTAATTATGCGTATTCATACTTTAAAGCCCAGAGCTTAACATCTTTCAATGATTTAAACTCTTAACTTCTCATACTTTCATAACCATTTTAATAGGCAATTATGCAAATCTTTCCTTTTTCACACATATCCAATGAATCACAAATCAAGTGAAATAAACATCTTATCTCTCAATTTGACATGGCTCAAAACCCTAACGCATAATTCTCAACTAAATTTACCATGAATTTACACATCATCAACATAAATACTTATTCACAAGATTAACTTAAAGTCAATTTCATACTAATCATGAACTCATGAGATCGTGATGCCAATGCTTATAAACTTTACGTACATACCTGTACGAACTCGTAAAACAGTCATATCTTTTCACATCTTTGACATAATCTTTGAATTACCCATTGAACCACTTGGAATACTAAAGGATACTCGGGAATCTCATGCACATAGTACCGTATCAATACCATATCCCAGATATGGTCTTACATGAAATCTTGTATCGATGCCAATAGCCCAACTATAGTCTTACACTGTAACACCCCAAACCCGGTCAATATGCCACGGCCGAATCTGGTATGTCACTGAGGAAAATATTTTAAAGAAAAATGAGTTAACGATTAAATTTTTGTGAAAAACCCTTTGAAATTCTATACTTGTAGAAATCAAGTGTATAATAAGTTAAAACTAATAATTTACTTTGAAATTACATAAAACTTTAAAATAAATGAATAAATCATAGGTTAGAAAACATTTATATCATTTTAAGAAAACTCAAATTTAATACTTTGAAAACCATTTGCATTTGAATGTAGAAACTTAATATTTGAAAATCGTTTAAATTATCAAAACACTCAAGTTGTTAAAATTATCAAATGATTTATGTTACCCGATGGTAACGTTTTAAAACCATCGCGTTGTGTAGTTTAGAAAACTTTGTGCTCAATTTATGCTCATAATCAAGAAATTTATAAACCATATTTTAAACATATTCAAAGCATAAATATAATCCAAAATCATAATTTAAGAGGCCTTATTACAAACCCATAAAATATGAAAACCAAATTAAAGTAAAGTACCCAAATGGAAGTTCATATAAAACCAACTTTTATTGCATGGCCTCCTCGAGTTCATCCGGCTCCATATCCGCGATCTCACAAATCACCGAAATGATAAGGAGAAGGTGAGTCACTAAGACTCGGTGCATATTCCCTCTCCGGTAATTACCACATACTTACACAAATTATAACAAAGCAATATATATGTATAATGCACCCAACCTAGCCATCCATAACTCCTTTTCTACCCGTGTGGTACCAAACCTTTGGTGGTGCTGCACCACGGTGTCCAAAGACATAATTTTGTTACCAAAACACTAGTGACCGAGGTCACAAATAATCCATCTGTGGGGCCAACCCACATGTGATACCAAATCGCTGGCAGACGATCCCATATCTCAAAAGTGGGGCCAACCCACGGTGGAATTAACCACAGGGACAAGTCGCTATGAGGTGCCAAACCTCTGGTGTCCGAAGACACGAATGTGATACCAAATCACTGGTGGTTCCAAACCACTGGTGTCCGAAGACACGAATCATAAAGTTGTGGGGCCAACCCACATGTGATACCAAATCACTGGCGTCGATCCCATATCTCAAAAGTGGGGCCAACCCACGGTGGTGTTAACCACAAGGATGAGACGCTATGAGGTGCCAAACCTCTAGTGTCCGAAGACAGGAATGTGATACCAAATCACTGGAGATACCAAATCTCTGGTGTCCGAAGACACAAATGTGATACCAAATCACTGGTGACCGAAGTCACAATCTTCCCCCTCCTCTCATATTGCCCATACCAATGCAATAGATAACCAAATCATGTTAATACAATTTACTATGGATCATATAACAAATACCATAAATCGTAGATCATAATTTCAATCCACATGTATTAACAACATATAGGAACGGGCTTACCCAAATCCTCATTCATACCATCATGGTATCATATCAAGATCTCAACGTTTTCCCACTTCCATAATATAATTAGTTATAAAACACACATGAATACATATATAACCCAAGTTATAAAGTGTGTAAGATATACACCTTTCACCAACGCAAGAACTATCTTCCAAAAATCGATCTATCACACTAGATCACTTTGTCCCTACAATCGTGAATACTAAAATTATTAACAAAGGCCATTCACCAAACCACAATACTTTAATTCCAAAAACTTTAGTCTTTTCAAAAGAATGATGAATCAACTAAAATCCTTACCCCTTTGACTTACCATCCTTTGATTGCTAGAGAGAGATAGGACTTAAATCAATTGCTTCCAAAGTCCCAAAGAGCCTATCTTTCAAAACTGATTGAATAGAAATCAAAGAAAATCTACCCTTGAATATTCGGCCAAAATAAGGACTAAAAGAGAGGAAGAAGGTTCGGCTATGGTTGATTTGTATTAACAACAAGGATTCAATTAAAGTTGAGAAAGAGAAAGGAAAAACAAAAGAAGAAAATGGAAGAGATTTCAATGGAGAAGAAATGTTTATGGCTTAAAATAAAAGAAAGTAAAGAGAGATGGAGAGATGGAAATTTCGGCCAAGAGAGTGTAGGAGAAAAGTGATTTGAACAATATTGAAAGAAAGAAAAGGAGAGAGTTGTGGAAGAGATTTGGCCAAGCACTACTTTGCCAAAAAGAAAGTGCACAAAATGCACAAGTTAGATTGTAGTTTCGGTTTCAAAAGGGCAAATGAAAGGAAGTAAAATGATGTGATTTGGTTCAACAAAAGAGGCTAAAATCAAAAGCAAAATGCACCAAAATGCACAAGACATATTCGCCAAAGAGGAGAGCTTTGGGGAGGAAAAGAAAATGCCAAAGATGCACAAAATGCTAAAATGACTAACCAATTCCCCCAAACTACCTATCAAAATTCGCCACCCCTAGCCTTACATGCAGTCCACATTCAACCACTAAAGGCCATCAAAGAGTTTCCAAAACGTTCTCCAACATTCAAGCCTCTTGACAACAATTTTGAATTAAACATCTCCTAATTTTCTCCTTATTTCTTCCTATTCACTCACAACACTTAAGCCAACCCCATAGTCCATGAAACCATCCACATTCATGGAAAAATAGCCATTAAAAGCTTCCAAAAACCTTACCTTAAACTAAGCCTTATGTCCCTATCTTTCCTTAATCCATAGGATTCCTTACCCAAAGTTCAAGCTTTCCTAAATTTCTATTCAACTTACTAAAAGAAATAGTCCAACCTATCATAAATAAGTTTGACCGTCCATCAATGCAAGGATTCAAAAATAAACCTTCAAAATGCTAAACATGCTACTCGAACCTCTAACCTCAAGCCACCTTTCAAGCTCCTTAATCAACTTGCCACTTACTCCTCTTATGCTTTAAATGAACACTTAATTAACTTAAGTGTCAAGCTCACTTAATCCTACTTCATTAAATAAGCCATACTAAAATTTATTCTAGCTTCCTAAATAAAAACAAGCCTTCACAAGACTATGCTATCACACAAAATTCCTACCCAAGCCAACACAAAATAATACTCAAATTTCCTAAGGCTCAAAGCCCAATCCTACTAGGCCCAATTTCAGGATGTTACAAATCTACCCTCCTTAAAGAAATTTCGTCCTCGAAATTTCTAACTAACTAACAATCGTACCTCCTATCTCGCCACACTATGCTATTGCTGCGCACTCTGATCTTAATAACACTACTAACAATCAAAGCGGTATATAGAAATCCAATGATCAAGAACATACTAGTTATGACATCCGGCAAGCGCCGCCTCCTCTCGTCGTCTCACAAAGATACACTAAACCAGTGCTATCTCGCATCGGTGTTGCTTGCACCTCGCCAGATGCTCGCGGCCTCGACCGAGCCATTACCTCCTCTACCGTTATCACGACCTCTCGTGGTCTGGTCCTCTTTTACGAATCGAACACGACCATAACCTTTGATTGATTCACGGCTTGCTTACGTGGGCGGTCTCTCACACGATGATCCAATGAGCCACACTCGAAACATCCTTTCCTCCGGTCCAACATTCACCCCAATGAAACTTCCCACCGGTTACTTTGTCTTTGGTCCACGATTAGCGATATGAGACCTTCCAAATCGATTCGCCCATTCTCGCTAACCCTTTTTGAGAATATTCGTCCACCCGGATGATCCATATCCTCTTATGCTTGTTAAATTCAGTAACTCGCCTTCCAGATTCTTTTATCCTTCGGCTATCTTAGCCTTTTCAACCAACGCAGCAAATTCTCGCTCCTGATGTGGAGCAATCAGCAACCTCAACTCATCCTTCAAACCATCCTCATATCGAACACATCGCTCGTGCTCCGAAGCCACAATATCTCCAGCATACCGACTCAATCTTAAGAACTCAGCCTCATACTCTGATACGGATTTACTCCCTTGGACCAAACTTAGAAATGCCTTACGCTGCAAATCAACGTAACTAGACCCAATATATTTCATCTGATACGCTGCCTTAAAATAGTCCCAAGTGAGATCCTCCGCCGCAACACCATTCCGAACCGTGAGCCACCACTGATATGACTCATCCCGAAGAAGCGATACAATCCCTTTCAGCTTTTCCTCGGCATTCAGATCCAGATCATCCATGATTCACTCCGTCGCCTCTAACCAATATTCAGCCGAGCTGGGAGCTACACCCGAAACACCTCAAAATACTTCGACTCCATTGGCTCGGAGTCGCTCAGGTATAGATTTTCGAGCTCCCGCGCCTCCTCCTATTCCAGCTACTCTCTCAAGTACTCGCAGCATCGCTTGAGACACTACGTCATCTCCTGTTTGTTCCTGGAACTCAACTTCAACCGCTGGTGGTGGGATTGTTGGTACCTCATTCTCGGATCCCTGACCCGACCTCACTGGCTCAGACAAGCCATCCTACCTCGACCACGTCCACGCATAACCCGACCTCGACCACGAGTACTCATGTCTAATGTTTCGTCTTATCTGATTTTACGAAAAAGTCTTATGTATTAGAGTCTTTTCACTTCTTATTAATAGAAAGTTTTATGCAACAGATATTCAGTGGTTTTTCCGTAGTAGTGTACAAACACCTAGGGTCCATGTCTCTAAAGTTATAGTTTCCTTAAGCTTATCAGACTTTCATATCACTTTATCAATAAAAATACATACCTGATGGATCTGGGCTAAGAACTCCGAGTGCCATGCTCTTATAAAACCATTTTAACTTAAGAAAACATTAAAAAAATCATTTGGGCCAACTTTTGAAAACGTTATGGGCTTCAAAACCCAAGGCCAAGAGTTTAAAACTAGGCTCTAATACCAATTTCTAACACCCCAAACCCGATCAATACGCCACGACGGAATCTGGTATGTCACCGAGGAAAATATTTTGAAGAAAAATGAGTTAACGATTAAATTTTTGTGAAAAACCCTTTGAAATTCTATATTTGTAGAAATCAAGTGTATAATAAGTTAAAAGTAATAATTTACTTTGAAATTACGTAAAACTTTAAAATAAATGAATAAATCATAGGTTAGAAAACATTTATATCATTTTAAGAAAACTCAAATTTAATACTTTGAAAACCATTTGCATTTGAATGTAGAAACTTAATATTTGAAAATCGTTTAAATTATCGAAAACACTCAAGTTGTTAAAATTATCAAATGATTTATGTTACCCGATGGTAACGTTTTAAAAACCATCGCGTTATGTAGTTTAGAAAACTTTGTGCTCAATTTATGCTCATAATCAAGAAATTTATAAACCATATTTTAAACATATTCAAAGCATAAATATAATCCAAAATCATAATTTAAGAGGCCTTATTACAAACCCATAAAATATGAAAACCAAATTAAAGTAAAGTACCCAAATGGAAGTTCATATAAAACCAACTTTTATTGCATGGCCTCCTCGAGTTCATCCGGCCCATATCCGCGATCTCACGAATCACCTAAATGATAAGGAGAAGGTGAGTCACTAAGACTTAGTGCATATTCCTCTCCGGGTAATTACCACATACTTACAGATTATAACAAAGCAATATATATGTATAATGCACCCAACCTAGCCATCCATAACTCCTTTTCTACCCCGTGTGGTACCAAACCACTGGTGGTGCCAAACCACTGGTGTCCAAAGACACAATTGTGTTACCAAAACACTAGTGATCGAGGTCAGAAATAATCCATCTGTGGGGCCAACCCACGTGTGATACCAAATCACTGGCTGACGATCCTATATCTCAAAAGTGGGGCCAACCCACGGTGGAATTAACCACAGGGACAAGTCGCTATGAGGTGCCAAACCTCTGGTGTCCGAAGACACGAATGTGATACCAAATCACTGGTGGTTCCAAACCACTGGTGTCCGAAGACACGAATCATAAAGTTGTGGGGCCAACCCACATGTGATACCAAATCACTAGCGTCGACCCCATATCTCAAAAGTGGGGCCAACCCACGGTGGTGTTAACCACAAGGACAAGATGCTATGAGGTGCCAAACCTCTAGTGTCCGAAGACACGAATGTGATACCAAATCACTGGAGATACCAAATCTACGGTGTTCAAGACACAAATGTGATACCAAATCACCGTGACCAAGTCACAATCTTCCCCTCCTCTCATATTGCACATACCAATGCAATAGATAACCAAATCATGTTAATACAATTTAATATGGATCATATAACAAATACCATAAATCGTAGATCATAATTTCAATCCACATGTATTAACAACATATAGGAACGGACTTACCCGAATCCTCACTCATACCATCATGGTGTCATATCAAGATCTCAACGTTTTCCCACCTCTATAATATAATTAGTTATAAAACACACATGAATACATATATAACCCAAGTTATAAAGTGTGTAAGATACACACCTTTCACCAACGCAAGAACTATCTTCCAAAAATCTAATCTATCGCACTAGATCACTTTGTCCCTACAATCGGCCAATACTAAAAATTATTAACAAAGGCCATTCGGCCAAACCACAATACTTTAATTCCAAAAACTTTAGTCTTTTCAAAAGAATGATGAATCAACTAAAATCCTTACCCCTTTGACTTACCATCCTTTGATTGCTAGAGAGAGATAGGACTTAAATCAATTGCTTTCAAAGTCCCAAAAGAGCCTATCTTTCAAAACCGATTGAATAGAAATCAAAGAAAATCTACCCTTGAATATTCGGCCAAAACAAGGACTAAAAGAGAGGAAGAAGGTTCGGCTATGGTTGATTTGTATTAACAACAAGGATTCAATTAAAGTTGAGAAAGAGAAAGGAAAAACAAAAGAAGAAAATGGAAGAGATTTCAATGGAAAAGAAATGTTTATGGCTTAAAATAAAAGAAAGTAAAGAGAGATGGAGAGATGGAAATTTCGGCCAAGAGAGTGTAGGAGAAAAGTGATTTGAACAATATTGAAAGAAAGAAAAGGAGAGAGTTGTGGAAGAGATTTGGCCAAGCACTACTTTGCCAAAAAGAAAGTGCACAAAAATGCACAAGTTAGATTGTAGTTTCGGTTTCAAAAGGGCAAATGAAAGGAAGTAAAATGATGTGATTTGGTTCAACAAAAAGAGGCTAAAATCAAAAGCAAAATACACCAAAATGCACAAGACATATTCGGCCAAAGAGGAGAGCTTTGGGGAGGAAAAGAAAAATGCCAAAGATGCACAAAAATGCTAAAATGACTAACCAATTCCCCCCCAAACTACCTATCAAAACTTGGCCACCCCCTAGCCTTACATGCCGTCCACATTCAACCACTAAAGGCCATCAAAGAGTTTCCAAAACGTTCTCCAACATTCAAGCCTCTTGACAACAATTTTGAATTAAACATACACCTAATTTTCTCCTTATTTCCTCCTATTCACTCACAACACTTAAGCCAACCCCATAGTCCATGAAACCGTCCACATTCATGGAAAAATAGCCATTAAAAGCTTTCAAAAATCTTACCTTAAACTAAGCCTTATGTCCCTATCTTTCCTTAATCCATAGGATTCCTTACCCAAAGTTCAAGCTTTCCTAAATTTCTATTCAACTTACTAAAAGAAATAGTCCAACCTATCATAAATAAGTTTGACCGTCCATCAATGCAAGGATTCAAAATAAACCTTCAAAATGCTAAACATGCTACTCGAACCTCTAACCTCAAGCCACCTTTCAAGCTCCTTAATCAACTTGCCACTTACTCCTCTTATGCTTTAAATGAACACTTAATTAACTTAAGTGTCAAGCTCACTTAATCCTACTTCATTAAATAAGCCATACTAAAATTTATTCTAGCTTCCTAAATAAAAACAAGCCTTCACAAGACTATGCTATCACACAAAATTCCTACCCAAGCCAACACAAAATAATACTCAAATTTCCTAAGGCTCAAAGCCCAATCCTACTAGGCCCAATTTCAGGATGTTACATAGACAAAGTCTCATATTGATGCCATTTCCTAGACATGGTCTTACACAAAGTCTCATAAAGATGCCATATCCCAGATATGGTCTTACATGAAATCTCATTAACCCTAATGTCATGGCATTTGTATCATATTTATTCCTACGGTTCAACAGGGGCTTCTTCGTTATCTTACATTATTGAACTTTCTCATAATATCAATCATATAATTCATATAATATTAAAGAAATTTAAAACATAATTATAGCATTGCATTATTCACATACAAACTTACCTCGATATTAAAAATGGTGAAAATGACATAACTGTCAAATACCCGTTTTTCTGTCGTTCGAGGTCTGAACCTCGTTTTCCTTGATCTATAATATCACATTTAGCTCACTTATTAGTCACATTATTCAATGTGACCCAAAAATCACATAATGGAAAATTTTCATTTTTGCCTCTAAAGTTTCACATATTTACATTTTTGCCCCTAGGATCGAAAAATGAAATCTATTCAATTTATTTAACATAAAATCCTAGCTGAATCATTTTTAATAACTATAACAGCCCACAATTTCCATTAAAACACACTTTTACTATGTTTTTATAACTTTTACAAATTAGTCCTTTTAAGCATTTTCACCTAAAATCACTTAGCAAAAGTCATTCCTCTAACCATAAACATGCATATTCTACCATTAAACATCAAAATACAAAAATATTCAAGATGGGTCAAAACCTAGACCTTCATCATATCTCAAGTTAATGGTAGAAATAGATGGATCATGATACAAGGATCTTAAAAACATGAAAATCATTAAAAACAGGGCAAGAACGGACTTACTACGGAGCTTGGAAAGCTTGAAAAAAACTTTATACATGGTTTCCAGGGTATATTAGGCCAAGAGGTTGAATATGACAAGAAATTTCGGCTTATTTTGCTTTGTAATTCATTTATTTACTAAATAACCAAAATGCCCCTAACCTAAAAATATTTTATTGCACCTATTTCATGTCCATTTTTATCCAATAAATTATCCAATGGTCTAATTACCAACTAAGGACATCTAATTTAAAATTTCATAGCAATTAGACACCTCTAGCTTCTAGAACTAAAGTTTTACATTCTTACGATTTAGTCCTTTTGACTAAATTGATTGCCCAAACGTCGAAATTTTCGAACGAAATTTTCATGAACTCATCCCGTGAAATTTTAGACCATAAAATTATATTAAAAATAAATTTCTTTACATCAAATTTGTGGTTTCAAAACTACTATTTTGACTAGGCCCAAAATCGGGCTGTTACAAAAAGACTTGAATCTGAGACAGTGCAAGTGGCTTGAATTATTAAAAGATTATGATCTGGTTATTGATTATCATTCAGGAAAAGCCAATGTGGTTGTAAATGCTCTATGTAGAAAATCTTTATTTACCTTGCAAGTAATGAATACTAATTTGTCACCGTCAGATGATGGTTCATTCCTAACCGAGTTAAAAGTCAGACCGATGTATTTGCAACAAATCTATGAAGCTCAGAAGAGTGATGATGAATTACAAGCTAAACGGGTACAATGTGAATCAATTTCTGATTCATAATTTTAGATTGGATCTATTGATTATCTATTATTCAGAAGCAGATTATGTATACCGGAGAATTCAAAATTATTACAGAAGATTTTGAATGAAGCTCATAATGGTACTATGTCTGTTCATCCGGGGAGTAATAAAATATACAATGATTTGAAATATATGTACTGGTGGCTAGGAATGAAACGGATATTTATGAATTTGTATCTAAATGCTTAATATGTCAGCAAGTTAAAGCTAGACATCAGGTGCCTTCGGGATTATTGCAACCAGTAACAATACCGAAATGGAAATAGGAAAGAATTACTATGGATTTTGTATCAGGGTTACCCCTATCTCCGAAAAAGAAAGATTTCATTTGGGTAATCGTCGATCGATTGACGAACTCTGCACACTTTATTCCGGTACGTATGGATTTCTCTTTGGACAGATTGGTTGAGTTATATGTTTCTAAGATTGTTAGATTACATGGGGTGCCAGTCTCCATTATTTTCGATAGAGATCCCTGGTTTACATTCCAATTCTGGAACAAGTTGTAAGAAGCTTTGGGTACTCAATTACATTTTAGTATTGCATTTCATCCTCAGACTGATGGACAATCTGAACGTGTTATACAGATTTTAGAAGACATGTTTCAGTGTTGTATTTTGGAATTCGAAAGAATTGGGAAAAATACTTGCCTTTAGTTGAATTTGCATACAATAATAGCTATCAGTCAAGCATTAAAATGGCACCGTACGAGGCTTTATATGGTCGCAAATCTAGAACTCCATTGTGTTGGACTGAGCTTAGTGAGAAAAAGATACATGGAGTTGATTTGGTCCGTAAGACTGAAGAAAAAGTGAAAGAGATTCAAGATAGTTTGAAAGTAGCCTCTAATAGTCAAAAATCTTATGCTGATCTTAAACAAAAAGAGATAGAATTCCAAGTTGGTGATAAGGTATTCTTGAAAGTATCACCTTGGAAGAAAGTTCTCCAGTTTGGCCATAAAGGAAAACTAAGTCCACGGTTCATTAGACCATATGAAATCATTAAAAGAATCGGACCTGTTGCATACCGATTGGTATTACCACCAGAACTTGATAGAATTCATAATGTTTTCCACGTGTCTATGTTGCGACGGTATTGGTCAGATCCTTCACATGTTATTTCTTCGACGGAAGTTGAGATTCAACCTAACATGACTTACAGTGAGGAACCGATCAAAATACTGGCACGTGAAACAAAAGAGTTAAGAAATAAAAAGGTAGCTCTAGTAAAAGTTCTATGGCAACGACATGTTATAGAAGAAGCAACCTGGGAACCAGAGGAAACAATGAGAAAACAATCCCTGAACCTTTTTACTGGTAAGATTTTTGGGGATAAAATTCTTTAAGGGGAGAGTTGTAACAACCCGTTTTCAGTGAAATTGGAATAGTGGTTTCGGGATCACAAATCCGAGTCAGGAAAAAATTTTATTTTAATATTAATATTATTGCATGGTCTGCATTATGATAGGAATAACGTATGAAAATTTTGTTAAGAAAATTTTATCCATTACATGTTTAATTGATAAAAAATGACTAAATTGCATAAAATGAAAAGTTGAGTTCTAGTAGCTATAAGGATCAAATAGCTATGGAGTTCAAAACTTCAAGTCCTTATATGGCAATTAGACCATTAATGAGAGTTAGTAGATATTTATGATGATTCATCCATGGAAATTAGAAAAAAAAGGACTAAATTGGAATATGAAATAATTAAAAATTATAATAGCTTAATATCATCTTATTTCATCATCTTCCCCAAATTACTTTTATGGAAACCCTAGCTAAGAGAGAGATCTTCAAGCAAGCTTAATTGGGTAAGTAATCATGTCCCGTTTTTAGTAATTTTTACATTTTCAAGATCGTAACAACCTAATCTATCTATTTTGAGGATTAAATTATAAAGTTATCAAGGTATTCAAATTTTTCCATGGATGAATATGCCAAAATTTTAAAATTTATGGTAGAAAAAGAAAGGTTGTTGATAGATAAACAACTTTTGTAAAGTGAATATTGATGATATTGTAATTTTTGGACTAAATTGAAAAGTTGTAAAATTCATGGAAAATTCTAAATTTTTATGAAATTCATGGGTTGTAAATGTTATATGAAAATTTCAGTTAGGCTTGAAATAAGAATTAAATTGCATAAATTTTATTTTTGAGCCTAAGGACAAAATTGTCATTAATCAAAAGCATGGGGGAAAATGGTAATTTTTCCTAGGGTGTCAATTGAACTGAATTGAGTATGAAATGGATTAAATTGATGTTAAATTCATTTATATAGATCCAAAAAGATCAAATAAGGAGTAAGATCGAGGAAAAGAAAAAGTGTTGAATTAGTAGATTTCCGTATACGAACAAGTGATGAGGTAAGTTTGTGTAACTAAATTGTGTTTATTTATGTTTGAATTGAATGTTGTATTTGTGAATTGTGTAAATGTTATTAATATGAAGTTGATTACATGTTCGACAAAGCCAGATATAAATGTTAAGTCTCGTTTGAATAATGAAATTCAATAGATACTTGTTTCCCGTATTGATTGTGGTCCTGCATATATTGCGGACACACTATAGCTCCGACGAGTAGCCTGTTATAAGCCCTCTCAATCTTCTTGTCATATGGTTCTTGTGAGCTTCCCGTTATAAATTTTTGGAGCATCTTGATAGGTTGTGATCCTACATGTGTTGTGGACACACCTTAGCTCTTATGAGCATTCTGATTATGGCTCTTCGTGAGCCTTCTGTTAATTGGCTCTTTGTGAGCTTTCCGATATGGTTCAGTTGAACTTCCTGCTATATGGTTATCCAGAGCTTCCTGATAATGGCTATTCGGAGCTACCTATTATAGGCTCGTATGAGCTTCCTGTTCAGCCCGAATAAGCTTCCTATACATGGCTCACATGAGCTTCCTGTTATATGCTCGAGAAAGTGCTTCTCGATATGTGCTTTAAGGAGCACCCCTAAATATGAATTGATGGTATACTAATTTGTACACCTCATGTGTACTTCCTGAGTATCCATTGATATTTCAAGAATTCAACGGATAAGAATCCTGTCCTAAGGAAAATGAGTTTAAAGATGAATTATTTCTCGAATATTTTACATATACCTAGAAATTTTACATGATGAGCTCATCTTGTATTCTTAATATTCATGTGATTTATGTGACTAACCTGTTTGATAAGATTATATGTGTTTAGGCAATTGGACAACTTATTTTGGATGTGTGTTTTGTATGTTTACTTTAAATGAACATGATTGGTAAGTTAAATTCTTGTTATACAAACTTACTAAGTATTAAATGTTTACCTGGTTTTTTTCTTTTCTCCATTTTATAGTGCTCGGAAGGTTATAGAGGTTGGAATCAGTCGGAGCATCACCGCACTATCCTTCAACTCGTTTTGGTATAAATAGCAATCTTGTTTTGGGTATAATGTAACATCCCGAATTTGGGCCTAGTAGATTTGGGCCTATTGGGTTGTAACGCCCCAAAAATCCTGAAACTTTTAATTTCTGTGCATGGGAGTTAATATGTATGTGTGGCACTTAGAATAATAATATTAAGGTATTATCGAGATTATGTGAATCCTTGGAGTTAGGGGAGACCATAGGAAAAATTTATTTTCTTACTTAGTGGACCCTAGTCTCAGGCATGAGGCCTCATAAGTTGATTAAGAGAAGAGATGACATAAATGGGGTCCAGATTGGGCTCAGGAATGGGCTGAGGACTTGGCTAAATTATTGTGTAGACACTCTAGTGCTTTAAAGATAGTCTCTGTAGTTTAAATATCAAGTTGGGCTTGTGGCCCAAAGCAAAGGGCGCAACAAGGGGGAGTTATAGATGGCATCAATAGGCAAAGGGAGAGGCCCAATTTGTGGCCGTTTGGAGCCCATAAAGTTGGGCCAATTTTGGCACTAATGGGAGCTAGGAGGGGACGGCAATGTGGCTATTAACTAGGGGGGATTTTATGTTTTAAATTATGTGGATATAATGCAGATAAAGGGGAAGTAGTGGTGTGGTGTAGGTCTCTGTTGGATGAGTGCTCTGTTAAGGATAATGGATAGAATGATAAGAGTGATCTCTTGGTTGCAGAGTTGGCCGAAAATCAAACACAGGAGAGGGGGGAAAATCGGTTTGGTATAGGCAAGGGGATGTGCCGAAAATTTGAGGGCCATCTCATTTGTTTTCTTTTCTCATCTTCTCTCTTCTAAAAGTCGAAAATCACCATCTCCCTCACCCTTTCTTTTTCTTTCAAATTCCCTTTTAGCCGAATCTTCTAACCCCCATTGTTATTCTTCTCCCATTCACTAAAAGCCGAAACTATGTTCTTGTTTGTTCTTGTAGCCGAAATCTCTAAGTCTCAGCATCATTCCATTCGGTTATTTTTCCCGAAGTATTCACTATAGTCGAACCCCTATACCATATTTCGGTAAGTTCTCTATTATTTCCTGTCTTCTTTTCTTTTCTCCTTCTAGCTGAATAGTCTCTTAAACTCTGTTAAGTGGTTTATTTTTCTTCTCTTAAAAGCTGAAATCCCTAGATCTCATCTCCTGTGATTGCCGAATTCCTTCTGTGGTGTCTGCTTGTGCTGAATCTTGAAGAAAACTAAAGGTAAGTGTCGATTCGCGAGATTTCAATCTTTTTGGCTTTTAGAGATCTTAGCCGAATGGCTATATGGTTAACTAATCGAGTGTTTTCTTTAATTTACGGCATTCCAAGATTTGAAGGGGATTCAATCACTTAGATTTCTAAGCCAGAGTTCAGTAGCACTCGGATCATATTACTTTCAGGATTTCAAGGTAAGGAGATATGTTAATTTAAATGTATAGTTCGGGTAAAACACTAACCCTTGGCCGAATATAGGAGAGGCCTTATCTTCGCGTTCTTTTGGCTTTTGAGCAGAGTTGTAGACAAAGGGCAGTAGATCCGATTAGCGAGGGTATCGACATAGAGGGTAATCCTACGTATTTATTAGGTGTGTAACATTCCACACCATTTAGATTGTTTGTGAGTACATGTATATAAATCTGCTATATTCTGTTAAATGCCGAAATCATGGCATACTGGTTGAAACACGAGGAGGGTAAAGGCGAATCACCAGGTAGTGATTTCTGTCATTCATAAGTGAATGTTTCTGTTGAGATGATATGTTTTATATGTATGCTGATTTCTATGATTGCACGGGGTTGGGTGATTGATGAAAGGGGAAATGTTCTGTTGTAGTGGCTTTTGCCATGATCTATTGTAGTGGCTTTTGCCATGATCTGTTGTAGTGGCTATTGCCATGATCTGACGATGAGCAACTAACTGCAGTATGGTTGCCATCGATGGTGTGTAGCGGTGTGGGTTGCTTGTAGAAATCCCCAATGGTGTGATTGGCAGGTAAGGGTGGTGTGTAGTGGATGGAAACCTAGGATTGGGTTGGGCTTTGCATAATTCCTGATATATTACATTTTGTTATCTGTTCTGTAAGGCTAAGGCCCAATCTGATGGTGCACGAGGGTTTCACACTGAGTCTCTCGACTCACCCTATTATTTCATATCTTTCAGGTAGCACCTAGTGCTTTGGACCAGGCTGGAGAGGGGCGCAAGGTGGCCATGCGAGAGAATATTTTGATTCAACAAAAGACTTAGTTTATTTATTTTTATTATTTTTAATTAGTGGGTTTTAAATTTCATTGTAATAAGGCCACGGGCCACTAGCTTCACATTTTTCTTTTTTTTGTTTTATTTTGGGCTTTTATTATTATTAGACATTTAAATTTTACGTTTTAATTAAACTAAGGCATTAATATAAAATGTATATCTTTTACAACTTATTCAACCATTTAGTTTTCCCGAATGAAAGGTTAAACTCAAGAAAAATATTTTTTCGAAATTGCGACATCTTTTAAAATCTCCTTAGTGACATGCCAAATCCGGTTATGGTGTTTGGGTCGAGTTTGGGGTGCTACAAATTGGTATCAGAGCCCAATTCAAAACTCGGCTTTGGGGTTTTTTTTGAGCTCAAAACGTTTTCTAAAAATGAGTTTTGAAACATGCATTTTTATAAATGATACAGGTCTGTTAGCTCGGCATGGCACCTGCGTCTCCTACCAAGTCCGCTGTAAGTATTCGAATCATTGTGTGATATATATATATATATATATATATATGTGGGTTTGATGGGCTTTAAGGGACGTAGATTAATTTAAATAGAATTTGGGGACTTTAGGCCTAGTTTACATCATACTTTTCAACTTCCATAAAACTTAACCTAATTAAACAAACTTGGGAATAAGTCACTGAGTTAAGGTGTGGCAACAGGCATACGCATGTCTAGGATTAGATCTAGGGAGAACTTGGTATTTAAGTAGTCCTAGTGACTCACCACCTCTTCGCTGGAATCCTACCTGGTGCGTAGTAACTGTTCACCTTAACCGTGAGGACTTGTTAACGGGCCAAAAGTTTCTATCTGAAACCCGAAAGGGACCACCACCCTAGTTTTGTAAAAATTATCCAAAATGCCCCTAGTTTTGAAAAAAAAACAAGTTTATCAAAACGCCCTTGATTTGAAAATAAATTACCAAAACACCCTTGATTTGAAAATTTTTCAAAACGCCCTTGATTTGGAAATTTATCAAAAGTTGCAACATTTCCAAAATATCCCTATTTTGTAAAATCACCAAGATACCCTATTTTGAAAATTACAAAAATATCCCTATAGGATAAATTACGAAAATGCCCTGGGTAGTGAAAGGACGAGAACGCCCTTAGGTGATGAATGTATGTTTGTGAATGCCCTCTGTATGTTGATTGTGAATGTATGTGATTCTCTGAATTAGGGTAGTAGACTTGAGACTGAACCTTCAGATATAATACTGAATTCGAAAGAACCACTATCAAATTACTTTTTCATAAAATTGTTCGTGGATAATCAGTGGAAAGAGTTAATAATTCATAAAATTTTCTTAAATCTGATAAAGGCGATATTAGGACGATGAGTACAAGAGGTCGAGGACGTCTACCGCGTGGTTGTGGTAGGGGTAGGATGACCGTGTCTGAACCAGTAGGGTCAGCCACGGGTCAGGAAATGAGATGCCAGATCTGACAACTGTAGAGGGAGAATTTCAGGACCAAACGGGTGGAGATGATGCAGTGTCTCAGGTGATGCTGCGGGTCCTTGAAAGAGTGGTGGAGTAGGCACAGGTTCAGGAGCTCAGAAGTCTGTGTCTGAATGACTTTGAGCCATCGGAGTAGAGATGTTTAGAGGAGTTTCCAGCGTAGCCCCTAACACAGCTAAGTATTGGTTAGAGGCAACTGAGCGCATAATGGGTGACCTTGACTTTATTGTGGAGGCGAAGTTGAAGGGGGTCGTGTCTCTTCTTCGAGACAAGGCCTATCAGTGGTGGCTCACGATGAATGAGGGTACTCCCACAGATCGTATTGATTGGGACTTCTTTAAGGAGTCATTTCAAGGAAAGTACATCGAGGCCAACTATGTGGATGCACAGAGAAAGGCATTCTTGAACTTGGTACGGGGAAGTAAGTCTATGTCAGAATATGAAGTGGAATTCTTATGCCTTAGCCGTTATGCTCGAGGGATAGTGGCCACAGAACATGAAAGATATGTTCATTTTGAGGATGCCTGAAGGACGATCTACATGTGTTGATAGCTCCACAACGAGAGCGGGAATTTGCGGTGCTTATAGAGAAGGCTAAGATAGCTGAGGAGGTGAAGCGGACAAAAAAATTGAACAGGGATATGGATAGGAATGGAAGTAGGAGAAATTTTGAATCATCAAGGGCAGCTGAGCACACTCAGAAAAGACCTAGGTCGGATGGACCGAACCAGGTACAGAGATCTGCTGCTGCCAGACAGACACAGAAGTGTGCTCGATGTGGTAGATTCCATGTAGGTGAGTGTTTGGCAGGCAGTGGAAAGTGTTTTAGGTGTGGATCTCTGGATTATCGATTAGAGACTGTCCACAGCCACAGGCGATGTAGGACCCACAGGGCAGGGAAATGCTCAGCCGAATAGAAGAGGTCAGCAGCCGCAGAGAGGTTGTGGACAAGCCAGGGGCGATATTGGTAATGAACGCGGTCGTGGAGCACCAGGTAGAGGTGCAGGTTATGCTGAGGCAAGACAACCAGCTTTGGTCTATGCAGCACATCGCCAAGGGGACGAAGATGCTCCAGATGCGAATAATGGTGCGTACCCTACTGTAGTTTATTGAGTGTTTATTTTTAGAATTGGAGTGCACAGCGAAAGCGTAGTGGTGAAACTTGGGTAGTACAATTGATAGTTAGTTGAAAATTTTGAGGATGAAATTTCTTTAAGGAGGGTAGATCTGTAACATCCCAAATTTGGGCCTGGTAGATTTGGGACTATTGGGTTGTAACGCCCCAAAAATCTCGAAACTTTTAATTTATGTGCATGAGAGTTAATATGTATGTGTAGCACTTAGAATAATAATATTAAGGTATTATCGGGATTATTTGAAGCCTTAGAGTTAGGGGAGACCATAGGAAAAATTTATTTTCTTACTTAGTGGACCCTAGTCTCAGGAATGAGGCCTCATAAGTTGATGAAGAGAAGAGAGGAAACAAATGGGGTCCAGATTGGGCTCAAGAATGGGCTGAGGCCTTGGCTAAATTTCTGTGTAGACACTCTAGTGCTTTAAAGATAGTCTCTGTAGTTTAAATATCAAGGTGGGCTTTTGGCCCAAAGCAAGGGGCGCAGCAAGGGGGAGTTATAGATGGCCTCAATAGGCCAAGGGAGAGGCCCAATTTGTGGCCTTTTGGAGCCCATAAAGTTGGGCCAATTTTGGCACTAAAGGGAGATAGGAGGGACGACAATGTGGCTATTAACTAGGGGGATTTTATGTTTTAAATTATGTGGATATATAACGCAGATAAAGGGGAAGTAGTGGTGTGGTGTAGGTCTCTGTTGGATGAGTGCTCTGTTAAGGATAAGGGATAGAATGATAAGAGTGATCTCTTGGTTGCAGAGTTGGCTGAAAATCAAACACAGGAGAGGGGGAAAATCTATTTGGTATAGGCAAGGGGATGTGCCGAAAATTTGAGGGCCATCTCATTTGTTTTATTTTCTCATCTTCTCTCTTCTAAAAGCCGAAAATCACCATCTCCCTCACCCTTTCTTTTTCTTTGAAATTCCCTTTTAGCTAAATCTTCTGATCCCCATTGTTATTCTTCTCCCATTCACTAAAAGCCGAAACTACATTCTTGTTTGTTCTTGTAGCTGAAATCTCTAAGTCTCAGCATCATTCCATTCGGTTCTTTTTCCTGAAGTATTCGCCATAGTCGAACCCCTATACCATATTTCTGTAAGTTCTCTGTTATTTCATGTCTTCTTTTCTTTTCTCCTTTTGGCTGAATAGTCTCTTAAACTCTGCTAAGTGGTTTATTTTTCTTCTCTTAAAAGCTGAAACCCTTAGATCTCATCTCCTGTGATTGTCGAATTCCTTCTATGGTGTCTGCTTGTGCCGAATCTTGAAGAAAACTAAAGGTAAGTGTCGATTCGTGAGATTTCAATCTTTTTCTAGCTTTTAGAGATCTTAGCCGAATGGCTATATGGTTAACTAATCAAGTGTTTTCTTTAATTTGTGGCATTTCGGGATTTGAAGGGGATTCAATCGCTTAGATTTCTAAGCCAGAGTTCAGTAGCACTCGGATCGTATTACTTTCGGGATTTCAAGGTAAGGAGATCTGTTAATTTAAACGTATAGTTCGGGTAAAACACTAACCCTTGGCCAAATATAGGAGAGGCCTTATCTTCGAGTTCTTCTGGCTTTTGAGTAGAGTTGTGGACAAAGGGTAGTAGATCCGATTAGCGAGGGTATCGACATAGAGGGTAGTCCTACGTATTTATTAGGTGTGTAACATTCCACACCATTTAGATTGTTTGTTAGTACATGTATATAAATCTGCTATATTCTATTAAATGCCGAAATCCCATCATACTAGTTGAAACCCGAGGAGGGTAAAGGAGAATCACCAGGTTAGTGATTTTGTCATTCATAAGTGAATGTTTCTGTTGAGATGATATGTTTTATATGTATGCCGATTTCTGTGATTGCACGGGGTTGGGTGATTGATGAAAGGGGAAGTGTTCTGTTGTAGTGGCTTTTGCCATGATCTGTTGTAGTGGTTTTTGCCATGATCTGTTGTAGTGGCTTTTTGCCATGATCTGTTGTAGTGGCTATTTCCATGATCTGATGATGAGCAGTTAACTACAGCATGACTGCCATCGATGGTGTGTAGCGGTGTGGGTTGATTGTAGAAATCCCTAATGGTGTGATTGGCAGGTAAGGGTGGTGTGTAGTGGATGAAAACATAGGATTGGGTTGGGCTTTGCATAATTCCTGATATATTACATTTTGGTATCTGTTCTATAAGGCTAAGGCCCAATCTGATGGTGCACGAGGGTTTCACACTGAGTCTCTCGACTCACCCTATTATTTCATATCTTTCAGTTAGCACCTAGTGCTTGGAGAGGGGCGCAAGGTGGCCATACGAGAGAATATTTTGATTTAGCAAAAGACTTTACTTAGTTTATTTATTTTTATTATTTTTAATTAGTGGGGTTTAAATTTCATTGTAATAAGGCCACGGGCCACTAGCTTCACATTTTTCTTTTTCTTTTTTTGGTTTTATTTTGGGCTTTTATTATTATTAGACATTTAAATTTTACGTTTTAATTAAACTAAGGCATTAATATAAAATGTATATCTTTTGCAACTTATTCAACCATTTAGTTTTCCGAATGAAAGGTTATACTCAAGAAAAATATTTTTTTGAAATTGCGACATCTTTTAAAATCTCCTTAGTGACATGCCAGATCCAGTTGTGGTGTTTGGGCCGGGTTTGGGGTGTTACATATAATGGCATGTATAAGCTAATAATGTAACACCTCTTACCCGTATTCGACACCGGAATAGGGTACAAGGCATTACCGGAACACATACACTTGTAAACGTATTAAACCAAATCATAAAATTTCATCCAAATTAACACTTTTGAGTTTTCATCACAAAGTCCCTAATATGGACCTACGAGGCCCAAAACATACTTTGGAAGCGGTCCAGAACTAAACCGAGAACTTTGGAAAACATTGAAAAATTTCTTGAAAAATAGAGGCACATGCCGATGACCAAAGTCGTGTCCTTCTCACAACCATTCACATGCCACACTTTTCTTATTTAATCATCATACACTCATTCACCCAAATCATGCATCTCATAAATTGCATCATCACAAACATATAACTTGACTAATACTAGCCAACATCAATGGCCTTTTACCAAAAGAACTACTAAATATTAAAGGTAAACATTTTAGGCCAAACCAATTATGACACATACAAATGACTAAGTCCCCTATACATGCCATAAACTTAAGAGGTTTGTATTCACTTTTGCCCCACGATGATAGCTTGATAGTGTGATAACATCTCCAGCAATCTCCAACTCGAGCTAGCATACAACCCTATAAAATATGAGAAAAGAAGGAAGTAAGCTACAAAGCTTAGTAAGTATGTATGTAAATAATAAAAAATTTATTAACATACTTTTAACAATTCTCATAAAATGTACTCAAGATAAAACAATCATAATTGCATAACATTCCACTATTCACTTATGTTCATTTTAAGCTGTCTACTCGAGTCACAGTCACTAAATTATTTATATATTGAGTTACAAAACTTTAAATTAATATCCAATAATTTTATATGAAACTAGACTCACATATCATCTTACCATAAAATTTTCAGGATTTTTGGTTTAGCCAATAAGTACAATTTATTCTTTGAAATCTCCCCTGTTTCGCTTTACGATAGTTCCAATCCCTCTTCACTAAAAATTAATTATCTCATTATACAGAACTCTAATGAAATTGAAATTTATTTCTCTTGAAATGGACTCATTAAGGAATTCAAGCATATAAATTTTATCCCATTATTATTATTTTTTTAATTTTTAATGAATTTCTCAAGTCAGGATAGGGGATTACAAAATCATTCTGGCTCTGTCTCACAAGAATTCAAATATCTTATAATATGAAATTATTTTCCTTACACCGTTCATTTTATATGAAAATAGACTCAATAAGATTTAATTAAATATCTTACTCAATCTATAATTCTATTTCCACTATTTTTGGTGATTTTTCAAATTCACACTACTGTTGCTGTACAAAACTATTTTGTTGCCAATTTTACTCTTTCATGATTCCTTTTATACACTAGATATGAATTTCACAAATTAATTCATTTCAATGTTCATATGAACCAAATACATTCATACCAACTCATTCACAACTTTAATAATATTTCGTCACATATTGATCTCCTTCTTCAGGAGTTTCACATACATACATGTGCCAATTCACAACATACCCACATGCTTTCACACTTTGCTATTTCGTTGAACTACCCGTTGGGCCATGTGTAATGCTAAAGGATACTCGGAAGTCTTGCACATAGTGCAACACTTATATGTAGCCGAAGCTACCACTGATATGTAGCCGAAGCCACCACTTATCACATATTAGATAGGAGCTCACTCTTGAGCTATTCACATTCATGGTCTGCTCACACAAGCTGGCGGTCATTACGTAACTACTCAGTGTTGCTCACACAAGCTGTTAGGTATCCGGAACACATGCCGGATTACCCATCCAATGGTAGAACTTATAAGACCATCACCCATTTCACATAGTCACAAATCTCGGGTCTGCTCACACAAGTTGTCGATCATACGAGCTACACGGTGCTGCTCACGCAAGCTATCGAGTATCCGTAACACATGCCAGATAGCTCAGCCACCGGTAAAATGTACGGACCAACACTCGGATCACTTATTTCACTTAGCACAATGCCATGGACTTATTTCACTTAGCACAATGCCATGGTTTAACCATGGTCTTTTACCGTCAATTCATATTTCACTATGCAACTATCGTGATCGATCCTGCATTTTTACTCAATTCGAACATTTACTGAAATTTTCACAGTTTTATCAAATATATGATAATGGTGCTTAATTAACACAAATCAATAACATTTGTCAACATACGAACTTACCTCGGTAGCACAACCGGTGAAAAGGACTTATTCGTCATATTCTTTGTTTTCCTCCATTCTAGGTCCAAACCTCATTTTCTTTGATCTATAATATCACATTTAGTCTATTTATTAGTCATATTATTCAATGTGATAGAAAAATCATATTATGGAAAAATTACATTTTTGCCCCTAAAGTTTCACATATTTACACTTTTGCCCCTAGGCTCGTAAAACGATTTTCATTCAATTTATTTGTATTTTAAGCCTAGATGAACCATTTTCATAACTAAAACAGCCCAAAATTTCCACTAATTTACACTTTTATGACAAATTTTATAACTTTTCCAAATTAGTCCTTTTTAACGTCTTTACCGAAAATCACTTAGTAAAAGTCGTTCCTCTAACCATAAACATGCATAATATACCTTTAAATATCAAAATAAGCACATATTCATCATGGTTAAAAACCCTAGACTTCAACCATATCTCAAAATATTGGTAGAAATAGATAGAACTTGTTACGAGGATTTAAAAAACGTAAAAATCATTATAAACGGGGCTAGAATGGACTTACAATCGAGCTTGGAAGCTTGAAAAACCCTAGCCATGGTTCCTCCATGCAAGTTTTGGCCATGGGTTGAAGATGGACAAAAATTGGCTTTTAATTTTGTTTTTAATTCATTTTAATTATTAAATGACCAAAATGCCCCTAACTTAAAAATATTCTATTTCACCTATTTCATGTCCATTTTTTGTCCAAAAAATTAACCAATAGTATAATTATCTTTTAAGGACCTCAAATTTAAAATTTCATAACAATTGGACACCTCTAACATGTAGAACTCAACTTTTGCACTTTTTACAATTTAGTCTTTTTTACTAAATTGAGTGCCCAAACGTCGAAATTTTTGAAAAAAATTTCACGAAACCATTTAGTGAAATTGTAGACCATAAAAGTGTAATAAAAATAAATTTTTCCTCGTCGAATTTGTGGTCCCAAAACCACTGTTCCGACTAGGCCCAATAATCGGGCTATTACGAATAATGATAAATGAGGGTATGTAAATGTTTTGGTTGTAATTAGCCATTGGAATGGCTAGTGATAGTATGTTTAATGTGTATTTACACATGAGGTTTATTATGTTTTGTATATGAGTGTGCTTGGATTAGTATTTTAGATGCAATTAAGCTTAGGTAAGTATATGATTTTAAAAGGTAAGATGATATTTGAAATTATGACTAAACATGTCATGCATAGAACTTGATTATTTGCTTGATTATATGCCTTGGATTAGTTGGTGAATATGTTGAAATATTAATGTAGGTAAAAGACAAGTTTGGGTGAGAAATAAGGCTTAGAAATTGCCTTAATTTGTCCACACGGCCAGAGACACGGGCGTGTGTCTCAACCGTATGTGACACACGGCACGGCGTGTGTCTTGGCCGTGTGTCCCCTGCATCCCTAAAATTGAGAAACAGAATGCTCAAAATTATTCACATAGGTAGAGACACGGGCGTGTGTCTCAGTCGTGTGTGACACACGGCTTAGTACACGGGCGAGTGTCTTGGCTGTGTGACTCCTACCCCTAATTTTTGAAAATTGAATTGTCCACATGGCTTAGCACATGGGCGTGTGGCTGGCCGTGTGACACAAGTCAGAGAGTTACACGGGCATAGACACAGGCTGAGACACGGCCGTATGTCCTACATCGAATGCCCACATGGGCGTGTGTCCCCTGTATCTAAGAAAACATTTAAAATTTTGCAAAAATTCTCTGAGTTCCTAATTTAGTACCGACCTATTTCTAACTTATAAATTGGGCCTCGAGGGTCCATTTAAGGGACGATATGATTGAATATGTTTAATTTCGAGGATGAATAGTAAATGACATGAATTAAATGTAATTGTTCTGTAAAATCGGTAATGCTCCGTAAACCTATTTCAGTGATGGATATGGGTTAGGGGTGTTACATTTATTGGTATAGACCTACGGTTTAGCCGATTCTTGAACAACGTAGTAAGTACTAGTTTAGCTATACATGTCATTATATAATCTATGATAGTGTGATAACTCCTAACAATTTTAAATATGTTTTTCATATAGTAATGTCGTCCAATCGAGCTAATGCTGAATTCAAGGAAGCTGATAGCAATGCTCAAGCTTCAGTTTAAAGAGCTGCATCTAGTAGTAGTAGAAGGCCCGTATCTGATGGCTGGGTGAGGAGGCAAAATAAGCATTCTTTCAAATGTTGAACAAATGGTTCATTGAATACTTGAGAACAAATTTCACTATACAACAACCTCCCCTTCGCTCCTCAACCAGTTTCTAATATGCCATAAGTGCTGACTTTGTTAGAACTAATAAGCCTCCGGTAGATAAAATTTGGAAATATGGGGTAGAAGAATTTAGAGCAACTGCTGAAGACGATCCTAAAAGAGCAAAATTTTGGTTAGAGAATACCATTAGGGTTTTAGATGAATTATCATTGTAACATCCTAAAAATTCAGGATTTTGTGTCTTGCATTATTCCATATGTTAAGCTAGCTATGTGTACTGGTTGTGTGCGTTTGGGGGCCCAAGAAGCCTAGGGTCGAGTTGGGCCTTAGTAAAGTTTTTGTGATTGGGCACTTAAAGGGGAGAAGGCAAGTGGCGTCATGGCATAAGGGAATAAGTGGGTATTTTGCTAGCACAAGAAGAGCTAGTAGCAAGGGGTGAGACGTCACATGTGGGAGCTAATGGGGAAGGGTTTGAATCTCACCTATTGCAAATATTAAATTAATTTCTGTGCTAATCGGATGAAGGTGGTAAGGTTCGGCTAGGACTCTGTAGGAAGAGTTGAAGATTCATTCAAATTCATTTGAATGAGTGATAGGGAGGAGATTGAGGAGGAAATCAAGGAGAAAAATAAGGGATAGAGGTGAGAAGGGGTGTTGGCTGAATTTTGGGAAGTATTGGGGGAGGGTGTCGGTCAAAAGTGGTATCTCAGGTGAGGAGTGTATACGATTTTGATAGGGAAAATTAGGAGCCGAAATTCTTAAGCCTCTTTTTGGACATTTTGGGCTTTCTTTTTCAATCTTTTCCCTTGCTTGCCGAAACACACAAGTCTTTCTTTTGTTCATCTCCTCCTTAGTGTTAGCCGAAATCCTCTGGCACTTCTCTTTTCCATCTCTTCTTTTCTTTTCATACCATTCTTCAATCTTCTCTCCTTTTCTTTAGTCGACATTACTTGGCGGTCGAATCTCCCTAGCCCTTTCTCTCTAAGTAGCCGAACCCCTTTAACACTCTACCTCCTCTTCCATTGCGTGTGGGCACCTTCTTCCTCGGCTAAATCAGGTCAGTGGGAGTTCTTCTATTTCTTCTTTTTCTTTCCCTTTCCTTTGGCCGAATGTTGACCATTCATCTCTTAGGTATATTAGCCGAAACATCATCTCCTCCTACTTTCTCATCTAACGTTCCCTTTTTGTGGTGTTCTAGTGGTGTAGCCGAATCTCACATCCTTGTCGACTCATCCTTAGCCATAAGCTGAATCTATTAGAGTTGGGTTCATCATCAACCAAGGTAAAGAGTTTCTTTTTGGTTCATTTCGATCTCTTTCACTGCTCTATTATTCCGCTAAAACAAATCGATAGTTATGAGTAATCATTTGTTCTAGGGACTAAACGACTCATTCCCCTCTGCTCTTTGGTCTTTCAGAAGTAGTGGTAAGCTGAAATCCTCTTCTTAGGCAATTACTTTCTCACATCGTAATATCATTAAGACTAAGACCCTTCTAATGGAGGCAAGTGGTAGCCATATTAAGGGGAAACCGACAGATGGACATAGAGGGAGCGGACTTGCAGCCTCTGCTCCCAAGTTCAAGCGTAGGGCAGTGTTAGTAGTTCGAGATTTCCCACTAGTTTGTGGAAGAGAACCATCATCTGGTGCGATTATGCAAATCGTGGCAGTTCGCGATATTGAGGGTAAGCATTTTAGATCGTTTGATTTAGATACGGATTAAGAAACTCTCTTTCGTTAGTTAATCGAGTGTTATGGTTACATATATATCGATGATCAAGAAGGTTTAATTCTCTACTTAATTAGGTGTTTAATCTCACACCACTATCCTGTAGTTTCCTGTTTTACCTCAAAATCGATAAAATAAGTCGTCATTGCGTAAGAGTTTAATAACCAAAATATTGCATGGAATCGATTAAGGTGCTTAAACAATATTTTCTCTCAAATTCGTTGTAAACATGATAATAAGCTAAAATACGGAAATGTCCCTATGGACCAAATTTGTGAAATACCCTAAGAGGTTGACTTACAAAAATGCCCTGATGGGCCGATTTGTTACATGCCTTAATGGGCTGACTCACTGAAAAGCTTACTTGGCTAGTTTATTAAAGTACCCTCGTTGGGGGGGAAATGCTTACTGTACATGTGAACTCTTTCATATATATATATATATATATATATATATATAAGGTTGCACTTTATCATATTGCATGGGGCGGGGATTTGAATGAAGAGCAGTGTAGCCTGGTGGCATAGCCACAATTCATGTATTTATATGCTTAACTATGATTTCGGTGGCTCAGCCACAAAAATAATCTCTGATAGCAGCTTGACTACAATTTCGGTGTGAGCGGGTGGGTTGTCTTGATCCTCAAAGGTGTGATTGGCTGGTCGGAGGTGTGATTGGATGGATGGGTTGGGCTGCATTTATTTCATTGTTTTATATTATTATGTTAATGGGTTTAGGCCCAAGACGATGCTACATGGGTTTGGGCCCAATACATGTCGGTAAGGGGATTATACACAGAGTTCTTGTAACTCACCCCCTCTCTCTTTCTATACCCTTGCAGGTAATGCTCAGCAGTGAGGACTCGGAGCCATGGATGACTCGGTGGAGGCCATACTTTAGGAACGTTGATTTCAAAACCTTAGTAAATTTTCCCTCTACATTATTTCTTTACTTTTACTATTTTGGGTTTTAAACTTGTAATAAGGCCTCTGGGATTTTCATTTGCTTTATGTTTTAACGTATTTATTATTTTTCATGAATTGTTTAAATCAAGGAATTTTTGAAAACCTAAACAACGTTTTTTTCAAAAATGATTAACAAACAGGTTATATAACAAATATGTACAAACAACTAAACTTGGGTTTTCCTTCAAAACTACAATCTTCAGTTTCAAAAGTCACCGTTTTAAAAGTCTACTAGTTCAGTTTTCATTTCTTTAATCAACCTTCCGAGATTTGTAGTATTTCTAACAAATGTTTATAAGCCAAGCATGTTTTCTTAAATTTTAACCAAATAACATCAACTTTCATACAATTTCAAGCTTCTTCAAAAACTTTATTCATGTGACATGCCAGATTCGATCATAATGTATGGGTCAGGTTTGGGGTGTTACATTTTATTGTATCAAAGCCCGATTGCAAAACTTGGCTGTGGTTTGGGTTCAAAAATATTTTCCAAAGCTGTTGAAATTTGGTTTAAAAATGCATGTCTTTAGAGGAAGTATGGCACCACAGGTATCCGGCACCAAGTTAATGAGTTTTTCTATTTTTATTCTATTGTTGTATGATTATAGTAAGAGAACTTTACGAGACAACAGTATGCTAGAACTGTTAGCTTTAAGAGCTGAAACTATAGAGAATGAGACTCTAGGATACGGATACAACTCTCGAAAACAACTCTTCTGCTCATACTTCATACAACATTGGTTAACAAACATTGAACTGTATACTGATTCATAAGACTTTTAATCAGATTAAATCGACTTAGCAAACATGAGCGCTAGAGAATGTGGACGCAGTAGACATGGCCGAGGTAGAGGTCGAAGTGGGTCTGAAGCATCTGGGCATATGCCAAAAATGGACTGCAACATCCTGAGTTGTGGGCCTGTGCATTGTGTGTGTGTTTAATGTGTTAGATTGAGAATTAGAGGTGTGAATTGGGCTCAGGTTTGGGCTGAGACCTTGGTCTGTTGGGGCATTATTGGGTTTAAAAATAGGTATCTGTGTGTAAAAGAAGTAGGTGGGCTTGTGGCCCAAAGTCTGGTGGCGCTGCAAGGAAGGCAGAAAGTGGCATCACTAGTGGATGGAGAGGGCCCAAGTGTTGGCCGCTTGGGGCCCATGTTCTTAGGCCAAATTTGGTACTTAAAGGGGGCTAGGGGGAGGACGGCATTAAGACTAGGATATAAGGGATTAAACATTTTAAATATGTGGATAATATGCTGTTATAGGAGGGAAGAGTTGGTGCTAAGTAGGACTCTTTTGGAGGAGGTTGTAGATTAAGATAGCAAAGAAAGATAGGAGCTATCTCTTGGAGGCAGTGTTAACCGAATCCTTTTTAAGAGTTTGGGGGAGAGTGGACTCTTGGTTTTGGCTCTTAGAGTGGGTGTCGAAACCTAGTTGCTAAAGGCTAGCATTTTCGGCATTTAGGTGGGTTTTCCACTTTTTCAGTCTAGCTTTTCCTCTCAATCTCTCTTTTGCCAAAAATCACCTAAACTCTTCTCCTCATTTCTCTCCTTTTGACCATAGCCGAATCCTCTTTAGGCTCTTCTCTTCTTCTTCTTTTTGTGATAATCGAATCCCTATTACTCTTTTTCTCCATCTTTGTCCCAAGTTCGAATCACTACTTCTCCTTCTCTTCCATCTTGGCTTTTCGTTTCAAAACACCTTGCTAGCCGAAACCCCTTGATTCTCATCACCCTAATCCACTCTTCTTTCATTCACTAAAAGCCGAAGACCACACTTTTTTTTGGAAGCCGAATCTTCCTCGCTATGATCTATTGTGCCAAACTTTGAGGAAAGCCGAAGGTATGTATTGGTAATAGGTTTGGCCGAATAGCCACTCCCTTACCCTTTCTCTTTTTTCAAATCTCATCAGGTACTTGTGTAGGTGTGATTATCGTGTTGGTTTAATGATTGGATGCTTGGCCGAATGTAGGTAGGGTGGTGACGCCTACTTGAGGATTTTCAGGATTTGTCGATCTAAGTAGGGGTTTCATTTTAAGTGTTATGTTATCTATTAGGTTTGATCTCATCGTTTAAATTCGACTTAGTGACCAAGGGTGGTTATGGACTCAAATGTCAGCCAAGTGTTATGAGGGTTGGACCTGTAAACCCAGCCCCTAAATTCAAGAAGCGAGTAGTATCGACAGTACGATATTGGCCACCGGGTTATAGGTCAGCATCGGAACAAGATCGTAGGCAGATAGAGGTAGTTTTGATTGGCGATAGTTTGAAATAGAGGGTGTGATAGTGCGAGTAATCAGGTGTGAAACTTTTACACACTCCATATGTTTAATATGTTGTTTCTATGTTTTGTCAAAAGCCAAAGTAATAGTGGGAATCACTATGTTGCCCTTGTGAGTAAAAGCGAGGACTCTGGGTAAGTCCATTATGATGGATAACGTGATTTATCTATATAAAACCTGCATGTGCCATGTTATATTTCCTTGAAGTGTTAAGCATGATCTTCTGGTATTGAAAAGCATATACATGAAAAATGGGTATGATAAGAGGAGGGGGAAGGTATGATTTATCAGACTGTCACCAGTGGTTAGGTACCACACGTGGGTTGGCCCCACATATCATTATTCTGTGACTAAGTCTCAGTGGTTTGGAACCACCAGCGGTTAGGTACCATATATGCTTATTTTGTGACTTGTCCTAGTGGTTAGGTACCATAGTGGGTTGGCCCCACATATCATTATAAGGGATCGTCACCAGTGGTTAGGTACCACAAGTGGGTTGGCCCCACATATGAATATTTGTGACTTCGATTACCAGTGGTTAGGTACCACCAGTGGCTAGGTGCTACAAAGGGTAGATCTGGGAGACTCGGATGGATACTTAGGTTGGATGGGTTGCATGACATACATATTTGCATATGAATCTGTGTAAAAGCTTAATGTCTTTGGGATGGGGAATTACACACTGTGTCTTGGTGACTCACCCCTTCCATTACTTTTTGTAGATAATACTTAGATCGTGGATTTGGAGCCGGGGTGGACTCGTGGTGGCCATGCTCAATATTTGTTTTCATTGCAATGTTTATTTTGAATTTAGTTCTTATTTACTTTAAGTTTGGGGTTTTAGCTTTGTAATAAGGCCACTTAGATTTTTTTACTTTTGAATTATTTGTTTGTTTTAGTTTTCTTTAAATCTCTGCTAAACGTTAATAGCATGCCTGATAAATTATGAAATGAACGATTTTTCTAAAACTTGAGTAAAATCTTTATTTTTTGAAGTTGTACACCGGATAATTAATAAACAAGGGATAGCAACAAGGAAACTCTATTTTTTTCTAAGTTAAGGTTCAAAATGTTTTAACAGTTCACTCAACCGAACACGATTCTTTTATAGATAAACAAAAGTTTTCTTCTCAAATCAAGTTGACAAAATGGTTTTCGAAATGTTTTCTTCCCAGTGGCATGCCAGATTCGGTTGTAGCGTTTTGACTGGGTTTGGGGTGTTACATTTTTGTATCAAAGCTCGATTCAAAAGCTCGATTGTGGGTATAAGGCCCAAAATGTTTTCAATGAAGGGTTTGTAAAATGATTTCCAGGGAGATGCATATTTTGGAAAGCATGGTACTTGAGTCTCCGGTACCGATCCACCCAGGTAAGTATCCTAACCTTTGATGTGATATATATATATATATGATGGGTTTAATTGGTTTTGTAGGGATATAGATAGGTATGCTAGGGCTTATGGACTATAGGCTTAGATACACAAACTCTTAAATTCCATAAAACTTAACTTCCTTAATTAAACATGTCTGTGAACAAGTCAGCAGGACTAGGGTGTGGTAACAGGTATATGCATGTCTAGGATTGGATCCAGGAAGAGCTTGGTATTTAAGTAGTCCTTGTGACTCACCTCCTCTTTTCTAGAATCCTACCTGGTGCGTAGTGATTGTTCACCTTAGCCTCGAAACTTGTTGACGGGCCAAACTTTATAACTAAAACCTGAAAGGGACCAGTGCCCTATCTTTGTAAAATTTCTAATGTCCCTGATTTTGTAAAAAAATTATCCACATTACCCTAGGTTGAGAAATTTTACCGAAATACCCTTGATTTTGTAAAATGACCAACATAATCTTGTTTGAAAATTACCAAAGTACCCTTGTTTGAGAAATTACTGAATTACCCCTGATTTACGAAATACCCTCGGATTACAAAATTACCAAAATACCCTCGGATTACAAAATTACCGAAATACCCCTATTTTGAAAAACCACCAAGATACCTTATTTTGAAAAATTATGAAAATACCCCCGTAGGTTAAAATTACGAAAATACCCCTAGGTAGTGAAATGATGAAAATACCCCTAGGCAACGAACGTGAGTCCATGGATGTACTGGTGTGTTTGATACATGTATATGGTGCTCTGTTGGATGTTGATTGAATGTGAATTCTAGAATTAGAAAGTACAAACTTGAGAACTGAAATATATAGACATAGTTCGAATTCGAAAGAACCACTATTAAAACTTCCTTCCATAAGATTGTTCGTTGTTAATTAATGGAAGAAAGAGTTATTAATTTATAAAAATTTCTAAATCAGATTAAATCGCGAATGGTAGAATGAGCACTCGAGGTTGATGGCGTATTGTATGCGACCATGGTAGGGGTAGGACGACTGTGTCGGAACTAGTAGGGTCTGGTTATGAGTCAGAGAATGAGGTACCAGCGCCGCCAACTGTGGGCGTTGATATTCAAGAGTAAACGGTTGGTGATGACGCGATGTCGCAGGCAATGCTATGGGTCCTGGAGAGAGTTGCTGGAGCAAGCGTAGGTACGGAGGCTCAAAAATCTGTGTCTAAATGACTCCGAGCTAATGGAGCAGGGGTATTTAGGGGTGTTTCAGGTGTAGCTCCCAACACGGCTAAGTACTGGTTAGGGACGACAGAGCGCATAATGGATGACTTGAATTTCACATCTGAGGAAAAGCTAAAAAGATAGTGTCTCTTCTCCGAGATGAGTCTTATCAATGGTGGATCACGATTAGAGAAGGTGCGTTGGCCGATGATATCACATGGGATTTCTTCAAGGTGGCTTACTAGAGGAAGTACGTGAGGTCTAGTTATATAGATGCACAACGAAAGGCATTTTGAATTTGGTTCAAGGGAGTAAGTCAGTTCCCGAGTACGAGGCAGAATTCTTGCGGTTAAGCAGGTATGCTCGGGGTATCGTGGCTACGGAGCATGAGCGCTGTGTTAGGTTTGAGGACGGACTAAGGGATGAGCTGCGGGTGTTGATTGCTCGGCAGCGAGAGAGGAAGTTTGTCGTTCTTGTGGAGAAGGCCAAGATTGCTAAAGAGGTGAAGCAAACTGAGAAACAGAATCAGAATAAGAATAGAGATAAAAAAGAGTTTTGGGCCATCAGGGTCTGCTGGGAGTTCTCAAAAAAGAGCTAGATTTAGTGGACCGAATCAAGCTACAAGACCTGTTGCTGCTGCTCAGTGGCCACCACGGTGTGCCCGATGTGGGAAGTCATATTCGGGGGAGTGTTGGACAGGTAATAGAGGGTGCTTTGAGTGTGGGTCAATAGATCACCGGATAAGGGATTGTCCGTGGAGGCTAGCTAGGACACAGGCTGAGAGTCAAGGACGTAGACAATTTAGGAGAGATGGTCAGCAATCGCAGAGGGGTCGAGGTTCTGCCAGAGGCGGTAATGGTAACGGGCGAGGCTGGGGAGTACCAAGTAGAGGTGTTGAAATGCTAATGCAAGACAACCTGCGTTGGTCTATGTAGCAAGGCATCGAGAGGAGGATGACGCACTAGACGTCATAACCGGTACGTTTTTAATTGTTGGGTTGCCTTATACTGCTTTGATTGATATTGGTTTGACGCACTCTAATGTTGCTAGTAGTATAGTGGGAACTTTAAACTTAGCCTATGAGACTTCTGCTAGGGAAATGACAGTAATTAGCCCTCTAGGACATTCTATGGTAGTAAATAATCTATATAGGGATGTACCCTAGAACTTCAAGGGGTAGTGTTTCAGGCTGATTTGATGGAACTGCCATTCGAAGAGTCCGATTTGATCTTAGGGATGGATTGGTTAGTAAAGTATCAAGCGGGTCTAGACTGTGCAGCAAAGCACATGGTGCTGAGAACTGTCGAGGGTGAAGAGGTGGTGATGATAGGTGAGAGAAGAAACTACCTATCTTGGGTGGTATTTGCTTTGAAGGCTGAGAAAATGGTGAGGAAAAGATGTAAGGCATTTGTGGTTTATGTTTGTGCTTTGGAGGTTAAGGAATCAATGGTAGGGAATGTTTGAAAGTGAAAGAATTCACCGATGTGTTCCCAGAGGAGCTTTCGAGTTTGCCCCCTGATCGCGAAGTTAAGTTTGGTATAAACCTTTTACCAGGAACAGCGCTAGTGTATATTGTCCCATACAGAATGGCACCAAAGGAGTTGGTGGAGCTGAAGGCACAAATTAAGGAATTATTGGATCGGGGTTTTATCCGGCCGAGTGTATCACCTTGGGGAGTGCCTGTGCTTTTTGTTAAAAAGAAGGACGGGTCGATGCAAATGTGCATAGATTACCGTCAGCTGAACAAGTTGATGATTAAGAACAGGTATCCATTACCAAGGATAGACGACCTGTTCGACCAACTTAGGGGAGCCTCAGTCTTTTCCAAGATAGATTTGAGGTCAGGGTATCACCAGCTTAAGGTCAAGGAGGCAGATTTTTATAAGACAGTGTTTCGTACTCGTTACGGACACTATGAATTTTTGGTGATGCTGTTCAGGTTAACGAATGCACTAGCAACGTTTATAGATATGATGAATCAGGTGTTTCAGCCGTACTTGGATCGGTTCGTCGTAGTATTTATAGATGATATTCTGGTGTACGCAAAATCGAAAGAGGAGCACAATGCACATCTGCGAGTGGTTTTACAGATTCTAAGAGAGAAGCAGTTATACACAAAGTTTAGTAAGTACGAGTTCTGGTTGAAAGAAATTACCTTTTTGGGTCATGTGGTGTCAGTTGAGGGGATTAGAGTGGACCCTCAGAAGATTGAAGCTGTATTAGATTGAAAACCATCGAAGTCTGTGGCAGAAATTTGGAGTTTTGGGTTTAGCAAGTTATTACAGAAGGTTTGTGGAAGGGTTTTCTTTGATTGCAACGCCGTTAATCAAGTTGCTAAGGAAAGGGGTTCTGTTTGTGTGGTCTGACAAGCAACAACAAACTTTTGAGAGGTTAAAGAGGATTTTGACAGAAGCTCCGGTGCTGATTCAACCTGAAGTAGGGAGAGATTTTACGGTTTATTGTGATGCATCATATACAGGGTTGGGATGTGTGCTGATGCAAGAGGGGAAAGTAGTAGCGTATGCTTCTCGACAATTGAGACCTCACGAGGTGAATTACCCAGCACATGATCTGGAGCTGGCTGCAGTGGTTTTCGCCCTGAAAATTTGGAGACATTACTTGTATGGAGAGAAGTCTATTGTGCACACAGATCATAATAGTTTGAAATACCTCCTTACTCAGAAAGATTTGAATTTAAGGCAGCGGAGGTGGATCGAGTTGTTGAAGGATTATGACTACTCGATTGAGTACCATCCAAGTAAGGTTAACGTGGTAGCTGACACCTTGAGTCACAAAGTGGTAGCAGATTTAAGAGCCATGTTTGCTCACCTTAGTTTGTATGAGGACTAAGTGCATTAGCTTAAACCGCAAGTGAAGTTTACATGGGTAAACCAGTTAAGGAAAACAATTAGTAGATGAAGTCTTAAGCGCTACCGATGTTTGCAAGTGCAAAATGGTGGATTGGAGGGTATATCTTGAGCAGCGATGGAGTGCTATGTTTTTAGGGGAAAGTTTACATGCCTAAAGATATGGAGTTAAGGCAGAAGATTCTTCAGGAGGCACATAGCAGTCCATATGCTATGCATCCTAGAGGTAGTAAGATGTACCGAGATTTACGGGAGCAGTTTTGGTGGCCGGGCTTAAAGCGAGAGGTAACTGAGTTTGTAAGTAAGTGTTTGATGTGTCATCAGGTCAAAGCTGAACATCAGTTACCTTTTGGATTGTTGCAACCGGTAAAGATTTCGCAGTGGAAATGGGAGAGGATCACGATGGATTTTGTTAGTGGGCTACCCCTCACGCCTACTAAGAAGGATGCTGTCTGGGTAATTTTGACCGTCTGGCAAAGTCTGCTTATTTCATACATGTGCGTGTGGATTACTCTCTTCAGAAGTTAGCTAGACTATATATAGTGGAGATTGTAAGGTTGCACAGGGTGCCAGTGTCGATTATATCAGACCAAGACCCTAAATTTATGTCAAGATTCTGGAAGTCATTACATCAGGCATTGGATACAAGGTTGAATTTCAGTACGGTGTTTCATCCCCAATCAGATGGACAGTCAGAGAGGGTAATTCAGATTTTGGAAGATATGTTGAGGGGTTGTGTCTTGGATTTTAGAGGTAGTTGGGAGGAATTTCTACCGTTGGCGGAATTCGCGTTTAATAATAGTTACCAGGCAAGTATTCGGATGGCACCATATGAAGCGTTATATGGCCGAAGTGTCGTACCCCTACGTGTTGGACGGAGTTGGGGGAGCGGCAGTTATTGGGGCCAGAGTTGGTTGCTAAAATAGAAGATAAGGTTTGGCTGATTCGAGCTTGTCTGAAGGAAGCCTCGGATAGGAAAAAGTCTTATGCCGATCTTAAGCGGAAGGATATAGAATTTGCAGAGGATGACAAGGTGTTCTTGAAGGTGTCGCTGTGGAAGAAAGTACTGAGATTTAGACGGAAAGGCAAGCTGAGCCCTAGGTTTATCGGGCCTTATCGGGTGTTGAAGCGAGTGGGACTGGTAGCTTATTAGCTCGAGTTGCCACCAGAATTGAGTCAGATACATAATGTGTTTCATGTTTCTATTCTTAGACGCTATCGTTCAGATCCGTCTCATGTTGTGCCAGAAGAAGAAATTGAAGTGAGCCCAGACTTATCTTTTGAGGAGGAACCCGTACAGATCTTGGATCGGGATGTCAAAGTATTACATAGGAAATCAGTCCCTTTGGTGAAGGTATTGTGGCGGAACCATGGATCAGAAGAGGCCACATAAGAGCTGGAGGATGTTATGCGGCAGCATTACCCTCAACTCTTTTGATCAGGTAATTTTGAGGCCGAAATTTATTTTAAGGGGGTAGAACTGTAACATCCTGAGTTGTGGGCTTGTGCATTGTGCATGTGTTTAATGTGTTAGATTGAGAATTAGAGGTGCGAATTGGGATCAGGTCCTGGCTGAGACCTTGGTTAATTTTCTGTTGGGGCATTATAGGGTTTAAAAATAGGTATCTATGTGTAAAAGAAGCATGTGGGCTTGTGGCCCAAAGTCTGGTGGCACTGCAAGGAAGGCAGAAGGTAGCGTCACTAGTTAATGGAGAGGGCCCAAGTGTTGGCCGCTTGGGGCCCATGTTCTTGGGCCAAATTTGGTACTTAAAGGGGGCTAGGGGGAGGACGCATTAAGACTAGGATATAGGGGATTAAATGTTTTAAATATGTGGATAATATGCTGTTATAGGAGGGAAGAGTTGGTGCTAAGTAGGCCTCTTTTGGAGGAGGTTGTGGATTAAGATAGCAAAGAAAGATAGGAGCTATCTCTTGGAGGTAGTGTTAGCCGATTCCTTTTGAAGAGTTTGGGGGGGAGTGGACTCTCGGTTTTGGCTCTTGGAGAGGGTGTCAAACCTAGTTGCTAAAGGTAGCATTTTGGCATTTAGGTGGGTTTTCCACTTTTTAGGTCTAGCTTTTCCTCTCAATCTCTCTTTACCGAAAATCACCTACACTCTTCTCCTCTTTTCTTCTTTGACCATAGTGAAATTCTATTCTATTCTTCTTTTTTGTGATAACTGAATCCCTACTACTCTTTTTCTCCATCTTTGTCCCATATCAGAATCACTACTTCTCCCTCTCTTCCATCTTGGCTTTTCGTTTCAAAACACCTTGCTAGCTGAAACCCCTTGATTCTCATCACTCTGATCCACTTTTCTTTCATTCACTAAAAGCTGAAGACCGCACTTTCTTTTGGAAGCCTAATCTTCCTCGCTGTGATCTCTTGTGCCAAACTTTGAGGAAAGCTGAAGGTATGTGTTGGTAATAGGTTCGGCCGAATGGCCACTCCCTTACCCTTTCTCTTTTGTCGAATCTCATCAGGTACTTGTGTAGGTACGATCATCATGTTGGTTTAATGATTGGATAATTGGCCGAATGTAGGTAGGGTGGTGACGCCTACTTGAAGATTTTTGGTATTTGTCGATCTAGGTAAGGGTTTTGATTTAAGTGTTATTTTAATATATTAGGTTTGATCTCATCATTTAATTCGGTTTAGTGACCAAGGGTTGTTATGGACTCAAATGCCAGCCAAGTGTTAGGTGGGGTTGGACCTGTAAACCCAGCCCCTAAATTCAAGAAGCGAGCAGTATCTGCAGTACGAGATTGGCCACCGGGTTGTGGGCCGGCATCGGAGCTAGATCGTAGGCAGATAGTAGTAGTCTCGATTAACGATAGTGTTAAAGTAGAGGGTGTGATAGTGCGAGTAATCAGGTGTGTAACTTTTACACACTTCATATGTTTAATATGTTATTTCTATGTTTTGTTAAAAGCCAAAGTAATAGTAGGAATCACTATGTTACCCTTGTGGGTAAAAGCGAGGACTCCGGGTAAGTCCATTAGGATGGATAATGTGATTTATCTATATAAAACCTGCATGTGCCATGTTTTATTTCTTTGAAGTGTTAACCATGATCTTATGGTATTGAAAAGCATATACATGAAAAATAGGTATGATGAGCGGAGGGGGAAGGTATGATTTATCAGACTGTCACTAGTGGTTAGGTACCACACGTGGGTTGGCCCCACATATCATTATTCTGTGACTAAGTCTCAGTGGTTTGGAACCACCAGTGGTTAGGTACCACATATGCTTATTTTGTGACTTGTCCCAATGGTTAGGTACCACAGTGGGTTGGCCCCATATATCGTTGTAAGGGATCGTCACCAGTGGTTAGGTACCACAAGTGGGTTAGCCCCACATATGAATATTTGTGACTTCGGTTACCAGTGGTTAGGTACCACCAGTGGCTAGGTGCCACAAGGGGTAGATTTGGGAGACTCAGATGGATACTTAGCTTGGATGGGCTGCATGACATGCATATTTGCATATGAATCTGTGTAAAAGCTTAACGTCTTTTGGGATGGGGAATTACACACTGAGTCTCGGTGACTCACCCCTTCCGTTACTTTTTGCGGATAATGCTTAGATCGTGGATTTGGAGCCGGGTGGACTTGTGGTGGCCATGCTCAATATTTGTTTTCATTCCAATGTTTATTTCGGATTTAGTTATTATTTACTTTAAGTTTGGGGTTTTAGCTTTGTAATAAAGCCACTTAGATTTTTTTACTTTCGGATTATTTGTTTGTTTTAGTTTTCTTTAAATCTCTGCTAAATGTTAATAGTATGCCTGATAAATTATGAAATGAACGGTTTTTCTAAAACTTGAGTAAAATCATTGTTTTCTAAAGTTGTACACCGGATAATTAATAAACGAGGGATAGCAACAAGGCAACTCTATTTCTTCTAAGTTAAGGTTCAAAATGTTTTAACAGTTCACTCAACCGAACATGATTCTTTTATAGATAAACAAAAGTTTTCTTCTCAAATCAAGTTGACAAAATGGTTTTCGAAATGTTTTCTTCCCAGTGACACGCCAGATTCATTTGTAGCATTTTGACCGGGTTTGAGGTGTTACATGGACGCACCAGCTTCTCTAGTGACTGAAACTGGGTCACATGGTCGAATGGGTAGGGTCGACGCTCTGTCCCAAGCAATGTTGTAGGTGCCGGAAAGGGTTGTTGAGGCAAGTACTAGGTCGGTAGCTTGTGGGTCAATATCTGAGCGACTGTGTAACACCCCTTACCCGAAACCTTTGCCGGAGTCGAGTATGAGGCATTACTAGACTTGACTACTAGTTTGGGGCATGAAAATTTAAAGCTGTCCAATTGCGTCAGGCTGACTAAATTGTCCATAACTCGAGTTACAAAACTCGAAATTTAGATCCGTAAATTTTTATTGAAACTAGACTCATATAAATTTTTACCATAATTTTTCCAGAATTTTTCATGTGGCCAATTAGTACAGTTTATTCATCAAAGTTACCCCTATTTCACTGTTTGATAATTCTGACCTATCTTTACAAAAACTCAGTTATCTCATTGCACAAAATTTCAATAATGTCCTTGTTTATTCCAATAAAAATAGACTCATTAATTTTCTAAACATATAAACTATGCTCCATAATTATTTTTGTACAATTTTAACAATTTTCTAAGACAGAACAGGGACTCACGAATTCATTCAGGAGAAGTCTCACTAAAACTTAAATATCTCATAATATATAATTCATTTGCCTAACTTGTTTCTTTCATATCAAAATAGACACAATAAAATTTAATTCTATGTCTTATTCACTTTCTAATTCAATTTCTCCTATTTTTGGTGATTTTCAAAATCACCTCACTGCTGTAACTAAAACTGTTTCACAACAAAAATATGATTAACTAGTTTATAACTTCCTTACTCAATTTATTTAAACTCTATACCTTAACCATACATATATATATTTATACCAGAAACAAATCCCATATATAATTTAGGCCATGAGTATTTCATCCATAACATAATATGAACTAAACTTTCACGAAATAACATATGATCGTTTCCCATGTATGATTTAAATCATGACTGCATGCACATATCTACTGGTATTTTAATGCAAGCTACCAAATCAAATATGAAACCCAAACTTAACCAAAAGCAACAGCCTTATTCGCAAGGCTATATTTATATTTACAATCCGACATCATTCATTATTTATCAAAACGAAGCCTATACATGCCTTTGATTAAAAGTTTACAAAACATAACTATACCGAAGAGAGTGATAGTGTGGTTGACTGTCTTGTTGATCCCCTGAGCCAGTAGTTGAATTATAGATCTATAAAATAGAGCAAAACATAAACAGAGTAAGCTCATTGGCTTAGTAAGTCTTAAGCGACTTTATAGCTCAACTAGGTATTCAATTAGATTGAATAGAATAGCATTATTAACAATTTATGAATTGACAAAACACATATAAACTACCATGGCCGATTATCAAAGTTCAATCTAGCTTAATAATATTCAACATACACTCAAAATATAAAACTTAGCAATGGTGCCGGATTGCTAATCAATACATATATATTTTCACTTCAACCGAATAATACTTTCTATACACATTTAAAATAAGGGTTCACAATTGAATATATACATTTATCTATATGTATAGTATAGCTCATGGCCAAACTTAAATAGGTAAAATTTCTCATATCAATATAATAAACTTAAGTAAGCAAGTAATCATACCAACTCAATATCTTTTCTAATTACATATCTTAAGTACCAAACAAATATATATATAAATACCTTTCTATCAACTTGATTATTCAAGAAGCATCACTTATATCATAAACTTGATTCGATACATGACTTTTAGTCGAACACTACAGTGATAAACCTTAGCTTGTTCAAATACCATCATAACTAGACCATTTCATTCATAAGCATAAGCTCATATTAAAACCATTGATATAAAAACTACTAGACCAAAGGTCTGAGATTTAAACACCTAAGACGAAGCACGCTAGGCATTAAAGCCCGAAATGAATCACCGGCACAAAGCCTGCTAGGCATTAAAGCCCGATAAACAACACCGGCACGAAGCCTGCTAGGCATTAAAGCCCGATAAACAACGCCGGCACGAAGCCTGCTAGGCATTAAAGCCCGAAATGAATCACCGGCACAAAGCCTGCTAGGCATTAAAGCCCGAAATGAATCACCGGCACAAAGCCTGCTAGGCACTAAGCCCGAATATATCACCGGCACAAGGCCTGCTAGGCACTAAGCCCGAATATATCAATGTGATCAATCATTCCACAATTCGCATTGATACACTTATTCATATCTCATTATCAATTTATGAAATCAATCTAATATACATATATACATTCGGCTATAACATGATTATATACTGAAATTTATCAAACATTATCATTTAATAAGTTCATGAATAATTCTTTAACAAATTTCATTAGGACTTACCTCGGTTGTCGATAGGCCGTATGAATCGGCTTATTCGAGAACCTTCGCCTTTCCCCAATCTAACTCCATTTTTCTTTGCTCTTGATCTAAAACACATTAAATTTAGCTTATTCAAGCATAATTCATCTCAATTTAGTCCCTAAGCACATAAATGGGCAAATTACTATTTTACCCTAGTATTTCACAACTTTACAATTTAGTCCTATTTGCATAAAACTCAAAATACATCAAATTTCCCCATACTCTTTAAAGGCTGAATGTGTATAAGGACTATACAAGTCCATTTCTTTCATTTATTTTGCAATCAAGCCCTCTAAAATTTTATTTTTACCAATTGACCCTAAAACACAAATTCACCAAAACTTCCAACACATAATATACTAATTTTAACCTACCTTTCATCTAACATCATTAAACATCATAAACCTCAAGAATTCATCCATGGCCGATTCATATATACACACTAATCTTAGAAATTCTAGCATGGGTCGGGTAATATACTAAGCAACGATCTCAAAAACGTAAAAATTAACAAAAACCGAGCTAGATTTCTTACCTAATTATGCTTGAATAATGCCGAATGTTCTAAGGCTTTTCTCTCCCTTTCTTTTGTGTTTCTTTCGGCCAAAGATGAACAAATGAATGGCTTTTTTATTTTATTGTTTTATTAACATATATTTATTAGTTATTTTAACATATAATGTAATAATATATATTATAATAACTCAAACACTATTATATGCAATAAAAGTGGCAGGCCATTAACCTAAAAATGGGCTATTTGCCTTTTAATACCTCACACTAAAAAGCCATGCTCAATTTAACACATTACACTTTAATTGGCCACTTTTACTTTTTATGCGATTAAGTCCTTTTTATCAAATTCAACACTTAAACGATAAAATTTTTCTACGAAACTTCCACACATATAAATACATACATATTAAACACTAAATATAATATGTAAACATTTCTCGGGCTCGGATTCATGGTCCCGAAACCACCTTTCCGATTAGGGTCAGATTCGGTCTGTTACAACTCTCCCCCTTAAGGATTTTCGTCCCCGAAAATCTTACCGTTAAACAACGTCGGATATTGTTGCCTCATTGAATCTTCAGGCTCCCACGTTGCCTCTTCAACTCCATGTCGATTCCATAACACTTTCACTAAGGAAATCTTTTTGTTTCTTAGCTCTTTCATTTCCCGAGCTAGAATACGAATCGGCCTTTCCTCATACGTCATATCAGATTGTATCTCAATCTCAGACGGAGCAATCACATGTGACGGATCCGATCAGATTCACGAGCATAGAAACATGAAATACATCGTATCTTTTCTAATTCGAAGGTAGCTTCAATCTATAAGCAACAGCCCAACGCGCTTAATGATTTCATACGGTTCAATGAACCTCGGGCTCAACTTGCCTCTCCCGCCAAAACGGAGCACTTTCTTCCACGGTGAAACCTTTAAAAGACTCGATCTCCAACTGAATTCAATATCTTTACATTTCAAATCAAGATAGGACTTTTGTCGATCCGCTGCACTTTCAAATTATCTTTGATTATGGCCACTTCTGCTCGGTCTCTTTAATCAAATCAACCCGTGTATCTTATTTTCACCGAGCTCACCAAAGATAATGGTGTTCAACATTTTACCAGATAAGGCTTCATAAGGTGCCATTTTGATACTTGATTGAAAGCTATTATTATAAGCAAATTCAATCAAAGGTAGGTATCGTCCCACGCACCTTCAAACTCGAGAACGCTACATCTCAACATGTCCTCAAGTATCTGAATAGTTCGCCGATCGACCGTCTGTTCATGGATGAAAGGTCAGTACTAAAATGTAGTTTAGTACCTAAAGCATCTTGCAACTTCTTCCAAAATCGCGATGTAAATCTCGGGTCTCTCGTTCGACACAATGGAGCTCTCAGACACCATGCAATCTTACAATCTGCGATACATACAATTCAAGAAGTTTATCGAGTGAATAGTCAGACGAACCAAAGCACAAAATGAGTGATTTAGTCATCTATCAACTATCACCCATACGGCATCTTTCTTGCTCGGTGTCATAGGAAGACCGGATACAAAATCCATTGTAATTTTATCCCATTTCCACTCGTGTATCATGATCTATGAAGCAACCTGTAAGGCACTTGATGCTCGGCTTTTACTTGTCGACAAATTAGGCACTTTGAAACAAATTCAGATATATCTCGCTTCATACCAGCCACCAATAAAGCTGTTTCAAGTCGTTATACATTTTCGTACTACCCGGATGTATTGATAGTCGGCCACTATGAGCCTCACTCAAAATTATCTCAGATCAAATCGAGTTCTTTGGAACACACATTCGCTTTTAAAATTCAACAGTCATTTGCATCAATCAAAATCGACTCGCACCTTTTCACATCAATTCGCTTAGCAATCACATTCTTGTCAACTTTCATGCATCACAAATTTGTTGGATAAACATCGGTCTTGCTCGTAACTCGCTATGATCGAACCATCACTAGACATAGCCATCTGTGCATTCATTGTTCAAGAGCAAATAAAGATTTTCGACTTAACGCATCCGCAACAACGTTAGCTTTTCCCGTGATAGTCAATCACCAATTCATAGTCTTTCAATAGTTCTAGCCACCCACGTTGTCTCAAATTCAGATCTTTCGAGTCATTAGATACTCAGACTTTTATGATCCGAGTAAACATGACATTTCTCACCAAATAAGTAATGACGCCAAATCTTCAAAGTCACGAACACAATGGCTGCAAGCTCTAAATCATGCGTCGGGTAATTTCTTTCATGTGGATCCAATTGTCTTGAAGCGTAGGCTACAACTTTGCCTTCCTGCATCAAAACGCAGCCCAAACCATTCAAAGAAGCATCAGAATAAACCACAAATTCTTTACCCGATTCATTTGAACTAACACCTGGAGCTTCATCAAAGGGCTTTCAACCGATCAAAACTTTTCCGACATTTTTTGACCACTAAACGGACATCTTTCTACAATAACTTTGTCAACGGGGTAGCTATCATAGAAAAATCTTTCACAAATCGTCGATAGTAACCCGCAAGTCCCAGAAAACTTCAAATCTCGAAAACATTTTCGGTGGATTCCAATCAAGTATAGCCGAGATTTTGTTTGGATCAACTCGAATGCCTGATGCTGAAACCACATGTCCCAAAAAGCTGACCTCTTTCATCCAGAACTCACACTTACTAAACTTCGATATAGTGATGATCTCGCAAAGTTTGTAGCACTAACCTCAAATGTTCAGCGTGTTCAATTTCATCTTTGGAGTAGATCAATATATCATCAATAAACACCACCACAAATTGATCCAAAAGCGCCTAAAACCCGATTCATCAAATCCATAAAAATAGCAGTGCATTAGTAAACCCAAAAGGCATTACCAAAACTCAAAATGTCCGTACCTCGTCCAAAATGCGTCTTTGGCACATCTCAGTATCTCGACTCAAGAATCGATAATAACCCGATCTCAAGTCTACCTTCAAAATACGAAGCCCTTTCAACCGATCAAACAAATCATCAATCCGAGGTAACGGTACTTATTCTTTAAAGTTACCTTATTCAGCTTGTCGATAATCAATACACATTCGCATCGCTCCATCTTTCTTTCTCACAAAAGAATGGTGCACCCCAATGAGAGAAACTTGGTCATGCAAAGCCCCTATCTGTTAACTCTTGCAACTGTGCTTTCAGCTCTTTTATCTAAGTAGGTGCCATCCGATATGGAGCTATTGAGATCGGAGTCGTTCCCGGAGCTAATTCAATGCCAAACTCAATCTCTCGTATAGGGGGTAAACCCAGTAGTTCTTCAGGAAACACATCTGAGTATTCACATACAATCGGTACAGATTCAATCTATTTCTCAGACAATTTATTATCCAGTACATAAGCCAAATAAGCTTCACACCCTTTCCTCACATACTTTTGGGCTAACATCGATGATATAATCAGAGGAAACTCACTTGAATCATCGGATTCAATTCTAATGATCTCACCGCTCGTGTCTCAAATCAATAAGCTTTCTTTGCAATTCACCACCGCATCATGCGGTTAACTAGTCCATTCCCAAAATTACATCAAACTCATCGAAGGCAACAAAGATTAAATCAACTGGAAGCAAAATCCCGAATCATCAATGGGCAACTTTTACACACTTTATTAACAAACACACATCTACCCAAAGGGTTGGATACGCTGAATCACAAACTCGAGACTCAATCTGGCGAGTCTTATCAATACCGTAGTTTCACATACATATGAATTGGTCGAACCAGATCAATCAATGCAATCACAAGAGTATCATAAAGGGTGAAAGTATCGGTAATGACATCGGAGAAGCAAAGATCCTCTAGCTCGAGTAACATAAGCTCTTGCCGGAGCTCTAGCCTCGGTCGATCTGTTGTGTTCTTTGTCCCTCTCTGACTACCACCTACATTGCTGTAATGCTGGGTGGTCCGCCTGCATCGATGCACTACTCGGTTTAGAGTTCTGTGCTGTATTCGACTCAGCTAACATCGGGCACTCTCGAATAAAATGGTCTGAGGATCCACATTTAAAGCAAGATCGGTCACGAACTCTACAACTCCAAGGATGCCATTTTCCACAATATTTACATTCAACTCGATTACGTGGACGTTACCAACATCGCCATCGAGGTAGCTCGGAGCCCACCGAAGGTCGATCACGCCTAAATGAATCAAGTAGCTTTGTGTCGATCAAGTCATCTCTAAACTTTTAGATGTGGAATGAAAATTCTTACCCGACGATCTTTTACGGTGTCTCTAGCTTCATCTCACCTTTCTTTTCTCTTTCCCAAGCTCTTCAGCTTTGCAAGCTTGCTCAACTAGTGTCACAAATTCTTTGATCTCAAGAATGCCAACTAGTAACTTCAAATCTTCATTCAAACCGTCTTCAAACCTTTTGCACATAATGGCTTCAGTAGATACACACTCCCGAGCATACCGGCTCAATCTGACAAATTTTCGCTCATATTCAGTCACGGTCATTTGCCCCTGTTTTAGTTCAAGAAATTCTTTACGCTTCGGTCGATGAACCTCTAGTCGATATATTTCTTGCGAATTCATTCGAAGAAATCCCACGCCACTTTTTCTTTTGGAACCACAGATACTAGTGTATTCCACCGGTGATAGGCAAAGCGTCCGAAGCAAAGATATAGCACATTTTAAACATTCATCCTGAGTGCAAGATAGCTCATCAAGTACCGAATAGTGTTATCAAGCCACATTTCATTTCGCTCGCATCATCATCATCATTAGCCTTGAATTCTTCGCCCCAAATTTCCTAATTTTATCAGCAGAGGCCTACTAGATCTCATTGGATCTATCATCTGGGTGTCAAGGTACCGGAGTTGGATTATTCGGGGTAGAGGTTGTTGTACTGTTGGACTATTCGAATAAACTGGGTAAACCATTCATTCATCATTTGGTAGAAGGCTTGTTTAGCCTCTCCTCGTGGTTACCCGTAATCTGGTTGAGAGTCTAGTGCATTGATCCATGTGCGAGACCAGCGCGACACTCTCCACATCATCGGCTACGGCTCTATCAGATCGAATCCATTTACTATATAAAATACAATTGAAATTGTCAAGTCACCACACTATCACATATAAAATTCAAAGGCATGTATAGCTAGACTCTTTTACATTACACGGTAGTCCTAGAATCGACTAAACCGTAGCTCGATACCAATAAATGTAACACCCTTACCCAAACCTTTGCGGAGTCGTAGTATGAGGCATTACTAGACTTGACTACTAGTTTGGGGCATGAAAATTTAAAGCTGTCCAATTGCGTCAGATGACTAAATTGTCCATAACTCGAGTTAAAAACTCAAAATTTAGATCCGTGAATTTTATTGAAACTAGACTCATATAACTTTTTCCATAATTTTTCCAGAATTTTTCATGTGGCCAATTAGTACAGTTTATTCATCAAATTTACCCCTATTTCACTGTTTGATAATTCTGACCTATCTTTACAAAAACTCAGTTATCTCATTGCACAAAATTTCAATAATGTCCTTGTTTATTCCAATCAAAAATAGACTCATTAAGAATTCAAAACATATAAACTATGCTCCATAATTATTTTTTTACAATTTTTAACAATTTTTCTAAGACAGAACAGGGACTCACGAATTCATTCAAGACAAGACTCACTAAAACTTAAATATCTCATAATATATAATTCATTTGCCTAACTTGTTTCTTTCATATCAAAATAGACACAATAAACTTTAATTCTATGTCTTATTCACTTTCTAATTCAATTTCTCCTATTTTTGGTGATTTTTCAAAATCACCTCACTGCTGTAACTAAAACTGTTTCACAACAAAATATGATTAACTAGTTTATAACTTCCTTACTCAATTTATTTAAACTCTATACCTTAACCATACATATATATATTTATACCAGAAACAAATCCCATATATAATTTAGGCCATGAGTATTTCATCCATAACATAATATGAACTAAACTTTCACGATATAACATATGATCGCTTCCCATGTATGATTTAAATCATGACCTGCATGCACATATCTCTCGGTATTTTAATGCAAGCTACCAAATCAAATATGAAACCCAAACTTAACCAAAAGCAACAGCCTTATTCGCAAGGCTATATTTATATTTACAATCCGACATCATTCATTATTTATCAAAACGAAGCCTATACATGCCTTTGATTAAAAGTTTACAAAACATAACTATACCAAGAGAGTGATAGTGTGGTTGACTGTCTTGTTGATCCCCGAGCCAAGAGTTGAATTATAGATCTATAAAATAGAGCACAAACATAAGCAGAGTAAGCTCATTGGCTTAGTAAGTCTTAAGCGACTTTATAGCTCAACAAGGTATTCAATTAGATTGAATAGAATAGCATTATTAACAATTTATGAACTAACAAAACACATATAAACTACCATGGCCGATTATCAAAGTTCACATCTAGCTTAATAATATTCAACATACACTCAAAATATAAAACTTAGCAATGGTGCCCGGATTGCTAATCAATACATATATATTTTCACTTCAACCTAATAATACTTTCTATACACATTTAAAATAAGGGTTCACAATTGAATATATACATTTATCTATATGTATAGTATAGCTCATGGCCAAACTTATATAGGTAAAATTTCTCATATCAATATAATAAACTTAAGTAAGCAAGTAATCATACCAACTCAATATCTTTTCTAATTACATATCTTAAGTACCAAACAAATATATATATAAATACCTTTCTATCAACTTGATTATTCAAGAAGCATCACTTATATCATAAACTTGATTCGATACATGACTTTTAGTCGAACACTACAAGTTGATAAACCTTAGCTTGTTCAAATACCATCATAACTAGACCATTTCATTCATAAGCATAAGCTCATATTAAAACCATTGATATAAAACTACTAGACCAAAGGTCCGAGATTTAAACACCAAGACGAAGCCTCGCTGGGCATTAAAGCCCGAAATGAATCACCGCACAAAGCACGCTAGGCATTAAAGCCCGATAAACAACACAAGACGAAGCTCGCTAGGCATTAAAGCCCGATAAACAACACCGGCACGAAGCCTGCTAGGCATTAAAGCCCGAAATGAATCACCGGCACAAAGCCTGCTAGGCATTAAAGCCCGAAATGAATCACCGGCACAAAGCCTGCTAGGCACTAAGCCCGAATATATCACCGGCACAAGGCCTGCTAGGCACTAAGCCCGAATATATCAATGTGATCAATCATTCCACAATTCGCATTGATACACTTATTCATATCTCATTATCAATTTATGAAATCAATCTAATATACATATATACATTCGGCTATAACATGATTATATACTAAAATTTATCAAACATTATCATTTAATAAGTTCATGAATAATTCTTTAACAAATTTCAGCTTAAGGACTTACCTCGGTTGTCGATAGGCCGTGCGAATCGGCTATTCGAGAACCTTCGTCTTTCCCCGATCTAACTCCGTTTTTCTTTGCTCTTGATCTAAAACACATTAAATTTAGCTTATTCAAGCATAATTCATCTCAATTTAGTCCCTAAGCACATAAATGGGCAAATTACTATTTTACCCCTAGTATTTCACAACTTTACAATTTAGTCCTATTTGCATAAAACTCAAAATACATCAAATTTCCCCATACTCTTTAAAGGCCGAATGTGTATAAGGACTATACAAGTCCATTTCTTTCATTTATTTTGCAATCAAGCCCCTCTAAAATTTTATTTTTACAAATTGGCCCTAAAAACACAAATTCACCAAAACTTCCAACACATAATATACTAATTTTTAACCTACCTTTCATCTAACATCATTAAACATCATAAACCTCAAGAATTCATCCATGGTCGATTCATATATACACACTAATCTTAGAAATTCTAGCATGGGTCGGGTAATATACTAAGCAACGATCTCAAAAACGTAAAAATTAACAAAAACCGAGCTAGATTTCTTACCTAATTATGCTTGAATAATGCCGAATGTTCTAAGGCTTTTCTCCCCCTTTCTTTTGTGTTTCTTTTGGCCAAAGATGAACAAATGAATGGCTTTTTATTTTATTGTTTTATTAACATATATTTATTAGTTATTTTAACATATAATGTAATAATATATATTATAATAACTCAAACACTATTACATGCAATCAAAGTGGCCGGCCATTAACCTAAAAATGGGCTATTTGCCCTTTTAATACCTCACATTAAAAAGCCATGCTCAATTTAACACATTACACTTTAATTGGCCACTTTTACTTTTTATGCGATTAAGTCCTTTTTATCAAATTCAACACTTAAACGATAAAATTTTTCTACGAAACTTCCACACATATAAATACATACATATTAAACACTAAATATAATATGTAAACATTTCTCGGGCTCGGATTCGTGGTCCCGAAACCACCTTTCCGATTAGGGTCGATTCGTCTCATATAACTCTTCCTTAAGGATTTTCGTCCCGAAAATCTTACCGTTAAACAACGCTTGATATTGTTGCCTCATTGAATCTTCAGCTCCCACATTGCCTCTTCAACTCCATGTCGATTCCATAACACTTTCACTAAGGAAATCTTTTGTTTCTTAGCTCTTTCATTTCCGAGCTAGAATACTAATCGGCCTTTCCTCATACGTCATATCGATTGTATCTCAATCTCGCACGGAGCAATCACATGTGACGGATCCGACCAGATTCACGAGCATAGAAACATGAAATACATCGTATCTTTTCTAATTCAGATGGTAGCTTCAATCTATAAGCAACAGCCCAACGCGCTCAATGATTTCATACGGTCCAATGAACCTCGGGCTCAACTTGCCTTTCCTACCAAAACGGAGCACTTTCTTCCACGGTGAAACCTTTAAAAGACTCGATCTCCAACTGAATTCAATATCTTTACATTTCAAATCAGATAGGACTTTTGTTGATCCGATGCGACTTTCAAATTATCTTTGATTATGGCCACTTTCTGCTCATCTCTTTAATCAAATCAACCCCATGTATCTTATTTTCACCGAGCTCACCCAAGATAATGGTGTTCGACATTTTCACCATATAAGGCTTCATAAGGTGCCATTTTGATACTTGATTGAAAGCTATTATTATAAGCAAATTCAATCAAAGGTAGGTATCGCTCCCACATACCTTCAAACTCGAGAACGCTACATCTCAACATGTCCTCAAGTATCTCGAATAGTTCACTCAGATCGACCATCTGTTCATGGATGAAAGGTCAGTACTAAAATGTAGTTTAGTACCTAAAGCATCTTGCAACTTCTTCCAAAATCGCGATGTAAATCTCGGGTCTCTGTCGACACAATGGAGCTCTAGACACCATGCAATCTTACAATCTACGATACATACAATTTAGCAAGTTTATCGAGTGAATAGTCCAGATGAACCAAGCACAAAATGAGCTGATTTAGTCATCTATCAACTATCACCCATACGGCATCTTTCTTACTCGGTGTCATAGGAAGACCGGATACAAAATCCATTGTAATTTTATCCCATTTCCACTCGTGTATCATGATCGGTCAAGCAACCTGTAAGGCACTTGATGCTCGGCTTTTACTTGTCGACAAATTAGGCACTTTGAAACAAATTCAGATATATCCCGCTTCATACCAGCCACCAATAAAACATTTCAAGTCATTATACATTTTCGTATACCCGATGTATCGATAGTCGGCCACTATAAGCCTCACTCAAAATCATCTCAGATCAACCGAGTTCTTTGAACACACATTCGCTTTTAAAATTCAAACAATCATTTGCATCAATCAAAATCGACTCTACACCTTTTCACATCGAATTCGCTTAGCAATCATATTATTGTCAACTTTCATGCATCACAAATTTGTTGGATAAACATCGGTCTTGCTCGTAACTCGCTTATGATCGAACCATCACTAGACATAGCCATCTCAGGCATTCATTGTTCAAAAGCAAATAAAGATTTTTGACTTAACGATCCGCAACAACGTTAGCTTTTCCCGTGATAGTCAATCACCAATTCATAGTCTTTCAATAGTTCTAGCCACCCACGTTGTCTCAAATTCAGATCTTTCGAGTCATTAGATACTTCGACTTTTATGATCCGAGTAAACATGACATTTCTCACCAAATAAGTAATGACGCCAAATCTTGGTCACGAACACAATGGTCGCAAGCTCTAAATCATGCGTCGGTAATTTCTTTCATGCGGCTCCAATTGTCTTGAAGCATAGGCTACAACTTTGCCTTCCCGCATCAAAACGCAGCCCAAACCATTCAAAGAAGCATCGAATAAACCACAAATTCTTTACCCGATTCAGTCGAACTAACACCGAGCTTCATCAAAAGGGCTTTCAACCGATCAAAACTTTTCCGACATTTTTGACCACCGAAATGGACATCTTTCGCAATAACTTTGTCAACGGGTAGCTATCATAGAAAATTCTTTCACAAATCGTCGATAGTAACCCGCAAGTCCCGTAAAACTTCAATCTCGTAAACATTTTGGTGGCTTCCAATCAAGTATAGCCGAGATTTTGTTTGGATCAACTCGAATGCCCGATGTCGAAACCACATGTCCCAAAAAGTGACCTCTTTCATCCGAACTCACACTTACTAAACTTCGATACAAATTGATGATCTCGCAAAGTTTGTAGCACTAACCTCAAATGTTCAGCGTGTTCAATTTCATCTTTGGAGTAGATCAATATATCATCAATAAACACCACCACAAATCGATCCAAAACCTGCCTAAAACCCGATTCATCAAATCCATAAAATAGCAGTGCATTAGTGAGCCCAAAAGGCATTACCAAAACTCAAAATGTCCGTACTCGTCCAAATGCGTCTTTGGCACATCTCAGATCTCGACTCAGAATCGATAATAACCCGATCTCAAGTCTACCTTCAAAATATGGAAGCCCTTTCAACCGATCAAACAAATCATCAATCCGAGGTAACGGGTACTTATTCTTTATAGTTACCTTATTCAGTTGCCGATAATCAATACACATTTGCATCGCTCCATCTTTCTTTCTCACAAAAGAACTGGTGCACCCCAAGGAGAGAAACTTGGTCGTGCAAAGCCCCTATCTGTTAACTCTTGCAATTGTGCTTTCACTCTTTTAGCTCAAGAGGTGCCATCCGATATGGAGCTATTGAGATCGGAGTCATTCCTGAGCTAATTCAATGCCAAACTCAATCTCTCGATAGGGGTAAACCCGTAGTTCTTCAGAAACACATCCGAGTATTCACATACAATCCAGACAGATTCAACTGCTTTCTCGACAATTTATTATCCAAGACATAAGCCAAATAAGCTTCACACCTTTTCTCACATACTTTTGGGCTAACATCGATGATATAATCAGTAGGAAACTCACCAATCATCGGATTCAATTCTAATGATCTCACCGCTCGTGTCTCAAATCAATAAGCTTTCTTTTGCAATTCACCACCGCATCATGCGCGGTTAACCACCCATTCCCAAAATTACATCAAACTCATCGAAAGGCAACAAAGATTAAATCAACTGGAAGCAAAATCCCGAATCATCAATGGGCAACTTTACACACTTTATTAACAAACACACATCTACCCAAAGGGTTGGATATGCGATCACAAACTCAAGAGACTCAATCGGCGAGTCTTCATCAATATCGTAGTTTCACATACATATGAATGGGTCGAACCAGATCAATCAATGCAATCACAAGAGTATCATAAAGGGTGAAAGTACCGTAATGACATCCGAGAAGCAGATCCTCTCTAGCTCGAGTAACATAAGCTCTTGCTGGAGCTCTAGCCTCAGTCGATCTGTTGTGTTCTTTGTCCCTCTCGACTACCACCTACATTGCCGTAATGCCCGGGTGGTCCGCCTGCATCGATGCACTACTCGGTTTAGAGTTCGTGCTATATTCGACTTATCTAACATCGAGAACTCTCAAATAAAATGGTCTGAGGATCCACATTTAAAGCAAGATCGGTCACGAACTCTACAACTCCCAGGATGCCATTTTCAACAATGTTTACATTCAACTCGATTCTGTGGGACGTTACCAACACTGGCCATCGAGGTAGCTCGGGAGCCCACTTAAGGTCGATCACGTCTAAATGAATCTGAAGTAGCTTTGTGTCGACTGAAGTCATCTCTAAACTTTTTAGATGTGGAATGAAAATTCTTACCCGACGATCTTTTACGGGTGTCTCTAGCTTCTGTCTCAGCCTTTCTTTTCTCTTTCCCAAGCTCTTCAGCTTTGCAAGCTCGCTCAACTAGTGTCACAAATTCTTTGATCTCAAGAATGCCAACTAGTAACTTCAAATCTTCATTCAAACCGTCTTCAAACCTTTTGCACATAATGGCTTCGGTAGATACACCTCCCGAGCATACCGGCTCAATCGACAAATTTTTGCTCATATTCACCACGGTCATTTGCCCCTGCTTTAGTTCAAGAAATTCTTTACGCTTCGGTCGATGAACCTCTGGTCGATATATTTCTTGAATTCATTTCGAAGAAATCCCACGTCACTTTTTCTTTTGGAACCACCGATACTAGTGTATTCCACCAGTGATAGGCAAAGGTCCCAAGCAAAGATATAGCACATTTTAAACATTCATCCGGAGTGCAAGATAGCTCATCAAGTACCGAATAGTGTTATCAAGCCACATTTCATTTCGCTCGCATCATCATCATCATCATTAGCCTTGAATTCTTCGCCCCAAATTTCCTAATTTTATCAACAGAGGCCTACTAGATCTCATTGGATCTATCATCGGGTGTGAAGGTACCGGAGTTGGATTATTCGGGGTGGAGGTTGTTGTACTGTTGGATTATTCGAATAAATGGGTAAACCATTCATTCATCATTTGGTAGAAGGCTTGTTTAGCCTCTCCTCGTGGTTACCCGTAACTAGTTGAGAGTCTAGTGGCACCGATCCATGTGCTAGACCAAAGCGACACTCTCCACATCATCGGCCACGGCTCTATCGGGATCGTAATCCATTTACTATATAAAATACAATTGAAATTGTCAAGTCACCACACTATCACATATAAAATTCAAAGGCATGTATAGCTAGACTCTTTTACGCATTTACGATAGTCCTAGAATCGACTAAACCGTAGCTCGATACCAATAAATGTAACACCCTTACCCAAACCTTTGCCGAGTTAGTATGAGGCATTACTAGACTTGACTACTAGTTTGGGGCATGAAAATTTAAAGCTGTCCAATTGCGTCAGGATGACTAAATTGTCCATAACTCGAGTTAAAAACTCGAAATTTAGATCCGTAAATTTTATTGAAACTAGACTCATATAAATTTTTACCATAATTTTTCCAGAATTTTTCATTGGCCAATTAGTACAGTTTATTCATCAAATTTACCCCTATTTCACTGTTTGATAATTCTGACCTATCTTTACAAAAACTCAGTTATCTCATTGCACAAAATTTCAATAATGTCCTTGTTTATTCCAATCAAAATAGACTCATTAATTATTCTAAACATATAAACTATGCTCCATAATTATTTCTGTACAATTTTAACAATTTTTCTAAGACAGAACAGGGACTCACGAATTCATTCAGGACAAGACTCACTAAAACTTAAATATCTCATAATATATAATTCATTTGCCTAACTTGTCTCTTTCATATCAAAATAGACACAATAAAATTTAATTCTATGTCTTATTCACTTTCTAATTCAATTTCTCCTATTTTTGGTGATTTTCAAAATCACCTCACTGCTGTAACTAAAAACTGTTTCACAACAAAAATATGATTAACTAGTTTATAACTTCCTTACTCAATTTATTTAAACTCTATACCTTAACCATACATATATATATTTATACCAGAAACAAATCCATATATAATTTAGGCCATGAGTATTTCATCCATAACATAATATGAACTAAACTTTCACGATATAACATATGATCGCTTCCCATGTATGATTTAAATCATGACTGCATGCACATATCTCATCGGTATTTTAATGCAAGCTACCAAATCAAATATGAAACCCAAACTTAACCAAAAGCAACAGCCTTATTCGCAAGGCTATATTTATATTTACAATCCGACATCATTCATTATTTATCAAAACGAAGCCTATACATGCCTTTGATTAAAAGTTTACAAAACATAACTATACCAAGAGAGTGATAGTGTGGTTGACTGCCTTGTTGATCCCCGAGCCAAGAGTTGAATTATAGATCTATAAAATAGAGCACAAACATAAACAGAGTAAGCTCATTGTCTTAGTAAGTCTTAAGCAACTTTATAGCTCAACTAAGTATTCAATTAGATTGAATAGAATAGCATTATTAACAATTTATGAACTGACAAAACACATATAAACTACCATGGCCGATTATCAAAGTTCACATCTAGCTAATAATAATCAACATACACTCAAAATATAAAACTTAGCAATGATCCCTGATTGCTAATCAATACATATATATTTTCACTTCAACCGAATAATACTTTCTATACACATTTAAAATAAGGGTTCACAATTGAATATATACATTTATCTATATGTATAGTATAGCTCATGGCCAAACTTATATAGGTAAAATTTCTCATATCAATATAATAAACTTAAGTAAGCAAGTAATCATACCAACTCAATATCTTTTCTAATTACATATCTTAAGTACCAAACAAATATATATATAAATACCTTTCTATCAACTTGATTATTCAAGAAGCATCACTTATATCATAAACTTGATTCGATACATGACTTTTAGTCGAACACTACAGTGATAAACCTTAGCTTGTTCAAATACCATCATAACTAGACCATTTCATTCATAAGCATAAGCTCATATTAAAACCATTGATATAAAAACTACTAGACCAAAGGTCTGAGATTTAAACACCGGCACGAAGCCTGCTAGGCATTAAAGCCCGAAATGAATCACCGGCACAAAGCCTGCTAGGCATTAAAGCCCGATAAACAACACCGGCACGAAGCCTGCTAGGCATTAAAGCCCGATAAACAACACCGGCACGAAGCCTGCTAGGCATTAAAGCCCGAAATGAATCATCAAGCACAAAGCTCGCTAGGCATTAAAGCCCGAAATGAATCATCAAGCACAAAGCTCGCTAGGCACTAAGCCCGAATATATCACCGCACAAGGCTCGCTAGGCACTAAGCCCGAATATATCAATGTGATCAATCATTCCACAATTCGCATTGATACACTTATTCATATCTCATTATCAATTTATGAAATCAATCTAATATAATATATACATTCGGCTATAACATGATTATATACTGAAATTTATCAAACATTATCATTTAATAAGTTCATGAATAATTCTTTAACAAATTTCACTTAAGGACTTACCTCTATTGTCGATAGGTCGCATGAATTCGGCTATTCGAGAACCTTCGCTCTTTCCCCGATCTAACTCCATTTTTCTTTGCTCTTGATCTAAAACACATTAAATTTAGCTTATTCAAGCATAATTCATCCCAATTTAGTCCCTAAGCACATAAATGGGCAAATTACTATTTTACCCCTAGTATTTCACAACTTTACAATTTAGTCCTATTTGCATAAAACTCAAAATACATCAAATTTCCCCATACTCTTTAAAGGCCGAATGTGTATAAGGACTATACAAGTCCATTTATTTCATTTATTTTGCAATCAAGCCCTCTAAAATTTTATTTTTACAAATTGGCCCTAAAACACAAATTCACCAAAACTTCCAACACATAATATACTAATTTTTAACCTACCTTTCATCTAACATCATTAAACATCATAAACCTCAAGAATTCATCCATGGCCGATTCATATATACACACTAATCTTAGAAATTCTAGCATGGGCCTGTAATATACTAAGCAACAATCTCAAAAACGTAAAAATTAACAAAAACCGAGCTAGATTTCTTACCTAATTATGCTTGAATAATGCCGAATGTTCTAAGGCTTTTCTCCCCTTTCTTTTGTGTTTCTTTCGGCCAAAGATGAACAAATGAATGGCTTTTTATTTTATTATTTTATTAACATATATTTATTTGTTATTTTAACATATAATGTAATAATATATATTATAATAACTCAAACACTATTACATGCAATCAAAGTGGCCGACCATTAACCTAAAAATGGGCTATTTGCCCTTTTAATACCTCACATTAAAAAGCCATGCTCAATTTAACACATTACACTTTAATTGGCCACTTTTACTTTTTATGCGATTAAGTCCTTTTTATCAAATTCAACACTTAAACGATAAAATTTTTCTACGAAACTTCCACACATATAAATACATACATATTAAACACTAAATATAATATGTAAACATTTCTCAGGCTCAGATTCATGGTCCCGAAACCACCTTTCCGATTAGGGTGAGATTCGGTCTGTTACATACTGAGATCGAATGGAGCTGATGATTTTAGGGGTATTTCGAGTGTTGCCCCAAGTGTAGCAGAGTATTGGCTTGAGGCAGTGGAGTGGATTATTGATGATCTGGATTGTACAGCTGAGCAGAAATTGAAAGGGGTTGTGTCATTACTTTGAGATGAGGCGTATCAGTGGTGGCTCACTATTGGGGAAGGCACTCAGGTTGATCATATTACCTGGGATTTCTTTAAGGCAGCATTCTAGGGGAATATGTCGGGGCTAGTTATGTAGATGCTCGAAGAAAGGAATTTTTAAATTTGGGGAATAGTACCGACTTATTATGAATGCTGTGTGCATTTTATGGATGGGCTGCGTGATGAGTTGTGGGTACTGATAGACCCGCAGAAGGAGAGGAATTTTGCTACACTGGTAGAAAAAGCTAAGATTGCTGAGGAAGTAAAACACTCAGAACGGCAAAATCGAGATAAGGACAGGGGCAGGAACAAGAGAGATTCTGGGTACTTGGGTACTGCGAGAGGGTTTCAGAAAAGGGCCAGAAATGAGAGGCCAGTTCTAGTGGGTGTTCTAGCTGCTACCAATTAGTTACATCTTGTGTGGACTGTGGAAAACTTCACTTAGGTGAGTGCTGGAAGAGAATTGGTGGTTGTTTTAGATGTGGATCCAAGGACCATCGGTATAGAGATTACTGGTAGAGGTAATGCAATGGGTAACATGAGGCGAGACAAATAGAGCCTGAGGATGGCGACGACTTAGGTAGTTTGTCATAGATTTGCTTTGATAGATATTTGATCTACCCATTCGTATGTTGGGGCACTTTGATATTAAATATGAGATTATCGCTAGAGAAACCGTGATTAGCCCCACCGAGAGGCCATGGGCCAGGTCAAGGTAGAAATGGTACAGGACGAGGTCAAGGTGCACCGATGGTAAGAACTCCGAGGTAAGAAAGTGGGTAAGAAGAAATTATCGCCTAATACAGGCTAAAAGGTTAGTAATAAAAGGGTGTGAAGCATTCTTAGGATTAGTCTATTATCTGAGAAAATGTTAGAACAAAGGAAGGAGTTTAGACGCCTTCCCGATGACGTCGACCTCCGGATCGGAGGTGGAGGATGGCTATTACTAGACGCTCCAGGACATCATAACAAGGAGTTAGTGGCACAGCTTTTTCATACTTAATGACCAAGTATGTCATGGGAATCGTGTTGTTCGTTAAAAAATAGGATGGGTCGATGAGTATGTGCATCGATTATAGGCAATTAAACAAGTTGACGATCAAGAACAAGTATCCGCTACCGAGGATTGATGATCTGTTCGATCAGCTGCGAGGAGCTTCAGTCTTCTTGAAGATAGACTTGAGACTGGGGTATCACCAGCTTAAGGTCAAGAAGGCAGATATTCATAAGACTACGTTCAACTCGATATGGGCATTACGAGTTCTTGGTGATGCCGTTTGGATTAACAAATGCACTAGCTTCATTTATGGACATGATGAATCGGGTTTTCCAACCCTATCTAGACCGATTCGTGGTGCGGTTCATAGATGATATCTTGGTATACTCAAGGACTGAAGAGGAGCATGATTCACATCTACGGATTATGTTTCAGATATTAAGGAGAAGCAGTTGTATGCTAAATTCAGTAAGTATGAATCTTGGCTAAATGAGGTGACCTTTTTGGGACATGCTGTGTCTGCTGATGGAATTAGAGTTGATCCTCGAAAGATTGAGGTTGTATTGGATTGGAAACCACCGAAGTCAGTATCAAAAATTTGAAGTTTTCTTGGTTTGGCTGGGTACTATAGCGTTTCATTGAGGGGTTCTCGTTGATTGCTGCACCCTTAACTAAGATGTTACGTAAAGGAATACCGTTTGTGTGGTCAGATAAGTAGTAGGAGAGCTTTGAGAGATTAAAAAGATTCTGACAGAAGCTCCAATATTGATTCAGCCTGAGGCAGGTAAAGAGTTTGTTGTTTATTGTGGTGCGTCACACACTGGCGTGGGATGTGTGCTGATGCAAGGGGGAAAAGTAGTGGCTTATGTATCTCGTCAATTAAGGTCGCATGAGATGAACTATCCCACTCACGATTTGGAGTTAGCTGCGGTGGTGTTTGCTCTGAAAATTTGGAGGCACTATCTGTATGGGGAGAAGTCAATTATCTACATGGACCATAAGAGTCTAAAGTATCTCCTTACCCAGAAGAAGTTGAATTTAAGGCAACAGAGGTTGATAGAATTGTTGAAAGATTATGACTGCTCAATCAAGTATCACCCAAGTAAAGCTAATGTAGTGGCAGATGCGTTGAGTCGAAAGGTAATATCGGATTTAAAAGCGATGATTGCGCATCTCAGTCTTTATGAAGATGGGAGCCTGTTAGACGAACTACAAGTGAAGCCTGTATGGGTAAGTTAGATTAATAAAAATTAGTTGTTAGATGAAAAGTTAGGTTCTCGACTTCAACAAGTGAAAGGTGGTGAGATAAGAGACTTTGGATTAAGCATGGATGGAGTACTATGTTTTCGCGAAAGAGTTTGTATGCTGAGGGATTCTGAATTGAGACAAATGATTCTGCGTGAGGTGCATAGTAGCCCATATACTATGCATCCCAGTGGAAACAAGATGTATCGAGACCTTCATGAGCAGTATTGGTGGCCAGGGTTGAAACGGGAGCTTACCGACTACGTGAGCAAGTGCTTGACATGTTAGCAAGTGAAGGCAGAGCATCAACTGCCTTCAGGGTTGTTACAACTGGTGAAAATCCCACTATGGAAATGGGAAAGGATAACGATGGATTTTGTTGGTGGGTTACCCTTAACACCTACTAAAAAGGATTCAGTATGGGTGATTGTAGATCGATTAACGAAGTCTGCTCATTTCCTACCTGTTCGTATGGACTATTCATTGCAGAAGTTGGCCAAGCTGTATGTAGCAGAGATTGTAAGGTTTCATGGGGTACTGGTGTCTATCATATCGGGAAAGGATTCTAGGTTTACATCTCAATTCTAGAAGGCTCTACATGAAGCTTTGGGTACAAGGCTAGATTTCAGCATAACGTTTCATCCGCAGACTGATGGTTAGTTAGAAAGGGTAAATTAGATTCTTGAGGATATGTTAAGGGTCTGTGTGATCAACTTCAGGGGTAGTTGGGAAGATTTTTGCCATTGGCAGAATTCGCCTATAACAATAGTTATCAATCCAGCATACAGATGGCACCCGACGAGGCATTGTACGGTCGTAGGTGTCGTACTCCTACCTATTGGACAGAGTTGGGAGAGCGTCAGTTATTGGGTCCAGAGTTGATCTCAGAGACTGAGGAAAATGTTAAAGTAATTCGGGCATGGTTAAAAGAAGCTTCGGATAGATAGAAATCATATGCAAATCTGAAGCGTAATGAGATAGAGTTTTCAGTGGGAGATCAGGTCTTCTTGAAGGTCTCACCATGGAAAAAGGTCTTAAGATTTAGGCGGAAGGACAAGTTGAGCCCTAGATTTATCAGACCTTTTGAGTATTGAAGCGTGTTGGGCCAGTGGCTTATCAGCTTGAACTACCTTATGTGTTAAGTTAGATTCATAATGTATTCTATGTCTCATTGCTAAGGCGTTATCATTCAGATCCGTCTCATGTAGTACTGGTTGAGGAAATCGAGATAAGACCCGATTTATCTTTTAAAGAAGAGTCGGTGTAGATTCTAGATCGGGATGTCAAGGTGTAGTGAAGGAAATCAGTTTCATTGGTCAAAGTGCTATGGGTTAACCACGAGTTAGAGGAAGCTACATGGGAGCCAGAGGATGCAATCTGGCGATAATACCCTCATCTCTTCTAATCAGGTAAATTTCAAGGCCAAAGTTTCTTTAAGGGGGTAGAATTGTAACATCCTAAAAATTTAGGATTTTGTGTCTTGCATTATTCCATGCGTTAAGCTAGCTGTGTGTGTTGGTTGTGTGCGTTTGGGGGGCCGAGAAGGCTTGGGGTCAAGTTGGGCCTGGTAAAATTTTTGTGATTGGGCACTTAAAAGGGAGAAGGCAAGTGGCGTCATGGCATAAGGGAATAAGTGGGTATTTTGCTAGCACAAGAAGAGCTAGTAGTAAAGGGGTGAGGCGTCACATGTGGGAGCTAAGGGGGAATGGTTCGAATCTCACCTATTGGAAATATTGAATTAATTTTTGTGCTAATTGGGTGAAGGTGGTAAGGTTTGGCTGCGACTCTGTAGGAAGAGTTGAAGATTTATTCAAATTCATCTAAATGAGTGATAGGGAGGAGATTGAAGAGGAAATCAAGGAGAAAAATAAGGGATAGAGGTGAGAAGGGGTGTTGGCCTAATTTTGGGAATATTGGGGGAGAGTGTCGGTCAAAAGTGGTATCTCAGGTGAGGAGTGTTTACGATTTTGATGGGGGAAAATAGGAGCCGAAATTCTTAAGCCTCTTTTTGGACATTTTGTGCTTTCTTTTCAATCTTTTCCCTTGCTTGCCGAAACACACAAGTCTTTCTTTTGTTCTTCTCCTCCTTAGTGTTAGCCAAAATCTTTTGGCACTTCTTTTGTCCATCTCTTATTTTCTTTTTATACCATTCTTCAATCTTCTCTCCTTTTCTTTAGTCGACATTACTTGGTGGTTGAATCTCCCTAGCCCTTTCTCTCCAAGTAGCAAACCCCTTTAACACTCTACCTCCTCTTCCATTGCATGTGGGCACCTTCTTCCTTGGCCGAATCGGGTAAGTGGGAGTTCTTCTATTTCTTCTTTTTCTTTCCATTTCGTTTGGTCGAATGTTGACCATTCATCTCTTAGGTACATTAGCCAAAACATCATCTCCTCCTACTCCATCATCTAACGTTCCCTTTTTGTGATGTTCTAGTGGTGTAGCCGAATCTCACATCCTTGCCGACTCATCCTTAGCCATAAGCCGAATCTATTAGAGTTTGGTTCATCATCGACCAAGGTAAAGAGTTTCTTTTTGGTTCATTCCATCTCTTTCACTGCTCGATTATTTTGCTAAAATGGATCATAGTTATGAGTAATTGTCTGTTCTAGGGACTAAACGACTCGTTCTCCTCTACTTTTTGGTCCTTCAGAAGTAGTGGTAAGCCAAAATCCTCTTCTTAGGAAATTACTTTCTCTCATCGTAATACCGTTCTGACTAAGACCCTTCTAATGGAGGCAAGTGGTAGCCATATTAAGGGGAAACCGACAGGTTGACATAGAGGGAGAGGACTTGCAGCCTCTGCTCCCAAGTTCAAGTGTAGGGTAGTGTCGGCAGTTCGAGATTTCCCACTAGGTTGTGGAAAAGAACCATCATCTTGTGCGATTAGGCAAATCGTGGTAGTTTGCGATATTGAGGGTAAGCATTTTAGATCATTTGATTTAGATACAGATTAAGAAACTCTCTTTCATTAGTTAATCGAGTGTTATGATGACATAGGTGTCGACGATCAAGAAGGTTTAATTCTCTATGTAATCAGGTGTGTAATCTCACACCACTACCCTGTAGTTTCGTGATTTACCTCAAAATCGGTAAAATAAGTCGTCATTGTGTAAGAGTTTAATAGCCGAAATATTGCATGGAATCGATTAAGGTGCTTAAACAATATTTGCTCTCAAATCCATTGTAAACATGATAATAAGATAAAATACGGAAATGTCCCTATGGACCGAATTTGTAAAATGCCCTAAGAGGCCGACTTACAAAAATGCCCTAATGGGCTGATTTATTACATGCCTTAATGGGCCGACTCACCGAAAATCTTACTCGGCTAGCTTATTAAAATACCCTCGTTGGGGGAGGGGGGAGTGCTTATTGTACATGTGAATTCTTTCATATATATATACATGTTGCACTTTATCATATTGCATGGGGCGGGAATTTGAATGAAGAGCAGTGTAGCCTGGTGGCATAACCACAATTCATGTATTTATATGCTTGACTATGTTTTCGGTGGCTTAGCCACAAAAATAATCTCTGATAGCAGCTTGACTACAATTTCGGTGTGATCAGCGGGGTGGGTTAACTTGATCCCCACAGGTGTGATTGGCTGGTCGGGGGTGTGATTGGATGGATGGGTTGGGCTGCATTCATTTCATTGTTTTATATTATTATGTTAATGGGCTTATGCCCAAGACGATGCTACATGGGTTTAGGGCCAATGGATGTCGGTAAGGGGATTATACATTGAGTTCTTGTAACTCACCCCCTCTCTCTCTGTACCCTTGCAGGTAATGCTCAGCAGTGAGGAATTGGAGCCATGGATGACTCGGTGGATGCCATACTTTAGGAACGTTGATTTCAAAACCTTAGTAAATTTTCCCTCTGCATTATTTCTTTACTTTTACTATTTTGGGTTTTAAACTTGTAATAAGGCCTCTAGGATTTTCATTTGCTTTATGTTTTAACGTATTTATTATTTTTCATGAATTGTTTAAATCGAGGAATTTCTAAAAACCTAAACAATGTTTTTTTCAAAATGATTAACAAACGAGTTATATAACAAATATGTACAAATAACTAAACTTGGGTTTTCCTTCAAAACTACAATCGTCGGTTTCAAAAGTCACGGCTTTAAAAGTCTACTAGTTTAGTTTTCATTTCTTTAATCAACCTTCCGAGATTTGTAGTATTTCTAAAAAATGTTTATAAGCCAAGCATGTTTTCTTAAATTTTAACCAAATAACGTCAACTTTCATACAATCTCAAGCTTCTTCAAAAACTTTTTTCATGTGACATACAGATTCGGCCATAACGTATGGGCCGAGTTTGGGGTGTTACAATCATGTACACCAGCTGAGTGTCTGAAATGCGCTGTATCACTGTTGAAAGACTCAGCTTATCAATGGTGAAATACTCTGGTTTCTGTCAAGGAAAATGTTACATGGGAATTAAAACAAAATGTAATTATATACACTTGCAATGTGTTAATGAAAATATAAATTTCATGTTTACTAATATAAGTACTTTGAATTATCATAAGTATCCAAAAATTAAATTTAAAATTATCTAAACACTATTATTTTATAAGGATATATATATATATATATATATGTATGTATGTATATATATATTAAAAATTAACCCGTTATTTATTGATAAAGGGAGACGTAAGTAGGTTTTTAAGAATTTTAATGGACCAATTAACCTTTGATGAGTATATTTTATTAAATTAAGACAAAATTGAGTTTTAAGGTGCATTTTATTTTTTCACAGTTGCATGTAATAAAAGAGAACTAATTTATTCTCTCTTAAGAAAAAGAAACTGATTTTCTTTATAATTCCTTGAATATTTCGATAAAATTATTATAATAAATCAATTGTAATATATTTTAAATTTATTTTATCTCTTTACTAGAAAATGTGATTTAAAATATAATACAATGATTGCTATGATTTTTACACAAAATTTTGCAATAATATAAATAAAAAAATTAATCCACGATAATTCATATTAATGCCCAAAACGTTACATTAAAAATGTGCTCAAAATTAATTTACATTGTAATGATGAGAATATTCAAATAAAGAGAAATAATAAAATTACTAATCGTTTTTTCTAGAGGCTAGACCATTTTCTATCCAGCTATAAACTAATTCATACTTCCTCTTATTGCTCCTTTTTCCATATTTTGAATTTTATTTTGGTAAAATCCATCCTTATTTTGGATTTTATTACTATCATATTAGGAAAATAAAATATCCCTATTTTAGAAAATGGTTACATCATTTTTATCCAGCCATACACTAATTTATACTTTTCTTTTATTGTTCTTTTTTCCTATATTTTGAATTGAAGTCGAATTCGAAAAAAAAGAGGCCAAATTTGAGCTCAAAAGTCTTTCTTTCAATTGGATTAAGATTAAAGTCAAAAGGTGAGTATTAATTCTAGACTTACATTTGAAATGGAATTATTTGGCCTATGTTTCAAATTTTGGAGCCCATTACAAATTGATATTTTACATAAATTTTAATTAAATTGTGAATTTTTTTGCGTGCTATTTTATTTTATTTTCACTTACATGTGGTTTGATGCCAACATTATAACCTTTCATGCGTAATAAAATAAGTTTAAGTAGATCATCGATGATTAAACATCAAACTATTATCAACTTGTTGAAACATATTTTCCATAGTACCATAAACTAACTAAACACAAATTTGGAAAGTGACATATATTTTTTATTACACATACCTATGAGAGAATTTAGAGTGAAAGGAGATAACTTACACTCATTAGTTTGGGCCTTCAACTCTTTAGTTTCTGTCCCCTATATATATGCATCCTATTCAATAAGATTTTCATTCCATAATATCCCAAAAGTCTAATAGCATTCATTTGTAACCTTTTTTGCTTGTTTCTTTTGTCCTCTCATCTTTTGGCAATGGCAAACATTGGAAAGAAAATCAGGGGAAGACAAAAGATTGAGATTAAAATTATTGAAAATGAGGATGATTGATTGATCACATTTTCGAAACGTCGATTAGGAATATATAAAAAAATAGGTGAGCTCTCCACTTTATGTTGTAATGAGATTTTTTTTTTATCATTTTTTCACCCGTAGGAAAATCTTTTACATTTGGTCACCCCTCCATCGAATCCATTGCTAATCGCTTTTTGAATGGAAACATACATGTGATTGACAACACTCACGCTCTTATTGAGGCTCATCGTATGGTAAGAATCAATAAATTAATCTAGCTTTACAATGAGGTGTAGAGGCAAATGGATGCATCCAATGAGATAAAAAAGGTGCTTGCTCAACAGATCACAAGCGTAATAGATTCTAATAGTTGGTGGGAAACTCCCCTTGATCAACTTAACCCAAGGGAGCTCTACCAACGATACTCCCATTTCTCAAAGCTTCTTAACCTATTCCATATCTCTCAGAGCAAGAAGATTGCATCATCTTCTTCAATGCTTTCTCTAACGGGTCTTGCTGAGGATGTCTCTTCTAACTTTCCTCCAAGTTAAGGCCATGGTCGCCAACAAATCTAAACAACTTAAACTTTCCTTAATTACTCAAGACTAGCCATATTTTCATTTCGACTATTGTACATGTACACCAATAATATCAATTCATCTATCTGCTTTCAATAAACTGGAGATTAAATAAAAGTAGCCTTGCTTCATCCCATTTCTATTGCTTTTATTGTTACAAATATAATTTTACTTTTCTACCAAGTAAAATAAGTTGAAGCCGCAACATTTGCTTTGAGTTCATATGTGAATACACTTTTTTTTTTCAGTTTACCATTAAAAAGTTTCCATATTACACAATCAAGAGAAAATATCACAACATGAAAAATACTTATTTTATATAGATATATAATCAAACTATTTTAAGGAGTTTTAATTTATTTAAAAATATAATATTGCTATATTTTTCTGTGAAACATTAAGAAAATAAAAGAATTAAATAGGAAATGTTATCTTATTGAGAGCATGAATTTATATAGATTTGAATTTTATTTATATATAAATTACAATAATAAATTGATTCTATATTATGTGTAAGTTGATTAAATCAAAATCTAATCATTTACACTTGCAATGTGTTAGCGAAAACATGAATTTCATGTTTACAAATATGTATAAAAGTACTTTGAATTTTCTTAAGTATCCAAAAATTAAATTTAAAAATTATCTAAATACTAATATTTTATAAGAAAATTATATTATTTTTTTAAACCTAACCCGATATTTATGGATAAAGGGAGACGTAAACAGTTTTTTAAGAATTTCATGGACCAATTAAGTTTTGATTTAGTATATTTTATTAAATCAAAACAAACTTGAGTTATAATGTTCATTTTGTTTTTTTTTTTCATTTGCATGTAATAAAAGAGAACTAATTTATTCTTTCTCGAGAAAAAACCAATTTTCTTTATAATTGCTCAAATATTTCGTAAAATTATTGTAACAGCCGCTGCAATATATTCTAAATTACAATTTTGTCTCTTTATTAAAAATACATTTTGAAAAATAATACAGTGACTGTTATTATATTTTTTACACAGTTTTGCAATAAAATAAGTTAAGAAAACTAATCCACAATAATTCATATTAGTCCAAAACGTTACATTGAAAATGTGCTCAAAATTGATTTACATTGTAATGATGAAAATATCTAAATAAGGAGAAATAATTAAAATTTTATCATACTAGGAAAATTAAATATTGTTTTTTTAAGAAAATGGTTGGACCATTTTTCATCCAGCTATAAACTAATTCTTCCTCTCTTTTTTTTTTTTTATTTTCCATATTTTGAATGGACATAAAATATCCTTTTTTTTTTAGAAATGGTTACTCTATTGTTTACCCAACTATAACCTAATTCATACTTCCCTTTTATTGTTTTTTTTTTTCCATATTTTGAATTTTATTTTGGTGAGATCCATATTTTGGATTTTATTACTATCATATTAGGAAAATAAAATATCCCTATTTTAGAAAATGGTTACATCATTTTTAATCCAGCCATACAGAATTTATACTTTCCTTTTATTGTTCTTTTTTTTCATATTTTGAATTGAAGTCGAATGCGAAAAAAAAAATGAGGTTAAATTTGAGAAAAAATCTTTCTTCCAATTGAGTTAAGTCTAAAATCAAAAGGTGAGTATTAATTCTAAACTTACATTTGAAATGAGATTATTCAGCCCCGTTTCAAGTTTTGCAACCCATTACAAATTTACATTTTACATAAATTCTAAGTAATTTATGATTTTTTTCAAGTTTCACAATTTAAAGGCACAACTATTTTATTTTATTTTCACTTACATGTGGTTTGATGCAAACATTGCAATCCTTCATGTGTAATAAAATAAGGGTCCGTTTGTTTACATGTAAAATGTTTTACGGAAAATATTTTCTACATTTTCGTATGTTTGTTTCATAGAAAACAGCCTGATCAACGGAAAATGACTTACATGTCAACGTAAAATAAGGCATTTTTCCTGTAAAATGACTTACGCACTTACCCTTTTGAAAAGCGTAAGTCATTTTCCGGAAAAGAGCTCCGTTATAAATAATTTTATTTTTATATAAAAATCAACTTAAATTTAGCTTAATATTATTATATTGATAATAATTTTATTTTTATTTTTAAAATAATTAAAATATTATATTTTTCAATATATTAAAATACATATTTAATTATTTATTTTAGTCATATAATAAATTATTAATATAATAAATATAATTTATTATTTTAATAAATTATTTAATATTTCAATTTTATTTTAATAATTTTAAAATAATAATTTTAAATAATATTATTCACATATTATTGAAAATATTCAATATTAATATTTTAATAATAAATATTCATTACAATTATACATATATTAATAATAAATGTTTTGTAGTATCAAGGTTAAAATATATCATAAGTCTATGCACACTTCATAGGTTTCAATTTGGTTTTTGTACTTTTATTTTTAAGAATTTAGTCCATTTACTTTTCAAATTTGAAAATCAAGTCCAATTGTTGACATCGTTAAATTTTTTTGTCAATTTTGTTTATGTCACATTTTTAAATAAAAATACTCACTTGGTGTCATGTAATTAAAAATGATATTGTAATGAACCTAAATTTAACATAATATTTTTAATATATGCAAAAACAATGTAAAATAAAAATTATAGATAAAAATAAATTCAGTTAAACAATGAAAAAATAAGAAAATTTCAAATGTATATTTGTTTCATTAAAAATAACTTTCATGAAATATCTTTAAGAAATCTACCAAACAACAGAAAATATTTTACACAGATTCATTCAAACATAGAAAATATTAGCTTTTCCAGAAAAGTAAATCATTTTCCGGAAGTCATTTTCAATGAAACAAACGGAGCCTAAATTTAAGTAGATCATTGATGGTTAAAAATCAAACTATTATCAATTTGTTGAAACACATTCTCCATAGTACCATAGATGAACTAAGCACAATTTTAGTAAGTGACAAATAATTTATATTACACATAACAATGTGACCTAACTTTGTCTTTTGTTAAAATTGCAGGTTATTGGAAGGAAATTGTAGTATCAGTGTGTGACGTTGTAACGTCTATGCCATCACGACGAGACCTAAGCTTTAGGCCACAGCACGAAAAGCAACCCATCGTTGTGACAAGGGCCAAGTTAGTATGTCAAATTGCGACAAGGAAACCCCTCACGTCACGATGTCGATCCTGTATTTTGTAACTTTTATAATTCAGTTATAATTCGATATCGGGATAACTTTAAAGCTTTCGTAAGCTTGTTTAAGACCCAAGAATGTATATTTACTATGTTTTTTTTTGTTCATAACCTTTATGTTTTTATAGTTAATGATGTGTATTCATATCTAAATTTATCTTAGTTGCTCGGGCAATGAATGTGGTATATTGTAGCTCGGACCCAGCGATCGGGTCAGGTTTAGGGTGCTACATTAGATCCAACTGAATGTATTGGTCCAAGAGTTCGTGGCAAGAGGACTTCAAGGAAATAGTTTTGAGAGCTTAAACATTAAAGATTCCATTTTGAGACAGACTTGGCCCACGGATGCAAACCTAAAAGTTGAACTTGATTGGAAAATATTTTTAAACTTGGAAAAGTTAAAGTATTAAAATGAGCAGCCCAAGTGCATGCTCGTTTGAAGACCAACCCATTTGAAGCTTATTTGGATCAATTGAAGACTTAGTTGATTTTTGGTCGAATCTATAGATGGCCCAATTAAGAAGTTTATTTTTAAGCCCAAGTTAATTTGTTTTCTTGTAAATTTGGTCCATGCACAACTCCCATAAAACCGACCAAATTCATTTAGTCTTTTTTTTCCTCCTTTTAAGTTTCGAGGAAAGAAAAAGTTACCTTTCATAGCCACCTATATTTTTAGGCTACATTTCACGGATTTGTTTCCCTTTTTTTCAACCCCTTCTTGTATAAAAAGGGGAAGTCATCCACCATAGAAGGCACCCAACTTTAAATTGAATAGAAGTACTTTTTGAGTTCTTCTCCTTTGAAAGAAATCTTTTCTTATTTCTTTTAAAAGAGTTTTCAACTCAATCTTCTTTGAGATTGTTGGTGGGAGTTATTCACCCTTCGATTTGCTAAGTTATCTAGCTTAGAGGTTCGATTAAAGCCATTAATGGAGTTTATTAAAGCTTGTTCTTCAAGGGATTCCATTGGATATCTTTATTCCTCATCTCACCATCATCATTTTTATCATCCTTTCATCTTCCATCTCTATTATTTTTTTATTTTTATTCTTAAATTATTCCTAAATTATTTACATTTTAATTTTATATTTGTCCTCATCTCTTTGGAGAAAAAGATTTGACTTTTCTTTTTCAAAAATCCATCAAACATTAGCTAAATCTATCTCCTCTTGTTTCAATCTCCTTTTCAAAACTATATTATTTTCAAGATGTCCAATTGTTTGTTTGTTTAAACTTTAGATTTGAATTCTAAACATTTCAACAACTTAAAATCAACTCATTCATAGCCTTCTATCAAATACACTCTTTATAATACCATAGACTAAGCATAACTAACTATACAAACTTTTGGCAAGTGATAGATAAGAAGCATTACACTTTCTAATGAATTTATAGTGCAATGGCCCGATTTTGGGGCTAGTCGGAGTAGTGCCGAATAAAATATTTTTAATATTATTTTATGTGTTATAGCATGATTATATGAGTGCATGAAAATTTTGGTGAATTAATTTTAGTGATTACTTGCTTAATTTTGAAAAAAAGACTAAATTGCATAAATTCCAGAAGTTTTGTTTTACAAGCTAAGGGTGTTAATTAGCTATGGAACATTAAATTAGAAGTCCTTATTGAATAAATAGACTCGAAAGTTATTAATGACTGAACATGGAGACAAAGAAATTGAAAAGTCAAAGGTTTGGTGGCATTAGGTGACTTAATTGATAAAATAAGAGAAAGTTTTCATATTTTTCATTCTCTCTTTCTTCTCCACTGATTTTCACTCAAGAAAAGGGCCATGGAAGCTTGAAATTTTTAGCAACCTTTAATCCTTGCAAGCAAGTCATTTTGATGGTCATTTTTGATGATTTTTATGTTTTTGGAACCCTTATAGCTTAATCTAGCTAATGAGGGGACTATTTTGCACTATGGTTGAAAGTCTAGGGTTTTTCCATGAGAGCATTAGTGTTGTTTGTTGAATTTTTATGGAAGAAAATAAATCTTGGTTGTTAAATAAACAACTTTTGTGAAAGGGGTTTCCATAAAAACACCTAAAATGGACCTTTTTGTAAAGGTTATAAAATAGGTAGTTAATGTGTGAAATAATTAGATTTGTGAGTTGCTATAAGCCTAAAATAGATCCGACTAGGCTTGGTTAATGAGGAAATTTGATCAAAATTATTTTACGAGCCTAGGAGCAAAATTGTAATTTATGAAAGTTTAAGGGCAAAATGATAATTTTGCCAAAGTAGGAATTTTGAAGTGATTCGATAAATGTGGTGATTAAATGAGTAATTTTTTTCATTATAGATCAAGAAAAACAAGATCCGGACTTAGACCGGGGGAAAACCAAAATAGTGGGCTAAATCGAACTAGGTGCCCATATTTTGTATACCAAGGTAAGTTGTACGTAAATAATACAACTATATTGTTATTATGCATTAAACAATTGATATTGCATAAAATGTTTAATTATTTTTATGAATATGCATGACGAAATTTGATGTGGTATACTCCCAGTTGAACCTTAGGAATAGATTGGATATCCAAGCCATGAACCATGTCTGGGACATGGCGTCGGCCACAATACGAGAGCCAGTGTAAGACCATGTTTAGGACATGGCATCGACATTGAGATGAGAGCTAGTGTAAGACCATGTCTGGGACATGGCATCGACCTCGATATGTAAGCCAGTGTAAGACCATGTTTAGGATATGACATTGGCATCATACCCTCTTGTGTAAGGCTTGTTGAGTATCCTTTGGTATTCCAACTGGTTCAACGGGTAATTTAAATTTTGTGTCAAAAGTGAGAAAAGTTACGACTATGTTGTAAGTGATACAAATACCTACACAAAATTTATGAGAAATGAGCTCGATTTATGTAGTGTGATTAGTAAGGATGTGAATGAGTAAGTTATGACTTTAATCATTCGAGAATTATGTGCAAGTTTATAATATGTTATGAGTATATAATGCATGGTACTTGTTGTTAATTATTTACATGTGACTTACTAAGCCTTATGCTTACTCCCTTTCCTTTCCATTTTCTTATAGTATCGCCAAGCTAGGTCGGGGATCAAAAGACGTCGAAGGCTCGATCACACTATCATTCTGAACATTTGGTATAGTTAGATTTATCATTTTGAGTATGGCATGTATAGGAACTTTGTATTTGTCAAGTGTCATGTTGTTTTGGCCAAATGTGTTGGCTTGTCTTAAAGATTGATTCATTTTGTATAAGACCATGGATGATGGATATTACTTATTATTGTTATATGAAAATGATGATGTTTTTCATGAATGTGCAAATTGCATGGTTGAGTATTTGGTATATTAATGCATGAATGGGTAGGTTATTTGATGTGGCTTATGTTGGTGCAAATAAAGGTGGCAAAAAGGGCTTGGTAAATAGCCTTGTCTTTGTCCACAAGGGTAGACACACAGCGTGTGTCAAGGCCATGTATGACACACGGTCTGTCCCATGGGTGTGTAGTGCAGCCGTGTGTCCCCCTGCACCCTAAGTTGGCAAAACAGAATGCCTAGTAGTAACCACACGGGTTGAGACACGACCGTGTGTCTCGACCGTGTGGAAGACACGGACATAGGCATGGGCATATGCTCAAGCCGTGTGAAGTCTGCACCTTAAATGCGAAATTAAATTCGCCACATGGCCTAGCACACAGGCGTGTGTCTTGGCTGTGTGACCATATGATGTTGCTGATGTCAGAAACAGAATGTCAAGGTTTTTACACACGGGCCAAGATACGGGCGTGTCAAGGCCGTGTGAGGGACACGGGCATATGCCAGGCCGTGTGAAAACCCCTATAGGTTCAAATTGGGAAATAAATCCACACGGGCACGGGACACAAGTGTCCCTATATGTTTAGGCTGTGTGAGTTACACGGTCCTTCAATATGGTCATGTTATCAGGTCACACAGGCGTGTCGCCCTTCTACACGGGCGTGTGCCCTTGTTTTTAGTAACATTTTCCAAAGTTTTCTAAAGAACTCGATTTGGTCCCGAACTATTTTTAAAGTGTGTTTTGGACCTCATAGGCTCATATTAGGGATTTTAAGACAAAGTTTGAAAGGTTTTAAATTTGAATGAAATCTCATAACCTGATTATTTGTATGCATGTTTTTAATAAAGGTAACGCCTCGTACCCTGTACCAGCATTGGGTACGGGTAAGGGGTGTTACATTTAGTGGTATCAGAGCTATAGTTTAGTCGATTCTCAGACTAACCTAGCGTATGTATGAGTCTACCTATACATCCATATATGAATTATGATAGTGTGACGAATCTTAACAATTTAAAATGTGTTGTTATATAGTAAATGGATCTTGATGAAGTAGTGGCGGATGATGTTGAAAGTAATACGCTAGTTCTCGTAGAAGGGACTGCGCCAGTCAAAAGTGGGTCCGTGACACTAAGTCTAGGCGAAGGGGCTAGAGAAGCCTTCCTCCATATGATGAATGTTTAGTATTAGGAGTTTGTTCGTGCAAACCTGAATGCTCCACCTCCTCCACCCCATCCAATTCCCCAGTCTGCCCTTGTAGCTCCCCAAGTGGTGGAGATGATTAGAAGGGAAAAACCTCTTGTAGATAGAATTCGAAAGCAAGGGGCCAAGGAATTTAGAGTGAATATAGATGATGACCCAGAGAGAGTAGAATTCTGGCTAGAAAATACTATTAGGGTATTTGATGAGTTGTCTTGCACACCTAAGGAGTGCATGAAGTATGTTGTGTCACTCTTGCGAGACTCGGCGTACCAATGGTGGAACACCCTTGTGTTGGTTATACCAATGGAAAGGATAACTTGGGAATTCTTTAAGGAAGAGTTCCGTAAAAAGTATATTAGCCAGATGTTTATAGACCAGAAAAAGAAGGAATTCCTTGAGCTAAAACAAGGTCGAATAACAATAACAGAATATGAGCATGAGTTCGTTAGAATCAACAAATACGCTAGGGAGTGCGTATCTACTAAAGCCATCATGTGTAAGAGGCTTGAGGACGGATTAAATGAGGACATCCAATTTTTGTTGGTATTCTAGAATTGAAAGAATTTGTTGTACTAGTAGAGAGAGCTTGCAAGGTCGAGGAATTGGCCAAAGAGAAAAGGAAAGCTGATATTGAGTAACTTGACTCAAAGAAAAGCAGTTTGATACGGTCCGCCTCGGGATGAGTCGAGTCGTATGCGAGTTGCCCAATCATCTACGAGGAGGAAATAAACCTTCAACAAAATATAAGGGAAATATGGATAAAAATAGATTAAAGTTGCGGAAGCTATCAAAAAGGGGTGATAATTGATTAAGTTATGGAGATGGATTGTTAATGAAAATGGATAGTTGGTAAATGGGTAGGTTCGGCTTAGGATGGAAGGAAAGAAAGTTGGAATTTCAGTTTTAAGTATGAATAAAGATAATTTTTGGGAATGGAAAAAGTGAACTTAAACGAGAAACGATTTAACACTATAGGAAATTGTCACCCCGATTTCTATAATGTTTAAGGTGGAAGATGGAAATCGATGATGGACCAAAGACCCTTTACTTAGTAAAGTAGGAACCAATGGTATAATGGAATGGAAGAACAAGTCTAGACACCACAAGCAACTTGATAAGTCTAGAAAACTTGTACGAAAGATTGAGAGGAGAAACTCTCACTCAATGAACAAATGTTCATATATTTTAATCAAATTTCAAAGTTCAATAGTTAACTAGTTACAAATGAAAATAGCAAGTATTTATAGCCAACTAAAGGAGATAACCAAATGGACACTAATAAACTTAAGAGCTAAGTTAAATTAAGCTAGAAATGACTAGAAAATTCTGGAAAGAAAACCATTGATTTGCCTAGCTAGTTTCGGCTGAATGTGGCCTTCAAATGCTTGTAAAATTCGGCTGAATGTATTTGGCAGTAATAGAACTCCAATGGTCGGTTTCTAGAAGGTGGAATGTTGAAGAATTAAAACCAAATTTCGTCCAAGCATGCCTCTTAATGGCTGCTCACGCATGGAGAAGCAAACCCATCAACGCCTTTAATGCTGCTCCCTTTTGTCATTCACAAAGCAATATTCCTTCTTGGTTGTTGGTGTGCACAAAAAATCAGCTGGAAAAGGATGTTGATTCAGCTCCATCCAAGGTCCATTGATCTTCACGAAGAGGTCACATGGGGAAAGAAACCAACAGCTCATTCAATTTGTTTTCCAACAGCTCATTAAATCCTTTGCTGTTCACGAAATAGTATTCATTGCATTGTCCATTGCTTTACTCGAAAATTCGCTCCATGCATGCTGAACAACACATTAAATTCGTGGCTCATTTAATGGACGGCCCATGCCCAACATCTCATTAATCCGGCCGGCCAACAACTCAATTAATGTTGTTCCATGTACCAGCAGCTCAATTAATGCTGTTCCATGCACCAGCAGCTCAATTAATGTGCCGCCCATGCCTTGTTCTTGAATTAATTTGGCTTGCCGCCCATGCCTCGTATATGAATTAATTTGGCCATAGCAAGAGGCACATTAAACTCGGCATGCTTGCTTCTTTAATGCCGAAAATAGCTGCACATTTAACCCACAATTAATCAGCTTGAAACATATTAAATTGGCAGCAAATTAAATTAAAAATCCTACACATTTAATTCTAGAATTAAAACTAATTAAAATCATGTAATAAAATGTGACAAATTAAATTAGACTTAGACAAATTATATCCGACACTAAATAAAATATTTGGACACATTTAATTTGCTGTAGAAAAATTAATAAATAAAATCTTCAATTTATTTCAAGCATTAAATTTAAATAATCAGCTCAATGATGAGCTGGAGTGAGCTCAAATAAGCTGAAAATAAGCTCATTTTGGACGTGCACCAAAGTGCACAACAGCTCCACGGCTTTGACCTGAGCTCTTAAGTTGTAAAATGTTGGTGCCTCGGGCGTGCCCGTATCATCCCCCCTCTTCAAGACAATTCGTCCTTGAATCGACCTGTTGGCTTTCTCGAACAAAATTCCTTTTGCTCGACTTTCCTCGATCAAACGGGATGGATGATAATCGCGATACTTGAAAAAGATAACCATGAGTTAGCAATAATTGTTTCAAACATACTTCCAAACAAATAAATTGCATGCGAACAATCATAAACACATCACCATACAAGAGTAACAATGCTTTATCAAATGTTTGAGACAAAATTGAATAGTCTTCAAGGCATGCATATGACCTAATGGGATTCTATAAGTCAAAATCATCATGCGAGTAACACATCAAATGATAGATATATTCGTCACAAGCAGATAGTTGAAATGGTTTACATAGCTCACGGATTTGAACAACCAAACCTTGCATTGAACGATATATGAAATTACTCGCACTTGAATTATCAAATTTATCGTACACATGATTCTTTTTGTCAATGAACAAAATAGATAGATTATCAATAAGCAGAATAGGACATTCAAGCACTTCATAATCTAAATGATTTACAAAAGAGAATTCATTAACAGAATTTCTATCGACATCCAAAGAGAACAAAAACATTTCAAAGTCTTTAAGTGAGTTACACATGTGACGAAATTTGGACTCTTTCACACTTGAATCACAAAAATTTGCTAACACAAAGTTTTGTTTATCAATCATGAAGATAGATAGATCAGAAATAAGCAAAATAGAAAGATTAAGCATATCATGATCTAAATGTTTTGCAAAAACCAATTCATCAACGCAAAGCTTGTCACCATTTGAAGAAAGAAAAAATGCATCAACAATTTCAATAGACTTACCTTTATGCGCGAAAAGACAAAGATCATTCTTACCTAGCTCGAACATTACAAACCTTCTCTCCGTGGGCATGTAGTGTAGTTGAAGCTTCGCGTTTGAATCAGCACTTTTCAAATGGAATGTGAATTTTAAGTACAACCACAAAATTTTCTTAAGGAACGAATAAAAACTGAACAAAAAGTTGGCAAAGTTCGTTACCTTATTCAAAAGCCAAATATCGAAACAATAGGAATTTCTCACACTCAATTGACGATACTTGATTTTTTTACAAAACGAATAAAAAACAATTCCCAGTTTAAAACCATGTGTTTGATTATTTAAGCCAAGATGTAACAATGGTTTCGATAAATCAAACATGTAAACCAATAGGGCTTGTATATATTCAAGACCAAGCAATCAAAACTCTTAATGTGTTTTAAAACAGATTTGCAAAAACTCAGAGATTTTGTATAGGACAATGAACAAATCTCGTACTTACCACAATCAATCAAATTGGGATTAAAATAAAATTCAACGTCATACTTATTCAAGCCTTGCGTTTTTGGACACATGTTATTCCACCGTCACACTTTGCATCAAAATGATTTTTATTAGACAGACTCGTCTTACCATCATTTAAAACATCACAATGAATTGAGGGATGGAAAATGATGATATTATCACAAACATTAGAAAAAATTGGTGGAGACTGAATCTCTTCAAAACACTTACCTTCTTTACCTTCAATATTGTGGGGTGAAATTTCATCTTCAATCTTACCTTTTTCGATCATGTGAAAAAGCCTTGCGTCGGGAAGGTATTGAAGTTGAAAGTCATCGTGCGATATGTTGAAAACCTGAAATGAAGAAACAGAAGAAGAACAAAGTTCCAAAGAGTTAGATAAATCAACACTCTCTTTTTCTCACTCATCTTGTTCTTTTGTTTCTTTTTCAAGATCTTCTTTTTTTCACTTTCAATCTCTTTTTCAATTTTTTTCTCTTTCTCTTATTATATTTCTTTTTCTTTTATCTCTCTTTTTCTTCTCTCGAGTTTGTTCCACACTCACTCATTTTCTATCATGATCTTCTTTTGTTTCTCTTTTCTTTTTAGTTCTTTTTCTCTCGTCTTTACATTACAACAAGGAGATGATACAAAAGAATCAACATGATTAAAATTTTGTTCAAGAGAAGAGAAAGTGTTCTCATAGGTATCTCGATAAGTTCTTCGAGAACGTTTCTCAAATAAGGACTTCGTTGAAGCAAAAGAGGAATAACTTGTTCCTTCTCATTCGTAGCCTCGAAAGGATTCGAACTCATTTCTTTCTTCTCTCTGTCTCGAAAGCCTTGACGAACATGAGTCTTGATAAGAGTCTTTTCGCGAATAGTTTTTGGATGTATATCGCTATGAAGAACTTGACTCTGTTCTCCGACTTGATGACATCTTCCGGTCAAGCATGCTTTCCATTTCGCTCAACAAGTATTGGAAGTCAGCGGCTGAGAACCCTTCTTGTGACATGTTTGCTGCTGAAAAGAAATTGTTATAGAGATAATAGACAAAAAAATTGAAATCCCTTACTACAAAACTCACAAGTCACTCACAAAGAAAAAAACACTCCACTCGTGTTTTCACTCGTTTTATGGCCTTTTCTCTAATGAGTACACTCGTGCCTTTTACCACTCATTCTTGTCTCACAGTTTCGTACTTCGTTTCGATAGACTTATTTTCTGTGTGAGGGTCGACTACTAAATTGGTAACAAGGGATAAATTTTACGGCTATAGGGTAGGCTGAAAAAAAGAAAAAAATTGTGGTATGTGTGGAGTTGGGGTGAAGAAGGGTGGTACCAAATGATGGTAGTATGATTTCGAAGATTGGGGTATAATGAGGGCTTCATGTTTGGGAAAGAAAAGATGAAAAAAAAAACTTGCAAACTTCAAAAAAAAAAAAAAAAATTTCCACACTTCTCTTTCTTTTTTTATATTCGTACTTTTTTTTTTCAAATTTTCGTATTTTCCTTTTTTTTTTTGAATTTTGTATTTCTTTTTTTTTGTGTTTACTTCAAATACAATATAATGTAATACAATAAATGAAAATTACACTTGATTTTTTTTTTTAATTTCAAATTTTTTTAACTCACGAACCTATTCCGACTCTCGATCGTCATTGTGCTCCTCATTTTTATAGCTCTGATACTAGATGATACGGTCCGCCCCGGGATGAGTCGAGTCGTATGTGAGTTGCCTAATCGTCTATGAGGAAAAATAAACCTTCGGGAAAATATAAGGGAAATATGGATGAAAATAGATTAAAGTTGTGGAAGCTATCAAAAAGGGGTGATAATTGATTAAGTTATGGAGATGGGTTGTTAATGAAAATGGATAGTTGGTAAATGGGTAGGTTTGGCTTAGGATGGGAGGAAATAAAGTTGGAATTTTAGGTTTTAAGTATGAATAGAGATAATTCGTGGGAATGGAAAAAGTGAACTTAAACGAGAAATGATATAACACTATAGAAAAGTGTCACCCTGGTTTTTCTAAAATGTTAAGGTTGAAGATGGAAATCGATGATGGATCAAAGACCTGTTACTTAGTAAAGTAGGAACCAATGGTATAATGGAATGGAAGAACAAGTCTAGATGCCACAAGCAACTTGATAAGTCTAGGAAACTTGTACGAAAGATAGAGAGGATAAAATCTCACTCAATGAACAAATGTTCATATATTTTAATCAAATTTCAAAGTTCAATAGTTAACTAGTTACAAATGAAAAGAGCAAGTATTTATAGCCAACTAAAGGAGCTAGCCGAATGGAGACTAATTAACTTAAAAGCTAAGCTAAATTAAGCTAGAAATGACTAGAAAATTCTGGAAAGAAAACCATTGATTTGCCTAGCTAGTTTCGGCTGAATGTGGCCTTCAAATGCTTGCAAAATTCGGCTGAATGTATTTGGCAGTAATAGAACTCCAATGGTCGATTTCTAGAAGGTGGTATGTTCAAGAATGAAAACCAAAATTCATCCAAGCATGCCTCTTAATGGCTATTCACGAATGGAGAAGCAAACCCATCAATGCCTTTAATGTTGCTGCCTTTTGTCATTCACAAAGCAATATTCCTTCTTGGCTGTTGGTGTGCACGAAAAATCAGCCGGAAAAGGATGTTGATTCAGCTCCATCCAAGGTCCATTGATCTTCACGAAGAGGTCACATGGGGAAAGAAACCAGCAGCTCATTCAATTTGTTTTCCAGCAGCTCATTAAATCCTTTGTTGTTCACGAAATAGTATTCATTGCATTGTCCATTGCTTTACTAAAAAAGGCACACATGAATTCCTTCCATGCATGATGAACAACACATAAAGTCGTGGCTCATTTAATGGATGCCCCATGCCCAACATCTCATTAATTCGGTCGGCTAGCAACTCAATTAATGTTGTTCCATGTACCAGCAGTTCAATTAATGTTGTTCCATGCACCAGCAGCTCAATTAATTTGTTGTCGATGCCTTGTTCTTGAATTAATTTGGCTTGCCGCCCATGCCTTGTACATAAATTAATTTGGCCATATCAAGAGGCACATTAAACTCGGCATGCTTGCTTCTTTAATGCCGAAAATAGCTGCACATTTAACCCACAATTAATTAGCTTGGAACATATTAAATTGGCAGCAAATTAAATTAAAAATCCTGCACATTTAATTCTTGAATTAAAACTAATTAAAACCATGTAATAAAATGTGACAAATTAAATTAGACCAAATTAAATTAGACTTAGGAAAATTATATCCGACACTAAATAAAATATTTAGACACATTTAATTTGATGTAGGAAAATTAATAAATAAAATATTCAATTTATTTAAAGCATTAAATTTAAATAATCAGCTCAATGAGCCGGAGTGAGCTTAAATGAGCTGAAAATAGGCTCATTTTGGACGTGCACCAAAGTGCACAATGGCTCCACGGCTTTGACCCGAGCTCTTAATTTGTAAAATATTGGTGCCCCGGGCGTGCTCGTATCACAGTTAGGGAAATCATTTTTGTAATAGCCCAAATTTCAGCGATGTCGAAAATAGTGATTCGAGACCACCAAACCTGACAAATAAATTTGTAGATTATATTATTTAATATTTACGAGCCAAATGTAGCTTTTAAAAGATTTTTGAAATAGTAAATTGTGTTTTATAAAGATTTATTTGGTCAAGAAATTGAGAAAAAGAGGTATCGAGATCTCGGTGTTATAAATCGAGCCATAAATATTTTTATGAATATTTACGGAGTGTCAATAAGGTAGTACTAAAATTTCGTTAGTAAATTTTGACGTTCGGGAGGTTAATTAAATAAAAAGGACTAAATTGAAAAATGTGTAAAAGTTGCTAGAAGGATTAAATAGCTCAATTCACTACAGCAAAACAGACTTTTTAGCTTTAGCGGCGTTTTTAAGCGCCACTAATAGAGCTTGCGGCGCTTTGAAAAACGCCACAAAAAACGCCGCTAAATGAGGCGCCGCAAAATTTAGCGGCGTTTTTGTGAGAAAAATGCCGCTACAAACCATGACTTTTAGTGGCGTTTTAAAAACAAACGCCACTAAAAACATGACTTTTAGCGGCGCTTTTTTCTAAAACGCCGCTAAAAACATGACTTTTAGCGGCGCTCTTCACATAAACGCCGCTAAAGGTGGCGACTTTTAGCGGTGCTTTTTTCTAAAACGCCGCGGCGCTCTTCACACAAACGCCGCTAAAGGTGGCGACTTTTAGCAGCGCTTTTTTCTAAAACGCCGCTAAAACATGACTTTTAGCGCGTTTCAAAACGCCGCTAAAAACAATGACTTTTACTTGGTGCTTATTTCACAAACGCCGCTACAGGTTTGACTTTTAGGGCCGTTTTTGCCCACAAACGCCGCTAACTTGTACTGATTTAAAATATTCAATTTATCCAATATCATACACCTCCGCACTAAAACCAACCAATGACAACAAATATAATATATAATTTCAACCCAAATAACAAATGTAGCATAAAATTGCACCAATTACATTAATTCTAAATGATATTTTAAAATAAATAAATGATATATGATATCGTATAAAATATCCTTACAAAATGTTAAATGTAACAATGTTAAAATCATATTACAATAAGAACATAAATGTCTAAGATGGCGGCGTCTGATCATTTGCAACATCTTCATCATAACTCAAGTCGTAGCTAAAGTTCTTCATACTTTCTGCTCGCTCTCGCCTCCTTGATCTCGCTTCGCTTTAAGTAGAGAAATTTGCTCTACCTCCTTCGCTGCTGCCTCGGCCTCCCTCGCTGCTACCTCGGCTCTAAGTTGAGAAATTTGCTCAACCGTGCTAGCTTGCATTTGAGCTATCTGGTCTTTTAGCCTCTGAACTTCAGCACGAGATTGACTCCCGGAAGGCATATATTGTTGGGAGTCAGATCCAAAATATTGGGTAAGAGTAACACGGATCCTTGAAGTCGAAACCGCACCTTTCAACACCCAAAACATTAGTGATAATTTTGTTATAAATATACTCAAGATTAACAGAACTATCGATCGAAGCGATCGTACCTTTCGGGACCCAAAACATCGGTAATAATTACATTATCGACATCCTCAAGATGAATGAACTATCACTCGAAGTAGCCGCTTCATAAAGTGTCTTCTCCTTTAGTTTCTCCTAATAAATTAATCAAAAGGTAGAAACGAAATATACAATAAGAAGGAATGCATCATAACTTAACATTATTAATTTAAAACTACTAACGAAGAATTAAACTATTATAAGTAAACATTATAAATCCATTTTAATAAATCAAATTTTATTAAGTAAATATACCATAATCTCTCCACTTGGTGTCATCGGAGACCCATCCTTCTTCCTATCGTAATGTCAAAAAGTCAACGCGTTCAACTTTTTGACCGGTGGAGAGTTCCTATAGTGTTGTATTACAAATATAATTTAATAGTATAAAGTCATTAATATTTGATGTAATTAATAAATTATAATACCTCGGCCTCATTACGAAGCAAAACTTCTCGATCCTGCGGTAATGCGTGAATTTTGTTTCGCTTTCACGCTTGTTCCGACACGCTCACGGTCCTACATAACGATATTATTGTTACGTATATAGTAAATACTATACACCGAAAAATTTATAAGAGTTTAGAAGTAGGTAATACCTCTCCTTTCTTTGAGTTCTAGAATCTAACCGTATCTTCCCATTGATACCTCAACATTTCTAGTGGGACATTTCGCAGTTTATCCTCGAGGCTTATTTCTTTCTTAAAATATTCTTTTTCAATATGCTTTTGTTGTCTCTCTATTTTTTCCCAATGTCTTTTTATATAGTCATCGGTGACCTCCAAATTAAACCTCTCCTAAAAAACATAAATTTAAAAGTAAATATAAATGAAACTTCAACCAAAGTATTATAAATTACATTCATGTTTTGTTACCTTAATGTTCTCGAGCATGATTTTTGTTTGCGTCGGGCATGTGATGCCATGACTCGTAATTGATGGGCAACATATTTGCATTTCGTGCAATAATGCCCAAATAGCCTGCTAGAACTCGAGCTTCAGGCCAATAGGTGGCCATGACTATTTCTCCTTACTTTCACACGATCGCGAAATTTAATTCAGATAAACCTTTAAGCGTGAACGTCGCGACCTTTGCGTCCCACCATTCTCGGTGACCAATGATAAATTATTGTTATATTAAAATTGAAAAATAAATCAATAAAAAAGTCAACATCCATGTAAAATAATTTAATTTTACTTTGTAATTCAGAGGCTCATCATCTATGTCGGGCACATTAGAGGATCCAACTCATCGTCATTGTTCACTATTGCCCTCTCCGAATTTATAGTATCATGTACAATATTTAAATCTAGCATTCTTCTTCTACTCATTTTCCCGCAATACACATAAAATAGTTGAAATATTAGTAACAAATAACAACAATAATGGTACATATAAAATATTTAAATTACATAAAATGACCATGATTAAAATTATAATATTACATATAAATAAAAATAGTAAAATCTTACTACATCATAATTCAGTAAATATCTTCGTCCACATCCCGACGAACCCATTGAAATTGTGCACTAGTACTAGGATATTTTCATTTAAGTTTTGTTTCGGAAAAGCGAGTTTCGATATTTCGACGATGTCATCTTTACTTCCACCGCCCATGTCGAACAAGTCTTTAGGAGTATTTGAAGTGCAATATACCAACCCTCATCAGTTGGATCTTCCGATTAAAAACTTGTTTCACTTGAGAAGAAAACACATACGGCTCGTCTATCGCTTGTTCTCCGTGTGAATCAATCGAGAGAAATTCACCATTGTAAAACCATATTGATCTTTTTAATTAGTGAGCCGTATTCACATCAGCCCATTCACCTCAAACAAGACAACTTTCCATTTGCCGTAATAATCCAACTCAATGATATCGATAATAAGTCCGTAATACTCAGATTCCCTCGGCGTGATTATCATCCCTAGCACTAGAATAACTCGAATCAAGAATTAACAACAATTCCACAATTTTGGGTTCTCCTCAACCTCTCGCGATACCTTGTATGAAATCAGATCCGTTGATGAGGAATGCACTATATCTTTTCACTATTCGGTTTGGACCTTGTGAAAGCCATTTAACTTCATCATTTCCTTCATTTCGACTCCAAACCTACTGAATCAAAAGTAAATCGAGTAATTATAAATGTTGTGCGAAAACATTATTACTTGTCAATGAAAACTTCAATTGCATACCGTTTGGCTTAACCATTCATAAATGATTCTATGAACATCTTATTAATTTCTTGTCGATGTAACCTTCGGGACCGTGAATGAGCTCTCAATACTTGTTTGTACTCACTATGTTAAAAAATGGTTACTTTGTTAAAAGACAAAGAAATTATAAGTGATGAGTATTTATCAAATTCTAGAACTTACTTCGTAATGGTTCCATTGAATCGTGATGAAAAGAACGTGTCGATGTGCTTGGACCCATGATCGTCGTCTAATTACGCAATTTCGACTTTCTTGATCGGTTCTCTCGAAACTTTGAAATAAATAAGTTCCGCCAAGTTATGATCGTGAGCCCAAACATTTCTACTTGGTCATTCATTCTTGTTTCAACATCTTCCAAATACCTTGAACAGAAAGTCATACATTCTTCTGCCAAGTAGCCTTCGGCAATTGATCCTTCCGGATAACGTTTATTGCGGCAATAAGACTTCAATTTGGAGAGGAACCTAAACACGGAATAGAACATTATCAAAAGTTGGAACTAAAGGCATTTAGGTGAATGAAGGAATAATTTACAAATAAATTAAGACCTTTCAATGGGATACATCCATCGATAGAACACGGGTCCACCAAGTATCGCTTCACGCGAGAGATGAATTAACAAGTGCACCATAATTGTGAAGAAGGAAGGTGGGAAGATCTTCTCCAGATTGCATAAAGTCAGTGCGGCTCGATCTTGTAGTGTCCCAAGTTCTTGAACGTCCAAAACTTTGCCACAAATGCCTTTCATTATGTTGGACAGTTCAATTACACAAGACATCACCTTTTTTGACATACAACACCGCATAGCAACTAGAAGTAAGTCTTGCATCAAGATGTGATAGTCATGAGATTTTAAGCCATATAGTCTTCGTTTTTTAAGACTAACACATCGAGATATATTTGATGCATATGCATCCGGGACCTTTATATCCTTCAACACCGTACAAAACACTTCTTTTTCCGTCTTTGACATTGAATAAATAGCAGGCGGTAACCGATATTTCATATTCGAAAGTGCTTGAGGATGAAGCTCACGCCGAATTCCTATGTGAACTAAATCAAGTCGACTTTGAAGATTGTCTTTTGATTTTCCATCGACATTCAAAATAGTCCCAATGATGTTCTCGCAGACATTTTTCTCAATGTGCATGACATCAAGATTATGGCGTAATATCTGATGCTCCCAATAAGGCAACTCAAAAAAAAATACTTATTTTTTTCCACAACTCCGCCTCATTAGGATCATCCTCTTCGTCAGATTCATCATCAGATTCATCCCTTTCTATCCAGTTTCTTTTCGGCTTGGCCGGTTGATTCATCTTCCCATAAATAAAATTTATATCTTTCAACATGAATAATATTTTGGATCCACTGGTCTGCGATGGAGCTTCTTTGAACTCTTCAGTACCGTCAAACTGAGCACTCTTGTAACATACCCCAAACCCGGCCCATTCACTACGACCGAATCCGGTTATGTCACTACGGAAAGACGGTTGAAAATCTTTTGACTTTAGCATTAAACATAAAAATTTGTCAACTTTTGAAAATAGTGTTTATTTAAAAATATAAGTAAACTTGACATTATAAGATGTCCAAATTAAAAACTTTATTAACTTATATTTATTGAATAAATAAGTTGCTAAATTAAAACCATTTTCACACAGTAATTCAAATTAATCAAACCATAATTAAAATGATAATAAAATGATTCCAAAATAAATAAAAGGCCTTTATTACAACCAATATTTAAACCAAAAACTTAATATAAATGAGCCTTAGAATATTTAAACTCTTCCTTCTACATGGGCCACCATGTGTCCTCTCCGATCCCGGTCCAATCTCAAGAGTCACCTGAAATGTTAAGAAAATAATTGGGTGAGTCCACAGACTCAGTGCATAATCATAACACATACTTCCACGCGTATGGGCTTGGCCCATAACCATACAATCCACGAACCATTCATGCTATCATGCATCACAGCCCAACCTAGGTCCATCCAATACACCAACCTTAGTAGACTCCCTGCGCAAGGCCGTGGCTAACCCACCGATCACAACCGAGTGATCCCACATATCTTACCTCGGTAGACCTGCTGCACGAGGCCGTGGCTGAGCCACCAATCACATAAGTGATCCCAACATTATTCCGTTTACGGTGATGCACACAGCCATCAACCGTCGAGATGGGCACCAAGCCAACATCTCCCTTGATGATGCACACAGCAACTCATCAAGCACTAATGTAGCCCGAAGCTAACACTAGACCACGTACACCAATGTGTACTCCCTTCCTTCCTCGACCAAACCCAAATCCCATGCATATATGAAAATGCCTCTTATCAAATCATCAGATAAAATGAGTATACATCTTATATCATTACCACATCATATATATATAAATACATTATAATAACTTAATATCACAAACTTACTCACTTGTTATCCGATTACCCAAAACATGGTATTCACCACTTTAGCCATTATGATCGACTACCACACATCATACATATGTATAAACGTTAGCAAGCAATTAACCGAAGAAATAGTGCGATGATTACGCACCTTATTGATACAAACGATCAAATCCCGAAACGTCACTAGATTAAGAACTCTGTCAAAATTCCTTAAACAACCCATAACAGAATCGATCACCACTTAAAATACATAACATGGCCTTAGGCCGAAAGTCATAACCTACATACCATGCTCACCTTAAATCCCGAAAGACCTTTCAGATATCCCCCCCTTAACGCTGGCTTCCAAAAATGGCTACAAATCCACGACCTTGAATAGGCTCAGTCATACACAAAATACAGGGGTTAAGCCTCATGGTTTGGTGGCCAAAACAAGAATAAAAAGATTAAACCAAAGAGAGTCCTTACCACACTACTGAAATCGGCACACGGAGATTCGACGAGAAGAAAAGCATTCGACTTTGAATGATGAACAATTGATGTTAGGAAGGAAAATAAGGGTTTCATTAAATACCAACGTGTGGCTTATGGTATTACGACAACAAGAAGAGGAGAGGGATTTTAGTTTAGGAACAATTGAGATGAGAAGAAAATGGTAAGAAAAAGTGGCTTTGAACTTTCGGCCAAGGTGAACAAATGAAGAGGAGGGACGGTTTTGGTGTTTTGGTAGAATATGAGAAGAAAAGTGAAGGCTTAAGAAGAAACTAAAATTTTCGCAAAGGGAGAGCACACCCCCCTTTTATAACATTCGGCCACTCCCCCCACATGAAGAAACCCAAATTCGGCCACCTCCCAAAATCACTCATGGCCACTAATTCAATCAATTTGAATTAGCCAAATCCCTTATTTTACTCTTCCCAATTCATTCAAATAATTAAAATAACCTTATTAATCACTTATCCTACATTCAAAATAAAAAAAAATAAAACCCACTTTTATCCATTATTATCTTATCAAGAGAAAAAAACAAAATAAACTAATATAAATCCACCCTCCAAATAGAATTCCAAAACGAAATATCATGCTTATCCTATTGAAGTCCACATCTTTTAACTCTCCCCGTTGTTGACGTCATAAGCAAAAATTAAAAGGCTCAAAATATTGCTTCTCTGCGTCTTGAACCCTTGACTGCACCAAGCCCTTTGAGCTTTAACTCCCAAGCCACTCTGCCAAAGCATTTTTTATGGTATAAGTCCCCCATATTCTTTTAAGCCCTCTTTCCTTTTAAGCGCCAAGAACAAAAATAAAACCAGTGTGCTTTCCATGTTATTGAACTTGAGTCCCTTGCCAAGACCCACAAGTGGCGCCCAAGCCACTCCACCAACCCGTCTTTCTTGTCATAAAACCCCACCATTTATTTATAAAGTCTCCCTACCTAAGCCCATCACCGCATATGAAAATATAAAACACAAAATGCTACTCCAAACCACTCGAACTGCGCCTCCTCACCTCCAACTCCTAATTGGCGCATGGAAACCACTTTGCCAATCGGACTTTTATGTCCATTAACCTTATGATTTCTTTTTAAAGCATACCTAGCCAGTTCCCTTAATTGACTTAAAATGAAACCAAAATGTCGCTTTGCGATTCGAGCGTGAGACCCCTAAGCACCATGAGGCGTCACCTTCCCATGCTCTAAGTGGCGCCTCCTTGCCACTTTACCAAGGCACTTCTTGCGTCTTAAACCTACCTAAATTACTTATAACCCCTAACTCCCTCAGCTCTCCTTCCAACACTTAAAACCAAAAATTTCCTAAGGCATTTCTTACCTTCTAGGGTTCTCCAAACCCTCAAAACTCCTACAACTCCACCCTAAGCCTTCCAACACTTGAATTAGGCATCAATCGCACAACCCTAGAACCGGTGTTACAATTCTACCCTCCTTAAAAATAATTTCGTCCTCAAAATTACTCGGCTAGATTAAACAGAACTATCTGCGCAGATTCGATCTCAAATGGGCCAACATACTTCCTAGGCACAGTACTAAGTTCACACCCAAGGTTTTAGATACCTTACTAGCAATAAAACAACTTTCTTTAAAGCGAACAAACAATAAAGGATATTTCAGGCATTAGAAACTTACCCGCTGACACTTCTGGCACATCATTATCCTCTCTCCGACGGACTGCATAAACCAGACCTGGCTGTCTTGCCTTAGTGCCACCACTTTCGCGGCCTAATGCTCCACGACCTCGGCCGGGACCATTCCCTCCATGGTTCAGACCACGACCCCTTTCCGCTTGCTGACCTCCTCTGCCTAGTTACACATAACCTTGGCCTAATGTCCGAGCCCTATTCGGATCCTGAGGACAGTCCTTAATCAGGTGAGACTTAGACTTACACCTGAAGCATTCTCGATCCCGATTCTAGCACTCGCCAACATGATACCTTCCACACCGAGCACACGTACGATCTGGATTTAGCTTAGAAACACGAGCGAAAGTCTCTACCTCGGTCTTTTCTGAAAGCTCTCAAACGAATCTAGCGGTCCAGAACTCCTCTTATCCCGATTCCTATCCTTATCTCTGTTCTACCTTACAGAGTCCTTAATTCCCTCAGCTACCTTAGCTTTTTCGACTAACACCACGAACTCCCATTCCTGGTGAGGAGCTATCAACAGTCTCAGGTCATCCCCCAATCCGTCCTCAAATCGGACACAGCGCTCATGCTCCATAATAACCACTCCTCGAGCATAACGGTTTAACCTTAGGAATTTCGCCTCGTATTCTGCTACGGACTTGTTCCCTTGAGCCAGCCCAAGGAACGCCTTCCTCTGCACATCAATATAATGAGTTCCAACATACTTCTTCTGGTACGCCGCTTTGACATACTCCCAAGTGAGGTCCTCAGCTGTGGCACTATCCCGAATTGTTAGCCACCATTGGTATGCCTCATCGCGAAGCAACGCCACCATTCCTTTCACTTTCTCCTTAGGGCTCAGATCGAGCTCATCCATAATTCACTCGGTTTCTTCCAACCAATATTCAGCCGTACTGGGTGCCACACCAGATACACCACGAAACACCTCAGCTCCGTTGGCTCGAAGTCGCTCAGGTACAGACTTCCTAGATCTCAGATTTCCACCTGCTCCAGCCACTATCTCCAAAACTCACAGCATAGCCTGCGATACCGCATCGTCCCCCGTTTGATCTTGCTGCTCATTACCAAAGGCTGGTGGTGGAGGGGGTACTTTATTTTCAGACCCTTGACCCGATCTAACGGGTTTCGATACTGCCATTCTGCCTCGACCACGTCCACGACGACCACGTCCTCTAGAACTCATTTCTAGCGCCTCGATTTAGTCTGATTTAAGAAATTTTATGCATTAGAAATTTTGTTCTACTATTTATCCACGAGCAAATTTTATGAGATGAAGTTTTCAGAAGTTTGTTCTTTCGATCAATCAGAGTTTCAGTTCGAGTTCACTACTCTAATTCAAAGAATCACATTCACATTCACATTCACACCATCCAACTTACTATTATGGGCATTCTTATCCATTCCCCACCCAAGGGTAATTTCATCATTTTTCTTACCGGGGTATTTCGGTAATAAATCAAAGCGGTTTCGAAAACTTTAATAAGTCAGGATCTTTTTTTAAAAAAAAATTTCCAAAACTGAAGAGTATTTTCAGAAATTTCGCAAATTGAAGGTATAACAGAATTTTAAGAACCGGGGTATTTTGGTAATTTTGTCAGCGTGGGTAATTTCTAAATTTCCTAAGTCGGGATATTATTTTGAAATACAGAAATTTGGATACCTTTGCAAAGTCAGGGGATTTTATTAAAATTGGGGTTAAACCAGAAATTTTGAAAGTCAGGGGCATTTTAGTACTTTTCAACACAGGGGTATTTTCGTAAATTCCCTCAAATCAGAGTATCTTGATATTTTGAAAACTAGAGATTTTAATATTTTGCAAAGTGAAGTCATTTTAACAAAAGTTGAGGGTAGTGCGGAAATTTTATAATACAAGGGCATTTTTGTAATTTTACCGCTAGGGGCATTTTGGAAATTTTGTGAATCAGAGATACTTTAGAAGAATTTCCACAAGAATCTTTTACTATAGTAAAAAGGGTAATTTAAGGATTTTAAAACTAGAAATTTTATAAAACTGCACGGCTAGTCCCTTTCGGGTTTTAATAATTGGTTTGGCCTATGAACAAGTCCTCTTGGTTAAGGTGAACCATAGCTACGCACCAGGTAGGATTCGAGTAAAGAGGAGGTGAGTCGCTAGGACTGCTTAAATACCAAGCTCTTACTGAATACCACTCCTAGACATGCGTACCATGATTGCCACACCTTAACTCGGCGACTTACTTCACAGGTTTGTTTAATAATCCTTAAGTCTTATGCGTATGTTTGAGTAGACTAACCCTAGGGTCCAACAGCCCTAATATTCTAATCTACAAGCCCAAACTAAGCCCATAATAAATCACACAACCAAATCATTTTAAGGGCTAGAAGTACTTACCTGGTGGACTTCGGGCCGGAGGTACAGGTGCCATGCCAGAAATACCTGAAAACTTTTTATAAAAGCCCATTTAAAACTGTTTTCGGGCCCAACCTCAAAGTCCGAGTTTTGAACCGGGCTCTGATACCAATTTGTAACATACCCCAAACCCGGCCCATTCACTACGACCGAATTCGGTTATGTCACTACGGAAAGACGGTTGAAAATCTTTTGACTTTAGCATTAAACATAAAAATTTGTCAACTTTTGAAAATAGTGTTTATTTAAAAATATAAGTAAACTTGACATTATAAGATGTCCAAATTAAAACTTTATTAACTTATATTTATGGAATAAATAAGTTGCTAAATTAAAACCATTTTCACACGATAATTCAAATTAATCAAACCATAATTAAAATGATAATAAAATGATTCCAAAATAAATAAAAGGCCTTTATTACAACCAATATTTAAACCAAAAACTTAATATAAATGAGCCTTAGAATATTTAAACTCTTCCTTACGCATGGGCCACCATGTTTCCTCTCCGATCCCGGTCCAATCTCAAGAATCACCTGAAATGTTAAGAAAATAAATGGGTGAGTCCACAGACTCAGTGCATAATCATAACACATACTTCCACGTGTATGGGCTTGGCCCATAACCATACAATCCACGAACCATTCATGCTATCATGCATCACAGCCCAACCTAGGTCCATCCAATACACCAACCTTAGCAGACTCCCTGCTCAAGGCCGTGGCTAACCCACCGATCACAACCGAGTGATCCCACATATCTTACCTCGGCAGACCTGCTGCACGAGGCCGTGGCTGAGCCACCAATCACATAAGTGATCCCAACATTATTCCGTCTACGGTGATGCACACAGCCATCAACCGCCGAGATGGGCACCAAGCCAACATCTCCCTTGATGATGCACACAGCAACTCATCAAGCGCTAATGTAGCCCGAAGCTAACACTAGACCACGTACACCAATGTGTACTCCCTTCCTTCCTCGACCAAACCCAAATCCCATGCATATATGAAAATGCCTCTTATCAAATCATCAGATAAAATGAGTATACATCTTATATCATTACCACATCATATATATATAAATACATTATAATAACTTAATATCACAAACTTACTCACCTGTTATCCGATTACCCAAAACATGGTATTCACCACTTTAGCCATTATGATCGACTACCACACATCATACATATGTATAAACGTTAGCAAGCAATTAACCGAAGAAATAGTGCGATGATTACGCACCTTATTGATATAAACGATCAAATCCCGAAACGTCACTAGATTAAGAACTCTGTCGAAATTCCTTAAACAACCCATAACAGAATCGATCACCACTTAAAATACATAACATGGCCTTAGGCCGAAAGTCATAACCTATATACCATGCTCACCTTAAATCCCGAAAGACCTTTCAGATATCCCCCCTTAACGCTGGCTTCCAAAAATGGCTACAAATCCACGACCTTGAATAGGCTCAGTCATACATAAAATACAGGGTTAAGCCTCATGGTTTCGGCTGGCCAAAATAAGAATAAAAGATTAAACCAAAGAGAGTCCTTACCATACTCTGAAATCGCACACGGAGATTGATCGAGAGAAAAACTATTGGCTTTGAATGATGAACAATTGATGTTAGGAAGGAAAATAAGGGTTTGATTAAATACCAACGTGTGGCTTATGGTATTACGGCAACAAGAAGAGGAGAGGGATTTTGGTTTAGGAACAATTGAGATGAGAAGAAAATGGTAGGAAAAAGTGGCTTTGAACTTTCGGCCAAGGTGAACAAATGAAGAGGAGGGACGGTTTTGGTGTTTTGGTAGAATATGAGAAGAAAAGTGAAGGCTTAAGAAGAAACTAAAATTTCCGCAAAGGGAGAGCACACCCCCCTTTTATAACATTCGGTCACTCCCCCCTCATGAAGAAACCAAAATTCGGCCACCTCCCAAAATCACTCATGGCCACTAATTCAATCAATTTGAATTAGCCAAATCCCTTATTTTACTCTTCCCAATTCATTCAAATAATTAAAATAACCTTATTAATCACTTATCCTACATTCAAAATAAAATAAAATAAAAACCCACCTTTTATCCATTATTATCTTATCAAGAGAAAAAAAAACAAAATAAACTAATATAAATCCACCCTCCAGCCGAATTCCAAAACGAAATATCATGCTTATCCTATTGAAGTCCACATGCTGCCCAACTCTCCCCCCTGCTGTTGACGTCACAAGCAAAAATTAAAAGGCTCAAAATATTGCTTCTCCTGCGTCTTGAACCCTTGACCTGCACCAAGCCCCTTTGAGCTTTAACTCCCCAAGCCACTCTGCCAAAGCATTTTTTTGTGATATAAGTCCGCCCCATATTCTTTTAAGCCCTCCTTCCTTTTAAACGCCAAGAACAAAAATAAAACCCAGGTGCTTTCCATGTTATTCGAACTTGAGTCCCTTGCCAAGACCCACAAGTGGCGCCCCAAGCCACTCCACCAACCCGTCTTTCTTGTCATAAAACCCCACCATTTATTTATAAAGTCTCCCTACCTAAGCCCATCACCGCATATGAAAAATATAAAACACAAAATGCTGCTCCAGCCACTCGAACCTGCGCCCCTCCTCACCTCCAACTCCTAATTGGCGCATGGAAACCACTTTGCCAACTGGACTTTCATATCCATTAACCTTGCGATTTCTTTTTAAAGCATACCTAGCCCAGTTCCCTTAATTGACGCAAAATGAAACCAAAATGCTACCTTTGCAGTTCGAACGTGAGACCCCTAAGCACCCTGAGGCGTCACCTTCCCCATGCTCTAAGTGGTGCCTCCTTGCCACTTTACCAAGGCACTTCTTGCGTCTTAAACCTACCTAAATTACTTATAACCCCTAACTCCCTCAGCTCTCCCTTCAAACACTTAAAAACCAAAAATTTCCTAAGGCATTTCTTACCTTCTAGGGTTCTCCAAACCCCTCAAAACTCCTACAACTCCACCCTAAGCCTTCCAACACTTGAGTTAGGCATCAACTGCACAGCCCCTAGAACCAGGGTGTTACAACTCTGATATCTAAATCTATGATTTTTTGGTAACCACCGACGATGCCCCATATAAGAGAACTTCTTCCCATTATATAACCATTTCAAACATGTCTGCACAGCACAACAAGGACAAGCATAACGTCCCCTAGTACTCCAACCAGATAAATTAGCATAAGCCGGGAAGTCATTAATAGTCCACATCAAAGTCGCACGTAAGTTAAAGTTCTCTTTCTCATTGCATCGTATGTCTCAACACCAACCCATAGTTGTTTTAACTCTTCAATAAGTGGCTGCAAATATATGTCAATATCATTCCGGGCCCTTTCTCTCCGGTATAATCATAGATAAGATAAAAGATGGTATTTCATGCAAACCCATGGAGGTAAATTGTAAGGAACAAGCACCACCGGCCAAGTACTATCTGTTGTGCTCATGAGTTTGTAAGGGTTAAATCCATCGATGCTAGCCCAAGCCTAACACTCGAGGATCACGTGCAAAGCTTGGAAATTTTGAGTCAAATGATTTCCAAGCTAAAGAATCTGGGTGCCTTAACAATCCATCATCGGTTCGTCCATCATGGTGCCACGTCATTGACTCGATTGTCTTCGACGACATGAAAACCTTTGAAGCCTTGGTATTAGCGGAAATACCGTAAAATCTTAACCATTTGCTTCCTTGAATGTGTATCCTGCTCGTCATCGTTACCATCCTCTGCATTTCTTTTAATCCAACGAGATTCACCGAGACATGACAACCTTTGTTGGTTTATCCGGTCGCCCAATACAACATGCAATCATTTCGACAACTATGAATTTTGTTGTAGCCAAGACCCAAATCCTTTATCGGTTTCTTCATGTCTTTGGACGATTTAGGGATTTTCATAGCAGGAACATTTCTTGCGAAACTCTAACACATTATCAACGAGTTTCGGTCCATCCTCCCAAACATTTCAAGTGAAAAAACGAATCTGAAAGACGGTTTGGAAAATTTTGATCCTCATACGAGTTCTTCATTCATTTCACCAAATAACGTGTAGAACCTTGCCGCTTCTTCATTTGGTTGTTCATCATGTACAGTTCTTCCCCTTTGGTGAAATATTTCCACCAAAACTATAATCATCGGTTGCACCCATGTCGGTGGAAATGACGAAACCATCATCATGCATATTAAAAGCATCCCGCAACATGCCTTCCATGTTATAATCTCTAACATTCGATTGTAAGCACTATGAGGATAACCTAGATTCATCGATGATGATGCTCCACTAGATGTACACTCTCCATGAAAAATCCATTTTTGTACCCCGAACAAAGCCATCAACAACTAGATGTTCATAGACAACTTCACGGTAATGCCAATTGGTATTGCAACACTTCTCACTGCAGGCAAAGAATCATATTCTCTTGGCTTGCATTTTGAAATGAGAAATTCAGAAAAGTTTCTACTCCATTTTGATAACCGTTGCTTACCGTTGACAAATTCATCCAAGTCCTATCCATTTCAGTAGTTGTTGAAGTCTAATGTTGACAATAAATTACGGCTAAATTGTTAATTTATAATTTACGTAAGTAATGATAATTTCATATATATAATGAGTACTATGTAAGTATTATGTAAGTTATGTATTATGTAGGTTATATATTATGTAAGTTATGTATTCTTTAAGATTCAACATACGTGGCATTGTTACACCTAGGGAGGATCCGTTATATCTATGATGAGATATAAGGCAACCCGTCAGTTTCCACCTATATACTTTGAATCTCTTTTTTTCTATACAAGTATTATGTAAGTTATGTATTATGTAAGTTATATATTATGTAAGTTATGTATTCTTTAAGATTCAACATACGTGGCATTGTTACACCTAGGGAGGATCCGTTATATCTAACAGTGAGATATAAGGCAACCCGTCAGGTTTCCAGCCTATATACTTTGAATCTCTTTTTTTCTATACAAGTATTATGTAAGTTATGTATTATGTAAGTTAAATAATGTGATAAAAGCTATGTAAGTTATGTAAGTTATGTACATGTAAGTTATGTAATTTTATGTTAGTTATGTATTATGAATTATGTAAGTTAAATTAAAATTTCAAATCGAGAATAAGTTAAAATTTGGAAAATGTTATTATATTATTTTTATAATTGAAATTTCTTTGTGATGTTATTAAGTTTACAAAGTTTTTTAACTTACTTCTTTTAAAAAAATATTTTCTATATTAAAACATATTTCAATAATGATCTATATTATTATATTGATAACAATATTAAATTTAAAAGTTTTAAATTACTTCTTATAAAAATAATTTACTTTTGTAATTAAAACATATTTAAGTAATGATCAATATTATTATTATCTCGATAACAAAATATTATTACCATTTTGGAAAACATTGAAAATATTAAATATTAAAAGCAAACATTTGTAATATAAAAATTAGTAATTAGTAATTAGTAATAAGCCAAAAGCCATATAAATGTAAGTATTCTTAAAAAAATATTGTTTACTTTTAAGGGAAGATAAAGTAATAAAAATTCTTTAATATAATATATAATATATGTAATGATGAGTTTGTATTAAAATATGTTAATATCTTCTTAACTTGCAAATATTTATTAAAATATGACATTTATGTTAAAAATTATAACATACTTTAACAATTTACTTTTATATTTTGTTTATGTTATTTTTTATATCGTACTGTACCTAAATTTTAAAAAATAATACGGAAGCTTGTAAAAAATAAAGCGGCATGAGTAGATAGCAAATTGGAGGTTGTTCAAACATTATTAATAATAAAAAACAATAATAAGCAGTAGTTTAAGCGAGAAATTCTTTAAGATTCATCATACGTGGCATTGTTACACCTAGGAGGATCCGATATAAGGCAACCCGTTAGGTTTCAGCCTATATACTTTGAATATTTTTCTCTTTTTGGGGACAATAGAACAATAGAATAAACAAACCAAGCAAGATAATAATCCGCAATTTGGATGACAATTTAGCAAGTTAAATATCTGACCTATATACTTTAAGTCCAAGCGAAAGCTTGTCTAATAAACGCATATACATACTTGAAGTCCAAAGAAAGCTTGTCGAGAAGAAACCTTGTCTACTAACTTTATTGAAACAAAGGAGGAAGATAGACAATTATGATCAAATCGAAAGTACTAAATATCGATTCAAAGTGAAACATGATAGTAAGCAATGGAATTTTCGCATATACCTTGATAAATTAAGCCTTTTTCGTGAAGTCTAATAAACGCCTGTATAACAGCTCCTGCAATGATGTATACAAGGTTCAGAACACAAACTTACTTCATAATACAAACACCTAAAACAGCCATCAATTTAACCATATTCTCACCCTAATTTTTTTTACTGTCCACTTTCTCAATTTTTTTAATTTAATTTTCAAAAATTACTAACAATATTATTAAATTAATGCGATTTTATGTTAAAATGTTACATATACAAACAATTATATTAATTCAATATGTATATATATATATATATATATATATATAAAAGAAAAAGAAATGTATGTATTCACTGGTAAAATTGAATTAAAATCAAAATTTAAATCAATGTTTATATGTTAATTTAATATTTATTTTATTTAAACTTATATTTTCTAATAACAATGATGTAGATTGAATACTCTTGATTGTGTAACATCCCAAAATTAGATAATAGGATAATGAAGATATTGTTTGGTTTTATTTGGATTAATTGAGGATTAAATTATGATAATTTAGTAGAGGAAAATAGCTTGTTGATTAATTCAAATTAATTTTGAATTAATACAAATGTGTGGCCTAGAATAATTTGAGGTGTTGGCGAATTTTAAACTCCTTGAAGAGGAGTAATCGACATGGAGACTAGGTGATGGGAAGGGAGGCCAATTCTTTAGTACTCTTTTTACAAAATTTGCTAGGCACTCCCCACATTCCACTCTTTTCTTTCTTTTTCTAAACTTTCTCTCCTCTCTCATAGCTTGGCCGAAACCCCTCTCACTCTTCTCTTCTCTTCTCTTTATTTTTCTCCACTCAAACCTATTCCCTATTTTAGTAACCGAAACTTCTTTTCTCCCTACTAATTTTCTTTGGTCGAATATACCTATTGGAAGTGCCGATTTCTTCCTTTGTCCTCTTTTCTTTGTCCTATTTGATAGCGAATTTCCTCTCCATATTCCAAGTTTTGGCGAATAACAAACCAGAACAATCCCTCTAGACTTTCCTTCAATCGGTTCATAAGGTGGTAAGTAGAGTTGGTAGAATGCCTATGCTCCCTTTTTCCTATCTTTGTCAATTTTACAAGGTACTAAGTATCTTTTGGAAACCGAATCTATCTAGGTGTTCCGGATTTTGGAGATCGACAAAACAAGCTATCATTCGTGACCAACCAAGTGGTAAGTGTTGGTAAGAATCGGTTTCCATGGGTTTAGTTTGCAAATATTTAAAAGCAGAAGGCAAATGGCTTGTTTACTAACCGATGGTAATTGATGAAGCGATTCGAGAATCGGGTATTGTGATTAAGTATCCAAAAGCGTAAAAGGTAAGGTTCGGGTTCACAAGGAATCCCTCTCAAATTAATTGGTTTGGCCGAATGGCCCATATCACTAACTCTATTATGTAGAATATAGGAACAAAGAGATCTAAGGTGGTCGACTCCTTCATTCGGGATTTAGATTAATCGTGGTGACAGTGTGTACATACACACATATAATTTGTTAATATGTTGTTGTGAATGCTAACTTGATTTCTATGTAGCATTGATAATATACCATATCGGTATAGTTGGCAATCCGGGTAAGTCCACGAAAATGTGTACTTGTTATTTGATGCTTTTGGTAAGCATGATGCATTATTATATGAGATTCAAGTATGTGATTGATGTGGGATTAGTGAGTGGAGGCGAGATTAATCGTGCCGACGGGCACCGGTGTTTTGGTAACACACCGTGACTATATGTCACCGGAGGTTTGGTACCTCCGGAGGTTTAGTACCTCAATAGCGACTTATCCACGTGGTTAACACCACCGTGGGTTGGCCCCACTTGAGATATGGGATAAATGCCGTTGATTTGGTATCACACGATGGGTTGGCCCCATCAAATGATCTGTGTCCACGGACACCAGTGTTTTGGTAACACATTGTGACTATATGTCACCAGTGGTTTGGCACCACCAGTGGTTTGGTACCACAACGGGGTAGACAGTGGCGTTTGGATGGCTAGGTCGGAATTAAATATTCGCATATTTATTGTTATATGTTGTGTATGAAAAATATTTTAAAACGGGAAGGGTTACATCTTTGAGTCTTGGTGACTCACCTTCTCCATTATTTTTTTCAGGTGATGCTTAGATTGCGGACATGGAGCCGGAGGGACTTGAGGAGGCCATGCGGTGGACTTAAAACTTAATGGACTTTAATTGTAGTTATTTTAAATTTGGTTATTGGGTTGTTTTATTTTGGATGTAATAAGGCCTCATTAAACTTTACTTTAGTTATTTTCTTATATGTTGGATATTTTTATTTCTACTATAAATTTGAATCACGCGTTTTTTTTAAAATTAACTCGAAAAATGTTTTATTGTGCCATCGGGCACATCTGAAGTTTGTATAATAATTTGACTTAATTAAATTTACGAATTTAGTCCAAGAAGGTTTTCAACAAGATAACCAAAGCGAGTTGTTTTCAACAAAACTTAAATTGGATTTTTCAAGTGGGTTTCAAAAAGTTTTCCGTAACGACTCATATTCGGTCCTAACGTTTGGGCGGGTTTAAGTATTACAAATTGGTATCGAGCCAGTTCAAAACTTCCCTTGTGGGGCCCAAGGCCCAAAAATGTTTTAGTAGGCCTTATTAATTGTTTTTGGGTTTTAAGCGGCATGGCCCGAGTCTCCGCACCGATCCGCCCTGTAAGTACATCTAAACCTCTGTGTGAATTATATTCTATAGAAGGGTAGGAAGCATGGAACGTAGATAGACTTATAGGAATTTGAACCCTAGGATTAGATTACTCAAACACACAAGCTAAACATAAGACTTAAAGAACTAAACCAATCTATGACTTAGTCACTGAGCTAGGGTGTGGTAACCCCTGTACGCATGTCTAGGATTGGAACCGGAAGAGCCTGGTATTTAAGCAGTCCGAGTGACTCACCACCTCTTCGCAGTATCCTGCAGTGCGTAGCTTGGGTTCACCCTAACTCGGAGGGCTCGATGGTGTGGTAACCTCTGTGCGCATGTCTAGAAAGGTTCGTGGGAGCTTGGTATTTAAGCGGTCCGTGTGACTCACCTCCTCCACACGAAACCGCACAGTGCGTAGCTTGGGTTCACTCGACCAAGAAGGCTCGATCATAGGCTAAAGCATAATGACTAAAACCAAAGGAATTAGCCTTGATTTTCGAAGAAAGAAAGGAAACAACAAAATTTGGTCTTAAAACTTTTCAAATCACTCCTTCAAAAGTAAGAACAACTCTTTTTACAATGTTTTCCTCGAAAAGTCCGATTTGTGGAAAATTACGAAAATGCCCTTAGGGTAAAATTACTAAAATACCCTTGAACATCAACTCAATGATTTTGTCCAAAAATTTTAACTACTTCTCAAATATTCAACTCAGCCTTGGAAATCATCAATAAAACACTTTGGTTTTGGAAAATTACAAAACGCCTCAACGTGTAAAATTACCAAAAGCCTCAGTACAAAATTTTTGCAACATCACCGTTTTAAGAACGAAAAATTCTCAAAAGGACCCTCGAGTTTTACAATTACTAAAACACCCTTGATTTACAAAAATTACAAAATTACCCTGGTGGACAAAATTACCAAAATACCCACAGCAGAAAAAGACGAAAATACCTCAGGTTAGAAATGGGAGTAAATGTCCGACGAGCGAATAGCTAGGGAAAGTATTAAGGAATGGATGCAAGAACTTCTTTGTGTGAACTAAGATAGAGAGCTCAAACCTTGTTTGCACGAAAGAACCTCTAACTAAAAATTCTCTTCATAAAATTCCTTCATGAGTAATGAAGTGGAACAAACGCTAATACATAAAATTTCTCTAACCGGATTAAAAGCGCAGAGATAGAATGAGTTCTAGAGGACGTGGACGCTGTGGACGCAGTAGGGGTAGGATGACGGTGTCTGAACCCGTCAGTCGGGACAAGGTTCAAAACGATGTACCACCGCCACCACCACCTCCGGCTTTTGGAGCAGAGGAGCAGATCGAGCGGGAGGAGGCGGTGTCAAGTGGTGTTGAGTCCTCGAATTGGTGGTGGGGTGGTGGAAATTTAGAGCTCAAATCTGTTCGAGCGGATTCGGTCCAACGGAGCCGAGGTGTTCCGGTGTGTCGGGAGTGGCACCCAGTGTAGCAGTATTGGTGGAATCTACGTAAAGGATAATGGATGATCTTGACCGACCGAGGAGGAAAAGCTGAAAGGCGGTGTCGCTTCAAAGGATGAAGCGTACAGGTGGTGGTGACGGTTCGGGATGGAGCCACAATGATGATCTTACGTGGACTACTTTAAACCGCTTTTGGAAGAAGTATGTGGGCACCTACTACATCGCCTTACGAGGAAGGCTTTTCGGTCTAGTACAAGGAACTAAGTCCGTGGCCGAGTATGAGGCGAGTTTTAAGGCCGGTAGGTATGCAAAGGCATCGTGGCTACTGAACACGAGCGCCGTGTCCGCTTTGAGGACGGACTCAAGAGATGATTTGAGGTTCTTGATTGCCCATGCAGCAAGTCCGTGAGTTTTCATCTCTTGTGGAAAAGGCTAAGGTAGCCGAGGGATCAAGGAGGCGTGAGGCGAAATTATAGTAGAAATAATCAAAAGAGAGGATTTGGGTCACCGGATCCAAGTGGTAATGAGCGAGAAGAAGGCCAGCAGAGTGGGCCAAATCAAGCGACAAGGCACTGTAGCTACTAATCGAGGCTCGGTCAAGGCAATCATGGGAAGTCCCATTGGGGAGGTTGCTCGACCGTGATAGAGGATGTTTTGAGTGTGGGTCTTTTGAACATCGGTCGTAGATTGTCCCCGGCGAGCTCGAAATCGCCCGAAGGCGAAACTGCTCGGGACCGATATATGGGACCGCAGAGGGGTCGTGGTAATGGCAGAGGAAGCAATGGTCCTAACCGAGGTCGAGGAACTCAGGCGGAGGTTCAGCAAAGACCTGAGGCTAAGCGACTGGCTTAGTCTATGCGGCAAGGCGTCGCGAGGAGGGTGACGCACCGGATGTCATAACCGGTACGTTTCTGATTTTTGGTCTCCCTTATTATGCATTAATTGATGTGGGGTCTACACATTCATACGTAGCAAGTAGTGTGGTAGAGACTTTGAACCTAGACTCTGAGACTGCTGCTAGGGAGATGACTGTAGTGAGTCCGTTAGGTCACTCTGTAGTGGTAGACAAACTTTTTAAGGACGTACCTCTAGAACTCCAAGGGTCGATTCGGTCGATCCGATGGAACTACCATTCGGGGAGTTCGATTTGATCCTTGGAATGGATTGGCTGGCTAAGTATCAGGCGAATTTGGATTGCGCGGCTAAGCGCATGGTTCTTAAGACGGCTGAGAATGATGAAGTGGTTATGATAGGTGATAGAAGGAATTACCTATCCAATGTGGTGTCTGCCTTGAAGGCGGAAAAGATGGTCAAGAAGGGTTGTAAGGCGTATTTGGTTCGAATCTGTGCTTTGGAAGCTAAGGAGTCAGTAGTTGGAAGGGTCCGAACGGTTGGGGAATTTGCTGATGTATTCCCAGAAGAACTTCCGGGTCTACCCCCAGACCGGGAAGTCGAATTCGGTATAGACTTGCTACCCGGAACGGCACCTGTGTCTATAGCACCTTACCGAATGGCACCAAAGGAATTGGTGGAGCTGAAGGCTCAGATTCAGGAGCTCCTGGATAAAGGGTTTATTCGACCTAGTATATCTCCGTGGGGAGCGCCTGTATTGTTTGTCAAGAAGAAGGACGGTTCTATGAGGATGTGCATCGACTACCGTCAGTTAAACAAGTTAACGATCAAAAACAAGTACCCATTGCCTCGGATCGATGACTTGTTTGACCGATTGAAGAGGCGTCGGTGTTTTCAAGATAGACCTTAGGTCGGGTTACCATCAACTTAAGGTGAAGGGGGTCGATGTTCACAAGACGGCTTTTCGAACTCGGTATGGGCATTACGAGTTCTGGTGATGCCATTCGGTTGACCAATGCCCCGCGGCGTTCATGGACTTAATGAATAGGTATTTCAAAGCGATTACCTAGATCAATTCGTCGTAGTGTTCATAGACGACATATTGGTCTACTCAAAGACGGAGGAGGAGCACGACAAGCATTTACGGATAGTCCTACAAGTGTTGAGGAAAATAGCTTGTATGCCAAATTCAGAAGTGCGAATTTTGGCTGAGGAGGTGGCTTTCTTAGGTCACGTAGTGTCGGTGGAAGGATTAGAGTGGATCCCGCAAGATTGAAGCGGTATTGAGTGGAAACCGCCTAAGTCGGTGGTAGAGATACGGAGTTTTACGGGGTTAGCGAGGTATTCAGGAGATTTGTGGAAGGGTTCTCTCGATCGCAGCAGATTGACTAAGTTGCTAAGGAAAGGTGTTCCATTTGTATGGTGGAGAAGCGGCAAGAAAGTTTTGATAGGTGAGGAAGATTCGGCGGAAGCTCCGGTTTTAGTACAACCCGAGGCGGGGAAATTATTCAAGATCTATTGTGATGCATCTCACTTTGGTTTGGGGTGTGTGTTGATGCAGATGGAAAGGTAGTAGCCTATGCGTCCGGCATTTGAGACCGCATGAGGTTAACTATCCAACTCACGACACGAGTTAGCCGCGATCGTCTTCATACGAAAGTATGGAGACATTATCTTTATGGGGAGAAGTCGGTAATTTACACGGACCACAAAGTTTGAGGTATCTTCGACACGTATGATCTGAATCGAGGCAGTCAGCCGATGGATTGAGTCATTAAAGGACTACGATCGCTCCATCGAATATCATCCGGGTAAGGCTAACGTGGTGGTCGACGCGTTGAGCCGGAAGGTCGTGGCGGACTTAAGAGCAATGTTTGCTCGCTTGAGCCTATATGACGATGGAAGTTTTTGGCGGGACTTCAAGTTAAGCCAACATAGATCGAGGAGATTAAGAACAAGCAGTTAGTGGATGAAGGCTTAAATCTGAAGAGAATGCAAGTTCGGGATGGTGGTTTAGAAGGGTATAGTTTGTTGGTGATGGTGTGTTATGTTTTCAAGGACGGCCAGATGCCAAAGGACATGGAGTTGAGGCGGAAGATTCTCCATGATGCTCATAGTAGCCCATACGCTATGCATCCTGGAGGTAGCAAGATGTATGGAGACCTACGGAAACAGTTCTGGTGGCCGGGTTGAAGCGTGAGATAACGGAATTCGTAGGGAAGTGTTTGACGTGTCAGCAGGTTAAGGCTGAACACCAGTTACCATCGGGGCTACTTCAACCGGTAAAGATTCCTCAATGGAAATGGGAGAGGATCACTATGGATTTCGTCGCTGGTCTACCCCTACGCCCAAAGAAGAAAGATGCGATTTGGGTAATCGAGACCGTCTGACTAAATCACTCACTTTATCTGGGGTGAGAATGGACTACTCACTCGAAGCTAGCAAAGTTGTATGTGGCGAGATAGTCGATTGCATGGTGTACCGTGTCGCTTATCTCGAGATAGGGACCCAAGGTTCACTTGAGGTTTTGAAAGCGTTACATCAAGCGTTGCCATACGCGGTTGGATTTCAAAGACGACTTTCCATCCTCGAGACAGACGAGCGGCAATGAAAGGGTCATCTGAGATCTTAGAAGATATCTTTGAGGGTTGTGTCTTGGAATTTCGAGGTAGTTGGGAGGAATTCTTACCTCTAGCCGAGTTCGCCTACAACAATAGCTACCAAGCGAGTATTCAGATGGCACCATCGAAGAATCGTATGGGCGGAAATGCTAGAACTCAACGTGTTGGACGGAGTTGAGTGAACGACAAGTGTTGGGCCCAGAATTAGTAGCAGATCAAGACAAAGTCAAAGTGATTCGGTCTCGTCTCAAGGAAGCATCGATAGGCAAAAGTCTTATGCCGATCTCAAACGCAAGGAAATGGAGTATCTTTGTGGGAGATAAGGTCTTCTGAAGGTGTCGCTTGGAAGAAGGTACTAAGATTTGGGCGAAAAGGAAGCTAAGCCCAAGATTCATTGGCCCATATCTGATCTCAAGCGAATAGGACCGGTAGCTTATCGATTAGAGTTACCGCGAAATTAAGTCGATACATGACGCCTTTCACGTATCAATCGAGAGGCAGTATCGGTCGGATCCATCACATGTGGTGCGTGACGGAAATCGAAGTTAATGACTTATCTTTTGAGGAAGAACCGGTTCGAGATCTTGGATAGAGATATAAAGGTTCTACGAGGGAAGTCGATGCCCTTAGTGAAAGTGCTATGGCGGAATCATGGTCTTGAGGAAGCTACGTGGGAACACGAGGATGTGATACGGTGGCAATACCTCATCTGTTTTAGTTATGTAATTTCGGACGAAATTTATTTTAAGGGGTAGAACGTAACATCCCAAAATGGGGTTATTTGGAATTTAATTATTTTTCTTATGTAAGAACCTATGAGATATTATTTATGGAATAATAATGATCAATTTAAGGCTTTGTGTTGGCTCGATTTGGTAGGAAATTTTAGTTTTAACTTTTAAGGTAGGGAGCCTTAGCAAGAGGGTGTTATAAGAATAAATGGGGATAATTTGGACATAAAATAAGCCTAGACAAAGTGGCAAAAGTGAGGCCACTTAGGAACTTGTGTGACGCCACCAAGGAGCAAGGAGAACCTTGGTTCGAGTCACAAGAATCCTTCTTTTGCGTTATGGTGGGGCGGCAACAAGGAGAGAGAGTCCTTTCTCTTTAAACTCTAATTATTATTTAGATAATAGGATAATGAAGATATTGTTTGGTTTTATTTGGATTAATTGAGGATTAAATTATGATAATTTAGTAGAGGAAAATAGCTTGTTGATTAATTCAAATTAATTTTGAATTAATACAAATGTGTGGCCTAGAATAATTTGAGGTGTTGGTAGAATTTTAAACTCCTTGAAGAGGAGTAATCGACATGGAGACTAGGTGATGGGAAGGGAGGTCAATCTTTAGTACTCTTTTTACAAAATTTCGCTAGGCACTCCCCTACATTCCACTCTTTTCTTTCTTTTCTAAACTTTCTCTCTCTCTCATAGCTTGGCAAAACCCTCCCACACTTCTTCTCTTCTCTTTATTTTCTCCACTCAAACCTATTCCCTATTTGAAGAATCAAACTTCTTTTCTCCCTACTAATTTTCTTTGGCGAATATACCTATTGGAAGTGCCGATTTCTTCCTTTGTCCTCTTTTCTTTGTCCTATTTGATAGCCGAATTTCCCTCTCCATATTCCAAGTTTTGGCCGAATAACAAACCAGAACAATCCCCTCTAGACTTTCCTTCAATCGGTTCATAAGGTGGTAAGTAGAGTTGGCCGAATGCCTATGCTCCCTTTTTCCCTATCTTTGTCAATTTTTACAAGGTACTAAGTATCTGTTTTGGAAACCGAATCTATCTAGGTGTTCCGGGATTTTGGAGATCGACAAAACAAGCCATCATTCGTGACCAACCAAGTGGTAAGTGTTGGTAAGAATCGGTTTCCATGGGTTTAGTTTGCAAATATTTAAAAGCCGAAGGCTAATGGCTTGTTTACTAACCGATGGTAATTGATGAAGCAGATTCGGGAATCGGGTATTGTGATTAAGTATCCAAAAGCGTAAAGGTAAGGTTCGGGTTCACAAGGAATCCCTCTCAAATTAATTGGTTTGGCCGAATGGCCCATATCACTAACTCTATTATGGCCGAATATAGGAACAAAGAGATCTAAGGTGGTCGACTCCTTCATTCGGGATTTAGATTAATCGTGGTGACAGGTGTGTACATACACACATATAATTTGTTAATATGCTGTTGTTGTGAATGCTAACTTGATTTCTATGTAGCATTGATAATATACCATATCGGTATAGTTGGCAATCCGGGTAAGTCCCTGAAAATGTGTACTTGTTATTTGATGCTTTTGGTAAGCATGATGCATTATTATATGAGATTCAAGTATGTGATTGATGTGGGATTAGTGAGTGGAGGGGGCAGTATTAATCGTGCCGACGGGCACCAGTGTTTTGGTAACACACCGTGACTATATGTCACCAGAGGTTTGGTACCTCCGGAGGTTTAGTACCTCAATAGCGACTTATCCACGTGGTTAACACCACCGTGGGTTGGCCCACTTGAGATATGGGATCGTCGTGCGCGGTGATTTGGTATCACACGATGGGTTGGCCCCATCAAATGATCTGTGTCCACGGACACCGGTGTTTTAGTAACACATTGTGACTATATGTCACGATGGTTTGGCACCACCGGTGGTTTGGTACCACAACAGGGTGAGCAGATGGCGTTTGGATGGCTAGGTCGGAATTAAATATTCGCATATTTATTGTTATATGTTGTGTATGAAAAATATTTTAAAGCGGGAAGGGTTACATCTTTGAGTCTTGGTGACTCACCTTCTCCATTATTTTTTTCCGGTGATGCTTAGATTGCGGACATGGAGCCGGAGGGACTTGAGGAGGCCATGCGGTGGACTTAAAACTTAATGGACTTTAATTTTAGTTATTTTAAATTTGGTTATTGGGTTGTTTTATTTTGGATGTAATAAGGCCTCATTAAACTTTACTTTAGTTATTTTCTTATATGTTGGATATTTTTATTTCTACTATAAATTTGAATCACGCGTTTTTTTAAAATTAACTCGAAAAATGTTTTATTGTGCCATCGGGCACATCCAAGTTTGTATAATAATTTGACTTAATTAAATTTTGAATTTAGTCCAAGAAGGTTTTCAACAAGATAACCAAAGCGAGTTGTTTTCAACAAAACTTAAATTGGATTTTTCAAGTGGGTTTCAAAAAGTTTTCCGTAACGACTCATATTCGGTCCCCACCTCTTCGCAGTATCCTGCAGTGCGTAGCTTGGTTCACCCTAACTCGGAGGCTGTGGTAACCTTGCGCATGTCTAGAAAGGTTCGATTGGGAGGATTAAGCGGTCCGTGTGACTAAACACCTGCACAGTGGAGCTTGGGTTCACTCGACCAAGAAGGCTCGATCATAGGCTAAAGCATAATGACTAAAACCCAAAGGAATTAGCCTTGATTTTCGAAGAAAGAAAGGAAACAACAAAATTTGGTCTTAAAACTTTTCAAATCACTCCTTCAAAAGTAAGAACAACTCTTTTACAATGTTTTCCTCGAAAAGTCCGATTTGTGGAAAATTACGAAAATGCCCAGGGGTAAAAACTAAAATACCCTTGAACATCAACTCAATGATTTTGTCCAAAAATTTTAACTACAAATATTCAACTCAGCCTTGAAATCATCAATAAAACACTTTGGTTTTGGAGCCTCAACGTGTAAAATTGCCTCAGTATTTTTGCAACATCACCGTTTTAAGAACGAAAAATTCTCAAAAGGAGAGTTTTACAATTACTAAAACACCCTTGATTTACAAAAATTACAAAATTACCCTGGTGGCGCGAAAATACAGGTTAGAAATGGGCGAAATGTCCGACGAGCGAATAGCTAGGGAAAGTATTAAGGAATGGATGCAAGAACTTCTTTGTGTGAACTAAGATAGAAGCTGAAACCTTGTTTGCACGAAAGAACCTCTAACTAAAATTCTCTTCATAAAATTCCTTCATGAGTAATGAAGTGGAACAAACGCTAATACATAAAATTTCTCTAACCGATTAAAAGCGCAGAGATAGAATGAGTTCTAGAGGACGTGGGCGCTGTGGGACGCAGTAGGGGTAGGATGACGGTTATCGAACCCGTCAGTCGGACAAGGTTCTCAAGCGATGTACCACCGCCACCACCACCTTGGATATCAGTCCTCGAATTGGTGGTGGGGCTGGTGGAAATTTAGGAGGTTCCGAGCGGATTCGGTCCACGGAGCCGAGGTGTTCCGGTGTGTGAGTGGCACCCAGTGTAGTGTGGTGGAATCTACTGAAAGGATAATGGATGGACGAGGAGGAAAAGCTGAAAGGGCGGTGTCGCTTCAAAGGATGAAGCGTCAGGTGGTCGACGATTCGGGATTGATGATCTTACGTGGGACTACTTTAAACCGCTTTTGGAAGAAGTGGGCACTACACCGCCTTACGAGGAAGGCTTTTTCGGTCTAGTACAAGGAACTAAGTCCGTGGCCGAGTATGAGGCGAGTTTTAAGATGGTAGGTATGCAAAAGGCACCACACGAGCGCCGTGTCCGCTTTGAGGACGGACCAGATGATTTGAGGGATTGCCCGCAAAGCAACGTGAGTTTTCATCTCTTGTGGAAAAGGCTAAGGTAGCCGAGGGATCAAGGAGGTACGTGAGGCGAATTATAGTAGAAATAATCAAAGAGAGGATTTGGGTCACCGGATCCAGTGGTAATGAGCGAGAAGAAGGCCGAGTGAGTGGGCCGTAGCTACTAATCGAGTGAGGCCTCGGTCAATCGTATGGGAAGTCCCATTGGGGAGGTTGCTCGACCGCGATAGAGGATGTTTTGAGTGTGGGTCTTTTGAACATCGGTCGTAGATTGTCCCGGCGAGCTCGAATCGGCCAGAGGGCGTAACCGCACTCAGGACGGATATATGGGACCGCAGAGAGGGTCGTGGTAATAGGTGCAAGGCGTCATGAGGAGGGTGCCGACCGGATGTCATAACCGCACGCTTCGATTTTGGTCTCTCTTATTATGCATTAATTGATGTGGGTCTACACATTCATACGTAGCAAGTAGTGTGGTAGAGACTTTGAACCTAGACTCGAGACTGCTGCTGGAGATGACCGTAGTGAGTCCGTTAGGTCACTCTGTAGTGGTAGACAAACTTTTAGGGCGTACTTCTAGAACTCCAAGGGGTCGATTCGGTCGATCCGATGGAACTACCATTCGGGAGTTCGATTTGATCCTTGGAATGGATTGGTGGCTAAGTATCGGTAATTTGGATTGCGTGGCTAGCGCATGGTTCTTAAGACTAGTGAGAATGATGAAGTGGTTATGATAGGTGATAGAAGGAATTACCTATCCAATGTTGTGTCTCCTTCAAGGCGGAAAAGATGGTCAAGAAGGGTTGTAAGGCGATTTGGTTCGAATTAAATAAACAAGTTAACGATCAAAATAAGTACCCATTGCCCGGATCGATGACTTGTTTGACCGATTGAAGGGGCGTCGGTGTTTTCAAGATAGACCTTAGGTCGGGTTACCATCAACTTAAGGTGAAGGGGTCGATGTTCACAAGACGGCTTTTCGAACTCGGTATGGGCATTACGAGTTCTGGTGATGCCATTCGGTTGACCAATGCCCCGTGGCGTTCATGGACTTAATGAATAGGGTATTTCAGAAGACCTAGATCAATTCGTCGTAGTGTTCATAGACGACATATTGGTCTACTCAAAGACGGAGGAGGAGCACGACAAGCATTTACGGATAGTCCTACAAGTGTTGAGGGAAAAACAGTTGTATGCCAAATTCAGTAAGTGCGAATTTTGGCTGAGGGAGGTGGCTTTCTTAGGTCACGTAGTGTCAGCGGAAGGGATTAGAGTGGATCCCCGCAAGATTGAAGCGGTATTGGAGTGGAAACCGCCTAAGTCGGTGGCAGAGATACTGGAGTTTTACGGGGTTAGCGAGGTATTAGGAGATTTGTGGAAGGGTTCTCTCTGATCGCAGCGCCGTTGACTAAGTTGCTAAGGAAAGGTGTTCCATTTGTATGGTCGGAGAAGCAGCAAGAAAGTTTTGATAGGCTGAGGAAGATTCTGACGGAAGCTCCGGTTTTAGTACAACCCGAGGCAGGGAAATTATTCACAGTCTATTGTGATGCATCTCACACTGGTTTGGGGTGTGTGTTGATGCAGGATGGAAAGGTAGTAGCCTATGCGTCCCGACAGCTGAGACCGCATGAGGTTAACTATCCAACTCACGACCTGGAGTTAGCCGCAGTCGTCTTCGCCCTGAAAGTATGGAGACATTATCTTTATGGGGAGAAGTCGGTAATTTACACGGACCACAAAGTTTGAGGTATCTTCGACACGTATGATCTCAATCAAGGCAGTGGCCGATGGATTGAGTCATTAAAGGACTATTTGTTCCATCGAATATCATCAGGGTAAGGCTAACGTGGTGTCGACGCGTTGAGCCGGAAGGTCGTGGGCGGACTTAAGAGCAATGTTTGCTCAGTTGAGCATATTTATTGTTATATGTTGTGTATGAAAAATATTTTTAAAGCAAAGAAGAAAGATGCGATTTGGGGGAAGGGTTACATCGAGGTAGTTGGGAGGAATTCTTACCTCTAGCCGAGTTCGCCTACAACAATAGCTACCAAGCGAGTATTCGATGGAGTCTTGGTGACTCACCTTCTCCATTATTTTTTCGAAATTTATTTTAAGGGTAGAACTAACATCCCAAAATGGGGTTATTTGGAATTGATTGAGTCCAGTCCCCGAAATGAAAGAAATTATCAATGCTACGACTTTGGGAAAAAGGGCAGATTTTGAGGGAGGAAAAATATTCCAGCATGAACTTACGGTGCTTGTGTAGGAACTTCTTGGGCAGATTTGGTGGAGATGTTCTTGCTCGACAGTCGAAAATTTTGGAAACGCTTTACTGAATTCCTTCATGAGAACAATCAAGTTGGTAAGAAAATATTATCAAACCTTCAGGACATCACTATAAAAAATCTACTATACATGCTAAAGATCCAGATCAAGAAGTAGTGATCGGCATACCTAAATCCACACTTGAAATTTGATGTTATTGTCTTGCCTTTGTTTGACATTGAATCCAATTCTTGCACCATCAAGAACAAAGTAAATCAAATAACAATTCTTAAGCAGAAAGAGAAACCCATTGATCTTCTTAATTGCAAATATTAACTTACTTCTCCCTTATACATCGAAATGCTAAATAATTCCCTTTAAAACAATATAAAACGACCATCTGGACTTCAACTATAAATAAAGAATCGGTATCGATGCTCTTGAAGACACGAAGAAAACTATAAAATAACAAGATTCATTAATTTATTATATTATACTAGGGGATGTTTGACCATTACTACCAATATATTATTAGCCTAATGAAAATTATTTTAACTCCGGAAGAAGATTTAACTACTTTCTTAGAGAAATCATACATATAATCTAATTTTATAATAGATCTTAAAACAAAACAACAATTAGTAAACTTCTCAAATTACATGCATAATATATGATAACTAGAAGCACAATTTACGGTATAATAGATAAAATATGAATTCTATGACGAACCCCATCAAATGGTTTTTATGACGAAAGGATTAAAGCACTATTAGATTTGAATGTCAAGAATTGATTATAGAATACATGGCAATAGCTTTTAATATCTCTATAAGCCTCTTGAATTTGTTTATCTTGCTAAATAACAACCCGATAAATAGAACATTGATTCTAAAGGGCAAGCCATTTCCAAGAACAAAAGTTGCATGACCTTATTTTTTATTGTCAATAGCACCTAAAGAACATTATACTCTCTATTAATAATTTCTGTTACTGCATGGTTTTCTAAAATAGATTACAAAACATTGTACCCTAGCAATGAGATTTAGCACTTAACATTATGAAGATTTTGGTCAAACTTCCATCTAAGGAAAACAAAAAATTAAAAATGCTTTTAGAACTAATAGTAGCTATAACTAAGAAGGCAATGGAGCTGATTTCTTAGCCACTGGAACAAATTTTGCTATGAACATTCTTGACCAGTGGATCCTACTAAACCAGCAAAGCTCCAATACTTTAGAACATTCTTTTTCTTAGTAAAAATCTGGTTTTAATCCTCTGGAATTTCCACACATGCAAATAAGCAAATTCAGGCAGCAGAGAAATTAACTTCACTACAGAATAAAATTTAACTTCAAACCCAAAACAAACAAAAAAAGCCAAAAAAAAATAAATAAAAAACTTACCAAAAGCAGGAAAGCGAAATCAAGATAAGTATCCAAAGGAAACAACGATGCAGCGATAGAGCAATTAGCGAATAGAAGAAAAGCGTAGTCTTCTGAGATACAATCAATGAATGGCGAAAATGAGACAGATAAATGAATTAATCGGATATTATTGCTCTGAGAGGGACTAAAAAGGGAAGCGATGATTACCACGACGGAAGGGATGATTACCAATGTTCCGACGGAGGAGGATGATTACACTGACGGAAGAGGTGGCGTGGGATGAGCGGTGAAAATGAAAAGTGATAAAACTTTGCCGTGAATAGCTAAAGGAAAAGGAAAAGGGATGTTTGGCTTTCACGGGGAGCTAAAGGAAAAGGAAAGGGATGTTAAACTTTCACGGGAAGCAGAGATCGAATGGGAAGAGCAAAGAGATGAGAGAGTACTTAGGATTTGGAAATCAAAAATGGGGAAGAAGGCGTTAATCAATTTTACGCTAACAATACTGTAGCTTTTGAACTAAAATAAAAGGATTATTTGCGGCATTTTTGAAGCAGCGCTATTTATTTCCTTTTATGCGTTTTAAATTACAAACGCCGCTAATATTCTTGATACTAATATATTTTAAAGATTTAATCAAATTTTTCTTTATTTTAAAGTTTAGGTAATATTTAAAACAATTAGATAAATTTTAAAATTTTAAAATTTAAAGTTATTTAATATATAAATTAAAATACAATTACTCATATACTCAAAAAAAATTAAAATATATTGTAAATAATAGTATTTTATTTTTTCATTTTAACATTTATTTTTAAATGTTATTGGTTCTAAATTTTCTACATTACAAATAATAATAGATCGATTTAATATATAAATTTTTAATATTTTAAAAAGTAAATTACAAATAAATTTTATATTAATTGATCAATATAAAAAATTAGATAAATAATAATAGATCGAAGAGGATGAAAGAGTATTGCATGAGTTTTCGAAAATAATCAACACTAGTTTGTTTACATCCAAACCCTAAGTCGGCCCCTAAACCCCTAAAACCTATAAAACCTTAAACACGTAACCCCAAAATCTAAACCCTAAACTATAAACCTTTATAAACTCTAAACAACTAAAATCTTAAACTATAAACATTAACCCCTAAACCTTATGACCTAAACACTAAACACTAAATGCTAAACCTTTAACACTAAGGCAAAAAATTAAACACTAAACTTACCCTAAACCCTAAAACCCTAAAACCTTAAACCCTAAACCCTAAACCTTAAACCCTAAACTATAAACCCTAAACCCTAAACCATAAACCCTAGGACAACCTTAAACCGCAAATCATAAACTATAATCCCTAAACATTAAAACAGTAACTCCTAAACCTTACACCTTAAACTATATATGTTAAACCATAACCCCTAAATAATCATGAGAATTAATATTCAATATTTTAAAATTAATACTATCTCTTTTACGATTATAGAAGAAATTATTTAATATTTTTTCATTTTTAACAAATATTTTCTCTTAAATAATTTAAACTAGAATCATAATTTTAATGTATTAAAATTAATGTTATCTCTTTTACAATTATATAAAAATTATTTAATATATAAATTTAAAAACAATAAGTCATATATATCCAAAAAACTTTAAAATTAATTTTAGCGGCGTTTTAGGAAAGCGCTAATGATCAGACTTTTAGCGGCGTTTTTAATGAAATTTTAATTGGCATTTTGGGAAAGCGCTAATGACCAGACTTTTAGCGGCGTTTTTGGGAAAGCGCCGCTAATGACCAGACTTTTAGCGGCGTTTGGTAAATAAACGCCGCTATTGCTCATTTTTTGGCGGCGTTTTCATTCAAACGCCGCTATTGCTCATTTTTTGGCGGCGTTTTCATTCAAACGCCGCTAATGTATAAAATTTGCGGCGTTTTTCTTTAAAATGCCACTAAAAACGCCACTAAAAGTCTATTTTAGTGTAGTGATTGTCAAATGAGGAAGGACCTAGAGTGCAAATAAGCCTAAATGAGATATTTTGGGCAGCTAAGAAAAATAAAAAAATGGGTAAATTAAGGGAAAAATTGGAAAATTTCCAAAATTAGTTAAATAAAAATGGGACCAAATTGGAATATCTAGAATTCTCATCATTTTTCTTCATATTCATCAGCTAAAAATAGCCATGGAAGAGGATTCAAGCTTGTTTTCATACTCTAGCTTCATGTAAGTTTAATTCTTGCTTTCTCCTTGAAATTTTTAAGTTTTTGGACTTTTACAATTGGGTCCAACTTACTATGTCATTAGTTTTTGATTCCATGGCAAATTTTTAAAGTTGCTATGGATGAGTGCTTGAAGCATATGATGAATAAACATAGAATTGAAGCTTTAATTTTGATATATGATGATTTTATCAAGTAAAATTGATGGAAATTGACTTTAGGACCTAATAGTGAAAGAGTTTGGAATTAAGGTCTAGTGCTAAAGTTTTGATGTCCAAGGGTTATGAAGTAGTTTAAAATGATAGAATAAAGTATTAATTGAGAAAAATCAACTCAATTGAGGGGTTAATTGAGCAAGGACTAAATTGTATGAACTGTGAAAATTGGGGCAAAATGAAAATCAACATTTTACACTAAAATAATTTTGGACAGTAGCAGTAGTCTAACTTTGAAAATCACCAAAAACTGAAGAGATTGAATTATAGAATTAACAAAATATTAAATTAAAGCTTATTGATTTTAGTTTCATATAGAAGAAACGGTGTAAGCAATGGAATTGTGAATCATGAGATATAGTAAATTTTGTGAGACAAGGTCAGAATGATTTTGGATTCCCCTGTTCTGACTTCAGAAAATCATAAAACATTGGTGGAAAATAATTATGGGCTTAAATTTATATTTTTAAAATTATAAATAAGTCTATTTTCAAGAAAAACAAACGATAGCATCATCTGAATCCCGTACAAGGAGATAATTAATTTTTAGTGAAGAAGGGTCAAAATTGTCAAACAGCAGAACAGGGGTGACTTTAAAGAATAAACTCTACTTATTGGCTAAACCAAAAATTCTGAAAATTTTATGATAAGAATGTGAGTCTAGTTTTAGGGAAAATTAGCAAATCTTAATTTGGAGTTCTATAGCTCAAGATAAAAATAATTTAGCGACTGTGACACGAATGGACAACTTGAATATCCATATAAGTGAATAGTAAAAATTATAGATAATGTTACTTACAAGTGTGTGTTATTTAATTAAGGATGTGGATGGAGAGGAGGAGGAAATGAATGACTTGTGTATAAATTGATCACATGCCCAATTATAATCGATAAATGTTAAATTAGAAATGATATAATGTTTTATTTTGAATATTTAATATGAAATTGTGATTATCGTTATGATATAAAAATTGAATTTGTAAGTTAGTATGATGATAAATGTTGTTGATTTGTGTTAATTAAGCACCATTATCATATATTTGATTAAATTGTTGAAATTTCAGTAAATGTTCGAATTGAGTAAAAAATGCATGATCGATCACGATCGTTGCATAGTGAAATATGAACTAACGGTAAAACACCATGGTTAAACCATGGCATTATGCTAAGTGAAATAAGTCCATGGCATTGTGCTAAGTGAAATAAGTCCATGGCATTGTACTAAGTGAAACAAGTGATCCGGATGCTGGTCCGTACGTTTTACCTATGGCTGAGTTATTCAGCATGTGTTACGGATACTCGACAACTTGTTGAGCAGCACCGTGTAGCTCATCATGACCGTCAGCTTGTGTGAGCAGACCCAAGATTTGTTACAATGTGAAACGGGTGCTGGTCTTATAAGTTCTACCAGTGGTTAGGTAATCCGGCATGTGTTGCGGATACCTGACAACTTGTGTGAGCAGCACTGAGTCGTTATGTTTGACTGATAGCTTGTGTGAGCTAACCCGTGAATGTGAATAACTCGAGAGTAAGCTCCTATGTGATAAGTGATAAGTGGTAGCTTCGGCTACCTGATCAAGTGAAAAGTGGTAGCTTCGGCTACCTGATCAGTGAAAAGTGGTAGCTTTGGCTACAAGTGAATAGTGGTAGCTTCGGCTACAAATGATAAGTGGTAGCTTCGGCTACAAGTGATAAATGATATCCGTATATATCCATAATGGGCTATGGCATTCTAGTGAAAAGTGATGAATTGAAAGATAAGTCCATGGTTTAACCATGGCATAATGATAGTGAAGATGTAAGACCATAGCTGAGCTATGGCATTCTAGTGAAAAGACCATGGTTGTGCTATTTCATTAGTGATTATCAGTGAAATTCAGTGCAGACCAATTCTATAAGACGTTCACTAATTTGTCAAAGTTTTGTAAGTGTTACATGGAATTATGTGATATAAGGAAATACAAGTTGATGAGACATGAACATAAATATTGGTTGATGAATGAGTTCATTTGTGATTATATATTTGTACACCTTGAGTGTATTATCCGTATGAATTGGTATTCAAAATGAGTTAATGAGAAAAGTTCTAATATGAAATAATCTAAATTCGAAATGAAATATTATGTAAGCGTACTTGAAATACATTGGTATATCTTGTATATTTGAGTTCATAATGTGAAAAGTAAATGTATGTGAAAATTTGAGATGATGATATCTATACATGGAACCTATTTGTGGATACGTACATCCAAATTTATATGATAAATTTTAGTGAACATTGAAGTTGGACTCAATAAGTGATTTGTCAATTTAAATTGTGATTGGCAGGAAGAGTTAGTGAGTTGCATGTTTATGAATTGTTACACATATTTGTCTGAAATACGAGAAAATGATGGTACTTGATATATGGAAATATGAGACTGTGATATATAAAAATATGGAATATGTTTGATAAATGTGTTTATTCATAATTATAGAACTGTACACCTCAAGTGTACTATTTGTGTAAAGATGATGTTCAAATGATTTGATAAGTAAAACTCAAATATAAAGTAGTTAGAAACCAAGACAAATTGTTAAGAAATTGTATATGAAATATAGAGGTATGATTATTATATGTGATATGAATACATAATGTGAAAATTTATAGGTATAAGAGGAATTTAATAAGAATTGAGCCTATATATGTTTCTTATTATTTATATGAAGTGTACGACTAACAAATGGTAATAAGTATAAGGCTCGGTTGACTATCTTAAATTGGTTCTTGACTGTATTAAAATGTTGGTAAAGATAAAAGATCAAGTGAGTGAGAAATATGGCTTGGAAAATAGCCTAATTTTCGTCCACACGGGTAGACACGGGCATGTGTCTAGGCCGTGTGTGACAAGCGGTCTACCCCATGGGCGTATGGTCCGGCTGTGTGTCCTCAGTCACACGGGCATGTAACCCTTATATACAAGAAAAATTTTAAAAGTTGCAAAAATTTTTCCTGAGGATCCAGTTTAGTCTCGACCCAATCTTAATGCATGATTTGGACCTCGAAGGTCCGTTAAAGGAACGCTTATAATTAGTCTCGGTATTTGAGCGATAATGATTTCAAATTATCTGTAAGTGTTTTGTACTCCTTGGTAATGCCTTGTAATCTTGTTCCGACGATGAATACGGGTTGGGGTGTTACAATTTCAGTTCTCATCCAAGAAATCAAGAGAATTCACTACCCGATCAAATGCTTTAGTGGGATTCTCAAGTAGAAATAAGAGTAAGCAGTACTCGGCGTCTAAAGCTCAAATCACTTCCATTACGAGTGTTGGTAGTGCTCGACCATATAAATCAGAGTGTTTGAAGTGTGGTAGATGACATTTAGGTGAGTGTTGAGGAAATGATAGAGGTTGTTTCAAGTGCGGATCACTAGACCACTTCATTCGAACTGTCCTGAGATGGATGAGAAAGACAGAAAGCAAGATGTGCGAGCGACTAATGCTCGTTTGATGGGTGACCACAAAAGAACCTGGGAAGTTGGGCTAGCAGTAGAGGTGCGCCTAGAGATTCTGCCGTGAGGTCTAAGGGCCGAGTGCCTGCAAGGATTTATGGCATTCGCGCTCGCGAAGAGGCATCGCCACCGGATATGATTACGGGTACTTTTTCTCTTCATGATATTTTTGTTGTTGCTTTGATTGATCCGGGATCTACCCATTCGTATGTTTGTATGAAATTGGTGCTTAGTATGAATATGCCTGTTGCATCCACAGAAATTGTGATAAAAGTGTCAAGCCCATTAGGCAAGCATGTGTTAGTTGATCAAATACGTAGAAATTATCCCTTTATAATTAGAGGTCATTGTTTTCCAGCTAACCTCATGTTGTTTCCGTTTGACGAATTTGACTTGATTCTTGGTATGGATTGGTTAACTACTCATGATGTGATTATAAATTGTGGAAGAAAATTTATTGAACTGAAAAGTGATGTAACAACCCTTACCGTGTCCGACGCCAAGATAGAATACGAGGCACTATCGTACTTGACTTTACTTAAACATGTATTATCGGGCTATAAAATTTCTTTCCATCTTAAAACTTTTCTTTCTTACTAATAACATACTTTTCATAGGCCTTCGAGGCCTTAAATGTACATCCGTAAGGTTTCGGGATTCATCCAGAAACTTTGGCACTCCTTGAAAATTTTTGCCTAAACAGGGGCCACACACCCGTGTTGTCCAAGGGACACGCTCGTGCGCCCCTAAGACATGCCCGTGTTCGACACTGACTTATTTCACACTGCTAAGCACACGCCCGTATCTATAACCCATGTCCTTCACACGGCCTTGACACGCCAGTGTCCTCTACCCCTGGAGCTCTTTGTTTATGACGTCATCATACTTTTAATAGCACACAGCCATGGCACACGCACGTGTGCTGGCCCGTGTGATGAATCATATTTTCGTAAATTAATGTAGGGAACACACGGCCTATCAACACACCCATAGGGCCAACCTTGTGTCACACATAGCCTAGACACATGCCCGTGTGTCTACCCGTGTGGACAATTATAGGGCTATTTTCCAAGCCAATTGCCACCCTAAAACATAAACACACTTATACTATCTTAAACAACTCAATTATTCCATCCATTGCATAAACTTATCATCATGAAAGGGCATATAACTTAACAAATATTGACCAATTTCTAATGGACGTATACAAAAGAATGTATAAACTTAATAACCAAGCCTTTAGCTCACAATATGACATGACCAAAATGACCAAACTCCTATACATGCCATACTCAAAATTTATTTAACTTTACTATACCCAATTAGTGGATGATAGTGTGATCTGAGCTCCGACGTCTGTGATCCCCGAGCTAACTTGGTGAACCTACATGGAAAAAGGAAAGGAGAGAGGTAAGCATATAGCTTAGTAAGTTTGCATGAGGATTTAACAAAGCAATGTAATAGCTTATAATTAAACTCATCCCTCATAAGTCTAAAGCAACATAAATCTCAAGTGCTTGAACTTACTTACTCTTTCTCATCACTTACCACATTATAATTTCATACTTGTAATTAAATTAGGGTACATGTACCACTTAATCACATAGATTAGCACTTTTCTTATATAACATGAACATCAAATCATTATCTTCCTTAACTTAGGTAGAATTCTTTATTATTCTCGAATAACATAACTTGTGTTATTTTGCTTACTTAGCTTTTTTTTACTTCTTCCATACTTGTCTCTTTTGCCCATTGAATTACTCGGAATGTTAGAGGATACTCAATCTCATTAAACATGTATTTCGATGCCAATGCCATATCCCAGATATAGTCTTACATGGAATTGCCTTATGATACCGATGCCATATCCTAGATATGGTCTTACACGGGATTCCTTAGCTTGATGTCAATGCCATGTCCCAGACATGGTCTTATACGAGATCTTCCTTATATGTTTCCTTTGAAGCTTACCATTGCCATGTCTTGACATGGTCTTACGTGGTATCATTGCCTTATGAACTCACCAATGCCATGCCTTGGCATGGACTTACATGGGATCCTTACCTTATAGTAACGTATCAATACCATGTCTTGACATGGACTTACATGATATCCTTGCCTTATTCAATGCTGAGGCCATGTCCCAGACATGGTCTTACACGGGCTTTCCTTGTCTCATGTTATGACATAGGTATCCTCGTTATTCTGAATCTTCAACCGGGACTTTCACTTACTTATTCTCATTGATTTTCTTATTAGGCATTTTCAATCAACTTTATGATAATAATGTACATTGTACAACATAGTATGTAATTTAATTGTAAAAGTGATATGTAGCTTTAAATTCATACAAACTTACCTCGATACTCAAAATGTATAGAGTTGTGCAATTTAGTCCTCAACCTTGTTTTTGCCTCGATTTCGGTCCGGGCTTTGTGTTTCTTAATCTATAATAACAATTTAACTTGTTTAATACTTACATTGACTAAATTGGCTCATATATCATACTTTGGTAAAAATTTACATTTTTACCCCAAACTTTCTCAAAATTACACTTTTGCCCTTAGGCTCATAAATGATTATTATTCAACTTTCTTGAATTTCAAGCCTAGCCGAATCATATTCTCAACTATAATAATATTCAATTTCCACTATTTTACTCATGTATGACCATTTTCATAACTTTTGCAATTTGGTCCTTACATGAATTTTTCATGAAAATCACTTATGAAAAGATGTTTATCCTACATCAAACTTTCATAATCTTCCATAAAACATCAAAATACATGCATGTCATACATGGGTAAATTTTTTAACATAATCCTTAGCTCAAAATATAGATAGGAATAGCTAAACCGAGTTACGTGGATCTAAAAAATATGAAAAACATTAAAAACGGGGCTAGGGTACACTTACTATCAAGCTTGGAAGATGAAGAAACCCTAGCTATGTCTTCTTTGTGATTTTTGGCCAAGGGGAAGGAAGATGGACACTAATTTTTACTTCTTTTCCCTTTTAATTCTTTAATTTACCAAATGACAAAAATGCCCTTAATGATTATTTCTTAAGATTTTTCCTTCCTATGTCAATTTTTGTCCATCTCAACATATAATGGTCTAATTGCTAAATAAGGACTTCTAATAATTTTTGTAATTCTATTTCATACTTAAACCTTCTAGAATCTCATATTTTCTAATCCTTGCAATTTAGTCCTAATGGACAATTTGTTCACTAATTAATAAAATTCCACCATGAAATTTTCACACAACCATGCAATTATCTCATAAGCCTTATAAAATCATTTAAACACATATTTCTTCTTTGAATTTGTGGTCTCGCACCACTATTCTGACTAGGTCCTAAATTGGGCTGTTACAATTCTCCCCCTTAGGGATTTTTGTCCTCGAAAATCTTACCAGCAAAAAGGTTTGGGTACTGACTCCTCATAGCCTCCTCGGGCTCCCACATAGCCTCTACTACCCCATGTCTCTGACATAAGACTTTCACAAGATCTATACTTTTATTCCTTAATTGTTTGACTTCCCGGGCTAGAATCTTAACTGGTTCTTCGCCATAAGTCATATCAGGTTGTATCTCAACCTCCATTGATGTAATCACATGTGAAGGGTCTGATCGATAGCATCGCAACATGGACACGTGAAACACATCGTGAATCTTTTCTAACTCAGGTGGCAAAGCCAATAGATAAGCTACCGCCCTATCCTCTCGATGATCTCATACAGTCCGATGAAACGTGGACTCAGTTTGCCTTTTCGACCAAATCTAAGGACTTTCTTCCACGGTGAAACTTTTAGTAATACTCTATCACCGACTTGATACTCAATTTTTTTCCTCTTTAAATTGAATAGGATTTTTGTCGATCAGACACCGCTTTCAGACAATCTCAAATTACCTTTACTTTTTCTTCGGTTTCTCTAACTAAATCAACCCCATGGATCTGATTTTCCTTATGCTCAGTCTAATATAAAGGCGTTCGACACTTACGCCCATACAAAACCTCATAAGGTGCCATTTTCAAGCTTGATTGAAAACTGTTATTGTAGGCAAATTCTGCCAACGACAAGTGTTTTTTCCCAACTGCCTTGAAACTTAAGAACACAACACCTGTGCATATATTCGAGAACTTGGATCAACCTTTTCAACTGGCCGTCGGTTTGGGGGTGAAAGGCTGTACTAAAATTCAACTTTGTGCCCAAATCCTCTTGCATCCTTTTCTAAAATTTGGATGTGAATCTCAGATCTCTATCCGATATTATCAATAAGGGCACTCCGTGTAGCCTCACAATATAAAAAATGTACAAGTTTGCCAACTTGTCAAGTGAGTAGTCAACTCGAACAGGTATGAAATGGGCTGACTTAGTAAGTCTATCAATTACAACCCATACATCATCTTTCTTACTCGGTGTCAACGGCAAACCCAGTACAAAATCCATGGTAACTTGGTCCCATTTCCATTAGGGACCCATAATAGGTTGAAGCAGACCTGAAGGTACTTGGTGCTCAGCTTTCACTTGCTGACAAATTACGCATTTCGACACAAATTTTGAAATATATTTCTTCATACTCGGCCACCAATACCATTGCTTCAAGTCATTATACATCTTGGTGCTACCTGGATGTACAGATAAACATCTGCTATATGCCTCATGCAAAACTTTACGAATAAGTTCATCGTTCCTCGGTACATAAACTCTGTCTCTGAAAATTAAGCATCCATTTGAATTGATTCGAAAGTCGGTCTCAACACCCAACTCACACTAAACCCTTTTGGCTTGTAACTCATAGTCATCTTGTTAAGCTTCATAAATCTCTTGAAGAAACTTTAGTCTAGCCTTCAAATCATCTTGAATGGAACCATCATCGGACAAGGTCATCTGTGTGTTCATAGCCCTCAAAGAAAATAATGACTTTCTACTTAAAGCATCAGTGACTACATTCCTCTTTCCCGGGTGATAATCAATAATTAGCTCATAATCTTTTATCAGCTCCAACCATCTTCGTTGCCTTAAGTTCAATTCCTTCTGAGTCATCAAGTACTTTAGATTTTTGTGATCAGTGAAGATATGACATTTTTCACCATACAAATGGTGTCTCCAAATCTTCAGTGCAAAAACAATAGCAGCTAACTCTAAGTCATGTGTCGGATAATTTCTTTCATGTGGCTTTAGTTGTCTGGAGGCATATGCAATTACCTTACCTTCTTGCATTAGTACACAGCCCAATCCATTTAAGGATGTATCACTATAAATCACAAATTCTTTTCCCGACTCAGGTTGTACTAGAATTATTGCCTCTGTCAACATTGCCTTTAATTTCTCAAAACTCTATTGACATCTTTTCGTCCATTCAAACTTTATATTTTTTTGTAACAGTTTCATCATTGGAGTCGCTATCATGGAAAACCCCTTGACAAACCATCTATAGTAGCCGGCTAAGCCTAGAAAACTTCAAACTTCAGTACATTTTTTGAGGGTTTCCAATCAACGGTGGCTAAAATTGTAATATCCAAGATTTAGGGGTTATGAATTTTCACTTGAATGTGTGTAATGGCATGATATGTGTTGTTTGTATGTGTTTTGGGGACTTTGGGAATTTTAGAATGTAGGAGAATGCCTTAGAAAAATATTAGATTTTAGTTTTAAAGGGAGCTAAGCAAGATTGGCTTTAAGAAAAATTTGTATGAGGATTTAATCACAAGGAATATATTGGTAAAGTGGCAAGTGGTGTGTGAAGTGTGCTAATGGTCTTGAGTTCGAATCCCATGGATAGTCTTAAGGTGATTTTTTTTTATTTTTGCACTTGTTTGGCATGTGTTGGTCAAACCTTAATTAAGGTAAAGTTGGACTATTTTATTTTATGGATAGTAGACTAAGGAAAAAGGCAAGTGCTAAGTTAAGGAATGGAATCAAGGAGTTTTGGTATGATAAGGGGACATAAGGCTTGAAGTATGGAGGGATGTTTTGGAAATTTTTCTATGGCCACTTGACCATGAATGTAGACGGCATAGGGGGCTAAGGGGGTTGGCTTAATTTTGAAAGTGATTAGGAGGAAGATTAGGAGGAAATGAGGAGGAAAATGTGGGATTTGTGATGAGATGTGAGTTGGCCGGCCAAGGGATCTCTTTGTTGGCCATTTCGATCATGTGGTAGAAGGGAGTAGCTGAAATGTTCTTTAGGGGTTTAGGTGTTTTTCTTTTGGGTTTCTCCTTCTTTCTCTAGTATGGTGTCGAAAGTTTAAGACCATCAAAGTGCCATTTTGGCCATTTTCTTTTGCCAAAAACTTGTTCCATTCTCTCATAAACCTCACCCTTTTCTTTCATAAGTTGAACCACACCAAAAATTTACCATTATTTTTCATTTGTACACTTTGGCCGAATCATCCATTGACCATAAGGATCATTTGTTACTTTTCTTTTCTTCTCTCTTTCTCCTCATCTTTGCCGATTCCACTTTTGTGTTTCATCTCTATTTCTTTTCTCTTCTTTCTTTCTTTTCTTTTACCTTGCTAAGGCCGAAACTTCTCTCTTCTAATTTCACCATTTTTGCAACACCATAAACCTCCTATCTCTCTCTTATTTTTCTTATTTTGTTGTTAAAGCCGAAACTCCCTTTTGTCATCAAATCAATTCGCATCACACTCCATTCCCTTCATTTCTTCTTTTCATAATTCATCAAAAGCCAAGAACATTTGAATTTAGCCGATTGTTCTTCAAGTCGAAACCATAACCCCTTGTTATTCTCTCCTAAAGCCAAAAGTTCCACTTCTTTGTCAGCTATTGAAACCGGTTGGTCCTAAGCACTAAAAGCCTATCATCTTTCTCATTGAACCGATTTCTCCACTTCATGTTCTTTTTGTCGATTCCTTGAAGTTTTTGACCATTTGCATTTTGGTCATTCTTTCCGGTAAGAATCTCTTCTAGACTGATCTCTTTCCTTTATCTTTCTTTGATTGTCGAAAAAAATCAAGATTCTAATCCTTTTATCCTCTTTGGCCGAAACCTTGAAGGAGGGTTTCGGGATTCTTTTTGTAGCCAACGATTAAGGAGAAATCATTCGGGATTTGAATAATCCAAGGTTAGGAGATAATGATATTCGGCCAAAGGCCATATCTTTTTAGTGATAATCGATTTCTCATATAGTGTTATGTAGGTCTTTATCAGCGTTGTAGGCAAAAGTCGAAATCTTAAGTATTCTATCATTCTTCGTGATTACAAGGTGTGTAGCCTACACTAAATTTCTGATAGATTAATAGTGTTATTGATAAACATGTGTTAATAAGTAATATGAATGATTATGGCTTCGGGTACCATTCAGTGGTACATGGTATTCAGGTATGTTTACCCCCTAATACTTCGTTAATAATGCTATAAGCATGAATATGAAATATGTATGATTCCGTTATGATTTTGGGAGTATATGGCATGATATCGAAATAATATGTTTATTGCATGGGCATATAGGTGATATTGATAAAGGGGAAGTGTTCCGGTGGTTTTTACCACATTATCCGGTGATTTCAATCACAATATTATGTATCCAGTGACTTCAGTCACAATATTATGAATCCGATGACTTCGATCACATATTATGAATCCGGTGACTCTGTCATAATTATCCGGTGGCCATGCCACAATTTATAAGGGCGATATGTAGTTGACTGCAGCGACTACCTTCGATGGTCTGTAGCGGATGGAGGGTTGATTTAGTAATCCCCACGGTGTGATTGGTAGGTACGGGTGGTGTGTAGCGGATGGATATCTAGGTGGGCTCGGGATTGTATTTCATTATATATGTACATGTGTTTTAATCTGTTATTATCTGATTTGCTATATTATGGGCTTATGGCTAAATGTGATTTAAATGGGCTTTATGGCTATGATCGATTGGGTTTTTAGTGTTATGTTACACATTGAGTCTGTTGACTCACCCTTTATAGGATATCTTTTCAGGCGACGCTTAGTGTGATGGATCGGGTCAGTGAGAACTATGTGGTGGCAATTGCTCAACTCAGTATTTTGGTTTCCTTTTAATTAAACCTACTACATTTTCTTTTATTATTCGGAATTTATTCTGGGTTATGTTTTTGTAATAAGGCCGCTATGAAATGTTTTATTTTATTTTTTTCGTTTTGGATTTTTAATCTGCTATGGTCAAATATTTACTAAATAATTAAATGATTTCAAAAAATAACTTAAACTGTTTTTGACACCCAAACACCTATGGTTTTAATAATAATAAGTTTTAAATTTGGTTTTCTTTTAACTTATAAACTTTCTCATCAAGATAACGTTTTTAATGAGACACTAACTTATCTAAACACCATTTACAACGCGATTACTAAATAGACCTATTTTCTACAGAACCAACATATTATCTAATAAAACAAAACAGGATTTAATTGAAGTTTTACTCGAGGAACATACCAGATCCGGTCAGGGCTTATGGGTCGGGTTTGGGGTATTTCAACTTGGTATCAGAGCCCAGTTTTAAACACTCGACCTTGGGTTTTGAAGCCCACAACATTTTCAAAATTATGCCCAAATGACTTTTTGAAATTTTTTTTAGTTAGTTAAAATGATTTTTATAGAAACATGGCACTCGAGTTCTCGGCCCAGGTCCGCCATGTAAGTTCTTTTGTTAATAAATTGATGTGAATGTATGATACTTTAATTGATAAGCCTAAGGAAACTATACTTTAGAGACATGGACCCTAGGTATATGTGTACTTCTACGGAAAAACCACTGAATAAATCTCTGTTGCATAAAACTTTCTTTAAACAAGAAGTGAAAAGACTCTAATGCATAAAACTTTTCGTAAAAATAGGTAAGATGCGAAGTAGACATGAGTTCTAGGGGACGTGGTCGTCGTGGATGCGGTAGAGGCAGAATGGCTGTGTCGGAACCAGTTAGATCTGGTCAGGGTTCTAAAAATGAGGCACCGCCATTGGCTATTGGGGTGGAATTTCAAAAGCAAACCGGAGGAGATGACGCAGTATCGTAGGCTATGCTGTGAGTTTTAGAGTGAGTAGCAAGAGCTAGTATGGGTTATGGGGCTCGAAAGTCAGTAGCTGAGAGACTTAGATCAAACAGAGCCGAGGTTTTTAGGGGAGTATCTGGGGTAGCTCCGAATGTAGCGGAGTATTGGTTAGAGGCGATCAAAGGATCATGGATGATTTGGTACCTTCTTGAGGAAAATTTGAAAGGTCTTTGTTTATTGCTTGAGATGAGGCCTACCGGTGGTGGCTCCTTGTCAAGGAGAGTACCCTGCGGATCGAGTGGATTGGGGTATTTTAAGGTTAAGTTTGAAGGGAAATACGTTGGTGCTAGCTACATCGACTCTCAGAGAAAGGCGTTTCTGAATTTAGTACAAGGAAATAAGTCGATAGCTGAGTATGAAGCAGAGTTTTTGCGGCTTAGCCAATATGCTAGAGGGATAGTAGCTACTGATTATGAGCGGTGTGTCAGATTCGAGGATGGACTGAGAGATGAGCTGCGAGTGTTGATTATTCTGCACCGGGAAAGAGACTTTGTAGTTTTAGTGGATAGGGCACGGATAGCTGAAGAAGTTAAGCGAACTGAAAGATAGAACCGAGACTAAGGTCAGAATAAGAATAAGAGGAGCTATGGGTCTTCAGGGTTATTCGAGAATTTTCAAAAGAGACCTAGAGTTGATGGGCGGCGAGGTGTTGAGTTGCTACCTGATGAGGACGATCTGTAATTGTGCTCGATGTGGAAAATGCACCGGAGAATGTTAGAAAAGATCGGGGATGTTTTAAGTGCGGGTCCAAGGATCATATGATTAAGGATTGTCCGATGGATACAGATAGGAACCGTCCAGCAGGTCAGGGTTTTAATCAGGCTGGCAGAGGTGGACAGCAACCGATGAGGGGTCATGGTTTGAATGGCAAAGGTAATGGTTCTAGTAGAGGTCACGGGACCCTAGGCAGAGGTAGTGGTAGCACTGAGGCGAGACAGCCAGGTTTGGTGTATGCGGTTCGTCGGAAGGAAGATAGTGACGCACCTGATGTTATAATGGGTACGTTCCTTATTTCTGGGTTGCCCTTTATTGCTTTGATAGATATAGGGTCAAATCATTCATATATCGCTAGTGAAGTATCTGGAACTCTGCATGTGAACTCTGAGACTGTACCTAGGAAGATGACTGTACTTAGTCCTTTAGGACAGACTATAGACGACATCCTAGTATATTCCAAATCTGAGATAGAGCATGATGAGCATCTTCGGATATTGTTGTAAGTGTTAAGAGAGAAGAAGCTTTATGCCAAATTCAGCAAGTGTGAATTTTGGCTGAAGGATATTACGTTCTTAGGCTATGTGGTGTCTGCAGAAGGGATAAGGGTGGATCCTCGAAAGATTGAGGCAGTGTTAGATTGGAAACCACCTAAGTCTGTAGTTGAGGTTCGCAGTTTCTTGGATTTAGCAGGCTACTACAGAAGATTCATCGAAGGATTCTCATCGATAGTAGCACCTTTAACGAAATTGTTAAGAAAGGAGGTACCTTTCGTATGGACAGATAAGCAGCAGGAAAGTTTCGAGAGGCTTAAGAAGGTTTTGACTGAAACTCTGGTTTTGGTTCAGCCTGAGGCAGGGAAGGATTTTGTGGTGTATTATGATGCATCTTACACAGGATTAGGATGTGTTCTGATGCAAGACGAAAAGGTAGTTGCTAATGCGTCTCGGCAATTAAGGCCACACGAGGTTAACTATCCGACGCATGACTTGGAGTTGGCAGTGGTAGTCTTTGCTCTTAAGGTATGGAGGCATTATTTATATGGGGAAAGTCAGTGATATATACGGACCATAAGAGTCTAAAATATCTATTGACTCAGAAGGAGCTAAATTTGAGACAGCGAAGGTGGGTGGAGTTGTTGAAAGACTACGATTGTTCTATAAAGTACCACCCGGGCAAGGCGAATATAGTGGCAGATGCTTTAAGTCAGAAAGTAGTGTCAGATCTAAGGGCAATGTTTGCACATCTTAGTCTTTATGATGACGGAAGCTTACTAGCAGAATTACAAGTAAAGCCGACGTGGTTGAGTCAGGTGAAAGAAAGACAGTTAGTAGATGATGATTTAAGTGTTAAGCTACGGCAGGTGCAGAGTGAGGAGTTGAAAGATTATGGTATTGACAGCGATAGAGTATTGTGTTTCAAGGGTAAGGTCTGAATGCCGAAGGATAAGGAGCTGAGGCAAAGGACTCTTCAGGAGTCACATGGTAGCCCTTATGCTAAGCATCCTGGAGGAAGTAAGTTGTACATAGATTTACGGGATCAGTTTTGGTGGCCTGGTCTTAAGCGGGAAGTTACTGTGTAACATCCTAAAATTGGGCCTAGTAGGATTGGGCCTTGAGCCTTAGGAAATTTGAGTATTATTTTGTATTGGCTTGGGTAGGAATTTTGTGTGATAGCATAGTCTTGTGAAGGCTTGTTTTTATTTAGGAAGCTAGAATAAATTTTAGTATGGCTTATTTAATGAAGTAGGAATAAGTGAGCTTGACACTTAAATTAAGTGTTCATTTAAAGCACAAGAGGAATAAGTGGCAAGATGGTTAAGGCTCTTGAGAGGTTGCTTGAGGTTAGTAGTTCGAGTATCAAGGAAAACATTTTGAAGGTTTATTTTTGAATCCTTGCATTGATGGACGGTCAAACCTTATTTATGATAGGCTGGACTATTTATTTTGGTAAGTTGAATATATGTTTATGGAAAGCTTGATATTGGGAATAAGATTCTTAAGGTAATGGTATGATGAGGGGACAAAGGCATGGAATAGGGAGGATGTTTTGGAAAGTAATCCTAGGCTTTAGTGCATGTATGTGGACGACATGGGTGTCTAGGTGGGTGGCCGAATTTTGTTAGGTGGTTTAAGGGGGAATATTTGGCCAATTCCTCTTGTGTGCATCTTTTTGCATTTTGCTTTTCCTCTCCAAAAACTCTTTCTTTTGGCCGATTGTTAGTGTGCACTTTTGTGCAAAATATGTTTGTGTTTTAGCCTTCATTTTGTTGAACCAAAAGTGCTATTCTCTTCCTTTCATTTTTCTCTTGAAACCGTAACAACATTGGATTTTTGTGAACTTTTCTTTTAGGCAAAAAGGTGTTGGCCGAATCTCATCTCTCTTTTCTTTTCTTTTTGACATTGGTTCATAAACATTTTCTTTTCACTCTCTTGGCCGAATAATTCTCCATCTCAAATACCATTTTCTTTTTCATTTGTTCAAGATAAAACATCTACTTCCATTCTTATTTCTTCTTTTCTTTTTCAAATCAACCATAACCGAACCTTTTTCTTCTCTTTTAGTCCTTGTTTTGGCCGATTATTCAAGGGTAGTTTCTTTGATTTTTTATACAATCGGTTTTGGAAGATAAACTCTTTGGGACATTGGAAGCAATTGATTTAAGCCCTATCTCTCTCTAGCAATCAAAGGTTGGTAAGTCAAAGGGTAAGGACTTTAGTTGATTCATCATTCTTTTGAAAAGACTAAAGTTTTTGGGATTAAAGTATTGTGGTTTGGCTGAATGGCCTTTGTTAGTTGGCCGATTGTAGGGACAAAGTGATCTAGTGCGATAGATCGGATTTTGGAAGATAGTTCTTGCGTTGGTAAAGGTGTGTATCTTACACACTTATAACTTGATTCATATTTGTATATATGTATGTTAAATAACTATTCATGTTGTTAAAGCCGAAATGATGAGTTTTTGAGATGATACCATGATGGTATGAATGAGGATTCGGGTAAGTCCATTTTAATATGTTGTTAATACATGAGGATTGAAATCATGATCTACGATTTATGAGATTTTGTTATATGATTCATATCAAGGTATATTGACATGATTTGTTTATATTATTGATTCATGTGGGATCAAATGAGTGGAGGGGGCAGTGATATTCGTGTCGACGGACACTAGTGTTTTGGTAACACAATGTGACTACGGTCACCAGAGGTTTGGTACCTCCAGAGGTTTGGCACCTCATAGTGTCTCGTCCCTGTGGATTAATCCACCGTGGGTTGGCCCCACTTTGAGATATGGGATTGACGCCAGTGATTTGGTATCACACGATGGGTTGGCCCCATCATTCGATTTGTGTCTTCGGACACCAGAGATTTGGTATCTCCAGTGATTTGGTATCACATATGTGACTTTAAGTCACTAGTGGTTTGGCACCACCAGTGGTTTGGTACCACACGGGGTAGAAAAGGAGTTATGGATGGCTATGTTGGGTGCATAATACATATATGTTGCTTGTTATAATTTGTGTAAGAATGTGGCATTTACTCGGAGAGGATTATGATCGAGTCTTGGTGACTCACCTTCTCCTTTAAATTTTCAGGTGACTCGTAGATCACGGATAAGGAGCCGGAAGAACTCGAGGTGGCCATGCAGTGAACATTTGGATTAAATGATTTATGAACTACTTTTATTTTATTGTTGGTTATTTTGCTTAAATTTTAATAAGGCCTACTAGGATTATATTTTGGTTATTTTATCATTTTGGATAATTTGTTTAATAACTTAATGACTTGAAAATGGATACACATGCTTTCTCAAATTAATACGCAAAAATGTTTTATTGAGGTACTCTTGAATCTGTAACAACCTGACCTAATAAATTATTAAACCAAAACAATATCTTTTATCAAAAATTTAAAATGGCTTAAAGGATTTTTTTTAAAAATGTTTTCTCTGTAGCATACCAAATTCGGTCATAACGTTTGGGCGGGTTTAGGGTGTTACAAATTAGTATCGAGCCAGTTCAAAGCTTCATTTGTGGGGCCCAAGGCCCAAAAATGTTTTTAGTAGGCCTATTTGAAATATTTTGGTTTTGAATAAGCATGGCACCGAGTCTCCGGCACCAATCCGCCCAGGTAAGTACTCCTAACTTCTGTATGATTTATTTTCTGTAGAAGGGTAGGAAGCATGGAACGTAGATAGTGATAAGTACTTTAAACTTTAGGACTAGTTACCCCAAACAAAGACATAAGACTTTAAGAGCCTAATTAAACAAACCTACGACCTAGTCGCCGAGTTAGGATCTGGTAACCCTGGTGCGCATGTCTAGGATTGGATTCGGAAGAGCTTGGTATTTAAGTAGTCCTCGTGACTCACCTCCTCTTCGCAGGAATCCTACCTGGTGCGTAGCTTCGGTTCACCCTAACCAAGAGGACTCGGTCATAGGCGAAACAATAAATAAAACCGAAAGGGATTAGCCATGTTTTCATTAAAACTCGAGTTTTAAAATGTTTAAGTACTCTCTAGATATTAGGAAAAAATTATTTTGAAAAAAAAATTCTTCAAAATATTCCCGGTTTACCAAAATTACCAAAATGCCCCTAGTGGCAAAATTATGAAAATGCCCTTGGTTTTAGAATTACCGAATTACCTCGATTTCAATAAAATCTTCTTACTTTGCAAAAGTAGCCAAAAATATTGTATTTCAAAATATATACACTGACTTTTGGAATTTACAAAATTACCCCTGATTGACAAAATTACCAAAATGCCCCTAGTGGCAAAATTACGAAAATGCCCTTGGTTCTAGAATTACCGAATTACCTCGATTTTAATAAAATCTTCTTACTTTACAAAAGTAGCCAAAAATCTTGTATTTCAAAATATATACACTGACTTTTGGAATTTACAAAATTACCCTTGATTGACAAAATTACCAAAATACCCCTGGTTTCCAAAATTTTGCCATACCTTTAATTTGAGAAATTTTTGAAAAGAACCCTCTAGTTTTGGAAATTTCAAAATGTTCTGGATTACGAAAGTTTTAAAATTTCTCCGATTTATTACGAAAATACCCTTGTAGGAAAATGACGAAAATACCCCAGGATAGAAACAGATGAAATGTCCAAGAGTGAATAAGTATGGAAGGTATTAGGAATGGATGTTCTTCTCTGCTTGAACTAGGATAGAGAACTTAAAACCTTGATTGATCGAAAGAATCCTATTGAGCTTTCCATAAAACTTCTTGCGAATAACCAAGTGAAACAAATTACTAATCCATAAAATTTTTCTAATCGATTAAAAGCGCGATAGTTAGAATGAGCTTTAGAGGACGTGGCCGTCGTGGATGCGGAAGGGTAGGATGATCGATCGTAACTCCGTCATGTCGGTCGGGATCTGAGAACGATATACCACCATCACCCCAACTTTTGGAGCCAAGAAGCAGGATCGACGGTGATGACGCAGGTGTCAAGCGATCTGCGGGTTTTGGAAAGGGTAGCTGGAATGGGTGGAGGTGGAGGAGCTCAATCGGTACGAGAGACTTGAGCTAATGGAGCTAAATTTTTCGAGGTGTATCGGTGTAGCGCCTAATCTGGTGAGTATTGGCTTGAATCGACCGAAAGAATCATGGATGAGATAGATTTGACAAATGAGGAGAAACTGAAAGGGGCGGTGTCACTTCTCAAGGATGAGTCATATCGATGGTGGCTCACGGTTCAAGATAGTGCTACGGCAGACGATCTTACATGGGATTACTTCAAAGCTGCTTTTCAGAAGAAATATGTGGGTACCAGCTACACTAATGCTCAGAGGAAAGCTTTTCTCGGGTTGGTACAAGGAAATAAGTCCGTGTCGAATATGAAGCGGAATTCTTGAGACTGAGCCGTTATGCTCAGGGAATTGTGTCAACGGAGCATGATCGGTGTGTCCGCTTTGAAGACGGACTGAGAGATGACTTGAGACTACTAATTGCTCCACAGCAGGAGCGTGAGTTTGCTATTTTGGTGGAAAAGGCTAAAGTAGCCGAAGGGGTCAAGGAGTCCATAAGACAGAATCACGGAAAGAATAAACAGAAGAAAGGCTTCGGATCGCCTGGATCGGGCAGTAATATGGAGAAGAGGGCTAGATTTGGGGAATCAGAAAGAGCCACAAAGCCTACTCAGTGGCCACCTCAGTGTGCTAGATGCGGGAAATCCCACTCGGGAGAATGTTTGGCTGGAAGTAGAGGGTGCTTTGAATGTGGATCGTTGGATCACCGTGTAAGGGATTGTCCTCAGAAGTTAGCTAAGAATCACCCAGAGGGTCAGAACCGTGCTCAGGTTAGAAATGAAGGACCACCACAGAGGGGTCGAGGTGCAGCTAGAAGAAATAGTAACGGGCGTGGCCGAGGTACTAAAGGTACAGAGGCGAGGCAACCAAGGTTAGTTTATGCAGTTGGCCATTGCGAGGAGGAAGATGTGCCAGATATGACAACGGGTAAGTTTCTTATTTCTGAAATACCCTCAATTGTCTTGTTTGTGGTTACGTTAGTTCGCTCTTATGTAGCTAGTAAAGTGTATGGGACTTGGATTATGGACGTAGGGAATGTTTCTAGAAAGTATGATAGATCTTTAAGATCGAGTGCTGTGATGGCGTAGGGTGATGAGTTAAGGATACACGATTGGACGATAGTAAGTAATTTCGAGGACGAAATTTCTTTAAGGAGGGTAGATTTGTAACATCCTGAAATTGGGCCTAGTAGGATTGGGCCTTGAGCCTTAGGAAATTTGAGTATTATTTTGTGTTGGCTTGGGTAGGAATTTTGTGTGATAGCATAGTCTTGTGAAGGCTTGTTTTTATTTAGGAAGCTAGAATAAATTTTAGTATGGCTTATTTAATGAAGTAGGAATAAGTGAGCTTGACACTTAAGTTAAATTAAGTGTTCATTTAAAGCACAAGAGGAATAAGTGGCAAGATGGTTAAGGCTCTTGAGAGGTTGCTTGAGGTTAGTAGTTCGAGTATCAAGGAAAGCATTTTGAAGGTTTATTTTTGAATCCTTGCATTGATGGACGGTCAAACCTTATTTATGATAGGTTGGACTATTTATTTTGGTAAGTTGAATATATGTTTATGGAAAGCTTGATATTGGGAATAAGATTCTTAAGGTTATGGTATGATGAGGGGACAAAGGAATGGAATAGGGAGGATGTTTTGGAAAGTAATCCTAGGCTTTAGTGCATGTATGTGGATGGCATGGGTGTCTAGGTGGGTGGCCGAATTTTGTTAGGTGGTTTAGGGGGGAATATTTGGCCAATTCCTCTTGTGTGCATCTTTTTGCATTTTGCTTTTCCTCTCCAAAAACTCTTTCTTTTGGCCGATTGTTAGTGTACACTTTTGTGCAAAATATGTTTGTGTTTTAGCCTTCATTTTGTTGAACCAAAAGTGCTATTCTCTTCCTTTCATTTTTCTCTTGAAACCGTAATAACATTGGATTTTGTGAACTTTTCTTTTAGGCAAAAGGTGTTGGCGAATCTCATCTCTCCCTCATCTCTCTTTTCTTTTCTTTTTGACATTGGTTCATAAACATTTTCTTTTCACTCTCTTGGCCGAATAATTCTCCATCTCAAATACCATTTTCTTTTTCATTTGTTCAAGATAAAACATCTACTTCCATTCTTATTTCTTCTTTTCTTTTTCAAATCAACCATAACCGAACCTTTTTCTTCTCTTTTAGTCCTTGTTTTGGCCGATTATTCAAGGGTAGTTTCTTTGATTTTTATACAATTGATTTTGGAAGATAAACTCTTTGGGACGTTGGAAGCAATTGATTTAAGCCCTATCTCTCTCTAGAAATCAAAGGTTGGTAAGTCAAAGGGTAAGGACTTTAGTTGATTCATCATTATCTTGAAAAGACTAAAGTTTTTGGGATTAAAGTATTGTGGTTTGGCCGAATGGCCTTTGTTAATTGGCCGATTGTAGGGACAAAGTGATCTAGTGCGATAGATCGGATTTTTGGAAGATAGTTCTTGCGTTGGTAAAAGGTGTGTATCTTACACACTTATAACTTGATTCATATTTGTATATATGTATGTTAAATAACTATTCATGTTGTTAAAGCCGAAATGATGAGTTTTTGAGATGATACCATGATGGTATGAATGAGGATTCGGTAAGTCCATTTTAATATGTTGTTAATACATGAGGATTGAAATAATGATCTACGATTTATGAGATTTTGTTATATGATTCATATCAAGGTATATTGACATGATTTGTTTATATTATTGATTCATGTGGGATCAAATGAGTGGAGGGGCGGTGATATTCGTGTCGGCGGACACGGTGTTTTGGTAACACAATGTGACTACGGTCACCGAGGTTTGGTACCTCCAGAGGTTTGGCACCTCATAGCGTCTCGTCCTTGTGGATTAATTCCACCGTGGGTTGGCCCCACTTTGAGATATGGGATTGACGCGGTGATTTGGTATCACACGATGGGTTGGCCCCATCATTCGATTTGTGTCTTGGACACCGAGATTTGGTATCTCCGGTGATTTGGTATCACATATGTGACTTTAAGTCACCGGTGGTTTGGCACCACCGGTGGTTTGGTACCACACGGGTAGAAAAGGAGTTATGGATGGCTAGGTTGGGTGCATAATACATATATGTTGCTTGTTATAATTTGTGTAAGAATGTGGCATTTACTCGGGAGAGGGATTATGCATCGAGTCTTGGTGACTCACCTTCTCCTTTAAATTTTAGGTGACTCGTAGATCGCGGATAAGGAGCCGAAAGAACTCGAGGTGGCCATGCAGTGAACATTTGGATTAAATGATTTATGAACTACTTTTATTTTATTGTTGGTTATTTTTCTTAAATTGTAATAAGGCCTACTAGGATTATATTTTGGTTATTTTATCTGTTTTGGATAATTTGTTTAATAACTTAATGACTTGAAAATGGATACACATGTTTTCTCAAATTAATACGCAAAAATGTTTTATTGAGGTACACTTGAATCTATAACAACCTGACCTAATAAATTATTAAACCAAAACAATATCTTTTATCAAAAATTTAAAATGGCTTAAAGGGATTTTTTTCAAAAATGTTTTCTATGTAGCATACCAAATTCGGTCATAACGTTTGGGCCGGGTTTGGGGTGTTACATACGGAGTTTGTAGGGAAGTGCTTAACGTGTCAGCAAGTTAAGGCTGAACACCAAGTACCTTCGGGTTGCTTCAGCCGATTTAGATTCCGCAGTGAAAGTGGGAGCGAATCACCATGGACTTTATTAGTGGGCTTCCCCTTACGCATACTAAGAAAGACTCGGTATGGGTGATAGTGGATCAATTGATGAAGTCTGCACATTTTATCCCATTACGGGTTGATTACTCTTTGTAGAAATTGGCGAAGTTATATGTGGCTTAGATTGTGAGGTTGCATGGAGTGCCGGTGTCGATTATTTCGGATAGGGATCTGAGGTTTACGTCTCGGTTTTGGAAAGCATTACATCAGGATTTGGGCACCAGATTGGACTTCAGTACGGCATTTCATCCACAGTCAGATGGTCAGTCTGAGCGAGTAATCCAAGTGTTAGAGGATACGTTGAGGGACTGTGTGATAGACTTCAGAGGAAGCTGGGAAGAGTTTTTTCCTTTAGCGGAGTTTGCATACAACAACAGTTATCAAGCAAGTATTCGGATGGCAACCGTATGAAGCGCTATATGGACGGAAGTGTCGCACTCCTATGTGTTGGACAGAATTAGGGGAACGTCAAGTTTTGGGTCCAAAATGGTGGCTGAATTCGAAGAAAAGGTTAAGGTAATCTGGACTCGGTTAAAGGAAGCATCTGACAGGAAAAAGTCATACGTAGATCTTAAGCAGAAAGAAATAGAGTTTGCTATAGGGGATCAAGTGTTCCTAAAGGTTTCACCTTGGAAGAAGGTGATGAGATTTGGTCGCAAAGGGAAGTTAAGTCCCAGGTTTATATGACCTTATCGGGTTTTGAAGCTGGTTGGACCAGTGGCATATCAGTTAGAATTGCCTATGGAATTAAAGCAAATGCACGATGTGTTTCATGTTTCAATGCTACGACGTTACCTATCAGATCCATCTCATGTAGTGCTAGTTGAGGAAGTTGAGCTAAGTCCAGATTTGTCTTATGAGGAGGAGCCAATTCAGATTTTGGAACGGGATGTGAAGGTGTTACGGAGGAAATCAGTTCCTCTCGTCAAAGTATTATGGTGTAACCATGGATTGGAAGAAGCTTCGTGGGAGCCAGAAGAAGCAATGCGACAGCAATACCCTCACCTATTCTAGTCAGGTAATTTCGAGGACAAAATTTTCTTTTAAGGAGGGTAGAACTGTAATATCCAGGATTTAAGGGTTATGAATTTTCACTTGAATGTGTGTAGTGGCATGTTATGTATTGTCTGTATGTGTTTTGGGGACTTCGGGAATTTTAGAATGTAGGAGAATGCCTTAGAAAAATATTAGATTTTAGTTTTAAAGGGAGCTAAGCAAGATTGGCTTTAAGAAAAATTTGTATGAGGATTTAATCACAAGGAATATATTGGTAAAGTGGCAAGTGGCGTGTGGAGTGTGCTAATGGTCTTGAGTTCGAATCCCATGGATAGTCTTAAGGTGATTTTTTTTTTTTTTGCAATTTTTTAGCATGTGTTGGTCAAACCTTAATTAAACTAAAGTTGGACTATTTTATTTTATGGATAGCAGACTAAGGAAAAAGGCAAGTGCTAAGTTAAGAAATGGAATCAAGGAGTTTTGGTATGATAAGGGGACATAAGGCTTGAAGTATGGAGGGATGTTTTGGAAATTTTTCTATGGCCATTTGACCATGAATGTAGACAGCATAGGGGGCTAAGGGGGTTGGCTTAATTTTAAAAGTGATTAGGAGGAAGATTAGGAGGAAATGAGGAGGAAAATGTGGGATTTGTGATGAGATATGAGTTGGCCGGCCAAGGGATCTCTTTGTTGACCATTTCGGTCATGTGGTAGAAGGGAGTAGCTAAAATGTTCTTTAGGGGTTTAGGTGTTTTTCTTTTCGGGTTTCTCCTTCTTTCTCTAGTGTGGTGCCGAAAGTTTAAGACCATCAAAGTGCCATTTTGGCCATTTTCTTTTGCCAAAAACTTGTTCCATTCTCTAATAAACCTCACCCTTTTATTTCATAAGTTGAACCACACCAAAAATTTACCATTATTTTTCATTTGTACACTTTGGCCGAATCATCCATTGACCATAAGGATCATTTGTTACTTTTCTTTTCTTCTATCTTTCTCCTCATCTTTGCTGATTCTACTTTTGTGTTTCATCTCTATTTCCTTTCTCTTCTTTCTTTCTTTTCTTTTACCTTGCTAAGGCCGAAACTTCTCTCTTCCAATTTCACCATTTTTGCAACACCATAAACCTCCTATCTCTCTCTTCTTTTTCTTGTTTTGTTGTTAAAGCTGAAACTCCCTTTTGTCATCAAATCAATTCGTATCACACTCCATTCCCTTCATTTCTTCTTTTCATAATTCATCAAAAGCCAAGAACATTTGACTTTAGTCGATTGTTCTTCAAGCCGAAACTATAACCCCTTGTTATTCTCTCCTAAAGCCGAAAGTTCCACTTCTTTGTCACCATTGAAACCGGTTGGTACTAAGCACTAAAAGCCTATCATCTTTCTCATTGAACCGATTTCTCCACTTCATGTTCATTTTGCCGATTCCTTGAAGTTTTTGACCATTTGCATTTTGGTCATTCTTTCCGGCAAGAATCTCTTCTAGACTGATCTCTTTCCTTTATCTTTTTTGATTGTCGAAAAAAATCAAGATTCTAATCCTTTTATCCTCTTTGGCCGAAACCTTGAAGGAGGATTTTGGGATTCTTTTTGTAGCCAACGATTAAGGAGAAATCATTTGGGATTTGAATAATCCAAGGTAAGAAGATAATGATATTCGGCCAAAGGCCATATCTTTTTAGTGATAATCAATTTCTCATATAGTGTTGTGTAGGTACTGTCAACGTTGTAGGCAAAAGTCAGAAATCTTAAGTATTCTATCGTTCTTCGTGATTATAAGGTGTGTAGCCTACACTAAATTTCTGATAGATTAATAGTGTTATTGATAAACATGTGCTAATAAGTAATATGAATGATTATGGCTTCGGGTACCATTCAGTGGTATATGGTATTCAGGTATGTTTACCCCCTATTACTTCGTTAATAATGCTATAAGAATGAATATGAAATGTGTATGATTCCGTTATGATTTTGGGAGTATATGGCATGATATCGAAATAATATGTTTATTGCATGGGCATATGGGTGATATTGATAAAGGGGAGGTGTTAGGTGGTTTTACCACATTATCCAATTGATTTTGATCACAATATTATGTATCCGTGACTTCGGTCACAATATTATGAATCTAGTGACATATTATGAATCTGGTGACTGTCACAATTATCCGATGGCCATGCCACAATTTATAAGGAGATGTGTAGTTGATCGCAATGACTACCTTCGATGGTCTCAGAGCGGATGGAGGATCGATTTAGTAATCCCACGGTGTGATTGGTAGGTACGGTGGTGTGTAGCGGATGGATATCTAGTTAGGCTCGGGATTGCATTTAATTATATATGTACATGTGATTTAATCTGTTATTATCTGATTTGCTATATTATGGGCTTATGGCTAAATGTGATTTAAATGGGCTTTATGGTTATGATCGATTGGGTTTTTAGTGTTATGTTACACATTGAGTCTATTGACTCACCCTTTATGGGATATCTTTTCAGGTGACGCTTAGTGTGATGGATCGGGTCAGTGAGAACTATGTGGTGGCCATTGCTCAACTCAGTATTTCGGTTTCCTTTTAATTAAACCTACTACATTTTCTTTTATTATTCGAGATTTATTCTGGGTTATGTTTTTTAATAAGGCCACTATGGAATGTTTTATTTTTTTTTTCATTTTAGGTTTTTAATCTGCTACGATCAAATATTTACTAAATAATTAAATGATTTCGAAAAATAACTTAAACTGTTTTTGACACCTAAACACCTATGGTTTTAATAATAATAAGCTTTAAATTTGGTTTTCTTTTAACTTATAAACTTTCTCATCAAGATAACAGTTTTTAATGAGACACCAACTTGTCTAAACACCATTTACAACGCGATTACTAAATAGACCTATTTTCTACAGAACCAACATATTATCTAATAAAACAAAACAAGATTTAATTGAAGTTTTACTCGAGGAACATACCAGATCCGGTTAGGGCTTATGGGCCGGGTTTGGGGTGTTTCAGAAATCTTACTTGGGTCAACTCGAACTCTATCTCCCTAAACAATGTGTCCTAGAAATCCAACTTCCTTGAGCCAAAATTCACTTTTATTGAACTTGGCGTATAACTGATTATCTCTTGAAATCTATAAAACTATCCTTAAGTGCTCAGCATGCTCAGGTTCATCTCAAGAATATATCAATATATCATCAATGAAAGCTACCAAAAACTTATCTAGATATGGCCGAAAGATGCGGTTTATTAAATCCATAAACACCACCGGAGCATTAGTTAAACCAAAAGGCATGACTAAAAATTCATAGTGCCCATACCTCATCCGAAATGCAGTCTTTGCCACATCTGAGTCTTTTACTCTCAGCTGATAGTATCCCAACCTCAAGTCTATATTTGAGAACACAGTGGCTCCCTTCAATTGATCAAACAAATCATCGATCCTTGGCAATGGGTATTTGTTCTTCACAGTTACCTTATTAAGCTGCATGTAATCTATACACAATCTCATGGAGCCATCTTTCTTTTTCACAAATAATACAGGAGCACCCCATAGAGAACAACTTTGCCTAGCAAAACCTTTGTCCGTCAATTCTTGCAACTGTGCCTTTAATTCCTTCAACTCAGTTGGAGCCATTCTATAAGGAGCAATTGATATCGGTACAGTACCGGAAGTTAACTTGATGCCAAATCCAACCTCTCTAATAGGATGAAATCCTAACAATTCCTCAAGAAAAACATCTGAGTACTCACATACTATCAGTACCTTCAATTTTTAACTCTATTTCTTTGGCATTCATCATAAAGGCAAGATACGCCTCATACCCTTTTTTACATACCTCTAAGCCGACATATGAGAAATCACTATCGGCGATCTGTCCTGTTCATCTGATTCAACATAAAGAGTATCCCCATTTTCACATCCGAACTCAATATATTTCTTCCCACAATTCACTATCACATCATTAGTAGTTAACCAGTCCATACCAAGAATAATGTCGAATTCATCAAATGGCAATAGCATGAGATTAGCCTTAAAATAAATACCCCTAATCATCAATGGGAAATCTTTGCATACTTTATCAACTAATACACTTTTACCTAACGGATTAGACACTTTTATCACAAAATTTGTGGACTTAATAGGTATACACATGCTAGATGCTAATTTTATGCAAATATATGAATGGGTAGACCCTGGATCAATAAAGGCAACAACATTAGTACCATGAAGAGAAAATGTACCCGTAATTACATTGGAAGATGACAGCTCTTCGCGAGCGCGAATGGCGTAAGTCCTTGCAGGTGCTCTACCCTGGGTCTTGTAGTCTGCTCTCGGGGTTTACCCTTACGACTCGTCCCACTTCCTAGGTTCCTTTGTGGTCTTCCTCTATTAGTGCTTCCTGCTTTTGTACTCTGAAATTTTTATTTCTTAACCATTTCGAGGCATTCTTTGATGAAGTGATCTTGGGAACTGCACTTAAAACAAGCACTCTCATGTACTCGACACTCACCGGGGTGTCGCCGCCATACTATGGGCATTTCGGTCTATTTGATTGGACATTCCTGACACTAGCGGCTGAAGTAGTCTGAGCCTTATTCCCTGAATACTGTATACTCTTGCCTTTGCTTGAAAACCCGGCTGAAGTAGGTAATTAGGTAGAGAAATCTCTTGACTTCTTGGACGAGGACTGGAATGACTTACTCCACTATCTCTTTCTTGAGTCACGAGACTCCATTTCAACTTTTCTTTTCTCTTTTACTAATTCTTTAGCTTTACAATCATGATCTACCAGTACAAAAATTTTTTCAATTCAAGGACAGAAACAAATAATTTAATGTCTTCGTTTAGTCTATCTTCAAATCTCTTGCACATGATAGCTTTAGTGGATACACACTTTTAGGCGTATTTACTGAGCTTTACAAACTCATGCTCATACTCTATTACTGACATTTTACCTTGTTTCAGTTCCAAGAATTCCTTTCTTTTTTGATTGATGAATCTCAAACTAATGTACTTCTTTTTGAATTCTTCTTGGAAAAATTCTCATGTGACGCTTTCCCTTGGTACAACTGACACAAGGGTATTCCACCACTAATATACAGAATCTCTTAAGAGAGAAACTACACAGTTTATGCACTCTTCAGGTGTGCACAACAACTCATTAAATACCTTGATGGTATTTTCAAGCCAAAACTCTGCCCTTTCCGGATCGTCATCTTTACTAGCCCAGAATTCTTCAGCTCCTTGCTTCTGAATTTTATCAACCAGAGGCTTTTATCTTCTTACTACTTCTACCACTTGAGGGGCTACAGGGGTAGGCTGAGGAATAGGCGGGAGTGGAAGGGTGGTGCGTTGAGTTCGTGCGAACGAACTCCGTATACCAAGCATTCATCATGTGGAGAAAGGCTTCCCTAGCCTCTTTTCCTCCTCTCTGACTTACTGTCGTGGGTCTATTCTCATTTTCATTTGGCACCGTCCCTTCAGTAGGAGTCGACGCATTACTTTCTTCATCGTTTGCCACAGCTCTTTCGGGATCCATTTACAATATGAAATGTAATTTAAGTCATCAGGAGTCGTCACACTATCAATATATAAATACTTTTATGTATGGCATGTATAGCTAGAGTCATACTTACCTATGTTAGTCCTAGAATAGACTAAATTGTAGCTCTAATACTACTAAATGTAACACCCCTTACCCTTGTCTGACGCCAGGACAGGATATGAGGCACTACTATACTTGACTTTACTTAAACACGTATTATCGGGCTATAAATTTTTTTTCCATCTTAAAACTTTTCTTTCTTACTAATAACATACTTTTCATAGGCCTTTAAGGCCTTAAACGTACATCTGGAATGTTTCAGGATTCATCTAGAAACTTTGGCACTCCTTGAAAATTTTTTCCTAAACAGTGGCCACATGCCAGTGTTGTCCAAGGGACACGCCCGTGTACCCTAAGACATGCTCGTGTTTGACACTCGTGGTCAAAATTGACTTATTTTACACGGTTGAGTACATGCTAGTGTCTATAATCGGTGTCCCTCACACGGTATTGACACGCCCATGTCCTCTACCTGTGGAGCTCTCTATTTATGGCATCATTATACTTTTAATAGCACACGGCTGTGGCACACGCCCATGTGCTGGCCCGTGTCCGACGTCTGTGATCCCCGAGCTAACTTGGCGACCCTACATGGAAAAAAGGAAAGGAGAGAGGTAAGCATAAAGCTTAGTAAGTTTGCATGAGGATTTAACAAAGCAGTATAATAGCTTATAATTAAACTAATCCTTCATAAGTCTAAAGCAACATAAATCTCAAGTGCTTGAACTTACTTACTCTTTCTCATCACTTACCACATTATAATTTCATACTTGTAATTAAATTAGGGTACGTATACCACTTAATCACATAGATTAGCACTTTTGCTAATATAACATCAAATCATTATCTTCCTTAACTTAGGTGGAATTCTTTATTATTCTTGAATAACTTAACTTGTGTTATTTTGCTTACTTAGCTTTCTTGTTACTTCTTTCATACTTGTCTCTTTTACCCGTTGAATTACTCGAAATGTCAGAGGATACTCAATCTCGTCAAATATGTATCTCGATGCCAATGCCATATCCTAGATATGGTCTTACATGGGATCGCCTTATGATACCAATACCATATCCCAGATATGGTCTTACACAGGATTTCTTAGCTTGATGTCAATGCCATGTCCCAGACATGGTCTTATACAATATCTTCCTTATATGTTTCCTTTGAAGCTTACCATTGCCATGTCTTGACATGGTCATACGTGGTATCCTTGCCTTATGAACTCACCAATGCCATGCCTTGGCATGGGCTTACATGGGATCCTTGCCTTATAGTAACTTATCAATGCCATGTCTTGACATAGACTTACGGGATATCCTTGCCTTATTCGATGCTGAGGCCATGTCCCAAACATGGTCTTACACAGGATCTACCTTCGATTGATGCCATGTCCTAAACATGGTCTTACACGAGACCTAAATTCCTTGATGTCGATGCCATGTCCCAGACATGGTCTTACACGAGTTTTCCTTGTCTCATGTTATGACATAGGTATCCTCGTTATTCCGAATCTTCAATCGGGACTTTCACTTACTTATTCTCATTGATTTTCTTATTAGGCATTGTCAATCAACTTTATGATAATAATGTACATTGTACGACATAGTAAGTAATTTAATTGTAAAAGTAATATGTAGCTTTAAATTCATACAAACTTACCTCGATACTCAAAATGTGTAGAGTTGTGCAATTTAGTCCTCAACCTTGTTTTTCCCTCGGTTTTGGTCTGGACTTCATGTTTCTTGATCTATAATAAAAATTTAACTTATTTAATACTTAAATTGACTAAATTGACTCATAAATCATACTTAGTAAAAATTACATTTTTACCCCCAAACTTTTCAAAAGTACACTTTTGCCCTTAAGCTCATAAAATGATTTTTATTCAACTTTCTTGAATTTCAAGCCTAGACGAATCATATTCTCAACTATAACAACATTAAATTTCCACTATTTTACTCATGTATGACCATTTTCATAACTTTTGTAATTTGGTCCTTACATGAATTTTTCATGAAAATCACTTATGAAAAGATGTTTATCCTACATCAAACTTTCATAATCTTCCATAAAACATCAAAATACATGCATGTCATACATGGGTAAATTTTTAAACATGATCCTTAGCTCAAAATATAGCTAGGAATAGCTAAACTGAGTTACGAGGATCTAAAAAATATGAAGAACATTAAAAACAGGGCTAGGGTACACTTACTATCAAGCTTGGAAGATGAAAAAACCCTAGCTATGTCTTCTTTATGATTTTTGGCCAAGAGGGAGGAAGATGGAAACTAATTTTGACTTCTTTTCCCTTTTAATTCTTTAATTTACCAAATGACAAAAATGCCCTTAATGATTATTTCTTAAGATTTTTCCTTCCTATGTCAATTTTTGTCCATCTCAACATATAATGGTCTAATTGCTAAATAAGGAATTCTAATAATTTTTATAATTCTATTTCATACTTAAACCTTCTAGAATCTCATATTTTCTAATCCTTGCAATTTAGTCCTAATGGACAATTTGTTCACTAATTAATAAAATTCCTCCATGAAATTTTCACACAACCATGTAAATACCTCATAAGCCTTATAAAATCATTTAAACACATATTTATTCTTTGGATTTGTGGTCTCACACCACTCTTTTGACTAGGCCCTAAATCGGGCTATTACAAGTGAAAATAGGGTATTATTCGGGTTGAATCAGGTGAACCGGATAGCTTACCTATACTGATTTCTTCTATGACTGTTGAAAAATACGTGAGAAAAGGGTATGAGTCCTATCTTACATTTGTGTTGAATACCCAAGAGTCAGAAGTAAAGATTGAGTCAGTGCCTGTGGTTTGTGAGTACCTGGTGTGTTTTCGAAAGAGTTGCTTGGATTGCTTCCAATTAGGGAAGTTGAGTTTGGTGTTGAGTTAGTCCCTAGTGTATGACACCTATTTCGGTTGCCTTGTATACGATGGCATCGTTGGAGTTAAAAGAGCTGAAGGTTCAGCTACAAGAGTTAAAGGATAAGGGTTTTGCGAGACCGAGTTTTTCTCAATGGGGTGCTCGATACTTTTGTGAAAAAGAAAGATAGGTCGATGAGATTATGTATAGACTATTGACAGCTCAACAAGGTTACAATGAAGAACAAGTATCCTTTGCGAAGGATCAATGATTTGCTTGACCAATTGAAGGGAGCCACATTGTTTTCTAAGATAGACTTGAGGTCCAGTTATTACCAGCTGAGAGTTAAGGATCAAGATGTATCGAAAACTAAATTTCGGATCGGTATGGCCATTATGAGTTCCTTGCCATGCCTTTTGGCTTAACAAATGCTCCCACCGTGTTTATGGATTTAATTAATCTTATTTTCTGACCGTACTTGGTTAAGTTCGTTGTTTTTTTATCAATGATATATTAATTTATTCTCGTGATGAGAGTGAACACGTAGAGCATTTGTGTAACATTCGAGATTTAGGGGTCTCATATTTTTACATTGTATTTGTGTGCTAGTATGCTCTGTATGCTTGTTTGAGTGTGTTTGGGGGCTTCGGGGAACCTTGGGGTTAAGTCTTAGCCTTAGTGAAAATTTTGGTTTGAAGCCTTTAGGGGGAAGCTAGGGGAGTTAGGCCGTAAGGGAACTAATGCGAGGTTTATGACATAAGAAAGGAAGTGGTGGATTGGCAAGGTAACACCTAGGAGCAAGGGGAGTGTTTGTGTCATAAGGAGTTCCAAGGGGGAGGAGGTTTGAGCAACATGGACGGCATTTTTTGAGTTTGTTTTTGCGTAAAGGGGAGTGGGGAGTTGGATTCGGCATGGGCACTTGAAAGGTGGAAGTTTGAATAGGTCAAGGATTTCAAATAGGTGGTGGAGAGTAAGGCTTGAGTTTGAATCATTCAAATAAGTTTGAATGAGTGAATGGGAGGAAAGTTAGGAGGAAAAGAAGGGATGAGGAGTGAGGTTGAAGAGTTGGCCGAATGTGGGATGCTAGAGGGTGGAAATTTTGGTCATGTTAGAGGGGAGTGGGTGCCAAATTTGCTTAGTGGCTGTAGGGTGCATCTTTTTCATTTTTTTCCTTCTCTAGTTTTGTGCTGAAAAGTGTTAGTCAAGGCTCTTCAATTATTTTCTCTTTATATGACCAAAAGCCGAATGTGAGAGACCATTTTTGTGTATTTTGCTCTTTTCTTTACAACCCTTTCTCCTCTCCTCTATTCACTCTCTAAAAGCCGAAAGTGTCACATTTTCTCTCTTTTTCATCTTGAGTTCATTATCTTGAAGTCACTCAAGCCGAATCATAACTCTCCCTTCTCCTCTTTTCTTTTTCACTTTGACAACCTTTAACCTTCATTACTTTTGCAAAAGCCGAATATTTCATCTTTACATCTCTTCTCTTGGTGGCCGAATCTTCTATTCATCATTATTCTCTTCTTGCTCGTCTCTATTCTTTCTTTTCCTCTTTTATTATGTTTATTTCTCAAGTTATATCTCTTAGCCGAATCTGTCAGAGCCTATAGAGGGGGCGTCGTTGTTCATCTTCTATTAATCTCCCAATTGGTTCTAGTGTTGTGGTAAGGGGTTCTCTTTTATTTGAATAATACTCTTTCTTTTTGGTGTCCCAAATCAAAAGACTAATCCTATTTTCTTGTATGGTCGAATCTATGAAGGAGGGATTTTCAATTCTCTGTGTAAGCCAGCGTTAGGAGTATTAAGGATCTTTCAGGATTTGACCAAGCAAGGTAAGAAGATATTTTGTCCCGCCAAAGGGCCATTTCTTTTGGACAATCGGTGTTAAGCCAAATCTGATATTGATTTATGTTGGGATTTCGACAGCTCTCAAGTACAAGTGAGAACCTTCGGGATTTGGGTCGACTTTGGTAAGGTTATTTAGTTAACATGATTATTTAGTCTCGTTTAGATCTGATTTAACGTTTACCCGGGTCTTCTGATTAAGTTAGTATTCGATGGATGCGAGTACCAGCCAAAGAGAGAAAGGGGTTGGACACGTAGTCCCTCCCTTAAGTTCAAGAGGCGGTCAGTTTTAACAGTTCGGGATTGGCCACGGGGTGTGCCAGCATCGGAATAGGATTGTAGGCAAATAGCGATGTGTCGGTTAGGGATAGCGTCAACATAGAGGGCATGGTATTACGGGTTATCAGTTGTGTAATTAACACACTGGTTATTTATCTGCTTTAATTTAAATAAATGTATTGTGTACGATAGCCGAAACAGTGGCTGTGGTGGTGTTATTACTCATGTTGGGTAATCCGTAACCAAGTTAGTATACTACCCATGCTACGGATGTGGTTAGTAATTGTGGATCTATGCAAGCATGCCATATATGTATATTTGGTATGTTCATATGATATGTTACCATTCTATCATATTATGCTTCATGTGCATAGGGTTCGGGATATATACTGTTAAAGGGGAAGTGTGTACATTTATGTACGTGGATTGATGATGGCCTCGAGCCACATCGTGGATTGATGATGACCATGAGTCTCATCGTGGATATTTGTGTGGACCAGTGGCTAGACCACTAAGTGGACTTTGAGCAGCATGACTGCCAAAAAGGTGTGTAGCGGATGGAGGGTTGATTTAGTAAGTGTGTGGTGGTTGGATACGGGTGGTGTGTAGCGATTGGATATTAGGTTTGGGCTGGGTTAACATTTTTGCATCACTATAAGTGGTATGTGGTTTAATGTGGGTTAGGGCCAAGCCCAATTGTAGATATATGTGGGCTAATTGCACACTGAGTCTGGTGACTCACCTTGCTTTTCCAACAATGCAGGTAATTCGTAGTCTATTAGACCGAGCTAGAGTGGACTCGGGGTGGCCATGCAGAAGCTGTTTTTATTTCTAAGTACATTATGAACTTTTGGTAATTTTCTTGGGATATTTTTATTGTAATAAGGCCGCTTTAAATGTTTTGGGATTATTATTATGGGTTTAAGTTAGTTTTTCCTATCCATTGATTAATTAAAAGATGGTTTTAAGATATTTCTAACGTAAGGGTAACAAATGAAAGTTTTTGTTCAAAATCTTGGATCACCTATAAGCAAATGTTTTAACTCAAGCATGAATCATGTTTTAAACTTTAAATAACCCAAAATTTTATTCACCGACAAATTGAAAATTCTGAACGAGAAACCCTTATCTTTAAAAATGACGTTTTGATTTAGAAGACCGAAATCTTATTTTCACTTCCAAATAGAACTCTTTTTACACTTTTCCCAGTAACATTCCAAATTCGACCGTGGTGTTTTGGGCCAAGTTTGGGGTGTTACATTTTGGTGTTAGAGCCCTATTCTAAACTCGGCCTTTGGGGGTTTTGAGGCCCACAACGTTTTTTAACTTTGAAATTGGTTTAAAAGAAAATTTTTCAGGAAATGGCTTTGTGAAAGCATGGCACCTGTGTCTCCGGCCCAATTCGCCAGGTAAGTATTCCAAATCTTTGTATGATATATATGAGTGGGCTTGATGGGTTTCATGGGATGTAGACTATTTTAATTAGACTCTGATGGACTATAGGTTTAGTTTGAACAACTTCTTAGAAATCATAAGACTTAAACCGAGCAAATAAGCCTATGAACCAGTCGCCGAGTTATGGTGTGGCAACAGGCATACGCATGTCTAGGATCGAATTCAAGGAGAGCTTGGCATTTAAGTTATCCTAGTGGCTCACCTCCTCTTTGTTGGAATCCTACCTGGTGCGTAGTGACTGTTCACTCTAACCATGAGGATTTTTTGACAGGCTAAACCTTATAATTAAAACCCAAAAAGGACTAGCCACCCTATTTTGTAAAATCCTAAGGTAAACCCTAGTTTTTAAATTCCCAAATTACCCTGATTCGTAAAAATTACCTTGGTTTTGGGAAATGACCAAAATACCCCCAAGTTGAAAATTACCATAATACCCTTATTTTGGCAAATCACATGAAACCTTATTTTGGAAAATTATGAAAATACCCATGTAGGATAAAATTACCGAAAGACCCCTTGGTAGGGAAATGACGAAAATGCCCCTCTGTGATGAATGTGAATTCATGGATGCTATTTGTGTGATGATTGATGAGTATATGTGGTTTCTGGAATTAAGAAATAAGCTTGAAACTGAAACTATAGGTAGGTTCAAGTTTGAAAGAACCACTATCGAAATTACTTTTCATAAAATTGTTCGTGATTAATAAGTGAAAAGGAATTCTAATGCATAAAAATTTCTTTAAATCAAATTAAGACGCTATTATAGATATGAGTGGTAGGGGACGTGGACGTAATACGCGAGAATGTGGTAGAGGTGGGATGGCTATATCAGAACCAGCAGGGTCTGGTCATGGGTTAGGAAATGAGGCACCACTACTGCCAGCTGTGGAGGCGGAGTTTCAGGGTCAGACAGGGGGAGACGATGTAGTGTCTCAGGCAATGTTGCATATGCTAGAGCGAGTGGCTGGGGCGAATGCGGGGACAACAACTCGGAAGTCTATTCTTGAGCAACTCCAAGCCAATGGAGCTGAAGTGTTTTGAGGTATTTTCGGAGTAGCTCCAAACGTGGCTGAGTACTGGCTAGAGGCAGTCGAAAGGATCATGGATGACTTGGATTGCACAACTGAAGAGAAGCTGAAGGGTGTAGTTTCTCTACTTCGGGATGAAGCCTACTAGTGGTGGCTCACTGTTAAATAGGGTACCCCGGCGGACCAAATAAATTGGGATTTCTTCAAGATGAAGTTCCAAGGGAAGTACGTTGGAGCTAGTTATGTGGATGCTCAGAGAAAGGCATTCCTGAACTTGGTGCAAGGGAGTAAGACGGTAGTTGAGTACAAGGCATAATTTTTATGGATAAGCTGGTATGCCTTGGGAATTGTCACAACCGACTATGAGCGCTGTGTGAGATTTGAGGATGGGTTGCGAGACAAACTACGGGTGTTGATAGCTCCTCAGCGGGAGAGGGATTTTGCGGAGTTGGTAGAAAAGCTAGGATAGTAGAGGAGGTCAAGCGAACTGAAAGGCAAAATAGAGATAAAGATAGAGGCAGGAATAAAAGAAGTTGTACGCTAAGTTTAGTAAGTGCGAGTTTTGGCTAAGAGAAGTAACTTTTCTAGGTCATGTGGTATCTGCAGAAGGGATAAGAGTGGATCCTCGGAAGATTGAGGCGATACTGGATTGGAAACCACCTAAGTCGATTGGCGAGATTCACAGTTTCTTAGGGCTAGCCAGTTATTATAGGAGATTTGTTGAACATTTTCCTCTATAGCAGCACCTTTGACTAAGTTGTTGAGAAATGAGGTACCTTTTGTGTGGACGGATAAGCAGCAGGGGAGTTTTGAGAAACTAAATAGGGTTTTGTTTGAGGCTCTGATTCTAATTCAGCCTAAAGCAGGGAAAGATTTTGTGGTGTATTGTGATGCTTCTCATATGGGGTTGGGTTGTGTACTGATACAGGAAGGGAAGGTTGTTGCCTATGCGTCTCGATAGTTAAGACCCCATAAAGTTAACTATCCAACACATGACCTGGAGTTGGCTGTAGTGGTTTTCGCTTTAAAAGTGTGGAGGCATTATCTGTATAGGAAGAAGTCGGTGATCTATATGGACCATAAGAGTTTAAAGTATCTGTTGACTCAGAAAGAGTTAAACTTGAGACAGCGAAGGTGGGTGGAGCTATTGAAGGATTACGACTGCTCGATTGAATATTACCAGGGGAAAGTGAATGTAGTGGCAAATGCGCTAAGTCGGAAGGTATAATCAGATCTGAGAGCGATGTTCACCCATCTTAGCCTATATGATGACGGGAGTTTATTAGCTGAGCTGCGGGTGAAGCCGACATGGTTAAGTCAAGTAAAAGAGAAATAGTTGGTGGACGAGGTTTTGAGTGCTCAACTACTGCAAGTACAGAATGGGGAATTAGAGGATTATAGTGTGAACAATGACGGAGTTTTGTGTTTTTGTGGTAGGGTTTGTGTGCCAAAAGATGTGGAGTTGAGGTAGAAGATTCTTTGGGAATCGCATAGTAGCCCTTATGCTATGTATCTTGGAGGGAGTAAGTTATATAGAGATTTACGAGACCAATTTTGGTGGCCTGGATTGATGTGAAAAGTTACAAAATTTGTGGGGAAGTGTTTGACGTGTCAGGTCAAAGCTGAACACCAAGTGCCTTCGGGGTTGCTGCAACCAGTAAAGATTTCACAGTGGAAGTGGGAGAGAATCACGATAGATTTCGTTAGTGGGCTTCCTCTTACGCCTACTAAGAAAGACTCGATATGGGTGATAGTGGATCGGTTGACAAAATCTGCTCATTTCATACCTGTTCGTGTTGATTACTCTCTACAGAGGTTGGCGAGGTTGTATGTAGCAGAAATTGTGACACTGAATGGGGTACCGGCATCGATCATCTTGGATAGGGACCCTAGATTTACGTCACGGTTTTGGAGAGCATTACATCAGGCTTTGGGTACCAGGTTGGATTTTAGCACAGCTTTTCATTTGTAGACGGATGGCCAGTCGGAAAAGGTAATTCAGGTATTAGAAGATATGTTGAGGGATGTGTTATCGACTTCAGAGGTAGTTAGGAAGAATACTTACCTCTGGCAGAATTCACGTACAATAACAGTTATCAAGCTAGTATTCAAATGGCGCCATACGAAGCATTGTATGGGCGAAAGTGTCTGACTCCCACCTATTGGACAGAGTTAGGTGAACGTCATGTGCTAGGTCTAGAAATAGTGGTAGAATCAGAGGAGAAGGTTAAGGTAATCCGAGCTCAATTGAAGGAGGCATTTGACAGACAGAAGTCGTATGCGAATCTTAAGTGGAAAGAGATAGAGTTTGCAGTGGGTGATCGGGTATTTTTAAAGGTTTCACCATGGAAGAAGGTAATGAGGTTTGGACATAAGGGTAAGCTGAGTCCCAGGTTTATAGGACCTTATCGGGTTTTGAAGCGAGTGGGGCCAGTAGCGTGCTAGTTGGAGTTGCCTTCGGAGTTGAAGCAGATGCATGATGTGTTTCACATCTCGATGTTACAACGTTACCGTTCAGATCTATCGCATGTGGTACTAGTTGAAGAAGTTGAGTTAAGACCAGATTTATCCTACGAGGAGGAACCGATTCAGATTTTGGAGTGAGATGTGAAGGTGCTACGAAAGAAATCAGTTCCTCTAGTCAAAGTGTTATGGCGGAACCATGGTTCAGAAGAAGCGTCATGGGAGCCAGAGGAGACGATGAGACATCAATACCCTCACTTATTTTGACCAGGTAATTTCGAGGCCGAAATTTCTTTAAGGGGGTAGAACTGTAACATCCGAGATTTAGGGGTCTCGCATTTTACCTCATATTTGTGTGCTAGTATGCTCTGTATGCTTGTTTGAGTGTGTTTGGGGGCTTCGGGGAACCTTGGGGGTTAAGTCTTAGCCTTAGTGAAAATTTTGGTTTGAAGCCTTTAGGGGGAAGCTAGGGGAGTTAGGCCTTAAAGGAATTAATGCGGGGTTTATGACACAAGAAAGGAAGTGGTGGAGTGGCAAAGTAACGTCTAGGAGCAAGGGGAGTGTTTACGTCAAAGGAGTTCCAAGGGGGAGGAGGTTCGAGCAACATGGACGGCATTTTTTAAGTTTGTTTTTGCGTAAAGGGGAGTGGGGAGTTGGATTCGGCATGGGCACTTGAAAGGTGGAAGTTTGAATAGGTCAAGGATTTCAAATAGGTGGTGAAAAGTAAAGCTTGAGTTTGAATCATTCAAATAAGTTTGAATGAGTGAATGGGAGGAAAGTTAGGAGGAAAAGAAGGGATGAGGAGTGAGGTTGAAGAGTTGGCCGAATGTGGGATGCTAGAGGGTGGAAATTTCAGTCATGTTAGAGAGGAGTGGGTGCCGAATTTGCTTAGTGGCTGTAGGGTTCATCTTTTGCATTTTTTTCCTTCTCTAGTTTTGTGCCGAAAAGTGTTAGTCAAGGCTCTTCAATTGTTTTCTCTTCATATGACCAAAAGCTGAATGTGAGAGACCATTTTTGTGCATTTTGCTCTTCTCTTTGCAACCCTTTCTTCTCTCTTCTATTCACTCTCTAAAAGCTGAAAGTGTCACATTTTCTCTCTTTTTCATCTTGAGTTCATTATCTTGAAGTCACTCTAGCCAAATCATAACTCTCCCTTCTCCTCTTTTCTTTTTCACTTTGACAACCTTAAACCTTCATTATTTTTGCAAAAGCCGAATATTTCATCTTTACATCTTTTCTCTTGGTGGTCGAATCTTCTACTCATCATTATTCTCTTCTTGCTCGTCTCTATTCTCTCTTTTCCTCTTTTATTGTGTTTATTTCTCAAGTTATATCTCTTGGTCGAATCTGTCAGAGCCTATAGAGGGGGCATCATTGTTCATCTCCTATCAATCTCCCAATCGGTTCTAGTGTTATGGTAAGGGGTTCTCTTTTATTTGAATACTACTCTTTCTTTTTGGTGTGCCTAAATCAAAAGACTAATCCTATTTTCTTGTATGGCCGAATCTATGAAGGAGGGATTTTAAGTTCTCTGTGTAAGCCAGTGTTAGGAGTATTAAGGATCTTTCGAGATTTGACCAAGCAATGTAAGAAGATATTTGGCTCGGCCAAAGGGCCATTTCTTTCGGACAATCGGTGTTAGGCCGAATCTGATATTGATTTATGTAGGGATTTTGACAGCTTTCAAGTACAAGTGAGAACCTTCGGGATTTGGGTGGACTTTGGTAAGGTTATTCAATTAACATGATTATTTAGTCTCGTTTAGATCTGATTTAACCTTTACCCAGGTCTTTTGATTAAGTTATTATTCGATAGATGTGAGTACCATCCAAGGAGAGAAAGCGGTTGGACACCTAGTCTCTACCCTTAAGTTCAAGAGGCGATCATTTTCAGCAGTTCGGGATTGGCCACCGGGGTGTGGGCCAGCGTCAGAATAGGATCGTAGGCAAATAGTTGTAGTGTCGGTTAGGGATAGCGTCAACGTGGAGGGCATGGTATTACGGGTTATCAGGTGTGTAATTAACACACTGGTTATTTATCTGCTTTAATTTAAATAAATGTATTGTGTGTGGTAGCCGAAACAGTGGCTGTGGTGGTGTTATTACTCATGTTGGGTAATCCGGTAACCAGGTTAGTATACTACCCATGCTACGGATGTGGTTAGTAATTGTGGATCTATGTAAGCATGTCATATATGTATATTTGGTATGTTCATATGTTATGTTACCATTCTATCATATTATGCTTCATGTGCATAAGGTTCGAGATATATACTGTTAAAGGGGAAGTGTGTACATTTATGTACGTGGATTGATGATGGCCTCGAGCCACATCGTGGATTGATGATGACCATGAGTCTCATCGTGGATATTTGTGATTTTAATCACGTGGATCAGTGGCTAGACCACTATGTGGACTTTGAGTAGCATGACTGCCAAAGAGGTGTGTAGCGGATGGAGGGTTGATTTAGTAGTCCCCTAGTGTGTGGTGGTTGGATACGGGTGGTGTGTAGCGGTTGGATATTAGGTTGGGCTGGGTTAACATTTTTGCATCACTATAAGTGGTATGTGGTTTAATGTGGGTTAGGGCCAAGCCCAATTGTGGATATATGTGGGCTGATTGCACACTGAGTCTGGTGACTCACCTTGCTTTTCCAACAATGCAGGTAATTTGTAGTCTATTGGACCGGGCTGGCGTGGACTCGGGGTGGCCATGCAGAAGCTGTTTTTATTTCTAAGTACATTATGAACTTTTGGTTATTTTCTTGGGATATTTTTATTGTAATAAGGCCGCTTTAAATGTTTTGGGATTATTATTATGGGTTTAAGTTAGTTTTTCCTATCCATTGATTAATTAAAAGATGGTTTTAAGATATTTCTAACGTAAGGGTAACAAATGAAAGTTTTTTTTTTCAAAATCTTGGATCACCTATAAGCAAACGTTTTAACTCAAGCATGAATCATGTTTTGAACTTTAAATAACCCGAAATTTTATTCACTGACAAATTGCAAATTCTGAACCAGAAACCCTTATCTTTAAAAAAGACATTTTGATTTAGAAAACCAAAATCTTATTTTCACTTCCAAACAGAACTCTTTTTACACTTTTCCCAGTAACATTTCAAATTCGGCCGTGGTGTTTTGGGCCGGGTTTAGGGTGTTACAATTTGAGAACTGTTTTATAGACTTTAAGAGATAAGCAGTTGTATGCTAAGTTTAGCAAAAGTGAATTTTGGCTTCAAGAAGTCGAATTCTTGGGACACATCGTGTCGGGCGATGGAATTAGAGTTGACCTGTGTTGTAACACCACTAACCCGAAACTGTCACCAGAATAGAGCTAAAAGGCATTACCGGACAATTGAAACATTACATATCCATTTCACAACACAAAGTCAATAATCATCAAACATTATCAAATATAATCATATAGTCCCTTATTTAGGTCTACAAGACCTTAAACACGTGTTAGAAAGAGGTCGAGACTAAACCGAACACTTACAAAAATTTTTATAAATTTAAATAATTTTCAACACTGTAAAGGTCACATGCCTGTGCGGTCAGGCCGTATGCCTCACACGGCTACCAGACATGCCCATGTGTCCAGGCCGTGCCAAAATAGGGCATACATACTGACTTTTCCACACGGCTACCAGACACGCCCGTATGCCATGGTTGTGTGAAATTAAGCTAGCTACTGACTTGGTCACACGACCACCAGGCACGTCCGTGTAACCTACCCAAACACACTTCGAAGTGGCACTTGGACCACACGGTGAGACACACTCCCATGTCCCTTGGCCATGTATGTAAAATAGGCCATTTGCAAGGCCAAAATGCCACCCACACTTGGGTCATACCTACAATCACATACAATCCTATTTTCACACACAATTTGACATGAAAATACATATCTAATGATCAACATATCATCCTCGTCCAATCTCATTTCTAATCATGTCAACTTATATATAAAATTGCACAACTAAAACACAAGCATAACCAAGCATGATTCATCCACAATATCACTAGATCCTAATGACATTAATCCATCACTAAGCTTACCATTCATAAGACATCTTCATTGTCATCAAGCCATACCAAAATATACTTCATAAACCATAATCATTCATGCATATTACCAACATTTATCTAGCCACATCACATGGCTATTTACACATCTCAAACGTGTTTCAAAACAACTAGCCTATACATGCCATATTCAAATATACACATATTCAAAAGTACCAAAATAGATTACCGATAGTGTGATAGAGATGCTGACGATCCCCGAATCCGAGCTAGCTTTATTGACACTGTAAAACAAAGAAACAAATCACACAGTAAGATTTCAAAAGCTTAGTAAGTTCGAAATACAATACATACTACTCAATAATACCACATCAATATATATTTATACCATCACATAAATAAAGGCACAACTAAGCACATTATCAATCTCAACTACATACTCAAATATCTATTCATTCAAATCTATCATCAACCACATAGGTTCAAACATACCTTGATCAACACATAGTTACTCACCATTCATGCTACTCAATTGCTTGATATTACATCTCATTCAACTTTTGCTATTCTTTTGATTTATTCGCACACTTAGTGTAACATCCTGAAATTGGGCCTAGTAGGATTGGGCCTTGAGCCTTAGGAAATTTGAGTATTATTTGTGTTAGCTCGGGTATGAATTATGTATGTTTAGCATAGTCTTGTGAAGGCTTGATTTTATTTAGGAAGCTAGAATAATTTTTAGTATGATTTATTTAATGAAGTGAATTAAGTGAGTTTGACACTTAAGTTAATTTAAGTGTTAAATTAAAGCACAAGAGGAATAAGTGGCAAGATGGTTAAGGCTCTTGAGAGGTTGATTGAGGTTAGTGGTTCGAGTATCAAGGAAAGTATTTTGAGGATTTTTATTTCATCATAGCATTTATGGACGGTCAACTTATGTTTATGATAGGTTGGACTATTTTTTTGGTAAGTTGAATAGAAATTTAAGGAAAGCTTGAAAGTAGGGATAAGATTCTTAAGGTTATGGTATGATGAGGGGACAAAAGGCATGAAGGGTGGAGGATGTTTTGGAAAGTTTTCCTAGGCCTTAGTGGTTGAATGTGGACGGCATGTGTGGAAAAGGGGGATGGCCGAATGTGATAGGTAGTTTGGGGGTATTTGGCCAACTTTAGCTTTTGTTCACCTTTTGGGCATACTTTTCTCTTCCTTTCCAAACAAATCACTCTTTGGCCGAATGCACCATAAGCATTTTGTGCAAATTTACTTTTGATTTTAGCCTCTTTTTGTTTAACCAAATCACATCATTTTACTTTCTTTCATTTGCCCTTTTGAAACCAAAACTACAATCTAACTTGTGTATTTTTGTGCACTTTCTTTTGGCAAAGTAGTGCTTGGCCAAATCTCTCCTAAAACTCTCTCCTTTTCTTTCTTTTATTTTAAGCCATAAACATTTCTTTTCCATTGAAATCTCTTCCATTTTCTTCTTTTGTTTTTCCTTTCTCTTTCTCAATTTTAATTCAATCCTTGTTGTTAATACAAATCAACCATAGCCGAATCTTCTTCCTCTCTTATAGTCCTTGTTTTGGCCGAATATTCAAGGGTAGATTTTCTTTGATTTCTATTCAATCGGTTTTGAAAGATAGGCTCTTTGGGACTTTGGAAGCGATTGATTTAAGCCCTATATCTCTCTAGCAATCAAAGGTTGGTAAGTCAAAGGGTAAGGATTCTTGTCGATTCATCATTCTTTTGAAAGACTAAGTTTTTGGGATTAAAGTGTTGTGGTTTGGTCGAATGGCCTTTGTTAATAATTTTTAGTATTGGACGATTATAGGACAAAGTGATCTAGTGCGATAGATCGGATTTTTGGGAGATAGTTCTTGCGTTGGTGAAAGGTGTGTATCTTACACACTTATAACTTGATTCATATTTGTATATATGTATGTTAAATAACTATTCATATTGTTAAAGCCAAAATGATGAGTTTTTGAGATGATACCATTATGGTATGAATGAGGATTCGGGTAAGTCCGTTTCGATATGTTGTTAATACATGAGGATTGAAATCATGATCTACGATTTATGAGATTTCGTTATATGATTCATATCAAAGTATATTGACATGATTTGTTTATATATATTGCATTGGTATGGGCAACATGAGAGGAGGGGGAATATTGTGACTTCGGTCACCAGTGATTTGGTATCACATTTGTGTCTTCGGACACCAGAGATTTGGTATCTCTAGTGATTTGGTATCACATTCGTGTCTTCGGACACCAGAGGTTTGGCACCTCATAGTGACTTGTCCTTGTGGTTAATACCACCGTAGGTTGGCCCCACTTTGAGATATGGGATAGTCTGCCAGTGATTTGGTATCACACGTGGGTTGGCCCCACAACTTGATGAATCGTGTCTTCGGACACCAGAGGTTTGGCACCTCATAGCGTCTCGTCCCTGTGGATTAATTCCACCGTGGGTTGGCCCCACTTTTGAGATATGGGATTGACGCCAGTGATTTGGTATCACACGTGGGTTGGCCCCACAGATGGATTATTCGTGACTTCGGTCACCAGTGATTTGGTATCACATTTGTGTCTTTGGACACCAGTGGTTTGGCACCACCAGTGGTTTGGTACCACACGGGGTAGAAAAGGAGTTATGGATGGCTAGGTTGGGTGCATAATACATATATGTTGCTTGTTATAATTTGTGTAAGAATGTGGCATTTACTCGGGAGAAGGATTATGCACTGAGTCTTGGTGACTCACCTTCTCCCTTATCATTTCAGGTGATTCGTGAGATCGCGGATGTGGAGCCGGGTGAACTCGAGGAGGCCATGCAATAAATTTCGATTTTACATGAACTTTGGTTTGAGAACTTTACTTTATTTAAATTTGGTTTTATATTTTTGTGGGTTTGTAATAAGGCCTCTTTAATTATGTTTTGGATTATTTTTATGTTTTGAACATGTTTTTAAATATGGTTTATAAATTTCTTGATTATGAGCATAAATTGAGCACAAAGTTTTCTAAACTACACAACGCGATGGTTTTTAAAACATTACCATCTGTAACATAAATCATTTGATAATTTTAACAACTTGAGTGTTTTCGATAATTTAAACGATTTTCAAATATTAAGTTTCTACATTCAAATGCAAATGGTTTTCAAAGTATTGAATTTGAGTTTTCTTAAAATGATATAAATGTTTTCTAACCTATGATTTATTCATTTATTTTAAAGTTTTACGTAATTTCAAAGTGAATTATTAGTTTTAACTTATTATACACCTGATTTCTACAAATATAGAACTTGAAAGGGTTTTTCACAAAAATTTAATCGTTAACTCATTTTTCTTCAAAATATTTTCCTCAGTGACATACCAGATTCGGTCGTGACGTATTGACTGGGTTTGGGGTGTTACAAATTGGTGTCAGAGCCAAGTTCAAAAGCTCGGCTGTGGGCCTGAGGCCCAAAATGATTTAAAGTATGATTTTTAAGACGTTTTTGTTGAAAATTTTATGGTTGGAAAGGCATGGCCCCGAGTCTCCGGTATCAATCCGCCCTGGTAAGTACATCAAAACTGTTGATTTTGATGATTTGATATGATGATGATGATTTGATTGTGTAGTAGTAGGAACTACTCTAGAGACCTAAAACTATAGGTTGGATGTACTCGCGAAACAACCTCTTATAGAAATCTTTTTCATAAAACTGTTCTCTAAAGAAAGTGGAATATTGATTAATGCATAAAACTTTTAATCAGATAAGACGAAACGTTAGACATGAGTACTCGTGGTCGAGGCCAGGTTATGCGTGGACGTGGTCGAGGTAGGATGGGTGGTATCGAGCCAGTGAGGTCGGTCAAGGATCCGAGAATGAGGTACCACCGGCCCACCACCGCCGTTGGAGTTGAGCATCGAGGATCAAATGGGGATGACGCAGATGTCTCGAGCGATGTCTGAGTTCTTGAGAGGGTAGTGGAGTAGGTGGAGGCGCGGGAGCTCAAAAGTCAGTACCTGAGCGACTTCGAGCCAACAGAGCCGAGGTATTTTGAGGTGTTTCGGGTGTAGCTCCCAGCTCGGCTGAATATTGGTTAGAGGCGAAGGAGCGAATCATGGATGATCTGGATCTAAATGTCGAGGAAAAGCTGAAAGGGATTGTATCGCTTCTTGAGGATGAGTCATATCGGTGGTGGCTCACGGTTGAATGGTGTTGCGACGGAGGATCTCACTTGGGACTATTTTAAGGCAACAGATCGTAAGAAATATATTGGGTCTAGTTACGTTGATGCGCAGCGTAAGGCATTCGAGTTTGGTCCAAGGAGTAAATCCAGATCGTAGTATGAGGTCGAGTTCTTAAGATTGAGTCGGATCTTTGGAGGTATTGTGGCTTGAACACGAGCGATGTGTTCGATATGAGGATGGTTTGAAGGATGAGTGAGGTTCTTGATTGCTCCACATCAGGAGCGAGAATTTGCTGCGTTGGTTGAAAAGGCTAAGATAGCCGAAAGGATAAAAGAATCTGGAAGGCAGACTTACGATCGGAACAAGCTTAAGAGAGGTTATGGATCATCTGGGTCGGATGAAGATTCCCAAAAAGGGTTAGCGAATGGGCGAATCGGCCTAGAAGGTCTCATATCGCTAATCGTGGACCAAAGACAGTGTAACCAATGTGGGAAGTTTCATTGGGGTGAATGTTGGACCGGAGGGAAAGGATGTTTCGAGTGTGGCTCGCTGGATCATCGTGTGAGAGACTGTCCACGTAAGCAAGCCAGGAATCAATCTGAAGGTTATGGTCGTGTTCAGTTCAGAAAAGAGGGACCAGCACCGCAGAGAGGTCGTGATAACGGTAGAGGAGGTAATGGCTCTGGTCGAGGCCGCAGAGCATCTGGTAGAGGTGCAAGCAACACTGATGCGAGACAGCCTGGTTTAGTGTATGCTGCGAGACAACGAGAGGAGGGCGACGCACCGGATGTCATAACCAGTATGTTCTTGATCATTGGATTTCTATACACCGCTGTGATTGTTAGTAGTGTTATTAAGATCAGAGTGCGCAGCAAGAACATAGTGTGGCGAGATAGGAGGTACGATTGTTAGTTAGTTGGAAATTTCGAGGACAAAATATCTTTAAGGAGGTTAGATTTGTAGCATCCTGAAATTGGGCCTAGTAGGATTGGGCTTTGAGCCTTAGGAAATTTGAGTATTATTTGTGTTAGCTCGGGTATGAATTATGTATGTTTAGCATAGTCTTGTGAAGGCTTGATTTTATTTAGGAAGCTAGAATAATTTTTAGTATGATTTATTTAATGAAGTGGATTAAGTGAGTTTGACACTTAAGTTAATTTAAGTGTTAAATTAAAGCACAAGAGGAATAAGTGGCAAGATGGTTAAGGCTCTTGAGAGGTTGCTTGAGGTTAGTGGTTCGAGTATCAAGGAAAGCATTTTGAGGATTTTTATTTCATCATAGCATTTATGGACGGTCAACTTATGTTTATGATAGGTTGGACTATTTCTTTTGGTAAGTTGAATAGAAATTTAAGGAAAGCTTGAAAGTAGGGATAAGATTCTTAAGGTTATGGTATGATGAGGGGACAAAAGGCATGAAGGGTGGAGGATGTTTTGGAAAGTTTTCCTAGGCCTTAGTGGTTGAATGTGGACGGCATGTGTGGAAAAGGGGGATGGCCGAATGTGATAGGTAGTTTGGGGGGTATTTGGCCAACTTTAGCTTTTGTTCACCTTTTGGGCATACTTTTCTCTTCCTCTCCAAACAAATCACTCTTTGGCCGAATGCACCATAAGCATTTTGTGCAAATTTACTTTTGATTTTTGCCTCTTTTTGTTTAACCAAATCACATCATTTTACTTTCTTTCATTTGCCCTTTTGAAACCGAATCTCTCCTACAACTCTCTCCTTTTCTTTCTTTTATTTTAAGCCATAAACATTTCTTTTCCATTGAAATCTCTTCCATTTTCTTCTTTTGTTTTTCCTTTCTCTTTCTCAATTTTAATTCAATCCTTGTTGTTAATACAAATCAACCATAGTCGAATCTTCTTCCTCTCTTATAGTCCTTGTTTTGGCCGAATATTCAAGGGTAGATTTTCTTTGATTTCTATTCAATCGATTTTGAAAGATAAGCTCTTTGGGACTTTGGAAGCGATTGATTTAAGCCCTATATCTCTCTAGCAATCAAAGGTTGGTAAGTCAAAGGGTAAGGATTCTTGTCGATTCATCATTCTTTTGAAAGACTAAGTTTTTGGGATTAAAGTGTTGTGGTTTGGCCGAATGGCCTTTGTTAATAATTTTTAGTATTGGACGATTGTAGGACAAAGTGATCTAGTGCGATAGATCGGATTTTTGGGAGATAGTTCTTGCGTTGGTGAAAGGTGTGTATCTTACACACTTAAAACTTGATTCATATTTGTATATATGTATGTTAAATAACTATTCATGTTGTTAAAGCCAAAATGATGAGTTTTTGAGATGATACCATGATGGTATGAATGAGGATTCGGGTAAGTCCGTTTCGATATGTTGTTAATACATGAGGATTGAAATCATGATCTACGATTTATGAGATTTTGTTATATGATTCATATCAAAGTATATTGACATGATTTGTTTATATATATTGCATTGGTATGGGCAACATGAGAGGAGGGGCAAGATTGTGACTTCGGTCACCAGTGATTTTGTATCACATTTGTGTCTTCGGACACCAGAGATTTGGTATCTCCAGTGATTTGGTATCACATTCGTGTCTTCGGACACCAGAGGTTTGGCACCTCATAGCGACTTGTCCCTGTGGTTAATACCACCGTAGGTTGGCCCCACTTTGAGATATGGGATCGTCTTCCAGTGATTTGGTATCACACGTGGGTTGGCCCCACAACTTGATGAATCGTGTCTTCGGACACCAGTGGTTTGGCACCACCAGTGATTTGGTATCACATTCGTGTCTTCGGACACTAGAGGTTTGGCACCTCATAGCGTCTCGTCCCTGTGGATTAATTCCACCGTGGGTTGGCCCCACTTTTGAGATATGGGATTGACACCAGTGATTTGGTATCACACGTGGGTTGGCCCCACAGATGGATTATTTGTGACTTCGGTCACCAGTGATTTGGTATCACATTTGTGTCTTTGGACACGGTGGTTTGGCACCACCGGTGGTTTGGTACCACACGGGTAGAAAAGGAGTTATGGATGGCTAGGTTGGGTGCATAATACATATATGTTGCTTGTTATAATTTGTGTAAGAATGTGGCATTTACTCGGGAGAGGGATTATGCACTGAGTCTTGGTGACTCACCTTCTCCCTTATCATTTCAGGTGATTCGTGAGATCGCGGATGTGGAGCCGGGTGAACTCGAGGAGGCCATGCAATAAATTTCGGTTTTACGTGAACTTTGGTTTGAGAACTTTACTTTATTTAAATTTGGTTTTATATTTTTGTAGGTTTGTAATAAGGCCTCTTTAATTATGTTTTGGATTATTTTTACGTTTTGAACATGTTTTTAAATATGGTTTATAAATTTCTTGATTATGAGCATAAATTGAGCACAAAGTTTTCTAAACTACACAACGCGATGGTTTTTAAAACGTTACCATCGGGTAACATAAATCATTTGATAATTTTAACAACTTGAGTGTTTTCGATAATTTAAACGATTTTCAAATATTAAGTTTCTACATTCAAATGCAAATGGTTTTCAAAGTATTAAATTTGAGTTTTCTTAAAATGATATAAATGTTTTCTAACCTATGATTTATTCATTTATTTTAAAGTTTTACGTAATTTCAAAGTAAGTTATTAGTTTTAACTTATTATACACCGATTTCTACAAATATAGAACTTGAAAGGGTTTTTCACAAAAATTTAATCGTTAACTCGTTTTTCTTCAAAATATTTTCCTTAGTGACATACCAGATTCGGTCGTGACGTATTGACCGGGTTTGGGGTGTTACACTTAGTGCTAGTTTCATAACCGAATCATAATCATCATCGCACACTTAGTGCCTATAAGTGAAACCGAACTATAGCAGTATCGTACACTTAGTGTCAAATCAATAAGCCGGAACTTCTATCTTTTCGCGCACAAAGTGCTAATCATCTCTGTCCCGTTTTTAATTTCACACACTTAGTTCCATCTAATTCAATTTCGCACATAGCATTTCTAATATCTTAGTTATATATATAATTTCATTCAATTCACATCACATAGACATAATTGAACAACTAATATTATATCCGAACTTACCTCGGACGTCGAAATACTAAAACGGTCGATTAATCGAGCACTGTCTTTGCTTCAATCTTGATCCAAACTTCTCCTTTCTTGGTCTATACACATTCAAATTCAACCCATTAAATCACCAATTCATTCAATTTAGTCCATACACACATCTTTAGGGCATTTCACAAAATAGCCCTCACTTTTTTACATTTTGACACTTTAGTCCTTATTTCCCAAAATCATCAAATACACAAAATTTCATGTCACCCATGCTTAGCCAAATTTTCACTATGATCATACAAGTCCACACATTTCATTTATTTCACATTTTAATCCTCCAATTTCTCATTTTCACAATTTAGCCCAATTTACTCAAATTCACCAAAAATTCCAATACAAATTATGTTTATTTTTCACCTATCTTTTATATTTCACCTAATATCAACACGAAGTTCACATATTCATCAATGACATATTTCAAAATCACCATCAATTTCTAAAATTAAAGCATGGGTTTTGTAGAGCACAAAGCAACGATTAAAAAACGTAGAAATTATAAAAAACGGAGCAAAAACACTTACCCGATTGAAGTTTAGACTATGGCCAAACCTAGCTAACCATTTTTCTCTTCTTTTTCTTTCAATTTTCGGTGAAGGATGAACAACTATCCACTATCTTTTGTTTTATTATAACATATATATCGTTATTTATCAAGTTACAAATTTAACCTTACTATTAAATATTATAACATATAATATAATTGGTTATTATTGTCCATCAACCATTCATTAACTATATAATGGCTTAATTGCCTCATAAGGCCACTACATTTAAAAGTCAACTCAATTAAGCACATTAAAAATCAGCACACAGCTTTTGCATTGAATGTAATTAGGTCATTTTCACAAATTAAACACACAAACGATAAAATTTTCACACCAAACTTTCACACAGGCTAAATCACATATAATAAACACCAAAAATAATATTTAAAATATTTTTTTGACCTTAGATTTGTGGTCTCAAAACCATTATTCCGACTAGGGTCTAACCGAGCTGTTACAACTCTCCCCCTTAGGGATTTTTGTCCCCAAAAATCTTACCAGTGAATAAGTGTGGATATTGCTCTCTCATAACGTTCTCAGGCTCCCACGTAGCCTCTTCAACTCTGTGTTTGTGCCACAACACTTTCACTAAGGAAATTCTTTTGTTTCTCAACTCTTTGATCTCTCGTGCCAAAATTTGAATCGATTTTTCACTATACGACAAATCTAACTGAATTTCAACATCAGTAGGAGCAATCACATGTGACAGATCAGATCTGTACCGTCGAAGCATTGACACATGAAACACATTATGAATCTTTTTTAATTCAGGTGGCAACATCAATCTATAAGCAACCAACCCTATTTGTTCAATGATCTCATACAGTTCGATGAACCTCGAACTCAGTTTGCCTTTTTGGCCAAATCAAAATATCTTTTTCCACGGAGACACTTTCAAAAACACTTTGTCACCAACTTTAAATTTGATATCCTTCCATTTCAAGTCTGCATAAGACTTCTGATGATCTGAAGTCGCTTTCAAATTGTCACAAATCACTTTCACTTTCTGCTCAGTCTCTTTGATCAAATCAACTCGTGAATCTTATTCTCACTCAGCTCAGTCCAATACAATGGAGTTTGGCATTTTCGACAGTAAAGAGGATCATACGGTGCCATTTTAATACTAGATTGAAAATTGTTGTTGTACACAAACTCAATCAATGGTAAATGCTTTTCCCACATACTTTCGAACTCAAGTATACAACACCTCAACATATCTTCAAGAACCTTAATGATCCGCTCCGATTGTCCATCCGTTTGTGGATGAAATACGGTGCTGAAATACAATTTTGTGCCTAAAGTCTCTTGCAATTTCTTCCAAAATCATGAGGTAAATCTCGGATCTCTGTCAGATACAATAGACAACGGCACCCGTGCAATCTCACAATCTTAGCAATATACAATTCAGCTAACTTGTTACGTGAATAATATGTTCTCACCGAAACGAAATGAGCTGATTTTGTCAATCTATCAACTATCACCCAGATCGCATCTTTCTTTCCCAGAGATACAGGCAATCTCGATACAAAGTCCATCTTGATCCTCTCCCATTTCCACTCAAGAATCATTATTGGCTGTAACAAACCGGATGGAACTTGATGTTCAGCTTTAACTTGTTGGCATATTAAACATTTCGACACAAAGTCAGAGATGTCCCGTTTCATAACATGCCACCAATAAAACTGTTTCAAATCGTTATACATTTTTGTACTCCTCGGATGCACAGTCAAATGACTATTGTGAGCTTCATTCAAAATCATCTGAATCAACTCTAAATTCTTCGGAGCACAAATCCGATCCCTAAATCTCAAACAATCATCATTGTCAACTCTAAATTCTAAATCAACATTCAATTCACACTGATCTCGTTTGGCCATCATTTCAACATCACTTTTCTGGGCATCGTAAATCTAACATACAAACATCGGCTTCACTTTCAACTCGGCCAAAACTGAATCATCACAAAGATCTATCTAAGCATTTATTATTTGTAAAGAACATATAGACTTTGGGCTCAAAGCATCAGCAACAACATTAGCTTTACCAGGATGATAATCAATCACAAGTTCATAGTCTTTCAACAATTCTAACCATCTTCTCTGTCTCAAATTCAATTCTTTCTGAGTCATCAAATATTTCAAACTCTTGTGATCGGTATAAATATGAAATTTCTCACCAAATAGGTAGTGATGCCAAATCTTCAATGCAAACACAATTGCGGCTAATTCAAGGTCGTGCATCAGATAGTTCTTTTCGTTCAGCTTTTAACTACCTCGAAGCATAAGCAATAACTTTTCCTTCTTACATTAGCATACAACCCAAACCATTCAACGATGCATCACTGTAAACTATGAATTATTTGCCCGATTCAGGCTGAACTAACATTGGCTCTTCTGTCAACAATGCTTTTAATTGCTCAAAACTCTATTGGCACTTTTTCGACCACTCAAATTTAACATATTTCTGAAGCAACTTTGTCAAGGGAGTCGCAATCATCAAGAAACCTTGCACAAACCCTCTATAGTATCCTACTAGTCCCAAAAAACTACGGACTTCAGACACATTTCTCGGAGGCTTCTATTCTAAAATGGCTGAGATTTTACTCGGATCAACTAGTATTCCTACAGCTGATACAATATGCCCCAGAAATCCAACATTACGTAACCAAAATTCACATTTGCTAAACTTATCATACAATTGTTTTTCGCTCAGAGTCTGTAACACAACTCTCAAATGCTCAGCATGTTGCGTCTCATCACATGAGTAAATCAAAATATCATCAATGAACACCACAACAAAACGATCCAAATATGGTCTGAATATTCGATTCATCAAATCCATAAACGCTGCAGGAGCATTCGTTAGTCCAAAAGGCATTACTAAGAATTCTTAATGTCCATATCTCATTCTGAAAGCAATCTTCGATACATCTGACTCTTTGACTCGTAGCTGATAGTAGCCCGATCTCAAATCTATCTTAGAAAATACTGTAGCTCATTTCAACTGATCGAAAAAATCATCAATACGTGGCAGGGGAACTTATTCTTTATTGTCACCTTGTTCAACTATTGGTAATCAATACACATCCTCATAGTGCCATCTTTCTTTTTCACGAACAACACAGGAGCACCCCAGGGCGAGAAACTTAGTCGTGCAAATCCTTTAATGGTCAATACTTGCAACTGAGACTTCAATTATTTCAATTCCATCAGTGTCATTCTATATGGAGCTATTGAGATAGGAGTAGTTCCCGACACTAACTCAATTCCATACTCAACTTCTCACATTGGAGGTAATCCGGTAATTCTTCAGGAAACACATTAAGGAATTCACAAACTACAGGCACAGATTCAACTTTCTTTTCTAACACTTTTGTATCAATCACATATGCCAGATAAGCTTCGCTACCCTTTCTCACATAGTTCAAAGCTTTCATCGCAGATACAACAGCTGGTAACCCTTTCAAATCACTGGATTCGATTCAAACCATATCACCTTCTGACTTTTCAATTCAATACTCTTTCATTTACAATTCACAATAGCATTATGTAAAGTGAGCCAATCCATACCCAGAATTATATCAAATTCATTGAATGGTAGCAACATCAGATTAGTTAGAAAAAAAAACATCTCGAAACATCAATGGACAGTTCTTGCACACTTTATCAACCAAGACACACTTGCCTAAAGGGTTTGATACTCTAATTACGAATTCAGTAGACTCAATAGGTAGAGTCTTACTTGATACTAGATTCACACACACATATGAATAAGTAGATCCTAGATCTATCAATGCAATCACATCAGTATCAAATAGAGTGAAAGTACCAGTGACGACGTCTAGAGATTATGCTTCCTCTCGTGCGCATATAGCATAGTGTTGGGCAGGTGCTCTTACCTCCGATCTCACAGTTGTATTGGTAATCCCTCTCTGGCTTCCACTTACATTTTGGTGTTTCTCGGTGGTCTACCCCTAGCTATCGTGTTGCTCGGTCTCGCACTCTGAACATTTTCTTCTTCAGCTAACTTTGGGCAATCTCATATGAAATGATCTAACGATCCACATTTGTAGCAAGTTTGATTATTATACTTTCCCCAACATTCTCCTATATGTCTTTCACATTGTCTACACTGATTCAGCCCGAATTTGATCTCTTGGTACAACATTTTGTCTCGTTCGATCTCTACTCGGATGTCAGACGAAACATTTGAGCGATTGCTTACATCTCTAAATATCTTCGTCGAAGGTTGAGTTGACTTACTCATCAATCTTTTTCTTTCATCTCGAGCTTTAGAATCAGTTTTCTTCTTTTCTTTGCTAAGCTCCTCAACTTTGCAGGCTCGTTCAACTAACACAACAAATTCATTTATGTCAAGTATCCAACAAACAATTTAATGTCTTCATTCAACCCTTCAATGAATCATTTACACATAGTAGCTTCGGTCGAAACACATTCTCGTGCATACTGGCTCAATCTCATAAATTCTGGCTCGTACCCAGTAACAGACATGTGACCTTATTTCAGCTCAAGAAATTCTTTATGTTTCCGATCAATGAATCGTTGACTAATATATTTTTTTGGAATTCAACTTGAAAGAAGTCCAAGTAATCCTTTCTCTCGGAACCACAGAAATAAACATTTTCCACCAGTTATAAGCTGTATCCCTCAACAAAGAAACAACACATTTAATACATTCATCAAGAGTCAATGACATCTCGTCAAATACTCAAATGGTATTTTCGAGCCAAAACTCAGCTCGTTCAACATCATCATCAGTGTGGCTCTAAACTCTTGGGCCCTATACTTACAAATTTTATCCACAGGAGGTTTGTTCAATCTGATTGGATCTACCACTTGTGGCACAACAGATACTTGTGGGGTGGAGGTTGTGGAGTAGTCGGATTCGTTCGAACGAACTCCGAAAACCACTCACTCATCATTCGAAGAACGCTTGCTTAGCCTCTCTTTCCTCACTACTATCATTCGGCCTAGATATGGCCGGCATTTGTCTGATTGAGCTGGCAAAGAATCGCAAGCATTTCTACATCATCAAGAATCGCTCGATAGGGATCCATTACTATATAAAAACACATTTTCAACTGTTAGGATTCATCACACATCACAATTCTATGTATATGGCATGTATAGCTAGACTCACACTCGCTACGTTAGTCTGAGAATCGACTAAACCGTAGCTTTGATACCAATAAAATGTAAAACCCCTAACCCAAATCATCACTAGAATAGAATTAAGAGGCATTACCAGACAATCGAAACATTTCACATCCATATCACAACACAAAGTCAATAATCAATAAAAAATAATCAAATATAATCATATAGTCCCTTATTTAGGTCTACGACGCCTTAAACACGTGTTAGAAAGAGGTCAAGACTAAATTGAACTCTTATAAAAATTTTAATAAATTTAAAAATTTTCAACACTGTAGAGGTCATACGCCCGTGTGGTCAGGCCGTGTGCCTCACACGGCTACCAGACATGCCCATGTGTCCAGGCCATGCCAAAACAGGGCATATATACTAAATTCTCCACACGGCTACCAGACACGCCCGTGTGCCATGGTCGTGTGAAATTAAGCTAGCTACATACTTGGTCACACGGCCACCAGGCACGCCCGTGTACCACGACCGTGTAAGCTACCCAGACACACTTCGAAGTGGCCCTAGGACCACATGGCAGAGACACACTCCCTTGTCCCTTGGCCATGTATGCAAAATAGGCCATTTGCAAGGCCAAAATGCCACCCACACTTGGGTCATACCTACAAGCACATACAAGACTATTTTCACACACAATTTGACAACCAAATACATATCTAATGATCAACATATCATTCCATCCAATCTCATTTCTAATCATGTTAATTTATATATCAAATTGCACAACTAAAACACATGCATAACCAAGAATGATTCATCAACAATATCACTAGATCCCAATGACATCATGATCGGTCTAAAATTGTCGAGTTTTAAAATTTATAAAGAAAATGGTCGAACCTAGAAACTAACTCTGACAACGACGTAAGGAAAGATTATCGAACCCAGAAGAACTAAAAGTACTAATACTTACTTTCTTTGTATTATTTAGCCTAAATATTAAATGATTTGGTTGATTACTTAATTAATTACTAAACTAAGATGCAAAGACAGAAAACAATGAATTGGGAAATAACTTGAAGAGAAACTCAGTTGATCACGATGATACAATCAGGAAGAATCCACCTAGACTTCACTTATTATCTAACACTGAACCATACGATTTATTCACTTGACTTGATCCATTAGACTCCCTAACGTATATTAAACCCTCTCTCGAGGTGAATAACGTCTAACCCTAGGTTAATTAACAGAAATCTCTTTCTCACTTAATAACCCCATAGAATAACAGTAAATCAAACTATGGACTCCCATATTAGGTTTCACCCTAATATGGAAAAATTTCGTCACCCTATCTTTAGGCGCGCGAACGACTCCGCTTAATTATGATAGAGCTTTTCTTAGGCAGGGTCTATTCCTCCTCCACCTAAGAACATCTGACTTGAATTAATATCCTGAAAACATTAATAGAAGAATTAAGCACACATAATTAAGAATATATCAAGTATTTATCATATAATTCAGAAGACAATAACAAGATTCATCTAGGTTTCATCCATTTCAGGTATCTGAAGGGTTTAGTTCATAATGAATAAAGAGAACATTTCAAGAGAAAAGATAAAACAAAACATAATAAATCCATAAACCCCCTGAAGGAATTGAAGGATAGATCCGCCGTATTGAGTAGAATTTTGGCTTCTTGAGATGGATCAACTGGCTATCTTTGAGTGATTCCCACAAAGTTTCGACTTTTGCTGAATTTTGAATGTGTCGGCCTCTCTGATGGTTGGGCTCTAGGTTCTTTATATAGGCTATTGAGATGCTTTTACTTGGCCTCTAAGTGCCCTAATTCAAGTATACTTCCTACTCGGTGTTTGAATAGGCTTTGGAATGTGTTTCTTTGCCTCAAAGTATCCAAATCCGAGTACAATTACTCTTTTCCACGATAGGGGCACGACTATGGTACACGCCCGTGCATATTGACTTCAGGTCGTGTTTCGATTCTATTGTTTAAGGCACGACCGTGTAAATTATGGCTAGACCGTGTGAAATAAATTGACGAGACACGGCCGTGTAACTTGAAATCCAGGCCGTGTCGATTTCTACTTTGGCCCAAATTGGCCCGTTTTAAGCCCGTTTCTTATTCTTTTTGTCCTTGGGTGCTTTCCTGAGTATAAAACATGAAAAGAAAGGATTAAGAGCACATATTTTACATAAATCAAAGGCTAAATCACCCAAAAGCATGCTAAATATGGGGTTAAAATATGTTACTTTTATGGTTTATCAAATACCCCCACACTTAAGCTTTTGCTTATCCTCAAGCAAAATTCTCAACTTATAATTAAAACAAACTTTCCATAATTCACAATTCCTATCAATAATGCCTCATCGTAATTCATAGATAATTTATACATGGATAACTTAACTCAAAGACTCTTAAAAATTCTAACAATATAAGTCATATATTTGTAGCACGAAAACATTGGTGTCTCCTCTTATCTAAATAATTACCTTTAATTCAAAACCGGCAAGGATTAACATCCTCACTAAAGATTCACTTAAATCACTCAAAGTGTTTTAAGGTTCACAATTATGCACTCAACAGTCGAACCTGAAAAGTTAATCCCATAGGCTTGCCTAAAAATTAAATCTCTACCACTGTAATATGAGATGATACACAAATCAAAAGGTCTTTAACAGGGGTGTAACAGGGCTTAGGTTAAAGGTGTGGATAAAGGCTGAATTAGAAGGTTTAGAATCGAATTGACTTGACAAATTTACCTAACTAAGAACAATGAACTGGAAAATAAATGATTACATGAATTGAAACTTTGAAACTAATAATACTAAGAGCTTTTTTCCTTGATAATTGAAATTTAAATGCGCAAGCTCACTTTTTATACTACTAATGCTGAATATACTTTGATTTTTTGATCGATTTTTTTAAGAGCACAAACTAAGTAAATACATAATAAAGAAAGAACTTTATCAACTGAAATAAACTAATTAGGCAACCGATCAAATCAATTCTCGATAGAAGGCGCCAAAAGAATGGTGATAAAAATACAAAGGGTTTTGGGTTAATATTAGAGTAAATCAATAAAAGGTTTGTTAGGATCAAATGGGTTCACTAAGGGTTAATTTGTGAAGGTAGGCTTTTTAGTGGAGTGAATGGGTTAAAACCTAGATGCCTTTATCATCTCAATATATCAAATCAATAATGTGGTCTCGACATGTATAATCGAGGCAAGTTCTAGAATAACAATTTAGTGTTGACACACTCATAATCAATAAAGTGAGCACGAAAAAGAATATATGCTCTATAAGGCTCAAAATCTCACAAAAATTATGGGTATTTGACATCAATCCTTGTAAATTTCAAACTTCAAGGTAATATTCAAATTTAGTTTAACAACTTAGGAAAATTTTGATTCTTGAAAAATAGACTTATCAAGCTTGATTCTCTAGTATTTTTCAAATATAAATCATCAATGCACAATTATCAATGACTTACTCAAAAACATATCAATAAAAATCATAAATCATCAGAAATTTCACCCTAATTAATAATATGAGAAAATTACTTAGGAACAAGACAAAAATTCAGGATTTTGGAATAATGCAAAAAGCTAGGTACTTTTACCCCCCACACTTAAGATGTACATTGTCCTTAATGTACAAAGATAAATAAACAATTATGTAATAATAAAATCAAAAGAGAAGGGGAGAAGTAACACTTTATGAATTTTTGGATGGATTCCTTGTTCCATTGTCGATTTGGAGGTGGTGGCATTTTCTATGGGCCTGGTCGGGTGGCTACCAACAAGCATTGTGCTAGATGAAGAAATTAGGTAGCCTGGGAAGATATAGCCAGGAAATCTAAAGAAACAATAAAAATATACTAATAATCTAATTAAAGAGAAAGAAAATAAAGAGAAGAATAATAAGAAGAAAACTAAAATTAAGATAAAAGACTAATGGATAGAATATTCCTTATTAATAAATGGTTCGTGAGGTGGGTGTGGCTTCTAAGGCTGCGGAGGGGCTATGGTCGTGGTTCCGGTGTGATTCCCAAGCAGCATTTAGAACCTAAAACTAAGGAACTAAAACAAAATAAACTAGATTAAGTAGAAGAGAAGTAAAGATAAGGAAATTGAAGAAAAAGAGAAAAGAAAAATAAAAACTAAATGGTCTCAGAGACCCTTGGCTTGTTGAATAGATGAAGCTGCCGGCATGAACTCATGTGAATCGGTCTCATTTGAGGAGACTGTGGTTGGCCTCTTATGCTTCTTCAGTATGGCTTTGGTGTCTCAAGAGTTATAAGAATGTTAGAAGAAAAGGAGATAGAGGAAATATGATAAGAAGAAGGAAGAAAGAAAGGAGGAAGGAGGATGAGGAAGAAGAGGGTGTGGATTTAAATAGAATTTTGGCTTTTGACACTTTCCCACGCCCATGCACTGAGGGTGTGTTGAATTACACGGTCGCATTGCACGACCGTGTGTCTAGGCATGTTGGTTCACCCACACCCATTTTCCTGATACCACACCTGTTCCTGAAAAGAGTGTCAGCCCACGGCTGCATCGCACGGCTGTGGGACTTTGTCTATGCCCGTGGGGTAGTGGTTAGGTCTGTGACTTCAATAGTTTGTTGGGGCTAATTTGTACCGTCTCTGCCATATCAGTATAGAGATTTTGTACTTCCACACGTCCATGGCCACGACCGTGTGCTAGGCCGCGTGGTTTGGAAATCTGCACTTTTGTTTCATTAAAATTCTGGAATAAAAATATAAAGAAATAATCAAAAATAAAAATATATAGATAGTGTTAGTGCTCGGGTTGCCTCCCGAGAAACGCTTGTTTAAAGTCTTAAGCTAGACTTTCCCTTTGTTTGTATAATCATGGTGGTTTGAAGGTTTGAACATCTTCCCTCATGCTGTCGATTTTATATTCATGATAAAGTTTAAGTCGAGAACCGATTGCCTTAAAAGTGCCGAATGTTGGATTACTTACCTCGACTATTTTGTATGGGAAGATATTTCATACCTCAAAAGGAATGTCTTCGTTTGAACTCAGGGTTGGTGTTGTGATGCGCGTATCTACTTTATCTAATCGTACCTGATCTCCTATTTTGAAATGGTTTGATGTTCCTATGAGCTCTTCTGGGGGTTCCTTAGGTTTTACTTCGTGCAGTTCCTGTTCCTCTTTGAATTGTGTCTTCCATTCTTTTAGTTTGTCAACCCTAAGGCTTCGTTCCTCATATAATTCTTCTTTGTTGGCACTAGGTCCGTGCTTCGGCTCAGATTCGTATCCTTATGGTGTTTCCTGCAATGAAGGTTGCTCAAATTGATCATCAACTAAATTTACTTTCTTACCTTCATTGATTATAGTCCTGGTCGAGTCAAGAGATTGAAGACTGATTGATTCATCACCTACACGAAGAATGAATTCTCCTGTGGCAACATTAATTTTAGTTCTGGCAGTTGCTAGGAAGGGTCTTCCTAAAATTAAGGGGATTGAATTATCCTTATCCATGTCTAAGACAACAAAATCTACTGGGAAAACGAGTTTGTCAATTTTTACAAGAACATCTTTGATAATACCCCTAGGAATTCTAACATTTTTATCAGCTAATTGGATACTCATCCTAGTTTGTTTGGGTTTCCCTAGACCTGTTGTTTAAACAATGTATAAGGCATGACATTAATACTTGCCCCTAAATTAGCTAACACGTTATCAACACTTAAACTACCAATTAAACAAGGGATAGTAAAACTCCCTGGATCTTTTTTTCTTCTATGGTAGTCTATTCTGTAACATTGCTAAGCATGCTGCGTTCAATTCCACATGTGGCTCCTCGTCTATCTTACGCTTGTTCATCAAGAGTTGATTTAAAAATTTTCTCGAATCTAACATCTAAAAATGAGCTTCAAGAAGCGGTAAGTTAATATGTAATTTCTTTAAGAGTTTAAAAACTTACCGAACTTTTCCTCTATATCATCTCTGTTTATTGCTTCGGGGCAAGGTATGCGGGTTGGTACTCTTTGATTACCGGTTTTGGCTTTTCTTGTGTTACTTCAATTTTTCCTTCTTCGTCCTTGTTTTCGCTTGTTGAGATGGGTTCATCTAACCTTACATTTTCCTGAGATGTTATGGCTTCGATTTGCTCTTTTAGGTCGATCTCGGTGTTGCTTGGTAGACGCCCTTGCGATCGTTCGGACATTAATTTTGCAAGTTGTCTGACTGCTTTAGTGACTTCCCCTACTGACTTAGTAAGTTCCCCTAATCGATTCTTGGTCTCTTTAGCCAATGTTTGTTGACTTCTAAGTGTTTTCTCAGTATCTTGGAGACGATTTTCTGTGCTTGCCATGAATTTTGTCAACATCTCTTTGAGGTTTGGCTTCTTCTCTTGCGGATATGGTTGATTTTGGAAATTTTGGGGAGTTTGCTGTCTTTGATTTCCTTGATTTCCTTGACCTCCCCATGAAAATTTTGGGTGGTTCCTCCAACCTGGATTGTAAGTATTACTATAAGGATTATTATTGGATCGGAAATTATTACCTATATAGTTCATTTGTTCACTTTCTATGCTCGGTTGGTAGGGTGGGTACTCAGGATTTGCTACAGTTCCACTTGTGTCGTACTGCATTACTGGATGTACCTTGAAGAACACAAACTATCAAGCTTTTTATTCATCATATCTACTTGATTCGATAGCATGGTTACTGCATCGATGCTAAAAACTCCGGCCGATCTTATCGGTTTTGTCCTTGTAACTTGCCACTGATAATTATTCAACAACATCTCTTCAATAAATTCGTAGGTTGCTTCAGGAGTTTTATTATTTAGAGTTCCACTGGTGGCTGAATCAATTAGTTGCCTCGTTGAGGGATTCACACCATTATAAAAAGTTTGGACTTGTAGCCACAAGGGTAAACCATGGTGTGGACACCTTCTTAAGAGATCCTTGTATCTCTCCCATGCGTCGTATAATGTCTTTAAATCCATCTGCACAAAAGAAGAGGTATCATTCCATAATTTGGCCGTTTTGGCTGGTGGGAAATATTTTAATAAAAACTTTTCGATAATTTGGTCCGATGTAGTGATTGACCCTCGTGGTAACGAGTTTAACCACTATTTGGCTTTGTTCCTTAATAAAAGGGAAATAACCAAAGACGAATGGCATCATAAGAAATGCTATTTATTTTGAAACTATCACAGAACTCTAAAAAAATAGCTATATGAGTGTTCGGGTCTTCGTCCTGCAAACCATCAAATTGAACAAATTGTTGAATCATTTGTATTGTGTTAAGCTTTAATTCAAAATTATTAGCAGCTATAGCAGGCCTAATAATACTAGATTCTACTCCAGTTAAATTAGGTTTAGCATAATCATACATAATACGCGAGCATTGTTTTCTGCCACATCTCATGGTGGATTATTCTCGTACATCCCTTCAATACGATTGGATTCGCCTTGTTTGTTCTTCTTGGTAATTTAAGGCTCGTCTGATTTCTATGCGATTCCTACGAGTAGTCGCTTCGATAACACTATTGTAACACCCCTAACCCAAAATCGTCGCCGGAATAGGGTTAAGAGGTATTACCGATCATTCAGAACATTTACATCTAAGTTTATAACACATAGTCAATCATCTTCAATCACTCCCATTTACAAACATGTTGTCCCTTATCTAGGTCTATGAAACCTTTATCACGTACTAAAGAGGGGTCAGGACTAAACCGAACATATACTAAGATTCTCGAAAACATAACAACTTAACCAAAATACAGGGGATACACGCCCGTGGGGGTAGGCCGTGCCTTACCCACGGCTACTTGACACACCCGTGTGTCCTCCCCGTGGTCATATACTGCCAAAATCAACACGGTCACCAAGCATGCCCGTGTGCTAAGGCCGTGTATTACTAGATCATATACTGCCATTTCTCACAAGGCCACCAAGCACGCCCGTGTCGAGGCTGTGTGCTACTAAGCTACATTCTTCCAATTCACCCACGGTCTATAGGCACACTGTGTGCCACAACCGTGTGACATTATAAGCCATTTACAAGGCCAAAATGCCACCCATAAGGGTCAAACCTACAAGCCATATTCACCAAAACATCATATGCACACATTACCACAAAAAAACATACCAAAATAGTCATGCAACCCATGCATATTGGACAACCAAAGTAACCACACTAATAATACATCTAAGATCCATTTCAACCATGCTATCTTCCAAAACCAATACATATGACAAAAACATGGTACATTCATTTACTTAACTCAAAAGCATGATCATTTTATGAATCAACTAACCATACCAAAAAATGTAATCACATAACTTATTCATCCAAGCATTCATCATCTCAAAACTTGCCATAACATATGGCTAAGTTCATTTCATGAACATATACACATAACTAGCTTATACATGCCATTATTCAACTATATACATCCCTTCAAAAGTACCAAAATAGAATGCCGATAGTGTGATGTAGAAGCTGACGATCCTTGATCCGAGCTAGCTTTATTGACACTGCAAGGTAGAGAAACAATTCACACAGTAAGCTTTCCAAAGCATAGTAAGTTCGTAACAAAATACATTAAATCAAAACATGTCATCACGTAGATTAATTCACAATCTAATATCTCATATCATCCAAAGTAGTAAATTCAATAAACCTTTCACAAAATCATCCAAAATTTCATCAACCACATAGGTTTCGAACATACCATAGCCAACACTTAGTTGTCAAATATTTAAGCTACTCAATACTCATGAATCACATAGATCGACATTCATCCCTTCTTCAGTTTATTCGCACACTTAGTGCCTAAATAGTTAACCGACGCTTAATTAGCATCGCACACTTAGTGCATCATATCAAACAGATCTTGAATCGGTATCGCACACACAGTGCCAACAACATAGCCAAAGCTTATATTACTCTGCACACACACAGTGCTATTTATCTCGATCACATTTTTGAATTCGCACACTTAGTGTCATTTAATTCAATCTATCACATAGCATCCACATTTAACAATATCATACCATTCATTTCATAATGTTAAACACAACTAAATATGCGTATTATGTCTGAACTTACCTCAGACATCGAACTATCGATACGGTCGATTAATCGAACACTTTATCTTTGCTTCGATCTCGATCCGAACCTCTCCTCTCTTAGTCTATTCACATTCAAATTCAATCCATTCATTCATTTTAATCCAAACTCACATATTTAGGGCATTTTTGCAATATAGCCCTCACATTATCACATTTCGACACTTTAGTCCTTAATTTACAAAATCATCAATTTACATAATTTCACCTAGTACAAGCTTAGCCGAAATATCACTATACTCATACAATCCCACACATTTAATTTATTTCACATTTTAGTCCCTCAATTTACACTTTTCACAATTTAGCCCTAAATACTTAATTTCATTAAAAACTCAATTATGAACGATGTTAATCTCACACCAAACTTTCATTTTCTACCATCAAACATTCAAGAACTCACATGTTTATCAATGGCACATTTCAAAAACATCATCAATTCATAAAATTGCTACATGGGTTAGCTAGAGCACGAAGTAACGATCACAAAAACGCAGAAATTATTAAAAATCGAGTCAAAAACATACCTCAACTAAGCTAATCCCTAGCCAAATTTCACAAAGCTTTCTTTCTTTCTTTTTCTTCAACTTTCAGCCAAAGAAGATGATAAAATGGTCATTTAATTCCTTTATGTTTTATTATAATAACATTAACACATAGTTTACCATTTTGCCCTTCCATTAAACATATAAAGCAATTATAAATAAAAACTAATTTGTCATTTAGTCATCCAACATATTTAATAATGGCTTAATTGCTTCTTAAGGCCATCCTATAATGAAGACATCAACACTTAAGTACTTATAAATCAGCACATAGCTTTTACTCTTTACGCGATAGATCCTTTCTCTTAATTCAACCCTAAAATGATCAAATCATCACACAGAATTTTCACCCAGACTATGTCACATACTATCCACACAGAAAATAATATTAAATTAACATTTTGACCTCAGATTTGTCGTCTCGAACCACTGTTCTGACTAGGGTCTAAACCGGGCTGTTATAACTCTCACCCCTTAGGGATTTTTGTCCTCGAAAATCTTACTAGTGAATAGTTATGGATGTTGCTCTCTCATAACGTTTTAGGATCCCACGTAGCCTCTTCAATTCCGTGTTTGTGCCACAATACTTTCACTAAATAAATTTTCTTATTTCTCAACTCTTTGGTCTCTCGTGCCAAAATTTGGATTGGTTATTCACTATACGACAAGTCTGACTGAATCTCAACTTCAGTAGGTGCAATCACATGAGACGGGTCTTATCTGTATCGTCGAAACATTGACACATGAAATGCGTTATGAATCTTTTCTAACTCAAATGGCAATCTCAATCTATAAGCAACCGGCCCAACTCTTTCAATAATCTCATAAGGTCCAATAAACCTCGGACTCAGCTTGCCTTTCCGACCAAAACAAAGTATTTTCTTCCACGGAGATACTTTCAAAAACACTCATCACCAATCTCAAATTCAATATCTTTTCATTTCAAATCAGATAGGATTTACGACGATCGAGGCCGCTTTCAAACCATCACGAATTACATTCACTTTCTTCGGTCTTTTTATAAGATCAACCCGTGAACTCGTTCTCACTCGATTCGGTCCAATACAATGGAGTTCGACACTTTCAATAGTAAAGAGCCTCATATGGTGCCATTTTGATATTTGATTGAAAACTATTATTATACGCAAATTCAATCAACTATAAATGCTTTTCCCACGTGCTTTCAAATTCGAGTATACAACATCTCAACATGTGTTCGAGTATCAGAATGATTCGCTCGGATTGACCATCCGTTTGTGGATGAAATGCAGTACTGAAATGCAATTTTGTGCTTAAAACATCTTGTAATTTCTTCCAAAATCATGAGGTAAATCTCGGATATCTATCAGACACTATAGAAAATGATACTCCGTGCAATCTCACAATCTCATCGATATACATTTTAGCTAACTTATCTAAAGAATAATCGGTTCTCACTGGAACAAAATGAGCTGATTTCGTCAATCTGTCCACTATCACCCAGATCGCATCTTTCTTGCTAGGAGATAAGCGCAAACCCGACAAAAAGTCCATCGTGATTCTCTCCCATTTCCACTCAGGAATCATAATTAGTTGTAATAAACTGGACGAAACTTGATGCTCAGCCTTAACTTGCTAACAAACTAAACAGTTCGACACATAGTCAGAAATGTCTCTTTTCATACCATGCCACCAATAGAATACAGTCAAATGGCTATTGTGAGCTTCATTCAAAATCGTTTGAATCAACTCTAAATTTTTTGGAACGCAAATTTAATCTTTGAATCTCAAACAATCATTACTATCAACTCTAAATTCTGATTCAGCATTCGAATTACATTGAACTCTTCTTACTAACATCACATTATCAATCTTCTGAGCCTCACATATCCGTTGTAAAAACAACGGTTTTATTTTCAGTTCAGCTACAACCACATCATCATCACAAAGATCTATTTGATTACTCAAAGCTCGTAAAGCATATAATGATTTACGACTCAAGGCATCCGCTACAACATTAGTTTACTCGGGTGGTAATCTATCACAAGTTTGTAATCTTTCAATAATTCTAACCATGTTCTCTGTCGTAAATTCAAATATCTCTGAGTCATTAAATACTTTAAACTCTTATGATCAGTAAAAATGTGACACCTCTCTCCAAACAGATAGTGATGCCAAATCATCAATGCAAACACAATCACAGCCAATTCAAGATCATGTGTTCGGTAGTTCTTTTCATGCGGTTTTAACTGTCTCAAAGCGTAGGCAATAACTTTCCCTTCTTGCATCAGCACACAGCCCAAACCATTCAATGATGCATCACTATAAACTATGAATTCTTTGCCTGATTCTGGTTGAATCAATACTGATGCTTCCGTTAACAACACTTTCAACTATTCAAAACTCTGTTGACACTTTTCTAACCACTCGACTCTAACATCCTTTTGTAACAACTTTGTCAATATCTGTTGACAGTTTTCTGACCACTCGAATCTAACATCTTTCTATAACAACTTTGTCAATGGAGTTGAAATCATCGAGAAGCCATTCACAAATCGTCTATAATATCCCGCTAGTCCCAAAAAACTATGGACTTCAGACATATTTCTCGGAGGTTTCAACTCCAAAATAGCAGAGATTTTATGCGGATCAACTCGTATCCCAGTAGTTGATACGATATGCCCCAGAATTTTGACCTCATGCAACCAAAATTCAAACTTACTGAACTTTGCATACAACTATTTCTCACACAGAGTTTGTAGCACGATTCTCAAATGCTCGGCATGCTGATCTCATCACAAGAATAGATCAAAATATCATCAATGAACACTACCATGAAGCGATCCAAATACGGTCTGAAAATCTGATTCATCAGGTCCATAAACACTGTAGAAGCATTGGTTAGTCCAAAAGGCATCACTCAGAATTCGTAGTGTCCGTACCACATTCTAAAGGCATTTTTTGGTACATCAAATTCTTTAACTCTCAACTGATAGTAGCCTAATCTCAAATCTATCTTAGAAAATACTGTAGCTCCTCTCAGCGGATCAAACAAATCATCGATCTGAGGTAACGGATATTTGTTCTTTATTGTCACTTTGTTCAATTGTCGATAATCAATACACATTCTTATAGTTCCATCTTTCTTTTTCACAAATAATACAGAAGCTCTCCAGGGTGAAAAACTCAGTCGTGAAAACTCTTTGTCGTCAATTCTTACAATTGAGATTTCAACTCTTTCAATTCTGTTGGTGCCATTCTGTACGAAGCTATTGAAATAAGAGTAGTTCCCGACACTAACTCAATACCAAATTCAACTTCCCTAATCGGAGGTAATCTCGTAACTCTTCTGGAAACACATCTGGAAACTCACATACCACAGGCATAGATTCAACTTTCTTTTCCGACAGTTTTGTATCAATCACATACATCAAATAAGCTTCGCAACCCTTTCTCACATAGTTCATAGCTTTCATCGCAGATTCAATAGTTGGTAATCCTTTCATATCACTGGACTCAATTTGAACTATCTCACCATTTGACTCTTCAATTCAATATTCTTTCTCTTACAATTCACGATGGCATTATGCAAAGTAAGCCAATCCATACCCAGAATTATGTCAAACTCATCCAATGGTAACAATATCAAATTAACCGGAAAACATAAATCACAAAACATCAATGGGCAATTCTTGCACACTTTATCCACCAAAACACACTTGCTTAAGGGGTTTGACACTCTAACCACAATTTTATAGTCTCAACAGGTAGAGTTTTACTCGATACTAGATTCACACACACATAGGAATGAGTTGATCCTGGATCTATCAATGCAATAACATCAGTATCAAATAAAGTGAAAATACCGGTGATGATGTTTGGAGATGATACTTCCTCTCGTGCGCGTATAGTATAGGCTCGGACAGGTGCTCTTGCTTTTGATCTCACAGCTGTATCAGTTGTCCTTCACTGACTTTCGCTCATATTTCTGATGTTCCGGGGTGGTCTACCCCTAGCTATCACATTACTCGGTCTTTCATTCTGAACATTTTCTTCTTCAGCCATCTTTGGGCAATCTCGAATAAAATGATCTCGGGATCCACATTTATAACAAACTCTATTGTTGTACTTGCCCCAGCACTCTCCCACATGTAGTCTCCCATATTGTTTACACTTGGGCCTGTTACTCTTAACACTGCCAATACTTGATTCATTCAGAGATTGAATTCGTAAACGGGTACTTTGTCTTGAACGATCTCTATTTGAATGTCCAAATGAAGCATTTGAACGATTGCTTCCATCTTTGTATCTCTTTGTTGAAGGTTGAGAGAATTTATTCATCGATCTCTTTCTTTCATCACGAGCTTCAGAATCAGCTTTCTTCTTTTCTTTACTGAGCTCCTCAGCTTTGCATGCTCTTTCAACTAACACAACAAATTCATTTATATCCAATATCCCAACCAACAACCTAATGTCTTTATTCAATCCCTCTATGAAACGTTTGCACATAATAGCTTCAGTAGAAACACACTCTCTAGCATATTGACTCAATCGTACGAATTCCTACTCGTATTCAGTAACAGACAAATGACCCTATTTTAGTTCTAGAAACTCTTTACGTTTCTGATCAATGAAGCGTTGACTGATATACTTCTTTCTAAACTTAGCTTGAAAGAAATCCCAGGTGATTCTCTCTTTCAGAACTATAGATGTCAACATCTTCCACCAATTATAAGCCGAATCCCTCAACAACGAAATAGCGCACTTAATACATTCGTCCGGAGTTAACAACATCTCATCAAATACTCTGATTGTATTCTCAAGCCAAAACTCGACTCTATCAGCATCGTCATCAGATGTGGCCCTAAACTCTTTGACCCGTACTTGCGAATTATTCATTCTATTCGGATCTACAACTTGCAGCACAACAGGTACTTGTAAGGGTGGCGATTGTGGAGAAGTCGGATTCATTCTAACAAATTTTGAAAACCATTCACTCATCATATGGAAGAAGGCTTGCTTAGCCTCTCCTCCCTCATTACCCTAGATGTGGCCAGTACTGTCCCTTGAGCGGGAGCAGACGCATTACTCTCTACATAGTTAGCAACTGCTCGATCGGGATCCATTACTATATTAAAACACATTTCAATTGTCAGAGTTCATCACACTATCGCAATTTCATAATATGGATGTATAGCTAGACTCACACACGCTACGTTTGTCCGAGAATCGACTAAACCGTAGCTCTGATACCAATAAAATGTAACACCCCTAACCCAAAGCTGTCACCGAAATAGGGTTAAGAGGTATTACTTATCATTCAAAAAATTTACATCTAAGTTTACAACACATAGTCAATCATCTTCAATCACTCTCATTTACAAACATGTTGTCCCTTATCTAGGTCTATGAAACCTTTATCACGTGCCAAAGAGGGGTCGGGACTAAACCAAACATATACTAAAATTCTCGAAAACATAATAACTTAACCAAAATACATGGGATACACGCCCGTGGGGGTAGGCCGTGCCTCACCCACGGCTACTTAACACACCCGTGTGTCCTTCCCGTGGTCATATACTGCCAAAATAAACACGGTCACCAAGCACACCGCGTGCTAAAGTCGTGTACTACTAGATCATATACTGCCATTTCTCACACAGCCACCAAGCACGCCCGTGCCGAGGTTGTGCGCTACTAAGCTACATTTTGCCAATTCACCCACGGTCTATAGGCATGCCCGTGTGCCACAACCGTGTGACATTATAGGCCATTTACAAGGCCAAAATACCACCCATAAGGGTCAAACCTACAAGCCATATTCAGTAAAACATCTTATGTACATATTACCACCAAAAACATACCAAAATAGTCATTCAACCCATGCATATTGGACAACCAAAGTAACCACACTAATAATACATCTAAGATTCATTTCAACCATGCTATCTTCCAAAACTAATACATATGACAAAAACATAGTACATTGATTTACTTAACTCAAAAGCATGACCATTTCATGAATCAACTAACCATACCAAAACATGTAATCACATAACTTATTCATCCAAGCATTCATCATCTCAAAACTTGCCAAAACATATGGCTAAGTTCATTTCATAAACATATACACATAACTAGCCTATACATGTCATATTTCAACTATATACATCCTTTCAAAAGTACCAAAATAGAATGCCGATAGTGTGATTTAGACGCTGACGATCCCTGATCCGAGCTAGCTTTACTGACACTGCAAGGCAGAGAAACAATTCACACAGTAAGCTTCCCAAAGCTCAGTATGTTCGTAACAAAATACATTAAATCAAAACATGTCATCACGTAGATTAATTCACAATCTAATATCTCATATCATCCAAAGTAGTAAATTTAATAAACCTTTCACAAAATCATCCGAAATTTTATCAACCACATAGGTTTCAAACATACCTTAGCCAACACTTAGTTGTCAAATATTTAAGCTACTCAATACCCATGAATCACATAGATCGACATTCATCTCTTCTTCAGCTTATTCGCACACTTAATGCCTAAATAGTTAACCGAAGCTTAATTAGCATTGCACACTTAGTGCATATCAAATCGATCTCGAATCGGTATCACACACACAGTGCCAACAACATAGCCGAAGCTTATATTACTCCGTACACACACACAGTGCTATTTATCTCGATCACATTTATGAATTTGCACACTTAGTGCCGTTTAACTCAATCTATCACATAGCATCGACATTTAACAATATCATACCATTCATTTCATAATGTTAAAATAATTAAATATATGTATTATGTCTGAACTTACCTCGGACATCGAATTATCGATACGGTCGATTAATCGAGCACTTTATCTTTCCCTCAATCTTGGTCTGAACCTCTCCTGTCTTGGTCTATACACATTCAAATTCAATCCATTCAATCATCAATTCATTCATTTTAATCCAAACACACATATTTAGGGCATTTTTGCAATATAGCCCTCATATTATCACATTTTGACACTTTAGTCCTTAATTCACAAAATAATCAATTTACATAATTTCACCTAGTACAAGCTTAGCCGAAATATCACTATACTCATACAATCCCGGACATTTAATTTATTTCACATTTTAGTCCCTCAATTTACACTTTTAACAATTTAGCCATAAATACTCAATTTCATTAAAAACTCAATTACGAACTATGTTAATCCCACACCAAACTTTCATTTTCTACCATCAAACATTCAAGAACTCCCATGTTTATCAATGGCACATTTCAAAAACATCATCAATTCATAAAATTGCTACATGGGTTAGCTAGAGCATGAAGCAACAATCACAAAAACATAGAAATTATCAAAAACCGAGTCAAAAACATACCTCAACTAAGCTAATCCCTAGCCGAATTTCACAAAGCTTTCTTTCTTTCTTTTTCTTCAACTTTCGGCCAAAGAAGATGATAAAATGGCCATTTAATTCCTTTATGTTTTATTGTAATAACATTAACACATAGTTTACAATTTTGCCCTTACATTAAACATATAAAGCAATTATAAATCAAGGCTAATTTGTCATTTAGCCATCCACCATCTTTAATAATGGTTTAATTGTCTCTTAAGGCCATCCTATAATGAAGACATCAACACTTAAGTACTTATAAATCAGCACATAGCTTTTACTCTTTACGCGATTAGATCCTTTCTTTTAATTCGACCCTGAAACGATCAAATCATCACACAGAATTTTCACGCAGACTATCTCACATACTATTCACACAAAAATAATATTAAATTAACATTTTGACCTCAAATTTGTGGTCTCGAACCACTATTTCTACTATGGTCTAAACTGGGCTATTACAACTATCGTATACTAGAGGTTCTGTCGGGTTCCTTCCAGTCATAAACTAGAGGTATCTACTGAAAAAGAAAGAAAGGAAATTAGAATACTAAAAGAAAATCAATTGCGAAAATAAAAATAAAAATAATGGCTAAAGTAATAAAAATAGAGTTTTCTTAATATTTTAATCCCGACAACGACGCCAAAAACTTGATCGGTCTAAAATTATCGAGTTTTAAAATTTATAAAGAAAATAATCAAACCTAGAGACTAACTCTGACAACGACTTAAGGCAAGTGTACCTATCGAACAGTAGTATAGCTTAGGCAAGACCAGATTATCAAACCCAAAGGAACTAAAAGTACTAATACTCACTTTCTTTCTATTATTTAGCCTAAATATTAATTGATTTGGTTGATTACTTAATTAATTACTAAACTAAGATGCAAAGACAAAAAATAATGAATTGGGAAATAACTTGAAGAGAAATTCAGTTAATCACGATGATACCATCAGGATGAATCCACCTAGGCTTCACTTATTATCTAACACTGAACCATACGATTTATTCAATTGACTTGATCTGTAAGACTCCATAACGTATATTAAACCCTCTCTCGAGGCGAATAACGTCTAACCCTAGGTTAATTAACGAAAATCTCTTTCTCACTTAATAAACCCCCAGAATAGCAGTAAATCGAACTATGGACTCCCATATTAGGTTTCAACCTAATCCAGAAAAATCTCGTCACCCTATCTCTAGGCGCGTATTTATCATATAATTTAGAAGACAATAACAAGATTTATCTAGGTTTCATCCCCTTTAGGTATATGAAGGGTTTAGTTCATAACGAATAAAGAAAACATCTCAAAAGGAAAGATAAAAAAAAAACATAAGAAATCCCTAAAACCCCCTAAAGGAATTGAAAAAGAGATCCGTCGTCTTGAGTAGAATTCTGGCTTCTTGAGATGGATCAACTGGCTATCTTCGAGTGATTCCCACAAAAGTTTCACTTCTGTCGAATTCCGAATGTCTCGGCCCTCTCTGACGGTTGGCCTTTAGGTTCTTTATATAGGATGTTGAGATGCTTTTACTTGGCCTCTAAGTGCACTAATTCAAGTATACTTCCTACTCGATGTTTGAATAGGCTTTGGAATGTGTTTCTTTGCCTCAAAGTATCCAAATCTGAGTACAATTCCTCTTTTCCATGACAGGGGCACGGCCATGGTACACGCCCGTGTAGATCGACTTCAGGCTATGTTTCGATTCTGTTGTTTAAGGCACGGCCGTGTAAATCGTGGTCAGATCGTGTGAAGTAAATTGACGAGACACAACCGTGTAACTTGAAGTCCAGGCTGTGTCGATTTCCACTTTGGCCCAAATTGGCCCATTTTAAGCCCGTTTCTTATTCTTTTTGTCCTTGGGTGCTTTCTTGAGTATAAAACATGAAAAGAAGGGATTAAGAGCACCTTTTTACATAAATCAAGGGCTAAATCATCCAAAAGCATGCTAAATATGGGGTTAAAATATGTTACTTTTACGGTTTATCACATCAATCCATCACTAAGCTTACCATTCATAAGACATTTTTATTGCCATCAAGCCCTACCAAAATATACTTCATAAACCATAATCATTCATGCATATTACCAATATTTATCTAGTAACATCACATGGCCATTTACACATCTCAAACATGTTCCAAAACAACTAGCCTATACACGCCATATTCAAATATACACATTTTCAAAAGTACCAAAATAGATTGTCGATAGTGTGATAGAGATGCTGATGATCCCCGGATCCGAGCTAGCTTTACTGACACTGTAAAACAAAGAAACAAATCACATAGTAAGCTTTCAAAAGCTTAGTAAGTTTGAAATACAATACATACTACTCAATAATACCACATCAATATATATTTATACCATCACATAGATAAAGGCGCAACTAAGCATATTATCAATCTCAACTACATACTCAAATATATATTTATTCAACTCTTAAATATACCATCAACCATATAGGTTCAAACGTACCTTGATCAACACATAGTTACTCACCATTCATGCTACTCAATTGCTCGATGTTACATCTCATTCAACTTTTGCTATTCTTTTGATTCATTCGCACACTTAGTGCCAGTTTCATAACCGAATCATAATCGTCATTGCACACTTAATACCTACAAGTTAAACTGAACTATAGTAGTATCGCACACACAGTGCCAAATTGATAAGCCAAAGCTTCTATCTTTTTGCACACAAAGTGCTAATCATCTTTGTCCTGTTTCTAATTTTGCACATATAACACCCCAAACCCGGTCAAAAACGTTACGACCGAATCTGGATTGCTACAGAGAAAGTAAATTTGAAAAGTTTGGAAAAACATCGCGGTTCAAGGAGTTAACTTGCTTAAAGAATCAGTCTTATGGGCTTATACTATTATTTAAAACTGCTTTGTTGTCTCATCCTACTTTTAGCTTTACTAAGTCAACTAAGTGCTAAAACAAACGAACATTTCTTATCAAAATCAAATTAGAGAAAAGTTTGAAGGGTGTTCTTTGAGTTAATCCTTGAGGTGCGTGACTTTTTTTAAAAATATTGTTTGCTATGCTAAGAAAAATTTCCAAGTTTTAATTATTTATACTTTATTACCCATTTGTTGTAGATTTGGGAAAACTTCTTTTTATGCTTTTAAGAAAACCCCGATTATCGATAAATCCCAGCATGTATAAACTAACTCATTATCAAAACCCAACATAAAATTTAAGCGGCCTTATTACAACTTAAATCCGAAATGAAAATAAGTCTAAGAAAAAGAAACGAGTTTACGAGAAATAGTGCATGGCCACCTCGAGTCCGCCTCGACTCCTAAATCCGCGATCTACTGATTACCAGCAACAATTAGAAAAGGGGTGAGTCATTGAGACTCAGTGTGTGGATCCCCATGTAACATAAATCGGCCTTAGGCCATTCAATACATAACATGCCAGATGTATGTAATGCAGCCCATCCCAGTTTAGCTCTCCATCCAAACACCCGTGGCATCATGCCATTTGTGGTTCATAACCATCGTGGTCCTATACCACTCGTGACAGTAGTCACTCGTGACAATAGTCACTATAATGTACTCGTGGGGCAAACCCACCGTGATCGTAGACCACCGTGATGATCTCTGGCAAATAGTGTATACGTAGGGCCAACCGACTATGGTCGTAGACCACCGAGATAAGTTACTAATCAAATTATTCGTGGTTTTAACCACCGTGGTACCTAGACCACTCGTGACCGTAGTCACTTGTGACATTTGTCACTGATTCTTCCTCCTCCTCATATTCAATCCCGAGCCCATGCTTTTTATATCGTGCACATTAAGTATGTAGCTTATATCACAGTGTATAGCAGATCATATGCATGCATAACATCAAATATACATATATGCAATTTAACAACAATATCAATATCGAGAACTTACCCGGCGTCTCCAACCTTACCCATAGGGTAGTTAACCTATCATATCAATTATTTCAGTTTTAGCCTATACAATTAATAACATGATTACATAGAAGGCATGTGAGTAATACACACCTGATAACACGTAACACCAAGCTATCTACGTCGACACTCTCGTTTCCAGGGACGACGACTATTTGCCTATCCCAAACATAGGTCGGCTCTCTACCATAGCCCAGCGAAAAATCTTGAACCACCGACACAGCACGCTTCTTAAACTTGAGAGCTGAAACTAAGGGTTCGCTCCCTTCCTTGGATTGACTAGCAGTTGAATCCATGAAGAGACTTGATCAGTACTTAAAGAAGAGAACGTGTGGTTAAGGCCACGAAAAAGGAAAATAAGAAGTAGATAACTTTGAAATCGGGCAAGTCTTTTACCTTAAGAATCCGAATGAAAGGTAAAGTTTGGCAACTGACAGGCCTTCAGGATCCAAACTACAACTATTCGGCAACTGAGGTTTCCTAGAGAAAGCATTCCCAAAACACGAAGAAAGAAGATAAAGGAAGAGGAGTCAATCCAAATGTAACACCAAGCCAAACTTTACATAACAGACACTATGAAGATCAGCACACCTACATACACATGACCGAAAAGCTCATTTAAAAAGCCTAAGTTGTTAAATAAAATTCAGCACACACCCACTATAAGCCAAAACCAACTTCTTCCCCCTTCAAGCATCCAAAATTTGACCATCCCCTTCACCAACATCCAATCCCATATTTCCCTCCTAAATTCACTCCCCTTCACCCATTCAAACCTTGTTGACCCATTCAAACCCCACAAACTCTTCATGGCCACCCATTTGAAATGTTTGATTCAGTCTTCTTCCACTCCCTCAGAGTCCTGGCCGAATCCACTTCTCCCCATTCAAGTGCCAAAAATTAAAGCTCCAAAGTGGGACTTGTGGGACTCGATCCTCCTCCTTGCTGCTACCCCCTGTGACGCCACCTCCAAGCTCTCTAAGTAGTGCATCTTTGCCACCTTACCACACCTTACTTGTGTTAACAAAACACAATTAAATACCCTTAAGGCCTGCCTTAGCTAGCCCTCCCCTAAAGTGCCTAAAAATGAAATTTTCATCAAGGCTTCAACTTAACCCCGAGCCTTCCCAGGACCTCCAAACACATCAAAATAACAAACAAAGCATGCCAACACACAACAATATAGTATAATGCCAAGCCCCTAATTCCAGGATGTTACAGCACACTTAGTGCCATCTAATTTAATTCCACAAAGCATTTCTAATATCTTAGTTATATATATAATTTCATTCAATTCACATCACATAAACATAATTTAACAACTAGTATTACATCTGAACTTACCTCGAACGTCGAAATACTGAAACGGTCGATTAATCAAACACTTTTTTTTTGCTTCGATCTCGATTCAAACTTTTTTTCTTGGTCTATACACATTCAAATTCAACTCATTCAATCACCAATACATTCAATTTAGTCCACACACACATTTTTAGGCCATTTCACAAAATAGCCCTCACATTTCACATTTTGACACTTTAGTTCCTATTTCACAAAATCATCAAATACACAAAATTTCATGTCACCCATGATTAGCCGAATTTTTACTATGATCATACAGGTCCACACATTTCATTTATTTTACATTTTAATCCTCTAATTTCTCATTTTCACAATTTAGCCCAATTTACTCAAATTCACCAAAAATTCCAAGACAAATTATGTTTATTTTTCACTTATCTTTTATATTTCACCTAATATCAACACAAAGTTCACATATTCATCAATGGGATATTTAAAAATCACCATCAATTTCTAAAATTAAAGCATGGGTTTTGTAGAGCACAAAGCAATGATTACAAAAACGTAGAAATTATCAAAAATGGAGCAAAAACACTTACCCGATTGAAGCTTAGACAATGGCCGAACCTAGCTAACCATTTTTCTCTTCTTTTTCTTTCAATTTTTGGTGAAGGATGAACAACTATCCACTATCTTTTGTTTTATTATAACAATATATCATTATTTATCAAGTTACAAATTTAACCTTACTATTAAATATTATAATCATATAATATAATTGGTTATTATTGTCCATCAACCATCCATTAACTATATAATGGCTTAATTGCCTCATAAGGCCACTACATTTAAAAGCCAACTCAATTAAGCACATTAAAAATCAGCACACAGCTTTTGCATTCAATGCGATTAGGTCCTTTCGCAAATTAAACACACAAACGATAAAATTTTCTCACCAAACTATAACACAGGCTAAATCACATATAATAAACACAAAAATAATATTAAAAATTTTTTTGACCTGAGATTTGTGGTGTCAAAACCACTATTCTAACTAGGGTCTAAAATGGGTTGTTACATGAGTAAGATATCGGCTATCGTTAAATGGAAACTACCGAGGAATGTGTCAGAGATTAGAAGCTTTTTAGGCTTAGCGAGATACTACAGATGGTTTGTTAAAGGAATCTCCATGATTGCTACTCCTATGACGAGGTTGCTATAGAAAGATGTCAAGTTTGAATGGACAGAGAAGTGCCAACAGAGTTTTGAGAGACTAAAAGCATTGTTGACTGAAGCCTCAGTTTTAGTGCAACCGAAATTAGGAAAGGAATTTGTGGTGTATAGCGATGCAACCTTAAATGGATTGGGGTGTGTACTTATGCAGGAAGGCAAGGTAATAGCTTATGCCTCGAGACAGCTGAAGCCACATGAGAAAAATTATTTGACTCATGATTTAGAGCTGGCCGCCATAGTGTTCGCACTGAAAATTTGGAGACTCCATTTGTATGGCGAGAAATGTCGAGTATTCACCGACCATAAAATTTTAAAGTATTTGATGACTCAAAAGGAGTTAAACCTACAGCAACGGAGATGGTTAGAGTTGATAAAGGATTATGAGTTGATAATTGACTACCATCTTGGAAAGGAGAATGTGGTCGTCGATGCTTTGAGTAGGAAGTCATTGTTTGCCTTAAGGGCTATGAATACCCAGTTGTCTGTGACTGACGATGGTTCGATTTTAGCCGAGTTAAGAGCGAAACCAATGTTTTTGCAAGAGATCTGCGAACTCAGAAAGGTGATAAAGAATTGCAAGCTAAGATAAATTAGTGCGAGACGGGTATAGAATCATATTTTCAAACTGGTTCAGATGGTTGTTTAATGTCTCAAGACAGAATTTGTGTACCCAAAGACGACGAGCTTATTCAGGAAATTTTGCATGAGGCACATAACAGTTGTATGTCTATCCATCCGGGTAGTGTGAAAATGTATAATGACTTGAAGAAAATGTATTGGTGGTCGAGAATGAACAGAGACATCTCAGAGTTTGTCTCTAAGTGTTTAATTTGTCAACAAGTGAAAGCCGAACACCAAGTACCTTCGAGTTTACTTTAGCCCGTAATCGTTCCAGAGTGGAAATGGGACCGTATTACCATGGATTTTGTGTCTAGTTTGCCATTGACACCAAGGAAGAAAGATGTCATTTGGGTTGTGGTTGATAGGCTTACAAAATTGGTTCACTTTATACCAGTGCGTACCGATTATCCACTTAAGAAATTGGTCAATTTTTACGTTTCTAAAATTGTGAAGCTTCACGGGGTACCTTTATTGACCATTTCGGATAGAGATCCGAGGTTCACATCTCAATTTTGGAAAAAGGTACACGAAGCTTTGGGGACAAAGTTGAATTTTTGCACGGCTTTTCATCCGTAAACCGACGGCCAGTTAGAGAGAGTAATTCATGTTCTTGAAGACATGTTACGGTGTTGTGTTCTTGAATTCCAAAATAATTGGAAAAAGTATTTACCACTGGTAAAGTTTACCTACAATAATAGTTATACGTCGAGTTTGAAAATGGCCCCTTATGAGGCTTTGTATGGCCGTAAATGTCGAACGCCCTTGTATTGAACCGAATCAGAGAAAATTAAATACCTAGGGTTGACTTAGTCAGAGAAACAGAAAAGAAAGTAAAAGTAATTTGTGGTTGTTTGAAGGTCGCATCGAATAGACATAAATCCTACACGGACTTAAAATAGAAAGAAATTGAGTTTCAAGTCAGTGATAAGGTATTTTTGAAAGTATCCCCATGGAAGAAAGTCCTCAGATTTGGTAGGAAAGGCAAATTAAGTCCACGATTTATTGGGCTATATGAGGTGACTGAGAGAATTGGACTGGTAGCATACCGATTAGCTTTACCGTTTGAGTTAGAGAAGATCTATAATGTTTTCCATGTGTCTTGTCGTGCCGTTATTATTCTGACCCATCACATATGATTTCACCAACAGAGGTTGAAGTTCGACTGGATATGACCTATGGTGAAGAGCCAGTTAAGATTTTAGATCGGGAGGTCAAGAAATTGAGGAATAAAAGTACAACACTCGTGAAAGTACTATGGCATAGATATGGGGTTGAAGAGGCCACATGGGAGCCCGAGGAGACTATGAGAGATCAATACCCAAACCTTATCACTAGTAAGATTTTCAGGGACAAAAATCCCTAAGGGGGAGAATTGTAACGAGCCAATTTTGGGGCTAGTCAGAGTAGTAGTTTCAGAACCACTTATTTGAGGCCGAATAAAATATTTTTAATATTATTTTATGTGTTATAGCATGATTATATGAGTGCATGAAAAATTTGGTGAATTAATTTAGTGATTACTTGCTTAATTTCGAAAAAGGACTAAATCACATAAACTGCGAAAGTTTTGTTTTACAAGCTAAAGGTGTTATTTAGCTATGGAACATTAAAGTAAAAGTCCTTATTGAATAAATAGACCCAAAACTAATTAATGGCTAAACATGGAGACAAAGAAATTGAAAATTCAAAGGTTTGGTGGCATTAGGTGACTTAATTGATAAAATAAGAGAAAGTTTTCATCTTTTTCATTCTCTCTTTCTTCTCCACCGATTTTCACTCAAGAAAAAGGCCATGGAAGCTTGAAAATTTCAGCAACCTTTAATCCTTGAAGAAAGTCATCTTGATGGTCATTTTTGATGATTTTTATGTTTTTGGAACCCTTGTAGCTTAATCTAACTAATGAGGGGACCATTTTGCACTATGGTTGAAAGTCTAGGGTTTTTACATGAGAGAATTAGTGTTGTTTGCTGAATTTTTATGGAAGAAAATGAATCTTGGTTGTTAAATAAACAACTTTTGTGAAAGGGGTTTCCATGAAAACACCTAAAATGGACCTTTTTGTAAAGGTTGTAAAATAGGTAGTTAATGTGTGAAATAAATAGATTTGTGAGTTGTTATAAGCTTAAAATAGATTTGGCTAGGCTTGGTCAATGAGGAAATTTGATGAAAATTATTTTATGAGCCTAAGGGTAAAATAGTAATTTTGTGAAAGTCAAGGACAAAATGGTAATTTTACCAAAGTAGGAATTTTGAAGTGTTTTGATTAATGTGGTGACTAAATGAGTAAATTTTGTCATTATAGATCAAGAAAAATAGGATTTGGACTTAGACCAAGGGAAACCAAAATAGTGGACTAAACCGAACTAGCCGCCCATATTTTGTATATTGAGGTAAGTTGTACGTAAATAATACAACTCTATTGTTATTATGCATTAAAAAGTTGATATTTCATAAAATGTTTGATTATTGTTATGAATATGCATGACAAAATTTGATGTTGTATACTCACATTTGAACCTTAGGAATATATTGGATATCCAAGCCATGACATTTGGTTGATATGTGTGCTAGGGTAAGACCATGCTTGGGACATGGCATCAGCCACATTATAAAAGCCATTGTAATACCATGTCTGGGACATGGCATCAGCCACATTATGAAAGCCATTGTAAGACCATGTCTAGGACATTGTATCGATGATGATATGTGTGCTAATGTAAGACCATGTCCGGGACATGGCGTCACCACAATACGAGAACCAGTGTAAGACCATGTCTGGGACATGGCATCGACATTGAGATGAGAGCTAGTTTAAGATCATGTCTGGGACATGGCATCGGCCTCGATATGTGAGCCAATGTAAGACCATGTCTGGGACATGGCATCGGCATTGTGCCCTCTTATGTGAGGCTTGTTGAGTATCCTTTAGTATTCCAACTGGTTCAATAGGTAATTTAAAGTTTGTGTCAGAAGTGAGCAAAGTTACGACTATGTTGTAAGTGATATAGGTACCTACACGAAATTTATGAGAAATGAGATCGATTTATGTAGTATAATTAGTAAGGATGTGAATGTATGCCTTTAATCATTCAAGAATTATATTCAAGTTTATAATATGTTATGAGTATATAATGCATGGTACTTGTTAATTATTTATATGCAACTTAGTAAGCCTTATGCTTACTCCCTTTCCTTTTCATTTTCTTATAGTATCGCCAAGCTAGCTCAGGGATCAAAGGACATCAGAGCTCGATCATACTATCATTCTGAACATTTGGTATAGTTAGATTTATCATTTTGAGTATGGCATGTATAGGGACTTGGTTTTTGTCAAGTGTCATATTGTTTTGGCCAAATGTGTTTGCTTGTCTTAAAGATTGATTCATTTTGTATAAGACCATGGATGATGGCTATTACTTATTATTGATATATGAAAATGATGATGTTTTTCATGAATGTGAAAATTGCATGGTTGAGTATTTGGTTTATTAATGCATGAATCAGTAGGTTATTTGATGTGGCTTATGTTGGTGCAAATAAAGGTGGAAAAAAGGGCTTGGTAAATAGCCTTGTCTTTGTCCATAGATGTAGACACATGGGCGTGTGTCTAGGTCGTGTGTGACACACGGTGTACCCCATAGGCATGTAGTTCAGCCGTGTGTCCCCTTGCACCTTAAGTTGGCAAAATAGAATGCCTAGTAGTACCCACACGGGCTGAGACATGGTCGTGTGTCCCGACCGTGTGGAAGACACGGGCATAGGCATGGGCATGTTCCCAGGCCGTGTGAAGTCTGCACCTTAAATGTGAAATTAAATTCACCACACGGCCTAGCACACGGGAGTGTGTCTTGGCCGTGTGACCATATGATGCTGACGTCAGAAATAGAATGTCAATGCTTTTACACACGGGCTAAGGCACAAATGTGTCAAGGCTGTGTGAAAACCCCTATAGGTTCAAATTGAAAATAAATCCACACGGGCACGGCACATGAGTGTGTCCCTATATGTTTAGACCGTGTGAGTTACATGGTCCTTAAACATGGCCATGTTATTAGGTCACACGGGCATGTCGCCCTTCCATACGGGCATGTGCCCTTGTTTTTAGTGACATTTTCAAAAGTTTTCTAAAGAACTCGGTTTGGTCCCGAACCATTTTTAAAGTGTGTTTTGGGCCTCGTAGGCTCATATTAGGGATTTTAAGACAAAGTGTGAAAGGTTTTAAGTTTGAATGAAATCTCATAACTCGAAATTGTTTGTATGCATGTTTCTAATAAAGGTAACAGCTCGTACCCTGTACCAGCGTCGGGTATGGGTAAGGGGTCTTACATATAGTGCCAAATAGAGAAAGCTGGTTCTTAAAACTCTAAGAGTGACATTGAAAGAAAGTTATAACTTAGAGGCCAGATTTCATTAGTTTGGGCTTTTAATACTTGAGTTTTTTTTATCTTATATATATGCATTCCATTCAATAAGAACTTCATTCCATAATACCATAAAAGTCTAACAATGCATTCCTTTGTAATATTTTTTATAACACCCTAAAATTTTAACATTTGATTGTTGTTTTTTGTCGTAATTAAGTGTTTGTGTCTATGGTTTTGTTCTTTGCTTTTGTGGCCAAGGTCAAGAATTTGAGTAGTAACATTATAATTTTTTTATTTATTTTAGGATTACCTTTACTCTAAAGTTGCATATTTAAGTTTAATTCTATGCAAATCTATGTCAATAATGAGCTTGTTGGTTCACTAGTTTATCATTTATAGTCTGTCTAGTCTCGAGTTCGAATCCAATCGTATGCGTTAGGAAATATTTTGCTAACTGTTGGAATTTTGATTGGAAGTTAAATCAATTAATTTAATGTTTCTCCTTCTATTCCAAAATTTTTCCTCTTTTCTTTTCCTTTAATTTTTTTTATTTCTCTTTTTCTTCATGTTGCTCTTCATGCTAGTTTAATTTAATGTATTTCATATTAGTTTCATGGTTTTAGGTTCTAAAGGCTGCTAGGGAATCACGCCACTTCCACCATCACCAACACTCCACAGCCTTAGAAATCATACACACCCCACGAACCACCCGCTAATAAGGACTTCTTAGTCCATTAGACTTTTCTTTATATTTTAGTTTTCTTCTTTTTATTTTCTTAGTATTTAAATATATTATTAGATCTATTGGCTATGTCTTCGCAAGCTACCCAATTTCTTCATCTAGCAAATTGCTTTTCGGTAGCCACTTCACTAGGCCCATAGAAAACACCATCACCGCCACCAAAGACTCTAGGATCATCCAGATTTCAGGGAGTTTTACTTTCCCCGCTTATCTTTTTGATTTGGCATCTAATTATCATTATCTATCTTTGTACATTGAGGGCAATGTACATCTTAAGTGTGGGGGTAATAATGCCTATCTTTTTGCATAATTCTCAAAACCCTAAATTTAGTCTTGATCTTAAGTATTTTTCTCATATTATTAATTAGGGTGAAATTTCTAATGATTTATGATTTTTATTGATATGTTTTAGAATGAGTCTTAGTTAATTGTGCATTGATGATTAAATTTGAAAGAATACTAGAGAATCAAGCATGATAAGTCTACTTTCTAAAAATTAAAATTGATAGGTTGTTGAACTTAATTTGAGTATCACCTTGAAGTTCAAAATTTATAAGGATTGATGTCAAAACACCCATAATTTTTTATGAGATTTCGAGCCTTATAGAGAATATACCCTTTTTCGTGCTCACTTTAATTGATTATGAGTGTGTCAACTTTGAACCGTTATTCTAAAACTTGCCTCGTTTATGTATGTCGAGACTACATTAATGATTTGATACACTGAGATGATAAAGGCACCTAGGTTTTAACCCATTCACTCCACTAGCCTACCCATACAAATTAACCCCTAGTGAACCCCATTGAATCCTAACAACCTTTTTATTGACTCACCCACTAATATTAACCCAAAATCCCTTTGTATTTATTATCAACATTCCTTTGACTACCCCTCTATCGAGAATTGATTTAATCAATTGCCGAATTAGGTTATTTCAATCACCAAAGATCCTTCAATTATGTTTATTTTGGTTTGTTCTTAAAAAAAATCCAAGTATATTCAATACTAGTATTATAATAAAAGAGCTTACTGCATTTAAACTCCAATTGTTGAAGAAAAAGCTCGTATTAAAGTATTATAAAATTTTAAGTAATGAAAATATTCGTTAGTAATTATCTATAGTGGTATTATTAGTGTTCATTCGAAGTAAAATATTCATATTTAGTTCAGTGTTTCTAGTTAGGCAATTTGTCAAGTCAGTCTCAATTCTAAACCTCTAATTCAGCCTGTATCCACACCTTTAACCTTAGCCCCGTTACAACCCCAATTAAAGACCTTTTGTTATGTGTATCATCTCATATACAGTGGTGGAGATTTGATTTTCAGGCAAGCCTAAGGGATTACTTTTCAGGTTCGAATTAGAGTGCTTATTCTTGAACCTTAAACACCTTTGAGTGATTTGAGTGAATCTTTGGTGAGGATGTCAGTTCTTGTCAATTTTGAATTAAAGATAATACTTAGATAAGGGGAGACACCTATGTTTTCATGCTATAAAGGTATGACTTATAGTAATTGAATCTTTAGGGTTCTTTGAATTGAATTATCCATGTATAAATTATCTATGAATTATGATGAGACATTGTCGGTAGGAATTATGAATTATAGGAAATTCGTTTTAATTGTAAGTTGAGAATTTTGCTTGAGGACAAGCAAAAGCTTAAGTGTGGGGGTATTTGATAAACCATAAAATTAACATATTTTAACCCCATATTTAATAGACTTTTGGATGATTTAGCCCTTTATTTCTGTAAAAAGGTGCTTTTAATCCTTTCTTTTCATGTTTATACTCAGGAAAGCACCCGGGGATAAAAAACACAAAAACGGGCTTAAAATGGAGTAATTAGGCCTTAACAAGCAATCAACACGGCCTGGCCCAAAGCCCACACGACCGTGCCTCGCCAATTACCTAGAGCACGGCCTCAACTACGTAGCACACGTCCGTACAACATTTATTCATCACACGATCGTGCCCAAAATGAAAGAATCGAGCTACAGCCCAACCATGATTTACACAGGCGTGTGCCATGGCCATGCCCTTGCCGCGGGAGAGAGCAATTTCACTTGGATATGGATGCTTGAAGCCAAAGAAACATACTCCTAAGTCTACTCCAACACCCTAATAGTAATTCTACTTGAAGGAGATTGAAACACCCCAAACCCGGCCCAAAAATCCTGACCGGATTTGATATGTTCCTCGAGTAAAACTTTAGCAAATTTTCACTTTGTTTAAGAAAAACTTGATGATTTTGAATAAAATAGATTAACTTAAAGATCGGTTTGAAATCAAATTGTAAAGTAAATTTGTATCTTCTTAAAACATTATTTTAAGAGAAATTAATAGGTTAAAAGAAAACCAAACTTAATGAAAAATTTATTTATTACTTTAAAACATATATATATGTATATATATATTAGTGTCATAAACATTTTTAAGGTATTTATCGAAAACCATTTAGTTATTTAATTAATAATTATCCATGGCAGAAAATAAATCCAAACACAAAAATTAAAAACAGTTCATAGTGGCCTTATTACATAAAAATAGCAAAACCCATAATAAATTCTAAATAAGTTTAATAAGTTTAATTTGGAAAATCTCCAAAATACTTTGTTTGAGCATTGGCCACCACGTAGTCCTCGCTGACCCAATCCATCGCGCTAAGAGTCATCTGAAAAATTATCCCACAAAAGGGGTGAGTCATAAACTCAATGTGTAACACATACATTAAAAAGCCCATTTGATCATAGCCTTTAAGCCCATTAATAACACATATAGTCATAGGCCCATTTAAATCATATTTAGCCATTAGCCCAATTTTTATAACAGATCAAATAATAATCATTTCAAAAATCACATGAATATACACATATAATGAAATGCAAACCCGGCCCACCTAAATATCCATCCGCTACACACCACCCGTACCAACCAAACACACCGTGGGGATTACTAAATCGACCCTCCATCCGCTACACACCATCAAAGGCAGTTGCTGCAGTCAAGATGCACATCGCCCTTATAATTTTGTGGCAAAGCCACCAGACAAATGTGACCGAAGTCACCAGATTCAAAATATGTGACCGAAGTCACCGAATTCACATATGTGACCGAAGTCACCAGATTCAAATATGTGACCGAAGTCACCGGATTATGTGGTAAAACCACCAGAATACTTCCCCTTTATCAATTTTACCCATATGCCCATGCACATACATATTATTCAGTTTTCATGCCATTTACCCCAAAATCATAACATAGTCAAACTTATTTCACATTTATGCATATAGCAAAATTAACGAAGTATTGGGGTAAACATACCTGAATATCGCATACCACTGAATGGTGTTCACAATCATTATTAAACATATTGTCATATAAATCACATTATAGATCTATGAGATTTTATTGTAAGGTTACACACCTTGTAGTCACGAAGAACGATAGAATATTTAAGATTTCCAACTTTTGCCTACAACGTCGATAGTACCTACATAACACTATATGAGAAATCGAGTATCACTAAAAAGATATGGCCTTTGGCCAAAAATCATTATCTTTTTACCTTGGATTATGCAAATCCCGAATGATCTCCCCCTAAACGTTGGCTACAAAGGAACCCCGAAACTTTCCTTCAAGATTCGGCCAAAGAAACTAGGAGGATTAGAGTCTTGATTGTTAACAATCAAAGAAAGATAAAGAAAGAAAATTAACCTTAGAAGAGATCCTTACCGAAATAAAATGACCAAAAACGTAAATGGTCAAATGTTCTTGGCTTTTGATTAAATATGAAAAGAAGAAATGAAGAGGATGGAGTATGATACGAATTGATTTGATGACAAAAGAGAGTTTCGACTTTAACAACAAAACAAGAAAAAGAAGAGAGAGATAGGAGGTTTATGGTGTTGCGAAAATGGTAGAATTGGAAGAGAGAATTTTCGGCCTTAGTAAGGTAAAAGAAAAGAAATAAAGAAGAGATGAGAAATAGAGATGAAACACAAAAGTGGAATCGACAAAGATAAGGAGAAAGAGAGAAGAAAAGAAAAGTGACAAATAACCCTTATGGTCAATGGATGATTCGGCCAAAGTGTACAAATGAGAAAAATTGGTAAATTTTTAGTGTGGTTCAACTTATGAAAGAAAACGGTGAGGTTTATGAGAGAATGGAGCAAGTTTTTGGCAAAAGAAAATGGCCAAAATGGCACTTTTATGGTCTTAAACTTTCGGCACCACACTAGAGAAAGAAGGAGAAAGATTTTTGGAGAAAAGGGAAAAGATGCATAAAATGCTAGAGTTTTTGGCCAACTATCACCCCCTAATCCAAAGTCAAATTCGGCCAACATGTATGCCAACATAATCCCCCTTTTTTCTCCACATTTCTTCCCCATTAATCCTATGTTTCCTAACACAATTAAGCCTTCTCCCTTAGCCCCTAAAGTCGACTAGGTTCATGGTCAAATGACCATGAAAAAGCTTCCAAAACATTGTCCTTTCTTCAAGCCTTTTGTCCCCCCTATCTTACCATATCATCATGATCCCATCCCATATCTTCTAGCTTGCCTTATCCATATGGTCTACTAACCAAAAATAAAAAGATGCTCATCCAATCTAGAATAGTCTTGGCCGACACTATAGGAAAGAAACTAAAAAAAAATTAAAATTCTTCCATTTGCTAGCTAGGGGATTTGAACCTCTCTCCTCATGCATTCACTCATGCACCATTACCACCTTGCCAAATGACTTATTATGCTTTAAACTTCTTATCAATATTTCTTAAAGCCTATCTTGCTTAGCTCCATCTTAAATATTAAAAATTTAATATATCACTAAGCATTCACTTACATAATGAAGTTCAAAAATAAACTTCCAAAACACACTCAATCATATTTAAGCATGCAACAATATTCAATTAAGTAGAGATGCATAACCCCTAATTTTCAGGATGTTACAGTTCTACCCCCTTAAAATAATTTCGTCCTCGAAATTACCTAGCTAGAACAAGTAAGGGTATTGCTGTCGCATCGCTTCCTCCAGTTCCCACGTAGCTTCTTTTGATCCATGATTACGCCATAATACTTTGACGAGAGGAATCAATTTTCTCCGTAAAACCCTTACATCTCATTCCAGAATTTGAATTGGCTCCTCTTCATAGGACAAATCTGGTCTTAATTCCACCTCCTCAACTGGCACTACATGAGATGGATCCGACCGGTAATGGCGTAACATTGAAACATGGAACACATCATGCATTTGCTTCAACTTCGAAGGAAAATCTAACTGATATGCCACAGGTCCGACTTGCTTCAAAACCCGATAAGGTCCAATGAACCTGGGACTTAATTTCCCTTTGCGACCAAATCTCATCACCTTTTCTAAGGTGAGACCTTTAGGAAAACTTGATCTCCCATAGCAAACTCTATTTCTTTCCATTTGAGATCTGCGTATGACTTTTTTCTGTCAGATGCTTCCTTTAACCGAGCCCGGATTACCTTAACCTTTTCTTCGGATTCTGCCATTATTTCTGGACCCAAAATCTGACGGTCCCCTAATTCTGTCCAACACGTAGGAGTGCGACACTTCCGTCCATATAGTGCTTCATATGGTGCCATCCGAATACTGGCTTGGTAACTGTTGTTGTACGCAAATTTCGCTAACGGTAAGAACTCCTCCCAACTTCCCCTGAAATCCATCACACATCCCCTTAACATATCTTCTAAGATTTGGATTACTCGTTCAGACTGGCCGTCCGACTGTGGATGAAATGTCGTACTGAAGTCCAATCTGGTACCCAAGGCCTGATGCAATATTTTCCAAAATCGAGACGTAAACCTCGGATCTCTATCTCAAATAATTGACACCGCACTCCATGCAATCTCACAATCTCACCACATATAATTTTGCCAATTTCTGCAAAGAGTAATCAACCCGAACTGGGATAAAATGTATAGATTTCGTCAATCGGTCCACTATCACCCAAACCGAGTCTTTCTTAGTAGGCGTAAGAGGAAGCCTACTAACAAAGTCCATGGTGATTCTCTCCCACTTTCACTGGGGAATCTTTATCGGCTGTAGTAATCCCGAAGGAACTTGATGTTCAGCCTTGACTTGCTGACACATTAAGCACTTTCCTATAAACTCCGTAATTTCTCGCTTAAGATCAGGCCACCAAAACTGATCTCGCAAATCTCGGTATAACTTACTTCCTCCAGGATGCATAGCATAGGGGCTACCATGCGATTCCTGAAGAATCTTTTGCCTCAACTCCTGATCCCTCGGCATATAGATTTTACCTTTGAAACACAATACCCCATCACTATTAATACCATAATTTTCCAATTCCCCACTCTGCACCTACCGAAGCTTAGTACTCAGATCATCGTCAACCAATTGTCTCTCTTTCACTTGACTCAACCACGTCGGCTTTACTTGTAATTCTGCCAACAAGCTTCGTCATCGTAAAGACTAAGATGTGCAAACAACGCCCTTAGATCTGACACCACTTTCTGACTTAGAGCATCTGCCACCACATTCGCCTTGCCCGGGTGGTACTCGATAGAACAGTCATAGTCTTTCAATAATTCTATCCACCTTCGCTGCCTCAAATTAAGTTCTTTATGAGTCAGTAGATATTTCAGACTCTTATGGTCCGTGTAAATCGCTGACTTTTCCCCGTATAAATAATGTCTCCAAACTTTAAGAGCAAAGACTACAGCTGCCAACTCCAAATCATGCGTTAGGTAATTAACCTCGTGTGGTCTCAACTGCCGAGATGCATACGCAACTACCTTTCCGTCTTGCATTAGAACACATCCTAATCCCGTGTGAGAAGCGTCACAATACATGACGAAATCTTTCTCTGCCTCAGGCTAAATCAAAACCAGAGATTCAGTCAAAACCCTCTTGAGCTTCTCAAAGCTCTCTTACTGCTTATCCGCCCACACGAAAGGTACTTCCTTTCTCAACAATTTCGTTAAAGGTGCAGCTATCGATGAAAATCCTTCAACAAATCTTATGTAATAGCCTGCTAATCCCAAGAAACTGCGAACCTCAGATATGGACTTAGGTGGTTTCCAATCTAGTACAGCCTCAATCTTTCGAGGATCCACCCTTATCCCTTCCGCAGACACCACATGGCCTAAAAATGCAACTTCTTTCAGCCAAAATTCACACTTGCTGAATTTAGCATAAAGTTTCTTCTCCCTTAAAACTTGCAACACGATCCGGAGATGCTTATCATGCTCCATTTCGAACTTAGAATACACCAGGATGTCGTCTATGAATACCACGATGAATTGATCCAAGTAGGGTTGGAAAATCCGGTTCATCATATCCATGAACGCAGCTGGGGCATTCGTCAATCCGAATGGCATTACCAAAAATTCATAATGCCCATATCTAGTTCGGAAAGCTATCTTATGGATATCCGCTTCTTTCACCTTAAGCTGATGATACCCCGACCTTAAATCAATCTTTGAGAATACCGCTGTTCCCTTAAGCTGATCGAACAAGTCGTCGATCCTCGACAAAGGATACTTGTTCTTGATGGTCAGTTTATTCAACTGCCGGTATTCTATACACATCCTCATCGATCCGTCCTTCTTCTTCACAAATAGGACCGGTGCTCCCCATGGAGACACACTAGGTCAGATAAATCCACGATCAAGTAATTCCTGAATCTGAGCCTTAAGCTCAACCAACTCTTTTGGTGCCATTCTATATGGAGCAATAGAAACTGGCGCCGTTTCAGGCAATAATTCAATCCCGAATTCTACCTCTCGATCCAGAGGCAATCCTGGAAGTTCTTTCGGAAAAACATCTACAAATTCATTCACAATCCTGACTTCTTCAACAGTTGCCTCCTTAGCCTCCAAGGCACTAACCAACATCAGAAAGGCTACACATCCCTTTCTAACCATCTTTTCTGCCTTAAGAGCAGATACTACATTTGATAAGTAGTTCTGTCTCTCGCCCATCACTACAACTTCTTTGTCATCAAAAGTTCTTAAAGACATCCACTTAGTAGCACAATCCACATTTGCACGATACTTCACTAGCCAATCCATGCCTAAGATAAGGTCGAATTCCCCGAATGGCAACTCCATTAAATCAGCCAGAAACTGTGTCCCTTGAACTTCTAAAGGCACTTCCTTAAAAAGTTTATCTATTACTACTGTCTGTCCCAAAAGACTAAGTACAGTCATCTTCCTAGGTGTAGTCTCAGAAGTCACATGCAAAGTTCCAGATACTTCACTAGCGATATAAGAGTGAGTTGACCCTATATCTATCAAAGCAATAAAGGGCAACCCAGAAATCAAAAACATACCCGTGATAACATCAAAAGGCCACATCCTCTCTGCGATTTAATCGCATATACTAGACTGGCCGTCTCACCTCGAGCTACCACGCCTCTGCTCAAGTTCGCGACCTCTACCGAACCATTACCCTTCCATTTGGACCATCGCCCTTATCAATTGCTGTTCACCTCTGCCGACTGATTACGCATACGACTTCTTTGGCGGTTCTTATCTGAATTCTTCGGGCAACCTTGATCATATGGTCTTTAGATCCGCACTTGAAACATCCCCCGGTCTTTTTCCAACATTCTCCTGGGTGCCTCTTCCCACATTGAGCACAAGCACGATGTTGTCCACCCGTAGCAGTCTGCTAACTTCGCGGCCCATCATTTCTTGGTTTCTTCTGAAAATTCTCGGATGACCCTGAAGACCTAAAGCTCCTCTTATTCTTATTTTGGCCTCTGTCCGATTCTGTCTTTCAGTCCGCTTAACTTCTTCAGCTATTCTTGCCCTTTTTACTAAGATTGCAAAGTCTCTTTCCCGGTGCGGAGTAATCATCACTCGCAGTTCATCTCTAAGTCCATCCTCGAATTTGACACATCGTTCATATTCAGTAGCTACTATCCCTCTGGCATATCGGCTAAGTCGTAAAAATTCTGCTTCATATTCAGCTATCGACTTATTTCCTTGCACTAAATTTAGAAACGCCTTTCTCTGGGAGTCAATGTAACTAGCTTCAACGTATTTTCCTTCGAACTTAACTTTGAAATACCCCCAATCCACTCGATCCACAGGGGTACTCTCCTTGATAGTGAGCCACCACTGGTAGGCCTCATCACGGAGTAGTGAAACAGCACCTTTCAGCTTTTCTTCAACAGTGTAATCTAAATCGTCCATGATTCTCTCGACTGCCTCCAACCAGTATTCAGCTACATTTGGAGCTACTCCATATACTCCCCTAAAAACCTTAACTCCATTCGATCTTAGTCTCTCAGCTACTGACTTTCGAGACCCATTTCCAATACTAGCTTATGCTACTCGTTCCAATACTCGAAGCACAGCTTGTGATACTGCGTCACCTCCTCCATTTTGCTCTTGAAAATCCACCCCAACAGCCGGTGGCGGAGCTTCATTTTCGAAACCTTGACCAGATCTAACTGGTTCCGACACAGCCATTCTTCCTCTTCCGCATCCATGACAACCACATCCCCTAGAACTCATGTCTACTACATGTCTTATCTATTTTTACGAAAAAGTCTTATGTATTAGAGTCTTTTCACTTCTTATTAAAAGAAAGTTTTATGTAACAGATATTTATTCAGTGGTTTCTCCGTAGTAGCACACATACATCTAGGGTCCAGGTCTCTAAAGTATAATTTCCTTAGGTTTATCACTTTAGAATATCATACACTCACATCACTTTATCAACAAAAAGTACTTACCTGATGGATCTGGGTCGAAAACTCTGGTGCCATGCTTCTATAAAACCATTCTAACTAAAGAAATTTTTTTAAAAAGTCATTGGGACTAAATTTTGAAAACGTTGTGGGCTTCAAAACCCAAGGCCGAGAGTTTAAAACTGGGCTCTGATACCAAGTTGAAACACCCCAAACCCGGCCCAAAAAGCCTGACCGGATTTGATATGTTCCTCGAGTAAAACTTTAGCAAATTTTCACTTTGTTTAAGAAAAACTTGATGATTTTGAATAAAATAGATTAACTTAAAGATCGGGTTGAAATCAAATTGTAAAGTAAATTTGTATCTTCTTAAAACATTATTTTTAAGAGAAATTAATAGGTTAAAAGAAAACCAAACTTAATGAAAAATTTATTTATTACTTTAAAACATATATATATATATATATATTAGTGTCATAAAAATTTTAAGGTATTTATCGAAAACCATTTAGTTATTTAATTAATAATTGTCCATGGCGTAAAATAAATCCAAACACAAAAATTAAAAGCAGTTCATAGTGGCCTTATTACATAAAAATAGCAAAACCCATAATAAATTCTAAATAAGTTTAATAAGTTTAATTTGGAAAATCTCCAAAATACTTTGTTTGAGCATTGGCCACCACGTAGTCCTCATTGAATTCGATCTATCGCGCTAAGAGTCATCGAAAAATTATCCCACAAAAGGGTGAGTCATAAACTCAATGTGTAACACATACATTAAAAAGCCCATTTGATCATAGCCTTTAAGCCTATTAATAACACATATAGTCATAGGCCCATTTAAATCATATTTAGCCATTAGCCCAATTTTTATAACAGATCAAATAATAATCATTTCAAAAATCACATGAATATACACATATAATGAAATGCAAACTCGGCCCGCCTAAATATCCATCCGCTACACACCACCCGTACCAACCAAACACACCGTGGGGATTACTAAATCGACCCTCCATCCGCTACACACATCGAAGGCGATTCTTTGGAGTCAACATGCACATCGCTTCTTATAATTTTATAGCAAAGCCACAAGCGGACAAATGTGACCAAGTCACCAGATTCAAAATATGTGACCGAAGTCGCGGTGATTTGGTATCACACGATGGGTTGGCCCCATCAAATGATCTGTCACCGTAATACATATGTGACCAAGTCACCGGATTCAAATATGTGATCTAAGTCATTTTGCATTTTAATTGTTATGTGTTGGTATTATGTGGTAAAACCACCGAATAATGTTACAAATTGGTATCGAGCCCATTCAAAACTTCATTTGTGGGGCCCAAGGCCCAAAAATGTTTTAGTAGGCCTTATTAATTGATTTTGGGTTTTAAGCGGCATGGCGGAGTCTCCCAGACCGATCCGAGGTAAGTACATCTAAACTTCTTTGTGAATTATATTCAGCAGAAGGTAGGAAGCATGGAGCATAGATAGACTTATAGGAATTTGAACCCCAGGATTAGATTACTCAAACACACAAACTGAACATAAGACTTAAAGAACGAACCCAACCTATGACTTAGTCAACCGAGCTAGGTGTGGTAACCCTGTATGCATGTCCTTTATCAATTACCTCCTCTCCACACTAAACACTGCTGGTGCGTAGCTTGGGTTCACCTGCACAAGAAGGCTCATCATAGGCTAAACATAATGACTAAAACCAGAAAGGGAATTAACCTTGATTTTGAAAAGGAATGAAACAACAAAACTTGGTTTTAAAACTTTTAAAATCACTCCTTCAAGCGTAAGAACAACTCTTTTACAATGTTTTCCTCGAAAAGTTCTATTTGTGGAAAATTACGAAAATGCCCTTGGGGTAACATTACTAAAATACCCATGGTTCATAAAACATCAACTCAATGATTTTGTCCAAAAATTTTAACTACTTCTCAAATATTCAACTCAGCTTTGGAAATCATCAATGAAACACTTTGGTTTTGGAAAAATTACGAAAACGCCCTCAACTTATAAAATTACCAAAAGCGATCCCGAGTACAAAATTTTGCAACATCACCGTTTTAAGAAAGGAAAATTCTCAAAAGGACTGCGGGGTTTTGCAATTACTAAAACACCCTTGATTTACAAAAAATTACAAAATTACCCCTGATGGACAAAATTACCAAAATACCCCTGGTTTTCGAAATAATGCCATAACTTCAAACCTAATCAATTTTTTAATAATACCCTCCAGTGTTGGGAATTGCAAAAAACAACCTACTTTACTAAAGTTTTAAAATCTCTTTTATTACGAAAATACCCCTGTAGGAAAAAGACGAAAATACCCCTGGGTTAGAAATGGGCAGAAATGTCCGAAGAGCGAATAGGTATGGAAAGTATTAGGGAATGGATGCAAGAACTTCCTTGTGTGAACTAAGATAAGACTGAAACCTTGTGTGCACGAAAGAATCTCTAATCAAAATTTCTTCATAAAATTTTTTCATGAGTAATGAAGTGGAACAAACGCTAATACATAAAATTTCTCTTAATCGATTAAAAGCGCAGAGATAGAATGAGTTCTAGAGGACGTGGATCTTTGTGGCCTTGGAGGGGTAGGATGATGGTGTCCGAACCCGTCAGTCGGGGCAAGGTTCGAAAATGATGTACCACCGCCACCACCACCTCCACTTTTGGAGCAGAGGAGCAGGATCGCAGACGGGAGGAGAGGCGATGCTCATAGCGGTGTTGCAAGTCCTCGAATTGGTGGCTAGGGTGGTGGAAATTTAGGAGCTCGAAAACTGTTCCCGGCGAATTCGGTCCAACAGTGAGGTGTTCCGGTGTGTCGAGTGGCACCCAGCAGCAGAAATATTGGCTAGAGTCAATCGAAAGGATCATGGATGATCTTGACTGACCGAGAGGGAAAAACTAAAGGGTCATGACGCTTCTAAAGGATGAAGCGTATCGGTGGTGTCGACGATTCGAGATGGCGCTTCTACGAGATGATTTGACTTGGGATTATTTCAAAACCGCCTATCGGAAGAAGTATGTGGGCACCGATTATCTGATGCTCGGAGGAAAGCCTTTCGGGGTTAGTGCAAGGAACCAAGTCGAGAGCGAGAATATGAGGCGAGTTTTTAAGGTGAGTAGGTATGCTAGAGGCATCGTGGCTACTAAACACGAAGCCTTTGTGTCCGCTTTGAGGACAGACTCGAGATGATTTGAGGTTCTTGATTGCCCCATGACAAGTTCGTGAGTTTTCATCCCTTGTGGAAAAGGCTAAGGTAGCCGAGGGGATCAAGGAGGTTGTGAGACAAAATTATAGTAGAAATAATCAAAGAGAGGATTTGGGTCGGTGGATCCGAGGGTAATGATCGAGAAGAAGGCTAGGCGAGTGGGCCAAATCGCAAAGAAGGCCGTAGCTACTAATCGAGACCGGCTCGGTGCAATCGCGTGGGAAGTCCCATTGGGAGGTTGTTCGACCGCGATAGAGGATGTTTTGAGTGTGGGTCTTTAGAGCATCGGGTCAGAGATTGTCCCCGTAAGCGAGCTCAGAATCAGCCAGAGGGGCAAAACCGTACTCAGAATAGAAATATGGGACCGCAGAGGGGTCGTGGTAATGGCAGAGGAAGCAACGGTCCTAATCAAGGTCGAGGAACTCAGGCAGAGGTTCAGCAACATGAGGCTAGGCACTGGCTTAGTCTATCTGACAAGGCGCCATGAGGGTGACGCACCGGATGTCATAACCTGACGCGTTTCGATTTTGGTCTTCCTTATTATGCATTAATCGATGTGGGTTCTACGATTCATACGTAGCAAGTAGTGTGGTAGAGACTTTGAACCTAGACTCGAGGCTGCCGCTAGGAGATGATCCAGTGAGTCCTTTAGGTCACTCTGTAGTGGTAGACAAACTTTTAGAGACGCACCCTAGAACTCCAAGGGTAGTGTTTGTGGTCGATCTAATGGAACTACCGTTTGGGGAGTTCGATTTGATCCTTGGAATGGATTGGTGGTTAAGTATCAAGCTTAATTTGGATTATGCTGCTAGCGCATGGTTCTTAAGACGACTGAGAACGATGAAGTGGTTATGATAGGTGATAGAAGGAATTACCTATCCAACGTGGTGTCTGCCTTGAAGGTTGAGAAGATGGTCAAGAAGGGTTGTAAGGCGTTCTTGGTTCAAATCTGTGCTTTGGAAGTTAAGGAGTCAGTAGTTGAAAAGGTCCGAACGGTTGGGGAATTTGCTGATGTGTTCCCAGAAGAACTTCCGGGTCTACCTCCAGATCGGGAAGTCGAATTCGGTATAGACTTGCTACCCGGAACGGCACCTGTGTCTATAGCACCTTACTGGATGGCACCAAAGGAATTGGTGGAGCTGAAGGCTCAAATTTAGGAGCTCTTGGATAAAGGGTTTATTCGACCTAGTATATCTCCGTGGGGAGCGCCTATTTTGTTTGTCAAGAAGAAGGACGGTTCTATGCGGATGTGCATTGACTACCGTCAGTTAAACAAGTTAACGATCAAAAACAAGTACCCATTGCCTCGGATCGATGACTTGTTTGACCAGTTGAAAGGGGCGTCGATGTTTTCGAAGATAGACCTTAGGTCGGGTTACCATCAACTTAAGGTGAAGGGGGCCGATGTTCACAAGACGGCTTTTCAAACTCGGTATGGGCATTACGAGTTTCTAGTGATGCCATTCGGATTGACCAATGCACCGGCAGCATTCATGGACTTAATGAATAGAGTATTTCAACAGTACCTAGACCAATTCGTCGTGGTGTTCATAGACGACATATTGGTTTACTCAAAGACGGAGGAGGAGCACGACAAGCATTTACGGATAGTTCTGCAAGTATTGAGGGAAAAAATAGTTGTATGCCAAATTCAGTAAGTGCAAATTTTGGCTAAGGGAGGTGGCTTTCTTAGGTCACGTGGTGTAAGCGGAAGGGATTAGAGTGGATCCCCGCAAGATTGAAGCGGTGTTGGAGTGGAAACCGCCTAAGTCGGTGGCAGAGATACGAAGTTTTCTGGGTTTAGCAGGGTATTACCGGAGATTTGTGGAAGGGTTCTCTCTGATCGCAGCGCCGTTGACTAAGTTGCTAAGGAAAGGTGTTCTATTTGTATGGTTGGAGAAGCAGCAAGAAAGTTTTGATAAGCTGAGGAAGATTCGATGGAAGCTCGGTTCTAGTACAACCCGAGGTGGAAATTATTCACGATCTATTGTGATGCATCTCACTTTGGTTTGGGGTGTGTGTTGATGCGAGGATGGGAAGGTAGTAGCCTATGCATCCCGTCACCGAGACCGCATGAGGTTAACTATCCAACTCACGACACTGAGTTAGCGCGATCGTCTTCGCCTTGAAAATATGAAGACATTATCTTTATGGGGAGAAGTCGGTGATTTACACGGACCACAAAAGTTTGAGGTATCTTCTGACTCGTAAAGATCTGAATCGAGGCAGTAGATGGATTGAACTGTTAAAGGACTATGACTGTTCCATCGAATATCATCCGGGTAAGGCTAACGTGGTGGCTGACGCGTTGAGCCGGAAGGTTGTGGCGGATTTAAGAGTAATGTTTGCTCAGTTGAGCCTATATGACGACGGAAGCCTTTTGGCAGAGCTTCAAGTTAAGCCAACATGGATCGAGGAAATCAAGGACAAGCAGTTAGTGGATGAAGGGTTAAATGCTAAGAGAATGCAAGTTCGGGATGGTGGTTTAGAAGGGTATAGTTTGTTGGTGATGGTGTGTTATATTTTCAAGGATGGCCTGCATGCCAAAGGATATGGAGTTGAGGCGAAAAATTCTCCAGGATGCTCATAGCACCCATACGCTATGCATCCGGAGGAAGCAAGATGTATGGAGATCTACGAAATGATTACGGTGGCGGGTTGAAGCGTGAGATAACGGAATTCGTAGGGAAGTGTTTGGCGTGTCGCAGGTTAAGGTGAACACCGATTACCATCGGGCTACTTCAACCGGTAAAGATTCCTCAATGGAAATGGGAGAGGATCACTATGGATTTCGTCGCTGGTCTACCCTTACGCCTTGAAGAAGGATGCGATTTGGGTGATCGAGACCGCCGTCGACTAAATCACTCACTTCATACCGGTGAGAATGGACTACTCACCTCGAAACTAGCAAAGTTGTATGTGGCCGAGATAGTCGATTGCATGGTGTGCTGTGTCGATTATCTCGAGATAGGGACCCAAGGTTCACTTGAGGTTTTGGAAAGCGTTACATCAAGCGTTGGATGCGCGATTGGATTTTAGCACGACTTTCCATCCCCAAATGACGGGCAATCCGAAAGGGTCATCTGATCTTAGAAGATATCTTTGAGGGTTGTGTCTTGGAATTCGAGGTAGTTGGGAGGAATTCTTACCTCTAGCCGAGTTAGCCTACAACAATAGCTACCAGCGAGTATTCGATGGCACCATCTGAAGCATCTTGTATGGATTGAAATGCCGAACTCCAAGCGTGTTGGGCGGAGTTGGGTGAACGACAAGTGTTGGGCCCGAATTGGTAGCGTAGATCAAGACAAAGTCAAAGTGATTCGGTCTCGTCTCAAGGAAGCATCGATAAGCGTAAGTCTTATGCCGATCTCAAACGCAAGAAATGGAGTATCTTGTGGGAGACAAGGTCTTTCTAAAGGTGTCGCCTTGGAAAAGGTGTTAAGATTTGGACGAAAGGGAAGCTAAGCCCAAGGTTCATCGGACCATATCTGATTGTAAAGTGAGTGGGTCCGGTAGCTTATCACTAGAGTTGTCGCAGAATCGAGTCGACATATGACGTCTTTCACGTATCAATCTTTGAGGCAGTATCGGTCGGATCCATCACATGTGGTGCCCGTGATGTAAATCGAGGTTAACGCAGACTTATCTTTTGAGGAGGAACCGGTTCAGATCTTGGATAGAGATATAAAGGTTCTACGTAGGAAGTCAGTGCCCTTAGTGAAAGTCTTTGTGGCGGAACCATGGTGTGGAAGAAGCTACGTGGGAACTCGAGGATGTGATACGGCGGCAATACCCTCATCTGTTTTAGTTAAGTAATTTCGGGACGAAATTTATTTTAAGGGGGGTAGAACTGTAACATCCCAAAAATGGGGTTATTTGGAATTTAATCATTTTTCTTATGTATGAACTGCTGAGATATTATTTATGGAATAATAGAGTTTAATTAAAGGCCTTGAGTTGGCTCGGAATGGTAGAAATAAATACATTATTTGCTTTAAAGGTGGATAGCCTTAGTGGTTAGGGGTTATAAGAATAAATAAGGGAGCTTTTGTCATAAAATGAGCCTAGAATAAGTGGCAAAGGGGGGGCCACTTGGGAGCTACAATTGACGCCATCAAGAACAAGGGAGAGCCATGGTTCGAGTCATGTAATTCCCTTTTTGCTTTCATGTTTTGACGGCATAGGGAGGGAGAGTTCTTTTCTCTTTGAACTCTCTTTCTTTTATTTTATTAATAATATTGGATAATAAGTGGAAATCAAGGATATTATTATAGTAGATAAAGGAGATATTAGTTGATTTATTAGTTGATTTATTGGGATTAATTCAAATTATTTTGAATTTAATTAAACAAGTGGTTTGGAGCAAATTAAGGAAGTGGGATGGATTTTGGACTCTTGGTTGAAGAGTTGGACGGCAAGGCTACTAGGGGGGTGCCGAATGCTTATAAAAAACACCCATTTGGTCACCTTGTTCTCTTTTCTTTTTCTCCAGTTGCTAGCCGAATTTCAACACCCTCCTTCTGATATTTTTCCTTTTCCATACTCTTTGATCCCTAGCCGAAACACCTCTCTTATTATTTTACTTTTATTTTTCCCTCCTCTCCAAAACCTTGGCCGAAATCCCCATCTTCAATTTCCCTTTTTCCTTTTTATTTCCTATTTGCCGAAATTCCAACACTCCTTCTCCCATTATTTTTCTTTCCTAGCCGAATCTTCCTACTACTCCCTTAAGAGTCTTGGCCGAATAGTATAGTGGCTTCGGGATTTCTCCTTTATTCAATTGGTTGAGAAGGTAAGTGATGGCCGATTCCCCTCTTTCCATATTTTCAATCTTTGACGACTTGTAGGATGGAGAAAAGCCAAAATTTCGGCATTTGCAAAAGTAAAACTAACCACTCTTTGAAACCGATTCCATCTAGAACTCCGGATTCACAAGCGATGAGATCGACCCTCCTTTCTCGGTTATTTAGTGGTAAGTAATGGTAAGATCTACTGTAGTTAGTCGATTGTTAATCGTTTTAGCCAAAGGCTACTAACTTTTTGAGTGTCGATTTTAGGGTGGTGAAACAAAAGGCTGATACTCAAGACTTTCGGTAAGATTCGGGTTCAAAGGAGAACCCTTAAAATTGATTGATTTGGCGAATGTACTAACTCATGTCTTGGCCAAATATAGAGGCGATAGATCTAGGGTGGTCGACTCTTCTTTTCGGGATTTAGACTATCCGGTGGTGACAGTGTGTACATACACACTTATAGCGATTAATATGTGTGATAAATATATGTTGCTTGTCAATCGCTTGATGTAGATCTGATTTAGTACCTTAAATGGTACAAGCAAGGACCTCGGTAAGTCTCTATTTATGTGAGATTATTATGATGCTTTTGGGAAGCATGACTTATTTAATACATGTGATAAATGAATGAAATCATTATGACCGTGATATGGGTTGATGAGTGGAGGCGTGATTAATCATGCCGACGGGCACCAAGAGTTTTGGTAACACACCGTGACTACGGTCACTAGAGGTTTGGTACCTCAGGAGGTTTGGCACCTCATAGCGACTTGTCCCTGTGGTTAACACCACCGTGGGTTGGCCCCACTTGAGATATGGGATCGCCCGCGCTGATTTGGTATCACACGATGGGTTGGCCCCATCAAATGATCTGTGTTTATGGACACCGTGTTTTGGTAACACATTGTGACTATATGTCACGGTGGTTTGGCACCACCGGTGGTTTGGTACCAAAGCGGGGTGAGCGATGGCGTTTGGATGGCTAGGATGGGTATTTCATATTTTGCATATTAATTGTTATGTGTTGTGTATGAAAATGTTTTAAAAGCGGGAAGGGTTACATCTCGAGTCTTGGTGACTCACCTTCTCCATTATTTTTTTCGGTGATGAATAGATCGCGGATATGGAGTAGGAGGGACTTGAGGTGGCCATGCGGTGGATTTAGAATTAAATGAACTTTAATTTGGTTATGATAAATTTTATTATTGGGTTGTTTTATTTTGGATGTAATAAGGCCTCCATATACTTTACTTTAGTTATTTTCTTATATGTTGGATATTTTGTTTTAACTATAAACTTGAATCACACGCTTTTCTAAATTAACACGAAAAATGTTTTATCGTGCCATCGGGCTTACCCATATACCCATGCACATACATATTATTAGGTTTTCATGCCATTTACCCCAAAATCATAACATAATCAAACTTATTTCACATTTATGCATATAGCAAAATTAACGAAGTATTGGGGTAAACATACCTGAATATCACATACCACTGAATGGTATCCACAATCATTATTAAACATATTGTCATATAAATCACATTATAGATATATGAGATATTATTTTAAGGTTACACACCTTGTAGTCACGAAGAACGATAGAATATTTAAGATTTCTGACTTTTGCCTACAACGTCGACAGTACCTACATAACACTATATGAGAAATAGAGTATCACTAAAAAGATATGGCCTTTGGCCGAAAATCATTATCTCTTTACCTTGGATTATTCAAATCCCGAATGATCTCCCCCTAAACGTCGGCTACAAAGGAACCCCGAAACTTTCCTTCAAGATTCGGCCAAAGAAACTAGGAGGATTAGAGTCTTGATTGTTAACAATCAGAGAAAGATAAAGAAAGAAAATTAACCTTAGAAGAGATCCTTACCGAAATAAAATGACCAAAAACGCAAATGGTCAAATGTTCTTGGCTTTTGATGAAATATGAAAAGAAGAAATGAAGGGGATGGAGTGTGATACGAATTGATTTGATGACAAAAGAGAGTTTCGGCTTTAACAACAAAATAAGAAAAAAGAAAAGAGAGATAAGAGGTTTATGGTGTTGCGAAAATGGTAGAATTGGAAGAGAGAATTTTCGGCCTTAGTAAGGTAAAAGAAAAGAAATAAAGAAGAGAAGAGAAATAGAGATGAAACACAAAAGTGGAATCGGCAAAGATGAGGAGAAAGAGAGAAGAAAAGAAAAGTGACAAAGAACCCTTATGGTCAATGGATGATTCGGCCAAAGTGTACAAATGAGAAAAATTGGTAAATTTTTAGTGTGGTTCAACTTATGAAAGAAAAAGGTGAGGTTTATGAGACAATGGAACAAGTTTTTGGCAAAAGAAAATGGCCAAAATGGAACTTTGATGGTCTTAAACTTTCGGCACCACACAGGGAAAAGATGCACAAAATGCTAGAGTTTTTGGCCAACTATCACCCCCTAATCCAAAGTCAAATTCGGCCAACATGTATGCCAACATAATCCCCCTTTTTCCTCCACATTTCTTCCCCATTAATCCTATGTTTCCTAACACAATTAAGCCTTCTCCCTTAGCCCCTAAAGTCGACTAGGTTCATGGTCAAATGACCATGAAAAAGCTTACAAAACATTGACCTTTCTTCAAGCCTTTTGTCCCCCCTATCTTACCATATCATCATGATCCCATGCCATATCTTCTAGCTTGCCTTATCCATATGGTCTACTAACCAAAAATAAAAAGATGCTCATCCAATCTAGAATAGTCTTGGCTGACACTATAGGAAAGAAACGAAAAAAAAAATTAAAATTCTTCCATTTGCTAGCTAGGGGATTCGAACCTCTCTCCTCATGCATTCACTCATGAACCATTACCACCTTGCCAAATGACTTATTATGCTTTAAACTTCTTGTCAATATTTCTTAAAGCCTATCTTGCTTAGCTCCATCTTAAATATTTAAAATTTAATATATCACTAAGCATTCACTTTAATGAAGTTCAAAAATAAACTTCCAAAACACACTCAATCATATTTAAGCATGCAACAATATTCAATTAAGTAGAGATGCATAACCCCTAATTATAAGGATGTTACAGAGATACTTAGAAGCCAAGTACAGCATCCCAAAGCCTATATAAACAACCCAAGGTAAACATTAAAGGAGAGCTTTTTGCAGAGGCTTTTGCCGAAGCTTTCATCTTTTAGGGAGTCACTTGAAGATAGCCAGTTGATTCATCTCAAGAAGCTGAAACTCCATTCAAGACGGAGGATCTCTCCTTTAATTCCTTCAAGGGGTTTTAGGGAGTTATTATGTTTTGTTTACTCTTTTCTCTTGAGATGTTTTCATATTTACTTATGCACTAAACCTTTCAGATACCTGAAGGGGATAAAACCTATGATGGATTTTTTTATTTGATTTCTAAATTATATGATAAGTACTTAGTTTGTTCTTAATTATGTTGCTTAATTTCATTTGATGTGCTTAGGTGGAGGAGGAATAGACCCTACCTAAGAGTAGATCTAGCATAATTGAGTGGAGTTGATCGGGCGCCTAGAGATAAGGTTATGAGATTTTATCGGATTAGGGTGAAACCTAATATGGGAATCCATTGATCGATTCACTACTTCCTTAGGGGGTTATTATAAGAGAACGAGAGTTCCACTAATTAACCTAGGGTTAGACGTTATTCGCCTCGAGAGAGAGTTTAATATAGATTAGGGAGTCTCACAGATCAAGCTAAGTAAAGAAATTATATGGTTTGGGGAATAAATAATAAGTGAAGTCATAGGTGGATTCTTCCTGAGGGTATCATCTTTATCAACTGAGTTTTCCTAAAGTCTTCCTCCAATTCAATCTTTTGTCTTTGCATTTAGTCTAAGTATTTTGTTAGTTTAATAATTCAATCACTCAAAATTTCAGGCTAAATAATAGAGAGAAAGTGAGTAGTAGTACTTTTAGGTTCCCTTGGGTTCGATAAGATATTCTTGCCTGAGCTTTACTACTATTCGATAGGTGCACTTGCCTCTTTCGTTGTCACAGTTAGTCTACAGGTTTGACCACTCTTTTATAAATATTAAAACTCGACTGTTTGATACGATCAGTATTGATGATGTAATTCTTTAGACTTGTTCTGGACGTCTAGATTGGGCTTAGGGTGTTATATATTTGCTTGTTTCTTTTGTCCTTACATCTTTTGGCAATGGCAAGCAGAAGAAAGAAAACCAAGGGAAAAACAAAGGTTGAGATTAAAATGACCAAAAATAAGGAAGATCGGCTAGTCACATTCTCAAACTATAGATCAGGAATCTACAAAAAAAAATGTGATGTCAGTACTGTAACACCCCAAAACCTGGCCTAGAAGTTTAGACCAAATTTCGAAGGTTATGTTGGCCACCAAAAGTGGTGGAAACAAAAACTGTAATGCAAACCAAGAAAACATTTTGGTTGCTTCATCTTTAGGAACTTAAATAATACTTAGCTTTAGAAATAAATCAAATTGATGTTCTTGTACAGTTTCAAAATGCATCTATTTTGCCAATTGCATCTTGGAATATCAAATTAGAAATTGTGGGGAAAATATATTGTACTATTTCAAAATTGGAGCGTTTAAAAAAAACATCACAGTCTCAAAAACTCATATTAATCCTTTTCGTAAAAACCATACATGAACTTCCAAAATTTTGGTTCAATATAAAATCCATAGTTTCTAAAGTCCAGTCCAGATAACACTTTAGGAAAGTCCAAAATAAAATTGATACCACAGTTCATAAAAGATATTTACAGTCCAAAACAATCCAATAATTTAAGAATTGAAGAAAAACATTATTATATTAATTCAAAACTTATCCATCTAAGACCTCCAGCTGCCGAGTCCAGCTTCAAAACACGAAATTTACCTGAAAGGAAGAAGACTAAGAGGATGTGCTACGCGAGCTCATTGTGAGTTTGAAACATAAACAGAGAGCAGATGACAAGTATCAAAACAAATATTTCAGACATGCGCATTCAGACAATGTAAGAATAACTCACATTGGTAATCAATCTTACGAATAGTTTCCATTATCAAACATAACAAAATGACATTATTGACATTACACTTGTTACCTAAAACATGTCGAACAATTCAATATAATTTTTAATTAACCTAATAAAAAATACAAATAAAAATTACACCTGAACGTGAAATGAATGCAAAAAATTATGAATCCCACTCAACTAGCCAAACACCACTCTGACCCTCCTACACACCACAATTAGACTAAAGAAAGCCCATCCACCCTGTACACTGCATATGACCATAGTAGGCCAATCCACCCTGCACACCGCATGGGACCATAGTAGGCCTATCCACAATTGTAGAACTAAGCCACTCGAATTAAGCTATGCAATTGAGCTAATATATGTATATTGCAGACATACCGCTATTAGATAATTATGCAGTTTAACTGCCCAGAACAGTCTTCCTTCTTTTCACAACCAAAAACCTTAAGAATACATATGCAAACCATAACGTACATATAGAATTATAGATTCAGACATACTCATCCTCAGTTATAGATTGACAAATAGTGTAGATATACAAAATCAGAATCAGAATCCAACATTCACAAATATCAAAGTTTCCATAACACAATCATATTCATAACTTGTGCAATTATCAGAAGTAAACCTTACGAACAATTATTAATAATCTACTCAAATAGTAGCATGCCTACCATAAACAAATTTCGTGTTCCAAACACCTCTACCAACCTTAAACATGCATGAAATTAGTCAGTGACTAAAATGAAACAATTATCAAATTAGAAGTAAAAACTATAAAAATAACACCACATGGTCGTGTGCCCTGGCTGCGTGGGAGGGTCTACGCCATGTGAAGATCTACACACCCATGTGAAAGATGCACACGCCCATGTGAAAAGAGACACACGGTCGTGTGGCGAAGACACATGTCCATGTGACCGAGTGACATGGTCGTGTGAATAGCCCGTGTAACACACTGTGCTTTTGAGAAAAATTAAACAAAATTAAATAGCAGGAGAGACAGGACTATATGGAAAACTCACACGCCCATATGGCTAAGGAACACGGCCATGTGTCCAAGGCACACGCCCGTGTGAAAATTGAAAAAATCCCAAATAGTAGCCATACAGCTGTGTGGCATTTGAAATCATCAAAAACCCTAATTTCCCAAAGTCACATGGTCCTGTGGACTGCCTGTGTGTGGCACACACCCGTGTGGCCACAAAACCACACTAAAACAGGTTGAAATTGAGCTTTTGTAGTAGCAAAGTGAACCCCAATCGCTAATAATTGAAACCACACCAGAAATTGTAGATTTCCCCGAAATCCAACAGTAATTCACTACTGAAATTAAACGGTTTCAAAAACACACCTGATAATCGAGATATCAAGCACCAAGAATTGATTGATACTCTTCAATTCCCCAAATTTTGATTCCAAACCCCAATGGCCGCAATCTTTTCCTACTTGAATCCGAATTAAACTAAGATGAGAAAGACACTCGAACCTCCCACGAGACAAAAATCAACAACGATATGGAACAAAATATTAAGGAAAAATTGAAGAACAAAGAAGAAGAAATATCAAAATTTGAAAAGAAACCATACTAAAAATCAAAAAGTCTAAATTAGAAATTTTGGGAGAGAGAAAAGGGATCAACGTGAGAGAGGAAGAATGTGAGAAAACTTTTCAGATAACTTCCTATTTCCAAAGTAAAATAATAAATAATAAATAATAAATAGATAAAAAATAAGTATCTAAAACTAAAAAAACAAATCCAGAATAAAATTAATTTCTCAAAACACACATGAGGACTCAAACCCGAGACCCAATGGTAAACTAACACACCTACTACCACCAAACCAGCAGCCTCATTCTGACACTAAAATGCGATAATAAGCTCAATTGCCCGACCTACTATTGACCCTAACTACAAACCTCGAAACTTCTAACCCCAAATTACGGGGTGTTACAAGTACTTTATGTTATACTGAGATTCTTTTTATTATCTTCTCACCCACAGATAAACCCTTTTTATTTGGTCACTCATTTATCAAATTCGATGCTAGCAACTTATTGAATGAGAATGTACCTATGATTGACATCATTGATGCCCTTATTAATGCCCCCAAAACATTACAGTAAAAATGAGCTTAAAATTGGCTAGATAAAAAATGTTGTAACTGGTTTCCCAAAAAGGATATTTTATTTTCCTAACATGGCAATAATTTTATTTTGTCTCCTTATTGGGTTATTCCCATCATTTCAATGTAAACCAATTTTAAGCTCATTTCAATGTAATGTTTTAGGGGCACTAATAAGAGCATTGATGTTGTCAATCACATGTACATTCTCTTTCAAAAATGATTAGCAATAGATTTGATAGAGGGGTTACCAAATGAAAAAGGGTTAACCTACGAGTGAGAAGATAATAAAGAGAATCTCACTACCACATAAAGTGCAGAGCTCACATATTTTTTTTGTATATTTTTTATCGTTGTTTTGAGAATGTAATCAATCGATTTTATTCATTTTCAATCATTTTAGACTCAATATTTTTTCCTTTTGTTTTCTTTCCTACGTTTTCCATTTCCAAAAGATGTGAGGATAAAAGAAACATGTAACACCCCAAAGATTGAATATTTGATTTATCAAATGTTGTCATAAGTGATGTATCTACTTTAGTGGTTTAGACCCTTGGCTGTGAGTTTGAACCCCTTCGCGAGCATGTGGTGGTGTTTTATTCTTTTTTTTCAAAAGAGGGAAATAGTTTAGATATAATTTAAACTCTCTTAAATTAAATATATGTTCGGTTATGGAAATAATTTGGTATTCTTTAAATTTTTTTTAACTTTTTGGGTGGTTATTTCTTTTAGTTTCAACCAAATAAAAATTAAATAATAATCTTCAAAACAAAGAAAGCCCCTCACGTTTATTTTCTTTCCCTTAATCATTTTTTTCACAACGCCATTCTTCCTCTGCTTTTGCAATATGATTTTCTTTGCTTTTCTTCCATTTTGTTCTTCTATTCTTGTTCTTTATTTTGGCTCCCATATCGTTCCCTCCTGCTTTTAATTTTCTCCCTATTTGGACGTTGTTTCTTCTTTTTCTTGCTATTCGATCTTTCTTCATTGATTGAAATTGACACATTTATTCGACAGGTTATATTGGGATTCTTAGTAAGGTTGAATTTCGTGTGTATCATTAAATCATGATGTGGAATCGACTTTTCAAATTGATTTTAATTTTGTTTTGTTCTTTTGTTCATTGTCAGTGGAGAATCGTGAAACAGTTGGTGTTCCTCCAATGTTGTAGCTGTCATGGTAGCTGTTCTCGAGGGTAAATGGTTGAATTTGTTGCTGTTGAGGTTGAATTTTTGTATTAAAGTTTATGTGTCATTCTGGGTTATGTTTTAGCATTCGGGTTTTGTGAAAAATCAGTTAATTAATTCGTATGAATGGTTGTTTTAGGTATGGGAGTGCTTGTGAGTGATTTCACATTAGAATCGAACCAGGTGTGTAATGAGAAACCTGAAAAATAGCAAACAATGAAAGCCAAAAATTACACTGTCGGCGCCACATGGCCGTGTGGTAGGCTATGTGACAGGCCGTGTGTTGGACCGTCTAAGACACATGGTTTGGGTTATTTGGCCATGTGGGCCACATAGGCGTGTGTGAGACATGTGGGCCAAAAATTTTGAATTTTTTCCTAGGGTTGTAAACACTGTTTGGATCGATCGAGGCCTTCCGTAGGGTCGGTATGTTATTAATTGAGCTATAAAATACGAATTCTGACCATCTGCTAGCACAAAACTTGATATAAATACGCATGTTTGAAGTGATATAAGATAGGTAAAATTTGTAAAATGCTATGTTTAATTTGAAAATTGTTATATATGTTTTGTATCTGTTAATATAAGCATGTACATTATAAACATATTTGATATCTATTAGCTCTGCATTTGCATCTGAGATTGGAGTTGTTATATGGAGGAAGTGTGGGCAGTATAATAACTTGTTGTATTTGGTTGCTCAGTCACACATATATATATTTCTATAAATAGCGATAAATCACCTAATAAACTGACAACTTAGATGCGACTATTCTAAAAAGTTTCATATCGACACTAATCAGTGTGCAGCATTGGATAGGTACATAGTACCCTATAGGGTGTGTTGGGATGGTCAGAGATGGTGTGTACCAGATGGGGGTCGGATTATATATCTGCTTCTGATATGATCTTATAAGCTTTGCTTCTAATATTTGTATATATGTCTGATTGATTTTAGTATGATATGTTACACACTAAGTTTCGAAAACTCACTCTCTATTTATCTGTCACTTTCAGGTAACCCTCAGACTTAGGGTAGGTCGATGCGGCGGAGCTTGGTTAAAACTTAATTAGTTAATAATTCTATTTATTTTGATTTCATGGTGTTTTGTTATTTCTGGACTGTTTGGACATTTTGGGACTAATTTGTTTTGGATTTTGTTCTTATCTTTCACTAGAAATTGTTTAAACATTTTTTTATCGACAATACACGTTTTACCTACAAAATGTTGGATTTTCAAACAACAAATCATGTTTTCCCAAAAATTTTACGTTTTAAAGAATTCCACTGCAAGCCTATATATTTTGGAAAGCGTAAATTAACAATGTTTTCATTAAATCAGTTAAGTATTATATGTTTTCAAATAAACCTGATTTTCTTTTTGTAATAGGAGTTTAAGACGTATTTTCAAAATAAACGAATTATGGGCTTTCGAAAGAAATTGCTGTCACATCTCCAGATCTGGCCATAATGTTTGGGTGGGGTATAATCTGTTACAAAACCAAGTAAAAGGTTACAAATGAATGCTTTTTTATACTTTTAGGTATTATGGAATGATGTTCTTAATGAATGAAATCCATATATATATGATATAACTCTCATGAATTGAAGGCCCAAACAAATGAAATTAGGCATCTAAGTTATCTACTTTCTATTAATGTCACTATAAGAGTTTTAAGAACCAATGTCTCCATCCTTTTGGCACTATAATTTCTCAAATTGGTGTGTGTAATGCTTATTATCTATCACCTACCAAAAGTTTGTATAGTTAGTTATGCTTAGTCAGTCTATGGAATTATGAATAGTGTGTTTCAACAAATTGATAATATCATATTGATGTTTAAGGATAGATGATCATGTTAGTAATTGAGTCTAATGTTAAATTAGGTATGAAACACCCCACACCCGGCCCACGAGAATGGACCGAATCTGGTATGTTCCTAAAGTAAACCGGTTTCAAACATTTTCGTTACTTAGAGAAAATTTGTAAATTTTTTTGAAAAACTATTGTTTTGAGTTGGGCTTAGGTTGTAAACCCATTTATTTATACTTGTAAACCCATTTAATTAAATACATCCAAAATAGTTCTTAGCATAAAACTTAATAGTAAAGTAAAAATAAAGAGAAATCCACTGGGCCTTATGGCCTTATTACATCAAGTAAAACCCAAAATAAAATAAAAGTAAAAAGTCCAAACTAAATAAAATCTCTGAATGTAGCATGGCCTCCTCATGGTCCACCGCCCGGTTCATCCACGCTCATCACCTGAAAAATAATTCCCACAATGGGGTGAGTCAATGCAGACTCAATGTGCACACAATACTATCATTCAATAAATCAGCGCTCATGTTCAAATCATTAAGTCCATACAATAATGAAATTATGATGCAACCCAAACCCAATCCTAATTAGCCATCCACTACACTCCCCGCACCATCCACGCACACCGTGGGGACTACTAAGTCAACCCTCCATCCGCTACTCTCCACATTGTGTCTTTAGACACTATAATCAAATTTAAACGTTGTGTCATTAGACACCTTTGTAACCGGGTTACCAAAATTTCGCAATGTGACCGTAGTCAACATATTTAGTTGGTGAGACCAAGTCAACACCTTCGTTGGTGAGACCAAGTCAACACTGTTCTCCCCTTTCACATAAAACCGAATGCCCCAAAAACATATATATTGCATACCTTAATTTCATGTTCATATTCATATATTCGCATGTTATTAAAATAACATTTTCACAATCCTATCAGGAGTAGGAAACGTACCTGGGTACTTTTGCCACATTTGTGGTACATAGCCACATTCATATTATTATTCATATCATATATTTAAAATATTTAGCCATAAGATCTCGAAGGATAGTAAGGGTACACACCTGATTTGCTTAATAGATTCCTTGAAATCCCGAAGAACGATCTACCGATCTAGATCTTTATCTCCTAAATTTGGCCAAATATTAAAACATATTTAACAAACCTATTTGGCTTAAAAACCAAATCCTAGTAGGATTTGTATTACTTACCTTGTTGTCGAATTCAATACTAATCGAATCACGAAATCTATGCTATGCTCCTCCTTGTATTCGCCAAGCACTAAATCTCATCGGGGTTAGTTTCGCTTTTTAAACAAACAAGAATTAGATCTAATTATCAAAATAGGCCTTAGCCAAAAGCTATGAACACTTACCTTGTGGATTTTAAATCCGAAACTCACCGAATAACTAGGGAACACGTGGCCTATGGTGTACCTTCGGAAAAGAATTTCCTTATTTGAAGGAATCGATTGCACCTTCACTTCAACCTTCGAGATTGGCTTAGAGACTTGATGAACAATCGGCTATGATTCCCTTATGTATTTGGTTTCAAAGATGAAAGAAGAGAGGAATAATAGGCTTAGAAGGAAAATCGGCTAGGAGGCTAAAAGAAAAGAAGAAAAAGAATGGATGCTCAAGAAGAATATTTGGCAGAGGAAAGAGAGAGGAGAATGAATAATGAATGGCCCTAGTCTCATCCTTTTATAGCGAAATTACTAGGCCAAGAATCCTTAACTTGGCCACCACTCTTCCTTATTTTTCCTAATTAAAGAATAATTCTTCATTTATCTCTTATTATTCACATATTTATGTGAATAAAACTCCTTTATTTATCTCTTATTATTCACATATTTATGTGAATAAAACTCCTTTATTTATCTCTTAATTAAACAAGTTTTAACCGAAGTAAAACTCCTCTAATTTCAAGTAGCTTGTGCCGTCCCACCTTTTGGCCTTGGAGGCAAAATAAAGCCTTCATTATTTGCTTCTGAATGACTCAAACTCAGCCCAAAACCTCTTGCATGTGGGCCATTTTCTAAGGCCTTAGGTGGCATCTTCAGGCCACTTTTCCAAGTCCGTTATTGGGTCAAATTTCATGTACTTTATATTTTAGGGTCACTTGGCCCTAAGTTCCCCTTTGGGCTCTTAAATTCGACATTCCGGGGTCATTTTTAAGTTTCCTAAAATTTTCACGATGCTCGGTATTTTCCAAGTTTCCAAAATGTTTAGTTTCCTATTTTGGCTTGGTTTCCAAAATGTTTAGTTTCCTCTTTTGGCTTGGTTTCCAAAATGTTCACTTTCCTAATTTACTTCGGTTTCCAAAATGGTCACTTTCCTATTTTAGTTTAGTTTCCAAAACTTAACATTTCTAAAGCATTTCCTTACATTTCCATACATCTCCTTACATTTCACACATTTCCATACATTTCCATACATTTCCTTTCATTTCCATATATTTCCATACATTCCATACATTTCCATACATTTCCTTACATTTCCTTTCATTTCCTTACATTTCCTTTCATTTCCTTTCATTTCCTTTCATTTCCTTTCATTTCCTTACATTTTCCTTACTTTTCCTTACATTTCCTACATTTCCTTACATTTCCTTACATTTCCTTTCATTTTCTTTCATCTTAGGGTTCTTGAAACTCTTCAGAACACATCCAACACACCCACTGATCCCACTATCTCATGAATTATGCACGAACGCATAACCCCTAATCTAGGATGTTACAAGGTAGGTGAATGTGCTCATGAAAATCATACTTATAAATCTTGTTTCATCTATTGATAGTATAAAAATCTTGTTTCATGAATTGTCATCTCAATCATTTGCATATAATGTGCTAGGATAGCACATTGTCTGCAAACATATCACATTGTACTAACATTTGTGTAACAATTTTGCTTCTCTACTTAATTTTGTTATGCATGAAATACTATAATGTTTTCATCAAACCACATATAAGTCAAAATAAATTAAAATAAAATAATTGTGCACTTAATTTACAAAACTCAAAGAAAAAAATCACAAATTAATTAGAATTTGTAACACCCTACACCCGACTCAATTGCCAAGTCTGAGAAACAGGATGTCACATTCATCGCCGGAGCGACTATGATCAACTTATTTCAACTTTAAACCATTGTAAGATTTAATTCAATCAAAAAAATAGTCACAATAATCAACCATTTATGGGATTTATACACTTTCACAAAAGCTCCAAGAATTAATCCGAGGTTGAACATTAACCAAACATACATCATATGATTCCAAATACAACAGGAGAATTCACTTAAGAACAAACCAAATTAGACTCAATTAGGTACATGCCAACTTAGAATAAAAACAGAATGTACAAATGTTGACAAGTTCAGGATTGTTGACTAGATGCTTAAGTCGTAGTTCAAATATCTTGAATTACACCTAACCTGCCCCCGAAAAACAAACCATATGTTAAGTAATGGAACTCGGTAGTATTTTTATGATTTAAATAACAAAATTACAAATTAAAAAATTGTAACATCCAACTAGTATGTCATTCATATCGAGTGTCAAACAAACTCATTTAGCATTGCAATAGAAGTGATCAATTTCATTTACATGCCAACACCTATTATAAAGCCTTTTTAAAACTCAACGCCAATCATGAGTCAAACATTTATATCATTAACATTATCACAATCAACTCCATGTTCATTCCACAATAATAAACCATTTAAGTCTCTTTCTAGAGTCGGTCAACTCATTCATATTCATATTTTAGCCTCCCCCAAAGCTCGTTTCTAATTTATTCACATAGAAGTTCATGTATTTCCTTTATCATGATTCACATATATATATACAATTGATTCCATAGCATTAATATACTATTTCATTTTCATATATTTTATCAAGTCACTAACTCATACCAATTTCATAAAACTCCTTTCATTATCATATTTATTATCAATCTATTTCATTACATTATTAAGTTTCTAATTCCAATTATAATATCACGCCCAATAAAGCCATTAATATTTCCACATACCATATCATAAATTTGATTGTATTTGCAAACTCGTACCCTGTACACTATTTTTATCATATGACAATGATTTCATTACAGTTCAATCCAATATATATATTCATATTCAATTTTAAAATCACAATTCAATTAATCATTGTAACGCTCTGGTTTTTGGGGTTAGAAGTTTTGAGATTTGTAGGTAGGGTCAATGGCTAGATTGGGCATATGAGTTAGTTTTCATGTTCTAGTGTCAGGATGGGCCTGTTGGTTTGGTGGTTGGTTGTGTGTTAGTATTCCTCGGGGTTCTGGGTTCGAGTCCTCATGTATGCTTCGAGGAATTATTTTTACACCTAATTGTTTTTAGTTAAAATTATTTATTAATTTTTAACTTTATTTATGCTATTTTTATATTTGGAAAAATTAGCATGTTCTCTTCCTCTATTTCTCATGACGTCTTCTCTCCCTCCCTTGGGTATTTTTTTCAATCGAGAGATTTTCTTCCTTTTCTTTTCCCCTACTAATTCTCAAATTAATTTTGTGTTTATCGTTGTTGACCAATGGGTCTCTGAATTGGCTTGTGGAGTGAATCGAACTATTCGGGTGCTTATCTCACAAATCAGGTGTGGGTTTCAAACCTCTTTTCCACTATTTTTGATTTGTTAATTCAATTCTATAGTATTCAATAATTTCGAGTGTGTACCAAACTGTGTAATTGGTACCGAATTGCTGTGAAATTTACCAACTTGTATGTGTTCTGAATTGCTTATAATCTACTTGAAATTATTGTTCAATATAGAGGATTTTGGTAAGATTTTTCTCTTTAAAAAGTGGTTAACGACTGGGGTTCATTCTGATGTTTCAAAATCAAAAGTTCACCAATTTTGGTGTGGTTTCGTGACCACACGGGTGGCCACATGGGCGTGTGCCCCCACACAAGCAGTTCAGACGGTTGTGTGTAGTTGGGATTTAGGGCTTTTGGGATAATTTGGGTGCCACACGGCCATATGGCCGATTTGGGGACTTTTTTTGCTTTCACATGGTCGTGTCCCTTCCTTACACAAGCATGTATATTTGGGAATTAAGGTTATGTAATTTGATGCCACACAATCGTGTGGCTGATTTGGGGATGTAGAGACCCCACACGGGTGTGTGTCTTGGACACACAGCCATGTCTGGTGCGCACATGGGCATGTAAGACCCTCACACGGTCGTGTCTGCCCTGTACCCTATTTTTGCACAAACAGACAGAGAGTTACACAGCCAGATCACATGGTTATGTCTCTAGGTTACACGGGCGTGTTCCTTAGCCGCATGGCCATGTGCCTCCTTTCACATGGGCGTGTGCCTCAGCACATGGGAGTTTTGACCCCTCACACAGCCTAGGCACTTCCACACGGCTGGAGCACATGGCCTTGTGGCCCTTTTTCATAAATTTTTGTTCTATAGCATAACTTATCCATTCTATTTATAGTGCTGTCCAACTAATGTTGGGGCCTCTGTATAAGTATTAAGGACTCTGATACGGCTTAGGGTCGTGTGATTAACTGTAAGCGTTGTGCTAAACTTTTGATTTGATAGTTCATTTTTGTAATGTGCTCTGCAAAATGAAACCGTGTCCGATAACTATGAAGAAATTTGACATTGAGGTTGTGTGTGTAAGAACAATCTGATTCTGTACTCAGATTCTGTGTGCCTAATTCCAAAGAGTGTATTTTTGTAATCGCACAAAATTCCATATTTGACTGACTGTTTACGACCTTCTGTGTCTGTATGACTGTTCATGCTTGGTGTGCATTGTTGCATTTGCATCATGATTTAGGGTTTGGTTATGAAGAGAAGGAAGACTGGTTCTGATATGATCTGGCAGTTTAACTACAACATATATGTACAGTCAGTTTATCGCAATGCACTGTACTGAATATACGTCAGTTGTGCTGCGTACTATTATTTGAGTGGCTTAGTCCACATACATGATGTGAAGGGTTGGATGGACCTTTCGAGGTCTTATGCGGTGTGGCTAGTTGGATGAGCTTAAACAGGTCTATTAGGGTGTGATCGGGAGACAGAGAGGTGTTTTGGCTGGATGGGTGGGTTTTCACTACTTGACTGCATTCATAAGCATTTGATTAAGTTATTGGGTGCAAGTTTGTTTGTTTACATTCTGTCTATTTGACTTATCACACGTGTTTCCCCTTTCGAGTACATTTCTGAATTTTGATGCTGGACTCGGAACGCCTAAGGTCTCAGAGTTATGCATTTTAAATAATTAGTTTAAGTATTGTTTTGAAAACTATGGTATGAAGTTTTGTATTAAACAAATGTCAGCATTATTTGGACTGAGGTTTTTGTAATACTGGGATTTTATATGTAAGAGTTTTTACGGAACTTAAATATTGTAATGTTTTTCAGTTTGTTAAACTAAAATTTCCCACGATCACTTCGGTGATCAATGTGACCTCCAAAATTCAGTCTAAACACCTAGGTTGGGTATTGGGGTGTTACATTTAATAGTATCAAAGCCAGGTTTGCAAAAACTTGGCCTGTGTTTTTACGTATCCGTGTGTGTACGTGGCCTTTGGTTTAAAAAAAATCAAAAATTGACAAACTTTACCACATAACTTAAAATGATTTGTATTTTGGAATAAACTTTTGTGAAAATGAGATGTCTAAGACTCCGATGCCGGTCCATGCAAAACTTGAAAAAAAGTAAGATTAGTTCTGTAATTTTATAATCGTAATGTTTCTGCATTTGATACATAAATAAGTATCTGCTTCAGTGGTTAAGTGTTTTAATTGTGTGCTTGAGGTCTTAAGTTTGGTATGGTATTGCTCGGGTTTAGAGGGCATAGCGGGAGCGTAGTGGTAGACCCTGGATTAAGCGACTGTTCTTTTAGTTGGAAATTTTGGGGACAAAATTTCTTTAAGGATGGGTGAATTGTAATACCCTAGATTTTGGGGTTAAAAGTTTTAAGATTTGTAGGTAGGGTTGATAAACCATAAAAGTAACATATTTTAGGCCCACATTTAGTATGCTTTTGGATGATTTAGCCCTTGATTTATGTAAAAAGGTGCTCTTAATCCTTTCTTTTCATGTTTATACTCAGAAAAGCACCAGCGAATGAAAAGAACAAGAAATAGGCTTAAAACGGGCCAATTTGGGCCAAAGAGGAAATTGACACGGCCTGGACTTCAAGCCACAAGATCGTGCCTCGACAATTAACTAAGACACGACCATGCCATGATTTACACAGCCGTGTCCCAATCGACAGAATCGAGACACGGCCTAAAAATGATTTACACGGGCGTGTACCATGGCCGTGCCCCTACCGTGGGAGAGAGCAATTTCACTTAGATTTGGATACTTTGAGGCAAAGAAACACATTCCAAAGCTTATTCAAACACCAAGTAGGAAGTATACTTGAATTGGGACACTTAGAGGCCAAGTAAAGCATTCCAAAAGTCTAAATAAACACCCTAAGTGTAACCTGAAAGGGGGCAGTTAGCTAGGCCAAAAAGCTTAGCCAGAAGTCCAGAATTGAGGGAATTACTCGAAGATAGCCAGTTGATCCATCTCAAGAAGTCGGAATTCTACTCAAGATGGCATATTTCTCCTTCAATTCCTTCAGGGGGTTTTAGGGATTTCTTATGTTTTGTTTTATCGTTTCTCTTGAGATGTTATCTTTATTTGTTATGAACTAAAGCCTTCAGATACCTGAAGGGGATGAAACCTAGATAATCTTGTTATTATTTGCTGAATTATATGATAAATACTTAGTTTGTTCTTAATTATGCATGCTCAATCCAAATCTGATGTGCTTAGGTGGAGAAGAAATAGACCCTGCTTAAGAGTAGATCTAGCATAATTAAGCGGAGTTGATCGCACGCCTAGAGATCAGGTGACGAGATTTTGCTGGATTAGGGTGAAACCTAATATGGAGTCCATGATTGATTTACTGCTATTCTAGGGGGTTATTGTTCGAGAAAGAGATTTCCATTAATTAACCTAAGGTTAGACATTATTCGCCTCGAGAGAGGGTTTAATATACGTTAGGGAGTCTTACGGATCAAACTAAGTGAATAAATCGTATGGTTCAGTGTTAAATAACAAGTGAAGTCTAGGTGGATTCTTCTTGAGGGTATCGTCGTAATCAACTAAGTTTCTTTTCAAGTTATTTTTCAATTCATTCTTTTTGTCTTTGTGTCTTTAGTTTAGTAGTCGTTAATTTAGATTAAATCAACTTCAATTATTTTAGGCTAAATAATAAAAAGAAAGTTAGTATTAGTACTTTTAGTTCCTTTGGGTTCGACAATCCGGTCTTGCCTAGGCTATACTACAGTTTGATAGGTACACTTGCCTTTAATCATTGTCAGAGTTAGTTTCCAGGTTCGTTCATTCTTTTTATAAATTTTAAAACTCGATAAAACAACGATCAAGTTTTTGGCGCCGTTGCCGGGGAACTAAAATATTAAGAAAGCTCTATTTTTATTACTTTAGCCATTATTTTTATTTTTATTTCGCAAATTATTTTATTTTATTATTTTTTTCTAATTTTATTTCTTCTTTTTCCTAGCAGGTACCTCTAGTTTATGACTAGAAGGAACCCGACAAGACCTTTAGTATACGATAGTGATATTGATTCTAGAAGGCAGATCCAATCCTACTGAAAGGATGGACGAGGATAATCCACCACGAGATGTGGTAGAAAACAATGTTTCGCCTCCTATGTATGATTACGCTAAACCTCATTTAACAAGAGCAAAATCTAGTATTGCTAGGCCTGATATAGCTGCTAATAATTTTGAATTAAAGCCTAACACAATACAAATGATTCAATAATTTATTCAATTTGATGGTTTGTAGGACGAAGACCCTAATACTCATATAGCCAATTTTTTAGACATCTGTGATACTTTCAAAATAAATGGCGTTTCTAATGATGCCATTCGTCTTCGGTTATTTCCCTTTTCGTTAAGGAATAAAGCCAAACAATGGTTATACTCGTTACACGAGGGTCAATCATTGCATGGGACCAAATGGCTGAAAAATTTCTATTAAAATATTTTCCATCGGCCAAAACGGCCAAATTACGGAATGATATCTCTTCCTTTGTGCAGATGGTTTTAGAAACATTATACGACGCATGGGAGAGATAAAAGGATCTCCTGAGAAGGTGTCCACACCATGATCTACCCTTGTGGCTACAAGTCCAAACTTTCTATAATGGTGTAAACCCCTCAACGAGGCAACTAATCGATTCGAACGGTGGAATCTAAACAATGAACTCTGAAGCGACTATGAGTTCATTGAAGAGATGTCACTGAATAACTATCAGTGGCAAGTTACAAGGACAAAACCGACAAAATCAGTCGGAATTTACAACCTTGATGTAGTGACCATGCTATCAACATAGGTAGAGATGATGAATAAAAAGCTTGATAGTTTGTGTTCTTCGCAGGTACATCCAGTCATGGAGTGCAACGCAAGTGGAACTGTGGCGAATCTTGAGTACCCACCCTACCAACCGGACGCAGAGAGCGAACATATGAACTATATAGGTAATAATTTCAGATCCAATAATAATCCTTATAGTAATAACTACAATCCAGGTTGGAGGAACCACCCAAATTTTTCATGGGGAGGCCAAGGAAATCAAAGACAACAACCTCCTCAAAACTTCCAAAATCAGCCATATGTGCAAGAGAAGAAGCCAAACCTCAAAGAGATGCTGACAAAATTCATGGCAAACACAGAAAATTGTTTCCAAGAAACTGAAAAAACAATTAAAACCAACGAGACCTGAGTCGAGGAACCTACTAAGTTAGTCAAGGATGCCACTAATGCAGTCGAATGACTCGCAAAGCTAATGTTAGAATGACCGCAAGGATGTCTACCAAGTAACACCGAGATTAACCCAAAGGAGCAAATTCAAGCCATCTCAGCTCATGACAGTAAGGGATTAGATGAGCCCACCCCAATAAAAGAAAACAAGGTAGACTAAGGTAAGGTAGAGGTAACACAAGAAAAGCCTAAACCAGTAATCAAGTAGTACCAACCTCGCATACCTTATCCTGGAGCGATGAAAAGAGACGATTCAGAGGAACAGTTCGAAAAGTTTCTTAAACTCTTAAAGAAATTACATATTAACTTACCTCTTCTCGAAGCTCTTTTTCAGATGCCAGACTCGAGGAAATTTTTAAGACGGATCTTAACGAACAAACGTAAATTACACGAAGAGCACCACGGGGAATTGAACGCAGCATGATCAGCAATGTTACAGAATAGACTACCACGAAAGCTAAAAGATCCATGGAGTTTTACAATTCCATGTTTAATTGGTAGTTTAGCTATTGATAATGCATTAGATGATTTAGGGGCAAGCATAAATGTCATGCCTTATACATTGTTTAAACGATTAGGTCTAGGGAAGCCCAAACAAACTAGGATGAGTATACAATTAGCTGATAAAATGTTAGAATTCTTAGGGGCATTATTGAATATGTTCTTGTCAAAATCGATAAATTCATTTTCCCAATAGATTTGGTTGTCTTAGATATGGATAAGGATAATACAATCCCCTTAATTTTAGGAAGACCTTTTCTAGCAACTGCCAAGACTAAAATTGATGTTGCCATAGGAGAACTCATACTTTGTGTAGGTGACGGATCAGTCAGTCTTCAAGCTCTTGACTCGGCCAAGACAACAATCGATGAAGGTAAGAAAGTTAATACAGATGATAATCAAATTGTTCAACCTTTACCATAGGAAACACCACAAAGACACAACCCTAAGCTGACTCATAGATCCCAAATCAACAAAGAATAATCACACAAGGAACAAGACCTTAGGGTCGACAATTTAGAAGAGTAGAGGACACAAGTCAAAGAAGAACCAGAACCACATGAAGTAAAACCAGAGGAACCACCAGAAGAGCTCGTAGGAACATCAAACCACTACAAAATAGGAGACCGGGTACTGTTAGACAAAGCAGATCCACACATCATCACAACAGACCTAAAGGAAAAGGAGAAACCCTTCTTAAGGTACACAATATCTTCCCACACGAAATAGTTGAGGTAAGCAACCCAACGTTCAACACTTTTGAGGTAAATGCTTCTCGACTTCAACTTTGTCTAGAAAATAGAACTTTAAGTAAAAGGGAAGATATTCAAACCTTTAAACCTCCCTGATTTTTTTTTCAATGCCGAGGAAAGTCTAGCTTAAGACTATAAATGAGCGCTTCTGGGAGGCAACCCAAGCACTAACCCTACTTTTTTTTTATATTTGCTTTCATTTATTTTCTTTTCGTTCTCTTTCTCTTTGTAAACTAACCAAAAATGCAGATTTCTAGAACATACGGCCTTTACACACGACCGTGTCCATAGCTGTGTGGACCACTGAAATCCTCGTACTAACATAGCAGAGGCCGTGCGAATCAAATCCCAACCGCTTTTCAACGTCACGAATCTAATCACTCCCATACAGGCACCGATAAATTGGCACGGTCATGCTCCATGACCGTGTGAAGCTACTGACTTACCAGACACGAGAAAAACACACCTATGCTATCCAACCGTGCCAACACATTGCCTTTTTAGGAACGGGTGTGGCATTTGGAAAACAGGCGTGGGTGAGCAAACACGCCTAGACACACAGCCGTGAGATGCGGCCATGTAATTTAACATACCTTTGGTGCACGGCGTGGGAAAATGTCAGAAGCCAAAATTCTATTTAACCCCACCCTCTCCCCTCTTCTTCCTCACCCTCCTTCCTCATTTTATTCTTCTTTTTTTTATCATATTTCCTCTCTCTCCTTTTCTTCTAACATTCCTATAACTCTTGAGGCACCAAAGACATACCGAAAAAGCGTAAAAGGCCAACCAAAGTCTCCTCAAAGGAGACTGATTCACATGAGTTCATGCCAGTAGCTTCAGCTATTCGACAAGCCAAGGGTCTTTGAGACGATTTAGTTTTTTTTTTTCTCTTTTGCTTCAATTTCCTTATCTTTACTTCTCTTCTACTCAATTTAGTTTATCTTGTTTTAGTTTCTTGGTTTTAGGTTCTAAAGGTTGCTTGGGAATCATGCACCACAGCCTTAGAGGTCACACCTACCTCACGAACTATCCAACAATAAGGACTCCTTAGTCTATTAGTCTTTTCTTTTAATTTCAGTTTTCTTCTTAGTCTCCATTTCTTTATTTTCTTTGTCTTTAATTGTAGTATTAGTATATTATTAATGTTTCTTTAGATTTCTTGGATATATCTTTGCAGGCTACCCAATTTCTTTATCTAGCACAAAGCTCATCGGTAAACACCCTACCAGGCCCATAAAAACACCACCACCGTCTACTCCAACCACCTTCTACCACAACCTCTGCCAACTTTCAGAATCTTCCAAAATTCAGGAAGTGTCACTTATCCCCTTCTCTTTTGATTACATTATTAGGTTATTTATCTCTTTTTACATTGAGGACAATATACATCCTAAGTGTGGGGGGTAAAAGTACCTAACTTTTTGCATTATTCCAAAATCCTGAATTTTAGTCTTGTTCCTAAGTAATTTTCTCATATTATCAATTAGGGTGAAATTTCTAATGATTTATGATTTTTATTAATATGTTTTTGAGTAAGTTATTGATAATTGTGCATTGATGATTTATACTTGAAGAATACTAGAGAATCAAGCATGATAAGTCTATATTTCAAGAATCAAAAAAATTTTCTAGGTTGTTGAACTAAATTTAAGTATTACCTTGAAGTTTGAAATTTACAGGATTGATGTCAAATACCCATAAATTTTGTGAGATTTTAAGCCTTATAGAGCATATATTCTTTTTCATGCTCACTTTATTAATTATGAGTGTGTCAACACTGAATTGTTATTCTAGAACTTGCCTTGATTATACATATCGAGACCACATTAATGATTTGATATACTGAGAAGATAAGGGCACCTAGGTTTTAACCCATTCATTTCACTAAAAAGCCTACCTACATAATTAACCCCTAGTGAACCCCGTTGATCCTAACAACCCTTTTTATTGATTTGTGAACCCCGTTGATCCTAACAACCCTTTTTATTGATTTACCCGCTAAATTTTAACCCAAAACCCTTTGTATTTGTTATCACCATTCTTTTGACTACCCTTCTATTGAGAATTGATTTGATCAGTTACCGAATTAGTTTATTTCAGTTGATAAAGTTTTCTTATGTTTTTAGTTTGTTCTTAAAAAATGAAAAAATCGAAATATATTCAGCATTAGTAGTAAAAAAAGTGAGCTTGTACATTTAAATTTCAATTATCAAAGAAAAAGCTTGTATTATTATTAGTTTCAAAGTTTTAATTGATGTAGTCATTTATTTTCAAGTTCATTGTTTTTAGTTAGGTAATTGGTCAGGTCAATCTCGATTCTAAACCTTCTAATTCAGCCTTTATCCACACCTTTAACCTAGGCCCCTTTACAACCTAGTCAAAGACCTTTTGATTTGTGTATCATCTCATATTCAGTGGTGGAGATTTGATTTTCAGGCAAGCCTATGGGATTAACTTTTTAGGTTCGACTTATGAGTTCTTTTTCTTAAACCTTAAACATTTGAGTGCTTTGAGTGAATCTTTAGTGAGGATGTCAATCCTTGTCAATTTTGATTTAAAGTTAATTATTTAGATAAGGGGAGACACCTATGTTTTCGAGCTACAAAATATACGACTTAGAATTATTTGAATCTTTAAGAGTCTTTGAGCTAAACTATCCATGTATAAATTATCTATGAATTATGATGAGGTATTATTGATAAGAATTGTGAATTGTGGAAAGTTTTTTTAGTTGTAAGTTGAGAATTTTACTTGAGGACAAGCAAAAGCTTAAGTGTGGGGGTATTTGATAAACCGTAAAAGTAACATATTTTAGGTCCACATTTAGTATGCTTTTGGATGATTTAGCCCTTGATTTATGTAAAAAGGTGCTCTTAATCCTTTCTTTTCATGGTTATACTCAGGAAAGCACCCGAGGAAAAAAAGAACAAGAAACGGGCTTAAAATGGGCCAATTTGGGCCAAAGAGGAAATCGACATGGCTTGGACTTCAAGCCACACGACCGTGCCTTAATAATTAACTAAGACATGGCCATGCCATGATTTACACAGCCGTGTCCCAATCAATAGAATCGAGACACGGCCTGAAAATAATTTGCACGGGCGTGTACCATGGTCGTGCCCCTACCGCGGGAGAGAGCAATTTCACTCAGATTTGGATACATTGAGGCAAAGAAACACATTCCAAAGCTTATTCAAACACCGAGTAGGAAGTATACTTGAATTGGGACATTTAGAGGCCAAGTAAAGCATTCCAAAAGTCTATATAAACACCTTAAGTGTAACCTTAAAGAGGGCAGTTAGCTAGGCCAAGGAGCCGAGCCAGAAGGCTAGAATTGAGGGAATTACTCGAAGATAGCCAGTTGATCTATCTCAAGAAGCCGAAATTGTAACATCCCGAATTTGGGCCTAGTAGGATTAGGCCCAATGGGTCTTGGGCGTAGTAGCGGTTAAAATTTTTGAGAGCAAGAGAATGGCTTTAAGGCAAGTTGGATCTAGTAGGTGAGTGATTTTGGAAGGTTAGGGGGCTTCTATGAAGTCCCAGGTTCAAGTTAGGCCTTAGGAAAAATTTTGGTTTTAGGTGAATAAAACCCTGGGAGTTTGTAGGTAGGCTTTAAGAATAAAATGTGAAGAAAATGACACAAGTGGAGTGTGTGGTGTAGTGGCAAAGTGACACCACATAAGTGGTAAGGGGTGACGCCAAAAGGAAAGAAGGAGATCCAAGGTTTAAGGAGTAGCACTTGCATTTCTTTTTGGTATTTTTTCAAAATGGATTTAGACCTTGGCCATAGATTTATATTTAGTTGCGCATGGTTTTAGTCACAAGAGGAGCTTGTGGCCTAGTGGCTAGCGGTGTGGATTATGCTACAAGGGAGCTTGGGTTCGAATCTCATGACAAGCAAGGGAGTATTTATTTTGCGGATTGGACGGGAAGAGTTTCAGTTGGATTTAAACTCTGCTAATGGAGGGATCCCACATCGAAAGATACAAGGAAGGAAGGTAAGAAGCTAGCTATATATAGAGTTGTCTAGTAGGAGAAGGAGCATACCTGGTTGGCGTTGGGCATAGGAGTGCTCAGAGCTCGGTTTAGCAGCTTCAGATTCCTATCAGGTGTGTATTCTCTCTACTCTAGTTGTAGAGCGGCAAATGCTGAAATGCTGGTCACACAGTGATGGTAGCCACACGAGCGTGCGAGTGCATGTGTGGAAGCTTCGACGCGATAGTCGAGGCCACTATGAGTATTCTTGTGGGTATGGGTTGTTGGGCTACGATGGCCCGAAAGGGGCCAAGTGAGCCCAATAAGCCCGGGGGCCCATATGAGTAAATTGTATGATTGAGTAGTAGATAGTTTACTAGACTATGTGAATCTCATATATGTGGCTAGGTTTGGGCTGAATGAGCCACACGAGTGTGTGAGCCCACTTGGATCGAGAATGGGCCTTAGGCCCATTCGCATCATTATCTCTGTTTAGAATACTTGAGTCGTTCGAGGCGATAGTGGACCTTCTGTTAGGTCGTTAATACCCTAATTTGTAAAATGACCAAAATACCCCTGGTTTGTGAAATTACCGAAATACCCCTGGTTTGCAAAATTACCAAAATACTCCTGGTTTGTGAAATTATCGAAATACCCCTGGTTTGTAAAATTACCGAAATACCCCTGGTTTGTAAAATTATCAAAATATCCCTGGCTTGTAAAATTATCGAATACCCATGGTTTGCAAAATTACTGAAATACTCTTGATTTACGAAATTATTGAAATACCCCTAATTTGTGAAATTACTATTTTACCCCTAAATGACAAAATGACCGTTGTACCCTCGTGGTAGTACTAGCATTTTATGTGTTAATTGTATGATTGATTATGTTTGAGATACACCGCATCTGTGAATTAGTTATGAGTAGAATTATCGAACTACCCTAAAGGGTAGGATTATCAAATACCCTTACGAGGTAAAATGGTGATTGCCTTTGTAGGTAAGTTATTGGCTTGTGCTATGATATGACCGGTTTGGCTATGGTTGTATGGTGATATGCTTTTATTACATGTTTAAATGATTGTTATTGAGCATGGCCATTCTGCATACACGTGTAATGATTGAGCATGACATACACGACATATTGCATGGGGTTGGGATATTGATGATCGGGGAAGTATATATCGGTGGCTCTGCCACATTCTGTATAATGGCTATATGCCAACCTAAATATGGCTCCATGCCATCTTGATTATGGCTTTGTGCCAATCGTATTTACCCAAGGTTGTGTGCCGATTATATTACCGTCGCTGATGGCTATGTGCCAAGCATAATCTGATTATTGATGACTCGTGTCAATCATATTTACCTGTGAACGTGTGCCAATTATATTATTATTTTGGTGGCTCTGCCACATTGTTTTGATGGCTTGGTGCCACACATATCGGTGACTCTGTCACATTATATCGGCTTTGAGCAACGTGGATCGGCATGACTACCAAAGAGGAGTGTAGAGGATGGAGGGTTGATTGTAGAAATCCCCACTGGAGTGCTGAGGTTGGATATATGGAGTGGAGTGTAGAGGATGGAATACTAGGTTGGGCTGGGTTGCATTGCATGCACTATTTATGCCATGTTGTTAGGGCTATGGCCCAGTTCGACTCGTATGGGCTTCGGCCAATTTCATTACTATGAGAGCTAAGGCTCAATGTGCTTCCGTGGGCTTAGGCTTAGTTATCGTTCGTATAGGTGATTACACACTGAGTTCTCGTAACTCACCCCTCTACTTAATTTTACAGGTAATTCCTAGCTTTGCGGATTTGGAGCCGAGGTGAACTCTGTGGTGGCCATACATCATAGATTAATAAATTCTGTTTTACGGTACTATAGATTTTATTTAAAATTGGGTTTTTGTTTTGTAATAAGGCCTTTGGCATTTTGTTTTGGTTTTAGCTTTTAATTCGGTTACTGCTTATTAAATTTGAATGCTCAATTTGGGATTTTCTATAATATTAATACATGGTTTACAAATTATAATGGATAAAACTCTGGATTTTCTTAATGTTGATAACTCTTTTCAAAATATTGCATGTCTACAATAATTTAAATGTCATTTTTTTGAACCTCATTGAGTTGAATTAATTATAAACAAGATCATCGGAAATAGTAACAAAAATGTTTTTGCAAATAGAACTATAAAACAAATTGGATTTTTCACAAGCAACAAAACTTGATATTTTTAACGAACGTGTAGATTCTTTAACAACCTTTCCATGTGACATGCCAGATCTGGTCGTAACGTCTAGACCGGGTTTGGGGTGTTACAGGAATTCTACTCAAGACGGTGGATTTCTCCTTCAATTCCTTGAGGGTTTTAGGGATTTCTTATGTTTTGCTTTATGTTTTCTCTTGAGATGTTATCTTTATTTGTTATGAACTAAACCCTTCAAATACCTGAAGGGGATGAAACCTAGATGAATCTTGTTATTATTTGCTGAATTATATGGTAAATACTTAGTTTGTTCTTAATTATGCATGCTTAATCCAAATCTGATGTGCTTAGGTGGGGGAGGAATAGACCCTGCATAAGAGTAGATCAGCATAATTAAGCAGGGTTGGTCGCACGCCTAGAGATAGGGTGACGAGATTTTGTTGGATTAGGGTGAAACCTAATATGGGAGTCCATAGATCGATTTACTGCTATTCTACGGGGTTATTATTCGAGAAAGAGATTTCCGTTAATTAACCTAGGGTTATACATTATTCGTCTCAAGAGAGGGTTTAATATACGTTAGAGAGTCTTACAGATCAAACTAAGTGAATAAATCATATGGTTTAGTGTTAAATAACAAGTGAAGTCTAGGTGGATTCTTCTTGAGGGTATCATCGTAATCAACTGAGTTTCTCTTCAAGTTATTTTTCAATTCATTCTTTCTATCTTTACGTCTTTAGTTTAGTAGTTGTTAATTTAGATTAAATCAACTTCACTTTTTTAGGCTAAATAATAAAAAGAAAGTTAGTATTAGTACTTTTAGTTCCTTTGGGTTTGACTATCCGGTCTTGCCTAAGCTATACTACTGTTCGATAGGTACACTTGCATTTAATCGTTGTCAGAGTTAGTTTCCAGGTTCGATCATTCTCTTTATAAATTTTAAAACTCGACAAAACAACGATCAAGGGTCAATGGCTAGATCGGGCATTTGAGTTTGTTTTCGTGTTCTAGTGTCAGAATGGGCCCATTGGTTTGGTGGTTGGTTGTGTGCTAGTATTCCTCGGGGTTTTGGATTCAATTCCTTATGTATGCTTTGAGGAATTATTTTTACACTTTCTAATTGTTTTGAGTTAAAATATTTATTAATTTTTAACTTTATTTTTTCTATTTTTATTTTTTGAAAAATTGGCAAGTTCTCTTCCTCTTTTTCTCTAGACGTGTAACACCCCCAACCCAAATCCGTCGCCAGAATAGGGTTACGAGGCATTACCAAGGAGTACAGAACACTTATAGATAATTTGAAATCATTGTCGTTCAATCACCGAGACTAATTATAAACGTTCCTTTAACTCTACCAACATTTTAATACATTCAAGAACCAATTTAAGATATTCAACCAAGCCTTATACTTATTACCATTTGTTAGCCGTACACTTTATATAAATAACAGGAAACGTATATGGGCTCAATTCTTATTAAATTCCTCTTATACATACTTTTTCACATTATGTATTCATATTAAATATAATAATCATACATCGTATTTCATATACATTTTCATAACAATTTGTCTTGGTTTCTAACTACTTCATATTTGAGTTCTACACATCAAATCATTTGAAACATCATCTTTACACAAATAGTACACTTGAGGTGTATAGTTTTATAATTATGAATAAACACATTTATCAAACATATTCCATGTTTTTTTATATCACAGTCTCATATTTTCATGTATCAAGTACTATCATTTCCTCGTATTTCAGACAAATACGTGTAACAATTCATAGACATGCAACTCACTAACTCTTCCTGCCAATCACAATTTAAATTGACAAATCACTTATTGAGTCCAAATTTCAATGTTCACTAAAATCTACCATATAAATTTGGATATACATATCCACCATTAGATTTCATGTACATATATCATCATCTCAAGTTTCCACATACATTTACTTTCCACATTATGAACTCAATAAGATATACAAGATATACCAATGTATTTCAAGTACATTTTCATAATATTTCATTTTGAATTGATTATTTCATATTAGAACTTTTCTCATTAACTCATTTAGAATACCAATTCATAAGGATAATACACTAAAGGTGTACAAATACATAATCACAAATGAACTTATTCATCAACCAAGATTTATGTTCATGTCTCATCAACTTGTATTTCCTTATATCACATAATTCCATGTAACACTTACCAAACTTTGCCAAATTAGTGAACGTCATACAGAATTGGTATACACCGGTATGCACTAAATTTCGTTGATATTCATTGATGTCATAACATAGCTATGGTCTTTTCACTAGAATGCCATAGCTCAAGATTGGGCTTACATCTTCACTATCATTATGCCAAGGTGAAACCATGGATTTATCTGTCAATTCATCACTTTTCACTGATCAGGAAGCCGAAGCTACCACTTTTCACTTGATCAGGTAGTTGAAGCTACCACTTATCACTTATCACATAGGAGCTCACTCTCGAGCTATTCACATTCACGGGTCTGCTCACACAAGTTGTCGGCCTTTACGTAACTACTCAGTGCTGGTCACACAAGCTGTCAGGTATCCGTAACATATGCCGAATTACCCATCCACTGGTAGAACTTATAAGACCAGCACCTGTTTCACATAGTCACAAATCTCGGGCCTGCTCACACAAGCTGTCGGTCATGACGAGCTACACGGTGCTGCTCACACAAGCTGTCGAGTATCCGTAACACATGTCGGATAACTCAAACACCAGTAGAATGTACGGACCAGCACCGGATCACTTATTTCACTTAGTACAATGCCATGGTTTAACCATGGACTTTTACCGTCAATTCATATTTCACTATGCAATGATCATGATCGATCTTGCACTTTTACTCAATTCGAACATTTACTAAAATTTCCACAATTTAATCAAATATATGATAATGGTGCTTAATTAACACACATCAACAACATTTATCAATATACAAACTTACAAATTCAATTTTTTTATATCATAACGATAATCACAATTTCATAGTGAATATTTGAAATAATACATTATATCATTTCTAATTTAAAATTTATCGATTATAATCGGGTATGTGATCAATTTATACACAAGTCATTCATATATTTTTCCTCCCCCTGCTCTCTATTCCACATCCTTAGTATAAATAACACATTTGTAAGTAACATTATCTATAATTTTCCACTATTTATTTATGTGAATATTCAAGCTGTGCATCCGTGCCATAGTCACTAAATTATTTTTATCTTGAGCTACAAAGCTCCAAATTAAGATCCAATAATTTTTTCTGAAACTAGACTCACATTTATTCTTACCATAAAACTTTCATAATTTTTGGTTTAGCCAATAAGTACAGTTAATTCTTTAAAGTCAATCATGTTCTGCTGTCTGACAGTTCTGACTCTTCTTTACTAAAAATTAATTATCTCATCGTACAGAATTTGGATAATGTTACTGTTTGCTTCTTTTGAAAATATACTAATTAAGGATTTTAAAAATATAAATTTAATCCCATAATTATTTTTCTCCAATTTTTTATGGTTTTCCAAAGTCATAACAGGGGTACCCAAAATCATTCTGATCTTGTCTCACAAAACCTATTATATCTCATGATTTAAAATATCCTTTCTTACACCATTTATTCTATAAGAAACTAGACTAAATAATATTTAATTCCATATTTTATTCATTCTCTAATTCGATTTCTACAATTTTTGGTGATTTTTTAAAGTTAGACTATTGCTGCTTTCCAAAATTATTTTAGTGCAAAGTGTTGATTTTCATTTTGCAACAAATTTCACAGTTCATACAATTCAGTCCTTGTCCAATTAACCCCTCAATTGGGCTAATTTTTCAAAATTAATACTTTGATAGAACTTTATTCTATCATTTTAAATCTACTTCATAACCCTTGAAAATCAGAACTTTAGCATTAGACCTTAATTCCAAACTCTTTCACAACTAGGTCCTAAAACAAATTTCCATCAATTTTAATTGATAAAATCATTATATCAAAAATAAAGATTCAATTCTATGTTTATTCATCATATTCATCCAGCACTCATCCATAGCAACTTTAAAAAAATTAGCCATAGGATCAAAAACTAATGACATAGTAAGTTAGACCCAATTATAAAAGTTCAAAAACATAAAATTTCAAGGAGAAAGCAAGAATTAAAATTACATGAAGCTAGAGTATGGAAACCAACTTGAACCCTCTTCCATGGCTATTTTTCAGCTGATGAAAGTGAAGAGAAATGAAGAGAATTCTAGATATTCCAATTTGGTCCCATTTTTATTTAACTAATTTTGGCAATTTTCCAATTTTGCCCTTGTTTCACCCATTTCATGATTTTTCTCAACTATTGCAGCCCAAAATATCTTGTTTGGGCTTATTTTCACTTTAGGTCCTTTCTCATTTGACAATTGAGCTATTTAATCCTTATAACAACTTTTACACCTTTTCAATTTAATCCTTTTTATTTAATTAACCACCTAAACCTCAAAATTTTCTAACGAAATTTTAATACTACCTTATTGACACTCCGTAAATATTCATAAAAATATTTATGGCTCGGTTTATAACACTGAGATCTCGATACCTCTTTTTCTCAATTTATTGACCAAATAAATATTTATAAAACACAATTTATTATTTCAAAAATCTTTAAAAAGCTACATTTGGCTCGTAAATATTAAATAATATAATCTACGAATTTATTTGTCAGATTTGGTGGTCTCGAATCACTATTTCTAACATTACTGAAATTTGGGTTGTTACAAGACGTCCTCTCTCTCTCCCTTGGGTATATTTTTTCAATCAAGTGAATTTTCTTCTTTTTCATCTCCTTTACCGATTCTTAAATTAATTTCGGCCTTATTGTTGTTGACCGGTGGGTCTCTGAATTTGCTTGGGGAGTTAATCGAATTATTTGAGTGCTTATCTCGCAAATCAGGTGTGGGTTTCGAACCTCTTGTCTTCTATTTTTTATTTGTTAATTCAATTCTATAGTATTCGATAATTCCAAGTGTGTACCCAACTGTGTAATTGGTATCGAATGGCTGTGAAATTTGACAACTTGTGTGTGTGTTTCGAACTGCTTATATTCAACATGAAATTGTTGTTGAATCTGGAGGATTTCTGTAAGATTTTTTTTGTTTAAAAAGTAGTTAACGATTGGGGTTCATTCTGATATTGCAAAAATGAGATCCAGTTCCAATGTGGTTTCGTGACCACATGGGTGGCCACACGAGCGTGTGCATCCACACGACCGTGTATAGTTGGGATTTAGGGTTTTCGAGCTAATTTGGGTGCCATACGGTCGTGTGGCCAATTTGGGGAATTTTGTCGACTTCCACATAACTGTGTCTCTTCCTTACACAGGCGTATATGTTTGGGAATTAGGGTTATCTAATTTGATGCCACATGACCGTGTGGTCAATTTGGGGTTTTGGGACCCGACATAGCCGTGTGTTTTGGACACATGGCTTGTAGCACCCAAAAAATATAGGGGCTGTAATTTTGCATGATTTGGCTTAAATTCCATGTTTGCTTCAATGGCTAAGTATTTGAGTGTATTTGGGGGTTTTTAGGAAGCTTGGGTTCAGGTATGGCCTTTGGCAAAATTTTGATATTTGCTATTTTGGGAAACCGGGATGTTAGCTTAAAGGGTATATATATGAAGTTGTGTGGTTTTATGACACAAGAGATCCTGTGTTGAGGTGGCTAGTGGCATGTTAGGCATGCATGGGGGAGGGGGTTCGAATCCCATGGCATGCAAGTTGGAGGTTTTATTTTATGACTCTGTGGCGTGAGAGGTAGAGTCTGATTCAAACTCTGCACAGGTGGTTGGAGACTTGGTCATCAAGTTTGAATGGATTTGAATGGGAGGTTGGAATCAAATCAAGGAGAAATATGTGGAGATTTCTAAGGGATTGGGAGGTGAGGGGAGTCTTGGCAAAATGGAGAGGCTTGAGTAAAGGGAAATTTAGCTATGGGCATTCATTTGGTTTGTTTTTAGCAATTGGGGAGAGTGTAGAAGCTGAATTCTTTCTCTGTTGTTTTAGGAGTTTCTCTTTTTCATTTGGTTTTCTCTTGTGACATCTCGTACAGCACTTTTAACCATTCGGGTCTTTTTCCTTTTTAGCTCACTTCTTCCAAAACACATAAGCTAAGTTACGAATTCTCTCTAGAAACCCTTCTTTTCTTTTGCACATTATTTTCTGCCGATTTGGCATACTTCCTCTTATTTTTGGGGCCAAACCAAGTTAAGCTCTTCTGTTTCCTCTTCTCCCTTTATTCTCCTAGGTTGAATACCAGTCATCTTCTTCTGGTTTTGGTTTCCTATCAGGGTGAACCGAATCTTTTTCTTGATAGTTCTATGGTGACCAATTCCCCGTTTTCTTTCCCTCTCTATTTCAGTTCTACAAGCGTTTTGAAATCGATAAGTGTTCATATTTTTCATTTCATGTTTAAAACTGTTCTCTCCTATTCCCTTTTCTCTAAAAGCCCAATATTCCTTTCATTCATGTTCTTTGATGGCTGAATAGTGATCCCTTCCTCTTGGTGTGGTGATCGTTGGGTTTAGGTTTTCCCGAGGAGTGGAAAAGTGCAGAAGTCTTTCAATCATCAAACTCGACTCTCGTTAAGTGTAAAATGAATACCCTACTCTTAGATTAGGCTGAATATTCCTGTAGTTGGTAAGTAGCAATTGTGGATTAAGGCCACATATTGGATCACTATTTTGGTTAATAAGAACTGTTTTGATACAGATATTCAGCATAGGCGTGTGATCAATCCTGAGCGGTAGCCTTAAGAGTTTAAATCTGTCGTCAAGCAAGGTAAGGGAAATATTTTGGATTTAGTGCTATGCAAAGGGAGTTACTCTAACAATTAAGGAGTAACATCGATTTTTGATAAATCTAGGTTGGGGGCTCGTAGATCTGGGAACGACTCCATAAAAAGGTGTGTAATCACACCCTACTTTATTGTAAATCGACAAAAAGCCGTAAAGCGAAAACTTCGGCATTAATGGCCCTACAAGCATGCGATCGCTTATATGACAAACCGAGCCATGGATCGGGGGCGATAGACTATCAGGGACACTACGAGTGTCCTCGTGCTCTTGGGCCATTATGGGCCTCGTTAGGCCAAATGGGCCGTGTAGGCCCAATGGGCTAATGGGCCCCACATGAAAAGAATTTACAAAAATTAGTAGGAACTATTTTCGGCTACGTAGAGCACAAAACTGTGATGGGATTAGGGCCAAACGGGCCACACGAGCGTGTGGGCCCATTTGGGCTGAATATTGGGCTTTGAGCCCATTTACACTATTTCAATCAAATGGATTATCTGTGTCGCTTGAGGCGACTATAAACCTTAGGAAAGGTAGTAAAATGACTAAAATATCCCCTAATGAGTAAAATGACTGAAATACCTCTAATGAGTAAAATGACTAAAATACCCCTAATGAGTAAGATGACTGAAATACCCCTAATGAGTAAAATGATAGAAATACCTCGAGGGATTGAAATTACCGAAATACTCTTGAGGGTTAAAATTACTGTTTTACCCCTAACTGACAAAATGACCATTATACCCCTAGTGGTTGTTTAGTTGATAAGTGTATGATATCTATATGAGTGGTTGTGAATATGAAATACTGGATACACGTATTATTTATGACACGACATTTTGTATTGGGGTTGGGATTCTGATTTGGAGGAAGTACTGTACAAGTGGCTCTGCCACGTTTTTACTATTCTAGTGGCTTTGCCACGTATTCTGAACTTAGTGGTTGGGCCACATTTACTATTATTAGCAGCTTTGCTACGTTACTACTAGCAGCTCTACTGCGATATTGGTGTGTTGGCTGGGTGGGTCGACTTAGTCCCCATATGGTGTGTTGGTTGGTACGGGTAGTGTGTTGGCTACATTGGGTTGGGTTGCATTACTGTTCTGCTATATTATTATTTGGGCTTATACCCACACTGATACTGTATTCGGGTACGACCCACATTGTTCTATTATTGGATAGGGCTCTAGCCTAGACTATTACTGCATGATATGGGATTACACACTGAGTTCTCGTAACTCACCCTTTTCTTTTAACTGTACAGGTAACCCCAGCCTTATACGATGGACTCGGAGGTGGCCACATGTGCGTGAGTATTTGTAACAGCCCAAACCCGGCCCAAACGTTAGGACCGAATATGGCCGTTCTGAGAAAACTTTTGAAAACCCATTTTAAAACCAATTTAATATTTGTTGAAAACTTCTCATTTTAGCTATCTCGTTGAAATCATACTTAGTCCAAATTTGAAAATTTAATTAAGTTAAGTTATTATACAAACTTGGATGTGTTCGATGGCACGATAAAACATTTTTCGTGTTAATTTAGAAAACGTGTGATTCAAATTTATAATTAAAACAAAATATCCAACATATAAGAAAGTAACTAAGTAAAGTATGATGAGGCCTTATTACATCCAAAATAAAACAACCCAATAACCAAATTTAAAATAACTAAAATTAAAGTCCATTAAATTTTAAATCCACCGCATGGCCTCCTCAAGTCCCTCCGGCTCCATGTCCGCGATCTAAGCATCACCGAAAAAATAATGGAGAAGGTGAGTCACCAAGACTCAGATGTAACCCTTCCCCGTTTTAAAATATTTTCATACACAACATATAACAATTAATATGCGTAATATTTAATCCCGACCTAGCCATCCAAACGCCATCGCTCACCCCGTTGTGGTACCAAACCACCGGTGGTGCCAAACCACCGGTGACATATAGTCACAATGTGTTACCAAAACACCGGTGTCCGAGACAGATCATTTGATGGGGCCAACCTATCGTGTGATACCAAATCACCGCGACGATCCCATATCTCAAGTGGGGCCAACCCACGGTGGTGCTAAGCCACAGGACAAGTCGCTATTGAGGTACTAAACCTCCGAGGTACCAAACCTCTGGTGACATATAGTCACGGTGTGTTACCAAAACACTTGGTGCCCGTCGCACGATTAATACCGCCTCCACTCATCAACCCATATCACAATCATAATGTAGATCATACATTTATCACATGTATTAAATAAATCATGCTTCCCAAAAGCATCATAATAATCTCATATAAATAGAGACTTACCGAGGTCCTTGCTTGTACCTTTTAAGGTACTAAATCCATATCTACATCAAGCGATTTACAAGCAATATAATTTATCACACATATTAATCGCTATAAGTGTGTATGTACACACCGTCACCACCGAGTGATCCAAATCCCGAATGAAGGAGTCGACCACCTTAGATCTCTTGGTGCCTACATTCTACCAACCATGGATTAGCCCTATGGCCTATTCGCCAAATTAAATAATTTAAAGGGTTCTCCTTTGAACCCGAATCCTTACCCGAAAGTCTTGAGTATCAACCTTTGCTTCACCACCTAAAATCGGCACTTAACTAAATTAGTAGCCTTCGCTTAAATGAATATCAAGAATAAAGAAAGTTGATCTTACCACCTTACCCCAAAACCGATTGCTATAGATTTGGAGGATTCAACCATCGCTTGGAGATCCCAAGTCCTAGGTGAAATCGGCTTCAACCAACAAGATTAGCCCATCATTAGTTTATGCCAAATTTTCGCTTTTCCTTAAGCCCAAATCGAAAGTCATAAGAGTGAATACTAAAACATTCGGTTAGTACCCTTACCTTCTCAACCGATTGGAAAGATAGTCCCAAAACGCCTTGTATCACCTTTGATATTCGCCAAAGTGCCTTCAAGTAAGAGAAAAGCTTTTCGCACTTTGATAGGTACTAGATTCGCTATGATTGGCTTTAAACAAGGCTGACTTTTAGTGAGAAAAGAAAGAAGAAAGGTAAATAGGAATTGGTGATTCGCTAGTAGGAAATAAAAGAAGAAGGATTTAAAGAATGAGGTTTGCAAGGAGAAGTAGTGAGGGTTTCGGCTATGGTTTTGAGAGAATGGAATGATAAAAGAAAATGAGGAGAAAGTGCTTTGAATTTTCGGCTAAGCAAATTGAAAAAAGAAAATCAAGGTGATCACTTAGGTGCTTTTATAAGCATTCGGCAACTCCCCCCCTCTTCCACAAGTCCTTGCCGTCCACTCCTCCTCAACAAGGAGTCCAAGATTCATCTTACTTCCTTAATTCACTCTAGACCACCCATTTAGTTTAATTCAAACTAATATGATTTAATTTCTAATAATAAGTAATAATCTCTTAATAATCCATGTGATATCCCCTATTATCCTTAAAATAAAATGCTCATATTATCTATTAATAATAATAATAATTGAAGAGTTTAAAGGGAGAGAGGACTCTCCCTCAAGTGCCGTCCAACATAATGCCAAAAAGGGGAAAATTGTGACTCGAACCAAGGTTCTCCTTGTTCCTTGATGGCGTCAAGTGTAGCTCCCAAGTGGCCCTCCCTTTGCCACTTATTCTAGGCTCTTTTTATGACAAAAGCTCCCTTATTTATTCTTATAACCCCTACTCACTAAGGCTATCCACCTTTTACGCAAATAATATATTTATTTCTACCATTCCGAGCCAACTCAAGGCCTTTAATTAAACTCTATTATTCCATAAATAATGTCTCAACAATTCATACATAAGAAAAATGATTAAATTCCAAATAACCCCATTTTGGGATGTTACGATTCTACCCCTTAAAATAAATTTCGTCCAAATTACATAACTAAAACAGATGAGGTATTGCCGCCAGATCACATCCTCGTGTTCCCACGTAGCTTCCTCAAAGACCATGGTTCCGCCATAGCACTTTCACTAAGGGCACCGACTTCCTACGTAGAACCTTTATATCTCTATCCAAGATCCGAATCGTTCCTCCTCAAAAGATAAGTCTGCGTTAACCTCGATTTCATCACAGCACCACATGTGATGGATCCGACCGATACTGCCTCAAAGATTGATACGTGAAAGACATCATGTATCCGACTTAATTCTACCGCAACTCTAGTGATAAGCTCTGGGACCCACTCGCTTTACAATCAGATATGGTCTGGATGAACCTTGGGCTTAGCTTCCTTTTCGCCAAACCTTAGTACCTTCTTCCAAGGCGACACCTTCAGAAGACCTTATCTCCACAAGATACTCCATTTCCTTGCGTTTGAGATCGGATAAGACTTCGCTTATCTCGATGCTTCCTTGAGACGAGACCGAATCACTTTGACTTTGTCTTCGCCTCGCTACCATTTCTGGGCCCAACACTTGTTGTTCACCCAACTCCGCCCAACACGCCGGAGTTCGACATTTTCATCCATACAAGGCTTCAGTATGGTGCCATCTCAATACTCGCTGGTAGCTATTATTGTAGGCGAACTTCGGCTAGGGTAAGAATTCCTCCCAACTACCTCGAAATTCCAAGACACAACCCTCAAAGATATCTTCTAAGATCTATATGACCTTTCGGATTGCCCGTCGACCGAGGATGGAAAGTCAGGTTGAAATCCAACCGCACTAACGCTTGATGTAACGCTTCCAAAACCTCAAGTGAACCTTAGGTCCCTATCTCGAGATAACCGACACGGTACACCATGCAATCGACTATCTCGCCACAAACAACTTTGCTAGCTTCGGAGTGAGTAATCCATTCTACCAGATGAAATGAGTGATTTAGTCGACGGCCTACAATTACCCAAATCGCATCTTTCTTGTCGGGCGAAGGGTAGACCATCGACGAAATCCATAGTGATCCTCTCCCATTTCCATTGAGGAATCTTTACCGGTTGAAGTAGCCTTGATGGCAATCGTGTTCAAATTTAACTCGCCGACACGCCAAACACTTCCCACAATTCCGTTATCTCACGCTTCAACCCGCCACCGTAACTATTTCCGTAGATCTCTATACATCTTGCTACCTCCCGGATGCATAGCGTATGGGCTACTATGAGCATCCCGGAGAATTTTCGCCTCAACTCCATATCTTTTGGCATACAAGGCCGTCCTTGAAAACATAGCACACCATAACCGGTCACACTATACCCTCTAAACCACCATCCCGAACTTGTATTCTCTTCAGCATTTAAGCCTTCATCCACTAACTGCTTGTTCTTAATCTCCTCGATCCACGTTGGCTTAACTTGAAGTTTCGCCAAAAGGCTTCCATCGTCATATAGGCTCAACTGAGCAAACATTGCTCTTAACCGCCACAACCTTCCGGCCAACGCTACACCACCACGTTAGCCTTACCCGGATGATATTCGATGGAGCATCAGTAGTCCTTAACAGCTCAATCCATCGACGCCGTCTCGATTCAGATCCTTCGTCGAAGATACCTCAAACTTTTGTGGTCCGTAAATTACCGACTTCTCCCCATAAAGATAATGTCTCCATATTTTCAAGGCGAAGACGATCGCCGCTAACTCCAAGTCGTGAGTTGGGTAGTTAACCTCATGCGGTCTCACCGACGGACGCATAGGCTACCACCTTCCCATCTGCATCAACACACACCCCAAACCGGTGTGAGATGCATCACAATAGATCGTGAATAATTTCCCCTCGGGTTGTACTAAAACCGAGCTTGCCGTAATTTTCCTCAACTTATCAAAGCTTTCTTCGCTGCTTCTAGCCATACAAATGGAACACCTTTCCTTAGCAACTTAGTCAATGGCGCTGCGATCGAGAGAACCTTCCACAAACCTTCGATAATACCCGCTAAACCCGTAAAACTTCAGATTTCGCCACCGACTTAGGCGCTTCCACTCCAACACCGCTTCAATCTATGGGATCCACTCTAATCCCTTCACGACACCACGTGACCTAAGAAAGCCACCTCCCTTAGCCAAAATTTGCACTTCATCAATTTGGCATACAATTGTTTTTCCTCAACACTTGCGTAACTATCCGTAAATGCTTGTCATGCTCTTCCTCCGTCCTTGAGTAAACCAATATGTCGCCGATGAACACCACGACGAATTGGTCTAGGTAATCGTTGAAATACTCATTCATTAAATCCATAAACGCCGCGGTGCATTGGTCAACCCGAATGGCATCACTAGGAACTCGTAATGCCCATACCGAGTTCAAAAAGCCGCTTGTGAACATCGCCCCTTCACCTTAAGTCGATGGTAACCCGACCTAAGGTCTATCTTCGAAAACACTAACGCTCCTTCAATTGGTCAAACAAGTCATCGATCCGAGGCAATGGGTACTTGTTTTGATCGTTAACTTGTTTAAGCGACGGTAGTCGATGCACATCCGCATAGAACCGCCCTTCTTCTTGACAAACAATACAGCGCCTCCACGGAGATATACTAGGTCGAATAAATCCCTTATCCAAGAGCTCCCGAATTTGAGCCTTCACTCCACCAACTCCTTTGGTGCCATTCTTTAAGGTGCTATAGACACAAAGCTGTTCCGTAGCAAGCCTATACCGAATTCGACTTCCGATCCGGAGGTAGACCAAAGTTCTTCCGGGAACACATCAAGAAATTCCCAACCGCTCAGACCTTTCCAACCATCGACTCCTTAACTTCCAAAGCATAAATTTGAACCAAGAACGCCTTACAACCCTTCTTGACCATCTTCTCAACCTTCAAAGCAGACACCACATTGGATGTAATTCCTTCGATTACCAATCATAACCACCTCATTCCCTTCTTGGCCGTTTGAGAACCATGCGCTTAGTGGCGCAATCCAACTTCGCCGGTACCTAACCAGCCAATCCATTCCAAGGATCAAATCAAACTCCCGAATGGTAGTTCCATCGATCGCCTTTAAATCGACCCCTTGGAGTTCTAGGGTACATCCCTAAAAGTTTGTCTACCACTACTGAGTGACCTAACGGACTAACTTCATACCATCTCTAGAAGCAGCTTTGAGTTTAGGTCCAAAGTCTCTACCACACCATCGCTACGCACGAACGCGTAGAACCCACATCGATTAATGCATAATAAGGAAGACCAAAAATCGAAACGTCTGGGTTATGACATCCGGCAGGCCACCTCTCTCGACGACGCCTTTGCAGATAGACTAAGCCAGCCGCCTAGCCTCTGTGTTGCTGAACCTCGCCTCGAGTTCCACGACCTCGGTTAGGACCATTGCTTCCTCGGCCATTATCACGACCCTCCGCGATCCCACATTTCGGTCCCGAGTAACGATTACGCCTCTAGCGATTCCGAGCTCGCTCGGGGACAATCTCGACCCGATGCTCTAAAGACCCACACTCAAAACATCCTCTATCGCGGTTGAACAATTTCCCCAATTGGACTTCCCATATGGTTGCACCGAGTCGGCCCTCGATTAGTAGCTACGGCCTTGCCGCTTGATTTGGCCCACTGCCTAGCCTTCTTTCGATCATTACCATCGGATCCAAATTGACCCAAATCTCTCTTTTGATTATTCCTACTATAATTTTGTCTCACGACCTCCTTGATCCCCTCGGTTACCTAAGCCTTTTCCACAAGAGATGAAAACTCACGGACTTCATCATGGGCAATCAAGAACCTCAAATCATCTCTGAGTCCATCCTCAAAGCGGACCACAGCGCTGTTCAAGAGCCACGATGCCTCTTGCATACCTACTCGGTCTTAAAACTCGCCTCATACTCGGCCACGGACTTAGTTCCTTGTACTAGACCTTAAAAGCCTTCCTCTCACAAGGCGTCGGTGTAGTTGGTGCCCACATACTTCTTCCGATAGGCGGTTTTGAAATATTCCCAAGTCAAATCATCTACCGAAGCGCCATCACGAATCGTCACCACCACCGGCACGCTTCATCTTTTAGAAGCGACACCCCTTTCAAATTTTTCCTCCTCGGTCGGTCAAGATCATCCATTATCCTTTTCAGAGATTCCACCAATACTGCTACACTGGTGCCACTCGACACACCGGAACACCTCAACTCGTTGGACCAATCAATTCGGAACAGATTTCGAGCTCCTAAATTTCCACCACCTCACCACCAATTCAAGGACTCGCAACACGCCTTGAGCGTCGCCTCCTCCCTGTCGATCTCGCCTCCGCTCCAAAAGTGGAGGAGGTGGTGGCGGTGGTACATCATTTTCGTAACCTTGCCCGATCTCGACGGGTTCGGACATCATCATCCTACCCCTCAAGGTCCACTGCGCCCACGTCCTCTAGAACTCATTCTATCTACTTGCGCTTTTAATCCGATTAAGAAAATTTTTTATGCGTTAGCATTTGTTCCACTTTATTACTCGCGAAGAAATTTTATGAAAAAATTTTAATTAGAGATTCTTTCGTGCAAACAAGGTTTCAGTTCTCTATCCTAGTTCACACAAAGAAGTTCTTGCATCCATTCCTTAATACTTTCCATACCTATTCGCTCTTGGACATTTACGCCCATTTCTAACCCTGGTATTTTCGCCATTTTCCTCTTTGGGGTATTTTTGTAATAAAGGAGATTTTAAAACTTTAGTAAAGTAGGTTGTTTTGCAATTCCCAACACTAGAGGGTATCATTAGAAAATGGCATTATTTCAAAAACCAGGGGTATTTTGGTAATTTTGTCCACCAGGGGTAATTTTGTAATTTTTTTGTAAATCAAGGGTGTTTTAGTAATTGTAAAACTCTGAGGGTCCCTTTTGAGAATTTTTCGTTCTTAAAACGGTGATGTTGCAAAAATTTTGCACTCAGGGGCGTTTTGGTAATTTTATGAGTTGAGGGCATTTTCGTAATTTTTCCAAAACCCACGTGTTTCATTGAGGATTTCCAAAGCTGAGTTGAATATTTGAGAAATAGTTGGAATTTTGGACAAAATCATTGAGTTGATGTTTTATGAACCAAGGGCATTTTAGTAATTTTACCCCTAAGGGCATTTTCGTAATTTTCCACAAATTGAACTTTTCGGGGAAAACATTGCAAAAAGAGTTGTTCTTACGTTTGAAGGAGTGATTTGAAAAGTTTTAAAACCAAGTTTTGTTGTTTCCTTCCTTTTTCAAAAATCAAGGCTAATTCCCTTTCGGGTTTTAGTCATTATGTTTAGCCTATGACCGAACCCTCTTGGTCGTAGTGAACCCAAGCCACGCACAGGCGGTGTTTAGTGTGGAGAGGAGGTGAGTGACACGGATCGCTTAAATACCAAGCTCCCATCGAACCTTTCTAGACATGCACAGAGGTTACCACACCATCGAGCCCTCCGAGTTAGGGTGAACCCAAGCTACGCACTGCAGGATACCCACGAAGAGGTGGTGAGTCACCTTGACCGCTTAAATACCGTGCTCTTCCTGGCCCAATCCTAGACATGCGCATGGGGTTACCACACCCTAGCTCAAATGACTAAGTCATAGGTTGGTTTCTGTTCTTTAAATCTTATGTTCTGTTTGTGTGTTCGAGTAATCTAATCCTAGGGTTCAAGTTCCTATAAGTCTATCTACGCCCATGCTTCCTACCCTTCTACGTAATATAATTCACACAGAGGTTGAGATGTACTTACAGGCGGATCGGTCTGGGAGACTCGGCCATGCCGCTTTAAAACCCAAAATCAATTAATAAGGCCTACTAAAACATTTTTGGGCCTTGGGCCCCACAAATGAAGTTTTGAACCCGGCTCGATACCAATTTGTAATAACTCAAACCCGACCCAAACGTTAGGACCAATATGGGTCGATTACTGAGAAAACTTTTGAAAACCCATTTTAAAACCAATTTAATATTTGTTGAAAACTTCTCATTTTAGCTATCTCGTTGAAATCATACTTAGTCCAAATTTGAAAATTTAATTAAGTCAAGTTATTATACAAACTTCAGACAGTTCGATGGCACGATAAAATATTTTCGTGTTAATTTAGAAAACGTGTGATTCAAATTTATAATTAAAACAAAATATCCAACATATAAGAAAGTAACTAAGTAAAGTATGATGAGGCCTTATTACATCCAAAATAAAACAACCCAATAACCAAATTTAAAATAACTAAAATTAAAGTCCATTAAATTTTAAATCCACCGCATGGCCTCCTCAAGTCCCTCCGGCCCATGTCCGCGATCTAAGCATCACCGAAAAAATAATGGAGAAGGTGAGTCACCAAGACTCAAGATGTAACCCTTCCCCGTTTTAAAATATTTTTCATACACAACATATAACAATTAATATGCGTAATATTTAATCCTCGACCTAGCCATCCAAATGCCCTTTGTCTACCCCTGTTGTGGTACCAAACCACCGGTGGTGCCAAACCACCGGTGACATATAGTCACAATGTGTTACTAAAACACGGTGTCCGTGAGACACGATCATTTGATGGGGCCAACCCATCGTGTGATACCAAATCACCGCGCAGGCGATCCCATATCTCAAGTGGGGCCAACCCACGGTGGTGCTAAGCCACGTGGACAAGTCGCTATTGAGGTACTAAACCTCCTGGAGGTACCAAACCTCTGGTGACATATAGTCACGGTGTGTTACCAAAACATCGGTGCCCGCCGGCACGATTAATACCGCCTCCACTCATTAACCCATATCACAATCATAACAGAGATCATACATTTATCACATGTATTAAATAAATCATGCTTCCCAAAAGCATCATAATAATCTCATATAAATAGAGACTTACCGAGGTCCTTGCTTGTACATTTTAAGGTACTAAATCCATATCTACATCAAGCGATTTACAAGCAATATAATTTATCACACATATTAATCGCTATAAGTGTGTATGTACACACCGTCACCACCGAGTGATCCAAATCCCGAATGAAGGAGTCGACCACCTTAGATCTCTTGGTGCCTACATTCGCCAACCATGGATTAGCCCTATGGCCTATTCGCCAAATTAAATAATTTAAAGGGTTCTCCTTTGAACCGAATCCTCACCCGAAAGTCTTGAGTATCAACCTTTGCTTCACCACCCTAAAATCCAAGACTTAACTAAATTAGTAGCCTTCGCTTAAATGAATATCAAGAATAAAGAAAGTTGATCTTACCACCTTACCCCAAAACCGATTGCTATAGATTTGGAGGATTCAACCCATCGCTTGGAGATCCCAAGTCCTAGGTGAAATCGGCTTCAACCAACAAGATTAGCCCATCATTAGTTTATGCCAAATTTTCGCTTTTCCTTAAGCCCAAATCGACAGGTCATAAGAGTGAATACTAAAACATTCGGTTAGTACCCCTTACCTTCTCAACCGATTGGAAAGATAGTCCCAAAACGTCTTGTATCACCTTTGATATTCGGCCAAAGTGCCTTCAAGTAAGAGAAAAGCTTTTCAAGACTTTGATAGGTACTAGATTCGGCTATGATTGGCTTTAAACAAGGCTGACTTTTAGTGAGAAAAAGAAAGAAGAAAGGTAAATAGGGAATTGGTGATTCGGCTAGTAGGAAATAAAAGAAGAAGGGATTTAAAGAATGAGGTTTCGGCAAGGAGAAGTAGTGAGGGTTTCGGCTATGGTTTTGAGAGAATGGAATGATAAAAGAAAATGAGGAGAAAGTGCTTTGAATTTTCATGCTAAGCAAATTGAAAAAAAGAAAATCAAGGTGATCACTTAGGTGCTTTTATAAGCATTCGGCAACTCCCCCCCTCTTCCACAAGTCCTTGCCGTCCACTCCTCCTCAACAAGGAGTCCAAGATTCATCTTACTTCCTTAATTCACTCTAGACCACCCATTTAGTTTAATTCAAACTAATATGATTTAATTTCTAATAATAAGTAATAATCTCTTAATAATCCATGTGATATCCCCTATTATCCTTAAAATAAAATGCTCATATTATCTATTAATAATAATAATAATTGAAGAGTTTAAAGGGAGAGAGGACTCTCCCTCAAGTGCCGTCCAACATAATGCCAAAAAGGGGAAAATTGTGACTCGAACCAAGGTTCTCCTTGTTCCTTGATGGCGTCAAGTGTAGCTCCCAAGTGGCCCTCCTTTGCCACTTATTCTAGGCTCTTTTATGACAAAAGCTCCCTTATTTATTCTTATAACCCCTACTCACTAAGGCTATCCACCTTTTACATAAATAATATATTTATTTCTACCATTCCGAGCCAACTCAAGGCCTTTAATTAAACTCTATTATTCCATAAATAATGTCTCAACAATTCATACATAAGAAAAATGATTAAATTCCAAATAACCCCATTTTTGGGATGTTACGATTTTTTTATACTTAGTTTTTAAACATTTTATTTTGGGGTTAATATTTATACAATAAGGCCATTGTGGTTTAACTTTTATTTGGTTTTAACTTCTTACTTCTACCTGGTAGATTAGGAAGGAAAAAAATGGGTTTTTCAAAACAATAACTGTCTTCAAAGGAAACCACGCATTTCAAATTTAAACGATTTTAATTCAGATTAACAAACTTGTAATAAATGATATGATCAACAATTGGCCAACATGTTTTGTTTTTACAACACCAACATTTTCAACAACATTTTCTAAAAAGGGATTTAAAATGTTGTCACGGGCTTTCATCGTTAAAACTAGTTTTCAAATCAACGCTTTGATATGACACGTCAGATTCAGTCGTAACGTCTAGGCCGGGTTTGGGGTGTTGCACGGTCATTTCTGGTGGGCACATAGGCGTGTGAGACCTCACATGGTCATGTCTGCCCTGTACCCTATTTTAGGACAAACGGACAGAGAGGTACATGGCCAGATCACATAGGCATGTCTCTAGGTCACATGGGCGTGTGCCTTAGCCATACGGCAGTGTGCCTCCTTTCACACGGGCGTGTGCCTCACCACATGGGTATTTTGACCCCCCACACGGCCTAGGCACTTCCACACGGCTAGAGCACATGGCCATGTGGCCCTGTTTCACAAATTTTTGTTCTGTAGCATAACTTATCCGTTGTGTTTCTTGTGCCATCCAACTATTGTTGGGGCCTCTGTATAAGTATTAAGGACTCTGATATGACTTAAGGTCGTGTGATTAACTGTAAGCGTGGTGCTAAACATTCGATTTGATAGTTCGTGTTTGTAATGTGCTCTACAAAATGAAATCGTGTCCAATAACTGTGAAGAAATTTGACATTAAGTTTGTATGTGTAAGAGCATTTTGATTCTATACTCAGAGTCTGTGTGTCTGATTCCAAAGAGTGTATTTTTGTAATCGCATAGAATTCTATATTTGACTGACTATTTATGACCTTCTGTGTCTGTGTGACTGTTCGTATTTGGTCTGCATTGTTGCATTTGCATCATGATTTGGGGTTTGGTTGTGAAGAGAAGGAAGACTGATTCTGATATGATCTGGCAGTTTAACTGCAACATATTTGTACAACAGTTTACCGTAACACACTATACTAAATATACGTCAACTTTACTGCGTACTATTATCTGAGTGGAGTAGTCCACATACATAGTGTGTAGGGTTGCATGGGCCTATCGAGGTCCTATGTGGTGTGTTTGGTTGGATGAGCTTAAATAGATCTATTAGGGTGTGATTGGGGTACGAAAAGGTGTTTTGGCTGGATGGATGGGTTTTCACTAGTTGAATGCATTAATAATCATCTGATTAAGTGATTGGGTGTAAGTTTTTCTGTCTACATTCTGTCTGTTTGACTTATCATTTGGATTATTCTTGCGTGTAATGACATTTTGTAACACTCTGTGTGATGAGAAGTGTTTTGCTTGAGTACGTTTGTTGGGGACGTTGAATTCATGTATACTATCGGTTCTGTATATCTCTGTAAGTATGTTTCACTGTTGTACTGCTATCTGGAATTTCGGTATGTAATTCTGTTGTTAGTTATGTCTCGAACTCACACTGAGCTCGTGTAGCTCACCCTCTTAGTGTTTCCCATTTCGAGTACATTTCCAAATTTTGATGCTAGACTCGAAACACTGGAGGTCTCGGAGTTACGTGTTTTAAATAATTAGTTTAAGTACTGTTTTGAACATTGTGGTATGAACTTTTGTATTAAACACATGTAAGTGTTATTTGGACTAAGGCTTTTGTAATATCGAGATTTTATATCTGAGAGTTTTTGCGGAACTTAAATACTGTAATGTTTTTCGGTTTGTTAAACTAAAATTTCCCATGATCACTTTGGTGATCAATGTGACCTCCGAAATTTGGTCTAAGCTCCTAGGTCGGGTATTAGGGTGTTACAATCATCAACACACAATATCTCATTATAAATGTTCCTAATGAGTCATCTTAAATATGAACAAATAACTAGTTAGAAATATATCATATTAACATGTCATTTCCCAAATTGAATAGTTCAATTCGTCACAATTTCATACCAATTTTTCAGGCTTATTAATCCAGTTTACAAATTTCTTTCACATTAACAATTCTTTTCGTTATAATTATAAATTTTTACATATTAAATACTTATTAACTTGACTTGGACACGAACGGATACACAAATCCAACCAACGCCCAAATTGGCATTTAGTGCCTTATTGGATAATTTCTGAAGAAAATAGATTATGCCCAGTGCTCATTGGTATGACCGAAGTAAATATTATGCCCAACACTCATCACCACGTAGGCGAAGTAACCATTTGGCACCCAGTGCCTTATCGAAACATCCGAAGTAATTAGTTTGCACACAACGCTAATCGACATATAGTCGAAAAAACACCACCCGAACAATTAATAGGGTAATCATTTATCCAATTCCCTTATAAGTTCAATTCCCATTCTATCGATCTCAATATCATCAATTTATCAATCATTATATCATTTCATACATAACATAGCATACCATTTCAATTCCAAACCAATTTCACCATTTCATTTAGTTTTAAGATTTTCACTTTTATCAATTTACACCAATATGATTTGATCAGTCATAATCAACTATTAAACCATTTTATAACTCTTCTATTATTTTTCCTCCTCCTCCTCTCCATTTCACTTCCTTTATTTACAAGTATTTATATAAGAATCTGTAGTCTTAGTATGACACGTTTTTACGTAATATGAATTATTATTTCACTATTTATATATATACTTTTAACAAAACTTCCTTCTTGAGTAGTAATCACTAAATTATTTATATCCAGACCTATAGAATTTGAAATTAAGATCTGCTTTTTATTTTTGAAACTAGGTTCAATGAAATTTTTACCATAAAAATTTCAGAATTCATTTCCCGGTAGATTAATACCCTTTTTTTTAAAACCTCCCCTATTCTACTTCTAGGTAGCTTCGATTCTTCTTCACTAAAAAAATAAATATCTTTCAGTACAAGTCTCAGATTATGTTTTCGTTTGTTTCCTTTGGAAATAGACTCATTAATGTTTTAGGCATATAAATTTCATCATCTAAATTTTTTTGTACAATTTATAATTGTAACAGCCCGATTTGGGGCTAGTCAAAATAGTGTTTTGAGACCACTAATTCGAGGTTGAAGAAAGTTATTTTCATAATATTTTATGAATTAAAGCATGTTTATAAGGATGCATGAAAATTTTGGTGCTTTAATTTTAGCAATTGTATGTGAAATTGTGAAAAAGGACTAAATTGCATAAAGTGTGAAAGTTCCAATATAAGTGGGAGGGGTGTTTGATAGCCAGAGAATATCAATTTGGATGTCTTTAAAGTGAAATTATGACATTGGATGAGTGATGGCCGCCATATAGAGACTAGGGAGACAAGATATTAAATGTTGGTCAAATTTAGTGGAAATTAGGTGATAAAATGAATAAAATAAGATGAACAAAAGATGTTATCATCTTTCACTATTCACCCTCCTTATTCCACCAAAAATTGTAGAGAAAAATAGAGTTTTTGGGGTTCAAATTTTTAGCTAAGCTATCTCCTTGCAAGTAAGTGATTTTGGTGGTTTTATTTGATAATTTTTATACTTTTGGAGTCCCCAAAGCTTAAGGTAGCTAACGAGGGGACTAATTTGTGAAATGGTTAAAAGTTTAGGGACTTTCCATGAGAGGGTTTATGTTGTTAGCTGAATTTTTATGGAAGAAAATGAATGTTAGGGAGATGAGAAATAACTTTTGTGAAAGGTGTTGTCATGGAAACACCTAAATGGGACTAAGTTGTAAATGTTGTAAATTGGTAATAAATGCATGAAATAGTTAGATTGGTGGGTTGTTGTAAGAGGAATAAATGTTCAGCTAGGCTTGTTTAATGAGGAAATGTGTTGAAAAATGACTTAAGAGCCTATGGGCAAAATCGTAATTTTGCCATAGTACAAGGGCAAAATGGTTATTTTTGTATAATTAGAGATTATGATGCATTATGAGCATAAAATGTATTAAATGAGTGAATTTTGTTGTTATAGATCAAGAAGAGCGTGGAATTAACCTTGACCGGGGAAAAGGAAAGGTTTTGGATTAAAATGCACATTAATACATTTTACACCGAGGTAAGTTTATGTGTAAATGATGCATCTTAAATTCATATGATGTTGGTTATTGGTGCATTGTATGCTTGAGAGAACTTATGATTTAAATGGATTGGATTGGGTAGACAATGAATAAATTCTGTATGAATGTTGAGATAGATATGTAGATGCGGAATATTATCCGTAGTAAACAATGGTGGGCTATGTGCGATACCATCTTAATTATTTTTGTTAGTGGGCTAAGTGCGATACCACCTTATCACTTATTCACGATGGGTTGTGTGCGATACCATAATAAGTGTTATTTGGTGGGCTTAGTGCGATACCACCGTAAATATTCTTGTGGGTGAGCTATGTGCGATATCACCCTGTTAACAATAAATGGTGGGCTAAGTGTGATACCACCGAGTGTTTCATATTACTAAGAATGATTTATTGTGTAATTGTGATGTGTTGTATCATGTGATCATGTGGTGATCAAGTGCAGGGATGTATGTTAAATAATAAGAGTATTTGGTTGTGATATGGTTGAATTGTGGTAAGAGATGAATGAATAAGCATGATCTTGGATTGTGAAATACTATTAATTGTTTAGCACATGTTTTGATGTTTACTATTTACATGTAAACTTACTAAGCTTTAAAGCTTACTCCCCTTTATTTTTCCCTTGTTTTATAGAGTCAAAGAGCTGGGTTGGGATACGAAGATAATCGAAAGATCACCCACACTATCAGCTCATCTTGGTATATTTTGAATTAACATTTTGAGTATGGCATGTATAGGGGCTAGACTAGGTGAAATGTTTGTATTTTGGCCATGTGTGTGTTGGCTTCTTATAGATGAATTCTTTTGTACATGGCCATAGTTAATGGCTCAATACTATTAATCAATGATAAGAAGAGGTTATTCATGATTGTGTAGAGTATATGAATGGTTTATTTGGCTATGAAAATACATGATTGAATTGTTCATAGAGGGTGAATTATGTTTAAGTGAGCTAGGGTGATGAAAGAGCTTAGCAAATATCTTTGTTCTTGTTCACACGGGTAGCCACACGGGCGTGTGTCTAGGTCGTGTGTGAACAAAGTTAGTTCCATAGGTGTGTGACTAGGCCGTGTGTCCCCTTACATGTTAGAATTTCAAGTCAGTAAGCTTAGTAGTAAACACACGGGCATAGACACGGCCGTGTGTCTCAACCGTGTGAGAGCCACGGCCATGGACATGGGCATGTGCCCAAGTCGTGTAAAGTCTGCACCTTGATTTTAGAATTTAAATCACCACACGGGCGTGTGACATGCCGTGTGGAATAAGTCAGTGTTGACCTTAGGTACAGCACACGGACGTGTGGTTGACTATGTGATGCAAGTCAGTGTCGACCACGGGTGCAAGGCACGGTGTGTGAAATACCACACGGGCATGTCCCATCTCATCTCACACGAGCGTGTGTCCCTTGTTTAGTTAAAATTTTCCTAAGTACAAGCAAGTTTCTGATTTATTTTTGAAACCTTTCGAAAGTGTGTTTAGGGCCTTGTAGGCCTATTATAAGGATATTAGTGGTGTGTATGGAAATGTTTTTAATTTGGAATAGAATTTGATAGCCCAAAGCTGTATGGCCATGTGAGTTAAGTATGGTAACGCCTCGTATCCAGTTTCGGTGTAGAATACGGGTAAAGGGTGTTACATTTAGTCGTATTAGAGTTAAGGTTTAGTCTATTCTCAGACTACCGTAGCGTGTGTCAAGGTCTAACTATACATGTCGTAAGAGTATATTGATAGTGTGGTGGCTTTTGATGATTATAAACTTTTTTTTATATAGTAATGGATCCCGATCGAGCGGCTGCTGATGACGTAGCTTAGTAACACGCCAGCTCTTGCACAAGGGATCGCGCCTATAGAAAGTGGACCCTAGACTAGGGGTCAAGGAGAAAAGGCCCGGAAGCCTTTCTCCAAATGATGAGCAATTGGTACATGGAGTACGTAAGAGCAAACCCTAATGCTCAACCTCTTCCACCTCCTCATATACCTCAGCCAGTTCCTACTGCTCCTTAAGGTGTAGATTATAACTAAGCCCCCGGTAAATAAGATTTGAAAGCAAGGGGCTGAGGAGTTTAGGGCTAATATAGATGATAACCCCGAGGAGGCAAAGTTTTGGCTTGAGAACTCGATGAGAGTATTTAATGAACTATCATGCACACCTGAGGAGAGTTTAAAATGCACCGTGTCCTTTCTGAGGGACTCGACATACCATTGGTGGAAAATATTGACGTCAGTGGTCCCAAGGGAGAGAGTGACGTGGGAATTCTTCTTGGAAGAGTTTTGAAAGAAGTATATAAGTTAGAGGTTTGTGGACCAAAAATGGAAAGAATTCCTTAAACTAAAGCAAGGAAAAACTATGGCAGAATATGAGCGCGAGTTTGTTAGGCTCAAAAGCTATTTTGTGCAAGAGGTTTGAAGATGGACTGAATGAGGATGTCAGACTTTTAGTTGGGATTTTAGAATTAAAGGAGTTTGTAGTATTGGTTGATAGAGCATGTAAGGCCACAAAATTAAACAAGGAAAAGAAGAAAGCTATGAATGAGGTCCGGGATGCGAGAAAAATACCGATGAGTAAATCATACTAATCTCAATCGAAAAGGTCCAAGGAAGTAAACCCTCGAACGACTGTCGTCAGTTGGGTATTCACATAGAGATTGAGGTAATACCTACTCAGGCTCGAGAGGTGAAACCACTTCGATGGCAAGTGTGGGCAATACGAAGTCCAAACCGAAGTGTCCAAATTATGGAAGACAACACAGGGAGTGTTGGGAGAATAGCAAAAACTATTACAAGTGTGGTTCACCCGATCATTTCATCCGAAATTACCTTAAGAGGGATGGCAAGGAAAGAAAGTAAGAGATAAGATCAAGTAATGTATCTTCATGGGGTAGACCACAAAAGAACCCGAGAGGTAGGACTATTGGTAGAGGTGCGCCTCAAGATTCTACTATTAGAACAGAGGGTCGGGCACCTGCAAGGACTTATGCCATTCGTGCTCGCGAGGAGGCATCATCTTCAGATGTGATAACGGGTACTTTTTCTCTTCATGACACTTCTGTTATTGCTTTGATTGATCCAGGGTCTACCCATTCATATATTTGCATAAAATTGGCATCTAGTATGAGCATGGTTGTTAAGTCCACAGAATTTGTAGTAAAGGTGTCAAACCCGTTAGGCAAACATGTACTAGTTGACAAGGTGTGTAGGAATTGTCCTTTGACAGCTAGAGGCCATTGTTTTTTGGAAAACCTTATGTTGTTGCCATTTGATGAATTTGATTTGATTCTTGGCATGGATTGGTTGACTGCCCATAATGTTTTAATGAACTGTGGTAGCAAGTTTAATGAATTAAAATGTGAAAATGGGGATGTCATTCGAGTTGAATCAGGTAGATCGGATAATCTGCCAGTGATAATTTAAACTATAGTAGCCGAGAAATATTTGAGGAAAGGATACGAGTCTTATCTCGCTTTTGTGCTGAATACTAAAGAGTTAAAGGTAAAGATTGAGTCAGTACCGGTGGTATGCGAATATCCAAATGTGTTTCCAGAGGAGTTACCTGGATTACCTCCAGTTAGAGAGGTCGAGTTTGGGATTGAGTTAGTTTCAGGAACGGTGCCTATCTCGGTTCCTCCGTATTGGATGGCACCATTGGAGTTGAAATAATTGAAGGTTCAATTGCAAGAGTTAACGGATAAGGGTTTTACAAGACCGAGCTTTTTGCCATGGGTGTTCTAATACTTTTCGTGAAGAAGAAAGATGGGTCAATGAGATTGTGCGTAGACTATAGGCAACTCAACAAAGTGACAGTGAAGAATAAGTATCCTTTGCCAAGGATAGATGACTTGTTTGGCCAATTGAAGGGAGCTATGGTGTTCTCCAAGATAGACCTAAGGTCTGGTTATTATCAGTTGAGAGTTAAAGAGCAAGATGTGTCGAAAGCTGCATTTCAGACGAGGTATGGCCATTATGAGTTTCTTGTCATGGCATTTGGTCTAACGAATGCTCCTACGATTTTCATGGACTTGATGAATCACATCTCCCGACCGTACTTGGACAAGTTTGTGGTCATTTTTATCGATGACATATTAGTCCATTCTTGGGATAAGAGTGAACATGCAGAGCATCTAAGAATTATTTTGCAGACTTTAAGAGACAAGCAGTTGTATGCTAAATTTAGCAAGAGTGAGTTTTGGCTCTGAGAGGTCGAATTCCTAGGGCACATTATGTTAGGTTATGGTATTAGATTTGACCCGAGTAAGATCTCGGCTATTGTGGACAGGAAGCCGCCAAGAAATGTGTCGGAAGCCAAAAGCTTTTTAGGCTTAGTGGGGTGCTATAGATGATTCGTAATGGGGTTTTCCAGGATTGTTACCTCGATGATGTAACTATTGCATAAGGATGTCAAGTTTGAATAGACTGAGAAATGTCAATAGAGTTTTGAGAGATTGAAAACATTGTTGACTGAGGCGCCGATTTTGGTACAACCAGAGTCGAGGAAAGAATTTGTGGTTTACAGTGATGCTTCATTTAACGGTCTTGGCTGTGTGTTGATTCAAGATGGTAAGATAGTCGCTTATGCCTCGAGACAACTAAAACCGCATGAGAAGAATTATTCTACTCATGATTTGGAGTTGGTTGCAATTGTTTTCTCCTTAAATATTTGGTGCCATTATTTATATGGTGAAATTTTTTAAATCTTTACGGATCATAAGAGTTTGAAATATTTAATGGATCAAAAGGATTTGAATTTTTGACAATGACAGTGGCTCAAATTGTTGAAGGACTATGAGTTAGTGATTGATTACCATTCGGGGGAAGTGAGTGTGGTCGCGGACACCTTGAGTAGAAAATCTTTGCATGCTTTGAGAGCTATAGTACTAACTTAGCGTTGTCTGATGATGGAGTTATATTGGCCGAGATGAGGGCTAAACCATTATGTATTCATCAGATATGTGAAGCTCAAGAAAAAAGAGTCGAGTGCGAGTTGGGAAATGATTCTGATTTCCGAATGAGTTTAGATGGTTATTTGATGTTTCGCGACCGGATTTATGTACCTAAAGATGATGAATTGATTTGGAAAATTTTGCATGAAGCACACAGTGGTCACTTGTTAATAAATCCCGATAGCACGAAAATGTAGAATGATTTGAAGAAATTTTATTGGTGGCTAGGTATGAAAAGGGACATCTCTGAGTTCCTGACAAGATACATGATCTGTCAACAAGTGAAAGCCAAGCACCAAGTACCTTCGGGATTGCTTCAGCCCGTGATGGTTCCCGAGTGGAAGTCGGGTCGAATCACTATAGATTTTGTGACGGGATTGCCTATGACCCTGAAAAAGAAAGATGTTGTATGGGTTATTGTTGATAGACTAACGAAGTCGGCTCACTTTATACCGATGCGTGTAGATTATGCACTTGATAAGTTAGCCAAGTTGTATATTGCTGAGGTGGTGAGATTACAAGGAGTGCCTGTATCTATTATCTCGGATAGAGTTTCGGGATTTACTTCGAGGTTTTGGAAGAAGTTGCAGGAGGCCTTAGGTAAAAGGTTGAATTTTAGTAATGCGTTCCATCATCAAACCGTTGACCAATCTGAAAGAGTGATCCAAGTCCTTGAGGATATGTTCTAATGTTGTGTGTTAGAGTTTGGAGGTAAATGGGAGAGATATCTACCTTTGGTTGAGTTTGCTTTCAACAACAGTTATGAGTTGAGTATATAGATGGCACCATATGAAGCCTTGTATGGTCGTAAGTGTCGGAATCCCTTGTATTGGGCTGAGCTTAGCAAGAAATGAATTCATGGGGTCGATCTAGTTAAAGAGATCGAGGAGAAAGTAAAAGTGATCCGTGATAGTTTGAAAGCTACTTCAGACCGACAAAAGTTGTACGCGGATTCAAAAAGAAAAGAAATTGAGTTTCAAGTGGGCGACAAAGTATTTCTGAAAGTATCCCCGTGGAAGAAAATATTGAGATTTGGTAAAAAGGGAAAATTGAATCCGTGATTTATAGGGCCGTATGAGGTTACCGAGAGGATTGGGCCAGTGGCATACAGGTTGGCTTTGCCGATAGAGTTAGAGAAAATACACAATGTGTTTCATGTGTCTATGCTGCGACGATATTGTTCCGATCCTTCGCATGTGATTGCTCCAACGATAGTTGAGATACGATCGGACATGACTTATGAAGAGGAGCCAATTAAGATTATGGGTCGAGAAGTGAAACATTTCAGGAATAAGAGTATAACGTTAGTAAAAGTGTTGGTCGTCTAAAATTGTCGAGTTTTAAAATTTATAAAGAGAATGATCAAACCTGAAAACTAACTTTGACAATGACTTAAGGTAAGTGCACCTATCGAACAAGAGTATAGCTTAGGCAAGACCGAATTGTCGAACCCAAAGGAACTAAAAGTACTAATACTCACTTTCTTTCTATTATTTAGCCTAAATATTGAATGATTTGGTTGTTTAAATCTAAATTAAATAATTAATTACTAAACTAAGATGCAAAGACAAAAAGAATGGATTTGGGAAAATAACTTTAGGAAAAACTCAGTTGATTAAGGCGATACCCTTAGGAAGAATCCACCTAAACTTCACTTGTTATCTAACACTAAACTAGACGATTTATTCACTTAGCTTGATCCGTAAGACTCCCTAATTTATATTAAACCCTCTCTCGAGGCAAATAATGTCTAACCCTAGGTTGATTAACAAAAATCTCTTTCTCACTTAATAACCCCCTAGAATAGCAGCAAATCGAACTATGGACTCCCATATTAGGGTTCACCCTAATTTAGCAAAATCTCGTCACCCTATCTCTAGGCGCGCTTTCAACTCCGCTTAGTTATGCTAGATCTACTCTTAAGCAGGGACTTTTACTCCACCACCTAAGCACATTCAACTTGAATCAATATTCTGGAAATATTAACACAAGAATTAAGCACACATATTTAAGAACAAACTAAGTATTTATCATATAGTTCAATAAATAATAAAAGGATTCATCTAGGCTTCCTCCCCTTTAGGTATCTGAAGGGTTTAGTTCATAATGATAAAATAAAACATCTCAAGAGAAAAGATAAAACAAAACATAAGAAATCCCTAAAACCCCCTAAAGGAATTGAAGGAGAGATTTACCGTCTTGAGTAGAACTCCGGCTTATTGAGAAGGATCAACTGGCTATCTCCGAGTGATTCCCATGAATCTGGCCTTCTGGCTCAGCTTCTTGGCCTAGCTAACTACCTAGCTGACCGTCCTCTTTCAAGTTACACTTAGGGTCTTTATATAGGCTCTTGGAATGCGTTTTTTTCTCCTAATATCCTTTTCCGAGTGAAATTCCTCTTTTCCATGACAGGGGCACAGCCATGGCACACGCCCATGTAAATTGACTTCAGGCCAAGTTTCGATTCTGTTGATTGAGGCATGGCTGTGTAAATCATGGTCCAGGCCATGTTTCGATTCTATTGATTGAGGCATGGCCGTGTAAATCATGGTCCAGGCCGTGTGAAGTAAATTGATGAGACACGGCCGTGTGGCTTGAAGTCCAGGCCGTGTCAATTTCCACTTTGGCCCAAAGTGGCCCGTTTTAAGCATGTTTCTTATTCTTTTCATCCTCGAGTGCTTTCCTGAGTATAAAACATGAAAAGAAAGGATTAAGAGCACCTTTTTAATTAAATCAAGGGCTAAATCATCCAAAAGCATGCTAAATATGGGGTTAAAATATGTTACTTTTACGGTTTATCAAATACCCCCACACTGAAGCTTTTGCTTGTCCTGAAGAAAAATTCTCAACTTACAATTAAAATGAACTTTCCATAATTCATAATTCCTATTAATAATGCCTCATAATAATGCCTCATCATAATTCATAGATAATTCATACATGGATAATTTAACTTAAAGACTCCAAAAGATTCAAACAATTCTAAGTCATATATTTTGTAGCATCAAAACATAGGTGTCTCCCCTTATCTAAATAATTACCTTTAATTCAAAATTGACAAAGATTGACATCCTCACTAAAGATTCACTCAATGCACTCGAAGTGTTTAAGGTTCAAGAAAAAGCACTTATAAGTCGAACCTGAAAAGTTAATCCCATAGGCTTGCCTGAAAATCAAATTTCCACCACTGTAATATGAGATGATACAAAAATCAAAAGGTCTTTAACCGGGTTATAATGGGGCTTGGGTTAAAGGTGTGGATAAAGGCTGAATTAGAAGGTTAAAAATTGAGATTGACCTGACAAATTTACCTAACTAAGAACAATGAACTAGAAAATAAATGATTACATCAATTGAAACTTTGAAACTAATAATATGAGCTTTTTCTTTGATAATTGAAAATTAAATGCACAAGCTCACTTTTTATACTACTAATGCTGAATATACTTTGATTTTTTTGATCAATTTTTTTTAAGAACAAACTAAGTAAATACACAATAAAGAAAGAACTTTATCAACTGAAATAAACTAATTAGGCAACTGATCAAATCAATTCTCGATAGAAGGGTAGTCAAAAGAATGGTGATAACAAATACAAAGGGTTTTTGGGTTAATATTAGTGGGTAAATCAATAAAAAGGGTTGTTAAGATTAAAAAGGGTTCACTACGTGTTAATTATGCAGGTAGGCTTTTTGGTGGTGTGAATGGGTTAAAACCTAGATGCCTTTATCATCTCAGTATATCAAATCAATAATGTGGTTTTGACATGTATAATTAAGGCAAGTTCTAGAATAACAATTCAGTGTTGACACACTCATAATCAATAAAATGGGCATGAAAAAGAATATATGCTCTATAAGGCTCAAAATCTCACAAAAATTATGGGTATTTAACATTAATTCTTGTAAATTTCAAACTTCAAGGTAATATTCAAATTCAGTTCAACAACCTAGAAAATTTTTTATTCTTGAAAAATAGACTTATCATGCTTGATTCTCTAGTATTCTTCAATTTTAATCATCAATGCACAATTATCAATGACTTAGTCCAAAGAATATCAATGAAATTCATAAATCATTAGAAATTTCATCCTAATTAATAATATGAGAAAATTTCTTAAAAATAAGACTAAATTTAGGGATTTGAGAATAATGCAAAAAGTTAGGTACTTTTACCCACCACACTTAAGATGTACATTGCCCTTAATGTACAAAGATAGATAAGTAATCATGTAATAATAAAATCAAAAGAGAAGGGGAGAAGTAACACTTCTTGAATTTTGGATGACTTTGGGAGTTGGCAGTGGTTGTGGTAAAAGATGAATTGAAGGAGGCGGTTGTAAAAGATGACTTATGTAATAGTGAATTACTCCTAGTGATTTGTTCGTTTATATGGTGTGTGCAATTGAAATTGCGAAGTCATCAGTTAGACATCTTGGAGGTGTAAATAAACATGTGTTAGGCATACTCGAAGGTTAGATAACCAATGATTATAATAAAAGTTGTCAATGTATAAATGAAATGTTTAAATTAAGATAATTAAAAGAAATAAAACTTAAAATAACAAGTAGAAAAATAAAAAGGACTCAGAGGTCCTCATCATCTACTGGATCCTGTGGAGGTGTCGGTGATGAAATATGAAAGTGATGGCAGATTTGCTAAAGGGTGGCCTCGATCCCATCAAAATGTCGAGCGGTGTTAGTGAACTGCTGAGTACATACTACTTGAACTGGGTGAGGCGTGCAGAGACATCTTCCATCGAGGCTGCTGGATGGGATGGTTGTTGGCTCGGGACTGTGGGACATCATCAGTAATGTCCTCGGGCACCTCCTCATCCATAATTAGTCGGTACTGAGGGGGGTCGGTCCCATGACAATATTTGATCATCCTCATGTGTATCATTTCTGGATGCCCTGAGGCACCATCTGGCCGATTAGTGTCAATGAGGAGATCTCCGTCTCAGTATTGAGGAGCCCAAAGTGTCGCGCCAATCTTGTGATGTATGGCCCCATCAAAAGAATCCCCCTCCTATGTTGCTCTAGTTGGTGCTGAATTGCACGGGCTATGAAGTATGCAAGATCGAAGACGTGCGCTTCTGACATGCATCAGAGGTAGTAGACGTCTTGTGTGTTCACCACGCCAGTGCTCTTGTGTCATCCTGTAATAGCGTGAGCTAAGATGGCGAGGAGGTACCTCAGAGTGGGTGCTAGGGCTGTCGCCTTGGAGCAACTAGGGTCATAGTTGTCCTTGTTGGGGGGCAAGTCGCGCCAGTAGCGAGCGGGGGTGCGGTGAAATTTACAGTCCAGGTTAGGAAGATCATTCTCTTATATGAAGTCATTAGTGTAAAGTCTAAGCGCCACCCCGAATTGCGGCACGCTCAATCGTCTGACCGTTTCACCTAAACGAAATTGGATCGTGCCCGTATCATCGTGTTGCGCCATCACTGTTTGTAAGGTAAAGGTGGCACAAAATTCTAGAGTAAGTTCCAAGAAAGTAGGCTCAGTAATGGATAAAAATTACTCCCACAGCTTAGTCGAGACGAGTACCCAGATATCAGCTGCCAGTCTAACCTGTTCCAAGGCGTTCCAGTCAATGCACCTACCAGTGCCTAGGGGCCTTTCCCGGAATGCCCTGTATCGTTCTTCCTAGGCTTCCTGATTGAATTGAGGAAGCGGTGTCGAACTTCAGAAGAGGTACTGGCTGAGGACGAGCCAGGTCCCTTTCACTTTTTCAAACTCGAGGCTATTGTTCTCTTTCCTCGAGATGATGACATTGTACCTGAAGAAGGAATGAGTATTCAAGTAATGGTTGTACCAAGTTGTCATCTATACTGAGATATTCGAGGCAAAACACGATGATTCTCACTATAAGCAATCAATTCAAATGAAAATTTGTAAAAGAACATAATCAATAGAAAATATGAAATATGTCTTAACAATGATAAATAATAATCAAAAACTAAAAAAAAAATTTACTATAACAACTAAAATGAGGTTGCCAATATATATGACATTCATAGGAAATGAATTAGTTTAGATATAACGAAATATTGAAATAGGTTCTAAAATGAATTCTAAAAGAGATAAGTCATGCTTAATATTAAAAGTAAACAAAAATTATCATAAACAAAACAAAATAATATGAAATTTATCAAACATTAATTTAAGAAAATGAATTAATGGAGGGAACTAGGGGTGGTAGTGGTGGATTTTTGCAGGACACAGGGTGAGCATGATGGGGGTGAGATTTTTCAATACGAGCATGGTGGTGGCAAGGCGTGGGGTTTCTACAGCACGATGGTGGCAAGGCGTGGGGATGATTTTAGTGTGGTTTTAGGGAAGAAAAAGAAGTTAAGGAGGTTTTAGAAGACGGAGGGTGTGGGTGTGTCCAGAATTTGGGAGGAAGGAGGCTGAATTTTTTTTTAGGGTTGATTTGGGGGAGAGGGACTATTGAAATTACTTAAATAGGGCAGGGAGCACGATCACGTGCCACTCCCGTGCTCTATTTTAAAGTGCCCGTGTTCTTCGTGATTTTGAATTTTGGGCACGACCAGGTATCTGGGCACGGCTGTGGTTAGATGGACACACCCATGTTCTTTTTTACACGGTCGTTTAGAATGGGCGTGTTTCGCCCGTGTTCGAAAAGCCAGTATGTCCCTACGATTATGAAGCACGGCCGTGTCCTGCCCGTGTTTAGGAAGTAGTATCTTAGCACGATCGTGAGGCACGACTGTGTCTTGCCCGTGTCGATAAAAATTTACCTTTTTTCATGCACGACCATAAGAACGCCAGTGTTTTGTCTCGTGGGTTCCACATGGCTACAGGCACACCCGTGTGTAAGGCCGTGTGGTCTAAGAAACCTATGCTTAATCGGACTGATTAGTACGATGTTAGATACTTAAAATCAAGATTATAATGTTAGTGAAAGTTAGTGCTTGGGTTACCTCTCGACAAATGCTCGTTTATAGCCTTAAGCTAGACTTACCTTGTTTTCGGTTCTAAAAGAAGGTTCACGGAGCTGCAGCTCCTCTCTCATATTTGTAACATCTTCACCATTATAGATTTTGAGTCAGTGACCATTTACATTGAATGTGCCTTGAGTGGGGTGAGTTACCACGACTTTGCCATAGGGGAAAATTATTTTGATTATGAATGGCCCTGACCATCTTGATTTCAGTTTCCCAAGAAACAATTTAAGCCTCGAGTTGTATAGCAAGACCAAGTCCCCTACTTCGAGTTGTTTTGATTTCTTCAAACGAGCATCATGGCGTCGCTTTGTGGCCTCCTTGTAAAGTTTTGTGTTCTCGTAGGCATTAGCTCTCCATTCATCTAGCTCGTTCATATGCATCATTCTTTTCTCCCATCCAGTTTTAAAATCAAAATTTAAGAATTTTATAGACCAAAAAGCTTTGTGTTCTGACTCGAATGGCAAATGACAACTTTTCCCGTAGACAAGTTTGTATGGGGATGTCCCTGGGGTGTTTTAAACGCTGTTCTGTAGGCCCATAAGGCATCATCTACTTTTACTGCCAAGTCTCTTCTGTTTGATTCAACCGTTTTTTCAAAAATTTACTTATGTTCTCGGTTTGCTACTTCTGCTTGCCCACTAGTTTGAGGGTGATATGGGGTAGCTATCCTGTGGTGTACTCCATATCTTTTTAAGACTTTATCAAATTGAGCATTGCAAAAATAAGTACTCCTATCACTAATAATGGCTCTAGGTGTTCCAAATCAAGAAAATAGTTTCTTGAGGAATTTTACTACTACTCGGGCATCATTTGTAGGTAAAGCTTTAGCTTCTACCCATTTTGACATATAATCAACTGCCACTAAGATGTATTTATTCCCAAATGAACTAGGGAAGGGGCCCATAAAATCAATACCCCATACGTCAAACATTTCATATGATAGCATGTAAGTTTAAGGCATTTCATCACGTTTAGAAATATTACCTGTTCTTTGGCATCTATCACACGGAGCGACATACCTGTTGGCATCTTTAAAAAGAGTGGGCCAATAGAAACCTGATTCAAGTATTTTGTATGCATCTTGACACCACTGTAATGCCCTCCTGAAGGCTCGGAGTGGTAGTGTTCTAGGATTTTGTTTGCTTCTGCCTTGGTAGCGCATCTCCGAATCACCTGGTCTGCACATATACGGAAAAGAAAGGGATCCTCCCAAAAATAGTTTTTCACATCAGAAAAGAATCGCTTTTTTGATGATGGGTTAAATTTTTCGATATGATATTAGCAGCTAAAAAATTCACAATATCTACAAACCAAGGTACCTTATAGTTGTTGATGGAGAGTAGTTGTTCGGCAGGGAATGAGTCATTTATCTCTATCTCTTTTCATTCTTCTGTGTGTGGATTCTCAAGTCTAGACAGGTGGTCTGCTGCAAGATTTTTGGCTCCTTTCTTATCCTGAATTTCCAAATCAAATTTATGTAAAAGTAAAATCCATCTTATGAGTCGAGGTTTTGCATCGGGTTTAGTTAAAAGATAATGAAAAGCAGAGTGGTCAGTGTAAATGAAGACTTTAGATAATAATAAGTACTGTCTAAATTTATCAAATGTAAAGACGAAAGCAAGTAATTCTTTTTAGTGGTGGTATAATTTTCTTGTGCGGCCGTCAATATTTTGCTGGCGTAATAAATTAGCCGGAAGTGCTTGTCTCTTCGCTGCCCTAGAACTGCACCTACTGCAAAGTCGCTCGTATCACACATTAGTTCAAACGGAAGATTCCAATCAGGGGCAATTATAATTGGGGCATTTATTAATTTCTATTTAAGGATATTAAATGCATCTAAACATTCTTGATCAAAGGAAAAGGGTGCATCTTTTTCTAGCAATTTTGTTAGAAGCTTAGCTATTTTAGAAAAGTCCTTAATGAATCTTCTGTAGAATCCTGCATATCCTAAAAAGCTTCTAATAGCCTTAACTGAGCTAGGAGGAGGTAATTTTTCTATGGTTTTGACCTTTTCTTTATCTACCTCAATTCCTTTACTAGAAATTTTATGTCCCAATACAATTCCCTCTTGTACCATAAAGGGACATTTTTCCTAATTTAAGACAAGGTTTGTTTCCTCACATCTCATTAGAACTCATTTAAATTTTTAACGCAGATATGGAAAGAATTACCAAATACCAAAAAATTATCCATAAATACCTCCATGATATCCTCCACGAGTTCGTCAAAGGTTGCTAACATGCAGCGCTGAAAAGTAGTAGGGGCATTACATAATCCAAAAGGCATTTTACGATAAGCAAACGTACCGCATGGGCATGTGAATGTTGTCTTCTCTTGATCTTTAGGTGCTATTGGAAATTGAAAATAGCCAGAGAGTCCATCTAAGAAGCAGTAATACATGTGTCCAGATAACCTTTCTAACATTTGATCAATGAATGGTAGAGGAAAGTGATCTTTTCTAGTGGTGTTGTTCAGCTTTCTGTAATCAATGCAGACTCTCCAACCTGTGACTGTTCTGGTGGGAATTAGTTCATTCTTCTCATTAGCTATCACGGTCATGCCTCCTTTCTTTGGAACAACCTGTACAGGACTTACCCATTTGCTGTCAGAAATAGGATAAATTATTCTAGCATCTAGAAGTTTAATTACCTCAGCTTTCACAACTTCTTTTACGTTGGGATTTAATCATCTCTGAGGTTGCACACATGGCTTGTACTCATCTTCCATTAAAATTTTGTGGGTACAAAATGTTGGGCTTATTCCTTTAATACTAGAGATTTTTCAGGCTATGGCTTTTTTATGTTCCCTTAGTACCTATAGCAACTCCTCCTTTTCCTTGGAATCTAGTTCTAAAGAGATAATTACTGGTAGCATAGAATTGTCCCCAAGGAATGCATATTCTAAGTGTTTCGATAGCTGCTTTAAATCTAATTTGGGTGGTTCATCAACAGAGGGTTTTTGTTTGAAATCATCATTGATTTTAATGCTTTCTCTTTCTATTTGCCTGGATGAAGATGTATTTAGATTTAGTTCGTCAACTTCATCTTCTTCCCCCTCTTTTTGAGTAAGACGTAGTTCCATCATGTCGTCATGTATGATTTCCTGTAATGAATTCGAATAATATGATCAGTGGTATCAACAAAATAACAAGAATCATCTTGTTCTCTAGAGTATCGCATGGCATCATATATTTGAAAAATAATTTCCTCATCACCTATAATTAATGCAAGTTTACCATCACCTACATCGATAACATCCCTATCAGTAGCAAAAAAGGGTACCCTAAAATTAAAGGAACTTCAATGTCCTCATCCATGTCAAGCACAACAAAATCAACAGGGAAAATAAATTTATCAATTTTTACAAGATACCTTCAATAACTCCTCTAGGATATTTAATAGATCTGTCCACTAACTGAATACTCATCCTAGTGGGTTTTGGTTCCCCAAGATCTAGCTGTTTAAACATTTTATAAGGCATTAAGTTAATACTGGCACCTAAATCAGCTAATGCTTTCTTAATATTTAAATTACCAATTAAACAGGGAATAGTAAAACTTCCTAGGTCTTTTAATTTTGCTGGTAACTTATTTTGAAGGATGGCTAAAGATTCATCAATAAGCTCCACCGTTGATACTTCTTCAAGCTTTCTTTTATTTGTCAGGAGTTCTTTTAAGAATTTTGCATACGTCGGCATCTGTGAAATGGCTTCAACCAAAGGTAAGGTAATATGTATTTGTTTAAAAAGTTCAAGAAACTTACAGTATTGAGCATCTAATCGTTCTTTCTTCAACTTTGCTGGATATGGGATTGATGGTTTATCTTCTTTTCGTAATGGAGTTTCATCCTTGACTCCTATATCTTTTGCTTTGTTATCTTCATGTGGTGGTTTTTTCTTTGGTTCAACTAACTCCTTTCCACTTCTCAGTGTAACTGCCTTTACTTGCTTTGTTGATTTAGAAGATGTAACATCCTGGATTTTGGGGTCCTGTATTTAATGTGTGTTGTGTGTGTATGCTACACTCTGTGTGTTAATTTTGTGTGTTTGGGGGTCCAGGGAAGGCTCGGGGTTAAGCCTGAGCCTTGGTGAAAACTTTACTTTTAGGCACTTTAAGGGAGAGCTGACGGGGCAGGACTTAAGGGTTATTGCTTGTGTTTGTTGACACAAGAATTGAAGTGGTAAAGTGGCAAGGAGACGCCACTTAAGGTGCAGGTAAGTGACGCCTTATGGGAGCAGTGAGGAAGCAAGTTCGAGTCACATGGATTGCCTTTTTGGAGTTATTTTGACGTCAGGATGGGAGGTGGTGGAGTTCGGCTAGGACACTTCAAGGGGGAGGTTGAAAAGGTCAAACAATTTGAATATGTGGCCATGAGAGAAAGGGGGAGTTTGAATCATTCAAACTGATTCAAATGTGGGATGGAGAGAAAAGGGTGGAGAAAATTATGGGATTTGGAGAAAGGGAGAGTGGTGGCCGAATTGTGGAAAGTTGGGAGGTTGGCTTGAACGATTTAACCATAGTGCAGGGGCCGAATCTCTTTTTCTTTTTGGTACATAGATGTGGCATTTTCGGTCAACTAGCGGAGGTGCCAAAATTTTGTCTTCCAAATAGGTGCTTGAAGTTACTTTCTCTCCATTTCATTCTCTTTCACTCTTGGTCATTGCCGAGCCCCCTACCTAATTCATTTTCTTTTTAGATCATTTTATTTGTGCCAAATAGGGTTACCATCTTTTCATCCTATTTGTTCTCTTAACCGAATCATCTCCTTCAACCATCCACTTTTGTTCACACCCTAATGCCTTAGCCAAATCTTCCTCTTCCTGTTTCTCTTTTTCTTTTGTCACTTTATTACTATTATACCCGTACCAGTATCCCTTGTGAGCCGAATCTCTCTTTCTCTCTACCTCACAATCGAAAGCACCATACCATTTCCTTGCAATCCATCATTCTTTTTTACTCTTCTTCTTAACCGAAACATATTTTGCTTCTTTTTTTCTTGTTCTGTTGATCATAGCTGAGTCACCCTAGGCTTTTCACTTCTTATTTTCAATAACCTAAAGTTAAGCCGAATATTCTTGTTACATCAAGAGTGGTCATCATTCCTATTGGTTTTGCATATAGATGACGGTAGAATCTTCACTCATTAACATTTTGGTTCGGTAAGGATCTATTTCCTCTTTCTCTTCTCGTTTATCATTCTTCTTCTATTAGTTCGATTTAACTAAATTTTTACTCACCTCTTTGGGCAAGGGCCGATTGTAGAAGGAGGTGTTTCATCATCTCTTTTTCGTGTGACCAGCCTTCAATGGGGCATTTTGGAAAGTAGCTATGGGCTGTTTGGTGGTAAGAAATTCTTGTCAACTTCCTTGGCTGAAAGGCCACTTTTTTTAAGGTTTAAGGAAAATCGATTTTAATATAGTGACGGTTCAGGGACTCAAATAATTTCTTAGGCAAGTCAGTTGGCATTCGGCTTTTGTAATCTAGGTAAGTGACTTCTTTGATACGAGTATCTATCCTTTCATTCTTTTCATTACTTTAACCTGGTTCTCTGATCAAGATCTTCCATGGATTAGAATGCCAGTCAAGGGAAGGAAGGGATTTGACCCGTAGTCCCAGCCCTTAAGTTCAAGAAGTGTGCTATTTCGGCAGTACGAGATTGGCCACCAAGTTGTGGACCGACTTCAGAGCAGGATAGAAAGATAGCCATCGTCCCTACTAGCAAGAATATCAACATAGAAAGTATAGTATTGTGTGTTTTCATGTGTGTAAAATTTCACACTCTATTATTAATGTGTGTTATTAACTGTTTGGGCTGAAAAATCGAAGTGACTGGTTAGAAAGTCGTTATACCCTTGTGGGAAAAGCTGGGAATACCATATAAGTGATTATAACGCTTTATTAATGGGTATGAAAATGTATGCTGTAATCTGTCACTTTGTTGAGAGCATGTTGCATTCATTTGATATGTATGTTTTGCATGGGTTTGGTATGTGATGCGAAAGATGAAGTGTTAGAGACTGTCATAGTGGTTTGGTACCACAAATGGGTTGGCCCCACATATATCTGATTCGGTGACCATGTCTCGGTGGCTTGGTGCCACGGTGGTTTAACACCACGTATATATATCTATGATTCAGTGACTCGTCCCAATGGTTTGGTACCACAGTGGGTTGGCCCTACGTCAATTCATCAGGGATTGTCACTGTAGTTTGGTACCACGGTGGGCTGGCCCCACATATGTTAATAGTGACTCTGTCACGGTGATCTAGTATCACGGTGGTCTGGAACCACGAGTGGCTTGGTGCCACATATGAGGTGTGTAGTGGATAGAAGGTTGATTGTAGAAATCCCCGGTGTGATGGGTGTATGCGGGTGGTGTGTAGAGGACGAAAAATTAGGTTGAAATGGGACACATTACATTCATATTTGTGTATGCTATGCTGAGTGGGCTAAGGCCAATGTGTGAATTTGGGCTTGAGGCCATTTATGTGACATAAGGGGATTTACACACTGAGTCGTGGTAATTCACCCTTCTGCTTAATCTTGCAGGTAATCAGTAGATCGTGGATCTCGGAGCCGAGGTAGACTCGTGGAGGCCATAAAATATTTCTTTTTGTAAACTCGTTTCCTTTCTACAAATTATCTTAATTGGGGATTTTGTTATGTAATAAGGCCTTCTTAAGTTAATATTTGGTTTTCCTTATTTATTATTCATTTAATATATGACATTATTATATTTTAACATGAAAGTTAAGATGAAATTTTCAAATTTTCAAAACATATGTAACATAAAATAACCGTTTTCTCTCAAGTGCCAACAAAGATAACAAATGATCGTTTTAACTCAATTTGGGAATTTTTCTTAAACTGTAAACCACTGTTTTCAAAACATCACCCTAGACGAAAAGTTTTCAAACATACGGTATTTTTTTAAGATTTTAAAATTCATTTTTACAACTTTTCCCTGTAGCATTCCAGACTGGTTGTAACCTATAGACCGGGTTTGGGGTGTTACAATTTTGGTATCGAGCCAGGTTACAAAACTCAACTGTAGAATGGGTTCAACAATATTTTATAAAGTTAATTCAAAATGTTATTTAAGGAAATGTTTTACTTAGAGTATGACACCCGAGTCTACCGGCACCCGATCCACGCGGTAAGTGTTTTAATTGTTGGTTGTGTTTGCATTAAATGATTATGTTGTATTATGATTACTAGTATTAAGAGATCCAAACTTTAGAGAATGAAACCTCTAGGTATAGATATGATTTGTGAGAATTACTTTCTAAAGTTATTTCTCATAAGGCTGCTCGGTATTAAACAGTGAAAGAAAGTACTAACTCATAAAACTCTTAATCAGATTAAGTCGTATCAGTGCCATAAGTACTAGGGGACGTGGGCGTATCATGTCGCGGCCGTGGTAGAAGCTGGAGTGTTGGGTCTGAACCCTTGGAATCTGGACAAGGGTTGGATAGTGATGTACCAGCACCGCCAGTTGCGAAAGTGAAATTTCAGGATCAAATAGGCGGAGACGATGTTGTGTCCCAGGCGATGTTATGCGTATTAGAAAGAGTCACTGGAGTGAGCACGGGTTTGTGAGCTTAGAAATCTGTGTTTGAATAACTCCGAGCCAATAGAGCAGAAATGTTTAGGGGCATTTCTGGCGTAGCTCCTAATGTAGCCGAGTATTGGCTAGAAGCAGTTGAGCGTATTATGGATGATCTTGACTTCACGGAGGAAGAAAAGTTGAAAGAAGTTGTGTCTCTTATTCGGGATGAGGTGTATCAGTGGTGGCTCACGGTCAGGGATGGTACAATGGTTGACCGTATTACCTAGGAGCTCTTCAAGATAGCATTCCAGGGGAAGTACATCGGATCAAGTTATGTGGATGCGCAACGTAAGGCATTTCTAAGTTTGGTTTAGTGAAATAAATCGGTGGCTGAGTATGAGGCGAAATTCTTACGTCTTAGTCATTATGCCCGGAGTATTATTGTTACAGACCATAAGCATTGTGTGCGGTTTGAGGATGGCCTGAGGGATGAATTGCGAGTGCTGATAGCTCCACAACGAGAAAGAGAATTTGTTGTTTTAGTGGAAAAGGCTAAGATAGCCGAGGAAGTGAAGCGGTCTGAAAAGCAGAATCAAGATAAGGATAAAGGTAGAAATAAAAGGAATTTTGGATCGTCAGGGTTAGCTGGGGGTTTTCAGAAGAGGCCTAGGTTGGATGGGCCGAGTCGTGTTGCGAGACCTGTTGTTGACAGTTGGCCTCATAGGTGTGCTAGATGCAGTAGATCTCATTCAGGTGAGTGTTGGATAGGTAATAGAGGATATTTTAGGTGTGGGTCTACTGATCATCGGGTAAGAGACTGTCTACAAGAGTTGGGGAGAGTGCAACTAGTAGGACAAAGTTATGTTCAGCCGGGTAGAGGTGGTCAGCAACCACAGAGAGGTCATGGTCCCGCTAGGGGAGGAAGTAGTTTTGGCCCGGGGGGTGGAGCACCGAGCAGAGGTGCTGGGAGCTCAGATGCAAGATAGCCTAAGTTGGTTTATGCAGTTAGACGCCGAGAGGAGGGCGATGCACCAGACTTTATAATCGGTACGTTTCTTATTTATGGATTGCCTTTTACTACACTAATTGATATTGGGTCAACACATTCTTATGTTCCTAGTACTATATCGGGAGCTTTGAACATAGACTTTGAGTTCGCCTCTAGGGAGATGACTGTACTTAGCCCTTTATGACAATCGGTAATAGTGAATAAACTCTTTAGGAGGGTGCCTTTAGAAGTTCAAGGGGTAGTGTTTCCAACTGATCTGATGGAACTACTGTTCGGGGAGTTTGATTTAATCTTAGGTATGGACTGGCTAGTGATGTATCGAGCAAACTTGGATTGTGTTACCAAGCACATGGTGTTAAGGACTCCCGAGGATAATGAGGTAGCGGTGATAGGCAAAAGAGGAACTACTTGACTAATGTAGTGTCCACTTTAAAGGCTGAAAGAATGGTGAGGAAAGGATGTGAAGCATACATAACTTTTGTTTGTGCTCTGGAAGCCAAGGAATTAACTGTGGGGGATGTTAGAATAGTGAAAGAGTTTTCGGATGTTTTCCCAGAATAGCTTCCAAGACTACCTCCGGATCGCGAGGTGGAATTCGGTATTGATCTTCTTCCAAGGATAGTGCTCGTGTCTATTGCCCCAAATAGAATGGCGCCAAAGGAGTTGGTGGAATTGAAAGCCCAAATTCAAGAACTGTTGGATCGAGGTTTTATCCGACCGAGTGAGTCACCTTGGGGAGCACCGGTGCTATTCGTTAAGAAGAAGGATAGATCAATGCGTATGTGCATTGACTACCATCAGTTGAATGAGTTGACCATTAAGAATAAATACCCGCTGCAGAGGATTGACGATTTGTTCGGCCAATTGAAGGGGGCTTCAGTCTTTTCGAAGATAGATTTGAGGTTAGGATATCATCAGCTTAAGGTCAAGGAAGCGGATATTCATAAGATGGCTTTCTGGACTCGCTATGGCCACCACCAATTCCTGGTGATGCCGTTTGGGTTGACCAATGTACCAGTAGCATTTATGGACATGAAGAACCGGGTATTCCAACCATATCTGGACCGATTTGTAGTGGTATTTATAGATGATATCCTGGTTTATTCAAGATCGGAGGAGGAGCATGATTCACATCTTCGGGTGGTTTTACAATTCTGAGGGAGCAATAGTTGTACGCAAAATTCAGCAAGTGTGAATTTTGGCTAAGATAAGTTACCTTTCTGGGCCATGTTGTGTCTGCTGAGGGGATTAGGGTTGATCCCCGAAAAATTAAAGTTGTGTTGGATTGGAAGCCGCTTAGGTCTGTGGCAGAAATTTAGAGTTTTCTTGGTCTGGCTGGGTATTATAGAAGGTTTGTTGAGGGGTTCTCATTGATTGCGGTGCCATTAACCAAGTTATTGCTAAAAGGGGTACCGTTTGTCTGGTCTGATAAGCAACATGAGACTTTTGAGAAGCTGAAAAGGATCTTGACTGAGGCTCCAATATTGATACAGCCTGAGGCTGGAAAAGAGTTTGTCATTTACTGCGATGCGTCGCACACAGGTTTGGGATGTGTGTTGGTGCAGGAAGGGAAGGTGGTAGCATATGCGTCTCGGTAGTTGAGAATGCATGAGGTGAATTATCCCACACATGATCTGGAATTGGCTGCAGTAGTATTTTCTTTGAATATCTGGGGGCATTATCTGTATGGGGAGAAGTATGTTATTTATACGGATCACAAGAGCCTAAAACATCTCATTACCTAGAAAGAGTTGAATTTAAGGCAACGAAGATGGATCGAATTGTTAAAAGTTATGACTGCTCGATCGAGTACCACCCAGGTAAAGCTAAAGTGGTGGTGGATGCATTAAGTTGTAGGGTGATCTCTGACTTGAGAGCAATGTTTGCTCATCTCAGCTTATACGATAATGGAAGTTTATTAGTGGAACTTCAAGTGAAGCCTTCTTGGGTCAATCAGATTAAAGAGAAGTAGTTGGCTTATCAATTGTTAAAGTCAAAGTTTCAGTTGGGGGCAGATGATGGGATAATGAATTTTAGTGTGAATAGTAATGAGGTATTATATTTTCGAGGAAAGACTTGTATGCCAAAAGATGTTGAGTTAAGACGTAAGATTTTACAAGAAGTGCATAGTAGCCCATATGCTATGCATCCTAGAGGGAGTAAGATGTATCGAGACCTGCGAGAATAGTTTTAGTGGCCGGGTCTGAAGCGAGAGGTAACCAAACTTGTGAGTAAATGCTTGACGTGTCAGCAGCTGAATGCAGAATATCAGTTACCTTCTGGGTTATTGCAACCGGTGAAAATTTCGCAGTGGAAGTGGGAAATGATTGCGATGGACTTTGTTAGTGGGCTACCTCTTACGCCTACTAAGAAGGATTTGGTATGGATAATTGTTGATCGATTGACAAAGTTCACTCATTTCATACTGGTTCATGTTGAATACTCTCTTCAAAAGTTAGCTAATCTGTATGTAGCAGAGATTGTAAGGTTTCATGGGGTACCAGTGTCTATCATATCAGACAGAGACCCCAGGTTTACGTCAAGAATCTAGAAGGTGTTACATCAAGCATTGGGTACAAGATTGGATTCGATCTGACGTTTCATCCTGGTGATGGATGGATGACCGAGAGGTAATTCAGATCTTGGAAGATATGTTGAGGGGCTGTGTCATAGACTTCAGGGGTAGTTAGGAGGAGTTTCTACCGTTGGCAGAATTTGCATACAACAACAGTTATCAGTCTAGTATTCAGATGGCACCGTATGAAGTGTTGTATGGTCGGAAGTGTCGCACTCCTACTTGCTGGACAGAGTTGGGTGAGCGACAGTTATTGGGTCTGGAATTGGTTTCTAAAATGGAGGACAAAGTTAAGTTGATTCAGACTCGGTTGAAGGAAGCTTCTGACAGGCAGAAATCTTATGTGGATCTGAAACATAAAGACATAGAATTTACAGTAGGTGATCGGGTTTTCTTAAAGGTTTCACCGTGGAAGAAAGTTCTAAGGTTTGGATGAAAGGGTAAGCTGAGCCACAGGTTCATCGGGCCTTATCGTGTGTTGAAACATATGGGACCGATAACTTATTAGCTCGAACTACCTTCAGAATTAAGTCAGATTCATTATGTGTTTCATGTTTCGATGTTAAGGCGCTACCATTCGGATCCATCTCATGTTGTGCCTGTGGAAGAAATCTAAGTAAGGCCTGACCTATCCTTTGAAGAGGAACCAAATCAAATTTTAGATCGTGACATCAAGGTATTGCGAAGGAAGACGGTTCCGTTGGTTAAAGTATTGTGGCGAAATTACGGTTCAGAGAAAGCTATGTGGGAGCCAAAAGGATGTGATGCGACAATAATACCCTCATCTCTTCCGATCAGGTAAAATTTGGAGGCCGAAATTTCTTTAAGGGGGTAAAACTATAACATCCTAGATTTTGAGATTCTGCATTTAATGTCTGTTGTGTGTGTATGCTACGATCTGTATGTTAATTTGGTATGTTTGGGGGTCCAGGGAAGGCTCGAGGTTAAGCCTGAGACTTGGTGAAAACTTTACTTTTAGGCACTTTAGGGGAGAGCTGATTGGGGCAGGACTTAAGGGTTATTGCTTGTGTTTGTTGACACAATAATTGAAGTGGTAAAGTGGCAAGGAGACTCCACTTAAGGTGCAGGTAAGTGATACCTTAGGAGAGAAGTGAGGGAGCAAGTTTGAGTCACATGGATTGCCTTTTTGGAGTTATTTTGACGTCAAGATGGGAGGTGGTGGAGTTTGGCTAAGACACTTCAAGTGGGAGTGTTGAAAGGGTCAAACAATTCAAATATGTGGCCATGAGAGAAAGGGGGAGTTTAAATCATCCAAACTGATTCAAATGTGGGATGGAGAGAAAAGGGTGAAGAAAATTATGGGATTTGGAGAGAGGGAGAGTGGTGGGTGAATTGTGGAAAGGTGGAAGGTTGGCTTGAACGGTTTAAGCATAGTGCTAGGGGCTGAATCTCTTTTTTTTTGGTGCATAGATGTGGCATTTTCGGTCAACTAGAGGAGGTGCCAAAATTTCTTCTTCTAAATAGGTCCTTGAAGTTACTTTCTCTCATTTTGGTTATTCCATTTAGTTCTCTTTCACTCTTGATCATTTTCGAACCCCCTACCTAATTCTTTTTCTTTTCACATCGTTTCATTTATGCCAAATAGGGTTACCTTCTTTTCATCCTATTTGTTCTCTTGACCGAATCCTCTCCTTCAACCATCCACTTTTGTTGACACCTAATGCCTTAGCCAAATCCTCTTCTTCCTGTTTCTCTTTTTCTTTTGTCACTTTATTACTATTATTCCCGTACAAGTATCCCTTGTGAGTCGAATCTCTCTTTCTCTCTACCTCACAATCAAAAGCACCACACCATTTCCTTGCAATCCATCTTTCTTCTCTACTCTTCTTCTTAACCGAAACATATTCTGCTTTTTTCTTTCTTGTTCTGTTGATCATAGCCGAATCAACCTAGGCTTTTAACTTCTTGTTTTCGACAACCTAAAGTTAAGCCAAATCTTCTTGTTACCTCAAGAGTGGGCATCATTTCTATTGGTTTTGCATATAGCTAATGGTAGACTCTTCATTCATTAATCTTTTGGTTCGATAAGGAGCTATTTCTTCTTTCTCTTCTCATTTATCATTCTTCTTCTCTTGGTTCGATTTAACTGAAGTTTTGACTCACCTCTTTGGGCAAGGGCCGATTGTAGAAGGGGGTGTTTCATCATCTCTTTTTGTGTGACTAGCCTTCAAGGGGATTTTGGTAAGTACTATGGGCCGTTTGGTGGTAAGAGATTCTTGTCAACTTCCTTGACCGAAAGGCCACATTTTTAAAGTTTAAGGAAAATCGGTTTTAACATAGTGACGGTTCAGGTACTCAAAAAATTTCTTAGGCAAGTCAGTTGGTGTTCGGCTTTTGTAATATAGGTAAGTGACTTCTTTGATACGAGTATATATCCTTTCATTCTTTTTATTACTTTAACCTGGTTCCCTAATCAAGATCTACAATGGATTCGAATACCAATCAAGGGAAGGAAGGGATTGGACCCGTAGTCCCAACCCCTAAGTTCAAGAAGCGTGCTATTTTGGCAGTACGAGACTGGCCACTAGGTTGTGGACCAGCTTCAGCATAGGATAGGCAGATAGCCGTCGTCACTGCTAGCGAGAGTGTCGACATAGAAAGCATAGTATTGCATATTTTCAGGTGTGTAAAGTTTCACACTCTGTTATTAATGTGTGTTATTAACTGCTTGGGCTGAAAAGTCGAAATGACTGGTTAGAAAGTCGTTATACCCTTGTGGGTAAAGCTGGGAATACCAGGTAAGTGATTATAATATTAATGGATATGAAAAATGTATGATATAATCTGTCACTTTGTTGAGAGTATGTTGCATTCATTTGATATGTATGTTTTGCATGGGTTTGGTATGTGATGTGAAAGGGGAAGTGTTAGAGACTGTCACAATGGTTTGGTACCACAAGCGGGTTGGCCCCACATATATCTGATTCGGTGACCATGTCTTGGTGGCTTGGTGCCACTGCGGTTTAATACCACGTATATATATATATATGATTCAGTGACTCGTCCCAATGGTTTGGTACCACAGTGGGTTGGCCCTACGTACATTCATCAGGGATTGTCATGGTGGTTTGGTACTATGGTGGGTTGGCCCCACATATGTTAATAGTGACTCTATCACGGTGATCTAGTATCACGGTGGTCTGGAACACGAGTGGTTTGGTGCCAGATATGAGGTGCATAGCGGATGGAGGGTTGATTGTAGAAATCCCCACAGTGTGATGGGTGGTACGGGTGGTGTGTACAGGATGACAAATAAGGTTGGGCTGGGACACATTACATTCTTATTTGTGTATGCTATGTTGAGTGGGCTAAGGCCAATGTGCGAATTTAGGCTTGAGGCCATTTATGTGACATAAGGGGATTTACACACTAAGTCGTGGTGACTCACCCTTCTACTTAATCTTACAAGTAATTAGTAGATCATGGATCTCGGAGCCGAGGCAGACTTGTGGAGGTCATAAAATGTTTCTTTTCGTAAACTCGTTTCCTTTCTACAAATTATTTTAATTGGGGATTTTGTTATGTAATAAGGCCTTCTTAAGTTAATATTTGGTTTTCCTTATTCATTATTCATTTAAGATATGACATTATTATCATGAAAGTTAAGATGAAATTTTCAAAACATAAGTAACATAAAATAACCGTTTTCTCTGAAGTGCCAATAAAGATAACAAATGATTGTTTTAACTCAATTCGGGAATTTTTCTTAAACTGTAAACCACTGTCTTCAAAACATCACCCTAGACAAAAAGTTTTCAAACTTACGGTATTTTCTTAAGATTTTAAAATTCATTTTTACAACATTTCGGTAACATTCCAGATCTTGTCATAACGTCTAGACCGAGTTTGGGGTGTTACAAAAGATTTTTGCTCGTATTTCACAAACTATTGCAGTAAGTAGTCAAACTGACTTAGTAAGTTCCCGACTTTATTCTTGATTTCTTTGATCGATGCTTCTTGATTATCAAGTGTTGTATCGATTTTTTGGAGACGAGTATCTGTGGCTGCCAGGAATTTTTTTCAGCTTCTCTTCAAGACTCGGCTTCTTTTCCTGTGGATAGGGTTGATTTTGGAAATTTGGAGGAGGTTGTTGTTTTTTATTTACTTGATTTCATTGGCCTCCTTGACATCCCTACAAAAAATTTGGGTGCTTCCTCCAACCTAGATTATAGGTGTTACTATAAGGATTATTATTAGATCTGAAATTATTACCTATATAATTCGTTTGTTCGTTTTCCATGCCTGGTTGGTAGGGTAGGTACTCAGGATTCACCATGGTTCCACTTGTGTCGCACTACATTACCGGATTTACCTGCAAAGAACACAAATTGTCAAGCTTTTTATTCATCATCTCTACCGATTTGTGACATAGTTCTTTGCGTCGATGTTGAAAACTCCGGCTGATTTTGTTAGCCTTGTCCTTGTAACTTGCCACTGATAGTTGTTCAGTGACATCTCTTTAATAAACTCGTAGGGTACTTCAGAAGTTTCATTGATCAGGGTTCCACCGATGGCTGAATCAATTAGTTGCCTCGTTGAAGGATTTACACCATTGTAAAAAGTTTGGACTTGAAGCCATAAAGGTAATCTGTGGTGTGGACATCTCCTCAAGAGATCCTTGTATCTCTCCCATGCGTCGTATAATGTCTCTAAATCCATCAGCACAAAAGAAGAGATATCATTCCGTAATTTGCCCGTTTTGGCCGGTGGGAAATATTTTAATAAAAATTTTTCGGTCATCTAGCCCCATGTCGTAATTAACCCACATGGTAACGAGTTCAACCACTGTTTAGCTTTATTCTTTAATGAAAAGGGAAATAACCAAAGACAAATGGCATCATCAGAAATGCCATTTATTTTGAAAGTATCACAAAGCTCTAAAAATTTAGCTATATGAGTGTTTGGATCTTCTTCCTGCAAACCATCGAATTGAACAAATTGTTGAATCGTTTGTATAGTATTACGCTTTAATTCAAAATTATTAGCAGCTATAGCAGGCCTAACAATACTAGATTCCGCTCCTGTTAAATGAGGTTTAGCATAATCATACATACTATGCGAAGCATTGTTTCCTGCCATATCTCGTGGTGGATTATTTTCATCCATCCCTTCAGTAGGATTGGATTCGCCTTCTTGGTAATTTGAGGCTTGCCTTATTTCTCTGCGATTCCTACGAGCGGTAGCTTCGATATCACTATCGTATATTAGAGGTCCTGTCGGGTTCCTTATAGTCATAAACTAAAGGTAACTGCTAGGAAAAGAAAGAAAATTTAGCAAGACTAAAATAATAAAATAAAATAAATATCGAAAATAAAAATAAAAATAATGGCTAAAGTAATAAAAATAGAGATTTCTTAATATTTTAGTTCCCCGGCAACGGTGCCAAAAACTTGATCATCTGAAATTGTCGATTTTAAAATTTATACAGAGAATGATCAAACCTGGAAACTAACTCTAACAACAACTTAAGGCAAGTGCACCTATCGAACAGGAGTATAGCTTAGGAAAGACCGGATTGTCGAACCCAAAGGAACTAAAAGTACTAATACTCACTTTCTTTCTATTATTTAGCCTAAATATTGAATGATTTGGTTGTTTAAATCTAAATTAACTAATTAATTACTAAACTAAGATGCAAATACAAAAAAGAATGGATTTGGGATAATTACTTTAGGAAAAGCTCAGTTGATTAAGGCGATACCCTTAGGAAGAATCCACCATAACTTCACTTGTTATCTAACACTGAAACAGATGATTTAATCACTTAGCTTGATCCGTAAGACTCCCTAATTTATATTAAACCCTCTCTCGTGGTGAATAACGTCTAACACTAGGTTGATTAACAAAAATATCTTTCTCACTTAATAACCCCCTAGAATAGCTGTAAATCGAACTATGGACTCCCATATTAGGTTTCACCTATTTGGAAAAATCTCGTCACCCTATCTCTAGGCGCGCAATCAACTCTGCTTAATTATGCTAGATCTACTCTTAAGCAGGGACTTTTCTCCACCACCTAAGCACATTCAACTTGAATTAATATTCTGGAAATATTAACACAAGAATTAAGCACACATAATTAAGAACAAACTAAGTATTTATCATATAGTTCAATAAATAATAACAAGATTCATCTAGGCTTCATCCCCTTCAGGTATCTGAAGTGTTTAGTTCATAATGATAAAATAAAACATCTCAAGAGAAAAGATAAAACAAAACATAAGAAATCCCTAAAACCCCCTGAAGGAATTGAAGAAGAGATCCAACGTCTTGAGTAGAACTCCGGCTTCTTGAGAAGGACTATCTGGCTATCTCCGAGTGATTCCCACGAATTTGGCCTTACGGCAGCTTGGCCTGGCCTAGTGACGCCCTAGCGGCCGTCTTCTTTCAGGTTACATTTAGGGTCTTTATATAGGCTCTTGGAATGCGTTTCTTTCTCCCTAAGTATCCTTTTTTGAGTGAAATTCCTCTTTTCCACGATAGGAGCACACCATGGTACACGCCCGTGTAAATCAACTTCAGGCCATGTTTCAATTTTGTTGATTGAGGCACGACCGTGTAAGTCGTGGTTCAGGCCATGTTTCGATTATGTTGATTGAGGCACGACTGTGTGAAGTAAATTGAAGAGACACGGCCGTGTGGCTTGAAGTCCAGGCCGTGTCAATTTCCACTTTGGCCCAAATTGGCTCATTTTAAGCTCGTTTCTTGTTTTTTTCATCCTCGGGTGCTTTCCTGAGTATAAAACATGAAAAGAAAGGATTAAGACCACCTTTTTACATAAATTAAGGGCTAAATCTTCCAAAAGCATGCTAAATATGGGGTTAAAAAATGTTACTTTTACGGTTTATCAAGTGTTATGGAAAAAACACGGTGTAGAAGAAGCTACGTAAGAACCGAAAGAAGCCATGAGTGAAAAATTTCAAATCTTTTTTATCGGTGAGATTTTTTAGGGCAAAAATATTTAAAGAGGGAGAGTTGTAACAGCCCGATTTTGAGGCTAGTCAGAATAGTGGTTTCGAGACCACTAATCTGAGGTTGAAGAAAATTATTTTCATAATATTTTATGTATTAAAGCATGTTTATAAGGATGCATGAAAATTTTGGTGCTTTAATTTCAGCAATTGTATGTGAAATTGTGAAAAAGGACTAAATCACATAAAGTGCGAAAGTTCCAATATAAGTGGTAGGGGTGTCTAATAGCCAAAGAATATCAAATTGGATGTCCTTAAAGTGAAATAGTGATGGTTGGCCATATAGAGACTAGGGAAACAAGATATTAAATGTTGGTCAAATTTGGTGGAAATTAGGTGATAAAAATAAATAAAATAAGATGAACAAAAGATGTCATCATCTTTTACTATTCACCCTCTTTCTTCCACCGAAAATTGTAGAGAAAAATAAATTTTTTGGGGTTCAAATTTTAAGCTAAGCTATCTCCTTGCTAGTAAGTGATTTTGGTAGTTTTATTTGATAATTTTTTGTACTTTTGGAGTCCCCAAAGCTTAAGCTACCTAATGAAGGGACTAATTTTTGAAATCGTTAAAAGTTTAGGGACTTGCCATGAGAGGGTTTATCTTTTTAGTTGAATTTATATGAAAGAAAATGAATGTTGGGGAGATGAGAAACAACTTTTGTGAAAGGTGTTGTCATGAAAACACCTAAATGGGATTAAGTTGTAAATGTTGTAAATTGGTAATAAATGCATGAAATAGTTAGATTGGTGGGTTGTTGTAAGAGGAATAAATGTTCAGCTAGGCTTGTTTAATAAAGAAATGTGTTGAAAATTGACTTACGAGCCTAGGAGAAAAATCGTAATTTTGCTATAGTATAAGGGCAAAATGGTTATTTTTGCCTAAGTAGAGTGTAACACCCCACACCCAAGACTGATACTAGGTCTGGATACGAGACATTACAATGCTTGAACCCACGAAAACATGTACTTACGGGATATAAAATTTCATTCTGACTTAAAAACTTCCCTTTCTTAGTCAACACATATAACAAGGGCCTACGAGGCCTTTAACTCGTGTCAGAAAACTTTCAGAATTAAATGAAATAACTTATTTTTTTCCTTCTTGAAGCAGGGTTCACACGTCCGTGTGGCTTGGAACACGCCCGTGTACCCTTAAGCACGCCCATGTCTTCCAACCGTGGGAAGTTACTGACTAATTTCACACGGCCATGACACACCCGTGGGCTTGGACCGTGTGCTAACCCTTGATATACTGACTAAATTAACATGGCCTGGGCACACACCCATGTCCAAACCGTGTGTATTACATGACATACATACACGGCCGTGGGATTTGCCTGTGGCCTATTCTGAATAATAATACTAAGGTGCAGGGTTAACACGGCCTTGACATACGCCTGTGTGTTAAACCGTCTTTGGCACTTAGGGCTATTTACCAAGCCATTTGCCACCACAAATCGGGATCAATCCAATACATTTTCATAAATAATAATACATACTACATTGACCTCAATAAACCTACATACATAGACAATTACGGCGGTCAAATAGTCAATACAAAGAATAATTAAAAGGGCATACACCTCATTAATATTATCTTTATTGCAAAAAGAAGAGTTTGCCAAACATTTGCCTAAATCAAGAACCCATTACAAAATGATTTACCACCAACACTTTAACTAACAATTACAACTTGACAAAACACCCTAGTCCTATACATGCCATATTCAAAACAAGTCTAAAATTGCTATACCAAAGTGTTGTTGATAGTTGGATTTCCAAACCCCTACGTCTACGATCTTTGAGTTATCTTGGCAATACTATAAGAAAGAAGGGCAATGAAAAAGGGGTAAGCGATAAGCTTAGTAAGTTGTATGGAAATAATTAGAAATCGTAATCTTCATAAAAGAATGATTCATCCATAACATTAATTAATCGTACACAAGTCAAGACTTCTTGACAATACTTACTTACACTTGCCCTTATCTAACATTTACCGAAACACATATAGAGCCAATATCTCGTGACTCATTCATTAGCACTTGTATTCATTCACATTTCTACTTTTAAATTTATCTGCTTATTCCACCATACAATAAAGTCTTCTCTAGGTACAGATGCCATGTCCCGGACATGGTCTTATAGGGAATTACCTCTATGTGTTAATGCCATATCTTGGATATAGTCTTACGCCTACTCTTGTCTCAATGCCGGTGCCATGTTCCAAACATGGTCTTACACTGGCACTCATAATATGGCCGATGCCATGTCTCAGACATGGTCTTACATTGACCCTCAAAATATGGCCAATGCCATGTCCCAGACATGGTCTTACACTAGCCCTCATAATATGGCCGATGCCATGTCCCAGACATGGTCTTACACTGACCCTCATAATATAGCCGATGCCATGTCCCAAACATGGTCTCACACTGACCCTCATAATATGTGATAGCATTTTTCGTATTCGTCATAGTCCATTAGGACTTCATTATCATATTCACAAAATTTTCTCAACTTACTAAAGTATCATGCATCAATATGACATCAAGCATTCTCAATTATGCTAATATAATATTGCAATAAATTACATACAACTTACCTCGTTTTCAAAATGAGTTAGTTCTTTGGTTTAGTCCACTACTTTATCCTTTCCACGATTGAGGTGAATTCTCGTCTTCTCTTGCTCTATAATAGCAAATTAACTCATTTTAATCATTTTATTAATATAAGCATCTCAATAATCCTACTTAGGTAAAATTACCATTTTACCCCTAAATTTTAAAAAATGACTATTTTGCCCCTAGGCTCAGAAATTAATTCTAATCACATTTTTATCTTCAACAAGCCTAGGCAAACATTTAATGCTCTTAAAGCTATCATCAACAATCAATATTTCACATACTTACTACCAAGTTCATAACCTTTTCATTAAGGTCCTATTTAGTGTCCTCATACTAACACCCTTTTTAAAAGTTGTTCATTTAACAACTAAGACTCAAGTTCTTCCTTAAAAATGCAAAAAACAACTAAAATAGCTCTCATGGTAAAACTCTAAACCTTTCACAACATTGCACATTAGTCCCCTCATTTGAAATCTTAAGCTTTAGGGATCTCAAAAGTACAATTATTTTTAAGAAAAGTTCACTAGAACACTTACTTGAATGCATGAGAGTTTTCTGAAATTTTTGAAGGTTTCTACCCCTTATTTGCTGCAAATTTTTGGTGGAAGATGATGGGAGAAAAGGATGATAACTTTTCTCTCCTTGTTCTATTATTAAAAGTCAAATTAGTCCACCTACTACTACTAACTTTGACACTAATTGACAATTTTGTCTCCCATGCTCTCTTATGGCCGGCCAAGCCTCTTTCAAAGGCTAAATTGACTTTTAAATACCCCCATTTAACAATCCATAGCCATTTGGTACTCTTAGCATATAGAATGGAACCTTCACACTTTATGCGATTTAGTCCTTTTTCGTAAATTAAACACAAAAACGTTAAAATTAAAATACCAAAATTTTAATGCCCATATGCTATCATGCTCTAACTCATAATATATCATGGAAATAATTTCTTCGATCTCAAAATAGTAATCCCAAGATCACTATTTTGACTAGCCCCTAAATTAGGCTGTTATATAGAGATTATGATGCATTATGATCATAAAATGTATTAAATGAGTGAATTTTGTTGTTATAGATCAAGAAGAGCGTGGAATTAACCTTGACCAAGGAAAAGACAAGGTTTTGGATTAAACCGTACATTAATACATTTTACACCGAGGTAAGTTTATGTGTAAATGATGCATCTTAAATTCATATGCTATTGTTTATTGGTGCATTTTATGTTTGAGAGCATATGATTTAAATGGATTGGATTGGGTAGACAATGAATAAATTTCGTATGAATGTTAAAATAGATATGTAGATGAGGATTATTATCCGTAGTAAACAATGGTGGGCTATGTGCGATACCACCTTAATTATTTTTCTTAGTGGGCTATGTGCGATACTACTTTATCACTTATTCACGATGGGATGTGTGTGATACCATCGTTAGCGTTATTTGGTGGGCTAAGTGCGATACCACAGTAAATATTCTTGTCGGTGAGCTATGTGCAATATCACCTTGTTAACAATAAATGGTGAGCTAAATGCAATACCACCGAGTGTTTAATATTACTAAGAATGGTTTATTGTGTAATTGTGATGTGTTGTTTCATGTGATCATGTAGTGATCAAGTGTAGGGATGTATGTTAAATAATAAGATCATTTGGTTGTGATATGGTTGAATTGTGGTAAGAGATGAATGAGTAAGCATAATATTGGATTGTAAAATGCTATTTATTGTTTAGCACATGTTATGATGTTTACTGTTTACACTTACTAAGCTTTAAAGCTTACTCCCCTTTCTTTTTCCCTTGTTTTATAGAGTCAAAGAGCCGGGTTGGGATACGAAGATAATCGAAAGATCACCCACACGATCAACTTATCTTGGTATATTTTGAATTAGCATTTTGAGTATGGCATGTATAGGAAGATTCGGTTGGAATGTTGCCTCATAGTATATTTTGAATTAGCATTTTGAGACTCTAAGGGAGGCTTTATGAACTCCTCTTATAGAGGAAACGTCGGACTGAATTGATGAAGAAATGGAAAAGACTCTAGAGACCGATGTTTTGGATGCCAATAGGATTGATAAAAGACTTTGAGTAGCTCTCAAGGTATCTAAGGGAGATAGGCTTAGGAAGTTTGAAAGAGACATAATGAACTTGAATATTTCATGTGAAAACAAGGTGGAACACCTTGACATGAAAAATAAAAGAAAAAGCAAAAATAAAAAACAAAATTTCCTATGTTTCCCCCACACTTTAGATAGAACATTGTCCTTAATGTGCAACCCCTAAATAGATAAGGAACAAAGTTACCTGATTGATCGTGACATTTCCAGAGTCTTATGGTAGGTGATTCTATCCTTGTTTGTTGGTAACTAGTATACGTAGTGCTTCTTTCATATGGAGTTCTTACATAAAAAATTCAAAAACAAAACAAACAACATATATAAAGCTACTATACCTCCTACTCCTAATAGTAAAAATAATCATCCAAGTTAAGTTTTACAATTCTTCAAATAAAATTAAAAAGTTTAGTCATCAAAATGGGGTGATTACCACCCCTCAATCAAAGCCTCCCCTTTCCCTGATACGTGAGCTCGTAAGGAACCTCCGCTTGACAAATTTACATGCCAAGTAGGGCTACAGATGACTGACCCTTTCTAGGAAGATTCGGTTCGAATGTTGCCTCATAGTCATCCTCTTCCTCCTCCCCTTGAGAGTCTTATTCCATCTCGTCATCCCCTTTTCATATTCCTTATCATCACTTTCTTCACCTTTGTCGCTTCTTGATCATTGGACTAAGGTGGGACTGCTTTGGGCCATATTTGTTTAGTGGCAAATTTGGTATGCTCATATTGTTTTGTCGTGCAAACTCCTAAAAAATCGAGTCCATCTCCTACATCCACATTATCATCCACTCCGTGATAAATCGTAAAAGTAACATATTTTAATCCCACATTTAGTATGCTTTTAAATGAATTTATCCTCGATTTATGTAAAAAGGTTCTCTTAATCCATTCTTTTCATGACTTATACTCAGGAGAACACCTAAGGATGAAAAGAACGTAAAATTGGCTTAAAACGGATCAAATTAGGCCAACCCAAGAAGTCGACACGGCCTGGGCTTGATTCCACACGGCCGTGCCTTGCTATCCACCTAGAGCATGGCCTGTCACCAATTTACACGGTCGTGTCTCGTCGATAAAAAGCCCAACATGGTCTATCCCCGATTTGCATAGCTGTGCCTCAATCGACAGACCCAAAGCATGGCCTGACCCTCGACTTGCATGGGCGTGCCACGGTCGTGCCTAAATCAACAGAATAGAGACACGGGCTGAGCCTCAATTTACACGGACGTGCCTTAGCTGAAACACCCCAAACTCGACCCACGAGCCTTGACCAGATCTGGTATGTTCCCCGGTGTAAATCGTTTCAAATTCTTTTGTTACTTAGGAAAAACTTGTGTGATTTGGAAGAAAGATCATTTTGGGTTGGGCTTGAGATGAAAACAGGTTCATTTCATTATTAAAAATCCTTTACTTTAAGTGACAAAACGTTTGGGCTTTGTTTTAAAAATAGATTTACTTAATCTTTTAATTGATAAAATTAAGTAAAATAATAATTAAAAGAATAATAAAGTAGTTCAACTATGGCCTTATTACATCAAATAATTCCCAAAATTTAAATTCAAAATACTTAAAGTAAAATAGTCCAAATAAAAGAAATTTGAACTTCACATGGCCTCCACTAAGCATCTGTCGGCCCGGTCCATCACTGGTCGTCACCTGAAAAGTAATCCCACAATGGGGTGAGTCAACAGACTCAATGTGTAACCAACACTAAAATTTAATATTTCAGGCATACAATATCATACATGTTCATAAAACATTTAAACAATATGATGCAACCCGAACCCAAACCTATATGCCATCCGCTACACACCACCCATACCATCCTGCACACCGTGGGGACTACTAAGTCAACCCTTCATCCGCTACACACCATCAAAGGTAGTCGCTGCAGTCGACGTGCTTATCGCCCTTATAAAAATTCGTGGTCTTAGGTCACCACATTTCAAATTCATGGTCTTAGGTCACCATATTCAGTTATCGTGGTCTTAGGTCACCACATTCAGATTTCGTGGTCTTAGGTCACCACATTCAGATTTCGCGGTCTTAGGTCACCACATTAACTTCCCCTTTTTATATAACCCATATGCCCCCATATTTCATATACAATATGCAAAATCATGCCTTAATTCACATTCTTATCACTATGTTAAAAATAACATATATTCATATTCCTAATAGGAGTAGGATACGTACCTTAGTACTTTGTACCATTGTATGGTACCTTAGCCATGCTTTTCACATTCTTAATAACATATTTAATTTAAAACATAGCCATGAACATATTAAAACTTAGGGTAGGGTACACACCGATTAAACTTAACAATTTCTTTGAAATCCCAAAATCCTATCTATTGCCTTAGATCTTTAACTCCCTACATTCAGGCCCATATTAAAGTTTTAATGAAAACCCATTTGATTGCAAAATCAAATCCTAGTAGGATTTGTACACTAAAACTTACCTTGATACCGATTTACTTATCACTCAAATCCAAAACTTTGCTATACTTCTCCTTGTATTCGCCAAACACTGGATCTCTACATAGGTTAGTTTCGACTTTTTAACATGTAAGAAATAGATCTTAGTATCAATACAGGCCTTGACCGAATGCTATAGATACTTACCTTGTGGATTTTAAATCCCGAAACTCACCGAATAACTAGGGAACACATGGCCTATGGTGTACCTTCAGGAAAAGAATTTCTCCTTCTTGTAGTTGACTTAAACAAATCCCAAAGATCTCTTCAAAGTTTGGCAACAAGATATTAATAGGGTTAGTCCTAGATTTGACAAATCTTAAAAGAAAAAGGATGAAAATCGAATGATAACTAGTTCTTACCCTTAATCTGTCGACAACCCCTTGTTTGAAGTCTCAAAACTATTCGGCTATGGCTTTGATTTTAGCAAACTTTCGCTTTTGGAAGATTATGAAAGAAGAAGAAAAGAGTTTGAGCAATTTGGTAATGAATTTTGGCTACACAAGGTGTACTTTCGCTTGACAAAGCGATGAAGAAAGGAGATATTTGCTAGAGAGAATTGACGAGAGAGAGAGTTAGAAGAAAGAATGAATGGCCCTCTTTTCCTTTTATAGCCGAAATTACTAACTTAGAATCCCTTACTTGGCCATCACTCTTCTATTTTGATAGCTTTATCTCTTTAATTAAAAATTAAAGAATAATCCCTCAATTATCTCTTTGAAAATAATCTAAAATAAATCATCATTTATCCACCTATTTAGCCGAGTTTTAAGGAGAATTAAACTCTTCCCTTAAGAGTCCCTAGTTTCGTCCATTGCTTCCTCTTTAAGTAATTAAATAAAAATCACTTAAAGTCTTAGCTAGATGTCGACCACCCCTTTCCCTTGATGAGCCGAATTTAAACTTATTCTATTGGACTCCTTGTGGCCATACGAGGCCCAAATTATCTACCTAAGTGGTGCCTCCCTATGATTAGTTTAGCTTTAATAACGAATTGGGCCGCAAGCCCAATTCAGATGCAAAAACACTCTCAGAAATGCTCTCCTTGCTACTTGAACCTAAGCTTGCACACATGATGGTGGCGTCATTTACTGGGCTTTAAGTGGTGCCTCCTTGTCACTTTTCCAAGCACTGTTCTTGTGTCAAATTCCTCCTATAAATTTTCTTAAGGCCATCTTGCCTTAGTTTCCTCTTTTTAAACTTTAAAACTTGACATTTCCTTACATTTCTAGGTTTTCAAAAATGTTCGTTTCCCTCCTTTAACCTAACATTTCCTTACATTTCCAAGTTTCCTGAAATGTTTACTTTCCTCTTTTGAATCATTTCTAAATCATTTCCTTACATTTCCTAGTTTCCAAAAATGTTCACTTTCCTATTTTAACTTAACATCTCCAAGTTTCCAAAATGTTCACTTTCCCATTTTAACTTAACATTTCCAAGTTTCCAAAAAAGTTCATCATACATTCATAAGTCATGCCATTTCGTATAATTAAATCAAAAATGCATAGGCCCATTTTTAGGATGTTACAGTTCTACCCCCCTTAAAAATAATTTCGTCCTCGAAATTACTTACTATCGAATAATCGAACATCTTAACTCACCGTGCTACGCTTATGCTGCGCACTCTGATCTGAATAGAGCCATCATACTTCCTAGGCACAATTTTTTTTAAGTTCACATTCCCGAGAACTCATTTCTAACGTCGTGATTTAATCTGATGCATTAGTACTTTGTTCCACTGTTTAACCGCGAAGAAGTTTTATGAAAAGAATTTTAGGAGTGGTACTTTTGTATTCATACATGCACACAGTCTTTACATTCATACATCCATCTATCAATTATGAACTCTCGTTCATTCAGAGAAATGTTGTAGTTTTCATTGTTGTTGTTTTTCCACTACCCAGGGGTATTTTCGTAATTTTCCCTATAGGGGTATTTTTGTAATTTGTCAAAATAAGGTTCCTTGGTGTTTTTGTCAATAAGGGTATTTTCGTAATTTTTGAAATCTCGGGGGTATTTTGGAAATTTTAAAATTACAGGGGTATTTCAGTAATAAACCAGGGTAAATTTATAAGTCTGACTAAATCAAGGGTATTTCAAAATTTGCAAAACTTGAGGGTTCTTTTTGAGAATTTGTTTTCCAAATCGGTGCTGTTGCAAAAATTTTGAAAATCAGGGGTCGTTCTGGTAATTTTGTAACTTGGGGGTATTTCGGTAATTTGCAGGGTAGGGGTAATTTCGTAATTTTCCAAAATCAAGGTATTTTGATATTTTGCAAATTAGGATTTTTGAACATTTTATTAAGTAATGAAATTTTGATAAGAGTTGTGAGTATTTTGAAAATTTCATAAACCAAGGGCATTTTTGTAATTTTACCACTAGGGGCATTTTGTAAATTTGTAAATCGAAATATTTTAGGAAAATTTATAAAAATAATCTTTTCAAATCAAGAGGGTAATTTAGAAATTTTAAAACTAGGGTTTCCATAAAAAATCTGGCTAGTCCCTTTCAGCTTTAGTTGTGGGTTTAGCAGGTGTATAAATACTCTTGGTTAGGGTGAGCCGAAGCTACGCACAGGTAGGATTCGAGTGGAGAGGAGGAGAGTCACGCGGATTGCTTAAATACCAAGCTCCCACGAAACCAATCCTAGGCATGCGCACCATGGTTACCACACCCTAACTCAGCGACTTAATCATGGGTTTGTTTAGTTAGGCATTTAAGTCTTATGTAATTGTTGGGGTAACTAGTCCTAGGGTTCAAGTACTTAATCTCTGTTCTACGTTCCATTCCATTTCTATCCCTCTACAAGTCATACTATAAATCACACAATGGATGGAAGTACTTACTTGGTGGACTTCGGGTCAGAGACTTAGTGGGCCATGCCAGAAAAACCTGCTTAATTCACAAAATCTCTTTTCGGATTAATTTTGAAAATGTTTTGGGCCTTAAACCCAAGGCCGAGAGGTTAAAACTGGGCTCTGATACCAAATTAAAACACCCCAAACCTAGCCCACAAGCCTTGACCAGATCTGGTATGTTCCCCGGTGTAAACCATTTCAAATTCTTTTGTTACTTACGAAAAACTTGTGTGATTTGGAAGAAAGATCATTTTGAGTTGGGCTTGAAATGAAAACAGGTTCATTTCATTATTAAAAATCCTTTACTTTAAGTGACAAAACGTTTGGGCTTTGTTTTAAAAATAGATTTACTTAATCTTTTAATTGATAAAAATTCGTAAAATAATAATTAAAAGAATACTAAAGTAGTTCAACTATGGCCTTATTACATCAAATAATTTCCAAAATTTAAATTCAAAATACTTAAAGTAAAATAGTCCAAATAAAAGAAATTTGAACTTCACATGGCCTCCACTAAGCATCTGCCGGCCCGGTCCATCACTGGTCGTCACCTGAAAAGTAATCCCACAACGGGGTGAGTCAACAGACTCAATGTGTAACCAACACTAAAATTTAATATTTCAAGCATACAATATCATACATGTTCATAAAACATTTAAATAATATGATGCAACCCGAACCCAAACCTGTATGCCATTCGCTACACACCACCCGTACCATCCTGCACGCCGTGGGGACTACTAAGTCAACCTTACATCCGCTACACACCATTGAAGGCAATCGCTGCAGTCGATGTGCTTATCGCCCTTATAAAAATTCGTGGTCTTAAGTCACCACATTTAGAATTCGTGGTCTTAGGTCACCACATTCAGTTATCGTGGTCTTAGGTCACCATATTCAGATTTCGTTGTCTTAGGTCACCACATTCAGATTTCGTGGTCTTAGGTCACCACATTAACTTCCCCTTTTTTTATAACCCATATGCCCCCATATTTCATACACAATATGCAAAATCATGCCTTAATTCACAATCTTATCACTATGTTAAAATAATATATATTCATATTCCTAGTAGGAGTAGGATACGTACCTTAGTACTTTGTACCATTGTATGGTACTTTAGCCATGCTTTTCACATTCTTAATAACATATTTAATTTAAAACATAGCCATGAGCGTATTAAAACTTAGGGTAGGGTACACACCTGATTCGCTTAACAATTTCACTGAAATATCGAAAATCCTATCTCTTGCCTTAGATCTTTAACTCCTACATTAGGCCCATATTAAAGTTTTAATGAAAACCCATTCGACACAAAATCAAATCCTAGTAGGATTTGTACACTAAAACTTACCTTGATGTCGATTTGCTTATCACTCAAATCCCGAAAACTTTGCTATACTCGTCCTTGTATTCGGCCAAATACTAGATCTCTACATAGGTTAGTTTCGGCTTTTTAACATGTAAGAAATAGATCTTAGTATCAATACAGGCCTTGGCTGAATGCTATAGATACTTACCTTGTGGATTTTAAATCCCGAAACTTACCGAATAACTAGGGAACACGTGGCCTATGGTGTACCTTAGGGAAAATAATTTCTCCTTATTGTAGTTGACTTAAACAAATCCCGAAAGATCTCTTCAAAGTTTCGGCAACAAGATATTAATGGGGTTAGTCCTAGATTTCAGCAAATCTTAAAAGAAAAAGGATGAAAATCGAATGATAACTAGTTCTTACCCTTAATACTGAAGTCGACAACCTCTTGTTTGAAGTCTCAAAACTATTCACTATGGCCTTGATTTTATCAAACTTTCGGCTTTTGGAAGATTATGAAAGAAGAAGAGAAAAGAGTTTGAGCAATTTGGTAATGAAGTTTCGGCTACACAAGGTGTATTTTGGCTTGACAAAACGATGAAGAAAGGAGATATTTGCTAGAGAATTGACAGAGAGAGAGTTAGAAGAAAGAATGAATGGCCCTCTTTTCCTTTTATAGCAAATTACTAACTTAGAATCCCTTACTTGGCCATCACTCTTCTATTTTGATAGCTTTATCTCTTTAATTAAAATTAAAGAATAATCCTCAATTATCTCTTTGAAAATAATCCAATATAAATTATCATTTATCCACCTATTTAGCCGAGTTTTAAGGAGAATTAAACTCTTCTCTTAAAAGTCCCTATTGCCATCCATTGCTTCCTCTTTAAGTAATTAAATAAAATCACTTAAAGTCTTAGCTAGATGTCGTCCACCCCTTCCCTTGATGAGCCGAATTTAAACTTAATTTATTGGACTCCTTGTGGCCATCACGAGGCCCAAATTATCCACCTAAGTGGCGCCTCCTATGATTAGTTTAGCTTTAATAATGAATTGGGCATAAGCCCAATTCAGATGCAAAACACTCTCGTAAATGCTCTCCTTGCTACTCGAACCTAAGCTTGCACACATGATGGTGGCGTCATTCTTGGGCTTTAAGTGGTGCCTTCTTGCCACTTTTCCAAGCCCTGTTCTTGTGTCAAATTCCTCCTATAAATTTTCTTAAGGCCACCTTGCCTTAGTTTCCTCTTTTTAAACTTTAAAACTTGACATTTCCTTACATTTCCAAGTTTCCAAAAAACGTTCGTTTCTCTCCTTTAACCTAACATTTCCTTACATTTCCAAGTTTCCCGAAATGTTTACTTTCCTCTTTTGAATCATTTCTAAATCATTTCCTTACATTTCCTAGTTTCCAAAATGTTCACTTTCCTATTTTAACTTAACATCTCCAAGTTTCCAAAATGTTCACTTTCCTATTTTAACTTAACATTTCCAAGTTTCCAAAATGTTCATCATACATTCATAAGTTATGCCATTTCAGTATAATTAAATCAAAATGCATAGGCCCATTTTAGGATGTTACATAGGCTTGTTTTCCAAATTGGTGTTGTTGCAAAAATTTTGAAAATCGAGGGTCGTTCTGGTAATTTTGTAACTTGGGGTATTTCGTAATTTGCGTGGTAGGGTAATTTTGTAATTTTCCAAAATCAAGGTATTTTGATATTTTGCAAATTACGATTTTTGAACATTTTATTAAGTAATGAAATTTTGATAAGAGTTGTGAGTATTTTGAAAATTTCATAAACCAACAAGCATTTTTGTAATTTTACCACTAGGGGCATTTTTGTAAATTTGTAAATCAAAATATTCCAAGAAAATTTATAAAAATAATCTTTTCAAATCAAGAGGGTAATTTAGAAATTTTAAAACTAGGGTTTCCATAAAAAAATACTGGCTAGTCCCTTTCGGCTTTAGTTAGAGTTTAGCCTGTATAAGTACTCTTGGTTAGGGTGAACCGAAGCTACGCACTGTAGGATTCGAGTGGAGAGGAGGTGAGTCACGGATTGCTTAAATACCAAGCTCCCATGGAAACACCCCAAACTCGACCCACGAGCCTTGACCAGATCTGGTATGTTAAACCCCCGAGAGGTTAAACTGGCTGTAAATCGTTTCAAATTCTTTTGTTACTTAGGAAAAACTTGTGTGATTTGGAAGAAAGATCGTTTTGGGTTGGGCTTGAGATGAAAACAGGTTCATTTCATTATTAAAAATCCTTTATTTTAAGTGACAAAACGTTTGGGCTTTGTTTTAAAAATAGATTTACTTAATCTTTTAATTGATAAAAATTCGTAAAATAATAATTAAAAGAATAATAAAGTAGTTCAACTATGGCCTTATTACATCAAATAATTCCCAAAATTTAAATTCAAAATACTTAAAGTAAAATAGTCCAAATAAAAGAAATTTGAACTTTACATGGCCTCCACTAAGCATCTGCCGGCCCGGTCCATCACTGGTCGTCACCTGAAAAGTAATCCCACAATGGGGTGAGTCAACAGACTCAATGTGTAACCAACACTAAAATTTAATATTTCAGGCATACAATATCATACATGTTCATAAAACATTTAAACAATATGATGCAACCCGAACCCAAACCTATATGCCATCCGCTACACACCACCCATACCATCCTGCACACCGTGGGGACTACTAAGTCAACCCTCCATCTGCTACACACCATCGAAGGTAGTCGCTGCAGTCGATGTGCTTATCGCCCTTATAAAAATTCGTGGTCTTAGGCCACCACATTTAGAATTCATGGTCTTAGGTCACCATATTCAGTTATCGTGGTCTTAGGTCACCACATTCAGATTTCATGGTCTTAGGTCACCACATTCAGATTTCGTGGTCTTAGGTCACCACATTAACTTCCCCTTTTTATATAACCCATATGCCCCCATATTTCATACACAATATGCAAAATCATGCCTTAATTCACATTCTTATCACTATGTTAAAAATAACATATATTTATATTCCTAATAGGAGTAGGATACGTACCTTAGTACTTTGTACCATTGTATGGTACCTTAGCCATGCTTTTCACATTCTTAATAACATATTTAATTTAAAACATAGCCATGAACGTATTAAAACTTAGGGTAGGGTACACACCTGATTCGCTTAACAATTTCACTGAAATCCCAAAAATCCTATCTATTGCCTTAGATCTTTAACTCCCTACATTCAGCCCATATTAAAGTTTTAATGAAAACCCATTTGATTGCAAAATCAAATCCTAGTAGGATTTGTACACTAAAACTTACCTTGATGCCGATTTACTTATCACTCAAATCCCGAAAACTTTGCTATACTCCTCCTTGTATTCGGCCAAACACTGGATCTCTACATAGGTTAGTTTCGGCTTTTTAACATGTAAGAAATAGATCTTAGTATCAATACAGGCCTTGACCGAATGCTATAGATACTTACCTTGGGGATTTTAAATCCCGAAACTCACCGAATAACTAGGGAACACATGGCCTATGGTGTACCTTCCGGAAAAGAATTTCTCCTTCTTGTAGTTGACTTAAACAAATCCCAAAAGATCTCTTCAAAGTTTCGGCAACAAGATATTAATGGGGTTAGTCCTAGATTTCGGCAAATCTTAAAAGAAAAAGGATGAAAATCGAATGATAACTAGTTCTTACCCTTAATACAGAAGTCGACAACCCCTTGTTTGAAGTCTCAAAACTATTCGGCTATGGCTTTGATTTTAGCAAACTTTCGGCTTTTGGAAGATTATGAAAGAAGAAGAGAAAAGAGTTTGAGCAAATTGGTAATGAATTTTTGGCTACACAAGGTGTACTTTCGGCTTGACAAAACGATGAAGAAAGGAGATATTTGCTAGAGAGAATTCGACAGAGAGAGAGTTAGAAGAAAGAATGAATGGCCCTATTTTCCTTTTATAGCCGAAATTACTAACTTAGAATCCCTTACTTGGCCATCACTCTTCTATTTTGATAGCTTTATCTCTTTAATTAAAAATTAAAGAATAATCCTCAATTATCTCTTTGAAAATAATCTAAAATAAATCATCATTTATCCACCTATTTAGCCGAAGTTTTAAGGAGAATTAAACTCTTCCCTTAAGAGTCCCTAGTTTAGTCCATTGCTTCCTCTTTAAGTAATTAAATAAAATCACTTAAAGTCTTAGCTAGATGTCGACCACCCTTTCCCTTGATGAGTCGAATTTAAATTTATTCTATTGGACTCCTTGTGGCCACACGAGGCCCAAATTATCTACCTAAGTGGCGCCTCCCTATGATTAGTTTAGCTTTAATAACGAATTGGGCCACAAGCCCAATTCAGATGCAAAACACTTTCGAAATGCTCTCCTTGCTACTCGAACCTAAGCTTACACACATGATGGTGGCGTCATTTACTGGGCTTTAAGTGGTGCCTCCTTGCCACTTTTCCAAGCACTGTTCTTGTGTCAAATTCCTCCTATAAATTTTCTTAAGGCCATCTTGCCTTAGTTTCCTCTTTTTAAACTTTAAAACTTGACATTTTCTTACATTTCTAGGTTTTCAAAAACGTTCGTTTCCCTCTTTTAACCTAACATTTCCTTACATTTCCAAGTTTCCTGAAATGTTTACTTTCCTCTTTTGAATCATTTCTAAATCATTTCCTTACATTTCCTAGTTTCCAAAAATGTTCACTTTCCTATTTTAACTTAACATCTCCAAGTTTCCAAAATGTTCACTTTCCTATTTTAACTTAACATTTCCAAGTTTCCAAAATGTTCATCATACATTCATAAGTCATGCCATTTCAGATAATTAAATCAAAATGCATAGGCCCATTTTTAGGATGTTACGCTTCTACCCCTTAAAAATAATTTCGTCCTCGAAATTACTTACTATCGAATAATCGAACATCTTAACTCACCGTACTACGCTTATCTCATGACTCGATCCGAATAGAGCCATCATACTTCCTAGGCACAATTTTTTTAAGTTCACATTCTCGAGAACTCATTTCTAACGTCATGATTTAATCTGATGCATTAGTACTTTGTTCCACTGTTTAACCGCGAAGAAGTTTTATGAAAAGAATTTTAGGAGTGGTGCTTTTGTATTCATACATGCACACAGTCTTTACATTCATACATCCATCTATCAATTATGAACTCTCGTTCATTCAGAGAAATGTTGTAGTTTTCATTGTTGTTCTTTTTCCACTACCTAGGGGTATTTTCGTAATTTGCCCTATAGGGGTATTTTCGTAATTTGTCAAAATAAGGTTCCTTGGTGTTTTTGTCAATAAGGGTATTTTGGTAATTTTTGAAATCTCGGGGGTATTTTGGAAATTTTAAAATTACAGGGGTATTTCAGTAATAAACCAGGGTAAATTTATAAGTCTGACTAAATCAAGGGTATTTCAAAATTTACAAAACTTGAGGGTTCTTTTTGAGAATTTGTTTTCCAAATTGGTCTTGTTGCAAAAATTTTGAAAATCGAGGGTCGCTCGTAATTTTGTAACTTGGGGTATTTCGGTAATTTGTAGGGTAGGGTAATTTCGTAATATTCCAAAATCAAGGTATTTTGATATTTTGCAAATTAGGATTTTTGAACATTTTATTAAGTAATGAAATTTTGATAAGAGTTGTGAGTATTTTGAAAATTTCATAAACCAAGGGCATTTTATAATTTTACCACTAGGGCATTTTGTAAATTTGTAAATCGAAATATTTCAGGAAAATTTATAAAAATAATCTTTTCAAATCAAGAGGGTAATTTAGAAATTTTAAAACTAGGGTTTCCATAAAAAAATACGGCTAGTCCCTTTCGGGCTTTAGTTAGGGGTTTAGCCCGTGTATAAGTACTCTTGGTTAGGGTGAACCAGAAGCTACGCACTGTAGGATTCGAGTGGAGAGGAGGTGAGTCACGGACCGCTTAAATACCAAGCTCCCACGAAACCAATCCTAGGCATGCGCACCATGGTTACCACACCCTAACCTCGCGACTTAATCATGGGTTTGTTTAGTTAGGCATTTAAGTCTTATGTAATTGTTGGGGTAACTAGTCCTAGGGTTCAAGTACTTAATCTACTTTCTCGCTCCATTCCATTTCTACCCCTCTACAAGTCATACTATAAATCACACAATGGATGGAAGTACTTACTTTGTGGACTTGTCGAGACTTAGTGGGCCATGCCGAAAAACTCGCTTAATTCATAAAATCTCTTTCGGATTAATTTTGAAAATGTTTTGGGCCTTAAACCCAAGGCCGAGAGGTTAAAGCTGGCTCGATACAAAATTAAAACACCCCAAACCCACCCACGAGCCTTGACCGGATCTCGGTATGTTCCCGGTGTAAACCATTTCAAATTCTTTTGTTACTTACTTAAAAACTTGTGTGATTTGGAAGAAAGATCATTTTGAGTTGGGCTTGAGATGAAAACAGTTCATTTCATTATTAAAAATCCTTTACTTTAAGTGACAAAACGTTTGGGCTTTGTTTTAAAATAGATTTACTTAATCTTTTAATTGATAAAATTGTAAAATAATAATTAAAAGAATACTAAAGTAGTTCAACTATGGCCTTATTACATCAAATAATTCCCAAAATTTAAATTCAAAATACTTAAAGTAAAATAGTCCAAATAAAAGAAATTTGAACTTCACATGGCCTCCACTAAGCATCTGTACCCGGTCCATCCACCGGTCGTCACCGAAAAGTAATCCCACAACGGGTGAGTCAACAGACTCAATGTGTAACCAACACTAAAATTTAATATTTCGTGCATACAATATCATACATGTTCATAAAACATTTAAACAATATGATGCAACCCAACCCAAACCTATATGCCATCCGCTACACACCACCGCACCATCCCGCGCGCCTTGGGGACTACTAAGTCAACCCTCCATCCGCTACACACCATCGAAGGCGTCATTGCAATGACGTGCTCATCGCCTCTTATAAAAATTCGTGGTCTTAGGTCACCACATTTAGAATTCGTGGTCTTAGGTCACCACATTCGTTATCGTGGTCTTAGGTCACCACATTCGATTTCGTGGTCTTAGGTCACCACATTTGATTTCGTGGTCTTAGGTCACCACATTAACTTCCCTTTTATATAACCCATATGCCCCCATATTTCATACACAATATGCAAAATCATGCCTTAATTCACATTCTTATCACTATGTTAAAATAACATATATTCATATTCCTAGTAGGAGTAGGATCGTACCTTAGTACTTTGGACCATTGTATGGTACCTTAGCCATGCCTTTCACATTCTTAATAACATATTTAATTTAAAACATAGCCATGAACGTATTAAAACTTAGGGTAGGGTACACACCTGATTCGCTTAACAATTTCACTGAAATCCCAAAAATCCTATCTACTGCCTTAGATATTTAACTCCCTACATTCGGCCCATATTAAAGTTTTAATGAAAACCCATTCGACCGCAAAATCAAATCCTAGTAGGATTTGTACGCTAAAACTTAGCCTGATGTCGATTTACTTATCACTCAAATCCCAAAAACTTTGCTATACTCCTTGTATTCGACCAAACACTGGGTCTCTACATAGGTTAGTTTCGGCTTTTTAACATGTAAGAAATAGATCTTAGTATCAATACAGGCCTTGGCCAAATGCTATAGATACTTACCTTGTGGATTTTAAATCCCGAAACTCACCGAATAACTAGGGAACACGTGGCCTATGGTGTACCTTCGGGGAAAGAATTTCTCCTTCTTGTAGTTGACTTAAACAAATTCCGAAAGATCTCTCCAAAGTTTCGGCAACAAGATATTAATGGGGTTAGTCCTAGATTTCGGCAAATCTTAAAAGAAAAAGGATGAAAATAGAATGATAACTAGTTCTTACCCTTAATACAGAAGTCGACAACCTCTTGTTTGAAGTCTCAAAACTATTCACTATGGCCTTGATTTTAGCAAACTTTCGGCTTTTGGAAGATTATGAAAGAAGAAAGAAAAGAGTTTGAGCAATTTGGTAATGAATTTTCTACTACACAAGGTGTACTTTCGATTGACAAAATGATGAAGAAAGGAGATATTTGCAGATGTAATTGACAGAGAGAGAGTTAGAAGAAAGAATGAATGGCCCTCTTTTCCTTTTATAGCTAAATTACTAACTTAGAATCCCTTACTTGGCCATCACTCTTCTATTTTGATAGCTTTATCTCTTTAATTAAAATTAAAGAATAATCCCTCAATTATCTCTTTGAAAATAATCTAAAATAAATCATCATTTATCCACCTATTTAGCCGAAGTTTTAAGGAGAATTAAACTCTTCTCTTAAGAGTCCCTAGTGCCATCCATTGCTTCCTCTTTAAGTAATTAAATAAAAATCACTTAAAGTCTTAGCTAGATGTCGTCCACCCCTTTCCCTTGATGAGCCGAATTTAAACTTATTCTATTGGACTCCTTGTGGCCATACGAGGCCCAAATTATCTACCTAAGTGGCGCCTCCCTATGATTAGTTTAGCTTTAATAATGAATTGGGCATAAGCCCAATTCGGATGCAAAACACTCTTTAAATGCTCTCCTTGCTACTCGAACCTAAGCTTGCACACATGATGGTGGCGTCATTCTTTGGGCTTTAAGTGGTGCCTCCTTGCCACTTTTCCAAGCACTGTTCTTGTGTCAAATTCCTCCTATAAATTTTCTTAAGGCCATCTTGCCTTAGTTTCCTCTTTTTAAACTTTAAAACTTGACATTTCCTTACATTTCTAGGTTTTCAAAAATGTTCGTTTCCCTCCTTTAACCTAACATTTCCTTACATTTTCAAGTTTCCCGAAATTTTTACTTTCCTCTTTTGAATCATTTCTAAATCATTTCCTTACATTTCCTAGTTTCCAAAAATGTTCACTTTCCTATTTTAACTTAACATCTCCAAGTTTCCAAAATGTTCACTTTCCTATTTTAACTTAACATTTCCAAGTTTCCAAAAATGTTCATCATACATTCATAAGTCATGCCATTTCGTATAATTAAATCAAAAATGCATAGGCCCATTTTTAGGATGTTACAGTTCTACCCCCCTTAAAAATAATTTCGTCCTCGAAATTACTTACTATCGAATAATCAACCATCTTAACTCACCGTGCTACGCTTATGCTGCGCACTCTGATCTGAATAGAGCCATCATACTTCCTAGGCACAATTTTTTTTAAGTTCACATTCCCGAGAACTCATTTCTAACGTCGCGATTTAATCTGATGCATTAGTACTTTGTTCCACTGTTTAACCGCGAAGAAGTTTTATGAAAAGAATTTTAGGAGTGGTTTTTTTGTATTCATACATGCACACAGTCTTTACATTCGTACATCCATCTATCAATTATGAACTCTCGTTCATTCAGAGAAATGTTGTAGTTTTCATTGTTGTTGTTTTTCCACTACCCAGGGGTATTTTCGTAATTTGCCCTATAGGGGTATTTTCGTAATTTGTCAAAATAAGGTTCCTTGGTGTTTTTGTCAATAAGGGTATTTTGGTAATTTTTGAAATCTTAGGGATATTTTGGAAATTTTAAAATTACAGGGGTATTTCAGTAATAAACCAGGGTAAATTTATAAGTCTGACTAAATCAAGGGTATTTCAAAATTTGCAAAACTTGAGGGTTCTTTTGAGAATTTGTTTTCCAAATTGGTCTTGTTGCAAAAATTTTGAAAATCGTGGGTCGTTCGTAATTTTGTAACTTGGGGTATTCGGTAATTTGCGAGGTAGGGGTAATTTTGTAATTTTCCAAAATCAAGGTATTTTGATATTTTGCAAATTACGATTTTTGAACATTTTATTAAGTAATGAAATTTTGATAAGAGTTGTGAGTATTTTGAAAATTTCATAAACCAACAAGCATTTTGTAATTTTACCACTAGGGGCATTTTTGTAAATTTGTAAATCAAAAATATTCCAAGAAAATTTATAAAAAATAATCTTTTCAAATCAAGAGGGTAATTTAGAAATTTTAAAACTAGGGTTTCCATAAAAAAATACGGCTAGTCCCTTTCGGGCTTTAGTTAGGAGTTTAGCCCGTGTATAAGTACTCTTGGTTAGGGTGAACCGAAGCTACGCACCAGGTAGGATTCGAGTGGAGAGGAGGTGAGTCACGCGGACTGCTTAAATACCAAGCTCCCACTGAAACCAATCCTAGGCATGCGCACCATGGTTACCACATCCTAACTCGGCGACTTAATCATGGGTTTGTTTAGTTAGGCATTTAAGTCTTATGTAATTGTTGGGGTAACTAGTCCTAGGTTTCAAGTACTTAATCTCTGTTCTACGTTCCATTCCATTTCTACCCCTTTACAAGTCATACTACAAATCACACAATGGATGGAAGTACTTACTTGGTGGACTTCGGGTCAGAGACTTAGTGGGCCATGCCAGAAAAACCTGCTTAATTCACAAAATCTCTTTTCGGATTAATTTTGTAAATGTTTTGGGCCTTAAACCCAAGGCCGAGAGGTTAAAACTGGGCTCTGATACCAAATTAAAACACCCTAAACCCAGCCCACGAGCCTTGACTGGATCTGGTATGTTCCCCGGTGTAAACCATTTCAAATTCTTTTGTTACTTACGAAAAACTTGTGTGATTTGGAAGAAAGATCGTTTTGAGTTGCGCTTGAGATGAAAACAGGTTCATTTCATTATTAAAAATCCTTTACTTTAAGTGACAAAACGTTTGGGCTTTGTTTTAAAAATAGATTTACTTAATCTTTTAATTGATAAAAATTCGTAAAATAATAATTAAAAGAATACTAAAGTAGTTCAACTATGGCCTCATTACATCAAATAATTCCCAAAATTTAAATTCAAAATACTTAAAGTAAAATAGTCCAAATAAAAGAAATTTGAACTTCACATGGCCTCCACTAAGCATCTGTCGGCCGGTCCATCACTGGTCGTCACCTGAAAAGTAATCCCACAACGGGGTGAGTCAACAGACTCAATGTGTAACCAACACTAAAATTTAATATTTCAGGCATACAATATCATACATGTTCATAAAACATTTAAACAATATGATGCAACCCGAACCCAAACCTATATGCCATCCGCTATACACCACCCGTACCATCCTGCACGCCTTGGGGACTACTAAGTCAACCTCCATCCGCTACACACCATCGAAGGCGTCGGCTGCAATGACGTGCTCATCGCCTCTTATAAAAATTGTGGTCTTAGGTCACCACATTTAGAATTCGTGGTCTTAGGTCACCACATTGATTTCGTGGTCTTAGGTCACCACATCTGATTTCGTGGTCTTAGGTCACCACATTAACTTCCCTTTTATATAACCCATATGCCCCATATTTCATACACAATATGCAAAATCATGCCTTAATTCACATTCTTATCACTATGTTAAAAATAACATATATTCATATTCCTAGTAGGAGTAGGATCGTACCTTAGTACTTTGTACCATTGTATGGTACCTTAGCCATGCTTTTCACATTCTTAATAACATATTTAATTTAAAACATAGCCATGAACGTATTAAAACTTAGGGTAGGGTACACACCGATTCGCTTAACAATTTCTTTGAAATCCCAAAAATCCTATCTATCGCCTTTAGATCTTTAACTCCCTACATTCGCCCATATTAAAGTTTTAATGAAAACCCATTCGATCAATAAAATCAAATCCTAGTAGGATTTGTACACTAAAACTTACCTTGATGCCGATTTACTTATCACTCAAATCCTGAAAACTTTGCTATACTCCTTGTATTCGACCAAACACTGGGTCTCTACATAGGTTAGTTTCGGCTTTTTAACATGTAAGAAATAGATCTTAGTATCAATACAGGCCTTGGCCGAATGCTATAGATACTTACCTTGTGGATTTTAAATCCCGAAACTCACCGAATAACTAGGGAACACGTGGCCTATGGTGTACCTTCGGGAAAAGAATTTCTCCTTCTTGTAGTTGACTTAAACAAATTCCGAAAGATCTCTTCAAAGTTTCGGCAACAAGATATTAATGGGGTTAGTCCTAGATTTCGGCAAATCTTAAAAGAAAAGGGATGAAAATCGAATGATAACTAGTTCTTACCCTTAATACAGAAGTCGACAACCTCTTGTTTAAAGTCTCAAAACTATTCAGCTATGGCCTTGATTTTAGCAAACTTTCGGCTTTTGGAAGATTATGAAAGAAGAAGAGAAAAGAGTTTGAGCAATTTGGTAATGAATTTTCGGCTACACAAGGTGTATTTTCGGCTTGGCAAAACGATGAAGAAAGGAGATATTTGCTAGAGAGAATTCGCACGAGAGAGAGTTAGAAGAAAGAATGAATGGCCCTCTTTTCCTTTTATAGCTGAAATTACTAACTTAGAATCCTTACTTGGCCATCACTCTTCTATTTTGATAGCTTTATCTCTTTAATTAAAAATTAAAGAATAATCCTCAATTATCTCTTTGAAAATAATCTAAAATAAATCATCATTTATCCACCTATTTAGCCGAAGTTTTAAGGAGAATTAAACTCTTCCTTGAGAGTCCCTATTGCAGTCCATTGCTTCCTCTTAAAGTAATTAAATAAAATCACTTAAAGTCTTAGCTAGATGCCATCCACCCCTTTCCCTTGATGAGCCGAATTTAAACTTATTCTATTGGACTCCTTGTGGCCATACGAGGCCCAAATTATCCACCTAAGTGGCGCCTCCCTATGATTAGTTTAGCTTTAATAACAAATTGGGCCACAAGCCCAATTCAGATGCAAAAACACTTTCAGAAATGCTGTCCTTGCTACTCGAACCTAAGCTTGCACACATGATGGTGGCGTCATTTACTGGGCTTTAAGTGGTGCCTCCTTGCCACTTTTCCAAGCCCTGTTCTTGTGTCAAGTTCCTCCTATAAATTTTCTTAAGGCCATCTTACCTTAGTTTCCTCTTTTTAAACTTTAAAACTTGACATTTCCTTACATTTCCAGGTTTTCAAAAACGTTCATTTCTGTAACATCCTGATAATTAGGGGTTATGCATTTTACTTAATTGAATGATGTTGCATGCTTAATTATTATTAAGTGTATTTTGGAAGTTATTTGAGCTTCATTAATTAAGCGCATGCTTAGTAAAACTTTTAATTCCTATTAATTAGAGAGAGAGCTAAGCAAGTTAGGCCTTAAGAATTAATGATAAGAGGTTTTAGCATGAATTGAGTAATTGGCAAGGTGGTTAAGATGCATGGATGTGTGCTTGAGGAGTGAGGTTCGAATCTCCTAGCTAGCATAAGGGAGGATTTTATTTTTTTTGTTTTCTTCCCTATAAGTGTCGGCCAAGAATGTTCTAGAGTGGATGAGTACTCTTTTAATTTTGGCTATTTGACCATGTGAAAAAGGAAGCTAGGAACTTATGGTATGGAATCATAAGTTGATGATAAGATGAGAGGGACAAAAGGCATAATATTAGGCAATGTTTTGGGAGTGTGTTCATGGTCATTTGACCATGAACCTAGACGGCATGAAGGGTTAAGGGAGTGATTTAATTGTGTAGTAAATTTTGGATATGATGGGGAAGAAACAAGGAGGAAAAAAGGGGAATGATGTTGGCTAGGTTGACCGAAAATTAGTGTAGCCATTAGGGTGCTAGTTGGCCAAAATCCTAGCAAAATTGTCCATCTTTTCTCATTTCTCCAAAATTCTCCTCCTAGTAGAATCTTGCTTTGGGAATTAGGCAAAACTTCTCTTTGTTTTGGTTCTCATTTGACCATTTGGTTAAAATTCTCTCTCTCAAAATTCTTGTCAAAAGCCTCAAAAGTTGGAAAGCCTTTCTTCTTTTCTTCCTTTTTCTTATTGCCGAAAGTACCAAAAGGTTCAAGCACCATTTTTCTTCTTCATTTCTCCCTCTTGGCGAATGCATCTAAGCCCCAAAACCAATCTCCTTTCTCTTTGATCATTTCTCCTTTTCTTTTTCTTTTCATTTTAATTCTCTCTTTTTTTTCCCTCTTTGCCGAAACTACAAAGGATCAAGAACCATTTTTCTTCAATTTTTACCCCTTGGCCGAATGTGCATAGGTTCCAAAACCAATCTCTTTTCTTTTGAGAATCAACATCATTCTCATCTCTTTGTCAATCAAATCAATTTCTATTTCGATTTTCTTTTCTCCTTTTATTTCTTTGAAAACCAAACTATTTATGCTAAAACTCAATATCTTTTTCCTTTATCTTTTTGTTAAAGCCGAATCATCAATCCTTCTTTTCTTCTTATTCAAGGCCGAATCTTGAAGAACTCAAAGTAAGGTTTTGTCAATCATTTTCATCATTTCTTTTTACTTTGGCAAATTTAGAATTATGATCTCTTATTTTCTCTCCTAGGCCGAATCCATTGAAAAGATTTTTCAAAGATCTTTGTTGTAGACAACTCTTAAGAAGTGACCATTCAAATCATCAAGGTAAGGTTATTAATTTAGATCATATCGATTTCTTTAGATAGACTACTAATTGATCGTATTTTTAGGGCGATTTAAGACCAACAAGATAGGTAAGAAAAGAGCCGACGGAGTGTTTGGAAGAGAGGAGGTATTCCTTTACCATCAAACTTCAAAGCGAAGGCGATGTCGTGGTTAGAGACTTTCCACGGGTTGTGGACCCTCCGCTAACGAGGATCGGTTATTTGAAGTAGTGCGTATAACCGAACCACTTTACGTTGGTGGAATTCTATGGTTTTGATCCATCTAGTGGAGAAAACCACAAATAACTATCGCTCGAGAATCTGAGGGTAAGGAATTAGATCTCTCGTCAATAAGTATAACTTTTTTAACAATAGTGTATACTAACCAAGTGTGTTAATCAATTAGGTGTTGACAAGCGAGAGGGTATTGTTCTCACTATCACAAGGTGTGTAACCTTACATTAAAATTTCCATAGATCTATATTTTAAAAAGTGATTATATGATAATATGTTTGTTTGTGGATACCAATCATTGGTATACAAAATTGTATGTTTACCCCAATATTCCGCTTATTTTTGCTATATACATAAATATGAAATGAGTATGATTATATTATGTTTTGTGGGGTAAATAGCATGAAAATCGATTTGATATGTATGTGCATGGGTATATGGGTATTGTTGATAAAGGAGGAAGTATTCGGTGGTTTTACCACATTTCGGTGACTTCGGTCACATATTTGACTCCGGTGACTTGGTCACATATTTGACTCGTGACCTCGGTCACATATTTGAACTCCGGTGACTTGGTCACATATGTGAATCTGGTGACTTGGTCACGTATTTGAAATTTGACTTGGTCGGTGACTTGGTCACATCTGCTTTTGGTGGCTTTGCCACAACATTATAAGTGCGATGTGCATGTTGACTCAAGAATCGCCTTCGATGGTGTGTAGCGGATGGAGGGTCGATTTAGTAATCCCCACGGTGTGTTGGTTGGTACGGGTGGTGTGTAGCGGATGGATATTTAGGTGGGTAGGGCTTGCATTTCATTTCATGTACTTAACCATGTAATAATGAATGATTATTATTTGATCTCGCTATGATATGGGCCTTTGGGCTAAATATGAGCTAAATGGGCCTTTGGGCTAAATATGAGTTAAATGGACCTATGGTCATATGTGAAATTTTGGACTTAAAGCATATGATAAAATGGACTTTTTAGTGTATGTGTTATACATTGAGTTTATGACTCACCCTTTTGAGGATAAACTTTTGAGATAATTCATAGTGCGATGGATCTAGTGACAAGGATTTCGAGGTGGCGATGCTCAGTATCAAGTATTGTGGAGATTTCCCAACTTAAACTTATTAATTTAAATCTTATTACTTAGACTTTATTTTGGGTTTGCTATTTTTGTAATAAGGCCACTATAAACTACTTTTAGATTTTGTGTTTGGATTTATTTTAAATTCTGCCATGAACAATTATCAATTAAATAACTAAATGGTTTTCGATAAATAATTTAAAAAGTTTTTTGTCAGTAATATATATATGTTTTAAGAAAATACAAATCTATTTTTCAACTAAGCCCAACTCGATCTTTAAGTTAATCCGTTTTACTTAAAATCATCAAGTTTTCTTGAACAAAACGATATTCCGCTAAAGTTTTACTCGAGGAACATACCAAATCCGGTTAGGCTTTTTGGGCCGGGTTTGGGCTGTTTCAATTTCCCTCCTTTAACCTAACATTTCCTTACATTTCCAAGTTTCCCAAAATGTTTACTTTCCTCTTTTGAATCATTTCTAAATCATTTCCTTACATTTCCTAGTTTCCAAAAATGTTCACTTTCCTATTTTAACTTAACATCTCCAAGTTTCCAAAATGTTCACTTTCCTATTTTAACTTAACATTTCCAAGTTTCAAAAAATGTTCATCATACATTCATAAGCCATTTCGTATAATTAAATCAAAAATGCATAGGCCTATTTTCAAGATGTTACAGTTCTACCCCCCTTAAAAATAATTTCGTCCTCGAAATTACTTACTATCGAATAATCGAACATCTTAAATCACCGTGCTACGCTTATGCTACACACTCTGATCTGAATAGAGCCATCATACTTCCTAGGCACAATTTTTTTGAAGTTCACGTTCCCGAGAACTCATTTCTAACGTCGCTATTTAATCTGATGCATTAGTACTTTGTTCCACTGTTTAACCGTGAAGAAGTTTTATGAAAAGAATTTTAGGAGTGGTTCTTTCGTATTCATACATGCACACAGTCTTTACATTCATACATCCATCTATCAATTATGAACTCTCGTTCATTCAGAGAAATGTTGTAGTTTTCATTGTTGTTGTTTTTCCACTACCCAGGGGTATTTTCGTAATTTGCCCTACAAGGGTATTTTCATAATTTGTCAAAATAAGGTTTCTTGGTGTTTTTGTCAATAAGGGTATTTTGGTAATTTTTGAAATCTCGGGGGTATTTCAGAAATTTTGAAATTACAGGGGTATTTCAGTAATAAACCAGGGTAAATTTATAAGTCTGACTAAATCAAGGGTATTTCAAAAGTTGTAAAACTTGAGGGTTCTTTTTGAGAATTTGTTTTCCAAATCGGTGCTGTTGCAAAAATTTTAAAAATCAAAATGCTTACGGTAATTTTGTAACTTGGGGTATTTCGGTAATTTTAGGGTAGGGTAATTTCGTAGTTTTCCAAAATCAAGGTATTTTGATATTTTGCAAATTATGATTTTTGAACATTTTATGAAGTAATGAAATTTTGATAAGAGTTGTGAGTATTTTGAAAATTTCATAAACCAACGGCATTTTTGTAATTTTACCACTAGGGGCATTTTTGTAAATTTGTAAATCAGAAATATTTCAGGAAAATTTATAAAAAATAATCTTTTCAAATCAAGAGGATAATTTAGAAATTTTAAAACTAGGGTTTCCATAAAAAAATACGGCTAGTCCCTTTCGGGTTTTAGTTAGGGGTTTAGCCCGTGTATAAGTACTCTTGGTTAGGGTGAACCGAAGCTACGCACCAGGTAGGATTCAAGTGGAGAGGAGGTGAGTCACACGGACTGCTTAAATACCAAGCTCCCACCGAAACCAATCCTAGACATGCGCACCATGGTTACCACACCCTAACTCGGCGAATTAATCATGGGTTTGTTTAGTTAGGCATTTAAGTCTTATGTAATTGTTGGGGTAACTAGTCCTAGGGTTCAAGTACTTAATCTCTATTCTATGTTCCATTCCATTTCTACCCCTCTACAAGTCATACTATAAATCACACAATGGATAGAAGTACTTACTTGGTGGACTTCGGGTCAGAGACTTAGTTGGCCATGCCAGAAAAACCTGCTTAATTCACAAAATCTCATTTGGGCTTAATTTTGAAAATGTTTTGGGCCTTAAACCCAAGGCCAAGAGGTTAAAACTGGGCTCTGATACCAAATTGAAACACCCCAAACCTAGCCCACGAGCCTTGACCGAATATGGTATGTTCCCCGGTGTAAACCGTTTCAAATTCTTTTGTTACTTAGGAAAAACTTGTGTGATTTGGAAGAAAGATCGTTTTGGGTTGGGCTTGAGATGAAAACAGGTTCATTTCATTATTAAAAATCATTTACTTTAAGTGACAAAACGTTTGGGCTTTGTTTTAAAAATAGATTTACTTAATCTTTTAATTGATAAAAAATCGTAAAATAATAATTAAAAGAATAATAAAGTATTTCAACTATGGCCTTATTACATCAAATAATTCCCAAAATTTAAATTCAAAATACTTAAAGTAAAATAGTCCAAATAAAAGAAATTTGAACTTCACATGGCCTCCACTAAGCATCTGCCGGCCCGGTCCATCACTGGTCGTCACCTAAAAAGTAATCCCACAATGGGGTGAGTCAATAGACTCAATGTGTAACCAACAATAAAATTTAATATTTCAAGCATACAATATCATACATGTTCATAAAACATTTAAACAATATGATGCAACCCGAACCCAAACCTATATGCCATCCGCTACACACCACCCGTACCATCCTGCACGCCGTGGGGACTACTAAGTCAACCCTCCATCCGCTACACACCATCGAAGGCAGTCGCTGCAGTTGACGTGCTTATCGCCCTTATAAAAATTCATGGTCTTAAGTCACCACATTTAGAATTCGTGGTCTTAGGTCACCACATTCAGTTATCGTGGTCTTAGGTCACCATATTCAGATTTCGTGGTCTTAGGTCACCACATTCAGATTTCGTGGTCTTAGGTCACCACATTAACTTCCCCTTTTTTTATAACCCATATGCCCCCATATTTCATACACAATATGCAAAATCATGCCTTAATTCACAATCTTATCACTATGTTAAAAATAATATATATTCATATTCCTAGTAGGAGTAGGATACGTACCTTAGTACTTTGTACCATTGTATGGTACTTTAGCCATGCTTTTCACATTCTTAATAACATATTGAATTTAAAACATAGCCATGAACGTATTAAAACTTAGGGTAGGGTACACACCTGATTCGCTTAACAATTTCACTGAAATATCGAAAATCCTATCTACTGCCTTTGATCTTTAACTCCCTACATTCGGCCCATATTAAAGTTTTAATGAAAACCCATTCGGCCACAAAATCAAATCCTAGTGGGATTTGTACACTAAAACTTACCTTGATGCCGATTTGCTTATCACTCAAATCCCGAAAACTTTACTATACTCCTCCTTGTATTCGGCCAAATACTAGATCTCTACATAGGTTAGTTTCGGCTTTTTAACATGTAAGAAATAGATCTTAGTGTCAATACAGGCCTTGGCTGAATGCTATAGATACTTACCTTGTGGATTTTAAATCCCGAAACTTACCGAATAACTAGGGAACACGTGGCCTATGGTGTACCTTAGGGAAAATAATTTCTCCTTTTTGTACTTGACTTAAACAAATCCCGAAAGATCTCTTCAAAGTTTCAGCAACAAGATATTAATGGGGTCCGTCCTAGATTTCGACAAATCTTAAAAGAAAAAGGATGAAAATCGAATGATAACTAGTTCTTACCCTTAATACGTAAGTCGACAACCCCTTGTTTGAAGTCTCAAAACTATTGGCTATGGCCTTGATTTTAGCAAACTTTCGCCTTTGGAAGATTATGAAAGAAGAAGAGAAAAGAGTTTGAGCAATTTGGTAATGAAGTTTCTGCTACACAAGGTGTATTTTGGCTTGGCAAAACGATGAAGAAAGGAGATATTTGCTAGAGAGAATTGACGCAGAGAGAGTTAGAAGAAAGAATGAATGGCCCTCTTTTCCTTTTATAGCCGAAATTACTAACTTAGAATCCCTTACTTGGCCATCACTCTTCTATTTTGATAGCTTTATCTCTTTAATAAAAAATTAAAGAATAATCTCTCAATTATCTCTTTGAAAATAATCCAATATAAATTATCATTTATCCACCTATTTAGCCGAGTTTTAAGGAGAATTAAACTCTTCCCTTAAAATTCCCTATTACCGTCCATTGCTTCCTCTTTAAGTAATTAAATAAAAATCACTTAAAGTCTTAGCTAGATGCCGTCCACCCCCTTCCCTTGATGAGCCGGATTTAAACTTAATTTATTGGACTCCTTGTGGCCATACGAGGCCCAAATTATCCACCTAAGTGGCGCCTCCCTATGATTAGTTTAGCTTTAATAACGAATTGGGCATGAAGCCCAATTCGACGCAAAAACACTCTCGTAAATCTTGTCCTTGTTGCTCGAACCTAAGCTTGCACACATGTTGGTGGCGTCATTCTTGGGCTTTAAGTGGTGCCTCCTTGCCACTTTTCCAAGCCACATTCTTGTGTCAAATTCCTCCTATAAATTTTCTTAAGGCCACCTTGCCTTAGTTTCCTCTTTTTAAACTTTAAAACTTGACATTTCCTTACATTTCCAAGTTTCCAAAAAACGTTCGTTTCTCTCCTTTAACCTAACATTTCCTTACATTTCCAAGTTTCCCGAAATGTTTACTTTCCTCTTTTGAATCATTTCTAAATCATTTCCTTACATTTCCTAGTTTCCAAAAATGTTCACTTTCCTATTTTAACTTAACATCTCCAAGTTTCCAAAATGTTCACTTTCCTATTTTAACTTAACATTTCCAAGTTTCCAAAAATGTTCATCATACATTCATAAGTTATGCCATTTCGTATAATTAAATCAAAAATGCATAGGCCCATTTTCAGGATGTTACATTAGCCGTGCCCCTACCGCGGGAAAGAGCAATTTCACTCAGAATAGGATGCTTAGAGCCCAAGAAACGCAATCCTAAGTCTACTCAAACACCTAGGACGAATTTTACCTGAATTATGAGTACTTAGGAGACAAGTAAAGCATCCCAAAAGTCTATAAAAACACCCCAAGGCGGCTATTCAAGGGGTCGATCATTGAGCAGAGTTTTCTGCCAAGCCTTTCTCGTTCAGGGATTGTCTCGAAGATAGCCAATTAATCCATCTTGAAGAGTCAGAGTTCTACTCAAGGCGGAGGATCTACTCTTCAATTCCGTCAGTGGGTTTTAGGGATTTCTTCTATTTTGTTTTATCTTTTCTCTTGAGATGTTTTCTTATTTAGTTATGAACTAAACCCCTCAGATACCTAAAGGGGATGAAACCTATGATGGATTTTGTTATTTAATTCTTTTGGTTTATATGATAAATACTTAGTTTGCTCTTAATTATGTTGCTTAAATTTCTCTGATGTGCTTAGGTGAAGGAAGAATAGACCCTTCCTAAGAGTAGATCTAGCATAATTAAGCAGAGTTGATCAGGCGCCTAGAGATAGGGTTACGAGATTTTTTTCAGATTAGGCTGAAGCCTAATATGGGAGTCCATTGATCGATTTACTGCTTCTTTAGGGGGTTATTATAAGAGAACGAGAGTTCCACTAATTAACCTAAGGTTAGACTTATTCGCTACGAGAGAAGGTTTAATATAGGTTAGGGAGTCTCACGGATCAAGCTAAGTAAAGAAATCATATGAATTGAAAAGGTAGATAATAAGTGAAGTCATAGGTGGATTCTTCCCAAATGTATCGTCTTTATCAATTGAGTTTTCTTTAAAGTCTTTTCCCAAAGTTTCATTCTATAGTCTTTGCATTTAAATTTAAATATTTCATTTGTTTTTAGATTAATTAACCAATCACTCCATATTTTAGGCTAAATAATAGAAAGAAAGTGAGTAGTAGTACTTTTAGGTTCCTTGGGTTCGATAAGATATTCTTGCCTGAGCTGTACTACTGTTCAATAGGTGCGCTTGCCTCTATCGTTGTCGCAGTGATACGTCTGTGTTCGATCACTCTTTTATAAATATTAAAACTAGACTATTTTTCAGCGATCAAGTTTTTGTCGCATTCCGGGGAACTTTAAAATATTAAGAAAACTCTATTTCTATTACTTTAGCCATTATTTTTATTTTTTAAAAAATTCTCTTATTTTTATACATATTTTTTTTATAAATTTTTTCCTTTTGTTTCATAGCAGGTACATCTTGTTTATGACTAGAAGAAATCCGAGAGGACCATTAGAATACGAAAGTGACATTGAAGCTACCGCTCACAAAAATCGCAGAGAAATTGGACGAGCCCTAGACTATCAAAGAGGAGAACATCAAGGATCCATTCCTACTGAAGGGATGGAAGAAAACAATCCACTGTCGAATGTGCAAGAACAGAATGCTCCGCATACTATGTATGATTATGCTAAACCTAATTTAATGTAAGAGTAATCTAGTATTGTTAGGCCCGCTATAGTCGCTAATAATTTTGAATTAAAGCCTAGCACAATACAAATGATTCAACAATTTGTTCAATTTGATGGTTTGCAGGATGAAGATCCAAACACTGATATATCTAATTTTCTAGAATTCTGTGATACCTTCAAACTAAATGGCGTTTCTGACGACGCCATACGTCTTTGGTCATTTCCTTTTTTCATTAAGGAATAAAGCAAAGCAGTGGTTGAACTCGTTACCATGAGGGTCAATCGCCACATGGGATCAAATGACCAAAAAATTTCTTTTAAAGTATTTTTCCACCAGCCAAAACGACCAAATTTAGGAATGATATATCTTCTTTTGTACAGAATGACGCAGAAACATTATATGATGAATGGGAAAGATATAAGGATCTCCTAAGGAGATGCCCACGCCACGGATTACCTATGTGGCTTCAAGTCCAAACTTTTTACAATGGTGTGAATTCTCCAACAAGGCAATTGATTGATTCATCAGCCGGTGGAACTCTAAATAGTAAAACTCCTGAAGCGGCTTACTATTTGATTGAGGAGATGTCATTAAACACCTATCAATGGCAAATTACAAGGGCTAAACCGACAAAATCAGCTGGAGTTTTTAGCATAGACGCAGTGAAAATGTTGTCAACACAAATGAAGTTAATGAATAAAAAGCTTGATAATTTATGTTCTTCACAGGTACATCCAGTCATGCAATGCGAAGCAAGCGAGAATGTGGCGAATTCTGAGTACCCACCTTACCAACCAGGAGCATAAAATGAGTAGACAAACTATATAGGTAACAATTTTAGATCTAATAATAATCCTTATAGTAACACTTACAATCCAGGTAGGAAGAACCACCCAAATTTTTCATGGGGAGGACAAGGAAATCAAGGAAATCAAAGGCAACAACCTTCTCCAAATTATCAAAATAAGCCATATCCATAGGAAAGGGAATCAAATCTTGAAGAGGTGTTGACAAAATTTGTGGTAGCTACAGACTCTCGTCTTTAAAAAGCTGAAGAAATACTTGATGAACAACAAAGATCAATCGAGGGAATAAAGACTCAGGTAGGAGAAATCATCACGTCGATCGGAATACTTATTGAGATATTATGTGAAATACTGGACAACAATTTTCTCCAAAGGCGCACAGCAGGTAAAGGTAGTTACACTAAGGAGTGGCAAAGAGCTAATTGAACCACAAAGAAAGACACCACATGAAGTTACCAAGAAAAAGAGTGTAGAAGATGAGAACGATAATCCATTGCCTACAGATAATAAAGCACAAATTCCATATCCAGCAAAATTGAAGAAAGAACAATTGGATGCTCAATACGGTAAGTTCCTCGAACTCTTTAAACAAATACATATTAACTTACCTTTTGTTGAAGCTATTTCATAGATGCTGATGTATGCAAAATTCTTAAAGGAACTTCTCATGAATAAAATGAAGCTTGAGGAAGTATCAATGGTGGAGCTTAATGAAGAATGTTCACCCTTCTCCAAAATAGACTACCTTGGAAGTTAAAAGATCCAGGGAGTTTCACTATTCCTTGCTTAATTTGTAGTTTAGACATCAAGAAAACATTAGCAAACTTAGGAGCTAGTATCAACTTAATGCCTTACAAATTGTTTAAAATCCCACTAGGATGAGTATTTAGTTAGCTGATAGATATATTAAATATCCTAGAGGAATTATTGAAGACGTCTTGGTAAAAATTGATAAATTTATTTTCCCTATTGATTTCATTGTATTAGACATGGATGAAGACATTAATGTTCCTTTAATCTTACGGCGTCCCTTTTTAGCCACTACTAGAGCTATTATTGATGTAGGTGATGGTAAATTAGCACTGAGAATAGGTGATGAAGAAATTATCTTTCAACTGTGTGATGCCATGCGATATTCTAAGGAACAAGATGATTCCTGTTATTTTGTAGACACTACTGATCATATTATTAAAAATTCAAGACAGAAATTATGCGAGAATGACACCTGAACTGTAAGGCTCAAGATGAGGGGAAGAAGATGAAGACAATGAGTTGAATCTGAATACGTCATCATTTAACCAAAGGAAAGAAGAAAGCATTGAGAATGATAATGAAATAAAACAAAAACCCTCCATAGAAGAGCCACCCAAATTGGAACTCAAACAATTACCAAAACACTTAGAATATGCATTCCTTGGGGACAATTTTATGCTACCAGTAATCATCTCTTCAGAATTAGAATCCAAGGAAAAGGAGGAGCTGATAAAGGTACTAAGAGAACACAAGAAAGCCATAGCCTGGAAAATTTCTAATATTAAGGGAATAAGCCCCACATTCTGCACCCACAAAATTTTAATGGAAGAAGAATATAAACCATGTGTGCAACCTCAGAGACGATTAAACCCCAACATGAAAGAAGTGGTCAAAGCCGGTGTAATTAAACTTCTAGATGCAGGAATAATTTATCCTATTTCTGACAGCACTTGGGTAAGTCCTATGTAGGTAGTTCCAAAGAAAGGAGGAATGACGGTAGTACCCAATGAAAAAAATGAGTTAATTCCCACAAAAACAGTTCCAGGATGGAGAGTCTGCATAGACTGTAGAAATTTGAATGATGCCACCGGAAAAGATCATTTTCCTTTACCTTTCATAGATCAAATGCTAGAAAGATTATCCAGGCATATGTACTACTGCTTTCTGGATGGACTCTCCGGCTACTTTCAAATCCCCATAGCCCCTGAAGACAAAGAGAAGACAACATTTACATGCCCATACGGTACGTTTTCTTATCGTAGAATGCCTTTTGAATTATGTAATGATCCTGCTACTTTTCAGCGTTGCATGTTGGCAATTTTTGACAAACTCGTAGAGGACATCATGGAGGTATTTATGGATGATTTCTCAGTATTCAATAATTCTTTCCATCTGTGCCTTAAAAATTAAAAGCGCGTTTTAATGAGATGTGAAGAAATAAACCTTGTTTTGAATTGGGAGAAATGTCACTTAATGGTTAGAGAAGGAATTGTATTAGGACATAAGATTTCTAGTAAAGGAATTGAGGTAGAAAAAGCAAAAATTGAAACCATAGAAAAACTACCCCCTTAGCTCAGTCAAGGCTATTAAATGCTTTTTAGGACATGAAAGTTTTTATAGAAGATTTATTAAAGACTTTTCCAAAATAGCTAAGCCTCTGACAAAATTACTAGAAAAATATGTTCCTTTTAATTTCAATCAAGAATGTTCAGATGCATTCAATGTCCTTAAAGATAAATTAGTAAATGCACCAATCATAATTGCACCTGATTGGAACTTACCCTTTGAATTAATGTGTGATGCAAGTGACTTTGCAGTAGGTGCAGTCTTGGGGCAATGAAGAAACAAGAATTATCAGCCAATCTACTACGCTAGCAGAACATTAACACCTGCACAAGAAAATTACACCACGACTGAGGAAGAATTGCTAGCTGTAGTTTTTACTTTTGACAAATTTAGACAATATCTAATATTATCTAAAGTTGTCGTTTACACTGACCATTCGGCTCTTCGTTATCTTTTAAACAAACTTGATGCAAAACCTAGACTTATGCGATGGATCTTACTTTTACAGGAATTTGACTTGAAAATACAAGATAAGAAGGGAGCCGAGAATCTCGCGGCAGATCACCTTTCAAGACTCGAAAATCCGCACACCAAAGAGCTTGATGAACATGAAATAAATGATTCGTTTCCTGAAGAACAGCTCTTCTCTATAATACATTCTGAAGTACCCTAGTTTGCAAATATTGCGAATTATTTAGCAGCTAACATCTTACCAAGAAAATTAAAATATCACCAAAAGAAGCGATTCTTTGCTAATGTGAAAAATTATTTTGGGAAGATCCCTTTCTTTTCCGCATATGTGCAGATCAGGTAATTCAAAGATGCATTACAAAGACAGAGGTGAGCAAAATCTTGGAACATTGACACTTAGGACCATCAAGGACACTATAGTGGTATTAAGACAGCACACAAAATACTCGAATCAGGTTTTTACTGGCCCACTCTATTTAAAGATGCCAACAGGTATGTTACCTCGTGTAACAAATGCCAAAGAACAGGTAATATCTCTAAACGTGATGAAATGCCTCAAACATATATGCTGTCATGTGAAATATTTGATGTATGGGGTATAGATTTTATGGGACCATTCCCTAGTTCCTTTGGACATAAATACATCATAGTAGCAGTTGATTACATGTCAAAATGGGTAGAAGCGGAAGCCTTACCTACCAATGATGCTAGGGTAGTAGCTAAATTTCTCAAGAAACTATTTTCTCGATTCGGGACACCCAGAGCCATCATTAGTGATAGGGGTACTCATTTCTGTACTACACAATTTGAAAAAGTTCTAAAGAAATATGGAGTATACCACAAAACAGCCATCCCATATCATCCTCAAACTAGTAGGCAAGTTGAGGTAGCAAACCGAGAGCTTAAGCACATTCTAGAAAAATGGTTGAACCAAATAGAAAAGATTGGGTAGTTAAAGTAGATGATGCTTAATGGGCTTATAGAACAGCATTCAAAACACCTCTAGGGACATCCCCATACAAGCTCGTATACGGGAAAAGCTGTCATCTACCATTCAAGTTAGAACACAAAGCTTTCTGGGCAATAAAATTTTTAAATACTGACCTCGAACTTGCAGGAAAGAAATGAATGATGTAGATAAACGAGCTAGATGAATGGAGAATAGAAGCTTATGAGAACTCAATGCTATACAAGGAAGCAACAAAGGACGTCACGATGCTCGCCTCAAGCGATCAATACATTTCAAAGTAGGGGACCTAGTCCTATTATACAATTCAAGGCTTAAACTATTCCCGGGGAAGCTAAAATCTAGATGGTCAGAACCATTCATGATTTTCCATATGGCTCCATTGAGATAACTCATCCCACTAAAGGCACGTTCAAGGTAAATGGTCACCGACTTAAAATTTATAATGGTGCAGATTTTGGAGATACGAGAGAGGAGTTTATGCTCCATGAGCCTTCCTTTAGAATTGAAAATAGGGAGAGTCTAGCTTAAGACTATAAACAAGCGCTTCTCGGGAGGCAACCCGAGTGCTAACACACTAACATTGACTTGGTATTTCTAAAATCTTTCTAAAATGATCTAACAAAAATGCAGGCATTTTAACACCACCTTGAACATGGGAGTGCTAACGACCGTGTATAAAGCAAGGGGCACACCACGGGCATGCAAGGATCTGTGCACAAACAGGGAAAAATTCATTTCAAACAAACACGAGCTGCGATATAAGACACGTCCGTGTCGTTCAACCGTGCGAGGTTACAGACTTATTCAGCACGGGCTTCATACGACCGTTGCCCCCGACCGTGTGAAGCTACTGACTTATCGAGCACGGTAAGAACACGGCCATGCCCACGACCATGCGAACATATTGACTTATTAAGCACGGGCTACACACGCCCATTCGACCTAACTGTGTGAATCACAACACGGGTGTGGCAAACATCGACACGACCGTGGCAAACCCACCTACAACGCGCCTAAAACCCAAAAATCGTGATAAGCACGGGTTGTTTAAAACGACACAGGAGTGTTGAGAGACTGTGCCTCAGACCCTAGTTATAAGAATAACCGTCCTCTTCCCCAAACCCAAACCCTAAAATCAGATTCCACCCTCCCCACTTCTTCAAATCCAGCCACCAAATCACCCACACCCCTCCAACTCACCTCCTTCCGGTCATTCTTCTCAGAATACTAATCAAACCCAATCAGATGCTCGCAGCACACCCCCTTACCAGGCCGTGCCCACTCTGAAGAACCCAGCACCACCACCATGCGCCCCACCCGTGCTTGCCAACCGCCACTGTGCCTGGTTCTTTTTCTTTCACATTTTCACATATTTTGTCTTAAGCTTTGTTTGATTTTAGACTTAATTCATATTATTTAAAGTTTATCTTCATTCTTGTCTAAGTCTTTATTAAAAATATGATTCTTTATTCTTCTTTCTTTTCTTGGTTCTTTTATTTGGTTGCTTTAATCTATTTTTCTTGTTGATTTCCACTATTTAATAAATTATCTGATTTGTTATGAACAAATGTTAGATGTTACGCCTCACCTCATGGAAGAATTGATGTTCTAATGCAAATAATAGTGAAAATCATAATTTTTATGCAATAATTTTTTATTCTATTAACCATGATTGTAGTTAGGAATTAGTATAATAAATAAATGAAATTTTAGTTATTAATGTCATTTAGAGGTTTGCTGATTTTAGTGCTTGTTCTTAAAGAAATATTTAAATTTGCTATTGATTTTTGCTTATTGTTTAGAAAAATTCTTGCTTATATAAAGGAAGTATTTTTCAGGTATTATGTCATCTTCACGCGTCAAAAGAGCCATCCCGAGCAAGAAAAGGAAGGGGCCTGGATCATCATCCGGAAATGCTTCCACCGAACTCCGACATCCATTCCTCAGATTCCCTCAACCAACTCAGGAAGAACGATACAAAATATTTCGGGATAGACCCCTCGAAATCGGTAGATGAACCGATTGGAATGCCTTACAACAAGTCAGCCTCGCTGGAGATGTTCGAGCTCTCATCTCAACGGAACCATGGGAACAATTTTTTGTGATTATGTAACCCACATACTTGGAACTCACTCTCGAGTTCTGTACCACATTCACCCTACAGACGGTAATGACACAATTTGATGATGCCGGCACAATTTAATTCCGCCTAGGGGGCATAGTACGTCGATTAAGCATACCTCAATTCGGATTGGTACTCAGACTTTATACGTCAAAATTTATAGAAGAAAAACCACTTTCTGAGTTAAACAGAGAACTCCACTGGACCCCTATCGTATGTTGGTGCAACTTACAACCCACTAAATGCGAATACAACCCGAGTTGCTCCAAAGCGACTGCCCTTCCTCCAGCTCTCATGTATCTTCATGCTATTCTTGCTCATACGGTTACAGGTCGCAAAGAAAGCACCGACATCATAAACAAACAAGATGTTTATTTTTTATCATGCATGTCCGAAAGACATGTTTTCGACGTGGCATACTTCATTGCATGTGTAATGCAGCACCAAACTGATCAGCAAAGGAAAGGAATCCTGTCAATGGGGCCTTACATAACAAGACTAGCCCGACATTTCGATCTCCTCAACACCGACTGTAACACCCCAAACCCGGTCTATGCGTTGAGACTAGATTTGGTTTGTTACATGAATCGAGCTATTTTTAAATTTGCAATAAGTTGAAAACTTCAATATAAATTTCAAATTTTAAAAAAAATAGAAGAGTATTTGAATTTGATAATATTAGAAAAACATTAGTTGAAAATCGTTGTATTATCAAAAACCTTTAGGAAATTTGTTAAAGAGTTAACAAATACAAAATATTTATAAAAGAATTTCATATACTTGAAAACCCAAATTTATTTTAATAAAACATCATATAATCATAGCCCATAATTAGAAGTCCAAAGTATAGTTTAAAACCCAACACACATAAAATCCATAAATTATTTGTAGAGGCCCTTATTACAATAATCCAAAATAGTAAAAATACTTATTAAAAGTTCGAGTTTAAATAACCCATGTTTTTCAAGATGGCCTCCACAAAGTCATCCTCGCCCAAGTCCACGCCAATTTCCATTACCCGAGATGGAAAATAAAAAGGGGTGAGTTACTTAGAACTCAGTGTGTAACTCACTTACCACCATTATTGGGCCAGATCATCAAGATATTATGCTGGGCTTGAGCCCAATTACAGAATTCAACAATATATCATAAAAAAAATAATTAATAATGCATGTAAAAATGTATTTCCCATCCCAAACCTAATATCCATCCGCTAACACCCCCGTACCAACCATCACACCTGTGGGGATCAAGTCAACCCACCCCGCCATCACACCAATCGTAGGCATCAAGCCTTTTTATAATTGTGGCAAAGCCACCGAACTAGAGGCAATAAGCCATTATTGTGGCAGAGCCACCGAACTAGAGGCAGAGCCACCGAACTAGAGGCAATAAGCCATTATTGTGGCAGAGCCACCGAACTAGAGGCAATAAGCCATTATTGTGGCAGAGCCACCGAACTAGATATTTGGCAACTGGCCATTCTTCTCTTCATATATCCCACCCATGCAATTATACATGTACTATAAAATATAAAATTTCTTAATAATGCATACCATGGTGGGTTTATCAATAACATTTCATTTGGCCCATAATTATAATATAGCAATTTGTCTATTTAGCAGTTTAGTGGGCTTTGGCCCATTTACCGAACTAGAGTGTTTTGGCTCAAATTTTAACGAACTAGAGTATTTTGGCCCAATTTATCGAACTAGAGTATTTTGGCCCAATTTTAACGAACTAGAGTATTTTGGCCCAATTTTAACGAACTAGAGTATTTTGGCCCAATTTATCGAACTAGAGTATTTTGGCCCAATTTTAACGAACTAGAGTATTTTGGCCCAATTTTAACGAACTAGAGTATTTTGGCCCAATTTATCGAACTAGAGTATTTTGGCCCAATTTATCGAAACATCCAATTTACAAAATAACGAAAAATTTCTCGAGGGCATTTTCGTAATTTTTACGATTTAGACATTTTTACGTATTTTCGTCAAAATATCAATATTTACGTTTTTACCGATCTAATCGTTTTTACGATTTACTTCATACCGAAATTGACATCCAACCGAGAAAATAATGAGTGTGAAGTTACACACCTCGCTATCGAGAGTACTAATCCTTCTCGCCTCCTAAGACCTAAAACATATTTTGATCCGTTAGACAACTAATTCAGAAATAATCTTAATCGATAATAGATCCAAAATCTTACCCTCTTGATTTTGAATCACTTGATTTTCGCTTTTCCTCGTTTATTGATTCGCTAGCACGAGAATCCACCAACGATAACGGCTCTAAGTTTGTACTACTGAATAATGGACTTCCTTTGAAGATGGCCCGCAACCCGGTGGAAAATCCTGACCGCCAAACCGCTCTTCGCTTGAATGGGGATTTACTGATCCGCCTCTTAACGTGACTAACCACCGCCTTTTCTTCCCTATTTTGAAAGTCTTCAAGATCCAAAGGAATTTTAGTTAGATCTAAAATAATATCAAATAATACTAGAGATTTTAAAGAGTGGGATTTCTTACCACAATGAAACGCTTCCAACGCTTCCACGATTCCCTGCTCACTTGAGTTCCGATCTCCGTTATTGCACTAAATAATAACGAAAGAAACGTTATTAGAATGAACGTTATATCGATTCAAAAGTCCTTCAAATCACCATTACTATTCGCCATAATATCACTAATTAAAACGAAAACGAAAAAAGAAGAACCCTTACCTATAATCCACGATCGAAAAGAAAGGATTGAGAAAGGTGTTTGTGAGAGTTGGAGAATTGGCTATGCAACCAAAGAAAAGAGAAAATAATTTTGTTATGGCACTCTAGCATTCGCCAAAAGAGAGTTTGATGGAGAAACTTTGATTGAAATAATTAGAATATGAGAAAGAGATGGTGATGAGGTAGTTTGATTTCAAAGAGAAAAGAAGAAGAAAAAAATGGACTTTTAGGAGTTAGTGCATTCGCCATGGCAAAAAGAAAAGAAAGGGACCGGTTTTTGGTATGGTTGATTTTTGGCACAAGGAGAATACAAAAGAAAATTCACAAGATGAATAAAAGTGACCAAATGGTCAAAAGATTTTGGCTTTACCAATTGCAAAATTCGCCAAGATGAAAGTTGAAAGGAGAGGAATTAAAATTTGCACAAAGTGCAAGGAATGACCAAAGAGAGAAAAGAAATTCTTAGCCAAAACTAACTCAAAAATTAGACTCCTCCCTATACCAAATTGTCGTCAAAGACATGGTCAATTGGCCATGATTTCTTTCCAAAATTTCCCTTGATATGTGCCTTATGTTCCCCTATCTTTCCTTAAGTATTTGATTCCATGCCATATATTTTCTATTTCCATAATCCTTTGATACACTAACCAAAAATAATATGGTCAACTCTTACCTTAATTGTCCTTGGCCGACACTTCCTATCTATGTGCGTAAAATTAAAACAAAAAATTTCATCTAGGTGCTATACAAGGATTCAACCTCTTCCTCTTGCTATAACCCATGCGCCAATACCACCATGCCATATGCTCATTTTATGACACTCTTTAGCACATAATTTAACTTAAGTCCTAATGACATTTGTTTCCCTTCAATAAATTCTCAATTAATAAATTTTATTCCTTTAAAAATCTAAACACCAATTTATGCAATTTAAATACTCGGATTTTTAGGGTGTTACAACTCTACCCTCCTTAAAGAAAATTTCGTCCTCGAAATTTACCTGGTTGAAAAAGGTGAGGGTATTGTTGCCGAATTGCATCCTCTGGCTCCCACGTAGCTTCTTCCACTCCGTGGTTACGCCATAGAACTTTGACCAACGGCACGGTTTTCTTCCTTAGTACCTTGACATCTCGGTCTAGGATTTCCACTGGTTCTTCTTCAAAAGACAAATCAATTCACCCAATTCTTCTACCCAGATAATGTGCAAAGGATCCGATCTATAACGCCTCAACATGGAAACATGAAAGACATTATGAATTTGATCTAACTCCGGAGGTAACTCAATCTGATATGCCACTGGACCAACACGCTTCAGCACACGATAAGGTCCAATATATCTAGGACTTAGCTTGCCCTTCCTTCCAAATCAAGATCTTTTTCCAAGGAGATACCTTCAAGAAAACCCGATCCCCACATTATACTCGATGTCCCTTCGCTTCAGATCTGCGACGACTTCGCTTCATCCGAGGCTTCTTTCAACCGTGCTCGAATAACTTTTACCTTATCCTCCGTCTCGGATATCATCTCAGACCTAACATCCGTTTTTCGCCCAACTCGCCCAACAATAGGAGAGCGACACTTACGACCATACAATGCCTCGTAAGGTGCCATCTCAATGCTAGACCGATAGTCGTTGTTATATCGCGAATTCCGCCAATGGTAGATAATCCTCCCAACTACCCTCAAGTCGATTACACATCCTCTTAACATATCTTCCAATATCTCGAATTACTCTCTCCGATCGACCATCGATCGAGGATGAAAAGCCGATGAAATTCAACTTTGTCCCCAAGGCTTCATGCGAGCTTTCAGAATCGTGATGTAAACCTAGGGTCCCTATCCGATATAATAGATACAGTACCCCATGCAACCTCACAATTTCGGATACGCATAGTTTCGCCAATTTCGCAATGAATAATCCGATTTAATCGGCAAGAAATGAGTCTTCGCACAACCGATCAACAATTACCCAAACGGAATTTTTCTTAGTAGGTGTTAAAGGTAACCCACTAACAAAATCCATAGTTATCCGCTCCCATTTCCAAAGAGGAATCTTTATCGGTTGTAACAATCCAGACGGTAATTGATGTTCGCTTCACTTGTCGACAAGTCAAACATTTTCCCACAAACTCGTAATCTCACGCTCAACCCTCGCCACCAATATCGTTTCACGGAGATCTCGATACATCTTATTTCCTCCGGATGCATAGCATAAGGGCTACTATGCGCCTCCGTAGAATCGCTTGCCTTAGATCCGAGTCCTTAGGCATGCATACTCTTCCTCGAAAGCACAACATCCCTCCGTGTTTATTCCAAAATCTTCAATTTCACCGCTTTCAACTTGTCAAGTAAGGGTCCCAACTTCTCATCCGATGTCTGCTTTTCCTTGATTTGTTCCACCACGGAGGTTTCACCAAGTTTCGCTAACAAACCGCCATCCTCATACATGCACTCAAATGGGCAAACAAAGCTCTTAATTCAGATACCGCCTTACGACTTAACGCGTCAGCTACCACGTTAGCCTTTCCAGGATGGTATTCGATGGAGAAATCGTAATCCTTTAACAATTCTACCCATCTTCTTTGTCTTAAATTCAACTCCTTTTGGGTAAGGAGGTATTTAAGACTCTTGTGATCCGTGTAGATTATGGACTTCTCACCATAGAGATAGTGCCTCCAAATCTTTAGAGCAAAGACAACGGCAGCTAACTCTAAATCATGAGTAGGGTAGTTTACTTCGTGTGGTCTCAATTGACGAGAAGCATAGGCCACCACCTTTCCATTTTGCATCAATACACAACCTGCATCGTGTGAGACGCGTCACAATATACAAGTGAATTTTTTTCCACCTCGTTGAATTAAACCGAGCTTCGTCAGATCTTCTTCAATTTCTCGAAACTCTCTTGCTGCTTTTCAGTCCAGATATACGGAGCTCCCTTTCGCAACAGTTTAGTTAGGGGTGCAGCTATCAATGAAAACCCCTCTACAAAACGTCTATAGTATCCAGCCAAACCTAAGAAACTCCGAATTTTAGCTACTGATGTTGGTGGTTTCCAATCCAGAATAGCCTCAATTTTTCGAGGATCCACCCTTATTCCTTCGGCTGATACTACATGACCAAGGAAAGTCACCTCCTTTAGCCAAAATTTGCATTTACCAAATTTGGCATACAATTGCTTATCACGAAGTAGTTGTAATACTATCCGCAAATGCTGGTCATGTTCCTCCTCATTTCTCGAATAAACCAATATGTCATCTATGAACACTACTACAAACCGGTCTAAATATGGTTGAAAGACTCGGTTCATCATGTCCATAAATGCAGCTGGTGCATTGGTTAATCCAAACGGCATCACTACAAACTCATAGTGTCCGTAACGTGTCCGAAATGCCATCTTATAAATGTCCGCTTTTTCACCTTAAGTTGGTGATAACCCGACCTTAAATCAATTTTGGAGAAAATCAAGCTCCTTTTAATTGATCAAACAGTCGTCAATTCTTGGCAGAGGATACCGATTCTTGATCGTCAATTTATTCAACTCGTCGTAGTCAATGCACATACGCATCGATCCATCCTTCTTCTTGACGAACAAGACCGGTGCTCCCCACGGAGACACACTTGGTCGAATGAATCCCGATCCAAGAATTCTTGAATTTGAGCTTTGAGCTCACCAACTCCTTCTGTGCCATTCTATAGGAGCAATGGACACCGGAGCTATCCTGCAAAAGCTCAATGCCAAATTCTACTTCCCGATCCGAGGTATACCAGAAGTTCTTGGAAAAACATCGGAAATTCCTTCACCGTCCTCACATCATTCACAGATAATTCTTTGGCATCCAAAGCACGTATAAAGGCTAGAAATGTTCCGATCCTTTCCGCACCAACTTCTCACTTTTAATGCGATACCACATTTGCCGATAGTTCTTTCGCTCACCAATCATTATGACTTCCTTATCATCCGAGGTTTTTATCGACATTCATTTTTCAAAGACAATCCAATTGCGTCCGATGTTTGACCAGCCAATCCATGCCCAGAATGAGATCGAACTCACGAAAGGTAGTTCCATCAAGTTTGCTAAGAATACTTCCTCTTGGATTTTTAAGGGCACGTCTTTAAATATTTTATTAACCATTACCGACTGTCCTAAAGGACTGATTACTGTCATCTCACTATCGGTAATTTCAGATTCTAAATTCAGGTTTCCAGATATGGCACTAGATACATATGAATGAGTAGAGCCAATATCTATTAAGGCAATAACAGGTACATCAAAAATGAAGAACGTACCGGTTATCACATCTCGTGCATTGCCGTCCTCGCGGTGTCTAATCGCATAGACCACCCAGCCGCCTTGCATCTGCATTTCTCTATTACCATTGCCTCGAATTGCACCTTGACCACGACCAGCCCCATTACTACCACGACCTGGTCCACGCCCTCTCGGTGGTCATTGATTACCTCGGTACAGTGCATCATTATTACGGACTTCTTGAGTCGATCCATTCGTCGAGGACAACTTTTGTATCGATGTTCCATTGAACCGCATTTGTAGCATGCGCCGCTTTCCTCCAACATTCCCCAAAATGTCTTTTCCCACACTCTGCAATCTCGACTTCGATTAGTTGCTACCGGTTTCGCCTTGAACCGATTCATCATTCCGGTTTCTTCGAAATCTCTTTGAAGATCCAGATCATTGTGTCTCTCTCTTGTTTCGTAATCTTTCTTGCTCGCTGCTCGAAGTTCTTAGCCTCTTCGGCTATTTTGGCCTTCTCCACCAGAGTGGAAAAATTTCTAACTTGTTATGAGCAATCGTAACCCTCACTCATCATTAAGTCCATCTTCAAACGTATACAACGCTCATGATCCGTTGCTACAATTGTCCGCATAGCGGCTCAGACGCATAAACTCGACTTCATATGTCGCCACGGCCTTACTTCCTTGGACAAGATTCGAAATTCCTTCCTTCGAGCGCCTACATAACTCGCTCCAACATATTTTCCTTGAAGGCGCTTTAAAGAATTCCCGTTAATTAGTGCGGCTTCAGTACCTTCTCGAACAGTGAGCCACCACTGATACGCCTCATCTCTTAACAAGGATACAGCTCTTCTCAATTTTTGCTCGACAAGACATTCCATATCATCCATAATCCGCTCCACGACTTCGAGCCAAGATTCACCACATTCGAGCTACACCGAGACACCTCCAAAACTTCGCATTATTTGCCTTAAGTCGCTCTGAAATTGACCCACGAGTTGTTGGCCCAATTCTAGTTCCAGCGACCCTTTCCAAGACTCGCAACATTGCTTGAGTCAATGCATGATCTTCTTCCATGTGATCGCGTGATCCCGTCTCACTTTCAATTGACGCAGTGCGTCTACTTTCAAGATATGATTTGGTGCTTCAGCCAGTAGCACTCGGCCTCTACCACTACCACATCTATCAAGGCCCACGACCACGCCCTCTAGTGCTCATGATAGCTTGTTCGCTTATCCGATTACAAGTTTTATGAATCGTAAATTTTGTTTCGTGTTTATTAACGATATTTTATGAGATTTGAGATATAAAGTTGTTTTTCGCAACATATCCTATAGTCTCAATCTCTACAGCTTTTTCACATCTAAAACTAGAAGTTCTAGAGTGTTCCTATGATCATATCATAGTAATCATTAAGTAGTAAATACTTACTTGACTTGTCACGGATGCTTGTGGTGCCATACTGATTTTTGAATGATTTCATATAGAAATTATTTGCGAACCCAAACCACAGACCGGAGTTTTTGAAACCGGGCTCTGATACCACTAATTGTAACACCCCAAACCCGGTCTATGCGTTGAGACTAGATTTGGTTTGTTACATGAATCGAGCTATTTTAAATTTGCAATAAGTTGAAAACTTCAATATAAATTTCAGATTTTAAAAAAATAGAAGAGTATTTGAATTTGATAATATTAGAAAAACATTAGTTGAAAATCGTTGTATTATCAAAACCTTTAGGAAATTTGTTAAAGAGTTAACAAATACAAAATATTTATAAAAGAATTTCATATACTTGAAAACCCAAATTTATTTTAATAAAACATCATATAATCATAGCCCATAATTAGAAGTCCAAAGTATAGTTTAAAACCCAACACACATAAAATCCATAAATTATTTGTAGAGGCCCTTATTACAATAATCCAAAATAGTAAAAATACTTATTAAAAGTTCGAGTTTAAATAACCCATGTTTTTCAAGATGGCCTCCACAAAGTCATCCTCTACCAAGTCCACGCCAATTTCCATTACCCGAGATGGAAAATAAAAAGGGTGAGTTACTTAGAACTCAAGTGTAACTCACTTACCACCATTATTGGGCCGATCATCAAGATATTATGTCGGGCTTGAGCCCAATTACGTAATTCAACAATATATCATAAAAAATAATTAATAATGCATGTAAAATGTATTTCCCATCCCAAACCTAATATCCATCCGCTAACACCCCGCATCAACCATCACACCTGTGGGGATCAAGTCAACCCACCCCGCCATCACACCAATCGTAGGCATCAAGCCTTTTTATAATTGTGGCAAAGCCACCGAACTAGAGGCAATAAGCCATTATTGTGGCTAGAGCCACCGAACTAGAGGCAATAAGCCATTATTGTAAGAGCCACCGAACTAGATATTTGGCAACCGCCATTCTTCTCTTCATATATCCCACCCATGCAATTATACATGTACTATAAAATATAAAATTTCTTAATAATGCATACCATGGTGGGTTTATCAATAACATTTCATTTGGCCCATAATTATAATATAGCAATTTGTCTATTTAGCGCTTTAGTGGGCTTTGGCCCATTTACCGAACTAGAGTGTTTTGGCTCAAATTTTAACGAACTAGAGTATTTTGGCCCAATTTATCGAACTAGAGTATTTTGGCCCAATTTTAACGAACTAGAGTATTTTGGCCCAATTTTAACGAACTAGAGTATTTTGGCCCAATTTATCGAACTAGAGTATTTTGGCCCAATTTTAACGAACTAGAGTATTTTGGCCCAATTTTAACGAACTAGAGTATTTTGGCCCAATTTATCGAACTAGAGTATTTTGGCCCAATTTATCGAAACATCCAATTTACAAAATAACGAAAAATTTCTCGAGGTATTTCGTAATTTTTACGATTTAGACGCTTTTACGATTTTCGCCAAAATATCAATATTTACGCTTTTACCGATCTAATCGCTTTTACGATTTACTTCATATCGAAATTGACATCCAACCGAGAAAATAATGAGTGTGAAGTTACACACCTCGCTACCGAGAGTACTAATCCTTCTCGCTCCTCAAGACCTAAAACATATTTTGATCCGTTAGACAACTAATTCAGTAAAATAATCTTAATCGATAATAGATCCAAAATCTTACCCTCTTGATTTTGAATCACTTTGATTTTTGGCTTTTCCTCGCTTATTGATTCGCTAGCACGAGAATCCACCAACGATAACGGCTCTAAGTTCGTACTACTTGAATAATGGACTTCCTTCTGAAGATGGCCCGCAACCCGATGGAAAATCCTGACCGCCAAAACCGCTTCTTCGCTTGAATGGGGATTTACGGATCCGCCTCTTAACGTGACTAACCACCGCCTTTTCTTCCCTATTTTGAAAGTCTTCAAGATCCAAAGGAATTTTAGTTAGATCTAAAATAATATCAAATAATACTAGAGATTTTAAAGAGTGGGATTTCTTACCACAATGAAACGCTTCCAACGCTTCCACGATTCCCTGCTCACTTGAGTTCCGATCTCCGTTATTGCACTAAATAATAACGAAAGAAACGTTATTAGAATGAACGTTATATCGATTCAAAAGTCCTTCAAATCACCATTACTATTCGCCATAATATCACTAATTAAAACGAAAACGAAAAAAGAAGAACCCTTACCTATAATCCACGATCGAAAAGAAAGGATTGAGAAAGGTGTTTGTGAGAGTTGGAGAATTCGCTATGCAACCAAAGAAAAGAGAAAATAATTTTGTTATGGCACTCTAGCATTCGCCAAAAGAGAGTTTGATGGAGAAACTTTGATTGAAATAATTAGAATATGAGAAAGAGATGGTGATGAGGTAGTTTGATTTCAAAGAGAAAAGAAGAAGAAAAAAATGGACTTTTAGGAGTTAGTGCATTCGCCATGGCAAAAAGAAAAGAAAGGGACCGGTTTTTGGTATGGTTGATTTTTGGCACAAGGAGAATACAAAAGAAAATTCACAAGATGAATAAAAGTGACCAAATGGTCAAAAGATTTTGGCTTTACCAATTGCAAAATTCGCCAAGATGAAAGTTGAAAGGAGAGGAATTAAAATTTTGCACAAAGTGCAAGGAATGACCAAAGAGAGAAAAGAAATTCTTAGCCAAAACTAACTCAAAAATTAGACTCCTCCCTATACCAAATTGTCGCCCAAAGACATGGTCAATTGGCCATGATTTCTTTCCAAAATTTCCCTTGATATGTGCCTTATGTTCCCCTATCTTTCCTTAAGTATTTGATTCCATGCCATATATTTTCTATTTCCATAATCCTTTGATACACTAACCAAAAATAATATGGTCAACTCTTACCTTAATTGTCCTTGGCCGACACTTCCTATCTATGTGCGTAAAATTAAAACAAAAATTTCATCTAGGTGCTATACAAGGATTCAACCTCTTCCTCTTGCTATAACCCATGCGCCAATACCACCATGCCATATGCTCATTTTATGACACTCTTTAGCACATAATTTAACTTAAGTCCTAATGACATTTGTTTCCTTCAATAAATTCTCAATTAATAAATTTTATTCCTTTAAAATCTAAACACCAATTTATGCAATTTAAATACTTGATTTTTAGGTGTTACCGACAATCGTTTTAAAATTTTCATTTGATATTGCGCTTAAATTTTAACTTTTACTAGTATTAAAATTTTTCCTTTTCTCTCATTTACCATTGGCTATCTAATTTCTCAAGAATCCCTAACCAATTATACACTACAAGCTCGTTAACAAAGTGACTTTGCGAATTACACACCTTACACACAAACTCCGGGATCATCCAGATTTGTGGAGTATTACTTTCCCACTTCTCTTTTGATTGGGCACATAAATTTCATTATTTATCTTTGTACATTGAGGGCAATGTACATCTTAAGTGTGGGGGTAATAGTGCCTAACTTTTTGTATAATTCTCAAAACCTTGAAATTAGTCTTGATCTTAAGTATTTTTCTCATATTATTAATTAGGATGAAATTTCTAATGATTTATGATTTTTATTGATATGTTTTAGAATAAGTCTTAGTTAATTGTGCATTGATAAATAAATTTGAAGAATAATAGAGAATCAAGCATGATAAGTCTACTTTCTAAAAATTAAAATTGATAGGTTGTTGAACCTAATTTGAGTATTACCTTGAAGTTTAAAATTTATAAGGATTGATGTCAAAACACCCATAATTTTTTGTGAGCTTTTGAGCCTTATAGAACATGTACCCTTTTTCGTTCTCACTTTAACTGATTATGAGTGTGTCAACTTTGAACTGTTATTCTAGAACCTGCCTTGTTTATACATGTCGAGACCACATTATGATTTGATACATTGAGATGATAAAGGCATCTAGGTTTTACCCCGTTCACTACACTAAAAAGCCTACCCATACAAATTAACCCCTAGTGAACCACATTGAATCCTAACAACCTTTTTATTGACTCACCCACTAATATTAACCCAAAATCCCTTTGTACTTGTTATCAACATTCCTTTGACTACCCCTTTATTGAGAACTAATTTGATCAATCACCGAATTAGGTTATTTCAATCACCAAAGTTCCTTCTATTATGATTATTTTAGTTTGTTCTTAAAAAAAATAAAAAAAATAAAAAATTGCAAGTATATATTCAATATTAGTAGTATATAAAAGAGCTTAGAGCATTTAAACTCCAATTGTTGAAAAAGCTCGTATTGAAGTATTATCAAAATACTCCTTACTATAGAGTAATTATCAATAGTGATATTATTAGTTTTCATTCGAAGTCAATATTCATATTTAGTTTAATGTTTCTAGTTAGGTAATTTGTCAAGTCAGTCTCAATTATAACCATAAATTCAACCTGTATCCACACCTTTAACCCTAGCCCCATTACAACCCTGATTAAAGACCTTTTGATTTGTGTATCATCTCATATATAGTGGTGGAGATTTGATTTTCAGGCAAGCCTATGGGATTAACTTTTCAGGTTCGACTTAGAGTGCTTATTTCTTGAACCTTAAACCCTTTGAGTGATTTGAGTGAATCTTCTGTGAGTATGTCAATCCTTGTTGGTTTTGAATTAAAGGAAATTACTTAGATAAGGGGAGACACCTATGTTTTCATGCTACAAAATCATGACTTATCTTGTTTGAAACCTTAGGGCTCTTTGAATTAAATTATGCATGTATAAATTATCAATGAATTATGATGAGGCATTATTAATAGGAATTATGAATTATGGAAAGTTCGTTTTAATTGTAAGTTGAGAATTTTGCTTGAGAACAAGCAAAAGCTTAATGGTAGGGGCATTTGATAAACCGTAAAAGTAACATATTTTAATCCCACATTTAGTATGCTTTTAGATGAATTTATCCTCGATTTATGTAAAAAGGTGCTCTTAATCCTTTCTTTTCATGTCTTATACTCAGGAGAACACCTAAGGATAAAAAGAACGTAAAATAGGCTTAAAACGAATCAAATTGGGCCAACCCAAGAAGTCGACATGGCCTGGGCTTTATTCCACACGGCCGTGCCTTGCTATCCACCTAGAACACGACCTGTCACCAATTTACACGGTCCTGTCTTCGTCGACAAAAAGCCCAACACGGCCTATCCCCGATTTGCATGGCTGTGCCTCAATCAACAGACTTGAAGCACGGTCTGACCTCGACTTGCACAGGCATGCCACGGCCATGCCTAAATCAACAGAATAGAGACACGAGCTGAGCCTCAATTTACATGGGCGTGCCTTAGCCGTGTCCCTGCCGCGGGAAAGAGTAATTTCACTCGGAATAGGATGCTTGGAGCCCAAGAAACGCAATCCTAAGTCTACTCAAACACCTAGGACGAATTGTACCTGAATTATAAGTACTTAGAAGACAAGTAAAGCATCCCAAAAGTCTATAAAAACACCCCAAGGCGGCTATTCAAGGGGTCGATCATTGAGCAGAGTTTTCTGCCAAGCCTTTCTCGTTCAGGGATTGTCTCGAAGATAGCCAATTGATCCATCTTGAAGAGTCAGAGTTCTACTCAAGATAGAGGATCTCCACTTCAATTCCTTCAGGGGTTTTAGGGATTTCTTATGTTTTGTTTTATCTTTTCTCTGAGTTGTTTTCTTATTTAGTTATGAACTAAACCCCTCAGATACCTAAAGGGGATGAAACCTATGATGGATTTTGTTATTTAATTCTTTTGGTTTATATGATAAATACTTAGTTTGCTATTAATTATGTTGCTTAAATTTATCTCGATATGCTTAGGTGGAGGAGGAATAGACCACGCCAAGAGTAGATCTAGCATAATTAAGCGGAGTTGATCGAGCGCCTAGAGATAGGGTTACGAGATTTTGCAGATTAGGTGAAACCTAATATGAGAGTCCATTGATCGATTTATGCTTCCTTAGGGGTTATTATAAAAGAATAAGAGTTCCACTAATTAACCTAAGGTTAGACGTTACTCGCTCCGAGAGAAGGTTTAATATAGGTTAGGGAGTCTTACGGATCAAGCTAAGTAAAGAAATCATATGAATTGAAAAGATAGATAATAAGTGAAGTCATAGGTGGATTCTTCACAAAGGTATCGTCTTTATCAATTGAGTTTTCTTCAAAGTCTTTTCCCAAAGTTTCATTCTTTAGTCTTTACATTTAAATTTAAATATTTCATTTGTTTTTAGATTAATAAATCAATCACTCCATATTTTAGGCTAAATAATAGAAAGAAAGTGAGTAGTAGTACTTTTAGGTTCCTTGGGTTCGATAAGATATTCTTGCCTGAGCTATACTACTGTTCGATAGGTGCACTTGCCTCTATCATTGTTGCAGTCAGTCTACAGGTTCGATCACTCTTTTACAAATATTAAAACTAGACTATTTTGCAGCGATCACTCCGTGTCTAGGATGCTAGTTTCTTCTAAATAATTTTGAGATGTCGATTTTGTTTTCCATTCTAGTGAAGTTGGGACGTCCATCTTCCCCTTTTGCCATTTATTCCAATCCCTTATTTGCTTTCTTTGAAGCTCCAAGTACTGTGTGTATAATGAATCTCCTATGAGACTTCTGGAAGAATTCATGAATTGTTCTATAGTTTTCATTGGAACTCCAGCCTTTTTGCATAGGGCAATCACTAAATGAGGGGAAAAAACCCCAACTTTTGGCCACTAATGCACCGCTTCATGTAATGATTTATCCATGTCCTGATGCATACCTATTTCTTCTGTGCAAAAAATTATATAATAAAATGACTCAAAAATTATTGACATTAGATGCATTTAAAGCAAAGAGCATTTTGAGTACATAAGAATTGCATCCAAATTTTTGGAATTGGAAACATAATTGCTTGATTAAAAGAAGTGGGAATAATAATGCCTAGGCGATGCTTCCATTCACCCTTACCCCCTGTGAGATAGTTTATAATGGTTTCCATATTAATATCCCTAAAGTATTCTAAATCACTATTTTCCACAAAATCAAATTCGTAATACGGAGCATTATAAAATTTACAAATTTCCCAAGGGATGACATGCACCTTCTTACCCTTTACTATTACATTTTCCCAAATTTCATTATCAAACGGTCTCCTAGATTCTTGATCCCTAAAGGATCCATAGAACTCTTGGACTAGAGATATAATAGTGTTTTCTTTCCAGAAGCATTCCCATCTATGGTACCGAACTAATGCCCAAATTTCTTTACAAAGGATCATCAATGGCTTGAAACCCCTTTCCTGAATAAATGTCTTTCCTTATAGTTCTAGAAAATACTTCTCGACATTCGTGTTTTGAAAGTTTGAGGGATTCTTAACCACCAATGCCTCTTATTCATTAGCTCTTCTAGACTTCCTAGGAGGCATTTTTTAATTTTTTTGACTAGAAGAACTAAATAAGCCAAGCAATATATTTCACAAAATAAGATAATGATACGATGGAATAGTAACGAACCCTTAGCCTTTGTTGAATGCTTGAGATTCCTGGTCAAAATTTGTTACAAGTTCATTGTCAATGTGGAGTGCTGATCTTGTATAAAGTAACAAAACAAGAAAAAGAAGAGAAATTTTGCAGCAAAATACAAAGAAAAAGAAAAGGGATATTTTGGAATTGAAGGGATTTTGGGAGATTTTACGATTAAATGAAATTTAGAAATAGGTTAAAAGTGTTGAAATGTTAAAAGATGAGTTTTTTTAGGTTAAAAGCTGAGTAAAATAAGGGTTACAACTGATGGGTTGCACAGCGGGTCGGGTCGACCCTGTATAAAATTACAGTGATGTCGCGATAGAGGGGTTCCATGTCGCGACAGCCCTAGTAGGCTACCAATGTCGCAACATTGGGGTTCGATGTCTCGACACACATTAAAATTTTTAGATTTTGGGGTATATTGATTACTTTTTCGTGACACAGAGGTGTTATGTCTCGATATCAAGCTGAATTGTTTGATTCCTTGAACCTGTGATCGATGTTGTGACATGGAGGTTTCTTGTCGTGATACCGACCCTATTTTGGCCCCTCCTCTTGAATTTCAAAGTGTTCAGAACATAAATAACATATTAAGAAACAATTTAAATTAAATTATTTCTTAATCTACCCATGAGTCTATTAAAATATAGTAATTTACAAAAAAAAAAAAATAAGAGAGTTTAAAAACTTTCAAGTATTGTTGCCAAATTCATTCGTTAGCTCTAGAAATTTGTACATGGATGCATCTTTGATCGATTTTCTTTCTATATTAGCCCAACATCCATTGTGCCACTCTAACTTATTTCATTGGTCCCACTATTTAAATCTACCCTTTTGACCTGTATTCACATAGAAAACACCTTTCGTAGAGTAAGGTTGTTAAAGACAATTATGAAAATTTTATAACATACTTGCCCTAGGATTTCCTTATACCACTGATCCTGTAAATCACCACCTTTAGATGTTCCAATTTCATCATGGATTGTTTTTAACTCATTTTTCTTCCCCTTAGTAATAAAACTAGGGTTGTCTAAGCATGGTCTTCCCAACAAAATAGGTATTTCACAGTTTACCTCAAGCTCTAAGGTGATAGAATCAACTGGAATAGGAAATTTAAGCCCCTAAACTAACACATCTTCGGACACCCTTGTGGGTTGTGCCACAAAATTGTTAGCCGGTTTAAGTAAAAATTGGGTGTTTTTAAGTTCCCTTAACCTAAGTTTCTTGTATATGGATAAGGATATTTGATTAATACCAGCTCCTAAATCATATAAATCTTTATCAAGGTATAAGTTCCTTATTTCTATTAGCATCGTGAAACTCTTTGATTCTTTAAATTTGGGGATCCTGATTAAGGATTATCACTTTAAAGAATGTGTTGATGTTAACTTGGTCTTCCTTTTTAAATTTCTTATGTCTCTCCATTATTTCTTTTATAGGATTTGAATGTGTTAGAAGTTTCTCTATTTATTCAATAACAGGTAACATAACATAAAATGATTGGAATAAGTTCGAGAAACTTACACCTTCCGTTGTATTTCGATGTTGTTCATTCCCAGTCATGGCGGGGCTGGTATCTTTGTGAGGACTAGTTTAGTGCTTGGCGCATTTTTAAGTTCTCTTGCCAATTTGATTATCAATTCCAACTCGGCATTAATATCTTTATTTGGACTAATTTCTTCTTTAAAATTTTTAACTTCTTCTTTATTATCTTCTACAATCTGTTTTGTCAGGCACTTAAGATTTCAACTTCACAGAATGTTAATTGTCGTTAGTTGCTCCTCCTATTTTTTCCAAACTTCGCAATTAATATTTCCTTGAATGTCAATGAATTCTTGGGATTATTGATCTAAATCAATACCCTGGTTGCTTTTCCGTAAATTTGTTGAGATGTTTTCTCTTCGCTGGCTCAGTTCTAGCATTAGCAATATTTGATTTTCTTTTATCTCCCATTATTCGTATACTCCCCCTTCATAGATTTCATCATCGTAATTTGCTTTATATCAAACCACATACAATCAAATTCATCCATGATTGAATGCCTCTGCCAAGCTAATCTCAGTAACTAACTCTACAAGGCTCTTTCTCTTCTTGGGGGTATATACCGGGGTTTTCGAAGAAATGAAGAATGTTATTAGATTAAGATAAATAAATAAATTAATGAATAAAATTAATTAAAGATCATATATATAATTTAGAAATTTCATAATTATTCTATTGTACCAAAAAATTAAAACTAATTCAATAACATTGCCTCCCTAAGAACGACATTTAAAACAACTTGATCGCCTTGGGCATACTAACATCTATAGTATATTTCCTTCAACCAAATATGAAAGTTAGGTGGTTTCCACAAGTATACGGGGCATGTTGTAATATAGCTACAATGAAGTAGGTGAGTACTTTGAGGATCGTACCCAAGGGAGGCGAATATTAAATTAATAATAACTTTGACATGAATAGATCCAATTGGTATTGTAATTAAATTATACTACAATAAAACATAAGGTGAAGAGAGATTATTTTATACGATAAATCAAATGCATAAAATTAAAAATGGAAAACTTAATTTGCAGATTTAATCAATTCTAGGAATGGAAGACTAACTCGTTTCAGTGTTTGTAACCAATTCCTATTTCGAGTTCTATATAGGTAGGACATACTCGCAACGTCTGTTGACCCATTGGAACTTCTTCCCAAATGTTTCCTAGTCACTCTCATGGATCTTCAAATAATGGGTTTTTGGTATTCATCACTTGACGATTGTGCCTAAGTATTAGCTCCGAATCTTGGTATGGTTCGATTGGAGTGTTGAAGCTTTGGGTCATACACAACATGAAAAGAAAATTAAAAAAAAAATATTGAACCTATAGTTTTTAATGTTCCTAGTTATCTTATTAATTGAAAAAAAATTATTTTCAAGATTTATTACCAAAACCTCCCCGGCAATAGCACCAACAACTTGACCGCCTATAAATGAGCTATCATTTATAGTAAAATATAACACCAAAATATATACGAATTTAGAATAGTGGAGTCCGCAAGTGCATGGGTTAAATTGTAATATGTTAGTACAATGAAATGCTTAGAAGTATTCCAATGATTGTACCCAAGGGAGGATAGGATAAATTATGAAAATGTTTTTACAATAATAAGCCTAAGTAGTAGTAATTAATTTCTATATTACGATGAACTATAAAATAAATAAATGATATAAAATAAATAATGAAAATAAATAAATAATAAAAATAAACAAACAATAAAAAATCAATAAACCAATCAGGAATATTAACTCACTTCAGAGTTTGTAATTAACTTTAGATTAAGGTTTAGGGTGGATTAGCTACCGATTAACCAATTAAACTCTTTCATTTTGGGAACATCCATTTTTTGTTGCTTCAATCCTGAAACCAACGTCCCATCACTCAAATCAGCTTTGTAGATAGTGAGGTCCCCCTTGAGCTCCTCAATTTGTTCATTTCAGGCTGTCACCATGGCCTCGAGTGTAACACCCCATACCCGGTCCAGCCACCAAACATGAGTTATGAGATGCTACAACTGTTAGACATTAAGAATGAAAATTAAGCTTTAAACTACTATAAAATTTTATTCGAGTCCGACTAAATGAATTAAATTATAAAAATTTTAAATCTTTGAACCAGTATCGATACTAAGTAAATAAGTATCAATATTTTATAACAAGTATCGATATCAAAATATTTATCGATACCATTTTGGCATTCTGCCAAAATAAGGTATCGATACAAATTAGAAAAATATAGATACTGAGTAAAATTATCAATGCCAAAATTGAATTCTGTAACTTTTGAAAATGTTCTTTTGGTCTGGTATTGATATCTTAGTCCATTTTATCGATACTTTTGTAAAAATGATCAAAAATCATAAGTTGAAGAGTTCAATTATTACTACAACCTAAAACCTTGTTCAAGGAAGCATATAAATAAACATTCAACATGTACAATAAGCATCAATTAATACATCCTAAAGGTCTAACCAATATGCCATCATTGGCACCACAATTCAAACATAAACATTAATAATCGAAACTAAAGATAACTAATTTATCAAAATTTTTCAATCATAATCTAAACTAATATTTCCAAATAGAAAAATTATCCATTTGAACCAAGTTTTCAAAGGCTAACATAACCTAACCAAAATTTAATAAGTATTAACAAAATGTCCATATCACAACTTTTCAAGCTAGACATCAAATGATAAGCTACCAATTCAAGTCACCAAAAATACCACATACATTTTTATATCTCAAATGGCACAATTCATCACCAAGATACCCATTAACACAAACATACCAAAACCCTATTTGCATGCCACTTATAACTAGACCAAAATAAACAAATAGTTACCGAAAGTGTTGTTGGATAGTGTAATCTCCAACAATGTTCCAATCAACAGCAATAGTCCGACAATCTACAAAGAATAATATAGAGTAAGCTTACATAAAGCTTAGTAAATTCGTAAGATAAAACTTCACATACCTATCAATTTTAATTTACATATCATACATAACATAGAATTAACATTCCTTTATCTTGTTTCATCAATCCAACTATACGGAATGATTAAGCCTGAACAGTTCACAGTACCAATATATAACATGTTAACAATCACATACCAAGATATAATCAACCAAATATAATTCATCATGTCATCTCATTTCCATTTCCATTTCAATAGTTAACTATTTTGCTCGGAGAACAATAATAAATTGACTTCAGATATGCGGTAATGCTCACACAAGCTAACAAAGGGGCGTTAATCGATCCACGGTGCTGCTCACACAAGCTTCAGAGAATCCGCAACACATGCAGGATCTCAAGCCATCGCTATGGTATCCATCACTGGTACATAGGACCTAGAACTGTAATAACGGGCACAAAGTTCTTGGAACTATAACACTGGTACTTTGTACTTGAAACTGTAATCACCGGCAACTAGTGCCTAAAATGGGCTAATGACATGTCATTTGTATCTTAGCTATTCACTAAGTTCACTCGGGCTTATTGTAAACTCTAATTTATATAGTTTTTTTAAATAATTTATGGCACCTTTTTACTTAAAAATAATATTAATATTGAGTATTTGATTTCTAATTGAGAAAATTTTATTTATATTTCAATAATGATCATGATTTACTAAAGAATGTGATTTTATGCTATTTTTCCATTAAATTTGTACATAACTTAATTATTTTATGCTATATATTGATTTTGACATTTTTTTAATGTAGTTAAACTAAGGAAATTATGCATGATTTATTTATCAAATAAAGCTACATGGACGTGTCCAATTTCACTCCATATGGATGGCAGACACATACAAAATTGGTCAAGAAGAAGTTGATTTGATCCAATTAAAGAAGGGTCCATCGATGGACAAGTCTGTAAACATTTGGGTCACCAAACCATCCAAACAATGGAGAACAAGCCCAAGTCGAAAAAGGCATTTAGACTGATCACAAATTCACTTTTGGGAGATTTAATGGAGGTCCCTACACTTGAAATAAATCAAAAAATACCGCACCAACTTTGCCCACGAAACCATCCACCCTTTGCTTGATTCAAGAATGATATCATGCATGAATCAAGCAACCAAACAACTCCCTTCTCCACAAATTATGGCTGGCCATGGGAAGGAGAAACTTAAGGATTCATCATGTTATTTTTAGTAAACACACCTACCATCCTTCACTATAAATACCCACCTCCATTCTTCATTTCAATCATCCCTTAATCATTCATCTTTCACTCTCATTCCATTTTTCCCATGTAACATCCTAAAATTTGAGTATTGATATGATGCATGTTTTGGTGCTTAACTTGTGTATAATTAAATTTTGCATGATTAGTATAGTCTTAAGAAGACTTGAGAACTATTCAGAATTAGAATAAATTTTAGTAAGGATTATTTATTTGAAGTGGATCAAGTGACTTTGAGGTTTAAGTAAATTTAAGTGACAAAAACTAGCATAAGATGAGCTAGTAGTAAGGTGGTGTTGGCACATGTATGTTTGCTTGAGGGGAGAAGTTCAAATCTCTTAGCATGCAATTTGAAAGCTTTTATTTTTTCTTTTCCTTAGCAAGTGTCGGTCATGGATAAGAATTAGGATGAGTTGGATTATTTTTTTTATGGCAAGAAGACCATGGGAAAAAGGCAAATGTTAACTTAAGGAAAAGAATCATATGGAAAATGTATGTAAGGGGGGACATAAGGCTTAAAACAAGGGGTGATGTTTTGGAAAGTTTGGGGTGACTAAGTTTGACCATTTGACTAATGTACTTGGACGGTTTTTAAGGCTAGGGGTTGGCCGAAGTTTTGAAGGCATTTGGATGAATTAGGAGCTAGTTGTGCACATCTCTCTTTTGGTCATTTGGTGTTTTTTTTCTTAAAGCTTGTTTCTCTCTAATTCTCTCCTTTTAGTCGAATGTATATTGGACAAAAGGTAAACCATTTTCTTTTCTTTTCTTTTGGCCATTTGAGTTTTGACCATTTAAGTTTTATTTTGTTTATTCTCTCAAACCTTTCCTCCTAGTGCCGAAATCACCAAGACCTTAGAAGGCCATCTTCTCTTTTCTTTTCACCCTTGCCGAATGCACACAAGCCTCAAATTCATTTCTTTGTTCATCTTCCATTCTTAAAAAGAACCGAAACCTAAACATCTTATTTTCTTTTACCTTTTTCATCTCTTTCTCCTTACAAAAATCTCTCAAACAATTTTCTCCCTTTTATTTCATCATGGCGAATGTTGATGGTAAAACCTTAGTGGAATCTTTCTTTTATTTTTAATCTTTTCTCCTTCAATCAAATCCTTCTTTCTTTGTAGTGATATAGTGGAGTGCCGATTTCTTTTCTACATCTTAAGTTGATCATAGCTATTATAGATCGGGTAAAAAAGGAGATTTCATCAGTCAAGGTAAGGGATTATTTTGAAAAGGGATTCTATTTTTTTATCCTTCTACTTTGATAAGACTGTATTGATTTAATCGATTCTATCATAGGGACTCTATCAATCAACTTCCACCTTTTTAACGAAAGAATCATGTGGTAAGCCAATCTTGCTCTTAAAATCAATTGGTGGTCGTAAGGGAATATTAGTTTGACTAACATTTATTTGTCAATGGAGGCAATCAAAATAGGGATGAAAAGAGTTGTTAATAGTGTTTGGAAGAGGGGTGGTTCCATTATTCCCCCTAAATTCAAGAGAAGGACTGTTTGAGAATCCGAGACTTTCTACTAGGTTATGGACCCTCATCCGACGAAAATTAATTATTTGAAGTCGTATGTACCCCCGAACCATTGTTTACTCGTGGTTCTAAACCTTTCATTGGAGAGAAATCACAAATAGTGGTTGTTCGAGATTCCGAGGGTAAGATCTAGATCGCTTAACATTAGAATAGTTTTATATTAAATATTAGTGTTCTAATCAATCGTGATGTGTGTTTAGATATCGGCGAGCGGGAGAGTGTAGTTCTCACCGTAATCAGGTGTGTAATCTCACACCGTATCTCATGGTTAAATGACTATATCGCATAAATCGTTGGATGAAATCACAAGTTAGTGAAATCGGGAAGAATAGCATATTTATCACATTAATGATAAAAGTTTTGAAATTTGCATTAAGATCATGAAAATTACAAAATTGCCCTTAACGAGCTAATTCGATAAAAGTGATAATTGGACAATTTGGGCCATATGTGATATATGATAATTGGGCCATATGTGATATTTGATAATTGGGACATATGTGATATTTGATAATTGGGCCATATGTGATATTTGATAAGTGGGCCATATGTGATATTTGATAATTGGGCCATATGTGATATTTGATAATTGGGCCATATGTGATATTTGATAAGTGGGCCATTTGTGATATTTGATAAATGGGCCATATGTGATATTGATAATTGGGCCATTTATGATAATTGATAAATGAGTTATATGTGATATGAGATTTCATGGGCCAAAATGTGAAATGGGCCAGTTTGTAATAACTTTCATAATGGGCCTTATGTTGGAATAATTATATGAATGGATTATTATGCATGCTATATACATGATTGCATGGGTTGGGCTATTTGACGAAGAGAAGTTTTGGTAGCTTTGCTACAAAATTTTGGAGGCTCTGCCACAATTCTGAAAAATGGTAAATGCCATGTAAACTCTGTGAATATGGTGGCTTGTCCACGAAATTTGAAATACGGCTTAATGCCTACTTTGGTGTGTTGGCGGGGTGGATGACTAAAGCTCCCCACGGTGTGCTGGTTGGTATGGATGGTGTGTAGCGGATGGAAATTTAGGTTTGGTTTTGGGAATTGCATATCACTTGCATTTCATACATGCTAAATTATTATATTTGTAATGGGCTTAGGCCCAAATAAATGCTTAAATGGTTTTGGCCCAGCAGACTATGGTAAGTGAGTTACACACTGAGTTCTAAGTAACTCACCCCAATTTTTTTACCCCTCTCAGGTAATAATAATTGATGGAGACTCAGGTCAGAGATGACTTCGTGTGGAGGCTATAGTACAAATGGTGGTTTATACAATTTTAAGACTTCTTTAATAATTTTTATTAAGTACTATTTTTATGCCGATGTAATAAGGCCTCTTTAATTATGGATTTTATTATGTTTTAGTTTTCCTAAGTTGGATTGGTTTAGTTTTTATAAATGTTTTTCTATAACTCTCGATAAAATAAAATTTTTCTTAAATATCATTGAAACTTAGGAAATTCTTTTGAAACTTTTTGATGAAATATTTTGACTAAATAAATCCAAAGTTTTTATCAATTACTACTCTATAGATCAAATGACCAATTCTTGTATTTTTAATTATGGTTTTCAATGAACTTCGATTTTTCGATAAAGTCATTCTCTTAATCATTTTGGAATTTGATTTCTACTTCGTTAAATGATTTGAATGTACGTTAAATTTGTGTGGCATGCCAAAATCTGGGCTTAATGCATAGGCCGGGTTTGGGGTGTTACATTTTATGGTATCAGAGCCCAATTTCAAAACTCGATTGTGGTTTGGGTTCAACAATGATTTTGTTTAAAAACTACTTAAATTTCTAGACTTTATGTTTTAAAGGTAGTATGGCACCACGAGCATCCGGCACCAAGTCAAGTAAGTATTTGTTTATTAAATGTTTATTATTGTGATGAGACCTTAGGAACACTCTAGAACTTCTAGTTTTAGGTGTTGAAAATGATAGAGATCGAGACTATCAGATGTAATGGCGAAAACAACCCTATCTCTTATATCTCATAAAATGTCATTAATAAACACTGATATAATATTTTGATTCATAAAACTTGTAATCAGATTAAAAGTGAATTAGTCAATATGAGTACTAGAGGACGTGGTCGTGGACGCGGTAGACGTGGCCATGGTAGAGGATGAGGTGCTGCGTCTAAAGCGTCGGGTCATATACTGAAAATGGATGCACCTGCATCATTCGAGAGCAAAACTGGATCTCATGATCATGCGGATGAGGATAATGCTTTGACTCAAGCAATGTTGCAAGTCTTAGAAAGAGTAGCTGGAGCTTAATCGGGCCAAGAATCATGGATCAATACCGAAATGACTCAAGTCTAGTGGTGCAGAAGTTTTTAGAGGTGTCTCTGGTGTAGCTCCGAATGTGGAAGAATATTGGCTTGAGGTATAGAACGAATTATGGATGATCGGAGTACCGTCGAGCGTAAACCGAGAGGAGTCATGTCTTTGCTAAGAGACGAGGCGATCAATGGTGGCTTCTTGTTTGAGAAGGCACCGAGGTCGCATTGGTTAATTGGGATTTCTTTAAAGTCGCTTTCCAAGGGAATTACGTCGGGACAAGTTATGTAGATGCCCAGAGGAAGGAATTCTTGAATTTGGTTCAAGGAAGTAAGACTGTAGCAGCTTATGAGGAAAAATTTCTTCGTTTGAGTCGTTATGCTCGTACTATAGTACAGACTGATCATGAGGGCTATGTACGCTTTGAGGATGGGCTGAATGATGAGTTGCGGGTACTGATAGCCCCACAACAAGTGTGAACTTTTACCTCGCTTATAGAGAAAGCTAAGATAGCCGAAGAGGCTAAGAATTCAGAACGCCAGAACCAAGAAAAAGTAAGAGGCAAGAGGGATTTTAAGTACTTTGGTTCTTCTAAAAGGTTTCAAAAGAGGCCACGGAATGATGAGCCAGTTCAAGTTAGGGCACCTGTGACTACCAATCAGAGTCGAGAATGTGTCGACTATGGAAGATGACATCCCAGAGAATGTTGGAGAAAAACTAGAGCATGTTTTAAATGTGGATCCAAGGATCATCAGTTTAAGAATTGTCCTCGACGGACTGATACGACTCAGGAAGCTTGTAACCCTGATGCTCAGGTAGCTAGAGGTACTCAGCAGCCACCAAGAGGTCATGGACCAGGTCATGGTGGTAATGGTAATAGATGTGGATAAGGTGCACGGGGTCGAGGTAATGGTGTTAGAGGTAACATGGAGGCAAGACAGCCAGGATTGGTCTATGCTATTAGGCGTCGTGAGGACGGCGATGCACCTGATGTGATAACTGGTACGTTCTTCATTTCTGATGTACCTGTTACTACTTTGATAGATATCGGGTCTACCCACTCGTATGTTGCTAGTGCTATATCTGGAAACCTACATATTAGATTTGAGATTATCGATAGAGAGATGATGGTAATTAGTCCTTTAGGACAGTCGGTAATAGTGAATAAATTATTTAGAGATGTACCCTTGGAGATTCAAAGAGAGGTTTTCTAGTAGACTCGATGGAATTACCTTTCGGCGAGTTTGATCTTATTTTGGGCATAGATTGGTTGGTGAAGCATCACCGCAATTGGATTGTGCCGAAAAGTAGATGTCAATTAGGACTGTGGATGATGAGGAGGTAATAATGATAGGCGAAAGAAGAAACTTTTTGGCAAATGTGGTATCTGCTTTGAAGGCAGAAAAGTTGGTGCGAAAAGGGAATGGAGCATTCCTAGCATTCATCAGTGCTTTGGATGCCAAGGATTTATCGGTAGAAGGTGTGAGAACGATGAAAGAATTTTCAGATGTCTTTCCCGAAGAACTTTCGGGTCTACCTCCAGATCAGGAAGTAGAATTTGGCATTGTGCTTTTGCCCGAACTACTCGGTGTCCATTACTCCTTATAGAATGGCATCGAAGGAGTTAGTGGAGCTTAAAGCTTAAATTCAAGAACTGCTAGATTGGGAATTTATTCGACCAAGTGTGTCTCCGTGGGGAGCATCGGTTTTGTTCATCAAGAAGAATGATGGGTCGATGCATATGTGCATTGATTATAGGCAGTTGAATAAGTTGACGATCAAGAATAGGTATCCATTGTCGAGAATTGACGACCTGTTTGATCAATTAAGAGGAGCTTTAGTCTTCTCCAAGGTTGATTTGAGATCGGGTTATCATCAACTCGAGGTAAAAGAGTCAGATATTCATAAGACGGCATTTCAAACTCGTTATGGACATTATGAGTTTTTATTGATGCCGTTTGGTTTGACTAATGCACCAGCTGCATTTATGGACATGATGAACCAAGCCTTTCAGCCCTATTTAGACCGGTTCGTAGTAGTGTTCATAGATGACATCTTGGTATATTCGAGGAATGAAGAATAGCATAACTTTCATTTGCGCACTGTGTTACAAATTTTGCGAGATAAGCAACTATATGCCAAATTTAGTAAGTGTGAATTTTGGTTAAAGGAAATGACTTTCTTGGGTCATGTAGTGTCAGCTGAAGGAATAAGAGTTGATCCTAGAAAGGTAGAGGCTGTGTTGGATTGGAAACCGCCGAAGTCAGTAGCTGAGATTCAAAGTTTCTTGGGTTTGGCTGGTTATTATAGACGCTTTGTTGAGGGGTTTTTGTTGATTGCTGCACCCCTAACTAAGTTGTTACGAAAGGAAGTACCGTATGTGTGGACCCATAAACAACAAGAAAGTTTTGAGAAACTTAAGAAGATTCTAACTAAGCCAGAAGATCGATTCAACCAGAGGCGAAAAAGAGTTTATCGTTTTATCGTGATATGTCACACGGGTTTAGGATGTGTCTTGATGCAAAGTGGAAAAGTGGTAGCTTATACTTCTCGACGCTTGAGGCCGCATGAAGTCAATTATCCTACTCATGATTTGGAGTTGGTCATGTAGTGTTTGCATTAAAGATTTGGAGGCATTATCTCTACGGTGAGAAGTCAATCATTTATACGGATCATAAGAGTCTTAAGTATCTCCTTACCCAAAAAGAGTTTAATTTAAGACAACAGAGGTGGTGGAGCAATTAAAGGATCATGATTTCTCAATCGAGTATCATCCTGGAAAGGCTAACGTTGTGGCAGACGCGTTGAGTCATAAGGTTGTATCGGAGTTAAGAGCAATGTTTGCTCATCTCAGTTTGTATGAGGATGGCAGTTTGCTAGTGGAACTTCAAGTGAAACCTCTATGGTTGAAGCAAATTAAAGAAAAGAAATTATCCGATGAAAAGTTGGGTCCTTTAATACAACAAGCTGAAATTGGTGTAATAGGAGATTTTGGTTTGAACAAAGATGGTGTACTGTGTTTTCGTGGAAGGGTTTGTATGCCCAAGGATTCGGATTTGAGGCAAATGATTCTTCTAGAGGCACATAGTAGCCCTTATGCTATGCACTCCGGAGGAAATAAGTTGTATTGGGATCTCTGTGTACAGTATTGGTGGCCAAAGTTAAAACGGGAAGTTACTGATTTTGTGGGAAAAGTGTTTGACTTGTCAACAAGTGAAGGCGAAACATCAATTACCATCGGGTTTATTACAACCGATAAAGATTCCTCTATGGAAATGGGAGCGGATAACGATGGATTTTGTTAGTGGGTTACCCTTAACACCTACTAAGAAAGATTCTGTCTGGGTGGTAGTAGATCGATTAACGAAGATTGCTCGTTTTCTACCAGTTCGTACGAATTACTCATTGCAAAAGTTGGCTAAATTGTATGTATCTGAAATCGTGAGGTTGCATGGGGTACCAGTGTCTATCATATCGGACAGGGATCCTAGATTTACATCACGATTTTGGAAAGCTTTACATGAGGCTTTGGGAACAAAGTTAAACTTCAGTACGGCTTTTCACCCTCAGTCAGATGGTCAGTCAGAAAGAGTAATCCAGGTTTTGGAAGACATGTTATGAGGTTGTGTGATTGACTTTAGAGGTAGTTGGAAGGATTTTCACCGTTGGCGAGTTTATGATAACAACAAGATTATCAATCCAGAATCAAAATTGAAACACCCCAAACCCGCCCAAAAGCCTAACCGAATTTGGTATGTTCCTTGAGTAACACTTTAGCTAATTCCATTGTAAGGAAATTTTGTCTTTTAAAACATTATTTTAGAAGGAATTAATAAAATCAAAAGGAAACCAAACTTAAGAAAATTTCCTTGAAAACATTTATATATTAGAGACAAAACCTTTTAAATAATTATCGAAAACCAATTTAGTTATTTAATAGATATATGTTCATGTCAAAATAAAAGTAAATCCAAACACGAAATGAAAGATAGTTTATAGTGGCCTTATTACATAAAACCGCAAATCCATAATAAAGTCTAAGTAATAAAATTTAACTTAAAGAGTTTGTTGGAAAATCTCCACAATACTTGATACTTGCAATCGCCACCTCAAATCCTTGTCGCCTGATCCATCGCGACCACGAGTTATCCAAAAGTTATCCCATAAAATGGGTGAGTCATAAACTCAATGTATAACACATACACTAAAAAGCCCATTTTATCATATGCTTTAAAGCCCAAAATTTTCACATATGGCCATAGGCCCATTTAATCAAATGTTTAGCCCAATGGCCCATTTAATTCATATTTAGCCCAAAGGCCCATTTAATTCATATTTAGCCCAAAGGCCTATTTCATAATGATCAAGTAATAATCATACAAGGTTACATAGTTATGTATATGAAATGAAATGCAAGTCTACCAACCTAAATATCCATCCGCTACACACCCCCGCATCAACCAACACACCGTGGGGATTACTAAATCGACCCTCCATCCGCTACACACCATCGAAGGCGATTCTTTGCAGTCAACATGCACATCGCCTTATTGTGGTAAAGCCACCAATGTGACCAAGTCACCGATCAAGTCCAAATTTCAAATACGTGACCAAGTCACTGAGCTAAATATGTGACCGAAGTCACCGAGCCAAATATGTGACCGGCCACCGAGTCAAATATGTGACTGAAGCCAATGAGTCAAATATGTGACCAAGTCACCACTTCACATATGTGACCGAAGTCACCGTAATTGTGGTAAAACCACCGAATACTTACTCCTTTATTAAACATACCCATATGCCCATGCACATACATATCAAATCGATTTTCATGCTATTTACCCACAAGTCATAATATAGTCATGCTTATTTCATATTGATGCATATAGCAAAATAAACGAAATATTGGGTAACATACCGAATTTTGTATACCAATGATTGGCATTCACAAACAAAACATACTATCATATAATCACTTTTAACAATATAAATCTATGGAAATTTTAATGTATGGTTACACACCTAGTAACAAAGGAGAACAATACCTCTTGCTCATCAACACCTAATTGATTAACACACTTGGTTAGTATAAACTATTGTTAACAAAACTATACTTATAGACGATGGATCTAAATCCTTACCTTGATGATTCGAATGGTCACTTAAAGGTTGTTTTCAACAAAGATCTTTGAAAAAATCTTTTCAAAAGATTCAGCTTGAGTCCTTCAAGATTCGGCTTTAACAAAAAGAGAAGAGAAGTGGTGGTTTCGGTTTGAGGGAAAAGAAGAAAGGGAAAAGAAAAGAGAAGGAAAGGAAGAAGGAAGAAAAGAGAAAGAGGAGAAGAAGATGATAATGGTGATTTCTCAAAAGAAAAGAGATGATTAGGAACTTTTGCACATTCGGCCAAAGAGGAAATTCTTGATCCTATGTGGTTTCGGCAATGAGAGGAAAAGAAGAAAGAATTAAAGTGAAAAGAAAAAGAAAGGGAGAATTGATCAAAGAGAAAGGAGATTGATTTTGGAGCTTAGATGCATTCGCAAAAAGGAGAGTAAAATGCGAAGAAAATGGTGCTTAATCTTTGTAGTTTTGGTTTCAAAAGAAAATGGGAGAAAGAAAGTAGTATTTGGTTCAATCAATTGAGGGCTAAATCAAAAGCACAATTGTACCAAAGTGCCTAAGGTACATTCGGCCAAAGTAGGAGTTTTGGAGAAAATTGGTCAAAAGAAAGCTAAAACAAAGAGAAGATTTTACCTAAACTCAATGTCAATTTCGCTAGGAGAGAACTTTTGGAGAAAATGAGAAAAGATGGACACATTTGCTAGGACTTTTGGCCAATTAGCACCCTAATGGCTATACTAACTTTCGGTCAACCTTAGCCAACATATCCCCTTTTCCTCCTTGTTTCTTCCCCATCATATCCAAAAATTTGCTACACAATTAAGCCACTCCCTTTAGCCTTCATGTTGTCTAGGTTCATGGTCAAATGACCATGAACACATCCCAAAACATAGCCCAATATCATGCCTTTTGTCCCCTCATCTTATCATCAACTTATGATTCCATGCCTTAAGTTCCTAGCTTCCTTTTTCACATGGTCAAATAGCCAAAATGAATGAAAGCTCATCCACTCTAGAACTTTCTTGGCTGACACTTATAGGAAGACAACAAAAAATTAAAATCCTCCTTAATGCTAGCTAGAGATTCGAACCTTACACCTCAAGCACACATCCATGCATCTTAACCACTTTGCCAATTACTTAACTTATGCTTGAAATTCCTTGTCATTAATTCTTAAGGCCTAGCTTGTTTAGCTCTCTCTTCATTAATAGAATTTAGAAGTTTAACTAAGCATTCACTTAATTAATGAAGCTCAAATAACTTCCAAAATTGCACTTAATAAATAAGCATGCAACATCATTCAATTAAGTAAAATGCATAACCCCTAATTATCGTGGATGTTACGCTTCTACCTCTTAAAAATAATTTCGCCCTCGAAATTACCCAGCTAGAATAAGTGAGGGTATTGTTGTCGCATCGCTTCCTCCTGTTCCCACGAAGCTTCTTCGCATCCATGATTACGCCATAATACCTTGACGAGAGGAACTAATTTTCTCCAGAAACCTTTACATCTCGCTCTAAAATTTGAATTGGTTCCTCTTCGTATGACAAATCGATCTTAATTCCACCTCCTCAATCGGTACTATATGAGATGGATCTGAACAGAACGGCGTAGCATTGAAACATGGAACACATCATGCATTTGTTTCAATTCAAGGCAAATCTAATCGATATGCCATGATCCGACTCGCTTCACAATCCGATAAGGTCCAATGAACTCGGGACTTAGTTTCCTTTGCGTCCAAATCTCATCACCTTTTTCCAAGGTGAAACTTTAAGGAAAACTTGGTCCCCACAAAGAAACTCTATTTCTTTCCGCTTAAGATCTGCAGATGATTTTGTCTGCATCGACGCTTCCTTTAACCGAGCCCGGATTATTTTAACCATTTCTTCAGATTCACCACTATCTCCGACCCAAAATCGACGTTCCCCTAATTCTCGCCCAACACGAGAGTGCGACACTTCCGTCCATATAGTGCTTCATATGGTGCCATCCGAATCATTGGATTGGAAATCTGTTGTACGCAAATTCGCCAACGGTAAGAATTCCTCCCAACTTCCTTGAAATCTATCACACATCCCTTAACATATCTTCTAAGATCTGGATTACTCTTTCTGACCGACCATTCGATCGAGGATGAAATGCCGCATCAAGTCCAATCTGTGCCCAAAGCCCGATGCAATGCTTTCCAAAATCGTGAAGTAAATCTCGGATCTCCGTCCAAAATTATCGACAACGCACTCCATGCAATCTCACAATCTCACCACGATAACTTCGCCAATTTCTCGCAAAGAGTAATCAATCCGAATCGATAAAATGTGCGATTTCATCAATCGATCCACTATCACCCAAATGGAGTCTTTCTTAGTAGGCGAAGAGGAAGCCCACTAACAAAGTCCATGGTGATTCTCCCACTTCCATTGCGTAATCTTTATCGGTTGAAGCAACCCGATGGTACTTGATGTTTAGCCTTGACTTGTCGACACGCGTCAACCACTTTCCTACAATTTTCGTGAACTTCTCGCTTAAGACAAAGCCACCAAAACCGATCTCGCAAGTCTCGATATAACTTACTTCCTCCGGGATGCATAGCATAGGGGCTACCATGCGATTCTCAAGTATCTTTGCCTCAACTCCTAATCCCTAAGATACGACTTTATCTTTGAAGCACAATACCATTCCATCATAATACTAAAATCTTCCAATTTCCCACTCTGCACCTATCGAAGCTTTTCATTCAGATCTTCATCTACTAATTGCCTCTCTTTCACTTGACTTAACCATGTCGGCTTAACTTGAAGTTCTGCCAATAAGCTTCCGTCATCGAAAAGACTAAGATGTACAAACATTGCTCTCAAATCTGACACCACTTTTCGACTTTAGAGCGCCCGCCACCACATTCGCCTTTGTTCGGTGGTACTCGATGGAACAAATGTAGTCTTTCAACAACTCTATCCACCTTCTTTGCCTCAAATTTAGTTCCTTCGAGTCAAGAGATATTTTAGACTTTTGTGGTCCGTGTATATGACCGACTTTTCCCCAGATAAGTAATGTCTCCAAACCTTGAGAGCAAAGACTACACCGCTAACTCCAAGTCATGCGTCGGTAATTAACTTCATGCGGTCTCAATCGCCGAGACGATACGCAACAACCTTCCGCCTTTGCATCGAACACATCCTAATCCCGTGTGAGAAGCATCGCAATACACAACAAAATCCTTTCCCGCTTCAGTCAATCAAAACAAGAGCTTCATCAAAACTTTCTTGAGCTTCTCAAAACTCTCTTGTCGCTTATCGCCCACACGAAAGGTACTTTCTTCCTCAAAGATTTCGTTAAAGGTGCAAATATCGATGAAAATCCTTCGATTTAATCTTCGATAATATCCGCTAAACCCAAGAAACCGCGAACCTCGCCATGACTTAGGTGGTTTCCAATCTAGCACACCTCAATCTTCCGAGGATCCACCCTTATCCCTTCGCAGATACCACATGGCCTAAAATGCGATTTCTTTCACCAAAATTCACACTTCATCAATTTGGCGTAAATTCTTCTCCCTTAAAACTCGCAACACAACTGGAGATGCTCATCATGTTCCACTTGGACTTAGAATACACCAGATGACGCCTATGAATACCACATTTAACCGATCCAAGTAGGGTGAAAAATCCGGTTCATCATATCCATAAACGCAATTGAGGCATTCATCAATCCGAATGGCATTACCGTAAATTCATAATGCCCATATCTAGTTCGAAAGTCGTCTTATGGATATCCGCTTCTTTCACTTTAAGTCGATGATACCCCGACCTTAGATCAATCTTTGAGAATACCAGACTCCCTTTCGATCGAACAAGTCGTCGATCCTTGGCAAAGGATACTTGTTCTTGATGGTCAGCTTATTTAATTGCCGATAGTCTATACACATCCTCATCGATCCATCCTTCTTCTTCACGAATAGGACCGGTGCTCCCCATAGAGACACACTAGGTCGGATGAATCCACGATCAAGCAACTCCTAATCGAGCCTTCAATTCAACCAACTCTTTCGGTGCCATTCTATATGGAGCAATAGAAACTCAAGCTGCTCTGTGCAATAAGTCTATCCCGAATTCTACCTCACGATCCGAGGCAAACTCGAAGTTCTTCCAAAAACATCTACAAATTCCTTCACACCCGACTTCATTAGCAGCTTGCTTTCTTAGCCTCCAAAGCACTCACCAACATCGAAGGCTTCACATCCCTTTCTAACCATCTTTTCTCGCCTTAAGAGCGGATACTACATTAGATAAGTAGTTTCGCCTCTCGCCCATCACTACAACTTCTTTGTCATCAAGAGTTCTTAATGACATCCGCTTAGCAAGAAAATCCACATTTGCACGGTACTTTACAAGCCACCCATGCCTAAGATAAGGTTGAATTCTCGAATGGCAACTCCATTAAATCAACTAGAAATCGATCCTGGACTTCTAGAGGCACTTCCTTAAAAGTTTGTCTATTTCACCGTCTGCCCCAGAGGACTAAGTACATCATCTTCCTAGGTACGCTTCGAAGTCACATGCAAAGTCCTAGATACTTCACTAGCGATATAGGAATGGGTTGACCCTATATCTATCAAAGCAATAAAGGCAACCGTAAATCGTAAACGCATGCTGTGATAACATCAGTGCATCACTATCTTCTCGCGATGAACCGCATACACTGCACTGGTTGTCTCGCCGAGCTACCATCGCTCTCATCAAGTTCCGCGACCTCTACCTAACCATTGCCCTTCCATTTGGACCACGACCTCTTATCGGTTGTTGTCCACACTTCACCGATTAGCACCTCGACTTGTCGGACGGTTCTTCTCCCAGTTCATCGGGCAATCCTTGATCATGTGATCCTTCGAACCGCACTTGAAACATCCGCCGCTTTTCTTCCAAAGATTCTCCGAGTGCATTTTCCCACATTGAGAACAAGTACGACTTTGTACTCCCAGAAGCCTGCTGACCTCGCGTCCATCATTCCTTGATTTCTTCTAAAAGTTTTTGACGACCTCAAGACCCAAAGCTTCTCTTATTCTTGCTCGACCTCCGTCCCCGCTCGCTCTCAATTGCTTAGCCTCTTCGGCAATTCTTGCCCTTTCCACTAAGATTGCAAAATCTCTTTCACGGTGTGGAGCAATCATCACTCTTAGCTCATCTCTAAGTCCATCTTCAAATCGATACACCGTTCATATTCCGTAGCCACTATCCTCCGCATAACGGCTAAGTCGCAAAAATTTCGCTTCATATTCAAATATCGACTTGTTCCTTGGACCAAATTCGTAAATGTCTTCCTCCGGGAGTCGATATAGCTAGTCTTACATATTTTCCTCAATTTCACTTTAAAATACCCCCAATCCGCACGATCCATGGGGTACTTTCCTTGATAGTGAGCCACCACCGTAGGCTTCATCACGAAGAAGTGAAATAGCACCTTTCAATTTCTCTTCATCGCAAGTCTATATCGTCCATGATCCTCTCGATCGCCTCCAACCAATATTCACTACATTTGAGCTACTCCGATACTCCTCCGAAAACCTCACCATTCGATCTAAGTCTCTCACCATGACTTTCGAGACCCATTTCCAGAACTAGCTTCCGCTACTGCTCTAAAACTCGCAAAGACAAATTTTTGTGATATCGCGTCACCACCTTCATTTTGTTCTTGAAAGTCCGCCCCAACAGCCGGTATGAGCTTTATTCTCGGAACCTTGACCAGACCGAATCGGTTTCAAACAAATCATCCTTCCTCTTCCATGTCCACGACGACCTCGCCCCTAGAGCTCATGTCTACTACGATCTTATCTGCTTTTACTAAAAGTCTTATGTATTAGAATCTTTTCACTTCTTATTAGAAGAAAGTCTTATGAAATGTATATTCAATGGTTTTCGTAGTAGTACACAAACACCTAAGGTCCATGTATCTAAAGTATAGTTTAAGTTTAAACTATCATACATATCACATATCGATAAAGTACATACCGATGGATCCGGGCCGAGAATTCGAGTGCCATGCTCTTATAAAACCATTTAACTTAAAAATTTTCAAAAGTCTTTTGGGCCAAAATTTTGAAAACGCTAGGGCTTCAAAACCCAAGGCCGAGAGTTTAAAATCGGGCTCGATACCAAGTTGAAACACCCCAAACCCGCCCAAAAAGCCTAATCAATTTGGTATGTTCCTCGAGTAACACTTTAGCTTAAATTCCATTGTAAGGAAATTTTGTCTTTTAAAACATTATTTTTAGAAGGAATTAATAAAATCAAAAGGAAACCAAACTTAAGAAAATTTCCTTGAAAACATTTATATATTAGAGACAAAAACCTTTTAAATAATTATCGAAAACCAATTTAGTTATTTAATAGATATTTGTTCATGTCAAAATAAAAGTAAATCCAAACACGAAATGAAAGATAGTTTATAGTGGCCTTATTACATAAAACTGTAAATCCATAATAAAGTCTAAGTAATAAAATTTAACTTAAAGAGTTTAAGTTGGAAAATCTCCACAATACTTGATACTTGAGCACCGCCACCTCGAAATCCTTGCCGCCCGATCCATCGCAGACTACGAGTTATCTCAAAAGTTATCCCATAAAATGGGTGAGTCATAAACTCAATGTATAACACATACACTAAAAAGCCCATTTTATCATATGCTTTAAAGCCCAAAATTTTCACATATGGCCATAGACCCATTTAATAAAATGTTTAGCCCAAAGGCCCATTTAGCTCATATTTAGCCCAAAGGCCCATTTAATTCATATTTAGCCCAAAGGCCCATTTAATTCATATTTAGCCCAAAGGCCTATTTCATAATGTATCAAGTAATAATCATACAAGTGTTACATAGTTATGTATATGAAATGAAATGCAAGCCCTACCAACCTAAATATCCATCCGCCACACACCCCCGCACCAACCAACACACCGTGGGATTACTAAATCGACCTCTATCCGCTACACACCATCGAAGGTAGTTGTCTGCGCCAACATGCACATCGCCTTATTGTGGCAAAGCCACCAAAACAGATGTGACCAAGTCACCGATCAAGTCCAAATTTCAAATACGTGATCAAGTCACCGGAGCCAAATATGTGACCAAGTCACCGGAGCCAAATATGTGACCGAAGCCACCGGAGTCAAATATGTGACTGAAGCCACCGGAGTCAAATATGTGACCGAAGTCACCAATTTCACATATATGATCGAAGTCGCCAGAATTGTGGTAAAACCACCAGAATACTTCCTCCTTTATTAAACATACCCATATGCCCATGCACATACATATCAAATCGATTTTCATGCTATTTACCCACAAGTCATAATATAGTCATGCTTATTTCATATTGATGCATATAGCAAAAATAAACGAAATATTGGGTAACATAATGAATTTTGTATACCAATGATTGGTATTCACAAACAAAACATACTATCATATAATCACTTTTAACAATATAAATCTATGGAAATTTTTAATGTATGGTTACACACCTAGTAACAAAGTGAGAACAATACCCTCTTGCTCGTCAACACCTAATTGATTAAGACACTTGGTTAGTATAAACTATTGTTAACAAAACTATACTTATAGACGATGGATCTAAATCCTTACCTTGATGATTCGAATGGTCACTTAAAGGTTGTTTCCAACAAAGATCTTTGAAAAAAATCTTTTCAAAAGATTCAGCTTGAGTCCTTCAAGATTCGACTTTAACAAAAAGAGAAGAGAAATTGTGGCTTCAGTTTGAGGGAAAAGAAGAAAGGAAAAGAAAGAGAAGGAAAGGAAGAAGGAAGAAAAGAAAGAGGAGAAGAAGATGATAATGGTGATTTCTCAAAAGAAAAGAGATGATTAGGAACTTTTGCACATTCACGAAAAGAGGAAATTCTAGATCCTATGTGGTTTCAAGAATGAGAGGAAAAGAAGAAAGAATTAAAGTGAAAAGAAAAGAAAGGAGAATTGATCAAAGAGAAAGGAGATTGATTTTGGAGCTTAGATGCATTCGACAAAAGGGAGAGTAAAATGAAGAAGAAAATGGTGCTTAATCTTTGTAGTTTTGGTTTCAAAAGAAAATGGGAGAAAGAAAGTAGTATTTGGTTCAATCAATTGAGGGCTAAATCAAAAGCACAATTGTACCAAAGTGCCTAAGGTACATTCGGCCAAAGTAGGAGTTTTTGGAGAAAAATTGGTCAAAAAGAAAGCTAAAACAAAGAGAAGATTTTTACCTAAACTCAATGTCAATTTCGGCTAGGAGAGAACTTTTGGAGAAAATGAGAAAAGATGGACACATTTGCTAGGATTTTTGGCCAATTAGCACCCTAATGGCTATACTAACTTTCGGTCAACCTTAGCCAACATATCCCCCTTTTTCCTCCTTGTTTCTTCCCCATCATATCCAAAAATTTGCTACACAATTAAGCCACTCCCTTTAGCCTTCATGCCGTCTAGGTTCATGGTCAAATGACCATGAACACATCCCCAAAACATAGCCCAATATCATGCCTTTTGTCCCCCTCATCTTATCATCAACTTATGATTCTATGCCTTAAGTTCCTAGCTTCCTTTTTCACATGGTCAAATAGCCAAAAATGAATGAAAGCTCATCCACTCTAGAACTTTCTTGGCCGACACTTATAGGGAAGACAACAAAAAAATTAAAATCCTCCTTAATGCTAGCTAGGAGATTCGAACCTTACACCTCAAGCACACATCCATGCATCTTAACCACTTTGCCAATTACTTAACTTATGCTTGAAATTCCTTGTCATTAATTCTTAAGGCCTAGCTTGTTTAGCTCTCTCTTCATTAATAGAATTTAAAAGTTTAACTAAGCATTCACTTAATTAATGAAGCTCAAATAACTTCTAAAATTGCACTTAATAAATAAGCATGCAACATCATTCAATTAAGTAAAATGCATAACCCCTAATTATCAGGATGTTACAAAAATGGTGCCCTATGAAGCATTATATAGTCGTAGATGTTGTACTTCTATTTGTTGGACTGAATTAGGGGAACGATAGTTGTTGGGTCCTGAATTGATATCTGAGACGGAAGAAAAGGTAAAGGTGATTCGAGCGCGATTAAAGGAATCTTCGGATAGACAAAAGTCGTACGCGGATCTGAAGCGTAAAGATATTGAGTTTGTGGTGGGAGATAAGGTCTTTTTGAAAGTTTCACCGTGGAAAAAGATTTTCAGATTTGGAAGGAAAGGCAAGTTGAGCCCTAGGTTCATTGGACCGTACCGTGTGTTGAAGCGTGTAGGACCAGTGGCTTACCAACTTGATTTAACTCCGAAATTGAGTCAGATTCATAGTGTTTTCCATGTTTCTATGCTGAGACACTATAGATTGGATCCATCGCGCATAATACCGGTAGAAGAAGTGGAATTGAGGCCAGATTTGTCTTTCGATGAGGAACCAGTGAAAATTTTAGATCGCGATGTTAAGATGTTAAGAAAGAAGATTGTCCCATTGGTTAAGGTTCTTTGGCATAATCACGAAGTGAAGGAAGCTATGTGGGAGCCTGAGGATGCAATTCGACAACAATATCCTCATCTCCTTTAGCCAGGTAAATTTCAAGGACAAAATTTTCTTTAAGGAGGGTAGAGTTGTAACATCCTAAAATTTGAGTATTGATATGATGCATGTTTTGGTGCTTAACTTGTGTATAATTAAATTTTGCATGATTAGTATAGTCTTGAGAAGACTTGAGAACTATTCGGAATTAGAATAAATTTTAGTAAGGAGTATTTATTTGAAGTGGATCAAGTGACTTTGAGGTTTAAGTAAATTTAAGTGACAAAAACTAGCATAAGATGAGCTAGTAGTAAGGTGGTGTTGGCGCATGTATGTTTGCTTGAGGGGAGAAGTTCGAATCTCCTAGCATGCAATTTGAAAGCTTTTATTTTTGCTTTTCCTCAGCAAGTGTCGGTCATGGATAAGAATTAGGATGAGTTGGATTATTTTTTTTATGGCAAAAAGACCATGGGAAAAAGGCAAGTGTTAACTTAAGGAAAAGAATCATATGGAAAAGGTATGTAAGGGGGGACATAAGGCTTAAAACAAGGGGTGATGTTTTGGAAAGTTTGGGGTGACTAAGTTTGACCATTTGACTAATGTACTTGGACAGTTTCTGAGGCTAGGGGTTGGCCAAAATTTTGAAGGCATTTGGATGAATTAGGAGCTAGTTGTGCACATCTCACTTTTGATCATTTGGTGTTTTTTTTATCAAAGCTTGTTTCTCTCTAATTCTCTCCTCTTAGCCGAATGTATATTGGACAAAAGGTAAACCATTTTCTTTTCTTTTCTTTTGGCCATTTGAGTTTTGACCATTTTGGTTTTATTTTGTTTATTCTCTCAAACCTTTCCTCCTAGTGCCGAAATCACCAAGACCTTATAAGGCCATCTTCTCTTTTCTTTTCACCCTTGCTGAATGCACACAAGCCTTAAATTCATTTCTTTGTTCATCTTCCATTCTTGAAAATAACCGAAACCTAAACATCTTATTTTTCTTTACCCTTTTTCATCTCTTTCTCCTTACAAAAATCTCTCAAATAATTTTCTCCCTTGTATTTCACCATGGTCGAATGTTGATGGTAAAACCTTAGCCGGATGGTAAAACCTTAGCCGAATCTTTCTTTTATTTTTAATGTTTTCTCCTTTAATCAAATCCTTCTTTCTTTGTAGTGATATAGTGGAGTCTTGATTTATTTTCTACATCTTAAGTTGATCATAGCTATTATAGATCGGTGAAAAGGAGATTTCATCACCAATGTAAGGGATTATTTCAAAAGGGATACTATTTTTTATCCTTCTATTTTGATAAGACTGTATTGATTTAATCGATTCTATCATAGGGACTCTAACAATCGACTTCCACCTTTTTAACGAAAGAATCCTATGGTAAGCCAATCTCGCTCTTAAAATCAATTGGTGGTGATAATGGAATATTAGTTTGACTAACATTTATTTGTCAATGGAGGCAATCAAAATAGGGATGAAAAGAGTTGTTAATAGTGTTCGTAAGAGGGGTGGTTCCATTATTCCCCCTAAATTCAAGAGAAGGACTGTTTCAAGAATCCAAGACTTTCCACCGGGTTGTGAACCCTCATCCAGTGAAAATCAATTATTCGAAGTCATACGTACCCTCGAACGATTGTTTACTCGTGGTTCTAAACCTTTGATCTGAGAGAAATCAAAAATAGTGGTTGTTCGAGATTCCGAGGGTAAGATCTAGATCGCTTAACATTAGAATAGTTTTATATTAAATATTAGTGTTCTAATCCATCATGATGTGCGTTTAGATATCGACGAGCGGGAAAGTGTAGTTTTTACTGTTTAGGTGTGTAATCTCACACCGTATCTCATGGGTTAAATGACTATATCGTATAAATCGGTGGATGAAATCACAAGTTAGTGAAATCGGGAAGAATAGCATATTTATCACCTTAATGATAAAAGTTTTGAAAGTTGTATTAAGATCATGAAAATTATGAAATTTCCCTTAACAAGCTAATTCGATAAAAGTCATAATTGGACAATTTGGGCCATATGTGATATATGATAATTGGGCCATTTGTGATATTTGATAATTGGGCCATATGTGATATTTGATAATTAGGCCATATGTGATATTTGATAAGTGGGCCATATGTGATATTTGATAATTGGGCCATATGTGATATTTGATAAATGGGCCATATGTGATAATTGATAAATGGGCCATTTGTGATATTTGATAAATGGGCCGTATGTGATATTGATAATGGGGCCATTTATGATAATTGATAAATGGGTTATATGTGTTATGAGATTTTGTGGGCCAAAATATGAAATGGGCTAGTTTGTAAAAACTTTCATAATGGGCCTTATGTTGGAATAATTATATGAATGGATTGTTATGCATGCTATGTACATGATTGCATGGGTTGGGCTATTTGACGAAGAGAAGTTCTGATAGCTTTGCTACAAAATTTTGGAGGCTCTGCCACTATTCTGAAAAATGGAAAATGCCATGTAAACTCTGTGAATATGGTGGCTTGTCCACGAAATTCGAAATACAGCTTAATGCCTAATTCGGTGTGTTAGTGGGGTGGGTGACTAAAGCTCCCCACAGGTGTGCTGGTTGGTACGGGTGGTGTGTAGCGGATGGAAATTTAGGTTTGGTTTTGGGAATTGCATATCACTTGCATTTCATACATGCTAAATTATTATATTTGTAATGGGCTTAGGCCCAAATAAATGCTCAAATGGTTTTGGCCCAGTGGACTATTGTAAGTGAGTTACACACTGAGTTCTAAGTAACTCACCCCAATTTTTTTTTACCCCTCTCAGGTAATAATAATTGATGGAGACTCGTGTCGGAGATGACTTCGTGTGGAGGCTATACTACAAATGGTGGTTTATAAAATTTTAGGACTTCTTTAATAATTTTTATTAAGTACTATTTTTATGGCGATGTAATAAGGCCTCTTTAATTATGGATTTTATTATGTTTTAGTTTTCCTAAGTTGGATTGGTTTAGTTTTTATAAATGTTTTTCTATAACTCTCATATAAAATAAAAGTTTTTCTTAAATATCATTGAAACCTAGGAAATTCTTTTGAAACTTTTCAATAAAGTCATTCTCTTAATCGTTTTGGAATTTGATTTCTACTTCGTTAAATGATTTGAATGTACGTTAAATTTGTGTGGCATGCCAAAATCCGGGCTTAATGCATGGGCTGGGTTTGGGGTGTTACATCCCATTTACTTTCTTTCTTTCCATGCATAAACATCCTATTTCCCTTAGCCAGCAAATCCTTGAGAAATTACTCTATTGGCCAACCACCTTGAGGATCAGTTTGTTGAAAAGCAATTGCGAGAATCGGAGGAAGCCTCCATGATTAGTCACTACACTTATCAAAGAGTTTCTTCTTCCTTTTTGATCTTTTTAATTATTCAATACGTTTGCAAATTGCTTTGTTGTTTTTTCATCAACAATGGTAGCTTAAATCTATTTAGCTAAGATGATTGCATCAATTCAATAAAGTTTATTTACATCATGTTATGATGTTTTATGCCTTAGCCGATCATGTTTTAAAATTAAAATCATGCATGTATTTCATTCATTAAAATGTGATTGAATGCATTAGAATTAGTTGCTTAATCTGACCCAAATGGTGGCTAATAGACACAACAATTGAAAAATGCATGCTTGTAACACCCCAAACTTAGCCTAGACGTTATGGCCGAATCTGGCTATGTCACATGAAAGCACTTTGGAAAATACAATTACAATAAAACCCTTTTTCGTTGTATAATGAAACTTTCAAAACGTGTCACTTGTTTCCATCATTATCCATTTTCAAGACGTCCATTTTCCAAAATATTTACAGTTCACAGAAGCATTTAGATAAGTCTGCGTAATCGTGGTGTTTCAGTAAAACATTTGTTTATTTTGAAAACTCGTGTCTTATCCTACTGGTAGCAGTTATAAATCGAAATACAAAATCCAAAATTAAAGTACAAACCCATAAAGTCCATTTACAATAAAACTCATCCCGGATAAAATTAAAATATAAATAAATAAAAATAAGAAATCGTAAACATCTAGAATCGTGGTCACTACCGAGTTCACCACTGCACCAATCCATCTAATGCTGGGGATTACCTAAATAGAACAAATAGAAAAGGGTGAGTTTTCACAAACTCTGTATGTAATCCCCACAGAAAACATGCACACAACAATATACCAGAAATAGACTTGCATTTACAGTTCAGGTCTGAGCCCATTACAGAAACAGTGTGGACTTTAGCCCACTCAAATACAGAATCAGATATATTATAGGGCCTTAGCCCTATTTAGACATAATATGCAGATCAGAATAGAATTGCAGAGTCCTACCCACCAACCTCTACACACCAACTTCGTCCAGCCCTACACACCATGTGGGGATAAAATCAACCCACCCATCCCTACATACCATGCTGTACCGAATGCGGCACATAATTAGAATTTTGCACTTGAGTTTCCAGATATCAAGCTTAAGAGCCTTTCAGACACTTCCTCTAGTAATCATCAACCCACCCCGATGCAATGCAACATACATAAAATGTCATGCTATTATGCAAATACAGATCATACACTCAGATATTAGAATTCATTCTCATTACAGAAATAAGAAAGTCAAGTCACATAATCAGGGGTCTACGTAAAGCTTACCAACCCTACAATAGGTCCACGATTGACTAGGGTGTCCTGTGCAACCTTACAGAACTTCTCAAAAAAAGGGCTCACACGCCCACACACCAATTGGTCGTGTGTCTCACATGGCCTTTCTTAATTGGTCGATCTTGTGTCTCGTGGGGTTACATGTCGCACATGGCCTACCATACAGGCGACCACACGCTTGTGTGGCATCGACAGTAAGGTTTTTGACATTCGTTGAAACCTCATTTTTTGCATTTCTGGGTACGCACCTGGTTTTGATTGAAGCTAAAACAATTCCCGAGCACTCCAAAACCTAAAATCAATAATACCAAGTCCAAAATCAATCACTTAAAATGAGTTTTCATGAACTGGTAAAACCTAAATCCCAACGAAAGCCCTTACCTTTGAGCGAACCCCGACAACCACGTACTTAGTTTGCATAGTTTGGGAACCACAACCACTTACAGCACTCCTAAACACGAAAACACTCCTCTTTAGTAACCATTTAAGAGGAACAGATCAACTTCATCAAAAACATAATTTATCGACCGTGCGCTAGTGTAGAGTGGAAGATATAGAAAGGAAAATGGAAAAGAGAGGGGTGTGAGAGAGCAAAATTTCGGCAGCCAAAGAAAGGGAAAGAATGCCAAAAACTACAGAGACAACTCAATGTTTTCAAAAGAGGAGGATGTGATCAGATTTGGCTAACTCCCCCCACATCCACTGATTCCCTCCTAAATTCTCTCAACCTCTCTCCCCACTAATTAGATTTTTAGTCCAACACAAACTCTCTGGACGTGACAGGCAAAAATAATGCTCACACAGGGATTTGAACTCCAAACCTCCAACAGCCTCAACACTCCACTTAACCACTAGACTAGTAGGCCCATTTTGTTAATTACTTAAACACTTTTACTCATAAGCCTACTAACCAGAGATAGGGCTTTATTCATCAAAATACCAAAATTTGCCCAAGTCAACGCTTGAACTCAATACTTCTCAGACACTCCCAAAACACATAGCCATTGAAGTAGATACAGATTTGTGTCACAAATACATGAAAATAGTTATACAAATATTGGGGCGTTACAACTCTACCCTCTAAAACAAAATGTCGTCCTCAAAATATTACCTGATCAGAAAAGGTGAGCATACTGTTGCCGCATTGATTCCTCTGGATCCCAAGTGCCTTGCTCAGTGCTATGATTCTACCACAGCATTTTCTCTAAGGGATAGATTTCCTTCGCAGAACATTAATGTCACGATCTAGGATCCATACCGGCTCCTCCTCAAACATCAGATCTGGTCTAACCTCAATATGCTCAATAGGAACAACATACGTGGGATCAAAGCGATAACGTCTCAAAATTGAGACATGGAACACATCATGAATACGATACAATTCCGGAGGAAGTTCCAACTAATATGCGACTGGCCCTACTTGTTTTAGAATATGGTACGGCCCAATAAATTAAGGGCTTAGCTTACCCTTACGACTGAACCTCAAGACCTTCTTCCATGGTTAGACCTTGAGAAAAACTAAGTCCCCCACAAAATATTCAATATTCAATATCCTTCCTTTTTAGATAAACATAGGACTTCTTCCTATCAAACACCGCTTTCAGCCTTTCCCGAATCAATCAGACCTTATCTTGAGTTTGAGAAACTAATTCCAGACCCAGAACATGTCGCTCACCCAACTCAGTCCAACATAGGGGAGTGCGACACTTATGGCCATACAGGGCCTCGTAAGAGCGCCATCTCGATGCTAGACTGGTAGCTATTATTGTAGGCAAACTCTGCCAGTGGAAAATACTCCTCCCAACTGGGGGAGTTCAGTTGGTTAATCGACCTAAAATAACATTAATCGAATTAACCGACATTTAAAAATTTTTAACACTTAACCAAACCAAAATTTTTTCGGTTAATTCGGTCAGTTAACCTAATTAACAAAAAATATATGTTTTTTATTTTTGGTTAAAAATTAACCAAATTAACTGAATTTAACCAAATTACCCAAAATGAATCACTACATAATTAAAAAGATTACATAATTTTAGTTTTAGAATTATAGAATTTTATTTTTATTTATTAAATTATTTGTAATTTTTATGATTGGGTTGGATTGGGTAACTGGGTTGGGTTGGATATTTGAGTTTGGATTGGGTTTAGGTGAATAGTGGGCCTATTTATATATTATAATTTTATTTATTAATTTTTTCGGTTAAACCAAAAAATTCGGTTAATCAACCAGTTTCAAACCGAATTAATAGTTAATTGAAAAATCACAAAATAATTAATTGACTCCCGACCAAAAAATTTGGTTAACCGATCGATTAACCGAATTCAATCGGTTAACCAAATTTTTTTAGTTTTACCCGAATTCTGCACACGCCTACTCCCAACTTCCTCGAAAATCTATAACATAGCTCCTCAACATATCCTCCAGTACTTGAATCACCCTCTCCGACTGACCATCAGTCTGAGGATGGAAAGCAGTACTGAAGTCCAACCTTGAACCCAGAGCCTCGTGCAATTTCTTCCAGAACCAATACGTGAAGCAAGGATCCCTATCGGAGATGATTGAGACAGGAACCCATGCAGTCTCGCTATTTCAGATACATACAGTTTAGGTAGCTTCTGAGGATGGAAGTCTGTCCTGACCGAGATGAAATGGGCAGACTTGGTCAATCGATCCACGATGATCCAGACAGAATCCTTCTTAGTGGGTGTTAAAGGCAACCCACTAACGAAGTCCATAGTTACTCACTTCCATTTCCACATCGGTATCTTTACTAGCTATAGCAACCCTGAAGGTAATTGATGCTCAGCCTTAACCTGCTAACAAGTCAGACAGCGAGCAATGATGTAACAGTCCGGTTTAAACCTTAGTCAGAACAGTGGTTTCGGGACCACAAATTCGAGTCAGTGAAATATTTTTAAAATTATTTTTTGTTCCATTAATGAGTGATTAAGCATATGTTAAATTTCGTATGATAAATTATTTGTCTGTGTGTTTAATTTGATAAAATGATTAAATTGCATTAAATGCAAAATTTGCATGCTATATGTTAAGGCATCTAATTCTTGTGATTTTTAAAAGAGAAGGCCTTATGAGGCAATTAAACCACTATTTAGATAGTGGATGGATAAAAGTCAATTATACCCTTGTTATATATATATGTTTCTTATATTTAATAAAGGACATTATAGTAATTAATGTAATAATAAGATGATAATAAAACAAAAGCTTAAAATAAGCTATAATGTTATGTTCTTCCATCGATTTGAGAAAGAAAAAGAAAGGGTAGAACTCTTCAAATATTCGGCTACTATCAAGCTTAATTAAAGGTTCGTTTTTGATTGGTTTTTGATAATTTGTATGTTTTCGTAAACGTTTCTTTGTAAACTATGTAACCCATGTTGTAATTTTGAAAATTGATGACATTTTTGAGATGAGCTTTTGATGAACTCATATGATTTATGATGATTTATGGTGTTAAATGAAAGATATATGTTGTATGAACAAGTTTTGTTCTTGAATTTTTGATGAATTTAGCTAATTAGGGCTAAATTGAGAAAATAGCAATTTGAGGGACTAAATTGTAAATTTGATGAAATTTTTGGACTTATATGTTATATAGGAGTATTCGGCTAAGCATGGTTAAATGATGATTTTGTGAATTTGATGTTTTGAGCAAAATAGACTAAATTGATAAAGTGTGCAAATGTGAGGGTTAATTTGTAAATTGCCCTAAATATGTGTATTTGGATTGAATTGGATGAGTTAGTGAATAAAAAGGTTAAATTTGAATATGTATAGATCAAGAGCTAAAGAAATTGGACTTAGATATTGGGAAAGCGAAAGTAATTGAGTAGCCGTATCCATTTCTGTTAACCCGAACTCGTGGTAAGTTATTATGAAAATAAACATATTTGTATTGAAATATGTATGTTCATGTGATTATTGATAACGATGAATGTTTACGAGATGATGTGTACATGAATTCTGAGATAAGATTGACATAGTGACAATGTCTGAGAAGTCCCGTACAAACCTAGGAATAGATAGGATTAACTATGTCATGACATAGGTATCTGTTCCATTTTATCATGTAAGACCACATCTGGGACGTTGGCGTTGATTTGAGATTTCATGTAAGACCACATCTGGGACGATGGCATCAATACAAGATTTATGTGTAAGACCATGTCTGGGACATTGGCATCGTATTGATTCGTGTAAGACCCTATCTGGGACAATGGCATCGATATCTGAGTACATGTAAGACCTCATCCGGGACGTTGGCATTATACAATTATTCTAAGTTTTTGGGTATCCTATTAGATTCCAAATAGTTCAACGGGAAAGTCTGTGATACGAAATGTTATATGAATTGTAAATCCATTTCAGGTACGTTTATTAAGTACACAAGATGTGTATGAAAGGTAAGTATCTTTATGAGCTTACTAGCATGAATATGAGCTATGAAATGATGAGATTATATGAAAAATTAGGCTATATGAGCTATGTGCTTATGTGATGATGAGATGAAAAATGTGAGATGTAACACCCTTAACCCGCGTCTATCGCCAGATTAGGGTTATAAGGCATTACCGAACTAAACTCACTTCCAAATAGACATTTAATTGAAATCAAACACAAGCAATGCGATCATTACTATATTAAAACTTTACAAATGTCCAATCACATAACTTAAGCCTTCATGTCATATATACATTTAAACCATATGTCATTTAATAACATATATCGATATAAATAAAACTCATATGATATAAGCTGGTTTTCATTCATATTATTATAATACATATGCATATTAGACCAACCAAACCATTATACCATTTAATAATCAATTTCTCATACAACATGTTAATATTACAAAGCCAAATTCACTTATAACAAGCCAAGTCCAAATTTCTAAAACCAACATATAACCTATATATATATGCATACCAAATGAGCAACTTCCATATATGTTATACACCATAACCGAATTGAAACAACAATAAGTATGATAATGCAAGTTATTATATTAAAATGTAAGACTTTAAGTTAACCAAAAGGAATATGCATGAATCCATATTATTTTGCCCTGCCAAGTATAAATAGTTTTAACCACATTCAATTCACTATTCATTGACCTAAACCTCATTGAACCTAACATACAATACAATATTGCCGAATATATCATGAAATCAACTTGACCATATTACCTAATTCTATATTAATAACACATACATTAAATTTCATATCATTCATATCACCAAATTAATATATTACATGCTTTAACCTATAAACATCTATTACTTCACCTTATTGGCTAAACATTTTGTCAATCACCACACCATATATGTATATACACATAAGCCATTCGACTTCCTACCAAACATGAACAAATCCATGAACAAAATCATACATCTATAGTATTATCACGCAAACCATTATCGTATAGCACAAAAATTTTATCCAAAGGAACTAAGCCTTTTTCGCAAGGCTATAATATAGTTATAAACAACGCCAAAATCAGTTTAACAGTTTAGTCTAACCTATACATGCCTTTCGACTTAAACTAAGTTTGGTATACCAAAAGGTTTGATAGTGCAATTGACTTCTTGGATGATCCTTCGAGTCCGTAGCTTGGATCAGAGATCTATAAAACAAAGGTAGACAAGTACACACACATGGTAAGCTTGCTAGCTTAGTAAGTCTTAAGAAAACATATACATAAATATAACATATATCCAACCACTTAAGTTAACAACTTCTATCACCAATTCAAACATATGTAATATGTAATTATACCTATAAAGCCAAGGTAACCGAATGTCATTGAGGCATTTGACATAAAAACTTAACCTTTCTTACTCATACACACCAATCACCAAGTATATCTTAGACATATGTAAATAACATATGCTTATTCAATACACTTAATCCATTCAAAATTCTAAGAATCAATTACCACAAGGTATAACATGTATATATATGTATATACACACATCTATCATAATCAATGTATAAGACATTCACTTCCTCACATACTAGCTCGTTATTTGCTTGAGTAACATGAATCTGAAATACTTACCTCTCTGTCGAATTAATACATTTCATGTTTCAAAGTTGAAAATTCTTGATATGTTCGTATCTCGGTTATCATATACTCGAGCTCAAATCACATTCAAGGCACTAAGCTTCTTTGGACTCAAGGTCCGGGTTAATCCCGACATTAAGCTCGCTAGGCGATCACAAGACGAATTGTTTCAGAATAACACACCCAAGACTTGGGCACCGCTAGGCTAAAAGCCGAATAACACAAACCTTTGGGCTGCTAGGCTATAAGCCGAATTGTTTCACCGCACGTGGCCTACTAGGCTAAAGCCGAATAACATATCAATAATTCAACAAATCCCCATCTTAACATTTACATTATTACCAATTTATGTACATAAACCACAATCACTTATCATATCACAAGTACTAGTTTTCATTTCAAATTCAAAACACATTTAGTCCAATATTGGACCTTAACATTCGGCTATCATCTATTTCAATACTCAATTAAATCAAATAATATCATTTAACATATTCATAATTATTTCTTATATGTACTTAAACTTAAGAACTTACCTCGATTGACAACGGACGACTTAAACTGGCTATTCCGAAACCTTCGTCTTTCCCCGATTCAAATCTGATTTTCTTTGTTCTTGATCTAAACATATCAAAAATAACCTCATTCAACTACATTTCATTTCAATTTAATCCCAAAACACATCAATGGATAATTTTCCATTTTACCCCCAATATTTCACATTTTTACCATTTGGTCCTATTTGCATAAAACACAAAATATACCAAATTTCACAATAACACTTAAGGTCCGAATACTCGTAGGGACTATACAAGTCCATTTCTTTCATTTATTTTGCAAATAAGTCCCTCTAAATTTTTATTTTGCAATTTAGCCCAAATCATTCAAAATTACTAAAATTTTCATTTCAAAACTTGTAGATTTCTAAAAAACTTTAATATTTTTCCATCAAACATCATAAAACATCAACATTTAACCATAGCCGAATATTAAACATGCTCAAATCTAAAAATTCTAACATGTGTTAGCTACCGATCGAAGCAACGATCTCAAAAATGTAAAAATTAACAAAAACCGAAATCAAACTAACCTCGAACTTTAGCCTAGAAGTGCCGAAAATCAAAGAACTCCAAAGCTTATTTCTTCCTTCAATATTCGGCTATGAAAAAGTGAAAAAGATGATGGCTTAGTTTTATGTTATTTTAAGATATAATAAGTTATTTAACTAATTACCTATTTAACCTTTTAACATATAATTTCTTAACATATATCCTAAGGTTAGTTATGACAAATGCCACCCACTAACTTAAAAAATGGACTAATTGCCCTTTTAATGCCCCACTTTAAAAAGCCATCATCAAATATGTACTTTTCACTATAGTATGCAACTTTTATGCTTTACGCGATTTAGTCCTTTTTGTTAAATTGAACACACAAACGACTGCATTTTTCTACGAAACTTTCACAGACATTAATTCACTTATAATAAACACAAAATATAGTATTTAAATATTTCTCGAACTCAGATTTGTGGTCTCGAAACCACCGTTCTGATTAGGGTCAAATTCGACTATTACAACTCTCCCCCCATAGGGATTTTCAACCCTGAAAATCGTACCCTTAAACAAAGTTGGGTATTGTTGCCTCATTGAATCCTTAGGCTCCCATGTAGCTTCTTCAACTCCGTGCTGATTCCATAAAACTTTCACTAATGGAGTTCTCTTGTTTCTCAATTCTTTCATTTCTCGAGCTAGAATATGAGTTGGTTCTTCCTCGTACGTCATAACGGATCAAATTTCAACCTCTGACGGAGTGATCACATGTGACAAATCTGATCTGTACTTACGAAGCATTGAAACGTGAAATACGTCATGTATCTTTTCTAATTCAACTGGCAACTTCAATCTATAAGCAACAGGCCCTATACGTTCAATGATTTCATACAGTCCGATGAATCTCGGACTTAGTTTGCCTTTTCGACCAAACCAAGTACTTTCTTCCACGGGGAAACTTTCAAAAACACTTGATCTCCAACTTGAAACTCAATGTCTTTCCATTTCAAATCAGTATAAGACTTTTGTCGATCCGAGGTAGCTTTCAAAGTATCTCTGATCACAACCACTTTCAGTTCAGTCTCTTTAATCAAATCAACCCCGTGTATCTTGCTTTCACTAAACTCATTTCAATACAACGGTGTACGACACTTGTGGCCATAAAGAGCTTCATAAGGTGCCATTTTTATACTCAATTGAAACTGTTATTATAAGAAAATTCAATCAAAGGTAAGTATCTTTCCCACGTACCTTCAAACTCAAGGACGCAACATCTCAACATGTCCTCAAGTATCTGAATAGTTCACTCAGACTGACCATCTGTCTGCGGATGAAAGGCTATGCTAAAGTGAAGTTTAGTACCTAAAGCATCTTGCAGCTTTTTCCAAAATTGCGATGTGAACCTCGGATCTCTATCCAAGCAATGGAACTCGGCACACCATGCAATCTCACAACTGTGATGCATACAACTCAACAAGTTTATCAAGTGAATAATGCATTTAATCGGCACAAAATGAGATGATTTGGTCATCTATCCACTATAACCCAAATCGCATCTTTCTTACTCAAAGGTCGAGGCTATCCGAATACAAAATCCATAGTGATTCTATCCCATTTCCATTCAGGTATCATGATCGGCTGAAGTAACCCTGAAGGCACTTGATGCTCTGCTTCCACTTGCTGACAAACTAAGCACTTTGAGAAAAATTCAGATATATCCCGTTTCATGCCAGGCCACCAATAGAACTGTTTCAAATCAATATACATTTTCATGCTACCCAGAAGTATCGATAATCAACTATCGTGAGCCTCATTCAAAATCATCTGAATCAAGTACATTCTTCGGAGCACATATTCGGCCTTTGAAATTTAAACAAGCATTTGCATCAATTCGAAACTCTGACTCTGCATCATTTTCACATTGAACTCGTCCAGCAATCAAGTCTTTGTCAATTCTTTCCACATCACAAATTTGTTGAATAAACATCGGTCTTGCTTTTAACTCGGCTATGATCAAACCATCACCAGTCACAACCATATGTGCGTTCAACGCACGAAGAGCAAACACTGATTTTTGACTTAAGGCATCCGCAACAACATTGGCTCTTCTTGGATGGTAATCAATTACTAATTCATAGTCTTTCAACAGTTCTAACCATCTGCATTGTCTCAAGTTCAAATCTTTTTGAGTCATCAAGTACTTCAGACTGTTGTGATCCGAGGAAACATGGCATTTTTCCCCGTATAAGTAATGACGCCAAATTTTCAATGCGAATATAATAGCTGCGAGTTCTAAGTCATGTGTCGGGTAATTTTTTTCATGCGGCTTCAATTGTCTTGAAGCGTAGGCTACGACTTTGCCTTCCTGCATCAAAACACAACCCAAACCATTCAAAGAAGCATCAGGATAAACAACAAATTCTTTACCCGATTTAGGCTGAATTAACACTAGAGCTTCTGTCAAAAGGGCTTTCAACTGATTAAAGGTTTTCTGACACTTTTCCAACCACTTGAACTTTACATCTTTCTACAATAGCTTTGTAAACGGGGTAGCTATTATAGAATAACCTTTCACAAATCGTCAGTAATAACCCACAAGTCCCAGAAAGCTTCTAATTTCAGAAACATTCTTTGGTGGTCTCCAATCAAGAATAGTTGATATTTTGTTTGGGTCAACACGAATACCTGATGCTGAAATGACGTGACCCAAAAGGCTAACTTCCTTCATCTAGAATTCACACTTACTAAATTTTGCATACAACTGTTTATCTCGCAAAGTTTGTAGCACCAATCTCAAATGCTCGGCATGATCAATTTCATCTTTGGAATAGATTAGTATATCATCAATAAACACTACTACAAACCGATCCAAAAACTATCTAAAAATTCGATTCATCAGATCCATAAAAACAATAGGTGCATTAGTAATTCCAAAAGGCATAACCCAAAACTCAAAATGCCCGTACCTCATCCGAAATGCAGTCTTTGGCACATCTATATCTCTGACTCGCAACTGATAATAACCCGATCTCAAATCTATCTTCGAAAATACTGAAGCCCCTTTCAACTGGTCAAACAAGTCATCAATCTGAGGCAACGGATACTTATTCTTTATAGTCACCTTATTCAACTGCCGATAATCAATACACATTCACATCGTTACATCTTTCTTTTTCACAAAAAGAACTGGTGCACCCTAAAGAGAGAAACTCGGTCGTGCAAAACCCTTATCTGTTAATTCTTGTAACTGTGCTTTCAACTCTTTCAACTCAGTAGGTGCCATTCGATAAGGAGCTATCGAGATTGGAGTCATCCCCGGTATTAATTCAATGCCAAACTCAATCTCTCGTACTGGTGGTAAACTCGGTAATTCTTCAGGAAACACATCTAGGTATTCACCCACAACCGGTATGGATTCAATCTATTTTTCAGACATTTTATTATCCAGTACATAGGCCAAATAAGCTTTGCATCCTTTTCTCACATACCTTCGGGCTAGCATCGATGATATTACTTTAGGTAACCCATTTAAATCATTAGATTCAACTCGAATGCTCTCACCATTCTGACATCTCAAATCAATAATCTTTCTTTTGCAATTCACCACTGCATCATGCAAAGTTAACCAGTCCATTCCCAAAATTATATCGAACTCGTCGAAAGGCAACAACATTAAGTTTGCTGGAAAACAGGAATCCCGAATCATCAATGGGCAACCTTTACACACTTTATCGACAAGTACACATCGACCCAAAGGGTTAGACACACGGATCACAAACTCAGTAGACTAAACAGGTAGAGTCTTCTTAGATACTAGAATTCCACGCACATATGAATGAGTCGAACCAAGGTCAATCAATGCAATCACATTAGTATCATAAGGTGTGAAAGTATCGGTAATAACGTTTGGGGAAGAAGCATCCTCTCTAGTCCTTATAGCATAAGCTCTAGCTGGTGCTCGAGCCTCTGATCGAACTGCAGTATCTTTCGTTCCTCTCTGACTGCCACCTACATTTCCAGAGTGTCTGGGTGGTCTGCCTCGTGCTGACATATTGCTCGGTTTAGTGTTCTGAGTAATATTTTGCTTAGCTAGCATCGAGCACTCTCGAATAAAATGGTCCGACAACCCACATTTAAAACATAACCGATCGTGAAATCTACAACTCCCAGAATGCCATTTTCCACAATGCTTGCACTCGACCCGGTCCTGCTGCACATTACCAACACTAGCCATCGAAGTGGTTCGAGAAATCACTGGAGGTCGATCTCGTCTAGGTAGGTCTAAAGTAGTTTTATGTTGGCTGATGTCATCTCTGAACTTCTTAGGTGCGGAATGAAAAATCTTACTCGATGATCTCTTACGAGTATCTCTAGCTTCTATTTCAGCCTTTCTTTTCTCTTTCCCGAGTTCTTCATCTTTACAAGCTCACTCGACTAGAACCACAAACTATTTGATCTCAAGAACACCCACAAGTAAATTTATATCTTCATTCAAAAGTCACCACACTATCAAATATATACAATAAAGGCATGTATAGCTAGACTCACACGCGCTACGGTAGTCCTAAAATCGACTAAACCGTAAGCTCTGATACCAATTAAAATATAACACCCTCAACTCGTGTCTATCAGCTGAATTAGAGTTATAAGGCATTACCGAACTAAACTCACTTCCAAATAGACATTTAATTGAAATCAAACACATGCAATGTGATCATTACTATATTAAAACTTTACAAATGTCCAATCACATAACTTAAGCCTTCATGTCATATATACATTTAAACCATGTCCCAACTGATGTCATTTAATAACATATATCGATATAAATAAAACTCATATTATATAAGTTGGTTTTCATTCATATTATTATAATACATATGCATATTAGACCAACCAAACCATTATATCATTTAATAATCAATTTCTCGTACAACATGTTAATATTATAAAGCCAAATTCACTTATAACACCAAGTCCAAATTTCTAAAACCAACATATAACCTATATATATATATGCATACCAAATGAGCACCTTCCATAAATGTTATACACCATAACCGAATTCAAACAACAATAAGTATGATAATGCAAGTCATTATATTAAAATGTAAGACTTTAAGTTAACCAAAAGGAATATGCATGAATCCATATTATTTTGCCCTGCCAAGTATAAATAGTTTCAACCACATTCTATTCACTATTCATTGACCTAAACCTCATTGAACCTAACATACAATACAATATTGCCGAATATATCATGAAATCAACTTGACCATAGTACCTAATTCTATATTAATAACACATACATTAAATTTCATATCATTCATATCACCAAATTAATATATTACATGCTTTAACCTATAAACATCTACTTCTTCACCTTATTGGCTAAACATTTTGTCAATCACCACACCATATATGTATATACACATAAGCCATTCGACTTCCCACCAAACATGAACAAAGCCATGAACAAAATCATACATCTATAGTATTATCACACAAACCATTATCGTATAGCACAAAAATTTATCCAAAGGAACTAAGCCTTTTTCGCAAGGCTATAATATAGTTATAAACAACGCCAAAATCTTATAGTTTAACACTTTAGCCTTTCGACTTAAACTAAGTTTGGTATACCAAAAGGTTTGATAGTGCAATTGACTTCTTGGATGATCCTTCGAGTCCGTAACTTGGATCAGAGATCTATAAAACAAAGGTAGACAAGTACACACATACGGTAAGCTTGCTAGCTTAGTAAGTCTTAAGAAAACATATACGTAAATATAACATATATCCAACCACTTAAGTTAACAACTTCTATCACCAATTCAAACATATGTAATATGTAATTATGCCTACAAAGCCAAGGTAACCGAATGTCATTGAGGTATTTGACATAAAAACTTAACCTTTCTTACTCATACACACCAATCACCAAGTATATATTAGACATATGTAAATAACATATGCTTATTCAATACACTTAATCCATTCAAAATTCTAAGAATCAATTACCACACGGTATAAGAAGTATATATATATGTATATACACACATCTATCATAATCAATGTATAAGACATTCACTTCCTCACATACTAGCTCGTTATTTGCTTGAGTAACATGAATCTGAAATACTTTCCTCTCTGTCGAATTAATATATTTCATGTTTCAAAGCTAAAAATTATTGATATGTTTGTATCTCGGTTATCATATACTCTGAGGTCAAATCACATTCACCGGCACTAGGCCTGCTAGACTCAAGGTCTAAAGTTAATCCCCGGCATTATGCCTGCTAGGCGATAAGCCTGAATTGTTTCACCGGAACGTGGCCTGCTAGGCTAAAAGCCCGAATAACACACTGACATTGGGCCTGCTAGGCTAAAAGCTCGAATAACACACCGGCACTGGGCCTGCTAGGCTATAAGCCCAAATTGTTTCACCAGCACGTGGCCTACTAGGCTAAAAGCCCGAATAACACACCGGCACTGGGCCTGCTAGGCTATAAGCCCAAATTGTTTCACCAGCACGTGGCCTGCTAGGCTAAAAGCCCGAATAACATATCAATAATTCATCAAATCCCCATCTTAACATTTACATTATTACCAATTTATGTACATAAACCACAATCACTTATCATATCACAAGTACTAGTTTTCATTTCAAATTCAAAACACATTTAGTCCAATATTGGACCTTAACATTCGGCTATCATCTATTTCAATACTCAATTAAATTAAATAATATCATTTAACATATTCATAATTATTTCTTACATGTACTTAAACTTAAGAACTTACCTCGATTGACAACGGACGACTTAAACAAGTTATTCTGAAACCTTCGTCTTTCCCCGATTCAAATCCAATTTTCTTTGTTCTTGATCTAAACATATCAAAAAAAAAAATAACCTCATTCAACTACATTTCATTTCAATTTAATCCCAAAACACATCAATAGATAATTTTCCATTTTACCCCTAATATTTCACATTTTTACCATTTAGTCCTATTTGCATAAAACACAAAATATACCAAATTTCACAATAACACTTAAGGGTCGAATACTCCTAGGGACTATACAAGTCCATTTCTTCCATTTATTTTGCAAATAAGTCCCTCTAAATTTTTATTTTTGCAATTTAGCCCAAATCATTCAAAATTACTAAAATTTTCATTTCAAAACTTGTAGATTTCTAACACAACTTTAATATTTTTCCATCAAACATCATAAAACATCAACATTTAACCATAGCTGAATATTAAACATGCTCAAATCTAAAAATTCAAACATGGGTTAGCTACCGATCGAAGCAATGATCTCAAAAACGTAAAAATTAACAAAAACCGAATCAAACTAACCTTGAACTTTAGCCTAGAAGTGCAGAAAATCAAAGAGCTCCAAAGCTTATTTCTTCCTTCAATATTCGGCTATGAAAAAGTGAAAAGATGATGGTTTTGTTTTATGTTATTTTAACATATAATAAGTTATTTAACTAATTACCTATTTAACCTTTTAACATATAATTTCTTAACATATATCCTAAGGTTAGTTATGACAAATGCCACCCACTAACTTAAAAATGGGCTAATTGCCCTTTTAATGCCCTACTTTAAAAAGCCATCATCAAATAGGTACTTTTCACTATAGCATGCAACTTTTACGCTTTACGTGATTTAGTCCTTTTTGTTAAATTGAACACACAAACGATTGAATTTTTCTATGAAACTTTCACAGGCATTAATTCACTTATAATAAACACAAAATATAGTATTTAAATATTTCTTAGACTCAGATTCGTGGTCTCAAAACCACCATTCCGATTAGGGTCAAATTTCGCCTGTTACAACTTTCCCTCAGGGATTTTCGTCCCCGAAAATCTTACCCTTAAACAAAGTTGGGTATTGTTGCCTTATTGAATCCTCAAGCTCCCATGTAGCTTCTTCAACTCCATGCTGATTCCATAAAACTTTCACTAATGGAATTCTCTTGTTTCTCAATTCTTTCATTTCTCGAGCTAGAATATGAGTTGGTTCTTCCTCGTACGTCATATCGGATCAAATTTCAACCTCTGACGGAGTGATCACATGTGATGGATCTGATCTGTACTTAAGAAGCATTGAAATTTGAAATACGTCATGTATCTTTTCTAATTCAACTGGCAACTTCAATCTATAAGCAACAGGCCCTATACATTCAATGATTTCATACAGTCCGATGAATCTCAGACTTAGTTTGCCTTTTCGACCAAACCAAGTATGTTCTTCCACAAGGAACCTTTCAAAAACACTTGATCTCGAACTTGAAACTCAATGTCTTTCCATTTCAAATCAGCATAGGACTTTTGTCGATCCGAGGCAGCTTTCAAAGTATCTCTGATCACAACCACTTTCAGTTCAGTCTCTTTAATCAAATCAACCTCGTGTATCTTGCTTTCACTAAACTCATTCCAATACAATGGTGTGCAACACTTGCGGCCATAAAGAGCTTCATAAGGTGCCATTTTTATACTCGATTGAAAACTGTTATTATAAGCAAATTCAATCAAAGGTAAGTATCTTTCCCACGTACCTTCAAACTCGAGGACGCAACATCTCAACATGTCCTCAAGTATCTGAATAGTTTGCTCAGACTGACCGTATGTCTGCGGATGAAAGGCTATGCTAAAGTGAAGTTTAGTACCTAAAGCATCTTGCAGCTTTTTCCAAAACCGCGATGTGAACCTCGAATCTCTATCTAAAACAATGGAGCTCAGCACACCATGTAATCTCACAATCTGTGATACATACAACTCAACAAGTTTATCAAGTGAATAGTCTGTACGAACTGGCACAAAATGAGCTAATTTGGTCAGTCTATCCACTATAACACAAACTGCATCTTTCTTGCTCGTTGTCGTAGGCAATCCGGATACAAAATCCATAGTGATTCTATCCCATTTCCATTCAGGTATCATGATCAGCTGAAGTAACCCTGAAGGCACTTGATGCTCTACTTTTACTTGCTGACAAACTAAGCGCTTTGAGAAAAATTCAGATATATCCCATTTCATGCCAGGCCACCAATATAACTGTTTCAAATCATTATACATTTTCGTGCTACCCGGATGTATCGATAATCGATTATCATGAGCCTCGCTCAAAATCATCTGAATCAAGTCCACATTCTTCAGAGCACATATTCGGCCTTTGAAATTCAAACAATCATTTGCATCAATTCGAAACTCTGACTCTGCATCATTTTCACATTAAACTCGTCTAGCAATCAAGTCTTTGTCAATTCTTTCTGCATCACAAATTTGTTGAATAAACATCGGTCTTGCTTTTAAGTTGGATATGATCAAACCATCACCAGTCACAACCATATGTGTGTTCAATGCACGAAGAGCAAATAATGATTTCTGACTTAAGGCATCTGCAACAACATTGGCTTTTCTCGGATGGTAATCAATTACTAATTCATAGTCTTTCAACAGTTCTAGCCATCTGCATTGTCTCAAGTTCAAATCTTTTTGAGTCATCAAGTACATCAGACTTTTGTGATTCGAGTAAACATGACATTTTCACCGTATAAGTAATGACGCTAAATTTTCAATGCGAATACAATAGCTGCGAGTTCTAAGTCATGTGTCGGGTAATTTTTTTCATGCGGCTTCAATTGTCTTGAAGCGTAGGCTACGACTTTGCCTTCCTGCATCAAAACACAGCCCAAACCATTCAAAGAAGCATCAAAATAAACAACAAATTCATTACCCGATTCAGGCTGAATTAACACTAGAGCTTCTGTCAAAAGGGTTTCAACTGATCGAAGCTTTTCTGACACTTTTTTGACCACTCGAACTTTACATCTTTCTGCAATAGCTTTGTAAACGGGGTAGCTATTATAGAAAAGCCTTTCACCAATCATCGGTAATAACCCGCAAGTCCTAGAAAGCTACTAATTTCAGAAACATTCTTTGGTGGTCTCCAATCAAGAATAACTGATATTTTGTTCGGGTCAACATGAATACTTGATGCTGAAATGACTTGACCCAAAAAGCTAACTTCCTTCATCCAGAATTCACACTTACTAAACTTTGCGTACAACTATTTATCTCGCAAAGTTTGTAGCACCAATCTTAAATGATCGGCATGCTCAATTTCATCTTTGGAATAGATCAGTATATCATTAATAAACACTACTATAAACCGATCCAAAAACTGTCTGAAAATTCAATTCATCAGATCCATAAAAATAGTAGGTGCATTAGTAAGTCCAAAAGGCATAACCCGAAACTCAAAATGTCCGTACCTCGTTTGGAATGCAGTCTTTGGCACATCTGTATCTCTGACTCGCAACTGATAATAACCCGATCTCAAATCTATCTTCGAAAATACTGAAGCCCCTTTCAATTGGTCAAACAAGTCATCAATCCGAGGTAATGGATACTTATTCTTTCTAGTCACCTTATTCAGCTGCCGATAATCAATACACATTCGCATCGTTACATCTTTCTTTTTCACAAAAAGAACTGGTGCACCCTAAGGAGAGAAACTCGGCATGCAAAACCCTTATCTGTTAATTCTTGCAACTGTGCTTTCAACTCTTTCAACTCAGTAGGTGTCGTTCGATACGGAGCTATCGAGATCACAGTCGTCCCTGGTATTAATTCATTGCCAAACTCAATCTCTCGTACTGGTGGTAAACCCGGTCATTCTTCAGGAAACACATCGAGGTATTCACCTACAACCGGTACGGATTCAATCTATTTTTCAGACACTTTATTATCCAGTACATAGGCCAAATAAGCTTTGCATCCTTTTCTCACATATTTTCGGGCTAACATCGATGATATTACTGTAGGTAACCCATCTAAATCATTAGATTCAACTCAAATGCTCTCACCATTCTGACATCTCAAATCAATAATCTTTCTTTTGCAATTCACCACTGCATCATGCAAAGTTAACCAGTCCATTCCTAAAATTATATCGAACTCATCGAAAGGCAACAACATTAAGTCTCCTGGAAAACAATAATCTCAAATCATCAACGGGCAACCTTTACACACTCTATCGACAAGTACACATCGACCCAAAGGGTTAGACACACGGATCACAAACTCATAGACTCAACAGTAGAGTCTTACTGGATACTAGAATTTCACGCACATATGAATGAGTCGAACCAAGGTCAATCAATGCAATCACATTAGTATCATAAAGTGTGAAAGTACCGGTAATAACATTTGGGGAAGAAGCATCCTCTCTGGTCCTTATAGCATAAGCTCTAGCTGGTGTTCGAGCCTCTGGTCGAACTACAGTATCTTTCATTCCTCTCTAACAGCCACCAACATTTTTAGAATGTATAAGTGGTCTGCCTCATGCTGACATGTTACTCGGTTTAGTTTTCTGAGTAATATTTTGCTCAGCTAGCATCGGCACTCTCGAATAAAATGGTCCGATGACCCACATTTAAAACATGACCGATCGCAGAATCTACAACTCCCAAAATGCCATTTTCCACAATGCTTGCACTCGACCCGGTCCTGTTGCACATTACCGACACTAGCCATCGAAGTGGCTCGGGAACTCACTGGAGGTCGACTCGTCTAGGCAGGTCTAAAGTAGTTTTATGTCGACTGATGTCATCTCTGAACTTCTTAGGTGCTGAATGAAAAATCTTACTCGATGATCTCTTACGAGTATCTCTAGCTTCTATTTCAGCCTTTCTTTTCTCTTTCTCAAGTTCTTCAGCTTTACAAGCTCGCTCGACTAGAACCACAAACTCTTTGATCTCAAGAATGCCCACAAGTAACTTTATATCTTCATTCAGGCCGTCTTCAAATCTTTTGAACATAATGGTTTCAGTTGATACACATTCTAGAGCATGTCGGCTCAATCTAACAAACTTTCGTTCATATTCAGTTACAGTCATGCGACCTATTTTAGCTCCAAAAATTCTTTTCGTTTCTGGTCGATGAACCTCTGGCTGATATATTTCTTGTGGAATTCATTGTGGAAGAAATCCCACGTCACTTTTTCTTTCGGAACCACTGATACTAGTGTATTCCACGAATGATATGCAGTGTCCCGAAGTAAAGATATAGCACACTTCAAGCATTCATCTAGAGTACATGATAGCTCATCAAGTACCCGAATAGTGTTATTGAGCCACATCTCATTAGCTTTGAATTCCTCGGCCCCGTATTTTTGGATTTTATCAACAGGAGGCCTACTAGATCTCATCGGATCTATCATCAGAGTTTTGTAGGTACCGGAGTTGGATTATTCGGGGGTGGAGGTTGTTGTATAGCCGGATTATTCTGAACAAACTGGGTAAACCATTCATTCATTATTTGGTAGAAGGCTTGTTTAGCCTCCCCCTCGTGGCTACCCGAAACTAGTCGAGAGTCTACTGGCTCTGATCCACGTGCACGGCCAGGCACTAAACTCCTACATCATCCACTACGGCTCTATCGAGATCAGGATCCATTTACTATACAAAACACAGTTTGAAATGTCAGAAGTCACCACACTATCAAATATATACAATAAAGGCATGTATAACTAGACTCACACACGCGCTACGGTAGTCCTAGAATCGACTAAACTGTAAGCTCTGATACCAATTAAAATGTAACACCCTCAATCCGTGTCTATCATCGAATTAGGGTTATAAGGCATCACCGAACTAAACTCACTTCCAAATAGACATTTAATTGAAATCAAACACAAGCAATGCAATCATTACTACATTAAAACTTTACAAATGTCCAATCACATAACTTAAGCCTTCATGTCATATATACATTTAAACCATGTCCCAACTTATGTCATTTAATAACATATATCGATATAAATAAAAACTCATATGATATAAGTTGGTTTTCATTCATATTATTATAATACATATGCATATTAGACCAACCAAACCATTATACCATTTAATAATCAATTTCTCCTACAACATGTTAATATTACAAAGCCAAATTCACTTATAACAAGCCAAGTCCAAATTTCTAAAACCAATATATAACCTATATATATATATGCATACCAAATGAGCACATTCTATATATGTTATACACCATAACCGAATTCAAACAACAATAAGTATGATAATGTAAGTCATTATATTAAAATGTAAGACTTTAAGTTAACCAAAAGAAATATGCATGAGTCCATATTATTTTGCCCGCCAAGTATAAATAGTTTCAACCACATTCTATTCACTATTCATTGACCTAAACCTCATTGAACCTAACATACAATTCAATATTGCGAATATATCATGAAATCAACTTGACCATATTACCTAATTCTATATTAATAACACATACATTAAATTTCATATCATTCATATCACCAAATTAATATATTACATGCTTTAACCTATAAACATCTATTTCTTCACCTTATTGGCTAAACATTTTGTCAATCACCACACCATATATGTATATACACATAAGCCATTCGACTTCCCACCAAACATGAACAAAGCCATGAACAAAATCATACATCTATAGTATTATCCATAAACCATTATCGTATAGCACAAAAATTTATCCAAAGGAATTAAGCCTTTTTCACAAGGCTATAATATAGTTATAAACAACGCCAAAATCTTATAGTTTAACACTTTAGTCTAACCTATACATGCCTTTCGACTTAAACTAAGTTTGGTATACCAAAAGGTTTGATAGTGCAATTGACTTCTTGGATGATCCTTCGAGTCCATAGCTTGGATCAGAGATCTATAAAACAAAGGTAGACAAGTACACACACACGGTAAGCTTGCTAGCTTAGTAAGTCTTAAGAAAACATATACGTAAATATAACATATATCCAACCACTTAAGTTAACAACTTCTATCACCAATTCAAACATATGTAATATGTAATTATACCTATAAAGCCAAGGTAACCGAATGTCATTGAGGCATTTGACATAAAAACTTAACCTTTCTTACTCATACACACCAATAACCAAGTATATCTTAGACATATGTAAATAACATATGCTTATTCAATACACTTAATCCATTCAAAATTCTAAGAATCAATTACCACACGGTATAACATGTATATATATATGTATATACACACATCTATCATAATCAATGTATAAAACATTCACTTCCTCACATTCTAGTTCGTTATTTGCTTGAGTAACATGAATCTGAAATACTTACCTCTCTGTCGAATTAATACATTTCATGTTTCAAAGTGAAAATTCTTGATATGTTCGTATCTAGGTTATCATATACTCGAGCTCAAATCACACACGGCACTCACTGGACTCAAGGTCCAAAGTTAATTACGCATTAAGCACGCTAGGCGATAAGCTGAATTGTTTCTAAAAGCTAGGCTAAAAGCCCAAATAACACATCAAGACCTTTGGGCACCGCTAGGCTAAAAGCCCGAATAACACTGCAAACCTTTGGGCCTACTAGGCTATAAGCCGAATTGTTTCACCGCACGTGGCTCGCTAGGCTAAAAGCCCGAATAACATATCAATAATTCATCAAATCCCCATCTTAACATTTACATTATTACCAATTTATGTACATAAACCACAATCACTTACCATATCACAAGTACTAGTTTTCATTTCAAATTCAAAACACATTTAGTCCAATATTGGACCTTAACATTCGGTTGTCATCTATTTCAATACTCAATTAAATCAAATAATATCATTTAACATATTCATAGTTATTTCTTACATGTACTTAAACTTAAGAATTTACCTCGATTGCCAACGGACGACTTAAATCGGTTATTCCGAAACCTTCATTTTTCCCCGATTCAAATTTGATTTTCTTTGTTCTTGATCTAAACATATAAAAAATAACCTCATTCAACTACATTTCATTTCAATTTAATCCCAAAACACATCAATGGATAATTTTCCATTTTACCCCCAATATTTCACATTTTTACCATTTAGTCCTATTTGCATAAAACACAAAAATACCAAATTTCACAATAACACTTAAGGGCCGAATACTCCTAGGGACTATACAAGTCCATTTCTTTCATTTATTTTGCAAATAAGTCCCTCTAAATTTTTATTTTTGCAATTTAGCCAAAATCATTCAAAATTACTAAAATTTTCATTTCAAAACTTGTAGATTTCTAACATAACTTTAATATTTTTCCATCAAACATCATAAAACATCAACATTTAACCATAGCCGAATATTAAACATGCTCAAATCTAAAAATTCTAACATGGGTTAGCTACCGATCAAAGCAACGATCTCAAAAACATAAAAATTAACAAAAATCGAAATCAAACTAACCTTGAATTTTAGCCTAGAAATGCCGAAAATCAAAGAACTCTAAAGATTATTTCTTCCTTAAATATTTGGATATGAAAAAGTGAAAAGATGATGGCTTTGTTTTATGTTATTTTAACATATAATAAGTTATTTAACTAATTACCTATTTAACCTTTTAACATATAATTTCTTAACATATATCCTAAGGTTAGTTATGAAAAATGCCACCCACTAACTTAAAAAATGGGCTAATTGCCCTTTTAATGCCCCACTTTAAAAAGCCATCATCAAATAGGTACTTTTCACTATAGCATACAACTTTTACGCTTTACGCGATTTAGTCCTTTTTGTTAAATTGAACACACAAACGATTGAATTTTTCCATGAAACTTTCACAGACATTAATTCACTTATAATAAACACAAAATATAGTATTTAAATATTTCTCAGACTTAGATTCATGGCCCCAAAACCACCGTTTCGATTAGGGTCAAATTCACTTTGTTATATGAGAAGTTATGGCTAAATAATTGAACCAAACCCTATGTGAGATGTGTATGCTTTGTGCAGTTTAAGTTAAGTTTATTTGTATATGACTTACTAAGCTTTTGAAAGCTTACTCTGTGTGTGTGTTTTCTCTGTTTTATAGATCGTCAAAGCTACTGAAGGCTCAGGGACCCTGAGGATCGTTATCACACTACTCAAGCTCATTTTGGTATATTTTGGAAATGTATATAGCTAGATATAGCATGTATAGGCTAGATATTTGGTTAAGAATAAGATGTGATTTTAGCCATGTGATTTGGCTAGTGATGTGTTGGTAATATGTTTTAAGGAATATGTTATATGTTGCATGGCTTGGTATGGTTTGGTAGTATATGAAATGGTTGAGTTTTTTTGTAAGTATATGTTTGACAAAAGAATGAGCTCATGAAAGGTAAGTATGGATGAATTATGCTTGTGTATACATGAGTTTTAGCCTTGTAAATTGTACATGAAATGAATTGGTTATTTTCTTGTAAGTTTGACCCTAATGTGGGTGGCATTTTGGCCTTGCAAATGGCCTATTTTGCCACAAGGTTAAGGTACATGGGCGTGCCTGATGACCGTGGGAGTAAGTCAGTAATGAACTAATAGCACACGACCATGGTACACGGGCGTGCCTAGTAGCCGTGTGGTTTAGTCATTTTATAGCCTAAGAGCACACGGCCATGGTACAGGCGTGCCTAGTGGCCGTGTGCAAAAGTCAGTATACATGCTTTGTTTTGGCATGGCCAAGACACATGGGGGTGTTTGATGCTCATGGATGATACACGGACTGCCCACACAGGCGTGTGTCCTGCATAACATAGAAAAGTTTTAAATTTTTGAGAAATTCTGTATGTGTTTGGTTTAGTCTCGACCTTACTCTAAAGCATGATTAAGGTCTCGATGACCAATTTAAGGGACACTTTGGTTGCGATTGATGAATGGTTGTATAAAATGTTGTAAAAGTTACTGATTTGTTCGGTAATGCCTTTAACCCTAATTCAGTGATGGATACGGGATAAGGGTGTTACAAATAAAGTCACTAACCTCACGCTTCAACCCTAACCACCAGTATAACTCTCATAAATCTCGATACATTTTATTCTTGCTGGGATGCATAGCGTAGGGGCTGCTATGCACTACCCTCAAAATCGACTGTCTCAAATCCTTATCACTCGATACACAGATCCGACCATGAAAACAAAGTACCCCGTCACTAATAATCCCAAAATTAGTAGAATCACCAGTCTCAACCTGACAGAATCGCAACTCAAGCGACTTATCATCTATTTGTTTACCTCTAATATGATCAATCCATGTGGGCTTAACCTGAAGTTTTGCTAACTGACTCCCATCGTTGAATAAACTAAGTCGAGCGAACATCGCTCTTAGATCAGTCATAGCCCTACGGCTTAAAGCATTTGCCACCACATTGGCCTTACCAGGATGGTACTCGATGGTGCAGCTATAATCTTTAAGCAGCTCAACCCACCTACACTGCCTAAGGTTTAACTCCTTCTAAGTGAGGAGATACTTAAAGCTTTTGTGATCAGTGTAGATAGTACACTTCTCGCCGTACAGATAGTGCCTCCAGATTTTTAGAGCGAAGATTACCGCTGCCAACTCTAAATCGCCTCATGCATCTTGAGCTGACGAGATGGATAAGCTACGACTTTACCATCCTACATCAAAATGCAACCCAGACTCACATGCGATGTGCAACATCCTGGATTTGGGCCTAGTAGATTTGGGCCTATTGGGTTGTAACGCCATAAAAATCCCAAAACTTTTAATTTTTGTGTATTGACTGTGTTTTTAATGTGTTAGATTGAGAATTTGAGGTGCGGATTGGGCTCAGATTTGGGTTGAGACCTTGGTTAATTTTCTGTTGGGGCATTATAGGGTTTAAAAATAGGTATCTGGGTTTAAAATTAGCATAGTGGGCTTGTGGCCCAAAGTCTGGTGGTGCTGCAAGAGAACCATAAGGTGGCGTCATTAAGGGGAAGGATTGGGCCTAAGTATTGGCTGCTTGGAGCCCATGCTCTTGGGCCAAATTTGACACTGTAAGGGGGCTAGGGGAGGACAGCACAATGGCTAGGAAATAGGGGATTTAATTCTTTTATTATGTGGATAATATATTGATTTATGAGAAGAGGAGTTGGTGCTTGGTATGCCTCTTTTGAAGAGAGGATGTAGATTAAGATAACAAGAGAGGATAAGAGTTATCAGGTGGAGGAAGAGTTGGCTGAAAATCAAACTTTAGGGAGGGGTGAAATTCAGTTTTGTGTGCCAAAATTTGAAGGCAAGAGTGTCCATCTCTTCTCACATTTTTTTTTCCTATCTCCTCTCTCAAACACGAAATTCTCTTCTCCTATGGGTTCTCTCATTTGCTTCAAAATCGAAACCCTCTAGCTCTATTCTCCTCTTTAATATCTTTCTGAAAGCCGAACCCTCTTTGCCCATATTTTCTTCTCCCATAGCCAAAACCTTCAAAGCTTAGCCTCTTTTCTTGAAGTTTCACCATAGTCGAATCATCATCTCAGGATCGATAAGTTCTCTGTCATTTTCTTCCTTGCTATTTCTTTCTTTCTCATCTAGTTTCTAACCCGAATCACTTCCCTAATATCTCGTCAGTTTTCACTATTTATTCCTAAAAGTCAAATCTTTTTCACTGTGATCTTTCGTGCCAAACTGTGAGGAAAGCCAAAGGTATGTGTTGGTAATAAGTTTGGCTGAATGGCCACTCCCTTACCCTTTCTCTTTTACCGAATCTCATCAAGCGTAGGTGCGATTATCGTGTTGCTCTAATGTTTGGATGCTTGGCCGAATGTAGGTAGGGTGGTGACGCTTTCTTGAGGATTTTTGGGATTTGACGATCTAGGTAAGGGTTTCGTTTTAAGTATTATGTTATCGCTTAGATTTGATATCATCGTTTAAATTCGGTTTAGTGACCAATGGATTGTTATGGACTCAAATGTCAGCCAAGTAATAGGAGGGGTTGGATCTGTAAACCCAACCCCTAAGTTCAAAAAGCGAGCAGTATCAGGGGTATGAGATTGGCCATCGGGTTATGGGCCAGCATCGGAGAAAGATTGTAGGTAGATAGTGGAAGTCTATAGTGACGATAGTGTTAAAGCAGTGAGTGCAATAGTATGAGAATCAGGTGTGTAACTCTTACATACTTCATATGTTGTTATGTTAAATGTTGTGTTTGTTAAAAGCCATAATAACAGTGGGAAACATTACGTTACCCTTACGGGTATAAGCAAGGACTCCAGGTAAGTCCATTATGGTGAATATCGTGCCTTATTTATGTGAAACCTGTGTGTGCCATGCTATATTTTCTTATGTATTAAGCATGATCACATTGTATGGAGAAACATATACATGAAATATGGGTATGATGAGAGGAGGGGGAAGGCATGATTTATCAGACTGTCACCAGTGGTTAGGTACCACACGTGGGTTGGCCCCACATATCATGATTTTGTGACTAAGTCCCAGTGGTTTGGAACCACCAGTGGTTAGGTACCATATATGCCTATTTTGTGACTTGTCCCAGTGGCTAGGTATCATAGTGGGTTGGCCCCACATATCGATTTAAGGGATCATCACCGTGGTTAGGTACCACAAGTGGGTTGGACCCACACATGAGTATTTGTAACTTCGGTTACCAGTGGTTAGGTACCACCAGTGGCTAGGTGCCACAAGGGGTAGATTTGGGAGACTCGGATGGATATTTAGGGAATGGGTTGCATGGCATGCATAATATCATATGAATCTGTGTATGAGTTTAACGTCTTTTGGGATGGAGAATTACACACTGAGTCTCGGTGACTCACCCTTTCGTTACATTTTGCAGGTAATGCTTAGACCGTGGATTTGGAGGCAGGGTGGACTCGCGGTGGCCATGCAAGATATCTATTTTTGTTTTAATGTTTATTTTGGTTTTAATTTTTACTTACTTTAAGTTGGGATTTCAATTTGTAATAAGGCCACTTAACCTTACTTTGGGATTTATTATTCTTTCCATTTCTCTTAGACTTTATTAAACGAAAAAGGCATGTCAGGTAATCTATGGAATGACGTTTTTATAAACCTAAGTAAATACTCTGAGTTTCTCTAAATTTATACGCCTGATAAATAATCATCAAGGTTAACAACGGAGTGATTCCATCATGCCAAATAAAGTTTCAAAATGTTTTTACTATTCACTCCATTCAACCGTGTTTTTCTTAACTACACAAAAGTTTCTTTTCAAATTAAGTCGACCAAAATGGTTTGTAAGATGTTTTCTTCCCAGTGACACGCCAAATTTAGTCGTAGCATTTAGGTCGGGTTTAGGGTGTTACATTTTTAGTATCAGAGTAGGGTTCAAAAGCTCGGTTGTGGGTATAAGGCCCAAAATATTTTCGATAAAAGGTCTGTAAAATGATTTCTGGGGAGATGCATATCTCGAAAAGCATGGCACCTGAGTCTCCAGCACCGATCCACCTAGGTAAGTATCCTAATCTCTAATGTGATATATATGTGTGATGGGATTAATGGGTTTATAGGGACGTAGATAGATATGTTAGGGCTTATGGACCATAGGCCTAGTTACACAAACTCTTACATTTCATAAAACTTAACTTCCCTAAATAAACATGTCTGTGAGCAAGTCAGAAGGACTATGGTGTGGTAACATGCATACGCATGTCTACGATTGGATTCAGGAAGAGCTTGGTATTTAAGCAGTCCTAGTGACTCACCTCCTCTTTTCTGGGATCCTACCTGATGCGTAGTGACTGTTCATCTTAACCGTGAGGACTTGTTAACAGGCCTAAGTTTTAACTAAAACCCGAAAGGGACCAGTACCGTATCTTTGCAAAATTACTTATAGGACCCTAAATTTTGTAAAATTATCCACAATACCCTAGGATGAGGTAAATGACCAAAATACCCTTGATTTTGTGAAATGACCAAAATAACCTTGTTTGAAAAATTACCAAACTACCCTTGATTTATGAAAGTTACCAAAAATTGGTAAAATTACTAAAATACCCCTGGATTGCAAAATTACCAAAATACCCCCAGATTGAAAAATTACCAAAATACCCCTATTTTGAAAAATCACCAAGATACCTTACTTTGGAAAATCACAAAAATACCCCTATAGGTTAAAATTATGAAAATACCCCTAGGTAGTGAAATGACGAAGATGCCCTTAGGTGACGAATGTGAGCTCGTAGATGTACTTGTGTTGAATACATGTATGTGGTACTCTGCTGAATGTTGATTGAATGTGAATTTGAGAATTAGAAATACAGACTCAAGAACTGAACTATGTAGACATAGTTCAAATTCGAAAGAACCACTGTTAAAAACTTCCTTCCATAAGACTGTTCATTATTAATCAGTAAAAGAAAAAGTTATTAACCTATAAAAATTTATAAATCAGATTAAATCGCGAACGCTAGTCATGAGCACTCGAGGACGACGGTGTAATGTGCGTGGTCGTGGTAGGGGTAGGATGACAGTGTCAAAACCAGTAGGGTCTGGTTATGAGTCGCAGAATGAGTTACCAGCGTCGCCATCTATGGGCGTTGAGTTTCAAGAGCAGGCAGGTGGCGATAATACGGTGTCATAGGTTATGCTATGAGTCCTAGAGAGAGTTGCTGGAGCAGTGTAGGTACGGGGACTCAAAAATCTATGTCCGAACGACTCTGAGCTAATGGAGCAGAGGTATTTAGGGGAGTTTCAGGTGTAGCTCCCAACACAGCGAAGTATTGGTTAGAGGCGACAGAGCGCATAATGGATGACTTGGACTTCACATTCGAGGAGAAGTTAAAAGGGATAGTATCTCTTCTCCGGGATGAGTCTTATCAGTGGTGGCTCACGGTCAGGGAAGGTGCGTTGGCCGATGATATCACTTGAGACTTTTTCAAGGCGACTTATCAGAGGAAGTACGTGGGGTCAAGTTATATAGATGCACAATGAAAGCGTTTCTGAATTTGGTTTAGGGGAGTAAATCAGTATCCGAGTACAAAGTGGAACTCTTGTGGTTAAGTAGGTATGCTCAGGGTATCGTGGCTATGGAGCATGAGCACTGTGTTAGGTTTAAGGATAGATTAAGGGATGAGTTACGTGTGTTGGTAGAGCGGGAATTTGCAGTGCTTGTGGAGAAGGCTAAGATGGCTGAGGAGGTGAAACGGACAAAAAATTTGAACTGGGATAGGGATAGGAGTGGAAGTAGGAGAAATTTTGAATTGTTAGGGGCAGCTGAGCGCACTCAGAAAAGACCTAGGTCGGATGGACCAAACCAGGTAGAGAGACTTACTGCTGCCAGACAGACACAAAAGTGTGCTCGATGTGGTAGATTCCATGTAGGTGAGTGTTTGGTAGGCAGTAGAAAGTGTTTTAGGTGTGGATCTCTGGATCATCAGATTAGAGACTGTCCACAGCTATGGGGCGATGTAGGACCCGCAGGGCAGGGAAATACTTAGTTGGGTAGAGGAGGTCAGCAACCGCAAAGAGGTCGTGGATAAGCCAGGGGCGATATTGGTAATAAACGCGGTCGTGGAGCATCAGGTAGAGGTGCAGGTTATGTTGAGACAAGACAGCCAGCTTTGGTCTATGCAGCACATCGCCAAGGGGATGAAGACGCTCTAGATGCGAATAATGGTGCGTACCCTACTGTAGTTTATTGAGTGTCTATTTTTAGAATTAGAGTGCGCAGTGAAAGCGTAGTAGTGAGACTTGGGTAGTACAATTGATAGTTAGTTGAAAATTTTGAGGATGAAATTTCTTTAAGGAGGGTAGATCTATAACATCCCAAATTTGGGCCTAGTAAATTTGGGCCTATTGGGTTGTAACGCCCAAAAAATCCCAAAATTTTTAATTTTTGTGCATTGAGTGTGTGTTTAATGTGTTAGATTGAGAATCTGAGGTACAGATTGGGCTTAGTTTTGGGCTGAAACCTTGGTTAATTTTTGTTGGGGCATTATAGGGTTTAAAAATAGGTATCTGGGTTTAAAATTAGCATAGTGGGCTTGTGGCCCAAAGTCTGGTGGTGCTGCAAGAGAACCAGAAGGTGGCGTCATTAAGGGGAAGGATTGGGCCCAACTGTTGGCCACTTGGAGCCCATGCTCTTGGGTCAAATTCGGCACTCTAAGGGGGCTAGGGGAGGACGGCACAATGGCTAGGAAATATGGGATTTAATTCTTTTATTATATGGATAATATATTGATTTACGAGAAGAGGAGTTGGTGCTTGGTAGGCCTCTTTTGAAGAGAGGATGTAGATTAAGATAACAAGGGAGGATAAGAGTTATCAGGTGTAGGAAGAGTTGGCCAAAAATTAAACTTTGGGGAGGGGGTGAAATTCGGTTTTTTGTGCCAAAATTTAAAGGCAAGAGTGTCCATCTCTTCTCACATTTTTCCTTTTCCTATCTCCTCTCTCAAAGCCGAAATTCTCTTCTCCTGTGGGTTCTCTCATTTGCTTCAAAATCGAAACCCTCTAGCTCTATTCGCCTCTTCAATATCTTCCTGAAAGCTGAACCCTCTTTGCCCGTATTTTCTTCTCCCATAGCCGAAACCTTCAAAGCTTAGCCTCTTTTCTCGAAGTTTCACCATAGCCAAATCATCATCTCAGGATTGGTAAGTTCTCCTTCGTTTTCTTCCTTGCTATTTCTTTCTTTCTCATCTAGTTTCTAACCTGAATCACTTCCCTAATATCTCATTGGCTTTCACTCTTTATTCCTAGAAGTCAAATCTTTCTTGCTGTGATCTCTCATGCCGAATTGTGAGGAAAGCCGAAGGTATGTGTTGGTAATAGGTTCGGCCGAATGGCCACTCCCTTACCCTTTCTCTTTTACCGAATCTCATCAAGCATAGGTGTGATTATCGTGTTGGTCTAATGTTTGGATGCTTGGCCGAATGTAGGTAGGGTGGTGATGCTTTCTTGAGGATTTTCGAGATTTGACGATCTAGGTAGGGTTTCGTTTTAAGTACTATGATTATCTCTTAGATTTCATCTCATCGTTTAAATTCGGTTTAGTGACCAAGGGATTGTTATGGACTCAAATGTCAGCCAAGCAATAGGAGGGGTTGGATCTATAAACCTAGCCCCTAAGGTCAAAAAGCGAACAGTATCAGGGGTACGAGTTTGGCTACCGGGTTGTGGGCCGGTATCGAAGAAAGATTGTAGGTAGATAGTGGAAGTCTCGAGTGTTGATAGTGTTAAAGCAGTGAGTGCGATAGTACGAGAATCATGTGTGTAACTCTTACGCACTTCATATGTTGTTATGTTAAATGTTGTGTTTGTTAAAAGGTGAAATAACAGTGGGAAACATTACGTCACCCTTACGGGTATAAGCAAGGACTCCGGATGGTGAATATTGTGCCTTATCTATGTGAAACCTTTGTGTGCCATGTTATATTTTATTATGTATTAAGCATGATCACATTGTATGGAGAAACATATACATGAAATATGGGTATGATGAGAGGAAGAGGAAGGCATGATTTATCTGACTATCACCAGTGATTAGGTACCACACGTGGGTTGGCCACACATATCATGATTTTGTGACTAAGTCTCAGTGGTTTGGAACCACCAGTGGTTAGGTAACACATGTGCTTATTTTGTGACTTGTTCCAGTGGTTAGGTACCACAGTGGGTTGGCACCACATATCGATTTAAGGGATCGTCACCAGTGGTTAGGTACCACAAGTGGGTTGGCCCCACACATGAATATTTGTAACTTTGGTTACCAGTGGTTAGGTACCACCAGTGGCTTGGTGCCACAAGGGGTAGATTTGGGAGACTCGGATGGATATTTAGGGAATGGGTTGCATGACATGCATAATATCATATGAATTTGTGTATGAGTTTAACGTCTTTTGGGATGGGGAATTACACACTGAGTCTCGGTGACTCACCCCTTCCGTTACATTTTACAGGTAATGCTTAGACCGTGGATTTGGAGGCGGGGTGGACTCGCGGTGGCCATGTGAGATATCTATTTTTGTTTCAATGTTCATTTCGATTTTAATTTTACTTACTTTAAGTTGGGATTTCAGTTTGTAATAAGGCCACTTAACCTTACTTTGGGATTTATTATTCTTTCCGTTTTCTCTTAAACTTTATTAAACGAAAAAGGCATGTCAGGTAATCTATGGAATGGACGTTTTTATAAACCTAAGTAAATACTCTGAGTTTTTCTAAATTTATACGCCAGATAAATAATCAACAAGGTTAATAACGGAGTGATTCCATCATGCCGAATAAAATTTTGAAATGTTTTTACAATTCACTCCATTCAACCGCGTTTTTCTTAACTACACGAAAGTTCTTTTCATATCAAGTCGACCAAAATGGTTTGTAAGACGTTTTCTTTCCAGTGACACGCCAGATTCGGTCGTAGCCTTTAGGCCGGGTTTTGGGTGTTACACGATGCATCACTGTATACTACGAATTCCTTCCCTGATTCAGGGTGCATCAAAATCAGAGCCTGTGTCAAAATAGATTTGAGCTTCTTGAAGCTCTCTTGTTGCTTATCAGTCCAGACAAAGGGAATTCCCTTGCATAAAAGATTAGTCAATGGTGCTGTGATCAATGAGAACCCTTCTACAAAGTGTCGATAATAACCAGCTAGCCCCAGAAAGCTACAGATTTTGGACACATTCTTCGACTATTTCCAATCCAACACAGCCTCAATCTTATGAGGATCAACACAAATCCCCTCTGTAGAAACCACATACCCTAAAAAGGTTACTTCCCGGAGCCAGAGCTCACACTTATTGAACTTCGCATACAGTCATTTCTCACAAAGAGCCTGTAGTACCACTCTGAGATACTCATTGAGCTCGTCCTCAGTCTACGAATACACAGAATGTCATCAATGAAGACTACTATGAATTGATCCAAATAGGGATGGAACACTCGGTTCATCAGATCCATAAAAGCTGCTAGTGCATTCATTAGTCCAAATGGCATCACTAGGAACTCGTAATGTCCATAATGAGTCCTAAATGTCATCTTATACACATTGGCCTCTTTAACCCTCAATTGATGATATCTCAAGCGCAAATCAATCTTAGAGAACAAAAAAACCCTCTAAACTTGTCAAACAGATCATCAATCCTTAGTAGTGGGTATTTATTCTTGATTGTTAGCTTGTTCAGCTGCCAATAGTTGATACAGATCCTCATTGTTCCATCTTTGTTCTTCACAAAAAACACTGGTGCTTCCCATGAAGACACACTGGGATGAATGAATCCACGATCTAACAATTCTTGAATTTGAGCCTTAAGCTCTATAAGCTCCTTCGGTGCCATTCAGTAGGGCACAATAGACACAGGAGCTGTACCCAAAATGAGCTCAATCCTAAATTCTACTTCTCAGCTCGGAGGCAGATCCAGTAATTCCTCAGGAAAAACATCTAGAAAGTCTCTTACGGTCCTAATGTCCTTAATCGAAGAGTCCCAGAATCAAAAACACTGATGTAGGTAAAGAATGCCTGACATCCCTTCCATACCAACTTCTCTACCACAAATGTAGAAATCACATTTGTTAGATAGTCCCGACGTTCCATAATCATCACTACCTCATTTTCCTCCTTGGTTCTCAAAATAACCTTTTTGGTTGTGCAATCCAGACTTACCCGATGCTTGACCAACCAGCCCATTCCCAGAATCAAATTGAACTCTCTGAACGGAAGCTCCATTAGATCAGCCAGAAATACTGTCCCTTGAACCTCCAACGAGACGTCTCTATACAATTTACTCACTCTGATAGACTGTCCCAACTGACTCACAATAGTTATCTCACTAGAAGTACCCTCAACCGGAATCCCTAGAGTTTTAGACACATCACTAGTTACGTAAGAGTGTGTAGAGCCTATGTCTATCAATGCCAAGTATGGTACATCAAAAATTAAAAAGATGCCCATGATGACGTTTGGAGCATCTTGGTTCTTACTAAGACAAACAGAATAAACCAATGTAGGTTGCCTCGCCTCAGTCGGTCCAGCACCTTTATTTGGTGCTCTCTATCCTTGGACCATGTCGTTACCATGCACTGGCTTCGGCCTCGGCCCTAGGTAGTTCTTTGAGTTACTTTCTTGGTCACGTGAGTACCGAGATCCGCACTTGCATTTGATCGATTCGACGTGCAATCCTCGACACAATGCTCAGTTGACCCGCATCTCAAACATGCCCCAGTCGTACTCCAACATTCACTGGATGGCGCCTACCATAGTGTCCACAAATGCCACCCTAGTAGGTGCAACAGGTGGCCCAACTCTTACTGGCCCATTAGACCTGGCCTTTTTCTTAGGCCTTATCTCAGAATTCGAGGGCTTTAATTCTCTCTTATTCTTTCTTTTCTCATGATTTTGGTGCTCAACGCGCTTAACTCCTCGGCAATCTTTGCCTTCTCTATTAAAGCAAAAAAAAAAATCATGCTTCCTCTGTGGAGCTATCAGAACCCGTAAGCTGTTCCTAAGTCCATCCTCAAAATGGACACATCGCTCATACTCAGTTGCTACCATGCCCGGGCATAATGGCTCAGTCTTAGGAACTCAGCCACTAAACAATCCCTTTTGTGAGATTAAGAAACTCCCGTCTCCTAGCGTCAATGTAATTGGCCACCACATACGTGCTCTAGAAAGCCGTCTTAAAGTAGTCCCAAGTCAATCGGTCGGGCTGAGTGCCCTCCTTAACCGTCAGCTACCACTGGTAAGCTTCATCGCGAAGTGAGAGAACCCCCTTAAGCTTCTGCTCTGCGAAAAAATCTAGATCGTTCTTGATTCTTTCCGTGGCCTCCATCAAATATTCGGCCACATTAGGGGCGACTCCAGTGACACCCCTGAATAACTCAGCCCCATTGGACCGGAGTCGTTCCGTAATCGACCCACAGCCCCCAGCTCCGGTGTTGGGCCCAGCGACTATCTCTAAAATTCATAGCATGGCCTGCGACAGAGCATTTGTAACATCCCAATTTAGGGCCTAAATGAAATAGTGGTGCGAGACCACAAATATGAGTTATATGTATGAGTTTTTGAGGTTTATGCCATGTTTTCATGTTAGTGTAAAAGTTTCATGAAGTAATTTTGTGAAATTGCGATTGACTTGTTCAAAAGGACTAAATTGTAAAAATTGCAAAATGTGAGATTCTAGAAGTTATTTGTATGAAATAGCTTTAGAATATCAATTAGTGGTCCTTAAAGAGAAATTTTCCCAGTTTCTATTTTTTGGACAAAATTGGGCATGGATAAGTTAAAATAGAAAGTTTGATAAAAAGGGCATTTTGGTTATTTGGCAATTAAATGATTAAAATAGGAAAAGATGATAAAATTTCATTCATCTTCTTCTCCAAGCTGCCAAAAATTGAGAGAAGCCATTGTTAGGGCTCTTCAACTCTTCAAGCCTGCTAGTAAGTGCATCCAAGCCCCGTTTTTGATATTTTTTGTATTTTTGAAGTCCTAGTAACATGAGAAAATTATTTTTAGCTATATGTTGAGCTAAGATGGATGTTCAAAAATGTACCCATGTATGACATGCATGTATTTTGATGTTTTATGGAGGATATGAAAGCTTGATGTAGTAGAAACATCTTTTGCTAAGTGATTTCCATGAAAAATGCATGTAGGGACTTGTTTGTGAAAGTCTTGAGTTTGGTCATACATGTGTGATTTAGTAAGAATTGATGATTGCTTTAGTTGAGTAAATGATTTGGCTAAGCATGAAAGGCTAGAAAGTTGAATGGAAATCACTTTACAAGCCTTGGGGAAAAGTGTAAATGTAAGAAAGTTTAGGGGTAAATGGTAATTTTTGTAAACTATGAGGTAATGGTCAATTTATTCAATGTGTGTATTGAATGAGTTGATTTATCATTATAGATCAAGAAAGATGAAGCCCGGATTGAAATCGAGGCAAAAGCAAGGTGGTGGACTAAATTGCATGTCTTTATGCTTTTGAGTGCTGAGGTAAGTTTATGCGTAATCAATGTGATTATACTTATACATTCTTAATGCTAACTAGTGTGTAGCATGAATGAGAATGATTGAGAACCTATTTGTTTCAAGTGGAATGAATGTGGTAGATATTATGAATGAATAAGTAGATATGTGGATGTGTAGTGATAATATTTGATGGTGGGCTAAGTGCAATACCACCTTAATACTTAACAATGATGGGTTGTGTGCGATACCATAGTTAAGTATATTATTTAGTGAGCTATGTGCGAAACCACTATGATTTCCTCTAGGTAGGCTATATGCGATACTACCTTATTATCTGATTGTGGTGGGTTGAGTGTGAAACCACCGAGTAATTTAGCTGTGTGGATGTATTAGTGTGATAAATTGATGTGTTGTACTTTTGAGTAAATGTGGCATTAAGTGCAGGGGTGCATGTCGATGATTATGAGTATGTGACTCATGATGTGTTGGAAATGTGGTAAGGAATAGAAAGAGTAAGCATAGTTGTGGATGTTAATTTCTTTGGTAGGATAATGCTAATTGTTGTTTAACTTATACTAGAATGCTTAAATTGGTTATGTGTAAACTTACTAAGCTCAAAGATTACTCCTTTTCTTTTCCCTTGTTTTATAGAGCAAAAGAGTTAAATCGAGATACGTGAATCAATTAGAGGATCGCCCACACTATTAGCACACTCTGGTACATGAGACTCAATATTTTGTATATGGCATGTATAGAGGCTAGACAAGTTAGTGAATTTTTGCTGTAAATGGCTAAGATGTGTTGTCCTTTTGATGGATAATCTATTTTGTATAATGCCATAGTTGTTGTTTATTTTATTATATGAAAAGATGTAGTTATCCATGTGAGATTGTACTTCAATATGAGTTAATTATAGATGGATTGGATGAGTGCAAGTTGTGTATGATTGAGGAGTGAAAAGAACTTGACAAATAGCTTAGTTCTTGTTCAAGAGGATAGACACACGGGCATGTGTCTAGGCTATGTGTGACACACAGCCAGTCCACGAGCATGTGCCTTGGCCATGTCACTTTGGCAGAATTGAGTAGTATAGGCCACGGGCTAGCCACATGGGCGTGGGCCTAGACTCAAGGCTATGTGAAGTAATCAGTGTTCTCCACAGTGGTGAGTCCTCTAGCCGTGGGGCATTGGCAGAATGATTGAGTTTTCATGCACAATTGGTGATCATGGGCGTGTGTGTCTACACATGGGCGTGTAGTCCCTATTTAGATGGAGAAAATTTTAAGATTTGAAAAAGTTCTGATATAGTCTTGAGAACCTCGTGTGTATGAGTGAGGCCTCGTAAGTCGAGAATGAGGTTGAAGAGGTGACTTAAGAGAGAGTAGTCACGATGAGCCTAAGCGGGGATCATGTGGTTTTTATCCAGTAATGACTCAGGCCCGATTCTAGAGGGAATTCTGGGTAAAGGGTGTTACATTTAGCAGTATCAGAGCTATGGTTTAGTCGGTTCTAGGACTACCGTAGCAGGTGTAAGAGTCTAGCTATACATGCCATAAGTGTCAAGGATAATGTGGTGGTTTCTGATGATTTTAAATTTCATTTGATATAGTATATGGATTCTGATCCATCGACTGCTGTTGAAGTAGTTAGTAATGCACCGACTCTTACGCAAGGGACCGCGCCTGTGTAGAGTGGACCGAGACTAGGGGTCAAGGAGACGAGGCTCGGGAAGCCTTTATCCAGATGATAAGTAATTGGTACTCGGACTATGTTCAAGCGAACCCTAATGCTCAACCTCCTTTACCTCCTTCTATACCTCAGCCAATTCTAGTGGCTCCTTAAGGTATTGATGTAGTGAGGATATCGAAACCTATATGGATAAGATTAAGAAACACGAGGCTTAGGAGTTTAGAGCTAAGGCAAATGATGACCCTGAGAGAGCAGAGTTCTGGTTGGAGAACTCAATGAGAGTGTTCGATGAACTCTCATGTAAACTCAAAGTGAACCTGATGTGTACCGTATCTTTGCTAAGGGATTTGACATGCCATTGGTGGAAGACTTTGATGTCAATGGTCCCGAAAGAGCAGGTGATATGGGACTTCTTTCTAGAAGGGTTCCTAAAGAATTATATAAGCCGGCAATTTACTGGTCGAAAAAGAAAGGAATTCCTTGAGTTGAAGCAAGGAAGAATGTCAGTAGCAGAATATGAGCGCAAGTTTGTTAGGCTTAACAAATGTGATTGTGGAGGCCTTGAGTAAGAAATCCTTGTGCGCTCTAAGTGTTATAAGCACGAGTTTAGCATTGTCTGATGATGGTGCTATTTTGGCAGAGCTGAGAGCTAAGCCACTATTTGTTCAATAGTTATGTGAGGCTCAGAGAAATGATAGTGAGATACAAACTAAGAGAGTTAAGTACGAATCAGGAAGTTATTCTGATTTTTGAGTGGGCTGGAATGATTGTTTGTTGTACCATGACAAAATTTGTGTACCAAGAGACAAAGAGTTAATTCGAAAGGTTTTTCTTGAGGCACATAGTGGTTATTTGTTTGTACACCCGGGCAGTATGAAATGTACAATGACTTGAAAAAGTTTTATTGGTGGTTGGGTATGACAAGAGACATTTTAGAGTCTGTGGAAAATATCTGATTTGTCATTAGGGGAAAGGTAAGAATCAAGTACCTTCAGGATTGTTTCGGCCAGTCATGGTACCCGAATGGAAATGGATCGGGTTACCATGGATTTTGTGATGGGGTTACCTTTGACTCCAAAAAGGAAAGATGCTGTGTGGGTTGTTGTGGACAGATTGATGAAGTTAGCTCATTTTATTCCAGTATGTGTTGATTACTCACTGGATAAAAAGTCGAATTGATTGTGGCAGAGATAGTGAGATTACATGGTATGCCTGTGTCTATGATATCGGACAGAGATCCAAGATTTACTTTGAGGTTTTGGAAGAAGTTGCAAGAAGCCATGTTGCGAGATTAGATTTCAGTACTACGTTCCATCCGCAAATTGATGGTCAGTCTGAAAGAGTGATTCAAGTTCTTGAAGATATGCTTCGATGCTGTGTGTTAGAATTCGAAGGTAGTTGGGGAGATATCTGCCTTTGGTTGAGTTTGCCTACAACAACAGTTATCAGTTGAGTATACAGATGGCTCCGTATGAGGCCTTGTATGGTCGTAAGTGTTGAATCCTTTGTATTGGACCGAGCTTGGTGAGAAGCGAATCCATGGGGTCGATCTAGTGAAAGAAACTGATGAGAAAGTGAAAGTCATCCGTGATGGTCTGAAAGTTGCTTCAGACCAACAGAAGTCATACACGGATTTGAAAAGAAAAGAAATTGAGTTTAAGGTGGGTGACAAAGTGTTTTTAAAAGTGTTCCGTGGAAGAAGATCATGAGATGTGGACAAAAAGGGGACATTAAGTCCAAGATTCATAGACTGTATGAGATTACAGACAGAGTTGGGCCAATATCTTACCAGTTAGCTTTATTGGTAGAGTTGGAAAAGATACATAATGTGTTTCATGTGTCGATGTTGCGATGGTATCGCTCCGATCCTTCACATGTGATTCCTTCAAAGAAATTGAGATAAGAACGGACATGTCTTATAAAGAAGAGCCAACTAAGATCTTGGCTCGAGAAGTGAAACGGTTGAGGAATAAGAACATAGCTCTAGTGAAAGTCTTGTGGCAAAAACACGATGTGGAAGAGGTTACGTGGGCACCGGAAGAAGCTATGAGAGAGCAATATCCAAACCTCTTTACTAGTAAGATTTTCGAGGGCGAAAATCTCTACAGGGGGAGAGTTGTAACATCCAAATTTAGGGCCTAGTCAGAATAGTGGTGCGAGACCACAAATCTGAGTTATATGTATGAGTTTTTGAGGTTTATGCCATGTTTTCATGTTAGTGTGAAAGTTTCATGAAGCAATTTTGTGAAATTACGGTTGATTGTCTAAAAGGACTAAATTGAAAAAGTTACAAAATGTGAGATTCTAGAAGTTATTTGTATGAAATAGCTTTAGAATATCAATTAGAGGTCCTTAAAGAGCAATTTTTCTAATTTCTAATTTTTTTGACAAAATTGGGCATGGATGAGTTAAAATAGAAAGTTTGACAAAAAGGGTATTTTGGTCATTTGGCAATTAAAGGATTAAAATGGGAAAAGAAGATAAAATTTCATTCATTTTCTTCCCTAAGCTGCCTAAAATTGAGAGAAGCCATTGTTAGGGCTCTTCAACTTTTCAAGCTTGCTAGTAAGTGCATCCAAGCCCCGTTTTTGATATTTTTCGTATTTTTAAAGTCCTAGTAACATGAAAAAGTTATTTTTAGGTATATATTGAGCTAAGATGGATGTTCAAAAATGTACCTATGTATGACATGCATGTATTTTGATGTTTTATGGAAGAATATGAAAGCTTGATGTAGTAGTGGACTAAATTGCACGTCTCTATGCTTTTGGGTGCTGAGGTAAGTTTATGCCTAATCAATGTGATTATACTTATACATTCTTAATGCTAACTAGTGTGTAACATGAATGAGAATGATTGAGAACCTATTTGGTTCAAGTGGAATGAATGTGGTAGATATCATGAATGAATGAGTAAGTAGATATGTGGATGTGTAGTGATAATATTTGATGGTGGGATAAGTGCGATACCACCTTAATACTTAATAATGATGGGCTGTGTGCGATACCATAGTTAAGTATATTATTTAGTGGGCTATGTGCGAAACCACTATGATTTCCTCTTGGTAGGCTATGTGCGATACTACCTTATTATCTGATTGTGGTGGGTTGAGTGCGAAACCACCGAGTAATTTGGCTGTGTGGATGTATTGGTGTGATAAAATGATGTGTTGTACTTTTGAGTAAATGTGGTATTAAGTGCAGGGGTGCATGTCGATGATTATGAGTAAGTGGCTCATGATGTGTTGGAAATGTGCTAAGGAATAGAAATAGTAAGCATAGTTGTGGATGTCAATTTATTTTGTAGTGTAATGCTAATTATTGTTTAGCTTATACTAGAATGCTTAAATTGTTTATGTGTAAACCTACTAAGCTCAAAGCTTACTCCTTTTCTTTTCCTTTGTTTTATAGAGCAAAAGAGTTGAATCGAGATACGTGAATCAATTAGAGGATCGTCCACACTATCAGCACACTCTGGTATATAAGACTCAATGTTTTGTATATGGCATGTATAGAGGCTAGACAAGTTAGTGAATTTTAGTTGTAAATGGCTAAGATGTGTTGGCCTTTAGATGGATAATCTATTTTGTATAATGCCATAGTTGTTGGCTATTTTATTATATGAAAAGATGTAGTTATCCATGTGAGATTGTACTTTAATATGAGTTGATTATTGATGGATTGGATAAGTGCATGTTGTGTATGATTGAGGAGTGAAAAGAACTTGGCAAATAGCTTAGTTCTTGTTCATGAGGATAGACACACGGGCATGTGCCTAGGCCATGTATGACACACGGCCAGTCCACGAGCGTTTGCCTTGGCCGTGTCACTTTGGCAGAATTGAGTAGTGTAGGCCACGGGCTAGCCATATGGGTGTGTGCCTAGACTCAAGGCCGTGTGAAGTAGTCAGTGTTCACTACAGGTGGTGGGCACGAGACGTGTGCTCTGGCCGTGGGGCATTGGTAGAATGCTTGAGTTTCCATGCATGGTTGGTGGTCATGGGTGTGCATGTCTACACACGGGCGTGTGGTATATAACACGGGTGTGTAGTCCTTGTTTAGATGGAGAAAATTTTAAGATTCGAAAAAGTTTCGATATAGTTTTGAGAGCCTCGTGTGTATGGGTAAGGCCTCATAAGTCGAGAATGAGTTTGAAGAGGTGAATTAAGAGAGAGTAGTCATGATGAGCCTAAGTGGCGATCATGTGTCTTTTATCCAGTAATGCCTCAAGGTTAGTTTGGTAGGAATTCTGGGTAAGGGGTGTTACAGCGTTGTCCCCAACCTCACAATCATGAGACCCAGTCTCTATAGCAGGTGAGATTGGTGTCTCGCTCGTATCCAGATTGGACAGATTTCTAGGTGATGAGGACCCAGCTTGAGCCCCTCTACGGCCTCTACCACGGCCTCTTGTACCCCATCTAGGGATACCTCGTGCGCTTATCGTAAATTCAGAGTTGATTTCATTTAACAGTTTTATGTATTAGTTATAGTTTTGATATTTATTAACATATATTTTATGCAGAATAGTATCGTAAGTTCAGAATTTGTTATCGCGAATCATAGTCTCACTACAATTTTCAGTTTTGCTATGGTTTTCAGTTTACACTACCTAGAGTGTTTCAGTATAGTATACTACCTATTGGCTGTTTCAAACATGCAAGTAGTATTTTCAGACAAATTTAAACAGAGTTCAAAACACTTACAGGATCAGCACCGGAGACTCGGTGTACCACATACTCATTCCATAAATATTTTAAATCACTTAAAATCATTTCTTAAAAACCAATTTTTTTAAAACCCAAATCCATAGCTGAGTTTTGCAACCTGGATTTGATACAACTAAATGTAACACCCCAAACCCGACCTAGACGTTATGGTCTGATAAACCGTAAAAGTAACATATTTTAATCCCACATTTAGAATGCTTTTGAATGAATTTATCATCGATTTATGTAAAAAGGTGCTCTTAATCCTTTCTTTTCATGTCTTATACTCAGGAGAACACGTAAAGATAAAAAGAACGTAAAACAGGCTTAAAACGGAACAAATTGGGCCAAACCCAATAAGTCGACACGGCCTGGGCTTTATTCCTCATGGCCGTGCCTTGCTATCCACCTAGAATATGGCCTGTCACCAATTTACACGGCCGTGTCTTGTCGACAAAAAGCCCAACACGGCCTATCCCCGATTTGCATGGCTGTACCCTAATCGACAGACCCGAAGCACGGCCTATCCCCAATTTGCATGGCTGTACCCTAATCGACAGACCCGAAGCACGGCCTATCCCTTGACTTGCACGGGCGTGCCATGGCCGTGCCTAAATCAACAGAATAGAGACACGAGCTGAGCCTTCAATTTACATGGGCGTGCTTCACTGTGCCCCTGCTGCGGGAAAGAGTAATTTCACTTGGAATAGGATGCTTGGAGCCCAAGAAATGCAATCCTAGGTTTACTCAAACACCTATGATGAATTGTACTTGAATTATGAGTACTTAGGAGACAAGTAAAGCATCCCAAAAGTCTATAAAAACACCCCAAGGCGGCTATTCAAGGGGTCGATCATTGAGAAGAGTTTTCTGCCAAGCCTTTCTCGTTTAGGGGTTGTCTCGAAGATAGCCAATTGATCTATCTCGAAGAGTCGGAGTTCTACTCAAGATGGAGGATCTCCTCTTCAATTCCTTCAGGGGGTTTTAGAGATTTCTTATGTTTTGTTTTATCTTTTCTCTTGAGATGTTTTCTTGTTTAGTTATGAACTAAACCCCTCAGATACCTAAAGGGATGAAACCTATGATGGATTTTGTTATTTAATTCTTTCGATTTATATGATAAATACATAGTTTGTTCTTAATTATGTTGCTTAAATTTATCTGACATGCTTAGGTGGAGGAGGATTAGACCTTGCCTAAGAGTAGATCTAGCATAATTAAGCGGTGTTGATCGGGCGCCTAGAGATAGGGTTACGAGATTTTGTCGGATTAGGGTGAAACCTAAAATAGGAGTCCATTGATCGATTTACTACTTCCTTATGGGGGTTATTATAAGAGAATGAGAGTTCCACTAATTAACCTAAGGTTAGACGTTATTCGCTTCGAGAGAAGGTTTAATATAGGTTAGGGAGTCTCACGGATCAAGCTAAGTAAAGAAATTATATGAATTGAAAAGGTAGATAATAAGTGAAGTCATAGGTGGATGCTTGCCAAAGGTATCGTCTTTATCAATTGAGTTTTCTTCAAAGTCTTTTCCCAAAGTTTCGTTCTTGTGTCTTTGCATTTAAGTTTAAGTATTTCATTTGTTTTAGATTAATAAACCAATCACTCCATATTTTAGGCTAAATAATAGAAAGAAAGTGAGTAGTATTACCTTTAGGTTCCTTGGGTTCAATATGATATTCTTGCCTGAGCTATACTACTATTAGATAGGTGCGCTTGCCTCTATCGTTGTCGCATGATCGATCTGTGTTCAATCACTCTTTTATAAATATTAAAACTAGACTGTTTTACAGCGATCAAGTTTTTGGGCGCCATTGCCGGGACTCCTAAAATATTAAGAAAACTCTATTTCTATTACTTTAGCCATTATTTTTATTTTTAATTTCTCTTATTTTTATACATATATTTTTGTTTTTCTAAATTTCTTCCTTTCTTTTCATAGTAGGTACATCTAGTTTATGACTAGAAGAAATCTAAGAGGACCATTAGAATACGAAAGTGACTTTGAAGCTACCCCTTTCCGAAATCGCAAAGAAATTAGACGAGCCCTAGACTATCAAAGAGGAGAACAGTAAGGATCCAATCCTACTAAGGGATGGACGAAAACAATCCATCGCCAAATGTGCAAGGATAGAATGCTCTGCGTACTATGTATGATTATGCTAAACCTAATTTAACAGGAGCAGAATCTAGTATTGTTAGGCCCGCTATAGCTGCTAATAATTTTGAATTAAAGTCTAACACAATATAAATGATTCAACAATTTATTCAATTTGATGGTTTGCAGGATGAAGATCCAAACACTAATATATCTAATTTTTTAGAATTTTGTGATACCTTTAAAATAAATGGCATTTTTAACGATACAATACGTCTTGATTATTTCCTTTTCATTAAGGAATAAAGCAAAGCAGTGGTTGAACTCGTTACCACGGGGGTCAATCACCACATGGGATCAAATGACTGAAAAATTTCTTTTAAAGTATTTTTCACCAGCCAAAACGGCCAAATTTAGGAATGATATATCTTCTTTTGTGTAGAATGACGCAGAAATATTATATGATGCATGGGAATGATATAAGGATCTCCTAAGGAGATGCCCACACCACAGATTACCTATGTGGCTTCAACTCCAAACTTTTTACAATGGTGTGAATTCTCCAACGAGGCAAATGATTGAATCATCAGCAGGTGGAACTCTGAATAATAAAACTGCTAAAGCGACTTACGATTTTATTGATGAGATGTCATTGAACACCTATCAATGGCAAATTACAAGGGCTAAACCGACAAAATCAGCCGGAGTTTTTAACATAGACATAGTGACAATGTTGTCAACACAAATGGAGTTAATGAATAAAAAAGCTTGATAATTTATGTTCTTCACAGGTACATCCAGTCATGCAATGCGAAGCGAGCAAGAATGTGGCAAATTCTGAGTACCCACCTTACCAACCAAGAGCAGAAAATGAGCAGACAAACTATATAGGCAACAATTTCAGATCTAATAATAATCCTTATAGTAACACTTACAATCCAGGTTGGAAGAACCACCCCAATTTTTCGTAGGGAGGACAAGGAAATCAAAGGCAGCAACCTCTTCCAAATTACCAAAATCAGCCTTATCCACATGTAAAGAAATCAAACCTTGAAGAGTTGCTAACAAAATTTTTGGCAGCTTCAGATTCTCATTTTCAAAAGGCTGAAGAGACACTTGATGAACAACAAAGATCAATCGAGGGAATTAAGACTCAGGTAGGAGAAATCATTACGTCGGTTGGACTACTTATTGAGAAATTATGTGAAATACGGACAGGGATTTTTTCCAAAGGCGCACAGCAGGTAAAGGTAGTTACACTAAGGAGTGGCAAAGAGCTAATTGAACCACAAAGAAAGATACCACATGAATTTACCAAGAAAAATAGTGTAGAAGATGAGAACGATGATCCATTACCAAAAGAGAATAAAACACAAATTCCATATCCAGCAAAATTAAAGAAAGAACAATTGGATGCTCAATACGGTAAGTTCCTCGAACTCTTTAAGCAAATACACATTAACTTATCTTTTGTTGAAGCTATTTCACAGATGCCGAAGTACTCCTCATGAACAAAAGGAAGCTTGAGGAAGTATCAATGGTGGAGCTTAATGAAGAGTGTTCAGCCCTTCTCCAAAATAGACTACCACGGAAGTTAAAAGATCCAGGGAGTTTCACTATTCCTTGCTTAATTGGTAGTTTAAACATCAAAAAAGCATTAGTAGACCTAGGCACTAGTATCAATTTAATGCCTTACAAATTGTTTAAATAGCTAGATCTTGGGGAACCAAATCCCACTAGGATGAGTAGATCTATTAAACATCCTAGAGAAATTATTGAAGATATCTTGGTAAAAATTGATAAATTTATTTTCCCTGTTGATTTTGTTGTATTAGACATGGATGAAGACATTAATGTTCCTTTAATCCTAGGGCGTCCCTTTTTAGCCACTGTTAGAGCTATTATTGATGTAGGTGATGGTAAACTAGCACTGAGAATAGGTGATGAAGAAATTATCTTTCAACTTTGCGATGCCATGCAATATTATAAAGAATAAGATGACTCCTGCTATTTTTTCGACACTACTGATCATATTATTAAAAATTCATTACAGGAAATTATACAGGATGGCACGATGAAACTGTGTCCAGATCAAGAAGAGGGGGGAGAATATGGAGACAATGAGTCGAATCTGAATACTTCATCATTTTAACAAAGGAAAGAACAAAGCATTGAGAATGATAAAGGAATAAAACAAAAAGCCTCCATCGAAGAGCCACCCAAATTGGAACTCAAACAGTTACCAACACACTTAGAATACGCATTTCTTGGGGACAATTTTACACTATCAATAATCATCTCTTCAGAATTAGAATCCAAGGAAAAAGAGGAGCTGATAAAGGTACTAAGAGAACACAAGAAAGCCATAGCCTGGAAAATTTCTGATATCAAGGGAATAAGCCCCACATTCTGCACCCACAAAATTTTAATGGACGAAGAATATAAACCATGTATGCAACCTCAGAGACGGTTAAACCCCAACATGAAAGAAGTGGTCAAAGCTGAGGTAAATAAACTTCTAGATGCAGGAATAATTTATCCTATTTCTGATAGCACTTGGGTAAGTCCTGTGGTAGTTCCAAAGAAAGGAAGAATGACGATAGTACCCAATGAAAAGAATGAGTTAATTCCCACAAGAATAGTTACAGGATGGAGAGTCTGCATAGACTATAGAAAGTTGAATGATGCCACTAGAAAAGATCATTTTTCTTTACCTTTCATAGATCAAATGCTAGAAAGATTATCTGGACATATGTACTACTGCTTCTTAGATGGACTCTCCGGCTACTTTCAAATCCCCATAGCCCCTGAAGACCAAGAGAAGACAACATTTACATGCCCATACGGTACATTTGCTTATTGTAGAATGCCTTTTGGATTATGTAATGCTCCTGCTACTTTTCAGCGTTGCATATTGGCAATTTTTGACGAACTCGTTGAGGACACCATGGAGGTATTTATGGATGATTTCTCAATATTTGTTAATTCTTTCCATCTGTGCCTTAAAAATTTAAAGCGAGTTCTAATGAGATGTGAAGAAACAAACCTTGTTTTGAATTGGGAGAAATGCCACTTTATGGTTAGAGAAAGAATTGTATTAGGACGTAAGATTTCTAGTAAAGGAATTGAGGCTGATAAAGCAAAAATTGAAACCATAGAAAAATTACCCCCTAGCTCAGTCAAGGCTATTAGAAGCTTTTTAGGACATGCAGATTTTTATAGAAGATTTATTAAAGACTTTTCTAAAATAGCTAAGCCTTTGACAAAATTACTAGAAATAGATGTTCCTTTTAATTTCAATCAGGAATGTTTAGATGCATTCAATGTCCTTAAAGATAAATTAGTAAATGCACTGGCCATAATTGCACCTGATTGGAACTTACCCTTTGAATTAATGTGTCATGCAAGTGACTTTGCAGTAGGTGCAATTTTGGGACAACGAAGAAACAAGCATTTTCAGCCAATCTACTACGCTAGCAGAACATTAACACCTGCGCAAGAAAATTACACCACGATTGAGAAATAATTGCTAGCTGTAGTTTTTGCTTTTGACAAATTTAGACAATATCTAATATTATCTAAAGTTTTTGTTTACCCTGACCATTCGACTCTTCGTTATCTTTTAAACAAACCTGATGCAAAACCTAGACTCATACGATGGATCTTACTTTTACAGGAATTTAACTTGGAAATATAGGATAAGAAAGGAGCCGAGAATCTCGCAGTAGATCACCTTTCAAGATTCAAAAATCCACACACCAAAGAGCTTGATGAACATGAAATAAATGATTCGTTTCTCGAAGAACAGCTCTTCTCTATAACACATTATGAAGTACCCTAGTTTGCAAATATTGCGAATTATTTAGCAGCTAACATCTTACCAAGAAAATTAAAACATCACCAAAAGAAGCGATTCTTTACTTATGTGAAATATTATTTTTGGGAAGATCCTTTCTTTTTCCGTATATGTGCAGATCAGGTAATTCAAAGATGCATTACAAAGACAGAGGAGAGCAAAATCCTAGAACATTGTCACTCAGGACCATGAGGAGGACACTATAGTGGTATTAAGACAGCACACAAAATACTCGAATCAGGTTTTTACTGGCCCACTCTATTTAAAGATGCCAACAGGTATGTTACCTCGTGTGACAAATGCCAAAGAATAGGTAATATCTCTAAACGTGATGAAATGCTTCAAACATATATGCTGTCATCTGAAATATTTGATGTATGGGGTATAGATTTTATGGGATCATTCCCTAGATCCTTTGGACATAAATACATCCTAGTAGCAGTTGATTACAAGTCAAATGGGTAGAAGCGAAAGCCTTACCTACCAATGATGCTAGGGTAGTAGTTAAATTTCTCAAGAAACTATTTTCCCGATATCATCCTCAAACTAGTGGCCAAGTTGAGGTAGCAAACCGAGAGCTTAAGCGCATTCTAGAAAAAATGGTTGAATCAAATAGAAAAGATTGGGCGATTAAAGTAGATGATGCTTTATGGGCTTCTGTAACGAGATTCAAAACACCTCTAGGACATCCCCATACAAGCTCGTATACGGGAAAAGCTGTCATCTACCATTCGAGTTAGAACACAAAACTTTCTGGGCAATAAAATCTTTAAATACTAACCTCGAACTTGCAAGAAAGAAATGAATGATGTAGATAAACAAGCTGGATGAATGGAGAACGAAGCCTATAAGAACTTAAAGCTATACAATAAAGCAACAAAGCGACGTCACGATGCTCGCCTCAAGCGATCAAAACATTTCGAAGTAGGGGACCTAGTCCTACTATACAATTCAAGGCTTAAACTATTCCCTGAGAAGCTAAAATCCAGATGGTCAGGACCATTCATGATCAAAACAATATTTCCATGTGGCACCATTGAGGTAACTCATCCCACTAAAGGCACATTCAAGGTAAATGGTCACCGACTTAAAATTTATAATGGTACAGATTTTGGAGATACAAGAGAGAGTTTTACTATAGCCTTCCTTTAGAACTAAAAAAGAGAGAGTCTAGCTTGACGAGCACTTTTGGGAGGCAACCTAACGCTAAACGCATTAACATTGTTTTGTAAAGTCTAACAAAATGCAAAGATCATTAACACTACCGTAATACAGGTGTGGTGATGATCGTGTACAAACAGAGAACAACCTTTCTTTTTCAACACGGGCTGCGACAAAAAGGCACGGTCATGCCTCATGACCGTGTGAAGACACTAACTTCTCAAACACAGACTGCAATACCAGAACACGCCCGTGCGGAATAATCGTGTGAGGCTACTGACTTGTCTAACACGGGCATTGCACGACCGTGCCTCATGACCGTGTGAAGATACTGACTTATTAAGAACGTCTAGAACACTGTCGTGCACCATGACCATGTGAACATACTGACTTACCAAGCACAGGAGTGTCAAATTGACACACGAACGTGCTAAAAACCCTGAATCGTGCTCAATTTTAAGAAATCACGGAAAGCACGGAATTCCAAATTAAACACGCCGTGGCAGAAGGCCGTGTTACCCTCCCTATATATTAAAATAATTGTCCCTTCCCCAACCCCAAACCCTAAAACTCAAATTCCAAACCCTTTTCTTCAATTCGGCCACCAAATCATTCCCCTCCCTCAACCCACCACTTTTTACGGTTTATCGATTTTTATCATCGAACATTGCTTTCAATTTAAACTTTCATTAGTATTTCATGTTTTTTATTATTATTATTTTATTTTCCTACCATTGGCTATCTAACCTTTTAAAGAATCCCTACTTAATCATATGCTACAAGATTATTCACTAAGTAACTTTGCAGAATCAATCACCTACACGAACACACATCCACATAAAAGTCACCTAAGGAACACTCTTTGGAACTCATCCAGAATTTAGGAAGTGTCACTTTCTCCCTTCTCTTTTGATTTATCCCTTAATTGTCATTATTTATCTTTGTACATTGAGGACAATGTACATCTTAAGTGTGGGGGTAATAGTGCCTAACTTTTTGCATAATTCTCAAAACCACGAATTTAGTCTTGATCCTAAGTATTTTCTCATATTATAAATTAGGTGAAATTTCTAATGATTTATGATTTTTATTGATATGTTTTAGAGTAAGTCATAGTTAATCGTGCATTGATGATTAAATTTGAAGAATACTAAAGAATCGAACATGATAAGCCTACTTTCTAAAAAATTAAAATTGATGGGTCGTTGAACTGAATTTGAGTATCACCTTGAAGTCCAAAATTTATAAGGATTGATGTCAAAACATCCATAATTTTTTTTTATATTTTGAGCCTTATAGAACATATATTCTTTTTCGTACTCACTTTAATTGATTATGAGTGTGTCAACTTTGAACTCTTATTCTAGAACTTGCCTCGTTTATATATGACGAGACCACATTAGTGATTTGATACACTGAGATGATAAAGGCACCTAGGTCTTAACCCGTTCACTCCACTAAAAAGCCTACCCACATAAATAACCCCTAGTGAACCCCATTGAATCCTAACAACCTTGTTATTGACTCACCCACTAATATTAACCCATAATCCCTTTGTATTTGTTATCAACATTCCTTTGACTACCCCTTTATCGAGAATTGATTTGATTAATTGCCGAATTAGGTTATTTCAATCACCAAAGTTCCTTCTATTTTGTTTATTTTAGTTTGTTCTTTAAAAAAATTTCAAGTATATATTCAATATTAGTAGTATATAAAAGAGCTTAGAGCATTTAAACTCCAATTGTTGAAAAAGCTCGTATTAAAGTATTATCAAAATACTCCTTACTATAGAGTAATTATCAATAGTGATATTATTAGTTTTCATTCGAAGTCAATATTCATATTTATTTCAATGTTTCTAGTTAGGTAATTTGTCAAGTCAGTCTAGATTATAACCACTAATTCAGCCTGTATCCACACCTTTAACCCTAGCCCCATTACAACCCTAATTAAAGACCTTTTGATTTGTATATCATCTCATATACAATGGTGGAGATTTGGTTTTCAGGCAAGCCTATGGGATTAACTTTTCAGGTTTGACTTATAGTGCTTATTTCTTGAACCTTAAACACTTCGAGTGATTTGAGTGAATCTTCTGTGAGGATGTCAATCCTTGTCGGTTTTGAATTAAAGGAAATTACTTAGATAAGGGGAGACACCTATGTTTTCACGCTACAAAATCAAGACTTATCTTGTTTGAAACTTTAGGGCTCTTTGAATTAAATTATCCACGTAAAAATTATCTATGAATTATGATGAGGCATTATTAATAGGAATTATGAATTATTGAAAGTTCGTTTTAATTGTAAGTTGAGAATTTTGCTTGAGGTCAAGCAAAAGCTTAAGTGTGGGGGTATTTGATAAACCGTAAAAGTAACATATTTTAATCCCACATTTAGTATGCTTTTGGATGAATTTATCCTCGATTTATGTAAAAAGGTGCTCTTAATCTTTTATTTTCATGTCTTCTACTCAGGAGAACAACTAAGGATAAAAAGAACGTAAAACGGGCTTAAAACGGACCAAATTGGGCCAACCCAAGAAGTCGAAACGGCCTGGGCTTTATTCCACACGCCGTGCCTTCCTATCCACCTAGAACACGGTCGCGTCTCATTGACAAAAAGCCTAACACGGCCTATCCCCAATTTACATGGTTGTGCCCTAATCGACAGACTCGAAGCAAGGCCTGTCCTTCAACTTGCACGGGCGTGCCACGGCCATGCCTAAATCAACAGAATAGAGACACGGGCTGAGCCTCAATTTACAGGCGTGCCTTAGCCATGCCCCTGCGGCGGGAAAAAGTAATTTCACCCAGAATAAGATGCTTAGAGCCCAAGAAACGTAATCATAGATCTACTCAAACATATAGGATGAATTTTACCTGAATTATGAGTACTTAGGAGACAAGTAAAGCATCCCAAAAGTCTATAAAAACACCCCAAGGTGGCTATTCAAGGGGTTGATCATTGAGCAGAGTTTTCTGCCAAGCCTTTCTTGTTTAGGGATTGTCACAAAGATAGCCAATTGATCCATCTCGAAGAGTCAGAGTTGTGCTCAAGACAGAGGATCTCCTCTTCAATTCTTTCAAGGGGTTTTAGGGATTTCTTATGTTTTGTTTTATCTTTTCTCTTGAGATGTTTTCTTGTTTAGTTATGAACTAAACCCCTCAGATACCTGAAGGGGATGAAACCTATGATGGATTTTGTTATTTAATTCTTTCGGTTTATATGATAAATACTTAGCTTGTTCTTAATTATGTTGCTTAAATTTTCCTGACGTGTTTAGGCGGAGGAGGAATAAACCCTGCCTAAGAGTAGATCTATCATAATTAAGCGGAGTTGATCGGGTTCCTAGAGATAGGGTTACGAGATTTTGTCAAATTAGGGTGAAACCTAATATGGGAGTCCATTGATCAATTTACTGCTTCCATAGGGGGTTATTATAAGAGAACGAGAGTTCCACTAATTAACCAAAGGTTAGACGTTATTCATTTCGAGAGAAGGTTTAATATAGGTTAGGGAGTCTCACGGATCAAGCTAAGTAAAGAAATCATATGAATTGAAAAGGTAGATAATAAGTGAAGTCATAGGTGGATTCTTCCCGAAGGTATCGTCTTTATCAATTGAGTTTTCTTCAAAGTCTTTTCCCAAAGTTTCATTCTTTTGTCTTTGCATTTAAGTTTAAGTATTTCATTTGTTTTAGATTAATAAACCAATCACTCCATATTTTAGGCTAAATAATAGAAAGAAAGTGAGTAGCAGTACTTTTAGGTTCCTTGGGTTCGATAAGATATTCTTGCCTGAGCTATACTACTGTTTGATAGGTGCGCTTGCCTCTATCATTGTCTCAGTCAGTCTACAGGTTCGATCACTCTTTTATAAATATTGAAACTAGACTATTTTTCAATGATCATGGTCGAATCTAACGATGTCACATGATAGCACATTGGAAAATACAATTACAATAAAACCCTTTTTCATTGTCTTATGAATCTTTCAAAACGTGTCACTTGTTTCCATCATTATCCATTTTCAAGACGTTGTCCATTTTCAAAAATATTTACAGTTCGTGGAAGCTTTTTAGATAAGTCTGCGTAATCATGATGTTTCAGTAAAACATTTGTTTATTTTGAAAACTAGTGTCTTATCCTACTGCTAGTAGTTATAAATCGAAATAAAAATCCCAAATTAAATTAAAAACCCATAAATGCCATTTACAATAAAACTCATCTCGGATAAAATAAAATAAAAATAAATAAAAATAAAAAACCATAAATGTCCAGAACCGTGGTCACCGTCGAGTTAGCCGCTGCACTGATCCGTCTAATGCTGGGGATTACCCGAACAGAACAAATAGAAAAGGGTGAGTTTTCGCAAACTTAGTGTGTAATCCCCACAGAAAACATGCACACAACAATATACCAGAAACATACTTGCATTTACAATTCGGGTCTAAGGCCATTATAGAAACGGTGTGGACTTTAGCCCACTCAGATACAGAATCAAATATATTCTAGGGCCTTAGTCCTATTCAGACATAATATGCATATCAGAATAGAATAACAGAGTCCTACCCACCAGCCTCTACACACCAACTCCGTCCAACCCTACACACCATGTGGGGATAAAATCAACCCACCCATCCTTATACACCATGCTGTACCGAATGCGACACATAATAAAAAATTTCCAGCTGAGCTACCAAATATCAGGCTTGAGAGCCTTTCAGACACTTCCTCCAGTAAATCATCAACCCACCTCGATGCAATGCAACATACATAAAATGTCATGCTATTATGCAAATACAGATCATACACTCAGATATTAGAATTCATGCTCAGTACAGAAATCAAAAGTCAAGTCACATAATTAGGGGTCTAGGTAAAGCTTACCAACACTACAATAGGTCCACAGTCGACTAGGGCGATCCGTGCAACCTACAGAACTTCTTAGAAAAATGGGCTCACATGCCCATGTGGCCTACCCATATGGCCCCACATGCCTTGGACGTGTGGATTACACTGCCTAGCCCAGAATCCCACACACCTGTGTGTTCACCTATGAGGGCCCACATGCTCGTGTGGCCCACATGGCCTTGGTCAAGCCTATGTCTTGCACACGGCCTCACTCGGCCATCACACGGCCTAGTCACCTGCACGCGGCCTGGCTAGCCGATCACATGGCCGTGGGGTGACTTACAGTCTCACACACGGCCTACCACACGGGCGAGCACACGCTGGTGTGGCATCGACAGTAAGGTTTTTGGCTTTCACTGAAACCTCATTTTTTGTGTTTTCGGGAACACACCTGGTTTTGATTGAAGCTAAAATGATTCCCGAGGACTCTAGAACCTAAAATCAATATTCCTGAGTCCAAAATCAGTCACTCAAAATGAGTTATCATGAGCCGGTAAAACCTAAATCCCAACTAAAGCCCTTACCTTTGAGCGAACCCCGACGACCACATACTTAGTTGGCATAGTTTTGGAACCATAGCCACTTACAGTACTCCTAAACACGAAAACACTCCTCTTTAGTAATCATTTAAGAGGAACAGATTAAATTCATCAAAAACATAACTTACCGACCGCGCGCTAGCATATAGTGGAAGAGATGGAAAGGAAAACGGAGAAGAGAGAGGTGTGAGAGTGCACAATTTCGGCATCCAAAAGAAGGGAAAGAATGCCAAAAACTACAAAGAGAACTCATTTTTTGAAAGAGGAGGATGTGATTAGATTTGTCTAACTCCCCCCACATCCCATGATTCCCTCCTAAATTCTCTCAACCTCTCTCCACACTAATCAGATTTTTAGTCCAACACAAACTTTCTAGACGTGACAGGAAAAAATAATGCTCATGCAAGGATTCGAACTCCAAACCTCCAACAACCTCAACACTCCACTTAACCACCAGACCAACAGGCCCATTCTGTTAATTACTTAAACACTTTTACTCATAAGCCTACTAACTAGAGATAGGGCTTTATTCATAAAAATACCAAAATTTTCCCAAGTCAAGGCTTGAACCCAAGACTTCTTAGACACTCCCAGAACACATAACCACTGAAGTAGATACAGATTTGTGTCACAAATACAAGGAAATAGTTATACAAATATTGGGGCATTACAATGCTTAATTTATATCCGACCCATAATAAATTAAGGTTTGTAATAACTTGACCAAGCTTTATTACCTTGCATAGTTTTTAGGTTTATGTGATTAAATTGTTTCAAACAGACCCAGACCCTGTTATTTTACATGAATTTTAAGAAGCCCATAGTTAAATATGATCAGTAATATGCATGCTTTTCTAAGTAAATGATTCAAAAAGGACTTAATATTGGTTTCAAGCTTATGAAACATCGAGTTGCCATAGAATATTTTTCCGGAACATTATTAACATGATGAGAGTGAACTAAGTTAATTGATGTGATTGTCCTAGCCTATTCATGTTCTGCTGTTGAAATCTTGTAAATTTTGATATTAATTCCATCTCATCCATTTTATTCATTCATCATACTTAGATTATTTTGCATTTAGTTATTTATTTTTACATCACACCACAAAAAATTATTGTGTTTTTCTCACCAAATTGCTAACTTTAATTTTACAATTAATTGATTAACATACAAAGTCCCTATGGAGTCAATAACTATTTTACTTACTTATTACTTGATAACGACTGTGTACACTTTCACAAACCATGTGTTACACTTATCCTGTCTTTCTAAGATCATCACATGATCAAACCTTACATTTCAATCCATTATTGTTCCGTTTCATAACTATTCAATAGATCACATAATCATTTATGTTCATATAACCAAACACATAATTCATTAAGACATTAACATACATAATAAATGTAATACAAACTTATCGAAACACAATAGTTATGAACACTTCAACGAAAGTACTCGACGACTTTTTCTTTCTTGCAATTATCAATCGACTGATCCGTTTCTCAATCCAAATATAATAAATTTATTCAATTAACCAATTCAAATATCATAAAAAACTTAAATTCATATATTTGAACCTTAATTGTCATTTTACACTTTTACCCTAAACTTTTTACTTTTTAATCAAATTAACCCTTAAAATCGAAACTTTTAATTCAATCACAATTTCACCTAAACAAGGCTAGTCGGATCTTCTATAATTCTCATATAGCCCATATTCATCATATTTAACTTTGCTATTTTAACAACTTAGTTCTTAAGCTTTAAAATTAACTAAAATCACTTTATAAAATAACCGTATTTAACTATCAAGCTTATAAATCTATCATCAAACTTCAAAAACATCACAAATTCATCAGTGGCATAATTCAAAACATTTAACATTTCTACGAATTAGTCTCCAGGTTAGCTAGATTGAGCTACAACGAACTCAAAAACATAAAAATCATGAAAAACGGATGAAAACACATACCATGCACTTGGAGTTAGCTTGGTCGAACCTAACGGAACTCAATAATGGTCAAATGAAGATGATAAAATGTTTTATCATCTTTTGTTTTTAATTTATTTACTAAATTACCGTTTTAACCTTTGTTAGTTAATCAAATTTTATATAAAACTATCATCCAACCGTCCATTATAAAGTAAATTGGTAGATTTACCACATAAAGCCCTTAATTCATGATTTTATAACTATTTAATATAATTAAACTTGTAGTAATTAAATTTTGTAGCATTTACGATTTAATCCTTTTACTAAATTAACTATTTAAACATTAAAATTTTCTAACCAAATTTTACTATGACAACTATGGATATTAAATAAATAATAAAATACTAACTCATTGGTCAAAATCGTGGTCTCAAAACCACTATTTTAGACACCACTAAAAACGGGTTATTATAATTCTCCCCTAAAGGAATTTTCATCCTTGAAAATCTTACTAGAGAAGAGGTTCGGGTATTGAAATTTCATAGTCTCTTTGGGTTGTGGCTTCCTCAATATCGTGACACTGCCAGAGAACTTTCACTAAAGATATCCCTTTATTTCAAAGTTCTTTAACTTTCGAGCCAAAATCTTAACTAATTCTTCACTATAGGTCATATCAGGTTGTAACTCTATTTCAACCAAAAAAATCACATGAGAAGGATTCGATCTATACCGTCTCAACATTGATACATGACAAACATCATGAATCTTTTCAAGCTCTTCCGGTAAAGCCAAACAGTATGCTATGAGACATATTCTTTAATAACTTTGTACGGACCAATAAACCTCAGATTGAGTTTTCCTTTCCAGTTGAAAAAAAATTTTCTTTCAAGGTGATACTTTCAGGAATACTCTTTCACTGACATGAAACTCAATATCTTTTCTTTTTCAATTAGCATATGATTTCTAACGGTCTGAAGTAGCTTTCAAACAATCTAAGATAACTCTGACTTTATCCTCAGTCTTGTGGATTAAATCTATACCAAAAATCTTTCTATCACTCAACTTTGTCTAGTACAGTGGAGTCCTGCATTTCCTACCATATAAAGCTTCGTACAGTTACATCTTAATGCTCGATTGGTAACTGTTGTTATAAGCCTCGTGTAACTTACCCCAAAACATGGAGATAAGTATTGAGTCACAGTGTAAAATGATTGAGAATGGAACACCATGTAATCTGACTATCTTAGCAACATACAATTGTTCCAATTTCTTAAGCAAGTAATCTGTACGTACTGATATAAAATGTGCAGGCTTGGTTAATTGATTAACCATAACCCATATCGTGTTTCTCTTTCACGGTGTTAATGGTAACCCTGATACGAAGTCCATGGTAACACGCTCCCATTTCCACTCGAGAATCATAATAGGCTGTAACAATCCAGATGGAACCTGATGTTCGACTTGTACCTATTGATACACAAGGAATTTCGATACAAATTCAGAGATCCCGTGTTTCTTTCCCGGGCACCAATGTATTTGTTTCAGGTCACAATACATTTTGGCTACCCGGATGTAACGAATAAACACTGTTGTGAGCTTCATTTAAAATGTTTTGATTCAACTGCAAATCATCAAGTACAAACAACCTGATACGAAAATACAAACTACCATTTGGACCAATATTATAATCAGATATCTTACCATTTTCAACCATTTTCGTTTAGCCAACAAATTCATATCATCAAACTACAACTCTCAAACTTTCTGTAAAAACAAAGGCTTAGCCTTTAATTCAGCAAAAATAGAATCGTCACGTTCCAACTTAAGTTGAGTATTCATCGATCAAAGAGTAAAAAGGTATTTTTGACTTAAAGCGTTGACAACGACTTTTGCTTTACCTGGATGATAATCTATTACCAGATCATAGTCTTTTAGTAATTCAAGCCACCTCTGCTGGCACAAATTTAACTCTTTTTTTGTCATCAGGTAGTTCAAACTCTAATAATCAGTATAAACATGAGATTTCTCGGTATACAGATAATAATGCCAAATTTCTAGTGCAAAAATAATTACAGCTAAATCAAGATCATGTGTCAGGTAATTTTTTTCGTGAGTTTTAAGTTGTCGATACCTTCCTATATCAAAACACATCCCAAACCATTCAAGGAAGCATCACTATAAACAATGAATTCTTTCCTAGATTAAGGTTATGTCAACACCGGTGCCTCTATCAACATCATTTTAACTGATCAAAATTTTGCTGCCATTTATCAGATCGCACAAAGCTAACATCTTTTCGTAATAATTTTGTCATAGGTAAAGCTATTATCAAAAAATTCTTAACATATCGTCGATAATATTTGGCTAATCCCATGAAACTACTGTAACACCCTTAACTCGTATCCATCGCTGGAACAGGGTTATGGAGCATTACTAGAGTTTTCAAATCAAACGGACCTAAATTTCAAAATTTTAAAACATATCAATAAACATATTAAAATGAATTCAAAACATACATATTGTCTCTTATACGAGCCCTCGAGGCCATAAATACGTATTAGAAACAAGTTAGACCAAATCGAAAACTCAGAGAGTTTTTCAAAAAAATATTAAAAATTTTCAACACTGTAAGGATCACACGGCCGTGTCCCAGCCTGTGCCTGTGTCCGTGTAACTCACTGACTTGGGTCACAAGGCCAAGCCACACGCCCGTGTGCCAGGCCGTGTACCCTGCGAAATAACCTTACACAATAGTGTGCTAGGCCGTGTAACGGCCTGACTTGCAACCCTTTGAAAGCTATAAGGGACACACGACCATGTTGCCTGGCCGTGTGTCACACACGGCTGAGACACATGCCCAGATGAAAATGGGCTATTTTATAAGCCATTTTCTCACCCAACTAGGCATATACCTATAACCAATTATGCACATATAAACAAGCCATAACAACTCTCCAAAATCATCCATTTTTTGGCTACATACATATGGTATAATCATATACAACCAACTTAGGCACCTCAAATGACAACATTAAAAGATATATAAACTGTATTCTATTTGGCAAAATAATCAACTAACTACTGAGCATATTTGCATCAATTCATGCCATTTATTTTACTTACCAAAACATACAAAAACTTCTCAATTGGTACCAAATATGCCATTCTAAACTAGCACCAAAACACCATATAAATCATACATACTAAAGTACCAATTCATCACAATTTCATCATATCACAAAATGTATTTAACTATCATTTTACCTTTCACTATTCAAAAACAAAACAAGCCACATATCAACCATGTCAAGACTACTTATATACATACCAAAATATGCCAAAACACAAACCAAATCAAATGGCGATATCCACAACCAAACACATAGGCCAACATTAGCCAAAATACCTATACATGCCATTACAACCAAAATTAAACAACCGAATGTACCAAAAGAGCCGATGTATAATGTGATATAGCTTTGACAAGCTTCCAACCCGAATGAGCTTCGATTCACTATAGAACATAGAAAAATAACATAGAGTAAGCATTTAAGCTTAGTAAGTTCGTATGATATAGAATAAAACTTACGATTTAGTCACATAATAGGTAAGTAAACATATCATATCCCAACATGATTTGGCCAAATGCCTAATCACATATACAACCATGTTAGCCATGTAAATACATATATAAACCAATAATCATGGATGAGCACATCAAATGATTAATTTCATATAAAAGTATCATCCAATTCCATTTTTCATATAACATGTAACAATATTTCCATGTAATTCATATGTATCCATATAATAGTCCGTATTGAACTATTTTGTATTAGAATATTGCCCGTTGAACCATTTAGAATACTGTTGGATACCTAGGATATCTCACACATAGTGTGCTAACTCATATAACTGCAATTCATCAAATCATGCACATATAAGTTGTAACAGCCCAATTTTAGCTAGATCGGAACAATGGTTTTGAAACCATAAATTTGACCTCAAAAATATTTTAATATCATTTTATGTGTTTGCAGTATGATTGTATGTATATGTGAAAATTTTGTGAGCTAATTTTATCGTTTAATATCCCAATTTGAGAAAAAACTAAATCGCGTAAAATGAAAAAGTTGCATTCTACTTGTTAAAGGTGCCAAATAGCTTTGGCTTTTAAATATGATGGCCTTAAATGGTAATCAGACCATTTTAAAGGTTATTGGACATTAATGGACATCCATTATATGTTTTTAATGTTTATAAATTAAGGTTAATTTTGGTATTTGATTAATAAGGTTATTATTAATAAAAAAAAGAAGAAAAATTTGCTCATATTATCATCTTTACAATTGAATATCAAAGGAAAAAGAAGGGTTTGAAGCATTTTATGGTTCGGTCAATTGGGAGCTTAATTGGTAAGTGTTTTGAGCTCAATTTTTGATGATTTCTATGTTTTTGTGATTGTTGCTTCGTGTTCTAGCTAGCCCGTACCATTAATTTTGAAACAGTTAAAGATTTTGAGATTTGCCATTATTGAATCTATGTGTTCTTTGAGGTTTGATGATAGATAATGAAAGTTTAATGATAGATTTTCATGTTTTGTAAAGTGATTTTTGACAAAAATATCAAAAAGGGATTAAATTGTAAAATATGCAAATTGAGGAGTTGAAATGCGAAATAAATGCAAGTTTTGGGCTGCTAGGGACCTATATGAAATTTGGCTAAGCATGGGTTTTGTTGAATTTTGTGTATTTGTGAAATAGGGACTAAATTAAATAAATGTGAAAGTTTAGGGCTAATGTGTAAAAATGCTAAAATATATGTTTTGGATTAAACTGAGTGAATGAATAGGTGATTAAATGAGTTAATTTTGAATACATATAGATCAAAAAAGAAATAATTCAGATTTAGATCGGGGGAAAAGCAAGGTTATTAGTAATCTATCCAATCTATCAATTCCGAATATGAGGTAAGCTCGTATAATTGAACTTAAATGTGTACCTATCTATTTGATAGACGAAATTGATATAGTAATTATTCTATTGGATATATGTTGAGATATTAAATGAAACATATTGATTGAGTAAGACAAGTTGCCGAATAAGACCATAGTCGGGCTATGGCAATTGAATAATAAGACCATAACCGGGTTATGGCATGTGAATGAAAGACCATGACACGACATTGGAAATGTATGTGAAAGACCATAGTTGGACTATGGCATTGGAAAATTGATGAATTTGTATCAAAAGCATATTATAAACTAGAGCAATTTGATAAGAGTATTGATAAGAAATAGAAAGGTATCGGTACAAGTATGTACGAAAAACTATTTAAGTATTGAGGTAGATGAAGTTGAGAACTCATGAATGAGGATATGAAAAAAATTTATGTTAGCTCATGAATTGTTGATTTAGATGTTGATGATATTATCTATTTTGAATTGCTATATGAATGTTGTGATTATTTCATGTTCACATACGAACTTACTAAGTTGTAAAGCTTATTTTGTTTAATTTTCAATATTTTATAGTTCTAAGAAGCTAGCTCGGATCCGGGAATCGTCAGAGACTATATCACACTATCGATCATCTAATTGGTACTTTTGAGTTGTGTAAATTTGGTATATGGCATGTATAGGCTAGTTATTGTACTTTGGATGTGAATATAGCCATGAGATCTGGCTTGTTAATGTATATGTTTTGTTTTGTATATATAGCCATGAGTGATGGCTTATTTTGGTATGTTTTGGTATAAATGTGGTTAAGGTTTCATAGTTGTTCAAATGGTTAAAATTTAAGTTTAGTAAATGATCTATATAGTGTGATTGAAGTTGATAATTGGATAAGTTATGTGCTTGTGAATGGATGCTAGATGATATAAGTATTTGAATAGGTATTTGGCATTGATTGAATATTGAAATGGTTGAAATGGATTTAGTATGATTATGTATTGGTTGATAAACTTTGGCTGCATATTTAGGACATAAAATGGTACCAATTGAGTTTACTTAGGTATGTGCAAAAAGGGTGGCAAATTGGTTTTGCAAATGGCCTATTTTTGTCCACACAGGCAGAGACACGGGCGTGTGTCTCTGTAACACCCCTATCCCGTGTCTAATCACCGAATTAGGGTTAAAGGCATTACCGAACAAATCGAAAACATTTTCAAAATTATCACATAGTCATTTATAAATCTCAAACATAAAGTCCCTTAAGAAGGTCATTGAGACCTTAAACATGCTTGTAAGTCGAGTTGGGACTAAACTGAAACACATATGAGATTTCATGAAAATTTCAAACTTTTCTAAAATACAGGGGACACACGGTCGTGGGGGTAGGCCGTGCCTCACCCATGGATACTGGACACTCCCGTGTGTCCTTTTCGTGGTGGTATACTGCCAATTTCAACACGGTCACCAAGCACGCCCGTGTGCTAAGGCCGTGTACAATATAAGGCACATTCTAGAAATTTACCCATGGTCTTAGGCACGCCCGTGTGCCTCAACTGTTCAACATTATAAGTCATTTTACAAGGCCAATATGCCACCCATTTTGGGTCTCACCTACAAACAATACATACCAAAACATAATATGCATATATGACAACCAAAACATATCAAATGGTTCACTTCATTCATATATCCAATACCAAATCCATCCATACCAAATTGCAAACTAAATCATAGCTCATTGCAAACATGTATTATCCATTTGCTTAACCAAAACTTAACCATTCATATGCATCAAAACATACTAAATATATGCTTCATAACTTATTCATTCAAACATTTATCAACTCAAAAACTTGCCAATACACATGGCCATGCTCACTTCATAAACATATACACCTGTCTAGCCTATACATGCCATAATTAGCCATATACATTTTCACCAGGGTACCAAAATAAGCTTTTGTAGTGTGATGACGATCCTTGACAATCCCGAGCCTTCAGTAGCTTCGACGACCTATAAAATAGACAAAATACACATACACAGAGTGAGCTTTCAAAAGCTTAGTAAGTCATATACAAATAAACTTGGCATAAAAAGCATAAATGCAATTTGAAACTTTTGCACATCTCATTCACTTAACAATTTATCATGTACATACTTGATTCATACTTTTGATTACATTGGTCACTTTTATCCATTCAAAACTCATTTGAAGCATATGGCTCATTCACAATCTTCCTTGCATCTCATTCACATTATCCTATTCAAACATACCTTTCTTCAAATCAAAGTCATATGCATACTTAATGCACATTCAACGTACCTGAATCGGGTATTCATTCACTTAATTGATCATAACTCGGATATACCATTCATATTGCAGACTTGCCCGTTGAACTCTTAGGAACCTAGTAGGATACTTAGAAAGCTCAGAATAATAGTACAATGCCAACATCCTAGACGAGGTCTTACATGCACTCGTATATCGATGCCACTGTCCCAGACAAGGTCTTACACGTACAGATCATAACGATGCCGACGTCCCAGACGTGGTCTTACTCATAAAGTTCATATCGATGCCTACGTCCCAGATGAGGTCTTTTACATATAATTCATATCGATGCCTACGTTCCAGATGAGGTCTTACATGAAATTTCAAATCAATGCCAACGTCTCGGACGTGGTCTTACATGATAAAATAGAACAGATACCTATGTCATGACATAGCTAATCCTATCTATTCCTAGGTTCATACGGGACTTCTTATCTTTAACACTATATCAAACTATTTTCGAAATTCACGCTCTTATCATCTTATGCTCATTCATTTTCATCGATAGACATATGAATACATATATTCAATTCAATACAGATAAGTTTATTTGTATAGTGACTTACCTCAGATTCGGTTTATCAGAATGAAAACAGCTACTCGTTAACTTTCGCTTTCCCACGATCTAAGTCCTTTTTCCTCGATTCTTGATCTAAACATATTCAGAATTAACCCTTTTTATTCATTATTTCATTCAATTCACTCCATACACATATATTTTGGGCTATTTACAAAGTAACCCTCATATTTGCACACTTTAACAATTTAGTCCATTTGTCACAAAACATCAAATTCACAAAATCCACACACACACATGCTTGGCTGAACCTCTCTAGGGACTATATAAGTCCAAATATTTCATCAAATTTGTAATTTAGTCCTTTCATTTACCATTTTCTCAATTTAGCCCTATTTAGATAAATTCAACAAAACATCAAGAACAAAACATGTTCATCAAGCTTAAATCTTCCATTTAACATCATAAAACATCACAAAACTCAACATAGCAACAATGGCATCTCACACAAACATTATCAATTCATCAAATTGAGACATGGGTTTGATAGCATTCGAAGCAACGATTACAAAAATATATAAATTATCAAAAACCGAAGCAAAACATACCTTAAATTTGGATCAAACTTAGTCGAATGTTTGAAGAGTTCAAACCCCTTTTTTTTCTTTATGAATTTAGGTGGTGGATGGATAGAAATGGCCACCTTTCATGTTTATTTCATTAAAACATATAATAATAATCTTTTTATTAAAATACCCATCCAATTTATAAATAAAACAAACATGTAATAAGGGTATATTAGTATTTCATTCATCCACTAGCTATAAAGTGGTATAATAACAACATTAGGCCTCCATATTAACAAAGCCACATCACATTAGTACTTTAACAATTGGCAATCAACTTTCACCTTTAATACAATTTCATCCTTTCGTCAAATTAAACACGCAAACAGACAAATTCGCTTACAAAAATTTACCACATGCTAATTCACATATCAACAGCATAGAAAATAATATTAAAATATTATATAGACTCGAATTTGTAGTCCTGAAACCATTGTTTCGACTAGGGTATAAACCAGACTATTACAATTCTCCCCCTTAGGGATTTTTATCCTCGAAAATTTTACCGTTAAACAGAATCGGATATTGTTGTCTCATTCAGTCCTCAGGCTCCCACGTAGCCTCTTCTATACCGTGACGATGCCAGAGTACTTTCACTAACGGAATTTTCTTATTTCTCAACTCTTTCACTTCACGAGCTAAGATACGGATCGGTTCCTCTTCATATGTCATATCAAGTCAGATTTCAATATCAGATTGGGCAATCACATTTGACGGGTGAGACCGATATCTACAGAGCATCGAAACATGAAATACATTGTGAATCTTTTCTAATTCAGAGGGTAACTTCAATCTATATGCAACAGGCCCAACACATTCAATGATCTCATATGGTCCGATGAATCTCGGACTTAACTTTCCTTTACGTCCAAATCAAAGCACTTTCTTCCACAGAGACACTTTCAGAAATACTTTGTCGCCGATCTCAAATTCTATATTTTTTCATTTTAAGTCTGCATAGGACTTCTGACGATCAGATGCTGCCTTCAAACAATCTCAAATCAGTTTCACTTTCTGTTCGGTATCTTTTATCAAATCAACCCCGTGTAACTTATTCTCACTGAGTTCAGTCCAATATAGAGGTGTACGACATTTATGTCCAGACAAAGTTTTATATGGTGCCATTTTGATGCTCGACTGAAAACTATTGTTATACGCAAATTCAATCAACGGCATGTATTATTCCCACGAACCATTAAACTCTAATACACAGCATCTCAACATATCCTCTAAAATCTGAATGACTCGCTTAGATTGACCATTCTTATGTGGATGAAAAGCTGTACTGAAATGCAATTTCGTACCTAAAGCTTCTTGCAATTTCTTCCAGAACCACGATGTGAATCTCGGATCCCTATCTGACACAATAGATAGTGGCACCCCGTGCAATCTCACAATTTCAAAAATATAAAGCTCAGCTAATCTCTCGAGTGAATAGTCAGATCTTACCAAAATAAAATGGTCAGATTTCGTCAATCGGTCAACTACGACCCAAATCACATCTTTCTTTCTCGGAGTCAGAGGCAACCCAGAAACAAAATCCATATTTACTCTATCCCATTTCCATTTAGGAATCAGAATCGGCTATAACAACCCAGACGAAACTTGATGTTCTACTTTCGCTTGCTGACAAACTAAACATTTTGAAACAAAGTCAGAAATGTCTCGTTTCATGCCAGACCACCAATAGTGTTACTTCAAATCATGATACATCTTTGTACTTCCTGGATGGACATATAGGCGACTGTTATGTGCTTCACCCAAAATCAATTGAATCAACTCCAGATTTCTTGGAATATAGATTCGATCTCGGAATCTCAAACAATCATCAACAACTTGAAATTCAGATTCAGAATTCAATTCACACTGAGCTCATTTCAACAACAATTCATTATCAACCTTCTGAGCATTACATATTTACTGCACAAATAACGGTTTCACTCTCAATTTAGCTATCACAGAACTATCATCCGAAAAATCTATCTGAGCATTCAAAGAATGTAGTGTAAACAACGACTTTCTACTCAACGCATCTGCAACAATGTTTACTTTACCCGGATGATAATCTATCACAAGTTCATAATCTTTTAACAATTCAAGCCATCTTCTCTGACGCAGGTTCAAATCTTTCTGAGTCATTTGATATTTCAGACTTTTATGATCTGAAAACACATGACATTTCTCACCGTACAAATAATGACGCCAAATTTTAAGTGCAAAAACAATCGCAGTGAGCTCAAGGTCGTGTGTCGGATAATTCTTTTCATGATGCTTTAATTGTCTCGAAATATAAACTACAACTTTGACTTCTTGCATTAAAACACATCCCAGTCCATTTAATGAAGCATCACTATAAACAACAAATTCTTTACTCGATTCTGGTTGTACTAGCACTGGAGCTTCTGTTAACAGAGTTTTCAACCGATCAAAACTTCTCTGACATTTATCCGACCATTCAAATATGACATCTTTCTGAAGTAATCTTGTCAACGGAGTAGCTATAGTTGAAAAACCCCTTACAAATCTACGGTAATAACCAGCTAACCCCAGAAAACTGCGGACTTCAGATACATTTTGTGGAGGTTTCCAATTCAAAATAGTAGAAATTTAGCTTAGGTCTACTCGGATTTTAGAAGCTGACACAATGTGTCCTAGAAAGCTAATGTCGTGCAACCAAAATTCACATTTGCTGAATTTCACGTACAATTGCTTTTCTCGCATAGTTTGCAACACAATCCTCAATTATTTATCATGCTCATTTTCATTCTGTGAATAGATCAATATATCATCTATGAATACTACAACAAATTGATCTAAGTACAGCCTGAAAATTCTGTTCATCAGATCCATAAAAATAGCAGGAGCATTGGTTAGTCCGAATGGCATAACTAAAAACTCATAATGCCCGTACCTCGTTCTAAAAGTAGTTTTCAGAATGTCTGAATCCTTAACTCTCAACTGGTAGTATCCCGATCTCAGATCAATCTTTGAAAATACAGAGCTCTTTTAATTGATCGAATAAGTAATCAATTCTAGGCAATGGATATTTGTTCTTTATAGTCACTTTATTCAACTGATGATAATCAATGCACATTCTCATCGTGCCATCTTTCTTTTTCACAAACAGAACAGGTGCACCCCAAGGCGAGAAACTCGGTCTAGCGAACCCTCTATCAATCAACTCTTGCAACTGTGACTTTAACCCTTTCAACTTTGTTGGTGCCATCCTATACGGAGCTATCGAAATAGGTGTCGTACCAGGCAACAATTCAATACCAAATTCAACTTCACGAATCGGAGGTAAACCCAAGAACTCTTGAGGAACACATCGGAAAAATCACAAACAATGGATGCGATTCAACTTTCTTCTCGGATACTTTTGAATCAATCACATAAGTAAAATATGATTCATACCCCTTTTTCACATAACTTTGAGCTTTCAAAACAGATATCACAGCAGGCAATCCATTCAAATCATCAGACCCAATCGTACAATCTCATCATTTGGACTTCTTAAATTAATAGAATTTCTTTTACAGTTCACAACGGCATCATGCATAAACAACCAATCCATTCCCAAAATAATATCGAATTCATCAAATGGAAAAAGCATCAGATCAGCAGGGAAACAGATATCTCAAAACATTAACGGATAGTTCTTGCATACTTTGTCAACAAGGACACTCTTACCTAAGGGGTTCGATACTTTTATAGTAAACTCAGTAGACTCTACAAGCAAAGTCTTGCTAAATACTAAATTCATGCATATATATGAATGTGTAGAACCAGGGTCTATCAAAGCAATCACAGAAGTATCATAAAGAGTAAAAGTACACGTTATAACATCAGGTGATGAAGCTTCTTCACGAGCTCGGATAGCATATACTCTGGCAGGCGCTCTAGCTTTAGGTCTTACCACAGTGTCTCTCGTGCACCTTTGACTACCACTAACATTTCTTGTATTCTTTGAAGGTCTACCCCTCCCAGATGCATTTTCAAGTCTCAGATTCTGAACAGTCTCTGACTCAACAGACTCAGGACAATCATAGATAAAATGATCAAGCGATTCACATCTGAAGCAAGCTTTATCATTTAATCTGCAGCTTCCCAGATGCCTCTTTCCACAATGTTTACATTCAGTTCTCTCAGATCGAACATTACCAACACTGGCCAAGAAGTTGCTGGGATTTTGGAACTCATTTGCAATCTAGCTCTATTTCTATTCAAATGTCCCGCATTATCTCTAGAACGACTTTTGATCATCTCAAAATCTTTTTGGAGCAGATTGAAATGATTTACTCTGAAATTTTTTTTCATATCACGAGCTTCAGACTCAGCTTTTCTTTTATCCTTCCCGATTGCTTCAGCTTTCCATGCTCGATCAACGAGTGTAACGAACTTTTTTATTTCTAATATCCCGGCTAGCAAACGAATATCTTCATTCAGACTATCTTCAAATCTTTTGCACATTATAGCTTCAGATGATACACATTCACGAGTGTACTGACTCAACCTGACAAATTCCCATTCATATTCTATAACAGTCATACGTCATTGCTTTAGTTCCAAAAATTATTTTGTTTCTGATCGACGAATCTCTCACTGATATATTTTTTTGGAACTCAATCTGAAAGAAATCCCATGTGACTCGTTCTCTTGGAACAACGAAAATTAAGGTTTTCCATCATTGATAAGATGCATCTTTGAGCAATGATACCACACACTTAATAGTTTCTTCTGGAGTTAGAGACATTTCATCAAATACTCGGATCGTGTTTTCTAGCCAGAACTCAACTTTTTCAGCATATTCAGCATTAGTAGATCGAAATTGTTCAGCCCCATACTTACGGATCTTGTCAACCGGAGGCTTATTTAACATATTTAGATACATAATCAGTGGTACAACTGTAGTCTGAGGGGGATTAACCGGGGTGGAGGTTCTGAAATAGTCGAGTTTTTCTTTATGAATAGATTCAGATACATAACCGATGGCACAACTATAGTCTGAGGGGGATTAACCGGGGCTTATTTGAATCAGTTTTTATACGGATATCGTTGAAATCATATTTGAAACACAATTAAACTTAGCAGATTCAACAAAAATCAATCCACTGTTTTAACATTTCAATTCAACTTGTTTCTGATGGAAATTCATTATAACATCGGGAACAGTCATTGTAACACCCCAAACCCAGCCCAAAACACCACGGGCCGAATTCAAAATGCTACTAGGAAGAAATGTTTGAAAAGAAGTTGAATTAAAGGTGAAAACACGTTTTGAGTTTGAAATATTTTTATTTGTTTATAAAAGATAACGGGTTTTGTAGCATGATTGTCGCTTTGGAAAGTAGGTTGCCGAAGGTAATGAAAACTTTGAAGGTCGTGTGTAGTTTAAAACATAGTACGTTTGGAAATTCATAAGAAATTGAGTTGTTAATAGTATCTGTGTTCAAAACATTAATTTAAGTCTTTAAGTTGTAAATTGTTTCCAAAATCGTTTCCACTTATTAACCGAAAGCCAATCTAACTCAATATAGTAAAAATACCCAAATATTTAAAATGGCCTTATTACAAGAAAGAGAAATTAACCCAAAAGTAATTAAGAATCCAATTGCATAAAGAATTAAAACAACTTTTGCATGGCCACCCCGAATCTACTCCAGCTCGGTCCATGTATCACGTATCACCTGCATTGTTTAAGAAAATAGGGTGAGTCGAACAGACTCAGTGTGCAATTATTCCACATGTTTCCCAAATGGGCTTGGCCCAAACCACATAATCCACATACCACATGATGATGTAAAATGATACCATCCCAATCTAATATTCATCCGCTACACACCCCCGTATCCTGCCACCACACACCAGGGGATTACTAAATCGACCCTCCATCTGCTACACACCTCTTTGGCAGTCATGCTGCTCAAAGACAATATAACATGGCCTAGCCACCGATCACACGTGACCAAATCTCAATATCCATGATGTGACCCATGGTCATCATCAAACCACGATGAAGCACAAAGCTAACATCATCCCACGATGTGGTACATAGCCGACATCAAGCCATGATATGGCACATAGCCAATCATCACCATGTACATAAATGTACACCCTATCCTTCATTTAATATATATATCCCGATCCCATGCATATGCAACATGTTATAATGATATGATGGAATAATACATGAACATATTAGGTAGGCATATGGCATGCTCACAAGTATACACAATAATCAACCACAAATACACCTTAGATAGGGTACTAACCTGGTTACCGAAATACCCAATTAAGGGTAACAATTCCACCACAACCACTGTACCGGTTATCACACATATAAGACATATAATTAATTGACTAACAAGGAAATAGCGAATTAACAACACACCTGACAACCCGAAGCACTAGACCCTCGACGTCGACACTGTCCCTAAACGAAACTACCACTATCTGCCTATGATCCTGCTCCGACGCTGGCCCACACCCCAGTGGCCAATCCGAATCACAGAAACCAAACGTTTCTTGAACTTAGGGGTAGGGACAACCCTTTCTTTCCTTGACTGGTACTCGCATCCATTGAATAGCACTTAATCAGAAGACCCAGTTAAACTTTAAATCAAAATTTAAATGAGACAACACTAAATCTTAATCGAATACTCTTACCAAAATAGATCCAAATCCCGAAGGCTCCTACTTGATTATGAGAGTTGTCGAAATCCCTACATAACTTCTGTTAGATTTGACTCTAACATTAAATCGATGAAAAGAAGTGGCCTTCGGCCTAAGGTTGCTTCTTGCTTACCCTTACTGATCAAATCCCGGAAGATCCTTGATCCCCCTCAATGCTAGCCCAACAGAGATCCCAAAATCAGCCCTTCCAAGATTCGGCCACCCACACACATATACAAAGTTAGGCATCTAACTTTTGGCAACCAAAAAGAGAAAGAAGAAAATCAAATAGAAGAGACCCTTACCAACTATTAGAACTGATTGGAACAGATTCTGACAGATTCGACCTAGGGTAAAAGGTTTGAGAAATAGGAGAAGAACGCGAAAAAGAAAGAAAAGAGATGCCTTAGAAGATTTGGCCAAGGTATAGAGAGGTTTTCGGCTTTAGAGAGTGAAACGATAGATGAAAAAGAAAAAGAAGGGGTTAAGGTTTAGGGATTTCAGCTATGGGAGAGTGAAGAGTATAACTTGGCTATCTCAAAAGAAAAAGATGGTAAAGGAATGAAGATGAGAGATGAGTGATAGGAGATTCGGCCCTTGGTAGTGAATAGCAAAGTAGCCAACAAAAGAATGGAACGGCAAAGCACCTAAGATTCTTGAATTTCAGCTTTTGATCAAAATGAAAAAAAAAATAAATGAAAGGCTTTCTGAAAAGGAGAAAATGCCAAAAGATGGGCACACACACTAAGACAACTTCGACACCTACTCTCCCCTTACATGACCGAATATGTCACCCCCCTAGCATCCCATATTCGACCAACTCTTCACCCCCACTCCTCATCCCTTATTTTTCTCCTATTTTTCCTCTTCACCTCTCATTCAAACGAATTTGAATGTTTCAAACCTCTCCAAAAGCTCTCCACCACTCATTCAAACATCTTGACCAAATCTTCCTCCCATCCTTCCAGAGTTCAAATGCCGCCCAACTCTCCCACTCCCTTGACGCAAAAAGCAACCCCAAAATGCTTCCTTTGTAGCTCGAACCTTGCCCCACTAGCTCCCTGAGGCGTCACTCCTTTATGCACTAAGTGGCGCCTCCCTTGCCACTCTACCACCTGATCTCTTGTGTCTTAAACTCAACATAAGAACCCTTAAGGCCTAACTCCCCTAGCTCTCCCCTAAAGGCTCTAAACCAAAAATTTACCTAAGGTCCAAACTTAGCCCCAAGATTTCTCGAGACCCCCAAACACATACAAATAGTATATAAAGCACACTACCACATACATATATCTTAGAAAGAAATGCAAGACCCCTAAACCCTGGATGTTACAGTCATCTAATCCATTCCCAATATAATGTTAAATTCATTAAAAGGTAACAACACCAAATCAGCAAGAAAGTCATAGCCTTAAATTTTCAGTGGACACTGTTTACAAACCAAATCAACTATGAAACTTTGACCTAAATGGTTCCTTGCTTTAACAAAATATTTTTTTGACTCAACGGTAAACTTTTTTCTGTTACTAATGCAATACATATATACGAATGTGTCGATCCAGGGTAAATTAATGCATACACAATAGCATCAAAAATAGAAAAGGTACTAGCAATAACATCAAGTGTTAAGGCCTCCTCATGCACACAAATCTAATAAGCTCTGGCAAGAGCTCGAGCTTCAGACTGAACTGTTGTATCTTTGGTCCCACTTCTACTAACTCCTATGGTACAACTTATAACAACCCATTTTTCAATTGTAACAGCCCGATTTAGGGCCTAGTTAGAATAGTGGTCTGAGACCACAAATCTAAAGCAGAAGTATGTATTTTAATGATTTTTATGAGGCTTAAGAGGTATTTGCGTGATTGTGTGAAAATTTCATGAAGGAATTTTATTAATTAGTAAATAATTTATCCATTAGGACTAAATTGCAAGGATTAGAAAATATGAGAATCTAGAAGGTTTAAGTATGAAATAGCATCATAAAAATTATTAGAAGTCCTTATTTAGCAATTATACCATTATACGTTAAGATGGACAAAAATAGACATGGGAAGGAAAAATCTCAAGAAATGATCATTAAGGGTATTTTTATCATTACATAAATAAAAGATTAAAAAGGGAAAAAGAAGTCAAAGTTGTGTCCATCTTCTTCTACTTGGCCAAAATTCCCTAAGGAAGACATAGCTAGGGTTTGTTCATCTTTCAAGCTTGATTATAAGACTTTTTGCCCTATTTTTAATGTTCTTCGTATTTTTGAGATCCTCGTAGCTCGATTTAGCTATTTCTAGCTATATTTTGAGCTAGGGTTTATGTTCAAAAATTTATCCATGTATGACATGCATGTATTTTGATTTTTTTAAGAAAGAATATGAAAGTTTGATGTATAATAAAAATCTTTTTCTAAGTGATTTTCATGAAAAATGAATAAAATGACCAAATTGTAAAAGTTATAAAATTGGTCATGCATGAGTGAAATAGTGGAAATTAAGGGTTGTTCTAGTTAAGAGAATAATTTGATTAAGCTTAAAATACAAGGAAGTTGAATAAAAATTATTTTACGAGCCTAGGGGCAAAAGTGTAATTATGATAAAGTTTAAGGGCAAAATCATAATTTTGCAAAAGTGTGATTCATGAGTCGATTTAGGTAATGTGAGTATTAAATAAGTGAAATTGTCATTATAGATCAAAAAATGTGAAGACCAGACTGAAACCGGGGCAAGAACAAGGTTGTAGACTAAATCAAACATCTATATATATTTTGAGTATCGAGTTAAGTTTGTGTGAAATTAAGGTTCCATGTATTATTGTGTTTTTATTACTTATTATTTTTGAATGCTTATTATTTCCATGAAGTTTATTAATAATGTCTTGGTGAGAAAATGAATGAGAACATGTAAGTTGAAGTCCCGGTTGAAGACTCAGAATAACGAGGATACCTATATCATGCCAAGAGATAAGAAAGGTCGCATATAAGACCATATCTAGGATATCACATCGGCACCAAATGTAGGTCCCATATAAGACCATGTTTGGGACATGGCATGGCACCAAATGTAGATCCCGTATAAGACCATGTCCGGGACATGGCATTGGCATCGAATAAGGAAGGTCCGTGTAAGACCATGTCTGGGACATGGCATCGATACCATATAAGGAAGGTGCCGTATAAGACCATGTCTGGGATATGGCTTCGACACTAAAGGAAGATATCGTGTAAGACCATGTTTGGGACATGGCATCGACATCGAGCTAAGAGATCCCGTGTAAGACCATATCTGGGATATGACATCAGCATCAAGAGGTGATCCCATGTAAGACCATATCTGGGATGTGGCATTGGCGTCGAGATACATGCATGATGATATTGAATATCCTCCGATATTCTGGGTAATTCATCAAATAAAAGAGCTAAGTATGTAAAGGTGACAAAAGAGCTAAGCATGTAAAGATGATATAGAGCCATGTTATAAAAGGATGGCATTGATTTCCATTTACGTTAAGGATGATAAAAATTTTGAGTTTATGTTTATAATTGCATAAGTGCTAAACTATGTGACTAAGTGAATACAGGTACCATGAGTAAAATACAAGTTATGAAATCATAATGTGATTTGTGTTGGGTAATAGTAAGTATGAGTAAGTATGCCTAAGCATTTGAGACTTATGTTGCTATTGTTTCATGAGATGGAAGAGTTTATTATGAGCAATGATGTTGCTATATAAATTTCATGCTAACTTACTAAGCTATATGGTTACCCCTCTCTTTTCCTTTCTCCTTGTAGTATCACCAAGCTAGCTCGGGGATCATGGAACGTCAAAGCTCGGATCACACTTTCAATCACTAGTTTTGTATAGCAAAGTTGATTTATTTTGATATGGCATGTATATAAACTTGATCATTTTGAGTTATGTCATAATGGGAGCCAAATTTTTGGCTATTAAGGTTATTCACTCTATTTGTATATGGCCAAAGAAATTGGCCAATATTTGTTAAGTTCCATATCTTGATGATGATGAGTTTTTATGAATTCTATAAATGATGTCTTAGGGATTTTTCATATTGCATTATTGCTATATTATGTGTTGCTTGTGTTGGAATATATGTGTTCATGTTTTAGCGTGGTAATTGGCTTAGAAGATAGCCTTCTAATTGTCCACACAGGTAGACACACGAGCGTGTGTCTAGGCCGTGTGTGATACACGATCAACCCATGGGTGTGTTAATAGGTCGTGTGTCCCAAGCATCAACTTGTGAGAATATGATTCGTCACACTGGCCAGCACACGGGCGTGTGCCTAGGCCATGTGCCCTTAGGAGATTGATGACATCATAAACAGAGAGCTCCACAGGCAAAGGACACGGGCGTGTCTAGGCCGTATGAAGGAGATGGGTTATAGACACGGGCGTGTGTCCAGCCATGTGAAAACTCCTATAGGTTCAAAAGGAAAATAAATTCCAATGGGTTAGGGACATGGGTGTGTGAGACCACACGGGCATGTCCCATGTCACACGGGTGTGTGACCCCTGTTTAGGTAAAAATTTCCTAAGAGTGTAAAAGTTTCTGGTTAAACTTTGAAACTTTTCGAATGTATATTTAAGGCCTTGTAAGACTATATTATGCATGTTATGATCAAGGATGAAAGGTTTTAAGTTGAAATGAAATTTTATAGCCCAATAATACCTGCTCAAGCAAGGTTAAGTATGGTAATGCGTCGTATCCTGTTCCGGCATCGGACACGGGTAAGGGTTGTTACATTTAGTGGTATCAAAGCTACAATTTACTCAATTCTCGGACTAATGTAGCGTAATCATGAGTCTAGTTATACATGCCATATATATGAGTATTTATATAATGATAGTGTGACGACTCCCGATGACTTAAATTGTGTTTTCATATATTAAATGGATCCCGAAAAAACTGTGGCGGATGATGTAGAAAGTAATGCACTGGCTCCCACTGAAGGGAAAGTGCCAAATGAAAATAAGAAAAGACCTGCAATGTAAGTCAAATAGGAGGAGAAAAGCTAGGGAAATGTTTCTCCACATGATGAATGCGTGGTACATGGAGTTCGTTTGCACGAACCCGAATGCACAACCCCCTCCACCCCCACCTATTCCTTAGCCTACCTCTGTAGCTCCTCCAGTGGTAGAAGTGGTAAGAAGAGAAAAGCCTCCGGTTGATAGAATCTGAAAACAAGAGGCCAAAGAATTCTAGGCTAGCAAAGATGGCGATCAGAAAGAGCAGAATTCTAGCTTGAAAACACCATTCGAGTATTTGATAAATTATCTTGCACACCTAAAGAGTGCATGAAATGTGTAGGGTCTCTTCTGAGAGATTCTGCTTATCAATGGTGGAATACCCTTGTGTCGGTTGTACCAAGGGAAAGGATTACATGGGAGTTTTTCCAAGAAGAATCTCGGAAGAAGTACATTAGTCAGAGGTTTGTTGATCAGAAAAGAAAGGAATTCCTTAAATTGAAACAAGGTAAGATGACAGTAACTGAGTATGAGCATGAGTTTGTAAAGCTCAACAAATATGCTCGGGAATGTGTATCCTTTGAAGCCATTATGTGTTGGTATTAGTTTGAAGACGGATTAAATAAAGATATCAGATTGTTTGTTGGTGTCCTCAAATTAAAAGAATTTGTTGTGCTAGTGGACTGGGCTTGTAAAGCTGAGGAATTGGTGAAAGAGAAAAGAAAAGCTGAGATGGAGTCTCATGATTCAAGAAAGAGACAATTAACAAGTCGTTTCAATCTTCATCCAAGAAGTTAAAAGACTTCTCTACCCAATCAGCTACTTCAACTGGGTTTTGGAATAGAAGTAAGGGTAAGTAGTACTCGAGGAATAAAGCTCAGACTACATCAATCGCTAGTGTTGGGAACATTCGATCTAATAGACTAGAATGCCCATAGTGTGGCAGACAACACCCCGATGAATGCCGTGCACATGAGAGTGCTTATTTTAAGTGTGGTTCCCAAGACCATTTTATTCGAGAATGTCCTGAGATAATTAAAAAAGAGAAGGTTCAGCATGCAAAATCAAGAAGCGCTAATAAAGGAAGACAATAAAGAAACCCCAATAGTGGAACGAGTAGTAAAGGTATACCCCAAGAGCAGGCTGCAAGGCCTGAGGTAGAGCGCTTGCAAGGACTTATGCCATTCGCGCTCGCGAAAAGGCATCATCCCCTGATGTAATTATAGGTACGTTTTCTCTCAATGATACTGATGTTGTTATTTTAATTGATCTGGTATCTACCCACTCATACATTTGCATGAAATTAGTATCTAATATGAGCATGCCCATAGAATCTACAAAGTTTGTGATAAAAGTGTCCAATCCACTAGGTAAAAGTGTATTAGTTGATAAAGTATACAAAGATTGTCCATTGATGATTAGAGGTCATTATTTTAAGGCAAATCTCATGCTATTTCCATTTGATGAATTTGATATAATTCTTGGTATTGACTGGTTAACCACCATGATGTGATAGTAAATTGTGGAAAGAAATACATTGAGTTGAGATGTGAAAATGGGGACACTCTTTGTATTGAATTAGATGAACAAGATAGATCACTGGTATTGTTCTCTCATATGTCTGCTCAAAAGTATGTAAGAAAGGGGTATGAATCCTATCTTGCCTTCGTTATGAATGCTAAAGAAACTGAGTTAAATATTGAATCAGTACCAATAGTATGTATGTATCCATATGTTTTCCCAGAAGAATTGTCAAGGTTGCCTCCAGTTAGAAAGGTTGAATTTGGCATTGAGTTAGCTCCCGGTACTGTACTGATATCAAGTGCTCCTTACAGAATGGCTCCATCTGAGTTGAAGGAATTAAAGGCACAGTTGAAAGAGTTAACGGACAAAGGTTTCGCAAGACCTTGTTATTCTCCATGGGGTGCACTAGAGTTATTTGTGAAAAAAAAGATGGTTCTATGATATTATGCATAGATTATCGGCAATTTAATAAGGTAACCGTAAAGAACAAGTACCCATTGCCAAGGATCGACGATTTGTTTGATCAATTGAAGCGAGCCACTGTGTTTTCCAAGAGAGATTTGAGATCAGGATATTATCAATTATGTAACACCCCAAACCCGGCCCATGTGGTTTGACCAGATCTAGCATGTCACATGAAGAAAATAAAGAACTTATGATTCTTACTAAAGATGTTGTTATTAGGCTATTGTTTAAGAAAACAAATTTAATTTAGAATTACTCGATAAAATACTACTAATCTTGAAAGGTTAGTTGAAGAATCGATAATTAAACTAGTGATCTTTTAAAAACTGTGACTTTTGAAAATATTGTTGATAATTCGAAGAGAATTTACGAGTTAAATTATTTGTAAAAGTTTGTTAGGAAATCCATTTGTTAATCTATTTTGGAAAACCTTTATATATGATTTTAGAAAATCCCAATTTAAAATAATTCAAGAAAAATAATAAGTATGACTAAACATAAAAAAAACCAAATAAAAATATCCCAGAGGCCTTATTACAACTTTTAAACCCAAAATAGTAAAAGTAATTAAATAAATGAAAGAAGAAATCTAAAGTTCAAAAACACCATTTCTGAAGTATGGCCTCCACCGAGTCATCCATGGCCCAAGTCCACCTCTCTGACATCACCTGCAAGGTTTAAGGAAAAAGAGGTGAGTTACTAGAACTCAGTGTATAATCTCCCTTACCGTTATCCACTGGCCTGAACCCATACAGCATCATCTTGGACCGAATCCCATTTACATAGCAATATTTAAATGAAGTAAATGCATGCAACCCAACCCATCCATCCATCACACCCCCGACCAACCAATCACACCTGTGGGGTTCAAGTTAACCTACCCCGCCGCTCACACCAATATGTAGCCCAAGCTGCTAAAGTATAATATTTTCATGGTCAAGCCATCGAAATCATAATTAAGCATATTAATGAACAAATTGTGGCAATGCCACCAGGCTACACTGCTCTCCATACAATTTTTTCCCATCCCATGCAATATGTAAAAATGCAACATTCATAATTAAACATCCACATACATATATAATCATCAATAATCTAATGAATTAATTTTGGTGAATCGACCCATTAAAGCAATTTAATAATTCAGCCCACTAAGGAATTTAAAAAAATTGGCCCATTTAGGTCATTTTAACAAATCGACCCATTAGGGGTATTTTGGTAATTTGGCCCACAAGGGCATTTTTGAAATTTTACAAATTAACACCAATTTTGACAAATCTTAGTATTAACGATTTTTAAGCAAACCACTCGATTCATACCATATTACTGTTATTAAGTTCTTAAGCAATATCGATCAATTTTTCTAACATGTTGATAAATCATAGATTTATGGAAATTCGGTGTGAGATTACACACCTGATTACGGTAAGGACTAAGCTTTCTTGATCGTCGACACCTAGATCACCATTATACTCGATTAACCAACAAACGGGATTTTCTTAATCCAAATATCTAAATCTAACGATCTAATGAAATACTTACCCTTAGTATCTTGAACAACCACGATTTGTCTATTCTCACCGGATAATGGTCCACAACCTAATGGAAAATCCCGAATTACTGATACCGCCCTTCATTTGAACTTGGGAGCAGGAATTGCAAATCCACTCCTTTTGTGTTCTCCTATTGCTTTTCCTTTCAAATCGTTACCACACTACTTCCAAAGGATCAATGAGTAGCGATTTAGTCCCCTTGCCGATGATGAACCCGATTCCACCGATTGGGCTTATGACTATGGATGAATCGACAAGGATGTGGTATTCTACCAACCACTAGAACACCGATTCAACCATGGAGAAATGTTCAACACGCAAGAATGGAGAAGAGAGAGGATGTTAAAGATTCGGCTAATAAAAAGAAAAGGGCAAGGAAGGCTCAGCCAATCAAAGTTGTCAACTAAGAAGAAGAATGAGAGGTTGAAGAAATGGTGAGAAAAAGAAAGAAAGATGGAAAAGTAGTGTTAGGGGGTTTTGGCTAATACCAAGGAGAAAGATGACCAAAATGTCTTGAGTAATTCGACAAAACAAAGGAAAAAGAATGAAAATGATTTGAGTGTTTCGACCAAGAGAGAAAGGTTGGAAAAGAGACATAAAAATGTTCAAAAAGAAAATACCTCTCATGCACAAATTTGCAAAAAGGCTATAGCAAATTGGCTCCCAAAATCCCCTTACCAAAACTGTGAATCACCTATACCAAAAGATGAGTGTTGACCAAAACTCTTTCCTTAGGCAACTCCTAATATTCAGCCAACATGTCCCCCTCCCTTATCCCTTTCTTTGATTTATTTCCTTCTTTTTCCCTTGTCTTCCTCCTTACCATATTACTTAGCCATCTTTCCATCAATAAAAAGTCTCCCTTACCATATTTAGAACCATGACTGATACTTTGGAATAAGGGCACAAAAATACATCCAAAAATTTGCAATAGATGGGATTCGAACCTTTTCCTTCATGCTCTACACTTGATGCCACACCACTTCACCATGTGCCCCACTTGATGCCACACCACTCCACCATGTGCTCCACTTATGCTAGCAAAATACACACTTATTTCCTTAAGCCTTGATGCCACTTACCTTCTCTCCTTGAAGTACTTAAACACAAAAATTTTGCTAAGGCCCAACTCAACCCCAAGCCTTCTTTGGACCTCTAAACATACACAATTAACATTTTTAACTTGCCTATCGTATGGTATAATGCAAAACATAAAATTTGAATTTCAAGATGTTACAATTCTACCCCCTTAAATAAATTTTAGCCTCAAAATTTACCTGATTAAAAGAGATGAGGGTACTGTTGTCGAATCATATCCTTTGACTCCCATGTAGCTTCTTTGACCCGTGATTACGCCATAATACTTTGACCAACGGAACCGACTTTCTTCTTAGTACCTTAACATCCCAATCTAAAATCTGCACTGGCTCCTCTTCAAAAGACAAGTCAGGTCTTATTTCAACTTCCTCCACAGAAACAACATGAGACGGATCCGAACGATAACGCCTTAACATCGAGACATGTAATACGCTATGTATCTAAATTAACTCCGGAGGTAACTTTAGCTGATAAGCCACTGGCCCAACACACTTCAGCACACGGTATGGTCTGATGAACCTAGGGCTCAACTTGCCCTTCCGTCCAAATCTTAAAATCTTCTTCCAAGGTGAAACCTTCAAAAGACTGATCTCCCTATATCCTTACGCAGATCCGCATACAATTTTCACCGTCCAAGCTTCCTTTAACCGAGCCTGAATTACCTTAACTTTTTCCTCCGTCTCCGAGATCAACTTAGGACCCAATAACTATCACTCCCCTCGCTCAGTCCAACAAGTAGGAGTACGAACCACGACCATACAACGCCTCGTAGGGTGCCATCTGGATACTAGATTGATAGTTGTTGTTGTATGCAAACTCTTCCAATGGTAGAAAATCTTCCCAACTACCCCTGAAGTTGATCACACATCCTCTTAACATGTCTTCTAAAATTTAGATTACTCTCTCTGACTTACCATCAGTCTGTAGATGAAACGCCGTGCTAAAATTTAGTCTTGCACCCAAAGCTTCATGTAAAGCCTTCCAAAACTGTGATGTAGACCTAGGATCCCTGTCCTATATAATAAACACTGGTGCCCCATGCAACCTCACGATCTCTGTTACATACAACTTGGCTAACTTTTACAATGAATAATCCGTACGAATAGGTAGGAAATGAGCAGTCTTCGTTAATCAATCCACTATAACCCATACGGAATCTTTCTTAGTAGGCATCAAGGGTAACCCACTAACAAAGTCCATTGTTATTCTTTCCCATTTCCATAATGGAATTTTCACCGGTTGTAGCAACCTTGAGGGCATTTGATGCTCCACCTTCACCTGCTGACATGTCAAGCACTTGCTCACGAAGTCGGTAACCTTCCTTTTCAACCCTGGCCACCAATACTATTCATGAAGGTCTCGATACATTTTGTTTCCCCTGGGGTGCATAGAATATGGGCTACTATGTGCCTCACGTAGAATCATTTGCCTTAATTCTAAATCCTTGGGCATACAAACTCTTCCGTGAAAACACAATACTCCATCACTATTCAATCAAAAATCCCCTATCTCACCACCTTCCACTTGCTGAAGTCGAGAACCCAACCTTTCATCTAACATCTTCTTTTCCTTAATCTGATTTACCCATGCATGCTTCACTTGAAGTTTAGATAATAGGCTACCATCTTCATAAAGGCTGAGATGAGTGAACATCGCTCTCAAATTCGATATCACCTTACAACTCAATGCATCTGCCACTATGTTAGCTTTACCTGGGTGATACTCGATTGAGAGGTCATAATCCTTCAACAATTCTATCCACCTCTGTTGTTTTAATTTCAACTCCTTCTGGGTAAGGAGGTACTTTAACTCTTATGGTCTGTGATAGATAATCGACTTCTCCCCGTACAGATAGTGTCTCCAAATCTTCAGATCAAACACCACTACAGCTAACTCCAAATCATGCGTGGGATAGTTTATCTCATGCGGCCTTAATTGACGAGATGCATAAGTCACCACTTTCTTCCCTTGCATCAACACACATCCCAAGCCCATGTGTGACACATCACAATAAACAATAAACTCTTTACCAGCCTCCGGCTAAATAATATCGGCGCTTCTGTCAAAATCATCTTCAATTTCTCAAAGCTCTCTTGCTGCTTGTCTGACCACACAAACGGTACTCAATAACTTAGTTAAGGGTGCAGCAATCAATGAAAACCCCTCAATGAAATGCCTGTAATACCCAGCCAAACTTAGAAAATTGTAACACCCCAAACCCGGCCCAAACACCACGACCAGATCTGGCATGTCACTAAGAAGATTTAGTAAAACATGTCGCATTTTTGGAAAACATTTGTCAAGTTTAAACATGTATTCCAAAAAACTTAATGATTTGATAATTTATAAACGATATAAATTTTATATGATGCCTTTATGAATTAAAAACTAAAATTTAGTACATGCCTTAGTTTATATTTTTTGCCGAAATTAGGTGTCCAATAATAGTAAAAACCCAAAAGAAAGCCCAAAGTAAAAGGCTAGTGGCCCATGGCCTTATTACAATAAAATATAAAACCCAAAATAATTTAACTTATTGAAGGAAAATTTAAATAAATGGCGTCTTTGCTGTAACAATTCGAACTCTTGCATGGCCACCTTGCGCTCCCCTCCAGCCCAGTCCAATGCACTAAGTGCTACCTGAAAAAAATGTTAAATAATATGGTGAGTCACAAGACTCAGTGTGCAACCCTCGTGTACCATTAGACTGGGTCTTAGCCCCATAGAACAGATAAAAAAATATAATATATCAGGAATTATGCAAAGCCCAACCCAATCCTAGGTTTCCATCCACCCTTACCTACCAATCACACCATTGGGGATTTCTACAATCAACCCACACCGCTACACACCATCGATGACAATCATGCTGCAGTTAGCTGCTCATCGTCAGATCATGGCAATAGCCACTACAATAGATCATGGAAAAAAAGTGACTACAACAGATCATGGCAAAAGCCACTACAACAGAATACTTCCCCTTTCATTAATCACCTAACCCCTTGCAATCACAAAATCGGCATACATATTTATCATATCAAATCAAAAGAACCATTCACTTAAGAATGACAGAGATCAATAGCCTGGTGATTCGCCTTTACCCTCCTCACGTTTTCAACAACCATGCCGGTATTTCGGCATTTAACAGGATATAACTGATTTATAAGCATATACTAACAAGCAATCCAAATGGTGTGAGAATGTTACGCACCTGATTAATGCGTAGGACTACCCTCTATGTCGATACCCTCACTAATCAGATCTACTGCCTTCTGTCTACAACTTTGGTGAAAAGCCAGAAGAACACGAAGATAAGGCCTCTCCTATATTCGGCCAAGGGTTAGTGTTTTACCCGGATTATACATTTAAATTAATAGATCTCCTTGCCTTGAAATCCCGAAAGTAATACGATCTGAGTGCTACTGAACTCTGGCTTAGAATTCTAAGCGATTGGATCCCCTTCAAATCCCGTAATGCCGCAAATGAGAGAAAACACCCGATTAGTTAGCCATATAGCTACTCGACTAAGATCTCTAAAAGCCGAAAAAAGATTGAAATCTCGCGAATCGATAGTTACCTTTATTTTTCTTCAAGATTCGCACAAGTAGACACCACAGAAGGAATTCGACAATCACAGGAGATGATATCTAGGGATTTCAGCTTTTAAGAAAATCTCGAAAAAGATGAATGAGAGAAATGATGATGCGTTTTTGGATTTTAAAAGAACTAGGAATTGAAAAGATGGGCAAGGAAGTAGATAGAGAGATTTGGCCAAAGTGTTTGCAAGAGAAGAGAAGGTAAATTGCAGGGGTTTTGGTTTCTAACAAAAGGGAAAAAAAGAAGAAGAAAAGATGATTCTAGTTTGCCGAAAAGAGAGAAATCTTGAGGCTATTTTCAGAGAACACAATGAAAAATTTGGCACACCCCATTGCCTATACTGAACTAAATTTTCCCCTTCTCTTGTGTTTGATTTTCGGCCAACTCTCCAACCAAGAGATCACTCTTATCATTCTATCCCTTATCCTTAACAGAACACTCATCCAACAGAGATTTACACCACACCACTACTTCCCCTTTCTCAGCATCATATCCACATAATTTAAAACATAAAATCCCCTATTTTGTAGCCACATTGACATCCCCCTTAGCTCTCCTTGGGCTACTAAAATTGGCCTAATTCCTTGGGCTCCAAGCGGCCACACTGGGGCCCCCTTCCTTTGCCCATTGGCGCCACTTGTAGCTCCCTCCTACTGTGCCTCTTGTTCTTGGGCCACAAGCCCATTATGCCTATTACACTCTCAATACTTTATTTAAACCCAATAGTCTCTAAACAAAATATTTAGCCAAGATCTTGGCCCATTCTTGAGCCCAATTTGCACCTCTAAACCTCAAATTAACATTTTAAGGATACATCACATAATATGAACAGGCCCAATAATTTGAGATGTTACAGTTCTACCCCCCTTAAAATAAATTTTAGCCTTGAAATTTACCTGATTAGAAGAGATGGGGATACTGCTGTCGCATAACATCCTCTGGTTTCCATGTCACTTCCTCCGCACCGTGGTTTCACCACAAAACCCTGACCAAAGGGACGGACTTCCTTCTCAACACTTTTATGTCTCGATCCAAGATTTGCACTGGTTTCTCATCAAAAGACAAATTTGGCCTTGCTTCAATCTCTTCCACCGGCACAACGTGCAATGGATCAGAATGATAACGTCTTAGCATCGGGACATGGAACACGTCATGTATCTACTCCAACTCTGAAGGCAACTCAAATTGATAAGCCACTGGGCCCACGCGTTCCAATACCCGATAAGGCCCAATAAACCAGGGACTTAGCTTACCCTTCCGACCAAACCTCATTACCTTCTTCCATGGTGATACTTTCAAGAAGACTTGATCTCCTACTGAATATTCCATCCCCTTCCATTTAAGATCTACATATGACTTCTGTCGATCAGACGCTTCCTTCAACCGAGTCAGAATTAACCAAACTTTTTCTTCCATTTCTGACACTAGTTCTAGGCCCAACACCTAACGCTCACCCAACTCTGTCCAACAAGTTGGGGTACGACATATCCTTCCGTATAACGCTTCATAAGGCACCATCCGAATACTAGATTGATAACTATTATTGTATTCGAATTCTGCCAAAGGCAAATACTCCTCCACTTCCCTTAAAATCAATGATGCAACCCCTTAGCATATCCTCTAAGATCTGAATTACCCTCTCGATGACCATCGATGCGTGGATGAAAATCTTGTGAAGTCTAGCCTTGTTCCTATTGCCTGATGTAGAGCCTTCCAGAATCGCGACGTGAACCTAGGGTCTCTATCCGATATAATCGACACAGGTACACCATGCAATCTCACCACTTCAGCCACATACAACTTAGCTAACCTTTGCAGAGAAAAGTCAACACGAACTAGTATGAAGTGAGCAAACTTCGTCAGTCGATCCACAAGCACCCAAATAAATCCTTCTTAGTAGGCATAAGGGGTAAACCACTAACAAAATCCATCATAATTCTCTTCCATTTCCACTGCAGAATCATTCTTGGTACGCAACAACATCAAGGCAAGCGGTGTTCCCTTTCACCGCCGCACGTCAAACACTTACTCACAAATTCCGTTATCTCTCACTTTAGACCTGGCCACCAGAATTATTCTCGCAAATCCCGGTATATCTTAACCACTCTAGGATGCATAGCGTAAGGGCTACTATGTGCCTCCTGAAGAATCATCTGCCTTAACTCCAGATCCTTTTGCATACAAACTCTCTTACGAAAACACAGGACTCCATCACCATTCAAACTATAGTCCTCTCCTTCACCACTTCGTACTTGCCAAGTTGAGCACTTAAAACATCGTCTAGAAGTTGCTTCTCCTTGATCCAACTTGTCTACATAGGTCTTACTTGGAGCTCAGCTACCAAACTTCCATCCTCATACAGACTAAGATGAGCGAACATTGCCCTCAAATCCGCTATCACCTTCCTACTCAGCGTATCTGCCACCACGTTAGCCTTACCCGAATAATATTCGATCGAGCAGTCATAGTCCTTCAAGAGCTCAATCCACCTATGTTGCCTCAAATTCAACTCTTTCTAGGTAAGGAGATACTTCAGGCTCTTATGGTCCATGTAAATAACCAACTTCTCCCCATACAGGTAGTGCTTTCAAATCTTCAGAGCAAGCACTACCGCCGCCAATTCTAAATCGTGCGTAGGGTAGTTCAATTCATGCAGTCTCAACTGTCGAGATGCATATGCAACAACTTTTCCATCTTGCATCAACACATATCCTAAACCCATTTGTGACGCATCATAGTAGACGGTAAATTTTTTCCCGCCTCTGGCTGAATTAACACTGGCACTTCCGCCAAGATTCTTTTCAGCTTTTTAAAACTCTCCTGCTATTTGTTGGTCCATACAAATGATACTCCCTTCCTCAACAACTTAGTTAAAGGTTCCGCTATCAATGAGAACCCTTCAATAACCCTTCTATAGTACCCGACCAATCCCAAGAAACTTTAAACTTCTGCCACAGACTTCGGCGATTTCCAATCCAATACGACTTCTATCTTTGAGGGTCCACCCTAATTCCCTCTGTGGAAACCACATGCCCTAAGAAAGTCACTTCCTTCAGCCAGAACTCACACTTACTAAACTTTGCATACAACTACTTCTCCCTTAGAATTTGTAACACCACACGAAGATGTGCATCATGCTCCTTCTCAGAGTTGGAGTAAACCAAGATAACATCGATGAACACCACGATGAACCGATCAAGATACGGTTGAAATACCCGATTCATCATAACTATAAATGTCAGCTGGCGTATTCGTCAACCCAAATGACATCACCAAAAATTCGTAATAATCGTACCGAGTCTGAAACGTCGTCTTATGAATGTCTCCTTCCTTTACCCTTGACTGATGATATCCCGACCTTAAGTCAATCTTAGAAAAGATCGAAGCTCCTTTGAGCTGATTGAACAGGTCGTCGATTCTTGGTAGTGGGTACTTGTTCTTAACCGTCAACTTATTCAATTGACAGCAGTCCACACACATACGCATGGATCAGCCCTTCTTCTTCACAAACAGGACCGGGGCTCCCCACGGAGACACACTCGGTTAGATAAATCCACGATCCAATAGTTTCTGGATCTGGGCTTTAAGTTTCACCAGCTCTTTCGACGCCATTCTGTACGGAGCAATAGACACTGGAGCTGCACCCGGAAGTAGCTCTATTCCAAACTCCACTTCATGATCCGGGGGTAATCGTGTCAATTCCTCAGGAAAGGCATCTATGAAATCTTTGACTATTCGGACCTCATCGACAGTCACCTCCTTAACATCCAATGCACTGATAAAGGCTAGAAACGCGTTACATCCCTTCTGAATCATCTTAACAGCTTTTAATGCGGACACTACATTGGACAAATAATTCTTTCTTTCTCCTAGCACCTCGGACTCTACCACGGCCACGTCTATCGTATCACGTCCTCTAGCGCTCATGTTCACTAATGTCAATTTAATCTGATTAAGAGTCTTATGAATCAGTATACTATTCAATGTTTATTAAACAATGTTTTATGGAGTATAAGTGTAATAGTCCGAATTAGACCCTAATCGAAATGGTGGTTTTGGGATCACGAATTTGAGTTTGAGAAATATTTAAATATTATATTTTGTGCTTATTATATGTGAATTAATGTGTGTGAAAGTTTTGTAGAAAAATTTAATCATTTGTGTGTTTAATTTAGAAAAAGGACTTAATCACGTAAAATGTAAAAGCTGCAAACTATAGTGAAAAGTGCTAGAATGATAATGGCTTTTTAATAGGAGGTATTAAAAGGAAAATAGCCCATTTTTAAAGTTAGTGGGTGGCATATGACAAGATTATCCTTAAGTTATATGTTATAAAATTTTATAATATAAGGTTAAATAAGTAATTAATTAAATAACATAATATATGATAACAAAACAGAAGAAAAAGCCATATCATCTTTTAATTCATGAAAGCTGAATGTGCTAAAGAAGAAAAATAGGTTTTCAAGCTTCAAAATTTGGCACTTGTAAGCTCAAATCAAAGGTTAGTTTGATTTTAGTTTTCGATAATTTTTATGTTTTTGTGATCGTTGCTTGAATACTTCAAGACCCATGCTTTAATTTCTGATTTTGGTGAATATTTTGAAATGTACAACTGATGAGTTTATGAGTTTTATGATGATAGTTGATGAATTATGAAAGATATATGTTAGATTAATATGTTTTGTCTTTGGATTTTTGGTAAATTTTAGTATTTGGGCTAAATTACAAAAATGAATTTTTGAAGGGACCAAAATTCAAAATAAATAAAATAAATGGACTAGTATGGTCCCAATGAACATTCAGCCCTTGTGTGGTATAGTGAAATTTTGTGTATTTTGTGTTTTATGCAAATAGAACTAAATTGTAAAAATGTGAAACATCAAGGGTAAAATGGTAATTTGTCCATTTATGTGTTTTGGGACTAAATTGAGATGAAATGTGCTTGAATGAGCTAAATTTTGATGTGTTTAGATCAAGAACAAAGAAAAATGGATTTGGATCGGGGAAAGGCAAAGGTTATCGAATAGTTGGTCTATGTTGTCCGTCGATAGTCGAGGTAAGTATTTAAGCAATTATATATCAAAAATTACCTACGTACTCTAATAAATATTAAAAATTGAAATGTGGGGAATATATATACATAGTTGCCGAATGTGAATTATACAATGTTGACTTAGTTTATTTGTATAATGTGAATAAGATTACTTGAAATTGATATGTGATTGAATTGTGAAAAACAAGTGATACATGTGGTAGTGGCATTATGTAATGTGTATGGAATGATTAATTGTGTTGATATTTTGGGGTTCAAGCCTAGTAGGCCTTGTGCCAGTGATCTATTTCGGGCTTAATGCCTAGCAGGCATCGTGTCGGTGAATATATCGGGCTTAATGCCTAGCAGGCTAAATACCGGTGTTTAAAATCTCAAACTTTGAGTTTAACAGGCCAAGTGCCGGTGTAAGTGATTCAGACTAATGCATAAGTTGTTGTATGCTGGTGAGTTTTCAATTCCCAAACTTCGATATTGAAATAGTAAAGTTATGAAACAAACCAAGAAAGCTTAAATTTATGAAAGTGAATTTGTGGGTTCGGCTATAGGGTATGTATTGATCATACTTTAATGTTATGCTTATATGCTATGATGATAAGTAAATGAAACGATGAAAGAAAGTGATATACACATGATAGATGGAATTTGTATATAATCTATACCATGAGGAAATTAGTTATAGAAAAGCCTGAAAGAAGTAAGGTATTCGTACAAGTATAACTATATGCATAAGTGTGTGGTTATTTATTCGGTAAATGATGTACTGTGGCAAAGAAATGAAAGTTGATATATTAAGTGAGATGGGATATTTGGCTATAGTAAATTATATGTTAATTCATGAATGTTCAATGTCAAGAAATGATTATTTAAATGCTTGTGTATTCGAATGTTATATTGTGATTGCTTAAGACTTACTAAGCTAGTGAGCTTACTTTGTGTGTGCACATTGTTTGTTTTATAGATTTCGTTCAAGCTATGGGCTCGAGGATCGTCAGAGGAATCAACCACACTATCAACCCCTTTTTGGTACTTATACACTTGGTTTTTGAATCAAAGGCATGTATAGGTTAGACTAAGTTGTAAAATCAATGAACTTTGGTCTTGTAAATAAGTATAGCCTAGCCTTGCGAACAAGGCTTATTTCCTTTGGTTAACTTTAATTTTTATGCTCTTCGACATAATGGTTGGATTTTAAAGTTAAGTTTGGATATATGTTTGAATGGTTAAATGCTTGATGTGCTTGGTTCTTAGCAACTTTATTTTTGGCCTGTCACATGCATATCTAGTCGATGTATGTTATATAGAGGGTATGTTTGCGGTTAGGATGATTCTATGTGCATTGGGTTTAATATGTTTTACAAATGACTATTGAGTTTGGTCACATGTATCGATAGTAAATTAGATAATAATATATGTGTGTTGTATTTAGAAGGAATAATGGTGTTATGCTTAAATGACTTTGATTGTGTGATAATTATAGTTATAAAATGAGGTATGAATTTTTTAAAGTGGTTATAAAGGTACGGATCCCAATGGTAAGAAGTGAAATTGTTTTATGGTTATTTCAAATGCATGTCCAAGTGGTAACTGAAATGATATGGTTAGTTAATATGAAAAATTGCGAAGTCTAGGTAAACCAACATTTATATTCGAATTTGGTATGCATTGTAAGGTTAATTATGTGCAACGCAATTGTGGTTTTTATTTTAGGAATTATGCGCATATTATGTTAGTACCATGGGCATGTTTGGTTATGTTATTACGTATCAATGCCTCATATGTGAATAAATATACCATAAAGAGCTATGGTTTATATGTTTAAATATGCATATATGCATAATATATGAAATGATAAGATGACATGTGAAAAGGTAATAAATGTAGTTATATTCAATACATGTGAATAAAGTGAAAGGTATTTACTTGAATATGTATTAAATATTTATAAAACATATATTCAAGATGCAATGGTTCAGAAAATAAAAACATCAATGGGGTTTAATTTGGTTTTGATCTATGACTTTGATTCAAAATTTGTATTATTGATAATTAAATATGTATTTTTGGTTTGATAAATGTATGTATGGTTATATATGACTGTGATGATCTGAGTTTGGTTTGGTAATGCCTCTTTACCCTAAGCCGGCGATGTATACGGGTTAGGGGTGTTACATTTGATTAGTATCAAAGCTTACGGTTTAGTCGATTCTAAGACTACCGTAGCGCGTGAGAGTCTAGCTAACATGCCTTTATTATATATACGATAGTGTGGTGACTTCTAACATTTCAAACTGTGTTTTATATAGTAAATGGATCCTGATCCTGACAGAGCCATAGCAGATGATGTAGAGAGTGTAGCACCTGATCTTACATGGGTCAGCACTGGTAGACTCTCGACCTGTCTCAGGTAGCCATGAAGGGGAGGCTAAGCAAGCCTTCTACCAGATGATGAATGAATCATTTACCCAGTTTATTCATACTAACCCAGCTGTACAACAACCTTCACCCCTGAATAATCCAACTCCGGTACCCCCAGTACCTCCGATGATAAATTCGATGAGATCTAGTAGGCCTTCTATTGATAAAATAAGAAATATGGGGCCGAAGAATTCAAAGCCAATGATGATGATGATGCAGAATGAGCTGAGATGTGGCTTGATAATACTATTGGGTACTTGATGAGCTATCTTGTACTCCAAATGAATGTCTGAAGTGTGCTATATCTTTACTGCGGGATACTACATATCACTGGTGGAATACACTAGTATCGATGGTTCCAAAAGAAAAAATAACTTGGGATTTCTTCCAGATCGAGTTTCGTAAGAAATATATTAGCCAGAGGTTCATCAATCAGAAACGGAAAGAATTTCTAGAATTAAAATAGGGTCGCATGACTGTTACTGAATATGAGCAAAAATTTATCAGATTGAACCGATATGCCCGAGAGTGTGTATCAAATGAAGCCATTATGTGCAAAAGATTTGAAGATGGTCTAAATGAAGACATAAAGTTGGTTGTTGGCATTCTTGAAATTAAAGAGTTCGTGGTACTTATCGAGCAAGCTTGCAAAGCTGAAGAGCTTAGGAAAAAGAAAAGAAAGGCTGAAATGGAAGCTAGAGACACTCGTAAAAGATCGAGTAAGACTTTCCAATCTGTATCTAAGAAGTTCAGAGATGACTTTGGCCGACATAAAGCTACTTCAGGCATGTCTAAACGAGATCGACCTCCAATGAGTTCCCGAGCTACTTCGATAGCCAATGTTGGTAATGCTCAGCAGAATCGAGTTGAATGCAAGCATTGTGGTAAATGCCATTCTGGGAGTTGTAGATTCCATGATCGATCCTTCTTTAAATGTGGATCGTCAGATCATTTTATCCGAGAATGCCTGATGTTAATTGAGCAAAATACGACCCAGAATATTAGACCAAGCAATGTGTCCAGTGCGAGGCAGACCACCTAGGCATTCGAGAAATGTGAGTGGCAGTCAGAAAGGAACTAAAGACACTGTGGTTCTATTAGAGGCTTGTGCATCAGCTAGAGCATATGCTATACATGCCAGAGAGGATGCTTCTTCCCAAATGTTATCACTGGTACTTTCACTCTTTATGATAATAATGTGATTGCATTGATTGATCCTGGTTCAACTCATTCATATGTGTGTTAAACTCTAGTATCCAGTAAGACTCTTCCTGTTGAGTCTACTGAGTTTGTGATCCGTGTGCCCAACCTATTGGGTCGATGTATACTCATTGATAAAGTGTGTAAAGGTTGCCCGTTGATGATTCAAGATTCCTGCTTTCTAGCTAATTTAATGTTGTTGCCTTTCGACGAGTTCGATATAATTTTGGGAATAGACTGGTTAACTTTGCATGATGCAGTGGTGAATTGCAAAAGAAAGATTATTAATTTGAGATGTCAGGACGGTGAGATTATCCGGGTTGAATCTAATGATCTGAGTGGGTTACCGACAATAATATCCTCGATATTAGCCTGTAAGTATGTGAGAAAAGGATGTGAAGCTTACTTGGCCTATATGTTGGATAATAAAGTGTCTGAAAAGCAGATTGAATCTGTACCATGGAGTGTGAATACCCAGATGTGTCTCCTGAAGAATTATCGGGTTTACCACATGTTTGAGAGATTGAGTTTGGCATTGAATTAGTACCAGGGAGAACTCCAATTTCAATAGCCCCGTATCGGATGGCACTTACTGAGCTGAAAGAGTTAAAAGCATAGTTGCAAGAGTTGACAAATAGAGGCTTTGCATGACTAAGTTTCTCTCATTGGGGTGCACTAGTTCTATTTGTGAAAAAGAAAAATGGGACTATGCGAATGTGTATTGATTATCGGTAGTTAAATAAAGTGACAATAAAGAACAAATACCCGTTGCCTCGAATTGATGACTTGTTTGACCAGTTGAAAGGGGCATTAATGTTTTCAAAGATAGATCTAAGATCGGGTTATTATCAGTTGCTAGTCAGAGATTTTGATGTGCCAAAGACTGCATTTCGAATGAGGTACGGACATTTTGAGTTTCTAGTTATGCCTTTTGGACTTACTAATACACCTGTTATTTTTATGGATTTGATGAATCGAGTTTTCAGACAGTTTTTGGATCGGTTTGTGGTAGTGTTTATTGACGATATCTTGATCTACTCTAAAGATGAAACCGAACATGTCGAGCATTTGAGATTGGTGCTACAAACTTTACGAGATCAACAATTGTATGGAAAGCTTAGTAAGTGTGAGTTCTGGATGAATGAAGTCAGCTTTTTGGGTCATGTTGTTTCCGCGTCAGGTATTTGGGTTGATCCGAACAAAATATAGGCTATACTTGATTGGAAGCCACCAAAGAATGTTTCTGAGATTCGAAGCTTTCTGGGACTTGCGGGATACTACAAACGTTTTGTGAAAGGTTTTTCCATGATAGCTACACCTTTGACAAAGCTACTTCAGAAAGATGTCAAGTTTGAGTGGACAAAAAATGTCAGAAAAATTTTGATCAGTTGAAAGCTCTTTTGACCGAAGCTCCAGTATTAATTCAGCTTGAATCAGGTCAAGAATTTGTTGTGTACAGTGATGCTTCTTTGAATGGTTTGGGTTGCATCTTAATGCAAGAAGGCAAAGTAGTAGCCTATGCTTCGAGACAGTTGAAACCTCATGAAAGAAATTATCTGACTCATGATCTGGAATTAGCAGCCATTGTTTTCGCATTGAAAATTTGGCATCATTACTTATTCGGTGAGAAATGTCATGTTTATTCGGATCACAAAAGTCTGAAGTATTTGATGACTCAGAAAGACTTGAACTTGAGACAACGTAGATGGTTAGAACTGTTGAAAGATTATGAATTGGTGATTGATTACCATCCGGGGAAAGACAATGTTGTTGCGGATGCCTTAAGTCGAAAATCATTATTTGCTCTACGTGCGCTGAACGCACATATGGTTATGTCCGTGATGGTTCGATCATAGGTGATTTGAAGGCAAGACCGTTATTCATTCAGTAAAAATTTGTGATGCATAGAAAATTGACAAAGATATGATTGCTAGACGAGTTCAGTGTGAAAATGATATAGAGTCAGAGTTTCAAATTGATGAAAATGATTGTTTGAACTTCAAAGGCCGAATATGTGTTGTTCCTAATAATATGGATTTGGTTCAAATGGTTTTGAACGAGGCTCATAATAGTTGAATGTCGGTACATCCTAGTAGCACAAAAATATATAATGATTTGAAATAGTTCTATTGGTGGCCTAGCATGAAATGAGATATATCTGAATTTGTTTCAAAGTGTTTAATTTGTCAGCAAGTAAAAGCCGAGCATCAAGTGCCTTTTGGGTTACTTCAGCCGATCATGATACCTGAATGGAAATGAGAGAGAACTACAACGGATTTTGTAATTGGTTTGCCTACGACACCGAGCAAGAAAGATGCAGTTTGGGTTATAGTGGATAGACTGACCAAATCAGCTCACTTTGTGCCAATTCATATAGATTTTTCGCTAGATAAACTTGCTGAGTTGTATGTATCATAGATTGTGAGGTTACATGGTTTACCGAGTTCCATTATTTTGGATAGAGACCTAAGATTCACATCACGGTTTTGGAAGAAGTTGCAAGATACTTTAGGTACTAAACTCCATTTTAGTACAACCTTTCATCCGCAGACAGACGGTCAGTCTGAACGAACCATTCAGATACTTGAGAACATGTTGAGATATTGCGTCCTTGAGTTTGAAGGTACGTGGGAAAGATACTTACCTTTGATTGAATTTGCTTATAATAACAGTTTTTAATCTAGTATCAAAATGGCACCATATGAAGCTCTTTATGGCCGCAAGTGTCGTACACCATTGTATTGGATTGAGCTCAATGAAAACAAGATACACGAGGTTGATTTGATCAAAGAGACAGAACAGAAATTGGCTATAATTAGAGATAGTTTGAAAGCTGCCTCAGATCGTCAAAAGTCCTATGCTGATTTGAAACGTAAAGACATTGAGTTTCAAGTCGGAGACCGAGTATTTTTGAAAGTTTTTCCGTGGAAGAAAGTACTCCAATTTGGTTGAAAGGGCAAACTACGTCCGAGATTCATCGGACCGTATGAAATCATCGAACGTATCGGGCCTGTTGCTTATAGATTGAAGTTACCTTCTAGATTAGAAAAGATACACTATGTGCTCCATGTTTCAATGCTCCATAGATGCAGATCAGATCCATCACATGTGATTCCTCCATCCGAAATTGAAATTCGATCTGATATGACATATGAGGAGGAACCAATCCGTATTTTAGCCCGTGAAATGAAAGAGTTGAGAAACAAAAAAATTCTATTAGTGAAAGTACTATGGAATCGACACGGAGTTGAAGAGGCTACGTGGGAGCCTGAGGATTCAATGAGGCAACAATATCCGACTTTGTTTAATGGTAAGATTTTCGGGGACAAAAATCCCTAAGAGGGGAGAGTTGTAAAGTCCAAATTTGACCCTAATCAGAACGGTGGTTTTGGGACCATAAATTTGAGTCTGAGAAATATTTAAATATTATATTTTGTGCTTATTATATGTGAATTAATGTGTGTGAAAGTTTCGTATAAAAATTTAATCATTTGTGTGTTTAATTTAGAAAAAGGACTTAATCGCGTAAAATGTAAAAGTTGCAAACTATAGTGAAAAGTGCTAGAATGATAATGGCTTTTTAATAGGAGGTATTAAAAGGGAAAATAGCCTATTTTTAAAGTTAGAGGGTGGCATATGACAAGATTAACCTTAAGTTATATGTTATAAAATTTTATAATATAAGGTTAAATAAGTAATTAATTAAATAACATAATATATGATAACAAAACAAAATAAAAAGCCATATCATCTTTTTAATTCATGAAATCTGAATGTGTTAAAAAAGAAAAATAGGTTTTCAAGCTTCAAAATTCGGCACTTGTAAGCTCAAATCAAAGGTTAGTTTGATTTCGATTTTCGATAATTTTTACGTTTTTGTGATCGTTGCATCGAATATTTCAAGTCCCATGCTTGAATTTTTTATTTTGGTGAATATTTTGAAATGTACCATTGATGAGTTTATGAGTTTTATGATGATAGTTGATGAATTATGAAAGATATATGTTAGATTAATATGTTTTGTCTTTGGATTTTTGGTAAATTTGAGTATTTGGGCTAAACTGCAAAAATGAATTTTTGAGGGATGAAAATTCAAAATAAATGAAATAAATGGACTAGTATGGTCCCTATGAACATTTGGCCCTTGTGTGGTATAGTGAAATTTTGTGTATTTTGTGTTTTATGCAAATAGGACTAAATTGTAAAAAATGTGAAACATTAGGGGTAAAATGGTAATTTTCCCATTTATGTTTTTTGGGACTAAATTGAGATGAAATGTGCTTGAATGAGCTAAATCTTGATGTGTTTATATCATGAACAAAGAAAAATGGATTTGGATCGGGGAAAGGCGAAGGTTATCAAATAGTCGGTCTACGTTGTCCGTCGATAGTCGAGGTAAGTCTTTAAGCAATTATATGTCAAAAATTACCTACGTACTCTAATAAATATTAAAAATTGAAATGTGGGGAATACATATACATAGTCTCCGAATGTGAATTATACAATGTTGACTTAGTTTATTTGTATAATGTGAAAAGCTTACTTGAAACCAATATGTGATTGAATTGTGAAAAACAAGTGATACATGTGGTAGTGGCATTATGTAATGTGTATGGAATGATTAACTGTGTTGATATTTCGGGCTTCAAGCCTAGCAGGCCTTGTGCCAATGATCTATTTCGGGCTTAATGCCTAGCAGGCCTTGTGCAGTGAATATATCGGGCTTAATGCCTAGCAGGCTAAATACCAGTGTTTAAAATCTCGAACTTTGAGTCTAGCAGGCCAAGTGCCGGTGTAAGTGATTCCGACTAATGCATAGCTTGTTGTATGCTGGTGAGTTTTCAATTCCCGAACTCCGATATTGAAATAGTAAAGTTATGAAATAAACCAAGAATGCTTAAGTTTATGAAAGTGAATTTGTGGGTTCGGCTATAAGGTATATATTAATCATACATAAATGTTATGCTTATATGCTATGATGATAAGTAAATGAAATGATGAAAGAAAGTGATATACACATGATAGATGGAATTTGTATATAATCTATACCATGAGGAAATTGGTTATAAAAAGCCTGAAAGAAGTAAGGTATTCGTATAGGTATAACTATATGCATAAGTGTGTGGTTATTTATTCGGTAAATGATGTACTGTGGCAAAGAAATGAAAGTTGATATATTAAGTGAGATGGGATATTTGGCTATAATAAATTATATGTTAATTCATGAATGTTTAATGTACAGAAATGATTATTTAAATACTTGTGTAATCGAATGTTATATTGTGATTGCTTAAGACTTACTAAGCTAGTGAGCTTACTTTGTGTGTGCACATTGTTTGTTTTATAGATTTCGTTCAAGCTACGGGCTCCGAGGATCGTCAGAGGAATGAACCACACTATCAACCCCTTTTTGGTACTTATACACTTGGTTTTTGAATCAAAGGCATGTATAGGTTAGACTAAGTTGTAAAATCAATGAACTTTGGTCTTGTATATAAGTATAGCCTAGCCTTGCGAAAAAGGCTTATTTCCTTTGGTTAACTTTAGTTTTTATGCTCTTCGACATAATGGTTGGATTTTAAAGTTAAGTTTGGATATATGTGTGAATGGTTGAATGCTTGATGTGCTTGGTTCTTAGCAACTTTATCCTTGGCCTGTCACATGCATATCTAGGTCGATGTATGTTATATAGAGGGTATGTTTGCGGTTAGGATGATTCTATATGCTTTGGGTTTAATATGTTTTACAAATGACTATTGAGTTTGGTCACATGTATCGATAGTAAAGTACATAATAATATATGTGTGTTGTATTTAGAAGGAATAATGGTGTTATGCTTAAATGACTTTGATTGTGTGATAATTGTAGTTATAAAATGAGGTATGAATTTTTTAAAGTGGTTATAAAGGTATGGATGCTAATGGTAAGAAGTGAAATTGTTTTATGGTTATTTCAAATGCATGTCCAAGTAGTAACTGAAATGATATGGTTAGTTAATATGAAAAATTGCGAAGTCTAGGTAAACCAACATTTATATTTGAATTTGGTATGCATTGTAAGGTTAATTATGTGCAACACAAATGTGGTTTTTATTTTAGGAATTATGCGCATATTATGTTAGTACCATTGGCATGTTTGGTTATGTTATTACGTATCAATGCCTCATATGTGAATAAATATACCATAAAGTGCTATGGTTTATATGTTTAAATATGCATATATGCATAATATATGAAATGATAAGATGACATGTGAAAAAGGTAATAAATGTAGTTATATTCAATACATGTGAATAAAGTGAAAGGTATTTACTTGAATATGTATTAAATATTTGAAAAGCATATATTCGAAGATGCAATGGTTCAGAAAATAAAAGCATCAATAGGGTTTAATTTGGTTTTGATCTATGACTTTGATTTGAAATTTGTATTATTGATAATTAAATATGTATTTTTGGTTTGATAAATGTATGTATGGCTATATATGACTGTGATGATCTAAGTTTGGTTTGGTAATGCCTCTTTACCCCAATCCGGCGACGGATACGGGTTAGGGGTGTTACAATAGGAAGTAAGGTCATTTTCGCAAAACGTATCCTAAAGTCTCAATCTCTATAATTTCGGCTCCTAAAGCTAAAAGTTTTAAAGTACTTCTATTTTGTGGAGTTCTCTTACCACAGTCATATCACAATAATCATAAAATGAAAACAAAACTTACTGACTTGGTGCCGAATACCCGTGGTGTCATACTTCCTCTAAAATATGCATTTATAATTTAAAATTCAAATAGCTTTGGAAAACGCTTTTGAACCCAAATCACAGCCGAGTTTTGCAATCGGGCACTGATACCATAAACCCCAAACTCGGCCTATGCAGTATGACCAGATCTGGCATGTCACATGAAGAAAATAAATAACTTATGATTCTTACTAAAGATGTTGTTATTAGGCTATTGTTTAAGAAAAAAAATTTAATTTAGAATTACTCGATAAAATACTACTAATCTTGAAAGGTTGATTGAAGAATCGATAATTAAACTAGTGATCTTTTAAAAATCGTGACTTTTGAAAATATTGTTGATAATTTGAAAGAGAATTTCCGAGTTAAATTATTTGTAAAAGTTTGTTAGGATATCCATTTGTTAATCTATTTTGGAAAACCTTTATTTATGATTTTAGAAAACTCCAATTTAAAATAATTCAAGAAAATTAATAAGTAATACTAAACATAAAAAAACCAAATAAAAATATCCAAGAGGCTTTATTACAACTTTTAAACCCAAAATAGTAAAAGTAATTAAATAAACGAAAGAAGAAATTTAAAGTTCAAAAATGCCATTTCTGAAGTATGGTCTCCACCGAGTCATCCATGGCCAAAGTCCACCTTACTGAGCATCACCTGCAAGGTTTAAGGAAAAAGAGGTGAGTTACTAGAACTCAGTGTATAATCCCACTTATCGTCATCCATTGGTCTGAAACCATATAGCATCATCTTCGATCGAAGCCCATTTACATAGCAATATTTAAATGAAGTAAATGCATGCAACCCAACCCATCCATCCATCACACCCCCGACCAGCCAATCACACTTGTGGGATCAAGTCAACCCACCCGTTGTTTCACACCAATATGCACCAAGTCGCTAAAGTATAATATTTTCATGGTCAAGCCATCGAAATCATAATTAAGCATATTAATGAACAAATTGTGGCAATGCCACTAGGCTACACTACTCTCCATACAATTTTTTCCCATCCCATGCAATATGTAAAAATGCAACATTCATAATTAAACATTCACATACATATATAATCATCAATAATCTAATGAATTAATTTCGATGATTTGACCCATTAAAGCAATTTTATAATTCGACCCACTAAGGCATTTTAAAAAATTAGCTTATTTAAGGCATTTTAACAAATCGGTCTATTAGGGGCATTTTGGTAATTTGGCCCACAAGGGCAATTTTGTAATTTTACAAATTAACACCGATTTTGACAAATCTTAGTATTAAAAATTTTTAAGAAAATCACTCGATTCATACCATATTACCGTTATTAAGTTCTTAAGCAATATCGATCGATTTTTCTAACATGTTGATAAATTACAGATTTACGGAATACCTAATTACGGTAAGGACTAAGCTTTCTTGATCGTCGACGCCTAGATCACCATTATACTCAATTAACCAACAAATGAGATTTTCTTAATCCAAATATCTAAATCTAACGATCTAATGAAATACTTACCCTTAGTATCGTGAACAACCACAATTTGTCTATTCTCACCGAATGATGGTCCACAACCCGGTGGAAAATCCCGAATTGTCGATACCGCCATTCGTTTGAACTTGGGAGTAGGAATCGCAAATCCACTCCTTTTGTGTTCTTCTATCGCTTTTCCTTTCAAATCATTACCACACTACTTCCAAAGGATCAATAAGTAGAGAAAAACAAGTGATTTAGTCCCCTTAACGATGATGAATCCGATTCCACCGATTGGGCTTATGACTACGGATGAATTGACAAGGATGTGGTATTCGGCCAACCACTAGAACACCAATTCAACCAAGGAGAAATGTTCAACACGCAAGAATGGAGAAGAGAGAGAGGATGTTAAAAATTTGGCTAATGAAAAGAAAAGGGAAAGGAAGGTTTGGCCAATCAAAGTTGTCAACTAAGAAGAAGAAAGGAGAGGTTGAAGAAATGGTGAGAAAAAGAAAGAAAGATGGAAAAGTAGTGTTAGGGGGTTTCGGCTAATACCAAGGAGAAAGATGACCAAAATGTCTTGAGTAATTCGAAAAAACAAAGGAAAAAGAACCAAAATGATTTGAGTGTTTCGGCCAAAAGAGAAAGGTTGGAAAAGAGACACAAAAATGATCAAAAAGAAAATACCTCTCATGCAAAAATTTGTAAAAGGCTATAGCAAATTGGCTCCCAAAATCCCTACCAAAATCGTGAATCACATATACCAAAAGATGAGTGTTGACCAAAACTCTTTCCTTAGGCAACTCCTAATATTCGGCCAACATGTCCCCCTCCCTTATCCCTTTCTTTGATTTATTTCCTTCTTTTTCCCTTGTCTTCCTCCTTACCATATTCCTTAGCCATCTTTCCATCAATAAAAAGTCTCCCTTACCATATTTAGAACCATGACCAAACATTGGAATAGGGGCACAAAAATAAATCCAAAGATTTGAAATAGATGGGATTTGAACCCTTTCCCTTCATGCTCTCCACTTGACGCCACACCACTCCACCATGTGCTCCATTTATGCTAGGAAAATACACACTTATTTCCTTAAGCCTTGATGCCACTTACCTTCTCTCCTAAAGTACTTAAACAAAAAAAATTTGCTAAGGCCCAACTCAATCCGAAGCCTTCTTTGGACCTCTAAACATACACAATTAACATTTTTAACTAGCCTATCGCATGGTATAATGTAAAACATAAAATTCTAAATTTCAGGATGTTACAAGTTAAAAGTGAAAGATTTAGATGTACCAAAACGCATTTCGGATGACGTATGGGCATTACAAATTTTTAGTCATGCCTTTTGGTTTAACAAATGCCCCTGTGGTGTTTATGGATTTGATGAAACACATTTTTCAGCCATATTTGGATAAGTTTGTGGTTGTCTTTATTGATGACATATTGATATGTTCCCATAATGAGCATGTCGAGCACTTAAGGATGGTTTTATAGATCTTACGAGATAATCAGTTGTATGCCAAGTTCAACAAAAGTGAATTTTGGCTCAAGGAAGATGGATTTTTGGGGAATATTGTCTCGAGAGATGGAGCCCGAGCTCATCCAAGCAAAATTTTGAACATTGTTGAATGGAGGCCACCGAGGAACGTAATAGATGTAAGAAGTTTTCTGGGCCTAGCTAGCTATTACAGACAGTTTGTCAAGGGGTTTTCTATGATAGCTACCCCAATGATGAGACTATTACAGAAAGATGTAAAATTTGAATGGACGGAAAAGTGTCAACAAAGTTTTGAGAAATTAAAAGCATTGTTGACAGAGGCTCCAATTCTAGTACAACCTGAATCGGGAAAAGAATTTGTAATCTACAATGATGCATCCTTAAATTGATTGGGATGTGTACTCATGCAAGAAGGCAAGGTGATAGCATATGCTTCCAAACAATTAAAGCCACATGAGAAGAATTATCCGACACATGATTTAGAGTTGGCTGCCATTGCCTTTGCGTTGAAGATTTGGAGACACCATTTGTATGGTGAAAGATGTCGAATATTCACTGACCACAAAAGTTTAAAGTACTTGATGACTTAGAAGGAATTGAACATAAGGCAACGAAGATGGTTAGAGCTAATAAGATATTGCGAGCTAATCATTGACTATCACCCGGGAAAGGCAAATGTAGTCGCCAATGCTTTGAGTAAAAAGTCTTTGTTTGCATTGAGAGCTGTGAATACACGGGTGAATTTTTAGATGATGGTTCAATCCTAGCTGAGTTGAGGGCTAGATCGATGTTTCTCCAAGAGATTTATGAGGCTCAAAAAGATGACAGTGAATTGCAAGCCAAAAGAGTTCAGTGTGAGTCAGGTATTGAGTCTGATTTTCGGATTAATTCAGATGGATGTTTGATGTTCAGAGACAGAGTCTGTGTGCCAAGGAATGATGAACTCATTTGTAAAGTTTTGCATGAGGAACATAGTGCATGCCTATCTGTACATCAAGTAGCACCAAATGTACAACAACTTGAGGAAATGGTATTGGTGGCCAAGTATGAAGAGAGATATTTCTGAGTTTATATCAAGATGCTTGATTTGTCAGCAAACCTTAGGGTTTACTTCAACCAATTATCATTCCCGAGTGGAAATGGGATCGTGTTACCATGGACTTTGTAACGGGTTTGTCGTTGACACTAAGCAAAAAAGATGTTGTATGGGTCGTAGTCGATAGACTTACGAAGTTAGCCCATTTCATACCTGCACGTGTTGACTACTCACTTGATAAGTTGGCAAACTTGTATGTTTCAAAGATTGTAAGGCTTCATGGAGTTCCTATATCGATTATATCGGATAGAGATCCGAGATTCATGTCCAGATTTTGGAAAAAATTGCAAGATGCTTTGGGTACAAAGTTGAGTTTTAATACTACTTTTCACCCCCAAACCGACGGATAGTCGGAGAGATTAATACAGATACTTAAGGATATGCTCCGGTGTTGTGTTCTTGAGTTTTAGGGTAGCTGGGAAAAGTACTTACCGTTGGTAGAGTTTGCTTATAATAATAGTTTTCAGTCAAGTTTGAAAATGGTGCCTTATGAGGCTTTGTATGGGTGTAAGTGCCGAACGCCTTTATATTGGACTGAACTTAAGGAAAATCAGATTCACGAGGTTGATCTAGTTAGAGAAACCAAAGAGAAAGTAAAGGTGATTTGAGATTGTTTAAAAGATGATTCTGATACACAAAAATTCTACTCAGATTTGAAACGAAAAGAGATCGAGTATCAGGCTAGTGATAGAGTATTCTTGAAAGTGTTGTCATGGAAGAAAGTTCTTAGATTTGGCCAGAAAGGCAAACTGAATCTGCATTTTATTGGACCATATGAGATCACCGAAAGGATAAGGCCATTAGCCTATCGATTGGCTTTGTCGTCTGAGTTAGAAATGATTCATGATGTATTTCACGTGTCTATGTTGCGACGCTACCAATCAGACCCTTCGCATGTGATTACATTGGCAGAGAAATTCAACCCGACATGACATATGGTGAAGAACCGATTAAGATCCTAGCATAGGAAGTCAAACAATTAAGGAACAAAAGTATTACTCTTATGAAAACCTTGTGGCAAAGACATGAGGTAGATGAGGCTACATGGGAACTCGAGGAGGCAATGAGGAACTCGTACCCAAACCTTTTTGCTAGTAAGATTTTCGGGGATGAAAATCCCTAAGGGGGGAGAATTGTAACATCCCGATTTAGGGCCTAGTCAGAATAGTGGTGCGAGACCACAAATCTAAAGTAGAAGTATGTATTTTAATGATTTTTATGAGGCTTACGAGGTATTTGCATGATTGGGTGAAAATTTTATGAAGGAATTTTGTTAATTGGTAAACAATTGTCCATTAGGACTAAATTGCAAGGATTAGAAATATGAGAATCTAGAAGGTTTAAGTATGAAATAGCATCATAAAAATTATTAGAAGTCCTTGTTTAGCAATTAGACTATTATATGTTAAGATGGACAAAAATAGACATGGGAAGGAAAAATCTCAAGAAAGGATCATTAAGGGCATTTTTGTCATTTGGTAAATAAAAGATTAAAAAAGGAAAAAGAAGTCAAAATTGTGCCCATCTTCTTCTCCTTGGCCAAAATTCCCTATGGAAAACATAACTAGGGTTTGTTCATCTTTCAAGCTTGATTGTAAGTGTCTCTTTGCCTCGTTTTTAATGTTCTTCATATTTTTAAGATCCTCGTAGTTCGATTTAGCTATTTCTAGCTATATTTTGAGCTAGGGCTTATGTTCAAAAATTTACCCATGTATGACATTCATGTATTTTGATGTTTTAAGGAAGAATATGAAAGTTTGATGTATAATAAACATCTTTTTCTAAGTGATTTTCATGAAAAATACATAAAAGGACCAAATTGTAAAAGTTATAAAATTGGTCATGCATAAGTGAAATAGTGGAAATTAAGGGCTTTTATAGTTAAGAGAATAATTCGGCTAAGCTTAAAATACAAGGAAGTTGAATAAAAATCATTTTACGAGCTTTGGGGTAAAAGTGTAATTATGAAAAAGTTTAGGAGGAAAATTGTAATTTTGTCCAAGTGTGATTCATGAGTCGATTTAGTCAATGTGAGTATTAAATAAGTGAAATTGTCATTATAGATCAAGAAACGCGAAGCCCGAACTGAAATCGGGGCAAGAACAAGGTTGTAGACTAAATCAAACATCTATATATATTTTGAGTACCTAGGTAAGTTTGTGTAAAATAAGGTTACATGAGTTACTGTGTCTAAATTACTTATTATTTTGTGAAATTATTATTATTTCCATGAAGTTGATTAATAATATCTTGGTGAGAAAATAAATGAGAACATGTAAGTTGAAGTCCCAATTGAAGACTCGGAATAACAAGGATACCTATATCATGCCACGAGATAAGGAAGATCTTGCATAAGACCATATATGGGATATGGCATCGACACAGAATGTAGGTCCCGTATAAGGCCATGTCTGGAACATGGCATCGACTCTAAATGTAGATCCCGTATAAGACCATGTTTGGGACATGGCATCGGCATCGAATAAAGAAGGTCCCGTATAAGACCATGTTTGGGACATGGCATCGACACCATATAAGGAAGGTCTCGTATAAGACCATGTATGGGCCATGGCTTCGGCACCAAAGGAAGATATCGTGTAAGACCATGTCTAGGACATGGCATCAACATCGACCTAAGAGATCCTGTGTAAGACCATATCTGGGATATGGTATTGGCATCAAGAGGTGATCCCATGTAAGACCATATCTGGGATGTGGCATTGGAATTGAGATAATGTATGATAAGATTGAGTATCCTCTGATTTTCCAGGTAATTCATCGGATAAAAGAGCTAAGTATGTAAAGGTGACAAAAGAGCTAAGCATGTAAAGATGATATAGAGCCAAGTTATATAAGGATGGCATTGAGTTCCATTTATGTTAAGGATGATGAAAATTTTGAGTTTATGTTTATAATTGCATAAGTGCTAAACTATGTGACTAAGTGAATACAGGTACCATGGGTAAGAATAAGTATGAGTAAATATGCCTAAGCATTTGAGACTTATGTTGCTATTGTTTCATGAGATGGAAGAGTTTATTATGAGCAATGATGTTGCTATATAAATTTCATGCAAACTTACTAAGCTATATGCTTACCCCTCTCTTTTCCTTTCTCCTTGTATTATCGCCAAGCCAGCTCAGGGATCGTAGAACGTCAGAGCTCGGATCACACTATCAACCACTATTTTGGTATAGCAAAGTTGATTTATTTTGAGTATGGCATGTATAGAAACTTGATCATTTTGTGTTATGTCATAATGGGAGCCAAAGTGTTGGCTATTAAGGTTATTCACTCTATTTGTATATGGCCAAAGAAATTGGCCAATATTTTTTAAGTTCCATATCTTGATGATGATGAGTTTTTATGAATTCTATAAATGATTTCTTAGGGATTTTTCATAGTGCATTATTGCTATATTATGTGTTGCTCTTGTTGGGATATATGTGTTCATGTTTCAAGGTGGCAATTGGCTTGGAAGATAGCCTTCTAATTGTCCACACGGGTAGACACACGGTGTGTGTCTAAGCCGTGTGTGACACATGGTCAGCCCCATGGGTTTGTTAATAGGCCGTGTGTCCCCTACATCAACTTGTGAGAATATGATTTATCACACGGGCCAGCACACAAGCGTGTGCCTAGGCCGTGTGCCCTTAAGAAATTGATGACGTCATAAATAGAGAGCTCCACGGGCAGAGGACACGGGAGTGTCTAGGCCGTGTGAAGGACACGGGTTATAGACACGAGCGTGTGTCTAGCCATGTGAAAACTCCTATAGGTTCAAAAGGAAAATAAATTCCACATGCAACTCCCCAAACCCGGCCTAAACGACATGAACGGATTTGGTATGTCATAGGGAAAAGTTGTTTAAATGAAATTTGGAATTTTAAAGAAACATCACCATTGTGAAAACTTTTCGTTTTGTGTTTCTATCTTGAAAATAATATTTAACATAAGAGTATCTTACCCACTCCTATTTAAAAGAACTGTTAGTTGAAATCGATTTTCATGGTATGAAGACCAAAAACTAGTGGCATTCTGAATCGTGATGTTTTGAAATCAGTGTTTGTAGGTTTAAGAAAAATTTTCAAATTTAGTTATTTAAACATTTTCCACCTTTTATTAATACTTTAAAAAAACTAATTGTTTATATTTTCATTTTAGAAAACTCCATATTCGGTATCTCATAAGATATGTTATAACAGCATAAAATCCAAAACCCAAATTAAAGATTAGGAGGCCTTATTACATAACAAAATCCCAATTAAAAACAAGTTTAACTAAAGGAAACAAATTTAACGAGAAAAATATTGCATGGCCACCTCAAGTCTGCCTCGGCTCCAAATTCACGATCTAGGGATTACCTGCAAAATTAAGCGGAGGGGTGAGTCACCGAGACTAAGTGTGTAAATCCCTCTATAACGTAATCTGGGCCTCAAGCCCACAGATGCCTATTGGGCCTTAGCCCACACAATATAGCATATTAACATGTATGCAATGTAGGCCATCCCAACCTAGTTTTACATCCTCCAGGTCTCCTGAATCAGCCAAACACTCGTGGCATCAAGCCACTGTGATCCCAGACCACTTGTGACAGAGTCACAGAATCTATAAACGTGGGGCTAACCCACTGTGGTCCCAGACCACAGTGACAATCTTTGATAAGTATATGTGGGGCCAACCCACTGTGTCCCAGACCACTGAGACAAGTCACTGATAATCATATGTATAAGTGGTTCCAACCCACCGTTGTCCCAGACCACTGTGACAGAAGTCACTGAATCACACTTCCCCTATCAATCATTTCCCAAAGCCCATGCAACATATTATCATACTGAGATGAATGCAACATACTTTCAATGTACAACAGATAATTAATTCACACATACATATATTCGAAAGTAATCATCACAGCGGAACTTACCTTGCATCTCCAACCTTACCCACAAGGGTATCTCGACTATGTATACAGTCGTTTTGGCTTTCAGCCATCACAGTTAATAACGCAGATTAATAAGTAAAGTGTGAACATTACACACCTGATTACGCGTAAGACTAGACTCTCTACGTCGACACTCTCACTATCAGGGATAACTGTGATTTGTCTATCCCAAGCAGACGTTAGCTCTCTACCACAGCCAGACAAAAAGTCTCGAACTGTCGACACAGCACGTGATTTAAATTTAGGTACAAAGACGACGGGTCCGCTCCCCTCAGGCTCCTTAGACGCACCCTCCTTGGATCGGCTAGTAGTCATTTCCATGATAAGAGTCTTGATTAGTACTTAAAGAAAAAAGTGTAGTTAAGGCAACGAAAGGGAAAAGGGAAATAGACAATCGAAGTCAAGAAAATCTCCTTACCTCCAAAACCCGAATGGTATGGTAAGGTTTGGCAATCACTAGACCTTTAAGCTTTGGACCACAAATGTTCGACTAAAGGAGTTTTTCAGAGTAACCATTCCAAACAAGATAAGAAGAAAAGGAAAAGGGGGTTAGCTGAAATCTAAACAACAAGACAAATAGCCATTCGGCTATGGCCACATAAAATCGAGAGAAATGAAAAGAAAGGGACGAAAGGGTCTCCCCTTACCTTAACCAACAGAACCAACTGAAGAGACTTCCTGCGGCCAAGGATTCCTAGCACCTTGCTTCATGATGTTTAGATAATAGAAGAACATGTAAGAATCGATTAGTGTGATGTCAAAGGAGATTAGGCTATGGTGAGAATATGTAGAAACGAAACACTCAAGAGAAAGAAGCATGTTTCAGCTAGAGAAAACAGAAGTAGAGGAGAAGAGGGTTTTAGCTATGAGAATAAAATGAGAAGAAATAAGATGAAAAGAAAGCAAATGAATAGGCTGAGATTCGACTATAGTGGAAAAAGTGTAGAACAAAAAGAAGAAGATAAAAGTTGAATGGGAAAGGAAGATAGTGAGGAAAGATTCGTCTAATAGCAAACAAAATAGTTCGGTTGTAGAGGAGAAGATGTTCAATAGGAGATAGAAGAGAGGTTTGACTATTGCTTGTTGAAATAGAAATGGATACGTAAAAAAGAAAAAGGAAAAAGGTGGTGGATTTGGCACAGGTATATGGAAGAGGAGAGAATTTCTTTGTTAGCTAACAAGGTGTTTACCGAAAATGAAGAAAAAGAACAATCATGTACCTCAAAATTTTGGTTTCTACTATATCCCAAAATGGCATAAACGGTACTCTACTATCCTCTTATGATCGAATGTACCAAGATATAAAGCTTAAGACTAATCAAAAATTTTGGCACACCCCTTAAGCGGCTAAACCAAAACGCCCCTCAACCAAGACCTCACATTCGGCCAACACCTTCACCCCACCAAACCCCTTGATTCTCTCCCTGATTTACTCCTTGCTTCACTCTCCATTCACCATTCAAACTTGTTGACCCATTCAAACTCCACAAGCACCTCTCCTCTCCTCATTCAAATGCATTTGATCATTCAACACCCACCTTTGAAGAGTCCAAGCCGAATGCCAACACTCCACCCTCTTGAGCACAAAAAAATAAAGCTCTCAGATGCTGCTAACGGGACTCGAACTCCTTCCCCCTCCTACTCCCTTGTGACGCCACTCCCTTGCTCCTTAAGTGGCATCACTTGCCACTCTACTACACTCCATCTTGTGTCAACAAACACGAGAAAATATTCTTAAGGCCTGCCTCAACCAGCTCTCCCCACTAAAGTGCCCAAGAAGCAAAATTTTACCAAGGCTCTGGCTTGACCCCGAGCATCCCCAGGACCCCCAAACACACCAAAATAACATACTTAATGAGCTAAACACAAGAAATAGTGCAAAATGCAGAACCCCTAATTTTAGGATGTTACACCACATGGGCTAGGGACATAGGCGTGTGAGACCACACGGGCGTGTCCCATATCACACGGGCGTGTGACCCCTGTTTAGGTAAAAATTTCCTAAGAGTGTAAAAGTTTTCGATTGAACTCCAAAACTTTTCGGATGTATGTTTAAGGCCTCGTAGGCCTATATTATGCATGTTACGACCAAGGATGAAAGGTTTTAAGTTGAAATGAAATTTTATAGCCCAATAATACATTTTTGAGCAAGGTTAAGTATGGTAATGCCTCGTATCTTGTCCTGACACCGGATACGGGTAAGCGGTGTTACATTAATGGTGCCAGAAATAGTGATTTTGAAATCACAATTCTGACAAGTGAGTCTATAAATATTATTGTTTAATATTTACAAGTCAAATATATATTATATTAATTTTTGATCTGGTAATTTCTACTAATTTGACGATTAGTTAAGTACAAATGGTTTGTCTCTAAAGTCAAGTGGTTTTGGAAAATGAGGTATCAGGAAGTCATTTTCATAAACTAAGTCTATAAATATTATTATTAAATATTTACGGAGCTGCTATATAGGTGTATTGAAGTTCGGTCTGAAAATTTTAGTGATTTGATAGTTAATTAAGGAAAAGGACTAAATCGTGAAAACTAAAAAAAAAAGGTCAATTGCTATGCATTTAAAGCTGCTATTTGAATAGTTTTTGTAACACTTAAACCCGGTCAACACACCACGATCGAACGGTATGTTACAGAAAAAGGATTTCGAGAAAATAGGTTTTCGTTTAAATGTTTGATGAAAACACTTCACTAAATGGTGTACTTGAAGAAAAACTTGAGTAGGCTTGATTGAAACTCGATGATGTGTTTGAAAACCCAAAATTTTGAAAAACTTAATCGGTGTGTAGGTGAATGTGTTTATAAAAGTTTAAGTTGTTTCATATTATTACTATAACATTTTTGACTTAGTAGAAAATCGAGTTTAAGTTAGAAAACATTTGAGTCCCATTTATTCCAAATCTTAGTGTGATACCCGATGGTATAGTTTAAAATGTCGCTTTTGTAGTTTTGAAATCGTTGTTTTCCAAATTTTAGCACATTTTAACCCAATTAAAATGTTAAGGCATATTAAAATCTACTTTAAGCATAAACATAGCAAAACATAATTTTAAGAGGCCAATTACAACCCAAATAAAACCAAATAGAAATAAATATGCTTAAGTACCAAATTCTATAAAAGCCTGAGCAAATCCTTATTTAAGCATGGCATGAGCACCTCGAGTCCATCCCGGCTCCATGTCCGCGTCTAAGTGTCACCTGAAAAAGTCAAAGGAGAGAGAGTGAGTCGCAAGACTCAGTGTGTAAATCCCCCTCCCGATAATACAACATGCTAACACACATCATAGCAAAGCAATACAATTAATGCACCCGTTCCTAACCCTCCATTACACCTTTTCTACCCCGTGTGGTACCAAACCACTGGTGGTGCCAAACCACTGGTGACCCAAAGTCACGATATCCATAATGTGGTGCCAAACCACTGGTGACCCGAAGTCACGAATAATCCAATGATGGGGCCAACCCATCGTGTGATACCAAATCACTAGCAACAATCCCGTATCTCATAAGTGGGGCCAACCCACGGTGGTGTCAAACCACAGGGATGAGTCGCAATGAGGTGCCAAACCTCTGGTGTCCCAAAGACACAGTGTGATACCAAATCACCGTGTCAATCCAGTAATATCAAGCTGTGGGGCCAACCCACCGTGGTGCTAAGCCACTGGGACGAGACGCCGAGGTGCCAAACCTCCGTGACCCAAAGTCACAAAATATCGTTTGTGGTACCAAACCACCTGGAGGTGCCAAACCTCCGTGTCCCAAAGACATAGTGTCCCAAAGACACGGATATCATACTCCCCTCCTCTCATATTACCCATACATGTCATACTGACTCATGTACATTATGCAAATCATGTAATTCATGCCAACATGCCCAATATTGCATCTCATAGCACATATATCATGCATCATAATATTAAATGTATCAACAATAGAACTCGTAATGCTACGGACTTACCCGAATCTGCGGAACATACCCTATCGGGTATCAAGACAATCATCACTGTTTCACTTGTTACAACACAGGTTATTAACTTATTACTAAGAAATCAGTGTGTTAGCGTACACACCTAGTATAGCGAAGGTTTTAATCCTAAGAACCGGTCTAAGTCCCTTGATCACCTCAACAACCCTGATCCTACATTCGGCCAACAAGGGGTTAACACTTAAACCATTCGGCCAAAAATAGATAACCCAAAGGGTTGCGTTAAACCTTACCTTTGCAAATGGTTCGGTTTCCAACAATCTCAAACCAACACTGGTTCCTTCTGATAATCAGCCTCCCCTCTAAAACACAAACCATTAGTCTCATCAAACTTTGGCTTAACAACTCTAAAGAAACCATTAAAGCTACCTTTTTCCACCACTTACCGAGTGCTTAACAGAGTACAAAGGCTCTCCTTGGTTGATTTCGAACTCCAAAGGCCCTATACGAAAAACGATTACCAAACCAAACGTTAACTCCTTTCAACAGATACCAAAATCGGTCCTAAAATACACTAAAAATCGGCAAAGCACAAGAAAGAGGAGAAATGGCCATTCGGCCAACACTTACCTTCTTGTTAGACCGATTGAACAAGACTCCAACAAGGTCACACTCCTCCTTTGATATACGGCAATAAAGAAACTATAGGAAGAAAGAGAAGATTCGGCTAGCACCCTTAATCAAAATGGGAAAGGAGGTTCGACCTAAGAGCAATGAAAGAAAACGATTGGGAACAAACGGCTAAAGGGTTTGGAGAAGAAAAGAAGAAGATAAAAGGATGAATAGAGGGGTGCTTTCGGTTTAAAGAAAAAGAGATGGAGGATGGAGTTTTTGGAGGATAGTGTTTCAGTCAAGAAGGGAGAGAGGGACTAGTTTCGGTTCACAAGCAATGGAGAAAAGAAATGGAGTATGCAAGTTCGGCACCAACTTGGAAGATGGGAAATAATGTATGAAGAGAAAATGTTACAAATTTCGGCTTACACAAGATGCAAATAAGAGAAGGTGGAAACAATCATTCTGGCTACCAAAGAGAATCAAAAGAAAACGAGGCAACCTTTTGGCAAAAAGAAACCTTGGACTTTCGACTAAGGAGAACAAAAGAAGAATTAAACTTGAAGTTTTAGCTAGCTTGACTAAAAGAAAATCGACACCAAAGAAAAGTTTAGACTGAAAATGCACATTTGCCAAAGCCAAATTCAACACACCCTACTACACCAAAATCGCCACTCATTTCCCTCTCCCAAAATCTCTCCAAACCGCCAAACTCCCCCAAACACTCCCAAGCCACTAATTCAAATTACCATGACCAAGTCTTCTCCACAATTTGCTCTCCACCCACCATTCAAATGGGAAGACTTAGTCCAAGGCGAGTTTGAATCGCCACAACTCCTCCCCTTCATGCCACAAATGAAACAAAAGGAGCACTCGCACTTGAACTCAAGACCTCTCCCCTTGCACTTGACGCCACACACAAGCTCTAAGTGGCGCGTGCTTTGCCACTTTGCTAGCTCTTCACTTGTGCAACAATTCACCAAATAAAATACATAAGACCCAGCTCCTTCAAATTTCTATCACATAAAGCCCAAAACAAAAAATTCTCCTACCACTAGAGCTTACACCTAGCTTATAACTAAGCCCCAACAACATCGAAATAGCAACATAACACATCAAGCACATGCAGCAAAGCCAAAATAAAATAGCCCCTAACCCGGGATATTACAGTTCTACCCCCTGAAAAAATAATTTCGGCCTCGAAATTACCTGATCAGAAGAGTTGAGGGTATTGCTGTCTCATCAGATCCTCGGGTTCCCACGTAGCTTCTTCCACGCCATGATTCTGCCAAAGAACCTTAACCAAAGGCACGGACTTCCTACGCAAAACCTTCACATCCCGATCTAAAATCTGTACAGGCTCTTCCTCCATGGTCAAATCTGGGTTTACCTCGATCTCTTCCATTGCCACCACGTGCGATGGATTTGAGCGATATCGCCTAAGCATCAAAACGTGGAACACGTCGTGAATCTGACTTAGCTCCGCTGGCAACTCGAGCTGATATGCAACTGGTCCCACTCGTCTCAGTACCTTATACGGCCCAATAAACCTCGGACTTAGCTTGCATTTTCTCCCGAACCTTAATACTTTCTTCCACGGTGAGACCTTCAGAAAAACTTGATCCCCCACAGCAAATTCAATATCCCTCCGCTTAAGATCGGCATAGGACTTCTACCGGTCTGAAGCTTCCTTCAATCGAGCCTGAATCAACTTAACCTTGTCTTTGGTCTCAGCAACCAACTCTAGCCCCAACAACTGACGTTCACTTAACTCTGTCCAACAAGTAGGTGAGCGACACTTCCTACCGTACAACGCCTCATATGGTGCCATCTTGATGCTTGCTTGGTAACTATTGTTGTAGGCGAACTCAGCTAACGGTAGATACTCCTCCCAACTACCCTTGAAGTCTAATACACAACCTCGTAACATGTCCTCTAAGATCTCAGATAACCTTTCCGATCGCCTGTCGATCACCATGGATGAAATGTCTGTTGAAATCCAACCCGCACTCAGAGCTCGATGCAACGCTTTCGAACCTTGACGAATTGATCCTATTCGAGATGATCGACATCGGCACCCCTGCAGCCTCACTATCTCGACACATACAATTTCGCCAACCTCTCAAGTGAGTAATCCACCTCACCGAATAAAGTGGGCTGATTTAGTCATCGATCCACGATTACACGAATCCTTCTTGCTCGGTGTAAGAGGTAATCCACCGATTTAAATCCATAGTTATCCTTTCCCACTTCCATCGAGGAATCTTCATCGGTCAAGCAACCTCGACGGAATCGATGCTCACCTTGACCTGCCGACATGTCGACACTTCCCCACAAACTTTGTCACTTTTTTTTAGACCACCACCGTAATCGTTCTCCGAGATCCCTATACATTTTACTACCTCCGTGATGCATAGCGTAGGGCTGCTATGTGCATCTCAAGAATCTTCCGCCTTAACTCGGTGTCTCTAAGCATACAAGCCTTCCCGAAAACACAAAGACCCCATCACTAGACAAATCAGAACCTCCAAACCATCATTACGCACTTGTGTCCTCTTCGCACTCACAAATTTCATCCAACAACTATTTTTCTCGATCCGCTCAACCCAAGTAGGCTTAACTCGCAGCTCTGCCGAATACTCCGTCATCGCCATACAAACTCAAGTGGGCAAACAACGCCTTAAATGAAACAACCTTACGGCTCAACGCGTCGCCACAACATTAGCCTTGCCCGAATGATACTCAATTGAGCAATCGTAGTCTTTCAAAGACTCAATCCATCTGCTACTGCCTCGATTCAAGTCTTTTGAGTCGAAGGTACTTTAGACTCTTATGATCCGTGTAGACTATCGATCTCTCTCTGACAAGTAATGCCTCCATATCTTCAAGGCAAAGACTACAGCCGCTAACTCCAGATCGTGCGTTGGATAATTTACCTCATGTGGCCTCAAATTGCCGGACGATAAGCCATAACCTTCCCTTCTTGCATCAAGACACAACCCAAACCCGTCAGTGATGCATCGCAAGACATCGTGAATTCCTTACCGACCTCAAAGTTGAATCGTAACCGAGCTTGGTCAAAATCTTCTTCAACTTGTCGAAGCTCTCCGCCGCTTCTCACCCAAATAAACGGAACCCTTTTCTTAATAATTTGGTCATCGGTACTGCGATTAATGAAAACCCTCTATAAACCTTGGTAGTATCGCCAAACCCGTAAAACTCGAACCTCGACCATCGACCTAGGCGGCTTCCAACCCAAAACCGCCTCAATCTTTCGAGGATCCACTCTAATCCCTCAACCGATACTACATGACCCAAGAACGTCATCTCCTAAGCCGTAACTCGATTCATTGAACTTCGATAAAGATGTTTCTCCTCAAAATCGCAATACCACCCACAAATGCGCATCATGTTCCTCCTCAGTCCTTGAATATACCAAGATGTCGTCGATAAAAACCACTACGAACTGATCTAAATACGGTTGGAACACCCTATTCATCATATCTATGAAGGCTGTCGCGGCGTTAGTCAACCCAAACGCATAACTAAAAACTCAAAGTGCCCATACCGAGTACAAATGTTGTCTTGCGTATATCCGCCTCTTCACCTTTAATCGGTGATACCCGGACCTTAAATCGATCTTCGAGAACACCGACGCACCTTCACCGATCAAACAAGTCATCTATCCGAGGCAGCGGATACTTGTTTTTGATCGTCACTTATTCATTGGTGGTAGTCTATACACATCCGCATAGTATCATCTTTCTTCTTGACAAAGAGTAAAGGCGCTCCCAAGGCGTAAACACTTGGCCCGATAAAGCCTCGTCCAATAATTCTCGGATCTCGAGCCTTAAGCTCCACTAACTCTTTAGGCGCCATCACATGCGGAGCTATAGATACGAAAGCGCAGATTACGGGTATGCAGATCTATCCCGAACTCTACCTCACGATCCGTGGCAAACCCTAAGCTCCTCGTGAAACACATCAACAAATTTCTAATCTATTCGAACTGCTCCACAAGAGACTCTTTAGCCTCCAAGGCATACACATAAACCACATATGCTTCACGTTCTTTCGACCATCTTCTCGGCTTCGGGAGCAGATACCACATTGGATGATAATTCCTCCTATTACCGATCGAACTACCTCATCACCTTTATTTTTTTTTTAGAACCATGCGCTTAGTCACATAATCCAACTTCGCTCGGTACTTAACCACCAGTCCATCCGAGAATCGATCGAACTCTCCAAACGGCAGCTCCATCAGATCGCCACAAACACTACCCTTGAGTTCTAGAGGTGCGCCTCTCACACGGCTTATCTACAACTACAGAGTGACCTGAGGGCTTATTACGATCCACCGCCTAGAAGATATCTCGTAGTCTAAATCCATGGTCTTCACTATGCTACTTGCAACATATGAATGTGTTGAACCCACATCAATCAAAGTAGTAAATGGAGAACTAAAATTAAAACGCATTCGGTGATGACGTCCAGGCGCGCAGCCTCCTCTCGGCGCCTCGCCGATACACTAACCCGACCGTCGGCCTCGAACTACTGCACCTCCGCTGGTGCTCCACGGCCCGACCGAACCATTACCTCCTCTGCCATTACCTCGGCCCCTCTGCGGTGGTGGTCCGTTATTCCTGTACTGTGTACGGCCCTGACTCTCAGACTGAATCCTAGCCAACTTGCGCGGACAGTCCCTCACACGGTGGTCCAGTGAGCCACACTCAAAACAGCCTTTTCCACCCGTCCAACATCCTCCCCAATGAGCTTTCCCACAACGGTTACACTGCGGCGGTCCCTGCCTAGCAGCAACAAACCTACCCGACTGATTCGGCCCACTCGGTCTAGCCCTTTTCTGCGGATTACCTGATGACCCAGAAGATCCAAAACTCCTTTTGTGTCGGTTCCTATCCATGCCTTGCCTCACAGACTCTTTAATACCCTCAGCTACTTTCACCTTTTCAACCAGAACAGCAAATTCACACTCCTGCTGGGGCGCAATCAACAATCTTAATTCATCCCGCAGGCCATCCTCAAAATGAACACACCTCTCGTGTTCAGTAGCCACCATACCCTTGGCATACCGACTCAGCCTCAGAAACTCTACCTCGTACTCTGACACAGATTTGCTCCCCTGAACTAACCTCAGAAATGCTTTTCGTTGCTCATTAATGTAGTTAGCTCCCACGTACTTTTTCTGATAAGCAGCCCTGAAATAATCCCAAGTCAGATCTTCCGCTGCGGCACTATCTCGAACCGTGAGCCACCACTGGTATGACTCATCTCGAAGAAGTGATACTATCCCCTTTAATTTTTCTTCAACAGTCAGGTCTAGATCGTCCATGATCCGCTCTGTCGCTTTCACCAATATTCAGCGAGGTTAGGAGCAACACTCGAGACACCCCGAAAGAATTCATTTGCTTGTCTGAAGTCGCCAGCACGATTTCTAACTCCTGCGCCTCCACCTACTCCATTACCCTTTCTAACACTCGCAAAGATCGCTCGTGACATCTGCGTCATCCCCACCTGTTCTCGAAACTCACCACCTCCACCTGGTGGCGGAATCAGATCTCATTTTCGACCCTTGACCGGATCCTACGGGTTCAAACTGTCATCCTATCGCGACCTCGTCCACGACCACGTCCACCTCGGGTACTCATGACTAAATCTCGTTTGATTTAAAGAATTTTATGCATCAGTAATTATTCCACTGTTTTAAAGCAAAGTCTTATGAATATTAAAGAAGCTCTGTTTTCGCGAGTCCACTGAGTCTTATCAGTTTTAGTTTCTAAAGTAGTCTTACTATCACTAGCCATCTAGTCACATCTCATCAATATCATTATCTCAAACAATAGTAAGGGAACTTACTGTATGGATTGGTCTGGGAGACTCGGTGCCATGCCTTTCACACCATACTTTTAAAACATAACACTTAAAATGACTTTTGAAAACATTTTGGGCCTCAGCCCATAGTCGAGCCTTTGAACTTGGCTCGATACCACAATTGTAACACCTCAAACCTGGTCAACACACCACGATAGAACTGTATGTTACGGGGAAAAAGATTACGAGAAAATAGGTTTTCGTTTAAATGTTTGATGAAAACACTTCACTAAATGGTGTACTTGAAGAAAAACTTGAGTAGGCTTGATTGAAACCTGATGATGTGTTTGAAAACCCGAAAATTTTGAAAAACTTAATCAGGTGTGTAGGTGAACAGGTTTATAAAAGTTTAAGTTGTTTCTTATTATTACTATAACATTTTTGACTTAGTAGAAAATCGAGTTTAAGTTAGAAAAACATTTGAGTCCCCTTTATTCCAAATCTTAGTGTGATACCCGATGGTATAGTTTAAAATGTCGCTTTTGTAGTTTTGAAATCGTTGCCTTTCCAAATTTTAGCACATTTTAACCCAATTAAATTGTTAAGGCATATTAAAAATCTACTTTAAGCATGAACATAGCAAAACATAATTTTAAGAGGCCAATTACAACCCAAATAAAACCAAATAGTAATAAATATGCTTAAGTACCAAATTCTATAAAAGCCTGAGCAAATCCTTATTTAAGCATGGCATGAGCACCTCGAGTCCATCCCGGCTCCATGTCCGCGTCTAAGTGTCACCTAAAAAAGTTAAAGGAGAGAGAGTGAGTCGTAAGACTCAGTATGTAAATCCCCCTCCCGATAATACAACATGCTAACACACATCATAGCAAAGCAATACAATTAATGCACCTGTTCCTAACCCTCCATTACACCTTTTCTACCCGTGTGGTACCAAACCACCGGTGGTGCCAAACCACCGTGACCCAAAGTCACGATATCTATAATGTGGTGCCAAACCACTGGTGACCCGAAGTCACGAATAATCCAATGATGGGGCCAACCCATCGTGTGATACCAAATCACTAGCAACAATCCCGTATCTCATAAGTGAGGCCAACCCACGGTGGTGTCAAACCACAAGGACGAGTCGCAATGAGGTGCCAAACCTCTGGTGTCCCAAAGATACAGTGTGATACCAAATCACTGGTGTCAATCCCGTAATATCAACTGTGGGGCCAACCCACCGTGGTGCTAAGTCACTGGGACGAGACGTTGAGGTGCCAAACCTCTGGTGACCCAAAGTCACAAAATATCGTTTGTGGTACCAAACCACGGAGGTGCCAAACCTCGGTGTCCCAAAGATACAAAGGTCCCAAAGACACGGATATCATACTCCCTCCTCTCATATTACCCATACATGTCATAATCGACTCATGTACATTATGCAAATCATGTAATTCATGCCAACATGCCCAATATTGCATCTCATAGCACATATATCATGCATCATAATATTAAATGTATCAACAATAGAACTCGTAATGCTACGGACTTACCCGAATCCGTGAACATACCCTATCGGGTATCAAGACAATCATCAACGTTTCACTTGTTACAACACAGGTTATTAACTTATTACTAAGAAATCGGTGTGTTAGCGCATACACCGTATAGCGAAGGTTTTAATCCTAAGAACCGGCCTAAGTCCCTTGATCACCTCAACAACCCCGATCCTACATTCGGCCAACAAGGGTTAACACTTAAACCATTCTACCAAAAATAGATAACCCAAAGGGTTGCGTTAAACCTTACCTTTGCAAATGGTTCAGTTTCCAACCAATCTCGAACCAACACTGGTTCCTTCTGATAATCGGCCTCCCCTCTAAAACACAAACCATTAGTCTCATCAAACTTTGGCTTAACAACTCTAAAGAAACCATTAAAGCTACCTTTTTCCACCACTTACCGAGTGCTTAACAGAGTACGAAGGCTCTCCTTGCTTGATTTCGAACTCCAAAGGCCCTATACGAAAAACGATTACCAAACCAAACGTTAACTCCTTTCAACAGATACCGAAATCGGTCCTAAAATACACTAAAAATCGGCAAAGCACAAGAAAGAGGAGAAATGGCCATTCGGCCAACACTTACCTTCTTGTTAGACCGATTGAACAAGACTCCAACAAGGTCACACTCCTCCTTTGATATACGGCAATAAAGAAACTATAGGAAGAAAGAGAAGATTCGGCTAGCACCCTCAATCAAAATGGGAAAGGAGGTTTGGCCTAAGAGCAATGAAAGAAAACGATTGGGAACAAACGGCTAAAGGGTTTGGAGAAGAAAAGAAGAAGATAAAAGGATGAATAGAGGGGTGCTTTCGATTTAAAGAAAAAGAGATGAAGGATGGAGTTTTTAGAGGATGGTGTTTCGGTCAAGAAGGGAGAGAGGGACTAGTTTCGGTTCACAAGCAATGGAGAAAAGAAATGGAGTATGCAAGTTCGGCACCAACTTGGAAGATGGGAAATAATGTATGAAGAGAAAATGTTACAAATTTCGGCTTACACAAGATGCAAATAAGAGAAGGGTGGAAACAATCATTCGGCTACCAAAGAGAATCAAAAGAAAACGAGGTAACCTTTTGGAAAAAAAGAAACCTTGGACGTTCGGCTTAAGGAGAACAAAAGAAGAATTAAACTTGAAGTTTTTAGCTAGCTTGACTAAAAGAAAATCGGCTTACCAAAGAAAAGTTTAGAAATGAAAATGCACATTTGCCAAAGCCAAATTCAGACACCCCTACTACACCAAAACCGCCACTCATTTCCTCTCCCAAAATCTCTCCAAATCGCCAAACTCCCCCAAACACTCCCAAGCCACTAATTCAAATTACCATGACCAAGTCTTCCTCCACAATTTGCTCTCCACCCACCATTCAAATGGGAAGACTTAGTCCAAGGCAGAGTTTGAAGCGCCACAACTCCTCCCTCCATACCGTCAAAATGAAACAAAAAGGAGCACTCTGCAGCTTGAACTCAAGACCTCTCCCTTTGCACTTGACGCCACACACAAGCTCTAAGTGGCGCATGCTTTGCCACTTTGCTAGCTCTTCACTTGTGCAACAATTCACCAAATAAAATACATAAGACTCAGCTCCTTCAGCCCCTATCACATAAAGCCCAAAACAAAAAATTCTCCTACCACTGAAGCTTACACCTAGCTTATAACTAAGCCCCAACAACATCGAAATAGCAACATAACACATCAAGCACATGCAGCAAAGCCAAAATAAAATAGCCCCTAACCCGGGATATTACAGTTTTATATGAAAATTTTGCCATATTTATATTATTGATCGGTTGACATATATGATTAATTAAGTTTTTATAATTATATATATTATTTAAAGTAATGTTAAAATTTATTAATAATAAATAAAACAAAAGGAAAAAAGCTCATCTTCCCCATTTCATTTTATTTACCAACTGAAACTCAATTCAAGTAACTAGGGAAGCTTTGGCCAAGTTAAATCATTTGCATGGTAAGCCATTTTTCAATAATTTCTTATAATATTTATGTTTTTTAAATCGTTGCAACTAGGTCCAGCTAACTCATACCTCCATTTTCAAAACTATTAAATATTTCATTGGTTTATTCTTAAATATTTTGTGGTTATTTGGTTATTTTTAAGCTTAGATATGTTAATGGACTAGTTTGTAAAAATTACTAATTTTGAACTTAGGGACTAAAATGTAATAAATTCAAAATATTTTTATTAAAATTTTGAAATTATGAGATCTATTGGGCTATAGGAGGATAGAATTGAGATTAATTTCAAAATCAAAGCTCAAATGTGAAAGTTATAGTATTTTTCTTTTAGAGACTAAATTGAAATAAATGAAAAAGTTGAAGAATTATTGTATAGATAAAATTGAGCTAATTCATGAATGTAATATGTTGTTAAATAATTATTTGGATATTTTATTGAATTAAATTATGATGTAGATCAAGAATTACAACAACCGGAGGACGTACGAGGAAAAGGGAAAATTGTTGACTAGTCCCTGTTAGCCAAATCGGTACCGCTTTGTCAAGAAAGTTCATATGATTTAGGTGATTTCAAGTTGCTGTCAATTTATGTTAAAATATTTATATATATTCTATTGAAAGTTGGAATGACTAAGGAATTAGTATACAAGTTGGAATTGGACTAATTGGTAATGAAATTGTATTGAATTGAAATGTTGAGATAATTCCAATGAACCTAGTAAAAGTCTCATGCACTAGATTAAAGGTTGATTTTCTATGGTATCGGCCTCCAACTTTTTTTGCAGACTTGAAGATACATGTGACACAAATTTAGCCTAAACTAGTAATTTGTTGTCGTTCTAAAGGTTTAGCTTGGATTGGTAACCTTACATGTATATACAGCCCTGGCCAGGCTATTTAATGTGTCGTTAAAGGTTTAGCTCAGACGGGTAACCTGACACTGATGTATATGATTACCTCGGACAAGCACCAGATGTTTATTTGAACCTGTGTATCGAGTTTTTTTACAAGGTTTCATTGGGAAAAAACAAAAGATGAGAAATATGGAATTGTGAAGTTAATGTGGGCAAAAGATGAACATAGAAAACATGTATATGTGTTATATATCGATTTGGATTTGGTATATTGTTATTTGAGATTATAAGTATGATCATAAACCAAAATCTCACCTATTTGACGTTGCGTTATGCCATGATAGGGAAATTATTCTGAATAACGAATTGTATATATACTAAATGAATAAGTTAGGTTACTTGTTTAAATTGTATAAGCTTACTAAGTATTTTATACACTTACTCGTATTACTACTTTTCTGTAGATTATGGACGTTTGGAATATGTGGATTGGACCAATGAGAAGCTTACACCTATCGTCACTCGATTTTTTAAGTTTAAAAGTTGGTTACTTGTGGCATGTATACAGGATGTCTACTTTGCAAATTAATGATCACGTTTTGGTAATTTGGTTATGAATGAGAATATATATAAGTTTGATGTATTAAGTATTTGATACCTATTTGGTACTCAGTAATGTGACAATACTAGTCAAGTTTCAAATGGTATTATATATGTTTAGGTAATAGCATGAGTTGATATTGAATGTTGATAATGAATGATCTTTGGAGTGATTGTTTTGAATAGGATGAAATGTTTAAAGTCATAGTTAAATAGGGTATGTTTAATGTTACACCCGTCACCTCTGTCTGGTCACCAAACCTGAGCAAAATAATGTTACGAACAAATATCACACAATTCCAAAAAATTTATAAATCATGACCATAAATACAAATTAAGACAATTATATACATCCATGATAAAATGTGTTAATCAATCCATTGAAGATAAATATTTACCATACGAAAGCTTTGAAACAAATTAGGACTGAACAGATCAATTTGAATTAAAAAAATAGATGAGAAAAATTTGACAACAGGGGTAACACACCCGTGCGACTACTCCACACGCCCGTGTTCTCAAACTGTGTAACTCTCTGACTTGGTACACACGGCCATGTCGCACTATAATATCATGATCTAGGGGCTATGCATTTGATGTGTTTTTGTGTGTATGCTTTGTGTAATGTGCTTGTTTAGGGTGTATGGGAGTCTAGGAAAGGCCCGGTGAAAAGTCGGAGCCCTAGCTAAAATTTTCTTTTTTGGCACTTTAATGGAGGAGCTAGCTGGAATAGGACTTAAGGGATTATGTTGGTGTTTGGTTGACACAAGAAAAGGGGTGGCAGAGTGGCAAGGAGGCACCACTTAAGATGCTGGTAAGTGACGCCATAGGGAGTAGTAGAGGGAGCAGGTTCAAGTCACAAGGAGCTCATTTTGGGAGTTCTTTTTGGTGTCAAGGAGAGCAGAGGCAGGATTCGACTGGGACACTTCATTATAGGGGAGTGGACTGAGTCAAATAATTTGAATGAGTGGCAGAGAGGAAAAAGGGGAGCTTGAAGTGTTAAAAATATTTCAAACGGGTAATCAAGAGGAATTTGAGGAGAAAAGAAAGGGATGGGCATTGTGAGCTTGGTGTTGGCTGAATTTCAAACTCATAGTAGGGTGGGGAATCAGTTTTTGTGTGGCTAGGGTGTGCCGAATTTCTACTTTGGAAACATAGGCTTTTTGTTCTCAAAATAGTGCATTTTCAGCTTTTGGGTTGGTAAGTGCTGAAATTTTGTAAAGTCAAGTGAGAGTTATCTTCCCATTTTCAGCATTTGAGGTTTTCTTTCATTCTCTTCTTCATTTTCCGCTAAAGCCGAACTTACTTAAGTCTTGCCGAAAACTTCTTCTTTACCATTCCTACCACTTCTTTTTATTTCGTTTTTTATTCTTCTTCTCTCAACTGTTTCTTTCTCAAAAGCTGAAACCCCTAACCCCATTCTCATCTCCATTTCTATGCTATAGCCGAATGTCCCTTGTCCATAGTTCTCTTCTCTGATTTCTTCTACAAGCTGAATCTTCATAGCCTTCTCTTTTTTGTCTTTTATTTTGATCTCTTCTAAAATCAAAAACTCCTAAGTCCCATTTGTAGTTTTATTTTATTTTTCAGCCTTTCATCTTCTTCCCTGTCATTACCGAATCTTCTCTTAAGTGATAGTCGAATCTCCTGTGTTAAGGTAAGTGGCGACTTCTGTTAACTCTTTATTTTCTCTTTCGATTTTTGGAAGCCAAAGCCAAATGGCTAATTGGCTTGGTAAGGCCATTGTTGGATTTATGATTCTTATTGTTTCTTGTGTTCTCTTTGGGGCACTATTTCAGGAATTGAAGGAAATCAAATCATCTAAATCCCTAAGTTGGAAACCGTTAATCTCTGAACCCTATCTCTCTTTTTGGGATTTCAAGGTAAGGGTGTTCTCTTTAGATTTTGTTTAGGTTCGTTATCGTATTCGTTACCTTAACCCTATATTGTGATTTAACAACCATATTTCATTATAGTAGCATCTAACAAGATCTTTTGATGGAATCCAATACTGATCAGGCAAACGAGGGGGTTGGACCCGTAAACCTCGCCCCTAAGTTTAATGAGCGGCGGTGTCGTGATCCAAGATTGGCCGGGTTGTGGGTGACTTGAATAGAGTCGAGGCGTAAAGCGATTGTTTCATTATCGATAGTGTCGACGTAGAGAGTATCGTTTTGCGTGTTACCAGGTATGTAAACCCTAACACACTTTACTTAATTGTATTATTAATTGTATGGGCTGAAAAATCAAAAAAGGCTGTAAATACAGTCGAAATACCGTTGTGGGTAAGGCAGGAAGTGCCAGGTACGTATCTGTAATTACCTGATATGAGTTGGTTGTATGTGATGATTTATTGCCTTGTTACTAGCATGATACATCTGTCACGATATAAATGTTGTGCATGGGATATGGGAATGTTGATAAAGGGGAAGTGATAAGGTCACATAGTGATCGGTGGCTCTGCCACATTGTTCATAAGGTCACATGGTGATCGGTGGCTCTGCCACATTGTTTATTAAGGTCACATAGTGATCGGTGGCGCTGCCACATCTGTTTATGAGGTCACATAGTGATCGATGGCTATGCCACAATTTATTTTAAGGTCACTTAGTGATTGGTGGCTCTGCCACATTTTCTAACAGCATGACTGTCAAGACGGCGTGTAGCAGATGGAGGGTTGATTGTAAAAATCCCCACGGTGTGATGGTTGGTACGGGATGGCGTGCAGAGGATGGAAATACTATGTTGGGCTGGGCTTAATGCATTTCTTGTGATTGTATGACATTGTGTATGAGCTAAATACAAGATTGTGGGCGTGGGCCGGTTTATGTGTTTGATGGTTTTACACACTAAGTCTATGTGACTCACCCTTTCCCTAACTTTTCAGGTAATTAGTAGATCGTGGATATGGGAGCCGAGGTAGACTCGTGGAGGCCATAAAAGATGGTATATTTTTATGAGCTTTCTACTGCTTAAAGTTAGTTTTATTTGGGGATTTTTTGTTTTAATAAGGCCTTTTAAATTTATACTTGGTCTCATTTAGTATTTATGCCTGACACCATGCAAAAACATAGTCACGAAATTTAAATGGGGTTTTGGATATTCGAGTTCACTAAATAACGTTTCTTTCAAATTCGCACCTAGTCTAATAAATAATTGGTTAAATAAAATTTTGAAAATTTTCCCAAGCTAACAAATCTTGGTTTTCGGAACATCGCTTAATCAAAAGGTTTTCAAAACTATGATTTTTCCCAAAGTTGTTAGAAAATTGTTTTCACGTAACCCTGTGACATACCAGATTTGGTCGTAGCGTTTAGGCCGGGTTAGGGGTGTTACATGAAGGTTGTGTAAAACTTCCACTAAAAATATTAGATCACGCGACTATTGAAAAGGTCATGTGTGACACACGGCCATGTGCCAGACCATGCGTCAACCCATGCCCACCTGAAGAAACTTAAAATTCAACCCATTTTATATATATACACTTAAACATCAAGCCATACCATTTGCATAAATCAATACCCTTATCAAAACACATCAAATTAGGCCAAATCTTGTCGAATACCAATCAACCTAAGTGCCTAACCAATATGCCCACAATGTCACCTCCATATTCAAATCCAAGCAACCATAAGGATTTGATCAAACATGCCAAATTTGAACACCTAAATATATAATGATACGATTCCGCCTCGGGAGAGTCGAAATGTATTTAAGTTGCCCGATCGTCTACGAGGAGGTAACAAACCTTTCAAAAAATTATGAGAAAATATGTAGCAATGCGGAAGCTTTGAATTGAATTTATACTTAAGAAATGGATAAGTTAGGAATGGAGGTTTAAAGAAATGAAAAGGAGTCGGTTTAGGTGATAGGTTCGGTTTAACAAAGAAAAAAAATAAAGGGTAAAGATAGATGGTGGAAAATGGAAGATAGGTCTTAAATGAAACGATTCAACACAAAGATGTGTCACCCCGGTTTCTAATGTGTTTAAGGTGGAAGGATGAAATTTGATGGGGGACCAAGACCCGTTATCTATAAAGATAAGAACCGTTGGTATAATAAAATGGAAAGAGTACGATTGACGCCACAAGCAAGCTTGATAAGTCAGGATCAAAACTCGTATGAAAGGTAGAGAGGAGATAATCTCACTCGATGAACAAAAGTTCATAAATTTTATAAAGGTTCATGAAAACTGTCCTTTAATGAAAACTAACAACATATTTATAGGCTAACATAGCTAACCGAATAGTCATCGTGAAAGCTTAAAAGCTAAGTAAAATTAATCTAGAAAATGTAAGAAAAATCTAGAATAAAATCTCTTAAACTCCATGGCTAAATTCGGTGATGAGAAGACCATTGGGCAGCTTCTAGATGAATGAATTAACTTGGAAGATAAAGGCTTGAAGACATGTCTTTGTTTATCCTTTTTGGGACGCCAAAAGTCACCTTAATGGGAAAGAAAATAAGCTGATTGTATTTGGTCAGCAAGGGCACTCAATGGACGTCTTCTAGAAGGATGAGTGTCCAAAAATGAACTCAAAATTCGTCCAAGTTAATGGGCAGCCTTTGGGGATATCAAGAGGCATCATTCTAGAAGGATGAATGCATTTTAAAGCCTTCAAGGATGCATGCAACAGCCAGGTACGTCCCTTGCCTTAATTAGGCTCTTAAAATGCCACCTTTTGATGAAAAATTAGCAACCAAACAGACCCATGAATTTGTAAACAAATGTGAAAGGTTTTTAATGTGTGATGGGGAGACATTCGGCCACCTTGGAGACTTGAATGGGATGGTGACTTTTAGGAGGAATATGTGCCTTTTAGGGAGCCAAAAATGAACAGCCAACATGCATGTTCCAACCGTCCATGCATCCACCAAGGTTCATTGAAGTATTCAGCCAAGTTCATTGCACCTAAGTGTATGTATCTCCTTTAATGCTTCATGTACATTTGGCTGTACCTACAAAAGGGTATGAATGCATATTAAATCAAGTCAAATGAATTGAATAGCAATTAATCACGTCCAAGACACATCAATAGACACTTTGGACACATTAAACACACACTTAGCACACATACTAAATTCGGCAAATTTCTATTTAAGTAGAAAAATCTGCACATTGATTTATGTTTTAATCAACTTAAAAACATATAATAAAATTACTTTGAGCTAAAACAAATTAAATTCAACCCATTTAAGATGTTTTAGATGCATTAAAAAGCTGTAGAAACAAAATTAAATAAATTAAAATTAAATTAATTAAAAAACATTAAAATTAAAGAATTAGCTCAATGAGCTGAAGTGAGCTCGAGTGAGCTCAAATTGAGCTAGAATGAGCTAATCCGGCTCAATTTGGAAGTGCATGAAGATGCACATGAGCTCCACGGCTCTTGGTCTTGATGATTCGAGCTCGTCATGTTGAAAAATGTTGGATGCCCCGGGCGTGCTCGCATCATCCCTCCCCTCTTCAAGGCGATTCGTCCTCGAATCGAACTCTTGGTCTATCCAAACAAAATTCTTTTTGCTCGACTTTCCTCGATCAAGCGGGACGGACGATAATTGTAACACTGAAAAGATAAACATGAATTAGCATAATCATTTTCAAACAACAATACAATTCAAATATGTACGTCACAAAACACATAAACCACGCAAAGCGGGCTTAATCACTTTATCGTATAATAGGAACAATGCCTTGTCAAACGTTTGCAACGAAAGTGAATAAGCTTCATGACATGCATTCGAGTCACATGGATCCCACAAATCAAAGATTTCACGCGAATAACATGTCAAATGATAGATATATTCGTCACAAGCAAGCAATCAAGAAAACGCATATGGCACACAAAATTGATCAACCAACAAAATTGATCAACCAATTCTTGCATTGAACGATATACTATATTACTCACACATGAATTACAAAATTTATCAAACACACGATGATACCAGATGATATAAATTCTTTTGTCAATCATTGAAATAGGTAGACCATCATTAAACAGAATATCACATTCAAACAATTCATGATCTAAATGATTTATCAAAATGAAATCGGCATCATGTGTTCTATCAACTTTCGAAGAGAACGAAAACATCTCAAAGTAATGCAAGATGGATTCTTTCACAAGAAAACTATCAAAATTATCAAACGTAAGAATCCTCTCATTATTCATCGAGAAAACTAATAGATCATAAATGGGCAGAAAAGAACGATTAAGCATGTAATGATCTAAATGTTTCACAACAACGAAATCAGCAACGCAAAGCTTTTCACCATCCGAAAGGAGTAAAAACGTGTCAACAAGTTCAGAAATCATACCTTTATGCGTAGAAGGACAAAGATCATTCTTACCTTGTTCAAGCATTACAAACCTTCTCTCCGTACGCATGTAATATAATTGAAGCTTTGCGTTTGAGTCAACAACTCGCAAATGGATTGTAAATCGCAAGTACAACCACAAGATTTGTTTAAGGAACGAATACAAATTAAACAAGAAGTTAACAAATTTCGTTACCTTAATTAAAAGATAAGTATCGAAGTGATGAAATTCTTTCAAACATACCGCATGATACTTGAATTTTTCATAAGACAAATCGGGACATATTCGGTTTAAAACATGTGTTTGATTTCTTAAAATGGAATGTGGCATTGGTTTCAAAAATCAAATTTGTTAAACCAAAAGGAAATATGTAAGTTCAAGATCGAACAATCAAAGCTCTTGACGTGCTTCAAAATAGATTTCTGAAACTCAATGATTCCACGTTGGACAATGAACAATTCTCGTAAAACCACAATCAAACAAATGAGAATTAAGAGAAAAGTCATCGTCATACCTTGACGCGTCTTGCACTCGTTGATTATATCGCCTCACCACCGTCACAATTTGTAACGCAATGATTTTCTTGAAATAGACTCGTCTTACCATCGCTTAAGTTGTCATAGTTAATCAAAAATGGCAATCAACGAAGCTATCCACATAATCACAATTTTTAGAAGGATTTGGCGGAGACGGGATCATTTCGAAACACTTATCTTCCTTACCTTCCGGCGTAGGCGGTTCCATCTTACCTTTTTCAACCAATTGGAAATGTCACTCGTCGGGAAGATAGTGAAGTTGATAGTCATCGTTTGGTTCCTCGAAAACCTGAAATGAAGAAATAGAAGAAGAACAGATATCCGAAGAGTTAGTCAAAAAATCACTCTCTTTTTCTCGCTTTTTTTGTTCATTCTTTTCTCTCGTTTCTTTTTCTTTCTCACTTTCTTTCTCAATGTTTTTCTCAATTTCAATTTTCTTTTCTATTTTTTTGTTCTCACATTCTTTTTAATGTTTTTTCTTCATTTTCTTTTTTCTCGATTTCTTTTTCTCTCACAATCTCTTTTCAAATTCTTTTCTTTTCTTTTGTACACTCTTTTTCACTTGGATTACAACAAGGAGATGTTTCATAGGAACTGAAAATAGAAGGATTTGACTCTAAGATCGAGGCAATGTTCTCATATATATCAAATGAACTTCTTGATAAAGACAAATCTTGATAGAAGTCTCTTGATCTTGAAGTCGATGATGAATGGGAGTCATGTCGGAATTCTTTTCTTGAATAATCATCGAAGATGGGTCTCTGAGATGGTCGCTAATCCGTTTCTCGTCTCGTTGTAGTGTGCTTTCATCGAAATTTTTCCTCCGCTCGGTCCAAACGCCATTGTATTGGACTTAACTTTTTCTTGAGCATTCGGTCCATTTCGTTCACCAAAAATTGAAAGTCATCGGTGGAAAGTTCTTCTTGAAACATGTTTATTGCTGAAAATAAAATACGTTATACAAAAGAAAATAGATAGAAAAGAGAAAATACCTTACCACAAAATCCTCACGAGTCACTCGCAAAGAAAATCACTCACACTCGTGTATAACTCATATGATGGCTTTTTCTTTGATGATTTCACTCGTTCCTTTTACCACTCTATCTCGTCTCACAAATTCGTACTTCGTTTCGGAAGACTCATCGCGGCTTGAGGGTCAGCTTCAAAGTGGGTAACAAGGGAAGATGTCGGGTATAGGGTAGGCTGAACAAAAGAAAAAAATTTGGCTTCGGGTCTGTTGAACAAAGAAAAATTTTTTGGGGGGGTAGAAGAAGAAGAACAAAGTAATACTTAAAAAAAAATTTCCACAAACCCTTTTTTTTTTCACCACACTTTTTTAACTTGTATTTTTTTTTCAATTTTCGTTTTTTTTTTTCAATTTTTTTTTTCACTTCACATACAATATATTGAAATACAAAAATGAAAATTACAACTTACAATTTTTTTTATTTCTCTCTTCTTTTTTTTTCTTAACTTTTTTTTCAACTTACGAACTTATTCCGGCTTCTCGTACGTCATCAAAAAATCCTCGTTTTATAGCTCTGATACCAAATGATACGATTCTGCCTCGGGAGAGTTGAAATATATTTAAGTTGCTCGATCGTCTACGAGGAGGTAACAAACCTTTCGGAAAATTATGAGAAAATATGTAGCAATGCGGAAGCTTTGAATTGAATTTATACTTAAGAAATGGATAAGTTAGGAATGGAGGTTTAAAGAAATGAAAAGGAGTCGGTTTAGGTGATAGGTTTGGTTTTAACAAAGAAAAAAAAATTAAAGGGTAAAGATAGATGGTGGAAAATGGAAGATAGGTCTTAAACAGAAACGATTCAACACAAAGATGTGTCACCCCGGTTTCTAATGTGTTTAAGGTGGAAGGATGAAATTTGATGGCAGACCAAGACCCGTTATCTATAAAGATAAGAACCGTTGGTATAATAAAATGGAAAGAGTACGATTGACGCCACAAGCAAGCTTGATAAGTCGGGATCGAAACTCGCATTTAAAGGTAGAGAGGAGATAATCTCACTCGATGAACAAAAGTTCATAAATTTTATAAAGGTTCATGAAAATCGTCCTTTAATGAAAACTAACAACATATTTATAGGCTAACATAGCTAACCGAATAGTCATCGTGAAAGCTTAAAAGCTAAGTAAAATTAATCTAGAAAATGTAAGAAAAATCTAGAATAAAATCTCTTAAACTCCATGGCTAAATTCGGTGATGAGAAGACCATTGGGCGACTTCTAGATGAATGAGTTAACTTGAAAGATAAAGGCTTGAAGACATGTCTTTGTTCATCCTTTTGGGACGCCTTAAAAGTCACCTTAATGGGAAAGAAAATAAGCTGATTGTATTTGGTCAGCAAGGGCACTCAATGGACGTCTTCTAGAAGGATGAGTGTCCAAAATGAACTCAAAATTCGTCCAAGTTAATGGGCAGCCTTTGGGGATATCAAGAGGCATCATTATAGAAGGATGAATGCATTTTAAAGCCTTCAAGGATGCATGCAACAGTCAGGTACGTCCCTTTCCTTAATTGGGCTCTTAAAATGCCACCTTTTGATGGAAAATTAGCAACCAAGAATTTGTGCAGCAAATGTGAAAGGTTTTTAATGTGTGATGGGGAGACATTCGCCACCTTGGAGACTTGAATGGGATGGTGACTTTTAGGAGGAATATGTGCCTTTTAGGGAGCCAAAATGAACAGCCAACATGCATGTTCCAACCATCCATGCATCCACCAAGGTTCATTGAAGTGTTCACCAAGTTCATTGCACCTAAGTGCATGTATCTCCTTTAATGCTTCATGTACATTTGGTTGTACCTAAAAAAGGGTATGAATGCATATTAAATCAAGTCAAATGAATTGAATAGCAATTAATCACGTCCAAGACACATCAATAGACACTTTGGACACATTAAACACACACTTAGCACACATACTAAATTGGCAATTTCTATTTAAGTAGAAAAATCAGACATTGATTTATGTTTTAATCAACTTAAAAACATATAATAAAATTACTTTGAGCTAAAACAAATTAAATTCAACCCATTTAAGATGTTTTAGATGCATTAAATAGCTGTAGAAACAAAATTAAATAAATTAAAATTAAATTAATTAAAAAACATTAAAATTAAAGAATCACTCAATGAGTGAAGTGAGCTCAGTGAGCTCAAATTGAGCTAGAATGAGCTAATCCGCTCAATTTGGAAGTACATGAAGATGCACATGAGCTCCACGGCTCTTGGTCTCGATGATTCGAGCTCGTCATGTTGAAAATGTTGGATGCCCCAGGCGTGCTCGCATCATATAACCAATTCATATTGATTTGCATCATGACCATACCATCTATACACAAACTACCAAAGCTAACAAAGTAGTAGCATAGTTATAACTTAACTACTATCCATTCCATAATAACATAACCAAAGCATAATATGTATCAACCAACCATTAACCATCAATCCAAGCATGTAACCAACTAATTCAAGACCACATAGGCAATTACCAAGCAATACAAGTTTCAAGTTATTAACCATTTAAGCATTTCCAAAATAGCTTACATATATATATAGCTATAAAGAAATCAAAATTTAACTAACCGTCCACTATAAAAACCAACATTTTAAACCCAAGAATCTCTAGGTACATGTCGACATCCAAATAAAGACTTCACCAACTATTGAGTTCGGGATTATCTCTGAATGTTGAGTCACATACAATCCGAATAGTACCTAACCTGCGCATGGAAAACAAAACTGTACACTGAGTAACTCTGTGGTATTACTATAATCGAATAATAAAACATATTATAAAGGTTATAATGCATTTTAACATGTCAATATACAAGTCCTATTACATCACCTATTTATTCAATCTATTTACATATCGTAAACCGAGCTTATAAACAAATATTTACTATTCACACTTATTTCAATTTCATTTATAATTGATTTCTCAATTCCACAACATATTTTCATCAACCAATCATTGAATCACACATGTTACAGCATAATTCAGCACGCCAATTGTGTAACACCCCAAACTCGGCCTAGACATTATTGCCGAATCTGGTGATGTGTAACACCCCAAACCCGACCTAGAAGTTAGGCCCGAGTCCAGAATGTCACATTAAAGGCACACTTCAAAACGATTTTACAATTTAACAATTTAAGGCCCAAAAGCCCAAAACCCTTGTATCTTGTTAAGTTAAGAGGAAAAACTCAAATTTTAAGAAAATGATCATATGTTGAGTTATTTCGAAAACCATGCTAACTTTAGAAATCTTATGAAATTTATTAAACGGATAGTTGAAACAATAATAATAAACCCGAAATCTAAAGTCAATTAGGATTTACATGGCCTTATTACAATCCAATGAAAAAAACAAAGTATTTAAAATAAATTTATTTGAACAAATTAAAACATTTGAACAGCTTGTAGTGTGGCCATCTCTGAGTCCTCTCCTACATCGAGTTGTCTATTTAGGATTACTTGAAACAATAAATTAAAGGGTGTGAGTTTCGAAACTCAGTGTGTACAACCCTTGGCAATCAAATCACATTCAAATATTCACATTGGGACTAAGACTTATAAAAAATCGATGGTCTTGAGCCTTATCCTACAATGACCTCATATCATATCGTATCGTATCATATACAAACAAGATAATGCAAAACCCATCCCAATAATCCATCCACTACACACATCATTTCCCTTCCAACCATTACACACCTGTGGGGATTTCTAAATCAACCCACCCATCCTCTACACACCAAAGGTAGCCCGGTTGCGGTAGTACCTAACGTTGCAGCAAAGCTGCTAATCATATAATGGGCTTAAAGCCACCGGTGGATCCATGGCAATACGACTATGTGATCTTCAAATCTTCCTTCGTACCATAATTCCCACCCATATGAATCCTAAGCAAAATATCATATGAATGCACCAAACACACGAGTAACATCCACAAACTCATACACGTCACATAAGGGTATTTTTGTCATTTCACTACCCAAGGGTACTTTTGTAATTCTACCCTACGAGGGTATTTTGGTAGTTTGGTAAAATAGGGGTATCTTGGTAATTTTATAAAATAGAGGTATTTTGGTACTTTTACAAAATAGGGGTATTTTGGTAATTTTATAAATATAAGGGTATTTTAGTAATTTTACAAATATAAGGGTATTTTAGTATTTTTACAAATTAGGGTATTTTTAAATTAGGGGTATTTTAGTGATTTTCCAAACTAAGGGTATTTGGCCCCTCTCAAGTATTTTAGTAATTTTACAAATATAAGGGTATTTTAGTAATTTTCACAAATTAGGGTATTCTCAAATCAGGGGTATTTTAGTGATTTTCCAAACTAAGGGTATTTGGTCCCTCTCGGATATTTTAGTAATTTTACAAATATAAGGGTATTTGGTTCCTCTTGGGTTTTAGTTATGAACTTTGGCCCATCAACAAGTCCTCTCAGCTAAAGTGAACAAACACTACGTACCAGGTAGGATTCCAAAGAAGAGGAGGTGGGCCACTAGGACCGCTTAAGTACCAAGCTCTCCCTAGATCTAATCCTAGACATGCGTATGCCCGTTGCCACACCCTAACCCAACTACTAGTTCACGGACATGTTTAATTAGGTTAAGTCTTATGAAATTTAAGAGTTGTTCAAACTAGGCATAAAGTCCATAAACCCTAGCATACTTATCTTGTAACACCCCAAACATGGCCTAAATGTTACGACTGAATCTAGTGTGCTACATCAAGTGATGTCTAAAACCACAAAGTTGTTTGGAAAACTTATCGTTGAAAATCATATTTACAAATTAGAAATTTCATGGTTCGATTACAAGAATTTGGCCTTATCACTTACGAAAATGAGTTATTTAGAAAAACATTGTTTATTGTTTTGAAAACTTCATGTTGATTAGATTTGCGGTATTTAATGAAAACCAAATAAGAGTTAAAATAATCCCAATGGCCTTATTACAACAAATAAAAACCCATCAATTAAAATAAAGAAATCCTAACTTTTAAAATGTTTAATTCACCCTTAAAATATGCGGAACGAGTGGCCATCTTCGAGTCCCATGCAGCTCCAAATCCTATACGGTTGGGAATTACCTGTACAGTTAAAGTAAAGGAGTGAGTTACAAGAACTCAGTGTGTAATCCCAGTTACAATCACAGTTTGGGCCCAAGCCCATGCAGTATCAGTTCGGCCTAATGCCCAAAAACATGGTAATGCAAACAGAGAAAATGCAGCCCAACCCAAGCCCTACACTCCTGTGGAGACCAAGTAAACCCACCTAGCCCTACACACCAAGAACGTAACTGAGCTGCCAGAATATAAGTGGCTTTAAGCCGTCGGTGGGTCTACAGTCGTCTCAGGCGACCCATGTGACCCTAATAATCAAATCGGTGGGTCCACAGTCATCTTGGGAGACCATACAACCCTAACAATCAAATTAGTGGGTCAACAGTCGTCTCGGGCGACCCGTACGACCCTAACAGATCAATCACTTTCTCCAATTACAAAATCCCAATTCCATGCAGAATGTCATGTATGCAAAGCACATATCAAAATGATGTATGAAATAAATTACCATCCTAACCAGTTAAACAGAATACACACAATCATACTAATCAACCCGTAAGGGTATAATAGTAATTTTACCCAACGAAAGTATTTCAGTAATTTACCCTCCAGGGATATTTCAGTAATTTCACATTTAACGGCCTTTTCGAAGGCCTACTATCGCCTCGAGCGACACAGGACCCTTTTTGGGTCTCTACGAAAATATTTGGCCTAAAATCCATTTCAGGCCCAAACAGGCCCACACGCTCATGTAGCCCATTTCGCATGATTTCGATCTCAGATGTTTAGATTTTGTAACCGAACCTATCGTTTGATAGCTTTCCAACAATTTTGCCCTAGTCGACCGGATAGCCCATTGGGCCTGTTTTACCGACTGTGCTTATTCTGACCTCAATTTGGGAGAGTGCTCGTGACGCTCTCAATGACTTACCGTCATTATTCGCATTTCAATTTACCACTACGAGCGTTCGCATGCTCGAGTGGTCACAGATGCTGATTTTTAGCTTTTCGACTTTTGGCCGATTCGCATAACACCACGTCCAATCATTCAGAGGGGTGTGAGATTACACACCTGATACGGGCATTGATTAAATTCTAATTTTGTACCTAAAGTCTAAAATACTCCAATCGATTATTATACAATCTGGTAAAACATATCTAAGTTGAATCCAAATAGCCACTAACACCACTTACCACAAATGACCTCCTTTCACAAGTGGCAAAATTCAGCTTTGCTTCCTCTTGGCTAGAGCCACCAACTTCCTAAATCGATTGACGCACAAAGGGGTTAGAATCCTCCAATATTCGGTATTAGGGAGAGATTTAACAAGATTAGTATTACCTACCCTTGAATTCGGCAACAGCAGACCCTTGAACTAGAGGAGTTTAAGCACCTACTGCCCTCAGAGACCACGGTCAACTAAGGAGAAAAGAAAAGATTATGAACGCACAAGAACCCAAAAAGAAATAGGTTTGGCCTAGAGAGAAGAGACGAAAAAGATAAAAGAGTAGACTTTACCTTGTTCTCGCAGATGAATCGAATAGGCTAGATAGACTCGATGATCAAAGAATACCAAGCTTCAAACTAATCCATGTTCAGCTATTAGCAAAAGAGAAGAGAACCGATTCAAAAGATGAAAAGAGAGAATTCAGTTGATAGTGAAAAGAGTAGAAAAACAATAAAGAAGAAATGAGAGTTTCGGCTAAGGTGAACACAAGAGAGAAAAGTGAGAGTAGGGGTTTCGACTATGGTGTAGAAGAATGATGCAAATGAAAGGAAAGATGGAAGGGAGAGGTTCAGTAGGTTACTAGCAAAGAACGATGCCCAAAGCAATGCAGCAAAGAAATGAAGTAGAGAAATGAAAAGAAGTTCATCAATAGCACAACTGAACAGAAAAGACCCAAAATGCTTTTAGCCAAAATTCCAAAAAGAATACTCAACTCTCTCCAAAGAACACTTAGAAAAAAAGGGCACCCCCTTACTCAAAGACCGAATATGCTACCTAGCACTCTCCTCTTTTCTTCTTTTGACCGAAATTCCCCCAAGCACTTCCCCATTTTTGACCAAACACCTCCACTCCCCTAAATCCCATGATTCTCTCCATGATATTATCCTTGTATTCCTCTCTTCCACCCATTCAGATGGTTTGACTGAGTTACCAACCTCCAAGGTAGAGTTCTGACTAAACTCTACTTCTTCCATCCAGCTAACACAAAAATAGAATCCTTGATTAGTCAACTATGGGATTCAAAGCTCCAACCTTCTTACACTTCCCTTAATGCCACACCACCTTTCCATATGCTCCACTTATGTCTTAAAACATGCGCAACTAAAGATAAGTCTATAACCAAAGTCTAATTCTATAAAAAAAGTAATCTAAAAGAAATGCAAGTGCCAAGACTTGAACCTTGGACCCCCTTGCTTCCTTGTGGCGTCATTCCCTTGTCTCCTATGTGGTGCCATTTGCCACTACACCACAAGCTCTTTTGTGACATTTCTCTCCATACTTTACTCTTAAAGCCTACCTACTAACTCCCAGGGTTTTATTCACCTAAAACAAAAATTTTCCTGAAGCCCAAATTTGATCTCGGGACTTCATAGAAGCCCACTAACCTTCAAAAACCACTCACGTTAATAGGTCCAACTTGCAATAATTTCGTTCTCATGTTCTCAAAAATTGTAAATGTTCCCACGCCCAAGGCCAATAGGCCCAATTCTATTAGGCCCAATTTGAGGCGTTACATGTCTATATCCCCATAAAGCCCATCAAACCCAAATTACATCCTTACTGTAATATCCAAGGTTTGGGGGTTGTGCAAATTTTAATGTGTATCTATGTGTTTATGTACTCTGTATGACATTTGGAAGTGTTTGGGGGTTTCGGGAAACCTTGGGTTTGGATAGAGGCCATAGGAAAACTTTTGTCTTAACCTGAGTTAGGGGGAAACAAGGGAGCTAAGCCTTAAGAACATTAGTGTAGAACTTATGACACAAGAAGTGCCTTGGTAAAGTGGCAAGGAGGCGCCACTTAAGTCACAAGGGAGGTGACGCCACTAGGAGCAAGGAGGACTTAGGTTCGAGCTACGAGGATAGAGTTTTGAGATGCTTTTTACGTCAAAGAGGAGGGAGAGTTGGATGGCATGTGGACTCTAGGAAGGATGAGGTATAGATGGGGTTGGAGAGCTTGAGGATTCGGCTAAGATGAGGGGATCAAGGGATAATGGAGTGAGAGAAGAGTTGGCCAAATATGGGACTCTAAGGGGGGTGCATAATTCGGTCATATAAGGGGTGTGATCATCTTTTGATATTTCTTTTCTTCCTTAATTTTCTTTGTGCCGAAAATTTGTTTCTCTCATCTCATTCAACTTGTTTCCTCTTCAATTGACAAAAGTCAAAATTGTGAGTACCTATTCTTTTTCTTTTCTTCCCTTTTACGATTCACTTTCAAAAGCTGAAATATTTCTTGTTAATAGTCAAAAGTGGTCGAACCTACAAGGGTAGTGAAGTCGACTACTTTCTTTTAGTCTCTTCAAGCAAGCGTTGGTGGTAAGTACCCTTCTCTTAGCAATTGGGTTTTATCTCATCTTCATTGGTGGCCAAAACCGAATGGTTGGCTTTGGTTTTAGGGATGGCCAAACCTTAGGAGGCCCTTAATCTTTTGTTTCTTTTTTGTGTAGCCAAAGAAAGGAAGCGTTAAGGATCTCGTGGGTTCGATTGCATAAGGTAAGGGGTTAATATTCGGTCAAGGGTTTTTCCATAGGTATTTTTATGTTGAAACCGAATCTGACTTGAGTGTATAGGGATTCGACAGACTCCATAGGCAAGTGATAGTTTTGGGATCTAGACAAACAAGGTAAGGAAGGGTCTAGATATTCGGCCAAAGGCCATATTGTCTATCAAGGTTCGCCGATTCTGACTATGATCTTTTAGGGGCAATTCAAAAAGTGAGGAGTAAAGCAAAAGAGCCTTCGGGTTATCAAGTGTGTAGTTATTACGCAATTTCCTGAGTATGTCTCAAATGTTGTGTGTGTTATAAATGTGATGATTAGTGCAGTGGCAATAATGAGATGGTTACCCTTAATGGGTATGTCGATAATCTGGTTAGTGTTAAATGCCGATAAAATTGTGGTTCTTGCTGTATATATGTGTTGTATGTTGGAATAACATGTTCATGCATTATTTCATTATATCACTATCGTATGTTGCATAATCATGGGGCAGGATTTGTATATTTGAAAGAAGGACAGGGTGTACATTTATGTACGTGGTTTAGTGATGGCTACGAGCCTCACATGGATTGACGTTGACTACGGTCACGTTGTGGATTATTTTGTGATTTGATCACGTGGACCAGTGGCTCGACTACTTGGTGGATGGCATAACTTGTCGAATTGGTGTGTAGAGGTTGGAGGGTTGATTTAGTAATCCCCTGGTGTGTGGTGGTTGGATACAGGGGTGTGTAGAGGATGGACCCTAGGCTGGTTTGGGTGCATTTTGCATTATTATCTGATTTATGGATTGATGTGGTTTTGGGCCAAGCCCATATGTGGAAATCTGTGGACTAATTACACACTGAGTCTATTGACTCACCCAATTTTTAACAAACAATGCAGGTGATTCGTGATGTTGGACCGGGTTGGATGGGATTCGAGATGGCCATGCAGACGCAGTTTCTATATTTAAAGACTTTACTTTTAATTTCAGTTTATTTGGGATATTTTGATGTAATAAGGCCATTCAACTATTTTGGGTTTTCATTGTGGGTTACATTAAACTGGACATGGATTCGTAGTTGCAAACAAAGTTTCAAATTGTGATGCTCTTATCACTTAAAAACTTATTTAAGGTTTTACTCGGATTTACTTAAGAATTAAAAAAAAAATGTTTCCAATTAACTCTGAACTTCAAATCATATTTCAACCTAAAGTTTTATTTTAGTAGCATTCCGAATTCGACCGTAGTGTTTTGGGTCGGGTTTGGGGCGTTAACTTACGGCCCATTAGGCCCAAAATAATTCCAAATCATGTATTATGCTTGACTAACTTAATTCATACACCAAACCAAACAAACTCATCCAACCTAGCCTTAGGGCCCATCAGGCCAATTTAGCCACTTTCGACTTTTCGACTTTTCGGCATTATCGATATCGTGTGTGTAGTTTTTGTACACACCTGGTAACCTCGCATACTAAAAACCCCTTAGTCACAAACCTTCAATCGACATTACTAGTTATTAACCAAAGCTTTAACACATACTTATCAAAAACAAAAACCTCACCGAACCCTTACCATGTGCCTTACGTTCTAGTAGCCCTTCCTTTGCTACTATTTGCTATTATCCTCTAGATCTTCATCCAAACACCTATATCGTCAAAACCAAGTGACCCATATTGATCATAAGTCACCCCTATGAGCCATATTAGATTCGACCATTTACTAAACCATGACTGGGTCGAGAACACATACCACCTTGTTAGCAATCCTTACCTACCACGCATACGATTGTTAAGCCTTACCCTTATTAATACAGGTTAATGACAAGGATTGGGTTAGATAGCCCTCCGGATTATAACAAAACACACTAAAAATTCAACTAAGTACTTACCAAAATTCTCCTTTGATCCTGCGACTTAAATCCGGCTTTTGAGACTAGTAAAGTGATAGAGGCAATTCGGCAACACTAGGGAGAGTAAGAAAAGATGTGACTCGGCTAGAACCAAATGGTGTACTAAAAAGGAAATTTGAGAAGGGAGAGTATGAAGGATTCGATTTGAACACTTGAGAGAAAAAGGGTGTTTGGGCATCTCACAAATGAAGAAATTTGGCCAGAGGGAAAACAAAATTTTGGCATTACTCTAGGAACTTAATTCGGCACCCATATATATAGCCCTTAGCCGAAACTTCCCTTCCCTCAGAGTCCAAATCGACACCACTATATCCACCTCCCAATCCCTATCTTTTCTCCCTTATCTTCACCTTAAATTTCTCTCCTAAACACTCCCTTTCAAAGTCCCCTCCAATGCCAACTCCTTTTGTCCAGGCACAAAAAATAAAACTCCTTAATTCTCCCCTCTTAGGCCTCAAACCTTGGACCTCCTTAACTGCCAAACACGCCACCTTGCAGCTCCCAAGTGATGCCACCTACCACCGGGCCACAAGCCTATTTGTGTCCTATTTTCTCTTAATCTACTTAAGAGGCCTCATGCCTGAGACTAAGGTCCACTAAGCAAGAAAAATAAATTTTTCCCTATGGTCTCCCCTATCTCTAAGGCTTCAAATAAGCCCAATAATAACTTAATAATAATAAACTAAATGCTACACATTCATACTAACTTCAATGCACAGAAATTAAGGTTTTGACATTTTGGGGCGTGACAACCCAATAGGCCCAAATCTACTATACGTAAATTTGGGGTGTTACATGATGTCATAAGGAATAGGTTTTGAAAATGGATCTGACTTAATAACCACTAAGATATTTTAGTTCGCATACATTTATAAATCACTGAAAACTTCATTTGCCAAAAACATATTAAAGCGGAAGCCTTTAAACCGTTATAATTGAAAATGCAGTCGTGATTTTAGATAACCTTTCTTGTGTAAACCGTATTTTAAAGAACACCATTTTGTTGAAGCATGCAATTTATCGAATAAACAACCAAAACCATCGGTTAAAAATTATAAGGTCCATAGAGTCCCAAAAATTACAAACTCTTAATAAAACTGAAATTTTATATAAAACCAGAAGTTGAAAACTTTAAATAATTTACTGTCGAGTGGCCACCGCTGAGTCTCTGCTGCACTGATCTACCTAAGTCTGTGGATTACCTGATAGAATGGACAAACAGATGTGAGTTTACGTAAACTCAGTGTGTAAACCAACAAAATTAAGCATGCAAACATATAGAATTATATTCACAGTCAGAAACAGATATAGATTCAGATTCAAATATCAGATTACAGATTCAGATTCGGATATGCAAAGTCTTACCCCCATCCTCTACACACCAACTCTAACCATCTCATCACACCATGTGGGGTTAAAAACACCCACCCATCCTTACACACCATGTCGTGCCATTAAGACACATATCAGATTATGTGCAACCATGCTGCCAGAATATAGGCAATTAACACTGAACAAAATACTTCCTCCTCAAATACAAATCCCACCCCAAACAAATACAAAACATATACAGAAATAACAGATTAAACATGGTCAACATGCTTATATATAGATATGTCTCTAGCATAACAATCAGGCATGCATAACAGCATCACACTCAGAACATTATTACATAGACTATCAGATCATATAGTTTCAGGGTTTGCTTAGCCCTTACCAACCCTACGGTAGGCCCACGTCGAACAAAGCAACTCGTGCTACCCTAGGAACAATTTTAGAAAAGTAGGCCCACATGCCTGCGTGACTTGCCCATATGGGCCCACACGCCTAGTTTGGCCTTGCTCGTGTGGCCCACACGGCCTGGCCCAAAGATCCACACGCCCGTGTGACATGCCCATGTGGGCCCACGCCCCTAACTTGACCTAGCCTGTGTGGCTCACATGGCCACACATGAGCCACCGCACGGCCGTGTCCCATGCACGGCCATACATTCGTCAACCACACGGGTGACAACACGCTCGTGTGGCGTCAACAGAACAATTTTTTGGCTTTTCCCAAAACCTTAGTTTTTGTATTTCAGGTACACACCTGGTATGGTTTTGATGCCACTACAAACACGAACTCTCCAGAACCTAAAAATCGACGTATCAATGCCTAGAATCAGACTTAATACACAAATAAATCTTAATTTTCACGTTCAATTTCTAATTTATGTAACTTATTCATATAATTCAATTTAGTTCCCAAAACTAGGACTACCATAATTTTCACATTTAATTCCAAACTTTTATACCCTAAACCCTAAGCCTAATTTAACTCCTTATTTCTCATTTTTATCCTAAAATTTTCATAATTTAGTCTCTAATGCACAAAATCAACCATTGACTTTACAAGTTAGTCATTTATCAATTCTAAACTTAAAATCCATAAAATCACACCTAAACTCTAATTTCAACAATGGTAACCAAAAATTTTAACATGGGCCAACTAAATAGAGCTACGAGGATCCCAAAAGTATAAAAATTACAAGAAATGGGAAATTTTACACTTACCAAATTGATCTTCAAAGCTTAAAGCTTAAAGGTCGAATGGTATTTCTTCTTCCTTCCAAATTTCAGCATGCAAAGAATGAAGATGATAAGTTTGTTTCTCTTTCTCCCCACTTTGTTATTTGTCTTCATTTTGTTTTTATTTTATTTTATTCTAATATAATTTTTTAACTTAAGCTTTATAATATAAAACACATATATACTAAACCATGACCGATCATCATTATAACCTTTTATAATGGTCTATTTATCTAATAATCCCCTTAACCAAGTTTTACCTTATAAACTAATATCAATTCATACTTTAATCACTTATGCAATTTAGTATTTGTACCTAAATTAAACACTAATTCAATGGAATTACTTGACTGAAATTCAATTCATTTCTAATATAACTCCATAAATATTTAACAAAAAAATCTTTATAGGTTTCGTTTATAAAAACGAGGTCCCGATACCTCAATTTCTAAAACCACTAACTTTAGAGCCAATACACTTGTACCTTATCTAACTTTCCAAATAACCAAAATTATTAAACCAAACTTCAATATAATATTGTAAAGCTCACATAAATATTAACAAATATTGTTCACTGATTCTATCATCGAAAAACATCATTCTAAAACTATTGTTTCTAACTCCACTGACTTTTGGGTCATTACATTTAACTTGTCATAATAGGTGCTTGTATTTTAGGTTACTTATTGAACTTTACTTATTGATATTTTGGTTAAAGAAATGATGATTGTATGAGCATGTTTTGGTTTGAAAAATCTTGGTATGAATGGTTGTTGTACCATGTTTGAATTACGGTTCCAATTGTGGCATATTGGTTAGGCACTTAGGTTGAGTAAATTAAGTTGGACGTGGTATGTTTTGGTGTCTTGAATTAGGTTATACAAAGGCTTAATGAATTGGCTTGTGGCTCAAGATATTTTGAGCCAAATTTAGCTTGTTGGTGAAGAAATTTTAGGTACACGTGGTCTATGACACGGTCTGCCACACGGTCGTGTGTCACACATGGTTGCATGACACGGCTATGTGGCCTATTTGATTTTGGTATAGGTTTGTACACAATCACGGTAAGTTACACGGCCCGACCACACAGTCATGTGACCCTTGCTTTCAACTTTACTTGAACTTTTATAAAAGTTTCAGTATAGTCCAGATTTGTCCACGAGTTGTTTGTAATGCTTCATAAGCTCGTTTTAAGCTCGAATTTGGTCGAATAGCATGGAAATGATAATAATTTTAATTTAAAATGGATTATTTGGTTATTTATGACAGAATTGTGAATAATGTTAATTTTTTTACTGTTGTAATACCTTATAGCTTGGATCGGGTGACCAAACCGGGTATAGGGTGTTACACCACTGTTCACTGGTCATCTACCCTTAGTAGAAGTAACGATAGGTTTTTAATTCTAATATTTATTCAAATCAAATCGATTTGGGCAACCTTTATTGATATGATTGGAAGATCAACAAATGAAACAAGATTTGTCCTTTAACCTACACACTCCAAAGTGATTCCGGCCACAATAACCGTATTTAGGTTTATTTACATTTTGGACACTACCCATGCTAACTACTAAAGGCGTTAGTGATCTCACATTGTTCTGTTTCGATCAATCTCTTGAAAACCCTGATAGCATTGAAAAACAACTACTCGATTCTTTCCTTTTCTTCTGTGGGGGACCAAAAATGTTTTGAATGAGTTACGTTTAGTGAAGTAGCGGGCTTTTGTTTCATTATGTTTCTTGTGGTTGTAAAATTCTTCCATTTTCTTAGCTCAGTCAGACAAAACTACAAACTCTCTAATTTTCATCGTAGCCACCAAAAGCTTAATCTCATCATTTAAGCCATCTTCAAAGTGAATACACATTTCTTCCTCAATAGATAAAATTTCATGAGCATATTTATTGAGCTAAACAAACTCACATTCCTATTCCGCAACTAATCTATTTCCCTGTTTCAACTTGAGGAATTCCTTTTTCTTATTATCAATATATCATTTACTGATATATTTCTTTCGAAACTCAATTTTAAAGAATTCCCAGTTAACTAGTTCTTAAGGTGCAACCACAATCAAAGTCATCCACCAACAAAAAGCCTCCTCTTTAACAATGACACAACACATCTCAAACAATATTCCGAAAGAAACAACATTTTATCCAGGACTCTTTGTGTGTGTTCTAATCAGTATTCAGCTCTAGTTGGACCGTCACCCACCTTACCGTGGAACTTGTAACACCCCTTAACTCCGTCGTCGAAACAGGGTTATAGAGCATTACCAAACATTTCAGATCAAATACAAATATTAAACATAACATCTAGCATACACATCATATAATAATCATATTTCCCCTTTTACAAAACCTCGAGGCCCAAAATATGCATTAGAATTAAATCGGGACTCAATCGAAGCTTAGAGAAATTTCGTGAAATTTCAAAATTTTTCCTAGGTGCAGGGCTTACACGCCCGTATGGTCAAGGGACACGCCCATGTGACCCTATGACATACCCGTGCTTTAGACAGTGTCTTACCCCATGTAACTCTCTGGCTTAAACCACTCGGCCAAGCCACATGCCCGTGTGCTAGGCCATGTTCCTCACACGGCTGAGACACATGCCCGTGTCTCTGCCAGTGTGGAAATATCTGAGCATTCTATTTTGAAAATTTTAAGTTGCAGGGACACATGGCCTAACCAAACGCCCAAGTGAAAGCCGTGTGTCTCATACAGTCCAGCCACACGCCCGTGTGTCTGGCTGTGTGGACTCAAAATGAGCTTTAAACAACAAGTTTACCATACCCTGCAATCTTAGACACCAAGCAATCCAAAAACCATTCATTCAATCAATTCAAAACATAATTAAACACAATCAAAACATGTCAAATTAGACATTCTATGTGCCTATCCAATGTACCTTCCTAGGTACTCTACATATATTATCAAAATAATCCAACTACATAACAATTAGATCACTTCCTACCATATGCCAACACCAATCCTAAATTTGCTTATTTCATACTCATTTATGCATCAATTCAAAATAACCATGTTTAACCTCAACAAAAAACACATATTTATATATATCAACCATTTTCAACTTGTAACAATATTTACAATCATTTCCCAAAATGACAACATTTGACATCCTAGGTACATGCCATAACCAAAAAGAAATATGCATCACCATGTTTTGAGATCGAGATCGTTATGGATGTTGGTTTGACAATCTAACTTTAATCTAACCTGCACACAGAAAACAAACAGTACGTTGAGTCTGAACTCAGTGGTATTTCTATAATCCAAATACTTTAGAGAAAATATCATAATATAACATGCATATTTAACTTAACATAAGCATTAGCCATACAATAAATCAGTTCATACAATAACTTATTTTTCATCAATATCTATCTCAGATGGCATTTCTTATTTTGGTCTCATATCATTTAACTATAACAATTTCCATTCATGAATCCATGGTTCATGTATCTCATTTGCATAAATCAATTCACTATTCAATTCCAATTCACAGAAAATATCATTCAATATTGATCAATTTGTCAATTCAATATTTACCCCTATTAACACGATTCTGACTCGGATGAATACACGGATCTAACCAAAACACACCAGTTTGGCTTTCAGTGCCTCAATGGATAATTCAAAGTAATAGATTGACACCCAGTGTCTCATTTGCCGTGCCGAAGTAATTTGGTACCCAATACCTCATCGAATTTATCCAAAGTAATAATTTGACACCCAGTGTCTCATTGACTCGAAGTCGAAGTATCACTGAACTCTTCCAATCCTATTGCATGCCATCTATATCCAACTCAGCCCGATATAGTTAATAGGGTTTCAATTTCACTTTTCAAAAATAATCATTGTCCAATATCCACATTTCACATATTTCACAAATCCATATAAATTCAATTCAATATCACAATATCAATATCAAATACTCACCTCTATGCACTTACCATACACATTAAGTAATAAATTCAACAATTAATTTTAAATTCAATTATAGAAATACAAACCATAATTTTCGAGTCACTCCTCGTTGACTTTTTCCTTTCTTTTCTTAGAGGTTTCTAGCATAACGTTAGTTACAGAATTGAAACAATTGAAATTCATCACTACAATACAATCTCACATTGAATATTTCTATTTTTATTCAACTTTTGCTCAAATTCCACTAGTCCCTAAACTGAGACTACTTAATTTCTTCACAATTAATTCATTATTTTCATTCAATTTCCACTTTAGACTAATTTTAACTCTCTAATTTCACTTAAATCCCTAAATTTTGAAATTTTCTCAATTTAGTCTCTATTACTCAAAACTTGTAATTTATACTACAATTCAATCCCTTTTTTATTCTAACTTAAAATTCTATCAATTTAAACCCTAATACTCCATTTATTCAACATGAACAACATCTAAAAATTCGATAATTTCCAAAATTTTGACATAGGTTATGTAGTATTTGTTTCTAGGATTCCAAAAACTCAAAAATTACAAGAAAATGGACTAAATTGACTTACCAATCAAACTTTGAACCTTAAAATCCCTAATTTTCTTTCTTCTTTCTCCTTCCTTCTTTCTTTTTCTTCTTTCTTTCCTATTTTGTTTCACTCTCTGTTTCTTTTTGTTTTAATTTGTTTTGTTTCATATTTTAATTAATATAATATAATATTATATTATAACATTTACTTAAATAATAAGTAAATAGATAATTATTACAAATTTATGTATTTTATTCGCCACATGTCATCATCATCACCATCCACTTGTCAACATTTGGCTTAATTTCTTATTTAGTCCCCTCACTTTTCTCTAATCCATAATTCAACTTTTACCCTATATGCAATTTAGTCCTTATACCTAATTATTCTTAATTCAATCTAATTCACCTAGCCAAAACCTAATTAACATCACAACTAACTTCATAAATATTTTTAATAAATATTTACAAATTCATTTTTCAAAAACGGAGACCTGAAATTACACTTTTCGATACCCATGACTATCGGGTCATTACATTTCTCCCCCTAATAAATTTTGTCCTTAAAATTTACCTGAAAAGAGGTGGGGGTACTGAGATCTCATTGTCTCTTCTGGTTCCCAAGTTGCTACCTCAATATTATGACTTCGCTATAGTACTTTTACCAATGGAACTCATTTATTACGTAACTCTTTCACCTCTCGAGCTAATATCTCAACCTGCTCTTCTTCATATGATAAATCGGGTCAGATTTTAATATCCTCTGTTGAAATAATATGAGAGGGGTCTAATCAATACTTTTTGAGCATTGATACATGAAAAACATCATGAATTTTCTACAATTCTGGAGGAAAAGCCAAACGATATGCAACTATCCCAACTCTTTCTACAATCTCATATGGCCCAATAAAACTAGAACTCAATTTTCCTTTTCAACCAAATCTCAAAATTTTCTTCCAAGGCGAAACTTTAAGAAATACTTTGTCATCGACAGAATACTTAATATCACGACGTTTCAAGTTTTCATACGATTTCTGTCTGTCGAAAGCTACTTTTAATCTATCTCAAATTTTCTTAACAGTATCCTCTGTTCCTTGAATTAACTCTGGCCCAATCATTTTTCTTTCATTCAATTCCATCCAACACATAGGTGATCGGCATCTATGACCATATAAAGCTTCATACGGAGCCATTTGAATACTCGATTGGAAACTATTATTGTATACAAACTCAACCAAAGGCAAATAACGCTCCCAACCAGATTCAAAATCAATGACACAAGCACAAAGCATATCTTCTAAAATATAAATAACCTGCTCGGATTGCCCGTCAGTCTGTGGATGGAAAGCTGTGCTAAAGTGGAGTCGGTTACCAAGAGATTAATGCAACCGTCTCCAACATCTCAATGTGAACTGTGGATCCTGGTCAAAAATTATCGACATAGGAATAGCATGTAACCTCACAATTTCCCGAATGTAAACTTTAGCAAGTTTTTGAAGTGACCAAATAGTCGAACTGCTATGAAATGAGCTGACTTCATAAGTCGATCAAAAATCACCCAAATAGCATTTTTCTTATTTGCCGACAATGGTAATCCCTTTACAAAGTCCATTGTAATACAATCCCATTTCCATTCAGGGATGTTAATAGGCTAAAGAAATCCAGTAGGAACCTTGTGTTCTACCTTAACTCGTTGACAAGTCAAGCATTTAGCCACATACTCAACTATACCTCTTTTCATTCCTAGCCACCAATATGATTCTCGAAGATTACAATTCATTTTTGTTCCTCCGGGATGGAAAGCAAAAGGACTATCATGTGCTTCTTGAAGTATCAACTCCTTTAATTCAAAATATCTAGAACACAAACTCGATTTGAAATCTCAAACAACCATATTCATCAACGCTGAATTTCTCTAACATGCCATTTAGCACCATTTCCATTTTCTTCACTAATTTGTCATATTCTGACTGTTCTTGTAACACCTCTTACCCGTGTTCAATGTCGAAACAGGATATGAGGCATTACTGAACTTAACTTGCTTAAACATACAACATCGGGCTATAAAATTTCATTTCAACTTAAAACTTCTCCTTCATATTCATAACATCCTTATTATGGGCCTATGAGGCCCTAAACATACATACGGAAGGGTTCAAGAATAAATCGGAAACCTTTACGCACTTAGAAATTTTTTTCCAAAACAGGGGCCACACGCCAGTGTGAAATGGAACACACCTGTGTGGGCAGGCCGTGTGGTCACACACGCCCATGTTCTTAGCCCGTGTGGAATTTATTTTTCATTTCAAACTTATAGGGGTTTTCACATGGCTGGACATATGCCCGTGTCTATAGCCCATGTCCCTCACATAGCCTAGACATACTTATGTCCTCACCTGTGTGTGAACACCTTAGCATTTTGTTTATGATGTCAGCAAACTCTTAAGGGGATATGGCCTAGGGACACGCCCGTGTGCTAGCCCGTGTGATGAATCGAATTCTCACAAATTGATACAGGGGACACAAGGCCTATCAACACACCCATGGGGCTAACTATGTGTCACACATGGCCTAGACACACGCCCGTGTGTCTACCCGTGTGGACAATTAAAAGGCTATTTTCCAAGCCAATTGCCACCCTGAAACTTAAACACACATATACCAACACAAGCAACACAAAACATGGCAATCATACACTATGAAGAACCACAAATCATCCTTCATACACTTCATATATTACTTCATCATTTGCATTAACTTTCACTTCATAAAATTAATCATAATTAAAATGCGAAACTTGACAAATATTGGCCAATTCCCAATAGTCATATACAAAATGAGTGTATAACATTAGTAGCCAACATTTTGGCTTTCAAATATGACATAACCTAAGATGACCAAGTTCCTATACATGCCATACTCAAAATAAATCAACTTTACTATACCAAAAGAATACTTGATAGTGTAATCTGAGCTCCGATGTTCTACTATCCCCGAGCTAGTGATAAACCGTAAAAGTAACATATTTTAACCCCATATTTAGCATGCTTTTGGATGATTTAGCCCTTGATTTATGTAAAAAGGTGCTTTTAATCCTTTCTTTTCATGTTTTATACTCAAGAAAGCACCTAGGGATGAAAAGAACGAGAAACAGGCTTAAAACGGGCCAATTTGGGCCAAAGTGGAAATCGACATGGCCTGGACTTCAAGCCACATGACCGTACCTCAATAATTAACTAAGACATGGTCATGCCACAATTTACACGGTTGTGCCCCAATCGACAAAATTGAGACACGGCCTGAAAATGATTTACACGGGCGTCTACCATGGCCGTGCCCCTGTCGTGGAAAAGAGCAATTTCACTCAGATTTGGATACTTTGAGGAAAAAAACACATTCCAAAGCCTATTCAAACACCGAGTAGAAAGTATACTTGAATTAGGACACTTAGAGGCCAAGTAAGGCATCTCAAAGTCTATATAAACACCCTAAGTGTAACATGAAAAGGTGGGTCGGAGGCCAAGACATTCGGAATTCGACGAAAGTAGGAGCTTTTGTGGGAATCACTCGAAGATAGCTAGTTGATCCATCTCAAGAAGACGGAGTTCTACTCAATATGGCGGATCTCTCCATCAATTCCTTCAGGGTGTTTTAGGGATTTCTTATGTTTTGTTTTATCTTTTCTCTTGAGATGTTTTCTTTATTTGTTATGAACTAAACCCTTCAGATACCTAAAGGGATGAAACTTAGATGAATCTTATTATTGTTTTCTGAATTATATGATAAATACTTGATTTGGTCTTAATTATGTGTGCTTAATTCTTGAGTTAATGTTTCCGGGATGTTAATTCAAGTCAGATGTTCTTAGGTGGAGGAGGAATAGACCCTGCCTAAGAATAGATCTAGCATAATTAAGCGGAGTCGTTCGCGCGCCTAGAGATAGGGTGGTGAGATTTTGTCGGATTAGGGTGAAACCTAATGTGGGAGTCCATAGTTCAATTTACTGCTATTCTAGGGGGTTATTAAGTGAGAAAGAGATTTTCATTAATTAACCTAGGGTTAGATGTTATTCGCCTCGAGAGAGGGTTTAATATACGTTAGGGAGTCTTACGGATCAAGTTAAGTGAATAAATCGTATGGTTCAGTGTTAGATAATAAGTGACGTCTAGGTGGATTCTTCCTGAGGGTATCATCGTGATCAACTGAGTTCCTCTTCAAGATATTTCCCAATTCATTCTATTTGTCTTTGCATCTTAGTTTAGTAATTAATTAGTTAATCAACCAAATCATTTAATACTTAGGCTAAATAATAGAAAGAAAGTGAGTATTAGTACTTTTAGTTCCTTTGGGTTCAATAATCCGGTCTTGCCTAAGCTATACTACTGTTCGATGGGTACACTTCCCTTAAGTCATTGTCAGAGTTAGTTTCCAGATTCGATCATTCTCTTTATAAATTTAAAACTCGACAAAACAACAATCAAGTTTTTGGCGCTGTTGCCGGGAACTAAAATATTAAGAAAAATCTATTTTTATTAATTTAGCCATTATTTTAATTTTTATTTTTATTTTCATAATTGATTTTTATTTTTCTAAATTTATTTATTTCTTTTCTTAGAAGGTACCTCTAGTTTATGACTAGAAAGAACCCTATAGGAATCGTAGGAATCGTAGAGAAATTAGGCGAGCCTTAAATTACACAGAAGAAGAGTGAGAAGGCAGATCCAATCCTACTGAAGGGGTGGACGAGAACAATCCACCACGAGATGTGGCAGAAAACAATGCTCTGCGTACTATGTATGATTATGCTAAACCTCATTTAACAGGAGCTAAATCTAGTATTGTTAGGCCTACTATAGATGCTAATAATTTTGAATTAAAGCCTAACACAATACAAATGATTCAACAATTTGTTCAATTTGATGGTTTGCAGGACGAAGACCCGAACATTCATATAGCTAATTTTTTAGAGTTTTGTGATACTTTCCAAATAAATGGCATTTCTGATGATGCCATTCGTCTTCAGTTACTTCCCTTTTCATTAAGGAATAAAGCCAAATAGTGGTTACACTCATTTTCACGAGGGTCAATCACTACATGGGACTAAATGACCGAAAAGTTTTTATTAAAATATTTCCCATCGGCCAAAATGGCCAAATTACGTAATGAAATCTCTTATTTTGTGTAGATAGATTTAGAGACATTATACGATGCATAGGAGAAATACAAGGATCTCTTAAGAAGGTGTCCGCACCATGGCTTACCCTTATGGCTCCAAGTCCAAACTTTCTACAACGGTGGAAATGTAACACCCCAAACCCGGCCCAAACGTTACGATCGGATCTGGTATGTCACAGGATGAATTAGAAATGATCTTACAGTGACTTTGGGAAAAACCATAAAAAATTTTTAAACTTCCCGGTTAAAGCAACAACTTTGTGTTTAAGCAATCAGTTTCAGGCGACTTCCAAGATAAAGCTTACTTAGACAAGAGTTATCATTGTTAATAAAATCTAGAGTTTTATCGAAATAACTTGTAACCTATTAGCCACTATTTTAAAAAGGTAGTTGTTTAATCGTTCTAGAAAAGAAATCTCGATTTGAGCATCTTTTATTAACAAGTAACCAAAGTAAACACTAAAACCAAATTTTAAACCACCAAAGGCCTTATTACAAGGAAAACCATAAATAAAAACCAACTTTAAGCAGTGAAAAGTTCATAGAATAAAGATAACGTCTTTTATGGCCTCCACGAGTCCGCCTCGACTGCCACATCCACGATCTACAGATCACCTGAAAGAAAATTAAAGAAAGGGGTGAGTCACCGGACTCAGTGTGTAAATTCTCCCACATTATACAGACGGCTCATGGCCCACAACGATACGTTGGGCCTTGGCCCATATATATATAAAACATACAAACACATGAATGCAATAAGCCCAACCCAAAGCTAACTTTTCCATCCACTACACACCAACCCCTACCAACCCATCACACCGTGGGGATTTCTACAATCAAACCTCCATCCGCTACACTCCATCTCGACAGTCATGCTGCCAGTTATAAATCGATCACTAGGTGACCAAATAATACATCGTGGCTTAACCACCGATCACAATGTGACCAAATAAAATATATATATCGTGGCTTAACCACCGATCACAATGTGACCCAATTAATGTATGTACATATATATATATATCGTGGCATAGCCACCGATCACTATGTGACCAAATAATCATGCTCTTCCCCTTCATATCAAACCCATACCCCATGAACTACATACATATCCTAACGAATGCAACATGCTATCCAAAACACAATACATTACCACACACATATCCGTCAATGTAAAGAAAATGATATGATAATGTACCTGGCATCCCTAGCCTTACCCCTAAGGGCATCACAACTGTCTACACAGCCTTTTCCGGCTTTTTAGCCCACACATTTGTTAGTATAGACAAAATAAAGTGTGTGAAGGTTTACACACCTGATAACATGCAATACCATGTTTTTTATGTCGACACTATCGCTAATAGGAACCACTACTATCTGTCTACTATTCTGCTCAGAAGCCGACCCACAACCCGATGGCCAATCTCGAACAGCAAACATCGCACGCTTCTTAAACTTTGGGGTTGGGTTCACGAGTCCAGCCCCCTCATTTGCCTGATGATATTGGATTTCATCAAAGATCTGGTCAGATTCTACTCTAACGAAATATGGTTGTCAAACCACAATGTAGGGTTAAGGTACCGATTAAGATAATGAATCCTAAATACAATCCAAAGAGAACACCCTTACCTTGAAATCCTAAAAGAAGAGATATGGTTCAGAGGTTAACGATTTCTGGCTTATGAACCTAGATGATCAGATCTCGTTTAATTCTGGAATAACTCTCAAAGAGAACACAAGAAACAGTGAAAAACATTAGTCTAACGATGGCCTTACCAAACCAATTAGCCATTCGGTTTTGGCTTCCAAAAATCAAAAGAGAACATGAAGGATTAACAGGAGTCGACGCTTACCTCAACACAGGAGATTCGGCTACCACTTAAGAGAAGATTCGGCAATTAGAAGCCGAAAGAAATAAAACAAAACCACAGGTGAGATCTAGGGGTTTTTGATTTTAAAAGAATTTAGAAGAGAAGATGAACAGAATAAAAGCTATAAAGATTCGGCTTGTAGAAGAAATAGATAAGAGAACTGTGGGCAAGGGACATTCGGCTATAACATGAAAGTGGAGATGAGAATAGAGTTAGGGGTTTCGGTTTCAGAGAAGGAAACAATTGGAAGAAGAGAAATAGAATAAGATAGGGAGAAGTGTTAAGAAAGGTAAAGAAGAAGGATTTTGGTAGGACCTAAGTAGTTTCGATTTTGGCAGAAAAAGAAGAGAAGAAAAGAACCCTCAAATACCGAAAATAAGAAGAGAACTCCCACCTTACCAAATAAATTTCAGCACCTACTAACCCAAAAGCCGAAAATGCACTATTTTTGAGAACAAAAATCCAAACACCAGAGTAAAAATTTGGCACACCCTAGCCACACCAAAACCAATTTCTCCCCCTTGCTCCTAGTGTCCAACATTCAACCACCACCTACACTCATATTCTATCCTACATTTTCCTCTTATCCTCATCTTCATATCTTCTGACTTAATCCATACTCACCCATGCAGAGTCCCAGTCGAAACCACCTCTCAGACTCCTTAGGCGCATAAAATAAAAACCACTCCTAGTTCTCATCAACGCAACTCGAACTCGCTCCCTCACCACCTCCCTGTGGCGTCACCTACCTACACCCTTAGTGGCGCCTCCTTGCCACTTTACCAGTTAGATTCTTGTGTCAATTTCCCCACTTAAGTATCCTTAAGGCCCTCTTCAACTAGTTTTCCCTTGCAGTACCTAAAAATGAAATTTCTACTAAGGCTCAGGCTTAACCTCGAGCCTCCCTGAAACCTCTAAACACATTGGAATAACACACACAGCATAACATACACACATAACACAGTACAAATGCAGAGCCCCCTATCTAGGATGTTACAGTTCTACCCCTTAAAGAAATTTCGGCCTCGAAATTACCTGGTCAAAAGAGATGCGGGTATTGCTATTGCATAACATCCTCCGGCTCCCAAGTAGCTTCTTCTGACTCGTGATTCCGCCATAGAACCTTAACCAAAGGAACCGATTTCTTTCGCAAAACTTTAACATCCCGCTTTAAGATTTGAACTAGTTCCTCTTCAAAGGATAAATCAGGCCTTACTTCGAGTTCCTCCAATGGTATCACATGGGATGGGTCTGAACGGTAGCGTCTCAACATAGATATATGAAACACATCATGAATCTTACTTAACTCCGAAGGTAGTTCGAGTTGATAAGCAACTAGTCCTACACGCTTCAATACATGATAACGCCCGATGAACCTGGGGCTTAGCTTACCCTTCCGTCCAAACCTTAGAATTTTCTTCCACGGTGACACCTTTAGGAATACTTGGTCACCCACTGCAAGTTCTATGTCCCTCCGTTTCAGGTCAGCGTAAGATTTCTTCCTATCAAAAGCTTCCTTCAACCTAGCCCGGATCAACTCAACCTTATTTTCGATTTCCAATATTAATTCTGGACCCAATAGCTAACGCTCACCCAACTCTGTCTAACACGTAGGAGTACGACACTTCCGCCCATACAATGCCTCATATGGCGCCATCCGAATACTGGACTGATAGCTGTTGTTATATACAAATTCTGCTAATGGTAGAAATTTTTCCCAGCTACCCTTGAAATCGATGATGCAACCTCTTAGCATGTCTTCCAAGATTTGAATCACCCTTTCTGACTGTCTGTCTGTCTACGGATGAAATGCTGTACTAAAATCTAACTTCGTACCCAACGCATGTTGCATTGCCCTCCAAAATCTTGACTTAAACCTAGGATCTCTGTCACAGACCTGGGTGATTTCTAATCCATGATAGCCTCAACTTTCCGAGGATCAACTCTGACCACTTCCGCCGACACAACGTGTCCCAGGATAGTAACCTCACTTAGCCAAAATTCGCACTTATTGAATATTTCATATAATTATTTCTCCTTCAGGATTTGTAGAACCACTCGAAGATGTGAATCGTGCTCCTCCTTTGACCTTGAATATACCAGGATATCATCTATAAATATTACGACAAACTGGTCCAAATAGGGTTGGAAAACCCTGTTCATCATATCCATAAACGTTGCTGGTGCGTTGGTCAACCCAAATGCAATCACCAAAAATTCGTAATGGCCATAATGGGTCCTGAAAGCTGTCTTATGAATGTCCAATTCCTTGACCTTAAGCTGATGATATTCTGATCTCAAATCTATCTTTGAGAAAATTGACGCCCTTTTCAATTGATTGAACAATTGTAATCTTTTAATAACTCAATCCACCTCCTCTGCCTCAAGTTCAACTCCTTTTGGGTAAGGAGATATTTCAAACTCTTATGATCTGTATAAATGACGGATTTCTCTCCATACAGATAATGTCTCCAGATCTTCAAGCCAAACACCACCGCTGCCAGCTCTAAATCGTGTGTGGGATAATTTAGCTCATGCGGCCTTAACTGTCGAGACGCATAAGTAACAACTTTCCCACCTTGCATCAACACGCATCCTAACCCCGTGTGTGAATCATCATAGTAAACCATGAACTCCTTTCCAGCCTCCGGTTGAATCAAAATCAGAGCTTCCGTCAACACCCTCTTCAGCTTTTCAAAACTCCTCTTATTCCTATCCCTATCCCTATCCTGGTTCCGCTTCTTGGACCGCTTAACTTCCTCGGCTATCTTAGCCTTTTCCACTAAGACCAAAAACTCCCTTTCTCGCTGAGGAGCTATTAGCACACGCAGGTCATCCCTCAGACCATCCTCAAATTGAACACAACGTTCATGGTCTGTGGCCACTATCCCCTGGGCATAACGACTCAAGCGTAGGAATTCTGCTTCATATTCAGCCACCGATTTATTTCCCTAGACCAGATTCAGAAATGCCCTACGCTGCGCATCCACATAGCTTGATCCGATGTACTTACTCTAAAATTCTGACTTGAAGAAATCCCATGTATTGCGGTCAGCCACTGATCCATCCCTAACTATAAGCCACCATTGGTACACCTCATCCCGGAGAATAGACACTACTCCTTTCAGCTTTTCCTCTTACGTGAAGTCGAGATCATCCATTATACGCTCCACTGCCTCTAACCAATACTCAGCTGTATTAGAAGCTACGCCGAAAATACCCTTGAATATTTTGCTCCATTAGTCCGAAATCGCTCCGGCACGAATTTTTGAGCCCCTGTACCCATGCCTGCCCTAGCAACTCTCTCCAGTACCCGTAGCATCGCTTGAGACATCGCATCGTCTCTACCCGTTTGGTCCTGATATTCTCTTTCATAGCTGCCGGCATTGGCCTATCATTTCCTGACTCATGACCAGACTCCACTGGTTCCGACATAGCAATCCTGCCTCTACTGCGGCCACACATACCACGCCCCCTAGTGCTCATGATGGACATTTGCGATTTAATTTGATTAAAAGTTTTATGAGTTAGTGTCTTCCACTGTCTTAAGACCAAGCAATTTTATGAAACTTAGTCTTAAAGAGTAGTTTTCGCAGAACATGTCATAGGCTAGAGGTTTCGGTCCCTAAAGTTTAAGTTTCCCTATGCTAACAACATATCCATCCAGTCAAATAGGCATTTTATGCATACATTACCAGGAGTTAGAACACTTACCTGCGTGGATTGGTTGCTGGTGGACTCGGATGCGATATCTTAATCAAAACCTTAATACTCACTTCATTTTTATACAACCTTTTCGAACCCATTTCACAGCCCATGTTTTGTAACCTAGGCTTTGATACCAAAATTTAACACCCCAATCCAGCCCAAACATTACGACCGGATCTGGTATGTCACAGGGTAATTAGAAACGATCTTACAGTGACTTTGGGAAAAACCATAAAATTTTTTTAAAACTTCCCGGTTAAAGCAACAACTTTGTGTTTAAGCAATCAGTTTCAGGCGACTTCCAAGATAAAGGTTACTTAGACAATAGTTATCATTGTTAAGAAAATCTAGAGTTTGTAACCCATTCGCTACTATTTTAAAAAGGTAGTTGTTTAATCGTTCTAGAAAAGAAATCCCGATTTGAGCATCTTTTAATAACAAGTAACCAAAGTAAACACTAAAACCAAATGTTAAATCACCAAAGGCCTTATTACAAGGAAAACCTAAATAAAAACCAATTTTAAGCAGTGAAAAATTCATAGAATAAAGATAACTTCTTTTATGGCCTCCACGAGTCCGCCTCGGCTCCCACATCCACGATCTACTGATCACCTAAAAAAATTAAAGAAAGGGGTGAGTCACCGGGACTCAGTGTGTATATTCTCCCACATTATACAGATGACTCATGGCCCACAACCACACATTGGGCCTTGGCCCATATATATAAAACATACAAACACATGAATGCAATAAGCCCAACCTAAACCTAACTTTTCCAATCTTTACACACCAACCCGTACCAACCCATCACACCGTGGAAATTTCTACAATCAACCCTCCATCCGCTACACTCCATCTCGACAGTCATGCTGCCAATTATAAATTGATCACAATGTGACCAAATAAAATATATATATCGTGGCTTAACCACCGATCACGATGTGACCCAATTAATGTATGTACACATATATATATATCGTGGTATAGCCACCGATCACTACGTGACCAAATAATCATGCTCTTCCCCTTCATATCAAACCCATACCCCATAAACTACATACATATCCTAACGAATGCAACATGCTATCCAAAACACAATAGATTACCACACACATATCCATCTATATTAAAAAAATGATACGATAACATACCTGGCATCCCTAGCCTTACCCCTAAGGGCATCACGACTGTCTACATAGCCTTTTTTGGCTTTTCAGCCCACACATTTGTTAGTACAGATAAAATAAAGTGTGTGAAGGTTTACACACCTGATAACATGCAGTATCACGCTTTCTATGTCGACACTATCGCTAATAAGAACCACTGCTATCTGTCTACTATTCTACTCAAAAGTCGACCCACAACCCGGTGGCCAATCTCAAATAGCAGACACCGCACGCCTCTTAAACTTTGGGGATAGGTTCACAAGTCCAACCCCCTCCTTTGCCTGATCGATATTGGATTCCATCAAAGATCTAGTCAGATGCTACTTTAATGAAATATGGTTGTCAAACCACAAGGTAGGGTTACCGATTAAGATCATGAATCCTAAATACAATCCAAAGAGAACACCCTTACCTTAAAATCCCAAAAGAAGAGATATGGTTTAGAGGTTAATGATTTCTGGCTTATGAACCTAGATGTAAGATCTCTTTCAATTCTCGGAATAACGCCCCAAAGAGGACACAAGAAATAGTGAAAAACATCAGTCTAACAAAGGCCTTACCAAACCAATTAGCCATTCGGTTTTGGCTTCCAAAAACCAAAAGAGAACATGAAGGATTAACAGAAGTCGACGCTTACCTCAACATAGGAGATTCGGCTACCATTTAAGAGAAGATTCGGCAATGACAAGGAAGAAGATTGGAAGCTGAAAGAAATAAAACAAAACCACAGATGAGATCTAAGGGTTTTCGATTTTAAAAGAATTTAGAAGAGAAGATGAACAGAAGAAAAGCTATAAAGATTTCGCTTGTGGAAGAAGCAAAGAAGAGAACTGTAGGCAAGGGACATTCGGCTATAACATGAAAGTGGAGATGAGAATAGAGTTAGAGGTTTCAGTTTCAGAGAAAGAAATAATTGGGAGAAGAGAAATAGAACAAGATAATGAGAAGTGTTAAGAGGGTAAAGAAAAAGGATTTCGGCAAGATCTAAGTGGTTTTGATTTTGGCAAAAAAAAAAAGAAAAGAAGAAAAGAACCCTCAAATGTCAAAAATAAGAAGAGAACTCTCACTTTACCAAACAAATTTCAGCACCTACTAACCCAAAAGCTGAAAATGCACTATTTTTGAGAACAAAAACCCAAACACCAGAGTAAAAATTTGGCACACCCTAGCCACACCAAAATGATTTCTCCCCTTGCTCCTAGTGTCCAACATTCGGCGACCACCCACACTCACATTCTATCCCACATTTTCCTCTTATCCTCATCTTCATATCTTCTGACTTAATCCACACTCACCCATGCAGAGTCCCAGTGAAACCACCTCTAAGACTCCTTAGGCGCATAAAATAAAAAAACACTCCTAGTTACTATCAACACAACTCGAACCTGCTCCTTCACCACCTCCCTGTGGCGTCACCTACCTACACCCTTAGTGGCGCCTCCTTGCCACTTTACCAGTTAGATTCTTGTGTCAACTTCCCCACTTAAGTATCCTTAAGGCCCACTTCAACTAGTTGTCCCTACGCTTCTCGACTTAAACTTTATCAAGAAAATAGAACTGTAAGCAGGAAGTAAGATATTCAAACTTTTAAACCTCCCTGATTTTTCAAATCCAAGGAAATTCTAGCTTAAGACTATAAACAAACGCTTCTCGGGACGCAACCCTAGCGCTAACATAATATATCTTTCCATTTTGCTTTCAATTTCTTTTCCTTTCTAATAATTTAGTTTTAAATTAACACAAAAGTGCATATTTCAAAGCCACACGGCCATGGCGGTGGCCGTGTGGATCACCAGAATCCCTATACTGACATAACAGAGGTAGTACGAATCAAATCCCACCTAATTCTCAACGTCACAGATCCAACCACTCCCCACGGGTACTGGTAAAGTGGCATGGTAGTGCTTTACGACTGTGTGAAGCCACTGACTTACCAGACATGGGGAAAACACGCCCATGCTACACCGAGTAAAGTGGCATGAACGTGCTTATGACCGTGTGAAGCTACTGACTTACCAGACATGGGAAAAACATGCCCATGCTACCCAACCGTGCCAACACACTGCCTTTTCAGGAATGGGCGTGGCATCTGGAAAACGGACGTGGGTGAACCAACATACCTAGACACACGGCCGTGCGATGCAGCCGTGTAATTCAACACACCTTGGTCCACGGACGTGGGCAAGCACCAGAAAACAAAACTATATTTAAACCCACCCCCTTCCCATTCTTACTAACAATTCTTCTTCCTCACCCTTCCTCCTTTCTTTCTTCCTTCTTCTTATCATATTTCCTCTCTCACCTTTTCTTCTAACATTCTTATAACCCTTGAGCCACACCAAAGTCATGTCGAAGAAGTGTAAGAAGGCAAGCATAGTCTCCCCGACGCATAAGTTCATGCCAGCCGCTTCATTCGAACACCAAGCCAAGGGTCTTTGAGACCATTTAGTTTTTACTTTTATTTTCTCTTTTGCTTTAATTTCCTTATCTTTACTTCTTTTCTACTTAATTTAGTTTATTTCATTTTAGGTTCTTGGTTTTAGGTTCTAAAGGCTGCTTGGAAATCACACTAGAACCACGACCACAGCCCCTCCGCAGCCTTAGAAGTCACACCCACCTCGCGAACCATCTATCAATAAGGACTCTTCAGTCAATTAGTCTTTTCTTTTAATTTTAGTTTTCTTCTTAATCTCATTTTCTTTATTTTCTTTATTTTTAATTATATTATTAGTATAATTTTAATGTTTCTTTAGATTTCCTGGCTACATCTTTGTAGGCTCCCCAATTTATTCATCTAGCACAATGCTTGCCGGTAGCCACCTCACCAGGCCCATAGAAAATGCCACCACCTCCAAATTGACAATGTAACACCCCAAACTCGACCAATACACCATGGCTGAATCTGGCATGTTACGGGGAAAATCATATTTGAGAGGATAGGTTTTCGTTTAAAAGTTTGATCAAAACACTTTGCTATATTTTGTACTTGTAAAAAAATGATTATTTAAAAACTCCTATTTCATTTTGAAAACTCGGGTACTAAAAAAACTTAGTTGAATCCATAGATAAAACCTTTTTTTTCTATTTTGCATCATTTAGAAATCAAGTGATTCTTTTGTTGCTTAAAAACATTCTGAACTTAGGGTGGAAAATCTTAAGTTTGAAAAACATCTGAGTTTCGTTCATCTTAAATTACAGTGGTGATACCCGATGGTAAAGTTTAAAACAATTCGCTTTGTAGTTTGAAAACCTTATCTTTCCAAGTTTTAGCCAAATTTTACCCATTAATTTGTTAAGGCATATTTAAAATCCAATACAGGCATGTAAATAACAAAAACATGAAGTTAAAAGGCCTTTTACAATCCACATAAAACCCAAATGGAAATAAATAAAATAAAGTACCAAGTTTTAAAAGTCAGAGCAAATCCGTATTTATTCATGGCATGAGCACCTCGAGTCCATCCCGGCTCCATGTCCGCAACTAAGTGTCACCTGAAATGTCAAAGGAGAAGGTGAGTCGCAAGACTCAGTGCATAAATCCCCCTCCCGGTATATGCAACATACTAACACACATCATAACAAAGCAATACAATTAATGCACCCGATCCTAACCATCCGTAACACCTTTTCTACCCCGTGTGGTACCAAACCACTGGTGGTGCCAAACCACTGGTGACCCAAAGTCACGATATCCATCAATGTGGTGCCAAACCACTGGTGACCCAAAGTCACGAATAATCCATCTGTGGGGCCAACCCACGTGTGATACCAAATCACTGGCGACAATCCCGTATCTCAAAAGTGGGGCCAACCCACGGTGGTGTTAAACCACAGGGATAAGTCGCTATGAGGTGCCAAACCTCTGGTGTCCCAAAGACACAAGTGTGATACCAAATCACTGGTGACCGCAGTCACGAATTGGCCGAATCTTGGGGGAGATTTTGGGGGGGAGTGGACGGCTTGGTGTGGGGGAGTGGGAGTGCCGAAATTCTTTTGGCATTTGGAGTGCATTTTCAGTCAAATTTGTTTAAGCCAAATTCTTCTTTTTGTCAAAAGTAAGCCGAAATTTCAAGGGAGTTTTCTCCATTTTCTTCTTTGGGAACCAAAGTCTCAAGCAACCATATCTTGCCGACTTTTCTTTTGGGCATCTAGCCGATTTTATGCTTTTGCTTCCCTTGATCTCTTTTGTTACCGAAACTAGCCACCTTCCTCTCCTCACATTTTCATCCTTTTCTCCCAAAACACTTGTGTCGAAACTCACAGTTGCTTTTAAACTGAATTCTTCAATTGTTTTCTCCATTTCTTTTGTGTGCCGAAACCCTCTCAACTTGTTCTCTCAAACTTTCTTTTTCTCCTCTCAAACCCTATTGTCGTAGCCTCCATTTCTTCTCATCTCTATTCTTCCATCCTTTCATTCTAAGCCAAACGTAAGTGTGATTAACTCCTGGGCCGAATCCTCTCCTCCTTCTTGTTTAAAGGGTTGGCCGAATCTCTCCCCTCTCTAGTGGTTTTCTTGGCCGAATATTGGTGTGGTGTGGATCTCTTCTAGCCTTGGTTCTAGTCGGGTTTAGAGGAAGGTAAGTGTTTGGCCGAATGGCCATTTCTCCTCTCCCTTGTTCTTGTTGATTTTGGCTGGTTAAGAGCCGATTTTGGGTTGGTTGAAAGGAGTTAATCTTTTGTTAATCATTGCGTTATAGGGCCTTTGGATTTTGGAAGCAAGCAAGAGGAGTCTTCTTTCTCTGTTAATCGTTGGTAAGTGGTGGCAAGAGTTGATGTTATTAAGTCTATTCTCTTAGTTCTCGTTTAGTCAAAGTTGCAAAAGATTAATAATTCTTCTTATTAGGGTGTGCCGTTTGCTTAAGGAAGAACCATCGCTTGGTTCGGGATTTGGTAGGAAACCAAATCAAGTGTAAAGTAAGGGTTAAGCATTAACCCTCTTGATTTAGTTGGTTTTGGCCGAATGGTATAAGTGACTAATCTATGTTTGGTCGATTTTAGGAGCAAGGTAATCGAGGGATTTAGATCGGTCCGTTTGGATTAAAGCTTGTGTTTGAACAGGTGTGTAAACTAACACACTTTTTACTTAGTAATATGTTTAATAAACCTGATTGCCTTTGTAAGACCAAAACAGTATGATGATTGATATGGTACCCAATGGGGTATGTGAACAGATTCGGGTAAGTCCGTTTCATTACGAGCTTTGTTAGTGATATGTGGTATCATGACTTATGATGTATGTGTTATGGGATACACTATGAAACCTGGTTAGCATGATTCGCATGACTTGCATGATTTGCATCAGTATGACATGCATGGGTGATATGAGAGGAGGGGGAAATATGATATCCGTGTCTTTGGGACACTAGAGGTTTGGCACCTCCCGGTGGTTTGGTACCACGATTGATTATTGTGACTTTGGGTCACAGAGGTTTAGCACCTCGGCGTCTCGTCCCAGTGGCTTAGCACCACAGTGGGTTGGCCCCATGGTTGATTTTACGGGATTGACGCTAGTGATTTGGTATCACACGATGGGTTGGCCCCATCATTTGGGAACAAATAATCCATCCAAAATTCAGGGAGTGTTCCTTCTCCCCTTCTCTTTTGATTTTATTATTACATAATTGTTTATCTATCTTTGTATATTGAGGACAATGTACATCTTAAGTGTGGGGGGTAAAAGTACCTAACTTTTTGCATTATTCCAAAATCATGAATTTTAGTCTTGTTCCTAAGTAATTTTCTCATATTATCAATTAGGGTGAAATTTCTAATGATTTAAGATTTTTATTGATATGTTTTTGATTAAATCATTGATAATTGTGCATTGATGATTTATACTTGAAGAATACTAGAGAATCAAGCATGATAAGTCTATTTTTCAAGAATAAAAAATTTCCTAGGTTGTTAGACTAAATTTGAATATTACCTTGAAGTTTGAAATTTAAAGGATTGATATCAAATACCCATAATTTTTGTGAGATTTTGAGCCTTATAGAGCATATATTCTTTTTCATGCTCACTCTATTGATTATGAGTGTGTCAACACTGAATTGTTATTCTAGAAATTACCTTGATTATACATATCGAGACCACATTAATGATTTGATATAAAGAGGTGATAAAGGCACCTAGGTTTTAACCTATTCACTCCACTAAAAAACCTACAATCACAATTAACACTTAGTGAACCCTTTGATCCTAAGTGATAAACCGTAAAGTAACATATTTTAATCCTACATTTAGTATGCTTTAGGATGAATTTATCCTCGATTTAAGTAAAAAGGTGCTCTTAATCCTTTCTTTTCATATCTTATACTCAGGAGAACACCTAAGGATAAAAAGAACGTAAAACGGGCTTAAAATGGATCAAATTGGGCCAACCAAAGAAGTCGACAAGGCCTGGGCTTTATTCCACACGGTCGTGCCTTGCTATCCACCTAGAACACGGCCTATCACCAATTTACACAATCGTGTCTCATCGACAAAAAGCCCAACACGGCTTATCCCCGATTTGCATGGTCAGTGCCCCAATTGATGAATTCAAGCACGGCCCCGACCCTCGACTTGCACAGGCATGCCACGGTCGTGCCTAAATCAACAAAATAGAGACACGGCTTGAGCCTCAATTTACACGGGCGTGCCTTACCCATCGCCCTACCGCGGGAAGGAGTAATTTAACTCGGAATAGGATGCTTGGAGCCCAAGAGACACAATCCTAAGTCTACTCAAACACCTAGGATGAATTGTACCTAAATTATGAGTACTTAGGAGACAAGTAAAGCATCCTAAAAGGGTATAAAAACACCCCAAGGCGGCTATTGAAAGGGGTCGATCATTGAGCAAATTTTTCTGCCAAGCCTTTATCGTTCAGGGATTGTCTTGAAGATAGCCAATTGATCCATCTCGAAGAGTCGGAGTTCTACTCAAAACGGAGGATCTCCTCTTCAATTCCTTCAGGGGGTTTTAGGGATTTCTTATGTTTTGTTTTATCTTTTCTCTTGAGATGTTTTCTTGTTTAGTTATGAACTAAACCCCTTAGATACTTGAAGAGGATGAAACCTATGATGGATTTTATTATCTAATTCTTTCGGTTTATATGATAAATACGTAGTTTGTTCTTAATTATGTTGCTTAAATTTATCTAATGTGCTTAGGTGGAGGAGGAATAGACCCTGCCTAAGAGTAGATCTAGCATACTTAAGTGGAGTTGATTAGGCACCTAGAGATAGGGTTACGAGATTTTGCCGGATTAGGGTGAAACCTAATATGGGAGTCCATTGATCGATTTACTGCTTCCTTAGGGGGTTATTATAAGAGAATGAGAGTTCCACTAATTAACCTAATGTTAGACGTTATTCTCTTCAAGAGAAGGTTTAATATAGGTTAGGGAGTCTCACTGATCAAGCTAAGTAAATAAATCATATGAATTGAAATGGTAGATAATAAGTGAAGTCATAGGTGGATTCTTCCAGAAGTTATCATCTTTATCAATTGAGTTTTCTTCAAAGTCTTTTCCCAAAGTTTCGTTCTTTAGTCTTTACATTTAAATTTAAGTATTTCATTTGTTTTAGATTAATAAACCAATCACTCCATATTTTAGGCTAAATAATAGAAAGAAAGTGAGTAGTAGTACTTTTAGGTTCCTTGGGTTCGATAAGATATTCTTGCCTAAGATATACTACTGTTCGATAGGTGCGCTTGCCTCTATCGTTGTCATGATCGATCTCTGTGTTCGATCACTCTTTTATAAATATTAAAACTAGACTGCTTTTGCAAATGATCAAGTTTTAAGCGCCGTTCTTGGGAACACTAAAATATTAAGAAAACTCTATTTCTATTACTTTAGCCATTATTCTTATTTTAATTTCTCTTATTTTTATACATATATTTTGGTTTTCTAATTTTCTTCCTTTCTTTTCATAATGGTACATCTAGTTTATGACTAGAAGAAACCGAGAGGACCATTAGAATATGAAAGTGACATTGAAGCTACCGCTCGTAGAAATCACAGAGAAATCAGACGAGCCCTAGACTATCAAAGAGGAGAATAGCAAGGATCCAATCCTACTGAAGGGATGGACGAAAACAATCCATCGCCAAATGTGCAAGAACAGAATGCTCTGCGTACTATGTATATTATGCTAAACCTAACTTGACAGGAGCAGAATCTAGTATTGTTAGGCCCGCTATAGCTACTAATAATTTTGAATTAAAGCCTAACACAATACAAATTATTCAACAATTTGTTCAGTTTGATGGTTTGGAGGATGAAGATCCAAACACTCATATATCTAATTTTTTATAATTCTATGATACCTTCAAAATAGATGGCATTTTGACGATGCCATACATCTTCGGTTATTTCCTTTTTCATTAAAGAATAAAGCAAAGCAGTGGTTGAACTCGTTACCACGAGGGTCAATCACCACATGGGATCAAATGACCGAAAAATTTCTTTTAAAATATTTTCCACCAACCAAAATGGCTAAATTTAGGAATGATATATCTTCTTTTGAGCAGAATGACGCAGAAACATTATATGATGCATGGGAAAGATATAAGGATCTCCTAAGGAGATGCCCATACCACGGATTACCTTTGTGGCTTCAAGTACAAACTTTCTACAATGGTGTGAATTCTCCAACTAGGCAAATGATTGATTCATCAGCCGATGGAACTTTGAAAAAAAAAACTCCTGAAGCGGCTTACGATTTTATTGAGGAAATGTCATTGAACACCTATCAATGGCAAATTACAAGGGCTAAAATGACAAAATCAGCCGAAGTTTTTAACATAGACACAGTGACAATGTTGTCAACACAAATGGAGTTAATGAATAAAAAGCTTGATAATTTATGTTCTTCACAGGTACATCTAGTCATGCAATGCGAAGCGAGCGGGAATGTGGCGAATTCTGAGTACCCACCTTACCAACCAGGAGTAGAAAATGAGCAGACAAACTATATAGGTAACAATTTCAGATCTAAAAATAATCCTTATAGTAACACTTACAATCCAGGTTGGAAGACCCACCCAAATTTTTCGTGGGGAGGACAAGGAAATCAAAGGCAGCAACCTCTTCCAAATTACCAAAATCAACCTTATCCACCGAAAAAGAAGCCAAGTCTTGAAGAAATGTAGAAAAAATTCATGGCAGACACAGATGCCCATCTCCAAAGAACTGATACAGTGCTTGATAACCAAGGAATATCGATCAAAGAAATCAAGGAACAAGTCAGGGAAATCACTAGGTCAGTGGGACAACTCACAAAGCTTGTTTCAGAACGACAATAAAGACATCTACCAAGCAACACAAAAATAAACCCAAAAGAACAGATACAAGCCATCACATCTCAAGAGGATATAAAGGTGGACAAGCCCACCTCAGTACAAGAAACCAAGGAAGAAATAGGTAAAATAGAGGTAGCACAAGAAAAATCGGTAATTAAAGAGTACCACCCTTGAATACCTTATCCTTGAAAGGAGATGATTCAGAGGAACGATTCGGTAAGTTTCTAAAACTTCTAAAAAAATTACACATTAACTTACCTCTTCTTGAAGCTCTTTTTTAGATGCCCGATGCAAGGAGATTTTTAAACAGCTCTTAACAAACAAACACAAAATAGATGAAGACACCATGTGGAACTTAACGCAACATGCTCAGCAATACTACAAAACTGACTATCGCAGAAATTAAAAGATCCAGGGAGTTTTACGATTCCATGTTTAATTGGCAGTTTAACTATTGATAATGCGTTAGCTAATTTAGGGGAAAGTATAAATGTCATGCCTTATACACTATTTAAACGACTAGGTCTAAGGAAGCCCAAATAAACTAGGATGAGTATCCAACTAGATGATAAAACTGTTAGAATTCCTAGGGGCATTATTGAAGATGTTTTAGTAAAAATCGATAAATTCGCTTTCCCAGTAGATTTTGTTATTTTAGACATGGATGAGGAAAATTCAATCCCTTTAATTTTAGGAAGACCTTTTCTTGCAACTGCCAAGACTAAAATTGATGTTGCCACGGGAGAACTCATACTTCGTGTAGGAGATGAACCAATCAATCTTCAAACTCTCAACTCAGCCAGAACCACGAAAGATGAAGGTAAGAAAGTCTTTTCAATAGATAATCAAATTATTCAACCTCCATCACAGGAAACATCACGAAGCATCAAAACTAAGCCAACACAAAAGCGTACGATCAACAATTTAGAAGAGCAAAAGATATACATAAAAGAAAAGCCGGATCCACACGAAGTAAAACCTAAGGAACCACCAGAAGAGCTCATAGGAACATCAAATCACTTTAAAATAGGAGACCAGGTGCTGTTAGACAAAGCCGATCTTCATATCACTTCAACAGACTTGAGGGCAAAGGGACAAATTCTTCCCAAGGTACACGAAATCTTCCCCCACAACAAAGTCGAGGTAAGTAATCCAAAATTTGACAAATTCAAGGTAAATGCTTCTTGACTCCAAATTTGTCATGAAAATAAAATCACAAGCACAAGGGAAGATATTCAAACCTTTAAACCTCCATGAAATTTTCAAACATGAGGATAGTCTAGCTTAAGACTATAAATGAGCGCTTCTCGGGAGGTAACCCGAACATTAACACTATTTATTTTCAAATTTGTTTTCAGTTTCTTTTATTTCCATCTTTCTTTCCTAAGTATTTAGTTGGAAACTAACACAAAAGTGCAGATTTCCAGGCCACACGGCCTTACACACGGCCGTGCCCGTGGCCGTGTGGACCACTAGAACCACCACACTGATAGAGTAGAGCTGGGCAAGTCAGTCCAACCACCCCCCAATGTCACAGATCCAACCACCCACAGCACGGGCACCGACAAAAATAGCATGGCCGTGCCTCACAATCGTGCTAAGATACTGACTTATTTAGCACAGGCAGGCCACGCGCGTGTAGTCCAACCGTGCTCCTATACTGGCTTTTTAGGAATGGGCGTGCAAACCAACAAAACGGGCGTGGAAGGACAACACACCCCACAACAAGGTCGTGCGATACGGCCGTGTGAATTGACACACCCTCGGTACATGGGCGTGGGAATGTACCAGATGTGAAATCCTATTTAAATCTCCACAGCCCGTCCTCTTTGCCCCATCTTCTTTCTTATTCCTTCTATCTCATTTCTTTCAAATTTTTCTTCCTATTCATAGAAAAGATCCAAGACACTTGAGCAACACAAAGATCATGCCGAAGAAACGTAAGCATTATCACCTCAGAGGAGACCTCAACATGAGTTCATGTCGGAAGCTTCACTTAATTAACACGGCAGGGGTCTCGGAAACCTTTTTAGTTCTATTTTTCTTTTATCGTCTCCTTTATTTTCCTTATCTTTACTTATTTCCTGCTTAAATTAATTTATTTCATATTAGTTTCTTGGTTTTAGGTTCTAAAGGCTGCTTGGGAATCACGCACCACAGCCTTCGAGGTCACACCCACTTCGCAAACCATCCAACAATAAGGACTCCTTAGTCCATTAGTCCTTTCTTTCAATTTCAGTTTTCTTCTTAGTCTCCTTCTTTTTATTTCCTTAATCTTTAAATATACTATTAGTATACTATTATTATTTCTCTAGATCTCTTGGCTATATCTTCACAGGCTACCCAATTTCTTCATCTAGCAAATTGCTTTTTGGTAGCTACTCCACCAGGCCCATAGAAAACACCATCATCGCCACCAAAGATGCCAGGGATCATCCATATTTTATGGAGTATTACTTTCCCCACTTATTTTTTGATTTGGCACCTAAATTTCATTATCTATCTTTGTACATTGAGGGCAATGTACAACTCAAGTGTGGGGGTAATAGTGCCTAACTTTTTGCATAATTCTCAAAACCCTAAAATTAGTCTTGATCTTAAGTATTTTTCTCATATATTAATTAGGATGAAATTTCTAATGATTTAGGATTTTTATTGATATGTTTTAGAATAAGTCTTAGTTAATTGTGCATTGATAATTAAATTTGAAGAATATTAGAGAATCGAGCATGATAAGTCTACTTTCTAAAAAATTAAAATTGATAGGTTGTTAAACTGAATTTGAGTATCACCTTGAAGTTCAAAATTTATAAGGATTGATGTCAAAACACCCATAATTTTTGTGAGATTTTGAGCCTTATAGAGCATGTACCCATTTTTGTGCTCACTTTAATTGGTTATGAGTGTGTCAACTTTGAACTATTATTCTAGAACTTGTCTCGTTTATACATGTTAAGACCACATTAATGATTTGATACACTAAGATGATAAAGAGACCTAGGTTTTAACCCGTTCACTACGCTAAAAAGCCTACCCATACAAATTAACCCCTAGTGAACCCCATTGAATCCTAACAACCTTTTTATTGACTCACCCACTAATATTAACCCAAAATCCCTTTGTATTTGTTATCAACATTCCTTTGACTACCCTTTATCAAGAATTAATTTGATCAATCACCGAATTAGGTTATTTCAATCACCAAAGTTCCTTCTATTATGTTTATTTTAGTTTGTTCTTAAAAAAAAGAGAAATTTCAAGTATATATTCAATATTAGTAGTATATAAAAGAGCTTGGAGCATTTAAACTCTAATCGTTGAAGAAAAAGCTCGTATTAAAGTATTATCAAAATACTCCTTACTATAGAGTAATTATCAATAGTAACATTATTAGTTTTCATTCGAAGTCAATATTCATATTTAGTTCAATGTTTCTAGTTAGGTAATTTGTCAAAGTCAGTCTCAATTATAACCACTAATTCAGCCTGTATCCACACCTTTAACCCTAGCCCCGTTACAACCCTGATTAAAGACCTTTTGATTTGTGTATCATCTCATATACAGTGATGGAGATTTGGTTTTTAGACGAGCCTATGGGATTAACTTTTCAAGTTTGACTTAGAGTGCTTATTTCTTGAACCTTAAACACTTCAAGTGATTTGAGTAAATCTTTTGTGAGGATGTCAATCCTTGTCGATTTTGAATTAAAGGAAATTACTTAGATAAGGGGAGACACCTATGTTTTCATGCTACAAAATCATGACTTATCTCGTTTGAAAATTTAGGGCTCTTTGAATTAAATTATCCATGTATAAATTATCTATGAATTATGATGAGGCATTATTAATAGGAATTATGAATTATGGAAAGTTTGTTTTAATTGTAAGTTGAGAATTTTGCTTGAGGACAAGCAAAAGCTTAAGTGTGGGGGTATTTGATAAACCTTAAAAATAACATATTTTAATCCCGCATTTAGTATGCTTTTGGATGAATTTATCTTCGATTTATGTAAAAAGGTGCTCTTAATACTTTCTTTTCATGTCTTATACTCAGGAGAACACCTAAGGATAAAAAGAACGTAAAACGGGCTTAAAACAGATCAAATTGGGCCAACCCAAGAAGTCGACATGGCCTGGGCTTTATTCCACACGGTCGTGCCTTGCTATCCACCTAGAACACGGCCTGTCACCAATTTACATGGCCATGTCTCATCTACAAAAAGCCTAACACGGCCTATCCCTAATTTACATGGCTGTGCCCCAATCGACAGACCCAAAGCACGGCCTGATCCTCGACTTGCATTGGCATGCCATGCCCGTGCCTAAATAAACAGAATAGAGACACGGCCTGAGCCTCAATTTACACGGGCATGCCTTAGCCATGCCCCTATCATGGGAAGGAGCAATTTCACTTGGAATAGGATGCTTGGAGCCCAAGAGACGCAATCCTAAGTCTACTCAAACACCTAGGACGAATTGTACCTAATTATGAGCACTTAGGAGACAAGTAAAGCATCCCAAAAGGGTATAAAAACACCCCAAGGCGGCTATTGAAAGGGGTCGATCATTGAGTAGATTTTTCTGCCAAGCCTTTCTCATTCAAGGAATGTCTCAAAGATAGCCAATTGATCCATCTTGAAGAGTCGGAGTTCTACTCAAGATAAAGGATCTCCTCTTCAATTCCTTCAGGGGTTTTAGGGATTTCTTATGTTTTGTTTTATCTTTTCTCTTGAGATGTTTTCTTGTTTAGTTATGAACTAAACCCCTCAGATACCTGAAGGGGATGAAACCTATGATGGATTTTGTTATTTAATTCTTTTAGTTTATATGATAAATATATAGTTTGTTCTTAATTATGTTACTTAAATTTATCTGATGTGCTTAGGTGGAGGAGGAATAGACCCTGCCTAAAAGTAGATCTAGCATAATTAAGCAGAGTTGATTGGGCGCCTAGAGACAGGATTACGAGATTTTGCCAGATTAGGGTGAAACCTAATATGGGAGTCCATTGATCGATTTATTGCTTCCTTGGGGGGTTATTATAAGAGAACGAGAGTTCCACTAATTAACCTAAGGTTTAAAGTATTTTTCGCTTTGAGAGAAGGTTTAATATAGGCTAGAGAGTCTCACAGATCAAGCTAAGTAAAGAAATCATATGAATTGAAAAGGTAGATAATAAGTGAAGTCATAGGTGGATTCTTCCCGAAGGTATCGTCTTTATCAATTGAGTTTTCTTCAAAGTCTTTTCCCAAAGTTTCATTCTTTAATCTTTACATTTAAATTTAAGTATTTCATTTATTTTAGATTAATAAACCAATCACTCCATATTTTAGGCTAAATAATAGAAAGAAAGTGAGTAGTAGTACTTTTAGGTTCCTTGGGTTCGATAAGATATTCTTGCCTAAGCTATACTACTATTCGATAGGTGCGCTTGCCTCTATCGTTGTCATAGTCAGTCTACAGGTTCGATCACTCTTTTATAAATATTAAAACTAGACTGTTTTGCAGCGATCACTAACAACCCTTTTATTTGATTCACCCATTAATATTAACCCAAAACCCCGCTCGTATTTGTTATCACCATTCCTTTGACTACCCTTCTATCGAGAATTAATTTGATCAGTTGCCTACTTACTTTATTTCAGTTGATATATTTCTTTCTTATATTATGTATTTAGTTGATTTGTTCTTAAAAAAACGAAGTATATTCATTATTAGTTCTATGTTCTAAGAGCTTGTACGTTTAAATTCAGCATCTTGAAGAAGAAGCTCGTATTATTAGTATTTTCATGTGATGTAATTATTTAGATTATTAGTTCAATTATTTTCCTAAAAGTTAGGTAACTTGTCAATTCAATCTCGATTTTAACCTTTTAATTTAGCCTTTATCCACACCTTTAACCCAAGCCCCGTTACAACCCTATTAAAGACCTTTTGATTTATGTATCATCTCATATTACAGTGGTGGAGATTTTATTTTCAGGCAAGCCTATGGGATTAACTTTTCAGGTTCGACTTATGAGTGCTTATTCTTGAACCTTAAACACTTCGAGTGCTTTGAGTGAATCTTTAGTGAAGATGTCAATCCTTGTCGATTTTGAATTAAAGGTAATAATTTAGATAAGGGGAGACACCTATGTTTTCGTGCTACAAATATATGACTTATATTGCTTGAATCTTTAAGAGCCTTTGAGTTAAACTATCCATGTATAAATTATCTGTGAATTATGATGAGGCATTGTTGATAGGAATTGTGAATTATGGATAGTTCATTTTAATTGTAAGTTGAGAATTTTGCTTGAGGACAAGCAAAAGCTTAAGTGTGGGGGTATTTGATAAACCATAAAAGTAAAATATTTTAACCCTATCTTCAGCATGATTTTGGATGATTTAGCCCTTGATTTATGTAAAAAGGTGCTCATAATCTTTTTTTTCATGTTTTATACTCAGAAAAGCACCTAGGGACGAAAAGAACGAGAAACGGACTTAAAACGGGCCAATTTGGGCCAAAGTGGAAATCGACACGGCCTGGACTTCAAGCCACATGACCGTGCCTCAACAATTAACTAAGACACAGCCATGCCACGATTTACATGGCCGTACCCTAATCCACAGAATTGAGACACGGCCTGAAAATGATTTACACGGCCGTATACCATGGTCGTGCCCCTATCGTGGAAAAGAGAAATTTCACTAAGATTTGGATACTTTGAGGCAAAGAAACACATTCCAAAGCCTATTCAAACACTGAGTAGAAAGTATACTTGAATTGGAACACTTAGAGGCCAAGTAAGGCATCTCAAATTCTATATAAACACCCTAAGTGTAAATGAAAAGGTAGGTCGGAGGCCGAGACATTCAGAATTCGGCAGAAGCTGAGCTTTTGTGGGAATCACTCGAAGTTAGCTAGTTGATCCATCTCAAGAAGCTAGAGTTCTACTCAATATGGTGGATCTCTCATTCAATTCCTTTAGGGGGTTTTAGGGATTTCTTATGTTCTATTTTATCTTTTCTCTTGAGATGTTTTCTTTATTTGTTATGAACTAAACCCTTCAGATACGTGATGGGGATAAAACCTAGATGAATCTTATTATTGTTTTCTAAATTATATGATAAATACTTGATTTGTTCTTAATTATGTGTGCTTAATTCTTGAGTTAATGTTTTCGGGATGTTAATTCAAGTCAGATGTTCGTAGGTGGAGGAGGAATAGACCCTGCCTAAGAATAGATCTAGCATAATTAAGCGGAGTCATTCGTGCGCCTAGAGATAGGGTGACGAGATTTTTTCGGATTAGGGTGAAACCTAATATAGGAGTCCATAGTTTGATTTACTGCTATTCTAGGGGGTTCTTAAGTGAGAAAGAGATTTTCGTTAATTAGACATTATTCGCCTTAAGAGAGGGTTTAATATACGTTAGGGAGTTTTGTAGATCAAGTCAAGTGAATAAATCGTATGGTTCAGTGTTAGATGATAAGTGAAGTCTAGGTGGATTCTTCCTGAGGGTATCATCGTGATCAACTGAGTTCCTCTTCAAGATATTTCCCAATTCATTCTTTTTGTCTTTGCATCTTTGTTTAGTAACTAATTAGTTAATCAACCAAATCATTTAATACTTAGGCTAAATAATAGAACGAAAGTGAGTATTAGTACTTTTAGTTCCTTTGGGTTCGACAATCTAGTCTTGCCTAAGCTACACTATTGTTCGATAGGTACACTTGCCTTAAGTCGTTGTCAGAGTTAGTTTTCAGGTTCGATCATTCCATTTATAAATTTAAAACTCGACAAAACAACGATTAGCTAGCTTGGTGATACTACAAGGAAAAAGGAAAAAAAAGAGCGAGGTAAGAATATAGCTTAGTAAGTTTGCATGAATTTAAAATAGCAACATAAGGGTTCATAATAAAATCCATTCATCTCATTGAACAATAACAACTCAATTTCTCAAGTACTTTGACATACTTACTCATACTTACTCTTACCCATCACATATCACATTCGGTGTCATAACTAATATTTTACTCATGGGTATCTGTATCACTTTATCACATATTTTAGCACTTATACTATCTTGAACATAAACTTAGCTCATTATCATCCTTGACTTAAATGTCGTTCTTTTCCCGTTGAACTATTTGGAATATCGAAGGATACTCAACCTCATCATACAAGTATTAAATGCCATATCCCAGATATGGTCTTACATGGGATCACCTCATGATGCCGATGCCATATCCTAGATATGGTCTTACACGGGATCTCTTAGCTCGATGTCGATGCCATGTCCCAGACATGGTCTTACACAAGATCTTCCTTTGGTGCCGAGGCCATGTCCTAGACATGGTCTTATACAATACCTTCCTTATTTGGTACCGATGCCATGTCCCAGACATGGTCTTATAAGGGACCTACATTCGATGTTGATGCCATGTCCCAGACATGGTCTTATACGGGACCTACATTCGATGCCGATGCCATGTCCCAGACATGGTCTTATATGGGACCTATATTCGGTGCCGATGCCATGTCCCAAACATGGTCTTAGATGGGTCCTACATTCGGTGTCGATGCCATGTCCCATACATGGTCTTATATGAAACCTTCCTTATCTCTTGTTGTGACATAGGTATCCTCGTTATTCCAAACCACCAACCGGGACTTCAACTCTACATATTCTCATCATTTTCTCATTGAGGCATAATTAATCAACTTCATGGAAATAATATGCATTTCTCATAATAATAAGTAATTTAAACATAATAACATATGTAGCCTTAATTTCACAGAAACTTACCTCGATACTCAAAATGTGTGTAGATATTCGATTTAGTCCATAACTTTGTTCTTGCCTCGATTTCGGTCTGGGCTTCATGTTTCTTGATCTATAATAACAATTTCACTTGTTTAATAGTCACATTTACTAAATTGACCCATGAATCATACTCTGGAAAAATTATAATTTTGCCCCTAAACTTTCACATAATTACACTTTTGTCCCTAGGCTCGTAAAATGATTTTTATTCAACTTTCTTGTATTTTAAGCCTAGCTGAATCATACTCTTAACTACAACAGCCCCAATTTCCACTATTTCACTCATGTATGACCATTTTTATAACTTTTACAATTTGGTCCTTTTATGCATTTTTCATGAAAATCACTTAGAAAAAGATGTTTATCATACATCAAACTTTCATATTCTTCCATAAAACATCAAAATACATGTATGTCAAACTTGGGTAAATTTTTGAACATGAACCCTAGCTCAAAATATAGCTAGAAATAGCTAAATCGAGCTACGATGATCTAAAAAATATGAAAAACATTAAAAACAGGGCTAGGATACACTTACTATCAAGCTTCAAAGTTGAAGAAACCCTAGCTATGTATCCTTGCAAATTTTGGCACTTAGAGGAAGAAGATGGACAATATTTTGACTTATTTTTCCCTTTTTAATTCATTAATTAACTAAATGACTAAGATGCCCTTAAGGCCTTTTCTTGAGATTTTTCCTTCCCATGACCATTTTTGTCCATCTCAACATATAATAGTCTAATTTTTAAATAAGGACCTCTATTAATTTTTATAATTCTATTTCATACTTAAATCTCCCAGAATCTCATATTTTCTAATCTTTGTAATTTAGTCCTAATGGACAAATTGATCACTAATAAATAAAATTTCCTCATGAAATTTTCACACGCTCATGAAAACACATAAATAGCCTCATAGAATCATAAAACACATATTTCTACTTTGAATTCATGGTCTCGCAACCACTATTCTGACTAGGCTCTAAAACGAGCTATTACTAATAAATCATAAAAGTAACATATTTTAATCCCACATTTAGCATGTTTCCGGATGATTTAGCCCTTGATTTATGTAAAAAGGTGCTCTTAATCCTTTATTTTCATGTTTTATACTCAGGAAAGCACCCAAGGATGAAAAGAATGAGAAACGGGCTTAAAACAGGCCAATTTGGGCCAAAGTGGAAATCGACACAGCCTGGACTTCAAGACACACAGTTGTGCCTCAAAATTAACTAGAACACGGCCTAACTATGATTCACATGGCCATGCCTCCATCAATAGACCCGAACAAAGCCTGAAGTCGATTCACGCAGGCGCAGTGCTATGGGCGTGTCCTCGCCATGCCAGAGAAGTTTCACTCGAATTTGGATACTTGAAGGTAAAGAAATGCATTCCAAATCCTATTCAAACACCCAAGTAGGAATCATACTTGAATTAGGATGAGGGCCAAATAAAGCATTCCAAGAGCCTATATAAAGACCCTAAATGTAACCTGAAGGGAGGCGATCAGTTAGGCAGTCAACTATGCCAAGGAGCCAAGCCAGAAGGCCAGATTCATGGGAATCACTCGAGGATAGCCAGTTGATTCATCTCAAGAAGCTGAAATTCTACTCAAGATGGTGGATTTCTCCTTCAATTCCTTCAGGGAGTTTTAGGGATTTATTATGTTTTGTTTTATCTTTTCTCTTGAGATGTTTTATTTTATCATTATGAACTAAACCCTTCATATACTTGAAAGGGATGAAACCTAGATGAATCTTGTTATTGTTTTCTAAACTATATGATAAATACTTAGTTTGTTCTTTATTATGTATGCTTAATCCTTGTGTTAATATTTCTGGGATATTGATTCAAGTTGAATGTGCTTAGGTGGTGGAGCAAAAGTCCCTGCTTAATAGTAGATCTAGCATAATTAAGCAGAGTTGATCGCGCGCCTAAAGATAGGGTGACGAGATTTTGCCGAATTAGGGTGAAACCTAATATGAGAGTCCATAGATTGAGTTAATACGATTCTAGGGGTTTTAATTAGAAAGAGATTTCAATTAATCAACCTAGGGTTAGACGTTATTCGCCTCGAGAGAGGGTTTAATTTAAATTAGGGAGTCTTACAGATTAAGCTAAGTGAATAAATCATCTAGTTCAGTGTTAGATAACAAGTGAAGTTTAGGTGGATTCCTTCTAGGGTATCATCGTAATCAACTGAGTTTTTGTAAAAGTTATTTCTTCAATTTGTTCTTTTTGTCTTTGCATCTTAGTTTAGTAATTAGTTAGTTTTAGTTTAATCAATCAATCACTTCATATTTAGCCTAAATAATAGAAAGAAATTGAGTATTAGTACTTTTAATTTCCTTGGGTTCGACAATCCGGTCTTGCCTAAACTATTCTACTATTCGATAGGTGCACTTGCCTTAAGTCGTTGTCAGAGTAAGTTTTGAGGTTCGATAATTCTCTTTATAAATTTTAAAACTCGACAATTCTGAAGATCAAGTTTTTGGCGTCGTTGCTGGGGAATTAAAATATTAAGAAAACTCTATTTTTATTACTTTAGCCATTACTTTTATTTTTATTTTTATATTTCATAATTTATTTTATTTTATTGTTCTTGCTAATTTTATTTCTTTCTTTTTCTAGTAGGTACCTCTAGTTTATGACTAGAAGGAACCCGACAAGACCTCTAGTATACAATAGTGATATTGAAGCTACCACCCATAGGAATTGCAGAGAAATTAGGCGAGCCTTAAATTACCAAGAAGAACAGCAACAAGGCGAATCTAATCCTACTGAAGGGATGGATGAAAATAATCCACCATGAGATGTGGCAGATGCTCCTCGTACTATGTATGATTATACTAAACCTAATTTAACAGGAGCAAAATTGTAACACCCCAAACTCGGCCTAGAAGTTAGGCCCGAATCTAGTGTGTCACGTTGAAGGAAGTTGAAAAGTTAAGCAATTGTTTAGAATAGTTTTATCAGAGTTTTGAACTCCAAGTTCGTTGTTTGTTTGAGAAAAACGCGATTTGCTAAATGACTATTTAAAAGTTGTTATTATTTTGAAAAACTGTTTTGTTATGAAAGTTAAACTTGCATCATTGCGTAAACATGATATTTTAGAAACCAATTGCTAATGTTTTAAGAAAACCCCGTATTTATAAGTTTAATAGTTATAAATGAAAACTTAGAAAAAAATAATAAACCAATGGCCTTATTACAAAATACTAACCAAAAAATAAATAATCTAAAAGAAAAGGTAAAAATCAAAATTACTAAAGTTCACGAGTAGCATCTCCGATGTATAGCCACCCTCGAGTCCTCCACGGCTCTCAATCCTCTATCGCTGGGAATTACCTGAAACATTCAATAGAAAGAGGGGGTGAGTTTACAAAAACTCAGTGTGTACAACCCTCATCGATAAGAACATGCATCACAACAATTCGGGTCGAAGCCCATTACAGTAGCGGTGGCAATTGGGCCTTAGCCCAAAATAGCCTCGATTGAGCCTTAACCCATATCATATGTGACAGCAGATAATGTATGCAATGTGATACAAATCCCGACCCAACCTAGTATTCCATCCTCTACACTCCACTCCATATGTCCATCCTCAACACACTTGGGGATTTCTACAATCAACCCTCCATCCTCTACACTCATCTTTGGCAGTCATGCTGACAGACACACTGCTCAAAGTCAATATAACATGGCCTAGCCACATATCACTATGTGACCAAATCACCGATATGATAATGTGGTACCAAGCCATCATTTAGTGTGACAGGGTCACCGATATATGTGGCAGAGCCACCGAAATAATAATATAATTGACACACAGCCTTGGGTAAATTTGATTGACACAGAGTCATCAATAACTGTATTATGCTTGGCACATAGCCATCAGCGACGGTAATATAATTGGCACACAGCCTTGGGTAAATACCATTGGTACAAAGCCATAATCAAGATGGCACGGAGCCATATTTAGGTTGTCATATAGCCATTATACAGAATGTGGTAGAGCCACCATTATACACTTCCCCGATCATCAATAACCCAACCCCATGCAATATGCCGTGTATGTCATGCTCAATCATTACACGTGTATGCAAAATGACTATGCTAAATAACAATCATTTAAACATGTAATAAAAGTATATCAGTCATACAACCATAGCCAAACCGATCATATCATAGCACAAGCCAATCACTTACCTAAAAAGGCAAATTAGTCATTTTACCCTGTAAGGGTATTTCGGTAATCCTACCCTTCAGGGGTAGTTTGGTAATTCTACTCATAACTAATTCCTGTATGCAGTGTATCTCAAACATAATCAATCATACAATTAAACACATAAAACGCTAGTACTACCACGAGGGTACAACAGTCATTTTGTCATTTAGGGGTAAAATAGTAATTTTGTAAATCGGGTAATTTCACAAATTGGGGGTATTTTGGTAATTTTACAAATCGAGGGTATTTTGGTAATTTCACAAATCGGGGTATTTTAGTAATTTCACAAATTAGGGGTATTTTGATAATTTTACAAACTAGGGGTATTTTGGTAATTTTGCAAACCAAGGGTATTTTGATAATTTTGAAAACCAAGGGTATTATGGTAATTTTACAAACTAGGGGTATTTTGATAATTTTACAAATTAGGGGTATTTCGATAATTTTACAAACTAAGGATATTTTGGTAATTTTACAAACCATGGGTATTTCGATAATTTTACAGACCAAGGGTATTTTAGTAATTTTACAAACCAAGGGTATTTCGGTAATTTTACAAACTAGGGTGTTAACGACCCAACAGAAGGTCCACTATCGCCTCGAAAGACTCAAGTATTCTAAATAGAGATAATGATGCGAATGGGCCTAAGGCCCATTCAGCCCAAACCTAACCACATATATGAGATTCACATAGTCTAGTTCACTATCTACTACTCAATTATACAATTTACTCATATGGGCCCTCGGGCCCATTGGGCCCACTTGGCCTCTTTCGGGCCATCATGGCCCAATAGCCCACAAGAACACTACTGATGGCCTCAACTATCGCGTTGAAGCCCCACACGTGCACTCGTACGCTCGTGTGGTTACTATTGTCGTGTCACTGGCATTTTGGCAAATGCCGCTCTACAGCTAGAGTAGAGAGAACACACACCTGATAGGAGTCTGAAGCTGCTAAACCGCGCTCCAAGCACTCCTACGTCAAATGCCAACCCGGTATGCTCCTTCTCCTCCTAGGCAACTCTATATATAGCTAGATTCTTACCTTCCTTCTTTGTATCTTTCCAATGTGGGATCCCTCCGTCTGTAGAGTTTAAATTCAACTCAAACTCTTCCTATCCAATCCACAAAATAAATACTCCATTGCTTTCCATGAGATTAAACCCAGGCTCCCTTGTAGTATAATCCACGCTAGCCACTAGGCTACAAGCTCCTCTTGTGTCTAAAACAATGCGCAACTAAATATAACCCCATGGTAAAATTCTAGAGTCCATTAAAAAGAAAACCAAAATGCAAGAGCCAAGACTTGAACCTTGGACCTCCTTCCTTCCTTGTGGCGTTACCCCCTTGTCTCTTATGTGGCGTCACTTTGCCGCTACACCACACACTCCACTTATGTCTTTTTCCTCCACATTTTATTCTTAAACCCTACCTACTAACTCCCAGGGTTTTATTCACCTAAAACCAAAATTTTTCCTAAGGCCTAACTTAAACCCGGGACTTCATAGAAGCCCCCTAACCTTCCAAAGTAACTCACCTACTAGATCCAACTTGCATTAAAGCCATTCTCTTATTCTCAAAAATTTTAAAGGCTCCTACGCCTAAGGCCCAATGGGCCCAATCCTACTAGGCCCAACTTTGAGATGTTACAAATCTACCCTCCTTAAAGAAATTTCGTCCTCAAAATTTTTAGCTATAGAAATAGTCGCACATCCTAACCTACAGCACTACACTCAAGATCACAAGACTCGATTCTAAAACAAAGAATACATTTTCTAGCTTAAGCTTGGAACCTCTTCACACAACCAAATATCTAATACAGAAGCAAATAGATATTTAACACTCATACATAAAAATTTTCCATTCAAACGTCACATTCAAAACATACACATAATAAATATACCATTATAACATATAATAATAAGTAAGGGACTTATGATTTGATGCCGGAGACTCGGGTGTCATACTTCCAATAAAGATATTTTTTTAAACCAAATTTCAAATAACTTTGAAAAAAAATTTTAAACCCATTCCACAGTCGAGTTTTACAACCTAGGCTCTGATACCATAATTATAACACCCAAACCTGGCCTAGAAGTTAAGCCCGAATCTAGAGTGTCACATTGAAGGAAGTTGAAAAGCTAAGTAATTTTTCAGAAAAGTTTTATCGGATTTTGAACTCCAAGTTTGTTGTTTGTTTGAGGAAAAACGCGATTTGTTAAATGACCTTTTAAAAGTTATTATTTTGAAAAACTATTTTGTTATGAAAGTTAAACTTGCATCGTTGTGTAAACATGATATTTTAGAAACCAATTGCTAACATTTTAAGAAAACCCCGTATTTATAAGTTTAACAGTTATAAATGAAAACTTAGAAAAAAATAAACCAATGGCCTTATTACAAAATATTAACCCAAAATAAATCATCTAAAAGAAAAGGTAAAAATAAAAATTACTAAAGTTCACGAGTAGTATCTCCGATGTATAGCCACCCCCGAGTCCTCCACGATTCTCAATCCTCAATCGCTGGGAATTACCTAAAACATTTAATAGAAAGAGGGGGTGAGTTTACGAAAACTCAGTGTGTACAACCTCATTGATAAGAACATGTATCACAATAATTCAGGCCGAAGCCCGTTACAGTAACGGTGGCAATTGGGCCTTAGCCCAAAATAGCCTTGGTTGAGCCTTAACCCATATCATATGTCACAGCAGATAATGTATGCAATACGATGCAAATCCCGACCCAACCTAGTATTCCATCCTCTACACTCCACTCCATATGTCCATCCTCAACACACTTGGGGATTTCTACAATCAACCCTCTATCCTCTACACTCCTCTTTGGTAGTCATGCTAACAGACACACAGCTCAAAGTCAATATAACATGGACTAGCCACCGATCACTATGTGACCAAATCACCGATATGATAATGTGGCACCAAGCCATCATTTAGTGGACAGTGTCACCGATATATGTGGCAGAGCCACCGAATTAATAATATAATCAGCACAAAGCCCTAGGTAAATTTGATTGACACAGAGTCATCAATAACTGTATTATGCTTGGCACATAGCCATCAGTGACGGTAATATAATTGGCACACAGCCTTGGGTAAATAAGATTGGCACAAAGCCATAATCAAGATGGCATGGAGCCATATTTAGGTAGGCATATAGCCATTATACAGAATGTGGCAGAGCCACCTATATACACTTCCCCGATCAACAATAACCCAACCCCATGCAATATGTTGTCTATGTCATGCTCAATCATTACACGTGTATGCAGAATGGCCATGCTAAATAACAATCATTTAAACATGTAATAAAAGCATATCAATCGTACAACTATAGCCAAACCGGTCATATCATAGCACAAGCTAATCACTTACCTACAAGGGCAAATCAGTCATTTTACCCTGTAAGTGTTTTTCGATAATCCTACCCTTCAGGGGTAGTTCGGTAATTCTACTCATAACTAATTCTTGTATGCAGTGTATCTCAAACATAATCAGTCATACAATTAACACATAAAACGCTAGTACTACCATGAGGGTACAACGGTCATTTTGTCGTTTAGGGTAAAATAGTAATTTTACAAATCGAGGGTATTTCGGTAATTTTGTAAACTGGAGGTATTTTGGTAATTTCAAAAATTGATGGTATTTTGGTAATTTTACAAATCGGGGGTATTTTAGTAATTTTATAAACCAAGGGTATTTTAGTAATTTCACAAACTATGGATATTTTGGTAATTTTGTAAATCAGGGGTATTTCGGTAATTTTACAAACCAAGGGTATTTCGATAATTTTACAAACCAGGGGTATTTCGATAATTTTGCAAACCAGAGGTATTTTGGTAATTTTACAAACTAGGTGTAGTTTGGTAATTTTACAAACCAAGGGTATTTCGGTAATTTTACAAACCAAAGGTATTTCGATAATTTTACAAACCAGGGGTATTTTGGTAATTTTGTAAACCAGGGGTATTTTTGTAATTTTACAAACAAGGGTGTTAACGACCAATGAAGGGTGAACAACTTAAACAAGGTGTTAACGACCCAACAGAAGGTCCACTGTCGCCTCGAACGACTCAAGTATTCTAAACAGAGATATTGATGGGAATGGGCCTAAGGCCCATTCTCGGCCCAAGTGGGCCCACACACTCGTGTGGCCCATTCAGCCCAAACCTAGCCACATATATGAGATTCACATAGTATAGTTCACTATCTACTACTCAATCATACAATTTACTCATATAGGCCCCCGAGCCTATTGGGCCCACTTGGCCTCTTTCGGGCCATCGTGGCCCAACAGCCCACAAGAACACTACTGATGGCCTCAACTATCGCGTTGAAGCCCCACATGTGCGCTCGCATGATCGTGTAGTTACTATCACCATGTCACTAGCATTTTGGCCTATGCCGCTCTATAGCTAGAGTAGAGAGAATACACACCTGATAGGAGTCTGAAGCTGCTAAACCGCGCTCCAAGCACTCCTATGTCAAACGCCAACCCAGTATGCTCCTTCTCCTCCTAGGCAGCTCTATATATAGCTAGATTCTTACCTTCCTTCTTTGTATCTTTCCGATGTGGGATCCCTCCGTCTGTAGAGTTTAAATCCAACTCAAACTCTTCCTGTCCAATCCGCAAAATAAATACTCCATTACTTTCCATGAGATTAAACCCAGGCTCCCTTGTAGCATAATCCACGCCGCTAGCCACTAGGCCACAAACTCCTCTTGTGTCTAAAACCATGCGCAACTAAATATAACCTTATGGCAAAATTCTAGAGTCCATTAAAAAGAAAACCAAAATGAAAGAGCCAAGACTTGAACCTTAGACCTCCTTCCTTCCTTGTGGCATTACTCCCTTGTCTCTTATGTGGCGTCACTTTGCCACTACACCATACACTCTACTTGTGTCTTTTTCCTCCACATTTTATTCTTAAAGCTTACCTACTAACTCCCAGGATTTTATTCACCTAAAACCAAAATTTTTCCTAATGCCTAACTTAAACCCAGGACTTCATAGAAGCCCCCTAACCTTTCAAAGTAACTCACCTACTAGATCCAACTTGCATTAAAGCCGTTCTCTTATTCTAAAAAATTTTAAAGGTTCCTACGCCTAAGGCCCAATGGGCCCAATCCTACTAGGCCCAACTTTGGGATGTTACAAGAATCTAGTACTGTTAGGCCTGCTATAGCTGCTAATAATTTTGAATAAAGCCTAACACTATACAAATGATTCAACAATTTGTTCAATTTGACGGTTTGCAAGACGAAGACCCAAATACTCATATAGCTAATTTTTTAGAGTTCTGTGATACCTTCAAAATAAATGGCGTTTCTGATGATGCCATACCGCTTTGGTTATTTCCCTTTTCATTAAGGAATAAAGCTAAACAATGGTTAAACTCGTTACCACGAGGGTCAATAACCACATGGGATCAAATGACCAAGAAATTTTTATTAAAGTATTTTCGACCGGCCAAAACAGCCAATTTACGGAATGATATCTCTTCTTTTGTGCAGATGGATTTAGAGACATTATATGACGCATGGGAGAGATACAAGGATCTCTTGAGAAGGTGTCCACACCATGGTTTACCCTTATGACTCCAAGTCCAAACTTTCTATAACGGTGCAAATCCCTCAACGAGGTAACTAATTGATTCAACCGCCGGTGGAACCCTGAACAATAGAACTCCTGAAGTAGCCTACGAGTTTATTGAAGAGATGTCACTGAATAACTATTAGTGGCAGGTTACAAGGACAAAACCAACAAAATCGATCAAGTTTTGAACCTCGACGCAGTAACCATGCTATCAATGCAGGTAGAGATGATGAATAAAAGCTTGATAGTTTGTGTTCTTCGCAAGTACATCCAGTAATGTAGTGTGACGCAAGTGGAACTATGGTGAATCTTGAGTACCCACCCTACCAACCGGGCATAGAAAGCAAACAGATGAACTATATAGGTAATAATTTCAGATCTAATAATAATCCTTATAGTAATACTTATAATCTAGGTTGGAGGAACCACCCAAATTGTTAGTGGGGAGGTCAAAGAATTCAAGGAAATCAAAGACAACAACCTCCTCAAAATTTCCATAATCAGCCCTATCCACAGGAAAAGAGGCCGAACCTCGAAGAAATGTTGACAAAATTCATGGCATCCATAGAAAACCGTCTCCAAGACACTGAGGTAACACTTAAAAACCAACAAATATCGATGGAAGGGATCAAAAACCAAGTTGGGGAACTTACTAAGTCATTCGGGGAAGTTACAAAGTCAGTTGGATAACTTGCCAAGTTAATGTCCGAACGACCACAAGGGCGTCTACCAAGCAACACCGAGATCAACCCAAAGGAGCAAATCCAAGCCATAACAGCTCAAGAAAATGTAGGGTTAGAAGAACCCAATTGAATTCAAGAAAGTGAGGTAGAAAAAGATAAAATTGAGGTAACACAAGAAAAACCAAAATCGCTAATCAAAAAGTACCAACCTCGCATACCTTATCCCGAAGCATTAAAGAGAGACGATACAGAGGAACAATTCAGTAAGTTTCTTAAACCTTTAAAGAAATTACATATTAACTTACCGTTTCTTGAAGCTCTGTCACAGATGCCAAATTCAAGGAAATTTTTAAAACAACTCTTGAAGAACAAGCGTAAGTTAGATGAGGAGCCACATGTGGAATTAAACGCAATGTGCTCAGCAGTTCTACAAAATAGACTACCACGGAAGCTAAAAGATCCAGGGAGTTTTACAATTCCATGTTTAATTGGTAGTTTATCTATTGATAATGCCATAGCTAATTTAGGGGCATGTATAAATGTCATGCCTTATAAAATGTTTAAATAACTAGGTCTAGGGAAACCCAAACAAACTAGGATGAGTATACAATTAGCTGATAAAACTGTTAGAATTTCTAGGGGTATTATTGAAGATGTTCTCGTAAAAATTGATAAATTCATTTTCCCAGTTGATTTTGTTGTCTTAGACATGGATAAGGATAATTCAATTCCTTTAATTTTAGGAAGACCCTTTTTAGCAACTACCAGGACTAAAATTGATGTTGGTACAGGAGAACTCATTCTTCATGTAGGTGACGAATCAATCAGTCTACAAGCTCTTGACTCGGCCAGAACATCAAGTGATAAAGGTGAGAAAGTAAATTCAATTGATAACCAACTTGTTCAACTTTCACCACAGGAAACACCACAAAGTTACAAACCTGAGCCGAATCATGGACCTCATGTCCAAAAAGAAAAAGAATATGAGGAGAAAAGCCTTAGGGTCGACAAACTAGAAGAATAGAAGACACACTTTAAAAAAGAACCGGAACCACACGAAGTAAAAATGAAAGAGCACCTAGAAAAGCTCATAGGAACATCAAATCACTTCAAAATAGGAGATCAGGTACGGTTAGATAAAGCAGATCATCGCATCACCACACCAAACCTGAATACAACTGAAGGAATCCCTCTTGAGCTACGCAATATCATCCCATACGGAACAGTCGAGGTAAGTAATCCCATATTCGACACTTTTAACGTAAATGCTTCTCAACTCAAACTTTATCATGAAAATAAAACTGACAGCATGAGGGAAGATGTTCAAACATTTAAACCACCCTGATTTTTCAAACACGAGGAAAGTCTAGCTTAAGACTTTAAACAAGCGCTTCTCAGGAGGCAACCCGAGCACTAATACTATCTCTTTATTTCTATTTTTGGTTATTTCTTTTCTATTTTCATTTTTCTCCTTCTCTAGAATTTTAATGAATCAAAAGTGCAGATTCCCAGACAACACGGCCTAGCACGCTGTGTGGGTACTCCGAATCGCCGTACTAACATGGCAGGGATGGTACGAGTCAGAACGAATCAATTTTTCAAAGTCACGGACCCAACCACTATGCCACGGCCATGCGATGCAGCCGTGGCCGACACTGAGAGTTCATACACGGCCGTGGCAAACTAAACATGGGCGTGGGAAAAATGATATGCCCCACACCACGGCCATGTGACGTGGCCATGGGCAAAATTGACTTATCACACACGGGCGATACGATCCACAACATGATCGTACGATGTGGCCGTGTGCCCCGACACGCCCATGGTACATGGGCGTGGGACAATGTCAGGATCCAAAACTCTATTTAAACCTCCCCACTCCTCCCTATTTCACCCAGTAACCTTCATCCCTACCTTCTTTCCCTTAGATTTCTCTCCTTTTCTCTTATCATTCTTACAACTCTTAAGACACCAAAGCCATGCCAAAGAAGCGTAAGAGGCCAACAACAGTCTCCTCGAGGAAGATCGATCTACATAAGTTCATGCCGGCCGCTTCAACCCTCTAACACGCCAAGGGTCTCCGAGACCTTTTCGTTTTTATTTTTCTTTTTCTCTTTTGCTTCAATTTCCTTCCCTTTGACTATCTTATGCTTAGTTTAGCTTATTTTAATTTAGTTTCTTAGTGTCAAGTTCATCAGGCTGCTTGAGAATCATGCCACCTCCACCGCCGCCAGCACTTCCACAGCGTTAGAAGTCATACCCACCTCACGAACCATCTATCAATAAGGACTTATTAGTCCATTAATCTTTTCTTTTAATTTCAGTTTTCTTCTCAATCTCATTCTGTTTATTTTTCTTGTCTTTAATTATATTATTAGTATATTTTTAATGTTTCTTTAGATTTCATGGCTATATCTTTGCAGGCTCCCTAATTTCTTCATCTAGTATAGAGATTATCGGTAGCCACCCCACCAGGACCATAGAAAACACCACCACCGTCCCCTCCAACTTATCTTCTACCACGACCCCTACTAACTCCCGGAGTCATCTAAAAATTCAGGAAGTGTCACTTCTCCCCTTCTCTTTTGATTTCATTATTACATGATTATTTATCTATCTTTGTACATTGAGGGCAATGTACATCTTAAGTGTGGGGGGTAAAAGTGCCTAACTTTTTTCATTATTCTCAGAAACTTGAATTATATCTAGTTCTTAAGTAATTTCCTCATATTACTAATTAGGATGAAATTTCTGATGATTTATGATTCTTATTGATTTGTTTTTGAGTAAGTCATAGTTAGTTGTGCATTGATGATTTATATTTGAAGAATACTAGAGAATCAAGCATGATAAGTCTATTTTTCAAGAATAAAAAAATTTTTTAGGTTGTTGAACTGAATTTGAATATTACCTTGAAATTTGACATTTACAGGGATTGATGTCAAATACCCATAATTTTTGTGAGATTTGAGCCTTATAGAGAATATATTCTTTTTCGTGCTCACTTTATTTGATTATGAGTGTGTCAACACTAAATTGTTATTCTAGAACTTGCCTAGATTATACTTGTCAATACCACATTTTTTGATTTGATATACTGAGATGATAAAGGGACCTAGGTTTTAACCCATTCACTCCACTAAAAAGCCTACCTTCATAATTAACCCTTAGTGAACTCTTGATCCTAAAAACCCTTTTTATTGATTCACCCATTAATATTAACCCAAACCTCACTCGTATTTGCTATCACCATTCCTTTGACTACCCTTTTATCGAGAATTGATTTGATCAGTTGCCTAATCACTTTATTTCAGTTGATAAAGTCCTTTCTATATTATGTATTTATTAGTTTGTTCTTAAAAAAATAAAGTATATTCATTATTAGTTCTATGTTCTAAGAGCTTGTATGTTTAAATTCAGCATCTTGAAGAAGAAGCTCATATTATTAGTATTTTCATGTGATGTAATTATTCAGATTATTTGTTCAATTATTTTTCTAAAAGTTAGGTAACTTGTCAATTCAATCTCGATTCTAAACCTTCAAATTTAGCCTTTATCCACACCTTTCACCCAAGCCCCGTTACAACCTTGTTAAAGACAATTTGATTCGTGTATCATCTCATATTACAGTGGTGGAGATTTGATTTTCAGGCAAGCCTATGGGATTAACTTTTCAGGTTCAACTTATGAGTGCTTTTTCTTGAACCTTAAACACTTCGAGTGCTTTGAGTGAATCTTTAGTGAGGATGTCAATCCTTTTCGGTTTTAAATTAAAGGTAATAATTTAGATAAGGGGAGACACCTACGCTTTCATGCTACAAATATATGACTTAGAATTGTTTGAATCTTTAGGAGTCTTTGAGTTAAATTATCCATGTATAAATTATCTATGAATTATGATGAGGCATTGTTAATGAGAATTATGAGTTGTGGAAAGTTCGTTTTAATTGTAAGTTGAGAATTTTGCTTGAGGACAAGCAAAAGCTTAAGTGTGGGGGGTATTTTATAAACCATAAAAGTAACATATTTTAATCCCACATTTAGCATGTTTCCGGATGATTTAGCCCTTGATTTATGTAAAAAGGTGCTCTTAATCCTTTATTTTCATGTTTTATACTCAAGAAAGCACCGAGGATGAAAAGAATAAGAAACAGGCTTAAAACGGGCCAATTTGGGCCAAAGTGGAAATCGACATGGCCTGGACTTCAAGACACACGGTCGTGCCTCGATAATTAACTAAAACACGGCCTAACTACGATTCACATGGCCGTGCCTCCATCAACAGATCCAAACTCAGCCTGAATTCGATTCACACAGGCGTGTGCCATGGGCGTGTCCCTACTGTGGCCAAGAGAAGTTTAACTCGGATTTGGATACTTGAAGGCAAAGAAACACATATCAAAGCCTATTCAAACACTCGAGCAGTAATTATACTTGAATTAGGATACTTAGGGGCCAAATAAAGCATCCCAAGAGCCTATATAAAGACCCTAAGTGTAACCTGAAAGGAAGCAGTCAGTTAGGCAGTCAGCTAGGCTAAGGAGCCGAGCTAGAAGGACAAATTCATGGGAATCACTCGAGGATAGCCAGTTGATTCATCTCAAGAAGTCGGAATTCTACTCAAAACGGTGGATTTTTCCTTAAATTCCTTCAGGGAGTTTTAGGGATTTCTTATGTTTTGTTTTATCTTTTCTCTTGAGATGTTTTATTTTATCATTATGAACTAAACCTTTCAGATACCTGGAGGGGATGAAACCTAGATGAATCTTGTTATTGTTTTCTAAACTATATGATAAATACTTTGTTTGTTCTTAATTATGTTTACTTAATTATTGTGTTAATATTTATGGGATATTGATTCAAGTTGAATGTGTTTAGGTGGTGGAGCAAAACTCCTTGCTTAAGAGTAGATCTAGCATAATTAAGCGGAGTTGATCACGCCTAGAGATAGGGTGACGAGATTTTGTTGGATTAGGGTGAAACCTAATATGGGGGTCCATAGATCGAGTTAATGCGATTCTAGGGGGTTTAATTAGAAAGAGATTTCAATTAATCAACCTACGGTTAGACGTTATTCACCTCGAGAGAGGGTTTAATATAAATTAGAGAGTCTTACGGATCAAGCTAAGTGAATAAATCATCTTGTTCAGTGTTAGATAACAAGTGAAGTCTAGGTGGATTCCTTCTAGGGTATCGTCGTAATCAACTGAGTTTTTCTAAAACTTATTTCTTCAATTTGTTCTTTTTGTCTTTGTGTCTTAATTAAGTAATTAGTTAGTTTTTAGTTTAATCAATCAATCACTTCATATTTAGGCTAAATAATAGAAAGAAAGTGAGTATTATTACTTTTAATTCCCTTGGGTTCGACAATCCGGTCTTGCCTAAACTATACTACTATTTGATAGGTGCACTTGACTTAAGTTGTTGTCAGAGTAAGTTTCCAGGTCCGATCATTCTCTTTATAAATTTTAAAACTCGACAATTCTGACAATTAGTTACAATTCTTCCCCCTTAGGGATTTTTGTCCCCAAAAATCTTACCGGCAAAAAGGTTTGAGTTTTGGTTTCTTATAGCCTCCTCGAGCTCCCATGTAGCCTCTTCTACCCCATGTCTTTGCCATAGTAATTTCACAAGAGCTATACTTTTATTCCTTCACTATTTGACTTCCCGTGCTAGGATCTTAACCGGTTCTTCATCATATGTCATGTCGGGTTGAATTTCAACCTCTGTCGATGTATTCACATGCAAAGGATCTGATCGGTAATGACGTAACATCGATACGTGGGACACATCATGAATCTTTTCCAATTCAGATGATAAAAGCCAATCGATAGGCTACCAGCCCTATCCTCTCAGAAATCTCATATGGTCCGATGAAATTTGAACTTAATTTGCCTTTCCGGCCAAATCTGAGAACTTTCTTCCATGGTGCACTTTCAAGAACACCTTATCACCAACTTGAAACTCAATCTCTTTTGGTTTCAAGTCTGGTAGGATTTTTTTCTATCAGGAGTAGCTTTTAAATAGCCACGGATTATTTTTACCTTCTCTTCAGTTTTTCTAACCAGATTGACTCCATAAATTTGATTTTCCTTAAGTTCAGTCCAATATAAAGGCATTTGACACTTTCGCCCATATAATGCCTCATAAGGCACCATTTTCAAGCTCGACTGAAAACTGTTATTATAAGCAAACTCTACCAACGATAGGTACTTTTCCCAGCTGCCCTGAAATTCAAGAACACAATACCGGAGCATATCCTCAAGTATCTGTATTAATCTCTCTGACTGTCTGTTGGTTTGTGGGTTAAAAGCTGTACTGAAACTTAACTTTGTGCCTAAAGCTTCTTGCAACTTTTTCCTAAATCATGATGTGAATCTCGAATCTCTATCTGATATAATCGATAAAGGCACTCCATGTAGCCTCCCAATCTCTGAAATATACAAGTCTGCCAACTTATCAAGTGAATAATCAATACTCATAGGTATGAAATGGGCCGACTTCGTAAGTCTATCTACCACAACCCATACGGCATCTTTCTTGCTCAGTGTCAATGGTAAACCCGTTACAGAGTCCATAGTAATACAGTCCCATTTCCACTTGGGAACATGATAGGTTGAAGCAAACCCGAAGGTACTTGGTGTTCAGCTTTCACTTGCTGACAAATCAAGCACCTTGATACAAACTCAAAAACTTCTTTCTTCATACTCGGCCACCAATACCATTTCTTCAAATCATCATACATTTTTGTGCTTCCTAGATGTACAGATAGACATCCGCTATGTGCCTCGTGTAAAATCTTTCGAATAAGCTCATCATTCTTCGGTACACAGACTTTGTCTTTGAACATCAAACATCCATCAAAATTAATCTGAAAGTCAGACTCAACACCCGACTTGCACTGAACTCTTTTGGCTTGGAAGTCACTATCATCTTCCTAAGCTTCACAGATCTCTTGGAGAAACATCAGCCTAGCTCTCAACTAGGCTAGAATAGAACCATCACTTGACAAAGTCACCCGTGTATACATAGCCCTCAATGTAAACAAGGATTTTCTACTCAAAGCATCGGCAACCACGTTCGCCTTTCCCGGATGGTAGTCAATTACTAGCTCATAGTCTTTTATCAATTCTAACCTTCTTTGTTGCCTTAAGTTCAATTCCTTTTGAATCATCAAGTACTTTAAACTTTTATGATCGGTGACTGTCCGACATCTTTCACCATACAAATGGTGTATCCATATCTTTAATGCAAACACAATGGTGGCCAACTCTAAATCATGGGTCGGGTAGTTCTTCTCATGTGGCTTTAACTGTCTAGAGGCATGCACTATCACCTTGCCCTCTTGTATAAGTACATAGCCTAATCCATTCAAAGATGCATCACTATAAATAAAAAATTCTTTTCTCGATTCCGGTTGCACTAGAACTAGAGCTTTATTCAACAATACCTTTAACTTCTCGAAACACTGTTGCCACTTTTTGTCCATTCAAACTTTACATCTTTCTGTAACAACTTCATCATAGGTGTAGCTATCATGGAGAATCCCTTGACAAACCGTCTGTAATAGCCAGCTAGACCCAAAAAACTTCTAACCTTGAATACATTCCTCGGTGGTTTCCAATCAACAATGTCCAAAATTTTGCTTGGGTCAACTCGGATTCCATCTCCCGAGATAATATGCCACAAGAATCCAATTTTCTTAAGGCAAAATTCACTTTTTCTAAACTTGGCATACAACTTATTTTCTCATGAAATTTGTAAAACCATCCTCATGTGTTTGGCATGCTCATTCTCATCAAGGGAATATATCAGTATATCATTAATATCAGTATGGCCGAAATATGATGTTCATTAAATCCATAAACACAGCAGGGGCATTTGCTAAACCGAAAGGCATGACTAAAAATTCATAGTGCCCATACCTTGTTAAAAATGAAGTTTTAGGCACATCTAAGTCTTTGACCCTCAATTGGTAATATCCAGACCTCAAATCTATCTTGGAGAACATAGTGGCTCCATTCAATTAATCAAACAAATTATCGATTCTTGGCAATGGGTACTTGTTCTTCACTGTTACCTTATTAAGCTACCGATAATCTATGCATAATCTCATAGAACCATCTTTCTTTTTCACAAATAGCACTGGAGCACCCCATAGAGAATAACTAGGTCTTGCAAAACCTTTGTCCGTCAACTCTTGCAACTGTGCCTTCAATTCCTTCAACTCAGTTGGAGCCATTCTGTAAGGAGAAATAGATATCGGTACTGTACTTGGAGCTAACTCAATGCCAAATTTAACCTCTCTAACCGGAGGCAACCCTGGAATTCTTCTGGGAGTACATCTGGATACTCACACACTATCGACACTGATTCAATTCTCAACTCAGTTTCCTTGGCATTCATCACAAAGGCAAGATAGGCTTCATACCCTTTTCTTACATATGTTCGAGCAGTCACATGAGAAATTACTACAGGCGATCTGTCCTGTTCATCTGATTCAACGCGAAGAGTGTCCACGTTTTCACATCTCAATTCAATGTATTTCTTTCCACAATTTACTATCACATCATGAGTGGTTAACCAGTTCATACCAAGAATTATATCGAATTCATCAAATGGAAATAGCATGAGATTTCTTTAAAATAATGACCTCTAATCATCAATCAGCAATCTTTGCATCCCTTATCAACTAATACACTTTTGCCTAACAGATTGGACACTTTTATCACAAACTCTGTAAACTCTACAGGCATGCTCAAACTAGATACTAATTTCATGCAAATATATGAGTGAGTAGATCTTGGATCAATTAAAGTAATAATATTAGTATAATGAAGAGAAAATGTACCCGTAATTACATTGGGGATGATGCCTCTTCACGAGCGCGAATGGCATAAGTCCTCGCAGGTGCTCTACCCTCGAATCTCGCAGCCTGCTCTTTGGGTGTATTCTTACTACCCATTCCACTTCTCGGGTTTCTCTATTGTCTCCCTCTAGTAGTTCTTGTCGACCTTGCACTCTGAATTTTCTCTTTTTCAACCATCTTAGGACATTCTCTGATAAAGTGATCTTAGGAACCACACTTAAAATAGGCTCTCTCATGGGCTCAGCACTCACCTAGATGACGTCTGCCACACTGTGGGCATGCCGGTCTATTAGGTCGAGTGTTCCCAACACTAGCAACTGAAGTAGTCTGAGCTTTAATCCCCAGTACTATTTACCTTTACTTCTATTCAAAAACCCAGTTGAGGTAGCTAATCGGGTAGGGAAATCTCTTGACTTCTTGGATGAAGATTGAAACGACTTGTTCATTTGTCTCTTTCTTGAGTTACGAGACTCCATTTTAACTTTTCTTTTCTCTTTAACCAACTCTTCAGCTTTACAAGCCCGGTCCACTAACACAACAAATTTCTTCAACTCTAGAACACCAACAAATAGTTGGATATCTTCATTCAATCCGTCCTCAAACCTTTTACACATAATGGCTTCAGTGGACACACTCTTAAACGTATTTGCTGAGCCTTACGAACTCACGCTCATACTCAGTTACTGTCATTCTACCTTGTTTCAGTTTAAGGAATTCTTTACTTTTTTGGTCGATAAAACTTTGGCTTATGTACTTTTTTGGAGCCCTTCCTGGAAAAACTCTCATGTAATCATTTCCCTTGGTACAACCGACACAAGGGTATTCCACCACTGATAGGTGGAATCGCTTAAGAGAGACACCACACATTTCATGCATTCCTCAGGTGTGCAAGATAATTTATCAAATACCCTGATGGTATTTTCAAGCCAAAATTCTGCCCTCTTCGAATCATCATCTTTACTAGCTCCAAATTTCTCGACTCTTTATTTTTGGATTCTATCAACCGGAGGCTTTTCTCTTCTTACCACTTCTACCACTTGGGGAGCTATAGTGGTAGGTTGAGGAATAGGTGGGGGTAGAGGGGGTTGTGTATTCGAGTTCGTACGAATGAACTCCGTATACCATGCATTCATCATGTGGAGAAAGGCTTCCTTAGCCTCTTATCCTCCTCTCTAACTCACGATCGTTGGTCTATTCTAATTTTCATTCGAAACTGTCCCTTTAATGGGAGCCTGGTGCATTATTTTCTACATCATCTGTCATAGCTTTATCGGGATCCATTTACTATATGAAAACACAATTTAAATTGTTAGGAGTCGTCACACTATCATCACATAAATACTCATATGTATGGCTTGTATAGCTAGACTCATGCATACGCTACATTAGTTTGAGAATCGACTAAACTGTAGCTCTAATATCACTAAATGTAACATCCCATTACCCATGCTCAACGCTAGAACCGGATATGACGCATTACTGAACTTAACTTGCTTAAACATACAACATCGGGCTATAAAATTTCATTTCAACTTAAAACTTCTCATTCATATTCATAGCATCCTTATTATGGGCCTACGAGGCCCTAAACATACATACGAAAGGGTTCAAGAATAAATCAAAAACTTTTACGCACTTAGAAAATTTTTGCCTAAACAAGGGCCACACGCCCATGTGGGCAGGCTGTGTGGTCACACACGCCCATGTTCCTAGCCCGTGTGGAATTTATTTTCATTTTAAACCAATAGGGGTTTTCACACGGCCAGACACACGCCCGTGTCTATAGTTCGTGTCCCTCACATGACCTAAACACGCTAGTGTCCTCACCCGTGTAACATCTCTAACCCATAATCGTTGCCAGATTAGGTTTAAGATGCATTACTAATCATTTTGAACATTTCATATCATTTTTCAACACAAAGTCAATCATCATTGAAACATTTCAAAATATAAACATATAGTCCTTTAATGAGGTCTATGAGACCTTAAATATGTGTTCGAAAGAGGTCGGGACTAAATCAAACACTTACAAAAGTTTCTAAAATTTAAACATTTTTCTAAGTCACAGAGGTCACACGCCTATGTAGGTAGGCACACGGCGTCGGACACGCCCGTGCGTCTAAGTAGTGGCAACACAGGGCATACATACTGAGTTGTTCACACGGCCTGAGACAGGCCCGTGTGCCTCACCCACGGTCGACACTAACTTGCACCACACGACCAGTCACACGCCCGTGTGCCCAGCCCGTTGTCGAGCCTGTTTTGCACCAAATTATAAACCTACATGACACGGCCGAGCCACACGTCCGTGTGCTCAACTGTGTGGGAAATTATAGGCCATTTTAAGGCCAAATTTCCATCCACACTTTGGAATTACCTATAAGCATTAAACCAATATCAGTTCATGCCGCAATTGCAACCAAAACATCCTATTTCAAGCACCAATTAACCAACAACAATACCATCTATTCTTTTACTCAATTCCTACTCAAATAAATCCATTCAAATCACCAATTTCACAACTCAAATCATGTAAGCTAAATATCATTTAGTCAAGCTACAAATTCAAACTTAAAGCACCATTTCCATAAACTAATTCAAGCATGAAATATACCATTTCTAACCTCATTATTTCATACCACAATCATCATTTTCTTAACTTCAAATATGAACCATCAACATTCATCTTCCAAGCTGTAACACCCTGAATTAGGGGTTGTTTGTAATTCAATTAATTTCCCATGTGTGCTTAAAGAAATAAATAATATGACTTTATTTGGCATGATTTAGGGTCTAGAAATAACCCCGAATTAGGTCAGATTTGGAATTAAAAATCTTTTTTTTAAAGTACTTAAAAGAAGGGAGCTAGGTGAGAAAAGGGTTAAGGGGAAATTTGGGCGAATTATGACACAAAGAATAGGCTTGGCACAAGTGGCTTGGTGCGCCTAAGGGGGTTTGCTAGGGAGGAGGTTCGAGCCTCGGCAATAACAAGGGGAAATGTATTTTTTTTTCCTTGTGGGCTTATTGGGCGTTAGGGCTAGGAAGGCTTTATAATTAAATGAAGGAGGTTTGTGACATGAAAGATAGGTTTGGTGGAGTGGCTTGGGGCGTGGCTTAAGGGCCCTGGTATAAGGTCTCGGGTTTGAGACACAAGGGACGCAATGAGCATTTTATTTTGGGGCTTTTTGGTGTTAAGAAGACCAGGAAGAAGGCCTTATAATTAAATGGTGGGGTAAATTGACATGAAAGTCAATTGGGAGAGTTGGTCAGGGGTGCTTAGGGGGGCTGCGGCAGTGGGTCTTGGTTTCGAACCCCAGCAGCAACAAATTGGGTTTTTATTTTTTTAGGCTGGCGAGTGGAGAGGGGAGTGATGGCTGCAATTTGGACTCTTCAAGTGATAAGATTGAGCTTATTTTTTTTGCTCATATTTACTGGAAGAGGGGAGTTATTAGTGGTTTATTTTCCTTTGAATTGTTGAAGGAGATTAAGAGATTAATTGGAAGATAAATCATGCATTATCTTTGATAATTCAAAGTGGAATTATCACCTAAAAGGGAGAGTGTTTGCGAAATTTGGACTCCTTGGGAGTGTCCATATTTGATTTTGTTACAAAGAAAGAAGTGTCAAAATTCCAAGAAATTATTTTCTTCTTTCTCTCTTCATTGTCTTTAATCTCCTCAATCTCCCATCTATCCTTCTCTTCTTTTACAAGTCAAATCTCCATTGATCCCCTACCTCTTTTCCTTCTCCTTTTCTTCCTCCATTAGCCGAACCTACCCTCCTCCTTCACTAAAATTTGAGCCCTTCCAATTGTGCTTAGGTCAATCTCACATCCCCAATAGGGTGTCATTGATTTTCATAGTGTGGTAAGGGATTCTCTTGTGTTAAATCTTTGTTCTTGTTATGGCTAGTCAAATCCAAGCATTTATTGATGGTGTGGTTAACTATTTCTCTTCTTAGGAACCGATTTCCCATAAAGTACTCTGGGATTTTGATGTACTCAATCCAACCTTCTAGCAATCGATTTTGGTAAGTGATGGTAGGGCTTATACATCATTTGGCCAAGGGCCATCTATTAAAAAGTCTATTATTAAATGTCAAACTAATGAGTGCCATGATTTAGGGACTAATTAAGGCTTGTGGATTTGTTTAGAAATCAAACCGCTCAAGGTAAGAACTTTTGGTATTGAGTAGATATGGTTTAATAGGCCTTTGGTATTAACACCGACAATTGGTCAATGTAAGGTCAAGTTCTAGCATCGTAGATCGACTTTTCGGGATCTAGGAATTTTGATAGTAACAGGCGTGTAAGATCTCACTACACACTATATTAATTTCATGACTTAATTGTTTGCCTTTAATCTTTTGGTTGTGATTAGCTTGTGGCATAATCACGATATCCCAGTAAGTCCCCTAACTTGTGATTTTGATATACGATTTGCATACCATCACAAGATGTTAAATGCTATGACATGATATATGATAATTGATGTATAAGCATGTGATGGTGGGATTGATGAGAGGAGGGGATGATTTTATGGATCGTCGTCGATGGTTTTGACCACAAGATGGGTTGGCCCCATCGATTATTTGTGACCTATGGTCATCAGTGGTTTTGACCACACCGATTGATAAATTGCGACTAAGTCCCAGTGGTTTGGTACCACCAGTGGTTTTGACCACACTTGATATATTGTGACCTATGGTCATTAGTGGTTTTGACCACACGATGGGTTGGCCCCATCATTTAATTTGTGACTCTAAGTCATCAGTGGTTTTGACCACACGGGGTAGTTAAGGAGTATGGATGGTTAGGTTGGGTTGCATATTTGCATGTTAATTAATATCTTGTGTATGAGTGCTTTTCCGGGTGGGGGATTTACACACTGAGTCTTGGTGACTCACCCTTCCCTTAACATTTTGCAGATGAGTAGATCGCGGAGATGGAGCCGGAGAGGACTCGAGGCTGCCATGCTTGTCGTTGGAGTTATTTTTACTTTGCTTTAGTTAAAATTATTATTTTCTAAGTTTTTATTTTGGGATTGTAATAAGGCCGCTATTTATTTTGTGGATGTTATTTTATTTTACTTATGTTATGTTACAAAATGGAATTTTATAAATATTAAATAAACCGTTAAAAGTAATTTTTCAAACTTAATAAACTTCTATGGGTTTTTAAAAGATGTTACCATCGGGTAACAAACAATACCAAGTCAATTATAACCCTGATTTATTAAATGTTACATGATCAGATGTTTTCAAAGGATTTATCAACCCAACTGTATTTATAAAAAGCCCAACTGAATTTTCAAACACCCTTTCTACACCTTAGCCAAATTTTATCGAATTTTCACCAAACTTTCAAATTGACTCAAATTATTTTTATCCAGTAACATACCAGATCCGGTCAGGACTCATGGGCCGGGTTTGGGTGTTACACAAGCCATATCAAATGGCAAGGTCCAAACATTACAAAACATACCATAACCACTAGCCTATACTTGCCATATACCAAATATGTACATCTTTCAAAAGTACCGAAATAGATAGATGATACTGTGATAGAGTCACGATGGCATCCCGGATCCGAGCTAACTTTATCGACATCAGAAATGTATAAACACATCACACAGTAAGCTTATAAGCTTAGTAAGTTTGTAATATAATACATTCAACTTAATAAATCAATTACAATATACAAAATTAATTCAACACCTAGATCAAATCTCATTTATTCACACCATTTCATCCAAAGATAATATACTCACTCAACCATTCATAATTCTATACACTATTTCATCAATCACAAAGGTTCAATGCATACCTTAACAAACACATAATTATTCACCTTCCATACCAAACAATGCTCGATGTTATATTTCGATCAACTTTTGATATTCATTTGATGTAATCGCACACTTTGTGCCTGTAATTTAAACCGAACTTATCTCGGTATCGCACATACAGTGCCAAATCAATAAGCTGAAACTTCTTATTAGTTCGCACACACAGTGCTAATCATATCGATCTCATTTCTAATATCGCACACTTAGTGCCTCATTGCTCAATTTCATATATAACATTGTTATTTCATTAACTATACAATCCATTCATGTCTCATCACATAGATATAAATTAAACAACTTGTATTATATCCGAACTTACCTCGAATGTCGATACACCGAGACTATCCGATCAATCGAGTACTTTATCTTTTCCTCAATCTCGATCCGAATCTCTCCTTTCTTGGTCTATACATATTCAAATTTAGCTCATTTAATCACTAATTCATTCAATTTAGTTTAGACACACATATTTTGGGCATTTTACAAAATAGCCCTCACATTTTCACATTTCAACACTTTAATCCCTATTTCACAAAATCACAAAATACACAAAATCTCACTTCACCCATGCCTAGCTGATTTCTTCTAATGCCCATACAAGCCCTCACATTTCATTTATTTTATATTTTAGTCCTCTAATTTCTCATTTCCACAATTAAGCCCAAATTAATCAATTTCACTAAAAATTCAAAGACAAAACATGTTAATCTTCCACATATCTTTCATATTCCATCATCAACTATCACAAAACTCAAACATTCATCATTGGCATATCTCAAAATCACAATCCAATTCTAAAATTAAGGCATGGGTTTGATAGAACACAAATCAATGATCACAAAAACATAGAAATCATTAAAAAACGATAAAAAATGGACCTTTAATCAAGCTTGGAAGTAGCCGAATATCAAAACATATGAGCCCTAGCTTTGTTTCTTCAATTTCGGCAAGAAAGGATGAACACCACTCTAATTCATGCTTTTGTTTTATTTATTACATATTAATGTACTATTTACTAAACTATCCTTAATGAAATAACATTTAAATTCCACTAACATATGGCATTTTTGTCCATCCATATTTCATTTGGTTTAATAGCAACATAAGGACTCCCATTTAAGTAAGCCACGTCAAATTAACACTTTAATAATCATCACACAGCTTTTATATTTTATGCGATTAAGTCCTTTTTCCTAATTCAGCACACAAACGATAAAATTTTCACACAAAACTTTCACACATGCTCAATCACATATTACAAACACCAAAAATAATATTAAAATATTTTTCCAACCTCAAATTTGTGGTCCCAAAACCACTATTCTGACTAGAGTCTAAACCGGGTTGTTACAACTCTCCCCCCTTAGGGATTTTCGTCCCCGAAAATCTTACCAGTCAATAGGTTTGGATATTGCTCTCTCATAACATCTTCAGGCTCCCATGTAGCCTCTTCAACTCCATGTTTATGCCATAACACTTTCACCAAAGAAATTATTTTGTTTCTCAACTCTTTGATCTCACAAGCTTGAATTCGAATCGGTTTTTCACTATACAACAAATCTGACTGAATCTCAACTTCAGTAGGAGTAATCACATGAAACAGATCAGATCTGTACCGTCGAATCATCGACACATGAATCACATTATGAATCTTTTCAAACTCAGGTGGCAACATCAATCTATAAGCAATCAGCCCTATTCGTTCAATAATCTCATACGACCCAATAAATCTCGGACTCAGTTTTCCTTTTCAACCAAATCGAAGTATTTTCTTCCATGGAGACACTTTCAAAAACACTTTGTCACCAACTTTAAATTCGATATCTTTTCATTTTAAGTCTACATAGGACTTCTGACGATCTGGCGCTGCTTTCAAACTGTCACGGATTACTTTGACTTTCTATTCAGTCTCTTTTATGAAATCAACCCCGTGAATCTTATTCTTATTTAGTTGAGTCCAATAAAATGGAGTTTGACATTTTGATCCAAAAGAGCCTCGTACGGTGCCATTTTAATGCTAGATTGAAAACTATTATTGTATGCAAATTCAATCAACGACAAATGTTTTTCCCATGTACTTTCGAACTCAAGAATACAGCATCTCAACATATCCTCAAGAAATTGAATGATCAGCTCAGATTGTGCATCCGTTTACGGATGAAATGCTGTGCTGAAATGCAACTTTGTGCCTAAAGCCTCTTGCAATTTCTTCCAAAATCGCGAGGTAAATCTCAGATCTCTGTCAAATACAATAGATAGTGGCACTCCATGCAATCTCATAATCTCAGTAATATACAATTCAACTAACTTATCAAGGGAATAATATGTTCTCACTGGAACGAAATGAGTTGATTTTATCAATCTGTCAACTATCACCCAAATTGTGTCTTTCTTCCCCGGAGATAAAGGCAATCCCGAGACAAAGTCCACTGTGATCCTTTTCCATTTCCACTCAGGAATCATTATCGGTTGTAACAAACCAGATGGAAATTGATGTTCAGCTTTAACTTGCTGACACATTAAACATTTCGACACAAAGTCAGAGATATCTCTTTTCATACCATGCCACCAATAAAATTGTTTCAAATCGCTATACTTTTTGTACTCCCAAGGTGAACAGCCAAACAACTATTGTGAGCTTCATTCAAAATCAACTGAATTAACTTTGAATTCCTCGAAACACAAATCTGATCTCTAAATCTCAAACAATCATCACTATCAACTCGAAATTCTGAATCAGCATTCAATCCTCACTGATCTCGTTTATCCATCATCTTATCATCACTTTTCTATGCATCACAAATCTGACGTATAAACATCAACCTCACTTTCAACTCAGCCAAAACTGAACCATCATCACATAGATCTATCTAAGTACTCATAGCTCGCAAAGCACATAAAGACTTTCGACTAAAAGCACCGGCAACAACATTAGTTTTTCCCAGATGATAATCAATCACAAGCTCGTAGTCTTTCAACAATTCTAACCATTTTCTCCGTCAAATTCAATTATTTTTGAGTCATCAAGTACTTCAAACTCTTGTGATCAGTATAAAAGTGACATTTCTCACCAAATAGGTAGTGACGCCAAATCTTCAATGCAAATACTATTACAGCTAATTCAAGATCATGCATCGGATAGTTCTTTTCATGCAGCTTTAATTGCCTTGAAGTATAAGCAATGACTTTACCTTCTTGCATCAAAATACAGCCCAAACCATTTAACGATGCATCACTGTAAACTATGAATTCTTTACCAGACTCAGGTTGAACTAACACAGGCACCTCTATCAACAATGCTTTCAATTGTTCAAAACTTTGCTGACACTTTTCTGACCACTCGAATTTAACATCTTTTTGTAACAACTTCGTCAACGGAGTCGCAATCATCGATAAGCCTTTCACAAACCGCCTATAATATCCCGCTAGTCCCAAAAAACTACAGACTTCAAACACATTTCTCAGAGGTTTCTATTCTAAAATAGTCGATATCATACTCGGATCAACTCGTATTCCTGCAGTTGATACAATATGAACTAGAAAACCAACCTCACGCAACCAAAACTCACATTTGTTGAAATTTGCATACAATTTCTTCTCACTCAAAGTCTATAACACAATTCTCAAATGCTCGGCATGTTGCATCTCATCACATGAGTAAATCAGAATGTCATCAATGAACACCACAACAAAACGATCCAAATACGGTCTGAATATCTGGTTCTTCAAATCCATAAACACTGCAGGAGCATTCGTTAGTCCAAAAGGCATAACTAATAATTCATAATGTACGTACCTCGTTCTGAAAGAAATCTTCAATACATCTGATTCTTTGGCTCTCAACTGATAATAACCTGATCTCAAATCTATTTTTAAAAATACTGTAGCTCCTTTCAGTTGATTAAACAGATTATCAATTCGCGAAAATGGATATTTATTCTTTATCGTCACTTTGTTTAGTTGTCGATAATCAATACACATCTTCAGAGTGCTATCTTTCTTTTTCACAAACAACACAAGAGCACCCCAGGGTGAGAAACTCGATCGCGCAAATCCTCTATCTGTCAATTCTTGTAACTGAGACTTCAACTCTTTTAATTCTGTTGGTGCCATTCTATACGGAGCTGTGGAGATAGGAGTCGTCCCCGGTACTCAAGTCAATGCCAAATTCAACTTCTCAAATCGAAGGTAATCCGGTAGTTCTTCAGGAAACACATCTGGAAACTCACAAACTATTGGTACAAATTCAACTTTCTTTTCAGTCACTTTTGTATCAATCACGTACGCCAAATAAGCTTCGCAACCTTTTTTTACATAGTTCAAATCTTTCATAGATGATATAACAGCCGGTATCCCATTCAACTCACTAGATTCAATTCGAACCATCTCACCATTCTGACTTCTCAAATTAATACTTTTTCGTTTACCATTTACAATAGCATTATGTAGAGTGAGCCAATCCATACCAAGAATGATATCAAATTCATCGAAAGGTGGCAACATTAAATTAGCTAGAAAGCAAATATCCCAAAACATCAACAGACAGTTCTTGCACACTTTATCAACCAAGACACACTTGCCTAAGGGGTTCGTTACTCTAATCACGAATTCAGTAGATTCAACAAGTAGAGTCTTACTTGATACAAAGTTCACACACACATATGAATGAGTAGATCTTGGATCTATCAATGCAATCACATCAGTATAAAATAGAGTAAAAGTACCAGTAATGGCGTCTAGAATTGACGCTTCTTCACGAGCTCGAATAGCATAGGCTCGGGCAGGTGCTCTCACCACAGATCTCACAGTTGTATCCGTCGTCCCTCTCTGACTTCCACTCACATTCCAGTATTTCTGGGTGGTCTACCTCTAGTCGTCGTATTACTCGGTCTCACACTCTAAACATTGTCTTTCTCAGCTATCTCTGGGCAATCTCAAATGAAATGATCTCGTGATCCACATTTATAACAAGTTCTATTATTGTACTTGCCCTAGTATTCTCCAACGTGTCGTCTTCCACATTGTCTACACTCAGGCTTGTTGCTTTTGACACTTCCAACACTTGATTCGGTCAAAATTTGATTTCTTAGACCAACACTTTATTTCACATGATCTCTACCCAAATGTCCAAACGAAGTATTTGAACGATTGCTTGCATCTCTAAATCTCTTAACCGAAGGTTGAGACGATTTACTCATCAATCTTCTTCTTTCATCTCTAGCCTCAGAATCTGCTTTCTTCTTTTATTTGCTAAGCTCCTCGACTTTGCAGGCTCTTTCAACTAACACTACAAATTCATTTATTTCAAGTATTCCAACCAAAAATTTAATGTCTTCATTCAGTCCTTCAATGAAATGTTTACACATAGTAGCTTTGGTTGAAACACATTCCCGTGTATATTGGCTCAATCTCACAAACTCCCATTCATATTTCGTAACTATCATACAATCCTATTTTAGCTCTACAAACTCTTTACGTTTTTTATCAATGAATCGTTGATTGATATACTTTTTTTGAATTCAACTTGAAAGAAGTCCCAGGTAACCCTCTCTCTCGAAAGCACTGAAATTAACGTTTTCCACCAATTATATGACGTATCTCTCAACAAGGAAACAACACATTTAATGCATTCATCAAGAGTCAAGGACATCTCGTCAAACACTCAAATGGTATTCTCGAGCCAAAACTCATCTCGCTCGGCATCATCATCAGCTATGGCCCTAAACTCTTTGGCCCATACTTTTGGATTTTATCTATAAGAGGTTTGTTCAATCTGACCGGATCTACAACTTGTGGCACAATGGGTATTTGTTGGGGTAGAGGTTGTGGAGCAACCGGACTCATTCGAACGAACCCCGAAAACCACTCACCCATCATTTGGAAGAAGGATTGCTTAGCCTCTCCCTCGTGGTTACTAACATTCAGCCTAGATGTGGTCGGCGCTATCCCTTTAGCGGGAGCAGGCACATTGCTCTCAACATCATCAGCAATTGCTTGATCGAGATCCATTTACTATATAAAAACACATTTTTAACCGTCAGGATTCATCACACTATCGTAATTATATATATGGCATGTATAGTTAGACTCACACGCGCTACGTTAGTCCTAGAATCGACTAAATCGTAGCTTTGATACCAATAAAATGTTACACTCTTAACCCGTAACCGTCGCCAATTAGGGTTAAGATGCATTACTAATCATTTTCGAACATTTCATATCATTTTCAACACAAAGTCAATCATCATTGAAAAATTTCAAAAGATAAACATATAGTCCCTTAATGAGGTCTATGAGACCTTAAACATGTCTTGGAAAGAGGTAGGGACTAAACCGAACACTTACAAATTTTTTGAAATTTAAACATTTTTTCTAAGTCACGGAGGTCACACGCCCGTGTGAGTAGGCACACGACCTCGGACATGCCCGTGCGTCCAAGCCGCAGCAAAACAGGGCATACATACTGACTTGTTCACACTGCCTGAGACACGCCCGTGTGCCTCACCTGTGGTTGACACTACCTTGCACCACACGGCCAGTCACACGCCCGTGTGTCCAGCCCCTGGTCGAGCCTATTTTGCACCAAATTACAAACCTGCATGACACGATCGAGCCACACGCCCGTGTGCTCAACCGTGTGGGAAACTATAGGCCACTTTCAAGGCCAAATTGCCATCAACCATTTGGAATTACCTATAAGCATTAAACCAATATCAGTTCATGCCTCAATTGCAACCAAAACATACCATTTCAAGCACAAACTAACTAATAATAATACCATCTATTCTTATACTCAATTCCTACTCAAATAAATCCATTCAAATCACCATTTTCACAACTCAAATCATGTGAGCTAAACATCATTTAGTCAAGATACAAATTCACACTTAAAACACCATTTCCATCAACTAATTCAAGCATGAAATATACCATTTCTAACCTCATTATTTCATACCACAATCATCATTTGCTTAACTTCAAATATGAACCATCAACATTCATCTTCCAAGCCATATCACATGGAAAGGTCCAAACATTACAAAACATACCATAACCACTAGCCCATACATGCCATATACCAAATATGTACATATTTCAAAAGTATCGAAATAGATAGCCGATAGTGTGATAGAGCCGCTGACGATCCCCAAATCTGAACTAGCCCCAAATCAACTAACTTTATCGACATCAGAAATGAGAAACACATCACACAGTAAGCTTAAGAGCTTAGTAAGTTCGTAATATAATACATTCAACTTAATAAATCAATTACAATATACAAAATTAATTCATCAACTAGATCAACTCTCATTTATTCACACCATTTCATCCAAAGCTAATATACTCACTCAACCATTCATAATTCTATACACCATTTCATAAACCACAAAGGATCAATACATACCTTAGCCAACACATAATTATTCACCTTCCATACCACTCAATGCTCGATGTTACATTTCGATCAACTTTTGCTATTCATTTGAAGTAATCGTACACTTAGTGCCAATTTTCGTAGCCGAAGCATAAATGTTATCGTACACTTAGTGCCTGTACTTTAAACCAAACTTATCTCGGTATCGCACACACAGTACCAAATCAATAAGCCAAAGCTTCTATTAGTTTGCACACACAGTGCTAATCATATCGGTCCCATTTCTAATATCGCACACTTAGTGCCTCATTGCTCAATTTCATATATAACATTGATATTTCATTAAATATACAATTCATTCATTTCTCATCACATAGATATAAATTAAACAATTCGTATTATATCCGAACTTACCTCGGGTGTCGATACACTGAGACTAGCCGATCAATCGAGTACTTTGTATTTGCCTCAACCTCGATCCGAATCTCTCTTTTCTTTGTCTATACATATTCAAATTTAGCTCATTTAATCACTAATTCATTCAATTTAGTCCAAACACACATATTTTGGGCATTTTACAAAATAGCCCTCATATTTTCACATTTCGACACTTTAGTCCATATTTCACAAAATCACAAAATACACAAAATCTCACTTCATCCATGCCTAGCTGAATTCTTCTAATGTCCATACAATCCCTCACAGTTCATTTATTTCACATTTTAGTCCTCTAATTTCTCATTTTTATAATTAAGCCCAAATTAATCAATTTCACTAAAAATTCAAAGACAACATGTTAATCTGCCACATATCTTTCATATTTCATCATCAACTATCATAAAACTCAAACATTCATCAATGGAATATCTAAAAATCACCATCCAATTCTAAAATTAAAGCATGGGTTTGATAGAACACAAAGCGACGATCACAAAATGTAGAAATCATTAAAAACTGATCAAAAACGGACCTTTAATCAAGCTTGGAAGTAGTCAAATATCAAAACATATGAGCCCTAGCTTTCTCTCTTCAATTTCAGCAAGAAAAGACGAACACCACTCTAATTCATGCTTTTGTTTTATTTATTACATATTAATGTACTATTTACTAAACTATTCTTAATGAAATAACATTTAAATTCCACTAACATATGGCATTTTTGTCCATCCATAATTCCTTTGGTTTAATAGCAACATAACGACTCCCATTTAAGTAAGCCATGTCAAATTAAGACTTTAATAATCAGCACATAGCTTTTACATTTTATGCGATTAAGTCTTTTTTCTTAATTCGGCACACAATCGATAAAATTTCCACACAAAACTTCCACACATGCTCAATCACAATTATAAACACCAAAAATAATATTAAAATATTTTTTGACCTCAAATTTGTGATCTCAAAACCACTATTCCTACTAGGGTCTAAACCGGGATGTTACAACCTGTGTGTGTAAACCTTAGCATTCTGTTTATAACGTCAACAAACTCTTAAGGGCACACGGCCTAGGCACACGCCCGTGTGCTGGCCCATGTGACGAATCGAATTCTCGCAAATTGATACAGGGACACACGGCCTATCAACACACCCATGGGGCTGACTGTGTGGACAATTAGAAGGCTATTTTCCAAGTCAATTGCCTCCGTCAAACTTAAACACACATATACCAACACAAGCAACACATAACATGGCAATCATACACTATGAAGAACCACAAATCATTATTCATACACTTCATATATTACTTCATCATTTGCATGAACATTCACTTCATAAAGTTCATCATCATTAAAATATGAAACTTTACAAATATTGGCCAATTCCCAATAGCCATACACAAAATGAGTGTATAAAATTAATAGCCAATACTTTGGCTTTCAAATAAGTTCTTTTACATTCCATACTCAAAATAAATCAACTTTACTATACCAAAAGAATAAATTATAGTGTGATCTAAACTCTAACGTTCTACGATCTCTGAGCTAGCTTGGCGATACTACAAGGAAAAAGGGGAAAAAATAGAGAGGTAAGCATATAGCTTAGTAAGTTTGCATTAATTTAAAATAGCAACATAAGGGCTCATAATAAAATCCATTCATCTTATTGAACAATAACAACTCAATTTCTCAAGTACTTTGACATACTTACTCATACTTACTCTTACCCATCACATATCACATTCGGTTTCATAACTCGTATTGTACTCATGAGTACCTGTATCACTTCATCACATAATTTAGCACTTATGCTATCTTGAACATAAACTTAGCTCATTATCATCCTTAACTTAAATGTCATTCTTTACTCGTTGAACTATTCGAAATATCGAAGGATACTCAATCTCATCATACATGTATTACGATGCCAATGCCATATCCCTGATATGGTCTTACATGGGATCACCTCATGATGCCGATGACATATCCCAGATATGGTCTTACACAAGATCTCTTAGCTCGATCTGAGGCCATGTCCCAGACATGGTCCCAGACATGGTCTTACACGAGATTTCTTAGCTCGATGTCAATGCCATGTCCCGGACATGGTCTTATACGGGACTTTCCTTATTCAGTGCCGACGCCATGTCCCAGACATGGTCTTACACGAGATCTCTTAGCTCGATGTCGATGCCATGTCCCAGACATGGTCTTATACGGGACCTTCCTTATTCGGTGTCGATGACATGTCCCAAACATGGTCTTATAAGGAACCTTTCTTATTCAGTGCCGATGCCATGTTCCAGACATGGTCTTATACGGGACCTACATTCGGTGCCGATGCCATGTCCTAGACATGGTCTTATACGAGACCTACATTCGGTGCCGATGCCATGTCCCAAAAATGGTCTTATACGGGACCTTCCTTATCTTATGTTGTGACATAGGTATCCTCGTTATTCTGAACCTCCAACCGGACTTCAACTTAACATATTCTCATCATTTTCTCATCGAGGCATCATTAATCAACTTCATGTAAATAATATGCATTTCTCATAATAATAAGTAATTCAAACATAATAACATATATAGCCTTAATTTCACACAAACTTACCTCGGTACTCAAAATGTGTGTAGATATTCGATTTCGTCCACAACTTTGTTCTTGCCTTGATTTCGGTCCGGGCTTCGTGTTTCTTGATCTATAATAACAATTTCACTTGTTTAATACTCATTGACTAAATTGACCCATGAATCCTACTCTGGCAAAAATATGATTTTGCCCTTAAACTTTCACATAATTACACTTTTGCCCCTAAGCTCGTAAAATGAGTTTTATTCAACTTTCTTGTATTTTAAGCCTAGCCCAATCATACTCTTAACTACAACAGCCCACAATTTACACTATTTGACTCATGTATGACTATTTTTATAACTTTTAGAAATTGGTCCTTTTATGCATTTTTCATGAAAATCACTTAGAAAAATATGTTTATAATGCATCAAACTTTCATATTATTCCATAAAACATCAAAACACATGCATGTCATACTTGGGTAAATTTTTGAACATGAACCCTAGCTCAAAATATAGCTAGAAGTAGCTAAATCGAGCTACGAGAATCTCAAAAATACGAAGAACATTAAAAATAGGGCTAAGATGCACTTACTATCAAGCTTCAAAGTTGAAGAAACCCTAGCTATGTCTCCTTGCAAATTTCGGCACTTATAGGAAGAAGATGGACAAGATTTTGACTTATTTTTCCCTTTTTAATTCATTAATTAACCAAATGACTACAATGTCCTTAAGGCCCTTTCTTGAGATTTTTCCATCCCATGACCATTTTTGTCCATCTCAACATATAATAGTCTAATTGTTAAATAAGGACCTCTAGTAATTTTTATAATTCTGTTTCATGCTTAAATCTCCCAGAATCTCATATTTTATAATCTTTTCAATTTAGTCCTAATGGACAAATTGATCACTAATAAATAAAATTTCCTCATGAAATTTTTACACACTCATGCAATCACATAAATAGCCTCGTTGAATCATAAAACACATATTTCTACTTCAGATTTGTGGTCTCACAACCACTATTCCGACTAGGCCCTAAATCGGGCTGTTACAGTGCTGACTTGATTCGATCAAACATCACCGGTTTAATTCTCAATTCAGCCAATAAGCTTCCATCATCATTGATACTGAGTTGTGCAAACATTGGTCGTAATTCAATTGCTGCTTTTCTACTCAATGCATCAGCTACTACATTAGCTTTACCAGGGTGATAATCAATAACAAAATCAAAATCTTTCAGAAGCTCTATCCAATGACGCTGTCTCAAATTCTAATCCTTTTGAGTTAGAAGATATTTGAGACTTTTATGATCCATATAAATATAACATTTCTTACCACATAGATAATTTCTCTTTATCTTTAAAAAAGATCACAGTAGCCAATTCCAGATCTTATGTCGAATAATTACGTTCGTGTGATTTTAATTGCTGAGATGCATAAGCTATCACCTTTCCGTCTTGCATCAAAACACACCCGAGACCATTCAAAAAAGCATCACTGTACACAACAAAATCCTTTTCCGACTCTGGAAAAGTCAAAATCGGTACTTCAGTCAACATTTGCTTCAATTTCTCAAAACTTTTTTCTTGACCTTGATCATTTCAGACAAATGGAACATTCTTTTACAACAACTTTGCCATCGGCAAAGCTATCTTTGAAAATCCATTTACAAACCTTCGGTAATAACCAGACAATCCAAGGAAACTACAAACCTCTGATACATTTCTTGGTGCTTTCCATTGAACAATTGCTTCAATCTTCTTTGGATCAACTCTAATTCCATCTGTCGAAACAACATGTCCCAAAAATACAACTTCTGATAACCAAAACTCACATTTGCTAAGCTTTCCGTACAACCATTTCTACCGTAATATTTGCAAAACAATTCTAAGATGCTGCTCATGTTCAGATTCAGACTTTGAATAAACTCGGATATCATCAATAAAAGCTACTATGAACTGATCCAGATACAGTTCATAAGATCCATAAAAGCAGCTAGAGCATTTTTCAATCCAAAAGGCATTACTAAAAATTCATAATGACCATACCGGGTACGAAATGTTGTCTTCGGTACATCACTTTCTTTCACCTTCAACTGATAATAACCCGATCTCAAATTAATTTTTGAAAAGACTGAAGCTCCTTTTAACTGATCAAATAAATCATCAATACGGGGTAATGGGTATCAATTCTTAACTGTCACCTTGTTTAATTACCTATAATCAATACATAGCCATATCGAACCATCTTTCTTTTTAACAAAAAATACTAGAGCTCCCCATGGTGAAATACTAGGACGTATAAAGCCACGATCCAATAAATCCTGCAACTGTACTTTTAATTATTTTAACTTCGTAGGTGACATATGATATGAGGGTATTGATACCGGAGCTGTACCAGGATATACTTCAATTACAAATTCAACCTCCCAATCTAGTGGTAATCTATAACACCTCTAACCCATATCCGTTACCAGATTAGGGTTACGAGGCATTACTCATCTAACCACAAGTCAACACACTCATATGAATCTTATTACATTAATTAATGCATGTCAATTCATGATATCACAATCAAGCAAGTTACCACTATTATCATCATTAACATCATTTAAAAACTAATTCCATTCAAATAGAAAAACACTATTCATTTGGTCATTTAAATATTATAGCCGAATATGTATGTTTATCCTTATTCAATTTATACCAATCAATTAACTAGATTTATTCAATTACATGCACACCATAACTACTTGTTCACAACCATAATTTAATTCTTCAAACCTCATGGCTGAATATGTATAAACATCCAATGAAAAATATATAAACTCCAACTAAGTCAATACCATGGTCGAATATTTACAAGTGAGTTTACTTCCATTTGATCATTAATAAATCGAACTCATTAATTACATGCATAAAGTATAACCATATTCTTTCATGGCTTATCTCATAAGTGCATACTGAAATAATCAAACGTATATCCATCAACCAAAATGAACTATATACCTTATTCAAACCAAAATTCATATACTCAAATATTACACATAACATAATATGAAATAACTTCCAAGTTAAGCTTATAAGTCATACAAGAAATATTCATTTCTAACATATAGATAATATACCTTTCATAATTTCATGAAACACACACATACCAAAACAAGTTTATATTATGACCTAATATGCACAAACATATGCAACATCTCAAGCATAGAAATAAAGCCATTTTTGCATGGCATTTATATACATACACATATACATCATTTGAGTCAACTCTAAAGTAGTTTAGCCTATACATGCCATAGACTTTAAGTTCATTCACAAAAAGGTACCAAAGATAGTTGATAGTGTGATTGACTTTGACGATGATCCCCGAGCTCAAACTTAGACTTCAAGATCTATAAAATAGTCAAATAAACACATACAGTAAGCTAACATAGCTTAGTAAGTTATAAGCAATGGTAAAATATACAACTAATCATTATACAAATTTAATCAATCCAACTTGGTCATCAATGAACTCATAACTGCAAATATATATAACATGTCACCATTCAACAATTACCATATTTAATAGATCTCAAAATCGAGTGCTCATGTACCATTTATCCATATCGAACAAGCTCAAAGATTAATGATCACATCTCATTTCTATAATTTCATAAACAAGAACAACTTACCTCTTTAGTACTAAGTTATTCAACTATCATGCATCACTTACCTATGTATCACCTCTCATTTATCTCCATTCATTAGTTTATGTCTTTGAAGGATCCTTAAACCCGTACACATAGTGCAATTCATGTAACGTATCGCACACTTAGTGCCGTTACTTGAGAAAGAACACACATAATGCCATTTACTAGTAATGTATCGCACACTTAGTGCCATTACTTGTTTTTCCGCACACATAGTGCTCGGTATATAAGCTCACACACATAGTGCTCATTAACCCATCTTCTCCTCATTACTAAATACACATGTGATATCATCTTCATTCATATATACACATATATTTAAAGGTTCAAAAACATCTCATTTCTCCTATCACATATCATCACATTCGGCAACACCCAATATATATATAAATGTATCCACATATTCAATTACAAACATCACTCTCATTTCATTTTCACATTTAACTATCCCTTAATACATGCACATATATTCGATCAACCCAATTAATCAAAGCTTATATATATATATATATATATACTAACCCCACTTTCTGCTAAACCATAATATTTCCCATGCCACATTCGGCATTATGAAATTAAATCTATTTACTTCACTTTAACATATACATTTTCATATAGAAGAAAATTTGATTTAATCCAATTGCTTAAAAACTTACCTCAGAAATCGACGGATTAGGTTTGCCCGACTTTTCGTTCAACTTTGCTTTTCCCCGATCCAATCCCGTTTCTTTTTGATCTTGATCTAAATAATTTCAAATTAAGCTCATTTAAATACATTTTCATTTAATTTAATCCAAAAACACATAATTATGCAAATTACCATTTTACCCCTAACATTTACAATTTTTACAATTTAGTCCCTATTACACAAAACACAAAATACACAAAATTTGAACCTACTCCTTTAGGGCCAAATATTCATAGCTCTTATACAAACTTATACATTTCATTTATTTCACATTTTGACCCTTCAAATTACAATTTTCACAATTTAACCCTAATTACTCACAATCATCAAAATTTCCAATACAAAACATGTTGATATAAAGCATATCCTTAATATTTTGCCATCAAACATTACAAAACACATGCCTTCATCAATGTCCAAACACCACACATGCATTAATATCAAAAATTCTAACATGGGTCGGATAATATTCGAAACAACGATCTCAAAAACGTAAAAATTAACAAAAATCGAACTCAATTACATACCTAATCAAGCTTGCAAAGGGCTAAATATTTGAGAGCTTAAGTTTCTTTTCTTCTTCTTTAGTTTCGGTCAAATGAAGGTAAAAAGATGAACATGCAACACCTTTTTTTTATGTTTTCATTATAATATGTTTATAATATAATTTATGTATTATTATTATAACTTAACATATAAAACTAATAATAAAATACATAATAGAAGCATTTTGTCGTCCATTAACATACCAAATGGCTAATTTGCAACTTAAGTCCACATATAAAATAAGACAAGTCAATTTAACCACTCAATTTAATAAAAGGCTACTTTTACCACTTTTGCGATTTAATCCTTTCTCTTAAATTAAACACACAAACAGACAAATTAATTCACGAAATTTTAACACATGCTCAAACATAAACTATAGGCACCAAATATATTATAAAAATATTCTCCTAAATCAGATTTGTGGTCCCGAAACCATTGTTCCAATTAAGGTCAAAATCGGGCTGTTACAACTCTCTCCCTTAAGGGATTTTCGTCCCTGAAAATCTTACCAATGAATAAATGTGGGTAGTGTAACACCCCAAACCCAGCCTAAACGTCACATGAAATGATGGTTTTAATGAACTTTTGAAATAAAAGATACTTTGCGATGTGTTAGCAATTTGAAAAATCAAATTCAGCTTTATGGCTTCCTTGGAAAAAAAATTATGAATAATCTTAATAGTCGAAGACAGGTTTGTGATACGAAAATCAAAAACTATAGGTATTCCGAAACATGTCATTTTGAAAATAGAGTTTGTGGTTTTAAGGGATTTTTGAATTTAATTATTAATCTGCATGTTATCCGCTTGTTAATATTTTGGAAAACGTTTAATTATATTTGTAGGAAAACTCTTGTGCTTAGCATTTCAAAATATAATAATAACCGCATTAAAACCAAACCCAAATTAAACTTTCGGAGGCCTTATTACATTGCAAAACCCCATAATAAAAAAAAGTTTAAATAAGAACCGAAAGTCTATGAGAAGATATTGCATGGCCAGCTCAAAGTCCACCTCGGCTCCAAAACCGCGATCTAGGGATTACCTGCAAAATTAAGCACAGGGGTGAGTCACCGAGACTCAATGTGTAAATCTCCTTATCACACAATCTGGGCCTTAAGCTCACAGATTCACATTGGGCCTTATCCCACACAATATAGCATATTAAAAAAAATGTATGCAATGCAACCCAACCCAACCTAGTTTTCTATCCTCTAGGTCACCTGAATTGGCCAAACACCCGTGGCATCAAACCACTATGGTCCCAGACCACTTGTGATAGAGTCATAGAATATATAAACGTAGGGCCAACCCACTGTGGTCCCAGACCACTGTGACAATCTCTGATAAGTATATGTGGGGCCAACCCACTGTGGTACCAAACCACTGAGATAAGTCACCGATAAATATATGTATACGTGGTTCCAAACCACTGTGGTCCCAGACCATTGTGACAGAAGTCACTGAATCACACTTCACCTTTCAATCATATCCCAAAGCCCATGTAAACGTACTAACAATATACAACAGGTACGTAATCATGTTATACGAAAGGCAATCATAACGGTACTTACCTGGTATCTCTAACCTTTCCCATAAGGGTATCTCGACTGTCTGTACAGTCGTTTCGTCTTTCAACCAACACAGTTATTAACGTAAACAATAAAGAAAAGTGTGAGTATTACACACCTGATTACCCGTAAGACTAGACTCTCTACATCTACACTCTCACTAGTAAGGATAACAGCGATTTGCCTATCCCAGGCAGACGTCGGCTCTCTACCACAGCTTGGAGGAAAGTCTTGAACCGCCGACACAGCACGTCTTTTAAATTTAGTAGTAGAGATTATGGGTCCACTCCCCTCCTTAGTTTGGCTAGCACTCGCATCCATGAAGAGACTTGATGAATACAGTATTATAGTGAAACAATAATTTTCCCCAACAAAGGGTTTGATTAAGACAAGGTAAACGAATAGGGGTTGATCATAAAGAACAAAAGAGGGCTCCTTACCTTAAAACCCAAATGGAAAGGTAAGATTGACAATCAATGGACCTTTCACTTCAAACTTCAAACATTTGGCCACCGGGTTTCAAGTAAACGCTCCAAAAAGAGAGAAGAAGAAGAAGAGATTAGCCAAATCTAAACACTAAGAACAAAATAGCCATTCGGCTATGACCACACGTAATCGAAAGAAATAAAGAAAGAAGCGAAAGAGTCTCCCTTACCTTAACCAACGAAATCGATTGAAGAGACTTCCTACGACCAAAGATTCCTAGCACCTTGCTTCGCAATGTTCACTAATGAAAAAGAGTGTAAGCATAGATTTAGTGTGGTGTCAAAGGAGATTGGCTATGGTGAAAAGGTGTAGAAACGAAACACACAAGAGAAAAGAGTGAGAAGTATGTTTTGACTAGAGAAGAAAAGAGTGTAGAAGATAAAAGGTGAAGAAGACTATTTTACTAATGTCAAAGAAGCAAGAAGAGATGAAGAGAAGAAAATGAAAGTTTTGGCACAAAGAGAAGTAGAAAAGCGAATGAGAAGAAAAGAAAAAACTCCTAAGACCCTTGCAAAATTCGGCACTCTCCTATATGATGAAAATGCCAAATGAAAATGCCTACTACTCAAGAGAATTTCGGCACACACATCTATCCTAGCAACTAAACCAAAATCCCCCCAAGCTCCCCACATTTGGCCAACACCTCCACCAACACCAAATCCCTTGATTTGCTCCACCAAATACTCCACATCACTCCTTCAAATTGGTTTGACCAATTCAAACTCCTCCAAGCTCTCTTGTCCATCCATTTGAATGTATTGACCCATTCAACCACCACCCTTGAAGAGTCCCTACCGAAATCGTCTCCTCCCCATCATGATGCCAAAAATAAAGCTTCATAATGGGGCTTATGGGATTCAAACTCCTCCCCTTCTGCTCTTACAAGTGACGCCACCTCCACTTGGACACACGCTTCTTTTGTGCCAACAAACACACGCAAATAAACTTAAGACCTGCTCCTACTAGCTCTCCCCCTTTAGATGCCCAAAACAGAAAATTTTACCAAGGCTCTGGCTTGAACCCGAGCCTCACTAGGACCCCCAAGCACATTTAAATAATAACAAAACAAACTAAGCACACAGAAAAGCCTAAAATGCAGAACCCTTAATTCTAGAATGTTATAGTTCTACCCCCTTAAAGAAATTTCGGCCTCTAAATTTACCTGATCAAAACAGGTGAGGGTATTGCTATCGCATTGCATCTTCTGGCTCCCACGTAGCTTCTTCTGAATCGTGATTCCGTCATAAAACTTTAACCAACAAAACTGATTTTCTTCTCAACACATTGACGTCTCGATCTAAGATTTGCACTGGTTCTTCTTCAAAAGACAAATCAGGTCTTACTTTAATTTCCTCCACTGGCACTATGTGAGATGGATCCGAACGATAGCGTCTTAACATTGAAACATGAAATACATCATGTATCTGCCTCAATTCTGATGGTACCCCAAGCTGATAAGCCACTGGTCCCACACGTTTCAACACCCGATAAGGCCCGATGAATCTGGGGCTCAACTTGCCCTTTCGACCAAACCTTAAAACCTTCTTCCAAGGTGAAACTTTTAGAAAAACTTGATCACCCTCTGCGAATTCTATTTCCTTATGCTTCAGATCTGCATACGATTTCTGTCTGTCGAAAGCTTCCTTCAACTGAACCCAAATCAACTTAACCTTTTTCTCCGTCTCTGAAACCAATTTTTGGACCCAACAACCGTCGCTCACCTAACTCAGTCAAGTAGGTAGGAGTACGACACCTATGACCATACAACGCTTCATAGGGTGCCATCTAAATACTGGATTGATAGCTATTTTTGTATGCGAATTCTGCCAATGGTAAGAAATCTTCCTAACTATACTTGAAGTCGATAACACAGCCTCTTAACATATCTTCCAGTATCTGAATTACCATCTCTAATTGACCATCAGTCTGTGGATGAAATGCCGTGCTGAAATCAAGTCTTGTATCCAACGCTGATGTAACACCTTCCGATCGATTATTTGAAGTAGTCGACAACCGAACCACTTTACGTGTGAATATCGAGGTTTTGATCCATCTCAGGAAAAACCACAAATAACCTGCTCGAGAACCCGAGGGTAAGGATTTAGATCCATCATCAATAAGTGTAGTTTTGTTAGCAATCTGTATACTAACCAAGTGTCATATATTTAAATTGGTTTGACCAATTAACTCCCACGTGTGTCGTTACCTTACATTAAAATCTCATAGATTTACATATATTTAAATGTGATTATATGACCATGTGTATGATTGTGATTTTGGATACCATTCAATAGGTATACGATATTCGGTTATGTTTACCCAATATTTTGTTCATTTTGCTATATGCATAAATGTGAGATAAGTATGACTATATTATGATCTTTGGTCAAAAGCATGAAAATTTATTGATAGTAGTGCATGGGTATATGGGTATATTTGATAAAGGAGGAAGTATTCGTGGTTTTCAAGCTTTAACCGTGACTCTGGACCCATATGTGAATCAGTGACAAATCAACGTATATTTGAATCGTGAAGCCTACACGATATGTGAATCTGTGACTGTTCACATATTTGAAACCGAATTCGTCACATATTTGATATCCAGTGACGTTGTCATATTTTGTCTTGTGGCCTCCACAAAATTATAGGCATGTCATGTTGATCCGCATAAAATTTACCAAAGTGTGTTGCGATGGAGGGTCAATTTAGTAATCCTAGTGTGTTGGTTGGTACGGTGTAAGTAAATCGGATGGATATCTAGTTTCGGGCTTGCATTTCATTTCATGTACATAATCATGTAATATTGAATGATTATTATTTGATCTCTATGAAAATGGACCTTGGCTAAATGTGAGCTAAACGGGCTTTTAAGCTAAATATGAGCTAAATGGGCTTTTGGGCCAAATATGACTTAAATGGGCCTATGAATAAATGTGTTATGAAAATGGGCTTTTTAACTTTGTATACATTAAGTTTATGACTCACCCTTGTGGGATAAACTTTTCGATGATTTCCGAGGATGGATCGAGTCAACAAGGATTTCAGGTGGCCAATGCTCAAATAATGAAGTTTGAAAATTTCCTACTTAAACTTATTAAGTTAATTTTCATTATTTAGACTTTATTATGGGTTGTTATTTTTGTAATAAGGCCACTATAAACTATCTTTAATTTTGTGTTTGATTTACCTTTATTTGCCATGAACAATAACTATTAAATAACTAAATGGTTTTTGATAAATAATAATTCAAAATGTTTTTGTACTAACTTATATATATGTTTTAAAGTAATTCTTAAATGTGGTTTTTTTTGATTTATCAATTCCTCCTACAAGTAATGATTTTATTTAAAAGCTATAAATTTTTTTCTTTACAAAATGTTAAGTTAAGCTGTTTCTACAAAATCATCAAGTTTTTCTTAAACAAAAATGAGAATTCGCTATAGTTTTACTCGAGGAACATACCAAATCCGTTAGGCTTTTTGGACCGTAAGGTGTTTCATTAGTATCGAGCCAGATTTAAACTCTCGAACTGGGTTTGAAGCCCACAACATTTTCAAAAATTGGCCCAAATGATTTTTAGTTTTCTTAAGATAAAATGGTTTTACAAGAGCATGGCACGAGTTCAATCGATCCATTAGGTATGTATCCTTATTGATAAAGTGATATGAAAGTTTGATAAGCCAAGGAAACTATACTTTGAGACATGGACCCTAGGTGCATTTGTGTACTACGAAAACTACTAAATATCTTTCATAAACTTTCCTTTAATAAGAAGTGAAAAGACTCTAATACATAAGACCTTTGTAAAATAGATAAGACACGTAGTAGACATGAGTTCTCGGCTGGGCGCCTGGACGTGGACAAGGAAGAATGGAACTTACAATCATCCGAACTTGTCAGATTTGAATGATGCTCCACTTCACTTGAAGTTCGGTAAAATTCAACAATGATGAGTGAGCAAACAGCCTCAACTCGATTTTAATAGTACCAATGCATCCCAAACGTTAGATTTACTCGGTGATATTCAATCGAGCAATCATAGACTTTCAACAATTCAATCAACCTTCGCTGCCTTAAATTCAACTCCTTCTGGGTAAGGAAGTATTTCAGGCTCTTATGGTCGGTGTAGATAATCGACTTCTCTTTATACAAGTAGTGTCTCCAAATCTTTAGAGCGAACACTACCGTAGCTAACTCCAAATCATGAGTTGGACAATTCACTTCATGTGGTCTTAATTATCGAGACGCATACGCTACTACCTTCCCTTATTGCATTGATACACATCCTAACCCTGTGTGTGATGCATCACAATAGATGACAAACTCCTTCCCAGCCTCATGCTAAATCAATACCGTGCCTCGCTTAAGATTTTCTTTAGCTACTCAAAGCTCTCCGTTGTTTATCAGCCCAAACAAATGGTAAAAAAAAAAAAAAAAAAAAAAAAAAAAAAAAAAAAAAAAAAAAAAAAAAAAAAAAAAAAAAAAAAAAAAAAAAAAAAAAAAAAAAAAAAAAAAAAAAAAAAAAAAAAAAAAAAAAAAAAAAAAAAAAAAAAAAAAAAAAAAAAAAAAAAAAAAAAAAAAAAAAAAAAAAAAAAAAAAAAAAAAAAAAAAAAAAAAAAAAAAAAAAAAAAAAAAAAAAAAAAAAAAAAAAAAAAAAAAAAAAAAAAAAAAAAAAAAAAAAAAAAAAAAAAAAAAAAAAAAAAAAAAAAAAAAAAAAAAAAAAAAAAAAAAAAAAAAAAAAAAAAAAAAAAAAAAAAAAAAAAAAAAAAAAAAAAAAAAAAAAAAAAAAAAAAAAAAAAAAAAAAAAAAAAAAAAAAAAAAAAAAAAAAAAAAAAAAAAAAAAAAAAAAAAAAAAAAAAAAAAAAAAAAAAAAAAAAAAAAAAAAAAAAAAAAAAAAAAAAAAAAAAAAAAAAAAAAAAAAAAAAAAAAAAAAAAAAAAAAAAAAAAAAAAAAAAAAAAAAAAAAAAAAAAAAAAAAAAAAAAAAAAAAAAAAAAAAAAAAAAAAAAAAAAAAAAAAAAAAAAAAAAAAAAAAAAAAAAAAAAAAAAAAAAAAAAAAAAAAAAAAAAAAAAAAAAAAAAAAAAAAAAAAAAAAAAAAAAAAAAAAAAAAAAAAAAAAAAAAAAAAAAAAAAAAAAAAAAAAAAAAAAAAAAAAAAAAAAAAAAAAAAAAAAAAAAAAAAAAAAAAAAAAAAAAAAAAAAAAAAAAAAAAAAAAAAAAAAAAAAAAAAAAAAAAAAAAAAAAAAAAAAAAAAAAAAAATAGTCAAATAAAAACATACAGAAGCTAACATAGCTTAGTAAGTTATAAGCAATGGTAAAATATACAACTAATCATCATACAAATTTAATCAATCCAACTTGATCATCAACGAACTCATAACGCAAATATATATATCATGTCACCATTCAACAATTATCATATTTAATAGATCTCAAAATCGAGTGCTCATGTACCATTTATCCATCTCAACAAGCTCAAAGATTAATGATCACATCTCATTTCTATAATTTCATAAACAAGAACAACATACCTCTTTAGTACTAAGTTACTTACCTATGTATCACCTCTCGCTTATCTCCATTCATTAGTTTATGTCTTTGAAAGATCCAGTAAACCCGCACACATAGTGCAATTCATGTAACGTATCACACACTTAGTGCCGTATTTGAGAAAGAACACACATAATGCCATTTACTAGTAATGTATTGTACACTTAGTGCCATTACTTGTTTTTTCGCACACATAGTGCCAGAGAACCGATTTCACACACAAGGTTTCAGATATAAGCTCACACATAGTGCTCATTATCCCATATTCTCCTCATTACTAAATACACATGTGATTTTATCTTTATTCATATATACGATATATTTAAAGGTTCAAAAACAACTCCTTTCTCCTATCATCATCACATTCTAGAACACCCAATATACATATAAATATATCCATATATTCTCGAACACCCCAAACCCATTTATGCATTAAGCCCTAATTTCAAAGATGCTAACGTACATTCAAATCATTTAACAATGTAGAAATCAAATTCCAAAATGATTAAGAGAGTGACTTTATCGAAAAATCAAGTTCATTGAAAACCATAATTAAAAACACAAGAGTTTATCATTTGATCTATAGAGTAGCAATTGATTAAAACTTTGGATTTATTTAGTTGAAATATTTCACCTGAAAAGTTTTAAAAGACTTTCCTAAGTTTCAAAGAATATTTAAGAAAAACCTTTATATTATACGAGAGTTATAGAAAACATTTATAAAATCTAAACCAATCCAAATTTAGGAAAACTAAAACATAATAAAATCCATCCACATAATAAAATCCATAATTAAAGAGGCCTTACTACATCGCCATAAAAATAGTACTTAATAAAATTTATTAAAGAAGTCTTAAAGTTTTATAAACCACCATTTGTAGTATAGCCTCCATACGAAGTTATCTCCACCCAAGTCTCCATCAATTATTATTACCCGAGAGGGTAAAAAAATTGGGGTGAGTTACTTAGAACTCAAAGTGTAACTCACTTACCTTAGTCCACTAGGCCAAAACCATTTAAGCATTTATTTGGGCCTAAGCCCATTACAATTATAATAATTTAGCATGTATAAAATGCAAGTGATATGCAATTCCCAAAACCAAACCTAAATTTCCACCCGCACACACCATCCCTTACCAACCAAAGACACTGGGGAGCTTTAGTCACCCACCCCGCCAACACAATCAAGTAGGCATTAAGTCAGATTTCAAATTTCGTGGACAAGCCACCGGATTCCAAATATGACTTAAATGGGCCTATGAATAAATGTGTTATGAAAATGGGCTTTTTAATGTATGTGTATACATTAAGTTTATGACTCACCCTTTTGTGGGATAAACTTTTAGATGATTAAATGAAGCGATGGATCGGGTCAACAAGGATTTCGAGGTGGCCAATGCTCAAATAATGAAGTTTGGAAAATTTCCTACTTAAACTTATTAAGTTAATTTTTATTATTTAGACTTTATTATGGGTTGTTATTTTTGTAATAAGGCCACTATAAACTATCTTTAATTTTGTGTTTGGATTTACCTTTATTTGCCATGAACAATAACTATTAAATAACTAAATGGTTTTCGATAAATAATAATTCAAAATGTTTTTGTCACTAACATATATATATGTTTTAAAGTAATTTCCTTAAATGTGGTTTTCTTTTGATTTATCAATTCCTCCTACAAGTAATGATTTTCTTTTAAAAGCTATAAATTTTTTTCTTTACAAAATGTTAAGTTAATCTTTTTCTACAAAATCATCAAGTTTTTCTTAAACAAAAAATGAGAATTCGCTATAGTTTTACTCGAGGAACATACCAAATCGATTAGGCTTTTTGGCGGGTTTAGGGTGTTTGACTTGGTATCGAGCCCATTTAAACTCTCGACCTTGGGTTTTGAAGCCCACAACATTTTCAAAAATTGGCCCAAATGATTTTTTAGTTTTCTTAAGATAAAATGGTTTTACAAGAGCATGGCACTTCGGAGTTCTCGACCGGATCCATTAGGTATGTATCCTTATTGATAAAGTGATATGAAAGTTTGATAAGCCTAAAGGAAACTATACTTTAGAGACATGGACCCTAGGTGTTTGTGTGCTACTACGGAAAAACTACTAAATATCATTTCATAAAACTTTCCTTTAATAAGAAGTGAAAAGACTCTAATACATAAGACTTTTTGTAAAATAGATAAGACACGTAGTAGACATGAGTTCTCGGGCGTGGGCGTCGTGGGCGTGGACAAGGAAGAATGGCTATGTCGGAACCGTTCGATCTGGTCAAGGTTTGAAAATGATGCTCCACCACCAGTATTGGGGTGGAATTTCAAGAACAAAATGATGGAGGTGACCGATATCACAATGTCTTGCTGAGTTTTAGAATGAGTGCGAAGCTAGTTAGAAAATGGGTCTCGAAAATCGATGGTGAGACTTAGATCGAATGGGTGAGGTTTTCGAGGAGTATCTGAGTAGCCCCAAATGTAGCGGAATCTTGGTTGGAGGCGATCGAGAGGATCATGGACGATATAGGACCTTGATGAAGAAAAGTGAAAGGTGCTATTTCACTACTCGTGATGAAGCCTACCGGTGGTGCCTCACTATCAAGGAGAGTACCCAGTGGATCATCTGGATTGGGGGTATTTTAAAGTGAAATTGAAGGAAAATCGTTGAAGCTAGCTACATCGACTCCGAGGAAGACATTTCGAATTTGGTCCAGGAAACAAGTCGATAGTGAATATGAAGCGAAATTTTGTGACTTAGCCGATATGCTAGAGGGATAGTAGCTCTGAATATGAGCGGTGCATCGATTTGAAGATGGACTTAGAGATGAGCTACAGTGATGATTGCTCATCAGTGAAAGAGATTTTGCAATCTTAGTGGAAAGGGCAAGAATTACGAAGAGGCTAAGCATTTGAGAGAGCGAGAGCGGAGGGCAGAGCAAGAATAAGAGAAGCTTTGGGTCTTGAGGTCGTCAGGAATTTCAAAAGAAACCAAGAAATGATGGATGCAGGTCAACAGACTACTCTGGTGGACAAAATCGTACTTGTACTCAATGTGGGAAAATGCACCGAAAGAATCTTTGGAAAAAGACCGGCCGGATGTTTCAAGTGCGGATCTAAAGACCATATGATCAAGGATTGCCCGAAGAATTGAGAAAGAACCGCCCGACAAGTCGGGTGCTAATCGGTGACAGAGGTGGACAATGACCAATAAGGGCCGTAGTTCAAATGGAAGGGTAATGGTTTGGTAGAGGTTGCGAAACTTGAGGAGGCGATGGTAATTGGAAGCAAGGCAATAGATCGGTATATGCGATTAAATCGTCGAAGAAACGATGGCCTTTGATGTTATTCGAATGCGTTTAGATTCTTGGGTTGCCTTTATTGCTTTGATAGATATATGGTCAACTCATTCGTATATCACTAGTGAAGTATCCGGGACTTTGCATATGACTTAGGCTGTACCTAGGAAGATGGTATCTTAGTCCTCTAGGAATGGTGTGATTATAGACAAACTTTTTAAGGAAGTGCCTTTAGAAGTTCAAGGGATACGATTTTGGTGATTTAATGGAGTTACCATTTGGAGAATTCGACCTAATCTTAGGCATGGGCGGCTTGTGAAGTTCGTGCAAGTGTGGATTGTCTTTGCTAAGCGGATGTCCTAAGAACTCTTGATGACAAAGAAGTTGTAGTAATGGGTGAGAGGCGGAACTACTTATCTAATGTAGTATCCGCTCTTAAAGCGAAAAAGATGGTTAGGAAGGGATGTGTAGCCTTTACGATATTGGTGAGTGCCTTGGAGGCTAAGGAGACAACTATTAATGAAGCCGGGTGTGAAGGAATTTGTAGATGTTTTTTCGGAAGAACTTCTAGGTTTGCCTCCGGATCGTGAGGTAGAATTCGAGATTGATTTATTGCAGGCTGCGCGGTTTCTATTGCTCCATATAGAATGGCTGAAGGAATTAGTTGAGCTTAAGGCTCGATTAGGAGTTGCTTGATCGTGGATTCATTTGACCTAGTGTGTCTCCATGGGAACCGGTTTTATCCGTGAAGAAGAAAGCGGATCGATGAGGATGTGTATAGATTACCGCGATTAAATAAGTGACCATCAAGAACAAGTTGAAGTGCCTCGCACTGGTCGAATAGATCGTCAATCCTAGGCAACGGTATTTGTTCTTAATCATCAACTTGTTCAGCTTGCCTATAGTCAATGCAACCAAGATCGACCGCATCCTTTTCTTAACAACACGGTGTCCTCACGGAGACACACTTGGTCGGATAAAACCACGGTCCAATAACTCCCGAATCGAGCTTTAAGTTTCAACCAACTCCTTCAATGCCATCCTATAAGGCGAATGGACATCGAGTGTTCTCGTAAGTAAATCAATGTTGAACTCCACCGCGATCCGAGGTAACCCGAAGCTCTTCCGAAGACGCTCGAGAACTCTTTCATCTTCTAACATCCTTTACAAACAATTCTTTAGCTTCCAAAGCACTAATGAAAGCTAAGAACACCCCACATCCTTTCCGCACCATCCTTTCAGCCTTTAAAGCAGACACCACATTGGACAGGTGATTCCTTCTCTCACCTATCACCAGCACCTCTTTATCCTCGGGAGTCTTCAAAATCATGTGCTTAGCAGCACAATCCAAGTTTGCTCAATACTTAACTAAACAATCCATGTCTAAAATCAAGTTGAACTCACCGAACGGCAATTCCATCAAATTAACCGGGAAAACAACCCCTTGTACTTCTAAAAGCACACTTCTAAATAGTTTATCCACACACTGATTGTCCTAAAGGGCTAATCACTATCATTTCTCTATAAGCATCTGATTCTATATTCAAATTTCTAGACACAAGATTAGCAACATATGAATGTGTAGACCCAATATCTATCAAAGTCGTAAGGGCACACCAAAAATAAAGAACGATTCGGTTATGACGTCCGATGCATCGCCATCCTCCCGGCATCTAGTCGCATAAACCAACCTGCATCGCTTGCATTTGTATTCCCAGCACCTCCGCCCGGTGATCCACGTACTCAACCGAAACCATTACCTCCTCTGGCTGGACCATGACCTCTCGGTGGTTGCTGCCCACCTCGTCCGGACTGAGCATATCCCTGACCTACTGGCCGTGCCCTATTTGGCTCTTGTGGGCAGTCCCTTACCAGATGATCTATCGACCCACACCTACAGCATCCTTTATTTCTTGCCCAGCACTCCCCCGAATAAAAATTTTCACATTTGGCACACGGTTGAGACCGACCAATAGCAACAGCCTTCAAAACTCAACTCAGCCCATCAAACTCTTGAGCCCCGTGTTTTCTAGTTCTGTCAACCGGTGGCTTATTTACTCTCTCAGAATTAATGATTGGGGATACCACCGATACTACAAGTGGAGTATTCAGATTCAGAGGTTGTTGAACAGCCAGATTGGTCCGTATATATTGGTTGAACCAATCATTCATTATGCTAAAGAAGGCTTGTTTAGCCCCCTCATCAGGATTACTCGCAGCTGGTCGAGATTCATCCGGCGCGATCCCTTGCGCGGGAGTAAGCGCCACACTCTCGACATCGTCAGCTATGGCTCACACGGGATCGGGATCCATTTACTATACGAAAGAAGAAAACACATTTCACTATCAGAAGTCATCACACTATCATATTATAAATTATGGCATGTATAGCTAGACTCTCACGCGCTACGTTAGTCCGAGAACTGACTAAACCGTAGCTCTGATACCAATCAAATGTAACACCCCTAACCCATATCCATCGCTAAATTAGGGTTACGAGGCATTACTCATCTAACCATAAGCCAACACACTCATATGAATCTTATTACATTAATTAATGCATATCAATTCATGATATCACAATCAAGCAAGTTACCACTACTTATCATCATTAACATCATTTAAAAATTAATTCTATTCAAATAGTAAAATACTATTCATTTGGTCATTTAAATACTATAGTAATATGTATGTTTATCCTTATTCAATTTATACCAATCAATTAACTAGATTTATTCAATCACATGCACACCATAACTAGTTGTTCACAACCATAATTTAATTCTTCAAACCTCATGACTGAATATATATAAAATCCAATGAAAAATATATAAACTCCAACTAAGTCAATACCATGGCCGAATAATTACAAGTGAGTTTACTTCCATTTGATCATTAATAAATCGAATTCATTAATTACATGCATAAAGTAGAACCTTATTCTTTCATGGCTTATCTCATAAGTGCATACGAAATAATCAAACGCATATCCATCAACCAAAATCCACTATATACCTTATTCAAACCAAATTTCATATACTCAAATATTACACATAACATAATATAAAACAACTTCCAAGTTAAGCTTATAAGTCATACAAGAAATATTCATTTGTAACATATAGATAATATACCTTTCATAATTTCATGAAACACACACATACCAAAACAAGTTTATATTATGACCGAATATGCACAAACATATGCAACATCTCAAGCATAGAAATAAAGCCACTTTTGCATGGCATTTATATACATACACATATACATCATTTGAGTCAACTCTAATGTAGTTTAGCCTATGCATGCCATAGACTTTAACTTCATTCAAAAAAAAGTACCAAAGATAGTTGATAGTGTGATTGACTTTGATGATGATCCCGAGCTCGAACTTAGACTTCAAGATCTATAAAATAGTCAAATAAAACATACAGTAAGCTAACATAGCTTAGTAAGTTATAAGCAATGGTAAAATATACAACTAATCATCATACAAATTTAATCAATCCAACTTGATCATCAACGAACTCATAACCGCAAATATATATATCATGTCACCATTCAACAATTATCATATTTAATAGATCTCAAAATCGAGTGCTCATGTACCATTTATCCATCTCAACAAGCTCAAAGATTAATGATCACATCTCATTTCTATAATTTCATAAACAAGAACAACATACCTCTTTAGTACTAAGTTATCATTACCTACTGTATCACCTCTCGCTTATCTCCATTCATTAGTTTATGTCTTTGAAAGATCCGTAAACCCGCACACATAGTGCAATTCATGTAACGTATCACACACTTAGTGCCGTTACTTGAGAAAGAACACACATAATGCCATTTACTAGTAATGTATTGTACACTTAGTGCCATTACTTGTTTTTTCGCACACATAGTGCCAGAGAACCGATTTCACACACAAGGTTTCAGATATAAGCTCGACACATAGTGCTCATTATCCCATATTCTCCTCATTACTAAATACACATGTGATTTTATCTTTATTCATATATACCATATATTTAAAGGTTCAAAAACAACTCCTTTCTCCTATCATCATCACATTCTGAACACCCAATATACATATAAATATATCCATATATTCTCAGAACACCCCAAACCCACTTATGCATTAAGCCCTGATTTCAAAGATGCTAACGTACATTCAAATCATTTAACAATGTAGAAATCAAATTCCAAAATGATTAAGAGAGTGACTTTATCGAAAAATCAAGTTCATTGAAAACCATAATTAAAAACACAAGAGTTTATCATTTGATCTATAGAGTAGCAATTGATTAAAACTTTGGATTTATTTAGTTGAAATATTTCATCGAAAAGTTTTAAAAGACTTTCCTAAGTTTCAAGAATATTTAAGAAAAACCTTTATATTATACGAGAGTTATAGAAAACATTTATAAAATCTAAACCAATCCAGCTTAGGAAAACTAAAACATAATAAAATCCATCCACATAATAAAATCCATAATTAAAGAGGCCTTACTACATCGCCATAAAAATAGTACTTAATAAAATTTATTAAAGAAGTCTTAAAGTTTTATAAACCACCATTTGTAGTATAGCCTCCATACGAAGTTATCTCCGACCCAAGTCTCCATCAATTATTATTACCTGAGAGGGGTAAAAAAAATTGGGGTGAGTTACTTAGAACTCAGTGTGTAACTCACTTACCTTAGTCCACTAGGCCAAAACCATTTAAGCATTTATTTGGGCCTAAGCCCATTACAATTATAATAATTTAGCATGTATAAAATGCAAGTGATATGCAATTCCCAAAACCAAACCTAAATTTCCACCCGCTACACACCACCTTACCAACCAAAGACACTGGGAGAGCTTTAGTCACCCACCCCGCCAACACAATCAAGTAGGCATTAAGCCGTATTTCAAATTTCGTGGACAAGCCACCGGATTCACAGAGTTTACATGGCATTTGCCATTTTTCAGAATTGTGGCAGAGCCACCAAATATTGTAGCAAAGCTACCAGCACTTCTCTTCATCAAATAGCCCAACCCATGCAATCATGTATATAATATGCATAACAATCCATTCATATAATTATTCCAACATAAGGCCTATTATAAAAGTTATTACAATCTGGCCTATTTCACATTTTGGCCCACGACATCTCATATCACATATGACCAATTTATCAATTATCATATATGGCCCAATTATCAAATATCACATATGGCCCAATTATCAAATATCACATATGGCCCAATTATCAATTATCACATATGGCCCAATTATCAAATATCACATATGGCCCATTTATCGCTTTTATCGAATTAGCCTAAGTGGCAATTTCATAATTTTCATGATCTTAATACCAATTTCAAAATTTTTTCATTAAGGTGATAAATATGCTATTCTTCCCGATTTCACTAACTTGTGATTTCATCCACCGATTTATACGATATAGTCATCTAACCCATGAGATACGGTGTGAGATTACACACCTGATTATAGTGAGAACTACACTTTCCGCTCGTCGATATCTAAACACATATCACGATGGATTAGAACACTAATATTTAATATAAAACTATTCTAATGTTAGCGATCTAGATCTTACCTCTAATCTCGAACAACCACTATTTGCGATTTCTCTCTGATCAAAGGTTCAGAACCACAAGTAAACAATGGTTCGAGGGTACTTACGACTTCAAATTATTGATTTTCACCGGATGAGTGTCCACAACCTGGTGGAAAGTTTTGGATTCCCGAAACAGTCCTTCTCTTAAACTTAGGGGGAATAGCAGAACCACCCCTCTTCCGAACACTATTTACTGCCCTTTTTGTCCCTATCTTGATTGTCTCACAAATATCCTCGTTCCACAATATGACAATCGAGCAATAACGTCCCCTAAAACAAAATCGATTAATAAACCATTTATATCCATATGTCGAGTAATATGAAAATCCTTAATAATCCATTACCTTAACACCTTAATTTGATTCCAATGATTTACGACATTTACGAACACTTGAGTTTCGGCCCTCCACTAAGTTTTTATGATAGAGAAAAGATTAGAATGAGATATGGTATGTGATGGTCTCAATCCAAAAAGGTCATCCCACACCATGTATAGATTCGGCACAAAAGAAAGGGAAAATAACAATTCCAAAATATTGTACTAGCCACTTACCGATTGATTAAAGTGTGAGTAGAAAGAAAAATGATTGAGAAGGAGATATGTGAGTTGTAAAAGATTTGGTTATGAAGGGAAATTGAAGGAGATGGTGCTTAGTAACATTTGGCCATAGTGAAAATAAAAGGGAGAAAAATGTTTAAGAGATTTTTGTAAGGAGAAAGAGATGAAGAAGGGTAAAGGAAAATAAGGTGTTTAGGTTTCGGTTCCTTTCAAGAATGGAACGAAGAAATGAGTTTGAAGCTAGTGGGCGTTCGGTAAAAAGAAAAGAAAAGAGAAAATGGCCTTCCAAGGTCTTGGTAATTTCGGCACTAGGGAGAAATGGTTTGAGAGAATAGGCAAAAAAAGACCGAAATGGTCAAAATATAAAATGATTAAAGAAAAGCAAAGATATTACCTATTGCTCAAGGTGCATTCGGCTAAGGAGAGGAAATGGAGAGAAAAGTTTTGGAGAAAAGCACAAAAATGTCCAAATGCCAAAATGACCAACTAACACCTAAACCTTACCAAAGCCTTCAAAATTTTGGTCACCCCCCTAGCCCCTAAAACCATCCAAGTACATGGCCTCAAAGTCAAAGTTTGGCCACTCCAAACTTTCCAAAACATCTTCCTCGATATGTGCCTTCTGTTCCCCCTACATACCTTATTCAAATGATTCCTTTCCCTAAGTTAACACTTACCTTTTTCCCATGGTCTTCTTGCCATAAAAATTTAATCCAACTCATCCTAATCCTTATCCATGACCAACATGCTAAGAAAAAGCAAAATAAAGCCTTCAAATTGCATGCTAAGAGATTCAAACCTCTCTCCTCAAGCAAACATACATGCGCCAACACCACCTTACTACTAGCTCATCTTGTGCTAGTTTTTGAAACTTAAATTTACTTAAACCTCAAAGTCACTTGATCCACTTCAAATAAATACCCTTACTAAAATTTATTCTAATTCCGAATAATTCTCAAGTCTTCTTAAGACTATACTAATCATGCAAAATTTAATTATACACAAGTTAAGCACCAAAACATGCATCATATCAACAATCAAATTTTAGGATGTTACAACTCTACCCTCCTTAAAGAAAATTTCATCCTCGAAATTTTACCTGACTAAAAGAGATGAGGATATTGTTGTCGAATCACATCCTCAGGCTCCCATGTAGCTTCCTCCACTCCGTGATTAAGCCAAAGAACCTTAACCAATGGCACTGTCTTCTTTCTTAACATCTTAACATCGCGATCTAAGATTTTCACCGGTTCTTCCTCAAAGACATATCGACCTTAATTCCACTTCTTCATCGGTACTATGTGCAATGGATCGATCTATAGCGCTCAAAGATAGAAACATGGAAAACACTATGAATCGACTCGATTCGGAGGTAAATCAAGTTGGTAGGCCACCGGTCCTACACGCTTCAACACACGTAGCGGTCCAATGAACCTAGGGCTCAACTTGTCTTTCCTCCCTAATCTAAAAATCTTTTCCACGGTGAAACTTTCAAAAGACCTTATCTCCCACCGTAAACTCAATATCTTTATGCTTCAGATCCGCGATCAACTTTTGTCTATCCTAAGCTTCCTTTAATCGCCAATCACCTTTTACCTTTTCTTCGCTCTCGATATCAATTCAGACCCAACAACTGCCGTTCCCCAATTCACCAACAAGTAGGAGTACGACATCTGCGACCATATAACGCTTCATAGGGTGCCATTTGAATACGGATTGATAATCGTTATTATAGCTGAACTCGCCAATGGTAGATATTCCTCCCAACTACCTCAAGTCGATCACACAACCTCGTAACATGTCTTCCAAAATCAATTACTCTTTCGACCGACCATCTAACCGAGGATGAAAAGTCAGATCAAGTTTAACTTTGTTCCCAAAGCCTCATGTAAAGCTTTCCAAAATCATGATGTAAATCTAGGATCCTCGCCGATATGATGACACTGGTACCCCATGCAAACTCACGATTTCAGATACATACAGTTTAGCCAAATTCTGCAACGAGTAATCCGTACGAACTGGTAGAAAATGAGCAATCTTCATTAATCGATCTACTACCACTCAGACAAAATTTTTCTTAGTAGGTGTTAAGGGTAACCCACTAACAAAATCCATCGTTATCTGCTCCCATTTCTATAGAGGAATCTTTACCAGTTGCAATAAACCCGATGGTAATTGATGTTCCGCCTTCACTTGTTGACAAGTCAAACATTTTCCCACAAAATCAGTAACCTCCCGCTTTAACTTTGGCCACCAATACTGTTCACGGAGATCCCGATACAACTTATTTCCTCCGGGGTGCATAGCATAAGGGCTACTATGCACCTCTAGAAGAATCATTTGCCTCAAATCCGAATCCTTGGGCATACAAACCCTTCCACGAAAACACATTACACCATCTTTGTTCAAACCAAAATCCCCTATTACACCACTTCAGCTTGTTGTATTAAAGGACCCAACTTTTTATCGGATAATTTCCTTTCCTTGATTTGCTCGAACCACGAGGCTTGACTCAAGTCTCGCTAGCGATCGTCATCCTCATACAAACCGAGATGAGCGCTCAAGAAAGTTTTGATTGAAGCTCAATTTTGATTCAACCCGAGGCGGAAAGGATTTTGTCGTGTATTGTGAGGCTTCACACGGGATTAGGATGTGTTCGATGCAAGGCGAGAAGGTAGTTATAAGATGCGTCTCGGCAGATTGAGATCTGACGAGGTTAATTACCCGACACATGACTTGGAGTTGGCAAATGTAGTCTTTGCTCTTAAAGTTTGGAGACATTACTTATATGGAGAGAAGTCATGATATACATGACCACAAAAGTCCAAATATCTCTTGACTCGTAAAGAACTCAATTTGAGGCAACGAAGGTGGATAGAGTTATTGAAAGACTACGACTATTCTATCGAGTACCACCCGGGCAAGGCAAATGTTGTGGCAGACGCTTTAAGTCGGAAAGTGGTATCAAATTTAAGGGCGATGTTTTCACATCTTAGTCTTTACGATGACGGAAGCTTGTTGGCAGAACTTCAAGTTAAGCCGACATGGTTAAGTCAAGTGAGAGAGAGGCAGTTGGTAGATGAAAATCTGAGTGTAAAGCTTCGGCAGGTGCAGAATGGAGAAATAGGAGATTTTGGTATTAACAGTGATGGGGTATTGTGTTTTAAAGGTAAAGTCTGTATGCCGAGGGATCAGGAGTTAAGGTAAAAGATTCTTCAGGAGTCGCATAGTAGCCCTTATGCTATGCATAGGAAGTAAGTTATACCGAGATTTGCGAGATCAATTTTGGTGGCCTGGACTTAAGAGAAAAGTTACGGAATTTGTAGGAAAGTGTTTAACGTGTCAGCAAGTCAAGGCTGAACATCAAGTACCTTTGGGATTGCTTCAGCCTATAAAGATTCCGCAGTGGAAGTGGGAGAGAATCACTATGGACTTTGTTAGTGGGCTTCCTCTTACGCCTACTAAGAAAGACTCCATTTGGGTGATAGTGGACCGATTGACGAAATCGCACATTTTATCCGATTCGGGTTGATTACTCTTTGCGTAAATTGGCGAAGTTATATGTATGAGATTGTGAGATTGCATGGAGTGCCGTTGTCGATTATTTCGGATAGAGATCCGAGGTTTACGTCGCGGTTTTGGAAAGCATTGCATCAGGCTTTGGGCACCAGATTGGACTTTAGTACGGCATTTCATCCACAATCTGACGGCCAGTCCGAATGAGTAATCCAAATCTTAGAAGATATGTTAAGGGGATGTGATAGATTTCAAGGAAGTTGGGAGGAATTCTTACCGTTAGCGTAATTTGCGTACAACAACAAGATTAAGCCAAGATATCTGGATGGCACCGTATGAAGCACTATATGGATGGAAGTGTCGCACTCCTACGTGTTGGATGTAATTAGGGGAACGTCGATTTTGGGTCCAAAATAGTGGTGAATCAAGAAAAGGTTAAGGTAATCCAGTGCTCGGTTAAAGGAAGCATCCGCAGGCAAAAGTCTTACGCAGATCTAAAGCGGAAAGAAATAGAGTTTGCTGTGGGGGACCAAGTTTTCCTAAAGGTTTCACCTTGGAAAAAGGTGATGAGATGTGGTCGCAAAGGGAAGCTAAGTCCCAGGTTCATTGGACCTTATCGGATTGTGAAGCGAGTCAGATCTGTGGCATATCAGTTAGATTTGCCTTCGGAATTGAAGCAAATGCATGATGTGTTCCATGTTTCAATATTACGCCGTTACTGATCGGATCCATCTCATGTAGTGCCAGTTGAGGAGGTGGAATTAAGACCAGATTTGTTCTATGAAGAGGAGCCAATTCAAATTCTGGAGCGAGATGTAAAGGTTTTACGGAGAAAGTCAGTTCCTCTCGTCAAAGTATTGTGGCGTAATCATGGATCAGAAGAAGCTTCGTGGGAACCGGAGGAAGCGATGCGACAGCAATACCCTCACTTATTCCAGCCAGGTAATTTCGAGGACGAAATTATTTTAAGGGGGTAGAACTATAACATCCTGATAATTAGGGGTTATGCATCTTACTTAATTGAATGATGTTGCATGCTTAATTATTAATGAGTGTATTTTGAAAGTTATTTGAGCTTCATTAATTGAGTGAATGCTTAGTGAAACTTTTAATTTCTAATAATTAAGAGAGAGCTAAGCAAGTTAGGCCTTAAGAATTAATGACAAGGAGTTTTAAGCATAAGTTGAGTAATTGGCAAAGTGGTTGGGATGCATGGATGAGTGCTTGAGGGAGAGGTTGAATCCCTAGCTAGCAAATGGGAAAATTTTAGTTTTATGTTTCCTTCCCTTTAGTGTGGCCAAGAATATTTTAGAGTGGATGAGTATTCTTTTATTTTTGGCCATTTGACCATATGAAAAGGAAGCTAAAACTTATGGTATGGAATCATGAAGGATGATAAGATGAGGGGGACAAAAGGCATGATATTGGGCAATGTTTTGGGAGCTTGTTCATGGTCATTTGACCATGAACCTAGACGATTTAGGGCTAAAGGGAGTGGTTAATGGTGATAGCAAAATTAAGGTTGATAGGGAAGAAATGTGGAGCAAAAAGGGGAGTATGTAGGCTTCCTTGTTGGCGAATTTTGGTATGGGATTAGGAGGTTTTAGTTAACCAAAAGGTTGTCAATTATGCATTTTTCCGTTGTCCAATATTCTTCTTCTCTTAGCGAAATTGTCTAGTGACATTTGGTACAAGTTTGCTTTGTTTTGGCCTTTGTATTTTGACCAAAATAGGTACCTTTATTTCATCGTTTCCTCTCAAAATTTTACCTTCTTTTGATACCAAAATATTGTCACTTTTGAAGACACTTTCTTTCTTCCTCTCTAGGTCAATTCAACTTTCACCAAAAGCTTTCTCTCATTTTCTTTTCTTCCTTTTCATTCTATTTCTCTTTCTTTTTCCCTCTCATAGCCGAAACTACCAAATTGCAAAGAACTATCTTTTTTCTTCATTTCTTCCCCTTGGCCGAATGTGCATAGGTATCTAAACATATCTCTTTTTCTTTTCTTCATCATCACCTTTTCTTCTTCTCTCTCTTCTTTCATTTTCATTCTCTTTCTTCTTTCTCTCAAAACCGAAACCATCATATTTGAAACCACCATCTTTTCTCTTCTCTTTTGTTAAAGTCGAATCATCAATTCCTTTCTTCTTTTTGTTCAAGGCCGAACCTTCAAGTGAATCAAAGTAAGGTTTTTGTTTGTCAATAGTTTTCATTATTCCTTTTTATTATAATTGATCTAGAAAAATAAATCTTTTATTTTTCTCTCCTAGGCCGAATCCTTGGAAAGGATTTTTAAGGATCTTTGTTGAAGACAACTTTTAAGAACCGATCTTTCAAATCATCGGGTAAGATTATCCCTTTTTGGTTATATCGATTTCTTTAGGTAGACTACTAATCGATCGTATTTTTAGGGCGATTTAAGACTAACAAGATAGGTAAGAAAAGGCGATTGAGTGTTTGGAAAAGAGGAGGTATTCCTTTACCATCAAACTTCAAACGAAGAAATTTGTATCATGTTAGAGACTTTCCATCGGGTTGTGGACCCTCCGCTAACGAGGATCGGTTATTTGAAGTAAAGGACAATAAGAACCACTTTACGTTGGTGGAATATCGCGGTTTTGATCCATCTAGTGGAGGAAAACCACAAATAATCGCTGCTCGAGAATCCGAGGGTAAGGATTTAGATCCATCATCAATAAGTGTAGTTTTGTTAACAATAGTGTATACTAACCAAGTGTGTTAATTAATTAGGTGTTGACGAGCGAGAGGGTATTGTTCTCACTGTCACGAGGTGTGTAACCTTACATTAAAAATCTCATAGATTTACATATATTTAAATGTGATTATATGACCATGTGTATGATTGTGATTTTGGATACCATTCGGTGGTATACAATATTGTGTATGTTTACCCCAATATTTTGTTCATTTTGCTATATGCATAAATGTGAGATAAGTATGACTATATTATGATCGTGGGGTAAATAGCATGAAAATTTATTGATATGTATGTGCATGGGCATATGGGTATATTTGATAAAGGAGGAAGTATTCTGGTGGTTTTACCACATTTCTGGTGACTTCGATCACATATGTGAATCTGGTGACTTCGGTCACGTATATTTGAATCTGGTGACTTCGGTCATGTATATGTGAATCTGGTGACTTCGGTCACATATTTGATATCCGGTGACTTCGGTCACATATTTGATATCCGGTGACGGTCACATATTTGATATCCGGTGACTTGGTCACAATTTTGTCGGTGGCCTTGCCACAATATTATAAGGCGATGTGCATGTTGATCGCAAGAATCGCTTCGATGGTGTGTAGCGGATGGAGGGTCGATTTAGTAATCCCTACGGTGTGTTGGTTGGTACGGTGGTGTGTAGCGGATGGATATCTAGGTGGGCCCGGCTTGCATTTCATTTCATGTACATAATCATGTACTATTGAATGATTATTATTTGATCTGCTATGAAAATGGGCCTTTGGGCTAAATGTGAGCTAAACGGGCTTTTAAGCTAAATATGAGCTAAATGGGCTTTTGGGCCAAATATGACTTAAATGGGCCTATGAATAAATGTGTTATGAAAATGGGCTTTTTAATGTATGTGTTATACATTGAGTTTATGACTCACCCCTTTGTGGGATAAACTTTTCAGATGATTAAGTAGAGCGATGGATCGGGTCAACAAGGATTTCGAGGTGGCCAATACTCAAATAATGAAGTTTGGAAAATTTCCTACTTAAACTTATTAAGTTAATTTTATTATTTAGACTTTATTATGGGTTGCTATTTTTGTAATAAGGCCACTATAAACTATCTTTAATTTTGTGTTTGGATTTACCTTTATTTGCCATGAACAATAACTATTAAATAACTAAATGGTTTTCGATAAATAATAATTCAAAATGTTTTTGTCACTAACATATATATATGTTTTAAAGTAATTTCCTTAAATGTGGTTTTCTTTTGATTTATCAATTCCTCCTACAAGTAATGATTTTCTTTTAAAAGCTATAAATTTTTTTTTCTTTACAAAATGTTAAGTTAATCATTTTCTAAAAATCATCAAGTTTTTCTTAAACAAAAATAAGAATTCGCTATAGTTTTACTCGAGGAACATACCAAATCCGGTTAGGCTTTTTGGGCCGGGTTTGGGGTGTTTCATGTGGGGCCAACCCACTGTGGTACCAAACCACTGAGATAAGTCACCGATAAATATATGTATACATGGTTCAGAACCACTTGTGGTCCTGCACCATTGTGATGAAGTCACCGAATCACACTTCACCTTTCAATCATATCCCAAAGCCCATGTAAACGCATTTAACAATATACAACAGTGCGTAATCATGTTATCTGAAGGCAATCATAACGGTACTTACCTGATATCTCCAACCTTTCCCATAAGGGTATCTCGACTGTCTGTACATTCGTTTCGTCTTTCAACAAACACAGTTATTAACGTAAACAATAAAGAAAAGTGTGAGTATTACACACCTGATTACCCGTAAGACTAGACTCTCTACATCTACACTCTCATTAGAAAGGATAACAGCGTTTTGCCTATCCCAGGCAGACGTCGGCTCTCTACCACAGCTTGGAGGAAAGTCTCGAACCGCTGACACAGCACGTCTTTTAAATTTAGTAGTAGAGATTATGGGTCCACTCCCCTCCTTAGTTTGGCTAGCACTCGCATCCATGAAGAGACTTGATCAATACAGTACTATAGTGAAACAACAATTTTCCCCAACAAAGGGTTTGATTAAGACAAGGTAAACGAATAGGGGTTGATCATAAAGAACAAAAGAGGGCTCCTTACCTTAAAACCCGAACGGAAAGGTAAGATTCGGCAATCAACAGACCTTTCAGCTTCAAACTTCAAACATTTGGCCACTGGGGTTTCCCAAAGTAAACGTTCCAAAAAGAGAGAAGAAGAATAAGAGATTAGCCAAAATCTAAACATCAAGAACAAAATAGCCATTCGGCTATGACCACACAGAATCGAAAGAAATAAAGAAAGAAACGAAAGAGTCTCCCCTTACCTTAACCAACCGAAACCGATTGAAGAGACTTCCTACGGCCAAAGATTCCTAGCACCTTGCTTCGCAATGTTCAGCTAACAAAAAAGAGTGTAAGCATAGATTTAGTGTGGTGTCAAAGGAGATTCGGCTATGGTGGAAAGGTGTAGAAACGAAACACACAAGAGAAAAGAGTGAGAAGTATGTTTCGACTAGAGAAGAAAAGAGTGTAGAAGAGAAAAGGTGAAGAAGACTGTTTCGGCTAATGTCAAAGAAGCAAGAAGAGATGAAGAGAAGAAAGCTGAAAGTTTTGGCACAAAGAGAAGTAGAAAACTGAATGAGAAGAAAAGAAAAAACTCCCTAAGACCCTTGCCAAAATTCGGCACTCTCCCTATATGACAGAAAATGCCAAAATGAAAATGCCTACTACTCAAGAGAATTTCGGCACACACATCTATCCTAGCAACTAAACCGAAATCCCCCCAAGCTCCCCACATTCGGGCAACACCTCCACCAACACCAAATCCCTTGATTTGCTCCACCAAATACTCCACATCACTCCTTCAAATTGGTTTGACCAATTCAAACTCCTCCAAGCTCTCTTGTCCATCCATTTGAATGTATTGACCCATTCAACCACCACCCTTGAAGAGTCCCTGCCGAAACCGTCTCCTCCCCATCATGATGCCAAAAATAAAACTTCATAATGGGGCTTATGGGATTCGAACTCCTCCCCTTCTGCTCTTACAATTGACGCCACCTCCACTTGGACACACACTTCTTTTGTGCCAACAAACACATGCAAATAAACTTAAGACCTGCTCCTACTAGCTTTCCCCCTTTAAATGCCCAAAACAGAAAATTTTACCAAGGCTCTAGTTTGAACCCGAGCCTCACTAGGACCCTCAAGCACATTTAAATAACAACAAAACAAACTAAGCACACAGAAAAGCCTAAAATGCCGAACCCTTAATTCTAGAATGTTATAGTTCTACCCTCTTAAAGAAATTTCGGCCTCGAAATTTACCTGATCAAAACAGGTGAGGGTATTGCTGTCGCATTGCATCTTCTGGCTCCCACGTGGCTTCTTCTGAATCGTGATTTTGTCATAAAACTTTAACCAACAAAACTGATTTTCTTCTCAATACATTGACGTCTCGATCTAAGATTTGCACTGGTTCTTCTTCAAAAGACAAATCAGGTCTTACTTCAATTTCCTCCACTGGCACTATGTGAGATGGATCCGAACGATAGTGTCTTAACATTGAAACATGAAATACATCATGTATCTGCCTCAATTCTGATGGTACCTCAAGCTGATAAGCCACTGGTCCCACACGTTTCAACACCCGATAAGGCCCGATGAATCTGGGGCTCAACTTGCCCTTTCGACCAAACCTTAAAACCTTCTTCCAAGGTGAAACTTTTAGAAAAACTTGATCACCCTCTGCGAATTCTATTTCCTTATGCTTCAGATCTGCATACGATTTCTGTCTGTCGGAAGCTTCCTTCAACCGAACCCGAATCAACTTAACCTTTTCCTCCATCTCTCAAACCAATTTTTGGACCAAACAACCGTCGCTCGCCTAACTCAGTCAAGCAGGTAGGAGTACGACACCTACGACCATACAATGCTTCATAGGGTGCCATCTAAATACTGGATTCATAGCTATTGTTGTATGCGAATTCTGCCAATGGTAAGAAATCTTCCTAACTACACTTGAAGTCAATAACATAGCCTCTTAACATATCTTCCAGTATCTGAATTATCGTCTCTAATTGACCATCAGTCTGTGGATGAAATGCCATGCTGAAATCAAGTCTTGTACCCAACGCTTGATGTAACACCTTCCAGAACCGCGATGTAAACCTAGGGTCTCTGTCTGAGATGATAGACACTAGTACCCTATGTAACCTCACAATCTCTGCTACATACAGCTTAACTAACTTCTACAATTAATAGTCAACACAAACGGGTATGAAGTGGGTGAACTTTGTCAACCGATCGACAATCACCCACATCGAATCTTTCTTAGAAGGCGTAAGAGGTAGCCCACTAACAAAATCCATCGTTATCCTCTCCCACTTCCAAAGTGGAATCTTCATTCGGTCAGAGCAACCTCAAGGCAATCGATGCTCTGCCTTCACCTATTGACACGTCAAACATTTACTCACGAACTCGGTAACTTCTTGCTTCAGACATGGCCACCAAAAATGTTCACGCAAATCTCGATACATTTTACTCCCACCGGATGCATAGCGTATGGACTACTATGCACTTCCTTGATAATCCTCTGTCTCACCACCTTCCACCTGCTGAAGTCGAGAACTTAACAATTCATCTGACAACTGTTTCTCTTTGATTTGACTTACCCATAAAGGCTTCACTTGAAGTTCGGCTAACAAACTTCCATCTTCGTACAAACTGAGATGAGCAAACATCGCCCTCAACTCCGATATCACCTTACAGCTCAATGCATCCGCCACAACGTTAGCTTTACCTGGGTGATATTCAATCAAGCAATCATAGACTTTCAACAATTCAATCAACCTTCGCTGCCTTAAATTCAACTCCTCCTGGGTAAGGAGGTATTTCAGGCTCTTATGGTCGGTGTAGATAATCGACTTCTCTTTATACAAGTAGTGTCTCCAAATCTTTAGAGCGAACACTACCGTAGCTAACTCCAAATCATGAGTTGGACAATTCACTTCATGTGGTCTTAATTATCGAGACGCATACGCTACTACCTTCCCTTATTGCATTGATACACATCCTAACCCTGTGTGTGATGCATCACAATAGATGACGAACTCCTTCCCAGCCTCATGCTAAATCAATACCGGTGCCTCAGTTAAGATTTTCTTTAGCTACTCAAAGCTCTCCTGTTGTTTATCAGCCCAAACAAATGGTACCCCTTTCCGTAACAACTTGGTTAATGGTGCAGCAATCAACGAGAATCCCTCAACGAACCTTCTGTAGAACCCAGCTAACCCAAGAAAACTTCAAATTTTTGCTACCGACTTCTGTTGTTTCCAATCCAAAATAGATTTAATCTTTCGGGGATCAACCCTAATCCCCTTGGCAGACACAACATGCCTTAAGAATGTAACCTCCCTCAACCAAAATTCACACTTGCTTAATTTGGCATACAGTTGCTTCTCCCTCAAAATCTACAAAACAATCCGAAGATGCGAATCATGCTCCTCTTCCATATTTGAATATACCATGATATCGTCTATGAACACTACGACAAACTGATCCAGGTAGGGTTGAAATACCCGGTTCATTATATCCATAAATACAGTTGGTGCATTCGTCAACTCGAAAGGCATCACTAAGAACTCGTAGTGACCCTAATGAGTTCGAAAAGCCGTCTTATGAATATCCGCCTCTTTGACCTTAAGCTAATGATAACATGACCTTAATTCTATCTTTGAGAAAATTGAAGTGCCTCGCGCTGGTCGAATAGATCGTCAATCCTAGGCAACGGGTATTTGTTCTTAATCGTCAACTTGTTCAGTTGCCTATAGTCAATGCAAATCCGCATCGACCCATCCTTTTTCTTAACGAACAATACTGGTGCTCCTCACGGAGACACACTTGGTCGGATAAAACCACGGTCCAATAACTCCTGAATTTGAGCTTTAAGTTTCACCAGCTCCTTCAGTGCCATCCTATAAGGGGCAATGGACATCGGAGCTGTTCTCGGAATTAAATCAATGTTGAACTCCACCTCGCGATCCGGAGGTAACCCTGGAAGCTCTTCTGGGAAGACGTTCGAGAACTCTTTCATCATTCTAACATCCTTTACAAACAATTCTTTAGCTTCCAAAGCACTGATGAAAGCTAAGAACGCCCCACATCCTTTTCGCACCATCCTTTCAGCCTTTAAAGTAGACACCACATTGAACAGGTAATTCTTTCTCTCACCTATCACCAGCACCTCTTTATCCTCGGAGTCTTCAAAATCATGTGCTTAGCAGCACAATCCAAGTTTGCTCGATACTTAACTAAACAATCCATGTCTAAATTCAAGTCAAACTCACCGAACGGCAATTCCATCAAATTAGCCGGGAAAACAACCCCTTGTACTTCTAAAGGCACACTTCTAAATAGTTTATCCACCACTACAGATTGTCCTAAAGGGCTAATCACTATCATTTCTCTAGAAGCAATCTCAGATTCTATATTCAAAGTTCCGACACAGTACTAGCAACATATGAATGTGTAGACCCAATATCTATCAAAGCTGTAAAGGGCACACCAAAAATAAAGAACGTATCGGTTATGACGTCCGATGCATCACCATCCTCCTGGCATCTAGCTGCATAAACCAACCCAGACTGTCTTGTATTTGTATTCCCAGCACCTCTGCCCGGTGCTCCACGTACTCAACCGAAACCATTACCTCCTCTGGCTGGACCACGACCTCTCGATGGTTGCTGCCCACCTCGTCCGGACTGAGCATATCCCTGACCTACTGGCCGTGCCCTATTTGGCTCTAGTGGGCAGTCCCTTACCAGATGATCTATCGACCCACACCTATAGCATCTTTTATTTCTTGCCTAGCACTCCCCCGAATGAAAATTTTCACATTTGGCACACGGTTGAGACCGACCAATAGCAATAGCCTTCAAAACTCAACTCAGCCATCAAACTCTTGAGCCCCGTGTTTTCTAGTTCTGTCAACCGGTGGCTTATTTACTCTCTTAGAATTAACGATTGGGGATACCACCGGTACTACAAGTGGAGTATTCAGATTCGAAGGTTGTTGAATAGCCAGATTGGTCCGGATATATTGGTTGAACCAATCATTCATTATGCTAAAGAAGGCTTGTTTAGCCCCCTCATCAGGATTACTCGCAGCTGGTCGAGATTCATCCGGCGCAGTCCCTTGTGCGGGAATAAGCGCCACACTCTCGACATCGTCAGCTATGGCTCACTCGGGATCAGGATCCATTTACTATACGAAAGAAGAAAACATATTTCACTATCAGAAGTCATCACACTATCACATTATAAATTATGGCATGTATAGCTAGACTCTCACGCGCTACGTTAGTCCGAGAACTGACTAAACCGTAGCTCTGATACCAATCAAATGTAACACCCCTAACCCATATCCATCGCCAAATTAGGGTTACGAGGCATTACTCATCTAACCATAAGCCAACACACTCATATGAATCTTATTACATTAATTAATGCAAATCAATTCATGATATCACAATCAAGCAAGTTACCACTACTTATCATCATTAACATCATTTAAAAACTAATTATATTCAAATAGTAAAAATACTATTCATTTGGTCATTTAAATACTATAGCCGAATATGTATGTTTATCCTTATTCAATTTATACCAATCAATTAACTAGATTTATTCAATCACATGCACACCATAACTAGTTGTTCACAACCATAATTTAATTCTTCAAACCTCATGATGAATATATATAAACATCCAATGAAAATATATAAACTCCAACTAAGTCAATACCATGGCGAATAATTACAAGTGAGTTTACTTCCATTTGATCATTAATAAATCGAATTCATTAATTACATGCATAAAGTAGAACCTTATTCTTTCATGGCTTATCTCATAAGTTCATACTGAAATAATCAAACGCATATCCATCAACCAAAATCCACTATATACCTTATTCAAACCAAATTTCATATACTCAAATATTACACATAACATAATATGAAACAACTTCCAAGTTAAGCTTATAAGTCATACAAGAAATATTCATTTGTAACATATAGATAATATACCTTTCATAATTTCATGAAACACACACATACCAAAACAAGTTTATATTATGACCGAATATGCACAAACATATGCAACATCTCAAGCATAGAAATAAAGCCACTTTTGCATGGCATTTATATACATACACATATACATCATTTGAGTCAACTCTAATGTAGTTTAGCCTATGCATGCCATAGACTTTAACTGCATTCACAAAAAAGTACCAAAGATAGTTGATAGTGTGATTGACTTTGGCGATGATCCCCGAGCTCGAACTTAGACTTCAAGATCTATAAAATAGTCAAATAAACACATACAGTAAGCTAACATAGCTTAGTAAGTTATAAGCAATGGTAAAATATACAACTAATCATCAACAAATTTAATCAATCCAACTTGATCATCAACGAACTCATAACCGCAAATATATATATCATGTCACCATTCAACAATTATCATATTTAATAGATCTCAAAATCGAGTGCTCATGTACCATTTATCCATCTCGAACAAGCTCAAAGATTAATGATCACATCTCATTTCTATAATTTCATAAACAAGAACAACTTACCTCTTTAGTACTAAGTTATTCAACTATCATGCATCACTTACCTATGTATCACCTCTCGTTTATCTCCATTCATTAGTTTATGTCTTTGAAAGATCCGTAAACCCGCACACATAGTGCAATTCATGTAACGTATCACACACTTAGTGCCGTTACTTGAGAAAGAACACACATAATGCCATTTACTAGTAATGTATTGTACACTTAGTGCCATTACTTGTTTTTTCGCACACATAGTGCCAGAGAACCGATTTCGCACACACAGTGCTCGGTATATAAGCTCGCACACATAGTGCTCATTATCCCATATTCTCCTCATTACTAAATACACATATGATTTCATCTTTATTCATATATACACATATATTTAAAGGTTCAAAAACAACTCATTTCTCCTATCATCATCACATTCGGCAACACCCAATATACATATAAATATATCCATATATTCTGTAACACCCCAAACCCGGCCTATGCATTAAGCCCGGATTTCAGCATGCTAAACGTACATTCAAATCATTTAACAATGTAGAAATCAAATTCCAAAATGATTAAGAGAGTGACTTTATCGAAAAATCGAAGTTCATTGAAAACCATAATTAAAAACACAAGAGTTTATCATTTGATCTATAGAGTAGTAATTGATTAAAACTTTGGATTTATTTAGTTGAAATATTTCATCGAAAAGTTTTAAAAGACTTTCCTAAGTTTCAGAACATTTAAGAAAAACCTTTATATTATACGAGAGTTATAGAAAACATTTATAAAAACTAAACCAATCCAACTTAGGAAAACTAAAACATAATAAAATCCATCCACATAATAAAATCCATAATTAAAGAGGCCTTATTACATCGCCATAAAAATAGTACTTAATAAAATTTATTAAAGAAGTCTTAAAGTTTTATAAACCACCATTTGTAGTCTGACCTCCACACGAAGTTATCTCGACCCAAGTCTCCATCAATTATTATTACCGAGAGGGTAAAAAATTGGGGTGAGTTACTTAGAACTCAAATGTGTAACTCACTTACCTTAGTCCACTAGGCCAAAACCATTTAAGCATTTATTTGGGCCTAAGCCCATTATAATTATAATAATTTAGCATGATTAAATGCAAGTGATATGCAATTCCCAAAACCAAACCTAAATTTCCACCCGCTACACACCACCTTACCAACCAAAGACACCTGGGGAGCTTTAGTCACCCACCCCGCCAATAATCAAGTAGGCATTAAGTCAGATTTCAAATTTCGTGGACAAGCCACGGATTCACAGAGTTTACATGGCATTTGCCATTTTTCAGAATTGTGGCAGAGCCACCAAATATTGTAGCAAAGCTACCAGCACTTCTCTTCATCAAATAGCCCAACCCATGCAATCATGTATATAATATGCATAACAATCCATTCATATAATTATTCCAACATATGGCCTATTATAAAAGTTATTACAATCTGGCCTATTTCACATTTTGGCCCACGACATCTCATATCACATATGACCAATTTATCAAATATCATATATGGCCCAATTATCAAATATCACATATGGCCCAATTATCAAATATCACATATGGCCCAATTATCAATTATCACATATGGCCCAATTATCAAATATCACATATGGCCCATTTATCGCTTTTATCGAATTAGCCCGTTAAGGGCAATTTCATAATTTTCATGATCTTAATACCAATTTCAAAACTTTTTTTCATTAAGGTGATAAATATGCTATTCTTCCCGATTTTACTAACTTGTGATTTCATCCACCGATTTATACGATATAGTCATCTAACCCATGAGATACGGTGTGAGATTACACACCTGATTATGGTGAGAACTACACTTTCCCGCTCGTCGATATCTAAACACATATCATGATGGATTAGAACACTAATATTTAATATAAAACTATTCCAATGTTAAGCGATCTAGATCTTACCCTCGGAATCTCGAACAACCACTATTTGCGATTTCTCTCCGATCAAAGGTTTAGAACCACGAGTAAACAATGGTTTAAGGGTACTTACGACTTTGAATTATTGATTTTCGCTGGATGAGTGTCCACAACCCGGTGGAAAGTTTCAGATTCCCGAAACAGTCCTTCTCTTAAACTTAGGGGGAATAGCAAAACCACCCCTCTTTCGAACACTATTTACTACCCTTTTTGTCCCTATCTTGATTGTCTCACAAATATCCTCGTTCCACAATATGACAATCGAGCGATAACGTCCCCTAAAATGAAATCGATTAATAAACCATTTATATCCATATGTCGAGTAATATGAAAATCCTTAATAATCCCTTACCTTAACACCTTAAATCGATTCCAATGATTTACGACATTTACGAACACTTGAGTTTCGGCCCTCCACTAAGTTTTATGATAGAGAAAAGATTAGAATGAGATATGGTATGATGATGGTCTCAATCCAAAAAGTTCATCCCACACCATGTATAGATTCGGCACAAAAGAAAGGGAAAATAACAATTCCAAAATATTGTACTAGCCACTTACCGATTGATTAAAGTGTGAGTAGAAAGAAAAATGATTGAGAAGGAGATATGTGAGTTGTAGAAGATTTGGTTATGAAGGAAATTGAAGGAGATGGTGCTTAGTAACATTTGGCCATGGTGAAAATAAAAGGGAGAAAAATGTTTAAGAGATTTTTGTAAGGAGAAAGAGATGAAGAAGGGTAAAGGAAAATAAGGTGTTTAGGTTTCGGTTCTTTTCAAGAATGGAGCGAAGAAATGAGTTTGAAGCTAGTGGGCATTCGGTAAAAGAAAAGAAAAGAGAAAATGGCCTTCAAGGTCTTGGTGATTTGAGCACTAGGGAGAAATGGTTTGAGAGAATAGGCAAAATAAGACTGAAATGGTCAAAATATAAAATGATAAAAGAAAAGCAAAGATATTACCTATTGCTCAAGGTGCATTCGGCTAAGGAGAGGAAATGGAGAGAAAAGTTTTGGAGAAAAGCACAAAAATGTCCAAATGCCAAAATGACCAACTAACACCTAAACCTTACCAAAGCCTTCAAAATTTTGGTCACCCCCTAGCCCCTAAAACCATCCATGTACATGGCCTCAAAGTCAAAGTTTGGCCACTCCAAACTTTCCAAAACATCTTCCTCGATATGTGCCTTGTGTTCCCCCTACATACTTTATTCAAATGATTCCTTTCCCTAAGTTAACACTTGCCTTTTTCCCATGGTCTTCTTGCCATAAAAATTTAATCCAACTCATCCTAATCCTTATCCATGACCGACACATGCTAAGAAAAAGCAAAAATAAAAGCTTTCAAATTGCATGCTAAGAGATTCGAACCTCTCTCCTCAAGCAAACATACATGCGCCAACACCACCTTGCTACTAGCTCATCTTGTGCTAGTTTTTGAAACTTAAATTTACTTAAACCTCAAAGTCACTTGATCCACTTCAAATAAATACCCTTACTAAAATTTATTCTAATTCCGAATAATTCTCAAGTCTTCTTAAGACTATACTAATCATGCAAATTTTAATTATACACAAGTTAAGCACCAAAACATACATCATATCAATACTCAAATTTTAGGATGTTACAACTCTACCCTCCTTAAAGAAAATTTCATCCTCGAAATTTTACCTGTCCTCGAAATTTTACCTGACTAAAAGAGATGAGGATATTGTTGTCGAATCACATCCTCAGGCTCCCATGTAGCTTCCTCCACTCCGTGATTAAGCCAAAGAACCTTAACCAACGGCACAGTCTTCTTTCTTAACATCTTAACATCGCGATCTAAGATTTTCACTGGTTCTTCCTCGAAAGACATATCTGACCTTAATTCCACTTCTTCTACTGGTACTATGTGCAATGGATCTGATCTATAGCGTCTCAGCATAGAAACATGGAAAACACTATGAATCTGACTCAATTCCGGAGGTAAATCAAGTTGGTAGGCCACTGGTCCTACACGCTTCAACACACGGTACGGTCTAATGAACCTAGGGCTCAACTTGCCTTTCCTCCCTAATTTAAAAATCTTTTTCCACGGTGAAACTTTCAAAAAGACCTTATCTCCCACCGTAAACTCAATATCTTTATGCTTCAGATTCGCGTACGACTTTTGTCTATCTGAAGCTTCCTTTAATCGCGCTCGAATCACCTTTACCTTTTCTTCAGTCTCAGATATCAATTCAGGACCCAACAACTGTCGTTCCCCCAATTCAGTCCAACAAGTAGGAGTACGACATCTACGACCATATAACGCTTTATAGGGTGCCATTTGAATACTGGATTGATAACTGTTATTATACGCGAACTCTGCCAATGGTAGATATTCCTCCCAACTACCTCTGAAGTCGATCACACAACCTTGTAACATGTCTTCCAAAATCTGAATTACTCTTTCTGACTGACCATCTAACTGAAGATGAAAAGCCATACTGAAGTTTAACTTTGTTCCCAAAGCCTCATGTAAAGCTTTCCAAAATCATGATGTAAATCTAGGATCCCTGTTCGATATGATAGACACTGGTACCCCATGCAAACTCACGATTTTAGATACATACAGTTTAGCCAAATTTTGCAATGAGTAATCCGTACGAACTGGTAGAAAATTAGCAGTCTTCGTTAATCGATCTACTACCACTCAGACAAAATCTTTCTTAGTAGGTGTTAAGGGTAACCCACTAACAAAATCCATCGTTATCCACTCCCATTTCTATAGAGGAATCTTTACCAGTTGCAATAAACCCGATGGTAATTAATGTTTCGCCTTCACTTGTTGACAAGTCAAACATTTTCCCACAAAATCAGTAACCTCCCGCTTTAACTTTGGCCACCAATACTGTTCACGGAGATCCCGATACAACTTATTTCCTCCGGGGTGCATAGCAAAAGGGCTACTATGCACCTCTAGAAGAATTATTTGCCTCAAATCCGAATCCTTGGGCAACAAACCCTTCCACAAAAACACATTACACCATCTTTGTTAAAACCAAAATCCCCTATTACACCACTTCAGCTTGTTGTATTAAAGGACCCAACTTTTCATCGGATAATTGCCTTTCCTTGATTTGCTCCAACCACAGAGGCTTTACCTGAAGTCTCGCTAGCAGACTGTCATCCTCATACAAACTGAGATGAGCAAACATTGCTCTTAACTCTGATACAACCTTTCGACTCAACGCGCCTGCTACAATGTTAGCCTTTCCAGGATGATACTCGATTGAGAAATCATAATCCTTTAACAACTCCACCCATCTCCGTTGTCTTAAATTCAACTCCTTTTGGGTAAGGAGATACTTAAGACTCTTATGGTCCGTATAAATAATTGACTTCTCACCGTAGAGATAATGCCTCCAAATCTTTAATGCAAACACCACTGCAGCCAACTCCAAACCATGAGTAGCATAGTTGACTTCATGCGGCCTCAATTGTTGTAAAGCATAAGCTACCACTTTTCCACTTTGCATCAGTACACATCCTAAAACCGTGTGTGACGCATCACAGTAAACGGTAAACTCTTTTCTGGCCTCTGGTTGAATCAGTACTGGCGCTTCCATTAGAATCTTTTTCAGTTTCTCGAAACTTTCTTATTGTTTATCGATCCATACATACGGTACTTCCTTTCGCAATAGCTTAGTTAGGGGTGCAGCAATCAATGAAAACCCCTCAACAAAGCGTCTATAATAACCAGCCAAACCCAAGAATCTCCGAATCTCAGCTACTGACTTCGGCGATTTCCAATCCAACATAGCCTCTACCTTTTGAGGATCAACTCTTATCCCTTCAGCTGACACTATATGACCCAAAAAAGTCACTTCCTTTAACCAAAATTCACATTACTGAATTTGGCACAAAGTTGCTTATCTTGCAAAATTTGCAACACAGTGCGCAAATGAGAGTCATGCTCTTCTTCATTCCTCGAATATACCAAGATGTCATCTATGAACACTACTACGAACCGGTCTAATATAGTTCATTGAAAGACTCGGTTCATCATGTCCATAAATGCACCTAGTGCATTAGTCAAACCAAACGGCATCACTAAAAACTCATAATGTCCATAGCGAGTTGAATGTCGTCTTATGAATATCGACGCCTCTTTCACCTTGAGTTGATGATAACCCGATCTCAAATCAATCTTGAGAAAAGCGATGAAGCTCCTCTTAATTGATCAAACAGTCATCGATTTCTAGAATGGATACCTATTCTTGATCGTCAACTTATTCAATCTCCAAGGCACATCTCTAAATAATTTATTCACTATTACCGACGCCTATAATCAATGCACATACGCATCAACCCATCCTTCTTCTTGAGTTTGAACTGGCTCATCATTCGTGGCCTCTTTTGAAACCTTTAGAAGAACTAGAGAACAAAATCGATGCTCCCCACGTTTCTACGCCTCAAGCCACTATTCGCACATTCGAGAGACACACTTGGTGAATAAATCCCGATCTAGCGTTCTTAAATTTGAGCTTTAACCTCGCCAACTCCTTGGCCACCCAAACTTTCCAAAACATCTTCCTCGATATGTGCCTTGTGTTCCCCTACATACCTTATTCAAATGATTCCTTTCCATAAGTTAACACTTGCCTTTTTCCCATAGTCCTCTTGCCATAAAAATTTAATCCAACTCATCCTAATCCTTATCCATGACCGACACATGCTAAGAAGAAGCAAAATAAAGCTTTAAATTGCATGCTAGAGATTCGAACCTCTCTCCTCAAGCAAACATACATGCGCCAACACCACCTTGCTACTAGCTCATCTTGTGCTAGTTTTTGACACTTAAATTTACTTAAACCTCAAAGTCACTTGATCCACTTCACCCTTACTAAAATTTATTCTAATTCAATAATCCTCAAGTCTTCTCAAGACTATACTAATCATGACGCCATTCTATAAGGAGCAATGGACACGAGCAAACATACCTAATCAAGCTTGCAAAGGGCTGAATATTTGAGAGCTTAAGTTTCTTTTCTTCTTCTTTAGTTATGGTCAAATGAAGTTAAAAGATGAACATGCAACACCTTTTTTTTATGTTTTCATTATAATATGTTTACAATATAATTTATGTATTATTATTATAACTTAACATATAAAACTAATAATAAAATAAATAATGGAAGCATTTTGCCGTCCACTAACATACCATATGGCTAATTTGCAACTTAAGTCCACATATAAAAGAAGACAAGTCAATTTAACCACTCAATTTAATAAAAGGCTACTTTTACCACTTTTGCGATTTAATCCTTTCTCTTAAATTAAACACACAAAAAGACAAATTAATTCACGAAATTTTAACACATGCTCAAACATAAATTATAGGCACCACATATATTATAAAAATATTCTACTAACTTAGATTTGTGGTCTCGAAACCACTGTTCGATTAAGGTCAAAATCGGGTTGTTACTCAATTCTGGTAATTCTTCAAAAACATATCAGGAAATTCACAAACAGTCTGAATTTTAGTACATTGACTTTCAACAAAATCTGAATTAATAACATAAGCTAGAAAAGCCTCACAACCCTGATAAAGAAGTTTATTAGCTTGAATTACTGAAATGATACGGGTTGACACTGGTTCGAATATCGTTCACCTCAATCTTGTCACCACTCTCATTTTGAACAGTGAACTTCTTTTTACAGCAATCTAAAATCACCCCATGCTCTGATAGCCAATCCATTCCAAAATTATATAAAAATCGCCAAATGGCATTATCAACAAATCAATAAGGAAGATTCTATTCTATATCAACAGCGGACATCTCTTACACACTTGATCCACTAGTACAGTTTGCCCCAATGGACTAGACACCGCTATTGATATTCTAGATATCTCAGATTCTAAACTTCTTGACTCAACCAATTTTGTGTTAACATATGAGTGTGAAGATCCTGGATCTATTAAAACATAAACAGGTTTCGAATGTAATAAAAATATACTTGTCACCACATCATTTGCATCACTCTCTCATGGGTCCGTACAACATATGCTCGAGCTGGTACCCTAGCTTCTGATTGTTGGGTAGCAACATCACTTCCTCTTCTAGTACCACCTCTGGAAAACTAACCACTTTGGCTTGATCCTCGACCTCTAGAAGTAGGTACCGATCTCTGTGAAGTAACTAGTGCTAGCATTCTCATTTTTTGGACAATATCTAACGAAATGCTCTGTAGACCTACAATGGAAACAGCCTCAAGTCAATCTCCAACACTCACCCTGATGTTTTTCCCACAATGTTCACATTCCGAAATTTCAGTATCCCAAAATGGACCTTGTACACTACCAGTAGAAACTGTTATCTGTCTTCCACGATTTCTATCACTTCTGTATGATCTAAAACTTAATCTCCAACTACCCTGAGATTCTTTTGATCTTTTAGGTTGCGAGTTTGAACTAGTAGCCCCAGAATGTTTCCCAAACAAACGAATATTTTTGGACTTTTTATCAAAACCCAGTATTTGTTCAACCATTTTTGCCCTTTCAACTAAATCTACAAATTCAGTGATTCTGTGGGATACCAGTTGCACTCATAACTCATCACGTAAACCCTATAAAAATTACTTGCAAATATCAGCTTCGGTTGGCATAAATTTAGCTGCATACCTACTGAGTCATGAGAATTCCCGTTCATAGTCAACTATTGACATCTCACATTATTTTAACATCAAGAACTCTTATTTTCTGTCATCAATGTACAACTCACCCACATACTTCTTCTGAAATTCTCTTTGAAAGAAATCCCAATTTACCTGTTCTGTAGACACATGACGGGTTACTGATTCTCACCAAACATATGCTTCCCCTTGAAGTAAAGAGACAACACACAATAAACTTTCTCGGGAGTACACTCAAGTTGCTGTAAAATTCTTTTTGTAGATTCCATCTAATTTTCAGCTGTAATGGATCAACCCCTTTTAATCCCAGAAATTCAGTTGCACCATACTTACATAATTCTTTTATTGGAGCTCAACGGGTAGTAGGAGTAGATGTTGTAGCAGATGCAGTCTCTGCTACTTGGTGAAGAGCATCAGCTATAACTCTAAGTAATTGTGAGTCATTTCTTTCTCTAACATTACCTTGTTTGACATTTAGTGGTTGATTACCCACTGGGTTTACACTCGATGTTACCAACTTAGCTTCTTCTAATTCATAAGATTCGTCATCTCCAGTACACATTTCTTGATCAATGTTATCAATATATCCATCCGACATATTTAACTATAAAACAGAAACAAACAAATATATCAGCATCCAAATCCCGACTCAATTTGACTCAATTATGCCATGTACCTGAAGACTCAATTTCGAGCTCGATTTAGGTTGAGAATTAGCTAAACCTGCAAAGCTCTGATATCGTGGAACTTGTAACACCCCTTAACCCTTATCCATTGCCAAAATAGGGTTACAGAGCATTACTGGACATTTCAGATCAAATACAAATGTTAAACATAACACCTAGCATACATAACATATAATAATCATACCGTCCTTTTACGAACCCTGGAGGCCCAAAATATACATTAGAATTAAATCGGGACTCAATCGGAAGCTCAGAGAAATTTTTGTGAAATTTTAAAATTTTTCCTAGCTGTAGGGCTTACACACCCGTGTGACCCTATGACATGCTCGTGCTTCAGATAGTGTCTTACCCCGTGTAACTCTCTGACTTATATCCCACGGCCAAGCCACACGCCCGTGTGGAAATATCTTAGCATTCTATTTTGAAAATTTTAAGTTGCAGGGGACATACAGGCCTAACCACACGCCCAGGTGAAAGCTGGGTGGACTTAAATGAGCCTTAAACAACAAGTTTACCACACCCTGAAATCTTAGACACCAAGCAATCCAAAAACCATTCATTCAATCCCTTCAAAGCATAATTAAACATAATCAAAACATATCAAATTAGACATTCTATGTGCCTATCCAATGTACCTTCCTAGGTACTCTACATATATTATCAAAATAATCCAATTACATACCAATTAGACCTGTAACACCCCAAACCCGGTCAATACACCACGACCGAATCTGACATGCCACAGAGGTAAAAAGTGTTGAAGAAAATCAAGTCACCGATTGAAAACTAGAGAAAACCCTTTGTTGTTCTATGTTTGTAGAAACCAGGTGCATGATTAGTTAAAAACCGATTGCATTTGAGTGTAGAACTTAAAATTTGAAACCATTTAAGTGGTCAAAAACATTTGAGTTGTCATTTATTACCAAGTGATGTGTATTACCCGATGGTAAAGTTTTGAAAACCATTGCGTTTTGTAGTTTAGGAAACCTTGCGCTCATTAAATTAATCAAGTAACTTACTTAACCATGTTCGAAATCAAATCCAAAACATATAAATTATTCAAAACATAATTTAGAAGGCCTTATTACAAACCCAAATAATAAAAATGAAATATGAAATAATACCCAATTTAAAAATCCAAGTAAAACCAAATGTTTTAATGCATGGGCCACCTCGAGTCCATCCGGCCTCATCCGCGATCTACGAATCACACGAAAAGATAAGGAGAAGGTGAGTCACCAAGACTCAATGCATAAATCCTCCTCCGGATAAAGCAACATACTTACACAAATCATAACCAAGCAATACATATAATGCACCCAAACCTAGCCATCCATAATTCGTTTCTACCCGTGTGGTACCAAACCACTTGGTGGTGCTAAACCACTGGTGACCCAAAGTCACGATATCCAATAAAATGTGGTGCCAAACCACTTTGGTGACCCAAAGTCACGAAATATCAATAATCCAAGTGTGGGGCCAACCCGTGTGATACCAAATCATGGCGACAATCCCGATAAATCAACTGTGGGGCCAACCCACTGTGGTGCTAAGCCACTGGGACGAGTCGCTATGAGGTGCCAAACCTCTGGTGTCCCAAAGACACGGATATCAAATCTTCCCCCTCCTCTCATATCACCCATCACAATGCAAAACTTATGCAAATCATGCCATCACGCGTTATTATGAATCATGTAGCAAATATATCACAGACCATGGTATTAAGCATCATATAGCAAATCATATCGAAATGGACTTACCTGAATCCTTGCTCATACCCTTACGGTATCATATCAAGATCCACACAATTTTCGGCTTTTAACATATTTAGGTTATTAATATATTTACTTAGTTATAAAGTGTGTAAGTTACACACCTATTACTAACGCAAGCACTAAATCCCAAAGACCCGATCTTCCACACTAGATCTCCTTGCCCTACATTTGGCCAAACCACAAAACCATTAACAAGGCCATTTGGCCATACCAATAAATCCCGAAGGGTGAGATTACGTACAAATAACTCCACCCTTACCTTTCTACCTTACGAAACAAATCACAATACCAAAATATGCGAGACTGATTCTCCCCCTGCATTCGGTCAACCAATAAAGCTTAGTCTCAATAGCCTTTGGCTTTTCAACAACTTAAAGAATGATGAACCAACGTAGATATCCTTACCACTTGACTTGCCAGATCAGATTGTTAGAGAATAGAGGCTTAGATCGACTGCCTCCAAAGTCCCGAAGAGCCTAGAAGAAATCGATTCCTATGAATGGTTAGAACCTTGCTAACAAATGCTGAAATCGGCTTCTGCTTTCATGAGAAACGACAAAGAGAAGAGAAACGAAATAAAAGACATTCGGCCATGAACACCTACCTTCTTATAACCGATTGAAGAAATCCTGAAGAAGAGATCTAAGCTTGATTATCATTCGGCCAATGCAAAACAAGAAGAGAATAGGGAAATTTTGACAATAGTGTTAGGTGATGGAGGAGATTCTTTCAGAGTGGGGAAAAGAAAGAAAAGAAAGTGAAATGGAAGAGAGGGAATTCGACAAAGGAAGGTGGAGAGGATTTCGGCACAAGAGTTTGAGAGAAGAAAAGAAAAAGATTAAAGGGAGGAGATGGGCACTTTCGGCTTTGAGAAGAAAGGAAAAGAGAGTTGGGGAAATCGGCAATGCTCACTAGGGGTTGTTGGCTTTTGATTCACTAGATGCACAAGGACCTATACTAGCCGAAAATGCACAACTAGGTGCCTAAGGAAATTCGGCACCCCGCTTACTCAGCCTCTCAACCGTTTACTCCTCTTCCATCAAGAGTTCAGATTTCATCAAAATTCCCTGAATCACTCCTGGCCAATCATTCAAATGAGTTTGATCTAATCAATGCTTATCTGACAGAGTTTATGCTGAGCACAACTCTTCCCCCTTGGCGTCAAAACAATAAGCGAAATTGAATTTCACGTCAACTCGAGCTCTCCTTCCCTGCATGTGGCATCAATCACAGGGCCCTAAGTGGTGCCTCCTTGCCACTTTTCCAAGCCCAAACTTTGTGCTTAAATCCCCCACGAATTATACTTAACCCCTAGCTCCTTCAGCTCCCTTTAACTAACACTTAAAAACAAAATTTTTCCTACAGCTCGGGCCTACCTTTGGCTTATAACTAGCCTCTAGAACACCTCAAACAACAACACAACAACCACACTTATGCAAAACAATTCAATCACAAATAACCCCTATTTCAGGATATTACAAGACCACTTCCTACCATATGCCAACACAAATCCTAAATTTCTTTATTTCATTCTCATTTATGCATTAATTCAAAATAACCATGTTTAACCTTAACGAAAAACACATATTTATATATATCAACCATTTTCAACTTGTAACAACATTTACAATCATTTACCAAAATGACAACATTTGACATCCTATGTACATGTCATAACCAAAAAGAAATATACATCACCATGTTTTGAGATAGGGATTGTTGTGGATGTTGGTTCGACGATCTGACTTTAATCTAACTTGTGCATGGAAAACAAACCGTACGATGAGTATGAACTTAGTGGTATTTCTATAATCTGAATACTTTAGAGAAAATATCATAATATAACATGCATATTTAATTAACATAAGCATTAGTCATACAATAAATCAATTTGTACATTAACTTATTTCTCATCAATATCTATCTTAGATGGCTTTTCTTATTTTGGTCTCATATCATTTAACTATAGCAATTTCCATTCATGAACCCATGGTCCATGTATCTCATTTGCATAAATCAATTCACTATTCAATTCCAATTCACAGACAATATCATTCAATATCCATCAATTTGCCAATTCATTATTTACCCCTATTAACACGACTCAAACTCGGACGGATACACAGATCTAACCAAAACACACCAGTTTGGCACCCAGTGCCTCATCGGATAATTCGAAGTAATAGATTGACACCCAGTGTCTCATCAGCCGTGTCGAAGTAATTTTGTACCCAGTACCTCTTCAAATTTATCCGAAGTAATAATTTGACGCCCAGTGTCTCATCGACTCGAAGTCGAAGTATCCCTGAACTCTTCCAATCCTATGGCATGCCATCTATATCTGACTCAGCCCGATACAGTTAATAGGGTTTCAATTTCACTTATCAAAAATAATCATTGTCCAATATCCACATTTCACATAGTTCACAAATTCATATAAATTCAATTGAATATCAAAATATAAATATCAAATACTCACCTCTATGCACTTTCCATACACATTAAGTAATAAATTCAACAATTAATTATTAAATTCGGATTGTAGAAATACCGTAATTTTGAGTCACTCCTCGTTGACTTTTTCCTTTCTTTTCTTAGCGAAGGTTTCCGGCACAACGTTAGCTACGGAATTGAAACAATTGAAATTCATCAGTACAATACAATTTCACATTGAATATTTCTATTTTTATTCAACTTTTTCTCAAATTCCAATTTAGTCCTTACATCGAGACTACTTAATTTCTTCACAATTAATTCATTATTTTCATTCAATTGCCTCTTTAGACTAATTTCAACTCTCTAATTTCACTTAAATCCCTAAATTTTGAATTTTTTCAATTTAGTCCCTATTACTCAAAACTTGTAATTTATACTACAATTCAATCCCTTTTCATTCTAACTTAAAATTCTATCAATTTAAACCATAATACTCCATTTATTCAACATGAAAAACATCTAAAAATCCAATAATTTCAAAAATTTCAACATAGGTTATGTAGTATTTGTTTCTAGGATTCCAAAAACTCAAAAATTACAAGAAAAGGGACTAAATTAACTTACCAATCAAACTTTGAACCTTAAAATCCCTAATTTTCTTTCTTCTTTCTCCTTCCTTCCTTCTTTCTTTCCTATTTCATTTCACTCTCTATTTCTTTTTCTTTTAATTTATTTTCTTTCATGTTTTAATTAATATAATACAATATAATATAGTATTATATTATATTATATTATATTATATTATATTATATTATATTATATTATATTATATTATATTATATTATATTATATTATATTATATTATAACATTTACTTAAATAACAAGTAAATATATAATTATTACAAATTATGTATTTTATTTTGCCACATGTCATCATCATCACCATCCACTTGTCAACTTTTGGCTTAATTGCTTATTTAGTCCCTTCACTTTTCTTTAATCCGTAATTTAACTTTTACCCTATATGCAATTTAGTCCTTGTACCTAATTATTCTCAATTCAATCTAATTCACCTAACCAGAACCTAATTAACCTCACAACTAACTTCATAAATATTTTTAATAAATATTTACGAAATCATTTTTCGAAAACGAAGACCCAGAATTACACTTTTCGATACCTGTGACTATCGGGTCATTACAGAACTCTTCAACATCACACTTTCATATTTTATCAATAGAAATCTTAGAAGTATTTGGTCTTATAGGGCCTCAGGACGAGGGGTGGAGGCCGTTGAGCCACGGGATTAGCTCTCATATACGCGTTAAACATATCATTCATCATACTAAAAAAGGTGTTGTGAGTCTTTTTTCTAGGCTCTTGAAACTCAGGTACATTATGAGTAGCCCCTTGATCGGTGGCTAGAATATTACACTGTGCATCGTTGGATTCTGCTCGATTGGATTCAGTTGACATCTTTAATCTATAAAGAAACAAGTCAAACTGATCAGGAGTCATCACATTACCACAGGTTATAAAGTGGCATGTATTTTTAGACTGAATACATGCTACGTTCAGTTCTAGAATTGACTAAACCGTAGCTCTGATACCATTGTAACACCCCATACACAACCCGGTCACCAGACCCGAGTTATGAGATGCTACAAACAAACCAGAGTAAACTTGTTCAAATTAACCATTAGCTAAACATAATTATACAAATGTTAGACAGTAAGAATGAAAATAAAACTATATCGAGCTTTAAACTACTATAAAATTTTATTCAAGTTCGAATAAATGAACTAAATTATAAAACTTTTAAATCTTTGGACCAGTTTCTGTACCAAGTAAATAAGTATTGATATTTTATAACAAGTATCGGTATGAAAATTTTATTGATGCCATTTTGGCATTCTACCAAAATAAGGTATCGATATTATTTTCACGGTATCGATACAAATTAGAAAAATATCGATACTAAGTAAAATTATCGATACCAAAATTGAATTCTGTAACTTTTGAAACTGTTCATTTGGTCTGTATCGATACCTTGGTCCATTTTATTGATTTTTTTTTGTAAAAATGATAAAAAAAATCATAAGTTGAAGTATTCAATTATTACCGTAACAAAAAACCTTGTTAAAAGAAGAATATAAATAAACATTCAACATGTAAATTAAGACTCAATCAGTACATCATAGAGGTCCAACCAATATGCCCCCATTGGCACCACAAGTCAACCATAAACTTTAACCATCCAAATTAAACGTAACTAACTTATCAAACTTATTCAATCATAATCTAAACTACAATTTCCAAATAGCAAAATTATCCATTTGAACCAAGTTTTCAAAGGCTAACATAACCTAACCAAAATTTAATAAGTATCAACAAAATGGCCATATCATAACAAGCTACCAATTCAAGTCACCAAAAATATCAAATACATGTTTACATCTCAAATGGCACAATTCATCACTAAGATACCCATTAACGTAAACATATCGAAACCTTATTTACATGTCATTTATAATAGGACCAAAATAAACAAATAGCTACCATAAGTGTTGTAACACCCCTTACCCATGTCCAACGCCAGGACAGGATACGAGACACTACTATACTTGACTTCACTTAAACATGTATTATCGGGCTATAAAATTTCTTTCCATCTTAAAATTTTTCTTTCTTGCTAATGACATGCTTTTCATAGGCCTTTGAGGCCTTATACATACATTCGAAAGGTTTCGAGATTCATCCGAAAACTCTAGCACTCCTTGAAATTTTTTACCTAAACAGGGGCCACAGCCCTGTTGACCAAGGGACACACCCATGTGCCCCTAAGACATGCCCGTGTTCGACACCCGTGGTCGATACTAACTTATTTCACACGACTGAGCACATGCCTGTGTCTATAACCCGTGGAGCTCTCTGTTTATGACGTCATCATACTCTTAATAGCACATGGCCATGGCACACGCCCGTGTGTTGGCCCGTGTGACAAATTGTATTTTCGTAAATTAATGCAGGGGACACACGGCCTATCAACACGCCCATGGGGCTGACCGTGTGTCACACAGGGCCTAGACACATGCCCGTGTGTCTACCCGTGTGGACAATTCTAGGGCTATTTTCCAAGCCAATTGCCACCCTGAAACATAAACACACTTATACTATCTTAAACACATCAATTATTCCATCCATTGCATAAACTTACCATCATGAAAGGGTATATAACTTAACCAATATTGACCAATTTCTAATGGCCATATACAAAAGAATGTGTCATCTTACAACTAAGCATTTAGCTCAGAATATGTCATGACCAAAATGATCAAACTCCTATACATGCCATACTCAAAATTAATTAACTTTACCATACCAAATTAGTGGATGATAGTGTGATCGGAGCTCTGACATCTGTGTTTCCCGAGCTGACTTGGCGAACCTACATGGAAAAAGGAAAGGAGGGAGGTAAGCATATAGCTTAGTAAGTTTGCATGAAGATTTGACTGAGCAATATAATAGCTTATAATAAACTCGTCCCTCATAAGACTAATCAACATAAATCTCAAGTGCTTGTACTTACTTACTCTTACTTACTCTTTCTCATCACTTACCACATTATAATTTCATACTCATAATTAAATTAAGGTACATGTATCACTTAGTCACATAGATTAGCACTTTTGCTAATACAACATGAACATCAATTCATTATTTCCCTTAACTTAGGTAAAATTTCTTATCATTCTTGAATAACTTAACCTGTATTATTTTCCTTACTTAACTTTCTTGTTACTTCCTTCATACTTGTCTCTTTTGCCCGTGGAATTAATCGGAATGTCAGAGGATACTCAATCTCTCCAAACATGAATCTCGATGCCAATGTCATATGCCAGATATGGTCTTACATGGGATCGCCTTATGATACCAATGCCATATCCCAGATATGGTCTTACATGGGATTCCTTAACTCGGTGTCGATGCCATGTCCCAGACATGGTCTTACACGAGACATTCCTTAAATGTTTCCTTTAGAAACTTACCATTGCCATGTCTTAACATGGTCTTACATGGTATCCTTGTCTTATGAATTCACTAATGCCATGCCTTGGCATGCTCTTACATGGGATCCTTGCCTTATAGGAACTTATCAATGCCATGTCTTGACATGGACTCACATGATATTCTTTCCATATTCGATGTTGATGCCATGTCCCAGGCATGGTCTTACACGGGCTTTCTTTGCCTCATGTTATGACATAGGTATTCTCGTTATTCTGAATCTTTAATCGGGAATTTCACTTACTTAATCTCATTGACTTTCTTATTAGACATAGTCAATCAACTTTATGATAATAATATACATTGTATGACTTAGTAAGTAATTTAATTGTAAAAGTAATATGTAGCTTTAAATTCATACAAACTTACCTCGATACTCAAAATGTGTAGAGTTGTGCAATTTAGTCCTCAACCTTGTTTTTTCCTCGATTTTGGTCTGAGCTTCGTGTTTCTTGATCTATAATATCAATTTAACTTGTTTAATACTTGCACTGACTAAATTGACTCATAAATCATACTTCGGCAAAAATTACATATTTGCCCCTAAACTTTCTTGAAATTACACTTTTGCCCCTAGGCTCGTAAAATTATTTTTATTCAACTTTCTTGCATTTCAAGCCTAGCTGAATCATGTTCACAACTATAACAACATTCAATTTCCACTATTTTACACATGTATGACCATTTTTCATAACTTTTACAATTTGGTCCTTACATGGATTTTTCATGAAAATCACTTAGAAAAATATGTTTATCCTACATCAAACTTTCATAATCTTCCATAAAACATCATACATGCATGTCATACATGGGTAATTTTTTTAACAAAATCCCTAGCTCAAAATATAGCTAAAAATAACTAAACTGAGCTACGAGGATCTCAAAAATGCAAAGAACATTAAAAATGGGGCTAAGATGCACTTACTATCAAGCTTGAAAGATGAAGAAACCCTAGCTATGGTTCCCTTAAGATTTTCGGCCAAGGAGGAAGAAGATGGACATGATTTTGGCTTGTTTTTCCCTTTTAATTCTTTAATTTACCAAATGACAAAAATGCCCTTAATGATTATTTCTTAAGATTTTCCTTCCTATGTCCTTTTTTGTCCATCTCAACATATAATGGTCTAATTGCTAAATAAGGACCTCTAATATTTTTTATAATTCTATTTCATACTTAAACCTTCTAGAATCTCATATTTTTTAATCCTTGCAATTTAGTCCTAATGGACAATTTATTCACAAATTAATAAAATTCTTTCATGAAATTTTCACACAATCATGCAAATACCTCATAAGCCTTATAAAATCATTTAAACACATAATTCTACTTTGAATTTATGGTCTCGCACCACTATTCTGACTAGGCCCTAAATCAGGCTGTTACAAGTGTTGTCGAATAGTGTGACCTCCAACAATGTTCCAATTGACAACAAGAATCTAACAATCTACAAAGAAATAAACCAAATAGATTAATCTTATGTAAAGCTTTAGTAAGTTCATAAAATGGAACTTCACATACCTATCAATTTAATTTACAAATCATACATAACATAGAATTAACATTCCTTTGTCTTGTTTCATTATTCCAACTATACGAAATAATTAAGCCTAAACAGTTTATAGCACCAATATATAACATGTTAAGAATCACATACCAAGATATAATCAACCAAATATAATTCATCATGTCATCTCAATTCATTTCCATTTCAATAGTTAACTGTTTTGCCTTGCAAACAATAGTAAATTGACTTTGGATATGCGGGAGGGTAATGCTCACACAAGTTGAAAAAGGGAAATTAACCGATACACGATGTTGCTCACACAAGCTTTAGAGAATCCGCAACACATGCAGGATCTCAAGGCATCGATATGGTATCCATTACCGGTACATAGTACCTGAAACTATAATCACCGACACAGAGTGCTTGGAACTATAACACTAGTACAAAGTATCTGAAACTGTAATCACCAAAAACTAGTGTTTGCCATTGGTATCTTAGCTATTCACTAAGTTCACTCAAGCTTATCCTATCTTTCTAATATCATCACATGATCAAACTTTATGTTTCAATCCATTATTGTTCTGTTTCATAACTATTCAATAGATCACATAATCATTTATGTTCATATAAACAAACACATAATTAATTAAGACATTAACAGACATAACAAACGTAATACGAACTTTCCAAAACACAATAGCTACGAACACTTCAATAATGACTACTCGACAACTTTTCATTTTCCGCGATTATCAACTGACTGATCTGTTTCTCAATCTAAAGATAATAATTTTATTCAATTAAGCAATCAAATATCATAAAATACTTAAATTCACATATTTGACCCTTAATCGGTATTTTACACTTTTACCTTAAACTTTTTACCTTTTAATCAAATTAACCCTTAAAATTGAAACTTTCAACTCAATCACAATCTAACCCAAGGCAAGCCAAATCTTCTATAATTCTCATACAGCCCATATTCATCGTATTTTTACAAGGATTTCATGCAACTTTTCTATTTTAACAACTTAATCCTTAAACTTTAAAATCAACTAAAATCACTTTACAAAATAAACCTTATTTAACTATCAAGCTTATAAATCTATCATCAAACTTCAAAAACATTACAAATTCATTAATGGCATAATTCAAAACATTTAACAATTCTACAAATTAGTTCTCGGCTTATCTAGATTAAGCTACAACGAACTCAAAAACATAAAAATCACTAAAAACGAATGAAAAACACATACTATGCGCTTGGAATTTAGCTTGGTCGAACCTAAAGGAACTCAACAATGTTGTTTTTTTCTTTTTTTCTTTTTAGAATCGGTGGTGGTGGTGAAATGAAAATGATAACATGTTTTATCATCTTTTGTTTTTAATTTATTTACTAATTTACCATTTTAACCTTTCTTCATTAATCAAATTTCATATAAAACTATCACTAATCGTCCACTATAAAGTAAATTGGTAGATTTACCATATAAAGCCTTGAATTCATGATTTTATAAATATTTAATATAATTAAACTTATAGCTATTAATTTTGTAGCTTTTATGATTTAATCCTTTTATTAAATTAACTATCTAAACGTTAAAATTTTCTAACAAAATTTTACTATGACACTTTAATAACTCTATAGATATTAAATAAATAATAAAATACAAACTCACTGGTCAGAATCATGGTCTCAAAATCACTATTTCAAACACCACTAAAAATAAGTTGTTACATCGAGAGCATCTTTCCTAACTATCAGCTTGTCTATAGTGGAATTGTGCATCCCTTGCATCACTTCCACATTGGAATCGAGAGACTCCAACACAAATTCCCTAAGTTGCTACTTCATCAAGTCTACCTCATCGGTGCGTCCATAAACTACCTTGAATGTCTCCCTCATATCCCCAATGGGCTCCTCAAGATTGACTACTCAACTTTTTAAAGTCGACCACATTTCCCTCAATCGGCTAGCTTTCCTGGCCCTCCCACAAGTTTCCATTGGCTCAATTTGACTGTCTACTCCTTTCTTCATCTCGATCGGTACCTTGAACCTTAGCTCAGATACCAACTATCACGGGGCTTGTAACAGACCGATTTAGGGGATAGTCAGAACAGTGGTTTCGGGAACACTAAACTGAGGTTGAGGAAAACTATTTTAATGTTATTTAATGTGTTATGGTATTAATATATGGCTATGTGGAAATTTTGGTGCTTTAATTTGAGTGATAGCATGCTTGATTTTGAAAAATGACTAAATCGCATAAAGTGTGAAAGTTCTATTTTTCAAGGTAGAGGTGTCGAATAGCTATATATTACTAAATTAGAGGTCTTTAAAGTGCAATTAGGCCCTAGAGGATGTATTGGCAGCCATAGATAGTGAAAAGGGCCAAGAGCATTAATTTTAGTCAAATTGGGTGAAATTAGGTGAGAAAAGATGAATAAAATATGGTAAAAAGAAAAACTATCATCTTTCACTATTCACTCATCTCTTTTTCATCGAAAATTAAAGAGAAAATAGAGGTCTTTGAGGTTCAAACTTTTAGCCACTAAATTCTCATCCAAGTAAGCGATTTAGGTGGTTTTAATTGATGAGTTTTTTATTTTTGGAGTCCCCAAAGCTTAAGCTAACTAATAAGGGGACTAATTTTTGATATGGTTGAAAGTCTAGGGACTTACCATGAGAATGATTATGTTGTTAGCTGAGTTTTTATGGAAGAAAGTGAATGTTAGGAAGATGAGAAACAACTTTTGTGAAAGGTGTTAGCATGAAAACACCTAAATAGGACTTAAATGCAAAGAATAATTTGTGTCATAAATGCATGAAATGGTTGGAATGGTGAGTAGTTGTAAGAGAAATAAATGTTCAGCTAGGCTTGTTTATTGATAAAATGTGTTGAAAAATGATTTACGACCCTAGGGGTAGAATCGTAATTTTGCCATAGTGCAAGGGCAAAATGGTCATTTTGCTTAAGTGTAGATTTTGATGCATTATGATCATTAAATGATCTAAATGAATGAATCTTATTGTTATAGATCAAGAAGAATGCGAAATTTACCTTGACCGAGGAAAAGGCAAGGTTACGGAGTAAATCGCAATTCAATACGTTTTGCACCGAGGTAAGTTTATGTGTAAACGATGCATTATATATATGTATTTATACATTGTTGTTGCTAGCTAGTACATGGCACAATTGAGAGCATGTATGTTTCAAGTGGGTAGAATATGGTAATTATTGAATAACTCTAGTGTAAAGGATGGAATGGATATGTAAATGTGTTATATCAATATTTGATGGTGGGCTAAGTGCGATACCACCTTAATACTTAATTACGATGGGCTATTTACGACACCATCATCTATTTATTAATTGGTGGGCTATGTGTGATACCACTGTAACTAACCTCTTTGGTGGGCTATGTACGATACCACCTTACTAAAGATTGATGGTGGGCTAAGTGCGAAACCACCGAATAATTCGATTATGAGTAGTTGATTGGAAGATTGTGATGCATTGTATCATGTGACATTGTGGTGCTAAGTGCAGGGAGGCATGCTAATAAATGTGTATATTAAGCTTGTGATATGGTTTGGATGTGGATATGGAAGAATGAGTAAGCATGATTATGAATATGGAATGCTTCTTGTTTAGTACGTAATGCTGTTTATTGTTTAGCACATAGTTTAATGCTAATTGTTTAGATGTAAACTTACTAAGCTTAAAGCTTACTCCCCTTTCTTTTCACTTGATTTATAGTTTTTAAGAATCGAGCTGGGATACGCCAATAAGCAGAAGATCGCCCACACTATCAGCTCACCTCGGTATATCTAGACTTAGTGATTTTGTATGTAGATTAGTTAGATTATTTTGTTACTTTGGCCAAAAGTGTGTTGGCCCTTATTAAGACAACTATTTTGTATATTGCCATGGTTGATAGCTCACCTTGTCATTTATGAAAATATGAAGTTATTCATGAAATTTCATGTTGCAAATTATGAGTTTTTTATTCATATGTTGAATGGATTCATGTGGTGTGAACAAGAGGAGTGCAAAGAGCTTGGCAAATAGCCTCATTCTTATCCATATGGGTAGACACATGGGCGTGTGTCTAGGCCGTGTGTGACACACGATCAGTCCATGGGCGTGTGCCCAGGCCGTGTAAAGTTTGCACTTAGGATTTAGAATTTGAATCGCCATACAGTGAAAGCACACGGACGTGCGACCAATCGTGTGGATTAATCAGAGATGACTACGGGCAACAAACACGGTCGTGTGTATAGGCTGTGTAAAGGAGTCAAAATGCCAAAGTTTGGCACACGGGCCAGGGCCACGGTCATGTCCAAGCCGTGTAAAATTAGTCAATGTCGACCATGGGTGAAAGACACGTGCATGTCTTAGGGGCACACGGGCGTGTCCCTAGACCAACACGGGCGTATGGCCCCTATTTAGGTGAAAATTTTCTAAGTGTTCGTAGAGTTTCATTTTGGTCCCGCAATATCTTGAGCGGGTGTAAAGGGTCTCGTTGATCCATGATAAGGATAGTGTGATGGTGAACGAAAAGTTTTAAATTAGAGAAAATTTTATAGCCTCAAGTGGAATGATCAATAAGTCAAGTCCGGTTCTTAGACTACCGTAGCGTTTGTAAGAGTCTAGCTATTCATGCTATAAGCGTATAATGATAGTGTGGGGGCTTCTGATGATTATAAACTTTGTTTTTATGTAGTATATGGATCCCAATCAATCAACTGCTGATGACGTAGCTAGTAATATGCCGACTCCTGTGCAAGGGATCGCACCTGTGTAGAGTGGACCAGAGACTGGGGTTTAGGGAAAAGAGGCTCAAAAAGCCTTTCTCCAAATGATGAGTATATGGTACATAGAATATGTACGAGCAAACCTTAATGCTCAACCTCCTCCACCCTCTCCTATATCTCTGCCAGTTCCTGTGGCTCCCAAAGGTATAGAATTAGTGAAGACCGCTAAACTCCCGGTGGACAAAATTTAGAAGCAAGGGGCTGAGGACTTTCGAGATAATATAGATGATGACCCTGAAAGGGCAGAGTTCTGGCTTGAGAACTCGATGAGAGTATTTGACGAACTCTCCTGTACCTCTGAGGAGAGCTTAAAATGTGTCGTATTCCTTGCTGAGGGACTCGGAATACCATTGGTGGAAAATATTGACATTAGTGGTTCCAAGGGAGAGAGTGACGTGGGACTTCTTTTTGGAAGAGTTCTGAAAGAAGTATATAAGTCAGAGTTTTGTAGACTAGAAATGAAAGGAGTTCTTCGAGTTAAAGCAAGGAAAAATGATTGTGGCGAAATATGAGTGTGAATTTGTTAGGCTCAGCAAGTATGCACAAGAGTGCGTGTCTATAGAAGCCATTTTATGCAAGAGGTTTGAATATGGGCTAAACAAAGATGTCAACTTTTAGTTGGGATTTTAGAACTAAAAGAATTTGTGGTATTAGTGGATAAGCCCAATAAGGCCGAAGAATTTAGTAAGGAAAAGAGGAAGATCATGAGTGAGGCTCGAGATGTAAGGAAAAGGTCGATGAGTAAGTCCTACCAAGCTCAATTGAAGAAGTCCAAGGAAGTGAACCCTCGAAAGACTACATCAGTCGGGTATTCATAACGAGAGCGAGGCAACACGTACTCGGGTTCAAGAGTTTAGGCCACCTCAAATGGCAAGTGTGGACAAACCAAAGTCCAAATCGGAGTGCCCAAGTTGTGGAAGACATCACACTGGGGAGTGTTGGGGAAATAATCGGAATTGTTATAAGTGTGGGTCCCCTGACCATTTCATCTGAAACTGCCCCTAAAGGGATGACAAGGAGAATAAGCAAAAGATAAGATCAAACAGTGTATCCTCTAGGGGTAGGCCACAAAAGAACCCGGGAGGTGGGACTGGTGGTAGAGGTGCTTCACAAGACCTTACTGTGAGGCCAGAAAGTCAGGTGCTAGCGAGGACTTACACTATCCGCGCTCGAGAAGAGGCATCATCGCCAGATGTAATAATGGGAACTTTCTCTCTTCATGACACATTCGTTATTACTTTGATTGATCTGGGGTCTACCCATTCTTATATTTGTATGAGATTGGCATCTAGTTTGAGCTTGATTGTTGAGTTTACAGAATTTTTGGTAAAGGTGTCAAACCCGTTAGGTAAATATGTGTTAGTTAACAAGGTGTGTAGGAAGTGTCATTTGATAATTAGGGGTTATTGTTTTCCGGTAGACCTTATGTTGTTGCCTTTTGATGAATTTGATTTGATTCTTGGTATGGATTGGTTGGCTACCCATAGTGTTTTAGTGAAATTCGTAGTAAATTTATTAAATTGAAATGTGAAAATGGAGACGTTATTCGGGTTGAATCAAGTGGGTCAGATAGTTTACAGGTGATGATTTCTTCCATGGTGGTTGAGAAATATCTGAGAAAAGGCTACGAGTCTTATCTCGCTTTTGTGTTAAATACTCAAGAGTTTGAAGTAAAGATTGAAACAGTGCCGGTTCTATGTGAGTATTCAGATGTATTCCCGAAAGAGTTACCTGGATTACCTCCAGTTAGAAAGTTTGAGTTTGGGATTGAGTTAGTTCTGAGAACGGCACCAATTTTGGTTGCTTCGTATAGGATGGCACCATTAGAGATGAAAGAACTGAACGTTCAGTTGCAAGAGTTAACGGATAAGAGTTTTGCAAGACCGAACTATTCACCATGGGGTGCTCTGGTGATTTTTGTAAAGAAGAAAGATGGGTCGATGAGATTGTGTATAGACTACAAATAGCTCAATAAAGTGACTATGAAGAACAAATACCCTTTACCAAGGATAAATGATCTATTTGATCAACTAAAAGGAGCTACGATATTCTCCAAGATTGACCTGAGGTCCGGTTATTACTAGTTGAGGTTTAAGGAGTAAGATGTGCCAAAAACAGCATTCCGGATAAGGTATGGCCATTATGAGTTTCTAGTCATACCATTCGGTTTAACGAATGCCCCTATGGTCTTTATGGATTTAATGAATCATGGCTTCGACCGTATTTAGACAAGTTTGTAGTTGTCTTTATCGATGACATATTGATTTATTCATGGGATGAGAGTGATCGTGCAGAGCATCTGAGAATTGTTTTGCAGACTTTAAGAGACAAGCAGTTCTATGCTAAATTTAGCAAGAGCGAGTTTTGGCTCCGAGAGGTCAGATTCTAAAGACATATCATGTCGGGTGATGGTATTAAAGTTGAATCGAGTAAGATCTCGGTTATTGTGGAGTGGAAAGTGCCGAGAAACATGTCAGAAGTCAGAAGCTTTTTGGGTTTAGCAGGGTACTATAGACGATTTGTGAAGGGATTTTCCATGATTGCTACTCCGATGACGAGACTATTGCACAAAGATGTTAAGTTTGAATGGACTGAGAAATGTCAATAGAGTTTTGAGAGATTGAAAACATTATTGATCGAGGTACCGGTTTTGGTTCAACCTGAGTTGGAGAAAGAGTTTGTGGTCTACAGTGACGCGTCGTTTAATGGTCTCGAGTGTGTGTTGATACAAGAGGGTAAGGTACTCACTTACACCTCGAGGCAGCTAAAACCTCATGAGAGGAATTATCTGACTCATGACTTGGAGTTGGCCGCAATTGTGTTCGCGTTAAAAATTTGGCGACATTATTTTTATGGTGAGAAGTGTTGAATCTTCACAAATCATAAGAGTTTGAAGTACATGATGGATCAAAAGGAATTGAATTTGCGACAACGGCAGTGGCTTGAGTTATTCAAGGACTATGAGCTAGTAACCGATTACCATCCGGGGAGAGCGAATGTGGTTGCTGATGCCCTGGGTAGGAAATCCTTGTATGCTTTGAAATCTATGAGTACGAGCTTAGCATGGTCTAACGATGGTGCTGTATTAGCCGAGTTAAAAGCTAGGCCACTATTTGTTCAATAGATATATGAAGCTCAAACAATGATAATGAGATGCAAGCTGAGAGAGCTAAGTGTGAATCAAAAGATGATTCTGATTTCGGATAAGCTCGGATGGTTGTTTGATGTTTCATGATAGGATTTGTGTACCTCAGAATGATGAATTGATCTGGAAGATATTAAATGAAGCACATAGTGGTTATTTGTTAGTACATTTGGACAATACGAAAATGTACAATGATCTGAAGAAATTTTATTGGTGGTCGGGTATGAAAAGAGACATCTCGGAGTTCGTAACAAGGTGTCTGATATGTCAACAAGTGAAAGCTGAGCACCAAGTGCCTTCGGGATTGTTTCAGCCAGTGATGATTCCCGAATGGAAGTGGGATCGAATCATCATGGATTTTGTGATGGGGTTGCCTATAACTCCCAAAAAGAAAGATGTTGTGTGGGTTGTTGTTTATAGACTAACGAAGTCGGCTCACTTTATACCAGTGCGTGTTAATTATTTGCTGGATAAGTTGGCTAAGTTGTATATTGCGGAGGTGGTGAGACTACATGGAGTGCCTGTATCTATTATCTCGGATAAAGATTCGAGATTTACTTCAAGGTTTTGGAAGAAGTTGCAAGAAGCCATATGTACAAGGTTAAATTTTAGTACTGCATTCCATCCTCAAACTGACGGTCAATCTAAAAGAGTGATTCAAGTTCTTGACGATATGCTCGATGCTGCGTGTTGGAATTTGAAGGTAGTTGGGAGAGATACCTACCTTTGGTTGAGTTTGCCTACAACAATAGTTATCAATCGAGTATACGGATGGCATTGTATGAAGCCTTGTATGGTCATAAGTGTCGAACTCCTTTGTATTGAACCGAGCTAAGTGAGAAGCAAATTCATGGGGTCAATCTGGTCAAAGAGACTGAGGAGAAAGTGAAAGTGATTCGGGACAGGACTGAAAGCTACTTCAGACCAACAAAAGTCATATTCGCGGAGGTTTCTAATCAAGTATAGCTGAGATTTTACTCGGGTCAACCCGAATGCCTGATGCTTAAACAATATGCCCCAGGAAACTAACTTCATTCAACCAAAACTCATATTTGCAGAATTTCACGTATAACTGCTTATCATGCAAAATTTGTAACACAAGTCTCAAGTGTTCGGCATGCTCAATTTTGTCACGCAAATAGATCAGAATGTCATCTATGAATACAATCACAAACCGATCTAGATATGGTCTGAATACCCTATTCATCAGATCCATGAAAATAGCAGGGGCATTGTGAGTCCGAAGCGGCATCACTAAAAATCATAATGGTCGTATCTCGTCCGAAAAGTAGTCTTACGTACATTTGATTCTCTAATTCGCAGCTGATAATAACTTGATCTCAGATAGATTTTCAAGAATAACAAAGCTCCCTTTAGCTGATCAAATAAATCATCGATACGTGGCAGTGGATATTTATTTTTTACAGTCACTTTATTGAGTTTTCGGTAGTTGATGCACATTCTCAAAGTTCCATCCTTCTTTTTCACAAATAAAATTAGCGCACCCCAGGGAGAGAAACTCGATCGAGCAAAACCTCTAACTGTCAATTCTTCCAACTGAGCTTTTAACTCTTTTAATTTGGTCGGTGCCATTCTATACGGAGATATCGAAATTGGAGTCGTCCCTGGCACTAACTCAATACCAAACTCTACCTCCCGAACAGGTGGCAATCCCGACAATTCCTCTGGGAATACATCCAGATACTCACAAACAACCAGTACAGATTCAATCTTCTTTTCGGTTACTTTACCATCAATTACATAAGCAAAGTAAGCTTCGCAACCCTTTCTCAAATACTATCGAGCCAACATCGAGGATATCACTGCTGGTAGCCCATTCAAATATGCAGATTCAAATTATCTCATTATTCTGACATTGCAGATCAATAGTCTTTCGTCTGTAGTTCACTACCGCATCATGCACGGTTAGCCAATCCATACAGAGGATAATATCGAACTCATCAAATGGTAGCAACATCAAATCGGCCGGAAAACATAAGTCTCGAATCATTAAAGGGCAATTCTTGTACACTCTATCAACTAACACACATCAGCCTAGGGGGTTCGAAACCCGAATCACAAACTCAGTAGACTCAACAGGTAGAGTCTTGCTGGATACTAATGTTTCACACCCATAAGAATGGGTGAACCAGGATCAATCAGAGCAATTACATTAGTATCAAAGAGAGTGAATATACCGGTGATGACATCTGGAGATGAAGCCTCCTCTCTAGCACGAATGGCATAAGCTCTAGCAGGCACACGGGCCTCTGATCGAATAGCCGCATTCAAAGTCCCTCTTTGAGTGCCACTCCTACCTCCCACATTACGAGGTAGTCTACCTATAGCTGCAGTACTGCTCAGTCTTGCACTCTAAGCATTATCCTTTTCAGCTATCTCCGGGCAATCCCGAATAAAATGATCCTGCGAACCACACTTGTAGCAAGTACGATTATTAGATTTACCCCAACATTCACCAAAATGCGTCTACCACACTGTTGACACTCGGGCTTATTTGGTCGAGTATTGCCAACACTAGCAATCGAGGTAGCTCGTGAACTAACTGGTGGTCATTCTCGTATAGAGATCCTTGTGTTATCTTTGGATCGGCTGCTATCATTTTTGAACTTTTTGATGACGTTTGAGGAAATTTACCCGCTAATCTCTTACAGAAGTCTCTAGCTTCAAACTTAGCTTTCCATTTTTCTTTTCCCAGCTCTTCGGCTTTACAAGCTCGCTCAAAAAGTACCACGAACTCATTTATTTCAAGTATGCCAACCAGAAATTTTATATCTTCGTTTAACCCTTCTTCAAATCTTCAGCACATAGCAGCCTCAGACAAAACACACTCATGGGCATAGCGGCTAAGTCTCACAAACTTGTGCTCGTACTCAAATACGGTCATACGACCCTATTTAAGCTCGAGAAATTCCTTGTGTTTCGAATCTATGAATCGCTGGCTGATGTATTTCTGGCGAAACTCTATCTGAAATAAGTCCCAAGTAACTCATTCCTTTGGAACAACCGATACGAGAGTGTTCCACCAATAATAAGCAGAATCCCGTAATAAAGATATGGCGCACTTCAAGCACTCATCAGGTGTGTATGATAGTTCATCAAAAACACGAATTGTATTATCGAGCCAAAATTCAGCTCGTTCAGCACCATCATCATCTTCAACTCTAAACTCTTGAGCCCCGTGTTTTCTAATTCTGTCAACTGGAGGCTTATTTACTCTCTCAGAATTAACGATCAGGGGTCCCACTGGTACTACAGGTGGAGTATTCGGATTGGGGTTATTGAACAGCCAAATTGGTCCGGATATATTCGTTGAACCAATCATTCGTTATGCTAAAGAAGGCTTGCTTAGCCCCCTCATCAAGATTACTTGCAGCTGGTCGAGATTCATCCGGCGCGGTCCCTTGCGCAGGAGTAGGCACCACACTCTCAACATTGTTAGCTATGGCTCACTCGGGATTAGGATCCATTTACTATACGAAAGAAGAAAACACATTTCAATGTCAGAAGTCATCACACTATCACATTATAAATTATGGCATGTATAGCTAGACTCTCACGCGCTACATTAGTCCAAGAATCGACTAAACCGTAACTCTGATACCAATCAAATGTAACACCCCTAACCCGTATCCATCGCTAAATTAGAGTTACGAGGCATTACTTATCTAACCACAAGTCAACACACTCATATGAATCTTATTACATTAATTAATGCATATCAATTCATGATATCACAATCAAGCAAGTTACCACTACTTATCATCATTAACATCATTTAAAAACTAATTCCATTCAAATAGCAAAAACACTATTCATTTGGTCATTTAAATACTATAGCCGAATATGTATGTTTATCCTTATTCAATTTATACCAATCAATTAACTAGATTTATTCAATCACATGTACACCATAACTAGTTGTTGACAACCATAATTTAATTCTTCAAACTCATGACCGAATATATATAAACATCCAATGAAAAATATATGAACTCCAACTAAGTCAATACCATGGCCGAATATTTAATAGTGAGTTTACTTCCATTTGATCATTAATAAATCGAATTCATTAAGTACATGTATAAAGTATAATCTTATTCTTTCATGGCTTATCTCATAAGTGCATACGAAATAACCAAACGCATATCCATCAACCAAAATGCATTATATACCTTATTCAAACCAAATTTCATATATTCAAATATTACACATAACATAATATGAAATAACTTCCAAGTTAAGCTTATAAGTCATATAAGAAATATTCATTTGTAACATATAGATAATATACCTTTCATAATTTCATGAAACACACACATACCAAAACAAGTTTATATTATGATCGAATATGCACAAACATATGCAACATCTCAAGCATAGAAATAAAGCCATTTTGCATGGCATTTATATACATACACATATACATAATTTGAGTCAACTCTAAAGTAGTTTAGCCTATACATGCCATAGACTTTAAGTTCATTCACAAAAAGGTACCAAAGATAGTTGATAGTGTGATTGACTTTGACGATGATCCCCGAGCTCGAACTTAGACTTCAAGATCTATAAAATAGTCAAATAAACACATACAGTAAGCTAACATAGCTTAGTAAGTTATAAGCAATGGTAAAATATACAACTAATCATTATACAAATTTAATCAATCCAACTTGATCATCAACGAACTCATAACCGCAAATATATATAACATGTCACCATTCAACAATTACCATATTAATAGATCTCAAAAATGAGTGCTCATGTACCATTTATCCATCTCGAACAAGCTCAAAGATTAATTATCACATCTCATTTCTATAATTTCATAAACAAGAACAACTTACCTCTTTAGTACTAAGTTATTCAACTATCATGCATCACTTACCTATGTATCACCTCTCGTTTATCTCCATTCATTAGTTTATGTCTTTGAAAGATCCGTAAATCCGCACACATAGTGCAATTCATGTAACGTATCGCACACTTAGTGCCGTTACTTGAGAAAGAACCCACATAATGCCATTTACAAGTAATGTATTGCACACTTTGTAATATCCCGGATTATGGCTTATGTACTATTGCTAAATTATATGAAATAGCATGTCTTATGTGTTATGAATGTGTTATGTGAATTTTAGAATCTTGAAACATAAGGAAAATACCTTAGAAAAATATCGAGTTTTAAGTCTAAAGGAGGGAACTGAAGCAAAGCGGCCTTAAAAAAATAAATAAGGGAAATATGACATATAATTGGGCTCAGGTTTGGACTTTAAAACATGGGATAAGTAGCTGATAAATAAGTGTTAGTAGTAATTGATGTTGGATTATTAAATTAGTAGCAAGTTGGGCTTGTGACCCAAAAAAAAATTAGTAATGCTAAATTGGGCATGAGGGTGGCGTTACTTAGGGGGATGACTTGGGCCTAGTATGGCCACATGAAGCCCAAAATAATGGGTTCAAATTCGGCACTCCTAAGGTAAGGAGATGGACGGCATAGGGAGACTGAGGAAGGAGTTCAAGTTTAGGTCAAATTCTTTTGGAATTTCAGCTAAGGTAGGAAAATAAGGATATGAGAGTGATGGCCAAGAAAGGGACCCTAGGCTTGTAATTTCGGCAAAAGGAGGAAAACTAAGGCCACTCAACATTTTTTCTTCTCATTTTCTCTCTATCGAATTCTCTTCTCTTCCTCTCTTCTTTTGTCAAAAGCCGAAAACAAGTTCATCCTAAGTCATTGCCGAATTTCCTATCATCTTTCTTACCTTCTCTCAAATTCTTCTTTCAACTCTTCCTCTAGCCGAATCTTCATCATCAACTCTCTTCTTCTTTTCACAACTCACCAAAAGTCGAAGATAAGTCTTTTTCTAGCAATAGCCGATTGTTAACCAAAAATCACCATAGCCGAATTTCTCTAAGCCTCAAAACTGAATCTACAAGGGTGGTTTAGTTTCCCGAAGGTGCACCATAGGCCGCATGTTCCTTAGTGATTCGGTAAGTTTCGGGATTTCTTTTTTTTGCGATTTCTTCCTTTCTTTTCATCAAGATCTAATCCGAATCAATTGTCTAAGTCAATCAACATCTCCTCTTTAGCACTAGAAGCTGAATCCTACTTTACAATAGCCAGAGGAGCCAATTTTGGAAAAACCGAAGGTGAGTGGTTGATGGTAGGTGGCTGAATGGCCCTTTCCTATTCTTTTCTTTTTGGCCGAATGCCATATGGGCTAAGTTAGTGGTGATTTTTGGTTTACTGAATATATGAAGGATGACCGAATGTAGGTAAAAATTGAGGTGACTTTGGCTTTTGGGAAGAAAGTCGATAGTGGTATACAAGGATTTTGGGATTTCAATAATTTAAGGTAAGTGAACATACTAATCGGCCAAGGGCCATTTGTTGTGATTTAATGTTAGAAATTGATCTAACATGTACCATAGGGATTTCAACAGTACCACAAAGAAGTGACAGTTTTCGGGATTTCAAATCACAAGGTAAGCCCTTAGGTACATTTGGCCAAGGCTATAAACAATGATTTAGATCTATTTTATCATTATTCAAAAGCCGAAAACTAACCCTTTAAGTGATCTAATGTTAGCCGAGTACAAGGTAGAAAGATTTCAACGTTTGAGATTTGATTAGTAGTGAAATCGGCACCAAGGTAAGAAGTTGAATTACAATAATCCTACTAGGATTTGGATTTATAGTGAATGGTTTTTTTTACTAATAAGATTGGGGTTGGCGAATATAGGCGAGAAAGATCTAAAGCAGTAGATTGGATTTTTGGGATTTGGAGTGAATTTGCTAAGTATATCAGGTGTGTATCCCACACTAAATCTTGATAGATTTACGGCTCTAATTTATTATATGTGCTAATATAAAAGTGTAAGATTATGGCTAAGGTACCATGTTATGGTACAAAGTACTCAGGCACATTTTCCTACTCCTACTATAAGTATGATAAGTTTTGCTATGGCATATACATGAAATTATAAGAATGTGAATAAGGAATATGATATGGTTAATGCATAATTGTATGACATGGGGCATATGGGTGATATGTAAAGGGGAAGTGAATTGGTGGTTTTATACCCCAATATAAGAATGTGGTGACTTATGTCACAATATAAGAATGTGGTGACTTTTGTCACAATATAAGTATGTGGTGACTTATGTCACGAATTTATATATGGTGGCTATGCCACGAAATCATAAGGGCGATAGCACGTCGACTGCAGCGGCTGCCTTCGATGGTGCGTAGTGGATGGAGGGTTGACTTAGTAGTCCCCACGGTGTGATGGTTGGTACGGGAGACTTGTAGCGGATGGCAACTAGGATTGGGTTCGGGATTGCATCATTTTTAAATGTTATGTGAATGTGTATGATTTGTTATGCCATATCTATTGTGACTTAGTGTTGTGGTTACACATTGAGTCTGTTTGACTCACCCCTTGTGGGACTATTTTTTAGGTGATGATCAGTGATGGACCGGGTCGGCAGGAGCTCAGTGGAGGCCATGCAAAGTCCGAGGACCGCTTTGTTTTATTAGTTTTCTTTCTATATTTAAGTTTGAATTATTTGGGTTTATTTGATGTAATAAGGCCTTGGTACTAAATTATGTTTTTAAATTACTTAGTATGATCCGATTATTATCAAATCAAAGTGAAAAATAAATTTTCTTAAGTGATGATATTAAATGTTTTAACACCTAAGCGACATGGGTTTTAAAATTGAGCCCAACCCAAATTAACTCACGATTTCAAAACACACAAGTTTTTAACAAAGTCTCAAATAGAATTCGAATGGATTTTCTTTAGAGCATGCCAGATCCGGTCAGGGCTTGTGGGCTGAGTTTGGGGTGTTTCAGTTTGGTATCAGAGCCCGGTTCAAAACTCGGCCTTGAGGGCTTTTAGGGCCCAAAACATTTTCTGTCTTTTGAAAATGGACTTTTCTAAGAAATAAGCAGGTTTTTCTAGCATGGCACCTGAGTCTCTGACCCTAAGTCCACCAGGTAAGTACTCCTAACCTCTTTGTGATTTGTATGTAGGGATATATAGGACGTAGACTAGTGGATTAGGAATTAAACCCTAGGACTAGTTTACCCCAACAAATACATAAAACTCTAAGGCACAATTAAACAAACCTGTGTCTAAGTCGCCGAGTTAGAGTGTGGTAACCATTGTGCGCATGTCTAGGATTGGTTTCGGTGGGAGCTTGGTATTTAAGCAGTCCGCGTGACTCACCTCCTCTCCACTCGAATCTTACCTGGTGCATAGCTGCGGTTCACCCTAACCAAGAGGACTCAGCCACAGGCTCAACCCAATAATTAAAACCCGAAAGGGACTAGTCGTATTTTTATGGAAACCCTAGTTTTAAAAGTCAACAAACTACCCTTTTGAAATTATGAAAATTATTATTTTGGAAAAACTTTCTAAGAATTTTTAATTTACAAATTACCTAAATACCCTTAGTGGTAAAGATTACTAAAATGCCCTTGATTTTCCAAAATTACCATACTACCCCCGATTTCAATAACAATTTCTGGTTTTGCAAAAACATCCAAAAACTTCACAAAATATCAAAGACACCCTGATTTGAAAAATAAATTTACGAAATTACCCCTGACTTACAAAATGACCAAAATACCCTCAATAAGAAAAAATCAACGAAGTGCCCTCAAATTAGAAATCTTCAAAAATGTCATTGTTTTGAAGGTCACCAGGAACCATATCTTTGCAAAAAATTACCGAAATGACCTTGACTTATAAAATTACAAAAATACCCCTAGTGTATAAATTACCATTTTACCCTTGAAATTTTTCCAACAAATTAATTTTAATTTTGTAAAATATCAACAATCTCTATTTTACAACATTTTCAAATACCCTAATTTGAAAAATTATCAAAATACCCCTGTAGGACAAAATGACAAAAATACCCTTAGGTAGTGGAAAACAACAAACAACGACAATTACAACATTTCTCTATAATGAACGCAAGTTCATGTGTGTGACTAAATGAATGATGTGAGACTGTATGTGTATGAATCGAAAGAACTACTTCTTAAAACTATTAAACATAAAATTGTTCGTGTTAAATCAGTGGAACAAAACTAATACATAAAATTCTTTAATCAGATAAACGCTAAGCGGAAGTATGAATTCAAGGGGACGTGGTCATAGCGACGTGGCCGTGGAAGAGGCCGAATGACCGTGTTCGAACCCGTTAGATCGAGTCAAGGATCGAGAATGAAATGCCACCACCACCCCATTACCGATGTGGAATATCGTGGATAGATGGGGATGACGCAGATGTCACAAAGCGATCTTGCGGGTTTTAGAAAGGGTGGTTTGGAGTGGTAGAGGCATTAAAGCTCGAAAGTCGGTACTTGAGCGACTCTGAGCCAACGGAGCTGAAGTGTTTCGCGGTGTATCAGGTGTAGCACCCAATACCGCTGAGTATTGGTTGGAGGCGACTGAGCGGATTATGGATGAGCTCGACTTAACTGACGAGGAAAAGTTGAAAGGACTGGTGTCGCTTCTCCGCGATGAGTCATATCAATGGTGGCTCACGGTGTGAGATGGTGCTACAGCTGAGGAACTCACGTGGGAGTATGCTAAGGTAGCATACCAGAAGAAGTATGTGGGCACTCATTATATTGATGCCCAGAGAAAGGCTTTCCTAGGGTTGGTTCAAGGGAACAAGTCCATAGCTGAGTACGAGGATGAATTCTTAAGGCTGAGCTGTTATGCTTGGGGCATAGTATCTACTAAGCATGAGCGGTGTGTTTGGTTTGAAGACGGACTAAGGGATGACCTGAGGTTATTGATAGCCCCGCAACAGGAGCTGGAGTTTGCTGTGTTGGTGGAAAAGGCCAAAATGGCCGAGGGTATCAAGGATTCCGTAAGACAGAACTCCGATCAAAATAGGCAGAAGAGAGGATTTGAATAGTCAAGGCCATCCAGGAATGAGCAAAAGAGGACTAGAGTTGAAGGGCCGCGAGATCAGCAAGCTGCCACTGGAGAGCAGTACCCTACTTGTGATCAATGTGGGAAAAAGCACTTAGGCAAATGTTGGAAGAAGACAGGGGGATGCTTCAAGTGTGGGTCAAAGGAACATATGATTAAGGACTATCCGATGAGACCAGAAGGGAATCGACCGGTAGCTCAGAATGTTAACCAGGCTGGTAGAGGGGGACAGCAGCCTCAGTGGGGTCGTGATCCGAACCATGGAGGAAATGATTTCGGCCGTGGTCGTAGAGCACCAAGTAGAGGTGCTGAAGGTTCAGATGCGAGGCAACCAAGGTTGGTTTATGCAGTCGGCCATCGCGAGGAGAGTGATGTGCCAGATGTGACAACAGGTAAGTTCTTATTTTTGGAATACCCTTCATTGCCTTGTTTGTTATAGAGTTAGTTCGTTCTTGTAATGCTAGTGAAGTGTATGAAACCTTGGATGTGAATTTTTGTAGGAAATGTGTTAGTTTTAAGATCGAGTGCCTGCGAGAATAGTGTAGTGTGGTGAGTTAGGATGTACGATTTTTGTTAGTAAGCAATTTCGAGGACGAAATTATTTTAAGGGGTAGAACTATAATATCCCGGATTAGGGCTTATGCACTATTGATAAATTATATGAAATAGCATGTCTTATGTGTTATGAATGTGTTATGTGAATTTTAGAATCTTGAAACATAAGGAAAATGCCTTAGAAAAATATCGAGTTTTAAGTCTAAAGAGGGAATCAAGCAAAGCGACCTTAAAAAATAAATAAGGGAAATATGACATATAATTGGGCTCAGTTTGGACTTTAAAACATGGGATAAGTGGTGATAAATAAGTGTTAGTAGTAATTGATGTTGGATTATTAAATTAGTAGCAAGTTGGGCTTATGCGACCAAAAAAAATTTAGTAATGCTAAATTGGGCATGAGGGTGGCGTTACTTAGGGGATGACTTGGGCCTAGTATGGCCACATGAAGCCCAAAATAATGGGTTAAAATTCGGCACTCCTAAGGTAAGGAGATGGACAGCATAGGAGACTGAGGAAGGAGTTCAAGTTGAGGTCAAATTCTTTTGGAATTTTGGCTAAGATAGGAAAATAAGGATATGAGAGTGATGGCCAAGAAAGGGACTCTAGGCTTAGTAATTTTGGCAAAAGGAGGAAAACTAAGGCCATTCAACATTTTTTCTTCTCCTTTTCTCTCTGCCTAATTCTCTTCTCTTCCTCTCTTCTTTTGTCAAAAGCCGAAAACAAGTTCATCCTAAGTCATTGCCGAATTTCCTATCATCTTTCTTACCTTCTCTCAAATTCTTCTTTCAACTCTTCCTCTAGCTGAATCTTCATCATCAACTCTCTTCTTCTTTTCACAACTCACCAAAAGCCGAAGATAAGCCTTTTTCTAGCAATAGCGATTGTTAACCAAAACCACCATAGCTGAATTTCTCTAAGCCTCAAAACCGAATCTACAAGGGTGGTTTAGTTTCCCGAAGGTGCACCATAGGCCGCATGTTCCTTAGTGATTCAATAAGTTTCAGGATTTCTTTTCTTTGCGATTTCTTCCTTTCTTTTCATCAAGATCTAATCCGAATCAATTGTCTAAGTCAATCAACATCTCCTCTTTAGCACTAGAAGCCGAATCCTACTTTACAATAGCCAGAGGAGCCGATTTTGGAAAAGCCGAAGGTGAGTGGTTGATGGTAGGTGGCCGAATGGCCCTTTCCTATTCTTTTCTTTTGGCGAATGCCATATGGGCTAAGTTAGTGGTGATTTTCGGTTTCATCAATATATGAAGGATGACCAAATGTAGGTAAAATTGAGGTGACTTTGGCTTTTGGGAAGAAAGTCGACGGTGGTATACAAGGATTTTGGGATTTCAAGAATTTAAGGTAAGTGAACATACTAATCGGCCAAGGGCCATTTGTTGTGATTTAATGTTAGAAATTGATCTAACATGTACCATAGGGATTTCGATAGTACCACAAAGAAGTGACAGTTTTTGGGATTTCAAATCACAAGGTAAGCCCTTAGGTATATTCGGCCAAGGCTATAAACAATGGTTTAGATCTATTTTATCATTATTCAAAAGCCGAAAACTAACCTTTAAGTGATCTAATGTTAGCCGAGTACAAGGTAGAAAGATTTCAACGTTTTGGGATTTGATTAGTAGTGAAATCGGCACCAAGGTAAGAAGTTGAATTACAATAATCCTACTAGGATTTGGATTTATAGCCGAATGGTTTTTTTTTTACTAATAAGATTGGGGTTGGCCGAATATATGCAGTAAAGATCTAAAGCAGTAGATTGGATTTTTGGGATTTGGAGTGAATTTGCTAAGTATATCAGGTGTGTATCCCACACTAAATCTTGATAGATTTACGGCTCTAATTTATTATATGTGTTAATATAAAAGTGTAAGATTATGGCTAAGGTACCATGTTATGGTACAAAGTACTCAGGTACGTTTTCCTACTCCTACTATGAGTATGATAAGTTTTGCTATGGCATATACATGAAATTATAAGAATGTGAATAAGGAATATGATATGGTTAATGCATAATTGTATGACATGGGGCATATGGGTGATATATAAAGGGGAAGTGAATTGGTGGTTTTATACCCCAATATAAGAATGTGGTGACTTATGTCACAATATAAGAATGTGGTGACTTTTGTCACAATATAAGTATGTGGTAACTTATGTCACGAATTTATATATGGTGGCTATGCCACGAAATCATAAGGGCGATGAGCACGTCGACTGCAGTGACTGCCTTCGATAAGTGGATGGAGGGTTGACTTAGTAGTCCCCACGGTGTAATGGTTGGTATGGGAGACGTGTAGCGGATGGCAACTAGGATTGGGTTAGGGATTGCATCATTTTTAAATGTTATGTGAATGTGTATGATTTGTTATGCCTTATCTATTGTGACTTAGTGTTGTGGTTACACATTGAGTCTGTTTGACTCACCCCTTGTCGAACTATTTTTCAGGTGATGATCAGTGATGGATCGGGTCGGCAGGAGCTCAGTGGAGGCCATGCAAAGCCCAGAGACTGCTTTGTTTTATTAGTTTTCTTTCTATATTTAAGTTTGAATTATTTCGGGTTTATTTGATGTAATAAGGCCTTGATACTAAATTATGTTTTTAAATTACTTAGTATGATCCGATTATTATCAAATCAAAGTGAAAAATAAATTTTTCTTAAGTGATGATATTAAATGTTTTAACACCTAAGCGACATGGGTTTTAAAATTCGAGCCCAACCCAAATTAACTACTGATTTCAAAAACACACAAGTTTTTAACAAAGTCTCAAATAGAATTCGAATGGATTTTCTTTAGAGGCATGCCAGATCCGGTCAGGGCTTGTGGGCCGGGTTTGGGGTGTTTCACACTTAGTGCCATTACTTGTTTTTGCACACATAGTGCCAGACAATCAATTTCTCACACACAGTGCTCGGTATATAAGCTCGCACACATAGTGCTCATTAACCCATCTTCTCCTCATTACTAAATACACATGATTTCATCTTCATTCTTATATACACATATATTTAAAGGTTGAAAAACAACTCATTTCTCCTATCACATATCATCACATTCGGCAACACCCAATATACATATAAATATATCCATATATTCAATTACAAACATCACTCTCATTTTATTTTCACATTTAACTATCCCTTAATACATGTACATATATTCGATCAACCCAATTAATCAAAGCTTATATATATATATATATATATACTAACCCCACATTCGGCTAAAACATAATATTTCCCATGCCACATTCGGCTTTATGAAATTAAATCTATTTACTTCACTTTAACATATACATTTTAATATAGAATAAAATTTGATTCAATCCGATTGCTTAAAAACTTACCTCGGAAATCGACGGATTAGGTTTGCCCGGCTATTCGTTCAACTTTATTTGTCCCCGATCCAATCCAGTTTCTTTTTGTTCTTGATCTAAATAATTTAAAATTAAGCTCATTCAAATACATTTTCATTCAATTTAATCCAAAAATACATAATTATGCAAATTACCATTTTACCCTAAACATTTACAATTTTTACAATTAGTCCCTATTGCATAAGACACAAAATACACAAAATTTGAACCTACTCCTTTAGGGCCGAATATTCATAGCTCTTATACAAATTCATACATTTCATTTATTTCACATTTTGACCCTTCAAATTTAACTCTAATTACTCACAATCATCTAAATTTCCAATACAAAACATGTTAATCTAAAGCATATCCTTAATATTTTGCCATCAAACTTACAAAACACAAGCCTTCATCAATGGTCGAACACCACACATGCATTAATATCAAAAATTCTAACATGGGTCGGATAATATTCGAAACAACAATCTCAAAAATGTAAAAATTAACAAAAACCAAACTCAATTACATACCTAATCAAGCTTGGAAAGGGCCGAATATTTGAGAGCTTAAGTTTCTTTTCTTCTTCTTTAGTTTCGGTCAAATGAAGGTAAAAAGATGAACATGCAACACCTTTTTTTTTATGTTTTCATTATAATATGTTTATAATATAATTTATGTTTTATTATTATAACTTAACATATAAAACTAATAATAAAATAAATAATGGAAGCATTTTGCCATCCACTAACATACCAAATGGCTAATTTGCAACTTAAGTCCACATATAAAAGAAGACAAGTCAATTTAACCACTCAATTTAATAAAAGGCTACTTTTACCACTTTTGCGATTTAATCATTTCTCTTAATTTAAACACACAAACAGACAAATTAATTCATGAAATTTTAACACATGCTCAAACATAAACTATAGGCACCAAATATATTATAAAAATATTCTACTAAATCAGATTTATGGTCCCGAAACCACTGTTCTGACTAAGGTCAAAATTGCGTTGTTACATAATCCCGGTAATTCTTTAGGAAACACATCAGGAAATTCACAAACAGTCTGAATTTTACTACATTGACTTTCAACAAAATCTGAATTAATAACATAAGCTAGAAAAGCCTCACAACCCTAATAAAGAAGTTTATTAGCTTGAATTACTGAAATGATACGGGTTGACCCACTGGTTCGAATATCGTTCACCTCAATCTTGTCACCACTCTCATTCTGAACAGTGAACTTCTTTTTACAGCAATCTAAAATCACCCCGTGCTCTAATAGCCAATCCATTCCAAAAATTATATCAAAATTGCCAAATGGCATTATCAACAACTCAACAGGGAAGATTCTATTCTGTATCATCAACGAACATCTCTTACACACTTGATCCACTAGTATAGTTTGCCCCAATGGACTAGCCACCGCTATTGATACTCTAGATATCTCAGATTCTAAACTTCCCAACTCAACCAATTTTGTATTAACATATGAGTGTGAAGATCCTGGATCTATTAAAACATAAACAGGTTTCGAATGTAATAAAAATATACTTGTCACCACATCATTTGCATCGCTCTCGCACGGGTCCGTACAACGTATGCTCCAGCTGGTACCCTAGCTTTTGATTGTTGGGTAGCAACATCACTTTCTCTTCTAGTACCACCTCTAGTAAACAAACCACTTCGGCTTGATCCTCGACCTCTAGAAGTAGGTATCGATCTCTTTGAAGTGACTGGTGTAGCATTCTCATTTTTCGAACAATCTCTAACGAAATGCTCCGTAGACCCACAATGGAAACAGCCTCAAGTCAATCTCCAACACTCACCCTGATGTTTTTTCCAACAATGTTCAAAATTTTAGTATCCCGAAATGGAGCTCGTACACTACTAATAGAAACTATTATCTGTCTTCCACGATTTCTATCACTTCTATCTGATCTAAAACTCGATCTCCAACTACCCTAAGATTCTTTTGATCTTTTAGGTTGTGGGTTTGAACTAGTAGCCCCAGAATGTTTCCCAAACAAATGAATATTTTCAGACTTTTTATCAAGACCCAGCATTTGTTCAACCATTTTTGCCCTTTCAACTAAATCTACAAATTCAGTGATTTTGTGGAATACCAGTTGCACTCATAACTTATCATGTAAACCCCGTAAAAATTGCTTGCAAATATCAGCTTTAGTTGGCACAAATTTAGCTGCATACATACTAAGTCGTGAGAATTCCCGTTCATAGTCAACTATTGACATCTCACATTATTTTAACATTAAGAACTCTTATTTTCTGTCATCAATGTACAACTTACCCACATACTTCTTCTGAAATTCTCTTTGAAAGAAATCCCAATTTACTTGTTCTGTAGACACATGACCGGTTACTGATTCTCACCAAACATATGCTTCCCCTTGAAGTAAAGAGATAGCACACAATAAACTTTCTCGGAGAGTACACTCAAGTTGCTGCAAAATTCTTTTTGTAGATTTCATCCAATTTTTTGCTGTAGATGGATCAACCCCTTTTAATCCCAGAAATTCAGTTGCACCATACTTACATAATTCTTTGATTGGAGCTCAATGGGTAGTAGGAGCAGATGCTGTAGCAGATGCAGTCTCTGCTACTCGCTAAAGAGCATCAGCTATAACTCTAAGTAATTGTGATTCATTTCTTTCTCTAACATTACCTTGTTCGACATTCAATGGTTGATTACCCACTGGGTTTACACTTGGTGTTACCAACTTAGTTTCTTCTAATTCATAAGATTCGTCATCTCCAGTATACATTTCTTGATCAGTGTTATCAATATATTCATCCGACATATTTAACTACAAAATAGAAACAAATAAATATACCAGCATCCAAATCCCGACTCAATTCGACTCAATTATGCCATGTACCTGAAGACTCAATTTCAAGCTTGATTTAGTTCGAGAATTAGCTAAACCTGCAAAGCTCTGATATCGTGGAACTTGTAACACCCCTTAACCCTTATCCGTTGTCAAAATAGGGTTACGGAGCATTACAGGATATTTCAGATCAAATACAAATGTTAAACATAACACCTAGCATACACAACATATAATAATCATACCGTCCCTTTTACGAACCCTCGAGGCCCAAAATATGCATTAGAATTAAATCGGGACTCAATCAGAAGCTTAGAGAAATTTTCGTGAAATTTCAAAACTTTTCCTAGGTGATGGGCTTACACGCCCGTGTGGTCAAGGGACACGCCCGTGTGACCCTATGACATGCCTGTGCTTCAGATAGTGTCTTACCCCGTGTGACTCTCTCACTTATATCCCACGGCCAAGCCACAAGCCCGTATGGAAATATCTGACATTCTGTTTTGAAAATTTTAAGTTGCAGGGGACACACAGCCTAATCACACACCTAGGTGAAAGCCATGTGGACTCAAATGAGCCTTAAACAATAAGTTTACCACACCCTGCAATCTTAGACACCAAGCAATCCAAAAACCATTCATTCAATCACTTGAAAACATAATTAAACATAATCAAAACATGTCAAATTAGACATTCTATGTGCCTATCCAATGTACCTTCCTAGGTACTCTACATATATTATCAAAATAATCCAATTACATACCAATTAGATCACTTCCTACCATATGCCAACACCAATCCTAAATTTGCATATTTTATACTCATTTATGCATCAATTCAAAATAACCATGTTTAACCTTAATAAAAAACACATATTTATATATATCAACCATTTTCAACTTGTAACAACATTTACAATCATTTACCAAAATGACAACATTTGACATCCTATGTACATGTCATTACCAAAAAGAAATATACATCACCATGTTTTGAGATCGGGATCGTTGTGGATGTTGGTTCGACGATCTGACTTTAATCTAACCCGCGCATGGAAAACAAATCGTACGATGAGTATGAACTCAGTGGTATTTCTATAATCTGAATACTTTAGAGAAAATATCATAATATAACATGCATATTTAACTTAACATAAGCATTATTCATACAATAAATCAATTCATACATTAACTTATTTCTCATCAATATCTATCTTAGATGGCATTTCTTATTTTGGTCTCATATCATTTAACTATAGCAATTTCCATTCATGAACCCATGGTTCATGTATCTCATTTGCATAAATCAATTCACTATTCAATTCCAAATCACAGGCAATATCATTCAATATCGATCAATTTTCCAATTCATTATTTACCCCTATTAACACGACTCAGACTCGGACGGATACACAGATTTAACCAAAACACACCAGTTTGGCACCCGGTGCCTCATCGGATAATTCGAAGTAATAGATTGACACCTAGTGTCTTATCGGTCATGCCGAAGTAATTTGGTAACCAGTACCTCATCGAATTTATCCGAAGTAATAATTTGACGCCCAGTGTCTCATAGACTCGAAGTCGAAGTATCCCTGAACTCTTCCAATCCTATGGCATGCCATCTATATCTGACTCAGCCCGATACAGTTAATAGGGTTTCAATTTCACTTTTCAAAAATAATCGTTGTCCAATATCCACATTTCACATATTTCACAAATTCAAATAAATTCAATTGAATATCAAAATATCAATATCAAATACTCACCTCATGCACTTACCATACACATTAAGTAATAAATTCAACAATTAATTATTAAATTCAGATTGTAGAAATACAAACCGTAATTTCTGAGTCACTCCTTGTTGACTTTTTCCTTTCTTTTCTTAGCCAAGGTTTTCGGCACAACGTTAGCTACGGAATTGAAACAATTGAAACTCATCAGTTGTAATACCCTGAAATAGGGGTTATTTGTAATTGTAATGTTTTGCATGATACGGATTGTCATGTTGTTAAGTGAGATGTTCTAGGGTTTAGGAATAAACCAAGGGTAGGCTCAAGCTGTAGGAAAATTTTTGTTTTTAAGCTTTAGTTAGAGGGAGCTAAAGGAGCTAGGGATTAAGTGTAATTTGTGGGGAATTTAAGCACAAGAAGAGCTAGTAGCATAGTGGAAGTGGCGCATGAGTAGTTGCTTGAGGGGAATGGTTCGAGTAACATGGAGTACATTTTAGAGACTTTATTTTTCTGCATCTTTACATCAAGTGTCGGCCAAGCTCTATAGTTGGTAAGTTGGACTTTAAATTTTTATGGCAAGATGACAAATAGTTTAGGTAAGCTTGAACTTGGGGAAAGGAATCATTTTGATTAAGGAATGATAAGGGGACATAAGGCTTGGATTAAGGATGCGGTTTTTGGAAACTTTATAATGGCCAACTTGTCCATGTATGTGGACTGACATTATGGTCTAGGGAGGGTGACCGAATTTTGTTAAAGGATTTGGTAGGTTGGTAGCTATTTGGTCATATTCCTTAGCATTTTGTACATCATTTTCTTTTCTCTCAAAAACTCTTTCTCCTAAACCGAATTTGAGCAATAGGTAAGCTTTTGTTTTGGTTATTTCTTGACCAATTGGTATTGTTTTCTTCTCCTCTCAAACTCTTTTTCTCTTTGTGCCGAAAATATTCTACCATTGAAGGGAGGCATTTTTCTTTCATCTAGTTCTTTTTCTTCCTTGATCGAATCTCTTTCTCCATCTCTCTCTCTTTTTCTTTTACATTTTTGCTCAAAATCGAAAGTGTCCATCTCCTCCCTCTCATCTTTTTCTTTTCTTCTCCTAAACTCTTGTGCCAAAATCCTCTCCACCTTCCATTGCCGAATTCTTTCTCCTGCATTGCACTTTCTTTTTTTTTCTTTTTCCCCACTCTAACCGAATCTTCCTCCATCATCTAACACTATTGTCGAATCTTCTTTCTTTCTTCTAGTTTAATTTGGCTGAATATCAAACAAGGGTGGATCTTCTTTGGGTTCTTCTCTATTCGGTTTTAAAGAAGGGTAAGTGTGCTTGGCCAAAACTCCATTCTTACTTTCTCTTTCTCTCTGTTGACTCTCATAGGATGAAAGTCGAATTTCAGTATTTGTTAACAAGATTTCTAATCATCTCCTAGATTCTTCAGGACTTTGGAAACAGTCGATCTAAGCCTCTATTCTCTGACAATCGATTTTGGTAAGTCAAGTGGTAAGGATTTATGTTGGTTCATCATTCTTTAAGTGGTGGAAAAGCCGAAGGCTATTGAGACTAAAGTTTGTTATTGGCCGAATGGTTTATGTTATTAATCTAAGTGTTGGCCAAATGTAGGGCAAGGAGATCTAGTGCAGTAGATCGGGTCTTTGGAATTTAAAACTTGCGATAGTAACAGGTATGTAACTTGCACACTTTATAACTTGGTAATATTTTAATAACCTAATCGTGCTTTCTTTAAAAGCCTAAAATTATGAGATCTTGATATGATGCCTTATGGGTATGAGCAAGGATTCGGGTAAGTTTGTTTCTATATGGTTTTGCTATTTGGTGCATAATAATATGAGTTATGATACATTTGCTTAATGTTGCATATTAAAGTATGATGGCATGATTTGCACTTGTAATGCATTGGTATGGGTGATATGAGAGGAGGGGGAAGATTTAATATCCGTGTCTTTGGGACACCAGAGGTTTGGCACCTCCAGTGGTTTGGTACCACAGTTTATTTTGTGACTTTGGGTCACCAGAGGTTTGGCACCTCATAGCGACTCGTCCCAGTGGCTTAGCACCACAGTGGGTTGGCCCCATATTTGTTATATCGGGATTGTCGCCAGTGATTTGGTATCACAACGTGGGTTGGCCCCACAGATGGATTATTCGTGACTTTGGGTCACCAGTGGTTTGGCACCACATTATTATTGGATATCGTGACTTTGGGTCACCAGTGGTTTGGTACCACACGGGGTAGTAAAGGAGTTATGGATGGCTAGGTTGGGTGCATTATCTATATTGCTTAGTTATGAATTGTGTAAGTATGTTGCATTAACCGGGGGAAGGATTTATGCACTGAGTCTTGGTGACTCACCTTCTCCCTTATCTTTTCAAGTGATCCGTAGATCGCGGATGAGGAGCCGAGTAGGACTCGAGGTGGCCATTCAATAAATAAACTCAGTTTTATATGGACTTTGCTTTGGGTACTTTATTTTATTTAAAATTGGTTTCATTTATTTAGGTTTGTAATAAGGACTTTTAAGTTATACTTTTGGACTATTTATATGCTTTGGGATTGTTTTAAACATGGCTAAGTAAATTACTTGACAAATTTTAATTTTATGAACGCAATGGTTTTCAAAACTTTACGGTCGAGTAATACAAATCATTTAATAACAAATGACAATTCAAATGTTTTCGACAACTTAAATGATTTTCAAATTTAAGTTTTCACACTCAAATGCAAACGGTTTTCAAAGCAATCATTCGAATTTTCTTGACATAAATGATTTTTTTTTAGAGATTGATTTTCGGGATTTATAAGTAAGCTATCGGTTTTTAACTAATCATGCACCTGATTTCTACAAACATTAGACATCTAAAGAATTTTGTCTAAAACTAAACCGACATCCCGATTTTCTTCAAAACTTTTTCCCTGTGACATGCTAGATTCGGTCGTGGTGTATTGACCGGGTTTGGGGTGTTACATCAATACAATATAATTTCACATTGAATATTTCTATTTTTATTCAACTTTTTCTCAAATTCCAATTTAGTCCCTAAATCGAGACTATTTAATTTCTTCACAATTAATTCATTATTTTCATTCAATTTCCTCTTTAGACTAATTTCAATTCTCTAATTTCACTTAAATCCCTAAATTTTGAATTTTTTAATTTAGTCCCTATTACTCAAAACTTGTAATTTATACTACAATTTAATCCCTTTTTCATTCTAACTTAAAATTCTATCAATTTAAACCATAATACTCCATTTATTCAACATGAAAACATCTAAAAATCAAATAATTTCCAAAATTTCAACATAGGTTATGTAGTATTTGTTTCTAGGATTCCAAAACTCAAAATTACAAGAAAAATGGACTAAATTGACTTACCAATCAAACTTTGAACCTTAAAATCCTTAATTTTCTTTCTTCTTTCTCCTTCCTTCTTTCTTTTCTTCTTTCTTTCCTATTTCATTTCACTCTCTATTTCTTTTCTTTTAATTTATTTTCTTTCATGTTTTAATTAATATAATATAATATAATATAGTATAATATATATATTATATTATATTATATTATATTATATTATATTATATTATATTATATTATATTATATTATATTACATTATATTATATTATATTATATTATATTATATTATATTATATTATATTATATTATATTATGTTATAACATTTACTTAAATAATAAGTAATAGATAATTATTACAAATTATGTATTTTATTTTCCCACATGTTATCATCTTCACCATCCACTTGTCAACTTTTGGCTTAATTGCTTATTTAGTCCCTTCACTTTTCTCTAATCCGTAATTTAACTTTTACCCTATATGCAATTTAGTCCTTGTACCTAATTATTCTTAATTCAATCTAATTCACCTAGCCAAAACCTAATTAACCTCACAACTAACTTCATAAAATATTTTTAATAAATATTTACGAAATCATTTTTCGAAAACAGAGACTCAAAATTACACTTTTCGATACCTATGATTATCGGGTCATTACAGAACTCTTCGACACCACACTTTCAGATTTTATCAATAGAAATCTTAGAAGTATTTGGTCTTATAGGGCCTCAGGAAGAGGGGTGGAGGCCGTTGAGCCACGAGATTGGCTCTCATATGCGTTAAACATATCATTCATCATACCGAAAAAGGTGTTGTGAGTCTTTTTTCTAGGCTCTTGAAACTCAGGTACATTATGAGTAGCCCCTTGATCGGTAGCTGGAATATTACTCTGTGCATCGTTAGATTCTGCTCGATTGGATTCAGTTGACATCTTTAATCTATAAAGAAACAAGTCAAACTGACCAAGAGTCATCACATTACCACAGGTTATAAAGTGGCATGTATTTTTAGACTGAATACATGCTACGTTCAGTTCTAGAATTGACTAAACCGTAGCTATGATACCACTGTAACACCCCATACACAACCCGGTCACCAGACCCGAGTTATGAGATGCTACAAACAAACCAGAGTAAACTTGTTCAAATTAACCATTAACTAAACATAATTATACAAATGTTAGACAGTAAGAAAGAAAATAAAACTATATCGAGCTTTAAACTACTATAAAATTTTATTCAAGTTCGAATAAATGAACTAAATTATAAAACTTTTAAATCTTTGGACCAGTTTCTGTACCAAGTAAATAAGTATTGATATTTTATAACAAGTATCGGTATGAAAATTTTATTGATACCATTTTGGCATTCTACCAAAATAAGGTATCGATATTATTTTCATGGTATCGATACAAATTAGAAAAATATCGATACTAAGTAAAATTATCGATACCAAAATTGAATTATGTAACTTTTGAAACTGTTCATTTGGTCTATATCGATACCTTGGTCTATTTTATCGATATTTTTGTAAAAATGATAAAAAAAAATCATAAGTTCAAGAATTCAATTATTACCGTAACAAAAAACCTTGTTAAAAGAAGAATATAAATAAACATTCAACATGTAAATTAAGACTCATTCAGTACATCATAGAGGTCCAACCAATATGCCCTCATTGGCACCACAAGTCAACCATAAACTTTAACCATCCAAATTAAACATAACTAACTTATCAAACATTTTCAATCATAATCTAAACTACAATTTCCAAATAGCAAAATTATCCATTTGAACCAAGTTTTCAAAGGCTAACATAACCCAACCAAAATTTAATAAGTATCAACAAAATGACCATATCATAACAAGCTACCAATTCAAGTCACCAAAACTACCAAATACATGTTTACATCTCAAATGGCACAATTCATCACTAAGATACCCATTAACGTAAACATATCGAAACCTTATTTACATGTCATTTATAATCGGACTAAAATAAAGAAATAGCTACCATAAGTGTTGTACCACCCCTTACCCGTGTCCAACGACAGGACAGGATACGAGGCACTACTGTACTTGACTTCACTTAAACATGTATTATCGGGCTATAAAATTACTTTCTATCTTAAATTTTTCTTTCTTGCTAATAACATTCTTTTCATAGGCCTTTGAGGTCTTATACATACACTCGGAAGGTTTCGGGATTCATCTGGAAACTCTGGCACTCCTTGAAATTTTTTTGCCTAAACAGGGGTCACACGCCTGTGTGCCCCTAAGACATGCCTGTGTTCGACACTCGTGGTCGATACTGGCTTATTTCACACGACTGAGCACACACTTGTGTCTATAACCCGTAGAGCTCTCTGTTTATGATGTCATCATACTCTTAATAGCACACGGCCTGTAACATCCCCAAACCCAGCCCATAAGCCCTGACCGGATCTGGTATGTCACTGCGGAAAAACGGTTGGAAAATCTTTGACTTTAGAATAAACTTGAAAATTTTGTTAACTTTTGGAAAATGTGTCCATTAAAAATTATTTAATCATCTAAGCTTGATTTGAATTAAAACTTTATTATAAGTTGGTATGATATTAATCATTTGTAAAAATATTTCTAAGTATAGTATAAACTTCAATAATAAATAAAGTACTTTAAATCAAGAGGGGCCCTTATTACATCAAATCAATACCCAAACTACTGATGATATAAAATAATTAAATCAAATAAAACATCTACCGCATAAAATCTGCTTTTGCATGGCCACCTTTGTCTCCACTCCAACCCGGTCCATTAATCACAAATCACTGCGATGTTGGATAAATAATTGGGTGAGTCACATGGACTCAGTGTGTAATTAAACCACTGATATCCACCCACATGTTAGCCACAAATCAACCCAATTATCAAATGCAACATGTAAACATAATCATATAGACATTACCACGATGCGGGCTTGGCCCACAATCAAATCATATTCAAGCACTGGCTGGGCCCTTTTCTCATTAATTCACGATTCTTTGGGCTTGGCCCATTTCCACGTATGTTCTCAAAACATACCTATCCACATGTCATACTGGGCTTGGCCCATTTCCATATCATTTCATAACGGAACAATGCAACATGAAACCCAACCCAATCCTAAGGTCCATCCGCTACACACCCCTTAACCACCTACCACACACGGGGACTATCGAGTCGCCCTCTCCTTTTCCCTCCAAAAAGGCAACCAATGCCATCCACGATGTAGCACGTAGCTAACATCAAACCACGATGGGGCACATAGCAACCCATCAAGCCACGATATGACATAAAGCCGATATCGATCAAGGTAACCATGCGAACTAAATCGCAAAGATCCACAAGCGACCTTAGTCGGCACCAATCACGATGTAGCACAAAGTCGACATCAACCACGTACTCAAGTACACGTACCTTCTTCCAAAACCCACCCATGCACATGTAACATAATATAATGCGGAGATGATGCATGTGCATGATATTCACAATCATAGGCATACTCACATATTAAAATCAATTATCACATATTAACCAATTTGCTACTAACTGGTCATCATCATACCCCTTCAAGGGTATCAATTTCACATTCTTGCACTTGTTAGCAAACATATTAAACCGCAAATATCACGCAAATCCTAAACAATGGCTAACTACACACCTTATAACTCAAGCTCTAAACCCTCGACCAAGCGCTATCGTTAGCGAGACTACCGTTATCGCCTATCGTTTTACATTGCGCCCACACCCGGTGGCCAATCACGAACCGCAGAGACGACTCTTTTCTTAAACTTTGGGACGGTGACCTTCCTTTCCCTCTTGGTAGCACTCGCATCCATCGACGATACTTAATCGAACCACGATTAATCAACAAAGTCATAATCTACTATTAATGAATCTAAGTCACTTACTAATCATCCTTACGAAATAAATTGAAATCCAGAAGGCTTCCTTTGCTTCATCGATTACCCTATAAACCATAGTCACCATTCGGTCAACACCAAAACACAACCAATGGCCTAAGGCCGAATATCAAACCACTTACCCTTTTAATTGAATCCCGAAACACCAATGGAATTGTCGAAAACCCAGTTACAAGACTATTAGTATCGGCTATCAACCACAATCCATGTAAAAAGGCCCCTTGTCCGAATACTACAAGAGATAGATTAATATCATACGACCTTACCTTTCACAACGACTAAAGAAAAACCCAACGCTCCAACCTTTGCCCAACCAATAATCGGCTACCACAAGGAATAAGATTGACTTGAGGACTTGTAAACAAAGTGAGAGAATGAGAGGCTAAATGTTTCGGCAATGACTCCTAAATGGAGTTGGAATGTTCGGCCAAGGTAAGCTTTTAGGGGTGATTTCGGCTTGAATGAAGTGGAGAGAAACAAATGGAATATTCGGCTAAGTGACCCTGTAGTTTTGGCCAAATAAACAGGTGAGAAGGAGGACGGTTTTGGTGAGAATAGAGTATGAGAAGAAAAAGAAAATGAAGGTCTAGAAGAGATTAAACATTCAGCTAAAAGGTCAAAAGAAATTCAAGAAGGAAGCGCCCATTAAATAGCAAATTCGCACCCCTCCCCGAAGACTCCAAAGCCGATTAAACACTCCAAGCCCCCATTCGCCATGACTTCCACCAAATCCAAAATTCCTTCCTAAATTCACTCAATACCACCCAATTCAAAATAAAAATAATCTAATAGCAACCATTATCACCTATTTACTAATTTTAAACTAATTAAAATAATCCCACCATTATCAAAAAAATCTAAAACAAGATTACCCACCAACCGAATTCAAAAAGCTAAACAACCCCAATTCAACCTTATCCTATTTGAAGCTCCCCATGTACCGTCAATTCCTTCAAATCACGCCCAAAAGAATAAAAAAAACTCCAAATGCCACTCACATGGTTCAACACGGAACCTTCTTCTGCACCCTCTCCTTCAATGCCCAGCCACTTACCACTTTGATTTTATGCCATAAAGCCCCAACATTTAATTTTAAACCCTTCTTACTTCAAACCCATCACCAAATAACAAAAATAAAATGCCAAAATGTCATGCCCCCACTCGAACCAGTACCCTTTCTCCCTTCGGTGCCTAAGTCGCGCATGAGAGCCACTCATAATTGGACTTTCATGTCCACCTACAGCCATTAATTAATAAGGCCTACCTAGCCCATTCCTATAGGCGACGCAAAAACAAAATCTCGCCACCACAGGTTCGAATACAAGACCTCAATGGCGCTACTTCCATTTCATGGCAGCGCCTCCATGCCACTCCACCAATCGCTTCTTGCGTCCTAAACTCCCCAAATTATTTTAAGGCCTTCCGCCCTATTTCCCTTTAGACCCTAAAATCAAAAATTTTCCAAAGCCTTTCCCTTTCATCCAAGCATTCTTAAACCTCTAAAACACATCAAAAAAAAAAGCCCAAAAACCTTCCAACACTGGAATTATACCCGAATTGCCTAGCCCCTAAACCAGGGTGTTACAATTCTACCCTCCTTAAAATAATTTCGTTCTCGAAATTACTTTACTAAAGAACGTCCGTACAACCTATCTTACCACCTTACGCTTATGCTGCGCACTTTGATCTTACTAAGACTATCATACCTTCCCAACACAGTCTCTAAGTTTGCACTCAAAATTCAAAACACCTCTCTTGCAACACGAAAAGGCTAATTCACAAGCAAGCAAAGCAATCAAAGCATGTACCAAAGCAAAGGAGCTTACCCGCTATCACATCCTTGGTTGACTCGACTAGAACCATTCCTTCCATGGCATGAACCACGACCCCTCGTCGCCGAGGACAATTCTTAACGGATGTGCCTTAGATCCACAAGAAAGCATTCTTTACTATTTCCCCAACACTCTCCTGTGAAGTCTTCCACACCGAGCACAAGGACGATTCGATCCCCTTGGTACAAGTGCACTTACGGGGTTCTCGGTCCTTGGTCTTTTCTGGGCATTACCCAATGATACTGATGGCCCAACATTTCTCTTCTTCTCGTTCCTATTCTTTTCCCAGTTTTCTCTTATAGTCTTCTTAACCTCTTCAGCAATCCGAGCTTTCTCCACTAGCACCGAAGTCTCTCTCCCTCTCATGAGCAATCGGCATTCAAAGTTTATCTGCAATCCGTCCTCAAATCGGACGCACCTCTCATAATCGGTGGCCACAATTCCCTTAGCATCTTGGCTTAACTTGCACAAATTCGCTTCGTACTCACTATCGACTTACTTCCTTGTACTAGATTTAGAACGCTTTCTCTGCGAGTCCAAATAAGCGGCTCCTATGTACTTCCCTTCAAACTTGGCCTTAAAGAAATCCCAATCCGATCGATCCGTCGGTACACCTTGTTTGACGGTGAGCCACTGCGATAAGCTTCGTCGCGAAGCAACGAAACAAACACCTTGACTTTTCTTCATTGGTGCAGTCCAAATCGTCCATGATTCTTTCAAGTGCTTCTAGCCAATACTCCGCTACGTTAGGAGCTACTCCGACACTCCTCTAAAGATCTCGGCTCCGTTCGATCTAAGCCTTTCCGATCCGACTTTCAAGTTCCATTTCCTCTACTAACTCCGCTACTCGCTCTAGCTTTTCATAACATGGCTCGCGATCTGCGTCATCTTCTCTGTCGATCTTGCTCCTCCACGTCCCATCTTTGGCGGCACTTCACTTTCGACCCATGGCGGACCTATCGGTTCCGATCTTGCCATTCTACCTCTGCGTCCCCTAGAACTCATCTCTATTGTCGCGATTTAATCGATTAAGAAGTTTTATGCATTAGTAATTGTTCCACTATTTAACCGCGAGCATATTTTATGAATGAAAGATTTTAAGTAGTTCTTTCGTTCACACAAGGGTTCGATTCAAGTTTACTACTCTAATTGAGAGAATCACCCGTTCCTCACTAGGGACACATTCATTCATCATCAAAACACATTCATTCCTCAATGAGGCACATTCGATGGTATCTACCACCCACATTCACTATTCGAGACATTTACGCGCTTCTACCCTGGGGTATTTTCGTCATTTTCCTGAGGGTATTTCTTAATAAACCAAAGCGATTCCAAAGCGTAATAAGTCGGGATCTTTTTTAAAATTCCCAAAATTGAAGAGTATTTTTTGAAAATTTCACAAATTGGAGATATAACGAGATTTTGAAAACCGAGGTATTTTGGTAATTTGTCAATCGGGGTAATTTTGTAAATTTCAAAGTCGAGGCATTATTTTGAAATACAAAATTTGGATACTTTTGCAAAGTGAGAGAATTTTATTAAAGTTGGGGTTATCTTAGAAATTTTAAAAGTCAGGGGCATTTTAGTAATTTTTAACACAGGGGTGTTTTCGTAAATTTTCCAAATCGGAGTATATTAATATTTTGGAAACTAAGGATTTTGGTATTTTGCAAACTAAAATCATTTTAACAAAAGTTGAGGATAATGCGATAATTTTACAACACAGGGCATTTTGTAATTTTGCAAGTAGGGTATTTGGTAATTTTGTAAATCGAGAAAATGTCTTTCAAAATCAAATTTAGGGTTTACAAATCGTAGGGGTAAATTTGAAAATTTTAAAACTAAGGTTTTTAAAACAGTAAAAGCTAGTCCCTTTCGGGTTTTAATAATTGGTTTAGCTTATGAACAAGCCCTCTTGGTTAAGGTGAGCAAGTAGCTACGCACAGTAGGTTTCGAGTAAAGAGGAGGTGAGTCGCTAGGACCGCTTAAATACCAAGCTCTTCTTGAATACCACTCCTAGACATGCGTGCATGAGGTTGCCACACCTTAACTTCGTGACTTGCTTCAGGTGGGTTTAATAATCCTTAAGTCTTATGCATATGTTTGGGTAGACTAGTCCTAGGGTCCAAAAAGCCCTAATATTCTAATCTACGAGCCCAAACTAAGCCCATAATAATTCACATCAACAAATCACTTCAATAGTTTAGAAGTACTTACAGTGGACTTGGTAGGAGACATAGGGTCCATGCCGAATAACCAAAAAAATTTTTCATAAAAGCCCATATTTTCGAAAAGCATATTTTGAAAATGTTTCGGGCCCAAAAACCCTCAAAGCCGAGTTTTGAACCGGGCTCTGATACCAAACTGTAACATCCCCAAACCCGACCCACAAGCCCTGACCGGATCTGGTATGTCACTGCGGAAAAACGGTTGGAAAATCTTTGACTTTAGAATAAACTTGAAAATTTTGTTAACTTTTGGAAAATGTGTCCATTAAAAATTATTTAATCATCTAAGCTTGATTTGAATTAAAACTTTATTATAAGTTGGTATGATATTAATCATTTGTAAAAATATTTCTAAGTATAGTATAAACTTCAATAATAAATAAAGTACTTTAAATCAAGAGGTGCCCTTATTACATCAAATCAATACCCAAACTCTTGATGATATAAAATAATTAAATCAAATAAAACATCTATCGCATAAAATCGCTTTTGCATGGCCACCTTTGTCTCCACTCCAACTTTGGTCCATTAATCACAAATCACTTGCGATGTTGGATAAATAATTGGGAGTCACATGGACTCGGTGTGTAATTAAACCCGATATCCACCCACATGTTAGCCACAAATCAACCCAATTATCAAATGCAACATGTAAACATAATCATATAGACATTACCACGATCTGGCTTGGCCCACAATCAAATCATATTCAAGCACTGGGCTAGGCCCTTTTCTCATTAATTCACGATTCACTGGGCTTGGCCCATTTCCATATCATTTCATAACGGAACAATGCAACATGAAACCCAACCCAATCCTAAGGTCCATCCGCTACACACCCCCTTAACCAGCCTACCACACACCAGGGGACTATCGAGTCGCCCTCTCCTTTTCCCTCCAAAAAGGCAACCAATGCCATCCACGATGTAGCACGTAGCTAACATCAAACCACGATGGGGCACATAGCAACCCATCAAGCCACGATATGACATAAAGCCGATATCAGTCAAGGTAACCATGCGAACTAAATCGCAAAGATCCACAACGCGACCTCGATCAAGACCAATCCACGATGTAGCGTAAAGTCGACATCAACCACGTACTCAAGTACACCTGCACCTTCTTTCAAAAACCCACCCATGCACATGTAACATAATATAATGCGGAGATGATGCATGTATGATATTCACAATCATAGGCATACTCACATATTAAAATCAATTATCACATATTAACCAAATTGCTACTAACTCGGTCATCATCATACCCCTTCAAGGGTATCAATTTCACATTCTTGCACTTGTTAGCAAACATATTAAACCGGCAAATATCACGCAAATCCGGAAACAATGGCTAACTACACAACTTATAACTCAAGCTCTAAACCCTCGACCACAGCGCTATCGTTAAGCGAGACTACCGTTATCGCCTATCGTTTTCTCTTGCGCCCACACCCGGTGGCCAATCACGAACAGCGAGACGACTCTTTTCTTAAACTTGGGACGTTGACCTTCCCTTTCCCTCTTGGTAGCTTTTCGCATCCATCGGCGATACTTAATCGTAACCACACGATTAATCAACAAAGTCATAATCTACTATTAACGAATCTAAGTCACTTACTAATCATCCTTCTTGAAATAAATTGAAACCCGAAGGCTTCCTTTGCTACATCGATTGCCTATAAACCATAGTCACCATTGGTCAACACCAAAACACAACCAATGGCCTAAGGCGAATATCAAACCACTTACCCTTTTAATTGAATCCAAAACACCAATGGAATTGCCGAAAATCTGTTACAAGACTATTAGTATCGGCTATCAACCACAATCCATGTAAAAGGCCCTTGTCCGAATACTACAAGAGATAGATTAATATCATACGACCTTACCTTTCACAACGACTAAAGAAAACCCAACGCTCCAACCTTTGCCCAACCAATAATCGGCTACCACAAGGAATAAGATTCGCCGAGGACTTGTAAACAAAGTAGAGAGAATGAGAGGCTAAATGTTTACGCAATGACTCTAAATGGAGTTGGAATGTTTGGCCAAGGTAAGCTTTTAGGGGTGATTTCGGCTTGAATGAAGTGGAGAGAAACAAATGGAATATTCAGCTAAGTGACCCTGTAGTTTCGGCCAAATAAACAGGTGAGAAGGAGGGACGGTTTTGGTGAGAATAGAGTATGAGAAGAAAAAGAAAATGAAGGTCTAGAAGAGATTAAACATTCGGCTAAAGGGTCAAAAGAAATTCAAGAAGGAAGCTGCCCATTAAATAGCAAATTCGGCACCCCCTCCCCCAGAAGACTCCAAAGCCGATTAAACACTCCAAGCCCCCCCATTCGTCCATGACTTCCACCAAATCCAAAATTCCTTCCTAAATTCACTCAAGACCACCCAATTCAAAATAAAAAATAATCTAATAGCAACCATTATCACCTATTTACTAATTTTAAACTAATTAAAATAATCCCACCATTATCAAAAAAATCTAAAACAAGATTACCCACCAGCCGAATTCAAAAAGCTAAACAACCCCAATTCAACCTTATCCTATTTGAAGCTCCCCATGTGCCGTCCAATGCCTTCAAATCTGATGCCCAAAAAGAATTAAAAAAAAACTCCAAATGCCACTCACATGGTTCAACACGGAACCTTTCTTTGCACCCTCTCCTCCAACGCCTGTGCCACTCGGCCACTTTGATTTTATGCCATAAAGCCCCAACATTTAATTTTAAACCCTTTTTACTTTAGCCCATCACCAAATAAAAAAAATTAAAACGCCAAAATGCATTTGCCCACTCGAACCAAGGTGCCTTTCTCCCTTCAACGCCTAAGTGGCGCATGAGAGCCACTCCGCCAATTGGACTTTCATGTCCACCTACACAGCCATTAATTAATAAGGCCTACCTAGCCCGTTCCTATAGGTGGCCTTAAAACAAAATGTCGCCACCTGGTTCAAACACAAGACCTCAATGGCGCTACTTCCACCCCTTAGCGGCGCCTCCATGCCACTTCACCAATCGCTTCTTGCATCCTAAACTCCCCAAATTATTTTAAGGCCTTCCCCTATTTCCCTTTAGACCCTAAAATCAAAAATTTTCCAAAGCCTTTCCCTTTCATCCAAGCATTCTTAAACCTCTAAAACACATCCAAAAAACACCCAAAAGCCTTCCAACACTAGAATTATACCCGAATTGCCTAGCCCCTAAACCAGGGTGTTACACAGCCATGGCACACGCCCGTATGCTGGCCTGTGTGACGAATCGTATTTTTGTAAATTAATAAAGGGGACACACGGCCTATCAACACGCCCATGAGGCTGACCGTGTGTCACACACGGCCTAGACATATGCCCGTGTGTCTACCCATGTAGACAATTATTGGGCTATTTTCCAAGCCAATTGCCACCCTAAAACATAAACACACTTATACTATCTTAAAAACATCAATTATTCCATCCATTGCATAAGCTTATCATCATAAAAGGGTATATAACTTAACCAATATTGACCAATTTCTAATGGCCATATACAAAGGAATGTGTTATCTTACAACCAAGCCTTTAGCTCAAAATATGTCATGACCAAAATGATCAAACTCATATACATGCCATACTCAAAACTAATTAACTTTACTATACCAAATTAGTGGATGATAGTGTGATCGGAGCTCTAACATTTGTGTTTCCCGAGCTGACTTGGAAAACCTACATGGAAAAAGGAAAGGAGGGAGGTAAGCATATAGCTTAGTAAGTTTGCATGAAGATTTGACTGAGTAATATAATAGCTTATAATAAACTCGTCCCTCATAAGACTAATCAACATAAATCTCAAGTGCTTGTACTTACTTACTCTTACTTACTCTTTCTCATCACTTACCACATTATAATTTCATACTCGTAATTAAATTAAGGCACCTGTATCACTTAATCACATAGGTTAGCACCTTTGCTAATACAACATGAACATCAATTCATTATTTCCCTTATCTTAGGTTAAATTTCTTATCATTCTTGAATAACTTAACCTGTATTATTTTACTTACTTAGCTTTCTTGTTACTTCTTTCATACTTGTCTCTTTTGCCCATTGAATTACTCGGAATGTCAGAGGATACTCGATCTCGTCAAACATGAATCTCGATGCCAATGCCATATCCCAGATATGGTCTTACATGTGATCGCCTTATGATACCAATGCCATATCCCAGATATGGTCTTACATGGGATCCCTTAACTCGGTGTCGATGCCATGTCCCAGACATGGTCTTACACGAGATATTCCTTAAATGTTTCCTTTAGAAACTTACCATTGCCATGTCTTGACATTATCTTACGTGGTATCATTGCCTTATGAATTCACCAATGCCATGCCTTGGCATGGTCTTACATGGGATCCTTGCCTTATAGTAACTTATCAATGCCATGTCTTGACATGGACTCACATGATGTCCTTGCCTTATTCGATGCTGATGCCATGTCCTAGACATGGTCTTACACGGGATCAACAGTCGGTGCCAATGCCATGTCCCAGACATGGTCTTACACGGGCTTTCCTTGCCTCATGTTATGACATACGTAGCCTCGTTATTCTGAATCTTCAACCGGGACTTTCACTTACTTAATCTCATTGACTTTCTTATTAGGCATAGTCAATCAACTTTATGATAATAATATACATTGTACGACTTAGTAAGTAATTTAATTATAAAATTAATATGTATCTTTAAATTCATACAAACTTACCTCGATACTCAAAATGTGTAGAGTTGTGCAATTTAGTCCTCAACCTTGTTTTTGCCTCGATTTTAGTCTGGGCTTCGTGTTTCTTGATCTATAATATCAATTTAACTTGTTTAATACTTACACTGACTAAATTGGCTCATAAATCATACTTTGACAAAAATTACATATTTACCCCTAAACTTTCTTAAAATTACATTTTTGCCTCTGGGCTCGTAAAATTATTTTTATTCAACTTTCTTGCATTTCAAGCCTAGTCGAATCATGTTCAAAACTATAACAACATTCAATTTCCACTATTTTAGACATGTATGATAATCTTTCATAACTTTTGCAATTTGGTCCTTACATGGATTTTTCATGAAAATTACTTAGAAAAATATGTTTGTCCTACATCAAACTTTCATAATCTTCCATAAAACATCAAAATACATGCATGTCATACATGGGTAAATTTTTGAACAAAATCCCTACCTTAAAATATAGCTAAAAATAGTTAAACCGAGCTACGAGGATCTCAAAAATACAAAAAACATTAAAAACGGGGCTAAGATGCATTTACTATCAAGCTTGAAAGATGAAGAAACCCTAGCTATGGTTACCTTATGATTTTCGGCCAAGGAGGAAGAAGATGGACATGATTTTGACTTGTTTTTCCCTTTTAATTCTTTAATTTACCAAATGACAAAAATGCCCTTAATGATTATTTCTTGAGATTTTTCCTTCCTATGTCCATTTTTGTCCATCTCAACATATAACGGTCTAATTACTAAATAAGGACCTCTAATGATCTTTATAATTCTATTTCATACTTAAACCTTCTAGAATCTCATATTTTCTAATCCTTGCAATTTAGTCTTAGTGGACAATTTTTTCACAAATTAATAAAATTCTTCCATGAAATTTTCACACAATCATGCAAATACCTCATAAGCCTAATAAAATCATTTAAATACATAATTCTACTTCAAATATATGGTCTCGCACCACTATTCTGACTAGGCCCTAAATCAGGCTATTACAAGTGTTGTCGAATAGTGTGATCTCCAACAATGTTCCAATTGACAACAAGAATCTAAAAATCTACAAAGAAATGAACCAAATAGATTAAGCTTACGTAAAGCTTTAGTAAGTTCATAAAACAGAACTTCACATACCTGTCAATTTAATTTACAAATCATACATAACATAGAATTAATATTCCTTTGTCTTGTTTCATTATTCCAACTATACGAAATGATTAAGCCTAAACAGTTCATAGCACCAATATATAACATGTTAAGAATCACATACCAAGATATAATCAACCAAATATAATTCATCATGTCATCTCAATTCATTTCCATTTCAATAGTTAACTGTTTTGCCTGGAGAACAATAGTAAATTGACTTCGGATATGCAAGAGGGTAATGCTCACACAAGCTGACAAAGGGAAATTAACCGATACACGATGATGCTCACACAAGCTTCAGAGACTCCGCAACACATGCAGGATCTCAAGGCATCGATATGGTATCCATTACCGGTACATAGTACCTAAAACTATAATCACCAGCACAGAGTGCTTGGAACTATAACACTAGTACAAAGTATCTGAAACTGTAATCACCAAAAACTAGTGCTTGGAATGCCCTAATGACATGTCATTGGTATCTTAGCTATTCACTAAGTTCACTCAAGCTTATCCTATCTTTCTAATATCATTACATGATCAAACTTTATGTTTCAATCCATTATTGTTCTGTTTCATAACTATTCAATAGATCACATAATCATTTATGTTCATATAAACAAACACATAATTAATTAAGACATTAACAGATATAACAAACGTAATACGAACTTACTAAAACACAATAGCTACGAACACTTCAATAATGACTACTCGACGACTTTTCCTTTTTCGCGATTATCAACTGACTGATCTGTTTCTCAATCTAAAGATAATAATTTTATTCAATTAACCAATCAAATATCATAAAATACCTAAATTCACATATTTGACCCTTAATTAGTATTTTACACTTTTACCTTAAACTTTTTACCTTTTAATCAAACTAACCCCTAAAATTGAAACTTTAAACTCAATCACAATTTAACCCAAGGCAAGCCAAATCTTCTATAATTCTCATACAGCCCATATTCATCGTATTTTTACAAGGATTTCATGTAACTTTTCTATTTTAACAACTTAATCCGTAAACTTTAAAATCAACTAAAATTACTTTACAAAATAAACCTTATTTAACTATCAAGCTTATAAATCTATCATCAAACTTCAAAAACATTACAAAATCATTAATGGCATAATTCAAAACATTTAACATTTCTATGAATTAGTTCTCAGCTTAGCTAGATTAAGCTACAACGAACTCAAAAACATAAAAATCACTAAAAACGAATGAAAAACACATACCATGTGCTTGGAATTTGGCTTGGTCGAACCTAAAGGAACTCAACAATGTTGTTTTTTTTTCTTTGTTTCTTTTTTTCTTTTTAGAATCGGTGGTGGTGGTGAAATGAAAATGATAACATGTTTTATCATCTTTTGTTTTTAATTTATTTACTAATTTACCATTTTAACCTTTGTTCATTAATCAAATTTCATATAAAACTATCAACTAACCGTCCACTATAAAGTAAATTGGTAGATTATCCATATAAAGCCCTGAATTCATGATTTTATAAATAGTTAATATAATTAAACTTATAGCTATTAATTTTATAGCTTTTACGATTTAATCCTTTTATTAAATTAACTATCTAAACGTTAAAATTTTCTAACCAAATTTTACTATGACACTTTAATAACTCTATGGATATTAAATAAATAATAAAATACAAACTCACTGATCAGAATCGTGGTCTCAAAATCACTATTTCAGACACCACTAAAAATAAGTTGTTACATCGAGAGCATCTTTCCTCACTATCAACTTATCTGTAGTGGAATTGTACATCCCTTGCATCACTTCCACATTGGAATCGAGAGACTCCAACAAAAATTCCCTAAGTTGCTACTTCATCAAGTCTAGCTCATCGGTGCGTCCATAAACTACCTTAAATGTCTCCCTCATATCCCCCATGGGCTCCTCGAGATTGACTACTCGACTTTTCAAAGCCGACCACATTTCTCTCGATCGGCTAGCTTTCCTGGCCCTCCCACAAGTCTCCATTGGGTCAATCTGACTGTCTACTCCTTTCATCATCTCAATTGGTACCTTTTAACCTTAGCTCAGATAGCAACTGTCACGAGGCTTGTAACAGCCCGATTTAGGGGCTAGTGGGAACAGTGGTTTTGGGACCACTAAACTGAGGTTGAGGAAAACTATTTTAATGTTATTTAATGTGTTATGGTATTAATATATGGCTATGTCAAATTTTGGTGCTTTAATTTGAGTGATAGCATGCTTAATTGTGAAAAAAGGACTAAATCGCATAAAGTGTGAAAGTTATATTTTTCAAGGTAGGGGTGTCCAATAGCCATAGATTACTAAATTGGAGGTCTTCAAAGTGCAATTAGGCCCTAGAGGATGTATTGGCTAGCCATAGATAGCAAAAAGGGACAAGAGCATTAATTGTAATCAAATTGGGTGAAATAGGTGAGAATAGATGAATAAAATATCGTAAAAAGAAAAACTATCATCTTTGACTATTCACTCATCTCTTTCCACTGAAAATTGAAGAGAAAATAGAGGTCTTTGAGGTTCAAACTTTTATCCACTAAATTCTCATTCAAGTAAGTGATTTAGGTGGTTTTAATTGATGGTTTTTTTATTTTTGGAGTCCCCAAAGCTTAAGCTAGCTAATAAGGGGACTAATTTGTGATATGATTGAAATTCTAAGGACTTACCATGAGAATGATTATGTTGTTAGCTGAGTTTTTATGGAAGAAAGTGAATGATAGGAAGATGAGAAACAATGAAGGGTGTTAGCATGAAAACACCTAAATAGGACTTACATGCAAAGAATGAATTTGTATCATAAATACATGAAATGGTTGGAATCGTGAGTAGTTGTACGAGAAAAAAATGTTCAGCTAGGCTTGTTTATTGATAAAATATGTTGAAAAATAATTTACGAGCCTAGGGGTAGAATCGTAATTTTACCATTGTCAAAGGAAAAAGGTCATTTTGGCTAAGTGTAGATTTTGATGCATTATGATCATTAAATGATCTAAATGAATGAATCTTATTGTTATAGATCAAGAAAAACGTGAAATTTACCTTGACCGAGGAAAAGGCAAGGTTACGGAGTAAATCGCAATTCAATACATTTTGCACCGAGGTAAGTTTATGTTTAAATGATGCATTATATATATGTATATATACATTATTGTTGCTAGCTAGTACATGGAAAATTTGAGAACATGTATGTTTCAAGTGGGTAGAATGTGGTAATTATTGAATAACTCTAGTGTGAAGGATGGAATGGATATGTAAATGTGTTATATCACAATTTGATGGTGGGCTAAGTGTGATACCACCTTAATACTTAATTATGATGGGCTATGTGCAACACCATCATCTATTTATTAATTGGTGGGCTATGTGCGATACCACCGTAACTAACCTCTTTGGTAGGCTATGCGCGATACCACCTTAAAAAAGACTGATGGTGGGCTAAGTGTGGAACCGCTGAATAATTCGATTATGAGTAGTTGATTGGAAGATTGTGATGCATTGTATCATGTGACATTGTGGTGCTAAGTGTAGGGAGGCGTGCTAATAAATGTGTATATTAAGCTTGTGATATGGTTTGGATGTGGATATGGAAGAAATGAGTAAGCATGATTATGAATATGGAATGTTTCTTGTTTAGTACGTAATGTTGTTTATTGTTTAGCACATACTATAATGCTAATTATTTATATGTAAACTTCCTAAGCTTAAAGCTTACTCCCCCTTTCTTTTTCCCTTGATTTATAGAGTTTAAGAGTCGAGCCGGGATACGCCAATAAGTAGAAGATCGCCCATAATATCAGCTCACCTCGATATATCTAGACTTAGTGATTTTTGTATATGGCATGTATAGGGGCTAGATTAGTTAGATTATTTTGTTACTTTGGCCAAAAGTGTGTTGGCCCTTATTAAGACAACTATTTTGTATATTGCCATGGTTGATGGCTCACTTTGTCATTTATGAAAATATGAAGTTATTCATGAAATTTCATGTTGCAAATTATGAGTTGTTTATTAATATGTTGAATGGATTCATGTGGTGTGAACTAGAGGGGTGCAAAGAGCTTGGCAAATAGCCTCGTTCTTATCCATATCGGTAGACACACGGACATGTATCTAGGCCGTGTGTGACACACGGTCAGTCCATGGGCGTGTGCCCAGGCCGTGTAAAGTTTGCACTTAAGATTTAGAATTTGAATTGCTACACGGCGAAAGTACATGGACATGCGACCAACCGTGTGGATTAATTAGAGATGGCTACGGGCATCAAACACGGGTGTGTGTATAGGTCGTGTAAAGGAGTCAGAATGCCAAGGTTGGCACACGGGCCAGGGCCACGGTCGTGTCCAAGCCGTGTAAAATTAGTTAGTGTCGACCACGGTGGAAGGCACAGGCATGTCTTAGGAGCACACGGGTGTGTCCCTAGACAAACACGGGCGTGTGGCCCTGTTTAGGTGAAAATTTTCTAAGTGTTCGTAAAGTTCCATTTTGGTCCCGCAATATCCCGAGCGGGTGTAAAGGGTCTCGTTGACCCATGATAAAGATGGTGTGATAGTGAACGAAAAGTTTTAAATTGGAGAAAATTTTATATCCTAAAGTGGAATGATCAATAAGTCAAGTCCGATAATGCCTCACGCCCAGTTTTGATGGAGAACCCTGGTAAGGGGTGTTACATTTAGTGGTATCAGAGCTATAGTTTAGTCGGCTCTCAGACTACCGTAGCATTTGTAAGAGTCTAGCTATTCATGCCATAAGCGTATAATGATAGTGTGGTGGCTTTTGATGATTCTAAACTTTATTTTTATGTAGTATATGGATCCCGATCAATCAACTGCTGATGACATAGCTAGTAATACACCAGCTCCTGTGCAAGGGATCGCGCCTATGCAGAGTGGACCCGAGACTGGGGTTTAGGGAGAAGAGGCTCAAAAAACCTTTCTCCAAATGATGAGTAATTGGCACACGAAATATGTACAAGCAAACACTAATGCTCAACCTCCTCTACCCCCTCCTATACCTCAGCCAGTTCCTGTGGCTCCCTAAAGTATAGAATTAGTGAGGACCACTAAACCCCCGGTGGACAAAATTCGGAAGCAAGGGCTTGAGGACTTTCGAGCTAATATAGATGATGACCTTGAGAGGGTAGAGTTCTGGCTTGAGAACTCAATGAGAGTATTTGACGAACTCTCATGTACCTCTGAGGAGAGCTTAAAATGTGCCGTATCCTTGCTAAAGGACTCAGAATACCATTGGTAGAAAACGTTGACATCAGTGGTTCCGAGGGAGAGAGTGACGTGAGACTTCTTTTTGGAAGAGTTCTGAAAGAAGTATATAAGTCAGAGGTTTGTAGACCAGAAATGAAAGGAGTTCTTCGAGTTAAAGCAAGGAAAAATGACTGTTGCAGAATATGAGCGTGAATTTGTTAGGCTTAGTAAGTATGCACAAGAGTGCGTGTCTACAGAATCAATTTTATGTAAGAGGTTTGAAGATGGGCTAAACGAGGATGTCAGACTTTTAGATGGGATTTTAAAACTAAAAGAATTTATGGTATTGGTGGATAGGGCCAGTAAGGCCGAAGAATTGAGTAAGGAAAAGAGGCAGGCCGTGAGTGAGGCTCGGGATGCAAGGAAAATGCTAATGAGTAAGTCCTACCAAGCTCAATTAAAGAGGTCCAAGGAAGTGAACCCTCGAAAGACTACATCAGTTAGGTATTCCCAAGGAGAGCGAGGCAACACGTACTCGGGTTCAAGAGTTCAGGCCACCTCAAATGGCAAGTGTGGGCAAACTAAAGTCCAAACCGAGTGCCCAAGTTGTGGAAGACATCACACTGGGAAGTGTTGGGGAAGTAATCAGAATTGTTATAAGTGTGGGTCCCCTGACCATTTCATCCGAAACTGGCCTAAAAGGGATGACAAGGAGAATAAGTAAAAGATAAGATCAAACAGTATATCCTCTAGGGGTAGGCCACAAAAGAACCCGAGAGGTGGGACTAGTGGCAGAGGTGCATCACGAGACCCTACTGTGAGGCCAGAGAGTCAGGCGCTAGCGATGACTTACACTATTCGCGCTCGAGAAGAGGCATCATCGTCAGATGTAATAATGGGTACTTTCTCTCTTCATGACACATTCGTTATTGCTTTGATTGATCCGGGGTCTACCCATTCTTATATTTGTATGAGATTGGCATCTGGTTTAAGCTTGATTGTTGAGTTTATAAAATTTTTGGTAAAGGTGTCAAACCTGTTAGGTAAATATGTGTTAGTTGGCAAGGTGTGTAGGAAGTGTCCTTTGATAATTAGGGGTTATTATTTTCTGGCAGACCTTATGTTGTTGCCTTCTGATGAATTTTATTTGATTCTTGGTATGGATTGGTTGGCTACGCATAGTGTTTTAGTGAACTGTGGTAGTAAATTTATTGAATTAAAATGTGAAAATGGAGACGTTATTCAAGTTGAATCAGGTGGGTCAGATAGTTTACAGGTGATGATTTCTTCCATGGTGGCTGGAAAATATCTGAGAAAAGGGTATGAATCTTATCTCGATTTTGTGTTAAATACTCAAGAGTTTGAAGAAAAGATTAAAAAATGTCGGTTCTATGTGAGTATTCGGATGTATTTCCGGAAGGGTTACTTGAATTACCTCCAGTTAGAGAGGTTGAGTTTGGGATTGAGTTAGTTCCGGGAACAACACCAATTTTGGTTGTTCCGTATAGGATGGCACCATTAGAGTTGAAAGAACTGAAGGTTCAGTTGCAAGAGTTAAAGGATAAGAGTTTTGCAAGACTGAGCTATTCACCATGGGGTGTTCCAGTACTTTTTGTAAAGAAGAAAGATGGGTCGATGAGATTGTGTATAGACTACAGACAGCTCAACAAAGTGACCATGAAGAACAAATACCCTTTCCCAAGGATAGATGATCTATTTGATCAATTAAAGGGAGCTACGGTATTCTCCAAGATTGACCTGAGGTTCGGTTATTACCAGTTGAGGGTTAAGAAGAAAGATGTGCCAAAAATGGCATTTCGGATAAGGTATGGCCATTATGAGTTTTTGGTCATGTCGTTCGGTTTAACGAATGCCCCTACGATCTTTATGGATTTAATGAATCATTTCTCTTGACTATATTTAAACAAGTTTGTAGTTGTCTTTATCGACGACATATTGATTTATTCGCGAGATGAGAGTGATCATGCAGAGCATCTAAGAATTATTTTGCAGATTTTAAGAGACAAGTAGCTGTATGCTAAATTTAGAAAGAGTGAGTTTTGGCTCTGAGAGGTCAGATTCTTAGGACACATCGTGTCGGGTGATGGTATTAAAGTTGAACCGAGTAAGATCTCGGCTATTGTGCAGTGGAAAGTAGCGAGAAACGTGTCAAAAGTCAGAAGCTTTTTGGGTTTAGCAGGGTACTATAGACGGTTTGTGAAGGGATTTTCCATTATTGCTACTCCGATGATGAGACTGTTGCACAAAGATGTTAAGTTTGAATGGACTAAGAAATGTTAACAGAGTTTTGAGAGATTGAAAACATTGTTGACTGAGGCACCAATTTTGGTTCAACCTGAGTCAGGGAAAGAGTTTGTGGTCTACAGTGATGCGTCGTTTAATGGTCTCGAGTGTGTGTTGATGCAAAAGGGTAAGGTAGTCGCTTACGCCTCTAGGCAACTAAAATCACATGAGATAAATTATCTGACTCATGACTTGGAGTTGGCCGCGATTATGTTCGCGTTAAAAATTTGACGACATTATTTGTATGGTGAGAAGTGCCGAATCTTCACAGATTATAAGAGTTTGAAGTACTTGATGGATCAAAAGGAATTGAATTTGTGACAACGGCGGTGGATTGAATTATTGAAGGACTATGAGCTAGTAATATATTACCATCCGGGGAGAGCGAATGTGGTTGTTGATGCCCTAAGTAGGAAATCCCTATATGCTTTGAAAGCTATAAGCACGAGCTTAGTATGGTCTAACGATGGTGCTATATTAGCTGAGTTAAGAGCTAGGCTACTATTTGTTCAATAGATATGTGAAGCTCAAAACAATGATAATGAGATGCAAGTTGAGAGAGCTAAGTCTAAATAGAAAGATGATTCTGATTTTCGGATAAGTTTGGATTGTTGTTTGATGTTTCATGATAGGATTTGTGTACCTAAGAATGATGAATTGATCCGGAAGATATTAAATGAAGCACATAGTGGTTATTTGTCAGTACATTTGGGCAATATGAAAATGTACAATGATTTGAAGAAATTTTATTGGTGGCCAGGTATGAAAAGAGACATCTCGGAGTTTGTAATAAGGTGTCTAATATGTCAACAAGTGAAAGCTGAGCACCAAGTGCCTTCAGAATTGCATCAGCCAGTGATGATTCCCAAATGGAAGTGGGATCGGATCACCATGGATTTTGTGACGGGGTTGCCTATAACTTCCAAAAAGAACTATATTGTGTGGGTTGTCATTGATAGACTAACGAAGTCGGCTCACTTTATACCAGTGCGTGTTAATTATTCGCTGGATAAGTTGGCTGAGTTGTATATTGCAGAGGTGGTGAGACTACATGTAGTGCCTGTATCTATTATCTCGGATGGAGATCCGAGATTTACTTCGAGGTTTTGGAAGAAGTTGCAAGAAGCCTTAGGCACAAGGGTAACTTTTAGTACTGCATTCCATCCTCAAACTGACGGTCAGTCTGAAAGAGTGATTCAAGTTCTTAAAGATATGCTCCGATGTTGCGTGTTAGAATTTGAAGGTAGTTGGGAGAGATACCTACCTTTGGTTGAGTTTTCTTACAACAACAGTTATCAATCGAGTATACGGATGGCACTTTATGAAGCCTTGTATGGTCGTAAGTGTCGGACTCCTTTGTATTGGATCGAGTTGAGTGAGAAGCAAATTCATGGGGTCGATCTAGTTAAAGAGACTGAGGAGAAAGTGAAAGTAATTCGGGACAGTCTGAAAGCTGCTTTAGACCGACAAAAGTTGTATATGGACTTGAAAAGAAAGGAAATCAAGTTTAATATGGGTGACAAAGTATTTCTAAAAGTGTCCCCGTGGAAGAAAATATTGAGATTTGGCCGAAAAGGAAAATTGAGTCCGGGGTTCATAGAGCATTATGAGATTACCGAGAGGATTGGGCCAATGGCATATTGGTTTGCTTTACCGATAGAGTTAGAGAAAATTCACAATGTGTTTCATGTATCTATGTTAAGGTGTTATCACTTCGATCCTTCGCATGTGATCCCTCCAACAGAAATTGATATACGACCGGACATGACATATGAGGAGGACCCGATTAAGATTATGGCTCGAGAAGTGAAACAATTGAGGAATAAAAATAAAGCTTTAGCAAAAGTGTTATGGCAAAAACACGGTGTAGAAGAAGCTACATAGGAAACAGAAGAAGCCATGAGAGATCAATATCCAAACCTCTTTATCGGTAAGATTTTCGAGGGTGAAAATCCCTAAATGAGGGGAGAGTTGTAATAGCCCGATTTAGGGGCTAGTCGAATAGTAATTTTGGGACCACTAAATCGAGGTTGAGGAAAACCATTGTAATGATATTTTATGTGTTATGGTATTAATATATGGCTATGTGGAAATTTTGGTGCTTTAATTTGAGTGATAGCATGCTTAATTGTGAAAAAGGACTAAATCGCATAAAGTGTGAAAGTTCTATTTTTCAAGGTAGAGGTGTCCAATAGCCATAGATTACTAAATTGGAGGTCCTTAAAGTGCAATTAGGCCCTAGAGGATGTATTGGCTTGCCATAGATAGCAAAAGGGGACAAGAGCATTAATTGTAGTCAAATTGGGTGAAATTAGGTAAGAAAAGATGAATAAAATATGGTAAAAAGAAAAACTATCATATTTCACTATTCACTCATCTTTTTCCACCAAAAATTAAAGAAAAAATAGAGGTCTTTGAGGTTCAAACTTTCAGCCACTAAATTCTCATTCAAGTAAGTGATTTAAATGGTTTTAATTGATGATTTTTATGATTTTAGAGTCCTCAAAGCTTAAGCTAGCTAATAAGGGACTAATTTGTGATATGTTTGAAAGTCTAAGGACTTACCATGAGAATGATTATATTGTTAGCTGAGTTTTTATGGAAGAAAGTGAATGTTAGGAAGATGAGAAACAACTTTTGTGAAAAGTGTTAGCATGAAAACACCTAAATAGGACTTAAATGCAAAGAATGAATTTGTGTCATAAATGCATGAAATATTTGGAATGGTGAGTAGTTGTAAGAGAAATAAATGTTCAGCTAGGCTTGTTTATTGATAAAATGTGTTGAAAAATGATTTACGAGCTTAGGGTAGAATCATAATTTTGCCATTGTGCAAGGGTAAAATGGTCATTTTGCCTAAGTGTAGATTTTGATGTATTATGATCATTAAATGATCTAAATGAATGAATCTTATTGTTATAGATCAAGAAGAACGCGAAATTTACCTTGACCGAGGAAAAGGCAAGGTTACGGAGTAAATCGTAATTCAATACATTTTGCACTGAGATAAGTTTATGTGTAAAGGATGCATTATATATATATATATGTATATATACATTGTTGTTGCTAGCTAGTACATGGCACAATTGAGAACATGTATGTTTCAAGTGGGTAGAATGTGGTAGTTATTGAATAACTTTAGTATGAATGATGGAATGGATATGTAAATGTGTTATATCAATATTTGATGGTGGGCTAAGTGCAATACCACCTTAATACTTAATTACGATGGGCTATGTGCAACACCATCATCTATTTATTAATTGGTGGGCTATGTGCGATACCACAATAACTAACCTTTTTGGTGGGCTATGTGCGATACCACCTTAATAAAGACTGATGGTGGGCTAAGTGCATGTAACATCCTAAACAAATACAAGTATCGATATGTTGCATTTTTTTAATTAGCTTGTGAATGAATAAATTTGTGTGTTTAATATAGTTTCGAGAAAGCTCAGGATTTATTCGGAGCTAGAATAAATTATAGTAATAAGAATATTATTGAAGTGGAACAAGTGACCTTGATGCTTAAAGGAATTAAGTGTCAAAAACTAGCATAAGATGAGCTAGTAGCAAGGTGGAATTGGCGCATGAGTGATTGCTTGAGGGGAGAGGTTCGAATACCATGGATTGTATTTTGTTAGCTTTAATTTTTTTCACCTTTTTTTTCAAGTGTCGGTCAAGCCCTATTTATGGTAAGGTTGGACTAAATTTTTATGGCAAGGTGGCTAATAGTTAAGGTAAGCTTGAATTGGGGAAAGGAATCTTAAGCTTATGGAAGGTAGGAGGATCATAAGGCATGAATCAAGGGTGTTATTTTGGAAACTTTGTGTGGCTAAAACTTTGACTTTTAGCCAATGTACATGGACGGCTTATTGGACTAAAGGGGAGGCTGAATTTTTGTGGTAAGTTTTGGGGAATAGGTTGGTAGCTTGATAGAATTTTCATTTGGTCATTTTTACTCTCCCAAAAACACCTTTCTCTTCTCTTTTCCTCTCTTGGCGAATGTGCTTGTGTTAGGAGAAAATAATTTTTGTTTTGTTTCTTTTGGTCATTCTTTTTGACCATTTGGTCATTTTGCAAAACCTCAAGTGCTTCATCTCGTATTTTTCTTCTAGTGAAACTACCAATACAAAAAGCCATTCCTTTTTCCTTCTCCTCCCCATTCTTTGAATGCATATTGTTCCTAAACTCATCTCTTTTCTCCTTCTCTTTTCTTCTCTTTGAAAACCGAATTATGACACCTTCTCCCCATTCTCTTTTCTTCTCCATTTTTATTTATCATTCAAATACTTTCTTCATTATTTTTCTCCCCATGGTCGAATGGTACTAATACCATTTTCTTTAATTTTCCTTCAAAGCTGAATCTTCTATTCATCTATATTGTCTTGTTGATTATTCTTCCAACCCTCGTTTAAGCAATAGGTAAGAGCTTTCTTTTTGGTTCTTATGTTGGTTTATTGGTTGTTTTGGCCGAACCCTAAGTGTGGCAAAGGAGAGTCTTTTTGATCGAAATCGTTGATCATTACTCTTAAACATTTCCTTTCGTTATATTTTAATATGATAGTGGAGGGCTGAATCACCATCTCGTCAAAGTCATCTTGAAGTTATTAAGTTAGGATCATATTTTTCAAGGTAAGGGTTCATATCAAGGAGTTATATATATAATACTCGACATATTGATATAGATGGATTATTAATCGATTTCGTCTTAGGGGGACGTTATTGCTCGATTTTCATCTTGTGGAACAAGGATATTTTGTGGTAAGCCAATATCACCCTTAAAACCGTTAGTCATAATTTCGATATATTATTTAGTCGGACTAATGAACTTTTGTCAATGGAGACAATCAAGATAGGGACGAAAAGGGTGGTGAATAGTGTTCAGAAGAGGGGCGGTTCCGCTATTCCCTCAAAATTTAAGCGAAGGGCTGTTTCGGGAATCTGAGATTTTCCACCGGGTTTTGGACCCTCATCCGAGGAGAATCTATTATTTGAAGTCATTCGTACTCCTGAGCCTTTGTTTGTTCGTGGATATTCAACGGGTAACGAACCAACAATCGGGGAGAAACCGTATATAGAAGTTGTTCGAAATTCCAAAGGTAAAGTCTAGATCGTTATTTATAAGAATAGATTTATAAATAGTATTAGTGTTCTAAATTATCGTGATGTGTGTTTAGGTATCGATGAGCAGGAAAGTCTAGTTCTCACTGTAATCAAGTGTGTAACTTCACACTTATCTCTCGGGTTAGATACTATACCGTAAGTATTGGGATAAAATCGTAAAGATGGCAAAATCGAAGAAATACGAAATAATTAACACTTTTGTGTAAATGCATGAAAATGGTTAAAGTCGTGGAAATTACGAAAATGCCCACAATGGGTTAATTGATAGATAGTAAAATTTTATGCCTCATGTGATATATGGGCCAAAAACTGCTAGATCGATATATGGGCCAAAAACTGCTAGATCGATATATGGGCCAAAGTTTGCTAGATCGTTAAATGGGCTAAAATGCTATTTTGCCTTATGGGCCAAAATGAAAATTTGAAATATGGACTCACTTGTATTATGGGCCTTTTGATAAAATTATCATGTGAATGTATTGTTATGTTTTATATATAAACATGATTGCATGGGTTGGGAAAAATTGACGAAGAGAAGAAAGGCCTGTTGCCAAAAATCTAGTTGGGTGGTGCACCACAATATTATTTAAAATGGCTTTATGCCTACGATTGGTGTGTTGGCGGGGTGGGTTGACTTGATCCCCACAGGTGTGTTGGTTGGTACGGGTGGTGTATAGCGGATGAAAAATTTAGGTTTGGTTGGGAATTTAATTCTACATGCATTATTATTATTATATTGTTAAATCCGTAAATGGGCTCAAGCCCAATATAATGTCTTGATGATTTGGCCCAGTGGATATGGTAAGTGGGTTATACACTGAGTTCTGAGTAACTCACTCTGCTTTATTATCCTTCTCAGGTAATGGCAATTGATGGAGGCTTGGGCTGGGGATGACTTCGTGGAGGCCATACTTCGAACAAGGGTTTTATAAACTATGAACTTTAATTAAGTATATTTATTTAATTACTATTTTGGGTATGATGTAATAAGGCCTCTATTATTATTATTTTATGGATTTTTATGTGTGGATGGATTTAATTATGCTTTAGACACTTAATTTGGACTAATACTATTTTAATAATGTTTCCTTAAATATTTTATTTTTTAAACATATGAGATTCTTTAAATATTCTTGTTTTGATTCTTTTGAACTCTTTAAAATTACTTTAAAGTCTTTAACAATTAAATATTAAATAATAAGATTTCAAACTAGTACTACTTCATTCATCGATTTTAAATCAAATTCTTTATTTTTACTAAACTTCATTTTCAAAAGGTTTTGTAGAACTGTTTTACCTAAATCATTAGATAATTAAATGGATGTTCGTTCTGTGTGACAAACCAAATCTCGTCTTAATGCATAGACCTGGTTTGGGGTGTTACAGTGCGGAACCACCGAATAATTTGATTATGAGTAGTTGATTGGAAGATTGTGATGCGTTGTATCCTGTGACATTATGGTGCTAAGTGCAGGGAGGCATACTAATAAATGTGTACATTAAGCTTGTGATATGGTTTGGATGTGGATATGGAAGAAATGAGTAAGCATGATTATGAATATGGAATGCTTCTTGTTTAGTACGTAATGCTGTTTATTTTTTAGCACATACTATAATGCTAATTGTTTATATGTAAACTTACTAAGCTTAAAGCTTACTCCCCCTTTCTTTTTCCCTTGATTTATATAGTTTAAGAGCCGAGCAGGGATATGCCAATAAGCAGAAGATCGCCCACACTATCGCTCACCTCGGTATATCTAAACTTAGTGATTTTGTATAATGCATGTATAGGGGCTAGATTAGTTAGATTATTTTGTTATTTTGGCCAGAAGTGTGTTGGCCCCTTATTAAGACAACTATTTTGTATATTGCCATGGTTGATGGCTCACCTTGTCATTTATGAAAATATGAAGTTATTCATGAAAGTTCATGTTGCAAATTATGAGTTGTTTATTAATATGTTGAATGGATTCATGTGGTGTGAACTAGAGGGGTGCAAAGAGCTTGGCAAATAGCCTCGTTCTTATCCATATAGGTAGACACACGGGCGTGTGTCTAGGCCGTGTGTGACACACGGTCAGTCCATGGGCATGTGCCCAGGCCGTGTAAAGTCTAAACTTAGGATTTAGAATTTGAATCGCCACACGGCGAAAGCACACGGACGTGTGACCAACCGTGTGGATTAATCAGAGACGACTACGGGCATCAAACACAGGCGTGTGTATAGGCCGTGTGAAGGAGTCAGAATGCCAAGGTTTGGCACACGGGCCAGGGCCACGGTCGTGTACAAGCCGTGCGAAATTAGTCAGTGTCGATCACGGGTGGAAGACACGGGATGTGTTAGGGGCACACGGGCATGTCCTTAGACCAACACGAGCGTGTGGCCCTTGTTTAGGGGAAAAATTTTTAAGTGTTCGTAAAGTTCCGTTTTGGTCCCGCAATATCCCGATCGGGTGTAAAGGGTCTCGTTGACCCATGATAAAGATGGTGTGATGGTGAACGAAAAGTTTTAAATTGGAGAAAATTTTATAGCCTAAAGTGGAATGATCAATAAGTTAAGTCCGATAATGCCTCACGCTCGGTTCCGGCGGAGAACCCGGGTAAAGGGTGTTACAGGGCTAGAACTTTAGTCTCGTAGTCTGTGCAGCCTTAAACTATTTCTTAGGTTCAAATCCGCCTAAGTCAGCCTAGCTCTTGCAAAATAATAATTATAGATAGAAATTCTCCAAGGCACAAAAATAAAATGGAAGCAACTCAAAAATAAAAGATCAACGAAAGAACAAAAAAGTCACAAGAAAGAAAAAGTATACCAATTATTTGAGTAAATGCTCTTAAAATATCTCTATTACTTTGAGGGATTACAACTGAACGATTATAAATGAAAGGGAATACCTCTATTTATAGTTGAGCTCTCCCAAAATCCAACAGTACACATCGAGTTACATTGACGATCAAGATTAGAGCCCATCTACAATTGAGATTTTTAAGGGATTTGTACAATCCCTTGATATTACAAAATCAAATATTCTAAGACATCACATCTTCTAAATCAGTTTAAGTGGATCAAATAAATCACGTTTAATCGATTAGCCTCCTTGGAATGCTCTTTATGCATTTGTCATGGATTTTGATCCGTAGCACATGACAAATACGCTTGTATAAAATTTCTAGTGGATATAAAAAAATAAATATTGTTATTTTTTCAATAAAAAAAAAAAAACCAAGTGTTTTGTTTTTTCCCTAATTCCATCGGCTTGATGCAGTTGAACTACATAAATCTAAATTTCCACGGATTAATGATCCGATTTACAATAAGGTGCCCAAAAGACTGTTTTAGTGCATTGCCACCTAGAGGATATTACCTCTTTACCATCGGCCATTTAGAGGCATTGGTTTTCATCGTAAATATCGGCTAAACCAAGACCCATTACTGTAGCGATAATCGAATTCAACCAATCTTTGGGGTTAAATAACAACAGTCGTCACCCACTTCGTTAGCTTCGCCCACTCTTTAAAACTCTCCGGACTTCCCAAAGTAAAGGTAAAACAAAATTCAAACGCCATTTAAACCTTTCTTTTGTTCCCCTTTCGGCTTTATATAAAGGCTTCATTTTCTGGCTTCTCTCTTCGCTTCCCGTTCTTATTCTATCCTCGCTGTTCGCAGATTCCTCAGAGCTCCGATTACGATGGCTGCTGTTACCGGATCCAATGTCGTCGCTCTAAAACCCGCCGCGAGGTTTGCTGATCCTACTGACCGAAAATTTGTTCAGATTCGGCAATGGTCTCCGATTTCCGGCGGATTCGGATCGGTTCAGGCTCGGCCCTGCATCGGTCTCCAGTGCCAATCGAAACGATCGTTTGCCTCCTCCGGTATTTGTTTTTTTTTCTTTGGCTTTTAAGCACTCTCCTTTTTCATCTTTATGTAATATTTTATGCTAATTTCGCAGAAGGCTCAGCATGTTTGCTTTTCTTTTTTTGGAAAGCATGTTTGCTCATTAAGGATACTGAACTGTAGTCAAGTTTATTTTTAGAGCTTGTGGACTTTTGTTGTTTAACTACTTTAATAACTGATAATAAGCTGCATTTGTTAGTAATCCGAGAGATAGTTGATGATTTATGAGAGATACATTTCTATTTAATTTAGTTTAAGGATACCGAATCATCGTCAAATTTATTATTGGAGCTTGTCGAATTTTGTTGTTTTAACTGATAATAGGCTACATTTTTTAATAATCAGAGAGATCATTGATGATTTACGAGAGATAAATTTTCTATTAATTTTGGCCTTTTAGTTTTTTTAGTTTTTGGTTTCTTTTCCAGGTGTAAAAGCTCAGGTTGCCACTGTTGAACAAGCCAGCATTGAAGCAGCTCAAAACGTAGAAGCTCCTGTAGCCATAGTTACTGGAGCATCTAGAGGCATCGGTAAAGCAGTTGCATTGGCTTTAGGTAAAGCAGGTTGCAAGGTTAGTGATTTTCCTTTTTCAGTATCTTACTGCCCTTATCACCTTAAATTTTATTGTAAAGCCATAGGAAGAATGTAACTTGCAGCTGCTGAAGTCTTGACTGAAACTACAACTGGGAGATATCTTCGTCATATAATGTTTAAAATTTATAAATAATATTAATAATAATTAAACCTCGATTTGCATCAGGTTTGCATGTAGTTTTCTATCTCTTGAAAATGGAACTGGTTATCATCTCATCAATTATTCAGAGTATACTGCTTATGATTACCATAATCTAAAGTTAAGTTATATGTTAAATCTTTTTCAAACTCTAAATGGTGGTCTGTTATACACTATATAGTGTCCTGAAGCCTTTCATGCTTCTTTGCTGAGAATAATTGCATATCAAGTGTCCTTCAAGTAATTTAAGAACAATTGTTTAAACTAAATAAATGATTTTTTTCTATTTACTATTATTTGTTTTGAATATGGTGGTTGTTGATGGTCTATTGCAGGTCCTAGTGAATTATGCCAGATCATCAAAGGAGGCTGAAGAAGTTTCAAAAGAGGTGAACAATATAACTTGGAAGAAACTTATATAACACTTGAATAGAAGACATGACCTTCTTCCAGATATCTTAAATGGATTTTTTTACTTGACCTTTTGTCATCTTTTTTTGTTTTGGTGAAAGACCTTTTGTCGTCTTTAATCCTTACTTAAAGTCTTCCTTTAAAACCTCCTAGCGAGCACCTTTTTATATATATATATATATATATAAATTTTTTATTTATTTTCTATATTTTGGTTATCTGTAATGGTCTTTACGCAGTTATTACATTATACTGCATGGTTGAAATGACTAATGTTAATAGTTTGTTGGATTGTTTTGTAGATTGAGTCGAATGGTGGTCAGGCTGTTACTTTTGGTGGAGATGTTTCAAAAGAAGCTGATGTAGAAGGAATGATAAAGACTGTGAGTGAATGTTCCCTTTTCATATTTTGATATTTAATAGTAGATGCATGTTTCATGACTTTATATGTGCAGGCTGTTGATACATGGGGAACTGTTGATATATTGATAAACAATGCAGGTTATTGAAAATCATTTCTTTTCTCATTAGTTATTCAATTGATAATTCCAATCTAGTCCCTTAATCTGGCGAGTGATCATGGTTTCAGGAATCACACGGGATACTTTGTTGATGAGAATGAAGAAATCACAATGGCAGGAGGTTATTGATCTGAATCTTACAGGAGTGTTTCTTTGTACACAGGTTTGAATGCTAGATATCTGACCAAGTATTCCGGTAGATGTTTGAGTTGTTTAGTGGAACTGAGTTACTATTCTCTTTGCAGGCAGCAGCCAAAATCATGATGAAGAAGAAAAAGGTAATTGGCTTTTCTCATTTGAAGGTTACAGGTAGTCTGCTTGCTTTGTCAATTTGTTTGGAATTGAGCTCCATGCATCGAAATAAGCTGATTGATCTCCAGGCCAAAACTTAAGCCTAAGTATTCTAACATGTCATAGCTTTAGGTTTTATCTTTCTCATTGAATACTTCATCTTTTGAAAATGAAGAGTTTTCCAAGCATTTTTCAATGATATTGTTTTAGAATATATACCATGTCTCAATATATGTTCTAATTTCAGGGAAAGATAATTAATATAGCATCAGTTGTTGGTCTGGTTGGCAACATCGGGCAAGCTAACTACAGTGCTGCTAAAGCAGGTGTTATTGGTTTGACAAAGACTGTTGCAAGGGAATATGCCAGCAGAAACATTAATGTAAGTTTTCTGGACTTATTTCACTCCCATTACTTAGTAAGAATGATCCAGGGTTGTGTGTTTTGGAGTTATGTTGCACATGTTTTTCGAGATATAATATTACTCAACTTGTCCTCTTAGTGAATCTCTTTCTCTTAAGGCGGGGAAAATAGAAGTTGCAATATGGGATAAGGTGAAGAAAGATGAAAGCCAATGGCTTGCATTTTCTGTGATTTTTTGTGTTAATGACAAATGTGGAAAAGGAGCAATAAGGGCACTGTTCTGATACGGGGCTGAGGGAGTAGGGTTTATGCTGCTAATGCAGGGATATGCTACTCTAATAATGTTATATGAAAATTTTCTCAGGTCAATGCTGTTGCCCCAGGATTTATTGCATCTGATATGACAGCCAAGCTTGGGGAAGACCTCGAGAAGAGAATCTTGGAAACAATTCCCTTAGGTAAGAAAATTTTTCTTTACTTGTTTACGATGTAATATCCAAACATGGTGGGGGAATATGATCCTCAAAGGACTCTAAATGCATGAAAATCTTGGGGAATTAATTTTTTGAACATATCTGTGTTTGATACTAACGCCCAAGTCCAAGTAGCTTTGGATGATCATGTAAAATCAAATTTCATTATTTCCATCTGTTAGTGTTTCTTAAATCGTTAGCTTTCCAAGCCCTAACAAGTCACCAAATATTTGCTAGCTGTTGTTTGAAATGCCTGATAGTTTTTACTGCTGCTAATCATGCAATGTACCAAGAACATTGTATCTTCATTGATTTTGAGTCTTCTACTCGTATTATTATGCGATATCCTAGTTTCCACAGACTCAGTTGGATGTATCGAGTAGTAATGCTTAGTAATATTTGCAGCACTGGTTAATTATATTTGTTATGGATACAGGAAGGTACGGTCAACCAGAAGAAGTTGCAGGACTGGTCGAATTTTTGGCCATAAACCCTGCGTCTAATTACATCACTGGACAGGTTATAAATCTAGTTTATCATTATCTTAACTTTGTGTATAAAATTTTTATGTGGCCCTGATGAGCTTGTGCTATGCCACAACTCGCAAGTATCCATGGTTCCATTGTCTCCCTATGTTCCCCTGTTCTGACTTATAGCTGATAGAATGGGCATGTTGTCTTGCAGGTGTTCACCATTGATGGAGGAATGGTCATGTAAAATTGCATTACGTCACTCGATAAGCTGCTATATCGCCACTTGAAATTAGTTTGTTTAGCGATTGCTTCAATTTGACCGGGTTTAGATTTTGTAGTTTTTTTTTTTTTTTTTTTTTTAAATAAAAGATTTCTAGTATTTCCAGCAGCATTTTAATTTGAAGCATGTTGTAAAACTGAATGAAGAGCTGAGTTGGTTGGGTTATTTCAATTATAAAATCATTTTCAGTTGGTTATCGATTGTTTTTCATTTGGTTTGGAATTAAGTTGAAACTGAACTGATTAATAGCACATTCCTAGACCTAAAAACTTATGTAGTCATATAGTGCTTGTGTATTTTCCATGGTGATAATATGAGGTGTTTTATGTTTTAAAATGATTGGTATAAGTTTGGACTCAAATAGAATTGAATTTGACATGTTTGTGAGGTGTTTCAGGTTTCATTTTGGGTACCTTTATACCCTTGTACTGAAACAAGGTGAAACTTTGATCGGTACAAGTATTTCAGAGAGTAAAAACAAAAATAAACAGTGTTAGGGGAGTTATACCGATATTTGAAGTAGTAAGTATCGATACAAGTATTTTGTTTTATCCTGTTTTTACTAAATTTGGTCCGATTAAGTTCTGAATGATTTCGATTGCAACTAAATTTTAAAGAAAGTTTAGATACTGTTCAAATTACTTAAAAGACTAACAAAGATAAAATGAAGTTTTCAAGATTATTTATAAAAGTATGTAAAATTAGTGTTCAAATGTTATATCTTTTGCTCGGATTATCAATTTAATTTAGATAAGAAGTGTTAAAAAAAAGTTGGGTTTTATTTAGCATGGAAGATAAAATTAATTAATTTGATTAATTATAAGAATTTTATTTATTTTAATTTAGCATGGAATATTTAAGATCATATAATAAAAAGAAATTTGGGTTTTGTAGACAATTATTAAAGATATTATTTTAATTTATTTTAATTTGGAAATTTAAATTTTAGAATAAACTAAATTTATTAATTTTAATATCATGGTAACAAATTGAGTGACATATATAATAAAATTTTAATAATTTATTTTATTAATTTTAAAATTTTAAAATTTTAATATTTAAAAAATAAAATTTCTACAAACACGTATAATTTAACAATAATTTTAAGATTTTACACTTCAATAAATAAAATAGAATCGCCTTAAAAATTCAATCAAGTGATAATTTATCTTTTAAAATACATAATCCAATGAAAACTCGAAACCATTAATGAAGGTAAGACGTAAATGATATGTATTATATTTATTTATTGTTTTGGGAAATTCTTTTAAAGAAAATAATTTACTCAATGTAAGGAGAGGCAAACCAGATGAAAGTGATCAGATGAAAAAAGAACCATTGCTGCTTCTCCATCATTGATGCTTCAGAAGTGATCAGATGAAACACTAATAGCTTGGCAAGAAGAAAAAATGGTAAGGTTTGATCCTATCTTCTATAAAATTGTATTATTTATTATCGTTAATCAGTTTAGTGTTGAAAAGAGCGATGTTTGATCCAATTTTCAGCAACGTTTTATGTTTTATTTGCTTTATTCGGGTCCTCCCGGTCCAAGCGCAGAATGAATGGTCATGATGCAGAAAATGAATTTGGTTAAACCCAATTTCCAGTTCGACGGGTCACGTCGTCTGATCACGTCCACAGCTGATGGCCAATTTCGGTCTTCGTGACAATTCGATGGTCTCCTCTCTCCTTTACTCCGATATAAAAACCTCCAATCCCACAAGTGTCTTGGAAGTAGTTTTCTCCCTCAACTTTTAGTCTATTTTTTTTTATAAGGAAAACAATGGTACATACATGTTTTTCTTTTTTTTTGTTAAAGATAGAAAATATAACAAGCTAAGATGCTAAGTGGGGAACTGCCTCTGCATTGCATCATCACGAAGTTATGTGGAGTCCAAGTAAAAATCCGGAGATCCAAAGTAACCGAACCAACGAGCCTCCATAAAGGATCGGCAACTTGATTTTCTTCCCTATACCTAAGGAGTATCCGCACCTTTCAATCTCGACCCCATCAAACTGCAAATAAGATGAATAACACCAATCGTATGCTCCCGACGACACTTTTAATCGCAGTGACAACTTCCAAACCGTCGACAAAAGAGTTACTTGTAAGCCAAGTTTCCATGCCTTAATAAATATAATCAGTTTAAAGTTTAATTTATTATTTGTTACATGAGTTTTACGTATTTATATTATTTTTTTATTAAATTTGGTATATATTTTAAGAATGAAAGGTAATGATGATAATTTTAATATTTAATTCGATTTTAAATTAGAGTTAATGAAACTTAAGTTTATTTTTATTATTTTATTAATATAATAAATTTAGTATTTATTTATTTTAATTTATTTATTTTATATTTAATTTATCAAAATATTTTTATGTATATGATTTAATTTCAATTCAATTTATTTAATATTATTAAGTAATTATGATTTTTTATCAAATTAATTTTAAATTCCAAAATCGGTCTTGATGAGCCATTTCTCTCTTCAAGGTCAAAATGTTAGTGTTTCTAAAATCGAATTGTTGATTGAATTAATTAAACCATCAATTTTCAATTTAATCATTCCAATTAATTTGATATATTGACTGTTTAATAATATAAAATAATTATTAAATATCACTTTAAAAGAAAAAAAATACTCAAAGTCAATTTGCCCCAAACTTTTCCATTAAACATCACAATTAAGCCCGTCTATAATAAAAATTCTAGTAGAATTTATCATTACTTCCTTTGTTGCTTGCCTAAATATTTCTTCTTTCTGTCTTTTACACTTCTTCATTTTTTCCCACTCAACCTATGAGAAAATCACCTCTTCAACTATTCAATTCATTTTAAATTTTCATCTTTCTTATTAGTCTATATTCGTTTAATTGATTCAATGTTGCAAGTTCAACTTAAGTTTTTAGTAAAAAAAAAATGTCAATTTTAGCAGAGAAAGGGTAAAGAAAGGAGTTGTGTTAATTTTTTTTTTTCTCGAAATTGAGTTTCATCTATCTTGAGCATAGATTAAGTGTGTTGGGACAAAAGCTTTAAAGGATTTGGGGATTTTGTTTTTTCTAATTTTGGTCAATAGATTTAGTTCAAATGTAAAAGAAATGTTCCAAATTGTAGACGATGTGATTGGTTGCTAATTTCTAAAATATTCCTTAAAATGCAAAAAAGCAATACATTCTACGTCTAATTTGTGGAGTGTTGATGATTGAAAAACCTGGTAATAGGGAACATTTATGTATTTAGAGTTACTGTGCGATTTTAAAATGATTGAACGTTACAGTTGGGTGTTTGCAGTTTTAGTATTTTTTTTACTTATGAGTACCCCGTTGTGCATGCATTGGGCAATACAAAATAGATATAGAAAAGTGACATGCAATGTCTGCAAGTGTAATAAGTTTAATTGTAATAAACTTGTTCTAATATAACATGAAGTAGTTTAAGAATCGAACTTAAAAGGACTGTAAATTTAGTAAATGTGTCTATCAAGTTAATTACGAGCTAGGCAATTACTAATTGTTAGAGTTGAGTGACTCAAATTCTTATTAAAATAAAATAAAAGTAAAATCCATATAAAACTATACTTCTTTTATTTTACATTGATTAGAATAAGGTTTTTCAAGCTTTAAATAGATGTAGTCTAAACTCTTCTTATATCATTCGAATTCGACATTAGTGAATTTTCTTCTATTCTGCCCTTGGTTTTTCCTGAAAGGGTTTTCCACGTAAAATCTGTGTTTTATTTTTATTTTTCTTATTGTTTTGCTATCGTTCTATATTGTCATTATCGACGTTAGTTTCTACAAACTAGTATCAAAAGCTTTTTGGGTTGCTTTTCTTGATCGCTGTAATGGTGATATTGAAGTATGATATTCTGCTGTTGGATCATAACACCAGATTCACATTGTGGTAGATAAAGATGCAGGCAGTTATTGCGCAAATGGATTTGGAGGATGCCCTACTAGGGATAGATAAGATGCCTTCGACATTGACGGAGGAAGAGAAGAAGCATAAAGATCAAAAGGCTTTAACACAATTACAACTGTATTTTTCGAATGAAATTCTATAGGACGTGATGAAGGAGAAGACCGCCGCTGCATTATGGCAAAGCTGCAGCAGTTATGCATGTCCAAAACCCTAACTAGCAAGTTGCATATGAAGCAACGTCTTTATGCTCATTGTTTGGATGAAGGTGTGTCTGTGCACGAACACTTAATTATGTTTAAAGAAATTATTTTAGACTTAAAGGCCATGGAGGTTCAATATGATAAAGAATATTTAGGGTTAATTCTACTTTGTTCATTGCCCCCATCTTATATAACCTTTAGAGATACGATTTTGTATTGCCGTGAATCTCTCATAATTGATGAAGTCTATGCTTTTTTAACCTCGTATGACAATATGAAACATCTTGTGACTAGATCTGACTCTCAAGGAGAATGTCTCATTGTTCGTGGGAGACAAGAATGAAATATTGATGATAATCGTGGGAGGACGCAGGAACAAAATCCTCGTAGTAAATCTAAGAGTGGATCAAGATCTTCAAACAGGAGTAAAACTTATAACTTCTACAAGAAGAAAGGACATATTAAATCTGAGTGCTATGAGTTGCAGAAAAAGATCAAAAGGGAGGCTTGGAATCAAAAGGAAAAATAACTAGAACAATCTGGTGAAGCTGATGTTGTAGAAAACTACAACGATAGTGAACTCCTAGTTGCTTTTACCGACAACTCTAAAGTGAGCAAGGAGTGGATCCTCGATTCTGGTTGCACCTTTTATATGAGTTTCAATCGGGATTGGTTTATAATTTATGAAGCAGTGTCTAAAGGTGTTGTTTTGATAAGAAATAATGCTTCATGTAAAATCGCAGGTATTGGCACGATCAAAATTAAGATGTTCGATGAAGTCATTAGAACACTTAGTGGCATACAACATGTACCAGAATTAAAGAGAAATTTGATTGTGTTGAATCCTCTTGGTTCAAAAGGGCACAAGTATACAGCAGAAAGAAAGGTTCTGAAGATTATTAAGGGTTCCCTCGTTGTGATGAAAGGGTAGAGAAAACTGCCATGTTATATGTTTTGTAAGGTTCTACTGTTACTGGTGATGTAGTAGTCGCTTCCTCTTCCTTGTCAGATGATGATGTTACTAGAATTTGGCATATACATCTAGGGCATATGAGTGAGAACATCATGGCATAATTAAACAAAAAAAGGACTTCTTGATGGACAAGGCATTAGCAAACTGAAGTTCTGTGAACATTGCATTTTGGGAAGCAAAAGAGAGTTCGATTCACCAGAGGAATCCATAACACGAAGGGGACACTGGATTTTATTCATTCTGATCTTTGAGGACCATCTAGAGTGCCTTCAAAAAGTGGCCTAATTATATGCTGACGATCATTTATGATTTTTCCAGAAAAGTTTGGGCATTCTTCCTGAAGCAAAAAAAAGTGATGTGCTTTTCACGTTTAAGGCTTGGAAAACTATGATCGAGAAGCAAACAAGAAAACAGATAAAACACCTCTGCACAAATAATGGCTTGGAATTTTGTTCAGATGAGTTTAATGAATTATGCAAATCAAAAGGAATCGTGATACACTTGAAAGTTCGTCATACTTCATAGCAAAACAGCATTACAGAACGGATGAATAGAACAATCATGGAAAAGGTTTAATGTATGTTGTCGAATGCTTGTTTACTGAAGTCATTTTGGGCTGAAGTAGCCTCTACTACATTTTTTGATTAACTGGTCTCCGTCTGTTGCCATTGAGAAAAGACTCCACAAGAGGTATGGTTTGGTAATACTGCTGATTATTCTAATTTGAAGACTTTTAGGTTTCTTGCATATGCTCATGTTGATAATGGGAAATTAGAACCTAGATCCATTAAATGTGTTTTTCTTGGTTATAAGGCGGATGTTAAAGGGTATAAGTTATTGTGTCCTGAAAATAGAAAAGTTGTTATTAGCGGAGATGTTATTTTTTATGAAACTGCTACACTACCTAACTTATCTCTTAAAGACTCTTCCAACAAAGACCAAGAAAAGCAGATGGAGTTTCAAATTGATCTAGGATCTACAATAGAGTCTACTTCTCAAGTAAAAACGAAAACTTAGAGTAAAGTTGCTTCTTCACTACAGTCAGCACCACAATATTCTATTGCCAATAATAGACCTAGAAAAGAAATTAGACCTCTAAAAAGGTACGTCGAGGCTAATCTAGTTGCTTATGCTTTAAATGAGGCTGAAGATATAGATGTAAATCAAGAGCCATCTACTTATTCAGAGGCAGTTAGCTGTGAAGATTCAGGAAAGTGGATGATTTTCATGCAAGAAAAGATGGGATCACTCTATAAGAATATAACATGGGATCTAGTGAAACTTCCTAAAGGTAAAAAGGTTGTTCGTTGTACATGGGTATTTAAAAGAAAGAAGGAACTCCAGGAATTGAAGAACCCAAATATAAAGTAAGGTGGTTGTAAAAGGTTACAGTCAGATTCTAGGTGTAGACTTTACGGATATAAAGTAAGGCTGGTTGCAAAAGAAATAAGGAACTTGAGCCTTACTTGGTATTGTGGCCATGTATGATTTGGAGCTTGAGCAGTTAGATGTAAAAATAGTGTTCTTGCATGGAAAACTTAAGAAAGATATTTATATGCAACAACTAGAGGGTTTTACTATCTCAAAAAAGGAGGACTATATTTGCTTGCTGAAAAAGTCCCTTAATGGCTTGAAATAGTCACCAAGGAGTGGTACAAGAGTTTCAATTGGAAAGGATTTGTTTGTGTTTGAATGACCGGTGTAAATGAGGAAAAGAAATGAAGGAGTGAAGTTTTGTCATGGTAAAAGGTTAGACGGATTGCCAAAATTAATGCCATGGCAATCCAGAAGACACTGAGTCAGAACTCAATTCGTGCCACTCTCAACCAGCTCTACTTGTACCAAAAAGATTTATCTGAAAAAGAGGGAGGAAAATTTGTGTACTGAGAAGGGGAACTACCCTATAAAAAGTAAGGAAGATTTGAAAGAGAAAAAACAAGCCTTTCTCAGAGGAAGGATCTTGAGGTGGAAATAGAGGGTAGCAGTAGCAGCTAAAAAGAATAGTAAAACATGAGGAAGAGGATGAATGTTGTCAACTAGGTCTTTGCGAAGCTGGATCAGCGAAAGCATGCTTTCTGAAGTTCTTCCTTATTTTCTTTTACATTACTTCTTTGTACGATTCAATGTTTAAGATGTTGAATGATATTTTGAATTTAGATTTGGTTAATCAACTTATGAGCTAAATCTCATTGGGTTAGGTTTACTGGATGATACTCTAATTTTTCATTAATGTTGAAGCTTTGATCTAATCTATTTTACTATTTCATTCAATTGGTTCTTCTTGAATTGCATGCATACAGACTCTAGACATAGATGAATGTTTAGTATGCTTATAAACATAATTTAATTCTGAAAAGGTTAGGTTAGTTGGACTAAAATTGAATGATACAAGTGGTTGTTTGACAGAATACTCATAATAGTTTTTAGACATAGAGCAATGTTTGTACAGAATGAAGGGAAACTAGTGTTGGGAATTACATATGAGGCCTATAGACATATATCGCTTTAGGTGAGGTAACCTGAGGTCCTGCTCTTGAAAGAAGCAGACTATCTTAGATCTGTTCTGAGTGGTAAAATGGTTAAGAGTTTGTTGAGGTATTTTTAGTTTATAAGGATAGATTCCTAGTAATCCCAACTTTCCCATTCAACAAATTTGATCCTCTCATTCTTTCCCTAATAACTTCACAATAGTATTTTTTTTATTTTTTTTGTTACATTTTGCATACATCAACATCATTTTAATTATCATTACATTTCTGTCATTGTTTTGCCATAGCATAATTCACATAATTCATAACAGCAACTTAACCAAGTTAATTCTATCTGATCCCTTGGAGACAATCTTACTTATCATTATATTACTTGATTCGACGTGTGTACTTGCACATGTCTCATACTATATTCACACGCGATAAGTTTTTGGCATCATTGTTGGGGATCAGCAATTTGGTGAAATTTGGTTCTATTATTTTATTTAGTTCCATTAGTTTTATTTAACTTAGTTGTATTTAATTCCTACAAGATTGCCATCAGTGCATGAGAAGAGGAATTCCTGTTAACAAAGAATATCCTCTTGACCCAGAGATCGAGAGAACTTCGCGAAGAAAGAGAAGATGTAACCGTCTAGTTTATACCCTAGTTGAAACAGTGGCTTCGTGACCAAAAATTCAAGTCTGAATAATATTTTAATATTATTTTCTATTTCGTTGATATGTTATTAAGCATGTGTAAAAGTTTCGTAAGCTAATTTGTCTGTCTGTATGCTTGATTTGACAAACGGACTAAAACGCATAAAGTTTAAAAGTGGCCTTCTAATTTATTAAGTGCCTAATGGAGATGGCTTTTAAATGGAAAGGCTTTATAAGGCAATTATTCCAATATTTAGATAGTGGATGGATAAAGGTCTTAAATGCCCTTAATGTTTTCATGTGTATATGTTAAGTATAAGGCCAATTTAGTAACTAAATTAGTAATATGATGATAATAAAACAATTGGCTAAAATTATAAGCCATTTTATCCATCTTCTTGCCAAAAATCAAAAGAAAGTAAGGGTTTAGAAAGTTTTCACATATTCGGCACTTGCAAGCTTGAATTAAGGTATGTTTAGACTTTGGTTTTTGATGATTTTTATGTTTTTGATATTGTTGCTTAGTCTACTATCAAGCCCATGTCTTAATTTTGAGAATTGATGATGTTTTTAAAATGAGACTTTGATGAACTCATATGGTTTATGATGATTTATGGTGTTAAATGAAAGATATGTGTTAAATGAACATGTTTTGTTCTTGAATTTTTGATGAATTTAGCTAATTAGGGCTAAATTGTGAAAATAGTATTTTGAGGGACTAAATTATGAATTTGATGAAATATTTGGATTTGTATGATATATATATATGGGCATTCGACTAAGCATGGTCAAAATGTGATTTTGTATATTTGATGTTTTGAGAAAAATAGGCTAAATTGATAAAATGTGCAAATGTGAGGGCTAAGTTGCAAATAGTCCTAAATGTATGATTTTGGATTGAATTGAATGTGTTGTTAAATAAAAGAGTTAAATTTGAATACGTATAGATCAAGAGCGAAGAAAATGGACTTAGATCGCAGGAAAGCAAAGGTAGTTGAATAAACAAGTCCGAATGAATATCTGAATATGAGGTAAGTCATTATGCAAATAAACATATTTGTATTGAGTTATGTATGAACATATGTTTATTGATAACGATGCATGTTTACGAGATGATATGTACATAAGTTCGAGATAAGAATGACATAGTAGCAATGTTCAAGAAGTCCCGTACGAACCTAGGAATAGATAGGATTAGCTATGTCATGACATAGGTGTTTGTTCTGAAATATCATGTAAAACCACGTCTGAGATGTCGGTGTTGATTTGAAATTTTGTATAAGACCACGTCTGTGATGTTGGCATTGATATAAGATTTACATGTAAGACCATGTTTGGGACATTGGCATCGTATTGATTCATGTAAGACCCTGTCTGGGACAGTGGCACCGATATCTGTGTACATGTAAGACCTCATCTGGGGCGTTGGTATTGTACAACTATTCCGAGCTTTTTGAGTATCCTATTAGGTTTCAAATGGTTCAACGGGCAAGTCTGTGACACGAAATGTTATGTGAATTTGTAAATCTATTTCAGGTACGCTTATTAAGTACACAAGGTGTGTATGAAAGGTAAGTATCCATGTGAACTTACTAGCATGAATATGAGCTATGTACACATGTGGTAATGAGTTGAAATATGTGATAAGTTATGGCAAAATAACCGAACCAAAACCTAAGAGAGATGTACATGCTTTGTGTATTTTAAGTTAAGTTTATTTTTATATGACTTACTAATCTTTCAAAAGATTACTCTATGTGTGTTTTCTCTGTTTTATAGATCGTCAAAGCTACTGAAGGCTTGGGGACCATCGAGGATCGTCATCACACTACTCAACTTGTTTTGGTACATTTTGGAAATGTATATAGCTAGATATGGCATGTATAGGCTAGTTATTTGTATAAGAATGAGATGCGAACTTAGCCATGTGATTTGGCTAGTTATGTGTTGATAATGTGCTTTAATGAATGTGATATATGATGTATGTTTTGGTATGGTTTGTAACACCCCAAACCCACCCTAGACGTTATAACCGGATCTAGCATGTCACATCAAAAGGTTGTTTAAAAGCTATGCGTTCGTTAAAAAAACTTTGTATCCTTTTTGAAACTCCGAACTCTGTTACTTGTGAAAACAAGATTTGCCTAAAATGTTTCCTTGTAAAGATGTTGTTATTATTTTCAAAAACTTTGTTTATTGCTGAAATCTAACTCAAAGAATTGTGGAAACGTGTTATTTTGAAAACGGTTGTTATTGCTTAAAAATTCATTATTAACCGATAAATAATTATTAACTAGCAAAATTACTATACGAAATTTTAGAAGAAAAAAATCTAATGGCCTTATTACACAAAATGTTAACCCAAAATAATAACATAAAATAAATTTAAACTGCTAAGTTTTGAAAGAAGAAAATCCGACGAATGGCCACCTCCGAGTTCTCTGCAGCTCTAAATCCTCTAACGCTGGGGATTACCTGCATGGTTAAAAACAGGGTGAGTTTGCGAAAACTCAGTGTGTAATCCCTTACCGAGTGTGATCATTATCTGAAATAGAAACCTAAGCGATGCAGGCCAAAGCCCTTTTAATAGTAACAGTACAATCAGTTCAACGCAAACGTGAGTCAAAGCCCACCACGATATCATTTAGGGCACAACCCAAACAGAATCAATTGGGTCTAGCCCAAACCAATAGCAGAACAAGTGGCCTAAGCCCAGTATAGTGACAAATCTCATGAACAGATATGCAACAGTATGAGGATGCATCCCACCCCAATCCACCTACACTCCACCCGTACCAGGCCTACACTCCATGTGGGGACCAAGTCAACCCACCCAGCCCTACACTCCACGAATGCAGTCGAGTTGCCGGTATAAACATATGTGGCTCCTAAGCCTTCAATAGCGGTATTATAATTGGCACAGAGCCATCAGTAACTGTTTTATGTTTGGCACATAGCTATCAGCGACGGTAATATAATCGGCATACAGCCTTGGGTAAATATGATCAACACAGAGTCATCAATATCTGTTAGGCACATAGCCCTCAACGACGGTAATATAATCGGCACACAGCCTTAATCAAGATGGCACAGATCCAAGCTCTCCAATAATGTAGCCAAGTTGCTAATAACGGTATATGTGGCTGAGCCACTGAATCAATATACGTGGCAAAGCCACTAAATTAGTAAAACGTGGCATAGCCACGAGTACAGTACTTCCTTCATAAGCATAACCCAACCCAATACAGTCTGTCGTATATGTCATGCTCAATCATTACATGTGTATGCAAAATGGCCATGCTTAGTAACCGTCATTTCAACACACATTAACAGCAAATCAGACACATGCCTACAGTCAAGTCGGTTAAACCACAGTCATACAATCACAGTCAAATCATGGAACCAAAATCAGTCTTTTACCCTCAGGGGCAAAATAGTCAATTTACCCTATAAGGGTATTCTAGTAATCCTACCCTACAGGGGTAATTTGGTAATTCTACTCATAGCTAATCCATGATTGCAGTGCATTTCAAACATAATCAATCATACAATTAACATATACAACACTAGTACTACCACGAGGGTACAACGGTTATTTAATCTGTTAGGGGTAAAACGGTCATTTCACCACTTAAGGGCATCTCAATAATTTTACCCATCGAGGGTATTTCAATAATTTTACCCACAGAGGGTATTTCGATAATTTTGTAAACTAAGGGTATTTTGGTAATTTCGCAAACCAAGGGTATTTCGGTAATTTTACAAACCAGAGGTATTTCAGTAATTTTGCAAACCAAGATATTCTAAACAGAGATAATGATGCAAATGGGCCTAGGGCCCATTCTTGGCCCAAATGGACCCACACGTTTGTGTGGCCCATTTAGCCCAAATCTAGCCACAGATATGAGATTCACATAAACCAGTTCACTATCTACCACATAATCATACAATTTATTCATATGGGCCCACGGGCCTATTGAGCCCACTTGGCCCCCCTCAGCCCATTGTGGCCTAAACAACGTCAACCCACAAGAATACTCATGGTGGCCTCGACTATCGCGTCAAAGCTCCCACACGTGCGCCCGCACGCTCGTTTGGCTACCATCACCGTGTGACTGGCATTTCGGCATTTACCGCTCTACAGCTAGAGTAGTGCGAAATACACACCTGATAGGAGGAGTCTGAAGCTAATCTGGGCTCCAAATGCTCCTATGCCCAAACGCCCACCAAGGTATGTTTCCTCTCCTCATAGACAGCTCTATATATAGCTAGCTTCTCACCTTCCCTCTTGCTAGCTTTTTGATGTGGGATCGCTTCTTCAGTAGAGTTTAAATCTAACACAAACTCTGGCCGTCCAATCCACAAAATAAATACTCCCTTGCTTGTCATGAGATTCGAACCTAGGCTACCTTGCACCGTTAATGACGCCTTGCCACTAGACCACTCGCTTCCTTGTGTCTAACATCATGCGCAACTAAATATAAATCTATGGACCAAAGTCCAAGTTCACTTAAAAATAAATCAAAATGAAATGCCAGCACCAAGGCTTGAACCTTGGACCCCTTGCTTCCTTGTGGCGTCACCTCCTTGTCTCCCGTGTGGCATCACTTTGCCACTACACCACAAGCTCTTTTTGTGTCATTTTTCTCCACATTTTATTCTTAAAGCCTACCTACAACTCTCAGGGTTTTATTCACCTAAAACCAAAATTTTCCTAAAGCCCAAGTTTGATCCTGAGACTTCATAGAAGCCCCCTAACCTTCCAAAATCACTCATCTAATAGGTCCAACTTGCACTAATGCCGTTCTCATGTTCTCAAAAATTTTAAACGCTCCCACACCCAAGGCCCAATGGGCCCAATTCTACTAGGCCCAAATTCGGTCGTTACATGGTTTGTTAGCATATGAAATGGTTAAGTTGATAGTAAGTATATGGTTGAAATTTGAGCATTTATGATTGAACAAAAGAATGAGTTCATGATTGGTAAATATTGATGAATTAAGCTTATGTATTCATGAGTTTTAGTCATGTAAATTGGTATGATTGAAATTGGATTGGATTGTAGAGTTTGGATGGTTATTTTGATATGTTATTGGTTGCCAAATGTGCATAAGTGGAATTGGTTATCTTGTTTGTAGGTAAGACCTTTGTGTGGTGGCAATTTGGCCTAGCATATCACTGTTTTGCCTACACGGTCAAGGCACATGGACGTGCCTGATGGCCGTGGGAGTAAGTCAGTATCTAGCTAAGTGTGCACAGCCTTGGCAGATGGGCGTGTCAAGTAGCCGTGTGGTTTAGTCAGTGTATGGCCTATGTGCACATGGTCATGACACACGGGCGTGCCTGGTTACCGTATGGGAAAGCCAGTATACATGCCCTGATTTGGCATGGCCAAGACACATTGGGGTGTCTGGTGACTGTGGGAAGCACACGGCCAACCCACACGGGCGTGTGTCCTGCATAAGTTAAAAAAGTTTTAAATTTTGAGAATTTTCGTAAGAGTTCAGCATAGTCCCGACCCTACTTTAAAGCATGTTTAAGGTCTCGTGGACCTATAGAAGGGACACTTCTATTGCAATTAATGATTGAATGAATGTAATGTCTGCATATGTTTCTAAGCTATCCGATAACGCCTTTAACCTTAATCCGGTGATGGATTTGGGATATGGGTGTTACAGAAGAGAACTGCGAGATATGGCATGGACAGGATGTTGACATGCCTATTCCTTGTGTGATAGATGACCGAGATAGGCTTATTCATGAGCATGTAGTACCAATTCTGGATGATTTGAACCTAGGAATAGTTAGACCACCTATTCAAGCTCAACATTTTGAGTTGAAACCGATAATGTTTTAGATGTTTCAAACTGTAAGAAAGTTCAGTGGGTTGCCTACTGAAGAGCTACGGCAACATTTAGGGCTTTTCCTAGAAGTCTGTGACTCGTTCAGGCAATAGGTGTTCCTGAAAATGCCCCGTGACTTAAAATGTTTCCATATTATTGAGAGATCATGCCAGAGCATGGTTGAATGCTTTGCCATCAGTGATGGTGGCATCTTGGAATGATCTTTGCCAAAGGTTTTTGCTATTGTATAATCCGTCTAATATGAATTCCAAGCTTAGAAATGACATCACATCTTTTTGGCAATCAGAGGATGAGACTGTAACATCCTAGAATTAAGGGTTTTGCATTTTGTGCTATTCTATGTTTTTGGCTCATTTAGCTTGTTATTTTGGTGTGTTTGGGGGTCTTGGGGAGGCTCATGTTCGAGCTAGGGCTTTGAAAATATTTTACTTTTTAGGGCACTTTAGGGGGAGAGCTAGTAGATGCAGGCCTTAAGCATGTTTGGTTGTAGTTTGATGTCACAAATGGAGCGTGTGGCTTAGTGGTTGGCATCACAAGGGAGCAAGGAAAGGGGAGTGGGTTCGAATCCCACATGTTGCATTTTGGGAATTTTGTGCTAAAAAGGGGAGGATGCGGAGTTAATATTGGACTCTTCTAGGAAAAGTTTGAATTGGTCAAATAATTCAAATGATAGATGGAGAGGCTTGGTAGAGAAAATCTAGGCGCAAATCAAGGGATGTGGTAGAGTGATGAAGTTGGCTGAAAGTGGGACTTGAGAAGGGGGAAAATTCGGTCAAGGGTAGGGGAGTTTAGGGGATTTTGAGTAGCATTTTCGGTAGAGGGGAGAATAGTGTGTCATTTTCTTTGAAGAGTGGTGAGTGTGCATTTTCGGTCATAGCATTTTGGGGATAGCTTTGCTCTCTTTTCTTTGCTGAAATCTTGAGTGCCTATTCTAATTGTTTTTATTTCTTTTCTTTTCTCTCTGAAGCATTGTAGCCGAAACTTCAACCTTCTCATCCTTTCTTCTTTTCTATTTTTTTCTTCTTCACCACAAATCAAATTCTCTTGAAGCTACTCTTTGTCGAACCATCTTTCCACACCATTTCAATTTCTTTGATTGTCCAACACCTAAGTCGAATATTCTCTTTTACGAAACTGAATCTATCTGTTGCTATTAGCCATACTTCAAGAAGCAAGTATTAGGATCTCTCTTAACTGTTGAATATCCTCTCACTTCATCCGATTGTGCTAGTTCAAGGTAATAGGTTCTTTTATTTTCTTCTCTTTTCCCTTCTCTAAGTTGTGACCGAAAGGTTAAGTCTTCAATATCGGATTCTTTTCTTCCCATATCTTACTCCTCTTGTGGCTGCAGGTAGGAGCATTCTTTTGGCCAGCGAATCCATTTTGTTCTCTCGAGTCTTCGGTAATCGCAAGGTAATGTGAGTTCTCTTGCTTCTTCTTTCCTCTCGGTCTTGTGGGGTCATAGCCGAAGTGGCTATTTTCCTTAATGTTATGCACGGCTAATCACTTTTGTTCTTCTACCAACATGCCATTGCTAAATCCGTGTAGAGTCAACTTCTCGCTGATTAAGACCGATTGTTTTAAGGATCAGACAACTCTTCTTTTTGCCCATTAATTATTCAGATTTTAGAAGTGGTGGTAAGTGCTGAAACCCCTTGTTAGATAACCACCATTTCTCTTTTTGTTTGCGACCTTTGATCGAGATTCTCTTCATGGATGCGAGTGCTAGCCAATCTAAAGAGGGGAGTGGACTCGTAGTCTTTGCTCCCAAGTTCAAACGACATGCTGTGTCGGCGATTCGAGACTTTCCGTTGGGTTGTGGTAGAGAGCCGACATCCATTTGGGATAGGCAGATAGTGGTTATTCCCACTAGTGAGAATAGCAACGATCAGGAGTGTGTAGTTCTTCGTGTAATCAAGTGTGTAATTCTCACACCATCGTTGGTTTGATTAATAATAAGTATGTGTATTATTTAAAAGCTGAAACATCGGTAACAATTGTTGAGTTACCCTTGGGGGTAAAATCGGAGATATCAGGTTAGTTACCTTTGATTGTGTCATGTAAATACCTTATCATGAATATATGTATGCTCTGATTATTCGATTTACATTGACATATGTTGCATTCATTATATTATGATTATATGTTTGCATGGGATTGGGATATGATATTGATGAAAAGGGGCAGTGTATATCGGTGACTCTGTCACATTATTTTGATGGCTCGGTGCCACATATATCAGTGACTATGTAACATTATTGCAGTGGCTAGGCCACATACATCAGTGACTCTATCACATTATATCGACTTTGAGCAACATGACTGTCAGCATGACTGCCAATGAGGAGTGTAGCGGATGGAGGGTTGATTGTAGAAATCCCCACAGGTGTGTTGAGGTTGGACATATGGAGCGGTGTGTAGCGGATGGAATACTAGGTTGGGCTGGTTTGCATTGCATTCACTATCTTATATGCCATGTTGTTAGGGTTATGGCCCAATTTGATACGTATGGGCTTCGGCCAATTTGCTTCGGTGGGCTTAGGCCGATTTAGCTTAAATGAGGAAATCACACTGAGTTCTCGTAACTCACCCCTCTGCTTAATTTTGCAGGTAATCCCTAGCTTTGTGGATTTGGAGCCGAGGTGGACTCTGTGGTGGCCATGTGTATTTCTTTCGTAAACTCCGTTTTCTTTACTTAAACTTATTTTTAATTTGGGAATATTTTATGTAATAAGGCCTCTAGGATTTTAATTTGGTTTTTGGATTTAATACGGTTATTATATATTATGAAATGTTAAGTACGTAGTTTTTCTAAAAATATAAACAATCATTTTCCAAAATATTAACAAGCGGATAACAAGCAAATAAATAATTAAATTCGGGATTTTCTTAGAACTACATAAACTATTTTCAAAATGTCACGTTTTTTTGGAATCCACTAATTTTGATTTTTGTAACCTAAAAATAATTTTCGATTGCTAATATTATTAATTGCAACATGCAAGAAAACCATCAAATCAATTCTATTTTGTTTTTTTTCAATGGAACCAAAACCTGAAATTTTTAAACAATATCAAAGCTCCTAAACAACCATTCCATGTGACATGCTAGATCCGGTCGTAACGCCTAGTTCGGGCTTGGGGTGTTACAATTATGGTATCAGAGTCCGATTGAAAAACTCAGTTGTAAAATGGGTTCAAAAACGCTTTTCCAAAATTAGTTTGAAAGGTGGTTTAGAAAAATATATGCCTTTCTGCAAGTATGGCACATCGAGTCTCCGGCCCAAATCCGTACTGTAAGTCTTCTGATTCTGTTTGATTTTATGAAATGATTTTTATTGAGTTGTGATTGCTAGTTATAAGAGATAAAATTTTAGAGATTGAGACCTTTAGAAATACGATCTGTGAAAACTACTTTTAAATTTGTATTCATAAGATATCCATTAATAAACAGTGGAATAATTTACTAATTCATAAAATTTTTAATCAGATTAAGTCAATTCAGTAAACATGAGCGCTAGAGGACATGGACGTGGCACACGCGACCGTGGTGGAAGCCGAGGTGCTGGGGTTGGATCTGAGGCATCGGGGCACGTGTCTGAAATGGAAGCACCTGCATCATAGATAACCGAGGTAGGGTCCCATGATCGAGCTGGAGTGGACGATGATTTATCCCAAGCTATACTGCGAGTGTTGGAGCAGATTCTTTGGGGCAAGCCTTTGGATCGAGAGCTCGAAAATCTATCCCTGAGCAACTCGGGCAAATATGGCTGAGATATTTAGGGGTATTTCTGGCATGGCCCCTAATGTAGCTTAATATTGGCTGGAAGTGGTTGAACGAATCATGAACGATCTAGACTGTACCGCAGAGGAAAAGTTGAAGGGAGCAGTGTCTCTCTTACGTGATGAGGTGTACTAGTGGTGGCTTACAGTGAGGGAAGGTACTTCAGCATATCATATCACTTGGGACTTCTTTAAGACGGCATTCCAGGGAAAATATGTTGGGGCAAGCTATGTGGATGCCCAGAGAAAAGTATTTCTGAATCTGGTACAATGAGGTCAATCTGTGGTTGAATACGAGGTGGAGTTCCTACGCTTGAGCCGTTATGCGAGGTATCGTCGCAACTGATTATGAACGTTATGTTCAGTTTGAGGATGGTCTACGGATGAGCTACGGGTACTGATAGCTCTGCAATGGAAAGAGATTTTGCCATCCTGGTTGAGAAAGTAAAAATAGCCGAAGAGGTGAAGCGGTCTGAGAGGAAGAATCGAGATAAGGATAAGGGTAAGAATAAGAAGAGTTTTGGGTCGTCAGGATCTGCTTGGGTTTCCAAAAGAGGCCTAGTTTTGAGGGGTCGGGTCGAGGTGTGATGCCTATTGCTGTTGGTCAGCCTCGACCGTGTGCTCGATGTGGGAAATTACATTCGGGGGAGTGTTGGGTAAGAAATAGAGGAGGTTTCAAGTGTGGATCTATGGACCATCTAATAAGGGACTGTCCACAAGAGTTGGCTAGAGCGCGGTCGGTAAGTCAGGGTTATGCACAGCCGAAAAGAGGTGGGCAGTAGCCACCAAGAGGTCGTGGTCTTCTCAGAAGAGGAAATGGACTTGGTTGAGGGCGTGAAGCACCGGGAAGTGGTGCTGGTAATACAGATGCAAGAAAGCTTGGGTTGGTGACGTTGAGAGGATAGCGACGTACTAAACGTCATAACCAGTACGTTTCTTATATTTGATGCACCCTTTACATCTTTGATAGATATTGGGTCCACACATTCATATGTTGCTAGTACTATGTTGGGACAATGGGTATAGAATCTGAGATTGCTGCTAGAGAAATATCTGTGATTAGCCCTTTAGGACAATCTGTAGTGGTGAAAAAACTATTTAGGAGTGTGCCTTTAGAAGTGCAAGGGGTTGTTTTCGGTAAACTTCTTTGGAATTCCGTTCATGAGTTTGATTTGATTTTAGGTATGGATTTGGTTAGTTAAGCATCGGACAAACTTGGATTGTCCGCTAAGCGCATGATATTGAAGACTTAGGGGATGAGGAGGTCTTTGGTGATAGGTGAGAGAAGGAATTACCGTCAATGTGGTGTCTGCGCTTAAAATTTGAAAGGATGGTGTGAAAAGGGTGTGAGGCATTCTTAGCTTTCATCAGTGCTTTGGAGGTCAAAGAATTGTCTGTAAGTGATGTTAGAATGGTGAAAGAGTTCTCGGACGTATTTCCAGAAGAGCTTCCAAGGTTACCTCTGGATCGCGAGGTAGAGTTTGACATTGATCTACTTCCGGGAACAGCTCCGGTTTTCATTGCTCCATATAGGATGGCTGAAAGAGCTGGTAGAACTTAAAGCTCAGATCCAGGAGCTATTGGACCGTGGTTTTATTCGACCAAGTGTGTCTCCGTGGGGAGCGTCGATATTGTTCATTAAGAAGAAGGATGGGTCGATGCGAATGTGCATTGACTATCGCCAAATGAACAAGTTGACGATTAAGAACAAATGCCCGTTGCCAAGGATTGACGACTTGTTCGATCAGCTGTGAGGAGCTTTGATTTTCTCAAAAATAGATCTGAGATCATGGTACCATCAATTAAGGGTCAAGGAGGCAGATATTCACAAGACTACTTTTGAATGCGGTATGAGCATTACGAGTTTCTAGTGATGCCGTTCGGGTTAACAAATGCACAATGGACATGATGAATCGGGTCTTCCAACCTTATTTGGATGGTTCATGGTGGTATTCATAGATGACATCCTGGTGTACTCAAGAATGGAAGAGGAGCATGATTCGCATCTTCGGGTTGTTCTACAGATATTGAGAGAGAAGCAACTGTATGCCAAATTCAGCAAGCATGAATTTTGGTTGAAGGAAGTTACCTTTTTGGGGTATGTTGTTTCTACCGAGGGGATTAGGGTTGATCCCCGAAAGATAAAAACTATTCTGGACTGGAAGTCGTCGAAGTCTGTAGCAGAAATTTAAAGTTTTCTTGGGTTAGCTGGGTACTACAGAAGGTTCAATGAGGGATTCTCGTTGATTGCTACACCATTAACCAAGTTGTTACGAAAAAGGGTACCGTTTGTATGGGCTGATAAGCAACAGGAAAACTTTGAGAAGCTAAAGAGGATTTTGACTCAGGCACCAATGTTGATTCAGCCTGAGGCTGGGCAGGAGTTTGTCGTCTATTGTGATGCATCATACACAGGGTTAGGATGTGTCCTAATGCAAGAAAGGAAGGTAGTAGCGTATCGTCTCGGTATTTAAGGCCACATGAGGTGAATTATCCCACTCATGATTTAGAGTTAGCTGCTGTGGTGTTCGCCCTAAAGATATGGAGGCACTATCTGTATGGAGAAAAGTCGATCATCTACACTGACCATAAGAGTCTGAAATATCTCCTTACTCAGAAGGAGTTGAATTTAAGACAATGAAGGTGGATTGAATTGCTAAAAGACTATGATTGTGCAATCGAATATCACCCGGGTAAAGCTAATGTGGTGGCAGATGCGTTGAGTCGTAAAGTGATAACTGATTTGAGGGTAATGTTTACTCATCTTAGTCTGTATGAAGATGGTAGCCTATTAGCTGAATTTTAGATAAAGCCAACATGGGTAGATCAGATTAAGGATAAGCAATTTTTGGATGAATTGTTAAGTTCTCGACTTCAGAAAGTGAAAGGTGGTGAGACAGAAGATTTTGGTCTGAACAGTGAAGGGGTTTTTTGTTTTCGTGTAAAGGTTTGTATGCCGAAGGACTCAGAGTTGAGGCAGATGATTCTGCGGGAGGTGCATAGTAGCCCATACTCTATGCATCCCAGTGAAAGTAAGATGTATCGAGACTTACATGAACAGTATTGGTGGCCTGGTCTCTAACGGGAAATTATCGACTTTGTGGGTAAGTGTTTGACATGTTAGCAAGTGAAGGTAGAACACCAGTTGCCTTCAGGGTTACTATAACCGGTGAAGATTCCACTTTGGAAGTGGGAGAGGATAAGTATGGACTTTGTTAGTGGGCTGCCCCTAACGCCTACTAAGAAAGATTTAGTGTGGGTAATCATCAATCGATTAACGAAGTCTGCCCATTTTATACCGATTTGTATAGATTACTTGCTTTAGAAGTTGGCCAGGTTGTATGTGGCAGAAATCGTGAGGTTGCATGGGGTACCCGTATCTATCATATCAGATAGGGATCCTAGGTTTACATCATGGTTCTGAAAGGCGTTGCACGAAGTTTTGGGTACGGGGCTAGATTTCAGCACAGCGTTTCACCCACAAAATGATGGTCAGTCGAAAAGGGTAATTCAGATTCTGGAAGACATGTTAAGGGGTTGTGTAATCGACTTCAGAGGGAGTTGGGAGGATTTTCTACCATTGGCAGAATTTGCTTACAACAAAAACTATCAATCCAGCATTTAGATGGCACCCTATGAGGCATTGTATGGTTGTAGGTGTTGTACACCTACCTGCCGAACGAGTTGGGTGGCGGCATTTGTTGGGTCGAAATTGATCTCGTAGGCGAGGAAAAGGTTAAGCTAATTCGGGTTCAGTTGAAGGAATTTTCGATAGGTAAAAATCATATGCAGATCTGAGACGTAGATAAATAGAATTCTCTGTGGGTGATCCAATTTTTCTGAAAGTTTCACCTTAGAAAAGGTTCTAAGGTTTGGACGGAAGGGCAAGTTAAGCCCCAGATTCATCGGGCCTTACCAAGTGTTGAAACGTGTGGGACCGGTGGCTTATTAGCTTGAGTTACCCCCGGAGTTGAGTTAGATCCATAGTGTATTCCATGTTTCGATGTTAAGGCGCTATCGTTCGGACCCATCTCACGTAATATCAGTGGAAGAAATTGAAGTAAGACCTGATCTGTCTTTTGAAGAGGAACCAGTGCAGATCTTGGATCGGGATGTAAAGGTGTTGAGAAGGAAGTCAGTTCCTTTGGTCAAAGTGTTATGGCGCAATCATGGTTCAGAGGAAGCTACGTGGGAGCCGGAGGATGTGATGCGACAGCAATACCCTCACCTCTTTTGATCAGGTAAATTTCGAGGCCAAAATTTCTTTAAGGGGGTAGAACTGTAACATCCTAGAATTAGGGGTTCTACATTTTGTGCTATTCTATGTGTTTGGCTTGTTTAGCTTGTTATTTTGGTGTGTTTGGGGGTCTTGGGGAGGCTCGGGTTTGAGCTAGGGCTTTGGAAAAATTTTTCTTTTTAGGGCACTTTAGGGGGAGAGCTAGTGGATGCAGGCCTTAAGCATGTTTGGTTGTAGTTTGATTTCATAAGTGGAACGTGTGGCTTAGTGGTTGGCGTCACAAGGAAGCAAGGAAAGGGGAGTGGGTTCGAATCCCACATGTTGCATTTTGGGAGTTTTATTTTGTGCTAGAAAGGGGAGGAGGTGGAGTTAGTGTTGGACTCTTCTAGGAAAAGTTTGAATTGGTCAAATAATTCAATTGGTGGATGGAGAGGGCTTGGTAGAGAAAATCTAGGAGCAAATCAAGGGATGTGGTGGAGTGATGAAGTTGGAAAAAGTGGGACTTAAGAAGGGAAAAATTCGGTCAAGGGTAAGGGAATTTAAGGGATGTTGAGTAGCATTTTCAGTAGAGGGGAGAGTAGTGTGCCATTTTCTTTGAAGAGTGGTGAGTGTGCATTTTCGGTCATAGCATTTTGGGGATAGCTTTGCTCTCTTTTCTTCACCGAAATCTTGAGTGCCTATTCTTATTGTTTTCATTTCTTTTCTTTTCTCTTTGAAGCATTGTAGCCGAAACTTCAACCTTCTCATCCTTCTCTTCCTTTTCTTCTTTTTTATTTTTTTTCTTTTTCACCACAAATTGAATTCTCTTGAAGCTACTCTTTGCCGAACCATCTTTTCACACCATTTCAATTTCTTTGATTGTCCTTCACCTAAGCCGAATATTCTCTTGTACCAAACCAAATCTGTCTATTGCTATTAGGCGTACTTCAAGAAGCAAGTATCAGGATCTCTCTTAATTGCAAAATATCATCTCACTTCATCCGATTGTGCTAGTTGAAGGTAATATGTTCTTTTATTCGTATGATTTTCTTCTCTTTTCCCTTCTCTAAGTTGTGACCGAATGGTTAAGTCTTCAATATCAATTCTATTCTTCCCATATCTTGTAATGCCCCAAATTTGGGCCTAGAAGAATTGGGCCTATTGGGCTTTGGGCTTTGGATCTCAAAAATTTTTAAGTGAGAGAGAAAAATGACAATTGGCATGTGTGTTTGAGGATTAATGAATTTGGAGTGTTTAAGGGTGTTGGAAATGTTCTGGGATCAATGAAGGGTATAGGAAAAATTTTGGTTTTAGCCCCAAGGGAACTGTGACTTCAGTCAGTAGGCCTCTTAAGTAGATTAAGAGAAAATATGACACAAATGGGCTTGTGGTCTAGTGGAAAGTGGCGTCACTTGGGGAGCTACAAGGTGGCGTGAAGAGGTCCAAGGTTTGAGCAGAGGTAAGGCATTTTGGGAGTGTTTATTTTGCATAGTGGACGGCCAGAGTTGTGGGGAATTAGAACTCTTTCGTTGGAGTGTTTGACTTGATCTTGTGAACTGATAATGGAGGGAAATTCGGATAAGGCTAAGGTGTTATCAGGGAGAAAAGTTAGGAGCTGAGAAGTGTGAAGAGTTGGTGCCATTTTGGGAAGTGGAGAGTGCATAAATCCAGCTTATGAGGGTAGATGAGTGCCGTTTTTGGGTCTTTTAGGGGGTATTACGAATTTTCATTGTGGCTTTCGGCATTTGGAGAGTTTTGCAAATAGGTTAGTCTTTCTTTTCTTTACCGAATTCATTGAACGGTTCCTTGGGGTCTATTATTTCTTCTTTTTCTCCCCCTCAGCCAAATTCTTTCATTTGCCGAAAAGAAAACCCATCATTCTTTTTGCCAAAATTTCTATTAGAGTTGTGTTATTTTTCTTTCTCTGAAAGCCAAATTCCCCTATAGCCAAAATCTCTTCTTTTTCGAATCTCTACTCTTGTCGAAACTTTGTTGTTGTTTCTCCACCTCAATCATTTGTTATCTACTCTTAGTCACGTTTGGAAGTCGAATCTTGTTCAGTAGATATCTAAGTCACAGGGTCAAAGGAGAATTTCAATAAGTGCTTAGTTGAACTTTTTAGTGTGTTTTGTTAAAAGATGAAGGGCTATCTAACCCCCTCTTTTCGTTAACATGTATTAACAAGGTGTGGCTCAACAATCGCAAGCGTGGTATGTAAGGATTGTTATCAAGGCAATAAGTATTCTCGACTTAGTCACGGTTTAGTAAATGGCGAATCTATTATGGCTCATAGGGGTGACTTATGAGCAATATGGGACACTTGGTTATGACATTATAGGTGTTTGGGTGCAAATGTAAAGGATAAACGCCAATAGTATCAAAGGAAGGGCTACTAGAACATAAGGTACACGGTAAGGGTACAGTGAGGTTTAGTTTTTTTTAGTCAGTATGTGTTAAAGCTTTGGTTAATCACTAGTAATGTCGATTGTAGGTTTGTGACTAAGGGGTTTACAACACGCGAGGTTACCAGGTGTGTACAAACACTACACACACAAAATCGGCAATGCCGAAAAGCCAAAAAGTCGAAAGTGGCTAAATGGGTCCGGTGGGCTTTGAGGATAAGTTTGATGGAATGGTTTGGTTTGTTATACGAATTGAGTTAGTCACGCATGATATACAATTTGGATTTGTTTTGGGCCTAATAGGCCATTTGATAAGATTTGGGCCTAATGGGCTGTATGGTTGTAATTTGGGCTTGATGGGTTTATGGGGACGTAGACAAATATGCTAGGGTTCATAGACTTAGGCCTAGTTTGAACAACTCTTAAATTTCATAAGACTTAACTTAATTAAACATGTCTATGAACAAGTTGCTGGGTTAGGGTATGGCAATAGGCATACGCATGTTTAAGATTGGATCTAGGGAGAAAGCTTGGTACTTAAGCGGTCCTAATGGCCCACCTCCTCTTCTCTGGAATCCTACCTGGTGCATAGTGTCTATTTGCTTTAGTCGCAAGGACTTGTTAATGGGCCAAAGTCTATAACTAAAACCCGAGAGGGTCCAAATACCATGATTTGAAAAATTACCAAAATATCCTTAAATTTATAAAATTACTAAAATACCCCTATTTTATAAAATTACCAAGATACCCTTATTTTGAAAAATTACCAAAATACCCCTGTAGGGTAGAATTATGAAAGTACCCTAGGTAATTAAATGACAAAAATACCCCTACATGACGAATATAAGCTTATGGATGTGACTTGTGTGTTGATGCATCCATATGATATTCTGCTGAGGATGCATATGGGTGGGAATTATGATACGGAGGAAGATTTGAGGATCGCATGGCCGTATGGTATGGATCCAGGATCGCATGGCCATATGGTATGGATCCACCGAAGGCTTTAAGCCCAATATATGATTAATAGCTTTGCTGCAACGTTTGGTAGTACCGCAATCGGGCTACCCTTGGTGTGTAGCGGAGGGATGGGTCGAGCTAGAATTCTCCACAATAGTCATAAGGTTGGAAGGGACATGGTGTGTGTAGCGGATGGACTTTTGGTGTGGGTTTTTTGCATTATCTTATTTGTATATGATGTGATATGATATGATATGAGGTCATGGTGGGCTAAGGCCCAAGACCACCGATATTGATAGGGCTTAGGCCCAAATTGAATATTTGTATGTGATTTGTTTGCCAAGGGTTGTACACTGAGTTTCGAAACTCACACCCCTTTAATTTAATGTTTTAGGTAATCCTGAATAGATGGCTCAACGTGGGAGAGGACTCAGAGATGGCCACACTACAAGCTGTTCAAATGTTTTAATTTATTCGAATAATTTTGTTTTAAATAGTTTATTTTTTATTGCAATAAGGCCATGTATTCTCCTAATTAACTTTGAACTTTGGGTTTATTATTATTATCGTTTCAACTTCCCGCTTAAGGAATTTCATAAAATTATTAAAGTGTTAATGTAGTTTTCGAAATAAACTTAACCAGATACAATGCTTGGGCTTTTGGGCCTTAAATGGTTAATTAGTAAATTGTTTTGAAGTGTGCCTTTAATGTGACATTCCAGATTCGGGCTTAACTTCTAGGCTAGTTTTAGGGTGTTACATTTAGTGGTATCAGAGCTCAGTTGCAAAGCTTGGGCTATGAAATGGGCCTTAAATTTTGGGTTTTTAAAATAAGAAGATTAAAAAGTTTTTGTAGGATTCTTGAAGTATGGTTCACCAAGCCCTCGACGTCGAGCCAAGTAAGTTTTTCTATTATATTTGCTTAAATTACTAAACTATATAGATAATGGACTACTTAAAAATAGGATTTTAGAGACTAAAGCCTGTAGGAAACTTAAGCTTGTAGTGGATTCTCGACCGAGGAATAACTCTAAATTTTTTTTTACTTACATAAGACATGTGCCCTAAACAAGTGAACTATGTATTAATTTCATAAAACTTCTAGTCCAAAAATACGCACGCAATGATGAGCACTAGACGAGGTACAAGAGGCCGCGATAGAGGCCGTGGAAGTGTTAGGGCTTTGTAGACATTTGAATCAAAATTTGGTATTTATTCTGCGTATGTTTGAGAATGTTTGTGATAGGTGGATGTTTTGGGTATGTATTAAAATTATTAGTGTCAGAGTGCACAGCGGTAGTGTGGTGGGGTAGTTGATACATGACCACCCTGTTAGTTGGAAATTTCGAGGACGAAATTTCTTTAAGGGGGAAGAATTGTAATGCCCCGAATTTGGGCCTAGAAGAATTGGGCCTATTGGGCTTTGGGCTTTGGATCTCGAAAATTTTTAAGTGAGCGAGAAAAATGACAATTGGCATGTGGGCTTGAGGATTAATGAATTTGGAGTGTTTAAGGGTGTTGGAGATGTTTTGGGATCAAAGAAGGGTATAGGAAAAATTTTGGTTTTAGCCCCAAGGGAACTGTGACTTAAGTCAAGGCTTCTTAAGTAAATTAAGAGAAAATAGGACACAAATGGGCTTGTGGTCCAGTGGAAAGTGGCATCACTAGGGGAGCTACAAGGTGGTGTGAAGAGGTCCAAGGTTCGAGTAGAGATAAGGCATTTTGGGAGTGTTTATTTTGCATAGTGGACGGCCAGAGTTGTGGGGAGTTAGAACTCTTTCATTGGAGTGTTTGACTTGATCTTGTGAACTAATAATGGAGGGAAATTCGGTTAAGTCTAAGGTGTTATCAGGGAGAAAAGTTAGGAGCTGAGAAGTATGAAGAGTTGGTGCTATTTTGGGAAGTGGAGAGTGTATAAATTCAGCTTAGGAGGGTAGATGAGTGCCGTTTTTTGGGTTTTTAAGGGGTATTACGAATTTTCATTGTGGCTTTCGGCATTTGGAGAGTTTTGCAAATAGGTTAGTCTTTCTTTTCTCTACCGAATTCATTTAACGGTTCCTTGGGTTCTGTTATTTCTTCATTTTCTCCCCCTCAGCCAAATTCTTTCATTTGCCGAAAAGAAAACCCATCATTCTTTTTGCCGAAATTTCTATTAGGTTGTGTTCTTCTTCTTTCTCTGAAATCCAAATTCCCCTATAGCCAAATTCTCTTCTTTGACGAATATCTACTCTTGTCGAAACCTTTTTGTTGTTTCTCCACCACAATCATTTGTTATCTACTCTTAGTCACATTTGGAAGCGAATCTTGTTCAGTAGATATCTATGCCGTAGGGTCAAAAGAGAATTTTGGTAAATGCTTAGTTGAACTTTTTAGTGTGTTTTGTTAAAAGCCAAAAGGCTATCTAACCCCCTCTTTTATGTTAGCATGTATTAACAAGGGTATGGCTCAACAATCGCAAGCGTGGTAGGTAAGGATTGTTATGAAGGCAGTAAATATTCTCGACTCAGTCACGGTTTAGTAAATGGTCGAAACTATTATGGCTCATAGGGGTGACTTATGAGCAATATGGGTCACTTGGTTATAATGTTATAGGTGTTTGGGTGCAGATCTAAAGGATAAACGCCAATAGTAGTAAAGGAATGGCTACTAGAATGTGAGGTACACGGTAAGGGTACGGTGAGTTTTCGGTTTATTTTAGTCAGTATGTGTTAAAGCTTTTGTTAATCGCTAGTAATGTCGATTGTAGGTTCGTGAATAAGGGGTTTATAGTACACGAGGTTACCAGGTGTGTACAAACACTACACACACAAAATCGATAATGACAAAAAGCCGAAAAGCTGAAAGTGGCTAAATAGGCCCGGTGGGCCTTGAGGCTAAGTTTGATGGAATGGTTTGGTTTGTATATGAATTGAGTTAGTCACGCATGATATACAATCTGGATTTGTTTTGGGCCTAATAGCCCATTTGATAAGATTTGGGCCTAATGGGTCGTATGGTTGTAATTTGGGCTTGATGGGTTTATGGGTACGTAAACAAATATGCTAGGGTTCATGGACTTAGGCCTAGTTTGAACAACTATTAAATTTCATAAGACTTAACTTAATTAAACATGTCTGTGAACAAGTCACTGGGTTAGGGTGTGGCAACAGGCATACGCATGTCTAGGATTGGATCTAGAGAGAGCTTGGTACTTAATCGGTCCTAGTGGCCCACCTCTTCTTCTCTAGAATCCTACCTGGTGCATTGTGTCTGTTTGCTTTAGCCGCAAGGACTTGTTAATGGACCAAAGTCTATAACTAAAACCCAAGAGGGACCGAATACCCTGATTTGAAAAATTACTGAAATATCCTTAGATTTGTAAAATTACTAAAATACCCCTATTTTGTAAAATTACTAAGATACCCTTATTTTGAAAAATTACCAAAATACCCCTATAGGGTAGAATTACGAAAGTACCCTGGGTAGTGAAATGACAAAAATACCCCTACATGACGAATATAAGCTTATGGATGTGACTTGTGTGTTGATGCATTCATATGATATTCTACTTAGGATGCATATGGGTGGGAATTATGGTACGGAGGAAGATTTGAGGATCGTATGGCCGTATGGTATGGATCCACCGAAGGCTTTAAGCCTAATATATGATTAGTAGCTTTGTTGTAACGTTCGATAGTACCGCAACTAGGCTACCCTTGGTGTGTAGCGGAGAGGTGGGTCGAGCTAGAATTCCCCACAGGAGTCATAAGGTTGGAAAGGACATGGGGTGTGTAGCGAATGGACTTTTGGGGTGGGTTTTTGCATTATCTTATTTGTATATGATGCGATATAGTATGATATGAGGTCATGGTGGGCTAAGGCCCAAGACCACCAATATTGATAGGGCTTAGGACCAATGTGAATATTTGTATGTGATTTGTTTGCCAAGGGTTGTATACACTGAGTTTCGAAACTTACACCCCTTTAATTTAATGTTTCAGGTAATCCTGAGTAGACGGCTCGACGTGGGAGAGGACTCGAAGATGGCCACACTACAAGCTGTTCAATTGTTTTAATTGATTCGAATAATTTTGTTTTAAATATTTTTTTATTGCCATAAGGCCATGTAATCTCCTAATTAACTTTGAACTTTGGGTTTATTATTATTATCGTTTCAACTTCCCACTTAAAGAGTTTCATAAAATTATTAAAGTGTTAATGTAGTTTTCGAAATAAACTTAACCAGATACAATACTTGGGCTTTTGGGCCTTAAATGGTTAATTAGTAAATTGTTTTGAAGTGCGCCTTTAATGTGACATTCTAGATTTGGCCCTAACTTCTAGGCTGCGTTTGGGGTGTTATATATCTTACTCCTCTTGTGGCCGTAGGTAGGAGCGTTCTTTTGGCCAGCGAATCCGTTTTGTTCTCTCGAGTCTTCAGTAATCACAAGGTAATGTGAGTTCTCTTGCTTATTCTTTCCTCTTGGTCTTATGGGGTCATAGCCGAAGTGGCTATTTTCTTTAATGTTATGCATGGCTAATCACTTTTGTTCTTCTACCAACATGCCATTGTCGAATCCGTGTAGAGTCGACTTCTCACTGATCAAGACCGATTGTTTTAGGGATCAGACAACTCTTCTTTTCGCCCATTAATTATTTGAATTTTAGAAGTGGTGGTAAGTACTGAAACCCCTTGTTAGATAACCACCATTTCTCTTTTTGTTACGACCTCTAATCGAGATTCTCTTCATGGATGCGAGTGCTAGCCAATGTAAGGAGGGGAGTGGACTCGTAGTCTCTGCTCCCAAGTTCAAACGACGTGTTGTGTCGGTGGTTCGAGACTTTCTGCCGGGTTGTGGTAGAGAGCCGACATCTGTTTAGGATAGGCAAATAGTGGTTATTCCTGCTAGTGAGAATAGCAACGATCAGGAGTGTCTAGTTCTTCGCGTAATCAGGTGTGTAATTCTCACACCATCTTTGGTTTGATTAATAATAAGTATGTGTATTGTTTAAAAGCCGAAACATCTGTAACGATTGTTGAGTTACCCTTGGGGGTAAAATCAGAGATATCAGGTTAGTTACCTTTGATTGTGTCATGTAAATACCTTATCATGAATATATGTATGCTCTGATTATTCGATTTACATTGACATATGTTGCATTCATTATATTATGATTATATGTTTGCATGGGATTGGGATATGATATTGATGAAAAGGGGCAGTTATATCGGTGACTCTATCACATTATTTCGATGGCTCGGTGCCACATATATTGGTGACTTTGTCACATTATTGCAGTGGCTAGGCCACATACATCAGTGACTCTGTCACATTATATTGGCTTTGAGCAGCATGACTGTCAGCATGACTATCAATGAGGAGTGTAGCGGATGGAGGGTTGATTGTAGAAATCCCTACAGGTGTGTTGAGGTTGGACATATGGAGCGGTGTGTAGCGGATGGAATACTAGGTTGGGCTGGATTGCATTGCATTCACTATCTCATATGCCATGTTGTTAGGGCTATAGCCCAATTCGATATGTATGGGATTCGGCCAATTTGCTTCGGTGGGCTTAGGCCCAGATTTCGTTCGTAAGGGGAAATATACACTGAGTTCTCGTAACTCATCCCTCTACTTAATTTTGCAGGTAATCCCTAGCTTTGTGGATTTGGAGCCGAGGTGGACTTTGTGGTGGCCATGCATATTTCTTTCGTGAACTCCGTTTTCTTTACCTAAACTTATTTTTAATTTGGGAATATTTTATGTAATAAGGCCTCTGGGATTTTAATTTGGTTTTTGGATTTAATATGGTTATTATATATTATGAAATGTTAAGTACGGAGTTTTTCTAAAAATATAAACAATCATTTTCCAAAATATTAACAAGCAGATAACAAGCAAATAAATAATTAAATTTGAGATTTTCTTAGAACTACAAAAACTATTTTCAAAATGTCACCTTTTTTTGGAATCCACTAATTTCGGTTTTCGTAACCTAAAAACAATTTTCGATTGCTAATTTTATTAATTGCAACATACAAGAAAACCATTAAATCAATTCTGTTATGTTTTTTTTTCAATGGAACCAAAACCCGAAATTTTTAAACAATATCAAAGCTCCTAAACAACCATTCCATGTGACATGCCAGATCCAGTCGTAATGTCTAGGCCGGGTTTGGGGTGTTACAGAGACGTTGTATGAAGCTTGGGAAAGATTTAAAGAATTGCTGTGGAAATGTCCGATGCATGGATTTCAACACTGGACACAGATGGAAATGTTTTATAATGGGTTTAACGAGTATACAAGGATGGTAGTTGATGCTTTTGCCAATGGGTACCTTGTTAGATAAATCCTATAATGAATCATATGAAATTTTAGAAAGGATAGCCAACAATGATTATCAATATCCTACCACCAGAGTTGGGACTGGCAGGAGAGCTATTGGCATTGTGGAGCTCGATGCAATCACTTCGTTGACAGCAGAGGTATCATCTCTAGCTAACATGATCACAATAATGAAGAGACCAGCTGCAGTTCAGAAGATGAAATCAGCTAAACTATCATGTATCTATTGTGGGGAATATCATGTGTTTGATTAATGTCTATCAAACCCAGCCTCTGTGTATTACATGAGCAATTTCAACCATAATAATAATCCATATTCCAACACCTGCAATCCAAGGTGGAAGCAACAACCAAACTTTGGATGGAATAATAAAGGAGTGGGAAATTTTAACAATGTTATTAGACAGAATGCCACAAGTGCACCGCCTGGATATAATCAGCCTATGTCGTGGCAGAATGTTCAAAAAAATTTAGCATCATCTTCTTCATCTATTGCAACTTTGCTGAAAGAATACATGGCCAAGAATGACTTCGTGATCCAAAGTCAAGTTGCATCCCTAAAAGCCTTGGAAAATCAAGTAGGATAGATCACCAATGCTCTAAATTTGAGACCTCAAGGAGCATTGCCAAGTGATACTAAGAATGTGAGATCACAAGGGAAGGAGCATTGCAAGGCCATCATTCTCAGAACTGGTACTTATCTAAATGAAGTTGTTAGAGATGCCACTGCTGAAGAGGAAGATTCGAGTCTCAATCAAGGACAGATCACAGAACCATCTGAAAAGCAACCTAAAACTGAAAAGGTCAAACAAAAGAATGTTGTAGCAGAATCAGGTCATATTGTCAAATTGAATGCCACAACAAAATAATATTAACATTCTGAAGGAAGGCTACCGCCACCTTTTCCTCAGCGATCCCAGATTTCCAAGCAAGATTTTCAGTTTAAGAGATTTTGGGATGTCTTGAAGCAACTTGTAACACCCTTTACCCATATTCGATGTCAGAATAGGGTACGAGGCATTGCCGGACCTATACGCAAGCAATCATACAAAATCCAGACATGAATTTTTGTCCAAATTAAAAACTTTTCATATACATTCATATCGTCCCTATTACAAGCCTACGAGGCCCAAAACGTACATTAGGATTGGTTCGGGACTAAACCAAGAACTTTGGAAACTTTTGGAAAACTTAGAAAATTTTTCATGCAAAAGGGGTCACACGCCCGTGTGGGTTCGAGACATGCCCGTGTGACCCTAAGGCACGCCCGTGTTTCAGGCCGTGTTCAAAATAAAGAGCATTCTGTTTATGACGTCATCATCAAAATGAGGTCACACAGCCAAGTCACACGCCCGTGAGCTTAGGCCGTGTGGTCGATTAAATTTTCATAATTTTTCATAAAATACGTGCAGACTTCACACGGACAGGGCACACACTTATGTTCGAGGCAGTGCCGTCCACACGGTTGAGACACACGCCTTTGTCTCTGCCCGTGTGCTCATTACTGAGCATTCTGTTTTGCAACAATTAAGGTGCAAGGGACACACACCCTTGGGGCAAGCCGTGTGTCACACACGGCCTAGAAACATGCCCGTGTGTCTACCCATGTGGAAAAAATAAGGCTATTTACCAAGCCATTTTGCCACCCTTACTTGCACCAACCTACACAACAACAAGCAACATGAATCTAAGTATATACATACAACCAATTCAGCCACAACAAAGCCATCCACACATCAATTACATGTTATTTCCTATCACATACAACATCTCATACTTATCATCTTAAACCATGCAAAATCCACATTCATGAAAGACATCTTCATATTCATATATACTTAACCAATATTAGCCTATTTCAATGGCCATTTACAAAATGAATCATCAACCACTATAAGCCAACACATTTGGCCAAATCGAATATGACACATAACAAAATAACCAAGTCCCTATACATGCCATAACTCAAAATAATGTAATCATAAGTACCCAAAATGATAATTTGATAGTGTGAATGAATTTCCTACCTTCTTCAGTCCTCTAGCTGGCTTGGTGTCACTATAAGACAAAGGAAAAAGAAAGGGAGTAAGCTTTAAAGCTTAGTAAGTTCCTCTGCAAATAATAGGAATCATAAACACACTTAAACATATACTCAACATGAAATAAATTAACACAAATGTCATTGTAAATCTCATAGTCAAACTTGGCATAGATGATATTAAAACTTTAACATCGTAACTTACTCAATCAAACCCTACCGAGGGTTCATCACATAACAAGTTCATTAAGCATGAGTTTTGTGTACATACCTCTACCAACTTGCAACATACCATTGTCTTCCACAACATACCATAAGCTTTCATAACTTTAACATGGCTGTCAAGTTACCCGTTGAACCACTTGGAATACTAAAGGATACTTGGGAAATCTCACACACATAATGCCATACTAATGCCATATCCTAGCTATGGTCTTTACTTGGGATCTCATATTGATTCTAATAGCCCAGCTATGGTCTTACACGAAATCTCATATCGATGCCATATCCTAGATATGGTCTTACACGTCAACTCAAATAACCATAATGTCATAACATTTGAATCCTAACTATTCCTAAGGTTCAACAGGATTTTCTTGCTTGTCGAACATTGTCGAACTCATTCAAGAATAAATCAAAATTCATACTATAATAACACAATTAAATCATAAATATTAATGCATTATTTACATACAAACTTACCTTGGTACAAAAATAGTAGATAAGGGATTTAATCGTCAAACACCTTATTCTTTCCCTGATCAAGGTCTGAACCTCGTTTCTCTTGATCTATAATAGCAAATTTAGCTTATTATACAATCACATTACTCAATTTAGTCCAAAAGTCATATTATGGAAAAAATTACATTTTTGCCCTTAGGCTCGAAAAATGAAATCTATTCAATTTCTTCGATTCCCAAGCCTAGTTGAAGCTCTTTTACACTTATAGCAGTCCACATTTTTCATTTAATCACACTTTTACACACATTATAAAATTTTTTACAAATAGGTCCTTTTGTCAATTTTCACCAAAAATCACCTAACAAAAGTTGTTTATCTAACATTAAACTTGCATAATCTACCATTAGACATCAAAATACATGCATTTCACATATGGGTAAATTTTTAAACATGAAACCTACTTCAAAAAAATGGTAGAATTAGGTAAACCGGGTTACGAGGACTTTAAAAATGTAAAGAGTATTAAAAACGGGGCTAGGATGCACTTACTATCAAGCTTGAAAGTTGAAGAAACCCTATCTATGGTCACCTTATGAAATTCAACCAAGGTGGAAGAAAGATGGACACAATTTTGACTTGATTTTCCCTTTTTATTCTTTTATTAACCTAATGACCAAAAGGCCCTTTTTGCCAAACTTTAAAATTTGTCTCATCATGTCCATTTTTGTCCATTAACTTAACAAATGGTCTAATTATCATAAAAGGACTTCTAATTTAAAATCTCATAGCAATTGGACACTTCTAACATGTAGAACTCAATTTTTACACTTTTTACAATTTAGTCCTTTTGACTAAATTGAATGCTCAAACATCAAACTTTTCAAACAAAATTTTCATGAAATCATTCCGTGAAATTGTAGACCATAAAAATATAATAAAAATTAACTTTACTACGTCAAATTTGTGGTCCCGAAACCACTATTTTGACTAGGCCCAAAGTCGAGTTGTTACAAAACTCCATATCAACATACCCTTGGTGGAAGCTTTGGAGCAAATGCCCAATTAAGTTAAATTCATGAAGAATATATTGTCAAAGAAGTGAAGATTGAAGGAATTTAAAACTGTTGCTCTCATTGAAGGGTGCACAATGATATTGATGAATAAATTGCCCCTAAAGTTGAAGGACCCAGGGAATTTTACTATCTCTTGTTCAATTGGAAATCATTATGTTGGTAAGGCATTATGTGATTTAGGAGAAAGTAAAAATTTTAAAGCCTATGTCTATCTTTAGGAAATTGGGAATTGGGAAGGCAAGACTGATAAACCTTAAAAGTAACATATTTTAACCCCATATTTAGTATGCTTTTGGATGATTTAGCCCTTGATTTATGTAAAAAGGTGATTTTAATCCTTTCTTTTCATGTTTACACTTAGGGAAGCACCCGAGGATGAAAAGAATGAGAAATGGGCTTAAAACAGACCAAATTGGGCCAACCCAAGAAATTTGCACAGCCTGGACTTCAAGCCACACGGCCGTGCCTTGCCATTTACTTCACACGGCCATGCCACGATTTACATGGCCGTGTCCCAATCGACAGAATCGAGACATGGCCTGAAGACGATTTACACGGGCGTGTACCATGGCCGTGCCCCTACTGCGGGAAAGTCACTCAAATTTGGATACTTAGAGGCAAAGAAACACATTTCTAAGTCTACTTAAACATCCTAGGAGGAATTTTACTTGAATTAGAACACTTAGGAGCCAAGTAAAGCATCTCAAAGCCTATATAAACACCCAAGGTAGCAACTAAAAAGGGGAGTTCGGTAGAAGCTGAAACAAGACGGCTTTTTGGCAAAGGCTTTTGCCGAAGCTTTCATCTTTTAGGGAAATACTTGAAGATAGCCAGTTGATCCATCTCAAGAAGCTGAAGTTCTACTCAAGACGGAGGATCTCTCCTTCAATTCCGTTAGGGAGTTTTAGGGATTTCTTATGTTTTGTTTTATCTTTTCTCTTGAGATGTTCTCTTATTTTGTTATGAAATAAACCCCTCAGATACTTGAAAGGGATGAAACCTATGATGGATTTTGTTATTTTATTTCTAAATTATATGAGAACTACTTAGTTTGTTCTTAATTATGTTACTTAATTCAATCTGATGTGCTTAGGTGGAGGAGGAATAGACCCTACATAAGAATAGATCTAGCATAATTGAGTGGAGTTGATCGGGCGCCTAGAGATAGGGTTACGAGATTTTACCGAATTAGGGTGAAACCTAATATGGGAATCCATTGATCGATTTATTGCTTCCTTAGGGGGTTATTATAAGAGAATGAGAGTTCCACTAATTAACCTAAGGTTAGATGTTATTCGCCTCGAGAGAGGGTTTAATATAGGTTAGGGAGTCTCACGGATCAAGCTAAGTAAAGAAATCATATGGTTTGGGGAATAAATGATAAGTGAAGTCATAGGTGGATTCTTCCTAAGGGTATCGTCTTCATCAACTGAGTTTTCCTAAAGTTTTTCTCCAATTCATTCTTTTATCTTCGCATCTAGTTTAGTTTTTCATTAGTTTCATAAACCAATCACTCCATATTTCAGGCTAAATAATAGAAAGAAAGTGAGTAGTAGTACTTTTAGGTTCCCTTAGGTTCGATAAGATATTCTTGCCTAAACTATACTATTGTTTGATAGGTGCACTTGCCTCTATCATTGCCATAGTTAGTCTACAGGTTCAATCATTCTTTTTATAAATATTAAAACTAGACTGTTTGACACGATCAAAGACCCACTACAGTCACGCTGCAACTAGCCGGTCGATCTTATATGCATCTGGAAGATAAAATTGAAGACATACTGGTAAGAGTAGATAAATTTATTTTTCCAACCAATTTTATTATTTTAGAATGTGAGACTGACAAAGAAGTGTCGATTATTCTTAGAATACCTTTTCTTGCTATAGGTAGAACGTTAATTGATGTGCAAAAAGGTGAGTTAACGATGAGGGTAAATGATCAACAAATTACTTTCAATGTATTTGATGCCTTGAAATGTGCCGATGAAAATGAGGAGTGTCACGCCATTAGGTTGGTCGAACTAGTAGTGGAGGAGGAGTTTGCAAAAGTTTGTCACGATAATTTTGATGATGGTGAAGATCTATCTAAGTAATATAGAAACGCTTATAGAATTCGGTGAAATCATAGAGACCAACCAATTGATGGATAGACTAGGGAAGAAGTTTGAATCCTTGGATTTATCAAATTGTTCTTTTAAGTTTCCTAAACTTTCTATAGAGGAACATCCCACACTGAAGTAAAGCCTTTGCCATTGCATTTAAAGTATGCCTACTTGGGAGACAACAGTACTATGCCAATAGTTATATCTGTAGAATTGACACCTAATCAAGAGGTCAAGTTGCTACATGCTCTGAGAAGATCTAAGAAGGCATTGGGATGGACAATTGCCAACATCAATGGAATCAACCATGCTATCTGCATACATAAGATTTTGTTGGAAGGTTGCCATAACAATTCTATCGAACAACAGAGAAGGTTGAACCCTATCATGAAAGAAGTTGTCAAGAAGGCGATCCTCAAGTGGCTAGACATGGGAATTATAAACCCTATTCTAGATAGTTTGTGGGTGAGCCTTGTACAATGTGTACCCAAGAAATGAGGTGTCATAATAGTTAGCAATGATAACAATGAGCTCATACCAACTCATACTGTTACAGGATAGAGAGTATGCATGGACTATCGCAAGCTTAATAAGGCAACTAGGAAGGACCATTTTCCCTTGTCATTCATTAATCAAATGTTGGATAGATTAGTTGGGAAAGCCTTCTATTATTTCTTGGATGGGTATTCAGGATATAACCAGATTGCCACAGCTCTCAGTGGCTAAGAGAAGACCACTTTCACATGTCCATATGGAACTTTCGCATTTAGATGAATGCCATTTTGGTTGTGTAATGCCCCAACAACATTTCAGTGTTGCATAATGGCAATATTCTTGGAAATGGTGGAAAGCTTTCTCGAAGTTTTCATGGATGATTTCTCTGTGTTTGGCAATACCTTCGAGAATTGCTTGAAGAACTTAGAATTGGTTCTTTTTCACTGTGAAGAAACTAATCTTGTTTTAAATTGAGAAAAATGCCACTTCATTATTCATGAAGGCATTGTTCTAGGACATAAAATATCACAGTAAGGGACTGTAGTGGACAAAGGCAAATTTGACGTGATCGCAAAATTACTGCCTCCCACCACTATAAAAGGTATCAGAAGTTTATTAGCTCATGCGAGATTTTATAAAAGATTTATTAAGAATTTCTCAAAGGTATTCAAACCCCTATGTTCTTTGTTAGGGCATAATAGATCTTTCAATTTTGATGACCCTTGCTTGCGAACATTCGAAGAACTGAAGAAGCAATTGGTGATAGCTCTGATTGTAAGACCACTGGAATGGACACTGCCATTTGAACTTATGTGTGAAACTAGTGACTTTTTGTAGGTGCAGCGTTGGGGCAAATGAAAAAAAAAGTATTTCATGCTATATATTACACAAGTAGGACCCTAACAGATGCACAGCTCAGCTACACCACTATTGAAAAAAGTGTTATTGGTTGTGGTATTTGCATTTGATAAATTCAAATCTTATTTAGTTGGTACCAAGGTCACAGTTTATATAGACCACTCTGCTATCAAGTATTTGGTGACCAAAAAGATGCCAAGCCAAGGTTGATCTAGTGGATACTTTTGTTGCAGGAATTTGATCTTGAAATTAGGCATAGAAAAGGGATTGAGAATCAAGTGGTTTATCACTTGTCAAGATTGGAAGCTGGACTTGAAGATGGTAATACTCAAATCATTAAGGAATACTTCCCACATGATCAATTGTTAGTTGTCATGGCATTACCTTGGTATGTCAATATTGTGAACTTCTTAGTGAGTAGGTTGATGCCCCCTGATCTCAATAGCCAAAGAAGAAGGAAATTTCTTCACAATGCCAAATACTATTATTGGGATGAGCCTTTCTTTTTCAAACATTATGCTAATCAAATAATTAGGATATATGTCCCTGATGACAAAATTCAAAGCATTTTGCAACATTGTCATTCAGCTCATTATGGAGGACATTGTGTAACATCCCAAAAATTAGGGGTTAGTAGAATCGGGTTTGACAATCAAAAGAGAGTGGCCATGCCCTGATTTTTAAGATTATCTATGTGTTTTCAGGAATAAATGAGGTATTGGTTTATTGGATAAGTGTTAGTGAAACGTTCCTTGAAACCCAAGTTCAAATCCCTTCTCTCTCACCATTTTTATTATTTTGCTAATTTTGCCTCAAACCCTAGTATGTGACATGCCTTGTTTTAAAAAAAATATTGTAAAATTATTTCAAAAATAAGGAAATAGCCTAGTGGTTAATTGATAAATGCAAAAGCTTGAAAATTAAATTGAAGTCTCAAGTTCAAATCCTTTCCCATGCAAAATAACTTTTTTTTACAAAATCTCTTGTTTTTTAAAGTGTGTGCCATCCATACCCCTGTAACCCTAGGTATAAATGCTAATTTTAAATAAAATAATAAGCCTTTATTCTATTTTTACTCACCCTAGCCGTTCCTTCCCTCTCCTCTCCTCTTTGATCTTCAAATTTTCTTTCTTTCTTCCTCCATTGTTGTCGTCGCCTACACCAAGTTTTACCATCTCTTTCTTTTTTTTTTTTTTTGTCTCAAGATTTGTTAACATCTTCTCCTCCATATTTTTGTATTTTTCCTAATTAAAATCAGTCCCAAATCTAAAATCTTGAACCCCAAGATCGATCCCAAATATTTCCAAGAAAGTGCCATTGCCATTTCTCTCAACTAGCTTAGGTAAGATCTCTTTTCTCTTCAATTTTTTAATTAATATTGTCAATTAAAAACCAAAATTTCCAGATTTGGAATTTTGGGGATTCTAAATTATTTAAAATTTATTTTTCTATATTTTAATGAGATCTCAAACCGTTTTAAAATTTAGCCACAATTTTGGCCACCATGGGTGGTGGTGCGTGCGCCTATGTGCAAGAAAGGGGGTTGTTTTGTTTCTTGGGTCTTGACCATATTTTTCAAGAATTAAATTGTGTTCTTGAAACCTTCTAATAATCCTTTAATCACATGTTAATTAGGGAGAAAATTTCATGATCAATTAGCCAATCGGATCCCACAAATCGTGAAACGTAAGTGCAATTAAGGATAACTAGTTTGTTATTTTGAGATAGTTGTTGGGTAAAGGTTATGAATTGAGTAAGTGAAGAAATTTAATCATTAATTATCTAATTATTTTCCAGTATATTATTGAATTAGGTGCTGGCTCAAACTCCCCAAACCATCCGTAAAGACGAAGAACGATTGTACGTACGGTTCGCATTGATTCAGTGTAAGGATCCAACTAGTTTGGATTCACAAAATAGTTATAATTTGAACGATTGGTTTGAACTCATAGGTGGGTTTTTGGGGGATTTTTAATGGTAAATTAGTTGAATTTATACTAATTTTTTACTTAGGTTCATTTTAAGGTTTCTTAAGGAAAATTGGGAGATTCACTAGTGTGCTGTGAGAAAGCGAAAAATAAGGTGTGGATCCTAAACTCAAAAAATTAATTAAAAATGATAATTTTTTATATATTTGATGATTTATAATGATTTAGCTTGCTGATTGGATTGGTTTAATAGTCAAATAATTAATTTTGTAAGTGGCCAAACCAGGTACGGTTCGAGTCCTAAAAGATTAATATGTTAGCAAAGTTGCTAGTTTGACAATGTGACTGTCCGAATGGTATTGTGATGGATGATTGTGTTATTTGGTATGAGATTGATTGCATATATAGCGTGATTTTTTGAGATATTATTTTATGCATGATATAATTGCATGGATAATTTGCTATGTTATATTGGAAAGGTTCCTATACATGCACATTTGAAAATCGTAAAAGTATGTGAAATTATATAATGTTGAATGATATCATCTTAATGGTAATTTGAAAGTTGGAACATTGTTTCCATTTATTGAAAGTTTTTGATTATTGAGGGCATGTGGAACATTTCAAATAAATGTAAAAAGTATTGAGATATGATTATGTATGAGTTTGTGTGACATATTGCATTTGCATTGGGATAGGATACCTTGTGGTTAACGGAGGAGTTCTGTGGAGTACCGGTGACATATGAAGTCCACAATATTCGTGTCAGTGCATTTCACCTGGAGTACAGAGGGGAATGGCGATTTATCGCATTTTTATTAGTAGCTTGTCTACATTTTTACTGGAAACATTTTCTACATATTGTTATTGGTGGTTTTAACCACAATGGCGCTTAAACCCATAATATTTTGGAGTTCAGATGACAGATTTTGGGAATTCGTGGTGTGTAGCAGATCGTATGGATAGGAACTTTTTTGCATTGCATCATGCTCACGACATATTCGAATGTTATTGATTTATGCTATGTATTGTATTGTGTTGTATTGAATGGTATCAAAATTAATGATTGTTACTCGAATGAATGATGACCCATACTCATACACCGTTTGACATCAATTTGATAATGGCTATATAATGATATGAAATTTCAATGATGGTTCTCTGTTCTTCTATTAAAGCTAATATGTTTCACTGTATTTGATATTTATGTATGTTTAAATAGGTGTTCCACTCATACTGAGCTTTCATCAGCTCACCCCAATAGTGTTTAACTTTTCAGGTAAACCTCGAAATTCGGACCGAACTCAGCATTCAAAGAATTACCTTGGACCTCAGATTATTTTTTTGATAAGTAAATCAGTCTCTATTGGTTTTTTGGTTTGTAATTTTTAATGACTTTTGGTCTGTGGCTTGGTAACTTTTCTTCTTGGAATTTTGCATGCATGGATTACTCAAGCATAATAACTATAAAATGCATGAAACCGGACTTAAGTAACATTTGACATTGGTAATTAATTTTCAATGTATTTTAAATGAATCGCTTTTGAAAAACAAATTGATAAGGCAACTAAGTTTCCAAAATGACTTGAAAATTGGTTTTTCTGCTACATTAGTTTAACATCAAGTTTTTACAAAGAAGAGTGACAAGCAAACGGTTTTTTTTCTTAAACAATGCTATCAATGATAAAATGAGTCTTAAGTATAGATTATCTAATAAATGAACTCTTTTAAACTAACTCAAAGTGCAAATACTATTTTTCTCTAAAATGAGTTTATTTAAAGTCTTCAAAAGTAACGTAAGTTAGCTTAGACATTTCGGTGGCTAATGTAGTCTTCTCAATATAGCCATAACGTCTAGTTCGGGCTAGGGAGGTTACATATTGTAATTTAAAGATTATATTGGCCGATCATGTTCAAGGATGCTCATGACTTTTACCAAGCATATGACTATCGTCAAAGGGCAGGCAACCTCCCTAGGAGGCATGAAATGCCACTACAAAATATCCTGGAAAGTGAGTTGTTTGATGTGTGGAGACTAGACTTTATGGGCCATCTCAACCTTCCTACAGAAATTTGTACATACTTGTGGCAATTGACTACATATCAAAGTGGGTTGAAACTATAACTCTCTCTACTAATTATGCCAAATCAGTGATGAAGTTCTTGCACAAAAATATATTCACAAGATTTGGTACACCTCGCTCACTTATCACTGATGAAGGCTCTTATTTTGATTGCAAATTCGTTAATAATTCCTTTTATAGGAATGGGGTGAAACATAAGACTGCCACGGCATATCATCCCCAAACAAACGGACAAGTTGAATTTTCTAATAGAAAAATTAAGCGGATTTTGGAGAAAGTGGTGAACCCAACTTGTAAGGATTGGTCATCTAGACTAGATCAAGCTTTGTGGGCTTACTGTACTATGTTTAAAACACCATTGGGGATGTCACCTTTTAAGCTGGTTTATGGAAAGCCTTGCCATCTACCCGTCGAGTTGGAACATAAAGCATTTTGGGCTATTAAGAAGCTGAACATGGATTGGATCACTGCTGGACATAAACGATTATTAGAGTTGAATGAAATGGATGAATTCTGAGATCTGGAACATGAGAACGCTCAACTGTATAAAGAAAAGACCAAGCTCTGGCATGGCAAAAGGATTATTCCACGACAATTTAAACCTGGATAGCAGGTGTTGTTATTCATCTCTAGGCTCAAATTGTTTCTGGACAAATTAAAATCTCGCTGGTTAAGACCTTTTGAAGTAGCCCACGTATATCCTCATGGAGCTATGGATGTCAAAGATATAAAGACTAAGACTACATTCAAAGTCAATGGACAGCGCTTGAAGCATTACTGGGGCACTCATGTGACTCGAAATAAATAGTCCATTGATCTTCGAGATGTTTAAATTATGCATCTCGATAATTCTTTTTGCTTTATTTTTCTCGAATTTAAATTTTTATTAGTTCTTTCATGTGCTTCTATTCCTTTTGTTTTGAAGGCATGTTTGTTTTCTTGCTGGAAAAAAGGGTCGGGGCTTCATAAATTATCCGTTAGCCCATTGGAATTTTTCTTATTATTTGCCCTCCAATCATATTTTTACTTTCCTTCCAATTTCAATTACACCACAATCAGGCCATCATTACCACTATCCACTCACCCACATCATCCCATTACTTTACTACCGTGTCATTTTTCTTTTACCCTAATCGTTTCATCTTCTTTTACAGTTAACCTAAGTTTTATTTTTTTCTCCAAATTTACTTGTATTTTCTTTTACTCCTGCAAGTTTTCACCTTTTTTGTCTACCATTTGCTCTACCTTCTCCTAATAGCCAGACATTTTATTCTACAACCATCTGCTATGCCACAACGTAATTTTTTCAACCAAGTAGCGGAAGACCGGTACGTGCACAATATCTCCAAGCATCCTTTTTTCTTGGAAAAAGGCTTTCTTTTTCAAGACGAGCCCTTTATGGGATATGATGAGTCGATTTCTTTTATGGTAGAACAACATGGATGGCAGATTTTTTGTTTGTATCTAGAGGATGTTTTGACAAATGTGGTTTGTGAGTTCTATGCTCACCTTACTTCTCCCAACAATGATTTTATTTATGTGCGAGGAGCCTCAATGCTGTTTGATGAAGATACCATCAATGAACAGTACAACATTTTTGCTGTTCAAGATAAGCATAACCAGTTTGCCGCTACAATCACTACGGATGGTTTGAATCAAGTTCTTCCAGACTTATGTGTAGTAGGTACTAAGTGGATGGTGTCAAGACAGGATTGTTACACCGTGGAGAGGGCCCCTTTGAAACCCAACTGTAGGGTTTGGTACCACTTTCTTAAAACACAACTAATTCCTTCCACTCATAACTCCACAATTTATAAGGAGCAGATGTTGCTGCTCCATTCCATCATAAAAGGAAGGAAGATAAATATGGGAAAAATCATATTCATAGAAGTCCACCGGTGCGTCCAGAAGAATCTAGGGAGCCTTAATTTTCTCTCTCTCATCACCTGCACTACGCCAGTATGTGAATGTCTCTGTTCAGTCCAATGAAGATGTTACTCCAAACTGAAAAGATCTAATAAGGAAAGACTTACTCTTCTCAAGGTAAACAATTATTAAGCTGTACTACAGTCTTTGCAAAAACCAATCTACCTTTCTCTTCTTGATTAGAGCTTATATACCCTTTTCAACAGCTACTAACCTCTGTAAAAGATTTACTGACTTCTTGAACTAACTAACCATTTCAATTACTAACAACTATTTCAAATACTAAATGTGACTCTTAACATTCATCCATCTTCTCCGCGGACAAAACCTGAAAGAGAGTTCGAAAATGAGCAAAAGACGCCAGTGATAACGGCTTGGTAAATATATCCGCGACTTGATCATAGGCCGAAACTTCGCCGACCATAATAGACTCATCTGCAACTTTCTCGCGAACAAAGAACAAATCGAGCTCAACATGTTTGAACTTAGAGTGCAAAACAGGATTAGCTGCTACAGCTATTGCACCGGAGCTATCACACCAAACTTTAGGAGTATCATCTCACTTCACTTGAAGTTCTTGAAGTAAAGAAAGCAACCAAACAACTTCACTCGTCGCTACAGCAAGACTGCGATATTCTACTTCAACCGTAGACCTAGTGACCACTTGCTATTTCTTGGATCCCCAAGAAATAGGGTTAGGTCCAAAATAGACACAAAACCCAGAAGTTGACCGACGATCATAAAAATCGAGCCCCCAATTGGCATCAGCATAAGCACTCAAGGATAACTGATTTGAAGGCCGAAAAATAATCCCAAAATCCATAGTACCACTGAGGTACCGTAAAACACGTTTTAGAGCTGCCATGTGAACATTGGTAGGACTATGCATAAATTGACATAGCCGATTCACAAAATAAGCAATATCAGGATGAGTAAGAACTACGTACTAAAGCACACCTGCAAGACTTCTATACTCAGTGGAATCGACTAATAAATCACCATCATTCTTGGACAAGGTGGATGAGCTCACCATTGGTGTGTGAACACCTTTTCCAGTCAACATCGATGCCCGATCAAGAATATCTCGAATGTATTTTTTCTGGTTCAAATGCAGCCACCCGGACATGTTTCGACGGACTTCGATCCTAAGAAAATATTGTAGATCACCCATATCCTTAAGTGAGAACTCATCATTCAATAATCGAACAAAGCAATCAACCTCAACAACCAAGTTCCTAGTAATAATGATGTCATCAATGTACACCAAGACATAAAGGGTTGATTTGGGTTGGAGTTGAAGAAACAACGAGGCATCAGACTTAGAGAGAACAAAACCAATAGAAACAAGAAATTGCTTTAGTTTTTCAAACCAGGCTCGAGGCACTTGACGAAGACCATATAAAGCTTTCTTCAAACGACATACAAGCAACTTGCCAGACGAGTCAGACTGAACATACCCCGGAGGTTGTTGCATGAACACCTCAGTATCCAGCTCTCCATTTAAAAAAGCATTATTCACATCAACTTACCGAAGCGACCATCCTCTGGACATAACAATGGATAAAATAAGACGTATAGTAGTAGGTTTGACAACTAGACTAAACGTCTCCTTGAAATCACAACTAGGTACTTGAGAACAGCCCTTGGCTACCAATCTAGCCTTGTGCCGAGCAACAGAACCATCCAGATTCCTCTTAACCTTAAATAACCACTTGCACCCAATTACCTTGCAATTTGATGGAAGAGGAACGAGTTCCCATGTAGAATTACGAATAAGGGCATCATATTCAGCCTGAGCTGCAGCACGCCACTCAGCAGACGAGAATGCTTGCTCGATGGTGGACGGTTCTATGGCTTCAATAGACAAAACCTTAGGTTTGAAAATTCCAGCCTTGGCTCGAGTGACCATCGGATGAGTGTTAGTGGTCATAGGAAGTCTGGGTAAACTATCAACATCAGTAAAAGGGGAAGAACTTGACTCAACATTATCACGGGTAGGCGAAGAGCTGGACGCAAGCAGGTTAGTAGAGCCAGACGAAAGAACACCGAACGAAAAGGGTGCATTTCCAGCCTATGACTCAACACTATCATCGATAGGCGAAGAACTGGACGCAAGCAGATTATTAGAGCTAGACGAAGAACACCAGACGAAGAGGGTACATTTCTAGCAGATGACGGATTATGAAAACTCAAACCACCCGAGACTTTCTAAACTAGGGGAATGGTCGTGGGCATAGATTCTTCATACTGAATAGTCGAGCGCATAGACATATTGGTATTTGATAAAAACTTTCTTTCATCAAAAACAACATGTCTTAACACAACAACCTTTCCACTTAGAAGGAGACACTTATAACCTTTGTGTTGAGTGCTATATCCCAAAAAAATAGACGGCTCGGATCGAAACTCCAATTTATGTGTCTTATATGGACGTAAATAAGGGTAACAGCAATAGCCAAAAACACGCAAATGGTCATAGGTTGTATCATGACCATATAAGGCCGTAAAGGGAGTTTTACCTTGTAGGACAGAGGTGAGTAGTCGATTGATAAGATGGACAGCAAAACAAAACACATGCCCCCAGTATGCCATGGATAATTTTGCTTGAGCGAGTAAAGTGATTCCCATTTCCACAATATGTCGATGCTTACGTTTAGAATGCCGTTCTGTTCAGACGTATAAGGACAAGTTAGACGATGAACAATTCCTTGAGACGCCAGAATAGATGTGAATGCCCGATACTCGCCACCCCAGTCACTCTGGAATTATTTTATAGACTTACCGAACTGATTCTTTACAAGCTGCTAGAACTGAACAAAACATTCCAATGCCTGAGACTTCTGACTTAAAAGGTAAAGCCATGTAAATCGAGTAGAAGCATCAATAAAGGACACATAATACCATTTGTTTTCAGATGCCATAGCCCCGGGCCCCAAAGATCAGAGACAATTAACTCAAACAGTTGATAATTTGTAGTAGAAATAGAAAATGGCAACTTATGAGATTTACCTTTTGACACTTGAAGGCAAACAAGACTAACCGATCTTTATTAATTTTGACATTACATTTTTCTAGAACACTTCTAATAACAGAAAAAGAAGGGTGACCGAGGCGATTATGCCACAGATCAAAGACAGAACTTTGAACATCTTTATTTTGAACTTCCATGTGAGCATTAAAGGGAACTTTAACAGGCATCAAAAAATGGTATAAGCCATCATGTATGTGGCCCCTCAACAGGATCTCCCCTGTCTTTATGTCCTTGATAACACAACACGTAGGGTGAAACTCAAAAAATACTTGATTATCATTAGCAAATTGAGACACTGACAAGAGATTTTTCCTTATACTTGGCACACACAAAACATTTGATAACCGTAATAAGCATGACGGAGTGGATAAAACATCATTACCAATTGCCAAAATTTTAGCTGGGTTGCCATTTCCCATTAAAAGAGAAGACGTACCTGAGTACGGTGTGCTATCACAAAGAGCCGTCAAATTTTGACATACGTGATGGCTCGCACCAGAGTCAGGGTGCCAAGATGTCGAGCCAACAGGAACAGGAATATACGAGTCATTACCTCTGGTATTAGAACCAACTTGTGCAGTATTAATATGAGATCCCGATGTGTTAGAGTAATTTGAAGGATGCAAGTCCCCTAACCGAGGGAGCCCAATGCATGGATCAGATCTGGAATAGACTCGGGCATGAGGTTTCGTGTGCCATGGGACCGATTCACCACCACTTGGCCTTATATTATTTTGCCCATCACCACATGGCCTTTGAACAAATTGAGCACCACGAGTTGGATAATGCGCCGCAAAATCATGGCCAAACCCAACGTTATTGTCATATTTAATTTGACCAAAATCATGCCCAAATTGTGGTGGCCTATTCGACCAGGGCAAGGAAAATAGAGCCACTTGTGGCCCACGCGTCACATTTCCATAATGGATGCCAGGTTGTCCCTCACCATAACGATTAGTACCTGGGGAAAAATATTTTGACCAAAATAATTTTGACCAAACTCATTAGAATAAGGGCTCACCCTAGGATATTTCAACTGTTGAAGATCTATATCAACACCCATGTGACCACCAGAAAAACCACCATCTCTAGTCACATACGCCGGATCGACATCAGATCGAGGGCCACGCGACCTAATTGGTGCTTCTAGAGGAACCAATGGAGGCACTGAGGACGAAAGATCGAAATCTTTATAATAACAGTAATAAAACCGTTGTGCAAGGTGTCTAAATCTACTGCATATTTGACACTGAATACGAGGACGAAAGGAACGACCACGGCCACGAGGAGCCACTCGGTCGCCACGAAAAGAGCCTTCAACCGCTGGCGACAGAAGAGATTCAACAAGATTGGCGCTAAGCGAGAGTTCTTAAATGTCCCGATTGTGTCTGGATTTACACTCTACAAGGGCATTCACAAGCCGAGAAAATGAGAAGAAACTAGGCGACAAACACGCCAACGAAACAACAGACTCAAACTCCGATGGCAGTCCGGCAAGTAAGATTTCCACCTTTTCTTCCTCCGAGATGTGAGATCCTAAGTCTCCAATAAAGCACAAATGTTTTTAATTCTAGAAACATAAGCTTTAATAGGCATATTACCTTTGCGCAACGAGTGCAGTTCATGTCACAGAAGCGACTGTTTCGCTCCGGTGTCGGCAGCAAAGAGATCCATAACGGTGAGCCAAACATCACACACGGACTTTGTGCCTGTAAAGACGGCAGAAGAGGAGCACTGATCATGGAAAGAAGCCACGATGTTAAGAAATAGTCTTGTTGTTTAAAGATTTGAGCCAAAGGATTTGTCATCAAAGATCCATTCGGACCGAAAATAGACCGAGGAGGTGGAGCTAAAGTCCCATCAAGCAACCCTAGGAGATCATAACCATCAAGAATAAGCTTGATCTTTGTTGCCACTGCATGTAGGTCTCATCAAAAGCTTCACGACGTCGTGTCGAGGAAATGAAGTTACAACTCGTTCACCGTTGAATGGCGCAACCGAGGCAGGATCAGCGGAAGGTTCGGTGGCCATGCATCCAAGGATCAGCTGGCGAAAGATACCATGAAAAGATCTAATAAGGAAAGACTTACTCTTCTCAAGGTAAACAATTATTAGGTTTATAGTCTTTACAAAAACCAATCTACCTTTCTCTTCTTGATTAGAGCTTATATACCCTTTTCAATAGCTACTAACCTCTGTAATAGATTTACTGACTTCTTGAACTAACTAACCATTTCAATTACTATCAACTATTTCAAATACTAAATGTGACTCTTAACACAAAAAAGGGGCCATTACGAAGCAAATTGCTGCGAAGTTTTGAGGGAAGGATTTGCAACGACATCCACCTCTTGTTTCTAGTTCTACCTCTTCTACCCCAACCTGTGTCGCAGCAACCTCCTCCACCTCTAATAGTGTCTCTGAGAAACAAGTGCTCACTTCATTCGATAAGTTACAAAAGTAGATCACCCTATTTGAGACCCAGCAACTGAAGATTACTACAGACTTGGCACGGGCATAGGAACAAATGGCCATTTTCTGGGCCTATGTGGAAAGGAGAGATGCTGCGATAAAAAGGTCTCTATAAAAGAATTTCACCAGGCCGATGTCTGCCTTTTCTAGCTTCCCCAAGGAATTGCACTCAGATGTAGATGAAGAGGAAGGTGAAGCAGAGGCCGGTAAGACAAACCCTACACCTACACACCCTGTCACTGAAAGACAAGAAGCACAGGAACTTGCTAAAGAAGAAAAGACTGAATCAGTTAGTATTGAGATTGATAATGAGGAAGGAGTAGAAGTAACTCCAACTCCTGCACCACCAATGGATAGCACTGCTACTGTCCCACCTCCATCGACTGGACCTATGTCTGCATAGGATCGGGAGATCAATCAGCTCATTGATGATCTCATCAAGTCTGGTGATGAGGAGGAGGAAGTGCCACTCAATGTGTTGAAACAGAAGCTGTGCTACAAGCATGTTGCCCACAAATCCACTCGCTCCAATTAAACTAAAAAAAATACATTCCAACCATTCATTTTTATGCTATTTGTTTGTTTTTTATTTTATTACATCATGCATTCATAAATTTGTCCTATCATTTTCTGTATATATATGTTTTTTGCATCTATGATTCTTGTCTGTTCATGCATTGAAGACAATGCATCCTTTAGGTTTGGGGGCGTGTTGTGCATATAGGATGCATTAAATATTTAGTTAAGTATGTTTATTTTTAGTATTTTTGTTCATATTTTCGTTCATTTTGCCATTACATACATAAATGCCAAATATTGTTAGATTGTGATGAGTATATTTTTGCTTATGATGTTCGATGAGGAGCTTCATTCTTCACTAAATGTAGAAAATTGTGATAGTGAATTAGGTGAGTTTAGCTTAGGATAGTTGCTTGAAAATTGACCCCTAAAATTAGAATATCCTAATTCCAATTACAATTAGTCTATAGTAAGTTGCTAAGGTATTTTTGGTTTATAAGGATAGATTCCTAGTAAACCTAACCTTCCCATTCAACAGATTTGATCCTCTTGTTCTTGCTCTGGTAACTTCCCAATAGTATTTTCTTTTATATTTGTTTGTTACATTTTTCATACATCAAAATCATTTTACTTAGCATAACATTTCTGTCACTATTTTGCCACAGCATAATTCACATAATTCATAACAGCAACCTAACCAAGTTAATCCTATCCGATCCTTGTGGAGATGATCTTACTTATCATTATATTACTTGATTCGATGTGTATACTTGTACATTTCACATACTATATTCACATGAGACATATATCTACTCTTCTATGTTGATGACATTTTGATAGCAGCAAAAGATAAAGGAGAGTTCAGAAAGGTCAAAACCTATCTTAATACAGAATTTGATATGAAGGATTTGGAAGCAGTAAAGAAGATACTTGGGATGGAGATTCTCAAAGATACAAAAACATGTAAATTGTACTTAAGTCAGAAAGGGTACATTGAGAAAGTTTTTTGTACGTTCAATATACAAAATGTCAAGCCTATTAGTACTCCACTAGTAGCCTACTCTAGACTTTCATCAGTTTTTTCTCCACAATAAGATGATGAGATTGACTATATGTCATGTTCCATATTCTAGTGTAGTGGGATCTCTCACGTATGCTATGGTTTTCTCACATCCAGATTTATCATATGCAGTTAGTAGATACATGGTGAATCTCGATAAAGAACACTGAAAAATAGGTTAATGGAATTTTAGATACGTACGAGGTATTACTGATGTTTGCTTACAGTTTGGAAGAACTAGAGATGGAATCATTGGGTATGTTGATTCTAATTTTGTTGGAGACCTTGATAAAAGAAGATCTCTCACAGGGTATGTCAATACAATTAGGGGTTGCGTAATCAATTGGAAAGCTACTTTGCAAAATACAACTGTTTTATCTACTACTGAAATTGAGTACATAGTGATTATTGAATGTATTGATTATTGAATTGAATTGAATTGAATATATGTGTTAATGTGAAAGTTGGCTATTGATTATTATAGATTGAATATAATTCATGTGTATATATGTGATTATATGAAAAATTAGTATTGGATATTGGTTGTATTTGGAAAGTGAATTGGAACACTATTAATTGTATCGGGTTGAGTCAGATATAAATGGCATACCATAGGATAGGAAAAGTTCAGGGATTTTTTCAACTTTGAGTTGATGAGGTACTGGGTGCCAATTTACTTCAGTTTAACTGATGAGACACTGGGTGTCAATTTATATAGTGTTGGGCACAGTTACTACTTTGAATTTATCCGATGAGGCACTGGGTGCCAAACTAGTGTGTTGGTTGGATCCGAGTATCTGTCTGAGTCTGAGTTGTGTTAACAGGGATAATTAAATAAAACGGTACTATGATTGATATTGGATGACATTGTATGTAAATTGAAAATGTGATAGTGATTTGAAACATGAAAATGAGATATATGAGTTATGTACTCATGAATTGGATATGGAATGGATAATGTTATTTTTTAAATGATATGTGGATCAAATTGTGAAAAGCTATTATATAGCAAGTGAAGAGAATTGAATATGGTACGAAATGATGTATTCATGAATTGAGTATTGAATGGCTAATGCCATTCTACGAATAAATGTGGTTTGATATTTGAATAATTATTTATATAGAAATTATGCATATTATATTATCTTGTCTTTTAATATTCAAATTATAGAAATACCACTGAGTTTTACTTAGTGTAAGATTTTATTTTTCTGTGCGCAGATTAGGTACTTCTCTTTTGATCACCGATTTAGCATCTAACAAATATCCTGAACTCAAATGTGGTGATGTTTATCTTTTGTGTCGGCATGTACCTAGGATGTCTAAATGATAGTTATTTTGTGAATGGTTTGTAAATGATGTTATAAGTGTAATGTTGGTTTGGTATGTATATAAACATGTGTTTATGTTTGAAGCCATAGTATAGCATGGTAAATTGAACCAAATCTAGATATTTGCATGTGAATTTAAGTTAATGTTTTAGGTAGTTTTGAGTTAGGCCAAAATGATGAATTTTGACATGTTTATAATTTTAATTTTGTTGATGTTTAGATGATATATATGTAGTACCAATGAGGGTACATTGGTTAGGCACCTAGGATGATTGTTTTGATATGTTTTGAATGTATTTGATCGTATTTTGATTGGTTAAAAGAATGGTTTTTGGGTTGTTTAATGCCCAAGCATGCATAAAATGGTAAATTTGTTGTTTAAGGCACATTTTAGGTCCACATAGGCGTGTGACTTGGCCGTGTGAGACACATGGCTAGTACATGAGCGTGCGAGGCCATTTCAAAGGGTACACGGCCTGGCACACTGACATGTGGCTTGGCCGTGTGACCCAAGTCAGAGAGTTATGCGGTTGGGACACGCTTGTGTGTCTCTATTTTGAATGACTACACGGCCTAAGACATAGGCGTGTCTCTTGGCCGTGTGACCCCTACAGCTTTGAAAATCTTTAATGTATTCTGACCTGTTTCTAATGTGTATTCTAGACCTCGAGGGCTCGAATAAGGGACAGTATGTATGAGTTTGATTGGTTTCTAACCTAAATATTATATGATATGAAATGTTTGAAATTTTTATGCATTTGATCATAAACTCGATAATGCTTCAGAACTTTGATTTCAAATGATGGATCTGGGTTAGGGGTGCTACATTTAGTGGTATTAGACCTTTACAGGTTTAGCCAATTCTCAAACTAAATCGAGCTCAAAATTGAGTCTAGAAGTACAAGCCATAATTGAGTCAAATTGAGTCGAGATTTGGATGCTGGTATATTTGTTTTTATTTTATAGTTGAAAATGTTGAATGATTATATGATGATGTTGATCAAGAGATGTATACTAGAGATGATGTCTCCAATGAATTAGATAGAACCGAATCAGTAACACCAAGTGTTAATCTAGTTAATACTCAACAACCTAACGTTGAGCGAGGTAATACTGAGGGAGGAGGTGATTCACAGTTACTTAGAGCTATTGCTAATGCTCTTTAGCGTGTGGCGAGAACCACATTCGCTACGGCATTTGCACCTATTGTTCATCGAGCTTCGATTAAAGACTTGCATATATACGGTGCAATTGAATTTTTAGGACTGAATTCGATTGAATCCACTAAACGCATCTTGCAACAACTTGAATGCAACCCGTGTGAGAGGATAATATATGTTGTTTCTCTACTTCAATGAGAAGCATATACCTGGTGATAATTAGTGACGCGCCATGTATCCTCAGATTAGGCTAATTGGGAATTCTTCCAAAAGGAATTCCAAAAGAAATATGTTGGAGAATTGTATATCGAAGATAAAAGACAAGAGTTTTTGATGCTGAAACAAGGTGGGATGTCTGTGGTTGATTATGAGCGAGAGTTTTCGTGACTTAGTAGGTATGCTATTGAGTTTGTGCCGACTGAAATTGATAGTTGCAAGCGATTTCTGTGTGGTTTACGCAATGAGTTGCGAGTACAGTTAGTATCGCACAAAATTACTAAGTTTGCAAATCTAGTTGAATGAGCAAGAATAGTAGAACAAGTTCTAGGTTTTGATAAAAAGACTGAGACTACTCGTACTATTGGAAAGCGTCCTGGAGCTACAAGTTCAAATCCACAATCGAAGAGATCAAAAGAATTTCGTGGTAGCTGGAGATCAAATTTTAAGTCTCATAGAACTGATAGAAATTCTGATAAACAACCGACTGTGCCTACGGGTAGTGTGCGAGGTCCATCTAGGGATACCGATATTCTGAATTGTGAGCACTGCGGGAAAAAGCATCATGGTGAATTCTTGAAGTTAACTCAAGGTTGTTTTCGCTATGGATATACAGAGCATAAGAAAGCTACACCTGTTACTTCTCAAAGATCTATACCTACTCCTAGAGGTCGCGGGTCGAGTCGAAGTGGTTTATTTTTGAGAGGGGGTCCTAGAAAGGAAAATGATCCTGTTACTCATCAGTCAGAGGCCAAAACGTCAGCTCGAGCTTATGTTGAACCAACTCGTGAGGATGGTAATGCTAATGACGTTGTGACAGGTATCTTTTATTAAATTTGAAACCTATTTATGCTTTAATATATCCGAGATCTTTGCATTCATATGTTAAAACTGAATTGGTTAAGTCGAAAAGTTTAAAATCTGAGATGTCTAGAGTATCGATAGTAGTGTCTAGTCCATTGGGACAATCTGTGTTAGTGGATCAGGTGTGTAGGAGATGTCCGTTAATGATAAAGAATATAACCTTCCCTATTGATTTGTTGATAATGTCGTTTGGCGATTTTGATATGATTTTGGGTATGGATTGGCTTACAGAGCATGGAGTGATTTTGAATTGTTGTAAAAAGAAGTTTTTTGTTCAGAGTGAAGGCGATGATATGATTGAGGTGAATGGTATTCGAATGAGTGGTTCAACTCGTATCATTTCAGCAATTCAAACTGATAAAATTTTTAATCAAGGTTATGAAGCTTTTCAAGCCTATGTTATCAACTTGAATTTTGGTAATAATCAATGTAGTAAAATTTGAACTGTTTGTGAATTCCCTGATGTGTTTCCCGAGGAATTATTGGGATTACCACCAGATCGGGAGGTTGAGTTTGCAATTAAAGTGTTTCCTGGTATGGCTTTGTTGTCAACGTCCCCTTATCGTATGGCACCCATGGAGTTGAAAGAATTAAAAGTGCAATTGTAAGACTTATTGGACCGTGGCTTTATACACCTTAGTATATCGCCTTGGGGAGCTCTAGTGCTTTTCGTCAAAAAGAAATATGGTTCAATGCAGCTTTGTATTGACTATCGACAATTGAAGAAGTTATCGATTAAGAATCGATACCCTCTACCCCGTATTGATAACTTCATCAATCAACTAAAAGGAGCTTCTATCTTTTCAAAGATCGATTTGAGATTGCATTACTGTTAGTTGAAAGTGAAAGATAGTGATTTACCGAAGACAGCATTTCATACGCATTATGGCCATTATGAATTCTTAGTAATACCTTTTGGATTGACGAACGCTCTGGCTGTATTCATGGATCTCATGAATCATATTTTCCAACCTTATTTGGATCAATTTGTGGTAGTTTTTATTGATGACATTTTGATCTATTCGAAATCTAAATTCGAGCATGAGCAACACCTCAAAATTATTTTGCAAGTGTTACGAGAAAAATGGTTATATGGAACACTTAGTAAGTGGGAATTCTAGTTATCAAAGTTTGTATTTGTGGGTCATGTTATCTTGACAGATGGAATTAGAGTTGATTTGAAAAAGATCGAGGCAATTGTTTAGTGGAAAGCATCGAGGAATGTGTTAGAGGTTCATAGTTTTCTTGGATTAGCTGGTTATTATAGAAGACTTGTAAATGGATTTTCGAAGATAGCTTTGATGATGACAAAGTTATTGTATAAGAATGTTCAATTCGTCTGGGATGATCAGTGTCAAGAAAGTTTTGAGAAATTGAAGCAGATGTTGACTGAAGAGCCAGTTTTGACTTTACTAGAATCGGGAAAGGATATTATCGTTTATAGTGATGCTTCCTTGAGTAGTCTTTGTTGTGTTTTGATGCAAGATGGGAAAGTGATCATTTATGCATCTTGTCAGCTAAAAACGCATAAAGGCAATTATCCGACGCACAATTTAGAGCTAGTTACTGTAGTTTTTGCTCTAAAGATCTAGAGACACTATATGCAAGCCGAAAAGTGTTATATCTATACCGATCATAAGAGTTTCAAATACCTCCTATCTCAAAAGGAGTTGAATTTGAGACAGTGTCGCTGGGTCATACTTCTGAAAGATTTTGATTGTGTTTGTAACACCCTAAATTTGGGCCTAGTAGAATTGGGCCTATTGGGCCTTAGAGCGTTTGAAACTTTTGAGAACAAGAGAACGGCATAAATGTATGTTGGATCTGTTAGGTGAATGATTTTGAAAGGTTAGGGGGCTTTTATGAAGTCTTGGGTTCAAGCCATGTCATTTGGAAAACTTTTTATTTTTAGCATTAGGGGAGTCATGACTCCAAGTTGTAAGCCTTTTAATTAATTAAGATTAAATTGTGACACAAGAGGAGCTGGTGGCTTAGTGGCAAGTGGCATAGGGAGTGAAGCTTCTGGTCTAAGGTTCAAGTCTTTTGAGGAGCAAGGGAGGTTTTATTTGCAACATGGATGGCAAGAGTTTGTGGTGGATTCAAACTCTTTGGAGTGGTTGTGGACTTGATAAAAGGGGGAGAGTATCATGGGATATGGATGATGGTTGTTGGGGATTTGGAGGAGGAAAATATGGAGAGATTTTAGGGGAAAGTTAAGGAGTTTGATTTGGAAGGGAGTTTGTGCCGAATTGGTGATTTGAAGCCTAGGAAATTTGACTAAGGTGTAATTTCCTCTCATTTTTTGATAATTTTGGTCATTTTTGTTCCGGTTTTGCTCTCTTCTCGGTGGTTTTTCCCTATTATGTATATTTTCTCTCTTTTTTTGTTGGGTAGCCGAATTTTACCTTGACCACTTAGGTATTTTTCTCCTTCTGCATTCTTTTGGGTTTCGCTTCCCTTTCTAACCATTTCTCTACCGTTAGCCAAATCAATTTTCATCTCTATTCCTTCAAATTTCTTCAAGCGTCCCTTCCCGCGTTGTTAACCGAACACTTTCTAATCTTTCTCCTTATTTTCTTCCTGTCGCTCCAACAGTTATTGGTTGCTTTCATTTTTCTCTTTTGGGTCGCTTTTCTATCTATCTAGTATCCTAACCGAATACTCTCCAACCTATTCTCCACCCCCATTTGTTAACTTTTTGCACTTATCGGGTTGTTTGGTTTTGGTCGATGGCTCTCTTATGCTACTAGTGGTGTATTCGGTTTCTAAGGGGTGAAGAAGTGCGGGAGGTATTCAAGTCGTCAAACCCCTTTCCTCCCATTATTCAATTAAGGTAAAACGTTACCTTACTCTTGGGTAAGCCGAATATTCCACTGATTTTGTAAGTTAATGTTTGTGGTTTTTAACCACATCTATAATCCATCATATCTGACAAGATCTGTCGTTATGCAGTTAATTGGCAAGGAGCATCCGTTAATTCTAGTCAGCGATTTTAGAATAATAAGCCAGGTCACTATCAACCAAGGTTGGTAGTGTTTGACGGTTTGGGGATTTGATGTTATGAATCTTATCGATCGGAAGGCTAACTGTGTGCCATATTGAAATGTAGGTTTTGGGCTCGTGAGCGGCTCACTTGATTTCATAAACAAGTGTGTATCTTTATGCTCTGTTGATGATCGGCTGAAAAGCTGAAAGTGTGTATTCCATACTGATTGGTCTGTAGATCAACAAAAGCCAAAAAGTCGAAGGATTGGGCTTTTGGGCCACATGAGTGTGCAAACGCCCATGTGATCAACCGAGCTCATGAAACGTGGGCGTACGACGAGGAAGGTTGCCATGAGCAATCTCATGGCCTTGGGCTAAAATGGGCCGTATGGGCCCAATGAGCCCGCGTGATTAAACATAATTGTTAAGTGAGACTTAGATAGACTTGTCATGTCGCGCACATGGCTTAAGTAGTTCTGGGCCGAAATGGGCTGTGTGAGCCCACACGAATAAAATGTATGTGTTGTGGTAAGTGTTGTTTGGACTGTGACGTTTGTATAATTGTGGCTATTTTTGGGCTAATTGGGCCACACGAGCATGTGGGCCCAATTAGGCCAAATAATAGGCCTTAGGCCCATTTCACCGTTGTTACTGTTTGGGTTACTTAAGTTGCTCGAGGTGACGGTGGACCTTCCGTTGGGTCGTTAAGCCCCGGTCTGTAAAATTACTAAAATACCCTCAATTTGGAAAATTATTGAAATACCATTAATTTGTGAAATTATCGAAATACCCCCAGTTTGTAAAATTACCAAAATACCCTCGATTTGTGGAATTATCGAAATACCCCTAGTCTGTAAATTATCGAAATACCCCTAATTTGTAAAATTACCAAAATACCCTCGATTTATGAAAATACCAAAATACCTCCCGGTCTATAAAATTACTAAAATACCCCCAGTTTGCAAAATTATTGAAATACCCTCGGTCTATAAAATTACTAAAATACCCTCGATTTTTAAAATTATCAAAATACCCTCGGTCTACAAAATTATCGAAATACCCTCAATTTGTAGAATTACCGAAATACCCCTGTAGGGTGGAATTATCGAAATACCCTTGTAGGGTAAAATTACCAAAATACCCCTGAAGGGTAGGATTACCGAAATACCCTTATAGGAAAATGACTATATTGCCATTGTAGGTAAATGACTGACTTAGACTATGAATTTGACTAATTTGAATGTGATCGTATGACTGTGTTTAAACTGACTTGACTGTGGTCGTGTGACTGATATGCTTTTAATATATGTCTTAATGACTATTACTGAGCATGTCCATTTTGCACACATGTGTAATGATTGAGCATGGCATACACGACATACTGCATGGGGTTAAGACATTGATACGGAGGAAGTTCTGATAGGGTCGCATGGGTCGCATGAGACGACTATAGACTGACGGACGGCTTAAAGCCGCGTAATCTGATTATGGCTTTGTGCCAACCTAAATATGGCTCTGTGCCATCTTGATTATGGCTTTGTGCCAATCGTATTTACCCGTGGCTATGTGCCTAACATATATCGATGACTCTGTGTCGATCATATTTACCCAAGGCTGTGTGCTGATTATATTACCGTCGCTGATGGCTACGTGCCAAACATAATACAGTTATTGATGGCTTTATGCCAATTATAATATCTCCTGAAGGCTTAGAGCCACATATATATACTAGCAGCTTTGTTGCGATTTCGGTTAGGGTCGCAACCAGTGCTAACATTGGTGTGCTGGCTGGGTGGGTCAATTTTATCCCCACGTAAGTGTAGGGTTGGTACGGGTGGTGTCTTGGCTGGATCGGTGTGGGATGCATCCTTATACTATTGCATATCTATTTTGAGATCTGTCACTGTACTGGGTTTAGGCTACTTGTTCTATCATTGGTTTGGGATAGGCCCAATTGATGCTGTTATGGGCTGTGACCCAAATGATATTGTAGTGGGCTTTGGCCCACGTATGCTCTAATCGGATATGACAAGAAAAAGGGCTTTGGCCTGCACTATTTTAGTTTCTATTTTTGTATACTGACTGTTACTCTAGTAAGGGGATTACACACTGAGTTTTTGCAAACTCACCCCGTTTTTAACTGTAAGTAATCCCCAGCATTAGGAAGATCGGTGCTGCGAGGGACTCGGAGACGACCACACAGCCACACATGTTTTTCTATTTCGCTAACTTATTTAAGCACTTCAATTTTTGAGTTAGGTTATAATAAGGCCTTTCTATTTTTAACTTTTATTTGGGATAATTACTTAAGTATGTTTAATATCTGCTAGAAGTAGGACATGATTTTTCCAAAACAATAACTGCTTTCAAACACTACGTTTCCGATACCTAATTTTTAAATATCATGTTTCCATAAATCATTTATTTTAATTAAGCTTCCGCAATTGAAAAAGATTTTACTAAGTGATTAATAACATTTTGAAAAGGGAATAGTTTTTTTAAACCACATTTTGAAAATCAACGAATGCAAATGAAAATCCAATTTTTGAGAAACACTTCAATGTGACACGCTGGAGTCGGGACTTCTAAGCCGGGTTTGGGGTGTTACAGCGTTATTGATTACCACCCTAGTAAAGCTAATTTCGTAGCTGATGCGTTGAGTAGAAAATCAGTGGTTGAATTGCGAGCAATGTTTACTCAGCTTAGAATCAATAACGATGGAAGCCTATTGGCTGAATTAAAGATCAAACCGATGATATTTAACGGATCAAGTCAGTGCAATTAGATTATGACAAGTTGGCGAAGAAAAGAGAAATGGTTCAAAATGGTATATTAGAAAATTTCAACATTGATGATTGTGGTTGCTTGAGATTTCATAACCAAATCTACGTTCTGGATGTTTTTGAATTAAAAGGATTGATACTTTGTGAAGCTCATGATAGTCCTTTTGTTTTGCATCCTAGAGAAACGAAAATGTATCGCGATCTGCGAGAATCTTATTGGTGGCCAAGAATGAAAAGAGATGGGGTCGAGTATGTGGCTAAATGTTTAACTTGTCAAGGAGTTAAGGCAGAATATCAGGTTCCCACCGGATTACTTCAACCTATTTCTATTCCTGAATGGAAATGGGATTGTATCATGATGGATTTTGTAACGAGGCTACCTTTATCGGCAAGTAAGAAAAATGTTGTTTGGATGATTTTTGATCGACTTACGAAATTTGTTCACTTCATTGTAGTCAAAACTGATTGGTCACTTCAAAAGCTTGCTGAAATTTATATTTAAGAAATCATGAGATTGCACAGTATCCCTATGTCGATAATCTTTGATCGAGATCTGCGTTTCACTTCAAGATTTTGGAAACAGTTGCATGAATCTCTTGGTACGCAAATTAATTTTAGCACAGCTTTTCACCCATAGACTTATAGAAAATCTGAGCATGTTATTCAGATTTTAGAAGACATGCTTCGTACTTGTGTTATTGATTTTGAATCGGGATGGGAGCGTTACTTACCTTTGGCCGAATTTGTGTACAACAATAGCTTCCAATCGAGTATTCAAATGCTCTGTATATGGTAGTAGGTGTCAAACACCTATTTGTTGGATGGAATTGAGTGAAAGAAGAATGATAGGGCCGGAATTAATTCAAGAAACGGAAGACATTGTTAAGAAAATTTGAGATAGATTGAAGACAGCTTTTGATAGACAAAAATCATGTGCTGATTTGAAACATTGAGATATTGAATATTCTGTTGGCGATCAAGTTTTTCTTAAAGTTTTGCCTTGGAAGCAAATTTTGAGATTTGGTCGAAAAGGAAAATTAAGTCCTCGTTTTATCGGACCGTATGGGATAATGGAAAGAGTGGGACCAGTTGCATATCGTTTAGCTTTGCCTACGAAATTACAGAAAATGCATGATGTTTTTCACGTTTCAATGCTTAGAAGATATCGATTGGATCCATCTCACGTTATTTCGATGGAATATATTGAGATTCAACCTGATTTGTCATACGAGGAAGAACCGGTTGAGATTTTGGCGCATGAGATGAAAGAGTTACGTAATAAGCGAGTTCAGTTAGTGAAAGTACTATGGCGTAGTTATAGTGTCGAGGAAGCAACTTGGGAACCGAAAGAGCCGATGAGATCTCAGTACCCCCACCTTTTTTCAGGTAACTTTTTGTGACAAAATTTAATTAGTGGGGAGAATTGTAACGACTCGATAGTCAGGGGTGTCAAAAAGTGAATTCCCGGGACTCCGTTCCCGTAATTTGGACTCATAAATATTTATTAAAAATATTTACGAAGTTAGTTGTGTAGTTAATTAGGTTTCGGTTAAGTGAATTTGCATGAATTAAAAGTTATTATAGTTTAAGGACTAAATTGTGTATAGGGTGAAAGTTGAATTATAGATTAAAGATTAATTAAAGGGACTAAAGAAACAATTTTGCCATTGTTTCTTTAAGTGGTACAGTTAGTGAATTATATATAAATTATATGTAAATTTCATTTATATATTATAATAAAATATGTTGTCTTAATAATTAAGTAAATGTGTATATATTATATAATATTATAATAAACTAAAGTATAATAAAACAAAATAGGTAAAAGAAAATAAAAATAAAGAAAGAGAACATACGAACCAGAAAGAAAAGAAAGAAAAAGAGAAAGAGAAAGGAGAAAGACGCATGGCTTAGGGATTTCTAGGGTTCAAAGATTAATTGGTTAGTCAATTTAGTCCATTTTCTTGTATTTTTTATGTTTTTAGAATCCCGGTGTTAAGTATTACCCGAACCATGTTGAAATTTTAACATTGATTGAGTTTTTAAATGTTGTTAATGTTGAATAATTTTAGTATTAGGGATTAAATTGATAGATTTTTAAGTTAGAAATGAAAAAGGATTAAATTGTAGAATAAATTGTAAATTTTGAGTATTAGGGACTAAATTGCAAAAAATCAAAATTTAGAGGTTTAAGTGAAAATTGGGAGTTAAATTTAGTTTAAAGTGGAATTTGTATGAAAATATAGAATTAAATGTGAAGAACAAAAATTAGTCTCGGTTTAGGGACTAAATTGAAATTTAGGAAAATATTGAGTAAAAATTAAAATATTCAATATGAAATTGAATTGTGTTATATTGATGAAATTTAATTGTTTTAATTCCATAGCTAATGTCATACCAGAATACTCGACTAAAAAGGGGAAAGATAAAATCGATGTTGAATAGCTCGAAATTCTTGGTTTGTATTTCTATAGTCTGAACTTAGTTGTTATTGTTATAATTCAATTTAATGATTATGGTAAGTGTTGAGGTGAGTAATTGACATTTTGATAATTGATTGAAATGGATTGAATTAGTAGATATATATTGAATGTATTGATTATTGAATTGAATTGAATATATGTGTTAATGTGAAAGTTGGATATTGATTATTATATATTGAATTTAATTCATGTGTATATATGTGATTATATGAAAAATTAGTATTGGATATTGGTTGTATTTGGAAAGTGAATTGGAACCCTATTAACTGTATCGGGCTGAGTCGGATATAGATGGCATGCCATAGGATAGGAAGAGTTCAGGGATTTCTTCGACTTCGAGTCGATGAGGCACTGGGTGCCAATGTACTTTGGTTTAGTCGATGAGACACTGGGTGTCAGTTTATATAGCGCTGGGCGTAGTTACTACTTCAAATTTATCCGATGATGCACTGGGTGCCAAACTGGTGTGTTGGTTGGATCTGTGTATCAGTTCGAGTCCGAGTTGTGTTAATAGGGGTAATTAAATAAAACGGTACTATGATTGATATTGGATGATATTGTATGTGAATTGAAAATGGGATAGTGATTTGAAACATGAAAATAAGATACATGAGTTATGTACTTATGAATTGGATATGGAATGGATAATGTTATTGTTTAAATGATATGTGGATCAAATTTTGAAAAGCTATTATATAGCAAGTGATGAGAATTGAGTATGGTATGAAATGATATATTTATGAATTGAGTATTGAATGGCTAATGCCATTGCACGAATAAATGTGGTTTGATATTTGAATAACTATTTATATAGCAATTGTGCATATTATATTATCTTGTCTTTGAATATTCGGATTATGGAAATACCATTGAGTTTTACTCAGCATACAGTTTTGTTTTTCCGTGTACAGATTAGGTACTTCTCTTTTGATCATCGATTCAGCATCCAACAACGATCCCGAACTCAAATATGGTGATGTTTATCTTTTGTGTCGGCATGTACCTAGGATGTCTAAATGATAGTTATTTTGTGGATGGTTTGTAAATGAGGTTATAAGTGTAATGTTGGTTTGGAATATATATAAACATGTGTTTGTGTCTGAAGCCATAGTATGGCATATTAAATTGAACCAAATCTAGATATGTGCATGTGAATTTAAGTTAATGTTTTAGGTAGTTTTGAGTTAGGCCAAACTGATGAATTTTGACATGTTTATAATTTTAATTTGGTTGATGTTCTGATGATATATATGTTATACCAATGAGGGTGCATTGGTTAGGCACCTAGGATGATTATTTTGATATGTTTTGAACTTGTTAAACGAATGGTTTTTGAGTTGTTTAATGCCCAAGCATGTAGGAAATGGTAAATTTGTTGTTTAAGGCACATTTTAGGTCTACACGAGAGTGTGACTTGGCCGTGTGAGACACACGGCTAGCACACGGGCATGCGAGGCCATTTCGAAGGGTACACGGCCTGGCACATGGGCGTGTGGTTTGGCCATGTGACCCAAGTCAGAGAGTTACAATGGCACAGACACGGGGTAGGACACGGCCGTGTCTCCCTATTTCGAATGCCCACACGGCCTAAGACTCAGGCGAGTCTCTTGGCCGTGTGAGTCACACGGCGGTGTGACCTCTGCAGCTTTGAAAATTTTTAATGTATTTCAAAAAATTCTCTGAGTTTCCGAATTAGTCTCAACTTATTTCTAACACGTATAATCGGCCTCGAGGGCTCGAATAAGGGACAGTATATATGAGTTTGATTGGTTTTTTACCTGAATATTATATGATATAAAATGTTTGAAATTTCTATCTATTTGATCTGTAAACTTCAGTAATGCTCTATAACCCGATTTCGACAATGCATATGGGTTAGAGGTGTTACAATCTTCCATACAAAAGATCAAATGTTTCATAAGATAATAAAGCACATTGATGTTCGATATCATTTTGTGTGTGATGTTATTGCTCATGAAGATATTGTTGTGAGCAAAGTTAGTACTCATGAAAATCCTTCAGATATGATGACTAAATCACTTCCTATAACCCAGTTTGAGCATTTCTTAGACTTGGTTTGTAACAACCCATTTTCGGTAAAATTGGAACAGTGGTTTTGGGACCACAGATCCAAGTCCAGAAAGAAAAATTATTTTAATATTATTTTATGGTCTACATTACAATAATAATGTTGTGTGAAAATTTCGTAAAGAAATTTTACCGATTACATGTCTAATTTGATAAAGGACCAAACTGCACAAAGTGCAAAAGTTGAATTCTTCAAGCTAAAAGGATTAAATAGCTATGGAATTCAAAATTGGAGGTACTTATATGGTAATTAGACCATTAATAAAAAGTGAGTAGATATTTTTGGTGACTTATCCATAGAAAATTAGAAAAAGAAAAGGATGAAATTGGAAAGTTGAAAATTTAAAAGATAATAAATTAAAGAAATAAAAGAAAACATCATTTTATATCATCTTCATCCCCAAAATACATGGAAACCCTAGGAAAGAGAAAATAAGCTTTCTTGGCTTAATTGGGTAAGTAATCTTGTCCCGTTTTTAGTGATTTTTATATTTTTGAGATCGAGATAGCTTAATCTATCTATTTTGGGGGTTAATTTCTAAAGTTATCAAAGTATGAAAATTTTTCCATGGATGAATATGCTAAAATTTTGAAATTTATGGTAGAATATGAAAGGTTGTTGATAGATAAACAACTTTTACAAAGTGAATTTTGATGAAAACATGATTTAGGGACTAAATTGAAAAGTTGTAAAATTCATGAAAAAATTCTAAATTTTATGAAATACATGGGCTGTAAATGTTACATGTAAAAATCAGCTAGGCTTGGAACAAGGATTAAATTGCATGAATTTTATTTTCTGAGCCTAGGGACGAAATCATTATTTATTAAAAGTTTAGGAGCAAATTAGTAATTTTGCCTAAATTGTGAATTTGACTGAATTGAGTATGAATTATATTAAATTGATATTAAATTTACTCGTATAGATCCGGATAGACCAAATTCGGAGTTAGAACCAGGAAAAGAGAAAAATGTCAGATTAGTAGATTTTAAGTACACGAACATTTGTCGAGGTAAGTTCGTGTTACTAAATTGTATATATTTATATGCTTGAATTAAATGTTGTGTATCTGAACTTTATAAATGTCATATATGTATGACATTGAAAACATATCCGACAAAGCCCGATAAATGATAATGCCCGATAAATGATAAATGATAAAAATGTTAGTTTATGCTTGAAATGAATGTCAAATGTGTTTATTTGAATTATATGAATATTATAAATGTATGAAATAATCACAAGCCTGATAATGCTTGAAATATGTTAAATCTCATTTGAATAAATGAAAATCAATGGATACGTGATTTTCATAATGAATATAGTCCTGCATATGTTGCGGGCAGGATTTAGCTCGGACGAGTAATCCTGTTATAAGCCCTCTCGAGCATCCTGTTATATAGTTCCTATGAGCATCCTGATTGGTAGTGATTCTGCATGTGTTGCGCACTACCGTAGCTCTCTATGAGCGCCTTGTTTATTGATCAGTTGTGATTCTACATATGTTGCGGACACAAACGGCTCTTTGTGAGTGTCTTGTTATGCAATCGGTTGTGATCCAGCATACGTTGCAAACACAAATGCAGCTTTTTATGAGCGTCCTATTAACCTCGCTTGAACTCCTTGTGATATGGCTATTTGGTGCTCCTGTTACATGGCTCTTTACGAGCAAGCCTAAATCTCTTTGTGAGTTACCTGATTAAATGTTCTTTATGAACTTCCTGATTATGGCTCTTGTGAGCAATCCTGATTTAGCCTGGATAAGTTTCTGTTACATGGCTCATCTGAGCATCCTGATAAATGTGGCTCGAGAGTGTGCTTCCTGGTTATGTGCCCTAAATTGGTACCCCTAAACATGAATTGACAGGTCCTTATTTGTACACCTCGAGTGTACTACTTGTGTATCCATCAATATTTCAGATAAATTCAATGGGAAAAATCCTGACATGAGAAGATGTGAATAGGAAATGAGTTATTACACGTATCTGCCTGAAATACATGAAAATAATGATATATGATATATGGAAATATGAGACGATGATATATGTACATCGAATTTATTTGATAAATACGTTCATCCACATTTTGAGTGTACTACTCGCGTGACATTGAAATTTCGAATGAATTAATAGGCAAAGTACCAACATGAAATAATCTGAACTCGAGATGAATTATTATGAAAATGTACTTGTAATACAAATATATGATTTATACATGTGATGTGGAAACCATATGTGCCTGAAAATCTGATTGTTATAGAACCCATATATGTTTCTTGATGTTATTGTGGAATGGATAACTAACAAGGGTAATAAGGATATGTATAGGGCTTGAGATCAAATTGATTTAATGTGCCTCACATGTTATCTTGAAATAGAATGAATGCTAAGTTAAGTACCATGTTATACAAACTTACTAAGCATTATATGTTTACTCTGCTTTATTTCCCTATTTTATAGTAAATCGGAAGCTCGTTGGATTGGAAGCTTGGTGGAGATCACTCACACTATCCATCGGCTCATTTTGGTACATATAGTAAATCAATTACGGTTATAATGGCATGTATAGGTTAATTGGTCCATATTGGCATGTTAATGTTTTGGTTATAACTAGCCATTGGAATGGCTTGTATTGAACATGTTTTGATATATTTATAAGTGGATCTCTCATGTTTGAGGAATCAATGTGATCATACAAATATGCATTTGGTAAATAGGTAATTATGAATGATAGATTAACATGGTAACAAATTTTCATCTGAAGTACCTACGGGTACATTGGTTATATGAAGTGATATGTCATGCATGAGACTCAATTTTTACTTAAATTAAATGCCTTGAATTGGTCGATTTATGTATGTAAGTGTGGGTGTAGGTACAAGGTAAAATGGGTAAGAAATAAGGCTTGGAAAATGGCCTTATTTTGTCCACATGGGTGTGTGTCAGCAGTGTGTGATAGCCATGCATGGGCGTGTGGTTCGACCGTGTGTCCCTTGCATCTTAAAAAATTGAGAAACAAAATGCTCAGAATTGGTCACACGGGCAGAGACAATGGGCATGTGTCTCAGTCGTGTGTGACATACGACCTAGTACACGAGCATGTGTCTTTGCCGTGTGAAAATTGCACCTAATTTAGGAAAATTAAATTGACCACAAGGCTCAGCACACGGGCGTGTGGATGGCCGTGTGACCCAAATTAGAGAGTTATACGGGTAAGGACACCGGCTGGGATACAGCCGTGTGTCTCACATCGAATGCCCAAACGGCCTGGGACACGGGCGTGTCAATGGCCATGTAAGCCACACGACCTACTCACACGGGTGAGTGTCCCCTACACCTAGGAAAATTTTTAAAATTTCGTGAAAATTTTTTGAGTACCCAGTTTAGTCCCGATTTATTTCTAATGCATGTTTTCAGCCTTGAAGGCTCATATAAAGGACTATATGATTAAATTTGATTGAAATATGATTTAAATGCTAAATGCTTGTGAAATGTCTATTACTTGAACCGTAAAGTCTGGTAATGCTCTGTAACCCTATTATGGCGATCGATTTGGGTTAAGGGTGTTACATTTATTGGTATCAGAAATACAGTTTAGTCGGTTCTCAGACTGAACGTAGCATATGTGGAGTCTAAAAACACATGTCATTATATAACCTATGATAGTGTGATATCTCCCGACTTTGATGAGAAATTATTTATAATAGATAGAGATGCTTCCAACCGAGCTAATTCCGATAATGTTGAAAGTGATACTCAAGTATCTGATTAAAAAGGTTGCTTATGAAGAGTATAGACTCATAAAGGTATGAATAAATGTTTGTAATGAACATGTTGACGATAAATGTCATGTTATACATATATATATATATATATATATATAAAAGTCAAATTTTGAGGCTTTACGACCTCCACCCCCTTACCAGTACAGTTTTATACAATGAAATTTAAAAGATTTATATTGATTAAGTTCACAAGTGTGAAACTAAAAAGTTTAGTGCTGAATAATTAATAATGCAGTCAGAGCTGAGAATGGGTTAGTAAGCAAATATGGTTTTAAAAGAGATATCAGATTATTCTGAAAATTTATTCGGGATATACAATGTCACTGTTAAGAAGGAAGTTATTCATGTGTAATTGACTTATTCAGGTATAGTATTTATAGAAAGGATTAACCGAAAATTTCTTCTGAATTGGTTCATCTAGTGAAATTAATAATGCGAGATTATTGATGAATTTAGTATTGATGACTTTAGTAGTCAATGGATTAGTGATGAAGTTTCAATGATATTTGAATACAGCTGTTATAATTAAGTATCTTACAGCAATCTCTTCTGGGTATTCTATATGTTATGTTATCCTCAGAGACATATGTAATTATTCATGTTCAGATGTGATATTTATCATATAGGAAGGTCGACTAATTATAATAGATGAAATTATTGTAAGTTTGGTAGATTTATGAGCGGTATTGCTCTATTTTTCTTGGGTTTTCTAATTCATCATGATTGATAGAAGACTTGATGACAAGATTCATATGATACCATTTTCTACTTCTACTGGTTGAAGCCCTAAATTGCGAATATACAATTTATATTGTTTTTATCATAGTTGTGTCTACTGCGTATGTGCGATATTACTCTTCTAGATTTTATCTGAGATATCATCAATTTCTTTATTATTTTAAACATGGTTTATCTGTGAAAGATATTTATTGGTCGGAAGTAATTATATTTATTACTGTTATAAATTCTGACTCGATCATGGGAGTTCATTAATATGGATCTCAGATTATAGAAGTTGTACTACTGCACTAGTTGTGATTGGGACTACTTTCGATTTTTCTCTTCTATTTGGAGAATATTATTGATGTTGAGGTATTGTTCCATCTATATTGTTTTGAAATGTCAGTCCTATTGTAGCACTATGGCTTTTAATTTATCTGATGGTTGTGGCTTCGAAAAAATTCAAAGCTTCAATGTTAATAATTAACATAGTTACATTGATGACACAGTTATTACAGAAAAGATGTAAGATTTAAATGGACCGATAAATATCAGTAAAGTTTTGACTAGTTGGAAGCCCTGTTGACTGAAGTATCAGTTCTGGTTCAGTCCGAATCTGGTAAGTAATTTGTTATCTCAGTAATGTCTTATTGAATGGGATTAGATTGTGTTTTGATATAGAAAGGCAAAGTAATAGCTTGTACTTCCAGACAGTTAAAAACCACATGGAAAGAATTACCCGATACATGATCTAGAATTGACAGCTATTGTTTTTGTATTAAAATCTGACAATATTACTTGTTTAGTGAAAAATGTCACATACTCACCGATCACAAAATTTTGAAACATCTGATGTTGCAAAAAGATTTGAATATGAGATATCGTATATAGCTTGAATTATTGAAAGATTATGATTTGACAATTGAATATCACTCGAAAAAAGTGAATGTGGTTACAGATATTCTGAGTAGAAAATTTATGCTTGCTTTGCAAGCCATGGATACAAATTGTAATTGTCTGATAATAACTCAATTTTAGCTGAGTATAGAGTTAAACCGATGTTTCTACAACAAATCAGTGAAACTCAGAAAAATGATAATAAGTTGCAAGTTAAATGAGTACAGTGTGAATTAATTTCTGATTCAGAATTTTAGAATAGATCTGATAATTGTCTATTATTCAGAGGTAGAGCCTATATACCGAAGAATTTAGAGCTTGTACAGAAAAGTTTATACTAATGTTCACAGTGGTACTATTTCTATTTATCTAAGGAATAATAAAGTGCATGATGATTTGAAATAGATATATTGGTAGCCTGGAATGAAATGTGATATTTTTGAATTTGTATTTAAATGTTTGATTTGTCAGCAAGTTCAAGTTGAACACCGGTACTAGTACCTTCAAGATTGTATTAGCTAGTGATGATACCGAAATGGAAATGGAATAAAGTTACTATGGATTTTGTATCGGGATTACCCCTGTATTTGAAAAGTAAGATATTATTGGGTAATCTTCGATTGTGTATGCACATTTTATTCCAGTATGAATGGATTTCTTACTTAATAGATTGTATGAATTATATGTGTAACGCCCAAAATTTCTTTAATTTTGGCTTATGTGATTTTGGAGCATAAAAATATCTGTATGTGTTTCTGAAATTAATTGACACAAATATCTGTCTGCTTTAGTGGTTATGTGTTTGGGTGTGTAGGAGAGGTCCCAAGTTCAAGTCACACCTTGGGTAAATTTTAGAATTTTTATGAATAAGCTCTCACTAGGGTCAGTAGGCTTTTAAGTTATTGTTGGTAAAATAATATCAGAATGGACTTACTGGTCAGGTGGTTAAGTGGAGTGTTGGTGTGTTGGAGGTCTTGTGTTCGATTCCTAAGGATGGCAAGGGATAGTATTTTTGCTGCAAAATTTAGCTAGAGTTTGAGTTTTACTAAAAATCTGAGTAGTGGGGAGTTGGTGGAGAGAATTGAGGGAGTTTGAGTTGGGGTTTATCAGAAAATTGAAATTCTAATTTTTCTATTTTTCTTCCTTTCTTCCTCTTCCGTTATTTCTTGCTTTTCATTTGGCATCACCTTTTTTTTAAACTACTACTTCTCTGTTCACGGTGTGCATAGGTATTGCAAATCGAGGAGATTGTGACTTTACTCGCTAAATCGTAGATAGCCATTCGAAAGGTTGGGGTTTTGGTGGTCTGGAAACTAAGTGAGATACCACCTTATTACTTAACTACGATGGGCTGTGTGCATTACCATTGTTTATATTATCATTTGATGGGCTATGTGCGATACCACTGTAACTATCCCTTTTGGTAGGCTATGTGCAATACCACCCTATTAAAGATTGATGGTGGGCTAAGTGCAAAACCACCGAGTAATTGGTATTATCAACGGTTTATTGAGAAATTATGATGTGTTGTATCGTGTGACTTTAGGGTGTTAAGTGCAGGGATACATGTTAATGTATGTGAGCACTAAGCTTGTGATATAGGTAGAATGTGGTAAGGGAAAAATGAGTAAGCATGATTATAAATGTGGATTTTTCTTATTTAGTATGTAATGCTATTTACTGTTTAGCACATACTATGATGTTGTTTGTTTACATGTAAACTTACTAAGCTTAAAGCTTACTCCCCTTTCTTTTCCCTTGTTTTATAGTGTTAAAGAACAGGGTCGGGATACGAAGATAATTGGAAGATTCACCCATACTATCAGCTCATCCTCGGTATATCTAGACTTAGTGTTTTCTAGTATGTCATGTATAAAGTCTAGACTAGGTGAATTGTTTTGTTATTTTGGCCAAATGTGTATTGGCTCCCTTATGGATGAACCTTTTTGTATATTGCCATAGTTGATGGCTCATTATGGTTAATTTATGAAATATGAGGTTATTCAAAAAAGTGGTTGCCACATAAATTAATTTTCTTGATGATTTATTGTATGGGAACTTATTATGTGGGATAAGGTGACAAAAGAGCTTGGCAAATAGCTTTGTTTTGTCCACACGGATAGGTACACGGGCATGTGTCTAGGCCATGTGTGACACACGATCAACCCTATGGGTGTGTGACCAGGCCGTGTGTCCCCTGCATGTTAGTTTTACAACTCAGTAAGCCTGGTAGTAAACACACGGGCAGAGACACGGCCTTGTGTCTCAGCTATGTGGAAGGCACGGCCATGGACATGGGCGTGTGCCCAGGCCGTGTGAAGTCTGCACCTTGATTTTAGAATTTAAATCGCCACATGATTGAAGTACACAGGCGTGTGACAAACCATGTGGAATAAGTCAGTGTCAACCATGGGTACAACACACGGACGTGTGGCTAACCGTGTGATGCAAGTCAGTGTCGACCACGGATACAAGGCATGGGCGTGTGAAATACCACACGGATGTGTCCCATCTCACACGGGCATGTGACCCCTGTTCAAGTAAAATTTTCCTAAGTGCGTAAAAGTTTTCGATTAATTCCTGAAACCTTCCTAAAGCCTGTTTAGGGATTCGTAGGCCCATTATAAGGATATTAAAGGTGTGTATGGAAAAGTTTTAGTTTGGAATGGAATTTGATAGCCCAAAGTTGTATGACCATGTGAATTAAGTTTGGTAATGCCTCGTATCTAGTTCCAGCGTAGGATATGGGTAAGGGGTGTTACTTTTAATAGTATCAGAGTTATGGTTTAGTCGGTTCTAGGACTACCATAGCGTGTGTTACGGTCTAGCTATATATGCCATAAGCGTATATTGATAGTGTGGTGGCTTCTGACAATTCTAAACTTTATTTTATATAGTAAATGGATCCCGATCAAAAAGCTACTGATGATGCAGCTAGTAATGCGCTGGCTCCCATGCAAGGGACCACGCCTATAGAAAGTAGACTCGAGACTAAGGGTCAAGGAGAAGAGGCCCGAGAAGCCTTTCTCCAAATAATGAGAAATTACTACACGAAGTGTAATATCCTGGATTATGGCTTGTGCATTTACGCTTAATTATATGAAATAGCATGTCTTATGTGTTATGAATGTGTTATGTGAATTTTAGAATATGAAATATAAGGAAAATGCCTTAGAAAAATATTGAGTTTTAAGTCTAAAAGAGGGAACTGAAGCAAGGTGGCCTTAAGAAAATAAATAAGGGAAATATGACACACAAACGGGCTTGGAAAAGTGGCTTGGAGGCGCCACCTAGGGCCTCTGGAAATGACGCCATGGGCTATGAGGAAGGACCTAAGTTCGAGTCGCATGGGAAGCAAATAAAAGAATTTTGTTTTTTTTTTTTTATACAATGAGCAGAGAGGTGGACGGCACTAAGGAACTCAAGGAAGGAGTTTAATCCTTTTTAAAATTCAGCTAGATAAGGGATAAATGTTGGATTAATTTTATTAATTTGAATAAGGTGATAATTGAGAGATAAAGCTATCAGAATAGGGAGAGTTGGCCGAATAAGGGTCTCTAGGTAGACTAATTTTGGCAGAAAGGGGAAAAGGGTGGCTATTCTTCATTTTTTTTTCCTCTGCTGAATTCTCTCTGCCAATTATTCTCTTTTCCTTTTTGATTCTCCAAAAGCCAAACCTTCAACATACTCTTCTTCTTTTGCAAAATCAATCAAAGTCAAAACCCATCCCTAAAATAATGATTGCTGATTCTTCCTAAAGCTCATACCTCTCTCTCTTTTCATCCTTGTGAAGCCGATTACTCCATTAAGTCCCAAAAGCCGAAATCTTTTGAGCACTAGCTAGTCTTCATAGCCGAATCTTTGAGGGCTTCAAGCAAAGTCTTTGTCGACTTTTGTATTAAGGGTAAGGGCCAATTGTCATTCGGTTCCCATCCTTTTCTTAAACTAGAATCTAACTCTATTAATGTCTTTGATTGAAACCATGAAGGACTCTTTGGGATCTGTCTCTAGTCGACCATAAGGAAGTTTGGGATCTAGGTGTTGTCGACTTCAAGGAAGGATATTGCGAGATTTTAAAGATTCAAGGTAAGATATGTGTATATTGACCAAGGGCTATCTACTTGTGATTTAATGTTAGAATCGGATCTAACATATGTATAGGTATTCGACATCTCCATAACCAAGTAGTGCTTTTGGGATTTGGGATTTGCAAGGTAAGTGGGTCTATGTATTCGGCCAAGGCCATGTTTGGTGTCATAGATCTATTTCATAATTATTCAAAAGCGAAAACTAACCCTTTAAGTGATCTAATGTTAATAGAATACAAGGTAGAAGGATTTCAACGTTTGGGATTTGATTAGTAGTGAAATCGGCACCAAGGTAAGAATTTGATTACAATAATCCTATTAGGATTTGGTTTTATAGTAGAATGGCTTTTTACTAATAAGATTGGGGTTGGTAGAATATAGGCGATAAAGATCTAAAGCGATGGATTGGATTTTCGGGATTTGGAGTGAATTTGCTAAGTAAATCAGGTGTGTACTCCACACTATCTCTTAATAGATGTAAGGAAATATTTAATATATATGTTATAATAATGTGAATGTGGCTAAGTTTCCATGCAATGGTACAAAGTACTCAGGTACGTTTTTCCTACTCCTACTAGGAATATATTATGATCTATTATGGCACATAAGTGCAACTATAAGAATGTGAATAAAGCATAAGGCATAATTTTTTTGCATGTTTTGCATGACATGGGGCATATGGGTGATATGTAAAGGGGGAGTGAATTGGTGGTTTTATACCCCCAATATGTGAATGTGGTGACTTATGTCACAATATCCGAATGTGGTGACTTATGTCACAATATATGAATGTGGTGACCTATGTCACGAATATGTATATGGTGGCTATGCCACGAAATTATAAGGCGATGAGCACGTCATTGCATTGCCTTGAAGGTGTGTAGCGGATGGAGGTTGACTTAGTAGTCCCCAAGGTGTGATGGTTGAATGCGGGTGATGTGTAGCGGATGGTTATATAGGCTGCGTTAGAATTGCATCATTCTATATAAATGCTATGTGAATATGTATGATGTGACATGCACGAACTTTGGGACTTAGTGTTGATTGTACACATTGAGTCTGTTTGACTCACCTTGTGGGATTATTTTGGTGACACTCGGTGATGGGCCGGTGGCGGGAGCTCAAGGTGGCCATGCTCGACTTCAAGTCTATTTTATTTTGGTTTTCTCTTTTAAGTACTTTGAATTTAATTTGGGTTTTGATTTGATGTAATAAGGCCTTGGTTTGAGCTGTTTATGCATGCATATTTACTTATTTAAGTATGACACGATCTTTATTAATTCAAAATTAAAGTCCATCTTTCTTAAGTATAAATATTAAATGTTTTGACACTTAATCAACACGGGTTTTAAATTGAGCCCAACCCAAATCAACTGTTTTCAAAAACACGAAAAATTTTAGCAAAGTTTCAAATAAGATTCAAATGGTTTTTCCTAGAAGCATGCCAGATCCAGTCAGGGCTTGTGGACTGAGTTTGGGGTGTTTCATTTTGGTATCAGAGCCCAATTCAAAACTCGGCCTTGAGGGCTTTTAGGGTCCAAAACGTTTTCTTTTGGAAAAATTGGGTTTTTCTAAGAAATGAGCAGGTTTTACGGCATGGCTTTGAGTCTACTGACACGAAGTCCACCAGGTAAGTACCCCTGTCTATTGTGTGGATTATCATATGATTTGTAGAAGGGTAGAAATGGAGCGTAGATTAGTATGATAAGTACTTGAACTATAGGACTACTTTACCCCAACAATTACATAAAACTTTAATGCCTAACTAAACAAACACGTGACTAAGTCACGAGAGCTAGGGTGTGGCAACCATTGTGCGCATGTCTAGGATTGTTTTGGTGGGAGCTTGGTATTTAAGCAGTCCTAGTGACTCACCTCCTACCCACTCGAACCCTACAGTGCGTAGTGATGGTTCACCTAACTAAGAGGACTCGACCACAAAGCTAAATCCAATAATTAAAACCCGAAAGGGACTAGCCACGTTTTATGAAAACCCTAGTTTTAAAAGTCAACAAACTACCCTTTTGAATTGTGAAAATTATTATTTTGGAAAAACTTTCTAAGAATTTTAATTTACAAATTACCTAAATACCACAGTGGTAAAATTACTAAAATGCCCTTGGTTACTAAAATTTCCATATTACCCTTGATTTCAATAAAATTTCCCTACTTTGTAAGAATATCCAAAAACTTTATAAAATATCAAGACACCACGATCTGGAAAATTTATGAAATTACCCTTAATTTGCAAAATGACCAAATTACCCCTAACCTGTGCAAATGACCAAAATACCCTCAGTAAGAAAAATCAACGAAGTTCCCTCAAATTAAAAACCCTTAAAAACACCCTTGTTTTGAAAAGTCACCGGGAACCATATTTTGTGAAAAATTTTCGAAAAGACCCTGGCTTGAAAAAATTACAAAAATACCCCTAGTGTATAAAATTATCATTTCACCTCTGAAATTTTTTTTTCGGCAAGTATTTTAATTTTGCAAAACATTAACAATCTCTATTTTGCAACATTTTCAAATACCCTAATTTGGAAATTACCAAAATACCCCTGTAGGACAAAATTACGAAAATACCCCTGGGTAGTGGAAAACAACAAACAACGACAACTACAACATTTCTCTATAATGAACGCAAGTTCATGTGTATGACTAAATGAATGATGTGAGACTGTATGTGTATGAGTCGAAAGAACTACTCCTTAAAACTATTAAACATAAAACTGTTCGTGTTAAATCAGTGGAACAAAACTAATACATAAAATTCTTTAATCAGATAAACGCTAAGCGGAAGTATGAATTTAAGGGGACGTGGTCATAACGTGCGTGGTCGTGGAAGAGGTCGAATGACCGTGTCTGAACCTATTAGATCGGGTCAAGGATCTGAGAATGAAATGCCACCACCACCACCCGTCGCTGATGTGGAATATCGAGGATCGGGCCAGGGGATAATGTAGTGTCATGACGATCTTGCGGGTTTTAGAAAGGGTGGCTGGTGCAGGTGGAGGCATGGGAGCTCGAAAGTCGATACCTAAGCGACTCCGAGCCAACGGAGCCAAAGTGTTCCATGGTATATCTGATGTGGCACCCAGTACCGCTGAGTATTGGTGGGAGGCAACTGAGCGGATTATGGATGAGCTCGACTTAACTGACGAGGAAAAGCTGAAAGGGTTGGTGTTGCTCCTCCACGATGAGTCATACCAATGGTGGCTCACGGTGCGGGATGGTGCTTCAGCTGAGGATCTTACTTGGAAATATGTTACGGTGGCATATCAAAAGAAATATGTCAGCACGCATTATATTGATGCTCAGAGAAAGGCTTTTCTGGGGCTGGTTCAAGGGACCAAGTCCGTAGCTGAGTACGAAGTGGAATTCCTAAGGCTAAGCCGTTATGCTCGAGGCATAATGTCGACAGAGCATGAGCGGTGTGTCCGGTTTGAAGACGGACTAAGAGATAACCTAATGTTATTGATAGCCCATAACAAGCTGGAGTTTCTTTGTATTGGTGGAAAAGGCTAAAGTAGCCGAGGGTATCAAGGATTCTGTAAGGCAGAACACAGAACGGAATAGACAGAAAAGAGGGTTTGGATCATCAAGGCCATCTAAGAATGAGCAAAAGAGGCCTAGAGTTGATGGGCCGCGAGGTCAGCAAGCTGCTGCTAGAGGGCAATATCGTACTTGTGATCAGTGTGGGAAAAAGCACTTGGGTGAGTGTTGGAAAAAGACTGGAGGATGCTTCAAGTGTGGGTCCAAGGACCATATGATTAAGGATTGTCCCGAGAGAATCGAAGGAGGGCGACTAGTAGGTCAAGGACCTAACCAGGCGGGAAGAGGAGGACAGTAGTCACCGCGAGGTCGTGGTTCGCCTGGCAGAGGTAATGGTTACAGTAGAGGGCGTGGAACCGGGCCGAGTTGGTGGTATCTGAGAGGCAAGACAATAGGGCTTGGTATATGCGGTTCAAGTAGGGAGGACAGAGACGCACCGAACATCATAAGCTGATGCGTTCCTTATTTATGGCAAGCCTTATTTTGCTTTGATCGATGTGGGCTCTACCCATTCTTATGTTGCATGTAGTGTAGTTGAAACACTAGGTATAGCCTCTGAACTCTCTAATAGGGAGATGACTATAGTAAGCCTACTAGGTCAAGCGTAGTGGTAAATAAGATATTTTGAGTGTGCCTTTGGAGCCTGGGGAGTAGTATTCCTACGACTTAATGGAATTACCCTTGGAATTGATCTTATACTTGACATGGATTGGCTAGTGGAGCATCGGGCTATATTGATTGTGCGACCAAGCGAATGGAGTTAAAGACCCCAGTGTGAGGGATAATTATGATAGGAGAAAGCGAAACTATTTATCTAACGTAGTTTCGGCATTAAAGGAGGATAAGATGGTTCGGAAGGGTGCAAGGCATTTTTGGCTTTCATTAGTACTTTGGATGGGAAAGAAGGGGGAGTTAGTACAGTTAGAACTGTAAGGGAGTTTGAGGATGTTTTTTTAAAGGAATTACCCGGAATACCCCCGGATAGGGAGGTGGAGTTTGGAATTGACTTGTTACAGTGCGACTCCTTTGTCAATCGCCCGTCTGAGAATGGCACCAAAGGAGTTGGTTGAGCTCAAGGCTCAAATCCAAGAATTGCTAGACCGTGGGTTTATTCGACCCAGTGTGTCTCCATGGGGAGCACCGGTTCTGTTTGTGAAGAAGAAGGACAAAACTATGCGTATGTGTATAGATTACCGTCAGTTGAATAAGCTAACCATCAAGAACAAGTACCCATTGCCAAGGATAGACGACTTGTTCGATCAGCTGAAGGGGGCCGTAATTTTCTCAAAGATTGACTTAAGGTCGGGATATCATCAGTTGAAGGTAAAGGAGGATGATATCCATAAGACGGCTTTTCGAAAAGGTACGGGCATTATGAGTTCTTGGTAATGCCGTTCGGTTTGACTAATGCCCCAGTCGCGTCTATGGACATGATGAATCGGGTTTTCCAACCCTATCTAGACCAGTTCTTTGTTGTGTTCATAGATGACATATTGGTGTATTCAAAGTCTGAGGAACAGCATGATGAGCACCTCCGAATTGTGTTGCAAGTGTTGAGGGAGAAGAAGCTCTACGCCAAATTCAGCAAGTGTGAATTTTGGCTTAAGGAGGATACATATTTAGGACATGTAGTATCTGCTGAAGGAATAAGGGTGGATCCACGGAAGATTGAGGCAGTTTTGGATTGGAAACCCCCTAAGTCTATGGCGGAAGTTCGGAGTTTCTTAGGATTGGCAGGCTATTATAGACACTTTGTGGAAGGATTCTCGTCGATAGCCGCGCCGCTGACAAAGTTGTTAAGGAAGGAAGTGCCTTTCGTATGGACCGATAAACAACAGGAGAGCTTTGAGAAGCTCAAGAAAGTCTTAACCAAGCTCGATTTTGATTGATAGGAGGCGAGGAAGGATTTTGTGGTATATTGTGATGCTTCCCATACAGGATTGGAAGGTGTCCTTATGCAAGATGGGAAGGTTGTTGCTTATGCATCTCGACAACTGAGGCCACATGAGGTTAACTACCCGACGCACGACTTAGAATTGGCGGCAGTGGTCTTTGCCCTTAAGGTGTGGAGGCATTATCTTTATGGAGAAAAGTTGGTGATCTATATAGACTATAAAAGCCTTAAGTATCTACTGACTCAGAAGGAGTTGAATCTGAGACCGCAAAGGTGGGTGGAATTATTGAAGGACTACGATTGTTCCATAGAATATCACCCAGGCAAGGCAAATGTAGTGGCGGATGCCTTAAGTCAGAAGGTAGTGACGGATCTGAAGGCGATGTTCACACATCTGAGCTTGTATGATGATGGAAGTCTGTTGGCAGAGCTGCAAGTTAAGCCAACGTGGTTGAATGAAGTGAAAGAGGGACATTTGGTGGATGAGGATCTAAGTGTTAAGTTGCGACAAGCGCAGAATAGAGAGTTGGAAAATTATGGTATTAACGATGAAGGAGTATTGTGTTTCAAGGGTAAGGTTTGTATGCCGAAGGACGAGGAGCTTAGGCAAAGAATTCTTTGGGAATTGCATAGTAGCCCTTATTCTATGCATCCCGGATGTAATAAAATGTACAGAGACCTAAGGGAACAGTTTTGGTGGTCAGGTCTTAAGAGGGAAGTTACCGAATTTGTTGGCAAATGTTTGACGTGTCAGCAAGTTAAGGCTGAACACCAAGTTCCGTCAGGATTGCTTCAGCCAATTTAGATTCCCCAATGGAAGTGGGAAAGAATTACCATGGACTTCGTTAGTGGGCTTCCCCTTACGCCTACTAAGAAGGACTCGGTATGGGTGATAGTGGATCAGGTGACAAAGTCTACACATTTCTTACCTGGACGAGTTGATTATTCATTGCGGAAGTTGACAAGGTTATATGTGGCAGAGATTGTAAGGTTACACGGAGTACCGATGTCAATTATCTCGAATAGGGATCTGAGGTTCACGTCTCGATTTTGGAAAGCTCTACATCGGGCCTTAGGCACTAGATTGGATTCGATCGGCTTTTCATCCATAGTCGGACGGCCATCTGAGCAGTGATCAAGTGCTAGAGGATATGTTAAGAGGTGTGTGATAGACTTGAGAGGAAGTTGGGAAGAATATTTGCCTCTAGCGAATTTGCTTACAACAATGACTATCGAGCCGATATACGATGGCACCATCGAGGCATTGTATGGTCGAAAGTGTCGGACTCTACATGTTGGACGGAATTGGGAGAACGTCAGATTTTGGGTTCAAAAATTGTGGCAGAATTTGAGGAGAAGGTTGGTGTAATTCGGGCACGGTTAAAAGAAGCATCTGATAGGTAGAAGTCGTATGCAGATCTCAAATGGAAGGAGATAGAATTTGATGTGGGAGATCAAGTGTTTCCTAAAGTTTCGCCTTGAAAGAAGGTAATGAGATTTGGTCGAAAAGGGAAGTTAAGTCCGAGGTTCATAGGACCTTATCGGGTATTGAAGCGAATTGGACCGGTGGCATACCAGTTGGAGTTACCTTCAGAATTACAACAGATGCATGACGTATTTCATGTTTCCATGCTACGTCGATATCGATCAGATCCATCTCATGTAGTTTCGATTGAAGAGGTGGAGCTGAGACTAAATCTGTCTTATGAGGAAGAGCCTATCCAGATTCTGGAAAGGGATGTGAAGATGCTTCGAAGGAAGTCAGTTCCCCTAGTCAAAGTATTATGGAGAAATCATGGATCGGAAGAAGCTTCATGGGAGCCAGAAGAGACGATGCGACAACAATACCCTCACTTATTTCAGTCAGGTAATTTCGAGGACGAAATTATTTTAAGGGGGTAGAACTGTAATATCCTAGATTATGGCTTGTGCATTTATGCTTAATTATATGAAATAGCATGTCTTATGTGTTATGAATGTGTTATGTGAATTTTAGAATCTTGAAATATAAGGAAAATGCCTTAGAAAAATATCGAGTTTTAAGTCTAAAAGAGGGAATTAAAGCAAGGTGGCCTTAAAAAAATAAATAAGGGAAATATGACACACAAACGGGCTTGGAAAAGTGGCTTGGAGGCGCCACTTAGGGCCTCTAGAAATGACGCCATGGGATATGAGGAAGGACCTAAGTTCGAGTCGCATGGGAAGCAAATAAAAGAATTTTGTTTTTTTTTTTTTGCTACAAGGAGCAGAGAGGTGGACGGCACTAAGGAACTCAAGGGAGGAGTTTAATCCTTTTTAAAATTTGGCCAGATAAGGGATAAATATTGGATTAATTTTATTAATTTGAATAAGGTGATAATTGAGAGATAAAGCTATCAGAATAGGGAGAGTTGGCCGAATAAGGGTCTCTAGGTAGACTAATTTCGGCAGAAAGGGGAAGGGTGGCTATTCTTTATTCTTTCTTTTCCTCTGTCGAATTCTCTCTGCCAATTATTCTCTTTTCCTTTTTGATTCTCCAAAAGCCGAACCTTCAACATACTCTTCTTCTTTTGCAAAATCAATAAAAGCCGAAACCCCTCCCTAAAATAACCATTGTTGATTCTTCCTAAAGCTCATACCTCTCTCTCTTTTCATCCTTGTGAAGCCGATTACTCCATTAAGTCCCAAAAGCTGAAATCTTTTGAGCACTAGCTAGTCTTCATAGCCGAATCTTTGAGAGGCTTCAAGCAAAGGTGCTGTCGACTTTTGTATTAAGGGTAAGGGCCAATTGTCATTCGGTTCCCATCTTTTTCTTAAACTAGGAATCTAACTCTATTAATGTCTTTGATTTGAAACCATGAAGGACTCTTTTGGGATCTATCTCTAGTCGACCATAAGAAAGTTTCAGGATCAAGGTGTTGTCGACTTCAAGGAAGGATATTTCGGGATTTTAAAGATTCAAGGTAAGACATGTGTATATTCAGCCAAGGGCTATCTACTTGTGATTTAATGTTAGAATCGAATCTAACATATGTATAAGTATTTCGACATCTCCATAACTAAGTAGTGCTTTCGAGATTTGGGATTTGCAAGGTAAATGGGTCTATGTATTCAGCCAAGGCCATGTTTGGTGTCATAGATCTATTTCATAATTATTCAAAAGCCGGAAACTAACCCTTTAAGTGATCTAATGTCAGCGAATACAAGGTAGAAGGATTTCAATATTTCGGGATTTGATTAGTAGTGAAATCGGCACCAAGGTAAGAATTTGATTACAATAATCCTATTAGGATTTGGTTTTATAGCCGAATGGCTTTTACTAATAAGATTGGGGTTGGTAGAATATAGGCGGTAAAGATCTAAAGCGATAGATTGGATTTTGGATTTGGAGTGAATTTGCTAAGTAAATCGGTGTGTACTCACACTATCTCTTAATAGATGTAAGGCAATATTTAATATATATGTTATAATAATGTGAATGTGGCTAAGTTTCCATGCATATGGTACAAAGTACTCAAGTACGTTTTTCCTACTCCTACTAGGAATATAATACGATCTATTATGGCACATAAGTGCAACTATAAGAATGTGAATAAAGCATAAGGCATAATTTTTTTGCATGTTTTGCATGACATGGGCATATGGGTGATATGTAAAGGGGAAGTGAATTGGTGGTTTTATACCCCAATATGTGAATGTGGTGACTTATGTCACAATATCCGAATGTGGTGACTTATGTCACAATATATGAATGTGGTGACTTATGTCATGAATATGTATATGGTGGCTATGCCACGAAATTATAAGAGGCGATGAGCACGTCATTGCAATGATCGCCTTCGATGGTGTGTAGCGGATGGAGGGTTGACTTAGTAGTCCCACGGTGTGATGGTTGGTGCGGGTGATGTGTAGCGGATGGTTATATAGGCTGCGTTCGGAATTGCATCATTCTATATAAATGCTATGTGAATATGTATGATGTGACATGCCCGAATCTGTTTGGGACTTAGTGTTGATTGTACACATTGAGTCTTTGACTCACCCTTGTGGGATTATTTTTCAGGTGACACTCAGTGATGGACCGGGTCGGCAGGAGCTCAAGGGTGGCCATGCTCAGCTTCAAGTCTATTTATTTTGGATTTTCTCTTTTAAGGACTTTGAATTTAATTTGGGTTTTGATTTGATGTAATAAGGCCTTGGTTTGAACTGTCTACGAATGCATATTTACTTATTTAAGTATGACACGATCTTTATTAATTCAAAATTAAAGTCCATCTTTCTTAAGTATAAATATTAAATGTTTTGACACTTAATCAACACGGGTTTTAAATTCGAGCCCAACCCAAATCAACTGTTTTCAAAAACACGAAAAATTTTAGCAAAGTTTCAAATAAGATTCAAATGGTTTATCCTAGAAGCATGCTAGATCTGGTCAGGGCTTGTGGGTCGGGTTTGGGGTGTTTCACGAAGCACGTAAAGCAAACCCTAATGCTCAACCTCCTCCACCCCCTCCTATACCATAGCCAGTTCCAATGGCTCCTCAAGGTATAGATTTAGTGAGGATGACAAAGCCCCCAATAGACAAGATTCAGAAGCAAGGGGCTGAGGAGTTTAGAGCTAATATAGATGATGACCCTGAGAGGGCGGAGTTCTGGCTTGATAACTCAATGAGAGTATTTGATGAACTCTCCTGTACACCTGAGGAGAGCATAAAGTGTGTCATGTCTTTGTTGAGGGACTCGGCATGCCATTGGTGGAAAAAATTGACGCCAATGGTTCTTAAAGAGAGAATAATGTGGGACTTCTTTTTGGAAGAATTTCGAAAGAAGTATATAATTCAGAGGTTTATGGACCAAAAATGGAAAGAATTCCTTGAGTTAAAGCAAGGAAAAATGACTGTGGCAGAATATGAGCACGAATTTGTTAAGCTTAGCAAGTACGCACAAGAATGTATGTCAACAAACGCTATTTTGTGTAAGAGGTTTGAAGATGGGCTAAATGAGGATGTTAGGCTTTTAGTTGGGATTTTAGAACTAAAAGAATTTGTGGTATTAGTAGATAGGGCATGTAAGGCTAAAGAATTGAATAAGGAAAAGAGGAAGGTCATGAGTGAGGCCCGGGATGCAAGAAAAAGGCCAATGAGTAAATCGTATCAAGCTCAATCGAAAAGGCCTAAGGAAACAAACCTTCAGACCGCATCAGTTGGATATTCACATCGAGATCGAGGTATCACCTACTCGAGCTCGAGAGTTCAAGCCCCTTCGATGGCAAGTGTGGGCAATCCAAAGCCCATACCAGAATGTCCAAGTTATGGTAGACATCACATTAGGAAGTGTTGGGAAAACAACCGGAATTGTTATAAGTGTGGTTCCCCCGACCATTTCATCCGAAATTTCCCTGAGAGGGATGAAAAGGAAAGGAAGCAAGAGGTAAGATCAAGCAATATATCTTCAAGGGGTAGGCCACAAAAGAACCAGGGAGGTGGGTCTAGTGGTAGGGGTGCGCCTCGAGATTCTGCAATGAGATCGGAGGGTCAAACACCTGCAAGGACTTATGCCATTCGTGCTCGCGAAGAGGCATCATCTCCAGATGTGATAACGGGTACTTTTTCTCTTCATGAAACCTTTTTTATTGCTTTGATTGATCCTAGGTCTACCCATTCTTACATTTGCATGAGATTGGCATCTAGTATGAGCATGATTGTTGAGTCTGCAAAATTTGTGGTAAATGTGTCAAACCTGTTAGGTAAACATGTGTTAGTTGACAAGGTGTGTACGAATTGTCCTTTGACAATTAGGGGTCATTGTTTTTCCAGCAAACCTTATGTTGTTGCCGTTTAATAAATTTGACTTGATTCTTAGTATGGATTGGTTGACTACCCATAGTGTTTTAGTGAACTATGGCAGTAAATTTATTGAATTGAAATGTGAAAATAGAGATGTCATTTGGGTTGAGTCAGGTGGATCAGATAGTTTACCGGTGATAATTTCTTCCATGGTGGCTGAGAAATATTTGAGGAAAGGGTACAGGTCTTATCTCGCCTTTGTGTTAAATATTCAAGAGTTTGAGGTAAAGATTGAGACAGTGTCAGTGGTAAGTGAGTATCCGAGTGTATTTCCAAAAGAATTACCCGGATTACCTCCCGTTAGAGAGGTTGAGTTTGAGATTGAGATATTTTCGAGAACGGCACCTATTTTGGTTGCTCCGTATAGGATGGCACCATTAGAGTTGAAAGAATTGAAGGTTCAGCTGCACGAGTTGATAGACAAGGGTTTTGCAAGCTGAGCTATTCACCGTGGAGTGCTCCGGTGCTTATTGTGAAGAAGGAAGATGGGTCGATGAGATTGTACATAGACTACAGACAGCTCAACAAAGTGACTGTGAAGAATAAGTATCCTTTGCCAAGGATAGATGATCTATTTGACCAACTGAAGGGAGCTACGGTGTTCTCTAAGATAGACCTAAGATCTAGCTATTACCAGTTGAGAGTTAAGAAGCAGGACGTGCCAAAAACTACCTTTCGGACGAGGTATGGCCATTATGAGTTTCTTGTCATGCCGTTTGGTCTAACAAATGCTCCTGCGATTTTTATGGATCTAATGAACCGTGTCTTCTAACCGTATTTAGACAAGTTTGTAGTTGTCTTTATCGATGACATATTGATTTATTCTTGGGATGAGAGTGATCATGCAGAGCATGTGAGAATTATTTGCAGACTTTAAGAGACAGGCAATTGTATGCTAAATTTAGCAAGAGTGAGTTTTGGCCCCGAGAGGTCAGATTCTTAGGACACATTGTGTCGGGTGATGGTATTAGAGTTGATCCGGGTAAGATCTCGACTATTGTGGAGTGGAAATTATCGAGAAACGTGTCAGAAGTCGAAAGCGTTTTGGGTTTAGCAGGGTACTACAGACGGTTTGTGAAGGGATTCTCCATGATTGCTACCCCGATGACGAAACTGCTGAACAAAGAGGTTAAGTTTGAATGGACTGAAAAATGTCAACAGAGTTTCGAGAGATTGAAAACATTGTTGACTGAGGCACCAATTTTAGTGCAACCTGAGTCGGGCAAAGAGTTTGTGGTCTATAGTGATGCGTCGTTAAATGATCTCGGTTGTGTGTTGATGCAAGAGGGTAAGGTAGTTGCTTACACCTTGAGACGGGTAAAACCACGTGAGAAGAATTATCCGACTAATGACTTGGAGTTGGTTGCGATTGTTTTCGCATTAAAGATTTGGCGACATTATTTATATGGTGAGAAGTGCCGAATCTTCACGGATCATAAGAGCTTAAATTACTTGATGGATCAAAAGGATTTAATTTTGAGACAACAGTGGTGGCGTGAATTATTAAAAGACTATGAGCTAGCGATTGATTACCATCTAGGGAAAGCGAATGTGGTTATGGATTCCCTGAGTAGGAAATCCCTATATGCTTTGAGAGTTATGAGCATGAGCTTAGTATTGTCTGATAATGGTACTATATTGGCCGAGTTGAGGGCTAGACCACTATTTATTCAACAGATATGTGAAGCTCAAAAGAATGATAACGAGTTGCAAGTTAAGAGAGCCCAGTGTGAATTGGGAAATAGTTCTAATTTTTGGGTGAGTTCGGATGGTTGTTTGATGTTTCATGGTAGGATTTGTGTGCCTAAAGATGAAGGGTTGATCCAGACAATATTAAATGAAGCACATAGTGGTTATTTGTCAGTACATCCGGGCAGTACAAAAATGTACAATGATCTGAAGAAATTTTGTTGGTGGCTGAGTATGAAAAGAGACATCTCTGAGTTTGTGACAAGATGTCTAAATTGTCAACAAGTAAAAGCTGAGCATCAGGTGCCTTCGGGATTACTTTAGCCGGTAATGGTTCCTGAGTGGAAGTAGGATCGGATCATTATGCCTATGACTCTGAGAAAGAAAGATACTGTGTGGGTTATCGTGGATAGACTAACGAAGTCAGCTCACTTTATACCGGTGCATGTTGATTATGCTCTTGATAAGTTGGCCGAGTTGTATGTTGCTGAGGTAGTGAGATTACATAGAGTGCCTGAATCTATTATCTCGGATAGAGATCCGAGATTTACTTTGAGGTTTTGGAAGAAGTTATAGGAACCCTTAGGTACAAGGTTGAATTTTAGTACTGCATGCCATCCTCAAACCGACGGCTAATCTGAAAGAGTGATTCAAGTCCTTGAGGATATACTCCGATGTTGTGTGTTAGAGTTTGGAGGTAGCTGGGAAAGATATCTACTTTTGGTTGAGTTTGCTTACAACAAAAGTTATCAGTCGAGTATACAGATGGCACTGTACGAAGCCTTGTATGGCCGTAAGTGTCGAACTCCTTTGTATTGGACCAAACTTAGTGACAAACAAATTCATGGGGTCAATCTAGTTAAAGAGACTGAGGAGAAAGTGAAGGTGATTCGAGATAGTCTGGAAGCTACTTCGAACCGACAAAAGTCATATGTGGATTTGAAAAGAAAAGAAATCGAGTTTCAAGTAGGCAAAAAGGTATTTTTGAAAGTATCCCCGTGGAAGAAAATATTGAGATTTGGTAGAAACGAAAAATTGAGTCCACAATTTATAGGGTCGTATGAGATTACCGAAAGGATTGGACCAATGGCATACCGGTTGGCTTTGTCGGTAGAGTTAGAGAAAATACACAATGTGTTCCATGTATCGATGTTAAGGCGTTATCGCTCTGATCCTTCGCATGTGATTCCTTCAACAGAAATTGAGATACAATCAAACATGACATACGAAGAGGAGCCGATTAAGATTATGGCTCGAGAGGTGAAACAATTGAGGAATAAGAGCATAGCTTTAGTAAAAGTGTTATGGAAAAAACACAGTGTGGAAGAAGCTACGTGGGAACCAGAAGAAGCCATGAGAGAACAATATACAAACCTTTTTATTGGTAAGATTTTCGAGGGCGAAAATATCTAAAGGAGGGGAGAGTTGTAATATCCCGATTTCGGAGATAGTCGAAACAGTGGTTTTGAGACCGCTAATCTGAGATTGAAGAAAATTATTTTGATGTTAATTTATGTGTTATGGCATTGATATATGGCTATGTGGAAATTTTGGTACTTTAATTTGAGCGATAGAATGCTAAATTGTGAAAAAGACTAAATCGCAAAAAGTGCAAAAGTTCTATTTTTCAAGATAGAGGGGTCTAATAGCCATAGAATATTAAATTGGGGGTCTTTAAAGTGCAAATAGGCCATATGGAGTGTGTTGGCCGGCCATAAGAAACTAGGGGGACAAGGGCATTAATTTTAGTCAAATTAGGTGACATTAGGTGATAAAAAGATAAATAAAATATGCTAAAAAGGAAAGATACTATCTTTCACTATTCACTCTTATTCCTCCACCAAAAATTAGATGAGAAAATAGGGTTTTTAAGCTCAAACTATCAGCCAACATATTCTCTAGCAAGTAAGTGATTTTAGAAGTCTTTCTTAATGATTTTTGCATTTTTTGAACCCCCAAAGCATAAGCTAGCTAATGAGGGGACTAATTTGAAATATGGTTGAAAGTCTAGGGACTTACCATGAGAATTTTTATATTGTTTTCTGAGCTTTTATGGAAGAAAATGAATGTTAGAGAGATGCGAAACAACTTTGGTGAAAGGTGTAGTCATGAAAACACATGGGACCAAGTTGTGAAGTTTGTGATTTTGTAATAAATGCATGAAATAAATGAAATTAAGAGTAGTTTTAAGAGAAATAAATGTTCATCTATGTTTTTTTAATGAAAAATGTGTTGAAAAATGATTTACGAGCCTAGGGGCAAAATCATAATTTTGCCAAAGTGTAAGTGTAAGGGCAAAATGATCATTTTTGCCTAAGTATAGATTTTGACGTATTATGATCATAAGATGTTTTAAATAAGTGAATTTTGTTGTTATAGGCCAAAAAGAGCGTGGAATCAACCTTAACCGAGGAAAAGGCAAGGTTACAGAATAGACCGTCGATTAACGCGTTTTTGCACCGAGGTAAGTTTATGTGTAAACGATACATTTTATGTACACATTGTTGTTACTAATTGGTGCATGGTGTGACTAGGAACATGTATGATTCAAGTGGATTGAATTTGGTATTTATTGAATAATTTTCGTATGAATAACGAAATAGAGATGTAAATGTGAAATAATAATTCTTGACGGTGGGCTAAGTGCGATACCACCTTATTACTTAACTACGATGGGCTGTGTGCATTACCATCATTTATATTATCATTTGGTGGGCTATGTGCGATACCACCGTAACTATCCCTTTTGGAGGGCTATGTGCGATATCACCCTATTAAAGATTGATAGTGGGCTAAGTCCGAAACCACCGAGTAATTGGTATTATGAATGGTTTATTAAGAAATTATGATGTGTTGTATCGTTTAACTTTAAGGTGTTAAATGCAGGGATGCATGTTAATGTATGTGAGCACTAAGCTTGTGATATGGGTAGAATATGGTAAAGGAGAAAATGAGTAAGCATGATTATGAATGTGGATTGTTCTTATTGAGTATGTAATGCTATTTATTGTTTAGCACATACTATGATGTTGTTTGTTTACATGTAAACTTACTAAGCTTAAAGCTTACTCCCCTTTCTTTTCCCTTGTTTTATAGTGTTAAAGAGTCAGGTCGGGATACAAAGATAATTGGAAGATTCGCCTACATTATCAGCCCATCTCGGTATATCTAGATTTAGTGTTTTTTGTATGGCATGTATAAGGGCTAGACTAGGTGAATTGTTTTGTTATTTTGGCCAAGTGTGTATTGGATCCCTTATGGATGAACCTTTTTGTATATTGCCATAGTTGATGTCTCATTATGGTTAATTTATGAAATATGAGGTTATTCAAGAAAGTGGTTGTTGCATAAATTGATTTTCTTGATGATTTATTGTATGGGAACTTATTATGTGGGATAGGGTGACAAAAGAGCTTGGCAAATAGCTTTGTTCCTATCCACATGGGTAGGCACACGAGCGTGTGTCTAGGCCATGTGTAACACACGGTCAGTCCCATGGGTGTGTGACCAGGCCGTGTATCCCCTGCATGTTAGTTTTATAACTCAGTAAGCCTGGTAGTAAATACATGGACAGAGACACGGCCGTGTGTCTCATCCGTGTGGGAGGCACGGCCACGGACATGGGCGTGTGCCCAGGCCGTGTGAAGTCTGCACCTTGATTTTAAAATTTAAATCGCCACACGGTTGAAGCACACGGGCGTGTGACAGACCGTGTGGCTGACCGTGTGATGCAAGTCAGTGTCGACCACGAGTGCAAGGTACGGGTGTGTGAAATACCACACGGGCGTGTCCCATCTCACACGGGCATGTGACCCCTATTCAAGTAAAATTTTCCTAAGTGCGTAATAGTTTTGATTAATTCTTGAAACCTTCCTGAAGCCTGTTTAGGGCCTCATAGGCCCATTATAAGGATATTAGCGGTGTGTATGGAAAAGTTTTAGTTTGGAATGGAATTTGATAGCCCAAAGTTGTATGACCATGTGAATTAAGTTTGGTAACACCTTGTATCCTGGTTCGGCGTAGGATATAGGTAAGGGGTGTTACATTTACGATTATTGGTTTATGTTGATGTAACATCGCAGATTTTTTTTGGGACTTTTTAAATGGGGTTTTTATTTATTGTTTTTATGGATTCATAACTGCTAGACGTAGGAAGACTCAGTTTTCAAAAGCGAAATTGTTTTATAAACCCTCAATCCCTTAGACGATTTTCTCAACAATAAATGGGTTTATCTAGAATGGATGGATTTACTTAATTAACTCAGTTTTCATAAAACAAATGATTTTTAAAGCTTCTGCAACAAATTACGTTTTAAACAATCGAATGGATGAGTAAGCAATTTTTTTTGGAATCAATAAGAGTAATAAAATGAACACGGTTTTATCATAATAAATTAGTTTTCAAAAATTTCCATTCCATGTGACATCGCCAGATTGGGCCATAACGTCTAGGCCAGGTTTGGGGTGTTACAATATGCTTCTGAGATTTTCAGATTACATGGTGTGTCAGTTCTCATTATTTCTGATAGAGATCCACGGTTTACATTTTGATTTTTGAACAAGTTACAAGAAGCTCTGAGTATACAGTTACATTTTAGTACCGCATTTCATTCTCAGACAGATGGTCAATCTGAACGTATGATTCAGACTTTTGGAAGTTATGCTTCAGTGCTATGTTTCAGAATTAGAAGACAATTGGAAAAGAAATATTTGCTGTTAGCCAAATATACATGGAGTTGATCTGATTCGTGAAACTGAAGAAAAGTGAAAGTAATTTGAGACAATTTAAAAACAACTTCTGATCATCAGAGATCTTACGCGAATCTTGAATGAAAAGAAATAGAGTTCCGAGTTAGCGACAAAATATTCTTGAAAATTTTGTCATAGAAGAAAGTTCTCTAGTTTGGCTGTTAATGCAAATTAAGTCTACGATTTATCGAGCCATATGGGATCATCGAAAATAATAGGACTTGTTGCGTACCGATTTGGCATTATTACCAGAGCTTGATGGAATTCACAATGCTATTCATGTGTATATGTTGCTACAGTATCAATTAGATCCGTCACATGTTATTTTTTTGAGAGATATTGAAATTTAGCCTGACATGATTTACAATGAAGAATTGATCAAAATTCTGGCATGTGAAGTGAAAGAAATGAAAAATATAAAGGTAGCTTTAGTAAAAGTTTTCTAGCAATGACATGAAATAGAAGAAGCTACCTGGGAACCAGAAGAAACTATGAGAAAGCAATATCTGAACTTCTTTACTAGTAAGATTTTTGAGGACGAAAATTCTTTAAAAGGGAGAGTTGTAATAGCCCATTTTCGATAAAATCGGAACAGTGGTTTCAGGACCACAAATTCGAGTCCAGAAAGAAAAATTATTTTAATATTATTTTATGGTCTATAGTACAATAATAATGTTGTGTGAAAATTTTGTAAAGAAATTTTACCGATTATATGTTTAATTTGATAAAGGACCAAATTACACAAAGTGAAAAAGTTGAATTCTACTAGCTAAAAGGATTAAATAGCTATGGAATTCAAAATTGGAGGTCCTTATATGGTAATTACACCATTAAGAAAAAGGTAGTAGATATTTTTGGGGAATCATCCATGGAAAATTAAAAAAAGAAAAGGATGAAAATGGAAAGTTAAAAATTTAAAAGATGATAAATTAAAGAAAACAAAAGAAAACATCATTTTATATCATCTTCATCCCCAAAATACATGAAAACCCTAAGAAAGAGAAAACAAGCTTTCTTGGCTTAATTGGGTAAGTAATCTTGTCCCGTTTTTAGTGCTCCTTGGTTATGTGCCCTAAATGGGTACCCTTGAACATGAATTGACGGATCATGATTTGTATACCTCGAGTGTACTACCTGTGTATCCATATATATTTCAGATAAATTCAACGGGAAAAATCCTAACATGAGAATATGTGAATAGGAAATGAATTATTACACGTATCTACTTGAAATACATGAAAATGATGATACATGATATATGGAAATATGAGATGATGATATATGTACGTGAAATTTATTTGATGAATATGTTCATTCATGATTATAGATTTGTACATTTTGAGTGTACTACTCGTGTGACATTGAAATTTCGAATGAAGTAATAGGCAAAGTACCAACATGAAATAATCTGAACTCGGGATGAATTATTATGAAAATGTACTTGTAATACAAATTTATGATTTATACATGCTAAATGAATACGTGATGTGGAAACCATATGTGCCTGAAAATCTAATTGTTGTAGAACCTATATATGTTTCTTGATGTTATTGTGGAATGTATAACTAACGAGGGTAATGAGGATATGTGTAGGGCTTGAGATCAAATTGATTTAAAGTACCTCACATGTTATCTGAAATAGAATGAATGGTAAGTTAAGTACCATGTTATACGAACTTACTAAGTATTATATGCTTACTCTGCTTTATTTCCCTGTTTTATAGTAAATCAAAAGCTCGTTGGATTGGAAGCTCGAGATCACTCACACTATCCATCGGTTAATTTCAGAACATATAGTAAACCAATTACGATTATAATGGCATGTATAGGTTAATTGGTCCGTATTGGCATGTAAATGTTTTGGTTATAACTAGCCATTGGAATGGCTTGTATTGAACATGTTTTGATATATTCATAAGTGGATCTCTCATGTTTGAGGAATGAATGTGATCATACAAATATGTATTTGGTAAATAGGTAAGTACGAATGATAAATTAACATGGTAATAAATTGTCATCTGAGGTACCTACGAGTACATTGGTTATATGAAGTGATATGTCATGCATGAGACACGGTTTTGACTTGAATTAAATGCCTTGAATTGGTCGATTTATGTATGTAAGTGTGGGTGTAGGTGTAAGGTAAAATGGGTGAGAAATAAGGCTTGGAAAATGGCCTTATTTTGTCCACACGGGCAGACACAAACGTGTGTCTCAGCCATTTGTGACACATAGCTATGTGCGTGTGGTTGGCCGTGTGTCCCCTGCATCTTAAAAAAATTGAGAAACAGAATGCTCAGAATTGTCACACGGTCAAGTGTCTCAGTCGTGTGTGACACCCGACCTAGTACACAGGCATGTGTCTTGGCCATATGCAGCTGCACCTAATTTAGGAAAATTAAATTGACCACACGGCCCAGCACATGAGCATGTGGATGGCCGTGTGACCCAAGTCAGAGAGTTACACAGGTAAGGACATAGGTTGGGATACAGCTGTGTGTCGCACATCGAATGCCCAGACAGCCTGGGACATGAGCGTGTCAATGGCCGTGTGAGCCATATGGCCTACTCACACGGGCATGTGTCCTTTGTGCCTAGGAAAAATTTTGAAATTTCGTGAAAATTTTCTGAGTACTCGATTTAGTCCTGATTTATTTCTAATGCATGTTTTGTGCCTCGAGGGCTCATGCAAGGGACTATATGATTAAATTTGATTGAAATATGATTTAAATTTTAAATGCTTGTGAAATGTCTGTTACTTGAATCGTAAACTCCGGCAATGCTCTGTAACCCTGTTCTGACGACGGATTCAGGTTAGGGGTGTTACATGGTTGGTGTTCATTGTTGAATAACACCCTTTAAGGGGGTTTCGTGGAATAGGTGGAAAATTTGTTCATTGAGAGTTCGTGGTGAAAAACTTGTTCGTTGAGAATTTGCGTCAAGGTGGAGATTGTTAGAGTTGAGTGACTCGACTCCTTGTTAAAATAAAATACAGTGGTAAAATAAAATAAAAGTAAAATCTATATAGAACTATACTTATTTTATTTTACATTGATTAGAATAAGATTTTTCAACTTTACTACACTTCATCTACTTGACATTGACTAGAATAAGGTTTTCAACCTATTAATAGATGTAGTGTAAACTCCACTTGTATCATTCAAATTCGACATTAGCGAATTTTCTTCTCATATGCACGTGGTTTTTCCTGAAAGGGTTTTCCATGTAAAATCTATGTGTTTTCTTTTCTTTTCTTTTCTTATTGCTTTGTGATCGTTCTATGTTGCCATTATCGAAGTTAGTTTCTACACTAATCTAATTGAGTTGGAAATTATGAGTGCTAATCAAATATTAAAATATATTTAGACTAAATTTAAATTGTCAATTAAACTACTTCCTTCCTATTGTCTTAGATTACCCAAATGATAAAAAAAACAATGATAAAATGATTAGCCGATTGTTGAGTAAGCCAATAAACTATCCTGATTATGTCGCTTGCTACTCAAAACAAAGAATCTCCTTTTGATATCATCTTAACTCTCGGTCTCATCTAGGCATGTAGCTCGCCTCTCCTCTTAGTCTCGTTTATCTAGATTTTTCACTAGAGGCGTCATTTCTAGTGTATTAAGAATTTCAATATAATTAAATAAATAACTAATCAAGCATAGAGATCAAATGTGTGTTGGAAAAACGCATTTGGAAAATGCAGCAGAAAATAAATTTAGAAAAAAAACCAGAGTTTTAAAATTTTTTCCAAAACAATATCTTAGTTGTGATATCTAAAGTAATAAACACTTAATCAAAATTGTACCTTTTCGATTCGTCTAGGATGAGCGCTTCGACTGAGTAGTCTTCTCTACTATCCTCAAGCTCAAGTCTGCCGAGTGTGGTCTCATTTCGAATCAGAAAATTTTTCACAAAAATTACCAGTGGGGTAATTTTGTAATTTCTTGAATAATCTCTTCAGAGAATTTTTTCTCTACAACTCTCTTGAATTCAAGTTTGTGTAAATAATTACCCAATGTTCTATTTATATAGGGAGAGTTTAGAGAGTTTAACTATGATTAAACTTAATCATTTTAATATTAAATTTAATATTAAATCTTATTAAAATGATAGAATGTTTATCTTCAAGATAAACATTAAATTAAATTTAATATTAAGATAATCACTTTAATATTAAATTAATAAGATACTATTAAGATAAGTATTAAACTAAATTTAATATTAAATTATTAAAATAATATTATTTTTAGAATAATTAATCTGAAATCAAATTTTCTGGTAGAGCCCCAATAGGAGTGTAACTCTTCCACTGCTCAACCACCGTCGGCCACTAGGACGCCGTTGTTGCAGCCACTGACACCATCGTGTCCGGTGATGCAAGTGCGACACCCTTACGGCACCCTAAGTCGGTTCGGCTACTGCTAGTTCGGTCCTGGTCAGTGATGACCCGACCGGTCCGGTCTAGTCACCAGTTGGACCATCAGCACAGTTTCACACACTGGGCCCGGTTCGACCAATTTTTTAGTCTTGGTATCGTTTAGGCTCTTGGGCCCAATTTACGATCTCGGGTCTAATTTTCAAGTTCAATTACCAATTGAGTCAATTGTCTGGCTTGAAAATTAACTTCCAAAAATATCATATTAATATTAATTGATTTGATTAATTTAATTTTACTTTATCAAAATTAATTTTTCCAAAATCACCTAGATTTTCAAAATTAATTTTTCAAGAAAATTCTTTAATCAAATTCTCTAGTTGCACCTAATTTAATTCCACATCGAATAAATCGACTCAATTAAATTATTCCCAAAGTCTTAGAATTTTCTTCTGATTCAAATGCAATCCGATCGAGCTTTTGTTAAGCTAGCGAAGGGACCAATCAGACATATAAAATTAGGCTCTAGTGATTGCAATTATGTCCAAAAGCATCGTTTCGATAATTCACAATTACTTAATCATAGAGTCAGTCCACAAGAAGTACCATGATTGAAAACTCCTTATTGTATACTGGAAACATGAAAATATATACACTTTTTAATGCCCTTTTTGACTCAGATTCATTCAATTTCGATGTAATTCTTGTCGAAAAATATATAATAATTATAAAATAATTAAATTGTACTTAAATTATTAACATGTTGAATTTTAATTAATTTTGTAATAAACTTTGATTTATTTTCAATAGATTCGAACAAAGGGCAAAAAATGGCTCGCCAAACACTGCTAGAAGCTCAAAACTGAGAAGCAATTTTTAAAGTATCAAGGCGAATTAATTTTTTAGCCTAAGACGGTCCAATTTATGAATTCATAATACAATTAATTTTAATTTTAATCCAAATTATTTTGGGTTAAATAATTACTATTAATTAATTTATGAAAGGAGGCTCAATTGCGCTAAACCGAGAAGACCGTTTCAACCAAGCAATGGGCTGCCAAAAGCAGTCCCACATGCTGACCCTATAACAACCCGATTTTGGGGCTAGTCAGAACAGTGGTTTCAGGACCACTAATCTGAGGTTGAATAAAATTATTTTGATATTATTTAATGTGTTATGGCATAATTATATAGGTGTATGAAAATTTTGGTGCTTTAATTTTAGCGATTGTATGCTTAATTGTGAAAAAGGACTAAATCGCATAAAGTACAAAAGTTCTATTTTATAGGATAAAGGTGTCTGATAGTTGTAGAATATTAATTGGAAGCCCTAAATTTGAAATTAGACCATTAGAAAATGAGTGGCCGGACATAGGGGACAAGAAATGTCAAAATTTGGTCAAAGTGGGTGATTAGGTGGCTAAATTGAAGAAATAAATAAAATAAAGAAAAAGATGATATCATCCTTGTTCATTTTCTTCCTCCACTGAAATTACCAGAAAAATAGAGGTTTTTGGAGCTCAAACTTTCAGCCAAGCTATTCGCTTGCAAATCAAGAAGAACGCGAAAACAACCTTGACCGAAGAAAAGGCAAGGTTATGGATTAAGCCGCAAATTAACATACTTTGCACCGAGGTAAGTTTATGTGTAAACGATACATCTTTAATACGTATGTTTTTACCTATTGATGCATTGTATGAATGTAAATACTTATTTGTTAGATTGATTGAAAATGATAGAAAATGAGTAATTCTCGGATGAACCTTGGAATAGAAATGTGGGCACGGATAAATATCTGTAAATATGTAAGTGATGGTGGGTTGTGTGCGATACCACCTTGTTATTTATCCACGATGGGTTGTGTGTGATACCATCGTTTATATCATCATTTGGTGGGCTATGTGCGAAACCACCATAATTATCATTGTTGGTGGGTTGTGTGCGATGCCACCCTATTATTGATTAATGGTAGGCTGTGTGCAAAACCACCGGGTACTTTGTATCATTCTGAAAGGTTAATCGAGAAACTTGCTTAAGTAAATACTTCGTGTGGCTTTGTAGTGATAAGTGCAGGGCATAAGTACAAGTAAATGTGAGCAATGTATATGATATATGGTTGGGTTGTGGTAAGAGTTGAGATGAGTAAGCATGATTATGAAAATGTGAATTGTTCTTACATAGTATGTAATGTTGTTGATTGAGTAGCATATGGTATGATGCTTATTGTTTACATGTAGACTTACTAAGCTTAAAGCTTACTTCCTTTCTTTTTCCTTGTTTTATAGTGTCAAAGAGCCAGCTCTAGATACAAAGACAATCAGAAGATCACCCACACTATCAGCACATCTTGGTATATTTAGACTTAGCATTTTGAGTATGGCATGTTTAGGGACTAGACTTAGTTAAATGTCATATTGTTTTGGCCAAGTATGTTGGCTCATTCAAAGATGAACTCTTTTGTATAAGGCCATATTGGGTGGCTCTTTCTTATTAATCTATGAAAAGATGAGATTATTCATGATTGTGCAAGTAGCATGTTGAATTACTTGGTTTAAGTATGCATAAATGGATTGATGGTTGAATGTGATTTAAGTTTGTATGAGTTAGGGTGATAAAAAGAGCTTGGCAAATAGCCTTGTTCTTGTCCACATGGGTAGACACACGAGCGTGTGTCTAGGCCGTGTGTGACACACGGTCAGCCTCATGGACATGTGGATAGGCCGTGTGACCCCTTGCATGCTAGGTTTACAATCAGTATGCTCAGTAGTAATCACATGGGCAGAGACATGGCCGTATGTCTCAGCCATGTGGAAGGCACGACCATGGACATAGGCGTGTGCCCAGACCATGTGAAGTCTGCACCTGAAATTTGGAATTTAATTCGCCACACAGTCGAAGGACACGAGCGTGTGCCTAGGTCGTGTGACATTTTTGGGTTGATGACATCAGAAACAGAATGCTAAGGTTTTTGGCACACGGGCTAAGACACGGGCGTGTTGAGGCCGTGTTAGGGACATGAGCGTGTGTCCGGCCGTGTGAAAACCCCTGTAGGTTCGAATTGAAAAATAATTCCACACGGGTATGGTATACGGGCATGTGATATAGCACACGGGTGTGTCCTCTCCTCCACACAGGCGTGTGGACTGTTTAGAGAAAACTTTCTAAGATTTTCTTGAGAGCTTAAAAAGGGTTCGATTGGATCCCGAATCACTCCTAATGTGTGTTAGGGGCCTTGTAGGCTTGTTTAAGAGGTGTTAATAAAAGTTTTTAATTTGGAGAGAAGGTCAAGTCTCGAAATTGTATGACTGATTGCGTATAAGCCTAGTAATGCCTCGTACCCTATTCCGGCATTGAATACGGGTAAGAGGTGTTACAGACTCAATCAACTTATTTAGCTGATTATTTGGCTTGCAAAATAACCCTTGAAGCTTCCTTGAAATTACATTCAAACCCCTCCACTTATCAAGCTTTTGTAGATTTTCCCCTAACTAAATTTAGCAAGTTTGAAAGTAACAAACTTGCACATATGTGGCTGGCCATGGGGGGAGTCAATGGCTACTGATTTTTGCTATTTTTAGCAGCCTACTCAACCTATAAATACCCTCTTGGCTGCTCATTTGAAACACACCTCTCATCCTTCACTTCTCTCTCACATTCTCTCTTCAAAACCCTTCCTTTGTTCTTCATTTCCCTTCCATTCACTTGTCAAATTCCCTCTTGGAAAAGAGCCCTTCAACCACCATTGGTAGCAACATTCAAGTGCTCGTAGAAGCCTCGGTTCAGCAAGAACAAGCGGAGAAGGAGGAGTGGAGCAAACTAGTCAAGCTTCGGAGAAACACCGGATTTGATTCTAATTCCCTATCCTTTAATTTTTATTGTTGTTGTTATGAAAATGTCTATGAATACTTGCTATGTTGATATGTTTAATTTAATTAATATGGCTTAAATTTAATTCATGTTAGGTTGATAACATTTCGTTCACTTAAGTTATTGTTAGGTTGATTGCGTTTCGTTCACTTAAGTTATTAAAATTATGTTTGTGTTGTTATAGGCCTTGATAAGTTGTTTGATTAAGTAAAAACATGATTAAGTTATTATTGCATTATAATTGTAAGGTAACTAATGAATTAATTATTTAATCGTGTTGAAATTGTAATTAATTAACACAATACTTAATCAGTGCATGTTTAATCTTCTAAGGTAGCTGAGGGTTAAATTAGCGACGGTATTAAACGGTACGTTAGCCTTGCATAACTTACAAGATTATTGTGATTAAACTGTTTCAACGTAAGAATACATTGTTACCTCACTTAATATTTTATGTGCTTATGAAGATTGATTAATTGTTTGAATTAGCATTGAAAAATGTTCAAGAGATTAGTTAATTTAATAGGTACGTATGAGCAATAGTTAGCAAATTACCAAGTTGTCGTGAATTTATTCGTAACAACATGAACATGAGTTTAGTAATTCTAAGTTAAGAAATGTAATTAATCTAACACAATTATGTCATCTTAATTAAAATCATCTTTTGAAATCGTGTATTGGAACTTTTTTGTTTACTTAGTTAAATTTTAGTTTTTAATCACTTCCTCAAAATCAAAATATTTTTCTTCACCAAAGTGTTTTTAATTGCATTCATAAATAATTCTTTTCATAGTCCATGTGGGTACGATAACTCGGCATTAACTTGTCACTTTATTACTTATTGCGATTGTGTACACTTGCACATTTTCATCGCTCCATATACTCTTTACGGAAGCAATTCATCCAAATGTTTTGTCCAATGACTTTGTCATGTGTGTGTTACCCTCATATGATATCATTTATTCCTTTGAGTTAAATCCGTTCACTCAATACAATCCTATTTTATCTCATTGTCACCATTGTATCTTCTTAATGATTAATATGATCACTGTTAACAAATGACTGTGATAAATTGCTCATTCGAGAACAAGCAACCATTGGCCACGTTCCATATTTATCAATCCACACAATGCCAGTGAAAGGGTATCATTAACTCTTTAATTAAGCTATGAATTTCACTGTTGCTAGTAAAGCCATGCCATACACAAGTCATGTACCCAACAAACTAGCTATGGGCTCGGTCATCTTTAGATCATAAGCCTCCACTTATATCAAAGCACATGAGTTGCATACGCATGGTCAGAGACTAACTCAGGATTTAGGTAAATCACACCATAAACGTTTCAGGTGAATTAATTCACAAACGGACTCAATATTAATTCAGCTTAGGTCCAGTCAATGTATCATTCTATCAATGAATACATCTATGTCCCTACTCGTGGAGTCAACTGCTCCGATAGCCAAGACTAGCCATCTCCTCAATTGGAATTGTAGACGACATAATCATCCTTCTCAGTATTTGAATATAGAAATGGTAAAGTTGGAGAAATGGGAAATATTCGGAAATGAATGTGGTTTTCTCACTAAATGGAAATGGTCTAAAAAATTAGTTTATGGTTTTTCGAATTATTATTTAATTAATTAAATAATTGGTTAAAGTTCAAAAATATAATTAAATTAGTTGGTCATAGTGAATTCGTTGAATGTAAAAATATTAAATATATTTTCTCATAGATTCTTTTACGGTAAAATTACAATGATGTTAATGGAATTAGAATCGGGTTGAGAAAATTATTTAATTGGGAAATTAATTTATTTATTCAAATTAATTTATGATGCTTATTTTGGAATATTAAAAAAATGTATTGGGTTCGATTGAATTATAAAGTATTGAGTTATAAGTCTAGAAAGTATTTATAATTGGACCAGATACTACAGATACCCAAAAACCCTTCATGTTAATACTTAGGACTGCAAACCCTAGTATTTTTAACTAAGGTTGTTGCCCCTCTCTCTCCTAGTTAGACTAGGATTTTTTTTTTTCTATTGAAATAGACTTGTACCAATTCAACAGAGGTTTCTCTTATTCTTCCTATAAGTAGATAGCATCGGTAGTGTTAAAATACACAATTTTGAGATATTGTTATTCTGCTCGAAAATAGTGAGAATTTATTTTCTAAGTATAAATTCTATTTTCTGGTAGAACAATTTTACCGGTTTCTATTTGAATTCCTTTGAGCCCACACTCGAAGCAGTTCGTGGTAGGAGAATAGCGGAGAAGACCATTCGGTTGAAAACCAAGAACAAAAAGGATCCGTCTAGCCAAAAACACAGGTGCGATTTCGAGTAAAGTTTATTGTTATAAATATCACAAATCAGGTCAGTTTTCAAAATTTTAATTTTCCGTTGTGCAAGAAAATTGTTTTCAAATCGGGTTTTCTCCAACAATATGTTAGGTTGAAACAAATGGAAATTGGAAGTATGGTATTCTGCCGAGGAAATAGCGCACCTCTTGGATAATACTAAATGATTTTTTTATCTCTTATTAGTTTAGTTAAACTAATAAGAGATAAATAATAAATAAAAGAGTTTAAATTTGTGTAGAACAATCAAATGAAGCAGTTAAATTCTACTAGAATTCTCTTTTATTCAAGTAGTTGGCACTATAAAAAGGGGCCACTCAAGCCATTCTACACTTCACAACTTCAAGAAGCTCAAAAGATCTCTGTAGAAATCTTTGAAGAAGCTGAAGAATTTGAAGAAATTATGAAGAATGTTGCATCAGTTCTAAAGAAAATCGCCTTCCAATCCAATTCAACAGTGGAGAGGGACACAAAAGTTGTTTCTAAAGAAAGTCATCTTTCGATCCAAATCAACTAAAGAAAAGAGTTTCAAACCCATTTCAAGAACAAATCAACACGACATTTGAAACAACCCACATCCATCTAAAATCAAGTCAAACGACTCTTAAACTGAAACTCAAATTAAAGAAAAGAATCAAAAAAATTTTTTATTAAAAATCCAGAAATTGTAGCTTTCTTATCAAAATATAAATAAATTTAACCCCAAATTTTCAAGTTAACTTTTAACTATAGGAAATAGGAAAAAAGGATATCGTTTTGTATACAACTTCCCTCGAGTGATAGTACTAGGACATCAAGCTTAATAGATTCCTACTAAACTGTCACCAATACAAAATATATGGAATGGATAGCATGCACAGTATATATCCATTTGTTTCTGATAAGACCACGATGTCCACCTTTTGTGTTGGTGTCCATGCACAAAAGGTGTCCTTGGGGATTGTGATTCAAGCAAAATAAGTCGACCAATTTGGTGATAGTGCAACTACAACCTTTGATTAAATTATAAGTTTTTTATAATATTTATAATTTTTAAAGTTTTTAAAAAATTTTAAAAAATTATATGTTTTAATTTTTTTATTAAAATTTTTAATTTTTATTAAAATTTTAATAATTTTTAATTTCTTTTATATTTTTTAATTAATTTTCTTCATGTGTCACAATGACAGTCAAAGAGACTATTTGGATGTATTTTCCCGGTTCAACGGTGCAATTAGATGGAAAAATAAAATAAGGATTTAATGGCTGCAGGCCTGTGGTGATGTTGTATCCCTTGTAATTAAATTTCAACTAAAATATCAATTTATATGGGATTTCCAGTTGTTTCCTGAGAAAAGTTTTGGGGTTTCCTTTTCTATATCAGATATTCCTCAGTGATAGCTATAGAAAATAGAAACCCCACTGAAAGGAAGATGATGAACAGTGGCTTGCTTATTCGATTTTATATACATTGCTAACTCTAATAGAGATTGTGCTTCAACCAGTATTTATAAACTGTAACTGGATTGAAGATGGAATGGATTTTATATACATGATACCGGTTTGATACTCTATAAAGCTACTGTTTACAGCATACTTGGTTTTGCCATAGTTTAGGGGTAAATGTTTGTGAGAGCAAATTAAGAAACGTGGGTTTTTGAGAGAGTGATAAGAAGAGCTATTATCATGGTAATTCTCCAATTGGGAAAGGAAAGAAGAAATTTGTGAAAATAGAAGAAAATAAACAAATTGATCAAAAATTTATAGGGACTAGCTATATAATTTCACCAAAAAAATTTTTGAAAGGATGATATTAAGTTGTTAATAATAGTTTTAAATAAATATAAATTATTAAGTAACAAATTTAAAAGATATATTACAATATGGGAGAGAAGACCATAGTGGAAATGCCAACATGAGCCTGAGAAAATGTCGACTATTCTCTAATATCAGATAAACCCTTTTTGGTTAAAACAAATAATCCTAATCTGTAAACAAATCCATTCCCAGTCCAATTCAGCTAAAAATTCCCATATAAGAATATTAGGTACAATTTATGATTACATCAGACATAGAACATCCTTTAAGAACAAAAGGAACTCCAAAAGTAGGCCCATTGGCCGAAGGGAAGTTCATCCATACTCAAGACAAAATGACATTCTGAAGCTACCATATCATTTCTTTATATCAAATACTTCATGAACTTCAATTTTGTAACTTTGCCTTCTTTGCATCTGCCCCTAGCATTCGATTCCCCATTCTCAAGGAATGTCGTGTGCATTTTTAAGGCAATGCAAGAGACTCATATGCGGATAATTGAGGCATTCATCTTATCAGAACTCCCCTGATATTTTAGCTCTACAAACGTGCCGCCGCCTTCTCCCTTAGCCAGTCTTCCCGGGTTAATACAAACACATCTTTTCATTTGTTCTTCCCCTTCGATTGTCCCCCCTACAGGTAACACCTGCAACCAGAAAGAATATGCAGAATGTATGAGGATACATTCCTTCATCATTACTCGAACTTTTTGATGAGTATGTACCCCACTGTGTATTTAATTTTTTCAAATATTTACGGGGTTTTAAAGGATCATATATCATGCCAATGTCCGAATATATGTCGAATATGAGTGCCAGACATGAGCACTTAAAGGAAAATAAAGAGTTAAAATAAACCAACGCAGATAGAAAGATATGGGAGCCATTTCTTTTTCTTCGTTGTTTCAACTGAAGTTGGAACAGAGCAATTTCTAAGTTACTTGGACTCCAGATGTTTTCAACACAAGTATATTTAACTATTTGACTAAGTTTTTCTATATATTTAGAAGATCCTTAGAGATCAAATTCCAATATTTATGTCCAAATATGAGTTGGATATGGACGTCGGATACATATAGAACAAAGGTTTTTCTAAGTGTTTCTATATATTTTAAAGGATCCTTAGAAATAATATTCTTATATCTATGTTTGAATATGTCGAACATAGATATCTGATACAAATATTTTAAAAGAACAAATATTTTCTAGTTTTTCTATATATTTAGAGGATCCTTAGGGATTACATTCCTATATCTATATTTGAATAAAGCAAACAAGGACAACAAATACAGATATTTCAAAAAATCAATGGTTTATCTAAGTTTACATATATAGATGATCCTTAGAGATGACATTTCTGCACGTATGTTTCAATAAGTTGAACATGAATATTGTATACAAACATTTCAAGAGAAATAAAGGGCCGGAACAACATAGGACAGTTTAGGATCGTTACTACTAACCTTGACAAAGTACTTGATGTCTGAAGGTAAGATAAGAAGATCTGGAACTGAGGATATATGAAGAGCTTCAGAAGCAAGGGAAAAATCCATTGGGACACCTTCAGCTGGAGGATACAGTGGATAAAAGCTGTCTCATAACATCAATTAATAAAATACATTTGATAGATTAGTATTTATATCTTATGATTGAACCAAGAAATTATTACTGAAATGAGTTTCAACGAAGGTAACTTATTGAAATATACCTCTGTTGGCTAAGAATATGGTTGGCAAGTCTACTCAACCGATCATTAGGTTGTCCATCAATTGAATGTCTTGACATCTCCTCCCCACTAAGATGTTTGAGAATATCTACCGTGCAGCAACCTATCATGACCTGAAACCAAAAATTTATGCTACTCAAATTTGATTGTCATATAGAGTGTCTGTCACGAATATGTTTAAGGTTTTCCAAAATATTCATATATTTAGAAGGTACTAGGAGGATTGCATCCTTGTACCATGTCTGAATATAAATTGAACATGAGTGTTAGTGTCAGATACCAGGTGTGTATCGAACACGGTTATGTTCAAGTTTTTGTTAGATTTTTGTATATTTGGAGAGTACTAGGAGGATGATATTATCATATCATGTCCGGATATGTTTCAAACTCAAGTACTAGACACAACTATTTTTAAGAAAAATGAAAAGTTGGAACTTAGTCCAAAATTAGTATGGAATATACTTTTACATGTTCTATTGCTCCAAGTTAAATTGTCTTAATTTGGCAACTGGTTTAAAGTTACACTCTATTAAGCTATGTTACTCTCAACGCTTCAATTTCCCTAGAGTATCCATGTCAGGGACTTAAGTCTCCAACATATTCAGACATGATGATTCTCCAAATAAATTCAAAAAAATTTAAAAACAGAATATACCCGCATTGGATACTTATATCCAAGACTGACCTCTGAATCCAAGTAACATAGCCATAAAGCAGAAGCTATAGTGAAAGGTAAATAAAGTAACAGAATTGATAAAAGTTGCATGAAGGTCGCCATTGCTTTACCTGATCTGCCTCAAAAATCCCTGGATTATTGAGACTGGTTATCTGGATAAGAATAGAGAAACAAGATCATGTAAAGTATGAAAACGTATTGTGGACTGTGAGTAGGAAGTCATCACTAGATCAGCAGACCTGAAGCCTAACATCGAGAGAATCGAGATCGAAAGCAGGCTGCATAAAGTTCAAATGTAAATTTCAGCATATGCTTTATTTCAAAATATCAACAAATCAAACAGAGAAGCATAATTTATTTTGTTTGGCAAAAGAAAAATGACCTGAGGGAAAACAAAATCATGATTAGCATCTCGTATGGAAGGAACCATAACCAACCGAGCATTGGGTCCCATATATTCCAAATAATCTTGAACCTGAAAATACCAGTAAGAAAAACAGATGATGGAAAAAGCATAAGTTATTCCGACTAGGATGTGTCGTATTTCCATAGTCATACCTCACTACATGTCGAACAAAAATAACAAGAAAATATGAAAAGAGTAACATAGAACATAAGTAGTAACTTTTTCTTTATAGATACCATTCTAAGAACTTCTGATTGGAATATAACATCGAAACTCAAGTCAACAGTTCCTTTCTTGATCTGTGGATGTTCAGAATCGATAAAAGGTCCTAACTGAAAATTAACAATAACCCAACACAAGAAGTTCCCTGGTTAGTTGAAACAGTAAAATTCTATAAAAGCATCCGGGGAAAAGTGCAGTGGGTTCACACCAGTATAAGCAACTGTGGAGAGTTTCTGGTTGCGTAGGCAAGCAGTTCTGAAAGAGGTTCAAATAATAAGTTGTCTGTAGTAGTGAATGGACCAGCGGCAATAATCTGTTCAAACATTCATCACATTAAAAGAATCTGTTAAAAACAAAAACAAAAAATTTAAAAGACGAAGCACTTAGACTCTAGGAATGAGTGTCAAATACGGGTTTGTATCTGGTACAGTCATCTTTGATAATTTTCCCCAAGTTTTCCCTGTATTTGGAGGGTCCTTAAAAGATCATATCTCCATACTCATGTCCAAAAATGTTTAGGACATTTGTTGGACACAGTATTTTAGGAAAAAGGAAGAGACAGGACGACATAGGAACCATCATTAAAGAGAAATCCAACTTGCCATGGCTGCATGAGTCCAAAACTTACAAATCTATGATACTTATCTGATATAGAAGACTATCCTACGCACCATTGTGGTCTCTTTTGGCATGGAGGAAAGATGAGTTGCCTGAATCTCCTCATCTAAAGCTTGCTTCTTTGTAGGAGGCAAATCTGCGTCGGCAGCAATGGATAAAGGAACAGAATCTACTAGCTCTGATGCAATCAAACAATGGCCACTAGGATTGTGACCCTTGATGCCTACAACCTGCACAGAAGAAATATCTCCAGGCTGATTTGGGATTTATTGACAAACAAAACAAAACCAACAATCTTTTATAATGTTTATTACCTGGCCTGGAAAAACAGAAAAGTGACTCAGTTTATTTAACTCTAGACGAACACGTTGCCCTCTCGAATGCTCAACACTGTCAAAACAATAGAAGACACCCAAAAAGGAAAATTAGAACAGCATAGATAAACACTATTTTCCTAATGTGAAAAGTGTTGAGAGTAGTCCTGACCTCCATTTACAAAGCAACACCCTTAAATAGAAACTAATGAATGCCTAAAGTCCAGATTTAGGTTGAATAAAAATATTATATCAACCAAACCGGTCTCGCACCATATGGTCAGATAGTTCTATTCAGAATTTAATTATGATGGCACACATGATAAAGAGTTTGATGATTCATTTGTTATGTGGCTGACTCATTAATAATAAAATCCTATATGACCTTTGACTTTGTTCTCACATGTTAATGCATAAAGAAAACCTATTTGGTTCCCTCTTAATTGGTTGATGTACATGAATACAATAAATAGAAGGACCAGGAAATTTTACCTGCTTTGCAACAAGATAGATTTATCATTTAGATGACCTTCTCCATCACAGCAGATCATCCCAATGGCAAACATGCTCCTCTGAAGCAATAAATCCTTTTAGATGCACAGACAATTGAAGACACTGAGAGATAAAGACTGGTGAAACAGCAGAATACCTGCGAAGCAACTGATGGATCCATTGGTTCTTCATAGAGACTAGATGCAACAAGTGCAGCTGCATACTTTCTGATGCGGTTTTCAATTGCATTGAACTATACCAACGATAGACCATCTTAGTAACATACATTGCACATAAAACAACAAATCATTCATGCTATAATAACTATCACATACCCTGTCTTCAATCCTGTCATACATGAACCTGCAACCTGGTTCTAGCCCTGATCGGTGGACCACCAATGAAGAGCTTTTTAGAGGTTGAACCCTTTTAATAATGCCATCCTCAAGATCATAATGTTCTTCAATGCCATTGGCAGTCTCTATAGTAGGAAGATTATCAATGTTGAATTTGACCACAAATTTGTTACTTCGTTTCCCAAACGGTGTCACTAGTTTTGATTTTCTCTCAGAAGAATAAATGTTCCCATTTGTTTTATGAGCCGAATCATATATGTCCAACTGAAGTTTCTCAGATTTGTCTATTGGAGTTCCAAGAATAACATCTTTTGTATCTTCATCTTCAGCATCAAGAACCCTGGGCCAATCACATCCCATGATTTAAAAACTACACTTAGATCAGAAACTCTACAATATAATCCAAAACACAGGACTTGAAGGCTCTGGTAATGCTTCAAGTGGAAATTCAACCACAATTACCAAATATAAAAGAAAAAAAAAAATTATACATCCACAAATGCCATATGAATGATACTGGGGATTCAACTATTTCCACAGAACCCACCCCAAACCTGAACTAAATTCAAGTTCTAGCACCCTAACCTAATCCCAACATGAACAAACCCTCCAACCGTGATCCACCCCAAAACTTAAGCTCCATTTCTAAAAATCTACCATCCATATCAAATACATATAATAAAGTCAAGTAAAAATTAAAGAACTCTAATTAAAATATATAAAAATAGTTATAAAATTAAAAGAGAGAGATCTTAGTAAATATCCCAGGTCCAGATGGATTTGATCTAAAACCGTCCAAACCCAAACCTGAAAATTTTCACAGAAAACCCACATGACCCACCCTCAACCAGAACCGGATTTTCAGAAAAAGAGAAGAAAACACTCTTATAGGTTGGGTCAAACTCAAAACCCAATAAGTTGAGGTTATTTTGCCAATCTTGCCGTATGAATTATACGGCAATTCAACAAGTGCACACAAATTTCTTATCCTCTTAGGCCCATTTGATCAAACAAACAAGAAAACATGCAAATAATTGCTTTCCCTTTTCCAAAGGTATGTAAAAAAGGAGAATAGATAGCAGTATATGAAACAAGATAACATGAAAAATACTCACATATCAACGTCTTTAAAAGAGTACATATGCAAACCAGGATCCTTTTTAGCACTCGCCCCTAATTGTTCATTCTGCAGGTGCCCTAAAAACCCATCCATCTCTGCATCCTTTACAACAGATTCATCAAGTTGTCTGCACCAAAATTAAGCTTTTAATCAGAGCATTAACACTCGAATAAATCTTATAGATCTTAAAAGTCTAAGGTAAAATAAATAAATAAATAAAACAACAATGGAACCATACACGAAATCTAAGGTAAAAAAAAAAAAAATAAAACAACAATGGAACCATACACGAAAGTACTCTATGAATTTGTCCCTACACAAATACTAACAACACAAAAGAGGGTTAGCTAAACCAGTAGAATTACCGATTGAGATAATAAATCTCCCAGCTTGAAACCAGATCGGAAGGCTCGAGACCGTAATCTTGACAAAATGTATGACCTTAAAAGAAAGAATTTGGATCTTTTTAGAACCAATTATTCAAAAAAAAAGAGTGGGAGACGGCGATAAAATTGAAAGTTTAAAAAAGAGAACTCACATTTTTTGAGAATCTTTTGCTCTTCGTCAAGAGTAAACCCGCTCTTCAAGAACTCTGCTTTGATCTCCTCTTCCATGGCTGCCTCCGTCACTCCCACTCTCACTCTCTCAGTTGATTTCTGTCAATCTGTTCTAGGGTTTCCTTTTTGCTGATTCGAGAAATGGCGGGAAATTTTCTGCTTTGGATAAGTATATGGCAAAAGGTGGCTTCTGCACTTTCGCGGGTTTTATTGTTCCAATTAATTTTTAGCCCCAACTTTTTCCTTTATTAGCAATAATACCCCTCTTAGATGGGCCCTAATTTTATATAAACTACTAGTATAATTATTTTTTGGTCAAATTGTACGGTAAAAGAATTAAAGATTAAAATATGCTTCAAATGCTTATACTTTTCATACATTTAGAATTTAGTCTACATATTTTTAATTTTAAGAATTTTGGTTCTCTATTTTTGGACCTAAAAATTAAATATATTTATTATCATCGTTAAAATTCTTTTGTTAAATTCACTAATGTAACATTTTTAAGTTAAAAAATGTACACTTGATACTTTATAGTAATGTAACAAAAAAGGACATTGTAATTAACTTGAATTTAACAAAAAAGTTATCAATACTAAAAATTCTTAAAAATCTCATCTTAAAATTTTAAGAATATATATATAGAGGGTTCATTTTTTTTTTTTTGTATTTTCCATGTTTGTTTTACGATCCATGTTCAAGATTCATGGTTGTGTCTTCAAAGTTCAAACTTGCATTTTTTTTTTAGAGTGCAGTGTGTCTTATCACTACACCAAATACTTATTGATGGAAAAGGTCCACTTATATCAATGAAAACAATCAAATAGCTTTACACACTTTCATATGTTTTTTGCTTAATATAACAATCTGACAATTGTATTTATCAATATAACTATACTTGTCGTCCTTGTAAAAATTTCGAATTGATATGATATTTCTATTACGTCGAACTTGATATACCCCTACACCTTCCAAACACGTGGCATCATGAGAAACTACTTGAGAGACACTCGTGGATGGCTTCTGCTTCACATAGTTTGGCTAGTCACAGGGTGGCCAACAACCCGCACGCCTCATCCTCCATCAAACCAACATCTTTTTAGCGAGAACACACTCACCACAAAGAGGGGACCACTAAAAGACAATTGAAGCATAACAATCTCATACTACCCTAGAAAAGGGAATGTCAGAGCAGTACCACGCTTGATGACAACTGACCTACCACTTGGTCGACCACACGAGCAAGCCACCACCCAGACAATCTATGACATGGCACCACCAAACACGAAGCCTTCCCCCTATAAGTACCTTAGGGAACGATGAAGAAAGGATCTTTTCCCTTCTAGCAACCTTAAGCACTTATCCTAAGAACTCAATCTCCCTTACCTTTCCAGCTACATTTCCCTAAGAAGTGGTTGGGTGCAATGGTAAAGCACATTGCACTAGTAATAGCCCGTTTTCAGTGAAATTGGAATAGTGGTTTCGGGACCACAAATCTGACGAGTAAATTATTATTTTATTATTATTTTAATGTCTATGGGATGTTAGTAAGGTCGTATTAAAATTTTGTTAAGAAATTTTAATGTTCGCATGATTAATTAAGTGAAAATAACTAAATCGTAAAAAGTACAAAAGTAGAGGTCTATTAGTTAAAGGTGTCAAATAGCTATGAAATTTTAATCTAAGGGACTTGGATGGTAAATGGACCAATCAAGTTGATAGTGGATGTTTATAGACATGGTTTTGTTGAAATTATTAAAGTTTTTAAAGGTTAATTTGGTAATTAAGTAAATTAAGGTTAAATTAAATAAAACAAAAGTATCATATTGTAACACCCTTAAAATGTATTCGTTGCCGAAATAGGATTATGAAGCATTACCGTAAAAACGTAACATAAAAACATACATTTCCAATCATTAATGTAATCATAGCATAATTCAATCATATACATGCATATTGTCCCTTAATCGAGCCCTCGAGGCATTAGAATCACTTTAGAAACAATTCAGGACTAAATCAGAAACATTTGAAACATTGAGGAAAAATTTAGAAATTTTTAAACTGCAGGGGTCACACAGTCATGTGGCCAAACCGTGTGACTCACACGGCTGAGATATACACTCGTGTCTCAAGTCGTGTAACAATCGAAATAGGGACACACGGCCGTGTCCTAGCCCGCGTCCGTACCCATGTAACTCTCTAAGTTGGGTCACATGACCAAGCCACACGCCTGTGTGCCAGGTCGTGTAAGACTTGAAATGGCCACACACGCCCGTGTGCCAAGCCGTGTGCTAGACCGTGTAACTGCTTGACTTACAACCTTTAAAATGTACAGGGAATACATGGCCGTGTCGTAACACACGGCTGAGACACACACCCGTGCCTTAGGCCGTGTGGACATGAAATTGGCCAAAATCAAGTCATTTCCATCACCCCTTTCAAACTTGTACCTAAACATATTTTGCACATATGATTAAGGCATCATAAATATAGCAAAACATATATAACATAACCAATTCAAATAACCAAATTCCATTCAATCAATATGCCATACAAGGCACCTCAAATCAAAATCAAACAAATATACCTAACCTATGTATATTGGATCACATTGCTACCATTTCAAAACATACCATACAGGACCCATACAATTTCAATATGAACTTACCATTTAAAACATTACTCATATGCATCGAAATCACATAAATGACCCAAATCAACCATTTCCAAATGGTACCAAACTACCAACATGTATATATACAAACCAAGATCAACAATTAGCATTCAAACCAAACTTTAAACATAAGTCCACCTATACATGTTAATATTGTCATTTTCTATACATATTGACCTAGCTCAAATGTGAACTAAAACATGTCACAAGTATCCATTTTCAAACCATCATCAACATGCCAAGATAATCATATCAACAAGTACTTTAAAGAACCAAAATCACATAATTTGGTAAGGCATCAAGGTGTACCAAACCAACATAGCTTTCCAAAGCTTATACATACTAAAATACCATTACAAATCACCCTATACATGCCATTATAACCTTAGCCAAATTACACAAAATCTACCAAATTGTCCACTGGATAGTGTGATAGATCTCCGAAGAACTTCCAACCGATCAAGCTTCGATAATCTATAAAGTAAAGGATGATACCTACGTAAGAAATGATTTCTTAGTAAGCTCGTATAAACTTTAAACATAATATTCCATTTCAATAATGAACTTTACAAAATTATATAAACCTTTACCAATGCCATATGATTAATAAAGCCTATATAACACCATCAAACTCTCAAGTTAGCATACTTGTTCATGATACATATGAATTCAACCATATATATATATAAAAACATAACATTTAATTCATCGTTGTTACCATACGATCATGTTTCATTCTATTTGCTTACTTAACGTTTCCAATACCATAAGCTTAATATAAACCTATTTAAGCATCATCAAACTCACATGTTAGTAGATTCATTGGCAATCATATAAACTCAATTATAACATAAATAGCTTTCATAGAATACATTAAAAAAGCATCAACCTTTTCTTATAATGATGAACCTTTCAATTAAGTCACTTACCGCTCCATTCCTTTTCTTACTCATTTCATTTGCATAGTACAAAGTATAAACATAAATCAACTATATGTGTTCTTGTCATCCACAATCTAAACCGGTGAATTATAACATTCAATTCAAAACTCAAATGTATAACAAATCCATCAAAATCATGAAACAAAACACCTTACCGAGATTTTCAATTTGATGAACATTTTACGGATAGGAGTACATCGACAATCCAACCAAAACACACTAGATGCTCATAAGAGCCAGACCATCTGAACACACCAATGCTCGTAAGAGCTAATCCCTCTAAAACACACCAATGCTCATAAGAGCTAATCCTTCTGAAACACACCAGTGCTCATAAGAGCTAGTCCAAGCGAAACACACCAAAACAGAGAGCATAACACGAGAGTTCACAACAAATGCTGTGTAACACCCCTTGCTCGTATTCGAGCCAAAATAGGGTTTGAGGCACTACGTAGCTAATCTTGCTTAAACATTTAGAATAGGGTTATAAAATTTTGTTTAACCACATCGCTCGCACTATTCAGCCTAGGAGGCCCTAAACATACTTCCGAGAAGTATCAGAATCTTTTCGGGAACTTTCATGAGTTCAAGAAACTTTTTAACAAAATAGAGGCCACACGCCCATGTAAGCCTAGGGACACGCCTGTGTGCCCCTAAGGCATGCCAGTGTCTTCCACCCGTGGTCGACATTGACTAATTTCACACGGCCATGGCACGCTCGTGGCCCTGGCCCGTGTGTAAAACCTTAGCATTCTGACTTATCCACATGGCTTAAACACACATCTGTGTACCCCAGCCGTGTGGTGATTTAAATCCCAAGTGCAAGGTGCAAACTTCACACGACCTGGGCGCACGCCTATGTGCTAGCCGTGCCTCCCACACGGTCCAGACCCACGCCCGTGTGTCTACCTATGTGTACAATTAGTAGGCTATATACTAAGCCCTTTCCACCCTACAATGCACATATACATACTTCCACTCAAAACAATACAACTCCTATCCCATAAGCAAGTCTAAGATCTCATTCTAACATACAAGATAATAAAAGGAACAAACACTTCATGAATTTCATCTTCATTAAGCAAAAGAGTTTGCCAAGTATTTGCCTAACTCATAAGGCCATTTACAAAATGACTTTTACAAACTTACATAGCCAACACTTTGACTAACAATTACAACTTAACAAAATACTCAAGTCCTATACATGCCATACTCAAAATAAGTCTAAAATTGTTATACCAAAGTGCTGTCGATAGTGTGATTTTGAACTCCTACATCCACGATCCTCGAGTTACCTTGGCAATACTACAAGAAAGAAGGGCAACGAAAATGGGGTAAGCTTAAAGCTTAGTAAGTTTTCATAGAATTAAATAACAAAAATAAGCCTATAAAATAATCCATCAACGGTGTTACCTAACCGTACACGAGTCAAGGCTTCTTGACAATACTTACTTACAATTGCCCTTATCTAGCACATACCGTACCACATATCGAAATCGATTATTCGTGACTTATTCACGAGTACCTATATTCATTCATTCACATGACTTAAATATCATTCACATTTCTACTTCTAAATTCATCTACTTATCCCCCTATTCACAAGGGATAGTCAAGGATGTGTGTTTATCGTCATTACTGTAAGTATAAAGTCAATGCCACATCCTCGAGGTGGTCTTACATGGAGTCACCTCTAGATGCCAATGCCATATCCCGGATATGGTCTTATATGGGATTTCCTATCATGTATCGATACCATATCCTAAATATGGTCTTATACGATGTTCATATTCATTATCGAAGCCATATCCCAGATATGGTCTTATACGGGATCTCAACTCGATGTCGAGGCCATGTCCTGGACAGGGTCTTATACGGGACCTTATCTATTTCATATCTCAATGACAACATTTTTTTATAATCAATATGGCCCATTAGGACTTCATCATCTCATTCACATTAACTACTAAATTTAGTAGAGCATCATGCATTAATAAAATGCCAAGCATTCTCAATATGCTAACATATATGTTGCTTTAATCACATACAAACTTACCTCGATTTCAAAATGAGCTAGCTTGTCGATCTAGTCCGATACTTTGTTCTTTCCCCGATCGAAGTGGGTCATCGGTTCTTCTTTCTCTATAATAGCAATTTAACTCATTTTAACCATTATATTAATAAAAGCATTTAAAAAATCATGCTTAGGCAAAATTACTATTTTTCCCCTAGATTTTGGCAAAATGACCATTTTGCCCCTAGGCTCGAAAATAAATTCTAATCACATTTCTACCTTCAACAAACCTAGGTGAACATTTAATGCTCTTAAAGCTATCATCTAAAATCAATATCTCACATATTAACCACAAACTTTATAACCTTTTCATTAAGGTCCTATTTGGTGTTTTCATGCTAACACCTTTCACAAAAGTTGTTCATCTAACAACTAAGACTCATTTTCTTCCACAAACATGCAAAAATAACAATGATATCTCTCATGGTAAAACTCTAAACTTTTCACAATATTGCATAATAGTCTCCTCATTTGAAAGCTTAAGCTTTAGGGGTCTCAAAAGTATTATTATTTTCAATAAAAGATCACTAGAACACTTACTAGGATGAAGGAGAGCGTGCTAAAAATCTTGAGGTTTCAACTCTCTATTTTTCTTGCAAAAATTGGTGGAGAAAGATGAAGAGAAAGATGATATTTTTTTCTTTCATTATTCTAATATTAAACTAGTCAAATTGGTCACCCACTTTCACCAACTTTGACCAACATTGTCCATCTTTGTTTCCTATATTAGCCTATGGCCAGCCAAGCAAAATATTGGGGGTCTAATTGCCTAATAAAGACCTCCAATTGAAAATCTATGGCCATTTGGTACTTTTATCTTATAGAATAGAATTTTTGTACTTTATGCGATTTAGTCATTTCTCGCGATTAAGCATAAAATCGTTAAAATTAAAGCACCAAAATTTTCATGCACATATGCTATCATGTTCTAACTCATAATATAACATGAAAATAAATTTCTATAATCTCGGATTAGTGATCCCAAGATCACTATTTCGACTAGCCCTTAAATCGGGCTGTTACAATTCTTCCCCCTTAAGGATTTTAGTTCTCGAAAATCTTACCGGTGAAAAGGTTGAGATATTGGTTTCTCATCTTTTCCTCGGTGTCCCATGTAGCCTCTTCTATTCTGTGTCTTTTCCATAGGAATTTCACTAGGGCTATGCTTTTGTTTCTTAACTGCTTGACCTTACGAGCCAAAATTGTAACTGGTTCTTCACCATACGTCAAATCCAGTTGTATCTCTACCTCTGTCGGCTCTATGACATGTGAAGGGTCTGAATGGTATCGGCGTAACATGGATACGTGAAAGACGTCATGAATCTTTTATAGCTCAGGTGGAAAAGCTAACCGATAAGCTACCGGTCCTATCCTTTCGGTAACTTCATAAGGTCCGATAAAGCGCAGACTCAATTTGCCCTTCCAGCCAAATCTAAGGACTTTCCTCCAAGGTGATACTCTCAAGAACACTTTATCACCGACTTTGAATTCTATCTCTTTCCTTTTAAAATTTGAATAGGACTTTTGTCTATCTGAGGTGACTTTCAAACAGCCATGTATCACTTTTACCTTCTCTTTAGTTTCCTTAACCAAGTCGACCCTGTGTATCTGTCTCTCTCTAAGCTCAGACCAATACAAAGGCGTTCGACACTTACGCCCATACAATGCCTCATAAGGCGCCATCTCCGAACTTGACTGAAAGTTGTTGTTGTAGGTAAATTCCACCAATGGTAAGTATTTCTCCCAATTACCATGGAATTCCACAACATAACATCGAAGCATGTCTTCTAGTATCTGAATTACCCTCTCTGACTGCCCATCAGTTTACGGATGGAAGGCTGTACTGAAACTCAATTTCGTGCCCAATGCCTCTTGCGCTTTTTTCCAAACCGTGACGTGAATCTCGAATCTCTATTTGAAATGATAGACAATGGTACCCCATGAAGTCTTACTATCTCAGACATGTACAAGCCTGCTAATTTATCGAGCAAATAGTCGACTCGCACTGGTATAAAGTGGCTAACTTAGTAAGTCTATCAACCACTATCCATATTGTATCTTTCCTCTTGGGAGTCAACGGTAAGCTCATCACGAAGTCCATAGTAATACGGTCGCACTTCCATTGAAGAACCATAATGGGCTAAAGTAAAGCGAAGGTACTTGATGTTCAACCTTCACTTGCTGACAAATCAGGCATTTTGATACAAACTCGAAAATATCTTTCTTCATACCAACCACCAATACCATTTCTTCAAATCATTATACATCTTTGTGCTATCCGGGTGTACAGTCAAACATTTGTTATGCGCTTCATGCAAGATTTTGCGAATAAGCTCGTCATTCTTGGGTACACAGACTCAATCTCGAAATGTTAAACATCCATCAAGATTTACTCGAAAGTCTGTCTCAACGCTCGACTCATATAAAACTCTCTTGGCTTGCAAGCTATTATCATCTTTCTGAGCTTCACAAATCTCTTGGAGAAACAATGGTTTAGCCCTCAACTCGGCTAAAATGGAACCATCATCTAATAAGGTCATCTGAGTACTCATGGCCTTTAGTATGAATAATGATTTTCTGCTCAAAGCATCAACGACCATGTTCGCCTTTCCCGGATGGTAGTCAATTTCCAACTCATAATCATTAATCAGCTCTAACCACCTTCGTTGCCCCAAATTCAATTCCTTTTGAGTCATCAAATATTTTAAGCTTTTGTGGTCAGTGAAAATTGACACCTTTCACTATATAAATGATGTCTCTAAATTTTCAGTGCAAACACGATTATGACCAACTCTGAAGCATGAGTCGGGTAGTTCTTTTCGTGCGGCTTCAACTGCCTAGAGGCGTATGCAATCACTTTACCCTCTTGCATAAGCACACAAGCCAATCTATTCAAGGATGCGTCACTGTAAACCACAAATTCTCTTCCCAGCTCAGGTTGCACCAGAACAGGAGACTCAGTCAATAGTGTCTTTAGTTACTCGAAACTCTGTTGACATTTCTCAGTCCAAACGAACTTCACATCTTTTTGCAAAAGTCTCTTCATCAGGGTAGCTATCATGGAAAACCCTTTGACAAAATGCCTATAATAGCTGGCTAGGCCTAGAAAACTCCTTACTTCAGTTATGCTCATTGGCAGTTTCCATTCAATAATTGCTAAAATCTTACTCGGATCTACTCTAATCCCGTCTTTGAGACAATGTGCCTCAAAAATCCCACTTCCTTGAGCCAAAAATCACTCTTACTAAATTTGGCATATAATTGTTTTTCTCTCAAAACTTGTAGAACCATACTCAAATGCTCGACATGATCATTCTCATCTCGAGAGTAGATCAGTATGTCGTCAATGAAGACCATAACAAATCTATCCAAGTACGGTTGAAAAATGCAATTCATCAAATCCATGAAGATCGCGGGGGCATTAGTTAGACCAAAAGGCATGACCAAAAATTCATAGTGGCCATACCTAGTCCTAAATGCGATTTTTGGCACATCCGAGTCCTTGACTCTCAGCTGATAGTACCCTGACCTTAAATCTATCTTAGAAAATATCGTGGCTCCCTTCAATTGATCGAATAGATCGTCGATTCTCGACAACGGGTACTTGTTCTTCATAATTACCTTATTGAGTTGTCGATAATCTATACATAGTCTCATGGAACCATCTTTCTTCTTCACGAACAAAATGGGAGCACCCCATGGAGAAAAACTCAGCCTCGCGAAACCCTTATCCGTTAATTCTTGCAATTGTACTTTCATGTAACAGTCCGGTTTATACCCTAGTCAAAATAGTGGTTTCAAGACCATAAATCTGAGTCTGTATAATATTTTAATATTATTTTCTGTGCCGTTGATATGTGATTAAGCATGTGCAAAATTTTCGTATGTTAAATTGTCCGTCTGTGTGCTTAATTTGATAAAAGGACCAAATCGCATAAAGTTTAAAAGTGGTTGTTTATTTGATTAGTGGCAAATTGATGTGGATTTTGTTTGTAAGGGACTTAAGTGGCAATTAAACCATTTTAAAGTTAGTGGATGAGCAATGGACGGTTGTGCCATTAAATGAATAAGTTTTATTTGTTATTAGTTAAAGGTAATTTAGTAAAAGGTGAATTATTATGTTAATATGATAATAATATGAAAATGGACATTATTCATGCATTCTTCCACAAAATTCAAAGGAAAAAGAAAGGTTAAAGCTCTCATACATTGGGCTACTATCAAGCCAAAATTCAAGGTTCATTTTTGATCGATTTTTGATAATTTCTACGTTTTTGCAATCATTGCTTAGAGAGCTATTAAACCCATGTCTCAATTTGATGAATTGATAATGTTTGTGTGAGATGCCATTGATGTTATGTTAACCTTTTTGATGATTTTTGGTGTTAAATGAAAGATATGAGTTAGATGAACATACTTTGTTCTTGAATTTTTGATGAATTTAGCTAAATAGGGCTAAATTGAGAAAATAGTAAATTAAAGGACTAAATTGAAAGTTTGATGAAAAATGGGGGCTTAAATGTGATGTATATGTATTCGGCTAAGCATGTGTATGTATGGATTTTGTGAATTTGATGTTTTAAGAAAAATAGACTAAATTGATAAATGGTGCAAATGTGAGGGCTAAAGTATAAATAGCCCAAAATACATGTGTATGGATTGAATTGAATGGAATAGTGAATAAAAGGGTTAATTTTGAATATGTTTAGATCAAGAATCGAGGAAAATGGATTTAGATCGCGGGAAAGCGAAAGTAACTGAGTAGCCGTTTTCATTCCGATAAACCGAATCCGAGGTAAGTTACTATGCAAATAAACTTATCTGTATTGAATTGAATATATGTATTCATATGTCTATCGATGAAAATGAATGAGTATGAGATGCTAAGTGCGTGAATTCGAAATAAGTTTGATATAGTGATAAAGCCGAGAAGTCCCGTACGAACCTAAGAATAGATAGGATTAGCTATGCCATGACATAGGTGTCTGTTCTATTTTATCATATAAGACCACGTCCGAGACGTTGGCGTTGATTTTAAGACCCATGAAAGACCACGTCTGGGACGTTGGCATTGATATGATTTTTACGTGTAAGACCACGTCTAGGACGTTGGCATCGTTATGATCTATACGTGTAAGACCATGTCTGGGACATCGGCATCGTATTGAAATGTGTAAGACCCTATCTGGGATAGTGGCATTGATATACGAGTGCATGTAAGACCTCATCTGGGACGTTGGCATTGTACTACTATTCCGATCTTTCTGAGTATCCTACTAGGTTCCTAAGGGTTCAACGGGCAAGTCTGCAATACGAATGGTATATCCGAGCTATGATCAATTAAGTGAACGAATATCCGATTTAGGTTGTTGAATGTGCATTAAGTATGCATGAATGGTAAGTATGCATGTGACTTTGATTGAAGAAAAGTATGTTTGAATAGGATAATGTGAAGGAGATGCAAGAACGATTATGAATGAGTTATATGTTTCAAATGAGTTTTGAATGGATAAATGTGACAAATGTAGTCATAAGTATGAATCAAGCATATACATGATAAATTGTTAAGTGAATGAGATGTGCAAATGTATCAAATTGCATATATACTTCTTATGCCAAGTTTATTTGTATATGACTTACTAAGCTTTAGGAAAGCTTACTCTGTGTGTGTATTTTCTCTATTTTATAGGTCGCCGAAGCTACTGAAGGCTCGAGATTGTCAAGGATCGTTATCACACTACTAAACTTATTTTGGTACCCTTTTGAAAATGTATATGGCTAATTATGGCATGTATAGGCTAGATAGGTGTATATGTTTATGAAGTAAGCATGGCCATGTGTATTGGCAAGTTTTTGAGTTGATAAATGTTTGAATGAATGAGTTATGAAGCAGATATTTAGAATGTTTTGATGCATATGAAATGGTTAAGTTTTGGTTAAGCAAATGGATGATACATGTTTGAAATGATGTAGGATTTAGTTTGTAATTTGGTATGAAAGGAATTGTTATTGAATGTATGGATGAAGTGAACCATTTGATATGTTTTGGTTACCATATATGCATATTATGTTTTGGTATATATTACTTGTAGGAAGACCCTAAGTGGATGGCATATTGGCCTTGTAAAATGGCTTATAATGTCACACGGTTGAGGCACACGGGCGTGCCTAAGACCGTGGGTAAATTGGCAGAATGTGGCTTAAATTGCACACGGCCTCGACACGGGCGTGCTTGATGGCCGTGTGAGAAATGGCAGTATGTGATCTAGTAGTACACGGCCTTAGCACACGGGCGTGCATGGTGACCGTGTTGATTTTGGCAGTATACTACCACGGGGAGGACACACGAAGTGGCAAGTAGCCGTGGGTGAGGCACGACCTACCCCCACGGTCGTGTGTCCCCTGTAGGTTAGAAAAGTTTCAAATTTTTATGAAATTACTTATGTGTTTCGGTTTAGTCTCGACTCGGCTTATAAGCATGCTAAAGGTCTCGATGACTCATTTAAGGGACTCTATGATTGGATTCAAATGAGATTGATGACGATTGACTTTGTGTCGTGAATGTCATGTGAAATGATCCTATTGTTTGGTAATGCCTCTTAACCCTATTCCGGTGACAGTTTTTGGGTTAGGGGTGTCACATTTCAACTCTTTCAGTTCAGCTAGGGCCATTCTATATGGAGCAATAGAAATAGGGGCAGTACCCGACGCTAATTCAATCTCAAATTCAATCTCTCTATCCGGAGGTAGCCTTGGCAACTCTTCCAGAAAAACATCTAGGTACTCGCATACTATGGGTACTGACTCAATTTTCAACTCAGTCTCTTTAGTGTTTAACACAAAGGCAAGATAAGCCTCATGCCCCTTCATTAGATACCTCTGAGTCGACATGGTTGATATCACTATTGGTGACCTACCCGGCTTATCTGATTCAACACTAATAAAATTACCATTTTCATCTCTCAACTCGATATGCTTCTTCCCACAATTCACAATTACACCATGGGTAACTAACCAATCCATCCCGAGGATGACATCAAACTCGTCAAATGGTAATAACATAAGATCGACCGGGAAACAATGACCCTTAATCATCAAAAGGCACCCTTTGCAAACTATATCAACCAACACACACTTGCCTAAGGGATTAGATACTCTTATGATGAATTTGGTAGACTCTATAGGCATGCTCATGCTAGAGACTAATTTCATGCATATGTATGAATGCGTAGATCCTAGGTCAATCAAAGTTATAACATGAGTATTATAGAGAGAAAAGATACCCGTGATCACGCCGGGGGAAGATGCCTCTTCACGAGCACAAATGGCATATGTCCTCGTCGGTGCTCTACCTTCGACTCTAGCAGCTTTCTCTCTAGGTGGATTCCTGCTTCCATCTCAATCCTAGGGTTTCTCAATGGTCTTCCCCTAGTGGTACTTCTCGATCTCGCATTCTGAGGCTTTTCTTTCTCGTCCACCTCGGGACAATCTCTGATAAAATGGTATAAGGACCTACATCTGAAGCAAGCTTTCTCATTAGCTCGACACTCACCAGAATGACACCTACCACACTGAGGGCATTCTGGTCTACTTGGTCGGACGTTGCCCACACTAGCAACTAATGTGGTTTCCCCTTACTTCGAGTTGAAAACCCCGCTAAAGTGACTGATCGAGTAGTGAAATCCTTCGATTTCTTAGATAAAGATTGGTGAGACTTATTAAATTGTCTCTTCCTCGAGTCACGAGACTCGTACTCAGCTCTTTTTTCTCTTTAGCCAACTCCTCAGCTTTACAGGCTCTATCCACCAACACTACAAACTCCTTTAATTCTAGAACCCCCACGTATAGGCAGATATCTTCATTCAACCTGTCCTCGAATCTCTTGCACATGATGGCCTCGGTAGACACGCACTCCCGCATATACTTGTTAAGCCAAATAAGTAGTCAATCACTGACATACGGCCTTGCTTTAGTTCTAAGAACTCCTTTCTCTTATGGTCGATGAACCTCTGGCTGATATACTTCTTCTGGTATTCCTCTTAGAAGAATTCCCAACTAACTCTCTCCCTTGGCACCACCGACACCAAGGTGTTCCACCATCGGTTGGCTGAATCTCTCAGGAGAGACACCACACACTTTAAGCACTCCTCAGGTGTGCAAGATAACTCATCGAACACCCGAATGGTATTCTCGATCCAGAATTTCGCTTTCTCCAAGTCATCATCCTTATTCGCCCAAAATTCTTCGGCTCTTTGCTTTGGATCTTATTCATTGAAGGCCTTTCTCTTCTCACCACCTCAACCACTTGAGGCGCTACTGGAGTAGGTTGAGGAATTGGTGGGGGTGGAGGGGGTTGAGCATTAGGATTTACTCGAATATGCTCCGTATACTAATTGCTCAACATGTGGAGAAAGGCTTCTCGAGCCTCTTCTCTCTGACCCAAGGACTCGGGTCTACTATCAGCTGGTGTGGTCCCTTGAGCGGGAGTCGGTGCGTTACTCGCAATATTATCAACTGCAGTTCGGTCCGGATCGGAATCCATATACTACATAAAATATGATTTTATACGTTAGGAGCCATCACACTATCATTATTCGGACATTCTTCAATATGGCATGTATAGTTAGACTCGTACTTACTCTATGTTAGTCCTAGAATCGACTAAACCGTAGCTCTGATACCAATAAATGTAACACCTATTGCCCGTATTTGAGTCGGAACAAGGTTTGAGGCACTATGTAGCAAATAGTGCTTTAACATCTAGAATAGGGTTATAAAATTTCGTTTAACCCTATCGCTCACACATACTCAGCCTAAGAGGCCCTAAACATACTTCCGAGAAGTATCAAAATCTTTCTGGGAACTTTCACCAGTTCAAGAAACTTTTTAACAAAACAGAGGCCACACTCCCGTGTAGGCCTAGAGACACGCCCGTGTGCCCCTAACGCATGCCCGTGTCTTCCACCGTGGTCGACACTGACTAATTTAACACGGCCAGGGCACGCCCGTGGCCCTGGCCTATGTGTAAAACCTTAGCATTCTGACTTATCCACACGGCTTAAACACATGCCCGTGTACCCCATCATGTGGAGATTTAAATCCCAAGTGCAAGGTGCAGACTTCACACGGCCTGAGCACACACCCATGTGCTAGCCGTGCCTCCCACACAGTCTAGACCCACGCCTGTGTGTCTACCTACGTGTACAATTAGTAGGCTATATACCAAGCCCTTTCCACCCTACAATGCATAGATACATACTTCCACTCAAAACAATACAACTCATATCCCATAAGCAAGTCTAAGATCTCATTCCAACATACAAGATAATAAAAGGAACAAACACTTCATGAATTTCATCTTCATTAAGCAAAAGAGTTTGCCAAGTATTTGCCTAACTCATAAGGCCATTTACAAAATGACTGTTACAAACTTACATAGCCAACACTTTGACTAACAATTACAACTTAACAAAATACTCAAGTCCTATACATGCCATACTCAAAATAAGTCTAAAATTGTTATACAAAAATGCTGTCGATAGTGTGATTTCTGAACTCTTACGTCCACAATCCTCGAGTTACCTTGGCAATACTACAAGAAAGAAGGGCAATGAAAACGGGGTAAGCATAAAGCTTAGTAAGTTTGCATAGAATTAAATAGCAAAAATAAGCCTATAAAATAATCCATCCACGATGTTAGCTAATCGTACACGAGTCAAGGCTTCTTGATAATACTTACTTACAATTTCCCTTATCTAGCACATACCGTGCCACATATCGAAATCGATTATTCGTGACTCATTCACGAGTACCTGTATTCACTCATTCACATGACTTAAATATCATTCACATTTCTACTTCTAAATTCATCTACTTATCCCCCTATTCACAAGGGATAGTCAAGGACGTGTGTTTATTGTCATTACTGTAAGTATAAAGCCAATGCCACATCCTCGAGGTGGTCTTACATGGAGTCACCTCTAGATGCCAATGCCATATCCTGGATACGGTCTTATATGAGGTTTCCTATCATGTATCGATGCCATATCCTGAATATTGTCTTATACAATTTTCATATTCATTACCGAAGCCATGTAACACCCATTAACCCGTATCTATCGCCGGATTAGGGTTACAGGCGTTGCCGATAACCCAATCTTTATTATTATAAAATTTAAAGAAACAAGCCAATTATAACTATTTAAATAAAGAGACATGATCCAATTTCACCTTGCTATATTACACCTGTAAGGCCGAATATACATGGTAATAATTCTTTTATTGTGATCAAATAAACCATCTCATTACATAATATCATGTGTCCTAATTTAAATGCTCGATAAACAATTCTATGCATATAATTATTTGGCTAATATACAAGAGTACACATATGAAATAACACGAACATAACTAATACTATATTCAAATAGGTCCAATGCCCAAGTAAATCAAGATTCACACAGTTTCGTTTATAAGTACATAATTGAACCAAAATGTACCAATAAGTTTTCAAAGCGTTCCATATGTATATATAATATTTATAACCGTGAACAACTTGAATGGTTTCTAAATTCATGCTTATTTCACCATTTTCACAATTAAGGTTCATAGACACAAGGTTCGTTAAATAGCATACCTAACATATACTATATAACTAGTTCGAAATACATAGTACTAATCATTCACTTTCTTACGTTCGGTTTTCAATTTGTATCTTTAATAATCAACCCAAGATAATTATAACATTTTCCTTATCCAAAACTGAACCCTATTATCATGAGGAGAAAACATGCATCAATTCATATACATCTTTCAAGCATATTATCCACGCATATCACACCAAGGATAGATTCATACCATCAAACATTAACATTAAAATTAGCCACTTTCGTATGGCCTTAGTACATTGTTATAGCATCATTAGAAAACTTAGCTAGCCTATACATGCCTTTGACTCAAAAAGTATGCAAAACATATATATACCAAAGAGAGTGATAGTGTGGTTGACTTTCTTGATGATCCCCAAGCCCGTAATTGAATCAACAATCTACAAAAGTAAATACAAACACAAAGCAGGTAAGCTCGCTAGCTTAGTAAGTCTTAAGCAACTTTAGCATAACATTTGAACACTTAAACATTTATTAACCATAGCATTTACTCTACATTATCATAATCCTACAATTCATCGAACTATAGTATAAACATATTTTACATGAATCTCATGCTCCTTATCACATAGGTGCAATATTCATATCAACTCTATTATCATATTCACAGCCTTTTTACTATTAGCATTTCTACTAGTAACCGAACATCGACAAAATAGCACATTTAAGCTCAGATTCTATCTTTACCATTCATACATATCACCATTCTTAATATGATATTTCAATTCAAGTAACATTAATCACAACTTACCTTACTTCTGATAAATTCAATGAGATTTAAGCTTACCTGAGTTTTTAGCTTAATAGGTTCACTATAATACACTCGAACAATTTATAACTTCTTCGTTTTAAAGTATCATCGGCATTAAGCCTGCTAGGCACGAAGCCCGAATCAAATCACCAAGCACTAAGCCCGCTAGGCATGAAGCGAATCAAATCACCAAGACAAGGCACGCTAGGCATGAAGCCCGAATATGTCACCTAAGACTAAGCACGCTAGGCACTAAGCCCGAATATATCACCTAGGCACTAAGCACCGTAGGCACAAAGCCCAAATCAAATCACCAAGCACAAGGCACGCTAGGCAATAAGCTGAAACTATTCATAAACCAATCACATACTTCGCATTTTCCCAAATAATATATCAAAGATACATAGTAATCTCGTATTGTCAATTTATGCATTCAAGCCAATTTCACCCATATACATTCGGCTATTACAATAATATACCTTCAAATTTATCAAACAATATCATTTAACAGATTCGTAAATAATTCTATGACCTATTTTAGCTTAAGGACTTACCTCGACTGTCGACGAACAATTTAAACCGGCTATTCGAGAACTTTCGTCTTTCCCCGATCCAATTCCGTTTTTCTTTGCTCTTAATCTAAAACACATTAAATTCAGCTCATTCAAGTACATTTCAATTCAATTTAGTCCCAAAACACATAAACATGCAAATTACCATTTTGCCCTAAGGTTTCACATTTTTACTATTTAGTCCTAATTGTACAAAACACAAAATACACACAATTTGCCAAGACTATACAAGGGCCGAATGTTCACAAGGACATTATAAGTCCATTTCTTTCATTTATTTTGCAAATAAGCCCCTCTAAAAATTTACTTTTACAAATTAGCCCTAAATACTCAAATTCACCAAAATTTTCAATACCAAATATATTAATCTTAAACATATCTTTAATTTAAAAACATCAAACATCAAAGACCACAAGAACATGTCAATGGCCGAATATCACACATGCTTAGATTCTAAAATTTCAACATGGGTCATTAATACTCTAAGCAACGATCTCAAAACGTAAAAATTATCTAAAACCGACTAAGAACTCACCTTCAATTTTAGCTTCAAAGTGCCAAAATTCAAAGAATTTAAACCCTCTTCTCATGCAAAGGTTTGGCCAAGAACAAAGATGAATGATAGTGGCATTTTGTTTTGTTTTACTTTAATATATTTTAAGTTATTATTTAATTACTTAACTAACCTTTAAAATAAAATAACCAAATAATATATATTAAGAACAAACTTGCCCATGGCCGGCCACTAACTCATAAAATGGGTTATTTACCCTTTCAATACTTCATATTATAAAGCCATGCTCAAATTAGCACATTTCACTTTAGTATGCCACTTTTACCTTTTACGCGATTAAGTCGTTTTTCTAAATTAAACACATAAACGATAAAATTTCTCTACGAGACTTTCACATACATTAATTCACATATAATAAACACAAAATATAATACTAAAATATTTCTCGGACTCGAATTCGTGGTCCCGAAACAACTGTTCCGATTAGGGTCAAATTCAGTCTGTTACAACTCTCCCCCCTTAAGGATTTTCGTCCCCGAAAATTCTTACCGTTAAACAACGTCGGATATTGTTGCCTCATTGAGTCCTCAGGCTCCCACGTAGCCTCTTCAACTCCGTGCCTACCTTCACTAATGGAATCCTTTTGTTTCTTAACTCTTTCATTTCCCGAGCTAAAATACGGATCGGTTCTTCCTCATACGTCATATCGGGTTGAATTTCAATCTCAGATGGAGCAATCACATGTGATGGATCTGATTTGTATCTACGAAGCATCAAAACGTGAAATACATCGTGTATCTTTTCTAATTCAGAGGGCAACTTCAATTTATAAGCAACAGGCCCAACACGTTCGATGATTTCATACGGTCCGATGAATCTCGGACTTAGTTTGCCCTTCCGACCAAAACGAATTACCTTCTTCCACGGAGATACTTTCAAGAATACCCGATCTCGACTTGAAATTCTATATTTTTACGTTTCAAATCAGCATAGGACTTTTGACGATCTGATGCAGCTTTCAAACTATCTTTGATTATGGCCACTTTCATTCGGTCTCTTTAATCAAATCAACCCCTTGTATATTGTTCTCACTGAGCTCGGTCCAGTATAATGGCGTACGACACTTGCGGCCATATAGAGCTTCATAGGGTGCCATTTTGATACTCGATTGAAAACTGTTATTATAGGCAAATTCAATCAAAGGTAAATATTTTTCCCACGTACCTTCAAACTCGAGAACGACATCTCAACATGTCCTCAAGTGTTTGAATGGTTCGCTCAGATTGACCATCATGCGAGGGTGAAAGCGGTGCTAAAATGAAGTTTAGTACCTAGAGCATCCTGTAACTTCTTCCACAATCGTGATGTGAATCTCGGGTCTCTGTCTGAGATAATAGAACTCGGCATACCATGTAATCTCACGATTTGAGATATATACAACTCAGCAAGTTTATCAAGTGAAAAATCTATACGAACCGGTAAGAAATGAGCTGATTTGGTCAGTCTATCTACTATAACCCAGACTGTATCTTTCTTGCTCGGTGTCATAGGCAACCCAGATACAAAATCCATAGTGATTCTATCCCATTTCCATTCAGGTATCATGATCGGTTGAAATAATCTAGAAGGCACCTGATGTTCGGCTTTGACTTGCTGACATATTAAACACCTTGAAACAAATTCAGATATATCTCGTTTCATACCAGGCCACCAGTAGAACTGCTTCAAGTCATTATACATTTTTGTGCTACCTGGATGTATCGACATCTGACTATTATAAGCCTTATTCAATAATAACTGAATCAAGTCCACGTTCCTCGGTACACACATTCAGCCTTTGTATTTCAAGTAGTCATTTTCATCAATTCGAAATTCTGACTCTACATTATTTTCACACTGAACTCGTTTGACAATCATATCTTTGTCAGCTTTTTATGCATCACAAATTTGCTGAATAAACATCGGTCTTGCTTTTAACTCGGCTATAATCGAACTATCACCTGACATAACCATCTGTGTGTTCAATGCACGAAAAGTAAGCAATGATTTTCGACTTAACGCATCTGCGACAACGTTAGCTTTCCCCGGATGGTAGTCAATCACCAACTCATAGTCTTTCAACAATTCTAACCATCGGCGTTGTCTCAAGTTTAGATCTTTCTGAGTCATCAAATACTTAAGACTCTTGTGATCCGAGTAAACATGGCATTTCTCACCGTATAAATAATGACGCCAAATTTTCAATGCGAACACAATAGCTGCAAGTTCTAAATCATGCGTCGGGTAATTTCTTTTATGCGGCTTCAATTGTCTTGAAGCGTAGGCTACAACTTTGCCTTCCTGCATCAAAACGCAGCCCAAACCATTCAAAGAAGCATCAGAATAAACAACAAATTCTTTACCCGATTCAGGCTGAACTAACACTGGAGCTTCGGTCAAAAGGGCTTTCAGCTGATCAAAGCTTTTCTGACACTTTTTAACCACTCGAACCTGACATCTTTCTGCAATAACTTTATCAACGGGGTAGCTATAATAGAAAAATCTTTCACAAATCGTCGATAGTAACCCGCAAGTCCCAGAAAGCTTCGGATTTCAGAAACATTCTTTGGTGGTTTCCAATCAATAATAGCCGATATTTTGCTCGGGTCAACACGAATACCCAATGCTGAAACGACATGACCTAAGAAACTGACTTCGTTCATCCAGAACTCACACTTACTAAACTTTGCATACAACTGTTGATCTCGCAAACTTTGTAGCACTAATCTCAAATGCTCGGTATGCTCGGTTTCATCTTTAGAGTAGATTAGTATATCATCAATAAACACTACTACAAACCGATCTAAAAATTGTCTGAAGACCCGATTCATTAGGTCCATAAAAACAGCAGGTGCATTAGTGAGTCCAAAAGGCATAACCAAAAACTCAAAATGTCCATACCTCGTCCGAAATGCAATCTTTGGCACATCTACATCTCTGACTCGCAACTGACAATAACCCGATCTCAAATCTATCTTCGAAAATACTGAAGCCCCTTTCAACTGATCAAACAAATCATCAATCCGAGGTAACGGGTACTTATTCTTTATAGTTACCTTATTCAGTTGCCGATAATCAATACACATTCGCATCGTTCCATCTTTCTTTTTCACAAAAAGAACTGGTGCACCCCAAGGAGAGAAACTCGGTCGTGCAAAACCTCTATCTGTTAACTCTTGCAACTGTGCTTTCAACTCTTTTAACTCAGTAGGTGCCATCCGATACAGAGCTATCGAGATTGGAGTCGTTCCCGGTGCTAATTCAATGCCAAATTTAATCTCTCTTACTGGTGGTAAACCCGGTAGTTCTTCAGGAAACACATCTGAGTATTCACATACAACCGGTACAGATTCAATATGCTTTTCAGACACTTTATTATCCAGTACATAGGCCAAATAAGCTTCGCACCCTTTTCTCACATACTTTTGGGCCAACATCGAGGATATTATTGTAAGAAACCCACTTAAATCACTGGATTCAATTTTGATGATCTCGCCGTTCTGGCATCTCAAATCAATAAGCTTTCTTTTGCAATTCACCACTGCATCATGTGAAGTTAACCAGTCCATTCCCAAAATTATATCGAACTCATCGAAAGGCAACAACATTAAATCTGCTGGGAAACAAGAATCCCGAATTATCAACGGGCAACCTCTACACACTTTATTAACAAGTACACATCTACCTAGAGGGTTGGACACACGAATCACAAACTTAGTAGACTCAATTGGTAGAGTCCTACCGAGTACTAAAGTTTCACACACATATGAATGAGTCGAACCAGGATCAATCAATGCAATCACAGTAGTATCATAAAGGGTGAAAGTACCGGTAATGACATCAGGGGAGGAAGCATCCTCTCTGGCTCATGTAGCATAAGCTCTAGCTGGAGCTCTAGCCTCTGATCATATCACGGTGTCCTTTGTCCTTCTCTAATTGCCACCTACATTGCCTGAATATCTGAGTGGTCTACTCGTCTTTGGCGCTTTGCTTGATGCAGTGTTACGAGTTGTATTTTGCTCGGCTAACATCGGGCATTCTCGAATAAAATGATCCGACGATCCACATTTAAAGCAAGACCGATCACGAACTCTACAACTCCTAGGATGCCATTTCCCATAATGTTTACACTCGGCCCGGTTCTGTGGAACATTATCGACACGAACTATCGATATGGCTCGGGATCTCACTGGAGGTTGATCACGTCAAGGCAAGTCTGAAGTGGCTTTATGTCGACTGGGATCATCTCGAACTTTTTATGCACGATGTAAAATCAGAGATTGATTAATACTTTAGCTAATTAGGTTACGGTATATAAAGAGATAAACTATTCTAAGGAAGGAAATAATCCCTAAAAAGCTGTAATTATCCTAAGAATCAGTAACTATGATTAACTTCTATTTACATAAGATTTTCTCAATAATCATCCCTAATTCTAGGGATTCTAACACTCCCCTCAAGTGGAGTGTAGATATTTATCAAACCCGACTTGCCAACATGTTGTTCAAACATGTTTTTGTTTAAACTTTTGTCAACATATCGCAATCTGTTGTCCGGTAGGTAGATAGGTAACACTCACTTCCCCTGAGTGTATTTTCTCTTTTATGAAGTGTCGGTCTATCTCGACATGTTTGGTACGATCATGATGCAGGGGTTGTGAGCTATCTTGACAATGACTTGGTTGTCACAATACAAGCTGTATAGGCTTATTATAAGAAACCTTTAGTTCCTCATCACCTTTGTATCCAAATTCCTTCACAAATACCTTGTGCAAGTGCTCGATACTCACTTACGCCTTGCTGCGTGCTACCACAATTTGTTTCTTACTCCTCCATGTCACTAGATTACCCCAAACATATTTGCAATAACCTTTGGTTGATCGTCATCATTAATAGAGCACCTTGGTCGGCATCGGTATACACTTCTACATTTCTCATTGTCATTTTTCTTGATGTATAGGCCCTTACCAGGATTTCCCTTTAGGTACCTTAGTATCCGATATGCAGCTTCTAGGTGTTTTTCCCTTGGGGCATGCATATATTGACTTATGACGCTGACACTAAAAGCAATGTCAGGACGAGTGTGAGCCAAGTAGATAAGTCTCCCTACTAGGCGTTGATATCTCCCCCTGTCGACTTCTTCTCCATCTTTATTAGTACCCAGCTTGAGATTAAACTCCATAGGAGTTTCAGTTTGTTTACAACCCATCATTCCAACCGATGGCAGATCGAGGACTATTTCCTTTGGGAGATAGAAATACCTTTTTGAGACCTTGCTATCTCCATGCCAAGAAAATACTTAAGATTTACCAAATCTTTAAGTTCAAAAACTGTTCCAAGAAATTCTTTTAACCGTCCAATTTCACTTGTATCATCGTCTGTTACTATTATGTCATCCACATAGACAATTAAAATACAACATTTTCCTTGTGCGAATGCTTGTAGAACATGGTGTGGTCTGCTCGTCCTTGAGTATACTTCCCTTTCGTCATAGCTTTTGAAACCGATTAAACCACGCTCTTGGAGATTGTTTCACCCATACAAAGATTTTTCAACTTACACACTTGGCCCTTTCTTTCTTCAAACCCATGTGGGAAGTCCATGTAAACTTCTTCATTTAACTCCCCATTGAGAAAAGCGTTTTTAACATCCAGTTGGGTCAATTGCCAATTAAGATTAACAACAATGGACAAAAGAACTCTAATTGTGTTTAGTTTGGCAACCGGTGCAAATGTCTCCTCATAATCCAGCCCATAAGTTTGAGTGAAGCCTTTAGCCGCTAGACGAGCCTTGTATCGATCAATCTGGCCATCAGGCTTGAATTTGGTAGTAAAAACCCATTTGCAGCCTACTGTCTTCTTTCCTTTAGGCAGATCCGAAACTTCCCAGGTTCCATTATTTTTGAGAGCCTCCATTTCCTCCATCACGGCTTGTCTCCATTCTATTGACTCAAATGCTTCTTCTATAGTTTTGGAGTTTTATAGAATCAACATTAGTCACAAAGGTTTGATAAGACTTAGATAAGTTACCATAGGATACAAACCGAGAGATAGGATGTTGAGTGCAGCTCCTTGTCCCTTTTCTCATTGCAATTGGAAGATAGATGGATGGTGATGGTGGTGAGACTTCATTTTCAGAACAGTCCTCGGTTGAAGATGTGAGTGGCAACTTCTTGTATCGTCGATTTGGACGTCGATTTCGTTTGGAATAAACTGCAGATTCGGCACTTCTTCTGCTGCTTTGCACCTCATTGTTCTCGCACTTTATTCTTGTTTTCCTTGTTAGGGATCTTCGGTGTTAATTTCTTGCGGTATAGGACAAGAAACAACGATATCAAGGGTGGTAGGGTCGGGAGGTATAATAAGAAGGGCATTAAGGTTTTCATCTTCATTAAAACTCTCCCTCTGAAGATGAGAAGGTTTAAAGAAAGGTTCGGTTTCAAAGAAGGTGACATCCAGAGACAAATAGCAGGTGTAAGGTTGGTGAGTAGCATTTGTAGCCTTTACGAGTAGGAGAATACCCAACAAATATCTGAGGGTGAGCTCGAGGATCAAGTTTGGATTGGTTGGGTTGATGATTATGGACAAAGGCTTTGCACCCGAATATTTTAGTTGGAATAGTGGGAATATGAAATAGAGAAATGATTTGTGAAGAGTGTTTAGAGGAGTTTGGAAATTAAGGACTTTTGATGGCATCCTATTTATTAGGTAGCAAGCAAGAAACAGACTTCACCCATAAATATTTAGGGACGTTCATTGTGAACATTAAGGCTCGAGCAACATCAAGAAGGTGTCGCTTTTTCTCTCGGATATCCCATTCATTGAGGAGTGTTTGGGCATGAACTTAGGTGTATAATTCCTTGGTGCGAAAGGTATGACTTTAGGGACGAATTAAAGTATTCTCTCCCATTATCGATGTGGAGAGTTTGGATGGTAGAGTTGAATTGGGTTTGAACCATTGAGTGAAATTTTGAAAAACTTTGGGAGTTTCAGATTTGTCTTTTAAAAGATAGACCCAACATACCCTAGTGTGATCATCAATAAAGGTAATAAACCACTTCTCACCAGTAATATTTTTCACTCGGCTAGCTCCCCATAAATCACTGTGTATCATTGAAAAAGGTTTGGATTGTGTATATGGTTTGAAAGGATATGGAACACGGGTATGTTTGGACAATTCACAAATATCACATTGCAAGGAATTTATCTTTTTATTTCGAAATAACAGCGGAAGATGCTTTTTTAGGTACAAAAGATTTGAATGTCCTAACCTACGGTGCCATAACATAATAGTATCCTCTTTTGCAGTAGATAGAGCTAATCCCCCTTGTGTGCTGTCTTTATTCCACACATACAATCCATCATCAACCTTAGCAGTGCCAATCATCTTCCCCGATTTCTGTTCCTGTATTACACAACCAAATGCAGAAAATTCAGCAAGCATTTTCCCATCTTTAGTAAGTTTACTTATTGAAAGTAAATTACAGGATAATTTTGGAACATGTAGAACATTATCAAGGAAAAAATTCTCAGCTACTTTTACTTTCCCTACTCCAACCACAGGTGAGTATGAACCATCCGCAATCCTGATTCGGGAATTGTTATGACAGGTGGTGTAAGTTTGGAATAGAGTGAGGTTACCTGTCATATGGTCCGAAGCACCCGAATCTAGTATCCATGGAGATTGGTTATTAGATTCAAGAGCAATATTGAGAGCAGTACCTTGAGTGGCTAAATTCCCATGACTGGTAGAGGTACTCAGAAATTTCTGAAGATTTTCGAGTTGCGTCTTGGTTAGGCCCACATCCAGCACTTCATCAGCAGTATTGGAAGATAACAAAGCAATTTTCTTGTCTTTCTGTTTTTTTATCTGGATAGCCATGGAGTTTAAAACATTTTTCCTTTGTGTGACCAACACGATTGCAGTGACTACACCATGGTCTGTTAGATCCGGACTCATTCCCAGCACGAGTTTTTTGTGTTTGAGGACCTTTGGACACAAGAGCAGCAGATTCAAGAAGTTGGTCGATCGAGATTTGGGTTCCCCATCATGATAAGACAGCGTTTCTCTTCTCTCCTTACTTACGCAAAGGCTTCACTAATGATTGGGAGAGGTGATCGCCCAAAATTCGCCACGAACCTCATCTAACTCATGCCTCATTTGACTAGAAACTCATAGAGAGCGCTCATTGTTGAGGTGAGTCATAAACCTAGTGTGTTCTAGGCCTTCCCCCCAATTAGCTTCATAGTACATGTCTAACTCCTGCCACAATATTTTCAGATTGTTGTAGTAGTGAGTTACCTCAAGTGTTCCTTGTCGAATGCCTTTCAACTTGAGTTTGATCTCAAAAACTTGAGAAGCATTTTCAAGATCGAATAGTTCTTTTGTTGCATCCCACATGTCTTTCGCAGATCTTGAAGAGAAGGTAAGTTAAACATATAGCCTTCCATAGAATTGATCACCATGCCATAACAATTGAGTTATTGAGTTCCCAAGCGGCATAGGTAGGGTCGCTACATCGGGGACGTGGGAGGTCTCCATTGATATATCCCATCTTGCCACGACCACGAATCACCATTAGGACTGATTGAGACCATTGTAGGAAGTTTTTTCCATCTAGTCGATGACTAGTGATTATTAGTGAAGAATTGAGGTCACTTTGATTGATCCCTCGATTGACAGTTTGAGATATTTGTGAGATCTCGATTTGGACATGGTGTCATTGTGAAGATCACCCATGAAAAAAGAGAGGAAATTTTAGGAAGATGGTGAGAAATCGGAGGAATTTTTAGGAAGATAAACAAGAAAATCGAATAATTCCTAAGGCTCGATACCATGTAAAATCAGAGATTGATTAATACTTTAGCTAATTAGGTTACGGTATATAAAGAGATAAACTATTCTAAAGAAGGAAATAATCCTAAAAACTGTAATTATCCTAAGAATCGATAACTATGATTAACTTCTATTTACATAAGATTTTCTCAATAATCATCCCTAATTCTAGGATTCTAACACACAGAATGGAAAATTTTACTCGATGATCTTTTTCGAGTGTCTCTAGCTTATACTTCAACTTTTCTTTTCTCCTTTCCGAGCTCTTTGGCTTTACAAGCTCGCTCTACTAATGTCACAAACTCTTTGATTTCAAGAATGCCAACAAGTAACTTTATGTCTTCAATCAGGCCGTCTTCAAATCTTTTACACATAATGGCTTAGTAGATATACACTCGAGCGTAACGGCTCAATCGACAAACTTCCGCTCATACTCAAATCACCGTCATGCGACCTGCTTTTAATTCCGAAATTCTTTCCATTTCGATCGACGAATCTCTGACTGATATATTTCTTACGGAATTCAATTTGGAAGAAATCCCACGTCACTTTTTCTTTTGGAACCACTGATACTAGTGTATTCCACCAATGATAGGCAGTGTCCCGAAGTAAAGATATAGCACACTTTAGGCATTCATCTGGAGTACAAGATAACTCATCGAGTACCCGAATAGTATTATCAAGCCACATCTCAGCTCGCTCTGCATCATCATCATCATTGGCCTTGAATTCCTCGGCCCCATATTTCCTGATTTTATCAACGGGAGGCCTGTTAGATCTCATCGGATCTATCATCGGGGGTGCTGAAGGTACCGGAGTTGGATTATTCGGGGGTGGAGGTTGTCGTACAGCCGGATTATTCTGAACAAACTGGGTAAACCATTCATTCATCATTTGGTAGAAGGCTTGTTTAGCCTCCCCCTCGTGGTTGCCCGTAACTGGTTGAGAGTCTAATGGCGCTGATCCATGTGCGAGACCGCTCTCCACATCATCAGCTACGGCTCTATCGGGATCAGAATCCATTTATTATATAAAATACAATTGAAATTGTCAGAAGTCACCACACTATCATATATACAATTCAAAGGCATGTATAGCTAGACTTTTACGTACTACGGTAGTCCTAGAATCCACTAAAACGTAGCTCTGATACCAATAAAATGTAACACCCATTAACCCGTATCTATCGCCGTATTAGGGTTACAGGCATTACCGATAACCCAATCTTTATTATTATAAAATTTAAAGAAACAAGCCAATTATAACTATTTAAATAAAGAGACATGATCCAATTTCACCTTGCTATATTACACCTGTAAGGCCGAATATACATGGTAATAATTCTTTTATTGTGATTAAATAAACCATCTCATTACATAATATCATGTGTCCTAATTTAAATGCTCGATAAACAATTCTATGCATATAATTATTTGGCTAATATACAAGAGTACACATATGAAATAACACGAACATAACTAATACTATATTCAAATAGGTCCAATGCCCAAGTAAATCAAGATTCACACAGTTTCGTTTATAAGTACATAATTGAACCAAAATGTACCAATAAGTTTTCAAAGCATTCCTAATTGAACCAAAATGTACCAATAAGTTTTCAAAGCATTCCATATGTATATATAATATTTATAACTGTGAACAACTTGAATGGTTTCTAAATTCATGCTTATTTCACCATTTTCACAATTAAGGTTCATAGACACAAGGTTCATTAAATAGCATACCTAACATATACTATATAACTAGTTTGAAATACATAGTACTAATCATTCACTTTCTTACGTTTGGTTTTCAATTTGTATCTTTAATAATCAACCCAAGATAATTATAACATTTTCCTTATTCAAAACTGAACCCTATTATCATGAGGAGAAAACATGCATCAATTCATATACATCTTTTAAGCATATTATCCACGTATATCACACCAAGGATAGATTCATACCATCAAACATTAACATTAAAATTAGCCACTTTCGTATGGCCTTAATACATTATTATAGCATCATTAGAAAACTTAGCTAGCCTATACATGCCTTTGACTCAAAAAGTATGCAAAACATATATATACCAAAGAGAGTGATAGTGTGGTTGACTTTCTTGATGATCCCCTGAGCCCGTAATTGAATCAACAATCTACAAAACAGAAATACAAACACAAACAGGGTAAGCTCGCTAGCTTAGTAAGTCTTAAGCAACTTTAGCATAACATTTGAACACTTAAACATTTATTAACCATAGCATTTACTCTACATTATCATAATCCTACAATTCATCGAACTATAGTATAAACATATTTTACATGAATCTCATGCTCCTTATCACATAGGTGCAATATTCATATCAACTCTATTATCATATTCACATCCTTTTTACTATTAGCATTTCTACTAGTAACCGAACATCGACAAAATAGCACATTTAAGCTCAAATTCTATCTTTACCATTCATACATATCACCATTCTTAATATGATATTTCAATTCAAGTAACATTAATCACAACTTACCTTACTTCTGATAAATTCAATGAGATTTAAGCTTACCTGAGTTTTTAGCTTACTAGGTTCACTATAATACACTCGAACAATTTATAACTTCTTCGTTTTAAAGTATCACTGGCATTAAGCCTGCTAGGCACGAAGCCTGAATCAAATCACCGGCACTAAGCCTGCTAGGCATGAAGCCCGAATCAAATCAAAGACAAGGCACGCTAGGCATGAAGCCCGAATATGTCACTGACACTAAGCCTGCAAGGCACTAAGCTCGAATATAACACCGGCAATAAGCCTGGTAGGCACAAAGCCCGAATCAAATCATCGGCACAAGGCCTGCTAGGCAATAAGCCCGAAACTATTCATAAACCAATCACATACTTCGCATTTTTCCCAAATAATATATCAAAGATACATAGTAATCTCGTATTGTCAATTTATGCATTCAAGCTAATTTCACCCATATACATTCGGTTATTACAATAATATACCTTCAAATTTATCAAACAATATCATTTAACAGATTTGTAAGTAATTCTATGACCTATTTTAGCTTAAGGACTTACCTCGACTATCGACGAACAACTTAAACCGGCTATTCGAGAACTTTCATCTTTCCCCGATCTAATTCCGTTTTTCTTTGCTCTTGATCTAAAACATATTAAATTCAGCTCATTCAAGTACATTTCAATTGAATTTAGTCCCAAAACACATTAAACATGCAAATTACCATTTTGCCCCTAAGGTTTCACATTTTTACTATTTAGTCCTAATTGTACAAAACACAAAATACACACAATTTGCCAAGACTATACAAGGGTCGAATGTTCACAAGGACATTATAAGTCCATTTCTTTCATTTATTTTGCAAATAAGCCCCTCTAAAAATTTACTTTTACAAATTAGCCCTAAATACTCAAATTCACCAAAATTTCCAATACCAAATATATTAATCTTAAACATATCTTTAATTTAAAAACATCAAACATCAAAAACCACAAGAACATGTCAATGGCTGAATATCACACATGCTTAGATTCTAAAATTTCAACATGGGTCAGCTAATACTCTAAGCAACGATCTCAAAAACGTAAAAATTATCTAAAACCGACTAAGAACTCACCTTCAATTTTAGCTTCAAAGTGTCAAAAATTCAAAGAATTTAAACCCCTCTTCTCATGCAAAGGTTCGGCCAAGAACAAAGATGAATGATAATGGCATTTTGTATTGTTTTACTTTAATATATTTTAAGTTATTATTTAATTGCTTAACTAACCTTTAAAATAAAATAACCAAATAATATATATTAAGGACAAACTTGTCCATGGCCGGCCACTAACTCATAAAATGGGTTATTTACCCTTTCAATACTTCATATTATAAAGCCATGCTCAAATTAGCACATTTCACTTTAGTATGCCACTTTTACCTTTTACGCGATTAAGTCCTTTTTCTAAATTAAACACATAAACGATAAAATTTCTCTGCGAGACTTTCACATACATTAATTCACATATAATAAACACAAAATATAATGCTAAAATATTTCTCAGACTCGGATTCATGATCCCGAAACCACCGTTCCGATTAGGGTCAAATTCAGTCTGTTACAAGCCATATCCCAGATATGGTCTTGTAAGGGATCTCAACTCGGTGCCGAGGCCATGTCCTGGACAGGGTCTTATACGGGACATTATCTATTTCATATCTCAATGACAACATTTTTTTATAATCAATATGGCCCATTAGGACTTCATCATCTCATTCACATTAACTACTCAATTTAGTAGAGCATCATGCATTAATAAAATGCCAAGCATTCTCAACATGCTAACATAAATGTTGCTTTAATCACATACAAACTTACCTCGATTTCAAAATGAGTTAGCTTGTCGATCTAGTCCGAGACTTTGTTCTTTCCCCGATCGAAGTGGGTCATCGGTCTTCCTCCTCTATAATAGCAATTTAACTCATTTTAACCATTATATTAATAAAAGCATTTCAAAAATCACGCTTAGACAAAATTACTATTTTGCCCCTAAAATTTAGCAAAATGACCATTTTACCCCTAGGCTAGGAAATAAATTCTAACCATATTTCTACCTTCAACAAGCCTAGGTGAACATTTAATGTTCTTAAAGCTATCATCAAAAATCAATATCTCACATATTAACCACAAACTTTATAACCTTTTCATCAAGGTCCTATTTGGTGTTTTCATGCTAACACCTTTCACAAAAGTTGTTCATCTAACAACTAAGACTCATTTTCTTCCATAAAGATGCAACAATAAAAATGATAGCTCTCATGGTAAAACTCTAAAATTTTCACAATATTGCACAATAGTCCCCTCATTTGAGAGCTTAAGCTTTAGGGGTCTCAAAAGTACAATTATTTTCAATAAAAGATCACTAGAACACTAACTAGGATGAAGGAGAGCTTGCTGAAAATTTTGAGCTTTCAACTCTCTATTTTGCTTGCAAAAATTGGTGGAGAAAGATGGAGAGAAAGATGATATCTTTTCTTTCCTAATTCTAATATTAAACTAGTCAAATTGGTCACCCACTTTCACCAACTTTGACCAACATTGTCCATCTTTGTTTCCTATATTAGCCTATGGCCGGCCAAGCAAAATATTGGGGGTCTAATTACCTAATAAAGACCTCCAGTTGACAATCTATGGCCATTTGGAACTTTTATCTTCTAGAATGGAGTTTTTGCACTTTATGCGATTTAGTCCTTTCTCGTGATTGAGCATAAAATCGTTAAAATTAAAGCACCAAAATTTTCATGCACATATGCTATCATGTTCTAACTCATAATATTACATGAAAATAATTTTTCTAATCTTGGAGTAGTGATCCCGAGATCACTATTCTGACTAGCCCCTAAATTGGGCTGTTACATGTTGAACCTCGGTTTACTCGGGAAACATATATACATAACTCCATAACCATCTCCACTCCAATCCCTCATGACACACCATATCTCGACTGTACTCTATCCCGTGTTCAAACCGATCCAAACATCAACTTCAATAACATTTTAGAAATAACGTGTTCAAACCGATCCAAACATCAACTTCAATAACATTTTAGAAATAACCTTTCATCACTAATAATCGAATATATCTATTATACCATGTTATACTATTCAAAATTCATATATAAGTTAAAACTTTTAAACCGTATGAACTTACTTGACTAAATTATAGTAGTTGCAGAAGTTTAGAGACTATTCCGTAATTTTTCCTTTTCCACAAGTATCTACGAGATCTTGATTAAAAACTTAACATTTCTCAATTATTAGCTCAAATTTCAGCTTTCAATTCATTTTACATTTTATACCCTTTTATCTTTCAAATTTACACAATTATCCCTAACTTTTACAACTTTTATAGTTTAGTCTCTTAACTCGAAAATCATCAAATTAACCATTTTTCCTCAAATAAACATTATAACCGAATATCTAATGCTTCCAAATAGTCCATAAAAGACCCCATTTTCACCTTTAATTCTTGAAACTTTGACATTTTAGCAATTAATTCCTTAAAAAAACTAATAAAAATTACTTTATAAAACCGTCAAAAATCATAACCAAAGATTAAAACATATAAATATCATCACAAAAACCAAAACTCATCAATGGTAACTTCCAAAATTTTAACAGATTCAAAAACGAAGGTACGGGCTAGCTGGACCTAGTTGCAACGATATCAAAAACGTAAAAATTCATCAAAAATGGGACTCAAAACTTACCCATGCAAGGTTCAAACCAACCGAATGTTAAGCTTTTCTCCTATGGTATATTCGACCAACCATCAAAACAAAATGAAGAAGATGAAGATTTCTTCTTCTAATTAATTTGTTTTAATTTTTAGGTTAATTACCATTTTGCCATTAAAACATGTGTTATTTTACTATTTTTACTTCCATTGTCGTCCAACTATATTAAATAAGGCTTAATTACCACATAGATCCTCCTTATTTATTAATTAAGCCATTTAATAACCTAAATGCATTAATTAGAAAGTTTTACACCTTTTACAATTTAGTCCTTTTTAATTAATTAACTATCTAAACATTAAAATTTCTTAACAAAACTTTAATACAACCTTAATAATACTCCGTAAATATTTATTAAAATATTTATGGATTGGTTTATAAACGAGGTCCCAATACCTCATTTTTTAAAACCATTTGACTTTAGGGTCTTACCACTTGAACTTAATTGTTGATTCAAATAACATAATTTTCCAATTCAAAATTTATTTTAATACCACTTTTGACTCGTAAATATATTAGATAATAATATTTATGAACTCGCTCGTCGGATTTGTGGCCCCGAAACCACTGTTTCCAATATTACTGAAAAATGGGTTGTTACACATCTTCTTCATTTCATCAAAACCTAACCGATTTTAGCCATTGAAGAAGAGGAGGTTTTGGCTAAGCTTGCTTCTCTTGCATGGTATGTTAATGATTTCTATGTTTTTGAGGTCTTTTTAGCTTAATCTAGCTAGCCTGAGGATTAATTTGTAAAACTGTTAGAGATTAAGGGTTATGCCATGAATGCTTTTGTGTGATTTTTTATGTTTAATGATAGATTATGAGACCTTGTTGATAAATAAACAAGTTTTGTAAAGTAATTTTTGATGAAACTTGTATTTAGGGACTTGTTTGTAAAAATGGTAAAAGTTCATGGTAAATTTATGAAATGATGGTTTGTATGGATTGATTTAAGTCCCTAGAGAATTTGGCTAGCTTGAGAAGAGGATTAAAATGTTTAAATTTCAATTTATGAGCTTCAGGACTAAATTGTGAAAAGTAAAATGATAGGGGCAAAATAGTAATTTTGCAAAATATGAAATGTGGACTAAATTGAATGCTAGGGATATTAAATGGATTATATTTGTCTATTTAGATCAAGATAGACCATGTACGGATTTAGTTTGTATGTACGAATTTCTATATTCATGTTATTCAATTGTATGTTATTATGTGTTTATAATGCTATTGAATAATATATATCCAAGACAATGCTATGATCGTTATTGAGTCCCAATTGAACCTTAGGAATTCGTAGGAGAGAAATGACATGTCTTTAGGGATTTCATGTTTAGGGTGCTAGTCTTAAATGTCCTACCAATGGCTGAGGCCCTGCATTTGTTGTAGATACTCCATAACATCGTGTAGCTTACATTCTGACCCATAGCTCATATGAGCAGATCCATTTCATAGCTCGTGTGAGCAACAATGTAAAGGAAAGGTTATAGTTATATGTTTAAGCACACTTAGTATGAGCTTTCTCGAGTATCCGATGATATTCTAAATGGTTCAACGGGCAAGAAAAAGGATTGAAATGGTAAGTTTCCAAATGAAATTATGCATATGCTTATGAAAATGATGAATGAATCAAATGATGTATGTTCATATGGAAATGAATTATCATATGTTTAATTCAAGTGAATTATGTATACATGCACTAACTTGTGTATTGATGATGATGCTTAGGCTTGTGCCAAGCTTGTGATTGGATTACATTATGCTTATACTCAATGTTATATAACTGAAATGGTAAGTTATATTTCTTGTTCTATTAACTTACTAAGTATTATGTGTTTACATAGTTTCTTTCTTATGTTTTATAGATAATCAGAAGCTCGATCGTTTTGGAAGCTCATCGGAGATCTATCACACTATCCAGCATAAATATTGGTAGTTTTTGAATGTTTTGGCCAAGGTTATAATGGCATGTATAGGTTGTATTGTAATGTCATTGTGATGAATGTTTGGTTGATGTTCTGGCTTGTAAAAGTTGTAAATGTTATCTTGTTTTGGTACCTTGATGCCTTGATGACTTGTGTCATTGTGCTATTTCATGTTGCATGTTTTGGAAAGGCTTATGTGGTATGTTTTGAGACAGTTTGAATATGGTAAGATTATGGCATGTTTTGAAAGGCATTTGCACTAGTAGTTGATGAATGAGAAGTGGTATAATATGCATGTTTAGGTAAGTTTTGGATAATTGAAATTGAGGTGCCTTGAATGACATATTAGTTAATTGATTTAGGACTCTTGAATTGGTCATTATATGTATGTTTTGGTAAGGTTTTGATGTCTTGTTTATGTGCACAAAAAGCCTATTAGTGTATGCATGATTTGGTGATGGAAATGGCTTGATTTTGGGCAAATTTATGTCCACACGGGCGTGTGACTCATCCGTGTGTGACACATAGCCTAGCAACACATAGCCGTGTGTCTCCTGTAGGTTCCTTTAAATGCAAGTCAGTCAGTTATACGGCCTAGCACACGGCTTGGCACAAGGGCGTGTGGGGCAATTTTGAGAGTTACACGGTCTGGCACACGGGTGTGCATGGCCATGTGACCCTACTCAAAGAGTCACACGGGTGAGGACACGGGCTGGGACTTGACCGTGTGTCCCTAATTCGATTGTAACATGGGCATGTGCCTCAATCATGTGAGGCATATTGCCTGGCCACATGGCCATTTGACCCTTATAGTAAATTTTGGTAACTTTTCTTATACTTTCCAAATGTTTCCGATGTAGTCCCGAATCATTTCTAATGTAGTTTTAGGGCCTCGAGGGCTCGATTTAGAGATGATATGTATGTGAATGATTGTTTTATAATGTGTTTATGATAATGTATGAAATGTAATTTTGAATGTTTCATTTGTAAGGTAATGCTCCGTAACCTTAATCAGGTGATGGATACGAGTTAGGGGTGTTACAGCACTCCCAAAGGTAGAATACAAATTCGAACCCTAGAAATGACATTGTTGAGAAGGGAAACCATGAACATGGACCTAAAATGGAAATGCAAAGTACCAAAAAAATAACAGTTGAATTTAAAAATGATGGGTGATTACTACAAAATTTTGAATTTCCTCTATCTCTAGTAACTCCATGCTTTGAGAGTTCATGAGCTACAATAATGTTCTCCATTTTAGTGTAATTAACATTACACCCTAGAACTATACATTTCAATCTTTGCTTCCTCTACAATGATTCTTATGTTTGACAAATCTTCCTTATTTGCTCATAAATTGTTCACAATATTCATGGTGTTACCTTCTAGAAAAAATTTGATGAAACCTTATTCCTTTGCAGATTCCAAAACTTATTGTGCAGCTATAGCTTCCACTTTAGCAACATTATTCACAAATTGTACTCTTCCAACTATTGTTACTAGCACTTTCTCTCTGTTGTCACGAATAATGATCTGAATACCATGTTTTGATTGTACCTAAAAACCACCATCAAACTAACCTTATTTGTCTAGAAAGGGTGGTTTCCAATAGTTTTTAACAATGTTTCTTGGCTCCAAATCTATTTGTTGGTGTTATGATAATCATTCATGTAATAAATTTGATAAAGTTTGATGTTGACATGGAGTGACTTGTGGGTCGTTTCTCAACAACAACGATTGAATTTAAATCATTATTGATCACAAGCATGAAAGATGATTTTGGATAAGAGTGAGGAAAAGTTCTATATAAGACAGATGGATTAAGTAAAAAACATGTCATTCATGAGACACCCTTTGGTTATTTGAAGTTAATTGGAAGAGATAATGGTTTATACAGAGGTGTTGATGTTTGAGGTGGATGCTTTGTTGAATGGATGCTGGTATCAAAGATAAACAACTATATAGGTTGTTACACCCCTTAATCGACCCGATCACCAGATCCAAGTTATAGGATGCTACAGTCGTTACCAAAGCAACCACTGACAAAGACATTGAAATTAAACCATTTAAACATACAAAATTTCATAATTATAGTCATTATACACTAGTTAAACTTTCTCCAAACTCAATCGAACTTACAAAAGCTCATTTTCTAAATCAAACATGAAATATGACCAAATTGTAAAGTTTTCAAAGTTTCCAATATAGGTATCGATACCTAGAATATGGTACCAATGCATCTTATATAAAGTATCGATACTTATTCTAGTACCGATACCAATTTACGATTTTATTTCTTTTTGAAAAACTAAACAAAGTTCGATGTATTGATACATTAGTAAAGTATCGATACCTTGAATAGAGTATCGATACTTTAGTCAAGTATCAAAACCATTTTGACATTCTATTTGTTGAAAAACTATTTGAAAAGTGTCAAGTACCAATACCTTCATCTAGGGTATCGATACCTTGAAGCCAAAAATGTCAAAAACTCTCATTTTGGTCCCTTTGCATGCCTAAATCATAAACCTATACATCTAGTGCTTTAAAACACCTCAAAACCTGCATCAAAAACCAATTCTAACATGCACCAATGTTCACTTAGCTAAATTTAACATCAATCTACCCAATATTCCCTAATTTGGAACCATTCAAGACAAAACATACCAAATTTTCTAACATGATTATAAGTTATTCAATACCTACAATTCCATGCCATCCCATACTTACACAATTATACATGCCATTCACCTAGCAATTTCATATTAATAAAAAAACAAGCCATTTCATTACTAAACATGATCTTCAATTTCTTCATTCTCACTTTAACATCCAAGATGACTTCAACATGTACAAAGGCATATATAATTACATACATATTAATATTTCATAATCATCATTAACTAGGTTTAACTAAACCTTTATTCATAAGCATCACCTAGGCAAAACTCCTAGTTACATGCCACAAAACTGAGTAAAGTGAACAAATGGCTATCGCGTCGATAGAGGGATCTTCAAGCTTATCTGGATGACACGTTTGGCAATCCGACAACTACAAGGAAAGAAAGAACATTGGTTAGCAAAATTCTTAGTAAGTTCATGTAACAACTCATTTTTCAATGGTGTCGAAAATAGTGGTTTTGAGACCGCCATTCCGATCAATGAATTAGTATTTTATTATTTATTATTTATAAGGTTATTAAAGTGCTATATTAAAATTTGGTTAGAGCTTAGATAGTTAATAAAATAAAAAGGACTAAATCGTAAAAGTTACAAAAGTTAATCGCTATTAGTTAAATTAAACTAAATTATTATTAAAACATGAAGTGAGGGTTTTAAAGGTAATTAAACTTTATTTTATTGCGTTAAGGACTGTTTGGTTTGGTATATTAAGAAATTTTTGTTAATTTTAAAGGTTAAAAATGTAATTAGGTAATAAATAAACTAAAACAAAATATGAAAGTTATCATCTTCTTTTTATTTCTTATTGCCAAAGCTGAAACTTCATGTTTGTGAAAGCTTAAAGAGTTTCCAAGTTTAATTGATTGTATGGTATGTGTTTTTCAATCTATTTTTAGTATTTTTTTATATTTTTGATATCGTTGTAACTTAAACTAGCTAACCTGGGGACTAGTTCGTAAAACTGTTAAATGTTTAGAATTTAACCATGGATGAATTTATGATGTTATTAAATTTTTATGATAGATTATTAAGCTTGATAGTTGAATAACACTATTTTGTAAAGTGATTATAGTTTATTTTAAAGTATAAGGACTAAGTTGTTAAAATTGTAAAATAACATGTCATTCTTATGATAAATTAGTAAAAGTAGGCTATATAGGGACCTTATAGAATTCGGCACTAGGGTTTTTGGGCTAATTTGTGGTAATTGTGAGAATTTCAATTTTAGGGACTAAATTGAATAAAGGTGAAAGTTAGGGTAAATATGTAAAATGTCATTAAAGGGTTAATTGCATGAATTTAAGTGTTTTAAGATGTTTATTGTGGTTAATTGAATTAAACTATTATATTTAGAATAATCGTTGAATAATCGTTGCGGTATTGCTAACTATCATATTTTGGTAAGCTCATATTACATTTATTATGTTGTTAATGTTTTAACTTATTTCATATTGATAGTATGAAGTTTGCACGATGTTATGTTCTATTGGATGAATAATGAAATGAAAGAATAAAGCTGAGTATGAATGTCTCGGAGAAACAACATAAGCCCGTGTGAACTTAGTGAATAACTAGGATACAAATGACATGTCATTAGGATGCAGTAGGCTTTGTGTCGGTGTATATTTAGCAAGTACAATGTACCGGTGATGGATACCGTACCAAAGGCTTGACTTCCTACATGTGTTGCAGATTCATTGAAGCTTGTATGAGCAACATCACATATCAGTTAATGTCTTCATGTTAGCTCGTATGAGTATTACCCTTTCGTGTATCCGAAGTTGATTTACTACTTTTCTCCAAACAAAATAGTTAACTATTATGATGAAAATAGTATAAGATGATGCAATGATTTATATATTGGTATACGATTATTTGACATGTTGTCTTTTGATTATATGAATCATCCAAGTTTAATTATTCCGGGTAGTTGGATTGATGGAATACGATAAATGAATTATCAATTTCATTGTTATGTACGATTTATATTAATATGTTTGATTTTACAAACTTACTAAGCTTTATGAAAGCTTACTTTATTTGGTTTTATTTATTTGTAGATTGTCAGACTTTTGCTGTCGATTGGAACGTCATTGGAGATCAAACTATCCGGAAAATTATTTGGTAGTTCTTTACTTATTTTGGCCCGGTTATAAGTGGCATGTAAATAGGGTTTTGAATATGTAAATTATAAGCATTTTGGTCATATGTTGTGCACTTAAAATCATGGTATATGTATTGATGTAAATCCTATTTGGTAACTTGGTTGGTTGTGGTTTGTAACGTTGGATGCATATGTTGGTATCTAGATGCATTTAAATGATTCTTTTGGTATGTTAGGTCAGTAGGAAACCTTGAAATGCTTTGTGTTTGAAGAAGGGTTAAATTGGTTATGGTAAGATATGATTTTAGGATGAGTTAAAAAAGCATTTGATGGTTTGGTTTATGGTTGAATGTTGGTATTTGTTGTCTTGAATTTGAAGGATGTTTGAATGAATTTTACTTGTAGTACATGTTTTTATTGAATGGTTGTTGTATTTGGAATTGTGGTGTCAATGAGGGCATATTAGTTAGACACATAGGTAAATTCTGAATTGGTACATTTTAACATGTTTAGACACATTTTGAATAGGTTTGATTATTGGTTGTTGAATAGCTTGGAGCCCAAGCATTTGAATGTGCAATGGATTATTTTTTAAGGTATTTTTGGGCATACACAGCTTGTGACACGAGCTATCACATGACCATGTGAAACACCCCAAACCTGGCCCAAAAAGCCTGACCGGATTTGATATGTTCCTCGAGTAAAAGTTTAGCAAATTCTCGCTTTGTTTAAGAAAAACTTGATGATTTTGAATAAAACAGATTATCATAAAGATCGGGTTGAAATCAAATTGTAAAGTAAATTTGTATCTTCTCAAAATATTATTTTTAAGAGAAATTAATAAGTTAAAAGAAAACCAAATTTAATGAAAAATTTATTAATATTGTGAAAATATATTTTGTTTTCAAAAACAGTTTAAATTATTTATCAAAAAAGAACATTTAGTTATTTAATTAATAATTGTTCATGGCGAATAAAATAAATCCAAACACAAAAATTAAAAAGCAGTTCATAATGGCCTTATTACATAAATATAGCAAAACCCATAATAAATTCTAAATAAGTTTAATTTGGAAAATCTCCAAAATACTTTATTTGAGCATTGGCCACCAAGTAGTCCTCGCTGACCCGATCCATCGCGCTAAGAGTCATCTGAAAAATTATCCCACAAAAGGGGTGAGTCATAAACTCAATGTGTAACATACATACATAAACTCAATGTGTAAAATACCCATTTGATCATAGCCTTTTAAGCCCATTAATAACACATATAGCCATAGGCCCATTTTAGTCATATTTAGACATAAGCCCATTTTTATAGCAGATCAAATAATAATCATTTAAAATCACATGGATATACACATATAATGAAATGCAAACCCGGCCCACCTAAATATCCAACCGCTACACACCACCCGTACCAACCAATCACATCGTGGGGATTACTAAATCGACCCTCCATCCGCTACACACCATCGAAGGCGATTCTTTGCGGTCAACATGCACATCGCCCTTATAATTTTGTGGCAAGGCCACCAGACAAATGTGACCGAAGTCACCAGATTCAAAATATGTGACCGAAGTCACCAGATTCAAATATGTGACCGAAGTCACCGGATTATATGGTAAAACCACCGGAATAGTTCCCCTTTATCAATTTTACCCATATGCCCATGCACATACATATTATTCAGTTTTCATGCCATTTACCCCAAAATCATAATATAGTCATACTTATTTCCCATTTATGCATGTAGCAAAATTAACGAAATATTGGGGTAAACATACCTAAATATCGTATACCACTGAATGGTATCCACAATCATTATCAAACATATTTTCATATAAATCATATTTAATATAGATCTATGAGATTTTAGTGTAATGTTACACACCTTATGACAGTGAGAACGATACCTTCCCGCTCGTCAACACCTAATTAATTATCACACTTGATTACTATACACTATTACTAATAAAACTATACCATTGATTAGAGATCTAAATCCTTACCCTCGGATTCTCGAACAACCGCTATTTGTGGTTTTTCTCCGCTAGATGGATCAAAACCCGCTGACAACCCACTAACGAAAAGTGGTTTGGTTATGCATACGACTTCAAATAATCGATCCTCGTTAGCGGAGGGTCCACAACCCGATGGAAAATCTCTTATCGCCGTCTGACCCTTCGTTTGAAGTTTGAGGGTAAAATAGAGCCTCCTCTCTTCCAAACACTCCGTACCGCTCTTTTTGAACCTATCTTGTTAGTCTCGAATTCATCCCTAAAATAAAGTTGATTAATAAACTATCTAAAAGAGACGATATAACTGAAAGGGATAATTCTTACCTTGGATGATTTCGAAAGATCTCTCCTTGAATGTTGGTTTCAAAAAGGATCCTTAACAATCCCTTCCAAAGTTTGACCTAGGAGAAAAATGAGAGAATTATGTTTCTAAATCGGCTATTCTAAAAGAAATAATGAAAACACTTAACAAAAATCCTTACTTAACCACTTGAAGATTCGGCCTTGTCAAAGTAGAAGAAAAGAAATGATGATTCGGCTTGAACAAAAAGAAGAGAAAAATATAGTGTTTTTGGCTATGGTGGTTTCGGGTTTCCAACAAAAGAAAAGAAAGATTGAGATGAAAATGGAAGATGATTCGGTTTGACAAAAGAGAAGAAAAGAATGTTGATTTTGGTGGTTTCGGTTGAAAGTGAAAAAGAAAGAAAAATGAAAGAAGAAAGAAAGAGAAAAGGAAGAAAAAGATAATGATAATGATGATTTCCAAAAGAAAAGAGATGAGTTTAGGGACTTATGTGCATTCGGCCAAGAGGAAAAAATGAAGAAAATAGGTCTTTGAACTTTGGTACTTTCGGTTACAATGAGGAAGAAAAAGATGTTATGTTTAGGAGAAAAGAAACTAAAAAGACTTCTCAAACCGAAATGGCAAATTGCAAAAGACCAAAAGAAGAGAAAAAGACTTCTCTTTTGTGTAGATAAGCATTCGGCTAAGAACAAGGTTTTGGAGAGAAAATTGGTTAAAATTTTTGGCCAACTAACACCCTATTACCAATGCAAAAATTCGGCCAACCTTACCAACATAATCCCTTTTTTTCTCCTCAATTCTTCCCCATCAATCCCTTGATTCCTAAACACAATTAAACCTTCTCCCCTTAGCCCCTAAAGCCGACTAGGTTCATGGTCAAATGACCATGAAAAAGCTTCCAAAACACCCTCCTTTCTTCAAGCCTTTCATCCCCCTATCTTACCATATCATCATGATCCCATGCCATAACTTCAAGCTTGCCTTTTTCATATGGTCTACTAACCAAAAATAAGAAGATGACCATCCATTCTAGAATAGTCTTGGCCGACACTATAGGAAAGAAAATAAAAAAAATTTAAAATTCTTCCATTTGCTAGCTAGGGGATTCAAACCTCTCTCCTCATGCATTCACTCATGCACCATTACCACCTTGCCAAATGACTTATTATGCTTTAAACCTCTTGTCAATATTTCTTAAAGTCTATCTTGCTTAGCTCCATCTTAATTATTAAAAATTTAATATTTCACTAAGTATTCACTTACATAATGAAGTTCTAAAATAAACTTCCAAAACACACTCAATCATATTTAGGCATGCAACAACATTCAATTAAGTAGAGATGCATAATCCCTAATTATCAGGATGTTACAGTTCTACCCCCTTAAAATAATTTCGTCCTCGAAATTACCTTGCTGGAACAAGTGAGGGTATTGTTGTCGCATCGCTTCCTCCGGTTCCCACGAAGCTTCTTCTGATCCATGATTACGCCATAACACTTTGACAAGAGGAACCGATTTTCTCCGTAAAACCTTTATATCTCGCTCTAGAATTTGAATTGGCTCCTCTTCATAGGACAAATCTGGTCTTAATTCCACCTCCTCAACTGGCACTACATGAGATGAATACGATCGGTAACGGCGTAACATTGAAACATGGAACACATCGTGCATTTACTTCAACTCCGAAGGCAAATCTAACTGATATGCTACAGATCCGACCCGCTTCACAACTCGATAAGGTCCAATGAATCAGGGACTTAACTTCCCTTTGCGACCAAATCTCATCACCTTCTTCCAGGGTGAGACGTTTAGGAATACTTGATCCCCCACAACAAACTCTATTTCCTTCCGCTTAAGATCTGCGTACGACTTTTGTCTGTCAGATGCTTCCTTTAACCGAGCCCCGATTACCTTAACCTTTTCTTTGATTCACCACAATTTCGGACCCAAAACATGTCGTTCCCTAGTTACATCCAACACGTGTCCATATAGTGCTTAGTGCTTATGGTGCCATCCGAATCTTGGCTTGGTAGCTGTTGTTGTACGCATAAATTTCGCTAACGGTAAGAACTCTTCCCAACTTCCCTCAAATCCATCACACATCCCTTAACATATCTTCTAAGATTTGGATTACTCGTTCAGACTATCCGTCAGACTGTGGATGAAATGCCGTATTGTAATCCAATCTGGTACCCAATGCCTGATGCAATACTTTCCAAAACCGAGACGTAAACCTTAGATCTCTATCCGAAATAATTGACACCGGCACTCCATGCAATCTCACAATCTCAGCCACATATAACTTCGCCAATTTACGCAATGAGTAATCAACCCGAATCGGGATAAAATGTGCGATTTAGTTAATTGGTCCACTATCACCCATACCGAAGTCTTTCTTAGTAGGCGTAAGAGGAAGCCCACTAACAAAGTCCATGGTGATTCTCTCCCACTTCCATCGCGGGATCTTAATCGGCTGTAGCAATCCCGAAGGTACTTGATGTTCTGCCTTGACTTGCTGACACGTTAAGCACTTTCCTACAAACTCCGTAACTTCCCGTTTAAGTCCAGGCCACCAAAATTGATCTCGCAAACCTCGGTATAACTTACTTCCTCCAGGATGCATAGTATATGGACTACCATGCGACTCCTGAAGAATCTTTTACCTCAACTCCTGATCCCTCGGCATACAGACTTTGCCTTTGAAACACAATACCCCATCGCTGTTAATACCATAATCTTCCAATTCCCCACTCTGCACCTGCCGAAGCTTTACACTCAGATCTTCGTCTACTAACTGCTTCTCTTTCACTTGACTCAACCATGTCGGCTTAACTTGTAATTCTGCCAACAAGCTTTCGTCATCGTAAAGACTAAGATGTGCAAACATGGCCCTTAAATCTGACACCACTTTTCGACTTAAAGCATCTGCCACCACATTCGCCTTACCCGGGTGGTACTCAATAGAACAGTCGTAGTCTTTCAACAACTCTATCCACCTTCGCTGCCTCAAATTCAGTTCTTTCTGAGTCAGTAGATATTTCAGACTTTTGTGGTCCGTGTATATCACTGACTTTTCCCCATATAAATAATGTCTCCAAACTTTAAGAGCAAAGACTACAGCTGCCAACTCCAAATCATGCATCGGGTAATTAACCTCGTGTGGTCTTAACTGCCGAGACGCATACGCAACTACCTTCCCGTCTTGCATCAGAACACATCCTAATCCCGTGTGAGAAGCGTCACAATACACGCATTTAAATCCTTCCCCGCCTCAGATGAATCAAAATCGAGCTTGGTCAAAACCCTCTTGAGCTTCTCAAAGCTCTCTTTCGCTTATCGGCCCACACGAAAGGTACTTCCTTTCTCAACAATTTCGTTAAAGGTGCAACTATCGATGAAAATCCTTCAACAAATCTTACGTAATAACTCGCTAATCCCAAGCTGTGAACCTCGATTCACGAACTTGGGTGGTTTCAATCTAGAACGACCTCAATCTTCCGAGGATCCACCCTTATCCCTTCCGCAGATACCACATGGCCTAAAATGCAACTTCTTTCACCAAAATTCACACTTCTTGAATTTGGCATAAAGTTTCTTCTCCTTAAAACTTGCAACACAATCCGGAGATGCTTATCATGCTCCATTTCAGACTTAGAATACACTAGGATGTCGTCTATGAATACCACGACGAATTGATCCAAGTAGGGTTGGAAAATCCGGTTCATCATATCCATGAACGCAGCTGGGGCATTCGTCAATCCGAATGGCATTACCAGAAATTCATAATGCCCATATCTAGTTCGGAAAGCCGTCTTATGGATATCCGCTTCTTTCACTTTAAGTCGATGATACCCGACCTTAGATCAATTTTTGAGAATACCGCAGCTCCTTAAGTCGATCGAACAAGTCGTCGATCCTTGGCAAAGGATACTTGTTCTTGATGGTCGACTTATTCAACCGCCGTAGTCTATACACATCCTCATCGATCCGTCCTTCTTCTTTACAAATAGGACCGGTGCTCCCCATGGAGACATACTAGGTCGGATAAATCCACGATCAAGCAACTCCTGAATCTAAGCCTTAAGTTCAACTAACTCCTTCGGTACCATTCTATATGGAGCAATAGAAACTGGCGCCGTTGTGCAATAATTCAATCCTGAATTCTAACTCTCGATCCGGAGGCAATCCGCAATTCTTAGGAAAAACATCTACAAATTCATTCACGATCTCGACTTCTTCAACAGCTTGCCTCTTTAGCCTCCAAGGCACTCACCAACATCAGAAAGGCTACACATCCTTTTCTAACCATCTTTTCTGCCTTAAGAGCGGATACTACATTTGATAAGTAGTTTCGTCTCTCGCCTATCACTACAACTTCTTTGTCATCAAAAGTTCTTAAGGACATCCGCTTAGCAGCACAATCCATATTTGCATGATACTTCACTAGCCAATCCATGCCTAAGATCAGGTCAAACTCTCCGAATGGCAACTCCATTAAATCAGCCGAAAACTGTATCCCTTGAACTTCTAAAGGCACTTCCTTAAAAAGTTTGTCTATTACTACTGTCTGTCCTAAAGGACTAAGTACAGTCATCTTCCTAGGTATAGTCTCAGAAGTCATATGCAAAGTTCCAGATACTTCACTAGTGATGTAAGAGTGAATTGACCCTATATCTATCAAAGCAATAAAGGGCAACCCGAAATCGAAGCGCACACGTGATAACATCAAAAGGCCATCTTTTTCTCTGCGATTTAACCGCATATACCGGACACGACTATCTCCCTCAAAGCTACCATCTTGTCTCTCATCAAGTTTCGCGACCTCTACCGTAACCATTACCCTTCCATTTGGACCACGACCCTTATCATTTGCTATTCACCTCTGCCACTGATTAACACTCGACTTGTTGGCGGTTCTTAACTGAATTCATCGGGCAATCCTTAATCATATGATCTTTAAACCCGCACTTGAAACATCCCCCGGTCTTTTTCCAACATTCTCCCAAGTGCATCTTCCCACATTGAGCACACGCATGATGTTGTCCTCCGTAGTGATCTGCGACTTATGCCCATCATTTTTGGTTTCTTTTGAAAATTCCCGGATGACCCTGAAGACCCAAAGCTCCTCTTATTCTTATTCTGGCCTCTGTCCCGGTTCTGTCTTTCAGTCCGCTTAACTTCTTCACTATTCTTGCCCTTTCTACTAAGATTGCAAAATCTCTTTCCGGTCTTGAGCAATCATCACTCAGCTTCATCTCTAAGCCCATCCTCAAATCGACACACGTTCATATTCGGTAGCCACTATCCTCCGCATATCGGCTAAGTCGTAAAAATTCGCTTCATATTCACTATCGACTTATTTCCTTACACTAAACTCAGAACGCCTTTCTCTGGGAGTCGATGTAGCTAGCTCCAACGTATTTTCCTTCAAATTTAACTTTGAAATACCCCCATCCACTCGATCCACAGGGGTACTCTCCTTGATAGTGAGCCACCATGGTAGGCCTCATCATGGAGTAGTGAAACAAAGACCTTTCGGCTTTTCTTCGGTGCGGTCTAAATCGTCCATGATCCTCTCGACCGCCTCCAACCAAGATTCCGCTACATTTGGAGCTACTCCAGATACTCCCTAAAACCTCGGCTCCATTCGATCTAAGTCTCTCACTCTCGACTTTGAGACCCATTTCCGTACTAGCTTCTCGCTACTCCTTCCAAAACTTCATGAAGACGGCTTGTGATCTGCGTCACCTCCTCCATTTTGTTCTTGAAATTCCACCCCAACAGTAGGTATGAGCTTTATTTTGAAACCTTGACCAGATCTAACTGGTTCCGACACGGTCATTCTTCCTCTATGGCGTTCATGACGACCCGTCCCCTAGAACTCATGTCTATTACGCGTATTATCTATTTTTACAAAAAAGTCTTATGCATTAGAGTCTTTTCACTTCTTATTAAAAGAAAGTTTTATGCAACAGATATTCAGTGGTTTTTAGTAGTAGTACACATACACCTAGGGTCCATGTCTCTAAAGAATAGTTTCCTTAGGCTTATCATACATTCATATCATTTTTTCAATAAAAGTACTTACTTGATGGATCTGGGTCGAGAACTCGGTGCCATGCTTCTATAAAACCATTCTAACTAAAGAAAATTTTCAAAAGTCATTTGGGCATAATTTTGAAAATGTTGTGGGCTTCACAACCCAAGGCCGAGAGTTTAAAACTGGGCTCTGATACCAAGTTGAAACACCCCAAACCCAGCCCAAAAAGCCTGACCGGATTTGATATGTTCCTCGAGTAAAAGTTTAGCAAATTCTCGCTTTGTTTAAGAAAAACTTGATGATTTTGAATAAAACAGATTATCTTAAAGATCGGGTTGAAATCAAATTGTAAAGTAAATTTGTATATTCTCAAAACATTATTTTTAAGAGAAATTAATAAGTTAAAAGAAAACCAAATTTAATGAAAAATTTATTAATATTGTGAAAATATATTTTGTTTTCAAAAGCAGTTTAAATTATTTATCAAAAAAACATTTAGTTATTTAATTAATAATTGTTCATGGCGAGAATAAAATAAATCCAAACACAAAAATTAAAAAGCAGTTCATAGTGGCCTTATTACATAAATATAGCAAAACCTATAATAAATTCTAAATAAGTTTAATTTGGAAAATCTCCAAAATACTTTATTTGAGCATTGGCCACCAAGTAGTCCTCATTGACCCGATCCATTGCGCTAAGAGTCATCGAAAAATTATCCCACAAAAGGGTGAGTCATAAACTCAATGTGTAACACATACATTAAAAAGCCCATTTGATCATAGCCTTTTAAGCCCATTAATAACACATATAGCCATATGCCCATTTTTAGTCATATTTAGCCATAAGCCCATTTTTATAGCAGATCAAATAATAATCATTTAAAATCACATGGATATATACATATAATGAAATGCAAACCCGGCCCACCTAAATATCCAACCGCTACACACCACCCGTACCAACCAATCACACCGTGGGGATTACTAAATCGACCCTCCATCCGCTACACACCATCGAAGGCGATTCTTTGAGCTAACATGCATATCGCCCTTATAATTTTGTGGCAAGGCCACCAGACAAATGTGACCGAAGTCACTAGATTCAAAATATGTGACCGAAGTCACCAGATTCACATATGTGACCGAAGTCATCGGATTCAAATATGTGACCGAAGTCACCGGATTATGTGGTAAAACCACCGGAATACTTCCCCTTTATCAATTTTACCCATATGCCCATGCACATCATATTATTCAAGTTTTCATGCCATTTACCCCAAAATCATAATATAGTCATACTTATTTCACATTTATACATGTAGCAAAATTAACGAAATATTGGGGTAAACATACCTGAATATCGTATACCACTGAATGGTATCCACAATCATTATCAAACATATTTTCATATAAATCATATTTAATATAGATCTATGAGATTTTAGTGTAATGTTACACACCTTATGACAGTGAGAACGATACCTTCCGCTCGTCAACACCTAATTAATTATCACACTTGATTACTATACACTATTACTAATAAAACTATACTATTGATTAGAGATCTAAATCCTTACCCTGAGTTCTCGAACAAGCGCTATTTGTGGTTTTCTCCGCTAGATGGATCAAAACCCACGACAACCCACTAACGAAAAGTGGTTCGATTATGCATACGACTTCAAATAATCGATCCTCGTTAGCGGAGGGTCCACAACCCGTGGAAAATCTCTTATCGCCGTCTGACCCTTCATTTGAAGTTTGAGGGTAAAATAGAGCCTCCTCTCTTCCAAACACTCCGTCATCGCTCTTTTCGAACCTATCTTGTTAGTCTCGAATTCACCCCTAAAATAAAGTTGATTAATAAACTATCTAAAGAGACGATATAAGCGAAAGGGATAATTCTTACCTTGGATGATTTGAAAGATCTCTCCTTGAATGTTGGTTTCAAAAGGATCCTTAACAATCCTTCCAAAGTTTGGCCTAGGAGAAAATGAGAGAATTATGTTTCTAAATCGGCTATTCTAAAAGAAATAATGAAAACACTTAACAAAAATCCTTACTTAACCACTTGAAGATTCGGCCTTGTCAAAGTAGAAGAAAAGAAATGATGATTCGTCTTGAACAAAAAGAAGAGAAAAATATAGTTTTTTTGGCTATGGTGGTTTCGGGTTTCCAACAAAAGAAAAGAAAGATTGAGATGAAAATGAAAGATGATTCGGTTTGACAAAGAGAAGAAAAGAATGTTGATTTTGGTGGTTTCGGTTGAAAGTGAAAAGAAAGAAAAATGAAAGAAGAAAGAAAAGAAAAGGAAGAAAAGATAATGATAATGATGATTTCCAAAAGAAAAGAGATTAGTTTAGGGACTTATGTGCATTGGACAAGAGGAAAAAATGAAGAAAATAGGTCTTTGAACTTTGGTACTTTCGGTTACAAAGAGGAAGAAAAGATGTTATGTTTAGGAGAAAAGAAACTAAAAGACTTCTCAAACCGAAATGGCAAATTGCAAAAGACCAAAAGAAGAGAAAAGACTTATCTTTTGTGTAGATAAGCATTTGACTAAGAACAAGGTTTTGGAGAGAAAATTGGTTAAAATTTTGGCCAACTAACACCCTATTGCCAATGCAAAATTCGCCAACCTTACCAACATAATCCCTTTTTTCTCCTCAATTCTTCCCCATCAATCCCTTGATTCCTAAACACAATTAAACCTTCTCCCCTTAGCCCCTAAAGCCGACTAGGTTCATGGTCAAATGACCATGAAAAAGCTTCTAAAACACCCTCCTTTCTTCAAGCCTTTTGTCCCCCTATCTTACCATATCATCATGATCCCATGCCATAACTTCAAGCTTGCCTTTTTCATATGGTCTACTAACCAAAAATAAGAAGATGACCATCCATTCTAGAATAGTCTTGGCCGACACTATAGGAAAGAAAATAAAAAAAATTTAAAATTCTTCCATTTGCTAGCTAGGGGATTCGAACCTCTCTCCTCATGCATTCACTCATGCACCATTACCACCTTGCCAAATGACTTATTATGCTTTAAACCTCTTATCAATATTTCTTAAAGCCTATCTTGCTTAGCTCTATCTTAATTTTTAAAAATTTAATATTTCACTAACCATTCACTTACATAATGAAGTTCTAAAATAAACTTCCAAAACACACTCAATCATATTTAGGCATACAACAACATTCAATTAAGTTGAGATGCATAACCCCTAATTATCAGGATGTTACAGTTCTACCCCCTTAAAATAATTTCGTCCTCGAAATTACCTTCTTGGAACAAGTGATGGTATTGTTGTCGATCGCTTCCTCCGGTTCCCACGAAGCTTCTTCCGATCCATGATTACGCCATGACACTTTGACGAGAGGAACCGATTTTCTCCAGTAAAACCTTTACATCTCGCTCCGAATTTGAATTGGCTCCTCTTCATAGGACAAATCGGTCTTAATTCCACCTCCTCAATCGGCACTACATGAGATGGATCCGACGGTAACGGCGTAACATTGAAACATGGAACACATCGTGCATTTGCTTCAACTCCGAAGGCAAATCTAACTGATATGCTACAGATCCGACCCGCTTCACAACCCGATAAGGTCCAATGAATCGGGGACTTAACTTCCCTTTGTGACCAAATCTCATCACCTTTTTCCAGGGTGAGACCTTTAGGAATACTTGATCCCCCACAGCAAACTCTATTTCCTTCTGCTTAAGATCTGCGTACGACTTTTGTCTGTCAGATGCTTCCTTTAACCGAGCCCGGATTACCTTAACATTTTCTTCAGATTCAGCCACTATTTTTGGACCCAAAACATGTCGTTCCCCTAGTTCTGTCCAACACGTAGGAGTGTGACACTTCCATCCATATAGTACTTCATATGGTGCCATCCGAATACTGGCTTGGTAACTGTTGTTGTACGTAAATTCCGCTAACGGTAAGAACTCTTCCCAACTTCCCCTGAAATCCATCACACATCCCCTTAACATATCTTCTAAGATTTGGATTACTCGTTCGATCGTCTCGTCGATCGTGGATGAAATGCCGATCTTGAAATCAATCTGTACCCAATGCCCGATGCAATGCTTTCCAAAACCGAGACGTAAACCTCGGATCTCTATCCAAATAATTGACACCAAGCACTCCATGCAATCTCACAATCTCGACCACATATAACTTCGCCAATTTACGCAATGAGTAATCAACCCGAATCGGGATAAAATGTGCGATTTAGTCAATCGGTCCACTATCACCCATACCGAGTCTTTCTTAGTAGGCGTAAGAGGAAGCCCACTAACAAAGTCCATGGTGATTCTCTCCCACTTCCACTGCGGGATCTTTATCGGCTGTAGCAATCCCGAAGGTACTTGATGTTCTGCCTTGACTTGCTGACACGTTAAGCACTTTCCTACAAACTCCGTAACTTCCCATTTAAGTCCAGGCCACCAAAACTGATCTCGCAAATCTCGGTATAACTTGCTTCCTCCAGGATGCATAGCATATGGACTACCATGCGACTCCTAAAGAATCTTTTGCCTCAACTCCTGATCCCTCGGCATACAGACTTTGCCTTTAAAACACAATACCCCATCGCTGTTAATACCATAATCTTCCAATTCCCCACTCTGCACCTTCCGAAGCTTTACACTCAGATCTTCGTCTACTAACTGCCTCTCTTTCACTTGACTCAACCATGTCGGCTTAACTTGTAATTCTGCCAACAATCTTTCGTCATCGTAAAAACTAAGATGTACAAATATCGCCCTTAAATCTGACACCACTTTTTGACTTAAAGCATCTGCCACCACATTCGCCTTAACCGGGTGGTACTCAATAGAACAGTCGTAGTCTTTCAATAACTCTATCCACCTTCGCTGCCTCAAATTCAATTCTTTCTGAGTCAGTAGATATTTCAGACTTTTGTGGTCCGTGTATATCACTGACTTTTCCCCGTATAAATAATGTCTCCAAACTTTAAGAGCAAAGACTACAGCTGCCAACTCCAAATCATGCGTCGGGTAATTAACCTCGTGTGGTCTTAACTCACGAGACGATATGGAACTACCTTCCGTCTTGCATCGTAACACATCCTAATCACGTGTGAGAAGCATCACAATACACGCATTTAAATCCTTCCCCGCCTCAGTGAATCAAACCGAGCTTCAATCAAAACCCCTTGAGCTTCTCAAAGCTCTCTTCGCTTATCGGCCCACACGAAAGGTACTTTCTTTCTCAATAATTTTGTTAAAGGTGTAGCTATCGATGAAAATCCTTCAACAAATCTTACGTAATAACTCGCTAATCCCAAAAACTGCGAACCTCGATTCATGGACTTGGGTGGTTTCCAATCTAGAACAGCCTCAATCTTCCGAGGATCCACCCTTATCCCTTCCGCAGACACCACATGGCCTAAAAATGCAACTTCTTTCATCCAAAATTCACACTTGCTAAATTTGGCATAAAGTTTCTTCTCCCTTAAAACTTGCAACACAATCCGGAGATGCTCATCATGCTCCATTTCTGACTTAGAATACACCAGGATGTCGTCTATGAATACCACGACGAATTGATCCAAGTAGGGTTGAAAATCCGGTTCATCATATCCATGAACGCAGTTGGGGCGTTCGTCAACCGAATGGCATTACCGAAATTCATAATGCCCATATCTAGTTCGGAAAGCCGTCTTATGGATATCCACTTTTTTCACTTTAAGTCGATGATACCCGACCTTAGATCAATCTTTGAGAATCTGCAGCTCCTTTGTCGATCGAACAAGTCGTCGATCCTTGGCAAAGGATACTTGTTCTTGATGGTCAGCTTATTCAACTGCCGATAGTCTATACACATCCTCATCGATCCGTTCTTCTTCTTCACAAATAGGACCGGTGCTTCCCATGGAGACACACTAGGTCGATAAATCCATGATCAAGCAACTCCGAATCGAGCCTTAAGTTCAACTAACTCCTTGGTGCCATTCTATATGGAGTAATAGAAAGCTGGCGCCTCGTGCAATAATTCAATCTCAATTCTAACTCTCGATCCGGAGGCAATCACGCAATTCTTCCGAAAAACATCTACAAATTTATTCACGATCCGACTTCTTCAGCAGATTGCCTCCTTAGCCTCCAAGGCACTCACCAACATAGAAAGGCTACACATCCTTTTCTAACCATCTTTTCCGCCTTTAAGAGCGGATACTACATTTGATAAGTAGTTAGTCTCTCGCCTATCACTACAACTTCTTTGTCATCAAAAGTTCTTAGGACATCCGCTTAGCAAAGACAATCCACATTTGCACGATACTTCACTAGCCAATCCATGCCTAAGATCAGGTCGAACTCTCCGAATGGCAACTCCATTAAATCAGCCGAAAACTGTATCCCTTGAACTTCTAAAGGCACTTCCTTAAAAAGTTTGTCTATTACTACTGTCTGTCCTAAAGGACTAAGTACAGTCATCTTCCTAGGTACAGTCTTAGAAGTCACACGCAAAGTTCCAGATACTTCACTAGCTATGTAAAAGTGAGTTGACCCTATATCTATCAAAGTAATAAAGGGCAATCCAGAAATCAGAAATGTACCGTGATAACATCAAAAGTGCGTCGTTTTCTTCTGATTTAAATGCATATACTGCACACATTTGTCTCGCCTTAAAGCTACCACGCTTGCCTCGCTTAAAGTTTTGCGACCTCTACCAGAACCATTACCCCTTCCCTTTGGACCACGACCCCTTATCGGCAGCTGTTCACCTCTGCCAGCCTGATTAACACGACGACTTGTTTGGCGGTTCTTATCTAAATTCATCGGGCAATCATTGATCATATGATCTTTAGACCCGCACTTGAATCATCCCGGTCTTTTTTCCAACATTTTCCGGTGCATCTTCCCACATTGAGCACACGCACGATGTTGTCCTCCGTGTGATCTGCGACTTCATGCCCATCATTTCTTGGTTTCTTTTGAAAATTCCCAGATGACCCTAAAGACCCAAAGCTCCTCTTATTCTTATTCTGGCCTCTGTCCGATTACATCTTTCATCCGCTTAACTTCTTCAGCTATTCTTGCCCTTTCTACTAAGATTACAAAATCTCTTTCCCGGTGCAGAGCAATCATCACTCGCAGTTTATCTCTAAGCCCATCCTCAAATCTGACACCGTTCATATTCAGTAGCCACTATCCCTCTGGCATATCGGCTAAGTCGCAAAAATTCTGCTTCATATTCAGCTATCGACTTATTTCCTTGCACTAAACTCAAAACGCCTTTCTCTGGGAGTCGATGTAGCTAGCTCCAACATATTTTCCTTCAAATTTAACTTTGAAATACCCCCAATCCACTCGATCCACAGGGGTACTCTCCTTGATAGTGAGCCACCACCGGTAGGCCTCATCACTGAGTAGTGAAACAAACACTTTCGACTTTTCTTGAAGGTGCGCCTAAATCGTCCATGATCCTCTCGACTACCTCCAACCAAGATTCCGCCACATTGAGCTACTCCAGATACTCCCTAAAACCTCGGCTCCATTCGATCTAAATCTCTCACTCTAACTTTCGAGACCCATTTCCGACTAGTTCTACTACTGTTCCAAAACTTCAAGACGGCTTGTGATACTCGTCACCTCCTCCATTTTGTTCTTGAAATTCCACCCCAACAATGGTAGGTGGTATGAGCTTCATTTTGGAACCTTGACCAGATCTAACTGGTTCCGACACGGTCATTCTTCCTCTACCGCATCCGCGACGACCACGTCCCCTAGAACTCATGTCTATTACGCGTATTATTTGTTTTTACGAAAAAGTCTTATGCATTAGAGTCTTTTCACTTCTTATTAAAAGAAAGTTTTATGCAACAGATATTCAGTGGTTTTTCCGTAGTAGTACACATACACCTAGGGTCCATGTCTCTAAAGTATAGTTTCCTTAGGCTTATCATACATTCATATCATTTTTTCAATAAAAGTACTTACTTGATGGATCTGGGTCGAGAACTCGGGTGCCATGCTTCTATAAAACCATTCTAACTAAAGAAAATTTTCAAAAAGTCATTTGGGCCTAATTTTGAAAACGTTGTGGGCTTCACAACCCAAGGCCGAGAGTTTAAAACTGGGCTCTGATACCAAGTTGAAAACCCCAAACCCGGCCCAAAAAGCTTGACCGGATTTGATATGTTCCTCGAGTAAAAGTTTAGCAAATTCTCGCTTTGTTTAAGAAAAACTTGATGATTTTGAATAAAACAGATTATCTTAAAGATCGGGTTGAAATCAAATTGTAAAGTAAATTTGTATCTTCTCAAAACATTATTTTTAAGAGAAATTAATAAGTTAAAAGAAAACCAAATTTAATGAAAAATTTATTAATATTGTGAAAATATATTTTGTTTTCAAAAACAGTTTAAATTATTTATCAAAAAAAACATTTAGTTATTTAATTAATAATCGTTCATGGCAGAATAAAAATAAATCCAAACACAAAAATTAAAAACAGTTCATAGTGGCCTTATTACATAAATATAGCAAAACCCATAATAAATTCTAAATAAGTTTAATTTGGAAAATCTCCAAAATACTTTATTTGAGCATTGGCCACCAAGTAGTCCTCGCTGACCCGATCCATTGCGCTAAGAGTCATCTGAAAAATTATCCCACAAAAGGGGTGAGTCATAAACTCAATGTGTAACACATACATTAAAAAGCCCATTTGATCATAGCCTTTTTAAGCCCATTAATAACACATATAGCCATAGGCCCATTTTTAGTCATATTTAGCCATAAGCCCATTTTTATAGCAGATCAAATAATAATCATTTAAAATCACATGGATATACACATATAATGAAATGCAAACCCGGCCCACCTAAATATCCAACCGCTACACACCACCCGTACCAACCAATCACACCGTGAGGATTACTAAATCGACCCTCCATCCGCTACACACCATCGAAGGCAGTTGCTGCAGTCAACATGCACATCGCCCTTATAATTTTATGGCAAGGCCATCAGACAAATGTGATCGAAGTCACCAGATTCAAAATATGTGACCGAAGTCACCAGATTCACATATGTGACCAAGTCACGGATTCAAATATGTGTGAATTCACGGATTTTGTGGTAAAACCACCGAATACTTCCCTTTATCAATTTTACCCATATGCCCATGCACATACATATTATTAGGTTTTCATGCCATTTACCCCAAAATCATAATATAGTCATACTTATTTCACATTTATGCATGTAGTAAAATTAACGAAATATTAGGGTAAACATACACGAATATCGTATACCACTGAATGGTATCCACAATCATTATCAAACATATTTTCATATAAATCATATTTAATATAGATCTATGAGATTTTAGTGTAATGTTACACACCTTATGACAGTGAGAACGATACCTTCCCGCTCGTCAACACCTAATTAATTATCACACTTGATTACTATACACTATTACTAATAAAACTATACTATTGATTAGAGATCTAAATCCTTACCCTCGGATTCTCGAACAACCGCTATTTGTGGTTTTTCTCCACTAGATGGATCAAAACCCGCTGACAACCCACTAACGAAAAGTGGTTCGGTTGTACGCACGAATTCAAATAACCGATCCTCGTTAGCAGAGGGTCCACAACCCGGTGGAAAATCTCTTATCGCCGATACAGCCCTTCGTTTGAAGTTTGAGGGTAAAATAGAGCCTCCTCTCTTCCAAACACTCCGTACCGCTCTTTTCGAACCTATCTTGTTAGTCTCGAATTCACCCCTAAAATAATTTTGATTAATAAACTATCTAAAAGAGACGATATAACTGAAAGGGATAATTCTTACCTTGGATGATTTCGAAAGATCTCTCCTTGAATGTTGGTTTCAAAAAGGATCCTTAACAATCCCTTCCAAAGTTTTGGCCTAGGAGAAAAATGAGAGAATTATGTTTCTAAATCGGCTATTCTAAAAGAAATAATGAAAACACTTAGCAAAAATCCTTACTTAACCACTTGAAGATTCGGCCTTGTCAAAGTAGAAGAAAAGAAATGATGATTCGGCTTAAACAAAAAGAAGATAAAAATATTGTGTTTTTGGCTATGGTGGTTTCGGGCTTCTAACAAAAGAAAAGAAAGATTGAGATGAAAATGGAAGATGATTCGGTTTGACAAAAGAGAAGAAAAGAATGTTGATTTTGGTGGTTTCGATTGAAAGTGAAAAAGAAAGAAAAATGAAAGAAGAAAGAAAGAGAAAATGAAGAAAAAGATAATGATAATGATGATTTCCAAAAGAAAAGAGATGAGTTTAGGGACTTATGTGCATTCGGCCAAGAGGAAAAAAATGAAGAAAATAGGTCTTTGAACTTTGGTACTTTCGGTTACAAAGAGGAAGAAAAAGATGTTATGTTTAGGAGAAAAGAAACTAAAAAGACTTCTCAAACTGAAATGGCAAATTGCAAAAGACCAAAAGAAGAGAAAAGACTTCTCTTTTGGTAGATAAAAATTCGGCTATGAACAAGGTTTTGGAGAGAAAATTGGTTAAAAATTTTGGCCAACTAACACCCTATTGCCAATGCAAAAATTCGTCCAACCTTACCAACATAATCCCTTTTTTTCTCCTCAATTCTTCCCATCAATCCCTTGATTCCTAAACACAATTAAACCTTCTCCCCTTAGCCCCTAAAGTCGACTAGGTTCATGGTCAAATGACCATGAAAAAGCTTCCAAAACACCCTCCTTTCTTCAAGCCTTTTGTCCCCTATCTTACCATATCATCATGATCCCATGCCATAACTTCAAGCTTGCCTTTTCATATGGTCTACTAACCAAAATAAGAAGATGACCATCCATTCTAGAATAGTCTTGGCCGACACTATAGGAAAGAAAATAAAAATTTAAAATTCTTCCATTTGCTAGCTAGGGATTCGAACTCTCTCCTCATGCATTCACTCATGCACCATTACCACCTTGCCAAATGACTTATTATGCTTTAAACCTCTTGTCAATATTTCTTAAAGCCTATCTTGCTTAGCTCCATCTTAATTATTAAAATTTAATATTTCACTAAGCATTCACTTACATAATGAATTTCTAAAATAAACTTCCAAAACACACTCAATCATATTTAGGCATGCAACAACATTCAATTAAGTAGAGATGCATAACCTCTAATTATCAGGATGTTACACCATGTGCCCTCACACAGTCATATGACACGGTCGTGCAGTTCTTTAATTTTTGGTACAAGATTGTCCACACAGTCTCAGAGAGTTACACAGCCTGGCGACACGATCATGTGACCCTATATTCGAATAGTACATAGCCTGAGAGCACGAGCGTGTGGTGTAACCACATGGCTGGCCTCAAGCTTGCCTCTTTCACATGACTGTGTGACCCCTGTTTACATATTTTACTTAAATATTTTGTAGAAGTTTCAATTTAACCCAGATTTGATCTCAGTTTATTTTAAATGTTCCATAACTCGATTTAGATCCCAAATTGATTGAAAAGCATGAAATCGGTTTAAATGATTTGTTTTGTAACACCCCTAACCTGTAACCATCGCCAATTTTGGGTTAAGAGGTATTACCGGACAATAAACAACTTTTACGGATATTTCATAATAATATTCAACAAATCAAATCAAAGTGTCCCTTCAATAGGTCAACGAGACCTTAAACATGCTTTAGAATAAGGCCGAGACTAAACTGAACACATACGAAAATTTTGGAAAATTTAAAAATTTTTCTAAGTTACAGAGGTCACACACCCGTGTAGGTAGGCTGTGTACCTCCCACGGCCTCAGACACGCCCGTGTGGTCTAAGCCATGTTAAAACAAGGCATACATACTGACTTAACTACACGGCCTTGGACTCGCCCGTGTGCCCAACCTTTGGTTGAACCTGACTTCCACCGCACGGCCAGTCACACGCCTGTGTGTCCAGCCCGTGGTTGAGCCTGACTTGTTTTAAATTGCAACCTCGAAGGACACGGTCGAGCCATACGCCCATGTGCTCAACCGTGAGGGAAAATATAGGCCATTTTCAAGGACAAAATGCCACCCACTCTTTGGGTCATTCATACAAGCATAATTAAGCATCAACCTATACACATTTGGCAGACCAAAACACATCAAATTGTGCAACATTTCTACTCACTTATGAGCTTAATATTCACACCAATATATGAAACATTTGGTTCGATACAATCACATACATTTCAAAGTATTATCCAACACAAACTTACCATTCATGATATACTAACTATGCATCAATAATCTTACCATTCGTATGACTAATTCATTTGCTAACAAACCATACCAAAACTAGCATCATAAGACATAACTAGTCATTCATATCACAAGCATATATCTAGCCATACCATATGGCCATATACACATATCAAACATAACTCAAGGTAACTAGCCTATACATGCCATACTTAGTATATACACTTTCAAAAGGTACCAAAATAAGATTGAGTAGTGTGATGGCGATCCTCGAAGGTCCCCAAGCCTTCAGTAGCTTTGACGATCTATAAAACAGAGCAAACACGCACAAAGTAAGCTTTCAAAAGCTTAGTAAGCCATATACAAATAAACTTAGCATAAAATGCACATCGCCACATTGTTACAACAACATTAATGCTTCTCATATGCAAATTCATCACATAATCTTTGGCTCATTTACTTAACTATAGCTTGCCACATTCCTCAACTCAATATCATATATGATCATAACTCATTTAAGCATGTATGTTACATATCATCTCATCATTTCAATACACATATTCACCATAATAAGTTCAAATATATACTTACCTTTTTGTACACAAACATGGTGTACTTTTCACACATATCTGAATCATTATACATTTCACGTAGCTATTAACATCTCGGATTTGCCCGTTGAACTATTCAAAATTTAATAGGATACTCAAAGTGCTCAAAATAGTAGTACAATACCAACGTCCCAGACGAGGTCTTACATGTACTCAGATATCGATGCCACTGTCCCAGACAGGGTCTTACACGAATCAATACGATGCCAATGTCCCAGACATGGTCTTACATGTAAATCTCATATCGATGCCAACGTCCCAGACGTGGTCTTACACAATATCGCAAATCAATGCCAACGTCCCAGACGTGGTCTTATATGATATCACATATCGAACACCTATGTCATGACATACGTAATCCTATCTATTCCTAGGTTCGTACGGGACTTCTCGGACATTAACAACTTGTCGATATAAATATATATCCTCATATTTCACATACATTCCATCTTAATTGTTATTCATAGCAATCCAAATTTCATATATGCACAAATAACTCAATTCAAATACATTTATTTGTATATCGACTTACCTCGGATTCTGTTTAACAAAAACGGACTCGGCTACTCAATTACTTTCGATTTCTCGTGATCTAAGTCTGTTTTCTTTGGTTCTTCATCTATACATATTCAAATTTAATCCATTTATTCATCAACTCATTCAATTCAATCCAAAAACACACATTTAGGGAAATTTACAAATTAGCCCCATATTTTTACATTTGGACATTTTAGTCCCTATTTCACAAAATCACCAAAATACAAAAAATCTCATGTCACCCATGCCTAGCCAAATTTTCACATGTTTCATACTAGTCCATACATTTCATTGATTTCACAATTTAATCCCTCAAAATATTATTCTTTCAATTTAATCCAAATTACTCAAAATCACCAAAACTCCAAAGACAAAATATGTTAATCAAACACATACCTTTCATAATTCATCCACAAACATCATAAAACTCATGAATTCATCAATGGCTCATTTCAAAAACATCACCAATTCACAAAATTAAGACATGGGTTTTGAATTATACAAAGCAACGATTACTAAAACGAAGAAATTATCAAAAACCGATCAAAATCCATACCTAAATTAAACTCTTTAATGGCCGAAACCTTAAGAAGCTTTATTTCTTTCTTTTTCCTTGATAATTCCACAAGGTGAAGGATGATAATGGCTTATTTTAAGCTTTATTTTTATTACATTAACTTTATTAACCATTTTACAAAATTAGCCTTTTAATATATTTAATAAACTTTTATAGATTAAGGCCATTTTTGTCCATTAACCATCCACTAACTAAATAATGGCTTAATTGCCTCATAAGGCCACTATTTTAAAAGCCAACTCAATTAAGCACATTAACATATAGTATGTCACTTTTACAATTTATACGATTAAGCCCTTTTTGTGAATTGAGCACACATACGATCAAATTAAATCACGAAACTTTTACGCATGCTTAATCACATATCATAGGCACAGAAAATAATATTAAAATATTTTTATGACTCGGATTTGTGGTCCCAAAACCACTGTTCTGACTAAGGTCTAAACCAGACTTTTACAATTCTCCCCCTTAGGGATTTTCATCCCCAAAAATCTTACCGTTAAACAGATTCGGATATTGCTGTCTCATTGAATCTTTAGGCTCCCATGTAGCCTCTTCCACTCCATGTCAATGCCACAAAACTTTCACTAACTGAATTTTCTTGTTTCTCAACTCTTTCACTTCATGAGCTAAGATACAAATTGGTTCTTCCTCGTAAGTCAGATCGGATCGAATTTCAATCTCAGATGTAGGAATCACATGTAATGGATCAGATCTGTATCGATGAAGCATTGACACGTTAAATACATTATGAATCTTTGCTAGCTCCTGTGGCAGCAACAATCTATATGCAACCGCCCAATTTATTCGATAATTTCATACGGCCCAGTGAATCTCAGACTCAATTTGCCTTTACGTCCGAATCTAATTACTTTCTTCCATGGAGACACTTTTAAGAACACTTTATCACCGATCTCAAAATCAATGTCTTTTCTTTTCAAGTCTGCATAGGACTTTTGACTATCAGACGCTGCTTTCAAACTATCACAGACTACTTTCACTTTCTATTTTGTATCTTTTATCAAATCAACCCCGTGTATCTTATTTTCACTGAGCTCAGTCCAATACAAAGGTATTCGACATTTGCGTCCGTACAAAGCTTCATATGGTGCCATTTTAATGCTCGACTGAAAACTGTTGTTATATACAAATTCAATCAGTGACAAGTATGGTTCCCACGTACCGTCAAACTCAAGAATGCAACATCTTAGCATATCCTCAAGAATCTGAATGATCCACTCAGATTGGCCATCTTTTTGCGGGTGAAAGGTTGTACTGAAGTGTAATTTAGTACCTATAGCCTCTTACAATTTCTTCCAGAATCGTGAAGTAAACCTCGGATCTATGTCAGACACAATAGACAAAGGCACTCCATGCAATCTCACAATATCATAAATGTAAAGCTCAGCTAACTTATCGAGTGAGTAATCAGATCGTACCGAAATGAAATGGGCATATTTCGTCAATCGATCAACTACGACACAAATTGCATCTTTCTTTCTTGGAGTCAAAGGTAATCCAGATACAAAATCCATTGTCACTCTATCCCATTTCCACTCGTGAATCAGAATCAGTTGTAACAAACTAGATGGAACCTGATGTTCAGCATTAACTTGCTGATAAACTAAACATTTCGAAACAAAATCAAAAATATCTCATTTCATTCCAGACCACCAATAGTGTTGCTTTAGATCATGATACATCTTTGTACTTCCCAGATGAATAGATAGGCGACTATAATGAGCTTCATTTAAAATCAACTGTAATAATTCAGAATTTCTCGGAATAAAGATTCTATCTCAAAATCTCAAGCAATCATCATTGTCAACTCGAAATTCAAAATCAAAATTCGAATCACGGTAAGCTCATTTCACTAACATTTCATTATCAACTTTCTGAGCATCACATATTTGTTGTAAAAACAACGGTTTTGCTTTTAATTCCTCCGAAACCAAACTATCATCAGACAAGTCTAAATGAGCATTCATTGCACATAATGCAAACAATTACTTTTGACTCAGTACATCGGCAACAACATTTGTTTTTCTCGGATGATAATCTATCACAAGATCATAATCTTTCAATAGCTCTAACCACCTTCTCTATCGCAGATTCAAATCTTTCTGAGTCCTCAAATAGTTCAAACTTTTATGATCTGAAAATACGTGACATTTCTTGCCAAAAAGATAATGGTTCCAAATCTTTAACGCAAACACAATCGCAGCTAGTTCAAGATCGTGTGTCGGATAATTCTTTTTCTGAGGCTTTAGTTTTCTTGAGGCATAAGCTATTACTTTGCCTTCCTGCATCAGAACACAACCCAGACCATTTAATGAAGCATCACTATAAATTACAAATTCTTTACCCAATTCTGGTTGTACCAAAACTCAAGCTTCAGTCAATAGAGTTTTCAACTGATCAAAGATTTTTTGACATTTATCGGACTATTCAAATCTCATATCTTTTTGAAGCAATCTAGTCAACGGAGTAGCAATCATCGAGAAGCCTTTTACAAATCTTCGATAATAACCAGCAAGTCCTAAAAAACTATGAACTTCAGACACATTCTTCGAAGGCTTCCAATCCAGAATGGCAGAAATCTTACTCGGATTAACTCGTATTCCAGAGGCCGATACAATATGTTCCAGAAAACCAACTTCTCTTAACCAGAATTCACATATACTGAACTTTGATACAATTGCTTATCCTGCAAAATTTGTAACACTATCCTAAAATGCTCAGCATGTTGAATCTCATTACGTGAATAAATCAATATGTCATCAAAGACTACAACCACAAATTGATCTAACTACGGTCTGAAAATTCTGTTCATCAGATCCATAAAAACAGCAGGAGCATTAGTTAGTTCGAAAGGCATAACTAAAAACTCATAATGTCTGTACCTCATTCTAAAAGTAGTCTCCGGAATATCTGAATCTTTTACCCGTAGCTGATAATACCCCAATCTCAGATCTATCTTTGAAAACACAGTAGCTCCTTTCAACTGATCAAATAAATCATCGATTCTGGGCAGTGGATTTTTTCTTTATAGTCACTTTGTTCAATTGACGATAATCAATGCACATTCTTATCATGCCATCTTTCTTTTTCACAAATAGAACAGGAGCACTCCAAAGTGAGAAACTCAGTTGTGTAAATCCTCTATCAGTCAACTCTTGCAACTGTGATTTCAACTCTTTCAATTCTGTTGGTGCCATTCTATATGGAGCTATCGAAATAGGAGTTGTTCCCGGTAACAAATCAATACCAATTTCAACTTTACGTATCGGAGGTAATCCCAGCAATTCTTCAGGAAATACATCAGAAAATTCACAAACCACTGGCACTGATTCAACTTTCTTTTAGTTACTTTTGAGTCAATCACATAAGCAAAATAAGCTTAATAACCCTTTCTCACATAATTCTGAGCTTTCAATACAGATATCACAGCAGGTAGCCCAGTCAAATCATTAATCCAATCTGAACTATTTCATCATTCTGACATCTCAAATTAATAGTCTTTCTTTTGCAATTCACAACAACATCATGTAACGTTAACCAGTCCATACCCAAAATTATATCGAACTCATCAAAAGGTAATAACATCAGATCAGTCGAAAAACAGATATCTCGAAATATTAATGGACAGTTCTTGCATACTTCGTCAACTAAGACACTTTTACCTTTGGGGTTCGATACTTTTATAACAAACTCAGTAGACTCTACAGGCAAAGTCTTTCTGAATACTAAGTTCATGCATATATACAAATGAGTAGAACCTGGGTCTATCAATGCAATCACAGAAGTATCATAAAGAGTAAATGTACACATTATAACATCCAGATGAAGCTTCCTCACGAGCTCGGATGGCATATGCTCTAGCAGGCGCTCTAGCAGGCGCTCTAGCTTCAGATCTCGCAACAGTGTCTCTCGTAGTTCTCTGACCACCACTGACATTTCTTATATTTCGAGAAGATCTACCTCTCGCTAAAACATTATCAGACCTCAGATTTTGAACAATCTCTTGCTCAATAGATTCTGGGCAGTCTTGGATGAAATGATCTAATGATCCACATCTAAAACAAGCTTGATCATTCAATCTACAACTTCCTGGATGTCTTTTGCCATAATGCTTACATTCAAGTCGATCGGATAGGACATTTCCAACACTTGCCATTGAAGTTGCCGGAGCTTTGGTATTCGACTGTGATCTAGTTCGATCTCTATTCGATTGTCCCACATTTGCCCTAGAACGGCTATGTTCATCTCTGAATTTCTTTGAAGCAGAATGAAATGATTTGCTCGAAAATCTCTTTCTCACATCTCTAACTTCAGACTCAGCTTTTCTTTTGTCTTTACCGAGTGCCATAGCTTTGCACGCTCGATCAACAAGCACGATGAACTCTTTTATTTCTAGAATCCCAACAAGCAAACGAATAACTTCATTAAGGCCATCTTCAAATCTTTTGCACATTATTTTTTCAGTTGGAACACATTCCCGAGCATACTGACTTAATCTCACAAACTTTCATTCGTATTTAGTGACAGACATGCGGCCCTATTTCAATTCTAAGAATTCCTTTGGTTTTGATCTATGAATCTCTGACTAATGTATTTCTTCCAGAATTCAGACTGAAGGAAATCCCATATAACCCGTTCCTTTAGAACAACAGAAATCGAGTCTTCCACCACTAATAAGCTGCATCTCGTAGTAAAGAAATGGTAATTTTATGTATTCTTCAAGAGTTAATGTCATTTCATCAAATACCCGGATCGTGTTTTCAAGCCAAAATTTGGCTTTCTTGGCATCGTCATCACTAGTAGCCCTGAACTCTTCAGCCCCATATTTACAGATTTTTTCGACTGGAGGCTTGTTCAACAAATTCAAGTTCATAACCGGAGGCACAACTGAAGTCTGAGGAGGATTAGTCGGGGGCGGAGGTTGCAAAATAGCCAGATTATTTCTCACAAACTGAGTGAACCACTCACTCATCATTTGGAAGAAAGCTTGTTTAGCTTCTCCCTCTTGACCGCTAGTAACCGGTCTCGAATCAGATGACGATGTCCCTTGAACGGGAGCAGGCGCATTCCTTTAAACGTCATCAGCTACGGCTCTTTCGAGATCCATTACTATACGAAAACATATTTTATACGTCAGGATTCATCACACTATAACATTTCATATAATATGGCATGTATAGCTAGACTCTCACACATTACGTTAGTCCGAGAATCAACTAAATCGTAGCTCTGATACCAATAAAATGTAACACCCTAACCCTAACCATCACCGTTTAGGGTTAAGAGGTATTAACAGAAAATCAAAATTTTTACGGATATATCATAATAATATTCAACGAATCAAATCAAAGTGTCACTTAAATAGGTCAACGAGACCTTAAACATGCTTTAGAATAAGGTTGGGACTAAACTGAACACATACAGAAATTCTTGAAAATTTAAAAAATTTTCTATGTTACAGAAGACACACACCCGTGTGGGCAGGCCGTGTGCCTCCCACGGCCTCAGACACGCCTGTGTGTCTAAGCTATGTCAAAATAGGGCATACATACTAACTTGACCACATGGCCTTGGACACGCCTGTGTGCCCCACCCGTGGTCGAACCTAGCTTGCAACACATGGCCAGTCACACGCCCGTGTGTCCAGCCCATGGTTGAGCCTGACTTGTTTTGAATTACAACCTCGAAGGATATGGTCGAGCCACACGCCCGTGTGCTCAATCATGTGGGCAAATATAGGCCATTTTCAATGCCAAAATGCCACCCACTCTTTGGGTCATTTATAGAAGCATAATTAAGCATCAACCTACACACATTTGGCAGACCAAAACATATGAAATTGTATAACATTTCTACTTACTTATGAGCTTAATATTCACACCAATATATGAAACATTTGGTTCGATACAATCACATACATTTCAAAGTATTATCCAACACAAACTTACCATCCATGATATACTAACTATGCATCAATAATCTTACCATTCGTATGGCTAATTCATTTGCTATCAAACCATACCAAAACTAGCATCATAGGACATAACTAGTCATTTATATCACAAGCATATATCTAGCCATACCACATGGCCATATACACATATCAAACATAACTCAAGGTAACTAGCCTATACATGCCATACTTAGTATATACACTTTCAAAAGGTACCAAAATAAGATTGAGTAGTGTGATGATGATCCTCGACGGTCCCTGAGCTTTTAGTAGCTTTAACGATCTATAAAATAGAGTAAACACACATAAAGTAAGCTTTCAAAAGCTTAGTAAGCCATATACAAATAAACTTAGCATAAAATGCACATCGCCACATTGTTACAACAACATTAATGCTTCTCATATGCAAATTTATCACATAATCTTTGGCTCATTTACTTAACTATAGCTTGCCACATTCCTCAACTCATAACTCATTTAAGCATGTATATTACATATCTTCTCATCATTTCAATACACATATTCACCATAATAAGGTCACATATATACTTACCTTTTTGTACACATACATGGTGTACTTTTCACACATACCTGAATCATTATACATTTCACGTAGCCAATAACATCTCGGATTTTCCCATTGAACTGTTTGAAATTTAATAGGATACTCAGAGTGCTTGAAATAGTCATATAATGTCAACGTCCCAGACGAGGTCTTACATGTACTCAGATATCGATGCCGCTGTCCCAGACAGGGTCTTACACGAATCAATACGATGCCAATGTCCCAGACATGGTCTTACACGTAAATCTCATATCGATGTCAACGTCCCAGATGTGGTCTTACATGATATAGCATATCAAGGCCAACGTCCCAGACATGGTCTTATATGATATCACATATCGGACACCTATGTCATGACATACGTAATCCTATCTATTCCTAGGTTCGTACGGGACTTCCGGACATTAACAACTTGTCGATATAAATATATATCCTCAGATTTCACATACATTCCATCTCAATTGTTATTCATAGAAATCCAAATTTCATATATGCACAAATAACTCAATTCAAATACATTTATTTGTATATCGACTTACCTCAGATTCGGTTTAACGAAAACTGACTCGGCTACTTAATTACTTTCGATTTCCAGTGATGTAAGTCTGTTTTCTTCGGTTCTTGATCTATACATATTCAAATTTAATTCATTTATTCATCAACTCATTCAATTCAATCCAAAAACACACATTTAGGGTAATTTACAAATTAGCCCCCATATTTTCACATTTGGATATTTTAGTCCCTATTTCACAAAATCACCAAAATACACAAAATCTCATGTCACCCATGCCTAGCTGAATTTTCACATGTTTCATACTAGTCCATACATTTCATTGATTTCACAATTTAATCCATCAAAATATTATTCTTTCAATTTAATCCAAATTATTCAAAATCACCAAAACTCCAAAGACAAAATATGTTAATCAAACAAATATCTTTCATAATTCATCCACAAACATCATAAAACTCATGAATTTATCAATGGCTCATTTCAAAAACATCATAAATTCACAAAATTTAGACATGAGTTTTGAAGTATACAAAGCAACGATTACAAAAACATAGAAATTATCAAAAACCGATCAAAATCTATACCTAAATCAAACTCTTTAATGGCCGAACCCTTAAGAAGCTTTATTTCTTTCTTTTTCCTTGTTAATTCGGCAAGGTGAAGGATGATAATGGCTTATTTTAAGCTTTATTTTTATTATATTAACTTTATTAACCATTTTACAAAATTAGCCTTTTAATATACTTAATAAACTTTTATACATTAAGGCCATTTTTGTCCATTAACCATCCACTAACTAAATAATGACTTAATTGTCTCATAAGGCCACTACTTTTAAAAGCCAACTCAATTAAGCACATTAATATATAGTATGTCACTTTTACAATTTATGCGATTAAGTCCTTTTTTGTGAATTGAGCACACATACGATCAAATTAAATCACGAAACTTGCGCACATGCTTAATCACATATCATAGGCATGGAAAATAATATTAAAATATTTTTATAACTCAAATTTGTGGTCCCGAAACCACTGTTCTGACTAGGGTCTAAACCAGACTGTTACATGTTTGGTTGATATTTAATAGTAATTATATAAAATGTTCAAGGTTTGTTGTTGTAACACTCTATAGCTCGGGTCGGCCGACTAGACAAGGTATAGAGTGTTACAATTTATATGAAATTAACTTAACTTACCTTAACATTACAACTATTTAAGTAATAGAAACACAAAGACACATAACATGACATTCCCTTGTCAACCTTACACATTCATATACAAATTCATTACAACACGAATGAGTTAGTTATCAACATAACAAAGTCATAATAATCAATTCATATGCATAACCAAATCGTTCTATATCATATCACTCTACCTTACTCATTTGCAAACATATCCATTCATTTCATATTCATCCTTTCCCAATTGTTTCATTTTCATATAGTTACCATTTTTATATTTGAGCTGCTCATACAAGTTTCAGATCAGGGTTACTATACATGCTTTACCCGATGCTGTTCACACAAGCTTCAGAGAATTTACAACACGTACTAAATCTCAAGCCATTAATAAAGGATAATTCGATGTTTCTCACACAAGCTTTAGAGAATCCGCACAAGTGTTGGACCTTAATCCATCGATATCTAGTGATTCGATGCTACTCACACAAGCTTCAGAGAATCTGCAACACATATTAGATCTCAAGTCATTGATCCCGAATCCCTAATCAAACACTTAATTCTTTAGAACCCTAATAACATTTACTAAGTTCCAATGAATGCCATTTTTCGTTTCCATAATCATTCAACTTATCTAACATTAGTATATACTTATCATTCAATCATCCTACATTTCACATTCATTTGATTCCTTCTTACTTGAATTTATCATATATATATATATATATATATATATATATATATCATATTTTACGATTTAATCCTTCTTATGCCAAATTAATATTATTACAATTAATCTAAGTTAATATTCACTAATTATAATCCAAATATAAGTAAAATTTCATAGTAAATTTCATACGAACTTATCTGACAAAAACAACAATAGGCAAGGTGTCAAGGACTACTCCGCAACTTTCCTTTTCCGCTAGTATCTTCCGGTTGATTCAAATCTCGACCTATACGATAATTCATTTCAACTATCAATCTCAAATATCTTATAACATCTAATTGTATGCATATGACATTTTCATTTTCATTTTACAAAAGTTCCTTACAATTTCACATTTTATTCATTTTAGCCCCTAAAACTGAAATTGTTATAACTTTCACATTTGAGCTTCGCTTTCAAAACCAATCTAAATTTCATTATTCTATAGCCCTCTAATATCTATAATTATAGAAATTTCATACCAATTTCAAAATATTTACACTTTAATTCTTCTGTTCAAAACTAACAATTTTCACTTAACAAACAATCCTTTTTCATCTCTAAGCTTTAATCTAACCATTTAACACTAATTTCATCAAGTATTCAACAATGGAAACTTTTGGAAACTTTAACAATTTTACAAATTGGTACTTGAGTTAGTTAATTAAGCTTTCGAGATCTCAAAAACATAAAAATTACAAAAAACGGACTTGTGTACTTACCAATTCTTAATGGTCGAATAGCTTGAAGTTTAACAATGGTTTCTTATCTTTTCATTTGCATGTTAGGTGAAGAAGATGATTAAAATGGATGGAAATTCTTTTATTTTCCTTTTATACTTTAATTAATAATTAATTAACTTTACTTAATTAATTTAATCACAATTTACTTAATCTTATTTATCTACTAATCAAACAATGTGTATTCCATCATGAAATTCCACTATCCATTATTAACAATTGCTCTTTTGTTCTATTATCTAATTAAAAATCTATAGTGATGAAATTTTTACCACTTTTACGATTTAATTCTTATACTTTAATTAACTATCAATTTAATAAAATTACTTAATCTTATTTATCTACTAATAAAACAAAGTGGATTCCATCATAAAATTCCACTATCCACTATTAACAATTGCTCTTTTGTTCTATTAGCTAATTAAAATTTATAGCGATTAAACTTTTACTATTTTTAGGATTTAATCCTTATACTTTAATTAACTATCAATTTAATAAAATTACTAGACCAAAATTCAATATACTATTAACTTAGACTTGTAAATATTAAATAATAATATTTATAGATTCGATCATCGAAAATAAGATTCTGAAATCACCGTTTCTGAAACCATTGACTTTGAGATAATTCCATAGGTTTAGACTAACAACATTAGTGTCGTGGTAGTAAGGCTACAGGAGCATAGACTATGAATATAATTTATAAGGGAAATAAGGTGTTAAATACTTCCCATGGTGCACAACTTGAACTTCCCCATTATTCTTCCTTGGAGCCAAACTCTTTCTAGCTCTAGTTGCCTCTCCTACATCCATCTTTTCATTTTTTATAGCATTTTCAATTATTTCATTCAAAAATACCATATCCACAAAGGTCTTTATTGCATTTCAGATCAAAAGGTCATAATATGGACCTTTAAGTGTACTTACAAATAGTGTGGTTATTTCCTTATCGAATAATTGTGGTTGAACCTCTGCAACGAGGCCTCTCTATCACCGGGTATACTCTTTAAAACTTTTAATAGCCTTTTTTCTCCATATGTTGTAATGATAGGTGGTCTTAAGTAATATACACAATATGTTTGTACCGGGAAACAAAATCTATAGTCAACTCATTCCAAGTATGATTCCAGCTATTATTTAACTGGATACCACCTAATCCCACACCTAGACAGGCTATTTTTGAATATATACATAAGAAATTTCTCATCCCTTATTTGAGCAACCATCTTTCAATAGCACGTGGGGATGTGGACCAGGATATTTTGACCCATTATACTTCTCAAAGTCAAGTGTCATAAACTTGAGTGGAATGACCACATATGGGACCAAAAAGAAAGTATGTATGTGTCTATGGACCCATAAAAGTCCATCTTCAATCTTTTCTCGACCATATCCATTTTTTGCAACTCTTTTTCAATCTTTGCCTCAAACATATTCAATTTCTCCAACTCCTTTAGATCATCCAATTTTGGAACTTCAATTGTTTCAATTTTTTTTTTTCTGAGACAAGGATATTTACCTTGAAGTGGTGATTGAAATGTGAAAATTTGTACCCATAGGTGAGGATAAGAAACCTCACCTATAAAGTGTTGAGTTATTCCTTCATTTTTCTTGAGAATTTTAGATCTTGTCCATTTTAGTAGTTTATTCTTCAGCCTTATTTCTAGTCTTAGAAGGGGTGTTGTAAGAATGAGAACCCTTAACTTTGAGAAAAAAAAAACTTCTTTCAATCAATAAATCAAGTAATAAAATTTTATTAACAAGTGCATAATAAAAAAAATACATAAATACGAGAGTACAAAGCTATAAACATTTATTAGAGAAAAGAAATCACAATGTTATTGATTAAACAAAATTCCATATCAATCTTTTGTTGCTACATATCCTTATTACAAAATTTTACAACACTAGTATTTTCAAAAAGAATTTTTATGATCCACTTGATAGTGTTGCTGGGCCTCTAGCAATTTGAGCCAAGTCTTTTTTTGGCTGGAGCAGTGTTATATGTCTAGCAGTATCTTAACTCAATCATTCATTTCAACTTTAATAATTCTCATACAACACTATCATGCATTTTGCCCACTAAATTATTTTTTTCTTCTCGACACTTGTTTGGAGTAGTAGTTAACTTTATCATTTCACATTCTTTTCTCTAATATTTTATTGAAAAAATATATCTTTTTTTTAATTGGCCTGTGAGAGATCATTGTACCTTTATTCCAATTCAAGGACATTTCTCATCTAACATGTCATGTTCTTCCTTCCACCCCATAGCATGAAATCCAAAATAGTAGTACTAACATGGCATATTACCTTATGAAACACTAGAACATAAATTTCCAATGCACAACAGTTGTGTACCTTTGTCATCATTAGGATGTTGATTGATGAAGTATTGTAACACGCATACCATGGGATAATACATCTTTTCCTTTCTCTTTAGTCATTCTATGAACTTGGGTAAGTTCAATTCCCATGAAATTGGCAAGTTGGTTTCTATATCCATATCCCCTCATTTTCTTCTACAACACTTTATTTAAACTCGAGAAGTCTTAAGTGCAACAATGCCAAGTTGGCACCATGTCTGCTTCACCAAACATGAAACACCTATAAAGTTAAGCACCAAGATAAATTACATTACAAAATACAGGTAAATCAAGTTTCTATAATGGTAGGATTATGGGTTAATGACATATTTGGTCATGTAATTCGACTCCAAAGAATAAGGGCACCCGAATTGTAATTTAACATTATCCACGAAGGATAACATTCCCTTATTCCTCTCCCATCGCAGGCTTTAATAGGAAAGGGTTCAGTTCTAGGTGGTCATATTTCTCATGGCAATGCGAAGACTGCAGTCTCACAAATTCCGCGATACTCTACTTCCTTATAGTGGAAAAAGCCCAAGTTGATGTCTATTTTATGCAAGTGAATTGTGCGTGAAGAAACATTGAGGGTTAGTTTGAAAGAAGGTAAATGCAAAAATTTAGATAAACTGGTATATACAGATAATATATAATTCAACAAACCATACACACAAAACCTTGAGAACCCTAAGCACAAAGACTAATTCATGGCTAACTCTATAAATGGCCTCCGGTGAAGTCTCCAAACTGTTAGAAAGTGTGAAACAAAAATCTGACATGCTAGATGTGAATCACTCAAAATCAAGATTCATGACTAATCTTTTTTAAACTAGGTCTGATTAGCCACCTACAATATCTATTCAATTTTATTCAAGGAATACTGAAAACAACGATTTAAGTCTACTTTGTACAATTACGTGTGGAAAGAAAATAACACCCTTACGTTCACGTTCTCCAGAACAACTAAAAGTTGAAATCCACTCCATGCCCCAGTTTTTTTCCTAAAATGATTTATACCGAATTAATCAAAATAAAACTTGATTTTAAATAAAAAATATTTTCAATTTGATCCCCTTAAACACATTAACATTTAGTTTCTAATACTAAATTGAGAATTCAATTTAGTCCTAAAATTAAATATGAAACTGAAATCGAGTCCAAAACCATTTTGAATAAACTCAAAACTCCATTGACAATAGAACACAAATTTTGGGTGAAGTGGGCATCAAATGGAAATATTTAAACGCAAAAGCGAGGCAAGTTGAGGGTGTACAAAATTCGTCCATCCCCCCGATGTCAAATTTTTGCCCTGATTCAGTACACAACTTTCCTATACTCAAATTACGTTAGAATCTTGAAAAGAAAAATGATCATGGCCCATACAAAATACATATTCGTTGAGTTCCAAACTGCTGAGTGGTTTAGTCATTCTCGCAGATTTTTTTTTTTTTTGGGGGTTGCATTTACTTGAAAACAAATTTTCTAAATTTTTTACAGAATCATATCCAAATATGCGATGGAAGGTCCATAGCATTGATATCATGCATTTCTAGAAAGGTTTTAAGAAAATATGCAATAAAAAAGCAAATTAAGTTTCGAAATTTGGAGTTCAATTTCAAATTGCAGACCTGCAATTAATCTGAAAAGCATATTTACAGACAACGCACATCCAGGCTGCATGAACGGAACCGGTACTGGAAACTGGATCCCATGTCCTGAGAAGAAACATCAGACGACAAGCTATTTACAGCTGAGTGGATTAGTACAATGCAAACAGCATACAAATCTTTATAATGCAGCAGAGTGAATATTAGAATATCTGACATGCATACACGTATTGACTATTGTCAAGAGCAACTTCATATAGCCTCTTGAGAGGACTGCATTTGTGCAAAGCACAATGTACTGGTAATCAGCTCACTCCTCTATATATAGCATTAGGTCGTAAGTCGTCCATATTATCTATGCTTCTGTATCCATCAATATCCCTGAGACCTGTGTAGCCTCGACGGGCTAGATATTCACGGTAATCATCTTCTGTGTAAAAAATCTTGTCCTCCGTGTGGACTGGTATATGATCTGACTCATCATAGAGGCACACTTTTATAGCCAAACCTGAATGCAGGAGGTTGAAAATACGCAATAAATAAGTGAAAAAAGAATATGTTAGCAATAATGTGCACAAGACATGTTTGATAGCAAAATGAAGATGTCTTATAGTTAGACATCAATTCTGACCCAAACCCAACCTGGCCCGACTTGATTTGACCATAAAAAGTGGAAAACCCTAACAAAGAACGACAAAAATTCAAAATGCCAATCGCTAAATGACCCGAACTAAATTGTCTAAAGGCATCCCTGAAAATGTTACCTTCATCAAGGTGGAGTGTATAATTCCCTAAAGGCATTTCCCTGTCGAAACTGCGTACTATATTGTCTTCATCCTCCAACCAAAATGATCGCTTTGTTCTCAATCCAAATGCAGATTTAATTGCCTCTCTGATGGCATCAGCAGTTCCATCTATACCGATCCTTCTGGTGTAGTCCCCGTACTTGACAGTTATAACCCTTCCACCATATGACTGGCAGTCCCCACCTACCAAAAAGGGAGTGAAAGAAAATGAGAAGTCGATATACAAATTTTTCTTGGATTTAAAATTTTCATCTTGGACAATATTTGGGAGATAACACTCCAAATCAAGAGTGTTTGCCACAATCACATTCATTTGAGCAAATATGAAGAAAAATGCCCCCATGATGGACCAACTAAACACCTGAATGTTATGCTACATGCAAAACCATCATATACTTTGGTCAAACCGGTTCCATAAAAATTCTAATTTACGAAACTTACCATTGCCCGGGGTCTCTCTCCAATTCCAAGGAGGAACTCCACTCGCCGCAACTGCATCAGCTGCAGTGATAGCAAGAGGATGTCCATCATGATCTAAACGTCTTTCAAGATTAAGTGTCGGCCTACCACTAGCTGCACACCAAAAACATAAGTGAAGGAGATGCATAACATTTCAAAAACACGCTATGGTGAATGGATGAAGACATGCTTCAGTAATAAGTTATTTGCTGATCAGGCAGTCTGTAGAGTATATGGTTCTTTGTTTTAACAGAAATGTTAATTCAGTGTGGAAGTGCAGCAGAATGCAAAATCAACATGCTTTTCATTGTCTAGCACCCCAATCTTATATATTCTCAGTAAAATAAAAACTCCGCTGAAGTTGAAAACTAATTGAAGGCATAAGATTGTACAACCACATGAGGTCCATAAACAACATTTTAGCATTTAAGCCACTGAGAAAAACATGTATATTAGATGCAGCTAAAGGTTAATAAAGGTTGCACAAATATCACATATTTATGTGCTGACATGACAAAATCCTTAAATGGAAAGATAGGGGAATAGAAGAGAGGATACTTTGGAGGAAAAAGTAGTCTTAAGTTCAAAACAATGCATCCATTCTAACTACTAATATGATTAGCAGGTGAGAGTACCTAAAGATGGCCTAATGAATATGATAGATAACAGGATATCTCTAATTATGCCTCAAAAAGCTCCTAAATCCAGGTGAGAAATTGATGAGGTATATAAGGTTGATGAGATTAAGGCCATTGCATCCAACAAATTCCATGATTTTCCCAAATTAACTTGACAAAAATATTACAACAAGATTAAAGAAGTGGAAAAAGCAAGATAACCCAAAGAAAGAAAACTCAAATTACAACATACCTTCAACAGGACCAAATGAAATGCCAGCATCCTCAAAACCTGCAAGAGCCAAATCATACTGGTGAAGATCATTAAAATCATGATAATAGAACGAATGACTTAATATATGTTGCAGGTTAAGTATAGGAACAATAAAACTATCACTCAGCCTACATAGGGAACCCCCCACCCCAAGAGAGAGAGACTGAAATCCCCAAAAGTCTGATGCTAAAACTTATACACTGCTTTCAAGAAGCAATATGCAACAGCAAGATATGATGTCCAAGACAAAACCAGAAGAAACCATGTAACTGTAGAATGAAGCTATGGAAAAATGGATGTGACAACATAAGACAACAGAAAGGAAATCAATAGACCATTATTGATAATCATCTCTACCTAAATAAGATTTTAATTCTTAATATACCGACATTCTCTTCCATACTCCTATTGATGGTTGTATTCTAAACTTCAAAGAAACCAGAGAAGCCTACAGCCCTTATGAAATATCTTGGGGCTTTCTTTGCAGAATACTTGCTCATGATCTACCGAGCATGATTTATGCTTCAAGTATCATGAATGCCATTTCGTATTTTGAAACGCACATTTGTTCTTTAGACATGATGTGTTGTTTTGAAAGCATATACAATACCTATTATAAATTTAGCCATCTAAACTCCACGATAAAGATATCATTTAATAGCAACATCTTTTTGTTGGTACCAACTTCACAAAGATATATGAATGCAAACAAACCTTCTTGTAAAGCACCCAATATAATCATCAACAAAAATGGAAGCGGACTCGAAGTCATGTCAAATCAAATAAATTCCTTTAGTTAAATAACTGCAAGTAATCGGCTTCTCTTTTCCCTTGCAGTAGCAACTCATAATAACGTCTTTAAGTCACTTTAGGAAGTAACTCTCAACATATTCAACCTCAAAAATTACAGCAGCTTTAAGACACGCTCAACTATTTATTTCTCTTGGAGAATCAGTGTCCAACTCCAACACAGTTTCAAACATAGATACAGGAATATCATCTTCTAAGAACCCACCAATAGCAATTAATAATACCCTCTTAATTCCCTCTTTAGGAAGTAACTTTCAAACAAAATTAACCTCAAAATTTACAGCAGCTTCAAGACATGCAACCCTCTTAAAGTATCCCTGTGCGACACATTTGCAAACATGGATACAAGGATATTGTGTTCTAAGGACCCAACAACAGCAACTCATAATTCCCTCTTTAGGAAGTAACTTTCAACAACTTCAAACTCAAATTATAGCAGCTTTAAGCAATGCCCCGACTCTTCATTTTTCATTGCTTATCCATATCCAATACTCATGCCCCCCACATTTCAAACATGGATATACGGATGTCATCTTCTAAGGACACACAAAACACATGGAAAAAGAGAGTAAAAATTGGATATACTGTATTACTCAGGCACCCGTACCTGACACTCACATGAATGTTATCTAACATAAGAGCATTTACCTTGAAAATCCATTAAAGCCAAAACACCCCAAAACAGATGTTTGAATAAAAATAAAGGCTTTACGAAGAATACCCATTAATAGCCCACGAAGAATTGAACAAAAAATTCTCCACTTTCTAAAATTGCAAAAGAAAATAAGACATACCCTTATCAGCGAAATGCATAAAGGAATCGGGTTTAGGAGGAGGAGTCGGACTCTTGTAGGCATTTTTGGTCCTCTCCCTTAAAATCTCTTCAATTTCCTTATAATAAGACATCTTGGCCGACCCACTCCCTCTGTCCTGATGCTTAGCTTTCTTGAACTCTTTCAACAAGTTCCTCCACTTGTCGGTACACATAGTGGGGATCTATCGAACCCTTTCTCTCTCATCTTAGCGGAAATCTGCTCCCACAAGTGCTTGTTGGATTTGGAAGTATTGAAAAGGCCGTCCATTTCTCTTCGGAAGCCGATAAGGCTACGGGTTTCGTCTTGAACCCATGTCTCGGCTCGTTTCTTGGGGGCTTTGACTTCAGGATCTTCGCCGCTGCTTTCACCTAAGATCATTTGCTGTTGCTGTTGTTGGTGTTGGTGGTGATGGTGAGGAGGAGGAGGGTGGTGGTGGTGGTGGTGAGGTGGCAAATCCCCATTGGAGGTGACCTCGATGATCATGTCACGGGGGGCGGCGGCGGGACCTTCCTCTTTGTATAAGTCAATAGGACGGGGTTTCTCCGATAAGTACATGGGTGTTTTGAATCTGAAGAAGAAGAAAGCGTAGAGTAGAAGGTTTGGGGAGTTGGAGAGTGAGCGTATGATAATATATTGTTTTCAAAGTGGACTTCCCTTTTCTTTCTCTTTGCCTTTGGGCGTTGCATTTGCTTTGCCTTTTTGCCCGTCCTCTTTCCATTATTTTCTCTTCTAAACAATAAAATAACCCAATCCATTTAATCAGTATTATGATAAACACAGTTGAATCGCGGTGAGGTTATTTATTTTTAGGTGTAAATTATATCAACACTCATTTAACTTTAAGGTGACTAATAGTCACCTAAATTTTATTTCAATCATTTAACTTTTAAAAAGTTACAAAATAATCTTTTTTATCGTTTTCCGTCACAGACGCCACGGAAAAGTGACATGACAGGTGACGGCATCGTTGGTGTCAAAAAACCGTCCAGCTGGCCGGTTACTCTCAACGGCACAGCCCTACCAACACACTTTAGGGTTAGAAAAAAGAAAAAAAAAGAAGAAAAAGCAGAGGAGAAGAAGAAGAAGAAGAAGAAGAAGAGGAAAAATGGAGATGCCTGAAGTGATTCGGGTGTGTTATTGTGGAAACCCAGCCAAGTTGAACACATCTTGGTCCAATGACAACAAAGGTAGGAGGTTTTTTGGGTGTAACAAATTTGGCTCTAGATTTCGAAAACCATGTCGGCTTTTCAAATGGTTTGATCCGCCATTGACGCCCCGTTCACGAATTGTGTTGTTGGGTCTTCTGAAAAAAGTGAGGACATTGGAGGATGCAAGGAGGAGAGAGAGAAGAACTTGGTTTTTGGTGCTTGTATTTGTAACTATGTTATTTTTTTTAAACCTTAAAAATCAGCTTATGTTTGTTGTTAGCATTGAAAACTAGCTTATGTTTTGTAATTTTGTTGCTGGTATATTGTTGGTTATGTTGATATACATGGTCATTTGTTGGTCATTGGTATATTGTTGCTAACATATGTTATACATGGTCATTTGGTATACATGGCTAACCAGCTCATCTTGTTGTTTAGAAACACTTGAAAGAATTGAAATGGGAAATTTTTGTTGATTACAAATTGTATATTGTTGCTTAACATATGTTATATATGGCTGCTGGTATATTGTTGTGTTTTTCTTGCTTACAACAGTTAGAAGAAAACAGATGGGAAAAATGATTCATTGGTCCTATAATTCAAAATGGGGAAAAAGATAACAAAAGGACCTAAAATATTAACTTCCATTTTAGGACTTAAGGATAAAGATCCTCTTGTCTGCTTACAAAAATGTTCTTTAACTTAGTTGAGCAAGTATTTTCTGTAACTAAAAGTCAGAACATCAATACAACACCTTGCAATACCCATTTTCCTCAGTTTTATGAGAAAACAAACAAGGAAGAATGAGAAACACAATGTTACAATGTTACACTATCAGCTTCTGAAGAAATCAAATAGATGAAAAACACAAATGTATTTCTCAATACTCAAAATGCAGAAGATAAGAGATAACAAACCAGAAGATAACAACATTTTTCAATGTCGATTACAAATGTATTTCTTAATACTCAAAATGCCAAAGATAACAAAAATAGTATGGATAAGAGATAACAGATGGAAAAACACATATATATTTCTCATATATTAAGGCCAAAATGCCAAACTGCTTATAAAAGGAATTGGGGCAAAATATTGTCAAGTTTTCTACAATTCAACACAAGTGAACAGATGTAAATTGTAGGGAAATTTACAAAAAATTTCAATGACTCTATGCCTAAGTTTATCAACAGTAGCAATCATAGGAAAATCTTCGAAAAAATTATCTGCCTAAGTTAATAGATAAGTAGCAGGCAAATTTACACATTTTCAAAAAGTTAACTAAGTAATTCTCTGGTTTTTGGTTAATCAATGGTCTGTCATGGATGACTCTTGAGTAGAAAGCATCCATCGAACAGTGGTTGTTCTTCTCTTCAATGGGAGCTTTTCTCTTGGGGCAGCTTGTTAATGAGTTGAGGCAGTAGGTAACTGAATTGAGGCAGCCTGTTGAGTTGGAGTACTCTCTTTCTGATTTGGGGTAGCCTGTTACTGAGTTGGGACATCAACTTTATGTCTTTTGACCTATAGGAACAAGAGAAATCTGTCAAACAAATTCATAAACAGAAGTATACTAAAACTTAAGGCAAATTGCTTACTGGAATGTTTTGGCCAACTTCCCCTTTGCAACTCCTCTTATTGTGGCTTATTCTTTTGCATTTACTGCACCTCATGTCCACCCCTCTCTTGCTCAACCTTTCTCTGATTTTGTTTCATCAGCTTCTTTCCTTCTCACCTTAGTAGGTCTGCAAGGTGGTCTTCTTAGAGTAGGAAGCAGTATTGGCAGCATTTTTGACAAAAAGGCCCATTATTTAGGCCCATTATTTGAAGCTGAGTTTGCATGGTGTACCAGGTTTGTACATAGGTCTCTAGGAACTCATCTTTTAGATGAATGATGACCAATGCATGCATGCAAGGGATGCCAGTGAGATCTCAATTCTGCAGGAGCAAAGAACTCTCAACTAAGTCCACCACATGTCGGCTGCTAGGACCACATTCAACCTGATACTTGCCCCCACTAGCATGTGATGGAACACACCTAAAAAACAGTAAAGCATGCTTGGTTAAAAAATAATTACTAAAATAACTTTTTGAGCAGCCCTACTAATAATGATACACACACACCCCTAAAAAACAGTCACTATATGCATATTATAAAAAAATACTCACTGCATGCATATTAAAAAATAGTCAACACACCAACAATTACTGCATGTATATTAAAAAATAGCATGTGACCAGTAATATGAAGTCAGAATAAAGGCAACATGAAGTCAGCAATAAAGGCATCAAAAAGATTAAAATGGTAACTTTACATCAATGATTCTTTTATGTTTACATCCAATTTTTTTTTTTGATCTTTGGACACAACATTCCTTTCCATTTGTCAGCTTCTTCTTTCTTCTTGACAATAAGCAACATAATCTTGGTCCTTATTGTTTCCATCATGGTCAAAATAGGTTTCCCTCTTGCTTCCAGTATCATCTGTCAGTAAACAACATAACTGATTAGTGAATTGCTAATGATTAGTAAGAAACATAAAACATAAGGGTTCACCTTGTTAAATGATTCAGAAAGATTATTCACCAACATGTCAGAATGGCTCCTAATTGAGAAGTGAGACCTTGACAAGTGAGTAGGGTTCTTCTCCTTCAACCAATCATAAGCTTGTTGATTGGTTTTCCTTAATTCATCCATGGTATCCTCAAAATCCCTTGTAGTGCTTGTTATGGCAGCTTTCCAAAGCAAATCTTTCAATTCCTTTGTTCGGAAACCAGCCTTCTTGAAATTGGCATGTAGGTGTCTAACACAGTGTCTTGTTTCTACATTAGGAAACAACATACATATTGCTTCTAAAAGTCCCTGCAATTAGAAAAAAAATAGTTTAATTCTTTGACAATCTCTAAATAGAAACAACATAAAAAATGAATAAATGGAGTTTTACCTTTTGTTTGTCAGACATGAAAGATATTGGTACGAGCTCACAATTTCCAAGTATATTACAAGCAACTCCAAGAACCAAAGCCATGATGCTTGGTTTTCACTTTCCACAACAGCATATGCAAGAGGATAGATGCCATTATTTGCATCTATTCCAACAGCTGCAAGCAAGTAGCCACCATAGTAGCCCTTCAAGAAACATCCATCTAAACCTACTATCCTCTTACAACTAGTCCTATAGCCATCTTTGCATGCCTGCAGACAGACATACATCCTTTGAAACAACCTGTTATCCAGATAACAGATTGTTGTCGTTCCCATATTTTGTGTCCTAGCCTTCAACAAATACTCATAAATCTTCTCATATTGAGCCTTATAAGCTCCTTCAATTAATTCCAATGCCCTAAGTTTAGCCCTCTTACATTTGGTTAGTGAGACTATGCAACTCAAATCTCTTTTGACATCTTGTTGTAATGATTTTAGAGAATAATCAGGATCAACAATGAATTTTTCTTTATAATGTTCACCTATCCAAGCTGATGTTACATTCTTATTTTTATATACTTTAGAACAAGTATGGTTAGGGTTTGAACTCCTAATTTTCTAAGTCTGGTCAGTAGGGTCATTAGGGTTTAGTCTAGAAGCCCATATGAACCAAGGACATTTTTCACTGCAGACTGCCTTTAACCTTTTTAAATCATTTTTGGGAAACTTAATAAAGTAATTGTTCAACCTACCATACTACTTGGCAGCTTCTTTTAGACTACCCTTAGACTTAAATAACATTCCAACCTTAAGTTTAGGATTATTCATGTCAGTCTCTAGGTTGAACTTAGGCCAATTTTGGCCATCTGAGTCAGATTCATGTGCACTATCTAACCTTCCAGAATCATCACTATCACACAGTTCATCTATTCCTATACCATCCATGTTTAAACAATCTAAACTAACTCCTATATCATCACTATCACTTTTAGATGCATCACTACCAGACACATCACTACCAGACACATTACTACCAGACATGTCTTCTTCATTCTCATTAAGATTGTCATTAATTAAACTTGTCAAACAAAGTACTCATCAATAAAGGCTGACAACATAGGCAGGCACTTTAACCATTTCTGTCAAACAATAATCAATACAAAATACCCAATAATTTAATACAAACACAACCATTTCTATCATGCACATGGCAGATAACAACCAATACAAGAATAATTTAATACAAACACAACCATCAGATATACACAACAAACATCAGTTTCATAATGGCATTCGTACAATGGCAGATACAAACAATAAACATAAGTTTGATAATGGCATAAATACAATGGCAGATATACACAATAAACATCAATTTGATAATGGCAGTGAGTATTTTAAAATTGAAATCAAAATCGAAATAGAAATCAAAATCAAAATCATCAAAATCAGAATCAAAATTAAAATCAAAATTAAAATCAATTTGATAATGGCATTAATACAATGGCAGATATACATAATAAACATCAATTTGATAATGGCAGTGAGTGTTTCAAAATTGAAATCAAAATTGAAATAGAAATCGAAATCAAAATTAGAATCAAAATTAAAATCAATTTGATAATGGCATTAATACAATGGCAGATATACACAATAAACATCAATTTGATAATGGCAATGAGTGTTTTTTAAATTGAAATCAAAGTCGAAATAGAAATCAAAATCAAAATCAGAATCGAAATTAAAATTGAAACCGAAATAACCCTAAATCGAAATAACAGCATTGAAATCCAAAAAATTTAAAACAAAATGCAACTACTTACCCATTATAGTGGATGTAACAACAGTGGTACCTTCACTTCTATTGCCCATTGTTGCTGACAATCAAATACACTAATGGTTTCTGGTTTCGTCTTCTTTTCTCCCCAAACAAAATAGACAATCACACTCTAAACCCTTATATCCTATTAATCGATTATTGAATCGATTTCTAACCCTAAACCCTTCTTAATCGATTTCCAAATCAGTTTCAGCCTAAAAAAAACCCCAAATCACACCAAAATTTCCCTAAATCAATTTTTCCCCCAAATCCCCTAAACCTCTCTATTTCTAACCCTAAACATTAAACATAACCCAACCAATTTTTTCCCTAAACCCGCCCCAAACCAAGCACCCATTAGCCGCTTCGCCAACGTGGCAAGTTAACTTGCCACATCAGCTGGTTAACTTGCCACGTCAGTAATTCCGTTAACACCCTAATGGTAACTGTTAATTAGTGACTGTTTTGTAACTTTTTTATAACGTTGGTGACTGTTTTGTAACTTTTCGAAAGTTGAGTGACTGAAATGAAACCTAGGTGATTGTTTTGTTAGTTACCCTAAAGTTGGGTGACTGTTGGTGTAATTTACCCTTATTTTTATTGTTATAATTTATAAAATGTATGTTTATATTATTATTTATTTGTATATATATATTTAAATTTTTCATGGTTGAATTAAGAATAGAAGTTTTAAGATTAGTTTATAAGTTATAAAATATATGTTTTATATTTTATTATATATCTTTGTATATTCTTTTTTTAATTTTTTATAATTGAATTAACAACTATGGTTTTACCGATTCTACCCAATCAAATTCTTAGGGAATAGAACAGGTTTGAAATCCTACTCTATCTCTTTAAGATAACTTGGATAAAATATGAGATTAGTAGGGATAAATATATTTTTTTTGGTAAAATTAATTAATGGATTACATAGAAATGTTCATAAATAAATTATCAGGAGTGTTTTTAATGATATATGCATGGATGGGATGAAATTTATTAAATTTCATTCACTGAATCTGTCAATTCCCAAGTTTGGAAAATCAACAGACTTGCGACGACTTTTTGCATGGGATCTAGGCATTTCTAGGTTGAGATGTCTTTATGGCATTCAAATATCTCTCTTAGCTTCAAAAGCACTTTGAATCACTCGATTTTGAGTTCGGGAGCTAAAGTTATGACCGTTTTAATAAAGATTGCACGAGCAGAATTTCTGAAGGTAATTATGACGGGAATTAAGAGTTTCGGACTTTTAATTGAGTTTAAATCATATTGGGTTCAAGTTTTGGGCTTAATTTTTATTATATATGAGCTCAATATTGTATTTATCAGTTCTTATTATTTTATTATTCTATATTTTTAATAATTATTAAGTTATTTAAGTTATTTAGGAGTTTTATGTCAATAAGAAAGTTTAATTTAAAACTACTTCTTATTTAGATTAATTAGAGTTCTAGTATACATAAGAGTTTTATTTAGAATTATTTAGCTAGCCTATATATAGGCATTTGTATTGAACACAAATCACACAATTCATTATTATTCAATATCTCTTTTAAGTTAATAAATTCTCTTTGAGTTTTTCTTTTCAATAATTTCTCTTGAGTTTATTTTAGAAGAGTTTTAACAATCTTTTTAGATTGCGGGGATAATCTTCAAACTTTTTCTTACCAAGTTTTCTATCTTGGAGGGGAAATTAGAGCTACTTGAAGGGGTTGTGGATTCTTCGTGTATCCAAGGCTTCTTAGGACTCCTATATATCACGTTTTATCTTTCCCTCTATCTTTTTTATTTTCTTCCTTATTGTTCTAATCGTAGATTTATTATTCTATTTTAATTATCTTAGTTATTTATTTTAATTGTTTTATCTTACCTAGATTTGATTGCACTTCAGGTTGTGTCAAATCCAAGTTTCTTTCCCAACGTCTAGAGCCCTAAGTCAAATTCGCGACTTGAACAAACTTTACGATCCGCTTATGCATTCATTCGCCCTATTCTTTATCATTTCTTTAAAGAGCTCTTTAATCTCCAAAGAGGGTTCTCAAACATGTGCAGAGCTTTATCACTCGATAGATCCATTTTCGTTAAAGCATATGCTATTCGGGTAGTCTCTCTAGGAACGTATCTCAAGGACCATTTCTCTTCAAAGGTAAAATTTGTTGAAACCTTCTTATTGGAGTCCTTTTTGGACCTTCAATCTTATTCTTGCAAATAGATATAACATTCTCGAGATTATCTGACTGAATGATGACCTTGTCATATCCTTGTTTCTGAAGAAGAAGTAAGCCATCCAATATGCCCTAGAGCTTAACAACCGCGACTAAACATTTCCCTAAGAAGCGATTATAGCCCAAGATCCAGTTCTCCTTCCCATCACATATTACTCCACCTGCAGCAGAGAAACTAGAACTAGAGTGAACAACACCATCAATATTAAGGTCCGTTTGTTTGCTAGTAAAATGTTTTTCGAAAATGATTTCTGAAAAATGATTTACTTTTCTGGAAAATGATTTATTGAAAATATTTTCTGGTGTTTGGATGAATCTGTGTAAAATATTTTCTGTTGTTTGGCATATTTCCTGAAAATATTTTTCAGAAAAGTTGTTTTACATATATTAATAAATTTATATTTTAAATTGTTTTACATATATTGAAATGATTTATTTATAAATAAATAAATCAAATTAAATAAATAATCATACTCAATTATTAAGCTAAAATATTAACTTTCATAAATTGAAAACAACCAAAGCAATAAAATCGAACTAATATGTCAATTATACAATAGTAATGATCAGTAGTATGGGTTAATTCATATATTTCCACATCGAGCTAATAAGTCAATTATACAAGTACAATGATCAGTAGTATGGATTAATCCTTGTATGTCCTTTATTGAGTGGAAATATTGTAGGCCTTTATCAACCCATCCAACATTTACACAAACAAAAAGAACCCAACAATAACAAAGTGCCTATAGCAATATCAACCAACACCAAAATATTGCATTTACCAAAAACAAAATAGTGGCTATACTAGTACAAACTCTGTACTAATACAAACCAAATCCAATATCCAATATCAAACTAACAAAATACCAAAGCTCTTTGCTTGCTTCTAATTTGCAACTGATTCTTGTGTGCTTATAGGATCTCCACCAGTTTGGCGTTTCCTATTTGGTGATTTCAACTTCACTGAAGAGCTTGCAGTTGATGTCCGACCTGACTGTGTTGTATTTGATCTCAATCCAGACTAAAACTTGTAAAATTATAGCAACGTAAGTAGTTATAAATTAGTATAAATTGAAATATTGCTAAATTAAAACTTACATAGAATGTTTACTCTCCAGTTTTCATATTTGTGTAGAGGCCTAACCCAGTGACAGACCACCTTCGAGTTTTCATACTTGTGGAATGCTTAGTTGTGGAAGCTGACCTAACTTATTTTGGTTCACCTTCGAGTTTTCATACTTGTGGAATGCTTAGTTGTGGAAGCTGACCTAACTTTTTTTGGTTGATTCTTCCTCTCCAATAAGCTAATATTACATTGAATAAAGGTAGACAGAAATTAAAATCAAAGCATGAAATAGAAGATTAATAAAATTAGAAATGGAATGATTTAGAAAATTGAAGGCAAGAAACTGGTTTTCTAGAAACAAGAAACTGCCTCATATTTGATTTTCTATACCACAACTATTACAAGCTGTGAATGTCTCTTGGGACCACTGGCATACTAGGAAATCTGATACAAAATCACTAGACACTGAGCTGGAAGATAATAGATTGTATACACCAACGAGCTTTAGAATCCAAATTAATGATTGGAATTAAAAGAAGGTGAACTAGGTAGGAGCCATAAATGACTCATGTCTATAATCACATCACATGGAAGCCATCACACAATCACATAATAATGATATCTCAGGGCCTCCAATGTACATCCTAAATGACCCTAGTTCAATAATAATAAATTTGGAAAAGAGAATGTTAAAGTGAAACTCTTTAACTTGTAAGTTGTTCTTCTGTTGGCGTAAAACTTGTTAAAACAAAATACACTCACCTTGAGTTATTGTTCCTAACAGTCTTAGCATTACCAAATGCTTCTAAAATAGGGTTGGACTGCAGATTAGCAGAAAACAAAAATAAATGTTGTTATAAAAATAAAGAAACAAAGAAATGCATAAAACCTAAACCAACGTTGCTTCATTTTTAGATAAAACCCACTACATGCCATACACAAGACTGCCATAGCAGGAGAATTGACATGGCTCAACTAGGTTAGAAAGAAAGCAGGGCCAAGAAACCCAATACATTGCATAATCTGTAATACATGGTAACAATAAACTTAAACAGGCTATTTAATTTAGGGGGAAAATTCAACTAAACTTTATAGCAACAGAAAAATTGGGCAGAAGAAGAAGAAAGAGCATGCATATGCATATATAGGCATGTAAGAGAGATTATTAAATATGCAAGAGAATCAAAGTCATTGGTTGACTGAAATTTTTTTAAAAAATTTGCATCACGTGGGTTGCTCTTGATGAATACATAAAGGACTATTAAGGAAAACATATTTAAAGAAAATTTCATTATCAAAGAAGAATAATGAAAACTTCATAATAGGCATCATGGAAATTTGTTTGAGAAAAATGAAAATTAAGAACACCTTGCGAACAGTTATCACAGATAAGCCTTTGCAAACAGTTGTCACAGATAAGCCTTTGCTCACAAGTGTATCTGCAATCCATCCTCCAAGATTTGCAAAAAATGCCATTGTAAGCTAGGGTAAAACGCAAATGAGCCCGAATCTGTTACTTTCTTTAGCACCCAGAAGTAAAAAATCAAGTAAAAGCAAAGTAAGTGAACCAATGACACATTTTCTTCCACATTCTCGCCCATATGTAAGAAGCATCCAAACCCATCTCATAAATAAATGATCAAAAGATTAGAGAAAATGGTACCTTGAGGTTTTGGGCTTTAGAGGATCAAGGTCGGATGCCATCGGAAGTAGCAGCAGACGAAGTGGGAGAGACGGAGTGGGAAGTTAGCAAATCGGAGTGGGAGAGGAGTGGGAAGTGCAACAGACGCGGAGAAATTTTTAAAGCTAAAACGAGTGTAAACATTTTTCGTAAAATGTCTTACTGATTCCAAATCGGTAAGACGTTTTCCAGAAATAAGGAAGAGATTTTACCCGTGTTTGGAAAATGTTTTCCTTTAGGAATTCATTTTCCACCAAACAAATGCCGAAAAATTTGGAAAATATTTTCCGGAAAACATTTTCCACCAAACAAACAGACCCTTAAGGTAAAAACAAATATCTGAATTCAGATGAACGGAAGTATACTTTGTACTAATCTCCAACACTTCATTGTGGACAGAGATAAAATGTTTCGCCCAACTATACAAAACTCTAACGATTTCCTCTAGATTCATAAATTTCCTTTAAAAATGATCAAGTTGCAGTTTTTCCAAATGCATCATAGAATTAGCCCGAAGCAACAGGCCAAATTGAATCACTCATATTGTAGGCAGATTATGCTTGCAAATTTGAGAATAACCATTCCGAAATATTACCAACAAAAAAGTGTCCAAGATGATTGGGAGGGATGATTTGATGCCAAATTTCCTTCACAAAGGAACAATCCCTAAGGACATGTAAAATATCCTCAATAATATGACCACAAAGATGGCACGACTCATTTACGCAATACCCCTCCTAACCTTTTCGGAATTAGTTAATAGTCTTTGTTTTAAGATTAATCAAATGAACTGTCTAACTCGTTGAGGGCCCGAGATTTTCCAAACAGTATTCCAATTACCATCCCTCGGATTCCAAGACTCCTTCTTAAGCATACAATAAGCACTTTTAACTAAGAATACACCGTTCGTAGTCCTAAACCAAGAAAGAGTATCTGATCCTACTGACTCCAAGGGTGGTAGAACGCTAATGATCCATTGGACTACTTCTTCTGGTAACCAAACTCTAAATAAATCAAGATTCCATGTGCCATTTCCCAAAACCATCTCATTAACTTTGCACTCAGGAGAGATATTTACATGATTGGAATATGCTTAATAAGAGGTCCCACATTAGGAACCCAATTATCCTCCCAACATCGAACAGACCACCCATCCCCAACAGGCCAGATCATATTATTACGCAATAAAAGCCAAGTCTTAGCAACAACTTTCCACATATAGGAACATTTATTCCTCATAATACAGCCCGATGTAACAGTCCGGTTTATACCCTAATCAAAATAGTGGTTTCAGAACCACAAATTTGAGTTTGTATAATATTTTAATATTATTTTCTGTGTCTTTGATGAGTGATTAAGCATGTGGTAAAGTTTCGTATGTTAATTTGTCTGTCTGTGTGCTTAATTTGAGCAAAGGATTGAATTGCATTAAATGTAAAAGTTGTATGTTATATGTTAAGGTGCCTATGTGTTGTGGTTTATTAAAGTGAAGGCCTTATGTTCTTATTAAACCAATAGTTAGTTGGTGGATTGATAAAGGTCATAAATGCCCTTAATGGATATAAATTTCTTATGTTTAATGAAAGGTTAATAAAGTAATTAGGTTAATATTATGTTTATAATAAAACAACCATTAAAAAGATGATGATTATCATCTTATATTGCCGAAAATCAAAGAAAGAAAAGAAAGAAAATTGAGCTAGGGCATTCGACCATTTGAGGACTTAATTCAAGGTATGTTTGATTTCGATTTTGATAATTTCTACGTTTTTGTAATCGTTGCTTCGAGTGCTATCAAACCCATGTCTCAATTTGATGAATTGATGTTGTTCATGAGAAATGTCATTGATGTTATGTTGAGCTTTATGATGTTTGATAATGACAAATGAAAGATTTGAGCTAGATGAACATACTTTGTTCTTGAACTTTTGATTAATTTAGCTAATTAGGGGTAAATTAAGAAAATAGTAATTTGAGGGACTAAATTACAAATTTGATGAAAAATATAGACTTATATGGTCCCTAGGGAGATTCGGCTATGCATGTGTGTGAACAAATTTTTGTTTATTTGATGTTTTGGGAAAAATGGACTAAATTGATAAATTATGCAAGTATGAGGGCTAATTTGTAAATAGCCTTAAATATGTGTCCTTGGATTGAATTGAATGAATTAGTGAATAAAAGGGTTAATTCTGAATATATTTAAATCAAGAACCGAGGAAAACGAACTTAGAATGTGGGAAAGCGAAAGTAACAGAGTAGCCATTTTCATTTAGTTAAACCGAATCCGAGGTAAGTCACTATGCAAATAAACGTACTTGTATGAAATTGTGGTTGCTCATATGACTAATGTTGATAATGAATGCTTATGAGAGGTTATCCATATGAATTTCGAGATAAGTTCAACATAGTGGCAATGTCTGAGAAGTCCCGTACGAACCTAGGAATAGATAGGATTAGCTATGTCATGACATAGGTATCTGTTCTGTTTTATCATGTAAGACCACGTCAGGGACGTTAGCGTTGATTTGAGATTTCGTGTAAGACCACGTCTGGGACGTTGGCATCAATACAAGCTTTACGAGTAAGACCACATCTGGGACGTTGGCATCGATATGAGCTTTACGTGTAAGACCATGCCTGGGACATCAGCATCGTATTGATCCGTATAAGACCCTGTCTGGGACAGTGGCATCGATATCTGAGTGCATGTAAGACCTCGTCTGGGACGTTGACATTGTACGACTATTCCGATCTTTCTGAGCATCCTATTAGATTCCTAAAGGTTCAGCGGGCAAGTTTGTGATACGAATTATAAATCTGAGTTATGATCAAAAAAGTGAACGAATGTTCGTTTCAGGTACGTTGAATGTACATTAAGTGTGTAATGGCCTAAATTCAAGGTTATCGGAACAATGGTTTCGTAATCATAAATCCGATTTAAAGAGAAATTTATTTTAATATTTTTGCATGAATATTTATATGATAGGAAAATTGTATTAAAATATCGATAGAAAAATTTTACCGATTTAGTGGTTAATTAGAAAAAGGAATTATTGAAGGAATTGGGTAAAAATGAGGTATCGATATCTCAGTGTTATAAACCGAGTCATAAACATTTTTATAAATATTTATGGAGTGTTAATAAGTTAGTATTAAAGTTTCGTCAAGAAATTTTAAAGTTTCGATAGTTAATTGAACAAAAAGAACTAAGTTGTAACAAATGTAAAATTATGAGAAATGATTAAATAGTTTAAATGATAAAGGAAAGAGGGCTTAAAAGAAAAATAGACCCAAGGTCTATTTGGGCTGGACGGCAAGGGCATGAAATCAGCAAGAAAATAAGGAGAATTAAGGGTAAAATTGGAATATTGCAAAATTTAATTAATAAAGCTAGGACTAAAGTGAAATTATTTAGATTTCACTTTATTTTTCTGCATTCTCATCAGCAAAAAACACCATATAAGGGTTGCCTTAAGCTGGTTTTTTATATTTTTACTGCAAGTAAGTTCAATTCTTGATTATTTCTTGAAATTTTTGTATTTTTGTGACTTTTACAACTAGGTCCACTAGTTGAATTCATTAGTTTTAGATTTTATGAATGAAGTTGGAAGTTTTTATGAATATGTGCTGGAAGTTTATGATGAAATAGCATGAAATTGAAGCTTTAATTTGTTTATAAGATGATTTTATTAAGTAATTCCAATAGAAATTGATTTTTTTAGATCTAAATTGTGAAAATGTTTGGAATTAAAGTCTATTACTGAAATTCTGATTTCCAAAGGTTACAAAGTAGTTTAAAGTGATAGAATAAAGTTTTAATTGAGAGAAATCAGCTCAATTGAGAAGTTAATTGAGTAGGGACGAAATTATCATTTATTGAAAGCTTAGGGAAAATGGTAATAAACAGTTTGCACTAAAATAGTTTTGGACAGCAGCAGTAGACTAACTTTGAAAAATCACCATAAATTTTATAAATCTAATTAGAATATGAAAAAAATATGAAATTAAATATTATTGAGTCTAGTTTCTCATAGAAAAAATGGTGTAAGTAATAGATATGTAAATCATGAGATATAATGAATTTTGTGAGACAAGGTCAGAATGAATTCGGGTTCCCCTATTTTGACTTTATAAAATCATAAAAAATTGGATAAAAATAATTAGGGGTTTATATTAATATTTTTAGAATTCTGAATGAGTCTATTTTCAATAGAGAAAACGGAACATCATCCAAATTCTGTATGAAGACATAATTAATTTTTATTGAAGAAGGGTCAGAACTGTCAAACAGTAGAATAGGGGTGACTTTAAAGAATAAACTGTACTTATTGGATAAACCAAAAATTCTGAAAATTTAATAGTAAGAAGATATGTGAGTCTAGTTTCAGGAAATATTAGCGGATCCTAATTTGGAGTTCTATAACTCAAGAAAAAAATAATTTAGTGACTATAACTCAAGTAGACAGCTTTGAATGAACTATAAATAATAATAGAATTATAGTGAATGCTACATGTGAACATGAACTATATTGAATTGATGATTGAATTTATTTATTTAGATCTAGAAAACTCAAATATGAAGCTAGATCGAGGAAAGGAAAAAGTACCGGATTAGTAGATTTTGTATACGAACTAGTATCGAGGTAAGTTCATGTAACTTGAATTATATTCTTAAATGCTTGAAATATATGTTTATTGATGTGAATAGGATTTGGATGTTTATTATATGATAATTGATGAAGTATTGATATTATTGATGAAAATGGAAAATAAATCCCGGTTGAATGAAAGGAAAATTCGATGGATCTCTGAAAAGGAATTGACAGTAAAACGGATCTAGCCCGGACGGGTGATCCTATCCTGATATAGCCCTCCGATGAATATGTGGAAAATGGATTTAGCCCGGACGATTAATTTGAATTAGGGTCTAAATTTAGCCTGGACTGGTAATTCAGATCCAAGCTCATTAGAGTAATTGGCGTTACAGGGAATTTAGCCTGGACTGGTAATCTCGACAATACTCTATGAGTTTATATTACGAGGATTCACTGACCGGTAATCCTCCTGTAAGGATGAGGTTCATGGAGTGTGCTCTCGAAATGGAAATGTGTGCACATGAACATGAATTGACAGACCCAAATTTGTACACTAAAGTGTACCCCTCGAAATCCATCAAATTCGAAAAATTCAACGGGATAAAATGGAAAAATAATAAGGAATGGAAATCATGGTATTGATGAGCTCATCAATCATGGTATATATTATTGGTCATGGAAATTATTGAACTAATAAATGTTGATGTATTGGTACATGGAAATTATTGAATGGATATATGAATGTTTATTGCATTGTATTGAAAATATTAGGTAAGTATAATTCTTGTTACATGGGCTTACTAAGCACAAAGTGCTTACCCTATTTCCTTTTCCCCTATTTTGTAGTGTTAAGAGCTCGGAGGTCGGATTCGGTCGGAGACACATCAGACTATCAACCCCAAGATTTCGGTATATAAAGAAACCTTATTTTGAAATTCAATGGCATGTATAAGCTAATAAAGTAAATGTTAATATGAAATGAATGTAAGGTCAGCCATTAGTATGGCTAACAAATTTTAGTTTTAGTATGTGATGAGGTTATTTTATAAATATGCATGAATCTATTTTGAAAATATGTTAAATTGGTTTGGTTGATGTAGATTGGTTTCGGTTTAAAATTTGCAGGGAATGCTAGATATTTATAAAGGGGTTATGTTGAGTAAAAAAAAATATTATTCGTAAATTCCGGAAATGCCTCATACCTTATTCCAACAACGAATACGGGTAGGGGGTGTTACATTTTTTAGTATGAGAGCTACGGTTTAGCCGATTCTAGGACTGACATAGCAAATACGAATTAGCTATACATGCCATTTAAATTATTATTGATAGTGTGATATCTCCTAACCATTTAAATTGTGTTTTTCTTATAGTAATGTCATCCGACCGGGCTCAATCTGAGGAAGTTGGGAGTCATGCTCCGGCTTCAGTACAAAGAGAAAAAACTAGCAGTAGAAGGCCCGGTACAGACGGTAAAGGGGAGGAGGCAAAAATATCCTTCTTTCAAATGATGAATGAATGATTTACTCAGTACATAAGAACTAACCCTGTAGTGTAGCAAACTCAAGCTCCCCCTCCTGCTCCTCCACCGGTTCCCGAGATTCCACAGGGTATAGTTACTGAATCTGTCAGAAATGGGAAAGCTCCAGTTGATAAAATCAGAAAATATAGGGCCGAAGAATTTTAAGCAACTGTTGATGATGATCCCGAACGGGCTAAATTTTGGTTAGAGAATACTACTCGGGTTTTGGAGGATTTATCTTGTACACCAGAAGAATGTTTGGAATATGCCGTCTCACTGCTAAAAGACACAGCTTATCATTGGTGGAATACTAAAGCTTCAGTTGTTCCGAAAGAAGAAATTACATGGGAATTCTTCTAGACCGAGTTCAAAAAGAAATATATCAGCCAGAGGTTTCTTGATCAGAAAAGAAAAGAATTTCTTAAGCTGAAACAGGGCAATAGATCGGTATCTGAGTATGAAAGAGAATTTGTTCGGTTGAGTAAATATGCTTGAGAATGGGTACAGTCAGAAGCGAAAATGTGCAAACGATTCAAAGAAGGGTTGAATGAAGACATTAAGCTATTGATCGGAATCCTTGAAATTCGAGAGTTTACTACATTGGCAGAGTGAGCTCATAAAGCAGAAGAATTGAGCAAAGAAAAGAAACAGGCTGAGAGGGAAGCTCGAATTTTTAGTAAAAGACCAATGGGAAAATCCCAATTTTCTAGTCCAAAGAAATTGAAGAAGTACCAGGATCGTTCTACCTCAGCCACTAGGTATTCGGACAGAGAGCGAGGTTCTCAACACACTAATCCAAGACCTTTCACTCCATCAGTGACCAGTGTTGGTAGTGTTGGTACCCCTAAGCCGAGATGCCAGTATTTTAATAAAGCTCATTTTGGTGAATGCCGATTTAAGAGCGGGGCTTGTTACCGATGTGGTTCTTTTGACCATTTCCTCAGAGATTGTCTAGAAAGGGGAGAAAAAGAAGTTGAACAGATATCGAAGTCGAGTAATCCGACTTTGAGGGTAGACCATCTCGACCATCCCAGAATGCCAGTGGTAGCCGAGGAGCTACAAAGATCGCAAGCGTGCCGAGACACGAGCACTGCTAGGACATATGCCATTCGTACGGAAAAGATGCCTCAGCACCCGATGTTATTACTGGTACATTTTCTTTACTTGACACCGATATTACGACATTAATTGATCCTGGTTCTACGCATTCATATATATGTATAAAGCTTGCATGTGTTAAAGATTTATCTATTGAACCTACTAAATTTGTGGTTAAAGTCTCTAACCCCGTGGGCCAATCTATTTTGGTGGATGAAATTTGTAAAAATTGTCCACTGATGGTAAGAGGTTATTGTTTCCTAGTTGATTTGATGTTACTTCCATTTGATGAGTTTGATGTGATATTGGGTATGGATTGGTTAACTCAGCATGATGCAGTAGTAAACTATAAATAGAAATATATTGTGTTGAAGTGTCAAAATGGCGAATTACTACGGGTTAAATCTAATCAGACAGAGGGATTATCTGATGTGATTTCAGTTATTACTGCTCAGAGGTATGTCAAAAAGGGGTATGATGCTTTTCTTGCTTATGTATTAGATACCAAGGTATCTGAATCGAAGATTCAGGCAGTGCCAATGGTATGCGAATTTTTCGATGTGTTTCCAGAGGAATTACCAGGGTTGCCACCAGAAAGAGAAGTGGAATTCTCTATAGATTTGATTCCGGGAACTACTCCGATTTCCATAGCTCCGTACCGGATGGCTCCTACAGAGTTAAAGGAATTAAAGACACAGTTGCAAGAACTTGTTGACAAGGGTTTTGTCCAACCGAGTCATTCACCTTGGGGTGCTCCAGTTCTGTTTGTGAAAAAGAAAGATAGGTATTTGAGATTGTGTATTGACTATCGGCAGCTCAATAAGGTAACTATAAAGAATAAGTACCCGTTACCTCGGATTGATGATTTATTTGATCAGCTGAAAGGTGCCACAGTATTCTCAAAGATTGATCTCTGATTAGGTTATTACCAGCTACGAGTAAAGGAGTCAGATGTGCCAAAGATAGCTTTCAGAACCAGGTATGGGCATTATGAGTTTCTAGTTATGTCGTTTGGGCTGACTAATGCACTTGCGAGATTTATGGATCGATGAATCGGATATTTGACTGCATTTAGAGCATTTGTGGTAGTATTCATTGATGATATTTTGGTTTATTCTCGAGATGAAGAAAAACACGCAGAACATTTGAGAATTGTGTTGCAAATTCTGCGAGAGAAGCAGTTATATGCTAAATTCAGTAAATGTGAATTTTGGCTTTGAGAGGTGGGTTTTCTTGGACATATTCTATCCACCGAAGGCATCAGAGTAGATCCAAGTAAAATCTCAGCTATCGTCAATTGGAGTCCACCGAAGAATGTATCTGAAGTTAAAAGTTTCTTGGGTTTAGCTGGTTATTATCAGAGATTTGTACAGGGGTTCTCTATGATAGCTTCTCTGATGACCCGTTTGTTGCAGAAAGATGTTAAATTCGAGTGGACTAATGAATGCCAGCAGAGTTTCGACTGATTGAAAGATTTGTTGACGAAAGCACCTATGTTGGTACAACCTGAACCAGGTAAAGATTTATTATTTATAGTGATGCATCATTAAATGGTTTAGGTTGTGTCTTGATGCAAGAAGGTAAAGTAATAGCCTATGCTTCAAGACAACTTAAGCCACATGAAAGAAATTACCCAGTACATGATCTTGAGTTAGCTGCTATTGTATTTGCATTGAAGATATGGCGGCATTACTTGTACGGTGAGAAATGTCATATTTATACTGATCATAAAAGCTTGAAATATTTGATGACACAAAAAGATCTGAATTTGAGACAAGTGAGGTGGCTTGGCGATAAAGGACTATGATTTGATTATTGATTACCATCCGGGTAAGGCTAATGTTGTTGCTGATGCTTTAAGCCGAAAATCTCTGTTTGCTTTGCGAGCTATGAATGCCCGATTGTCTTTGGTCGTTGATGGTTCAGTCAGAGCTGAGTTGAGAGTTAAACCGACATTTCTACAGCAAATATATGAAGCTCAGAAAAATGATGAGAAGCTACAGGCTAAACGGGTACAATGTGAGTCAGGTAATGATTCAGAATTTCATATTGGGATTGATGGTTGTTTATTATTCAAAGGTAGAGTATGTGTACCCAAGAATTTAGAGCTCATACAGAAGATTCTACACGAAGCTCACAGCGGTACTATGTCTGTACATCCGGGAAGTAATAAAATGTATAATGATTTGAAAAAGATGTACTGGTGGCCAGGTATGAAACGTGATATTTCTGAGTTTGTATCAAGATGTTTGATATGTCAATAGGTCAAAGGAAAACATTAGGTACCTTCGGGGTTACTTCAGCCAATTACTATACCAGAATGGAAATAGGAAAGAATCATTATGGATTTTGTATCGGGGTTACCATTGTCTCCGAGGAAAAAAGATGCTATTTGGGTGATTTTTTATCGATTGACAAAGTCAGCGCACTTAATTCCGGTACGTATGGATTATTCTTTAGATAAACTGGCTAAATGTACATATCTGAGATTGTCAGGCTATATGGAGTGCCTGTCTCCATTATATCGGATAGAGATCCCGATTTACATATCGTTTCTAGAACAAATTGAAAGAAGCTTTGGGTACTCAGTTGTATTTCAGTAATGCATTTCATCCTCAAACAGATGGCCAATCTGAGCGTGTAATTTAGGTATTGGAATATATGCTCCGATGCTGTATACTAGAGTTTGAAGGTAATTGGGAGAAATATCTACCTTTGATTGAATTTGCTTACAATAACAGTTATAGTCCAGTATTAAAATGGCTCCGTATAAAGCTTTGTATGGTAGAAAATGTAGAACACCGTTATATTAGGCAGAGCTTAGTGAAAAGAAGATATATGGGGTTGATTTTGTAACATCCCTAACCCGTATCCGTCACGGATTAGGGTTACAGGCGTTACCAATAGCCAAATCTTTTTCAATTGATTAATTCATAACCTAAATAGATAAAGCACATGGGCATAATATATATATATATATATATATATATACTTAATATACAAGTTAAAACATATTCAATGTAATCATCCACAAATACAAAATGATCAAACAATATACTTCTATCCTCATTATTAGCATATTTATCTATTTTATTCTATGATACAAACACCTATTTAGTACCACCCCTTTGTATACATTTCATGCAAACATGCCTCACATACAATTTCGTTTTAAACCAAAGCACACCGAACCTTGTAATTGGAACTACTAATAAGCATCATTACGATTACATGCATACATCACTTGACATTACACCTATGGACTAAGAGACAATACACTTCATATAAATATATATCTATATACCTATATCCGAATATGCATAACCTTAGCTTTTAATGCATAACCACAATATAACTTTGCATGTTATATGCATAAATCAAAGACCAAATGTACCAACTAAACTTCCATAATTCATGCAAAATTTATGTTACTTATTTGTACTACAATTGACCATACATAAACATAGGTCTCAAAGCCAACTTAACCTAAAAACACAAGCATATAAACCATGCCTTGACCAAACATTCATTACCACTTTTCCATAATTTGTAACTACTTATACTTATCGTTAACAATGAATCCAACAAGTTAATTTACATACACAAACTTTGATTATAAGATCACTACTATCACCTAACCGAATCAACTATATTAAACAACAATGACCCAAGTCAAGTTTTTCTCCAACAAAATACATATCGTTCGTATCACCCATTCACATTTTAAATAATACCTAAACCACATCCGAATACAAATGATAATTCATAGCATGAACAAGCCATTTCATCAAAACACATGAACAAAGTTTAACCAAAATAGATAGCCATCTTCGCATGGCTAAATATATATACATGATTAAGTATCATTAGTAATATAGCTTAGTCTAGCCTATACATGCCTTTTCAAATCAAAAACTAAGTTTATCAATACCAAAAGAGAGTCGATAGTGTGGTTGACTTCTTCAAAGATCCTTCGAGTCCGTAGCTTGAATCAAAAATCTATAAAATAGGAGTAGACAAGAATACACAAAGTAAGCATGCTAGCTTAGTAAGTCTTAAGCAAAAACATTATCACGTTCAATGGTAAAACATTTAAACAACCAACTCATAACCTTAATAAACAGTTCTTATCATATATATATATACATTATGGCCGAAAATGCATATATATATATATATAACCAACTTGTACATTTCCTTATACCTTTACAAATACCTTTAACTACTTATGCTTTCATTTAGCCAATTTTTTTATCACTTTGATCTTCCTTTTCTCAATAATATCACATACGTACATCTATACACTTATATGCATATTCATAGAACACTTAAGTAGGAATAACACATACCTTACTACCAAATTAACAAATTCACTTCCACATGCTTAGGTATACTTAATTCACTCCACCAAAATCATTAGCACTTAATTTTCTCTTAAAATAGTAATTCAATGGCTAGAACCTACTAAACATTACCTAAATCTCACACACCAAGCACTAAGCCTCTTTGAACTCGAGTCCAAATCATAACACCAAGATTAAGCACGCTAGGCAATAAGCGAAAATAAGACGAAGGCATAAATCGAAATACATCAAGACGAGGCACGCTAAGCATAAAGCCGAAATACATCATCTAAGACGAGGCCTGCTAGGCATAAAGCCCGAAATACAATGCAATTATTCTTATAATACACATTTCTAAAAGCTGATTTCACAAACCAATCACATACTTCACATTTTTTCCCAAATATTATATCAAAAATACACATTCATATCATATTGTCAATTTATGCATTCAAACCAATTTAACCCATATACATTCGGCTTTTACAATAATGTACACTCAAATATATCGAACATCATCATTTAACAGGTTCATAAATAATTCTTTGATATATTTCAGCTTAAGGACTTACCTCGACTGTCGACGGACCGTGTAAACCGGCTATTCGATAACCTTCGTCTTTCCCCAGTCCAAATCCGTTTTTCTTTATTCTTGATCTAAACACATTAAAATTTAGGTCATTCAAGTACATTTCATCTCAATTTAGTCCCTAAGTACATAAATAGGTAAATTACCATTTTACCCCTATTATTTCACATTTTTACAATTTAGTCCTATTTACATAAAACACAAAATACACAAAATTTCTCAATACCACTCAAGGGACGAATACTCCTAGGGACTATACAAGTCCATTTCTTTCATTTATTTCATAAATAAGCCCCTTTAAAAATTTATTTTTACAAATTAGCCCTAAATACTCAATTTCACCAAAACTTTCAATACAAAACATACTAATCTTTAACATATCTTTAATCTAAAATCATCAAACATCAAAACCACATGAACACATCAATGGCGAACATCAAACATGCTTAGTTTTAAAAATTCAAACATGGGTCACCATCGTTCAAGAAATGATCTCAAAACGTAAAAATTACAAAAAGACTAAGAATTTACCTTGAATTTGGCTTGAATGTTGTCGAAAATTCAAAGAACCTAGCTCCCTTTTCTTTCTCAATATTCGCCAAGAGAGATGAATGAACATATTCATTTTTTTATGTTTTAATTAACATATAATATGGTTTTAACCTATTTACTATTTTAACCTTATATCATAAAATTATATAATATAAAACTTAAGGTTAATCATGTCATATACCACCCACTAACTTAAAAATGGGTTATTTACCCATTTAACACCTCATGTTAAGAAGCCATCATCATTCTAGAACTTTACACTATAGCATGCAACTTTTACACTTTACGCGATTTAATCCTTTTTGTTAAATTGAACACACAAACGATTAAATTTCTCTACGAAACTTTCACACACATTAATTCACATATAACAAACACAAATTATAATATTTAAATATTTCTTATACTCGGATTCATGGTCTTGAAACCACTGTTCTGATTAGGGTCAAATTTGGTCTGTTACAACTCTCCCCCTTAAGGATTTTCATCCCCGAAAATCTTACCGTTAAACAAAGTCGGATATTGTTGCCTCATTGAATCCTCAAGCTCCCACGTAGCCTCTTCAACTCCGTGCCTATTCCATAGTACTTTCACTAATGGAATCCTCTTGTTTCTCAGCTCTTTTATTTCCCGAGCTAAGATACGGATCGGTTCTTCATCATATGTCATAGCGGATTGGATTTCAACCTTTGACGGAGTGATCACATGTGACGGATCTGATTTGTACTTACGAAGCATCGAAACGTGAAATACATCATGTATCTTTTCTAATTCAGAGGGTAACTTCAATCTATAAGTAACAGACCTAATACATTCTATCATTTCATACGGTCCGATGAATCTAGGACTCAATTTGCCTTTCCGACTAAATTGGAGTACTTTCTTCCACGGAGAAACTTTCAAGAATACTCGATCTCGGCCTAAAATTCAATGTCTTTACGTTTCAAATCAGCGTAAGACTTTTGACGATTTGATGCAGCTTTCAAACTATCTCTGATTATAGCCACTTTCTGCTCTGTCTCCTTAATCAAATCGACCCCGTGTATCTTGTTCTCACTGAGCTCAGTCCAGTATAATGGTGTTCGACACTTGCGACCATACAAAGCTTCGTAGGGCGCCATTTTGATACTAGATTGAAAGCTATTATTGTAAGCAAATTCAATTAAAGGCATGTATCATTCCCACGTACCTTCAAACTCGAGAACATAACATCTCAACATGTCCTCAAGTATCTGAATAGTTCGTTCAGACTGACCGTCTGTCTGTGGATGAAAGGTTGTGCTAAAGTGGAGTTTAGTACCCAAAGCATCTTGCAACTTCTTCCAAAATTGTGATGTGAATCTCGGGTCTCTGTCTAAAACATTGGAACTCGGCATACCATGCAATCTCACAATTTGAGACACATACAATTTAGCAAGTTTATTGAGTGAATAGTTTGTACGAACTGGCACAAAGTGAGTTGATTTAGTCAATCTATCCACAATAACCCAGACTGCGTCCTTCTTGCTCGGTGTTGTAGGCAAACCGGATAAAAAATCCATAATGATTCTATCCCATTTCCATTCAAGTATCATAATCGGCTGAAGTAACCCTGAAGGCACTTGATGCTCGACTTTTACTTGCTGATAAATTAAACACTTTGAAACAAATTCAAATATATCCCGTTTCATGCCAGACCACCAATAGAACTATTTCAAATCATTATACATTTTAGTGCTACCCGGATGTACCGATAGGTGACTATTATGGGCCTCATTTAATAACATCTGAATCAATTCCACATTCCTCGGAACACATATTCGGCCATTGAATTTCAAACAATCATTTGCGTCAATTTGAAACTCTGACTCTGTATCATTTTCACATTGAATTCGTTTAGCAATCATATCTTTGTCAATTTTCTGTGCATCACTAATTTTCTGAATAAACAATGGTCTAGCCTTCAACTCGGCTATGATCAAACCATCAGCAGTCATAACCATATGTGCGTTCAACGCACGAAGAGCGAACAATGATTTTCGGCATAAGGCATCTGCAACAACGTTAGCTTTCCCTTGATGGTAGTCAATCACCAATTCGTAGTCTTTTAACAATTCCAACCATCTACGTTGTCTTAAATTCAGGTCCTTCTGAGTCATTAAATACTTCAGACTTTTGTGATCTGAATAAACATGACACTTTTCACCAAATAAGTAATGATGCCAAATTTTCAATGCGAAAACAATGGCCGCTAATTCTAGATTGTAGGTCGGGTAATTTTTTTTGTGAGGCTTCAGTTGTCTCGAAAAGTAGGCTATAACTTTGCCTTACTACATCAAAACGCAACCCAAGCCATTCAAAGAAGCATCACTATAAACAATAAATTCTTTACCCGATTCAGGCTGAGCTAACACTAGAGCTTCGGTCAAAAGGGCTTTCAACTGATCGAAACTTTTCTGACACTTTTCTGACCATTCGAACTTAACATCTTTCTATAGTAGCTTTGTCAAAGGTGTAGCTATCATGGAAAAGCCTTTGACGAATCGTCTGTAGTATCCCGCAAGTCCCAAAAAGCTTCGAATCTCAGAAACATTCTTTGGTGGCTTCCAATCAAGTATAGCTGATATTTTGTTAGGATCAACTCGAATACCTGACGTTGAAATGACATGTCCCAAAAAGCTAACCTCTTTCATCCAAAATTCACACTTACTAAACTTTGCATACAACTGTTGATCTCATAAAGTTTGTAGTACCAATCTCAAATGCTCGGCATGATCGGTTTCATCTTTGGAGTAGATTAGAATATCATCAATAAACACTACCACAAACCGATCCAAATACTGTCTGAATACTCGATTCATCAAATCCATAAAAATAACAGGTGCATTAGTAAGCCCAAAAGGCATAACCAAAACTCAAAATGTCCGTACCTCGTTCGAAATGCAGTCTTAGGCACATCGGAATCTCTGACTCACAATTGGTAATAACCCGATCTCAAATCTATCTTCGAAAACATTGAAGCTCCTTTCAACTGATCAAATAAATCATCAATCTGAGGTAACGGGTATTTATTCTTTATTGTCACCTTATTCAGCTGCCGATAATCGATACACATTCGCATAGTTCCATCTTTCTTTTTCACAAACAGAACTGGCGCACCCTAAGGAGAAAAACTCGGTCGTGCAAAACCCCTATTGTCAACTCTTACAACTGTGCTTTCAACTCTTTCAACTCAGTAGGTGCCATCCGATACAGAGCTATCGAAATCGGAGTCATCCCCTGTACTAATTCAATACCAAACTCAATCTCTCGATTGGCGGAAACCCGATAATTCATCAAGGAACACCTCGTGGTATTCACACAACCTGATGCAGACTTAATCGCTTTTGGACACTTTATTATCCAGCACATAAGCCAGGTAAGCTTTACATCCTTTTCTCATATATTTACGGGCTAACATTGAGGATATTACTGTAGGTAACCCATTTAAATCACTAGATTCAACTCGGATGGTTTCACCGTTCTGACATCTCAAATCAATGATCTTTCTTTTGCAATTCACCACTGCATCGTGCAAAGTTAACCAATCCATTCCTAAAATCATATCAAACTCGTCAAAGGGTAACAACATTAAATCACAAAAAGCACAAATCCCGAATCATCAATGGGCAACCTTTACACACTTTATCAACAAGTACACATCTACCCAAAGGATTGACACACGAATTACAAACTCAGTAGACTCGACAGGCAAAGTCTTACTGGTTACTAAAGTTTCACACACATAAGAGTGAGTCAAACCAGGATCAATCAATGCAATCATAGTAGTATCATAAAGTGTGAAAGTACCGGTAATGACATCTGGGGAAGAAGCATCCTCTCTGGCTCGTATAGCATAAGCTCTAGCTAGAGCTCTAGCCTCTGATCGAACTGCAGTGTCCTTCATCCCTTTTGACTGCCACCTACATTGCTTGAATGTCTGGGTGGTCTGCCCCGTGCTGACACGTTGCTCAGTTTAGTTTCTGAGCAGTATTTTGCTTAGCTAGCATCGGACACTCTCGAATGAAATGATCTGACGATCCACATTTAAAATAAGACCGATCACGGAATCTACAACTCCAAGAATGCCATTTTCAACAATGCTTGCACTCAACTCAATCATGTTGAACATTGCCAACACTAGCCATCGAAGTGGCTCGAGAACTCACATGAGGTCAATCTCGTCTAGACAGGTCAGGAGTAGTCTTATGTCGGTTAAAGTCATCTCTGAGCTTCTTAGATGTTGAATGGAAAGTTTTACTCAACGATCTTTTACGAGTGTCTCTAGCTTCCTCTCACCTTTCTTTTCTCTTTTTCGAGCTCTTGACTTTGCAAGCTCGCTCGACCGATACCACAAACTCTTTAATCTCAAGAATGCCCACAAGTAACTTTATGTCTTCATTCGCACCGTCTTCAAATCTTTTGCACATAATGGCTTTAGAAGAAACACACTCTCTAGCATATCTCTTTGAGTCGACAAATTTCGCTCATATTACATCACGGTCATTCGCCTCTGTTTGATTCAAGAAATTATTTACGCTTTTGATCAATGAATCTCGGTCGATATATTTCTTTGAAACTCAATCGGAAGAAGTCCCAAGTTACTTTTTCTTTTGAAACCACGATACTAGTGTTTTCCACCAATGGTAGGCGAGTCTCAAGTAGAGATATAGCACACTTTAGGCATTCCTCTCAAGTACTGGATAACTCATCAAGCACCGAATGGTATTATCAAGCCATATCTCATTCATTCAAAGATTATCATCATCATTAGCTTTAAATTCTTCGGACCCATATTTTTTGATTTTATGAACAGGAGGCCTACTAGATCTCATCGGATCTATTATCGGGGGTGCTGAAGGTACCAGAGTTGGATTATTTGGGGTGGAGTTTGTTGTACAGCCGAGTTATTTTGAACAAATTGGGTAAACTATTCATTCATCATCTAGTAGAAGGCTTACTTAGCCTCCCCATCATGGCTACTCGAGATAGGTCGAGAGTCTATCGGAGCTGACCTACGTGCACGATCAGGCGCTACACTCTCTACATCATCTGCTACGGCTCTGTCAGGATTGAAATCCATTTACTATATAAAACACAGTTTGAATTGTCAGAAGTCACCACACTATCGTATATACAAAAAAAAGCATGTATAACTAGACTCTCACGTTCTACGGTAGTCCTAGAATCGACTAAATCGTAAGCTTTGATACCAATCAAATGTAACACCCCTAACCCGTATTCGTCGCCGGATTAGGGTTACAGGCATTACCAATAGCCAAATCTTTTTCAATTGATTAATTCATAACCTAAACAGATAAAGCACATGGGCATAATATATATATATATATATATAAATATACTTAATATACAAGTTAAAACATATTCAATGTAATCATCCACACATACAAAATGATCAAAAAATATACTTCTATCCTCATTATTAGCATATTTATCTATTTTATTCTATGATACAAACACCTATTTAGTACCACCTATTTGTATACATTTCATGCAAACATGCCTCACGTACCATTTCGTTTTAAACCAAAGCACACCGAACCTTGTAATTGGAACTACTAATAAGCATCATTACGATTACAGCATACATCACTTGACATTACACCTATGGACTAAGAGACAATACACTTTATATATATATATATATATATCTATATAACTATATCCGAATATGCATAACCTTAGCTTTTAATGCATAACCACAATATAACTTTGCATGTTATATGCATAGATCAAAGACCAAATGTACCAACTAAGCTTCCATAATTCATGCAAAATTTATGTTACTTATTTGTACTACAATTGACCATACATAAACATAGGTCTCAAATCCAACTTAACCTAAAAACACAAGCATATAAACCATGCCTTGACCGAACATTCATCACCACTTTTCCATAATTTGTAACTACTTATACTTATCATTAATAATGAATCCAACAAGTTAACTTACATACACAAACTTTGATTATAAGATCACTACTATCACCTAACCGAATCAACTATATTAAACAACAACGACCTAAGTCAAGTTTTTCTCCAACAAAATACATATCGTTCGTATCACCCATTCACATTTTAAATAATACCTAAGCCACATCCGAATACAAACGATAATTCATAGCATGAACAAGCCATTTCATCAAAACACATGAACAATGTTTAACCAAAATAGATAGCCATCTTCGCATGGCTAAATATATATACATGATTAAGTATCATTAGTAATATAGCTTAGTCTAGCTTATACATGCCTTTTCAAATCAAAAACTAAGTTTATCAATACCAAAAGAGAGTCGATAGTGTGGTTGACTTCTTCAAAAATCCTTCGAGTCCGTAGCTTGAATCAAAAATCTATAAAATAGAAGTAAACAAGAATACACACAGTAAGCATGCTAGCTTAGTAAGTCCTAAGCAAAAACATTATCACATTCAATGGTAAAACATTTAAACAACCAACTCATAACCTTAATAAACAGTTCTTATCTTATATATATATATATATATATATATACATTATGGCCGAATATGCATATATATAACCAACTTGTACATTTCCTTATACCTTTACAAATACCTTTAACTACTTATGCTTTCATTTAGCCAATTTTCTTATCACTTTGATCTTCCTTTTCTCAATAATATCACATACGTACATCTATACACTTATATGCATATTCATAGAACACTTAAGTAGGAATAACACATACCTTACTACCAAATTAACAAATTCACTTCCACATGCTTAGGTATACTTAATTCACTCCACCAAAATCATTAGCACTTAATTTTCTCTTAAAATAGTAATTCAATAGCTAGAACCTACTAAACATTACCGAATCTCACACACCGACACTAAGCCTCTTTGAACTCGAGTCCGAATCATAACAACGGCATTAAGCACCGCTAGGTAATAAGCGAAATATATCAACCAAGACGAGGCTGCTAGGCATAAAGCCGAAATACATTCTCAAGACGAGGCTGCTAGGCATAAAGTCCAAATACAATGCAATTATTCTTATAATACACATTTCTAAAAGCTAATTTCACAAACCAATCACATACTTCACATTTTTCCAAAATATTATATCAAAAATGCACATTCATATCATATTGTCAATTTATGCATTCAAACCAATTTAACCCATATACATTCGGCTTTTACAATAATGTACACTCAAATCTATCGAACATCATCATTTAACAGGTTCATAAATAATTCTTTGATATATTTCAGCTTAAGGACTTACCTCGACTGTCGACGGACCATGTAAACCAGCTATTCGATAACCTTCGTCTTTCCCAGGTCCAAATCCATTTTTCTTTTTCTTGATCTAAACACATTAAAATTTAGTTCATTCAAGTACATTTCATCTCAATTTAGTCCCTAAGTACATAAATAGGCAAATTACCATTTTACCCATACTATTTCACATTTTTACAATTTAGTCTTATTTGCATAAAACACAAAATACACAAAATTTCTCAATACCACTCAAGGGCCGAATACTTCTAGGGACTATACAAGTCCATTTATTTCATTTATTTCACAAATAAGCCCCACTAAAAATTTATTTTTATAAATTAGCCCTAAATACTCAATTTCACCAAAACTTTCAATACAAAACATACTAATCTTTAGCATATCTTTAATCTAAAATCATCAAATATCAAAAACCACATGAACACATTACTGGCCAAACATCAAACGTGCTTAGTTTTAAAAATTCAAACATGGGTCAGCTACTGTTTGAAGCAACGATCTCAAAAACGTAAAAAATTACAAAAATCGACTAAGAATTTACCTTGAATTTGGCTTGAAAGTTGCTAAAAATTCAAAGAACCTAGCTCCCCTTTTCTTTCTCAATATTCGGCCAAGAGAGATGAATGAACATATTCATTTTTTTATGTTTTAATTAACATATAATACGGTTTTAACCTATTTACTATTTTAACCTTATATCATAAAATTATATAATATAAAACTTAAGGTTAATCATGTCATATACCACCCACTAACTTAAAAATGGGTTATTTACCCATTTAACACCTCATATTAAGAAGCCATCATCATTCTAGCACATTACACTATAGCATGCAACTTTTACACGCAATTTAATCCTTTTTTGTTAAATTGAACACACAAACGATTAAATTTCTCTATGAAACTTTCACACACATTAATTCACATATAAAAAACACAAATTATAATATTTAAATATTTCTCAGACTCAGATTCGTGGTCTCGAAACCACCGTTCCTATTAGGGTCAAATTCGGTCTGTTACAGATTTAATCCGGGAAACAGAAGAAAAAGAAAAGGTTATTCGGGATAGTTTAAAAGCAGCTTCTGATCGTAAAAAATCATATGCCGATCTTAAACGAAAAGAGATTAAGTTTCAGGTCGGTGACAAGGTATTCCGGAAAGTGTCTCCTTGGAAGAAAGTTCTCCAGTTCGGTCGAAAGGGTAAATTGAGTCCAAGATTTATCAGGCCATATGAGGTCACAGAAAGAATTGGACCGGTCGCTTATTGATTGGCATTACCATGAAACTTGATAGAATTCATAATGTTTTTATGTGTCTATGCTACTGACGATATCATCGGATCCTTCACATGTTATTTCTTCGACGAAGTGGAGATTCAAATAGGATATGACTTACAATGAAGAACAGGTCAAGATATTGGCACGGAAACAAAGGAGCTTAGAAATAAAAAACAAATTTGGTGAAAGTATTGTGGCAAAAGCACGGGATTGAGGAAGTGACATGGGAACCGGAGGAGACAATGAGGAAACAATACCCAAACCTCTTTACTGGTAAGATTTTCGAGGACGAAAATCCTTAAAGGGGGGAGAGTTGTAATAGCCTAAATTCAAGGTTATCTAACAATGGTTTCGTAATCATAAATCCAATTTAAAGAGAAATTTATTTTAATATTTTTTCATGAATATTTATATGATAAGAAAATCGTATTAAAATATCGATAGAAAAATTTTACCGATTTAGTGGTTAATTAGGAAAAGGAATTATTGAAGGAATTGGGTGAAAATGAGGTATCGATATCTCAGTGTTATAAACCTAGTCATAAATATTTTTATAAATATTTATGGAGTGTTAATAAGTTAGTGTTAAAGTTTCGTCAAGAAATTTTAAAGTTTCGATAGTTAATTGAACAAAAAGGACTAAGTTGTAACAAATGCAAAATTATGAGAAATGATTAAATAGTTTAAATGATAAAGGAAAGAGGGCTTAAAAGGAAAATAGACCCAAGGTCTATTTGGGCTGGACGGCAAGGGCATGAAATCAGCAAGAAAATAAGGAGAATTAAGGGCAAAATTAGAATATTGCAAAATTTACTTAATAAAGCTAAGACTAAAGTGGAATTATTTAGATTTCTCTTTCTTTTTCTGCATTCTCATCAGCAAAAAACACCATAGAAGAGTTTCCTTAAGCTGATTTTTTATATTTTTACTGCAAGTAAGTTCAATTCTTGATTATTTCTTGAAATTTTTGTATTTTTGTGACTTTTACAACTAGGTCCACTAGTTGAATTCATTAGTTTTAGATTTTATGAATGAAGTTGGAAGTTGTTATGAATATGTGCTGGAAGTTTATGATGAAATAGCATGAAATTGAAGCTTTAATTTGTTTATGAGATGATTTTATTAGGTAATTCCAATAGAAATTGATTTTTTTAGATCTAAATTGTGAAAATATTTGGAATTAAAGTCTATTACTGAAATTCTGATTTCCAAAGGTTACAAAGTAGTTTAAAGTGATAGAATAAAATTTTAATTGAGAGAAATCAGCTCAATTGAGAAGTTAATTGAGCAGGGACGAAATTATCATTTATTGAAAGCTTAGGGGAAAAATGGTAATAAATAGTTTGCACTAAAACAGTTTTGGATAGCAGCAGTAGACTAGCTTTGAAAAATCACGATAAATTTTAGAAATCGAATTAGAAGATGAAAAAATATGAAATTAAAGCTTATTGAGTCTAGTTTCTCATAGAAGAAACAGTGTAAGCAATAGATATGTAAATCATGAGATATAATCAATTTTGTGAGGCAAGGTCAGAATGAATTCGGGTTCCCCTATTTTGACTTTATAAAATCATAAAAAATTGGATAAAATAATTAGGAGTATAAATTTATATTTTTAGAATTATGAATGAGTCTATTTTCAATAGAGATAAACGGGAACATCATCCAAATTCTGTATGAAGAGATAATTAATTTTTAGTAAAGAAGGGTCAGAACTATCAAACAGCAGAACAGGGGTGACTTTAAAGAATAAAATGTACTTATTGGATAAACCAAAAATTCTTAAAATTTTATAATAAGAAGATATGTGAGTGTAGTTTCAAGAAAAATTAGCGGATCCTAATTTGGAGTTCTGTAGCTCAAGATAAAAATAATTTAGTGACTATGACAAGTAGACAGCTTTGAATGAACTATAAATAATAATAAAATTATAGTGAATGCTACATGTGAACATGAAATGTATTGAATTGATGATTGAATTTATTTATTTAGATTCAGAAAACTCAAATACGAAGCTAGATCAAGGAAAGGAAAAAGTCTCGGATTAGTAGATTTTGTATACGAATTAGTATCAATGTAAGTTCATGTAACTTGAATTATATTCTTAAATGCTTGAAATATATGTTTATTGATGTGAATAAGATTTTGATGTTTATTATATGATAATTGATGAAGTATTGATATTCTTGATGAAAATGGAAAATAAATCCCGGTTGAATGAAAGGAAAATTCGATGGATCTCTGAAAAGGAATTGACAGTAAAAGGATCTAGCCCGGACGGGTGATCCTATCCTTATATAGCCCTTCCGAAGAATATGTGGAAAATGGATTTAGCCGGACGGGTAATCTAAATTAGGATCTGAATTTAGCTTTGATCGGTAATCAGATCCAAACTCATTAGAGTAATTGTCGTTTGGGATTTAGCTTTGGTGGTAATCCCGACAATACTCTATGAGTTTATATTCTGAGGATTTACCACGGGTGGTAATCCTCCGTAAGGATGATGTTCATGAGTGTGCTCTCTGAAATGGAAATGTGCGCACATGAACATGAATTGACAGACTCGAATTTGTACACTAAAGTGTACCCCTGGAAATCCATCGAAATTTCGAGAAATTCAACAGGATAAATATGGAAAAATAATAAGGGAATGGAAATCATGGTATTGATTAGCTCATCAATCATGGTATATATTATTGGTACATGGAAATTATTGAACTAACTTGAATGTTGAGCTTGTGTATGTTAGGGTAATAATGCATTGAATGGATATATGAATGTTTATTGCATTGTATTGAAAATATTAGGTAAGTATAATTCTTGTTACATGGGCTTACTAAGCACAAAGTGCTTACCCTATTTCCTTTTCCCCTGTTTTGTAGTGTTAAGAGCTCAGAGGTCGGATTCGGTCGGAGACACATCACACTATCAACCCCAAGATTTCGATATATAAAGAAACCTTATTTTGAAAATCAATGGCATGTATAAGCTAATAAAGTAAATATTAATATGAAATGAATGTAAGGTCAACCATTAGTATGGCTAACAAATTTTAGTTTTAGTATGTGATGAGGTTATTTTATAATTATGCATGAATCTATTTTGAAAATATGTTGAAATGGTTTGGTTGATGTAGATTGGTTTCGGTTTAAAATTTGCAGGGAAGGCTAGATATTTATAAAGGAGTTATGTTGAGTAAAATAAAAAATAAAAAAATATTATTCGTAAATTCGGTAATGCCTCATACCTTATTCCAACAACGAATACGGGTAGGGGGTGTTACAAAGTGTGTAAAAAAGGTAAGTACCTATATGACTTTGATTTGAAGAAAAGTATGGTTGAATATGAGAAGGTGAATGAGATGCAAGAATGATTATGAAAGAGCTATGTATACATATTATTATTGAATTGTGAATATGGCAAATATGGTCACAAGTATATGAACCAAAGCACATTTGTGATAGTATGCTAAGTGTTCGGGATGTGCCAATATATCTACTTGCATAATATGCATTCCATGATAAGTTTGTTTGTATATTGACTTACTAAGCTTTTGGAAAGCTTACTATGTGTGTCTGTATTCTCTGTTTTATAGGTCGTCAAAGCTACTGAAGGCTCGGGACCGTCAAGGATCGTCATCACACTACTAAACTCTTTTTGGTACTCTTTAAAAAATGTATATAGCTAGATATGGCATGTATAGGCTAGATATGTGTATATGTTTATGATGTGAACTTAGCCATGGTTTTGGCTAGTTTTGAGTTGATAAAATGCTTGAATGAATGAGTTATATGATGCATATTTTTGGTATGGTTTGGAGCACAAGAAATGATCAAGTTTTTGAGTAAGTTTTGGATGAATTATACTTGGGATGATATGAGTTTTAGTTTTGTATTTTGGCATGAATGAAATTGGTATTGAATGTATAGATTTATTGGTCAATTTGGTATGTTTTTGGTTTCCATAATGACCAATAATGTAGATGTTGCTTGTAGGCATGACCCAATTGGGTGGCATTTGGCTTGCAAATGACCAATAATGTCACACCGGCATAGCACACCGGCGTGCCTAGCGACCGTAGGGTAAAGTCAGTAGCTAGCTTAAGAGTACAAGACCATGGCACACAGGCGTGCCTAGAGGCCGTGTGAGAAAGTCAATATATGGCCTAGTAGGACACGGCCTTAGCACAAGGGGGTGCTTGATAGCCGTGTTTTTTTTTTGGCAGGATTGACCACGGTCAGGGTACACGGGTATGCTTGGTGGCCGTGGTGTATAGTCAGGTTCAACCACGGGTGCGTCTAGCAGCCGTGGAGGGCACATGGTTGGCTCCCACGGGCGTGTATCCCCTGTATTTTAGAAAAGTTTTTAAGTTTTCGAGAACTTTTGTATGTGTTTTGTTTTAGTCCTGACTCGGTTTATAAGCATGCGTAGGGTCTAGATGACTCACTTAAGGGACATTGTATGTATGATTGATGAATGAAATATTATGGAAGTTTTCAATCTTTCTGGTAACGCCTTTAACCCTAGTCCGGCGATGGTTACGGGTTAGGGTGTTACACCCGACATATCCACCTAAAAACCATGCTTAACTTTAAGAACCTTGACCCATAAGGCTTCAGTCTTAGTGATAAGGTTGTATCCAATTTTCAACATGAAAGCTTTATTCTGATCCCCCAAACGTCGTATCCCAAGACCTCAATGTGATCTAGGCTGACATATATTATCCCACCCAATTAAGACCATTTTCCTTTTTCCCGTCAAAAGCACCTCAGATGAATTGTCTTGCCAATTCTTCAATTGAGTCACAAATACCGTTAGGAACCAAAGTTGACTACATGAGATAGATCGAAATAGACAATAGAATAGTTTGTGCTAAGGTAACCCTCCCTACAAAAAAAAGTCTTTTAGCATCCCAGCTAGAAAGACGGTTACAAACTCTCTCGACCAAAAAATTTAAGATACTATTAGTAAATCTTTGGTGAAAGAGAGGAACCCCCAAATAGTGACCCAAGTCTTTAACTTCTTGAAAGCCAAGCATGTGATTGATATCTATAACAACCCGTTTTCAGTAATGTCAGAAATAGTGGTTTTGGGACCACGACTTCGACTAGTGAGTTAATATTTAATGTTTATTTAATGTCTATAAGGTTATTTTAAGGTCGTTTTAAATTTTCGTTAAGAAATTTTGAAGTTTAAATGGTTATTTAATTAAAAAGGACTAAATTGTAAAGGTTTTGAAAGTGAGATTCTATAAGTTAAATGGATTAAATAACCTTAGAATCTAAACTAATGGATTTAGATGGTAATTATACCAAACTTAAAGTTAGTGGATGTTTATGGATAGGTTTTATGGTAGTTTAAATAATTTTTAAAGGTCAAATTAGTAAATTAGTAAATAAAAGAAAAAGATAAACTAAAATAAAACATCAACTTCTTCATTCTTTCATTTAGAAATTGAAAATACCACTAGAAGGAGCTTGGAGCATTCGGTCATACTTGCATCTTGTGCATGGTAGGTTTTCAAGTCCTGTTTTTAGTAATTTTTATGTTTTTGAGCTCGTTTTAGCTTAAACTACTTAGCTCGGGGTTAATTTGCAAAACTGTTAAAGTTTGAGGATATGCTAGGAATGAAATTGATGAATTTGTGAAGTTAATTGATATATAATTAAAGTTAGTTCTTAAATGAACATGTTTTGTTAAATAATTTTTTAGTGAATTTAAGGTTTAAGGATTTATTTGTTAAAGTGTAAATTTCCATGTAAATTTTTTGAATTGAGGAAAATGTAGGTTAATATAATTTGAGGAAAAAATGGTTAATATGTGTTTCAATTAAAAATGGTGAATTTGCAAGTTAAGGGCTTCTGGACTAAATTGTATGAAGTTCAAATAATGGGGTAAATTTATAAATTAATGATGGAAGGGTTTAATTGCATAAAACTACTTGTTGAATTTTGGAATTATAATAATTGAGTTAAATTATTATCTAGATCAAGAAAAGAATCAATCGAATTTAAATCGAGGAAAGGCGAAAGTCTCGGATTAGCTTTCAACTTAACTGTAACAACTGTGGTGATTGAGGTAAGTTCATATAGAGATTAAATTTGTCTTTTAATGTTTTGGATGAGTTACTATGTATAATTAAGTGAATTATAATCTTGATTTGATAATTGATATTATGGATATTGTTGTAAGGTTAGTTGACTTAAAGTTGTAATTTATAAGTGTGAAATTCATGATGATATACAGAAATGTTATAATGCGATGTAAATAAAGGATTTGAGAGGTAAAAGTCCTGTTTGAATCTTGTGAATACTTAGGATACGAATGACACGTCATTAAGGATTATATGGTTTCGGGTGCTGGTCTTGAATGTCTTAGCGATGGCTGAGGTTTTACATTTATTGTGAATTCTCCATAGCTCGTGTGAGCAGCATCGTGTAGCTAACATTCCGACCCATAACTCGTGTGAACAGGCCCATTTCACAGCTCGTGTAAGCACTAATGAAAAGGAAAGGTTTGGTTACATGAAAAGGCGCACTATGTGTGAGCATTCCCGAGTATCCAATCTTTCTCTATACGGTTCAACAGGGAAAAAAGGTTGATGGAGACCACTCCTCTGATGAGACACCCGTGTGGAAACGATGACCCAACCATTCTATGTAAAGGACGAAGAGATAAGAGGACAGAGGGCAACCTTGTCAAATACCCCTTACTGGCTTGAACGTTAAGGTTGGGGCTCCATTCCATATAACCTGCACGGTAAACGATGAAATAGCATTCATAATAATCTGGACTAAGTTAGAAATAATACCTACTGCTTTCAGAAAATCTTCAACAAAGTCCTATCCTACTCTGTCGTAAGCCTTCTCCAAGTCGATCTTGACTGCCATGCACTGGAGCTTCTTCTTAGATCTCATAGAGTGTAGGATTTCCTGTGCAATAATAACATTATCAATAATGCTTCTCACTACTATGAAACTCGCTTGTTCTTGGACTATGATATTTGAAAATATGCATTTAAATTAATTTGCGATGACCTTCAAAACCAACTTATACAACACAGAACACAAGCTGAAAAGTTTCGGGTTCAAAATTTTAAGGATTAACACAATAAGAGTGTTGTTAAACTCCGATTCAATAGTCCCTTCTACGAAAATCTTCTTGACCCAAACACAAATGACTCCGCCTATGTTATCCCACTGATTTTTGAAGAGCGTCGCATGAAAACCATCACTGCCTGGAGCATTCAGTGGCTCCACGTCAAAAAGAGCAATATTGATTTCTTCATTTGAAACAGTTCTCTAAAGAAAATTAACATCTTCTGAATTGAGACTCGAAAATGCAATTGGAGGTAAATTCCCCAACGGACTTAGACTCTCCCCATAAAGATTCTAAAGAAATTGACTGCTTCAATTTTGAGGACTTTAGGATCAAATTTCCACTCCCCATTAGAATTACACAAGTAGTAATTTTATTAAAATTCCTTCTCAGAATCGTGCGCCTGTGAAAATATTTCGTATTACGATCGCCCAAATTTAACCACTTGCACCTCGATTTTTGTTTCTAGAGAATCTCTTCATGGTGAAGAATATTCTCAAGCTCCTCTCGAACAATAGTTCATGTTGAAGTAGAGAATTAGACCCAGATAAATCCATGGCTTGTTGTAACTTTGAAAGCTTGTGCAGTAACTACCTCTTCCATTGGTTTATGTAGCTGTAAACACATTTGTTCCAACTTTTGAGCTTATTAGAAAACCCGACAATCACACTAGTCATGTCACCATCGAATTTCCAATTGTCCCTAACAAAATCAGAAAAATTCGGATGGTGCAGCCATCCAACTAAAAACTAGAAGGGACGCTCGGACGGGGAATTAATAGCAGAACAAATATTCAGAAACAACGGTCTATGATCTGATTTAATTCTTGGGAGATGAGTAACCAAACAATTTGGGAAATACTCCATCCAAGCTTCATTTCCCACTACCCTATCCAGTCTTTTAAAAAGACTACCTCGATGCCACGTAAAAGGAAGACCCTAAAAACCCAGATTATGCAGTTGAGCTTTATCCATAGACTCATAAAAGAACTGATATTTACACCCTTTAACATAACCACCTTTTTTGTCCTCCGAAAAGAGGATGGCGTTTAATTCGCCAATGGCTATCCAAAGGTACTGCCCAAGCGGCATAGAAAGACTTAAATCTTTCCACAGGATTTTCCTTTTCTGTCTGTCAGGGCTCTCATAGACAAAAGCAATGAAGACTGAACGTGGATGAAGATTGGAGTGAATAAGAACCAGAATAAATTGAGGATGGTTACCAACCACCTTTAAATCAATCGAATTATTCCAGCCTATCCAGATACCACCAAAAAACCCAATTGTTTCCACTCGATAAGATTTATCCCATCCCAATTTAGCGATGATTACATCAAATTTAGCCCCACTGACTCTTGGTTGAAGAAGACAAATTATATCCGACTTACACTGATTATTATATTCACGAAAAGCTCGCAAAAAAAAAAAAAAATCAGTCGCACACCCCTGCACATTCCAGGATAAAACTGATAAATTCATACTAATAATTAAAATAAAAAGAAAAGAAAGCTTATCTTATTGAAGACCGGTAGAAGAACTCTCCACCTGATCTCCCTCTTCCATTAACAAATCTTTAGCAGATTGCCCATCAAGTTTTGGTGCGATAAGTTCCGAGGCCTCTTTATAGAATCAACAAAAAATAACTGAGAATTTTCAGAATTCTTGAAGCGATTTCCCGACCCATTTAAAGTTTTTTTTTAATTTCCAACCTCCTTTTGAACCTGACACTTTAGCTCCATGTCTCTTATTAACCTATTTGGATAATTGATTTCCAGTCAAAATAACACTGCCCCTGACCTCCTTGTCGACTGGTTCAGAAAGGGTGTTCTTTTTTAACACTACTGCTAAGTGCTTTTTTGGCATCCAATATGTTTTCCTTCACCCCCCACATCGACAAAAGAATTCTCCTCAAAGGTGGGATTAAAATACACAACGTCTTCCACTTGAATTTCGTTTGAACTAGGGGAGTCCAGCTTCACTGTTCCTATAACAGAACCATTCGATGAATTTGAAAAGAAGGAGAAAAGTTACAGAAGTACTTGGTTTTAAAAATTTATTTGTTACGCCAGCACTAGCTTATGGCCTATTAAGCTCTCTTGAGGGCCTTGGGGCGGTTGCTCCAAAAGCTGTCGAGCGGTGAAGTTCTTGGTGCAGCCATCACCATGGCTTCTAGTGGATTGTTGCTTTTCAACTAACAAAGCCTATTGTTTCAGACCATCATTAAACCCAATAGTGGTCTGGCCCTTCATAGAATTAATGGGCTTAGGCTTACGGGTCTGGCCCCTAGTGTGATTCCCACTAACTGGCCTAAATTTTCCTTTCTAATTATAAAAGTAACTGGATTTTTGCCCGTTGGGTACTTTCCTTGAGAATCGGTCAAAATGGCTTTCCCATTCATCTTCAATTCTACTATATTTCCTTATTCACACTTTCATCTGTTGAATTCGCCTCTAAGGATTGAAATTGAGATGCTTGAATCATTGACTATACCTCATTCATCGGTGTAAGACCCAATTTATGTTCGGGCCCAATACCAAAATATAAAAAGCCAAAAAAACAGAATAAAAAACCAACCAAAAATAATAAATTAAAAAAACCAAAATTACAGTCCAGTCCATACAACCATTTATAAGCCCAAATACCCTACCATTTAAATGACATACACAGACACAAACCGGTTAAAATAACCCAAATTGGCCTAATCTCAAATCGGCCGAATGGACCAAATGGTTTCAAAGAAGCGAAACCCTAGGATCGTTGCTCAACAAGAATAACTTCCATCAGCGTGTCCCCACGCGCACCCGCAGCCTCCAATGCACGACCTCCGACGCGCCACGCCCACGCCTCAGACGCCTTTGTACCAGAATCGATGAAAACAACAAAGAAAGAGAGAGAAAAGAGAATGTTGTATTTGATTTTTCTTTTATTTTTCTTTTTGGTGATAAAAACCGAAGCAAATATCTGTAAAAGGGGGGATTCCATTTTTTCTTTATGTACACACACATGGAAATAGAAGAAATACAAAAAAAAAAAAATCGGAAAAGAAAGGTGATTTTCATACCTAGCAAATCTTTGTTCTTTCGTTTTCTTTTTGAATCGGTTTCTATGTTTATTTGAAAAAAAAAATGCTTACCGTGAATCTGTTCGATCTGTATCTTCTCCGTCTCAATCGGAGTTTAGATCTGAGTCTCGATGAGGTTAGATCCTCGTTTACTCAAGTACGCCTCGAGGCTAGACAAAGGGTCTTGATTGGAGCACAAATGGTGAATCAACACATACCAAGGCAAACTGATGCGTCACTATTCGTTGATTTCAATGATGCTTTAGTGATAAATCTGGGGATTCCTTGCGGCGACTGAGAACAAGAAACAGAGGGGCTAGGGTTTTCATTTCCCTTTTCTTTTTAAAAATGGCGGAGCATTGATAGTTTAAGGGGTTTTTTTTTTGGTTTTATAAATGGTCTGGAACGGTACCGTTTGCAGTCCGATTCATTGACACCAAAACGGCGCCATATTGGCCTATACCCAGCGACCCGACCTGATGCCTTTGAAGATCCGCGCGATTTCTCTTTGATGGGCTAATTTCCTTTTAGTCCTCCCTCATTCTATTTCCTTTTTTAATCAAGTTCTAATTTATTTTAATTTCGCCTTCAACTTTTGTTCAGTTTTTATTTTAGTCCCTTCTTTAAACGCGCGTTTTGACTAACTGGAATATTTACTAATTTGGTCCTTATTAATTTACGCGCATTGTATTTTAATCCTTTTCGATTTCAGTTTTAATTTGTTACTTTTTAACCCGTAATTTTGTTCTAATTTTAATCTGATCCTTTAATTATTTAGCTAATTATTTGTTTATTGATTTATTTAACTAGTCTTTTTAATTAATATTTAATATTAAAATTTTAAATTGTTTTAGATATTATTTATTTCTATTTATATATGTTATTTTCCTTAATTATATGAATTATTAATTTTATATTATTTTATATATATCTCTATTATATATAATTTATTTCTTTCAAAGACCCTATTCTAGATTTTATATTTATCTATTCTATACACTTTTATATATCATCATTATTTTATATGTATATATGTATTATTTTATATCAAGTTTTTATTTATTTATTTATTTATGTATATATTACTTAAATTGATGTATATTATTTTGAATATTATTTTAAATATGCTATATTTTAGTATAATTTTTTTCAATTAGTTATATTTTTAGCTTTCATTATTTCTTAATAATGTTGATATTTCCAAAAAAGGGTGGTGAGATTATTGACTTTGTATATATTGAATTGTATGTTCATATTATTATTCTCCATTTGTATAAATGTTGTATTCGCATATTATTCTTTCATGTTTGATATTGTATTTCTTTTTCTCATGATTTAATAAAAGCATCTTAAGTCAATTTTAAAATCATTTACGTTAAAAGTTTTCAAAGATAAGGCAATATTTGTGTGTTTAGAAGTACGGAAAATTACATCCTAACGTGCTGGGTGTTGATTTTTTGTTCAACTAAATAATCGAATACCCTTTTCATATGTTTTGAAGATCAAAGATGATCTTTACGTCAGAGTATAAAGGTGTTATATCCTAACGTGCTGGGTATGATACTTTTATTCCTTTGAAACGAGTTAATCTTGAGATTCAATTCTGATTTAATGAAAAACAAGGCAATATTTGCGTGTTTAGAAGTACAGAAAATTACATCCTAACGTGCTGGGTGTTGATTTTTCGTTCAACTAGATAATCAAATACCCTTTTCATATGTTTTGAAGATCAAAGATGATCTCGATGTCAGAGTATAAAGGTGTTATATCCTAACGTGCTGGGTATGATACTTTTATTCCTTTGAAACGAGTTAATCTTGAGATTCAATTCCGATTTAATGAAAAACAAGGCAATATTTGCGTGTTTAGAAGTACAAAAAATTACATCCTAACGTGCTGGGTGTTGATTTTTCATTCAACTAAATAATCAAATACCCTTTTTCATATGTTTTGAAGATCAAAGATGATCACGACGTCAGAGTATAAAGGTCTTATATCCTAACGTGCTGGGTATGATGCTTTTATTCCTTTGAAACGAGTTAATCTTGATATTCAATCCCAATTTAACAAATTTGTTTTTAAATTTTTTTTACCCTAAATATTTTCATGTTTTCGACATTAGGACAACGTTAATCAATTTGGTACCAACTTTGGGCGTTGCAAGGGTGCTAACCCTCCCTTGCACTTAATCGACTCCCGAACCCGCCTTCTCAAATTTCGCTGACCAAAATATTTTTATAGGTGACCTGATCACACCTAAACAAAAAGGATCAGTGGCAACTCCCTAATTCTAAAAGTCGATTCCCGTTTTTTTCAAAACTCGATAAAAAATGGTTTCGACAGCTTGGGGACTCCACTGGGGCCGGTTGAGAGTCATGCCATAAATTGATTAATTTTGTCCTTTTGATTGAAATTTGGAAAGTTGTTTTGAAGAATCATGTTTCTTTCGATTCATTTTGTTTATGCTATAATTACAATAATGTCGAGTCTAACAAAATACTTTGACGTTACATTGCATGACCGTTGTGGTCGCACCTTTAAATGGAGTGAGAAGCTATGCTTTCTTGAGGTTCTTACCTCATGGGCCAGTGGACTACTTCGGGATACATCTGTACCTATGTGCTTCGTGAGGTTTTCACCTCCGCATGGCCATAGGGAAATGTATTCCCCTGAACCGAACTCGATCCATATGAGCCTATAATGGGTGAGGATTCAGGAATCTGCTGGTTTAGGTACCCTCTCTTTAGAACCAAACCATATATAGTGAATCTTAAGAGCTAATCATAGGTAAAGCCATGTCAAACCCTAATGGTCACTCATTTAGGTAATCTATTTTGGTTGTTTATTTTTCTTGTGCTACCGTGTTTTGTGTTTATGTTTGCATTACATTGCACTGCATTGCATTGCATTGCATCATTATAGAAAGGAGATGTGGATTAGTAATTCAATTGCTAAATAGAGGAGTTTGTCATAAGGAAACGAATTTCTTGATAAAGTGGATTATAATACGGTTGTCCGAACATGGTCTGAGTAAACACAATAAAAGAAAGTTGATAGTCTGTGGAGGAATGCAAAACCTTGCCCGAAAGATTTAAATTGACAAGAATTGTGCAAGAGTCATCATACCTAAATTTTCTTAAAGAAGCTAATCAATATCGCAAGGGATAAGTGAGCAGCGAACCACGACCCGAATCAAGCCAAGTGGAAATAAAAGAGATATCTTTTGGGAGGATTTGAAGGATTTGATTGCAGCGTCCGGATATGAAGGAGAAGATCGATGTTTTCACCTGGACTATGAGGACAAAGCCACATACGTAATCCGTTTTATGTAAAGAAATCTATTTTCTAGAGAAGTTCTTCTCATGGAATTGAATTCAGAATCAACATCTTTCTTTCTTTCTTGCATTCATTTCATGCATTTGCATTTCATGCATTTGCATTGCATTTTCACATAAGGTCCCTAATTAGGTGAAATTAGTTTAGTTAACCCGAAAAACATGGAACGAAGGTTGGAGAGATTAGAGCAAAGACAAATACAAATACAGGAGCAATTGGCTGAAATCCAGCAGGATATGCGAAATCTAATGAATATGATGCGCTAGTTAACTCAATTACTAATTGGACGGCTTAAAAAAAGGAGTGGCCCAGTGGTCGACAGTGTGGATGATATGAGGACATTATTTTTTCTCCAATGAGTGTCTCAGCCCGACCAGACGTGCCCCTGCATGGGACACTAGTCATTATCAAATCCCAATGTCAGATTAATACATCGGCACTGTTAAATCTCTTGATGGGTTCAATTTTTAACCCGAAAGAGGATCAAGCCAAACCAATTGTTCTGGAAAAAATAAAAAAAATGGGAGAATGGACTTCAAAGGTCCCAAAGAAGAAGGAAAGGGAAGTGAATAGTACGAGTAGGTATAGCTAGGGCCACTCAGAGTTGATTACAGTAGGCCAGCTAAGGAGAGTAATTGCCAGCTATCAGCTATCCCAAGGCAAGAACTCGATCTAAGATTAAACTCAAAAAAACTCCAGTTCACGCCCATCCCAATCTCGTGTAGGGAGTTGTATCAAATTTTGTTCGATGCACATGTTATATCCCATTTTCATATAGAACCAATACATCTTCCATACCCTAAATGGTACGATGTGAATGCCCAATGTGAATACCATGCAGGAATTACGGGGCACTCAATGGAAAATTGCACCACTTTCAAGAAAGTAGTCGAAAGACTCATCAGATTGGGTATCACAAAATTTGATGATCTTTATGGTGTAGAAAATTCATTGCCCAGTAAACATCGTGAAGCCCATGATGGATAGGGCATGAGATCCAATGATGCATCGAGATCAGAGCATTGGCGCGAGGCCTGATTGAAGAAATCAAAAACCCGAAGGAATATTAGGGAATCTAAAAATTAACGATATATTCGAAGAGAGAACCGGAGAATAGACTTTTCCAAGCTTCTACCTTTACGTACTTGGAAAGATTTTAAACAATGGGACTGTGGAAGGGATCCCTGTATTTTTGAGTTAATCTAGAGTAATATTCAAAATATGCTTGTTGCTTTAAGCTTAGAAGCAACAAGAATCCTTTTGTAAAATAGGCTTATGTCCAGAATTTTTATTTCAATAAAATGCATCTTTTTGAGCAAATATTCTTTCATTCTTTTTCATACTATACATTCTTTTATTCTTTTGGAATACTTTTTCATTTTTCATTTATGATCATATCATATAAATAATCATCCATAGAATCATTTTTGGATCTTTGCACTCGGGTACCCAGATATCAATGATCTGAGCGACGTTGTTACTAACTCTCTTTTTGAATGAGAAATGGGTCTAAGGGATCTAAAGACTTTGAAGATGATAGAGATTGTAGCCTATCTTTTGATTTGTTAAGGATGGTAGAGCAAGATGAGAATAAACTCCACCTTGCAAAGGGTCAGTAGATGTTGCGAGCTTAGGAAATGGGCAAAAATCGAAGCCTAATTCACCACAGAAATAAGGTGATACATCATTGAGCTATTTTCAAGAATTTGAGACATTTTTTCATGATCATATCAAGGCACGCCAAGCTTCTGAAACGTGGGCATGTTGTTAAGATTGGTGTTTAAAAAACCCATACTAATGGTTCTACAATAGTCGGGCTAATCATAAGGTTTAGGCTACTGGTCTACCCAGAAAAGAAAATTACATCAAATGCCAAATTGAGAAAGATAGGACTTATGTGCCTCCTCCATTTTGTCTATATGTGGGGCATGGTGGTTATCAAGCCAATCTCATCAAAAGCTTCTGGCTAATATCGATTCATTTTTGTGGATGTTGGTTACTTCACTAAGATGGTAAAAGTCATTTCATATACCAATATTACAAAGTCGATAGTCATCAAAAAAATAAAAAAATAAAAAAAAAAAAAGATCATATTTAACCGCACAATGTCAAAAGTCTGCGGTCTGTTCAAAGATTAGGTGCCACATATCAGTACAGAAAAAATAACCAAAAAAAAAAAGATCATAAAAAGACCGAGACTTGTAAGGATTAGCATATAGAAGTTACTATTTACCCTTTATGCTTATCAAACGTTGACCAAGACTGTCACCGGGGCAACACATTTCTCATTGGTTTTGCCGATTGGAGTCAAAATTCTCTCTAAGCTAAAATTGGATGAGGCAGAATGAATCCAATCTCAATATGATCAGTTGAATTTGAAGAATGTTAAAAGTTATCTGTCACGGTCAGATGATGCAAGCTCACAACAAAAATGATTCGCCCTAGAAAATTTCATGATAGGGCTTTGAAGAAGACTTTTCCCATGCAAAAGGGGCTTCAGAAGAAAGTGGATGCCAAACTGGGAAGGACCTTATGCAGCGAAGAAGGCCTATTTTGGGGAAGCATGAATATTAACCAAGATGGATAGCAAGAACACCCTGCCCAGTCCGGGGAATTCAAAAAAAAAAAAAAAAAAGAAAAGAAAAAAAAAAAAGGAGAGGCCAAGGTGAAAACCCGCAAAGGGCGTTTTGAGACTAAAGGAGATTTGAGTTGAAAACCCAAAAGGCGGCTCAAATTTTGATTAAAGGGGGGCATACAGTAGTCTTGCTATGCCTAAAATAACAATGAAGAAGTATGCTACGTCTTGGGGCATCGACAAAGTACTTCGGATCCCCTAAACACATATTGAGCTTAAAATGGCCCTCAAGAAATTGGAACAGAGAAGCTCAGACTGCGATATCTGGGGCACCTAGTTTCCATTTTACCATTTTAAATTTGTTCTTTGTGATTATATTAATCTTTTCAAAATATGTTCACAATAAATTTCCTTCTTAATTGCGATTGCTATCTTTACTTAGCGTATTTGTTTCAAGCTATGCTCCTAATCAAATTCCTTCTTGTCCATGGTTATGATCTTTTTCAGGCATTTTGCATTGAAATAACGATTAGTGGACTAATAATATTTTCATAAAATGAGTTTCGCATATTACTCTAGAAACTCTTTGAATAATACAAGAACTCGAAATAAGACTACAGTTTTAAAACTCACCAAGATTAAGGAAGAGTCTAAATTGAGGCTATCTCCTTGGATTTTCTATCAAAATAGTTGGTGATACAATCTCAACGGAACACGAGTAATGAAAACCCAAGTGTAAAATGGGAATCAGTCTTGAAAGAAGAAATGATATTCTGCATTCATGTGGGCATCATGCATACGCATATGGTTAGGTCACCTGAAAAGCTAACAGTTGACTGAACAAGTTACAGTCCTCTACCCCTAAGTTGCAGTGGCATGGATGGAAAATGATACAAGTCCGTACCTTTGAATAGCAATGCGATGGATTGAAGAAGAAACAAATCTTACATTTCAAGGTTGCAGTGGGATGGATTCAAATCTTACACCCCTAAGTCACAATAAGATGAACCCTGAAGTTACAGTGGGGCAAATCTGTTGAGCAAGATATTTGTTTTCCGGATTTTATGTCAAGAATACCAGCTGAACAAGAGGGCAGTATATCACCTTGATGAACAATGAACGATGACACCTTAAACTTTTAAAAAGGGATCATTCTCATGAAATTCTGCATTCATGCAAAACACATTTAGTTAGGAGCATTTGATTCATTTCGATCATTGTATCCTAATCATTGTAAGAAATCATTCTCATGACATTCTGCATTCATAAAAATGTCATCCATAAGGCACATCTAGTTAGGAGCATTTGATTCATTCTGATCATTGCATCCTATTCGTTGTAAGAAATCATTCTCATGACATTCTGCATTCATACAAATGTCATCCATAAGACACATCTATTTAGGGGCATTTGATTCATTTCGATCATTGCATCCTAATCGTTGTAAGAAATCATTCTGCATTTATACAAATTTCATCCATAGGACACATCTATTTAGAAGCATTTGATTCATTCCGATCATTACATCCTAATCATTGTAAGAAATCATTCTCATGACATTCTGCATTCATACAGATGTCATCCATAAGACATATCTATTTAGGGGCATTTGATTCATTCCGATCATTGCAACCTAATCTTTGTAAAAAGACCATTCTCATGACATTCTGCATTCATACAAATTTTGTCCATAATACATTTCGTTAGGAGCATTAGATTCATTCTAATTATTGCATCCTAACCATTTTGCATAGGCATAAACACAAAATTGATTTTAAAGAACATGTCCCCTAGAGGACGTTATCGCAACATCTGTGAATGTGAAGATCTTGCCTTTCTAAGCGAAGCGGATCGAAGATAGCAGATCTGGCAATCCTGAAGTTACAGGAGTAGATCGGAGACATTAGTCTTATCTCCCTGACCAGCAGTGGAATAGGTTGAAGATTGTAGATCTTGTCACCCTAAGCAGTAGGGAACCAAGATCGAAAGGCAAATCTGGTCTCCATAAGTAGTAGTGAAACAGATTTAAGCCATCAGTCGGGCAATCCTGAAGTCGCAATAGCAAATCGAAGCCATACAAGTCTTATTTCCTCGAAGTTTCAGTGGAGTAGGTCGAAGTTACAAATCTCTCCTCACTGAGTGTATTGAGGATCAACCTTTATTTCCGAGAATCTTCAGTGAGAAGATCGAAACTAAAAATCTCTTCTCTCTAGATTCTTATCACCTCGAAGTCCCAGTGGAGCAGGTCGAAGTTACAAATCCCTCCTCCCTGAGTGTATTGAGGATCAACCTTTATTTCCGAGAAGTTTCAGAGAGAAGATCAAAACTACAAATCTCTTCTCTCTGGATTCTTATCACCTCGAAGTCCTAGTGGAGCAGGTTGAAGTTACAAATCCTCCTCCTCGAGTGTATTGAGGATCAACCTTTATTTCTGAAAAGTTTCAGTGAGAAGATCAAAACTACAAATTTCTTCTCTCTTGATTCTTATCACTCAAGTCCTAGTGGAGGAGGTCGAAGTTACAAATTGCTCCTCCCTGAGTGTATTGAGGATCAACCTTTATTTTCGAGAAGTTTTAGTGAGAAGATCGAAACTACAAATCTCTTCTTTCTGGATTCTTATCACCTCGAAGTCTTAGTAAAGCAGGTCGAAGTTACAAATCCCTCCTCCCTAAGTGTATTGAGGATCAACCTTTATTTCCAAGAAGTTTCAGTGAGAAGATCGAAACTACAAATCCTTTCTCTCTGTATTATCATCTCCTCGAAGTTCCAGAGGAGTAGATCAAAGCTACAAATCTCTTCTCCCTAAAATTACATTGGAATGGGATCGAAGCGCCAGTTCCCAGAACCCTAAATATGCAGCGGAATAGAACGAGGCTATTTGAAGAAGAAAAGCAATGAAAGAGGCACGGTCGGAAAAAATTGGCCCTTTTTGAAGTCTTTCCTCTATTCTCGTTACACAACAATGAGCAAAGAGGGGCAGCTATAAGACCCAATTTATGTCCGGGCCTAATACCAAAATATAAAAAGCCAAAAAAATAGAATAAAAAAACCAACCAAAAATAATAAATTAAAACAAACCAAAATTACAGTCCAGTCCATACAACCATTTATAAGACTAAACACCCCTACCAGCCCAAACGACATACATAGACACAAACCAAGTTAAAATAACCCAAATTGGGCTAATCCCAAAACTGGCCCGAATGGACCAAATGGTTTCAGCAAGTAGAAACCCTAGGATCTGCTCAACAGCATAGCAGCTTCCATCGCGTGTCCCCACGCGTGCCCATGAGCCTCCAACGTCTGACCTCCGATCGCCATGTCCACGCCTCAGACGCCTTTGTACCGCAAATCGACGAAAACAACAAAGAAAGAGAAAAAAAGAGAATATTGTATTTGATTTTTCTTTTATTTTTCTTTTCAGTGATAAAAACCGAAGCAAATATCTGTAAAAGGAGGGATTCCATTTTTTCTTTATGTACATACACATGCAAATAGAAGAAAAACAAAATAAAGATTGGAAAAGAAAGGTGATTTTCATACCTAGCAAATCTTTGTTCTTTCGTTTTCTTTTTGAATCGGTTTCTATGTTTATTTGAAAAAAAAAGTGCTTACCACGAATCTGTTCGATCTGTATCTTCTCTGACGCAATCGGAGTCTAGATACAGATCTTAGTGAGGGTTAGATCCTCGTTTACTCCGTCGCCCTCAGGGCTAGACAAGGGTCTTGATAGGAGAACAAAGGGTGAATCAACACATACCAAGGCAAACTGATGCGTCACTATTCATTGATTTCAATGACACTTTAGTGATAAATCTGGGGATTCCTTGCGGCGGCTGAGAATAAGAAACAGAGGGGCTAGGGTTTTCATTTCCCTTTTCTTTTTAAAAATGGCGAAGCATTGATAGTTTAGGGGGTTTTTTGGTTTTATATATGGTCTGAAACGGTACCGTTTGGATTCGATTCATTGACACCAAAACGGCGCCGTGTTGGCCTATACCCAATGATTCGGCCGATGCCTTTGAAGATTCGCGTTTTCCCTTTGATGGGCTAATTTCCCTTTTAGTCCTCCCTCATTCTATTTTCTTTTTTAATCAAGTTTTAATTTATTTTAATTTTGCCTTCAACTTTTGTTCGCTTTTTATTTTAGTCCTTCTTTAACGCGCGTTTTGACTAATGGAATATTTCTTGATTTGGTCCTTATTAATTTACGCATTGTATTTTAATCCTTTTCGATTTCAGTTTTAATTTGTTACTTTTTAACCCGTAATTTTGTTCTAATTTTAATACTGATCCTTTAATTACTTAGCTAATTATTTGTTTATTGATTTATTTAACTAGTCTTTTTAATTAATATTTAATATTAAAAATTTTAAATCGTTTTAGATATTATTTATTTCTATTTATATATGTTATTTTCCTTAATTATATGTATTATTAATTTTATATTATTTTATATATATATCTATTATATATAATTTATTTCTTTCAAAGACCTTATTCTAGATTATATATTTATCTATTCTATACACTTTTATATATCATCATTATTTTATATGTATATATGTATTATTTTATATCAAGTTTTTATTTATTTATTTATGTATATATTACTTAAATTGATGTATATTATTTTGAATATTATTTTAAATATGTTATATTTTAGTATAATTTGTTTTCAATTAGTTATACTTTTAGCTTTCGTTATTTCTTAATAATGTTGATATTTCCAAAAAAAAGGTGGTGAGATTATTGACTTTGTATATATTGAATTGTATGTTCATATTATTATTCTCCATTTGTATAAATGTTGTATTCGCATATTATTCTTTCATGTTTGATATTGTATTTCTTTTCTCATGATTTAATAAAAGTATCTTAAGTCAATTTTAAAATCGTTTACGTTAAAAGTTTTCAAAGATAAGGCAATATTTTTGTGTTTAGAAGTATGAAAATTACATCCTAACGTGCTGGGTGTTGATTTTTCGTTCAACTAAATAATCAAATACCCTTTTCATATGTTTTGAAGATCAAAGATGATCTCGACATCATAGTATAAAGGTGTTATATCCTAACGTGCTGGGTATGATACTTTTATTCCTTTGAAACGAGTTAATCTTGATATTCAATTCCGATTTAATGAAAAACAAGGCAATATTTGCATGTTTAGAAGTATGGAAAATTACATCCTAACGTGCTGGGTGTTGATTTTTCGTTCAACTAAATAATCAAATACCCTTTTCATATGTTTTGAAGATCAAAGATGATCTCGACGTCAGAGTATAAAGGTGTTATATCCTAACATGCTGGGTATGATACTTTTATTCCTTTGAAACGAGTTAATCTTGATATTCAATCCCAATTTAACAAATTTGTTTTAATTTTTTACCCTAAATATTTCCAAGTTTTCGACATTAGGACAACGTTAATCCATTTGGTACCAACTTTGGGCGTTGCAAGGGTGCTAACCCTTCATTGCACGTAACCGACTCCCGAACCCGCCTTCTCAAATTTCACAGAACAAAATATTTTTATAGGTGACCTGATCACACCTAAACAAAAAGGATTAGTGGTGACTCCCTATTCCTAAAAGTCGATTCCCATTTTTTTCAAAACTCGATAAAAAATGGTTTCGACAATCGGCTTTGTGAGATGAGTGGTATTCAGACAATTTTCCTTGTTGTGCTCATAGTGTCCACAGGAGAAACAAACCACAGGTAAGTTTTATATTCGATCTTTTAGAGGTTGCCACACATGTTTGGGTGCAAGTTGGTTCACACGGGTACAGAGAGTTACACAGCCTAGCGACACGACCGTGTGACCTTGAGCCACTAGATAACAAATAGTTACACGGTTTGCGCACACGGTCGTGTGAAGTAGTCACATAGGCATGTGGATAGCCACACGGCCATGTCTAGAGTCACACGGTCTGAGCTAAGTCACAAGACCTGGCCATACAACCGTGTGACCTCTATTTTCACAAATTTTCATGTTTTTCTCAAAATTTTTTGATTTATTTAAATCAATCCCCAATTGCTTTTTAATCATTTTTAGGGCCCCGATAGCTTGATTTAAGGCCCAAATGTGTATGTTAGCTATGATTGGAATTTATAATTAAGTTGAATTATTAGTTCTGTTTTGAATTTAAATGTTCTATTTTGTATAGTAACATTCTGTAACCTTAATCCAACGACGAAGATAAGTTAGGGGTGTTACACTAAGAAGTATCAGAGCTACGATTTAGTCGGATCTCGGGCTAAACGTAGCTGGTATAGAGTATAGAATACATGTCATTTTATAACCTGCGATAGTGTGATATCTTTTGACTTAAATTGAATTATGTTTTCATATAGATAAAAGATGTCATCCAACCGAGCTGATTCTGATTAGGTCGAAAGTAATGTCCAAGCCTCCATTTAAGGAGCACCTAGTAGTGGGCCCGTATCTGAGGGCTGGAGAAGTGAGGCGAAAGAAGTCTTCTTCCATATGATGTCTGAATGGTTTTCTGAGTTTGTTAGAAAAAGACTAATGGCTCAACAACCTCCACCCCCTCCCGTACCCCAGCCAGTCCCCATTTATTCCTCAAGGTTTGGAACAAGTACGTGTGAATAGACCTCCGGTTGACAAAATTCGAGAATATAGGGCAGAAGAGTTTCGTGGTACCGTATAAGATGATCCAGAAAAAACTGAGTTCTGGTTAGAGAATATTATTAGAGTTTTTGGTGAACTATCCTGTTTCCTATTGATAGTTTGAAATGTGGGATATCGTTGCTAAAAGACTCAACGTATCAACGATGGAATACTTTAATAGCGGTAGTACTAAAAGATCATATGAATTGGGATTTCTTTCAAACCTAATTTAAAAAAAATACATCAGTCAGAGGTATCTTAATAAAAAGGAAAGAGTTTTTAAAACTGAAGTAAGGTCATAAATTTGTAGCAGAATATAAAAGAGAATTCGTGAAACTCAATAAATATGCTTCGGAATGTATACCAACGGAAGCTATTGTGTACCCGGTTTGAAGATGGTTTAAATGAAGACATCAAATTTTGGTGGGGATACTAGAATTAAAAGAATTTATGGTTTTGGTGGATCGAGCGCATAAGGCTGAAAAACTTAGTAAAGATAAAAGAAAGGTAGATTCTGAGGTTCATGACATAGGAAAACGATCAATAGAAAATCATTTTCACCTCCATCAAAGAAATTGAAAGAATTTCATGGTCGTAAATCAGCTCCATTTGGATTTTCAGGAAGGGATAATGGGAAATAGCAAACAAGTTTGAGACCCTAGGCTACCTTTATAGCAAGTATGTAGAGAGTTCGTAATAGTAAGCCTGAGTGTCAACAATGCAATAGAAGACATTTCGGATAGTACAGATTGAGAGATGGATCGTTCTTTAAATGCAGTTCATATGATCATTTTTTTAAGACTGTCCTAAAAGGTCTGATAGAGAGAAAACTCAAAACACACGGTCGAGTAACACGGATACGAGAGGGAGGCCATCCAGAAACAATGTTAATGCGGGAAATAGTCGTAGTAGACCGAGAATTAAGAGCAGAACAAAAATAAAAAAAATGGTCTATGATCTTATTTAATTCTTGGGAGATGAGTAACCAAACAATTTGGGAAATACTCCATCCAAGCTTTATTTCCTACTAACATATCCAATTTTTCAAAAAGATTACCTCGATGCCATGTAAAAGGAGGACCCTGAAAACCTAGATCATGCAGTTGAGATTTATCCATAAACTCACCAAAGAACTAATATTTGCGCTCTTTAACATGACCACCTTTTTTGTCTTCGAAGAGAGGATAGCGTTAAAATTGCCAATGGCCATCCAAGGGTAATGCCTAAGCGGGATAGAAAGACTTAAATCTTTCCACAAGATTTTCCTTTTCTGTTTGTCAGGGTTCTCATAGACAAAATCAATAAAGAAGAAAATGTGGATGAAGATTGGAGTGAATACGAACTAGAATAAATTGAGGATAGTTACCAACCACCTCTAAATCAATCGAATTATTCCAGCCTATCTAGATACCACAAGAAAACCCAATTGCTTCCACTCAATGAGATTTATCCCATCCCAATTTAGCAATGATTACATCAGCTTTAGCCCCACTGACTCTTAGTTCAAGAAGACTGATTATATCCGGCTTATATTGATTATTATATTCACGAAAAGCTCGCAAAAATTTACCAATCGCCCACCCCTTCACATTTCAGGATAAAATAAACAAATTCATAATAATAATTAAAATAAAAAGAAAAGAAAGCTTATCTTATAGGCGACCGATAGAATAATTCTCCACCTGATTTCCCTCTTCTATCAATAAATATTTTAGCAAATTGCCCATCAACTTCTAGGGCGATAAGTTCTGCTGCTCTCTTCATAGAATCAAAAAAAAAATTTGAGAATTTTTAGAATTCTTGAAGCGATTACCCGTCCCCTTTAAAGTTTTGTTTAATTTCCAACCTCCTTTTAAACCTAACACTTTAGCTCAATGTCCCTTATTAACCTCTTTGGATAATTGATTTCCAGTCAAAATAACACTATCCCTAACCTCCTTGCCGACTAGTTCAGAAAGGGTGTTCTTTTTTAATACTACCGCTGAACAATTTTTTGGCATCCAATATGCCTTCTTTCACCCCCACATTGAAAAAATAATTCTCCTCAAAGGTGGGATTAAAATGCACCACGTGTTCCACTTGAATTTCATTTGAACTAGGGGATTCCAGCTTCGCTGTTCCTGTAACAAAACTATTCGATGAATTTGAAGAAAAAAAAGGAGAAAAGGTTATAGAGGTACCAAGTTTTAAAAACTGATTTGTTATGCCAGCACTAGCCTATGGCCTACTAAGGCCTCTTGAGGGCCTTGGGGTGTTTGCTCCAAAAGTTGTCGAGCGATGAAGTTCTTGGTGCAGCCATCAACATAGCTACTAGTGGCCTGTTGCTTTTCAGCCGACAAAGCCTATTGATTCAAACCATCATTAAACCCAAGAATGGTCCGGCCCTTCATAGAATTAATGGGCTTAGGCTTGCTGGTCTAGCCCTTAGTGTGATTCCTCACTGGCTAGCCTAAATTTTCCTTTCTAATCATAATAGTAGCTGGATTTTTGCCAGGTCAAAATGGCTTTCCCATTCCTCTTCAATTCATGCTGTATTTCTTTATTCACACTTTCATCTGTTGAATTCGCCTCTAATCCTGCAAGGGATTGAAATCGAGATCCCATTATTTTCTCCTCAGAAATACTATTTCTTTTTTGTTCCCTTCCAGAGTGACGCACCTGGTCTGCTGCTCCACCAACATCCAGGGCCATAATCCCTACCTCTGACCGTCGTAGAATTTGGAGATGCTTGAATCGTTGACTCCACTTCCTTCACCGGCTTTATTAGATGAGTGGTATTCAGACAGCTTTCCTTGTTGTGTCCATAGCGTTCACATGAGAAATAGAACACAAGTAAGTTTTCATATTCGATCTTTTGGAGGTTGACATTAATAAGGAGCTTAGAAATCAATGGTTTCGCTAAATTGACATAGACAACCATACGAGCAAAACTACCCCTCGCCCTTACTATCAATGTTGAAATCCAATTTTGTTACTTTTTGACCATTCCCCCAATCTCCATTAGGATCTACATTTTGTATAGGTGGCTGGGAAGACTTGGGAATCGAATCCAGGTAAAAACCATTTTAGGGTAGAGTATCCCAGGGTTAAAATCAATTTTCCAAGGCTGGACAGTTAGGTTTTTGGTCAAAAATTAACCACGGACCCTGGGATAAAATCTTTTCATAGTCTTTGACACTTTGGAATTTGGCTAAAAAATATCTATTTTCAATATCCATGTAAAAGCTCGATTTTGACTCAAATCAGAATAGTAATTTCAGGATCACAAATTCGAATCCAAAAAATATTTTAAAATTTTTCCGTGTTTAATATGTGCGAATTTGATTGTATTAAATTTTCGTGTTTTAATTTTTTCGTTTAATTGTCCAACTTAATCGCGTAAAATGTAAAAGTTACTAGATAAAGTGTAAGTGCTAATTTGTTAATGGCTTTTTAATATTAGGTCCTTAAAGGAAAAATAGCCCATTCTAACTATAGAGGATAGCATGTGGTCTAAAATGACCTTAATTTATATGTTATAATTATTAAATATAAAAGGTTAAATAAGTAAATTAATAATAAACTAATATATGTTAAAATAAAACAAAAACAAGTCACGTTATCATCTTTTACTTAGCCGAATTTAAGCAAAAGAAAAAGAAACAAAACCTAGCAACATTCGGCCATTGATTGAGCTTGATTGAAGGTGAGTTTTAGCTCTGTTTTTGATAATTTTTATGTTTTTGAGATCGATACTTTGAGTACTATCGACCTATGCTAGAATTTTTTATTTTGATATTGATTTTGTGTTTTGCCATTGATGATAGCTTGTGATTTTTGTTGTTTGATGATGAAATATGAAATATATGTATTAGATTAACATGTTTTGTCTTTGAATTTTTGATGAATTTGAGTAATTTGGACTAAATTGTAAAAATAAATTTTTGAGGGATTAAAATGTAAAATAAATGAAATGTGTGGACTTGTCTGAAGACTATGAATATTTGACCCTAGCATAGTGTGTTCAAATTTTGTGTTTTTTGTTTTGTGCAAAAAGAACTAAATTGCAAAAAGTGTGAAATGTTAGGGGCAAAATTGTAATTTGCCCATTTATGTGTTTTAGATTAAATTGAATAGAATGGTGTTTAAATAAGTTTAATTTGAATATGTTTAGATCAAGAATCAAAGAAATTAGATTTGGATCGGGGAAAAACAAAAGTAGTCGATTAGTCGATTTCACAGTCCGTCGACGTCTGAGGTAAGTCAATAAGCTTTTAAATGTTGTTATATTTATGAATATATGTTTGTTGTATGATAACTTGAATTATTTGAATTATACTTTGATATGGCCGAATGTGTATATTGAGAATTGGCTATCTTTCGAGTTTGATTCGATTGAGATTCGATGTCCGAAAGCCCCGTACGAACCTTAGTAATAGATAGTATACATATGTCATGACATAGGATATCCGATATGTGTTATCGTGTAAGACCACGTCTGGGACGTTGGCATTGACTTGTGTTTACGTGTAAGACCATGTCTGGGACATTGGCATCGTATTTGTTTTGTGTAAGACCCTGTCTGGGACAGTGGGCATCGATATGTGATTACATGTAAGACCACGTCTGGGACGTTGGCATTGTACGAGCTTTCGACTATCCGTATATCCTTTTTAATTCCGAACGGTTCGACGGGCATGGTTAAGTGAAGGCCAATGTGGAAATCGAAATAAAGGATTCAGGTATGAATATAAATTATGTTATGAAAGGTAAGGTAAGCTAATTATATAATTCATTGTATAAAAAAACTAAAGTAAATGCATGTGATCTATGTGTAAATTTTCTAACTTAGTGTATTCGGCCAAAATGAATTATGTATGATTTTGATATTGAGATTTGTATAAGTTCTTGTGAATGTGTATAATTTAACTATTTGATTTGTATATAAAAGGACTTAATGTTAAGATTGTTCTCATAGTTTTGTATATTTTGTTTTGTTAATTTAATTAATATTAGCTTGCTTATGACTTAATAAGCTCAAATAGCTTACTTTGTGTTTTTCTGTCTACCTCTGTTTTATAGATTTTGGATATACGTTACAAGCTCGGGGATTATCAGCAAGACTTATCATACTATCGACAGTTTCCTTTGGTATTTTACTAAGTTGATTTTGAATATATGGCATGTATAGCATAATAGAAAGTTGATTGTGGATAAAGTACTTTTGAATGTAAATAATAGCCATGCGAAAATGGCTTATCTTCTTTTGATTTAGTTTGGTATCTATGTTTATTTTTTTATGGTCATTAAAGATAAGTTGATATTTATGCATATTTAGTATGGCATAAGTTTATAATAGGCAAGTAATTGTGATGTTTATCACTTGGACAAATTGAATTTGGTTGGGTGATTAGTACATGTATACTTATTATGCTTTGTGTGATGGATTGATTTAGTTATGAAATAGACTAAAACCGAATATATACTTATATATATTTTTGGTTGATGTTAAGTGAAATGTATGTGCATAAAGTTTTAGTAAGTATATATATACTTGTATGGTGTGATTTGGCTTTGATGATATAAATATTGAATATAATAAATAGGTATGAGGATTTGTTTAGTAATTAAGTCTTTAATAAGTTGGTTTAAATTGATGATGTTAACTATGCATATTCGGTTATAGTATGTACTTGCGATAGAGTATTAAATGTGATGCAAATGGATTTGGTTTTATGTTTAGGTTATGAAATTTGGTATTGGTAAATGGTAAGAATTCAAATAGGAAATCATGTATGTATGTATAAATGTATTCGACTATACTTGATTAAAATATATAATTGTTGCTAATGATTTGTTCTTTATGAGATAGTTATGAGATTATAGAAATAATTTTTAAACAAAACCATGGCAAGTGAATTATGTATGTATGGATTAATAAAGTTTATGAGTAGAGACTTGGGATGAATTAAAATGATTAAGCATATGGTGAGTTTGGTATTTGTTTAGTAAATGAAATTGAATTATTGGATGTATTATTGCATGATAGGTATAAGATGATTATATGTTAGAACATTTATAGATTATTATGATTCTATTATATGAAAAATATAAAACTATATTTTATTTGGATGACTCAGGATACATATACGAATTTTGATTTGAATACTACGTAAGTGAATTTGGTATGTTATGTATTGATCACTTTCATTCATAGATGTAAAATGTGGTTATAGAAACATGTGACATGTGTGAGATATATTGTAATACCCTAACCCGTATCCGTCGTCGAATTAGGGTTACGGGCATTACTAGATAAATCATAACTTTTATTCAACCAATTAAATCACGTTTAAACAAACTTATATAATGATACACATATAAGCAAATAACTGCATATGCATAAAACATACTTATTCTACTAGAACCAAATCATTTACCATGTCCTTATTTACTTATGAAATATTCAAGCAATTTAACCCAACCGTATCTATATGATTGAATAACATGATTCAATTATCATTTATGCGAATTCACTTATAAGACCGAATATACCAGCTCAATAAACTTCATATAAGTACAAATCTATTTGATCAAATATACAAAGTTACATATATGCAATTATTAGTACTTAGCTCATACCAAAGTTCAGATTGAACCAAATAATCAATCAAAACATTACTCTCATGAATTCATTTGCATACACATAGTTGAACCGAAGCGACATCTATATGATTTATACATTATTTATGCAATAGTCGATACATATGAAGACATTTATAGTACAAATTAATATGATCATTTCAACCCATGCATTTTATCATTTCCAACAAATCACATTATCAAACCTAATTAAAATACCTATTCTACCTATACTAATTATTTCAAAATAATTACTCATACCAAAACCTATATATATATGAATCAAACCTTTCAGATTTACCAAACACATGTGTCATTTCTCATTTTACCAAAAGCAATTTAAGTCCTCATCAAATATAATTAAATATAAACATAGACCTAACAAACACATCACACATATATTCCATGACAAAATCTTCACATTTATAATACATTATCTAACCCATAAAGCCATTACCCACTAGGCCAAATTATACCTACTAATATGCATCTATACTATGGCCGAATATAGGCTAATTAAAATCCATACAATCCTTACATCATAATAACATAAACATACACACCATTTGATCATTATAAACCATATGTCTCAACATCAACTAACACAAAATATAAGCCATATTCGTATGGCTATAATACATATAGAGACAAAGTTTCAACTCAAACATGAACATTATCCATCCTATACATGCCTTTATCCAAAATAAACCAAACTAAAAGAGTACCAAATAAATGATAGTGTGGTTGACTTTGTTGATGATTTCCCGAGCCCGTAGCTTGACCAAAATCTATAATACAAAACATTGAACACACACAGAGTAAGCTTACTAGCTTAGTAAGTCTTAAGCAATTTCTATGCAACAATTAAACATTTTAATCACTAGGCTTATGGAATTAGGTATAAATATTTCAATGTATAATTTAAACATAGCCGAATGCTATCATTATCCTTAACTTAAGTACTAGCATTTTACTTCCATAAAACACATACATCTTCGCAACACATAAATAACTCATGTATTTGCATAATCCAAATCAAATGAATACATCACACATAACATTCACATATACCTATTGGTACACATATACAAACACATCCAAAACTATTCCACCGTTAACCTTTCCATTTATAGTTAATTCCTCAAAATGGTGTATTTAAACTCAATTTCATATATATAATATTCATACTTAACTCAAATGATGATATATCAACTTACCTCATTCCTTACAGATATAGAAGGTTTATACTTACCCGAGCTTTTAGCTCAATGCATTAGATATGTCCCACCTTGTGCGATTCACTTAATTCTTTGTCTATAACGTATCACATAAGCATTAAGCTCGCTAGCATCAAAACCGAAATACACACCCCAAGATTAAGCACTGCTAGACTGTGAGGTCCGAGATGTAAACATCGGCATTTAGCCCGCTAGGCAATAAGCCCGATATAATTCATCCAAGACAAGGCACATTAGGCATTTAGCACGATATAGATCACCAAGACAAGGCTGCAAGCAGCTCAAGCACGAATATCAACATCATTAACCACTCCGTGCACATTTATTATACTACAATCACATATAACACACACACACACACACACATATATATATATATATCATAATACTATCACATATCACACTTGGATAAACTTAATCACTTTACATTAAATAAAAATTCAATTCATGGTTATACTACTAACATTCGGCCATTCCACATTTATGCTCCCAAAATTTCCAAATTTCAACACTTATTATATTACGTAAATGATTTCTGACATATAATTGCTTAAAGACTTACCTCGGATATCGTCGGACGTCGATAACCGGCTATTCGTTAACTTTCGCCTTTCCCCGATCCAAGTCCGTTTTTCTTTGTTCTTGATCTAAATATAATAAAAATAATCTCATTCAAGCACATTTCATCTCAATTTAGTCCAAAAACACTTAAATGGGCAAATTACCATTTTACCCCTGACATTTATAACTTTTACAATTTAGTCCCTATTGCACAAAACACAAAATACACATAATTTGGAACTACTCCTTTAAGGCCGAATCTTCCCCATGCTCCTACAAGTCCCTACATTTCATTTATTTTGCATTTTAACCACTCAAAAAATTATTTTCTCAATTTAGCCCTATTTAGCCAAATTCATTAAAAATTCAAGAACAAAGTATGTTCATCAATTATATATATATCATTTAACACCATAAAACATCAAGAAACTCAACATTGCATCCATGGAATTTTACACAAACATCATCAATTCATGAAATTAAGACATGGGTTTTAAAGCTCTCAAGCAACGATTACAAAATGTAAAATTATCAAAACCGATCAAAACTAACCTTAAATCACCAAATTTCTCCTTGGCGAATGTAAAGCTTTGTTCTTCTTTTCTTTATGAATTTTGGCTAAGTAAAATAAAGATGATAGCATGCATTTTGTGTTTTATTTTAACATATATATTTATTACTAATTTACCTTATTAATCTTATATTATAAATTTTATAACATATAACTTAAGGTCATTTTAGACCATTGCCGCCCACTATCTTGTAAAATGGGCTAATTGCAATTTTAGGACCTCATATTAAAAAGCCACTATCATATTAGCACCTTTCACTATAGTTTGTAACTTTTACACTTTACGCGATTAAGTCCTTTTGTCTAATTAAGCACACAAACAATCAAATTTTTATACGAAACTTTCACACATAATAATTCACATATAATAAACACCGAAAATAATATTTAAAAATTTTTTGGACTCGGATTCGTGGTCCCAAAACCACCGTTCGATTAGGGTCAAATTTGGATTGTTACAACTCTCCCCCCTTAGGGATTTTCGTCCCCGAAAATCTTACCGTTGAACAAAGTCGGATATTGTTGCCTCATCGAATCCTCAGGCTCCCACATAGCCTCTTCTACTCCATGTCGATTCCATAGTATCTTTACTAGCGAAATTTTCTTGTTTCTCAACTCTTTTATTTCACGAGCTAAAGTACGGATCGGTTCTTCCTCGTACGTCATACCGGATTGGATTTCAATCTCAGACGGAGCAATCACATGCGACGGATCTGATCGATATTTACGGAGCATTGAGACATGAAACACATTATGGATCTTTTCAAGCTCAGAGGGCAATCGTAATCTATACGCATACAGTCAGACTCATTCAATGAATTCATACTATCAGATGAATCTCGGACTTAATTTGCCTTTTCGACCAAATCAATTACTTTCTTCCACGAGAGACTTTCAAAATACCGGTCTCGACACGAAACTCAATGTCTTTACGATTCAAATCGGTAGGATTTTGGCGATCCGATGCGACTTTCAAACTATCTCCGACATGACCACTTTCTGCTCAATCTTTTAATCAAATCAACCCGTGGATCTTGTTTTCACCGAGCTCGGTCCAATACAATGGTGTACGACACTTGCGACCATATAGAGCTTCGAAGGTGCCACTTTGATACTAGATTGAAAACTGTTATTATAAGCAAATTCAATCAAAGGTAAGTATCTTTCCACGTACCTTCAAACTCAAGGACGCAACATCTCAACATGTCCTCAAGTATCCGAATGGTTTGTTCAGTGAATTGCCTGTCTGCGGATGAAAAGCTATGCTAAAGTGTAGTTTGGTACCTAAAGATCTTGCAATTTCTTTCAAAAGCTATGACGTGAATCTCGGGTCTCGTCCGATACAATAAAGCGGCACACCATGTAATCTCACAATTTGAGATACATACAACTCAAGAAGTTTATCGAGTGAATAATCAGACGAACTGGAACAAAGTGAGCTGATTTGGTTAGTCTATCCACTATGACCCAAATTGCATCTTTCTTGCTCGGTATCATAGGCAAACCGTGTAACATCCTGAATTAGGGGTTGTTTGCAATTTAATTATTTTTTTCCATGTGCGTGCTTGAAGAAATATGTATGCTATGATTGCTTGACTTATTCTAGGGTCTCGTCATAACCCCGGGCTAGGTCTGACTTAGGGCCAAAAGTTTTTTTTAGCACTTGAGAAGAAAAAGCTAAGTGATGAGGCTTTAAAATTATTTGATGCGAAGCATGACACAAGGAAACAGTGATAGGGTGGCTTGGGACACTACCTAAGGAGCTAGGAAGGTGCGGCAAAGGAGGTTCGATTTGCCAAATTTGCGCTTGGGAGTTTTATTTTTGCATTATGTAGGGGGAGTTGGGCTAGGAAGGCCTTAAAAATAAATGGCAAGGATTACGGACATGAAAGACAAAGTGGTAAAGTGGCTTGGGGCCGCCACTTAGGGCCTTGGTGAATGCCGCCCCAAGCAGGAAGGGGGGACTCAAGTTCAAGTCACGTTGGAAGCACAAGGTATGTTGTTATTTTTGCTTTTGGTGTTAAGACAAGGGGGAGATAAGGAAGGATCTCTTAAAAAGGATTTGTAGGGAGTTTATATCACTAAGGAGCTAGCAGCAAAGTGGTGGTAGTGTGGGGTGTTTCATGGGTCTCATGTTGAATAGCGTGGGCGTGAGATGGGTGTTTTATTTTTGCATCTTTGGCGTGAAGGAGAGAGCTAGTGGATCCACATGGACTCTCAAATGGATGAGGATAAGCTTGGTGTTTGCTTTTAAATTGATTGGAAGAGTTGAATGATTATTATTTTATTTTTTATTTATTTGAAGAGGTGATTAAGAGATAGGATAGAAGATAAATATTGTTTTAAATGGGTGATTATTACAAGATAAAAATTATCACAAAAGGGAGAGAGATGGCCGAATATAGGATTCCTTAGGGACTTTCATAATCAGTTTTGAGTATACTAAGGGGGGATGCCGAAATTCATCTAACTTGTTTTTCTTTTCTTCTCAATTTGTTTCTTGGCCGAATTCTCCCTAGTCTTCATTGCCCAAAATTCTTCAAACCCCTCTCTTCTTTTGGTTCTACTTGGCCGAACCTATCCCCTTTCTACTCAAACTTCATCTTTCATCTTGTGTTGACCGAATATCTTCATCAACACTTGGGAGCCATAGCCGAAATCTTTTCACTTTTAGTCTCTTCAAGGAAACAATAGAGGTAAGTTTTCCTTTTAACAATCGGGTTCTCTTCTCTTCCTCTTTGGTGTGCCGGAAGCTTGAGAATAGGCCTTGGTAAGGTTGGCCGAATATGTATAGGGTCTTAATATTGTACCTTTTGTGTGTAGCCGACACTAGGGTGCTTTGAAGAAGTATTTCGGGTTTCAATTCTTCAAGATAAGTGGTTGTTTATATTCGGCTATGGGCCATGTATGGTATTTAAGTAGTAACCGCTTGTGTGTTATGATTTTAGGGGCGAATTGACAAAGGCTTCCGGGATTTAAACTCACTTTGGTAAGTAATAGTAAGTTCGGCCTAAGGCCATATTTCAGGTGCGATTAATCCTTCGGGATTATTAGTACGACCGAATGGCTATTAGATCTAAAAGTATGGGTGTTGGCCGATTGTAGGGGGAAACAACCTCATGGGATTTTGCTGGTATAGTTCGAGATTTGCTAGTCTCGCGAATAATCAGGTGTGTAAAACTCTTACACACTTTATTAGTTGGCATTGCTTATTATGTTACAGTTAACTATTGTGATAGTGATTTGCCTTGTGGGCATGAGCATGGATTCAGGTAAGTCGCCTTGTGACTTTAAATAAGTTATATGAATGACATTATGGGTAAGATGCTATGCCATGACTTATATGTATGATTTATGATAATATGTTAAGCATGTTGTGAGTATGTTGGTAATGGGATGAAGAGAGGAGGGGAATATTCTCTATGGATCGTCACGGTGGTTTTGACCACAAGATGGGTTGGCCCTATCGGTTTAATTGTGACTTGGTCACAAATGGTTTTGACCACACCGCTGATATAAATCGTGACTAAGTCCCGTGGTTTGGTACCACCGATGGTTTTGACCACATATTGATAATTGTGACCTATGGTCATCGTGGTTTTGACCACATGATGGGTTGGCCTCATCACTTGATTTGTGACTGGTCACGATGGTTTTGACCACCGGTGGCTTTGACCACAGGGGTAGTTAAAGGAGTATGGATGGCTAGTTTTGGGTTGCATGTTTTGCATGTCTTACTAATATTTTGTGTATGAGTTTGCACTTAGGGTTGGGGATTTATACTTCGAGTCTTGGTGACTCACCCTTCACATATCATTTTGTAGATGAGTAGATCACGGATATGGAGCCGAGAGGACTCAAGACTACCATGCTTGTTCCTTGGATTTGATATTTTATTTAGCATAGTTAAAGTTTATTATTTACTAAATTTTGGTTTGGGTTGTAATAAGGCCATTGATCATTATTTTGGATGTTCAAGTAGTTGTTTTCACTTTACTCCTCGCTATATTACTAATGAACTCATAAACCGTTAAATGAATCGGTTAAAAGTAACGTTTTCAAAATAGGTAACTTTACAAGTTTTCAAAGATGTTACCACCGGATAGCCAAATTTACCAAGTTAACAATAACTCGATGTTTCTAAAATTTAAATAACCAAATATTTTCAAAGGAAAAGGGTTTCAACTCAACCATGTTTCTATAATCAATCCTCCGTAGTTTTTGATAGACACCATTTTATATCCTTAATAATATTTTGATTTTCACGATTAATCAAAATATCTCAAAACGTTTTACTCGTGACATACCGATCCGGTTAGGCTCATGGGTCGGGTTTGGGGTGTTACTGATTTTGGTATCGAGCCCGATTCAAAACTCATTTGTGGGGCCGTGGCCCAAAATGTTTTTGGTAGCCTCGTGGAATATTATGAAAATGGTTTTAGTTTGAACAAGATGGCATCGAGTCTCCAGCACCAATCCGCCCTGTAAGTACTTCTAACTTGTGTGAATTATTATCTGTAGAGGGGTAGAAATGGAACGTAGATAGTATGATAAGTAGTTGAACCCCAGGACTAGTTTACCCCAACAATCACATAAGACTTTAAATGCCTAATTAAATAAACCTATGACTAAGTCAAGTTTAGGGTGTGGTAACCCTTGTGCGCATGTTCAGGATTGGATCCGGAAGAGCTCAGTACTTAGCAGCCCTAGTGACTCACCTCCTCTTCGCAGAATCCCACAGTGCGTAGCTTCTGCTCACCCTAACCATGAGGACTTATTTATAAGCTAAACCCAATATATAAAACCTCAAAGGGAACTAGCCGTATTGTTGTAAAAACCCTAGTTTTAAAACTCTTAAAATTACCCTTTTAACTTGTGAGAACTATTTTACAAAATTTTCCAAAAAATGTTCGATTTATGAAAATTACAAAAATACTCCTAGTGGTAAAATTACAAAAAATGCCCTTGGTTTATGAAATTCCCAAAATACCTACAGTTCTAATCAAAATTTTCATTACTTTATAAAATGTCCAAAAACCTTAATTTGCAAAATATCAAAAATGTCATGATTTTGGAAAATTACGAAATTGCCCCTAACTTACAAAATTACCGAAATGCCCCAGAATTTCAAAATCCCCGAAATACCCCCGAAATTTTAGAATTTCAAAATACCCTTATTGAAAAAATCACCAAGGAACTTTATTTTGACAAATTACGAAAATACCCCTGTAGGACAAATGACGAAAATACCCCTGGGATAGGAACGGACAGAAATGTCCGAAGAGTGAATGTGTATGGGAGATACTATGGAATGGATGTGCTTTTCTGTGAATTAGGATAGAAAACTTGAAACTTTGAATGATCGAAAGAATCCCTATTAAGCTCTCTTCATAAAATTTCTTCGCGGATAACCAGTGAAACAAGTACTAATCCATAAAAGTTCTTAATCGATTAAAGCATAATCGTTAGAAATGAGTTTTAGAGGACGTGGTCATCGTGGATGCGTAGAGGAAGAATGACCGTGTCGAACCCGTTAGGGTCGGGTCAAAGGTCCGATAATGAGATACCACCACCACCACCACCCCAACTTTTGGTGTTGAGCGCAGGATCGACGGGTAAGGCAAGATATCACAGTCAGGCCGCAAGTTCTTGAGATGGTGGTGGAGCAGTGGAGGTATGGGAGCTCAAAATCTGTGCAGAGACTCGAGCCAATGGAGCTGAGGTGTTCCGGGGTGTATCGTGTGGCACCCAAAGACGACGGAGTATTGGTTGGAATCAATTGAGAGGATCATGGATGACCGGATTTTTCAACCGAAGAAAAGTCAAGGGTATAATCTCTACTACGGATGAGTCATACCAGTGGTGGCTCACTGTAAGGGATGGAGCGATGGCGGAGGGCCTCACATGGGAATTCTTTAAGGCAGCCTACCAAAAGAAATACATAGAAACTAGCTACGAAGATGTGCAGCGGAAGGCTTTCTTGAACCTGGTTCAGGGTAATAAGACGGTGGCAGAGTATGAGGCCGAATTTCTCCGATTGAGCAGGTATGCTCGTGGTATTGTGGGTACTGAGCATGAACACTATATCAGATTCGAGGATGGGCTGAGAGGTGAGCTAAGGATGATGATAGCTCCACAACAGGAACGGGAGTTTGCTTTTCTAGTGGAGAAGGCTAAGGTTGCTGAAGGGGTAAGACAGTCTGTTAGGCAGAATCAGGATAGGAGTTGGAATAAGAGGAGCTCCGGGTCTTCGAGGTTTTCTGGTAATTAGCAGAAGAGAACGAGGTATGGTGGGTCAGATCAAGCTGCTAGGCCTACTAGCTGCTAATCCTCAATGGCCGCCACAGTGTGTTTGGTGTGGGAAGTCTCACACGGGGGAGTGTTGGAATGGTAATCGGGGATGATTCGAATGTGGATCCATGGAACATCGAGTTAGGGATTGTCCAAAAAAGGTAGATAGGCTAAGGTCTGAGGGTCAAGAACGTGCACTGAATAGGAGGGATAACCAACAGCCACCGAGAGGTCGTGGTACAGGAAGAGGAGGTAATGGTGCTGGCAGAGGTCGTGGGGCGAGGGGAGGTACCGGTGGTACCGAGGCTAGGCAACCTAGTTTGGTCTATACCATGAGGCGCCAAGAGGAGGGCAATGCACGGACATCATAATCGATATGTTTTTGATCTTTGGAGTACCCTATAGCACCTTAATTGATATTGGCTCAACTCACTCATATGTTGCTAGTAGCGTAGTGAAAACTCGAACTTAGACTCGAGCTACTTCTAGGAAGATGACCGTGTTAAGCCCTCTAGGTCACTCTCAGAAGTAAGTAAACTCTATAGGAATGTACCTCTAGAACTCCAAGGGTCGTGTTCTTGGTCGACTTGATGGAACTACCGCTTTGGGAGTTCAATCGATCCTGGATGGATTGGCTAGTAAAGTATCGTGCCAAAGATGGATTACGCAGACTAAGCACATGGTGTTAAAGACCATGGAAGGAGAAGAGGTGGTGATGATAGGTAAAAGGAGAGATTACCTATCTAATATGGTTTCGCATTGAAGACGAAAAAGATGGTTAAGAAAGGTTGTGAAGCATATGTAGTGCATGTTTGTGCTTTGGAAGCTAAGGTGCATTTGTGAGGATGTCAGGACTATAAGGGAATATGTTGATGTGTTTCCAGAGGAACTCCGGGTCTACCTCTGGATCGTGAGGTTGAGTTTGGTATAGATTTGTTACCCGGAACCGCGCCAAGATCTATAGCTCTCAGATCGGATGGCGCCAAAAAATTAGTAGAGTTGAAGGCTCGGATCCAGAATTGTTGGATGAGGGTTCATCGACCGAGTGTATCGCCTTTGGGAGCTCCGGTGCTTTTTGTCAAGAAGAAGGATGGAACAATGAGAATGTGTATAGACTATCGACAGCTGAACAAGCTAACAATAAAGAACAGGTATCCTTTGCCCAAGATTGATGACTTGTTCGATCAACTCAAGGGTGCATCGATTTTCTCTAAGATCAACCTTAAGTCAAGGTACCATCAGCTTAAGGTGAAGGCGGCTGATATCCATAAGACGGCATTCTGTACTCGGTATAGGCACTACGAGTTTCTGGTAATGCCTTTCGGTTTGACGAATGCACCAGTCGCGTTTATGGACATGATGAACCCGGTTTTCCAACCCTACCGGATCGGTTCGTCGTAGTGTTTATAAGACGACATTTTGGTGTACTCAAAGTCGTAAGAGGAGCATGACGACATCTTCATGTGGTTCTGCGCAGTTCTAAGGGAGAAACAGCTTGTACGCCAAATTCAAAAAATGTGAGTTCGCTTAAGGAGGTAACTTTCCTAGGGCATGTTGTTTCAAATTTGAGGAATCGTGGTGGATCCGAAGAAGATTGAGGCAAGATTGGAGTGGAAACCACCAAAGTTGGTTACGAAAATTTAGAGTTTTCTAGGGTAGGCGAGGATATCACCGAGATTTTGGAAAATTTCTCCTTAATCACAAAGACCGCTGACTAAGTTGTCGAGAAAAGAGTTCCATTTGTGTGGTCCGAGAAGCAAAGAAGAGAGTTTCGACAAGTCAAGAAGATTTTGACAGAGGCACCGCCTTGATTCAACCCGAGGCGTGAAAGGAATTCATCGTGTATTGTGATGCATCACATCTTGGTTTAGGTGTGTGTTGATGCAAGAAGGAAGGTGGTCGCATATCGTCATGGTAGTTGAGGCCTCACGAAGGTAATTATCCCACGCATGATTTAGAATTGGTCATTGTGGTTTTTGCCTTGAAGATTTGGAGGCACTATCCGTATGCGGAGAAGTCGGTAGTGTACACGGATCACAAGAGCTCAAGTACCTCTTGACCCAAAGAGATTTAAATCGAGGCGTGAGGTGGATTGAGTTGTCAAGGACTACGATCGCTTCATCGAATACCATCCGCAAGGCTAACGTAGTCACTGATGTATTGAGTTGTAAGGTGGTAGCAGATTTGCGAGCAATGTTTGCTCACCTAAGTCTCTATGAGGATGGGAGTCTTCGAAGAAGTGCGAGTAAAACCGTCTTGGATCGATGAGGTTAAAGAGAGGCGCTTGACCGATGAAGTTTTGAGTACTTGAGGTTGCAAGTCACAGTGGTGAGGTCAAGGGTTCACTTGGGTAGTGATGGAGTGTTGTATTTTAGGGAGAGTATGTATGCCTAAGAATGATGATTTGAGGCAATGAATCCTTAAAGAAGCTCATAGAATTTCGCACGCTATGCATCCGGAGGCGACAAGATGTATCGAAATTTAAGGGAGCGCGATTTGGTGGTCGGGTCTTAGCGAAGTAACCGAGTTAGTGGGCAAGTGTCCGACATGCCGCAAGTTAAGGCCGAGCATCAATTGCCATCGTGGTTGTTACATGCAGTAAAGATCCCACAAGAGAAGTGGGAGGGATTATGATGGATTTCGTAAGTGGGCTTCCCTTACACCCGAAGAAGAAAGATTCGATATGGGTGATAGTAGACCGGATAACTAAGTCGGCTCATTTCATACCGGTAAGGGTTGACTACTCGCTTCAAAGGTTAGCCAAGCTGTATATAGCAGAGATAGTGTGGTTACATGGAGTACCTGTGTCCATTATCTTAGATAGGGATCCCCGGTTCACGTCGAGATTCTGAAAGGCCTTACATCAGGCGTTGGGCACGAAGTTGAATTTTAGCACGGCTTTTCATCCATGATCTAATGGACAATCGAGAGGTAATCCAAGTGTGAAGATATTTGGCTATGTTTTGATTTCCGTGGTAGTTGGGAGGAGTACCTACCTTTGGCGTAATTTGCTTATAACAATAGTTATCAGTTTAGTATTCAGATGGCACCGTATGAGGCAATCAGATGATCAAAATGCCGACTCCTACGTGTTGGATGAGCTAGGTGAACGTCGGATGTCGGGCCAGAGTTAGTGGCGAGAGATGTAAGATAAGGTTAGGTAATTGGGCTCGTTCAAGGAGGCGCTTGACAGTAGAAATCCTACGCAGATCTTAAGCGCAGAGAGGTTGAATATGTAGTGGGTGATAAGGTCTTCCTGAAGGTATCACCTTGGAAGAAGGTGCTGAGGTTTGGCCGAAAGGGAAAGCTAAGCCCTAGGTTCATCGGGCCGTACATAGTGTTGAAACGTATGGGACCAGTAGCTTACCAGCTTGAGTTACCGGCAGAATTGAGCCAGATTCATGACGTCTTCCATGTTTCAATGCTTAGGCGCTATCGATCAGATCCATCACACGTAGTGCCAGTTGCGAAAATTGAAGTGAACTAGACTTATCTTTCGAGGAGGAGCCAGATAAATTCGGATCGAGACGCCAAGGTTCTGCAGAGGAAGTCAAGACTTTGGTAAAAGTGCTATGGCGAAACCATGGTACGAGGAGGCCACGTGAGAACCCGAGGATGTGATGCAAGAATACCCCAACTCTTCGATCGAGGTAATTTCGAGGTCAAATTATTTTTAAGGGGTAGAACTATAACATCCTGAATTAGGGGTTGTTTGTAATTTAATTATTTTTTTTCCATGTGCGTGCTTGAAGAAATATGTATGCTATGATTGCTTGACTTATTCTAGGGTCTCGTCATAACCCCGGGCTAGGTCTGACTTAGGGCCAAAAGTTTTTTTTAGCACTTGAGAAGAAAAAGCTAAGTGATGAGGCTTTAAAAATTATTTGGTGCGAAGCATGACACAAGGAAATAGGTGATAGGGTGGCTTGGGACACTACCTAAGGAGCTAGGAAGGGTGCTGCAAAGCAGGTTCATTTGCCGAATTTGCGCTTGGGAGTTTTATTTTTACGTTATGTAGGGGGAGTTGGGCTAGGAAGGCCTTAAAAATAAATGGCAAGGATTACGGACATGAAAGACGAAGTGGTAAAGTGGCTTGGGGCCGCCACTTAGGGCCTTGGTGAATGCCGCCCCAAGCAAGAAGGGGGGACTCAAGTTCGAGTCACGTTGGAAGCACAAGGTATGTTGTTATTTTTGCTTTTGGCGTTAAGACAAGGGGGAGCTAAGGAAAGAGCTCTTAAAAAGGATTTGTAGGAGTTTATATCACTAAGGAGCTAGCAAAGAAAGTGGTGGTAGTGTGGGGTGTTTTCAGCAGGTCTCATGTTGAATAGCGTAAGAGATGGGTGTTTTATTTTTGCATCTTTGGCGTGAAGGGAGAGAGCTAGTGGATCGCATATGGACTCTCAAATGGATGATGATAAGCTTGGTGTTTGCTTTTAAATTACCGGAAGAGTTGAATGATTATTATTTTATTTTTTATTTATTTGAAGAGGTGATTAAGAGATAGGATAGAAGATAAATATTGTTTTAAATGGGTGATTATTACAAGATAAAATTATCACAAAAGGAGAGAGATGGTAGAATGTAGGATTCCTTAGGGACTTTCATAATCGGTTTTGAGTATAGTAAGGGGATGTCAAATTCATCTAACTTGTTTTTCTTTTCTTCTCAATTTGTTTCTTGGCCGAATTCTCCCTAGTCCTCATTGCCCAAAATTCTTCAAACCCCTCTCTTCTTTTGGTTTTACTTGGCCAAACCTATCCCCTTTTCTACTCAAACTTCATCTTTCATCTTGTGTTGGCCGAATATCTTCATCAACACTTGGGAGCCATAGCCGGAATCTTTTCACTTTTAGTCTCTTCAAGGAAACAATAGAGGTGAGTTTTCCTTTTAACAATCGGGTTCTCTTCTCTTCCTCTTTGGTGTGCCGTAAGCTTGAAAATAGGCCTTGGTAAGGTTAAGAATATGTATAGGGTCTTAATATTGTACCTTTTGTGTGTAGCCGACGCTAGGGTGCTTTGAAGGAGTATTTCGGTTTCGATTCTTCAAGGTAAGTGGTTGTTTATATTCGCTATGGGCCATGTATGGTATTTAAGTAGTAAAGCTTGTGTGTTATGATTTTAGGGCGAATTGACAAAGGCTTCCGGATTTAAACTCGCTTTGGTAAGTAATAGTAAGTTCGACCTAAGGCCATATTTCAGGTGCGATTAATCCTTTAGGATTATTAGTACGACCGAATGGCTATTAGATCTAAAAGTATAGGTGTTGGTCGATTGTAGGGGGAAACAACCTCGTGGGATTTCATTTGGTATAGTTCGGGATTTGCTAGTCTCATGAATAATCGTGTGTAAAACTCTTACACACTTTATTAGTTGGCATTGCTTATTATGTTGCGCTTAACTATTGTGATAGTGATTTGCCTTGTGGGCATGAGCATGGATTCCGGTAAGTCGCCAGACTTTAAATATGTTATATGAATGACATGATGGGTAAGATGCTATGCCATGACTTATAGGTATGATTTATGATAATATGTTAAGCATGTTGTGAGCATGTTGGTAATGGGATTGAAGAGAGGAGGGGGAATATTCTCTATGGATCGTCACGGTGGTTTTGACCACTAGATGGGTTGGCCCCATCGCTTAATTGTGACTTTGGTCACCAAGTGGTTTTGACCATACCGCTGATATAAATCGTGACTAAGTCCCAATGGTTTGGTACCACCAAATGGTTTTGACCATTGATAATTGATAATTGTTTTGACCATATTGATGGTGTGACCTATGGTCATTAGTGGTTTTGACCACATGATGGGTTGGCCCCATCACTTGATTTGTGACTCCGGTCACGATGGTTTTGACCACCAAAGTGGTTTTGACCACACGGGGTAGTTAAAGGAGTATGGATGGCTAGTTTTGGGTTGCATGTTTTGTATGTCTTACTAATATTTTGTGTATGAGTTTGCACTTAGGGTTGGGGATTTATACACCGAGTCTTGGTGACTCACCCTTCCCATATCATTTTGAGATGAGTAGATCATGGAGATGGAGCCGAGAGGACTCGAGGCTACCATGCTTGTTCCTTGGATTTGATATTTTATTTAGCATAGTTAAAGTTTATTATTTACTAAATTTTGGTTTGGGTTGTAATAAGGCCGCCAGTCATTATTTTGGATGTTCAAGTAGTTGTTTTCACTTTACTCCTGCTATATTACTAATGAACTCATAAACTGTTAAATGAATCGGTTAAAAGTAACATTTTCAAAATAGGTAACTTTTATGAGTTTTCAAAGATGTTACCACCGGGTAGCCAAATTTACCAAGTTAACAATAACTCTGATGTTTCTAAAAATTTAAATAACCAAATATTTTCAAAGGAAAAAGGGTTTCAACTCAACCATGTTTCTATAATCAATCCCTCCGGAGTTTTTGATAGACACCGTTTTATAACCTTAACAATATTTTCAGATTTTCACCAGTTAATCAAAATATCTCAAAATATTTTTACTCTGTGACATACTAGATCCGGTTAGGGCTCATCGGCCAGATTTGGGGTGTTACAAACCGATACAAAATCCATAGTAATTCTATCCCATTTCCATTCGGGTATCATAATCCTGAAGTAACCCGGAAGGCACCTCATGTTTGGCTTTTTCTTGCTGACATATTAAACACTTTGAAACAAATTTAGATATATCCCGTTTCATACCAGGCCACCAATAGAATTGTTTCAAATTATTATACATTTTCGTGCTACCCAGATGTACCAACAATCGACTATTATGAGCCTCGTTCAATAACATCTGAATCAAATCCACATTCCTCAGAACACATATTCGGCTTTTAAAGTTCAAACAGTCATTTCCATCGATTCGAAACTCTAAGTTTGCGTCACTTTCACACTGAATTTGTTTCGTCCTCGTATCTTTGTCACCCTTCTGAGCATTACAAATTTGTTGAATAAACAACGGTCTTGCCTTTAACTCGGCTATGATCGAACCATCACCAGACAAAACCATATGTGCGTTCAACGCACGAAGAGCAAACAATGATTTTTGACTTAAGGCATCCGCAACAACGTTGGCTTTTCCCGGATGGTAGTCAATCACTAATTCATAATCTTTCAACAGCTCTAGCCATCTTCATTGTCTCAAGTTCAAATCCTTCTGAGTCATCAAATACTTCAGACTTTTGTGATCTGAATAAACATGACATTTCTCCCCGAATAAGGAATGACGCCAAATCTTCAGCGCGAAAACAATGGCTACTAATTCTAGATCATGAGTCAGATAATTTCTTTCATGAGGCTTTAACTGTCTCGAAGCATAGGCTACATCTTTGCCTTCTTGTATTAAAATGCAACCCAAACCATTCAAAGAAGCATCACTGTACACAACAAATTCTTTACCCAATTCAGGCTGGATTAACACTGGAGCTTCGGTCAAAAGAGCTTTCAACTGATTAAAACTTTTCTGACATTTTTCGTCCACTCAAACTTGACATCTTTCTGTAGTAGTTTTGTCAAAGTGTGGCTATCATAGAAAAACCTTTCACGAATCATCTGTAGAATCCAGCAAGTCCCAGAAAGCTTCAAATTTCAGATACATTCTTTGGTGGTTTCCAATCAAGTATAGCAGATATTTTTTTCGGATCAACCCGAATGCCTGACGCTGAAACAACATGACCCAGAAAGCTAACTTTATTCATCCGAAACTCACACTTACTAAACTTTGCATACAGCTGTTGATCTTGCAAAGTTTGTAGCACCAATCTCAAATACTCGCAATGTTCAGTTTCATCTCTGGAGTAGATCAGGATATCATCTATAAACACTACCACAAACCGATCCAAATACTGTCTAAAAATCCAATTCATCAAATCCATAAAAACAACAGGTGCATTAGTAAGTCCAAAAGGCATAACTAGGAATTCAAAATGTCTATACCTCGTTTGAAATGTAGTCTTTGACACATCAGAATCTCTGACTCGCAACTGATAATATCCCGATCTCAAATCTATCTTCGAAAACACTGAAGCCCTTTTCAACTAATCAAACAAGTCATCAATCCGAGGCAACGGGTATTTATTCTTTATAATCACTTTATCCAGCTGCCGATAATCAATACACATTCGTATAGTCCCATCTTTCTTTTTCACAAATAGAACTGGTGCACCCCAAAGAGAAAAACTCGATCGTGCAAAGCCCTTATCTGTCAACTCTTTCAACTGTGCTTTCATCTCTTTCAATTCAGTAGGTGCCATCCGATACGGAGCTATTGAAATCAGAGTCATTCCTGGTACCAATTCAATGCCAAACTCAATCTCTCGAATAGGTGGTAAACCCGATAATTCTTCAAGAAACACATCTGGGTATTCACACACAACTGGTACGGATTCAATCTGCTTTTCAGACACTTAATTATCCAACACATAGGCCAAGTAAGCTTCACATCCTTTTCTTACAAACTTACGAGCTAACACCGAGGATATTACTACCGGTAATCCATTCAGGTCATTAGATTCAATCCGGATGATCTCACCGTTCAGACATCTCAAATCAATAGTCTTTCTTTTACAATTAACCATACAGCATCATGCAAAGTTAACCAGTCCATTCCCAAAATTATATCGAACTCATCGAAAGGCAACAACATTAAATCAGCTAGAAAGCATGAATCCCAAATCATCAACGGGCAACCTTTACACACTTTATCAATGAGTACACATCGACCCAAGGGGTTGGACACATGAATCACAAACTCAGTAGACTCAACAGGCAGAATCTTACTGGATACTAAAGTTTCACACACATATGCATGAGTCGAACCAGGATCAATCAAAGCAATCACAGTAGTATCATAAAGAGCGAAGGTACCAGTGATAACATCTGGGGAAGAAGCATCCTCTCTGGCACGTATAGCATATGCTCTAGCTGGTGCACGAGCCTCTGATCGAGCTACAGTGTCTTTAGTTCCTTTCTGACTGCCACTTACATTTCCGAATGTCTAGGTGGTCTACCTCGCACTGATACATTACTCAGTCTGACATTCTGAGCCGTATTTTGCTCGACTAACAACGGGCACTCTCTGATAAAATGATCTGACGATCCATATTTAAAGCAGAATCGATCGCGGAATCTACAACTCCCAGAATGCCATTTATTACAATGCTTGCATTCTACCTGATTCTGCTAAACATTACCAACACTGGCCATCGAAGTAGCCCGGGAACCCATAGGAGGTAGATCTCGTCTAGACATGTCTAAAGTAGCTTTATGTCGGCCGAAGTCATCTTTGAACTTCTTAGATACTGAATGAAAAGTCTTACTCGATGGTCTTTTACGGATGTCTCTAGCTTCCATTTCAGCCTTTCTTTTCTCTTTCCCAAGCTCTTCAGCTTTGCAAGCTCGTTCGACAAGTACCACAAACTTTTTGATTTCAAGTATGCCAACTAGAAACTTTATGTCCTCATTCAGTCTATCTTCGAATCATTTGCACATAATGGCTTCAGTTGATACACACTCTCGGGCATATCGGCTCAATCTGACAAACTTTCGCTCATACTCAGTCACGGTCATGCGACCCTATTTCAATTCTAGAAATTCTTTTGTTTCTGATCGATAAATCTCTGACTGATATATTTCTTACGAACTCGATCCGAATAAATCCCAAGTCACTTTTCTTTCGGAACCACCGATACTAATGTATTCCACCGGTGATATGCAAAGTGTCCCGTAGTAGACTTATAGACACTTCAGCATTCCTCCGAGTACATGACACTCATCAAGCACCCGAATAATGTTATTAAGCCACATTTCAGCTCGCTCCGCATCATCATCATCGTTGGCTTTAAATTCTTCACCCCATATTTCTGATTTTATCAACGGAGGCCTATTAGATCTCATTGGATCTATCATCTAAGTGTCAAGGTATTAGAGTTGGATTATTTGGGGGTAGAGGTTGTTGTACAGCTGGGTTAGTCTGAATAAATTGGGTAAACCATTCATTCATCATCTGGTAGAAGGCTTGTTTAGCCTCCCCCTCATGGTTACCCGAGACAGGTCGAGAGTCTACTGGCGCTGACCCACGTGCGAGATCAAGTGCTACACTCTCTACATCATCCGCTACGGCTCTGTCAGGATCCATTTACTATATAAAACACAATTTGAAATGTTAGAAGTCACCACATTATCGTATATATAAAAAAGGCATGTATAGCTAGACTCTCACGCGCTACGGTAGTCCTAGAATCGACTAAATCGTAAGCACTGATACCAATCAAATGTAACACCCTAAACCCGTATCCGTCACCGAATTAAGGTTACGGGCATTACTAGATAAATCATAACTTTATTCAACCAATTAGATCACATTTAAACAAACTTATATAATGATACACATATAAGCAAATAACTGCATATGCATAAAACATACTTATTCTACTAGAACCAAATCATTTACCACCTCCTTATTTACTTATGAAATATTCAAGCAATTTAACCCAATCAGATTCAGATGATTGAATAACATGATTCAATTATCATTTATGCGAATTCACTTATAAGACCGAATATACCGAATTAATAAACTTTACATAAGTACATATCTATTTGATCAAATATACAAAGTTACATATATGCAATTATTAGTACTTAGCTCATACCAAAGTTCAGATTGAACCAAATAATCAATCAAAACATTACTCTCATGAATTCATTTGCATACACATAGTTGAATCGATGACATCTATATGATTTATACATTATTTATGCAATAGTCGATACATATAAAGACATTTATAATACAAATTAATATGACCATTTCAACCTATGCATTTTTATCATTTCCAACAAATCACATTATCAAACCTAATTAAAATACCTATTCGCCTATACTAATTATTTCAAACTAATTACTCATACCAAAACCTATATATATATATATGAATCAAACCTTTCAGATTTACCAAACACATGTGTCATTTCTCATTTTACCAAAACGAATTTAAGACCACATCAAATATAATTAAATATAAACATAGACTTAACAAACACATCACACATATATTCCATGATCAAATCTTCACATTTATAATACATTATCTAACCCATAAAGCCATTACCCACTAGACTAAATTATACCTACTAATATGCATCTATACTATAGCCGAATATAGGCTAATTAAAATCCATACAATCCTTACATCATAATAACATAAACATACACACCATTTGATCATTATAAACCATATGTCTTAACATCAACTAACACAAAATATAAGCCATATTCGTATGGCTATAATACATATAGAGACAAAGTTTCCAACTCAAACATGAACATTATCCATCCTATACATGCCTTTATCCAAAATAAACCAAACTAAAGGAGTACCAAATAGATGATAGTGTGGTTGACTTTCTTGACGATTTCCGAGCCCATGACTTGACCAAAATCTATAATACAAAACATTGAACACACACAGAGTAAGCTTACTAGCTTAGTAAGTCTTAAGCAATTTCTATGCAACAATTAAACATTTTAATCACTAGGATTATGGCATTAGGTATAAATATTTCAATGTATAATTTAAGCATAGTCGAATGCTATCATTGTCCTTAACTTAAGAATTAGCACTTTACTTCCATAAAACACATACATCTTCGCAACACATAAATAACACATGTATTTGCATAATCCAAATCAAATGAATACATCACACATAATGTTCACATATACCTATTGGTACACATATACAAACACATCCAAAACTATTCCACCGTTAACCTTTCCATTTATAGCTAATTCCTCAAAATGGTGTATTTAAACTCAATTTCATATATATAATATTCATACTTAACTCAAATGATGATATATCAACTTACCTCATTCCTTACAGATATAGAAGGTTTATACTTACCCGAGCTTTTAGCTCAATGCATTAGATATGTCTCACCTTGTCTGATTCACGAATTCTTTGTCTATAACGTATCACCGGCATTAAGCCTGCTAGGCATCAAAGCCCGAAATACACACCGGCATTAAGCCTGCTAGACCAAAGGTCCGAGATGTAAACACCGACATTTAGCCTACTAGGCAATAAGCCCGATATAATTCACCGGCACAAGGCCTGCTAGGATTTAGCCTGATATAGATTACCGGTACAAGGCCTACTAGGCTCGAAGCCTGAATATCAACATCATTAACCACTTCGTGCACATTTATTATACCACAATCACATATAACACACATATATATATTTCATAATACTATCACATATCACACTTGGATAAACTTAATCACTTTACATCAAATAAAATTTCAATTCATGGTTATACTACTAATATTCGGCCATTCCACATTTATGCTCCCAAAATTTCCAAATTTCAACACTTATTATATTACGTAAATGATTTCTGACATATAATCGCTTAAAGACTTACCTCGGATATCGTCGGACGTCGATAACCGGATATTCGTTAACTTTCGCCTTTCCCCGATCCAAGTCTGTTTTTCTTTGTTCTTGATCTAAATATAATAAAAATAATCTCATTCAAGCACATTTCATCTCAATTTAGTCCAAAAACACTTAAATGGGTAAATTACCATTTTACCCCTAACATTTATAACTTTTACAATTTAGTCCCTATTGCACAAAACACAAAATACACATAATTTGGAACTACTCCTTTAGGACCAAATCTTCCCCATGCTCCTACAAGTCCCTACATTTCATTTATTTTTCATTTTAACCACTCAAAAATTTATTTTCTCAATTTAGCCCTATTTAGCCAAATTCATTAAAAATTCAAGAACAAAGTATGTTCATCAATTATATATCTATCATTTAACACCATAAAATATCAAGAAACTCAACATTGCATCCATGGCATTTTACACAAACATCATCAATTCATGAAATTAAGACATGGGTTTTAAAGCTCTCAAGCAACGATTACAAAACGTAAAATTATCAAAACCGATCAAAACTAACCTTAAATCACCAAATTTCTCCTTGGCCGAATGTAAAGCTTTTTCTTCTTTTCTTTATGAATTTCGCTAAGTAAAATAAAGATGATAGCATGCATTTTGTGTTTTATTTTAACATATATATTTATTACTAATTTACCTTATTAACCTTATATTATAAATTTTATAACATATAACTTAAGGTCATTTTACACCATTGCCGCCCACTATCTTGTAAAATGGGCTAATTTCCCTTTTAGGACCTCATATTAAAAAGCCACTATCATATTAGCACCTTTCACTATAGTTTGTAACTTTTACACTTTACGCGATTAAGTCCTTTTGTCTAATTAAGCACACAAACAATCAAATTTTTATACGAAACTTTCACACATAATAATTCACATATAATAAACACCGAAAATAATATTTAAAAATTTTTTGTACTCGGATTCGTGGTCCCGAAACCACCGTTCGATTAGGGTCAAATTTGGACTGTTACATATATTAATATCATTGTTATGCTCATTTTAGATGTAATGTGATATGTTTAATATATATATATATATATATATATATCTATTCTATGTTGTGACTTATTCGGTAATGCCTCGTAACCCTAGTCTGGTGACGGATACGGGTTAGGGGTGTTACAATCCATTATTTTGAAAAGGCTTAGACGACCTCCAAATTCCATATAATCTATTTTGTTGAGTCGTAAATCCGATATTCCGTCCTAGCATCTTGAATACCACAGAAGTAGCCATTTCCTTTTCCAGAGTTGATATATTCTCTCTGAGGAGGGAATACCATTAACAACTGATTTCTTGACATCCTGTTCCAAGAGGGAAAAACTATCATCAACATATTGGGTACCACTTGCATCTTTTTGTTCAATTTTTTCTTTTCCCACTAACAGATCCTTCCAAGACAGAGAAGGCATTAGTGAAGGCTCCACAACCATCACATCCTCTGGGATCTCATTCGATTCCTTGAATCGGACCTTCTTTGTGTTTAGATTTTTGGGAGGAATATCTCCTTCTCCATTCCTATCACAAGAAGAAATACTAGAAGACGAGAACATATTCGAAGTCTAAAGGATGATGGATAAAATGATATTTAGTCCTTAAATTTAGTAATTTTTAAAAAATTAATTTTGGGTTTTTTTTTGTTGGCATTAGTCTCGCATCCCTAAATTTAGATTAAATTAAAATTTAATGACCTAAAACTTTAAAATTTTATCAAATCATCACTTGAAAATTTTGAATATGTATTTTTAAACAATATTTTAATATTTATTTATGTTTTAAGTGATAATGTATAACAATATCAAAGTGTCATGTTATCACATTTTAATGAAATCTCAGTTCAAGATCAAATTAAGAAAGTTGTCAAATTCTGAAAAAAAAAAATTCAAGAATCACTTTTAAATTTTACCTGATTTACAAACTAAATATTTATTTATTGCAATTAAATATACCAATATTTCCAAACTCAAGTATATCCAACCAATTAGCGCTTCAATCGAATCATAACCTGAATTTATTTTTAGTTTCATGTTCAACCATTGAATTAGATTGTATTGGCTAATAGGATCAATAATCGATCAAAATACCGATAGGAATGGCAATTCAAATTGCAAATTAAAGTAATATTTGAATTTGAATGTTAAAATTACTATCAGTTGGGAATAGGCCCCTTCGATATCCAATATCTGAGTCCATAATCATAGAATTGTAAAATCCACATTCTCCCTGTTATGTACAAAGTCATACTTTAACCTCTTAAACTTTAATTATAATTTACATAATTAATAAATAACGTATAAAAATATAATAAAATATTGTTTAAAATTAAATACAATATTTCTTATAAAAATATATTATTTAACAATTTATTTTATTAAATCTTATATAATTTCTCTTAAATCATATTATTTTGTATATGTAAACTTAACTAAATAATTAGAAAAGATAATTGAAATCTCTAAATTTGTATTTATCTACTTTATTATTTGATCAACTCAATTGTTACATTACTTTAAATAAAAATTAATTAATACTTTTATAGTTGAATTAAATATTATATTTTTTTACAATGAAACATGATTATATTTAGTGTAAGTACTCAATTTTGCCCGGGCCTGTTAAAAAATGAACTAAGGTTTTTTTTTTTTTATATAGTCCTTTTACAAAACCCAAATGAGCCCAAACACATGGCCCACTACCCAATAAACCTAAACAGATTAGCCCAAGAAAACAACTTGGACCCAACAAAGATATGGCTGAAGGCCCAAAACAAATTAGAAACTGAGGGTTCCCGAAACCCTAGTTTCTCCTCATGCCATAACAAGACTCCAAGCAGCCCCGAAACTTAATCGTCGCGCCGCAATAGCCCTTTCGTCTGCCCCTCGTTAGGCCGCAATTCGCGCTTGAATCCCAGCATCATCGCCGCAATCCGCGCTTAGCCACCGTCCTCCGTCATCAACCTGCACAAAAAGGAAACACATTGCAGCAAAATAGAAAGAAACAAATATGAAAATATATGTTTCCTTTTTTTATTTTTCTTATTCGGGTTATAAATAACCCCAAAGCAAATATGTAAAAAAGGCGGATATAACTAATGATCTCATATACGATTCGAGAGGGAGAATATGATACAGAGAGAAATAGAAATACACAAGAGAGAAAAGGAGATTTTTATATATACATATATACAAGGATACAAAAATAATCCAAAATCAAAAGGTTTCTTTTACTTTACTTATTTTTATATTTAGGAGTACATTTATTTTTTCTATTTTTGTTTTATTTTATTTAATCTGCACATATAATATACCTATAAAAAAAAGAGAAAAAAAATACTTACGTTTTTAGTGGCCGGCGACGGCAGTGCACGACAGCAAGCCATACCGAAACCTCGTCGAAAATCGCAAGGGAGAGAGAAGGGGAGAGAAAAGTTGTAACATCCTAAATTTTTGGGCTTATGCGTTTAATGGGTGAATATGTGTAATGAGTTAATTTAAGTGTTAGGGGTCTAAATTGGGCTCAGGCTTAAGCAAAGGCCTTGATTAAAATTATCTGTTTGGGCATTATAGGACTTAAAAGGTAGTACCTGTGTTTAAAATATCAAAATGGGCTTGTGGCCCAGTGGTCAGTAGCGTCACTTAGGGAACAAGGAGGTGACGCCAGTAGGAGGCCCAAATTCGAGTTTCATGGAGCCCAATTCTTAAATTTTAATTTAATTAATTTTTGACATTTAGGTGGGTAAGGTTGGATGGCAACAAGGCTTAAAATTAGGAGGGATTTACTAACTTGGATAATATGGATAATGTGGCAGATAAAGGGTGGAAGAGGTGGTGTTATTTAGGTCACTTGCAAGGTGAGATAAGTGAGGAAATTTAGGGATTTATTTAATAAGATAATAAGGGAGATAATGTGCTAATTAAGAAAGGAAGAGGTAGTGTCATTCATGACACTGTGGATGAGTAGTCAGATGAGGATAAGGGGAGAAAATTTAGGATCTGATGTACTGGTCACAGTGGTGGCCGAATTTCCAACTCTAGGGGGTGCCGAAATTCACTATAAATAGGGGTGGAATCTCTTTAATTTTGACATTTGAACCTCACTCTTTTCTCTCATTCTCTGTGTCGAAATTTCATTAGTTTCTCTAAGAACTTTCTTTCAGTTTTCTCTGTTGCCGAAACTTCTTTTCTTTTTCTTCTTTTGTCGAAATTACTTCCTAACCGAAATTTCTAAGACTCTCTTTTGTTTACTTTTCCTAAGCCAAAACCAAAACCCCATTCAATTCTTTTAAAAAGCCGAAAAACACATCTAGTTCATCTTTCCGGATTTTCTTAAAGAGTCAAACTCTTAGATCTCTACTCTTCTACGCTTCGATCTTCTTCTATGATTACCGAATCATTCTACAAGGGATAGTCGAAATCTTCTACAGAGGTAAGTATCGATTTGGGTTTTCTTTCAATCCTTTTTGACTTTTGGAAGCAGTAGCCGAATGGCTAAATAGTTGGCTAATCTCGTGTTTTCTCTCATTTGCGGTATTCCAGGATTTGAAGGAAATCCATTCGCTTAGGTTTCCAAATTGGTAGCACACGAATCATCCTACTTTCGGGATCTAATCGATTTAGGTAAGGGGATTTGTTTTATTTTAATGTATAAATCGGGTAAAACACTAACTTTGGCTGAATATAGGAGAGGCTTTATCTTAGCATTTTTTTCGGCTTTTGAGCAAGATTGTAGATTCGGTTAGCAAGGGTATCGACATAGAGAGTAGTCCTGCATATTTACCAGGTGTGTAACTTTTCACACCATTAGATTGTCTGTTAGATGCATGTATATAAATCTGTAATATTCTATTAAATGCCGAAATCCCGGCATAACGTTGGAAACCCGAGGAGGGTAATAGCGAATCACCAAGTTAGTGATCTCTGTCATTCTTCAATGAATGTTTCTGTTAAGATGATATGTTTTATAAGTATGCCGATTGCTGTGATTGCACGGAGTTGGGTTTGATGAAAGGGGAAGTGTTCTGTTGTAGTGGCTTATGCCATGATCTGTTGTAGTGGCTTATGCCATGATCTGTTGTAGTGGCTTTTGCCATGATCTATTGTAGTGGCTTTTGCCATGATCTATTGTAGTGGCTTTTTGCCATGATCTAACGATGAGCAGCATGACTGCCATTGATGGTGTGTAGCAGTGTGGGTTGATTGTAGAAATCCCCAATGGTGTGATTGGCAGGTAAGGGTGGTGTGTAGCAGATGGAAACCTAGGATTGGGTTGGGCTTTGCATAATTTCTATTGCATGGTAATATGTTATTCTGTTCTGTGGGGCTAAGGCCCAATCTGATGGTGCACGAGGGTTGCACACTGAGTCTCGCGACTCACCCTATTATTTAACATCTTTCAGGTAGCACCTAGTGCATCGGACCGAGCTGGAGAGGAACGCAAGGTGGCCATGCAAACGAACATTTGGATTCAGCAAAAAAGACTTTAGTTTATTATTTTATATTTTTATTTAATGGGTTTTAAATTTCATTGTAATAAGGCCACTACGTTAGCTTTATATTTTGTTTCGCTTTTAATTTTTGGGCTTTTATTATTTTTATCAGACATTTTAAGTTTACATTTTTTTTCTTTCTAAGGCATGTATTTAAGTTTGGTTTTAAATTCATAAGAACATCTCATAGAATTTATAGCTTATCTAAATTATCAACTTATTAATTTTTCCGAATAAAAGGTTAAACTCAAGGAAAATATTTTCCAAAAATGCGACATGTTTTATTAACTTTTCTTGGTGACATACCAGATCCGGTCTTGGTGTTTGGGACGGGTTTGGGGTGTTACAAATTGGTATCAGAGCCCGATTCAAACTCGACTCTGGGGTTTTTGGGCTCAAAACATTTTCTAAAGATGGTTTTTTTTTTAAACATGCATGATTTATAAATAATGCAGGATGGTTTTCTCGGTATGGCACCTGCGTCTCCGGCTCAAGTCCGCTAGGTAAGTATTCTGAACTCAATTGTGTGATATATATATGCATGTGGGCTTGATGGGATTCGAGGGACATAGATGATCTTAATTAGAACTTAATGGACGTTAGGCTTAGCTTAAACAACTTCTTAATTTCATAAGATTTAATCTATCAAACAAACCCATGAACAAATCGCTAGGTTAGGGTGTGGCAATAGGCATACGCATATTTAGGATTGGATCCGGAAGAGCCTGGTATTTAAGCAGTCCTAGTGACTCACCTCCTCTTCGTTGGAATCCTACCTAGTGCGTGGTGACTGTTCACCCTAGCCACGAGGACTTGTTGACGAGCCAAACTTTATAATTAAAACCCAAAATGGACCAGCCACCTTATTTTGTAGAATTACCAAAATAACCCCTAGTTTTAAAATTTTCTAAAAATTACCCCTGATTTGTAAATGACCAAATTACCCTTGATCTGTAAAAAATAACCAACTTACCCCTAATTTATAAAATTATCGAAATATCTCGGTTTAAAAAATTACCGAAATACCTCGATTTGAAAAAAATACATAAATACCCCGAATTGCAAAATTACCAAAATACCTTTATTTTGAAAAATCACCAAGATACCCTATTTTGGAAAATTACAAAAATACCCCTGTAGGATAAAATTACGAAAATATCTCTAGGTAGTGAAATGACGAAAATAACCCTATGTGTGGAATGTAGGTCATGGACGTTGCTTGTATGTGATTCGTAGCTTCAGAACTAGAAGGAATAGACTTGAGACTGAAACTTGTAGGCATAAATTTGAATTCGAAAGAATCACTATCGAAATGACTTCTCATAAAATTGTTCGTGGATAATCAGTGAAAAGAGCTAATACTTCATAAAATTTTTAATCAGATAAACGCCAATCGAAAGAATGAGTACAAGGGGTCGAGGACGTCCATGCGTGGTCGCAGTAGGGTAGGATGACCGTGTTAGAATCGATGGGATCCGCCATGGATTTGGGAATGAGATACCGCCCACCACCATCGGAGGTGGAACTTGTGACCGATGGGCGGAGATGATGTGGTGTCTCGGCGGTCTTGAGGGTGTTAGAAAGGGTTGTTGAGGTTGGTAAAGGCACAGAGCCAGGAAATCATCTTTGGAGCAACTTAGAAACAATGGGGCAGAAGTATTTATTTTGGCTTTAGAATTGGAGTGTGCAGTGAAAGCATAGTGGTGAGACTTAGGTAGTATGATTACTAGTTAGTTGGAAATTTCGAGGACGAAATTTCTTTAAGGGGGTAGAACTGTAACATCCTAAATTTTTGGGCCTATGCGTTTAATGGGTGAATATGTGTAATGAGTTAATTTAAGTGTTAGGGGTCTAAATTGGGCTCAGGCTTAAGCAGAGGCCTTGATTAAAATTATATGTTTGGGCATAATAAGACTTAAAAGGTAGTATCTGTGTTTAAAATATTAAAATGGGCTTGTGGCCCAGTGGTCAGTAGCGCCACTTAGGGAACAAGGAGGTGACGCCACACCAGGGAGTAGGAGGCCCAAATTCGAGTTTTATAGAGCCCAGTTCTTAAATTTTAATTTAGTTAATTTTTGGCATTTAGGTGGGTAAGGTTGGATGGCAACAAGGCTTAAAATTAAGAGGGATTTACTGACTTGGATAATATGGATAATGTGGCAGATAAAGGGTGGAAGAGGTGGTGTTATTTAGGTCACTTGCAAGGTGAGATAAGTGAGGAAATTTAGGGATTTATTTAATGTGATAATAAGGGAGATAATGTGCTAATTAAGAAAGGAAGAGGTAGTGTCATTCATGACACTGTGGATTAGTAGTCAGATGAGGATAAGGGGAGAAAATTTAGGATCTGATGTACTGGTCACAGTGGTGGCCGAATTTCCAACTCTAGGGGGTGCCAAAATTCACTATAAATAGGGGTGAAATCTCTTTAATTATGGCATTTGAACCCTACTCTATTCTCTCATTCTCTGTGCCGAAATTTCATTAGTTTCTTTGAGAACTTTCTTTCAATTTTCTCTGTTGCTGAAACTTCTTTTCTTTTTCTTCTTTTGTCGAAATTACTTCTTATCCAAAATTTCTAAGACTCTTTTTTGTTTACTTTTCCTAAGCCAAAACCAAAACCCCATTCAATTCTTTTTAAAATCCGAAAAACACATCTAGTTCATCTTTCTGAGATTTTCTTAAAGAGCTGAAACTCCTAGATCTCTACTCTTTACGCTTCAATTTTCTTCTATGATTGCCGAATCATTCTACAAGGGATAGTCAAAATCTTCTATAAAGGTAAGTATCGATTTGGATTTTCTTTCAATCCTTTTTCGACTTTTGGAGGCAGTAGCCGAATGGCTAAATAGTTGGCTAATCTCGTGTTTTCTCTCATTTGCGGTATTCCGGGATTTGAAGGAAATCCACTCACTTAGGTTTCCAAATTGGTAGCACACGAATCATCCTACTTCCGGGATCTAATTGATTTAGGTAAGGGGATTTGTTTTATTTTAATGTATAAATCGGGTAAAACACTAACTTTGGCCGAATATAGGAGAGGCTTTATCTTCTCATTTTTTTCGGCTTTTGAGCAAGATTGTAGATTCGGTTAGCAAGGGTATCGGCATAGAGAGTAGTCCAACGTATTTACCAGGTGTGTAACTTTTCACACCATTAGATTGTCTGTTAGTATGCATGTATATAAATCTGTAATATTCTGTTAAATGTCGAAATCCCAGCATAACGTTGGAAACCTGAGGAGGGTAAAAGCAAATCACCAGGTTAGTGATCTCTGTCATTCTTCAATGAATGTTTCTGCTAAGATGATATGTTTTATAAGTATGCCGATTGTTGTGATTGCACGGGGTTGGGTTTGATGAAAGGGGAAGTGTTCTGTTGTAGTGGCTTATGCCATGATCTGTTGTAGTGGCTTATTGCATGATCTATTGTAATGGCTTTTGTCATGATCTGTTGTAGTGGCTTTTGCCATGATCTGTTGTAGTGGCTTTTTGCCATGATCTGACGATGAGCAGCATGACTGCCATCGATGGTGTGTAGCGGTGTGGGTTGATTGTAGAAATCTCCAATGGTGTGATTGGCAGGTAAGGGTGGTGTGTAGCGGATGGAAACCTAGGATTGGATTGGGCTTTGCATAATTTCTGTTGCATGATAATATGTTATTATGTTCTGTGGGGCTAAGGCCCAATCTGATGGTGCACGAGAGTTGCACACTGAGTCTCGCGACTCACCCTATTATTTAACATCTTTCAGGTAGCACCTAGTGCATCGGATCGGGCTGGAGAGGAGCGCAAGGTGGTCATGCAAAGAACATTTGGTTCAGCAAAAAAGACTTTAGTTTATTATTTTATATTTTTATTTAATGGGTTTTAAATTTCATTGTAATAAGGCCACGGGCCGTTAGCTTTATATTTCGTTTCAATTTTAATTTTTGGGCTTTTATTATTATTATCAGACATTTTAAGTTTATATTTTTTTTTTCTCTTTCTAAGGCATGTATTTAAGTTTCGATTTTTAATTCATAAGAACATCTCATAGAATTTATAGCTTATCTAAATTATCAACTTATTAATTTTTCCCGAATAAAAGGTTAAACTCAATGAAAATATTTTCCAAAAATGCGACATGTTTTATTAACTTTTCTTAGTGACATACCAGATCCGGTCGTGGTGTTTGGGCCGGGTTTGGGGTGTTACAAAAGTTTTTGTTTTTTGAAGAAAAGGAAGGAAAATGAATTTTTGTTAAAAAAATTCACTTATATAGGAAGGGTGAAACGACGTCGTTTCACCCTAGGCCATTCAACACTGAAACGGCGTCGTTTTGAGGTGGGTCGGACTAACCCGACCCGATCCACCTAGGGTCCGCGTGTTTTATTTAAAAATGGGATATTTGTGCATCAGGCCCTTCCACATTTTTGGTTCTTCTAAATTAAGATTTCTTTTATTTTTTTATTTTTACCCTTAAGTTTTGTTTTGTTTTTGATTTGGTCCTGATCGAAGCGCCGCGTTTTGGAGAGCGTGGGATATTTTCCTTCTTAACCCCTTTTGGTTATTCGCGTATTCCAATTGAATCCTCCTTTTATTTTTTTTATTTCTGATTTTACCCCAAAATTTTATTCTTAAGTTAAATTAGTCTTTTTTTTCATTATTTTATTTTATTTTTATATCATTACTATCATTGTATTTATTTTTATTACTTTTAATATTACTAACGTTATTATTTTTATTATTCTATTACTATTATTTTTTATTATTAATATTATCTTTATTTTTTCACTATTATTATTTATTATTATTAATTTTAATATCACCACTATTATTTTATTATTAATAATATTTTTATTTTTAATATCATTTTATTATTATTTTATTACTAATATTATTACTACTATTTTCGTTATTATTTTTATTTCTTTTTTACTAATATTATTTTTATTATATATATTTTGAGTTCTTTTTATATATTGTTATACATATTAATTACTTTACAAAATTATTTTTATTATAATATTTATTTAATGATTAGAATATATTGTCAATTTATTTGTTTCTCATAATTGATCTTATTTATAGAACTTTGTATCCATTTCTTGAATTCTTATGCTTATTATGGATTTTAAAATCGTTATTGTATACTTTATAGTTTGTATTTATTTATTTATTATTTCATGATTGCTTTTAATATTTACGTTTAATGATATATTAATGCAATATTGTTACATGGTTATTGTTTATTATAATTTTTTTTTTGCAAAACTATTATATTTTTAAAAGTTTTTAAAATAAGACAATGTTTGGATATTTAGAAATTCGGAAAATAGTGCCCAATCGTGCTGGGTTGCGATTTTCCGTTTGGCTAAATAACTAAATATCCTTTTGATAAATTTTATAAAATTATGAGGTAATCCTAGTAACGATGGTTTAAAAATATCATGTCCAATCGTGCTGGATGTGATGTTTATATTCTTTCGGATCAAAGAAATCACAAATTTCAAAACAAAATTTCTCAAAGTTTTTTTAAATTGTGAGATGATCCTAAAGACGAGGGTTTAAAAATATCATGTCCAATCGTGCTAGATGTGATGTTTATATTCTTTCGGATCGAAGAAATCTCAAATTTTAAATCCAAAAATTTTATAAATTATGAGATGATCTTGGATATGAGGGTTAAAAAATATTGTGTCCAATCGTGCTGGATGTGACGTTTATAATCTTTCATATCGAGGAACTCTCATATTTTAAGTCAAATAGTTCAAAATCTTTTGGAAACCATATTTTTAAATACTTTTAAAATTTAAACATTTGGACATAATTTTATCAATTTGGTACTAATTTTTGGGCGTTATGAGGGTGCTAGCCCTTCCTCATACGTAACCGACTCTCGAACCTATTTTTTCGTTTTCGCGGAACAAAAATTGAATGTTTTAAAATAAAACATTTTACAAGGTGATCCAATCATACCTAAATAATAAGGATTGGTGGCGACTTCCATTTTCGTTTTTCAAAGTCGATCCCCATTTTTCAAAAAGATTTTAAAATGGTTTCGACAGCTTGGCGACTCCACTGGGGACCTAAGAGAGCCAAGCCGTAAAATTGATAATTTCATGTCCCTTTTTCGAATTTAAAATTCTGATTTTAAAAATATGATCCTCTTATTGCATATGGTTTTAAATATATTGCTCTGCATTGCACTGCATGACCGTAATGGTCACACCCTTAAGTGGGAACAAGAAGCTATGCCTTCGTGAAGTTTTCACCTCCGCATGGGCTAGTGGATTGCTTCCGGAGTACATCCGTACCTATGTCTTCGTGAAGTTTTCACTTCCGTATGGCCATAGGGAAATGTATTCCCCTGAATCGAACTCGATCCATATGAGCCTATAATGTGCTAGGATCGAGGAATCTGCTAGTTCAGGTACCTCAGCTTTAGAGCTAAACCACATGTAGAAAACCTAAGGGCCTACCCTAGGTAGAACCATGTCAAACCCTAGTGGTTACCTTGATAGGTTCTATGTTATTTATTTTTCATATGCTAACGTGTTTTCTTTTGTTTTGATTGCATTGCATTCACATCATAGAAAAGAAGTGTTGATTTCAAATTTGATTACTAAATAGAGAAGTTTGTCATAAGAAAATGGGTTTTTTGATGAAGTGGATTATAATACGGTCTCATCCGAATATGGTCCAAGTAAACACAATAAAAGAAGATTGATAGCTGGTGAAGGAATACAAGACCTTATTACCAAGGGTACAAGCTGATAAAGACAAATCAGGAATCATCACATCTTGACCTTCTTGAAGAACCTAACGAGTATTATGGAGCAATGAGTCGCGTCCCAGATCAAGCAAAAATGAGCTAGAGGAGGCATCTATTAGAAGTTTGCAAGACTTGACTTTTGTGAAGAAGGGATTCATGTTTTCATTTAGACTATAAGGACAAGACCGTGTATGCGATCCTTTTTATATAAAGAAATTTGTTTTCTAGAAAAGTTTTTCTAATGTAACTGTATTCAGAATCAACACCTCTCTTTCTCTGCATTCATGCATTACATAACATCATATTTTACTTGCTTTATATCTTATTCTGCGGTGCTAATTTTTTTGTGCACATCATTCCATATTTAAGAGGTATCGATTCACGGTCAGTTTCTAAGTTAGGAAGCTGGTTATGGAGAATGGGTTCCTTGATAAAGTGGAATACAATGCAATCGTTCGTATATGGTTAGAGTAAACCCAATTAGAAAGAGGATTTCAGGGTATGGATTCGTTCGAGCAAGAGGAGAATAGGGGCAATGCTAGAATCCTTGTCTCCTCAGCCACCTGTGCCTCCTGATGTTGTTCCAATCAAAGCATAATTGGATGCGAAGAAGATTGTACGACACCCTATGGCAAGGTGTGGTGTCGAACTAAATGGTAAAAGGTAATTATGCTTGTCAATCATTTCAAAGTGAGCGTGAGAAGTACGGATAGACACCTCTATCAGTACAATGTTTCTCTTTCACATGAAGATGGTCACCCTGTGGACAGTAAGAGTGTTGGAAGAAAAGTGACTACATAGTGCATGAGACCTACAAAAATGATTTGGATGGAAAGAATTTTGCCTATGATGGTAAAGGATTTATTTATTACAGGTATGCTACCAAACAATAAGCTTGAGTTTACTGATGTACTTGAGGATGTTGCACCTACCAAAAACAATGGAAATGTAAGCCCTGATGGCCAGGATAACCCAAATGGACATTGGTGGAGTCGTCTAGGATTAAAAGATGAGGTGTTGTGAACCTCTCGGCTCCTCGTTGTGATCTAAACAACATTTCAAGGGATTTGATTCGTTGTGGAGAAATGAAAGGAATTCGTATTGATCCTCCATTTGATATATTCATCACTATCAAAGCCATAATTCCATGATCGAGTTAAAGTCAGACCCGAAAGGTAGGATTGAAGAGTTAGAAGCAACATGGCACAATTGTGAACTTCAGATCGAGCTTCTTGAAACAAGAAAAGGCATAGGAAGGAAGAGCTTCACTATTCCCATGACCAGGTTAGAAGTCGGGATTACCTCATGAGTAAAATAATAGTCCAGATTCGTAAGATAATTGATCATCTTCAGATTTTGGCATCACGGGCTGATACATTGAGCATGAAGTATGAGCTGCGGTTAGATCGTGGTCAAGAGTTGGCTTTGTTGTTAGAACTATAAGATTTAGGGTGAAAGCATATAGTAGTCCATTTTGTGTAAAAGAATTTATTTTCTAATAAAGTTTTCTACAATGAAGTTGATCAGAATCGATGCCTCTTTGCATTCATACATTTGCATTACATTGCATCATTTGCATTAAACTTTTACAAGAGAATCCTAATTAAGCAAAATATTTCAGAGTTAACTTAGAAAATATGGAACAAAGATTGGTGAGGATAGAGCAAATGCAAATACAGATGCAGAGGCAATTGACCGAGGTTCAACAAGAAATGCGAGAATTCCAAATGAATATGATGGGCCAGCTAACCCAGTTACTAGTCGGAGGACTTGAAAAAAGGAGTGGCTCAGTAGATAATAGTGAGAATGATGAGGAAGACATCGTTTATTCTCCAATAGGTGTTAACCCAAGAAACGATCAAGCCAAACCGTTTGCTCTGGTAGAAACGAATGAAAGAGGAGAAGGGACCTCAAAAGTCTTGAAGAAGAAGGGAAAGAAAACGAATAGTGCCGGAGATATAACAAGAGCCATTCAGAGCCGTCTACAGTAAATCAGTCAAGGATGGTAGTTACCAGCAATCAAGTTTCCCCAAGGCAAAACTCTAAAAGGCTCCAATTTACGCCAATCCCCATGACGTATAACGAGCTATATCAAAGTTTTTTTTACGCACACGTGGTGTCCCCATTTTATTCAAAACCATTGCAACCTTCGTTTCCAAAATGGTATAACGAGAATACCCAATGTGAGTACCACGCGGGAATAAAGGGCCACTCAATCGAAAACTACAATACATTTAAAAAGTTGGTCGAAAGGTTTATTAAAATGGGGGTTGTGAAGTTTGATGATCCATCAAAACCTGATCACTTTAATGAGGTAGTGAATGCAGTGATTGAAGGAGGGACAATGAAGTTGCTACTCCTTGAAGAAATCAAAGAGTGAATCAGAAAACAAAGTTTCCAAACCCTTGTGTAATTGGGAGTGTTTTGAATAATAAGACTGTGGAAGAAATCTCTGTACTTTTAGGGCTAATCTAGAGTAATGTTCAAAACAGGCTTGTTGTCTTGGGCCTAGAGGCAATAAGAACTCTTTTGTGAAATAGGCTTATGTTCAATAAAATGCATCTTTTTGAATACATATTCTTCTTTACATTTCATAATGTACATTTTTCTTACCAATATTGTTTCATTCTTTATTTGTGACTATACTATCCAAATATTCATCATTAGAATCATTTGTTCTCCTTCGTACCTAGGTACCCAGATATCAACGTCATGAGCGACATTGTTACTGATTCCCTTTTTGAACAAGATACGAGTCTAGGGGATCTAAGGACTTTAAAGATAATAGAGATTGTAATATATCTTCTGACTTGTTAAGAATGGTTTAGCAAGATGGAAAACAGACCTTACTTTACAAAGGGTCATTGGATATTGCGAGCCTAGAAAGGGTTAAAGATCGAAGCCTAGCTCACCACCAAAATAAGGCAAGACATCATTGAGCTGTTTTCAAGAATTCAAAGATGTTTTCACAATTATATCAGGACATGTCTTGGCTCATAAGAAGCAGGTTAAACATGAGAATCAAGCACTACCGATCTATATAGAAAGGGGTGATATCAGCTATGCCGAATATAATGAAACAAGATTCATACGCCTACTCCAATTCTTCACGAATTTTACATATGTGGGGCATGGATATTATGGGGCTAATCTTGTCAAATGCTTCTAGTTGTCATCGATTCACTGTCATAGACGTCGTCTACTTCACTAAGAGGGTGAATGTTACTTCATATGTCAATATTACAATGTCGAAGTAAAAAAAAAGAGATCAGATGTTAGCAAAGAATGCATAACTATACAAAGTCAAAGTCTACAATTTATCCAAAGATCAGGCAATATATCATAGTGCAACAAAATTTGCCAAACAGACAAAAAAAAGATGAATGAAAGGCTTGTAAAAATTGGCATAAGAAGCTATCATTTACCCTTTGTCTTATTGAACATCGGCCAGAACCTTCGCTGGGGCAACATCTTACCCATTATGGAACTGAAGCGTTTTCGCCAATAGAACCTAATCGAAGAAAATGTTAAAAGTTATCTATCACGGTTGGATGATGCGAGCTTAAGAAAAAGAGGTTCATCCTAGAGAATTCCATAAGGGGAACCTAATGTTGAAATAGATTTTTCTCCTACACAATAATATGCCAAACTGGGAAGGACTTATATAAGACCTATTTTAAAGGAGCATTGATGTTGACCGAGATGAATGGCAAAGACTTGCCCAATCCGGTGAATTCAGGTTTAGTCAAGAAGGATTTTACGTGAAAGGGGAAGGTCCAAGGTGAAAACCTGCAAAGGACACCTTGAGTTTTAAAAAAAAAAAGAAGAAGAAGAAAAAAGAAAAAGGAGAGGCCAAGGCAAAAACCCGCAAAGGGCGCTTTGAGACCAAAGGGGATTTGAGTTGAAAACCCGAAAAGGGCGGCTCAAACTTTGATCAAAAGTGGGGCACACAGTAGTCTTCTACAATGAAGAAGTATGTTACGTCTTGGGGCATTGACAGGGTACTCTGGATCCCCTAAACCCATATTGAGTTTAAAATGGTCCTCAAGAAGTTGGAACAAAAAAGCTCAGGCTGCGATACCTAGGGCACCTAACTTCTATCTTACCCATTTTTGAATTCCTTATCTTTGATTACTTTATTCTTTTTAAAGAAACACCCTAGTTAATTTTCTTTTACAGCCTTTGCTATATTTACTATATTCTTTTTAAGATATACCAATCAATTTTCATTTATTGCCTTGGATCTTTGATTAACTTATTTGTTTTGAGCTATGCTCTTGACTAATTTCTTTCTCGTCCATTTTTGTGTTCTTTTTCAAGCATTTATATTGAAATAACGATCTATGGACTAATAACACTTTCATAAAAGGAGTTTCGCATATTACTCTAGAAACTTTTGAATAATATGAGGAATCTGAAACATGGCTATTGTTAAGAACTCACCAAGCTTAAGGGCTGGAAACATTGAAAAATGATTATCTCTTCAGATTCTTATTGGATAAGACAATTTCATTGGTGGTACCACATCAGGCAAATGACAAACAAAGTCAATCCAAGTGTAAAAAAGGATCATTGTTGGGATACCCTGCATCCATTCAGATACATGCATCTGGTCATTACACTCAGGGAATGGTGTAATAGATTGAAAGTGATACAAGTTCTGTACCTTTGAGTGGTAACAGAAATATGAAAGAAACCAAATGTCATTCCTCTGAAGTTGCAGTGGGAGATACCAAATTCATGTCTCAAGATCCAAGCTGGGCTGACTCAGAAATTATATTGGGGCAAGCTGGTTAAACAGAGCATGATTGATGAACAAGAATGAAAAACAAATGAGTAATAACACTTAGAATAAGAGTCATACTCATAACATTTTTGTATTATAGCAAATTTCATTAGGAACATTTGATTCATTTCAGTCATTGCATCCTAATCATTGAAATAGGAATCATCTTCATAACATTTTCGTACATCATATACCCATTCTACAAGTTATGTAGCAAGGTAGTAGATAGCAGTCTGCCATTCCTGAGTTTGCAGGAAGCAGATCGAAGACATCAATCTAGTGATCCCTGAGTTTGCAGGGATCAGATTGAAGATAGTAGATTTGATCTTCCTGAAGTTGCTGGGAGCAGATTGAAGATATCAATCTAGTGATCCCTGAGTTTGCAGGGATCAGATTGAAGATAGCATATTTGATCTTCCTGAAGTTGCAGGGAGCAGGTCGAAGACATCAATTTGGTAATCCCTGAGTTTGCAGGGATCAGATTAAAGATAGCGATTTGATCTTCCCGGTTGCGAGGAGCGGTCGAAGACATCAATCTGGTGATCCCCGAGTTTGCGTGGATCGATTGAAGATAGCGATTTAATCTTCCTGAAGTTGCAGGGAGCAGGTCGAAGACATCAATTTGGTGATCCCTGAGTTTGCAGGGATCAGATTGAAGATAGAAGATTTGATCTTCTTGAAGTTGCAAGGAGCAGGTCGAAGACATCAATCTGGTGATCCCTGAGTTTGCAGGGATCAGATTGAAGATAGCAGATTTGATCTTCCTGAAGTTGCAGGGAGCAGGTAGAAGACATCAATCTGGTGGTCCCTGAGTTTGCAGGGATCAGATTGAAGATAGCAGATTTGATCTTCCTGAAGTTATAGGAAGCAGATCGATGACATCAATCTGGTGATCCCTGAGTTTGCAGGGATTAGATTGAAAATAGCAGATCCTATTTCCCTGAGTTTGCAGTGGAGCAGATCAAAAGATAGTGGATATTGCCTTCATGAAGTTGAAACTATCAAACTTATTGAAATCAAGATAAAGTTCTAGTACCCTGAAGATACGGTTCGGATTGGAAGCCAATTGAAGAAGACGAGGATCAAGAAGTCAAAGCTTGGCCAAAACCGGGCAAAATTGGTCCTTTTATGGTCTTTGCTTTATTCTCATTACACGACAATGAGCAAAGAGGGGCAGCTGTAAGTACTCAATTTTTCCGGGTCTGTTAAAAAATGAACCAAGGTTTTTTTTTATATAGTCCTTTTACAAAACCCAAATGAGCCCAAACACATGGCCCACTACCCAATTAACCTAAACGGATTAGCCCAAGAAAACAACTTCAGACCCAAACAGCATATGGCCCGAAAGGCCCAAAACAAATAAGAAACTGAGGGTTCCCGAAACCCTAATTTCTCCCTTGCGCCGCAACAAGACTCCAAGCAGCCCCGAAACTCAATCGCCGCGCCGCAATAGCCCTTTCATCTGCCCCTCGTCAGGCCGCAATTCGCGCTTGAATCCCAGCATCATTGTCACAATCCGCGCTTAGCCACCATCCTCCGTCATCAACCTGCACAAAAAGGAAACAAATCGCAGCAAAACAGAAAGAAACAAATATGAAAATATATGTTTCCTTTTTTTATTTTTCTTATTCGGGTTATAAATAACCCCAAAGCAAATATGCAAAAAAGGGGGATATACACGCACATGTTTGTACACGATTCAGAGGGGAGAATACGATACAGAGAGAAATAGAAATACACAAGAGAGAAAATGAGATTTTTATATACACATATATACAGGGATACAAAAATAACCCAAAATCAAAAGGTTTCTTTTACTTTACTTTTTTTTTTATATTTACGAGTACATTTATTTTTTTATTTTGTTTTATTTTATTTAGTCTGCACATATAATATACCTATAAAAAAAGAGAAAAAAAATACTTACGTTTTTAGAGTTTCGGCCACCGCGAGGGCGGTGCACGACAGCGAGCCATACCGAAACCTCGCCGAATATCGCAAGGGAGAGAGAAGAGGAGAGAAAAGTTTTTGTTTTTTGAAGAAAATGAAGGAAAATGAATTTTTGTTAAAAAATTTCACTTATATAGGAAGGGTGAAACGACGTCTTTTCACCCTAGGCCATTCAACACTGAAACGGCGTCGTTTTGAGGTGGGTCGGACTGACCCGACCCGATCCACCTAGGGTCCGCGTGTTTTATTTAAAAATGGGATATTTGTGCATCAGGCCCTTCCACATTTTTGGTTCTTTTAAATTAAGATTTCTTTTATTTTTTTTATTTTTACCATTAAGTTTTGTTTTGTTTTTTATTTGGTCCTGATCGAAGCACCGCGTTTTGGAGAGCGTGGGATATTTTCCTTCTTAACCCCTTTTGGTTATTTGCGTATTCCAATTGAATCCTCCTTTTATTTTTTTTATTTCTGATTTTACCCCAAAATTTTATTCTTAAGTTAAATTAGTCTTTTTTTCATTATTTTATTTTATTTTATATCATTACTATCATTGTATTTATTTTTATTACTTTTAATATTACTAACGTTATTATTTTTATTATTCTATTACTATTATTTTTATTATTAATATTATCTTTATTTTTTCACTATTATTTATTATTATTAATTTAATATCACCACTATTATTTTATTATTAATAATATTTTTATTTTTAATATCATTTTATTATTATTTTATTACTAATATTATTACTACTATTTTTGTTATTATTTTTATTTCTTTTTTACTAATATTATTTTTATTATATATATTTTGAGTTCTTTTTATATATTGTTATACATATTAATTACTTTACAAAATTATTTTTTATTATAATATTTATTTAATGATTAGAATATATTGTCAATTTATTTGTTTCTCATAATTGATCTTATTTATAGAACTTTGTATCCATTTCTTGAATTCTTATGCTTATTATGGATTTTAAAATCGTTATTGTATACTTTATAGTTTGTATTTATTTATTTATTATTTCATGATTGCTTTTAATATTTACGTTTAATGATATATTAATACAATATTGTTACATGGTTATTGTTTATTATAAAATTCATTTTTTTTTGCAAAACCATTATATTTTTAAAAGTTTTTAAAATAAGGCAATGTTTGGATATTTAGAAATTGAAAATAGTGCCCAATCGTCTTTGGGTTGCGATTTCCCGTTTGGCTAAATAATTAAATATCCTTTTGATAAATTTTATAAAATTATGAGGTAATCCTAGTAACGAGGGTTTAAAAATATCATGTCCAATCGTGCTGGATGTGATGTTAATATTCTTTCGGATCAAAGAAATCACAAATTTTAAAACAAAATTTCTCAAAGTTTTTTTAAATTGTGAGATGATCCTAGAGACGAGGGTTTAAAAATATCATGTCCAATCGTGCTGGATGTGATGTTTATATTCTTTCGGATCGAAGAAATCTCAAATTTTAAATCCAAAAATTTTATAAATTATGAGATGATCTTAGACATGAGGGTTAAAAAACATTGTGTCCAATCGTGCTGGATGTGACGTTTATAATCTTTCATATCGAGGAACTCTCATATTTTAAGTCAAATAGTTCAAAATCTTTTGGAAACCATATTTTTAAATACTTTTAAATTTTAAACATTTGGACATAATTTTATCAATTTGGTACCAATTTTTGGGCATTATGAGGGTGCTAATCCTTCCTCATACGTAACCGACTCCCGAACCTATTTTCTCGTTTTACGGACCAAAAATCGAATGTTTTAAAATAAAACATTTTATAAGGTGATCCAATCATACCTAAATAATAAGGATTGGTGGCGACTCCCATTTTCGTTTTTCAAATTCGATCCCCATTTTTCAAAACAGATTTTAAAATGGTTTCGACATTTAGTACATATTATATTATAAAAATAGTTTACTAAATTATGAACGTATAAATATAATAATAATTATGATATTATAATGTATATTCTTTTATTTAATGATATACATCCTAACCATTATATCAATGTACAACTAATTTTATGATGTATTATAATATATACAAATAGCATTGTATATCAAAGTAAGTTATTAATGACATATAAGTCTATATACAATTATGTTATTATAATATATATTTTATATTAATGATATGTAAGCTTAAGCCCTAATCAATCAATTAATTATATGATAATTTAGATTTAAAAAAACCTTTATGATAAATTATAATGATATAATTAGGGTTAAGCGATTAAGTTGTTTGAGATTGTTATGGAACTTTAATTTGTTTGGAATTATTATGCTTGTCAGATATATTTAAATTGTTGTGAAATTATTATATTTAATTTGTTTGGATATATATATTTTAATTAATTTACATTTATTTATTTTAATTATGAGTAAATTTTAATTTAAAATTATTTTGTTTAATTTTATATTATTTCATGGATTCATATTCAATTTTTTTGCAAATTTGAATATCCGTATCTGATTAAAATGTTGAATTCGATTTTTGCAAACTCAGATATTTGGAAGATTATTTAATTCGATTCAGATTCGAATATTAATATTCGAATAAATTACAAATTTAAATTTTTAGACAGATTTATAAATTTAGATTTATGTAATTGAAAATGACAGGCATCTGACCCACTACTATTCTTAGATGCTAGTGTAACGGAGCTAGAATTATAGTCTGGCAAACCGCGCCTTAGATGATTCATTTGCTTCAAATCATGTAAGTCAACCCAACTCCCGAAAAAAGTGATTTTCAAGAAAAACTCTTTAAGGCACCAAAAAAAAGCGAAAGAAACTCAAAAGACAAATAAACATAAAAAATCACAATAAGACAATGCATACAAGATGTTTAAATAAATACTCTTAAATATATTTTTTTGACTCAAGAATAAGATAATTACAAATGAGGAGAAAACCTATATTTATAGTTGAGCTCCTTAAATTCAACAAACAATTTAAATAACATCAATGGTCAAGATTAAAGTCTATCTACGAGATGAAACTTTTAAATTATTTAAACTTATACAATTTTATTTATTTATATGTTCCACAAAGTTGACCTCTATATGAAGTTCTATATGCATTTGCCATGAGTTTTGATCCTGCGACCGTGACACTAGTTTAGATATAGACATTAGACTGGCAGGCACGAGAATTATTATAAACCGATTAAATCAAACTAAAAAATTGATTGAACCAACAATTGAACTAGGTTTTTAAAAAATATTTTTATGATTTATTTAATAAATTAAATAGACTAGTTGGACTAATGTATTGAAGACCTAATTGATTTAACTATTGATCCGCGATTCTAAAAACCTTGAAGCCCACTTTGAGATTGACTAATTAAAATAAAATAAACTACTTAAATAGTCACTTAGCTATAAAAAATTTCATTTTAGACACTCAAAATTTACAATTTAAGCATAAACATTACATAATTTAATCATTTTGTCATTTCTATCAAATTTAGCTCTCTACTTTTACATATTATATTAATTTAGTCATAATTTTAAAAACTAACTGTCAAAATTTACAAATAATCTCAATTTCATCCTAATTATAAAAAAATCAATATATAAAATATATAATATTTTAAAAATATAATGATAAAATTTAAAATATATATGAAAATGTCAAGAAAAACCGTCTCCACCGGTTGTAAAAGCAATCTCATGAAAAGATTCTCGTAGGTCGTCGGAGCCATGGATTGCCATTTGAATGTTCTATTGGTGGCGTTTTGGGTTAATGATCTTTCGATTCTGAAGACGGTGACGGTTCGGGCACGAGTTCTATTTTATAATAGAAAACAACGATGAAACTGGCTGCTCCGCCGCCTCTTATATCCAAAAAAGATCTTCACCCATGGTTTTCCGCTTAATGATTTTTCCGTTAAAGTCGACTAATTTAGCATCCACGACATGATCAACCAACAAACCGCCGAAGTACTGTAGCATCGCTTAAATGACCACCAACGCCGACGGTAGGACAAACCCCCGCCGGAAACCCATGAATTTTATTGTTTTTCCAAATGTTATAATAAAGTTCACCGAGTATAGCACCGGCGCCGACCCAAGCTGTTTCATCGGCCATATTAACAGAAACAGACCGAAGATTAAACATATCGAGAACAAAAAAGGGTTTATCAAAAAAATAAGGTAACCCTTCGTACTCTGGCCGCCGCTACGAATTCTGAGTTGAAACCCAAGTTTTAAAGAACAAATAAGGGCAGCGGAAACATGGGATTCATCTAAAGGAGTGATGATGATGATGACTGGTTTAGGGGTTGAAGAAGTGTTTAAACGGGCGTTTCGAATGTAAGCACGTAAAATTGAAGTATATGAAGGGTTGGATTCAGAGATGATAATGGGGGAAGCTGTGTCGGTAGGAATGGATTGGGTTAAACATGGAAGAAGGGATTGATGAGTAGGATATGCAACTCCAGTTGAATGATAAAAGTTGGGGGCGTAAATCAATAGTTGGATGAACTGTTACTCAACCGTTTGTATAATTTATTAAGTTAAATAAACTAGCATAACAAAATTTTTATCTTTGTTTAATAAATGAACCAACACGAATAGAAATATGTTTGGTTCGTTTATGTTCACGAATAAATTCGTTTATAAATTCATTTGTTGACTCGTTTATTTATTAATAATATTTTTTTATAAAAATTTTATTAATATATATTGATAAAATTATTTTAAAATTCGTTTATTATTTTATTAGTATATATTAATAAAATTAATTTAATTGTATTTTTATTTATAATATAATTATTAATATTTATATTTGACTATTTTATATCTAAACAATATGTGTGTTTGTATTTATTTATTATTTGTTTGTTTATTATTTTTAACATTGTTCGTGAATATATTCAATTTTATAGTCATGAACATGTTCGATTAAGTTAAATATACATGTTCATAAATATTTGAACAAACACAAACTGAATTGAACAAGAACAAGCTTAAAAATAAATAAACGAACATGAACAAAGATTTGTTCGTTTAAACTCAGTTTATTTATAGCCCTAATAAAGGTCGAAGGAAAAACAAAATGACAAAAATCAAAATACTTTTAAAAAATATTATATATTTTATATATTTGTTTGAATTTTTAAAATTATGATCAAATTGAGATTATTTATACATTTTAAAAATTTCTGTTATAAATATAATTAATAAAAGTTAAAAGTTAAATTTATTATTATATGAAATTTGTAATTTTAACTGAATGATCCAAATAACTTAAATTGTATATATATATTTGTGAAAGTAAATATTTTATTTTAAATGCTTAAAATGAAAATTTTTAATAGTTAAATCTTTATGTAATTTACTTTTAAAATAATATATTAAAATTAGAAACAATTTTTGTATTAATATTTATACATTATCCAATTAAAATTACAAAAACCATTATTTTATTATTGAGTATGAAATTTGAGTTTCGAGTTTTCCCATAAAATCTTATTCAATTTTTTAGTACTTTAAAAATTAAATCAAATCACAACTTAAGAAGAATCTTATCCAATAATCTGAAATCACTTATACACCATTTTTATAGAGCCGGAAAAAAAGGCTTATATTCTACACGTAAGCTTACATTTTCATCATTAAACTTTAAAAAGTTATTAAATCATCTTTAATGTTATTGATTTATTTCCAGCAAGATGTTATAGTTAACCGCGTTTCCCTAAACACAAAATATAAATATTTTCTTTTCAAACACAACACTAAATTTATAACTTTTTCTCTATTTTTTTTTCCTTTCTTCTATTTATTTCTCCCAACCAAAACTCTAGCCATCATTGTTAACTCTACAATCTTCAACATCAGACCGTCAACCAGCAACATCCGAACAAAAGCCCACTATCCCCGCTCACTCTGCTCACCACCACAACCAAAATTCACATAAACCACCAACCCTATGGGCCACCACCCATCACCATCACACTGACGCCCACCATTAGAAGCCTAGACCTATACCCATAAGCCCCCCACAACCCACGTCAACTCAGTCATCTTTTCTTGGCTTGTTAGATTTCCGAAGATTTGAAGCTTTGATCAAGGATCTCAATAGTATAAGCGTTGGTCTTGGTAGGAAGGAAAAGCTCCCATCGAAATCTTTGCCCAATGACAACATTCAGGGATGAGAAATATTCAAAGTTAGTTTTGTTTCCGTAATTTCTCGATTTGCTTCTCAAAAGCCAAAGCCGATAAAAGGATATAGGAGGCGGGGGGTAAAGAGTAGTAATTTTGGGGTTCTGGTCAGGCGGTGACATTTGATGATGGTGAATGGCAGGTAAGGTTAAGGGAGAAAAAGAAAGGTGAAAATAGAATTAAAAAGAGGGAAAAATATAAACAAACAAAGAAAGAAAAAACATGTAAAGGGGGGAAGAAACTAATAAAAAAAAATTTGTTAGCCACATCAACTTTCCGTCAATGATCATATAGCAAAAAATTAATAATCATATAATAATTTTCTAGAATTAGATGATCATAAGTCACCAATTTTATAGTTTACCAAAAAAACCCCTCAATTTCAATTTGTTCAAACTAAATTCAAGTATTCTAATGTTCAAATCATGACTTGTGAACTTATTGAATTCTTACTTCTATTTACTTCTATTTTCAATAATAGTTTTTATTATTTTTAATTAATACTGAAAAAAAGAAGAAGCACAAACAAGCTCAGCCCAAATAATGTAGTTGAGATAGAGCAACTTTCATTACAAGCTAAACTCGAGCTTTAATTTTCTAAAAAGAGAAACTTGATCGAAATTAACTTGAGTCCCAGAGTCAGAGTCAAGTTAACTTATTGGTTGACTTAGGCATGACTGGATTACAACCCTAAGAAAAACACTAAACAATGATGCGTAAAAATCCTACCTCCATACATGCGGGCTACATCAACTGAATCAAATTCAACCTGGATTTCAGGTCAACTTCTTACTGGTTGAACGTAACGCAGCTCGATTACAACTCTAAAAGAAAACACTAAACTTACCCCCATATGTTGGCCCTGCATCAGCTGAATTAAATTCGATCGAGCTAAACCTAAATTTCAAGTCAAGTTCAACTTCTTACTGATTGAACTTGACTCTTGATAACAAACCCTGAAGAAACACTCAACAATAATGTGTAAAAATCCTACCCCCATACATGCTAGCCCAGCATTAGATGAATCAGCCTTATTTATAAAAGAAAACAATAATCTTCTTAACTTTCTCAAAGCTTCTTCATAATGCCTTTAAAAACTAAACTGAGCTCATTGCTCTGAAATGGGAAGTGACAAAGATTCATAGAACATAACAAGATCCAATAAAATTAAGAAACACTTTAACTCTCCCTCAAAAAAATCCTCAAGATTTGATAGGGTTTTACATGAAAAGCAAAAATCATTATTAGTTCAACTATCATCTATCACAATCGAAGAAGAAACACATAATGTTAAATGTGAAACAGTTTGAAACTTTCTTACCCCAAAACTGTTGCTTGTCCTGGCTACTTTCTTGACTTCTTTCTAGATGACTTAGATTGAGGTCGCGATGGCTCGGCGCTCTGTGAAACTCCCTTTGAACTGGTAGCTTGGTTCGATTTTGAGTTCAAAGTATTAGAATTGGTAGCTGAAGCACTAGGTTCGTTCTTATCTCTAACCACTGCACCCTGAGATCCTCTCACCTGAGCCGCTCTCTTATCCTTTCGTTTAGGCCTGTAACTTGACCTTTCCCTCTTGGGGAGCCATCTTTCTGGGTCTGGTGGAGGACCTGGATTTGCTGGGTCAAACCCTTTGGGATACCTTGGCTTTCTCTTCCTCTTTTTCTTCGGTTTCTCCTTGGTCTTACCATCCTCTTGAGCTTCAGCAAGCCCGGCACGAGAAGCACCATCAACAGGTTTTGCTCCTGAAGTGTTCTCCAAAGCATCCACATCAACCCCCTTCAAACCTGGTAATGGCTTCAATTGCTTCTCATAAGCTTCAGCCTTCTCAACATTTGCATGAGCAACAGTAGTTATCAGCCCGACCAATGCTTGTATATTTCCATTACTTTTTACAAGCTCCTCGTATAGGTGGGCAGCTTCCTCCTCCTTGCCATGCCTGAGTTTGAAGGATGCAGCCTCTCGCATAATAACACTAAGATTGTCGTCCTCGGTCATAGCAGTTTTCCACCATTTAATTGCAGAGTCAAGCACAGCAGCTGCACCATTTATATCTCCAGCACGTTCTTTGAGAGCAACAAGAGTGGCAACAGTGGCAGGCATGTGCTGGATATCAGGCACCTTAGCAAGGGAGTCAGCTGCAATTTGAGGGTGACCAGCTGCAGCAGCAACCTGCGCCCTTGCTAAGAGAATGATCTTCGACTTTTCAGGGTATCTCTCAGCAAATTGACCCAACATTTCTTCAGCTTTCCCTGCCTTGTTTTCTCTTACCAAGACAGCAGCTTGAAGCAGTAGTGGCATCACATTGTCAGGAAACATTTCTGGCAAAACAGTAACAAGTTCCCTAGCCTGCAGAATTTTACCCCAAAAAAGAAGAAATAAGGCAAACTGCCAAATTGATTAGCTAACTGTCTTTTCTATTTCCTCAAAAAGGAGAGATGAGAAAAACCAATGCATATCAAAAGTGCAAAATCCCAACACGGAAAACCTGATCCATCTTATTTGCATGAAGAAGTAGAAGAACACGATTTGCATATATTGTCTCTTTTTGTTTTGGTGAAAGCTTCAAGTCAATTGCACGTGCGAGCTCAAACTTCTGCGAGTCTTTATCTTTAAGCCGATCAAGCTTCCTTAAGCTATCAGATATTTCTTTTGGACCTTTCACAGCAATAAGGTTGTTCACTGCCACTGCAAGAGATGGTTCATCTGCCAGATTTCGGTTTACAATATCTGTATAAGCTCCAGAAGCCTCCTGTGTTTGACCAAGGAGCTGATAAAGAAAAGTAACTCACATTAGTAGCTGCTGCATTACCTCCCTTCATGAGAAGGAGATAAAAGAAGAAAAGGGAAATAATATGGAAATTGATAATACTGTTCTTTTACCTGATGAACATAAGCTAATTGGACAGCAATAGGAGCGAGTTCAATCTCTATGTCATCATCAGCAAGGTTTTCTTCTGTTAGTGTTTCCTGGCCAATTCTAACAAAAAAAAAGACAAAATTTAGAAAAGAAACATACATCAGCATTCAATATCAGAAAATTTTGTGGTCCATGACTATTCAGACACATCTTAATATTCAATGCATAAGCCATGCAATATGTTATATCAGTTCCCTCAGAAGCCAGTGCAGTAGAATTGAAAACCTTGATATGAATGAAAATAATACAGACGTCATTATGATACAGATGTCAATATGCATAAACAATACCCCTTTCTATCTGAAAAAGGAGTTGCTATCCTATAACCTAATAATCTGGAAGCCAATTTAATAAATGCTTCATTTCACAAAATTTCTCAAGCATTTTATATAGTGTTTTGCGAGAATAAATAGTGCCTATTTCACAATTATGCTAGATTGAAATGCATAGGGTCAACCAAGAAAAACCTATTCATCTCTCTACATCTAGTGCACAATAAAATGATCAAGAATTAAAATATTATTTTGAAGGCTCAATGACAAGAGCCTTTTTTTTATACTGTAACTTTTTCATATAATAGATCAAATGTTTGCAAATGGAAAGGTCACTCAACTATGTATTTCCTAACTACAATTGAAGACAAAAAAAAAAAAAAAAAAAAAAAAGAAAAAAAAAGGTGAAATTGTTCAAAAATAAATACAGTTAGCATATTAAGCTATTGTTAAAATGGAAATTTTCAAGATAAAGAAGGCCCACCAAAATAAGTTCAATAGATTCGATACCTTTCTTACATTCTCTAAAGTCTAAATATATTGTCGAAATAAGACTAGCCCAAAACACAACCTGCAGATCTAATTATAACACTAGAGATTGATACCCCAATATTATCGTGTAACAAGAAAATATTTCTTATGATAAATATATCAAAAGCAAAAAAAAATAAGCAGTACCTTCGGGCAGTGAGCAAGAGTTTTTCAGCATCCTTAAGCTTATTTCCTTCAATTAGAGAGCAAGCAATGTTATAGGCCAACTCAAAGCTGCTAGTGGACTTAGTCTTAATGGCATCCAAAGTTCCTTGTACTTCTGAAGCTCTCCCAGCTGATATCAAACCAGCAACCAAATTAATTTCCAAGGAATCAATCTTCGCTTTTTGAAGATTCCTACAGATATCAACACATGCGTCCATTTGTCCTAGACGATATAGAATCTGAGATTCTAGCAACATGCTTGGTTGAGTCTTCTCTTGTTTCCCCAAAACCTCCAAAGCTTCATCCAACTTGTTTTGTCGGTATAGGCAATATGCCTATTTAGAGATAGCAAGAAATATATATTAATAAAAAATTATAAATAGTAATTAGTTTTGGAACATCAATGCAACCAAAATGCGGAGATCTATTATTGCTCAAATAAATTAAAAATCAAGAAAGCAAGCATGAAGTGCATAGTGAAACCATGTTACTCAGATTCAGTTGTGCGTCGGATACAGGATGTGTCCAGCATAGGCATAATTAATTGTCTTACAATTTCTTCATGTATTCAGAGGTTTTTTGAAGGGCCATATCCCTATGACCAAGAAATGTGTCTGGCACGGATGCTTAAAAAGAACTGATGCACACCGACAACATAAGAGGGAAACATGAATAAGCAGGTCAAGTTAACATATCCATACAAATATGTGAACCACTATATAGAAAAAATGAGCGAAGGAGACCCATAAATAAATCCATAAATCAAGAACTAAAACTCTGAATCACGATTACTAGCAAACTTCCAAAACATACTAAATGATATATAAATCAAAGAAAATACAATTAACTTAACCTCTGATTAATTACTGTTTTTGCTAATTGTCGAGAATGCTAATTATGATTTAAAAAAAAGGTGCAAATAACTAAAATGGACACAGATTGACAAATAAGATTTCCACATAGAAAAGCCAATTCCTGAATTTAAGATTTCCACATAGAAAAGCCAATTCCTGAATTTTCTTTCTATTACAAATATTTAAACTTAAGTTTTTTATTGTTCAATAATATTCAGTAATCGAATAAAATTGAAACTAAGATCAGATAAGAAAACAAAGAACACGGGAAAAAGAGAATCCGGGAAATAACCAACCTTGTAGAAACTGAAATCAAAAGAAACCTTCTGAGAAGATTGAATTGCTGAGAGAGCCTCCTCGATTTTATCGGCCTTTATCAACGCCACAACTTTACATCGAATGGCGTCTTCATCTCTCGGCGCAACTGATAGAACTGCGTAAATTCAAAATTCAGTAAAAATAATTAAAATTCCATTAGATTTCATTGATTATGAAAAAAGAAAATAGAAAGTACGAATGAAATGCACCTTGATTTGCAACTTTGACGGCTTGTGTGAATTCGGATCGTTGGATGTGTCTATTGAGTGAAGTGAAAAGATCTTCGATAGGTGGAGGAGGCTGCAACGGCGATGCAGCCGCTTTTGGCTTCTCTTTAGGCTTCGGCGCCATGGATTTCCTCCAACGAATAAATCAGATTGTCTCTCTCTCCTTTTTTCTCGCTTACCAAACAGATGAAATGGGATTTTGAGGGTTTCTTTTTTTTTTTTTTTCTCCTTCTTCGGTTTTCTCTTGTTTCTCTACAATGGCCGCTTTTAAATGGGCCTCAGACTTTGAAAAAAAACAGAAAAAGCCTGTTGTAAATATGGGCCTGAATCAACCACGTCTTATGTCATATCATGTTTGTATAATATTAAGGGCCAGTTTAACATGAGAGTCAAGTTTGTAGGCCTAATTAAAATAGATCAAAAAATAAGTCTAAAATTTTACCCAAAACCGACTACTACCATATTAATTTTTATATTATTTTAATAATTTTAAATTGGATAATACATCAAAATACTAAAAATCAAAATAAATAAAATAAATTTTAAAAATATGTAGAGTTAAATAACACTAAAATAGATGCAATTTAAAAAGTAAATGCCTCTAAAATAATAAAAATTAACAAATGTCTTTAAAATAATAACAAAATTAACAATAAAATAAGTTTTATATAATATCTAAACAATAAAAACAAAATAATAGAAACATAATAGTAAAATGGTAACAAAATAATTAGAAAAATAACAAGAAAATAATATTAAAAAAATAATTTTTTTTCCTTTAATGAATTCGGGCCGGGCCCGACCCATTTTTTAAACGGGCCTTATTTTTTTGTCCAAGCTCATTTTTCAGGCCTATATTTTTGTCCAAATCCCTCACATTTCGAGCGGGCCTTTGGGCCGGGCCGGGCCGTCCGGCCCATGTACACCTCTAGTTTAAAATACTTTTGAGAAGTACAATGAAAAAGAACTTTTGAGAAGTACTTTTAAAAAATTTAAGTGTTTAGTATTGTTGCCAAAAAGTGTTTTTCAGAAATAAAATGTCCATTTTAGACACGATATTATAAAATAATAAATATATATTTAAATAATATTTAAATTAGTTAATATTATGACATTTTAATAAAAATATAAAAAATTATTATAACTTATTGTTAATATTTTAATATATAATATTAATTTTAAATATTTTAAGTAATTAATATTAATTATTTATTAAATTTAATTAGAATATATAAACTATATTTAAATATTTAAATGTAATAATTAAATATTTGTAGTTAGATATTGACACAATTGTATTATTTTAAAATTATTTTTATTTTTAATGCTTTTAACACATTTGTAAAACTCATATTAGATATTAACATAACATAGAAAACATAAACCTAACAAATTAAAATATTATATATATTTGGATTAAAATTTCAAAAGAGATAATATTTATATACCAAATATAAATACTATAAATTTTACAATAGCATTTACAATTTAAAGTGAATTCATTAAACTAGAAGTTATAGTATCTCTTGTTAATTCTATTTCAAAATCACTTGAATTGTTTGATTCACCGTTATCATCGTCGTCGCCATCATCATCATTTTCTCAACCATGCGCATTTTCTGAAGTGTTTATTCTGTTCACACTTAAAACAACACATGGATAAGGCAAAGACTGATCTTTGTCTGTGTTGCAATGCACTCTCATATAGATGTTAGAATTTCGTTGGAGTTAAAGAAAGGCGTTGCCAAGTATTTTACTGAAATTTCGAAAATTCACCCAAATTTAATACATGCAATTTCCATTTTGAAATTTTATTCAAAGGGTGATTCAAATTTTAATAATAAAAAACAAATAAGTATATATGTTTTCATTTAAAAAATTCGAGTTGAACAACAATCCCCTTAGAAGCAGAAGACGAAATGGTAAAACAAGATTTTGGGCAGGATAAATGAATGCTTAATTGTTTAATAAGCAGGCTACCGTGTTTGATGATCAGAAATAGTAATTATAGTATATGTCATGGAGGTTGGGAAAGAAAAAGAAATGATAAGCACTACCAGATTACACAAACACTAGGCCTTGACCTTCCTAATTCCTCTACAACAGTTTTGAAGTGGCCTACCAGATGATGAGCATGAAACAAAACACATGATGAATGCAAAGGAAAACAAACAAACATATTAATAATATGCATGTATTAATAGTTCTCACCTACTCTGCCACCTGGCTACTATATATATGACGGCATAATGATGTATATTTTGTCAGAGCAAAAATCTCATCCATTCAAACATCCTTTAAAATCAAAATATTTGTAAAATAAAAACTTATTACGGCAGAGAGTGGCTAAGAAACTTGTAACTAAGTTCCGTGGTAATGCTTAGGACAAGAAGACATGCATAATAGGCATTATTGCTCTTAAAATATTCTATCATTTCAGTATAACACAAAAGACCAATAATTTTGAATTTTCATCACCGGATCTCGGGATATAATAGTCCAGTTCAAAGAAGCATAATTACCTTCCTCGATTGTTTGTTGTTGCCCTATTCACAAGTTCTCTTACGACTTTAGGCTTAGATTTGTCTCGCTTGATAAGTTCTGAAGCTATCGCTTTATGCTTTGATAGTATATGCTGCAAATCATCAATCAATGCCAAATCTTGACACAAGAGTGATTCTTCCCTACAAGAGTGAAAAAGGTTTATATGAAAAAGATATTTCTTACAATTGTCAATATATGTTTATATGAATAACATCATGTGAGTCGTATCTTTCAGGTCAACAAAGAAAAGTTGCCCATTTGCTCATGCAGACCCTATCAACACTTAATCAACCATTACACCACCATGTGTCAAGCTTAGATTTCAAAAAGGGCACGGCAGCTTGACTGACTCATTCCCTTTGAAAGATAATCGAGGCTCAATCATTCATCATTTCGGCGTTGAAGTTTGCCAACCGCCATTAGTCTATAAGCAGACTTGCCTCTGAAAAAAGGTTATGGATGTTATTATTTTGTAATCGGACTTTATATTTAATTTTTGGCCCGGACAAATTGGGTTATTACAGTTGATATTTATGATTTGATAGTATTCATTATATTCAAAATCATGATATTGGAATCCATGTTGCATAGATCTGCAGTGTCTTTTAAACTCTTATGGTTTCATTCTCATAAGGGTAGGAAAACTTCGAAGAGCAGAGTGCTATTTATGTAAGAAAACATCACACTGAGGCACTGTATCGCACCAATTTTGAATTAAGAGTTGGTTAAGAAATTATAACTTGGGGGTTACCATCGATTCCAAGCTTTTCTAAATTCATCTAATGGTGAACATGCAAAGCCATGATATTTCATTCAATGACATATCGCATATTATTAGACTTTGAGGTGATAGTTATGAAACGGGCCAGGAATCAAAGCTAGATACAAGGAAATCTCGATTGCAACTCACGCACCATTCTAGTGATGTAGGCTCTCATTGCTAGCTAATCTTTTCTATGAGCTTCTATATAAAATTTTCCCAAGTGATGGACTAGGGGACCGAGGACTTAACTTAAATTATCATCTATTAAAAGTGTTTTTTCAACAATATAAAATTGCAAATCTTTAATCTTGAATAGAAGTCCTCATGTGAATGTAGATGCATCAATAAGCAAACAAAGGATTGGCTGAAAGACCAAAGATCACTGGTATTTTATTTCCAATCTTCCATATGCGAGTAACATATGCATTTTATTAAAAACTCTAGCACAAGGATAGCCACACTTATGATTCATAAAATCAGATCTTATGTGACTTTTAAAAGGGGTTTGGCCAGTCTCCTAGCCCTAACTACCAAGATCAGTGAACAATTAAAGTGGAGAAGAAGAGAAGAAAAAAAGATAAACTCACCGGTGGAGAAGAGGAACAAAGAACCACAGGTAAGTCCTGAAATTGTAGAAGAACGATCAGTGAACATGCAAATAGAAAATGAAGTTTAAAAAACTCACCGGTGGAATTGTAGAAGAAAGATCAGTGAAAAATTAAAGAGGAGAAGAAGAGAAGAAAAAGATAAACCTGTGGAGAAGAGGAACAAAGAACTAGAGGAAAATGTTAAGTTCAGACAAAAAGAAAAAAAGAGAAAAAAAATAATCTTCCTAACGTCTATTTGTGGAAGAAGTACGTTTAAGGTTAAACAAGTAAAATACTAACCCAAAAGCACTTATGAGCTGAAAAAGTTAACAAATTCTGCTTTTTGATATGTGAAAAACTAATTTAAATAAGTTAAAAATTTTCTTCCACTCTCTCTGTTCTTTAATGTTTTAAGGGAAAATCATTTTTCTGTGGAAAAGTATATCTAAAAAGTAACGAAGAATACAGCCTAAGTGTCTCAATTGATCCTTATTATTTATGGAAGTAAAACTCGATTTACTTCAAAATTTTTTTAATTTTGAGTTAATTGAATTGAGTTTTTGGAATTATTCGAGTAAACTTGAATTACTTATTCAAGTTTCGAGTTCAAATCAAGTTGAATTTTACTATTCGAATAACTCAAATAATTCAAATAACTCGAATAATTGAATAACAAATTAGTGTAAATATACTTTTGGCCCTTGTCAAATTTAAAATAAACAAATTGATTTTTTCTCAACAAAAATACAAAATAATTGAAAATAAATTTCAAAATTTCAAAATCTTTATAAAATTCCAAAAAATATATATCTTTTAAAACATTATAAAATTTCAAAAAATATATAAAGAAAGTTAAAATTACAAAATTTCTAGAATAATAATTTTGGGATCTAAATAAGTTAATTAATGATATAATTTTATCATACTAAAGTATTTTTATTATTTTGCTTTGAAAAATTTTCAAATATATATAGTTTCAAATTTATGTGTTCTAACATGAAATTAATTATATTATAACAAGATTTTAATTTGATATATTTAATTTTTAATTTAACTCGAACAATTTCACTCGATTCAACTCGACTTAATTTCATTTTACTCGACTCGATTTGAATAAAATTCAAAATTGAGTTAGTATGATAAAATATGACTTGTCAACTCAATTAACTTGAAAATTTTTACTTGATTCGATCAAACGCTCATCTCTATTACTTTTAAATTTTTGATTGAATTTCTGTCTGGAGTGAATTCAACATCAACTCATATAAAAATTATTAAAAATATTTTTTCATATTTAAAATAAATTATATAATTATAAAGATTTTTATATTTTAATAAATCTAATAAAAGATTAATATAACAAGATTTAAACTCATACCACCTACATATGTAAATCCTCAATTTAAATTTTTAAGCATGTTTGATAATCCAAACTAAAATACAAATAATAGATTTTTTCAATAAAAAAGGTTGAAAATGGTAAATAGATAATGAGCTAATTATCACTTAATGTGAATTTTTTCAATTTTTGTTTTTTAACATTATCCTTTAAATATTTTACATTTAAAATTTTAAAATTTATTATTTATCAATCAGTCTAATTAAATTTTGTACTAAATTTTTTAATAAAATCTAGGACTTTGTATTAAAATTTGGGCACCGGCCAGAAGTTTTGTACAAAGAAAAGAAATAAACTAAGCCTACAAAAACTGGGTCTACTACTCCTAAGAAAAATCATTCCAAACCTAGCCCAATAACTAAAAATCACTTAAACCCACCGGGCCTCATTTCGTTACCCCCAATGTCCAGCATCTTACCTGAGTTAGCTTCCACCATTTTCCAGATACTTGATTACCCACTATCAGTTCCCAAGACTCTTTATTAGTATGCTTTTCTAGTTCCTCTCCTCTGTCTTTTTAAATGTTCTGTTTCTCACAATACCCCTTCAACAACCACTCTTTTAGCGAATATTTCCTTCGATTACTACCTGGTGTCTCATTTCCTCGTCTGTTACCCATGCCTTTCTTCTCTTCCAAGCGTTGCCAAGTTCCTCTCGTCTTCCTCCAGTGCCAGTAGCACCTTCCTCGATAATCAAATTCTCCAAGTCAGTGTTCTTTAGACTCTCCACTGCTACTCTTGCAAGTTCATGTACAACTTCGTTACCAGATCTAGAGATTTTCTGAAACTGACACTCTTCAAATCCAATTTTCCATTTAATTTTAAGTAATTAACCAAACATATTTTATAACTTAAATTAAACTATTAATTTTTTAGTATTTAATTTTTTAGCACTTAAATTCTTAATCAAATGTATTTATCTATTTAAAATTATTTTTACTCACATTTTAAAATAATTTATTTTATTTTAACTAGGTTATGACATATTGGGAGTTAAAATTAGATAAATAATCAAAATATATTAATTTTAAAAAAATTTACGGAAAATGGTTGAAAAATAATTATTTATCGAAAAGACTATTTTTTTTGAAAATACGTTGACGGAAAAGCACGTTCACGAGGGAGCGCTTTGTGCCACATCAGTAAAAAATACGCCATTGAGGGCGCGCTTTGTTGATGTGGTAAAAGCGTTCCTCGTAGACGTGCTTTTGCCTTTCACCTCTCGATGAGCTTTTCAATTGTTTTTAGTGTTAGGGTATGAGTTTTTAGGGTTTTAGGGCTACGGTTTAGAGATTTTTAAGATCTTAAAGTTTAAGGTTTTAAGAGAAAATTAATGAATAATTTTTATTTTATTAAAAATATAAAAAATAAATTACAATAAAAAAATAACTTTTATTTTATTAAAGATATAAAAAATAAATAATTTTTATTTTATTAAATATATAAAAATTAAATTACAATAAAAAATAAAAAATAACTTTTATTTTATTTAATATATAAAAAATAAATTACAATAAAAAATAAAAAAACGGTTAGAATCAATTTTGGTGTCGGTCGAAATCAATACCACATGGGGGTGGTCGACGGTTACGCACTGGATTCCTCCTTCTTCTAGCTTCCGGCGGGGATTGTGAAACCTCAAGCGTGAATTTTGGTTCCTCCAGCAGGGGGTCTGGTTGTGGGTGTTGGGATGATGACCCACCTTAATAAAATAATTACTGGGGAGGTGTTTGCATAAACCATGGCGGAAGTGTCTGAATCCCATAAGACGAAGGAGACTAGTAAAAAGAAGAGCTCCCCAACGGCGCCTCGTGTAATCCCTCATGCTACGGCGGCCTCAAGATCGGTTGGCTAGTCGGAGTAGTCGGGAACGGGCTAGAACCGGGTCATGCATTCTAACCTGTCGTGGAATTGGGAAAATGAAACATATAAGGGTTAGGATACATATAAGGGCTAGGATACGCACTTGGCATAATTTGAAAAGGCTGTGATGTGGGTGTCGTCGGCTGAAGTGTTGGGTCCGGTGACTGTGTGGGCGCTGTTGATGGGCCCGGTGGTTCTGTCCACGCTATTGATGGTCCCGTCTTATCACCCATTCTCCTTGGATTTAAAGGGCCCCGTCGTTCCCTTTGTTCACGAAATTGCCGTCGTCTCTCCTCTTTCGACAATAAATACGGTTTGCCATGGATCCTAAATCATGGCATGTATTCCGGCACGCACGCTAACTCAGGAACGATGATCGGTTGCCAAGTAGGTATATAATCATACCGGTTCTCCCACAATTCGATATATGCTGACCAAAATCTTGGCCAATTCGTATGCAACTACCGTAAGTCGACTTTGTGCTCATCATCGAGCACCTCAAGTGCCACGGGAATCGATTGTCGGAATCCAAATTGACGCAAAACCCGATTTGACTGATGCATCTCCACGGTGGCATAATTGATCAATGGGACCTTCACATGCCAAATGTTCGGATTTTGAAAGAACTCCTCCGAATTATTGCCCGAATTGACGGATCCTTGTATGGTGTCTATTTAAACTATATTAATATGATAAAAATATTAGTTATATACTAAATACTAAATACTAAATACGAAATATGAAATACTAAATTCTAAATACGAAATATGAAACGACTATTTTATTACGAAAATATATTTTATTTAATACTTACATGTGATTCTGACCGTTGCTCTAATAGAAGCCATATATGTAAGAGTATGCCCAAAGATCAATCATGAGATGGTTGTAATAACATACTTGATTTACCATGTTTATTAATATAAAGCGTTGTCATTATTATTTCAGCTTTTTCCTTCCGTGTGTACAAATAAACTGCTTTATAATAATGTCCCGAGAATAATATGATTATTCTTAAAATATCCTTAGTCAAGTATTATTGTTGACCAGACAACAATAATGCATTAAGACTAACATGTAGTTGATTGATGATAAAGAGTTATCATTGATATGGAGTGTCAAAATCAATGCATGAATATGTGTGTTAGAGAACAACATATTGGACCGATTCGCTATGAGTATGTTTCTTGGATTATTATGTAATTGTCACAACATTACTCATAGTGATTAATATGTATATGATCCTTAGACTTGAGATAATCATTATCCCAACATCGTGAGTCGATATTTTGATACGACCAAACGCATAATCAGAATCGGTTGTTCTATAAAGGTCGATGTTGGATATATCACAATCAATGTGTAGGATATTATTGATCAATATAGGATAAGTCCTCCTACATAATGGGAGTAATATCTTAGGCCACTTGATTGAGTGAGACTAGAAATGCATGGCCATGCTCAAATAAGTTGACATGAGATGTCATACTAATTTGTATATCATAGTCTACTCAAGATATCAAGAAACATGGGATGGACTATACAAGTGTGACTATTCCATGACTTGTATCTATTCCGTAGATAAAGGACTTAAGGATTAATGCATGAAAAGTTAATCACAAAAGTTATGTCTAATCATGACTTCTTGTATCTTAGGTAGCAATGATGCATTGCTAGATGCCACTCATTGTTTGTGACATTAGAATCGTTCTAGTATTACTACTAACGTTATAAGAACCTCTGTGGTCACACCCTATGGTTGAAATGAACTAATGAAACATAGTTAGTATTGTGTTTGATTGTCACATGAATTAAATTAATTAAAGAATTAATTTAATTCGCAATCAAATATTGAATATATATTATATGTACAAGGATGTTGTACACATAATGAGAATTAATATATGAATTTGGTTCCTATATAAATTTAAATAAATATAGTTTATCGAATCCATGTTATAATTAATGTAATTATAACTTTTGGGTATAATTAATGTAATTATAATTTTCGTTAAAACATTATTATATTTATTTAATATCGATTATAAAAGGGTAATTAGTGAAGAAAACCCTAAGAATTTTGCTTAAAAAGGTCTAGCAAACCGCCAAGCAAAACACCTCTCTCTAAAAATAGTTTTGGAGATTTCGCTCATAGTCAAACCGGTGGATTACGAGAGGCCGACATCGTAAAGGTTGTGGCTTGGTTCGACAAGAGATCGATATCTTGTCGCCGAGGCGCCGCTATCTACTCGATTGAAACCTTGGTAATTTGAAACCTTTATTTCACCCCGATTCGCTCTCACACATGGATTCATGGTTTGATCACGGATTAATTTTATTTCATGCGCTTTGAGGTGCTTGGATCCAACAAAGGGTATCGAGCCACTTGTGTGATACGGACTCGGGTTTAAATACTTGGGTGATGCAATTGTATGAGATGCATGCTTTTATTTTATTACGTTTTCGGTTGTTTAAATCGCTTAAGCATAACCCGATAACTGCTCCTTTCGATAATTGATTAAATGTTAATCATGGTGTTGTGGCCTATTCGATCTTATGTTATTATCGTTAATTATTAACAAATCTGTAATATTGCGACGGTGGAATTTACAGCTTCAAAGAAGGGTTAATCGGCTTGTGGAACAAGGGTTGTTCCGATATGAACCTCAAGGATTAAAACTCGAAAACACGATTCCGCTGATAAAAGTTATCAAATCGTGAGGTTTCATTTGACTGGGTATGCGATTTGTACCACTGGTTCACATTTGTGGGCCCGCCTCGCACCCCTGCATCCTACCGTAACATCCCTCTCATATTTTGAGGATGGGGATTCGAGGATCTGCCGGCCGCGGCCTTCGCCCGCCTCCTCCACCGCCTGCACCCCATTTTCTTATTATAGTATATTTTGTTAATAAAAGAAATATATATAAACTTGATGGGCCACATAAGGTTGAAGGGATATTTTATAATTCACCTTAGCAAAAGAGCATTGAATTATGTATGCTATTTTTTGACATGCACGGTGTTTGAAATGCATAGTTATAGCCCGATGACCCATTTGATAAAAGGTTGTAATTTTATAAATACTACTGCGTGTCGTGCCTTACTACTATTCTCTTGTATTTTCTTCTCATCTTACTCCCTCGTATGTAAAACGAAGTTTCAGATATTGTAATTTGCAAAAGTTGCTATGGGCCGACGAGAAGGAAGTTGGGACAACTATTGAAGAATGATAGTTTATGAAACCGCTTACACCTTTAGGTTTCCTTTTGGTTCTCCCATTGGCTTGGGTTGAATCACCTTAGTTTATGGGCTATAACTATTGCATTTATTTATTGCTTTATTTATTCATGTATGAGATGCTATGGATGTTTAAAGCATGCCAATTTTATATATTAAAATTTAATAATAAACCTAATTAATTGATGAGATCAATTAAAAGACTAAATGGACTAAATTAGACCATAATTGGTGAGATGGAACATCCTTAATAAAATCCTCTATTAAAATATTAAGTCAACATGGCCTTCCAATTTTGCCTCATAAGGCCTCGATCAATACTATGTAGGTTATGCCAAAGCAAAGTACTAGTATTTATCTTGGTTAAACGCGAAGAATAAACAAGTGATATTCGCTGGTTAAAAATTGGTTAATGACTTAACTAGGTTACTCTAATAGGATTAGAAACCTAGAGGCAATTAAATTGGATAAATCATAAGATGATTAGAACAAGAGTTGTTCATCAAATATTAGGAGTTACATATGATGTAATTAGCAAAGGTTGCTTACCTAAATAACCATAGTCTTGAGAGTAAAGCCAAAGCTGACTTAAGAGGAGGTGAAATATGGGTCCTTAACCCACTAGAAATACTTTGGAGAAAGTTTTTCCAAATTAATATATGGGGTTATTAATTTTGAAATAAAATAGTGGGATCATCATTTAATAAAGTCTTTTAATGATTTATATAAACTTGGTAAATTTACTCACACGCATATTTAATTGTTGTAGATATATTATGGTCGCAAATACTAGCACACTATCATTGCGATCGGTCCTTGAGAAGGACAAATTGAATGGTTTGAATTTTCTTGATCGGTTCCAGAACTTGAGGATTGTCCTCAAACAAGAACGGAAATTGTATGTCATTGAACAACCACTTCCTAATGAACCACCTATTAATGCCTCGAGAACCGATAAAGATGCTTACAAGAAGTATCTCGATGACATGGTAGATGTTGGATGCCTTATGCTTGCCACTATGAATCTCGAGCTTCGTAGCAACATGAGGACATGGTTGCTCATGATATGATCGAGCACCGAAAGAACTTTATCAAGGGCAAGCACGGCAAGAGAGGTTCGATATCTCTAAAGCCCTATTCCAATGTAAGTTGGTCAAGGAAGCCCAAGAGGACCTCATGTCCTTAAGATGATTGGCTATATTGAAAGTCCTGTCTAAGCTTGGTTTTCCATTGGGCCAAGAGTTGGCCACCGATGTTATTCGCAATCGCTGTTGGATAGCTACACCAGCTTTGTCCTTAATTTCAATATGAATGAAATTGACAAGACTCGCCACAGCATTACTCAAGATGTTACGAATCATCAAGGTAACATGAAAAGGTTGGACCCAAGCCCATACCGATGGTCCGTAACAACAAGGGCAAGGGAAAGGCCAAAGTTCGCATAAAGCCCAAGGGTAAAGGTAAGCCCAAGCTCGGCAAAGGAAAGGCTGCAATGAAACCTAAAGGTGGAGTGTCTAAGGAAGGAAACCGCTTTCATTGTGGTGTGATCGACATTGAAGTGAATCGCCTATCTATCTTGAGGAAGTCAAGAAAGCCAAAACAAGCGGAACGTCGCTTGTGTATTTATGTTATTGATATTAATTTATCAACTACTACTTGGGTATTAGATATCGGTTGTGGTTCTCATATTTGTACTTCCGCATGGGGACTACAAAGGAGTAGGACGTTGGCTAGAGGAGATGTGGACTCATGAGTTGGAAATGGAGCAAAGGTTGCTGCATTAATGTGGGAACATATACTTTATCTTTGCCTAGTGGACTTGATTTAATTTTAGAGGATTGTTATTTTGTGCCCAGCTTGACTAAAAACATTATTTCAGCTTTCTTGTTTAGACAAAAATGGTTTTGAGATAATTATTAAGAATAATTGTTGTTCCTTTTATCTCAATAATGTTTTCTATGGCTCGGCACAATTGATTAATGGCCTCTATATTTTAGATCAAATGAACCCTATTTACAACATAAATACTAAAAGATCTAAAATAAATGACTCAAATCAAACTTATCTTTGGCATTGTCGTTTGGGCCACATAAGTGAGAGACGATATCCATACTCCATAAAGATGGTTTCTTAGATTCATTTGTTTTTGAACAATTTGAAGTATGTGAATCTTGCTTATTGGGAAAATGACTAAATCTCCTTTCACCGGTAAAAGTGAACGAGTTAGTGATTTATTGGGCCTAATACATTCGATGTATGTGGACCAATAAATACACAGCCGAGGTGGATTTCAATACTTCATTACTTTCACCGATGATTTCAGAGATATGGGTATGTTTATCTCATGCGCCATAAGTCCGAGTCTCTTGAAAAGTTCAAGGAATTCAAAATGAAGTACAAAATCAACTAGGCAAAACTATCAAGTCACTTCGATCCGATCGAGGCGAGAGTATTTGAGCCTAGAGTTTGATGATCTATTGAAGGAATGTGGGATTGTCTCACAACTTACTCCTCCCGCTACTCCTCAATGGAATGGAGTTTCGAGAGAAGAAATCGAACTTTATTAGACATGGTTCGATCCATGATGAGTCATGCCGATCACCGACTTTTTGGGGACATGCAATTGAGATACCGCTTTCACACTAAATCGTGTTCCATCAAAATCGGTTCAAAAGACGCCTATATGAGATGTGGACCGGAAAACGTCCCAAGATGTCTTTTATGAAAATTTGGGGTTGTGAAGCTTATGTTAAACGCCGACGCCTACTAAGCTTGAACCCAAATCAAAAGTGTATTTTGTGGGTATCCAAAGAAACCAAAGGTTATTATTTCTTTAATCCCACCGAGAACAAAATGTTTGTTGCTCTGACCGGTGTCTTCCTAGAGAGAGAATTTATTTCTAGAAAAGGAAGTGGGAGAAAGATTGAACTTGAAGAAATTCGAGAATCACAAGATACCATCGAACCAAAGGATAGAACAACAAAGAAATTCCACAAGAAATTGAGGAACAAGTAATCGCCAGAGAAACACAACCATCGCTGAAGATCTTTAAGAGAACGCCATGCACCGAGAGATATGGATTTCTCATTACAACACATGGTGACGTTCTTCTTATAGATCAAGATGAGCCTAGGACTTATCAAGAAGCGTGACGAGCCCAGACTCGAGAAATGGCTTGAGGCCATGAGATCCGAGATGGATTCCATGTATGAAAATCAAGTATGGACTTTGATTGACCCACCAAGGGTTAAACCTATAGGGTGCAAGTGGGTTTTCAAAAGAAAACCGACATGGATGGTAACGCATAAACATATAAGGGCGATTAGTCGCTAAAGGTTTTCGCCAAATTCATGGTGTTGACTATGATGAAACCTTTTCTCCCGTAGCTATGTTTAAATCCATCAGATCTTGTTTCGCCATAATGCATTTCATGATTATGAAATCGCAGATGGACGCCAAAACAACTTTCCTTAACGGAAACTTGAAGAGGATGTGTACATGACACAACCTCAAGGTTTTGTCAATCCAAAGGATGTCGGAAAGATTTGTAAGCTACAAAGATCCATTTATGGATTAAAGCAAGCTTCTCAAGTTGGAATCTTCGCTTTAACGATGCAATTAAAGAGTTTGGTTTTATCAAAATGAAGATGAACCATGTGTTTACAAGAAAGTTAGTGGGAGAACTATCACATTCTTGGTACTATATGTGGATGACATACTTATCATGGGAAATGACATACCTACCTTGCGCCTATTAAGACTTGGTTAGGAAGTTGTTTTTCTATGAAGGACTTGGGCTAAGCTACTTACATCTTAGGAGTTAAGATCTATAGAGATAGATCAAGACGACTACTAGGTCTAAGCCAAAGTACATACATAGATAAAGTAATCGAAAAGGTTTGGTATGGAAGAATCTAAAAGAGGATTTCTACCTATGAGACATGGTATTTCACTCAAGGAAATGTGTCCTTCAACTCCACAAGAGAGAGAACGCATGAGTAAAATTCCATATGCTTCGCTATTGGATCTATCATGTATGCCATGTTATGTACCCGCCCGATGTCTCAGATGCCTTAAGTATGACGAGCGGTACCAAGTAGATCCCGTGAAGGTCATCGACCATACCAAGAATATCCTTAAGTACTTGAGAAGAACTAAGGATACGCTCCTAATATATGGAGGTGAGGAAGAGTTAAGTGTAAAGGTTACACCGATGCCGCCTTCCAAACCGACAAGGACGATTCTCGATCGCAATCGGATTTGTGTTTTGCCTTAATGGTGGTGCCGTGAGTGGAAGAGTTCAAAGCAAAGTACAAGAGTCGATTCTACAACAGAGGTTTAGTATATTGCCAAAGGAGGCAAAGAAAAGAAGCGGTTTGGATCAAGAAGTTCATTATCGACTAGGGGTTGTGCCTAGCATATCGATGCTATAGAACTCCGATGTGATAACAATGGAGCTATTGCACAAGCTAAAGAACCCAGATCTCACCAATGATCCAAACATATACTTAGGCGCTATCATCTTATTCGAGAGATTATCGATCGAGGAGATGTTGAGATATGTAGAGTACCTACTGATGATAACATTGTTGATCCTTGACCAAGCCTCCGACACGCCAGGCATGATCGCCACACTAAGTCTCTTGGTATTAGATATATGATTGATTGGTCTTAGTGCTAGTGGGAGATTGTAAGAGTATGCCCAAAGATCAATCATGAGATGGTTGTAATAACATACTTGATTTACCATGTTTATTAATATAAAGCGTTGTCATTATTATTTCAGTTTTTCCTTCTGTGTGTACAAATAAACTGTTTTATAATAATGTCCTGAGAATAATATGATTATTCTTAAAATATCCTTAGTCAAGTATTATTGTTGACCAGGACAACAATAATGCATTAAGACTAACATGTAGTTGATTGATGATAAAGAGTTATCATTGATATGGAGTGTCAAAATCAATGCATGAATATGTGTGTTAGAGAACAACATATTGGACTGACCCGCTATGAGTATGTTTCTTGGATTATTATGTAATTGTCACAACATTACTCATAGTGATTAATATGTATATGATCCTTAGACTTGAGATAATCATTATCCCAACATCGTGAGTCGATATTTTGATATACCAAACGATAATCAGAATCGGGTTGTTCTATAAAGGTCGATGTTGGATATATCACAATCAATGTAGAGGATATTATTGATCAATATAGGATAAGTCCCTCCTACATAATGGGAGTAATATCTTAGGCCACTTGATTGAGTGAGACTAGAAATGCATGGCCATGCTCAAATAAGTTGACATGAGATGTCATACTAATTTGTATATCATAGTCTACTCAAGATATCAAGAAACATGGGATGGACTATACAAGTGTGACTATTCCATGACTTGTATCTATTCCGAGATAAAGGACTTAAGGATTAATGCATGAAAAGTTAATCACAAAAGTTATGTCTAATCATGACTTCTTGTATCTTAGGTAGCAATGATGCATTGCTAGATGCCACTCATTGTTTGTGACATTAGAATCGTTCTAGTATTACTACTAACGTTATAAGAACCTCTGTGGTCACACCCTATGGTTGAAATGAACTAATGAAACATAGTTAGTATTGTGTTTGATTGTCACATGAATTAAATTAATTAAAGAATTAATTTAATTCGCAATCAAATATTGAATATATATTATATGTACAAGGATGTTGTACACATAATGAGAATTAATATATGAATTTGGTTCCTATATAAATTTAAATAAATATAGTTTATCGAATCCATGTTATAATTAATGTAATTATAACTTTTGGGTATAATTAATGTAATTATAATTTTCTGTTAAAACATTATTATATTTATTTAATATCGATTATAAAAGGGTAATTAGTGAAGAAAACCCTAAGAATTTTGCTTAAAAAGGTCTAGCAAACCGCAAGCAAAACACCTCTCTAAAAATAGTTTTTGGAGATTTCGCTGCTCATAGTCAAACCGTGGATTACGAGAGGCCGACATCGTAAAGGTTGTGGCTTGGTTCGACAAGAGATCGATATCTTGTCGCCGAGGCGCCGCTATCTACTCGATTGAAACCTTGGTAATTTCAAACCTTTATTTCACCCCGATTCGTTCCTCACACATGGATTCATGGTTTGGATCGCCGGGATTAATTTTATTTCACTGCGCCTTGGAGGTGCCGGCGATCCAACAATATATCTTCAAGCGGGGTAGGTATTCCAACATAACTCGCCAAATGGTTTCCCCTAATTAATAAATTTTTAGCATACAATTATATTTTAAATCTACGTAATAATTGTAAAATGTAATATTAAATTTACCTCGTTATGAGTGGGAATGTATATGGGTGGTCGACTCGAGGACGTAAAAATGGAAATCGAAACCATGCTTATGATTGCAGTAGTGATAGGCAACCTCCGATTTTTGCTTTATTCGGCCGCGCCGCCTCGCACATCTCCCGATATAATTTTGTTAGCACGGTAGAACCCCAACTCAATTCACCAGCTGCTCTAAAATCAAAGAGTTTCAGTAGCCACCTCAGATGTACGAGGTTTCGTGACAAGTCCAGCATCAAATAACCTCCAATCATCTCAAGAATGTATGCCCGAGCATACTGTATTCTTTCTATTTCGGTTGAATCATTATTCGGCTCTAGGAATGTGTCTCGTAACCAACCCATCTCGATCAGACCTCCGTAAATGTTATCCGAAATAGCACTCAAAAGCTCGTAACATACGGATGCCCAATCACCAGAAGTTGCGGACCCGGTGACTACGTACCCATCCATCGGCAATCCAATTGCAAATGCACGCCTTCCAAAGTGATAGTACACTCTTCGCATGGAAGATGGAAAGTGTGCGTCTTGGGTCTCCACCTCTCTATCAACGCACTGATTAAATTCGGGTCCAACTTGCACCCCCGGCCTATCGTGGCCACGTGCCAAAAACCCGCTTCCCGCAGGTAATTCTTGATCAACGGCGATGGCGGACCAGGCATATTGCGAATATAACATTGCAACACCCAATCTACAGACTGTTTACAAAATTATAAAATAAAATTTAATTAAAATTGCATAAACCTAAAAAATATTAAATAGTATTGAAAAATTAAAATTAAAACTTACCATTGTCATTTGATCGACGGAGATGTGTTTATTGTCGAGACGAATTAATTCTCCGGCCATTGCTAATACGATCGAATATTTTTAAATTTATCAAAAAATATATTTAAAAAATTAAAAAGGGCTTTTTTGTAAATATTAAAGGACTATTGTGAAATTTGAGAGAAATTTGAGAGGAGTTTGAGAGAAAGTTGAGAGAAAAATGAGTAAGGACTTTTGTGTGAAAAAAATAAAAGGGTTGGGGGTTTTTATAGTTTTTTTTTTACCGTTGGAGGCCTAGCGATCAAAAAAAAAAAATGACCGTTGCAGGGGCAAAACGCATTCACGAGGGAGCGCTTTTGTCACATCAGAAAAGCGCGCCTTCAAGGACGCGTTTTTGGCTGATGTGGCACAAAGTGCTCCCTCGTGGGCGCACTTTTCTGAATCATCCCCTGAAAATGCACTGACATGGACGCGTTTTCGGGGGAAATGACCCTTTCCGATAAATAATTATTTTTTCGACCCTTTTTGTAAATTTTTTAATATTATTTTCTTGTTGTTTTCCCTATTTTGCTATCATTTTACTATTATGTTGCTACTATTATGTTGTTATTGTTTGAATATTGTATAAAACTTATTTTATTATTAATTTTATTATTATTTTAAAACATTTGCTAATTTTGTTATTATTTAGAGACATTTGCTTATTAAGTTGCATCTATCTTAGTGTTATTTAAGTATATATATTGTTCAAAATTTATTTTCAATTTGTTGAAAATATTTATTTTGATGTTTTTAGTATTTTTAAAATTATATAAAAATAATATAAAAATTAATATGGGCGGGCTAATTTGGGTCGGGCTTGGGTAAAATTTTAGGCCCATTTTTTAGGTCGGGCCAGGCCAAGGCCTAGCAAAAGGGCCTGAATTTTTACTCGAGCCTGGCTTGAACCCGGCCTTGCCCGACCTATGCTTACCTCTAGTACTGCATATGTTATTATTATTATTATTAGTTTCAAACCATATTTTCATTATTTTATAAAGGGTGACACTAACTGAGTAAGCACCTTAACTATAGTTAGATTTCATTGATATTGTATATGCTATTATTATTAGTTTTAAACCATATATTTCATTATTTACTGAAATTTTTAAACTCACATCCGTGTTCTAAATATATGATTTCTATACTCATACATGTGTGATAGAATTACTCATATTGATAATATCGTTGATTGAGTTGGTGTCACAAGTTAACTGAACACCAATTCGAGATTGATGAGGGTTTTTTTAAGTTACAACTCTACCTACGATTCAATTGTTAAATAAATATTTTGTAATTATATTTTTATTGTTGAATTTTTCTTTCACCAACATGATAACATTTTGACATTTTAAAAACATGTTAAATAATGCTACCTAACATAATAACATTTTAACATGCTATAAAAAAATGAGAGCTAAAACCAATTGGAGTGCATTTAATATTCTTAATCATATGCATTTACCTATTTAATTTTATTGTTACTTACATTTTGAACTATTTTTATTTTAATTTCCTACATATTGTATATATATAATTATTAGTTTCAAATTATATATTTCATTATTTATTAGATGTTATTTTTAAACACATGCATATATTCTAAAATATATGGTTTGCATATGCATACACGTAGTAAGTAAAGATGTTTATTCATAAACATAAAACCCATGATATTAGAATTTCATAAGGGATACGGCCTAGAGTTTTGTATATTAAGAGACTGTCAAGTGTATGAGAAAATTGTAGGAGACTTGATTGTCTTTAAGACCACGCCAAATGAGAGACTCCGTAAAGATATAGAACGCCCGATATGTATGAGTATTGTTCAATTAGATCTCATATTGGGTTAGTTGGGAGTTGTTGGGATTCTACAACAGCAAAAGGTAGAGTTCAAAGTAAAGGATCGAGTAATAAAATGAATGAAAGATTACTTGTACTCTAAAACAAGCCAACTAAACAAATCATCATGTGCAACATGGTTGGCCATTTCTCAATAGGAGTAAATTAGACTGATTTGACCTCCCCATGACTGGTCAATAGTGAGAGTAATATTCGCCTGATTTTCTTTTGCCTATCCTGGATTTGGTAGGGAAATTAGAGGACTGAGAATATATTTATGGAAAGTGGACACTTCAAATGGTTTTTGACTATCTGCTTAATGTTCAGGTTTTACTTTCTAACTGCAACATTCTCTTCTTCCTCTTTGTTAAGGTCAAGCTAAGGTAGATGATTCAAACTTCTGGTAAGTGTTACAGCTTTGCACGTTATGACTATAGAAAGGAAGAGTGTTATAGGAAGACCCTACATGGGGTCGCTTGTAGTTGAAATATTAGTAAAATGTCTGTAATGAGGATTCTAATGGAAATTTTATGATACTTTAAGTAATTGTTGCTGATGGATCGGAAAGGATTGTTGAAGCAGAAACTCTAGGCAGAGGTAAAGGTAATGTAACAGCCCGTTTTCAGTGAAATCAGAATAGTAGTTTTGGAACCACAAATTCAATGTAAAAATATTTATTTTATTATTATTTTAACATCTACGATATATTAGTAGCGTCGTATAAAAATTTCGTTAAGAAATTTTGTCGTTTGAATGCTTAATTAAGTAAAAAGGACTAAATCGTAAAAGGGCAAAAGTGGAGTGATAGTAGTTAAATGTGTCTATTAGCTATGAAATTAATTTGTTAAGGGATTTAAATGGTAATTAGACCATTATTCTTATGAGTGGACAAATATGGACACATTATTAAGTAATTTAAAGGTTAATTACTAAGGTTAAATAAATAATGAAGTAAATAATCTAAAGTAAAATAAAGAGTAACAAAATGTATCATCTTTAACTCATCTTTCCCATCGAAAATAAGGAATAAAAACACCATTGTACGGTCTTGAAGACTCGGCTAGTTCATCCTTGCATGTGAGTAAATTTCAGTTCTGTTTTTAATGATTTTTATGTTTTCAGGATCGTTGTAGCTTAATCTAGCTAGCCCAGGGACTAATTTGAAAAAAAAATGTTAAAGGTTTAGGGTTTTGCCATGAATGTTATTGCATGGTTTATGAAGTTTGATGAAATAGTATGAGTTCTTGCTGCTAAATGAACAGCTTTTGTAAAGTGATTTTTGATAAAATTATCATTTAGGGACTTATTTGTAAAAGTAGTAAAATATCAAGATGAAATTTTGAATTGATGATTTGTCTGGGTTGATATGAGTCCCTAGGTAAATCAAAAGCATGATATGTGGATGAAATTGCATAAATGTTAATTTACGAGCTTAATGACTAAATTGTAAAGAAGTTAAAATATTAGGGGGAAAATGTAATTTTTCAAAAGTGTGAATTTTGGACTAAATTGAATAGTATGTGCATTAAATTAAATTGAATTTGCTTATTTAGATCAAGTTAAGCCTCGTACAGATCTAGATCGAGGAAAAGATAAAGTCTCAGCTTAGTGATCATATTTCGACATCTTTAAAATTGATGTAAGTTCGTATGTTTTAATAACGTTTTAATGTTATTTGATTTATATGCTATTATACTATTTATCATATCATGTTACGAAAAAAATCCAACGACGTTATGATGACTGTCGAGCCCCGTTTGAACCTTAGAAATATATAGGATACAAATGACATGTCATTCTGGTGACCATGTTTCGGGTGCTGGTCTTGAATGTCCTACCGATGGCTAAGTTCTGAAATTTGTTGTGGATACTCGTCAGCTTTGTGATGGCATCGTGTAGTTAGATTTCGACCGTCAGCTTGTGTGAGCAGACCCATTTATGGCTCGAGTGAGCGATTATGTAAAGGAAAAGGAAAAGGAATGGTTTCGACCAGATGTTAGCACACTTTGTATGAGCTTCCCATGTATCCAATATTATTCTAAGTGGTTCAAAGGACATGAAAAGGGAAGGAACAGTAAGTTTTCCAATAGCTAAGTTAAGAACTTATGGAAAGGTATGAATTGTTGATGATCAAATTATGTATAACCTTGTTTATGGAAAGTATGAATTCAAATGTGCTATGTTCATGAAATCTACCTTACCATGTGATAATTTTGCTAAGTTATGTGTTTAATCACTAACTTGTGTTGTTGATGATGCTTAGACTTGTGCTAAGCTTACGTTGGATTGATTCATGTCTATTTTATAAGATTATGCATTGAAATGGTAAGTTATGTTCATGGTTTACGAACTTATTAAGCATTATATGCTTATGTAGTTTTCTTCCCATGTTTCATAGATTATTGGAAGCTCGATCAGTTTGAAAGCTCGCCGGAGACTTATCACGCTATCCAGAGAGTATATCGGTAGATTTTGATGTTTTGGACAAGTTTATAATGGCATGTATAGGTGGAATTGTGTTCAATGAGCTAGTTGTTATGTTTGGCTTGTATATATGGTATTATGGTTGGTGTGCTTTTGGCATTTTGATGCTTGATGGTTGGTGTTTATATGGTCAAATTGATGCATGGTTTTATGGCCAAAGTGGTAAGTGTTGGAATGTTTGCAATGTGATCATTTAGGGTATGCTTTGATATGGAACTTAGTTAATTATGTTTGGATGAAGTATGACCATTTAGACACAAATTTAGGTATGAATGCTTGTTTGTAAATGAGGTGCCTATAGGGAAAATTGGTTGTATGGTTAAATGGCCTATTGAATTGGTCTTATTATGTATGTTTTGAGCGTGTTTTAAGGTCTTGGTTATATGTGCAAATGGATTATGTAACACACCTTACCCATGTTTTATGCCGGAACTGGATATGAGGCGTTACCGTACTTAACTCACATGGACGTATAGCTTTGGGCTATCCAATTTCCATTCCAAATTAGAAACTTTTCCATACACATCTCTAATATCCTTATAATGGACCTATAAGGCCCTAAACATGCTTCTGAAAGGTTTCGAAGATGATTCGAAACTTTTCGCACTTACGAAAAATTTACCTAAACAGGGGCTACACGCCTGTGTGGAGGGAATGACACGCCCGTGTGTCATCTCACATGCCTGTGTTCGACACCCGTTGTCGACACTGACTTGTATCACAAGGCCTAGCACAAGCCCATATGGCTGGCCCGTGGTCACCCCGACTTAATCCACACAGCCTGTCACACGCCCGTGTGCTTACTACAAAGCTTACTGACTTGTAAAACTAACATGCATGGGACACACGGCCTGGTCACACACCCATGAGACTGACCGTATGTCACACATGGCCTAGACACACACCCGTGTGCCTACCCATATGGACAGCAACAAGGCTATTTTCCAAGCTTTTTGTCACCTTATTCCACATAATAAGATCCCATACAACAAATTATTAAGAAATCAAGTCGTGTAACAACCACTTTCTTGAATAACTTCATATTTCATAAATTAACCATAATGAGCCATCAACAATGGCAATATACAAAAAGGTTACTCCATAAGGGAGCCAATACACACTTGGCCAAAATAACAAAATAATTCACCTAGTCTAGCCCCTATACATGCCATACTCAAAAGAACACTAAGTCTAGATATACCGAGATGAGCTGATGTATGGGTTAATCTTCCAATTATCTTCGTATCCCGACCCGGCTCTTTAACACTATAAAACAAGGGAAAAGAAAGGGGAGTAAGCTTTAAGCTTAGCAAGTTTACATATAAACAAATGACACCATAACATATGATATTCAATATTTAGCATACAAACTAAGCAAGAGCAATTCACATATCATAGTCATGCTTACTCATTTCACCTCTTACCACATTTCAACCATGTCACAAGCATAATGCTCACATTCATTATCATACAACCCTGCACTTATCACCACATAACCACATAAAACAACCCATCATAATAATACCAATCACTCAGTGTTTTCGTACTTAGCCCACCATCAATGTTTAATAAGGTGGTATCGCACATAGCCCACCAACAGGGATAATTACGGTGGTATCACACATAGCCCACAAACAGGGATAATTACGGTGGTATGGCACATAGCCTACCAAATGATGTTATAAATGATGGTATCGCACACAGCCCATCGTAATTAAGTAACAAGGTGGTATCGCACACAACCCACCGACAAGTATAAATAAGGTGGTATCGCACACCGCCCACCAACAATTACTACGGACATTATTCTACAATTACATGTCTATTTCAACGTTCATACAAAAATTATTCATTAACTATCGAATTCAATCCACTTGAATCATAATTGTTCTCAATCATACATTGCACCAATAAGCATCAACATGTATATATATTTAAGATGTATTGTTCATACATAAACTTACCTCGGTGCAAAACGTATTGATTAACGGTCTATTTCATAACCTTACCTTTTCCTCGGTCAAGGTGAACTCCGTGCTCTTCTTGGTCTATAATAAAAAAATTCACTCATTTACAACATTGTACAATCATAATACATCACAACCTCTACTTAGGCAAAAATGACCATTTTGCCCTTGTACTATGGTAAAATTATGATTTTGCCCCTAGGCTCGTAAATCATTTTCAACACATTTTCTCATTAAGCCTAGACGAATATTTAATTCTCTTACAACTACTCACAAATCTAACTATTTCATGCATTTATTACACATTTTTAATCTTTACATTCAAGTCCTATTTAGGTGTTTTCATGACAACACCTTTCACAAAAGTTGTTTCTCATCTCCCCAACATTCATTTTCTTCCATAAAAATTCAGTTAGCAACATAAACCCTCTCATGGCAAGTCCCTAAACTTTTAACCATTTCACAGATTAGTCCCCTCATTAGTTAGCTTAAGCATTGGGGACTCCAAAAGTACAAAAATTATCAAATAAAACTATCAAAATCACTTACTTGTAGGGAGATAAATTGGCTGAAATTTTAAAGCATTCAAAACCCTTCTAAGCTTGAAATTTTCAGTGGAGATGAAGAGTGAATAGTAAAAGATGATAGCTTTTCTTTTTACCATATTTTATTCATCTTTTCTCACCTAATTTCACTCAATTTGACCACAATTAATGTTCTTGTCCCCTTTTCCTATCTATGGCAGCCAATACATTCTCTAGGGCCTAATTGCACTTTAAGGACCTCCAATTTAGTAATCTATGGCTATTGGACACCTCTACCTTAAAAAATAGAACTTTCACACATTATGCGATTTAGTCCTTTTTCATAATTAAGCATGCTATCGCTCAAATTAAAGCACCAAAATTTTTACATAGCCATATATTAATACCATAACACATAAAATAACATCAAAATAATTTTCCTCAACCTCAGTTTAGTGGTCTCAAAACTACTATTCGGACTAGCCCCAACATCGGGCTGTTACAACTCTCCTCCCTTTAGAGATTTTCGCCCTCGAAAATCTTACCGGTAAAAATGTTTGGATATTGTTCTTTCATGACTTCTTCCAGTTCCCACGTAGCCTCTTCCATACCGTGCTTTAACTCTTATTCCTCAACTGTTTCACCTCTCAAGCCATAATCTTAATCGACTCTTCTTCGTATGTCATGTCCGATCGTATCTCAATTTCTATTGGAGGAATCACATGCAAAGGATCAGAACGATAACGCCTTAACATTGATACATGGAATACATTGTGTATTTTCTCTAACTCTACTGGCAAAGCCAACTGGTATGCCACTGGTCCAATTCTTTCAGTAATCTCGTACAACCCTATGAATCGTGGACTCAATTTTCCCTTTCTAACAAATCTCAATATTTTCTTCCACGTGGATACTTTTAGAAATACTTTGTTGCCCACTTGAAACTCGATTTCTTTTCTTTTCAAATTTGCTTATGACTTTTGTCTGTCCGAAGCAGCTTTCAGACTATCTCGAATCACTTTCACTTTCTCCTCGATCTCTTTAACTAGATTGACCTCATGAATTTGCTTCTCACTAAGTTCGGTCCAATACAAGGGAGTTCGACACTTATGACCATACAATGCTTCGTACGGTGCCATCTGTATACTCGACTGATATTTGTTGTTGTAAGGAAACTCAACCAAAGGTAGGTATCTTTCCCAATTACCTCCAAACTCTAACACACAGCATCGTAGCATATCCTCAAGAACCTGAATCACTCTTTCAAATTTGGCCGTCAGTTTGAGGATGGAACGCAGTACTAAAATTTAACCTTGTACCTAAGGCTTCCTGTAACTTCCTCCAAAACCTCAAGTAAATCTCGGATCTCTATTCGAAATAATAGATATAGGCACCCTATGTAATCTCACCACCTCAACAATATACAACTCGGCTAACTTATCCAGAGCATAATCAACACGCACCGGTATAAAGTGAGCCGACTTCGTTAGTTTATCCATAATAACCCACAAAGCATCTTTCTTTCTCGGAGTCATGGCAACCCCGTTACAAAATCCATAGTAATTCGATCCCACTTCCACTCGAGAACCATTACCGGCTGAAGCAATCCCGAAGGTACTTGGTGCTCGACTTTCACTTGTTGATAGATCAAGCATCTTGCCACAAACTCAGAGATGTCCCTTTTCATACCCGGCCACTAATAAAATTTCTTCAAATTATTGTACATTTTTGTGATACCGGGATGTACTGACAAGTGACCACTGTGTGCTTCATTTAATATCTTCTGAGTCAAATCATCATCCTTAGGTACACAATTCCTATCATGAAACATCAAACAACCATCCGAACTCACCCGAAAATCGGAACCATTTCCCAATTCACACTGGGCTCTCTTAACTTGTAACTCATTATCATTCTTTTGAGCTTCACATATCTGTTGAATAAATAGTGGTCTAGCCTCAACTCGGCCAATATAGTACCATCATCAGACAATGCTGAGCTTGTGTTCATAACTCTCAAAGCATACAAGGATTTCATACTCAGGGCATCCGCAACCACATTCGCTTTCCTTGGATGGTAATAGATCGCTAGCTCATAGTCCTTCAATAATTTAAGCCACCGCCATTGTCTCAAATTTAAATCCTTTTGATCCATCAAGATTTTAAGCTCTTATGATCCGTGAAGATTCAGCACTTCTCACCATATAAATAATGTCGCCAAATCTTTAATGCGAAAACAATTGCAGCCAACTTCAAGTCATGAGTCGGATAATTCATCTCATACGATTTTAGCTGTCTCGAGGAGTAAGCGACTACCTTACCCTCTTACAATAACATACAACTGATACCATTTAACGATGCGTCACTGTAGACCATAAACTCTTTTCCCGACTCAAGTTGCATTAAAATTGGTGCCTCAGTTAATAATGTTTTCAATCTCTCGAAACTTTGTTGACATTTTTCAGTCCAATCAAACTTAACGTCTTTATGCAACAATTTTGTCATCGGGGTAGCAATGTGGAGAATCCCTTCACAAACCGTCTGTAGCACCCCACTAAACCCAAAAAGATTCTGACTTGACACATTTCTTGGTGGTTTCCACTCCATAATAGCTGAGATCTTACCTGGATCAACTCTAATACCATCACCCGACACAATGTGTCCTAAAAATTCGACCTCTTGGAGCCAAAACTTGCTCTTGCTAAATTTAGCATACAACTGCTTGTCTCTTAAAGTCTGCAGAATAATTCTTAGATGCTCCGCATGTTCACTCTCATCCCGAGAATAGACCAATATGTCATCGATAAAAATAACTACAAACTTTTCCAAGTACGGTCAGAAGATGCGATTCATCAAGTCCATGAAAATCACAGGAGCGTTCGTTAGACCAAATGGCATGACAAGAAGCTCATAATGGCCATACCTTGTCCGAAATGTAGTTTTCGACATATCTTGCTCCTTAACCCTCAACTGATAATAACCAAACCTTATCTTGGAGAACACTATAGCTCCCTTCAGTTGATCAAATAAATCATCTATCCTTGGTAAATGATACTTATTCTTCACAGTCACTTTGTTGAGCTGTCTGTAGTCTACGCACAATCTCATCGACCCATCTTTTTTCTTTACAAAAAGCACTGGAGCACCCCACATTGAATAGCTAGGTCTTACAAAAGCCTTGTCCGTCAACTTTTGCAGCTGAACCTTCAGTTCTTTCAACTCTAATAGTGCCATCCTATACGGAGTAACCAAAATGGGTGCCATTCCGGAACTAACTCAATCCCAAATTCGACCTTCTAACTGGAGGTAACCTAGGTAACTCTTCCGAAAACACATTCGGATATTCACATACCACCGGTACTGATTCAATCTTTACCTTTGATTCTTGAGTATTTAACACAAAAGCGAGATAAGACTCGTACCCTTTTCTCAAATATTTCTTAGCCACCATGAAAGAAATCATCACTGGTAAACTATCTGACCCACCTGATTCAACCCGAATGACATCTCCATTTTCACATTTTAATTTAATAAATTTACTACCACAGTTCACTAAAACACTATGGGTAGTCAACCAATCCATACCAAGAATCAAGTCAAATTCATTAAACGGAAACAACATAAGGTTTGCCAGAAAACAATAACCCCTAATTGTCAAAGGACAATTCCTACACACCTTATCAACTAGCACATGTTTACCTAATGGGTTTGACACCTTTACTACAAATTCCGTAGACTCAATAATCATATTCATATTAGATGCCAATCTCATGCAAATGTAAGAATGGGTAGACCTCGGATCAATCAAAGCAATAACAGAGGTGTCATGAATAGAAAAAGTACCCGTTATCACATCTGGAGATGATGCCTCTTCGCGAGCTCGAATGGCATAGGTCTTTGCAGGTGCCCGACCCTCCGGTCTCATAGTAGAATCTCGAGGCGCACCCTTACCACTAGACCCACCTCCCGGGTTCTTTTGTGGCCTATCCCTTGAAGATACATTACTTGATCTTACATCTTGCTTCATTTCCTTGTCATCCCTCTCCGGGCAATTTCAGATAAAATGGTCAGGAGAACCACACTTATAACAATTTCTGTTATTCCCCCAACACTCCCCCGTGTGTTGCCTACCACAATTTGGACACTCGATTTGGGCTTTGAATTGACCACACTTGCCATCGAAGGGGCTTGAACTCTCGAGCCTGAGTAGGTGTTACCTCGGTCTCGATGTGAATATCCAACTGATGCAGTCATCCGAAGGTTTGTTTCCTTAGACCTCTTCGATTGAGCTTGATACGATTTATTCATCGGCCTTTTTCTTGCATCCGGGCCTTACTCATGGCCTTTCTCTTTTCTTTATTTAATTCTTTGGCCTTACATGCCCTATCCACTAATACCACAAATTCTTTTAGTTCCAAAATCCCAACCAAAAACCTAACATCCTCATTCAGCCCATCTTCAAACCGATTGCACAAGATAGCTTCTGTAGATACACACTCTTGTGCATACTTGCTAAGCCTAACAAACTCGCGCTCATATTCTGCCACAGTCATTTTTCCTTGCTTCAGTTCAAGGAGTTCCTTTCGTTTCTGGTCCACAAACCTCTAACTTATATACTTCTTTCAGAACTTTCCAAGAAGAAGTCCCACATCACTCTCTCCCTTGGGACCATCGATGTCAACGTTTTCCACCAATGGTATGCCGAGTCCCTCAGCAAGGACATAGCGCATTTTAAGCTCTCCTCAGGTGTGCAGGAGAGTTCATTAAACACCCTCATCGAGTTCTCAAGCCAGAACTCCGCCCTCTCAGGGTCATCGTCTATATTAGCTCTAAACTCCTCAGGCACTTGCTTCCAAATCTTGTCTACATGGGGCTTCGTTATTCTCACTACATCTACACCTTGAGGAGCCATAGGAACTGGCTGAGGTATAGTAGGGGGTGGAGGAGGTTGAGCATTAGGGTTTGCTCGTACATACTCCGTGTACTAGTTACTCATCATTTGGAGGAAGGCTTCTCGAGCCTCTTCTCCTTGACCCCTAGTCTCGGGTCCACTTTTACAGGCGCGGTCCTCTTGCGCGGGAGCAGACGTGTTACTAGCTACGTCATCAGTAGTCGTTTGATCGAGATCCATTTACTATATAAAAACAAAGTTTATAATTATCAGAAGCCACCACACTATTAATATACGCTTATGGCATGTATAGCTAGATCCTAACAGATGCTACGGTAGTCCTAGAACTGACTAAACCATAGTTCTGATACCACTAAATATAACACCCCTTACCCGTGTTTTACGTTGGAACCGGATACGAGGCGTTACCGTACTTAACTCACATGGTTGTACAGTTTTGGGCTATCCAATTTCCATTCCAAATTTCAAACTTTTCCATACACACCTCTAATATCCTTATAATGGACCTACAAGGCCCTAAACATGCATCCGAAAGGTTTTGAAGGTGATTCGAAAACTTTTACGCACTTAGGAAAATTTTACCTAAATAGGGGCCACACGCTCGTGTGGAGGGAATGACACGATCGTGTGTCATCTCACACACCCGTGTTCGACACCCGTGGTCGACACTTACTTATATCACACGGCCTAGCACACGCCCATATGGCTGGCTCATGGCCACCCTAACTTAATCCACACGGCCTGTCGCATGCCCGTGTGCTTACTACAAAGCTTACTGACTTGTAAAACTAACATGTAGGGGACACACGGCCTAGTCACACACCCATGGGACTGACCATGTCTCACACATGGTCTAGACACACGCCCGTGTGCCTACCCATGTAGACAAGAACAAGGCTATTTGCCAAGTTCTTTTGTCATTTTATTCCACATAATAAGATTCCATGGAACAAATTATTAAGAAAATCAATTTGTGCAACAACCACTTTCTTGAATAACCTTATATTTCATAAATTAACCATAATGAGCCATCAACCATGGCAATATACAAAAAGGTTCATCCATAAGGGAGACAATACACACTTGGCCAAAATAAAAAAATAATTTACCTAGTCTAGCCCCTATACATGCCATACAAAAAAAAAACACTAAGTCTAGATATACGAGAAGAGCTGATAGTGTGAGCGAATCTTCCAATTATCTTCGTATCCCGACCCGGCTCTTTAACACTATAAAATAAGGGAAAGAAAGGGAGTAAGCTTTAAGCTTAGTAAGTTTACATATAAACAAATGACACCATAACATATGATATTCAATATTTAGCATACAAACTATCATAGTCATGCTTACTCATTTCACCTCTTACCACATTTCAACCATGTCACAAGCATAATGCTCACATTCATTATCATACAACCCTGCACTTATCACCACATAACCACATGAAACAACACATCATAATAATACCAATCATTCGATGTTTTCGCACTTAGACCACCATCAATGTTTAATAGGGTGGTATCGTACATAACCCATCAACAAAGATAATTATGGTGGTATCGCACATAGCCCACCAAATGATGTTATAAACGATGGTATCACACATAGCCCATCGTAATTAATTAACAAGGTGATATCGCACACAGCCCATCGACAAGTATAAACAAGGTGGTATCGCACATCGCCCACCAACAATTACTACGGACATTATTCCACAATTACATGTCTATTTCAACGTTCATACAAGAATTATTCATTAACTATCGAATTCAATCCACTTGAATCATAATTGTTCTCAATCATACATTGCATCAATAAACATCAACATGTATATGTATTTAAGATGTATTGTTCATACATAAACTTACCTCGGTGCAAAACGTATTGATCAACGGTCTATTCCGTAACCTTCCCTTTCCTCGGTCAAGGTGAACTCCGTGCTCTTCTTGGTCTATAATAACAAAATTCACTCTTTTACAACATTGTACAATCATAATACATCACAACCTTTACTTAGGCAAAAATGACCATCTTGCCCTTGTATTATGGTAAAATTACGATTTTGCCCCTAGGCTTGTAAATCATTTTTCAACACATTTTCTCATTAAACAAGCCTAGCCGAACATTTAATTCTCTTACAACTACTCACAAATCTAACTATTTCATGCATTTATTACACAATTTTTAATCTTTGCATTCAAGTCATATTTAGGTGTTTTCATGACAACACCTTTCACAAAAGTTATTTCTCATCTCCCCAACATTCATTTTCTTCCATAAAAATTTAGCTAGAAACATAAACCCTCTCATGACAAGTCCCTAAACTTTTAACCATTTCACAAATTAGTCCCCTCATTAGCTAGCTTAAGCTTTGGGGACTCTAAAAGTACAAAAATTATCATATAAAACTATCAAAATCACTTACTTGTAGGGAGATAACTTGGCTGAAATTTTAAAGCATTCAAAACCCTTCTAAGCTTAAAATTTTCGATGGAGATGAAGATTGAATAGTGAAAGATGATAGCTTTTCTTTTTACCATATGGTATTCATCTTTTCTCACCTAATTTCACCCAATTTGACTACAATTAATGCTCTTGTCCCCTTTTGCTATCTATGGCCGGACAATACATTCTCTAAGGCCTAATTGCACTTTAAGGACCTTCAATTTAGTAATCTATGGCTATTGGACACCTCTACCTTGAAAAATAGAACTTTCGCACTTTATGTGATTTAGTCCTTTTTCACAATTAAGCATGCTATTGCTCAAAATAAAGCACCAAAATTTTCACATAGCCATATATTAATACCATAACACATAAAATAACATCATAATAATTTTTCTTAACCTTGATTTAGTGGTCTCAAAACCACTATTCTGACTAGCCCCAAAATTAGGCTGTTACAAATTATAGGTCCACACTTGGTTTGGTGATGTGAGCACGATCGTGGTACTGTTCCAATTCAAGCAAGGAATATAAGAGGTCATACGAGATGCCTTGAAACTAGCTCAGCCAGCAATTCAAGGATTCTTCACACTCTAATGCAAGCTAATTTTAGCTCGAATTCAGCTCCTCAAGCTCCGTCTAGCTCGAATCAGCTCACTTGAGCTTATTTCAGCTCGTTTGAGCTCATTTTTATTTCTTTTCAGCTCATTTATTTTATTGTTAGAATAAATTAAGTATTTAATTAATTTAGTTAATATTATTACAGCTCATAATTATGTTTTAGATGATTACATGTTTTTATAATGTTTTGGTCATAGCTGAATTTAATATGTCTTGTCTAGACTTTATTAAATTTGTATAGTTTAATTATGTGTTTAATTAAAGTGTCTAAATTATGTTAAAGTTAGGTTCAGCTAAATTTGGCTTGATTTAATTTAGTTCATGTCTTTTGTAGGTGAGCCGAATGTAAAAGGTGCATTAAGGCCAAAATACATGCATGGTTTGGGTTCAAAGAATGGGAAGATGCGTGTACGACTAGCTACAATGAATAGTGGCTGAACCATTAGCTCTCCAAGGTGATTATTTGGCCAAGAGACACTCCCTCTTTCAATTTCCCAAGCTGGTCGATTTTCTCCCCAAGGTAACCATCAAAGTGTTCACACCAACCGAAAATTCCATTTACATTGGTGACCATTCGGCTATGCCCTTTCACACAAAGGAGACATTTTAAAATCGGATGTTCACACTCCAAGTGGCTGTTCAAAGCTATCCTTTAATGCCCATATCTATTCAGCCAAGGGATGCAAATTAAATGGGCTCATTAAGATCATGGCCAAACCTAGACATGGCCATTGGCCTCCCATGCATTCATCTTCTTTCAAGTGACTTTACTTATTCATGAAGCTGACCATTGACGCTCCATTCGGCTGAACATGGACTTAGTCTTTGGATTTTATTCTAGTTTGTTCTAGACTATTCTAGCCAAATTTCCTTAGCCATTAAGCTTGTGAACTTGTCCATTCGGCTATCCTAGTTAGTAGCTATAAATAGTTAGCTATTTTTATTTACAAGGGACTTTGGACAATTTTTATATGAACATTTTGTTCTTTGTGAGGTTTCTTCGCCTCATATTTCGTACGAGTCTCATGTGACTTATCTAGCTTACTAGTGGCATCTTCGAACTTGTTTTTCAAACTTATCACCTTCACTGGTGTGGCATTCACCTATCCTGCTACATTTTCATCTTTCCACCTTAACGATATAAGAATCAGGGTGACACTATTATATAGTGTTGAATCGTTCTTAAGTTAAGTTCACATTTTCATTTCCACCTTTTATCCAAATTGTCCATCCTTATTTCTTTATTAAATTGAGCCTACTTAATCCTATAAACTTATCTAGCATTTTAAACCACTTTGTTAAACTTACACTACCATAACCAAAATTGAACCTTCTTCACATCTCGAACAATCATCTCATCGACGATCATGCAACAAGTGAACCGACTAAACCATACTAAGATGGATCACACCATTTGGGTGAAAGAAATGGCTTGATTGTGGCCTATTTCTTGTCCACATGGCCTAAGACACGGGCATGTGTCTTAGCCATGTGTGAAACACGGCCATGCTACACGACTGTGTGTCCCCTGTAGGTTTTAAAGGTTGCAAGTCAAGAAGTTATACGGCCTAGCACACAGCCTAGCACACGGGCGTATGAGGCCATTTTGAAAGTTACACGGCTTGGCACACGGGTGTGTAGCTTGGCTATGTGACCCAACTCAGAGAGTTACACGGGCACGGACACGGGTTGGGACACAACGTGATGTCCCTATTTTAAATGTTAATCAGCCTGAGACACGGGCGTGTGTCTTAGTCGTGTGAGTCACATGGCCTGGCTACACCGCCTGTGACCCTTGCAGCTTGAATTTTTCTAACTTTTTTCCTCAATGTTTTAATTGTTCCTGATTTAGTCCTGAATTGTTTTTAAAGTTCTTTTAAGGCCTCGAGGGCTCGAATAAGGGATGATATACATGTGTTTGGATAGACTATGCTATGATTTTTGAAATGTTTAGAAATGAATGATTTTAAGTTTTGTTTTTACGGTAATGCTCCGTAACCTTATTCTGGTGACAGATACGGGTTATAGGTGTTACAAGTAGGTATTTGGTGAGTCTCTAAACCTGATTCATGAATGTGATGTAATTATGTGAATGCATGTCTTTGAGAGATTTCTACAGATACGTAAATGAGGTGAAAATGTGTAGCATGGTACAATGTTGTGTATTATATGGTGTTGTTACTGGTGTGTGTAGTTTTTTTTATACTTCCTTGATAAATGGGTTCAGTGCTTGAAAATTTTGAATTATGTAAAAAGGTGAGAAAAAGATCTATTTGTGTAGCCTCCGGTAGGGCAGGTATATTGTTAATCGGATAGACAGATCGCTGTGAAAATGGAGATTTATTGTGTAGCCTTCGGTAGGGCAGCTGTAATGCTAACCAGATTGGCAGATCACAAAATAAATCTGTGGAAAGTCCATGGCCATGGAATCATATGATAATACGGCAAGAGGGCGTGAATGTATAAAACCATGTGGGAAAAGCTCCATGGTAAACACGAAACTCTTTGAAAAGCCTTTGTGGCGAATCCTCTAGAAAGCCTTTGTGGCTAACTCTCTCTGAAAGCCATTGTGGTATGTTACCTTGAAAATTTGTAAAGCGAATTCTATAATGATCAAGTGGAAAGATGCTAGTCTGCCTTGTGTGAGATCTGAGTATGATTGTGGGGCATTTTTCGATAGAATACTTGAACAGAGTAACCAGTTATTGAATTTGCCTTAGTGACCTACCATGAAAGAGAACTTGGGACATTTGGAATGTTGGTGGTGTAAGAGTCCTTCGTATCTGAGATCTATCAAATTATGTATGGAATTTCTATTATGAGAATTAAACTGTTAGATTCTGTAACAGCCCGATTTTGGGCCTAGTCAGAATAGTGGTTTCAAGACCACAAATTCGAGGTCAGAGAAATTATTTTAATATTATTTCAAGTGTCATGGCATGATTATATTAGTTTTTGAAAATTTTGGTAAATTAATTTTAGCGATTTCGTGCTTAATTTTGAAAAAAGACTAAATCGCATAAAGTGTGAAAGTTTGTTCTACAAGCTAAAGGTGTTAAATAGCTATGGAACACTAAAGTAGAGGTCCTTATTGAGAAAAAAGACCAATAAAATTGGTGGTGGCTGGACATGGAATTCAAAAATCATGAATGGTCAAAGTTTGGTGGCATTAGGTGACTAAATGAATAAAATAAAATAACACAAAGAAAAAGTTATCATCTTTTCCCATCTTCTTCTTCTTCCACCGAAATTTTTAGCAAAAATAAGGGTTTTGGAAGCTTGAAATTTCAGCAACTCTTCACCCTTTCAAGTAAGTGATTTTGGTGGTTATTTTTGTTAATTTTTGCGTTTTTGGAACCCCTATAGCTTAATCTAGCTATTGAGGGGTCTATTTTGCAAAATGGTTGAGAGCCTAGGGTATTGCCATGAGAGTATTTATATTGTTTGCTGAAATTTTATGAAAGAAATGAAACTTGGTTGTTTAATAAACAACTTTTGTGAAAGGATTTTTCATGAAAACACCTAAAATGGACCTTTTTGTAAAAGTTATAAAATGGGTAGTAAATGTGTGAAATAATTGGAATTGTGAGTTACTATAAGAGTAATAAAGATTTGGCTAGGCTTGTTAAAGGAGGAAATTTGATTAAAATCATTTTACGAGCCTATGGGTAAAATCATAATTATGTGAAAGTCTAGGGGCAAAATAGTAATTGTAATACCCATAACCCGTATCCATCACCGGACTAGGGTTACGAAGTATTACCGGTCAAATCATAACATTTATACCATCATGGCTCACACATCAACACATCTAAGTAATCAATAACACAAGTCCCTTTAGTAGGTCTAAGAGACCTTAAACATGCTTTAAAGAGGGTTCGAGACTAAACTGATCACATACAAAAACTTTACAAACTTAGAAAAATTATCTTATAAAATAGGGCACACGTCCGTGTGGAAAGACCGTGTGCTTTACATGGCCATGCCTCAGACCATGTCTTACCCCATGCGCAATTCTGAATAGGATCACACGGCCTGTCACACGCCCATGTGTCTGGCTCGTGTGCAAGTCTGACCTACATCGAATAAGAACAGTGATGGACATAGGCGAGACACCCGCCCGTGTGCTCACCCGTGTGGACAATTATAGGCCATTTACAAGGCCAAATTGCCACCCAATTTGGGTCATCCCTACATGCTTAATTCCAACATTATTTAACATACATTTCAATCACCATTCTCAACTACCAAATCAAGTATGAAATATACCATTTCAATATCACCAAAACATACCCTAATGGCCATTCACACAAGACCATATTTACACAGTACTTACACCATTTTCACATAGCAAAACATGTACCAAAATCATCCCACAACCTTACTAGCCTATACATGCCATATACCAATATACAACTTCCAAAAAGGTACCAAAATAGATGTCCGATAGTGTGATTGAGTCGCTGATGATCCCGGATCCAAGTTAGCTTTAATGACACTGTAAAATAGAGAAAGACTTCACATAGTAAGCTTTAAAGCTTAGTAAGTTCGTAATATAACACAATTAACTCAACAATTTAGATTTAATAACCAAAATTAACTATCATTTGATTCAATTCACATCACTACTCAATCTCACCCCTAGTAATTGCTCACTTTCATACCATATCTATAGATTCAAGTACAAGCATTTTTAAAGCTACTCAAACCATCTCTTTTTCATAATTCATTCTCATATTCATACATTGATCTCATACACAATATCATCAACCACATAGGTTCTGTACATACCTGTACCATCACGTATTTATATATCACATTTACCACTCAATGCTCCAAGCCATAATTTGTTTGGTCCTCTTTAAACGTTCGATGAACTCGCACACTCAGTGCCATTTAATTAGCCGAAGCTACAATAGTATCACACACTTAGTTCCATCACATTAAATCAAAGATGTCTCGGTATCGCAGACACAGTGCCAACTAATATAGCCGATACATTTCTTTATCTCGCACACCTAGTGCAATTCATTGTAGTAACTATTCTATTCATGCACACTTAGTGCCACATATCTTCAAGCTCACATATCGTATTACTAACTTAATAGTCACATTTCCATTGATTTCATAATAGGTGAACATTGTTTAAACAATTCGTATTATACAAGTCTGAATTTCTCCTTTCTTGATCTATATAATATCATTCAATTAAATTTTCATTCAAAAGAATCCACAACACATAGTTAAAGCATTTTACACTTTAGCCCCCATAATTCTACATTTTGACATTTTAATCCCTATTTCAGAATTACACAAAATACACATAATTTACTCACACCCAAGCTTGGCCGAATTTCACACTAGTCCCTAGCAGCCCATCTTTCATTTATTTCACATTTTAAACCTAAAAATTTCATTTTCACAAATTAGTCCTTAATAACCAATTTTGTAACACCCCAAACCCGGCCCAGACGTTATGGCCGAATTTGGCGATATCACATTGAAGTGTTTTTTTAAAAACATCATTTCTTTAGAAAATCCATGCTTATTATTAAACCTCATTTATGCATCTTACAGAAATTTAGGTTGTCTTGTTCTTTTAAAACTCAAATTATTTTAGTAGAACGTTGATCATTTTTGTTTGTTACTATACTTTAAGACCAAGTTTGATGTGGAAACTATTATATAAATTGCAAAAACATGGTGTTTTGAAAACCAATTATCTTTTGGAAAACCACGTTCTACTACTAATCAAATGTAAATAAAAATAAATAAAATCCCTAAATTTAAAAGTTAAAAATTAATAGGCCTTATTATATAACGAAAACCCAAATTAAACTTATGGAAAATAAATTAAAACATATATATAGGTGCGGTTGTGTGGCCCCCTCTGAATCACTCGCAACACCGATCTGCCTAAGTTTGGGGATTACCTGTACAGATAAACAGAAAGGTGAGTTTATGAAAACTCAGTGTCTAACCCCATGCAATTAAACAACCAATCATGCTTTTAAGCAAGTACAGTCTGGACCTAAGCCCAAGTCAAGAACATGTCAGTCCAGTTGCACCTTAGCCCACTACAGTATCAGTGTGGCCTTAGCCCATAACAGTATCAGTGAGGGCCTTAGCCCATAACAGTATCAGTAATAGTTTAAGCATGCAATCAGAAATCCTACCCATCCATCCCCTACACTCCACTCCATCCAGCCCAACACTCCATGTGGGGATACAATCACCCACCCATCCCTACACTCCAAAAATTAGCACCGGTTGCGGCACTAAACAGTATTTACAGCAGAGCTACCAGTGTAGTACACTTCCTCCAATCATATTAATCCCATCCCGTGCAACATATTACACATGAATGCAACATACATATATATATATCATGGCATGCTCATATACGGTCGTACCGAACATAGGGGCATAATAGTCATTTTACCATAGGGCATAACAGTCATTTTATCAGTTTGGGGTCTAGGTGTACTTACCGACCCATTAGTAGGTCCACAGTCGTCTCGGGCGACTCGTGCAACCTTAACAGTCAAACAATGCAAATGGGCCCAAGGCCCATAATGCGGCTTGTTGGGCCCACACGCTCGTGTGGCCTACTTAGCCCAAAAATGGGCTCGGCCATGTAATTTACACAACTTGGCCCAAAATTCTCCACATGTTTGTGCGATTTACCCATGTGGGACCCACGAGCCCATTAGGCCCACACAGCCCATTTTGGCCCAATATGGCCCAAAATGGCCCAAGACCACGAAATCGCTCATGGTGGCCTTGGTAGTCTAACACTCACGTTTTATGTGTTCAATTTACTACATGAGCGAGTGCACACTCGTGTAGCGTCAACGTCTTACTTTTTGGCTTTTGTCGAATTACGATTTGGGCATTGTTTACACTTTTTGGCATTTCACCGATACCGTTTATGAGAGTACTATTACACCCTGGATCCAAAAAGATGCGCAGACAGTCCTCGATCACTCCAGAACCTATGTTCACCCATAAGATTCGGTTAATCACATCTTAATTAAATTTAAAATGAACCCAAATCAAAATTTATAACCACTTAATCGCCAGTTGCTTACCTTGATTGACAATCGAATCCCTACACACTTTACTCACTGGGAACGATGATCACTAGAACTCAGGATTATTACCTGCAATCCAATCGAAACCCCTTATTAACAATATCTACAAGCACGATTTAAGCCCAAAACGAGTATCAACTTATCGAAAATACCAAATCATAGCCTAGCAAGGAACACTCAATCGACAGAGATCAAAGAAAAAGTCGGCACAGTGAGGGTAGGGGAAGAGGGTGCATTCAACCAAAAGTAGAAAAGGAGAAAAGAAAAGATGAGAGGAAAATGAATGGGATGTTCGGCCAACACAAGCAGGGTGTTAGGAGGAGCAATCCAAATTGACAGAGAACTAGAAGAGTGTGGTGGCAGAAAGGGAGACAAAAAATAGTTTAGGGGAAGAGAGGGTTACGGCAGAGGGAAAAGAAAGAAAAACAAAAAAAAGGGAGAAGAGGTTTTAGACAAAGGGAGAATTCGGTAGAGGGAAAAGCAACATAGAATCAAAATAAGGAACCCCTCCCTAGACGAATTCTTGAGTGCCTAAGAGTCCAAATTTGGCACACCTCTTCCTCTCCCCTCATCCCTTGATTTCTTCCTAAAATCCCTCCTCAAATCTCTCCACCTGATTTCACCTTCCCTTAATCACACAATTCGAATTATCCTCAACTACTTCAGTCTTTTAGTCAAACTCCATCACCTCCCATAACATAGAAACAAAATAAATATTCCCTTTCCACTACCAAGATTTGAGCCTTAGTCCTCTGGCCTAGGTAGTACGCCACTTACCCCTTAGACTAGCAGGCTTTTTATGTCATGCTTTACCCACATATATTTAGAAGCCTACTAACCAAATGCAAGGGTTTTATTCCCCCAAAACCAAAATTTTACACAAGCCCAGGCTCGAACCCAGGACTTCTCAGACACTCCCAAACACACCCAAATCACTCAGCCAGTAAAGCATATAGGTATTTATATTAAAAACATGAAAAAAATAATTACGTAAGTTTTGAGGCGTTGCAAATTTAATCAAAAATTCCAAATACAGAATATGTTTATCATCCATCAGGCTTTCATACTTCACAATCACATATTCTTCAATGGCACATCTCAAAATCATTATCAAATTCAGAAATTGAGGCATGGGCTTTCTAGAATACAAAGCAACGATCCCAAAAAGCAAATATCATCAAAAATCGAATAAAAAACATACCTTAATCAAGAACAACAAGAGCTGAACCCTAAAATGTTTCAATGGCTATATCTTTTCTCTAATTTCAGTGAAAGAGATGAGAATATAAGCTTAAAAATTATTTTTGTTTAATTTATTATACATTAATACATATTTTACCATTTCACCCTTGGTTATTAAACCATTTATTCATCAAATATATGCTTATTTATGACCATTTCAACTATCAATGGTCTAATTGTGTAACACCCCAAACCTGGCCCAGACGTTACGACCAGATCTGACGTGTCACATCGAAGTGTTGATTTGAAAACTAGTCTTGTCGATGAAAGTTCGTGACTAAATTTTAAATCCCATTTAATTAATTGCTATGGAAAACGTTGGTGTTGTAAAATCAGAACATGTTGACCAATTATTGGTCATATCCTTTGTTACAAGTTTATTAATCTTAATTAAAAACCCTTTAATTTGAAATGCGTGATTTTCTTTGGAAGTAGTTATTATTTAAAAAAACCCATTTTTCCTAATCTAGCAGGTAGAAATAAGGAGTTAAAGCCAAATAAAAGTTAAACCTCAAATGTCCTTATTACATAAATAAACCCAAGCATAAATTAAAAATATTTAAGTCTCTAGCGAAAAATCAGTGTTCATGTGGCCACCTCTGGGTCCCTTACAGCCCAAATCGATTAAGGCTAGGGATTACCTGTACAGTTACAGAAAGGGTGAGTTTGTGAACTCAGTGTGTAATCCCCTATCAGTCAATTAACTAACGGTGCAAGCAGAAATAGACTGGGACTAAGCCTTATACAGTGATCGATCCTAGGCTTTAGCCTTATACAGTAGTAGTGTGGGCCTAAGCCCAAAATTATAACAGTACAGAAAAGAGATGCAACCCAACCCAATCAAGCCAACACACCACTCGTACCAACCAACACACCATGTGGGGACTAAGTCGACCCACCGAGCCAACACACCAATATTACAGCATAGCTACTATAAGTAACACAGCAAATCTACTAACAACAGTAAATATGGCCCAGCCACTAAATCAGAATACGTGGCGAAGCCACTAGAACAGTAAAAACGCGGCAGAGCCACTAGTACAGTACTTCCTTCAAATCAGAATCCCAACCCCAATGCGGATTGTCGTGTCATAAATATTACGTGTATGCAGTATGTCATATTCATAACCAGTCACATAGATATCGTACACACATCAACTAAACTACCACTAGGGGTATAATGGTCATTTCGTCAGTTAGGGGTAAAATGATAATTTCACCCCTCAGGGGTATTTTGGTTATTTTAGTCACTAGGGGTATTTTAGTAATTCTACCCTACTAGGGTATTTCGGTCATTCTACCCTACAAGGGTATTTCCATAATTCTACCTTACAAGGGTATTTATGTAATTCTACCCTACAAGGGTATTTCTGTCATTTCATTTCTTAGGGGTCTCGGTACAGTTAACGACCTTTCCAAAGGCCTACGGTCGCCTTGAGTGACCTAGTTTGCCTATATGGCCAAAACAGTGTAATTGGGCCCAAGGCCCATTACTCGACTCAAGTGGGCCCATACGCTCGTGTGGCCCGTTCAACCCAAATTTAGTCACGGCCATGTGAACTTCGTAGCCTGATCCATTACCTGTCACTTACCGTGGATTTTACCCATGTAGGGCCCATGAGCCCATTGGGCTCACATGGCCTATCTCGGCCCAACGAGGCCCATTATGACCTAAACCCACGAGAACGCTCGTGGCAGCCTCTACAGACTAGCGCCCATGTTTATAAGCTCGGTTCACCACACACACGATCACACGCTCGTATGGTATCATAGGCCATATTTTTGGCTTTTCGGCATTTTGACGATCTAAAGTCATAGCAGTGTAAACACCATATAATTTTAGCTTTTCAGCCGATCATCGAATACTGCACACAAATACACACCTGATTGCAACAACGAAGAGTGCGAATAATCTAGAGCACACCAACTATAACCAACACAACACGAGGTTAACGCATACTCTTAATCCACAAACTTTATTTACTAAACCATAACCACTCACATTGCTAGAACTAACAGATACTAGCGCCTCCCTACTGATCAAGGGCAATTCCCCCCTCCTAACATGATTCGGAAGATCAAAAGTTGTTAGAAGACAACCAAGCATTCAACCCTCAAGAGAAAGAAAAGGGAAAGCTAAAGCTTGTTAATAGAGCCAAAAGAAATTTTACTAAGAATGAAATAATAAAGTGGTTGTAGCACCCCCTTACCAATACCAATAAACAAATGTATTTTGACAAGAGTCAGTCAAGAAAATTCGGCCCAAAATAAGACGAACAAAGAGATTTGAGAGGGAGAGAGTATGAGAATTCGGCCTAACAGAGAAAGGAAAAACGAAATTTGGAAAAGAAGTTGAGATGGAAGTAAAAGAGAGGGTCGGCTATAGCAGGAGATGATTAAAGAAGAGATGAGAGAAAAATGCTTCAAAAAATATGATGAGAATTAGGCACTTGATGTTTAATGTTTCTAAAAGAGTGACCAAAAGCCAAACGAGAAATGTTGAAAGGAATGAGGACCTGAATGATAAAAAATGTGCCAAGATAAGAAAAGAAAACCTGAAGGTACCAGAAGAATTCGGCACCTACTCACTCTCCCATTGTCGAAATGCCCCAAATGGGTTCCCCTAGCGAATTTGCACATAGAAGTCACACAATTCGGCTACAACACTCCTCTCCTCCAAATCCTTTGAAAATCTCCACTGATTTCTACTTGATTTGCTCTAAACCCCCCATTCAAATCCATTCAAATTTTGATGGCCGATTCTGCAACCACCTCTGCAGAGTTTGAATCAAACTCTACCTCTCACGCCACGAGAGATATAAAATAAAACCCCCTCTTTGCATGCCATGGGATTCGAACCCACTCACTCTTAAATGCCCCAACACGCCACTTGCCACCACAACACAAGATCTTTTGTGTCATTAACCAAACACAACTTAATATATTCCCTTCAAGCTAACATCCAGGTTTCCAAAAGAGCAAAAATCAAAATTTTGCCAGAGGACATACTTGAACCCAGACTTCCTAAATACCTCCATACACACCCAAATAACTTAGCCATTAAGGTAAACAAGCAATTTTTTAGAACATGAAAAATTAAAGACCCTATATTTTTGGGGCGTTACAATTCTACCCCCTAAAAGAAATTTCAGCCTCGAAATTTACCTGGTCAGAAAATGTGAGGATATTGTTGTTGCATGGCCTCCCCAGGCTCCCACGTGGCTTCCTCGTACTGTGATTATGCCAAAGCACCTTGACCAAAAACATATTTCCTCCTTAACACCTTAACATCATGATCTAGTATCTGCACCAGTTCTTCCTCAAAAGTCAGATAAGGTCTAACCTCAATCTCATCCACCACGACATATATGATGGAACAAAGTGGTGTCGCCTTAGCATGGAGACGTGGAACACATCATGTATCCTGCTTAACTGAGAAGGCAACTCGAGTTGATAGGCGATCAGTCCCACACGCTTTAATATTCAGTAAGGTCCGATGAATCTAGGGCTCAGTTTGCCTTTTCGTCCAAATCTTAGAATCTTCTTCCATGGTGAAACCTTCAAAAAGACATAATCTCCCACAGAGTACTCTATCTCTTTACTTTTTAAATCTACATACGACTTCTGCCTATCGGATGCTTCCTTTAACCGATCTCGAATCAACTTTACTTTTTCTTTGATTTCAGAAACTAACTCTGGCCCCAAAACTCGCCGCTCACCAAGTTCTAGCCAACAGGTAGGGGTACGACACCTAGGACCATATAACGCCTCGTACGGTGCCATCTGAATACTGGATTGGTAGCTATTATTATATGCGAACTCTGCTAGCGGCAATTAGTCTTCCTAACAGCCTTTGAAATCAATTGCATAAGTTTTTAACATGTCTTCCAATATTTGAATCACCCTCTTGACTGACCGTCAGTCTAAGGATGGAATGAAGTACTGAAGCCCAACCTTGTACCCAGGGACTCATGTAACTTTTTCCAGAATCGAGATGTGAATCTAGGATCTCTGTCTGAAATGATAGAAACTGGTATCCCATGCAATTTCACAATCTCAGCCAGGTGTAACTTAGCTAACATCTGCAGTGAATAATCAGTGCGAACCGGTATAAAGTGGGCAGATTTAGACATTCGGTCAATAATAACCCATATCGAGTCCTTCTTAGTCGGCGTTAAGGGTAGCCCACTTACAAACTACATGGTTACCCTCTCCCACTTCCAGAGTGGAATCTTTATTGGCTGCAGTAACCCAGAAGGCAGTTGGTGCTCAGCCTTAACTTGCTGGCATGTCAGACATTTACCCACGAAATCAGTGACCTTGCGTTTAAGCCCTGGCCACTAGTACAGCTCCCACAGATCTTGATACAACTTGTTTCCACCAGGATGCATAGCATAAGGACTGTTATACGCCTCTTGTAGGATAGACTGCCTTAGATCAGAATCTCTCAGCATACAAACTCTTCTACGAAAACATAGTATTCCCTCACTATTCAGCCTAAAATTCGCAGTCTCTCCTTCTCAACCAATCGAAAACGAGCAGCCAATGACTAATCAAACATCTGTTTCTCCTTAAATTGATCAATCTAGGTCGGTCTCACTTGGAGTTTAGCCAACAAACTACCATATTCAAATAGGTTGAGATGAGAAAACATTGCTCTCAAATCAGATACAACCCTACGGCTCAGTGCATCAGCTACCACATTAGCTTTACTAGGATGGTACTCAATCGAGCAATCATAATCCTTAAGCAACTCTATTCATCTTCATTGCCTAAGATTTAACTCCTTCTGAGTAAGGAGGTACTTGAGGCATTTATGGTATGTGTAAATAATAGACTTCTCACCGTATAAGTAATGCCTCCAGATCTTTAGTGCAAAAACCACCGTAGCTAACTCCAAGTATTGAGTGGGGTAATTCGCCTCGTGAGGCTTAAGCTAACGAGACGTGTACGCAACCACCTTACCCTCTTGCATCAACACACAACCCAATCTAATGTGCAATGCATCACTGTAGACAATGAATTCCTTCTCAGACTCTGGCTGTATTAACACAAGGGCTTCAGTCAGAACTTTCTTCAGTTTCTCAAAACTCCTTGCTACTTATCAGTCCAATTAAATGGTACCCTTTTACGCAGTAACTTAGTCAGAGGTGCAGCAGTTAGTGAAAACCCCTCAACAAATCGCCTGTAATACCCAGCCAGACCTAGAAAGCTTCGAATCTCAGATATAGTCTTTGGTGGTTTTTAATCCAATACGGCTTCAATTTTTCTAGGATCAACCCAAATCCCCTCGGCAGACACCACGTGACCTAAAAATGTCACTTCTCGCAACCAGAACTCACACTTGCTGAACTTTATGTATAACTGCTTTTCCCTTAGAATTTGTAAAATAGTTCGAAGATGTGCATCATAATCCTCCTCGGTTCTAGAATACACTAGGATATAGTCTATAAACACAGCTATGAACCAATTCAAATTGGGCTAGAATACTCGGTTCATCATATCCATGAAAGCAGCTGGTGTATTTGTCAACCCAAACGGTATTACTAGAAACTCGTAATAACCATAACGAGTCCTAAATGCCATCTTATAGACATCCACCTCCTTAACCTTTAGTTGATGGTACCCAGATTGGAGATCTATCATGGAGAAAACCGAAGCTCCTCGCAGCTGGTTAAACATATCATCTATCCTCGGTAAAGGGTACTTGTTCTTAATAGTCAGTTTGTTTAGTTGATGATAATCGATGGACATGCACATGGATCCATCTTTCTTCTTCACGAATAACACTGGTGCTCCCTATAGAGACACACGCGGCCGAATGAATCCCCGGTGCAGTAGGTCTTGAATTTGAGCCTTTAACTCCATCAGCTTATTCGGTGCCATCCTATAAGGGGCGATGGACACCAGAGCTTTTTTAGTAGGATCTCAATATCAAATTCGACCTCACGGTTTGGGGGAAACCCAGGAAGCTCTTCAGGAAATACATCCAAAAACTCCTTAACAGTTTTGACATCTCCAACTGAAGGACCTTTAGAATCAGAACTGCTGACAAAAGCTAAAAACGTCTCGCAACCCTTGTGAACCAGTTTCTTGGCCTTTAATGCTGAGATTACGTTAGACAGATGATCTCTTCACTCCCCAACACAACCACCTATTCATCCTCAGTAGACTTCAACACCATACGCTTAGTAGCGCAATCCAAATTTGCATGGTGTTTCACTAGCCAATCCATGCCCAATATAAGATCGAATTCACCAAACAACAGTTCCATCAAATCCGCTGAAAAGACAACCCTTGGACTTCTAGAGGCACGTCTCTAAACAACTTATTCACCCTTACTGACTATCCCAGTAGACTTAACATTGTCATCTCACTATCGTAATTTCAAAGTGAAAACCCAGTTCCCAGACACAGTGCATGCAACATATTAGTGTATAGACCCAATGTCAATTAAAGCAGTGTATGGTACATTATAAATTAGGAACATACTAGTTATGATGTCCGGGGTGTCGCCATCCTCTCGACGATGAGCAGCATAGACCAAAGCTGATTGTATCACCTTAGTGTAACCGGTAGCTCTGTCCGGTGCTCTATGTCCTCTTTCTAAACCATTCCTCCCTCTGGCCTGACCACGGCCTCTCGATGTTGCTAACCACCTCTCCGTGGCTGAACATGGCTCTAACCTGCGGCTTGCATTCGAACAGGCCTTTGAGTACAGTTCTTGACCTGATGATCTATGGACCTACATCTGAAACACACCCAGTTCATTTCAACACTCACCCTGGTGAGCTCTCCCAAAATTTGCGCGAGGCTGCAGTCTAACCATAGTAATAGGAACTGCTCGAACTGCTCCATCAAATCTGGACTTCTTTATAGGCCTTCAGAAGAACCCGAGGGCTCTGAATCCCTTTTAAATCTACCCTTATCTTTTTCACGATTCTGGTGCTCAGAGCACTTCACATCCTCGGTAATTTTTTCTTTCTCTACAAGGGCGGCAAAGTCTCGCTCTCTCTGCAGAGCTATCAATACACGTAACTCACTCTACAGGCCATCCTCGAACCGTACACAACATTCATACTCAGTTGCGACTATTCCACGAGCATAACGACTCAACCATAATAATTCTGCCTCATATACTGCCACTATCTTATTCCCCTAGGTCAAGCTCAGAAATTTCTTTCTTCGGACGTCTACATAACTTGCGCCCACATACTTCCCTTGAAAGGCCGTCTTGAAAAATCCAACGTCAAGCGGTCGGCTTGCGTACCCTTTCTTACAGTGAGCCACCATTGGTATGCCTTATTTCGTAGTAAGGACTCTGCTTCCTTTAATTTCTGTTCCACAGTATAGTTGAGGTCATCCATTATCCGCTCGGTAGCCTTTAACCAATACTTTACTACATTCGGGCTACAAAGAAACATCCCTGAAGATTTTTGCTCCATTAGACTGGAGTCGCTCAAAAATTGACCCTCGGCCCACTGATTTAGTACTCGCTCCTGCAACCTTTTTAAGAACATGTAGCATTGTTTGGGATAGAGCATCATCCCCAACTGCTCGATCATGAGACCCTGTCTCGTTACTGGTGAGGCTTAGCAGGAATGTGACCTGATGTTGAAGACTCAGCCCTAGTACCTCGGCCTCTACCGCGACCTCGTGTACCCTTTCCGCGAGCACCTCTTGTGCTTATATCGATACAGCATATTATCTGTTTTAAATGTCTTATGAATCAATTCAAAATTCTAGTAATTATTAACGGATGTTTTATGATAATCAATATTTAAAGTTTTTGTTTTCGTAGATCGAGATATCTCACTAAAGTTTTCAGTCTTCTATGGTTTTAGTTTACCCTAACAAAAGAGTTTTAGCAAGGTACTACAATCTATAGTAGTTTCTTATTATAACATTGAAATCTATAGCGGTAAATAGTGTCAGAGAACTTACAGATTTGGCGCCGGAGACTCGGGGTGCCACGCTTTTAGTAACAACCTTTCAATTTTCTTTCCAAAACCAAAATTTAGACACTTTTAGAAAATTTTCAAGAACCCATTCCACAACCGAGTTTTGCAACCATGCTCTGATACCACTAAATATAACATCCCAAACCAGGTTTAGACATTACGACTGAATCTGAAGTGTCACATCGAAGTGTTGATTTAAAAATTGGTCTTGTTGATGAAAGTTCGTGACTAAATTTTAAATCCCTTTTAATTAATTGCTATGGAAAACGTTGGTGTTGTAAAATCAAAACATGTTGACCAATTATTGGTCATATCCTTTGTTACAAGTTTATTAATCTGAATTAAAAATCCTTTAATTTGAAATGCGTGATTTTTTTTGAAGCATTTATTATTTAAAAAAAACCTGTTTTTCCTAATCTAGCAGGTAGAAATAAGGAGTTAAAACCAAATAAAAGTTAAACCTCAAAAGACCTTATTACATAAACAAACCCAAGCATAAATTAAAAATATTTAATTCTTTAGCGAAAAATTAGTGTTCAGGTGGCCACCTCCGAGTCCCTCGTGGCTCCAAATCGATTAAGGCTGGGGATTACCTGTACAGTTAAAGAAAGGGTGAGTTTGCAAACTCAATGTGTAATACCCAATCAGTCAAATAACAAATGGTGCAAGTAGAAATAGACTGGGCCTAAGCTCTATACAGTAACAGATCAGTCTAGGCTTTAGCCCAATACAGTAGCAGTATGGGCCTAAGCCCAAAATAATAATCGTACAGAACAGAGATGCAACCCAACCCAATCCAGCCAACACACCACTCGTACCAACCAACACATCATGTGGGGACTAAGTCAACCCATCCAGCTAACACACCAATAGTGCATCATAGCTGCTATTAGGAACACAACAAAGCTGCTAACAACAGTAAATATGGCCCAGCCACTAAATCAGAATACGTGGCGAAGCCACTAGAACAGTAAAAATGTGGTAAGCCACTAGTACAGTACTTCCTCCAAATCAGAATCCCAATCCCAATGCAAAATGTCGTGTCATAAATATTACATGTATGCAGTATGTCATATTCATAACCAGTCACATAGATATCGTACACACATCAACTAAACTACCACTAGGGGTATAATGGTCATTTCGTCGGTTAAGGGTAAAACGATAATTTCACCCTTCAGGGGTATTTTGGTTATTTTACTCACTAAAGGTATTTCAGTAATTCTACCTTACTAGGGTATTTCGGTCATTCTACCCTACAAGGGTATTTTTGTAATTCTACATTACAAGGGTATTTCTGTAATTCTACCCTACAAGGGTATTTCGGTCATTTCATTTCTTAGGGGTCTCCGTACAGTTAACGACCTTTTCAAAGGCCTACGGTCTCCTTGAGTGACCCAGTTTACCTATATGGCCAAAACAGTGTAATTGGGCCCAAGGCCCATTACTCGACTTAAGTGGGCCCACACGTTCGTGTGGCCCGTTCAACCCCAATTTAGTCATGGCCACGTTAACTTCGTAGCCTGATCAATTACCTGTCACTTGCCGTGGATTTTACCCATGTGAGGCCCATGAGCCCATTGGGCTCACATGGCCCATCTCGGCCCAACGAGGCCCATTACGACCTAAGCCCACGAGAGCGCTCGTGGCAGCCTCTACAGACTAGCGCCCATGTTCATGGGCTCAGTTCACCACACACACGATCGCACGCTCGTGTGGTATCATATGCCATATTTTTGGCTTTTCGGCATTTTGCCGATCTATAGTCATAGCAGTTTAAACACCACATACTTTTAGCTTTTCAGCCGATCATCGAATACCGCACACAAATACACACCTGATTGCAACAACGAAGAGTGCAAATAATCTGGTGCACACCACCTATAACCAACACAATAGGAGGTTAATGCATACTCTTAATCCATAAACTTTATTTACTAAACCACAACCACTCACCTTGTTAGAACTAACAGATACTAGCGCCTCCCTACTAATCAAGGGCACTTTCCCCCTCCTAACATGATTCGGCAGATCAAAAGTTGTTAGAAGACAATGAAACATTCGGCCCTCAAGAGAAAGAAAAGGGAAAACCAAAGCTTGATAATAGAGCCAAAAGAAATTTGACTAAGAACGAAATAATAAAGTGGTTGTAGCACCCCCTTACCAATACCAATAAACAAACGTATTTCGACAATAGTCAGTCAAGAAGAACAAAGAGATTTGAGAGGGAGAGTATGAGAATTCGGCCTAACAGAGAAAGGAAAAATGAAATTTGGAAAAGAAGTAGAGATGGAAGTAAAAGAGAGGGTCAACTATAACAGGAGATTATTAAAGAAGAGATGGGAGAAAAATTCCTCACAAGATATGATTAGAATTTGGCACTTGATGTTTAATGTTCTCGGTAGAGTGACCAAAAGCCAAACGAGAAATGTTGAAAGGAAAGAGGATCTGAATGATAAAAAACGTGCCAAGATAAGAAAAGAAAACCCGAAGGTACCAAAAGAATTGACATCTACTCACTCTCCTATTGCCGAAATGCCCAAATGGGTTCCCCTAGCTGAATTTGCACATAGAAGTCGCACAATTCGGCTACAACACTCCTCTCCTCTAAATCCCTTGAAAATCTCCAATGATTTCTCCTTGATTTGCTCCAAACCCCCATTCAAATCCATTCAAATCCATTCAAATTTTGATGACCGATTCTACAACCACATCTGCAGAGTTTGAATCAAACTCTACCTCTCACGCCACAGAGATATAAAATAAAACCCCCTCTTTACTTACCATGGGATTCAAACCCACTCCCTCTTAAATGCCCCAACACGCCACTTACCACCACAACACAAGATCTCTTGTGTCACAAAACAAAAATAACTTAATATATACCCTTCAAGCTAACATCCAGGTTTCCAAAAGAGCAAAAATCAAAATTTTGCCAGAGGCCATACTTGAACCCAGGCTTCCTAAATACCTCCATACACACCCAAATCACTTAGCCATTAAGGTAAACAAGTAATTTGTGAGAACATGAAAAATTAAAGACCTTATATTTTTAGAGCGTTACAATTCTACCCCCTAAAAGAAATTTCAGCCTCGAAATTTACCTGGTCAGAAAATGTGAGGATATTATTGTTGCATTGTCCCCAGGCTCCCACATGGCTTTCTCGTACCGTGATTACGCCAAAGCACCTTGACCAAAGGAACAAATTTCCTCCTTAACACCTTAACATCATAATCTAGTATCTGCACCAGTTCTTCCTCAAAAGTCAGATAAGGTCTAACCTCAATCCCCTCCACCAACACTATATGTGAGGGATCAAAGCGGTGTTGCCTCAGCATGGAGACGTGGAACACATCATGTATCCTATTTAACTGAGGAGGCAACTCGAGTTGATAGGTGATCAGTCCCACATGCTTTAATATTCGATAAGGTCCAATGAATCTAGGGCTCAATTTTCCTTTTCGTCCAAATCACAGAATCTTCTTCCATGGTGAAACCTTCAAAAAGATATAATCTCCCACAGAGTACTCTATCTCTTTACGTTTTAAATCTGCATACAACTTCTGCCTATCGGATGCTTCCTTTAACTGATCTCGAATCAACTTTACTTTTTCTTTGATTTCAAAACTAACTCTGGCCCCAAAACTCGCCGCTCACCAAGTTCTGTCCAATAGGTAGAGGTACAACACCTAGGACCATATAACGCCTCGTACGGTACCATCTAAATACTGGATTGGTAGTTGTTGTTATATGCGAACTTTGCTAGCGGCAAGTAGTCTTCCCAACTGCCTTTGAAATTAATTTCACATGTTCTTAACATGTCTTCCAATATCTGAATCACCCTCTTTGACTGACTATTAGTATGAGGATGGAATGCAGTACTGAACTCCAACCTTGTACCCAAAGCCTCGTTTAACTTTTTTAGAATCGAGATGTGAATCTTGGATCTCTGTCCGAAATGATAGAAACTGGTACCCCATGCAGTCTCACAATCTCAGCCACGTATAACTTAGCCAACTTCTGCAGCGAATAATCAGTGCAGGCTGGTATAAAGTGGGCAGATTTAGTCAGTCGGTCAATAATAACCCATACCGAGTCCTTCTTAGTTGGCGTTAAGGGTAGCCCACTTACAAAATACATGGTTATCCTCTCCCACTTCTAGAGTGGAATCTTTACTGGCTGCAGTAACCCAGAAGGCAGTTGGTGCTCAGCCTTAACTTGCTGGCATGTTAGACACTTACCCACAAAATCAGTATGTAACACCCGAAACCCAAGCCTGGGGCTAGGACTGGATACATGCTTGAACTCATTAAAACATACACTTATGTGCTGTGAAATTTCGTTCTGACTTAAAAACTTCTCTCTATTAGTCTGATCATACATTATATGGGCCTACAGGCTTTAAGCACATATCTAAAAACTTTCGAAACTTAATCGAAACCTTTCTTTAAAGTAAGGGTCACATGCCCATGTGGCTTGGGACACGCCCGTGTACCCCTTGACACGCCCATGTTATCAACCGTGGGGAGCTGCTGACTATTTTCACACGACCTGAACACGCCCGTGGGTTTAAATCGTGTGATAAACCTTGATATACTGACTTGATCCACATGGTATGGGCACACGCCCATGTTCAAATCGTGTATTCTACACAGCTCATACACACGACCGTGGGTTGTACTGTGGCCTATCATGATTAATAATAATAAGGTGCAGGGTTCACACGGCCTAGACACACGCCCGTGTGTCTAATAGTGTGAGCACTTAGAGGCTATTTACCAAGCCATTTACCACCCTGAAATCAAAATCAAACCAATACATTTCAAAAATTATACAACATGCTTCATTGAATATAGTAACATACATATAACCAATTTTGGCTAACCACTTAGCCATATACAAAAAAATAATAGCTTGATAACCTATACAATGGCCTTTCTTAAAACATGTTCTCAAAATGAATGCTTCCTATACAGGCCATACTTAGTAAAATAACTTGGCTATACCAAAATAAAGATTGATAGTGTGCTACGAGCTTCGACTCCAATGATCCACAAGTTAGATTGGCAAGACTACATAGAAAGAAATGATTAAAGACGTAAGCATTTAGCTTAGTAAGTTTGCATATAAAACATAGATTAATAACTTGCTTAATATAAACCATTTGACATAACAATGGTATCATAATTTCAGCTTTAAAGCTTACTTACTCATACTGATTCTCACATGTCTCATGATACTTACTATCCTCATACTTGTAAGGTAAACATGGTGTCTGTATCACTTGATCACATTGATCAACATACTTTAGTTTAATAATCATGATCTCTAATTCATCATTCATAACATAAATAATACTCAATTTCAACTTGGTAATATCTTTGCTTACTTAGCTTTCTTGTTATCTCATTTTAACTTTACCCATTTGTTCGATGAATTTCTGCGAATAATCAAGGATACTAAATCTCATCCCACGTAGCTTAATGCCAAAGCCATATCCTAATTACTGTCTTACATGATATATCTCTTCTTGAATCCATGCCAAGCCTACCTTGGACTTATATGATAACTTATTCAATGCCAAGCTTGGGTCATTAGACTTACATGATAACTTGTTCAATAGCTTGATGGACTTACTGATAACTTGTTCAATGCCAATGACTTACATGATAACTTGTTCAATTGGGTCCTTGGACTTACATGATAACTTGTTCAATGGCAAGACTTACATGATAACTTGTTCAATGCCAAGCTTGGGTCCTTGGACTTACATGATAACTTGTTCAATGCCAAGCTTGAGTCCTTGGACTTACATGATAACTTGTTCAATGCCAAGCTTGGGTCCTTGGACTTACATGATAACTTGTTCAATGCCAAGCTTGGGTCCTTGGACTTACATGATAACTTGTTCAATGCCAAGCTTGGGTCCTCGGACTTACATGATAACTTGTTCATACTTAATCACATTGATTTCTTTATTTAACAAACATTAAGCATTCCATGATAACAATGTACATTATACTAAGCAATTCAATGATAGAAATCATAAAGCTTAGAAATCATACAAACTTACCTCAATATACAAAATGTATGTAGATATGCAATTTAGTCCTCGACTTTATTCTTGCCTCGGTTTCGATCCGGGCTTTGTTTTTCTTGATCTATAATCATAAATAGACCATTTAATAAGCATATTGACTAAATTGACTCATAACTCATTCTTTGGAAAAATTACTATTTTACCCCTATACTTTCTCATATTTACACTTTTGCCCCTAAGCTCGTAAAATGATTTTTATACAACTTTCTTAAACTACATGCTTAGCTGATTAATAGTCTCAACTATAGAAGTCATCAATTCTCACAAAATCACACATGTATGACCAAAATTAAGATTTTTACAATCAAGTCCCTACATGAATTTTCATTGAAAATCACTTAACAAAAGATGTTTCGACTACATCAAGCTTTTATAATCTTCCATAGAACATCAAAATACATGCATGTCATACGTGACTACATTTTTGAACATCCATTATAGCTCATCAAATAGCTAAAAATAGCTTACTCATGCTACCAGGACTTCAAAAATACGAAGAATATCAAAAATCGGGCTTAGGAGGACTTACTAGCAAGCTTGGAAAATTGAAAGAGCCCTAACAATGGCTATTGGAATTTTCGATAGCTTGGGGAAGAAGATGAATGGATTTTTTTTCATCTTTTTCCCATTTTAATCATTTATTAGGCAAATGACCAAAATGCCCATCTTTTTAAAAATTTCCATAAAACTATCTCATGACCAATTTTGTCCAAAAATTAAATTTTGGGAAAATTGCTATCTAGGGTTCATAATTATTATTGTAAAGCTATTTCATACAAAAAGCTTCTAGAAATTCATATTTTACAACTTTTGCAATTTAGTCCTTTTGGACCATTCAATCACAATTTAGCGAAATTGCTTCATGAAACCTTCATACTAGCATGCAAACATGATATAAACCTTAAAACTCATAATTTCATCTCGGTTTCGTGGTCTCGCACCATTATTCCAACTAGGCCCTAAATCGGGCTATTATAATTTTCCCCCTTTAGGGATTTTCATCCTCGAAAATCTTACCAGCAAAAAGGTTTGGATACTGGTTTCTTATATTCTCTTCTATTTCCCATGTAGATTCTTCTATTCCATGTCTTTACCATAATACTTTCACTAGGGCAATACTTTTATTTCTCAATTGTTTGACTTCCCGTGTAAAAATCTTGACTGGTTCTTCACCATAAGTCAAGTTGGGACAAATCTCTATCTCTGACGAGATAATTACATGTGAAGGATCTGATCTGTAGCATCTCAACATTGACACGTGAAACACATCATGTAACTTCTCCAATTCTGATGGCAAAGCTAAACGGTAAGCTACAGGCCCAACTCTCTCAGTAATCTCGTAAGGTCCAATGAAACGTGGACTCAATTTGCCTTTCCGGCCAAATTTGAGAACTTTTTTCCATGGTGACACTTTTAAGAACACTATATCCCCGAGTTGGTACTCTATCTCTTTTCTTTTTAAATCCGTATAGGATTTCTGTCTGTCTGAGGTAGCTTTTAAACATTCTCGTATCACTTTCACTTTCTCTTCAGCTTCTTTAACTAGATCAACCTCGTGAATTTGGTTTTCCTTGAGTTCAGTCCAAAACAAAGGTGTTCTGCATTTACGCCCATATAGATCCTCATAAGGTGCCATCTTTAAGCTCGACTGAAAACTATTATTATAGGCAAATTCTATCAATGGGAGAAACTTTTCCCAACTACCTTGAAATTCTAAAATACAACATCTAAGCATATCCTCGAGTACTTGAATTAACCTCTCTGACTGACCATTAGTTTGAGGATGAAAAGCTGTGCTAAAATTCAATCTTGTACCTAAGGCTTCTTGCAGCCTCTTCCAAAATCTGGATGTGAATCTCGGATCTCTATCCGATATAATCGATAAGGGAACTCCGTGAAGCCTTACTATTTCTAAAACATACAAGTTTGCCAATTTGTCGAGGGAGTAATCCACTCGTACGGGTATGAAATAGGCTGACTTCGTGAGTCTATCAACTACAACCCATATAGCATCATTCTTGCTTGGTGACAACGGTAACCCCGTTACAAAATCCATGGTGATACGATCCCATTTCCACTCGGGAATCAAAATGGACTGAAGTAAACCCGAAGGTACTTGGTGTTCAGCCTTTACTTGCTGGCAAATCATGTATTTGGAAACAAATTCTGAAATAACTTTCTTCATTTTCGGCCACCAATACTGTTGCTTTAAATCATTATACATTTTAGTACTTCCTGGATGTACAGACAAACATCCGTTATGTGCTTCATACAAAATTCTTTGAATCAACTTCTCTTTTCTCGGTATACAAACTCTATCTCTAAACATCAAGTATCCATCAAAATTAATCCGAAAGTCATATTCAACATCTGGCTCGCACTAAGCTCTTTTGACTTACAATTCACTATCTTCTTTCTGAGCTTCCAAGATCTCGTGAAAAGATATTGGTCTAGCTCTCAACTCAGCTATAATAGAACCATCGTCGGATAAAGATATTCTGGAATTCAATGCCCTTAATGCAAAAAGGGACTTCTTGCTTAAAGCATCGGTGACTACATTCGCCTGTCCTGGGTGGTAGTCAATGACCAACTCATAGTCTTTTATCAACTCTAACCATCTCCGTTGCCTTATGTTCAACTCTTTCTGCGTCATCAAGTACTTCAGACTTTTATGATCAGTAAAAATCTGACATCTCTCACCATATAAATGGTGTCTCCAAATCTTCAAAGTGAAGACTATAGCAGCTAAGTCTAAATCATGCGTTGGATAATTCTTCTCATGAGGTTTCAACTGTCTTGAGGCATAAGCAATCACCTTGCCTTCTTGCATGAGTACATAGCCTAATCCGTTGAAGGATGCATCACTGTAAATCACAAATTCTTTCCCTGACTCAGGTTGTACTAAAATTGGAGCTTTTGTCAACATTGCTTTCAACTTCTCAAAACTTTGTTGGCATCGTTCTGACCATTCAAACTTCACATTCTTCTGTAATAGTTTAGTCATCGGGGTTGCAATCATGGAAAACCCCTTGACAAATCGTCTATAATAGCCGGCTAGGCCTAGAAAACTTCTAATCTCAGAGATGTTCTTCGGTGGCTTCCAATCCATTATGGCCGAGATATTATTTGGATCTACTCTGACTCCATCTTTCGAGACAATATGTCCAAGAAATCCTACTTCATTGAGCCAAAATTCGCTTTTACTGAATTTGGCATATAACTAATTTTCTCGAAGAATTTGTAGAACTGTTCGTAGGTGTTCAGCATGATCATTCTCATCTCTGGAATAAATCAATATGTCGTCAATAAAAATGACTACAAACTTGTCGAGGTATGGTTTAAATATGCGGTTCATTAAATCCATGAATACCGCGGGAGCATTGGTCAACCCAAAGGGCATGACTAAAAATTCATAATGCCCATACCTCGTTCGAAAGGCGGTCTTAAATACATCTGAATCCTTCACTCTAAGCTGATAGTACCCTGATCTCATGTTTATTTTGGTGAACACAGTGGCTCCTTTCAATTGATCGAACAAATCATCGATCCTAGGCAATGGGTACTTGTTCTTTACTGTCACTTTATTAAGTTGACGGTAATCTATGCACAATCTCATGGTGCCATCTTTCTTTTTCACAAATAAAATCGAAGCACCCCATGGTGAACAACTTGATCTTGGAAAGCCTTTGTCTGTTAACTCTTGCAACTGTGACTTTAGCTCTTTCAACTCTGTTGGAGCCATTCCGTAAGGAGTAATGGATATCGGTATAGTACCGGGAGTTAGCTCAATATTGAACTCAACCTCTCTAACTGGAGGTAGTCCTGGTAATTCCTTGGGAAAAACATCCACGTACTCACGCATTATCAAGATCGATTCAATCTTCGATTGTTCCTCTATCATTCATCACATAGGCCAGATATGCTTCATACCCTTTTCTTATATATTTCTACGTCATAAGAGAAATCATTGCCGTTGAACTACCTTGTTCATCTGATTCTACATAAAGAGTATCCCCATCCTCACATCTCATTTTAATATATTTCTTCACACAATTAACTATTACATCGTGGGTAGTCAACCAGTCCATGCCAAGAATAAGGTCGAACTCATCAAATGGTAGCAACATAAGATTTGCTTTAAAGCAATGACCTCTAATCATTAATGGACAATCTTAACAAACTCTATCAACTAACACACTCTTGCCTAAAGGATTAGACACTTTAATCATAAGTTCTATAGAATCTATAGGCATACTCAAACCTGATACTAATTTTATGCAAATGTAAGAGTGTGTGGATCCGGGATCTATTAAAGCAATAAATTTAACATCATGAAGAGAAAAGGTACCCATAATAACATCATGGGAAGATGCCTCTTCGTGAGTACGAATGGCATAAGTTCTTGCAGGCGCTCTACTCTCAGGTCTCGCAGCCTGTTCTCTAGGGTTACCTTTTCCACTTGCCCCACTTCCCGGGTTCCTCTGCGGTCTGCCTCTGACCATATTCCTAGATCTCAGGTTCTGATCTCTTTCTTCTTTCATCATCTCTGGACAATATTTTATATAGTGGTCTTTAGAACCACATCTAAAGCATGCATTTTCATGTGCTCGGCATTCTCCAAGGTGACATCTGCCACACTATGGGCATTCAGGTCTGTCAGATCTAATATTCCCAACACTTGCAGCTGAAGTAGTCTGTGCTTTATTCCCTGAATATGGTTTACTCTTGTCTTTCCTTGAAAGCCCAGTGGAAGTAGCCGATTGGGTAGGAAAATCTCTTGACTTTTTGGATGAAGATTGGAATGAATTATTCCACTGTCTCTTTCTAGAGTCACGAGACTCCATTTCAAACTTTTTCTTCTCTTTTACTAGTTCTGCGGCTTTACAAGCCCTTTCTACTAGCGCAACAAATTCCTTTAATTCTAGGACAGCAACAAACAACTTGATGTCCTCATTTAATCCATCTTCAAATCTTTTACTGATAATGGCCTCGGTGGATACACATTCACTAGCGTATTTGCTGAGTCATACAAACTCTCTCTCATAATCAGTTACTGACATCTTGCTTTGCTTCAGCTCTAGAAATTCCTTCCTCTTCTAGTCTACAAATCTTTGACTGATATACTTTTTCTTGAACTCTTCTTGGAAGAATTCCTATGTGACCCTTTCCTTCAGTACTACCGACACAAGGGTATTCCACCATTGGTAAGCAAAGTCTCTTAAGAGAGAGATTACACACTTCATGCATTCTTCAGGGGTGCATGACAGCTCATTAAATACCCTGATGGTATTTTCTAACCAGAATTCAGCTCTTTTTGGATCATCATTTTTTCTATCCGGAATTCTTCTGCCCCTTGTTTCCTGATCCTATGAATTGGAGGTTTATCTCTTCTTACCACCTCTACTACTTGAGGGACTATTGGAGTAGGTTGTGGAATAGGCGGGGGTGGAGGGGGTTGTGCATTCGGGTTCGCATGAATGAACTCTGTATACCAGGCATTCGTCATATGGAGGAAAGCTTCTCTAGCCTCTTCTCCTCCTTCTTGACTCACTGTAGTGGGTCTATTTTCATTCTCGTTTGGCACTGTCCCATCTGCGGGAGCCAGTGCGTTACTTTCTACATCATCTGCCACAACTTCTTCAGGATCCATTTACTATATGTATAAACATAATTTAAACAGTCAGGAGTCATCATATTATCATTATTAAAACATTCTTATGTATAGCATGTATAGCTAGACTCACGCTTGTGCTACGTTAGTCCTAGAACCGACTAAACCGTGGCTTTGATACCACTAAATGTAACACCCCAAACCCAAGCCCGAGGCTAGGATTGGATAAGAGATATTACCATGCTTGAACTCATTAAAACATACACTTATGGGCTGTGAAATTTTGTTCCGACTTAAAAAACTTCTCTCTATTAGTCTAATCATACATTACATGGTAAAAACTTTTGGAACTTAATCGAAACCTTTCTTTAAAGCAGGGGTCATACGCCCATGTGGCTTGGGACACGCCCGTGTACCCCTTTACACGCCCATGTTATCAACCGTGGGGAGCTACTGACTATTTTCACACGGCTTGAACATACCCGTGGGCTTAAACCGTGTGATAAACCTTGATATGCTAACTTGATCCACACGGTATGGGTACACGCCCATGTTCAAATCGTGTATTCTACATGGCTCAGACACACAGCCGTGGGGTTATACCGTGGCCTATCATGATTAATAATAATAAGGTGCAGGGTTCACGCGGCCTAGACACACGCCCGTGTGTCTAACCTTGTGAGCACTTGAGGCTATTTACCAAGCCATTTACCACCCTGAAATCAAAATCAAACCAATACATTTCAAAAATTATACAACATGCTTCATTGAATACAGCAACATACATATAACCAATTTTGGCTAACCACTTAGCCATATACAAAAAAATAATGGTTTGATAACCTATATGATGGCCCTTCTTAAAACATGTTCTCAAAATGAATGCTTCCTATACATGCCATACTTAGTAAAATAACTTGGCTATACCAAAATAAAGATTGATAGTGTGCTACGAGCTTCGACTCCAACGATCCACAAGTTAGCTTGGCGGGACTACATAAAAAGAAAGGATTAAAGATGTAAGCATTTAGCTTAGTAAGTTTGCATATAAAACACAGATTAATAACTTGCTTAATATAAACTATTTCACATAACAATGGTATCATAATTTCAGCTTTAAAGCTTACTTACTCATACTGATTCTCATATGTCTCATGATACTTACTATCCTCATACTTGTAAGGTAAACATAGTGTCTGTATCACTTGATCACATTGATCAACATACTTTAATTTAATAATCATGATCTCTAATTCATCATTCATAACATAAATAATACTCAATTTCAACTTGGTAATATCTTTGCTTACTTAGCTTTCTTGTTATCTCATTTTAACTTTACTCATTTGCTCGATGAATTTCTGCAAATAATCAAGGATACTAAATCTCATCCCACGTAACTTAATGCCAAAGCCATATCCTAAATACGATCTTACATGATATATCTCTTCTTGAATCCATTCCAAGCCTACCTTGGACTTATATGATAACTTATTCAATGCCAAGCTTGGGTCCTCGGACTTACATGATAACTTGTTCAATACCAAGCTTGAGTCCTTGGACTTACATGATAACTTGTTCAATGCCAAGCTTGGGTCATTGGACTTACATGATAACTTGTTCAATGCCAAGCTTGGGTCCTTGAACTTACATGATAACTTGTTAAATGCCAAGCTTGGGTCCTTGGACTTACATGATAACTTGTTCAATGCCAAGCTTGGGTCCTTGGACTTACATGATAACTTGTTCAATGGCAAGCTTGGGTCCTTGGACTTACATGATAACTTGTTCAATGCCAAGATTAAGTCCTTGGACTTACATGATAACTTGTTCAATTCCAAGCTTGGGTCCTTAAACTTACATGATAACTTGTTAAATGCCAAGCTTGGGTCCTTAAACTTACATGATAACTTGTTCAATGCCAAGCTTGGGTCCTCGGACTTACATGATAACTTGTTCATACTTAATCACATTGATTTCTTTATTTAACAAACATTAAGCATTCCATGATAACAATGTACATTATACTATGTAATTCAATGATAGAAATCATAAAGCTTAGAAATCATACAAACTTACCTCAATATACAAAATGTATGTAGATATGCAATTTAGTCCTCGACTTTGTTCTTGCCTCAGTTTTGATCTGGGCTTCATTTTTCTTGATCTATAATCATAAATAGACCATTTAATAAGAATATTGACTAAATTGACTCATAACTCATTTTTGGCAAAATTACTATTTTACCCCTATACTTTCTCATATTTGCACTTTTACCCCTAGGCTCGTAAAATGATTTTTATATAACTTTCTTAAACTACATGCTTAGTTGATTAATAGTCTCAACTATAGCAATCATCAATTCTCACAAAATCACGCATGTATGACCAAACTTAAGATTTTCACAATAAAGTCTACATGCATTTTCATGGAAAATCACTTAACAAAAGATGTTTCTACTACATCAAGCTTTTATAATCTTCCATAGAACATCAAAATACATGAAGCTTTTATAATCTTCCATAGAACATTAAAATACATGCATGTCATACATGACCACATTTTTGAACATCCATTATAGCTCATCAAATAGCTAAAAATAGCTTACCCATGCTACCAGGACTTTAAAAATACGAAGAATATCAAAAATCGGGCATAGGAGCACTTACTAGCAAGCTTGGAAAATTGAAAGAGCCCTAATAATGGCTATTGGAATTTTCGGCAGCTTGGGAAAGAATATGAATGGATTTTTGTTATCTTTTTCCCATTTTAATCATTTATTTGGCAAATGACCAAAATGCCCCTCTTTTTAAAAATTTCCATAAAACTATCTCATGACCAATTTTGTCCAAAAGTTAAATTTTGGGAAAATTGCTATCTAGGGGTTCATAATTATTATTGTGAAGCTATTTCATACAAAAAGCTTCTAGAAATTCATATTTTGCAACTTTTGCAATTTAGTCCTTTTGGACCATTCAATCACAATTTAGCGAAATTGCTTCATGAAACCTTCATACTAGCATGCAAACATGACATAAACCTTTAACTCATAATTTTATCTTGGTTTCATGGTCTCACACCACTATTTCGACTAGGCCCTAAATTGGGCTATTACACAGTGACCTTGCGCTTAAGCCCTGGCCACCAGTACAACTCACACAGATCTTGATACAACTTGTTTCCACTAGGATGCATAGCATAAGGACTGCTATGTGCCTCCTGTAGGATAGACTGCCTTAGATCAGAATCTCTCAGCATACAAACTCTCCCATGGAAACATAGTATTCCCTCACTATTCAGCCCAAAATCCGCAGTCTCCCCCTTCTCAACCAATCGGAAACGAGAAGCCAATGACTCATCCAACATCTGTTTCTCCTTAATTTGATCAATCCAGGTCGGTCTCACTTGGAGTTCAACCAACAAACTACCATATTCAAACAGGCTGAGATGAGCAAACATTGCTCTCAAAGCAGATGTAACCCTAAGGCTCAGTGCATCAGCTGCCACATTAGCTTTACCAGGATGGTTCTCAATCGAGCAATCATAATCCTTAAGCAACTTTATCCATCTTCGTTGCCTAAGATTTAACTCCTTTTGAGTAAGGAGGTACTTGAGGCTTTTATGGTATATGTAAATAATAGACTTCTCACCGTATAAGTAATGCCTCCAGATCTTTAGTGCGAAAACCACCGCAGCTAACTCCAAGTATTGAGTGGGGTAATTTGCCTCGTGAGGCTTAAGCTGACGAGACATGTACGTAACCACCTTACCCTCTTGCATCAACACACAACCCAATCCAATGTGCAATGCATCACTGTAGACAATGAATTCCTTCCCAGACTCTGGCTGTATTAGCACAGGGGCTTTAGTAAGAACTTTCTTCAGTTTCTCAAAACTCTCTTACTACTTATCAGTCCAATTAAATGGTACCCTTTTACGTAGTAACTTAGAGGTGCAGCAATCAGTGAAAACCCCTCAACAAATCGTCTGTAATACCTAGCAAGACCTAGAAAGCTTCAAATATTAGATATAGTATTTGGTGGTTTTCAATCCAATACGGCTTTAATTTTTCTAGGATCAACCCTAATCCCCTCGGCAGATACCACGTGACCTAGAAATGTCACTTCTCACAACTAGAACTCACACTTGCTGAACTTTACGTATAATTGCTTTTCCCTCAGAATTTGCAAAATAGTTCAAAGATGTGCATCATGATCCTCTTTGGTTCTGGAATACACCAGGATGTCGTCTATAAACACAACTATGAACAAAATTCAAATAGGGCTGGAATACTAGATTCATCATATCCATGAAAGTAGCTGGTGTATTCGTCAACCCAAACGGTATTACTAGAAACTCGTAATAACCATAACGAGTCCTATATGCCATCTTATAGACATCCGCCTTCTTAACCTTTAGCTGATGGTACCCAGATCGAAGATCTATCTTGGAGAAAACCAAAGCTCCTCGCAGCTGGTCAAACATATCATCTATCCTCGGTAAAAGGTACTTGTTCTTAATAGTTAGTTTATTTAGTTGACGATAATTGATGCACATGTGCATGGATCCATCTTTCTTCTTCATGAATAACACTGGTGCTCCCTATAAGACACACTCGATCGAATGAATCCTCGGTGCAGTAGGTCTTGAATTTGAGCCTTTAACTCCACCAGCTCATTCGGTGCCATCCTATAAGGGGTGATGGACACCAGAGCTTTTCCGATAGGATCTTAATACCGAATTCGACCTCACAATTTGGGGGAAACCCAGTAAGCTCTTCAAGAAATACATCCGAAAACTCCTTAATAGTTTTGACATCTCCAACTGAAGGACCTTTAGAATCAAAACTACTGACAAAAGCTAAAAACACCTCACAACCCTTGCGAACCAATTTCTCAGCCTTTAATGCTGAGATTACGTTAGACAGATAATCTCTTCGCTCCCCCAACACAACCACCTCCTCATCCTCAGTAGACTTCAACACCATACACTTAGTATGCAATCCAAATTTGCACGGTGTTTCACTAGCCAATCCATGCCCAATATAAGATCGAATTTGCCAAACGGCAGTTCCATCAAATCCACCGGAAAGACAACCCCTTGGACCTCTAGGGGCATGTCTCCGAACAACTTATTCACCCTAACCAACTGTCCTAGTGGAATTAACACAATCATCTCACTATCAGTAATTTCAAACTGAAAAACCAGCGTCCCTAGACACAGTGCATGCAACATACGAGTGTGTAGACCCAATGTCAATTAAAGCAATGTATGGTACATTATAAATTAGGAACATACCAGTTATGACGTCCGGGGCGTCGCTATCCTCTCGGCGATGAACAGCATAGACCAAAGCTGACTGTCTCGCCTCAGTGTTATTGGCAGCTCTACGGTGCTCTATGTCATCTTCCTAAACCATTCCTCCCTCTGGCCTTATCTTTCTCGCGATTCTAGTTCTCATAGCACTTCACATCCTCTACAATTTTTCTTTCTCAATAAGGGTGGCAAAGTCTCGCTCCTTCTGCGGAGCTATCAGTACACGTAACTCATTCTGGAGGCCATCCTCAAACCGCACAAAAAGTTCATACTTAGTTGCGACTATTCCACGCGTATAACAACTCAACTGTAAGAATTCTGCCTCATTTACTACCACTATCTTATTCCCCTAGGTCAGGGTCAGAAATTCCTTTCTTCGGGCATCCACATAACTTGCGCCCACATACTTCCCTTAAAAGGTCGTCTTGAAAAAATCCCATGTCAAGCGGTCGGCCTGCGTACCCTCTCTTACAGTGAGCCATTATTGGTATGCCTTGTGTCGCAGTAAGGACACTGCTCCCTTTAATTTTTGTTCCACAGTATAGTCGAGGTCATCCATTATCTGCTCGGTATCCTTTAACCAATACTTTGCTACATTCGGGGCTACACCAGAAACACCCCTGAAGATTTTTGCTCCATTAGACCGGAGTCGCTCAAAAATTGACCCTCAACCCATTGATTTAGTACTCGCTCTAGCAACCCTTTCAAGAACACGTAGCATTGCTTGGGATAGAGCATCATCCCCAACTGCTCGGTCATGAGACCCTGTCTCCGTTACTGGTGAGGCTTAGCAGGAATGTGACCTGATGTTGAAGACTCAACCCTAGTACCTCGGCCTCTACCGCGGCCTCGTGTACCCCTTCCGCGAGTACCTCTTATGCTCATATCGATACAGCGTATTATCTGTTTTAAAAGTCTTATGAATCAGTTCAAAATTCCAGTAATTATTAACGGATGTTTTATGATAATCAGTATTTAAAGTTTTTGTTTTCGCAGATCGAGATATCTCACTAAAGTTTTCAGTCTTCTACAGTCTCAGTTTACCCTAACAAAAGAGTTTTAGCAAGGTACTACTATTTATAGTAGTTTCTCATTATAACATTGAAATCTATAGCGGTAAACAGTGTCAGAGAACTTACAAATTTGGCGCCGGAGACTCGGGGTGCCATACTTTTAGTAACAACCTTTCAATTTTCTTTTCGAAACCAAAATTTAGACAATTTTAGAAAATTTTCAGGAACCCATTCCCCAGCCGAGTTTTGCAACCAGGCTCTAATTTCACTAAATGTAACACCCCAAATCCAGCACTAGACGTTACGACCGAATTGAAGTGTCACATCAAAGTGTTGATTTGAAAACTGGGCTTGTCGATGAAAGTTTGTGACTAAATTTTAAATCCCTTTTAATTTATTGCTATGGAAAATGTTGGTATTGTAAAATCAAAACATGTTGACCAATTATTGGTCATATCCTTTGTTACAAGTTCATTAATCTGAATTAAAAACCCTTTAATTTGAAATGCATGATTTTCTTTGGAAGTAGTTATTATTTTAAAAAAACCTGTTTTTCCTAATCTAGCAGGTAGAAATAAGGAGTTAAAACCAAATAAAAGTTAAACCTCAAATGACCTTATTATATAAACAAACCCAAGCATAAATTAAAAATATTTAAGTCTCTAGCGGAAAATCAGTGTTCACGTGGCCACCTCTGGGTCCCTCGCAGCTCCAAATCGATTAAGGCTGGGGATTATCTGTACAGTTAAAGAAAGGGTGAGTTTGCAAAAACTCAGTGTGTAATCCCCTATCAGTCAAATAACAATCGGTGCAAGCAAAAATAGACTGGGCCTAAGCCCTATACAGTAATAGATCATCTAGGCTTTAGCCCTATACAGTAGAAGTGTGGGCCTAAGCCCAAAATAATAACAGTATAGAACAGAGATGCAACCCAACCCAATCCAGCCAACACACCACCCGTACTAACCAATACACCATATAGGGACTAAGTCGACCCACCCAGCCAACACACCAATATTGCAACATAGCTGCTATTAGTAACGCAACAAGATGCTAACAACAGTAAACATGGCCCAGCCACTAAATCAGAATACGTGGTGAAGCCACTAGAACAGTAAAAACGTGGTAGAGTCATTAGTACAATACTTCCTCCAAATCAGAATCCCAATCCCAATGCAGAATGTCGTGTCATAAATATTACGTGTATGTAGTATGTCATATTCATAACTAGTCACTTAGATATCATACACATTAACTAAACTACCACTAGGGGTATAATGGTCATTTTGTTGGCTAGGGGTAAAACGGTAATTTTACCCCTTAGGGGTATTTTGGTCATTTTACTCATTAGGGGTATTTCAGTAATTTTACCCTACAAGGGTATTTCGATCATTCTACCCTACAAGGGTATTTCGGTCATTTCATTCCTTAGGGGCCTCGGTACAGTTAACGACCTTTCTGAAGGCCAACAGTCGCCTTGAGCGACCTAGTTTTCCTATATGGCCAAAATAGTGTAATTGGGCCCAAGGCTCATTACTCGACTCAAGTAGGCTCACACGCTCGTGTGGCCCGTTCAGCCCAAATTCATTCACAGCCACACGAACTTCGTAGCCCGATCTATTACCTGTCACTTTTCATGGATTTTACCCATTAGGGCCCATGAGCCCATTGGGCTCACATGGCCCATCTCGACCCAACGAGGCCCATTATGACCTAAGCCCATGAGAATGCTCGTGGCAGCCTCTACAGGCTAGCACCCATGTTCATGGGCTCGATTCACCACAAGCACGATCGCATGCTCGTGTGGCATCATATGCCATATTTTTGACTTTTCGACATTTTTTTTGATCTACAGTCATAGCAGTGTAAACACCATATACTTTCAGCTTTTTAGCCGATCATTGAATACTGCACAAAAATACACACCTGATTGCAACAACGAAGAGTGCGAAAAATTTGGAGCACACTACCTATAACCAACACAACACAAGGTTAACACATACTCTTAATCCACAAACTTTATTTACTAAACCACAAACACTCACCTTGTTAGAACTAACAGATACTAGAGTCTCACTGCTGATCAAGGGCGATTTCCCCCTCCTAACATGATTCGACAGATCAAAAGTTATTAGAAGACAACCAAACATTCGGCCCCCAAGAGAATGAAAAGGGAAAACTGAAGCGTGTTAATAGAACCAAAAGAAATTTGACTAAGAATGAAATAATAAAGTGGTTGTAGAACCCCCTTACCAATACAAATAAACAAACATATTTCAAAAATAGTCAGTCAAGAAGATTTGACCCGAAACAAGAAGAACAAAGAGATTTGAGAAAGAGAGAGTATGAGAATTGACCTAACAGAGAAAGGAAAAATGAAATTTGGAAAAGAAGTATAGATGGAAGTAAAAGAGAGGGTCGGCTATAGCAAGAGATGATTAAAGAAGAGATGAGAGAAAAAGGCTTCAAAAGAAATGATTAGAATTAGGCACATCTCTAATGTTTTCGGCAGAGTGACCAAAAGCCAAACGAGAAATGTTGAAAGGAAAGAGGACTTGAATGGTAAAAAAATGTGCCAAGATAAGAGAATAAAACCCAAAAGTACTAGAAGAATTTGACACCTAGTCACTCTCCCATTTCTGAAATGCCCCAAATGGGTTCCCTAGTTGAATTTGCACATAGAAGTCGCACAATTCGGCTACAACACTTCTCTCCTCCAAATCCCTTGAAAATCTCCACCGATTTCTCCTTGATTTACTCCAAACCCCCATTCAAATCCATTCAAATTTTGATGACCAATTCTCCAACCACCTCTGTAGAGTTTGAATCAAACTCTACCTCTCACGCCACAAAGATATAAAATAAAACCTCCTCTTTGCTTGCCATGGGATTCGAACCCACTCCTCTTAAATGCCCCAACACGCCACTTGCCACCACAACACAAGATCTCTTGTGTCACAAAACAAACACAACTTAATTTATGCCCTTCAAGCTAACATCTAGGTTTCCAAAAGAGTAAAATTAAAATTTTGCTAGAGGCCATACTTGAACCCAGGCTTCCTAAATACCCCCATACACACCCAAATCACTTAGCCATTAAGGCAAACAAGCAATTTGTGAGAACATGAAAAATTTAAGACCTTATATTTTTGGGGCATTACAAATTGCATAATAAGGACCTTTCATTTAATAAGTCATGGCAATTTTTAACAACTAGCACACAATATTTGCATTTTATGCGATTAGATCCTTTTTCACAAATTGGCACACAAATGATAAAATTTTCACACAGAACTTTCACACATAATTTATCACATGCTTTAAACATGAAAAATAATATTAAAATATTTTTTTGACCTCAAATTTATGGTCTTGAAATCATTATTCCGACTAGGGTCTAAATCGAAGCATTATGATAATTTTTCCGTGTATGAATTATAGATTATCTTGATTAATGTAGTGATTAAATAAGTGAATTTTTCATTATAGATCAAGAAAAATAGAGTTCGGACCCGGCGGGGAAGGACGAAGCTAGTAGACTAATTCAATCTAGTCACCCACTTTTTGTATACCGGGGTAAGTTGTACGTAAATAATACAACATTATTATTATGTATTGAACAATTAATATGGCATAAAGTGTTTGATTATTGTTGTGAATATGCATGAAAAGAATTGATGTAGTAAAAACTCCTGGTTGAACCTTAGGAATAGATTGGATATCCATGCCATGACATTTGGGTGATATGTGTGCTAGTGTAAGACCATGTCTAGGACAGGGCATCGACGTTGATCTGTGTGCTAGTGTAATACCATGTCTGGGACATGGCATCAGCCACATTATGAGAGCCAGCGTAAGACCATGTCTGGGACATGGCATCGGCGTTGATATGTGTGCTAGTGTAAGACCATGTTTGGGACATGGCATCGGCCACTTTATGAGAGCCAGTGTAAGACTATGTCTGGGACATGGCATCGGCATTGAGACGAGAGCTAGTGTAAGACCATGTTTGGGACATGGCATGGCATGGCATTTTACCCTCTTGTGTGAGGCTTATTGGATATCCTTTAGTATTCCAAATGGTTCCATGAGTTATTTAAAGCTTATGATAAATATATGAAAGGATATAATCATGTTGTGAGTGGTACAAGTTCTTACTCGAAACTCATGAGATATGAGCTTAGTTATGATGCCTTAATGGTAAGTATGAAATTGAGTAAGTTCCACCTATGAGAATAATTTCGGGACGATCTTGTAATCTTTGGCTTATACTTGTGAAATATTGATAACCTTGTGATTAGTGATCTACATTCATGATGAATGTATACATGATAAGATTTGATAATGATCATGTGATGGGTTTATAAACCAAATTGAATTGTGATATAGTATGGTTTATTTATTTAAATTTGTGTTTCATTGGATATGAGAGAAAGGAAAGACATGCATAATTGCCGAATAAAGTCACTATGAGAATATAGTATGATACGAGCTTTGAAAAATGAAAGGTGGTTAAACCATATGTTGTAATTATGATTACTCATAAATGACGTGTATGTGATTTAGAGGATGGAAATAACTTGTTAAATAATGTGATAAGTTATAATGGAGAGGCTATGGTGGTTAGGCTAATTCCAAGGCACGTAAATGGTATTTATAAGATAAAAGAGTAAGCATTATGAATGATTAAGTGGGAATTATGATATTAAATGCAAATTTTATTATAATATCTTTATTGTTGGGTAAAATAAATGAATGTCAATAGTTGTTTATTATTTTCATATGAACTTACTAAGCTTTATTGCGTACTCCCCTCCCTTTCCTATCTCTTATAGGTTAATTTAGCTAGCTCAGGTTGGAGATCACGGAGATGCTATCACACTATCAAGCTGTCACTTTGGGTATAAGTATTCAAGCCTTCTTGAGATATGGCATGTATAAGGACTTTGTCTTTTGATTAATTAAGTCATTGTTAATGTAGCCAAATGTGTTGGCCTAAAATGGTTTATGGTTCAATTTGAATATAGCCATGAATGATAGATTATGTTGATTATATGTTTATGCATGTGTTAATGCCCTCTTGTGAATGTGAGTCTAGTATGGTTATCATGAGCTAAATGTGATGATTAAGTATGACAAATGATGATATTAGAATGACATGTGATGTTGTGTGAATGTGTGCAACTAAGGGTGGCAAAATGGCTTGGAAAATAGCCTTGTATTTGTCCACATGGGTAGACACACGGCTTGTGTCTAGGCCGTGTGCCCTTATTGGCGTGTGATCCGACCATGTGTCCCCTACACGTTAATATAGAAAAACAGAATGTCCAAAATGGGCCACACGGGCTGAGACATGGCTGTGTGAGTGACACGGCCTTGGGACAGGGTGTGTGCCCTGGCTGTGTGAAATCTGCACCTGATTTATGAAAAATCATGAAAATAAAATTGACCACACGGCCTAGTACACGGGCGTGTGACTTGGCCGTGTGGCTACCATTTGTTGCTGACGTCATAAATAGAATGCAACCTAAAATCGACAAGGCCTAAGCCTATGGGCGTGTCCATTGACCCACACGGGTGTGTGCCCCTAAAGCCTTAAAATTTTTCTGAGTTTTGTAAAATCTTCCTAAAGTCTCAGTTTAGTCTCGGATCGTCCTTAATGTATGTTTTGGACCTCATGGGCCCATAATAGGGATGATATGAATGCAAATGAAAGGTTTTAAATTTGAGCGAAATTTCATGTTTCGATTTTGTATGAATGTGTGTATTTATGTCTAGTAATGCCTCGTACCCTGTTCCGGCTTTGAATACAGGTAAGGGTGTTACATTTAATGGTATTAGAGCTATGGTTTAGTCGATTCTTAGACTAACCTAGCGTATGTGAGTCTAGCTATACATGCCATATTACTACTCATGATAGTGTGATGCCTCCGGCTCTAACGAAATTGTTTTGTTAAGACAGAGGCGACTTCTGACTGAGCTATTTTCAATAATGCTGAAAATGATATTGAGATGATTGAAACATGCTTCGATGTGTTGAAATTTGGAAAGGTATGAATAGAAATTATGATACGCATGTGTTAATGTACGAAATGAGATAACCATAAGTTGAGAAATGTGAAAAAGTGAAATGAAACGAAAGTTTAGGTTGTGATAAGCTCATCCATGTATGTTAGTATTCATATGATATTATGTACCCAACCTATTTGATTAGGTGAATATGATAAGTAAACTTACCCAATGGACGGAATATGTGTGTATGTACACTTGTTTGAATAATGTATAATTAGTATGTCCACATAGTTGAATATCATGCTTAATTGTTAAGTTAGAGAATATATAATGTTTTGTTTTATGTCTCTATTATGAAACCACAAATATTATAATAGTATGGGAGTTGAACTGGAAGATCAAATTAAGTAGAACGTAGGAGATGAGTACGATAATTCAATGATATTGACAGATAAGACCATGGTTGGACCATGGTAGTACATGTAATCCCATGTAAGACCATGTTTGGGACATGGCATTAGCATCGAATTAGACTTCGTGTAAGACCATAACTGGACTATAGAATCATGACGACATGTAAGACCATAGCTGGGCTATGACATTGTGATATGAGTAAGACCATAGTTGGACTATGGCATCAAGTAAATGACATACTCAAACCCGTAAGATGTTCTCTAATTTGACAAGTGATGGTAAGTGAAATTGGAGTTAGATGCTGGGTATTTAATTAGATATTAATATTGAGCTTGAGTAAGTAAATTCACTGTTTAAGATTATGGATGACAAAAAGCATTTGTAACATGAATAAGTGTGAAAATTTTCTTGGAGTGAGTTATGTGATTATGATGATATTACATTAATGATGAATGCTAAGCCATATGTGTGTATTCATGAGAGTCAAGTTAGAGGCTTTACGACCTCATCCCCTTACCAATGTTGCTTTATGACAAAATTTATGAGAATCGAGTTGAATAAGTTCATAAGTGTAAAACTAAAGAGTTTAGAGATAAAATAATTAGTAATGTATGCAGAGATGAGAATAGTTTGGTAAGTGAAAACCACTTTAGAAGAAAAATTTAAATGTTTTAAAGATTACATAGATTATGCAATGTCACGAATAAGAAGAAGCTAGTCTCGGCTATTCGACTCAATTGAGTATGAAGTCTAAAGTATGTATTTATCGAAATTCTCCGAATTGACGTTTATTAGTGAATGGAATAATATGGAGTTTATGATGACATAATTAGTCAGAGACATGATATTTGAGCTGTAAAGATGTCTTGTGACAGTTATAGTTGAATAAACTACGATGACCTCTTCCGGGTATTCTATGTAATTGTTATCCTTAGAGATATATGTGATTGTTTGTTTTTTTGATAAAATTCCTATCGTGTGAGAATGTTAGCTAACTCTAATAATAGATGAAAGCACTGTTGGTCTGATTGGTTTATGAGTGGTATTTTCTTCTGGTTTTCTCTAAAGAATCATTAGGAATTTATTATTTTCTTATGAATTATTATTTTTTGGTATGGCATTGTATCTTGGATTTCCTTATCTTGGTTTTCCTATTATTCATACTTCGTAAATTATTAATCATGGTTCATTTTTGAAGTGTGTTCATTGACTTGGGATAACTATGTCTATTATGATCATGTTTTGGTTCAGTCATAGAAACATGGTGATTTTGGTACATGGAATTCTTTAATTTTTGTTAAAGGAATTGATATCGGCAATAGTATAAGTGGTGAAATCAAAAGCTCTAATTTGTATGATGGACTTCTTTTCTCAAGTAAGTTAATATAAGTCAATGCATTCAATCGGGATATCTTTGTTTCTTTGAAATAATGTGATTGTAAAGGTCTTCAAAAGTATGATAAGAGAATTTTGAAAGATTGCGTGTATGAATTATTTTAATAACATGAAGAAAGGACCATGTTGATATGCTATTACTTGATAGTTGTGATCGACTTAGTTGTTTTGTCAGAATAAGCTGGGAAATTGAAATGTGATTTGGGTTATGTGTATTCAAGTATATCTTCATAAGAGAATGAATTTTGTGCATTCACAAGTATATTGATGTACAGTCTGAATGAAGAATTGATATTCTAAAAAGTATGATACGGGGATATGCCTATTGAAATTTTCTAGTGGAATAATATTATTATGAGTTAAAGCCATGCCGATTGATAAAGTCATCATAATTATGAAAGTTTGAGTGATTTGTGCATGTTAACAAAGTTGGAAACAGTTGAAAGTATTATTAATTGAAACACTAGTTCTGAATTCAACCTAAATTGAGAAAAGAATTGATGACTTTTTAGTGATGTACTATTGAACAAATTAGAATATGTTTTAATACAAAAATGTGAAATGATGGTTTGTATGTTCAGATGATTAAAGTCACACTAAAAAGAACTGTTCGACTGGTGAATTAAAGATGACCACTATTTTGTCAGTATTGTGAATTTGATGATATAGTGTGTTCAACGAAAAATGTCATATGTTTCCTAGTTCTAATGGTATAAAGTATTTAATGTTATAGAAAAAGATCTGAAGTTTAAGACATTGTCAATGGATTTAGATATTGAAAGATTTCGAGAATTATCGATTTGCCTTTTGGAAAAAAAAGTATGGTTACAGATGCTTGAATGGAAATTTGTTTATTTTGTGAGAGTTGGATACATGATTAACCTTATTTAATGATGGCCTAATTCTAGCTATATTAATGCTAAAGCGAAGTTTTCTTTGCGAAATTGAGAAGCTTAGAAATGTGATAGTGAATAGTAATCTAAATGAGATTGGAATGAGTTTACTTCTGATGTCGAAATTCAGGTCAGATATGATTCTTATTATTATTGTTAATTCGAGATAGAATTTGCGTATTGATGAATCAAGGACCTATATAGAAATTTTTATATGAAGTTCACCGTAGTGGCTTCTTTATTTATCTAGAGAGTAATGAAATGTGCAGTCATATGAAATTGATGTTCTGGTAATTGCTTATGTTACATGTTATATGTGAATTTTTGTTTAAATGTCGATTTGTCGATAGGTAAAAGCTGAGTTTCAAGAGTATTCAAGACTATTACAGTCGGTGATGATTCTAAGATGAAAATGAGATGAAAATACTACAGATTTTAAATCGGGATTGTCATAATCCCCAAAAAGGAAGATGTTATTTGGATTGTGGTTAATTGTTTGGCAAAGATCCGTATGATCATTTCAATAAATATAGAGTTCTTATTTGACATATCAACTAAACTATGTGTTCCTAAGAGAGCAATATGTTTCTGAGATTATATGATTCAGCGGGGTGCCAGTTCCATTATGCTGAATAGAGATCCGGAGGTTATATTGCAATTATGGGATAAGTAATAGGAACTCTGAGAATGCAGTTACATTTGGGCAAAATAAATTGTTTTTATATCAATGATAAGTTTAAGAAAGTAGTTCGATTTTGACAGTGTACTCCGGCACTGTGTATTAAAGTTCAAAGGTTATTGGAAAGAGATATATGAGACTAAAATTGATTTGTGATTCTGAGAAATTAGTGAAAATGATTCATGAGAGTTGGAAGCAACTTTTTCTGATATGACTTTCGAGGATGAAAATCCCTAAGGGGGAGAATTGTAACAGCCCGATTTTGGGCCTAGTCAGAATAGTGGTTTCAAGACCACAAATTTGAGGTCAAACAAATTATTTTAATATTATTTCAAGTGTCATGGCATGATTATATTAATGTTTGAAAATTTTGGTAAATTAATTTTAGCGATTTCGTGCTTAATTTTGAAAAAGGACTAAATTGCATAAAGTGTAAAAGTTTTATTCTACAAGCTAAAAGTGTTAAATAGCTATGAAACACTAAATTAGAGGTCCTTATTGAGTAAAAAGACCAATAAATTAGTGGTGGCTGGACATGGAAGTCAAAAATCTTGAATGGTCAAAGTTTGGTGGCATTAGGTGACTAAATGAATAAAATAAAATAACACAAAGAAAACGTTATCATCTTTTCCCATCTTCTTCCTCTTCCACTGAAATTTTTAGCAAAAATAAGGGTTTTGGAAGCTTGAAATTTCAGCAACTCTTCACCCTTGCAAGTAAGTGATTTTGGTGGTTGTTTTTGTTAATTTTTGTGTTTTTGGAACCCCTATAGCTTAATCTAGCTAATGAGGGGACTATTTTTCAAAATGGTTCAGAGTCTAGGGTCTTTCCATGAGAGTATTTATATTGTTTGCTAAAATTTTATGAAAGAAAATGAAACTTGGTTGTTTAATAAATAACTTTTGTGAAAGGATTTTTCAAGAAAACACCTAAAATAGACCTTTCTGTAAAAGTTATAAAATGGGTAGTAAATGTGTGGAATAATTGGAATTATGAGTTGCTATAAGAGTAATAAAGGTTCGGATAGGCTTGTTAAAGGAGGAAATTTGATTAAAATCATTTTACGAGCCTAAGGGTAAAATTGTAACTATGTGAAAGTCTAGGGACAAAATGGTAATTTTGCCCAGGTATGAATTATAGATTGTCTTGATTAATGTAGTAATTAAATAAGTGAATTTTTCATTATAGATCAAGAAAAATAAAGTCCGGACCTAGATCGGGGGAGGACCAAGCTAGTAGACTAATTCAATCTAGTCGCCCACTTTTTGTATACCGAGGTAAATTGTACGTAAATAATACAACTTTATTATTATTATGTATTGAACAATTAATATGGTATAAATTGTTTGATCATTGCTGTGAATATGCATGACGAGAATTGATGTATTAAAAACTCTTGGTTGAACCTTAGGAATAGATTGGATATCCATGCCATGACATTTGGGTGATATGTGTGCTAGTGTAAGACCATGTCTGGGAATGGCATCAGCGTTGATGTAACAGTTCGGTTTAGACCCTAGTTAAAATAGTGGTTTCGGGACCACAAATTTGAGTCAATAAAATATTTTAATATTATTTTTGTGCCCTTGATATGTGATTTAACATGAGTTAAAGTTCTGTAAGTTAATTTGTCCGTCTGTATGCTTTATTTGATAAAAGGATTAAATTGCATTGAATGCAAAATTTGCATGCTTTATGAAAAGATACCTATTTGAGAATGGCTCTTAAATAAGGAGGCCTTATGAGGCAATTATGCCAATATTTAGATGGTGGAAGGATAAAGGACATTAATGCCCTTAATGTATGTTTATTTTATTTATTAATTGAAGGGATATTTTAGTAAATGGTATAATAATGTGACTATAATAAAACAAAGCTCAAAATAAATCTTTAATTTAGTGTTCATCCATCGAAAATTTGAAAGAAAAAGAAGGGTTAATTCTTTTGATATTCGACCATTACAAGCTTTGATTCAAGGTATGTTTTTAATCAGTTTTTGATAATTTCTATGTTTTTGCAATTGTTGCTTCGTCTACTTCAAAACCCATGTCTTAATTTTGAGTATTGATGATGTTTATGAGATGAGCCTTTAATGAACTCATGTGATTTGTAATGCTTTATAGTAAAATATGAAAGATATGTATATAATTATCATAGTTTGTCTTTGGAGTTTTATTGAATTTGAGTATATTAGACTCAATTGAGAAAAATGATTATTTGAGGGATTAAATTATAAAATAAATGAAATGTATGGACTTGTATGAGATACATGAATATTCGGCAAAACATGGGTATAAGCAAATTTGGTGTAATTTGTGATTTTGTGAATTAGGGACTAAATTGTCCAAATGTGAAAACGTAAGGGTTAATTTGTAAATTACCCTAAATATGTGTTTTGGATTGATTGAATGATTTGATGAATGAATCAATTAAATCTGTATATAAATAGATCAAGAGCCGAAGAAAATGGATTTAGATCTGGGAAAGTCAAAAATCATTGAATAGTCGTACGTGTCCGTTAAACCGAACTCGAGGTAAGTCAATATACAAATAAATGTACTTGTATTGAATTATGTATGTTCTTATGACTATTAATAATGATGAATGTATATGAGATGATGTATACATGAATTCTGAGATAAAATCGACATAGTGACAATGTCCGAGAAGTTCCGTTTGAATCTAGGAATAGATAGGGTAGTCTATGTTTAACATCCTAAATTAGGCACTTTGCATTTAATATGTTTCGGTGGGTAGGCTAAGCTTTGTGTGTTAATTTGGTGTGTTTAGGTTGCCTTATTTATTGTTTGGGTATGTTGGGGTTCCCGGGAAGGCTTGGGGTTAAGCCGAAGCCTTGGTCAAAATTTCAATTTTGGGTACCTTTAGGGGAAAGCAAGCGGAGGCAGGTCTTAAGTAATTTTTGCTTGTGGTTGAAGACACAAGAGTTGCAGTGGTAAAGTGGCAGGGAGACGCCACCTATCATGCAGTGAAGTGCCATCACAAGAGAAGCTGAGAGGGAGAGGGTTCGAATCTCTTGGAAAGTAGGGGGTATTATTTTTTTGGCTCAAGCAAGGGAGGTAGTTGGATGGTAATCAGGATCTGGAGGAGAGAGACAAGACCTGGTCAAACAATTCAAACTAGTGGTGGAGATCTATTTGGGAGATTTGAATTATTCAAATTGTTTGAATATGTGAACCAGAGTGAAACTAGGAGGAAAACGTGGGATAGCATATGGGTGAAGGTGGTGGCCAAATCTTGGGCACTTGGTGTAGGGAGGGGGAATCGATTTTGGCTTGTTTTGGGTGTGCCGAAAGTCTAAAGGTCTTAGGCTTTGTTGCTTTGTTGTCATTTGTGCATTTTCGGTTGTTAGGGGTGAGTGCCGAATTTGCTGAGCCAACTTCTTTTCTTCCTTCTTTTGCTCTCTAGCCGAATTGGTGAGACTATTGGTGCACCTCTTTCTTCTTCACTTTCTCTTTTAACCAAAGACTTCTAAGCCGTAACCTTTTCCAGCCTCTATAGAATCTCTCCTTCTCTCCACTCATACTCTTAAGCCTCATAGCCGAAAGCACTACACCGATTTCTTCTTTCCATCATTCCCTTATTCTTTTCTTCTCTACTTTCCTGCAAAAGCCAAAATCATCTCCATTTTGATTTCTTTTTCCTTCTTTAATCACTTACTCTTTTCTTTCTTTAATCACTCACTCTTTTCTTTCTTTTGGATCACCGCCCATTATTCTTCTAGCCTTCTCATTCGGCTTCTTCCTAATTATGGTAAGATTCTTCTCCTCTTTCGGTATTTCTTCCTCTTGATTAGTTGTTAGGTTGAAGGGATGAACTTGGTTCCTTGGTGTTTTGGCCGAATGTAGGTAGGGCTCTGTCTTCATATTTTTTCGGCATTTGGCCTTTGATTGAAGGAGGGCTTGAGGGACAATCGGTTTCTGTCGAATTAAGGTAAGAGGGACACTGTCATCTTTTCTTTTGCTCTTTCGATTTTTGGTAGCCAAAGCTGAATGGCTAATTGGCTTGTTGATGTTATTGTTGTGATTTACACTCTTTTGCCTTTTCTTTTCTCTTCGGGGGCGCCTATTCCGGGAAATCTTGTTAAGCCGAATCAATTGAATTCCAAGTCAGAGAATCAGTCGAATCTTATCCCCCCATTCGGGATCTCTAGGTAAGGGTTTTTCTCTAGTTATTCGATTGGGTTTTCCTTTCGTTATTCGCTATCTTAACCCAATGTTACATTAAGCAATCACTATTTCAATATAGCATCTTTTGACCAAGATCGTTCATGGACTTAAATGCCATCCAATCTAAGGAGGGGGTTGGACCTGTAGTCCCAGCCCCTAAGTTCAAAAAATGAGCGGTGTCTGCGGTTCGAGATTGCCCACCAGATTGTGGACTGGCTTTAGAATAGAATAGTAGGCAAATAGCAGTAGTCCCTGTTAGCAATAGTGTCGACATAGAAAGCGTTGTATTACGTGTTATCAGGTGTGTAAACTTCACACTTCTTAATTATTTGTTTGTTTGTACTATTTACTATTTGGCTGAAAAGCCAGAATGACTGAGAAGCAGCCGTAATACCCTTGTGGATAGAAATGGGAATACCAGGTATGAGATTCTATTAATCTCTTGATGGGTATGGAATAAGCATTGTAATATATATGTGCATTCATATGATTGCAAGTTCTGCATGGGTTGGGAAATGATGTGAAAGGGGAAGTATTTGAGATTGTCACGGTGGTTGTTACCACGGTGGGTTAGCCCTACGGATACATATATGATAATAGTGACCATGTCTCGATGGCTTTGTGCCACGGTGGTTCAATACCACGATTATATATGACTAGTGACTCGTCCCAATGGTTGTTACCACAGTGGGTTGGCCCCACGTATATTCATCAGGGATTGTCACAGTGGTTGTTACCACGGTGGGTTGGCCCCACGTATATTAATAGTGACCTTGTCATGGTGATCTAGTATCACGGTGGTCTAGAACCACGAGTGGCCTAATGCCACGTATGAGGTGTGTAGCTGATAGAGGGTTAATTGTAGAAATCCCCACGGTGTGATGGGCTGGTACGGGTGGTGTGTAGAGGATGGAAAAACTAGGTTGGAATGGGACACATATTGCATAACATAATTGTGTATGATATTATGTGTTGGGCGAGGCCTAATATGTGATTGTGGGCTTGAAGCCATGTGTGTTACATAAGGGGGATTTACACACTGAGTCTCAATGACTCACCCCTCTACTAAAATCTTGCAGGTAATTAGTAGATCATGGACAGGGAGCCGGGGCGGACTCATGGAGGCCATAAAGTATTTCTTTTCGTAAAGTCGTTTATTTTCTAGTAGTTATTAAATTTGGGAATTTTGTTATGTAATAAGGCCTCTCTAAGATAGTTTTTGGGTTTTATTATTTCATTATTTATTTAAGTATGACATTATTACATTTTAACATGATAATCAAATTGGAGTTTTCAAAACCTAAGCAACATTAAGCAATCATTTTCTCAAACCTCACCTAAGTTAACAAATGGAATTTAACTCAAATATTAAATTTTCATTAAACATTAAATCACTGGTTTTCAAACATCACCCTAGACGAAAAGTTTTTCAAACTTACAATATTTTCTTAAGATTTTAAAAAGTTATTTTTACAACTTTTCCCTGTGGCATTCTAGATCTGGTCGTAAAGTCTAGACCGGGTTTGGGGGTGTTACACTATGTCATGACATAGGTTTTGTTACATGATATCATGTAAGACCACGTCTGGGACATTGGCATTGATATTAGATTTACGTGTAAGACCACGTCTGGGACGTTGGCATCGATATGAGATTTACGTGTAAGACCATGTCCGGGACATTGGCATCGTATTGATTCATGTAAGACCCTGTTTGGGATAGTGGCATCCATATCTAATTACATGTAAGACCATGTCTGGGACGTTGGCATTGTACGACTATTCTGAGCACTCTAAGTATCCTATTAGATTCTAAACGATTCAATGAGCAAATCCAAGATACGAACAACTATGTGATCTGTGTATCCATATAAAGTACGTTTGATATGTACACTAAGTGTGCATGAAAGGTAAGTATCTACATGAACTTACTAAGATGGATATGTGAAATGAAATGATAGAATGGTATGTGAAGAGATGCTTAAAAGAGCTATGTATATATGTGACATTTGAGTTGAAAAAAGTGGTAAGATATGGCTAAGCAAATGATCCAAAGAAATACATGTGATGAATTTGCTATGAGAACCATTAATGTCATTGCATCAATATGGTTATGTGTATTTTATGCTAAGTTTATTTGTATAAGACTTACTAAGCTTTAGAAAGCTTACTCTGTGTGTGTGTTTTCTCTGTTTTATAGATTGTCAAAGCTACTAAAGGCTCGAGGACCGTCGAGGATTGTCATCACACTACTCAACTTGTTTTGGTACCTTTGAAATATGTATATAGCTAGATATGGCATGTATAAGCTAGTCATTTTGGATTATGTTTGAAATGTATGTAAATATCCATGAGATGTGGCTAGTTTAATGTTGGTAATATGCATAAGTGAATTTGTTATATGATGCATAGTTTGGTATGGCTTGATAGCTAATGAAATGCTCAAAGTTATGGAAAGCATATGAATGCATTATGAGTATGTATATTTGATCAATGGAATGATTATATGAAAGGTAAATGTGGATGAATCATGTTTGAATATATAGAATTGTTCATTGTTTGGCATGTTTTTGGATGTCAAGTGTGTATGAAATGAAATGGTAATTTTTCTTGTAGGGATTGACCCTTGTTTTTGAGGCATTTTGACATTGCTCTGTTTTGCCTACACGATCATGGCACATGGGCGTGGATAGTGGTTGTGGGTTTAATTCAATAGCTAGCCTAAGTGTACACGGCCATGGCATACGGGCGTGCCTGGTAACCGCGAGATTAAGTTAGTAGCTAGCCTAATGTTACACGGCTATGGCACACGGGCGTGCCTGATGGCCATGTGGTTAAGTCAGTATGCATGCTCTGATTTAGCACGGCCAGGACACATGGGTGTGTCTAGTAGTCATGGGAGGCACGCGGCCTGTCCACACGAGCGTGTGACCTCTGTAATTTAGAAAATTTTTAAATTTTTGAGAACTTTCATATGTGTTTGATTTAGTCCCGACCCTATTTTGAAGTATGATTAAGGTATTGTTGACCTATAAAAGGGACACTTTGATTGTGATTGATGAATTGTAATACTAAATGTTTGTAAAAGTTTCTGATCTATCCGGTAATGCCTTTAACCCTAATCTGGCGATGGATATAGGTTAGAGGTGTTACAATTTATTGGTATCAGAGCTACACTTTAGTCAATTCTCGGACTAACGTAGTGTGTCAGAGTCTAGCTATACATGCCATATATCTAAACTGTGATAGTGTGATGAATCTTGAAGTGTAAATGTGATTTTCGTATAGTAATGGATCCCGAAAGAGTTGTAGTTGACGATGTAGAAAGCAATGCACCTGCTCTTGCGCAAGGGACAACACCCTCTGAATCGAGACCGACTACGAGTGGTCAAGAGGGAGACGCTAAACAAGCTTTTTTTTCAAATGATAGTGAGTGGTTCACTTAGTTTGTGAGAAACAACCTCCGCTCCTGGTTAATCCCCCTCAAACATCTACTATGCCTTCGACTATGAATCTGAATCTTATGAACAAGCCTCCGGTTGACAAAATTCGTAAGTATGGGGCTGAAGAGTTCGGGCTACCAACGATGATGATGCCGAGAAAGCCGAGTTCTGGTTAGAAAACACTATCTAGGTATTTGATGAGATGTCTTTGACTCCGAAAGAAAGTATTAAATGTGTTGTATCACTGCTACGAGATGCAGCTTACCAGTGGTGAAAGACTTTGATTTCTGTGGTTCCAAAGAACGGGTCACTTGGGATTTCTTCCAATCAGAGTTCTGAAAGAAATATATCAGTGAGAGATTCATTGATTAGAAATGAAAAGAATTTTTGGAACTGAAACAGGGTCGTATAGCAGTTACGGAATATGAACGAGAGTTTATGAGACTGAGTCAGTATGCTCATGAATGTGTATCCACCAAGGCAATAATGTGCAAAAGATTCGAAGACGGCCTTAATAAAGATATCCGCTTGCTAGTAGGAATTTTAGAGATAAAAGAGTTTGTGGTACTTGTGGATTGAGAGTGCAAAGTTGAAGCACTCGGGAAAGATAAAAGAAAAGTTGAGTCTGAAGAGATTTCCGAGTAAATCATTTCAATCTACTTCAAAAAATTTAGAGATGAGCATAGCCGTACAAAGGTTATGTGGGACATTCGAATAGAGATCGAGCTAGATCTCAATTAAGTTCTAAAGCTCTAGCAACATCGATGGCAAGTGCTGGAAATGTTCGATCCAAACAACCTGAATGTAAGCATTGTGGAAAATGGCATCCGAGAAGTTGTAGATTAAATGATCGAGCTTACTTCAGATGTGGATCATTAAATCATTTTATCCGTGACTATCCAGAGTTTGTTGATCCAGAGATTGTTCAAAATCGAGATCGATAATACTCGAGTGAGAAGTAGACCTTCACAAAATGTAAGAAATATCAGTGGTAGTCAGAGAACTCTGAGAGATACTATTGTGAGATTTGAAGCTAGAGCGCCTGCCAGAGCGTATGCTATCTGAGCTCGTGAGGAAGCCTCATCTCCAGATGTTATAATCGGTACATTTACACTTTATGATACTTCTGTGATTGCATTGATAGATCCTGGTTCTACTCATTCGTATATATGCATGAACTTAGTATCCAGTAATACTTTGCCTGTAGAGTTTACTGAGTTTATTATAAAAGTATTTAACCCTTTAGGTAAAAGTGTCCTGGTTGACAAACTATGCAAGAACTATCCGTTAATGTTTCGAGATATCTTATTTCTTGTTGATCTGATGCTATTACCATTCGATGAGTTTAATATCATTTTGGGTATGGACTGGTTGACATTGCACGATGCTGTTGTGAACTGTAAAAGAAAAACTATTGATTTGAGATGTCCGAATGATGAAGTGGTTCGGGTTGAATCTAATGATTTGAATGGATTACCTGCTGTTATATCTATATTGAAAGCTCAGAGTTATGTGAAAAAGGGATATGAGGCATACTTTGCTTATGTGATTGATTCGAAAGTATCTGAAAAGAAAGTTGAATCTATGCCAGTTTTTGTGAGTTTTCTAATGTGTTTCCTGAAGAATTGTCGGGATTGCCTCTGATACGTAAAGTTGAATTTGGTATAGATCTGTTGCCTAGTACAACTTCTACCCCTATAGGGTAAAATGACCCTATAGGTAAAATGACCGTAATACCCCTGTAGGGTGACATGATTGTAATGCCCCAATAGGGTAAAATGACCATAATACCCGTGTAGGGTAAAATGATCGTAATACCCTGTAGGGTGACATGACCGTAATGCCTTTGTAGGTAAAATGACCGTAATGCCCCCGCAGGGTAAAATGACCGTAATGCCCCTATAGGGTAAAATGACCGTAATACCCCTGTAGGGTGACATGACCATAATGCCCTCATAGGGTAAAATGACTGTAATGCCCCGTAGGGTAAAATGATAATAATACCCCCATAGGGTAAAATGACCGTAATGCCCCCATAGGGTAAAGTGACCGTAATGCCCCTATAGGGTAAAATGACCGTAATACCCCTGTAGGGTAAAATGACCCTTGTAGGTAAAATAATCGTAATACCCCTGTAGGGTAACCCCATAGGGTAAAATGACCGTAATACCCCTGTAGGGTAAAATGACCGTAATACCCCAGTAGGGTGAAATGACCATAATGCCCCTGTAGGGTAAAATGACTGTAAATCCCCTGTAGGGTAAAATGATCGTAATGCCCTTATAAGGTAAAATGACCCTTGTAGGGTAAAATGACCGTAATACCCTTGTAGGGTGACATGACCGTAATGCCCCCGTAGGGTGAAATGATCGTAATGCCTCTGTAAGGTAAAATGATCGTGATGCCCCTGTAGGGTAAAATGACCATAATACCCCTGTAGGGTAAAATGACTGTGATGCCCCTATAGGTAAAATGACTATAATACCTTTGTTAGGTGAATTGACCGATATACCCCCAAAGGGTAAAATGATTATTTTACCCCTCAAGGGTAAATGATTGATTTGTCTGTGATGTAAATGATTATTTTTTTATGACGTAAATAACTGATCTGTCTGTGATTTAAATGACTAATTTGTCTGTGATTTGTATGACTGATTCTGAGCATGGCATTTTGCATACACGACACACTGCATGGGGTTGGGATATTATTATGGAGGAAGTATTGTACTAGTGGCTCTCCCACAATGACTGTTATTGGTGGCTTTGCCACATATACTATCTTGTCGACTTTGTCGCGATACTATTCTTGGCGACTTTGTTGCGATATCATTCTTCGCCACTTTATCGCGATGCTCTTGATGGCTATGTGTCGATCATATCACTGCTACTGATGGCTTTGTGTTGATCATATTACCGTTACTGATGGCTTTGTGCCAATCATATTACCTGTTACTGATGGCTCGTGTGTCGATCTTATTACTACTATCGATGGCTTTGTGCCAATCATATTACTATACTCATGGCGTTATAGCTACCCTGTTTACGGCTCTTAACTATTCTGATTACTAGCAATTTTACTGTGATATTGATTAGTGCCGCAACCGGTGCTGATATTAAAGTGTTGGCTGGGTGGGTCAATTTTATCCCCACATGGTGTGTTGGTTGGTACGGGTGGTGTGTTAGCGGGATTGGGATGGGTTGCATGATTGCATTGTTACATTTCTATTACTGATACCGTCACTGTATTGGGCTTAGGCCCACATGTATTCTGTTTCTAATTCTAATACTGTAATGGGCTAAGGCTCACACTACACTATTACTGTTATGGGTTAAACCAACAGTGTTCTGGTAATGAGAAGGGCTCAGGCCCAGACTGTTACTGCATTCTGTTCATCTTACTAATTGTTTTTATTTTAGGGGATTACACACTGAGTTTTCGTAAACTCACCCTATTTTTAACTGTACAAGAAATCCCCAATGTTAGGCAGGTCGGTGCTGTGAGGGACTCGAAGATGGCCACACTACTGCTCAAATTTTCGTTTACTTGGCTTTTATTTACTATTATTTTTTTGTTTGGGTTTTTTTATTTGTAATAAGGCCTCTACAATGGTGTAACTAAGAGGTCTGAGAATTTAATCATTATGATTTATACTTGCTAGAAGTATAATGTGGTTTTTCCCAAAACGATAACTATTTTTAAAACACTATGTTTCCGCAACACAATTTTTAAGCTTCTGTAGCAAACAAGGTTTTAAAAGTAATGACGATTTGAAATTAATAACAAAATGATTAACTGATTTTAAGGATTTCAATGACAACAAGTTTTACGCTAAACACTTCAATGTTACACCACCAGATACGGCCATAAAGTCTAGGCCGGGTTTAGGGTGTTACATTTGGTTGTATCAAAGCCAAGTTACAAAACTCAATTATGGAATGGGTTTTCAAAAGGTTGTTTTTGAATATGTGAAGTGTTTTGAGTTACTTATTCTAAAAAGTGTGGCACACCGAGTCTCCAGCGTCGAATCCGTAAGTTTTTTGAATACTTTTATCTATCTAGAAATTGAAATGCGGTAAGTTATAAAATACTGTGACTACTTTAGAAAGTAGACTATACCACTCTAGATAGAGCAAACTGAAACTATAGGGAACTAAAACTGTAGTGAAACTTTGATATGCATTAAACTGTTAGTTCTGATAAAACGCGAATAGACAATGGGCACAAGAGATACATGCGAACTTGGTTCAAGAGGCTGTAATAATGTTTTGAAATCAGAGTGCGCAGTGAGAGCGTGGTGGTGAAATCTGTATGGTACTACTATCTTGGTATTTGGAAATTTTGAGGACAAAATTTCTTTAAGGAGGGGTGAATTGTAACGCCTCAAATTTAGGCCTAGAAGGAATGGGCCTTAAGCGTAGGATCAGCTGCACATAAATATTTATGTGTGCAAGAAATGACACAAATTGTGTAACTCCCCGAATTTGGGCCTAGAAGTATTGGGCCTATTGGGCTTTGGGTCTCAAAAAAATTTTAAGTGAGAGAAAATGATAATTAACATGATGGCTTTAAGGGTTTAATAAACTTGGAGTGTCTAAGGGTGCTGGAGAAGTTCTGTGTTTGAACTTTGAGGAAAAAGAATTTTTAATTAATTATTAAAGGAACCAAGGTTGTGAGTAGTTGGGCTTTTAAATAAAAATAGAGAAAAATGGTAGTAAAGAGCCTTGGTTTAGTGGAAGGTGGCACCACTTAGGGAGTTATAAGGTGGCGTTACTTTCAGGTGAAGAAGTCCAAGGTTTGAGGCTTAAGAGTGGTGAATTTAGGGGCTTTATTCTTTTACACATAAAAGGAATGTAGTGGCGCTAGAGTGGACTTTGGAAGGGAGTGTTTAGGAGAGAAATTTAAGGTAAAGATAATAGAGAAAAGATAGGGGATTGAGGTGTAGATGTGTTGGTGCCAAATGGGACTCTAGGGGAAGGTAGTTTCGGCTTTTGGCTATAAAAGGGGGTGCCAAATTCCATTGAGAGGTTTATTAGGTTTTCTATTACTTTTCTTTTCTCCCCCTCATTCTATTTCTTCCATTGCCGAAAAACCATTATTCCTTTTTGTAGAAATCCCAATTGGTGTTACGTTCTTCTTCTTTCTCTAAAAGTCAAATACTCTCTTATAATCGAATGGCCCTATCTTTTTGCCAATTCCTTGTTATTTTTCCTCTATCACAAATTGGTTGCTGTTATCTACTCTTAATCAAGTTTTGAAAGTTGAATCTCAATCAATAACTATCTAGGCCACAAGATCAAAGGTTGGATTCGGTAAGTACTTAGTCAACCTCCTTTAGTATGTTTTGGTAAAAGCCGGAGGGCTATCTAACTTTTTCGTGTCGTTAACCCTATATTAACAAGGGTAGGGTTCAAAGATTGCAAGCGTGGTAAGGATTGCTAGCAAGTGGTATGCGTACTCATCTCAATTGTGGATTAGTAAGTGGCCGAATGTAAGTATGGCTCATAGAGGTGACTTATGTGGAATACGAGTCACTTGATTTTGATAGTATATGTGTGGATACAGATTGAGGAGATATTTGTGAATAGTAGCTAAGGAAGGGCTACTAGAAATGGTGGTAGAAAGTAAGGTTATGGTAAGGCTTCAGTTTTTGGTAAATATTGTGGTTAAGTGTGTGATTGATTGAAGATTGGTATTGGGTGTAGGTTCAAGGCTGGGGATAGTGTAGCATGTCGCATTAACCAGGTGTGTACATACACTTCACACATGACAAATTGGCAAAAGTTGGAATCCTGAAAAATCGGAATGTCGAAAAGTCAAAAATCGAAAGGTTGGCGCTGGCAACCAGACAAGTGTATGAACATTTGTGTGGGAACACCGATACGATTACTAGGGCCAAGAGGGCGATCTCATGGTCTCGGGCCACTATTTGGCCGACCGGGCCAGAAGAGGCTAAATGGGCTTGCCGAGCTCGAGGGCCCAAATCAACAATAGTTGTTATGTGAAAATTGAATGATGGATTGATATGGTTGTATGATTTGAATAAGATTGGGCCTAAGGGGCTATATAAACATGATTGGGATTAATGTGTTATATGGACATGATAAGGCTTAGTGGGCCTTATGGGATTTTAGAAATACATGCTAGGGTTTTAATAGACTCTAGGCCTAGCTCTGATGAATTCTTAAATAGCATAAAACTTGTGTTAATAATAAAACATGTCTGTGGACAAGTCACTAAGTTTGAGTGTGGCAATGGACATATGCATGTCTAGGATTGGATCCAGGGAGAGCTTGGTACTTAAGCGGTCCTAGTGGCCCACCTTTTCTTCTTTGGGACCTCCCTGGTGCATAGTGTCTATTCACTTTAGCCGCAAGGACTTGTTGATGGGCCAAAGTTCATAACTAAAACCCGAGATGAAAGAAATAACGAAAATATCCATGTAAGGTAGAATTATAAAAATACCCCTGTAGGGTAGAATTACGAGAATACCCCTGTAGGGTAGATTTACAAAAATACCCATGGGTAGTGAAATGACTAAAATACCCCTAGGTGCTTAATGTGTGAAAATGTGTATGTTGCATTCATGAGATATATGGGTGGGTTTGATGATACGGAGAAAGATATGTAAGGATCGACTCTCCAATGGTATAACTAAGAGATTTGAGTTTTAATGATTATGATTTATACTTGTTAGAAGTAGAACACGTTTTTTCCCAAAACGATAATTGTTTTCAAAACACTATGTTTTTGCAATACAATTTTTAAGCTTCCACAACAAACAAGGTTCTAAAAGTAATGACGATTTGAAATTAATAACAAAATAATTAACTGATTTTGAGGATTTCAACGATAACAAGTTTTACGCTAAACACTTCAATGTTACACCACCAGATACGACCATAACGTCTAGGCCAGGTTTAGGGGGTGTTATAGAACTAAAAAGTAAAATAAAGCCAAAACTTGTCCATCTTCTTCCTCCCATAGATGAATTTGAAGAGACACCATAGCTAGGGTTTGTGGTCAAGCTTTCAAGCTCGATTGTAAGTCTGTTCTAGCCCTATTTTTAGTTTTTTTTTTTTTTTTATGTTTTTGAAATCCTTGTAACATGATCTACCTATATCTACCACTAATTTGAAATATGGTTGAGGTCTAGGGCTTGACCCATGTTAGACATGTGAGTGTTTTTATGGATAATGGTAGATTATGCATGTTTGATGTGTGATAAACAACTTTTACTAACTGATTTTTGATGAAAATGCATAAAAATGACCTATTTGTAAAAAGGTTTAAAATGAGTAGTAAATGTGTGATTAAATGAAAAATGTGGGCTGCTAAAAACATGAAAACAGTTTGGCTAAGCTTGGGTGACAAAGAAATTGAACACATTTCATTTTACGAGCCTAAAGACTAAAGCGTAAAAATATGAAACATTAGGGGCAAAAATGTAATTTTTCCATAAAATAATTTTTGGATTGAAATGAATAATATGATGTAAAATAAGTCAAATTTGTTATTATAGATCAAGAAAAATGAAGGTCGGACCTTGATTGGGGAAAGAACAAGTTGTTTGACGATTAAGTCTTTTTCTACTATTTTTGTACCGAGGTAACTTCAAGTGTAAATAAATGCAATGTTATATTTGTATTTTTTATTAGTTTTATTATTGCATGATTTGTATAAATGTCAATGTGGACACGATCGACGGTGATATGACAAGCAAGGAAATCTCGTTTGAACCTTTGGAGTAGAATAGGAAACGAGTGACATGTCATAGGAACCAATATGGTATATGTGATCATGTGATCCGGGTTGCTGGTCTCATACATCTACCAGTGGCTGGGTAGTCCGGCATGTGTTGCGGATACCTGACACCTTGTGTGAGCAGCACTACGTAGTTATGTCTTGACTGACAGCTTGTGTGTAACACCCCAAACCCGGTCTAAACGCTACGACCGAATCTGGCGTGTTGAATGGAGTTAAGAAAAGGTCTTACAAACCATTTTGGTCGACTTGATTTGAAAAGAAACTTTTGTGTAGTTAAGAAAAACGCGGTTGAATAGAGTGAATTGTAAAAGGATTTTGGAACTTAATTCAGCATGATAGAATCACCTTGTTGTTAACCTTTGTTTATTATTTATCCGGCGTATAACTTTAGAAAAACTCAAAGTATTTACTTAAGTTTATAAAAACGTCCATCTCGTAAATTACTTGACATGCCTTATTCGTTTAGTAAAAATTTAAGAGAAAATGAAACAAATAATAAATCCCAAAGTAAAGTTTAAGTGGCCTTATTACAATCTGAAATCCAAACTTAAAGTAGAGGAAAACCAAATCTGTAATAAACAGTGAAATAGAAACAATTGTTGAGCATGGCCACCACGAGTCCACCCCGGCCCCGAATCCACAATCTAAGCATTATCTGAAAAAACAATGGAAGGGGTGAGTCACCGAGACTCAGTGTGTAATTCCCCATCCCAAAAGACGTTAAGCTCATGTGGGGCCAACACACTTGTGGTACCTAACCACTAGTGAAGATCTCTTAAATCAATATGTGGGGCCAACCCACTGTGGTACCTAACCACTGGGACAAGTCACAAAATAAGCACATGTGGTACCTAACCACTGGTGGTTCCAAACCACTGAGACTTAGTCATAAAATCATTATATGTGGGGCCAACCCACGTGTGGTACCTAACCACTGGATACAGTCTGATAAATCATGCCTTCCCCCTCTTCTCATCATACCCATATTTCATGTATATGTTTCTCCATACAATGTGATCATGCTTAATACATGAGAAAATATAACATGGCACACACAGGTTTCACATAGATAAGGCACGATATTCACCATAATGGACTTACTCGGAGTCCTTGCTTATATCCGTAAGGATAACGTAATGTTTCCCACTGTTATTCTGGCTTTTAACAAACACAACATTTAACATAACAACATATGAAGTGCGTAAGAGTTACACACCTAATTCTCGTACTATCGCACTCATTGCTTTAACACTATCGTCACTCGAGACTTCTACTATCTACCTACAATCTTTCTCTAATGTCGGCCCACAATCTGGTGGCCAATCTCGCACCCCTGATACTGCTCGCTTTTTGAACTTAAGGGCTGGGTTTACAGATCCAACCCCTCCTATTGCTTGGCTGACATTTGAGTCCATAACAATCCCTTGGTCACTAAACCAAATTTAAATGATGAGATCAAATCTAAGAGATAATCATAATACATAACACGAAACCCTTACCTAGATTGTCAAATCCCAAAAATCCTCAAGAAAGCATCACCACCTTACCTACATTCGGCCAAGCATCCAAACATTAGAATAACACGATAATCGCACCTACGCTTGATGAGATTTAGTAAAAGAGAAAGGGTAAGGGAGTGGCCATTCGGCTGAACCTATTACCAATACATACCTTCGACTTTCCTCACAGTTCAGCACGAGAGATCACAACGAGAAAGATTTGGGTTCTAGGAATAAAGAGTGAAAATTGACGAGATATTAGGGAAGTTATTCGGGTTAGAAACTAGATGAGAAAGAAAGAAATAGCAAGGAAGAAAATGACGGAGAACTTACCAATCCTGAGATGATGATTCGACTATGGTGAAACTTCGAGAAAAGAGGCTAAACTTTGAAGGTTTCGGCTATGGGAAAAGGAAATATAGGCAAAGAGGGTTCGGCTTTTAGAAAGATATTGAAGAGGAGAATAGAGCTAGAGGGTTTCGATTTTGAAGCAAATGAGAAAACCCACAGGAGAAGAGAATTTTGGCTTTGAGAGAGGAGATAGGAAAAAGAAAAATGTGCGAAGAGATGGACACTCTTGCCTTCAAATTTCGACATACAAAACCGAATTTCACCCCTCCCAAAGTTTGACTATCGGCCAACTCTTCCTCCACCTGATAACTCTTATCCTCCCTTGAAACACCCCAAACCCGACCCACGAGCCTTGACCAGATCTGGTATGTTCCCCGGTGTAAACCGTTTCAAATTCTTTTGTTACTTAGGAAAAACTTGTGTGTTTTGAAAGAAAGTTTGTTTTTGGGTTGGGCTTTGAGTTGAAAACAAGTTTATTTCATTATTAAAATCCTTTACATTAGGTGACAAAATGTTTAGGCTTTGTTTTAAAATAGATTTACTTAATCTTTTAATAAATAAAAGTTTGTAAGCTTAATAAATAAAAGCAAAGTAAAGTAGTTCTCCTATGGCCTTATTACATCAAATAATTCCCAAAAAAAAAATCAAAGTACTTAATAAAATAAAAATCCAAATTGCATAAATTCCTTGCTGTGCATGGCCACCTTTAAGCTCCTGCCGACCCGGTCCATTACTGATCGTCACCTGAAAAAGGTTCCCACAACGGGGTGAGTCAACAGACTCAATGTGTACACAAACACTATGTCCAAATAGATTCAGGCATATTATCACATCACATACATAATCATATAGTAGATATAAAATAATGATGCAACCCGAACCCAAACCTATATGCCATCCGCTACACATCACCCGCATTCTCCCGAACACCGTGGAGACTACTAAGTCAACCTCCATCCGCTACATACCATCAAGGCAGGCCATCGCAATGACGTGCTCATCGCCTCTTATAAAATTCGTGGTCTTAGGTCACCACATTCAGATATCGTGGTCTTAGGTCACCACATTCGATATCGTGGTCTTAGGTCACCACATTCGATTATCGTGGTCTTAGGTCACCACATTCACTTCCCTTTTCATATAACCCATATGCCCCATATCATACATATCATGCATTAACATGCCAAATTCTTATTTCACATTCTTATAATGTCATATGTGTGTCGTAATGAGATATTTAACATAATCCTAGTAGGAGTAGGAAACGTACCTGAGTCCTTTGTACCATAGCATGGTACTTTAGCCATATTCACATTCTTTTAAACATGCTCATATTAAATTTTAGCCATAATTCTTATTAAAAGATAGTGTGGGGTACACACCTGATTCGCTTAAGGTTTCCAATCCAAATCCCGAAAAGCTTGATCTAATGCCTTAGATCTTAAATCTCTACATTTAATCAATCATTTAATACTTAGTAAAGAGCCATTCGACTATAAATCCAAATCCTAGTAGGATTAGTACACTAAAACTTACCTTGGTGCTGATTTTTTTACTAATCAAATCCTGGAATGTTGTAGACTCCCTTCCTTGTAATCGGCTGGTGTTAAATCCCTTCATAGATTAGTTTTCGGCTTTTAAATCATGTAAAAAAATAGATCTAGTGCTAAAATAAGCCTTGGCCGATTGCATATATATATACTTTACCTTGTGATTTGAAATCCAAAATTTCTATTTAGCCCCTTGGTATCTGTCGAAATCACTGTGACACATGTTAGATTAATTTATAACATGTAAACATGGAAAAAGTGGCCTGTGGCCGAATGTCTTCCTTACCTTAGATCTTGGAAGATTCCTTCCTTATGGTTGACTTATGGACAGATCCCGAAGCCTTCTTTCCAAGTTTCTACTAACACAATAATGGGGTTAGATTTCTTGGTTTCGATTTTAATCTTAGAAGAAAAAGAATAGAAATCGATAATCACTAGCCTTACCCTTAATGCACAAGTTAACAACCCCTTGCTTGAAGTCTCAAACTATTCGGCTATGGTCTTGATAATAACAAGTTTTCGGCTTTTGGAACTTAACAAGAAATCGGCTAAAGGTTATCTGTGTTGTCGGTTTATCAAAAGAAAAGAGAGGGAAAAGAGTCACTAGGGGATTCGGTAATGGTGGACTTATGGAGAAAAGATTTCGGCTATAGCAAAAATAAGTGAGAAAGGAGAGAGTTTGCTAGGAAATTTTTGGCAGAGACTTCAATGGAAAGAGAAGATTGATGAATAGCCTTATTTTCCTCCTTTTGTCGAAATTACTAGGCCAAGACTCCTTACTTGGCCATCACTTCTCTTATCTTTATTAAAATTAATGGAAATAATCCTTAATTATCTCTTATATCTTAAACAATAATTATCCATCATTGATCCACCTATTTAGCCGAATTTTAAAGAGAATTAAACTCTTCCCAAGTGCCTTGGTGCCGTCCAACTCCCTTGCTCCTTGCAAAGAAAATAAAACTCTTTATTTGCTTCCCACGTGACTCAAACCTAGGCTCCTTCCCCTTGATTGTGGTGTCACTTCTTCGGGCTTGAAGTGGTGCCTCCTAGCCACTTCTCCAAGCCCTTTCTTGTGTCAAATTTCTTCTATTAATTTTCTTAAGACCACCTTGCCTTAGTTTCCTCTTTTAAACTTAACATTTTTAAAACATTTCCTTACATTTCCAAGTTTCCAAAATGTTCACTTTCCTCTTTTAAACTTAACATTTCCAAGTTTCCAAAAATGTTCACTTTCCTCTTTTAAACTTAACATTTCCAAGTTTCCAAAAATGTTCACCATACATTCATAATACATAAGACATGCCATTTTGTATAATTAAATCAAAAATGCATAGGCCCATTTTCAGGATGTTACATCTGTTGTTATCTTAATCTACACCCTCCCTTTAAAAGAGGCCTACCAAACACCAACTCCTCTTCTCATAAATCAATATATTATCCACATAATAAAAGAATTAAATCCCCTATTTCCTAGCCATTGTGCCATCCTCCCCTAGTCCCCTTAGAGTGCCAAATTTGACCCTAGAGCATGGGCTCCAAGTGGCCAACACTTGGGCCCAATTCTTCCCCTTAATGACGCCACCTTCTGGTTCTCTTGCAGCACCACCAGACTTTGGGCCACAAGCCCACAATGATAATTTTAAACCCAAATACCTATTTTTAAACCCTATAATACCTCAACAGAAAATTAACCAAGGTCTCAGCCCAAACCTAAGCCCAACCTGCACCTCAAATTCTCAATCTAACACATTAAACACACACTCAATGCATAGAAATTAAAAGTTTCAGGATTTTTGGGGCGTTACAACCCAATAGGTCCAAATCTACTAGGCCCAAATTTGGGATGTTACATTGTGTGAGAAAGTCCGTGATTAGCTCGAGAGCGAGCCCCTATGTGTTATGAGATATGAGGTAGTATTGGCTACATATATGGCACTTATGTACAAGACCTTCCGTGTATCTGATTAGTATTCCAAGTGTTCAACGGGTACATCAAAGATGTGAACGGATATGATTATGTTACGAATTGGTACAGGTATGTACGTAAAACTCCAAAGTAATGAACTCGGTATATGATTAACATTTGGTAAGAATATAAATGAGTAAGTTATGCTTGTGAGACATTGGGGACATTTATTTTAATTTACATTATGTTAATTACATGATACAAATATGTTAATGTTGCCATTTTATTTTCATGTGAACTTACTAAGCTATAAAGCTTACTCCCTTTCCTTTCGCTTGTCTTATAGTGTCACCAAACCAACTCGGGATCGAAGATCGTCATAGATCCATTCACACTATCAATCGTTATTTTGGGTACCATTGAAAGTCATTATTTTGAGTTATGGCATGTATAGGAGACTTGGTCATTTTGTTATATGTCATAATTGATTTGGCCAAATGTGTTGGCATTGTAATGGTTGATGATTCATTTTGTAAATGGCCATTAGAAATTGCCTAATATTGATTATATTGGTCATTGGTATATTTATGTGATGATGCCTTTCATTAATGTGAAATTGGCATGAATGGTAATAAAGTTATGTGATGATTATGCATTATAGATGCTAGTATTTGTATGATTGATAATGCCTTAGTTGTGATGGATTTGGTTGCTTGTACTTACTTGGATTGGTGTTATTTGATGTGACGTAGATTGGTGCAAGTAAGGGTGGCAAAATGGCTTGGTAAATAGCCTTATTTTTGTCCACACGGGTAGACACACGGGCGTGCGTCTAGGTCGTGTGTGACACATGGTTAGCCCCATGGGTGTGTGATCCATCTGTGTGTCCTCTACGCCTTTAATTTTAGCTTCGAATTGGATACACGGGCAGAGACACGGCCATGTGTCTCAGCCTTGTGAAGGACAAGGCCCTAAGACATGGGCGTGTGCCCAGGAAGTGTGAAGTCTGCACCTATTTTATGAAAAATCATGCTAATTTAATCAACCATGCGGCCTAGGGACACGAGCATGTGTCATGGTCGTGTGACTTCTATTTGTTCATGAGATCATAAATAGAGAGTTACACAGGCTAAGGACACGAGCGTGTATGACCACACGACCTGCCTACACGGACGTGTCCCTTACCACACCGGCGTGTGACCCTGTTTTCATGAAAAAATTTCTAAGTTTTCCAAAAGTTTCCAAAGTTCCCAATTTAGTCCCGAACCACTTCCTATGCATGTTTTGGGCCTCGTAGGCTCGTAATAGGGACGATATGAATATATGTGATTGGTTTTAGTTTAGATGGATTTTTATGACTCAGTTTTGTATGATTGCTTGTGTTAAAGTTCGATAATGCCTCGAACCCAGTTTCGGCATTGAATATGGGTAAAGGGTGTTACAATAAATGTCATATATATATATGAAATTGATTACATATTCGACAAAGCCCGATAAATGTTAAATTCCATTTGAATATTGATATTCAATTGATACAGGCTTTCTTGGATTGGTTGTAGTCCTGCATATGTTGCAGACACACCATAGATCTTACGAGCATCCTGTTATTATTTCTCTCGAGCTTCCCTTTATATGGTTCTTGCGAGCATCCCAATCGGTAGTGATCTTGCATGTGTTGCGGACATACTGTAGCTCTTTGTGAGCGCCCTGTTATATGATCGGTAGTGATCCTGCATATGTTGCGGACATACCGTAGCTCTTTATGAGCATCTTGTTATATGGCTCTCCGAAGCTTCCCTAATATGGCTCGCTTGAACTTTCTGATATATGGCTATCCGGAGCTCCTGATTAAAGGCTCTTTGGGAACTTCCTGATTATGGCTCTTATGAGCTTCCCATTATATAGCCTGGATAAGCTTCTTGATAAGCTTTTTGCAAGCTTCCCGATATGAGAGCTTCCTATTGTATAGCTCAAGAGAGGATTTTTCGATTATGTGCTTTAAAAAGCACTCCTAAATATGAATTGACGGATTCTAATTGTACACTTTGTGTGTACTTCCTATGTATCCATCGAAGTTTTCCATGATTCAATGGGCAAAAATCCTGACATGAGAAGATATGAACACTAAATGAATTATTACACGTGTTTGCTCGAAATACATGAAAATAATGATACATGAGATATGGACATAGAACATGATGATATATAAACATGGAATTTGTTTGATGAATATGTTTATCCACGATTATAGATTTGTACACCTTGAGTGTACCACTTGTGTAACATTGATATTCCAAATGATTTAATGGGAAAAGTTCTAACTTGAGATAATCTAAATTTGAGACAAATTATTATGAAAATGTCTTGAAATATGGGGATATGATTTGTATATGTATATGAATACATGATGTGGAAAGTATATGTACATGAAAATCTTATTATACATGTTTATTGATATTTATATGAAATATATGACTAACAAGGGTGATGAGGATATGTGTTAGGGCTCATGATCAAATTGATTGAATGTGCCTTGCATGTTTATATTGAATTTGAATGAGTGGTAAGTTAATTACCATGTTATACAAACTTACTATGCATAATATGCTTACTCTGTTTTATTTTCTCCTATTTTATAGTAATTCAGAAGCTCGTTAGATTGAAAGCTTGTTGGATTAAAAGCTTGGTGAAGATCACTCACACTATCCATCGGCCCATTTCGGTATATATATGTTAAATCAATTCGGTTATAATTGCATGTATAGGTTATTTAGCCAATAATGGCATGTAAATGTTTTGAATGAAACTAGTCTTTAGAACGGCTTGTGTTTGACATATTTTGATATGTTTATAAGTGGATTTATCATGTTTGAAAAATGAATGTGATCATGCATATATTCATTTGGTAACTAGATAAGTATGAATAATAGATTAACATGATAATAAATTGTCACCTGAGGTACCTAAGGGTACATTGGTTGTATGTGATATTATTTCATGTTTAAGACATGATTTGGACTTGTTTTGAATGCTTTGATATGATTTGTGAATGTGTTTAAGTGTTGGTATAGGTGAAAGACAAGATGGGTGAGAAATGTGGCTTGGACAATAACCTATTTAGTCTACACAGATAGAGACACGGGCGTGTGTCTCAGCTGTGTGTGACACACGGCCTAAGACATGGGTGTGTGGCCTAGCCATGTGTCCTCTGCATCTTAAAAGTTTCAAAACAGAATGCTCAGGTAATTTCACATGGCCTGAAACACAGGCGTGTGGGTTGGCCGTGTGACCCCTGCACCTACACACGGCCTAGCACACGGGCGTGTGACTTGGTCTTGTGACCTAAGTCAGAGAGTTACACGGTCTAAGACACGGGCATGTCTCTTGGCCGTGTGAACCACACGGCCTGACCACATGGGCGTGTGACCCTTGCCCCTAGGAAAATTTTTGAGATTTCGTAAAAAACTCTCTAAGTACCCGGTTTAGTCCCGAGTCATTTTAAAAGCATGTTTTTGACCTCGAGGGTTCATATAAGGGACTTTATGATTGATTTCTGATATGAATATTGTATACTATGGAATATTTGCTATTTGATCTGTAAATTTTGGTAATGCTCCGTAACCCTGTTTCGACGAGTGATTTGGATTAGGGGTGTTACAATGCCATGAATGTTTTTGAATGATTCTTGATGTTTAATGGTAGGTTATGAGTCCTTGTTGATAATTAAACAAGTTTTGTAAAGTGATTTTTGATGAAATTTACATTTAGAGATTCATTTGTAAAAACAGTAAAAGTTCATGACAAATTTATGAAATGATGGTTTGTATGGATTAATTTAAGTCCCTAGAGAATTTAGCAAGCTTGAGAAGAGGATTAAAACGTATAAGCTTCAATTTATGAGCTTAAGGATTGAATTGTGAAAAGTTAAAATGTTAGGGGTAAAATAGTAATTTTACAAATATATGAACTGTGGACTAAATTGAATGCTAGGGATATTAAATGGATTAAATTGGTCTATTTCGATCAAGATAGACCATGTAGGGATTTAGATCGGGGAAAAGCTAAAGCCTCAAATTAGTTCGACTTCATTTTTATGCCCTAGTTTCGAGGTAAGTTCGTATGTACGAATTACTTTATTCATGTTATTCAATTGTATGTTATAATATATTTATAATGCTATTGAAAATGTATATCCAAGACAATGCTATGATGGTTGTTGAGTCCCAGTTGAACATTAGGAATTGAAGGATACAAATGACATGTCATTAGGGATTTCATGTTTCGGGTGCTAGTCTTGAATGTCCTACTGATGGCTAAGGTCCTACATTTGTAGCGGATACTCCACAGCTCATGTGTATAGTATTGTATAGCTTACATTCTGACCCACATCTCGTGTAAGTAGGCCCATTTCACAGCTCATGTAAGCAATGATGTAAAAGGAATTGCTACGGTTATATGTTTAAGCAAACTTTGTGTGAGCTTTTTCGAGTATCCGATGATATTCTAGATGATTTAACGGCAAGAAAAGGGATTGAAATGGTAAGTTTCCAAATGGAATTATGAATATGCTCATGAAAATGATGAATGAAACAAATGATGTATGTTCATATGGAAACAAATTATCATATGTTTAATTCATGTGAATTATGTATAAATGCACTAACTTGTGTATTGATGATGATTCTTAGGCTTGTGGTTGGATTACATTCTACTTATACTTAATGTTATATAAATGAAATGGTAAGTTATATTTCATGTTCTACGAACTTACTAAGCATTATGTGCTTACGTAATTTCTTTCTTATGTTTTATAGATAATCGAAAGCTCGATCAGTTTGGAAGCTCGTCGGAGATCTATCAAACTATCCAGCATAAATATCAATAGTTTTTAAATGTTTTGGCCAAGGTTATATTAGCATCTATAGGTTGTATTGTAATTTTATTGTGATGAATGTTTGGTTGGTGTTTTGGCTTGTAAAATTTGTAAATGTTATCGTGTTTTGTTACCTTGATGCCTTGTTGACTTGTGTCATTGTGCTTTGTTGCATGTTTTGGAAAGGCTTATGTGGTATTTTTTAAGGTAGTTTGTGTAACACCCCAAACTCAGCCTAGAAGTTAAGCGAATCTGGCGTGTCACATAGAAGTGTGTTTGAAAACCATATTTCTTGTTGTTAAAACTTGTTTGAGAATTAAAGCCTCTTTGTTAAAACTCAAAACACATAAGCAATTGCTATTTATTTGAAAACATAATTACTTTTAAAACCTTATCTGTTGCAGAAGCATATTTAAAATAAACAATTTATGAAAAAGATTAAATCGTGAACCCATTTCAAAAATGTGATGTTTAAAAATTGAGTTGCAGAAGCATTTTGAAAACGTTGCGGAAACGTAGTGTTTTAAAGACAATTATGGTTTTGGAAATCATATTCCACTTTTAGCAGGTAGAAAACATCATAAATAAATATCACACATAATAAGTTAAAAATAGAAAGGCCTTATTACAGCCCAAATCAAAATATTTAACAGTAAATAATCAAAACAGCAAGCAGTGTGTGGTCTTCTCGAGTCCTCGCATGACTCGATCCATCAAAGCTGGGATTACTATCTGATTAAAAGCGGGTGAGTTTACGAGAACTCAGTGTGTAATCCCCTTACTAGAGTAATAGTCAGTATACAGAAATAGAACCCGAAACAGGCTGGGCCAAAGCCCATTAATAGTAACAGTACAGTCCAATTCAAAGCATACGTGGGCCAAAACCCATTACGATATCATTTGGGTCACAGCCCATATAGAATTAATTGGGCCTAGCCCAAACCAAATAGAGAACAAGTGGGCCTACGCCAATTACAGTAATAGATCTCATGATAGATATGCAATGGTATGAGGATGCAACCCACCTCGATCCAGCCAACACACCACTCGTACCAACCAACACACCCTGTGGGGATAAAATCGACCCACCCAGCCAACACACCAAGCTTAGCATCGATTGCAGCACTAAGTCAATAGAACATCTTAGCACCATCAATAGAACAACTAAAAGCCATAAATATCACAGCAACGCTGCCAGTTAACAGAACGACAAAAAGCCATAAATATCGCAGCATCGCTGCCGGTTAACAGAATGGCCAAAAGCCATAAATATCGCAGAAAGGCTGAAAGCCTTGTACAGAATGGCAATAGGCCGTACACTTCCTCCGTAACTTTGTCCCAACCCAATGCAATATGTCATGTATGTCATGCTCAATCATTACACATGTATGTAAAATGGCCATGCTTAGTAACAATCATTTAAACATGTAATAAAAGCATATCAGTCATACAACCACAATCAAATTAGTCAACTCATAGTCTAAGTCAATCATTTACCCACAAGGGCAAAATAGTCATCTTACCCTATAAGGGTATTTCGGTAATCCTACCATTCAGGGGTATTTCAATAATTTTACCTTACAGGGGTATTTTAGTAATTTTATAAACAAAGGGTATTTTAGTAATTTTGCAAATCGGGGTATTTTGGTAATTTTGCAAATTGAGGGTATTTCGATAATTTCACAAATTAGGGGTATTTTGGTAATTTCACAAACTAGGGGTATTTCGATAATTTTACAAACTGAGGGTATTTTAGTAATTTCACAACCCGGGGGTATTTTAGTAATTTTGCAACCCAGGGGTATTTTAGTAATTTTATATACTGATGTATTTCGGTAATTTCATAAACCAAGGGTATTTTGGTAATTTTGTAAACCAATGGTATTTCAGTAATTTTTTAAACCAAGGGTATTTAAGTAATTTTGTAAATTAAGGGTATTTCAGTAGTTTTGTAAAAAGGGTATTTCAGTAATTTTGTAAATTAAGGGTATTTCAGTAATTTTGTCAACCCCTCAAAAGGTCTACAGTCGCCTCGAGTGACTCAAGTATTCTAAACAGAGATAATGATGCGAATGGGCCTAAGGCCCATTCTCAGCCCAAGTGGGACCACACGCTTGTGTAACCCATTTAGCCCAAACCTAGCCACATATATGAGATTCACATAGACCAGTCTAGTATTTACTACACAATCATACAATTTATCTGATTGGGCCCATTGGCCCCACATGGCCCCTTTCAGCCCATCGTGGCCCAACCAGCCTAAACCCACAAGAACACTCATTATGACCTCAACTATCGCGTCGAAGCTCCCACATGTGTGCTAGCACGCTCGTGTGGCTACCATAGTCGTGTGACCGAGGCATTTCGGCATTCGCCGCTCTGCAGCTAGAGTAGTGCGAAATACACACTTGATATGAATCTGGAGTTAATCCGCGCACCGAACACTCCTATGCCCAAATGCCAACCAAGGTATGCTTACTCCTCATAGATCGCTCTATTTAAAGCCAGCTTCTTGCCTACTCTCATGCTAGCTTCCCGATGTGGGATCCCTCCATCAATCCTAAAAAATTGTCCCAAATTAGCAAAATAGTCACCTTTCGCATGCAACGGGTTTCGAACTTAGGCTCCCCTGTAACTTAATCCACGCCACTAGCCACCTTACCAACTAGCTCATTGTGTAACAGAACAAGCTCAACTAAATATAAGCCTATGGGCCAAAGTCTAAGTTCATTTAAAATGAAATCAAAACGAATTTCAAGCGCCAAGACTTGAACCCATACTCCCTTGCAACCTTAATGACGCCTTGCCACTAGACCACTCACTTCCTTGTGTCACATTTTATCCTCAAATATTCTTAAAGCCTACTCACTTACAACCAGGGTTTTATTCACCTAAACCAAAATTTTTCCTAAAGCCCAGGTTTGAACCCAAGACCTCATGGATGCCCCCTAACCTTCCAAAATCCTCACCTAATAGGTCCAACTTGCATTAGTGTCATTCTCTTATTCTTAAAAAATTTTGCACACTCTTATGCCCAAGGCCCAATAGGCCCAATTCTACTAGGCCCAAAAATTTGAGGCGTTACAGTTTGAAAATGGTAATATTATGGCATGTTTTGAAAGGAATTTGCACTAGTAGTTGATGAATGAGAAGTGGTATAATATGCATATTAGGTAAGTTTTGATGATTGAAATTGAGGTGCCTTGAATGGCATATTAGTTCATTGATTTAGGACTCTTGAATTGATCATTACATGTATGTTTTGGTAAGGTTTTGATGCCTTGTTCATGTGCACAAAAGGCCTATTGGTGTATGCATGATTTGGTGATGGAAATGGCTTGATTTTAGGCAAATTTATGTCCACACGACCTGAACACGGGCGTGTGACTTAGTTGTGTGTGACACACGGCCTGACGACACGGCCTTGTGTCTCCTATAGGTTCCTCTGAATGCAAGTCAGTTAGTTACACTACCTATCACACATCCTGGCACATGGGCGTGTGGGGCAATTTCGAGAGTTACAGGACTTGACACACAGGCGTGTGTGACACGATGTGTGACCCTACTTAGTGAGTTACACGGGTGAGGACAGAAGCTACGACAAGGCCGTGTATCCCTAATTTGAGTGTTCCACGACCTGAGACACGGGCGTGTGTCTCAGCCATGTGCGGCACATGGCCTATCAACACAGCCCGTCTTGAACTTCTTCAGTTCTGCTCCCTATGTTGTGATGTCTAATGCTTTGTGTTGCAACCTAGTGACCAGTCTTGAGTATTTATGCTTTCTAATCGTCTCCTGCACACTCTCAAAGTGTATTAGCTCACCCTTAGGCCTCCTTCGACCCCTAAGGTCAATTAAAGACTCGAATAACACATTTTATTACACTTAACTAAACTTGCTGAAAAGTAATTAAAACATAACTAAAATGCTTATGTTCAAGCTCTAAAAGTGCGAAAATTAGTTTAATCTGCTACACCGAATTACGACAGATAAGTTCTTCAATGACATATAATTTCTATTTTTTTAGGACAATCTCACCATTAATGATCAACAATTTTCCATTTAATCCTTTAATTGATCTTATCAATATCCTATAACATGCATGCTAACATATCATCAATTGTATCATATATAAGAAAAATATAAAGCAGTAAATAAATGCAAGGGTTATAGACCATAAAACTAAGGTGGTTCCTCCTGAGCCAATGGGAAAACCATAGGGTGTCCTAAGGGATTATGCCGTTTCTCAAGCTTTTTTTCCACTTTAGATAGCCCAACCTTTTTTTTTCCTCTAGTTCGTATTAACTCGTACAATTTACAATTATAGAAACTAGTTTAACAAACGAAGGAGTAAGATGAGAAGAGAAGTACAAGACAAATATAGAAAGGCACGAAACGAAGACTGTATTTATAAAATTACAACCTTTGCAAATAATAAATTGAATGGGTTATTGGGCTATAATCACGCATTTCCAAACACCATGCATATCAAACACAGTATACAACATGTATATCGTACAATCGCATCAACCAATAAATTTAATCTTGAATCTATATCATACAAGTGGCTCTGATACCACTATTGGGACTGTTGGTACGCCCCGAGGTGCAGCAAAAAAATTATTCCAAGGATCAATGTATGAGGAACAAATTAGGTTGTAATAAAGTTGAAAATATACCTTCTTTACTAAAAACCTTGAAAGGATGCTACCGATTCGATATTGATTTGATGCCACAACGAAACGCGTACGGCCTCTACATATTCCACCTCGTCAAAAATGAACAACCACTTTCTTTTGGACCTTTCAGATAGAATTAAAAACGGTTACTAGACCTTTTAAATTACTAAGTTGGTAACCTTAACACATTAAGGATTATCCTCATTTTATCCTCTTTGATATCACATATTAAAAAGAAAATCGGATTATTCCTTTATTAATAGAGAAGGTAAATGAAATGTTAGAAAAATGAATTATATTCTTTCCAAAAGAATATGGAATTTTCCTTACTAATAGAGAAGGCAAATGGAAAGTTTAAAAAGAAATTATATTCTTTGCAAAAGAATATTATTTGCATGTCTTTTATATTTTGACCAAAATTAATTAATATAACTATTATATTAATAAATTCAAGTAAAATATATAATTAATATTTTATATGAATCAAATTCATATATCAATTATATTCTTCCCAAAAGAATATTAATTTCCATATCTTTTATATTTTGATCTAATTAATTAATATAACTGTTTATATTAATAAATTCGTAAAATATATACAACTAATATTTTGTATGAATCAAATTCATATATTAATTATATTCTTTCCAAAAGAATATTAATTTTCATGTCTTTTATATTTTGACCGAAATTAATTAATATAATTGTTTATATTAATAAATTGGTAAAATATATACAATTAATATTTTGTATGAATCAAATTCATATATTAATTATATCTATGTTTTCTATATGTGTACAACAAGTTTGTACATATAATGTGTTTAATATGTAAATATCAAATTAAATTAATTACGTAATTAATTTAATTCATGTGACAAATAATACAATACCAAATGTATTTGGATTTTATTCGTTTCAACTATAGGGTGTGACCCTATAAGCTCTTGTAATGTTAGTAGTAATACTAGAACGTTTCTAACATTACAAGTAATGAGTGACATCTAGCAATGCATCATTGCCACCCAAGTTAAAAGAAGTCGCGATTTAACATAACCTTTCTATGATAATCTTTTCATGTATTATATCATTTTATCCTTAATATCTAGATTGGACAAAAGTCATGGAATAGTCACACTTGTATAGTCCAATCTTATATTTCTTGATTTTTTGAGCAGACTAAAATAAACAAATATGTGTGATATCTCATATCAACTTATTCGAGCATGGCCACGCATGTAACACCCCTAACCCGACTCTATCGCCGGATTAGGGTTAAGAGTGTTACCGGACATAACGAAAACTTTCATAGCATATCGTACTTTACATTCATCAATCAAATACATACAATGTCCTTTAAATGGTTCTCGAGACCTAAAGCATGCTTATAAACCAAGTCGGAACTAAATCGAAACACATAAGTAATTTCATGAAAATTTGGAACTTTTCTAAAATACAGGGGACACACGGCAGTGGGGGTAGGCGTGACTCACCCACGGCTACTTGACACTCCCGTGTGTCCTCCCCGTGGTAGTATACTGCCAAAATCAACATGATCACCAAGCACGCCCGTGTGCTAAGGCCGTGTACTAATAGATCACATACTACTATTTCTCACACGGCCACCAAGTACACCCGTGTCGAGGCCTTGTGCAATTTAAGCCACATTCTGCCAATTTACCCACGGTCTTAGGCACGCTCGTGTGCCTCAACCGTGTGACATTATAGGCCATTTTACAAGGCTAATATGCCACCCACTTTGGGTCTTCCTACAAGCAATATATACCAAAACATAATATGCATATATGGCAACCAAAACATATCAAATGGTTCACTTCATCCATACATTCAATACCAATTCCATTCACACCAAATTACAAACTAAATCCTACAACATTTCAAACATGTATCATCCATTTGCTTAACCAAAACTTAACCATTTCATATGCATCAAAACATATTAAATATATGCTTCATAACTCATTCATTCAAACATTTATCAACTCAAAAGCTTGCCAATACACATGGCCACGCTCACTTCATAAACATATACACCTATCTAGCCTATACATGCCATAATTAGCCATATACATTTTCAAAAGGGTACCAAAATAAGTTTAGTAGTGTGATGACATTCCTTGACAATCCCGAGCCTTCAGTAGCTTTGACGACCTATAAAACAGAGAAAACACACACACAGAGTAAGCTTTACAAAGCTTAGTAAGTCTTTTACAAATAAACTTGGCTTAAAAAACATATATGCAATTTGATACATTTGCACATCTCATTCACTTAACAATTTATCATGTATATATTTGATTCATACTTATGACTACATTTGTCACCTTTATCCATTCAAATCTCATTTGAAACACATAGCTTATTCATAATCTTTCTTGCATCTCATTCACATTATCCTGTTCAAACATACATTTCTTCAAAATAAAGTCATATGCATACTTACCATTCATGCATTCTTAATGCACATTCAACGCACCTGAATCAAATATTCATTCACTTAATTGATTATAGCTCGGATATACCATTCGTATTGCAGACTTGCCCGTTGAACCCTTAGAAACCTAGTAGGATACTCAGAAAGCTCAAAATAATAGTACAATGCCAACGTCCCGGCGAGGTCTTACATGCACTCGTATATCGATGCCCTTTGTCCCGCATGTGGTCTTACACGTCTGATCATAACGATGCCAACGTCCCGCACGTGGTCTTACACGAGTCAATATGATGCCGATGTCCCGGACATGGTCTTACTCATAAAGTTCATATTGATGCCACGCGTCTCGGGCGAGGTCTTTTACATAGAATTCATATCGATGCCACGTCCCGCACGAGGTCTTACACAAATTTCAAATCAACGCCAACGTCTCGGACGTGGTCTTACATGATATGACAGAACAGATACCTATGTCATGACATAGCTAATCCTATCTATTCCTAGGTTCGTACGAGACTTCTCAGTTTTATCACTATATCGAACTTATTTCAGAATTCACGCACTTAGCATCTCATACTCATTGATTTTCATCGATAGACATATGGATACATATATTCAATTCAATACATATAAGTTTATTTGCATAGTGACTTACCTCAAATTCGGTTTATCGGAATGAAAATGACTACTCGTTAACTTTCACTTTCCCGCGATCTAGATCTATTTTCCTCGATTCTTGATCTAAACATATTCAGAATTAACCCTTTTATTCACTATTCCATTCAATTCAATCCATACACATGTATTTTGGGCTATTTACAATTTAACCCTCATATTTGCACACTTTATCAATTTAGTCCATTTTACTCAAAACATTAAATATACACAATTTGCTCACACATATGCATAGCCGAACCTCCCTAGGGACTATATAAGTCCACATATTTCATAAAATTCACAAATTAGTCCTCCAAAATAACATTTTCACATTTTAGCCCTATTTAGCTAAATTCATCAAAACTTTAAGAACATAACATGTTCATTTAGCTCAAATCTTTCATATATCATCCTCAAACATCACAAAGCTTGTAAAATCATCAATGGCATATTTCACATACATCATCAAAACACAAAATTAAGGCATGGGTTTTGTAGCTCTCAAAGCAACGATTACAAAAACGTAAAAATTATCGAAAACTGAAGTCAAAACTTACCTTAATCTTGCTTAAAGCTAGCCGAATATAGCTTAAGGTTTTCTTCCTTTTCTTTCTTTGATTTTCGGCAAGAGAGGATGATAATTATCATCTTTTCCTTGTTTGTTTTATTATTAACATATTATTATTCCATTTACTAAAGTACCCTTTCATTTAATAAAAGAAAACATATATATAAAAAGGGCATACTTGACTTTCATTCATCCACTATCTATAATTTTGGCCAAATTGCCACATAAGACCCTCACTTTTACAAAGCCATAACACATTAGTAGTTTAACAAATTGCAAGCAATTTCCACATTCTATGCAATTTAATCCTTTGCTCAAATTAAACATTCAAACGGACTAATTAGCTTATGGAATTTAAACACATGCTTAGTCACATATCAATCGGCACAGAAAATAATATTAAAATATTATACGAACTCAAATTTATGGTCCTAAAACCACTCTTCCGACTAGGGTATAAACCGGACTATTACAATTCTCCCCCTTAGAGATTTTTATCCCCGAAAATCTTACCGTTAAACCGATTCGGATATTGCTGTCTCGTTGAATCTTCAGGCTCCCACGTAGCCTCTTCTAATCCGTGTCGATTCCACAATACTTTCACTAATGGAATTTTCTTGTTTCTTAACTCTTTCATTTCACGAGCTAAGATACGGATCGATTCCTCTTCGTATGTCATATCAGATTGAATTTCAATTTCAGATGGGGCAATCACATGTGATAGATTAGACCGATATCTACGGATCATCAGAACGTGAAATACATTGTGAATCTTTTCTAGTTCAGAGGGTAACTTCAATCTATATGCAACAGGCCCAACACATTTAATGATCTCATACGGTCCGATGAATCTCAGACTTAACTTGCATTTACGTCAGAATCGGAGCACTTTCTTCCATGGAGATACTTTCAGAAATACTTTATCGCTGATCTCAAATTCTATATCTTTTCGTTTTAAGTCTGCATAGGACTTCTGATGATCAGATGCTGCTTTCAAACAATCTCGAATCAGTTTCACTTTCTATTCGGTATCTTTTATCAAATCGACCCCGTGTAACTTATTCTCACTGAGTTCAGTCCAATATAGAGCTGTACGACATTTACGTCCGTACAAAGCTTCATATGGTGCCATTTTGATGCTCGACTGAAAACTATTGTTATACGAAAAGTCAATCAATGGCAGGTATTGTTCCCACAAACCATTAAACTCAAATATACAGCATCTTAACATATCCTCTAGAATCTGAATGATCCGCTCGGATTGACCATCTGTTTGCGGATGAAAAGCTATACTGAAATGCAATTTTGTGCCTAAAGCTTCTAGTAACTTCTTCCAAAATCGCGATGCAAATCTCAGATCTCTGTCTGACACAATAGATAATGGCACCCTATGCTATCTCACAATCTCGAAAATATAAGGCTCAGCTAATCTTTCAAGTGAGTAGTCAGATCTTATAGGAATAAAATGGGCAGATTTCGTCAGTCGGTCAACTACAACCCAAATCACATCTTTCTTTCTTGAGTCAGAGGCAATCCAAAACAAAATCCATTGTTACTCTATCCCATTTCCATTCAGGAATCATAATCAGCTGCAGCAATCCCGATAGAACTTGATGTTCGATTTTCACTTGCTGACAAACTAAGCATTTTGAAACAAATTCAGAAATGTCTCGTTTCATGCCAGACCACCAATAGTGTTGCTTCAAATCATGATACATCTTTGTACTTCCTAGATGGATGATAGATAAGCGTTATATGCTTCACCCAAAATCAATTGAATCAACTCCGAATTTCTTTGAACATAGATTCGATCTCAGAATTTCAAACAATCATAAACAACTCAAAATTTAGATTCAAAATTTAATTCACACTGAGCTCATTTCAACAACAATTCATTATCAACCTTCTGAGCATCACATATTTGCTGTATAAATAATGGTTTCGCTCTCAATTCAGCTATCATAGAACTACCATCAGACAAATCTAACTGAGCATTCAAAGCACGTAGTGCAAACAATGACTTTCTACTCAACGCATCAGCAACCATGTTTGCTTTACTCGGATGATAATCTATCACAAGCTCGTAATCTTTTAATAGTTCTAACCATCTTCTTTGACGCAAGTTCAAATCTTTCTGGGTCATTAGATATTTCAGACTTTTATGATCTGAAAACACATGACATTTCTCACCGTACAAATAATGACACCAAATTTTAAGTGCAAACACAATCGCAGCGAACTCAAGGTCGTGTGTCGGATAATTCTTTTCATGAGGCTTTAATTGTCTCGAAGCATAAGCTACCACTTTGCCTTCTTGCATCAAAATACATCCAAGACCGTTTAACGAAGCATCACTATAAATAATAAATTTCTTACCCGATTTTGGCTATACTAACACTAGAGCTTCTGTTAACAGAGTTTTCAATTGGTTAAAACTTTTTGACATTTATCCGACCATTAAAACCTGACATCTTTCTAAAGTAATCTAGTCAATGGAGTAGTTATAGTCGAGAAGCCTTTAACAAATCTACAGTAATAACCAGCTAAACCTAGAAAACTACGAACTTAGGACACGTTCTTTGGAGGTTTCAATTCGAATAGTAAATCTTGCTCGGATCAATATAAATTCACATATGCCCCGTAAAGTCGACCTCATTCAACCAAAATTCACATTTGCTGAATTTTGCGTACAATTACTTTTCTCTCAAAGTTTGCAACACCATTCTCAAATGTTCAGCATGCTCACTTTCATCGCGTGAATAAATCAATATGTCATCTATGAATACTACAACAAATCGATCTAAATACGGTCTGAAAATTCTATTCATCAGATCCATAAAAATAGCAGGAGCATTGGTTAGTCCAAATGGCATAACAAAAAACTCATAATGCCCCTACCTCGTTCTAAAGGCAATTTTCAGAATATCTAAATCTTTAACTCTCAACTGGTAGTATCTCGATCTCAGATCAATCTTTGAAAACACAGTAGCTCTTTTAACTAATCAAACAAATCATCAATTCTGGGCAATGGATTTTATAGTCACCTTATTCAACTGACGGTAATCGATACACATTTTCATCGTGCCATCTTTCTTTTTCACAAACAGAACAAGAGCACCCCAAGGCAAAAAACTCGGTCTAGCAAACCCTCATCAGTCAATTCTTGTAGTTGTGACTTTAACTCTTTCAACTCTATTGGTGCCATTCTATACGGAGCTATCGAAATAGGTGTCATACCAAGCAACGAATCAATACCAAATTCAACTTCATGAATCAGAGGTAAACCCGGTAACTGTTCAGGGAACACATCAAAAAAATCACAAACAATGGGTACTGATTCAACTTTCTTCTCGGATGCTTTTGAATCGATCACATAAGCAAAATATGATTCATACCCCTTTTTCACATAACTCTGAGCTTTCAAAACGGATATCATAGCAGACAATCCATTTAAATCACTAGACTCAATCCGTACAGTCTCATCATTCAGACCTCGTACATCTATAGTCTTTCTTTTACAGTTTACAACAACATCATGCATAAATAACCAATCCATACCCAGAATAATATCGAATTCATCAAATGGCAAGAGCATCAGATCAGCAAGAAAACAGTTATCTTGAAACATTAACGGACAGTTCTTGCATACTTTGTCAACCAGGACACTTTTACCTAAGGGGTTCGATACTTTTATAGCAAATTTAGTAGACTCTACAGACAAAGTCTTACCATATACTAAATTCATGCATATGTACAAATGCGTAGAACCGGGGTCTATTAAAGCTATCACAAAAGTACCATAAAGAGTAAAAGTACCCGTTATAACATCAGGTGATGAAGCTTCTTCACGAGCTCGGATAGCATATGCTCTGGCAGGCGCTCTAGCTTCAGATCTTACCATAGTGTCTCTCATAGCACCTCTGACTACCACTAACATTTCTTGTATTTTTTGAAGGTCTACCTCTCGTAGGTGCATTATCAGATCTCGATTCTGAACAGTCTCTGGTTCGACAGGCTCAAGGTAATCACGGATAAAGTGATCAAGCGATCCACATCTGAAACAAGCTCTGTCATTTAATCTACAGCTTCTCGGATGTCTTTTTCCATAATGTTTACATTCAGGTCTCTTAGATCAAACATTACCAATACTAGCCACTGAAGTTGGTGGGTTTTTGGAACTTATTTGCGATCTAGCTCTATTTCTGTTCAAATGTCCCGCATTTTCTCTGGAACGACTTTGATCATCTCTGTATCTGTTTGAAGTAGACTGAAATGATTTATTCTGAAATCTCTTTCCTGTATCTCAAGCTTTAGACTTAGCCCTTCTTTTATCCTTCCCGAGTGCTTCAGCTTTGCAAGCTCGGTCAACGAGTGCAACAAACTCTTTTATTTCTAGGATCCCAACTAGCAAACGGATATCTTCATTAAGACCGTCTTCAAATCTTTTGCACATTATAGCTTCGGAAGATATACATTCTCGGGCATATTGACTTAGTCACACGAACTCTCAATCATATTCAGTGAGAGTCATTCGGCCCTGTTTAAGCTCCAGAAATTTTTTTCATTTTGATCGACAATCTCTCACTGATATATTTCTTTCGGAACTCAATCTGAAAGAAATCCCATGTAACCCGTTCTCTCGGAACAATAGAAATTAAGGTTTTCCACCATTGATAAGCCACATCTTGAAGTAACGATACAACACACTTTATGCATGCTTCCAGAGTCAGAGACATCTTATCAAATACCTGAATAGTATTTTCAATCCGAATTGACCTTTTCAAAGATCATCAACATTAGTAACCGAAATTCTTCAAATTTCATACTTAGGAATCTTATCAACTGGAGGCTTATTTAATAGATTTGGATACACAACCGGTGGCACAACTATAGTCTGAGGGGGATTAACTGGGGGCGGAGGTTGTGAAATAGTCGGGTTATTTCTCATGAATTGAGTGAACCACTCACTCATCATCTGGAAGAAAGCTTGTTTAGCTTCTCCTCATGATCGCTTCGTGGCGGTCTCAAATCGAGGGTATACCGCCTTGCGTGGGAGCGAGCACATTACTTTCTACGTTGTCAGATACGGCTCTTTCGGGATCTATTACTATATAGAAATCACATTTTACACGTCAAGATTTATCACACTATCACAGTTCAAATATATGGCATGTATAGCTAGACTCTGACACGCTACATTAGTCTGAGAATCGACTAAACCGTAGCTCTGATACCAATAAAATGTAACACCCCAAACCTTAGTCCTTCGTCGAATTAGGTTAAGAGTGTTACCGGACATAACGAAGACTTTCATAGCATATCGTACTTTACATTCATCAATCAAATATATACAATGTCCCTTAAATAGTTTTCGAGACCTAAAGCATGCTTATAAACTGAGTTGGGACTAAACTGAAACACATAAGTAATTTCATGAAAATTTGGAACTAGTCTAAAATACAGGGGACACACGGCCGTGGGGGTAGGCCATGCCTCACCCACGGCTACTTGACACTCGTGTGTCCTCCCCGTGGTAGTATACTGGAAAAATCAACACGGTCACCAAGCACGCCCGTGTGCTAAGGCCGTGTACTAATAGATCACATACTGCCATTTCTCACACGACCACCAAGCACACCCATGTCAAGGCTGTGTGCAATTTAAGCCACATTCTACCAATTTACCCACGGTCTTAGGCACGTCCGTGTGCCTCAACCATGTGACATTATAGGCCATTTTACAAGGCCAATATGCCACCCACTTAGGGTCTTCCTACAAGCAATATATACCAAAACATAATATGCATATATGGCAACCAAAACATATCAAATGGTTCACTTCATCCATACATTCAATACCAATTACAATCACACCAAATTACAAATTAAATCCTACAACATTTCAAACATGTATCATCCATTTTCTTAACCAAAACTTAACCATTTCATATGCATCAAAACATATTAAATATATGCTTCATAACTCATTCATTCCAACTCAAAAGCTTGCCAATACACATGCCCATGCTCACTTCATAAACATATACACCTATCTAGCCTATACATGCCATAATTAGCCATATACATTTTCAAAAGGGTACCAAAATAAGTTTAGTAGTGTGATGACGTTCCTTGACAATCCCAAACCTTCAGTAGTTTCGACGACCTATAAAATAGAGAAAACACACACATAGAGTAAGCTTTACAAAGCTTAGTAAGTCTTATACAAATAAACTTAGCTTAAAAAGCATATATGCAATTTGATACATTTGTACATCTCATTCACTTAACAATTTATCATGTATATGTTTGATTCATACTTATGACTACATTTGTCACCTTTATCCATTCAAAACTCATTTGAAACACATAGCTTATTCATAATCTTTCTTGCATCTCATTCATATTATCCTGTTCAAACATACTTTTCTTCAAATGAAAGTCATATGCATACTTACCATTCATGCATACTTAATGCACATTCAACGCACCTGAATCAAATATTCATTCACTTAATTGATCATAGCTCGGATATACCATTCGTATTGTAGACTTGCCCGTTGAACCCTTAGGAACCTAGTAGGATACTCAGAAAGCTCGGAATAGTAGTACAATGCCAACATCCCAGATGATGTCTTACATGCACTCATATATTGATGCCACTATCCTAGACAGGGTTTTGCATGTACAGATCATAACGATGCCAACGTCCCAGACGTGGTCTTACACGAGTCAATATGATGCCGATGTCCTAGATATGGTCTTACTCATAAAGTTTATATCGATGCCTACATCCCAGACGAGGTCTTTTACATAGAATTCATATCGATGTCTTATGAGGTCTTACACAAATTTCAAATCAACGCTAACGTCCCGGGTGTGGTCTTACATGATAAGACAGAACATATACCTATGTCATGACATAGCTAATCCTATCTATTTCTAGGTTCGTACGGGACTTCTTGATTTTATCACTATATCAAACTTATTTTAGAATTCATGCACTTAGCATCTTATACTCATTCATTTTCATCGATAGACATATGGATACATATATTCAATTCAATACAGATAAGTTTATTTGCATAGTGACTTACCTCAGATTCAGTTTATCGGAATGAAAACGGCTACTTGTTAACTTTTGCTTTCCTGCGATCTAGATCTATTTTCCTCGGTTCTTGATATAAACATATTCAGAATTAACCCTTTATTCACTATTCCATTCAATTCAATCCATACACATGTATTTTGGCTATTTATAATTTAACCTCATATTTGCACACTTTATCAATTTAGTCTATTTTACTCAAAACATCAAATATACACAATTTGTTCACACATATGCATAGCCAAACCTCCCTAAGGACTATATAAGTCCACATATTTCACAAAATTCACAAATTAGTCCTCCAAAATAACATTTTCACATTTTAGCCCTATTTAGCTAAATTCATCAAAACTTTAAGAACATAACATGTTCATCTAGCTCAAATCTTTCATTTATCATCCTCAAACATCACAAAGCTTGTAAAATCATCAATGGCATATTTCACATACATCATCAAAACACAAAATTAAGGCATGGGTTTTGTAGCTCTCAAAGCAACGATTACAAAAACGTAAAAATTATGGAAAACCAAAGTCAAAACTTACCTTAATCTTGCTTAAAGCTAGCCGAATATAGCTTAAGGTTTTCTTTCTTTTCTTTCTTTGATTTTCGGTAAGAGAGGATGATAATTATCATCTTTTCCTTGTTTGTTTTATTATTAACATATTATTATTCCATTTACTAAAGTACCCTTTCATTTAATAAAAAAAACATATATATAACAAGGGCATACTTGACTTTGATTCATCCACTATCTATAATTTTGGCCAAATTGCCAGATAAGACCCTCACTTTTACAAAGCCATAACACATTAGTACTTTAACAAATTGCAAGCAACTTCCACATTCAATGCAATTTAATCCTTTGCTCAAATTAAACATTCAAATGGACTAATTAGCTTACGGAATTTAAACACATGCTTAGTCACATATCAACGGCACAGAAAATAATATTAAAATATTATACGAACTCAAATTTTTAGTCCCGAAACCACTGTTCTGAGTAGGGTATAAACTGAATTGTTACAATGCATTTCTAGTCTTACTCCATCAATAGGCCTAAGATATTGCTCCCATTATATTGGAGGGATAAATCCTATCTTAATCAATCATATCTCACTACATGGATTGTGGTATATCCAACATCAGTCTTTATAGTACAACCTATTACGATAGGCATTTTGGCTATATCAAAATATACGACTCACGATGTTAGGATAGTGATGATCTCAAGTCTGAAGATCATATACATAGTTATCACTATGAGTAATATTGTGACTATTACATTATAACCCAAGAAACATACTCATAGCGGGCTAGTCTAATATGTTGTTCTCTAACACATACTCATGTATTGATTTTGACATCCCTATCTCAATGACAAATCTTTGTCATCAATCAATTACACATTAGTCTCAATGCATTTTGTTGTCCAAGCCCATAATAATACTTGACTAAGGACCTTTTTAAGAATAATCATATTTTCTTAGGACTTTATTACAATTCATATTATTTATATACATAGAAAAAGAAAAAAGAAATAATAATGGAAATGTCTTATATTAATAAACAAGTAAAAGGAGTATGTGATTACAATCATTTCACGATTGGTCTTTGGCAACACTCTAACAAGGTTAACATAAATGCATGTTGTAGTGTGATTATTTATAAACAGATTCCTCTAAAATTAAAAGACCCAAGAAGTTTCACAATACCAATAGAGACAAGGGATATTCATTTTGGTAAGATGTGACTTAGGAGCTAGTATTACTTTAATGCCTTTATCTATATATGAAAAACTTAGGTTAGAGGAGCTTAAAATACACATTGATAGGTCTTTAGTTCAACCAAAGGGATTACTCAAAGATGTATTGGTTATGGTGTGTAACTTCATCATCTTGGATAGTTTAGTTATTTTAGACTTTGAAGAAGACTGTAAGATACCATTCCATTGGGAAGGTCATTTTTAGCAACATCTAGGTCCACCATTGATCTAAAAAATAATGAATTAACAATGAGGATCAATGGTGAGACCAAACTTTTCAAATGTGGTCACCGATAGAGTGAGGTAAATAGGGAAAAGATAGGGAAACAATGTTACGAAATATTTGTAAAAATCCCTAACTACCTTGATCCAAAAAAGGCATTTTCAGTGATAAGTTTAGGTTGAAAGTGCAAACTTAAAGAGCGAGATAAATTAAAAAGGGTGGAGCAGAACGACGGATGCTGGTCGAATCCTGTAGAAATGGAACCAAAGACGCAACGATGTGTAACCTAATAGAGCTGGTGGATGAATCCTGCAACAAGACTTAATATTTTAAGAATTGTGATAAACGTTGTATATTATTGTATTTTAGTCTAACAAGTAGTTTATAATCTAATTTTATTTAAATTACTGTTGAATGAAAACCTAACACTTTGAAAAATAATAACGGGGTCTAAAACAGAGTTAGTGTCGCAACACAAAATATTTGTGTCACAACACCAAAATTGTAATACCCCAAACCCGTAACCATCGGTGGTATAGGATTAAAGGTGTTATCGGACTGATCATAAACTTTTATAGATATTTCATAATACAAATCATCAATTGCATCAAAGTGTCCCTTTTATAGGACAACGAGACCTTAATCATGCTTTAGAATAGGGTTGGGACTAAACCGAATACACATGGAAATTCTCAAAAATTTAAAACTTTTCTAAGTTACTAAGGTCACACGCCCGTGTAACAGTCCGAATTTGACCCTAATGAGAAGGTGGTTTTAGGACCACGAATTTGAGTCTAAAAAATTTTTAAATATTATTTTTGGTGTTTATTGTATGTGAATTATTAAGTGTGAAAGTTTCGTAAAAAATTTGATTGTTTGTGTGCTTAATTGGACAAAAGGACTTAATCGCGTAAAGTGTAAAAGTTACAAACTATAGTGAAAGGTGCTAATATGATAATGGCTTTTTAATATGAGGTCCTAAAAGGGAAATTAGACCATTTTACAAGATAGTGGGTGGTAATGGTCTAAAATGACCTTAAGTTATATGTTATAAAATTTATAATATAAGGTTAATAAGGTAAATTAGTAATAAATATATATGTTAAAAATAAAGCACAAAATGCATCCTATCATCTTTATTTTACTTAGCTGAAATTCATAAAGAAAAGAAGAACAAAGCTTTACATTAGGTCAAGGAGAAATTTGGTGATTTAAGGTTAGTTTTTGATTGGTTTTTGATAATTTTTACGTTTTTGTAATCGTTGCTTCAAGAGCTTTAAAACCCATGTCTTAATTTCATGAATTGATGATGTTTGTGTAAAATGCCATGGATGCAATGTTGAGTTTCTTGATGTTTTGTGGTGTTAAATGATAGATATATAATTGATGAACATACTTTGTTCTTAAATTTTAATAAATTTGGCTAAATAGGGCTAAATTGAGAAAACAAATTTTTGAGGGGTTAAAATGCAAAATAAATGAAATGTAGGGACTTGTAGGAGCATGGGAAAGATTCAGCCCTAAAGGAGTAGTTCCAAATTATGTGTATTTTGTGTTTTGTGCAATAGGGACTAAATTGTAAAAGTTGTAAATGTTAGGGGTAAAATGTTAATTTGCCCATTTAAGTGTTTTTGGATTAAATTGAAATGAAATGTGTTTGAATAAGCCCAAATTGAATATGTTTAGATCAAGAACAAAGAAAAACGGACTTGGATCGGGGGAAGGCAAAAGTTATTGAATAGCCAATTTTTTTACTGTTCGACGATTTTTGAAGTAAGTCTTTAAGCATGTTAATGCCGTAAGTATCAATTATAACCTAGTATACATGCTGAATTATTAATTTGTAGATTGAAATATGACAAAGCCGAATGTGTTAAAAGTAATTTAGCAATGAAATGTAGTTGAATTAATTGAGTTCACTATGTGAAAATGATGTGAATTATATGTGATATTTGTGATATTGCTAATGTGTAATGTGAATGGGTTAGCTCAGTAATATGAATATTTGGGCTTTGAGCCTAGCAGGTCTTGTGCCGGTGAATTTTATTGGGCTTATTGCCTAGCAGGGTAAATACCGGTGTTTAAGTTTCAGACCTCGAGTCTAGTAGGCCTAGTGCCGTTGTATATTTCAGGCTTGATGCCTAGCAGGCTTAATACCGGTGATGTATTATAAATGGAAAATTCATGAATCATTTACAAGGTGGAATGTAATTACTGCAATAAGCTAAATGCTCGGGTAAGTATAAGTTTTCATGGTTGCAAGGAATAAAGTAAGTTATTATATTACCATTTGAATTAAGTGAGATGTGATATAGTTGAAGCTTCGGTAAGATTTTAATATGTGAAATTGATTTTACCATTGATGGCTATAATATATATAATGGAATTTAAGCTTGGATATGCTTTTGGAGAATCAGCCATATATGAAATTGCTAAATGTGAAAGAGGTTGGATATGTTTGCATATATGTATAATGATTACATGTGGTTGATATGTATGTTATATTTATTTGATTTGGAATATGCGTATACATATTGTATTTAGGTGTTTCGATGAGTTTGCATAATTATGGTAAGAAAATGATAATTGTTATAGTAAGTATGGTAATAACATTCGGCCATAGTGAATTTTTGGGTTAAATTATTTGTATTCAATGCCATAAACAAATTGCTTTATAATGTTTGAATGTTTGAATGCTATGTATAATTACTTAAGACTTACTAAGGTAGTAAGCTTACTCTATGTGTGTTCATTGTTCTGTTTTATAGATTTTGATCAAGCTACGAGCCCAGGGGATCGTCGTCAGAGTCATCCACACTATTAACCTATCTTGGTACTTTTGAATTTGGATTTTTGAACCAAAGGCATGTATAGGCTAGACTACGTTTTGAACTATGAACTTGTTCTTGTATTTATAGCCATTCGAAAATGGCTTGACCATGATGCTAGTTTAGTATATATATAATTGATCATATTATAAGTTCATTTGGTAACTATGTTATGTGGAATGTGTATATAATAATTTGATTTTATGGCTTGATTAGGGAATGATGTGAATGGATTATAATTAGCTCGTTTTTAATAATCTTGATGCTTGGTATGACTTGGCTTTGAGTATAGCTATAAACTCACTTAGTGATAGGATATATGGAATATACATATAATTGATTTTGTATTGGTCTTTTTGATTCATTGTAAAGGCAATGTATGCATATATATATGCTTGTATGATTTGTAAATTAGGTACAGTTGGTGAATGCAAAAGTAATGAATAAGTTGTAAAAATATTTGTGGCTCAATTATGTGCATGCAAGCTTATTAAAGTGTGCATTGATTCGATTGAGTGTTTGGATCTATCTAAATTTGGTATGAGCTATGTACATGTAATTTCATATATGTGTCTTTGTATATTTGACCAAGTAAATATATGCTTATATGATGTTTATTGAGCTTGTATGTTAGGACATATGTTATTATGTATTGTACTAGTATATTCGGCCATATGGAATAAAATTTTAAACCGTGTGTATTCGGCCTTAGAAGTGAATTATTATAAGATTGTTTAATTATGACTTAAGTGATTGATTAAGTTTTGTCATAACTAGTAATGCCCCGTAACCTTATTTTGGTGACGGATATTGGTTAGGGGTGTTACATTTGATTGGTATCGGAGCTTACGGTTTAGTCAATTCTAGGACTACCATAGTACGTGTGAGTCTAGCTATACATGCCTTAATTTTATAATACAATAGTGTGGTGACTTCTGACATTTAAATTGTGTTTTATATAGTAAATGGATCTCGACAGAGCCGTAATTGATGATGTAGAGAGCGTAGCGCCTGATCTCGCACATGGGTCAACGCCGGTAAACTCTTGACCTATCTCGGGTAGCCATGAGGGGAGGCTAAGCAAGCCTTCTACCAGATGATGAATGAATGGTTTACCCAATTTATTCAAACTAATTCGGCTGTACAACAACCTCCACCCCCAAATAATCCAACTCGATACATCAACACCTCTGATGATAGATCCGATGAGATCTAGCAGGCCTCCCATTGATAAAATCAGGAAATTTGGGGCCGAAGAATTTAAAGCTAATGATGATGACGACGCGGAATGAGCTGAGATGTGGCTTGATAATACTATCCATGTGCTTGATGAGCTTTCATGTACCCCAGACGAATGCTTGAAGTGTACTATATCCTTATTATGAGACACCGCATATCACTGGTGGAATACACTAGTATCTGTGGTTCCAAAAGAAAAAGTGACTTGGGATTTCTTTCAGACTGAGTTCCGTAAGAAATATATCAGTCAGAGATTCATTGATCAGAAACGAAATGAATTTCTGAAATTGAACAAGGTCGAATAATCATGACTGAGTATGAACAAAAATTTGTCAGACTGAGCCGGTATGCCCGTGAATATGTGTCAACTGAAGCCATTATGTGTAAAAGGTTTGAAGTCGGTCTAAATGAAGATATTAAGTTGCTAGTCAGCATACTCAAGATTAAAGAGTTCGTGGTACTTGTTGAATGAGCTTGCAAAGCCGAAGAGCTTGGGAAAGAGAAAAGAAAGGCTGAAATGGAAGCTAGAGACATTCGTAAAAGATCATCGAGTAAGACTTTCCATTCTGTATCCAAGAAGTTCAAAGATGAATTCGGCCAACATAAAGCTACTTCAGACATATCTAGCTGAGATCGACCTCCTGTGGGTTCCAAAGCTACTTCGATGGCCAGTGTTGGTAATGTTTAGCTGAATCGGGTTGAGTGCAAGCATTGTGGTAAATGGCATTCTAGGAGTTGTAGATTTCGAGATCGGTATTACTTTAAATGTGGATCATCGGATCATTTTATTCGGGACTGCCCGGTGCTAGCTGAGCAAAATATGGCTCAGAATATCAGACAGAGTAATGTATCGGTGCGAGGCAAACCACTTAGGTATTCGGGAAATGTAAGTGGCAGTCAAAAGGAACCAAAGACACTGCAGTTCGATCAGATGCTTGTGCACCTGCTAGAGCATATGTTATATGTGCCAGAGAAGATGCTTCCTCCCTAGATGTTATCACCGATACTTTCACTCTTTATGATACTACTGTGATTGCATTGATTGATCCTGGTTTGACTCATTCATATGTGTGTGAAACTTTAGTATCCAGTAGGACTCTGCCTGTTGAGTCTACTGAGTTTGTGATTCGTGTATCCAACCTCTTGGGTCGATGTGTTTGGTTGATAAAGTGTGTAAAAGTTGCCCGTTGATGATTCGGGATTCATGCTTTCCATCTGATTTAATGTTGTTACCTTTCAACGAGTTTGATATAATTTTAGGAATGGACTGGTTAACTTTGCACGATGCTGTTGTTAATTGCAAAAGAAAAACCATTGATTTGATATGTCAGAATGGTGAAATCATCTAGATTGAATCTAATGACCTTAATGGGTTACTGGCAGTAATATTCCTGATGTTAGCTTGTAAGTATGTGAGAAAAGGGTGTGAAGCTTACTTGGCTTATGTGTTGGATAGTAAAGTGACTGAAAAGCAGATTGAATCCGTACCAGTTGTGTGTGAATACCAAGATGTGTTTCCTAAAGAACTATCGGGTTTACCACCTATTCTAGAAATAGAGTTTGGCATTGAATTAGTGCTGGGGACAACTCCGATTTCAATAGCTCCATATCGGATGGCACCTATAGAATTAAAAGAGTTGAAAGCATAGTTGTAAGAGTTAATAGATAGGGGCTTTGTACGACCGAGCTTCTCTTCTTGGGGTGCACCAGTTTTATTTGTGAAACAGAAAGATGGGACTATGCGAATGTGGATTGATTATCGGTAGTTGAACAAGGTGACTATAAAGAATAAATACCCATTGACTCGGATTGACTACTTGTTTGATCAGTTGAAAGGGGCTTTAGTGTTTTAGAAGATAGATTTGAGATCGGGTTATTATCAGTTGTGAGTCAGAGATTCCGATGTGCCAAAGACTGCTTTTCGAATGAGGTACGGACATTTTGAGTTCTTGGTTATGCCTTTTGGACTTACTAATGCACCTCTATTTTTATGGATTTGATGAATCGAATTTTCAGATAGTATTTGGATCGATTTGTGTTAGTGTTTATAGATGATATTCTAATCTACTCCAGAGATGAAACCGAGCATGCTGAGTATCTGAGACTGGTGCTACAAACTTTGCGAGATAAACAGTTGTATGCAAAGTTTAGTAAGTGTGAGTTCTGGATGAACGAGGTTAGTTTTCTGGGTCACGTTGTTTCAGTGTCAGGCATTGAGTTGATCCGAATAAAATATCAGTTATACTTGATTGGATACCACCAAGGAATGTTTCTAAAATTTGAAGCTTTTTGGGTCTTGCTGGTTACTACAGACGATTCGTGAAAGGTTTTTCTATGATAGCCACACCTTTGACAAAGCTATTATAGAAAGATGTCAAGTTCGAATGGACAAAAAAATGTCAAAAAGTTTCGATCAGTTGAAAGCTCTTTTGATCGAGGCTTCAGTGTTAATTCGGCCTGAATTGGGTAAAGAATTTGTTGTGTATAGTGATGCTTCTTTGAATTGTCTGGGTTGCGTTTTAATGCAAGAAGTCAAGGTAGTAGCCTATGCTTCGAGAAAGTTGAAGCCACATGAAAGAAATTATCCAACACATGATTTAGAGTTAGCAACCATTGTATTCGCGTTAAAGATTTGGCGTCATTATTTATTCGGTGAGAAATGTCATGTCTATTCGGATCACAAAAGTTTAAAGTATTTGATGACTCAGAAAGATTTGAACTTGAGACAACGCAGATGGTTAGAGCTTTTGAAAGATTACGAATTAGTGATTGACTACCATCTGGGGAAAGCCAATGTTATTGCTGATGCCCTAAGTCAAAAATCATTATTTGCTCTTCGTGCGTTGGATGCACATATGGTTATGTCTGATGATGGTTCGATAATAGCCGAATTGAAAGCAAGACCATTGTATATTCAACAAATTTTTGATGCTCAGAAAGTTGACAAAGATTTGTTGGCAAGACGAGTTCAGTGTGAAAGTAATGCAGAGATAGAGTTTGAATTGATGAAAATGACTATTTGAACTTCAAAGGCCGAATATGTGTTTCGAGGAAGGTGGATTTGATTTAGGTGTTATTGAATGAGGCTCATAATAGTCAATTGTCGGTACATCCAGGTAGCACGAAAATGTATAATGATTTGAAACAGTTCTATTGGTGGCATGGTATGAAACGTGATATATCCGAATTTGTCTCGAAGTGCTTAATTTGTCAACAAGTAAAAGCCAAACATCAGGTGCCTTCTGGGTTACTTCAGCCGATTATGATTCTTGAGTGGAAATGGGATAGAATTGCTATGGATTTTGTATCCGGTTTGCCTTCGACCCCGAGCAAGAAAGATGTAATTTGGGTTATAGTGGATAGACTAACCAAATTAGCTCACTTCATTCCAGTTCGTACAGACTGTTCGATTGATAAGCTTACTGAGTTGTATGTATATCAAATTGTGAAATTGCATGGTGTGCTGATTTCCATTCCGGACAGAGACTCGAGATTCACGTCGCGATTTTGGAAGAAATTGCAAGATGATTTAGGTACTAACTACATTTTAGCACAGCTTTTCATCCGCAGACAGATGGTCAATCCGAGCGAATCATTCAGATACTTGAGGATATGTTGAGATGTTGCATCCTCGAGTTTGAAGGTACGTGGGAACAATACTTACCTTTGATTGAATTTTCTTATAATAATAGCTTTCAATCTAGTATCAAAATGGCACCCTACGAAGCTTTGTATGGTCGTAAATGTCGTACACCTTTATATTGGACTGAGCTCAGTGAAAATAAGATATACAGGGTAGACTTGGTTAAAGAGACTTAACAGAAAGTGCTAGTAATCCGTGATAGTTTAAAAGCTACATCCGATTGTCAAAAGTCATACGCGGATTTGAAACATAAAGACATTGAGTTCCAGACCGGAGACTGGGTATTTTTGAAAGTTTCACCGTGGAAGAAAGTACTTCGATTTGAATGAAAAGGCAAATTGAGTCCAAGATTCATCGGACCGTATGAAGTCATTGAGCGAGTCGGGCCTGTTAGCGTATAGATTACGATTGCCCTCTGAGCTTGAAAAGATCCATAATGTGTTTCATGTATCAATGCTCCGTAAATATCGATCAGATCCATTGCATGTGATTGCTCTACCTGAGATTGAAATCCGATTTGATATGACATTCGAAGAAGAATCGATCCGTATCTTGGCTCGTGAAGTGAAAGAGTTAAGAAACAAGAAAATTCTATTAGTAAAAGTACTATGGAATCGACATGGAGTAGAAGAGGCTACGTGGGAGCCTGAGGATTTAATGAGGCAACAATATCCAATTTTATTTACCGATAAGATTTTCGGGGACGAAAATCCCTAAGGGGAAGAGTTGTAATAGTTTGAATTTGACCATAATTGGAACGGTGGTTTTGAGACCACGAATCTGAGTCTGAAAAATTTTTAAATATTATTTTCGGTGTTTATTATATGTGAATTATTATGTGTGAAAGTTTCATATAAAAATTTGATTGTTTGTGTGTTTAATTAGACAAAAGGACTTAATCGCGTAAAGTGTAGAAGTTACAAACTATAGTGAAAGGTACTAATATGATAATGGCTTTTAATATGAGGTCCTAAAAGGGAAATTATCCCATTTTACAAGATAGTGGGCGGCAATGGTCTAAAATGACCTTAAGTTATATGTTATAGATTTATAATATAAGGTTAATAAGGTAAATTAGTAATAGATATATATGTTAAAAATAAAACACAAAATGCATGCTATCATCTTTATTTTATTTAGCCAAAATTCATAAAGAAAAGAAGAACAAAGCTTTACATTCGGCCTAGGAGAAATTTGGTGATTTAAGGTTAGTTTTTGATCGGTTTTTGATAATTTTTACGTTTTTATAATCGTTGCTTTGAGAGCTTTAAAACCCATGTCTTAATTTCATGAATTGATAATGTTTGTGTAAAATGCCATGGATGCAATGTTGAGTTTCTTGATGTTTTATGGTGTTAAATGATAGGTATATAATTGATGAACATACTTTGTTCTTGAATTTTTAATGAATTTGGCTAAATAGGGCTAAATTGAGAAAATAAATTTTTGAGGGGTTAAAATGCAAAATAAATGAAATGTAGGGACTTGTAGGAGCATGGGGAAGATTCGGCCCTAAAGGAGTAGTTCCAAATTATGTGTATTTTGTGTTTTGTGCAATAGGGACTAAATTGTAAAAGTTGTAAATGTCAGGGGTAAAATGGTAAATTTCCCATTTAAGTGTTTTTGGATTAAATTGAAATGAAATGTGTTTGAATGAGCTCAAATTGAATGTGTTTAGATCAAGAACAAAGAAAAACGGACTTGGATCGGGGGAAGGCAAAAGTTATTGATAGCCGATTTTTTTGCTGTCCGACGATTTTCGAAGTATGTCTTTAAGCAAGTTAATACCGTAAGTATCCATTATAACCTAGTATACATGCTAAATTATGAATTTGTAGATTGAAATATGACAAAGCCGAATGTGTTAAAGTAATTTAGCAATGAAATGTAGTTGAATTAATTGAGTTCACTATGTGAAAATGATGTGAATTATATGTGATATTTATTATATTGCTAATGTGTAATGTGAATGAGTTAGCTCAGTAATATGAATATTTGCGCTTTGAGCCTAGCAGGCCTTGTGCCGATGAATTTTATCGGGCTTATTGCCTAGTAGGCTAAATGCCGGTGTTTAAGTTTCAGACCTCGAGTCTAGCAGGCCTAGTGCCATTGTATATTTCAGGCTTGATGCCTAGCAGGCTTAATGCCGGTGATGTATTATAAATGGAGAATTCATGAATCATTTACAAGGTGGAATGTAATTACTGCAATAAGCTAAATGCTCAGGTAAGAATAAGTTTTCATGGTTGCAAGGAATAAGGTAAGTTATTATATTACCATTCGAATCAAGTGAGATGTGATATAGTTGAAGCTTCGGTAAGATTTTAATATGTGAATTGATCTTACCATTGATGGCTATAATATATATAATGGAATTTAAGCTTGGATATGCTTTTGGAGAATCGACCATATATGAAATTGCTAAATGTGAAAGAGGTTGGATATGTTTGCATATATGTATAATGATTACATGTGGTTGATATGTATGTTATATTTATTTGATTTGGAATATGCGTATACATATTGTATTTAAGTGTTTCGATGAGTTTGCATAATTATGGTATGAAAATGATAATTGTTATAGTAAGTATCGTAATAACATTCGGCCATAGTGAATTTTTGGGTTAAATTATTTGTATTCAATGCCATAAACAAATTGCTTTATAATGTTTGAATGTTTGAATGCTATGTATAATTGCTTAAGACTTACTAAGCTAGTAAGCTTACTCTGTGTGTGTTCATTGTTCTGTTTTATAGATTTTGATCAAGCTATGAGCTCAGGGGATCGTCATCAAAGTCATCCACACTATTAACCTATCTTGGTACTTTTGAGTTTGGATTTTTGAACCAAAGGCATGTATAGGCTAGAATACGCTTTTAACTATGAACTTGTTCTTGTATTTATAGCCATGCGAAAATGGCTTGACCATGATGCTAGTTTAGTATATATATTTATAATCGGTCATATTATAAGTTCATTTGGTAACTATGTTATGTGGCATGTGTATATAATACTTTGATTTTATGGCTTGATTGGGGAATGATGTGAATGGCTTATAATTAGCTCGTTTTTAATAATCTTGATGCTTGGTATGACTTGGCTTTGAGTATGGCTATAAACTCACTTAGTGATAGGATATATGAAATATACATATAATTGATTTTGTGTTGGTCGTTTTGATTCATTGTAAGGGCAATGTATGCATATATATATATATGCTTGTATGATTTTCAAATTAGGTATGGTTGGTGAATGCAAAAGTAATGAATAAGTTGTAAAAATATTTGTGGCTCAATTATGCGCATGCAAGCTTATTAAAGTGTGCATTGATTCGATTGAGTGTTTGGATCTATCTGAATTTGGTATGAGCTACGTACATGTAATTTCATATATGTGTCTTTGTATATTTGATCAAATAAATATATGCTTATATGATGTTTATTGAGCATGTATGTTAGGACATATGTTATTATGTATTGTACTAGTATATTCGGCCATATTGAATTAATTTTTAAACCATGTGTATTCGGCCTTATAAGTGAATTATTATAAGATTGTTTAATTATGACTTAAGTGATTGATTAAGTTTTGTCATAACTAGTAATGCCCCGTAACCCTATTCCAGCGACGGATACTGGTTAGGGGTGTTACATTTGATTGGTATCAGAGCTTACGGTTTAGTCGATTCTAGGACTACCATAGTGCGTGTGAGTCTAGCTATACATGCCTTAATTTTATAATACAATAGTGTGGTGACTTTTGACATTTAAATTGTGTTTTATATAGTAAATTGATCCCGACAAAGCCGTAGCTGATGATGTAGAGAGCGTAGCACCTGATCTCGCACATGGGTCAGCGCTGGTAGACTCTCGACCTATCTCACGTAGCCATGAGGGAGAGGCTAAGCAAGACTTCTACCAGATGATGAATGAATGGTTTACCCAATTTATTCCAACTAATCTGGCTGTACAACAACCTCCACCCCCGAATAATCTAACTCCGATACCATCAGCACCTCCGATGATAGATCCGATGAGATCTAGCAGGCCTCCCTTTGACAAAATCAAGAAATTTGGGGCCAAAGAATATAAAGCTAATTATGATGACGACGCGGAACGAGCTAAGATGTGGCTTGATAATACTATGCATGTGCTCGATGAGCTTTCATGTACCCCAGACGAATGCTTGAAGTGTGCTATATCCTTATTACGGGACACCGCATATCACTGGTGGAATACACTAGTTCGGTGGTTCCAAAAGAAAAAGTGACTTGGGATTTCTTTCAGACTGAGTTCCGTAAGAAATATATCAGTCAGGGATTCATTGATCAGAAACGAAATGAATTTCTAGAATTGAAACAGGGTCGAATGACTGTGACTGAGTATGAACGAAATTTGTCAAACTGAGCCGGTATGCCCGTGAATGTGTGCCAACTGAAGCTATTATGTGTAAAAGGTTTGAAGACGGTCTGAATAAAGATATTAAGTTGCTAACCAGCATACTCAAGATTAAAGAGTTCGTGGTACTTGTTGAACGAGCTTGCAAAGCTGAAGAGCTTGGGAAAGAGAAAAGAAAGGCTGAAATGGAAGCTAGAGACATTCGTAAAAGATCATCGAGTAAGACTTTCCATTCTGTATCCACGACCACTAGGACACGCCCGTGTAGGCAAAATAGACCACTTGCAAGGTCAAAATGCCACCTACACTAGGGTTAACCCTACAAGCAAAATTACCAATTTATTTCATGCATATTTGACATCCAAAAACAAGTCAAACAATCAACATATCTTCATATACAAACTCATTCCCGATCATACCACTTTGCCCAACTAAAACACATATACTTTCAAACATATTTCATCCACACTTGCCATAAATTTGACCATTTCTTTGTTCAAACATACAAACTCATAATGCATTCATATGCTTACCATAGCCTTGGCAATTCCATTAGCTATAAAGCCATACCAAACATACATCATGTATCATATTTACTCAAACATAATACCAACATTTATCTAGCCACATCTCATGACGCATGTTACACATCTCAAACATAACTCAAAGTGACTAGTCTATACATGCCATATCTAGCTATATGCACATTTCAAAGGTACCAAAATGAGTTTGAGTAGTGAGATGACGATCCTCAACGGTCCTCGAGCCTTTAGTAACTTTGACGATCTATAAAACAGAGCAAGCATACACAGAGTAAGCTTTCAAAAGCTTAGTAACTCATATACAGATAACCTTAGCATAAAATCCACATAACCAAATTGATACTATGACATTAATGGTTCTCATAGCAAATTCATCACATATATTTCTTTGGCTCATTTGTTTAACCATATCTTACCACATTTTTCAACTCAATGTTACATATACACATAGCTCTTTTAAGCATCTCTTTATATATCATTCTATCATTTCATTTCACATATCTATTTTAGTAAGTTCATGTAGATACTTACCTTTCATACACACTTAGTGTGCATAACAAGCGTACTTGAAATGGAAATACCAATCACATAGTCGTTCGTATCTTAGATTTGGCCGTTGAACCATTTGGAATCTAATAGGATACTTAGAATGCTCGGAATAGTCGTACAATGCAACGTCTCAGATGTGGTCTTACTTGTAATTAGATATCGATGCCAATATCCCAGACAGGGTTTTACAAGAATCAATACAATGCCAATGTCCTGGACATGGTCTTACACGTAAATCTCATATCGATGCCAACATCCCACACGTGGTCTTACATGAAATCTAGTATCAATGGGAACGTCCCAAACATGGTCTTACATGATATCTCGAATCAATGCCAACGTCCCAGGTGTAGTCTTACATGATATCACATAACAGACACCTATGTCATGACATAGACTACCCTATCTATTCCTAGGCTTAAAAGAGACTTCTCGGACATTGTCACTATGTCGATTCTATCTCAAAATTCTTATAAACATCATCTCATATGCATTCATCATTATCAATAATCATAAGAACATACATAAGTCAATATAAATACATTTATTAGTATATCGACTTACCTCGAGTTCGATTTAACGGAAACTTATGGCTATTCAATGATTTTTGACTTTCCTCGATCTAAATCTGTTTTCTTCAGTTCTTTATCTATACATATACATATTTAATCGATTTATTCATCAAATCATTCAATTCAATTCAAAACACATATATTTAGGGCTATTTGCAACTTAACCCTCACATTTGAACATTTTATCAATTTTGTCTATTTTTCACAAAACATCAAATATATACAATTTGTCCACATACTTGCTTAGCCGAAACTTCCTAAAGACCATACAAGTCCATATGTTTCAACAAATTCACAATTTAACCCTCCAAAATACTATTTTCTCAATTACAACCAAATTACTCAAGATCAACAAAACTCCAAAGACAAGATATGCTAATCAAACACATATATTCCATATTTCATCATTAGATGTTCCAAAGCTTATATGTTCATCAAAGACACATTTCAAAATCATCATCAATACTCAAAATTAAGACATGGGTTTTAAAGTAGACGAAGAAACGATTGCAAAAACATAGAAATTATCAAAAATCGATTAAAAACATACCTTGAATCAAAGGTTGAAATGGCCGAATATAGCAAAATTTAAACCCTTTCTTCTTCTTACAAGAATTTGGTGGAAAATGGATGATATTGGCCTTTTTTATACTTTTATTATATCATTTTAAACATAATTATTTCTGTACAAAACTAACCTTTAATAATAATATATATAACATATACACACAAGGTCATTTGTGACCATTTCCATCCACTATCTAATTAATGGCATAATTTCCTCATAAGGCCTCCTTATTAAAAAACCATCTCAAATAAGTGTCTTTTCATGAAGCATGCATATATTGCATTCAATGCAATTTAATCATTTTATCAAATTAAGCACACAAACGGAAAAATTAACTTACGAAACTTTAACACATGCTTAGTCACCCATCAATGGCACAAAAAATAATATTAAAATATTTCACTGACTCGGATTCGTGCTCCCGAAACCACCGTTCCAACTAGGGTCTAAGCCGGACTATTACAATTCTCCCCCCTTAGAGATTTTCATCCTAAAAAATCTTACCGTTAAACAGATTCAGATATTGATGTTTCATTGAATCTTCAGGCTCCCACGTAGCCTCTTCTATTCCGTGTCGATACCACAACACTTTCACTAATGAAAGTTTCTTGTTTCTCAATTCTTTCACTTCACGAGCTAAGATACAGATCGGTTCTTCCTTGTAGGTCATACCAGATTGGATTTTAACCTCAAACAGAGTAATCAAATGTGACAGATCAGAATGATATCTATGGCGCATTGAAACATGAAATACATTACGTATCTTTTCAAGCTCAAATGGCTACAACAATTTGTACGCAACAGGTCCAATACGCTCGATGATTTCATATAGTCCGATGAACCTAAGACTCAATTTGCCTTTACATCCAAATCAGAGTATTTTCTTCCACGGAGACACTTTAAAAACACTTTCTCATCGATCTTGAATTTAATCTCTTTTCATTCCATGTCTGCATAAGAGTTCTACCGATCAGATGTTGATTTTAGACTATCACGGATTACTTTTACTTTCTATTCAATATCTTTTATCAAATCAACCCCATGTAATTTATTTTCACTAAGCTCGATCTAATACAGAGGTGTACGACATTTGCATCCATACAAAGCTTCATAAGGTTCCATTTTGATACTCGACTGAAAACTATTATTATACTCAAATTCAATCAATGGCAAATATTGTCCCACGAATTAAACTCAAGGATGCAACATTTCAATATGTCCTCGAGAATCTGAATAATCCATTCAGACTGACCATCCATTTGCGGATGAAAACCTGTACTGAAATGCAATTTCGTGCCTAAAGCTTCTTGTAGTTTCTTCCAGAATCGTGAAGTAAACCTCGGATCTCTATGTGACACAATGGATAGTGGCACCTCGTGTAATCTCATAATACCAAAAATGTAAAGCTCAGCTAACTTATCAAGTGAACAATCAGATCTCACCAAAATAAAATGGGCAGATTTTGTCAATCGATCAACAACCACCCAAATCACATCTTTCTTTCTCTGAGTCAGAGGCAATCCCGAAACAAAATCCATTGTCACTCTATCCCATTTCCATTCAGGAATCAGAATTGGTTGTAGCAACCTAGATGAAACTTGATGTTCAGCCTTAACTTGCTGATAGATTAAACATTTCGACATAAAGTCAGATATATCCCATTTCATACTAGACCACCAATAGTGTTACTTTAGATCATGATACATTTTAGCTCTTTCCGGATGAACAGACAGTCGACTATTATGTGCTTCATTCAAAATTAATTGAATCAACTCTAGGTTTCTCAGAACACATAATCGATCTTAGAATCTCAAGCAATCATCAACATTAACTCAAAATTTAGATTCAGAGTTCAAATCACGCTGCGCTCGTTTCGCTAACATTTTATTATCAACTTTATGAGCATCACAAATCTGCTGTAAAAATAATGGTTTTGCTTTCAATTCAACTATCATTGAACTATCATAAGACAATTCTAATTGAGCATTCAAAGCATGTAGTGCAAACAATGATTTCCTACTCAGTGCATCAGCAACAACATTTACTTTACTCGGATGATAATCTATTACAAGTTCATAATCTTTCAATAGCTCTAACCATCTTCTCTATCGTAAATTCAAATCTTTTTGGGTCATCGAATATTTCAAACTTTTATGATCTGAAAATACGTGACATTTCTCACTGAACAGATAATGTCACCAAATCTTTAATGCGAATACAATCACAGCTAGCTCAAGATCATGTGTCGGATAATTCTTTTCATGCGATTTCAGTTGTCTCGAGGCATAAGCTATTACTTTGCCTTCTTGCATCAATACGCATCCCAGACCATTCAACAAAGCATCACTATAAATTACAAACTATTTACCTAATTCTGGCTGTGTCAAGACTGGTGCTTTAGTCAACAAAGTTTTCAACTGATCAAAGCTTTTCTAACATTTATTGGACCATTCATATCTCACATCTTTCTGAAGCAATCTAGTCAACGGAGTAGCTATCATCGAGAAGCCTTTTAAGAATCTTCGATAATAACCAGTAAGTCCCAAAAAATTGCAGACTTCAGATACATTCTTCAGAGGCTTCCAATCCAGAATAGCAGAAATCTTGCTCGGATCAACTCGTATTCTTGAGGCCGATACAATATGTCCCAAAAAACTAACTTCATGCAGCCAGAATTCACATTTGCTGAATTTCGCATACAATTCTTTTCTCACAGAGTTTGTAACACAATCCTTAGATTCTCGGTATGCTCAGTCTCATCCCGTGAAGAAATCAAAATGTCATCAATGAATACAACAACAAATCAATCTATGTACGGTCTAAAAATTTTGTTCATCAGATCCATAAATATAATAGGAGCATTTTTTAGTCTGAAAGGCATAACTAAAAACTCATAATGCCCATACCTCATTCTGAAAGCAGTTTTCGGAATGTCTGAATCTTTCACTCTAAACTGGTAGTATCTCGATCTCAGATCAATCTTAGAAAACACAGTGGCTCCTTTTAGCTGATCAAACAAATCATCAATCCTGGGCAACATATATTTTTTCTTTATATTTACTTTGTTCAACTGATGATAGTCAATGTACATTCTCATCATGCCATCTTTCTTTGTTCACAAACAGAACAGGAGTACCCCAAGGTGAGAAACTCGGTCTAGCGAACCCTTTGTCAGTAAACTCTTGCAGCTGTGACTTTAACTCTTTCAACTCTGTTGGTGCCATCCTATACGGAGCTATCGAATTAGGTTTAGTATCAGGAAACAATTCAAAACCAAATTCAAATTCACGTATCGGAGGCAATCCCAGCAATTCTTCAGGGAATCCATCAGAAAACTCACAAACAACTGGCACTGATTCAACTTTCTTTTCAAACACTTTTGAATCAATTACATAAGCAAAATAAGCTTCGTATCCCTTTTTCACATAACTCTGAGCTTTCAACACAGATATCATAGCAGACAATCCATTCAAATCATTATACTCAACCCTAACTATTTCATCATTCGGACATCTCAAATCAATATTCTTTCTTTTACAATTCACAACAGCATTATGTAATGTCAACCAGTCCTTACCCAGAATGATATCAAACTCATCAAATGGCAAGAGCATCAAATCAGCAGGGAAACATATATCTCAAAACATTAATGGACAATTCTTGCATACTTGGTCAACCAAGACACTTTTACCTAAGGGGTTTGATACTTTTATAACAAACTTAGTAGAATCTGCAGGTAAAGTCTTATTGCATACTAAGTTCATGCATATATACGAATGAGTAGAACCAGGGTCTATCAATGCAATCACAAAAGTATCATAAAGTGTAAATGTACCTGTTATAACATCGGGAGATGAAGCTTCTTCACGAGCTCGAATAGCACATGCTCTGGTAGGCGCTCTAGCTTCGAATCTCACAATAGTATCTCTCGTAGTTTTTTGACTGCCACTGGCATTTCTTACATTTTGAGAAGGTTTACCTCTCGCTGGGACGTTATCAAATTTCATATTCTGGATAGTCTCTGGTTCAACAGACTCTGGGCAATCACGGATGAAATGATCTAATGATCCACATCTAAAACAAGCTTGGTCATTTAATCTACAACTTCCCAAATGCCTTTTTCCACAATGCTTACATTCAGGTTTCTCGGATCGAACATTTCCAATACTTGCTATTGAAGTTGCTGGAGTTTTGAAGCTCATTTGTGATCTAACTCGATCTCTATTCGAATGTCCCAAATTAATCTTTGAACGGCTATGCTCATCTCAAAATTTCTTCAAAGTAGACTGAAATGATTTACTCAGAAATCTATTTCTCACCTCTCTAGCTTTAGACTCAGCTTTTCTTTTGTCTTTCCCAAGTGACTTAGCTTTACACGCTTGATCAACAAGCACAACAAACTCTTTTATCTCTAAAATCCTGACTAGCAAGCGAATATCTTTATTAAGGCCTTCTTTGAATATTTTGCACATTATTGCCTCGGTGGATACACATTCACGAGCATACTGACTCAATCTCACAAACTATCATTCATATTTTGTAACAGTCATACGACCATGTTTTAGTTCCAAAAATTCCTTTCGTTTTTGATCAATGAATCTCTCACTGATATATTTCTTTCGAAAATCAGATTGGAAGAAATCCCAAGTGACTCATTCTTTTGGAACCACTGAAATCAAAGTCTTCCACCACTAGTAAGCTGCATCTCGTAGCAGTGAAACAACACATTTAATATTTTCTTTCGGAGTCATGGACATCTCATCAAATAATCGGGTAGTGTTTTCTATCCAGAACTCAGCTTTTCGGCATCATCATTGCTGGTAGCCCTAAACTTTTCAGCCCCATACTTACGAATTTTGTCGACCGGAGGCTTGTTTAGAAGATTCAAATTCATAATCAGAGGTATAAGAGATGTTTGAAGGGGTTAAGCGAGGGCGAAGGTTGTGAAAGTAGTCGGGTTATTTCTCATAAATTGAGTGAACCATTCACTCATCATCTAGAAGAAAGCTTGTTTAGCTTCTCCCTCTTGACCGCTCATAGCTGGTCTCGATTTAGATAGCGCAGTCTTTTGCGTGAGAGCAGGCGCATTGCTTTCTACATCGTCAGCTACGGCTCTTTCGGGATCTATTACTATACAAAAATCACATTTTTCACGTAAGGATTCATCACACTATCATAGTTCAGATATATGGCATGTTTAGCTAGATTCTAACACACTACGTTAGTCCAAGAATTGACTAAATCGTAGCTCTGATACCAATCAAATGTAACACCCTAACCCGCAATCATCACCGATATAGGGTTAAAGGCATTATCAAACAAATCATCAATCGCATCAAAGTGTCCCTTTTATAGGTTAACGAGACCTTAATCATGCTTTAGAACCGGGACTAAACATAATACACATAGGAATTCTCAGAAATTTAAAACTTTTCTAAGTTACTGAGGTCACACGCCCGTGTGAGCAGGCCATGTGCCTTCCACGGCTACAGACACACCCATGTGTCTTGGCCGTGTACACTTAAGCTAGTTACTGACTTATACCCACGGCCACTAGGCACGCCTATGTGCCACGACCGTGTAGGCAAAACAGACCACTTGCAAAGTCAAAATGCCACCCACACTAGGGTCAACCCTACAAGTAAAATTACCAATTCATTTCATGCATACTTGACATTCAAAAAATAAGTCATACAATCAACATATCTTCATATACAAAATCATTTCCAATCATACCACTTTGCCCAACTAAAACACATATACTTTCAAACATATTTCATCCACACTTACCATAATTTTGACCAATTTTTTGCTCAAACATACATACTCATAATGCATTCATATGCTTACCATAGGATTGGCAATTCCATTAGCTATAAAGCATACCAAACATACATCATGTATCATATTTACTCAAACATAATACCAACATTTATCTAGCCACATCTCATGACGCATGTTACACATCTCAAACATAACTCAAAGTGACTAGTCTATACATGTTATATCTAGCTATATACATATTTCAAAAGTACCAATATGAGTTTGAGTAGTGTGATGACGATCCTCGATGGTCCTCGAGCCTTTAGTAGCTTTGATGATCTATAAAATAGAGCAAACACACACAGAGTAAGCTTTCAAAAGCTTAGTAAGTCATATACAAATAAACTTAGCATAAAAAGCACATAACCATATTGATACAATGACATTAATGGTTCTCATAGCAAATTCATCACATATATTTCTTTGGCTCATTTGTTTAACCATATCTTACCACATTTTTCAACTAAATGTTACATATACACATAGCTCTTTTAAGCAACTGTTCATATATCATTCTATCATTTCATTTCACATATCTATTTTAGTAAGTTCATGTAGATACGTACCTTTCATACACACTTAGTGTACATAACAAGCGTGCCTAAAATGAAAATACTAATCACATAGTCATTCGTATCTTAGATTTGCCCGTTGAACCATTTAGAATCTAATAGGATACTTAGAATGCTCAGAATAGTCGTACAATGCCAACGTCCCAAACGTGGTCTTACATGTAATCAGATATCGATGCCACTATCCCAGGCAGGGTTTTACATGAATCAAGACGATGCCAATGTCCTGGACATGGTCTTACACGTAAATCTCATATCGATGCCAACGTCCCACACGTGGTCTTACACGAAATCTAATATCAATGGCAACATCCCAGACATGGTCTTACATGATATCTCGAATCAATGCCAACGTCCCAGACGTAGTCTTACATGATATCACATAACAGACACCTATGCCATGACATAGACTACCCTATCTATTCCTAGGTTTAAACGAGACTTCTTGGACTTTGTCACTATGTCGATTCTATCTCAGAATTCTTATATACATCATCTCATATGCATTCATCATTATCAATAATCATAAGAACATACATAAGTCAATATAAATACATTTATTTGTATATCGACTTACCTCGAGTTCAATTTAACGGAAACGTATGGCTATTCAATGATTTTTGACTTTTCTCGATCTAAATCTATTTTTTCGTTCTTGATCTATACATATACAGATTTAATCGATTTATTCATCAAATCATTCAATTCAATCCAGAAGTGATTTTACATGAAATCTTGTCTCAATGCCAACATCCTAGTGGTGGTCTTACATGATATCTCAAATCAATGGTAACGTCTGTAATATCCAGGATTTATGGCCTATGCATTTTTACTTAAGTATGTGTGAAAGCATGTTTATGTGTTCTGAATTGTGTGGCATGAATTTTGGAAACTTTAAAGTGTAGTAAATGCCTTAGAAATTATTTGATTTTTTTTAATTTAAAAGAGGAAGCTAAACCTAAAAGGCCTTAAGAAAATTAGTAGGGGAAATAAGACACTAAATTAGGCTTGTTTAAGTGGCTTAGAGGCACCACTTAGGGCCTTAGTAAGTGACGCCACAAGCATGGGTGCAAGGCCTAGGTTCGAGTCACAAGGGAAGCAAATAAAAGTTTTTATTTTGCTACAAGGAGGAGAGGTGTTGGACGACAATGGGGCACTGAGTGGAGGTGTGTAGATTAAGTTAAATTTCCTTTTAAAATTTGGCCAAGATAAGGGATAAATGATGGATTAATTTTTTATTAATCTAAATGAGGTGATAAGAAAAAGGTGGAATTTGAGAGGAGGATGAGTGTTGGCGGCCAAGGATTCCTTGGTGACCAATTTCATCATAGCCAAATTGCTAAAGGGAGGTTTAGAGGTTCTTTTGGTTTATCTTTCTTTCTCTAGTAGTGGTCGAAATTGCCTTTGTAGGAGTGTCCATCTTTTCTTTCTTCCTTAGTCTCTCTTGCCGAAATTTAGCCCCCTCTTCACTCTTCTCTCAACTTTTCTTCCATTGTTAAAACCGAATATCCCTCTCAAAGTCCTATGATTGCTGATTCTTCTTAAGCCTCACACTTCTTCTTTCTTTTCTTGTGATCCTTAAAGCTGAAATACTCTTTGATAGTCGAATCATCCTAGTGTTCATCAAAAGCCGAAACTTGTCGATTCCTATCTAAGTCCACATAGCCGAATCTCTGTGGGTTCAACAAGGAGCAGTCGACTACAGTATTAAGGGTAAGATCCATCGTGATTTATTCTTCAATCTTTTTCTTCTAGTCGAAAGCTAAGGACTAATCCCATTAATATTTTAGTTTGTTTGCCGAAAGTTGGAAGGTGAATTTCAGGATTTATATAGTAGCCAACTTCTAAGGAAACCAATTGGGATTTCAGATCTAAGGTAAGCAAGGTATAAGATTAGGTCGAAGGCCATTTATTTGAATGTTAGAATTGGATCTAACATATATCCTGTAGGATTTCGACATCTTCTTAGCCAAGAGACTACTTTTGGGATCTAAAATCGTAAGGTGAGTGACTATGTATATTCGGCCAAGGTCATATTGGTGTTTTAGATCTATTTTTTACTTTGTTTAAAAAGTGGAAACTAACTAGTTCAGTGGTTCAGCATCTAGCCAATTACAAGAAGAGTTATCACAAGGTTTTTGGGATTTGATTAGTAGTGAAATCGACATCCAGGTAAGATTTTCCTTCGGGATTTGGCTAGATAGCCGAATGGCTCTTTGCTAACATGTGTAGGGTTGGCCGAATGTAGGAACTAAGGATCTAGGACGCTAGATCGGTTTTTGGATTTTCAATAAACTTGCTAAGTAAATCGTGTGTACCCCACACTAAGCCTTAATTGATTTACGGCTATGTTTTGATAAATATGTTACTAAGAATATGTTAAGATGTGGCTAAGAGTATCCTGTAATGGTACAAAGTATTCAGGTACGTTTACCCACTCCTACTATGAGTATGATATGATCTATGATGGCACATATGTCAATAGTGATAAGAATGTGAAATAAGGCATGATATTGCATGATTTGTTTGACATGGGGCATATGGGTGATATGTAAAGGGGAAGTGAATTGGTGGTTTTATACCCCAATATCTGAATGTCGTGACTTATGTCACGTAATTTGAATGTGGTGACTTATGTCACAAAATCTGAATGTGGTGACTTATGTCACGTAATTTGAATGTGGTGACTTATGTCACAAAATCTGAATGTGGTGACTTATGTCACAAAATAATTATCTAGTGGCTATGCCACGAATTTTATAAGGGCGATTAGCACGTCAACTGCAGCGACTGCCTTCAATGGTGTGTAGTGGATGGAGGGTCGACTTAGTAGTCCCCATGGTGTGATGGTTGGTACGGGTGATGTGTAGTGGATGGTTATCTAGGCTTGGGTTCGGGTTTGCATCATGGTTTATATGTGTTTATTATGTATGGTTTGATATGCCTGAATTTAATTGAGACTTGTATTGGTTGTACACATTGAGTCTGTTTGACTCACCCTTTGTGGGATTATTTTTGGTGACACTCGGTAGATGGACCGGTCGGCGGGAGCTCGATGGTGGCCATGCATAACTCGAGAGACTATTTATTTTATTAGTTTATTTTTTATTTATTTAAGTTTTGAATGATTTCGGTTTTATTTGATGTAATAAGGCCATAAGTATTAAATTGTCTATGCATGCATTTAAACTACTTAGTATGATACGACATTTATCGATTTGAAGTTAAAGTTAATTTATATTAAATATAAATATTAATTGTTTTGACACCTAATAAACACGGGTTTTAATTTTGAACCCAACCCAAATCAACTGTTTTAAAAAAATCACAAGTTTTTGGCGAAGCCCAAATAAGATTCGAATGGTTTTTCTCTAGAAGCATGCCAGATCCGGCCAGGGCTTGTGGGTTGAGTTTGGGGTGTTTCATTTTGGTATCACAGCCCGGTTCAAAACTCGGCCTTGAGGGCTTTTTGGGCCCAAAATGTTTCTTTCTTTTGAAACTGGGTTTTATAAGAAATTAAGCGGGTTTTCAAGCATGGCACCTGAGTCTCCGGTCCGAAGTCCACCAGGTAGGTACTCCTAATTCTTCTATGATTTGTATGTGGGAAGATATAGGGATGTAGATTAGTGGACTAGGAATTGAACCCTAGGATTAGTCTACTTCAACATCAAGTTACATAAAACTTAAAGTCAACCTAAACAAACCTGTGTCTAAGTCGCCGAGAGTTAGGGTGTGGCAACCATCGTGCGCATGTCAGGATTGGTTTCAGTGGGAGCTTGGTATTTAAGCGATCCTAGTGACTCACCTCCTACCCACTCAAATCCTACAGTGCGTAGTGATGGTTCACCCTAACTAAGAGGACTCACCACAAGCTAAACCCAATAACTAAAACCCGAAAGGGACTAGTCATATTTTATAAAACCCTAGTATTAAAATCACCAAATGACCCTTTGATGTGTAGGAAAACTATTTTGAAAAAAAAATTCCAAAATATTCTCGATTTACTAAAATGACCTAAATACCCCTGGTTGAAAAAAAATTACTAAAATACCCTTGGTTCATAAAATTTCCATACTACCCACAGTTTTTATCAAGATTCTTTTACCTTACAAATATCCAAAAAACCCTATTTTTACAAAATATTAAGATACCCAGATTTGTAAAATTTACGAAATTACCCATGATTTGCAAAATGACCAAATTACCCCTAACCTGAATAAATGACCAAAATACCCTCAGTAAGGAAAATTACCGAAGTACACTCAAATTAGAAACCTTTAAAAATACCCTTATTTTGAAAAGTCACTAAGAACCATATTTCGCGAAAAAATTACCGAAATGACGTGGCTTGTAAAATTATAAAAATACCCCTAGTGTATAAAATTACCATTTCACCCTTGAAATTTTTCCAGCAAGTATTTTAATTTTGTAAAATATCAACAATCTCTATTTTGCAACATTTTCAAATTCCTTAATTTGGAAAAAAAATACCAAAATACCCCTATAGGATAAAATTACGAAAATACCCCTAGGTAGTGGAAAACAACAAACAACGACAACTACAACATTTCTCTGTAATGAATGCAAGTTCATGTATGTGATTGAATGAATGATCCGACATCTTTGTAAGTGGATGAATTCGAAAGAACTACCCCTTAAAAACTATTGAACATAAGGTCAGACGTGATAAATCAGTGGAACAAAACTAATCTATAAAATTCTTTAATCGGATAAGCGCAAATTGGAAGTATGAATTCAAGGGACATGGCCGTAACGCATGAGGTAGTGGTAGAGGCCAAATGACTATGTCAGAACCCGTTAGATCGGGTTAAGGATCTAAAAATGAAATGCCACCACCACCACCAACCGCTGATGTGGAATATCAGGATCATACGGGGATGACGCAGTGTCACAGGCGATGCTGCGGGTCTTGAAAAGGGTGGCTGGAGCAGGTGGAGGCATGGGAGCTCGAAGTCGAGACTGAGTGACTCCAAGCCAATGGAGCTGAAGTGTTCCGTGGTGTATCTGGTGTGGCACCCATGTCGCCGAGTATTAGTTGGAGGCAATCGAGCGGATTATAGATGAGCTCGATTTAAGCTAGAAGAAAAGCGAAAGGGTTAGTGTCGCTTCTCGCGATTAGTCATATCAATGGTGGCTCACGGTTTGGGATGGTGTTACGGTGAGGAACTCACTTGGGATTATGCTAAGGCGTGCACGGAAGAAGTATGTTGGTACTCATTACATCGATGCGAGAGGAAGGCATTTTTGAAATTTGGTTTAAGGAACAAGTCCATGGCGAGTCTACGGTTAAATTCCAAAGGTCGAGTTGTTATGCTCGAGGCATAGTGTCAATCGAGCATGAGTGGTGTGTTCGGTTTGAGGATGGGTGAGGATGATTTGAGGCTGTTGATAGCTCCACAAGAAGAGCGAGAGTTTTCGTGTTGGTGGAGAAGGCTAAGGTAGCCAAGGGTATCAAGGATTTTGTGAGGTAGAACACCGATTGAAATAAGCGTAAGAGAGGCTTTGGATCTTGAGGTCTTCTAGGAATGAGCAAAAGAGGCCTAGAGTTGATGGGTCGTGAGGTCGAAGTTCTTCTTGGAGGCGATGTCGCACTTGTGCCCAATGTGGGAAGAAGCATTTAGGAGAGTGATGGAAGAAGACGGAGGATGCTTCAAGTGTGGGTCCAAGGACCACATGATTAAAGATTGTCCTATGAGAATCGAAGAGGACGACCAAGAAGTCAATGTCCTAATTAAATTTGGAAGAGATGGACAACTGACCTCGGTGGGGCCGTGGTTGAATGGTAGATGAAAGCAGTCTTGGTAGAGGACGGGAACACCGGCCGAGGTGTTGGTAACACGGAGGCTAAGCGGTAGGGTTTAGGGGTTTAGTGGATGTAGGAGAGCGCCGGATGTCATAAGCTGCATGCGTTTCTTATATTTGGCAAGCCTTATGTTGCTTTGATTGATGTGGGCTCGACCCATTCTTATGTTGCATGTAGAGTAGTTGAAACTCTAGGAATAGCCTCTGAACTATCTAGTAGGGAGATGACTGTAGTAAGCCCACTAGGTTAAACCGTAGTAGTGAACAAGTTATTTCAGAGTGTGCCTTTAGAGCTTCAGGGAGCAATATTTCTTGCTGACTTAATGGAATTACCCTTCGGGGAATTTGATCTTATACTTGGTATGGACTGGCTAGTGGAGCATCGGGCTATATTGGATTGTACAGCCAAACGAATGGAGTTAAGGACCCTAGAAGATGAGGTGATAGTTATGATAGGAGAAAGAAGGAACTACTTGTCTAACGTAGTTTCTGCTATGAAGGCTGATAAGATGGAACGAAAAGGGTGCAAGGCATTTTTGGCCTTCATTAGTGCGTTGAATGCAAAAGAAGGGGGAGTTAGTGGAGTTAGAACCGTAAGGGAGTTTATGGATGTTTTTCTGGAAGAGTTACAGAATACCCCGGATAGGGAAGTGGAGTTGAATTGACTTGCTGCAATGCGACTCCGTGTCAATTACCCGTCATGAATGGCACCAAAGGAGTTGGTTGAGCTCAAGGCTCAGATCCAAGAATTACTAGACCGTGGGTTTATTCAACCTAGTGTGTCTCCATGTGGAGCACCGGTCTTATTTGTGAAGAAGAAAGTCAAAACTATGCGCATGTGCATAGATTATCGTCAGTTGAATAAGCTGACCATCAAGAACAAGTATCCGTTGCCAAGGATAGACGACTTGTTCGATCAGCTTAAGGGGGCCGCAGTATTCTCAAAGATATATCTAAGGTCTGGATATCACAGCTTAAGGTGAAGGAGGCTGATATCCATAAGAAGGCTTTTCGCACAAGGTACGGGCATTATGAGTTCTTGGTAATGCCGTTCGGATTGACAAATGCCCCATTCACGCATTTATAGACATGATGAACCGGGTTTTCCAACCCTATCTGGATCGGTTTGTTGTTGTGTTCATAGACGATATCTTGGTGTATTCAAAGTTTGAGGAAGAACACGATGAGCACCTCCGAGTTGTGTTGCAAGTGTTGAGGGAGAAGAAGCTCTACGCCAAATTCAGCAAGTGTGAATTTTGGGCTTTAGGAGGTTACATTTTTAGGACATGTGGTATCTGCTGCCAAGGAATAAGGGTGGATTCTCGAAAGATTGAGGCAATTTTGGATTGAAACCCCTAAGTGCGTGGCGAAGTTCGTAGTTTCTTAAGATTAGCAGGCTATTACCGAAGGTTCGTGGAAGGGTTCTCGTCAATAGCCGCGCCTGTGACAAAGTTGTTGAGAAAGGAAGTGCCTTCCGTATGGACCGATAAGCAACATGGGAGCTTTAAGAAGCTTAAGAGGGTCTTGACCGAAGCTCTAGTTTTGATTCAACCTGAGGCAGCGAAGGATTTTGTAGTGTACTGTGATGCTTCCCATACAAAATTGGGAGGTGTCCTTATGCAAGATGGGAAAGTACTCGCTTATGCGTCTCGACAGATAAGGCCACACGAGGTTAACTACCCGACGCATGACTTGGAATTGGCGGCAGTGGTCTTTGCTTTTAAAGTATGGAGGCACTATCTTTATGGAGAGAAGTCGGTGATCTACTGCACCATAAAAGCCTTAAGTATCTGGCGACTCAAAAGGAGTTGAACCTGAGACAGCGAAGGTGGGTGGAATTATTGAAGGACTACGACTGTTCTATAGAGTATCACCCGGGCAAGGCGAATGTGGTGGCAGATGCCCTAAGTTGAAAGGTAGTGACGGATCTGAGGGCGATGTTCGCACATCTGAGCTTATATGACGATGGAAGTCTGCTGGCAGAATTGCAAGTCAAACCGACATGGTTGAATGAGGTGAAGGAAAGTCAGTTAATGGATGAAGATCTACGTGTTAAGTTGCGACAAGCGCAAAATGGAGAGTTAGAGGGTTATGGTGTTAATGACGACGGAGTATTGTGCTTCAAAGGTAAGGTCTATATGCCGAAGGACGAGGAGCTTAGGCAAAGAATTCTTCGGGAATTGCATAGTACCCCTTATGCTATGCATCCCGGAGGTAGTAAATTATACAGAGATCTAAGGGAACAATTTTGGTGGCCTGGTCTTAAGCGGGAAGTTACCGAATATGTTGGCAAGTGTTTGACGTGTCAGCAAGTTAAGGCTGAACATCAAGTTCCATCAGGATTGCTTTAGCCAATACAAATTCCACAGTGGAAGTGGGAGAGAATTACCATGGACTTCGTTAGTGGCCTTCCCCTTACGCCTACAAAGAAGGACTCGGTATGGGTGATAGTGGATCGGCTGACGAAGTCCGCGCATTTTATTCCAGTGCGGGTTGACTATTCTGTACAAAAACTAGCAAGATTGTATGTAGCGGAGATTGTAAGGTTGCATAGAGTGCCGATGTCAATTATCTCGAATAGGGATCCAAGGTTTACGTCTCGATTTTGGAAAGCTCTACATTAGGCTTTAGGCACTAGATTGGACTTCAGTACGGCTTTTCATTCATAGTTAGATGGTCAATCTGAGTGAGTAATACAGGTGTTGGAGGATATGCTAAGAGGCTGTGTGATAGACTTCAGAGGAAGTTGGGAAGAATATTTGACTTTAGCAAAATTTGCTTACAACAACAGCTATCAGGCCAGTATTAAAATGGCACCGTACAAAGCGCTGTATGGACGGAAGTGTCTCACTCCTACGTGTTGGACGAAATTAGGGGAACGTCAGATTTTGGGTCCGAAAATTGTGGCAGAATCCGAGGAGAAGGTTAAGATAATTCGGGCACGATTGAAGGAGGCGTCTGATAGGAAAAAGTCATATGCAAATCTCAAACGGAAAGAGATCGAATTTGCTATGGGAGATCAAGTGTTTCTCAAAGTTTCGCCTTGGAAGAAGGTGATGAGATTTGGTCGTAAATGGAAGCTAAGTCCAAGGTTCATAGAACCTTATTGGGTATTGAAGCGAATTGGACCGGTGGCATACCAGTTGGAGTTACCTCCGGAATTGAAGTAGATGCATGACGTATTTCATGTTTCCATGCTACGCCGATACCGATCGGATCCATCTCATGTAGTTCCGATTGTAGACGTGGAGCTGAGACCAGATCTGTCTTATGAGGAAGAGCCAATTCAGATTCTGGAACGAAATGTGAAGGTGCTTCGGAGAAAGTCGGGCCCTTTGGTCAAGGTGTTGTGGCGTAACCATGGATCGGAGGAAGCTTCTTGGGAGCCAGAAGAAGCAATGCGACAGCAGTACCCCCATCTATTCTAGCCAGGTAATTTCGAGGTTGAAATTATTTTAAGGGGGTAGAACTGTAATATCCGAGATTTATGGCCTATGCATATTTGCTTAAGTATGTGTGAAAGCATGTTTATGTGTTCTGAATTGTGTGGCATGAATTTTGGAAACTTTAAAGTGTAGTAAATGCCTTAGAAATTATTCATTTTTTTTTAATTTAAAAGAGGAAGCTAAACCTAAAAGGCCTTAAGAAAATTAGTAGGGGAAATAAGACACTAAATTGGGCTTGTTTAAGTGGCTTGAGGCGCCACTTAGGGCCTTGGTAAGTGATGCCACAAGCATGGGTGCAAGGCCTAGGTTCGAGTCACAAGGGAAGCAAATAAAAGTTTTTATTTTGCTACAAGGAAGAGAGGTGTTGGACGGTAATGGGGCACTGAGTGGAGGTGTGTAGATTAAGTTAAATTTCCTTTTAAAATTCAGCCAAGATAAGGGATAAATGATGGATTAATTTTTTTATTAATCTTAAATGAGGTGATAAGAAAATAGGTGGAATTTGAGAGGTGGATGAGTGTTGGCCGGCCAAGGGATTCCTTGGTGACCAATTTCAGTCATAGCCAAATTGCTAAAGGGAGGTTTAGAGGTTCTTTTCGGTTTATCTTTCTATCTCTAGTAGTGGTGCCAAAATTGCCTTTGTAGGAGTGTCCATCTTTTTCTTTCTTCCTTAGTCTCTCTTGCCAAAATGTAGCCCCTCTCTTCACTCTTCTCTCAACTTTTCTTCCATTGTTAAAATCGAATATCCCTCTCAAAGTCCTATGATTGCCGATTCTTCTTAAGCCTCACACTTCTTCTTTCTTTTCTGTGATCCTTAAAGCCAAAATACTCTTTGATAGCCAAATCATCCTAGTGTTCATCAAAAGTCGAAACTTGTCGATTCCTATCTAAGTCCACATAGCCGAATCTTTGTGGGTTCAACAAGGAGCAGTCGACTACAGTATTAAGGGTATGATCCATCGTGATTTGATCTTCAATCTTTTTCTTCTAGCCAAAAGCTAAGGACTAATCCCATTAATATTTTAGTTTGTTTACCGAAAGTTGGAAGGTGAATTTTGGGATTTCCATAGTAGCCGACTTCTAAGGAAACCATTCGAGATTTCAGATCTAAGGTAAGCAAGGTATAAGATTAGGCCGAAGGCCATTTATTTGAATGTTAGAATTGGATCTAACGTATATCCTGTAGGATTTCGACATCTTCTTAGCCAAGAGACTACTTTCGGGATCTAAAATTGCAAGGTGAGTGACTATGTATATTCGGCCAAGGTCATATTGGTGTTTTAGATCTATTTCTTACTTCGTTTAAAAAGCCAAAACTAACTAGTTCAGTGGTTCAGCATCTAGCCGATTGCAAGAAGAGTTATCACAAGGTTTTTGGGATTTGATTAGTAGTGAAATCGGCATCCAGGTAAGATTTTCCTTTGGGATTTGGCTAGATAGCCGAATGGCTCTTTGCTAACATGTGTAGGGTTGGCTGAATGTAGGAACTAAGGATCTAGGACGCTAGATTGGGTTTTTGGGATTTTCAGTAAACTTGCTAAGTAAATCAGGTGTGTACCCCACACTAAGCCTTAATTAATTTACGGCTATGTTTTGATAAATATGTTACTAAGAATATGTTAAGATGTGGCTAAGAGTATCTTGCAATGGTACAAAGTACTCAGGTACGTTTACCCACTCATACTATGAGTATGATATGATCTATGATGGAACATATGTCAATAGTGATAAGAATGTGAAATAAGGCATGATATTGCATGATTTGTTTGACATGGGGCATATGGGTGATATGTAAAAGGGAAGTGAATTGGTGGCTTTATACCCCAATATCTGAATGTGGTGACTTATGTCACGTAATTTGAATGTGGTGACTTATGTCACGAAATCTGAATGTGTTGACTCATGTCATGTAATTTGAATGTGGTGACTTAGGTCGCAAAATCTGAATATGGTGACTTATGTCACAAAATAATTATCTGGTGGCTATGCCACAAATTTTATAAGGGCGGTGAGCACGTCAACTATAGCGACTGCCTTCGATGGTGTGTAGCGAATGGAGGGTCGACTTAGTAGTCCCCACGGTGTGATGGTTGGTACGGGTGATGTGTAGTAGATGGTTATCTAGGCTTGGGTTCGGGTTTGCATCATGGTTTATATGTGTTTATTATGTATGATTTGATATGCCCGAATTTAATTGAGACTTGTATTGGTTGTACACATTGAGTCTGTTTGACTCACCCTTATGGGATTATTTTTCAGTGACAGAGATGGACCTGGCGGGAGCTCAATGGTGGCCATGCATAACTCAAAGATGCTATTTATTTTATTAGTTTATTTTTTATTTATTTAAGTTTTGAATTATTTGGGTTTTATTTGATGTAATAAGGCCATAAGTATTAAATTGTCTATGCATGCATTTAAACTACTTAGTATGATATGACATTTATCGATTTGAAGTTAAAGTTAATTTTTCTTAAATATAAATATTAATTGTTTTGACACCTAATCAACACGGGTTTTAATTTTGAACCCAACCCAAATCAACTGCTTTCAAAAACTCACAAGTTTTTGGCGAAGCCCAAATAAGATTCGAATGGTTTTTCTCTAGAAGCATGCCAGATCCGGTCAGGGCTTGTGGGCCGGGTTTGGGGTGTTTCAACGTCCCAGACGTGGTCTTACATGATATCACATAACAGACACCTATGTCATGACATGGACTACCTATCTACTCTTACGTTCAAACGAGACTTCTCGGATATTGTCACTATGTCGATTCTATCTCGGAATTGTTGTATACATCATCTCATATGCATTCATCATTATCAATAATCATAAGAACATACATAATTCAATAAAAATACATTTATTTGTATATCGACTTACCTCGAGTTCAATTTAACGTAAACGTACAACTATTCAATGATTTTCGACTTTCCCCGATCTAAATCTGTTTTCTTTGATTTTTGATCTATACATATACATATTTAACCGATTTTTTCATCAAATCATTCAATTCAATCCAAAACACATATATGTATGGCTATTTACAACTTAACCCTCACATTTGCACGTTTTTCAATTTAGTCCATTTTTCACAAAACATCAAATATACACAATTTGTCCACATACTTGCTTATTTGAAACTTCCTAAGGACCATACAAGTCCATATTTTTTTATCAAATTTACAATTTAGCCCTCCAAAATACTATTTTATCAATTACAACCAAATTACTCAAGATCAACAAAACTCCAAAGACAAGATATGCTAATCAAACCCATATATTCTATATTTCATCATTAGATGTTCCAAATCTCATATGTTCATCAAAGACACATTTCAAAATAATCATCAATACTCAAAATTAAGACATGGGTTTTAAAGTAGATGAAGCAACAATTGCAAAAACATAGAAATTATCGAAAACCGCTTAAAAACATACCTTGAATCAAAGCTTGAAATGGCTGAATATAGCAAAACTTAAACCCTTTCTCTTTCTTACAAGAATCCGGTGGAACATGGATGATATTGGCCTTTTTCATACTTTTATTATATCATTTTAAACATAATTATTAATGTACAAAACTAACCTTTAATAATAATATATATAACATATACACACAAGGTCATTTGTGACCATTTTCATCCACTATCTAATTATTGGCATAATTACCTCATAAGGCCTCCTTATTAAAAAGCCATCTCAAATAAGTGTCTTTTCATGAAGCATGCATATATTGCATTCAATGCAATTTAATCCATTTATCAAATTAAGCACACAAATAGACAAATTAACTTACGGGACTTTAACACATGCTTAATCACCCATCAATGGCACAGAAAATAATATTAAAATATTACACTGACTCGGATTCATGGTCCCGAAACCATTGTTCCAAATAGGGTTTAAATCAGATTATTACAAAAAACATATTCAAGAAATCGAGAAAATCAGCTCGATGTCGTGACACAACACCTTTATGTAGCGACATAGGAACCAGTATACCCAAAATAAAATATTTCAAAGTGTGTCACAACATCAAATCCTCGATGTCACGACATTGGTAGAATGTCAGGGGTGTCGCGACGCAAAACTCTTATGTCGCGACATCACTACAATTTTCTTCAGGGTCGACCCAATCCATTGCACAACCCACTGGAATTAAACCTGTTTTAACTTTAAAATACCCCATTTTTAAACCTAAAAACATCTTTTTCTAACCCATAATCTTTTATAAACCATACATTCTCTCAAAATCCCTTACACCTTAACAATCTCTTTTTTTTTTCTTTTCTCTTTTATTGTGCTGTAATTTTTTCTTGTCTTTGTTTTCTGATGCAGCTTACACATAAAGCATTAATAAAGGAAGCCAAAACAATCTTTGGAGGGAAACAAAAAGATTTCAAGGTCAAGGTTAAGATTTTGAACCCTAAAATTTATTATTCTATTGACCGTAAAGTACATTGCTATGTTTGTTGGTTTTTCCGTAAAAATCATATTGAATATGCCTCCAAGAAAAACTAGAAGGCTAACACACCTAAACCATTGATAGTTACAAACCCTTCAAATTTTGCAAATCAAAATGTTGAAAAATACTTTGTAGAACTTCAAGGGAAAACGTTTATTCAAAAAGGGGATTTGAACCTCTAATGATTATATGTGAGGACATATGGCCCCTAGTTCAATATCATAGGTGGGAATGTTTTTGCGTTACACCTAAAGACTCTATCGTGGTCCTAGTAGTATAGGAATTTTATGCATCTCTCAGGGACCAAGAGTCTAGGTGACTAGATGGTGCCACATGGGAAACGATACCCGTATGAGGAAAAGCAGTAAGAGTCACCCCTCGAGTTATCTGTGAATTTTATAATGCTCTATTTTATGAAAATGATTTTTGGAAGGAAAGTGATTTGGAATATTTTAGAGACATTGATATGGATAAAGTTATAAGTTATTTAATAGAAAATAGGGATGAATGGAAATATCGCCCCAGTACTAATATTCCTAGGTCCTTTAACCTAGAAATTATGTTTCCAATTGTTAAAATGTGGATACAATTTTTATTCACTCAAATTTCTCCGGCTCTAAATCTATCTAATGTCAATACCTTTCAAGCAGTTTTAATATATGTTGTTTTGCAGAAAAAATAGGTGTGCATCGGGACATGGATCTATCACTACATGAATGGTGCGTAAGTGGCCAGAAAGTTTGGGTTTTCTTCCCCCACTTAGTGACAGCCTTGTTGGAAACACAAACATTTATATACTTTTTCATACCTAATTTTACTTAAAATCATGCATTTTCGATAGAATTTTTGTCATAAAATAATTAATTTGTATTAAAAATTTGAACATGTTAATTTTTAGTCAATTTTACAATTATTTTTAGAGAATTTTGATTATTTTTGATAGATTCGTACAAAGGGCGAAAATTGGCCTGGCAGACACCTTTAGAAGAACAAAACTGAGAAGTAATTCAAAGTAACAAGGCAAAATAATTTTCAGCCTAAGACGGTCCAAATATGTGTATTAATTCATAATATAATTAATTTTAATTTATCCCCAATTTAATTTGGGCTAAATAAATAAATTTAATTAATTATGGAAAAAGGGCCCAGTTGAACCAAATTGAGCGAACCGAACCAGCCACCAATTAGGCAACTCAAAACCGTTCAAATGCTGACCCAAATAAGAATTTTAGCTGATTAAATAAGCTTGCTAAAAGGCCCTTGCAAGACTTCCAAATTGCATTCAAACCCCACCTTAAATTAAGGTTTTACGGATTTACCCTAAGCTAATTTTAGCAAAGTTGAAAGTCTCAACTTTGCCATGTAAGATGGTCGGCCATGAGGGGCTCTTTGGCTGCTAAAACTTACTATTTTTAGTAGCCATTCTTAGCTATATAAGTGCCCCTTTGCTACCCATTCAAAGCATCCCTCACACTCTCATTCTCTCTTCTCCTCTCTCACATTCTCTCAACTTTTCCTTTCTGTTTCCCCTTTTGTTCAAGTGCCGATTTCTTCTCTTGGGAAAGACGTCCTCATCAGCCATAGTTGAGCAACAATTAAAGTGTTCTAAGCTACCTTTGTAATGCCCCAAATTTGGGCCTAGTAGAATTAGGCCTATTGGGCCTTGGGTGTAGGAGCGTTTAAAATTTTTGAGAACAAGAGAACGGTACAAATGCAAGTTGGACCTATTAGGTGAGTGATTTTGGAAGGTTAGGGGGCTTCTATCAAGTCTCGGGTTCAAACTTGGGCTTTAGGAAAATTTTGGTTTTAGGTGAATAAAACCCTGAGAGTTAGTAAGTAGGCTTTAAGAATAAAATGTGGAGAAATTTGACACAAAAAGGTGTTGTGGTCTAGTGGCAAATGGTGCCACATGGGAGATAAGGAAGTGACACCATAGAGGAAGTAAGGGGTCCAAGGTTCAAGTCTTGGCGATTGTAATTCATTTTGATCTCCTTTTAAATGAATTTAGACTTTGGCCCATAGGTTTATATTTAGTTGTGCATGCTTTAAGACACAAAAGGAGCTTGTGTTGTGGTGGCACATAGTGTCTGGAGCATAAGAGAGAGCAAGGCTTCGAATCCAATTGCAAGCAAAAAGGGATATTTATTTTGCTAAGTTGGGGCGGCAAGTGGTTGTGATGGAATTAAACTCTGTTGAAGGAGGGATCCCACATCGGGAAGCTAGCATGAGGAAAGGTGAGAAGTTGGCTTTAAATAAAGCAATCTATGAGGAGAGTAAGCACACCTTGGTTGGCGTTTGAGCATAGGAGTGTTCGGAGCACGGATTAACTCTAGATTCCTATTAGGTGTGTATTTAGTACTACTCTAGTTGTAGAGTGGCAAATGTCGAAATGCCAATCACACGACGATGGTAGCCACACGCAGCATGCGAACACACGTGTGGAAGCTTCGACTCGATAGTTGAGGCCATCATAAGTGTTCTTGTGGGTTTGGGCTATTTGGGCTATTTGGGCCAAGTGGGCCTAGTGGGCCCTTGGGCCCATATGAATAAATTGCATGATTGTGTAGTAGATATTGGACTGGTCAATGTGAATCTCATAACTTGGCTAGATTTGGGCTAAATGGGCCAAACCAGCGTGTGGGCTCATTTTCACATTGTTATCTCATTTCTTCTTGTTAGGGTGATCGGTTACTTTGTAGTTGTAGTTTAAGCATTCATGTTGACTTCAGTTCTGTAAGATCGTGTTCTTGATGAGCAAAGGGGATTCTAGCCATAAGATGACGGTGTTCGTGGTTATCTAGTACTCTAGGTGATAAGGTGTGTATCCGTATACACTGTTCTAATTGTTAATCGGTTGAAAAGCCAAAGGTGCGTATATTATACTATCTTGACTGTTGATCAGTATTGTGCCAAAAAGACAAAATACCAATGAAGCGTGAGTGTGTAAGGAGAAAGGTCACCATGAGCGAATTCATGGGCTTGGGCCGTAGTGGGTCACTTGGGCTGGAATGGGCCTCGATGGGCCAATGGGTTGCAGGGCCCACGAATGCAAGTCACACAATTAAATGGGAAATAGATAGGCTTATCATGTCGCGCACATGACTTAGGTGTTTTGGGCCGCGTAAGGCCAAGAGGGGGCCGTGTGGGCCCAATGGGCTTGTGGGCCAACACAGACGAAATGTTCGTGATGTGATAAGTTATTGATTTAGGATGTGTCGTTGCATAGCCGTGGTTGTTTCTAGGCTAAACGGGCTACACGAGTGTGTGGGCCCACTTGGGCAGGGTAATGGGCCTTAGGCCCATTTTCGCCATTAAGTCAAATTAGATTTCCTAAGTTACTTGAGGCGACTGTGGACCTTCTGTTAGGTCGTTAATACCTTGGTTTACAAAATTACTGAAGTACCCCTGGTTTACAAAATTACTGAAATACTCTCGGTTTGCAAAATTATTGAAATACGCTTAGTTTACAAAATTACAGAAATACCATCAGTTTGTAAAATTACCAAAATACCCTCAGTTTGTAAAATTACTGAAATACCCTTAGTTTGCAAAATTATTGAAATACCCCCGATTTACAAAATTATTGAAATACCCTTAGTTTGTAAAATTACTGAAATACCCTTAATTTGTAAAATTACTAAAATACGCTCGATTTGTAAAATTACTAAAATACCTTTGATTTGTAAAGTCACTGAAATACCTCTAATTTGTGAAATTATCGAGAGACCCGTGATTTATGAAATTACTAAAATACCTTTGGTTTACAAATTACTGAATTACCCCTGTAGGGTAGAATTACTGAACTACCCTTGTAGGGTAAAATTACTAAATTACCCCTGTAGGTAGAATTACTAAATTACCCCTGTAGGGTAGAATTACTGGAATACCACTGAAGGGTAAGATTATGAAATACCCTTATAGGGTAAAATGACTATTTTTGTAACATCCTAAAACCGGGGCTATTTGTGATTAAATGTTTTTCTTAATGTTTGAATTGTTATGGTATTATTTATGGAGTGATAAGATTTAATTAAGGGTCTTAAGTTGGCTCGGTTTAGTAGAAAATTGTATTTGGAAACTTTAAAGGTAAGGAGCTCTAGCAAGTAGGGGTTACAAGATTAAATAGAGGATTTATTGACACAAATTGAGCCTTGGAAAAGTGGCAAAAGGAGGACTACTTGGGAGTTACATGTGACGCCACAAGGGAAGGGAGAGCCTTGGTTCGAGTCACAATTCTCCCTTTTTACTCTTTATTTTGGACGGCATAGGAAGGGAGAGTTCTTTCTCTCTGTAAACTCTTTTTATTTATTAGTATGAGATAATAAGAGATAATCAAGGATGGTAGTGGATTAAATGGATTAGTGGATTATTGTTTGGGATTAATTCAAATTATTTGAATTAAATCAAACAAGTGGCCTAGAGTAAATTAAGGTGGTGGAATGAATTTTAAACTCCTTGATTGAAAGGAGTGGACGGCAAGCTTGAGGGGGTGCCGAATGCCTATAAAACATCAGCCTACCACCTTGCCTCTCTTTTTGTCATTTTTGCCAAAGTCAAATCCCTAACCCTTCATTTGTTCTTCTTTATTTTCTTCATTCTCTCAAACCCCTTCAAACCAAACTTTTAACACCTTTCTTCTCCATTATTTTCTTTCTCCCTTGGCGAATACACTCCTTGGAACTACCGATTTCCTTTCCTTCTATTTACTCACTTTGGCCGAATAGTATAGTGGTATAGACACTTGATTTCGCTAGTATTCAATCAATTGTGAAGGTAAGTAAGGTTGGTAATGCCTATGTTCCCTTTCCTATCTTTGTCGACTTTTTAAGGATTAAGGGCGATTTGGCATTTATTTACAAGGTGCTAAGTATCTATTTTGAAAACCGAATCATCTAGGTGTTCCGGGATTTTGGAGATCGACAAAGCAAGCCGTCATTCGGGATCAAACGGGTGGTAAGTGGTGGTAAGGATCAATTTTCATAAGATTTAGCTTTCAAGGATTTAAAGCCGAAGGTTATTAGCTTTATTTATTAACCGATGGTAGTTGGTGAAGCAGATTCGAGAACCGGGTGTTGTGATTAGTATCCAAAAGCGAGAAGGTAAGGATTCGGGTTCCAAAAGATGACCCCTTTAAATTATTTGATTTGGCCGAATATACTAACCCATGTATTTGGCCGAATATAGGGACAAGTAGATCTAGTGTGACCGACTCCTCCATTCGGGATTTAGATTATTCGTGGGTGACAGGTGTGTACATACACACTTATAACAATTAATAAACTGTATTAAGTACATGTTGTATGTAAATCTGATTTATGTAGATACTAATTTAGTACCTTAATGGTACAAGCGAGGATCTCGGTAAGTCTCTGTCAATATGAGATTGATAATAATGCTTTTAGGAAGCATAGCTTATGTGATACATGTGATAAATGTATGTTGTTATAAACTCGTTATAATATGATTTGATATGGGTTGATGAGTGGAGGGGCGTTATATTGTGTCGATTTGACACCGGTGTTTTGGTAACACACTGTGACTACGGTCACCAGAGGTTTGGTACCTCCGGAGGTTTGGCACCTCATAGCGTCTCGTCCCCGTGGCTTAGCACCACCGTGGGTTGGCCCCACTTTGAGATATGGGATTGACGCCATGATTTGGTATCACGCGATGGGTTGGCCCCATCAACCGATTTGTGTCCTCGGACACCGAGGTTTGGCACCTCCAAAGGATTTGGTATCACATCTCGTGACTATATCGCCACCAAGTGGTTTGGCACCACAATGGGGTAGACAGAGGCGTTTGGTTGGCTAGGTTGGGTATATGTCTTAATGCATGATTAAAGTGTTATATAGTGTGTATGATGTGGTATTTACCCGGGAAGGGTTACATCTCGAGTCTTGGTGACTCACCTTCTCCTTTATTTTTTCAGTGACACATAGTTCGGATATGGAGCCGAGGGACTCGAGGTGGCCATGCAAAGGAATTTTAAATTTATTAGACTTTGAATTTGGTTCTTTACATTTTCTTTATTTTGGTTGATTTTAGTTTGGTTGTAATAAGGCCTCCTAAAAATTATTTTATTCTTGTGATATGCTTGAGTATTCGTTTCAAACTTTATGATTATAAGAATGAATTCACATGTTTTCCAAAGCAATCGAAAAGGGTTTTCAAGTACCATCTGTACATATAAAATAGACATAATAACTTGACTTAACAAATATTTTCAAAATAAATCCAAGTATAAGATTTGTACACCTCAACTGCTTTTTAACAAAACGCTATCTTTTATTAAAAAACTTAAACTGGTTTTAAAAGATCTCAAAAGGTTTTTTCCGTAGCAAACCAAATTCGATCAAGTGTTTGAAATGGGTTAATATTACAAATTGGTATCAGAGCCCGGTTCAATACTCGGTTGTGGGGGCCCAAGGCCCAAAAATGTTTTGGTAGGCCTTTTTGAAGTATTTTTGGGTTTTTGAACAGATGGCACCGAGTCTCCGGCACCTATCCGCCCAGGGAAGTGTTCCTAACTTCTGTGTGATTTATTTTCTGTAGAAGGGTAGGAAGCATGGAACGAGAATAGATTTATAGGAATTTGAACCTAGGATTAGACTACTCAAACACAAACAGAGCATAAGACTTAATGAACTCAACCAACCTATGACCAAGTCACCGAGCTAGGTGTGGTAACCTCAGATGCATGTCTAGGATTGGAACCGTAAGAGCACGGTATTTAAGCGCCCGAGTGACTCACCTCCTCTTCGCAGTATCCTACCAGTGCGTAGCTTCTGGCTCACCCTAACTCGTAGGGCTCGGTGGTGTGGCAACCTCATGCGCATGTCTAGAAAGGTTCGGTGGGAGCTTGGTATTTAAGCAATCAGCGTGACTCACCTCTTCTCCACACGAATCCGCCTGTGCGAGCTCGGGTTCACCCCGACCAAGAGGGCTCGGTCATAGGCTAAACATAACGACTAAAACCCGAAAGGAACTAGCCATGTTTTGAAAAAGAAAAAAAGAAAAAAAAACCCTAATTTCTTCAAAACTTTCAAAGTCACTCTTCCAAATATGAGAACAACCATTTTACAATGTTTTTCTCAAAAAGTTAATTTGTGAAAATTACGTAAATGCCCTTAGGGTGAAATTACTAAAATGCCCTCGACTCATAAAATATTAATTCAATGGTTTTGCCCAAAAATTTTGAGAAATATCCAAACACTATACTTTGCAAATCATCAATAAAATACTTTTGTTTTGGAAAATTTCGAAAATGCCCTCAACTTGTAAAATTACCATAATGACCTCGAATCTAAAATTTTTGCAACATCATCGTTTCAAGAAGGGGAAATTCGCAAAAAGGAACCCTCAGAGTTTTACAACTATTAAAAACCTCAGATTTGTTTAAAAATTACAAAATTACCCCTGATTAACAAATTACTGAAATACCCCTGGTTTCCAAAATGATGCCATATCAATAAATTTTACAAAAATTTTAGTAATACCCTCCAGTTTTGGGAACTTCAAAGTGACCGCTTTATTAAAGTTTTGAAATTTCTGATTCTATTACAAAAATACCCTCGTAGGAAAATGACGAAAATACCCACAGGTTAAAGCGATGTAAATGTCCGAGGAGTGAATAGGTATGAAAGTACTAGGAATGAATGTGGCCTTTGTGTGAACTAGGGTAGAAGACTTAAAGCATTGTTTGATCGAAAGAATCCTTATTAAACTTTTCATAAAATTCTTCATGGATAATCAAGCGGAACAAATTACTAATCCATAAAATTTTTCTTAATCGATTAAAAGCACATTAGATAGAATGAGTTCTAGAGGACGTGGGCCGACGTGGACGTGGTAGGGAGGAATGACCATATCTCGAACTCGTTAGGTCGGGACATGGTTCTAAAATGAGGTACCATCGCCACCATCACCCCCAACTTTTGGAGCCGAGGAGCAGGATCGATTTGGGGGTGAGGCAAGATCATAAGTTATGTTATGGGTTCTTGAGTTAGTGGTCAATGGTGGAAATTTAGAGCTCAAAATTGATTCCCGAGAGAATTGGTCTAACTGAGTCAAGTGTTCGGGGTGTATCAGAGTGGCACCAGGCAATGAATCATGGCTAGAATCTCATGAAAGGATCGTGGACGATCTTGACTGTCTCGATGGGGAGAAACCAAGGGAGCCGTGTCGCTTCGAAAGATGAAGCATATCGCTGGTGGCTCACTGCCGAGATGGTGCCACAAAGCAGAGGATCTTACATGGGATTACTTTAAAACTACTTTTCAAAAGAAGTATGTGGGCACTAGCTACACTGACGCGCAGAGAAAGGCTTTTCTGGGGTTAGTACAAGGAACTAAGTCTCGTGTTTGAGTATGAGGCGGAGTTCTTAAGGTTGAGTAGATATGCGAGAGGCATTGTGGCTATGGAACATGAGTATGTGGTCCGCTTTGAGGACGGGCCGAGAGATGATTTGAGGCTACTGATTACTCCGCAAAGAAAGTTCATGAGTTTTAATCCCTAGTAGAAAAGGCTAAGGTAGCCGAGGGTATCAAGGCAACCGTGAGGCAAAACTATGATAAGCTCAAGGTAAGAGAGGTTTTGGGCCATCCGGTCGTGGTAATGATCGAGAAAAAGGCTAGGCGAGTGGGCCAAGTCAAAGAAGGCCCATGACTGCTAATCAGAAACCAGTTCAGTGTAATCGCTGTGGAAAAGCCCATTGGGGAGGTTGTTGGACTGGTGAGCGAGGTTGCTTTGAATGTGGGTCTTTGGAACACCGCGTGAGGGATTGTCCCCGGAAGCGAGCTCAGAATCGATCAGAGGGGCAGAACCGTACTCAGGATAGAAGTGTGGGACCACAGAGAGGTCGTGGTAATGGTAGAGGGGGAAATGGTGCTAATCGTGGTCGTGGAAGTCAGGGCAGAGGCGCAGGCAATACAGAGGCAAGGCAGCCTGGCTTAGTCTATGCGGTGAGGCGTCGCGAGGAGGGTGACGCACCGGATGTCATAACTTGACGTTCTCGATTTTGGTTTTCCTTATGTTGCATTAATTGATGTGGGTTCAACGCATTCATACGTAGCGAGTAGTGTGGTAGAGACTTTGAACCTAGACTCTGAGACTGCTGCTAGGGAGATGACTGTAATTAGCCCTTTAGGCCATTCTCTAGTTGTGAACAAACTTTTTAGGGATGTACCCCTAGAACTCCAAGGGGTCGTGTTCATGGCTGATCTGATGGAACTACCGTTTGGGGAGTTCGATTTGATCCTTGGAATGGACTGGCTGGTTAGGTACCAGGCGAGGTTGGATTGCGCTGCTAAGCGCATGGTTCTTAAGATGGTCAAGGGATGAAGTGGTTATGATCAGAATCAAGAAATTACTCTCTAATGTGGTGTCGGCCTTGAAGAATTTCAAAAGATGGTTAGGAAAGGTGTGAGGCATTTATAGTTCGAATTTGTGTCTTGGAGGCTAAGGAGTTAGCGGTTGAAAAGGTCAGAATAGTAGGGAATTCATTGATGTATTCCTGCAGGAACTTCCGGTTTGCCTCGCATCGGAAGTCGAATTTGGTATAGATTTACTACCGAACGGTTCTTGTATCTATAGCATCAGATCAAATGGCACCAAAGGAATTGGTGGAGTCAAGGCTCAAATTCGGAGCTCTTGGATGAGGGTTTATTCGACCTAGTATATCTCCGTGGGGAGCACACGTATTGTTTGTCAAGAAGAAGGACGGTTCTATGCGGATGTGCATCGACTACCGCCGCTAAACAAGTTAACGATCAAAAACAAGTATCCGCTGCCTCGGATCGATGACTTGTTTGACCAACTCAAGGGTGCGCCAGATTCTCAAAGATTGACCTTAGGTCAAGTTATCATCAATTAAAGGTGAAGGAGGTTGATGTGCACAAGACGGCATTCCGAACTCCGGTATGGGCATTACGAGTTCCTAGTGATGCCATTTGGGTTGACCAATGCACCGCATGCATTCATGGATTTAATGAATAGGTATTTCAATAGTACTTGGACCAATTTGTCGTGGTGTTCATAGATGACATGTTGGTTTACTCAAAGACGGAGGAGGAGCATGACAAGCATTTGCGAATAGTTCGCAAGTAATCTTGAGGAGAACAATTATATGCCAAATTCAAGAAGTGCGAATTTTGGCTAAGGAGGTGGCTTTTTGGGTCACGTGGTGTCGTGGAAGGATTAGAGTGGATCCCCGCAAGATTGAAGCGGTGTTGATTGGAAACGCCTAAGTCGGTGGCGTAGATTCAAGCTTTCGGGTCTAGCAGGTACTATCAAGGTTTGTGGAAGGATTCTCACTAATCACAGCACCATTAACTAAGTTATTAAGGAAGGGAGTACCATTTGTTTGGTCGGAAAGGCAGCAAGAAAGTTTTGATAAACTGAGGAAGATTCTGACAGAAGCTCCAGTGTTGGTATAGCCTGAGGTAGGAAAGTTGTTCACGGTTTACTGTGATGCATCCCATACGGGGTTGGGATGTGTATTGATGTAGGAAGGGAAGGTAGTAGCTTATGCGTCCCGTCAGTTAAGACCGCATGAGGTTAACTACCCAACTCACGACTTGGAGTTAGCAGCAGTGGTCTTCACCTTGAAAATATGGAGGCATTACTTGTATGGGGAGAAGTCGATAGTCTACACGGATCACAAAAGTTTAAGGTATCTCTTGACTCGTAGGACTTGAACTTGAGGCAACGACGGTGGATTGAACTGTTAAAAGACTACGATCGCTCAATTGAGTACCATCCAGCAAAGCTAACGTGGTGGTCGATGCGTTGAGCTCAAGGTCGTGGCGGACTTGAGCGATGTTTGCTCATTTGAGCCTATACGATGATGGAAGTCTTTTGGTGGCTGCAAGTTAAGCCAACTTGGATCGAGGAGATTAAGGATAAGCGGTTGGTAGACGAGGATTGAATGCAAAGAGATTGCAAGTCCAAAATAGTGGTTTGGAAGGGTATAGTTTGTCCGATCATGGTGTGTTATGTTTCCAAGGATGGCCCTGTATGCCGAAGGATGTAGAACTGAGACAAAGAATTCTCCATGATGCACATAGCAGCCCATACGCTATGCATCCTGGAGGTAGCAAAATGTACGGAGACTTGCGGAGACGCATTCGTGGCCCGGGTTGAAGCGCCAAGGATCGAAGTTTGTGGAAGGTGTCCGACGTGTCGCCAGTTAAAGTCGAACATCGCTACCATCGTGACTACTTCAACCAAAGAAGGATTCCTCAATGGAAATGGGAGAGGATCACTATGGATTTCGCTCGCTGGTCTACCCTCACGCCCAAAGAAGAAAGATGCGCTTTGGGTAATCGAGATCGCTCGACTAAATCACTCACTTCATACTGGGTGAGAATGGATTACTCACCCGTAAGCTAGCAAAGTTGTATGTGGCGAGATAGTCGATTGCATGGTGTGCCAAGATCAATTATCTCAGATAGGATCCAAGGTTCACGCCGAGGTTTTGGAAAGCATTGCATCAAGCTTTGGGAACACGATTGATTTCAAAGATGACTTTCCATCCACAATGGACGGGCAATGAAAGGGTCATACAAATTTTAGAGGATATGCCGAGGGTTGTGTCTTGGAATTCGAGGTAGTTGGGAGGAATTTTACCATTAATGAAGTTCGCCTACAACAATAGTTACCAAGCTTAGTATCCAGATGGCACCATACGAAGCAATCAGATGGATTTAAAATGCCAAACTCCGACGTGTTGGATGAGTTGGGTGAACGACAAGTGTTGGGCCCAGAGTTGGTTGCGTAAACGGAGGATAGAGTTAGGTGATTCGGGCTCGTTTTAAGGAAGCATCGACAGATGTAAGTCTTATGTCGATCTCAAGCGCAAAGAAATGGAGTACGATGTAGGAGACAAGGTTTTCTCAAGGTATCACCTTGGAAAAAGGTGTTGAGATTTGGGCGAAAAGGAAAGCTAAGCCTAAGGTTCATTGGCCCATATACGTTGTTGAAGTTTAGTAGGACCGTAGCTTATCACCGAATCGCCGATTGAGTTAAGTCGATCCATAACGCCTTTCATGTGTCGATGCTTAGGCGGTATCGGCCGATCCATCACACGTGGTGCCTCTGGCGTAAATTGAGGTCAACTCGGACTTATCTTTCGAGGAAGAACCGGTTGATTTTGGATCGGGATGTAAAGGTTCTGCAGAGGAAGTCAAGGTTCTTAGTGAAAGTGCTATGGCGGAACCATAGTGCGAGAGGAAGTTACGTGGGAACCCGAGGATGTGATACGGAGCAATACCCCACCTCTTTCGACTGTGTAATTTCGAGGACGAAATTCTTTTAAGGGGTAGAATCAGAACATCCTAAAACCGGGTTATTTGTGATTAAATGTTTTTCTTAATGTTTGAATTGTTATGGTATTATTTATGGAGTGATAAGATTTAATTATGGTCTTAAGTTGGCTCGGTTTAGTAGAAAATTGTATTTGGAAACTTTAAAGGTAAGGAGCTCTAGTAAGTAGGGGTTACAAGATTAAATAGAGGATTTATTGACACAAATTGAGCCTTGGAAAAGTGGCAAAAGGAGGACTACTTGGGAGTTACATGTGACGCCACAAGGGAAGGGAGAGCCTTGGTTCGAGTCACAATTCTCCTTTTTACTCTTTATTTTGGACAACATAGGAAGGAGAGTTCTTTCTCTCTAAACTCTTTTTATTTATTAGTATGAGATAATAAGAGATAATCAAGGATGGTAGTGGATTAAATGGATTAGTGGATTATTGTTTGGGATTAATTCAAATTATTTGAATTAAATCAAACAAGTGGCCTAGAGTAAATTAAGGTGGTGGAATGAATTTTAAACTCCTTGATTGAAAGGAGTGGACAAGCAAGCTTGAGGGGGTGCCGAATGCCTATAAAACATCACCTACCACCTTGCCTCTCTTTTGTCATTTTGCCAAAGTGTCAAATCCCTAACCCTTCATTTGTTCTTCTTTATTTTCTTCATTCTCTCAAACCCTTCAAATTAAACTTTTAACACCTTTCTTCTCCATTATTTTCTTTCTCCTTGGTCAATACACCCCTTGAAGTGCCGATTTCTTTCCTTCTATTTACTCATTTTGGCGAATAGTATAGTGGCATAGACACTTTCGGATTTCACTAGTATTCAATCAATTGTGAAGGTAAGTAAGGTTGGTCAATGCCTATGTTCCTTTCCTATCTTTGTCGACTTTTTAAGGATTAAGGGCCGATGTCGACATTTATTTACAAGGTGCTAAGTATCTGTTTTGAAAATCGAATCTGTCTAGGTGTTCCGGGATTTTGGAGATCGACAAAGCAAGCAGTCATTCGGGATCAAACGGGTGGTAAGTGGTGGTAAGGATCAATTTTCATAAGATTTAGCTTTCAAGGATTTAAAGTCAAGGTTATTAGCTTTATTTATTAACCGATGGTAGTTGGTGAAGCGATTCGAATCGGGTGTTGTGATTAGTATCCAAAAGCTAGAAGGTAAGGATTCGGTTCCAAAAGATGACCCTTTAAATTATTTGATTTGGCCGAATATACTAACCCATGTATTTGGTCAATATAGGACAAGTAGATCTAGTGTGACCGACTCCTCCATTCGGGATTTAGATTATTCGTAGGTGATGTGTGTACATACACACTTATAACAATTAATAAATGTATTAAGTACATGTTGTATGTAAATCGATTTATGTAGATACTAATTTAGTACCTTAATGGTACAAGCGAGGATCTCGGTAAGTCTCTCGTCATTATGAGATTGATAATAATGCTTTTAGGAAGCATAGCTTATGTGATACATGTGATAAATGTATGTTGTTATAAACTCGTTATAATATGATTTGATATGGGTTGATGAGTGGAGGGGCGCTTATATTGTGTCGATTTTGACACCAAGTGTTTTGGTAACACACCGTGACTACGGTCACCAGAGGTTTGGTACCTCCAGAGGTTTGGCACCTCATAGCGCCTCGTCCCCGTGGCTTAGCACCACCGTGGGTTGGCCCCACTTTGAGATATGGGATTGACGCTAGTGATTTGGTATCACGCGATGGGTTGGCCCCATCAACCGATTTGTGTCTTCTGACACCGTGAGGTTTGGCACCTCCAAAGGATTTGGTATCACATCTCGTGACTATACGTCACTAGTGGTTTGGCACCACCAAAGTGGTTTGGTACCACAATGGGGTAGACAGAGGCGTTTGGTTGGCTATGTTGGGTATATGTCTTAATGCATGATTAATGTGTTATATAGTGTGTATGATGTGGTATTTACCCGGGAAGGGTTACATATCGAGTCTTGGTGACTCACCTTCTCCTTTTTTTTTCAGTGACACATAGTTCATGGATATGGAGCCGAGGGACTCGAGGTGGCCATGCAAAGGAATTTTAAATTTATTAGACTTTGAATTTTTGCTTTACATTTTTCTCTATTTTGGTTGATTTTAATTGGGTTGTAATAAGGCCTCCTAAAAATTATTTTATTACCGTGATATGCTTGAGTATTCGTTTCAAACTTTATGATTATAAGAATGAATTCACATGTTTTTCCAAAGCAATCGAAAAGGGTTTTCAAGTACCATCTGCACATATAAAATAGACATAATAACTTGACTTAACAAATATTTTCAAAATAAATCCAAGTATAAGATTTGTACACCTCAACTGTTTTTAACAAAACGCTATCTTTTATTAAAAAAACTTAAATTGGTTTTTAAAAGATTTCAAAAGGTTTTTCCCGTAGCAAACCAAATTCTATTCAAGTGTTTGGGTAGGGTTTGGGTCATATAATTTTGCCCTTGTGGTAAATGACCTAGTTAGGACTATGACTAAACTAATCGTGAATGTAAGACCTGTTTTAACCGATTTGATTGTGGTCTTATGGTGATGTGTTTTTAATATGTGTAAATGATTGTTCGAAAGCATGGCCATTTTACATACACGTGTAATGATTAAGCATGACACGACGTATTGCATGGGGTTGGGACATTGATATGGATGAAGTATTGTACTGGTGGCTATGCCACATTTTACTGATTTAGTGGCTTCACCACGTATGCTGATTCTAGTGGCTTAGCCACGTATACTGTTATTAGCAACATTTCTGCGTTGATACTAGCGGCTCGACTGCGTTATTGGTGTGTAGGGCTGGATGGGTCGACTTTGTCCCCACATGGTGCGTAGGGTTGGTACGGGTGGTGTGTTGGCTGGATTGGGTGGGGTGCATCCTCATACTGTTACATATCTATTTGTGAGATCTGTCACTGTACTGGGCTTAGGCCACTTGTTCTGCTATTAGTTTGGGCTAGGCCCAATTGATTCTGTTATGGGTTGTGACCTAAATGATATTATAGTGGGCTTTGACCCACGTATGCTCTGAAATGGACTATACTGTTACTAGTTAAAGGGCTTTGGCCCAAACTGCTTTGATTCAGATAATCGATTGTTACTCTAGTAAGGGGATTACACATTGAGTTTTCATAAACTCACCCCATTTTTAACTGTGCAGGTAATCCTCAGCCTTAGACGGATCGGAGCTGCGAGGGACTCGGAGAAGACCGCACACTACTTATGTTTTCTATTTGATTATCTACTTTTAAATATTTTAATTTGGGGTTGTAATAAGGCCTCTTAAAGTTTTCAGACTTTAAATTTTAGATTGGTTTTATTTTGATTTAAATCTGTTAGAAGTAAATCTCAATTTTTCCAAAATGTTAACTGTTTTTAAAACAACACTACGTTTTCGCAACATTTTCGAAATGGTTTCGTGACTTAACCTTTTTCTTAAATCAATTACTTTCAAAATTAGCTTCTGCAACTGAAAAGATGTTTTGGGAATAAAGCTAATAATTTTCAATGTACCACGTTTTAAAAAATAAACTAACGTAACTGGGATTTTATTTAAGCTTTCTTTAGAAAGGGTTTTCAATGAAAACATGGTTTTCGAAAAACACTTCAATGTGACATGCTAGATTCGGGCCTAACTTCTAGGCCGGGTTTGGGGTTTTACATTTAATGGTATTAGAGCTAGGTTACAAAACTCGACTGTGGATTGGGTTTTCAAAATTGAATTTCTGAAAGTGTTTTTTCAAAAAGGCTTGAAAATCAAAAAGGCTTAAAAAGATTTGATGTTTTGAAATGTTGTATTGACATTTTTCTGAAAGTGTGGTACACCGAGTCTCCGGCGCCGAATCTGTAAGTTTTTTGAATACTTTTGTCTGTTTAGAAATTTAAATATAGTAAGTTAGAAATATGGTAGTTTTTTTCTAATATTGGACTATATTTTTGGTATTTACTCTGTGTGTGTTTTGTTTGGATGTAATGTTCTAGATATAGAAATTGTAACCTATCTGCTACGATAAGTGGATGTTTTCGATGTGTGTTAAAGACGTTGGGATTAGAGTGTGCAACGGTAGCGTAGTGGGGAAGTTGTTACACGACTAGCTTGTTAGCTAGAAATTTTGGGGACGAAATTTCTTTAAGGGGAGATTTGTAACGCCCCGAATTTGGGCCTAGTAGAATTATATTGGGCCTTGGACGTAAGAGTGTTTAAAATTTTTGAAAATAAGAGAATAGCATAAATGCAAGTTGGACCTAGTAGGTGAGTGATTTTGGAAGGTTAGGGGGCTTCTATCAAGTCTCGGGTTCAAACTTGGGCTTTAGGAAAATTTTGGTTTTAAGTGAATAAAGCCCTGGGAATTAGTAAGTAGGCTTTAAGAATAAAATGTGGAGAAATATGACACAAAAAGGAGTTGTGGTCTAGTGGAAAATGACGCCACATGGGATACAAGGAAGTGACGCCACAGAGGAAGCAAGGGGTCCAAAGTTCAAGTCTTGGCGATTGCAATTCATTTTGATCTCCTTTTAAATGAATTTGGACTTTGGCCCATAGGTTTATATTTAGTTGTGCATGCTTTAAGACACAAAAGAAGCTTATGTTGTGGTGGCATGTAGTGTCTGGAGCATAGGAGAGAGTAATGCTTCGAATCCCATTGCAAGCAAAAAGGGATATTTATTTTGCTAAGTTGGGGCGGCAAGTGGTTGTGATGGAATTAAACTCTGCTGAAGGAGGGATCCCACATCGGGAAGCTAGCATGAGGAAAGGTGATAAGCTGGCTTTAAATAGAGCAATCTATATGAAGAGTAAGCACACCTTGGTTGGCGTTTGGGCATAGGAGTGTTCGGAGCACGGATTAACTCCAGATTCCTATCAGGTGTCTATTTCGCACTACTCTAGTTGTAGAGCGGCAAATGTCGAAATACCGGTCACATGGCGATGGTAGCCATATGATCGTGTGAGCTCATGTGTGGGAGCTTCGATGCGATAGTTGAGGCTATCATGGGTGTTCTTGTGGTTTTGGGCTATTTGGGCCAAGTGGGCCCAATGGGCCTGTGGACCCATATGAATAAATTGTATGATTGTGTAGTAGATATTGGACTGGTCAATGTGAATCTCATAACTGTGGCTAGATTTGGGCTAAATGGGCCACACGAGCTTGTGGGCTCATTTGGGTCGAGAATGGGCCCTAGGCCCATTCGCATTGTTATCTCATTTCTTCCTATTAGGGTGATCGGTTACTTTGTGGTTGTAGTTTAAGCATTTGTGTTGGCTCCGGTTCTATAAGATTGTGTTCTTGATGAGCGAAGGGGATTCTAGCCATAAGGTGACGGCATTCGTGGTTATCTAGTACTCTAGGTGATAAGGTGTGTATCCGTATACATTGTTCTGATTGTTAATCGGTTGAAAAGCCGAAGGTGTGTATATTGTAATATCTTGACTGTTGATTGGCATTATGCCGAAAAGCCAAAATATCGGTGAACGATGCCATACGAGCATGCGATCGCGCGTGTGGTGAACCGAGCTCACGGAGCGTGAGCATGTGAAGAGAAAGGCCACCATGAGCGAATGGGCTTGGGCCGTTGTAGGTCACTTGGGCTGAAATGGGCCTCGATGGGTCAAATGGGTTGTAGGGCTCGCGAATGCAAGTCACACTGTTAAATGGGAAATAGATAGGCTTATCATGTCGCACACATGACTTAGGTGCTTTGGGTCGCGTAAGGCCGAGAGGGGTCGTGTGGGCCTAATGGGCTTGTGGGCCCATACAGATGAAATGTCTGTGATATGATAAGTTATTTATTTGGGCTGTGCCGTTGCATAGCTGTGGTTGTTTCTAGGCTAAATAGGCCACACGAGTGTGTGGGCCCACTTGGGTAGGGTAATGGGCCTTAGGCCCATTTTCACTATTAAGTCAAATTAGATTTCCTAAGTCGCTCGAGGCGACGGTGGACCTTCTGTTGGGTCGTTAATACCTTGGTTTACAAAATTATTGAAATACCCCCAATTTACAAAATTACTGAAATACCCTCGGTTTGTAAAATTATTGGAATACCCTTAGTTTGCAAAATTATTGAAATACCCTCGATTTGTAAAATTACTAAAATACCCTTAGTTTGCAAAATTACTAAAATATCCTCGGTTTATAAAATTGCTAAAATACCCTTAGTTTGCAAAATTACTAAAATACCCTCGATTTATAAAATTAATTAAATATGCTCGATTTGTAAAATTACTAAAATACCCTTGGTTTGTAAAGTCACTGAAATACCTTTGATTTGTGAAATTACCAAAAAACCCGTGATTTATGAAATTACTGAAATACCTTTGGTTTACAAATTACTAAATTACCCTTGTAGGGTAGAATTACTGAATTACCCCTGTAGGGTAGAATTACTATATTACCCCTATAAGGTAGAATTACTAAATTACCTTTGTAGGGTAGAATTACTGAATTACCCCTGTAGAGTAGAATTACTGGAATACCACTGAAGGGTAAGATTACGAAATACCCTTATAGGGTAAAATGACTATTTTGCCCTTGCAGGTAAATGATTGGTTAGGACTATGACTGAACTAACTATGAATGTAAGACTGTGTTTTAATTGATTTGATTGTGGTCGTGTGACTGATGTGCTTTTAATATGTGTGTAAATGATTGTTACTAACCATGGCCATTTTGCATACACGTGTAATGATTAAGCATGACACGACATATTGCATGGGGTTGGGACATTGATACAAAGGAAGTATTGTACTGGTGGCTATGCCACGTTTTACTGATTTAGTGGCTTCACCACGTATACTAATTCTAGTGGCTCAGCCACGTATACTATTATTAGCAACATTGATGCGTTGATACTAGCAGCTCGACTGCGTTATTGGTGTGTAGGGCTGGGTGGGTCGACTTTGTCCCCACATGGTGTGTAGGGTTGGTACGGGTGGTGTTTTGGCTGGATTGGGTGGGGTGCATCCTCATACTGTTGCATATCTATTTGTGAGATCTGTCATTGTCCTCGGCTTAGGCCACTTGTTCTACTAGTGGTTTGGGCTAGGCCCAATTGATTCTGTTATGGGCTGTGACCCAAATGATATTATAGTGGGCTTTGACCCACGTATGCTCTGAACTAGACTGTACTGTTACTGTTAAAGGGCTTTGGTCCAGACTTGTTAAAGGGGATTACACACTGAGTTTTCATAAACTCACCCCATTTTTAACTGTGCAGGTAATCCTCAGCCTTAGACGGATCAAAGCTACGAGGGACTCGGAGAAGACCACACACTACTTATGTTTTCTATTTTGATTATCTACTTTTAAATATTTTGGTTTGGGGTTGCAATAAGGCCTCTTAAAGTTTTCAGACTTTAAATTTAAGATTGGTTTTATTTTGATTTATATATGTTAAAAGTAAATCGCAGTTTTTCCAAAATGTTAATTGTTTTTAAAACAACACTACGTTTTCGCAACATTTTCGAAATGGTTTCGCGACTTAATATTTTTCGTAAATCAATTACTTTCAAAATTAGCTTCCGCAACTGAAAAGATGTTTTGGAAATAAAGATAATAATTTTCAATGTACCACGTTTAAAAAATAAACTAACGTAACTGGGATTTTATTTAAGCTTTCTCTAGGAAGGGTTTTTAATGAAAACATGGTTTTCTAAAAACACTTCAATGTGACACGTTAGATTTGGGCCTAACTTCTAGGCCAGGTTTGGGGTGTTACAACCTTGATAGCCGAGGACAACGAACAAGGAAGAACAGAGCAATCAGTCAAGCCACGGAAAACACCGGATTTGCTTCTTGTTCCCAATCTCTTTAAATTTCGTTGTTGTTTTGCAAACATGCTTATGAATATTTATGCTATTGAAATGGTTATTTTAATCGATTTAGCTTGAATTTAATCCACGTTGGGTTGATTATATTTTTACGGCTTGAATTATCGAATTGTGTTTGTACTATTATAGGCCTCGGTAAGATGCTTGATTAAGTAAAATTCTTGCCTAAGTTATTCTTGCAATATTAATTGTTAGATAACTAATGAATTAATTATTAAATCGTATTGAAATTGTAATTAATGGACACAATACTTAATCAGTGCATGTTTATTCTTCTAAGGTAGCTGAAATTTAAATTAACATTGTATTCGGCGATACATATGCCTTGCATAATTTGCAAGATTATTGTGATTAAACTGTTTCAAGGTAGAAATACTCTGTTACCTCACTTGGTCTTTTATATGATTGTGAAGGTCGATTAATCTCTTGGATTGACATTGAAAAATGTTCAAGAGATTGATTAATTTAATAAGTATGTATGAGTAGTAGTTAGCAAATTATCGAGTTACCATGAATTTGTTCGTAGCAATATAAACATAAGTTTAATAATTCTACATTAAAGGAATGTAATTAATCCAACACAATTATATAATCTTGATTAAACCTTATTTGAAATAGTGCATTAGAATCTTTTTATTTTTAATTTTTTTACTTATTTTTAACTTTAGTTTTTAATCATCTTTAAACCAAAATATTTTCCATCACCAAAGTGTTTTAAAATCAATTTCATAAATATTCCTTTTTACAGTCCCGTGGGTATGATAACTCGACATTTACTTGTCACTTTATTACTTGTTGTGATTGTGTACACTTGCACATTTTCATCGTTCCACTTGTGCAAGAGAGACGACATTCTAATGATGACCACTGAGCAATTTATGAAGTCTTCCAAAAGTATCATAGGGGATACTGTAACACCCCTTACCCGTGTCCGACGCAGGGACAAGATACGAGACATTACTATGCTTAACCTTGCTTAAACATGTAATATCCGGCTATAAAATTTTGTTCCATCTTAAAACTTTTCTTTCTTAATTTCATGGGCCTACGAGGCCTTAAAAATACATCTGAAAGGTTTTGGAGTTCAACAGAAACTTTTACTCTCCTTGAAAATTTTTGTCTAAACAGGGGTCGCACGCCCGTGTGACTTGGGACACGCCCGTGTGGGTAGGCCGTGTGGTCTCACACGCCCATGTCCCTAGCCCGTATAGAATTTATTTTTATTTTGAACCAACAAGGGTTTTCATACGGCCAGACACACACTCGTGTTAATAGCCCGTGTCTTTTACACGGCTTGGACATGCCCGTGTCCTCACCCGTGTATGAAAACTACGGGTATTCTATTTATGACGTCAGCAACCCCTTAAAAAGCACACGACCTAGGCACACGCTCGTGTGCTTGCCCGTGTGATGATTCAAATTCTCGTAACTAAAAGCAGGGGACACACGGCCTATCAACACACCAATGGGGGGTTGACCATGTGTCACACACGGCCTAGACACAAGCCCATGTGTCTACCCATGTGGACACTTAGAGACTATTTTCCAAGACTTCTTGCCACCCTGAAACATAAACTCATTCAATTCATTCCAAGTAGCACATAACAAGGCGATATTAAACTACTAAGAATCCTTAAATTATTATTAATTCCACCCATATTTTACTCAATTACTTGCATGAAAATTCATTTCATCGAACTCATCAACTTTATAACATAACTTGACAATATTGGCCAATTCATCATGGCCATTTACAAAATGAGTGTAGAATATTAATAGCCAACCCATTGGCCTTCAAATATGACATGACACAAAATGATCAAGTTCCTATACATGCCATACTTAACATGAATTAACTTTATTATACCAAAAGAATGTTTGATAGTGTGATCCAAGCTCTGACATTCTATGATCCCCAAGCTAACTTGGCGAAACTACAAGGAAAAGGGAAAAGAGAGGGGTACGTATATAGCTTATTAAGTTTGCATGAAATTCTAAAACAACATAATTACTTACATTAAATTCATCCATCTATTGAAACAATAACAATATAAGTCTCAAAACCTTAAGCATACTCATCTATGCTTACTCATACTTATTCTTACCCATCTCATGCCACATTATGGGTTTATAACTTGTATTTTCTCATGGTACTTGTATCATTTATCACATAACTTAGCATAAATACTATCATGAGCATAAACTCAAATCTTCATCATTCATAACATGAATGAAAGTCAAGGTCATCCATAAATAGTTTTGGCCCTGTACCATTTTACACACTTGGCTCTTTTGCCCATGGATTAATTAGATTATCGTGATATTCAAACTCATCATGCATAAATCTCGATTCCCATGCCATATCCCAGATATGGTCTTACGTGGGACCACCCATTAATGACGATGCCATATCCCAGATATGGTCTTACACAGGATCTTATAGCTCGATGTTGATGCCATGTCCTAGACATGGTCTTATACGAGATCATACATAGATGTCAATGCCATGTCTCAGACATGGTCTTATACGAAATCGTCCTTTGATGCCGAGGCCATATCCCAGACATGGTCTTACACGGAACATTCTCTATTCAATGCTATGACATGAGTATCCTCATTATTTCGAATCTTTATCCAGGATTTCACTTAGCTTATTTTCACCATTTCCTCATTGAGGCTTCATCACTCGAATTTCATAGCAATAACATACATTGTCATAATATTAAGTAGTTTCAATTATCAAAACATTATGAACTTTAAATTCATACAAACTTACCTCGATTCTCAAAATATGTATATATGCTTGATTTAGTCCTCGATTTTGTTCTTGCCTCGGTCTAGATCTGGGCTTTATGTTTCTTGATCCATAACAATAGTTTCACTTGTTAAATACACGCATTGACTAAATTGACTCATAATTCATATTTTGGCAAAATTATAATTTTCACCAAACTTTTACATAATTATACTTTTGCCCTTAGGCTCGTAAAATAGTTTTTATTCAACTTTCTTGCATTTCAAGCCTAGCCGAATCATATTCTCAACTATAACAACATCCAATTTTCACTATTTCCTTCATGTATGACCATTTCTACAACTTTTACAATTTAGTTCTTTTATGCATTTTTCATGAATATCACTTAGAAAAAGATGTTTATCATACATCAAACTTTCATATTCTTCCATAAAACATCAAAACATATGCATGTCATACATGGGTAAATTCTTGAACATAAATCTAGCTCAAAATATAGCTAGAAATAGCTAAATCGAGCTATGAGGGTCACAAAAATACGAAGAACATTAAAAATGGGGCTAGGATGCACTTACTATCAAGCTTAGAATTTGAAGAAACCCTAGCTATGTCTTCCTTGTGATTTTTGGCCAAGGGGAAGAAGATGGACACCATTTTTGACTTATTTTCCCTTTTTATTCTTTTATTACCAAATGACAAAAATGCCCTTAATGATCCTTTCTTAAGATTTTTCCTTGTCATGTCTATTTTTGTCCATCATCAAATATATTGGTCTAATTTCTAAATTAGGACCTCTAGTAATTTTTATAATTCTATTTCATACATGAATCTTCTAGAATCTCATATTTTTTACTCTTTGCAATTTAGTCTTAATGGACAATTTAATCACTAATTAAGAAAATTTCTTCATGAAATTTTTAAACAATCATGAAATCACCTCATAAGTCTCATAGAAATCGTAAAACTCATGTTTCTATTTCAAATTTGTGGTTTCGCACCACTATTCCAACTAGGCCCTAAGTCGGGCTATTACAGATACACTATATACGCAGTACAAGAAGCTTCAAAGAAAATAAATAAGGGATTGGAACAAATGTCAAATAGAAAAGATAGACGTTCTGACCTCACTTAAACGAAAAGGAAAACCAACCTCTTGACAAGAAATTAGTGAGGGCAATAATCCAAAAATATATTGGATGATAAAACGGATGCAAGAGACGTGCCCGATTTTCAATAATTTGTGTGATAGAATAATATGAGAGTACCAAACTATCTGCCAAATATGTTCGGCCCAATGCATATCGAGCATAAAGAAAAGAGCAAGGGAGTGAGGAAAGGGAAGATAGTGAGGATGGGGAAAGAGAAGAGTAAGGGGATGTGATGAATTTTGAGGAGGAAGAGGATGATTAAACTAAACTCTTAATATTTTCTTATTTTAGGATTGTAATTAATTTTAGATACTTTTTTTTTAGGTGTAACACCTCAAACCCGGCCTAAACGTTACGACCGGATCTGGCATGTCACATGAAAGGAATGTCTAAAAACTGTGTGTTCGTTAAAAAGTTCGTGTTCGTTATATTTGTTGTGAAAAATCGAGTTTAAGTAATTTTGAATAAGAAACAATTTATTAATATTTTGGAAAATGGTTATTAAGGGTTTAGGAAATTCCATATTGAACATTTAATAATAGTAGGCGATAGTCAAATTAAAAGCGAAACCAACCAAAGTACCAAAATTAAAGTTGTAGTGGCCTTATTACAAAGCGTAAACCAAACTTATAGTAAAACAACTCCCATGATAAATATTAAAATAAACCAAATATTGAGCATGGCCACCTCGAGTCCGCCTCCGCTCCCAAATCGCGATCTAATGATTACCGCAAGATTTAAACAAAGGGTAAGTCATCGAGACTCGGTGTGCAATTCCCTTACCACGATAATCGGGCCTAAGCCCACAAGAATATGTTAGCCCAATGCCATGGCATATCAATATTTAGTGCAATGCAATTAATCCACATGTTTCCACAAATGGGCTTGGCCCCAAATCCACATAAAACCACATACCACGCATAATGATGCAATATGTTAACCCAATCCCAACCTAGTATCCAACTGCTACACACCCCCGTATATCCTGCCACCACACACCAGGGGATTACTAAATCGGCCCTCCATCCGCTACACACCTCTTTGGTAGTCATGCTGCTCAAAGTCAATATAACGTGGCCTAGCCACCGATCACCATGTGACCAAATATAACGTGGCCTAGCCACCGATCACTATGTGACCAAATCTCGATATCTACGATGTGAGCCATGGTCATCATCAAACCACGATGAAGCACGAAGCTAACATCAATCCGACGATGAGGCACGAAGCCAACATCAATCTACGATGAGGCACGCAGCCAACATCAATCCATGATGAGGCACGCAGCCAACATCAATCTACGATGAGGCACGCATCCAACATCAATCCATGATAAGGCACGCAGCCAACATCAATCCACGATGTAGCTCAAGGCTAACATCAATCCACGTACATAAATGTACACCCTTTCCTTCATTCAATATATCCCGAACCCCATGCACATGCAGCATAATATAATAATTCGTGTATGTAGTAAGGCATGTATGCAAATCATATATCAGATAACGTATGAAACGAATTACCATCATAATCAGAATAATAATATACAACATAATCAAGCTAACCAACCTCTAAGGGTATAATAGTAATTTTACCTACCAAAGGTATTTTCGTAATTTCACACCTACAATCGCCTTTTCGAAGGCCTAATGTTGGCCTGAGCGACTCGGCTACCATTTTCGGTCGTCATTAGACTATTAGGCCTAAAACCCGATTTCGACCCATTCGGGCCCACACGCTCGTGTGGCCCACCTAACACAAATCTAGCCACGTATATAGGTTCCACCTAGTCTAGTTCACTATATACTATATCATCATACAATTTATTCCAATTGGGCCCACTTCGACCCATCGCGGCCCAAGCAGCCCCAACCCACAAGAATACTACTGACGGCTTCAACTATCGCGTCGAAGCCCCACACGTGTGCTCGCATGCTCGTTTGGCTACTATTATCGTGACCGGCACTTTAGCATTTGCCGCTCTACAACTAGAGTAGAGAGAGTTACACACCTGATAGGACTCTGGTGCTAAACCGCGCTGTAACCACTCCTGTGCCCAACGCCCACCAAGGTTTGTTAACTCTCCTCCTGGCATGCTCTTTATATAACTAGCTCTTCACCTTCATTCTTTGTATCTTTCCGATGTGGGATCCCTTCGTTAGTAGAGTTTAAATTCAACCGAAACTTTTACCGTCCAATCCGCAAAATAAATACTCCCTTGCTCCTAATGAGATTCGAACCCAAGCTCCCTTGTAACATACCCCACGCTGCTAGCCACTTTACCAACTAGCTCCTTTTGTGTCTTAAATCGTGCGTAACTAAATATAAACTATGGCCAAATTCTAAGATCCAAGTAAAAAGAAAACCAAAATGCAAAAGCCAAGACTTGAACTTTGGACCTCCTTCCTTCCTTATGGCGTCACCCTCTTGTCTCTTATGTGGCATCACTTTGCCACTACACCACACACTCTACTTGTGTCATTTTCCTCCACATTTTATTCTTAAGGCCTACCTGCCAACTTCTTGAGTTTTTTTCACGTAAAATCAAAATTTCCCCAAAGACAATATTTGATCCCGGGACTTCATAGAAGCCCTCTAACCTTCCAAAATCACTTATCTAAAAGGTCCAACTTGCACTTAAGCCGATCTCCTGTTCTCCAAAAATTTTAAATGCTACTACGCCTAAGGCCCATTGGGCTCAATCCTACTAGGCCCAATTTCAGGATGTTACATTAGGAGTAGGCTTAACAGTAGATTTTTACATATTTGTTTTCTTTTATGTTTCAAGTTTTCTATGTAGGAACTTCACATGAAAAAAAATAACAATTTTGTTCTTACAATGAACAAGGAAGGAAACACCCACCATTAGGCCATAACATTGTCATGATCAATTGGGTAACTTATTTCCTTATCTATTCAAAGCTGCAAATTAGGGACAATTGCTATCTAAAGTGTAGGGGGTAGCATAGGAAATTTGCTTTTGATTTTTTATGCTTGTTCTTTTATTTTTATTTTTTGTCAATGTGTGCTAGACTTTGTAGAAATACAAGTAATTGGTTAGGAGCATGTATATAGGTTGGTTGTGTTTACTACAAATTTGGCATGATAGTGAATGATTTTAAATTTTCAATTTTTAGACTAGTAAGTTCTATATATTACACTGAAAATAAGAATTAAGTAATTGAATATACCAAATGACATAGAAAATATGGGGAAACGAGCATGCTAGTATGTATGGTAAACAATTGAATTTGTGATTACTTGATTGATTAAATTTGTGAATATTGAGATACCTAGGGATGACTCGAGGCATTGTTTGATATAAACCCATAGTAAAAAAGCTAGCCCTATTTATCTATCCTTAGTACCCATTCTGAGCCAGAAAACACTTCTTGATGAACCTCTATACAAAAATTGAGCCAAAACATCAATTTGTACTTACCATTTTTCTTTGGTCTTGGAATTGCACTAATTTAGATGTCTGGCTAATAAACCGTAAAAGTGACATATTTTAATCCCACATTTAGTATGCTTTTAGATGAATTTATCCTCGATTTATGTAAAAAAGTGGTCTTAATCCTTTCTTTTCATGTCTTATACTCAGGAGAACACCTAAGGATAAAAATAACGTAAAACAGGCTTAAAACTGATCAAATGAGGCCAACCCAAGAAGTCGACATGGATTGGGCTTTATTCCACACGGCCGTGCCTTGCTATCCACCTAGAACACGGCCTATCACCAATTTACACGGCTGTGTCTCGTCGACAAAAAGCCTAACACGGCCTATCCCTCATTTGCATGGCTCTGCCCCAATTGACAGACCCGAAGCACGGCTGACCCTCGACTTGCATGGGCGTGCCATGGCCATGCCTAAATCGATAGAATAGAGACACGGGCTGAGCCTCAACTTACACGGGCGTGCCTTAGCCGTGCCCCTGCCACGGGAAAGAGCAATTTCACTCAGAATAGGATGCTTGGAGCCTAAGAAACGTAATCCTCGGTCTACTCAAACAACTAGGACGAATCATACCTGAATTATGAGTACTTAGGAGACAAGTAAAGCATCTAAAAAGGCTATAAAAACACCTTAAGACGGCTAGACAAGGTCGATCATAGAGCAGAGTTTTCTACCAAGCCTTTCTCATTCAGGGATTGTCTCAAAGATAGCCAATTGATCCATCTCGAAGAGTTAGAGTTCTACTCAAGATAGAGGATCTCCTATTCAATTCCTTCAGGGGGTTTTAGGGATTTCTTATGTTTTGTTTTATCTTTTCTCTTGAGATGTTTTCTTATTTCGTTATGAACTAAAACCCTCAGATACCTGAAGGGGATGAAACCTATGATGGATTTTGTTATTTAAATACTTTCGATTTATATGATAAATACTTAGTTTGTTCTTAATTATGTTGCTTAAATTTATCTGATGTGCTTATGTGGAGGAGGAATAGACCCTGCCTAAGAGTAGATCTAGCATAATTAAGCGGAGTTGATCAGGCACCTAGAGATAGGGTTACGAGATTTTGCCAGATTAGGGTGAAACCTAATATGGGAGTCCATTGATCGATTTACTTCTTCCTTAGGGGTTATTATAAGAGAATGAGAGTTCCACTAATTAACTTAAGGTTAGACGTTATTCGCTTCGAGAGAAGGTTTAATATAGGTTAGGAAGTCTCACGGATCAAGCTAAGTAAAGAAATCATATGAATTGAAAAGGTATATAATAAGTGAAGTCATAGGTGGATTTTTCCCGAAGGTATCGTCTTTATCAATTGAGTTTTCTTCAAAGTCTTTTCCCAATGTTTCGTCCTTCTGTCTTTGCAATTAAGTTTAAGTATTTCATTTGTTTTAGATTAATAAACCAATCACTCCAAATTTTAGGCTAAATAATAGAAAGAAAGTGAGTAGTAGTACTTTTAGGTTCCCCGGTTCGATAAGATATTCTTGCTCGAGCTATACTATTGCTCGATAGGTGCACTTGCCTCTATCGTTGTCGCATCGATACCATGTGTTCGATCACTCTTTATAAATATTAAAAGTAGACTGCTTTTGCAAATGATCAAGTTTTTGGCGCCATTTCCGGGGAACTCTAAAATATTAGGAAAGCTCTATTTCTAGTACTTTAGCCATTATTTTTATTCTCTTATTTTTATACATATATTTTTTTTCTAAATTTCGCCCTTTCTTTTCATTGCAGGTACATGTAGTTTATGACTAGAAGAAATCCGAGAGGACCATTAGAATACGAAAATGACATTGAAGCTACCGCTTGCAGAAATCGCAGAGAAATTAGACGAGCCTTAGACTATCAAAGAGAAGAATAGCAAGGATCCAATCCTACTGAAGGGATGGCCAAAAACAATCCACCTGATGCACAAGAATAGAATGCTCTGTGTACTATGTATGATTATGCTAAACCTAATTTAACAGGAGCAGAATCTAGTATTGTTAGGCCCGCTATAGCTGCTAATAATTTTGAATTAAAGCCTAATACAATACAAATGATTCAACAATTTGTTCAATTTGATGGTTTGCAGGATGAAGATCCAAACACTCATATATCTAATTTTTTAGAATTCTGTGATACCTTCAAAATAAATGGCATTTCTGACGATGCCATACGTCTTCGGTTATTTCCTTTTTCATTAAGGAATAAAGCAAAGCAATGGTTGAACTTGTTACCACGAGGGTCAATCACCACATGGGATCAAATGACAGAAAAATTTCTTTTAAAGTATTTTCCACCAACCAAAACGGCTAAATTTAGGAATGATATATCTTCTTTTGTGCAGAATGACGCAGAAACATTATATGATGAATGGGAAAGATATAAGGATCTCCTAAGGAGATGCCCACAGCACGGATTACCTATGTGGCTTCAAGTCCAAACTTTTTACAATGGTGTCAATTCTCCAACAAGGCAAATGGTTGATTCATCAGCTGATGGAACTCTGAATAATAAAACTCCTGAAGCGGCTTACGATTTTATTGAGGAGATGTCATTAAACACCTATCTATGGCAAATTACAAGGGTTAAACCGATAAAATCAGTCGGAGTTTTTAACATAGATGCAGTGACAATGTTGTCAACACAAATGGAGTTAATGAATAAAAAGCTTGATAATTTATGTTCTTCACAGGTACATCCAGTCATGCAATGCGAAGCAAGCGGGAATGTGGTGAATTCTAAGTACCCACCTTACCAACTAGGAGCAGAAAATGAGCATACAAACTATATAGGTAATAATTTCAGATATAATAATAATCCTTATAGTAACACTTACAATCCAGGTTGGAAGAACCACCCAAATTTTTCATGGGGAGGACAAGGAAATCAAAAGCAACAACCTCTTCCAAATTACCAAAATCAACCTTATCCACCGGAAAAGAAGCCGAGTCTTAAAGAGATGTTGAAAAAGTTCATGGCAGACACAGATGCCCATCTCCAAAGAATTGATACAACGGTTGATAACCAAGGAATAACGATCAAAGAAATCAAGGAACAAGTTGGGGAAATCACTAGGTTAGTGGGACAACTCATAAAGATTGTTTCAAAACATCAACAAGGACGTCTACCAAGCAACACAGAAATAAACCCAAAAGAACAGATACAAGCCATCACATCTCAAGAGGATACAAAGGTAGACAAGCCCACCCCAGTACAAGAAACCAAGGAAGAAATAGGTAAATTAGAGGTAGCACAAGAAAAACTAGTAATTAAAGAGTACCACCCTCGAATACCTTATCCCGAAGCATTAAAAGGAGATGATTCAGAAGAACAATTTGGTAAGTTTTAAAACTTCTAAAGAAATTACACATTAACTTACCTCTTCTTGAAGCTCTTTTTTAGATGCCCGATGCAAGGAGATTTTTAAGACAGCTCTTAACAAACAAATGCAAAATAGATGAAGAGCACCATGTGGAACTTAACTCAACATGCTCAGAAATGCTACAAAACTGACTACCGCAAAAATTAAAAGATCCAGGGAGTTTTACGATTCCATGTTTAATTGGTAGTTTAACTATTAATAATGCGTTAGTTGATTTAGGGGCAAGTATAAATGTCATACCTTATACACCGTTTAAACGACTAGGTCTAGGGAAGCACAAACAAACTAGGATGAGTATCCAACTAGCTGATAAAACTGTTAGAATTCCTAGGGGCATTATTGAAGACGTTTTAGTAAAAATCGATAAATTCGTTTTCCAGTAGATTTTGTTGTTTTAGACATGGATGAGGAAAATTCAATCCCTTTAATTTTAGGAAGACCTTTTCTTGCAACTGCCAAGACTAAAATTGATGTTGCCACAGGAGAACTCATACTTCGTGTAGGAGATGAATCAATCAATCTTCAAGCTCTCGACTTAGCCAGAACCACAAAAGATGAAGGTAAGAAAGTCGTTTCAATAGATAAACAAATTATTCAACCTCCATCGCAGGAAACATCATGAAGCATCAAAATTGAGGCAACACAAAAGCATACGATCAACAATTTAGAAGAGCAGAAGATATACACTAAAGAAAAGCTGGATCCACACGAAGTAAAACCTAAGGAACCACTATAAGAGCTCATAGGAACATCAAATCACTTTAAAATAGGAGACCAGGTGCTGTTAGACAAACCCGATCTTCACATCACTTCAACAGACTTGAGGGCAAAGGGAGAAATTCTTCCCAAGGTACACGAAATCTTCCCCCACAACACAGTCGAGGTAAGTAACCCAAAATTCGATAAATTCAAGGTAAATGCTTCTCGACTCCAACTTTGTCATGAAAATAAAATCGCAAGCACGAGGGAGGATATTCAAACCTTTAAACCTCCTTGAAATTTTCAAACACGAGGACAGTCTAGCTTAAGACTATAAACGAGTGCTTCTCGGAAGGCAACCCGAACATTAACACTATTTATTTTCAAATTTGTTTTAGTTTCTTTTCTTTCCATCTTTTTTTTCCTAAGTATGTAGTTGGAAACTAACACAAAAGTGCAGATTTCCAGGCCACACGGCCGTGCCCGTGGTCGTGTCAACCATCGAAACTGCCACACTAACAAGAGCAGGGCCGTGCAAGTCAGTCTAATTACTCCCCGACGTCATGAGTCCAACCACCCTGAAGCACGGGCACCAATAAAAATAGCACGGTCGTGCCTCACAATCGTGCTAAGATCTGACTTATTTAGCATGGGAAGACCACGCCCGTGCAGTTTAACCGTGCTCCTATACTAATTTTTTAGGAACAGGCGTGGAAGGACAACACACCCCACAACACGACCGTGCGATACGGCTGTGTGAATTAGCACACCCTCGGTACACGGGCGTGGGAATGTGCCAGATTTGAAATCCTATTTAAATCCCCACAGCCTGTCCTCTTTGTCTCATATTCTTTCTTATTCCTTTTCTCTCTTTTGTTTCAAATTTTTCTTCCTATTCATAGAAAAGATCCATGACACTTGAGCAACACAAATATCATGCCGAAGAAACGTAAGCATCATCTCTTTAGAGGAGACCTCAACACGAGTTCATGTCGACAGCTTCACTTAATTGACACACCAAGGGTCTCAGAAACTTTTTTGGTTTTATTTTTCTTTTCTCGTCTCCTTTATTTTCCTTACCTTTACTTATTTCCTGCTTAAATTAATTTATTTCATATTATTTTCTTAGTTTTAGATTCTAAAGGCTGCTTGAGAATCACGCACCATAGCCTTCGATGTCACACCCACTTCGCAAACCATCCAACAATAAGGACTCCTTAGTCCATTAGTCTTTTCTTTCAATTTCAATTTTCTTCTTAGTCTCCTTCTTTTTATTTCCTTAATCTTTAAATATATTATTAGTATATTACTATTATTTCTTTAGATCCCTTGGTTATATCTTCACTGTGCTACCCAATTTCTTCATCTAGCAAATTGCTTTTGGTAGCTACTCCACGTGCCCATAGAAAGCACCATCGCCACCACCAAAGATGCTGTGGATCATCTAGATTTGGGAGTATTACTTCCCACTTCTCTTTTGATTTGGCACATAAATTTCATTATCTATCTTTGTACATTGAGGCAATGTACATCTTAAGTGGGGGTAATAGTGCCTAACTTTTTACATAATTCTCAAAACCCTATTAGTCTTGATCTTAAGTATTTTTCTCATATTATTAATTAGGATGAAATTTCTAATGATTTATGATTTTTATTGATATGTTTTAGAATAAGTCTTAGTTAATTGTGCATTGATGATTAAATTTGAAGGATACTAGAGAATCAAGCATGATAAGTCTACTTTCTAAAAAAAATTATAGCTTGTTGAACCTAATTTGAGTATCACCTTGAAGTTCAAAATTTATAAGGATTGATGTCAAAACACCCATAATTTTTGTGAGATTTTGAGTCTTATAGAGCATATACCCTTTTTCATGCTCACTTTAATTGATCATGAGTGTGGCAACTCTGAACTGTTATTCTGGAACTTGCCTCGTTTATACATGTCGAGACCACATTAATGATTTGATGCACTGAGATGATAAAGGCACCTAGGTGTTAACCCGTTCACTACGCTAAAAAGCCTACCCATACAAATTAACCCCTAGTAAACCCCATTGAATCCTAACAACCTTTTTATTGACTCACCCACGAATATTAACCCATAATCCCTTTGTATTTGTTATCAACATTCCTTTGACTACCCTTTCATCGAGAACTGATTTGATTAATCGCCGAATTAGGTTATTTCAATCACCAAAGTTCCTTTTATTATGATTATTTTAGTTTATTCTTAATTAAAAAAATAAAGAGAAATTGCAAGTATGTATTCAATATTAGTAGTATATAAAAGAGCTTAGAACATTTAAACTCTAATTGTTGAAAAAGCTCGTATTAAAGTATTATCAAAATACTCCTTACTATAGAGAAATTATCAACAGTGATATTATTAGTTTTCATTCGAAGTTAATACTCATATTTAGTTCAATGTTTCTAGTTAGGTAATTTGTCAAGTCAGTCTCGATTATAACCACTAAATTCAACTTGTATCCACACCTTTAACCCTAGCCCTGTTACAACCCTGATAAAGACCCTTTGATTTGTGTATCATTTTATATACAGTGGCGAAGATTTGATTTTCAGGCAAGCCTATGGGATTAACTTTTCAGGTTCGACTTAGAGTGCTTATTTCTTTAACCTTAAACACTTTGAGTGATTTGAGTGAATCTTCTATGAGGATGTCAATCCTTGTCAGTTTTGAATTAAAAGAAATTACTTAGATAAGGGGAAACACCTATGCTTTCATGCTACAAAATCATGACTTATCTCGTTGGAAACTTTAGGGCTCATTGAATTAAATTATCCATGTATAAATTATCTATGAATTATGATGAGGCATTATTAATAGGAATTATGAATTATGGAAAGTTTGTTTTAATTGTAAGTTGAGAATTTTGCTTGAGGACAAGCAAAAGCTTAAGTGTGGGGGTATTTGATAAACCGTAAAAGTAACATATTTTAATCCCACATTTAGTATGCTTTTAAATTAATTTATCCTCGATTTATGTAAAAAGGTGCTCTTAATCCTTTCTTTTCATGTCTTATACTTAGGAGAGCACCTAAGGATAAAAAGAACGTAAAACAGGCTTAAAAAGGATTAAATTGGGCCAACCCAAGAAGTCGACACAGCCTGGGCTTTATTCTACACGACCGTGCCTTGCTATCCACCTAGAACACGGCTTGTCACCAATTTACACGGTCGTGTCTCATCGACAAAAATCCCAACACGGCCTATCCCGATTTGCATGGCTGTGCCCCAATCGACAGACCCAAAGCATGGCCTGACCCTCGACTTGCACGGGCATGCCATGACTGTGCCTAAATCGATAGAATAGAGACATGGGCTGAGCCTCAATATACACGGGCGTGCCTTAGCAGTGCCCCTACCACGGGAAAGAGCAATTTCACTCAGAATAGGATGCTTGGAGCCCAAGAAACTCAATCCTAAGTCTACTCAAACACCTAGGACAAATCATACCTGAATTATGAGTACTTAGGAGACAAGTAAAGCATCCAAAAAGGCTATAAAAACACCCCAAGGCGGCTATTCAAGGTCGATCATGGAGCAGAGTTTTCTGCCAAGCCTTTCTCGTTCAGGGATTGTCACGAAGATAGCCAATTGATCCATCTCAAAGAGTCGGAGTTCTACTCAAAACGGAGGATCTCCTATTCAATTCCTTCAGGGGGTTTTAGGGATTTCTTATGTTTTGTTTTATCTTTTCTCTTGAGATGTTTTCTTATTTAGTTATGAACTAAACCCCTCAGATACCTGAAGGGGATGAAACCTATGGTGGATTTTGTTATTTAAATTCTTTCGATTTATATGATAAATACTTAGTTTGTTCTTAATTATGTTGCTTAAATTTATCTGATGTGCTTAGGTGGAGGAGGAATAGACCCTGCCTAAGAGTAGATCTAGCATAATTAAGCGGATTTGATTGGGCGCCTAAAGATAGGGTTACGAGATTTTACCGGATTAGGGTGAAACCTAATATGGGAGTCCATTGATCTATTTACAACTTCCTTAGGGGGTTATTATAAGAGAACGAGAGTTCCACTAATTAACCTAAGATTAGACATTATTCACTTCGAGAGAAGGTTTAATATAGGTTCGGGAGTCTCAAGGATCAAGCTAAGTAAAGAAATCATATGAATTGAAAAGGTAGATAATAAGTGAAGTCATAAGTGGATTCTTCCCGAAGGTATCATCTTTATCAATTGAGTTTTCTTCAAATTCTTTTCCCAACGTTTCGTTCTTCTGTCTTTGCAATTAAGTTTAAGTATTTCATTTGTTTTAGATTAATAAACCGATCACTCCATATTTTAGGCTAAATAATAGAAAGAAAGTTAGTAGTAGCACTTTTAGGTTCCTTGGGTTTGATAAGGTATTCTTGCCTGAGCTATACTACTGTTCGATAGGTGCGCTTGCCTCTATCATTGTCACAGTCAGTATACAGGTTCGATCACTCTTTTATAAATATTAAAACTAGACTGTTTTGCAGCGACCACTGGCCATACGTATGGAGGATTAAGTAGATACATCATGATAGATTTTGTAAAGTCAAAATGAAATAGGAAGAAGAAATGTGATATAGTGATAGCCAACATGAGCAAAATAAAATTAAAATTTAGAAAGAAAGTCAGAACGAATAGAAAATGTGCGTGAAAAACAAAAGCATTGTGAATGAGATGTATTGAAAAGGAACAAATGCCACAAAGTCACAAAAGTAGAAAAACTCAGTCATTAGTCCAAAAAACTCGTAAGCTAGTCGTAGTCGCTTTATTATCCTGTGACTTCCTAAGTGGAGAAACAAGGAAGGTGAGAGAAGGTGAAAATAAGGCGATGAGCGGGTAAGGGTTATTAAGGGGGAGAATAGGAGACATACGATTTGCCAAACTACCTTCATGCTTGAAACTGTTTTGATGCTTCATGTTCTTGAATTCTGTACCTATCTTAAGCCTCAGAATGTTACAAGCCAAAAAGTCCTATGTGATCTCGTAAATCTATTCATGAATTGACCTCATATTGAGTAATTATAATATTGACGATTTTGCATTATGCTAGGATAATCAAATTACCTATATGATTTATCAATGGATTAATAAGTTCGAGGACCTTATTATTTGTATACTTTGCAATATAATGAACCTATGTGTTTGAGATTGAAAATAGTAAGTCGTTTACATATTGATCGCCTTTGGATGTACCAACATCCAGAGTGTAAATACTGTAATAAAATAAAGAATTAAGAGATGGTATCCACAAGTATACGAGTAAAGTTGTACTATATATTTTACAACGAAGTAGGTGAGTACTACGATGATCGTACCCAAGGAAAGTGATTACTAAATCAATATTAACCTAAACACTTAAGGATGCAATTAATACTTTTAAATCAATTATAGTACGAAAGTAAAATAAGAGATAGTTTTAGGGTTTCTTAAATAAAATAACATAAAAGAATTTAATTTCAAGATATATAAAGAATAAAGTGAATCAAATCTGAAGATGGGTGATTAGCTCGCTTCAGCAATCCAAATCAATTATCATCTCGGGTTCCTCGTCAACCAGCTGGTCACTACCCTAGCAGAATCTTCTAATTTTCCACTAACATAATGAGTCAGCAAGGACTACTTATCTTTCGACCTCACAGTCAAGACTAGTTTGGGGTAAAGGTGTTCATGAATGCGTAATACCAATTTTAGGTTAATTCACACCTTGATGACTTCCGGGGTTGTGAGGCCTAGGGTTTGTTTCATGTTCTTCCTTTCCCAAACAATTGATCCATTGAGTAACCCTACAAAATAGTTAAGGAATCATGCTTTCACTCGCTAATCCCCTATGGAAGGATTAGTTCCTCATGGCTTTCATAAAAACATGGAATAGATGGAAGAATTAATAATAGGGAATGGATTGAAATAGAGAGTTTAAGAAAAACCAGATTGATATTGATAATAAATGCAAATCCACAATAGTTGATCTCCTTTATAAATCAGAACTCTTGGAAGAAACAAAGAACAAATAAACTAAAATTATGAAAACCTAGAAAAAGAAAGAAAACAAAACTTAAACCTAAATAGAGAATCTAAGCTAATGGAATTTAATTTATAATGTATGCCAAAGGAGCCTATTTATAGCCTTCAAGTAGCCATCGTCCTGAACCAGAGGTTAGTTAACGTTCCCAAGCATTAAGCTCAATTGTGTATACCAAAACACCCCTACTTCATGTTTTATTCTTGTCATAGAGTCAATGTTGCGATAGACCAGAATCTGTGTCGCAACATAGCAACCAGTCTACTCCTCTGCAGCTATCTTCAATGGTATGTGACGACATCTCAACCTGTGTCACGACATTAAAGGCAATTTCTTACTTTCTTCAATCTTCTCTTTATATTGTGACATTAAATCTCCCATGTTGTGACATAGCTTCCAAAATTGGCTCAAAATGTCTTCTAATGGCCTCCTACACACTCACAAAGTTCGTTAACTCTCCATTAGGCCTTATTCGTCCCTTAAGGTCAATAAAAGATGCAACTTGCACATTTTATTGAATGTAAGGAAAACTAAAGAAACTTGATTAAAACATAATGAAAATGCTTGTATCCAAGTTCCTTAAATGTGAAAACTAGTTTAATTTACTACACTAAATTATGACAGATCACATATTCATGCCAAAATTATGTGTAGATATGAATATGCTTAGCTATGTGTTCCGAAACAAATCTTTGTATCATACTTGTTTAAGGGTCATCTTTTATTTTTCATTTTTATCTTTCCTTGATTGAGGAAAAACAATGACTAAAGTGTGGGGGAGTTTGATCTACTGTAATTCGGTGTAGCAGATTAAACTAGTTTTCATAATTAAGGAGCTTGAGTATGAGCAATTCTATTATATTTTAGTTAGTTTTTCTAATTTAGCTTTAATTCAATAAAGAGTGTAAACTGATTCATTTTATGACCTTAAGGGGGTCTAATAAAGCCTAAACGAGGGCTAACACACTTATTAAGTGTACAGGAAAGCATTCAAAGGCATACAAACTCTAGGTTGGTCGCCATGTTGCAACATGGGAGTCTAATTTCACAACATAGAAAATAGAGTGCCAACATTCCAAGACTGCCTTTAGTGTCACGACACAACCAAAGGATGTCGCGACACACCCCTGAAGCTGAACCTGAAGCCAAAGTATACTACCTTCAGTGTCACGACATCGACCTTGTACGAGAAATAATTACAAGTTGATGGCATTTTGGTTTGCACAATGTATTTTTACGTAAAAACTTCAGTTGACCTAGGGCTAAGGACAATGACCAACCCTATCTCTATAAATAGGCTCTTTAGACACTGGTTTAGAGACAACTTTCATAATTTAGAACTTTCCTTGTAATTTAGTTTTCTATTTTTAGTTTCTTTTAGGCTTTAGATTTATTTTCATTTGTGTTGTTCATGTTCAACAGAGAATCTAATTTGTTGATTCGACCAACTCTTTGTTGATTCTACACTTTCATCAATCAATATAATTAGGATTCTCTTGAAGCTTATTCTTGACTTATTCTTTATGTTTAATCTAGTTATCAAGTTTATTGTGTTTATGAATTCTATGAGGAACCAATCCCCTTATGGGGGATTAGTGAGTGGAGGTATGATTAATTTATTGCTATGTAGGGCTTTCTCAACGGATCAGTTGTTTGGGAAAAGAAGAACGTAACCCTAGGATTGACAACCCTAGGAAGTCATTTAGGTGGGAAATTAACCCAAAATTCATATGGCCTATCCGTGAACCCCTTACCCCTGAACTGGTCTGGACTATGAGGTCGGCAGATAAGTTGTTCTTGCTGACTCATTAGTTTAGTGTAAGATCGAGAGATCCTGCTAGGGTAGCGACTAGTTTATTGAAGTAGAAACCTAAAATATGAATTAGTTATGATCATCGAAGCAAGCTAATCACCCATACTTAGATTTGGTTGAGTTTAGATCTTAGTTTTCCAAAGTTCATGCTTCTATGTTCTTTTATTTATTTTCTTATAAAACCTAGTTCCTCTATTTTTATGTTCATCGTAATATGATTTATTTAAAGTACTAATTAGATCTATTTTCATTTAGGTTAAAGCTAATTTAGTACCGCCTCCCTTAGGTACGATCCTTGGAGTAATCACCTACTTCATTGTTAAAACTATATTACAACCTCGCCCATATACTTGCAGACGTCGCCTCAAATTCATATATTTAGTTACGACGTTTGTATGTCCAGAGGTAGTCAAATCTGCAATTCAGTATTGTTGGTTGATGGGGAACTTCGGTGTTTGAGCATCAAGTTTAGTTGTGGGATGGAATGATATAGATTGGCTCACTAGAGCGATGCTGTGATGACAATTTAAAGGTTCCGTAGAGCAACACCGCAACATCGGTAAGGTCCTTTAGGGCGACACCTCAAAAGAGGTTTAAAAGAGTAAGACCAAAGCTTGACTATGGAAACCAATGGATTTCACTGGGACAATAAACGTGGGGTAGTCTTCCAAGACTGTAAACATGGGATAGTTAGCCAAGATGGTAAACATGGGATAGTTCGCTAAGACATTAAAAAAGGGGTAGCCTTCGGGTGGTAAATTGAGGAAATATCACGCAAATGATGAAAAATAAAAGTGTTGGCAAGCGACAACTAGCCAGTGGATTTAGGGAATCCATCGAAAAAGGGAAAAATTTATTGAAGTCCAAAAGGTTTTCCCAATGATAAACAAGAAAGCCAGAAGGGCATATGGTGTTAACCAAACTAATATATGTTAGGGAATGATGTGCCGTAATGCCTTGTATATAGGCAATGGAAAAGGATTTATCCATAGATTGCGGGTAAGGATCCTTCATTAAGAACTGCCAAGAAGTGGTCAAAGATATTATATACGTTAAAGAAAGACCATGGATGGTTAATGAGAGATTCACTCCTAGTATAAAGCTTCGACAAAATCGTAGTTTATACGGGGAGGCACAAACATATATACTCTGGATAGTCTATATGTGAAAGGGATAGAAATAACCTAAGGATAGAAATAGGTACTAATAGGGTATTATCCAAAGGAAAGTTATGTTTTTCAAGACTATTCCTCTTTGAAGGGAAACTACTACGGATACACTCACCATAGAGATAGTCCGGAGGGAACCATCACATAAGAGAAATTGTAAACTCAAATGGATGCTCAGGTAATAGTCCTCAAGATACTGTATGCAACACCCCTAACCCGTATCCATCGCCAGAATAGGATTATGGAGCATTATTGAAAAATTTAACTGAAAACATTCATTTCCAAAATATTAGATAAAATATAACATAATTCACTCAAATATATCCATAACGTCTCTTTTCTGAGCCCTCGAGGCCTTAGAAACACTTAATAAACGATTCGAGACTAAATAAAAAACAATCAAAAGATTAGTAAAAAGTTAAAAAATTTAAACTGCAGGGGTCACACGGCCGTGTGACTCACACGGCTGAGACACACGCTCGTGTCTCAAGCCATGTGGACATTCAAAATAGGGACACATGACCGTGTTCCAGCCTATGTCCGTGTAACTCTCTGACTTGGGTCACACGGCCAAGCCACTTTTCCATGTGCTAGGCCGTGTAACTCGCAATGCAACCTTTAAAATCTACAAGGGACATACAGCCATGTTGCATGGGCATGTGTCACACACTGGCTGAGACACACGCTCGTGTCTTAGGCCGTGTGGACAAGAAATAGGCCAAATTCAAGCCATTTCCATCGCCCAATTCAAGCACACATCAACAAGCCATTTACATATATCATCAAGCCTTTATACATACCTAAAACATGCAAAATAAGAGCAAATCAAATACCAAATTCCATTCAACCTATATGCCATATATACACCTCAAATGCAAACATACAATTTACCTAAACATATACATGTACTTAACACATTTCATTCATCAACACTTAGTTCATTTTTCATTTCAAAACTCATCATAGATTGACCACTTTATACTATTACAATTAGTTCATATTTACCTAAAAGCATAACTCTACATTGACTTATAAAAACATACTAAACATGGTCATTCCAAACATACCTGAACATGTGCATGTTTAAGTATACCATACTTGGCTTATATCATAATTAGCCACATGCCAAAATCACATTCAAACATACTAATTTGGTTATTCAAAACACAACTTCAAATGACCATTTACACTCCAACCATCAAGGCCATCTAAATGACACAAATATAACCATATTTAGATGGTTCCAACATTCAACATGTATACAAACCATATTTCAATCATGTACATCTATTCAAAGCCTTATCAAATCATACCATATCTTGACCATGTTGAGGTCAATTCATCATATATCACTTTGTCCATTCAAACATGCTTTAACACATTATCAAATTAACACATATCAACAAGGCACCAAATGTACTAAGGCTTCATCACCCAAAATGACCTATGCATGCTAAACTCATCAACTAACATTCAACTAATCATCAACCATAAGTCCACCTATACATGGAATTATAACCTTATCCAATACATCAAAATCTATCGATATAATAGATGGATAGTGTGATGGATCTCTGACTAGCTTTCAACCCAATCGAGCTTCCGATAATCTGAAAAGTAAAAGAAAAACAACTACGTAAGTAATGAATGCTTAGTAAGATTGTATAACTTTAGTCATATTAATCCATTTCAAATATGAAATATATACTTTCAAGAATAATCCTATACCAATACTACAAGATTCATTAAACCCTAATCAGTAACTCAAAAAGTGAATAAAACCACAACATCACATATACATATCATCCCTAGCATAGTAGGATTTTATAAAACTTTAAACCCTTTCAAATTTTCTTATTTCCATTTGCATTTTATTACTTTCCATTGCATTTACTTTCTTTAGCTTAAACAATAACATCAATTCAACTCATCATTCCCCTTTTCATCAATTTACACTGCAAGTATGAACTTACTATTTCATTACCTTTCCACACCGTTTCATATGCATAACACACAAGTAACGCCCCAAAATATAGGGTCTTTAATTTTGCATGATCTGATACAAATTGCTTGTTTGCTTTAATGGCTAAGTGATTTCGGTGTGCATGAGAGTGTTTGAGAAGCCTAGGTTCAAGTCTTGGCTTTTGCAGAATTTTTATAATTTACTCTTAAAAGAATCTGGACACTGGCACATAGGTCTTATTACATACTTGTTTTAAGTCACAAAAAGCCTATTGGTGCAGTGGTTGTGGCGTTACAAGTGTGGAAAGGGGTCTGAGGTTCGAGTGTTGGCATAGCATGAGAGGGTATTTATTTTGCTAATGGTTCAGCTAGTAGTTGAGTTGCAATAAAATTTTGATAGATAAGAGATTGGAGAGATTTGAGGGGTGGATTGTGGTGAAAATCATGGAGATGATTGGGGAGAGATTTTAGGTGGAAATCAAGGAGTTTACTTGTGGGGAGAGTAGTGCCAAATTTGGTGTCTAGCTACTCGAAATTTGACAGAGACTTCTTTTGGTATAGTCCTTATTCGATTCTCTTTCTTTTGATATTTTTTCTTCTTTTTTGTTTCTCCCTGACCAAATTGGTTATTTGTGTCTTGGCATCGTAAATCACTTTGGCTAAATATACAATCTCTAGATCATTACTACTTTTTCCTCTCTTCCTCTTTTCTTAAAGAAATAGCTGAACCTTTCTTGTTTTTCTTCTCAACATTTCTCTTTTCCTCTTTGACTGAGTGGCCGACTCTCTCTTTTTCTTTCTCTCTGTGCTAATCGGTTTTGGTAGTGAGCGGTGATTTCTTCTTCTGTTCATAACACTTTGGTAAGCCAAATACTACATTTTCTCTTTTCCCCTCTCTTTTGTTTCTCTACTTTTTCAATATTGACTAAATATCATAAATCTTTTCTTGTTATTTTGAAACCATTTGGATGATAGTATCTGGCAATCGGTGGAGCATCGGTTGCCTTGCTTCTCTATACATCTTTTCTTTCTTCTTCGAATACTTCTTTGGTCGAATACTGTGGGGTAAGTAGGTTTGTTTTGTAGTATTGGCCGAATAATCAATCTTCTCTAACTCTAATTCTTTGTACTATGGGTATCAATTCAACACTTGTATTAAACGATTATTGCTAATGAAATCCGTTATATGCGCAGTAAATTGAGAAGAAGGGTGCGATAGTTGTCAACCAGTGATCTAAGAGTAATAATCGCATAACTTTTGGTCAAGGTAAGTGGTGATATTGGTTTGGGGGTTTAGTGTTAATGAGCACGAAAGGATGAAAGATTGATTGTTTTGGGATGAATGTAGGTTGATCACGCGTGGGGTAATTTATTCGTTGCGCAAATAGGTGTGTAGCCACACCCCTCTCTTCTATGAATCAGAAAAAGTAGAAAAGCCAAAACTTCGGCATTTGAGGCCTCATGAGCGTGTGATCGCTCGTGTGGTAAATCGAGCCCACAAATTGTGGGTGATAAATTGTAGAGTCCACCACGACTGTTCTCGTGCTATTGGGCCAATATGGGCCTCATTTGGCTAAAATAGGCTGTGTGGGTCGAATGGGCTCGTGGGCCCCACATGGATAAAATCCATGATAAGTGGAAAATATTGGACTAGGCCATTAGTTTGCATAGCCGTGACTGAATTTGGGCTAAATGGGCCATACGAGCGTGTAGGCCCACTTGGGTGAATAATGGGCCTTGGGCCCATTTACACCATTATGACCATTTAGGTTATTGTGTCGCTCGAGGCGATTGTAGACCTTCAAAGAGGCCGTTATCTACACCAAGACCCCAAAATAAGTAAAGTGACCAAAAAACCCCTAAAGGGTAAAATTAATATTTTACCCCTAATAGATGGAAATCACCATCTTACCTCTAGAGGTATGTTGACGGATGAGTGTATGATTATTCGTAAGACTGTACTGAGTAGGACACTTTGCATACACCAACTATTTATGACATGACATACTACATGGGGTTGGGATTCTGATATGGTGGAAGTACTGTATTGGTGGCTCTGCCATATTCACTGTTATTGGCAGCTCTGCTGCGTTATTGTTATTGGTAGCTATGCAACGATATCAAAGACATAAAAATTAAAAGAAACAAGACTAAAACGGACTTACATGTACCATCCAAAGCATGGCTGAAGCTTGAAGGTATAACCATGGTTTCCTTCTTCTTTCAATTCATGAAGAAGACATGAAAATGATGATATAATATTTTGGTTTTATTTAATTGAATTTAATTTACTTATCAAATTACCATTTTGTCCATTTAATAATCATCAATTTTTCGTGCTTTTGGTTGCCCAAAATCATCCACTACATTTTTAAGTGGCCTAATTGTCATTTAAGTCCCTTTTTCCTTTATTCAATTAACCATTTAATCACTCAAATCAAATAGTGGTCAAATTTTATGTCTTTTACGATTTAATCCTTTTTAATTAATTAACTATTGGAATGTTAAAATTTTCCAACGAAATTTACTAACACTTTAATGACACTCCGTAAATATTTATAAAAATATTTATGACTCGGTTTATATAAATGAGGTCCCGATACCTCATTATCTAAAACCACTTGGGGTCTTACCATTTGAACTTAAAAAATCGTTTATATAACATAAATTTTCAAATCAAAACTCATCAAATTTAGTGGCCCCAAAACCACTGTTTCCGACACCACTGAAAAATGGGATGTTACAACTCTCCCCCTGACGAAAATTTCATCCTTAAAATTTTTCATCTGATAAAAGTCATCAAATCAGAACTCGCCTCTTGATTCAGAACTAGCATCAGAACTCATATTAAAACTTGATACTATATCTGAACTTAACTGAGCATCTATGATGTTTTTTTGTCATCAATTTATCATTTGTAACACCCCAAACCCGGCCTAGATGTTATGGCCGAATCTGGTGATGTCACATTGAAGTATTTTTGAAAACATAGCTTCATTGGAAAACCCGTTCTATTATTAAATCTCGTTCATTTAAAACTCAAGTTTTTTAGCTGAATATTAATCATAGGGTTTGTTACTATACTTTAAAGCAGTGTTTGATGCGGAAGCTCTTATAGTATGTTACGAAAACGTTATGCTTGAAAAAAACATTTATCTTTTGAAAATCCACGTCCTACTATTCTCAGATGCGAATTAAAATGAGTAAAATCCCAAATTAAAAGCTAATATTTAAAGAGGACTTTTTACATAACAAATACCAAAATTAAACTTATTGGAAATAAAACTCAATTATAAAAGTGTGTTCGGTTGTGTGGCCACCTCCGAGTCCCTCGCAGCACCGATCAACCTAAGGTTGGGGATTCCTGTAAGACAAACAAATGGGTGAGTTTACAAAAGCTCAGTGTGTAACCACATATAAGCAAATAACCAATCAATTACAGCCTGGGCCTAAGCCCAAATTAATAACAGTTTAGTCTAGTTGGGCCTTAGCCCATTATAGTATCAGTATCAGTGTGGGCCTTAGCCATTTACAATATTAGTAACAGTTTAAACATGCAATCAAGAATCCTACCCAACCAGCCTCTGCACTCCACTCCGTCCAGCCCAACACTCCATGTGGGGATAAAATCACCCACCCATCCCTACACTCCAAAATTAGCACTGATTGCGGCACTAAACAATATTTGCAACAGAGCTGCCAGTACAATACACTTCCTCCAACCATAATAATCCCATCCCATGCAACATATCATACATGTATGCAACATATATATAGTGGCATGCTCATATACAGTCATACATAACATAAAACATACAATCATTTTATAACATAGGGGCATAATAGTCATTTTACCACAAAGGGGTATAACAATCATTTCATATCAGTTTAGGGGTCTAGGTATACTTACCGACCCATCAGTAGGTTCACAATCGTCTCGGGCGACCCGTGCAACCTTAATAGTCAAATAGTGAAAATGGGCCCAAAGCCCATAATGTGGGCCCACATGTCCGTGTGGCCCACATAGCCTAGAATTGGTCTTAGTCATGCAAATCACATAGTTTCACCCAATAATCTCCAAACATTCATGTGGTTTACCCGTGTAGGGCTCACAAGCCCGTTGGGCCTACACGACCCATTTCGACCCAACATGGCCTAAAATGGCCTAAGACCACGAAATCGCTCATGGTGGCTTCAACTACCTAATGCCCACATTTTATGCGTTCGGTTTACCACACGAGCGAGCGCACGCTTGTGTAGTGTCAATTGTCATATTTTTCAGCTTTTGCCAGTTTACGATTTGGGCAATGTTTACACATTTTTCGATATTTCACCGATATCGTTTATTAGAGTACTATTACACACCTGGTTTCTATTTGTTGAGAAGACCGCTCACACCTTTGAAACCTACACTTGACCAACAATTCCAAATCAATCATTTAAACGTTTACTCAAACAAATACACACAAGATCCCAATCGTTAATCTCACACCACATTACCTTCGATCGAGTAAAGTGGTAAGTTTCGCCTACCCAACCGTTGATTACAAGCCTTATACCCTTTGAAAGGTTCCTAGGCACAAACCGAAAATGGGTAAGTACTTAATCGACTAGTAATAAAATAACATTAGACCATTACCCTTACTAACAACGCGAGGAGGAGAACCAACTACACAGTGTAAGACTTAACAGCAAGTAAAATGCTCACCAGAAAATAGAGAAGGGAACACGGTCGGACCCAATAGAAAAGGAAAGATTCAACAATAGGAAAAAAAGGGAAAGATGAAAGAAAGGAGAGATTTGGCCAAGGGGAAACAATGTGGAATGAAGGAGGATGAACCGAATAGCCGTACACATAACCTCACACAATTCGACTAAAAGAAGAAGAAAGAGAGGGACAGTAGACTTGAGAGTAGGGAAAGCAAAAGTAAAAACTACTATTGAAAAAGTGAGCAAAAGGGAAAGGAGGCACTAGGAGTAATTTTGCACAAAAGGTTGTCAAAAATGAGAGAAAGAAGAATACGCCATAAACTCCTACCACATTCGACCAAAGAGAGAAAAAGTAAAATGAGAGAAAACACCACACAAAACTGAAATGAAGAGTATACCAAAATGAGCAGTATACCACTCTGGTCGAATTTCTTGAGTGTCAGAGTCCACTTTCAGCACACTTTTACCTCTCCCCTAAGTTCTCTTGATTTTCTCCTGAAATCCCTCCTCAAATCTCTCCACTTGATCACACCTCCCCTCAACCACTCAATTTGAATTCTTCTTAACCACTTCAGTGTTTAGTCAAACCACAACTCCTCCCACAGCACAATAGCAAAATAAACACTCCCTTGCCTCCTGCAAGATTCAAACCTTAGACCACTGGCATAGGTAACATGCCACTTACCCCCTAGTCCAAAAGGCTTTTTATGTTATGCTTTACCCACAATAATTTAAGAGCCTACTAACTATAGGAAAGGGTTTTATTCCCTAAAAACAAAACTTTTTCACAAGCCCAACTTGAACCCAGGGCTTCTCAGACACTCCCAAACACACCCAATCACTCAACCACTGAAGCAAATAGGTATTTGTGTTAAAAACATGCAAAAATAAAAACTTGGATTTTCGAGGTGTTACAACTCTACCCCCTAAAAGAAATTTTCGGCCTCAAAATTTACCTGATCAAAATAGATGAGGGTATTATTGACGCATCACCTCTTCGGGTTCCCACATGGCCTCCTCTAAACTGTGATTGCGCCAAAGTACCTTAACTAGTGGGATAAACTTCTTCCTCAGAATTGTCACATCACGATCTAAAATCTGAATCGATTCTCCTCAAAAGTCAGGTCCGGTCTAACCTTAATCTCCTTAGTCAAAATCATGTGTGTGGGATTAGAGTGATAACACCTCACAACCCTTGAGAACCAACTTCTCAGCCCTCAGGAGATATCACATTTGACAAGTAATTTCGACGCTCCCCTATTACCACTACCTCATCACCCTCCACAGTTTTCAGTACCACCCGTTTAGTAGCACAATCCAAATTCACTTGATGTTTAACTAGGTAATCCATGCCTAGTATTAAGTCGAATTCTCTAAAAAAAGTTCCATTAAGTCAGCCAGAAAGATGGTTCCTTGAACCTCTAAAGGTACATCTTTGAACAATTTGTTTACCCTAACTAACTGCCCCAAAGAACTCAACACAGTAACCTCACTTGTAGTGGTTTCAACCATTATACCCAAAGTCTCGAGACATTGAGCATGCTATATACGAATACATAGACCCAACATCAATAAGTGTAGTATAAGGTAAATTATGGATAAAGAACGTACCAGTAATAACATCTGGGGCATCTCCGTCCTCTCGGTGACATGCAGCATAAACCAGAGCTACTTGTCTTGGTGGATAAATAGTGCCTCGACCTATAGCTTTTATCTGCTCGGGTATTCATGGACAATCTCTGATACGGTGCTCTAATGATCTGCACCTCAAGCATGCCCCAATCCTTTTCTAGCACTGGCCCTGATGGCATCTACCACAATCAACACATGGTTGCAGCCCAGTGATAGCAATAGGGGCCCTAACTCTAACTGACCCATTCACTCTAGTCTTTTTTGGCCTTTGAACGGAACTTGAGGGCTCCGAATCCCTCTTATTCCTACCATTTTCTCTGTTCTGATGCTCAGCACGCTTTACCACCTCGACGATCTTCGCCTTATTTACCAGTGTGCAGAATCTCACTCCCTCTGTGGAGCCATCAACACTCTCAGACTATCCCTGAGGCTATCTTTGAAATGAACACACCGCTCATAATTAGTTGCCACCATCCCAAGTGCATAATGACTTAATCACAAGAATTTAGCTTCATACTCAGCCACTAATTTATTCCCCCGGAGTCAAATTTAGAAACTCCCTCCTCCGGGCATCCACATAACTAGCGCCCACATACTTCCCTTAGAACACAGTCTTGAAGAATTCCCATGCCAATCGGTTGGCCTGAGTACCCTCTTTAATTGTAAGCCACCACTGATAGGCTTTATCTTGTAACAGTGACACTGCACCTTTTAGTTTCTGTTCAAGGTGCAGTCAAGGTCATCCATGATCCTCTCTGTGGCCTCAATCTAATATTCAGCCACGTTAGGGGCAACTCTAGTGATACCCTTAAAAATCTTAGCCCCATTCGACCAAAGTAATTCTGTAACCGACCCAAGGCCCACAGTACCAGTGTTGGGCGAGCGACCTTTCTAGAATTTGTAACATAGCTTGGGACAGTGCGTTGTCCTCAGCTACTCGATCATGAGACCAGATCTCAGTCACAGGTAAAGTTGATGCCTCTCTAGTTTCAGCGTTAAGCATGTGGCCCGATGACGAAGACTTAGCCCAAGTACCTCTACGGCCTCCACCACGGCCTCTTGTACCCTTCCCACGAGTACATCTGGTGCTCATTATCCATTTGCGTGTTATCTATTTTTAAAAATTTTATACATCAGTTTATAGTTCCAGTGTTGATTAACAGATATCTAATGGAAAGCAATATCAGTATTTAAGAGTTTGTTTTCGCAGAACATAGTGTCTATCGGTGTTTATCAGTATACACTAACTTAAGTGTTTTAGTATGGTCTATCTATAGTAGTTTTAGTATGTGCTATCTATAGAAGTTTCAGTTTTAAACATATAACAATTTCAAAGGACTTACAGAATCGGCGCCGGAGACTCGGTGTACCACACATTAGAAAAATAATTCAAAATATCATTTAGAACAATTCTTTTTGAAAATTTTGAGTTTTAGATGAAACCCAAAAACCACAGCCAATTTTTAAAGCTTGGGTCTGATACCACTAAATGTAACACCCCAAACCCAACCTAGACGTTATGACCTAATCTGGTGATGTCACATTGAAGTATTTTTTGAAAACATAGCTTCATTGGAAAACCCGTTCTATTATTAAATCTCGTTCATTTAAAACTCAAGTTTTTTTAGTAGAATATTAATCATAGGGTTTTTACTATACTTTAAAGAAGTGTTTGATGTGGAAGCTTTTATAGTAAGTTATGAAAATGTTATGTTTGAAAAAAACATTTATCTTTTGAAAATCCGCGTCCTACTATTCTTAGATGCGAATTAAAATGAGTAAATCCCAAATTAAAAGCTATTATTTAAAGAGGACTTTTTACATAACAAATACCAAAATTAAACTTATTGGAAATAAAACTTAAATATAAAAGCGGGTGTGATTGTGTGGCCACCTCCGAGTCCCTCACAACACCGATCAACCTAAGGTTGGGGATTCCTATAAGATAAATAGATGGGTGAGTTTACGAAAGCTTAGTATGTAACCCTATATAAGAAAATAACTAATCAATTACAGCCTGGGCCTTAGCCCATTATAGTATCAGTGTCAATGTTTGCCTTAGCCATTTATAGTATTAGTAGCAATTCAAACATGCAATCAAAAATCCTACCCAACTAGCCTCTACACTCCATTCTGTCCAGCCCAACACTCCATGTGGGGATAAAATCACCCACCCATCCATACACTCCAAAATTAGCACCGGTTGCGGCACTAAACAATATTTGCAACAGAGCTGCCAGTACAGTACACTTCCTCCAACCATAATAATCCCATCCCATGCAACATATCATACATGTATGCAACATATATATAGTGGCATGCTCATATACAGTCATACATAACCTAAAACATACAGTCATTTTATAACATAGGGGCATAATAATCATTTTACCACATAGGGGTATAACAATCATTTTGTATCAGTTTGGGGGTCTAGGTATACTTATCGACCCATCAGTAGGTTCATAATCGTCTCGGGCGACCCGTGCAACCTTAATGGTCAAATAGTTAAAATGGGCCCAAAGCCCATAATGTAGACCCATATAGGCCCACATGTTCGTGTGGCCCACATAGCCTAGAATTGGCCTCAATCAAGCAAATCACATAGTTTTGCCCAATAATCTCCAAACGTTCGAGTGGTTTACCCGTGTAAGGCCCATGAGGCCATTGGGCCTACACGACCCATTTTGCCCTAACATGGCCCAAAACAGCTTAAGACCACGAAATCGCTCATGGTGGCCTCAACAGTCTAATGCCCATGTATTATGCATTCGATTTACCACATGAGCGAGCGCACGCTTGTGTAGTGTCAATTGTCATATTTTTCAGCTATTTCCAGTTTACGATTTAGGCAGTGTAACATCCTGAATTAATGGTCCAATGCGTTTAATATGTGGTTATGTTTAATGAGAGTGTTAAGGGTCCAGAATGGGCTTAAAAATTGGGCCGTGGCCTTAATTGAATTCTCTGATTAGACACTCTAGTGGAAAGCCTGATAAGATAGGGCTTAAAGGATGTTATCTATGGCCCAGTGGCCTGTGGCCTTAATTGGGCCGTGGCCTTAATTGAATTCTCTGATTAGACGCTTGTGGCCCAGTGGCAAAGTGGTGCCACCTAGAGAGCAAGGAGGTGGCGTCAACTAAGGAGGCCCAAATTCAAGTTACATGAAGCCTAATTCATTTAATTAAAGTTAGTTAATTTCTGGCTTTTAAATGGATAGAGTGGGAAGCATAGGGGCTTGGAAATAAGAGGATAATAACATGTGGATAATGCGCTGATAAATGGAGGAAGAGGTGGTGCTATTTAGGACTTTTTTGAAGGAGTGATCAGATAAAGATAAGGGAGAAAGTTTAGAAGCTATCTAGGAAGCAAGTGGTGGCCGAATTTGGGACCCTATGAGCAAGGGGGAGATGGCTAGATAGGACTAAGGGGTGCCGAAATTTCCCTTGATTAATAGCTTAGGTTGACATTTTAAAAAGGGGCATTTTCAGGATTTTAGGTAGGGGTGCCAAATTTCTCTTTAAATAGAGGGGATATCTCTTTAATTCCAGTAGTTGGTCCCTATTTTCTTTTCCCATTCTCTCATCCTCACTTTTATGCAAAAGCCAAAACCTCCCAAATGTTCTCAACATCTTTTCTTTCAAAAGCCAAAACTCTAAACTCTCTTCTCATCCCCATAGTCGAATACTTCCTATTCCCTTTTACCGATTTCTTCACTAAAGCTGAATCTACACAGACTTCTTCCTATCATCTTTTCTTCTGATCTTCTCAAAATTCAAAATCTCTAAGGGGTAGTCGAATTCTTTGTGTTAAGGTGAGTGCTGATTTCCCTATCTCTTCACTTTCTCTTTTAGTTTTTGGAAGACAAAGTCGAAAAGCTAATGGTTTAATGGCTTTGTATAATTTCTTGTTGGGCGACATTCGGGAATTTAGGTAGATCGCCTAGATTTAAAAGCCAAAAATGCTATTCTTGGAGTCTCAATCTCTTTTGAGATTTCAAGGTAAGGGTTCAATTCTTCCTATGTTGTTTAATCGGGTTCTTTTTCATTATTCGTGCCTTAACCTAATGTTGCGTTAATCAATCATCATAGTATCTTCTGACCAAAGATCACTCATGGACTCGAATGTTAGCAAATTAAAGGAAGGGGTTGTATTTGTAGTTTCAGCCTCAAAGTTCAAGAAACGCACGGCGTCAGCAGTTTGGGATTGGCCATCGGGTTGTGGACCAGATTCAGAGCAAAACCTTATGTAGTTAGCAGTCGTATCGACTTCTGATAGTGTCAACATAGAAAGTACTATCCTGTCGGTAATCAGGTGTGTAGATCTCTATCACACTAATTAAGCTATATCATATGTATGTTATGGGCTAAAAGCCGAAAATAGGCTGTATAAACAGTCGTGTTACCCGAAAAGGGTAGGCAAAGGATGCCAGGTACGTAATCATAGAAACTTCTCCATGTGTATCGAAGTATGTGAAAGCATGTGATCTGTTTAGATAGTTTAATGTTCTGATTTTCGCATGTATGTATGCATGGGATGGGATTGATATGATGAAAGGGAGCAGGTCGCGAGGCGATCGATGGCTTTCCCACATAGGTCACATAGTGATCGGTATTTGTGATAGGCAGCGCAGCTGTCGATATATATATTATTAAGGTCACATAGCGATCGATGGCTTTTCCATACAGGTCACATAGTGATCGGTCTTTATGACAGACAGCACAACTGTCGATATGGTGTGTAGCGAATGGAGGGTTGATTGTAGAAATCCCCACGGTGTGATGGTTGGTACGGGGGTGTGTAGAGGATGGACTCTTAGGTTTGGGATGGGCCATGTTGCATGAAAATATGTTCTATTGCCATTGTTATGGCCCAAGGCCCATAATGTGTTTGTGGGCCCAAGGCTTTTATGTGTTTTCGGGATTTGCACACTGAGTCTTAGTGACTCACCCTTTTATTTTTTCCCAACTTTCTAGATGAGCAGTAGATCGTGGACATGGGAGCCGAGGCGGACTCAAGGGCCATCAAGACTATTATCTACATAGACTATTTTCGATTTCTCATTTGAGTTTTAATTTTGGGAATATTTTTGTAATAAGGCCTCCATAACTTAGGTTTTCGATTTATTTTTTTTTTGTTATGTTAAGTTTTTATAAACTTATGTTTTTTCCAAAGTATTAATCATAAAATGAAATGATAAATGGGCTTTTCAAACATAATCAACGCAAATGTTTAAAGTCATTTCAAAAATTTCACATTTATTTAACTAATCGGCTATAATTAACTAAGATTTTCCAAAACCCTTCAGAGCAAAGTTTTCAAGATTCAACCCGTAGCATACCAGATCCGGTCATGGCGTATGGGCCGGGTATGGTGTGTTACATTTTGGTATCAAAGCCCAATTCAAAACTCGGGCTATAAAATGGGTCCAGTAGTGATTTGTAAAAGTGGTGTAAGTTGAGAAAAGTTCAGTTGAGATATGGCCTTCGAGTCTACCGGCACCCGATCCACGCAGGTAAGTATTCTGAACTCTTGATATGATATGTATGTTGGGTTTGATGGGCTTTATGGACTTAGACTAGTATGATAGTGTTAATGGACCTTAGGACTAGATTAAACAATTCTTCAAATCCCATAAGACTTAATTCTAATAAAACATGTCTGTGAACAAGTCACAGGGTTAGGGTGTGGTAACAGGCATACGCATGTCTAGGATTGGATCCAGGGAGAGCTTGGTATTTAAGCAGCCCTAGCGGCTCACCTCATCTTTTCTGAAATCTTACCTGGTGCGTAGTGTTTGTTCACTCTAATCGAGAGGGCTTGTTGACGGGCCAAAACTTATAACTAAAACCCGAAAGAGACCAGCCACCCTATTTTTGTAAAAATTACTTGTGTCCCTAGTTTTGTAAAATTTTTGAAATACCTTGGATTTTTTAAAAATTATTGAAATACCCTTGGTTGACAAAATTATTGAAATACCCTGGATTGCAAAATTACCAAAATACCCCTATTTTGTAAAATCACCAAGGTACCCTATTTTGAAAAATTACCAAAATACCCTTGTAGGATAAAATTACAAAAATAGTCCTGGGTAATGAAATGATGAAAATACCCTAGATAATGAATGTGAGTCCATGGTTGCTGCTTGTATGTTGATATGTGATGGATGTTGATTGAATGTGTATTCTAGAACTAGGAAATACAGACTTGAGAACTAAACTTTGTAGATAGAATTCGAATTCGAAAGAACTACTGTTAAACCTACTTTTCATAAGATTGTTCATTAATAATCAGTGAAAGAAATTAATAATTCATAAAATTCCTAATCAGATAAATGCGAATCGGTAGAATGAGCACTAGAGAACGTGGTGTGCGTGGTCGAGGTAGAGGCAGGATTACTATGTCAGAACACATAGGGTCTGGTCACGAGTCAGGAAATGAGGTGCCAGTACCACCAGCTGTGGAGGCAGAATTTCAGGATCAGACGGTTGGAGATGATGCGGTATCTCACGCGATATTGAGGGTTTTAAAGAGGGTAGCTGGGGCAGGCATAGGCATAGGAGCTCGAAAATCTGTGTCGAAGGGACTTAGAGCTAATGGGGCAAAAGTGTTTAGGAGAGTTTCTGGGATAGCCCCGAGTACAACTGAGTATTGGTTGGAGGTGGTCGGACGCATAATGGATGATTTGGATTTTACGAGAGAAGAGAAGCTGAAAGGAGTAGTGTCCCTTCTCCAGGATGAAGCGTATCAATGGTGGCTTACGGTTAAGGATGGTACCATGGCTGACCGTATCACCTGGGATTACTTTAGAATGACGTTCCAGAGTAAGTACATTGGAACGAGTTATGTGGATGCGTAGCGTAGAGCGTTCCTGAATCTGGTTTAGGGAAGTAGGTCAGTGGAGGCGTATAAAGCGAAATTCTTACGCTTGAACCATTATGCTCGAGGGATGGTGGCCACAAAACATGAACGGTGTGTTCGATGTGAAGATGGCCTGAAGGATGACCTACGTGCTTTGATAGCTCCACAGTGGGAGAGGGAATTTGTTGTGCTTGTGGAGAAAGCTAAAATAGCTGAGAAGGTAAGACGGACGAAAAAATTGAATCGGGATAGAGATAGGGGTGGAGGTAAGAGAAATTTTGGATCATTAGAGGCAGCCGGGCGTATTCAGAAAAGACCTAGGTCAGATAGACTGAGATGGGATAAGAGACCTGCAGCTATAAGTCAGACACAAAGGTGTGCTCGATATGGTAAATTCCATGTTGGTGAGTGTTGGGCAAGTAGTGGAAAGTGTTTTAGGTGTGGATCTTTGGACCATCAGATTAGAGAGACATGTCCACAGCCACGAAGCAATATAAGACCTGCAAGGTAGGATAATGCTCCGAAAGCGAGAGGAGGTTAGTATTGCAGAGGGTCGTGGTCCGACTAGAGGTGGTAATGATTTGGTCGGGCCGTGGAGCACCAAGCCGGGGGACAGGAAATGCTGAGGTGAGATAGCCAGGGTTAGTCTACGCTGCCAGACGTCGAGAGGAGGCCAACGCACCGGATGTTATAACCGGTACATTTTAATATTTGGTTTACCTTACACTACATTAATTGACATTGGGTTGACACATTCATATGTTGCTAGTAGTGTGTCTGGAACTTTAAGTTTAGATTTCGAGATTACCCCTAGGGCGATGATTGTAATTAGCCCATTAGGACAATCTGTGATAGTAGATAAACTTTTTCGGGAGGTACCCTTAGAAGTTCAGGGAATAGTTTTCCTAACGGATCTGATGGAATTACCATTCGGGGAGTTCGACTTAATATTAGGCATGAACTGGTTGGTAAAGTACCAAGCTAATTTAGATTGTGCAGCCAAGCGTATGGTGTTAAGAACCCTCGAGGGTGGGGAAGTGTTGGTGATAGGAGAAAGGGGGAACTGTCTGTCGAATGTGGTGACTGCCCTAAGAGCAAAAAGGATGGTGAGAAAAGGATGCGAGGCAGTTTTAGTGTTTGTTCGGGCTCTGGAAGCCAAGGACCTAATTGTCGAGGATGTTAGGACGGTAAAGGAATTTCTTAACATTTTTCTAGAAGAGCTTCCGGGATTACCCCTGGATCATGAAGTGGAGTTTGGAATTGATCTTCTTCCGAGAACAGTGCTAGTATCTATTGCTCCATATAGAATGGCGCCGAAAGAGTTGGTGGAATTGAAATCGCAGATTCAAGAGTTGCCAGATAAAGGATTTATTCGACCAAGTGTGTCACCTTGGGGAGCGCCAGTGTTATTCGTTAAGAAGAAAGATGGATCAATGCGTATGTGCATTGACTATCATTAGTTGAATAAGTTAACAATCAAGAACAAGTACCCGTTGCCAAGGATCAATGACTTGTTCGATCAGTTGAAGGGGCATCAGTCTTTTCGAAGATAGATCTGAGGTCAGGGTACCATCAGCTTAAGGTCAAAGAGGCGGATGTTCATAAGACGGCTTTTAGAACTCGCTATGGTCATTACAAATTTATGGTGATGTCTTTTGGATTGACCAACGCGCCAGCAGTATTTATGGATATGATGAACCGAGTGTTTCAACCCTACTTGGATCGGTTTGTCGTGGTATTTATAGATGATATCTTGGTTTACTCAAGATTGGAAGAGGAGCATGATTTGCATCTGCGAGTGGTTTTGTAGATTTTGAGAGAGAAGCAGTTGTATGCAAAATTCAATAAGTGCAATTTTGGCTAAGTGAAGTTACGTTTTTAGGCCACATTATGTCGGCAGAAGGGATTAGGGTTGACCCTCGAAAAATTGAAGCGGTATTGGATTGGAAGCCACCTAGGTCTATGGCAAAAGTTTGGAGTTTTCTTGGTCTGGCGGGGTACTATCGAAGGTTTGTTGAAGGATTTTCTCTAATCGTGGCACCATTGACTAAGTTATTACGGAAAGGAGTTCCATTTATTTGGTCTAGCAAGCAGCAAGAAAGCTTCAAGAAGTTGAAAAGGATTTTGACGGAGGCTCCGGTATTGATTCAACCGGAGCTGGGAAAGAATTCGTGATTTACTGTGATGCTTCACACACGGGATTAGGATGTGTGTTGATGCAAGATGGAAAGGTTGTTGTGTACGCATCTCAGCAATTAAGATCGCACGAGGCAAATTATCCCACCCATGACTTAGATTTGCCGGCGGTGGTTTTTGCTTTAAAGATTTGGAGACATTATCTGAACGGGGAAATATCTGTTATCTATATAGATCATAAGAGCCTAAAATACCTCTTGACCCAGAAGGAGTTGAATCTAAGGCGAGTAGGTGGATCAAGTTGTTAAAGAATTATGATTGCTTGATTGAGTATCATCCGGGTAGAGCTAATGTGGTGGCGGATGCCTTAAGTCATAAAGTAATCTTTGACTTGAGGGAAATGCTTGCTCACATTAGTTTGTATGATGATGGGAGTTTATTGGCTGAAGTTCAAGTGAAACCCTCATGGGTAAGTCAGGTTAAGGAGAGGCAGCATGAAACACCCCACATCCAACCCATGAGCCTTGACCGGATCTGGTATGTTCCCCGGTGTAAACCGTTTCAAATTCTTTTGTTACTTAGGAAAAACTTGTGTGATTTGGAAGAAAGATCGTTTTGGGTTGGGCTTGAGATGAAAACAGGTTCATTTCATTATTAAAAATCCTTTACTTTATGTGACAAAACGTTTGGGCTTTGTTTTAAAAATAGATTTACTTAATCTTTTAATAAATAAAAGTTTGTAAGCTCAATAAATAAAAACAGAATAAAATAATTCTACTATGGCCTTATTACATAAAACGAAACCCAAAATAAAATTGTAGAGTACTCTAATAAAATAAAATGTCCAAATTAAATAAAACTTCAAGCTGAGCATGGCCACCACAAGTTCTGCCGTCCCGGTCCATCACTGTTCATCACCTGAAACATGTTCTCACAACGGGGTGAGTCAACAGACTCAATATGTAACCAACACTAAAATTTAATAGATTTAGGCATACCATACATATCATGTTCACATAATAATTCAAGATAATGATGCAATCCCGAACCCAAACCAAGATGCCATCCGCTACACATCCCCGTACCAACCTCCACACCGTGGGGACTACTAAGTCAACCCTCCATCCGCTACACTCCATCGAAGGCAGTCGCTGCAGTCGACGTGCTCATCGCCCATATAAAATTCGTGGCACGACCACCAGATTAAATAATTGTGTCATGAGACACCACATTGAATAATGTAACCGGTTACCACATTAGGATAATGTGACCAAGTCACCACTTTCGAGATAGTAAGACCAAGTCACCACATTCACTTCCCTTTCTCATATAACCCGAATGCCACATATTTTTCATATTATGCATATCATACTTAAGTTCATATTCATGTCACTTTTCACATGTTAAATATAACATATTTCATAATCCTAGTAGGAGTAGGAAACGTACCTGAGTACTTTGTACCGTAACACGGTACCTTAGCCATATTCACATTCTTATAAACATGCATATATTTATTATAGCCATGAATCTTATTAAAAGTAGTGTGGGGTACACACCTGATTCGCTTAACAATTTCACTTGAAATCTCAAAATTCGATCTACTGCCTTAGATCTTTAACTCCATACATTCGGCCCATATTAAAGGTTTAATGAAAAACTCATTCGGTCATAAAACCAAACCCTAGTAGGATTTGTGCACTAAAACTTACCTTGTTGCCGATTGAATTAAAAATCAAATCCCGAAAACTTGTATTCTTCCCCTTTGAAATCGGCTACTCACTAGATCCCTTGAATCAGTTAGTTTTCAGTTAAAACAAATAGATCTAAGTACTTAAGATAGGGCCTTGGCCGAATATGTAAGTACACTTACCTTGAAATTCTCAAATCCCGAAACTTAGCTTATGCTCCTTCCTTGTATTCGGCCAACTCTAGATCCTTTTAACATATTAGTTTTCGCTTTTAAGATAATAAAAGATAGATCCAAACACTAAAATAAGCCTTGGCGAATGCTATAGGTACTTACCTTGTGAATTTTAAATCCCGAAACTCACCGATTAACTAGGGAACACGCGGCCTATGGTGTACCTTCGGGAAAAGAACTTCTCCTTCCTTGTAGTCAACACTTAGTAAATCCCGAAAGATATCTTCAAGGTTTCGGCAACAATATATTGAGGGTATTAGAATCTTAATTTGACAGACTTAAATGAAATAGAATGAGAATCGAACCTAATCTTACCCTCATCAAGAATTGATGGAACTCTTGCTTGAACCCTTAGCACTATTCACTATGGCCATGATATGTATCACAATTTCGGTTCTTGAGGCTTAGTGAGAAATTGGCTAGGGCTATTGGTACTTTCGACTTTTGATTGTGTTTGTAATAGAAGAAGAAAAGAAAAGAGAAGAAGAGAATAATGGCGAGAGAATTCGTGAGAGGAAAGAAAGAAAGAATAGAAATTTGCTAGAGAATTTTAAGAGGCTTCCTTGAAGAGAAAAGAATGAATGAAGAATGGCGTTATTTTCCTTCTATTGCCAAAATTCCTAGGTTAGAGTCCCCTAATTGGCCACCACTCTTCTTATGTGATAAATTTTTATATTTTAATTATCACTTTATTTAATAATAGACTTAATCCCCCAATTATCTCTTTGAAAATAATCTAAAATAAATCATCATTTATCCACCTATTTAGCCGAGTTTTAAGGAGAATTAAACTCTTCCCTTAAGAGTCCCTATTTCCGTCTATTGCTTCCTCTTTAAGTAATTAAATAAAAATTACTTAAAGTCTTAGCTGGATGCCGTCCACCCCCTTCCCTTGATGAGCCGAATTTAAACTTATTCTATTGGACTCCTTGTGGCCATACGAGGCCCAAATTATCCACCTAAGTGGCGCCTCCCTATGATTAGTTTAGCTTTAATAACGAATTGGGCATAAGCCCAATTCGGATGCAAAACACTCTCAAAATGCTCTCATTGTGCTCGAACCTAAGCTTGCACACATCTTTGGTGGCGTCATTTATCGGGCTTTAGTGGTGCCTCCTTGTCACTTTTCCAAGCCCGTTTTTGTGTCAAATTTCTTCTATTAATTTTCTCAAGGCCACCTTACCTTAAAATTTATCATTTCTAAGACATTTCCTTACATTTCCAAGTTTCCAAAAACGTTCGTTTCCCTTCTTTAAACTTATCATTTCTAAAGCATTTCCTTACATTTCCAGGGCATTTCCCTACATTTCCTTACATTTCCATACATTTCCTTACATTTCCATACATTTCCATACATTTCCATACATTTCCTTACATTTCCATACATTTCCTTACATTTTCATACATTTCCATACATTTCTATACATTTCCATACATTTCCTTACATTTCCAAGGTTCTAAAATGCACACCACATATCACAAGAAACATGCTATTTCATAAAATTAAGAAAAATGCACACAATGGGATTCGAACCTCTTCCTCAAAGTACTTCACTTGATGCCATAACCCTTGCACCTTAGGTGGCGCCCTTGCCACTTTTCCACATCACTTCTTGTTTTTAACTTAAAACCAATAATTGTCCAAAGCTTCTCTTCCATCCTAGGATTTTAAAACCCTTAATTCACTTCCAAACACTGCCAAAACCTACTACTCATGAATTATGCACAAACGCAGAAACCCTAATCTAGGATGTTACAGTTTTACCCTCCTTAAAATAATTTCGTCCTCGAAATTACTAACGATAAATCGTACATCTTAACTCACCGTGCTACGCTTATGCTGCGCACTCTGATCTTAATAGAGCCATCATACTTCCTAGGCACAATTTTTTTTAAGTTCACGCTCCCGAGAACTCATTTCTAACGACGCGCTTTAATCTGATTAAGAAATTTTTATGAATTAGCCTTTATTCCACTGATTATCCGCGAAGAAGTTTTATGAAAAGAATTTTAGGAGTGGTTCTTTCGTATTCATACATGCACACAGTCTTTATATTCATCCATCAATCAATTATGAACTTTCGTTCATTCAGAGAAATGTTGTAGTTTTCATTGTTGTTGTTTTTCCACTACCTAGGGGTATTTTCGTAATTTGTCCTATAGGGGTATTTTTTGTAATTTATCGAAACAAGGTTCCTTGGTGTTTTTTTCAATGAGGGTATCTTGGAAAGTTTGCATTCCCGGGGGTATTTTGGAAAATTTTGAAATCCAAGGGTATTTTGGTAATTAACTCGGGTGAATTTGTAAATCTTAATAAATCACGGATATTTTGGAATTTACAAAACTTGAGGGTTGTTTTTGAGAATTTGTTTTCCAAATCAGTGTTGTTGCAAAAATTTTTGAAGATCGGGGGTCGTTCTGGTAATTTTGTAACTCAGGGGTATTTTGGGTAATTTGCAGGGTAAGGGTAATTTCGTAATCTTTTCTAAAGTTAGGGTATTTTGTCATTTTGCAAATTAGGGTTTTTGAATATTTTATAACGTAATGAAATTTTGATAGGAACTGTAGATATTTTGAAAATTTCATAAACCAAGGGCATTTTTGTAATTTTAACACTAGGCATTTTAGTAATTTTGCAAGTAAGAAATATTTTGGAAGAATTTTCGCAAAAATCTTTTGCTACTCCTAAAAGGGTAATATAGGGATTTTAAAGCTAGGGTTTCCATAAAAATATGGCTAGTCCCTTTCGGGTTTTAGTTAGGGGTTTAGCCCGTGTATAAGTCCTCTTGGTTAGGGTGAACCATCACTACGCACTGTGGTAGGATTCAAGTGGGTAGGAGGTGAGTCACTAGGACTGCTTAAATACCAAGCTCCCACCGAAACCAATCCTAGACATGCGCATTGATTGCCACACCCTAACTCGCGACTTAGACACGAGTTTGTTTAATTGTGCATTAAAGTCTTATGTTTTGTTGGGGTATACTAGTCCTAGGGTTCAAGTACTTATCATGCTAATCTACGTTCCATTTCTACCCTTCTGCAATTCATATCATAAATCACACAAAAGATCGGAGTACTTACCAGTGGACTTTGCCTGAGACTTAGTGAGCCATGCCAGAAAATCCTACTTAATTTACAAAATCCCTTTTGGGCTTAACTTTGAAAACGTTTTGGGCCTTAAACCCAAGGCCGAGAGTTTAAAACTGGGATCTGATACCAAACTGAAACACCCCACACTCGGCCCACGAGCCTTGACCGGATCTGGTATGTTCCCCGGTGTAAACCGTTTCAAATTCTTTTGTTACTTAGGAAAAACTTGTGTGATTTGGAAGAAAGATCGTTTGGGGTTGGGCTTGAGATGAAAAAACAGTTCATTTCATTATTAAAATCCTTTACTTTAAGTGACAAACGTTTGGGCTTTGTTTTAAAAATAGATTTACTTAATCTTTTAATAAATAAATGTTTGTAAGCTCAATAAATAAAAACAGAATAAAATAATTCTACTATGGCCTTATTACATAAAACGAAACCTAAAATAAAATTGTAGAGTACTCTAATAAAATAAAATGTCCAGATTAAATAAAACTTCAAGCTGAGCATGGCTACCACAAGTTACGCCATCCCTACCATCACTGCTCATCACCGAAACATGTTCCCCTAACAGGGTGAGTCAACAGACTCAATGTGTAACCAACACTAAAATTTAATAGATTTAGGCATACCATACATATCATGTTGACATAATAATTCAACATAATGATGCAATCCCAAACCCAAACCTAGATGCCATCCGCTACACATCCCCGTACCAACCTGCACACCGTGGGGACTACTAAGTCAACCCTCCATCCGCTACACTCCATCGAAGGCAATCACTCCAGTCGACGTGCTCATCGCCCATATAAAATTCGTGGCATAGCCACTAGATTAAATAATTGTGTCATGAGACACCATATTCAGATAATGCAACCGAAGTTACCACATTCAGATAATGTGACCGAAGTCACCACATTCAGATAGTGAGACCGAAGTCACCACATTCACTTCCCCTTTCCCATATAACCCGAATGCCCTATATTTTTCATATTATGCATATCATACTTAAGTTCATATTCATGTCACTTTTCACATGTTAAATATAACATATTTTCGTAATCCTAGTAGGAGTAGGAAACGACTGAGTACTTTGTACAGTAACACTGCACCTTAGCCATATTCACATTCTTATAAACATGTATATATTTATTATAGCCATGAATCTTATTAATAGTAGTGTGGGTACACACCGATTCGCTAACAATTTCACTTGAAATCCGAAATTGATCATCGCCTTTAGATCTTTAACTCCCTACATTCGACCCATATTAAAGGTTTAATGAAAAACTCATTCGGTCATAAAACCAAATCCTAGTAGGATTTGTGCACTAAAGCTTACCTTGTTGCCGATTGAATTAAAAATCAAATCCCGGAAACTTGTATTCTTCCCCTTTGAAATCGGCTACTCACTAGATCCCTTGAATCAGTTAGTTTTTGGTTAAAATAAATAGATCTAAGTACTTAAGATAGGTCCTTGGCTGAATATGTAAGTACACTTACCTTGAAATTCTCAAATCCCGAAACTTTGCTTATGCTCCTTCCTTGTATTCTGCCAACTCTAGATCCTTTTAACATATTAGTTTTCGGCTTTTAAGATAATAAAAGATAGATCCAAACACTAAAATAAGCCTTGGCCGAATGCTATAGGTACTTACCTTGTGAATTTTAAATCCCAAAACTCACTGAATAACTAGGGAACACGCGGCCTACGGTGTACCTTCGGGAAAAGAACTTCTCCTTCCTTGTAGTCGACACTTAGTAAATCCCAAAAGATATATTCAAGGTTTTGGCAACAATATATTAAGGGTATTAGAATCTTAATTTCGACAGACTTAAATGAAATAGAATGAGAATCGAACCTAATCTTACCCTTACTGAAGAATTCGATGGAAATACATTTCCAGGTTTCCAAAATGTTCACTTTCCTATTTTAACTTGACATTTCCAAGTATTTCCTTACATTTTCAGGGCATGTCCCTACATTTCCTTACATTTCCCTACATTTCCTTACATTTCCATACATTTCCATACATTTCCATACATTTCCATACATTTCCTTACTTTTCCATACATTTCTTACATTTCCATACATTTCCATACATTTCCATACATTTCCTTACATTTCCAAGGTTCTAAAATGCACACCACATATCACAATAAACATGCTTTTCATAAAATTAAGCAAAATGCACACAATGGGATTCGAACCTCTTCCTCAAAGTACTTCACTTGATGCCATAACCCTTGCACCTTAGGTGGCGCCCTTGCCACTTTTCCACATCACTTCTTGTTTTAAGCTGAAAACCAATAATTGTCCAAAGCTTTCTCTTCCATCCTAGGATTTTAAAAGCCCTTAATTCACTTCCAAACACCGCCAAAACCTACTACTCATGAATTATGCACAAACGCATAACCCTTAATCTAGGATGTTCCACAGCAGACCGATGAGTTGCTAAAGGAGAAGTTTCATGTAGGATCAAGTGATGGATCAATGTAATTCATGTGAATGAGGAAGGACATTATGTTTTCAAGGGAGAGTTTGTATGCCAAAAGATCCAGAATTGAGGGATAGGATTTTGCAAGAAGCGCATGGAAGTTCATACGCTATGCACCTTGGAGGGAGTAAGATGTATTGGGATTTGTGAGATCAGTTCTGGTGGCCGAGCTTGAAGCGTGAGGCAACTGAATTGGTGAGTAAGTGTTTGACCTATCACCAGGTAAAGGCAGAGCATCAGTTACCATCAGGGTTGTTGCAGCCAGTGAAGATTCCCCAATGGAAGTGGGAAAGGATCACAATGGACTTTGTTAGTGGGCTACCTACTAAGAAAGATTTAGTCTAGGTAATTGTTGATCGCTTGACGAAGTCTGCTCATTTCATACCAGTACAGGTCAATTACTTTTTGCAAAAATTCGCTAAGCTATATGTAGCGGAGGTAGTGAGATTGCACGGGGTACCAGTATCAATCACATCGAACAAGGACCCGAGGTTCACGTCGCGATTCTGGAAGGCTTTGCATCAAGCATTGGGCACGAAATTGGATTTTAGTACAGTGTTTCATCCTCAAATCGATGGACAGTCTAAGCGGGTGATTCAGATCTTGGAGGACATGTTGGGGGGATGTGTTATTGATTTCAGAGGTAGTTGGGAAGAGTTTTTACCGTTGGCAGAATTTGCATACAACAACAGCTACCAGTCTAGTATTTAGATGGCGCCCTACGAAGCATTATATGGGCAGAGGTTTTGTACTCCTACTTGTTGGATGGAATTAGGGAAACATCAGATTTTAGGGCCGGAGTTGGTTACTGAGACAGAGAAGAAGGTTGAGTTAATTCGAGCTCGACTAAAGGAAGCGTCGGACCGACAGAAGTCCTATGTAGACTTGAAGCGTAAGGACATAGAGTTTGCGATGGGTGACAAGGTGTTCTTGAAGGTGTCGCAATGGAAGAAAGTACCGAGGTTTGGATGGAAGGGTAAATTAAGTCCCCCATTTATCGGGCCTTATCCGTGTTGAAACAGTAGGGCGAAGAGCCTATCACCTAGAGCTACCTTCCGAGCTAAGCCGATTCACAATGTATTCCACGTCTCCATGTTAAGACGTTACCGTTCCAATCCGTCTCATGTGGTGCATGTAGAAGAAATCGAGGTGAGACCTGACCCATCCTTTGAAGAGGAATTGGTGAAAATCCTGGATCGTGATGTCAAAGTGCTGCGAAGGAAGACGGTTCTGTTGGTTAAGGTTTTATGGCGGAATCACAGTTCTGAGGAGGCTACATGGGAACCAGAAGAAACAATGTGGCAGCAGTACCCCCATCTATTCTGATCAGGTAATTTCAAGGCTAAAATTTCTTTAAGGGGGTAGAACTGTAACATCCTGAATTAATGGGCCAATGCGTTTAATATATGGTTATGTTTAATGAGAGTGTTAGGGGTCCAGAATGGGCTCAAGAATTGGGCTGAGGCCTTAATTGAATTCTCTGATTAGACACTCTAGTGGAAAGCATGATAAGATAGGGCTTAAAAGATGTTATCTGTGTTTTAAATACAAGCCCACTGGCAAAGTGGCACCACTTAGAGAGCAAGGAGGTGACGTCAACTGAGGAGGCCCACATTCAAGTTACATGAAGCCCAATTCTTTTAATTAAAGTTAGCCAATTTCTGGCTTTTAAATGGATAGAGTGGGATGGCATAGGGGCTTGAAAATAGGAGGATAATAACATGTGGATAATGTGCTGATAAAGGGAGGAAGAGGTGGTGCTATTTAGGCCTCTTTTGAAGGAATGATCAGGTAAAGATAAGGGAGAAAGTTTAGAAGCCATCTAGGAAGCAAGTGGTGGCCGAATTTGGGACACTTTGAGCAAGGGGGGAGATGGCTAGATAGGACTTAGTGGTGCCGAAATTTCCCTTGATTAATAGCTTAGGTTAACGTTTTAAAAAGGGGAATTTTTGGGTTTTAGGTAGGGGTGCCAAAATTATCTTTAAATAGAGGGGATATCTCTTCAATTTTAGTATTTGGTCCCTATTTTGTTTTCCCATTCTCTCATCCTCACTTTTATGCAGAAGCTGAAAGTCCATTTTTCTGTTCTCTTTTCTTTTTCTTTTTTCTTTCAAAAGCTGAAACCTCCCAATTGTTCTCAACATCTTTTCTTTCAAAGCCGAAACTCTGAACTCTCTTCTCATCCCTATAGCCGGATACTTTCTATTCCCTTTTGCCGATTTCTTCACTAAAGCCGAATCTACATAGACTTCTTCCTATCATATTTTCTTTTGATCTTCTCAAAGTCAGAATCTCTAAGGGGTAGTCAAATTCTTTGTGTTAAGGTGAGTGCCAATTTCCCTATCTCTTCACTTTCTCATTCGGTTTTAGAAGACAAAGCCGAAAAGGTAATGGTTTAATGGCTTTGTATAATTTCTTGTTAGGCGACATTCGGGAATTTAGGTAGATCGCCTAGATTTAAAAGCCGAAAACGCTAGTCTCGGAGTCTCAATCTCTTTTTGGGATTTCAAGGTAAGGGTTCAATTCTTCCTATGTTGTTTAATTGGGTTCCTTTTCACTATTCGTGCCTTAACCTAATGCAGCGTTAAACAATCATCATAGTATCTTCTGACCAAAGATCACTTATGGACTCGAATGTTAGCAAATCAAAGGAAGGGGTTGGATCTATAGTTTCAGCCCCAAAGTTCAAGAAACGCGCGGTGTCAGTAGTTCGGGATTGACCATCGAGTTGTGGACCGGCTTCAGAGCAAAGCCTTAGGCAGTTAGCAGTCGTATCGACTTCTGATAGTGTTGACATAGAAAGTACTGTCCTATCGGTAATCAGGTGTGTAGATCTCTGTCACACTAGTTAAGCAATATCATATGTATGTTATGGGCTAAAAGTCAGAAATAGGCTGTATGAACAGTCGTGTTACTCAAAAAAGGTAGGCAAAGGATGCCAGGTACGTAATCATAGAAACTTCTCTATGTGTATTGAACTATGTGAAAGTATGTGATCTGTTTAGATAGTTTAATGTTTTGATTTTCGCATGTATGTATGCATGGGATGGGATTGATATGATGAAGGGGAGCAAGTCGCGAGGCGATCGGTGGCTTTGCCACATAGGTCACATAGTGATCGGTCTTTATGACAGGCAGTGCAGCTATCGATATATATATTTATATTATTAAGGTCGCATAGCGATCGGTGGCTTTGCCACATATGTCACATAATGATCGGCTTTTATGACAGAAGCACAGCTGTCGATATGGTGTGTGGCGGTTGGATGGTTGATTGTAGAAATCCCCAACGTGTGATGGTTGGTACGGGGGTGTGTAGAGGATGGACTCTTAGGTTTGGGATGGGCCATGTTGCATGAAAATATGTTCTATTGCCATTGTTATGGCCCAAGGCCCATGTTTCTGGGCCCAAGGCTTTTATGTGTTTTTGGATTTGCACACTGAGTCTTGGTGACTCACCCTTTTATTTTTTCCGAACTTTCCAGATGAGCAGTAGATCATGGACATGGGAGCCGAGGTGGACTCGAGGGGCCATCAAGACTATTATCTACATAGACTATTTTCGATTTCTCATTAGAGTTTTAATTTTGGGAATATTTTTGTAATAAGGCCTCTATAACTTAGGTTTTCGATTTTTTTTTGTTATGATAAGTTTTTATAAACTTATGTTTTTTCCAAAGTCTTAATCATAAAATGAAATGACAAATGGGCTTTTCAAACACAATCAACGCAAATGTTTAAAGTTGTTTAAAAAATTTCACATTTATTTGACTAATCGGCTATAATTAACTAAGATTTTCCAAAACCCTTCAGAGCAAAGTTTTCAAGATTCAACTCGTAGCATACCAGATCCGGTCATGGCGTATGGGCCAGGTATGGGGTGTTACAGGCAGTGTTTATACATTTTTTGACATTTCACCGATATCGTTTATTAAAGTACTGTTACACACCTGGTTTCTATTTGTTGAGAATACCGCTCACACCTTTGAAACCTACACTTGACCAACAATTCCAAATCAATCATTTAAACGTTTACTTAAAAAAATACACACAAGATCCCAATTGTTAATCTCACACCACATTGCCTTCGATCGAGTAAAGTGGGAAGTTTCGCCTACCCAATCGTTGATTACAAGCCTTCTACCCTTCGAAAGGTTCCTAGGCACAAATCGAAAATGGGTAAGTACTTAATCAAATAGAAATAAGGTAACATTATACCATTCTCTTACTAACAACGCGAAGAGGAGAACCAACTACATAGTGTAAGACTTAACAGCAAGTAAAAGACTCACCAGAAAATAGAGAAGGGGACACGGTCGGACCCAATAGAAAAGGAAAGATTCAGCAATAGGAAAAAAGAGGGAAAGATGAAAGAAATGAGAGATTTGGCCAAGGGAAAACAATGTGGAATGAAGGAGGATGAACCGAATAGCCGTACACACAACCTCACACAATTTGACTAAAAGAAGAAGAAAGAGAGGGACGGTAGACTTGAGAGTAGAGAAAGCAAAAGTAAAAACTAATATTGCAAAAGTGAGCAAAAGGGAAAGGAGGCACTAGGAGTAATTTCACCCAAAAGGTTGTCAAAACGAGAGAAAGAAGAATACGCCATAAACTCCTACCACATTCGACCAAAGAAAGAAAAAGCAAAAAGAGAGAAAACACCACACAAAACCGAAATGAAGAGTATACCAAAATGAGCAGTATACCACCCTGGTTGAATTTCTTGAATGTCAGAGTCCACTTTCAGCACACTTTTACCTTTCCCCTAAGTTCTCTTGATTTTCTCCTGAAATCCCCCCTCAAATCTCTCCACCTGATCACACCTCCCCTCAACCACTCAATTTGAATTCTTCTTAACCACTTCAGTGTTTCAGTCAAACCACAATCCCTCCCATAGCATAGTAGTAAAATAAACACTCCCTTGCCTCCAGCAAGATTCGAACCTTAGACCACTGGCATAGGTAACATGCCACTTGCCCCCTAGACCAGCATGCTTTTTATGTCATACTTTACCCATAATAATTTAAGAGCCTACTAACTATAGGCAAGGGTTTTATACTCTAAAAACAAAACTTTTTCACAAGCCCAACTTGAACCTAGGACTTCTCAGACACTCCCAAACACACCCAATCACTCAACCACTAAAGCAAATAGGTATTTGTGTTAAAAACATGCAAAAATAAAAACTTGGATTTTTGAGGCGTTACAACTCTACCCCCCTAAAATAAAATTTTGGCCTCAAAATTTACCTGATCAAAATAGATAAGGGTATTGTTGATGCATCACATCTTCAAGTTCCCACGTGGCCTCCTCTAAACTGTGATTGTGCCAAAAAACCTTAACCAGTGGGATAAACTTCTTCCTCAGAACTTTCACATCACGATCTAAAATCTGAATCGGTTCCTCTTCAAAAGTCAGGTTAAGTCTAACCTCAATCTCCTTAGTCAAAATCATGTGTGTGGGATCAAAGTGATAATGCCTCACAACCCTTACGAACCAACTTCTCGGCCCTCAGGGCAGATATCACATTTGACATATAATTTTGATGCTCCCCTATTACCACTACCTTGTCACCTTCCATAGTTTTCAGTACCACCCGTTTAGTAGTGCAATCCAAATTCACTTGATGTTTAACTAGCCAATCCATACATGTATTAAGTCGAATTCTTCGAAAGAAAGTTCCATTAAGTTAGCAAGAAAGATGGTTCCTTGAACCTCTAAAAGTACATCTCTAAACAATTTGTTTACCCTAACTGATTGCCCTAAAGGACTTAACATAGTAACCTCACTTGCAGTGGTTTCAACCATTATACCCAAAGTCTTAGATACTGAGCATGCTATATACGAAAACATATACCCAACATCAATAAGTGTAGTATAAGGTACATTATGGATAAAGAATGTACCAGTAATAACATCTAGGGTGTCTCTGTCCTCTCGTGACGACGCAAAGATAAACCGTAGTCGGTCGTTTCACCTCAAGATGCCCAAAGACCTTTGCCGGTGCTTTCTGACCTCTCGGTGGATAAAAAGTACCCCGACCTATAGCTTTCATATGCTCGGGCCTTCGTGGACAATATTTGATACGGTGCTCTAATGACCCGCACCTCAAACATGCCCCAATCCTTTTCCAGCACTTGCCTTGATGGCGTCTACCACAATCAACACATGGTTGCGGCCCAGTAGCAGCAATAGGGTCCTAACTCTAACCGACCCATCCACTCTGGCCTTTTTATTCGGCCTTTGAACGGAACTTGAGGGCTCCGAATCCCTCTTATTCCTACCATTTTCTCTGTTCTGACGCCAAGACGCTTTACCACCTCGGAGATCTTCACCTTATCTACCATTGTAGCAGAATCTCGCTCCCTCTGTGGAGCTATCAACACTCTCAGACTATCCTTGAGGCCATCCTCAAAATGAACAGACCGGTCATAATCAGTTGCCACCATCCCAAGTGCATAGTGGCTTAATCATAAGAATTTAGCTTCATACTCAGCCATTAATTTATCCCCCTAAGTCAAATTTAGAAACTTCCTCCTCCGGGCATCAACATAACTAGCGCCCACATACTTCCCTTAGAACACAGTCTTGAAGAATTCCCATGTCAATCGGTAGGCTTGAGTACCCTCTTTAATTGTAAGCCACCACTAATAGGCTTCATCTCGTAACAGTGACACTGCACCTTTTAGTTTTTGTTCAGGGTGTAGTCGAGGTCATCCATGATCCTCTCTGTGGCCTCAATCTAATATTCAGCCACATTAGGGGCAACTCCAGTGATACCCCTAAAAATCTCAGCCCCATTAGACCAGAGTCATTTTGTAACCGACCGAAGGCCCACAGTACCAGTGTTGGGCCAGTGACCCTTTCTAGAATTTGCAACATAGCTTGGGACAGTACGTCATCCCCAGCTGCTCTATCATGAGACCCGATCTCAGTCATAGGTAAAGCCGATGCCTCTCTAGCTTCAGCGTTAGGCATGTGGCCCGATGGCGAAGACCTAGCCCGAGCACCTCTACGGCCTCCTACCACGGCCTCTTATACCCTTCCCACGAGTACCTCTTGTGCTCATTATCTATTTGCGTGTTATCTATTTTTAAAAATTTTATGCATCAGTTAATAGTTCCAGTGTTGATTAACAGATATTTTATTGAAAGTAATATCAATATTTAAGAGTTTGTTTTCGCAGAACGTAATGTCTATTAGTGTTTACCAGTATACACTAACTTAAGTGTTTTAGTATGGTCTATCTATAGTAGTTTTAGTATGCGCTATCTATAGAAGTTTTAGTTTTAAACATATAACAGTTTCAGAAGACTTACAGAATCGGCGCCGGAGACTCAGTGTACCATACATTAGAAAAATAATTCAAAATATCGTTTAGAACAATTCTTTTTGAAAATTTCGAGTTTTAGAAGAAACCCAAAAACTACAGCCAATTTTTAAAGCTTGGGTCTGATACCACTAAATGTAACACCCCAAACCCGGCCTAGACGTTATAGCTGAATCTGGTGATATCACATTGAAGTGTTTTTCGAAACCATAGCTTCATTGGAAAACCCATTCTATTATTAAATCTCGTTCATTTAAAACTCAAGTTTTTTTAGTAGAATATTAATCATAGGGTTTGTTACTATACTTTAAAACATTGTTTGATGTGGAAACTCTTATAGTATGTTACGAAAACGTTATGTTTGAAAAAAACATTTATCTTTTGAAAATCCGCATCCTACTACTCTTACGTGCGAATTAAAATGAGTAAAATCCCAAATTAAAAGCTAATATTTAAAGAGGACTTATTACATAACAAATACCCAAATTAAATTTATTGGAAAAAAAACTCAAATATAAAAGCGGGTGCAGTTGTGTGGCCACCTCTGAGTCCCTCGCAGCACCAATCAGCTTAAGGTTGGGGATTACCTATAAGACAAACAGATGGGTGAGTTTACGAAAAATCAGTGTGTAACCCCATATAAGTAAATAACCAATCAATTATAGTCTGGGCCTAAGTCCAAATTAATAACAGTTCAGTCCAGTTAGGCCTTAGCCCATTACAGTATTAGTAACAGTTCAAACATGCAATCAAAAATCCTACCCAACTAGCCTCTACACTCCACTCTGTCAGCCTAACACTCCATGCAGGGATAAAATCACCCACCCATCCCTACATTCCAAAATTAGCACTAGTTGTGGCAATAAACAGTATTTGCAACAGAGCTACCAGTATAGTACACTTCCTCCAACCATAATAATCCCATCCCATGCAATATATCATGCATGTATGCAACATATATATCGTGGCATGCTCATATACAGTCATACATAACATAAAACATACAATCATTTTATAATATAAGGGCATAATAGTTATTTTACCACATAGGGGCATAACATTCATTTTTTATCGGTTTGGGGTCTAGGTATACTTACCGACCCATCAGTAAGTTCACAATCGTCTCGAGCGACCCGTGCAACCTTAACGGTCAAATTGTGAAAATGGGGCCAAGGCCCACAATGCGGGCCCATGTGGGCCCACACGCCTGTGTGGACCACATACCCCAGAATTGGTCTGAGTCATGCAAATCACATGGTTTGGCCCAATAATCTCCACATGTTCGTGTGCGGCCCACGAACTGTTTGGACCACACGACCTATTTCGGCTCAACATGGCCCAAAACAGCCTAAAACCAAGAAATCGCTCATAGTGACCTCAACAGTCTAATGCCCATGTTTTATGTATCCGGTTTACCACACGAGTGAGTGAACGCTCGTGTAGCGTCAATTGCCATATTTTCTAGCTTTTTTCGATTTACGATTTGGGCAGTGTTTACACATTTTCGGTATTTCACCGATATCGTTTATTAGAGTACTGTTACACTCTTGGTTTCTATTTGTTGAGAAGACCGCCCACACCCTTGAAACCTACAATTGACCAACAATTCCCAATTAATCATTTAAACATTTACTCAAACAAATACACACAAGATCCAATCATTAAACTCATACCACATTACCTTCGATTGAGTAAAGAGGGATGTTTCGCCTACCCAACCATTGATTACAAGCCTTTGCCCTTCGAAAGTTTCCTAGGCACAAATCAAAAATAGGTAAGTACTTAATCGACCATCAATGAGATAACATTATACCATTACCTTTACCAACAACGCGAGGAGAAGAGCTAACTACACAGTGTAAGACTGAACAGCAAGTGAAATGCTTACTAGAAAATAGAGAAGGGGACAAAGTCGGCCCCAATAGAAGAGGAAAGATTCGACAATAGGAAAAGAAGGGAATGATGAAAGAAAAGAGAGATTTGGCCAAGGGAAAACAATGTGGAATGAAGGAGGAAGAATCGAATAGCCGTACATATAACCTTACACAATTCGATAAAAAGAAGAAGGAGAGGGACGGTAGACTTGAGAGCTGAGAAAGCAAAAGTAAAAACTAATATTGCAAAACTAAGCAAAAGGGATAGGAGGCACTAAGAGTAATTTCGGCCTAAAGGTTGTCAAAAATGAGAGAAAAAAGAATACACCACAAACTCCGACCACATTCGGCCAAAGAGAGAAAAACAAAAAGAGAGAAAGCACCACATAAAACCTAAATGAAGAGTATACCAGAATGAGAAGTATACCACTCTGATTGAATTTCTTGAGTGCCAGAGTCCACTTTCGGCACACTTCTACCTCTCCCCTCCCTTCCCTTGATTTTCTCCTAAAACCCCTCCTCAAATCTCTCCACCTGATCACACCTCCCCTATACCACTCAATTTGAATTCTTCTCAACCACTTCAGTGTTTCAGTCAAACCACAACTCCTCCCACAGTATAGCAATAAAATAAACACTCCCTAAGCGATGTTACATTAAGTACCAAGCTCTCCATAGATCCAATCCTAGACATGCATATGTCCGTTGCCATATTCTAACCCAACGACTTGTTCACGGACATATTTAATTATTAGAAAGTCTTATGTGATTTATGAGTTGTTTAGAACTAAGCCTAAAGTCCATTAAACCCTAGCATACTTGTCTACGTCCCCATAAAGCCCATCAAGCCTATTTCGCGTTCATATAACCCATTTTGCCCACATCACATCCTTATGGACTACTAGGCCCAAATCTCAGTCATATGGCCTTTTAGGCCCAAAATAATTCCAGATCATGTAACATGCATGCCTAACCCAATTCATATAATCAAATTAATCCATTTCAACAAACTTAGCCTTAGGGCTCACCGGGCCCATTTAGCCCCTTCTGGCCTTTCGGCTTTCCAGCATTGTTGATGTCATGTGTGTAGTGTTTGTACACACCTGGTAATAGCGCGTACTGCGAATTCCTCTTGGTCATGAACCTAGATTCGATAGTCCTTAACCATTAATCATAGGCTAAATACAAACTTTATCAAAAACTGAAACCTCACCATAGCCTTACCGTGTGCGACAAGCCTTAGTAGCTCCTTTCTTTAACACCAACTGCGATTTAACCATAGATATGTACCAACTTAAACATTAGAGCCTAAGTAATAGATGACTTGCATCCAGCACAAGTAAGTAAAGAACACTTACCCTTGCTAACGATCCTACCACGCTTGCGATCTTTGAACCTTATGCAAATAAATTTTCGATCCTACGGCCTAAATTCGGCTTTTAACCTTGACTGATAGTAGATAATAATCGGTTTGTGATGGAGGAACAACTACCAAGATTCAGCACCAAAAGGAATTTTGATGAGGGAAAGTTAGTGATAAATCAGCAATGAGAGAATTCGGCTTATGGGAAAATAGAATGGGAGAGAAGAGACAAGTACGTAAAATCGACAGAGCCCTTCAAAAGAATTTGGCACAAAGCAAGGTATTTTTGATTGTGGAAAAATAAGGTTTCGGTAAGGTAACGCAAAAGAAAGGAAAATTCAGCATTACCTAGGACCCTAGATTCGGCACACACACAATTATATAGCTTATAGTCGAAACTTAGCCACCCCTAAAGTTTAATTCGGCACCACTTCATCCACTACTCATCTCCTATTTTTTCTCCATGATATCTCCCTTATCATTCTCCTAACTTCTCTGTACTGATCACTTCTCATTAGAGTCCCTCTAGATGCCACTTTTAGCATTCTAGAATTTTAAAATTAAACTCCAAAATAAAACTAAGCTAGCACTCAAACCTCAGACCCCCTGCATGCATATGTCGCCACTTCCCTACACCCTAGTGGCATCACATAACCACTTTACCACAGGCTTCTTTGTGCCATTTTTCACTTATTTTAATTTAAAAGCCCACCACTCACAACCCTGGTTCCTTAATTAATTAAATCAAGAATCCTCCACCACAACACTCGAACCTGGAGCTTCTCCAACACACCTAGACACTCCAAATTCATTAAACCCTTAAAGCCATCATGTCATTTGTCCTTTTCTTGCTCACTTAAAAATTTTTATGAGATCCAAAGCCCAAAGCCCAAAGCCCAATAGGCCCAATTCTTCTAGCCCAAATTGAGGCGTTACAATTTTACTCCCTTAAAGAAATTTCATCCTCAAAATTTCCAACTCTTAGAACAGTCATACAACCGAAACTACATAACCGCGCTTCCGCTATGCACTCTAATTCCAAAACATTAGCTCAGAGTTGCTTCGCGATTGACCCACAACTTTCCGTACCATTATTGGGCCCGTGACCCTTTCTAAGGTCCTTAACATGGCATGCGATACTGCATCTTCTGTAGTAGCAACCTGTTCATATAGTCCACTTTCAACTACTAGTGAGGCTGGAGCCTCCTCCACTCCAACGTTGGGCATATGGCCTGACTCTGACAACCCAGCCCTAACACTTCCACGACCCCAATCGCGACCTCTTGTACCTCTTCTAATGCTCATCGTTGCGTGCGTATTTCTTCTTTAAGATTTTTATGAAATTAGTGCATAGTTCTACTGTTTAAAACACATGTCTTATGTAAGTAAAAATTTGAAAGTTGTTTTGCAGTTGAAAATCCACTACAGGCTTAAGCTTTCTACGGGCTTTAGTCTCTAAAAGCCTATTTTTAAGTAGCCCATTATCAATATATTTCAGTAATTTAAACAAATGTAGTAAAGAAAACTTATTTAACTCGATGTCGAGGGCTTGGTGAACCACATTTCAAGAATCTTGCAAAAACTTTTTAATCTACTTGTTTTAAAAACACAAAATTTAAGGCCCATTTCACAGCCCGAACTTTGCAACCAGGCTCTGATACCACTAAATGTATTACCCCAAACTCAGTATAGAAGTTAGGCCCAAATTCGGAATGTCACATTAAAGGCACACTTCAAAACGATTTTACTAATTAACAATTTAAGGCCCAAAAGCCCAAAATCCTTGAGTCTTGTTAAGCATTGATAAAAGCCAATTTTATTATTTTAAGCATTTTGGAAACCAAGTTTTAAACTTATGAAATTTAGTTAGGTTTAAGACTTAAGTAAACAATTGAAAACATCAAACCCAAAATCTAAAGTCAAATTAGAGTACAAGGCCTTATTACATCTAACTAAAATAAATCAATTAAACCATGCTTTTTTTTAACAAATAAATAAAGATTTAAACATCTTGTAGTGTGGCCATCTCCGAGTCCTCTCCCACGTTGAACCGTCTATTGAGGATCAGCTGAAACATTAAATAAAGGGTATGAGTTTCGAAACTCAGTGTGTACAACCCTTGGCAATCAAATCAACATACAAATATTTACATTGGCCTAAGCCCTATCAAAATTGGTGGTCTTGGCCTTAGCCCACAATGACCTCATATCATATCATATGCAAAACAAGGTAATACAAAATCTTCCCCAAAAATCCATCCGCTATACACATCATTTCCCTTCCAACCAATACACACACCGTGGAAATTTCTAAATCGACCCACCCATCCTCTACACACAAAAGGTAGCAATCACAGTGGCACGACTCAACGTTGTAGCAAGGGTGCTAATCATATAATGGGCTTAAAGCCACCGGTGGATCCATGGTCGTCAACCGACTATGCGATCCTCAAATTCTTACTCCGTACCATAATTTCCACCTATATGCATCCTAAACAGAATATCGGATGAATGCAAATGCAAATGAGTCCACAAAACTCATACTCATCACATAGGGGTATTTTCATCATTTTATAACCAAGGGTATTTCTGTAAATATACTCTACGAGGTATTTAGGTAATTTTGCAAAATAGAGGTACTTTTAAAATTTTTTAAATTAGGGATGTTTTGGTAATCCTGCAAATCAAGGGTATTCTGGTAATTTCATAATTTGGACTATTTTAGTGATTTTGCAAATCTAAGGGTATTTTGGTAATTTTTAAACAAAGGGTATTTTGGGTATTTTTAAATTAGGGGTATTTTAGTAATTTTACAAATCTATTGGTATTTGATCCTCTCGGGTTTTAGTTATGTTCTTTGGCCCATTAACAAGTCCTTGCGGCTAAAGGGAATAGACACTATGCACCAAGTAGGATTCTAGAGAAGAGGAGGTGGGCCACTAGGACGCTTAATTGTAACATCCCGATTTAGGACCTAGTCAAAATAGTAGTGTGAGACCATAAGTCTGAGGTATATGTATGAGTTTTTAAGGTTTATGTCATGTTTTCATGTTAGTGTGAAAGTTTCATGAAGCAATTTTGTTAAATTGTGGTTAAATTGTCCAAAATGACTAAATTACAAAACTTGAAAAATGTGAGATTCTAGAAGCTATTTGTATGAAATAGCTTTGGATTATCAAATAGAGGTCCTTAAAGAGCAATTTTTCCAAATTTTAATTTTTGGACAAAATTGGGCATGAATGGGTTAAAATTTGAAGGTTTGACAAAAAGGGCATTTTGGTCATTTGTCAATTGAATGATTAAAAGGGGTAAAAGATGACAAAATTCATTCATCTTCTTCTCCAAGCTGCAAAATTTGAAGGAAGCCATTGTTAGGGCTCTTCAACTTTTCAAGCTAGCTAATCAAGAAATACGTAGCCCGGATTGAAACCGAGGCAAGAGCAATATGGTGGACTAAATTACACGTCTCTATGCTTTTGAGTGTCGAGGTAAGTTTATGTGAAATAAATGAATTTATTCTTACACAATCTTAATGCTAGCTAGTGTGTAGCATGAATGAGAATGATTGAGAATGATTGAGAACCTATGTGGTTCAAGTAGAATGAATGTGGTAGATATCGTGAATGAATGAATGAGTAAGTAGATATGTGGATGGATGTGTAGTGATAATATTTGTTGGTAGGGTAAGTGCGATACCACCTTAATACTTAACAATGATGAGCTATGTGCGATACCATAGTTAAGTATATTATTTAGTGGGCTATGTGCGAAACCACTATAATTACCTCTTGGTAAACTATGTGCGATAATACCCTATTAATTGATTGTGGTAGGATAAGTGCAAAACCACCGAGAAATTAGCTGTGTGAATTAGCTGTGTAGAAGTATTATTGAGTAATTTAGCTATGTGGATGTATTTTTGAGTAAATTAACTGTGTAGATGTATTATCGAGAAATAATGATGTGATATTGAGTCTAGGGGTGCATGCCGATGATTATGAGTATGTGACTCATGATGTGTTGGAAATATGGTAAGGGATAGAAAGAGTAAGCATAATTGTGGATGTCAATTTATATGGTAGTATAATGCTAATTGTTGTTTAGCTTATACTAGAATGCTTAAATTGTTTATGTGTAAACTTACTAAGCTCGAAGCTTACTTCCTTTCTTTTCCATTGTCTTATAGATAAAAAGGGTTGATTTGAGATATGTGGATCAAACGGAAGATTGCCCACACTACCAGCAAACTTCGGTACATTAGACTCAGTGTTTTGTATATGGCATGTATAGGAGCTAGACAAGTTAGTGAACTTTGTTGTAATGGCTAAGATGTGTTGGCTTTTAGATGGATAATCTATTTTGTATAATGCCATGATTGGTGACTATCTTACTATACGAAAAGATGTAGTTAACCATGTGAGATTATGTTTTAATATGAGTTGTTTATCGATGAGTTGAATGAGTATATGTTGTATGAACTTGAGGGGTGAGAAGAACTTAGCACATAGCTTTGTTCTTGTCCATGTGGATAGACACACAAGCATGTGTCTAGGCAATGTGTGACACACAACCAGCCCACGAGCATGTGCCATGGCCGTGTCTCTTTGACTGTTTCAAGTAGTATAGACCACGGGCTAGCCACACGGGCATGTGCCTAGACTCTAGGCCGTGTGAAGTAGTCAATGTTCACCACAGGTGGTGAGCATGGGCATGTGCCCTAGTCGTGGGGTAATGTCAAAATGCTTTGGTTTTCATGCACGGGTTGAGGGCATGGGCGTGTGTGACCTCCACGGGTGTGTCTCACCTTACACAGGCGTGTAGTCCCTGTTTAGGTGGAGAAATTTTAAAATAGTAGAAGTTTCTGATATAGTCTCGAGAGCCCTCGTGTGAATGAGTGAGGCCTCGTAAGTCAAGAATGAGGTTGTTGTGGTGACTAAAGAAGAGTAGTCACGTTGTGCCTAAGTGGCGATCAAGTGATTTTAGTCCGGCAATGCCTCGGGACTGGTTCCAGCGGGAAATATGGGTAAGTGGTGTTACATTAAGTACCAAGCTCTCCCTAGATCCAATCCTAGACATGCATATGCCCGTTGCCACACTCTAACCTAGTGACTTGTTCATGGACATGTTTAATTATTAGAAAGTCTTATGCGATTTCAGAGTTTTTCAGAACTAAACCTAGAGTCCATTAAACTCCAGCATACTTGTCCACGTCCCCATAAAGCCCATCAAGACCATTTCGCATTCATATAACCCATTATGCCCACATCACATCCTTATGGCCAACTAGGCCCAAATCTCAGTCATATGGCCTTTTAGGCCCAAAACAATTCCAGATCATGTAACATGCATGCCTAACCCAATTCATATAATCAAATTAATCCATTTCATCAAACTTAGCCTTAGGGCCCACCGGGCCCATTTAGCCCCTTCTGGCCTTTCGACTTTTCGACATTGCTGATGTCATGTGTGTAGTGTTTGTACACACCTGGTAATAGCGCGTGCTACGAATTCCTCTTAGTCACGAACCTACATTCAATAGTCCTTAAATATTAATCATAGGCTAAATACAAACTTTATCAAAAACTGCGATTAGACACTAGATTTGTACCAACTTAAACATTAGAGCCTAAGTAATAGATGACTTGCATCCAACACAAGTCACCCTCACAACATATATGGCCATTCGGCCAACCCTTAGACCGAAGTAAAGAACACTTACCCTTGCTAACGATCCTACCACGCTTGCGATCTTTGAACCTTATCCAAATCCACTTTCGATCCTGCGGCCTAAATTCAGGCTTTTAACCTTGACTGATAGTAGATAATAATTGGTTTGTGATGGAGGAAAAACCACCACCAAAAGGAATTTCAGTAAGGGAAAGGAGGTGGTAAATCGAAAATAAGAGAATTCGGCTTATTGGAAAATACAATGGGAGAGAAGAGAAAAGTATGGAAAACCGACAGAGCCCTTCAAAAGAATTCGGTACAAAGGCAAGGTATTTTCGATTGTGGCAAAATAAGGTTTCGACAAGGTGAAGAAAAAGAATGGAAAATTTGGCATTACCTAGGACCCCAGATTCAGTACACACACATTTATATAGCTTTTAGTCGAAACTTAGCCACCCCTAAAGTCCAATTCGGCACCACTTCATCCACTACTCATCTCCTAATTTTTCTCCATGATATCTCTCTATCATTCTCCTTAATTCTCTCTACTGATCACTTCTCCTTAGAGTCCCTCTACACACCACTTCTAGCCTTCTAGAAGCCTAAAATTAAACTCCAAAATAAAACTATGCTAGCTCTCGAACCTCAGACTCCCTTGCATGCATATGTCGCCACCTCCCTACACCCTAGTGGCGTCACTTAGCCACTTTACCATAGGCTTCTTTGTGCCATTTTTCACTTATTTTAATTTAAAAGCCCACTACTCACAACCCTGATTCCTTAATTAATTAAATCAAGAATCCTCCACCACAACACTCGAACCTAGAGCTTCTCCAACACACCTAAACACTTCAAATTCATTAAACTCTTAAAGCCATAATGTCATTTGTCCTTTTCTTGCTCACTTAAAAATTTTTATGAGATCCAAAGCCTAAAGCCCAATAAGCCCAATTATTTTAGGCCCAAATTCAGGGCGTTACAATTCTACCCCTTAAAAAAATTTTGTCCTCAAAATTTCCAGCTCTTAGAACAGTTATACAACCCAAACTACATAACCCTGCTTCTGCTGCGCACTCTAATTCCAAAAAATTAGCTCGGATTCGCTTCGGGATTGACCCATGATTTTTCGTACAATTATTGGGCTCGCGACCCTTTCTAAGATCCTTAACATGGCATGCAATACTGCATCTTTTGTAGCAATAGCCTGTTTATATGGTCCCCTTTCAGCTACTGGTGAAGTCGGAGCCTCCTCTACTCTAACATTGGGCATATTGCCTGACTCCGACGACCCAGCCCTAACACTTCTACGTCCTCGACCGTGACCTCTTACACCTCTTCTAACGCTCATCGTTGTGTGCATATTTCTGGTTTAGGATTTTATGAAATTAGTGCATAGTTCCACTATTTAAAACACATGTCTTATGCAAGTAACAATTTAGAAATTGTTTCACAGTTGAAAATCCACTACAGGATTAAGTTTCCTCGGGCTTTAGTCTTTAAAAGCCTATTTTTAAGTAGCCCATTATCTATATATTTCAGTAATTTAAACAAATATAGTATAGAAAACTTACTTGGCTCGACGTCGAGGGCTCGGCGAACCACACTTCAAGAATCCTGCAAAAACTTTTTAATCTACTTGTTTTAAAAACCCAAAATTTAAGGCCCATTTCACAGCTCAAGCTTTGCAACCTGACTATGATACCACTAAATATAACACCCCAAACCCGACCTAGAAGTTAGGCCCGAATCTAGAATGTCACATAAAAGGCACAATTCAAAACGATTTTACTATTAACAATTTAAGGCCAAAAAGCCCAAAATCCTTGAGTCTTGTTAAGTATTGATAAAAGTCCATTTTATTATTTTAAGCATTTCAGAAACCAAGTTTAAAACATACAAAATTCACTTAGGTTTAGTACTTAAGTAAACAGTTGAAAATGTCAAACCCAAAATCTAAAGTCAAATCGGAATACAAGGCCGTATTACATCCAACTAAAATAAAGGAATTAAACCATGTTTTTTTTTGAAACAAATAAATAAAGATTTAAACATCTCGTAGTGTAGCCATCTCTAAGTCCTCCCCCACGTTGAGCCGTCTATTGAGGATCACCTGAAACATTATATAAAGGGTGTGAGTTTCGAAGTTAAGTGTGTACAACCCTTGGCAATCAAATCAACAAACAAATATTCACATTGGGCCTAAGTCCTATCAAAATCGGTGGTCTTGGCCTTAGTCTAAAATGACCTCATATCATATCAAATGCAAAACAAGGTAATGCAAAACCCTCCCAAAAATCCATCCGCTACACACACCATTTCCCTTCCAACCAATACACGCCTGTGGGGATTTCTAAATCGACCCACCCATCCTCTGCACACCAAAGGTAGCACTCATAGCGGCACGACTCAATGTTGTAGCAAGGCTGCTAATCATATAATGGGCTTAAAGCCACCGGTGGATCCACGGTCGTCAAGTGACTATGTGATCCTCAAATTTTTCCTCCGTACCATAATTTCCACCCATATGCATCCTAAACAGAATATCGTATGAATGCAAATGCACATGAGTAACAACCACAAAACTCATACTCATCACGTAGGGGTATTTTCATAATTTCACAACCCAAGAGTATTTCCGTAAATCTACTCTACAGGGGTATTTAGGTAATTTTGCAAAATAGAGGTACTTTGGAAATTTATTAAATCAGGGATGTTTTGGTAATCCTACAAATCAAGGGTATTTTAGTAATTTCACAATTCAGGCTATTTTAGTGATTTTGCAAATCAAAGGGTATTTTGATAATTTTCAAACTAAGGGTATTTTAGGTATTTTAGTAAATTTAAAAATCTAGGGGTATTTGGTCCCTCTCGGGTTTTAATTATGATCTTTGGCCCATTAACAAGTGGTTGTGGCTAAAGTGAATACACAATATGCACCAGGTAGGATTCCAGAGAAGAGGAGGTGGGCCACTAGGACCGCTTAACTACCAAGCTCTCCCTAAATCCAATCCTAGACATTCATATGTCCGTTGCCACACTTTAACCCAGTGACTTGTTCACGGACATGTTTAGTTATTAGAAAGTCTTATGCGGTTTTAGAGTTGTTCAGAACTAGGCCTAAAGTCCATTAAACCCTAGCATGCTTGTCTATGTCCCCATAAAGCCCATCAAGCCCACTTCGCGTTGATATAACCCATTATGCCCACATCACATCCTTATGGCCCACTAGGCCAAAATCTCAGTCATATGGGCTTTTAGGCCCAAAACAATTCCATATCATGTAACATGCATGCCTAACCCAATTCATATAATCAAATTAATCCATTTCATCAAACTTAGCCTTAGGGTCTACCGGGCCCATTTAGCCCCTTCTAGCCTTTCAGCTTTCTGGCAATGTCGATGTCGTATGTGTTGGGTTCGTACACACCTGGTAATAGCGCGTGCTGTGAATTCCTCTTAGTCACGAACCTATATTCAATATTCCTTAACCATTAATCATAGGCTAAATACAAGCTTTATCAAAAATCGAAACCTCACCGTAGCCTTACCATGTGCGACAAGCCTTAGTAGCTCCTTTCTTTAACACCAACTGTGATTAGACCATAGATCTGTACCAACTTAAACAATAAAGCCTAAGTGATAGATGACTTGCATCCAACACAAGTCACCCTCACAACATATATAACCATTCGGCCAACCCTTAAACCAAGTAAAGAACACTTACCCTTGCTAACGATCCTACCACGCTTGCGATCTTTGAACATTATCCAAATCCACTTTCGATCCTGCGACCTAAATTTGACTTTTAACCTTGACCGATAGTAGATAATAATTGATTAGTGATGGAGGAACAACCACCAAGATTTAGCACCAAAAGGAATTTTGGCAAGGGAAATGTGGTGATAAATCGGCAATAAGAGAATTCGGCTTATGAGAAAATAGAATGGGAGAGAAGAGAAAAGTATGGAAAACCAATAGAGCCCTTCAAAAGAATTCGGCACAAAGGCAAGGTATTTTCGATTATGGCAAAATAAGGTTTAGGCAAGGTAAAGAAAAAGAATGGAAAATTAGGCATTACCTAGGACCCCAGATTCGGTGCACACACATTTATATAGCTTATAGTCGAAACTTAGCCACCCCTAAAGTCCTCCACTGCTCATCTCCTAATTTTTCTCCATGATATCTCCCTATCATTCTCCTAAATTCTCTCTACTGATCACTTCTTCTTAGTGTCCCTCTACACACCACTTCCAGCCTTCTAGAAGCCTTAAATTAAACTCCAAAATAAAATTATGCTAGCATTCGAACCTCAGACTCCCTTGTATGCATATGTCGCCACTTCCCTACACCCTAGTGACGTCACTTAGCCACTTTACCACAGGCTTCTTTGTGCCATTTTTCACTTATTTTAATTTAAAAGCCCACTACTCACAACCCTGATTCCTTAATTAATTAAATCAAGAATCCTCCACCATAACACTCGAACCCAGAGCTTCTCCAAGACACCTAGACACTTCAAATTCATTAAACTCTTAAAGCCATCATGTCATTTGTCCTTTTCTTGCTCACTTAAAAAATTTTATAAGATCCAAAGCCCAAAGCCCAATAGGCCCAATTCTTCTAGGCCTAAATTCGGGGCGTTGTAATTCTACCCCTTAAAGAAATTTTGTCCTCAAAATTTCCAACTCTTAGAATAGTCATACAACCCAAACTGCATAACCCCGCTTCCGCTGCGCACTCTAATTCCAAAACATTAGCTCGGAGTCACTTCAGGATCGACCCATTACTTTTCGTACCATAATTGGGCCCGCTACCCTTTATAAGATCCTTAACATGGCATGCGATACTGCATCTTCTATAGCAGCAGCCTATTCATATGGTCCCCTTTCAGCTACTGCTAAAGCCGGAGCCTCCTCTACTCCAACGTTGGGCATATTGCCTGACTGCGAAGACCCAGCCCTAACACTTCCACGTCCTCGGCCGTGGCCTCTTGCACCTCTTTTAACGCTCATCGTTGAATGCGTATTTCTGGTTTAGGATTTTTATGAAATTAGTGCATAGTTCCACTGTTTAAAACACATGTCTTATGCAAGTAACAATTTAGAAGTTGTTTTGCAGTCGAAAATCCACTACAGGATTAAGTTTCCTCGGGCTTTAGTCTCTAAAAGCCTATTTTTAAGTAGCCCATTATCTATATATTTTAGTAATTTAAACAAATATAGTAGAAAAAACTTACTTGGCTCGACGTCGAGGGCTCGGTGAACCACACTTCAAGAATCCTGCAAAAACTTTTTAATCTACTTGTTTTAAAAACACAAAATTTAAGGCCCATTTCATAGCCCGAGCTTTGCAACCTGGCTCTAATACTAATAAATGTAACACCCCAAACCCAGCCTAGAAGTTAGGCTCGAATCCAAAATATCACATTAAAGGCACACTTCAAAACGATTTTACTAATTAACAATTTAAGGCCCAAAAGCCCAAAATCCTTGAGTCTTGTTAAGTATTGATAAAAGTCCATTTTATTATTTTAAGCATTTTGGAAACCAAGTTTTAAACATACAAAATTTACTTAGGTTTAATACTTTAGTAAACAGTTGAAAACATCAAACCCAAAATATAAAGTCAAATCGGAATACAATGCCTTATTACATCCAACTAAAATAAAGCAATTAAACCATGCTTTTTTTGAAACAAACAAATAAAGATTTAAACATCTCGTACTTTAGCCATCTCTGAGTCCTCTCTCACGTCGAACCGTCTATTGAGGATCACCTAAAACATTAAATAAAGGGTGTGAGTTTCGAAGTTCAGTGTGTACAACCCTTGGCAATCAAATCAACAAACAAATATTTACATTGGGCCTAAGCCCTATCAAAATTGGTGGTTTTGGCCTTAGTCCACAATGACCTCATATCATATCATATGTAAAACAAGGTAATGCAAAACCCTCTTAAAAATCCATCCGCTACATACACCATTTCCCTTCCAACTAATACACACCTGTGGGGATTTCTAAATCGACCCACCCATTCTCTACACACCAAAGGTAGCACTCACAGTGGCACGATTCAAGCTTGCAGCAAGGCTGCTAATCATATAATGGGCTTAAAGCCACCGGTGGATCCACGGTCGTCAAGCGACTATGCGATCCTCAAATTTTTCCTCCGTACCATAATTCCCACCCATATGCATCCTAAACAGAATATCGTATGAATGCAAATGCACATGAGTACCAACCACAAAACTCATACTCATCACATATGGGTATTTTCATAATTTCACAACCCAAGGGTATTTCTGTAAATCTACTCTACAGGGGTATTTAGGTAATTTTACAAAATAGAGGTACTTTGGAAATTTTATAAATCAGGGATGTTTTGGTAATCCTACAAATCAAGGGTATTTTGGTAATTTCACAATTTCAGCTATTTTAGTGATTTTACAAATCTAAGGGTATTTTGGTAATTTTTAAACTAAGGGTATTTTGGGTATTTTCAAATCAGGGGTATTTTAGTAATTTTACAAATCTAGGGGTATTTGGTCCCTCTTGGTTTTTAGTTATGATCTTTGGCCCATTAACAAGTGCTTGCGGCTAAAGTGAATACACAATATGCACAAGGTAGGATTCCAGAGAAGAGGAGGTGGGCCACTAGGACCGCTTAACTACCAAGCTCTTCCTAGATCCAATCCTAGACATGCATATGTCCGTTGCCACACTTTAACCCAGCGACTTGTTCACGGACATGTTTAATTACTAGAAAGTCTTATGCGGTTTAAGAGTTGTTCAGAACTAAGCCTAAAGTCCATTAAACCCTTGCATACTTGTTTATGTCCCCATAAAGCCCATCAAGCTCACTTCGCATTCATATAACCCATTATGCCCACATCACATCCTTATGGCCCACTAGGCCCAAATCTCAGTCATATGGGCTTTTAGGCCCAAAAAAATTCCATATCATGTAACATGTATGCCTAACCCAATTCAAATACTCAAATTAATCCATTTCATCAAACTTAGCCTCAGGGCCCACCGGGCCCATTTAGCCCCATCTGGCCTTTTAGCTTTTCGGCATTGCCGATGTCATATGTGTAGTGTTGTACACACCTTGTAATTGCACGTGCTACGAATTCCTCTTAGTCACGAACCTACATTCGATATTCCTTAACCATTAATCATAGGCTAAATACAAACTTTATCAAAAATCGAAACCTCACCGTAGCCTTACCATGTGCAACAAGCCTTAGTAGCTCATTTCTTTATCACCAACTGCGATTAGACCACATATCTGTACCAACTTAAACACTAGAGCCTAAGTAATAGATGACTTGCATCCAACACAAGTCACCCTCACAACATATATAACCATTCGGCCAACCCTTAAACGGAAGTAAAGAACACTTACCCTTGCTAACGATCCTACCACGCTTGCGATCTTTGAACCTTATCCAAATCCACTTTTGATCTTGTGACCTAAATTTGGCTTTTAACCTTGACTGATAGTAGATAATAATCGATTTGTGATGGAGGAACAACCACCAAGATTCAGCACCAACAGGAATTTCGGCAAGGGAAAAGTGGTGATAAATCGGTAATGAGAGAATTCGCTTATGGGAAAATAGAATGGGAGAGAAGAGAAAAGTATGGAAAATCGAAAGAGCCCTTCAAAAGAATTCGGCACAAAGGCAAGGTATTTTTGTTGTGGAAAAATAAGGTTTCGGCAAGGTAAATAAAAAGAATGGAAAATTCGGCATTACCTAAGACCCCAGAATCGGCACAATCACATTTATATAGCTTATAGCCAAATCTTAGCCACCCCTAGAGTCCAATCTGGTACCACTTCATCCACTGCTCATCTCCTAATTTTTCTCCATGATATCTCCCTTATCCTTCTCCTAAATTCTCTCTACTGATCACTTCTCCTTAGAGTCCCTCTACACGCCACTTCCAGCCTTCTAGAAGCCTAAAATTAAACTCCAAAATAAAACTAAGCTAGCACTCGAACCTCAGTCCCCCTGCATGCATATGTCGCCACCTCCCTACACCCTAGTGGTGTCACTTAGCCACTTTACCACAGGCTTCTTTGTGCCATTTTTCACTTATTTTAATTTAAAAGCCCACTATTCACAACCCTGATTCCTTAATTAATTAAATCAAGAATCCTCCATCACAACACTCGAACCAAGAGCTTCTCCAACACACCTAGACACTCTAAATTCATTAAACCCTTAAAGCCATCATGTCAATTATCATTTTCTTGCTCACTTAAAAATTTTTATGAGATCCAAAGCCCAAAGCCTAATAGGCCCAATTCTTCTAGGCCCAAATTCTGGGTGTTACAACAGTATCTATAATCAGTGCAGATATGCAGTCAGAAATCCTAAACACACCATGTGGGAATAAAATCAACCCACCCAGCAAGACACACCAAGATTAGCACCGGTTGTGACACGAAATAGTATTGCAGCATAGCTACTAGTAAAATAAATTACATATAGCCATCAGTAGGTCCACAGTCGTATTGGGCGACGTGCGACCTTATCAATATAGTACACTTCCTTAAAATATAACAACCCATCCCTATGCAATATGTCGTGACATAATATCATACGTGTATGCAAAATGTCATGCTCAATCATAGTCATACATATCATAAAGTAAATCAGTCATACATAACATAAGACCATAACAGACATTTCATCTCCTAGGGGTATAACAATCATTTTACCCTATAGGGGTATTTCGGTTATTTTACCTTATGGGGTATTTTGATCATTTTACCCTATGGGGGTATTTCGATCATTCTACCCTATAAAGGTATTTTGGTCATTCTACATTATGGGTATATTTCGGTCATTTTACCCTATCAGGATATTTTGGTCATTTTAAATTATGGGGGTATTTCGATCATTTTACCATTATGTCCACATCACATCCTTATGGCCTACTAGGCCCAAATCTCAATCATATGACCTTTTAGGCCCAAAACAATTCCATATCATGTAACATGCATGCCTAACCCAATTCATACAATCAAATTAATCCATTTCATCAAACCTAGCCTCAGGGCCCATCGGACCCATTTAGCCCCTTCTAGCCTTTCAGATTTTTGGGATTGTCGATGTCATGTATGCCCATGAAAATGCTCATGGAGGCCTATATAGTCTATCTCCTATGATTCATGGGTTTGGCTTACCACACGCGCGATCGCATGCTCGTGCGGTCTTAAACATCGAACTTTCGAATTTTTGACTTTTGTCGTTCTACAGTTACAGTGGGGTATTTACACACCTTGTTTCTATTTGTTGAGAAAACCACCCACACCTTTGAAACCTTTGATCGAGTAAAGGGGAAGTTTTGCCTAACCAACCGTTGATTATAAACCTTCTACCCTTCGATATGTTCCTAGGCACAAACAGAAAATGGGTAAGCACTTAATCGATCAGTAACAAGATAATATTATACTATCTTCACATACTAATAACGTCAGAATAATACCCACTACAAAGTGTACTGTAATATCCCGGGTTAGGGGCTATTTTATTATGGCTTTAGTTGCATGTGCATGGTGTGCTATGTTGTTGTTTTGATGTTTTGGGGCTTAGTTGTAAGCTGGGTGTAAGCCAGAGTGGTAGGAAAAATTTCAGTCTTTAGGCTTAAGTGAGGGGAGCTGAAGAAACTGGGGTTAATAAATATTATTTGGTAAATGTTAGCACAAGAAAGGAGCTGGTGGAGTGGCAAGTTGGGCGCCACTAAGAGCTTGGATTGGCGTCACTTGCAAGGGGAGGAGGTCCTGTGTTCAAGCTGCAGAATGCTCACATTTTGGCTTCTATTTTGACGGCATGGAGGGGAGGAGTTGTAGGCAGTTCAAACTCTGCCTTGGACCAAGTCAAATGTTCAAATGATGGGTGGAGAGTGAATTTAGGAGGGAGACTAGTTCAAACTAGTTTGAATTGATGGCTTGGAGTGTTTGGGGAGTTGTATGATTTTGGAGAGATTTTGGGGGGGGTGAGTGGCCGATTTTGGTGTAGTAGGAGTGTGCCGAAATGCACTTTGTATTTTGGTACATTTTCGGTCAAGTTTAGTAAGCAAAGTTTTTTTCTTTTTGTCAACAGCCTAAGCCAAAATTTCAAGTAAATTCCTTCATTTTTCTTTTTTTGAGACCGAAAGTTCAAGCATCTTCTTGCCGAAAATCACCTTGCTTCTCTTGATTTGGTGGGTGGCCGAATGCTCCATTCCAACTCTCTCTCTCTCTCTTGTTCATTTGTGCTAAGCCAAAATAGCCATTTTTTCTTCCTCACATATCTTGTTTTTCTAGCCAAAATAGCCATTTTTTCTTCCTCACATATCTTGTTTTTCTTTCTTTCATAAGTGCCGAAACTTACCTTGCCTTCTAAACTGAATTCTCCATTTGCTTTCTCCATTTCTATTGAGCCAAAACTAGCTCCTCTCTTCCTCTCATACTCTCTTTTTCTCCTCTCAATACCCTCTTGCCGAAACTCCATTTCTCCAAAATACCTTCCTTTCTCTTCTTTCAAACCGAAAGCACCCTCCCTCCATTCATCTCTTATTTTCTTTCTCTTCCAAAACTCTTTAGCCGATTTTTACCATTTGTTCTTCCCATTTTTCTTAAGGCTGAATCCTCTTTTCTTTTTGTTAAAGGTGTTTGCCGAATCTTTCCTCTCCTAGTAGTATCTTGTGGCTGAATTTTTGTGTGTGGTGATAATATTGATTGGTGGTTCAATCGTTTGAAGAAGGTGAGTTTTGGCCGAAAGGCCATCTCTTTTCTCTCTTGGTTGTTGTCGATTTCGGTTTGGTTAAAGCTGATGTTGGTTTTGGTTGAAAGGAGTTAACTTTTGTTTAATCATTTCGTTAGGGCTTTTGGATTTTGGAAGCAAGCAAGAGGAGTCTTCCTTCTCTGTTAATCGTTGGGTAAGTGGTGGTAAGAGGTTGCTTTAATGGTCTTTCTTTTAGAGTTTGTTAAGCCAAAGGCTTGTGAGGCTAATGGTTTGTGTTTTAGGGGGAGGCCGATTGTCAGAGGAATCATTGTGTGGTTCGGGTTTTGGTAGGAAACCAAACCAAGTGTAAGGTAAGGGTTCAAACGCTAACCCCGTTGGTTTAATGGTTGGCCGAAAGGTATAAGTGACTAATCTCATGTTTGGTCGATTTTAGGAGCAAGATAATCGAGAGATTTAAACCGGTTCTTTGGGATTAATCGTGCGTTTTAACAGGTGTGTAAACTAACACACCTTTTTACTGAGTAATATGTTATTAACCTGATTGTGTAAAGTGAAACAGTATGGTTGACTGTTATAATACCCAATGAGGTATGGATACGGATTCGGGTAAGTCCGTTTCATTACGAGATCTGTAGTGATATATGATATCATGATTTATGGTGTATGTATTATGAGATGCCATATTGAGCATGTGAGCATGATTGCATGATTTGCACGATTTGCATTAGTATGATATGTTATTGGGTGATATGAGTGGAGGGGAATATGATATTCATGTCTTTAGGACACGGAGGTTTGGCACCTCCGGTGGTTTGGTACCACGATTGATTATTGTGACTTTGGGTCACGGAGGTTTAGCACCTCTGCGTCTCGTCGATGGCCTTTCCACCATTGGGTTGGCCCCACGGTTGATTTTGGGATTGGCGCTAGTGATTTGGTATCACACGATGGGTTGGCCCCATCATTTGATTCGTGGATGCGGTCACCAAAGTGATTTGGTATCACACTTGTGTCTTTGGGACACCGGAGGTTTGGCACCTCATAGCGACTCGTCCTCGTGGTTTAACACCACCGTGGGTTGGCCCCTTGTTGAGATCTGAGATTGTCACGGTGATTTGGTATCACACGTGGGTTGGCCCCTGGTGATTATTCGTGACTTTGGGTCACCGGTGGATTAGCACCACATTGATGGATATCGTGACTTTGGGTCACCGGTGGTTTAGCACCACCGGTGGTTTGGTACCACAGGGGTAGAAAAGGTGTTACTGGTGGCTAGGATCGGGTGCATTAATTGTATTGCTTTGTTATGAATGTGTGTTAGCATGTTGTATATACCGGGAGGGGGATTTATGCACTGAGTCTTGCGACTCACCTTCTCTCTTATCATTTTCAAGTGACACTTAGATCGCGGACATGGAGGAAGGGACTCGAGGTGCCCATGCCATGAATAAAAAGTCAGATTTGCACTGATTTTTAACTGGGTACTTTGCTTTATTTATTTTCATTTGGATTTGTTGGGTTTGTAAAATGCCTTTTTAAATTTTACGTTGGATGTTCATATGCTTAAATTGAACTTCAAATGTGCCTTAACAACTAATTGGGTTAAAATTTGCTAAAACTTGGAAAGATAAAGTTTTCTTCAAACTACAAAGCGAGATGTTTTAAACGTTACCATCGGGTATCACACTGTAATTCAAAATAAATGAAACTCAATTGTCTTCCAAACTTGAAAGTGATTTCTTATTAACTTAAAAATGTGTTTAAGCAATAACAAGGATTACTTAAATTTCTAAATGAGATAAACTTGTTTTACTTACCTATCTGATTAAGTTTTCAACATTTCCGGGTTTTCAAATACACTGTCTCTTTTTAAACAATCATGCTCAAGGTTCCTACAAGAACAAAACATACGAAAGAGTTTTCATCAAACTTTTAAACGGAAACCTAATCCTCTCAAACACCTTTTTCCCTGTAACATACCAGATTTGGTCGTGGTGTATTGACCGGGTTTGGGGTGTTACAATTGTGGTATCGGAGCCAAGTTTAAAGGCTCGACTGTGGGCCTGAGGCCCAAAATGTTTTAAATACTGGTTTTAAGTGTTTGGTTTTAAAAAAGCATGGTTTGAAAGGCATGGCACCGAGTCTCCGGCACCAATCCGCCGGGTAAGTACCCCTTACTATTGCTTGTGATTTTGATGTTAATGTGAGTGGATGACTAGCAATAGTGGATTACTTTAGAAACTGAAACTGATAGGACTTTGTGGACTTGCGAAAACCAAAGCTTCTTTAATATTCATAAGACTTTGCTTTTAAACAGTGGAATAATTACTGATGCATAAAATTCTTTAAATCAGACAAGATTTTAGTCATGAGTACATGAGGTGGACATGGTCGTGGACGTGGTCGAGGTAGGATGACAGTTTTTGAACCCATAGGTTATGGTCAGGGGTCAGAGAATGAGATACCAGTACCGCCACCAGCTGAAGGTGGTAAGTTTCGAGGAAGCGGCGGGGATGATGTGTGTTGTGCAGCGATCTTTGCGAGTTCTAGAAAGGGTAGCTGGAGTAGGTGGAGGCATAGGAGCTAGGAAATCGTGCTGGCGACTCGAGAAAATAAAATTTGAGGTATTTAGGTGTGTCCGGTGTGGCTCCAAGACCGGCGGAGTATTGGCTAGAAGCGACATGAGCGGATCATGGATGATCTGGACTGATGCAAGAGAAACTAAAGGGATAGTATCACTCCTTGAGATGAGTCATACCGGTGGTGGCTCACGGTTTGAGACAAGATCTGCAATGGAAGACCTTACTTGGGATTATTTCAAAGTGCATACCGGAAAAAGTACATTGGAGTTAACTACATTAATGAGCAACGGAAAGCATTTACGAGGTTAGTTCGAGGAGTAAATCGTATGTCGAGTACTGAGGCGAGTTCTTGAGGTGAGTCGGTATGCCGAGGTATGGTGGCTCTTGAACATGAGAGGTGTGTTCGTTTGAGGATGGCTGCGAGATGAATTAAGGTTGCTGATTGCTCCCAAGCGAGAGTGTGAATTCTTTGTCTGGTTGAAAAGGCTAAGGTAGCCGAGGGTATTAAGGAGTCGTGAGGCAAGGCATGGATAGGAACCGACATAAGAGGAGTTTTGGGTCTTCTGGGTCGTCGGGTAATCCTCAGAAAAGGGCTAGACCGAGTGAGCCGAATCAGTCTGGTAGGGTCATTACTGCTAATCAAGGACCGCCATATGTAACAGATTATGGGAAATCTCATTGGGAGGATCTTTGGACCGGTGGAAGAAGATGTTTTGAGTGTGGTCATTGGACCACCGTGTGAGGGATTTGTCCGTGTAAGTTGGCTAGGATTGATCGAGAGTCGGGCTGTACTCGGTTCAGAATAATGGACCACCACCGCAGAGGGCCGTGGTAATGGCAGAGGAGGTAATGGTTTTGGTGGGTAGTGGAGCACCGGCAGAGAGGTGCAGTAGTTCGAGGCCAGACGGCTGGGCTAGTGTGCAATGAGGCGTCGAGAGGAGGCGACGACCAGGAGGTCATAACCGGTATGTTCTTAATCTTTGGTTCTCCATTTACTGCTTTGATTGATGTGGGTTCAACGCATTCATATGTTGCAAGTAGCATAGTGAAGACCATGGATCTAGACTCTGAGATATCTTCTAGGCAGATGACCGTAATAAGCCCTCTAGGTCACTCTGTAGTTGTAGACAAGCTGTATAGAGATGTACCTCTAGAACTCCAAGGGGTAGTGTTTGTGGCTGATCTGATGGAACTACCGTTTGGAGAGTTCAATCTGATTCTTGGGATGGACTGGTTGGTTAAGTACCAGACGAAGTTGGATTGCGCGGCTAAGCGCATGGTTCTGAAAACAGCTAAGGGAGATGAGGTAGTCCTGATCGGCAATAGAAGAAATTACTTATCCAACGTGGTATCTGCTCTGAAGGCTGAGAAAATGGTCAGAAAGGGCTATGAAGCATATGTGGTTCATCTTGGAAGCTAAGGAGTCTGCTGTGGGGGAGGTTCGGACAGTTAGGGAATTTATCGATGTGTTTTCTGAGGAGCTTAGGGTTTGCCACCGGATTGTGAGGTGGAGTTGGGATAGATCTATTTCAGAAACTACGCCCAAATGTCTATTACTCCGTATAGGATGGCACCAAAAGAGTTAGTAGAGTTTAAGGCTCGGATCCGGGAGTTGTTGGACCGAGGCTTTATCGAGCCAAGTGTTTCACCTTGGGGAGAACCCCAGTACTCTTTGTTAAGAAGAAAGCGGTACTATATGGATGTGTATAGACTACGCCAATTAAATAAGTCGACGATCAAAAACAAGTATCCGCCGCCACGGATAGATGACTTGTTTGATCATTTGAAGGAGTGCATCGGTATTCACAAAGATCGATTTGAGGTGCAGGTACCACCGTTAAAGGTGAAGGAGGCGGATATCGCAAGGCGGTGTTTCAGTACTCGGTCAGGCACTATGAGTTCTTAGTAATGCCGTTTGGGTTGACCAACGCATCGAGCAAACATTCATGGATATGATGAATAGGGTGTTCGATGAGTATTTGGATCGGTTAAATCGTGGTTTTTATTGACGACATCTTGGTGTATTCAAGGACCGAGAAGGAGCATGATGCACATTTGCGAATTGTGTTGCGATTTTGAGGAGAAATAGCTTTACGCTAAGTTTAGTAAATCACGAGTTACGGCTTAGAGAGGTGGCGTTCTTGGGTCATGTAGTGTCGATTGAGGGATTAGAGTGGATCCTCGAAAGATTGAGGCGATTTTGGATTGGAAGCCGCCTAAGTCGATGAGTGAGATTCGGAGTTTTACGGGTTTGGCGGGATACTAGAAGATTTGTAGAGGATTTTCGTTGATCGCAAACACCAATGACCAAATTAAGAAAAGGGGTTCCATTCATTTGGAATGAAGCGGCAGGAGAGCTTCGACAAGTTGAAGAAGATTTTGGTGAGGCTCGGTTCTAATTCACTGAGGCAAGAAAGGAATTCTGATATATTACGATGCATCACATACATGTTTGGGTTGTGTCTTGATCACGGGAAGGAAGGTTGTGGCTTACGATCGGCAATGAGGCCACATGAGGTCAATTATCGGCCTACGATCCGGAGTTAACGGTGTAGTCTTCGCCTTGAAGATTTAGAGGCATTACTTATGCGGAGAGATCGATAGTCTACAGATCACAAGAGTGCGAAGTACCTTTTGACTCGAAAGATTTGAATCGAGGCAACGCAGATGGATTGAGTTGCTAAAGACTCATTGTTCAATTGAGTATCATCCGGGCAAGGCTACTATAGTGGCGAGCGCATTGAGCCGTAAGGTTGTTGCGGACTTAAGAGCGATGTTTGCCTATTTGAGTTTGTCTGACTGACGGAAGTAATACAGCGCGAGCTGCAAGTTAAACCTACTTGGGTTGAGCGGATCGAGAAAACAGTTAATGGATGAGGTTTTGAGTCGCAGAGGTCACAAGTGCAGAATGGTGGTTTGGAGGTTACGGTTTGTCTAGTGATGGAGTGTTGTGTTTTCGGGGAGAGCTTGTATGCGAGGATATTGAGTTAAGCGAAGATTCTTGGGGCCTTATAGCGTTCCTGTCGCTATGCATCCGGAGGCGATAAGATATCGGGATCTAAAAAGCGTTTGGCGGTAAGGTGCGAAGAGGAAAGTGAAAGAGTTTGTAGGGAAGTGTCGACATGTCGGTAGTCAAGGCTGAACATCGATTCTTGCCGTCAGGTTGCTTCGACCGATGAAGATTCCACGATGGAAGTGGGAAAGGATAACTATGGATTTAAATCGGTGGATTACCTCTTACGCCAAGCAAGAAGGATTGATTTGGGTAATTGTGGATCGTCGACCAAATCACTCACTTTATCCGGTGAGGTGGATTACTCACTTGAGAGGTTGGCGGCTTGTATGTGTCGAGAGATAGTGAGGCGCACGGTGTGCCGTGTCGATCATCTCGTATAGGGATCCCGATTTCGTCAAGGTTACGGAAAGTATTGCATCGAGCTCGGGTACACGGTTGGATTTCAAAGACGGCATTTCACCATGATCGACGGGCGATCGGAAAGGGTTATCTGATCTTAGAGGATATATTACGAGGTGTATCTTGGACTTGAGGGTAGTTGGGAAGAGTTTCTACCATTAGCGAAGTTCGCCTACAACAAGATTACCAAGCAAGCATCAAGATGGCACCATATGAGGCGTTGTATGGTAGGAAGTGTCGCTCACCTACTTCTTTGGTGAGTTGGGTGAGCGTCGGTTGTTGGGACGAGTTGATTCTGAGACCGAAGACAAGGTTAAGTTGATTTAGGCTCGGTTGAAGGAAGCTTGGACCGGACGTAAGTCTATGCCAATCTTAAGCGGAGAGATATAGAGTTTCTTGTGGGGATCAAGTTTTTGAAGGTCTCACCATGGAAGAAAGTGTTAAGGTTCGGAGGGAAAGGCAAGCTAAGTCTGAGGTTTATTGGGCCGTATAAGGTACTGAGAGGAGTGGGACCTGTAGCATATCAGCTTGAGTTGCCAGCAGAGCTAAGTCAGATTCACGACGTATTCCACGTTTCGATGCTTAGGCGGTATCGTTTAGATCCATCGCATGTGGTAGCAGTGGAGGAGATCGAGGTGAATCCGGATTTGACCATGGAGGAAGAACCTGTACAGATTCTAGATCGAGATGTGAAGGTTCTGCGTAGAAAGTCTGTGCCTTTGGTAAAGGTACTATGGCGGAATCATGGCGTGGAAGAAGCTACGTGGGAACCCGATGATATGATGAGACAGCAATACCCACAACTCTTCTGACGGGTAATTTCGAGGCGAAATTATTTTTAAGGGGTAGAAGCTGTAATATCCGGGTTGGGGCTATTTTATTATGGCTTTGGTTGCATGTGCATGGTGTGCTATGTTGTTGTTTTGATGTTTTGGGGCTTAGTTGTAAGCTGGGTGTAAGCCAGAGTAGTAGGAAAAATTTTAGTCTTTAGGCTTAGGTGAGGGAGCTAAAAAAGCGGGGTTAATAAATATTATTTGGTAAATGTTAGCACAAGAAAGGAGGTGGTGGAGTGGCAAGTTGGGCGCCACTAAGAGCTTGGATTGGCGTCACTTGCGGGGAGGAGGTCCTGTGTTCAAGCTGCAGAATGCTCACATTTTGGCTTCTATTTTGTGACATGGAGGGAGGAGTTGTGGCGGTTCAAACCACCTTGGACCAAGTCAAATGTTCAAATGGTGGGTGGAGAGTGAATTTAGGAGGAGACTAGTTCAAACTAGTTTGAATTGATGGCTTGGAGTGTTTAGGGAGTTGTGGCGGATTTTGGAGAGATTTTGGGGGTGAGTGGCGGTTTGGTGTAGTAGGAGTGTCTTGAAATGCACTTTGCATTTTGGTACATTTTCGATCAAGTTTAGTAAGCAAAGTTCTTTTCTTTTGTCAATAGCCTAAGCCGAAATTTCAAGTAAATTCTTTCATTTTCTTTTTTGAGATCGAAAGTTCAAGCATCTTCTTTGAAAATCACCTTGCTTCTCTTGATTTGGTGGGTGGCCGAATGCTCCATTCCAACTCTCTCTTTCTCTTTTGATCATTTGTGCTAAGCCAAAATAGCCATTTTTTCTTCCTCACATATTTTATTTTTCTTTCTTTCATAAGTGCCGAAACTTACCTTGCCTTCTAAACCGAATTCTCCATTTGCTTTCTCCATTTCTATTGAGCCGAAACTAGCTTCTCTCTTCCTCTCATACTCTCTTTTTCTCCTCTTAATACCCTCTTGCCGAAACTCTATTTCTCCAAAATACCTTCCTTTCTCTTCTTTCAAACCGAAAGCACCCTCCCTCCATTCATCTCTTATTTTCTTTCTCTTCCAAAACTCTTTGTGGATTGTCACCATTTGTTCTTCCCATTTCTCTTAAGGTAGAATCCTCTTTTCTTTTTGTTAAAGGTGTTTGCGAATCTTTCCTCTTCTAGTAGTATCTTGTGGCGAATTTTTGTGTGTGGTGATAATATTGATTGGTGGTTCAATCGTTTGAAGAAGGTGAGTTTTGGCGAAAGGCCATCTCTTTTCTCTCTTGGTTGTTGTCGATTTCGGTTTGGTTAAAGCTGATGTTGGTTTTGGTTGAAAGGAGTTAACTTTTGTTTAATCATTTCGTTAGGGCCTTTGGATTTTGGAAGCAAGCAAGAGGAGTCTTCCTTCTCTGTTAATCGTTGGGTAAGTGGTGGTAAGAGGTTGCTTTAATGGTCTTTCTTTTAGAGTTTGTTAAGCCAAAGGCTTGTGAGGCTAATGGTTTGTGTTTTAGGGGGAGGCCGATTGTCAGAGGAATCATTGTGTGGTTCGGGTTTTGGTAGGAAACCAAACCAAGTGTAAGGTAAGGGTTCAAACGCTAACCCCGTTGGTTTAATGGTTGGCCGAAAGGTATAAGTGACTAATCTCGTGTTTGGTCGATTTTAGGAGCAAGATAATCGAGGGATTCAAATCGGTTCTTTGGGATTAAGCGTGCATTTTAACAGGTGTGTAAACTAACACACCTTTTTACTGAGTAATATGTTATTAACCTGATTGTGTAAAGTGAAACAGTATGGTTGACTGTTATAATACCCAATGAGGTATGGATACAGATTCGGGTAAGTCCGTTTCATTACGAGATCTGTAGTGATATATGATATCATGATTTATGGTGTATGTATTATGAGATGCCATATTAAGCATGTGAGCATGATTGCATGATTTGCACGATTTGCATTAGTATGATATGTTATTGGGTGACATGAGTGGATGGGGAATATGATATCCGTGTCTTTGGGACACGGAGGTTTAGCACCTCCGGTGGTTTGGTACCACAGATTGATTATTGTGACTTTGGGTCACGGAGGTTTAGCACCTCCGCATCTCGTCGGTGGCCGCACTTCAGGTGGGTTGGCCCTACGATTGATTTTGGGATTGGCGCTAGTGATTTGGTATCACACGATGGGTTGGCCCCATCATTTGATTAAGATTGCGGTCACCGGTGATTTGGTATCACACTTGTGTCTTTGGGACACGGAGGTTTGGCACCTCATAGCGACTCGTCCACGTGGTTTAACACCACCGTGGGTTGGCCCCCTTGTTGAGATCTGGGATTGTCGCGGTGATTTGGTATCACACGTGGGTTGGCCCCAGGTGATTATTCGCGACTTTGGGTAACGATGGTTTGGCACCACATTGATGGATATCGTGACTTTGGGCCACCAGTGGTTTGGCACCACCAGTGGTTTGGTACCGCACGGGGTAGAAAAGGTGTTACGGGTGGCTAGGATCGGGTGGATTAATTGTATTGCTTTGTTATGAATGTGTGTTAGCATGTTGTATATACCGGGAGGGGGATTTATGCACTGAGTCTTGCGACTCACCTTCTCTCTTATCATTTTCAGGTGACACTTAGATCGCGGACATGGAGGCAGAAGGGACTCGAGGTGCCCATGCCATGAATAAAAGTCGATTTGCTTGATCTTTAGCGGGTACTTTGCTTTATTTATTTTCATTTGGATTTGTTGGGTTTGTAAAGGCCTTTTTAAATTTTCGTTGGATGTTCATATGCTTAAATTGAACTTCAAATGTGCCTTAACAACTAATTGGGTTAAAATTTGCTAAAACTTGGAAAGATAAAGTTTTCTTCAAGCGCAAAGCGAGATGTTTTAAGCGTTACCATCGGGTATCACATCGTAATTCAAAATAAATGAAACTCAATTGTCTTCCAAACTTGAAAGTGATTTCTTATTAACTTAAAAATGTGTTTAAGCAACAACAAGGATTACTTAAATTTCTAAATGAGATAAACTTGTTTTACTTACCTATCTGATTAAGTTTTCAACATTTCAGGGTTTTCAAATACACTATCGCTTTTTAAACAATCATGCTCAAGGTTCCTACAAGAACAAAACATACGAAAGAGTTTTCATCAAACTTTTAAACGAAAACCTAAACCTCTCAAACATCTTTTTCCCTGTAACATACCAGATTCGGTCGTGGTGTATTGACCGGGTTTGGGGTGTTACATGTACTGCTATCAAAAAATAAAAAAAGATATCCAAAACAATAGAGAAGGGAAAGCAGTCGGCTGCAAGGGAAAGGAAAGAATCAACAAAAAGAAATGAAAGGAAAAGGATGAAAAGAAAAGGGGAGATTCAACCAACACAAGTAGGGTGTTAGGAGGAGTAGTCCAAATAAGCAGAGAATTAGAAGAGTGTGGCAGTAGAGGGGGAGAAAATAGAAATGATTTAGGAAGGAGAGGTTTTGACAGAGGAAAAGAAAGAAAAATGCAAAAAGGAAAAAGTGGCAGACAAAAAAAAAAGCCAAAAGAACCTACCACATTCGGCCAAAGAGAGAAAAAAACCCAAATAAGCAGTATGCCTCTCTTGGCTGAATTCTTAAGTGCCAGAGTCCAAATTTGGATCAACCTCCTCCGCTCTCATCTCATTGATTTTCTCCTAAAATCCCTTCTCAAACCTCTTCATGACCAGTTCAAATTTTATTCATTAGTATTTCAATCCAACTCTACCACCCACACGAATTAGGTAGCAAAATAAATACTCCCTTTTTGATGCACCACCACTCGAACCTTAGACCCCTATGTACACTCCACACGCCCTTACCAATAGACCAACAACTCCTTTGTATCATATTTTAACCATAATAATTTAAAAGCCTACTAACTATAGGCAAGGGTTTTACTCCATAAAAACAAAATTTTGCATAAGCCAAGGCATGAACCCCTGACTTCTCAGACACTTCCAAACACTCCTAAATCACGTAACCACTAAAGTAGACATTCATTTATGTCACTTTCTTGTACAACTAGATATTTATGTGTAGTCTCCTAACTGTTCCCTTGTTCAAAACCTATTTCTTCTAAGCCCAAAATTTGAGGCATTACAGCGATAGTGTGATGTCTCCGAACTTTGATGAAAATTATTTTGATAAGATAGATATATTTTCCAATCGAGTTATTCTGATAGTACATAAGTAAATACTCAAATATTTGAGTGAAAATATGTTGATGATGAGTTGAAACTCATAAAGGTATGAGTAAGAATACAAGATGTTCTGTTGTTGATAAATGTTGTAATGATATGAGTATATGAGTTGTGATATGTGGCCTATGACTACTATATGAAATGCTTGGATTATGAATTAGTGATTTGAGTTGGCATATGAACTATGTATTAAGTACAAAAGTGTTGATAAGTCAATGATTTTTGAGAATGTGAAATTAGAAATGAACTAGCTATTCGTGATAGTATATCTTATGTGCATTTATGTGTAAGTTAAATTTGGGGCTTTATTATCCTCACCCCTTTATTAGTGAAATGTTATAATGAAATCTCTCAGATTTGGATTAAATAAGCTCACGAGTATGGAGTTATAGAAGCCCATATTTGAAAGATTAGTAATGTGGTCAGAAAACTGAATGAATCAGCAAATGAAGACAGTACTAAAAGAGATATTGGATAGTTTTGAAGGCTATTCAGATTATGCAGGTCACTGGTAGAGTAGAAGTTAATTCCGACTAAATGACGTAGTCAGGTAAGCTATCTAAAAAAGTATTAAGTGGAAGCTATTCTGAATTTACTTTTGTTAGCGATGGGATAATGTGAAAATTTCTAAATTACAGAATTAGACAGTTCAATAATGTTCAAATTGTATTGATGGTTGAATGCAATGGTTATAGTCGGGTAGTTACTATGATTCCTTTTGGGTATCCTATGCGCACATCTATCCTCAAAAGCATATGTGACTATTTAATTTTAGAAAGAAAATTCTTATCGTGTGAGAATGATAGCTAAATGTACTGATAGACGAAAGCATGGTTGATTTGTTTGGGTAATGTTCAACATTGTTATGTATTTCTTTGATAAATTGTTTCATTGTGTGGATATGAAAGTTGACGGTAAAATCTGTATGAGAATAATATTCTGATTCTACTAGTTATTATTCTGTTGAATATATGTGAAGATTATATTGCTTCTGTTACTATGGATTTCAATATTTAAGAATGACATCGTTCTTTCTGGACATTTTCTGGGAAATCATCGAAATTTTATATCATTCAATATGGGTTATAATTTTTAGATATCCTGTGTGCAGCCATATACTGAAATTTTTCTATTTCGATTTTCTTATGATTCCAAGTGATTATTTGCAAGAGATCTCTAATTGACAAGATGATAATGTCTATTGTAATTATAATTTCTGGCTTGAACTGTGAGAGTAGAGTGGTACCGTGCTTATAGTTATAGAAGTTATGTTTCTGTAGAGGTTACTATTAAAATCATATTTGATTCTTCTTTATTTTCAAATGCTTCATTAACAGTCGGGATAATATCCATTTATAGGGTTGAGACATCGTTCTTATTAAGGCTCAATGATTTCTATTTGGTTAAGGTGATTTCAGTATAATTTAGAGTTTCGATGATTAATATATGAGATAGCTTCATTATAAACTCTTTTCTAGTTCAAGTGAAGGTCTGATATTGATAAAAGTGAAAATGATAGAAGAATAAGATCAAATCTGTGAAAGGATATGTCTGGGTTATCCTTTTTAATGAGAAGAATGATTTCTTCGAAAAGATTGATTCAGTGGTTTAGTCTGATTTAAATTATTTGATTGAAAAGATAATTGGGTTATATGTGTCTGAATCTATTCATCTGGCTGGAAATAAACTTTGAATGTACATGTGTGAATTGAAGGATAGTCTAGAAGAAGAACTCGTATTCTTGAAGACTTGATACCGAATTACATCTATTGGAACGTTCTATTTGGGATATGTTGTGATAAATTAAAGTTAGTTCGATTCTTGAAGTTTTCTTTTTCACGATGATAATTTCGACCGAAATATCAGTTCTGGTTCAGTCTGAGTTCAATAAAGAGATTATGATTTTCGTCCTTATGTTAATGAATGGTTCAAAATGTATTCTAATTCAAGAATATGTAGAGATATCTTATGATTCTATACAGTTAAAGCTACTTGAACAGAGTTATTCGATACGTTAATTAGAAACGACTGACATTGTACTTGTGCGGGATAGTTATCAGCATAAATTGTTTGCTAGTAATGTAATTTACTTGATGTGACTGAGTAATCTGAATTTGAGATAGCAAAGATAAGTTGAACCATCGAAGGGTTTTGAGTTAGTAATTGATTTTTTGTCTGGGGAAAATGATTACAGTTATAGATGTTCTGAGCAGGAAATTTTGTATGTTTTACGAGCGATGAATACGCGATTGATAGTCAGTAGATAAGTTACAAGCTAAATTGATGTTTATTCAGTGAATTTATGAAGCTCAGATATGTGTTAGAGAATTGCAAATTAAAAAGGATTAAACATAAATAGACTTCTGATTCAGAATTTGTGATGTGGAACCGATGATTAATTGTTGTTATGAAATAGAGTGAGTATATCAAAAAGTTCTGAGTTTGTACAACAACTATTACAGGTAGCTCACAGTGGTATTGATGAATGTGTAAGAAACATGATGTTTTTGATCTTGTGTTCAAATACCAGAGCTATCAACAGGTTAAAATTGATCATTATGTGTCTTCGGGACTATTACAACATGTGGTGATATTTGTGTGGTAAAGAAATTAGTTCTGATGAAATTTTTGTATCGACCCACTAGGCCCACATCACATCCTTATGGCCCACTAGGCCCAAATCTCAGTCATATGGCCTTTTAGGCCCAAAACAATTCCATATCATGTAACATGCATGCCTAACCCAATTCATATAATCAAATTAATCTATTTCATCAAACTTAGCCTGAGGGCCCACCGGGCCCATTTAGCCCCTTCTGGCCTTTCGACTTTTCGGCATTGCCGATGTCGTATGTGTAGTGTTTGTACACACCTGGTAATAGTGCATGCTACGAATTCCTCATAGTACATTTGATATTCCTTAACCATTAATCATAGGCTAAATACAAACTTTATCAAAATCAAAACCTCACCGTAGCTTTACCGTGTATGCGACAAGCCTTAGTAGCTCATTTCTTTAACACCAACTGCGATTAGACCGATAGATCTATACCAACTTAAACATTAGAGCCAAAGTAATAGATGGCTTGCATCCAACACAAGTCACCCTCACAACATATATAACCATTCTTCCAACCCTTAAACCAAAGTAAAGAACACTTACCCTTACTAACGATCCTACCACGCTTGCGATCTTTGAACCTTATCCAAATCCACTTTCAATCCTGCGGTCTGAATTTGACTTTTAACCTTAATTAATAGTAGATAATAATCGATTTGTGATGGAGGAACAACCACCAAGATTCGGCACCAAAAGGAATTTCGGCAAGGGAAAGGTGGTGATAAATCGGCAATAAGAGAATTCACGTATGGGAAAATAGAATTGGAAAGAAGAGAAAAGTATGGAAAATCGACAGAGCCCTTCAAAAGAATTTGGCACAAAGGCAAGGTATTTTCTGTTGTGGCAAAATAAGGTTTCGACAAGGTAAAGAAAAAGAATGGAAAATTTGGCATTACCTAGGACCCCAGATTCGACACACACATATTTATATAGCTTATAGCCGAAACTTAGCCACCCCTAAAGTCCAATTTGGTACCACTTCATTCACTGCTCATCTCCTAATTTTTCTCCATGATATCTCCCTTATCCTTCTCTTAAATTCTCTCTACTGATCACTTCTCCTTAGAGTCCCTCTACATGCCACTTTCAGCCTTCTAGAAGCCTAAAGTTAAACTCCAAAATAAAACTAAGCTAGCACTCGAACCTCAAACCCCTTGCATGCATATGTCGCCACCTCCCTACACCTTAGTGTCGTCACTTAGCCACTTTGCCACAGGCTGCTTTGTGCCATTTTTCACTTATTTTAATTCAAAATCCCACTATTCACAACCCTGATTCCTTAATTAATTAAATCAAGAAGCCTCCACCACAACACTCGAACCCAGAGCTTCTCCAACACACCTAGACACTCCAAATTCATTAAACCCTTAAAGACATCATGTCATTTGTCATTTTCTTACTCACTTAAAAATTTTTATGAGATTCAAAGCCTAATGCGCCCAATTCTTCTAGGCCCAAATTCGGGGCGCTACAACAGTATCATTAATCATTGCAAATATGCAATTAGAAATCCTACCCAATCTAGGCTCTACCCATCACTCCGCCCCGCCAAACATACCATGTGGGGATAAAATCGACCCACCCGGCCAGACACACCAAGATTAGCATCGGTTGCGACACTAAATAATATTGCAGCATAGCTTCCAGTAAAATAAATGACATATAGCCATTAGTTGGTCCACAGTTGTCTTGGGTGACCCGTGCGACCTTATCAATATAGTACACTTCCTTAAAATATAACAACCCATCCCCATGCAATATGTCGTGACATAATATCATACGTGTAAGCAAAATGTCATGCTCAATCATAATCATACATATCATAGAGCAAATCAGTCATACATAACATAAGGCCATAACAGTCATTTCATCTCCTAGGGGTATAACAGTCATTTTACCCTATGAGGGTATTTCAATCATTTTACCTTATGGGGTATTTCGATCATTTTACCCTATGGGGGTATTTCGGTCATTCTACTCTATGAGGGTATTTTGATTATTCTGCATTATAGGGATATTTCGGTCATTTTACCCTATCGAGATATTTCGATCATTTTACCATATGGAGGTATTTCGGTTATTTTACCCTATAGGGGTATTTCAGTCATTTTACTCTATGGGGGTATTTCGGTCATTTTACCCTATAGGGGTATATCGATCATTTTACCCTATGGGGGTATGTAACACCCAAACTCGGCCTAGAAGTTAGGCACAAATCCAGAATGTCACATTAAAGGCACAATTCAAAACGATCATGCTAACTAAAAGTTTAAGGCCCAAAAGCCTAAAAATCTATGAGTTTTATTAAGTAAAGATAAAAAAAAAAAAACACATTTCATTATTTTAAGTATTTCGAAAACCAAGTTAAAACATAGGAGCTTACTTAGGTTTGATAATTAAATAAACAATTAACATTAAAAACTAAAATAAATCTAAAGTCAAAACGGAGTACAAGGCCTTTTTACATCCAACGAAAATTAAGTAAATAAAACATGCATTTGAAACAATTAAATGAAAATTCAAATATCTTGTAGTGTGGCCATCTCCGAGTCCTCTCCAATGTCGAGCCATCTACTCAGGATCACCTAAAACATTAAATAAAAGTGTGTGAGTTTGAAACTCAGTGTGTACAACCCTTGGCAATCAAATTACATACAAATATTCACATTGGGCCTAAGCCCTATCAAAATCAGTGGTCTTGGGCCTTAGCCCACAATGACCTCATATCATATCATAACGCATCATATACACATAGATAATGTAAAACCCATCCCAGAAATACATCTCCTTCACACACCATTTCCCTTCCAACCTTATGACTCCTGTAGGGAATTCTAGCTCGACCCACCCCTCCGCTATACACCAAGGGTAGCCCGATTGTGGTACTACCGGACGTTGCAACAAAGCTGCTAATCATATATTGGGCTTAAAGCCTCCAGTGGATCCATACCATACAGCCATGCGATCCTCAAATCTTCCTCTGTACCATAATTCCCACCCATATGCATCCTGAACAAAATATCATATGAATGCATCAAACACACGAGTAACATCCATAAACTCATATTCATCACATATGGGTATTTTCATCTTTTCAATACTTAGGGATATTTTCATAATTCTACCCTACAAAGGTATTTTGGTAATTTGGCAAAATAGGGGTATCTTGGTAATTTTGCAGAACAAGGGTATTTTGATGCTTTTCCAAAACAAGGGTGTTTTGGTAATTTGTATAACATGGGTAATTTGGTACTTTTGTAAAATAGGGGTACTTCAGAAATTTTGTAAATCGGGGACATTATGGTAATTCTACAAATCAGGGGTATTCTGATAATTTTACAAATCGGGGTATTTTAGTAATTTTACAAATCTAAAGATATTTTTGTAATTGTCAAACTAAGGGTATTTTGGTAAATTCAAACTAAGGGTATTTTTGTAATTTTTAAATCAGAGGTATTTGGTCCCTCTCGGGTTTTAGTTATGAACTTTGGCCCATTAACAAGTCCTCACGGCTAAAGTGAACAGACAATACGCACTAAGTAGGATTCCAAAGAAGAGGAGGTGGGCCACTAGGACCGCTTAAGTATCAAGCTCTCCCTATATCCAATCCTAGACATGCGTATGCCCATTGCCACATCCTAACCCAGTGACTTGTTCACAGACATATTTAATGAAGTTAAGTCTTATGAAATTTAAGAGTTGTTTAAACTAGGACTAAGTCTATGAACCCTAGCATATTGGTCTACGCCCCCATAAAGCCCATCAAACCCAAATTCCAACCTTACAGCCCATTAAGCCCAAATCTTATCAAATGACCTATTAGGCCCAAAACAAATCTAGATCATGTATCATACGTGGCTAACTCAATTCGTATAACAAACCAAAATATTCAATCAAACTTAGCCTCAAGGCCCACCGGGCCCATTTAGCCACTTTCAACTTTTTGGCTTTTCGGCATTGCCGATTTTGTGTGTGTAGTATTTTTAAACACCTGGTAACCTCACGTGCTGCAAACGCCTTAGTCACGAACCTACAATAGACATTACTAGCGATTAACTAAGTCTTTAACACCTACTTATCAAAAACTAAAACCTCACCGTACCCTTATCGTGTGCCTCACGTTCTAGTAGCCCTTTCTTTGCTACTATTTGCGATTATCCTCTAGGTCTGCACCCAAACACCTATATCATCAAAACCAACAGAACCATATTGATCATAAGTCACCCCTATGAGCTACATTAGATTCGACCATTTACTAAACCATGACTAAGTCGAGAACACTTACCAGCTTGTTAGCAATCCTTACTTACCACACTTGCGATTGTTGAGCCTTACCCTTGTTAATACAAGTTAATGACAAGGAAGGGTTAGATAGCCCTTCGTCTTTTAACAAAACACACTAAAAAGTTCAACTAAGCACTTACCAGAATTCTCCTTTGACCCTACGGCTTAGATATCTATTGAATAATATTCGGCTTCCAAACGTGATTAAGAGTAGATAACAAATGATTGAGGTGGAGAAACAACAGCAAGATTTCGACAAGAGTAGAGATTCAGCAAAGAAGGATGATGGTAATTCGGCAAAGAAGAGAATTTAGCTATAGGGGAATTTGGCTTTCAGAGAAAGAAGAAGAACACAACTCTAATAGGAATTTTGGGAAAAAGAATGATGGGTTTTCTTTTCAGCAAATGAATGAATTCAGCTAAGGGGGAGAAAAGGAAGAAATATCAGAACCCAAGGAACCCTTCAATAAATTCGGTAAAGAAAATAAAGACTGACCTATTTGCAAAACTCTCCAAATGCCGAAAGCCACAATGAAAATTCGTAATACCCCCTAAAAGACCTAAAAACGTCACTCATCTACCCTCCTAAGCGGTACCAACTCTTCACACTTCTCAACTCCGAACTTTTCTCCCTGATAACACCTTAGCCTTATTCGAATTTCCCTCCATTATCAGTTCACAAGATCAAGTCAAACACTTCAACGAAAGAGTTCTAATTCCTCACAACTCTGGCCATCCACTATGCAAAATAAACACCCCCAAAATGCCTTACCTCTACTTGAACCTTGGACCTTTTCACGTCACCTTGTAGCTCCCCAAGTGACGCTACTTGCCACTGGACCACAAGCCCATTTGTGTCCTATTTCTTCTTCATTTACTAAAAAGGCCTACTATCTGAAGGTATAGTTCCCTTGGGGCTAAAACCAAAACTTTTCCTATACCCTTACTTGATCCCAAGACATCTCCAACACCCCTAGACACTTCAAATTCATTAACCCTCAAAGCCCACATGCCAATTGTCATTTTATCATTCACTTAAAATTTTTTGTGACCCAAAGCCCAATGGGCCCAATTCTTCTAGGCCCAAATTTGTAGCGTTACAGAGTATATAGGTCATTTTACCCTATGGGGGTATTTCGATCATTTTACCCTATTGGGGTATTTCGGTCATTTTACCCTATGGGGGTATATCGATCATTTTACCTTATGGGGATATTTTGATCATTTTACCCTTATGGGGTATTTCGATCATTTTACCCTATGGGGGTATTTCGATCATTTTACCCTATGGTGTATTTCGGTCAAATATCGACCTCTCGAGAGGTTTGCAGTTGCCTCGAGTGACTCCAATAACCTAAATGGTCATAATAGTGTAAATGGGCTCAAGGTCTATTCTCGGCCCAAGTAGGCCCACACGCTCATGCGACCCGTTCAGCCCAGATTTTACCACGGTTATGAGACCTATATAGCCTAGTACAGTATTTGCCACAAATCATGGATTTCATCCATTTGGGACCCATAAGCCCATTAGGTCCACACGGCCCTTTTCGACCCAACATGGCCCATTATTACTAAGCCCATGAAAATGCTCATGGAGGCCTCTACAGTCTATCGCCCATGATTCATGGGTTTGGCTTACCACACACACGATCAAACGCTCGTGTGGTCTCAAACGCCGTATTTTTGAATTTGTGATTTTTGCCATTCTACAGTTACAGTGGGGTGTTTACACCTTATTTCTGTTTGTTGAGAAAATCACCCATACCTTTGAAACCTTTGATCGAGTAAAAAAGGAAGTTTGCCTATCCAACCGTTGATTATAAACCTTCTACCCTTTGATAGGTTCCTAGGCACAAACTAAAAATGGGTAGGCACTTAATCGATCAGCAACAAGATAATATTGTACTATCTTCACTTACCAATAACACAAGAATAGTACCCACTACAAAGTGTATGGCTATCAGCAAATAAAGAATGATATCAAGAATAATATAGAAGGGAAAGCAGTCGACTACAAGGGAAAGGAAAGAATCAACAAAAAGAAATGAAAGGAAAAGGATGAAAAGAAAAGGGGAGATTCAGCCAACACAAGCAGGGTGTTAGGAGGAGCAGTCCAAATCAACAGAGAACTAGAAGAGTGTGGTAGTAGAAGGGAGAAAAGAGAAATGGTTTAGGGGAGGAGAGGTTTGACAGAGGGAAAGAAAGAAAAATGCAAAAAGGAAAAATTGAGAAGAGAAAATAAAGCCAAAAGAACCTACCACATTCGGCCAAAGAGAAAAAAACCCAAATGAGTAGTATACCTCTCTTGGCTAAATTCTTAAGTGCTAGAGTCCAAATTCGGCACAACCTGCCTCCCCTCTTATCTCATTGATTTTCTCCTAAAATCCCTTCTCAAACCTCTTCATGACCAGTTCAAACTCCATTCATCAGTATTTCAATCCAACTCTACCACCCACACGAATTAGGTAGCAAAATAAATACTCCCTTTTTTATGCACCACCACTCGAACCTTAGACCCCATGTACACTCCACACGCCCCTTACCAATAGACCAACAACTCCTTTGTATCATATTTTAACCACAATAATTTAAAAGCCTACTAATTGTAGGCAAGGGTTTTATTCCCTAAAAACAAAATTTTGCATAAGCCAAGGCATGAACCCCTGACTTTTCAAGCACTTCCAAACACTCCTAAATCACGTAACCACTGAAGTAGACATTCATTTATGTCACTTTCTTGTGCAACTAAATATTTATGTATAGTCTCCTAACTGTTCCCTTGTTCAAAACCTATTTCTTCTAAGCCCAAAATTTGAGGCGTTACAGCGATAGTGTGATGTCTCTGAACTTTGATGAAAATTATTTTGATAAGATAGATATGTATTCCAATTGAGTTATTCTGATAGTACAGAAGTAAATACTCAAATATTTGAGTGAAAATATGTTGATGATGAGTTGAAACTCATAAAGGTATGAGTAAGAATACAAGATGTTCTGTTGTTGATAAATGTTGTAATGGTATGAGTATATGAGTTGTGATATGTGGCCTATGACTACTATATGAAATGCTTGGATTATGAATTAGTGATTTGAGTTGGCATATGAACTATGTATTAAGTACAAAAGTGTTGATAAGTCAATGATTTTTGAGAATGTGAAATTAGAAATGAACTAGCTATTCGTGATAGTATATCTTATGTGCATTTATGTGTAAGTTAAATTTGGGGCTTTACTATCCTCACCCCCTTTATTAGTGAAATGTTATAATGAAATCTCTCAGATTTGGATTAAATAAGCTCACGAGTATGGAGTTATAGAAGCCCATATTTGAAAGATTAGTAATGTGGTCAGAAAACTGAATGAATCAGCAAATGAAGACAGTACTAAAAGAGATATTGGATAGTTTTGAAGGCTATTCAGATTATGCAGGTCACTGGTAAAGTAGAAGTTAATTCGACTAAATGACGTAGTCAGGTAAGCTATCTAAAGAAAGTATTAACTGGAAGCTATTCTGAATTTACTTTTGTTAGCGATGGGATAATGTGAAAATTTCTAATTGACAGAATTAGATAGTTGAATAATGTTTGAATTATATTGATGGTTGAATGCAATGGTTATAGTCGGGTAGTTACTATGATTCCTTCTGGGTATCCTATGCACACATCTATCCTCAAAAGCATATGTGACTATTTAATTTCAAATAGAAAATTCTTATCGTGTGAGAATGCTAGCTAAATGTACTGATAGATGAAAGCATGGTTGATCTGTTTGGGTTATGTTCAACATTGTTATGTATTTCTTTGACAATTTGTTTCATTGTGTGGATATGAAAGTTGACGGTAAAATATGTATGAGACTAATATTCTAATTCTACTGGTTATTATTTTGTTGCATATATGTGAAGATTATATTGCTTCTGTTACTATAGATTTTAGTGTTTAAGAATGACATCGTTCTTTCTGGACATTTTTTGGGATGTCATCGAAATTTTATATCATTCTATATGGGTTGTAATTTTTAGATATCATGTGTGACTCCATATACTAAAATTTTGCTATTTTGATTTTCTTATGATTCCAAGTGATTATTTGCAAGAGATCTCTAATTGACAAGATGACAATGTCTATTGTAATTATAATTTTGGCTTGAAATGTGAGAGTACAGTGGTACCATCCTTAGAGTTATAAAAGTTATGTTTCTGTAGAGGTTACTTTTAAAATCATATTTGATTCTTCTTTATTTTCAAATGCTTCATTAACAGTTGGGATAATAACTATTTATAGGGTTGAGACATCTTTCTTATTAAGGCTCAATGATTTCTATTTGGTTAAGGTGATTTTAGTATAATTCAGAGTTTCGATGATTAATATATGAGATAGCTTCATTATAAACTCTTTTCTAGTTCAAGTGAAGGTCTGATATTGATAAAAGTTAAAATGATAGATAATAAGATGAAATCTGTGAAACGATATGTCTAGGTTATCCTTTTTAATGAGAAGAAAGGATTTCTTCGAAAAGACTGATTCAGTGGTTTAATCTGATTTAAATTATTTGATTGAAAAGATAATTGGGCTATATGTGTCTAAATTCATTCATCTGACTGGAAATAAACTTTGAATGTACATGTGTGAATTGAAGGATAGTCTGGAAGAAGAACTCGTATTCTTGAAGACTTGATACCGAATTACATCTATCGGAACGATTCTATCTGAGATATGTTGTGATAAATTAAAGTTAGTTCGATTGTTGAAGTTTTCTTTTGCACGAAGATAATTTCGACCGAAATATCAGTTCTGGTTCAGTTTGAGTTCAATAAAGAGATTATGATTTTCGTCTTTATGTTAATGAATGGTTTGAAATGTATTCTAATACAAGAATGTGCAGAGATATCTTATGAATCTATACAGTTAAAGCTACATGAAAAGAGTTATTTGATACGTGAATTAGAAACTGTTGACATTGTACTTGTGGGGGACAGTTAGCAACATTGATTGTTTGCTAGTAATGTAATTTACTTGATGTGACGGAGTAATTTGAATTTGAGACAGCAAAGATAAGTTGAACCATCGAAGGGTTTTGAGTTAGTAATTGATTTTTTGTCTGGGGAAAATTATTACAGTTATGGATGTTCTGAGCAGAAAATTTTGTATGTTTTACGAGCGATGAATACGTGATTGATAGTCAATAAATAAGTTACAAGCTAAATTGATGTTTATTTAGTGAATTTATGAAGCTCAGATATGTGTAAGAGAATTGCAAATTAAAAAGGTTAAACGTAAATAGACTTCTAATTTAGAATTTGTGATGTGGAACCGATGATTAATTGTTGTTTTGAAATTGAGTGGGTATATCAAAAAGTTCTGAGTTTGTACAACAACTATTACAGGTAGCTCATAGTGGTATTGATGAATGTGTAAGAAACATGATATTTCTGATCTTGTGTTCAAATACCAGAGTTATCAACAAGTTAAAATTGATCATTAAGTGTCTTCGGGACTATTACAACATGTGGTGATATCTATGTGGTAAATAAATAGAGTTTTGATGAAATTTTTGTATCAAGATTTTTCCTATCATCGAAAAAGATAAATATTATCTAAATTATTGTTAGCTACCTAAATAAATCTCTCTATACGTATGGATTTCTCTTTTGTTAGACCAGCTGAGTTATTCGTTCCAAAGATGGTCAATTTGCATTTACTGTCAGTCATCATTATTTCGGATTGAGATCTAAAATTTATATTGTGATTCTGAGAGAAATTACCGTAAGATGTGAGTACAAGGTTTTATTGAAATCAGGAAATGTAATTCAAATCATCGAAATATTTATTTGTTTGTCACTGTGTTTTAGAGTTGAAAGTAACTAAGAAAGACTATTGATGTTTGATAAGCTATCATGTGATTATTAAAACGACATTGTATGAGGAATCGTATGTTGCAGTATCGAACTCCATTATTTCAGAATTGAGTTTTGGAGAAAATGATCCATAGGATTCATATTGTCAGAGAAATTGAGCAGAAAATGAAAACAATTTAATAAGTTATAAGCAGTTTCAGCTAGAGATGATGTATAGTGAAAGTCAGATCAGAACCTTAGTTGTGAGATTAAAGAGATTTAAAATTCGAAGCTATGTGTGAATTTGAAATGTTTGATGTGAAAGCAAATTCTTAATCTACTTTTTGGTAAGATTTTCGGGGACAAAAATCCCTAAGGGGGAATTTGTAACATCCTGGTTTAGACCCTAGTCAAAAGAGTGGTTTCGAGACCACAATCCAACATTGAAAAATTTATTTTATTACTATTTTAATATTTACAACATGATATTAGAGTTGTGTGATTTTTTCGTAAAGAAATTTTATCGTTTAAGTGGTTACTTCGGTAAAAAGAACTAAATCACGTAAAGTGTAAAAGTTGGGCTCTATAAGTTAAAAGTATCAAATAGCTATAGAACATTAAAGGAAAGGTTCTTATGTGATAATTAATCCAATTGTGAGTTTGTGAATGATATTTGGTTTGGCATTTGTGTAAATATGATTAATTTTAAAGGTTAATTTATTAAAAAGGTAAATATTGATAATAAAATAAAAATAAAACCAAATTTCATCTTTCTATTCATTATCTTCCACCGAAAATGAAAAAGATGAATAGCCATGGAAGAGCTTGACATTCGGCTATGGTATTTTTGCTCAAATAGGTATGGTTTTAACTCCGTTTTTAATAATTTCTACTTTTTTTAGCTCGTTGCAGCTTAACCTAGCTAGCTCGTATCTTTGTTTTTGAAACCGTTATAAATTTTGAAAGATGCCATTGTTGAATGCTTGGTTGTTTAGATTTTTTATGATAGATTATTAAAGTTTGAAGCTAGATTAACAAGTTTTATAAAGTGATTTTGGACAAAAATGTCAATTAAGGACTAAATTGAGAAATGTGCTAAATTGTGTGGTAAAAGTGTAATTAAATGGAAAATATGGGCTGATTTATGGGTAACGCCCCGAATTTTGGGCCTAGAAGTTTTAGGTTATAAGTAGGGGTATAGTTTGGATGTTGCACATAAATATTTTATTGTGCAAGGAGGTGAAACAATTAGTTGTTTGCATTAGTTGCTAATTGATTTAGGAAGAATTGGGAGTGTTGGAGAAGTCATGGGTTCAAACTTGGGCTTTAATCAAATTTTTTATTTTTGCTCTTAAGTGAATCGTAGCCTTAGCTTGAAGGCTTTATAAATATTTTTGGTGAAATCATGACACAAGGAGTCTACTAGTAAATGTGAAAAGTGGTATGTGGAATGTACTAGTAGTCTGAGGTTTGAATCCCTGCTTATGCAAATGGAGATTATTTTTACTTATGGCCATGGAAAGAGGTTGTGTTTGACCGAAACACTAGAAGTTTGAATAGATTTGAATGGGGTTGTTGTTAGCCGAATTTGGGGAGTGAAAAAGGGGATTTTTGGTTGTTGAGGTTTGTGAACAGTAGGGAATTTAGGAGGAAAGAGGGGAATTCAAATTTGGTGGGAGTAGTGGTGCTGAAATGGGATTCTTCTCAACCATTCGGTTGCCTTTGGAGCCTCTAGCCATTCGGCCATATTTTCCCCCCGAATTCTTTGAGGTCTTTTGTCGAATCTGTTTGTTTTGCTACTCTCTTGAATTCTTCTCTTCTTTTCCATTTTTCTTCCTCTAGCATCTATTTTTTCTGCCGTTTCACCTTTTGTCAATTTCTAGTAAGTCAAGTGCCTCTCTGTACCTTTCGGGTCTTTTTCTCTTCTATTCTCTTTCTACTGAAAGGTGTCAATTATCGAAACCTCCCCTTTTCTTTTCTCATTTCCATATTCCCCTTTTTCCAAAATTAATCTTCTCCTCTTAATTCTCCTTCATCTTCCCCTTTTAGCCGAATATAGTTTCCTTTTTCCCTAATTATTTCAATCTTTCTTTCGATCTTCTCTGAGCCAACCATTTCCTCTTCTTCTCTTTCAGTTTCTTGTCTGCCACTTGGTGTTTGGTGGATCGTTTTGGTGCGCTGGGGTTGTGCTGGTTTTAGTCTCATAAGAATTTTGACAATCGATACGTACCCGTAAGATCCCCCTTTTTCTATTTGGTTATTTCAGTATGTGTTCAACCTGTTATTGAAACGTTTTATTGGGGGAAGCCGAATGTTGTGTTTTCCTCTTATATTTTCTAACTTTGATTCTTCTTCTTTCTTCGCGGTACAATATACGATGGTTCTAAGGATCTCAGTGGAGTAAGGTGATCTTGTAGCCATAGAAATCTTTCTGTCTCTCATCTTTCATTAAGTAAACCGCTAGGTGCAAGGGATTGATTTTGGCCGACAATTTTGGATGGATTAATTCTATATCATCTAATTGTGGTAGGTGGTGATCGTTACATTGTGGTTTAGTTCTTGAGAATGTTAACAGTTGAAGGACTAACTAATTACTTGGGATGATTGTAGGTTGCTGCTCAAAGGGTGTTTCGTAGGCTTTCGAAAAAAGGTGTGTAACTGCTTTTTGTAAATGATAATCAACTTAAAAGTCGAAAAGGTGTGTAACCATACACTAAATTTGTTACTTCCAAAACCGAAAAGGTGTGTAATCGCACTACCTCTACTGTGAATTGACAAAAGCCAAAAAGCTGAAACTTAGGCATTCGAGGCCTCACGAGCATACGGTCACTCGCGTGATCAACCGAGCCCAAAAATCATGGGCGATAGATTATAGAGGCCACTAGGAGCATTCTCGTGATCTTGGGCCTCGTTTGGTTGAAATGGGTCGTGTGGGCCCTATCGTCTCATAGGCCACACACGAATAAAATCCACGTTAAGTGGCAAATACTGGACTAGGCTATGTAGTTCGCATAGTCGTGACTAAATTTGGGCTAAATGGGCCACACGAGTGTGTGGGCCCACTTGGGCTGAATATTGGGCCTTCAGCCCATTTACACCATTATAACCATAATACCCTTGTAGGGTAAAATGACCGTAATACCCCTACAGGGTAAAATGACTGTAATACCCCTATAGGGTAAAATGACCGTAATACCTTATAGGGTAAAATAACCATAATGCCCCATAAGGTAAAATGACTGTAATGCCCCTATAGGGTAAAATGATCGTAATGTCCCTGTAGGGTAAATGAATATTTTGCCCATCGAGAGTAAATGATTGACTTGTGCTATGATTTGACTCATTTGACTGTGATTGTATGACTATAATTTGATTGACTTAACTATGAATGATATGATGATTTGTGGGCAAGACATTCTGCATACGCGACATACTGCATGGGGTTGGGATATTGGTTATGGAGGAAGTACTATTCTGATAGGGTCACACGGGTCGCACGAGATGACTGTGGACCTCGTAATGATCTGTTAAGGTCGCACGAGTCACGCGAGACGACTGTGGACCTACTGATGGCTTTAAGCTAGTGAATATGATTATGGCTCTATACCAACCTAATTATGGCTCTGTGCCGTCTTGATTATGACTTTGTGTCGATCATATTTATCCATGGCTGTGTGCCAACGTAATTATTGATGACTTTGTGCCTATCATACTTACCCATGGTTGTGTGCTGATTATATTACCGTAGCTGATGGCTATGTGCCGATCTTATTACAGTTACCAATAGCTATGTGCCAATTATGATACCATTACTAAAGGCTTAAAGCAGCGTATATACTAGTAGCTTTGGTGCGATTTCGGTTAGTACTACAACTGGTGCTAACACTGTAAGTGTAGGGATGGCGTGGGTGAGTTATTCCCCACATGTTGTACAGGGTTGTACGGAGGCAAGTGCATGGTTGGATGGGTTTGTATGCATCATGCATCATTCATACTGAGACTGTTACTGTAATGGGCTAGGCCTAATTGATTCTGTTATGGGCTGTGACCCAAATGTCATTATTTTGGGCTTTTCCCCACATATACTCTGAATTGAACTGTACTATTACTGTTAAAGGGCTCAGCCTGCATCGATTCTATACAGATCTTGTTGTTTCTTTAATAAGGGGATTACACACTATGGTTTCATAAACTTCTTGATTTTAACCTTCGGGTAATCCTAGCGTTAGGCAGTTCGAGTCTGCGAGGACTCGGAGAGGGCCACCAAGCGCACATGTTTTATTCTATCTTGCTCATTTATTTAAGCACTTTGATTTTGATTCGGGTTGTAATAAGGCCTCTATAATTTCTAGATTTTAAATTTGGGATTTTATTGATTGTGATTTATATCTGCTAGAAGTAGAATACGGTTTTCCAAAACAATAACATTTTCAAACCCTACGTTTCCGCAACTCAATTTTTAAATATCAAGTTTTTGTAAATCATTTGTCTTAAATTAAGCTTCCACAACAAATAAGGTTTTAAAGGTAATAACGTTTTAGAAAGGGAATAACTTTTTAATAAACCACGATTGAAAATTAACAAACACAAACTGAGGTTTTGTACAAGTTTTAATTGGCAAGAAGTTTTAAATTTCAAGAAGGGTTTTCAATGAAAACATGGTTTTCGAAAAATACTTCAATGTGAAATGCCAAATTCGTCCATAACATCTAGATTGAGTTTGGGGTATTACATTTAGTGGTATCAAAGCCTAATTGTTAAACTCGGATGTGGAATGAGTTTTCAACATTTTGGATTTCAATAGGTTGTTTTCAAATATGTAAAGTGTTTTGAGATATTTCTTCTGAAAAGTGTGGCACACCGAGTCTCCGGTGCCGAATCCGTAAGTTTTCTGAATACCATTGTTAGTTTAAAACTAAAATGTAATAGGTTAGGAAATACTATGATTGTTTTAGAGATTACGCTATACTACTCTAGTTAGAGTAAATTGAAAGACTTGAGTTTAGATTTGGTATTTATTTAGTGTGTGTTTGGAAATTGTTGGATGTGATGATTTGGGTATAGAAATTATAATCTAACTACACCAATGGTTAGATGTTTTAGGTGTGTGTAAGAGCTTTCAAGATTAAGTTAAAAGTGTATTAGTATGTTGGGATCAATGTGCACGGGAGCGTAGTAGGGTAGTTTGGGTGGTACGACTATCTTGTTATTTGGAAATTTCGGGGACGAAATTTCTTGAAGGATGGGTGACTTGTAACGCCTTAAATTTTGGGCCTAGAAGTTTTAGGTTATGAGCAGGGGTACAGTTTAGAGGTTGCACATAAATATTTTATTGTGCAAGGAGGTAACACAATTGGTTGTTTGTATTAGTGGCTAAGTGATTTATGAAGAGTTGGGAGTGTTGGAGAAGTCCTGCGTTCAATATTGGGCTTTAGCCAAAATTTTTATTTTTGCTCTTAAGTGAATCTTGGCCTTATCTTGAAGGCTTTATAACAATTTTTGGTGAAATCATGACACAAGGAGTCTGCTGGTAAAGGTGAAAAGTGGCGTGTGGAGTGTGCTAGTGATCTGAGGTTTGATTCCTGCTTATGCAAATGGAGATTATTTTTACTTATGGCTATGAGGGGAGGTTGTGCTTGATCGAAACACCAGAAGTTTGAATAGATTTGAATAGGTTGTTGTTAATCAAATTTGGGGAGTGAAAAGGGGGATTTTAGGTTGTTAAGTTTTGTGAACAGGAGGGATTTTAGGAGGAAAGAGAGGATTTCGAATTTGGTGGGAGTAGTGGTGCTGAAGTGGGATTCTTCTCAACCATTCGGTTGCCTTTGGAGCCTCTAGCCATTCGGTTATGTTTTCCCCTTTCCGAATTCTTTTAGGTCTTTTGCCGAATCTGTTTGTTTTGCTACTCTCTCAAATTCTTCTCTTCTTCTCCATTTTTCTTCCTCCTAGCATCTATTTTTCTGCCGTTTGCACTTTTTGTCAATTTTTGGTAAGTCAAGTGTCTCTCTGTACCTTTCGGGTCTTTTTCTCTTCTATTCTCTTTCTACCTAAAGGTGTCAATTATCAAAACCTCCCTTTTTCTTTTCTCATTTCCATATTCCCCTTTTTCCAAAATTAATCTCCTCCTCTTAATTCTACTTCATCTTCCCCTTTTAGCTGAATATAGTTTCCTTTTTCCCTAATTATTTCAATCTTTCTTTCGATCTTTTCTGAGCTGACCATTCCCTCTTCTTCTCTTTCAGTTTCTTGTCTGCCACTCGGTGTTTGGTGGATCATTTCGGTGCGTTGGGGTGTGGTGGTTTCTGTCTCATAAGAATCCTGACAATCGATAGGTACCCGTAAGGTCCCCCTTTCGCTTTTGGTTATTTCAGTATGCGCTCAACCTATTATTGAAATGTTTTATTGGGGGAAGCCAAATGTTGTGTTTTCCTATTATATTTTCTAACTTTGATTCTTCTTCTTTCTTTCCGGTACAATATACGATGGTTCTGAGGATCTCAGTGGAGTAAGGTGATCTTGTAGCCACATAAATCTTTTTCTCTCTCATCTTTCATTAAGTTAATCGCTAGGTGCAAAGGATTGACTTTGGCTGATGATTTTGGAGGGATTAACTCCAGATCATGGTAGGTGGTGATCGTTACATTGTGGTTTAGTTCTTGAGAATGTTAACAGTTGAAGGACTAACTAATTACTTGGGATCATTGTAGGTTGGTGCTCAAAGGGTGTTTCGTAAGCTTTCGAAAAAAGGTGTGTAACTATTTTCTATTAATGATAATCGACTTAAAAGCCAAAAGGATGTGTAACAATACACCAAATTTGTTACTATCAAAACCCGAAAAGGTGTGTAATCACACTACCTTTGCTATTAATCAGAAAAATCCAAAAAGTCAAAACTTTGGCATTCGAGGCCCATGAACGTGCGATCGCTCGCGTGGTAAATCGAGCCCACAAATCATGGGCGATAGATTGTAGAGGCCACCACGAGCGTTCTCATGATCTAGGGCCTCGTTTGGCTAAAATGGGTCATGTGGGCCCATTGGTCTCGTGGGCCACACATGGATAAAATCCACGTTAAGTGGCAAATACTGGACTAGGCTATGTAGTTCACATAGTCGTGACTAAATTTGGGCTAAACGGGCTGCACGGCGTGTGGGCCCACTTGAGTCGAATATTGGGCATTGGGCCCATTTACACCATTATAACCATAATACCCCTGTAGAGTAAAATGATCGTAATACCCCTGTATGGTAAAATGACCGTAATGCCCTTGTAGGGTAAAATAATCGTAATGCCCTAGTAAGGTAAAATGATCGTAATGCCCCTGTAGGTAAAATGATCGTAATGGCCCTATAGGGTAAAATGACCATAATACCCCTGTAGTTTAAAATGACCTTAATGCTGCTGTTAAGGTAAAATGACTGTTATGCCCCTATAGGGTAAAATGACCATAATGTTATTGTAGGGTAAAATGATCGTAATTGCCCTGTAGGGTAAATGCCTATTTTGCCACTCAAGAGTAAATGACTGACTTGTGCTATGATTTGACTGATTTGACTGTGATTGTATAACTATGATTTGATTGACTTAACTGTGAATGATATGATGATTTGTGGGCTAGACATTCTGCATACATGACATATTGCATGGGGTTGGGATATTGGTTATGGTGGAAGTACTGTTCTGATAGGGTTACACAGGTCACATGAGACGACTGTGGATCCAGTAATGATCTGTTAAGGTCGCATGGGTCGCGCGAGACGACTGTGGACCTATCGATGGCTTTAAGTTAGTTAATCTGATTATGGCTCTGTGCCAACCTAATTATTGCTCTGTGTCATCTTGATTATGATTTTGTGTCGATCATATTTATCCATGGCTGTGTGTCGATCGTAATTATTGATAACTTTGTGTCGATCATACTTACCCATGGCTGTGTGCTAGTTATATTACCATAGTTGATGGCTATGTGCTGATCTTATTACAGATACCGATGGCTATGTGCCAATGCTTAAAGCCGCATATATACTAGCAGCTTTGTTGTGATTTCGGTTAGTGCTACAACCGATGCTAACACTATAAGTTTTGGGATGGCGTGGGTGATTTATTCCTTCAGGTAGTGTAGGGTTGGACGAAGGCAAGTGCAGGGTTGGATGGGTATGCATGCATCATGCATCATTCATACAGAGACTGTTACTGTGATGGGCTAGGCCCAATTGATTCTGTTATGGGCTATGACCCAAATGTCATTGTTTTGGGCTTTGGCCCACATATACTCTGAACTGAACTGTACTATTACTGTTAAAGGGCTCAGGCCCAGACATATTTTGTTTCTGTATACTGACTATTTCTTTAATAAGGGGATTACACACTGAGTTTTCGTAAACTCACCCCATTTTTAACCTTTCAGGTAATCCCCAGCGTTAGACAGTTCAAAGTTGTAAGGACCTCGGAGAGGGCCACACAACTGCACATGTTTTATTCTGTCTTGCTCATTTACTTAAGCACTTTGATTTTGATTCGGGTGGTAATAAGGCCTCTATAATTTCTAGATTTTAAATTTGGGATTTTATTGATTTTGATTTATATCTGCTAGAAGTAGAACACGGTTTTCCAAAACAATAACATTTTCAAACACTACGTTTTCGCAACTCAATTTTTAAATATCACATTTTCGTAAATCATTTGTTTTAAATTAAGCTTCCACAACAAATAAGGTTTTAAAGGTAATAACATTTTAAAAAGGGAATAACTTTTTAATAAACCACGATTGAAAATAAACTAATGCAAACTAAGGTTTTGTACAAGTTTTAAATGGCAATAAGTTTTAAATTTCAAGAAGGGTTTTAAATGAAAACATGGTTTTCGAAAAATACTTCAATGTGACACGCCAAATTTGGCCATAACGTCTAAGCCGAGTTTGGGGAGTTACATTATGAATGGGTAAAATTCGACCAGCATGTAATTGTATTAAATTGCATGAATTTTCAATTTTATGTGTTAAGGACCATTGTAAAAAAATGTAAAATTTTAGGGTTAAAGTGTAAAATGCCCATTTATGTGACTTGGATGAAATTAAATGAATTGTTCAATAAATTAGTTAAATGTTGATATTATCTAGATTGAGAAAAACAAATTCGGATCTAGATCGAGGGAAAATCAAAGTATCAGATTAGTCGACCTAATTTGTCATTACAGCGAACGAGGTAAGTTCGTATTTTAATAGACTTTACAAAATCATGTTATAAATGTGAATTATTTGTGTGATTTAATTCAATGGAGAATGGTAATGTAAATATATATGTATTTTGAAAAAGTTGTGTATATTATTATGATATTGAATTGTTAGAGAATTAGATTATAGGAATATGAGAAAGCATCAACAATGTGATGACATCTGAAAGCCTCGTACGAATCATAGGAATAGTTAGGATACATATGTCATGACATAGGATTCCAATATGTGTTATCATTTAAGACCACGTCTGGGACTTGGCATCGATTTGAGATTTAAGTGTAAGACTATGTCTGGGACATCGGTATAGTATATAATTTCGTGTAAGACCCTGTCTGGGATAGTGACATCAATATTTGATTACATGTAAGACCACGTCTGGGATGTTGGCATTGTACGAGCTTTTCGAGTTATCTGAGTATCCTATTGATTCTGAATAGTTCAACGGGCATTTCGTGAAATAGTGAATAAGTGAATAACATTCTGATTCAAGTAGGTTTATATGTATATAATATTTGATAATGAAAGGTAAGTATATATGTGCAAAGAATGTTATGTGATGTATATGCAAATGAAATGTGAATATGTGCAAATGAAACTTGAACAAATGAATAAGTTGTGGTTTATAAAGTGGAATATGTGAAATTGTCAGATACTTTATGAATGAAAGGTGAATTTGGGTATAAATGTTGAAATGAGATTCATATGAAACAGATATATGACTAGATAATGTTTTGAGTTGTGTATATAAGCCATGTGATATGGCTTGTAAATGGGATGTAAATATGGTAAATATCATTTATGTTTTGTGATGCAAAGTTGGTATATTATTGATGAATGGTTAGATACACTTGAGCTAAAGAAGAAATATGAATATGTTATTGAGATAAGCTGTATTTTGACATGTGAGATAGTATATTATGTTTATGACATTGAATTGAAATTATTTGTTATGTTAAATTTATTAAGATACGAGCTTACTAAGCTTTCAAAGCTTACTCTGGGTGTTTTTCCTATGTTTATAGATTTTCGAAGATTTGCTCGGGTTGGAAGTCGACAGAGATTGCATCACACTATCCGGTTAATGAATTGATATTTTTATCCTTTATGACTTGGTTATATGGCATGTATAGGCTATGGTATTCGATATTATGGTTGAAATGCATTTGGTCATTTGAAATAGTTGATTATAAATGTGGTTGTGGAATTTAGGATAATTTGATAAAATTGATATTTACTAAATAATTTAGAGTTGTTATAAGATTGGCTTGATATGATCTAAGTACATATGATCATTTGATAGATGATGAGTAATTGCTCAAAAAATGCATAAGATTAAGTTGATGAATTGGTTCATTTTTTAGGTAAGAATTGATGTTTGAATTAGGAAATATTGGGCAATTGAAATAGGTTATATAAATGATTATAGCTTGTGTACTTGGGATGTTCTTAGTTAATCAAATGGTATTGAAATGGTGAATAATATTATGGTTTAGGTATGCGTGAGGAAGTTGAGAGATCTGACTTAAAAAAAGCCTAATTTTGTGCCACACGGTTGAGCACACGGGTGTGTGTCTCAATCGTGTCCCTTAATATTGTAGTCGAAACAAGTCAGACTTGCACACGGGCTAGACACACGGGCGTGTGACTGGTTGTGTGAGATAAGTCAGTTTTGACCATGAGCCAGACACATGGGCGTGTGACTAGCCATGTGATGCAAGTCAGATTCAACCATGGCTTGGAGACATGGGCATATCTGAGGCCGTGTGAGGCACACGGCCTACCCACACGGGTGTGTGACCCCTGTAACTTTGAGAATTGTTAAGTTTTCAAAAAAAATTTGTATAAACTCGGTTTAGTCCTAACCCCTTTCTAACGCATGTTTAAGGTCTCGTAGATCTGTTTAAGGGACTCTATGTTTTGAATCTATTATGATTTGATGGTGATATAATTCATGTTTGAAATGTTTGTGAAAGTTTTGATTTTTCTAGTAATGCCTTTTAACCTATTTCGGCAACGATTTTGGGTTAAGGGTGTTACATTTTATTAGTATCAAAGCTATGGTTTAGTCGGTTCTAGGACTACAATACCGTATGTGAGTCTAGCTATACATGCCATATATAATCTGTGATAGTGTGATATCTCCGGACTTTGATGAAAATTGTTTTGATGGGACAGATATGTTTTCCAACTGAGTTAATTCTAATAGTACAGAAGTAAATACTCAAATATTTGAGTGAAAATGTGTTGATGATGAGTTGAAACTCATAAAGGTATGAGTAAGAATACGAGATGTTCTATTGTTGATAAATGTTGTAATGATATAAGTATATGAGTTGTGATATGTGGCCTTGACTACTATATGAAATGCTTTGGCTATGAATTAGTGATTTGAGTTGGCATATGAACTATGTATTAAGTACAAAAGTGTTGATAAGTCAATGATTTTTGAGAATGTGTGTAACTGACCGAATTTGACCCTAATCGGAACGGTGGTTTTGGGACCACGAATCCGAGTTTGAGAAATATTTTTATATTATATTTTGTGTTTACTATATGTGAATTGATGTGTGTGAAAGTTTCGTAGAAAAATTTAATTGTTTGAGTGTTTAATTTAACAAAAAGGATTAAGTTGCTAAGGTGACAAAAGTAGTGAGCAAGAAATTAGAAGGGTAAAGTGAATTGTTTATTAAACTTAAGGATTTGCATGTCAAATTTCCACTTTCCATGTTAGTGGACGGTAATGATTAAGGAAGGAGATTATTTTGTATTTTATAATGTGAATAATATATTTTATGATAATAAAATATGTATTATATGGTTTTAACTAAATAAAGATAAAAAAAAAGAAGAAGAAAAGTGTTCATCTTCTACTCCTCATTCTTGAAACTTTAAGGAAGGGAAGGGAAGGATTTTCACCATTTCTAGCCATTTCATGTTCTAATTAGGTGAGTGTTCAAGTTTATTTCTTGATAATTTTGTAAATTGAGGTAGTCATCTTACAAATTAGCTAAACCATGACCTAATTTTTTTTTTTGCTATAGATATGCCTTTCAAAGTTGCCATGAAAATGATTTTTCTTGTGTTTGAGTGTTTTAAGTTAAATAAGCTATATGTATGTTAGATTATTAAGTTTCTCTACAATATTTAATAGAGGTTAACTCAATTAAGAATTTGTGAGAAGAGGAACTCATGGATGAACTAAGTAGCATGAATAATGAAAGAAATGTGATGATAGTAGTATCATGAACATTCGGCTTTGGCTTGATGTGGTGGAAACTTTTGGTAATTAGTGTTTGGAGTCTTAAGGACTTAATTGTAAACAGTATTTAATTATTGTGTTAAAAATTCAATTTGACGTTTTGTATAGATGTAATAAATGAAGGAGAAAATTCGGTTCTTAGGTTTCTAATTTAAATTATGTGTATTATTGAGTTTGAGCAAATAGATAGAATGAATGTGAATAAAATTTATTTGACATTTCATAGATCGGGAACAAAAAGAGAAAGAACTAGATCGGGGAAAGGCTAAGGTGAACGAATAGCCAGAAATTTCAAATCTATCGACTTCTAAGGTAAGTTCTTAAGCAAATATTTATTTAATGATAATTATGAATATGTTAAAAGATGATAAATTGAAAATTTTGAGTATAAAATTTTGGGATAATAGAATGTTCAAGTATGGAATTGGGTTGAATATATATTTTGTAAATGTGATATAAAATAGTGTATTTGATATGATATGTGAAAGCAATGTGAGGTATATGATGTGATGATGATAGTAACATGTAAAAATGTTCGAAAGATTAAGCATGTGACTATTTCTGATTAAGCATGTGACCTATTTTAGGCTCTGTGCCTAGTGTGCTTTGTCTTAGGTGACCTATTTCAGACTCTGTGCTGTGCTTTGTGTGACCTATTTGTGCTCTAGCGTGCTTTGTGTCGGTGACCTATTTTGGGCTTTGATGCCTAGCAGGCTTAATGCCAGTGTATATGTTAGGCTTAATGATAGTGTTATATATTTATAAACCAATCACTCGTGATTTATATGTGATGAAAAAATGAATTTCTGTTAGGAACTAATGGCTCGGGTAAGTATAAACTTTTGTGCTTGCTATAAGTAAGGTAAGTAGCATATTATGATTTCAATTAAGTATGTTAAAATATGGTTGTGATTCAAAATGGATTTTATTGAAAGCTATAAAGCTTATCGTTGTTGTGTGAAAACATGTTGTATTATAAGAAGAGATTTAAATAAGCTATAAGTATAAATGTGAATGTGAAAGATTTGGATGTGTTTCTAATGATGCATAAATGAGTTTATGTGATGGATATAAATGTGTACTTATTTGAGTTGGAATTTGCTAATGTTTATAACATATTTGTATATCATTTGGATTTTAGTGAATTACATGTGTTATATGGATAAGGTACAAATGCTTAAGATAATGATTTAATTGTATTCGGCAGGAGTTGTTTCATATGATGAATTCTTTGTTTTTAATGGTATATGCATAATGAGATTCAAGTTATAATATTTGAATATTTTATTAATGAAAGTAAAATTTGCTTGAGACTTACTAAGCTTTTGAGCTTACCTTGTATGCATTCGTTGTTGGTTTTATAGATTTTGGACTTAGCTGCTAGCTCATCGGATCGTTGGGAAGTCAACCATACTATCACTCATTTTGGTATATTCAAGCTAGTTATTTTTGAAACAAAGGCATGTATAGGCTAGTTTAGTATGTGAATGATGTTTTATCTATATTCATAATATAGCCATGCTAAAATGGTTTGAATCGATGTAAGTTTGGTATATATATATATATATATATATATGTATGTATATATGTAAATTGGTATGCTATGAATTCTTTTTGTAACTATGTTAAAAAGGCATATGTGTAATGCTTTGGGTTGTTAGTTAGTATTTATATATATATTCGATTATAAATGGAACTTAGGATATGCTCAGTCATAGTGTATTAATATTGAGAATTGCATGTACATTAAAGAAATGAGTAGGTATGATTGGTTGATTTTATATATATATTGACGTGATGTGTGAACTTGTGAAGATAAATATATATATTTGTTGTTTGATAGTTGCTAGTAGTTGAGCATTCATGTTATACACTATTACAATTTAATTTATCTTGCTGTGGTTTTTGATAATACTGTGTCTGTTATGATTATTAAACCATACATCGTTGCATACATAGATAATAAGAAAAGTGTTTATGTTTTTTGTAAGTAATACCTTGTGACCCTAATCGGCGACGGATATGAGTTGGGGTGTTACATTTTATGCCCGTACAAAGCTTCATAGGGCACCATTCTGATACTAGATTGAAAACTGTTATTATAGGCAAATTCAATCAGAGGTAAGTACCTTTCCCACGTACCTTCAAACTCAAGAACGCAGCATCTCAACATATCCTCAAGTATCTGAATAGTTCGTTCAGATTGACCATCTGTCTGAGGATGAAAGGCTGTACTAAAATAGAGTTTAGTACCTAAAGCATCTTGCAACTTCTTCCAAAATCATGATGTGAATCTCGGTCTCCGTCTCAAACAATGGAACTCGGACACCATGCAACCTCACAACTGTGATATATACAACTCAGCAAGTTTATCAAGTGAATAGTCCGCATTTAATCGATACAAAATGAGCCGATTTGGTTACTCTATCCACTATAACCCAGACTGCATCTTTCTTGCTCGGTGTCACAGGCAAACCAGATACAAAATCCATAGTGATTCTATCCCATTTCCATTCAGGTATCATGATTGGTTAAAGCAACCCAGAAGGCACTTGATGCTCGGCTTTTACTTGCTGACAGATTAAGCACTTTGAAACAAATTCAGATATATACCGTTTCATGCCAGGCCACCAATATAACTGTTTCAAATCATTATACATTTTCTTGCTACCCGGATGTATCAATAATCGACCATTATGAGCCTCACCTAGAATCATATGAATCAAATCAGAGTTCTTCGGAACACATATTCGGCTTTTAAAGTTCAAACAGTCATTCGCATTAATTTGAAACTCCGATTCGCATTTTTTTTCACACTGAATTTGCCTAGCAATCAAATCCTTGTCAACTTTCTATGCATCACAAATTTGTTGAATAAACATCGGTCTTGCTTGTAACTCAGCTATGATCGAGCCATCACCAGACATAACCATCTGTGCGTTCATCACACGAAGAGCAAACAATGATTTTCGACTTAACGCATCTGCAACAATGTTAGCTTTCTGCGGATGGTAGTCAATCACCAATTCATAGTCTTTCAACAGTTCCAACCATCTGCGTTGTCTCAAGTTCAGATCTTTCTGAGTCATCAAATACTTTAGGCTTTTATGATCCGAATAAACGTGACATTTCTCGCCGAATAAATAATGATGCCAAATTTTCAATGCGAAACAATGGCTACTAATTCCAGATCGTGAGTCGGATAATTTCTTTCGTGCGGCTTCAATTGCCTCAAGCATAGGCTATAACTTTGCCTTCCTACATCAAAACACAACCCAATCCATTCAAAGAACCATCACTAAAAATGACAAATTCTTTTCCGATTCAATTTGAGCTAACACCTGAGCTTCGGTCAAAAGGGCTTTCAGCTGCTCGAAACTTTTCTGACACTTTTCCGACCATTCAAACTTGACATCTTTCTGTAATAGCTTTGTCAAAGGTGTAGCTATCACAGAAAAACCTTTTACAAACCGTCTGCAGGATCCCGCAAGACCTAAGAAGCTTCGAATCTCGGAAACATTCTTTGGTGGTTTCCAATCGAGTATAGCCGCTATTTTGTTTGGATCCACCCAAATACCTGAGGCTGAAACAACATGACCCAAGAAGTTGACTTCATTCATCCAAAATTCACATTTACTAAACTTTGCATATAGTTGTTGATCTCACAAAGTTTGTAGCACTAATCTCAAATGCTCGGCATGCTTGGTTTCATCTTTGGAGTAGACCAGTATATCATCAATAAAAACTACTACAAATCGATCCAAAAACTATCTGAAGACCCGATTCATTAGATCCATAAAAATAGCAAGTGCATTAGTGAGTCCAAAAGGCATAACCAAAACTCAAAATGTCCATACCTCGTCCGGAATGCAGTCTTTGGCACATCTGTGTCTTTGACTCGCAACTGATAATAACCCGATCTCAAATCTATCTTCGAAAATACTAAAGCCCCTTTCAACTGATCAAACAAATCATCAATCCGTGGTAGCGGATACTTATTCTTTATAGTTACTTTTTTCAGTTTCCGATAATCAATACACATTCGCATCGCTCCATCTTTCTTTTTCAAAAAAATGGTACACCCAAGGAGAGAAACTTCGGTCGTGCAAAACCCCCGTCATTAACTCTTGCAATCGTGCTTTCAACTCTTTTAACTCAGTAGGTGCCATCCGATACGGAGCTATCGAGATCGGAGTCATCCCCGGTACTAATTCAATGCCAAACTCAATCTCTTATACTGGTGGTAAACCCGGTAATTCTTCAAGAAACACATCTGGATATTCACACACAACTGGTATAGATTCAATCTATTTTTTGGCTACTTTATTATCTAGCACATATGCCAAATAAGCTTCGTATCCTCTTTTCACATACCTTTGGGCTAACATCGAGGTTATTATAGTAGGCAACCCACTCACATTATTAGTTTCAACCCTGATGATCTCACCGTTTTGGCATCTCAAATCAATAATCTTTCTTCTACGATTCACCACTGCATCATACAAACTTAGCTAGTCCATTCCTAGAATTATATCAAACTCGTCAAAAGGCAATAACATCAAATCAACTGGGAAGCAAGAATCCCGGATCATCAATGGGCAACCTTTACATACTTTATTAACCATTACACAACGACCCAAGGGACTGGGCACACGGATCGCAAACTCAGTAACTCAACAGGTAGAGTCTTACTAGATACTAAAGTTTCACACACATATGAATGAGTTGAACCAGGATCAATCAACGTGATCACAGTAGTATCATAAAGTATGAAAGTACCGGTAATAACATCTGGGGAAGAAGCATACTCTCTGGCTCGTACAGCATAAGTTGTAGCTGGTGCTCGGGCCTCTGATCGAACTGTAGCGTCTTTTTGTCCCTCTCTGACTGCCACCTACATTGCTTGAATGTTTGGGTGGTCTGCCCCGTGTTGGCGTGCTACTCGGTCTAGTGTTTTGAGCCGTATTTTGTTCGGCTAACATTGGGCACTCACTAATAAAATGGTCCGACGATCCACATTTAAAGCAGGACTGATCACTAGCCCTGCAACTTCTAGAATGCCATTTCCCACAATGTTTACACTCAGCCCGGTTCTGTGGAACATTACCAACACTAGCCATCGAAGTGGCTCAGTAACTCACTAGAGGTCAATCACGTCTAGGGAAGTCTGAAGTAGCTTTATGTCGGTTGGAATCATCTCTGAATTTCTTAGGCACTGAATAATAAGTCTTACTCGTTGATCTCTTACGAGTGTCTCTAGCTTCTATTTCAGCTTTTCTTTTCTCCTTTCCAAGTTCTTCAGCTTTACAAGCCCACTCGACTAGTACCACAAACTCTTTGATTTCAAGAATGCCGACCAGCAACTTTATATCTTCATTCAGACCGTCTTCAAATCTTTTGCACATAATAACCTCAGTAGAAACACACTCTCTAGTATATCTGCTGAGTCTGACAAATTTTCGTTCATATTCTATCACGGTCATTCGTCCCTATTTCAGTTCAAGAAATTCTTTTCGTTTTTGATCGATGAATATTTGACTAATGTATTTCTTATGAACTCGATCCAAAGATGTCCCAAGTCACTTTTTCTTTTGGGACCACCGATACTAGTGTATTCCACGGTGATATGCAGTGTCCTGAAGTAATGATATAGCACATTTCAATCATTCTTCTGGAGCACAGGATAATTCATCAAGTACCCGAATAGTGTTGTCAAGCCACATCTTAACTCGTTCCACATCATCATCATCATTTGCTTTGAATTCTTCGGCCCCATATTTCCTGATTTTATCAACGGGGGGCCTACTAGATCTCATCAGATCTATCATCGAGGGTGCTGAAGGTACCGGAGTTGGATTATTTGGAGGTGGAGGTTGTTGTACAGCCGGGTTAGTCTGAATAAACTGAGTAAACCACTCATTCATCATCTGGTAGAAAGCTTGTTTAGCCTCCCCCTTATGGGTACCCGAAACTGGTCGAGAGTCTAATGGCACTAATCCACGTGAGAGACCAGGCGCGACGCTCTCTACATCATCAACTACGGCTCTATCAGGATCGAAATCCATTTACTATATAAAATACAATTGAAATTGTCAGAAGTCACCACACTATCGTATATACAATTCAAAGGCATGTATAGCTAGACTCTTACGCGCTACGGTAGTCCTAGAATCGACTAAATCGTAAGCTCTGATACCAATAAAATGTAACACCCCAACTCATATCCATTGCCAGATTAGGGTCACAAGGTATTACTTACAAAAAACATAAACACTTTTCTTATTATCTATGTATGCAACGATGTATGGTTTAATAATCATAGAATACATAAAGATTATCAAAAACCACAAAGATAAATTAAATTATAATAGTGTATAACATGAATGCCAAACTATTAGCAACTATCAAACAACAAATATATATATATATATATATTTATCTTCACAAGTTCACACATCACGTCAATATATATATAATCAACCAATCATGCCTACTCATTTCTTTAATGTACATGCAATTCTCAATATTAATACACTATGATCGAGCATATCCTAAGTTCCATCTATAACCGAAATATATATATATACTAACTAACAACCCAAAGCATTACACATATGCCTTTTTAACATAGTTACCAAAAGAATTCATAGCATACCCGAATTTACATATATACATAGACATATATATACCAAACTTACATCGTATTCAAGCCATTTTCGCATGTCTATATTATGAATATAGATAAAACATCATTCACACACTAAACTAGCCTATACATGCCTTTGTTTCAAAAATAACTAGCTTGAATATACCAAAATGAGTGATAGTATGGTTGACTTCCCAACAATCCGATGAGCCAGCAGCCAAGTCCAAAATCTATAAAACCAACAACGAATGCATACAAGGTAAGGTCAAAAGCTTAGTAAGTCTCAAGCAAATTTTACTTTCATTAATAAAATATCCAAATATTATAACTTGAATCTCATTATGCATATACCATTAAAAACAAAGAATTCATCATATGAAACAACTCTTTAGAATACAATTAAATCATTATCTTAAGCATTTGTACCTTATCCATATAACACATGTAATTCACTAAAATCTAAATGATATACAAATATGTTATAAACATTAGCAAATTCCAACTCAAATAGGTGCACATTTATATCCATCACATAAACTCATTTATGCATCATGAGAAACACATCCAAATCTTTCACATTCACATTTATACTTATAGCTTATTTAAATCTCTTCTTATAATACAACATGTTTTCACACAACAACGATAAGCTTTATAGCTTTCAATAAAATCCATTTTGAATCACAACCATATTTTAACATACTTAATTGAAATCATAATACGCTACTTACCTTACTTATAGCAAGCACAAAAGTTTATACTTACCCGAGCCATTAGTTCCTAATGTAAATTCATTTTTCATCACATATAAATCACGAGTCATTGGTTTATACATATATAACATCGTCATTAAGCCCGATATATACCCAGATTAAGCACGCTAGGCATCAAAGCGAAATAGGTCATTTGGCGCAAAATAGGCTGAAATAGGTCAAGACAAAGCCTACTAGGCACAAAGCCTGAAATAGGTCATCGGCACAAAGACTAGGCACAGCCTGAAATAGGTCGTGACACAAAGCACCTTTAGGCACGAGTCTAAATAGTCACATGCTTAATCTTCGATACACATTTTTACATGTTACTATCATCATCACATCATATACCTCACATTGCTTTCACATATCATATCAAATACACTATTTTATATCACATTTACAAAATATATATTCAACCCAATTCCATACTTGAACAATGGCTATCCCAAAATTTTATACTCAAAATTTTCAATTTATCATCATTTAACATATTCATAATTATCCATTAAATAAATATTTGCTTAAGAACTTACCTTAGAAGTCGATAGATTTGAAATTTCCGCTATTCGCTCACCTTAGCCTTTCCCCGATCTAGTTCTTTCTCTTTTGTTCTCGATCTATGAAATATCAAATAAATTTTATTCACATTCATTCTATCTATTTGCTCAAACTCAATAATACACATAATTTAAATTAGAAACCTAAGAACCTAATTTTCTCCTTCATTTATTACATCTATACAAAACGTCAAATTGCATTTTAACACAATAATTAAATACTGTTTACAATTAAGTCCTTAAGACTCCAAACACTAATTACCAAAATTTTCCACCACATCAAGTCAAGTTTAATGTTCATGATACTACTATCATCACATTTCTTTCATTATTCATGCTACTTAGTTCATCCATGAGTTCCTCTTCTCACAAATTCTTAATTGAGTTAACCTCTATTAAAGATTGTAGAGAAACTTAATAATCTAACATACATATAGCTTATTTAACTTAAAACACTCAAACACAAGAAAAATCATTTTCATGGCAACTTTCGAAAGGCATATCTATAGCAAAAAAAAATTCGGTCATGGGTTAGCTAATTTGTAAGATGACTACCTCAATTTACAAAAATCATCAAGAAATAAACTTGAACGCTCACCTAATTAGAACATGAAATGGCTAGAAATGGTGAAAATCATTCCCCTTCCCCTTCCTTAAAGTTTCGACAATGAAGAGTAGAAGATGAACACTTTTTCTTCTTTTTTTTTTTATCTTTATTTAGTTAAAACCATATAATACATATTTTATTATCATAAAATATATTATTCACATTATAAAAATACAAAATAATCTCCTTCCTTAATCATTACCGTCCACTAACATGGAAAGTGGAAATTTGACATGCAAATCCTTAAGTTTAATAAACAATTCACTTTACCCTTCTAATTTCTTGCTCACTACTTTTGTCACCTTAGCAACTTAATACTTTTTTTTAAATTAAACACTCAAACAATTAAATTTTTCTACGAAACTTTCACACACATCAATTCACATATAATAAACATAAAATATAATATAAAAATATTTCTCAGACTCGAATTCGTGGTCCCGAAACCACCGTTCTGATTAGGGTCAAATTCGGTCTGTTACAATGTGAAATTAGAAATGAACTGGCTATTCGTGATAGTATGTGTTATGTGCATTTATGTGTAAGTTAAATTTGAGGCTTTATACTATCCTCCCCCCTTATCAGTGAAATGTTATAATGAAATCTGTAAGATTTGGATTGAATAAGCTCACGAGTGTGGAGTTATAGAAGTTCGTATTTGAAAGATTAGTAATGTGGTCAGAAAAGAGAATGAATCAGCAAATGAAGATAGTACTAAAAGAGATATTGGATAGTTTTGAAGACTATTCAGATTATGCAGAGTCATTGGTAAAGAAGAAGTTAATTGAGACTAAATGACGATTCGTAAGTTACAAATTTACTCGATTCAGAAAAATTACCAAAATACCCCTTGATTTAAAAATTTTTCCAAATTACCTTGAGACTTTGAAATTTTCAAATTAATTTTTGACAAAACGCCAAGGAACATTTTTCTTCCTCAAAATTACGAAAATGCCCCTATAGGACAAAATTACCTAAAATACCCCTGTAGTGGAAACAACAACAAAACTAAAAACTACAACGCTTTCTCCGAATGAATAAAAGTTCATACTTGTCTCGATGGATGAATGAATGAATGGAAAAGACTATGTGTTTGTATGAATATGAAAGAACCACTCTTAAATCCCTTTTCATAAACTCCTTCACCGGTAAATAAGGAACAACGACTAATCCATAAAATTTCTTAATCGATCTCACGCTTAGAAAATGAGCTCAGAGGACGGGTCGTCGGGTCGAGGTAAAGGAAGGATGATCGGTTTGAACCCGCTAGGTCGGGTCAAGGGTCCCACAATGAATGCCACCGCCACCACCACCCCTACCGTTAATGTTGAGCAAGAAAGCTCGACGGAAGATACCTTGGTCGCAGCGCGTCATGAAGTTTTGGAATTGGTGGCAAAGCCGAGGAAATTTAGGAAATTGAAAGTTCAGACCGAACGGATCTCGAGCTAATGGAGCGAAATGTTCCGTGGAGTATCTAATGTGGCACCCAATACAACTGAAAATCGTTGGAAGCAACGGAGTGTATCATGGATGAGCTCGACCGACTTCAGAGGAAAAGTTGAAAGGGATGGTGGCATTGTTACGCTATGAAGCCGTGACGCTGGTGGTTAACTGCTCTGATGGTACCACTACCGAAAATTTGACCCGAGTATGTGAGAGAGGCATTTCAAAAGAAGTATGGGAAACCGTATACGATGAACAAAGGAAGGCTTTTCTGTGGTTGGTACAAGGAGTAAGTCCGCCATGTATATGAGGCGTATTTTGAGGTTGAGCCGCTATGCTCGAGGGGTAGTAGCGATCGAGCATGAAAATGAATCAACAAATGAAGATAGTACTAAAAGAGATATTGGATAGTTTTGAAGACTATTCAGATTATGCAGAGTCATTGGTAAAGAAGAAGTTAATTCCGACTAAATGACGTATTCAGGTAAGCTATCTAAAGAAAGTATTAACTGGAAGCTTTTCTGAATTTACTTTTTTTTAAGTGATGGGATAATGTGAAAATTTCTAAATTACAGAATTAGACAGTTGAATAATGTTTGAATTTTATTGATGGTTGAATGCAATGGTTATAGTCGAGCAGTTACTACGATTCCTTCTGGGTATCCTATGCGCACATCTATCCTCAAAAGCATATGTGACTGTGATAAACCATAAAAGTAACACATTTTAACCCCATATTTAGTATGTTTTGAGATGATTTAGCCCTCAATTTATGTAAAAAGATGCTTTTAATCCTTTCTTTTCATGTCTATACTCAGGAGAACACCTAAGGATAAAAAGAACGTTAAACGGCCTTAATACGGACCAAATTGGGCCATCCCAAAAAGTCGGCACGGCCTAGACTTCATGCCACATGACCATGCCCCAATATTTAGATTGCACATGGTCACACCCTGATTTACACGACCGTGCCTCGTCGACAAAAAACCCAACACAACTTGACCTCGATGTATACGGCCGTGCCCCAATTGGCAAACCCAAAGCACAACCTCTACCCATATATTACACGGGTGTGTCATAGCCATGCCTAAATCAATAGAATGGAGACACGGGCTGGACCACAACTTACACGAGCGTGCCTTAGCCGTGACCCTGCCGCGAGAAAGAGCAATTTCACTCGGAATAGGATGCTTGGAGCCCAAGAAACGTAATCCTAAGTCTACTCAAACACCTAGGATGAATTATACCTGAATTACGAGTACTTAGGAGCCAAGGAAAGCATCCCAAAGGTCTATATAAACAATCCACGGCAGCAATTCAAGGGCGTGAGGTTTTAGCAGAATTTTCTGCCAGAGCTTTACTCGTTTAGGGATTGTCTCGAAGATAGCCAATTGATCCATCTCGAAGAGTCGAAATTCTACTCAAGACGGAGGATCTCCTCTTCAATTCCTTCAGGGGGTTTTAAGGATTTCCTATGTTTTGTTTTATCTTTTCTATTGAGATGTTTTCTTGTTTAATTATGAACTAAACCCCGCATTCTCAAGGGATGAAACCTGTGATGGATTTTTTATTTAATTCTTTCGGTTTATATGATAAATACTTAGTTTGTTCTTAATTATGTTGCTTAACTTTATCTGATGTGCTTAGGTGGAGGAGGAATAGACCCGGCCTAAGAGTAGATCTAGCATAATTAAGCAGAGTTGATCGAGCTCCTAGAGATAGGGTTACGAGATTTTGCCAGATTAGGGTGAAACCTAATATGGGAGTTCATTGATCGATTTACTGCTTCCATAGGGGGTTATTATAAGAGAACGAGAGTTCCACTAATTAACCTAAAGTTAGACGTTATTCACTTCGAGAGAAGGTTTAATATAGGTTAGGGAGTCTCACGGATCAAGCTAAGTAAAGAAATCATATGAATTGAAAAGGTAGATAATAAGTGAAGTCATAGATGGATTCTTCCCGAAGGTATCATCTTTATCAATTGAGTTTTCTTCAACATCTTTTCCTGAAGTTTCATTTCTTTTGTCTTTGCATTTAGTTTAAATATTTTATTTATTTTAGTTTAATAAACCAATCACTCCATATTTTAGGCTAAATAATAGAAAGAAAGTGAGTATTAGTACTTTTAGGTTCCTTGGGATCGATAAGATATTCTTGCTCGAGCTATACTACTATTTGATAGGTGCGCTTGCCTCTATCATTGTCGCAGCTTAGTCTACTGTGTTCGATCACTCTTTATAAATATTAAAACTAGACTGCTTTGGCAAATGATCAAGTTTTTAGCACCGTTGCCGGGGAACTTTCTAAAATATTACAAAAGCTCTATTTTTTTATTACTATAGCCATTATTACTATTTTTTACTGTGCTGACTTTTCTTTTATTTAAATTTCGGCAGATAATTCTAGTTTTTCAAAGGAATGGCACTGAATAACTATCAGTGGCAAGGCATGGGGACAATTCCTACTGAAGCAACCAATATTTTCAACATCGACGTGGTCACCAGGTTATCTAATCAGTTTGAAATAATGAATAAAAAATTGACGGTTTGAATAATCTCTCGCAGGTACACCCAATAATGCAGTATAACTCGAATCTAAGAGGCGTGGAGAATCCTAAGTACCCACCCTACGGATATGGCATAAAAAATGAACAAGTCCACTGTAACATCCTAAATAATTGAGTACTATGATGTTGCTAAATGTTAGTTCGGGTTTACTTGAAAATAGAATAAATATTATTATTTAAGTGTACTTTAGAGTAAAGAAATTAAATGACCTTAAGACTTAAATTAATTAAGTACCAAATGATGGCATAAGTTGAGCTAGTAGTAAAGTGGAGTTGGCGCCATATATATTATCATGAGGGAAGGAGTTCGAATCACCTAGCATGCAACTAGGAATTTTTATTTTTTTGCTTTAGCTTGAGCATGTGTCGGCAAAGAGATAAGGCTAGGATGAGTTAGGATGTTTTATTTTTGGTAAGAACACTAAGTATTTGGAAAGCCAAGGACAAGGGCTTGAAATGGGGGATTGCGTTTCATCAACTTAAGGAAAAAGGAGGGGAAAAAGGCTTAAGTGTAGGAAGGTATTTTGGAAACCTTTTAATGGCCATTTGACCCATGTATTTGGACTGCAATGAGGCAAAAGGGGGTGGCCGGTTTTGGTTGAGAGTATGGTAGCTTGAATGTTAGAAGAAACTCTTTCATTTTGGTCCTTTTCTTAACAAAGCATTTTTACTCCACCCATATTCTCTCTAGCCGAAAATTTCCAACATATTTGAGTACACAATTCATTTTTATTCTTCTTTGAGCCAATCTCTTGTGACCATTTCGGTTTGAAACTTTTTCTCTCCCAAATCCTTTTTCTCTTTGTGACCGAAAGTACATAGACAAGCAAATATTTTTCTTCCTTTCATTTTCTCATTTTTCCTCCTATGCCGAATGCATTTTCTTCCAAACTAAGAATCTTTTCTTCTCTTTCCTTTCTCCTTTCTTTTCTTTCTTTCTCTTTCTCTTGAAACCGAACCATACCATTCTATTTCCTATTCTTCATTTTTTTCTTCTTCATTACAATTTTATTCAAATTTCATCCATGGTCGAATGTAATTTGCTCTTGTGACAAAATCTCCTCATTTTCTCTTACCACAATCGATTTCAAGAATCAAGGTAAGGGGATTTTATTTTAAGGATTCTTATTCATTTAATATAGTTAGTTATTAATCGATTCGCTTGTAGGATCACAATCTTTCGATTGATTCTTGTGGAACAAAGACAAATCGTGGTCACCAAATCCCAAGTCTTATAAACTTTAATTATATTTCGATACTAATAAGTCAAACTAATAATCTTATGTCTTTAGAGACATTCAAGAAAGGGCGTAAAAGGGCAGCCATAGTCTTCTAAGAGGGCGGTTCCACTATTCCCTAAATATAAACGAAGGGTCTGTTTCGAGTCCGGATTTTCCACCGGTTGCAGCATCATCAACCGAGGAGAATCAATTATTTGAAGTAGTTCGTATCTCGAGCCTTTGTATCGCTCGTGGATTCTCATCGGGTAACGAATCATCGAACGAGGAGAAACCAAAGATAGAAGTGGTTCAAAATCAAAGGGGTAAGGATTTAGATCGTATATCAATAGTAAATTTTTGATAAAAGATAATGTCCTAATGGTTCGTATTATGATTAGGTGTTGACGAGCGGGAAGGTTTAGTACTCACGATATCAAGGTGTGTAACTTCACACTTATCTCGGGATTGGATGTCATACCGTAATATTGAGCAAAATCGTAAAAACGACAAAAAATGGTATTATGGTGGAATTTCATGAAAACGGTTAAAAATGGTGAAAATTACGAAATTTGCCCTCGATGAGTTAGTTAGTAAAATGTAAATTTTTATGTCTTCGTAAAATTAATGAAAATGTGTTAGATCATAAAATTAATAAAATGTACTAGATCGTAAAATGGGCCGATAAGTATGCTAGTTAGTAAATGGGTCAAATCTCTACTAGATCGATAAATGGGTCAAATCTATTAGATCGATAAATGGGCGAAATCGCTAGATCGATAAATGGGTCGAAATCTGTTAGATCGATAAATGGGCCGAAAACTCTAACAAATTGCTAAGTGGGCCGAACTCTTTGCTAGATCGTAATCTGGGCCTAAATTGCTAAGTTGCTAAATGGGCTAAATATTATTTTGTAATTTTGGGCCTTAATAAAAACTTGAAATATTGATTCTTATGTTAATTGGGCCTTTTTGATAAAATCATCTTAGGAACATAGATTATTTTGCATACATGTTGCATGGGTTGAGATTAACGATGAAGAGAAGAAAGGCCTGTTGCCAAAAATCTAGTTCGGTGGCTCTGCCACAAATATTTAATGGCTCAATGCCTCTAGTTCGGTGACTTTGTCACAATCTAGTTCGGTGGCTCGCCACAAATATAAAATGGCTAAATGCCTACGATTGGTGTGTTGGCGGGTGGGTTGACTTGATCCCACAGGTGTGATGATTGGTACGGGTGGTGTGTAGCGGATGGAAATTAGGTTTGGGTGGGAAATTTCATTAATTGCATGCATCTCATTATTTGTATTGTTAAACTTGTTGACGGCTCAAGCCCAAAATAATGATTTGATGATCTGCCCATGAATAAGTAAGTGAGTTATACACCGAGTTCTCAAGAACTCACTTCCTCAAATTTTTCATCTCGTAATGGAAATTGACGTGGACTTGGGCCGAGGATGACTTCGTGGAGGCCATACTCCAAATAAGGGTTAATTAAACTTTGAACTTTTATTAAAGACTTTCGATAATTTACTATTATGGGTAATAAGGCCTCTATTAATGTTTTATGGATTTTATGTGTGGATGGATTTAAATTATGTTTTGGACTATTAATATGGGCTTATAATTATTTTGTTTTCTTAAAATAATTTGGGTTTTCAAATATATGAAATTCCTTTATCTATTTTTTAAAAATATTTGAACTCTAAAATAAAAAAAATTAAATTACTTTAAGGATTTTGACAATCTAATATTAATGATATTTTCAACTAATAATTTCTCATATTTATAAAATTTAAAATACCCTTTTGGTTTTCATTAAACCTTGTTAATAAAATGATTTTGAAATTTCGATTCACCTTAATTATTAAGATAGTTCGATCTATGTAATAAACCAAATCTCGTCTTTACGCATAGACCGAGTTTGGGGTGTTACATTTAATGGTATCAGAGCCAGTTTCAAAAACTCGGCTGTGGTTGGGTTCACAAATAATTTCTGTATGAAATCACTCAATTATGTTTTAAAGATCAGTATGGCACCACAAGCATCCGGCAACAAGTCAAGTAAGTATTTATTACTTAATGATAATTATGATGATCATAGGAACACTCTAGAACTTCTAGTTTTAGATGTTAAAAATCGTAGAGATTGAGACTATAGGATGTGTTGCGAAAAATAACTTTATTTCTCAAATCTCATAAAACACCGTTAATAAACACTGAAACAATTTTCTGATTCATAAAACTTGCAATCAGATTAAATCGAATTAGTCATCATGAGCACTAGAGGACGTGGTCGTGGACGCGGTAGATGTGGCCGTGGTAGAGGAAGAGGTGCTGCAACTGAAGTACCAAATCATATGCCGGAAATGGACGCACCTGCTTCACTTGAGAGTGAGACGGGATCACATGATCATATGGAAGAAGATAATGCTTTGACTCGAGCAATGCTGCGAGTCCTAGAAAGGGTCGCTGGAACTAGAATTGGGCCAACAACTCGTGGGTCAATTTCGGAACAACTCAAGTCAAATAACGCAGAAGTTTTTAGAGGAGTTTTTGGTGTAGCTCTGAATGTGGCTGAATATTGGCTTGAAGCTGTGGAGCGGATTATGGATGATATGGAATGCACTGTTGAGCAGAAACTGAAAGGAGTTGTGCCCTTGTTAAGAGACGAGGCGTATCGCTGGTGGCTTACCGCTCGAGAAGGCAACAAGTTGCACCGATTACTTGGGAATTATTTAAAGTCGCTTCCAAGGGAAATATGTTGGAACGAAGTTATGTAGACGCTCAAGGAAGGAATTTCAATCTTGTCCAAGGGAGTAAGATAGTGGCGGCCAGATGAAGTGAAGTTTTATGCTTGAGTCGCTATGCTCTGGACAATAGTATCAACAGATCATGAACGATGGGTGCGATTCGAGGATGGGCTAAATGATGAGTTGAGGGTTTCGATTGCCCACAACAAGTTAGAACTTTTTCCACGCTTGTGGAGAAGGCTAAGATAGTCAAGAGGCTAAGAACTCGTAACCACGTAATCGGAAAGATTTAGAAATAAGAGAGATATAGCAATCGGGTTCCTCAAAAGGTTTCGTAAGAGGCCTCTAATGATGAATCACTCAAGGTAGAGCACCAGAATTAATAATCGAGGTCAAAATTGTGCCGAACGTGGAAAAAGGCATTCGGAGAGTGTTGGAGGAAAACGGCGCTTGTTACAAATGCGATTCAATGGATCACCAAGATAGAAACCGCCTCGACATATGGATACGACTCAAGAAGTTCATAATAATGATGCACACCGCCGGAGGTACTCGGCAGACCACCGAGAGGTCGTGGACCAGTCGGTGGTAATGGGGCGGACGTGGTCAAGGTGCACCGGGTCGAGGCAATGGTCCCAGAGAAAACGCGGATGCAAGATGCCAGACTAGTCTATGCGCTTAGACGCCGCGAGGATGGCAATGCACCGATGTAATAATCGGTACGCTCTTCATCTTCGATGTACCATTCATCGCTTTAATAGATATTGGTTCTACCCATTCGTATGTGGCTAGTGCCATATCTGGAAACCTAAATCTAGAATCTGAAATTTTTGATAATGAGATGACAAGAATTAGTCCTTTAGAGCGATCGATAATTGTAAATAAAATGTTTAAAGACGTGCCTTAGAAATTCAAGAGGAGGTATTCTTGGCGAATTTGATGGAATTGCCTTCGACGAGTTTGATCTCATTCGGCATGTATTGGTTGGTTAAACATCAAAGCATTTGGATTGTGCTGAAAAATAGATGTCAATAAGAACCTTGGATGATAAGGAAGTCATAATGATTGGTGAACGAAGGAACTACTTGGCAAACGTGGTATCGACATTGAAGGCAGAAAAGTTGGTGCGGAAAGGGTATGAAGCATTCTTAGCCTTTATTTGTGCTTTGGATGCCAAAGAATTATCTGTGGATGATGTGAGAATGGTGAAGGAATTTCTAGATGTATTTCCCTATGAACTCCTGGTATACCTCAAGATCGGGAAGTAGAATTTGGTATCGAGCTTATGCTCGGTATGACTCAAAGGTCCATTGCTCCTTATAGAATGGCACCGAAGGAGTTGGCAGAGCTTAAAGATCAAATTCAAGAATTACTGGATCAAGGATTTATATGACCGAGTGTGTCTCCGTGGGGAGCACCAGCTTTGTTCATCAAGAAGAAGGATGGATCGATGCGTATGTGCATTGATTACGCATAATTGAATAAATTGACGATCAAGAATAGGTATCCTTTCCGAGAATTGATGACTGTTTGATCAATTGAAAGGAGCTTTAGTTTTCTCCAAAATTGATTTGAGATCGTGCTATTACCGATTTTAAGGTGAAAGAAGTAGATATTTTAAGACGGCATTTCAACTCGTTATGGACATTATGAGTTTGTAGTGATGCCGTTGGATTAACCAATGCACCACCGCATTTATGGACATGATGAACCGAGTCTTTCAACCATACTTAGATCGATTTGTGGTAGTGTTCATAGATGACATTTTTGGTTTATTCAAGAAATGATGAGGAGCATGACACGCATTTACGTATTGTATTGCAGTTACTTCGTGATAAGCAACTTTATGCCAAATTCAGTAAATGCAAATTTTGGCTAAAGGAAGTGACTTTCTTGGGTCATGTGGTATCAGCTGAAGGAATAAGGGTGGATCCTCGGAAGATTGAGGCTATTTTGGATTGGAAACCACCAACATCGGTAGCTAAAATTCAGAGTTTCTTGGGATTAGCTGGTTATTATAGACGTTTTGTTGAGGGGTTTTCGTTGATTGCTGCACCCCTAACTAAACTGTTGCGGAAGGGAGTTCCGTATAATTGGACTGAAAAACAACAAGAGAGTTTCGAGAAATTAAAGAAGATTTCGACTAAGCTCGGTTTTAATTCAACCAGAGGTCGGAAAAGAATTTCTTGCTTATTGTGATACGCCTCACACGGGTGCAGGTTGTGTGCTGATGCAAAATGGAAAGGTGGTGGCTTATGCTTCTCGTCAATTGAGACCGCACGAAGTAAATTACCCTACTCATGATTTGGAGTTAGCTGCAGTGGTTTTTGCTTTAAAGATTTGGAGGCACTATCTCTACGGTGAGAAGTCTATTATCTACACAGATCACAAGAGTCTTAAGTACCTCCTTACCCAAAAGGAGTTGAATTTGAGACAAAGAAGATGGGTGGAATTATTAAAGGACTATGATTTCTCAATCGAATATCATCCCGAAAGGCTAACGTGGTAGCCGACGCGTTAAGTCGTAAGGCAAGATTCGATTTAAGAGCAATGTTTGCTCATTTAAGTTTGTATGAGGATGGTAGTTTGTTAGCAGAACTTCAAGTAAAGCCTCTGTGGTTGAAATAAATCAAGGAGAAGCGTACATCGATAAAAAGTTTGGACTTTTATTTCAGCAGGTTGAAAGGGGTGAAATAGAGGATTTTAGTATAAACACGAATGGAGTGTTGTGTTTTCGTGGAAGGGTTTGTATGCCTAAAGACCCAGAATTAAGGCAAATGATTCTACGGGAGGCGCATAGTAGCCCTTATGCTATGCACCCCGGAGGAAATAAGATGTATCGAGATCTCCGTGAATGATATTGGTGGCGTGGTTGAAGCATGAGATTTACGAGTTTGTAGGAAAATGTTTGACTTGTCGCAAGTGAAGGCGGAGCATCAATTACCGTCGGGTTTGTTACAACCAAGAATATTCCTCTTTGGAAATGGGAATGGATAACTATGGATTTTGTTAGTGGGTTACCTTTAACACCTACTAAGAAAAATTCGTATGGGTAATAGTTGATCGCTTGGCTAAGATCGCTCATTTTTACCGGTTACAGACGGATTATTCGTTGCGAAATTGGCTAAGTCAGATGTATCCGAAATCGTGAGGTTGCATGGGATACCAAAGGTTCATTATTTCGCATAAGGATCCTAGATTTACGCCACGATTTTGGAAAGCTCGCATGAAGCCTTGGGGACAAATTTGAATTTCAAGACGGCTTTTCATCCTCATCGATGGATGGACGGAAAAAGTAATTCGATATTGGAAGACATGTTAAGGGGATGTGTGATCGACTTCAGAGGTAGTTGGGAGGATTTTCTACCATTGGCGTAATTCATGATAATAAAAGCTATCAGTCTAGCATTCAGATGGCACCCTATGAGGCATTGTATGGTCGTAGGTGTTGTGCTCCTACCTGTTGGACTGAATTGGGTGAACAACTGATGTTGGGTCCTGATTTGATTTCTGAAACAGAGGAAAAGGTAAAAGTTATTCGAGCACGGTTAAAGGAAGCTTGGATAGATGTAAATCGTATCTTGATTTGAAGCGAAAGGATATCGAGTTTTTGTGGGAGAGCAAGTCTTCTTGAAGGTCTCACCTTGGAAGAAGATTTTCAGATTTGGAAATAAGGCAAGTCGAGCCCTAGGTTCATCGGACCATATCGTGTGATGAAGCGTGTTGGTCCGATGGCTTATCGATTGAATTACCTCGAGTTGGGTCAAATTCATAATGTTTTCCATGTTTCCATGCCGAGACGCTATAGGTCGATCCATCTCATATAGGACCGATAGAGGAAGTGAAATTAAATTCAAACTTGTCTTTTGAAGAGGAACCAGTGGAAATTATAGACCGGGATGTTAAAGTACTAAGAAAGAAGACTGTGCCGTTGGTCAAAGTTTTATGGTGTAATCACGGAGTAGAGGAAGCTACGTGGGAGCCTGAGGAAGCTATTTGGCAGCAATATCCTCACCTCTTTTAATCAGGTAAATTTCGAGGGCGAAACTTTCTTTCAGAGGGGTAAAATTGTAACATCCTAAATAATTGAGTACTATGATGTTGCTAAATGTTAGTTCGGGTTTACTTGAAGATAGAATAAATATTATTATTTAAGTGTACTTTAGAGTAAAAAAATTAAATAACCTTAAGACTTAAATTAATTAAGTACCAAATGATGGCATAAGTTGAGCTAGTAGTAAAGTGGAGTTGGCGCCATATATATTATCATGAGGGAAGGAGTTCAAATCACCTAGCATGCAACTAGGAATTTTATTTTTTACTTTAGCTTGAGCATGTGTCGGACAAAGAGATAAGGCTAGGATGAGTTGGGATGTTTTATTTTGGTAAGAACACTAAGTATTTGGAAAGCTAAGGATAAGGGCTTGAAATGGGGATTGTGTTTCATCAACTTAAGGGAAAAGGAGGAAAAAGGCTTAAGTGTAGGAAGGTATTTTGAAACTTCTTAATGGCCATTTGACCCATGTATTTGGACGACAATGAGGCAAAAGGGGTGGCGATTTTGGTTGAGAGTATGGTAGCTTGAATGTTAGAAGAAACTCTTTCATTTTGGTCATTTTCTTAACAAAGCATTTTTCCTCCACCCATATTCTCTCTAGCCAAAAATTTCCAACATATTTGAGTACACAATTCATTTTATTCTTCTTTGAGCCAATCTCTTGTGACCATTTCGGTTTGAAACTTTTCTCTCCCAAATCCTTTTTCTTTGTGACCGAAAGTACATAGACAAGCAAATATTTTTCTTCCTTTCATTTTCTCATTTTCTCCTCCTATGTCAATGCATTTTCTTCCAAACTAAGTATCTTTTCTTCTTTCCTTTCTCCTTTCTTTTTCTTTCTTTCTCTCTTTTCTCTTGAAACCGAACCATACCATTCTATTTCCCTATTCTTCATTTTTTTTCTTCTTCATTACAATTTTATTCAAATTTCATCCATGGTCGAATGTAATTTGCTCTTGTGACAAAATCTCCTCATTTTCTCTTACCACAATCGATTTCAAGAATCAAGGTAAGGGGATTTTATTTTAAGGATTCTTATTCATTTAATATAGTTAGTTATTAATCGATTCGTTTGTAGGATCACAATCTTTCGATTGATTCTCTTGGAACGAAGACAAATCGTGGTAAGTCAAATCCCAAGTCTTATAAACGTTAATCATATTTTGATACTAATAAGTCAAACTAATAATCTTATGTCTTTAGAGACATTCAAGATAGGGCAGAAAAGGGCAGTCCATAGTCTTCATAAGAGGGGCGGTTCCACTATTCTCCCTAAATATAAACGAAGGGCTATTTCTGGAGTCCGGGATTTTCCACCGGTTGCGGACCATCAACCGAGGAGAATCAATTATTTGAAGTAGTTCGTACTCGAGCCTTTGTATGTTCGTGGATTCTCATCTGCAACGAATCATCGAACGAGGAGAAACCAATGATAGAAGTGGTTCAAAATCAAAGGGTAAGGATTTAGATCAGATATCAATAGTAAATTTTTGATAAAAGATAATGTCCTAATGGTTCAGATTATGATTAGGTGTTGACGAGCGGAAGGTTTAGTACTCACGATATCAAGGTGTGTAACTTAACAATTATCTCGGATTGGATGTCATACCGTAATATTGAGCAAAATCGTAAAACGAAAAAAATGGTATTGTGTTGGAATTTCATGAAAACGGTTAAAATGGTGAAAATTATGAAATTTGCCCTCGATGAGTTAGTTAGTAAAATGTAAATTTTTATGTCTTCATAAAATTGGGCCGAAAATGTGTTAGATCGTAAAATTAGGCCGAAAATGTACTAGATCGTAAAAATGGGCCGATAAGTATGCTAGTTAGTAAAATGGGCCGAAATCTCTGCTAGATCGATAAATGGGCCGAAATCTCTATTAGATCGATAAATGGGCCAAAATCTTTGCTAGATCGATAAATGGGTCGAAATATCTGTTAGATCGATAAATGGGCCAAAATCTCTGCTAGATCGTTAAATGGGCCGTAATCTCTGTTAGATCGTTAAATGGGCCAAAAACTCTGACAAATTGCTAAATGGGCCGAACTCTTTGCTAGATCGTAATTTGGGCCTAAATTGCTAAGTTGCTAAATGGGCTAAATATTATTTTGTAATTTTGGGCCTTAATAAAAGCTTGAAATATTGATTCTTATGTTAATTGGGCCTTTTTGATAAAATCATCTTAGGAACATAGATTATTTTGCATACATGTTGCATGGGTTGGGATTAACGACGAAGAGAAGAAAGGCCTATTGCCAAAAATCTAGTTCGGTGGCTCTGCCACAAAATGCTATTTGCCTCTAGTTCGGTGGCTCTGCCACAAATATTTAATGGCTCAATGCCTCTAGTTTGGTGACTTTGTCACAATCTAGTTCGGTGGCTCGCCACAAATATAAAATGGCTAAATGCCTACGATTGGTGTGTTGGCGGGGTGGGTTGACTTGATCCCTCTGTGTGATGGTTGGTACGGTGGTGTGTAGCGGATGGAAATTAGGTTTGGGTGGGAAATTTCATTAATTGCATGCATCTCATAATTTATATTGTTAAACTTGTTGACGGGCTCAAGCCCAAAATAATGATTTGATGATCCGCCCAATGAATAAGTAAGTGAGTTATACACTGAGTTCTAAGTAACTCACTCCCTCAAATTTTTCATCTCAGGTAATGGAAATTGACGTGGACTTGGGCCGAGGATGACTTCGTGGAGGCCATACTACAAATAAGGGTTAATTAAACTTTGAACTTTTATTAAAGACTCTCGATAATTTACTATTATGGGTTTGATGTAATAAGGCCTCTATTAATGTTTTATGGATTTTATGTGTGGATGGATTTAAATTATGTTTTGGACTATTAATATGGGCCTATAATTATTTTGTTTTCTTAAAATAATTTGGGTTTTCAAATATATGAAATTCCTTTATCTATTTTTTTAAAATATTTGAACTCTAAAATAAAAAAATTAAATTACTTTAAGGATTTTGACAATCTAATATTAATGATATTTTCAACTAATAATTTCTCATATTCATAAAATTTAAAATACCCTTTTTGGTTTTTATTAAACCTTATTAATAAAATGATTTTGAAATTTTCGATTCACCTTAATTATTAAGATAGTTCGATCTATGTAACAAACCAAATCTCGTCTTTACGCATAGACCGAGTTTGGGGTGTTACATCCACTATATAGGTAACTACTCTAGATGTCAAAATAATTTTTATAGTGACACTTATACTACAGGATGGAGGTACCATCCAGACTTCTCGTGGAATGATCAAAGACAGGATTTTCCTCCAAATTTCCAACAACCTTATCCACAGGAAGGGGAATCAAACCTCGAAGAGATTCTGACAAAATTGGTGACAGCTACAAACTCTCGTCTTCAAAAGGCTGAAGAAACACTCAATGAACAACAAAGATCGATCGAGGGAATCAAAATTCAGGTAAGATAAATCATCACGTTGGTTGGATTACTTGTTGAGATATTATGTGAAATACGGACAAAGATTTTCTCCAAAAGAACATAGCAGGTAAAAGCAATTACACTAAGGAGTGGAAAAGAGTTAATTGAACCACAAAGAAAGACACCACATGAAATTATCAAGGAAAAAAGTGTATAAGGAGAAAACAATAATCCATTGCCTACAGAAAATAAAACAAAAATTCCATATCTAGTAAAATTGAAGAAAGAACAATTGGATGCTCAATACGGTAAGTTCCTTGAACTCTTTAAACAAATACATATTAACTTACCCTTCGTTGAATCTATTTCACAGATGCCGAAGTATGCAAAATTCTTAAAGGAACTTCTTACGAACAAAAGGAAGCTTGAGGAGGTATCCATAGTGGAGCTTAACGAAGAATGTTCAGCCCTTCTCCAAAATATACTACCACGGAAATTAAACAATCCAGGGAGTTTCACTATTCCTTACTTAATTGGTAGTTTAAACATCAAGAAAGCACTAGCAGACTTGGGCACTAGTATTAATCTAATGCCTTACAACTTATTTAAACGGCTAAATCTTGGGGAACCAAATCCCACTAGGATGAGTATTCAATTAGTCGATAGATCTATTAAATATCCTAGGGGAATTATTGAAGATGTCTTGGTCAAAATTGATAAATTTATTTTTCCTGTTGATTTCGTTGTGTTAGACATGAATGAAGACATTAATGTTCCTTTAATCTTAGGGCATCCCTTTTTAGCCACTGCTAGAGCTATTATTGATGTAGGTAATGGTAAACTAGCTCTGAGAATAGGTGATGAAGAAATTATCTTTCAACTCTGTAATGCCATGCGATATTCTAAAGAACAAGATGATTCATGTTATTTCGTCGATACTACTGATCATATTATAAAGAATTCATTACAGGAAATTATACAAGGTGACACATTGGAATTGTGGCCAGCTCAAGAAGAGGGGGCAAAAGATGAAGACAATGAGTCGAATCTAAAAATGTCATCATATGAACAATGGAGAGAAGAAAGCATCAAGAATGACAATGAAATAAAACAAAAAACCTCTATCGTAGAGCCACCCAAATTGGAACTCAAACAGTTACCAAAACATCTAGAATAAGCATTCCTTGGAGACAATTCTACACTACCAATAATCATATCCTCAGAATTAAAATCCAAAGAAAAGGAGGAACTGATAAAAGTACTAAAAGAACACAAGAAAGCCATAGCTTGGAAAATCTTCGATATCAAGGGAATAAGCCCTACATTCTGCACCCACAAAATTTTGATGGAAGAAGAATATAAACCATGTGTGCAACCTCAGAGATGTTTAAACCCTAACATGAAATAAGTGGTCAAAGCTGAGGTAATTAAACTTTTAGATGCAGGAATAATTTATCCTATTTCTGACAGCACTTGGGTAAGTCCTATGCAGGTAGTCCCAAAGAAAGGAGGAATAACGGTAGTACCCAATGAAAAAAATGAGTTAATTCCCACAAGAACGAGCATGAGATGGAGAGTCCGCATAGACTATAGAAAGTTGAATGATGCCACCAGAAAAGATCATTTTCCTTTGACTTTCATACATCAAATGCTAGAAAGATTATCCAGGCATATGTACTACTGCTTCCTGGATGGACTCTTCGGATACTTTCAAATCCCCACGACTCTCAAGACCAAGAAAAACAACATTTACATGCCCATACAGACGCTTGCTTATTGTAGAATGCCTTTTGGATTATGTAATGCTCCTGCTACTTTTTCGTTGCATGTTAGCAATCTTCGATGAACTCATGGAGGACATCATGGAGGTATTTATGGATGATTTCTCGGTATTCAGTAATTCTTTCCATCTTTGCCTTAAAAATTTAAAATGAGTTCTAACGAGATGTGAAGAAACAAACCTTGTTTTAAATTGGGAGAAATGCCATTTTATGGTTAGAGAAAGGATAGTTTTAGGACATAAGATTTTTAGTAAAGGAATTGAGGTAGATAAAGCAAAAGTTGAAACCATAGAAAAATTACCTCCCCTTAGCTCAGTCAAGGCTATTAGAAGTTTTTTTAGGACACGCAGGTTTTTATAGAAGATTTATTAAGGATTTTTCTAAAATAGCTAAGCCTTTGACAAAATTACTAGAAAAGATGTTCCTTTTAATTTCAATCAGAATGTTTAGATGCATTCAATGTCCTTAAGGATAAATTAGTAAATGCTCGATTATAATTGCACCGATTGGAACTTACCCTTGAATTAATGTGTGATGCAAGTGACTTTGCAAGAGGTGCGCTTTGGGACAACGATGAGACAAGCATTTTCAATGATCTACTACACTAGTAGAACATTAACACCAAGCAAGAAAATTACACCACGATCGAGAAAGAATTGTTAGCTGTAGTTTTTGCTTTTGACAAATTTAGACAATATCTAATATTATCTAAAGTTGTTATTTACACTGATCATTCAGCTCTTCGTTATCTTTTAAACAAACCTGATGCAAAACCTAGACTAATATGATGGGTTTTACTCTTATAAGAATTTGACTTGGAAATACAGGATAAGAGGGAGTTGAGAATCTCGCAGCAGATCATTTTTCAAGACTCGAAAATCCACACACCAAAGAGCTTGATGAACATGAAATAAATGATTCGTTTCCCGAAGAACAACTCTTTCTATAACACATTCTAAGGTACCCGGTTTGCAAATATTGCAAACTATCTAGCGACTAACATCCTACTAAGAAAATTGACACATCACCAAAAGAAGTGATCCTTTGTCGATGTGAAAAATTATTTTGGGAGGATCCCTTTTTTGCATATGTGCGATCGGTAATTCAAGATGCGCTACAAGGACGAGAGGCAAGCAAAAACTCGAACATTGTCATTTAGGACCATCGTGAGGATACTACAATGGTATTAAGACAAAGACACAAAATACTCGAATCAGTTTTTACTGGCCCACTCTATTTAAAGATGCCAATAGGTATGTTATCTCATGTGACAAATGCCAAAGAACAGGTAACATCTCTAAAAGTGATGAAATGCCTCAAACATATATGCTATCATGTGAAATATTTGACGATGGGGTATTGATTTTATGGGACCATTCCCGAGTTCATTTGGAAATAAATACATCCTAGTAGCAGTTGATTACATGTCAAAATGGGTAGAAGCGGAAGCCTTACCTACCAATGATGCTAGGGTTGTAGTTAAATTTCTCAAGAGACTATTTTCCCAATTTGATACACCTAGAACCATCATCAGTGATAGGGGTACTCATTTCTGTAATACACAATTTGAAAAAGTCTTAAAGAAATTTGGAGTATGCCATAGAACAGCCACCCCATATCATCCCCAAACTAGTGGGCAAGTTGAGGTAACGAACCGAGAGCTTAAGTGCATTCTAGAAAAAATAGTTGAATCAAATAGAAAAGATTGGGCAGTTAAAGTAGATGATGCTTAATGGGCTTATAGAACAGCATTCAAAACACCTCTAGGGACATCCCCATATAAGCTCGTATACGGAAAAAGTTGTCATCTACCATTCGAGTTAGAACACAAAGCTTTCTAGGCAACAAAATTTTTAAATATTGACCTTGACCTTGTAGGAAAGAGAAGAATGATGCAGATAAACGAGTTAGATGAATGGAGAATGGAAGCCTATGAGAACTCAAGGTTGTACAAAGAAGCAACAAAGCGACGTCATGATGCCCGCCTCAAGCAATCAAGACATTTCGAAGTAGGAGACCTAGTCCTATTATACAATTCAAGGCTTAAATTATTCCCTGAAAGTTAAAATCCAGATGGTTAGGCCCATTTATGATCAAAACAATATTTCCATATGGCACCATTGAGGTAACTCATCCCACTAAAGGCGCGTTCAAGGTAAATGGTCATCGACTTAAAATTTATAATGGTGCAGACTTTGGAGATACGAGAGATGAGTTTATGCTCCATGAGCCCTCCTTTAGAACTGAAAACAGGAAGAGTCTAGCTTAAGACTATAAACGAGCGCTTCTCGGGAGGCAACCCGAGCACTAACACTTTTTATTTTTCAAAATTATTTTTTTATTATTTTTTCTTCTTTCCTTTCCTTCTCTCTTCTCTCTCCACATTTAAAACAAAGATGCAGGTTTCTAGGCCATAAGGCCTTCCACACAGCCATGCCCGTGGCCGTGTGGACCACCGAAACCACCACACTGACAGAGCAGAGCTGTGCAAGTCAGTCTAACCAACCCCAACATTATAGATCCAACCACTCACAGCACGGGCACCGACAAAAATAGCATGGCCGTGCCTCACAGTCGTACTAAGATACTGACCTATTTAGCACGCAAGGATTCACGCCCATGCATTCCAACTGCGTTCTATATCGCTTCTTAGGAACGGGCATGCAAACCAATAAAACGGGCGTAGAAGAACAACACACCCTACAACATGGCCGTGCGATGCGACCGTGTGAATAAACAAACCCTCGGTACACGGGCATGGGAACATGCCAGATTTGAAATCCTATTTAAACCACTATAGCCCTTCCTCTTTTTCCCATCTTCTTTCTTATTCCTTCTCTTTTCTTTCAAATTTTCTTCCTACTCATAGAAAAGATCCAAGACACTTGAGCAACACAAAGACCATGCCCAAGAAACATAAGTATCGTATCCTCAGAGGAAACCTCAACATGAGTTCATGCCGGCAGCTTCACTTAATTGACACGCCAAGGGTCTCAAAAACCTTTTCGATTCTATTTTTCTTTTCTCGTCTCCTTTATTTTCCTTATCTATACTTCTTTTATGCTTAATGTAATTTATTTCAATTAGTTTCTTGGTTTTAGGTTCTAAAGGCTGCTAGGGATTCACACAACACAACCTTCGAAGTCACACCCACTTTGTAAACTATCCAACAATAAGGACTCCTTAGTCTATTAGTCTTTTCTTTCAATTTCAGTTCTCTTCTTAGTCTCCTTCTTTTTATTTTCTTAATCTTTAAATTTATTATTAGTATATCATTATTATTTCTCTAGATCTCTTGGCTATATCTTCATAGGCTACCCAATTTCTTCATCTAGCAAATTGCTTCTTGGTAACCACTCCACTAGGCCCATAGAAAACACCATCACCGCCACCAAAGACGCCAGGGATCATCCAGATTTCAAGGAGTATTATTTTCTCCACTTATCTTTTTGATTTGGCACATAAATTTTATTATATATCTTTGTACATTGAGGGTAATGTACATTTTAAGTGTGGGTGTAATAGTGCCTAACTTTTGCATAATTCTCAAAACCCTAAAATTAGTCTTAATCTTAAGTATTTTTCTCATATTATTAATTAGGATGAAATTCTAATGATTTATGATCTTTATTGATATGTCTCTAATTAAATCATAGTTAATTGTGCATTGATGATTAAATTTGAAGGATACTAGAGAATCGAGCATGATAAGTCTACTTTCTAAAAAATAATTGACAAAGTTGTTGAACCTAATTTGAGTATCACCTTGAAGTTCAAAATTTATAAGGATTGATGTCAAAACACCCATAATTTTTGTGAGATTCGAGCCTTATAGAGCATATACCCTTTTTATGCTCACTTTAATTGATTATGAGTGTGTCAACTTTGAATTGTTATTCTAGAACTTGCCTCGTTTATACATGTCGAGACCACATTAATGATTTGATACATCGAGATGATAAAGGCACCTAGGTTTAACCCATTTACTCCACTAAAAGCCTACCTTCAAAAATTAACCCTAGTGAACCCCGTTGAATCCTAATAACCATTTTATTGACTCACCCACTAATATCAACCCAAAATCCCTTTATATTTGTTATCACCATTCTTTTGACTACCCTTTAATCGAGGTTTGATTTGATTAAATTATGAAATATATTAGTTCAAGAGTTACATTTATCATTTATGATGTAATATTTTAGTTTGTTCTTAAAAAAATCAATCAAAGTTTAGAGCTCATGTATCTAAATTCCAATTGATTGAAGAAGAGCTCGTATTGAAGTATTATAGTATTCTTATTACCTTTTAATTAATGTAAGTACTTATATTAGTTCATTGTTTCTAGTTAGGTAATTGGTTAATTCAATCTCGATTCTAAACTTCTAATTCAGCCTTTATCCACACCTTTAACCCTAGCCCTATTACAACCCTAATAAAGATCTTTTGATCTGTTTATCATCTCATATACAGTGGTGGAGATTTGATTTTCAAGCAAGCTTATGGGATTAACTTTTCAAGTTCGACTTGGAGTGCTTATTCGTGAACCTTAAACACTTTTGAGTGATTTGAGTGAATCTTTAGTGAGGATGTCGGTCCTTGTCGGTTTTGAATCAAAGGTAATTACTTAGATAAAGGGAGACACCTATAGTTTCAGCTATAAAGGTATGACTTATCGTAATTGAATCTTTAGGGCACTTCGAGTTAAATCATCCATGTATAAATTATCTATGAATTATGATGAGGCATTGTCAATGGGAACTATGAATTTTGGAAAGTTCGTTTTAATTGTAAATTGAGAATTTTGCTTGAGAACAAGGAAAAGCTTAAGTGTGGGGGTATTTGATAAACCATAAAAGTAACACATTTTAACCCCATATTTAGTATGCTTTTGGATGATTTAGCCCTCAATTTATGTAAAAGATGCTCTTAATCCTTTCTTTTCATGCCTTATACTTAGGAGAACACCAAAGGATAAAAAGAACATAAAATGGGCTTAATACGGACCAAATTGAGCCAACCCAAGAAGTCGGCACGGCCTGGGCTTCATGCCACACGGCCGTGCCCCAATATTTAGATTGCACACGGTCACACCCTAATTTACACGACCGTGCCTCGTCGACAAAAAGCCCAACACGGCCTAACTCTGATGTACACGGCTGTGCCCCAATTGGCAGGCCCAAAGCACGACCTCTACCCATATATTACACGAGCATGTCATAGCCGTGCCTAAATCAACAGAATGGAGACACGGGTTGGACCACGACTTACACGGGCATGCCTTAGCCATGCCTCTATCGCGAGAAAGAGTAATTTCACTCAGAATAGGATGCTTGGAGCCCAAGAAACGTAATCCTAAGTCTACTCAAACACTTAGGATGAATTATACCTAAATTACGAGTACTTAGGAGCCAAGGAAAGCATTCCAAAGGTCTATATAAATAATCCACGGCGACAATTCAAGGGCGTGAGGTTTTAGCAGAATTTTCTGCCAGAGCTTTACTCATTTAGGGATTGTCTCAAAGATAGCCAATTGATCCATCTCAAAGAGTCGAAATTCTACTCAAGACGGAGGATCTCCTCTTCAATTCCTTTAGGGGGTTTTAAGGATTTCCTATGTTTTGCTTTATCTTTTCTCTTGAGATGTTTTCTTGTTTAATTATGAACTAAACCCCTCAGATACCTAAAGGGGATGAAACCTATGATGGATTTTGTTATTTAATTCTTTCAGTTTATATGATAAATACTTAGTTTGTTCTTAATTATGTTGCTAAACTTTATCTGATGTGCTTAGGTGGAGGAGGAATAGACCCTACCTAAGAGTAGATCTAGCATAATTAAGCAAAGTTGATCGGGTGCCTAGAGATAGGGTTACGAGATTTTACCGGATTAGGGTGAAACCTAATATAGGAGTCCATTGATCAATTTACTGCTTCCTTAGGGGGTTATTATAAGAGAAAGAGAGTTCCACTAATTAACCTAAGGTTAGACGTTATTCACTTCGAGAGAAGGTTTAATATAGGTTAGGGAGCCTCACAGATCAGGCTAAGTAAAGAAATCATATGAATTGAAAAGGTCGATAATAAGTGAAGTCATAGGTGGATTCTTACCGAAGGTATCATCTTTATCAATTGAGTTTTCTTCAACGTCTTTTCCCGAAGTTTCATTTCTTTTGTCTTTGCATTTAGTTTAAATATTTCATTTGTTTTAGTTTAATAACCCAATCACTCCATATTTTAGGCTAAATAATAGAAAGAAAGTGAGTAGTAGTACTTTTAGGTTCCTTGGGATTGATAAGATATTCTTTCCTGAGCTATACTACTATTCGATAGGTGCGCTTGCCTCTATTGTTGTCGTAGTCAGTCTACAGGTTCGATCACTCTTTTATAAATATTAAAACTAGACTGTTTTGCAGCGATCAGACTGTTTAATTTCAGAAAGAAAATTCTTATCGTGTGAGAACGCTAGCTAAATGTATTGATAGATGAAAGCATGGTTGATCTATTTGGGTTATGTTTGACATTGTTATGTCTTTCTCTGATAATTTGTTTCATTGTTTGGATATAAACGTCGACGGTAAAATCTGTTTGAGACTAATATTCTGATTCTACTGGTTATGTTCTATTGAATATATGTGAAGATTATATTGCTTCATTACAATGGATTTCAGCATTTAAGAATGGCATCGTTCATTCTGGACATTTTCTGGGATATCATCGAAATTTTATATCATTCTATATGGGTTGTAATTTTTAGATATCCTGTATGACTCCATATACTGAAATTTCACTATTTTAGTTTTCTTATGATTCCATGTGATTATTTGCAAGAGATATTTAATTGACAAGATGACAATGTCTATTGTAATTATAATTTCTGGCTTGAAATTTGAGAGTACAGTGGTACCATCCTCAGAGTTATAGAGGTTATGTTTCTACAGAAGTTACTATTAAAATCATATTTGATTCTTCTCTGTGTTCAAATGCTTCATTAACAATGGGGATAATATCTATTTATAGGGTTGAGACATCGTTCTTATTAAGGCTCAATGATTTCTATTTTGTTAAGGTGATTTCAGTATAGTTCAGAGTTTTGATGATTAATATATGAGATAGCTTCATTATAAACTCTTTTCTAGTTCAAGTGAAGGTCCAATATTGATGAAAGTCAAAATGATAGATGATCGTTGTTTTGTCGAGTTTTAAAATTTATAAAGAGAATGATCAAACTTGAAACTAACTCTAACAATGACTTAAGGCAAGTGTACCTATCGAACAATAGTATAGCTTAGGCAAGACCGAATTATCGAACCCAAAGGAACTAAAAGTACTAATACTAACTTTCTTTTTACTATTTATCCAAAAATATGTGAAGTTACTTTAATCTAAATTAACGACTACTTAAACTAAAGACGTAAAGAATGAAAGAATGAATTAGAAAATAACTTGAAGAGAAACTCAGTTGATCACGACGATACCCTCAAGAAGAATCCACCTACACTTCACTTGTTATTTAACACTGAACCATACAATTTATTCACTTACTTTGATCCGTAAGACTTCTTAACGTATATTAAACCCTCTCTCAAGGCAAATAACATCTAACCCTAGGTTAACTAGTGGAACTCTCATTCTCTCACAATAACCCCCTAGAATACCAGTAAATAGATCTATGGACTCCCATATTATGTTTCACCCTAATTCAGCAAAATCTCGTCACCCTATCTCTAGGCGTGCGATCAACTCCACTTAGTTATGCTAGATCTACTCTTAAGCAGGGTATATTCCTCCTCCACCTAAGCACCTCAGATTTGGATTAAGCAAGCATAATTAAGAACAAACTAAGTATTTATCATATAATTCAGAAAGCCTAAGCACCTCAGATTTGGATTAAGCAAGCATAATTAAGAACAAACTAAGTATTTATCATATAATTCAGAAAGCAATAACAAGATTCATCTAGGTTTCATCCCCTTCAGGTATTTGAAGGGCTTAGTTCATAATGAATAAAGAAAACATCTCAAGAGAAAAGATAAAACAAAACATAAGAAGTCCCTAAAACCCCCTGAAGAAATTAAAGGAGAAATCCACCATCTTGAATAGAATTCCAGCTCCTTGAGATGGATCCACTGGCTATCTTCGAGTAATTCCCACAAATCTGGCCTTCTGGCTTGGTTCCTTGTCCTAGCTAAACGCCCCCTTTCAGGTTACACTTAGAGTGTTTATATAGACTTTTGGAATGCTTTACTTGGCTTCTAAGTGTCCTAATTCAAGTATACTTCTCACTCGGTGTTTGAATAGGCTTTGGAATGTGTTTCTTTGCCTCAAAGTATCCAAATTTGAGTGAAATTACTCTCTCCCATGGTAGGGGCACGGCCATGGTACACGCCCGTGTAAATCAACTTTAGGTCATGTCTCGATTCTACCGATTGTGGCATGGCAGTGTACATCATGGCATAGTCGTGTCTTAGTTAATTGTTGAGGCACAATCGTGTGGCTTGAAGTCAAGGCTGTGTCGATTTCCTCTTTGGCCTAAATTGGCCCTTTTTAAGCTCATTTCTTGTTCTTTTCGTCCTCGGGTGCTTTCCTAAGTAAAAACATGAAAAGAAAGGATTATGAGCACCTTTTACATAAATCAAGGTCTAATTCATCCAAAAGCATACTAAATGTGTGCCTAAAATATGTTACTTTTACGGTTTATCAAATACCCCACACTTAAGCTTTTGCTTGTCCTCAAGCAAAATTCTCAACTTATAATTAAAACGAACTTTCCACAATTCATAATTCCTATCAATAGTGCCTCATCATAATTCATAGACAATTTATACATGGATAATTTAGCTCAATGATCCCTAAAGATTCAAACTATATAAGTCATATGTTTATAACATGAAAACATAGGTGTCTCCCCTTATCAAAACAATTACCTTTAATTCAAAACCGGCAAGGATTGATATCCTCACTAAAGATTCACTCAAAGCACTCGAACTGTTTAAGGTTCAAGAAAAGCACTCATAAGTCGAACCTGAGAAGTTAATCCCATAGGCTTGCCTAAAAATCAAATCTCCACCACTATAATATGAGATGATACACAAATTAAAAGATCTTTGATAGGGTTGTAACGAGGCTTGGGTTAAAGGTGTGGATAAAGCCTGAATTAGAAGGTTTAGAATCAAGATTACATGACCCATTACCTAACTAAAAATAATAAACTTGAAAATAAATGATTACATCAATTGAAACTTTGAAACTAATAATACTACGAGTTTTTTCTTTGATAATTGAAATTTAAATGTACAAGCTCACTTTTTATACTACTAATGCTGAATATACTTTAATTTTTTTTATATCAAATAGAAACATAATAAAGAAAAATTTTTCAACTAAAATAAACTAATTTGGTAACTGATCAAATAAATTCTCGATAAAAGGGTAGTTAAAAGAATGGTGATAACAAATACAAAGGGTTTTAGGTAAATATTAGGGGGTAAATCAATAAAAAGGATTGTTAGGATTAAAAGGGGTTCACTAGGGGTTAATTTGTGAAGGTAGGCTTTTTTAGTAGAGTGAATGGGTTAAAACCTAGGTTCCTTTATCATATCAGTATATCAAATCATTAATGTGGTCTCAACATGTATAATCGAGGCAAGTTCTAGAATAACAATTCAGTGTTGACACACTCATAATCAATAAAGTGAGCATGGAAAAGAATATATGCTCTATAAGGCTCAAATCTCACAAAAATTATGGGTATTTGACATCAATCCTATAAATTTCAAACTTCAAGGTAATATTCAAATTCAGTTCAACAACCTAGAAAATTTTTTTATTCTTGAAAAATAGACTTATCATGCTTGATTATCTAGTATTCTTCAATTTTAATCATCAATGCATAATTATCAATGACTTACTCAATAACATATCGATACAAATCATAAATCATTAGAAATTTCACCCTAATTAATAATATGAGAAAATTACTTAGGAACAAGACTAAAATTCAAGATTTTGGAATAATGCAAAAAGTTAGGTACTTTTACCCCCACACTTAAGATGTACATTGTCCTCAATGTACAAAAATAGATAACTAATAATGTAATCAAAAGAGAAGGGGAGAAGTGACATTTCCTAAATTTTGGATGATTCCGGGAGTTGGCAGAGGTCATGGTAGAAGGTGGTTGGTGGTGGCATTTTCTATGGGCATGGTGGGGTGGTTATCGATGAGCTTTGTGCTAGATAAAGAATTGGGTAGCCTGTAAAGATATAGCCAAGAAATCTAAAGAAACATTAATAATATACTAATACTATAATTAAAGACAAAGAAAATAAAGAGAAGGAGACTAAGAAGAAAACTGAAATTAAAAGAAAAGCCTAATGGACTAAAGAGTCCTTATTGTTGGATGGTTCACGAGGTGGGTGTGACCTCTAAGGCTGTGGTGTGTGATTCCCAAGCAACCTTTAGAACCTAAAACCAAGAAACTAAAATAAGATAAACTAAATTGAGTAGAAGAGGAGTAAAGATAAGGAAATTGAAGCAAAAGAGAAAAGAAAAATAAAAACTAAATTATCTCAAAGACCCTTGGATTGTCGAATAGCTGAAGCTCCCGGCATGAACTCATGTGAATCGGTCTCCTTTGAGGAGACTGTGGTTGGCCTTTTACGCTTCTTCGGCATGGCTTTGGTGTCTCAAGAGTTATAGGGATGTTAGAAGAAAAGGAGAGAGAGGAAATATGATAAGAAGAAGGAAGAAAGAAATGAGGAAGGAAAGTGAGGAAGAAGAGGGAGAGGGTGGGGTTTAAATAGAATTTTGGCTTCTGACATTTTCCCATGCCCGTGCACTGAAGGTGTGTTGAATTACACGGCCACATCGCACGGTCGTGTGTTTAGGCGTGTTTGTTCACCCACGCCCATTTTCCAGATGCCACGCCTGTTCCTAAAAAGGCGTGTTGGAACGGTTGGGTAGCTTGGGCATGTTTTTCCTATGTTTGGTAGGTCAGTAGCTTCACATGGTCATGGAGCACGGCCGTGCCAATTTATCGGTGCCGTGGGGAGTGGTTGGATCCGTGACTTCAAAAAGTGGTTGGAATTTGATTCGCACAGCCTCTGTTATGTCAGTACGAGGATTCCAGTGGTCCACACGGCCACGACACAGGTCGAGTGTAAGGCCATGTGTCCTAGAAATCTGCACTTTTGGTTAGTTTACAAAGAGAGAATGAAAAAAAAAGAAAATGAAAATAAATCTAAAAAGAACTAGGGTTAGTGCTCGGGTTACCTCCCGAGAAGCGCTCGTTTATAGCCTTAAGCTAGACTTTCCTCGACATTGCAAAAAAAAAAAAAAAAAACCAGGGAGGTTTAAAGGTTTGAATATCTTCCTTCATGCTTATAGTTCTATTTTCTTAACAAGGTTCATGTCGATAAGTGTTTACCTCAAAAGTGTTGAATGTTGGGTTGCTTACCTCGACTATTTCTTGTGGGAAGATATTATGTTCCTTAAGAATGGTTTCTCCCTTTGCCTTTAGGTCTATTGTGATGATGTGCGAATTTGCTTTGTCTAGCAGTACCTAGTCTCCTATTTTGTAGCGGTTTGATGTTCCTACGAGCTCTTTTGGTGGTTCTTTTGGTTTTACTTCGTGCGGTTCTAGTTCTTCCTTGACTTGTGTCTTCTGCTCTTCTAAATTGTCGACCCTAAGTTCTTGTTCCTTGTGTGTTTCTTCTTTTTTGATTTGGGATCTATGAGTCGGCTTAGGGTTGTGTCTTTGCGGTGTTTCCTGCGATAAAGGTTGAACAATTTGATTATCATCTGTATTGACTTTCTTACCTTCATCGATTGTTGTACTGGCCGAGTCAAGAGCTTGAAGACTGATTGATTCTTCACCTACACAAAGTATGAGTTCTCCTGTGGCAACATCAATTTTAGTCTTGGCAGTTGCTAGAAAAGGTCTTCCTAAAATTAAGGGGATTGTATTATCCTCATCCATATCTAAGACAACAAAATCTAGTGGGAAAACAAATTTATTGATTTTGACAAGAACATCTTCGCTAATACCCCAAGGAATTCTAACAGTTTTATCAGCTAATTGTATACTCATCCTAGTTTGTTTGGGCTTCCCTAGACCTTGTCATTTAAATAATGTATAAGGCATGACATTTATGCTTGCCCCTAAATCAGCTAATGCATTATCAATAGTTAAACTACCAATTAAACATGGAATTGTAAAACTCGCTAGATCTTTTAGCTTTCGTGGTAGTCTATTCTGTAACACTATTGAGCATGTTGCGTTCAATTATACGTGGTGTTCTTCATCTAGTTTGCATTTGTTCGTCAAGAGCTGTCTTAAAAATTTCCTTGAGTTTGGCATCTAAAAAAGAGCATCGAGAAAAGATAAGTTAATATGTAATTTCTTTAAGATTTTAAGAAACTTACTAAATTGTTCTTCTGAATCGTCTCTTTTCATCGCTTTGGGATAATGTATACGAGGTTGGTACTCCTTGATTACTGGTTTTGGCTTTTCTTGGGTTATCTCTAGCTTACCTTTGTCTACCTTGTTTTCTTGTATTGGATTGGGCTCATCTAACCTCGTACTGTCATGAGCTGAGATGGCTTGAATTTTCTCCTTTGGGTTAATCTCGGTGTTACTTGGTAGACGTCCTTGCGGTTTTTCTAACATTAGCTTTGCGAGTCGTTCGATTGCATTAGTGGCTTCCTTGACTGACTTAGTAAGTTCCCCGACTCGGTTCTCATTACTTTTAATTGTTTTCTCAGTTTCTTGGAAATGATTTTCTGTGTTTTCCATGAATTTTGTCAGCATCTCTTCGAGGTTTGGCTTCTTCTCTTGAGGATATGGCTGATTTTGGAAATTTTGAGGAGGTTGTTGTCTTTGATTCCCTTGATTTCCTTGGCTTCCCCATGAAAAATTTGGGTGGTTCCTCCAACCTGGATTGTAGTTATTACTATAAGGATTATTATTGGATATGAAATTATTACCTATATAGTTCATATGTTCGCTCTTTGCGTCCGGTTAGTAGGGTGGGTACTCGGGATTCGCCACAGTTCCACTTGCGTTGCACTGAATGACTGGATGTACCTGCGAAGAACACAAACTATCAAGATTTTTATTCATCATCTCTACCTGTGTTGATAGCATGGTCACTGCATGGAGGTTGTAAACTCTAGCTGATTTTGTCAGTTTTTTCCTTATAACTTGCCACTGATTGTTACTCAGTGACATCTCTTCAATGAACTCATAGGCTGGTTCAGGAGTTCTGTTGTTCAGGGTTCCATCGGCGACTGAATCAATTTGTTGCCTCGTTGAGGGGTTTACATTATAGAAAGTTTGGACTTGTAGCCACAAGGGTAGACTATGGTGTGGACACTTTCTTAAGAGATCCTTGTATCTCTCCCATGCATCGTATAATGTCTCTAAATCCATCTGCACAAAAGAAGAGATATCATTCCGTAATTTGGCCATTTTGGCCGGTGGAAAATATTTTAATAAAAATTTTTTGGTCATTTGGTCCCATGTAGGGATTGACCCTCGTGGTAACGAGTATAACCACTGTTTGGCTTTATTCCTTAATGAAAAGGGAAATAACCAAAGACGAATGGCATCATCAGAAACGCCATTTATTTTGAAAGTATCACTGAACTCTAAAAAATTGGTTATATGAGTATTCGGGTCTTCGTCCTGCAAACCATCAAATTGAACAAATTGTTGAATCATTTGTATTGTGTTAGGCTTTAATTCAAAATTATTAGCAACTATAGCAGGCCTAACAATACTAGATTCCGCTACTGTTAAATGAGGTTTAGCATAATCATGCATAGTACGCGGAGCATTGTTTTCTCCCACATCTTGTGGGGGATTATTCTTGTCCATCCCTTCAGTAGGATTGGATCTGCCTTCTCGCTCTTCTTCTGTGTAATTTAGGGCTCGCTTAATTTCTCTGCGATTCCTACAAGTGGTAGCTTCAATATCATTATCGTATACTAGAGGCACCTGCTAAGAAAAGAATAAAATAAAATTAGCAAAAAATAATAAAATAAAATAAATTACAAAATAAAAATAAAAATAATGGCAAAAGTAATAAAAATAGAGTTTTCTTTATATTTTAGTTAATCAGCAACGGCGCCAAAAACTTGATCATTGTTTTTATCGAGTTTTAAAATTTATAAAGTGAATGATCGAACTTAGAAACTAACTCTGACAACAACTTAAGGAAAGTGTACCTATCGAACAGTAGTATAGCTTAGGCAAGACCAGATTATCAAACCCAAAGGAACTAAAAGTACCAATACTAACTTTTTTTTATTATTTAGCCTAGAATAAGTGAAGTTGCTTTAATCTAGATTAACGACTACTTAAACTAAAGACGCAAAGACAAAAAGAATGAATTAGAAAATAACTTGAAGAGAAACTCAATTGATCACGACGATACCCTCAGGAAGAATCCACCTAGACTTCACTTGTTATTTAACACTGAATCGTACGATATTTTCACTTAGTTTGATCCGTAAGACTCCCTAACGTATATTAAACCCTCTCTTGAGGCAAATAATGTCTAACCCTAGGTTAATTAGTGGAACTCTCATTCTCTTATAATAACCCCCTAGAATAGTAGTAAATCTATCTATAGACTCACATATTAGGTTTCACCCTAATCCAGCAAAATCTCATCACCCTATCTCTAGGCGTGCGATCAACTCCGCTTAATTATGCTAGATCTACTATTAAGCAGGGTCTATTCCTCCTCCACCTAAGCACATCAGATTTGGATTAAGCAAGCATAATTAAGAACAAACTAAGTATTTATCATATAATTCAGAAAATAATAACAAGATTCATCTAGGTTTCATCCCCTTCAAGTATTTGAAGGGTTTAGTTCATAATGAATAAAGAAAACATCTCAAGAGAAAAGATAAAACAAAACATAAGAAATTCCTAAAACCCCCTAAAGGAATTGAAGGAGAAATCCTTCGTCTTGAATAGAATTCTGGCTCCTTGAGATGGATCCACTGGCTATCTTCGAGTAATTCCCACAAATCTGGCCTTCTGGCTTGGCTCCTTGGCCTAGCTAAATGCCCCCCTTTCAGGTTACACTTAGAGTGTTTATATATAATTTTGAATGCTTTACTTGGCTTCTAAGTGTCCTAATTCAAGTATACTTCTCACTAGGTGTTTGAATAGGCTTTGGAATGTGTTTCTTTGCCTCAAAGTATCCAAATCCAAGTGAAATTGCTCTCTCCCACAGCAGGGGCACAGCCATGGTACACGCCCGTGTAAATCAACTTTAGGCCGTGTCTCGATTCTATCAATTGGGGCATGACCGTGTACAACATGGCATGGTCATTTCTTAGTTAATTTTGAGGCAAGATCATGTGGCTTGAAGTCCAGGCCGTGTAGATTTCCTCTTTGGCCTAAATTGGCCCATTTTAAGCCCGTTTCTTGTTCTTTTCGTCCTCGGGTGCTTTCCTGAGTAAAAACATGAAAAGAATGGATTAAGAGCACCTTTTTACATAAATCAAGGGCTAAATCATCCAAAAGCATACTAAATGTGGGCCTAAAATATGTCACTTTTAGGGTTTCTCAATAGAAGAATAAGATCAAATCTATGAAAGGATATGTTTGGGTTATCTTGTTTAATGAGAAGAAATGATTTCTTCGAAAAGACTGATTCAGTGGTTTAGTCTGATTTAAATTATTTGATTGAAAAGATAATTGGGTTATATGTGTCTGAATCTATTCACCTGACTAGAAATAAACTTTGAATGTACATGTGTGAATTGAAGGATAGTTTGGAATAAGAACTCGTATTCTTGAAGACTTGGTACTAAATTACATCTATCGGAACGATTCTATCTGGGATATGTTGTGATAAATTAAAGTTAGTTCGATTGTTGAAGTTTTCTTTTGCATGAAGATAATTTCGACTGAAATATCAGTTCTGGTTCAGTCTGAGTTTAATAAAGAGATTACGATTTTCGTCCTTATGTTAATGAATGGTTCGAAATGTATTCTAATACAAGAATGTGCAAAGATATCTTATGAATCTATACAGTTAAAGCTACATGAAAGAGTTATTCGATACATGAATTAGAAATGGCTGACATTGTATTTGTGCGGGATAGTTAGCAACATTGATTGTTTGCTAGTAATGTAATTTACTTGATGTGACTGAGTAATCTGAATTTGAGACAGTAAAGATAAGTTGAACCATCAAAGGGTTTTGAGTTAGTAATTGATTTTTTTTGGGGAAAATGATTACAATTATGGATGTTCCGAGTAGGAAATTTTTGTATGTTTTACAAGCGATGAATATGACATTGATAGTCAGTACATAAGTTACAAGCTAAATTGATGTTTATTCAGTGAATTTATGAAGCTCAGATATGTGTCAAAGAATTGCAAATTAAAAAGGGTTCAACATAAAAAGACTTCTGATTTAGAATTTGTGATGTGGAACCGATGATTAATTGTTGTTTTGATATAGAGTGAGTATATCGAAAAGTTCTGAGTTTGTACAAAAACTGTTACAGGTAGCTCACAATGGTATTGATGAATGTGTAAGAAACATGATATTTCTGATCTTGTGTTGAAATACCAAAGCTATCAATAGGTTAAAATTGATTATTAAGTGTCTTCGGGACTGTTACTATAACACCCCTAACCTGTAACCATCACTGATCTAGGGTCAATAGGCATTACTAATCATTTCCAAACATTTCATATCATTTTTCAATACAAAGTCAATCATCATTAAAACATAGAAAAATATAAACATATAGTCCCTTAATGAGGTCTACGAGACCTTAAAATGCTTTAGGATAGGGTCGGGACTAAACCGAACACATACAAAAATTTCTGAAAATTAAACATTTTTATATGTTACAGAGGTCACACGCCCGTGTGGGTAGGCCGTGTGCCTCACATGGCCTCGAACACGCTCATGCGTCCAAGCCATGGGAAAATAGGGCATACATATTGACTTGTTCACATGGCCTGAGACACACCCGTGTGCCTCACCCATGGTCAACACTGACTTGCACCACACAGCCAGTCACACGCCCGTGTGTTTAGCCTTTGGTTGAGCCTGTTTTACACCAAATTACAAGCCTACATGAAACGGTCGAGCCCACACGCCTGTGCTCAACCGTGTGGGCAATTATAGGTTATTTTTGAAGGCCAAATTACCATCCACACTTAGAATCACATATAACCATCAATCTAATACCAATTCATGCCTCAAAATGTAAACAAAACATACCAATACATGCACCATTTAATTATCATCTAGATCATTTACTTCTATACTCAATTCCTACTCAAATAAATCCATCCAAAGCACCATTATCATAACCCAAATCATCATTTAAGCATCTGTTAGTTCATACCACAAACTCATACTTAAACACCATTCTGATCAACCAATTTGAGCATGAAACATATCATAATCATCATTCACTTAATCCACACATATAAGCACAAACATTACTCACTTTCAAGCCATATCACATGGCAAAGTTTATATACATTGAAACATACCATATTAACTAGCCTATACATGCCATATTTAATGTACATATTGATAACATGATTATTTTGAATGGTTTCTTGTGTTTAATTCGGTTTATTTCTAAATTAATCCCTGCTAAATTAGTATTTTTATGATTTAAATCTTGTCAGGGATGCAATTGAACAAAAGCAAGCTGAAAAGGGCCAAATTTAAAGAAAATCATTGAAATGGGGCCAAGTAAAAAAGATGGAGGAATCCAAGGACACATCAAATATTTTGACTTTGTAAAAAGCCAAAAATAGAAAGTCTTATTTTAGTTTATTTTAATTTTATTTATTTTTAATTTTATTAATATTTTAGATTTTATATTAATTAGTTTAGGCTATTTTTAGTAAACCCCATGTATATAAATAGGGCCTTTTTGTTCTTAGGAAATCATCAATCAATTAATCCTTTTCCTACTTCTATTTGGAGTTGAATTATCCCCTTTGTCTTTTTCTACTTCAATTTGGAGTTTTATTCTTCTCTTTTTTTTTCCTAGTCCAATTTAGAATAGAATTTCTTTTTGTCCTTCAAGTTGGTGTCAAGCATTTTACCAATTTCAATTGCAATTGTTTGCTTTTCCAAAATTGGTTCAATTGCCTTCCAAGCCCCTTTTCCTTTCCAAATTTCATCATCCTTCACACAAAGCCAAAATCACATTCCACAACCTTCAAGCATGATTAAATTCATGCCACACTAAAACCCCTTTCAACTTTAAGTCGGTGTTAACCCCGTCAAAGATCATTGAGTTACGACCCCGAGCTATTTAACTCGACTTTTCAGTATTTATTATTTCTCCAGATTAAGAGTATGACTTCTTCAACTCACAAAGTCAAATCAACACTAAGTCAAAAAGGACTTCGTTTGAGTTAGTGTGAATCCCAAAGGATCGATTGTCTATTCGATTTTCGTGAACACTTTGGTGTGCCAAGTGGGATTGTTGTTTGGTTCCGTCAAGGGAAGTAGTAATTGAATTTAAATGTCCCAAGCACTTGAGGGCATTGGTTCGAGCTAGGCTATTCTAGAATGCGAAGCTGCCGGAGTTCTAAATCACGAACGTTTCATAGGTTATTCAATCGGTAAGGGTTAGTTATAGGACGTTCCATAACTAATTTACGTAAGGAAGAGTTGGTGTCCAAGGTGTCCTTGGTAGCTATAAGCAGCTTATTAGAAAAGAGGAGTTCATCTAATTTCGAGGATCGGTTCAAAGACGAAAAAACCCGTGCCTAAGCTAAGCTAAATTTAATTGTTTTTTCAAAGTTAATTTTCAACTTGATTTCCAATTTATTTAATTTTCTATTTATACTATTTAAATTATTTAGTTTCTAAGTATTTTTAAACCCCCTGATTTATTTTTCAGTAGGTATGATAGGAGCCGTGGGCACAACCTTTGCCACGACCCTTTGACACGATAAACTTTCTGTTCATAAGATAAACGCAGAAATTGATAATTAACTTTTGATCCCTATGGAATCGAACCTACTACCACTCTACTACTATTTAGAGTTATTTGTAGGAATTATTTTTGGTGGTTTCTACGCCCATCAAGTTTTAGCACCGTTGCCAGGGATTGGACATATTTTTCTAATTTTTTTTGTTTACCTTATGACCAGATCTTGATCAGGAGATCTCGAATACGACCTAGAGATCGAGAAATTGGCGCAAGCACGACGAAAAGAGACAGAAGCTCTTAAATGTGCAAGTAAAGTAAGAGTTGAGCTAGGACAAGGGATCCTAGAATTCAACATCGAAAATTTGAGCGAAGTAATTCATGCATAGGCAATTCGACGTGGGAAACAAGTCGAAGTGGTTGAACCTGAGACCGAACCACTTTTTGAAACAAAAGAAGCAAATGACAACCTAGGTGAACCAGAAAGGATGGCAAACCGAACCATTCATCAACTAGCCGCTACTCCCAACGAGCAAACACCATTATGCATCAACTATCCAACCGGAGGAACCTCTTTTGAGTTGAAATCAGGCTTGATTCTCCTTTGGCCCACTTTTCAAGGCCTAAAGAACGAAAATCCACACACCCACTTGAGAGAATTCTACATGGTCTACTCAACCATGAAACCTCAGGGAGTAACTGAAGATGAAATCAAACTTCGGGCCTTTCATTTTCCTTTAGTTGATACAGCAAGAGAATGGTTATTTTACGTACCCCCCGGTTCTATCACAACGTGGGATGACTTATCTCATGTATTTCTTAATAGATTCTTTCCAGCATCGTGAGTAGCTGAACTTAGGAGGGACATAGTGGGAATTCACCAAATGGAGAGTGAATCGCTCTACGACTATTGGGAGTGGTACAAAAAACTGTGTGCAAGTTGTCCTCAACACGGGTTGATCGAAAAATCACTTCTTCAATATTTCCACTAGGGTTTGCTCCCTATGGAAATGAAGATGATTGATGTTGCTAGTGGAGGGGCACTTGTCAATATGACTCCTCAAAGGGCAAGAGAACTGATATCCACCATGGCGGCAAATTCTCAACAGTATCGGCCAAATTCAAAACCCACAAGATGGGTTAATGGGGTAAACGTTTCATCCTTAAAAGATAAATTGGATAATCTTACTAATGTTGTTCAATCTTTGCTTACATAAAAGAAGAATCTGACCCAACTGAGTGGAATTTTTACTACGTCTGAACATCTGATGGATTCATGCCCAATCCTTAACGTCAATCCAATGGCACATGTTGATGCTGTCAGAGGTTTTTCGGGACCTGAAACACCCTACACCCGGTCCACGAGCCTGGACCGGATCTGGTATGTTCCTCGATGTAAACCGGTTCAAATTTCTTTTGTTACTTTGAAAACTGTGTGTTTTGAAGATAGTTTGTAGTGGGTTGGGCTTGAGTTGAAAACAAGTTTATATCGTTATTAAAAATCCTTTTGATTTAGGTGACAAAACATTTGGGCTTTGTATTAAATTACTTAATCTTTTAATAAATATAAAGATTGTAGGCTCAATAATAAAAAAAAATAAAGTAAACGCTACTACGGCCTTATTACATCAAATAATTTCCCAAAATTAAAACCAAAGTAAACTTTAAAATACTTAAATTAAAGTAAAAGTCCAAGTCGTAAATTTCTTGCTGTGCATGGCCATCCCTAAGCTTCCGTCGAACCCGGTCCATCACTGATTGTCACCTGAAACATGTTCCCACAACGGGGTGAGTCAACAGACTCAATGTGTAACCAACACTAAAATTAATAATTCAGGCATACCATACATGTCATGTTCACATAATAATTCAAGATAATGATGCAACCCAAACCCAAACCTAGATGCCATCCGCTACACATCCCCGTACCAACCTGCACACCATGGGGACTACTAAGTCAACCCTCCATCCGCTACACACCATCAAAGGCAGTCGCTGCAGTTGACGTGCTCATCGCCCATATAAAAATTCGTGGCATAGCCACCAGATTTAATAATCGTGTCATGTGACACTACATTCAGATAATGTAACCGAAATTACCACATTCAGATAATATGACCGAAGTCACCACATTCAGATAGTGGGACCGAAGTCACCACATTCACTTCCCCTTTCTCATATAACCCGAATCCCCATATTATTCACATCATGGATATCATACTTAAAATTCACATTCATGTCACTTTTCACATGTTAAATATAACATATTTCGTAATCCTAGTAGGAGTAGGAAACGTACCTGAGTACTTTGTACCATGACATGGTACTTTAGCCATATTCTTATTCTTTCATATTAACACATATATCAATTTTTAAGCCATAAATCAATTAAGATTAGTGTGGGGTACACACCTGATTTGCTTAACAAATTCCTTGAAATCCTCAAAAATTGATCTATTGCTTTAGATTTTAAGTCCCTACATTCGCCAACATGGTAATATTTAGCAAAGGCCTATTCGCCAAACTTAGTGTTTTCTTTTAAAGCCTAATCGGCTATAACCCAAATCTCAAGGATTTATGTAGTCAACTTCTTACCTTGCTTGTCTAATTGACTATCAAGAAATCCTCAAACCTTGTGTTACTCCTTCCTTCAATCGGTTAGGCACTAAAACCACTTAACTAATTAGTTTCGCTTTTAAGCGAAATAAAGAAAATAGATATTCATACCAATATAAACCTTGGCCGAATATTCATGTATACTTACCTTAGGGATCCAAATCCAAATTGCTAATTCCTTTGGTATTTGTTTAAATTACCTATAGCCTCATGTTAGATCTAATCTAACATTAAATCATAATAATATAGCTTATGGCCGAATGGTATTCATAACTTACCTTAGATCCTTGAATTTCGAAAGTTTCTTCTTTGTAGTCGACAGCACCTAAATCCCGATATTCCCTTCCATAGTTTCGGCCAAAATACAATATGAGGGATTAGTCCCTAAATTTTGACAGGCTTAAAAAGAAAAGAGTGAAAACCGAGTCTAGATCTTACCCTTACTTGGAGAAATCGACAGCCCCTATATCTTGTCAACACAAAGATTCGGCCTTGAGACTTGGAGAAGAGTCGGCTATGGTCACTTTGGTATTCGGCTTCAACAAGACTAAAAAGAAAGAAAGATCTAAGGCCTTAGGGAGAATCGGCAATACGGTGATTTGAGTTGAACAAGGTTGCGGCTAAGATGGAATAGGAAGAGGAGAATTTTGACTTTTAATGGTTGATGAAAACGTGATAGGGAGAGGTGAAAGACTTAGGAGATTCGACAGAGAGAGGAATGGTGAGGAAGTAAAAGAAATCAAGAAAAGATGAACACTTTATTTAACAAATTCGGCTATGACTTAATCTCTAGCCTTACCTTGTTATTCTTCAATTCTTATCCCTTATCACCTCTTTAAATTATTAAAATAAATCCATCACTTATCCATCTTATCTGCCGAATTTTAACAACAATAAAATACCTCCCTTATAGTGCCTTAATGCCGTCCAACTCTCTTGTTCCTTGCACCAAAATAAAATTCTTTTGTTTCCTCCCCAAGTGACTCGAACCTAGGCCCAATACCCTTGCATGTGGCACTATTTCCAGAGGCCCTAAGTGGCATCTTCAGGCCACTTTTCCAAGCCTGTTTGTGTGTCAATTTTCACATACTTTTTCTTTTAAGGCCTCCTTGCCTTAATTTCCTCTTTTAAACTTTAAAACTCGGCATTTCTAAGTCATTTCTAAGTTTTCAAAAATTTTCATTTGGCTCTTTAAACTTGACATTTCCTTACATTTCTAAGTTTCCAGAAATGTTCATTTTCCTATTTTACTTAGGTTTCCAAAATGTTCACTTTCCTCTTTTAACGTAACATTTCTATACATTCCTGTGTTTCCAAAATATTCAAAATTTATTCATAACACATAAGACATGTCATTTCGCATAATTAAACCAAAATGCATAGGCCCTTTTCGGGATGTTACAGCTTCTACCCCTTAAAATAATTTCGTCCTCGAAATTTTTCTAGCTAAAATAATTGAGGGTATTGTTGTCGCATTGCCTCCTCTCGTTCCCATGAAGCTTCCTCCGATCCATGATTGCACCATAACACTTTGACTAGAGGAATTGACTTCCTCCGTAACACTTTCACATCACGCCCAAAATCAATCGGCTCTTCCTCGTAGGATAAGTCTTGCCTTAGCTCCACTTCTTCAACTGGTACCACGTGAGATGGATCCGATCGGTAGCGACATACCATGGACACATGGAATACGCATGCATCTGCTGCAACTCTAGTGGTAACCCTAGTGGTATGCCATCGCCCAACTCGCTTTAGTACTCGATAGGACCCTATAAACCTTGGGCTTAACTTCCCTTTCCAACCAAACCTCATCACCCTCTTCCAAGGCGAGACTTTCAGAAACACTTGGTCTCCCACTTCAAACTCTATTTACTTCCGCTTGAGGTCAGCGTAAGACTTTTTCCTATCAGAGGCTTCCTTTAACCGTGCTCGGATTATCTCAACCTTCTCTTCAATTTCTGCAACTAACTCTGGTCCCAAAACTCGACGTTCTCCTAACTCATTCCAACAAGTAGGAGTTCAACACTTTCGCCCGTACAATGCTTCATATGGTGCCATCCGAATGCTAGCTTGATAGCTGTTGTTGTAGGCAAACTCTACTAAAGGCAAGTAATCCTCCCAACTTCCTCGAAATCCATCACTGACCTCTCAACATATCCTCCAACACCAGATACCTGCTCAGATCGCCTGCCGTCGATTGTGGATGAAAAGCCGTAGTGAAGTCCAACTTAGTGCCTAAAGCTTGATGAAGTGCCCTCCAAAACCGAGACGTGAACCTTGGGTCACTATCCGAAATAATTGACACCGCACACTGTGTAGTCTATTTTTGCCATATAACTTGGCTAATTTTTGAAGGGAATAATCCACTCTTACCGGGATGAAATGTGCGGACTTAGTCAAATGGTCCAGTATTACCCATACCGAGTCCTTCTTAGTAGGCGTAAGGGGAAGCCCACTAACGAAGTCCATGGTAATTCTTTCCCACTTCCACTGCGGAATCTTGATTGGTCAAGCAATCCGATGGGACTTGGTGTTCACCTTAACTTGTCGACACGTCGACATTTTCCCACAAATTCAAGAACTTCTCGCTTAAGATCGGGCCACCAAAATTATTCTCTTAGATCTCAGACAACTTAGTGCCTCCGGATGCAAAGCATAAGGGCTACCATGCGCTTCTCAAGAATCCTCTGTCTTAACTCCTTGTCCCTCAACATATAGACCTTTCCTTTGAAGCACAACATTCCCTCATCACTAATTTCATAGTCCTTTAACTCTCCATTCTGTGTTTGTTGTAACTTAACACTTAAATCCTCATCAATCAACTGTCCCTCTTTCACCTCCTTCAACCATGTTGGCTTGACTTGCAACTCACCAGCAAAGCTTCCATCCTCATACAAACTTAAATGGGCGAACATTGCCCTTAGGTCCGACACAACCTTCCGACTTAGGGCATCAGCTACCATATTCGCCTTGCCCGGGTGGTACTCTATCGAGCAATCATAATCCTTCAATAACTCCACCCAACTTCACTGCCTCAAGTTCAACTCCTTCTAAGTCAACAGATACTTAAGGCTCTTGTGGTCTGTGTAGATCACTGACCTTTCTCCATAGAGATAGTGCCTCCACACCTTAAGGGTGAAAACTATGGTCGCCAATTCCAAGTCATGGGTTGGGTAGTTAACCTCATGCGCCTTAATCGCCGAGATGCGTAAGGCGACTACCTTCCATCTTGCATCAATACGCAACCCAAACTCAGATGGGAAGCATCACAATACACTGTGAATTCCTTTCCGCCTCGTTGAATCAATCTGGAGCTTCGTTAAAACCTTCTTAAGTTTTTCAAAGCTCTCCCGCCGCTTCTTCACCAAACAAAGGGTACTTCCTTCCTCAACAACTTTGTTAAAGGCGCGCTATAGACGAGAACCCTTCCACAAACCTTCTGTAATAGCCTGCCAAACCTAAAAAACTTCAGATCTCAGCCACGATCCTAGGTGGCTTCCAATCCAACACCGCTTCGATCTTCCTAGGATCCACAGGTGGTTTCCAATCCAACACCGCTTTGATCTTCCTAGGATCCACTCTTATTCCCTCTGTGGATACCACATGCCCTAAGAACGCTACCTCCTTGAGCCAAAATTCACACTTGCTGAATTTGGCATAGAGCTTCTTCTCCCTTAACACTTGCAGCATAACTCGGAGATGCTCATCATGCTCCTCTTCAGACTTGGAGTACACCAAAATATCGTCGATGAACACGACGAAAAACCTATCCAAGTAAGGTTGGAAAACTCGGTTCATCATGTCCATGAACGCGGCTAGGGCATTCATCAACCCAAACGGCATTACTACAAACTCAAAATGGTCATATCTTGTCCTAAAAGCTGTCTTATGGATATCTGCCTCCTTCACCTTCAACTGATGATATCCCGATCTCAAGTCTATCTTTGAGAATACTGTGGCCCCTTTCAGCTGATCGAACAAGTCATCGATCCTAGGCAAAGGATACTTGTTCTTAATGGTCAGCTTATTTAACTGATGGTAATCTATGCACATACGCATAGTTCCATCCTTCTTCTTTACAAATAGGATCGGTGCTCCCCATGGAGACACACTGGGTCGAATAAACCCACGATCAAGCAGTTCTTGGATTTGAGCCTTGAGCTCAACCAACTCTTTTGGCGCCATTCGGTATGGAGCGATTGACACAGGAGCTATTCCCGATAGGAAATCTATTCCAAATTCCACCTCCCTATCTGGGGGTATTCCTGGTAACTCCTCTAGGAGCACATCCTCAAAGTCCCTTACCGTTCTAACTCCATTGACACCTTCCTCCTTTCTATCCAACGCACTTACAAAGGCTAAAAGCGCCCGCACACCTTTTCAAACCATCTTTTCACCTTAAGCACCAAACTATATTAGACAAGTAGTTTCTTCTCTCTCTATCATAATGACCACCTCATCCTCAGGGGTCCTTAGTTCCATTCGTTTAGCCGTACAATCCAACACGGCTCGGTGTTCTACTAACCAATCCATACCAAGTATGAGGTCAAATTCTCCGAAGGGTAACTCCATTAAGTTAGCCCGAAAGCTCACTCCTTGAATTTTTAGGGGTACATTCTAAAAGATCTTATCCACCACTACAGGTTTGGCCTAACGGGCTTACTAATCATCTCCCTACCGAAAGTTCGAGTCTAGGCCTAGTGTTTCAACTACACTACAGCAACATAAGAATGGGTCGAGCCCACATCAATTAAGGCATAATAAGGCTTGCCATAAATAAAGAACGTACCAGTTATGACATCCGGTGCGTCTCCATCCTCCCTCCGGTAAACTGCGTAAACCAAACCCGGCTACCTTACCTTAGTATTAGTAGCACCTCTGCCTTGTGTTCCACATCCTCTGCAAGCACCATTACCTCTGTTATTCGAACCACGACCCTGTTGAGGCTGCTGTCCTCCTCTACGAGCCTGATTAACATTTTGAGCTGCTGATCGACTTTCATCTGATTTCTTAGGACAATCTTTGAGCATATGGTCCTTGGACCCACACCTAAAACATCCTCCCGTCTTTTTCCAGCACTCCCCTAAGTGCTTCTTTCCACAATGCTCACAAGGACGACACTCGCCTCCTCGGTACCAACTTGTCAACCCTCGGCCCATCAGCTCTGGGCCTTTTTTGCACATTTCCAGACGATCCGGATGACCCATAACCCCTCTTAAGTCTATTCCTATCAGAGCTCTGCTTAACCGAGTCCTTTATTCTCTCGGCTACCTTAGCCTTTTCAACCAACGCGAAAAACTCTCGTTCCTGATGTGGAGCTATCAGTAACCTTGGTCATCCCTTAACCCGTCTTCAAAACGGACACATCGCTCATGTTTTGTTGCCACTACTCCTCGAGCATATCGGCTTAACCTCGTAAATTCACTTCATATGTCACATCGACTTGTTTCCTTGAACCCGGCCCTTAAAAGTTTTCCTCTGTTCATCAATATAACGTGTGCCGACATACTTTTTCTGATATGCCTCCTTAGCATACTCCCAAGTCAGATCCTCAATCGTGGCACCATCCCGGATAGTTAACCACCATTGGTACGCTTCATCACGTAACAGTGCCACCATTCCTTTCAACTTCTCTTCCGGGGTCAGATCGAGCTCATCCATAATGTGCTCGGTTGCTTCCAACCAGTATTCAGCTGTACTGGGTGCCACACCAGACACTCCACGGAACACCTCAGCTTTGTTAGCTCGGAGTCGCTCAGGTACGGACTTCTGAGCCCCCATATTTCTACCCGCTCCAGCCACCATTTCTAGAACTCATAGCACAAAGATGCGATACAAAGATCATCCCCGCTTGAGCCTCTTTGCCGACAACCGACGGTTGGGGTGGTGGTGGCAGTGGTAACTCATTGTCAAACCCTTGACCCAATCTAACGGGTTCTGACATAGCCATTCTTCCTCGACCGTCCTCTAGAATTCATATCTAACGATGCGCTTTAACTGATTTAAGAAAGTTTTATGAATTAGCCCTTATTCCATCGATTATCCATGACGAAGTTTTATGAAAAGAATTTTAAGAGTGGTTCTTTCAGATTCATACATGCACACGAGCTTCACATTCATACATCCATCAATCAATTATGAACTTCCGCTCATTTAGAGAAATGTTGTAGTTTTCATGGTTGTCGCTTATCCACTACCTGAGGTATTTGTGTAATTTGTCCTCTGTGGTATTTTTGTAATTTGTCAAATATGGTTCCTTGGTTATTTTGTCAAAAAGTATTTTGGAAATTTTAAAATCCCGGGGCTTTTCGATAAATTCAGAAATTCCAGGGTATTTCAAAAATTTTGGACCTTGGGGGTATTTTAGTAATTTTTCCACAAACCGGGGTAAATTGTAAAATTTTAATAAATCAGGGATATTTCAAAAGTTATAAAACTTTGAGGGTTCTTTTTGAGAATTGTACTTTCCAAAACGGTGGTGTTGCAAAAATTTTGGAAATCAGGGTCATTTTGGTAATTTTGTAAGTTAGGGGCAATTTTGTAATTTTTCCAAAATTAAGGTATTTTTGATAGTTTGCAAATTAGGGTTTTTGAACATTTATAAAATAATGAAATTTTGGAAAAAACTGTTGAGTAGTTGGACATTTTATAAACCAAGGGCATTTTTGTAATTTTACCACTAGGGGTATTTTTGTAATTTTATAGATCAAAAATTTTTCAGAAAATTGTGTGGGAAAAAATAGTTTTCACAAATTAAAGAATAATGATCCATAGAGTTTTAAAATTAGGGTTCTTATAAAAAAAATAGGGCTAGTTCCCTTTCGGTTTTAGTTACTGGGTTTAGCCTATGACCGAGTCTTCTTGGTTAGGGTGAACCAAAGCTACGCACCAGGCAGGATTCGAGTGGAGAGGAGGTGAGTCACACGGACTGTTTAAATACCAAGCTCCCACTAAAACCATTCCTAGGCATGCACACAGGGGTTGCCACACCCACTAAGTCCTCTGGGTTAGGGTGAACCGAAGCTACACACTAGGTAGGATTCCTGCGAAGAGGAGGTGAGTCACTAGGATCGCTTAAATACTGTGCTCTTCGGATCCAATCCTAGACATGCGTGCACTATGGTCACCACACCCTAACTCGATTGACTTAGCCATAGGTTTGTTTAGTGCATTAAGTCTTATGTATTTGTGTTTGAGTAGACTAATCCTAGGGTTCAAGTTCCTATCATGCTATTCTACGTTCCATTCCTTTTCTACCCTTCTATAATTCACATAACCACACAAATAGTTCAGGGTACTTACCTGGTGGACTGCGGGTTGGAGACTTAGGTGCCATGCTAGAAAATCCCGCTTATTTCATAAGATACTTTATAAAGCTTATTTGGGCTCGATTTGAAAACGTTTTGGGCCTTAGCCCACAGGTCGAGAGTTTAAAACTAGGCTTGGATACCAAATTGAAACACCCCACACCCGGCCCACGAGCCTGGACCGGATCTGGTATGTTCCTCGATGTAAACTGGTTCAAATATCTTTTGTTACTTTGAAAACTGTGTGTTTTGAAGATAGTTTGTAGTGGGTTGGGCTTGAGTTGAAAACAAGTTTATATCGTTATTAAAAATCCTTTTGATTTAGGTGACAAAACGTTTGGGCTTTGTATTAAATTACTTAATCTTTTAATAAATATAAAGATTGTAGGCTCAATAATAAAAAAAATAAAGTAAACGCTACTACGACCTTATTACATCAAATAATTTCCCAAAATTAAAACCAAAGTAAACTTTAAAATACTTAAATTAAAATAAAAATCCAAGTCAGAATTTCTTCTTTGTGCATGGCCATCCCTAAGCTTCCGCCAAACCCGATCCATCACTGATCATCACTTGAAACATGTTCCCACAACGGGGTGAGTCAACAGACTCAATGTGTAACCAACACTAAAATTAATAATTCAGGGATACCATACATGTCATGTTCACATAATAATTCAAGATAATGATGCAACCCAAACCTAGATGCCATCCACTACACATCCCCGTACCAACCTGCACACCGTGGGGACTACTAAGTCAACCCTCCATCCGCTACAAACCATCGAAGGCAGTCGCTGCAGTCGATGTGCTCATCGCCCATATAAAAATTCGTGGCATAGCCACCAGATTTAATAATCGTGTCATGTGACACCACATTCAGATGATGTAACCGGTTACCACATTAGGATAATGTGACCGAAGTCACCACATTCGGATAGTGGGACCAAGTCACCACATTCACTTCCCTTTCTCATATAACATGAATGCCCCATATTATTCACATCATGCATATCATACTTAAAATTCACATTCATGTCACTTTTCACATGTTAAATATAACATATTTCGTAATCCTAGTAGGAGTAGGAAACGACTGAGTACTTTGTACCATAAAATGGTACTTTAGCCATATTCTTATTCTTTTATATTAACACATATATCAATCAATTTTAAGGGTACGGACTGATTTGCTTAACAAAAAATCGATCTATTGCTTTAGATTTTAAGTCCCTACTTTCGCCAACATGGTAATATTTAGCAAAGGCCTATTTGGCCAAACTTAGTGTTTTCTTTTAAAGCTTAATCGGCTATAACCCAAATCCAGAAGGATTTATGTAGTCAACTTCTTACCTTACTTGTCGAATTGACTATCAAGAAATCCTCAAACATTTTGTTACTCCTTCCTTCAATCGGCTAGGCACTAAAACCACTTAACTAATTAGTTTCGGCTTTTAAGCGAAATAAAGAAAATAGATCTTCATACCAATATAAGCCTTGGCTGAATATTCATGTATACTTACCTTAGGGATCCAAATCCCAAAATTGCTAATTCCCTTTGGTATTTGTCGAAATTACCTATAGCCTCATGTTAGATCTAATCTAACATTAAATCATAATAATATAGCTTATGGCCGAATGGTATTCATAACTTACCTTAGATCCTTGAATTCCGAAAGATTATTCTTTGTAGTCGATAGCACCTAAATCCCTTTCATAGTTTCGGCCAAAATACAATATGAGGGATTAGTCCCTAAATTTTGACAGGCTTAAAAAGAAAAGAGTGAAAACTAAGTCTAGATCTTACCCTTACTTGGAGAAATCGACAGCCCCTATATCTTGTCAACACTAAGATTCGGCCTTAAGACTTGGAGAAGAGTCAGCTATGGTCACTTAGGTATTCAGCTTCAACAAGACTGAAAAGAAAGAAAGATCTAGGGCCTTAGGGAGAATCGGCAATAGGGCGATTTGGGTTGAACAAGGTTGCGGCTAAGATGGAATAGGAAGAGGAGAATTTTGACTTTTAATGGTTGATGAAAACGTGAGAGGGAGAGGTGAAAGACTTAGGAGATTCGGCAGAGAGAGGAATGGTGAGAAAGTAAAAGAAATCAAGAAAAGATGAACACTTTATTTAACAAATTCAGCTATGACTTAATCTCTAGCCTTACCTTGTTATTCTTCAATTCTTATCCCTTATCACCTCTTTAAATTATTAAAATAAATCCATCACTTATCCATCTTATCTGCCGAATTTTAACAACAATAAAACACCTCCCTTATAGTGCCTTAATGTCGTCCAACTCTCTTGTTCCTTCCACCAAAATAAAATTCTTTTGTTTGCTCCCCAAGTGACTCGAACCTAGGCCCAATACCCTTGCATGTGGCGCCATTTCCAGAGGCCCTAGGTGGTATCTTTAGGCCACTTTTCCAAGCCTGTTTATGTGTCAATTTTCACATAGTTTTTCTCTTAAGGCCTCCTTGCCTTAATTTCCTCTTTTAAACTTTAAAACTTGACATTTCTAAGTCATTTCTAAGTTTCCAAAAATTTTCGTTTGGCTCTTTAAACTTGACATTTCCTTATATTTCCAAGTTTCCAGAAATGTTCACTTTCCTATTTTACTTAGGTTTCCAAAATGTTCACTTTCCTATTTTACTTAGGTTTCCAAAATGTTCACTTTTCTATTTTACTTAGGTTTCCAAAATGTTCACTTTCCTCTTTGTAACGTAACATTTCTATACATTCCCAGGTTTCCAAAAATATTCAAAATTTATTCATAACACATAAGACATGTCATTTCGTACAATTAAACCAAAAATGCATAGGCCCTTTTCAGGATGTTACAGGACCTCCGGAAAGATGCTATGATCCTTTCTCCAGCACCTACAATCCCGGGTGGAAGGATCATCCCAACTTGAGTTACAGAGCTAATCCCCGATATAATCTACCCTACCAACCGAGACCTCTGCAACCACCACAACAACAACCCAAGCCGAGCACATCTCTAGAAACTGTTATGGAAAGACTTACCACTGATGCTGTAAAATATCAATAGAGGATAGATGCATCAATACGAGAGTTGACTAATCAAGTTAGTAAACTCTCGATGGCAGTTAATCATTTGGAGTCTCAAGGTAAATTACCTTCCTCAGAGAGGGCCGAATCCTCTGCAGAATGCAAGTGCAATAACTCTTTGTAGCGGTAAGGTTCTGGAAACAATACAAGCCAAAAGTCATGGGCAAGACAAAGAACGGGAAAAGCAGATCTCTGATCCAACAGCCAGGCCAGAATAAAAAATTCAGAGATCAGTTGTGTTGCCACCTCCATTTCTAGGGAGGCTTGCAAGGGATAAGAAAGAGAAGGAGGAAAAAGAAATCCTTGAGACATTTAGGAAGGTGGAGGTAAATATCCATTTTCTCGACGATATCAAACAAATCCCTTATTATGCAAAATTCCTCAAGGAATTGTGTACTAGCAAGAGGAGGTTAATAGGTAATGAAAGAGTAAATGTAGGAGAAAATGTCTCCGCAGTACTGCAAAAGAAAGTTTCACCTAAATACAAGGACTAAGGTATGTTTGCTATTTCCTGTGAGATAGATAATATAGGCATTAAGAAAGCCTTGTGTGATTTAGGGGCTTCCATTAATGGTATGCCTTATTCTATTTATAAGTTGATTAATGCGGGTCCTTTAAAAGAAATAGGAGTAATAATCCAATTGGCGGACAGGTCAGTTGTCTATCCCGAAAGGTTGCTTGAAGACATCCTTGTTAAAGTTAACGAATTAGTTTTCCTTGTAGATTTCTACATTATTAATATGGAGGATGATAACTCAACTAATTCATCTGACATTTTTCTTAGAAGGCCGTTCCTAAGTACTACAAGCGCAAAAATTGATGTTCGAAGTGGAACGCTGACAATGGAGTTTGATGGCGAAATCGTGAAATTCAATTTCTACGAAGCTATGGGACATCCTAACTCACTACTAAATATTTCTAGTATCGATATTATAGATTGTTTAACTCGATCTTAATCTGAATATCATGACTTTGATGAATTGGAAACTGTCCTTTACAGAAGTATTAACATGGATGTTTTACATCCTCTAGAGGAATTAGCAATCATAGAAGATCCGTTGCGAGAAATTGTCAAGCACTTGGAAATGCAACCATCGTTGATGAACCAAGGTAACCAATTTCAACTATTACCTTACCAAACTAAAATGTTACCTTCGATTTTGCAGCCACCAACCATGGAGCTTAAAGCATTAATAGACCACCTTAAATACGTCTTTTTGAGAGACAAAGACACCTTACTGGTGATAGTATCAAAGAAACTAACCAAAGACAATGAGCAAAGTCTAGTTCGAGTGCTGAGAGATTATAAGGAAGCTATTGGTTGGACGATAGCCGACATAAAAGGCTAAGTCCATCCACTTGTATGCATAAAATTTCCATCGAAGATAACACGAAGCCAAAGAGGGATGCTCAAAGGCGCCTTAATCCACCCATGATGGAGGTAGTAAATAAAGAGATCCAGAAACTGTTAGATGCTGGAATGACATACTCGATTTTCGATAGTGATTGGGTTATCCCAGTTCATGTCGTGCCCAAGAAAACTAGAGTGACAGTGGTAAAAAACTAGTTAGGAGTGCTGGTCCCTACCCGAGTCCAGAATGAATGGAGGGTTTTCATCGATTACAAGAAGTTGAATTACCCAGAAAGACCATTTTCCACTTCCCTTCATTGACCAAATGCTCGAGTGATTAGCTGGTAAGACCCATTATTATTGTCTCGATGGGTACTCGAGATTTTTCCAAATTCCATTGGCTCCGGAGGATCAAGACAAAACAACTTTCACGTGCCCCTTTGGAACGTTTGCGTATAGATGAATGCAGTTTGGACTCTGTAATGCTCCGGCCACTTTCCAAGATGCATGGTGAGCATATTCTCCGATTATGTCAAAAAAATCATTGAAGTCTTTATGGATGACTTCAAGGTATACGGTAACTCTTTTAACAAATGTCTTGATAATCTTGCTAAGATATTACAAAGATGCCTAGAATTTAATCTTGTTTTAAATTATGAGAAATGCCATTTCATGGTTGACAAAGGATTAATTTTGGGTCATATAGTTTCCTTGAAAGGAATTGAGCTAGATAAGGCAAAAACGGATGTTATTAACTCGTTACCTTACCCCACATCCGTGAGGGAAGTTCATTCGTTTCTTGGCTATGCAGGATTTTACAGATGGTTCATGAAAGATTTTCAAAATCGCAAGATCGCTTTGCAGTCTTTTACAAAAGGATAAAGAATTTGAACTTGACCAGAATTGTAAAGACGCATTTGACGCATTGAAGTAGAAATTGGTCTCAGCTACCATAGTGTAGCCACCAAATTGGAACTTCCTGTTCAAAATCATGTGTGATGCAAGTGACCAAAGTGTGGGAGTTGTTGTTGGCCAAAGTATAGGGAAAGAGACTCATGTCATCTACTATGCTTCCAAGACTTTGGATGCTACCCAAAGCAATTACACAACCACCGAGAGAGAATTATTAGTTGTTCTTTGCTTTAGACAAATTTAGATCTTACCTATTGGGAACTAAGGTAATTATCTTTTCTGATCATGCAGCTTTGAAATATTTAATAGGGAAGAAGGAGGCAAAACCACGACTGATTAGGTGCATTCTCTCCTACAAGAGTTTGATTTTGAAATTCGAGATAAAAAGTGGGTAAGAAAACCTAGTAGCTGACCACCTGAGTCGATTATCGATTCCAACAGACGACACACCATTGAAAGACAACTTCCCAGATAAAAATCTATTTTCAGCAAATGCGATTCATCCTTGATATGCAAACATAGTAAATTACCTCCTTACAGGTATTGTTCCTTCGGAATTACCAATGTCTAAAAAAGATAAGATAAAAAATATACTCAGTATTACATTTGGGACGATCCTTACCTTTGGAAACATAGCTCCGATCAGGTAATTCGACGGTGTGTAGAAGAAATAGAGGTACAGTCTATCTTAACTTTTTGTCATTCTTATGTATGTAGAGGGCACTTTGGACCTAAACGCACTGCAAATAAAATTCTCGAATGTGGACTATTTTGGCCAAACATATTTCGTGACGCCTTTTTATTCTGCAAAACTTGTGAAATATGCCAAAAAGTTGGCAACCTTAGTCGTCGAAATGAGATGCCCCTTACTCCTATTCATATTTGTGAAATTTTGATGTGTGGGGCATCGATTTTGTGGCCCCTTCGTTTCTTCTTTTAGTAATTTTTATATACTCTTAGTTGTTGATTATGTCTCTAAGTGGATAGAGGCGAAGGCCACTCGCAATGATAATGCTAAGACTGTAGTTGAATTTCTTAAAAGGTCTATCTTTTCCAAGTATGGCACTCCACGAGCACTAATCAGTGACAGAGGAACTCATTTTTTCAGTAAGCTCATAAGTGCACTTATGAAGAAATATGGAGTGACTCAATGAATTGCCATTGCTTACCATTCACAAACAAATGGGCAAGTTGAAGTGTCGAATTGAGAGATTAAGTCTATTTTGGAAAAGCGGTTAAACCTAACAAGAAGGATTGGAGTTTGAGACTAAATGACGCACTTTAGGCTTATAGGTCATCTTACAAGGGACGAATTGGCATGTCACCTTACCGACTCATTTTCGATAAACTAGGCCATCTTCTGGTTGAGTTAGAGCACAAGGCATTTTGGGCGGTTAAGTAGTGTAATATGAGATGGAGTCTGCAGTAAGGTCTCAAAAATTAGACATTCAGGAACTCGAGGATATTAGAAACGATGCATATGAAAATGCTCTAATTTATAAAGAAAATACGAAGGCGTTTCATGATAAGTTAATCACTAGGAAGCAGTTTTCAATAGGACAAAAAGTTCTCCTATACCGCTCCACCTTAAAAATTTTCGCTGGTAAGCTTCGATCCAAATGGATAGGACCATTTACTATTACTAATTTATTTTCGAATGGTGCAGTGAAAATTCAAAGTGAAGAAACACGAAAGTACTTTAAGGTGAATGGTCAACGACTAAAACCCTTTTTTTGAGAATTTTCAAATGCATATAGTTGAGGAGATTGTTCTTGATGAGCCCAAATTTTGAATAACAGGTCGTCGAGCTAACGACGTTAAACAAATGTGCTTTTTGGGAGGCAACCCAAATTCCTTTACATTTATTTAATTTTAAGTTTTAGTAAGATCTAGGGTGTAAATAAATAAATTTTTATTTAATTCAAATAATTTGATGTTTTCAGGAACATAATGGAGACCATGAATTTTTTTCAAAAGTTAGATAATAGTGGTGGCATGGGCATGACATTCTAATTTTGTAACAGATATTTACCTAAAAAAACAAAAACCCCAAACTACTTAACCTTCATAAAACACCAAAAACCAAACCAAATACTCATCCATTTAATCCACCAACACATTCCCAAATACCAACCCAACAAAATTAACCTAATAATTTAGCCCATTTACCCATCCATCCATTCAACCCACCTACACTTACCCAAAAACACCCATAAAACATAACCCATACCCAAATACCAACACAACCAAATTAACTCACCTACCCAAAAACCCTAATTACCCAAAATACACCTAATAACCCAAATCCCAAAACAAGCCCAAAGGAGAAAAAGAAATGGGTCGAACGGCCTAGGAGACCCAAGATGAGAAAAAAAAAAAAAAAGATGAAAAAAAAGGAAATAGGAAAGGCCTAACCTACCAAAGAATAAGAAAAAAAGAAAAAAGATCCCCACACCCCTTTTCTATCTTCATCTTCCTCAAAACAAACCATCTCCCCCACAACCAGCCCACGCCGCCATCACCATCTCTTTCACTGTTGCAGCACCCATTGCCGTAGCTATCGCCGTCGCACTACCATCTCCGATGCCACTACACTACCTTCACCTTCTTCCCCATTCTTTGCTAACACCAAATGTTTCCCCAACCCTCCCTCCATTTTCTTTCCTCTACCCCTTTCAAACACCGTTCGTTGGCCTCTTCCACCGCCGCTCCAATCTTTGTTGAAGCTTTAACCTCCTCCATCACCGCAAGTTATCCAATCGGAGCCAACACTCCCAACCACCACCTCTTCCATTTTCCTTTTTCTTTTTTCCTTCCACCACCAAACCACCCTCTCAACCGCCTTAACCAAGGCAACAACAGAAGCCACCACCGTCACCACTTTCAAAATCAGCCAAAACACACCCGTCATCGCTGACCACTGCCAATGCCACCGTGCGTCATTGTAGTCTTCACCAATGTCGTAGCAACAGAATTAATTCTTCATAAACATTTACACGAAAATCATGGTCCAAACTCGAAACCAAATGGCTGACAATATTTCGGTTTCACTCAACCGAAATTGGCACCATTTTTAGTGCCTTCTATTATGATTTAGCCGACAGCGACTCTCCTCCACCTTCTCTAAGACAAACCGCCACCCCATCGAGAGCCCGCTGTCAACAGAGTCTGACCTCGATCGAAACAGATACTTCGGGTAGTCCAGAAGAAGTTGGGACATCTAATGACCATGTTGAAGCTTTCCCCACCGTCAATGAACATGTCTCTCAATGCCAAACTCGAAGTCGTCGACAATTGACACGTGAGCCATCGACACCCCGGACAGCAGTACTGATGCTGCTAAAGGTGCAACACCCGACTCGCCTAATGAACGTGTTCGACCATCCCGAGACATTCAATGCAATAGACTTAGTCGTGCGAACACTATTCCTATGAAAGTCATCTGCGAGGATTTCTAGACTTTTTGACATCGAAGCATTGAACACGATACGACGCCATCCGAAAATGCTCACTCTCGATCTGTAAGCAAATCGATTTCCCCAATCTTGATCTTTTAAATATTCATGATGTTGTGCTTCATTATTTTGATGCTATTGGTTGGAATTTATTTGCTAATATTTCCTGTACTCCATATTATGAATTAGTATATGAATTCTAAACCACATTTAGCTTCGATATAAATGCATTGCGAACTACTGAAACACAAAATATTGTATGTTTTCTTTTGCTTGGGAAGGACTTTCGGATGTCAATTTTAGAATTTAACATTGCCATGGGTTTCATCGACCTTAACAATATTCAATTCGATTCCTATCATTCTGCTCTGTTAGACATTCCGAGCAACTTTGATGCTCAAGAAGTTTACCGTGTTTTAACTAATTCTAATCAACTTTATAATTCGAAGACCACAAAAGACTTATTGGTGCATGAACCCGCTTTAATATATATTCACCGAATTTTGGCATTTAGTTTTTCAGGTAGAAATGACTCATCATCTGTTCTAACTAAAACTAAACTATTCTTTTTGTGGTGTATGCATTCGGGTTTTAAAGTTCATTTAGGATGTTGTTTTCATGAAATTTTCATGTTGTTTTGCGTTACAACCGTCCACTAATACTTGGGTCATATATTTCGAACTTAACCTCTCGACTTTTTCAATCTGAAATTGATTTCTCAACCTTCACATGTGCATATAGTATGGATAGCCTAGATAAATATTGTTTGGATTCTATGGGATTGCTTGTCGATACCCCTACTTCGTGTTATTTTGTTCCTCTAGGTACACGGACTACTAGCGAAAATATGGTTTTTGCCAATGTCCACACATTAATACTAGAGAGCAAGAGGAACAACCTCTATATGCGGAGGCACATTTAGGCCTAATCGAGGCGAGACTTGGAACAATGATAACTCAAGTCTCCACAATCCTTTATATCCTACAAAGTCGTTACCCCCAACACCGATAAAATCATTAATGACACATGGGGAGTACTCTAAACTTTTCATTTTACTTGTTATTTAAGCTGCTATTTTTCTTTTCTATAATATGACACATGCTTGAGGACAAGCATAGAATAAGAAGGGGATGAATATAGTAAGTATACATGGATGGTTTATTGATTTTGGCTGCATGTTTCTCTTTTGCATATGTTCAATCTTACATTGAATTCATTCGATAGTTTATTTGACATTGAGTCTTTAATCTCATACTTAGTCAATTTGGACAATTAGGCAATTTTTGAATTTATTGGTCAAGTATATAGATTAGTCGACATTTGTGTTTTAAGGTTGATATATGTAGCTAGATTTTTTTTAATTGATTGTTTCAATATATATATATATTTGCTTATGCATGAATTTAAAAAAATATTAAATAAATAAATAAAGGCTCAAGTTATGAGTGAAAGTTTCAAAAATGTGGCCGAATTGAGTAACCGGGTAGAAGTGCATGGGTTGTCATCTCATCTCGCCTAAAAAGGTTCGAGTGACAAGTCGATAACTTAATAACATTCCGCTAACAGATCCTAATAGTAATAATAAAGACTGTTTGAACCAAGTAACCGGATTGGGTGCTTGGGTTGTCATCCTAGTTCACGTAAAAAGGTTTGACCATGTCTAGATTTTTTTTAAAGCTTATTTGATTAATAATGCCTTGCAAATTATTGGATTCAAACTCAATTTAATGAAATTATCTAGTTCGCATACTTCAAATTTTATGACACTTGTTGGTTAAATTATATGTTCTGAGCATTTATTTATTTTTGCATATGTTGTTTACATTGAGTATTGATGCAGAAAGGAGGCTTCATTATTAATAAATTGTAGAATCAATTCTAAATGTTTGAAAGAACAACATGCTTGAGGGCAAGTATGAGCTAAGTAGGGGATTTGATAACATGATTATTTTTCATGGTTTCTTGTGTTTAATTCGGTTTATTTCTGAATTAATCCTATTAAATTAGTATTTTTATGATTTAAATATTGTCAGGGATACAGTTGATCAAAAGTAAGCTGAAAAGGGCCAAATTGAAAGAAAATCATTGAAATGGGGACAAATCAAAAAGATGGAGGAAGCCAATGACACATCAAATATTTTGACTTTGTAAAAAGCAAAAAATAGAAAGTATTATCTTAGTTTATTTTAATTTAATTTATTTTTAATTTTATTATTATTTTAGATTTTATATTAATTAGTTTAGGCTATTTTAGTAAACCCCATGTATATAAATAGAGGATTTTTGTTCTTAGGAAATCAACAATCAATTAATCCTTTTCCTATTCTATTTGGAGTTGAATTATTCCCTTTGTCTTTTTCTACTTCAATTTTGAGTTTTATTCTTCTCTTTGTTTTTTTTCCTAGTCCAATTTAGAATATAATTTATTTTTCTCCTTCAAGTTGGTGTCAAGCATTCTGCCAATTTCAATTACAATTTTTTGCTTTTCCAAAATTGGTTCAATTGACTTCCAAGCCCATTTTCCTTTCCAAATTTCATCATCCTTCACACAAAGCCAAATCATATTCCACAACCTTCAAGCATGATTAAATTCATGCCACACTAAAACCCCTTTCAGCTTTAAGTTGGTATTAACCCCGTCAAAGACCCTTGAGTTACAAAACTGAGCTATTTAACTCCTACTTTTCAATATTTATTATTTCTCCAGATTAAGAGTATGACTTCGTCAACTCACAAAGTCAAATCAACATCAAACACCCCAAACCCTACCAAAAGCCTAACCAGATTTGGTATGTTCCTCGAGTAAAACTTTAGCGGAATCACATTGTAAAGTAATTTTGTCTTTTGAAACATTATTTTAGGAGGAATTAAGAAAATCAAAAGGAAACCAAACTTAAGAAAAACTTCTTTGAAAACATTTATATGTTAGTGACAAAAACCTTTTAATTAATTATCGAAAACCCATTTAGTTATTTAATAGATAATTGTTCATGGCAAAATAAAAGTAAATCCAAACACGAAATTAAAGATAGTTTATAGTGGCCTTATTACATAATATTGGCAACCCAAAATAAAGTCTAAGTAATAAAATTTAACTTAAAGAGTTTGTTGGAAAATCTCCACAATACTTAATACTTGTTAATCGCCACCTCGAAATCCTTGTCGCCTGATCCATCGTGACTACGAGTTATCTCAAAAGTTATCCCATAAAATGGGTGAGTTATAAACTCAATGTATAACACATACACTAAAAGTCCATTTTATCATATGCTTTAAAGCCCATAATTTCACATATGGCCATAGGCCCATTTAATCAAATATTTAGCCCAAAGGCCCATTTAACTCATATCTAGCCCAAAGGCCCATTTAACTCATATTTAGCCCAAAGGCCCATTTCATAATGTATCAATTAATAATCATACAATATTACATAGTTATGTATATGAAATGAAATGCAAGCCCGCCCAACCTAATTATCCATCCGCTACACACCCCGCATCAACCAACACACCGTGGGGATTACTAAATCGACCCTCCATCCGCTACACACCATCAAGGCGCTTGTCAGTCAACATGCACATCGCTTCTTATTGTGGCAAAGCCACCAAAACAGATGTGACCAAGTCACCGACCAAGTCCAAATTTCAAATACGTGACCGAAGTCAATGGAGCCAAATATGTGACCGAAGCCACCGAGTCAAATATGTGACCGGCCACCGAGTCAAATATGTGACCGGCCACCGGAGTCAAATATGTGACCGAAGTCACCAATTTCACATATGTGACCGAAGTCACCAGAATTGTGGTAAAACCACCAGAATACTTCCTCCTTTATTAAACATTCCCATATGCCCATGCACATACATGTCAAATTAGATTTTCATGCTATTTACCCACAAAACATAATATAATCATACTTCATTTCATATTTATGCATATAGCAAAATAAATGTAATATTAGGGTAAACATATTCAATTTTGTATACCAATGATTGGTATCCACAAACAAAACATACTATCACATAATCACTTTTTAACAATATAAATCTATGGAAATTTTAATGTATGGTTACACACCTAGTAACAGTGAGAACAATACCCTCTTGCTCGTCCACACCTAATTGATTAATACACTTGTTAGTATAAACCATTATTAACAAAACTATACTTATAAATGATGGATCTAAATCCTTACCCTGATTCATTTAATGATAGTTATTTGTGGTTTTTCTCCACTAGATGGATCAAAACCGCCGATATTCCACCAACGTAAAGTGGTTCGGTTGTACGACTACTGAATAATCGATCCTCGTTAGCAGAGGGTCCACAACCCGTGGAAAATCTCTAACCCCGACATCGCTTCTTCGCTTGTAGTTTGATGGTAAAGGAATACCTCCTCTCTTCCAAACACTTCGCAGACAAATTTCTTTTCTTACCTATCTTGTTGATCTTAGATCACCCCTAAAATAACGAGATTAGTGATCCATCTAAAGAAATTGATATTATCTAAAATAGTAATCTTACCTTGATGATTCAATGGTCACTTAAAGGTTGTCTTCAACAAAGATCTTTGAAAAAATCTTTTCAAAAGATTCGGCCTAGGAGAGAAAATAAAAGATTATAGTTCTAAATTTATTAAAGTGAAAGGAAATGATAAAAATAATTGATAGAATTCTTACTTGAGTCCTTCAAGATTCGGCTTTAATCAAAAAGAGAAGAGAAATGGTGGTTTCGGTTTGAAGGAAAAGAAGAAAGGGAAAAGAAAAGAGAAGGAAAGAAAGAAGGAAGAAAAGAGAAAGAGGAGAAGAAGATGTTTATGGTGATTTCTCAAAAGAAAAGAGATGATTAGGAACTTTTGCACATTCGGCCAAGGAGGAGATTCTTGATCCTATGTGGTTTCGGCAATGAGAGGAAAAGAAAAGAGAAATAAAGTGAAAAGAAAAAGAAAAGAGAATATGATCAAAGAGAAGGGAGATTAGTTTTGAGACTTAGATGCATTTGGCTAAAGAAGAGAAATGAAGAATTTGGTTCTTTGAACTTTGTAGTTTCGGTTTCAAAAAGAAAGAGGGAAGAACGAAAATTGTATTTGATTCAAATAAAATCGAGGACTAAATCAAAAGTAAAAGTGTACCAAAGTGTCTAAGGTACATTCTACCAAAGTAGAAGTTTTGGAGAAAAATTGGTCAAAAGAAAACTAAAACAAAGAGAAGATTTTTACCTAAACTCAATGTCAATTTCGGCTAGGAGAGAACTTTTGGTGAAAATGAGAAAAGATGGACAAAAGGTTGTGTAAGACTTTTGGCTAACTCCCCCTAATGGCAATGCACATATTCGCCAAATCAAGGCCAACATATCCCCTTTTTCCTCCTTGTTTCTTCCCCATCATATCCAAAAATTTGCTACACAATTAAGCCACCCCTTTAGCCTTCATGTTGTCTAGGTTCATGGTCAAATGACCATGAACACATCCCCAAAACATAGCCAAATATCATGCCTTTGTCCCCCTCATCTTATCATGAACTTAAGATTCCATGCCTTAAGTTCTTTGCTTCCTTTTTCACATGGTCAACTAGCTAAAAATGAATGAAAGCTCATCCACTCTAGAACTTTCTTGGCCGACACTTATAAGGAAGAAAACAAAAATTTAAAATCCTCCCCCTAATGCTAGCTAGAGATTCGAACCTTACACCTCAAGCACACATCCATGCATCTTAACCACTTTGCCAATTACTTAACTTATGCTTGAAATTCCTTGTCATTAATTCTTAAGGCCTAATTTACTTAGCTCTCTCTCTTAATAAAAATTAAAAGTTTTACTAAGCCTTCACTTAATTAATGAAGCTTAAAATAACTTCCAAAGTACACTTAATAATAATTAAGCATGCAACATCATTCAATTAAGTAAAATGCATAGCCCCTAATTATCAGGATGTTACAGTTCTACCCCCTTAAAATAATTTTGTCCTCGAAATTACCGCTAGAATAAGTGAGGGTATTGTTGTCGATCGCATCCTCCTGCTCCCACGAAGCTTCTTCCGATCCATGATTACGCCCATAATACCTTAACGAGGAACCGATTTTCTCCGTAAAACCTTTACATCCCGCTCCGTAATTTGAATTGGCTCCTCTTCATATGACAAATGATCTTAATTCCACCTCCTCAATCGGTACTACATCGATGGATCTGACCGTAACGGCATAACATTGAAACATGGAACACATCGCATTTGCTTCAATTCAAGGCAAATCTAGCTGATATGCCAGATCCCACCCGCTTTATAATCCGATAAGGTCCAATGAACTCGGGACTTAGTTTCCTTTACGTCCAAATCTCATCACCTTTTTCCAAGGTGAAACTTTTAGGAAAACTTGGTCTCCCATCGCATACTCTATTTCTTTCCGCTTTAAATCATGTACAATTTTTGTCTATCTGATGCTTCCTTTAACCGAGCCCGGATTACCTTAACCTTTTCTTGATTCACCACTATCTCGACCCAAAATCGACGTTCCCTAATTCCATCCAACACGTAGGAGTGCGACACTTCCGTCCATATAGTGCTTCATATGGTGCCATCCGAACATCGATTGAAACTGTTGTTGTAATGAATTTCGCCAACGGTAAGAATTCCTCCCAACTTCCCTTGAAATCTATCACACATCCCTTAACATATCTTCTAAGATTTGGATTACTCTTTCAGATCGACCATCCGACTGAGGATGAAATGCCGTACTGAAGCCCAATCTGGTGCCCAAAGCCTGATGCAATGCTTTCCAAAATCGCGACGTAAATCTCGGATCTCTGTCCGAAATTATCGACAACGGTACTCCATGCAATCTCACAATCTCAGCCACATATAACTTCACCAATTTCTGCAAAAAGTAATCAACCCAAACAGGGATAAAATGTGCAGATTTCGTCAATCGGTCCACTATCACCCATACAGAATCTTTCTTAGTAGGCGTAAGAGGAAGCCCACTAACAAAGTCCATGGTGATTCTCTCCCACTTCTATTGCGGAATCTTTATTGGTTGTAGCAATCCAGAAGGTACTTGATGTTCAGCCTTAACTTGTCGACACGCCAAGCACTTCCTACAAATTCGTAGAATCTCCGCTTAAGTCCAGCCACCAAAATTGATCCCGCAAATCTCAGTATAACTTACTTCCTCCGGGATGCATAGCATAGGGGCTACCATGCGATTCTCAAGTATCTTTGTCTCAACTCCCGATCCTTCAAAGATACGACATTACCTTTGAAGCACAATACCCGATCCTTTATTAATACTAAAATCTTCCAATTTCCCACTCGCACTGTCAAGCTTTTCACTCGGATCTTCATCTATTAACGCCTCTCTTCCACTTGACTTAACCATGTCGGCTTAACCTGAAGTTCTGCCAACAAGCTTCCGTCATCGAAAAGACTAAGATGTGCAAACATCGCTCTCAAATCTGACACCACTTTTCGACTTAGAGCGTCTGCCACCACATTCGCCTTACCCGGGTGGTACTCGATAGAAACGATCGTAGTCTTTCAACAACTCTATCCACCTTCACGCCTCGATTCGAGTTCTTTCGAGTCGGTAGATATTTCGACTTTTGTGGTCCGTATATATCACCGACTTTTCTCCATATAAGTAATGTCTCCAAACCTTAAAGGCAAAGACTACACCGCCAACTCCAAGTCATGCGTCGGGTAATTAACTTCATGCGGTCTCAATTGCCGAGACGATACGCAACTACCTTCCGCCTTGCATCGAACACATCCTAATCCGTGTGAGAAGCATCACAATACACGACAAAATCCTTTCCGCTTCAGTGAATCAAACAGAGCTTCCAGTCAAAACTTTCTTGAGCTTCTCAAAACTCTCTTGTCGCTTATCGCCCACACGAAAGGTACTTCCTTTCTCAACAATTTCGTTAAAGGTGCAATTTATCGATGAAAATCCTTCAACAAATCTTCGATAATATCCGGCTAAACCCAAGAAGCTGCGAACCTCTCATATGATTTAGGTGGTTTCCAATCTAGCACGACCTCAATCTTCCGAGGATCCACCCTTATCCCTTCCGCAGATACCACATGGCCTAAAATGCAACTTCTTTCACCAAAATTCACACTTCTTTGAATTTGGCGATGACTTCTTTTCCTTAAAACTCGCAACACAATCCAAGATGCTCATCATGTTCCACTTCGGACTTAGAATACACCAAGATGTCGTCTATGAATACCACTACGAACTGATCCAAGTAGGGCTAAAAAATCCGGTTCATCATATCCATAAACGCAGCTGGGGCATTTGTCAATCCGAATGGCATTACCGAAATTCATAATGCCCATATCTAGTTCGAAAGCCGCCTTATGAATATCCGCTTCCTTCACTTTAAGTCGATGATACCCGATCTTAGATCAATTTTAGAAAATACATAGACTCCTTTGTCGATCGAACAAGTCGTCGATCCTTGGCAAAGGATACTTGTTCTTGATGGTCGACTTATTCAACTGTCGGTAGTCTATACACATCCTCATCGATCCGTCCTTCTTCTTCACGAATAGGACCGGTGCTCCCCATGGAGACACACTAGGTCGAATGAATCCACGCTCAAGCAATTCCTGAATCTAAGCCTTTAACTCAACTAACTTCTTCGGTGCCATTCTATATGGTGCAATAGAAACTGGCGTCGTTCCAAGTAATAAATCTATCCCGAATTCTACCTCACGATCCGGAGGCAAACCTGGAAGTTATTTCAAAAAACATCTACAAATTCATTCACCGTCCCGACTTCATTACAGCTGCTTCCTTAGCCTCCAAAGCATTCACCAACATCGAAAAGCTGCATCCTTTCCTAACCATCTTTTTCGCCTTAAGAGCGGATACTACATTAGATAAGTAATTCCGTCTCGCCCATCACTACAACTTCTTTGTCATCAACAGGTTCTAAGGACATTCTCTTAGCAAAGACAATCCACATTTGCACGGTACTTCACAAGCCGCCCATGCCTAAGATTAGGTCGAATTCTCGAATGGCAATTCCATTAAATCACCGAAACTATATTCCTTGGACTTCTAGAGGCACTTCCTTAAAAGTTTGTCTACAACTCTATGCATTCTGAGGACTAAATACATCATCTTCCTAGGTACAGTTTGAAGTCACATGCAAAGTCCAGATACTTCACTAGCGATATAAGAATGAGTTGACCCTATATCTATCAAAGCAATAAAGGCAACCCGTAAATCAAAAATGTACCCGTGATAACATCAAAAGGCCATCGTTTTCTTCTGCGATTTAACGCATACACCGGACTGGTTGTCTCGCCTCGAGCTACCAACGCCTTTGCTCAAGTTCGCGTCCTCTACCGTAACCATTTCCTTCCATTTGAACCACGACCTCTTATCTGCTGCTGTCCACCTCTGTCAGCCTGATTAGCACCCTGACTTGCTGAACGGTTCTTCTCCGAGTTCATCGGGCAATCTTTGATCATGTGATCCTTTGAACCGCACTTAAAACATCCGCCATTTTTTCAAAGATTCTCCAATGCATTTTCCCACACCGAGAACAAGTACGACTTTGTACTCCGTAAATCTGCTGACCTCGCGGTCCATCATTCCTTGATTTCTTCCGAAAGTTTCCTGACGACCTCAAGACCCAAAGCTTCTCTTATTCTTGCTCGACCTCTGTCCGGTTTCATCTCTCAATTGTTTAGCCTCTTCAGCAATTCTTGCCCTTTCCACTAGGATTGCAAAATCTCTTTCACGGTGTGGAGCAATCATCACTCTTAGCTCATCTCTAAGTCCATCTTCAAATCTGATACACCGTTCATATTCCGTAGCCACTATCCTCCTGGCATAACGGCTAAGTCGCAAAAATTCCACTTCATATTCAGCTATCGACTTGTTTCCTTGTACTAGATTCAGAAATGTCTTCCTCTGGGAGTCGATATAGCTAGCTCCAACATATTTTCCTTCGAATTTAATCTTAAAATACCCCAATCCGCATAATCCATTGTGGGTACTTTCCTTTATAGTGAGCCACCTTTGGTAGGTTTCATCACGAAGAAGTGAAATAGCACCTTTCAATTTCTCTTCATCGGTCAGTCTATATCATCCATGATCCTTTCGATCGCCTCCAACCAATATTCAGCTATATTAGAGCTACTCCAGATACTCCTCTGAAAACCTCAAATTTATTCGATCTAAGTCTCTCACCATGACTTTCGAGACCCATTTCGAACTAGCTTCGCTACTCATTCCAAAACTCGCAAAGACCTTGTGATATGCGTCACCACCTTCATTTTGTTCTTGAAAGTCCGCCCAACAGTAGGTGGTGGAGCTTCATTCTCGGAACCTTGACCAGATCGAACTGGTTTCAAGCGATCATCCTTCCTCTTCCATGTCCACGATTTACCTCGCCCCTAGAGCTCATGTCTACTATGTATCTTATCTGCTTTTACTGAAAAGTCTTATGTATTAGAATCTTTTCACTTCTTATTAAAAGAAAGTCTTATGAACAGATATTCAGTGGTTTTCGTAGTAGTACACAAACACCTAAGGTCCATGTCTCTAAAGTATAGTTTAAGTTTAAACTATCATACATATCACATATCGATAAAGTACATACCTGATGGATCTGAGCCGAGAATTTCGAGTGCCATGCTCTTATAAAACCATTTAACTTGAGAAAATTTTCAAAAAGTCTTTTGGGCCAAAATTTTGAAAATGTTGTGAGCTTCAAAACCTGTACGAGAGTTTAAAAGCTGGCTCGATACCAGTTGAAACACCCCAAACCCGCCCAAAAGCCTAACTGATTTGGTATGTTCCTCGAGTAAAACTTTAGCGGAATCACATTGTAAAGTAATTTTGTCTTTTGAAACATTATTTTTAGGAGGAATTAAGAAAATCAAAAGGAAACCAAACATAAGAAAAACTTCTTTGAAAACATTTATATGTTAGTGACAAAAACCTTTTAATTAATTATCGAAACCCATTTAGTTATTTAATAGATAATTGTTCATGGCAAAATAAAAGTAAATCCAAACACGAAATTAAAGATAGTTTATAGTGGCCTTATTACATAATATTGGCAACCCAAAATAAAGTCTAAGTAATAAAATTTAACTTAAAGAGTTTAAGTTGGAAAATCTCCACAATACTTTATACGAGCATCGCCACCTCGAAATCCTTGTCGCCCCGATCCATCGCACCACGAGTTATCTCAAAAGTTATCCCATAAAATGGGTGAGTTATAAACTCAATGTATAACACATACACTAAAAGTCCATTTTATCATATGCTTTAAAGCCCATAAATTTCACATATGGCCATAGGCCCATTTAATCAAATATTTAGCCCAAAGGCCCATTTAACTCATATCTAGCCCAAAGGCCCATTTAACTCATATTTAGCCCAAAGGCCCATTTCATAATGTATCAATTAATAATCATACAATATTACATAGTTATGTATATGAAATGAAATGCAAGCCCGCCCAACCTAATTATCCATCCGCTACACACCCCGCACTCAACCAACACACCGTGGGATTACTAAATCGACCCTCCATCCGCTACACACTATCAAAGGCGATTCTCGCAGTCAACATGCACATCGCCTTATTGTGGCAAAGCCACCAAAACAGATGTGACCAAGTCACCGATCAAGTCCAAATTTCAAATACGTGACCAAGTCACGGAGCCAAATATGTGACCGAAGCCACCGAGTCAAATATGTGACCGGCCACCGAGTCAAATATGTGACCAAGTCACCAATTTCACATATGTGACCGAAGTCACCGTAATTGTGGTAAAACCACCGAATACTTCCTCCTTTATTAAACATTCCCATATTCCCATGCACATACATATCAAATCAGATTTTCATGCTATTTACCCACAAAACATAATATAATCATACTTCATTTCATATTTATGCATATAGCAAAATAAACGGAATATTGGGGTAAACATACCTGAATTTTGTATACCAATGATTGGTATCCACAAACAAAACATACTATCACATAATCACTTTTTTAACAATGTAAATCTATGGAAATTTTTAATGTATGGTTACACACCTAGTAACAAAGGAGAACAATACCCTCTTGCTCGTCCACACCTAATTGATTAATACACTCGGCTAGTATAAACTATTGTTAACAAAACTATACTTATAAACGATGGATCTAAATCCTTACCCTCGGATTCACGAATGACGATTATTTGTGGTTTTTTCCACTAGATGGATCAAAACCCGCCGATATTCCACCAACGTAAAGTGGTTCGGTTGTACGAACTACTTCGAATAATCGATCCTCGTTAGCGAGGGTCCACAACCCGGTGGAAAATCTCTAACCCCGACATCGCTTCTTCGCTTGTAGTTTGATGGTAAAGGAATACCTCCTCTCTTCCAAACACTTCGCACGACCTTTTCTTACCTATCTTGTTGATCTTAGATCACCCCTAAAATAACGAGATTAGTGATCCATCTAAAGAAACTAATATTATCTAAAATAGTAATCTTACCTTGATGATTCGAATGGTCACTTAAAGGTTGTCTTCAACAAAGATCTTTGAAAAAAATCTTTTCAAAAGATTCGGCCTAGGAGAGAAAATAAAAGATTATAGTTCTAAATTTATTAAAGTGAAAGGAAATGATAAAAATAATTGATAGAATTCTTACTTGAGTCCTTCAAGATTCGGCTTTAATCAAAAGAGAAGAGAAATGGTGGTTTCGGTTTGAAGGAAAAGAAGAAAGGGAAAAGAAAAGAGAAGGAAAGAAAGAAGGAAGAAAAGAGAAAGAGGAGAAGAAGATGTTTATGGTGATTTCACAAAAGAAAAGAGATGATTAGGAACTTTTGCACATTCGGCCAAGGAGGAGATTCTTGATCCTATGTGGTTTCGGCAATGAGAGGAAAAGAAAAGAGAAATAAAGTGAAAAGAAAAAGAAAAGAGAATATGATCAAAGAGAAGGGAGATTAGTTTTGAGACTTAGATGCATTCGGCTAAAGAAGAGAAATGAAGAATTTGGTTCTTTGAACTTTGTAGTTTCGATTTCAAAAGAAAGAGGAAGAACGAAAATTGTATTTGATTCAAATACAATCGAGGACTAAATCAAAAGTAAAAGTGTACCAAAGTATCTAAGGTACATTCGCCAAAGTAGAAGTTTTGGAGAAAAATTGGTCAAAAGAAAACTAAAACAAAGAGAAGATTTTTACCTAAACTCAATGTCAATTTTGGCTAGAGAGAACTTTTGGTGAAAATGAGAAAAGATGGACAAAAGGTTGTGTAAGACTTTTGGCTAACTCCCCTAATGGCAAAGCACATAGTAAAATGCATAGCCCCTAATTATCGGGATGTTACAAACACTAAGTCAAAAAGGGCGTCGTTTGAGTTAGTGTGGCTAGACGTAGTTGGGATTCCAAAATGATCGATTATCTAATCGGTTTTCCATGAGCACATTGGCGTGCCAAGTGGGGATTGCTATTTGGTTCCGTCAAGGGAAGTAATAACCGGATTTAAATGTACCAACCACTTGAGGGTATTGGTTCGAGCTAGGCTCTTCTAGAATACAAAGCTGCCGGAGTTCGAAATCACGAACATTTCGTAGGTTGTTCGATAGGTAAGGGTTAGTTATAGGACGTCCCATAACTAATTTACACAAGGAAGAGTTGGTGTTTGAGGCATCCTTGGTAGCTATAGCTAGCTTATTAGAAAAGAGGAGTTCATCTAATTTCGAAGATCGATTCAAAGACGAAAAAACCCGTGCCTAAAGCTGAGTTAAATTTAATTGATTTTTTGAATTTAATTTTCAACTTGATTTCCAATTTATTTAATTTTCTATTTATGCTATTTCAATTATTTAGTTTCTAAGTATTTTTAAACCCCCTGATTTATTTTTAGTAGGTACGTTAGGAGTCGTGCGCACGACCTTTGCCACTACCCTTTGACACGATAAACATTCTGCTCATAAGATAAACACAGAAATTGATAATCAACATCCGATCCCTGTGGAATCGACCCTACTACCACTCTACTATTATTTAGAGTAATTTGTAGGAGTTATTTTTGGTGGTTTCGATGCCAATCACACATCTTTCAAAAGTACCAAAATGGTTAGCCGATAGTGTGATTAAGTCGTTGACGATCCTCGAATCCGAGCTAGCTTTACTGACGCTGTAAAATAGAGGAACATATCACACAATAAGCTTTTAAAGCCTAGTAAGTTCGTAATACAATACATGCTACTCAATAATGTAACATCAATACATAATTAAACTATCACATAGATTGATGCTCAATTAGGCACAATATCATCCTCAACCATATGCTCAAATATCCATTCTTTTAACCTTTAAAACTATCATCAACCACATAGGTTCAAACATACCTTTGCCAACACCTAGTTAACAAACATTCTTTCTATTTGATGCTCGATATCTTTTCAACTCAATTGCACACTTAGTGCCTCAATACAAAATCAAACTAAATCCGTATTGCACACACAGTGCCAATCAGTAAAGTCGAAGGCTCCATTACTTCGCACACACAGTGCTATTCAACTCCATCTTGATTTCAGTTACGCACACTTAGTGCCTCATTTCTCAATCTCATACATATAGCATTTCTAATTTGATAACTATCATTCAATTCACATCACATAGATATAAATTAACAACTTGTACTATATCCAAACTTAGCTCGGACGTCGAAGTAACAAAACGGGTCGATTAATCAAGCAGTTTATCTTTGCCCCGATCTCGATCCAAATCCCTCTTTTCTTGATATATACATATTCAAATTTAGCTCATTCAATCACCAATTCATTTAATTTAGTCCAAACACACATATTTAGGGTATTTTACAAAATAGCCCTCACATTTTCACATTTCGACACTTTAGTCCCTAATTCACAAAATCACAAAATACACAAAATTTCACTATACCATGCCTAGTATGAATTCTTCTTATGCTCATATAAGCCCATATTTTCATTTATTTCACATTTTAGTCCCTCAAAGAATTATTTTCTCAATTAAGTCCAAATTACTCAAAATCACCAAAAACTCAAAGACAAACTATGTTAATCTAACACATATCTTCCATATTCCACCAACTAACAACACAAAGTTCACATATTCATCAATGGAATATCTCAAAATCACCATCAATTTTAAAAATTTAAGCATGGGATTGATAATACGCTAAGCAAAGATCACAAAAACGTGGAAATTATCAAATTCGAACAATTTACATACCTTAATTTTGTTCAACCAATGCCAAATATCATGAAAGCTCATAAACACTTTTTCTTTCCTTGTTTTCAGTTCAAAAAGATGAACAACCCACTCCCATTTTCATATTTTTGTTTTGTTATAAACATATTATTAGCTTATTTACCATATTAACCTTTTAATTAATATTTGAAACATTTAAACATTAAGGTCATATTTGTCCATTGCCATCCAATAACTTATATAATGGATAAATTGCAACATAAAGCCTCCATATTATAAAGACATCTACAATTAGGCACTTTATAAATCAGCACACAGCTTTTTTCATTTTATGCGATTAAATCTTTTTCATAATTCAACACGCAGACGGTAGAATTTTCACACAGAACTTTTACACATGCTCAATCACATATCATAAGCACAAAAAATAATATTAAAATATTTTTTCAAACTCAAATTTGTGGTCTCGAGACCACTATTCCGACTAGGGTCTAAATCGGGCTGTTACAGTTACAACATTTAGTGATATCTATGTGGTAAAGAAATAGAGTTCTGATGAAAATTTTGTATCGAGGTTTTTCCTATCATCAAAAAAGATTGATATTATCTGAATTATTGTTACGTGCCTGAATAAATCCCTATGTACGTATGGATTTCTCTTTTGTTAGACTAGCTGAGTTATTCATTCCAGAGATGGTCAATTTGCATATACTGTTTATAACATCCTGAAAGTTGGGGTTCTATATTTTATGTGTTTCTGTGTGTTGGCTTGTTCTGCTTGTTATTTTGGTGTGTCTGGGGATCTTGAGGAGGCTCGGGATCAAGCCAGAGCCTTGGTAAAATTTTGTATTTGGGCACTTTAGGGGGGAGAAATGGTTGAGTCAGGCTTTAAGAATATTTTCTTGGGTTTTTGACACAAAATGGAATTTGGTAAAGTGGCAAGTGGTGCCACTTAGGGATCAAGGAAGTGGCGTCACAAAGGAGAAGCAGGAGGAAGGAGTTCGAATCTCATAGGCCTCAGTATGAAGCTTTATTTTTAGCACTTGGATGGGAAGAAGGTCGATTCGGCAGGGACTATTCAAGGTTGTTGGTTGAATGAGTCAAAAGCATTTGAATGAGTGGCCATGAGGAGATGGTGGTATTTGAATTGGTCAAACCAATTCAAACGGGTTATATGGAATTAAGAGGAAATCAAGGGATTTGGTGTTGGTTGTGAGTGTTGGCCGAATGTTGGAGAGTGAGGAGGGGAAATTTTGGCTAGGTGTTGTTGAGGCTAGGGAGTGACGGCATGGGGTGTGTGTTAACAAAATCAAAAACTTGGTAGAGTGGGTGCCAAATTGGAGAGAGAGCTCTTTTGTATCCATTTTGAGTTGCTTATTTTTGGTGTGCCTAAAGTCCACAAGAGCATCTTAGTTTTTCTACTCTCTTTTCTATTTCTCATTTTTCTTCTTAATCTTCTTTGTTCTTTCAGTTCTTGTGGTCATTCTTCTTATTTCTTACTTTAACTCTTCACAAGCTAAAACCTTCTTGAAGTCCCCCTTGCCAAATCACTTTCTTCTCCTTTATTCTTTTCTCTTAAACACCAAAACTGAACTATTCCCTTGTGGTTTAGCTCAAACACCCTTCTTCTCTTTTCTTTAACCATCTCTCTCAAAGAAAAAACTCTATTCTCTTCTCTTCTCCTCTTCTTTACTACTATCTCTTCTAGCCGAATATTTTTGCACCTCTCCCATATCTTTTATTTTCTCATTTGCTCATCTCTATTTCTTGCTCTATAGTCGTGTACCAAGAAGCAAGGTGTAAGTAGGATTGCCGAAGGTCCCTATTCATCCGATTGTGATAGTGCAAGGTAATACGTCCACTTAGTCATATGATTTTCCTTTCTTTTTCTAAAGTTATGAGCACGACTGACCCTTCAATATCGATTCTTTTCTTCCATGTCTTCCACCTCTTGTGGTCGTAGGTAGGAGGGTGTTTTGGTGCAGTGAATCCATTATGTTCTCTCAAGTATTCGGTAAGCACAAAGTAATATGGGTTCTTTTGCTCCTTCTTTCTCTTCAGTCCTATGTGTGGTCATAGCCGAAGTGGCTATTGTTGTTTGATGAAGTTGTAGCTAATTTCTTTTAACCCTATTTTAACATGGCATGATCACTCCAGTTTGATATGGAATTGAATCTCTTTAGCCAATTATAAGGTTCTCTTTTAGACCATAGCCAAACCCAGTGTGGTGCGACTTCTTAACCAAGTGTCGGTCAAGCCGGGGAGGAGAGTGGACCCGTAATCTCTGCTCCCAAGTTTAAAAGACGTTTTATGTCGGCAGTTCAGGATTTTTTGCCGTGGTGTGGTAGAGGCGGCGTCCGCTCAGGATAGGCAAATCGCCGTTATCCTATTTGGTGAGAGCTTCAATGTAGAGAGTATAGTTTATGCGTAATCGGGTGTGTAATGCTCACACTCTACTGTATTAATCTATGTTAATGTTTGTGTTGGCTGAAAACTAAACGACTGATTTGATAGTCGATATACCCTTGTGGGTAAGGTTAGAAACACCGGGTAAGTTTCGTTATTATGTTACTTACAGATTTTTGTGTGTTTTAACCACTTATATGCTATACATTGAAAGTATGTTGCATTCATCACAGTATGATAATATGTTGCATGGGCATTTGGAAAATGGTTAGAAAGGGAAGTGAAATTTCTCTTTACTTTAATAGAACAAGAGGTTTACTTACTGAGTTTTTCTTTGAATTAAATTCAAAATACTCTGTCACGGTGGTCTAGAACCACGGTGGGCTGGCCCTACATATTTATTGAGTGACTATGTCATGGTGGTCTGCGACCACAGTGGTTTGAAACCACATTTACTTATCAGTGACTCATCTCAGTGGTCTGGAACCACAGTGGGTTGGCCCCATGTATATTATTCAGAGATCGTCATGGTGGTTTAGGACCACGGTGGGTTTGCCCTACGTATATATATATTTTGTAACTCTGTCACAAGTGGTCTGGGACCACAGTGGAAAAATGCCACGGGTGATTGGATGATTCAGGTGACTTAGACAATGGAAAATTAAGTTGGGTATGGGAAGCATTGCATGCATGATTATTTTACTGTATTGTGTGGGCTAAGGCCCAATGGGCCTATGTGGGCTTAAAGTCGATTGCGTTATAGGGGATTGACACACTTAGTCTTGATGACTCACCCCTCTACTTAATTTTACATGTAATCCTTAGATCGCGGTTTTGGGAGTAGAGGTGGAGTTCGAGGTGGCCATGTAATGTTTCTCATAAACTCGTTTCTTTTTATTTAAACTTATTTTGAGTTTGGGATTTCATTATAAAAAAAGGTCACTATAACTTAAATTTGGGTTTTGATTAAATGCTGATACTATATATTCTATAAACTATCAAACATGGGGTTTTTCTAAAGTTAAAACATAAGAAAATAAACATAGGCAAATAGTTTTCAAAGTGTTAACAAAAGACGGGTTACGAATAACTAATTAACTTAGAGATTTTATTAAAATCGCAACATCATTTTCAAGTATCACATTTATGAATGTGCTTGATTTCAATTTTTGTAAAACAAAGCTGTTACAACATGTTTGATCAATTTAATATAAAGACGGTATGAAACCTTCGAACAAAAGTTTTAAATTATTATAATTTAAAGACACTCAATGAAATATTTTTGGGGAATTCGATGTTTCATTAAAATTTTTAAAAACCTCTTTTCCTGTAACATACCAGATTTGGTCATAACGTATTGATCAGGTTTGGGATGTTACAATTATGGTATCAGAGCCTAGGTTGCAAAACTCGACTGTGGGTTATGGAGTTCAAGAATATTTTCAACAATCAGTTTAGAAAGTGGTTTTGAAAATACATATTTTCTGGAAGTATGGCACCCGAGTCTTTGGCACCAAACCGCACGATAAGTTCCCTGATTATTACTTGAATTTTTATGAAATGTTGTGATGGATAGTTTTAAGAAATACCACTCTAAGAATAGAGACCCTTAGAAATATTTCTTGCAAAATTCCACTTCTAATGCCAATTTCATAAGACTGTTCGGTAATAAACAGTGGAAGAAGTACTAATTCATAAAACTTCTAATCAGATTAAGTTGAATCGGTAGTCATGAGCACTAGAGGACGCGAACGTGGTATGCGTGGCCGTTTAGAGGTCGAGGTGTTGAGGCTGAACCCTCGGGATCAGGGCATGGGCCAGAAGGTGAAGTGCTGGCATCACCAATTGCGGAAGTAGGATTTTAGGACCAAATTGGTGGAGACAATGATATGTCTCAAGATATGTTACGCGTGCTGAAGAGGGTTGCTAGAGGAAGCGCGGGGTCAGTGGCTCAAAAATCTATTTCTAAGTGACTCCAAGCTAATAGAGCTGAGATGTTTAGGGGCATTTCTGGTGTAGCTCTTAATGTAGCCGAGTACTGGCTAGAAGCGGTCGAATGAATCATGGACGATCTGGATTGTACCGCAGAAGAGAAGTTGAAAGGGTAGTGTCCCTTCTTTGAGATGAGGCGTACCAATGGTGGCTCACGATAAGGGATGGTACAGCAGCTGACCGCATTACCTAGACTTCTTTAAGTCAACATTTCAAGGAAAGTACATTGGAACAATTTATGTGGACACTCAGAGGAGGGCATTTCTCAATTTGGTCCGGGGAATAAGATAATGGTTGAATATGAGGCGAAATTCCGACGACTAAGTCGATATGCCCGGGGTATTGTTGTGACAGATCATGAACGTTGTGTTTGATTTAAGGATGGTCTGAAAGACGAGTTGCGAGTACTAATAGCTCCGCAACGGGAAAGATAATTTGCTATTCTAGTTGATAAGGCAAAGATAGACGAAGAGGTGAAGTGATCTGAAAGACAGAATCAGGACAGGGACAAGGGTAAGAATAAAAGGAATTTTGGGTCATCAGGATATGCTAGGAGTTTCCAGAAGAAGCTTAGGTTGGATGGGCCGAGTCAAGTTGCGAGGCCTGTTGCTGTTGCTCGGACTCAACAATGTACTAGATGTGGTAGATTTCATTTAGGGGAGTGTTGGGAAGAAGTAAAGAATGCTTCAGGTGTGGATTTGTAGGTCATTTGGTAAAGGTGTCCATAGGAGCCAAACATGGCACGACCAGTTGGTCAGGGTTATGTACAGCCTGAAAATGGTGGGTAGCAACCACCGAGAGGTCATGGTCTGACCCGAGGAGGAAATGGTTATGGTTGAGGGCGTGGACCACCGGGCAAAGGTGCTGAGAATACAGATGCGAGACAGCCTGGGTTTGTCTATGTAACTAGATGACGAGAAGACGAAGATGCACTGTACGTCATAACCGGTACGTTCCTTATTTTTGGTTTACCCTTTACAGCACTGATAGATATTGGGTCTACACACTCGTATGTTACTCGTACTGTGTCTGGAACTTTGAACATAGAATCTGAAGTTGCTCCTAAGGAAATGACTATGATTAGCCCTTTAAGACAATCTGTAGTAGTGAACAAACTTTTTAGGAATGTGCCTTTAGAAGTTCAAGGGATAGTTTTCTCGGCTAATTTGATGGAGTTGCCATTCGACAAGTTCGATTTGATTTTAGGCATGGACTGGTTGGTCAAGAATCGAGCAAACTTAGACTGTGCTGCTAAGTGCATGATACTGAAGACTCTTGAGGATAAGGAGGTGTTGGTGATAGGTGAGAGAAGGAATTACTTGTCCAATATGGTGTCTACTTTAAAGGCCGATAGGATGGTACGAAAAGGGTGTGAGGCATTTTTAGCTTTCATCAGTGCGTTGGAAGCTAAGGAGTTGACCGTAAGAGATGTTAGGATGGTGAAGAAATTTTCTGATGTTTTTCTAGAAGAGCTTCCATGGTTACCTTCGGATCGAGATAGAGTTCGATATTGATCTTCTTTCGGGAATAGCTCTAGTGTCCATTGCCCCATATAGAATGGCGCCGAAAGAGCTGGTGCAACTTAAAGCTCAAATTTAGGAATTTTTGGATCGTGGTTTTATCCAACCAAGTGTGTCTCCATGGGGAGCACCAATTTTATTCATCAAGAAAAAGGACGGGCCGATGAGGATATGTATTGATTACAAGCAATTAACAAGTTGGCGATTAAGAATAAGTACCCACTGCCAAGGATTGACAACTTGTTCGATCAACTACGACGTACTTCGATCTTCTCAAAGGTAGACTTGAGGTCAGGCTATCATCAGCTTAAGGTCAAGGAGGCAAATATTCATAAGACAACTTTTCGAACTTGTTACGATCATTATAAATTTTTAGTGATGTCGTTTGGGTTGATGAATGCACCAGCTGTGTTTATGGATATGATAAATAGAGTATACTAACCCTATCTGGATCGGTTTATCGTAGTGTTCATAGATGATATCTTGGTTATTCAAGGATGGAAGAGGAACATGATTCACAACTTTGGGTGGTTCTGCATATTCTGAGAGAGAAGCAAATGTATGCCAAGTTCAAAAATGTGAATTTTGGATAAGAGAAGTTACTTTTCTGGGGCATGTTGTGTCTGCTGAGGGTAATTCAAATTTTGGAAGATATGTTGAGAGGCTGTGTTATTGACTTTAAGGGTAGTTGGGAGGATTTTCTATCGTTGGCAGAATTTGCATACAACAATAGTTATCAATCCAGTATTTAGATGGCACCCTATGAATCGTTGTATGGTGTAAGTGTCGTACCCCTACCTGTTGGACAGAGTTGGGTAGCGAAAGTTGTTGGGTTTGAAATTGGTTTTGAAACAAAGGAAAAGGTTAAGTTGATTCGGGCTCGATTAAAGGAAGCTTCCAACAAGCAGAAATCGTATACAGATATGAAGCGTAAGGATATAGAATTTTCAATGGGTGATCGAGTTTTTCTGAAATTTTCACCTTGGAAGAAGGTTCTTAGGTTTGGGCGGAAGGGCAAGTTGAGCCCCAGGTTCATCGGGCCTTATTGGATATTGAGACGTGTAGGACCAGTGGCGTATTAGCTTGAGTTAACTTCAGAATTGAGACAGATACATTATATATTCCATGTCTCGATGTTAAGGCGCTATCGTTCAGATCCATTTCACATAGTGCCAGTGGAGGAAATTGAAGTAAGACCTGATCTATCTTTTGAAGAAGAACCAGTTCATATCTTAGATCGAGATGTTAAAGTTTTGAGAAAGAAGACAGTTTTGTTGGGGAAAGTTTTGTGACGGAATCATAGTTCAGAGGAAGCCACGTGAGAACCAGAGGATGTGATGCGACAACAATACCCTCACCTCTTTTGATCAGGTAAATTTCGAGGCTGAAATTTCTTTAAAGGGGTAGAACTGCAACATCCTAAAAGTTGGGGTTCTACATTTTATGTGTTTCAATGTGTTGGCTTGTTCTGCTTGTTGTTTTGGTATGTTTGGGGGTCCTAGGGAGGCTCAGGATCAAGCCATAGCCTTGGTAAAATTTCATATTTGGGCACTTTAGGGGGGAGAACTGGTGAGACAGACCTTAAGAATATTTTCTTGGGTTTGTTAACACAAGATAAAATGTGGTAAAGTGGAAAGAGACGCCACTTAAGGATCAAGGAAGTGGTGTTACAAGGGAGCAAGAGGGGAAAGAGTTGAATCTCATAGGTCTCAGTATGAAGCTTTATTTTTGGCACTTGGATGGGGAGAAGGTGGATTCGACAGGGACTCTTCAAGGTTGTTGGTTGAATGAGTCAAAAGCATTTGAATGAGTGGTCATGAGGAGATGGTGGTGTTTGAATTGGTCAAACCGATTCAAACGGGTAATGGGGAGTGAAATTAGGAGGAAATCAAGGGATTTGGTGTTGGTTGTGAGTATTGGCCACATGTTGCAGAGTGCAGAGGGAAATTTCAGCTAGGTGTTGTTGAGGCTAGGGAGTGACGGCATGGGGTGTGTGATAACAAAACTGAAAACTTGGTAGAGTGGGTGCCAAATTGGAGAGAGAGCTCTTTTGTATCCATTTTGAGTTGCTTATTTTTGGTGTGCTAAAAGTCCACAAGAGCATCTTAGTTTTTCTACTCTCTTTTCTTTTTCTCATTTTTCTTCTTAATCTTCTTTATGCTTTTGGTTCTTGTGGTCATTCTTCTCATTTCTTACTTCAACTCTTCACAAGCCAAAACCCCTTGAAGTCACCCCCTTGTCGAATCACTTTCTTCTCCTTTGTTCTTTTCTCTTAAACACCAAAACCAAATCATTCCCTTGTGGTTTAGTTCAAACACCCTTCTTCTCTTTTCTTTAACCATCTCCCTCAAGCCAAAACTCTATTCTCTTCTCTTCTCCTTTTCTTTACTACTATCTCTTCTAGCGAATATTTTTTGCACCTCTCCCATATCTTTTATTTTCTCATTTGCTCATCTCTATTTCTTGTTCTCTAGTTGTGTACCAAGAAGCAAGGTGTAAGTAGGATTGTCAAAGGTCCCTATTCATCCAATTGTGATAGTGCAAGGTAATACATTCACTTAGTCATATGATTTTCTTCTCCTTTTCTAAAGTTTTGACCGTACGACTGAAACTTCAATACCGATTCATTTCTTCCATGTCTTCCACCTCTTGTGGCAGTAGGTAGAAGGGTGTTTTGGGCAATAAATCTATTCTATTCTCTCAAGTCTTCGGTAAGCACAAGGTAATATGGGTTCTTCTACTCCTTCTTTCTTTTCGGTCCTATGTGTGGCCATAGCCAAAGTGGCTATTGTTGATTGATGAAGTTACGGCTAATCTTTTTTAACCCTCTTTTAACTTGGCATGATCACTCTGGTTTGATATGGAATCGAATCTCTTCAGCCGATTATAGGGTTCTCTTTTAGACCATAGCAAACCCAGTGTGGTGTGACTTCTTAACCAAGTGTCAGTCAAGCCGAGGAGGAGAGTGGACCCGTAATCTCTGCTTTCAAGTTTAAAAGACGTGTTGTGTCGATGGTTCGGGATTTTCTACTGGGGTGTGGTAGAGAACCAACGTCTGCCTGGGATAGGCAAATCGCTGTTATCCCTACTAGTGAGAGCGCTAACATAGAAAGTATAGTTTTACGTGTAATCAGGTGTGTAATGCTCACACTCTACTGTATTAATCTATGTTAATGTTTGTGTTGGCTGAAAGCTGAACGACTGATTTGATAGTCGATATACCCTTGTGGGTAAGGTTGGAGACACCGAGTAAGTTCTGCTATTATGTTACTTACAGATTATTGTGTGTTTTAACCACTTATATGCTATACATTGAAAGTATGTTGCATTCATCACAGTATGACAATATGTTGCATTGGCATTTGGGAAATGATTAGAAGGGGAAGTGTGATTATGTGACTCTGTCACGGTGGCCTGGAACCATGGTGGGCTGGCCTCACGTATTTATTGAGTGACTATGTCACGGTGGTCTACGACCACGGTGGTTTGAAACCACGTTTACTTATCAATGACTCATCTCAGTGGTCTGGAACCATAGTGGGTTAGCCCTACGTATTTTATTGTAACACCCCAAACCCGATCAATACACCACGACCGAATCTGGCATGTCACAGGGAAAGCGTTTTGAAGAAAATCGAGTTGACGGTTTAGTTTTAAACAAAATTCTTTAGATGTCTAATGTTTGTAGAAAACTGATACATGATTAGTTAAAAACCGATAGAATACTTTGAAAACCCAGAGAATCAATCTCTAAAATTTAATTATCGATTCATAGATTAAAAAAAACATATATATATATTTTAAGAAAAACTCGAATGATTGTTTTGAAAACCGTTTGCATTTGAGTGTGGAAACTTAAATTCAAAAATTATTTAAGTTGTCGAAAACATTTGAGTTGTCATTTGTTATCAAATAATTTACATTACCCGATGGTAAAGTTTTGAAAACCGTTACGTTCAAATTATTAAAATTTGTCAAGTAATTTACTTAGCCATGTTTAAAACAAATCCAAAGCATATAAATAGTCCAAAAGCACAAACTTAAAAGTCCTTATTACAAACCCAAATAAATGAAACCAAATTTAAATGAAATAAAATACCCATAGCAAAGTCCATGTAAAATCCAAGTTTATTTATTGAATGGCCACCTTGAGTCCTACTCGGCTCCTTATCCGCGATCTACGAATCACCTGAAAATATAAGGGAGAAGGTGAGTCACCAAGACTCATTGCATAAATCCTTCCCCCGGTTAATGCAACATACTTACACAATTCATAACCAAGTAATATAGATAATGCACCCAACCTAGCCATCCATAACACCTTTTCTACCCCGTGTGGTACCAAACCACTGGTGGTGCCAAACCACTGGTGACCCAAAGTCACGATATCCATTAAAAATGTGGTGCCAAACCACTGGTGACCCAAACTCATGAATAATCCATCTGTGGGGCCAACCCACGTTGTGATACCAAATCACTGGCGACAATCTCGATATAACAAATGTGGGGCCAACCCTTTCGTGGTGCTAAGCCACCTTGGAACAAGTCGCTATGAGGTGCCAAACCTCCGTGACCCAAAGTCACAAAATAATCGTGGTACCAAACCCTTTGGAGGTGCCAAACCTCCGGTGTCCCAAAGACACGGATATCAAATCTTCTCCTCCTCTCATATCACCCACATCAATACATCACATGTACAAATCATGCCATCATGCTCAAATATTATGCATATAACAAATATATATCACAGATCATGATATTAAGCATCATATAGCAAATCATATCGAAAGCGGACTTACCCGTATCTTTGTTCATACCCATAAGGTATCATATCGGGATCTACGCTTTTGGTTTATCACATATTAGGTTATTAATGTATATTTACTAAGTTATAAAGTGTGTAAGTTACACACATTACTATCGCAAGTTTTAAATCCCAAGACACGATCTATCGCACTAGATCTCCTTTCCCTACATTCGGCCAACACTTAGATTAATAACGTAGACCATTCGGCCAATAACCAACTTTAATCTTAATAGCCTTTGGCTTTTCCACCACTTAAAGAATGATGAACCAACAAAATCCTTACCACTTGACTTATCAAAAACGATTGTCAGAGAATAGAGGCTTAGATTGACTGCTTCCAAAGTCCCGAAGAGCCTAAAAGAAATCGATTCCCATAAGAGATTAACAATACTATCAACAAATGTCGGATTAGGCTTTCACCAAAATGTCGACAGAGAAGAAGAAAAAAGTAAGAAGGAGTTTGACCATGGAAACTTACCTCCTTAAAACCAATTGAAGAAACAACCAAAAAGAGATCAAGGCTTGATTAAGATTTGGCCAAAATATCAAAAAGAAAGAAAGAATATTCAGCTATGGTTGATTAAAAATAACAAATAGAATTCGGCTAGAGTGGAAAAAGAAAAGAAAAAGAAAGTAAAATGGAAGAGAGGGAATTCGGCAAAGGAAGGTGGAGAGGATTTTGGCACAAGAGTTTGAGAGAAGAAAAGAAAAAGATGAAAGGGAAGAGATGGTACTTTCGGTTTTGAGCAAAAGTGGAAGAAAGAAAAAAGAGAAATGGGGAGAAGGAAGGTTGACCAACCACTAAAGATGAAGAAAAAGATGAAAGGAAGAGGGTTGGTTTTAGGCTACAAAGAGAATAAAATATGTGAGAGACTCAAATGTATATTGGCCAAATGCCTAAGAGAAAAATTGACAAACCACTATGGTCTTTTGGCTTTGACACAAAACAAGAAAACAATGCTAAAACTAAAACAAAATTCACCTTATTGCCAATAACATATTAGGCTATAGAGAGTGTTATTGGAGAGAAAAGAAAACTATGCTCAAATGCTTAGGTAAAATGGCCAACTAGCTACCAACCTCCCAAAGCCTCCAACAAAATCGGTCAACCCCTCCCTAGGCCAAAATGCCGTCCGGATACATGGACTTCAAAATCAAACCTTTTCCACAAAAATCTTTCCATAACAATACACCTTACATCATGCCTTATGTTCACCCATCAACCTTTAATCAATTGATTTCTTTCCCAAACATCAAGCTTACCTAAACTATTATTCTACTTGCCATAAAAATTTGAAAGTCCAACTTACCAAATGCATAACTTGGCGACACTTAATGCAAAGGTGCATAAAATAAAGTCTTCCAAATGCAACCCATGCTACTCGAACCTCTTCCTCAAGCAACCCTTCATGCATCATAACCACCTTGCCACTAACTCCTCATGTGCTAGAATTTAACACTTAAATTAACTTAAGTGTTAGGTTCACCTAATCCACTTCACTAAATTTTCAATACTAAGAATTATTCTAGCTTCATAAAATAAAATCAAGCCTTTACAAGACTATGCTAAACACACAAAATTCATGCCGAGCCAACACAAATAATAAGATAATATTCTAATTTTAGGATGTTACAATTCTACCCCTTAAGAAAATTTAGTCCTCGAAATTACACGATCAAAAGAGTTGAGGGTCTCTTTGCTTCATCACATCCTCCGGTTCCCACGTAGCTTCTTCTACACCATGATTCCGCCATAAAACCTTCACTAAAGGAACTGACTTCTTACACAAAACTTTCACGTCTCGATCTAGAATCTACACTGGCTCTTCTTCTATCGTCAAATCTAGACTCACCTCTATTTCCTCTACTGCCACGACATGCGATGGATCAGAACGATAGCGTCTAAGCATGGAGACATGGAACACATTATGAATCTGACTCAGCTCTGATGGCAACTCGAGCTGATAAGCTACTGGTCCCACTCGTCTCAACACCTTATACGGCCCAATAAACCTTAGACTTAACTTGCCTTTTCTCCCAAATCTTAATACCTTCTTCCATGGCGATACCTTCAGAAAAACCTTGTCACCCACGGCAAACTCTATATCCCTCCGCTTGAGATCGGCATAAGACTTTTGTCTGTCTGAAGCTTCCTTCAAACGAGCTTGAATCAACTTCACCTTGTCCTCAGTCTCAGCAACCAACTCTGGTCTTAACATCTGATGCTCACCCAATTATGTCCAGCATGTAGGTGTGACACTTCCTTCCATACAACGCCTCATATGGTGCCATCTTAATGCTTGCCTGATAACTATTGTTGTATGCGAACTTAGCTAATGGTAAAAACTCTTCCCAGCTGCCTCTGAAGTCCAAAACACAACCCCTCAGTATATCCTCTAAAATCTGTATAACTCTTTCCGACTACCCGTCAGACTGTGGATGAAATGCGGTACTGAAATCCAACCGCATACCTAAAGCTTGATGTAACGCTCTCCAAAACCTCGACGTAAATCTAGGATCTTTGTCCAAGATGATCGACACTGATACACCATGCAACCTCACTATCTCCGCCACATACAACTTAGCTAACTTATGAAGTGAGTAATACACCCTTATCAGAATGAAATGAGCTGACTTAGTCAGACGATCCACAATCACCCAAACTGAATCCTTCTTAATAGGTGTAAGAGGTAATCTACTGACAAAGTCCATAGTGATCCTTTCCCACTTCCACTGTGGAATCTTCACCGGTGAAGTAACCCAGATGGCGATGTTCACCTTGACTTGCGATGTTCAAACTCGATTTGACTTGCCACCAAAATTGCTCTCTTAAAGACATTTACCCACAAACTTAGTTACTCCATCTCATATAAGCTCTCCCTTGAAAACACAATACTCCATCACCGGATAAACTATAATCCTCTAAACCAATTGCTCAATCTTAAATCATCCTCTACATCCTTTGCTACCTCCGGGATGCCAAAAGCATTGTATAAACTGCGAGCAAACATCGATCTTATGCGTACGGCTCAACGTCGCTCGTTAGCCTTGCGGATGAATCATTTGTCCTCAACTCAATCCATTCTCAAATTCAAATCCTTACGAGTCAAAAGATACTTTAGACTATTGTGATCGATGTCTATCGACTTTTCCAAGTAGTGTCTCCAAATCTTCAAGGCACAATACTAATTCAAGTCATCGGATAGTTAACCTCATGTGGATAAAATATAATCCTCTAAACCACCATTAAAATCGAACTTGATCAGAATCTTCTCCAAATATTCAAACCATCATCCTCTAACCTTGTCATAGGTCTTGCTATCAAGAAAATCCTTCCACAAATCTCCTCGGACCTATCGACTTCTGCTTCTCCAACACTACCAATCTTCGAGGATCACTCTAATCCTTTGACTTGCAATTCTAAGCGAACTCACACTTAAAACACTACTACGCAAATGCACATCATGCTCCTCTTCCGACTTTGAGTATACCAAAATATCATCTATAAATACCACTACAAACTGATCCAAAAACTGCTGGACATCATGTCCATGAATGCTACCGGCACGTTAGTCAATCCAAAAGGCATTACCAAAAACTCGTAGTGCCCATATCGAGTGCGAAATGCCGTCTTATGGATATCAGCCTCTTTCACCTTTAGCTGATGATACCCAGACCTTAAATCAATTTTGAAGAAAACCACTGCCCCTTTAAGCTGATCAAACAAGTCATCTATCCTCGGCAAAGGATACTTGTTTTTTATTGTCAACTTATTCAACTGGCGGTAGTCTATACACATCCGCATCGTACCATTCTTCTTCTTGACAAAAAGTACCGGTGCTTCCCAAGGCGAAACACTTGGTCGGATAAAACCTCTATCCAATAACTCCTGAATCTGAGCCTTTAATTCCACTAATTCCTTCGGCGCCATCCTATACGGAGCAATTGACACTGGCACAGTTACGGGTAACAAATCTATACTAAATTCAACTTCACGATCCGGAGGTAATCCCGAAAGTTCTTCTGGAAATACATCAGCATATTCCTTTACTGTTCAAACATTCCCTACAGTAGACTCTTTAGCCTCCAACGCACACACATGAACCCCAAATGCCTCACCTTTCTGACCATCTTCTCAGCTTTCAACGCAGATACCACATTGGATAGATAATCTCTTCTATTACCTATCATAACCACCTCTTTACCCTCAACTATCTTCAAAACCATGCGCTTAGCAGCGCAATCCAAACTTGCCTGGTACTTAACCAACCAGTCCATCCCAAGAATCAGATCGAACTCCCTAAACAACAGTTCCATTAGATCAGCTACAAACACTACCCCTTGGAGTTCGAGGGGTACATCTCTATACAGCTTATTTACTTTTATAGAGTGACCTAGAGGGCTAAGTACTGTCATCCTCCTAGAAGTAGTCTCAAAGTCTAAGTTCATGGTCTCTACTATGTTACTAGCAACATACGAATGCGTCAAACCCACATCTATCAAAGCAGTATATGGTTCACCAAAGATTAAGAACGTATCGATTATGACATCGGTGCATCGCCCTCTTCACGACGTCTCGTTGTATACACCAAACTCAGGCTATCTTGCCTCAGTGTTGCCTCTACCTCTGCCCGATGCTCCGTGGCCTCGACCAGAACCATTACCTCCTCTACCATTACCACGACCTCTCTGCGGTGATGGTCCCTCCTTCTCGAATCGAACACGATCTTGACCTCGATCGATTCTGGCTAGCTTACGTGGATAGTCCCTCACACGATGATCCAGCGAACCACACTCAAAACATCCTTTTCCACCAGTCCAACATTCACCCCAATGATATTTCCCACATCGGTTACACTACGCTGGTCCCTGATTAGCAGTAATAGGCTTCCCGGTCTGATTCGGCCCATTCTACCTAGCCCTTTTCTGAGAATTACCGGCTGACCCGGATGATCCAAAACCTCTCTTATGTTTATTCCTATCGTGACTCTGCCTTACAGATTCCTTTATCCCTTCAACAATCTTAGTCTTTTCAACTAGCGTAGCAAATTCTCGCTCGATGTGGAGCAATTAGCAATATCAGCTCGTCCCTCAATCCATATTTGAATCGGACACATCGCTCGTGCTCCGAAGCCACGATACCTCCAGCATACCGGCTCAATCTTAAAAATTCTACTTCATATTCTGATACGAACTTACTCCCCTGGACCAAACTCAGAAATGCCTTACGCTGCGTATCAATGTAACTAGACCCAATATATTTCTTCTAATACACTGCCTTAAAATAGTCCCAAGTGAGATCCTCCGCCGCAGCACTATTTCTCACTGTGAGCCACCACTGATATGACTCATCTCGAAGAAGCGACACTATCCCTTTCAGTTTTTCCTCAGCATTCAGATCCAAGTCATCCATGATTCGCTCCATCGCCTCTAACCAATATTCGGCCGTACTGGGAGCTACACCCGAAACACCTTGAAATACCTCAGCTCCATTGGCTCGGAGTCGCTCAGGTACAGATTTCTGAGCTTCCGCGCCTCCACCTATTCCAGCTACTCTCTCAAGAACTTGCAGCATTGGTTGAGACACTGCATCATCCCCCGTTTGATCCTAAAACTCACCACCTACAGTCGGTGGAGGTACTGGTATCTCATTTTCCAACCCCTGACCAGACCTCACTGGCTCAGACGCAGCCATCCTACCTCGACCGCGTCCACGTATAACATGACCCCAACCTCGAGTACTCATGTCTAAAGTCTCGACTTATCTGATTTAAAAGTTTTATGCTTTAGTCATTATTCCACTATCTTTAAAGCACAATTTTATGAATAATTTTCATAAGAGGTTGTTTCGCGAGTACATGCAACCTATAGTTTTAAGTCTCTAGAGTAGTTCTTACTACTATACAGTCATACCATCATCATTATATCATCAAAATCAATAGTTTGAAGTACTTACCCGAGCAGATCGATGCCGGAGACTCGGTGCCATGCCTTTCAAATCATATAATTTTAAACAAAAACATTTTAAGACCATACTTTAAATCATTTTGGGCCTTGGGCTCACAGCTGAGCTTTTAAACTTGGCTCTGATACCAAAATTGTAACACCCCAAACCCGATCAATACACCATGACTGAATCTGGCATGTCACAGAGAAAGAATTTTAAAGAAAATCGAGTTGACGGTTTAGTTTTAAACAAAATTCTTTAGATGTCTAATGTTTGTAGAAAACTGATACATGATTAGTTAAAAACCGATAGAATACTTTGAAAACCCAGAGAATCAATCTCTAAAATTTAATTATCGATTCATAGATTAAAAAAACGTATATATATATTTTAAGAAAACCTTGAATGATTGTTTTGAAAATCGTTTGCATTTGAGTGTGGAAACTTAAATTCAAAAAATTATTTAAGTTGTCGAAAACATTTGAGTTGTCATTTGTTATCAAATAATTTACATTACTCGATGGTAAAGTTTTGAAAACCATTACGTTCAAATTATTAAAATTTGTCAAGTAATTTACTTAGCCATGTTTAAAACAAATCCAAAGCATATAAATAGTCCAAAAGCACAAACTTAAAAGTCCTTATTACAAACCCAAATAAATGAAACCAAATTTAAATGAAATAAAATACCCATAGCAAAGTCCATGTAAAATCCAAGTTTATTTATTGAATGGCCACCTTGAGTCCTACCCGGCTCCTTATCCGCGATCTACGAATCACCTGAAAATATAAGGAAGAAGGTGGGTCACCAAGACTCAGTGCATAAATCCTTCCCCCGGTTAATGCAACATACTTACACAATTCATAACCAAGTAATATAGATAATGCACCCAACCTAGCCATCCATAACACCTTTTCTACCCCGTGTGGTACCAAACCACTGGTGGTGCCAAACCACTGGTGACCCAAAGTCATGATATCCATTAAAAATATGGTGCCAAACCACTGGTGACCTAAAGTCACGAATAATCCATCTGTGGGGCCAACCCACGTTGTGATACCAAATCACTAGCGACAATCCCGATATAACAAATGTGGGGCCAACCCACTATGGTGCTAAGCCACTGGGACGAGTCGCTATGAGGTGCCAAACCTCTGGTGACCCAAAGTCACAAAATAATCTGTGGTACCAAACCACTGGAGGTGCCAAACCTCTGGTGTCCCAAAGACACGGATATCAAATCTTCTCCCTCCTCTCATATCACCCACATCAATACATCACATGTACAAATCATGCCATCATGCTCAAATATTATGCATATAACAAATATATATCACAAATCATGATATTAAGCATCATATAGCAAATCATATCAAAACGGACTTACCCGTATCTTTGCTCATACCCATAAGGTATCATATCAAGATCTACACAGTTTTCGATTTATCACATATTAGGTTATTAATGTATATTTACTAAGTTATAAAGTGCGTAAGTTACACATTTGTTACTATCGCAAGTTTTAAATCCCGAAGACCCGATCTACTACACTAGATCTCCTTGCCCTACATTCGGCCAACACTTAGATTAATAACATAGACCATTCGGCCAATAACCAACTTTAATCTTAATAGCCTTCGACTTTTCCACCACTTAAAGAATGATGAACCAATAAAATCCTTACCACTTGACTTACCAAAATCGCTTGTCAGAGAATAGAGGCTTAGATTGACTGCTTCCAAAGTCCCGAAGAGCCTAAAAGAAATTGATTCCCATAAAAGATTAACAATAATATCAACAAATGTCGGATTAGGCTTTCACCAAAATGTCGACAGAGAAGAAGAAAAAGTAAGAAGGGAGTTTCGACCATGGACACTTACCTCCTTAAAACCAATTGAAGAAACAACCAAAAAGAGATCAAGGCTTGATTAAGATTCGACCAAAATATAAAAAAGAAAGAAAGAATATTCAGCTATGGTTGATTAAAAATAACAAATAGAATTCGGCTAGAGTGGAAAAAGAGGAAGAAAAAGAAAGTAAAATGGAAGAGAGGGAATTCGAAAAAGGAAGGTGGAGAGGATTTCGGCACAAGAGTTTGAGAGAAGAAAAGAAAAAGATGAAAGGGAAGAGATGGTACTTTCGATTTTGAGCAAAAGTGGAAGAAAGAAAAAAGAGAAATGGGGAGAAGGAAGGTTTGGCCAACCACTAAAGATGAAGAAAAAGATGAAAGGGAAGAGGGTTGGTTTTAGGCTATAAAGAGAATAAAATATGTGAGAGACTCAAATGTATATTTGGCCAAATGCCTAAGAGAAAAATTCGGCAAACCACTATGGTCTTTTCGGCTTTGACACAAAAAAAGAAAACAATGCTAAAACTAAAACAAAATTCACCTTATTGCCAAGAACATATTCGGCTATAGAGAGTGTTATTGGAGAGAAAAGAAAACTATGTTCAAATGCTTAGGTAAAATGGCCAACTAGCTACCAACCTCCCAAAGCCTCCAACAAAAATCGGTCAACCCCTCCCCAAGGCCAAAATGTCGTCCAGATACATGGACTTCAAAATCAAACCTTTTCCACAAAAATCTTTCCATAACAATACACCTTACATCATGCCTTATGTTCACTCATCAACCTTTAATCAATTGATTTCTTTCCCAAACATCAAGCTTACCTAAGCTATTATTCTACTTGCCATAAAAATTTGAAAGTCCAACTTACCAAATGCATAACTTGGCCGACACTTAATGCAAAGGTGTATAAAAATAAAGTTTTCCAAATGCAACCCATGCTACTTGAACCTCTTCCCTCAAGCAACCCTTCATGCATCATAACCACCTTGCCACTAACTCCTCATGTGCTAGAATTTAACACTTTAATTAACTTAAGTGTTAGGTTCACCTAATCCACTTCACTAAATTTTCAATACTAAGAATTATTCTAGCTTCATAAAATAAAATCAAGCCTTCACAAGACTATGCTAAACACACAAAATTCATACCCGAGCCAACACAAATAATAAGATAATATTCTAATTTTTAGGATGTTACATTTATTTAGAGATCGTCACGGTGGTCTAGGACCACGGTGGGTTGGCCCCACGTATATATATTTTGTGACTCTGTCACAAGTGGTCTGGGACCACAGTGGCAAAATGCCACACGTGATTGGATGATTCAGGTGACCTAGAGGATGGAAAATTAGGTTGGGTACGGGCAGCATTGCATGCATGATTATTTTGCTGTATTGTGTGGGCTAAGGCCCAATGGTCCTATATGGGCTTAAAGCCGATTGCGTTATAGGGGATTGACACACTGAATCTCGATGACTCACCCCTCTATTTAATTTTATAGGTAATCCTTTGATCGCAGTTTTGGGAGCCGAGGTGGACTTCGAGGTGGCCATGCAATATTTGTCGTAAACTCGTTTCTTTTTATTTAAACTTATTTTGAGTTTGGGATTTTATTATGTAATAAGGCCGCTATAACTTAAATTTGGGTTTTTATTAAATATTGATATTATATATTCTATAAACTATCAAACACCGGGTTTTTCTAAAGTTAAAACATAAGAAAATAAACATAAGCAAATAGTTTTCAAAGTGTTAACAAAAGACGGGTTACGAATAACTAATTAACTCAAAGATTTTATTAAAACCGCAACATCATTTTCAAATATCACGTTTATGAATGTCCTTGATTTCAGTTTTTGTAAAACAAAGTTATTACAACCTGTTTGATCAATTTAATATAAAGACGGTACGAAACCTTCAAACAAAAGTTTTAAATTGTTATAATTTGAAGACACTCAACGAAATGTTTTCGGGGAATTCGATGTTTCGTTAAAATTTTCAAAAACCTCTTTTCTTGTAACATACCAGATTTGGTCGTAACGTATTGACCGAGTTTGGGGTGTTACATTGTCAGTCATCATTGTTTCGGATAGATATCTAAAATTTATATTGTGATTCTAAGAGATATTACCATAAGCTGTGAGTACAAGGTTGTATTGAAATCAAGAAATGTAATTCAAATCCTCGAAAGATTTATTTGTCTGTCACTGTGTTTTAGAATTGAAAGCAACTAAGAAAGACTATTGATGTTTGATAAGCTATCATGTGATTATTAAACTGACATTGTATGATGTATCTTATGTTGCTGTATCAAAATCCATTATTTCATAATTGAGTTTTGGAGAAAATGATCCACAGGATCAATATCGTCAGAGAAATTGAGCAGAAAATTAAAATAATTTAATACAGTTATAAGCAGTTTCAGCTAGAGATGATGTATAGTGAAAGTCAGATCAGAATCTTAGTTGTGAGATTAAAGAGATTTAAAATCTGAAGCTTTGTGTGAATTTGAAATGTATGATGTGAAAGCAAATTCTTAATATACTTTATGGTAAGATTTTCGGGGACGAAAATCCCAAAGGTGGGGAGAGTTGTAACAGCCCAACATAGGCCCTAGTCGGATCAGTGGTTTTGGGACCACAATCTGACATTAAAAAATTTATTTTATTACTATATTAATATTTCAGCATGATATTAGAGTTGTGTGAAATTTTCATAAAGAAATTTTATCGTTTAAGTGGTTAATTCGGTAAAAAGGACTAAATCGCGTAAAGCATAAAAGTTGGGTTCTATAAGTTAAAAGTAACAAATGGCTATAGAACATTAAAGGAAAGGTCCTTATGTGATAATTAATCCAATTGTGAGTTAGTGGATGATATTTGGTTTGGCATTTGTGTAAATTTGATTAGTTTTAAAGGTTAATTTAGTAAAAAAGTAAATAATGATAATAAAATAAAAATAAAACCAAATTTCATCTTTCTATTCATTATCTTCCACTGAAAATGAGAAAGATGAACAGCTATGGAAGATCTTGACATTCGGCTATAGTATTTTTGCTCACATAGGCACAGTTTTAACTTCGTTTTTAATAATTTCTATGTTTTTTAGCTCGTTGCAGCTTAACCTAGCTAGCACATCTCTCTGTTTTTGAAATTGTTATAAATTTTGAAATTGTGAAATGTGCTAAATATTGTGGTAAAAGTGTGATTAAGTGTAAAATATGGGCTAATTTATGATTGGGTGAAATTCGGCTAGCATGTAATTGTATTAAATTGCATGAATTTGCAATTTTATGTTTTAAGAACCAAGTTGTAAAAAATGTGAAATTTTAGGGGCTAAAGTGCAAAATGCCCATTTATGTGATTTGGATGAAATTAAATGAGTTTTTGAATAAATTAGTTAAATTTTGATATAATCTATATTGAGAAAAATAGAATTCGGATCGAGATCGAGGGAAAATCAAAGTATAGGATTAGTCAACCTAATTCGTCGTTACAGGGAACGAGCTAAGTTTGTACTTTAATAGACATTACAAAATCATGTTATAAATGTGAATTATTTATGTGATTTAATTCAATGGAGAATGGTAATGTAAATATATATGTATTTTGAAAAAGTTGTGTATATTATTATGATATTGAATTGTTCGAGAATCAGATTATAGGAATATGAGAAAGCATTAACAATGTGATGACATTTGAAAGCCTCGTATGAACCATAGGAATAGTTAGGATGCATATGTCATGACATAGGATTCTGATATGTGTTACCGTGTAAGGCCACGTCTGGGACATTGGCATCGATTTGAGATTTATGTGTAAGACCATGTCTAGGACATCGACATCGTATATGATTTCATGCAAGACCTAATCTGGGACAGTGGCATCGATATTTGATTACATGTAAGACCACGTCTAGGACGTTGGTATTTTATGAGCTTTTCAAGTTATCTGAGTATCCTATTGATTCCGAATGGTTCAATGGGCGTTCCAAGAAATAGTGAATAAGTGAATGACATTCTGATTCAAGTACATTGATATGTATACAATATTTGATAATGAAAGGTAAGTATATATGTGCAAAGAATGTTATGTGATGTATATGCAAATGAAATGTGAATATGTGCAAATGAAACTTGAACAAATGAATAAGTTGTGGTTTATAAAGTGGTATATGTGAAATTGTCAGATACTTTATGAATGAAAGGTGAATTTGGGTATAAATGTTTAAATGAGATTCATATGAAAAAGATATATGACTAGACAATGTTTTGAGTTGTATATATATGCCATGTAATATGGCTTGTAAATAGGATGTAAATATGGTAAATGTCATTTATGTTTTGTGATGCAAAGTTGGTATATTTTTTATGAATGGCTAGATACAATTGAGCTAATGAAGATGTAATAGCCTCGATTTATGGGCTAGTCAGAATAGTGATCTCGAGATCACTAATCTGAGTAGTTAGAGCGTGATAGTATATGTGCATGAAAATTTTGGTGCTTTAATTTTAACGATTTCATGATTAACCGCGAAAAAGGACTAAATCGAATTAAGTGTAAAAGTTCCATTTTATAAGCTAAAGGTACCAAATAGCCATAGATGGAAACTTAGAGGTCTTTAAAAGACAATTAGACCCCCAATACTTGCTTGGCCAGCCATAGACTAGCATAGGAGAAAAATTTGTCAATGTTGGTCAAAGTTGGTGATAGTAGGTGGACTAATTTGACTAGTGTTAATAAAATAAGGAGAGAAAAGATATCATCTTATTCTCTTTCACTCTTCCACCAAAAATTTGCAGCAAATAGAGGGTGGTAGAAAGCTTCAAAATTTCAACACACTCATCTCTTCACAAGTAAGTGTTCTAGTGACCTTTTCTTGAAAATAGTTGTACTTTTGGGACCCCTAAAGCTTGAGCTTTCAAATGAGGGGACTATTGTGCAATATGGTAAAAAGTTTTGCGTTTTTCCATGAGAGCTATCTTAGTTCTTTGCTAAATTTTCATGGAATGAATTGAGTCTTAGTTGTTAGATGAACAACTATTTGTGAAAGGTGTTGTCTTGAAAACACCTAATTGGACCTTGATGAAAAGGTTACAAATTTGTAGAAATTATGTGAAATGTTGAGTTTTAATGGTAGCTATAAGAGTCTTAAATGTTCACCTAGGCTTGTTGAAGGTAGAAATGTGATTAGAATTAATTTTTGACCTAGGGACAAAATAGTAATTTTGCCTAAGCATGATTATTGAAATGCTTTCATTAATGTAGTGATTAAAATAAGCTAAATTGCTACTATAGAGCAAGAAGAATTGAGAATCTACCTCGATCGAGGAAAGGAGAAAGTCTTGGACTAAACCAACGAGTTAACTCATTTTGAAATCGAGGTAAGTTTGTATGTGATTAATGCAACATTATGTTGGCATAATTGAGAATGCTTTGTATTATATTGATGCATGATGCTCTACTAAATTGAGTAGTTAATGTTGAATGAGATGTTGAGGTCCTAGTGGACTATATTGAATATGGAATTATTGTCATGGAGATATGAAATAGATAAGGTCCCGTATAATACCATGTCCGGGACATGGCCTCAGCACTGGGTTGAGATCCCGTATAATACAATATCCAAGATATGGCTTCTGTAATGAATATGAGAATCGTATTAGACCGTATCTGGGATATGGCATCAATTCTTGATGTGAAACTCCATATAAGACCATACCTAGGATATGGTATTGGCATTAGAAGTAACTCCATATAAGACCACCTTTGGGATGTGGCATTGGCTTTGTACCCACTTGAATGACAATTAAGATGCGTCTTTGACTATCCCTAGTGATTAATGGGATAAGTAAATGAGTTTAGAAGTAAAAATGAGAATTTTACTAATGTCATGTGAATGATTGAATACAGGTATTGGTGAGTGAGTCACGAAGAAATGATTACGATATGTAGCACGGTATGTGCTAAGTAAGGGCAATTGTAATTAAGTATGGCAAGGAGCCTATGACTTGTGTATGGTCAGTTAATGTCATGGATGGATTTTATTATGAGCTTATTGTGGCTATTTATTTCCATGCAAACTTACTAAGCTTCATGCTTACCCCTTCATTGCCCTTCTTCCTTGTAGTATTACCAAGATAACTCGAGGATCGTGGACGTAGGAGTTCAGAAATCACACTATCGACATCACTTTGATATAATAATTTAGACTTATTTTGAGTATGGCATGTATAGGACTTGGGTATTTTGTTAAGTTGTAATTGTTAGTCAAAGTGTTGGCTATGTAAGTTATAAAAGTCATTTTGTAAATGGCCTTATAAGTTAGGCAAATACTTGGCAAGTTCTATTGCTTAATGAAGATGAATTTCATGAAGTATATGTCCTTTTGTATATCTTGATTTTTGAGCTCCTAGGAATACTTTTTGATCGTCTTTTATGTTAGAATGAGTTCTTAAATGTGCTTTAGGATAGGAGTTGTATTGTTTTGAATTGGAATATGTATGTGTGTAACGTAGGGTGGCAAGGGCTTGGTATATAGCCTGCTGATTGTCTATATGGGTAGACACACGGACGTGTGTCTAGACCGTGTGAGAGGCACGGCTAGCACATGGGCGTATGCCCAGGTCATGTGAAGTCTGCACCTTGTACTTGGGATTTAATTCGTCACACGGCTGAAGCACACAGACGTGTGTATAGGCGCGTGCATAAGTCGAATGACAATATTTGGCACACGGACCAGGGCCACGGGCATGTCAAGGCCGGGTGAAATTAGTCAGTATCGACTACGGGTGAAAGACACGGGCATGTCCTAGGGGCACACGAGCGTGTGGCCCTTTTTTGATGAGAAGCCTTCCAAGTTCGTAAAAGTCCCCGAATTAATCTCGAAACCTCTCGGAGGCATGTTTAGGGCCATGTAGGTCGAGAATGAGCAAGAAATGGGTTTGAACAAAATTTTATAACCTTATTCGAGATGTTAAGCAAGATTAGTTAGGTAATGCCTTAAACCCTGTTTTAGCTTGCATACGGGTAATGGGTGTTACATTTATTGGTATTAGAGCTACGATTTAGTCGGTTCTAGGACTAACGTAGCGTAAGTACGTGTCTAGCTATACATGCCATATGTAAGAGTGTCTGAGTAATGATAGTGTGATGGCTCCTGACGTATAAAATTGTGTTTTATGTAGTATGTGGATTCTGATCCAGATCGAACTACAGTCAATGATGCTGAGAGTAACGCGTCGGCTCCCGCTCAAGGGACTGCGCCAGCTAATAGTAGGCCCGAGACCTTAAGTCAGGGTGAAGAGGCTCGAGAAGCCTTTCTCCACATGATGAGCAACTGGTATACTGAGTATACCCGAGAAAATCCTAAAGCTCAACCCCCTACACCCCCACCTATACCTCAACCCGCTCCAATAGCTCCTCAAGTGGTCAAGGTGGTGAGAAAAGAAAAGCCTCCAGTGGTAAGATCCAGAAGTAAGGAGTCGAGGAATTTTGGGCAAATAAGGATGATGACTTGTAGAGAGAAGAATTCTGGCTCGAGAATACCATCAGGGTATTCGATGAGTTATCCTGCACCCCTAAGGAGAGCTTAAAGTGTGCGATATCTCTCCTGAGAGTTTAGCCTATCGATAGTGGAAACCCTGGTGTCGGTGGTGCCAAAGGAGAAAGTTAACTGGGAATTTTTCCAAGAGGAATACAGGAAGAATTACATCAGCCAGAGGTTCATCGACCACAAAAAGACGGAGTTCTTAGAACTGAAGCAAAGCTGTATGTCAGTGACTGATTATAAACGGGAGTTCATAAGGCTCAGCAAATATGCTTGGGAGTGCGTGTCTACCAAGGCAGTCATGTGCAAGAGGTTTAGGGCAGACTGAATGAGGACATCCGTTTATATATTGGAGTCCTCAAACTAAAAGAATTTATAGTGTTGGTAGATAGAGCACAAGAGTTGATTAAGGAGAAGAAAATAGCGGAGAAGAGTTGATTAAGGAGAAGAAAATAGCGGAGAATGAGTCTCGTGACTTATCCGGGTTAAGGGCTATTTTGCACTTGCAAATAGCCTAAGTAGAATCTCACCCATTTTGTTGTGCATTTTTTGAAGCAGAAACCCCAGTGTTCTTAGAAATTGCTTCTTTGTTTTGTTTTGCTTCTTCTCTTTGTTTTAGCCAGACCAAGCACTCCATTATCATTTTCTCCCTTTTGAAAACCTTGTTAGCCGAATGCCCCTCCTACCTCCTTTTCTTTTTTCAATTTAGTTAAGCCGAAACCTCTAGCACCCTTATTGCCGAAAGTATACCTTGTTTCTTCCTTCTTCTCTTCATTGTGCAAAGCCGAAACTAGAGACCCTTTCTTCTCACTTCTTCTTTTTGTTTCATAAACCTTGTCTGATTTTTCCCTTTGTTCCATACCATTTCTTTTAAACAAAAACCAGCCTTTGTTTTTCATCATCTTTGAGTAGAACCTAGCATTTTCTTTCTCTTTTCACGAAGGATAGTAGCGAAACTTGTTCTTCTTCTAAACACACCTTATTCATTTCTTTCCCTTTCAAAGCGAAAGTGACCCTCCATTCATCTATCTTTATTTTCTTGTCTTTTCCAAAACACATTGGTAGAATCATTCTCCTCGATGTTGGGTGGCGAATATTGGGTGTTGTTAGGTGCGGTTTCAATCGTTTGGTAGTGGGTAAGTGTTGGTAGAATGGCCATTTCTCTTTCTCGGTATTTTACCAATTCTTGGTATGTTAAGGGTGATATCGGTATGGGTTAAAAGGTGTTAACTTCTTGTTTAATCTTTTAGTATAGGGTCTTTGGACTTTGGAAATAATCAAGAGGAGTCTTCCAACTCTTTTAGCCGATTGTTAAGTGGTGGTAAGAGGAGTATTTTGTTAGTCCATTCTTTTAGCCTCGTTAAAGCAACTCTCAATGGATTAATGGATTTTCTTTTTAGGTGGAGGCCGTTTGTAAAGAGAAACCTTTGTGGTTCGAGTTTGGTAGGAAGCCAAAGCGTTTGCAAGGTAAGGACTATTTGATAAACCCTTTTTGGTTTAATGCTTGTGGCGAATGGTATGATGGTTAATCCATTTGTTGGCCGATTGTAGGATTCGAGTTGTAGAAGTGATCGAGGATGTAAATCGATTTTAGGGATTAATACCTTCGCTAATTGGTGTGTAAACCAACACACGATCTTAACCTAATAATGTGATAACTTTGTTGTGTAAATGAAACAGTGTGTTTGATTATTGCGATACCCATTGAGGTATGGATATGGATTCGTAAGTACCGTTTCACTATGAGTTATGTGATGATGATGATATCATGATTTTTAATACTTTGAGATGCCATGTTAAGCATGTGAGCATGATTGCACGATTTTGCATCTAGTATGATACGTGATTGGATGATATGAGAGGAGGGAGTATGATATCCGTGTCTTTGGGACCTGTGTCTTTGGGACACGGAGGTTTGGCACCTCGGTGGTTTGGTACCACGTATTTTGTGACTTTGGGTCACGGAGGTTTGGCACCTCGGCGTCTCGTCGGTGGCTTAGTACCACGATGGGTTGGCCCCACGATTGATTATCTGGGATTGGCCTTGGTGATTTGGTATCACACGATGGGTTGGCCCCATCATCAGTTGTGACTACGGTCACGGTGATTTAGTATCACATTGTGTCTTTGGGACACCGAGGTTTGGCACCTCATTGCGACTTGTCCCTCGTGGTTTAACACCACCGTGGGTTGGCCCCACTTTTGAGATATGGGATAAATCGCTGGTGATTTGGTATCACACGATGGGTTGGCCCCATCATTGGATTATTTGTGACTTGGTCACGGTGGTTTGGTACCACAGTATGGATATCGTGACTTTGGGTCACGGTGGTTTGGCACCACGGTGGTTTGGTACCACACGGGTAGAAAAAGCGATATGGTTGGTTAGGAGCAGGTGCATGATTTGTATTATTCGTTATGATATATGTGTTGGCATGTTATCCAGGGAGAGGAATTATACTTTGAGTCTTGCGACTCTCTCTCTCCTTTGACTATTCAGTGACACATAGACGCGGACATGGGCCGGGATGGACTCGAGGTGCTCATGCCATCTTGAAATAAAGATTTGCTCGGACTTCTTTTATAAAATTTGGTACACTAAATGGTTTATTTCTATTTTGTTATATTTGGGTTTGTAAATGGCCTCTTAAATTATGTTTTGATATGTTATGTTTAAGTAGATTTTCAATATGCTTTAACAAACTAATTGAGTGAAACGTGCTAAAATTTGGAAAGACAACGCTTTCAAAATTACAAAGACGATGTTTTAAACTATACCATCGGGTATCATACTATAACTTGAGATAAAGTGAACTCAAAAGGTTTTCCAACTTAAATATGATTTTCTACTAAGTCATAAATGTTTTAGTAACAATTAGAAATAACTTAAGCTTCAAAAGCGAAATAAACTAATTTTTCCTACACAGACCCCGATTCACGTCAAGGTTCGGAAGGCTTTGCATCAGCTCGGGTACAGTTAGATTTCAAAGACGGCATTTCATCCATGATGACGACGGCGAATGGAAAGAGTTATACAGATATTGGAGGACATGCTTCGAGGGTGTGTTTTGGACTTCAGGGGTAGCTGGGAGGAGTATCTACCGTTAGCTGAATTCGCCTACAACAACAGCTACCAAGCGAGCATCAAGATGGCACCATATGAGGCGTTGTATGGTAGGAAGTGTCGCTCACCTACTTGTTGGACAGAGCTAAGTGAACGTCAGTTGTTAGGGCCAGAGTTGGTTGCTGAGACTGAAGACAAGGTTAAGTTAATTCAGGCTCGATTGAAGGAAGCTTCTGACCGGCAGAAGTCCTATGCCGATCTTAAGCGGAGAGATATTGAATTTGCTGTGGGAGATCGGGTTTTTCTGAAGGTCTCACCGTGGAAGAAAGTATTAAGGTTCGGGAAGAAAGGCAAGCTAAGTCCGAGGTTTATCAATAGTATAAGGTATTAAGACGAGTGGGACTAGCTTGCTTATCACTCGAGTTGCAAACCGAGCTAAGTCAGATTCACGACGTGTTCCACGCTTCGATGTTACGCTATATCATTCCGATCCATCACATGTGGTAAAGAGAAGAGATCGAGGTAAATCCAGATTTGTCATGGAAGAAGAGCTCAGATTTTAGACCGGATGCAAGGTTCACAGAAGTGCAGGTCTCTCGTTAAGGTTCTTTATGAATCATGGCGTGAAGAAGTTAATGGGAACCCGAGGATATGATGAGACAAGAATACCCGCAACTCTTTCTCACTGTCTACTTTCGAGGTCTAAATTATTTAAGGGTAGAACAGAATATCCCTGTTAAGCGGCTATTTTGTTTTGGCATTGGTTGCATGATTAATTGCTTGCATGATGTTGTTTGGGTGTTTTTGACTTAGTCAGAGGCTAGAGTGAGCCTGGTAGTGGTGAAATTTTAGTTTTGGGCTTTGGAGATGGAGTCAAGGAGATGGGGCTTATATTTAAATTAAGTGAATTAAGAGACAACTAAATAAGTCTCACCAATCCTCATCTAAGAAGTTGAGGGATTTCTAATCGATCGATAGCAGTGAGTTTTCAACCCAAGTAAAGGCAAGCAATATTCGGGTGAAAGGCGGACCACATCAGTTGCTAGTGTGGGAAACGTCCAACCAAGTAGACCGGAATGCCCTCAGTGTGGCAGGTGCCATTCTGGTGAGTGTCGAGCGAATGAGAAAGCTTGTTTTAGATGTAGGTCCTTAGACCACTTTATCAGAGACTACCCCGAGCTAGGCGAGAAAGAAAAGCCTCAGAATGCAAGATCGGGAAGTACTGCTAGGGGAAGACCACTGAGAAATTTGGGACTTGAGATGGGTAGCAAGAACCCATCTAAAGAGCAGACTACTAGAGTCGAGGGTAAAGCACCGGCAAGGACAGATGCGATTCATGCTCGTGAAGAGGTATCTTCTCCTACATAATCACGGGTACCTTTTCTCTCCATAATACTCGTGTTATAGCTTTAATTGATTCAGGATCTACCCACTCATACATATGCATGAAATTAGTCTCTAGCATGAGCATGCTTATAGAGTCTACCAAATTTTTCATAAGAGTGTCTAATCCCTAGGCAAATGCGTGTTGGTTGATAGAGTTTACAAAGGTTGCCCTTTGATGATTAAAGGCCATTGTTTCACGGTTGATCTTATGCTATTGCCATTTGATGAGTTTGATGTCATCCTTGGGATGGATTGGTTAGTTACTCATGGAGTAACTGTGAATTGTGGGGAGAAGTATATTGAGTTGAGAGATGAGAATGGTAATTTTATTCGTGTTGAATCGGATAAGCCAGATAGGTCACCAGTAGTGATGTTAACCTTGTCGACTCGAAAGTATTTAAGGAAAGGATACGAGGCCTATCTTGCCTTTATGTTGAACACTAAAGAGACTGATTCGAGAATTGAGACGGTACCCACAGTATGCAATTACTCGGATGTCTTTCGGAAGAGTTTCCAGGGCTACCTCCGGTTAGAGAAATTGAATTTGGGATTCAGTTAGCTCCGGGTACTGCCCCTATTTCTATTGCTCCATATAGAATGGCTCCAACTGAGCTAAAAGAGCTAAAAGCACCGTTTCAAGAACTAACGGATAAAGGTTTTGCAAGGCCGAGTTTCTCTCCATGTGGTGCTCTCGTTTTATTCGTGAAAAAGAAATATGGTTCCATGAGACTATGTATAGATTATCGGCAACTCAACAAGGTAACTGTGAAGAACAAGTACCCGTTGTCGAGTATCGATGATCTATTCGATCAATTGAAGGGAGCCATGGTATTTTCCAAGATAGATTTGAGGTCAGTGTACTATTAACTAAGATTCAAGGACTCAGATGTGCTGAAAACTGCATTTAGGACTAGATATGGCCACTATGAATTTTTGGTCATGCCTTTTGGTCTAATGAATGCCCCTGTGATCTTCGTGGATTTGATGAATTGCATTTTTCGGCTATACTTGGATAAATTTATTGTGGTTTTCATCGATGCCATACTAATCTACTCTCGGGATGAGAACGATCATGTTGAGTATTTGAGTATGATTCTACAAGTTTTGAGAGAAAAGCAATTGTATGCCAAATTCAGTAAGAGTGAATTTTGGCTCAAGGAAGTGGTATTTTTGGGGCACATTGTCTCGGGAGACGGGATTAAAGTCAACCCGAGTAAGATTTTAGTAATTGTTGAATGGAAACTGCCAAGGAAAGTAGCTGAAGTAAGGAGTTTCCTAGGCTTAGCCGGCTATTATAGGCATTTTGTCAAGGGGTTTTCCATGATATCTACCCCGATGACGAGAATTTTGCAAAAAGATGTAAAGTTTGATTGGACAGAAAGGTGTCAACAGAGCTTTGAGAAACTGAAGACACTGTTGACTGAGGCTCCTGCTCTGGTGCAACCTGAGCCGGGAAGAGAATTTGTGGTTTACAGTGACAAGTCCTTAAATGGATTGGGTTGTGTACCTATGCAAGAGGGTAAAGTGATTGCATACGCCTCTAGGCAATTGAAGCTGCACAAGAAGAATTACCCAACTCATGATTTAGAGTTGGCCGCAATCGTATTTGCATTGAAAATTTGGAGGCATCATTTGTATGGTGAAAGGTGTCAGATTTTCACCGACCATAAAAACCTACAATATTTGATGACTCAAAGGGAATTAAATTTGAGGCAACGAAGGTGGTTAGAGCTGATTAAGGATTATGAGTTGGTAATTGACTACCATCCGAGAAAGGCAAACATAGTCACCGATGCTTTGAGTAGAAAATCATTGTTTGCACTAAGAGCCATGAGTACTCAGATGACTGTGTTGGATGATGGTTCCATTTTAACCGAATTGAGGGCTAAACCAGTGTTTCTCCAAGAGATTTGTGAAGCTAAGAAAGATGATAACAATTTGCAAGCCAAGAGAATTATATGTGAGTCAGACGTTGAGTCAGACTTTCGAGTAAATCTTGATGGATGTCTAACATTTCGAGATCGGGTCTGTGTACCGAGAAATGACGAACTTATTCATAAAATCTTGCAGGAAGCGCATATCGGATGTTTGAATGTACACCCAGCAACACGAAGATGTACAATGGTTTGAGGAAATGGTATTGGTGGCTTGGTATGAAGAAAGACATTTTCGAGTTTGTATTGAGATGTCTAATTTGTCAGCAAGTGAAGACTGAACATCAAGTACCTTCGGGTTTACTTCAGCCCATTATGGTTCTTGAGTGGAAATGGGACCGTATTACCATGGACTTCGTGATGGGTTTACCGTTGACTCCAAAGAAGAAAGATGCAGTATAGGTAGTAGTTGATAGACTCACAAAGTCAGCCCATTTTATACCAGTGTGAGTCGACTATTCACTTGATAAATTAGCGGACTTATACATGTTAAAGATAGTAAGACTCCATGGCGTACCATTGTCAATCATTTTGGATAGAGATTCGAGATTCACGTAACGATTTTGGTAAAAGTTGCAAGAGGCCATGGGCACGAAATTGAGTTTCAGTACAGCCTTTCATTCACAAACCGACGGGCAGTCGGAGAGGGTAATTAAGATACTTGAATACATGCTTCGATGTTGTATTTTGGAATTGCACGGTAATTGGATAAATACTTACCATTGGTGGAATTTGCCTATAATAACAGTCTTCATTCAAGTCTGAAAATGGCACTTTATGAGGCATTATATGGGCATAAGCGCTGAACACCTTTGTATTGGTCAGAACTCAAAGAGAAATAGATTCACGGGGTCGACTTGGTTAAGGAAACTAAAGAGAAGGTAAAAGTGATACGTGACTGTCTGAAAGTTGCCTCAAATAGATAAAAGTCCTATTCAAATTTGAAAAGGAAAGAGATTGAATTTAAAGTCGGTGATAAAGTGTTCTTGAAAGTATCACCTTAGAGGAAAGTCCTCAGATTCGGCCAGAAGGGAAAATTGAGTCTGTGTTTTATCAGACCTTATGAAGTTACTGAGAGGATAGGACTGGTAGCTTATCGGTTGGCCTTACCACCTGAGCTGGAAAAGATCCATGACGTCTTTCAGGTATCTATGTTATGCCGATACTGTTCAGATCCTTCGTATGTCATAGTGCCGACAGAGGTAGAGATACAACTGGACCTGACTTATGGTGAAGAGTCGTTTAGAATCTTGGCGAGAGAGGTCAAGCAATTAAGGAACAAAAACATAGCCCTAGTGAAAGTTCTATGGAAAATGCACGAAATAGAAGAGGCTACATGGGAGCCCGAGGGAACGATGAGAAACCAATATCCCAACCTTTTCACCTGTAAGATTTTCAAGCACAAAAATCCTTTAGGGGGAGGATTGTAACAGCCTGATTTAGGGGCTAGTCAGAATAGTGATGTCGAGATCACTAATCCAAGTTTAGAGAAATTCATGTTCATGTTATATTATGAGTTAGAGCATGATAGTATATGTGCATGAAAATTTTGGTGCTTTAATTTTAACGATTTCATGATTAATCGCGAAAAAAAGACTAAATCGCATAAAGTGCGAAAGTTTCATTCTATAAGCTAAAGGTACCAAATAGCCATAGATTGAAAATTGGAGGTCTTTAAAAGACAATTAGACCCCCAATCTTGTTTGACCGGCCATAGACTAGGGATAAATCGTAAAAGCAACATATTTTAACCCTACATTTAGCATGCTTTTGGATGATTTAGCCCTTGATTTATGTATAAAGTTGCTCTTAATCCTTTCTTTTCATGTTTTATACTCAGGAAAGCACCCGAGGATGAAAAGAACAAGAAACGGGCCAATTTGGGCCAAAGTGGAAATCGACACGGCCTAGACTTCAAGCCACACGATCGTGCCTCGACAATTAACTAAGACACGGCCATGCCACGATTTACACGGCTGTGCCCCAATTGATAGAATCGAGACACTGCCTGAAGACTATTTACACGGGCGTGAACCATGGCTGTACCCTTGCAGCGGGAGAGAGAAATTTCACTCGAATTTGGATACTTGAGGCGAAGAAACACATTCCAAAGCCTATTCAAACACCGAGTAGGAAGTATACTTGAATTGGGACACTTAGAGGCCAAGTAAAACAATCCAAAAGTCTATATAAACACCCTAAGTGTAACCTGAAATGGAAGGTGTGGAGTGGAGGCCGAGACACTGGAACTTTTGTGGGAATCACTCAAAGATAGTCAGTTGATCCATCTTAAGAAGCTGGAATTCTACTCAAGACGGCAGATCTCTCCTTCAATTCCTTCAAGGGGTTTTAGGGATATCTTATATTTTGTTTTATCTTTTCTCTTGATATGTTTTCTTTATTTGTTATGAACTAAACCCTTCAGATACCTGAAGGGGATGAAACCTAGATGAATCTTGTTATTATTTTCTGAATTATATGATAAATACTTGATTTGTTCTTAATTATGTGTACTTAATTCTTGTATTAATGTTTTCGGGATATTAATTCAAGTGTGATGTTCTTCGCTGGAGGAGGAATAAACCCTGCTTAAGAATAGATCTAGCATAATTAAGCGGAGTCGTTCGCACGCCTAGAGATAGGGTGACGAGATTTTGCCGGATTAGGGTGAAACCTAATATGGGAGTACATAGATCGATTTACTGCTATTCTAGGGGGTTATTAAGTAAGAAAGAGAATTTCGTTAATTAACCTAGGGTTAGACGTTATTCGCCTCAAGAGAGAGTTTAATATACATTAAGGAGTCTTATGGATCAAGTCAAGTGAATAAATTGTATGGTTCAGTGTTAGATAGCAAGTGAAGTCTAGGTGAATTCTTCCTGAGGGTATCGTCGTGATCAATTGAGTTTTCTCTTCAAGTTATTTCCCAATTCATTCTTTTTGTATTTACATCTTAGTTTAGTAATTAATTAGTTAATCAACCAAATCATTTAATATTTAGGCTAAATAATAGAAAGAAAGTGAGTATTAGTAGTTTTAGTTCCTTTGGGTATGATATCCGGTCTTGCCTAAGCTATACTACTGCTCGATAGGTACATTTGCCTTAAATCGTTGTCAGGGTTAGTTTCAGGTTCGATCATTCTCTTTATAAATTTTAAAACTCGACAATTTTACAACGATCAAGTTTTTGGCACCGTTGTCGGGGAACTAAAATATTAAGAAAGCTCTATTTTTATTACTTTAGTGATAAACCGTAAAAGTAACATATTTTAATCCCACATTTAGTATGCTTTTGGATGAATTTATCCTTAATTTATGTAAAAAGGTGCTTTCAATCCTTTCTTTTCATGTTTTATAATCAGGAAAGCACCCAAGTATAAAAAGGATGCAAAACGAGTTTAAATCGAACCAAAGTGGGCCAACCCAAGAAGTCGGTATGGCCTGGACTTCATGCCACACGGCCGTGCCCCAATATTTAGATTGCACACGGTCACACCCTGATTTACACGACCGTGCCTCGTCGATAAAAAAACCCAACACGGCCTGACCCCGATGTACACGACCGTGCCCCAATTGGCAAACCCGAAGCACAGCCTCTACCCAGATATTGCACGATCGTGTCATAGCCGTGCCTAAATCGATAGGATGGAGACACAGGCTGGACCACGATTTACACAGGCGTGTCAAGGCCATGCCCCTGCTGCGGGAAAGAGCAATTTCACTCGGAATTGGATGCTTCGAGCCCAAGAAACGCAATCCTAAGTCCACTCAAACACTTAGAACAAATTTTACTTGAATTACGAGTACTTAGGAGCCAAGTAAAGCATCCCAAATGTCTATATAAACAATCTAAGGCAGCAATTCAAGGTCGTCAGGTTTTCGCAGAGTTTTCTGCCAGAGCTTTACTCGTTTAGGGAATTACTCGAAGATAGCCAGTTGATCCATCTCAAAGAGTCAGAATTCTACTCAAGATAGAGGATCTCTCCTTCAATTCCTTCAGGGGGTTTTAGGGATTTCTTATGTTTTGTTTTATCTTTTCTCTTGAGATGTTTTCTTATTTTATTATGAACTAGATCCTTGAGATACGAAGGGATGAAACCTATGATGGATTTTGTTATTTGATCTATTAGTTTATATGATAAATACTTAGTTTGTTCTTAATTATGTTGCTCAATTTAATCGATGTGCTTAGGTGGAGGAGGAATAGACCATCTAAGAGTAGATCTAGCATAATTAAGCGGAGTTGATCGAGCGCCTAGAGATAGGGTTACAAGATTTTGCCGGATTAGGGTGAAACCTAATATGGGAGTCCATTGATCGATTCTTCGCTTCCTTAGGGGTTATTATAAGAGAACGGGAGTTCCACTAATTAACCTAAGGTTAGACATTATTCACTTGAGAGAAGGTTTAATATAGGTTCTGAGTCTCACGGATCAAGCTAAGAAAAGAAATCATATGAATTGAAAGTTAGATAATAAGTGAAGTCATAGGTGGATTCTTCCCGAGGGTATTGTTTTTATCAACTGAGTTTTCCAAAGTCTTTTCCTAGTTTATTCTTTTGTCTTTGCATTTAATTTAAGTATTTCATTAGTCTTAGATAAGTTAATTAATCACTCCATAGTTAAGGCTAAATAATAGGAAGAAAGTGAGTAGTAGTACTTTTAGGTTCTTTGGGTTCGATAAGATATTCTTGCCAAAGCTATACTCTTTGTTAAACGTGTGCACTTGCCTCAATCGTTGTCATAGTTAGTCTCTGTGTTTGATTATCCTTTATAAATTTTAAAACTAGATTATTTTGTAGCGATCAAGTTTTTGGCACTGCTGTTGGGAATTCTAAAATATTACTAAAGCTCTATTTTATTACTTTAGCCATTATTTCTAATTTTATTTTATTAAATTTCTAATTTTACTAATCCTCATTCTTTATTAAACTTGCAAGGTACCTCTAGTTTATGACTAGAAGAAACCCTAGAGGACCATTAGAATCTGACAGTGATATTGAAGCTACCGCGCAAAAAATCGCAGAGAAACTAGACAAGCTCTAGACTACCAAAGAGAAGAACAACAAAACTGATCCAATCCCACTAAAGGGATGACCGAAAATAATCCCACTTTGATCGTTAAGATCATAATGCTCGCGTACTATGTATGATTATGCTAAACCTAATTTAACAGAGCGAGAATCTAGTATTGTTAGGCCTCTTATAGTGCTAATAATTTTGAATTAAAACCTAACACAATACAAATGATTCAACAGTTTGTTCAATTTGATGGATTGCAGGACGAAGATCCAAATACTCATATAGCTAATTTCTTAGAGTTCTGTGATACTTTCAAAATAAATGGCGTTTCTGATGATGCCATACGTCTTCGGTTATTTCCTTTTCCATTAAGGAATAAAGCAAACCAGTGGTTGAACTCATTACCACGAGGGTGAATCACCACATGGGACCAAATGACCGAAAAATTTCTTTTAAAGTATTTTCCACCAGCCAAAACGGCCAAATTTAGGAATGACATATCTTCTTTTGTGCAGAATGATGCAGAAACATTATATGATGCATGGGAAAGATACAAAGATTTCCTAAGAAGATGCCTACACCACGGATTACCTTTGTGGCTTCAAGTCCAAACTTTCTACAATGGTGTGAATTCTTCAACAAGGCAAATGATTGATTCATCAGCTGGTGGAACTCTGAACAACAAAACTCCTGAAGCAGCCTACGATTTTATTGAGGAAATGTCATTGAACACTTACCAATGGCAAATCACAAGGGCAAAGCCGACAAAATCAGTCGGAGTTTTCAATATAGACACAGTGACAATGCTGTCAACACAGGTGGAGTTAATGAATAAATAGCTTGATAATTTATGTTCTTCACAGTACATCTAGTAATGCAATGCGAAGCAAGCGGGAATGTGGCAATTCTGAATACCCACCCTACCAACCAGGAGCAGAAAACGAGTAGACAAACTATATAGGTAACAATTTTAGATCCAATAATAATCCTTATAGTAATACTTATAACCTAGGTTGAAGGAACCACCCAAATTTTTCGTGGGGAGGACAAGGAAATCAAGGAATTCAAAGGCAGCAACCTCCTCCAAATTATCAAAATCAGCCCTACCCACAGGAAAAAAAAATCAAGCCTTGAATAGATGCTGACAAAATTCATGGTAGCCATAGAATCTCGTCTTCAAAAGACTAATACAAACCTTGATGAATAACAGAAATCGATGAAAGGACTCGAGAATCAAGTTAGAGAACTTACTAGGTCAGTGGGACACCTCACAAAGCTAATTTCTGAACGCCAACAAGGACGTCTACCAAGCAACACAAAAATAAACCCAAAAGAGCAAATCCAAGCCATTACAACTCAAGAGGGTAAAGAAGTAGATAGACCCACATCAGCGTAAGAAAAGAAGGATAAGACCGAGGTAGCTCAAGAAAAGACAAAACCGGTAATCAAAGAATACCAACCTCGCATACCTTATCCCGAAGCATTGAAAAAAGAAGATTCAGGAGGAATAATTTGGTAAGTTTCTAAAACTCTTGAAGAGATTACATATTAACTTACCTCTTCTTGAAGCTCTTTTGGATGCGATGCAAGGAAATTCTTAAGCAAGCTCTTGACGAACAAATGTAAAATAGATGAAGAGCACCATGTGGAATTAAATGCAACATGCTCAAGAATGCTACTGAGAACAAGCTACAACAAAACTAAAAGATCCGGGGAGTTTTACGATTCCATGCTTAATTGGTAGTTTGACTATTGATAATCGTTAGGCGATTTAAGGGCAAGTATAAATGTTATGCCTTATGCAATTGTTTAAGCGACTAGGTCTAGGGAAGCCCAAACAAACTAGGATGAGTATTCAACTAGCGATAAAATATTAGAATCCTAGGGGCATTATTGGAGATGTTTTAGTCAAAATCGATAAATTTGCTTTCCCAGTAGATTTTGTTGTTTTAGACATGGATGAGGAAAATTCAATCCCTTTAATTTTAGAAAGACCTTTTCTTGCAACTGCCAAGATTAAAATTGATATTGCCACAGGAGAACTCATACTTCATGTCGGAGATGAATCAGCCAATCTTCAAGCTCTCGACCTAGCCAGAATCACAAAAGATAAAGGTAAGAAAGTCGTTTCAATAGATAATCAAATTATTCAACCTCTATCGCAGGAAACATCACGAAGCATCAAAACTGAGCCAACACAGAAGCATACGATCAACAATTTAGAAGAGCAAAAGATATACACCAAAGAAAAACCGGATCCACACGAAGTAAAACCTAAGGAACCACCAGAAGAGCTCATAGGAATATCCAATCACTTTAAAATCGGAGACCAGGTGCTGTTAGACAAAGTCGATCTTTACATCACTTCAACAGACTTGAGGGCAAAGGGAGAAATTCTTCCCAAGGTACACGAAATCTTCCCTCACAACACAGTCGAGGTAAGTAACCCAAAATTCGATAAATTCAAGGTAAATGCTTCTCGACTCCAACTTTGTCATGAAAATAAAATCGCAAGCATGAGAGAAGATATTCAAACCTTTAAACCTCCCGAAATTTTCAAACATGAGGACGGTCTAGCTTAAGACTATAAGCGAATGCTTCTCGAGAGGCAACGAACATTAACATTATTTATTTTCAAATTTGTTTTCAGTTTCTTTTCTTTCCATCTTTCTTTCCTACGTATTTAGTTGGAAACTAACACAAAAGTGCAGATTTCCAGACCACACAGCCTTACACACGGCCGTGTCTGTGGTCGTGTGGACCAACGAAACCACCACACTGACTGGAGCAGGGCCATGCAAGTCAGTCCAACCACTCCCTAACGTCACGAGCCTAATAACCCTAAAGCATAGGTATCGACAAGAACAGCACGGGCATGTCTATGAACCATGTGAAGCTACTGACTTTCTCGAAACGGGTGTGGCTGACTAAGAAAATGGCGTGTAAGAAGCAACACACCATTAGCCACGGCCGTACTAGGCAGTCGTGTGAATGGACACACCTTGACACTGCAGGCGTGGGAACAAGCGATTTGAAATTTTATTTAAATCCTCTGACCTTCCCTTCTCTCCCACATTCCTTCTTCCTTCTCTTCTTTCAAATTTTTCTTCCTATTCATAGAAAAGATCCAAGACACTTGAGCAACACAAAGATCATGCCGAAGAAATGTATGCATCATCTCCTTAGAGGAGACCTAAACATGAGTTTATACGGTAGCTTCACTTAATTGACACGCCAAGGGTCTCGGAAACCTTTTTGATTCTATTTTTCTTTTCTCATCTCCTTTATTTTCCTTATCTATACTTCTTTTCTGCTTAATTTAATTTATTTCATAGTAGTTTCATGGTTTTAGGATCTAAAGGCTGCTAGGGAATCACACACCACAGCCTTCGAGATCTCTTGGCTATATCTTCATAGACTACCCAATTTCTTCATCTAGCAAATTGCTTCTCGGCCACTCCACCGGGCCTATAGAAAACACCACCACCGCCACCAAAGACCCCGGGATCATCTAAATTTCAGGGAGTATTACTTTCCCCACTTATCTTTTTGATTTGGCACATCAATTTCATTATCAATCTTTAGACATTGAGGATAATGTACATCTTAAGTGTGGAGGAGTAAAAGTGTCCAACTTTTTGTTTTATTCTCAAATCCTGAATTTAGTCTTGATCTTAAGTATTTTTCTCATATTATTAATTAGGATGAAATTTCTATGATTTATGATTTTTGTTGATATGTTTTAGAACAAATCATAGTTAATTGTGCATTGAAGATTAAATTTGAAGAATACTAGAGAATCAAGCATGATAAGCATATTTTTCAAAAATAAAAATTGATAGGTTGTTGAACTAAATATGAGTATTACTTTGAAATTTGAAATCTATAGGATTGATGTCAAAAACACCCATAATTTCTGTGAGATATTGAGCCTTATAGAGCATATATTATTTTTCATGCTCACTTTTATTGATATTGAGTGTGTCAACTTTGAACTATTATTCTAAAACTTGCCTCGTTTATGCATGTCGAGACCACAATAATGATTTGATATACTGAGATGATAAAGGCACCTAGGTTTTAACCCGTTCACTCCACTAAAAAGCCTACCTACATAAATAACTCCTAGTGAACCCCGTTGAATCCTAACAACCTTTTTATTGACTCACCCACTAATATTATCCCAAAATCCCTTTGTATTTGTTATCAACATTCTTTCGACGACCCCTCTATCAAGCATTAACTTGATCAATTGCCAAATTAGGTTATTTCAATTATCAAAGTTCCTTCTATTAAGTTTTTCTTAGTTTGTTCTTAAAAAAAATTCCAAGTTTATTCAATAAAAGAGCTTAGAGCAATTAAACTCTAATTGTTGAAGAAAAAGCTCAGTATTAAAGTATTATCAAATTTTAAAGTGAAGAAAATACTCTTTATTATAGAGTAATTATCAATAGTGGTATTATTACTTTTCATTTGATGTAAATATTCATATTTAGTTCATTATTTTTAGATTAGGTAATTAGTCAATTCAATCTCGATTTTAACCCTCGATTCAACCTTTATCCACACCTTTTAACCCAAGCCCGCTACAACCCTAATAAAGACCTTTTGATCTCGCTTATTATCTCATATACTGATGGTGGAGATTTGATTTTCGAGCAAGCCTATGGGATTAACTTTTGAGTTCGACTTTTAAGCGCTTTTCTTAATCCTTAAACACTTTGAGTGCTTTGAGTGAATCTTTAGTGAGGATGTCAATCCTTGTTGGTTTTGAATCAAAGGTAATTATTTAAATAAGGGGAGACACCTATGTTTTCATGCTACAAAATCATGACTTATCTCGTTTGAATCTTTAGGGCACTTGAGCTAAATGATCCATGTATAAATTATCTATGAATTATGATGAGGCATTGTCAATGGGAATTATGAATTTTGGAAAGTTCGTTTTAATTGTAAGTTGAGAATTTTGCTTGAGGACAAGCAAAAGCTTAAGTGTGGGGGTATTTGATAAACCGTAAAAGTAACAAATTTTAATCCCACATTTAGTATGCTTTTGGATGAATTTATCCTTAATTTATGTAAAAAGGTGCTCTTAATCCTTTCTTTTCATGTCTTATACTCAGGAAAGCACCCAAGGATAAAAAGGACGCAAAACGGGTTTAAAACGGACCAAAGTGGGCCAACCCAAGAAGTCGGCACGACCTGGACTTCATGCCACACGGCCGTGCCCCAATATTTAAATTGCATACGGTCACACCTTGATTTACATGACCGTGCCTCGTCGACAAAAAAACCCAACATGGCTTGACCCCGATGTACACGGTCGTACCCCAATTGGTAGACCCGAAGCACGACCTCTACCCAGATATCGCACGGGCGTGTCATAGCCGTGCCTAAATCGATAGGATGGAGACACGGGCTGGACCATGATTTACACAGGCATGTCAAGGCCGTGCCCCTGCTGCGGGAAAGAGCAATTTCACTCAGAATTGGATGCTTGGAGCCCAAGAAACGCAATCCTAAGTCCACTCAAACACTTAGGACAAATTTCACTTGAATTACGAGTACTTAGGAGCCAAGTAAAGCATCCCAAACGTCTATATAAACAATCCAAGGTAGCAATTCAAGGTCGTCAGGTTTTAGTAGAGTTTTCTGCCAGAGCTTTACTCGTTTAGGGAATTATTTGAAGATAGCCAGTTGATCCATCTCGAAGAGTCAGAATTCTACTCAAGACCGAGATCTCTCCTTCAATTCCTTCAGGAGGTTTTAGGGATTTCTTATGTTTTGTTTTATCTTTTTTCTTGAGATGTTTTTTTATTTTATTATGAACTAGATCCTTCAGATACTTGAAGAGGATGAAAACTATGATGGATTTTGTTATTTGATCTATTGGTTTATATGATAAATACTTAGTTTGTTCTTAATTATGTTGCTCAATTTAATCTGATGTGCTTTGTTGGAGGAGGAATAGACCCTGCCTAAGAGTAGAACTAGCATAATTAAGCAGAGTTGATCGGGCGCCTAGAGATAGGGTTACGAGATTTTGTTGGGTTAGGGTGAAACCTATTATGGGAGTCCATTGATCGATTTACTGCTTCCTTGGGGGGTTATTATAAGAGAACGAGAGTTCCACTATGTAACACCCTAAAAATCTGAGTATTGATATATTGCATGATTTGGTGTTTAGATTATGAAGGAAAATTTTCTTACTTTTATTTTTGTGTTTATTATAGTCCTGAAGAAGAGTATAGCATAATTTGGGTAAGGAATAAATTTTATATTTGAGAATTTATTGAAGAGAAGCAAGTGTCATTAATACTTAAGTTAATTTAAGTGTTAATAAGTGACACAAGATGAGTACATGGCATGGTGGTGTTGGCGCATGAATTAGTGCATGAGGGAAGAGGTTCGAATCCCTTAAATAGCATTTAGACAACTTTTATTTTGCTCTCCTATGGTAAGTGTCGGCCAAGCTCATTTATGGAAAGTGTTGACCTTGTTATTTTTTGTTAGTATATCAAAGGAATAAGGTAAGTGTTAACATATGGTATGGAATCAAGAACTTATGGAAAGATATGGAGACATGGGGCAAGTATCAAGGAGAATGTTTTGGAAATAAAATCATGGCCATTTGACCATGCATTTGGACGGCAATATGGTCTAGGGGGGAGCCGAATTTTTAGTGTTAGTTTGGCTAGGATTTGAAGTCTCTTTTTGGTCATTCTTAGCATATGTGCAAAGTTTTGCAATCCTTTCTCAATGTAACACCCCAAACCCGACCTAAACGTTACGATCGGATCTGGCATGTCACATGAAAGGAATGTTTAAAAATTGTACGTTCGTTAAAAAGTTCGTATTCTTTTTGAAATTTCACGTTTCGTGGTTCGTATATAAAACCTGATTCATTTAATGCCCATTTTACAAAGTTGTTATTAGCTTGTAAAAATTGTATTTGTTGTGAAAATTGAGTTGAAGTAATTTTGAATAAGAAGCGGTTTATTAATATTTTAGGAAAATCCGCATTAAACATTTAATAATAGCGATAACCAATTTAAACGCTAAAACCAAATAAAATACCAAGGCCTTATTACATAACAAAACCCAAATAAAAATAAGTCCAAATAAAAGAAATGAATTTACGAGTAAACATATGTATGGCCTCCACGAGTCCACCTCGGCCCAAATCCAGCGATCTAATGATTACCTGCAAAATTTAACTAAGGGGTGAGTCATCGAGACTCAGTGTGTAAATCCCCATCCAATGTGTGTTAAACCCTTACACAATTTCATATGAAAATATGCATGTCATGCAACCCAAAACCTAACCATCCGAAACTCCCGATTCTACCCCGTGTGGTACCAAACCACTGGTGGTGCCAAACCACTGGTGACCCAAAGTCACTGATATCAATAATGATGTGGTTCCAAACCACTGGTGACCCAAAATCACGAATAATCCATATGTGGGGCCAACCCACGTGTGATACCAAATCACTGGCGACGATCCCGTATCTCAATAGTGGGGCCAACCCACGGTGGCGTTAAACTACAGGGACAAGTCGCTATGAGGTGCCAAACCTCTGGTGTCCCAAAGACACAAACATGATACCAAATCACTGGTGACCGAAGTCACGAATAGTCAAGTTGTGGGGCCAACCCACGTGTGATACCAAATCACTGGCGACGATCCCGTAATATCAACTGTGGGGCCAACCCACTGTGGTACTAAGCCACTGGGACAAGTCGCTATGAGGTGCCAAACCTCTGGTGACCCAAAGTCACAATAAATCGATCTGTGGTACCAAACCACTGGAGGTGCCAAACCTCTGGTGACCCAAAGTCACAGATATCAATCTTCCCCCTCCTCTCATCATACCAATGCAATATGACAAAATAATTCATGTATGGAGTATGACATGTATGCAAATCATATATCAAATATAAGTATAACATGAATTATCATCATAATCAGATAGACATAAAACAACATAATCATGCTAATCAACCTCTAAGGGTATAACCGTAATTTTACCTACTAAGGGTATTTTAGTAATTTACCCACCAAGGGTATTTTCGTAATTTACCCACCAAGGGTATTTTTGCAATTTACCCACCAAGGGTATTTTCGTAATTTACCCACCAAGGGTATTTTGTAATTTACCCACCAAGGGTATTTTGTAATTTACCCACAAAGGGTATTTTCGTAATTTACCCACCAAGGGTATTTTCGTAATTTACCCACTAAGGTATTTTCAGTAATTTACCCACCAAGGGTATTCGAAGGTCTAATGTTACCTAAGCGACTCGACTACCATTTACGATCATCACTAGACTATTGGGCCTAAAACCCGACTTGACCCATTCCATTCTGCCCACACTGCGTGTGGCCCACCTAACACAAATCTAGCCACGTATATAGGTTCCACCTAGTCTAGTTCACTATATACTATATCATCATACAATTTATTCCAATTGGGCCCACAGGCCCATTGGGCCCACTTCGGCCCATCGCGACCCAAGCAGCCCCAACCCACAAGAATACTACTGATGGCCTCAACTATCGCGTCGAAGCCCCACACGTGCGCTCACACGCTCATGTGGCTACTATTGCCGTGACCGGCACTTCGGCATTTGCCGCTCTACAACTAGAGTAGAGAGAGTTACACACCTGATAGGACTCTGGTGCTAAACCGCGCTGCGACCACTCCTGTGCCCAATGCCCACCAAGGTATGTTAGCCCTCCTCCTGGCATGCTCTTTATATAGCTAGCTCCTCACCTTCATTCTTTGTATCTTTCCGATGTGGGATCCCTCCGTCAGTAGAGTTTAAATTCAACTGAAACTCTTACCGTCCAATCCGCAAAATAAATACTCTATTGCTTGTCATGAGATTCGAACCCAGACTTTCTTGTAGCATAATCCACGCTGCTAGCCACTTTACCAACTAGCTCCTTTGTTTCTTAACCATGCGCAACTAAATATAAATCTATAGCCAAATTCTAAGGTCCAAGTAAAAAGAAAACCAAAATGCAAAAGCCAAGACTTGAACCTTGGACCTCCTTCCTTCCTTGTGGCGTCACCCCCTTGTCTCTTATGTGGCGTCACTTTGCCACTACACCACACACTCCACTTGTGTCATTTTCCTCCACATTTTATTCTTAAGGCCTACCCTCCAACCTTTAGGGTTTTTTTACCTAAAACTAAAATTTTCCTAAGGCCTAATCTTGAACCCGGACTTCATGAAGCCCCTAACCTTCCAAAATCACTTATCTAAAAGGTCCAACTTGCACTTAAGTCGATCTCCTATTCTCCAAAAAATTTTAAACGCTACTACGCCTAAGGCCCATTGGGCTCAATTCTCTTAGGGCCAATTTCGGGATGTTACAAATCTACCTCCTTAAAGAAATTTCGTCCTCAAAATTTCCAACCCGACTAACAATCACACATCCTAACCTACCACACTACGCTCTGTCACAAGCACTCTAATCTTAATAAAACTAATATCTTTTAACTAGAATTTAAAACTCCTATACATACTCAAAAACACCTAGCCATTAAAACAGCATTTAATATTTCATAGGCACCCAACTCTTAGTCTGAACATCACATCCAAACCAAACACACAGAATAGATACCAAATACAAAGATATAACAAAGAAAAGTATCAGAAACTTACGGTGTAGATTGGTCTTGGAGACTCGGTGCCATACTTCCAGAAAGAGATATATATATTTTTCTAAACCATATTTCAACCAAAATTTGAAAACATTTTTGAACCCATTCCACAGTAGAGTTTTTGAACCTAGGCTCGATACAAAATTGTAACACCCCAAACCCGGCCTAAACGTTATTTAACGGATCCGGCATGTCACATGAAAGGAATGTTTAAAAATTGTACGTTCGTTAAAAGTCCATATTCTTTTGAAACTCCACGTTTCGTGGTTTGTATATAAAACCTGATTCATTTAATGCCCATTTTACAAAGTTGTTATTAGTTTGTAAAAATTGTATTTGTTGTGAAAATTGAGTTGAAGTAATTTTGAATAAGAAACGGTTTATTAATATTTTAGGAAAATCCCGCATTAAACATTTAATAATAAGCAGTAACCAATTTAAACGCTAAAACCAAATAAAATACCAAGGCCTTATTACATAACAAAAACCCAAATAAAAATAAGTCCAAATAAAAGAAATGAATTTACGAGTAAACATATGTATGGCCTCCACGAGTCCACCTCAGCTCCCAAATCCGCGATCTAATGATTACCTGCAAAATTTAACTAAGGGGTGAGTCATCGAGACTCAGTGTGTAAATCCCCATCCAACGTGTGTTAAACCCTTACACAATTTCATATGAAAATATGCATGTCATGCAACCCAAAACCTAACCATCCGAAACTCCTGATTCTACCCCGTGTGGTACCAAACCACTGGTGGTGCCAAACCACTGGTGACCCAAAGTCACTGATATCAATAATGATGTGGTGCCAAACCACTGGTGACCCAAAGTCACGAATAATCCATATGTGGGGCCAACGCACATGTGATACCAAATCACTGGCGACGATCCCGTATCTCAATAGTGGGGCCAACCCACGGTGGCGTTAAACCACAGGGACAAGTCGCTATGAGGTGCCAAACCTCTGGTGTCCCAAAGACACAAACGTGATACCAAATCACTGGTGATCGAAGTCACGAATAGTCAAGTTGTAGGGCCAACCCACGTGTGATACCAAATCACTGGCGACGATCCCGTAATATCAACTGTGGGGCCAACCCACTGTGGTACTAAGCCACTGGGACAAGTCGCTATGAGGTGCCAAACCTCCGTGACCCAAAGTCACAATAAATCGATCGTGGTACCAAACCTTTGGAGGTGCTAAACCTCTGTGACCCAAAGTCACAGATATCAATCTTCCCTCCTCTCATCATACCCATGCAATATGACATAATAATTCATGTATGCAGATGACATGTATGCAAATCATATATCAAATATAAGTATAACATGAATTATCATCATAATCGATAGACATAAAACAACATAATCATGCTAATCAACCTCTAAGGTATAACAAGTAATTTTACCTACTAAGGGTATTTTAGAAATTTACCCACCAAGGGTATTTTCGTAATTTACCCACCAAGGGTATTTTGTAATTTACCCACCAAGGGCATTTTAAGTAATTTACCCACCAAGGGTATTTTCGTAATTTACCCACCAAGGGTATTTTCGTAATTTACCCACCAAGGGTATTTTCGTAATTTACCCACCAAGGGTATTTTCGTAATTTTGCACTGTAATGGCCCTCAGAAGGTCTAATGTTACCCTAGCGACTCGACTACCACTTAGATCATCACTAGACTATTGGGCCTAAAACCCGACTTCTACCATTCAGCCCACATGCTCGTGTGGCCCACCTAACACAAATCTAGCCGTATGTAGGTTCCACCTAGTCTAGTTTACTATATACTATATCATCATACAATTTATTCCAATTGGGCCCACAGCCCATTGGGCCCACTTCACCCATCGCGACCTAAGCATTTCAACCCACAAGAATACTCTTGATGGCCTCAACTATCGCGTCGAAGCCCCACACGCGGCCGCACGCCTCGTGTGGCTACTATTCTTGTGATCGGCACTTCGCATTTGCCTCTACAACTAGAGTAGAGAGAGTTACACACCGATAGGACTCGGTGCTAAATCGCTGCTGCGACCACTCCTGTGCCCAACGCCCACTAAGGTATGTTAACCTCCTCCGGCATGCTCTTTATATAGCTAGCTCCTCACCTTCATTCTTTGTATCTTTCCGATGTGGGATCCTCCGTCAAGAAAGTTTAAATTCAATGAAACTCTTCCGTCAATCCATAAAATAAATACTCTATTGCTTGTCATAAGATTCGAACCAGACTCTCTTGTAGCATAATCCACTGCTAGCCACTTTACCAACTAGCTCCTTTGTTTCTTAACCATGCAACTAAATATAAATCTATAGCCAAATTCTAAGGTCCAAGTAAAAGAAAACCAAAATGCAAAAGCCAAGACTTGAACCTTGGACCTCCTTCCTTCCTTGTGGCGTCACCCCCTTGTCTCTTATGTGGCGTCACTTTGCCACTACACCACACACTCCACTTGTGTCATTTTCCTCCACATTTTATTCTTAAGGCCTACCCGCCAACCTTTAGGGTTTTTTTCACCTAAAACTAAAATTTTTCCTAAGGCCTAACTTGAACCCAGGACTTCATAGAAGCCCCCTAACCTTCCAAAATCACTTATTTAAAAGGTCCAACTTGCACTTAAGTCGATCTCCTATTCTCCAAAAAATTTTAAATGCTACTACGCCTAAGGCCCATTGGGCTCAATTCTCTTAGGGCCAATTTCAGGATGTTACACTCAACTTTTCTCCCTTGGCCGAATTTGTGCATTTGGTAAAGCCTAATTCTTTTGACCATTTGGTCATTTTTTTTTTGTTCATCTTTTGAATATTCTCTTGTGCCTCTTCTTAGTGCGAAATTGTTAGTACCAAAAGACCATATCTCTCTTTTGTTTTCTTTCTCCATTGCCGAATGTACCTTGCTCTCTAATACATCTTTTCCTTTCTCTTTTCTTCTCTTTAAAAACTGAATCTTCATTATCATCTCTTCTCTTATTTTATTTCTTTTCACTCATCTTTTCTCCATTGTTTTCTCCATGGCGAATGTTAGTGAGCCATAGCGAATCATTTTTTTCTTTTCTTTGGTTATCATAGCCGAATCCTCCATCACTTAGAGACATCATTTTCAATCCTTTCTTTTCAACCGTGGACAAAAAGGGTAAGAATTCTTTTTAGTTTCGTTTAATTAGAAGTAGTCATGGCCGAATATTGATGGTGGTATGAAGGCTTTCTTAGATCGATATAAACGTTCATTCTATTAACGTTTATTTATGTTATATTTTAAGGCAATAACGGAAGATCGAAAATCAAGTGGTCGTGAGTGACATAGAACGTTTGGATCGATTCTCCTTGTGGAACAAGAATATTTGTGGTAAGGAAATCTCGCCTTTAAGATCTTTAGAATTCTTATTTTGATATATTATTAGGATTAACTATCTTTTGATATTGAAGATCTTCAAATTAGGGAAGAAAAGGGCAGTGTTTAGTTATCGTAGGAGGGGCGGATCCACTATTCCCCCTAAGTATAAACGAAGGGCGGTTTCGGTAGTTCGGGATTTTCCACCGGGTTGCGGACCATCTACCGAAGGAAATCAATTATTCGAAGTAGTAAGAACTCCCGAGCCTTTGTACGTTAGTGGATTCTCAGCGAATAACGAATCGATAAACGAGGAGAAATCGAAAATTGAAGTGATCCAAAATCAAGAGGGTAAGGTTTTGGATCAAATGTCTATAACATATTTTGTTCATGATAATGTCCTAATAAGATCGTATTATGTTTAGGTGTTGAAGAGCGGGAAGGGTTAGTACTCACGATATCGAGGTGTGTAACTTCACACTTTTCTCGGGTTTAGATGTTATTCGTGGTATGATGTTAAATCATAAAAACGACTAGATCGGTATAAAACGTAAAAATTGGTATTTGGTGAAATTACATGAAAACGGATAATATGGTGAAAATTACGAAAAAGCCCTCGATGAGTTAGATGGAAAAATATAAATTTTCATGTCTTCGTAAAATGGACCGATAAATTTGATAATTAGTAATTAACGAAATCTCATTAGATCGATAATTTGGGTAGAAATCTCATTAGATCGATAATTGGGTCGAAATCTCTGTTAGATCGATAAATGGGCCGAAAACTCTGCTAGATCGTAAATGGGCCGTAATCTCTGTTAAATTGTTAAACGGGTTGAAATCCCTGCTAGATCGTTAAATGGGCCAAATTCCTACTAGATCGTAATTTTGGGCCTAAGATATTAAATTGCTAAAATGGGCCAAATGTTTGGACCTTAATAAAAATCTGAAATATTGACTCTTGTTAATGGGCCTTCTTAATAAAATCATTATATGATCATAGACTACTTTGCATACATATTGCATGGGTTGGGAAAATGATGAAGAGAAGAAAGGCATGTTGCCAAAATCTAGTTCGGTGGCTTTGCCACAAAATTATGGCTAATTGCCTCTAGTTCGGTGGCTCTGCCACAAAAATTTATAAATGGCTATTTGCCTCTAGTTCGGTGGCTCTGCCACAAAATAATAATTGGCTCAATCCCTCTAGTTTGGTGACTTTGTCACAATCTAGTTCGGTGGCTCTACCACAAATATAAAATGGCTTAATGCCTACGATTGGTGTGATGGCGGGGTGGGTTGACTTGATCCCCACAGGTGTGATGGTTGGTACGGGGGTGTGTAGCGGATGGAATTAGGTTTGGGAGGGAAAAATTCATTTTACATGCATGTTATTAATTATGTTATTCGTTATGCCATTAATTATGTTATTAATTATGTTGTTAATTCTGCTTATGGGCTCAAGGCCCAAATCCATAATTTTGAAAATCTGGCCCAGTGGACAAAGTAAGTGAGTTATACACTGAGTTCTAAATAACTCACTCCCTCAAATTTTCCATCTCAGGTAATGGAAATTGACGTGGACTTGGGCCGAGGATGACTTCGTGGAGGCCATCTTGCAAAACATGGGTTTATTAAACTCGAACTTTTAATAAGTATTTTACTATTTTGGGTTAATGTAATAAGGGCCTCTATTAATAATTTATGGATTTTTATGTGTGTTTGGTTTTAAACTATATTTTGGACATTTAAATATGGGCTTATGATTATATGATGTTTTTATCAAAATAAATTGGGTTTTCAAATATATGAAATTCCTTTATAAATATTTTATTATTTTAACTCTTAAATAAATTACCTAAGGGTTTTGATAATACAATGTTAATAATGTTTTCAACTAATGTTTTCTAATATACATCAAATTAAAATACTCTTCCGATTTTTATTAAACCTTGTAATTAAAAAAATAATATTGTAGATTTCAACTTATTGAAGATTTTAAGATTGCTCGATTCATGTAACAAACCAAATCTAGTCTTAATGCATAGACCGGGTTTGGGGTGTTACACACTAATTAACCTAAGGTTAGACATTATTCGCTTCGAGAGAAGGTTTAATATAGGTTAGGGAGTCTCACGGATCAACCTAAGTAAAAGAAATCATATGAATTGAAAGTTAGATAATAAGTGAAGTCATAGGTGGATTCTTCCCGAGGGTATCGTTTTTATCAACTGAGTTTTCCAAAGTCTTTCCCTAGTTTATTCTTTTGTCTTTGCATTTAGTTTAAGTATTTCATTAGTCTTAGATAAGTTAATTAATCACTCCATAGTCAAGGCTAAATAATTGGAAGAAAGTGAGTAGTAGTACTTTTAGGTTCCTTGGGTTCGATAAGATATTCTTGCCAAAGCTATACTACTGTTCGACAGGTGCACTTGCCTCTATCGTTGTCATAGTTAGTCTACAGGTTTGATTATCCTTTATAAATTTTAAAACTAGACTGTTTTGCAGTGATCATTTAGCCATTATTTTTATTTTTTCGTAATTTTTTATTATTTTGGTTTTTACTTCGCTAAATTTTCTTTCTTTTCCTAGCAGGTACCTCTAGTTTATGACTAGAAGGAACCCAACAGGACCTCTAGTATACGATAGTGATATCGAAGCGACCGCTCGTAGGGTAGAGAAATCAGGAGAGCCCTAAACTACCAAGAAGAATAACACAAGGCGAATCCAATCCTACTGAAAGGATGGACGAGAATAATCCACCACGAGATGTGGCAAAAACAATGCTCGCGTACTATGTATGATTATGCTAAACCTCAATTAACAGGAGCAGAATCTAATATTGTTTGGCCTGCTATAGCTGCTAATAATTTTGAATTAAAGCCTAACACTATACAAATGATTCAACAATTTGTTCAATTTGATGGTTTACAAGACGAAGACCCGAATACTCATATAGCAAATTTTTTAGTGTTCTGTGATACTTTCAAAATAAATGGCATTTCTAACGATGCCAGACGGCTTCAGTTATTTCCCTTTTCATTAAGGAATAAAGCCAAAGAGTGGTTAAACTCGTTACTATGAGGGCCAATCACTACATGGGACCAAATGACCGAAAAATTTTTATTAAAATATTTTCCACCGGCCAAAATGGCCAAGTTATAGAATAATATCTCTTCTTTTGTGAAGATGGATTTAGAGACATTATACGACGCATGGGAGAGATACAAGGATCTCTTAAGAAGGTGTCCACACCATGGTTTACCTTTGTGGCGACAAGTTCAAACTTTTTACAATGGTGTGAATCCTTCAACGAGACAACTAATCGATTTAGCCACCGGTGGAACTCTGAATAACAAAACTCCTGAAGCAGCCTATGAATTTATTGAAGAGATGTCACTGAATAATTATCAGTGGCAAGTTACAAGGACAAAACTGATAAAATCAGTCAGAGTTTTCAGCCTTGACGCAGTAACCATGCTATCAACGCAGGTAGAGATAATGAATAAAAAGCTTGATAGTTTATGCTATTCATAGGTACACCTAGTAATGCAATGCGATGCAAGTGGAACCGTGGCGAATCCTGAGTACCCACCCTACCAACCGGATAGAGAGAGCGAACAGATGAACTATATAGGTAATAATTTCTAATCCAATAATAATCCTTATAGTAATACTTATAATCGAGGTTGGAGGAACCACCTAAATTTTTCATGGAGAGGTCAAGGAAATCAAGTAACTCAAAGATAGCAACCTCTCCAAAATTTCCAAAATCAGCCATATCCGCAAGAGAAGAAGCCAAACCTTGAAGAGATGTTGACAAAATTCATGGTAAGCACAGAAAATCATCTCCAAGATACTAAGAAAACACTTAGAAGTCAACAAACATCGACTGCAGAGACCAAGAACTGAATCGGGGAACTTACTAAGTCAGTAGGGGAAGTCACTAAAGCAGTCGGACAACTTGCAAAATTAATGTCCGAACGGCCACAAGGGCATCTACCAAGCAACACCGAGATCAACCCAAAGGAACAAATCCAAGCCATAACAGTTCAGGAAAATGTAAGGTTAGATGAACCCATCTCAACAAGCGAAAACAAGGACGAAGAAAGTAAAATTGAGGTAACACAAGAGAAGCCAAAACTGATAATCAAAGAGTACCGACCCCGCATGCCTTACCCCGAAGCAATAAACAGAGACGATATAGAGGAACAGTTCGGTAAGTTTCTTAAACTCTTAAAGAAATTACATATTAACTTATCGCTTCTTGAAGCTCTTTTTTAGATGCCAGATTCGAGAAAATTTTTAAAACAACTCTTGATAAACAAACGCAAATTAGATGAAGAGCCACATGTGGAATTAAACGCAGTATGCTCAGCAATGTTATAGAATAGACTACCACAGAAGCAAAAATATCTAGGGAGTTTTACTATCCCTTGTATAATTGGTAGTTTAAGTGTTGATAACGCATTAGTTGATTTAGGGTCAAGCGTTAATGTCATGCCTTATACATTGTTTAAACAACTAGGTTTAGGGAAACCCAAACAAACTAAGATGAGTATTCAATTAGCTGATAAAACTGTTAGAATTCCTACGGGTATTATCGAAGATGCTCTTGTAAAAATTGACAAATTCATTTTCCCAGTAGATTTTGTTGTCTTTGACATGGATAAGGATAATTCAATCCCCTTAATTTTAGGAAGACCCTTCCTAGCAACCGCTAGAACTAAAATTAATGTTGCCACAGGAGAACTCATTCTTCGTGTAGGTGATGAATCAATCAGTCTACAAGCTCTTGACTCGACTAGGACCACGATCGATAAAGGTAAGAAAGTTAATTCAGCTGATGATCAATTTGAGCAACCTTCATTGTAGGAAACACCACAAGGATACGAATCTGAGCTGAAGCACAGACCTAGTGCCAACAAAGAAGAATTATATGAGGAACGAAGCTTTAGGATCGACAAACTAAAAGAATGGAAGACACAATTCAAAGAGGAACAGGAACCGCACGAAGTAAAACCTAAGGAACCCCCAGAAAAGCTCATGGGAACATAAAACCACTTCAAAATAGGAGATAAGGTATGGATGAACAAAGCATATCCACAAACAACCGAAGGAATCCCTCTTGAGGTACGAAATATCTTCCCATACAAAACAGTCGAGGTAAGCAATCCAACATTAGGCACTTTTAAGGTAAACGCTTCTCGACTTAAACTTTATCATGAAAGTAAAACCAGCAGCATAAGGGAAGATGTTCAAACCTTCAAACCACCATGATTATACAAACAAAAGGATACTCTAGCTTAAGACTATAAATGAGCGCTTCTCGGGAGGCAACTCGAGCTCTAACATAATTTATCTTTACATTTTGCTTTCAAATTCTTTTCCTTTCTGAAAAATTTAGTTTTAAATTAACAAAAAAGTGCAGATTTCAAAGTCACACGGCCTTGCACACGGTCATGTTCGTGGCCGTGTTGAAGTACCGAATCTCCGTACTAACATGAGAAAGGGCAGTACAAATCAAATTGCCACCTAATTTTTGATGTCACGGATCCAACCACTCCCCCACGGGCACCGACAAAGTGGCACTACCAGGTTTCTATGGTCATGTGAAGCTCTCGACTTACGGACACGGAAAGACACGCCCATGCTACCCAACCCTGCCAACATACTGACTTATCATACACGGGCGTGGCTGGCCGAAAAACGGTCGTGTAAATCAACATACCCTTTGTCCACGGGCATGGGCAAGCACCAGAAAGCAAAAATCTATTCAAACCCACCCCCTTCCCATTCTTACTGACAATTCTTCTTCTTTTTCTTCCTCCCCTTTTTCTCAAAATTCTCCTCTCTTCTTAACAAACTTTTTCCAACCCTTGAGGCACGCCAAAGTGATGTCGAAGAAGCGTAAGAAGGCAAGCATAGTCTCCCTGACGGAGACCCCGACACATAAGTTCATGCCGCCGCTTCATCCGAACACCAAGCCAAGGGTCTTTGAGACCTTTTCGGTTCTATTTTTCTTTTCTCTTTTGCTTCAATTTCCTTATCTTTACTTCTCTTCTACTTAATTTAGTTTATTTTGTTTTAGTTCCTTGGTTTAGGTTCTAAAGGCTGCTTGGGAATCACACCTAACCACGACCATAGCCCCTCCATAGCCTTAGAAGTCACACCAACTTCGTCAACCATCTATCAATAAGGACTCTTTAGTCCATTAATCGTGTCTTTGAATTTTAGTTTTCTTCTTAGTATTCTTCTATTTATTTTTCTTGTCCTTAATTATATTATTAGTATATTTTTAATGTTTCTTTAGATTTCCTAGCTATATCTTCCTAGGCTACCCAATTTCTTCATCTAGCACAATGCTTGTCGGCAGCCACCCCACCAGGCCCATAAAAATGCCACCACCTCCAAATCGATAAGGGAACAAGGAGTCCATCCAAAATTCAAGAAGTGTTACTTCTCCCCTTCTCTTTTGATTACATTATTAGTTATCCATCTTTGTACATTGAGGACAATGTACATCTTAAGTGTGGGGGGTAAAAGTACCTAACTTTTTGCATTATTCCAAAATCCTAAATTTTAGTCTTGTTCCTAAGTAATTCTCTCATATTATTAATTAGGGTGAAATTTCTGATTATTTATGATTTTTATTGATATGTTTTTGAGTAAGTCATAGATAATTGTGCATTGATGATTAAATTTGAAGAATACTAGAGAATCAAGCATGATAAGTCTATTTTTCAAGAATAAATCAAAAATTTCCTAGGTTGTTAAACTGAATTTGAATATTACCTTGAAGTTTGAAATTTACAGGGATTGATGTCAAATACCCATAATTTTTGTGAGATTTTGAGCCTTATAGAGTATATATTCTTTTTCGTGCTCACTTTATTGATTATGAGTGTGTCAACACTTAATTGTTATTCTAGAACTTGCCTTGATTATACATGTCGAGACCACATTAATTGATTTGATATAATGAGATGATAAAGGCACCTAGGTTTTAACCCATTCACTCTATTAAAAAGCCTACCTTCACAGATTAACCCTTAGTGAACCCATTTGATCCTAACAACCCTTTTTATTGATTCACCCGCTAATATTAACCCAAAACCCTTTGTATTTGTTGTCACCATTCCTTTGACTACCCTTCTATCAAGAATCGATTTGATCAGTTGCCTAATTACTTTATTTGAGTTGATATAGTTATTTCTTATAATATGTATTTATTTGATTTGTTCTTAAAAAAAAAAATAAAATAATAATAAATTAAAGTATATTCAGTATTAGTAGTATAAAAAGTGAGCTTGTACATTTAAATTTCAATTATCAAGCAAAAAGCTCGTAGTATTATTAGTTTCAAAGTTTCAATTGATGTAATCATTTATTTTCCAGTTTATTATTTTAAGTTAGGTAACTTGTCAATTCAATCTTGATTCTAAACCTTCTAATTCAGCCTTTATCCACACCTTTAACCTAAGCCCCATTACAACCCTGATAAAGACCTTTTGATTTATGTATCATCTTATATTACAGTGGTGGAGATTTGATTTTTAGGCAAGCCTATGGGATTAACTTTTCAGGTTCGACTTATGAGTGCTTATTCTTGAACCTTAAACACTTCGAGTGCTTTGAGTGAATCTTTAATAAGGATGTCAATCCTTGCCGATTTTAAATTAAAGGTAATCATTTAGATAATGGGAGACACCTATGTTTTCGTGCTATAAATATATAACTTATATTGTTTGAATCTTTAAGAGTCTTTGAGTTAAATTATCCATGTATAAATTATCTATGAATTATGATGAGGCATTATTGATAGGAATTGTGAATTATGGAAAGTTCGTTTTAATTGTAAGTTGAGAATATTGCTTGAGGACAAGCAAAAGCTTAAGTGCGGGGGTATTTGATAAACCGTAAAAGTAACATATTTTAACCCCATATTTAGCATGCTTTTGGATGATTTAGCCCTTGATTATGTAAAAAGGTGCTCTTAATCCTTTCTTTTCATGTTTTATACTCCAAAAAGCACCGAGGACGAAAAGAACAAGAAACGGGCTTAAAATAGACCAATTTGGGCCAAAGTGGAAATCGACCGGCCTGGACTTCAAGCCACACGAGTATGACTTGACAATTAACTAAGACAGGATCATGCCACGATTTACACGACCGTGCCCCAATCGACAGAATCGAGACACGGCCTGAAGACGATTTACACGAGCGTGTACCATGGTCGTGTCCCTGCCATGGGAGAGAGTAATTTCACTCAGATTTGTATACTTTGAGGTGAAGAAACACATTCCAAAGCCTATTCAAACACCGAGTAGGAAGTATACTTGAATTGGGACATTTAGAGGCCAATAAAGCATTCCAAAAGTCTATATAAACACCCTAAGTGTAACCTGAAATGGAAGGTGTGGGCAGAGGCCGAGACATTCAAAATTCGATGGAACCCAAACTTTTGTGGGAATCACTTGAAGATAGCCAGTTGATCCATCTCAAGAAGTCAAAATTCTACTCAAGACGGCAGATCTCTCTTTTAATTCCTTCAAGGGGTTTCAGGGATATCTTATGTTTTATTTTATCTTTTCTCTTGAGATGTTTTCTTTATTTGTTATGAACTAAACCCTTCAGATACATGAAGGGGATGAAACCTAGATGAATCTTGTTATTATTTTCTGAATTATATGATAAATACTTGATTTGTTCTTAATTATGTGTACTTAATTCTTGTGTTAATGTTTCCGGATATTAATTCAAGTGTGATGTTCTTAGGTGGAGGAGGAATAGACCCTGCTTAAGAATAGACCTGGCAAAATTAAGCGGAGTCGTTCACGCGCCTAGAGATAGGGTGGCGAGATTTTGCCGGATTAGGGTGAAACCTAATATGGGAGTCCATAGATCGATTTACTGCTATTCTAGGGGGTTATTAAGTGAGAAAGATATTTTCGTTAATTAACCTAGGGTTAGACGTTATTCGCCTCGAGAGAGGGTTTAATATACGTTAAGGAGTCTTACGGATCAAGTCAAGTGAATAAATCGTATGGTTTAGTGTTAGATAACAAGTCAAGTCTAGGTGAATTCTTCTTGAGGGTATCGTCGTGACCAATTGAGTTTTCTCTTCAAGTTATTTTCCAATTCATCCTATTTGTCTTTGCATCTTAGTTTAGTAATTAATTAGTTAATCAACCAAATCATTTAATATTTAAGCTAAATAATAGAAAGAAAGTGAGTATTAGTACTTTTAGTTCCTTTGGGTTCGATAATCTGGTCTTGCCTAAGCTATACTACTGTTCGATAGGTACACTTGCCTTAAGTCATTGTCAGAGTTAGTTTTTAGGTTTGATCATTCTCTTTATAAATTTTAAAACTCAAAAATTTTACAACGATCAACTAGCATAGGAGACAAATTTATCAATGTTGGTCAAAGTTGGTGATAGTAGGTGGACTAATTTGACTAGTGTTAATAAAATAAGGAGAGAAAATATATCATCTTTTTCTCTTTCACTCTTCCACCAAAAATTTGCAGCAAATAGAGGGTAGAAAGCTTCAAAATTTTAGCACACTAATCTCTTCACAAGTAAGTGTTCTAATGACCTTTTCTTGAAAATATTCGTACTTTTGGGACCACTAAAGCTTAAGCTTTCAAATGAGAGGACTATTATGCAATATGGTAAAAAGTTTTGATTTTTTCCATGAGAGCTATCTTAGTTATTTGCTGCATTTTTATGGAAGGAATTGAGTCTTAGTTGTTAAATCAACAACTATTTGTGAAAGGTGTTGTCTTGAAAACACCTAATTGGACCTTGATGAAAAGGTTACAAATTTGTAGAAATTATATGAAATGTTGAGTTTTAACGATAGCTATAAGAGTATTAAATGTTCACCTTGGCTTGTTGAAGGTAGAAATGTGATTAGAATTAATTTCGAGCCTAGGGGCAAAATGGTCATTTTGCCAAATTCTAGGGGCAAAATAGTAATTTTGCCTAAGCATGATTATTGAAATGCTTTCATTAATGTGGTGATTAAAATGAGCTAAATTGCTATTATAGAGCAAGAAGAACCGAGAATCTGCCTTGATCGGGGAAAGGACAAAGTCTTGGACTAAACCGACAAGTCAACTCATTTTGAAATCTCGGTAAGTTTGTATGTGATTAATTCAACATTTATGTTGGCATAAATGCTTTGTATTATATTGATGCATGATGCTCTACTAAATTGAGCAGTTAATGTTGAATGAAATGTTGAGGTCCTAGTTGACTATATTGAATATGGAATTGTTGTCATCGAGATATGAAATAGATAAGGTCCCATATAATAAAATGACGAAGACATGGCCTCGGCACCGAGTTGAGATCCCATATAAGACCATATCCGGGATATGGCTTCAGTAATGAATATGAGAATCGTATAAGACCGTATCTGGGATATGGCATCGATTCTTGATGTGAAACTCCATATAAGACCATATCCGGGATATGGCATTGGCATTAAGAAGTAACTCCATATAAGACCACCTTTGGGATGTGGCATTGGCTTTGTACCGACTTGAATGACGATTAAGATGCGTCTTTGACTATCCCTAGTGATTAATGGGATAAGTAAATGAGTTTAGAAGTAGAAATGAGAATTTTACTAATGTCATGTGAATGAGTGAATACAAGTACTAGTGAGTGAGTCAGGAAGAAACAATTACGATGTGTAGCACTGTATGTGTAACAGACCAATTTTGACCCTAATCGGAATGGTGGTTTCGGGACCACGAATTCGAGTCTGAGAAATATTTAAATATTATATTTTGCGTTTATTATGTGTGATTTAGTGAGTGTGAAAGTTTCAGAGAAAAATTTAGTCGTTTAAGTGCTTAATTTGATGAAAAGGATTTAATCGAGAAAAGCGTAAAAGTTGCATGCTAAAGTGAAAGGTACTAAATTGATTGTGGCTTTTAAGTGGATGTACTAAAAGGAAATTAGCCCAAAATCAATAATAAGGAACAGCAATGGGTCACTCCAACTACAAATTTTATGTTAGTTTAAATTTTAATATAAAGTTATATTAGTATATTTGTTAATTAATGTTAGATACAACATAAAATAATAAAACAAGTGGGAAGAAAGAGAACATACCTTGTTCATCTTCTTGGCGAAAGTTGGAGGAAGAAAACTCCATTGTTGAAGCTTGAAATTTCAGCAACTTGGAGCTTAATTAGGGTATGTATTTTGCTTAGTTTTGATAATTTTTACATTTTTGGAATGCTTGCATTGAATGCTATACAACCCATGTGGAAATTTTTGAGATTTTGGCACATTGAAATTGGCTATGGTTGTATATGCATGCCATGAAATGTTTGATAGTAGATTATAATTAGTATGTGTTAAATCATCATCTTTAGAATTAGAAGTTGTGATGAAATTGGATGTTAGGGATTTATTTGAAAAAATAAAATTTTAGAAGGACTAAAACATGAAATAAATGAATGCATGGACACACATAGCTATGGGGAAGATTCGCCTAGCTATGGTGTTAAGGAATTTTGAATATTTTGAGTTTTGTGTAAATAGGACCAATTTGTAAAATGGGAAACATTAGGGGCAAAATGGTAAATTGCCCATTTGTGTGTTTTGGGACTAAATTGAGATGAAATGCAATTAAATGAGCTAAATTTTAATGTGTTAGATCAAGAGCAAAGAAAACGAAATTAGACCAGGGAAAGACAAAGGTTCTTGAATAGCCGATTCACACGGACTATCGACAACCGAGGTAAGTCCTTTAGCTAAAATATCTCAAGGAATTAATTATGGTTATCTTAAATAGTAAAATTAATGAATTTTAGTACCCATTTATATCATGGCGAATGTATATACGCATACTAGGTTGATAATTAAAGTTGGTTGTGTGATGGGAATTGTTGGATTGTATTATGATATAATGGTTTTGTTGGTTTAATGTGATCGAGCCCAATTGAATTGGACATGTGTATATAATAGTTATGAAGTGTGTTGGGGATGTTTAACTACATTGACATGACTCGGGCTTTTACGCCTAGCGTGCCTTGTGCAGTGTTACTAATCGGGCTTTTAAGCCTAGCGGTGCCTTGTGCTTAGGTGTTACTAATCGGGCTTTTACGCCTAGCGTGCTTGATCTTAGGTGAAGTATTTTACAAAAGAGAAACCAAAATTGTGTTCAAGGGAATTAAAGCTAATTTATCGAGTTAATGGCTCGTAAGCATGTAAAGTAGGAATTTACTTCTTACACATTTTAAAATAAGGTAAGCAAGTAATTCAATTATTTATTACAAATTGTATGTGTTACAAATGAAATTTATACACATATATATGTGGTTATAATATGTATTCTCGGTTTTACTAATGAATGATATGAATATTGTGGCTTTGGTTTTCTAATATGTGGATATAAGACTAGGTATATTCGCCACATGGATTGTTGTGTATTTGATGCTATATTATAAAAATTTAACTTTAAGTATATGAATGTTTGTACCTATGGATACATGATGACAATTTTGGGTTTTGAAAGATTGGATTATGAGTAAATATATTTTGATCATAAGCATGCGGTTAAAGAGAAATTGTTCTATGAATTCATACGTTATATAGGTATGAAATTGGAAGCTTGAAAGAAAATGTGAGTACAAAGTACAAGTTGAATTATTGTAATTTAAATATTTGAATGTTATTTTTTTATGAATTTAGGACTTACTAAGCTAGTAAGCTTATTTGTGTGAAATGTTTCCTCTGTTTTATAGATTAGGTACAAGCTACAAGCTCGTCGGGATCGTTCGGAAAGTCGTCCACACTATCAAACTATTTTGGTACTCTTTCATTTTGGTTTTCGAATGAAGGCATGTATAGGAAAGACTTTGTCTTTGTTTGATGAAAACTTTTGGTTCATGTATATAATAGCCATGCGAATATGGCTAAAGTTTTAGTTAAGTATGCTTTTGTGCTTTTGATACAATGTCGGTTTATGTTGGTAATGTTCGTGCATTTTTAGTCGAAGTTTAATCGTTTTTGGTAAGAAAGTGTATGTTTACGAAATGAACCTTTGAATTAGGATATTATGTGAATGTTTTAGGTATAAGTTAATTTGCATAAAGGATTTAAAATGCATGGACGAGTATGAGTTGTATGTGGGTATGTTCGATTATAAACTAGTAAATCATATTTTGCAATGAAATAGTTTTAGTTAGCAGCAGAGATGTGATTTTGAAAAACCACCAAAAATAGGATAAATTGAATTAGAAAGTGAATAAAATATAGAATTAAAGCTTATTGTGTCTATTTTTATATGAAAGAAACAGATAGGCAAAGGAATTATATATTATGAGATATTTAAGTTTTAGTGAGACTTGTCCTGAATGAATTCGTGAGTCCCTGTTCTGTCTTGGTAAAATTGTTAAAATTGTAAAAAAATAATTATGGAGCATAGTTTATATGTTTAGAATCCTTAATGAGTCTATTTTGATTGGAATAAACAAGAACATTATTGAAATTTTGTACAATGAAATAACTGAGTTTTGTAAAGATAGGTTAGAATTCTCAAACAGTGAAATAGGGGTAACTTTGATGAATAAACTGTACTAATTGGCCACATGAAAACTCTGGAAAAATTATGGTAAAAAGTTATATGAGTCTAGTTTCAAGAAAAATTTACGGATCTAAATTTCGAGTTTTTAACTCGAGTTATGGTCAATTTAGTCAGCATGATGCAGTTGGACAGCTTTAAATTTTTATGCCCTGATTAGTAGTCAAGTCTAGTAATGCCACATACTCGACTCAAGCAAAGGTTTGGGTAAGGGTGTTACATTTGATTGGTATCAGAGCTTACGGTTTAGTCGATTCTAGGACTACCGTAGCACGTGTGAGTCTAGCTATACATGCCTTTATCATATGTTGATAGTGTGGTGACTTCTGACAGCCTGAACTTTGTTTTATATAGTAAATGGATACTGATCCTGAAAGAGCCGTAGTGGATGATGTAGAGAGTGTAGCGCCTGACCGTGCACATGAATCAGTGTCGGTAGACTCTCGACCTGTTTCGGGTAGTCATGAGGGAGAGACTAAGCAAGCCTTCTATCAAATGATGAATGAGTGGTTTACCCAGTTTATTCAGACTAACCCGGCTGTACACCAACCTCCACCCCCGAATAATCCAACTCCGATTCCTTCAAGACTTCGATGATAGATCCGGTGAGATCTAGTAGGCCCCCAGTTGATAAAATCTAAAAATTTGGGGCCGAAGAATTTAAAGCCAATGATGATGATGATGCAGAGCGAGCTGAAATGTGGCTTAATTGATAACACTATTCGGGTACTTGATGAGTTATCATGTACTCCAGATGAATGCCTGAAGTGTGCTATATCTTTACTACGGGACACTGCATATCACTGGTGGAATACACTAGTATCAGTAGTTCCAAAAGAGAAAGTGACATGGGATTTCTTCCAGAATGAATTCATCAAGAAATATATCAGTCAAAGATTCGTTGATCAAAAACGAAAGGAGTTCCTCGATGAAGCAGGCGAATGACCAGAATTTAATATGAAAGAAAATTTGTCAGGCTCAGCAGATATGCTAGAGAGTGTGTTTCTACTGATGGTATTATGTGTAAAAGATTTGAAGATGGCCTGAATGAAGATATAAAGATGTTTGTTGGCATTCTTGAAATTCAAGAGTTTGTGACTTTAGTTGAGAGAGCTTGCAAAGCTGAAGAGCTCGGGAAAGAGAAAAGAAAGGCTGAGATAGAAGCTAGAGACATTCGTAAAAGACCTTCGGGTAAGGTCTTTCATTCCACAACCAAGAAGTTCAGAGATGACTACAGCCGACATAAAGCTACTACCGATCCACCTAGACGGGATCGACCTCCTATGAGCTCTCGAGCTACCTCGATAGCCAGTGTTGGTAACGTTCCACAGAATAGAGTTGAATGCAAGCACTGTGGAAAATGGCACTCAGGGAGTTGTAGATTTCATGATCGGTCTTGCTTTAAATGCGGGTCGTCAGATCATTTTATCAGGGAATGTCCGAGGTTGGCTGAGCAGAATACAGTTCAAAACACTAAGCCGAGCAACACGTCGGTGCGAGGTAGACCACCCAGACATTCAGGAAACGTAGGTGGTAGTCAGAAAGGAATGAAGAACACTATAGTTCGATCTGAGGCTAGAGCTCCGACTAGAGCTTATGCTGCACGAGCCAGAGAGGATGCTTCCTCCCCTGACGTCATTACCGGTACTTTCACTCTTTATGATACTACTGTGATTGCACTAATTGATCCTGGTTTGACTCATTCTTATGTGTGTGAAACTTTAGAATTTGGCAAGACTCTGCTAGTTGAGTCTACCGAGTTTGTGATTCGTGTGTTCAACCTTTTGGGTAGATGTGTGCTTGTTAATAAAGGGTGTAGAGGTTGCCCGTTGATGATTCGGGATTATTGCTTCCCAGCTGATTTAATGTTGTTGCCCTTTGACGAATTTGATATAATCTTGGGTATGGACTGGTTAACTTCACATGAGGCAGTAGTGGATTGTAAAAGAAAGCTTATTGATTTGAAATGTCAAAACGGTGAGACCATCAGAATTAAATCATGTGATGTAAATGGGTTGCCTACAGTAATATCTTCAATGTTAGCCAGGAAGTATGTGAGAAAAGGGTGTGAAGCTTATTTAGCTTATGTATTAGATAATAAAATGTCCGAGAAACAAATTGAATCAGACGGTTGTATGTGAATACCCGATGTGTTTCTGAAGGACGGTGGTTTACCACCAAGACGAGAGATTGAATTTGCATTGAGTTAGTACTGCACGACTCGATTTCGATAGCTCGTGCATCAATGGCACCTACTGAATTAAAAGAATTGAAAGCGCAGTTGCAAGAGTTGACAGATAGGGGCTTCGCACGACCGAGTTTCTCTCCGTGGGGTGCACCGATTTTATTTGTGAAAAAGAAAGATGGGACTATGCGAATGTGTATCGACTACCGGCAACTAAATAAGGTAACTATAAAGAATAAGTACCCGTTACCTCGGATTGATGATTTATTTGATCAGTTGAAGGGGACTTGATGTTTTCAAGATAGATTTGAGATCAAGCTATTATCGATTCTTGAGTCGAGATAAAGATGTGCCAAAGCGCATTAGAACGAGGTACGGACATTATGAGTTTTTGGTTATGTCTTTTGGATTCACTAATGCACCTCTGCTTTTATGGATCTAATGAACCGAGTCTTAAGCGGTTTTGGATCGATTTGTAGTAGTGTTTATTGATGATATCTTGATCTACTCCAAAATGAAACGGAACATGCTGAGCATTTAAGATTAGTACTACAAACTTTGAGAGATCAACGATTGTATGCAAAGTTCAGTAAGTGTGAGTTCTGGATGAATGAGGTCAGCTTCTTGGGTCATGTTGTTTCAGTGTCAGGTATTCGGGTGGATCCAAACAAAATAGCAGCTATACTCGATTGGAAACCACCAAAGAATGTTTTCGAGATCCAAAGTTTCCTAGGCCTTGCGGGATATTATAGACGATTTGTAAAAGGTTTTTCTGTAATAGCTACACCTTTGACGAAACTACTACAGAAAGATGCCAAGTTTGAGTGGTCAGAAAAGTGTCAGAAAAGTTTCGAGCAGTTGAAAGCCCTTTTGACTGAAGCTCCAGTGTTAACTCAGCCTGAATCGGGTAAAGAATTTATTGTTTTTAGTGATGCTTCCTTGAATGGGTTGGGTTGCGTTTAATGCAAGAAGGCAAGGTGATAGCCTACGCTCGAGACAATTGAAGCCGCATGAGAAAAATTATCCAACTCACGATCCGGAGTTAGCGACCATTCGCTCGCATTGAAAATTTGGCGTCACTACTTATTCGTGAAAAATGTCATATTTATTCGGATCATAAAAGTCTAAAATATTTGATGACTCGTAAAGATCTAAACTTGAGACAACGCAGATGGTTAGAATTGCTGAAAGACTATGAATTAGTGATTGACTACCATCCGGGGAAAGCTAATGTTGTTACGGATGCGTTAAGTCGAAAATCATTATTTGCTCTTCGTGCATTGAACGCATTGATGGCTATGTCGATGATGGTTTGATCATAGTGAGTTACAAGCAAGACCGATGTTTATTCAAAGCAGATTTGTGATGCATGAAAGTTGACAAAAATTTGATTTCTATTCGGATTCGGTGTGAAAACAGCACAGAATCGATTTTCAGATTGATGCAAATGATTGCTTGAATTATAAAAGCCGATTGTGTGTTCCAAAGAACTCAGATTTGATACAGATGATCCTGAGTGAGGCCCATTGTGGTCGACTATCGATACACCCGGGTAGCACTAAAATGTATAACGATTTGAAGCAGTTCTATTGGTGGCTTGGTATGAAACGGGATATATCTGAATTTGTTTCCAAGTGCTTAATCTGTCAGTGAGTAAAAGCTGAGCATCAAGTACCATCCGGATTACTTCAACCAATCATGATACCTGAATGGAAATGGGATAGAATTACAATGGATTTTGTATCCGGTCTTCCTATGACACCGAGTAAGAAAGATGTCGTATGAGTTATCGTTGATCGACTGACTAAATTAGCTCATTTTGTACCCCAGACGCACTGACTATTCACTTGATAAGCTTGCCGAATTGTATGTGTCGCAGATTGTAAGGCTGTACGGTGTACCGAGTTCTATTATTTCAGATAGAGACCCGAGATTCACATCGCGGTTTTGGAAGAAATTGCAAGATGCTTTAGGTACTAAGCTTCATTTTAGTCTGACCTTCCATCCGCAAATGTACGGTCACCGAGTGAACTATTTTGATACTTGAGGACATGTTGAGGTGTTGCGTTTCGAATTTGAAGGTACGTGGGAACGATACCTACCTTTGGTTGAATTTGCTTACAATAATAGTTTCCAATCTAGTATAAAATAGCTCCTTATGAAGCCTTATATGGCGAAAATGTCGCATACCGTTGTAATCGGATCGAGCTCAATGAAAATAAGATACACGGGTTGATTAGATTAAAGAAAGTAATGAAGGTAGTTGTTATTAAGAGTAATTTGAACGCTGCTTTGGATCGTCAAAAGTCTTATGCCGATTTGAAACGTAAGGACATTGAATTTCAGGTTGGAGATCGGGTGTTCTTAAAAGTTTCTCCGTGGAAGAAAATACTCCGATTTGGTCGGAAGGCAAGTTGAGTCCGAGGTTTATCGGACCTTATGAAATCATCGGCGTATAGGGCTGTTGTTTATAGATTGAAATTGCCCTTGACTTAGAAAAGATACACAATGTATTTCACGTTTCGATGCTTCGCAAATACAGATCGGATCCGACCCATGTGATCACACCGTTGGAGATTGAAATTCGATCTGATTTGACATATGATGAGGAACCGATCCGTATCTTAGCTTGGGAAATAAAAGAGTTGAGAAATAAAAGAATTCCATTAGTAAAGGTGCTATGGAATCATCACGGAGTTGAAGAGGCTACGTGGGAACCTGAAGAGTCAATGAGGCAACAATATCCGACCTTGTTTAACGGTAAAATTTTCGAGGACGAAAATTCTTAAGGGGGAGAGTTGTAACAGACCAATTTTGACCCTAATCGAAATGGTGGTTTCGGGACCACGAATTCGAGTTCGAGAAATATTTAAATATTATATTTTGCATTTATTATGTGTGATTTAGTGAGTGTGAAAGTTTCGTAGAAAAATTTAGTCGTTTAAGTGCTTAATTTGATGAAAAGGATTTAATCGAGAAAAGCGCAAAAGTTGCATGCTAAAGTGAAAGGTACTAAATTGATTGTGGCTTTTAAGTGGATGTACTAAAAGGGCAATTAGCCCAAAATCAATAATAAGGAACGGCAATGGGTCACTCCAACTACAAATTTTATGTTAGTTTAAATTTTAATATAAAGTTATATTAGTATATTTGTTAATTATTGTTAGATACAACATAAAATAATAAAACAAGTGGGAAGAAAGAGAACATACCTTGTTCATCTTCTTGGCCGAAAGTTGGAGGAAGAAAACTCCATTGTTGAAGCTTGAAATTTCGCAACTTGGAGCTTAATTAGGGGTATGTATTTTGCTTAGTTTTTGATAATTTTTACATTTTTGAATGGTTGCATTGAATGCTATACAACCCATGTGGAAATTTTTGAGATTTTGGCACATTGAAATTGGCTATGGTTGTATATGCATGCCATGAAATGTTTGATAGTAGATTATAATTAGTATGTGTTAAATCATCATCTTTAGAATTAGAAGTTGTGATGAAATTGGATGTTAGGGATTTATTTGAAAAAATAAAATTTTAGAAGGACTAAAACATGAAATAAATGAATGCATGGACACACATAGCTATGGGGAAGATTCGCCTAGCTATGGTGTTAAGGAATTTTGAATATTTTGAGTTTTGTGCAAATAGGACCAATTTGTAAAATGGGAAACATTAGGGCAAAATGGTAAATTGCCCATTTGTGTGTTTTGGGACTAAATTGAGATGAAATGCAATTAAATGAGCTAAATTTTAATGTGTTAGATCAAGAGCAAAGAAAAACGAATTCGACCGGGAAAGACGAAGGTTCTTGAATAGCCGATTCAGACGGACTATCGACAACCGAGGTAAGTCCTTTAGCTAAAATATCTCAAGGAATTAATTATGGTTATCTTAAATAGTAAAATTAATGAATTTTAGTACCCATTTATATCATGGCCGAATGTATATACGCATACTAGGTTGATAATTAAAGTTGGTTGTGTGATGGGAATTGTTGGATTGTATTATGATATAATGGTTTTGTTGGTTTAATGTGATCGAGCCCAATTGAATTGGACATGTGTATATAATAGTTATGAAGTGTGTTGGGGATGTTTAACTACATTGACATGACTCGGGCTTTTACGCCTAGCGTGCCTTGTGCGGTGTTACTAATCGGGCTTTTACGCCTAGCGTGCCTTGTGCTTGTTACTAATCGGGCTTTTACGCCTAGCGTGCTTGATGCCTAGGTGAAGTATTTTACAAAGAGAAACCAAAATTGTGTTCAAGGTGAATTAAAGCTAATTTATCGAGTTAATGGCTCGAGTAAGCATGTAAAGTAGGAATTTACTTCTTACACATTTTAAAATAAGGTAAGCAAGTAATTCATTATTTATTACAAATTGTATGTGTTACAAATGAAATTTATACACATATATATGTGGTTATAATATGTATTCTCGGTTTTACTAATGAATGATATGAATATTGTGGCTTTGGTTTTCTAATATGTGGATATAAGACTAGGTATATTCTACCACATGGATTGTTGTGTATTTGATGCTATATTATAAAAATTTAACTTTAAGTATATGAATATTTGTACCTATGGATACATGATGACAATTTTGGGTTTTGAAAGATTGGATTATGAGTAAATATATTTTGATCATAAGCATGCGGTTAAAGAGAAATTGTTCTATGAATTCATCGTTATATAGGTATGAAATTGGAAGCTTGAAAGCAAATGTGAGTACAAAGTACAAGTTGAATTATTGTAATTTAAATATTTGAATGTTATTTTTTTATGAATTTAGGACTTACTAAGCTAGTAAGCTTATTTGTGTGAAATGTTTCCTCTTTTATAGATTAGGTACAAGCTACAAGCTCGTCGGGATCGTTCGGAAAGTCGTCCACACTATCAAACTATTTTGGTACTCTTTCATTTTGGTTTTCGAATGAAGGCATGTATAGGAAAGACTTTGTCTTTGTTTGATGAAAACTTTTGGTTCATGTATATAATAGCCATGCGAATATGGCTAAAGTTTTAGTTAAGCATGCTTTTGTGCTTTTGATACAATGTCGGTTTATGTTGGTAATGTTCGTGCATTTTTAGTTGAAGTTTAATCGTTTTTGGTAAGGAAGTGTATGTTTACGAAATGAACCTTTGAATTAGGATATTATGTGAATGTTTTAGGTATAATTTAATTTGCATAAAGGATTTAAAATGCATGGACGTATGAGTTGTATGTGGGTATGTTCGATTATAAACTAGTAAATCATATTTTGCAATGAAATAGTTTTTAGTTAGCAGCAGAGATGTGATTTTGAAAAATCACCAAAAATAGGATAAATTGAATTAGAAAGTGAATAAAATATAGAATTAAAGCTTATTGTGTCTATTTTTATATGAAAGAAACATAGGCAAAGGAATTATATATTATGAGATATTTAAGTTTTAGTGAGACTTGTCCTGAATGAATTCGTGAGTCCCTATTCTGTCTTGGAAAAATTGTTAAAAATTGTACAAAAATAATTATGGAGCATAGTTTATATGTTTAGAATCCTTAATGAGTCTATTTTTGATTGGAATAAACAAGAACATTATTGAAATTTTGTACAATGAAATAACTGAGTTTTTGTAAAGATAGGTCAGAATTCTCAAACAGTGAAATAGGGGTAACTTTGATGAATAAACTGTACTAATTGGCCACATGAAAAACTCTGGAAAAATTATGGTAAAAAGTTATATGAGTCTAGTTTCAAGAAAAATTTACGGATCTAAATTTTGAGTTTTTTAACTCGAGTTATGGTCAAATTAGACAGCATGATGCAGTTGGACAGCTTTAAATTTTTATGCCCCAGATTATTAGTCAAGTCTAGTAATGCCACATACTCGACTCCGGCAAAGGTTTCGGGTAAGGGGTGTTATAGTATGTGCTAAATAAGGGCAATTGTAAGTATGGCAAGGAGCCTATGACTTGTGTATGGTCAGTTAATGTCATGGATGGATTTTATTATGAGCTTATTGTTGCTATTTATTTCCATGTAAACTTACTAAGCTTCATGCTTACCGCTTTCATTGCCCTTCTTCCTTGTAGTATTGCCAAGATAACTCGAGGATTGTAGATGTAGGAGTTCGGAAATCACACTATTGACATCACTTTGGTATAACAATTTAGACTTATTTTGAGTATGGCATGTATAGGACTTGGGTATTTTGTTAAGTTGTAATTGTTAGTCAAAGTGTTGGCTATGTAAGTTATAAAAGTCATTTTGTAATTGGCCTTATAAGTTAGGCAAATACTTGGCAAGTTCTATTGCTTAATGAAGATGAATTTCATGAAGTATATGTCCTTTTGTATATCTTGATTTTTGAGCTCCAGGAATACCTTTTGATCGTCTTTTATGTTGGAATGAGTTCTTAGATGTGCTTTAGGATAGGAGCTGTATTGTTTTGAATTGGAATATGTATGTGTGTAAAATAAGGTGGCAAGGGCTTGGTATATAGCCTGCTGATTGTCTATATGGGTAGACACACGGGCATGTGTCTAGATTGTGTGGGAGGCACGGCTAGCACATGGGCATATGCGCAGGCCGTGTGAATCTACACCTTGTAATTAGGATTTAATTCGTCACACGGCTGAAGCACACGGACGTGTGTATAGGCCTTGTGGATAAGTCAGAATAACAATGTTTGGCACACGGACCAGGGCCACGGGCATGTCAAGGCCGTGTGAAATTAGTCAGTGTCGACCACGGGTGAAAGACACGGGCATGTCTTAAGCTTGCATACGGGTAAGGGGTGTTACAGAAGAAATATGAATATGTTATTGAGATAAGTTGTATTTTGACATGTGAGATAGTATATTATGTTTATGACATTGAATTGAAATTCTTTGTTATGTTAAGTTTATTAAGATACGAGCTTACTAAGCTTTCAAAGCTTACTCTGGGTTTTTTCTCTATGTTTATATATTTTCGAAGATTTGCTCGGGTTGAAAGTTGGCGGAGATTGCATCACATTATCTGGTTAATGAATTCGGTATTTTTATCCTTTATGACTTGGTTATATGGCATGTATAGGCTATGGACTCAATTTGCCTTTTCGGCCAAATCGAAATATTTTCTTCCACGGAGACACTTTTAAAAACACTTTATCACCGACCTCAAATTCGATATCTTTTTATTTTAGATCTGCATATGACTTCTGACGATCTGACGCTGCTTTCAAGCTGTCACGAATCACTTTCACTTTCTGCTTAGTCTCTTTTATTAAATCAACCCCATGAATCTTATTCTCACTCAGCTCAGTCCAATACACTAGAGTTCGACATTTTCGACCGTAAAGAGCCTCATACGGTGCCATTTTAATACTAGATTGAAAATTATTGTTATACGCAAACTCAATCAGTGGTAAATTTTTTCCGCGTATTCTCAAATTCAAGAATACAATATCTCAACATATCTTCGAGAACCTGAATGATCCGCTCAAACTGACCATCCGTTTGCGGATGAAATGCAATACTGAAATGCAGCTTTGTGACTAAAGCCTCTTACAATTTCTTCCAAAATCGAGAGATAAATCTCGGGTCTCTATCAGATACAATAGATAGTGGTACCCCGTGCAATCTCACAATCTCATCGATATACAATTTAGCTAACTTATCAAGTGTATAATCTATTCTCACTGGAATAAAATGAGCTGATTTCGTCAATCTATCAACTATCACCCAGATTGTATCTTTCTTGCCTGGAGATAAAGGCAATCCTAACGCGAAGTCCATCATAATTCTCTCCCATTTCCACTCAGGAATATAATCGATTGTAACAAACCAGATGGAACTTGATGTTTAGCTTTAACTTACTGGCATATTAAACATTTCGACACGAAGTCAAAAATATCTCTTTTTATACCATGCCACCAATAAAATTGTTTCAAATCGTTATACATTTTTGTACTCCCATGGTGAACAGTCAAACGACTATTGTAAGCTTCATTCAAAATCAACTGAATTGATTCTGAATTCCTCAGAACACAAATTCTATCTCTGAATCTCAAACAATCATCACTATCAACTCAAAATTCTGAATCAGCCTTCAATCCACACTGATCTCATTTAGCCATCATCTCATCTTCATTTTTATGTGCTTCACAAATTTGACGTATGAACATTGAACTCACTTTCAAATCAGCCAAAATGAATCATCATCACATAGATCTATCTAAGTACTCATATCTTGAAAAGCACATAAAGACTTTCGACTCAAAGCATCAGTAACAACATGAGCTTTGCATGGATGATAATCAATTACTAATTCATAGTCTTTTAGTAATTCTAACCATCTCCGCTGTCTCAAATTCAATTCTTTCTGAGTCATAAGATATTTCAAACTCTTGTGATCAGTAAAAACATTACATTTCTCACCAAATAAATAGTGACGCTAAATTTTCAATGCAAATACAATCGCAGTTAATTCAAGATCATGCGTCTGATAGTTCTTTTCATACGATTTTAATTGCCTCGAAGCATAAGCGATGACTTTTCCTTCTTGCATCAGCACACAGCCCAAACCATTCAACGATGCATCACTGTAAACTATGAATTCTTTACCAGACTCAGGTTAAACTAACACAGGTGCCTCTGTCAACAATGCTTTCAACTATTCAAAACTCTGCTGGCACTTTTCTGTCCACTCAAATTTGAAATCTTTTTGTAACAACTTCCTCAAAAGAGTCGCAATCTTTGAGAAGCCTTTCACAAAACCACCTATAATATCCCGCTAGTCCCAGAAAACTACAAACTTCAAACACATTTCTCTGTGGTTTCCATTCTAAAATTGCTGAGATCTTACTCGGATCAACTCGTAATCCCGCAGCTGATACAATATGCCCCAGAAAACCAACCTCATGCAAAAAAAACTCACATTTGCTAAACTTTGCATACAATTTCTTCTCACGCAGAGTCTCTCGGCATGTTGCATCTCATCACAGGAATAAATCAGAATATCATCAATGAACACCACAACAAAGCGATCAAAATACGGTCTAAATATTCGATTCATCAAATCCATAAACACTGTAGGAGCACTTGTTAGTCCAAATGGCATAACTAAGAATTCATAATGTCCATACCTCATTCTAAAAGCAGTTTTCAGCACATCTAATTTTTTAACTCTCAACTGATAATAGCCCGATCTCAAGTCTATCTTAGAAAACACTGTAGCCCCTTTCAGCTGATCAAACAAGTCATCGATACGTGGCAAGGGATACTTATTCTTTATCGTCACTTTGTTCAATTGTCGGTAGTTAATACACATCCTCATAGTGCCGTTATTCTTTTTCACAAACAATATAGGAGCACCCTGGGCGAGAAACTTGGTCGTGCAAATCCTCAATCTATCAATTCTTGCAACTGAGACTTCAACTCTTTCAATTCTATCAGTGCCATTCTATACGGAGCTATTGAGCTAGGAGTCGTCCCCGACAATAGATCAATACCAAATTCTACTTCTCGGATCAGAGGTAATCCCAGTAGTTCTTCAAGAAACACATCTGGAAACTCACAAACTACTGGTACAGATTCAACTTTCTTTTTAGTCACTTTTGTATCAATCACATATGCCAAATAAGCTTCGCAACCCTTTTTCACATAGTTCAAAACTTTCATAGATGATATAACAGTCGGTAGCCTATTCAACTCACTGGATTCTATTCGAACCATCTCACCATTCTGATTTCTCAAATTAATACTTTTCCATTTACAATTTACAATAGCATTATGCAGAGTGAGCCAATCCATACCCAAAATGATATCAAATTCATCAAAAGGTAGCAACATCAAATTAGTCAGAAAGCAAATATCTCTAATCATCAATGGGCAGTTCTTGCACACTTTATCCACCAAAACACACTTGCCTAAGGGGTTCGATACTCTAATCACAAATTCAGTAGACTCAACAGGTAGAGTCTTACTAGATACTAATTTTACACACACATAGGAATGAGTAGAACCTAGATCTATCAATGCAAACACATCAGTATTAAACAGAGTGAAAGTACCAGTAATGACGTCTGGATATGACGCTTCCTCACGAGTGTGAATAGCATAAGCTCGGGCAGGTGCTCTAGCCTCTGAGCTCACAACTATATCAATAGTCCCTCTTTGACTTCCACTTACATTTTCGGTGTTTTTGGGTGGTCTACCCTAGCTGTCGTGTTATTTGGTCTTGCACTTTGAACATTATCTTTCTCAGCTAACTTTGGGAAATCTCGAATGAAATGGTCTCATCATCCACATTTATAGCAAGTTCTATTATTGTACTTTCCCCAGCATTCTCCCACATGTCATCTTCCACATTGCCTACACTCAAGTTTGTTGCTTTTAACACTACCAATTCTTGATTCAGTTGGACTTTGAGTTCTTGAAGTAACATTCTGTCTCACATGATCTCTACCCGAATGTCCAAACGAAGCATTTGAACGATTGCTTACATCTCTAAGTCTCTTAGTCAAAGGTTGGGACGACTTACTCATCAATATTTTTCTTTCATCTCTAGCCTCAGAATCTGCTTTCTTTTCTTTGCTAAGCTCCTCGGCTTTGCAGACTCTTTCAACTAACACAACAAATTCATTTATATCAAGTATTCCAACAAACATTTTAATGTCTTCATTCAGCCCTTCAATAAAACATTTACACATAGTAGCTTCGGTTGAAACACATTCCCGTGCATATTGACTCAATCTCACAAACTCTCATTCATATTCTGTAACTGTCATACAGCCCTGTTTCAACTCTAAAAACTCTTTATGTTTCTGATCAATAAATTGTTGACTGGTATACTTCTTTCTAAATTCAGCTTGAAAGAAATCTCAGGTGATTCTCTCTCTCGAAACCACAGCTATCAATGCCTTCCACCAGTTATATGACGTATCTCTTAACAAAGAAATTGTACATTTAATGCATTCATCAGGAGTCAATGACATCTCGTCAAATACTCGAATGGTATTCTCGAGCCAAAACTCAGCTCACTCGGTATCATCATTAGCTATGGCCCTAAACTCTTCGGCCCCATACTTTCAAATTTTATCTACAGAAGGCTTTCAATCGGATTGGATCTGTCACTTGTGGCACAATAGGTATTTGTGGGGTGGAGGTTGTGGAGTAGCCGGATTCATTCGAACGAACTCGAGAACCACTCACTCATCATTTGGAAGAAGGCTTGCTTAGCCTCTCCCTCGTGGTACTAACATTTGGCCTAAATGTAGCCAGCACTGTCCGTTGAGCGGGAGCAGGCACATTATTCTCAACATCATCAGTAACCGCTCGATCGGGATCCATTTACTATATGAAAATACATTTTCAACTGTCATGATTCATCACACTATCGCAATTATATATATGACATGTATAGTTAAACTCACACACGCTACGTTAGTCCTAGAATCGACTAAATCGTAGCTCTCATACCAATAAAATGTAACACCCTTAATCCCGTAACTGTCGTCTGTCTAGGGTTAATAGGCATTAGTAATCATTTTTGAACATTTCATATCATTTTCAACACATAGTCAATCATCATTAAAACATATCAAAATATAAACATATAGTCCCTTAATGAGGTCTACGAGACCATAAACATGCTTTAGGATAGGGCCAAGACTAAGCCGAACACATACAAAAATTTCTAAAAAGTAAACATTTTTCTAAGTTACAGAGGCCACATGCCCATGTGGGTAGGCCATGCGCCACACACGGCCTTGGACACGCCCGTGCGTCCAAGCCGTGGCAAAATAGGGCATACATACTGACTTGTTCACACGGCTTGAGACACGCCCACGTGCCTCACCGGTGGTCGACACTGACTTGCACCACACGGCCAGTCACACACCCGTGTGTCCAGCGCATGGTCGAGCCTGTTTTGTACCAAATTACAAAACTACATGACACGGTCAAGCCATACGCCCGTGTGCTCAACCGTGTGGGCAATTATAGGCCATTTTTCAAGGCCAAATTACCATCCACACTTAGAATCACATATAACCATCAATCCAATACCAATTCATGCCTCAAAATGTAAACAAAACATACCAATACATGTACCATTTAATCATCATCTAGATCATTTACTTCCATACTCAGTTCCTACTTAAATAAATCCATCAAAGCACCACTATCATAACCCAAATCATCATTTAAGCATCTGTTAGTTCATACCACAAACTCATACTGAAACACCATTCTCATTAACCAATTTGAGCATGAAACATATCATAATCATCATTCACTTAATCCACACATATAAGCACAAACATTACTCACTTTCAATCCATATCACATGGCAAAGTTTATATACTTCGAAACATACCATATTAACTAGCCTATACATGTCATATTCATTATACACATCTTTCAAAAGTACCAAAATAGTTAGCCGATAGTGTGATTGACTCACTGACAATCCCCGAATCTGAGCTAGCTTTACTGACACTATAAAACAGAGAAACATATCACACAATAAGCTTTTAAAGCTTAGTAAGTTCGTAATATAATACATGCTATTCAATAATGTAACATCAATACATAATTAAACCATCGCATAGATTGATGCTCAATTAGGCACAAATATCATCCTCAGCCATATGCTCAAATATCCATTCTTTTAACCATTAAAACTATCATTAACCACATAGGTTCAAACATACCTTTGCCAACACCTAGTTAACAAACGTTCTTGCTATTTGATGCTCGATACATATCACATTCACTGCTCGATATCTTTTCAACTCAATCACACACTTAGTGCTCAAATTATAGCCGAAGCTTAATTAACATCGCACACTTAGTGCCTCGATACAAAACCAAACTTAATTCAGTATAACACACACAGTGCCAATCAGTAAAGCCGAAGCTTCCATTACTTCACACACACAGTGTAACACCCTAAAAATCCGAGTATTGATATATTGCATGATTTGGTGTTTAGATTATGAAGGAAAATTTTCTTACTTTTATTTTTATGTTTATATTACGAAGGAAAATTTTCTTACTTTTATTTTTGTGTTTATTATAGTCCTGAAGAAGAGTATAGCATAATTTGGGTAAGGAATAAATTTTATATTTGAGAATTTATTGAAGAGAAGCAAGTGTCATTAATACTTAAGTTAATTTAAGTGTTAATAAGTGACACAAGATGAGTACATGGCATGGTGGTGTTGGCGCATGAATTAGTGCATGAGGGAAGAGGTTCAAGCAATTAAATAGCATTTAGACAACTTTATTTTGCTCTCCTATGGTAAGTGTCATGCCAAGCTCATTTATGGAAAGTGTTGACCTTGTTATTTTTGGTTAGTATATCAAAGGAATAAGGTAAGTGTTAACATATGGTATGGAATCAAGAACTTATGGAAAGATATGGAGACATGGGGCAAGTATCAAGGAGAATGTTTTGAAACAAAATCATGGCCATTTGACCATGCATTTGGACGGACAATATGGTCCGGGGAGCCGAATTTTTGGTGTTAGTTTGGCTAGGATTTGAAGTCTCTTTTGGTCATTCTTAGCATTTGTGCAAAGTTTTGCAATCCTTTCTCAACTTTTCTCCCTCGGCGAATTTGTGCATTTGGTAAAGCCTAATTCTTTTGACCATTTGGTCATTTTTTTGTTCATCTTTTGAATATTCTCTTGTGCCTCTTCTTAGTGCGAAATTGTTAGTACCAAAAGACCATATCACTCTTTTTGTTTTCTTTCTCCATTGTCGAATGTACCTTGCTCTCTAATACATCTTTTCCTTTCTCTTTTCTTCTCTTTAAAACCGAATCTTCATTATCATCTCTTCTCTTATTTTATTTCTTTTCACTCATCTTTTCTCCATTGTTTTTCTCCATGGCGAATGTTAGTGAGCCATAGCGAATCATTTTTTTCTTTTCTTTGGTTATCATAGCCGAATCCTCCATCACTTAGAGACATCATTTTCAATCCTTTCTTTTCAACCGTGGACAAAAGGGTAAGAATTCTTTTTAGTTTCGTTTAATTAGAAGTAGTCATGGCCGAATATTGATGGTGGTATGAAGGCTTTCTTAGATCGATATAAACGCTCATTCTATTAACGTTTATTTATGTTATATTTTAGTACGATAATGTAAGATCGAAAATCAAGTGGTCGTGAGTGACATAGAACGTTTGATCGATTCTTCTTGTGGAACAAGAATATTTGTGGTAAGGAAATCTTGCATTTAAGATCTTTAGAATTCTTATTTTGATATATTATTAGGATTAACTATCTTTTGATATTGAAGATCTTCAAAATAGGGAAGAAAAGGGCGGTGTTTAGTTATCGTAAGAGGGGCGGATCCACTATTCCCCCTAAGTATAAACGAAGGGCGGTTTCGGTAGTCTGGGGCTTTCCACCGGGTTGTGCACCATCTACCGAAGGAAATCAATTATTCAAAGTAGTAAGAACTCCCGAGCCTTTGTACGTTAGTGGATTCTCAGCGAATAACGAATCGATAAACGAGGAGAAACCGAAATTGAAGTGATCCAAAATCAAGAGGGTAAGGTTTTGGATCAAATGTCTATAACATATTTTGTTCATGATAATGTCCTAATAAGATCGTATTATGTTTAGGTGTTGAAGAGCGGGAAGGGTTAGTACTCACGATATCGAGTGTGTAACTTCACACTTTTCTCGGGTTTGGATGTTATTCGTGGTATGATGTTAAATCGTAAAACGACTAGATCGGTATAAAACGTAAAAATTGGTATTTGGTGAAATTACATGAAAACGGATAATATGGTGAAAATTACGAAAAAGCCCTCGATGGGTTAGATGGAAAATATAAATTTTCATGTCTTCGTAAATGGACCGATAAATTTGATAATTAGTAATTGGTCAAATCGTTAGATCGATAGTTTGGGCCGAAATCTCTGTTAGATCGATAATTGGGCCGAAATCTCTGTTAGATCGATAAATAGGCCGAAAACTCTGCTAGATCGTAAATGGGCCGTAATCTCTGTTAAATTGTTAACGGGCTGAAATCCCTGCTAGATCGTTAAATGGGCCAAATTCCTACTAGATCGTAATTTTGGGCCTAAGATATTAAATTGCTAAAATGGGCCAAATGTTTGGACCTTAATAAAAATCTGAAATATTGACTCTTGTTAATGGGCCTTTTTAATAAAATCATTATATGATCATAGACTACTTTGCATACATATTGCATGGGTTGGGAAATGATGAAGAGAAGAAAGGCCTGTTGCCAAAATCTAGTTCGGTGGCTTTGCAACAAAATTATGGCTAATTTTTCTCTAGTTCGGTGGCTCTGCCACAAAAATTTATAAATGGCTATTTGCATCTAGTTCGGTGGCTCGCCACAAAATAATAATTGGCTCAATGCTCTAGTTCGGTGACTTTGTCACAATCTAGTTCATGGCTCGCCACAAATATAAAATGGCTTAATGCCTACGATTGGTGTGATGGCGGTGGTGGGTTGACTTGATCCCCACAGTGTGATGGTTGGTACGGGGTGTGTAGCGGATGGAATTAGGTTTGGGAGGAAAAATTCATTTTACATGCATGTTATTAATTATGTTATTCATTATGCCATTAATTATGTTATTAATTATGTTGTTAATTCTGCTTATGGGCTCAAGGCCCAAATCCATAATTTTGAAAATCTGGCCCAGTGGACAAAGTAAGTGAGTTATACACTGAGTTCTAAGTAACTCACTCCCTCAAATTTTCCATCTCAGGTAATGGAAATTGACGTGGACTTGGGCCGAGGATGACTTCGTGGAGGCCATACTGCAAAACATGGGTTTATTAAACTCTGAACTTTTTAATAAGTATTTTACTATTTTGGGTTAATGTAATAATGGCCTCTATTAATAATTTATGGATTTTTATGTGTGTTTGATTTTAAACTATATTTTGGACATTTAAATATGGGCTTATGATTATATGATGTTTTTATCAAAATAAATTGGGTTTTCAAATATATGAAATTCCTTTATAAATATTTTATTATTTTTAACTCTTAAATAAATTACCTAAGGGTTTTTGATAATACAATGTTAATAATGTTTTTCAACTAATGTTTTCTAATATACATCAAATTAAAATACTCTTCTGATTTTTATTAAACCTTGTAATTAAAAAAATAATATTGTAGATTTCAAGTTATTGAAGATTTTAAGATAGCTCGATTCATGTAACAAACCAAATCTAGTCTTAATGCATAGACCGGGTTTGGGGTGTTACATTTAATGGTATCAGAGCCAGTTTCAAAAACTCGACTGTGGTTTGGGTTCGCAAATAATTTCTGTATGAAATCGTTCAATTATATTTTAAAGATCAGTATGGCACCACAAGCATCCAAGCAACAAGTCAAGTAAGGATTTATTGCTTAATGATTACTATGATGATCATAGAACACTCTAGAACTTCTAGTTTTAGATGTGAAAAAATCGAGAGATTGAGACTATAGGATATGTTGCGAAAAACAACTTTATCTTTCAAATCTCATAAAACATCGTTAATAAACACCAAACAAATTTTTCGATTCATAAAACTTGTAATCGCCTAAAACGAATAAGCCATCATGAGCACTAGAGGACGTGGTCGTGGACGCGATAGACGTGGCCGTGATAGAGGGCGAGGTGCTACAACTCAAGCACCAAATCATATGCCAGAAATGGATGCACCTACATCAATTGAGAGTGAGACGGGATCACGCGATCACATGGAAGAAGACAATGCCTTGACTCAAGCCATGCTGCGAGTCCTAGAAAGGGTCGCTGGAACTAGAATTGGGCCAACGACTGTGGGTCAATTTCGAACGACTTAAGTCCAATAATGCGAAGTTTTAGAGGAGTCTCCTGTAGCTCGAATGTGGTGAATATCGCTCAAAGTCGTGGAACGGATTATGGATGATATGGAATGCAATCGTTGAGCAAAACCGAAAGGAGTGTGTCTTTGTTAAGAGACGAAGCGATCGGTGGTGGCTCATCGTTCGAGAAGGCACCAAGTCGCATTGATTACTTGGGAATTCTTTAAAGCCGCTTCCAAGGAAAATACATTGGAACAAGTTATGTAGACGCCAAGGAAGGAATTTCTAAATCTTGTACAAGGAGTAAAACAAGAGAAAGATATGAAGTCGAAGTTTTACGCTTGAGCCGCTATGCTCGGACAATTGTATCAACAGATCATGAACATTGTGTGCATTTCAAGATAGACTTAATGATGAGCCGAGGTTCGATTGCCCCACAAAGAAGTTAGAACTTTTTCCACGCCTTGGAGAAGGCCAAGATAGCCGAGGAGGCTAAGAACTCGTAACTTCGTAACCAGAAAGATTTAGAAACAAGATAGAGACACAAAGATCTGGTTCTTTAAAGAAATTTTAGAAGAGACCTCGAAATGATGAACCAGCCAAGGTAGAACACCAAGAATAAATAATCAAGTCGAGATCTGTCTTTGAATGTGGAAAAAGACACTTTGAGAGTGTTGGAGGAAAACGGCGCTTGTTACAAATGCGGTTCGATGGATCATCAAGATAGAAATTATCCTCGACATATGGATACGACTCAAGAAATTGTAATAATGATGCACAAAGGCCAGAGGTACTCAGCAGCCCACCGAGAAGTCGTGGACCGTGTCGTGTTGGTAATGGGGTTGGTCGTGGTTAAGGTGCACTGGTCGAGGCAATGGTCCTAAAGGAAATATAGATGCAAGAAAACACGGACCGGTTTATGCGATTAGACGCCGTGAGGATCAAGAATGCACCGATGTGATAATCGGTATGTTCTTCATCTTCGATGTACTGTTATTGCTTTAATAGATATTGGCTCTACCCACTCATATGTTGCTAGTGCCATATCCGAAACCTAAATTTAGAATCAAATTACCGATAGTGAGATGACAGTAGGAATTAGTCCTTTAGGACAGTCGGTAATTGTTAATAAAATGTTTAAGGACGTGCCCTTGGAAATTCAAGAAGAGGTATTCTTGGCAAACTTGATGGAACTACCTTTCGGCGAGTTCGATCTCATTCTGGGCATGGATTGGTTGGTTAAACATCGGGTGCAATTGGATTGTGCTGAAAAACGAATGTCAGTAAGAACTTCGGATGATAAGGAAGTCATAATGATTGGTGAGCGAAGGAACTACTTGGCAAATGTGGTATCTGCATTAAAGGCAGAAAAGTTGGTTCGGAAAGGATATGGAGCATTCCTAGCCTTTATCTGGTGCTTTGGATGCCAAAGAGTTATCTGTGAATGATGTGAGGACGGTGAAGGAATTTCCGATGTATTTCCCAAAGAACTTCCTAGTATACCTCTAGATCGAGAAGTAGAATTTGGCATTGAGCTTTTGCTCGGGACGACCCAAAGGTCCATTGCTCCTTATAGAATGGCACGAAGGAGTTGGTGAGCTTAAAGCTCAAATTCAAGAATTGCCGGATCCGGATTTATTCGACCAAGTGTGTCTCCGGGAGCACCAGGTTTTGTTCGTCAAGAAGAAGGATGGATCGATGCGTATGTGCATTAACTACGCATAATTGAATAAATTGACGATCAAGAATCGGTATCCTCTGCACGAGAATTGACGACCTGTTTGATCAATTAAAAGGAGCTTTAGTTTTCTCCAAAATTGATTTGAGGTCGGGTTATCACCAGCTCAAGGTGAAAGAAGTGGACATTTATAAGACGGCATTTCGGACTCATTACGGACATTATGAGTTTGTAGTGATGCCGTTTGGATTAACCAATGCACCACCGCATTTATGGACATGATGAACCGAAGTCTTTCAACCATATTTAGACCGGTTTGTGGTAGTGTTCATAGATGACATATTGGTTTATTCGAGAAATGAGGAGGAGCATGACAAGCATTTGCGGATAGTATTACAACTACTACTTGATAAGCAATTGTATGCCAAATTTAGTAAATGCGAATTTTGGCTAAAGGAAGTGACTTTCCTTGGTCATGTGGTATCACCAAGGAATAAGGGTGGATCTTGAAAAATTGAGGCTATTCGGATTGGAAACCACCAACATCAGAGTGAAATTCGAGTTTCTTGGTTTGGTGGATACTATAGACGTTTTGTAGAGGGTTTTCGTTGATTGTGCACCTAACTAAACTGCTGCGGAAGGGAGTTCCGTATAATTGACCGAAAAGCAAGCAAGAGAGTTTCGAGAAATTAAAGAAAATCTCGACGGAAGCTCCAGCTTTGATTCATTTGGAGGTGGAAAAAATTCACTGCTTATTGTGATGCGTCTCACACGGTCCAGGTTGTGTGTTGATGCAAAATGGAAAGGTGGTGGCCTATGCTTCTCGTCAATTGAGACCGTCTGAAGTAAACTACGCTACTCATGATTTGGAGTTAGCCGTGGTCTTTGCTTTAAAGATTTGGAGGCACTATCTCTCTGCGTGAGAAATCTATCATCTACACGGATCACAAGAGTCTTAAATACCTCCTTACCCAAAAGGAGTTGAATTTAAGACAAAGAAGATGGGTAGAATTATTAAAGGATTATGATTTCTCAATCGAATATCATCCGGAAAGGCTAACGTGGTAGCCGACGCAGAAAGTCGTAAGGCAAGATTCGATTTGAGAGCATTGTTTGCTCATTTGAGTTTGTATGAGGATGGAAGTTGTTAGCGAACTTCAGTGAAGCATTGAATGGAACAAATCAAGGAAAAACAGACATCAGATGAAAAGTTGGGACCTTTACTTCAGCAAATTAAAAATGGTGAAATCGAGGATTTTGGAATAAACACGAAATGTGTGTTGTGCTTTCGAGGAAGAGTATGTATGCCTAAGGACTCAGATCTGAGGCAAATGATTCTACGAGAGGTGCATAGTAGCCCTTATGCTATGTATCCGGAGGAAATAAGATGTATCGAGATCTCCGTGAATGTATTGACAGGCTGTGGTTAAAGCGGGAGATTTCGAGTTTGTGGGAAAATGTTTGACTTGTCGCAAGTGAAGGCGGAACATCAATTACCGTCTGGATTGTTACAACCGGTAAAAATTCCTCTTTGGAAATGGGAATAGATAACCATGGATTTTGTTAGTGGGTTACCTTTAACATCTACTAAGAAAAATTCTGTTTAGGTAATTGTTGATCGTTTGACGAAGATCTGTTCATTTCCTACCGGTTAAAGACGGATTATTCATTGCAAAGTTGGCAAAGTCAGACGATCCGAAATTGTGAGGTTGCATGGGTACCTGTATCCATTATATCGACAGAGATCCGGATTTACATCACGATTTTGGAAAGCTCGCATGAAGCCTTGGGGACAAAGTTGAATTTCAAGACGCTTTTCATCCTCGGTCGATGGTCATCAAGAGGGTAATTTAGATATTGGAAGATATGTTAAGGGGATGTGTAATCGACTTGAGAGTAGTTGGGAGGATTATCTACCACCGCGTAATTTGCGATAACAACAGCTTATCGGCCTAGCATTCAGATGGCACCTTACGAAGCATTGTATGGTGAAGGTGTCGTTCTCCTATTTGTTGGACCGAGTTGGGCTTAACGATGATGTTAGGTCCCGAGATGATATCTCAAAACAGAGGAAAAGGTAAAAGTTATTCGAGCACGGTTGAAAGAAACCTCGATAGATGTAAGTCGATGCGCACCTAAAGTGAAAGGATATCGAGTATGATGTGGGGATCGGGTTTTCTTGAAGGTCTCACCTTGGAAAAAGATTCCTAGGTTTGGAAAGAAGGGCAAGTTGAGCCCTAGATATATTGGACCATACCGTGTGGTGAAGCGTGTTGGTCCAGTGGCCTATCAGATTGAGTTACCTCCAGAGTTGGGTCAAATTCATAATGTTTTTCATGTTTCCATGCTGAGGCATTATAGATCGGATCCTTCGCACATAGTACCGATAGAAGAAGTGGAATTGAATTCAGATTTGTCTTTTGAGGAGGAACCAGTGGAAATCTTAGATCGAGATGTTAAGATGCTAAGAAAGAAAACCGTGCCGTTGGTCAAAGTTCTATGGCGTAACCAAGGAGTGGAGGAAGCTACTTGGGAGCTTGAGGATGCATTTCGGCAACAATACCCTCACCTCTTTCAACCAGGTAAATTTCGAGGATGAAATTTTCTTTAAGGAGGGTAGAGTTGTAACACCCTAAAAATCCTAGTATTGGTATATTGCATGATTTGGTGTTTAGATTATGAAGGAAAATTTTCTTACTTTTATTTTGTGTTTATTATAGTCCCGAAGAAGAGTATAGCATAATTTGGGTAAGGAATAAATTTTATATTTGAGAATTTATTGAAGAGAAGCAAGTGTCATTAATACTTAAGTTAATTTAAGTGTTAATAAGTGACACAAGATGAGTACATGGCATGGTGGTGTTGGCGCATGAATTAGTGCATGAGGGAAGAGGTTCAAGCAATTAAATAGCATTTAGACAACTTTTATTTTGCTCTCCTATGGTAAGTGTCGTGCCAAGCTCATTTATGGAAAGTGTTGACCTTGTTATTTTTGGTTAGTATATCAAAGGAATAAGGTAAGTGTTAACATATGGTATGGAATCAAGAACTTATGGAAAGATATGGAGACATGGGGCAAGTATCAAGGAGAATGTTTTGAAACAAAATCATGGCCATTTGACCATGCATTTGACGACAATATGGTCTAGGGGAGCCAAATTTTGGTGTTAGTTTGGCTAGGATTTGAAGTCTCTTTTGGTCATTCTTAGCATATGTGCAAAGTTTTCCAATCCTTTCTCAACTTTTCTCCCTTGGCGAATTTGTGCATTTGGTAAAGCCTAATTCTTTTGACCATTTGGTCATTTTTTTTTGTTCATCTTTTGAATATTCTCTTGTGCCTCTTCTTAGTGCCGAAATTGTTAGTACCAAAAGACCATATCTCTTTTGTTTTCTTTCTCCATTGTCGAATGTACCTTGCTCTCTAATACATCTTTTCCTTTCTCTTTTCTTCTCTTTGAAAACCGAATCTTCATTATCATCTCTTCTCTTATTTTATTTCTTTTCACTCATCTTTTCTCCATTGTTTTTCTCCATGGCCGAATGTTAGTAAGCCATAGCCGAATCATTTTTTTTTCTTTTCTTTGGTTATCATAGCCGAATCCTCCATCACTTAGAGACATCATTTTCAATCCTTTCTTTTCAACCGTGGACAAAAGGGTAAGAATTCTTTTTAGTTTCATTTAATTAGAAGTAGTCATGGCCGAATATTGATGGTGGTATGAAGGCTTTCTTAGATCGATATAAACGTTCATTCTATTAACGTTTATTTATATTATATTTTAGTGCGATAACGGAAGATCGAAAATCAAGTGGTCGTGAGTGACATAGAACATTTGGATCGATTCTCCTTGTGGAATAAGAATATTTGTGGTAAGGAAATCTCGCCTTTAAGATCTTTAGAATTCTTATTTTGATATATTATTAGGATTAACTATCTTTTGATATTGAAGATCTTCAAAATAGGGAAGAAAAGGGCGGTGTTTAGTTATCGTAAGAGAGGCAGATCCACTATTCCCCCTAAGTATAAACGAAAGGTGGTTTCGGTAGTCTGAGATTTTCCACCGGGTTGCGGACCATCTACCGAAGGAAATCAATTATTCAAAGTAGTGAGAACTCCCGAGCCTTTGTACGTTAGTGGATTCTCAGCGAATAACGAATCGATAAACGAGGAGAAACCGAAAATTGAAGTGATCCAAAATCAAGAGGGTAAGGTTTTGGATCAAATGTCTATAACATATTTTGTTCATGATAATGTCCTAATAAGATCGTATTATGTTTAGGTGTTGAAGAGCGGGAAGGGTTAGTACTCACGATATCGAGGTGTGTAACTTCACACTTTTCTTGGGTTTGGATGTTATTCGTGGTATGATGTTAAATCGTAAAAACGACTAGATCGGTATAAAACGTAAAAATTGGTGTTTGGTGAAATTACATGAAAACGGATAATATGGTGAAAATTACGAAAAAGCCCTCGATGAGTTAGATGGAAAATATAAATTTTCATGTCTTCGTAAAATGGACCGATAAATTTGATAATTAGTAATTGGTAGAAATCATTAGATCGATAATTTAGACCGAAATCTCTATTAGATCGATAATTGGGCCAAAATCTCTGTTAGATCGATAAATGGGCCGAAAACTCTGCTAGATCGTAAATGGGCCGTAATCTCTATTAAATTGTTAAACGAATTTGAAATCCCTGCTAGATCGTTAAATGGGCCAAATCCTACTAGATCGTAATTTTGGGCCTAAGATATTAAATTGCTAAAATGGGCCAAATGTTTGGACCTTAATAAAAATCTGAAATATTGACTCTTGTTAATGGGCCTTTTTAATAAAATCATTATATGATCATAGACTACTTTGCATACATATTGCATGGGTTGGGAAAATGATGAAGAGAAGAAAGGCCTGTTGCCAAAATCTAGTTCGGTGGCTTTGCCACAAAATTATGGCTAATTGCCTCTAGTTTGGTGGCTCTGCCACAAAAATTTATAAATGGCTATTTGCCTCTAGTTCGGTGGCTCTGCCACAAAATAATAATTGGCTCAATGCCTCTAGTTCGGTGACTTTGTCACAATCTAGTTCGGTGGCTCTGCCACAAATATAAAATGGCTTAATGCCTACGATTGGTGTGATGGCGGGGTGGGTTGACTTGATCCCCACAGGTGTGATCGTTGGTACGGGGGTGTGTAGCGGATGGAATTAGGTTTGGGAGGGAAAAATTCATTTTACATGCATGTTATTAATTATGTTATTCGTTATGCCATTAATTATGTTATTAATTATGTTGTTAATTCTGCTTATGGGCTCAAGGCCCAAATCCATAATTTTGAAAATCTGGCCCAGTGGACAAAGTAAGTGAGTTATACACTGAGTTCTAAGTAACTCACTCCCTCAAATTTTCCATCTCAGGTAATGGAAATTGACGTGGACTTGGGCCGAGGATGACTTCGTGGAGGCCATACTGCAAAACATGGGTTTATTAAACTCTGAACTTTTTAATAAGTATTTTACTATTTTGGGTTAATGTAATAAGGGCCTCTATTAATAATTTATGGATTTTTATGTGTGTTTGGTTTTAAACTATATTTTGGACATTTAAATATGGGCTTATGATTATATGATGTTTTTATCAAAATAAATTGGGTTTTCAAATATATGAAATTCCTTTATAAATATTTTATTATTTTTAACTCTTAAATAAATTACCTAAGGGTTTTTGATAATACAATGTTAATAATGTTTTTCAACTAATGTTTTCTAATATACATCAAATTAAAATACTCTTCTGATTTTTATTAAACCTTGTAATTAAAAAAAAATAATATTGTAGATTTCAACTTATTGAATATTTTAAGATAGCTCGATTCATGTAACAAACCAAATCTAGTCTTAATGCATAGACCGGGTTTGGGGTGTTACACACAGTGCTATTCAACTCCGTCTCAATTTCAATTACGCACACTTAGTGCCTCATTTCTCAATCTCATACATATAGCATTTCTAATTTGATAAATATCATTCAATCCACATCACATAGATATTAATTAACAACTTGTACTATATCCGAACTTACCTCGACGTCGAAGTAACAAAAAGGGTCGATTAATCGAGCACTTTGTCTTTGCCCCGATCTCGATCCAAATCCCTTTTTTCTTGATCTATACATATTCAAATTTAGCTCATTTAATCACCAATTCATTCAATTTAGTCCAAACACACATGTTTAGGGCATTTTACAAAATAGCCCTCACATTTTCACATTTCGACACTTTAGTCCCTAATTCACAAAATCACAAAATATACAAAATTTCAATATACCATGCTTAGGCCAAATTCTTCTTATGCATATATTTCATTTATTTCACATTTTAGTCCCTCAAATTCTTATTTTCTTAATTAAGTCCAACTTACTCAAAATCACCAAAAACTCAAGGATAAACTATGTTAATCTAACACATATCTTCCATATTCCACCAACAAACAACACAAAGCTCACATATTCATCAATGGCATATCTCAAAATCACCATAAATTTCTAAAATTTAAGCATGGATTTGATAATACACTAAGCAACGATCACAAAAACGTAGAAATTATCAAAAACTGAACAATTTACATACCTTAATTTTGTTCAACCAAGGTCGAATATCATGAAAGCTCATAAACCCTTTTTCTTTCCTAATTTTTGTTCAAAAAGATGAACAACCCACTCCCGTTTTCATATTTTTATTTTGTTATAAACATATTATTAGATTATTTACCATATTAACCTTTTAATTAATATTTGAAACATATAAACATTAAGGTCATATTTGTCCATTGCCATCCACTAACTTATATGATGGCCAAATTGCAACATACAGCCTCAATATTATAAATAAATCTACAATTAGGCACTTTATAAATCAGCACACAGCTTTTGCATTTTATGTGATTAAATCCTTTTTCATAACTCAACACACAAACGATAGAATTTTCACACAGAACTTTCACACATGCTCAATCACATATCATAAGCACAAAAAATAATATTAAAATTTTTTTCGACCTCAAATTTTTGGTCCCAAAACCACTATTCCGACTAGGGTCTAAACTGAGTTGTTACAGTTACAACATGTGGTGATATCTATGTGGTAAAGAAATAGAGTTCTGATGAAATTTTTGTATCGTTATTTTTCCTGTCATCGAAAAAGATTGATATTATCTGAATTATTGTTAACTGCCTGAATAAATCTCTCAATAATTATGGATTTCCCTTTTGTTAGACCAGCTGAGTTTTTCATTCTAGAGATGGTCAATTTGCATATACTGTCAGTCATCATTGTTTCGGATTGAGATATGAAATTTATATTGTGATTCTAAGAGATATTAACGTAAGCTGTGAGTACAAGGTTGTATTGAAATCAGGAAATGTAATTCAAATCCTCAAAATATTTATTTGTCTATCACTGTGTTTTAGAGTTGAAAGCTACTAAGAAAGACTATTGATGTTTGATAAGCTATCATGTGATTATTAAAACAACATTGTATGAGGTATCGTATATTGCAGTATCGAACTCCATTATTTCAGAATTGAGTTTTGGAGAAAATGATCCAAGGATTAATATCGTCAGAGAAATTGAGCAGAAAATGAAAACAATTTAATATAGTTATAAGCAGTTTTAGCTAGAGATGATGTACAGTGAAAGTCAAATCAGAATCTTAATTGTGAGATTAAAGAGATTTAAAATTTAAAGCTATGTGTGAATTTGAAATGTATGATGTGAAATCAAATTCTTAATATACTTTCTGGTAAGATTTTCGGGGACAAAAATCCCTAAGGGGGGAGAGTTGTAACAGCCCGATTTAGACCCTAGTTAGATCAGTGGTTTTGAGATCACAATCCGACATTGAAAAATTTATTTTATTATAATTTTAATATTTACAGCATGATATTAGAGTTGTGTGAAATTTTCGTAAAGAAATTTTATCGTTTAAGTGGTTAATTCGGTAAAAAGGACTAAATCGCATAAAGTGTAAAAGTTGGGTTCTATAAGTTAAAAGTATCAAATAGCTATAGAAAATTAAAGGAGAGGTCCTTATGTGATAATTAATCCAATTGTGAGTTAGTGGATGATATTTGGTTTGGCATATGTGTAAATTTGATTAATTTTAAAGGTTAATATAGTAAAAAGGTAAATAATGATAATAAAATAAAAATAAAACCAAATTTCATCTTTCTATTCATTATATTCCACCTAAAATGAGAAAGATGAATAGACATGGAAGAGCTTGACATTCGGCTATGGTATTTTTGCTCACATAGGTACGGTTTTAACTCCGTTTTTAATAATTTCAACGTTTTTTAGCTTGTTACAGCTTAACCTAGCTAGCCTGTATCTCTGTTTTTGAAACTATTATAAATTTTTAAATATGAAATTGTTCAATTCTTGGTTGTTTAGATGTTTTATGATAGATTATTAAAGTTTGAAGCTAGATTAACAAGTTAAATAAAATGATTTTTGACAAAAATGTCAATTAAGGACTAAATTGAGAAATGTGCTAAATTGTGTGGTAAAAGTGTGATTAAATGGAAAATATGGGCTGACTTATGAATGGGTAAAATTTGGCTAGCATGTAATTGTATTAAATTGCATGAATTTTCAATTTTATGTGTTAAGGACCAAATTGTAAAAAATGTGAAATTTTAGGGGCTAAAGTGTAAAATGCCCATTATGTGATTTGGATTAAATTAAATGAACTGTTGAATAAATTAGTTAAATTTTGATATTATCTAGATTGATAAAAATGGAATTTGGATCTAGATCAAGGGAAAATCAAAGTATCGGATTAGTCGACCTAATTCGTCATTACAACGAACGAGGTAAGTTTATATTTTAATAGACATTACAAAATCATGTTATAAATGTGAATTATTTGTGTGATTTAATTCAATGGAGAATGGTAATGTAAATATATATGTATTTTGAAAAAGTTATGTATATTATTATGATATTGAATTGTTCGAGAATCAGATTATACGAATATGAAAAAGCATGCATCAATAATGTGATGACATCTGAAAGCCCTGTACGAACCATAGGAATAGTTAGGATACATATGTCATGACATAGGATTCCGATTTGTGTTATCGTGTAAGACCACGTATGGGACGTTGGCGTCGAATTGAGATTTATGTGTAAGACCATGTGTAGGACATCGACATCGTATATGGTTTAGTGTAAGACCCTATCTGGGATAGTGGCATCGATATTTGATTACATGTAAGACCGTGTCTGGGACGTTGGCATTGTATGAGCTTTTCGAGTTATCTGAGTATCCTATTAATTCCAAACGGTTCAACAGGCGTTCCGAGAAATAATGAATAAGTGAATGACATTTCGATTTAGGTGCATTGATATGTATACAATATTTGATAATGAAAGGTAAGTATATATGTGCAAAGAATGTTATGTGATGTATATGCAAATGGAATGTGAATATGTGCAAATGAAACTTGAACAAATGAATAAGTTGTGGTTTATAAAGTGGCATATGTGAAATTGTCAGATACTTTATGAATGAAAGGTGAATTTGGGTATAAATGTTGAAATGAGATTCATATGAAAAAGATATATGACTAGATAATGTTTTGAGTTGTATATATAAGCCATGTGATATAGCTTGTAAATGGGATGTAAATATGGTAAATGTCATTTATGTTTTGTGATGCAAAGTTGGTATATTATTGATGAATAGTTAGATACAATTGAGCTAAAGAGGAAATATGAATATGTTATTGAGATAAGTTGTATTTTGACATGTGAGATAGTTTATTATGTTTATGACATTGAATTGAAATTATTTGTTATGTTAAGTTTATTAAGATACGAGCTTACTAAGCTTTCAAAGCTTACTCTGGGTGTTTTCCTATGTTTATAAATTTTGGAGATTTGCTCGGTTGGAAGTCGGTGGAGATTGCATCACACTATTTGGTTAATGAATTTGGTATTTTTATCCTTTATGACCTGGTTATATGGCATGTATAGGCTATGGTATTTGATATTATGGTTGGAATGCATCTGGTCATTTGAAATAGTTGATTATGATTGTGGTTGTGGAATTTAGGATAATTTGATAAAATTGATATTGACTAAATAGTTTAGAGTTGTTATGAGATTGGCTTAATATGATCTAAGTGCATATGATCATTTGATAGATGATGAGTAATTGCTCAAGAAATGCATAAGATTAAGTCGATGAATTGGTTCATTTTTTAGGTAAGAATTGATGTTTGAAGTGGGAAATATTGGGAAATTTAAATAGGTTATATAAATGATTATAGCTTGTGTATTTGGGATGTTCTTAGTTAATCAAATGGTATTAAAATGGTCAATAATATTATGGTTTAGGTATGCATGAGGAAGTTTTGAAATATGACTTAAAACAAGCCTAATTTTGTGCCACACGGTTGAGCACACGAGCGTGTGTCTCGGCCTTGTCTCTTAAGGAAATAAGTCAGACTCACACACGGGCATGTGACTAGCCATGTGAGAAAAGTTAGTTTCGACCACGGGACGGACACACGGGCGTGTGATTGGCCGTGTGATGCAACGTCAGATTCGACCATGGCTTGGAGACATGGGCGTGTCTAAGGCCGTGTAAGGCACACGGCCTACCCACACGAGCGTGTGACCCCTGTAACTTTGAGAATTGTTAAGTTTTCAAAAAAAATTTGTATGAACCCGATTTAGTCCCACCCTTTTAACACATGTTTAAGGTCTCGAAGACCTATTTAAGGGACTCTATGTTTTGAATCTGTTGTGATTTGATGATGATATAATTCATGTTGTGAAATGTTTGTGAAAGTTCCGATTTGTCTAGTAATGCCTCTTAACCCTATTCTGGTGACGATTTCGGGTTAGGGGTGTTACATAACCGACCACAAAACTTTGTAATTATGGATTTAACACAAAAATTATGAGTAAACGGATATTCAGAACAATGGATAGATTAAAGAAAAAAAATGCAAGTAAATGAAGGACAGAGTTCGTTGTTATGGCGAGACATTTGAGGAACCATTAAAACTAGTTGAATGGTAATAGGATTGACAAGGGGGAGATCGTTTAACGATCTAACTGCCAATAAATAAGTTTAAAAAATGAATCATAGATTGCCATTACAAGTTAAAAGAAATTGTCCAAAATTATCAGGGAGTTAAACGTGTTTAGTTCCTTTCATATACTACCCTTGCAAAACAGGGTTTATTTTTAAGTATTGTAGTAAAGAAACTTACTAAGTTCCATTAAAATTATAGAATGCTGGGTTATGTTTGCAAGGTTCTTTGGTTGATTAGGGACCTTGAAGTGGGATCAAGCCAGATCATGTTCATTTGAGGTTCAACGTTCGTAAGGTGTCATGCACATAGGAAGAGGGTACCTTTAGAGGCTTCACCTCGGGGTTAGATATTTTATAATTAACTAGTTCCAAAAAATTTAAATTTTCAAAGTAGTCAAATGATGTTTGGTTAAGATTCCTGTTGCTGAAATATTTGTATTCAAGTAACAAAGTTGTTTGGAAAATTTTTTTGATTAAACCATTAGATCTAATCGGTTCAATTGTGACACTCCATACCCAAACTTGACTATCGAGATGGGTAAAGGTGTTATAGTTTAGTTTTAATTTAGGTGTTTTTATATTAATATGTTGATGTACTAGCTTTAATTATGTTGTGGATATTTATTTTTAAGTAAGAGAATTGGGTGAAAACTCAAAATTGAAGGGCAAGGAGAAGGTGATTAGGGCGTGATCAAAGTTTTCTTTTTATGTGTAACAACCCGATTTTTAGTGGTGTTGACAAAAGGTAGTTTTGAAACCCCATTTCTAGAAACCATGTTCGTAAATATTAAATATGAATATTTATGGAGTTGGTATAAAAGTATATTAAAGTTTGGTACGGTAATTTTGTTAAATTCATTTTTAATTTAGGTACAGAGAGTAAATAGTAAAAGTCTTGGCGCTAGAGGTTTTTAATTGGCCAAAGACTTAGGGAATTAAATTGAAATTAACCAAAGGTCCAAAATGGTAATTAAACCATTTTTAAATAGTATTTAGTTGGTGATGAGAAATCCCACTTAGGTTTAATTAAGTTTGGTTTAATTAAGTAATAAAGTTAATTAACAATTAATACAAGTATAAATGTGAAATTTTAGTGGAAGTTTGTCATCTTCCATAAGTTTCTACCGTCCAAAACTAAGAAAAACAAAAGGGAGAAGGGTTTCAAAGCTTTAAACTTTTGGTCTTCAATTCTAAATTAATTTCAAGTCCTTTTCTTATAATTTTTATGTTTTTGAGGTCATGAGAGCTTGATTTAACTAGCCTATGTATCAATTTGAAAAATTGTTAAAGTTTTTTAAAGTTTCCATTGTTGAATTTCTTGAAGAAATTGGTGTTAAATTGATAGATTTTAAATTTGGACTATGAAAAAGACAACATTGTAAAGTTTAATGATTAGTTTTGTACAAAAGGACTAAAGTGTATAGAATGTAAAATTTTTATGAAACTTTAGTATAAATAGAAAGTATTGGGTTCCTAAGGGATGTAATTAAAGTCAATTTTTACATCCAAGCTCAAAATTGAAAGATATTGTCATTTCAATTTCAAGGACTAAATTGAATAAAATTTAAAACTTTAAGGGTACCAAAAATATGAAATTATATAGGTTTATAGATATCATGGCATAATATGAAAATATTTTGTGTTGATAAATTGTCTAAAATGAGTGAATTGATCAAGAATTGAATCAAACTAGAGATAATCGAGGAAAAGCCAAAATTGTCAATTAGTCCTTGAAGATTCAACTTGTTTGTTATTTTGACCAGGTAAGTTCATATGATATTTATAAATTAGATTGTATGTAACTGAATTATAAATATGTATGTTTGATTGTAAATTGAATTGGTTATGAATTGGTACAAAAAGGTAAGAATTGGACTAAATTGAAAAGTGATGATTATATGTGTAATAGATGTCTTAGTAAATGTTAGGATATGATTGACATGCTAATAGGGTTTTCTGTGCACTTGTACGGGATTGATTATAGATGTCACCAAGATCCAACATTTGTTGCAGACTCGCAATGTAACACCCCAAACCCGGTCAACACACCACTAATAGAATCTGGTATGTTACAGGGAAAAAGGATTTTGAGAAAAGAGGTTTATGTTTAAAAGTTTGATGAAAACACTTCGCTAAATAGTGTGTTTGAGGAAAAACTCGAGTAGGCTTAATTAAAATCTGATGGTAAATTTGAAAACCCGAAAATTTTGAAATCTTAATCAGATGTGTAGGTAAAACTAATTTATCTCATTTAGAAGTTTAAGTTGTTTATTATTGTTACTAGAACACTTTGACTTAGTAGAAAATCGAGTTTAAGTTAGAAAACATTTGAGTTCTCTTTATCCCAAATTATAGTGTGATACCGATGGTATAGTTTAAAATGTCGCTTTTGTAATTTGAAATCGCTGTCTTTCCCAGTTTTAGCACATTTTAACCCAATTGATTTGTTAAGGCATATTAAAAATCTACTTAAAGCATAAACATAGCAAAACATAATTTTAAGAGGCCAATTACAACCCAAATAAAACCGAATAGTAATAAATATGCTTAAGTACCAAATTTTATAAAAGTCTGAGCAAATCCTTATTCAAGCATGGCATGAGCACCTCGAGTCCATCCCGGCTCCATGTCCGCGTCTAAGTGTCACCTGAAAAAGTCAAAGGAGAGAGAGTGAGTCGCAAGACTCAGTGTGTAAATCCCCCTCCCGATAATACAACATTCTAACACACATCATAGCAAAGCAATACAATTAATGCACCCATTCCTAACCATCCATTACACCTTCTCTACCCCGTGTGGTACCAAACCACTGGTGGTGCCAAACCACTGGTGACCCAAAGTCACGATATCCATAATGTGGTGCCAAACCACTGGTGACCCAAAGTCACGAATAATCCAATGATGGGGCCAACCCATCGTGTGATACCAAATCACTAGCGACAATCCCGTATCTCATCAGTGGGGCCAACCCATGGTGGTGTCAAACCACAGGGACGAGTCGCAATGAGGTTCGGTTTCCACCCAATCCCGAACCAACACTGGTTCCTTCTGATAATCGGCCTTCCCTCTAAAACACAAACCATTAGTCTCATCAAACTTTGGCTTAACAACTCTAAAGAAACCATTAAAGCTACCTTTTTCCACCACTTACCGAGTGCTTAACAGAGTAAGAAGGCTCTCCTTGCTTGATTTCGAATTCCAAAGGCCCTATACGAAAAACGATTACCAAACCAAACGTTAACTTCTTTCTAACAGATACCGAAATCGGTCCTAAAATACACTAAAAATCGGCAAGGTACAAGAAAGAGGAGAAATGGCCATTCGGCCAACACTTACCTTCTTGTTAGACCGATTGAACAAGACTCCAACAAGGTCACACTCCTCTTTTGATATACGGCAATAAAGAAACTATAGGAAAAAAGAGAAGATTCGGCTAGCACCCTTAATCAAGAAGAGAAAAGTTTTAAAAAAAACAAGGAAGAAATCGGCAAGGGTTGTAGTAAGGTTCGGCTAAAAGGTTTTGGAAAAGAAAGAGAATAAAAAGATGAAAGGACGGGTGCTTTCGGTTAAAAGAAAAAGAAGATGGAGGATGTAAGTTTTTGGAAAGATGTGTTACGGTCAAGAAGGGAGAGAAAAGCTAGTTTCGGCTTCAACACTTGGAAAAGAAAAGGAAAGAGATGCACATTCGGCTACCAAGGTTTTCAAAAGAGAAAAAGATGAAAGAAAAGTGGAGAAGAAAGTGTAGTAGTTTTGGCAAGTGTAGGTGCTTTGAGGTTTTGGTTTACACAAGATGCAAGTGGAAAAGGGAACAATATTCGGCCTCACACACCAAGTAAAAGATGCAAAGAAATTTTGGCAAAACGGTACTTGGACTTTCGGTTAAAGGAGAAAAAGAGAAGAAAGCTTTTGACACAAAGAAAAATCAGTTTACCCAAAAAGAAGTTTGACCGAAAATGCCCACTTGCTAAAGGCAAATTCGGCACACCCCTACACTACCAACCGGCCACTCATTTCTCTCCCCCAAAATCTCTCCAAAACCGGCCAACTTCCCCCCAAACATTCCCAAGCCACCAATTCAAATTACCTTGACCAAGTCTTCCTCCACAATTTGCTCTCCACCCACCGTTTGAATAGGAAGACTTAGTCCAAGGCAGAGTTTGAACTGCCTACAACTCCTCCCCTCCATGCCGTCAAAATGGAACAAAAATGGAGCACTCTGCAGCTTGAACTCAAGACCTCTCCTCCCTTGCACTTGACGCCACACACAAGCTCTAAGTGGCGCATGCTTTGCCACTTTGCTAGCTCTTCACTTGTGCAACAATTCACCAAATAAAATACATAAGACCCAGCTCCTTCAAACTCTCTCACATAAAGCCCAAAACAAAAAAATCTCCTACCACTGAAGCTTACACCTAGCTTATAACTAAGCCCCAACAACATCGAAATAACAACATAACACATCAAGCACATGCAGCAAAGCCAAAATAAAATAGCCCTTAACCCGGGATATTACAGTTCTACCCCCCTTTAAAATAATTTCGGCCTCAAAATTACCTCGATCGGAAGAGTTATGGTATTGTTGTCTCATCATATCCTCGGGTTCCCGTAGCTTCTTCCACGCCATGATTCCGCCAAAGAACCTTAACCGAGAGGCACGGACTTCCTATGCAGAACCTTCACATCCCGATCTAAAATCTGTACAGGCTCTTCCTCCATAGTCAAATCTGGGTTTACCTCGATCTCTTCCACTGCTACCACATGCGATGGATCTGAACGATATCACCTAAGCATCGAAACGTGGAACACGTCGTGAATCTGACTTAGCTCTGCTGGCAACTCGAGCTGATATGCAACTGGTCCCACTCGTCTCAGTACCTTATACGGCCCAATAAACCTCGGACTTAGCTTGCCTTTTCTCCCGAACCTTAATACTTTCTTCCATGGTGAGACCTTCAGAAAAACTTGATCCCCCACAGCAAATTCAATATCTCTTCGCTTAAGATCGGCATAGGACTTCTCTGGGTCCGAATCTTCCTTCAATCGAGCCTGAATCAACTTAACCTTGTCTTGGTCTCAAAGAACCAACTCTGCCCAAAGAATCGTCGTTCACTTAACTCTGTCCAACAAGTAGGTGAGCGACACTTCCCTACCGCATAACGCCTCATATGGTGCCATCTTGATGCTTGCTTGGTAACTATTATTGTAGGCGAACTCATTTAACTTGGTAGATACTCCTCCCAACTACCCTCAAGTCAATACACAACCTCGTAACATGTCCTCCAAGATCTGATAACCCTTTCCATTGCCCGTCGGTCTGCAGATGAAATGTCGTCTTGAAATCTAACCGTGTGCCCGAGCTCGATGCAACGCTTTCGAACCTTGACGAATTGGGATCCCTATCCGAGATGATCGATAAGCACACCGCGATCTCACTATCTCGACACATACAACTTCGCCAACCTCTCAAGTGAGTAATCCACCTCACGGAATAAAGTGAGCCGATTTAGTCGATCGATCTATAATTACCCAAGCTGAATCTTTCTTGCTTGGCGAAGCGGTAAACCAGCGAGCGAAATCCATAGTTATCCTTTCCCACTTCCATCGAGGAATCTTCACCGGTCAAGCAACCACGACGGCAATCGATGCTCGGCCTTGACTGGCTGACATGTCGACACTTCCCTACAAACTCATCACTTCCTTCTTACCACCGTAATCGCATTCTCGAGATCCTATACATTTTACTACCTCCGGGATGCATAGCGTAGGGTGCTATGTGCATCCTGAAGAATCTTTTGCCTTAACTCGGTGTCTCTCGGCATACAAGCCTTCCCCCGAAAACACAAACACCCATTACTAGACAAATCAGTAACCCTCCAAACCATCGTTCGCACTTGTGTCCTCTGCGCAGACTCAAAACCTCATCCATCAACTGCTTTCCGATCCGCTCAACCAAGTAGGCTTAACCGCGGCTCTGCGGAATACTCCGTCGTCATACAAACTCAAGTGGGCAAACAACGCTCTTAGATCCGAAACAACCTTACGGCTCAACGCGTCTGCCACAACGTTAGCCTTGCCCGGATGATACTCAATTGAGCAATCGTAGTCTTTTAGCAGCTCAATCCATCTCGACTGCCTCGATTCAAGTCTTTACGAGTCGAAGGTACTTCAGACTCTTGTGATCCGTGTAGACTATCGATCTCTCTCCGTACAAGTAATGCCTCCATATCTTCAAGGCAAAGACTACAGCCGCTAACTCCAGATCGTGCGTTGGATAATTTACCTCATGTGGCCTCAGCTGCCGGGATGGGTAAGCCACAACCTTCCCTTCTTGCATCAAAGATACAACCAAAACCAGTATGTGATGCATCGCAAGACACTGTGAATTCCTTACCGACCTCAAAGTTGAATCGAAGCGAGTCTGCGGTCAAAATCTTCTTCAACTTGTCGAAGCTCTCCTGCCGCTTCTCAATCCAAATAAACTAACCCTTTTCTTAATAATTTGGTCATCGGTATTGCGATCAATGAAAACCCTCTACAAATCTTGGTAGTATCCCGCCAAACCCGTAAAACTCGAATCTCGACTCTTGACCTAGCGGCTTCCAATCCAAAATCGCCTCAATCTTTCGAGGATCCACTCTAATCCCCTCAGCCGATACTACATGAACCAAGAACGTCACCTCCCTAAGCCAAAACTCGCATTTACTGAACTTCGCATAAAGCTATTTCTCCCTCAAAATCTGCAATACCACCAGCAAATGTGCATCATGCTCCTCCTCAGTCCTTGAATATACCAAGATGTCGTCGATAAAAATCACTACGAACTGATCCAAATACTATTGGAACACCCTATTCATCATATCCATGAAAGCCGGAAGCGTTAGTCAACCCAAACGGCATAACTAAGAACTCAAAGTGCCCATACCGAGTATTGAAATGCCGCCTTGCGATATCGCCTCCTTCACCTTTAAGCGGTGATACCGGACCTTAAATCGATCTTCGAGAAAATCGACGCACCTTTCACCGATCAAACAAGTCATCCATCCGAGCGGCGGATACTTGTTTTGATCGTCGACTTATTCGATTGGCGGTAGTCTATACACATCCAAGATAGTACCGTCTTTCTTCTTGACAAAGAGTACAAAGCGCTCCCAAGGCGAAACACTTGGCCCGATAAAGCCTCGGTCCAACAATTCGTGGATCGAGCCTTAAGCTCCACTAACTCTTTAGGCGCCATCACATGACGGAGCTATAGATACGGTAGCGGTTAAGATGTAATGATCTATCCCGAACTCTACCTCACGATCCGTGGCAAACCCTAAGCTCCTCAGAAACACATCAACAAATTCCCTAATCTGTCCAACCGTCTCCCAAAGAGACTCTTTAGCCTCCAAGGCATACACATGAACCACATATGCTTCATGACCCTTCGACCATCTTCCGGCCAGAAAGATACCACATTGGACAGATAATTTCACCTATTACCGATCGAACTACCTCATCACCCTTAGCATGTTGTAACCATGCGCTTAGCCACGTTAATCCAACTTCACCCGGTACTTAACCACCAATCCATCCCGAGAATCGATCGAACTCCTCAAAAGCGCGCCCATCGATCGACCACAAGCACTACCCTTGGAGTTCTAGAGGTGCGCCTCTATACTGACTTATCTACAACTACACTGAGTGACCTAGAGGGCTTATTACGGTCATCCGCCTAGAAGATATCTCGAGTCTAAATCCATGGTCTTCACTATGCTACTTGCAACATATGAATGTGTTGAACCCACATCAATCAAAGTAGTAAATGGAGAACCAAAGATTAAAAACGTCTGCGGTGATGACGTCCGGCAAGGCCGCCTCCTCTCGACTCATTACATACACTAGCCCCGGCGGCCTCGAACTACTCGCACCTCATTTCGATGCTCTACTACCCGACCGTAACCATTACCTCTTACGCCATTACCTCGACCCTCTGCGGTGGTGGTCCGTTATTCTGTCTTGAGTACATTACGACTCTCGGACCGAATCCTAGCCAACTTGGCGGACGGTCCCTCACACGATGGTCCAGCGAGCCACACTCAAAACAGCCTTTTCTACCCATCCAACATCCTCCCCAATGAGCTTTCCCACAACGGTTACACTGCGGCGGTCCCTGCCTAGCAGCAACAAACCTACCAGACTGATTCGGCCCACTCGGTCTAGCCCTTTTCTGTGGATTACCTGATGACCCAGAAGATCCAAAGCTCCTCTTGTGTCGATTCCTATCCATGCCTTGCCTCACAGACTCTTTAATACCCTCGGCCACCTTCACCTTTTCAACCGAGCGGTAGAATTCACGCCCCGCCGAAGGCGCAATCAACAATCTTAATTGGTCCCGAGCCATCCTCAAAACGAACACACCTCTCGTGTTCAGTAGCCACCATACCGCATACCGACTCGACCTCGAAACTACGCCTCGATCGACACGATTTGCTCCCGAACTAACCTCGTAAATGCTTTCCATTGCTCATTAATGTAGTTAGCTCCCACATACTTTTTCTGATAAGTAGCCCTGAAATAATCCCAAGTCAGATCTTCTGCTGCAGCGCTATCTCGAACCGTGAGCCACCACTGGTATGACTCATCTCAAAGAAGTGATACTATCCTCTTTAATTTTTCTTCAGCAGTCAGGTCTAGATCGTCCATTATCCGCTCTGCTGGTTCCAGCCAATATTCAGCAGTGCTAGGAGCAACACCCAAGACACCCCGAAAGAATTCACCCGCTTGTTCAAGTCACCAGTACGATTTCTAACTCCGTGCTCCCCACCTACTCCACTACTCCTTTCTAACACTCGCAAAGATCGCTTTGTGACCGTGATCATCCCTCTGCTCTTGAAACTCACCACCTTTAGGCGGTGGAGGTCCATATCTCATTCTCGACCCCGACTGGATCCTACGGTTTGAACGTCATCCTACCGTGACCTCGTCCACGACCACGTCCACCTCGGGTACTCATGACTAAATCTCGTCTGATTTAAAGAATTTTATGCATTAGTAATTATTCCACTGTTTTAAAGCAAAGTCTTATGAATATTAAAGAAGCTTTGTTTTCGCGAGTCCACTAAGTCCTATCAGTTTTAGTTTCTAAAATAGTCTTACTATCACTAGCCATCCAGTCACATCTCATCAATATCACAACAATAGTAAGGGGTACTTACCTGGGCGGATTGGTGCCGGAGACTCGGTGCCATGCCTTTCACACCATACTTTTTTAAACATAACACTTAAAATAGACTTTTGAAAACATTTTGGGCCTCGGGCCCTGATGAAGCCTTTGAACTTAGCTCTGATACCACAATTGTAACACCCCAAACCCGGTCAACACACCACGACCGAATCTGGTATGTTACAGGGAAAAAGGATTTTGAGAAAAGAGGTTTATGTTTAAAAGTTTGATGAAAACACTTCGCTAAATAGTGTGTTTGAGGAAAAACTCGAGTAGGCTTAATTAAAATCTGATGGTAAATTTGAAAACCCGGAAATTTTGAAATCTTAATCAGATGTGTAGGTAAAACTAATTTATCTCATTTAGAAGTTTAAGTTGTTTATTATTGTTACTAGAACACTTTGACTTAGTAGAAAATCGAGTTTAAGTTAGAAAAACATTTGAGTTCTCTTTATCCCAAATTATAGTGTGATACAGATGGTATAGTTTAAAATGTCGCTTTTGTAATTTGAAATCATTTGTTTTCCGGCTTTTAACACATTTTAACCCAATTGATTTGTTAAGGCATATTAAAATCTACTTAAAGCATAAACATAGCAAAACATAATTTTAAGAGGCCAATTACAACCCAAATAAAACCGAATAGTAATAAATATGCTTAAGTACCAAATTTTATAAAAGTCCTGAGCAAATCCTTATTCAAGCATGGCATGAGCACCTCGAGTCCATCCCGCCCATGTCCGCGTCTAAGTGTCACTGAAAAAGTCAAAGGAGAGAGAGTGAGTCGCAAGACTCAAAGTGTGTAAATCCCTCCCGATAATACAACATGCTAACACACATCATAGCAAAGCAATACAATTAATGCACCTGTTCCTAACCATCCATTACACCTTTTCTACCCGTGTGGTACCAAACCACTTTGGTGGTGCTAAACCACTTGGTGACCCAAAGTCACGATATCCATAATGTGGTGCTAAACCTTTGGTGACCCAAAGTCACGAATAATCCAATGATGGGGCCAACCCATCGTAGGATACCAAATCACTAGCGACAATCCAGTATCTCATCGATGGGGCGAACCCACGGTGGTGTCAAACCACGTGGACGAGTCGCAATGAGGTGCTAAACCTCCGGTGTCCCAAAGACACATGCAGATACCAAATCACCGTGACCGCAAATACAAATCCGGTGATGGGGCCAACCCATCGTGTGATACCAAATCACCGGCATCAATCCAGATAATCAAGCTGTGGGGCCAACCCACCGTGGTACTAAGCCACTTTGGGACGAGACGCCGAGGTGCCTAAACCTCCGGTGACCCAAAGTCACAAAATATCGTTTGTGGTACCAAACCACCGAGGTGCCAAACCTCGTGTCCCAAAGACACACAGTGTCCCAAAGACACGGATATCATACTCCCCTCCTCTCGGATTACCCATACATGTTATACTGACTCATGCACAATATGCAAATCATGGAATTCATGCCAACATGCCCAATATCGTATCTCATAGCACATATATCATGCATCATAATATTAAATGTATCAACCATAGAACTCATAATGCTACGGACTTACCCGAATCCGTGAACATACCCTATCGGTATCAAGACAATCATCACTGTTTCACTTGTTACAATACAGGTTATTAACTTATTACTAAGAAATCGGTGTGTTAGCGTACACACCGGTATAGCGAAGGTTTTAATCCTAAGAACCGGTCTAAGTCCCTTGATCACCTCAACAACCTCGATCCTACTTTCTACCAACAAGGTTAACACTTAAATCATTCGCCAAAATAGATAACCCAAAGGGTTGCGTTAAACCTTACCTTAGCAAATGGTCTTGCTTCACCCAATCCCAACCAACACCGGTTCCTTCGATAATCGGCCTCCCTCTAAAACACAAACCATTAGTCTCATCAAACTTTGGCTTAACAACTCTAAAGAAACCATTAAAGCTACCTTTTTCCACCACTTACCGAGTGCTTAACAGAGTAAGAAGGCTCTCCTTGCTTGATTTCGAATTCCAAAGGCCCTATACGAAAAACAATTACCAAACCAAACGTTAACTCCTTTCTAACAGATACCGAAATCGATCCTAAAATACACTAAAAATCGGCAAGGTACAAGAAAGAGGAGAAATGGCCATTCGGCCAACACTTACCTTCTTGTTAGACCGATTGAGCAAGACTCCAACAAGGTCACACTCCTCCTTTGATATACGGCAATAAAGAAACTATAGGAAGAAAGAGAAGATTCGGCTAGCACCCTTAATCAAGAAGAGAAAAGTTTTAAAAAAAAACAAGGAAGAAATCAGCAAGGGTTGTAGTAAGGTTCGGCTAAAAGGTTTTGGAAAAGAAAGAGAATAAAAAGATGAAAGGAGGGGTGCTTTCGGTTAAAAGATAAAGAAGATGGAGGATGTAGGTTTTTGAAAAGATGTGTTACGGTCAAGAAGGGAGAGAAAAGCTAGTTTCGGCTTCAACACTTGGAAAAGAAAAGGAAAGAGATGCACATTCGGCTACCAAGGTTTTCAAAAGAGAAAAAGATGAAAGAAAAGTGGAGAAGAAAGTGTAGTAGTTTCGGCAAGTGTAGGTGCTTTGAGGTTTCGGTTTACACAAGATGCAAGTGGAAAAGGGAACAATATTCGGCCTCACACACCAAGTAAAAGATGCAAAGAAATTTTGGCAAAACGGTACTTGGACTTTCGGTTAAAGGAGAAAAAGAGAAGAAAGCTTTTGACACAAAAACAATCAGCTTACCCAAAAAGAAGTTTGACCGAAAACGCCCACTTGCTAAAAGCAAATTCGGCACACCCCTACACTACCAACCGGCCACTCATTTCTCTCCTCCAAAATCTCTCCAAAACCGGCCAACTTCCCCCCAAACACTCCCAAGCCACCAATTCAAATTACCTTGACCAAGTCTTCCTCCACAATTTGCTCTCCACCCACCGCTTGAATAGGAAGATTTAGTCCAAGGCGTAGTTTGAACCGCCTACAACTCCTCCCTCCATGCCGTCACAAATGGAACAAAAATGGAGCACTCTGCAACTTGAACTCAAGACCTCTCCTCCCTTGCACTTGACGCCACACACAAGCTCTAAGTGGCACATGCTTTGCCACTTTGCTAGCTCTTCACTTGTGCAACAATTCACCAAATAAAATACATAAGACCCAGCTCCTTCAGCCTCAATCACATAAAGCCCAAAACAAAAAAAATCTCCTACCACTCGAGCTTGCACCTAGCTTATAACTAAGCCCCAACAACATCGAAATGACAACATAACACATCAAGCACATGCAGCAAAGCCAAAATAAAATAGCCCTTAACCCGGATATTACGGTTCTACCCCTTTAAAATAATTTCCTCGAAATTACTCGATCAAGAGTTATGGGTATTGTCGCTTTATCATATCCTCGGGTTCCCACGTAGCTTCTTCCACGCCATGATTCCGCCAAAGAACCTTAACCGAGGCACGCACTTTCTACATAAAACCTTCACATCCCGATCTAAAATCAGACAGTGCTCTTCCTCCATAGTCAAACTGGGTTTACCTCGATCTCTTCCACTGCTACCACATGCGATGGATCTGAACGATATCGCCTAAGCATCGAAACGTGGAACACGTCGTGAATCTGACTTAGCTCTGCTAGCAACTCGAGCTAATATGCAACTGGTCCCACTCGTCTTAGTACCTTATACGGCCCAATAAACCTCAGACTTAGCTTACCTTTTCTCCCGAACCTTAATACTTTCTTCCATGGCGAGACCTTTAGAAAAACTTGATCCCCCACAGCAAATTCAATATCTCTCCGCTTAAGATCAGCATAGGACTTCTGCTGGTCCTAAGCTTCCTTCAATCGAGCCTGAATCAACTTAACCTTGTCTTCGGTCTCAGCAACCAACTCTGGCCCCAAGAATCGTCGCTCACTTAACTCTCGCCCAACAAGTAGGTGAGCGACACTTCCTACCGCATAATGCCTCATATGGTGCCATCTTGATGCTTACTTGGTAACTATTATTGTAGGCGAACTCACCTAACGGTAGATACTCATCCCAACTACCCCTGAAGTCCAATACACAACCTCATAACATGTCCTCCAAGATCTCAGATAACCCTTTCTCGATCGCTCGTCTGCATGGATGAAATGCCGTGTTGAAATCTAACCGTGTGCCCAGAGCCTGATGCAACGCTTTTCAGAACATTGACGTAAATCTAGGATCCCTATCCGAGATGATCAATACCGGTACACCGTGCAGTCTCACTATCTCTGACACATACAGCTTCGCCAACCCTCAAGTGAGTAATCCACCCTCACGGAATAAAGTGAGCCGATTTAGTCGATCGATCTACAATTACCCAAATCAATCTTTCTTGTTTACGTGGCGGTAAACCACCGATTTAAATCCATAGTTATCCTTTCCCACTTCCATCGAGGAATCTTATTGGTCAAGCAACCTCGACGCAAGAATCGATGCTCGACCTTGACTCACCGACATGTCGACACTTCCCTACAAACTCGTCTACTTCCTTTTTCGCACTCGCCACCGAATCTGTTCTACGAGATCCCTATACATTTTACTACCTCCGTGATGCATAGCGTAGGGCTCTATGTGCATCCTCAAGAATCTTTGCCTTAACTCGGTGTCTCTCGGCATACAAGCCTTCCCCGAAAACACAAAGACCCCATTACTAGACAAATCAGAACCTCCAAACCATTGTTACGCACTTGTGTCCTCTCGCGACTCAAAACCTCATCCATCAACTGCTTTCTCCGATCCGCTTCAACCCAAGTAGGCTTAACTCGCAGCTCTGCTGTAATACTCCCGTCGTCATACAAACTTAAGTGGGCAAACAATGCTCTAAGATCTGAAACAACCTTACGACTCAACGCGTCTGCCACAACGTTAGCCTTGCCCAGATGATACTCAATTGAGCAATCGTAGTCTTTTAGCAGCTCAATCCATCCGCTATGCCTCAGATTCAAGTCTTTCTGAGTCAAAAGGTACTTCAGACTCTTGTGATCCGTGTAGACTATCGATCTCTCTCCGCATAAGTAATGCCTCCATATCTTCAAGGTAAAGACTATACCACTAACTCCGGATCGTGCGTTGATAATTTACCTCATGTGGCCTCACCGCCGGATGGGTAAGCCATAACCTTCCCTTCTTGCATCAAGACACAACCCAAACCCAGATGTGATGCATCGCAAGACATCGTGAATTCCTTACCGACCTCAAAGTTGAATCGAATCGAGTTTCACCAAAATCTTCTTCAACTTGTCGAAGCTCTCCCGCCGCTTCTCGGTCAAATAAATGGAACCCTTTTCTTAATAATTTGGTCATCAGTACACTGCGATCAACGAAACCCTCTACAAATCTTCTAGAGTATCCCGCCAAACCCGAAAACTCGAATCTCGCCATCGACCTAGGCGACTTCCAATCCAAAATTGCCTCAATCTTTCGAGGATCCACTCTAATCCCTCACCGATACTACATGACCCAAGAACGCCACCTCCTAAGCCGTAACTCAGATTATCGAACTTCGCATAAAGTCGCTTTCTCCCTCAAAATCTGCAATACCACCCAAAATGTGCATCATGCTCCTCCTCGGTCCTTGAATATACTAAGATGTAAATCGATAAAAATCACTACGAATCGATCCAAATAATCGTTGGAACACCCTATTCATCATATCCATGAAAGCCGCCATAAGTAGTCAACCCAAACGGCATAACTAAGAACTCAAAGTGCCCATACCGAAAATTTAAATGCCGTCTTGCGGATATCCGCCCCTTCACCTTTAATCGGTGATACCTGCACCTTAAATCGATCTTGAGAAAAGCGACGCACCCTTCACCGATCAAACAAGTCATCCATCCGAGGCAATGGATACTTGTTTTTGATCGTCACTTATTCAACATGATAGTCTATACACATCCGCATAGTACCATCTTTCTTCTTGACAAAGAGTACCAAGACTCCCTAAGGTGAAACACTTGGCACGATAAAGCCTCGGTCCAACAATTCTCGGATCGAGCCTTAAGCTCCACTAACTCTTTAGGCGCCATCCTATACGGAGCTATAGATACGGTAGCGATTAAGCAATGATCTATCCCGAACTCTACCTCACGATCCGTGGCAAACCCTAAGCTCCTCAGAAACACATCAACAAATTCCCTAATCGTCCAACCGCTCTCCAGCAGACTCTTTAGCCTCCAAGGCATACACATGAACCACATATGCTTCATGACCCTTTCGACCATCTTCTCGCTTTCAGAGCGAGATACCACATTGGATGATAATTTCTCCTATTACCGATCGTAACTACCTCATCACCCTTAGTTTTCGTAACCATGCGCTTAGCCGTGCAATCCAACTTCGCCGGTACTTAACCACGGTCAATCCATCCGAGAATCGATCGAACTCCCCAAAATGCGTTCCATCGGATCGACCACAAGCACTACCCCTTGAGTTCTAGAGGTACGCCTCTATACAAATTTTATCTACAACTACAGAGTGACCTAGAGGGCTTATTACTCATCCGCCTGAAGATATCTCGAGTCTAAATCCATGGTCTTCACTATGCTACTTGCAACATATGAATATGTTGAACCCACATCAATCAAAGCAAGAAATGGAGAACCAAAGATTAAAACGCATTAAAGTGACAACGTCCGGTCGTCGCCCTCCTCCTACACCTCGCCAGATACACTAGCCCCTACTGCCTCGCCTCGAATCGCTCAAGACCTCCCGGTGCTCCACCCCCGACCAAAACTATTACCTCCTCTCGCCATTACCTCGACCCTCTGCGGTGGTGGTCCGTTATTCTGTCTTGAGTATGGCTCGACTCTGGATGAATCCTAGCCAACTTGCACAGACATCCCTCACACGGTGGTCTAGCGAGTCACACTCAAACAAATTTTTTCCACCCGCCCAACATCCTCCCAATGAGCTTTCCCTAGCGGTTACATCTGGCGGTCCACGCTTAGCAAAGAACAAACCTACCAGATCGATTCGACCCACTCGGTCTAGCCCTTTTCGTGGATTACCCGATGACCCGGAAGATCCAAAGCTCCTCTTGTGTCGATTCCTATCCATGCCTTGCCTCACGAGACTCTTTAATACCCTCGCCACCTTTGCCTTTTCAATCGAGCGGCAAATTCACGCTCCTATTTGAGGCGAATCAACAATCTTAATTGCGTCTCGCAGCCATCCTCAAACGAACACACCTCTCGTGTTCAAGAGCCACCATACCTCGGCATGCCGACTCAAATTTTAGAAACTACGCCTCGTACTCGACCGCACGATTTGCTCCTCGAACTAACCTCAGATATGCTTTTCGTTGCTCATTAATGTAGTTAGCTCCCACGTACTTTTTTTGATAAGCAGCCCTGAAATAATCCCAAGTCAGATCTTCCGCTGCAGTGCTGTCTCGAACCGTGAGCCACCACTGGTATGACTCATCTCGGAGAAGTGATACTATCCCCTTTAATTTTTCTTCAAGATCAGTCTAGATCGTCCATTATCCGCTCTGTTGCTTCCACCAATATTCAAGAAGGCTAGGAGCAACACCGAGACACCGAAAGAATTCAAATTTCGCTTGTCGAAGTCGCTCGAGCATGATTTCTTAACTCCTGCGCTTCACCTACTCCAGCTACCCTTTCTAACACTCGCAAAGATCGCTGTGACACTGCGTCATCCGATGCGCTCTTGAAACTCACCACCTCCGGTGGTGGCGTAATCCCAGATCTCATTCTTTGACCCTGACCGGATCCTACGGGTTGTAAACTGTCATCCTACCTGCGACCTCGCCCACGACCACGCCCACCTCGGTACTCATGACTAAATCTAAATCGATTTAAAGAATTTTATGCATCGATAATTATTCCACTGCTTTTAAAGCAAAGTCTTATGAATATTAAAGAAGCTTTGTTTTCATGAGTCCACCGAGTCCTATCGGTTTAGTTTCTAAAGTAGTCTTACTATCACTAGCCATCTAGTCACATCTCATCAATATCACAACAATAGTAAGGGTACTTACAGGCGGATTGGTGCTTGGGAGACGGTGCCATGCCTTTCACACCATACTTTTTAAACATAACACTTAAAGCAGACTTTTGAAAACATTTTGGGCCTCGGGCCACAATCAAAGCCTTTGAACTTAGCTCGATACCACAATTGTAACACTTAAACCCTGGCCAACACACCACGATCGAATCTGTATGTTACAGGAAAAGGATTTTGAGAAAAGAGGTTTATGTTTAAAAGTTTGATAAAACACTTCGCTAAATAGTGTGTTTGAGGAAAAACTCGAGTAGGCTTAATTAAAATCTGATGGTAAATTTGAAAACCCGGAAATTTTGAAATCTTAATCAGATGTGTAGGTAAAACTAATTTATCTCATTTAGAAGTTTAAGTTGTTTATTATTGTTACTAGAACACTTTGACTTAGTAGAAAATCGAGTTTAAGTTAGAAAAACATTTGAGTTCTCTTTATCCCAAATTATAGTGTGATACCCGATGGTATAGTTTAAAAATGTCGCTTTTGTAATTTGAAATCGCTGTCTTTCCCAGTTTTAGCACATTTTAACCCAATTTGTTAAGGCATATTAAAAATCTACTTAAAGCATAAACATAGCAAAACATAATTTTAAGAGGCCAATTACAACCCAAATAAAACCGAATAGTAATAAATATGCTTAAGTACCAAATTTTATAAAAGTCTAAGCAAATCCTTATTCAAGCATGGCATGAGCACCTCGAGTCCATCCCGGCTCCATGTTCGCGTCTAAGTGTCACTGAAAAAGTCAAAGGAGAGAGAGTGAGTCGCAAGACTCAAGATGTAAATCCCTCCCGATAATACAACATGCTAACACACATCATAGCAAAGCAATACAATTAATGCACCTGCTCCTAACCATCCATTACACCTTCTCTACCCCGTGTGGTACCAAACCTTGGTGGTGCTAAACCTTGGTGACCCAAAGTCACGATATCCATAATGTGGTGCCAAACCTTTGGTGACCCAAAGTCACGAATAATCCAATGATGGGGCCAACCCATCGTGTGATACCAAATCACGAGCGACAATCCAAGATCTCATCGGTGGGGCCAACCCACGGTGGTGTCAAACCACGTGGACGAGTCGCAATGTGGTGCCAAACCTCCGTGTCCCAAAGACACAGATGTGATACCAAATCACCGATGACCGCAATCAAAAATCCGTGATGGGGCCAACCCATCGTGTGATACCAAATCATCAAGCGTCAATCCAGATAATCAATCAGGGCCAACCCACCGTGGTACTAAGCCACTGGGACGAGACGCCGAGGTGACAAACCTCCGTGACCCAAAGTCACAAAATATCGTTTGTGGTACCAAACCACCGGAGGTGCTAAACCTCCGTGTCCCAAAGACACAAAGGTCCCAAAGACACGGATATCATACTCCCCTCCTCTTAGATTACCCATACATGTCATAATCGACTCATGCACAATATGCAAATCATGGAATTCATGCCAACATGCCCAATATCGCATCTCATAGCACATATATCATGCATCATAATATTAAATGTATCAACCATAGAACTCGTAATGCTACGGACTTACCCAATCCGTGAACATACCCTATCCAGATCAAGACAATCATCACTGTTTCACTTGTTACAACACAAAGTTATTAACTTATTACTAAGAAATCGGTGTGTTAGCGCACACACACGGTATAGCGAAGGTTTTAATCCTAAGAACCGGCCTAAGTCCCTTGATCACCTCAACAACCACGATCCTACATTCACCAACAAGGGTTAACACTTAAATCATTCTACCAAAAATAGATAACCTGGAGGGTTTCGTTAAACCTTACCTTAGCAAATGGTTCGGTTTCCACCCAATCCCGAACCAACGCCGGTTCCTTCGATAATCGGCTCCCTCTAAAAACACAAACCATTAGTCTCATCAAACTTTGGCTTAACAACTCTAAAGAAACCATTAAAGCTACCTTTTTCCACCATTTACCGAAAGTGCTTATGAGTAAGAAGGCTCTCCTTGCTTGATTTCAATTCCAAAGGCCCTATCTGAAAAACAATTACCAAACCAAACGTTAACTCCTTTCTAACAGACATCAAAATCGGTCTAAAATACACTAAAATCGGCAAGGTATAAGAAAGAGGAGAAATGGCCATTCGGCCAACACTTACCTTCTTGTTAGACCGATTGAACAAGACTCCAATAAGGTCACACTCCTCCTTTGATATACGGCAATAAAGAAACTATAGGAAGAAAGAGAAGATTCGATTAGCACCCTTAATCAAGAAGAGAAAAGTTTTAAAAAAAAACAAGGAAGAAATCGGCAAGGGTTGTAGTAAGGTTCGGCTAAAAGGTTTTGGAAAAGAAAGAGAATAAAAAGATGAAAGGAGGGTGCTTTCAGGTTAAAAGAAAAGAAGATAGAGGATGTAGGTTTTGGAAAGATGTGTTACTGGCCAAGAAGGGAGAGAAAAGCTAGTTTCGGCTTCAACACTTGGAAAAGAAAAGGAAAGAGATGCACATTCGGCTACCAAGGTTTTCAAAGAGAAAAGATGAAAGAAAAGTGGAGAAGAAAGTGTAGTAGTTTCGCAAGTGTAGGTGCTTTGAGGTTTGGTTTACACAAGATGGAAGTGGAAAAGGAACAATATTGACTACTCACACACCCAAATAAAAGATGCAAAGAAATTTTGGCAAAATAAAGACTTGGACTTCGGTTAAAGGAGAAAAGAGAAGAAAGCTTTTGACACAAAGAAAATCACTTACCCAAAAGAAGTTTGACCGAAAATGCCCACTTGCTAAAGGCAAATTCAAGTAGCACCCTACACTACCAAGGCCACTCATTTCTCTCCCCAAAATCTCTCCAAACCGCCAACTTCCCCCAAACACTCCCAAGCCACCAATTCAAATTACCTTGACCAAGTCTTCCTCCACAATTTGCTCTCCACCCACCGCTTGAATAGGAAGACTTAGTCCAAGGCAGAGTTTGAACTGCCTACAACTCTTCCCCTCCATGCCGTCAAAATGGAACAAAAATGGAGCACTCTGCAGCTTGAACTCAAGACCTCTCCTCCCTTGCACTTGACGCCACACACAAGCTCTAAGTGGCGCATGCTTTGCCACTTTGCTAGCTCTTCACTTGTGCAACAATTCACCAAATAAAATACATAAGACCCAGCTCCTTCAAATTTCTATCACATAAAGCCCAAAACAAAAAAAATCTCCTACCACTCGAGCTTACACCTAGCTTATAACTAAGCCCCAACAACATCGAAATAACAACATAACACATCAAGCACATGCAGCAAAGCCAAAATAAAATAGCCCTTAACCCGGGATATTACACGCAAATACATGTGACACAAGTTTAGCTCAGACGAGTAACCTGATGTCATTTTAAAGGTTTAGCTCGAACAGGTAACCTGAAACAAATATATTCAGCTTGGACGAACAATTGATGTGGTGTAGTTACTGTGTATTCGAGTCCGTTTACTAGAGTTCATCAAGCTAAACAATTAATGTAAAATGAAAAGTTGAAATGGAATGATATGAGCTTGATGTTCAAATGGATAAATGTAGAATTGAGGATAAGCAACGTATTAAAATATTGACTTAAAAATGAATTGGTTTGATATATGATTGAGATACCATATGGTTTGATTATATGTTAAACTCACCTTGTTGATGTTGTGTTTTTCCATGCCTAGCAAACTATACCAAATTATGGTAGCATAATGCATTTGATTGTAAGATAAGGTAATGTAACTGAACACCCCTTACCCGTGTCCGACGCCAGGACAAGATACGAGGCACTACCATACTTGACTTTACTTAAACATGTATTATCGGGCTATAAAATTTCTTTCCATCTTAAAAGTTTTCTTTCTTACTAATAAAATACTTTTCTTAAGCCTTCGAGGCCTTAAACGTACGTCCGGAAGGTTTCGGGATTCATCTAGGAACTTTGGCACTCCTTGAAAATTTTTGCCTAAAGAGGGGCCACATGCCCGTGTTGTCCAAGGGACACGCCCATGTGCCCCTAAGACATGCCCGTGTTTGACACCCGTGGTCGACACTGACTTACTTCACAAGTTGAGCACACGCCCGTGCCTATAACCCGTGTCCTTCACACGACCTTGACACGCCCGTGTCCTCTACCTGTGGAGCTCTCTGTTTATGACGGCATCATACTTTTAATAGCACACTGCCATGGCACACGCCCGTGTGTTGGCCCATGTGACGAATCATATTTTCGTAAATTAATGCTGGGGACACATGGCCTATCAACACACCCATGGGGCTAACTATGTGCCACACACGGCCTAGACACACGCCCGTGTGTCTACCCATGTGGACAATTATAGGGCTATTTTCCAAGCCAATTGCCACCCTGAAACATAATCACACTTATACTATCTTAAACAACTCAATTATTCCATCCATTGCATAAACTTATCATCATGAAAGGGCATATAACTTAACATATATTTACCAATTTCAAATGGCCATATACAAAAGAATGTATAATCATAATAACCAAGCCTTTAGCTCACAATATGTCATGACCAAAATGATCAAACTTCTATACATGCCATACTCAAAATTTATTTAACTTTACTATACCCAATTAGTGGATGATAGTGTGATCCGAGCTTCAACGTCTGTGATCCCCGAGCTTACTTGGCGAACCTACATGGAAAAAGGAAATGAGAGAGGTAAGCATATAGCTTAGTAAGTTTGCATGAGGATTTAACAAAGCAATATAATAGCTTATAATTAAACTCATCCTCATAAGTCTAAAGCAACATAAATCTCAAATGCTTGAACTTACTTACTCTTACTTACTCTTTCTCATCACTTACCACATTATAATTTCATACTTGTAATTAAATTGAGGTATCTGTACCACTTAATCACATAGATTAGCACTTTTGCTAATATAACATGAACATCAAATCATTATCTTCCTTAACTTAGGTAGAATTCTTTATTATTCTAGAATAACTTAACTTGTGTTATTTTGCTTACTTAGCTTTCTTGTTACTTCTTTCATACTTGTCTCTTTTGCTCGTTGAATTACTCGAAATGTTGGAGGATACTCAATCTTGTCAAACATGTATCTCAATGCCAATGCCATATCCCAGATATGGTCTTACATGGAATCGCCTTATGATACCGATGCCATATCCCAGATATGGTCTTACACGAGATTCTTTAGCTTAATGTCGATGCTATGTCCCAGACATGGTCTTATACGAGATCTTCCTTATATGTTTCTTTTGAATCTTACCATTGCCATGTCTTGACATGGTCTTATGTGGTATCCTTGCCTTATGAACTCACCAATGCCATGCCTTGGCATGGACTTGCATGGGATCCTTGCCTTATAGTAACTTATCAATGCCATGTCTTGACATGGACTTACATGATATCCTTGCCTTATTCGATGCTGAGGCCATGTCCCAGACATGGTCTTACATAGGATCTACGTTCAGTGCCGATGCCATGTGCCAGACATGGTCTTACACGGGACCTATATTCTTTGATGCCGATGCCATGTCCCAGACATGGTCTTACACGAGCTTTCCTTGTCTCATGTTATGACATAGGTATTCTCGTTATTCCAAATCTTCAACTAGGACTTTCACTTACTTATTCTCATTGATTTTCTTATTAGGCATTGTCAATCAACTTTATGATAATAATGTACATTGTACGACATAGTAAGTAATTTAATTGTAAAATTAATATGTAGCTTTAAATTCATACAAACTTATCTCGATACTCAAATTGTGTAGAGTTGTGCAATTTAGACCTCAACCTTGTTTTTGCCTCGATTTTGGTCCAGGCTTCGTGTTTCTTAATATATAATAACAATTTAACTTGTTTAATACTTACATTAACTAAATTGACTTGTAAATCATACTTTAGTAAAAATTATATTTTTGCCCCTAAACTTTCTCAAAATTACACTTTTGCCCCTAGGCTCGTAAAATGATTTTTACTCAACTTTCTTGCATTTCAAGCCTAGCCGAATCATATTCTCAACTATAACAACATTCAATTTCCACTATTTTACTCATGTATGACCATATTCATAACTTTTGCAATTTAGTCATTACATGGATTTTTCATGAAAATCACTTAGGAAAAGATGTTTATCCTACATCAAACTTTCATAATCTTCCATAAAACATCAAAATACATGCATGCCATACATGGGTAAATTTTTGAACATAATCCCTAGCTCAAAATATAGCTAGAAATAGCTAAACCGAGCTACGAGGATATCAAAAATACGAAAAACATTAAAAACGGGGCTAGGATACACTTACTATATGGCTTGGAAGATGAAGAAACCCTAGCTATGTCTTCTTTGTGATTTTCAGCAAGGGGAGGAAGATGGACACTAATTTTGACTTCTTTTCCCTTATAACTCTTTAATTTACCAAATGACAAAAATGCCCTTAATGATTATTTCTTAAGATTTTTCGTCCTATATCCATTTTTGTCCATCTCAACATATAATGGTCTAATTGCTAAACAAGGACTTCTAATAATTTTTATAATTCTATTCCATACTTAAACCTTCTAGAATCTCATATTTTCTAATCCTTACAATTTAGTCCTAATGGACAATTTGTTCACTAATTAATAAAATTCCTTTATGAAATTTTCACACAACCATGCAAATACCTCATAAGCCTTATAAAATAATTTAAACACATATTTCTTCTTTGGATTTTTGGTCTCGCACCACTATTCCGACTAGACACTAAGTCGGGCTATTACAGTTCTCCCCTCTTACGAATTTTCGTCCCCGAAAATCTTACCGGTAAAAAGATTTGGGTACTGACTCCTCATAGCCTCCTCGAGCTCCCACGTAGCCTCTTCTACCCCATGTCTCTACCATAAGACTTTCACAAGAGTTATACTTTTATTCCTTAATTGTTTGACTTCCCGGGCTAGAATCTTAACTGGTTCTTAACCATAAGTCATATCAGTTGTATCTCAACCTCCGTCAGTGTAATCACACATGAAAGGTCTGATCGATAGCATCGCAACATGGACACGTGAAACACATCGTGAATATTTTCTAACTCATGAGGCAAATCCAATCGATAAGCTACCGACCCTATCCTTTCGGTGATCTCATACGGTCCGATGAAACATGGACTCAGTTTGCCTTTTCGACCAAATCTAAGGACTTTCTTCCACGGTGAAACTTTTAGGAATACTCTATCACCGACTTGATACTCAATTTCTTTTCTCATCAAATCCGAATAGGATTTTTGTCGATCAGATGCCACTTTCAGGCAATCTCGTATTACCTTTACTTTTTCTTCGATTTCTCTAACCAAATCAACCCCATGGATCTAGTTTTCCTTAAGCTCAGTCCAATATAAAAGCGTTCGGCACTTACACCCATACAAAGCCTCATAAAGCGCCATTTTCAAGCTTGACTAAAAACTATTATTGTAGGCAAATTCTGCCAATGGCAAGTACTTTTCCCAACTGCCCTAAAACTGAAGAACACAACACCTGAGCATATCTTCGAGAATTTGGATAAACCTTTCTGACTGGCCGTCAATTTGGGGGTGAAAGGTTGTACTAAAATTCAACTTTGTTCCCAAAGCCTCTTGTAACTTTTTCTAAAATCTGGATGTGAATCTCGAATCTCGAATCTCTATCCTATATAATCGATAAGGGCACTCCATGTAGCCTCACAATCTCAGAAATGTACAAGTTTTCCAACTTATCAAGTGAGTAGTCAACTCGAACAGGTATGAAATGGGTTGACTTAGTAAGTATATCAATTACAACCCATACAGCATCTTTCTTACTCGGTGTCAATGGCAAACCCGTTACAAAATCCATGGTAACTTGGACCCATTTCCATTCGGGAACCATAATAGGTTGAAGCAGACCTGAAGGTACTTGGTGTTCAACTTTCACTTGCTAACAAATTAAGCATTTCGACACGAATTCTGAAATATCTTTCTTCATACTCGGCCACCAATACCGTTGCTTCAAGTTATTATACATCTTGGTGCTACCCGGATGTACAGATAAGCATCCGCTATGTGCCTCATGTAAAATTTTACGAATAAGTTCATCGTCCCTCGGTACACAAACTCTGTCTCTGAACATTAAGCATCCATCTGAATTGATTCAAAAGTCGGTCTCAACACCCGACTCACACTAAACTCTTTTGGCTTGCAACTCACAGTCATCTTGCTGAGCTTCGTAAATCTCTTGAAGAAAATTTGGTCTAGCCCTCAACTCAGTTAGAATGGAACCATCATCGGACAAGGTCATCTGTGTGTTCATAGCTTATAAAGCAAATAGAGACTTTTTACTTAAAGCATCGGTGACTATATTCGCCTTTCTCGGGTGATAATCAATAATTAGCTCATAATCATTTATCAGCTCCAACCATCTTCGTTGCCTTAAGTTCAATTCCTTCTAAGTCATCAAGTACTTTAGACTTTTGTGATCAGTGAAGATCCAACATTTTTCACCATACAAATGGTGTCTCCAAATCTTCAGTACAAAAACAATAGCAGCTACCTCTAAGTCATGTGTCGGATAATTCCTTTCATGTGGATTTAGTTGTCTGGAGGCATATGCGATTACCTTACCTTCTTGCATTAGTACACAGCCCAATCTATTTAAGGATGCATCATTGTAAATCACAAATTCATTTCCTGACTCAAGTTGTACTAGAACTGGAGCCTCTGTCAATATTGCCTTTAATTTCTCAAAACTCTGTTGGCACCTTTCTGTCCATTCAAAATTTACATTTTTCTGTAACAATTTTGTCATTGGAGTTGCTATCATGGAAAACCCCTTGACAAACCGTCTATAGTAGCCAGCTAAGCCTAGAAAACTTCTAACTTCAAATAGATTTTTCAGGGGTTTCCAATCAACGATGGCTGAAATCTTACTTGCATCAACTCGAACTCCATCTCCTGAAATAATGTGTCCTAGAAATCCAACTTCCTTGTGTAACACCCCAAACCCGGCCCAAAACACCACAACCGAATTTGAAATGTTACAAAAAAAGGTTGAAAATGGTTTGGTTTCATAAGTGCAAAATGGGTTATAAATTCTAAAACTGAAACTTTGTTCAAAGAGGGTTTCTCGTTCAAACTTAGCAATTTATTTAAAAACAAAACTTCTGAGTTACCCAAGTTCAAATCATTAAAAATGTTGGGAGCCCGAAAGGTTTATAAGGATCTATAATTTGAAAACCCCATTTTAATTCGAATGTTGCAGTATTTTGAGAGTTTCTTTGTAAATTAATCATTTGATGGCAAATCCAACCTAAAACTTAAAATAAATCCAAAGTATTTAAAATGGCCTTATTACAATAAAAATACCCCAAGAAGTAATAAACGTTTATAATGTACTTTAAGGAGAAAAAAAATAGCTTTTGCATAGCCACCTTGTGTCCACTCCTGCTCGGTCCAAAGTATCATGTATTACCTGTATTGTTTGAAAAATAGGGTTAGTCATTTTGACTCAGTGTGTAATTAATCCACATATTTCCATAATTGGGCTTAGCCCCAAAACCACATCAAGTCCATGTACCACATACTATCATGCATAATGTGAACCCAACCCAACCTAATATCCAACCGCTACTCACCACCCGTATATCCAACCACCACACACCAGGGGATTACTAAATCGACCCTCCATCCGCTACACACCTCTTTGGCAGCCATGCTGCTCAAAGTCCACTTAGTGGTCTAGCCACTTATCCACGTGATTGAAATCACAATATCCACGATGAGACTCATGGTCATCATCAATCCACGATGTGGCTCGAGGCCAACATCAAACCACAATGTAGCGAGGCCATCTTTAATCCACGTACATAAATGTACACACTTCCCCTTTAGCCATATATATATTTATATCCCGAACCCTATGTACATGCAACATAATATGATGAAATGGCATAAAGCATATGAACATGTCCAGATATACATATTAATTTTTTACATGCTTTCATAGATCCACATATATCCAACCACATTTTGATATAAGAAATGTACTAACTTGGTTACCGAATTACCCCTTTATGGGTAACAATACCACCACAGCCACTAAATCGGCCACCACACATATCACATGTATTTTATTAATTTACAATAAGGAAAGTAAAGAAACAGTGTACTAATTACACACCTGATAACCCGTAACACCACGCTCTCTACGTCAACGCTATCACTAACCGACACTACCATTATTTGCCTACGATCTTGCTCCGACGCTGGCCCATACCCCGGTGGCCAATCCCGAACTGCTGAAACCGAACGCTTCTTGAACTTAGGGGTAGGGACTACGTGTCCAACCCCTTTCTCTCATTGGCTGGTATTTGCGTCCATCGAATGTAACTTAATTAGAAAACCCTGGTTAAAAATGTTAAATCAGATCTCAATGAGACTAAATAACATCTTAATCGAATAATCTTACCAAAGTCGATCAAATCCCGAAGGCTGTACGCTTGCACGTTGAGATTGACGAAATCCCTACATAAGCCATGTTAGATTCGGCCCTAATAAATATGGACAAAAGAAGTGTCACGTTATCACCTTCTTACCTCGATTGATTGAATCTCGAAAAATCCTTAACTTCCTTAACGCTAGCTTATATAGAGGACCCAAACTCCCTCCTTCACAGATTCGGCCACACACCAAAGAAACAGGATTAGTCTTTTGGTTTCGGCAAACTAACAAGAAAAGAGCATGAAAAGTTTATAAAGAAAAGAACTTTACCACCACTACTTAGATATCGAAAGAGCCCTTAAAATATGGAGATGGAAGTCAATTATGTCTTGATTAAAAGAGGTGAAAATCAAAAGAAGAGAGTATAGAGAATTTGGCCAAGAGAGGGGCTTGAGATATAAACGAATAGAAGAAGAAAAAGAAGAATAGAAATGGAAAAATGAGAAGTAAAGATGAATGGAAGATTCGGCCAAGGTTTCAAAGGCTAGAAGGGCTATTCGGCTTTGAAAATGAAGTGAAAGTTTAAGGCTATCAATATGAAAAGAAAAGAGGAGAAGAGAGAGAGGTATGGTTGACGGAGAAGAAATAAAAGGAAGAAAATAGTCAAAATGCACCAAATGGTCACCTTCACTTTAATTTGAGAGACAAAAGAGAAGAAAGGAAGAAAAATACTTAAAATGCCAAATGAATTTCGGCACCTACTCTCCCCTACATGACCGAAAATACCATCCCCCCTAGAGTCCCAAATTCGGCCAACACTCCTCTCTTCACCAAATCCCGCTTTTTCCTCCTCATTTTCCTCCACTCCACTCATTCAAACACATTTGAATGATTCAAACTCTTATCTCCCTTCATAGCCACTCATTTGAATTGTTGACCCATTCAAACTCCCACTTCCAAGTGCCATAACCGAATCCAACTCTCCCCTCCCCTTGACGCAAAAACAAACCCCAAAATGCTCCTCATGCTGCTCGAACCTCCTCCCCCTTGGAACTCCTTTGATGCAAACTCTCCCCCTTGCTCCCATGCGTTACCTTGCCACTCCACCGCTTCCTTTCTTGTGTCATAAACTCCTCATTAATTCTCTTAAGGCTTAGCTCCCCTAGCTCTTCCTAAAGGCTTAAAAACAAAAATTTTACCAAGTCTCTTACCTAACCCCAAGGTTTCCCGAAGCCCCCAAACGCACACAAACAACATCCAGAGTATAGTAGCACATAAATATAAATAAAATGCGTGACCCCTAATTCCCGGATGTTACACCTTGAGCCAAAATTCACTTTTACTGAACTTGGCGTATAACTTATTATCTCTTAAAATCTGTAAAACTGTCCTTAAGTGCTCGGCATGCTCAGGCTCATCTCGGGAATATATCAATATATCATTAATAAAAATAACCACAAACTTATCTAGATATGGTCGAAAGATGCGGTTTATTAGATCCATAAACACTGTCGGAGCATTAGTTAAACCAAAAGGCATAACTAAAAATTCATAGTGCCCACACCTCGTTCGAAATACAGTCTTCAGCACATCTGAATCTTTTACTCTCAACTGATAGTATCCGACGTCAAGTCTATCTTAGAGAACACAGTGGCTCCCTTCAATTGATCAAACATATCGTCGATCCTCGGTAATGGGTACTTGTTCTTCACAGTTACCTTATTAAATTACCTGTAATCTATGCATAATCTCATGGAGCCATCTTTCTTTTTCACAAATAATGCCGGAGCACCCCATGGAGAACAACTTGGTCTAGCAAAACCTTTGTCCGTCAGTTCTTGCAACTGTGCCTTCAATTCCTTCAACTCAGTTGGAGCCATTCTATAAGGAGCATCGGTACAGTACCGGGAACTAACTCGATGCCAAATTCAACCTCTTTAATCGGAGGCAATCCTGGCAATTCCTTAGGAAAAACATCTGAGTACTCACATACTATCGGTACCGATTCAATTTTCAACTCGATTTCTTTGGCATTCATCACAAAGGCAAGATACGCCTCATACCCTTTTCTTACATACCTCTAAGCCGACATATGAGAAATCACTACCGATAATCTATCATGTTCATCTGATTCAACATAAAGAGTATTCCCATTTTCACATGTCAACTCAATATATTTCTTCCCACAATTCACTGTCACATCATGAGCAGTTAACCAGTCCTATACCAAGAATAATTTCGATTTCATCAAATGACAATAGCATGAGATTAGCCTTAAAATAATGACCCCTAATCATCAATGGGAAATCTTTGCACACTTTATCAACTAATACACTTTTGCCTAAAGGATTAGACACTTTTATCACAAACTCTATGGACTCAATAAGTATACTCATGCTAGATGCTAATTTCATGCAAATATATGAATGGGTAGACCCTGGATAAATTAAGGCAACAACATTAGTGTCATGAAGAGAAAATGTACCCATAATTACATCGGGAGATGATGCCTCTTCACGAGCGCAAATGGCGCAAGTCCTTGCAGGTGCTCTACCCTTGGGTCTTGCAGTCTGCTCTCGAGGTGTACCCTTACTACTCACCCCACTTCCCGAGTTCCTTTGTGGTCTTCCTCTATTAGTGCTTCCTGTTCTTGCACTCTGAATTTTGTCTTTCTCAACCATTTTGGGGAATTCTCTGATGAAGTGATCTTGGGAACCACACTTAAAATAAGCACTCTTATGTGCTCAGCACTCACCGGGGTGTCTTCTGCCACATTGTGGGCATTCCAGTCTATTTGATTGGACATTCCCGACACTAGCGATCGAAGTAGTCTGAGCCTTATTCCCTGAATATTGTTTACTCTTGCCTTTGCTTGAAAACTCGACTGAAGTAGCTGATCGGGTAGAGAAATCGCTTGACTTATTGGACGAGGACTGGAATGGCTTACTTCACTATCTCTTTCTTGAGTCACGAGACACTATTTTAACTTTTTTTCTCTTTTACTAATTCTTTGACTTTACAAGCCCAATCCACCAATACAAAAATTCTTTCAATTTTAGGACAGCAATAAACAATTTCATGTCTTCCTTTAGTACGTCTTCAAATCTCTTGCACATGATAGCTTCAGTGGATACACACTCTCGAGCGTATTTACTAAGTGTAACAGCCCGATTTAGGGGCTAGTAAGAATAGTGATTTTGGGATCACTATTTTGAGATTAGAGAAATTATTTTCATGATATATTATGAGTTAGAGCATGATAGCATATGAGCATTAAAATTTTGGTATTTTAACTTTAACGTTTTAGTGTTTAATTTGCGAAAAAGGACTAAATCGCATAAAGTGCAAAAGTTCCATTCTATATGCTAAGAGTACCAAATGGATATGGATTGTTAAATGGGGGTATTTAAAAGGCAATTTAGCCTTTGAAAGAGGCTTGGCCGGCCATAAGAGAGAATGGGAGACAAATTTGTCAATTAGTGTCAAAGTTAGTAGTAGTAGGTGGACTAATTTGACTTTTAATAATAGAATAAAGAGAGAAAAGTTATCATCTTTTTCTTCTATCATCTTCCACCAAAAATTTGCAGTAAATAAGCGGTAGAAACCTTCAAAAATTTTAGCAAACTCTCAGCCATTCAAGTAAGTGTTCTAGTGAACTTTTCTTAAAAATAATTGTACTTTTGAGGTCCCTAAAGCTTAAGCTTTCAAATGAGTGGACTATTGTGCAATATTGTGAAAGGTTTAGAGTTTTACCATGAGAGCTACTTTAGTTGTTTGTTTCATTTTTAAGGAAGAACTTGAGTCTTAGTTGTTAGATAAACAACTTTTAAAAAGGGTGTTGGCATGAGGACACTAAATAGGACCTTAATGAAAAGGTTATGAACTTGGTAGTAAGTATGTGAAATATTGATTGTTGATGATAGCTTTAAGAGCATTAAATGTTTTCCTAGGCTTTTTGAAGATAAAAATGTGATTAGAATTAATTTTTGAGCCTAGGGGCAAAACAGTCATTTTGCCAAAATCTAGAGGTAAAATGGTAATTTTGCCTAAGTAGGATTATTGAGATGCTTATATTAATAAAATGATTAAAATGAGCTGATTTGCTATTATAGAGTAAGAGGAGACGAGAATTCACCTCAATCGCGAAAAGGATAAAGTCGTGGACTAAACCGAAGAACTAACTCATTTTGAAAACGAGGTAAGTTGGAAGTGATTTATTGTAATATTATATTAGCATAATTGAGAATGCTTGATGTCATATTGATGCATGATACTTCAATGAGTTGAGAAATTTTTGTGAATATGATAATGAAGTCATAATGGACTATGATGAATATGAAAAATGCTATCGGCCATATTATGAGGGTCAGTGTAAGACCATGTCTGGGACATGGCATCGGCCATATTATGAGGGTCAGTGTAAGACCATGTTTGGGACATGGCATCGGCCTTATTATGAGGGTCAGCATAAGACCATGTCTGGGACATGGCATCAACCATATTATGAGGGTCAGTGTAAGACCATGTCTGGGACATGGCATCGGCCATATTATGAGGGTCAGTGTAAGACCATGTCTAGGACATGGCATCGGCCATATTATGAGGGTCAAAGTAAGACCATGTCTGGGACATGGCATCGGCCATATTATTAGTGCCAGTGTAAGACCATTTTTGGAACATGGCACCGGCATTGAGACAAGAGCAGGCGTAAGACCATATCCGAGATATGGCATTAACACATAGAGTTAATTACCTATAAGACCATGTCTGGGACATGGCATCTATACCTAAAGGAGATTCCATTGTATGGTGGAATAAGCAGATGAATTTAAAAGTAGAAATGTGAATGAATACAAGTGCTAATGAATGAGTCACTAGATACTGGCTCTATATGTGTTTCAGTAAATGTTAAATAAGGGCGAGTGTAAGTAAGTATTATCAAGAAGTCTTGACTTGTGTACGATTAATTAATGTTATAGATGAATTATTCTTTTATGAAGATTACGATTTCTAATTGTTTCCATGCAACTTACTAAGCTTATTGCTTACCCCTTTTTTATTGCCCTTCTTTCTTATAGTATTGCCAAGATAGCTCGAAGATCGTAGACGCAGGGGTTCGGAAATCACACTATCAACAACATTTTGGTATAACAATTTTACACTTGTTTTGAATATGGCCTGTATAGGACTAGGGTGTTTTGTCAAGTTGTAATTGTTAGTTAAAGTGTTGGTGGCAAATCATTTTGTAATGGGTTCTTGATTCAGGCAAATGTTTGGCAAACTCTTCTTTTTGAAATAAAGATAATATTAATGAGGTGTATGCCCCTTTTAATTAATATTTTGTATTGACTATTTGACTGGCCAGAATTTTCTACGTAGATAGGTTTATTGAGGTCAATGTAGTATGTATTATTATTTACGATAAATGTATTGGATTGATCCCGATTTGTGGTGGCAAATGGCTTGGTAAATAGCCCTAAGTGCCAAGACGGCTGGACACACTGCAGGCGTGTGTCTAGGCCGTGTTAACCCTGCACCTTAGTATTATTATTCGAATAGGCCACAGGCAAATCCCATGGCCGTGTGTGTATGTCATGTAATACACACGGTTTGGACATGGGCGTGTGCTCAGATCGTGTTAATTTAGTCAGTATATCAAGGGTTAGCACACGGTCTAAGCCCATGGGCGTGTCATGGCCGTGTGAAATTAGTTAGTAACTCCACACAGGTAGAAGACACGGGCGTGCCAGGGCTGTGTGAGTATAGTCAGTAACTCTCCATGGTTGGAGGACATAGGCGTGTCTAGGGGTACACGGGCGTGCCTCAAACCACATGGGTGTGTGACCCCTGCTTCCATGAAAAGTTTTTGATTAAGTTTCAAAAGTTTCCGAACATGAGTTTAAGGCCTCGTAGGCCCTTGAGATGTATGAATCATTTGAGAGAGAGAGGTTCTTAATCGGGAACAAAATTTTATGGCTCGTAATTTCATGATTAAGTAAGTTCTAGTATAGTAATGTCTCATATCCGGTCTAGGCCTCAAACTCGGGTATGGGGTGTTACATTTAGTAGTATCAAAGCTACGATTTGGTTGATTCTAGGACTAATGTAGTGTGAGTATGAGTCTAGCTATACATGCCATATGTAAGGGTGTCGGAGTAATGATAGTGTGATGACTCTTGATGTATAAAATTGTGTTTTATGCAGTAGATGGATTCAGATCCAGACCGAACAGTAGCTGATGATGCTGCTAGTAATGCGCCGGCTCCCACTTAAGGGACCGCGCCAGTTAATAGTAAACCCTAGACTTTGGATCAGGGAGATGAGGCTCGAGAAGCTTTTCTCTATTTGATGAGTAATTGGTATACTGAGTATACCTAAGCAAATCCCAACGCTCAGCCCCCTCTGCCCCCACCTATACCTCAACCCGCTCCAATAGCCCCTCAAGTGGTTGAGGTGGTGAGAAGAGAAAGACCTCCGGTGGATAAGATCCAAAAACTAGGAGTCGAGGAATTTAGGGCAAATAAGGATGATGACCCGGAGAAAGCAGAATTCTGGCTCGAGAATACCATCCGGGTATTCGATGAGTTATCCTGTACGTCTGAAGAGTGTTTAAAGTGTGCGGTGTCTCTCCTGAGAGATTCAACCTATCAGTGGTGGAATACCTTGGTGTCGGTGATGCCAAGGGAGAGATTTAGTTAGGAATTCTTCCAAAAGGAATACCGAAAGAAATACATCAGCCAGAGGTTTATCGACCACAAAAGAAAGGAGTTCCTAGAATTGAAGCAAGGCCATATGTCAGTGACCAACTATGAACGGGAGTTCATAAGGCTTAGCAAGTATGCAAGAGAGTGCGTGTCTATTAAGGCCATCATGTGCAAGAGATTCGAGGATGGATTGAACGAAGATATCCGTCTATATGTGGGAGTTCTTGAATTAAGAGAGTTTGTAGTGTTGATGGATAGAGCCTGTAAAGCCGAGGAGTTGGCTAAAGAGAAGAGAAGAGCTGAGTATGAGTCTTGTGACTCGAGGAAGAGACAACTAAACAAGTCTCACCAATCTTCATTTAAGAAATCGAAGGATTTCACTACTCGATCAGTCGCTTCAATGGGGTTTTCAAATCGAAGTAAAGGCAAGCAGTTTTTAGGATCGAAAGGGCAAACCACATCAATTGCTAGTGTGGGCAACGCTCGACCAAGTAGACAAGAATGTTTCCAGTGTGGCAGACGCCATTTTGGTGAGTGTCGGGCAAATGAAAAGGCTTGTTTTAGATGTGGGTCCTTAGACCACTTTATAGAGATTGTCCCAAGGTGGACGGGAAAGAAAAGCTTCAGAGTGCAAGATCGGGAAGTTTTGCTAAAGGAAGACCTTTGAGAAACCTGGGAATGGAGATGGGAAGTAGGAATCCTCGTAAAGAACAAGATGCTAGAGTCGAGGGTAGAGCATCGGCGAGGACATATGCCGTTCGTGCTTGTAAAGAAGCATATTCCCCTAATGTAATCATGGGTATCTTTTCTCTTCATAATACTCGTGTTATAGCTTTAATTGATCTGGGATCTACCCACTCATACATATGCATGAAACTAGTCTCTAGCATGGGTATGCCTATTGAAACACCCCAAACCCGGTCCACAAGCCCTGACCGGATCTGGCATGCTTCTAGGAAAAACTAGTCGATTCTTATTTGAAACTTTGCTAAAATTTTGCGTGTTTTTGAAAACAGTTGATTTGGGTTGGGCTCGAATTTTAAAACCCGTGTTGATTATGTGTCAAAACGTTTAATATTTATACTTAAGAAAAATGGACTTTAACTTGAATTATTAAAATCGAGTCATACTTAGATAATTAAATATGCATGCATAACAGTTCAAACCAAGGCCTTATTACATCAAATCAAACCCAAATTAAATCCAAAATACTTAAAATATAACAAGTCCAAAATAAAATAAAATCTTGAGGCGAGCATGGCCACCACTAAGCTCCCGCCCCGATCCATTAATGAGCGTCACCTAAAAAGTAATCCCACAACGGGTGAGTCAAACAGACTCAATGTACTGACCAACATAAGTCTCAATTAATTCGGGCATATCAATTCATACATAATAGCACATATACTTAATGATGCAAACCCGTACCCAAGCCTAAGTATCCATCCACTACACATCGCCTATACCAACCATCACACCGTGGGGACTACTAAGTCAACCCTCCATCCGCTACACACCATTGAAGGCGTCATTGATCGACCTGCTTATCGCTCTTATAAAATTTGTGGCATAGCCACCAGATAATTATTTTGTGACATAAGTCACCACATTCATATATTGTGACATAAGTCACCACATTCGGATATTGTGACAAAAGTCACCACATTCAGATATTGGGGTATTAAACCACCAATTCACTTCCCCTTTACATATCACCCATATGCCCCATGTCAAACATATCATGCAATAACATGCTTTATTTCACATTCTTATCACTATTAACATATGTTCCATAATAGATCATAACCTACTCATAGTAGGAGTGGGTAAACATACCTGAGTATTTCGTTCGTACCATTGCATGGTGCTTTTAGCCACTTCACACATATTTTTATTAACACATATATTAACACATAACCATAAATTAATTGAAGCTTAGTGTGGGGGTACACACCTGATATACGTATCGAGTTCACTCCAAATCCCTAAAACCCGATCTACTGATTTAGATCTCAAGTTCCTACATTTGGTCAATCACTTAGTGTTTAGCAAAAGCCTATTCGGCTATATGATCAAATCCCAAAGGATTATCGAAACCAAAATCTTACCTTGTTGTCGATTTCACTACTAATCAAATCCTGAAATTTGTAGTCTTGCCTACCTTGTAATCGGCTAGCACTGAGTCACTTGATTTGGTTAGTTTTCGACTTTTAAATAATTAAGAAATAGATTTGAACCACCAAATATAGCTTTGACCGATTACATATGTCCACTTACCTTAGATCTGAAATCCCGAAGATTCCCTTCTTGAAATCGGCTAGACCTTAAATCACTGAACAAATTAGTTTCGACTTTTTAAATGAAGTAAGAAATAGATCAAATCACTAAATAGGCCTTGGCCAAATATCTAAAGCACTTACCTTGTGGATCTAAATCCCAAATTATCACTTGTCCTTGGTCTTTGTCGAAATCCCTACATAGACTATGTTAGATCCAATCCTAACATTTGAATAAATGGCCTTTGGCCTAATCCACACTTTGCTTACCTTAGATTTTGGAATCTCGAGTAATCTCCTACTTGTACTCGACACAACCAAATCCCGAATTCCCCCTTCAAAGTTTCGGCCAAACAATACTAATGGGATTAGATTCCATCTTTCGTCATAAGAAAAGAAAGAAAAGAATTGATAGTTGGCCCTTACCCTTATTACAGAATCGACAGCACCTATGCCTGACACCACAGAGATTCAACTTTGAGGCTTAGAGGATAGTTGGCTATGAGTCACTTGTGTATTCGGCTTCAACAAGGATAAAAAGAGAGGGATATGAGGCTTAGGGAGAATCGGCAATGGCTAGATGTTGTCCACTTAAGTTTCGGCTCTTGGTTAATAGTAGTGATAATGGGAAAAAGATTAGACAGAATGATATGAGGGCTCAAGTATGATTCGGCTAGAGTGGAGAAGAAAGAAGGAATTTGAGAGGAGGAAGGAAAGTTGATAAGAAATTCGGCAAGCACTAAAAGAGAGCAAAGATGAATGTCTTTTGTTCCAATTAAAATTCGGCACTTATGCCTCCCTTTCATGACCGATTTTACCAACCAAGGAGTCCCTTGGCCGGCCACTATATCCCATTTGCTTCTCCTCCTTTATCTTTTATCTATTCTTAAAAAAAATAATTATCACAAAGAGTCTAATCACATCTAAAGCTCCTCCCTCAGTCTCCCAATACCGTCCACATCTACTCCTTATTGCCAAAAAAAAAAAATCTTTTATTTGCTTTCCTTGTGACTCGAACCTAGGCCCATTTGCACCTACTTGTGGCGTCACTTACAGAGGCTTTAAGTGGCACCTTGTAGCCACTTTACCAAGCCTAATTTCATGTCATGTTTTCCCTACTATTTCTCTTAAGGCCTACCAGGCTTAGCTCCCTCTTCCAACTTTAGAATCTACTAATTTCTAAGGCATTTAACTACACACTAAGGTTCACAAAATTAATGGAACACATTCATAACATACAAAGGCATACTACTTCATACAATTTAGTATTAATGCATAAGTTATAATCTAGGATATTACACCTATAGAGTCTACTGAGTTCATTATAAGAGTGTCAAATCCCCTAGGCAAGTGTGTGTTGGTTGTTAGAGTTTGCAAAGGGTGCCATTTGATGATTAAGGGTCATTACTTTCCGGTTAATCTTATGTTATTACCATTTGACGAGTTTGACATCATTCTTGGGATGGACTGGTTAGTTACCCATGGAGTAATTGTGAATTGTAGGAAGAAGTATTTTGAATTAAGAGACAAAAATGGTAATTTTATTTGTGTTGAATCAGATAAGCCGGATGGGTCACCAACCGTGATATCAACCATGTCATTCGAGATACCTAAGGAAGGGTATGAGGCTTATCTTGCCTTCGTCTTTGAACACTAAAGAAATTGGATCAAAATTGAGTTAGTACCCATAGTATGTGAATACCTAGATGTTTTTCGGAAGAGTTGCGGGACTACCTCCGAGAGAGAGATTGAATTGAATTAATCTAGTTTGGTCGCCTCTATTTCTATTGCTCAGATAGAATGGCTCCAACCGAACTAAAAGAGTTAAAAGCACGATTGCAAGAATTAACGGATAAGGGTTTTGTGAGGCCGAGTTTTTCTCCATGGGGCACTCCCGTTCTATTCGTGAAGAAGAAATATGCATCCATGAGACTATGTATAGATTATCGATAACTCAATAAGGCGACAGTGAAGAATAAGTATCCGTTACCGAGGATTGACCATCTATTTGACCAATTGAAGGGAGCTACAGTATTTTCTAAGATAGATCTAAGGTCAGGGTATTATCAGTTGAGAGTCAAGGACTCAGACATATCGAAACCCGCGTTTAGGACTAGGTACGGCCACTATGAGTTTGTGTTCATGCCTTTAGGACTAACTAATGCCCCCGCAATCTTCATGGATTTGATGAATCACATTTTTTGACCATAGTTGGATAGATTTGTTGTGGTCTTCATCGATGACATATTAATCTACTCTCAAGATGAGAATGATCATGTAGAACATTTGAGTATGGTTCTACAAGTTTTGAGAGAAAAAAATTGTATGCCAAATTCAGTAAGAGCGAATTTTGGCTTAAGAAAGTGGGATTTTTAGGGCATATTTCTCGGGAGATGGGATAAGAGTCGACCCGAGTAAAATTTCGGCAATTGTTAAGTGGGAACCACCGAGAAATGTAACTGAAGTAAGGAGTTTTCTAGGCCTAGCTGGCTATTACAGATGTTTTGTTAATGGGTTTTCCATGATAGCCATGACAATGACAAGACTTCTGCAGAAAGATGTGAAATTCATTTGGACAAAAAAATGTCAACAGAGTTTTGAGAAATTGAAAACACTGTTGACTGAGGCTCCTGTTTTGGTGCAACCGAGCCGAGAAGAGAATTTGTGGTTTATAGTGATGAATCCTTGAACGGTTTAGGCTGTGTACTCATGCAAGAGGGTAAAGTGATTTCATACGCCTCTAGGCAGTTAAAGCCGCACGAGAAGAACTACTTGACTCATGATTTAGAGTTGGCCGCAATCATGTTTGCATTAAAAATTTGGAGGCATCATTTATACGGTGGAAAGTGTCGAGAAATGCCTAAAATATTTGATGACTCAGAAGGAACTAAATTTGAGGCAATGAAGATGGTTAGAATTAATTAAAGATTATGAACTATTAATTGACTACCATCCAGGAAAGGCAAATGTAGTCGCCGATGCTTTGAGCAAAAAATCATTGTTTGCACTAAAAGCTATGAACACCCAGATGACAATGTTAGAGGATGGATCCATATTAGTCAAGTTGAGGGCTAGACCATTACTCCTTCAAGAGATTTGCGAAGCTCAGAAGGATGATAGCAGTTTTCAAGCCAAAAGAATTTTATGTGAGTCAAACGTTGAGTCAAACTTTCAAATAAATTCGGATGGATGTCTAACATTTCGAAATAGGGTCTGTGTACCCAGGAATGATGAGCTGATTCACAAAATTATGCAAGAAGCACATAACGGATGTTTGAATGTGCATCTAGGCAGTACAAAGATGTACCAAGATTTGAAGAAATGGTACTAGTGGCGAGGTATGAAGTAAGATATTTCTGAATTTGTATCAAAATGCCTGATTTGTCAACAAGTGAAGGTCGAACATCAAGTACCTTCGGGTTTACTTTAGCCTATTATGGTTCCTGAGTGGAAGTGGAATCGTATTACTATGGATTTCATGACGGGTTTACTGTTGACTCCCAAGAAGAAAGATGCAGTATGGGTAGTAGTCGATAGACTCACTAAGTCGACCCACTTTATACCAGTACGAGTCGACTACTCACTCGATAAATTGGCACACTTATACATGTCTGAGATAGTAAGACTTCATGGTATACCTTTGTTAATCATTTCAAATAGAGATCCGAGATTCACGTCACGATTTTAGAAAAAGCTGTAATAAGCTTTGGGCACGAAATTGAGTTTCAGTACTGCCTTTCATCCCCAAACCGATGGGCAGTCAGAGAGAATAGTTCAAATACTAGAAGACATGCTTAGATGTTGTGTTTTAGAATTCCACGGTAGTTGGTGGAATTCACCTACAACAATAGTTTTCAGTCAAGTTTGAGGATGGCGCCTTATGAGGCATTGTATGGACGTAAGTGTCAAACGCATTTGTATTGGTCAGAACTCAAAGAAAAACAGATACACGTGGTTAATTTTGTTAAGGAAACTGAAGAGAAAGTAGAACTGATTCGTAACTGCCGAAAAGCCGCCTCAAATAGATAGAAGTCTTATTCTGATTTAAAGAGAAAAGAGATAGAATATAAAGCGGGTGATAAAGTGTTCTTGAAAGTATGGCCTTGGAGGAAAGTCCTCAGATTTGGTCGGAAGGGCAAATTGAGTCCGCGCTTTATTGGACCTTATGAAGTTACCGAAAGGATAGGACCGATAGCTTATCGGCTAGTTTTGCCACCTGAGTTAGAAAAGATTCATGATGTTTTCCATGTGTCTATGTTGAGCCGATACCGTTCAGACCCTTCACATGTTATAGAACCAACAGAGGTAGAGATACAACCAGATTTGACTTATGGTGAAGAACCGGTTGAAATCAAGCAGTTAAGAAATAAAACAATAGCCCTAGTGAAAGTCTTATGGAAAAGGCACAGAATAGAAGAGGCTACATGGGAGTCCGAGGAAACGATGAGAAATCAATACCCCAATATTTTCACTGGTAAGATTTTTGAGGACGAAAATCCTTAAGGGGAGAATTGTAATAGCCCGATTTAGGGGCTAGTCGAAATAGTGATTTTGATATCACTATTTTGAGATCGGAGAAATTATTTTCATGATATATTATGAGTTAGAGCATGATAGCATATGAGCATTAAAATTTTGGTATTTTAACTTTAACGATTTCGTGTTTAATTTGCAAAAAAAGACTAAATCGCATAAAGTGCAAAAGTTCCATTCTATATGCTAAAAGTACCAAATGGCTATGGATTGTTAAATGGGGGTATTTAAAAGGCAATTTAGCCTTTGAAAGAGGCTTGGCCGGCCATAAGAGAGCATGGGAGACAAAATTGTCAATTAGTGTCAAAGTTAGTAGTAGTAGGTGGACTAAGTTGACTTTTAATAATAGAATAAGGAGAGAAAAGTTATCATCTTTTTGTCCTATCATCTTCCACTGAAACTTTGCAGCAAATAAGGGGTAGAAACCTTTATAAATTTCAGCAAACTCTCATCCATTCAAGTAAGTGTTCTATTGAACTTTTCTTGAAAATAATTGTACTTTTGAGGTCCCTAAAGCTTAAGCTTTCAAATGAGAGGACTATTGTGCAATGTTGTGAAAGGTCTAGAGTTTTACCATGAGAGATACTTTAGTTGTTTGTTGCATTTTTAAGGAAAAACTTGAGTCTTAGTTGTTAGATGAACAACTTTTAAAAAGGGTGTTGGCATAAGGACACTAAATAGGACCTTAATGAAAAGGTTATGAACTTGGTAGTAAGTATGTGAAATATTGATTATTGATGATAGCTTTAAGAGCATTAAATATTTTCCTAGGCTTTTTGAAGATAAAAATGTGATTAGAATTAATTTTTGAGCCTAGGGGCAAATCAGTCATTTTGCCAAAATCTAGGGGTAAAATGGTAATTTTGTCTAAGTAGGATTATTGAGATGCTTATATTAATAAAATGATTAAAATGAGCTAATTTGCTATTATAGAGCAAGAGGAGATGAGAATTCACCTCAATCGCGAAAAGGATAAAGTCGTGGACTAAACCGAAGAACTAATTCATTTTGAAAACGAGGTAAGTTGTATGTGATTTATTGTAATATTATATTAGCATAATTGAGAATGCTTGATGTCATATTGATGCATGATACTTAAATGAGTTGAGAAACTTTTCTGAATATGATAATGAAGTCATAATGGACTATGATGAATACGAAAAATGCTATCGGCCATATTATGAGGGTCAGTGTAAGACCATGTCTGGGACATGGCATCGGCCATATTATGAGGGCTGGTGTAAGACCATGTCTAGGACATGGCATCGACCATATTATGAGGGTCAGTGTAAGACCATGTCTAGGACATGGCATCGGCCATATTATGAGGGTCAGTGTAAGACCATGTCTGGGACATGGCATTGGCCATATTATGAGGGCCAGTGTAAGACCATGTCTAGGGCATGGCATCGGCCATATTATGAGGGTCAGTGTAAAACCATGTCTAGGACATGGCATCGGCCACATTATGAGGGTCAGAGTAAGACCATACCTAGGACATGGCATTGGCCATATTATTAGTGCCAGTGTAAGACCATGTTTGGAACATGGCACCGGCATTGAGACAAGAGCAGGCGTAAGACCATATCCGAGATATGGCATTAACACATAGAGGTAATTCCCTATAAGACCATGTCGGGATATGGCATCTATACCTAAAGGAGATTCCATTGTATGGTGGAATAAGCGAGATGAATTTAAAAGTAGAAATGTGAATGAATACAAGTGCTAATGAATGAGTCACTAGATATTGGCTCTATATGTGTTTGATAAATGTTAGATAAGGCGAGTGTAAGTAAGTATTGTTAAGAAGTCTTGACTTGTGTACGATTAATTAATGTTATGGATGAATTATTCTTTTATGAAGATTACGATTTCTAATTATTTCCATGCAACTTACTAAGCTTATCGCTTACCCCTTTTTTATTGATCTTCTTTCTTATAGTATTGCCAAGATAGCTCGAAGATCGTAGACGCAGGGGTTCGGAAATCACACTATCAACAACACTTTGGTATAACAATTTTAGACTTTGTTTTGAATACGGCATGTATAGGACTAGGGTGTTTTGTCAAGTTGTAATTGTTAGTTAAAGTGTTGGTGGCAAATCATTTTGTAATGGGTTCTTGATTCAAGCAAATGTTTGGCAAACTCTTCTTTTTGAAATAAAGATAATATTAATGAGGTGTGTGCTCCTTGTAATTATTATTTTGTATTGACTATTTGACTTGCCAGAATTGTCTATATACATAGGTTTATTGAGGTAAATGTAGTATGTATTATTATTAACAATAAATGTATTGGATTGATCCTGATTTCAGGGTGGCAAATGGCTTGGTAAATAGCCCCTAAGTGCTAGCACGGTTGGACACACGGGCGTGTGTGTAGGCCGTGTTAACCCTGCACCTTAGTATTATTATTCAGAATAAGCTACATGCAAACCCCACGGCCGTGTGTGTATGCCATGTAATACACATGGTTTGGACATGGGCGTGTGCCCAGGCCGTGTTAATTTAGTCAGTATATCAAGGGTTAACACACAGCCTAAGCCCACGGGCATGTCATGGCTATGTGAAATTAGTCAGTAACTCCACACAAGTAGAAGACATGGGCGTGTCAAGGCTGTGTGAGTATAGTCAGTAACTCCCCACGGTTGGAGGACATAGGCCTGTCTAGGGGTACACGGGCGTGCCTCAAACCACATGGGCGTGTGACCCCTGTTTCCAAGAAAGGTTTTTCGATTAAGTTTCGAAAGTTTCCGAACATGGGTTTAAGGCCTCGTAGGCCCCTGAGATGTATGAATCGTTTGAGAGAGATAATTTCTTAATCGAGAACAAAATTTTATGGCTCGTAATTTCATGATTAAGCAAGTTCTAGTATAGTAATGTCTCATATCCGGTCTAGGCCTCAGACTCATGTATGGGGTGTTGAACTAGGCCTTACAAACTCACGCTCATACTCTATTACTGACATTTTACCTTGTTTCAGTTCCAACAATTCCTTCCTTTTCTGATCGATGAATCTCTGACTAATGTACATTTTCTTGAATTTTCTTGGAAATATTCCCATGTGACCCTTTCCATTGGTACAACCAACACAAGGGCATTCCACCACTAATATGCAGAATCACTTAAGAGAGAAACTACACACTTCATGCACTCTTCGGGTGTGCACGACAACTCATTAAATACCCTGATGGTATTTTCAAGCCAAAACTCTTCCCTTTCCAGATCGTCATCTTTACTATCCTGGAATTCTTCAGCTCATTGCTTCTGAATTTTATCAACCGGAGGCTTTTCTCTTCTTACTACTTATACCGCTTGAGGGGCTATAGGGGTAGGCTGAGGAATTGGTGGGGGTGGAGCGGGTGGTGCATTCGGGTTCATGCTAACGAACTCCGTATACCAATCATTCATCATGTGAAGAAAGGCTTCCCTATCCTCTTCTCATCCTCTTGACTTACTGTCATGGGTTTATTCTTATTTTCATTCGGCACAGTCCCTTCAGAGGAGTTGGCGTATTACTTTCTACATCATCTGCCGCAGCTCTTTCGTGATCTATTTACTATATGAAATACAATTTAAGTCGTTAGGAGTCATCACACTATCAATATATAAATACTTTTATGTATGGCATATATAGCTAGACTCATATTTACACTATTTTAGTCCTAGAATCAACTAAACCATAGCTCTAATACCACTAAATGTAACACCCCTTACCCGTGTCCGACGCCAGGACAGGATACAAGGCACTACTGTATTTGACTTTACTTAAACATGTATTATTGGGCTATAAAATTTCTTTCCATCTTAAAAATTTTCTTTCTTACTAATAACAGACTTTTCATAGGCCCTCCAGGCCTTAAATGTATGTTCGGAAGGTTTCAGGATTCATCCAAAAACTTTGGCACTCCTTGAAAATTTTTGCCTAAACAGGGGCCACACGCTCGTGTTGTCCAAGGGACATGCCCATGAGCCCCTAAGACATGCCCGTGTTCGACACTCGTGGTCGACACTAACTTATTTCACACAGTGAGCATACGCCCTGTCTATAACCCGTGTCCTTCACACGGCCTTGACACGTCCATGTCCTCTACTCATGGAGCTCTCTTTTTATGACGTCATCATACTTTTAATAGCACACGGCCATGGCACACGCCCATGTGCTGGCCCATGTGACGAATCATATTTTAGTAAATTAATGCAGGGGACACATGGCTTATCAACACACCCATGGGGCTGACCATGTGCCACACACGGCCTAGACACACACCTGTGGACAATTATAGGGCTATTTTCCAAGCCAATTGCCACCCTGAAACATAAACACACTTATACTATCTTAAACAACTCAATTATTCCATCCATTGCATAAACTTAAATGTATAAACTTATCATCATGAAAGGGCATATAACTTAACAAATATTGACCAATTTCAAATGGCCATATACAAAAGAATGTATAATCTTAATAACCAAGCCTTTAGCTCATAATATGTCCTAACCAAAATGATCAAACTCCTATACATGCCATACTCAAAATTTATTTCACTTTACTATACCCAATTAGTGGGTGATAATGTGATCTGAGTTCTGACATTTGTGATCCCCGAGCTAACTTGGCGAACCTACATGGAAAAAGGAAAGGAGAGAGGTAAGCATATAGCTTAGTAAGTTTGCATGAGGATTTACAAAGCAATATAATAGCTTATAATTAAACTCATCCCTTATAAGTCTAAAGAAACATAAATCTCAAATGCTTGAACTTACTTACTCTTTCTCATCACTTACCACATTATAATTTCATTCTTGTAATTAAATTAGGGTACCTGTACCACTTAATCACATAGAATGGCACTTTAGCTAATATAACATGAACATCAAATCATTATCTTCCTTAACATAGGTAGAATTATTTATTATTCTTGAATAACTTAACTTGTGTTATTTTGCTTACTTAGCTTTCTTGTTTCTTCTTTCATGCTTGTCTCTTTTGCCAGTTGAATTACTCGAAATGTCGGAGGATACTCAATCTCATCAAACATGTGTCTTGATGCCAATGCCATATCCCAGATATGGTCTTACATGGAATCACCTTATGATACCGATGCCATATCCCAGATATGGTCTTACACGGGATTCCTTAGCTTGATGTCGATGCCATGTCCCAGACATGGTCTTATACGAGATCTTCCTTATATGTTTCCTTTGAAGCTTACCATTTCCATGTCTTAACATGGTCTTACGTGGTATCCTTACCTTATGAACTCACCAATGCCATGCCTTGGCATGGACTTACATGGGATCCTTGCCTTATAGTAACTTATCAATGCCATGTCTTGACATGGACATACATGATATCCTTGCCTTATTCGATGCTGAGGCCATGTCCCAAACATGGTCTTACATAGGATCTACGTTTGGTGCCGATGCCATGTGCCAAACATGGTCTTACACGGACCTATATTCCTTGATGTCGATGCCATGTCCCAGACATGCTCTTACACTGGCTTTCCTTTTCTCATGTTATGACATAAGTATCCTCGTCATTCTGAATCTTTAACCGGGACTTTCACTTACTTATTCTCATTGATTTTCTTATTAGGCATTGTCAATAAACTTTATGATAATAATGTACATTGTACGACATAGTAAGTAATTTAATTGTAAAATTAGTATGTAGCTTTAAATTCATACAAACTTACCTCGATACTCAAAATGTGTAGAGTTGTGTAATTTAGTCCTCAACCTTGTTTTTGCCTCGATTTCTGTCTGGGCTTCGTGTTTCTTAATCTATAATAACAATTTAACTTGTTTAATACTTACATTGACTAAATTGACTCATAAATCATACTTTGACAAAATTACATTTTTGCCCTTAAACTTTTTTAAAATTACACTTTTACCCCTAGGCTTGTAAAATAATTTTTACTCAACTTTCTTGCATTTCAAGCCTAGTTGAATCATATTCTTAACTATAACAACATTCAATTTCCACTATTTACTCATGTATGATCATTTTCATAACTTTTGTAATGTGATCCTTACATGGATTTTTCTTAAAAATCACTTAGGAAAAGATGTTTATCCTACATCAAACTTTCATAATCTTCCATAAAACATCAAAATACATGCAAGTCATACATGGGTAAATTTTTGAACATAATCCCTAGCTCATAATATAGCCAGAAATAGCTAAACCGAGCTACGAGGATCTCAAAAATACGAAGAATATTAAAAACGGGGCTAGGATACACTTACTATCAAGCTTGGAAGATGAAGAAACCCTAGCTATGTCTTATTTGTGATTTTCGGCCAAGGGGGAGGAAGATGGACACTAATTTTGACTTCTTTTCCCTTATAATTCTTTAATTTACCAAATGACAAAAATGCCCTTAATGATTATTTCTTAAGATTTTTCCTTCCTATGTCCATTTTTCTCCATCTCAACATATAATGGTATAATTGCTAAAAAATGACTTTTAATAAATTTTATAATTCTATTTCATACTTAAACCTTCTAGAATCTCATATTTTCTAATCCTTGCAATTTAGTCCTAATGGACAATTTGTTCACTAATTAATAAAATTCCTTCATGAAATTTCACACAACCATGCAAATACCTCATAAGCCTTATAAAATCATTTAAACACATATTTTTTCTTTGGATTTGTGGTCTCACACCACTATTCCGACTAGGCCCTAAGTCTGGCTGTTATAATAATAGCCCGATTTTGGGTCTAGTCGAAACAGTAGTTTTGGGACCAAAAATCTGACGTAGAAAATTTATTGTTATTATATTTTTATGGTCTGCAATTTTATGGAATAATTTTGTGAAAATTTCGTTCAAAAATTTTGACGTTTGAGCAATCAATTTAGCAAAAAGGACTAAATTGTAAATAGTGCAAAACTTGAGTTCTACATGCTAAAGGTGTTAAATTACTATGATATCTTAAAATTAGAGGTCCTCAGATGATAATTAGACCATTAGTTAAGTTGGTGGACAAAAATGGACATGGTTAGGTGAAATTTCAAAGTTTTGTATTAAGGGCATTTTGGTCATTTGGTAATTAAATGAATTAAAAAACAAAAATCAAGACAAAATCTTGTTCATCTTCTCCCACTTGTGTAGAAAATTAGAAGGAAGACATAGCTAGGGTTTGGCCAACTTTCAAGCTCGATTGTAAGTCCATTCTTGTCCCGTTTTTAATGCTCTTTAAATTTTTTAAGTCATTATCACTCGATCTATCTGTTTCTACCACTAATTTGAGAAATGATTGAGGTATAGGGTTTGACCCATGTTAGGCATGTGTGTATTTTAATGTTTAATGGTAGATTATGCAAGTTTGATGTTAGATAATCAACTTTTACTAAGTGATTTTTGATGAAAGTGCCTAAAAAGGACCTATTTGTAAAAAGTTATAAATTGTGTATTAAAAATGTAAAAAAATAAAAAGGTGGACTAGTATAAGAATAAATAAGGTTCAACTAGGCTTAAAGTGTGAAGAAATTGAATTAAAATCATTTTACGAGCCTAGGGACTAAAATGTAAAATGTTAAAAAGTTAGGGTAAAAATGTAATTTTTCCATAATGTGATTTTTTGGCTAAATTGAATAGTGATAATATTAAATGAGTTAAATTTTCTATTATAGATCAAGAGAAATGAGGTTCGGACCTAGATTAGGGGAAAAATAAAGTGTTTGACGATTAGGTCCGGTTCTACTATTTTTTTGTACCAAGGTAAGTTCGTATGTTAATAATGCAATGTTATATTGTATTTTAAATGCTTTGTTATTGCATGAAATGTATGTTTGTCTTTATGGATATTTTCGACAAAGATTCGACTAGCTAAAAATCGCAGTTGAACCTTAGTAATAGATTAAGATATAAGTGACATGTAGCAACCCATGTGATTATGTGATTTATGTGATCCTGGGTGCTGGTCCTGTGCATCCTATCGGTGGCTGGGTATACCGACATTTGTTGCGGATACTTGACAGCTTGTGTGAGCAGCACCGCGTCGCTACGTCTCGACTGACAACTTTTGTGAGCATGCCCGTGGATAGCTCAAGAGTGAGCCTTTACGTGTTATGAGATATGAAGTAGCTTTGGCTACATATGTGGCACTTATGTGCAAGACTTTCCATGTATCCGATAGTATTCTAAGTGGTTCAAAGGAAATTCAACGGGTGTGTTAAAGATGAGAAAGAATGTGAATATGTTACGAGTTGGTACAGGTATGTACATAAAACTCACGAATAATAATCTCGGTAAAAGATGAATTCTTGGTAAGAATGTGATTGAGTAAGTTGTGTTTATGAGAATTCAATGACATCTATGTTAAATTACATTATGCGATTAGTATGAATATGTGTATTGTAACAACCCGATTTAGGGCCTAGTCGGAATAGTGGTGAAAGACCACAAATTCGAAGTAGAAATATGTATTTTAATGATTTTTATGAGGCTTACGAGGTATTTTCATGATTTTCACATAATTTCATGAAGGAATTTATTAATTAGTAAACAATTTGTCCATTATGACTAAATTTTAAGGATTAGAAAACATGAGAATCTAGCAGGTTTAAGTATGAAATAGCATCATAAAAATTATTAGAAGTCCTTATTTAGCAATTAGACTATTATATGTTAAGATGGACAAAAATAGACATGGGAAGGAAAAATCTCAAGACAGGATCATTAAGGACATTTTTGTCATTTGGTAAATAAAAAATTAAAAAGGGAAAAAAAGTCAAAATTGTGTCCATCTTCTTCTCCTTGGCCGAAATTCTCTAAAGAAGACATAGCTGGGGTTTGTTCATCTTTCAAGCTTGATTATCAAGAAACGTAAAGCCCAGACTGAAACCGAGGTAAGAACAAGGTTGCTTACTAAATCGAACATCTATATACATTTTGAGTACCGAGGTAAGTTTGTGTGAAATTAAGGCTGCATATGTTATCGTATTTGAATTTCTTATTATTATGAGAAATGCATATTATTATTTCCATGAAATTAATTAATGATACCTCGATGAAAAGTGAAGAGAATATGATAAGTTGAAGTCCGGATGAAGATTCAAAATAACGAGGATACCTATGTCACGACATGAGATAAGGATAGTCCCGTATAAGACCATGTCTAGGAAATGGCATCAGCACCGAATGTAGATCTCGTATAAGACCATTTCTGGGACATGGCATCGGCATCAAATAAGGAAGGTCCCGTGTAAGACCATGTCTGGGATATGGCTTTGGCACCAAAGAAAGATCTCATGTAAGATTATGTCTGGGACATGGCATTGACATCGAGCTAAGAGATCCCGTGTAAGACCATATCTGGGATATGGCATCAGCATCAAGAGGTGATCTCATGTAAGACCATATCTGGGATATGGCATTGGCATCATGATACATGTATGACGAGATTAAGTATCCTCTGATATTCCGAGTAGTTCAACAGGCAAAAGAGCTATGTATGCAAAGATGCTATAGAGTTAAATTATACAAGGATGACAATAAGTTCTATTTATGTTAAGGATGATGATTATTTAACTTTATGTCCAAGTTAGCATAAGTGCTAAATTATGTGACTAAGTGATACAGGTACCATGAGTAAAATTACAAGTTATGAATCCATAATGTGATGTGTGATGGTAAGAGTAAGTATGAGTAAGTATGCCTAAGCACTTAAGAACTTGTGTTGCTATTGTTATATGAGATGAATGGATTTTACCATGAACACTTATGTTTCTATATTAATTCATGTAAACTTACTAAGCTATATGCTTACCCCTCTCTTTTCCCTTTTCCTTACAGTATCGCCAAGCTAGCTCGGGGATCGTAGAACGTCAAAGCTCGAATCACACTATCAATCATTCTTTTGGTATAGTAAAGTTGATTTATTTTAGGTATGGCATGTATAGAAACTTAGTCATTTTGTATTATGTCATATTTGAGAGCCAAAGGGTTGGCTACTAATGTTATACACTCACTTTATATATGGCCATAGGGAATTGGCCAATATTTGTCAAGTTTCATATTTTAACAATGATAAGTTTTATGAAGGGAAAGTTTATGCAAATGATGAGGTAAAATGTAAAGTGTTTGAATGATGATTAGTGGTTCTTTATAGGGTATTATTGCCATATCAAGTATTGCTTAAGTTGCTATAAGTGTGTTTATGTTTCAGGGTAGCAATTGGCTTGGAAAATAGCCTTCTAATTGTCCACATGGGTAGACACACTGAGAGTGTGTCTAGGCCATATGTGACACACGGTCAACCCCCATGGGTGTGTTGATAGGCTGTGTATCCCCTGCACCAAATTTATGAGAATTCAATTTATCACACGGGCCAGCACACAGGCATGTGCCTAGGCCATGTGCTCCTTGAGAAGTTACTGATGTCATAAACAGAATGCTAAGGTTTTCACACAAGGGTGAGGACATGAGTGTGTCTAGGCCATGTGAGAGACACGGGCCATTGACACGGGCGTGTGTTTGGCCATGTGAAAACCCTTATAGGTATGAAATAAAAATTGGTTTCCACACGGGCAAGGGACATGGGCGTGTGTGGCTACACGGCCTGCACATACGGGCATGTCCCACTTCACATGGGCGTGTGGCCTCTATTTAGGTAAAAATTTTGTTAAAGCGTAAAATTTTCGGATTACTTTTGAAACCTCCTATAAGTATGTTTAGGGCCTCGTAGGCCCATAATAAGGATGTTATGAATATGAATGAAAAGTTTTAAGTTTGAAAAGAAATTTTATAGCCCGATAATGTATGTTTAAGCCAGTTAAGTTCAGTAATGCCTCGTATCTTGTCCCGGCGTAGGACACGAGTAAGGGGTGTTACATTTAGTGGTATTAGAGCTACGGTTTAGTCGATTCTCGGACTAACATAGCGTATGCATGAGTGTAGTTATACATGCCATACATATGAGTATTTATATAGTGATAGTGTGACGACTCTTGACGACTTAAATTGTATTTTTATATAGTAAATGGATCCCGATAGAGCTGTGGCGAATGATGTAGAAAGTAATGTGCCGGCTCCCATTGAAGGGACGGTGCCAAATGAAAATGAGGGTAGACCTACAACTGTGATTCAGAGAGGAGGAGAAGAGGCTAGGGAAGCCTTTCTCCATATGATGAATGCAGGGTATATGGAGTTCGTTCATACGAATCTGAATGCACAACCCCCTCTACCCTCGCCTATTCCTTAACCTACCCATGTAACTCCCCAAGTGGTAAAAGGAGTAAGAAGAGAAAAGCCTCAGGTTGATAGAATCTAGAAACAAGAGGCCGAAGAATTTCGATCTAGTAAAGATGACGATCTAGAAAGAGCAGAATTTTGGCTTGAAAATACCATTCGAGTAGTTGATGAATTATCTTGCACACCTGATGAGTGCATGAAATGTGTAGTGTCTCTTCTGAGAGATTTAGCTTATTAGTGGTGGAATACCCTTGTGTCGGTTGTACCAAGGGAAAGGATTACATGGGAGTTTTTCGAAGAAGAATTTCGGAAGAAGTACATTTGTCAGAGGTTTATCGATCAAAAAAGAAATGAATTCCTTGAACTAAAATAAGGTAAGATGACAGTAACTACGTACAAGCGTGAGTTTGTAAGGCTCAGCAAATATGCTCGAGAGTGTGTATCCCCTAAGGCCATTATGTGTAAACGGTTTGAGGACAGATTAAATGAAGATATCAGAGTGTTTGTTGGTGTCCTCGAGTTAAAAGAATTTGTTGTGCTAGTGGACCGGGCTTGAAAAGCCGAAGAATTGGTGAAAGAGAAAAGAAAAGCTGAGATAGAGTCTCGTGATTCAAGAAAGAGACAATTGAACAAGTCATTTCAATCTTCATCCAAGAAGTCAAGAGACTTCTCTACCCGATCAGCTACTTCAGCTGGGTTTTCGAATAGAAGTAAGGGTAAGCAGTACTTGGGGAATAAAGCTCAGACTACTTCAGTTGCAACCAACATTCGACCTAATAGATCGGAATGCCCACAGTGTGGTAAATGACACCCTGGTGAATGCCGTGCACATGAGACTGCTTGTTTTAAGTATGGTTCCCAAAACCATTTTATTCAATAATTCCCTGAGATGGTTGCAAAACAGAAGGTTTAGAGTGCAAAATCAGGAAGCACTAATAGAGGAAGACAACAAAGAAACTCGGGTAGTGGAACGAGTAGTAAAGGTACACCCCGAGAGCAAGCTGCGAGGCTTGAGGGTAGAGCACCTGCAAGGACTTATGCCATTTGCGCTCGTAAAGAGGCATCATCCCCTGATGTAATTACAGGTACATTTTCTCTCCATGACACTAATGTTGTTGCTTTAATTGATCCGGGATCTACCCACTCATACATTTGTATGAAATTAGTATATAGTATGAGCATGCCCATAGAGTCTATAAAGTTTGTGATAAAAGTGTCCAATCCACTAGGCAAAAAGTGTATTAGTTGATAAAGTATGCAAAGATTGTCCATTGATGATTAGAGGTCACTATTTTAAGGCAAATCTCTTGCTATTTCCATTTGATGAATTTGATATAATTCTTGGTATGGATTGGTTAACCACTCATGATGTGATAGTAAATTGTGGAAAGAAATATATTGAGTTGAGATGTGAAAATAGGGACACTCTTCGTATTGAATCAGATGAACAAGACAGATCGCCGGTATTGATCTCTCATATGTCCGCTCAGAAGTATGTAAGAAAGGGGTATCAAGCCTATCTTGTCTTCGTTATGAATGCTAAAGAAACTCAGTTAAAGGTTGAATCAGTACTGATAGTACATGAGTATCCAGATGTTTTTCCATAAGAATTGCCAGGGTTGCCTCCGGTTAGAGAGGTTGAATTTGGCATTGAGTTAGCTCCTGGTACTGTACCAATATCGAATGCTCCTTATAGAATGGCTTCATCTGAGTTGAAGAAATTGAAGGCACAGTTGCAAGAGTTAATGGACAAAGGTTTCGCAAGACCGAGTTATTCTCCATGGGGTGTACTAGTGTTATTTGTGAAAAGAAAGATGGTTATATGAGATTATGCATAGATTATTTGCAGCTTAATAAGGTAACCGTAAAGAACAAGTACCCATTGCCAAGGATCGATGATTTGTTTGATCAATTGAAGTGAGCCACTGTGTTTTCCAAGATAGATTTGAGATCAAGGTATTATCCGTTAAGAGTGAAAGATTTAGAGTGCGAAAACTACATTTCGGATAAAGTATGGGCATTACGAATTTTTAGTCATACCTTTTGGTTTAACAAATGCCCCTACGATGTTTATAGATTTAATGAACCATATTTTGCGATTATACTTGGATAAGTTTGCGATTGTCTTTATTGATGACATACTAATATATTCCTGTGATGAGCATGAGCATGCAGAGCACTTGAGGAAAGTTTTATAGATTTTGCGAGATAATTAGTTGTATGCCAAGTTCAGCAAAAGTGAATTTTGGCTCAAGGAAGTTGGATTTTTGGGGCATATTGTCTGGGGAGATGGAATCCGAGTTGATCCAAGCAAAAGTTCAACCATTGTTGAGTTGAAGCCACCTAGGAACGTAACAGAGGTGAGAAGTTTTCTGGGCCTAAGCTGGCTATTACAAACGATTTGTCAAGGGTTTTTATGATAGCTACCCGATGACGAGGCTATTCTAAAGATGTAAAGTTTGAATGGACGAAAAAGTGTCAATGAGTTTTGAGAAATTAAAAGCATTGTTGACAGAGGCTCCAATTCTAGTACAACCTGAATCGGGAAAAGAATTTGTGATCTCAAGGATGCATCCTTGAATGGATTAGGCTGTGTACTCATGCAAGAAGGCCAGGAGATAGCATATGCTTCTAGACAGTTAAAGTTGTTGGAATGCTGGTACCCCCATGGCGCAGCAAAATAAAATTAATCCCGGCAATCCAAACCATGAATCCATGTGTAAGGAATGAATCGGGGTGAAATAAAGGTTTCGAAGTTACTGAAACTTCAATCTGAGTAGACAGCGACACCTCGACAACAAGAGTTCTGATCTACTATCGAACCAAGCCGCAACCTTTACAATGTCAGCCTCAACGTAATCCACTCTGTTTGACTATGAACGGTAGAAATCTCCAAAACTAATTTAGAGGTTTTTTTATTTGCTTGACGGTTGCTAGACTTTATAAGCAAATTCTTAAGGTTTTTGTCTTAATAAGTTTTGTATCACTTATTACCTTTTATAATCGGTATCTCTATAATGAATTATAAAATTAAATAAATATAATAAAATTTTAACCGAAAATTATAATTACATTAATTATACCCAAAAGTTATAATTAATGTAATTATAACATGGAATTCGATAAACTATATTTATTTAAATTTATATACTGAACCAAATTCATATATTAATTCTCATTATGTGTACAACATCCTTGTACATATAATATATTCAATATTTGATTGCCCAATTAAATTAATTCTTTAATTAATTTAATTCATGTGACAATCAAACAAAATACCAACTATTTTTATTAGTTCATTTCAACCATAGGGTGTGACCTTGTAGGTTCTTGTAACGTTAGCAGTAATACTAGAACGATTCTAATGTCACAAACAAAGAGTGGCATCTAGCAATGCATCATTACTACCTAAGTTACAAGAAGTCATGATTTGACATAACTTTTTTTTATTAACCTTTCATGAATTAATCCTTAAGTCCTTTATCTCTGGAATGGACACAAGTCATGGAATAGTCACACTTGTATAGTCCATCCTATGTTCCTTAATATCTTGAGTAGACTATGATATACAAATTAGTATGACATCTCATGTCAACTTATTTGAGCATGGCCATGCATTTCTAGTCTCACTCAATCAAGTGGCCTAAGATATTACTCCTTTATGTGGGAGGGACTTATCCTATATTGATCAACAATATCCCTCTACATAGATTGTGGTATATCCAACATCGACCTTTATAGAACAACCGATTCTGATTGTACGTTTGATGTATCAAAATATCGACTCACGATGTTGGGATAATGATTATCTCAAGTCTAAAGATCATATACATATTAATCACTATGAGTAATGTTGTGACAATTACATAATAATCCAAGAAACATACTCATAGCGGGTCAATCCAATATGTTGTTCTTTAACACACATATTCATGCATTGATTTTGACACTCCATATCAATGACAACTCTTTATTATCAATCAACTACATGTTAGTCTTAATGCATTATTGTTTTCCTAGTCAACAATAATACTTGACTAAGGATCTTTTAAGAATAATCATATTATTCTTAGGACATTATTATAAAATAGTTTATTTGTACACATAGAAGGAAAAATTGAAATAATAATGACAACGCTTTATATTAATAAACATGGTAAATCAAGTATGTTATTACAACCATCTCATGATTGATCTTTGGGCATACTTTTACAAAAGTCGCATGAGAAGAATTATCCGACACATGATTTAGAGTTGGCTGCCATTGTCTTTGCGTTGAAGATTTGGAGACACCATTTGTATTGTGAAAGATGTCGGATATTCACCGACCACAAAAGTTTAAAGTACTTAATGACTCAAAAGGAATTAAACTTAAGGCAACGAAGATGGTTAGAGATGATAAAATATTACGAGCTAGTCATTGACTACCACCCGGGAAAGGCGAATGTAGTCGCCGATGCTTTGAGTAGAAAGTCTTTGTTTGCTTTGAGAGCTATGAATACATGGGTGACTTTGTCAGATGATGGTTCCATCTTTGCTGAGTTGAGGGGTAGACCGATGTTCCTCCAAGAGATATATGAGGCTCATAAAGATGATGGTTCCAACAGAAACTGGGGCAAGAATAAGGTTGCGGACTAAATCGAACATCTATATACATTTTGAGTACTGAGGTAAGTTTGCGTGAAATTAAGGCTACATATTTTATCGCATTTAAATTTCTTATTATTACGATAAATGCATATTATTATTTCCATGAAATTAATTAATGATACCTCGATGAAAAAGTAAAGAGAATATGATAAGTTGAAGTCCAGAATGAAGATTCGAATAACGAGGATACCTATGTCACGGCATGAGATAAGGACGATCTCGTATAAGACTATGTCTGGGACATGGCATCGGGACCGAATGTAGATCCGTAAGACCATGTCAGGGACATGGCATTGGCACCGAATGTAGATCTCGTATAAGACCATGTCTGGGACATGGCATCGACATCGAGCTAAGAGATCCCATGTAAGACCATATCTGGGATATGGCATCGGCATCAAGAGGTGATCTCATGTAAGACCATATCTTGGATATGGAATTGGCATCATGATACATGTATGATGGGATTGAGTATCCTCTGATATTCAGAGTAGTTCAACGGGCAAAAGAGCTAAGTATACAAAGATGATATAGAGTTAAATTATACAATGGTGACAATGAGTTCCATTTATGTTAAGGATGATGATGATTTAAGTTTATGTCCAAGTTAGCATAAGTGCTAAATTATGTGACTAAGTGATATAGGTACCATGAGTAAAATTACAAGTTATGAATCCATAATGTGATGTGTAATGGTAAGAGTGAGTATGAGTAAGTATGCCTAAGCACTTAAGAACTTGTGTTGCTATTGTTATATGAGATGAATGGATTTTACCATGAACACTTATGTTGCTATATTAATTCATGCAAACTTACTAAGCCATATGCTTACCCCTCTCTTTTCTCTTTTCCTTGTAGTATCGCCAAGCTAGCTCGGGGATCGTTGAACGTCGGAGCTCGGATCACACTATCAATCATTCTTTTGGTATAGTAAAGTTGATTTATTTTGGGTATGGCATGTATAGGAACTTGGTCATTTTGTATTATGTCATACTTGAGAGCCAAAGGGTTGGCTACTAATGTTACAAACTCACTTTGTATTTGGCCATAGGGAATTGGCTAATATTTGTCAAGTTTCATATTTTAACGATGATAAGTTTTATGAAGGGAAAGTTTATGCAAATGATGAGGTAAAATGAGAAGTGTTTGAATGATGATTAGTGGTTCTTTATAAGGTATTATTGCTATATCAAGTATCGCTTTAGTTGGTATAAGTGTGTTTATGTTTCAGGGTAGCAATTGGCTTGGAAAATAGCCTTCTAATTGTCACACGGGTAGACACTATGTCTAGGTTGTGTGTGACACACGATCAACCCCCATGGGTGTGTTGATAGGCCGTGTGTCCCTTGCACCAAATTTACAAGAATTAGATTTGTCACACGGGCATGTGCTCTTTGAGAAGTTTCTGACATCATAAATAAAATGCTAAGGTTTTCACACATGGGTGAGGACACGGGCGTGTGAGATACACGGGCCATTGACACGGGCGTGTGTCAGCCGTGTGAAAACCCCTGTAGATATGAAATAAAAATTGGTTTCCACACGGGCAAGGGACATGGGCGTGTGTGACTACACGGCCTGCCCACACAGGCGTGGCCCCTGTTTAGGTAAAAATTTTCTAAGAATGTAAAAGTTTTGGATTAATTCTAAAACCTCCCGTAAGTATGTTTAGGGCCTTGTAGGCCCATAATAAGGATGTTTTGAATATGAATGAAAAGTTTTAAGTTTAAAAAGAAATCTTATAGCCCGTTAATGTATGTTTAAACAAGTTAAGTTCGGTAATGCCTCGTATCTTGTCCCGGCGTAGGACACAGGTAAGGGGTGTTACATGTATGGTATATTACTTATTATTTGCATATGAACTTACTAAGCTATATAGCTTACTCCCTTTTCTTTCCCTTAGCTTATAGTGTCACCATGCCAGCTCGGGATTGGAGATCGTCGAAGATCCATTCACACTATCAACTATTATTTTGGGTACCATTGAAATTCATTATTTTGAGATATGGCATGTATAGGGACTTGGTCATTTTGTTGTGTGTCATAATTGGTTTGGCCAAATGTGTTGGCTTGTAATGGTTAATGATTCATTTTGTATATGGCCATGAAAGTTGGCTAATGTTGGTTATGAGTATATTTTATATGATGATGCCTTTCATGAATGTGGGAACTTGCATGATTTGAATTGGTAAATTATGATGTTAAAGTAGGTTAGATGTTAGCACATGGATGTGATGTTAATGCCTTAGTTGAGATGGCTTTGGTTGCTAATATATGCTTGAATTAGTGTTATATGTTGTTGTGCAGGTATATGTATGGAAGGGTGACAAAATGGCTTGGTAAATAGCCTTATTTTTGTCCACACGGGTAGACACACAGGCATTTGTCTAGGCCGTGTGTGACATCCGGCTTGCCCTATGGGCGTGTGTTCCGGGCGTGTGTTCCGGTCGTGTGTCCCCTGCACCTTAATTGTTGCAAAATAGAATGTTCAGTATTGAGACACGAGCAAGAGACATGGCTGTGTGTATCAGCCGTTGAAGGACACGACCGGGACATAGGCGTGTGTCCAGGGCGTGTGAAGTCTGCACCTATTTATGAAAAATCATGAAAATTAATTCGACCATACGACCTAAGCACACGGGCGTGTATCATGGCCATGTGACTTTAATTTGCTCTTGGGTGAAAAACAGTGAGTTACCCGGGTTAGGGACATGGACGTGTGTGACTACACGCCCTGCCCACACGAGTGTGCCCCAAACCCCACACGGGCGTGTGGCCCTTAAAACAGGAAAATTTTCTAAGTTTTGTAAAATTTTGCCAAGTTCTCAATTTAGACCCGAACCACTTTCGATGCATGTTTTGGGCCTCTAGGCTCGTTTTAGGGACGATATGAATGTATGTGAAAAGTTTTAATTTGGATCAAAATTTATGTCTCGATTTTGTATGATTGTTTGTGTATAAGTTTGGTAATGCCTCGTACCCTATTCCAGTGTCGAATACAGGTAAGGGGTGTTACAGGTAAGTTTTGTTTAATGCCTATGAACTTACTAAGCATTTTATATTCTTACCTAGTTTGTTTTCTCTTTTCCTTGTAGATCATTACCTTGCGAAACACATCAAGTTGGATTATCCTTAAGTACACAATACCTTATCCCCAAATTGGTAGCTTTTTTGTCATTTTGAGTTAGGGGTTGTGGCATGTGTATAAATGTTTTGGTGTAATCATTGATGGATATAAGTCTTTATGAATTGTAAATGGTATTGAACGTGGTTTATGGTGATTTGCATATTAGTCATGGCATGTGAATTGGTTAATATATGTTCTGGTCATGTTTGATGCTTTTGGAAAGGTAATATATGTATCTATTTGTATTTGACAAATTAAAGATGGTGGAATGAGGTGAAAAGAATGGTTAAGTTTATCTATGTAGTGAAATCATATGTTTAGTAATTTTTCTTGAGGTATATGTTGATGAATGGTAATTTTGGTTCATGATTAAGGTCATAAAAGTGATGAGTAATGAATTGGGTATGTTTTGAAAGTGAATGGTAAGTTTTGATAGACTTGGCAGAGGTAAGGATAGGCATTTAGAATGATTTAATTGGTATGGCCTAATGAAACTGAAATGTTTAAGTTTAATTAATGTATATGTAGTAAATGTCTTGTTATGAAGTTTAATTTGAGTGTTTGAACTAGTTTGGCATGGTTTTGGTATGTGTTGATTCAATTGAATTTGGTATTCTATGAACATGTAGATAGATTTGGTTGGAAACTTTGGAATAGGTACCAAATGACTCATTTTAACCAAAAACAAGGTCCTCGTCTCGATGAGCATCTTTCCTCATCACAACATTGGCCAACAATATGTGACGTCATGATGTCGAGTGGCCTGAAATCATGACATAATAAATTATTTGGTTACATCACAATGTGGAGTATATAATGTCACGACGTTGGTGTTGAACTTTTAAAACTTCGCAATTTGGTCTTGTTTCATTCTCGGGTTGACAAAAGAGCTTTTGTAAGCTTGATCAATACTCAACTTTGATTGTTGAGCATGACTTGAATGTGATTGTCACATAATTGCATGTGTGTATGATTATTTTATTGTATACTTGAATGCAGTTGCTCCAGCAACGAATGCAGCATCCTGTAGCTAGGACTCGGTGATCGGGTTGGGCAAGGGGTGTTACATTGTGCTTGCATTTTCTTTTAGTTTTATGCTATTTCTAAGTTGAGTTTATTTAATTTATATATTGGTATAAATATGATATTATGGAGGTTGATTGATGGCATGAGAATTTGTTTTAGTATTATGCATGTAACCAATTACTCGTTGTTGAAGAAATCTTAATGTTGTCGAATAATAGATGATTTCATGTTGTTGTCAATATGAAGATCGTTAATGTGAAAAATTGAATATAATTCTTGGGTATACTTGACATGCCACAGGGTATTTTTGAGCTCTTATGGATGGGTTACCCTTCTACACCCTACAGGTTCGATTTTATGGCACTTTGTATTATTTTTTAGGGATTGATTGAAAGTCGTGTTATACATATAACGACTCGATAGTCACAGGTGTCGAAAAATGTATTTTCGAGACTTTGTTTCCGTAAATCGAACTCGTAAATATTTATTAAAAATATTTATGCAGCTAGTTGTGTAGTTAATTAGGTTTTGGTTAAGTGAATTTGCATGAATTAAGAATAATTAAGTATAAGGACTAAATTGCATAAAGGGTGAAAGTTGAATTATAGATTAAAAAAAAATTAAAGGGACTAAATAAGCAATTATGCCATTGTCTTAAAATGAGGCGGCATAAGGTGTATATTATTATAAAATTTAAAGTTAATATATATAATTAAGTATAAATAATAATTAAGTATATATATTATATTATAATAAAACAAATAAATGAAAGAAAAAGAAATAGAAACAAAGAAAGCCAAACGAAACAGAAAAGAAAAAGGAAAGAAAAAGAATAAGGGAAAGAAAGAAAGGAGAAAGACAAGGCTAGGGGTTTCAAAGTTTCTAAGTTCAATTGGTTAGTAGGATATAGATGGCATGCTATAGGATTGGAAGAGTTCATGGATTTCTTCGACTTCAAGTCGATCAGACACTGGGTGTCAAATTGCTACTTCAGATTAATTCAATGAGGCACTGGGTGCCAATTTACTTTGGTTTAGCCGATGAGACACTGTGTGTCAAATTATTACTTCGAATTATCCGATGAGACACTGGGTGCTGAACTGGCGTGTTTTGGTTGGATCCGTGTATCCGTTCGAGTCCGAGTCGTGTTAATAGGGACAAATGAATAATAAAGTTTTATGATTGATATTGAAATGAAATGGTATGAGAAATGAAAGTGAAATAGTTAATTGAAAGTAGAATGTGAAATATGTTGCAAATATATGGAATATATGAGTTATATACTCATGAAATGAATGTGGAATGGATAATGCAATTGTATAATGAAATTTGAAATAAATTGTGAAAAGCTATCTATATAGCAAATTTACACCATATGGGGTTAAGAACACCCACCCATCCCTACACACCACGTTGTGCCACTAAGACACATATCAGATAATATGCAACCAAGCTACCAGAATATAGGAGATTAACGCCGAACAGAATACTTCCTCCTCATATACAAATCTCACCCCATCATAGATACAGAATTATCAGATACAGTATACTAATATAGAAACATTATGCTAGACAAGCTCGCATACAGATATCAAATGTATATAAATAGCAAAATAATCAGACATATTTATCATTCCTACTTAGAGCAACTATCAGAATATCAGAACACATAATCTAGGTTTCATTAGCCCTTAACGACCCTACAGTAGGCCCACAGTCATTCGAAACAACCAGTACGACCCTAGGCAAAAATTTTAGATTAATGGGCCTACATGCCCATGTGGCCCACAGGGTCTGGCCCAAAATCCACATGCCCGTGTAGCCCACACGTCCAACTTGGCCTAGCCCGTGTGGCTTACACAACCATGCTCATGCCACCAGATGGTCGTGTCATGCGCATGGCCATGCCTTCGTCGACCAAATGGCCGTGTCTCGCACACATGGCCGGCCACATGCCAGTGTGACGTCGACAGTGGCCATTTTCGGCTTTCACTGAAACTTAGTTTTTCGCGTTTTGGAACACACCTGATTTGTTTTTGAAGCACTAAAAATCCAGAGACCACCAAAACCTAATAATTTGATTAAATGCTAAATCAGAACAAAAATGAATACTAATACTAAAATCTCCAATTCACCGAAGTGCTCACCTTTGATGAACTATGCTTCTCGATTCAAATTTTCTGAAGAATCAATCATTCATAGCCCCTCTCCTACACAATCAGCCAAACCCAAACCATTAACTCTACACTCAAGACAATTGGAAACCCAAAACTCACAATACAAGGGTCCTAACGTACAACGAAAAAGTAAGTGTACTTACGAAAAATCCGACTGTAGAACCAACAATTAGAAGCACCCGAATGAATAAATATATTCTAAGACTTACCACTCCACCACTTGGAAGAGAGAGGAAAAAGAAAAACAAATTGGGAGATGGAGGAAAAACGTGAAATTAGGGAAAAGCAAAAATTTCAAAAAAAAAAAAGAATTAAAAACAAATAGATAACTAACTTTATTTGCCACATCCCTAAAATCTCTCCAACTTCCCTACTAACCCACTACCACTCAGAATTTTTGCTCAATGAAACTCTTACAACCAATCGAGAAAAAATAAACTCCCTCGCTCACGCAGGGATTCGAACATAGGACCTCCAACACACCAATTCCCTTACCACTTGAACCAGCAGGCTCATTCTGATATGAATTAACAGATAATTTTATATAACCCCACTCAACAAGGGTGAGGCTTGGATAAAAAATAACAAAATTGGAAAAGGTGAGACTTGAACCAAAGACCTCACACACACACCCAGAACACTTAACCACTAAAGTTGATACATAGTTGTGTTAGATAATTATAGAAGCATAAATAAATTATTCCAGACGTTACAACTCTATCCCCTAAAAGAAATTTCGACCTCGAAATTTACCTAAATAGAACAGATGAGGATACTGCTAATGCATCGAGTCCTCAGGTTCCCACGTGGCTTCCTCAGTGCCATGATTCCACCACAGAACATTTACCAACGGAATGGATTTCCTCCTCATAACTTTAATATCACGATCTAGAATCTAAACCGATTCCTCCTCAAAAGTCAAGTTCGGTCTAACCTCGATCTCCTTAACAAAGACAACGTGAGATAGATCAAACTGGTACTGCCTCAACATCCAGACATGAAATACATCGTGGGTACGGTCCAACTCTGGAGGTAGCTCCAATTGATAAGCTACCGGTCCCACACATTTCAAAATCCTATACGGCCTAATGAACCTATGGCTCAGCTTGCCCTTACGATCGAATCTCAAAACTTTCTTCCACGGAGAAACATTAAGAACCACGAAGTCCCCCACAAAATACTCAATATCTTGCCTCTTCAGATCTGGATTAGATTTATTTCTATCAGAAGCTGCCTTTAGACGATCCTGAATCAGTCTAACCTTATCTTCGGTCTTAGAAACCAACTCAGGACCCAAAACTCGACGCTCACCCAACTCAGTCCAACATAGCGGAGTACTACACTTACGACTATACAAAGCCTCATAAGGTGCCATCTGAATGCTAGCTTGGAAACTATTATTGTAGGTGACCTCAGCTAGTGGCAGATAATCCTCCCAACTACCATAGAAATCAATCACACAACTCCGAAACATATCATCCAGTATCTGAATCTCCCTCTCAGATTGACCATCGATCAAGGATGGAACGCAGTACTGAAGTCCAATCTTGAACCCAAAGCCTCGTGTAATTTTTTCCAAAACTGAGATGTGAAGCGATGATTTCTATCAGAAATAATCAAAACAAGAACCCCATGTAGTCTTACAATATCAGAAATATACAGCTTCACCAACTTCTACAAAGAAAAGTCTGTCTGAACCAAAATAAAATGAGTTAACTTAGTCAATCGATCCACGATGACCCAAACAGAATCCTTCTTAGTGGGTGTCAAGGGCAACCCATTAACAAAGTCTATCGTCACTCATTCCCATTTCCATAAGGGAATCTTAACTGACTGTACCAAACCCGAAGGCATTTGGTGCTCATCCTTAACTTGCTGGAAAGTCAGACAACGAGCAACGAAATTCGTAACCTCACACTTTAAACTGACTACCAGTACAACTCACGAAGATCGCGATACATTTTATTACCACCAAGATGCATAGCATAAGGGATACTATGCGCTTCCCTCAGAATCGATTGCCTCAAATCTGAATTATTCGGCACAAAAATTTAACCTCGAAAACATAGCATACCCTCATTATTCAGCCCAAAATCTGAAGTACTGCTACTCTCAATCTGACGAAACAGCAAACCCAGAGACTCATCCCCTAACTACTTATCTCAAATCTGATCAACCAAGTTGGCTTAACTTGCAATTCGACTAACAAACTCCCATCATCAAACAGAATAAGGCGAGTAAACATCGCTCTCAAATCAGTCATTGCTCTACGATTGAGAGCATCGACCACCACATTGGCCTTATCAGGATAATACTCTATCGTGCAGTCATAATCTTTGAGCAGTTCAATCCATCGGCTTTGTCTAAGATTCAACTTCTTCTGAGTAAAGAGATACTTGAGGCTCTTGTGATCAGTGTAGATAATACACCTCTCACCATATAGATAGTGCCTCTAGATCTTTAATGCAAAAACTAATGCAGCCAACTTGAGATCATGCATCAAATAATTCCCTTCATGTGTCTTAAGCTGATGGGACCATAAGCCATAACTTTTCCATCTTGCATCAACACACACCCCAAACCGACTTGCAACGCATCACTGGACACCACAAACTCTTCACCAGATTCAGGCTGTATCAAAATAAAAGCCTGAGTCAAAATAGACTTGAGCTTCTCGAAGCTCGACTATTGCACATCGGTTCAAACATAAGGGACACCCTTACGCAGAAGCTTAATCAATGGATGCAATCAAAGAGAATCCCTCAACAAAATGCTGAAAATAACCCGCAAGGCCCAAAAATTATGGATTTTAGATATGTTCTTATGCTATTTCCTATCAAGCACAGCCTCAACCTTCCTAGGATCAACTCGGAGTCCCTCAGCAGAAACCATGTGCCCTAGAAAAGTCACCTCATGCAAGTAAAACTCACATTTGCTCAACTTATCATAGAGCTATATCTCACAGAGTATCTGAAGCACTACTCTAATATACTCATCGTGCTCATCCTCAGTCTTAGAGTACACCAGAATATCGTCAATGATGACCATGACGAACTGATCCAGATATGGCTGAAAGACTCAATTCATCAGATCTATGAATTTAGCTAGAGTATTTGTCAGACCAAAAGGCATAACTAGAAACTCGTAGTGTCCATAATGAGTCCTAAATGCAATTTATGAACATCAACATCCTTAACTCTAAGCTGATGGTACCCACACCGGATATCAATCTTAGAAAACACTGAAGCTCCTCGGACTGATCAAACAAGTCATCAATCTTGGAAGTGGATACTTATTCTTCACAGTCAGCTTATTCAGTTGCCGATAATGAATACACATCCTCATGGTCTGATCTTTTTTCTTAACAAACAAAACCAGTGCCCCCATGGAGACACACTAAGGCAAATGAAACCACGATCCAGAAGTTTTTAAAGTTGAGCCTTAAGCTCTATAAGCTCTTTCGGTGCCACACGTTAAGAAGTGATACACAGGAGCTATACCCAGTAGAAGATCAATACCAAACTCAACTTCTCGATTCGGAGGTAAACTCGGTAACTCCTCAGGAAAGACATCCGAAAAATCCCTCACTGCTCTGATATCCTTAGTAGAAAAGTCCCCAGAAACAGAAACACTAACGTAAGCCAAATACGCCTCACACCCTTTCTGAAACAGTTTCTTAGCCACAAGAGCGGAGATCACATTGGATAGATAATCTCGACGCTCACTGATCACAACCACCTCTTTATCATCCTCAGTCCTCAGAATGACCCTCTTAGTCGTACAATCCAAACTAACTCAGTGCTCGACCAGCTAATCTATACCCATAATTAAGTCGAACTCCCTAAACGGAAGCTCCATTAGATTTTCCAGAAATACAGCCCCTTGTACCACTAACGAAACACTCCTATAAAGTTTACTAACCTGAACAGACAGCCCAATGGGCTCAGTACAGTAACCTCACTAGAAGTGCTCTCAAAAAAATCCCCAAGTTTTCAGATACAGAACTAGCTACATAAGAGTGTGTTGAACTTATGTCTATCAAAGCAGTATAAGGTACATCAAAAATAAATAACGTACCGGTGATAACATCTGGGCATCTCTATCCTCTCGGCATCGAGCAGCATAAACCAGCGCAGGCTGCCTCACCTCAGTCTGACTAGTAATCCTGCCCGGTGCTCTCTGCCCACGGCCAATACATTACCACCCCTAGCTGGTCCACGACCCCTAGGGGGCTGCTGAACCGCCCTCTGAGGCTCTACAGTACTCGATCCTAAAGCTTGCATCTGATTTGCCCATTGTGGACACTCTCTAATACGGTGCTCTAAATATCCACACTTCAAACACACCCTATCCTCCTCCAACACTTATCCAGATGGCGCCTACCACAATCTCCACAAGGCTGAATCCCGGTAGGAGTGCAGGGACTCCCACTCTAATCGGTCCATTGGGTTTGGCCTTTTTCTTAGGCCTTTGAACAGAACTAGAGGGCTCTGAATCCCTCTTATTCTTACCTCTCCCATGGTCCTTTTTTTGGCGTTCTATGCGCTTAACCTCTTCGGCGATCTTTGTCTTATCTACCAGAACTGTAAACTCTCACTCCTCTGTAGAGCAATCAGAACCCTCAGACTGTCTCTCAAATCGTCCTCAAAACGGACATACTTCTCATGCTCAGATGCTATCATGCCTCGAGCGTAGTGGCTCAACCTCAGAAACTAGGTCTCATACTCGGCCACTAATCTATCGCCTTGTGTGAGATTCATGAACTCACGCCTACAAGCATCCACATAGCTCACTCCTACATATTTCCCCTGGAAGGCATTCTTATAGAAATCCCAATTCAAATGATCAGGCTGAGTATCTTTATCAACCAGTAGCCACCACTAATATACCTTGTTGCGAAGCAGAGAGACTGTACCTTTGAGTTTCTGCTCAGGAATACAATCTAAATCATTCATAATACTCTCGGTGGCCTCCAACCAATACTCGACCACAGTAAGGGTGAATCCAATGACACCCCTAAACAACTCAACACCACTAGACCGGAGTCATTCAATTACCGACCCACGGTCCCAGAACCAGAACAAGGTCTAGCGACCCTCTCCAAGATCCTTAGAATGGCTTGGAACAGTGCGTCATCCCTAGCCGAACGGCTTTGAGACCCAATCTCAGTAGCAGGCAAAACTAGCGTCTCACTCATATCTAAATGTGGCATACTACCCAAAAAGGAAAACTCAGCTCGAGCCCCCTACGGCCTCTACCACAGCCTCGAATACCATGTCCACGTGTTCCAAAAGTGCTCATTATACATTGAAGTTTTATCTACATTACAAAGTTTTATGCATCAGTTCCAGCATTTATTAGCAGATATTTTATGCATAAATTATCAGGAGTTCAGAAGTGTTTTAAAAAATTTTAGTCTCTAACTATTTCAGTACAATTTTAGAAAGTACCATCTACAATGTTTTTAGAGTATACCATCTAAGTTTTAGAAATACTTACAAGATCGTCGCCGGAGACTCGAGTGTACCACATACTTTCTTAATTTATCAAAAGTATTTAAAAACCAGTTCTTTTTAAAATAAATTTTGGAACCCAAAATTCACGCATTTTGAAACTGGCTCTAATACCACTAAATGTAACACCCTAAACTCGGTCTAAACGTTATGGCCAAATCTGGAGATGTCAAAGAGAATGGGTTTACTTACGTAAAATCATTTCAGTTATTGAACTCATGTACTTTATATTCATTTTCGAAAACGTTGATTAATTAGTTTATTTGCTAAAACTTATTTTACAGTAGAAGTCTAATAAAACTGATACATTTTAGAAATCTGTTTCGTATTTTTAAAAAAACTCTTTTTGTGTAAAAATCGTCGATTTCATAAAATAATTTAATCAAAGCATGCCAATTATCAATAACCTAAAAATCAACAGTTTAAAACCATAAAGTCCAGAGAGTCCCATAAATTACAAACTTTTAAATGATAACTAAAATCATAAATAAAACCATAAATTGCCAAGTTTAAATAGTTTACGGTCGAATGGTCACTGCTGAGTCCCCGCCACATCGGTTCGCCTAAGTATGTGGATTACCTGAACAGAATAGACAACAATATGAAACTCAGGAAAAATAAACATACTATACATACAGAATCATATACACGATGAATCTGAGTTGAGTTGATTGATTCAAATATGATTGATTGATTGATTGATTCAGATATGCAAAATCCTACCCCCATCCTCTACACACCAACTCCGGCCATCCCATTACACTATGTGGGGTTAAGAACACCCACCCATTCCTACACACCACGTCGTGCCATTAAGACACATATCAAAAATATACAACCAAGCTGCCAGAATATAGGTGATTAACGCCGAACAGAATACTTCCTCCTCATATACAAATCCCACCCCAGTCACAGATATAGAATTATCAAATACAGTATAAAGATATAGAAACATCATGCTAGACATGCTCGCATGCAGATATTAGATGTATATAAATAGCAAAATAATCAGACATGCTTATCAGTCCTACTCAGAGCAATTATTAGAATATCAAAACACATAATCTAATGTTTGGTTAGCCCTTACCAACCCTACGGTGCCCACAGTTGATCAGAACAACCCGTGTGACCCTAGAGAAAATTTTAGATTAATGGGCCCATATGCCCGTGTGGGCCCAACGCCCAGATCGGCCTTGCCCTTATGGCCCACACGCCAGTGTGAAATGCCCGTGTGGCTTACACGTCCAACTTAATCAAGCCCGTATGGCTCATACGGCCACGATCACACCACCTACATGGCCGTGTCATGCGTACGGTAATGCCTTCGTCAACCACACGGTCGTGTCTCATACACGGACACCCACACGGCCAGGCATACACCGTGTGGTGTCGATAGTGGCCATTTTTAGCTTTCATCGAAACTTAGTTTTTTACATTTTGGGAACACACCTGGTTTGATTTTGAAGCACTAGAAATCCTGAGACCACCAGAACCTAAAATTTGATTAAAACCCTAAATCAGAACAAAAATAATTACCAATACTAAAATCTCCAATTCACCGAAGTGCTCACCTTTGATGAACTATGCTTCTTGATTAAAAATTGCTAAAGAATCAATCATTCCCAGCCCCTCTCCTACACAACCAGCCAAACCCAAACTATTTACTCCATACTTAAGATAATTGCAAACCCAAAACTCACAATACAAGGATCTTAAACACAACGAAAAAGTAAGGGTACTTATGAAAAACCCGACTGTAGAACCAATAATTAGAAGCACCCAAATGAATAAAAAATTTTAAGACTTACCACTCCACTATTTGACTAACCGCAAGGAAGAGAAAGGAAAAAGAAAAACAAAGTGGGAGATGGGGAGAAAATATGAAAGTAGGGAAAGCAAAAAAAAAAGAAATTAAAACCGAATATAATTAGATAACTAACTTTATTTTCCACATCCCTAAAATCTCTCCAACTCCTCCACAACCCACTACCACTCAAAATTTCTGCTCAACCAAAACTCTCACAACCAATCGAGCAAAAATAAACTCCCTCGCTCACGTAGGGATTCGAACACAAGACCTCCAACACACTAATTCCCTTACCATTTGCACCACCAGGGTCAACCTAATATGAATTAACAGTCAATTTTATATAAGCCCACTCAACAAGGGTGAGGCTTGGATAAAAAAATAACAAAATTGGCAAAGGTGAGACTTGAACCCAAGATCTCTCACACACACCTAGAACACTTAAACACTGACGTAGATACACAGTTGTGTCAGATAATTACAGAAGCAGAAATAAATTATTCCAGGCGTTACATTAGGACACGGCCGTGTGTCTCTATTTTGAATGCCCACATGGCTTGAGACATGGGCGCGTCTCTTGATCGTGTGAGTCACACGACCTGACTACATGGCCGTGTGAACCCTGCAGCTTTGAAAATTTTAATATTTCGTAAAAAAATTTTTGAGTTTTCGAATTAGTCCCGATTTGTTTCTAACACGTATTTTAGACCTCGAGGGTTCGAATGAGGGACAATATGTATGAGTTTAATTGGTTTTTGACCTGAATATAATATGATAAGAAATGTTTGTAATTTATGTCTGTTTGACCGATAAGCTTCAGTAATGCTCTGAAACCCTATTCCGGAGACGGATGTGGGTTAGGGGTGTTACAATACATGCATAAGAAATTCACTAGTGTACCTACCATTGTTCTTATGCATTATCTTATTATGGAAAAGTTGGATATCCATGTATCTGTTAACGAGTCTAATTTTAGTTAATGATGCTTTAATGATATGTTATAATGTGAAATTTATGAAAATTATGCTATTTTCTATGATTTGGATTATGTATATGAAGTTTTGGAAATATTGTTATATTTGACATTTTTAAAGTGTTATTGTAATTGAAGGTATTTAAGTATGGCATTGTATTCTATAACATGCTATATGGTGTATTTGGATTATGTTTATATTGTTGGTTATTAATGTAATAAATGGTTATATGTTTATTGATGTTTAGTTTAACATCGACATATTTGAAAATGTTTTGCACCACTAAGCTTGTGATTCAATGTGTAGTTTAACATATGACATATTATGCTATATGTTACCATGCATAGGTATGTGGGGCTTCATAAGGTTGTTGGATATGTGCTTTGCCAATAGCTAAACTTTGAATCTAAATTGCATATTGTGTAGTTGTTGTTAAATGATAATTTTTACTTACAAGTTCAAATTTTGGTTTAATGTGTTTAGGAGCATGTTGTTTGATGTTTTGGACTTGATTTAGTATGTTAAATATGTTGGTAATATTTTGGTGGATGTATGGCATGGTTTAATGGTGTTTAGTGGCACTGGTTGTTGGTTTTTGGGACTTTTCTGTAGAATGTTTTAGGTTTAAAGTGAGGTACTGAACACTAATAAGATGTATTGATACTTTGCTATAAGGTATCGGTACATGGAATCTGAGTATCGAAACTTAGGCCTAGTAACTACTAATATGAATTTTTGGTACAAGGTATTAAAACACATGGGTTAGGTATCGATACTTGACCACTATTTTTGATATTTTGAATCTCAAATATTGTTTTTAAGTTTTTTTAAGTTTCGATTAATTATTATTCATTATGTTTGAATGGCTTAAAATATATCTTCACGTGTTCAGTAATTTGTGTTAGAGGTTACTTCAGTAACCAACGTGACATCAAGCATTTGATCATCTTCTAAGTCAAAAGTAAGGTATTACATGACATGTCCTTTTAAAGAGTTTTAATTATTTCAATAGTCACAATTCCAGTAATATAACTATTCAGGAAATATACCTCTAATGAAATATAATTTTAAATAAATTATTAAATCATTATTAGTTATTAAATAATATATAATAATATCGATAAATACATATAGGTCACATAATTTCTTAAATTCTCTTGCTTGACCCATATATCATTACTTTCATGATTTGATAATAAAGATAATTAATAAGAGCTATGACGGTTGTATGTCATTATATCAACATAGTTCATTCCATGCACTACATGTTAATTTTCCAACTTAGCATGAAATGAAACATAATTGTCTAACTTTCATTTCTATTCTAAGACTATTCATGTTAATGATATTTTAATTCAATTATGTATACTTATTAGAAAATATGAAATATTAAAAATAATTTCATTATGGAGTTGAAAGTGTCAATGATAATATTGATCACACCTTAATATAAATCAAAATGGCATCCTATAATACTCATTTCTTCAATATGCTCACTAAATGTCTTGGGTGACAATCCTTTTGTTAATGGATCTTTAACCATTAAGTTGGTACTAATATGTTCAATTGACACTCTTTATTTCTGAATTTCTTTAACGGTAATGTATTTTATTTCCATATGTTTAGTTCCATTCGAATACTTGTCATTTTAGAGAAGAAACTTGATGTATAGTTATCAAAATAAGTTTTCAACGACTTGTCATACTGTTGACAATTCGAAGCCCTAGAGTGTAATTCTGCAACCATAACCCATGAAAAATAGCCTCAAAGCATGCTATAAACTTTGCCTCCATAGTAGATGTAATAACGATAAATTTGCTTTCCACTTTTCCATAAAATTGCTCTATCGGTTAAAAAAAAAACAAATAACTAAATGTAGATTTCTTTAAATCTACACATCTAACAAAAGTTGAATATGTATAACAAGTTACTTCTAAACGATTAGATATCTTGTAAGTGAGCATATGATCATTCGTTCATTGCAAGTATATAAGTAATTTCTTTGTAGCTTTCTAATGGTCCTATCTTGGATTACTATGATATTTGCCTAGCATTGCAACAACAAAATTGATGTATGTTTTTGTACAAGTTTGAGCATACATCAAACTCCCATCAATAAATGCATAAGAAATCTTCTTTATTTGTTCTCGTTCCAATTGATTCTTTGAATATTGCATAAGATTAAATTTATCCCTTTTTTGGGCCGGAACTATTCCTATTGAATATTTTTCCATCTTGAATCTCTTTGAAATTTTATTAATATATGTATTTTAGACAATCCTAACAATCATTGCCATTTATCACAAAATATTTCATTTCAAAATTATTAGAGTTGTGGCTAGCAGAATATCGTAAACATATAGAATAAGAAAAATAATTTTTTTCCCACTGACCTTTACATATATACATTGATCAACATTCTTTTCCTTAAAACTAAAGGAAGTTTTATATTATTAAACTGAAGATATTATTGATGAGAAGTTTGTTTAAGTCCATATATTAACTTGTTTAATTTATACATCATGTGTTCCTTTTTTTAACTAAAATTTAACACTTTAAAATTTTTGATTTAGTAACTGGTATTGTTCTACGATCAGAGATGGTGAAATTATGAGGAAAATTAAAAAATGAGTGGATTAAATAAAATTTAAGAAATTAATTACATATTTGGAGAAAGAAAATTTAGTGAGTTTGAACGTGAGCTTGAAGTAATAGAAACATATCAAATTGAAAGAGATAGAAAATTGTAAAGACTAAAGTGTAATTTGACTAAGCCGAGAGAATATGATTTAATAATGGATATGGGTTAAGTAGATGATAAGAAAAATGCATTAGTGTTAAAGGAACTCTCAATCCAACTGAATTGAATAAAAGTAAAAGTACAATAACTAAACTGTAATTTTATCATTTGACGGAGAAAGGACATAAATGTCTTGCTACGCCCTTAACCCACAAATATATGGATGGTGTTGCTTTCAAAAGCATACGATATTTCATATTTTGTGCTCTTAACTTCACCCAGTTTCTGACTTCCTCGCCCTTGTAATCCTTATCATACATTGCAGCTTCTCTAGATGCTCTCTTCTTGTTTGGATAAATTTGATATCTTCATTTTGAAATTCCAGTTGGGAACTTAGAAATACAGAAACTGCAGAAATAAAGGTTTGGTTTGGCTTCAATTGAATTACTCTCTGTCATAGATACGCACAAATACTTTCTGTGTTTCTTTCTTTTCATGTTTTGATTATCTTGCTTGATTGTGAATTCTGGGTCTGACAGCTTAGAGGGTGCATCCACTTTGATTTTGAAGCTGGAACCAGCTATGGGTTTGCTCACTATAAACTGTTAGTGCCACTTCTCCATCACTTCCCTTGTTTCACCAACCAATATGTTTAGTTAGAAGAATGCTGAAATTGGGAAAGTTTTAATGTTTTTCATGTTAGTTCTTCCATCGCCATGTATCAGATTTGACAGGGTATAATTCAATTGATGCGCGTTCTAAGAAGCTCGAGTTTGATTCAACTTGAAACTCGATACTTGAAGCTTACATCGAATTCTATTCACTTTCACTTCTATAGTTGAGCTCAAGATTAAAATTCAAGAAAAAAAACGCTCAAGCGTACTCTATTTTTTGTTTTTAACTATGTTTGTTTAGCCGGTAAAAATATACTGAACTCCCATGCTTAAGCTCATTTAATTAAATTAAATTTATTTGGTAATAGGCTTGAATCTCATTCTCGACTTAAAAACTCGATTATTTATGTTGGAATTGAGATTTTTTAATGCTAATTAAGAATAATATATACTAAAAAGAAGTTCAATTAGCCTGGCGAACTACTTGGGGCAAACATTAGAATACTCTAATCTAGCTCATTTGATAGCTTTACCTTGAGCTTGACTTGATAATGTCAAAATCGAATCTAGTTTCTTTCGTCGAACCTAAGTACCTTGTTTATACCCCTAAGATTTGACTCAGGAACTAAGTTATTAGTAAAAACAAAAGAGCTTATCTTTATTCTTTGTTGATGTGCAAAATTGGTGATATTTGAATAGGTGGGATGTTTGTTAGAAACTATGGAATCAAAGAGCTTTCACCCCGAAACTCAATCATTGTAAGCCATCTAATCTTGCTGAATTTGATAAGTAGTTTGCCTTCAGGTCCTACAAGTTTTATACGTATATGCTTTCATCCGCAGAGCACTCAATTTATTGCAAGGGCCTTTTCTAGTCGCAAACCAATGAAAAAATCAAGAAGAGAGGGGTGGCCGAGTAAAAGTTTCACCTTGCAGACTAAAGAAACCTTACCAGAAGACATCAATGGTCTAGCTGATATGTATCCTTCCAAGGATGGCAATACTAATAATGGAAAATGTGTAGATTCAACTCCACCGGATATCATTTCCATTCCTTCCAGGAGTAATGTGCTTCAATCCTGCACCATCACTTCTGGGTTGATAGCTGCTTTGGGTCTAATAATTAGACAGGTTTGCTTCAGCACGCATGAATGGTAGCTTGATTTCTATGATCTTATTCTTTGCTTTTAGACCTCTTTTTATGTCCATTACTTGTTTAATAGCTTAAGTAACTTTGGCTTTTCTTCAGTTCAACATGATCAAGTCACCAAACCAGTGAGTTTGTGACTTGACTTAAGTTTTCTTAATTGGTAAAATATCTTTAAGTTGTATATTCTAATTGTAATCTGCAGGTATCGCATGTTGGGTCGATGGAAGGACTACCCATTCTTGACTGCTCCACGGAAGTATCATGTATATATTTCATTTAAGCTTCCTCCCTAAACGGTTTCTTAAAATTGGTTTTGTTTCTGCTTTTTCTGCCTTTAGTGTTTGATCGAATTACAAATCAAGAGATGGCCCTTTAAAAATTAAGTTGAGTTCACAAGGATAAGTTTAGCAATTTAAACTGTTGTCTTAATTCAGGTCTAATATTTGTGGTTCATTGGATTAAGTGGCACGTAGGACTCTAATGCAGGGGCAAGAATTGGCCTCAATCATGGTAGAAATGGTCGGAAATTGCAAAACAGGTTGCTGCCTGCCAGATGAGGGGCCTGTGAATTGCCCTGGTAAAAGAACTTTAACATTTGACATAGTGGAAAAAGCTGCATAAAGTCTTAGCTTTAGCATTGCTTGTGGAATGGCATAGTGTAGTCTGGTCTGCAGGTTCTTTTTTCAAATGAAAATCATAGATAGGGGTGTTCAATCGGTAAACCGACCCGAAATAACATTAACCGAATTAACCAACCTTTCAAAATTTTTAACTGTTATCCGAACGAAATTTTTCAAAAAATTAACCGAACGAAATTTTTCGGTTAATTGATCGATTAACGAATTAATCGAAAATTATATGTTTTTTATTTTTGGTTAAAATTAACGAATTAATCGAATTAACCAAGTTACCCAAATTAACCGAATTACCCGAATTACCCGAAATAAATCACTATATAATTAAAAAGATTACATAATTTTAGTTTTAGTTTTAGAATTTTATTTTTATTTATTAAATTATTTGTAATTTTTATGATTGGGTAATTGGATTGGGTTGGATATTTGGGTTTAGTGATTGGGTTTAGATGAATAGTGGGTTTATTTATATATTATAATTTTATTTATTAATTTTTTTCGGTTAAACCAAAAAATTTTAGTTAACCGACCGGTTTCGAACCGAATTAATCGTTAACAGAAAAATCACAAAATAGTTAATCGACCCCAATCAAAAAATTGGTTAAGCAATCGAATAATCAAATTGATTCGGTTAACAGGATTTTTAGTTTTACTCGAATTTTACACACCCCTAATCATAGGCCCTGAGAGGATTCAAAAATGATTATTTGTTTATTAAGGTTTCGTTGAAAGGAGTTTCACAATACAAACTCCAATTATCAATTAAATTTAGAAATGCCTCATCACCATGGAGAGATAGGGAGAAGAAATGAAGGGAGAGGGGGGAGAGGACAATGTTTGAATGAAGTGTTGCAAGAATTTCTCTTTTTTATCTGTGTATATTTGTTTCGATACTTGATTTGTTGAAGTTTCTGAGAATATCTTTACAAATGCTTAAAATGAAGCCACTAGATCTGCATAGATTTTGAAACACAGGTTATTTGCTAACCCTAGGTATTGAAGATGCATTGAGCTTATAAAATTATGAGAACGGTTGATTCTTTCTAGAAACAGTTTTAGATCTAATGCTTATCAAGAAGCTGGAGGATTTTGTTGAAATACGTGAAGACGCGGGATATTTTTAAGTTATTTAGGTAGATAAATTTTAGAATAATTAATTGAGATTTGTTAGGAATATTTTATTTTATCTTTTAGTAGTTTACTAGATTAATAGAATTAATTTCCCAGTTAGGTTATCACTCTTTTTATTATTATTTAAATTCAGTTATTTACTTAATAAAATTTAGAACAGTTCTATTAAATACTCTATTGAAAACTTCAATGGCATCTGAGCTAGGTTAAATCTCCAGTAATACCATGTTTAAAACAAAATTCACTAGAGATAAAAGATCCAGCAACCAAGCGGAGTTAGAAAGTTCTGTCGTCGAAATAACTACCGAGAGTGCAATGATTTTAGGGACAAAGGCGTCTCACCTCTTTTTTTTAGCTGACATCTCACAAGCTGAATGTTAAGAATTATCTCGAATGGTCGCAGTTCGTGAAGTTAGCAATTGATGGGCGCAGCAAGCTAGGTCATTTAACTGGAGAAGTCAAGCAACCACAAGTGGGCAATCCAAAGATGAGCACGTGGAGGTCAGAAAATTTTATGATAATTGCGTGGCTTATTAATTCCATGGAAGCATCCATAGGTAAACCTTTTCTTTTTCTCCCACTGTTAAAGATCTTTGGGACGCTGTGAAAGACACCTATGTAAAAATTTAGAGAAAAAATTGATATGTATTTCTGCTAATTAGCATACAAATATAAAGAGAGGAATTATCCTAATAAAGGAAACAATCCCTAAAAGGCAGTAACATCCTAAGAATCAGTAATTAAGATTAGTTTCTATTTACAGAAGATCTCCTAGTGATAAGGTAAGTAATCTGTCCTTAATCTTAGGAATTCCAAAACTCTCCCTCAAGCTGGAATGTAGATGTTTATCAAACCCAGCTTGCCAACAAGTTCCTCAAACATGTTTCTGTTCAAGATTTTTGTTAACACGTCTGCAACTTGTTGTCTAGTAGGTAGGTAGGTAATGCACACTTCTCCTGAGTGTATTTTTTCTTTTATAAAGTGGTGATCTATCTCCACATGTTTAGTATGATCGTGATGCACAGGATTATGTGCTATACTAACAGCTGCTTGGTTGTCACAATACATCTTCATAGGCCTAGTATAAGGAACTTTTAGTTCCCCCATAAGTCTTTGTATCCAAACTCCTTCGCATATCCCATGAGCTAGTGCTCGATACTCTGCTTCTGCACTGCTGCGTGCTACAACAGACTGTTTTTTACTTCTCCATGTCACTAGGTTACCCCAAACATAACTACAATAACCACTTGTAGAGCGTCTGTCGTTGATAAAACCTGCCCAGTCAACATCAATATAGATTTCCACATTCTGGTTGGCATTTTTCTTGAAGTATAGGCCTTTGCCAGGAGTCCCTTTTAGATACCTTAGTATTCGATATGCAGCTTCCAGGTGCTTCTCCCTCGGGGCATGCATATATTGACTGATAACACTCGCACTAAAGGCTATGTCTGGATGGGTGTGAAATAGGTAGATAAGTCTCCTTACTAGACGATATCTCCCCTTGTCGATTTCTTCTCCATCCTCATCAGTGCCCAATTTAAGATTGAACTCCATAGGAGTTTCAGCTGGTTTGCAACCCATCAAACTAACTTCAGATAGTAAATCGAGAACATATTTCCTTTGGGAGATGGAAATATCTTTGTGAGAATTTGCTACCTCCATACCGAGAAAGTATTTAAGATTCCCTAAGTCTTTAAGTTCAAACTCTATTCCAAGGAATTCTTTCAACTTCACAATTTCGCTTGTATCATCTCCTGTCACTATTATATCGTCCACATAGACAATGAGGATGCAACATTTTCCTTGTTCCAAATGCTTGTAGAACATGGTGTGGTCTGCCTGTCCTTGAGTGTAATTTCTGCTCGTCATAGCTTTTGCAAATCGACTGAACCACGCCCTTGGAGATTGTTTCAGCCCGTACAATGACTTCTTCAATTTACACACTTGGCCCTTGTTTTCTTCAAACCCAGGTGGGAAATCTATGTATACTTCTTCATTTAACTCCCCGTTGAGGAAAGCATTTTTAACATCTAATTGAGTCAAGTTCCAATCAAGATTGACAGTAAGAGATAGGAGGACTCGAATGGTGTTTAGTTTGGCAACCGGAGCAAATGTCTCGTCATAGTCAAGACCATAAGTTTGGGTGAAGCCCTTAGCCACAAGTCGAGCCTTGTATTGGTTAATATGGCCATCGTGTTTAAATTTCGTAGTGAAAATCCATTTGCAACCTACTGTTTTTTTTCCTTTAGGCAGATTTGAAACTTCCCATGTTTCATTGTTTTTGAGTGCCTCCATTTCTTCCACCACAGCTTGTCTTCATTCAGTTGATTCAAATACTTCTTCTATAGTTTTTGGAGTTTTTACAGAATCAACATTAGTCACAAAAGCTTTGTAAGACTTAGATAAGTTCTCATAAGATACAAACCGAGAAATAGGGTGTTGAGTGCAGCTCCTTGTGCCCTTTCTCACTGCAATTGGAAGATAAATGGATGGTGACGGAGGTGAGACTTCTGTTTCAGAACAGTCCTCGGTTGGAGATGAAATTGGCCTTCTTGTATCAAGTTTCGGGCCTTGATTTAAATCGAGAGTAAACTGCAGATTCGAGCACTGTTCTTCTTGTTTTCCTTGATTAGAAGGCTGTTCGGTAGGCTGTTTGGTAGTAGTATTGTTATCGGATAGGGTGCTAACTTCTTGTTGCATAGGAGAAACAGTAGAAACAGTATCTAAATTGAGGGTAGCACCTTGGTTGTTAGGTTGGTTTGTGATAGTAGTGGTAGGATCGTGAGGTATGATGAGGAGAGTATTAAGGGTCTCATCTTCATTGAAAGTCTCCCCCTGAAGATGAGAAGCTCCAAAATATGGTTCATTTTCAAAGAAGGTAACATCCCGAGAGACAAACATTCGGCGCAAGATTGGTGAGTAACATTTATAGCCTTTTTAAGTGGGGGAATACCCATTGAAGATGCAGGTGTGGGCTCGAGGATCAAGTTTGGATTGACTTGGTTGATTATTATGGAGAAAGGCTTTGCAACCGAATATTTTTGCTGGAAGGTTAGGAACCCGGAATAGAGGAAAGAATTTTAGAAGAGCATTTAGAGGTGTTTAGAAATTTAGGACTTTTGATGGCATTCGATTTATGAGGTAGCAGGCAGTAAGGATAGTTTCTCCCCACAAGTATTTTGGGACATTCATGGTGAACATTATGGCTAGAGCCACAGCAAGGAGATGTCGATGTTTTCTCTCGGGGAATCCGTTTTGTTGTGGAGTGTCAAGACAAGAGTTTTGGTGTATGATGCCTTGGTCCAAAAGTATGGGCTTAGGACAAAGTTAAAGTATTCTCTCCCATTGTCAGTGTGAAGGGTATGTATGGTAGAGTTGAATTGGGTTCGCACCATTGAGTGAAAATTTTGGAATACTTTGGGTGTTTCAGATTTTTCTTTTAGTAGATAGACTCAACAGACCCTAGTGTGGTCATCAATGAATGTTATAAACCATTTAGCCTCTGTAATATTTTTCACTCGGCTAGCTCCCTATAGGTCACTGTGGATTAATGAAAAAGGTTGGGATTGGATATATGGTTTTAAAGGGTATGGTACACGGGTATGTTTGGACAATTGACAAATTTCACACTTCAAAGATCTGATACTTTTATTTCGAAATAACAGCGGAAGATATTTTTTCAAATACATGAGATTTGGATGCCCTAACCTACAGTGCCATAGCATAATAGTGTCTTCTTTTGTTTTGGATAGAGCCAATCCCACTTGTGTGCTGTCTTTATTCCAAACATATAGTCCATCATCAACTGTAGCAGTGCCAATCATCTTCCCCGATTTCTGTTCCTGTATCACACAACCAATTTCAGAAAATTCAGCAAGTATTTTTCCATCCTTAGTAAGTTTACTTATTGAAAATAAATTACAGGACAAGTTTGGGACATGTAGAACTTTATAAGGGAAAAATTCTCAGTTATTTGTACTTTTCCTACTCCAGCCACAGGTGAGTATGAACCATCAGCTATGCAGATTCAAGACTTATTATGACAAGTGGTGTAGGTTTGAAACAGATTGGAGTTACCTGTCATGTGATTTGAGGCACCCGAATCGACTATCCAAGAGGGTTGATTATTAGATTCAAAGGCAATGTTGAGGGCAGTACCTTGAGTGGCTAGAGATCCATGAGCAGTAGAAGTACCAAGTATCTTATGGAGAGTTTCGAGTTGAGTTTTGGTAAGGCGAACATCAAGCACATCATCTGCAGCATTGGAGGATAACATGCCGATCTTCTTATCTTTCTATTTTTATCGGGATAACCATGGAGTTTGAAACACTTTTCCTTTGTGTGACCAACACGATTGCGATGGTTACACCATGGTGCAGTTGATCCGAATCATTTCCAACACGTGGTTTTTGTGTCGTGATCTTTTGGAGATGAGAGCGAGAGGTTCGATGAGGCTGGTTTCGGAAGATATCATTGGTTTAGGTTCTCCCATCATGACAAGATGACGCTTTTCTTCTCTTTTCACTTCTACAAACGATTCACCAATGGTTGGAAGAGGTGATCTGCCCAGAATTCCGCCTCGAACCTCATCTAACTCACGGTTCAGCCCCGCTAGAAACTCATAAAGTCGTTCATTGTTGAGGTGAGTCATAAACTTAGTGTGTTCTGAGCCTTCTCCCCAATCCGCCTCATAGTACATATCCAATTCCTGTCACAAAATTTTTAGATTGTTTTAGTAGTGAGTTACTTCGAGTGTCCTTTGTCGGATATCTTTTAACTTGAGTTTGATCTCAAATACTTGGGAGGTGTTTCCAAGATCTGAGTAGTTTTCTTTGACTGCATCCCAAATGTCTTTTGTAGTTTTGAAGAGGAGATAGGATCGGCTGATGTGGCCTTCCATCGAATTAATTAGCCACGTCAGTACGATGGAGTTGTTGAGTTCCCAAGTAGCATAAGTAGGGTCGATTGTGTTTGGTCGTGGAATTTTTCCATTGATGTATCCTAATTTTCCACGACCACGAATCACCATAAGGACAGATTGAGACCATTGTAAGAAGTTTTTCCCATATAGTCGATTACTGGTGATTATCAGTGAGGAATTGAGATCACTTTGAGTGACTCCCTGATGGACATTTTGAGATATTTGTGAGATCTCAGTTTCGGACAGGGTTTCATTGAGATCACCCATGGGAGAAAAAATTCAGAGGGATTTTTAGGAAGAGTTTTTTCGAGATAAATGAGAGGGATCGAATGGTTCTTAGAGCTCTGATACCATGTAGAAATTTAGAGAAAAAATTGATATGTATTTCTGCTAATTAGCATACAAATATAAAGAGAGGAATTATTCTAATGAAGGAAACAATCTTTAAAAGGCAGAACATCCTAAGAATCAGTAACTAAGATTAGTTTCTATTTACAGAAGATTTCCTAGTGATAAGGTAAGTAACCTGCCCTTAATCTTAGGAATTCCAACAACCTATTTAGATTTAGAAAACACTTCACAGATCTTTGAATTAGAAATAAAACTCTGGAAGGCTATTCAAGGGGAAAAAGAAATTACTTTTTATCATAATGAGATGATGTCTCTTTGGTAACAATTAGATCAATGTTATAATGATGAATGAGAGTGTCCCGGAGATAGTGTAAAAGCTATGAAAAAAAGAAGAGAATGAGCGAACTTATTTATTTCTTGCTGGTTTAAATAAATAATTTGATGAAGTGAGATCTCGAATCCTAGGAAAAAAATTGCTTCCAACACTCCGTTAGATTTTTTTTGAGGTTAGAAAAGAGGAGACGAGGAGAAAAGTAATGTTAAGGCTAGGATTTGAAGCTAACGATGATAATTCTACTCTTGTGACTGTTAAAAATAAAGATGACAGTGAAAAGAAAAAAAAACCTTGGTGCAACCATTGCAAAAAATATTAACACATTCGAGAAACGTGTTGGAAGCTACATGGAAAATCAAAAAATGGGAGAAAAAAGAGTGGCAATGGTTATGGTTCACAATTTGGGGGTAGTAGAACTTTCCAAATGACTATTGAAAATCATGAGCAGCAAAGTTCTCTAGAAGGGTCTCCATTCACTAAGGAACAATTAGAGCATCTACACAAGCTTTTTAATCACCACAGTTACAGATGAATTCTTCTATTCATGACTCATCCAATAGTCCTTCCTCATTTACCCAATCAGGTACTGATTTTTCTATTTTTCTCAGTGTCAAGTCTTGTAAAACAAACATGTGGGTCGTTGATTCTGGAGCTTGTGATCACATGACTAGTAGTCATTTTCTTTTCGCAACTTACACACTTTGTGCAAGAAACAAAAAGATCAAAGTAGTAGATGGGTTATTCTCGGCAATAGCCGGGAAAGACACAACTAAAATTTCGCCTTCCTTGGTTTTACATGATGTTTACATGTGCCAAATATAGCTTGTAATATCATATCGGTTAGTAAATTATCCCAGTCCTAAAATTATCGTGTTATATTTGACTCCTCTATGTGTTAATTTCAAGACATGGTATTGGGAGAATGATTGACAATGCTAAAGAATCTCCAGTGTACTATTTTTTACTATTTAAGACATTTACTTGATCTATTTAAGAATAAAAGTCCTTCATATTATCGTGAATTTTGTGAATTTGTTAAACATAATCGATCATTCTTTTCACCTAAAAAAAATATAAAGCTTCCAAACATTTTTCATTAATTCATAGTGATGTTTGGGGACTTTTGAGAGTCTTAACTTTTTCAGGAAAATATTGGTTTGTCACATTTATTGATGATCATACTCGTATTTGTTGGGTTTTTTATTAAAAGATAAGTCTGAAGTTAAAAATGTGTTTCAGTCTTTTTATACTATGGTGAAAACACAATTTGGTGTGAAAATAAAGGTATTTCGGAGTGACAATGGTGGAGAATTTTTTAGCGACCAAGTAGGCGTTTTCTTAACCAAACATGGAATAGTCTACCAAAGCTCTTGTACAAATACATCACAACAGAATGGGATTGCATAAAGAAAAACTCGCCATCTTTTGGAAGTAACTAGAGCTTTGATGTTTACTAGTCAGGTACCATGTTATCTTTAGGGAGAAGCCTTATTAACGGCTATATATCTTATTAATAAAATGCCCAGTAAAACTCTAAATTATAGAACTCCTTTTAGTTTTTTAAAGATAGCTTTCCTAATTCTAAATTGATCACAAATTTGCCCCTTCGAGTTTTTGGGTTTAGTGTTTTTATTCATCTTCACAACCAAGGTAAACTAGATCCCAGAGCAAAAAAAAAGTGTCTTTATTGGGTACCCTTCTAATAAAAAGGGTTACAAATGTTATCTAATTGATGAGAAGATTATTGTTACCATAGATGTCACATTTGTTGAAACACAATTTTATTTTGATTCCAATATTCAGGGAGGGAATTATAGCAAAGAAGATTCAATAATTGATCAAGAAAAGACTAAAAATATACAACATAGGGATTCTAATAATGGGGAAGGCGAATTTATGATCAACACATAAATTAATGATGTTAATGTTGTTAATAAAAAGGAGTATGAAGGTGTAGAGCTGATCATTAGAAGAGGGAACAAACAAAGGAGTTACTGGTTTACTTAAGAAAAAACCGGAATTAAGAAAGTGGAATCCACCAGATTCATCACCAAGAATATGACCGCAATATCTTGTCAAAAGTCCAGGTAAAACTCATAATTTAATCAATGAATTTTCTAATGTAGATATTCCAATTGCTAAAAGAAATGGTGTTAGAAATGTTGTCAAATATCCCATATCTAACTTTGTGTCTTATAAAGTCCTGTCTTCGACATTCTCAGCCTTTTTTCGTGTCTCAATACTATGGAAATGCCCAAAAATGTGAAAGATGTTTTACAGGTTCCTGAATGGAAGGAGGCTATTTTAGAGGAGATACGCAATCTTGAAAACACAGGTAAATGGGAAATAGTGGAATTACCTGTAGAAAAAAAACAATGGGCTATAAATGGGTGTTCACAACCAAATTCAAACTGGATGGATTTTTAGATAGATACAAAGCTCAATCGGTGGCTAAAAGGTACATTCAAACATACGGGATAGACTATCTTGAGACATTTGCTCCAATAACCAAGTTAAATTCTGTTAGAGTTCTTTTATCCAATGTTAATTTTGATTGGTTTTACAACAACTAGATGTGAAGAATGCTTTCCTAAATGGGAAACTTGAAGAAGAAGTTTACATGGATCCTCCTCCGGGTTTTGAAGAAAAATTTGAAACTCAAGTGTGTAAGTTCAAGAAATCTTTGTATGATCTAAAGCAGTCTCCTCGAGCTTGGTTCAAATGATTCACTCAGGTTGTTAAAAAACAAGATTACTCACAAGGACAAACTGATCACACAATGTTCTACCGACACTCACAAAGAGGTAGAATAACTATTATTATAGTTAATAACGATGATATCATTCTTACAAGAGATGATGTGGATGAAATAACGCGTCTTAAGGGGCATCTAACATTGGAGTTTGAGATCAAAGACTTGGGTCCTTTAAAATACTTCCTTGGAATGAAAGTTGCTCGATCAAAGAAGGGTCTTGTGGTCTCTCAAAAAAAAATATGTGATTGATCATTAATAGGAGGTTGGGATGAGTGGTTTCCGCCCGGCTAACACATCAACTGATCCAAATGTAAAATTCAAAAATAAAGAAGGAAGATTAGTTGAAAAAGGTCAAGTGTGCATGCCGTTTGTTCCTTCAAAAAAACAGATTGCTGATATACTCACCAAAGGGCTCTCTAAGACAAGCTTTGATTTTCTTGTAAGCAAGTTGGGTATGATTGATATATATGCACCAAAGTAGTTTACTAGAGTAAGAGATTTATTTTCCTAGTTAGGGTATGACTCTTTTTTCTATTTAAATTCAATTCTTTACTTAATAAAATTTAGAATAGGTTTATTAAATACTGTCTTGAAAACTTTTAGATTCTTCTTGATATGAAATAATATTTTTTTAGGGGTTCTCACTATGTTTCTCAAACTTGGGTGCAAATGTTGGATACGGGTATGGTTTTTTTTAAAAAAAAAAGGTTCTTTCATGTATTTGAATAGTCTTTGGTGAGCTATGTCCTCTTACCTATATCTTAACATGGGTGTACTTTAAGAAAAATGAATAATCTGAGTAATATAGGTTTCTTACGTATGTGTTTGAGCATGCAAGTTCATCCTATGATGCTTGGATTTGTCACTTTTCTTTAAGTACTCATGTCCAACACATTTGAATATAGGTACAGGGATATTATCCTTCACATACATGGAAAAACTTAGAAACTACCATTGTTTGGAACTCGCACCCAAATCCAAGCTATATAGCTATTTCAAATAGAATCATTGCCTCTCCATTTGTTTGCAGTTGGTTTCGAGTTGTGGCACCTTGAGTTGATCACTGGATTGGTTTTGCTAATTTCCTCGTGCCGGTACGTACTATTGAAGACGTGGCGATATTTTGCTGAGTCAAGTGATACAGCCAATAAGCAGGTAGGTGCCTACTCATTTTATGGCTTGGTCTTTACATAGACTTCCAATGGGTTCATTGTTAATAGGTGTGAGCTAAATGCCACTTTGCCAAGATGGATCAAATTCAATTAATTCAATTCAATTTGTTTGGTTTGGATTGATAGTTCGATTTATGTGTTTATTCGTTCAGTTTGTGATTTTTCTTTTCCAAACCGAACCATCTGATAAACCAACACAATTAGAAAACAAATAAGTTGCGTTACGTTAATTTTCCTTTGGTTCTAAAAATTTCAACATTATATAACCCAACCCAATATGAGTGAGAAACTAAAACGACCGGCCAAACCAATTCAGTTTGGTTAGTTCGGGTTTCTTACTCATATTTCTGTCGGTTTGTTTGGCTTTCTAAGTTTCTTTGGTTTTTAGGAACTTAGAGCTGAACCAACCGAGCCAACTGAATACTCACTCCTAGCTGTTAAGGTTCGGTTTTAGATTAGCTTATTAGGTTTTGTATAACTGAAATTACTTTGAGCCAAGGAGTTGTCTGGTTATTTGTCTGCTGAATCTGTAGGGGTTGGATTTTCTCTTAAAATCTTCATATATTATTTTCTGAACCTCAAAAACATCTTCCTTTGCAGGTTCTTTCTTCGCTACAGCCTTATGATTACTTGGTTGTCGCATTTTTGCCTGGGATGAGTGAGGTAGCTGAAAGAACTATTTCCGATTTCCGTCAACTCTTTTTTCCCCTTATTCTTTCTTTAATGGTGATATGTGATATACCCTACTAATCAAACTTGCACAATGTGTAGGAACTCCTTTTTCGTGGCGCACTGCTCCCGGTTTTGGGATTTGACTGGAAGAGTGTTATAGTTGTTAGCACTCTTTTCGGTGTTCTACACTTGGGCAATGGGAGAAAGTATTCCTTTGCATTTTGGTATATGCTTCTAACATCTTACTGATTTAATGCTTGATATTATGCTTCTTTTTCAGCATATATACCATCATGAATTGATCAAAATTTTCTATTGTATTTCATGGTGAACATTCCCAAAAATTATACACCTTTTTTTAACGATTTGGCACCTTAATCAGGTAACTGAATTTGTATTTCATCAACATATTTCCCCAATTGATTAACGCTGTTACATAAAATTGTGATGTGGCATGGTTTGGTCAAATACCAAGTCATCACGTGTAAGGTCAAATGCTGATGTGGCATTGATTTGACACATGACAACTTGATACTATGTTAACATTTTATGTAATGGTATTAGTCCATCGGGCTAACTTGTTTCATTATTCAGGAACTTGAATTTTGATTATGAATTTTTTTTACCTACCAAATCGTTAAAAGGTATCGGGATCAATTTACATATTAACCATTCTTAAAATTATTTCAAAGTCAAGTCAGTTGTCAGTGCAATATGTTGAAACATTATTCTTACAATAGGTTTCAAAATTATTTGTAAGACAATGAGAAAAATTTGAGAACTAATACTTGTTGAACATCTCTCATTGTCTTACAATAATTTTGAATCCTATGTTACTAAAAGCTCGGGTGTGAGAGTTGAGTACGGATAGGTGATGTGTCTGACTTGGGTATGTTTATCCTTCGTCTGAGTTTTTTCATGAATTTTGAGGACACTTAGAAGGTTATATCCTCGTACCTACTTATTGATAAGTTTCAGATATATGTATTTCAACAAAAATGACAAATTAGAGCAACATAGATAGAAACCTATGTTATCCAGGCACAATGTGGAGAGTCAGATTTAGGTACTTGTATGATACATGTATTTTCCGTTCCTTAGAATCTTCTCTATGCCTTTTGAGGATCCTTAGAAGGTCATAATCCCGTCCTCATATCCAGATGTGTGTTGGACATAGGCGTCTAATATGGATATTTCAAAAAAAAAAAGAAAAATTTAAAAGAGTAACCGAGATTGACTTTCTAGTTTTTACTAAGTTTGTATGATCATATATTATTTGGGTGATGTTGTATGTTCCAGGGCAACTTTTGTTGGCATTGTGTATGGTTATGCAACAATCATGTCATCTAGTGTTATCGTTCCTATGGCTTCCCATGCATTGAACAACCTTGTTGGAGGGCTTCTCTGGCGCTATACTTCAAAGTCTTTAGAGTGAGAATTAGATGTCATTTTGGGTTTTAAATAAAGTTTTACACTTTCTTGAATATACGTCATCTAAGTTATCCGGATTTAGATGTGTTGGATATGGGTAATTCAAGTATCCTATTTTATTGTTCTTCTAATTCTTTTTCAATATATTTAAATGATCATCCCCTTATATTCATATTCGAATATGTATTGAAAGTGTTAGTTTTCAAAAAAAAAAAAAAAAGAATATGTGTTGAAAGTGTCGGATATGGGTATGTTTCAAGACGGGTATGCTCATTTTTTTCCCATAGTGTTGGAGCATCATACTCTCGAATTTGTGTCTGAATATGTGTTGAAAATTAAGCATGTGGGATATTGGTATGTTTTGATACTGGTACATGTAAGATGAATATGTTAAGGAAAAAAATATGGGTACCATAGGATGTCAGTCATAGTCTACTATTCATCATATGTATATTGTCCATTAATGAAAGTAATTCTTGTATTTGTGTCGGTTTTTTCTTGGCATTATGAAACCTCAATTTCGCATGAAGAAGCACATGAATCATGTTTTATTGTTATGGTTTCCTCATCACATTGACAACTTTATGCACTTTTTGAAGTTTAAATTAATAATATCATTTGCTTGCAATTCTGCTTTGCTACAAATGGTTGCTTTGTTGGCAATTATGTGACAGCCAAACAACACTAATTGAAATATATAATTCAAATATTTAAATTCAATTTTTAAAATAAATTAATTTAGGAAATCATTTTTTTAACAATTAGCATATTGCAAAATTGAGTTTTAAATTAATTGTTTATCTGTCCCCATTTTACCATGTGAATCTCAATCTATTTATATAAATATGAATCTCAAAACTTTTAAAATTAAAGATGTAATTTTTATTTTCAAATAAAATTTTAAGACCAAAACTTTTCATTTTAATATATAGTTGCGGATGTGTTATAGATATTTTAAGCATTATTTTAAAAAGAGTAGATATGATCGAATTTATAATGAAATGTTAAAAAATGTAGTGCTTTTATTTTATTTTAAATTAAATTAAAATGTTTGAAAATAAAGTTCACTTGATGTTGGTTTATGCTAAAAATAATAAAATTTAAATATATAATTTTTATTAATTTATTTGGATTTAAATTAGCTAAATTTATTAAAAATTATTAATTTCATTAGAATATAGTAAGTTAATTTTTTTTTATACGATGCCAACTTTATCCTTTATTATTATAATAGCAACAATGTTAATTAAGCTAAAACTTAATTAAACTATTTTTAAACTTTAATAGAGGATATTAAAATTATATCTGGCACTTTTAAAAATATAATCATCTCGTGTATATATTATTATTCAACATTTAAGTTTTAAATAATGATAACTTATTAGTAAGACACAATTAAGGTTATATAAAATGTTTTAAAATTTTATATGAAAAATAAAATATTAGTAAAACATGTTATACAAGATAATAAATATATTTTCTCAAACACTAGATAATATTAAACTACTAATAATTTAGTAGTCAATTTCATAATTAGAATTGTAATAAGTACTTGAGATTTTAATAAATAAAATAAAATAACTTTCATATTTATACATATAAAAATTTTTATGGTTTAATATTTATACAATTTTTGATCTAGTGACAAGAGTATTATGTTGTATATATGAAAGCTTTGATTCAATCTCAAGCAATCCCATTCCCTCCCTTAGTTATAAAAAAAAAATTGTAATTATATTTTTATTGATTGAGTTTTAGCTCGGATAGTATCAATATTATTATCAATGCAAGATGATATGGGTTCAAGCGAAATGTGTTAAAGCACATTTATTCTTCTATTTAAGGATTGAGGATGGTTTATGATTAATTATAAACTTTATATAAAATAATATTATAATTATACTTTTAAATTTAAAATTATTTCATCTTATTAACATTCACAATCTAATCAAAAGTGTTAAAAAAATCTAACCTTTAAATAAATAAAATATTTAGAAAATGATTAGTAGATTAAAATAGTTGAAATTGGCACATAACATATTAATAATATTGTAGTAAATAACTAAAACATAATAATTAAAAAAATTGGTGAAAGTATTTAATAGATCCTTGTATTATAGGGATCAAATCAAATTAGTCATTCTATTATTACATTGAGTAATTTAGTCCGTGCTATTAAAAAGAATCAACCACGTTTTAGCGAGTTAATATTTATTGTTTAAAAATGACATGAAAAATATTTTATTTATTTACAATTCAACTTCAAAAAAAAAAATTTCACTTGTAAAATGATAAAAGCTTTAAAAATATTAATTATATTAAATGGTAAATGACATTTTTTAAACAATAAATATTAATTTTGTTAATATTTGGTCTTATTTGATTCTTTTTAATAATACAAAGACTAAATTGATCTATTTAATAGTGGAGGTACTAATTTGATAAGGCCCTCATAATAGAGGGATGATCGGTTGTAAACGTCACAGCAATAATGTGCAAGCATACACTGTCGATGCAAGTATAATAGACAAATGTGAGTCATGGGATATCGATCCACGAGGATGGATCTTTTGATATCGACGAGGATGGTTGTCTCTTGTCTATTAATGTCGGTGCAATAACTAGATAGAAATGAGGTAAATTGTGAGTATAGCTATCGAAGTAATAACTCGAAAACAATAAGATAAAGTATGCTATGGATAAACTGGGATCCCCAACATAAATCTTCAGCAATATACTAAGTACTCACACGGTATAAAAGATAGGTGATTGTCGATGCAATAAAATTAATGTATATCTTACTGCCACTCTTTGGTTTAACTTGAGACTTAACCATGCACATTAACCTCACCTTCCGATGATGGCAATAGGGCACTATTAAGAACAAGTGGACTAAATTCCTTTAGTCCTTACTCAACTTCCGCTGAAAAGCTTATTAGCTCAAACTGTCACTGGACCTTCCAGTGTTAGTGACTGCAATAACACTTTCGTGTTTAGAACATTCAAACCCCCAATATTAAAAAAAAAGATTTAATAAGATAACATTTAATAAAGCATTCATTGTACTTCCATACAGTAGAAAACATAGAGTAATCACTAGCGTTTTCAAGAAATGAGAAAGAATCAAATGGAGAATACTATTCCTAGGCTACTCGATTAAATCTATCCATTTCCCCTTGTTCTGCACTTAGATCTCCTCATCAGGAGTGGATCTGCATCAGTCTTCACGTTGGCTCACCCAAGGAAAGCTCAAGCTGCCATAGCCGCAAGCTTCAAAATAGGGTAAGAGAATGGTGGTCCACCAAAAATTCCTCCTTTTTTTATTCTTCTCACGTTATCCTTTTATGTTTTTCTCAGTAGTACATGTGTCCTTCTCTTAGGATTCTTCTGTCTTTCTCTCAAGATTCTTCTATCCTTGTTCATACAGAGTAGTTACACTAGACTAGACAACTCACTCATGGTTGGCTCTTATCAGACAGTTGTCAACTGTGGTGACAATATGGAATTAACTTATGCAATGACATTGTGGATATCTGTCAACTGCGGTGACAATTTGGACGCAATCTAGAATTAACTCATGTAGCGACATTAGTGCAAAAGATAGCAAAATTAAAGATAAAATAGGCTAGGATTCTCTGAGTTATAAAATGCAATTTACTAAACTAAACATGTTAAAATGTATGCTAAGGGTAACTAAATGGGAACAATTTAAACAATAAGTAGGAAGAAAACATATATGTTCTTTCTACTACAATTAAGGGACCAACTAGATATTTTCACCTAAAATATTCATAAAAATATTTTTAATAAAAATTAATAACTATTATAAAACTAAAATAAGAATACAAATATTAAGAGATAAAGAAAGATAAAGAAATGAAAGGATGATTCAACTTTCATTTAGGTTACAATAAGCTTGTACATGCCCTCTATTTATAAGGCTACAAGTACCATAAGTTACAAAGCATTAATGACCAACAATAAGGTACCTTATAAATAATTCAGGGTTTATGAGCATTCATTCTTTACGGGTTAAAATAGGATAAATTTGACCGGGTTATGGACATCCATTTATTAATGGATTTACAACACTCCCCCTTACATGTCCATTAATGAAAATGTCTCGTAAAAAAAATTTTATTAGGAAAAATCCTATACGATAAAAACCTAATGAAAGAAAAGAGTAGATAATATATTATTATAAGATGCCTTGTTAAAAACCTTTACCAAAAAAACATACTGGGACAAAAGATCACATTACATCTTTGTCTCTCCCTAATGGCAACATCACATTACATCTTTGAGTTGATGCACTCCAATCTTGTGTAGTAGTATTTCAAACGTTGAAGTTGGCATTGCTTTGGTAAAAAGATCTACTAAATTATCACTAGAACGAATTTGTTGAACTTCTATATCACACTTCTTCTCAAGATCATGAGTGAAGAATAATTATGGTGGAATGTGTTTCGTACTATCACCTTTGATGTAACTATCCTTCAATTGAGCTATACATGTTGTTTATATTCGTATAAGATAGTTGACATCTTTTCTTATAAAGGTAAATTACATATCTTTTGGATATGTTGGGTCAATAACCTTAACCAAACACACTCTCGGCTTGCCTTATGCATTGCAATTATTTTTGCATGATTTGAAGAGCGGCAACTAGTGTTTGCTTCATTGAACGCCATGATATGGCTGTACCTCCACATGTAAATAAATATCCCATTTGATATTTACCTTTATGTGGATCCAATAAATATCCAGCATCAACATAGCCGATTAATATAGATTTTGAATCATTTGAATAAAATAAATTCATATTAATGACCCCTCTGAGATATCTAAATACATGTTTAATTCCATTCCAATGTCTACATGTTGGAGAATAACTAAATCTTGCTAACAAGTTTACATCGAAAGTTTTATCAGGTCTTGTGTTGTTTGTAAGATACATCAATTCCCCTATAGAACTTAGATATTGTAACATCCCGCTCGGCGAAGATCCAGTGGTAGAATGATGTTCGTAAAAGCAAGACACAAGAAGCAAGTTCTAAGTACAAGTATAAGGCTTAAGGAATAAGTATTGGTGCCTAACATGGGATTTGGTTAGGTGTAAGATATTTTATAAGAGCGCTAGAACTGGCGAACTCTGAACTATAGGAAAGGAACACTAGTACGAATAGTGTATAAGACACTCCGAATGAGTAAAAGACAAATTTTAATAAATGTAAGTTTAATGGATTAAGAAAGAGTAACATGTAAGTATATATATGTGATAAGGCGCATGGCTATAAGTAAGCATGATTGGCGAAGTAGTGTTCGCCCAAGATTGTTCTATTTGTAAGGCCCTCTATAATAGGCAAGGTTAAGGAATCATAATAAAGATGAGGTGAAGTATGACTGGCGAGATGGTAATCGTCTAGATGCACTTTTTGGGTGTATAAGATTGGGCGAACTCTAATATAAATGAGTGGACATGAAATCTCAATCAGATTACGACAATGAGTGAAATCTGACTAGTAGCCATGAGAGAAATAAACTAAAGGAATGTGCATACGCCCATGATATAGCATAAACGTAACTAAAGTGGTCCCATGCCAGTCAATGTTGGAGATAGGTTGGTTTAGAACTAACTAAATGAGAACTAGGAAAGTTAGAGGCTAACGAGATAGCTAAGTAAGTTCTGAAAGTGGCAGATAATGGTAAAAAATAGCTCAGTTCTGATGTGACGTTTACCTAGTTCTAAAGAAGACTTGGGTTAAGTTAAAGAGTACTCAGGTTAAGTTAAAGGAGGGTTGCCTTCCTCTTTAAATCTGAGGCTTAAGGCAGAGAGAAATGTCTCTCTTTAGAAGCTAAGTCTGAAAGCTCTGGTTCTGTTGAGAATTTTGCCTCCTATTAAGGTAAGTCCCCCGATTTTGATTGTTGAAAACAGATTTGAAAGTATGCATGAATCAATAAAGCTACGTTTGGGTTAAATGTGATGATAAAGGTTACCTGAATGAGTTCTAATGAACTATTTCTGTCTGTCAATGGAAAAATTGCAACGTTTGACTAGGCAAAGGATATGGATTTAAGTTGCCTTTAAGGCTAACAGGTGAGTCTCTGAATTGACTCTTACTTGCATTTTTTGGTAGTCTTGTCTATTTAAAAGGCTAATCTGTGAAATGAAAACATAATATATGCAAGTGTGATGTTTAAAGATGATATACCTCTGTTATGAAGAAAGTATTTACAAACATGAATGTGTCTGAAAGTATGATTCTGTCATGAATAAGTCTCTGCATGAAGTTCAAGTTCATGAGTTACATGTTTGAAAATTTAATGCATCAGTGTGAAGAAGTCTAAAAGAGTAAGTCTGTTAAGTATGAGTCTACATAAAGAGTCTACTTGCATGTGAGTCCATCGGGATAGTAAACACGAATTCTAATAAGGAAAGACCATAGCCATAGTAAGAAGACCATTTAGTGTAAGACCTAGCCTGGGACTATGGCATCATATGGGGATATGAAGACCATATAGTGTAAGGCTTAGCCATTTACTAAGGCATCATATAGCAAGTGGAGACCACATAGTGTAAGACCTAGTCTAGGACTATAGCATCATGTGGAGAAAGAAGATAAAGGATGGTTGGGCGAGTACTAAGAGATGAGGGGAAAACCTCAAGACGTTGAGCTTAGGCAAATCCCTATATTCAAAAACGCCATTTACCAAAAAATGGTAGCCTTTGTGGCTGATTCTATTGTATAAAAGCCTTTGAGGTTGTATTTGTTACATGCGCCTTCGTGGTGGAGTCTATTAAACGTGGATGCCTTTGTGGCTATCTAAGGTTTTTGGATGCCTTTGTGGCTATTTGTGGTCTATGGATGCCTTAATGACTATCTATCAATCGATGACTCTTTGTGGCTATCTATCTATTGTACAAGGAAAACTTCTATGATTATCTATTTCAAAGGGAAAATTCTCTGGAGTTATCATCAATGAAGTATGCCTTCATGGAACAATCCGTAGAATGGCCTTCGTGGTAACGATTTGAAGACAATGTCGATAGGGCAAACTCTATTTTAACGAAAAGCGAAAAATGATCAATGACGTGAAAGGGTCCAGAATGAAATATGTGGTGAACAAAAGAAGAGTAAAAACCTGATATGGATAAGAAGATACAAAAGTAATGAATGATGCATGTAGTATGCTCTTAAGGAAGTCTCAATCGATTACGTATGAACTGCACCATAAGCAATGGTAGAGTAAAGTACCCGCCAAAGAGGGACATAGGCCAAAGATTACGTAAAGTGTTTAGTACGCTACAATATAATGAAATAGGTAATAGAGATTTACTAAGTTATCAAGAATTTACATTAGTTATTTACTATTTAAGGTTGCAAAGAATCTTGTGTGGATGGACGATGCAAAGGCTACGCCGTAAAGCAGTGGTTTGTGCTGATGTACATGCAGAGAAGAGAAGTTTATGAGAGAGAAGCCTACTCAAGAATGGGATAAGAAGTCATAGTCAATGCCAAAAAAGGCTATAAAAGTACAAGTTGTACAGAAAGTTATATGGCGAAGTCAAGTCTGCATTTAAAATGTCAACGGCGAAAACATTTATGTTATTAGTAAAAGCAAGATGTATTCGATGAGTATTGTAGTTTATTGATTAAAAATGTAAATGTGAAACATACGTTATACGTAAAGATATTCCTAATGGAATACTTGAGGTAATTCAGAATAAGAGTTAAAGAAATTTTATTAAGCCATCATTAGAATAGTTACATAGGCGAGTAGAAAGAGTCTAGGCTACATCTGTCCTAGGCGTAACACCCAATACTCGGATTCGGTCGATCGGGTCGGGTGGAGGGCATTATAGATATGATACTTCAGGAACAAGAAATTCCTCATCATTCTTGCAAGGAAAAAAATGATCTTTATTCACATCTAATGATCATACAACCATTGAGATACTCAATGGATGTGCTTTATTCAGGTAAAATTTCTTTAAGATCTTTTCCGTATAAGTTAAATATTTGACATGAATTCCATCTTTTAAATGCTTGATCTACAGGCCAAGATAAAACTTTGTTTTCCCAAGATCTTTCATCTCAAATTCTTTCTTTAAACAATTTACTGCATTTTGAAGCTCTTTAGGAGTTCCAATAATATTTAGATCATTAACATAAATAGCAATTATGACAAAATCTGATCCAGACCTTTTTATAAAGACACATGGACAAATTAGATTGTTTTTATAAACTTTTTTAGCAAATATTCATTAAGACGATTGTACCACATACATGCATATTATTTTAATCCATATAAACTTTTATTTAATTTTATAGATCAATTTTCTCGAGAAACTCTATATCCTTCTAAGATTTTAAATCCTTCAAGAATTTCCATATAAATTTCACTATCAAGTGTTCAATACAAATAGGCTGTAATAACATCTATTAGATGCACGTTAAGTTTTTCATGTACTGCCAGACTAATAAGATATCTAAACGTGGTCGCATCCACCACATGAGAATATGTCTTTTCGTAATCAATGTCAGGCCTTTGCGAAAATCCTTGTGCTACAAGTCGTGTTTTAATCTTAAGACTTTGTTTTTCTCACTTTGTTTTCGCACAAATACTCATTTATATCCTACCAACTTTACATATTTAGGTATTTTGACTACAAGTCCAAAAACCTCACGTTTAGAAAATGAATTCATTTCTGTTTGAGTTGTGTCTTTCCATTTTGACCAATCTTTTCTATTTCTACATTCCTCAATAGATTTAGGCTCAAGATCCTCATTTTCTTTTTTTATTTCAGTAGTAACATTTTAAGCAAAATTGTTGTCGATAACTATTTTTCAATTCCATCTTTTTCCTAAAGTAACATAACTTATCGAGATTTATTCGTTATCACCATTTTCATGTACCTGAACCTCTTCATGGGTTTTTTCATTAGTTATATCTTTGGCCTCTTCTTGGGCTCTTGAATCTCAAATATGACCATTTTGAATATTTGCTCCTTTCCTTTTACAAGGAGTTTTATCTTTAGAATCGACTGGTCTTCCATGCCTCAAGCGTGGATTATTTTCTTTTGCACTAACAGTTTCCCCTATTGGGACATCATTTCATATTGTAGCATTTTTAGTTGGTTTGTGAGATTTTGTAATTCTCTTTAGGTCAGTAAATGAATCTAAAAGTTGATTGGCAATGTTTTACAAATGTATTATCCTTTGAACTTCTTGTTCACATTGACTTATAGGAGGATCTAATTGAGATAATGATAACTCATCCCATGTAATTTCTTTTACCAGTTGTATTTTCTATCCATGTAATGTTGGGAATGTTGTTTCATCAATGTGATAATCAAAAAATCATATAATAAATAAATCTCCAGTTAATGGTTAAATGATCGACTGTTTAACATCACAGTAATAATTTGCAAGTGTAAACTGTAGATGCAAGTATGGTAGACAGATGTGAGTCTGTCGGATATCAATCCCACAATGATGGTTGTCTTTTGTCTATTAATGTTGGTGCAATAACTAGATAGAAACGGGATAAATTGTGAAGATAGTTGTCGAAGCAACAACTTGAAAAAAATAAAATAAAATATGATAATGATAAACTGGGATCCCCAATATGAATCTTCAGTAGAATACTAAGTGATCAAAAGGTATAAAAGGATAGGTGATTGTCGAGGCAATAAATTTCAATGTATATCTTACCAAGCGTCACTCTTCTATTTAATCTGAGACTTAAACATGAAAATTAGCCCCACCTTTGGATGATGGCAATATGGCACTATTAAGAACAAGTGGACTAAATTCCTCTAATCCTCACTCAACTTCCGTTGTAATGCTTGTTGGCTCGAACTGTCACTGCACTTTCCAGTGTTAGTGACTGCAATAACACTTCCATGTTAAGAAACATTCAAACCCCAAGATTAAACAATAAAAGCAAGATTGTATACAATAACATTTAACCAAAAATTCATGTGTACTTCCATACAAATAGAAAACAGAAAGTAATCACCAGCATTTAGAAAAAAATAAGAAAGAATCCGGTAGAGAATACTATTCCTAGACAACTCGACTAAACCTCTCTATTCCTTTTGTCTCACACTTAGGTCTCCTTGTCAGAAGCTAATATGCATCAATTTTCATGTTGGCTCACACGTGAGAGGCTTAAGTTGCCATAGCCGCAAGCTTCAAGGTAGGATGAAAAATATGATGGTCAAGAAAAAGCTCTCTCTTTTTTTTCTCACGTCAAAGTTTTATGTCCTCCTCCAACAATACAGGTGTCTTTTCCTCAGAATTATTCTATCCTTGTACGTACAGGTTGGTTATACCAGATTGGACAGCTCACACATTTTTAGTTCTTATCAGAATAGCTGTTAGGTGTGGCGACAATTCTAGACGCAATCTAGAATTAACTCACACAGTGACATTAATGCAAAAAGATAACCAAATTAAGGATAAAATAGACTAGGATTCACTGAGTTATAAAATGCAATTTACTAAACTAAAAGTGCTAAAATATATGCTAAGGATAATTAAATGGGAACAATTTAACCAATAAGTAAGGAGGAAAACCTATGTTCTTTCTAGTGTTATCACACCCCCAAACTTGAGTTTTTACTAAGGCAAATGATCATTCTAGCAACTTGAACCCTCTAAATTCCCAATTAATGAATCACGTTTAGATGAAAGAATATTGCATCGAAAATACATTAGCATGAATGAATAAGGTTGCAACATCATCAATGCTAGCATCATGCTTCAAACCCTAAGTTCTATTCACCAATACAATATTTATTGTACAATACTAAGTATATATATTATATATATTTTTTTGAAATTAGGGATGTCGTTTCATTACTGTACCCTTGTTCTTGAGAAGTAACGATGGAGTGCGACAAACCCCAGGGAGTATGTAATTGCGTTGACACACACTCATGAAGTGACAACCTTTGGCCAGATTGATTTTTCTAACGCTTGTATTGGAGTGTTCCCTCTTTAACATTCTATACTACACCTACTTTGGAGTGTCTCTAATTTATAACTATAATATATATAAGTAGCTGTAAAAGTAGATTCATTCAAGACTTAAGGAATGATAGCATTCATCCATTACTAATGCAACCTAATCCATTCACCAAAGAATTGAAGCTACAACCTTTTATCAAATTTATCCAACTTATTCATTAATAATTCACATGATTCAAGAAATAAGCATCGAATGTAACAAAAAATTTTGAACAATTTTTATTTACTATAAATAAACCTTGCATGCTTCATTATCAAAAATAATATTGAAATGTGGATGTGTAACACCCCCAAACCCGGCCCGAACGTTATGGTCGAATCTAGCTATGTCACATTGAAGGAAAATCTCAAAATGACTTTGTTTAGTGGAAAACTTAAGTTTAAGGTTTAGAAGTCCAAAATCTAAGTAACTTGAAAAGTTATGAAGAAATCCCATGTTTTAAATAAAAGTCCATAGGTTATAGTTATTTTGAAAACCTTGCTAAACTTTAGAAATTTATTTAAGTTAAAATAAAAATTAAGCAGTGGAAATAATAATAAAACCCATAAGTAACGTCAAATTGGAGATACAAGGCCTTATTACAACCAATGGAAATAAAGTATTTAAACTAAAGTCATTTGAAACAAATAAAAAAAACTTCTAATTAACTTGCAAAGTGGCCATCTCTGAGTCTCCTTCCTCGTCAAGCCATCTACTGAGCGTCACCTGAAACATTTAATAAAAAGGGTGTGTTTCAAAACTCAGTGTGTACGACCCTTGGCATTCAATCAATATACAATTATCACATTGGGTCTAAGCCCTATCAAAATCGGTGGTCTTGGGCCTTAGCCCACAATGACCTCATATCTTATCATATCATATCATATCACATGGAAACAAGATTATGCAAAACCCTCCCCAGAAATCCATCCGCTACACTCCATTTCCCTTCCAACCTTATACACCTGTGGGGAATTCTAGCTCGACCCACACTTTCGCTACACTCCAATGGTAGCACTCACATCGGCACTACTCAACGTTGCAGCAAAGTTACTAATCATATAATGTGCTTAAAGCCACCGATGGATCCACGGTTGTCAAGCGACAATGCGATCCTCAAATTCTTCTTCTGTACCATAATTCCCACCCATATGCATCCTAAACAGAATATCATATGAATGCAACAAACACATAAGTAACATCCATAAAACTTATACTCATCACATAGGGGTATTTTAGTCATTTCACAATCAAGGGTATTTTCTAATTCTACCCTATAGGGGCATTATCGTAATTCTATCCTATAGGGGTATTATCGTAATTCTATCCTACAGGGGTATTTAGGTAATTTTGTAAAATAGGGGTATTTTGGAAATTTTGTAAATCAGGGATATTTTGGTAATTCTACAAATAAAGGGTATTCTGGCAATTTTACAAATCAGGGATATTTTAGTAATTTTACAAATCTAAGGATATTTTGGTAATTTTCAAACTAAGGATATTTTGGTAATTTTACAATCTAAGGGTATTTTGGTAATTTACAAATCAAATGTGTTTTGGTAATTTTACAAATTAGGGGTGTTTTGGTCCCTCTTGGGTTTTAGTTATGAACTTTGGCCCATTAACAAGTCCTTACGGCTGAAGTGAACAAACACTATGCACCAGGTAGGATTCCAGAGAAGAGGAGGTGGACCACTAGGACCGCTTAAGTACCAAGCTCTCCCTAGATCCAATCCTAGACATGCATATGTCCGTTGCCACACTCTAACCCAGCGACTTGTCCACAGACATGTTTAATTATTAGATTAAGTCTTATGCGGTTTAAGAGTTGTTCAGAACTAGGCCTAAAGTCCATTAAACCCTAGCATACTTGTCTATGTCCTCATAAAGCCCATCAAGCCCATTTCAAGTTCATATAGCCCCTTATGCCCAAATTACATCCTTATGGCCCATTAGGCCCAAATCTCATTCTTATGGCCTATTAGGCCCAAAACAATTCCAGATCATGTAACATGCATGACTAACTCAATTCATATAACCAAATCAATCGATTTCATCAAACTTAGCCTCAGGGCCAATTAGCCCGTTTAGCCACTTTGACTTTCCAACATTGTCGATTTCATGTGTGTAGTGTTTGTACACACCTTGTTACTGTGACATGCTATTCTATCCTTGGTCTTTAACCTACAACCAACCAACCTTCAATCAACCACCCATACTTAATCAAAATATTTACCAAAAGTCGAAGCCTTACCATAACCTTACAGCGTGCCACACGTTCTAGTAGCCCTTCCTTAGCTACTATTCGCGAATATCCCCTAGATCTATACTCAAACATATATCGTCAAAACAAGTGACTCATATTCCACATAAGTCACCCCTATAGGCCATACTTACATTCGGCCATCCACTAAACCATAACTGAGTCGAGAACACTTACCACTTTGCTAACGATCCTTACCTACCACGATTGTGATCTTTGAACCTTACCCTTGTTAATACAAAGTTAACGATAAAGAGAGGTTAGATGGCCCTTTGGCTTTTAACAAAATACACTAAGAATATTGACTAAGTACTTATCGAAATCCTCCTTTGATCCTGCGGCCTAGACAACTACTGAACAAGATCTGGCTTTTAAACTTGACTAAGAGTGGGTAACGATCGATTTGTGATGAAGGAAAAATAACTAAGAATCGACGAAAGTATAGCTATTTGATATAAAGGTGCATTCAACTTTCGGAGAAAGAAAAGAATAAAACACTAATAGGAATTTCGGCAAAAAGAATGATGGTTTTTTTTTAGCAAATGGGAGAATTCAGCTGAGAGGGAGAAAATAAAATTTCCATGAACCTCTCAAAGGGATTCGGCACCTCTTTTTATAGCCAAAGCCGAATCATACCTTCCCCACAGTCCCATTCAGCACCAACACTTTACACTCTTTATCTCCTAACTTTTCTCCCTGATAACTCCTCAATCTCATCCGAATTTTCCTCCTCTATCAGCTCATAAGACCAAGTCAAACACTTCAACAAAAGAGTTTAAATTCAACACAACTCTAGCCATCCACTATGCAAAATGAACACTCCAAAATACCTTACCACAACTCGAACCTTGAACCTCTCCATGCCACCTTGTAGCTCCCCAAGTGACACCATCTTGCCACTGGACCATAGGCCGATTTGTGTCCTAATTTCCCCTTAATCTATTTAAAAGGCCTACTAACTAAATTTGCTGTTCCCTAGGGCTAAAACCAAAATTTTTCCTTTACCCTTACTTGATCCCAGAACATCTTCAACACCTCTAGACACTCCAAATTTCTTAACCATTAAAGCAAACATGTAATTTGTCATTTTCTTGCTCACTTAAAAATTTTTGAGACCCAAAGCCCAAAGCCCAATAGGCCCAATACTTTTAGGCCCAAATTTAGAGCGTTATAGGGTGTATTTCCAAGCCCCATGTGCAGTCTCCCAAACTTAAATTTTGCATTGTCCCCAAGGCACTAACATGAAAATGTAATGATAATAAAAATGCAATGACAATGTGTACTTATCAAAATAAAACTTACAGCTATATGTAATACATGAATACTATAGCTAAAGCTTAAAATAAACTAACTCATTTGTCTTCAGCCATCGATGTGGCTGCACGATATTTCTTCCTCCTCATTTTATTCTCCTCTTTCTTTCATTTTTTTATCCTTGGAGCGCTTTCTCTTCTTTTCTTTTGGCTTCGTATGGTCCTCAAATTGTTCCTCAATTTTGGCTCTACCTTGGCATCATTGGCTGCTTCTTGTGTAGGAGAGGCCACTTGGAGTGGTCAGTGTAGACCACTATTCCCAATGAATTGCATTGCTCCTTACTGGTTACCTCAGTAACTTCCACCGGTCTTGCTCCATCTCTCTCCAAATTATCAATATTTGCACCCACAGACTCGGGTGAGGTGACAACGTTCACAACAGACCTTTTTTTTTTTTTTTTTTCTTTTCATTTTCAACAACTTCTTCTTCTTTAGCAACAGCTTTCTCTTCTGCTGAAGCAACTTCCTTCTCAACAACAGTGTCCTCTTGATAAGCAAAAATACCATCCTCGAACAAACTATCAATCTTTCTCAAGCATTCTTCAATGTCTCTGGATTCCTCTTCTTTTCTATTATCAGAGACCTGCATAATGGGAGGGGATGCCACTAATCTATCTCAGTCTTCTAAGTCATCATCCATAGATGAGAGGTCATGATTTGAATGATTAGTGGAAACACTGGGAATTTCGGTAGTGGGGATGGGCTTAGTTGGCCTAATGTGGCTACAATAGAACTGTTCTAGGTTGTGGTATAAGTATAAAATAAATTCTAGGATTTCTCCATATCCTTTATTGTTGCAACAATCCTGATCTGCCTATTGTTGATGGAATTGACCATTTTTTTGACATCTTCCATTTTGCGCCATAATGATGTCTTTGCATTCAAGTTTGTACCTTCGCTGTCAGTTTTGGTTTTGCCCTTCCATGTCTTGCTTGTTTCTGCCTCCTTCAGTATCGGTGTATCTTTGCCATGAGTCATTCTTTCTATAGAGGTTTCATTGATCGTCCCTTATTTTCCAGGACTTCCTCACCATTACGGAGCATAATTCCTCTTTGTTGGTACAATAATATCACCAATGATTGGAAAACCAAGATTCCATTTTGCCTTACAGTGCAGTCAGCAATTTCCTGGTGGAGAATTGCGCCGACATCAATCTTTCTGCCCTTGACGATGGAATGTATCAGACACATTCTATTGAGGGTGACTATGGTGCTGTGATGTAATAACCCGTTTTTGGTCAAATTAGAACAGTGGCTTTGGGACCATAAATTCAAAGTCAAATTATTTATTTTATTATTATTTTAATGTTTACAACATGATAGCATGTATGTTTGAAAGTTTTGTGAAGTAATTTTATCGTTTGAATGCTTAATTCGATAAAAAGGACTAAATCGTGTAAAATGCAAAAGTAGTGTTCTATTAGCTAAAGGTGTTGAATAGCTATAGAATCTTAAAATAAATGTCCTTATGTGGTAATTATACCATTTTTTTAGTAAGTGGACATATATGGGCTTAAAATGGATGATATTCATGGTTTATAATTAAGGTTAAATTAGTAAATTATAAAATAATTAAAGTTAAAATAATAAAAACATGATTTTTTTTTTCATCTTCATTAAGCTACCACCATTGAAATTAGGGATTAAGAACACCATTTAAAAGATTGGAACATTCGGCCATGGTACCTTGAGCATGTAAGTCCATTTTTGGTCTCGTTTTTAATGATTTCTATGTTTTTGTGATTGTTGCATCTAGTATTAGTTAGCCCAGGGACTATTTTTGCAAAACTGTTAAAGATTTTGAATGATGACATTGATGAATACATGTGTATTTTGAAGTTTTTGATAGATTATGAATATATGTTACGAATTATACAAGTTTTGTTAAGTGATTCTTAGTGAAAATGCAAAGTAGGGATTTAATTGAGAAATGTTGAAACTTTGTGGTTAAATGTGTGAAAAATTGATAAATATGGGCTTTTAGGGGCATAGTGGTAATTTGGATATCATGGGTTAATTTTCAATTTCATGAATTTGTGTTTTTATGAATTAAGGACTAAATTGTAAAAATGTGAAAGTTTAGGGGCAAATGGTAAAATAGCCTTAATGTGTAATTTGGACTGAATTGGATAAATAGATGATTAAATAATTTAATTCTAAATATATTTAGATCAAGAAAAGTGGAATTCGGATCTAGATCGGGGGAAAACTAAAGTTATTAACTAATCGACTTATTTCGTCATTTTCACATCCGAGGTAAGTTCGTATGCAATGAGCTTTATTATGATTGTATATAAATTCTTTAATATTGAATAAACTGTGTATATGAGATTACAGAAATGTTCGACAACTATTCGACTATGATTTGGTATTGGAAATCCCAGTTGAACCTTAGGGATAGTTTAGGATACTAGTGACATGTCATTAGGGTATTGATTTGGCTTGAGCCATGATAACGGCACTTCGGGTGCGAGTTATACCGATTTGGCTTCAGGCCATGCATATCGACCGAGAATACCTTGATTTGGCTTCGGGCCATGGTATAGGTACTTATTGTGAGAGACTTTTGAGTATCTGAATTCTATTCCAAATGTTAAACGTGTAACACCCCTACCAATGTCTAACGCCGGAGACGAGGTACGAGGTATTACCGTACTTAATGTAACACCCTGAAAATGGGCCTATGCATTTTTGATTTAATTATACGAAATGGCATGTCTTATGTATTATGAATGTATGGTGAACATTTTGGAAACTTGGAAATGTTAAGTTTAAAGAGGAAAGTGAACATTTTGGAAACTTGGAAATGTTAAGTTTAAAAGAGGAAAGTGAACATTTTGGAAACTTGGAAATGTAAGGAAATGTTTTAGAAATGTTAAGTTTAAAAAGAAAACTAAAACAAGGTCGTCTTAAGAAAATTAATAGAAGAAATTTGACACAAGAACGGGCTTGGAAAAGTTGCTAGGAGGCACCACTAAAAGCCCATGAAGTGATGCCACAATCAAGGGGAAGGAGCCTAGGTTCGAGTCACGTGGGAAGCAAATAAAGAGTTTTATTTTTCTACAAGGAGCAAGGAGTTGGACGGCACCAAGGCACTTGGGAAGAGTTTAATTCTCTTTAAAATTCGCTAAATAGGTGGATCAATGATGGATAATTATTGTTTAAGAGATAAGAGATAATTAATGGATTATTTCCATTAATTTTAATAAATATAAGAGAAGTGATGGCCAAGTAAAGGAGTCTTGGCCTAGTAATTTCGGCAAAAGGAGGAAAATAAGGCTATTCATCAATCTTCTCTTTTCCATTGAAGTCTCTGCCGAAAATTTCCTAGCAAACTCTCTCCTTTCTCTCTTATTTTTGCCATAGCTGAAATCTTTTTCTCCATAAGTCCACCATTGCCGAATCCCCTAGTGACTCTTTTCCCTCTCTTTTCTTTTGATAAACCGACAACACTGATACCATCATTAGCTAATTTCTTTATACCAATCAAAAGCCGAAATCAAGATCCTTCTAGCCTACATAGCCGAATATTGCTAAAGGTTCAAGCAAGGATTGCCGATCTCTAAAGTAAGGGTAAGATCTCATTCAGTTTCATCCTTTTTCTTTTAAGATTTGTCGAAATCTAGGACTAACCCCATTAATATCTTGTTGCCAAAACTTTGAAGAGATCTTTCGGGATTTACTAAGTGTCGACTACAAGGAAGGAGAAATTCTTTTCCCGAAGGTACACCATAGGTCGCGTGTTCCCTAGTTATTCGGTGAGTTTCGAGATTTAAAATCCACAAGGTAAGTATCTATAGCATTCGGCCAAGGCCATGTTGAGTAAATAGATGTGTTTCATTAATATTTAAAAGCCGAAACTAATCTATTCAAGTAATCTAGTGATTGCCGATTTCAAGAAAGAAGGATACAAAGTTTCCGGTATTTGATTAGACATCAATCGGCAGCAAGGTAAGGATTTAAGTGTACTAATCCTACTGGGATTTGGTTTTATGGCCAAATGGCTCTTTACTAAGTATTAAGTGATTGATCAAATGTAGAGATTTAAGATCTAAGGCATTAGATCAAGCTTTTCGGGATTTGGAGTGAACTTGCTAAAGCGAATCAGGTGTGTACCCCACACTATTTCTTAACAAGTTTTATGGCAATGTTTAATATAAGTATGTGTATAAAAATGTGAATATGGCTAAGGTACCATGTCATGGTACAAAGTACTCAGGTACGTTTCCTACTCCTACTAGGATTATGTTAAATATCTGTTATGACACACATATGACATTATAAGATTGTGAAATAAGAATTTGGCATGTTAATGCATGATATGTATGATATGGGGCATATGGGTTATATGAAAAGGGAAGTGAATGTGGTGACCTAAGACCACGATAAGCGAATGTGGTGACCTAAGACCACGATATCTAAATGTGGTGACCTAAGACCACGATATCCGAATGTGGTGACCTAAGACCACGAATTTTATAAGAGGCGATGAGCACGCCGACCGCAATGACGCCTTTGATGGTGTGTAGCGGATGGAGGGTTGACTTAGTAGTCCCCACGGTGTGCAGGATGGTACGGGTGATGTGTAGCGGATGGCATATAGGTTTGGGTTTGGGTTGCATCATTATTTTCTATCTCATTATATGAATATGCATGTAATATGTGAACATATGCCTAAATTGTTAAATTTTAGTGTTGGTTACACATTGAGTCTATTTGACTCACCCCTTGTGGGATTATTTTTCGGTAATGATCGGTAATGGACCGATTGATGAGGAGCTTAAAGGTGGCCATGCACAGCAAGGAATTTATTTAATTTGGATTTTATTTCATTAAGTACTTTGAATTTATTTTTGGGAATTATTTGATGTAATAAGGCCTTAGTTGAATTATTTTACTTTACTTTTACTTATCCTGCTACAAAATATTATTTTTTTAAAAAAGACTAAGTGAATTTATCATGAACTAAACCCTAAATGTTTTGTCACCTAAAGTAAAGGATTTTAATAATGAAATAAACTTGTTATCAACTCAAGCCCAACCCAAAACAATCTTTTTTTCAAAACACACAAGTTTTTCCTAAGTAACAAAAGAATTTGAAAAGGTTTACATCGGGGAACATACCAGATCCGATTAAGGCTCGTGGGCCGGGTTTGGGGTGTTTCACTTAACCTTACTAGAGCATGTATTATCGGGCTATAAAATTTTGTTCTGACTTAAAAGTTTTCCTTCTTAATCCTAACATGTATTTTATGGGCCCACGAGGCCTTAAACACCCATCTAGAAGATTTTAGAGTTCAACAGTAAACTTTTGCACTTTTTGAAAATTTTTACCTAGACAAGGGCCACACGCTCGTGTTTTCCAAGGGACACACCGTGTGCCCCTAAGATATGCCCGTGTTTTCCACCCGTGGTCGACACTAACTTATTTCACATGACTAAGCACACGCCCGTGTCTACAACTCGTGTCCTTCACACGGCATAGACACGCTCGTGTCCTCTGCCCATGGAACTTCTGTTTATGACATCATCATACCTTTAATAGCACACGACCAGGGCACATGCCTATGTGCTGGCCCGTGTGACGAATCGTATTCTCATAAATTAGTGCAGGGAACACACGGCCTCTTAACACACCCATGGGGCCGGCTGTGTGTCACACACGGCCTAGACACACGCCCGTGTGTCTACCATTATAGACACTTAAAGGCTATTTTCCAAGCCAATTACCACCCTGAAACATAAACACACTTATACCAACTTAAGCAATACAAAATGTAGCATTCAGGTACTATGAATAATTCCTAAAACATCACTTATAGGATTCATAAAAAAATCATCATCACTAATATATAGAACTTAACAAATATTGGCCAATCTCTTTGGCCATATAGAAAAAGGATAGTAATCTTAATAGCCAACCCTTTGGCTCCCAATATGATATAACTCAAAATGACATAATCTCTATACATGCCATGCTTAAAATAAAACAACTTGACTATACCAAAATAATGATTGATAGTGTGATCCGAGCTCCGACGTCTTTGGTCCCCGAGTTAGCTTGGCGATACTACAAGGAAGAAAGAAAAGAGAGGAGTAAGCATATAGGTTAATAAGTTTGCATGAAATTTATATAACAACATATTGTTCATAATATACTCATCCATCATGAATCAGAACAAAATAAATCTCAGGTGCTTGAACTTACTTACTCATACTTACTCCCTACTCATCACATTTTACATAATGATTTCATGCTTGTATTTTTAATCATGGTACCTATATCACTTAATCACATAGATTAGCACTTTCGTTAATGTGAACATGAACTCATCTCGTCATCTTTCTTAAAATAAATAAACTCTTTATCAACCTTGAATAACTTAGTTTATTACTATCTTTACTTGCTTAGCTTACTTATTACCTCTTTCGTACTTGACTCTTTTGCCCGTTGAATTACTCGGAATACTAGAGGATACTCCATCTCATCAAACATGTGTTTCGATGCCAATGCCATATCCCAAATATGGTCTTACACGGGATCTCCTCTTAGTGCTGATGCCATATCCCAGATATGGCCTTACACGAGGCCTTCCTTAAATGGTGTCAATGCTATGTGCCAGACATGGACTTATACGAGGCCTTCCTTAAATGGTGTTGATGCCATGCATCAGACATGGACTTACATGAGACCTTCCTTAAATGGTGTTGATGCCATGCCTCAGACATGGTCTTACACGAGACCTTCCTTAAATGGTGTCGATGCCATGTCCCAAATATGGTCTTACATGAGACCTTCCTCATTCGATGTTGATGCCATGTCTCAGACATGGTCTTACACAGGATCTACGCTCGGTACCGTTGCCATGTCCCAAACATGGTATTACACGGGACCTAAATTCCTTGGTGCCGATGCCATGTCCCAGACATGGTCTTACACAGGCTTTCCTTGTCTCATGTTATGACATAGGTATCCTCGTTATTCCAAGACTTCAACCGGGACTTCCATTTACTTGTTCTCATTGATTTTCTTATTAAGGAATTATTAATCATCTTTATGAAAATAATGTACATTAAATAACATAGTAAGTAATTTAACGATAATACATGTGAAACCTTAAATTCATACAAACCTACCTCGGTACTCCAAAATGTGTGTAGATGTGCAGTTTAGTCCACAACTTTGTTCTTGCCTCGATTACGATTCGGGCTTCATGTTTCTTGATCTATAATAACAATTTAGTTTGTTTAATACTTAAATTGGTTAAATTGACTCATATTTCATACTTTGGCAAAAATTACATTTTTCCCTAAACTTTAACATAATTACTCTTTTGCCCCTAGGCTCGTAAAATGATTTTCATTCAACTTTCTTGCATTTCAAGCCTATCTGAATCATATTCTCAACTATAACAACATTCAATTCCCACCTTTTCACTCATGTATGACCATTTCTACATCTTTTACAATTTGGTCCTTTTATACATTTTTCATGAAAATCACTTAGAAAAAGATGTTTATCATACATCAAAATTTCATATTCTTCCATAAAACATCAAAATACATGCATTTCATCCATGGGTAAATTTTTGAACATAATCCTAGCTCAAAATATAGCTAAAAATAGCTAAACCGAGCTATGAGGATATCAAAAATACAAAGAACATTAAAAATAGGGCTAGGATACAATTACTATCAAGCTTGTAGCTATGTATTCTTTGTGATTTTTGGCCAAGGGGGAGGAAGATGGACATTAATTTTGACTTCTTTTTCCTTTTAATTTTTTATTTTACCAAATGATAAAAATACCCTTAATGATTATTTCTTGAGATTTTTCCTTCCTATGTCCATTTTTGTCCATCTCAAAATATAATGGTATAATTTCTAAATAAGGACCTCTAATAATTTTTATAATTCTATTTCATACTTAAACCTTCTAGAATCTCATATTTTCTAATCCTTGCAATTTAGTCCTAATGGATAATTTATTTACTAATTAATAAAATTCCTTCATGAAATTTGCACACAACCATGAAAATACCTCATAAGACATATAAAATCATTTAAACACATATTTATTCTTCGATTTTGTGGTCTTGCACCACTATTCCGCCTAGGCCCTAAGTCGGGCTGTTACAAAATGGGTAACGAAAGTTGTGATTGAGTATGGAGTTGACACCAAATGTACAAGTGCGTACATGATTGGTTGAATTGGATGTTTATAATTAATTTAAGCTATTACATATGAGCTTACTAAGATTTTGTAGCTTACTTTGTGTGTTTTCTCCTATGTTTTATAGTGACTTACAGCTAGCTCAAAATTTGGGATCGTTAGAGGCTTTATTACACTATCCTACTATCATTTTGGTACATTTGAGTTTATATTATGGTTATATGGCATGTGTAGGGGCTAAGGTCTTTTTGTTATATATACTTGTAAATGATGAATGGTTGTTTTGGTAAAGCCAAAATAAGTTGGCATATAAATGATGTATGTTTTGGTTTGTGATTAGCCATGTGAATTAGCTTACTTTGGTTAGATGAAATGTGTGTATGGCTTGGATTGTGTGATTAAGATGAATATAGTATGTTTGTGAAATTAGGCTAAATGAAGCATATTTGAAAGTGGTCAAATGTGATGAGGTTTTGGTATGAAATGGAATGGTATAATTAGGTATTTAGATACTTGCATTGTTGATATTGAAATAGCATGAATTGATCTTGATTTGGTTGCTTAGAATGCCTATTATATGCTTTATTTGTGCCATTTGAGTTGGGTGTATGTGTGCTCAAGTTTGGGTGGAAAAATGGCTTGGTAAATAGCCTATTGTTGTCCACACAGGTGTGTGTCTCAACCGTGTGTGACAGACGGCTAGGTGACATGATCATGTGTCCCCTGAAGCTCAATTAGAAACCATGTTAGTAGCTTTACACAGCCTGGTCACACGGGCGTGTGGTTGGCCGTGTGGTGTAAGGAAGTATACCCCCTAATTTTGGTACGGCCTAACACACGGCTTAAACACGGGCATGTGTGGCCATTTTCAGGACACACGGGCTAGACACAAGGACGTGTGGTCTGGCCGTGTGAGGTAAGTTAGAGAGTTACACATGGTAGGGCACGGGCTGGGACACAGCCATGTGATCCTATTTTGAACGTCCACACGGCCTAAGACACTGGCATGTCTCTTAGCCGTGTGGGACACATGGCCGGGGCATACGGGTGTGTGACCCCTACAGTTGAAAATTTTTTAAGTTTTCGTAAAATGTTCCTGAGTTGTCAGTTTTGTCTTAAACCACTTCTAATGCATGTTTAGGCCTCGTAGGCTCGTAATAAGGACATTAGGGTTGAGAATGATTATTGATTATATGAGTTGTATAAATGTAAATTAAAAATGTATGTGTGAATTGTATCATTTGTTCAGTAATACTCTGTAACCCTATTCTGACATTGAATACGGGTGAGGGGTGTTACATTTATTGGTATCAGAGCTACAATTTAGTCGATTCTCGGACTAACATAGTGTGTGTAAAATCTAGCTATACATGCCATATATAATCTGCGATAGTGTGATGACTCTTGACATTTTAAAACTTGTTTTCATATAGCAAATGGATCCCAATCAAGTTGTAGCTGACGAGGTAGAAAGTAATGCGCCCGCTCCTACTCAAGGGACAGCACCTACTAGATCTAGACCCGTACTGGGTAGCTAGGGAGGAGAGGCTAAAGAAGCCTTCTTCTAGTTGATGAACGAGTGATTCACGAAGTTCATTCGTACGAATCGACTACTCAACAACCTCTACCCCCATTTGTTCCCCAACCGATACCTATGGCTTCTCAAGGTTTGGAACCTTTACGATCGAACAAGCTGCTAGTTGATAGAATATGAAAATATGAGGCTGAAGAGTTCAGGGCTACTGTTGATGACGACCTTGAGAGAGCCGAGTTCTGGCTTGAGAACACGATTCGAGTGTTTGATGAATTTTCATGTACACAAGCTGATTACGTAAAAGATGCTATATCTCTTTTGAGGGACACGACATATCAATGGTGGAATACATTGGTATTAGTAGTACCGAGAGAGCGAGTTACTTGGGAGTTCTTTCAAACCAAATTTAGGAAGAAATATATAAGCCAATAGTTCCTAGACCTAAAGCATAAAGAGTTTTTAGAACTTAAACAAGGCTGTATGACTGTAATCGAGTACGAGAGAGAATTTGTATAGTTGAGTAAATATGCTTGGGAATGTGTTGCTACTGAAGAGATGATGTGCAAAAGGTTTGTAAACGGGTTGAACGAAGACATCAAACTTCTGGTTGGGATTCTAGACTTAAAAGAATTCGTTGTTTTGGTTGATCGAGCTTGCAAGGTCGAAGAACTTGGCCAAGAAAAGAGGAATCTGATTCAGAGGCTAGGGATTCGAGGAAAAGATCAATGAATAAGCCTTTTTATTCTTCATCAAAGAAATCCCGAGACACATTTAGTAGATCACATGCTTCAGTGGGATACCAGAACAGAGATCGTCGAAGTCAGTATGTGAGTCTTAAAGCTCAAGCTATATCTATCTCGAGTGTTGGCAGTGTGAGAAACAACAAACCTGAATGTCAACAGTGCGGGAGGAGACAATTCAAAGAGTGCTGGACTAATAGTAGTAAAGCCTATTTTAAATGTGGCTCGCCAGATCACTTTATTTGAGAATGCCCTGAGTTAGTCGAGAAAGATAAATTCTAGGGTGTGAGACTGAGTAATACGATCGAGAGAGGTAGACCACTGAGAAATACAGGGAATGTGTCGAGTGGCAAAGGTACGACTAGGGATTCAGTTGTGAGATCCGAGGCCAGGGCACCAGCTAGAGCTTACATTATTCGTGCTCGTGAAGACGCATCATCTACAAATGTTATTACTGGTACCTTTTCTCTTTACAAAACTAATGTGATTGCTTTGATAGATCCTAGATCGAATCATTCATATATCTGTATGAATTTAGTGTCTAGTAAGAGTTTGCCTATCAAGTCTACCAAATTTGTGATTAAAGTATCGAACCCCTTAGGCAAGTGTGCATTAGTTGACAAAGTTTGCAAGAATTGTCCTTTGATGACTCGAGGTTATTATTTTCTGACTGACTTGATGGTTTTGCCATTTGATATGTTTAAAGTGATTCTGGGTATGGATTGATTAACTCTACATGACGCTGTTGTAAATTGTAGATGAAAAGTTATTAAATTTAGATGTCAGAACAGTGAAGTTCTTAGAATTGAATCAGATGAGTCGGGTGAACTTTCGATTGTAATTTTGTTTATGTCAGCTCAAAGATGTGTAAGAGAAGGTTGTGAATTGTACCTTGCTTATGTTCTAGATACCAAAGTGTCCAAGACGAGGATAGAATCAGTGCCAGTAGTCTGCGAATATTCGGAATGTATTTGCTGAAGAATTGCTAGGGTTACCATCAATTAGATAAGTTGAATTTGTAATTGAATTGGTATCGGGAACATCGACGATATCAATAGCATAGTACAGAATGGCTCCGGCAGAATTAAAAGCATTGAAATCTCAATTGCAAAAGTTAATGAATAGAGGTTTCGCGCGACCGAGTTTCTCGTCCTGGGGTACGCTAGTATTGCTCGTAAAGAAGAAAGATGGATCGATGAGAATGTATATTGATTATCGTCAGTTCAATAAAGTTACGATAAAGAATAATTACCCATTGCCAAGAATAGATGATTTATTTGATCAGTTGAAAGGTGAAATAGTGTTTTCAAAGATTAATCTGTGGTCTGGTTATTATCAGTTGTGAGTTAAAGATTCAGATGTGCCGAAAAAAATGTTCAGAATGAGGCACGGGAATTATGAATTTCTTGTTATGCCTTTTGGATTAACTAATACTCCTACTATTTTTATGGGTTTGATGAATCAAATTTTCAGACTATTTTTAGACAGATTCATTGTTGTGTTCATTAACAACATTCTAATTTATTCACGGGATGAATCTGAACATGTTGAGCATTTGAGGGTTGTGCTACAAACCTTGCGAGATAAGCAAATTTTTGCTAAGTTTAGTAAATATGAGTTTTGGCTCAGAGAAGTTGGATTTTTGGGGCACATTGTTTTAGCTAATGGTATAAGAGTTGATAGGAGCAAGATTTTCTGTTATTGTTGATTGGAAATTGCCTAGAAATGTATCCGAGTTTAGAAGATTTCTAGGATTGGCAGGTAATTACCGACATTTTGAAAAAGGGTTGTCGATGATTCCTACACCGAGGACCATATTACTATAGAAAAATTTGAAATTTGAGTGGTCAGAGAAATGCCAATAGAGTTTTGAGCAGTTGAAAATGTTGTTAACTGAGGCGCCAATTTTGGTTCAACTTGAGCAGGGGAAAGAGTTCGTGCTTTTCAGCGACGCGTCACTGAGCGGCCTGGGATGTGTTTTGATGCAAGAAGGAAAAGTTATAGCTTATGCCTCTAGACAGTTAAAGCCGCGTGAAAAGAATTATCCTACGCATGATTTAGAGTTGGATGCTATTGTTTTTCATTGAAGATTTGGTGACATCATTTGTACGACGAAAAATGCCATATCTTCACTAATCACAAGAGTTTAAAGTATTTAATGACTTAGAATGATTTGAATTTGCGACAACGGAGATGGCTCGAGCTATTGCAAGACTATGAATTTGTAATTGATTATCATCCGGAAAAGCTACTGCAGTCACGGATGCTTTGAGTAGAAAATCATTATTTTCTGTGAGAGTAATGAATACACGATTGAGTTTGTCTAATGATGGTTCGATTTTGGTTGAGTTGAAAGCTAAACCTGTAACAGTTCAATTTTGGGCCTAGTTAGAACAGTGGTTTCGAGATCACAAATTTGACTTAGAAAAGTTTATTCTTATTATATTTTTATGGTCTTCAGTTTCACGGAATGATTTTGTGAAAATTTCGTTCAAACATTTTGACGTTTGAGCACTCAATTTAGTCAAAAAGACTAAATTGTAAAAAGTGCAAAAGTTGAGTTCTACATGTTAGAAGTGTCCAATTACGATGAGATTTTAAATTAAAGGTCCTTATATGATAATTAGACCATTTGTTAAGTTAGTGGACAAAAATGGACATGGTGAGATAAACTTTTAAAGAAAAGTAAAAAGGGCATTTTGGTCATTTGGTAAATAAAAAAAAGGGAAAATAAGGTCAAAATTTGTGTCCATCTTCTTCACCATAGTCAAAATTCTCAAGCTCTCCATAGCTAGGGTTTCTTCAAGTTTCAAAGATAGTAAGTGCATGTAACACCCCAAACCCGGCCTAGAAGTTAGGCCCAAATCCAGAATGTCACATTAAAGGCACAATTCAAAACGGTTTTGCTAATTAAGAAATTAAGGCCCAAAAGCCCAAAATCTAATAGACTTATTAATTAAAGATAAAAAAAACCCATTTTATTATTTTAAGCATTTAGTAAACCAAGTTTGAACATAAGAGCTTACTTAAGTTTAATAATTAAATAAACATTTAATCTCAAAACCCAAATTAAATTTGAAGTCAAAACGGAGTACAAGGTCTTATACGTCTACTAAAAATTAAGTAAATAAAACATGTATTTTGAAACAAATAAATGAAAATTCAAGCCTCTTGTAGTGTGGCCATCTCCGAGTCCTCTTCCATGTCGAGTTGTCTATTTGGGATTACCTGAAACATTAAATTAAAGGGATGTGAGTTTCGAAACTTAGTGTGCACAACCCTTAGAAAACAAATCACTTACAAATATCCACATTGGGCCTAAGCCCTATCAAAATCGGTGGTCTTTGGCCTTATCCCACAATGACCTCATATCATATCATATCGTATCATTCATAAACAAATAATGCAAAACCCACCCTAAAAATCCATCCGCTACACAGACCATTTCCCTTCCAACCTTATGACTCCTATGGGGAATTCTATCTCGACCCACCCCTCTGCTACACACCAAGGATAGCCTGGTTTCATTACTACCGAACGTTGCAGCAAAGCTGCTAGTCAAATATTGGGCCTAAAGCCTCCAGTGGATCCATACCATACGCCATGCGATCCTGGATCCATACCATACGACTATGCGATCCTCAAATATTGACACAGAGTCATCAATATATATATGTTAGGCACATAGCCACGGTAAATATGATTGGCACAAAGCCATAATAACAGCACAAAGCCTTTAGTATTGGCACAAAGCCCATAATTATGGACGAAGCCCATATTAATGGCACACAGCCCTCGGTAACATTATCAGTGTAGCATGGCTGCTCGGTGGCTAAAAGCCTGCTGTGGATCCATACCATACGGCCATGCGATCCTGGATCCATACCATATTGCCATGCAATCCTCAAATCTTCCTTCGTACCATAATTCCCACCCATATGCATCCTAAGCATAATATCATATGAATGCATCAAACACAAAAGTAGCATCCACAAACTCATATTCATCACATAGGGTTATTTTCATCATTTCACTACCCATGGGTATTTTCGTAATTCTAACGTATAGGGGTATTTTGGTAATTTTACAAATTAGGGGTGTTTTAGTAATTTCACAAATTAGGGTATTTTGGTAATTTCACAAATCGAGGGTATTTTAGTAATTTCACAAATCGGGGGTACTTTGGTAATTTCATAAATTGGGGTATTTTGGTAATTTCGTAAATTGAGGGTATTTTGGTAATTTTACAAATCGGGGGTATTTCGATAATTTTGCAAACAGGGGGTATTTTGATAATTTCACAAACAAGGGGTATTTTGGTAATATCACAAATTGGGGTATTTCGACAATTTTGTAAACTTGGGGTATTTTGGTAATTTCACAAATCGGGGGTATTTTGGTAATATAAAAAATCAAGGGTATTTTAATAATTTCACAAATCGAGGTATTTTAGTAATTTCACAAATCAATGGTATTTTAGTATTTTCACAAATCGAGGATATTTCAGTAATTTCACAAATCAGGGGTATTTTGGTAATTTCACAAATCGAGGATATTTTGATAATTTTGCAAATTGAGGGTACTTTGGTAATTTCACAAATTAGGGGTGTTTGATAATTTCTTAAATTGAGGGTATTTTGGTATTTTCATAAATCGGGGTATTTCGATAATTTTGCAAACAGGGGGTATTTTGATAATTTCGCAAATAGGGGGTATTTTGGTAATATCACAAATTAGGGGTATTTTGGTAATTTTGTAAACCGAGGGTATTTTTGTAATTTTACAAACCAGGGGTATTTTGGTAATATAAAAAATCAGGGGTATTTCAATAATTTTACAAACTGGGGTATTTTGGTAATTTTACAAATTGGGGGTATTTCAGTAATTTCACAAATCGAGGTATTTCGGTCCCTTTCGGGTTTTAGCTATGAACTTTGGCCTATCAACAAGTCCTTGGGGCTAAAGTGAACAGACACACTGCACTGTGTAGGTTTCGAGAAAAGAGGTGGGCCACTAGGGCCGCTTAAGTACCAAGCTCTCCTAGATCCAATCCTGACATGCGTGCATGGTTGCCACACTCCAACCCTGCAACTTGTTCACATACATGTTTAATTTGAATTAAGTCTTATGGAATTTACGAGTTGTTCAAACTAGACTTAAGGTTCATAAACCCTAACATACATGCCTACGTCCCCATAAGCCCAAATCACTCCCTTACGGCCCATTAGGCCCAAATCTCATTATATGGCCTATTAGGCCCAAAACAAATCCAATTCATGTATCATGCATGACTAATTCAATTCATATAACCAACCAAACCATTTCATCAAACTTAGCCTCAGGACCCACCGGGCCCATTTAGCCACTTTCGGCTTTGTCGATTTCGTGTGTGTAGTGTTTGTACACACCTGGTAACCACGTGCGCTACAAACCCCTTAGTCACAAACCTACAATCGGCATCACCTAACAATTAATCATAACTTAATATACATTTATCAGAAACTGAAACCTCACCGTAACCTTACCGTGCACCTCACGTTATAGTAGCCCTTCCTTCGCAACTATTGGCGATTATCCTCTAGGTCCGCACCAAACGCCCACCAAGGTATATTAACTCTTCTCATAGAATACTTTATATATAGCTAGCTTCTCACCTTCCTTCTTTGTATCTTTCCGATGTGGGATCCCTCCGTTAGGAGAGTTTAAATCCAACTCAAACTCTTCTCGTCCAATCCGCAAAATAAATACTCCCTTGCTTGTCATGAGATTCGAACCCAATCTCCCTTGCATCCTTAATGATGCCTTGCCACTAGACCACTCACTTTCTTGTGTCTAAAATCATGCGCAACTAAATATAACCCTATGGCAAAATTCTAGAGTCCATTTAAAAAGAAATCCAAAATGTAAAAGCCAAGACTTGAACCTTGGACCTCCTTCCTTCCTTGTGGCGTCACCCTCTTGTCTCCTATGTGGCGTCACTTTGCCACTACACCACACACTCCACTTGTGTCATTTTTCTCCACATTTTATTCTTAAAGCCTACTACTAACTCTCAGGGTTTTATTCACCTAAAACCAAAATTTTCCTAAAGCCAAATTTTGAACCCGGGACTTCATGGAAGCCCCAAACCTTCCAAAATCATTCACCTAATAGGTCCAACTTGCACTAATGCTGTTCTTTTATTCCCAAAAATTTTAAACGCTCCTACGCTTAAGGCCCAATGGGCCCAATTCTACTAGGCCCAAATTCGGGATGTTACAGTGCATCCTAGCCCTGTTTTTAATGCTCTTTACATTTTTGAGGTCGTATTCACCCAATCTTTCTATTTCTACCATTATTTTGAAATAGGATTCATGTTTAAAAATTTAATCTTGTGTGACATGCATGTATTTTGATGTCTAATGGTAGATCATAGTAGTTTAATGTTAGATAAAAAACTTTTTCTAGGTGATTTTCGGTGAAAATCGACAAAAGAACTTATTTGTAAAATGGTTGTAAAATGTTTGTAAAAGTGTGATTAAATGAAAAATGTGGACTGATATAGGTATAAAAGAGGTTCAGCTAGGCTTGGGAATTGAAGAAATTGAATAGATTTCATTTTTCGAGCCTAGGGGCAAAAATGTAAATATGTCAAAGTTTAGGGGCAAAAATGTAATTTTTGGCCTAATGTGAATTTTGGACTGAATTGAATAATGTGAATGAAAAATAAGTTAATTTTGCTATTATAGATCAAGAAAGACGAGGTTCGAACTTTGATTGGGGGAAAAATAAGTTTATTAATGAATATGTCCATATCTACTATTTTTGTACCGAGGTAAGTTCGTATGTAGATAATGCATTATTATTTATGTTTTACTTATTTTATTATTGTGTGACTTGTGGTTTACTCTTTGATTGAATTTGATAAAGTTTGATAAACGAGAAAGTCCCGGTTGAACCTTAGGAATAGATAGGATACAAATGTCATGACATTAGGCTTATTAAGATTACGTATAAGAGCATGTCTAAGATATGGCATCGTTATGAGGTTTCGTGTAAGACCATATCTGGGATATGGCATCGATATGAGATTTCGTGTAAGACCATAGCTAGGTTATTGACATCGACATGAGATCCCATGTAAGACAATACATGGGATATGACATTTGTATGGTACTGTGAGTATGAGATTTCGGGTATCCTTTAGTATTCCAAGTGGTTCAATGGGAAACGTATCAGAAATATTAATTTTACAAAAGACCATGGTATGTTTCAAGATGGTACATGTATGTACGTAAAACTTATGCTTAATGAGCTCGATATGTGATGAATCCCTCGGTAAGATTATGGTTGTGCAAGTTATGATATTAAGGTTTTATTGATATCCATGCCAAGTTGGACTATGAAATTTATAATGACATTTATGTTGAATTCACTTCATGTTAATTGCATGATAAATGTATGTTTAGGATGCCTATTATTTTATATGATAGAAAATAGCATGTAATTGATGTGTGGATGACTTGGTTATGGCTGAATTGGTTGTATGCATATACTTGGATTTATGTTACTTGTTGTTGGGTAGGTTGGTGCAAGTAAGGGTGGAAAAATGGCTTGGTAAATAGCCTTATTTTTGTCCACACGAGTGGACACACGGGCGTATGTCTAGGCCGTGTGTGTCACACGGCTTGCCCCAAGGGCGTATGTTATGGTCATGTGTCCCCTACACCCTAATGGTTGCAAAACAGAATGCTCAGTAATGAGCACATGGGCAAAGACACGAGTCTCAGCCATGAGATTCTTCGGTTTGAATCAGATGAATCGAGTGCATTGCTTGAGGTGATATCTTCGATGTCGGATCAGAAGTATATGAGAAAAGGGTATAAAGCTTATCTTGCTTTTGTGTTGAATATGAACATATCTGAGTTAAAGATTGAGTCAGTGCCGATAGTGTGTGAATACCGGATGTGTTTCAAGAAGAGTTGCCAGGCTTACCGCAGAATAGGGAGGTCGAGTTTGCCATAGATTTAGTGCCAGGGACAACACCTATTTCAATTGCTCCATATAGAATGGCACTGACTGAATTGAAAGAGTTGAATGCTCATTTGCAAGAGTTAACAAATAAGGGTTTTGCGAGACCAGTTATTCTCTCTAGGGTGCACCGGTATTATTTGTGAAGAAGAAAGACGGTTTTATGAAACTTTGTATAGATTACTGATAGCTAAATAAGGTAACCATAAAGAACAAGTATCCTTTGTCGTGGATTGATGATTTATTTGACCAATTGAAAGGTGCGACAATGTTCTTGAAGATTTGAGATCTGGTTACTACCAGTTGAGAGTAAAAGAGTCGGATATGCCGAAAATTGCTTTAAGAATAAGGTACGGACACTACGAATTCCTCGTTATGCCTTTTGGATTAATGAATGCTTCTACAATTTTTATGGACCTAATGAATCGGATCTTTAGACCATATTTGGACAAGTTTGTGGTTGTGTTTATTGATGATATTTTTGATTTATTCTCGTAATGAGTCCGAGCATGCATAACACTTGAGAATTGTTTTACAGACCTTGAGAGATAAGAAGTTGTATGCTAAGTTCAGTAAAAGTGAGTTTTGGCTTCAAGAGGTTGGATTTTTGGGACATCATTTCAAGCGATGGTATTCGAGTTGATTCAAGTAAGATTTCAGAAATTGTTGATTGGAAACCGCCATGGAATGCATCTGAAGTTAGAAGCTTTTTGGGCTTAGCCGATTACTACTATTGGTTTGTCAAAGGGTTTTCGATGATTGCTACCCCTATGACGAGATTGTTGCAAAAAGATGTCAAATTTGAATGGTCTGAAAAATATCAGCAAAGTTTTGAAAAGTTTAAAACATTATTGACTGAGGCACCGATTTTAATACAACCTGAACTGGGAAAAGAGTTTGTGATTTATAGTGACACGTCACTGAATGGATTAGGATGTGTGTTGATGCAAGAGGGTAAGGTGATAGCTTATGCCTCGTGACAATTGAAGCCATATGAGAAGAATTACCCGATGCATGACTTAGAATTAGCCGCTATTGTGTTTGCTTTAAAGATTTGGAGACATTATTTGTACGGTGAGAAATGTCATGTTTTTACCAACCATAAGAGTTTAAAGTATTTGATAAATTAGAAGGACTTGAACTTACGGCAACGAAGATGGCTCGAGTTGTTGAAAGATTATGAGTTGGTGATTGACTATCACCTAGGTAAAGCGAATGTAGTCGTCGATGCCTTGAATAGGAAGACTTTGTTTGCTTTGAGAGCAATGAACATGAGGTTGACCCAATCTGATGATGGTTCGATTCTAGCCAAGTTGAGAGCTAGGCCGGTGTTTCTTCTACAGATTTGTGAGGCTCAAAATGTGATAGTGATTTACAAACTAAAAGAGCTCTTTGTGAATCGGTCAGTGATTCAGATTTTCATATCACATCCGATGACTGTTTAATGTTCCGAGATAGAGTATGTATACCAAAAAATGATTAGATTATTCAAAAATTCTGCACGAGGCTTACAGTGGTTGCCTGTCTGTTCATCCGGGTAGTACGAATATGTATAATGATTTGAAGAAATTGTATTGGTGGTCAGGTATGAAAAAAGATATTTTTGAGTTTGTGTCAAAATATCTGATTTGTTAGTAAGTGAAAGTCGAGCACCAAGTGCCTTCGGGGCTACTTTAGCCTGTGATGGTTCTTGAGTGGAAATGGGATAGAATCACTATAGATTTTGTAATGGGTTTTCTGTAACTCCAAAGAAGAAAGATGCCATTTGGGTGGTTGTTGATAGATTGACTAAATCAGCACACTTCATCCCGGTACGTACTGATTATTCGCTTGATAAGTTAATTGATTTGTACATTGATGAAATTGTTAGATTGCATGGAGTGCCTATTTTGATCATATAGGATAGAGATCAGAGATTCACTTTGCGGTTTTGGAAAAAGCTGCAAGATGCTTTGGGTACAAAGTTGAACTTTAGTACCGCTTTTCATCCACAAATCGATGGTCAATTCGGGAGAATGATTCAAGTGCTTGAAGACATGCTCCGATGTTGTATTCTAGAATTCAAGGGTAGTTGGGAAAAATATCTACCATTGGTAGAATTTGTAACATCCTTAAATCGGGGTCTCTGTATTTTTCATGTGTTGCATGTGTTGATATGTCTGATGTGCTAGTTTAGCATAATTTGGGGTCTAAGATGACCTCGGGTTAGGCCTAAGTCATGGTCAAACATTTTTGTTTTTGTACTTAGTGAGAGGGAGCTAAGAGAGTTATGGGGTTAAAAGAAATTATTGGGAGTTTTGGACACAAGAAGACCAATGGAAAAGTGGCCAAGGAGGCGCCACTAAGGGCCAGGAGTGTGACGCCACAGGCAGGGAAGGAGTGCTTGGGTTCGAGCTGCAGAAATCCCATTTCTGCTATTTCTTTTTCACGCCACAAGCTAGGAGGAGGAGTGCTCAGGATGGACTCTAGGAGATGAGGATAGAAGGAGTTAAACATATTTGATTTGGATGGAGAAGATAAAAATGTGGGTTTGATTCATTCAAACTGATTTGAATGAGTGGATGGGAGAGCCTTGAGGAGTTGGCTGAATTTTGGATTTTGGGGGAGGAGGTGTAGTCGGTTTGGGAAGCTAGGTGTACCGAATCTCCATAGCCAAGTGTGGATGCCTTTTCGGCTAGTGTAGTGAGCCTTCTTCATTTTCGATTAGTGCCAGAAACTGAAACCCTCTTACTTTCTCCTTATTTTGGTTTTCTCTTTTGGCAACTTGGGTATTTGGCCAAACCAAGTTTGCAACTTCCTTTGAAGAGCCGAAACATAGTCCTCTCCTTTTCTTTTCTTTTCTTTTCGGTTCTCATTGATTAGCCTATTTTGTCGAAAACCATCTTTGTTCTCCTATTCTCTCCTATTTTGCTCAAGCTAAAAACACCATACCTATTTCTCTTTTTATTTTTGTTTCATCTTTTTCTTGAAACCCTCAATAGCCGAACCTCCTCAAAATCGAATCAAATCTTCTTCTCTTCTTCTATTCGAAACCATCACTCTCTTTCTCTTGCGATTTCTTCTTTTCTCTTCTTTTGGATTCATAGCCGAACCTTTCTGGTAAGTATAGCTTGTTCTCCTTTTTCTCAACTGGTTCAGGAAAGTCAAAATCTCACTTGCCATATTCTCTTTTGTTTCTTCAATGTTTGAAGGATGAGATCTCTTATTTTGGTGAAGTGGCCGAAACCCTTAAACATCAATAGGGTGTACCGATCTTTGGGGATTAAAGGCCGAATCAATCATTAAGGTAAGGGGCGATAAACTCATTTGGCTTCGGGATTTATGTTATGGCCAAATGGCCTTTGGATACTTAATGGTATGCTTAAACCGATTGTAGGAAGGTGTGTAGCTGAATCTCTGGGATTTGGTGGCCGATCTAGGTAAGGTTTTAACATTTCAAGATCCATTTCCTAATCGTTCAAAATCTGAAGGCTAACCATTTGTGTGTTCTAGTGTTTGGCCGGTTGCAAGGGGGATCATTGTGTAGCTTCGGGATTTGGTTGGAAATCAAATCGGCATTAAGGTGAGTGATACCTTAGTATGACACATCCTTCGGGATTTTGTGAATAAGCCGAATGGATTTAGATCTAAAAATGTGATGTTGGCCGATTGTAGGAAAGGGAAGGCAACATTTTGGGATTTCGCTAGATCTATGAATAGTCAGGTGTGTAACGCTTACACACTTTATTAGTATAATATGCCTATTATGTTATTGTTTTAGCCAACAAAATCGGTGGTTATGTCTTGTGGGTATGAGCTTGGATTTCGGGTAAGTTCCCTATTATGTGATTTTTGATATGCATCGTCATGGTATTAATATATGCTATCCTATGCGTTATTGCATGATATATGATAGTATGACACGTGTGATATGGACATGATAATGGGATTCATGAGAGGAAGGGAAGAAATATTTGGACTGTCACTAGTGGTTTTGACCATACGACGGGTTGGCCCCGTCTTGATATTATATTTTGTGACTAAGTCCCAGTGGTTTTGATCACTAGTGGTTTTGACCACATATGAATATTGTGACTCGTCCCAGTGGTTTGGTACCACAGTGGGTTGGCCCCACATGTTGATTATAGGATTGTCATCAGTGGTTTTGACCACACGATAGGTTGGCCCCATCACTTGATTTGTGACTTTAGTCATCAGTGGTCTTGACCACACTTATATATTTGTGACTACGGTCACCAGTGGTTTTGACCACCAGTGGTTTTGACCACACGGGGTAGTTAAAGGAGATTGGATGGTTAGGTTATGGGTTGCATGATTTGTATGATTTGCTAATGATTTGTGTAAGTGCTTGCAATATCGGGTTGGGGATTTATACTTTGAGTCTTGGTGACTCACCCTTCCTTATATTTTGCAAATGAGGCGGAGATTGCGGATATGGGTAGGAGAGGACTCGGCTGCCATGCATGCTAGTTTGGGATTTGATTTCTCTAAGTTACTATTTGGTTTATTTAGTTACTTAAATTTGGTTTTGGTTTGTAATAAGGCCGTTAAGTATTATTTTGGGTTTTATTATTTGTTTTATTTTTGATTATATTATACTATATGGACTTGTTAAATTAACCGGTAAAAAGCAATATTTTCAAAATTATAACTCCTTGATTTTTTTTTTAAATGTTGCCATCGGGTAACATCACTTATAAGATGATAACTTGTATGTTTTCTAAAAACTTGCAATAATAAGTAGATTTTCAAGCAAGGATTTCTAAACTTTTCGTACTACAAAAGGGTTTTCTAAGAAAATTATCCGATAAACTCTCGGTTTTAAAATGGTTATCACTCGTGTCATGCCAGATCCGGTTGTGGTATGTTGACCGGGTTTAGGGTGTTACAATTTTAGTATCAGAGCCAAGTTTAAAAGCTCAGCTGTGGACCCGAGGCCCAAAAATTTTAAAGTAGGATCTTGAAAAGTTTTATAGAATGGTACGTGGGTCGAACAGCATGGCACCGAGTCTCCGCACCAATTCACCCAGGTAAGTATCCCTAACTATTGTGTGAATTATATGTGGGGAAAATGGGTATTTTGGGATCTTAGAATAGTAGATTAGGAGTTATTGAACCCTAGAAATAGCTTACTCCAACACAAATTACATAAGACTTAAAGATTCACTAAACAAACCTGTGAGTACGTCACTGAGTTAAGGGTGTGGCAACTATTGTGTGTATGTCTAGGAATGGATTCAGGGGGAGCTTGGTATTTAAGTGGTCCTAGTGACTCATCTCCTCTCCACTCGAATCCTACCTGGTGCATAGTGACGGTTCACCCTAACTGAGATTGCTTATTCATAGGCTAAATTTAATAACTAAAACCCAAAAGGACTAGCCATTTTATTTTGGTAACACTTTAAACCTTGGTTTTAAAATTACCACAATACCCCTGATTTGAAAAATGACCAAATTACTCGACTTGTAAAAAAATTACCAAAATACCCTCATTATGGAAAATTATCGGAATACCCCCGAATTGAAAATTTTCCAAAATACCCTTACTTTGTAAAATCACCTGAAACCATACTTTGGAAAATTATGAAAATACCCCTAGTTTATGAAATTACCAAAATACCCCCGATTTTTAAAATTTCTGAAATACCTATGATTTGTAAAGGTTTCCAAATTAACCCTTATTTATTACTAAAAATACCTCGATAGGTTAAATTACGAAAATACCCATGGGTAGTGAAATGACGAGAATACCCCTACATGTGGGATATGGGTGGAGGAGGTTGTTGATGAGTAAATGTGATTCACTATATTAGGGTAGGAAATTGAATTGAAAACTGTGTGATGATCGAAAGAACCACTACCAAATTAGTTTACTTAAAACTTATTCGTGGGTAAATAGTGGAACAGAAGTTAATTCATAAAATTTCTTTAAGCAGATAAATCACGATTTAGATATGAGTACTAGGGGACGTGGTTGTAATGTATGAGGATGCGGTAGAGGCGGAATGACCGTATCGGAACCCGTTAGGTCCGATCAAGGGTGCGAGAATGAGATACCACCACCACCCTTTCTTTGGTGTAGAGTATCGAGGATCAAGCGGGGAAGATCTGCGATGTCATAGGTGATGCTACGAGTGCTAGAGAGAGTGGTTTGGAGAAGGTGGAAGTACGGGAGCTCGAAAATCCATATCGAGCAACTCGAACCAATGGAGTGAGGTATTACGAGGAGTATCGGTGTGGCACCAATCTGGTGAGTATTGGTTGGAAGCTCTGAAATGAATCATGGGCGATTTAGATCGGCGGTGAGGAAAAACTAAAAGGAGTAGTGTCGCTTCTCGAGATGAGTCATACCGATGGTGGCTCACGATTCGGGATTGTCTTTGCGATGGATGATCTCACTTGGGATTATTTTAAGGCGACTTATCGGAAGAAGTATGTTGGAACCGGTTATATTGATCGCTGAGAGAAAGGCTTTTGTGAAAGGTGGTTCAGGGAGTAAGTCTATAGCGAGTCTGAGGCAAAATTCTTAAGATTGAGTCGATATGCTCGGGGCATTATAGCTACGGAGCATGAACAATGTGTTAGATTCGAGGACGAATTAAGGGATGATTTGAGGTTGCTGATTGCTCCACAACAGGAGAGAGAGTTTGCAGTCTTGGTGGAAAAGGCCAAAGTTGCGGAGGAAGTAAAACAGTCAGTTAGACGAAACCAGGACAAGGGTTGGAATAAGAGGAATACGAAACATCCGGGTCAGAGAATCGGTGAAAGCAGGATAGATATAGTGGGCTGAATCAAGCTGCTAGGCCTACTGCTGTTGATACTCAGTGGCCGCCACGATGTGCTCGATGTGGAAAGTCTCACACGAGAGAATGTTGGACTGGAATTAGGGGATGCTTTGAGTGTGGATCGATGGGGCACCGAGTGAGGATTGTCCTCTGAGTCGACTAGGTTGTAGTATGGGGATCGAATCGTAGTCAAAATAGGAGGGATGGTCGGTATACAGAGGGGCCGTGGTCTGCTAGTGGAGGTAATGGCTCTGGTAGAGGCCGAGAGCACCAGTGTAGAGGTGCGGTGGTGTAGAGGTGAGACGACTGGATTAGTCTCGTGGCGAGGCGTCGAGAGGAGGTAACCTGCCGGACGTCATAAGCTGATACGTTCTTAATCCTTGGAGTACCTTAAAATGCTTTAATAGATGTGGGTTCGGACGACTCATATGTAGCCAGTAGCATAGTGGAAATTATGAACCTAGACTTGAGACTACTTCTAGGAGATGGCGTAATTAGCCCTCTAGGTCACTCTGTAGGAGTAAATAAGTGTATAGGGATGTACCCTAGAACTTCAAGGGTCATGTTTTTGGTGATTTGATGGAGCGCCATTTGGGGAGTTCTATCTAATTCTTAGGATGGTGGTGGTGAAGTACTGTGCGGTTTGGATGTGTGACTAAGCTCATGGTGTTGAGGACAATGGAAGGTGAGGAGGTGGTGATGATAGGTAATAGGGAGATTACTTATCTAGTGTGGTCTCTGCTGAAGAAGCGAAAAAAATGGTAAGGAAGGGTTGTGAGGCATTCATGGTGCATGTTTGTGCTTTGGGAGCCAAGGATGCGGTATAGAGAGTGTCAAGCGTGGGGAATTTCTTGATGTATTCGGAGGAACTTCGGTGCGCCTCCGAATCGGGAAGTAGAATTCGGTATAGACCTGTTGCCTGGGACTGTGCCGTGTCTATAGCCCCGTATAGAATGGCGCCAAAGGAATTGGTGGAGTTGAAGGCTCAAATCCAGGAGTTGTTGGACGAGGTTTCATTTGACCAAGTGTATCCCCTTGGGGAGCACCTGTGCTCTTTGTTAAGAAAAAGACGGTACAATGCAGATGTGTATAGACTACCACCAGCTGAACAAGTTGACGATCAAAAACAAGTATCCGTTGCATAGGATTGATGACTTGTTCGATCAACTTAATGGTGCATCGATTTTCTCGAAGATAGACCTCAGGTCGGGGTATCATCAACTCAAAGTGAAGGAAGCTGATGTTCATAAGACGGCATTCCGTACTCAGTATGGGCATTACGAGTTTCTAGTGATGCTGTTCGGGTTAACCAATGCACCGGCAGCATTCATGGACTTGATGAATCGGGTGTTCCAGTAGTACTTGGACCAGTTTGTCATAGTATTCATAGACGACATATTGGTGTACTCAAAGACTGAGGAGGACCATGATACGCACTTGCGGGTAGTTTTGCAAATTTTGAGGGAGAAGCAACTATTTGCCAAATTCAGTAAGTGTGAGTTCTGGCTTAGGGAAGTGACTTTCTTGGGTCACGTCGTGTTCGCTGAAGGGATTAGAGTGGACCCTCGCAAGATTGAGGCGGTGTTGGATTGGAAACCGCCTAGGTCGGTTACAGAAATTTAGAGTTTTCTAGGTCTGGCAGGGTATTATCGGAGATTTGCGAAGGATTTTCTCTTATCGCGACTCCATTAACCAAGTTATTAGGGAAGGGAGTTCCATTTGTATGGTCTAAAAAACAACAGGAAAGTTTTGACAAGTTGAGGAAGATTTTGATGGAAGCTCCGATTACAGTACGACTGAGGCAGGGAAAGGTATATCTGGTCTCTTGTGATGCATCACTGCTGGCTTGGGATGTGTCTTGATCCGGAAGGAAAGTAGTTGCATATGCATCTCGGCAATTTGAGACCGCATGAGGTTAACTACCCGACACATGATCTAAAATTGGCGTGATGGTTTTCGCTCTGAAAATATGGAGACACTATTTATACGGAGAAAAGTCGATAGTCTATACGGACCACAAGAGTCTGAAGTATCTTTTAACGCAGAAGGATTTAAATTTGAGACAGCGAAGGTGGATTGATTTGTTGAAGGACTACGACTGCTCGATTGAGTACCATCCGGGTAAGGCTAACGTAGTAGCTGATGCGTTGAGCCGTAAGGTGGTCATAGGCCTGCGAGCGATGTTTGCTCACCTTAGTCTGTATGACGATGGGAGTTTGTTGGCAAAATTACAAGTAAAACCGACTTGGGTGGAGCAGATTAAAGAAAAATAGTTAGTAGATGAGGGTTTGAATACTCGAAGGTTGCAAGTTCAGAGTAATGGGTTGGAAGGATACAGCTTAACTCACGATGGAGTGTTGTGTTTTCAAGGGAGAGCTTGTATGCTGAAGGACGTCGAGTTGAGGCAAAGGATTCTTCAGGATGCACATAGCAGCCCAAACGCTATGCATCTTGGAGGTACCAAGATGTACCGAGATTTGCAAAAGCGATTCGGTGGCGATTGAAGCGAAGTGGTGAATTTGTGGGTAAGTGTCGGCGTGTCGAGATGTCAAAAGCGAACATCACCGCCATTAGGTTTACTTTAGTCGGTGAAGATTCCTCAGTGGAAGTGGGAAAAGATTACTATGGACTTTGTCAGTGGGCTACCCCTTACGCCTGGCAAGAAGGACTCAGTTTGGGTGATTGTGGACCGTTTGACTAAATCAGCTCATTTCGTACTGGTGAGGGTTGATTATTCACTTTAGAAGTTAGCTAAGTTGTATGTGGCCAAGATAGTAAGGTTACATGGTGTGCCAGTGTCAATTATCTCGGATAGGGATCCGAGGTTCACATCGAGGTTCTAGAGGGCTTTGCATCAAGCTTTGGGAACGAGGTTGGACTTCAGCATAGCTTTTCACCCGCAAACTGATGGACAGTCTGAAAGAGTAATTCAAATTTTAGAGGATATGCTAAGGGGCTATGTTCTGGATTTCAGTGGTAGTTGGGAGGAGTATCTACCATTGCCAGAATTCACTTATAACAATAGTTATCAAGTGAGTATCCAGATGGCACCATATGAGGCACTGTATGGACGAAAATGTTACACTCCTACGTGTTGGATAGAGTTGGGTGAACGACAAATATTAGGTCCGGAGTTGGTGGCAGTGAGGATAAGGTTAAGGTGATTCGGGCTCGTCTTAAGGAAGAGTCAGACAGGCAGAAGTCTTACGCCGATCTAAAACGCAAACATATAGAGTATGTAGTGGGTGATAAGGTTTTTTCTGAAGGTATCGCCATGGAAAAAAGTACTGAGATTTGGGCGGAAAGGAAGCTAAGCCCTAGGTTTATTGGGCCGTACACGGTGTTGAAGTGAGTAGGACCGGTAGCCTATCAGCTCGAGTTACCAAAAGAGTTAAGTTAGATTCATGACGTCTTCCATGTTTCGATGTTTAGGCGCTATCGGTCAGATCCATCACACGTTGTGTCCAGTTGCGGAGATTGAGGTGAGCTCAGACTTGTCTTTGAGTAGGAACTGGTACAGATTTTGGATCGGGATGTCAAGATGTTGCGTAGGAAGTCAGTTCCCTTGGTGAAAGTTTTATGGCGAAACCATGGTACGGAGGAGGCCACGTAGGAACCAGAGGATGTAATGCGGCAGCAATACCCTCAACTCTTCTGATCAAGTAATTTTGAGGTCGAAATTATTTTTAAAGGGGTACAACTGTAACATCCTTAAATCGGGGTCTCTACATTTTTCATGTGTTGCATGTGTTGATATGTTTGCTGTGCTAGTTTAGCATAATTTGGGGTCTAAGCATGACCTCGGGTTAGGCCTGAGTCATGGTCAAACATTTTTTTTTGTACTTTGTGAGAGGGAGCTACGAGAGTTAGGGGTTAAAAGAAATTATTGGGAGTTTTGGACACAAGAAAACCAGTGGAAAAGTCGCCAAAGAGGCGCCACTAAGGGCCAGGAGTGTGATGCCACAGGTAGGGAAGGAGTGCTTGGGTTCGAGCCGCATAAATCCCTTTTCTGCTATTTCTTTTTCATGCCACAAGCTAGGAGGAGGAGTGCTCAGGATGGACTCTAGGAGATGAGGATAGAAGGAGTTAATCAGATTTGATTTGGATGGAGAAGAGAAAAATTTGGGTTTGATTCATTCAAATTGATTTGAATGAGTGGATGGGAGAGCCTTGAGGAGTTGGCCGAATTTTGGATTTTGGGGGAGGAGGTGTAGTCGGTTTGGGAAACTAGGTCTGCCGAATCTCCATAGCCAAGTGTGGATGCCTTTTCGGCTAGTGTAGTGAGCCTTCTTCATTTTTGATTAGTGCCAGAAACTGAAACCCTCTTACTTTCTCCTTATTTTGGCAACTTGGGTATTTGGCCAAACCAAGTTTGCAACTTCTTTTGAAGAGCCGAAACTTAGTCCTCTCCTTTTCTTTTGTTTTCTTTTCGGTTCTCATTGATTAGCCTATTTTGCTGAAAACCATCTTTGTTCACCTATTCTTTCCTATTTTGTTCAAGCCGAAAACACCATACCTATTTCTCTTTTTATTTTTGTTTCATCTTTTTCTTGAAACCCTCAATAGCCGAACCTCCTCAAAATCGAATAAAATCTTCTTCTCTTCTTCTATTCGAAACCATCACTATCTTTCTCTTGCGATTTCTCCTTTTCTCTTCTTTTGGATTCATAGACCTTTCTGGTAAGTATAGCTTCTTCTCTTTTTTCTCAACTGGTTCAGGAAAGCCAAAATCTCACTTGCCATATTCTCTTTTGTTTCTTCAATGTTTGAAGGGTGAGATCTCTTATTTTGGTGAAGTGGCCGAAACCCTTAAACATCAATAGGGTGTGCTGATCTTTGGGGATTAAAGGCCAAATCAATCATTAAGGTAAGGGGCGACAAACTCATTTGGCTTCGGGATTTATGTTATGGCCAAATGGCCTTTGGATTCTTAATGGTATTTTTAAACTGATTGTAGGAAGGTGTGTAGCCGAATCTCTGGGATTTGGTGGCCGATCTAGGTAAGGTTTTAACATTTCAAGATCCATTTCCTAATCGTTCAAAAGTTGAAGGCTAACCATTTGTGTGTTCTAGTGTTTGGCCGATTGCAAGGGGGATCACTGCGTAGCTTCAGGATTTGGTTGGAAACCAAATCGGCATTAAGGTGAGTGCTACCTTAGTACGACACATCCTTCGGGATTTTGTGAATAAACCGAATGGCTTTAGATCTAAAAATGTGATGTTGGGCGATTGTAGGAAAGGGAAGGCAACATTTTGGGATTTCGCTAGATCTACGAATAGTCAGGTGTGTAACGCTTACACACTTTATTAGTATAATATGCCTATTATGTTATTGTTTTAGCCAATGAAATCGGTGGTTATGTCTTGTTGGTATGAGCTTGGATTTCGGGTAAGTTCCCTATTATGTGATTTTTGATATACATCGTCATGGTATTAATATATGCTATGCTATGCATTATTGCATGATATATGATAGTATGACACATGTGATATGGACATGATAATGAGATTCATGAGAGGAGGGGGAAGTAATATTTGGACTGTCACTAGTGGTTTTGACCACACGACGGGTTGGCCCCGTCTTGATATTATATTTTGTGACTAAGTCCTAGTGGTTTTGACCATCAGTGGTTTTGACCACATATGAATATTGTGACTCATCCCAGTGGTTTGGTACCACAGTGGGTTGGCCTCACATGTTGATTATGGGATTGTCATCAGTGGTTTTGACCACACGATGGGTTGGCCCCATCACTTGATTTGTGACTTCGGTCATCAGTGGTTTTGACCACACTTATATATTTGTGACTATGGTCACCAGTGGTTTTGACCACCAGTGATTTTGCCCACACGGGGTAGTTAAAGGAGATTGGATGGTTAGGTTATGGGTTGCATGATTTGAATGATTTGCTAATGATTTGTGTAAGTGCTTGCACTATCGGGTTGGGGATTTATACATTGAGTCTTGGTGACTCACCCCTTCCCTTATATTTTGCAGATGAGACGGAGATTGCGGATATGGAGCCGGGGATGACTCGAGGCGGCCATGCATGCTAGTTTGGGATTTGATTTTTCTAAGTTACTATTTCAATTTATTTATTTACTTAAATTTGGTTTTGGTTTGTAATAAGGCCGCTAAATATTATTTTGGGTTTTTATTATTTGTTTTTATTTTGATTATATTATACTATATGGACTTGTTAAATCAACCGGTAAAAAGCAATGTTTTCAAAACTTTAACTCCATTTTTTTTAAACGTTGCCATCGGGTAACATCACTTATAAGATGATAGTTGGTATGTTTTCTAAAAACTTGCAACAATAAGTAGATTTTCAAGCAAGGATTTCTAAACTTTTCGTACTACAAAAGGGTTTTCCAAGAAAATTATCCGACAAACTCTCGATTTTAAAAAGGTTATCACTCCGTGGCATGCCAGATCTAGTTGCGGTATGTTAACCGGGTTTGGGGTGTTACAGAATTTGCCTATAACAACAGTTTTTAGTCAAGTATAAAAATCACACCTTATGAGGCATTGTATCGCTGCAAGTGCCGAACACCCTTGTATTGAACCGAGCTTAGTGAGAAATAGATTCACGGGGTTGACTTGGTTAGAGAAACCGAAGAAAAAGTAAAGGTAATCCATGATTTCTTGAAAGCAGCTTCAGATCGACAAAAGTCGTATGTAGATTTGAAAAGAAAAGAGATTGAGTTTTAGGTTGGTGACAAAGTATTTTTGAAAGTATCTCCGTGGAAAAGGATTCTGAAGTTTGGCTGTAAAGGCAAGTTAAGTCCACATTTCATTGGGTCGTATGAGGTTATTGAAAGAATAGGGCCAGTGGCTTATCGGTTAGCTTTACCGATGGAGTTGGAGAGGATTCATAATGTGTTTCATGTATCGATGTTGAGACGATATCGATCTTACCCATCACATGTGATTTCTCCGACAGAAGTTGAGATTCGACCTGATATGACTTATGGTGAAGCACCAATCAAGATTTTAGCTAGGGAAGTTAAAAAGTTGAGAAACAAAAGTATAGCCCTAGTGAAAGTTTTATGGCAAAGACACGGTATCGAAGAAGCTACGTGGGAACTCGAGGAGGCTATGTGAAAACAATACCTAAACCTATTCTCTGGTAAGATTTCCAGGGACGAAAATCCCTAAGGGGAGGAGAGTTGTAACAGTATGATTTTGGGCCTATTCGGAATAGTGGTTTTGGGACCACAAATTCAACATAGTAAAGTTTGTTCTTATTATATTTTTATGGTCTATAGTTTCACGGAATGATTTTGTAACACCCCTTACCCGTGTTCAACGTCAGAATAGGGTACGAGGCGTTACCGGACAATAACACTTGCAACTGAACAAATTCAAGGCATAAATTTTTGTTTAAAATTTAAAAATTTTATCTATATCATCAAGTCCCTAAAATGGGCCTACGAGGCCCAAGAAATGCTTTGGGAGTGATTCGGGACTAAACAGAGAACTTTTAAAACTATTGGAACATATAGAAAATTTCCTTATTTTTGAGAGTCAGATGCTCGTGTGGGCAGGCCGTGTGGTTACACCCGCCTGTCTGGCCCAAGACATGCCCCTGTCCTTCACCCATGTAACTCTCTGTTTATGACATCATCATTCGTTTTGGATTACACGACCAAGTCACACACCCATGTGCTAGACCATGTCCTCCACGGTTGAGACACACAGCCATGTCTTTGTCCGTGTGGTCAAGAAATTGGCTATTTTCCAAGCCAATTTCTACCCTATCATGCCCATACTTGAGTATAACTTGAATGACACATTTCATGACATATTAAAGTTACCAAAACATCCACCACACACACGTAACAAGTCATAGCATACAATTTACTCAACCATGGAATGCATCATATGAGTTTATAGCATAACCAATTTATTGGCCACATTAAATGGCCTTATACAACAAAGAACTACGAATATCATGGGTCATTATTCTAGGACAACTCATAGTTACATATACACATGACCAAGTTCCTATACATGCCATAACCTTAAGTATAAAATCATCGATACCTAGTGTGATAGGTTCTCCAACAACTTCCAACTCGAGCTAACCTAAGTACATTATAAACATGAAAAACAACAAAGTAAGCTATAAAGCTTAGTAAGTACGTATGTAAATAATAACAATTGATTACCATGCTTTTAACAAGCCTCATTATAAGCTCTCAAGATAATACCATCATTATTGCATAAATTTCACAATTCATTTATGTTCATCTTGAGATGCTTATTCGAGTTATAGTCACTAAATTATTTTTATCCCAAGCTATGGAACTCCAAATTAATATCTACTAATTTTCCCTGAAACTAGACTCACATATACTTTGACCATAAAATTTCTAGAATTTTTTGTTTAGCCAATCAGCACAATTTATTCTTTAAAATCCACCCTATTTCTCTATCTGATAGTTTCGACCCATTTTCACTAAAAATTAATTATCTAATTGTACAGAACTTGAATGATGTTACCATTTGTTTCCTTTGAAAATAGGCTCATCAAGAAATTCAAGCATATAAATTTTATCTCATGATTGTTTTTGTACAATTTTTAATGAATTTCCCAAGTCAGAACAGGGGATTCCGAAATCATTCTGACCCTGTCCCACTAAAATCCAAATATCACACCATATAAAATTATTTTGCTTATTATGTTTCTTTTATGTAGAAATAGACTCAATAATATTTAATTTCATATCTTAGTCAACCTCTAATTCAATTTCCACAATTTTCTAGTGATTTTTCAAAGTGATACAACTGCTGCTGTCCAAACTATTTTATTGCTAATTTTACTCTTTCATGTTCCCTTTATATTAAGTTTTATTTACACACATATAACACCAAAGTATATCCATGGTTAGTCATTCCAATAACTAGTCATTATCAAATATTTACAAGCCTTTCATTGGCCAATTTAACCTATACATCAACAAAAAAGACTTGAACATATCATTTCTCAATTTAATTTGGCATAAAAGCCTCACACATGATCATCAATCACATTTACCACATATTCATACATCATAAGCATGAAATTATAATCACAAGGTCATTCTCATAGGTATAACTTATTCGTTTACATTCTTACCAAAATTCGATCACATACCGATCACATTGCTCATGAGTGTATACATACATATACCTGCACTTAATCGTCACATATTCACATTCCAAATACATATCATAGACATTCCTCACAATTACATGCACTTATAACCCTGCACTTGTCACCACATTGTCACACGTAATTTCACTTAGTCAAATTTTCCCGATGAACACTTCGAAATAATACCGGATACACGGTGGTATCGCACACAGCTCACCAATAATCACATATACACGGTGGTATCGTACACAACCCACCAATAATAATAAACACGGTGGTATCACACACAACCCACCAATAATAGTAAATATGGTGGTATCGCACACAGCCTACCAATAATAATAAATACGGTGGTATCGCACACAAACCACCAATAATAATAAATACGGTGGTATCGCACACAACCCACCAATAATCACATATACAGTGTTCATCCGTATCCTTTTTCTATTCGAAGGTTTATTTGGGAATTTCCTCACTTTTCATCATTTTAATAAATATCAATAATATTCAATCACATTTCACATAGTATATTAATATGTAAAAGCATAAATAAAAAGGATGTATCATTTACATATAAACTTACCTCGACTTAAAATGGCGAAAGAGACCGAGTCGTCCAATATTCGTCTTTCCCCAGTTCTAATTACGAAACTCATTTTTTCTTAATCTAAAATATCACATTTGACTTATTAAGTTATTATACTATTCAATTCAGTCCAAAAATCATATTATGGTAAAATTACATTTTTGCGCCTAAACTTTGTCATATTTACACATTTTTCCCTAGGCTCGTAAAATTTTTTATTCAATTTCCTTGTATTTTAGGCCTAGCCGAACCATTTTCATAACTATAGCAGTCCACTATTTGCATTCATTCACACATTTTCATACATTTTTCAACTTTTTACAAACTAGTCCTTTTATGCGATTTTATCGAAAATCACTTAGTAAAAGTCGTTTATTACACACCGAGCATTCATATTCTACCATTAGACATCAAAACACATGCATGTCATCCATGGGTAAATTTTTAAACACAAACCCTAGCTCAAAATAATGGTAGAAATAGCTAAACCGAGTTACGGGGATCTCAAAAATGTAAAGAACATTAAAAACAGGGCTTGGATGCACTTACTATTGAGCTTGAAAGCTTGAAAACCCTAGCCATGGTGTCCACAGCAGCATTCGGCCAACACATGAAGAAGATGAACATGTTTTTGCCTATTTTCCCTTTTTATTTCTTTTAATTATTAAATGACCAAAATGCCCTTCATTAAAACCTTTAGTATTTTATCCATCCTTGTCCATTTTTGTCCAAATTAAAATATAATGGTCTAATTGCCATTAAAGGATCTCCACTTTAAAAACCCTTTTCAAATAAGTACCCTAATATCAAATAGGGCACCCAATCGATAAAATTTCTTTACGAAAATTTCACACAATCATTCTATCACATTATAAACTTTAATACTTAATTGCAATAAATTTTTATACTTCAGATTTGTGGTTTTTGAAACCACTATTTCGTTTAGGCCCTAAATTGGGCTATTACAATTCTCCTCTCCTTTAGGGGTTTTCATCCTCAAAAATCTTACCAGAAGAAGTTGTTTCCAATTCTCATGAAACGCTTTCACTAATTTCTCAGAATCAAAAATTGATTTAGTTTCATATATCTCTTTCCAAACCTTTGAAATTTAGCACACAGTGCCAGAGCATATCGTCAAAGGCCTAAATTATTCTCTCAAGAACACATATACTCAGTTGATCTGTCAAATAAAAACTCGTTACCTATTGAAACATTCATGCGAATTTCATCAAACGATCAACATTCTAGCAGCATCATCCATTTCAAGGATGGAGGTAATCTCGATATGAAATCTATAGTGATTCCATCTGTAGTACACTAGTATTATCACTGACTAAAATAGTCCTGAGTGGTCTTGATGTTAGGCTTACTTGCTAACAAATAGACATATAAACATCAATTTAAAAATATCATGGTACATACTCAATCACCAGAACACCTATTACATATCGCTGCTCACCTTACTGCCCTTGAATAAATAGACATGCTATTTTTGAGCCTCGTACGAAAACTTCTGCATAAGTTCTGGATTCATTTGTACGCAAATTTCATTTACTAACACATTGCTGAACCTCTCTAACCCATAAGGAAAAAAAAACATCACTTTAACTTTCAATATAGCTAAAATTAGATCCTCATTAATTAAGGTTAACTAGATAACCCATTCAGAACATAAAAAAAGATTCTTCCATTCAACATCTATAATTATATCGGCTTTTCTAGATATAAATTAATAACTACTAGTGATCTTCCAATAGCTAGGGTCCTTAACACTATCTTAACTTCAGATCTTTCTATAACATTCGTTACTTTAATCCTTGAAATCAGAGAACATGTGACACCTTTCGTTGAATAAACGATATCACCAAATTCTCAATATGAACATAAAAGTGACCATCTCTAAATCACTAGTCGAATAGTTCTCTTTTAATGTGGTATTAATAGTATTAAAATATTAACCATCACTTTACATTTTAGTACTATTTATACCCAGGTCATGCAATAATACTTAACTGAAAAACATAAACCTTTTTCTCAACTCAGGCTAAATCAGAATTGGTGATTCTGATAATCATGTTTCAACTATTTCTAACTTTACTAATAAGTAATACCACTAATTAGGCTTCTCAAGCGCTATGTTCCCCCTCCATTACACCACTTGATTAACATTAATATTTTTTGATTTTCACATTTACTAATGTCAACTCAATTACAACTAGGAAGGATGGTGCATATTGAAACCGTCTTCCACTACTAATCATCACAATGTTGAACTTTGATAAAGCCATAGCCATCTGATATTTTTAAAATCAAAATGCCAAAATAAAGTTAACATTTCAACTATATAGATAAATAATATTCCAACTATAAAACTATATCAAAATTTAATAACATAACTCATGCCAAATGATGCCAAATGATAAATACCTCAACGAGGTCTCAGAGTAATTTCAAAAGAAACATTATTTACCCACACTACAATCAATTGTAACAGAAGCAACACAATTTTCTTGTACACTAAAAAGAACAATGACCAGTAGGAACCAGATACCATCATCACACAAATTTTGTCATCATCTTTTCTTTAATAAAAGAAATGAAATACAAATGAAAGATAGGAAAATGCCGAACATAATCCAAACAGGTCAACAAGGCCTTCTCCTACTTGTATCTTTAGCTATCGTACCTGTAACACCCCTTACTCATGTTCAACATCGGAACTAGGTACGAGGCATTACCAAACTTATCTTGCTTGAACGTACAACTTTGGGCTATCAAATTTCGTTACAACTTAAAACTTCTTATTCACAATCATAACATACTTATTATGGGCCTACGAGGCCTTAATCATACGAATAGAGGGTCTCAGGATCAGACTGGGAACTTTTGTATACTTAGAAAAATTTTACCTTAATAGGGTCACACGCCCGTGTGAAATGGGACACACCCGTGTGGGCAGGCGATGTGGTCTCACACGCTCATGTCCCCAACCCGTGTGGGATTTATTTTTCATTTCGAACCTATAGGGGTTTTCACACGGCCGAACACACGCCTGTGTATTTGGCCCGTGTCTTCCACACGGCCTAGACACGCCTGTGTCCTCGCCAGTGTGTGAAAACCTGGGTATTCTGTTTGTGACGTCAGCAACCTCATAAGAGGCTCACGGCCAAGGCACACACCCGTGTGTCTAGCCCATGGTGGACACTGACTTACAACATTAACATGCAGGGGACACACGGCCGGGTTACACGCCCATGGGACAGACCGTGTGTCACACACAGCTTAGACACACGCCTGTGTGCCTACCTGTATGGACAAGAATAAGGCTATTTGCCAAACTCTTTTTATCACTCTAACTCACACCACATAAATCCATTCAACCATTTACCAAGTAATCAATTCATGCAACATACACTTTCATGAATAACCTCATCCTTTCATATATATAATAATGAGCCATCAACTTGGCATTATATAAAAGAGTTTATCCTTAAGAGAGGGCCAACACCTTTGGCCAAAATACATGACATTTAACTAAGTCTAGACCCTATACATGCCGTATTCAAAATGATAAATCTAACTATACAAAATGAGCTAATAGTGTGGATGATCTTCCGATTATCTTCGTATCCCGAGCTAGCTCTTTGACATTATAAAACAAGGAAAAAGAAAGGGAGTAAGCTTTAAGCTTAGTAAGTTTACATGTAACCTATTAAAATCATAACATATGCCCATCAATCAACAACATTACATAATAAGCAAGAACAATTCACATTTCCATAATAATGCTTACTCATCTCATCTCTTACCACATTCCATCCATTCCACAAATAAAGTGCTCACATTTACTTGCATACATCCCCTGGACTCATCACCACAAACCACATGATATATTTACTTAGACAATTTCTCGATGAATCCCTCAGAATGATACTAAGTACCTGGTGGTTTCGCACTAAGTCGACCAATAGTTAATAATAGGGTGGTATCGCACATAGCCCATCAACAAGAATAATTATGGTGGTTTCGCACATAGCCCACCAAATAACAATATAAATGATGGTATCGCACATAGCCCATCATGAATAAATAGTAAGGTCGTATCGCACACATCCCACCAAAAAGGATATTTATGGTGGTTTCGCACACAGCCCACCAAATAGTTATTACGGATATTTTTTCCGTACTTATATATTTATTCCGATGTTCATACGAGAATTACTCACGATCTATTAATTCCAATCAATCACAATCATAATTGATCTCATTCAAACAATGCACCAATAAGTAACGACATATATATTGAAGATGTATAGTCTACACATAATCTTACCTCGATGCAAAATGTACTAGTCGATGGTTTAGTTTGTAACCTTGCATTTTCCTCGGTCAAGGTGGTTTCCTCGCTCTTCTTGATCTATAATTGTAAAATTCATTCAATCAATCACTTTATAATTCATGACACATCAAAATTTCTACTTAGGCAAAAATGACTATTTTGTCCTCATACTTTAGCAAAATTACTATTTTGCCCCTAGGCTCGTAAATCAATTTTCATCACATTTCCTCATTAAACAAGCCTAGCTAAACTTTTATTTCTCTTACAACAACTCACAAAACCAATTATTTCATGCATTTATTACTAATTTACAACCTTTACAAATAAGTCCTATTTAGGTGTTTTCATGGTAACACCTTTCACAAAAGTTGTTCCTCAACCTACTAACATTCATTTTCTTCCATAAAAACTCAGAAAACAACATGAACACTCTCATGGCAAGTCCTTAAACTTTTAGCCATTTTGCAAATTAGTCCCCTCATTAGCAAGCTTAAGCTTTGGGGGTCCCAAAAGTACAATAATTATCAAGAAAGACCCCTAAAATCACTTACTTGTAAGAGAATAGCTTGGCTGAAAGTTTGAACTCTAAAATCCTCTAATTTCCCTTCAATTTTCGGTGGAGAAGAAGCATGATGATAAACCTCAATTTACACATATTTTAACCCCATGCTTGGCTTATTTTTGGATGAATTCTCATTAGATTTGATGAATTCGATGTTCCTAATCCTTTAAATTCATGTTTTACACTCAGGAGAGCTTAGGGAGTCGAAAAGAACAAGAAACGAGCCAAAATAGGACAAAATGGGCCTACCTTAAGAACTCACATGGCTTAGGCTATCAGACACGGCCGTGTGTTTCGAGCAAAATTGAGACACGACCATGTATGGCGAGCAAAAATGAGCACGATCTAAGGAGTCAAACACGGGCATGTCACACGGGCGTGTCCTTGCCGTAGCAAAGATGAATTCTATTCAGAATAAGCTACTTGTGGGCCAAGAGAAGTGTTCCAAAGCCTATATAAACACCCTAGGGGATGACCTAAAAGGGGATGTTGAATAGGTGTCGAGTAGAAGATAGAAAATACTCCAAGACAGTTGTCGGGAACAGCTTAGGAGAACAATCTCCATCAAGACTGAGGATCTTCCATCAAGTTCTTTAGAAGTTTTTGGGTTTTCTTATGTTTTGTTGTTTTCCCTATTTTATGATGTTTTCCTCTATCAGTTTGAACTAAATCCCTTGAATATCTAAGGGGATGAAACCTAGATGAATTTTATTATTATTTGATTTATAAGATAAATACTTGTTCTTATTCTTAATTGTTAGTTTTTATTCTTATTTTGATAGTTCAGGTTATTGATCCAAGTCGAATGTGCTTATTCAAAGGCGAAAAAGTCCCTGTTTAAAGAAGATCAATACAATTAAGCGGAGTTGATTGCAACCTTAGAAATAGGGTGAAAAAAATCTATCGGATTAGAGTCAAATCTAATGAGGGAAACCATAGATCGATTTAATGCGACAATAGTGGTTTTAATTAGAAAGAGATTTCAATTAAATAACATAGAATCAGTTGTATTTAGTCTTGAAAGAGATATTAACATAAATCAGGGATTTCTACGGATTAAGTCAAGTGAATAAATCATATGAATCAAAAGTAATAAGTGAAGTCAAGGTGGATTCTTCCTTAGGTATTGCCTATCTCATATAAGTTGTCCAAAAGTATTTTCCCAATTCACTCTCTGTCACGTTCATAGTCATTTAGTTAGTTAATTCTAGATTAAAAAATCTCCTTAATTATTTGGCTAGATAATAAAAAGATAGTTATTACTAGTAATTTTAGTCCTTGAGGATATGATATTCTGGACTCGCCATAACTATACTACTGTTCAATAGGTGCACTTGCCTTTGTCGAAATTATAGTTAGTTTCAAGCCCATCAAGTTTTTGGCACCGTTGCCAGGGACTAAGATATTAGGAACACTAAATTTTTATTAATTTAGCCATTTTTACTATTTACAATTTATTTTTATTTTTACTAATTTTTCTTTTATTTTCTTCTGGCAGGTAATTTTAGTTTATGAGTAGAAGAAAAACGTCAGGACCATTACTTTTTGACAACAATATCGAAGCTACCACTTACAGAAACTAAAGAGAAATAAGGCGAAGCTTACAATACATAGAAGAAGAGCAAGAAGACGAAACCAATACTACCGAAGAGATGGCTGATAATAATTCGCTACCTCTTGTGGTTGCCGCAAACCCAGTGAATCAAAATCTTGCCCCTCGTACTATGTATGATGACGCTAAACTTAATTTAACAAGAAATGAACCAAGTATTGTTAGACCGGCTATTGCTGCAAATAATTTTGAACTGAAACCTAACACTATTTAGATGATTCATCAATTTCTTCTGTTTGATGGTTTGCAGAATGAGGATCCAAACAATCACTTGGCAAATTTTCTAGAGTTTTGCGACACTTTCAAAATTAATGGCGTTTCTGATGATACCATTCACCTTCGGTTATTTCCCTTTTCATTGAGGAACAAAGCTAAACAGTTGTTGAACTCGTTACCACGAGGATCAATCACTACATGGGATCAAATGACCAAAAAATTTTTGTTAAAATATTTTTCGCCGGCTAAAATGACTAAGTTAAGGAATGATATTTTTTTCTTTTGTGCAGATGGATCTAGAAACACTTTACGATGCATGGAAGAGATATAAAGATCTACTAAGGAGATGCCCTCACCACGGGTTACCTTTGTGGCTACAGGTTCAAACCTTTTATAACGGTGTAAACCCCTCAACTAGGCAGTTGATTGATTCAGCCGCCGATGGAACCCTAAATAACAAGGCCCTTGAAGCGGCTTATGAGTTTATAGAGGAGATGGCACTGAATAACTATCAGTGGCAAGTTATGAGGACAAAACCAACAAAAGCCGCTAGTGTTTTCAACCTCGACGCAGTAACCATGTTATCAAATCAGGTAGAACTGTTAAATAAAAAGATTGATAGTTTGTGTGGTTCTTTGCAGGTACATCCAGTGATGCAGTGCGATACATACGGAGGAGGGATGAACAATACAAAATACCCACCCTACAACCCTAGCATAGAAAATGAATAGATGAACTATATGGGTAACAATTCTAGACCTCAAAATAACCATTATAGTAACACTTATAATCCAGGTTGGAAGAATCACCCAAACTTCTCATGGGGTGGCCAAGGAAATCAGAGACAACAACCCCCTCCAGGCTTTCAACAGCAACCCTTTCCACAAGAGAAAAAGCCAAACCTTGAGGAGATGCTAACAAAATTTATCGCGGTGTCAGAAACCCATTTCCAAAACACTGAAACAACACTAAAAAATTAGCAAGCATCGATTCAAGGGATCGAGAACCAATTAGGACAACTTGCTAAACTCATATCTGAACGACCACAAGGTAGCTTGCCAAGCAACGCTGAAACTAACCCAAAGGAGCAACTTCATGCCGTTACTGCTCACGATAGTGAAGGGTTAGATGAGCCAAAATTGAGGCAAGAGAAGGTGGTAGAGGAAGGTAAGGTTGAGGTAAGCCATGATAAACCAACACTGGTAATTACAAAGTACCAATCTCGTGTGCCATATCCCAATGCGACAAAAAAAGACCGCAGATGAACAATTCAGTAAATTTCTCAAACTCTTAAAAAAAATTACATATTAACTTACCGTTTATTGAAGCTCTTTCGCAGATGCCCAATTCGAAAAAGTTTTTAAAAGAGCTTTTAACAAACAAACAGAAGTTAGACGAGGCGTCGCATGTGGAGTTAAATGTAGTGTGCTCAGCAATCTTACAAAATAGACTACCGCAAAAGTTAAAAGATCCAGGGAGTTTTACGATTCCTTGCTTAATTGGTAGTTTATCTATTAATAATGCTTTAGCTAATTTAGGGGCAAGTATCAATGTTATTCCTTATAAAATGTCTAAACGGATAGGTCTTGGGAAACCCAAACAAACTAGGATGGGCATTCAATTGGCTGATAAAACTATTAGAGTTCCTAGGGGTATAATCGAAGATGTACTAGTAAAAATTGATAAATTCATATTTCCAGTAGACTTTGTTGTTTTAGACATGGATGAGGACAACAATATTCTTTTAATTTTAGGAAGACCCTTTTTAGCAACTACTAAAACTAGAATTGATGTTGGTACAGGCGAACTCACACTTTGTGCAAGTGATGAAACGATCAGTCTTCAGGCTCTTGAGTCGGCTAGGATATCGAATAATAAAGGTGAGAACATAAATTTTATTAATGACCGTTCGATTCAACCTTCTATTCAAGAAGTACCACGAAATTACACAACTGAGCCATACACTAGACCTCAAGCCAACAAAGAAATAGCTTATGAGGAGCGAAGGTTTTAGATGATGAACTAGATAAGTGGAAGACACATGTCAAAGAGAAACCAAGAAAACACGATGAAATAAAGCGACTCTATGACAAGCCTAAGGATGAGCGAAACCAATTTAAGATCGGAGATCAGGTATTGTTGGATAAAACAGACCCTCGGATCGCCACTTCAAACCTTGATACAAATAAAGAAATCCTTTTTAAGGTACTCAATGTCTTCCCATACGAAACAGTCGAGGTAAGTAATCCTAAGTTCGGCACTTTTAAGGTAAATAGTACTTGACTTAAACCTTACTTTGATGTTAGAATTGATAGCTGGAGAGAGGAGTTTCAACTCCTCAAACCACTATGAGTATGCAAATGAAATGTAGGTCTAACTTAAGACTTTAAACGAGAGCTTCTCGGGAGGCAACCCAAGCATTAACTTCATTAATGTCATATTTTTGATTTATAGCTCCTAACTGAAAACTAACCAAATTAATAAAGCGCATGTTTCCCTACCACATGGCCGTGTGGACACCATGAACAGGCATATCAACGTGGCAGAAACTGTGCGAACTAAGGACAAAACATCCCCAAACCATGGATAGAGATAAAATGCCACGACCGTATGAAAAGGTCATGGTTGACATTGAGAAAGCAACATGGGCGTGGGAACATCTACATAGGCGTGGGAGAAATGAACGAGACACCACACGGCCATGTGACACAGCCGTGTGACCTAGCATGCCTATGGCACATGGGCGTGGGTAGCCACCAGATCCCTAATTCTTATTTAAACCCGCTTTCTTCTCACCTTCTCCCTAAATTCTTCATTTTCTAAACCCTAATCACCCCTCTCTTTCTCTATTATCTTTCTCCTTTCATTTTACTTTCCCCTTTTCCCTCACTCTTTCTTTTCACCACCATCCCCATTTAGAAGAAGCGAAAGGATACTAGCACGGTCTCCCCGTGCGCGATACACTACATAAGTTCATGCCAGCAGCTTCATTCCCTCGACAAGACAAGGACCTTTGAGTCCATTTATTTTTTCTTTTTCTTTTCTCTTCTCCTTTATTTCCCTTCTCTTTCTCTTTCTTGTGCTTAATTTATATTATTATATTTTAATTTCTTTAATTTAGGTTCAAAAGGCTGTTAGGGTATCACCACACCTCCATCGGAGTATCCACCTCCGCGTTCATCTATGCCTAACTACCATTTCTTTTCTTTGACCCCACAATTTTTAAGGGTTCAAGGAACTATTAAGGAATGACTACACCACCGGAGCATTCCCCCACCATGCACCTCTACCTAGTCTATCGTGCTTATTTCCCTAAGGATTTCATCCATAATTCAGGAAGTTTCACTCCTCTCCCTCTCATATGATTTTTTACTATATTATTATTATCCATCTTTGTACATTGAAGACAATGTACATCTTAAGTGTGGGGAGGTGTCAACAATATTGAATTATGCCTTGATCTTAAGTAAATTTCTCATATCACTAATTAGAATGAAACTTCTATTGATTTATGATTTTTGTTGATATGTTTTGAAGTAAGTCATAGGTAATTGTGCATTGATGGTTTATACTTTAAGATATTAGAGAATCAACCATGATAAGTCTATTTTCATAATTAAATTTCTAGGTTGTTTTCCTAAATTTAAATATTACTTTGAAATTTGAAATTTGCAAGGTTGACATCAAAAACTATAATTTTTGTGAGATTTTACGCCTTTAGAGCATATATCTTTTCTTGCTCACTTTATTGATTATAAGTGTGTCAATATTGATTTGTTATTCTATAACTTGCTTCGATTATGCATGTCGAGACCACACATTTGATTTGATATACTGAGATGATAAAGGTACCTAGGATTTAACCCACTTATCCCACCAAAAAGCCTACCTTCATAATTAACCCTTAGTGAACCCCTTTGAATCCTCATAAACCATTATTGACTCACCCATCAATATTAACCCAAAACTAAATTTTTGTTCCTTCCATTTTCTTGACTCCACTTATGTCGAGATTTGATTTGATCAGTTGCCTAACTATGTTCTCTATTTTAGTTATTAAGTTCTTTCTTATTATTGTAAATATGTATTAAAATTTTTTGAAATTCATTCATTATTAATTCCATGTTATTTGAGCTTAAGCAGTTAATTTCATATTTTGAGAAGTAGCTCGTGTTATTATTATAAGTTTTCAATTGATGTAATTATTCAATATTGGTTTATTGTTCTAGTTAGGTAATTGGATAATTCAATCTCGATTCTAACCATTTAATTCAGCCTTTATCCATACCTTTAACCCAAGCCCCATTACAGCCCTTTTAAAAGACCTTTTGATTTGTGTATGTAACATCCTAAAAAGGGCCTATGCATTTTGGCTAAATTGTATGAAAAGACATGTTTTATGTGTTTTGGAATAAATTTGGAATGATTTTGGAAACCTGAGAATGTATGGAAAGGTTACGTTGAAAGTAGGAAAATGACCATTTTCGAAACCTAAGCAAATTAGGAAAGTGAACATTTTGGAAACCTAAGTAAATTAGGAAAGTGAACCTTTTGGAAACTAAGCCAAAGAGGAAAGTGAACCTTTGGAAACTAAGCCAAAAGAGGAAAGTAAACATTTTGGAAACTAAGCCAAAGAGGAAAGTAAACATTTTGGAAACTATGCTAAAAAGAAAACTAAACATTTTGGAAACCTAGGAAATGTCAAGTCTCTGAGCATGAAATTTTTGGAAACTTAAAATGACCCTCAAATGTCGAATTTTAAAGTTCAAAAGGGAACTTAGGGCAGTGACCTAAAATATAAAGTATGTGAAATTTGACCCATTAACGGACTTGGAAAAGTAGCTGAAGATGCCACTTAAGGCCTCGAGAAATGGCCCACATGCAAGGGTGTTGGGCTTGAGTTCGAGTCACATAAAAGCAAATAAAATAAGTTTTATTTTGCTTCTAGAAGCCCAAGAGGTGGACGGCACAAGGCTTGCAAAAGAAGAGTTTCATTCTCTTTAAAATTGGGCTAAATAGGTGGATAAATGAAGAATTATTCTTTAATTAGGAAAATAAGGAAGAGTGGTGGCCAAGTTAAGGATTCTTGGCCTAGTAATTTCGGCTATAAAAGGATGAGACTAGGGCCATTCATTATTCATTCTCCTCTCTCTTTTCCTCTGAATATTCTTCTTGAGCATCCATTCTTTTCTTCTTTTCTTTTAGCCTCCTAGCCGATTCCTTCTAAGCCTATTATTCCTCTCTTCTTTCATCTTTGAAACCAAGAATACATAAGGAATCATAGCGATTGTTCATCAAGTCTCTAGCTAGAATCTCGAAGGTTGAAGTGAAGGTGCAATCGATTCCTTCAAATAAGGGTAAGATCCAAGTTTGGTTTCCATTCTTTTATATTTTAGACTTATCGAAATCTAGGGCTAATCCCATTAATGTTCATGGTTGCGAAACTTTGAAGAGATCTTTCGGGATTTACTAAGTGTAGGCTACAAGGAAGGAGAAGTTCTTTTCAGAAGGTACACCATAGGTAGCGTGTTCCCTAGTTATTCGGTGAGTTTTGGGATTTAAAATCCACAAGGTAAGTGTCTATAGCTTTTGCTAAGGCCTATTTTGATAATTAGATCTAATTCTTGTTTGTTTAAAAGCGAAACTAACCTCGATGAGATTTAGTGCTTGGCGAATACAAGGAAGAGCATAGCATAGATTTGAGGATTTGATTAGTATTGAAATCGGCAACAAGGTAAGTTTTAAGAATACTAATCCTACTAGGATTTGGATTTATGGTCAAATGGTTTTTTATTAAAGTAGTAAGTGATTAATCAAATGTAGGAATTGAGATATAAAGCAATGATCGGGTTTTCGGATTTCAAGGAATTGATAAGCAAATCGGTGTGTACCTACACTAATCTTAATAGATTTATGGCTTAAACTTGATATATGTGTTAATATGAAAGTGTAAGAATATGGCTAAGGTACAAGTGTGTACCCTACACTAAATCTTAATAGATTTATGGCTTAAACTTGATATATGTGTTAATATGAAAGTGTAAGAATATGGCTAAGGTACGTGTGTACCCTACACTAATCTTAATAGATTTATGGCTTAAATATGATATATATGTTAATGTGAAAGTGAAAGAATGTGGCTAAAGTACCATATTATGGTACAAAGTACTCAGGTACGTTTTCCTACTCCTACTAGGATTTAGTAATATGTTATATTTAACATGTGAAAAGTGATGTGAAAGTGAAATTAAATATGATATGCATGATATGTATAATTTGGGGCATTGGGTTAATTAAGAAAGGGAAGTGAATGTGATGACTTGGTCTCACTAAGTGAATGTGATGACTTGGTCTCACTAAGTGAATGTGATGACTTGGTCTCACTAAGTGAAACGTGATGACTTGGTCTCACTAAGTGAAACGTGATGACTTGATCTCACTAAGAATATGTGACGACTTCGGTCTCACTAAGTGAATGTGGTGACTTGGTCACATTAAGTGAATGTGGTAACCGGTTACATTATCTAAAAGTGGTTGCTATGCCACAATATTATAAGTGGGCGATGAGCTACAGACGCCGCCGATGGTGTGTAGCGGTGGAGGGTTGACTTAGTAGTCCCCAGGTGTGCGGGATGAATGCGGGTGGTGTGTAGCGGATGGCTATATAGGTTTGGGTTCGGGTTTGCATCATTATCTTGAATTTTTATATGAATATGATATGTATGGTGTGCTGTTTCTATTATGTTTTGGTGTTGGTTACACATTGAGTCTATCGACTCACCCGTTGTGGGAACATGTTTTAGGTGATGAGCGATAATGGACCGGACAGCAGAACTTGTGGTGGCCATGTTCAACTTGAAGTTTAATTTTATTTGAATCTTTATTTTATTTTAAGTCTTGCACAATTTTATTTTGGGTTTCATTTTATGTAATAAGGCCATCGTGACATTTTATTTACGCTTTAATTACTATGTTATGAATTTAGGGCTTTACAAAGAATAAGCCCATTTAATTTAAAATAAGTTTAAATATTTTGTCACTGAAACAAATGGGTTTTGTTATAAGATAAATTTGTTTTCAACTCGAGCCCAACCCACAACAAACTATCTTTCAAAACACACAGTTTTCAAAGTATTGAATGAATTTTGAAGCGGGTTACTTGAGGAACATACAGATCCGGTCCATTCTCATGGGCGGGTGTAGAATGTTTCAATTTGGTATCGAGCAGGTTTTAAACTATCGGCCTGTGGCCTAAGGCCCAAAATGTTTTCAAAACAAGCCCAAATGAGTTTTATGAAAATATTTCTAAAAGTAGACAGGTTTGATGGCATGGCACCTAAGTCTCCGACCCGCAGTCCACCAGGTAAGTACCTCTATCTATCTGTGTGATTATGTGAATTATAGAAGGGTAGAAAAGGAATGGGCGTAGAATAGCATGATAGGAACTTGAACCCTAAGATTAGTCTACTCAAACACAGATACATAAGACTTAATACACTAAACAAACCTATGGCAAAGTCAATCAAGTTAGGATGTGGCAACCATGGTACGCATGTCAGGAGTGGATCACGAAGACCTTGGTATTTAAGCGGTCCTAGTGACTCACCTCCTCTTCACAGAATCCTACAGTGCGTAGTAGCGGTTCACCCTAACCTGAGGACTTAGTGGGTGTGGCAACCCGATCGCATGTCTAGGAATGGTTTCGGTGGGAGCTTGGTACTTAAGCGATCCAGCGTGACTCACCTCTCTCCACTCAAATCACTGGTGCGTAGCTTTGGTTCACCACGACCAAGAAGGCTCTGGTCATAAAGGCTAAACCAATAACTAAAACCAGAAAGGAACTAGCCATTTTGGAACCTTAATATTAAAATTCTTAAATCATTTTTTCCTTGATTCACAAAAACTATTTCTTATACACAATTTTCTCCAAAATTTCGACTTATAAAATTACAAAATACCCTAGTGGTAAAATTACAAAATACCCTTGGTTTATAAAATGCCCAACTACTCAGCAGTTTTGCCAAAATATCATTATCTCATAAATGTTCAAAAACCCTAATTTGCAAACTATCGAGAAAAAATATATACCTTGATTTATGAAAATTACAAAATTGCCCTAACTCACTAAAATTACCAAAATGACCACGATTTCTAAAATTTTTTAACAGAGGTGATTTGGAAAGTACAATTCTCAAAAGAACCTACAAAATTTTGCAACTTCGAAATATGCGATTTATTAAAATTTTACAATTTACCGGTTTGTGGAAAAATTACCAAAATACCCCCAAGTCCAATAAAATTTTTTGAAATACCCTCGAATTTCAAAAAATTTCCAAAATACCCCGGGAACTTAAAAATACCAAAAAAATACTTTGTGACAAAATCACCAAGGAACCTTATTTTGACAAATCACGAAAATACCCCTTAGGACAAATTACGAAAACACCCCCGGGTAGTGGAAAAACAACAACAATGGAAACTACAACATTTCTCTGAATGAACGAAAGTTCATAATTGATTGATGGATGTATGAATGTAAAGACTGTGTGCATGTATGAATACGAAAGAACCACTTCAAAAAAAAAAAATTCTTTCCATAAAACTTCTTCGCGATTAATCAGTGGAACAAAATTTTTTTTTATACATAAAACTTCTTAATCAGATTAAATCGCGACGTTAGAAATGAGTTCTAAGGGACGTGAACTTAGAGAATGTGCCTAGAAAGTATGATAGTTCTTTGAGATTAGAGTGCACAGCAATAGCGTAGTGTAGTGAGTTAGGCTATGCGGATGAGCGATAGTAAGTAATTTCGAGGACGAAATTATTTTAAGGGGTAGAAGCGTAACATCCTAAAAGGGCCTATGCATTTTGGCCAAATTGTATGAAAAGACATGTTTTATGTGTTTTGGAATAAATTTGGAATGATTTTGGAAACACGAGAATGTATGGAAAGGTTACGTTGAAAGTAGGAAAATGACCATTTACGGAAACCTAAGCAAATTAGGAAAGTGAACATTTTGGAAACCTAAGTAAATTAGGAAAGTGAACATTTTGGAAACTAAGCCATAAGAAGAAAGTGAACCTTTTGGAAACTAAGCCAAAAGAGGAAAGTAAACATTTTGGAAACTAAGCCAAAAGAGGAAAGTAAACATTTGGAAACTATGCTAAAGAGGAAACTAAACATTTTGGAAACCTAGGAAATGTCAAGTTTACTGAGCAGCATGAAAATTTTGGAAACTTAAAATGACCCCGAAATGTCAATTTTAAAGTTCAAAAGGGAACTTAGGGCCAAGTGACCCTAAAATATAAAGTATGTGAAATTTGACCCATTAACAGACTTGGAAAAGTAGCCTGAAGATGCCACTTAAGGCCTCAGGAAATGGCCCACATGCAAGGGTGTTGGGCTTGAGTTCGAGTCACATAAGAAGCAAATAAAATAAGTTTTATTTTGCTTCTAGAAGCCCAAGAGGTGGACGGCACAAGGCTTGCAAAGAGGAGTTTCATTCTCTTTAAAACTCGGCTAAATAGGTGGATAAATGAAGAATTATTCTTTAATTAGAAAAATAAGGAAGAGTGGTGGCCAAGTTAAGGATTCTTGGCCTAGTAATTTCGGCTATAAAAGGATGAGACTAGGGCCATTCATTATTCATTCTCCTCTCTCTTTCCTCTGCCGAATATTCTTCTTGAGCATCCATTCTTTTCTTCTTTTCTTTTAGCCTCCTAGCCGATTCCTTCTAAGCCTATTATTCCTCTCTTCTTTCATCTTTGAAACCAAATACATAAGGGAATCATAGCGATTGTTCATCAAGTCTCTAAGCCAGAATCTCTAAAGGTTGAAGTGAAGGTGCAATCGATTCCTTCAAATAAGGGTAAGATTCAAGTTTGGTTTCCATTCTTTTATATTTTAGACTTATCGAAATCTAGGGCTAATCCCATTAATGTTCATGGTTGCGAAACTTTGAAGAGATCTTTGGGATTTACTAAGTGTAGGCTACAAGGAAGGAGAAGTTCTTTTCCCGAAGGTACACCATAGGCCGCATGTTCCCTAGTTATTCAGTGAGTTTCAGGATTTAAAATCCACAAGGTAAGTGTCTATAGCTTTTGGCTAAGGCCTATTTTGATAATTAGATCTAATTCTTGTTTGTTTAAAAAGCCGAAACTAACCCCTGATGAGATTTAGTGCTTGGCCGAATACAAGGAAGAGCATAGCATAGATTTGAGGATTTGATTAGTATTGAAATCAGCAACAAGGTAAGTTTTAAGAATACTAATCCTACTAGGATTTGGATTTATGGTCAAATGGTTTTTTTTATTAAAGTAGTAAGTGATTAATCAAATGTAGGAATTGAGATCTAAAGCAATAGATCGGGTTTCGGGATTTCAAGGAATTGATAAGCAAATCGGTGTGTACCCCACTAATCTTAATAGATTTATGGCTTAAACTTGATATATGTGTTAATATGAAAGTGTAAGAATACTGACTCTGATACTAGTGTGTACCTACACTAAATCTTAATAGATTTATGGCTTAAACTTGATATATGTGTTAATATGAAAGTGTAAGAATATGGCTAAGGTACCGTGTGTACCCCACTAATCTTAATAGATTTATGGCTTAAATATGATATATATGTTAATGTGAAAGTGAAACAATGTGGCTAAAGTACCATATTATGGTACTAAGTACTCAGTGCACGTTTTCCTACTCCTACTAGGATTTAAGTAATATGTTATATTTAACATGTGAAAAGTGATGTGAAAGTGAAATTAAATATGATATGCATGATATGTATAATTTGGGGCATTGAGTTAATTGAGAAAGGGAAGTGAATGTGATGACTTGGTCTCACTAAGTGAATGTGATGACTTGGTCTCACTAAGTGAATGTGATGACTTGGTCTCACTAAGTGAAACGTGATGACTTCGGTCTCACTAAGTGAAACGTGATGACTTGGTCTCACTAAGAATATGTGACGACTTGGTCTCACTAAGTGAATGTGGTGACTTGGTCACATTAAGTGAATGTGGTAACCCGGTTACATTATCTGAAAGTGGTTGCTATGCCACAATATTATAAGTGAAAGAACCATCCTTTTCTTTTCTTTTACCATGGCCGAATGTACTAGCTCCTAAAATCCATCTTTTTTCTTCTCATTGAAATCAAACAACATCATCATCATCTCTTCTTTCATATTTTAATTCTTTTCATTCAAAGTTTCTCCATCAAACTCTCTCATGGCCGAATGCTAGAGTGCCCTTAGCCAATCTTTATTCTTTTTCTTTGATCATACATAGAAATCTTCATCCATCACAAACACCTTTCTCAATCCTTTCTTTTCGATCGTGGATTATAGGTAGGGTTCTTCTTTTTCGTTTCGATTTATTAATAGTGTTATGACCGAATATTAATGGTGTTATGAAGGCCTTTTGGATCGAAATAAACGTTCGTTCTAATAACGCTTCATTCGTTATTATATGTGCAATAAGAAGATCGGAACTCAAGTGATCGGAGAATCATAGAAACATTGGAATCGATTTATTGTGGTAAGGAAATCATATCTTTTAAAGCCTCTAGTACTATTCGATATTATTTTAGATTTAACTAATATTCCTTTGATCGTGAAGACTTTCAAAATAGGGAAGAAAAGGGGTGGTTAGTCACGTTAAGAGGGCGGATCTAAATCCCCATTTAAACGAAGAGCGGTTTGGCATGGATTTTCCATCGGGTTGCGGACCATCTTAAAGGAGTCAATTATTCAAAGTGGTACGAACTTAGCCATTATCGTTGGTGGATTCTCGGCATTAACGAACCAATAACGAGGAGAAGCCGAAAATCAAGTGATTCAAAATCAAGAGGGTGAGATTTTGGATCTATTATCGATTAAGTATGTTTATCGAAATAGTGTTCTAACGGATCGAAATATGTTTTAGGTGTCGAGGGCGAGAAGGATTAGTACTCTCGGTATCGAGGTGTGTAACTTCACACTTTTTCTGGGTTGGATGTCAATTTCGATATGGAAGTAAAATCGTAAAACGACTAGATCGGTAAAACGTAAAACCGATATTTTGACAAAATACGTAAAACGACTAAATCGTGAAAATTATGCGCCTCGTGAAATTACTTGTTATTATGTAAATTGTATGTTTCGTGAAATTGGGCCAAAATACTCTAGTTCGATAAATTGGGCCAAAATACTCAGTTCGATAAATTGGGCCAAAATACTCTAGTTCGATAAATTGGGCCAAAATACTCTAGTTCGATAAATTGGGCTAAAATACTCTAGTTCGATAAATGGCCAAAATACTTAGTTCGATATATGGGCCAAAATACTCTAGTTGTTAAATTGGGCCAAAATACTCTAGTTTGATAAATGGGCCAAAGCCCACTAAAATACTAAATGGGCAAATTGCTAAATTATAGTTTTTTTTATGGGCCAAATGAAATGTTTAATGATAAACCCACCGATGTTATGGATTAATTGAAAAAAATTGTTATATGACTATATTTTGTTATACACGATAATTACATGGGTGGGGTATATGAAGAAGAATGGCTAGTTGCCAAAATCTAGTTCGTGACTCGCCACAAATATGGCTTATTGCCTCTAGTTCGGTGGTTTCGCCACAAATATGGCTTATTGCCTCTAGTTCGTGGCTCGCCACAAATATGGCTTATTGCCTCTAGTTCGTGGCTTTGCCACAATTATAAAAAGGCTTAATGCCTACGATTGGTGTGTTGGGGGTGGGTTGACTTGATCCCCAGTGTGATGGTTGGTACGGGGTGTTAGCGGATGGATATTAGATTTGGTTTGGGAAATTCATTTTACATGCATTTTTAACTTATTTTATTTCATTTTATGATATATTGTTGAATTCTATAATTGGGCTCAAGCCCAAGATAATATCTTGACGATCCGCCCAATAATGGTGGTAAGTGAGTTGCACCGAGTTCTTTGTAACTCATCCCTTTTAAATTTTTCCATCTCAGGTAATGGAAATTGATGTGGACTTGGGCCTAGGATGACTTCGTGGAGGCCATACTGCAAAACATGGGTTATTAAACTCTGAACTTTTAATAAGTATTTTTACTATTTTGGGTTATTGTAATAAGGGCCTCTATAAATAAATTATGGATTTTATGTGTGTTTGGTTTTATACTATACTTTGGACTTTTTAATATGGGCTATGATTATATGATGTTTTTTATTAAAATAAATTTGGGTTTTTTTTCAAGTATATGAAATTCTTTTATAAATATTTTATTATTGTTAACTCTTAAATAAATTACCTAAGGGTTTTTGATAATACAAAATGTTTTTCAACCAAATTTTCTAATATTTATCAAATTAAAATACTCTTCTAATTTTATTAAATCCTGTAAATAATATTGTAGTTTTCAACTTATTGAAAATTTTAAAATAGCTCGATTCATGTAACAAACCAAATCTAGTCTCAATGCATAGACCGGGTTTGGGGTGTTACATTTAATGGTATCGAGCGTTTAAAAACTAGGTCGTGGTTTGGGTTCGCAAATAATTTACGTATGAAATCGTTCAAATTTTAAAGATCGATGACACCACAAGCATCCAGCAACAAGTCAAGTAAGTATTTATTGCTTAATAATTACTATGATATAATCATAGGAACACTCTAGAACTTCTAGTTTTAGATGTGAAAAACCGTAGAGATTGAGACTATAGGATATGTTGCGGAAAAACAACTTTATATCTCAAATCTCATAAAATATCATTAATAAACACGAAACAAATTTTCGATTCATAAAACTTGTAATCGATAAAACGAACAAGCTATCATGAGCACTAGAGGCGTGGTCGTGGACACGGTGAGACGTGGCGTGGTAGAGCCGAGGTGCTACGACAAGCACCAAATCATATGCTAAAAGTAGACGACTTCGTCAATTGAACGTGAGGCGGGATCACGCGATCACATGGAAGAAGATAATGCATTGACTCAAGCAATGCTGAGTCTTGGAAAGGGTCATTGGAACTAGAATTGGGCCAACAACTCGTGGGTCAATTTGAGCGACTTAAGTCAAATAATGCGAAGTTTTAGAGGAGTCTCGTGTAGCTCGAATGTGGTGAATCTGGCTCGAAGTGGAACGGATTATGGATGATATGGAATGTCTTGTCGAGCAAAAATTGAGAGGAGCTGTATCCTTGTTAAGAGATGAGGCGTGCGTGGTGGCTCATTGTTGAGAAGGCACCAGTCGACTGATTAATTGGGAATTCTTTAAAGCGCCTTCCAAGGAAAATCGTTGAGAGAGTTATGTAGACGCTCGAAGGAAAGAATTTCGAATCTTGTCCAAGGAAGTAAGCCAGTGGCGAATATGAAGTCGAGTTTTTACGTCGAGCCGTTATGCCGAACAATTGTAAGAGATCACGAACGTTGTATGCGTTTCGAGGATGGACTTAATGATGAGTGAGGGTTCGATTGCTCCACACAAGTTAGAAATTTTTCGACTCTTGTGGAGAAGGCCAAAATAGCCGAAGAGGCTAAGAATTGAACGCGAACCAGAAAGATTCGAAATAAGAGAGACACAACGATCGGTTCTTCAAAGAGATTCCGAAGAGACCTCGGAATGATGAACCGATTAAAGGTAGAACCTCGGTAGCAAATAATCGAGTCGAGATTGCGAGTGTGGGAAAAGACATTTTGGAGAATGTTGGAGGAAAGCAGTGCATGCTACAAATGCGGTTCAATGGATCATCGATACAAAAATTATCCTCGCGTATGGATACGACTCGAAGTTCAGTAATAATGATGCACGACCGACCGAGGTAATCGCGACCACGAGAGGTCGTGGACCAGGTCGTGGTGGTAATGGAAATTTGGATGTGGTCAAGGTGCACCAGTCGAGGCAATGGTCCTAGAGGAAATGCGGATGCAAGACAACTGGACCGGTCTATGCGTTAGGCGCCATGAGGACGGCAATGCACGGATGTGATAACTGGTACGTTCTTCATTTTTGATGTACCTGTTATTGCCTTAATAGATATTGGCTCTACCCATTCATATGTATCTAGTGCCATATCCGAAACCGAAATTAGAATCGAAATTACCGATAGTGAGATGACATGAATTAGTCCTTTAGGACTTCGGTAATTGTTAATAAAATATTTAAAGCGTGCCTTGAAAATTCAAGAAGAGATATTCTTAGCAAACTTGATGGAACTACCTTTCGGTGAGTTCGATCTCATTCAGGCATGGATTGGCTAGTTAAACATCGGTGCAATTGGATTGTCTTTGAAAAACGAATGTCGATAGAACCTCGGATGATAAGGAAGTCATAATGATTGGCGGCGAAGGAACTATTTGGCAAATATGGTATCGCATTAAAGGCGGAGAAGTTGGTGCGGAAAGGATATGGAGCATTCCTAACCTTTATCTGTACTTTGGATGCTAAAGAGTTATCTGTGGATGATGTGAGGACGGTGAAGGAATTTCCCGATGTATTTCGAAGAACTTCCTGGTATACCTCGATCGGAAGTAGAATTTGGCATTGAGCTTTTGCCGGGACGACTCCAGTGTCCATTGCTCCTTATAGAATGGCACCGAAGGAGTTGGTACGTGCTCAAAGCTCAAATTCAAGAATTGTTGGATCGGGATTTATTCGACCAAGTGTGTCTCCGTGGGGAGCACCGTTCATTCACAAGAAGAAGGATGGATCGATGCGTATGTGCATTGACTACGCACAATTGAATAAATTGACGATCAAGAATCGGTATCCTCTGCACGAGAATTGATGACCTGTTTGATCAATTAAAAGGAGCTTGTTTTCTCAAAATTGATTTAAGGTCGGGTTATCACCATCAAGGTGAAAGAAGCGGACATTTATAAGACGGCATTTGGACGCTTACGGACACTATGAGTTTGTAGTGATGCCGTTTGGACTAACCAATGCACCATTGTATTTATGGATATGATGAACCAGTCTTTCAACCATATTTAGACCGGTTCGTGGTAGTGTTCATAGATGACATATTGGTTTATTAGAAATGAGGAGGAACATGACCAGCATTTGCAGATAGTATTACACTACTTCGTGATAAACAATTGTATGCCAAATTTAGTAAATGCGAATTTTGGCTAAAGGAAGTGACTTTCCTTGGTCATGTAGTATCATAGAAGGAATAAGGGTAGTCCTCGGAAAATTGAGGCTATTCGGATTGGAAACCACCAACATCGGTGTGAAATTCGAGAGTTTCTTGGGTTTGTGGATACTATAGACGTTTTGTAGAGGGTTTTCGTTGATTCTGCACCTAACTAAACTGCGAAAGGAGCTCCGTATATTTGGACCGAAAAGCAGAAGAGAGTTTCGAGAAATTGAAGAAGATCCGACTGAAGCTCCGGTTTGATTTAAGGAGGTAAAAAGAATTCACTTTATTGTGATCGTCTCACACGGGTTTGGGTTGTGTGTTGATGCAAAATGGAAAGGTGGTGGCCTATGCTTCTCGTCAATTGAGACCACACGAAGTAAACTACCCTACGCATGATTTGGAGTTAGTCTGTTGTCTTTGCTCTAAAGATTTGGAGGCACTATCTCTATGGTGAGAAATCTATAACCTACACGGATCACAAGAGTCTTAAATACCTCCTTACCCAAAAGGAGTTAAATTTGAGACAAAGAAGATGGGTAGAATTATTAAAAGATTATGATTTCTCAATTGAATATCATCCTGAAAGGCTAACGTGGTAGTCGACGTTAAGTCGTAAGGAATGATCCGAATTAAGAGCTTTGTTTGCCCATTTGAGTCTCAGACGGACGGTTGTTAGCGAACTTGGATGAAGCCTCGTGGTGAAACAAATCAAGGAAAAATAGACATCGATGAGAAGTTGGGACCTTTACTTGCAAGTTAAAATGGTAAAATTGAGGATTTTGGAATAAACACGGAGGGTGTGTTGTGCTTTCGAGGAAGAGTATGTATGCCTAAGATTGGATCCGAGGCAAGCTGATTCTCTGAGGGCAGAGTAGCCCTTATGCTATGCATCCGGAGGAAATAAGATGTATCGAGATCTCCGTGAATAGTATTGGTGGCGGGTTGAACGTGAGATTTGAATTTGTGGGAAAATGTTTGACTTGTCAAAGTGAAGGCGAACATCAATTACCGTCGGATTGTTGCAACCGATAAAAATTCCTCTTGGAAATGGGACGATAACCATAGATTTTGTTAGTGGGTTACCTTTAACACCTACTAAGAAAAATTACGTGTGGGTAATTATTGATCGGTTGATGAAGACGCTCATTTCCCGGTCCATGCATAATTATTCATTACTGAAGTTGGCAAGTGTATGTATCCGAAATTATGAGGTTGCATGGGGTACTGATCTATTATATCGGATAGGGACCTAGGTTTACATCACGATTCGAAAGCTCGCATGAAGCCTTGGGACAAAGTTGAATTTCAAGACGGCTTTTCATCCTCGTCGATGGTCATCGGAGAGAGTAATTCAGATATTGGAAGATATGTTAAGAGGATGTATAATCGACTTGAGGTAGTTGGGAGGATTATCTACCATGCGTAATTTTGATTAACAACGATTATCGCTAGCATTCGATGGCACCTTACGAGGCATTGTATGGTCGTAAGTGTCGCTCTCCTATTGTTGGCTGAGTTAAGGCAACGAGATGTTAGGTCACGAGATGATATCCAGAGGAGGATAAGGTAAAAGTTATTCGAGCACGGTTGAAAGAAGCCTCAGATAGACAGAAGTCGTATGCAGACCTGAAGCGAAAGGATATCGAGTATGATGTGGGGGATCAGGTTTTCTTGAAGGTATCTCCTTGGAAAAAGATCTTCAGATTCGGAAGGAAGGGCAAGCTAAGTCCTAGATACATTGGACCTTATCGTGTGCTGAAGCGTGTTGGTCCAGTGGCTTATCAGATTGAGTTACCTCCGGAATTGGATCAAATTCATAATGTTTTTCATGTTTCCATGTTGAGGCGTTATAGATCGGATCCTTCGCACATTATACCGGTAGAAGAATTGGAGCTGAATTCAGATTTGTCTTTTGAAGAAGAACCAGTGAAAATCTTAGACCGAGATGTCAAGGTGCTAAGAAAGAAAACCGTGCCGTTGGTCAAAGTTCTATGGCGTAACCACGAGTGGAGGAAGCTACGTGGGAGCCCGAGGATGCAATTCGCAACAATACCCTCACCTCTTTCAACTGTAAATTTCGAGGACGAAATTTTCTTTAAGGAGGGTAGAGTTGTAACACCCTAAAAATCCGAGTGTTTATATATTGCATGAATTGGTGTTTAGATTTTAAAGGAAAATTCCTTACTTTTATTTTAGTGCTTATTGAAGTCCTAAAGAGGAGTATAGCATAATTTGGATAAGGAATAAATTTAATAATTGAGAATTTATTGAAGAGAAGCAAATGTCATTAAGACTTAAGTTAAATTAAGTGTTAATGAGTGTCATAAGTTGAGTACATGGCATGGTGGTGTTGGCGCATGAGTTATAGCATGAGGGAAGAGGTTCGAATCCCTTGTTTAGCATCTAGATGAATTTTTATTTTAATTTTCTGCACATGTATAGCAAGTGTCGCCAAGAGCATATATGGTAAGTGTTGACCATGTTATTTTGGTTAGTGTATCAAAGGATTAAGGAAATAGTTAACTTATGGCATGGAATCAAAAACTTAAGGAAAGATAGGGGGAACATAAGGCACATATCAAGGGAAAATTTTGGAAACAAAATCATGGCCAATTGACCATGTCTTTGGACGGCAACTTGGTATAGGGAGGGAGCCAAATTTTAGTGTTAGTTTGGCTAAGAAATTAATTTTCTCTTTGGTCATTCCTTGCACCTTGTGTAGAAATTTTTTTGTTTTCTTCTCAACTTTTCATCTTGGCCGAATTGTGCATTTGGTAAAGCTCAAGTTTTGTGATCATTTGGTCATTTTTTTTCTTTAGCCATTGCTTTGTGTCTTTTCTTTGAGTGCCGAAATCAACTATACCAAAAGAACCATCCTTTCTCTTTTCTTTTACCATGGCCGAATGCACTAGCTCCTAAAATCCATCTTTTCTTCTCTTCTCATTGAAATCAAACAACATCATCATCATCTCTTCTTTCATATTTTAATTCTTTTCATTCAAAGTTTCTCCATCAAACTCTCTCATGGCGAATGCTAGAGTGCCCTTAGCGAATCTTTATTTCTTTTCTTTGATCATACATAGCGAAATCTTCATCCATCACAAACACCTTTCTCAATCCTTTCTTTTCGATCGTGGATTATAGGTAAGGGGTTCTTCTTTTTCGTTTTCGATTTATTAATAGTGTTATGACCGAATATTAATGGTGTTATGAAGGCCTTTTTGGATCGAAATAAACGTTCGTTCTAATAACGCTTCATTCGTTATTATATAGTGCAATAACGGAAGATCGGAACTCAAGTGATCGGGAGAATCATAGAAACATTGGAATCGATTTATTGTGGTAAGGAAATCATATCTTTTAAAGCCTCTAGTACTATTCGATATTATTTTAGATTTAACTAATATTCCTTTGATCGTGAAGACTTTCAAAATAGGGAAGAAAAGGGCGGTGGTTAGTCACGTTAAGAGGCGGATCGTAAATCCCCATTTAAACGAAGAGCGGTTTCGGCATCAGGATTTTCCATCGGGTTGCGGACCATCTTCAGAGGAGTCAATTATTCAAAGTGGTACGAACTTCCGAGCCATTATATCGTTGGTGGATTCTCGACGATTAACGAACCAATAAACGAGGAGAAGCCAAAATCGAAGTGATTCAAAATCAAGAGGGTGAGATTTTGGATCTATTATCGATTAAGTATGTTTATACTGAAATAGTGTTCTAACGGATCGAAATATGTTTTAGGTCTTGAGGAGCGGAAGGATTAGTACTCTCGGTATCGAGTGTGTAACTTCACACTTTTTCTCGGGTTGGATGTCAATTTCGGTATGGAAGTAAAATCGTAAAATGACTAGATCGGTAAAACGTAAAACCGATATTTTGACGAAAATACGTAAAAACGACTAAATCGTGAAAATTACGAAAACACCCTCGTGAAATTACTTGTTATTATGTAAATTGTATGTGTCGTGAAATTGGGCCAAAATACTCTTGTTCGATAAATTGGGCCAAAATACTCTAGTTCGATAAATTGGGCCAAAATACTCTAATTCGATAAATTGGGCCAAAATACTCTAGTTCGATAAATTGGGCTAAAATACTCTAGTTCGATAAATTGGGCCAAAATACTCTAGTTCGATATATTGGGCCAAAATACTCTAGTTCGTTAAATTGGGCCAAAATACTCTAGTTTGATAAATGGGCCAAAGCCCACTAAAATACTAAATGGGCAAATTGCTAAATTATAGTTTTTTTATGGGCCAAATGAAATGTTTAATGATAAACCCACCGATGTTATGGATTAATAGAAAAAATTGTTATATGACTATATTTTGTTATACACGATAATTACATGGGTGGGGGTATATGAAGAGAAGAATGGCCGATTGCCAAAAATCTAGTTCGGTGGCTCGCCACAAATATGGCTTATTGCTCTAGTTCGGTGGCTCGCCACAAATATGGCTTATTGCCTCTAGTTCGGTGGCTCGCCACAAATATGGCTTATTGCTCTAGTTCGGTGGCTTTGCCACAATTATAAAAAGGCTTAATGCCTACGATTGGTGTGTTGGCGGGTGGGTTGACTTGATCCCCAGGTGTGATGGTTGGTCAGGGGTGTTAGCGGATGGATATTAGGTTTGGTTTGGGAAATTCATTTTACATGCATTTTTAACTTATTTTATTTCATTTTATGATATATTGTTGAATTCGTAATTGGGCTCAAGCCCAAGATAATATCTTGACGATCCGGCCCAATAATGGTGGTAAGTGAGTTGCTACACTGAGTTCTTTGTAACTCATCCCCTTTTTAAATTTTTCCATCTCAGGTAATGGAAATTGACGTGGACTTGGGCCGAGGATGACTTCGTGGAGGCCATACTGCAAAACATGGGTTATTAAACTCTGAACTTTTAATAAGTATTTTTACTATTTTGGGTTATTGTAATAAAGGCCTCTATAAATAAATTATGGATTTTATGTGTGTTTGGTTTTATACTATACTTTGGACTTTTTAATATGGGCTATGATTATATGATGTTTTTTTATTAAAATAAATTTGGGTTTTTTTCAAGTATATGAAATTCTTTTATAAATATTTTATTAATGTTAACTCTAAATAAATTACCTAAGGGTTTTTGATAATACAATAATGTTTTCAACCAAATTTTTAATATTTATCAAATTAAAATACTCTTCTAATTTTATTAAATCCAGAATAATATTGTAGTTTTCAACTTATTGAAAATTTTAAAATAGCTCGATTCATGTAACAAACCAAATCTAGTCTCAATGCATAGACCGGGTTTGGGGTGTTACGATGTAATTATGGCCATTACGATTCACTTGTTTTAAGTATGTGTTTAAATTTGGGTTATTATGATAAGACTATTATTAAATCAGGACTAAATAACCTTTCTTAAAAATGTAAACAAACATTGAAATGTTTTGACACCTAAACAACACCGCTTTTTAATTTGAACTCAACACAAATCAATTGTTCTTGCTCCTTTCAATTGGTCAAATAAATCATCTATCCTTGGCAAAGGATACTTCTTCTTCACTGTTACCTTGTTGAGTTGTCTGTAGACTATTCACAATCTCATCGACCCATCTTTCTTCTTCACAAAAAGTACCGGAGCTCCCCATGGTGAACAACTCAGTCTTGCAAAACCCTTGTCTATTAACTCTTGCAACTGAACTTTCAATTCTTTCAACTCTAATGGTTCTATCCTATATGGAGCAACCTAAATAGGTGCCATACTCAGAACAAACTCTATACCAAACTCGACCTCTCTAAATGGAGGCAATCTGGGTAACTCTTCTGGGAACACATTTGAATACTCGCATACCACCGGCACTGATTCAATCTTTACCTCTGACTCTTGAGTATTCAGCACGAGGGTGAGATATGACTTGTACCCTTTTCTCAAGTATTTCTCAGCTACTATAGATGAAATTATCGCAGGCAAACCATCCGATCTACCTAATTCAACCCAAATGACATCCCCATTTACACATTTCAATTCAATGAACTTACTACCATAGTTCACTAATACATTATGAGAAGTCAACCGATCCATACCAAGAATCAAGTTAAATTCATCAAACGGCAACAACATGAGATTTACCGGAAAAAATGACCTTTAATTATCAAAGGACAATTCCTACACACCTTGTCAACTAGCACATGTTTGCCTAAGGGTTTGACACTTTTACTACAAATTTTGTAGACTCGATAATTATACTCATGCTAGATGCCACTTTCATGCAAATGTAAGAATAAGTAGACCTCGAATCAATCAAAGCAACAACAGAATGAAGAGAAAAAGTACCTGTTATCACATCTGGAGATGATGCCTCTTTGCGAGCGCGAATGGCATAAGTCCTTGCAGGTGCTCGACCCTCCGACCTCATCTCAGAGTCTCTAGGCACACCTCCACTACTAGTCCCACCTTTTCGGTTCTTTTGCGATCTACCTCTCGAAGATACATTGCTTGGTCGTACTTCTTACTTTCTTTCCTTCTCATCCTTTTCTAGATAATTCCGAATGAAATGGTGGGTGAACCACACTTGCAACAATTACGGTTATTTCCCTAACACTCCCTAGTATGTTGCCTACCACAATTTGGATACTCTAGTTTATTATACTTTGGATTGCCCACGCTTGCCATCGATGTGGCTTGAACTCTCGAGCCCGAGTATGTATTGCCTCGATCTTGGTGTGAATATCCAACTGACGCAATTGTCCAAGGGTTCATTTCCTTGGACCTTTTTGATTGAGTTTGGTACGATTTACTCATTGGCCTCTTTCTTGCATCTCGGGCCTCACTCATGGCTTTTCTTTTTTCCTTATTTAGCTCCTCGGCCTTGCAGGCCTTATCAACCAACACCACAAATTCTTTCAGTTCTAAAATCCCAACTAGCAGTCTGATATCCTCATTCAGCCCGTCTTCGAACCTCTTGCAAAAAATAGCTTCCGTAGACACACACTCTTGTGCATACTTGCTGAGCCTAACAAACTCACGCTCATACTCTACCACAGTCATTTTACCTTGCTTCAATTCAAGGAATTCTTTCTGTTTCTGGTCCACAAATCTCTGACTTATGTACTTCTTTTAGAGCTCTTCCAAAAAGAAGTCCCACGTTACTCTCTTCCTTGGAACTACTAACGTCAACGTCTTCCACCAACGATATGCCAAGTCCTTCAGCAATGACACGGCACATTTCAAGCTCTCCTCATGTGTGCATGAGAGTTCATTGAATACTCGCATTGAGTTCTCAAGCTAGATTTCTACCCTCTCGGGGTCATCATCTATATTAGCTCTGAATTTCTCAGCCCCTTGCTTCTGAATCTTATCAACTGGGGGTTTAGTCACTCTTACTAAGTTTATACCTTGAGGAGCCACAGGAACTGGCTGAGGTATAGGAGGGAGTGGAGGGGGATGAGCATTAGGGTTCACTCACACATACTCTGTGTACCAATTACTCATTATTTAGAGAAAGGCTTCCCGAGCCTCTTCCCATTGACCCATAGTTTTAGGTCTACTCTCTATAGGCGCGGTCACTTGCGTGGGGGCCGGCGTGTTACTAGCAGTGTCATCAGCAACCGCTTGGTTAGGATCCATTTCTATATAAAACAAAGTTTAGAATTGTCAGAAGTCACGACACTATCCATGTACATTTATGGCATGTGTAGCTAGACTCTTACACACGCTACGATAGTCTGATAACTGACTAAACCATAGCTCGGTACCATTAAATGTAACACCCCTTACCCGTAGAAACTGGGTACGAGGAATTACTGGACTTATCTTGCTTGAACATACAACTTTAGGCTATCAAATTTCATTCCAACTTAAAACTTCTCATTAACAATCATAACATCCTTATTATGGTCATACAAGGCATTAATCATATGAACGGAGGGTCTCGGGATCAGACTGGGAACTTTTGTATACTTAGAAAAAATTTTCCTTAACAGGGTCAAACGCCCGCGTGAAATGGGACACGCCCGTATGGGCAGGCCGTGTGGTCTCACACGCCCATGTCCCTAGCCCATGTGGGATTTATTTTCATTTTGAACTTATATGGGTTTTCACACAGCTGAACACACGCTCGTATCCTTCACATGGCCTAGACACGCTCGTGTCCTCGCCTGTATGTGAAAACTTGGGTATTCTGCTTGTGACATCATCAACCTCATAAGGGGTACACGACCTAGGCACACGCTCGTGTGTCTAGCCCGTGGTGGACCCTAACTTGAAACATTAACATGCAGGGGACACACGGCCTAGTCACACGCCCATGGGATAGACCGTGTGTCACACACGGCTTAGACACACGCCCGTGTGCCTATCCGTGTGGACAAGAACAAGGCTATTTGCCAAAATCTTTTTATCACTCTAACTCACACCACATAAATGCCATTCAACCATTTACCAAGCAATCAAACATGTAACATACACTTTCATGAATAACCTCATCCTTTCATATATAATAATGAGCCATCAACATGGCATTACACAAAAAAGTTTATCCTTCAGAGAGGGCCAACACCTTTGGCCAAAATACATGACATTTAACTAAGTCTAGAACCTATACATGCCGTATTCAAAATGCTAAATCTAACTATGCCGAAATGAGCTGATGGTGTGGATGATCTTCTGATTATCTTCATATCCCGAGCGAGCTCTTTAGCATTATAAAACAAGGGAAAAGAAAGGGAGTAAGCTTTAAGCTTAGTAAGTTTACATGTAAACTATAAACATCATAACATATGCCAATCAATCAACAACATTACATAATAAGCAAGAACAATTCACATTTCCATAATAATGCTTACTCATCTCATCTCTTACCACATTCCATCCATACCATAAATAAATTGCTCACATTTACTTGTACACATCCCCTGTACTCATCACCACAAACCACATGATATATTTACTTAGAGAATTTCTCGATGAAACCCTCGGAATGATACTAAGTACCCAGTGGTTTCGCACATAGCCCACCAATAGTTAATAATAGGGTGGTATTGCACATAACCCACCAACAAAAATAATTACAGTGGTTTTGCACATATCCCACCAAATAACAATATAACGATGGTATCGCACACAACCCATCATGAATAAATAGTAAGGTGGTATCGAACACAGCCCACCAAAAAGGATATTTACTGTGGTTTCACACACAACCCACCAAATAGTTATTACTGATATTTTTCGCACTTACATATTTATTCCGAGGTTCATACGAGAATTACTCACTATCTATTAATTCCAATCAATCACAATCATAATTGATCTCATTCAAATAATGCACCAATAAGTAACGACATATGTATTAAACATGTATCGTTTACACATAAACTTACCTCGAGTGTAAAATGTACTAGTCAATGGTTTAGTCCGTAACCTTGCCTTTTCCTAGATCAAGGTGGTTTCCTCGCTCTTCTTGATCTATAATAATAAAATTCACTCATTCAATCACTTTATAATTCATGATACATCAAAATTTCTACTTAGGCAAAAATGACCATTTTGCCCTCATACTTTGACAAACTTACTATTTTGCCCCTAGGCTCGTAAATTTTTTTTCATCACATTTCCTCATTAAACAAGCCTAGTTGAACATTTATTTCTCCTACAACAACTCACAAAAAAATTATTCCATGCATTTATTACTCATTTACAACCTTTACAAATAAGTCCTATTTAGGTGTTTTCATGGTAACAACTTTCACAAATGTTGTTCCTCAACCTACTAACATTCATTTTCTTTCATAACAACTCAGAAAACAACATGAACACTCTCATGGAAATCCCTAAAATTTCAGTCATTTTACAAATTAGTCCCCTCATTAGCTAGCTTAAGCTTTGGGGTTCCAAAAGTACAAAACGTATCAAGAAAGATCCCTAAAATCACTTACTTGCAGGAGGATAGCTTGGCTGAAAGTTTGAACTCCAAAATCCTCTAATTTCCTTTCAATTTTTAGTGGAGAAGAAGCATGAATATTAAAAGATGATATCTCTTTTATTTATCTTATTTTATTCATTTTTAATCACCTAACTCCACCAAAATTTAACTAAAATTTAATGCCTTTGTCTCCTATGTTCCCTATGGCCCGCCACACCCTCTTAATGGCCTAATTGCACTTTAAGGACCTCCAATTTAATATTCTAAGGCATTAGACACCTCTACCTTGTATAATAGAACTTTCGCACTTTATGCGATTTAGTCCTTTTTCACAATTAAGCATACAATTGCTAAAATTAATGCACCAAAATGTTCATTCATCCATATAATTATGCCATAACAAATAAATTATATCAAAATAATTTTCTTCAATCTTGGATTAGTGGTCCCGAAACCACTGTTTCGACTAGCCCCAAAATCAGGTTGTTACAGTACCTCTTGCGATAAAAGTTTTACTTGAAAATAAATAACCTCATATACCTCTGAGATTTATCGAACACATAATACACCCATAAGGAACTAAGGTAGGTTACTCAACTATAATCACTGCACTTAGCTATCGATAAAATTTGAACATTATCTCACTGTCTAATTCTGTCATCATTAGGTTTATATTATTCCATCCACTATCATAAACCAACTCAGAAAAACTTCCAATTAGTACATTCTTTAGGTATCATACCTGTATGTTTTGTTTCATCGAAGTTGACTTCTTTAACCTTAGCCTTGCATAATCCAAATGATCTTTGAAATGATTGAATATCTCTTTTAGTTCTATCCTTACTTATCGACTTATTCTTTTATCTGGCAACCATAATAGTTGATCTGCTACTAAATTCTTTAGTCTATCATTTGTGAGTTCATTCAACATAAATCTCATAAAATTTCATCATAGCACAATAGTTGTTTTATGCAATTTAACACACATATTCATGTTACACAACTTTCCGATTATCTTATTCGATCAGACGCGTTTATATATACATTCCATAAATTTTGAAAATTTTTCTTATTGTATTCACCTAATCACACAAGTTAGGCACATTACATCATATGGATGCCAAGCAAACATGAATGCTTGTCATAATATAAACCTTCATTTAGTTTCACTTTCCCATATTAGTTTCATACATCAATTATCGAACTTTAAGTATCACATCTTGCCATACACAATATTTCTTTAATAAAATCATTCATTCAAGCTCAATTTCATGTTCACTACAAATTTATCCTTTAAATCCTCGTACACTTTCATTTACTACTCTTAGTCAAATTAGAGAACGTCTTACGAAATTGGGTACTTCATTTTGCACAATATCATAGTTCAACTATGATCTTTCACATATACACATATTACACACCGAAGCCATAGCCCAGCTATGGTTTTATATGGAAATTACATAGCATATTTTTCACATGCTGCCATGGTCAACCCATGGTCATTATCGTCAATCCATCACATGTCTCTAAACGAAAGTACCCGTTTTAGGCGTTCTACTCGGTTTACACATTTAATTCATTTTTCATGACTTTTCAACATTTATAACATTTTATCTATTGCATAAAATCACCATAATTCATTGAAATATGACATTCAACCAGAGACAGTAACATTGTACCCAAAATTCTCAAATTATGGTTATTTCATTTTATACATCATCACATACATGTAATATCGAGAATTGGGGCTTATGCATTATTGCTTAATTGTATGAAGTAGCATGCCTATGTGTGTGGTGAATGTGTTATATGAAATTTGAGAACTTTAGAGTATAGATGAATGCCTTAGAAATACTGTATTTTAAACCTTAAAGGGGAGCTAGGCAAATAAGGCCTTAAGAACAATTGTAAGGAAAATTTGACAAACAAATGGGCTTGTTAAAGTGGCAAGGAGGCGCCACTTAAAGCCTGTGTGAAATGGGAGTTTGCTGTGTTGGTGGAAAAGGCAAAGGTTGCGGAACGAGTTAAGGAGTCTGTGAGATAGAATACAGATAGGAACAGGCAAAAGAGAGGGTTTGGATCATCAGGGTCATCCGGGAGTGTGCAAAAGAGGCCTAGAGTTAATGGGCGCGAGGTCGACAGAAGGCACTTCTGGAGGACAAGACTGTACTTGTGACCGGTGTGGGAATATGCATCTAGGAGAGTGTTGAAAGAAGCGGAGGATGTTTTAAGTGTGGGTCCAAGGACCACATGATTAAGGACTGTCTTATGAGAATGTAAGGCCCGACCAAGAAGTCGTGGTCCTAATCAGTTGGAAGAGGAGGACAAGACCACCGCTGGGTCATGGTTTGGCTGGTAGAGGTAAGCTGCCAGTAGAGGACGGGGAACAAGGCGAGGTGTTGGTATCTGAGGCAAGACAGTGATGTGTCGGTGTGTGCGGTTCATCGGAGGGAAGATGGAGACACACAGGACATCATAACCGGTACGTTCCTTATAGCTGACAAGCCTTACTTTGCTTTAATTGATGTTGGCTCTACCCACTCTTATGTTGCGTGTAGAGTAGTTGAAACACTAGGCATAGCCTCTGAACTATCTAATAGGGAGATGACTGTAGTAAGCCCATTAGGTCAAACTATAGTTGTGAGTAAGATATTTCGGAGTGTACCTCTAGAGCTTCAGGGAGTGGTATTTCCTGTCGACTTGATGGAATTACCCTTCGGAGAATTTGATCTCATCCTTGGCATGGACTGGCTAGTGGAACATTGGGCTGTACTGGATTGTGCAGCTAAGCGAATGGAGTTAAGGACGCCGGAGGATAAGGCGATAATTATGATAGGAGAAAGAAGAAACTACTTGTCTAACGTAGTTTCTACTTTAAAAGCTAATAAGATGGTTCGGAAAGGGTGCGAGGCATTTTTGCTCTTTGTTAGTCTTGTTGGATGCAAAGGAAGGGGAGTTAGTGGAGTTAGAACAAGAAGAGAATTAGAGGATGTTTTTTGGAGGAGTTACAGAATACCCCGGATAGAGAAGTGGAGTTGAAATTGACTTGCTCACAGATGCACTCTCGTGTCAATTGCCCTGCATGTAATGGCACCAAAGGAGTTGGTTGAGCTCAAGGCTTAGATCCAAGAGTTGCTTGATCGTGGGTTTATTCGACCCAGTGTGTCTCCATGGGGAGCACCGGTCTTGTTTGTGAAGAAGAAGGACAGAATTATGCGCATGTGCATAGACTATCGTCAGTTGAATAAGTTGACCATCAAGAACAAGTATCCATTTCCAAGAATAGATGACTTGTTCGATCAGCTTAAAGGGGCCGTAGTATTTTCGAAGATAGATCTAAGGTCAGGATATCATTAGCTTAAGGTGAAGGAGGCTGATATCCATAAGATAGCTTTCTGAACAAGGTACGGGCATTATGAGTTCTTGGTAATACCGTTCGGATTGACAAATGCCCCAGCCGCGTTCATGGACATGATGAACCTGGTTTTCCAACCCTATCTGGATTGATTCGTTGTTGTGTTCATAGACGATATTTTGGTGTATTCGAAGTCTGAGGAAGAACATGATGAGCACCTTCGAGTTGTGTTGCAAGTGTTAAGGGCGGAAAAGCTATATGCCAAGTTCAGCAAGTGCGAATTTTGACTGAAGGAAGTTACATTCTTAGGACATGTGGTGTCTGCAGAAGGGATAAGGTTGGATCCTCGGAAGATTGAGGCAGTGTTGGATTGGAAGCCATCTAAGTCTGTGGCAGAAGTTCAGAGTTTCATGGGTTTAGCAGGCTATTACAGAAGGTTCGTAGAAGGGTTCTCATCAATAGCCGCACCTTTGACGAGGTTGCTAAGGAAGGAGGTACCTTTTATATGGACTGATAAGCAACAGAGAAGCTTAAGAGAGTCTTGACTGAAGCTCCAGTTTTAATTCAGCCTGAGGCAGGGAAGGATTTTGTGGTGTACTGTGATGCTTCCCATACAAGATTGGGAGGTGTCCTTATGCAAGACGGGAAGGTAGTTGCTTATGCGTCTCAACAATTAAGGCCACATAAGGTTAACTACCCGACGCACGACTTGGAATTGGCAGCAGTGGTCTTTGTTCTTAAGGTATGGAGGCACTACTTATATGGAGAAAAGTTAGTGATTTACACAGACCACAAGAGCCTTAAGTATCTCACGACTGAAAGAGTGAACCGAGGCAATGAAGGTGGGTGGAGTTATTGAAAGACTACGATTGTTCCATAGAGTATCACCTGGACAAGGCGAATGTGGTGGCAGATGCCCTAAGTCGAAAAGTAGTGACGGAGTTAAGGGCAATGTTCGCACATTTAAGCCTCTATGACGATGGAAGTTTGTTAGCAGAGTTGCAAGTTAAGCCGACGTGGTTGAATGAGGTGAAAGAGAGTCAGTTGGCAGATGATGATTTAAGTGCTAAGCTACGGCAAGTGCAGAGTGGGGAGTTGAAAGACTATGGTATTAATGGCGATGGAGTATTGTATTTCAAGGGTAAAGTCTATATGCCGAAGAACGAGGAGTTAAGGCAGAGAATTCTTCAGGAATCGCATAGTAGCCCCTATGCTATGCATCCTAGAGGTAGTAAGTTGTACAAAGATCTAAGGGAACATTTTTGGTGGCCTGGTCTTAAGCGGGAAGTTACTGAATTTGTAGGGAAGTGCTTAACATGTCAGCAAGTTAAGGCTGAACACCAAGTTCCATCAGGGTTGCTTCAGCCAATACAGATTCCGCAGTGGAAGTGGGAGAGAATCACCATGGACTTTGTTAGTGGGCTTCCTCTTACGCCTACTAAAAAGGACTCGGTATGGGTGATAGTGGATCGATTGACAAAGTCCGCGCATTTCATTCCCGTGTGGGTTGACTATTCCCTACAAAAATTGGCAAGGTTGTATGTTGCGAAAATTGTAAGACTGCATGGAGTGCCGGTGTCGATTATCTTGGATAGGGATCCGAGGTTTACGTCTCGATTTTGGAAAGCACTACATCAAGCTTTGGGCACCAGATTAGACTTCAGTACGGCATTTCATCCGTAGTCGGACGGTCAATCTGAGCGAGTGATCCAAGTGTTAGAGGATATGTTGAGGGGCTGTGTGATAAACTTCAGAGGAAGTTGGGAAGAATATTTGCCTCTAGCGAAATTTGCGTATAACAATAGCTATCAGGCAAGTATTTGGATGGCACCGTACGAAGCAATCCTGTATGGACGGAAGTGTCGCACTCCCACATGTTGGACGAAATTGGGAGAACGTCGATTTTGGGTCCAAAATTGTGGCGTAATCGGAGGAAAAGGTTAAGGTAATTCGACACGGTTGAAGGAGGCATCGACAGCGTAAGTCATACGCAGATCTTAAACGGAAGGAGATCGAGTTTCTTTGTTGGAGATTATGTGTTTCTTAAAGTGTCGCCTTGGAAGAAGGTGATGAGATTTGGTCATGAAGGAAAGTTAAGCCCTGTGTTTATAGGACCTTATCTCGGGTATTGAAGGAGTTGGACCGGTGGCATACCGTTGGAGTTGCCTTCGGAATTGCAGCAGATACACGATGTATTCCATGTTTCGATGCTACGTCATTATCACTTGGATCCATCTCATGTAATTCTGGTTGAAGAGGTGGAGCTAAGGCTAGATTTGTCCTACGAGGAGGAGCCAATTCAAATCTTGGAGCGAGATGTGAAAGTATTACGAAGAAAATCAGTTCCTTTGGTCAAAGTGTTATGGCGTAACCATAGATCGGAGGAAGCTTCTTGGGAGCCGGAAGAAGCAATGCGACATCAATACCCCCACCTATTCTAGCCAGGTAATTTCTAGGTCGAAATTATTTTAAGGGGGTAGAACTGTAATATCTGGGAATTGGGGCTTGTGCATTATTGCTTAATTGTATGAAGTAGCATGCCTATGTGTGTGGTGAATGTGTTATATGAAATTTGAGAACTTTAGAGTGTAGATGAATGCCTTAGAAATATTGTATTTTAAACCTTAAAGGGGGAGCTAGGCAAATAAGGCCTTAAGAACAATTGTAAGGAAAATTTGACAAACAAATGGGCTTGTTAAAGTGGCAAGGAGGCGCCACTTAAAGCCTTAGGAAGTGACGCCACAAGCTGTGTAATAGGGCCTAGGTTCGAGCAGCAAGGGAAGCAAGGGGGAGTTTTATTTTGCTGCAAGGATGAGCAGTAGTGGACGGCATGTGGACTCTAGAAGGAGGAGGTATAGATGGGGTTGGAGTGTTGAGGGTTTGGCTAAAGAGGAGGGGATCAAAGGATAAGGTAGAGAGGGAAGAGAGGTGGCCGAATATGGGACTCCCTTAAGGTGATTTTTGGCCAAGTTAGAAGGGGAGCAGTAGCCAAATTTTGTTAAGGGGTTTTATGTCAAAATTTAGCCTTTTTATTCACTCTTTTCTTTCTTTCTCTTCTGATCACCATTGCTGAAACTTCTAAGCCTCACACTCTCCCTCTCTATATTTTGATAAAGGCCACAATACCATTCTTTCTTTTCTTCCATTTGTTAAAGCTGAATATCCCTCTTTCAAAAATTCCATCCTTTGTCGATTCTTCCTAAAGTCTCATACTTCTCCTTTTCTTTCTCTTGTTAAAGCCGAATCTCCCTAGTGTTCATCAAGCCAAAACCTATTCTCTTTGGGATCTAGAAGCCGATTGTTCATAAAACCCCCAAAAGTCGAAACCTGTTGTCACTGTCTAGTCTACATAGCCGAATATCTCAGTGGTGTCAGGCAGTAGTGCAGTCGATTTCCATATTAAGGGTAAGATCAAATATTATTCGATTTTCAAACCTTTCTCTCTTTTAGCCGAAAATCTAGAAACTAATTCCATTAATGTTCTTTGGCCGAAACTATGAAGGATCTTTCAGGATTTCTCTTGTAGCCGACTTCTAGGGGAGACCATTCGGGATTTAGTTATCCAAGGTAAGTAAAGTGTAATATTAGGCCAAGGGCCATCTTCATAGTTTCTATATATTAAACCGATTCTAACCATTGATAAGTAGGGGATTTCGACAACTTAAGGAACAAGTGATCGTTTTGGGATTTAGATCCACAAGGTAAGTGGATATGCATATTCGGCCTTAGGCCATTTTGTCTAGTAATGATTGACCGATTTTAATTTGGGTGTTAGGAAGGAGTACAATCGGTTTTGGTAAACTTTCGGGATTTAGTGAAAGCGATACTAACTAGGTGTGTAGCCCTACACAAATTCTTAATAAGATTTACGGTATTAACTTGATATGTGTATTAATAAGAATGTGAATGATATGGCTAAAGGTACCATTCAATGGTACGACATATTCAGGTACGTTATTCTCTAAAGATCTGTTAATAGTTTTATAAACTATGAATGTGACATATATGAGAATTTGTTACGAATATGAATAAGGCATATGGCATGATATTCGCATGATTTGTATGACGCATGGGGGCATATGTGTGATTATGAAAAGGGGAAGTGATCTGGTGGTTTATACCACAATAATCTGGTGACTCATGTCACATAATCTGAATGTGGCGACTTATGTCAAAAAATATTATATCTGGTGACTTTGTCACAATTATCTGGTGGCCATGCCACAATTTATAAGGGCGATGTGCAAGTCGTCTATAGCGACTACCTTCGATGGTGTGTAACGGATGGAGGGTCGATTTAGTAATCCCCACGGTGTGATGGCAGGTACGGGTGATGTGTAGAGGATGGTTTCTAGGTATGGGTTAGGTTTGCATCATTGCCTATACTTGTTTTGTATGATTTGACATGCCTAAATCGATTGAGAATTTGTGTTGATTGTTACACATTGAGTTTGTTGACTCACCCGTTGTGGGATATCTTAAGTATTTGGATTTAAATTAAGTGTTAATGAGTGTCATAAGTTGAGTACATGGCATGGTGGTGTTGGCGCATGAGTTATAGCATGAGGGAAGAGGTTCAATCCCTTGTTTAGCATCTAGATGAATTTTTATTTTAATTTTCGCACATGTATAGCAAGTGTCGGCCAAGAGCATATATGGTAAGTGTTGACCATGTTATTTTGGTTAGTGTATCAAAGGATTAAGGAAATAGTTAACTTATGGCATGGAATCAAAAACTTAAGGAAAGATAGGGGACATAAGGCACATATCAAGGGAAAATTTTGGAAACAAAATCATGGCCAATTGACCATGTCTTTGGACGGCAACTTGGTATAGGGAGGGAGCCAAATTTTAGTGTTAGTTTGGCTAAGAAATTAATTTTTCTCTTTGGTCATTCCTTGCACCTTGTGTAGAAATTTTTTTTTTGTTTTCTCTTCTCAACTTTTCATCTTGGCCGAATTGTGCATTTGGTAAAGCTCAAGTTTTGTGATCATTTGGTCATTTTTTTTCTTTAGCCATTGCTTTGTGTCTTTTCTTTGAGTGCCGAAATCAACTATACCAAAAGAACCATCCTTTCTCTTTTCTTTTACCATGGCCGAATGTACTAGCTCCTAAAATCCATCTTTTTCTTCTCTTCTCATTGAAATCAAACAACATCATCATCATCTCTTCTTTCATATTTTAATTCTTTTCATTCAAAGTTTCTCCATCAAACTCTCTCATGGCCGAATGCTAGAGTGCCCTTAGCCGAATCTTTATTTCTTTTTCTTTGATCATACATAGCCGAAATCTTCATCCATCACAAACACCTTTCTCAATCCTTTCTTTTCGATCGTGGATTATAGGTAAGGGGTTCTTCTTTTTCGTTTTCGATTTATTAATAGTGTTATGACCGAATATTAATGGTGTTATGAAGGCCTTTTTGGATCGAAATAAACGTTCGTTCTAATAACGCTTCATTCGTTATTATATAGTGCAATAACGGAAGATCGGAACTCAAGTGATCGGGAGAATCATAGAAACATTGGAATCGATTTATTGTGGTAAGGAAATCATATCTTTTAAAGCCTCTAGTACTATTCGATATTATTTTAGATTTAACTAATATTCCTTTGATCGTGAAGACTTTCAAAATAGGGAAGAAAAGGGCGGTGGTTAGTCACGTTAAGAGGGGCGGATCTGTAAATCCCCCATTTAAACGAAGAGCGGTTTCGGCAGTCCGGGATTTTCCATCGGGTTGCGGACCATCTTCCGAAGGGAGTCAATTATTCAAAGTGGTACGAACTTCCGAGCCATTATACGTTGGTGGATTCTCGGCGATTAACGAACCAATAAACGAGGAGAAGCCGAAAATCGAAGTGATTCAAAATCAAGAGGGTGAGATTTTGGATCTATTATCGATTAAGTATGTTTATACGAAATAGTGTTCTAACGGATCGAAATATGTTTTAGGTGCTGAGGAGCGGGAAGGATTAGTACTCTCGGTATCGAGGTGTGTAACTTCACACTTTTTCTCGGGTTGGATGTCAATTTCGGTATGGAAGTAAAATCGTAAAAATGACTAGATCGGTAAAAACGTAAAAACTGATATTTTGACGAAAATACGTAAAAACGACTAAATCGTGAAAATTACTTAAAACACCTCGTGAAATTACTTGTTATTATGTAAATTGTATGTGTCGTGAAATTGGGCCAAAATACTCTTGTTCGATAAATTGGGCCAAAATACTCTAGTTCGATAAATTGGGCCAAAATACTCTAATTAGATAAATTGGGCCAAAATACTCTAGTTCGATAAATTGGGCTAAAATACTCTAGTTCGATAAATTGGGCCAAAATACTCTAGTTCGATATATTGGGCCAAAATACTCTAGTTCGTTAAATTGGGCCAAAATACTCTAGTTTGATAATGGGCCAAAGCCCACTAAAATACTAAATGGGCAAATTGCTAAATTATAGTTTTTTTTATGGGCCAAATGAAATGTTTAATGATAAACCCACCGATGTTATGGATTAATAGAAAAAATTGTTATATGACTATATTTTGTTATACACGATAATTACATGGGGTGGGGTATATGAAGAGAAGAATGGCCATTGCCAAAAATCTAGTTCGGTGGCTCGCCACAAATATGGCTTATTGCTCTAGTTCGGTGGCTCGCCACAAATATGGCTTATTGCCTCTAGTTCGGTGGCTCGCCACAAATATGGCTTATTGCTCTAGTTCGGTGGCTTTGCCACAATTATAAAAAGGCTTAATGCCTACGATTGGTGTGTTGGCGGGTGGGTTGACTTGATCCCCAGGTGTGATGGTTGGTACAGGGGTGTTAGCGGATGGATATTAGGTTTGGTTTGGGAAATTCATTTTACATGCATTTTTAACTTATTTTATTTCATTTTATGATATATTGTTGAATTACGTAATTGGGCTCAAGCCCAAGATAATATCTTGACGATCCGGCCCAATAATGGTGGTAAGTGAGTTGCACATCGAGTTCTTTGTAACTCATCCCTTTTTAAATTTTTCCATCTCGTAATGGAAATTGACGTGGACTTGGGCGAGGATGACTTCGTGGAGGCCATACCGCAAAACATGGGTTATTAAACTCGAACTTTTAATAAGTATTTTTACTATTTTGGGTTATTGTAATAAAGGCCTCTATAAATAAATTATGGATTTTATGTGTGTTTGGTTTTATACTATACTTTGGACTTTTTAATATGGGCTATGATTATATGATGTTTTTTTATTAAAATAAATTTGGGTTTTTTTCAAGTATATGAAATTCTTTTATAAATATTTTATTAATGTTAACTCTTAAATAAATTACCTAAGGGTTTTTGATAATACAATAATGTTTTCAACCAAATTTTTAATATTTATCAAATTAAAATACTCTTCTAATTTTATTAAATCCTCAGAATAATATTGTAGTTTTCAACTTATTGAAAATTTTAAAATAGCTCGATTCATGTAACAAACCAAATCTAGTCTCAATGCATAGAGGGGTTTGGGGTGTTTGATGTAATTATGGCCATTACGATTCTTGTTTTAAGTATGTGTTTAAATTTGGGTTATTATGATAAGACTATTATTAAATCAGGACTAAATAACCTTTCTTAAAAAAATGTAAACAAACATTGAAATGTTTTGACACCTAAACAACACCGTTTTTAATTTGAACTCAACACAAATCAATTGTTCTTCAAAAACACACAAATTTTTCCAAAGTTCAAATAAGTTTTGAATGGTTTTACTCAAGAAGCACGCCAGATCCAGTCAGGGCTTGTGGGCCGGGTTTGGGGTGTTTCAATACATATCATGAACTCTTATTCGTACATTACCACTTTTCAACTTATCACAAACACATTTTCTATAACACCCCTATTCCGTATCCGTTGCCAGATTAGGTTTAAGGGCATTACCTGACAGATCAAAAACTTTAATAGATAATTCATAAATTAAATAATCATATAACAATCATAAAGTCACCTTGTAGGTCATCGAGACCTAAAACATGCTTTGTAAAAGGGTCGGGACTAAATCGGAACACATACAAAAATTTAAAACTTTTCTAAGTTTCAGGGGTTACACGTCCGTGTGGGTAGGCCGTGTGCCTCCCACGGCTATTAGAAACACCCGTGTGTCCTCCCCGTGGTCGAATTTGACTTAACTCCACGGCCACCAAGCACGCCAATGTACCCTGGCCGTGGTCGATCTTGACTTGGCTCCACGGTTACCAAGCACCCCCGTGTGCTAAGGCCGTATACTCCTAGGCCATATACTGACTTCTTCACACAGCTACTAGGCACGCCCGTGTACCTTGGTCGTGTGCTCTTAAACTAGATACTGACTTAGCCCCACTGTCACTAGGCACGTGTGCCACTACCGTGTGACATTATAGTCCATTTGCAATGCCAAAATGCCACCCAACTAGGGTCATTCCTACAAGAAAAATTATCCACACATCTCATGCACATATGACAACCAAAAACATATCAAAATAATCATCCATCTCTACAATCCAATCCAATACTAATCATGCCAAGTTTACAAGACTAAAACTTATGAATATACAAGCATAATTTATCCATACTTACCATTCACAAGTTCAACTTTTTGTTGAACATATATACTCAAAATTTCATCTATATACTTACCTTAATCTTAACCATTTCTTGTGCTTTCAAACCATACCAAAATATGCATCATATAACACATTCATTTAAGCATATTACCAACACATAACTAGCCAAATCACATGGCTAAGTTCAACTCTCACATTTATACAAATAACTAGCCTATACATGCCATATCTAGCTATATACATTTTCAAAATGTACCAAAACAAGTTGAGTAGTGTGATGATGATCCTTGACGGTCCCGACCCTTCAGTAGCTTTGATGATCTATAAAATAGCGAAAAACACACACACAGAGTAAGCTTTCAAAAGCTTAGTAAGTCATATACAATAAACTTAACACACTATGCATATAACCAAAATTGAATCATTGGTACTTATAAATCTCATAGCCATTTCATTTCATAGACTTTGGCACATTTACTCACTCAAAGCTTACCACATTTTTCATTTCACAAATCACATATATACTTAGCTTACTCATAACCATTCTTCTGTCTTATTCATATTCTCAGGTTCAATTATACAACTTTTCAAAGCAACTCCGCATAAGTACTTACCTTTTTATACACACTTAGTGTACATACCAAACGTACCTGGAACGAATATACATTCACATAATTGTTCATAGCTCAGATTTTCCCGTTGAACCGTTAGGAACCTAATAGGATACTCAGAATGCTCGGAATAGTCGTACAATGCCAACGTCCCTAGATGAGGTGTAACACCCCTTACCCGTAATCCTATCCAAAATCAGGCCCGAGGCATTACCGGATTAAAACCATATGATCACCACTTAGGCTCATCGATTACTCTCTTAAGTCCCCTCTACAACCTCAATTTCGACTTACGAGGCCTCACTCATACACGCAAGACTCTCGAGGCCCTATCGAAAACTTCTACGATTTTAAAAATTTTCCACCTAAACAGGGACTACACGCCCGTGTAAGGTGAGACACGCTCGTATAAGGTCACACACGCCCATGCCCTCAACCCGTGCATGAAAACCCAGGCATTTTTCCAATGCCCCAAGGCTAGGGCACACACCCTTTACCCGTAATCCATGCCAGAATCGGGCCCGAGGCATTACCAGATTAAAAGCATATGATCACCACTTAGGCTCATCGATTACTCTCTTAAGTCCCCTCTACAACCTCAATCTCGACTTACGAGGCCTCACTTATACACGCAAGACTCTCGAGACCCTATTGAAAACTTCTATGAATTTAAAAATTTTCCACCTAAATAGGGACTACATGCTCGTGTAAGGTGAGACACGCCCGTATAAGGTCATGCATGCCTATGCCCTAACCCCGTGCATGAAAACCTAGGCATTCTGCCAAAGCCCCACGGCTAGGGCAAACGCCCATGCTCACCACCCGTGGTGAACACTGACTACACCACACGGCCTAAAGTCTAGACGCACACTTGTGTGGCTAGCCCGTGTCCGATACTATTTGAATCTGTCAAATAGACATGGCTAAGGAACACGCCGGTGGGTTGGCCGTGTGTCACACATGGCCTAGGTGCATGCCCGTGTGTCTAACCGCATGGACAAGAACAAAGCTAATTGCCAAGTTCTTTTCACTCCTCAAGTTCTTACAACATATACCCAAACAACACATCCATAATCAACACAAATTCAAACACAATCTTACATGGATAACTACATTTATTTTCATATAATAAAGCAGCCAACAACTATGGAATTATACAAAATAGATTATCCATCTATAGGTTAACACATTATAGCCATTTACAATAAAACTCACTAACTTGTTTAGCCTTTATACATGCCATATACAAAACGTTTTGTCTAGTGTACCAGAGTGAGCTGATAGTGTGGGCGATCTTCTGATTAATCCATGTATCTCGATTCAACCCTCTTTCTCTCTAAGTCAAGGGGAAGAAAAGGAGTAAGCCTCAAGCTTAGTAAGTTTACACATAAACAATTTAAGCATTCTAGTATAAACTAAACAACAATTAGCATTATATTACCAAATAAATTCACATCCACAATTATGCTTACTCTTTCTATCCCTTACCACATTTCCAAAACATTATGAGTCACATACTCATAATCATTGACATGCACCCCTGCACTCAATACCATATTTACTTGAAAATACAACACATCATTTATCACACTAATACATCCACACAGCTAAATTACTCGGTGGTTTCGAACTTAGTCTACCACAATCAGGTAATAAGGTAGTGTCGCACATAGCCTACCAAGAGGTACTCATAGTGGCTTCGCACATAGCCCACTAAATAATATACTTAACTATGGTATCGCACACAACCCATAGTTGTTAAGTATTAAGGTGGTATCGCACTTAGCCCACCATCAAATATTATCACTACTCATCGACATATCTACTTACTCATTCATTCATGATATCTACCACATTCATTCCATTTGAACCACATAGGTTCTCAATCATTCTCATTCATTTTCATTCATGCTACACACTAGCTAGCATTAAGAATGTATAAGTAGAACGCATTGATCATGCATAAACTTACCTCGGTATTCAAAAAGTATTAAGATGTGCAATTTAGTCCACCACCTTACTCTTGCCTCAGTTTCGATCCGGGCTTCGTCTTTCTTGGTCTATAATGATAAATCAACTCATTCAACACACACATTGACTAAATTGACCATTATCTCATACTTTAGTAAAATTACCATTTTGCCTCTAAACTTTCTCATATTTACACATTTGGCCTAAGGCTCGTAAATTGATTTTCATTTAACTTTCTAGCCTTTCATGCATAGCCTAATCATTTACTCAACTAAAGAAATCATCAATTCTTACTAAATCCCACATGTATGATCAATCTCAAAACTTTCACAAACTAGTCCCTACATGCATTTTTCATGGAATTCTCTTAGCAAAAGATGTTTCTACTACATCAAGTTTTCATATTCTTCCATAAAACATCAAAACACATGCATGTCATACATGGATATATTTTTTTAACATCCATCTTAGCTCAACATATAGCTAAAATAGCTTACTCATGCTACTAGGACTTAAAAAATACGAAGAATATCAAAAAACGGAGCTAGAATACACTTACTAGCTAGCTTGAAAGGTTGAAGAGCCTTAACAATGGCTGCTCTCAAATTTTCGGCAACCTTGGGGAAGAAGATGAATGAAAATTCTATCATCTTTTTCCCATTTTAATCATTTAATTTTCAAATGACCAAAATGCCCTTTTGTCCAACTTTCAAATTTTAACCCATTAATGCCTAATTTTGTCCAAAAATTAGAATTTGGGAAATTACTATTTAAGGACCTCTAATTGATATTCTAAAGGTATTTCATACAAATAACTTCTAGAATGCTACATTTTGCAAGTTTTGCAATTTAGTCCTTTTGGACAATTCAATCACAATTTGACAAAATTGCTTCATGAAACTTTCACAGTAACATACAAACATGGCATAGACCTCAAAAACTCATACATATACCTCGAATTTGTGGTCTCGCACCATTATTCTGACTAGACCTAAATCGAGATGTTACACGAGGTTTTAAATGTACTCAAATATCGATGCCACTGTCCCAGACAGGGTCTTACACAAATCAATACGATGCCAATGTCCCAGACATGGTCTTATACATAAAGATAATATCGATGCCAACGTCCCAGACATGGTCTTACATGATAAAACAGAACAGATGCCTATGTAATGACATAGCTAATCCTATTTATTCCTAGGTTCGTACGGGACTTCTCAGACATTATCACTAAGTCAATCTTATCTCAAAATTCATATACATAGCATCTCTTAAGCATTCACTATCATCAATAGTCATATGAATATGCTCAATTCAATACAATTACATTTATTTGCAATATGACTTATCTTGAATTCGGTTTAACTGAAATAGAAATGACTACTTGGTTACTTTCGCTTTCCCACGATCTAAGTTTGATTTCTTCGGTTCTTGATCTAAATATATTCAAATTTAACCCTTTTATCCACTAGTTCATCCAATTCAATCCAAATACACATAAACTAAGCTCATCACAAAGCTCACCATTTCATCAATGGCACATCTCATGAACATCATCAATACACAAAATTGAGACATGGGCTTGATAGTAGACTAAGCAACAATCTCAAAAACATAAAAATCATCAAAATCTAAGTTCAAAACATACCTTAATTGTACCTTTCAATGGCCGAATAACCTAGCTTCTTTTTCCTTTCTTATTCTTTGCTAATTTCAGCCAAAATTGGATGAACAAATGCCACTATCTATTTCTTATGTTTTATTATAAACATATTAATATACATTTTACTATATTAACCTTTTAACAAACATATTATAACATATAATTCAAGGTCATTTTTGTCCATTAACAATCCACTAACTTATGAATGGCTTAATTGCCATATAAGGCCTCTACCTTTACAAAGCCACAACACATTGGTACTTTAACAATTAGCATGCTAGTTTTGCACTTGATGCAATTCAATCCTTTTATCAAATTAAACACATAAACGGACAAATTAGCATACGAAACTTTACCACATGCTTAATCACTTATCAATGACACATAAAATAATATTAAAAATATTTTACTGACTCAAATTTGTAGTCCTAAAACCACTGTTCGATTAGGGTATAAACTAGATTGTTACATTTTCAAACATCTCAGTGCCAATGTCAGCATTTCGAAAATAGCTCGGTTGGAAAACACCTCCGCCTCAACAAAATAATTTGGTTAGAGCCCAGAGATATCACACTATCACGGTCCATATATGGCATGTATAGCTAGACTCTTACTCATGTTAGATTAGTCTGAAAACTGACTAAACCATAGCTCTAATACCACTAAATGCAACACCCTTACCCGTGTTCAACGCTGAAACAGGTTACGAGGCTTTATTGGACAATAACACTTGCAACTGAACAAATTCAAGGCATAAATTTTTGTTTAAAATTTAAAACTTTTATCTTATATCATGAAGTCCCTATAATGGGCCTACGAGGCCCAAAACATGCTTTGGGAGCGATTCAGGACTAAACTAAGAACTTTTAAAACTATTGGAACATTAAGAAAATTTCCTTGTTTTGGAGAGTCACACGTTCGTGTGGGTAGGCCGTGTGCTTACACCCGCCCGTCTGGCCCAGGACATGCCCGTATCCTCCACCCATGTAACTCTCTTTTTATGATGTCATCATTTGTTTTGGATCACATGACCAAGTCACATACCCGTGTGCTAGACCGTGTCCTCCACACGGCTGAGACACAGAGCCTTGTCTTTGCCTGTGTGGTCAAGAAGTTGGCTATTTTCCAAGCTAATTTCTACCCTATCATGCCCATACTTGAGTATAACTTGAATGAAACATTTCATGGCATATTAAAGCTACCAAAACATACACTACACACATGTAACAAGTCATAGCATACAATTTACTCAACTATGGAATGCATCATCATGAGTTTATAGCATAACCAATTTATTGGCCACATTAAATGGCCTTATACAAAAAAGAACTCCGAATATCATGAATCATTATTCTAGGACAACTCATAGTAACATATATTCATGACCAAGTTCCATATACATGCCATAACCTTAAGTATAAAGTCATTGATACCTAAATTGTAAGCTTGATAGTGTGATAGGTTCTCTGGCGACTTACAACCCGTGCTAACCTAAGTACATTATAAACACGGAAAACAAAGGAGTAAGCTATAAAGCTTAGTAAGTACGTATGTAAATAATAAACAAATTATTACCATGCTTTTAACAATTCTCATTATAAGCTCTCAAGATAATACCATCATTATTGCATAAAATTTCATACACACATTGTAACATTCCAATAACCCAAAGCCATTCGGTCAAAACGCTACAAGCATTTCTTGTAACACCCCAAATCTGGCGTGTCCTTTGGGAAGAAAACATTTCGAAAACCATTTTGTCAACTTGATTTGAGAAGAAAACTTTTGTTTATCTATAAAAGAATCGTGTTCGGTTGAGTGAACTGTTAAAACATTTTGAACCTTAACTTAGAAGAAATAGAGTTGCCTTGTTGCTATCCCTCGTTTATTAATTATCCGGTGTACAACTTCAGAAAACAAAGATTTTACTCAAGTTTTAGAAAAACCGTTCATTTCATAATTTATCAGGCATGCTATTAACGTTTAGCAGAGATTTAAAGAAAACTAAAACGAACAAATAATCCGAAAGTAAAAATCTAAGTGGCCTTATTACAAAGCTAAAACCCCAAACTTAAAGTAAATAAGAACTAAATCCGAAATAAACATTGGAATGAAAACAAATATTGAGCATGGCCACCACGAGTCCACCCCGGCTCCAAATCCACGATCTAAGCATTATCTGCAAAAAGTAACGGAAGGGGTGAGTCATTGAGACTCAGTGTGTAATTCCCCATCCCAAAAGTCGTTAAGCTTTTACACAGATTCATATGCAAATATGCATGTCATGCAACCCATCCAACCTAAGTATCCATCCGAGTCTCCCAGATCTACCCCTTGTGGCACCTAGCCACTGGTGGTACCTAACCACTGGTAACCAAAGTCACAAATATTCATATGTGGGGCCAACCCACTTGTGGTACCTAACCACTGGTGACGATCCCTTACAACGATATGTGGGGCCAACCCACTGTGGTACCTAACCACTGGGACAAGTCACAAAATAAGCATATGTGGTACCTAACCACTGGTGGTTCCAAACCACTGAGACTTAGTCATAGAATAATGATATGTGGGGCCAACCCACGTGTGGTACCTAACCACTGGTGACAATCTGATAAATCATACCTTCCCCCTCCGCTCATCATACCCATTTTTCATGTATATGCTTTTCAATACCATAAGATCATGCTTAACACTTCAAGGAAATATAACATGGCACATGCAGGTTTTATATAGATAAATCACGTTATCCATCATAATGGACTTACCCAAAGTCCTTGCTTTTACCCACAAGGGTAACATAGTGATTCCACTATTACTTCGACTTTTGACAAAACATAGAAACAACATATTAAACATATGAAGTGTGTAAAAGTTACACACCTGATTACTCGCACTATCACACCCTCTACTTCAACACTATCGTCAATCGAGACTACCGCTATCTGCCTACGATCTTGCTCGATCTTTGGCCCACAACCCGATGGCCAATCTCGTCTTGCCAAAATACTTCGCTTCTTGAATTTAGAAATTTGGGTTTATAGGTCCAACCCTCCTAACACTTGGTGGCATTTGAGTCCATAACAACCCTTGGTCACTAAACCGAATTTAAACGATGAGATCAAACCTAATAGATTAACATAACATTTAAATGAAACCCTTACCTAGATCGACAAATCCCAAAAATCCTCAAGGAGGCGTCACCACCCTACCTACATTCATTAAGCATCCAATCATTAAACCAACATAATGATCGCACCTACACAAGTACCTGATGAGATTCGACGAAAGAGAAAGGGTAAAGGAGTGGCCATTTGGCCGAACCTATTAACAACACATACCATCGGCTTTCCCCAAAGTTTGGCACAAGAGATCACAGCGAGGAAGATTCGGCTTCCAAAAGAAAGTGTGGTCTTGACTTTTAGTGAATGAAAGAAGAGTGGATCAGGGTGATGAGAATCAAAGGGTTTCGGCTAGCAAGGTGTTTTGAAACGAAAAGCCAAGATGGAAGAGAGGGAGAAGTAGTGATTCGACTTTGGGACAAAGATGGAGAAAAAGAGTAGTAGGGATTCGGTTATCACAAAAAGAAGAAGAAGAGAAGAGCCTAAAGAGGTTTCGGCTATGGTCAAAAGGAGAGAAAAGAGGAGAAGAGTTTAGGTGATTTTCGGCAAAAGAGAGATTGAGAGGAAAAGCTAGACTGAAAAAGTGGAAAACCCACCTAAATGCCGAAAATGCTACCCTTTAGCAACTAGGTTTCGGCACCCTCTCCAAGAGCCAAAACCGAGAGTCCACTCCCCCAAACTCTTCAAAAGGATTCGGCTAACACTGCCTCCAAGAGATAGCTCCTATCTTTCTTTGCTATCTTAATCCACAACCTCCTCCAAAAGAGGCCTACTTAGCACCAACTCTTCCCTCCTATAACAGCATATTATCCACATATTTAAAACATTTAATCCCCTATATCCTAGTCTTAATGCCGTCCTCCCCCTAGCCCCTCTAAGTGTCGAATTTGGCCCAAGAACATGGGCCCCAAGTGGCCAACACTTGGGCCCTCTCCATCCACTAGTGACGCCACCTTCTGCCTTCCTTGCAGCGCCACCAGACTTTGGGCCACAAGCCCACCTGCTTCTTTTACACACAGATACCTATTTTTAAACCCTATAATGCCCCAACAGAAAATTAACCAAGGTCTCAGCCCGAACCTGAGCCCAATCCGCACCTCTAATTCTCAATCTAACACATTAAACACACACACAATGCACAGGCCCACAACTCAGGATGTTACAGTTCTACCCCCTTAAAATAAATTTCGGCCTCGAAATTACCTGATCAAAAGAGTTGAGGGTAACGATGCCGCATAACATCCTCCGGCTCCCATGTGGCCTCTTCTGATCCATGGTTCCGCCATAATACCTTCACCAAAGGGATTGATTTCCTACATAATACTTTGACATCCCGATCCAGGATCTGTACGGGTTCCTCCTTAAAAGATAAGTCTGGACTCACTTCAATTTCTTCTGATGGAACAACATGAGACGGATCTGAACGATAGCGTCTAAGCATAGAAACATGAAACACATTATGGATCTGATTCAATTCTGATGGCAACTCGAGCTGATAAGCTATCGGTTCCACTCGCTTCAACACACCTATAAGGCCCGATAAACCTAGGGCTCAGCTTGCCTTTCCGCCCAAATCTCAACACTTTCCTCCACGGCGACACCTTCAAGAACACCTTGTCATCCTCTGCAAATTCTATATCCTTCCGCTTAAGATCGGCATAGGACTTTTGCCTGTCCGAGGCTTCCTTCAGACGAGCTCGAATCAGCCTAACCTTATCTTCTGTTTCAGCAACCAACTCTGGCCCCAATAACTGCCGCTCCCCCAACTCCGTCCAACACGTAGGGGTACGACACTTCCGGCCATATAACGCTTCATATGGTGCCATCCGAATACTTGCCTGGTAACTATTGTTATACGTGAATTCCGCCAACGGTAGAAATTCCTCCCAACTACCTCTAAAATCCAAGACACAACCCCTCAACATATCTTCCAAAATCTGAATTACCCTCTCCGACTGTCCATCCGACTAGGGATGAAACGCCGTACTGAAATCCAACCTTGTACCCAATGCCTGATGCAATGCCTTCCAGAATCTTGACGTAAATCTAGGGTCTCGGTCCGATATAATCGACACTGGCACCCCGTGCAACCTTACAATCTTCGCTATATATAGTCTAGCTAACTTTTGAAGAGAGTAATCCACACGCACAGGTATGAAATGAGCAGACTTTGTCAGACGGTCAACAATTACCCAGACCGAATCCTTCTTAGTAGGCGTGAGGGGTAGCCCACTAACAAAATCCATCGTGATCCTCTCCCATTTCCACTGCGGAATCTTTACCGGTTGCAACAATCCAGAAGGTAACTGATGTTTAGCTTTGACCTGCTGACACGTCAAACACTTACTTACAAACTCAGTTACCTCTCGCTTTAAGCCCGGCCACCAAAACTGCTCCGCAAATCCGGTACATCTTACTACCTCCAGGATGCATAGCATATGGACTGCTATGTGCCTCCTGAAGAATCTTCTTCCTTAACTCCATATCTTTAGGCATGCAAACTTTCCCCTGAAAACATAGCACTCCATCGCTGCTCAAGCTATACCCCTCCAATCCACCATTCTGCACTTGCAAACATCGAGTGCTTAAGACTTCATCTACCAATTGTTTTTCCTTAACCTGGTTTACCCATGTCGGCTTCACTTGCAGTTCCGCTAACAGACTTTCGTCCTCATACAAACTAAGGTGGGCAAACATGGCTCTTAAATCTGCTACCACTTTGCGACTCAAGGCGTCAACTACCACGTTAGCCTTACCTGGATGGTACTCAATCGAGCAATCATAATCCTTCAACAACTCGATCCACCTCCGCTGCCTTAAATTCAAATCCTTCTGAGTAAGGAGGTATTTCAAACTCTTATGATCTGTGTACACAATAGACTTCTCTCCATACAAGTAATGTCTCCAAATTTTTAGGGCGAAAAAAACTATAGCCAGCTCCAGATCATGTGTCGGGTAATTCACCTCGTGAGGTCTCAATTGTCGAGAAGCATACGCTACTACTTTCCCCTCTTGCATCAGCACACATCCCAACCCTGTATGCGATGCATCACAATAAACCGTAAACTCTCTCCCTGCTTCAGGTTGAATCAGCACCGGAGCTTTCGTCAAAATCCTCTTTAACCTCTCAAAACTTTCTTGTTGCTTGTCAGACCACACAAACGGAACCCCTTTCCTTAGCAACTTGGTTAACGGCGTTGCAATCAAAGAAAACCCTTCCACAAACCTTCTGTAATAACCTGCTAAACCCAGAAAACTCGAATCTTCGCCATAGACTTCGGTGGTTTCCAATCTATCTGACTTCAATCTTCCAAGGGTCCATACTAATCCCCTCAGCTGACACCACATGACCCAAAAAGGTAACTTCTTTCAACCAGAACTCGCATTTACTAAACTTTGTGTATAACCGCTTTTCTCTTAGAATCTGCAAAACCACTCATGAGATGTGCATCGTGCTCCTCCTCTGATTTTGAGTACACCAGAATATCATCTATAAATACTACGACGAACCGATCCAAGTACAGCTGAAACACCGATTCATCATATCCATAAATGCTTTGGTGTATTCGTTAACCCGAACGGCATCACTAAAAATTCATAGTGACCGTAACGAGTACGAAATATCATCGTATGAATATTCGCCTCCTTAACCCTAAGCTGGTGATACCCCGACCTCAAATATATCTTGGAAAAGACTGAGGCTCCCCTAAGTTGGTCAAACAGGTCGTCTATCCTTAGTAACGGATACCTATTCTTAATCATCAGCTTATTCAGCTGACGGTAATCTATGCACATTTTCATCGACCTGTCCTTCTTTTTAACAAAAAGCACGGGTGCTCCCCAAGGCGATATACTTGGCCGAATAAGATCCAACAATTCCTGAATCTGCGCCTTCAGCTCCACCAACTCCTTTGGCGCCATTCTGTATGGGGTAATAGACATTGGCTTGTTCCTGGCTAAAAGTCTATACCAAACTCAACTTTGCGATCAGGGGGCAAACCTGGAAGCTCCTCTGGGAACACATCGGTGAATTCTTTCATCGTTCAAACATTCCCCTCCATTGATTCCTTAACCTCCAAAGCACAGACATAAACCACAAACGCCTTACATCCTTTCCTCACCATTTTCTCAGCCTTCAAAGTAGATACCACCCAAGATAGGTGGTTTCTTCTCTCACCTATCATCACCATCTCTTCACCCTCGATAGCTCTCAACACCATGCGCTTTGCTGCACAGTCCAGACCCTCTTGATACTTTACTAACCAATCTATCCCTAAGATCAAATCAAACTCCCGGAATGGCGGTTCCATCAAATCAGCTTGAAACACTACCCCTTGAAGTTCTAGGGGTACATCCCTATATAGTTTATTTACTACCATAGAATGTCCTAGAGGGCTAATTACCGTCATCTCCCTAGCAGAAGTCTCATAGGCTAAGTTCAAAGTTCCCACTATACTACTAGCAACATAAGAGTGCGTCGAACCAACATCAATCAAAGTAGTATAAGGCAACCCAACAATTAAAAATGTACCGATTATGACGTCCGGTGCGTCGCCCTCCTCTCGACGCCTCGCTGCATAGACCAACCCAGGCTGTCTTGCATTAGCATTTCCAGCACCTCTACCCGGTGCTCCCCGGCCTCGCCCGTTACCATTACCGCCCCTGGTAGAACCTCGACCCTCTGCGGTTGCTGACCATCTCCCCTGAATTGTGTACGTCTTTGACCCTCAGCCTGTGTCCTAGCTGGCCTCCGTGGACAATCCCTTATCCGGTGATCCATTGACCCACACTCGAAGCACCCTCTATTACCTGTCCAACACTCCCCGAATGTGACTTCCCACATCGGGCACACCGTGGTGGCCACTGAGCAGCAGCAGCAGGCCTTGCAGCTTGATTCGGTCCACCAAATCTAGCTCTTTTTTGAGAACTCCCAGTAGACCCTGATGGCCCAAAACTCCTTTTATCTCTATTCCTATTCTGATTTTGTTTCTCGGTTTGCTTCACCTCTTCAATAATTTTGGCCTTCTCCACAAGAATGGCAAACTCCTTCTCTCGCTACGGAGCAATCAACACCCGCAGCTCATCCCTTAGTCCGTCCTCAAACCTAACACAGTGCTCATGCTCCGTAGCCACGATACCCCGAGCATACCTGCTTAATCGCAAGAATTTTACCTCGTACTCGGATACCGACTTACTCCCTTGAACCAAATTCAGAAACGCCTTTCGTTGCGCATCTATATAACTAGACCCCACGTACTTCCTCTGGTAAGTCGCCTTGAAGAAATCCCAAGTGATATCATCGGCCAACGCACCTTCCCTGACCGTGAGCCACCATTGATAAGACTCATCCGGAGAAGAGACACTATCCCTTTTAGCTTCTCCTCAGATGTGAAATCCAAGTCATCCATTATGCGCTCTGTCGCCTATAACCAGTACTCAGCCGTGTTGGGAGCTACACTCGAAACTCCCCTAAATACCTCTACACCATTAGCTTAGAGTCATTCAAACACAAATTTCTGAGCCCCCATACCTACGCCTGCTCCAGCAACTCTCTCTAAGACCCGTAGCATTGCCTGCGACACCGTATCATCACCAGTTGTTTGCTCATAAAATTCAGCGCCCACAGCTGGTGGCGCTGGTACCTCATTCTCTGACTCATAACCAGACCCTACTGGTTCCGACACAGTCGTCCTACCCCTACCACGGCCGCGTACAATACGCCCTCGACCTCGAGTGCTCATTCTACCATTTCATGATTTAATCTGATTTAGAAATTTTATAGATTAATAACTCTTTCTTCCACTGATTAACAACGAACAATCTTATGGAAGGAAGTTTTAATGGTGGTTCTTTCGAATTCGAACTATGTCTACATAGTTCGGTTCTCAAGTCTGTACTTCCTAATTCTAGAATTCACATTCAATCAACATCCAACAGAGCACCATAGACATGTACCAAACACACAAGTACATCCATGGACTCACGTTCATTGCCTAGCGGTATTTTCGTCATTTCACTACTCAGGGGTATTTTTGTAATTTTAACCTACAGGGGTATTTTCATAATTTTTCAAAATAAGGTATCTTGGTGATTTTTCAAAATAGGGGTATTTCAGTAATTTTGTAATCTGGGGGTATTTCAGTAATTTTGTAATCTAAAAGTATTTAGTAAATCAGGGGTAATTCAGTAATTTCTCAAACAAAGGTACTTTGGTAATTTTCAAACAAGAGTATGTTGGTCATTTTACAAAATCAAGGGTATTTCAATAAAATTTCTCAACCTAGGGTAATGTGGATAATTTTTTACAAAATCAGGGACATATAAGAAATTTTACAAAGATAGGGTACTGGTCCCTTTCGGGTTTTAGTTATAAAGTTTGGCCCGTCAACAAGTCTTCGAGGCTAAGGTGAATAGTCACTACGCACCAGGTAGGATTCTAGAAAAGAGGAGGTGAGTCACTAGGGATCTGCTTAAATACCAAGCTCTTCCTGGATCCAATCCTAGACATGCGTATGCCTGTTACCACATCTTAGTCCTTCTGACTTGTTCACAGACATGTTTAATTAGGGAAGTTAAGTTTTATGGAATTTAAGAGTTTGTGTATCTAAGCCTATGGTCCATAAGCCCTAGCATACCTATCTACGTCCCTACAAAACCCATTAAACCCATCATATATATATCACATCAAAGGTTTGGATACATACCTGGGTGGATCAGTGCCGGAGACTCAGGTACCATGCTTTCCAAAATATGCATCTCCTTGAAAATCATTTTACAAACCCTTCATTGAAAACATTTTGGGCCTTATACCCACAATCGAGCTTTTGAACCGGGCTTTGATACCAAAAATGTAACACCCCAAACCCGGTCAAAATGCTACAACCGAATCTGGCGTGTCACTTGGAAGAAAACATTTCGAAAACCATTTTGTCAACTTGATTTGAGAAGAAAACTTTTGTTTATCTATAAAAGAATCGTGTTCGGTTGAGTGAACTATTAAAACATTTTGAACCTTAACTTAGAAAAAATAGAGTTGCCTTGTTGCTATCCCTCGTTTATTAATTACCCAGTGTACAACTTCAGAAAACAAAGATTTTACTCAAGTTCTAGAAAAATCGTTCATTTCATAATTTATCAGGCATGCTATTAAAGTTTAGTGGAGATTTAAAGAAAACTAAAACGAACAAATAATCCGAAAGTAAAAATCTAAGTTGCCTTATTACAAAGCTAAAACCCCAAACTTAAAGTAAATAAGAACTAAATCCAAAATAAACATTAGAGTGAAAACAAATATTGAGCATGGCCACTACGAGTCCACCCCAGCTCCAAATCCATGATCTAAGCATTATCTGCAAAAAGTAACAGAAAGGGCGAGTCACTGAGACTCAGTGTGTAATTCCCCATCCCAAAAGACGTTAAGCTTTTACATAGATTCATATGCAAATATGCATGTCATGCAACCCATCCAACCTAAGTATCCATCCGAGTCTCCCAGATCTACCCCTTGTGGCACCTAGCCACTGGTGGTACCTAACCACTGGTAATCAAAGTCACAAATATTCATATGTGGGGCCAACCCACTTGTGGTAGTGGTGACGATCCTTTAGCGATATGTGGGGCCAATATTGTGGTACCTAACCATTGGGACAAGTCACAAAATAAGCATATGTGGTACCTAACCACTGGTGGTTCCAAACCACTGAGACTTAGTCATAGAATAATGATATGTGGGGCCAACCCACGTGTGGTACCTAACCACTGGTGACAGTCTGATAAATCATACCTTCCCCCTCCGCTCATCATACCCATTTTTCATGTATATGCTTTTCAATACCATAAGATCATGCTTAACACTTCAAGGAAATATAACATGGCACATGCAAGTTTTATATAGATAAATCACGTTATCCATCATAATGGACTTACTAGAGTCCTTGCTTTTACCCACAAGGGTAACATAGTGATTCCCACTATTACTTCGGCTTTTGACAAAACATAGAAACAACATATTAAACATATGAAGTGTGTAAAAGTTACACACCTGATTACTCGCACTATCACACCCTCTACTTCAACACTATCGTCAATCGAGACTACCGCTATCTGCCTATGATCTTGCTACGATGCCGACCCACAACCCGGTGGCCAATCTTGTACTGTCGATACTGCTCGCTTCTTGAATTTAAGGGCTGGGTTTACAGGTCCAACCCCTTCTAACACTTGGCTGGCATTTGAGTCCATAACAACCCTTGGTCACTAAACCGAATTTAAACGATAAGATCAAACCAAATAGATTAACATAACACTTAAAACGAAACCCTTACCTAGATCGACAAATCTTGAAAATCCTTAAGTAGGCGTCACCACCCAACCTACATTTGGCCAAACATCCAATCATTAAACCAACACGATGATCACATCTACACAAGTACCTCAAGAGATTCGACAAAAGAGAAAGGGTAAGGGAGTGGCCTTTCGGCCGAACTTATTACCAACACATAACTTTAGCTTTTTCCAAAGTTTGGCACAAGAGATCACAAAGAGGAGGATTCGACTTCCAAAAAAAAGTGTGGTCTTTGGCATTTAGTGAATGAAAGAAGAGTGGATCAGGGTGATGAGAATCAAGGGGTTTCGACTAGCAAGGTGTTTTGAAATGAAAAGCCAAGATGGAAGAGAGGGAGAAGTAGTGATTCGGCTTTGGGACAAAGATGGAGAAAAAGAGTAGTAGGGATTCGGTTATCACAAAAAGAAGAAGAAGAGAAGAGCCTAAAGAGGTTTCGGCTATGGTCAAAAGGAGAGAAAAGAGGAGAAGAGTTTAGGTGATTTTTGGCAAAAGAGAGATTGAGAGGAAAAGCTAGACTGAAAAAGTGGAAAACCCACCTAAATGCCGAAAATGCTACCCTTTAGCAACTAGGTTTCGGCACCCTCTCCAAGAGCCAAAATCGAGAGTCCACTCCCCCCCAAACTCTTCAAAAGGATTCGGCTAACACTGCCTCCAAGAGATAGCTCCTATCTTTCTTTGCTATCTTAATCCACAACCTCCTCCAAAAGAGGCCTACTTAGCACCAACTCTTCCCTCCTATAATAGCATATTATCCACATATTTAAAACATTTAATCCCCTATATCCTAGTCTTAATGCCGTCCTCCCCCTAGCCCCCTCTAAGTGCCAAATTTGGCCAAGAACATGGGCCCTAAGCGGCCAACACTTGGGCCCTCTCCATCCACTAGTGATGCCACCTTCTGCCTTCCTTGCAGCGCCACCAGACTTTGGGCCACAAGCCCACCTTCTTCTTTTACACATAGATACCTATTTTTAAACCCTATAATGCCCCAATAGAAAATTAACCAAGGTCTCAGACCAAACCTGAGCCCAATCCACACCTCTAATTCTCAATCTAACACATTAAACACACACACAATGCACAGGCCCACAACTCAGGATGTTACATGATCATCAATCACATTTACCACATATTCATACATAATAAGCATGGACTTATAATCACAAGGTCATTCTCATAGGTATAACTTACTCGTTTACATTCTTACCAAAATTTGATCACATACCGAGCACATTGCTCATGAGTGTATACATACATATACGGACTTAATCGTCACATATTCACATTCCAAATACATATCATAGACATTGCTCATAATTACATGCACTTATAACCCTACACTTGTCACCACATTGTCACAATTTTCCCGATGAACACTTTGGAATAATACCGGATACACGGTGGTATTGCACATAGCCCACCAATAATAATAAACCCGGTCGTATTGCACACAGCCCACGAATAATAATAAATACAGTGGTATCGCATGCAGCCCACCAATAATCACATATACAGTGTTCAACCGTATCCTTTTTCTATTCCGAAGGTTCATTCAAGAATTTCCTCACTTTTCATCATTTTAATAAATATCAATAATATTCAATCACATTTCACATAATACATTAATATATAAAAACACAAATAAAAAGGATGTATCATTTACATATAAACTTACCTTGACTTAAAATGGCGAAAGGGACCGAGTCGTCAATATTAAATCTTTCCCCGTTCTAATCAAACTCATTTTTTATTTATCTAAAATATCACATCTGAATTATTAAGTTATTATACTATTCAATTCAGTCCAAAAATCATATTATGGCAAAATTACATTTTTGCCCCTAAACTTTATCATATTTACACTTTTTCCCCTAGGCTCGTAAAATGATTTTTATTAATTTCCTTGTATTTGAGGCCCAGCCAAACCATTTTCATAACTATATAAGTCCATAATTTGCATTCATTCACACATTTTCACACATTTTTTAAGTTTTTACAAACTAGTCCTTTTATGCGATTTCATCAAAAATCACATAGTAAAAGTCATTTATTACACACCGAGCATTCATATTCTACCATTAGACATCAAAAAACATGCATGTCATCCATGGGTAAATTTTTAAACACAAGCCCTAGCTCAAGATAATGGTAGAAATAGCTAAACCGAGTTATGGGGATCTCAAAAATGTAAAGAACATTAAAAATGGGGCTTGGATGCACTTACTATTGAGCTTCAAAGCTTGAAAACCCTACCCATGGTGTCCATAGCAACATTTGGCCAACACATGAAGAAGTTGAACATGTTTTTGGCCTATTTTCCTTTTTATTTCTTTTAATTACCAAATGACCAAAATGCCCTTCATTAAAACCTTTAGTATTTTATCCATTTTTGTCCAAATTAATATAATGGTCTAATTACCATTTAAATATCTCCACTTTAAAAACCCTTTTCAAATAAGTACCTTAGCTTCTAGAACTCACATTTTTCACATATTGTAATTTAGTCCTAATTATCAAATTGGACACCCAATTGATAAAATTTCTTAATGAAAATTTCACACAATCATTCTATCACACTATAAACTTTAAAACTTAATCTCAATAAATTTTTCTACTTCAGATTTGTGGTTTTCAGAACCACTATTCCATTTAGGCCTTAAATTGGGCTATTACAGATTTCGTGAAAATTTTGTTCGAAAATTTTGACGTTTGAGCACTCAATTTAGTCAAAAGGATAAAATTGTAAAATGTGAAAAAGTTGAGTTCTACATGTTAGAAGTGTCCAATTTCCATGAGATTTTAAATTAGAGGTCCTTATATGATAATTAGACCATTTGTTAAATTAGTGGACAAAAAATGGACATGGTGAGATAAAATTTTAAAGAAAGGTAAAAAAGGCATTTTGGTCATTTGGTAAATAAAAGAATAAAAAGGGAAAATAAGGTTAAAATTTGTGTCCATCTTCTTCACCATAGCCGAAATTCTCATGCTCTCCAAAGCTAGGGTTTCTTCAACTTTCAAGCTTGATAGTAAGTGCATCCTAGCCCCGTTTTTAATGTTCTTTACATTTTTGAGGTCTATTCACCTGATCTTTCTATTTCTACCATTATTTTGAAGTAGGGTTCATATTTCAAAATTTACCCATGTGTGAAATGCATGTATTTTGATTTCTAATGGTAGATTATACAAGTTTAATGTTAGATAAACAACTTTTGCAAGGTAATTTTTGGTGAAATTTGATAAAAGGGCCTATTTGTAAAAATATTATAAAATGTGTGTAAAAGTGTGATTAAATGAAAATTTTGGACTATTATAGGTATAAAAGAGGTTCGGCTAGGCTTGGGAATCAAAGAAATTGAATAGATTTCATTTTCTAAGCCTAAAGGTAAACATGTAAATATGTCAAAGTTTAGGGGCAAAAATATAATTTTTCCCTAATGTGATTTTTGGACTGAATTGAATAATGTGAATAATAAATAAGTTAAATTTGCTATTATAGATCAAGAAAGACGAGGTTCGGACCTTGATCGTGGGAAAAATAAGGTTATTGACGAATAGGTCCATATCTACTATTTTTGTACAGAGGTAAGTTCGTATGTAAATAATGCATTATTATTTATGTTTTACTTGTGTTATTATTATATGTCTTGTGATTTAATTTTGATTGAATTTGACAAAGTTCGATAAGAAAGAAAGTCCCAGTTAAACCTTAGGAATAGATAGGATACAAATGTCATGACATTAGGGTTATTGAGATTACGTGTAAGACCATGTCTGGGATATGGCATCGTTATGAGGTTTCGTGTAAGACCATATCTGGGATATGGCATTGATATGAGATTTCGTGTAAGGCCATAACTGGGCTATTGGCATCGATATGAGATCCCATGTAAGACCATGTCTGGGATATGGCATTGGTATGGTACTATGAGTATGAGATTTTTGGGTATCCTTTACTATTCCAAGTGGTTCAATGGGAAACATATCGAAAATATTAATTTTACGAATGACCATGGTATGTTGCAAGATGGTACATGTATGTACGTAAAACTTATGCTTAATGAGCTCGATATGTGATGAATCCCTCGATAAGATTATGGTTGTGCAAGTTATGATATTAAGGTTTTATTGATATCCATTCCAAGTTGAACTATGAAATTTATAATGACATTTATGTTGAATTCACTTCATGTTAATTGTATGATAAATGTGTGTTTAGGATGCTTATTATTTGCATAGGAACTTACTAAGCTGTAAAGCTTACTCCATTTCTTTTTCCCTTGTCTTATAGTGTCGCCAAGCCAGCTAGGGGATCGAAGACTGTCGGAGATCCATTCACACTATCAACTTAACATTTTGGGTACCAATGACTATAATATTTTGAGTTATGGCATGTATAGGGACTTGGTCATTTGTTATGTGTCATAATTTATTTGGCTAAATGTATTGGCTTATGATGGTTGATAATTCATTTTGTAAATGGCCATTGAAATTGGCTAATATTGGTTAAGTATATATGCATATGATGATGTCTTTCATGGATGTAGATTTTGCATGATTTGAGATTATAAGTTTGAGATGTTGTATGTGATAGAAAATAGCATGTAATTAATGTGTGGATGACTTAGTTATGGCTGAATTGGTTGTATGCATATACTTGGATTTGTGTTGCTTATTGTTGGGTAGGTTGGTGTAAGTAAGGGTGGCAAAATGGCTTGGTACATAGCCTTATTTTTTGCCCACACGGGTGGACACACGGGCATGTGTCTAGGCCGTGTGTGACACACGGCTTGCCCCAAGGGCGTGCGTTATGGCCGTGTGTCCCCTACACCCTAATGGTTGCAAAATAGAATGCTTAGTAATGAGCACATAGGTAAAAACATGGGCATGTGTCTCAGCAGTGTAGATGGCACAGCCTCGAACATGGGTGTGCACCCTGGATGTGTGAAGTCTGCACCTATTTTATGAAAAATTATAAAAATTAAATCGCCCACACGGCCTAAGCACACGGGCGTGTGACTTGGCTATGTGACTCAATTTATTGATGACATCATAAATAGAGAGTTACATGGTTTTGGGATACGGATGTGTGTGACCACACGGCCTACCTACATGGGCGTGTCCCAAGCCACACCGGCGTGTGACCCCTTTTTTGGTAAAAAAATTTCTAAGTGTTGGGAAATTTTCTAAAGTCTCAGTTTAATCCCGAACATTCTTAATGCATGTTTCGAGCCTCGTAAGCTCATTTAAGGGACGATATGAATGTTTTTGAAAAGTTTTAAATTTGAGTGGATATTTATGTCTCGATTTTGAATGTTCATTTGAGTTTAAGTCCGGTAATGCCTTGTTCCCTATTCCTATTTCGAATATGGGTAAGGGGTGTTACATTTAGTGGTATCAGAGATACAATTTAGTCGATGCTCGGACTAACGTAGTGTGTGTAAGAGTCTAGCTACACATGCCATAAATGAACTGTGATAGTGTTATAACTTCTGACAACTTTAAATTGTGTTTTCATACAGTAATGGATCTCAATCGAGCTGAGGCGGATGAAGTAGAAAGTAATGTGCCGTCTCCTGCTCAAAGGGCAGTGCCAATGGAAAGTAGACCCGTAATTGTGAGTTAGGGAGGAGGAGAAGGGGCTAGGGAAGCCTTTCTCCATATGATGAATGCATGGTATACGGAGTTCGTTTGAACGAACCCGAATGCTCAACCCCCTCCACCCCACCTATTTCTCAGTCGATTCACGTAGCACCTCAAGGAATGGAGTTTATGAGATTGAATAGGCTCGATTGATAAAATTCAAAAGCACGGGGCCAAAAATTTTAAGTCAATTTTGATGATGATGCTGAGAAAGCTGAGTTCTAGCTCAAGAACACCATCAGGGTCTTTGATGAGTTGTCCTGCACTCCTGAAGAATGTATGAAATGTGTTGTGTCACTCTAAGAGAACTCTTGTGTCGGTTGTACCAAGAGAGCGAGTTAATTGGGAATTTTTCCAGGAAGAGTTCCTTAAGAAGTACATTAGCTAGAGGTTTATCGATAAAAAAAAAGAATTTCTAGAGTTAAAACAGGGCCAAAAGACAGTGACAGAGTATGAGCGTGAGTTTGTGAGGCTTAGCAAATACGCTCGGGAATGTGTTTCGACTGAAGCTATCATGTGTAAGAGATTTGAAGACGGATTGAATGAAGACATTAGATTATTGGTTGGCATTCTAGAATTAAAAGAATTTGTTATACTTGTCGAGCAAGCTTGTAAGGCTGAAGAGTTGGCAAAAGAGAAAAGAAAAACTGAGTTTGAGTCTCGAGACTTGAGGCAAAGACAGATGGGAAAGTCATTTCAGTCCTCATCTAAGAAATCGAGAGAGTTTAATACCTGATAAAATGCTTTAGTTGGGTTTTCAAACAGAAACCGTGGGAAAGAGTATTCGGGTTATAAGGCTCAAACTACCTCGATAGCGAGTGTGGGTAATGTTCAACCTAATATACCTGAATGTCCACATTGCAGTAGACATCACCCTGGTGAGTGTCAAGTGAATGATTGAACTTGTTTCAAGTGTGGCTCCCAAGATCATTTCATTAGAGATTGCCTTGAGATGGCTGAAAAAGAGAAATTTTAGAGTGCGAGATCTGGTAGTACTGCTTCTAGAGGGAGGCCATAGAGAAATCTGAGAAATGAAGCAAGTAGCAAGAGTCCCCCTAAAGATCTGGCTGTGAGATCCAATGGTAGAGTACCTCTGAGGACTTATGCCATTCGCACTCGTGAAGAGGCTTCATCTCCTGATGTGATTACCGGTACTTTTTCTCTATATGATACTCATGTTGTTTCTTTGATTGATCCATGATCAACCTATTATTATGTTTACATGAAATTGGTGTCTAGTATGAATATGTCTGTTGAGTCTACAGAATTTGTGATAAAAGTGTCAAACCCTTTAGGCAAGTATGTGCTAGTTGACAAGGTTTGTAAGAATTGTCCTTTGATGATTCGAGGCAATTGTTTTCAGCTAATCTGATGCTTTTGCCATTCGATGAATTTGATGTAATACTTGGTATGGATTGGCTGATTGTTCATGATGTGGTAGTAAATTATGGAAGCAAAATTATTGAATTGAAATGTTTAGATGGTGAGATTCTTCGGTTTGAATCAAATGAATCGGATGGATTGCCTAAGGTGATATCTTCGATGTCAGCTCAGAAGTATATGAGAAAAGGGTATGAAGCTTATCTTGCTTTTCTGTTAAATATGAACATGTCTGAGTTAAAGATTGAGTTAGTGTCGATAGTGTGTGAATACCCGGATGTGTTTTCGGAAGAGTTACCAGGCTTACTGTCGAACAGGAAGGTTGAGTTTGCCATAGATTTAGTGCCAAGGACAACACCTATTTCAATTGCTCCGTATAGGATGGCATCGACTGGATTGAAAGAGTTGAAAGCTTAGTTGTAAGAGTTGACAGATAAGGGTTTTGCTAGACTGAGTTATTCTCCCTGGGGTGCACCGGTATTATTTGTGAAGAAGAAAGATGGTTCTATAAGAATTTGTATAGATTACTGGCAGCTCAATAGGGTAACAATAAAGAACAAGTATCCTTTGCTGAGGATTAATGATTTATTTGACCAACTGAAAGGTGTAACAGTGTTCTCGAAGATAGATTTGAGATCTGGTTACTACCAGTTGAGAGTAAAAGAGCCGGATGTGCCGAAAACTACTTTCAAAGAAGGTACAAACACTACGGATTCTTCATTATGCCTTTTGGATTAATGAATGGTCCTATAATTTTTATGGACCTAATGAATCTGGTCTTTAAACTGTATTTGGAAAAGTTTATGGTTGTGTTTATTGATGATATTTTGATTTATTCTCGTAATGAGTTCGAGCATACAGAACACTTGAGAACTATTTTATAGACCTTGAGAGATAAAAAGTTCTATGCTAAGTTCAGTAAAAGTGAGTTTTGGGTTTGAGAGGTCAGATTTTTGGGACATATCATTTCAAGTGATGGTATTCGAGTTGATCTAAGTAAGATCTCAGAAATTATTGATTGGAAACCACCACAGAATATATTTGAAGTTAGAAGCTTTTGGACTTAGTCGGTTACTACTGCCGGTATGTCAAAGGGTTTTCGATGATTGCTACCCCTATAACGAGATTGTTGCAAAAAGATGTCAAGTTTGAATGATCTGAAAAATGTCAGCAAATTTTTAAAAAGTTTAAGACAATATTGACTGAGGCATCGATTTTAGTGCAACCTGAACTGGGAAAAGAGTCTTTGATTTATAGCGACACATAATTGAATGAATTAGGATGTGTGTTGATGCAAGAGGGTAAGGTGATAGGCTATGCCTCGAGACAATTGAAGCCACATGAGAAGAATTACCCAATCCATGACTTAGAATTAGCAGCTATTGTGTTTTCTATAAAGATTTGGAGACATCATTTGTACGGTGAGAAATGTCATGTTTTTACCGACCATAAGAGTTTAAAGTATTTGATGACTCAGAAGGACTTGAACTTAAGGCAACGAAGATGGCTCGAGTTGCTAAAAGATTATGAGTTGGTGATTGACTATAACCTGGGTAAAGTGAATGTAGTTGTCGTTGCCTTGAGTAGAAGACTTTGTTTGCTTTGAGAGCAATGAACACGAGGTTGACCCTATCCGATGATGGTTTGATTCTAGCTGAGTTGAGAGTTAGGCCATAACAGCCCGGTTTAGACCCTAGTCAGAATAGTGGTTTTGGGACCACAAATTTGAGGTTAGAGAAATAATTTAATATTATTTTTATGTTTATGGCATGTGATAAACTATGTGTGAAAGTTCTGTGTGCAAATTTTATCGTTTGTGTGCTGATTTGTAAAAAAGGACCTAATCGCGTAAAATGAAAAAGCTATGTGCTAATAGTTAAAAGTGCTTAAATGCTATGTCTTATTAAATGTGGGGTCCTTATGTTATTATTAGACCACATGGTTAATGGATGGACAAAAATGGGCTTATATAAGTGGAATTTAAATGTGTTTACAAAGGTTATAATGGTAATTAGTTAATTACATGTGAATTAAGTAAAAACAAAGCCAAAAATTCATTTAGTTCATCCTTTCTCGACCAAAAATAGAAAGAATAGAGAGGGTTTAAAGCTTTTGAGTTTTCAGCATTAGCATGGTTGATTTGGTAATTGAATTTTGTTCGGTTTTTTATGATTTTTATGTTTTTCGATCGTTGCTTTGAGTACTAGCTAGCTTATACCATGATTTTCAGAATTGATAGTGATTTTGTGAAGTACCATTGTTGAATAATTGAGTTTTGTAATGTGTGATGATGAAAACTAAGTGTTTGATGATTGATATACATTTTTTAAAGTGATTTTGAGTAAAAATACATTTTTGGGATTTAATTGAGAAATGTGAAAACTTTGTATTGAAATATGGGCTGCCAGGGGCATTATGGTAATTCGGCCAAGCTTGGGTGTGAGTAAATTATGTGTATTTTGTGTAATTGTGAAATAGAGATTAAAATGTTAAAATATGGAATCATAAGGGCTAATGTGTAAAATACCCTAACTATGTGTTTATGAATTGTTTTGGATGAAGATGAGATTAAATGAGTTGAATTTGATATTATATAGATCAAGAAAAGAGAAATTCAGACCTAGATCGAGGAAATAACAAAGTGCTGGATTGATAGACTAGTATTGTTGTTTTTACGTCCGAGGTAAATTTGTATGTTATTTGATGTTTGAATTGAGCATGTAGGGATGACCCAAAATGGGTGGCAAATTGGCCTTGTAAATGGCCTATATTAGCCCACACGGTTGAGCACACGGGCGTGTTTCTCGACCGTGTCCTCAAAAGTTCCATTTTGAAGTAAGTCAGACTTGCACACGGGCCAGACACATGGACGTGTGACAGGCAGTGTGATTCAAGTTAGTGTTGCACACGGGCCAGACAAACGGGCGTGTGACAGACTGTGTGACCCAAGTCAATGTTGCACACGGGGTAAGACAAGGTCTAAGGCATGGTCGTGTGAGGCACATGTTCTAGCCACATGGGCGTGTGCCCTGTTTTAAAAGAAAAATTTTCTAAGTTCTACAAAGTTTTTGTTTGAGATTGGTTTAGTCCCGAACCTTCTCTAAAGCATGTTTAAAGCCTCCTAAACCTTCTAAAGGGACTTTGTGTTATTGATTAACCATGATATGCTGATGTGTGAGCCATGGTGGTTTAAATGTTATGATTCGACTAGTAATACCTCGTAACCCTAGTCCAGTGATGGATACAGATTAAGGGTGTTATATTTTATTTTGTATTAGAGCTACGATTTAGTCAATTCTAGGACTAACATAGCATGTGAGAGTCTAGCTATACATTCCATATATATATTTGTGATAGTGTGATGATTCTAACATTTAAAATATGTTTTCATATAGCAAATAGATTCCGATCGAGTTGTTGCTAATGATGTTGAGAGTAATGCGCCTGTTCTCGCTCAAAGGACAACGCCGGCTGAATCTAGGCAAAGCAAGCCTTCTTCCAAATGATGAACGAGTGGTTCACAGAGTTCGTTCGAATGAATCCGACTACTCAACAACTTCCACACCTGCAAGTTCCCATAAAGCCACAAGTTATAGACTGATTCGATTGAGCAAACCTCTAGTTGATAAGATTCATAAGTATGGGGCAAAGAGTTCAGGGCCACAGTTGATGATGATGTCGAGTGAGCTGAATTATGGCTTGAGAATACCATTAGAGTGTTTGATGATTATCATGTACTCCTGATGAATGTTTTAAGTGTGTTGTTTCATTATTGAGAGATACGACGTATCATTGGAGGAAAAAATTGACATCTATGGTTCTGAGAGAATGAATCACCTGGGATTTCTTCCAAATTGAATTTTGAAAGAAATATATCAGTCAACGATGTATAGATCAGAAATGTAAAGAGTTCCTTGAGCTGAAACAGGGTCGTATGTCTATTACAGAATACAAGCGAGAATTTGTGAGATTGAGCCAATATGCACGAGAATGTGTTTCGACAGAAACTATTATGTGTAAACAATTCATTGAAGGGTTGGATGAAGATATTAAACTTTTGGTCTGAATTCTTGACTTGACTAAATTTATGGTATTGGTTGAAAGAGCTTGTAAAGCCGATGAGCTTAGTAAAGAAAAGAAAAAGGCTGACTCAGAAGCTAGAGATGAGAGAAAAAGGTCGATGAGTAAGTCGTATCACTCTTCGTCAAAGAGATTCAGAGATGCAACCAATCGCTCAAATGCTTCATTTAGAAATTCAAGTAGAGATCGTGTGAAACAATATACGAGTCCTAAAGCTCAAATTCCAATGGAATCAAGTGTTGGCAGTGTCAGAAACAATAAGCCTAAGTGTAGACAGTGTGTGAGACATCATATTGGTGAATGCTGGGGCAAGTATAATAATAGAGTTTGTTATAAATGTGGATCATGAGATCACTTCATTCAGGATTGCCCAGAGTTGACTAAGAAAGATAATGCTTAGAGTGCAAGGTCGAGTAACACGGCAGCTAGGGGTAGAACACCTAGAATCATAGGAATTGTGAGTGGTAGTTAGAAAGGAACAACAAATACAGCTGTTATTTTTGAGGCGAGATCACCTAGCCTACGCTATTCGCACTCTTGAAGAAGCGTCATCTCCCGACGTTATTACTGGTACTTTCACTCTTTTTGATACTGATGTGATTGCATTGATAGATCCAGGACCTACTCATTCATATGTGTGTGTGAACTTAGTATCTAGTAAGACTCTGCCTGTTGAGTCTATTAAATTTGTAATTAGAGTATCGAACCCCTTAGGCAAGTATGTTCTGGTTGACAAAGTGTGCAAGAATTGTTCGTTGATGTTTCGAGATATTTGTTTCCCAGATAATCTGATGCTACTACCCTTTAATGGATTTGATATAATTTTGGGTATGGATTGGCTAACTTTGCATAATGCTATTGTGCATTGCAAATGAAAGACTATTAATTTGAGAAGTCAGAATGATGAGATAGCCTCAATTGAATCTAGTAATTTGAATGGACTACCGGCCGTAATATCTTCGATGAAAGCTTTGAATTATGTGAAAAAGGGATGTGAAGCTTATCTTGCGTATATGATTGATACGAAAGTGACAGAAAAGAAAGTTGTGAGTTCCCTGATGTGTTTCCTAAAGAATTACCAGGATTACCTTCGATATGAGAAGTTGAGTTTGGCATTGAGTTAGTGCCACGGACGATTCCTATCTTAATAGCTCTGTATAGAATGACCCCGACAAAATTGAAAGAATTGAAGTCTCAGTTGCAAGAATTGACAGTCAGAGGTTTTGCATGACGCGTTTTTCTCTTTAGGGCGCTCCTGTTCTGTTTGTGAAAAAGAAAGATGGTATAATGAGAATATGCATTGATTACCATCAGTTAAACAAAGTGACTATTAAGAACAAATATCCTCTTCCCAGAGCCGATGATTTGTTTGATCAACTGAAAAGAGCTACTGTGTTTTCAAAGATAGGTTTAAGATCGAGATATTATCATTTGAGAGTCAAAGAATCAGATGTGCCGAAAATTGCTTTTAGAACGAGGTACAGGCATTATGAATTTTTAGTTATGCCTTTTAGACTAACAAATGCTCTTGTTGTCTTTATGGATTTGATGAACCAAATATTTAGGTTGCATTTGGATCCATTTGTCATTGTGTTTATTGACGATATTTTGATTTATTCTTGTGATGAGACAGAACATGCCGAGCTTTTAAGAATTGTGCTATAAACTCTGCATGATAAGAAATTAAATGCAAAGTTTAGTAAATATGAGTTTTGGTTACGCGAGGTTGGTTTTCTAGGACATATAGTGTTAGCTGCATGGATACGAGTTTATCGAGCAAGATTTCAACAATTTTAGAATGGAAATCTCCAAGAAATGTTCTGAAGTCTGCAGTTTTCTTGGATTAGCAGGATATCATAGACGGTTTGTGAAAGGCTTCTCGATTATTGCAACTCCATTGATGAAATTGCTACGGAAAGATGTTAAATTTGAGTGGTTAGAAAAGTGTCAGCAGAGTTTTGAATAGTTAAAAGCGTTGTTGACAAAGGCACCAGTGTTAGTTCAACTTGAATCGGGTAAAGAATTCATAGTTTATAGTAATGCATCGTTGAATGGTTTAGGCTGTGTGTTGTTGAATAAGGCAAAGTTATAGCTTATGCTTCGAGATAGTTAGAACCACATGAAAAGAACTACCCAATGAATGATCTTGAATTAGCAACTATTGTTTTTGCATTGAAGATTTGGCGTCACTATTTATTTGGTGAGAAGTGTCACATTTATACTGATCACAAGAGCTTGAAATATTTGATGACTCAGAAAGAATTGAATTTGCAACAGCGGAGATGGTTAGAATTGCTAAAAGATTGTGAATTAGTAATTGATTATCATTTAGGAAAAGCTAATGTTGTTGCTGATGCTTTGAGCCGAAAGTCTTTATTCGCTTAATAGTCATTTATCGGTTCATCCTAGAAGTACTAAAATGTACAATGATCTGAAACAATTTTATTGGTGGCCTAGTATGAAACGAGATATCTTAGAGTTTGTTTCGAGATGTTTAGTTTTTCAGCAAGTCAAAGCTGAACATTAGGTACCTTTGGGCTTATTACAGCCGATCATGATTCCTGAGTGGAAATGGGAGAGAATCATGATCGAATTTGTATTGGGATTGCCCCTGTTTCTGAGAAAGAAAGATGCAATCTGGGTGATAGTTGACAGATTAACGAAATCAGCTCATCTTATTCCGGTGAGAATGGATTATTCACTTGATAAGTTAGTTGAATTGTATGTTTCTGAGGTTATGCAATTGCACGGGTACCATTATCTATTGCGTCTGACAGAGATCTAAGGTTTACTTTGCGATTTTGGAAGAAACTGCAAGATTCTTTAGGTACGAAGTTGCATTTTAGTACTGCTTTTCATCCGCAAACAGATGGTCAATCTGAGCGGACTGGTCAGATTCTCGAGGATATGTGGAGATGTTGTATTCTTGAGTTCGAAGGTATGTTGGAAAAGAACCTGTCGTTGATTGAATTTACATATAATAATAGCTTTCAATCAAGCATTAAAATGGCACCATATAAGGCTCTTTACGGTCGTAAATACGAAACTCCATTGTATTGGACTGAGCTTAGTGAGAAAAGATTGTAACACCCCAAACCCAGCCTAGAAGTTATGCCCAAGTCCGAAATGTCACATTAAAGGCACACTTCCAAACAATTTTACTAAGTTAACAACTTAATGCCCAAAAGCCCAAAACAAAATATATCTTGTTAAGTTAAGAGGAAAAGCCCACATTTTAGGAAAACGTTCATATGTTAAGTTATTTCAAAAACCATGTTATCTTTAGAAACTTTATGAAATTTATTAAGCGGATAGTTGAAACAATAATAATAAACCCAAAATCTAAAGTCAATTAGGAGTTACATGGCCTTATTACAATCCAATAAAAAAATAAAGTATTTTACAAACATATTCATTTGAACAAATTAAAATATTTGATCAGCTTGTAGTGTGGCCATCTCCGAGTCCACTCTCACGTCGAGCCGTCTATTCAAGATTACCTAAAATAATAAATTAAAGGGTGTGAGTTTTGAAACTCAGTGTGTACAACCCTTGGCAATCAAATCACATACAAATATTCACATTGGGCCTAAGCCTTATAAAAAATCGGTGGTCTTGGGCCTTAGCCCATAATGACCTCATATCATATCATATCATATCATATCATATACAAACAAAATAATGCAAAACCCATCCCAATAATCCATCCACTACACACACCATTTCCCTTCCAACCATTGAACACCTGTGAGGATTTCTAAATCAACACACCCATCCTCTACACACCAAAGGTAGCCCAGTTGCGGCACTACCTAACGTTGCAACAAAGCTGCTAATCATATAATGGGCTTAAAGCCACTAGTGGATCCATGGCCATACGACTATGGGATCCTCAAATCTTCCTCCGTACCATAATTCCCACCCATATGCATCCTAAGCAGAATATCATATGAATGCATCAAACACATGAGTAATATCCACAAACTCATACACATCACATAGGGGTTTTTCTTCATTTCACTACCCATGGGGTACTTTTGTCATTCTACCCTATGGGGTATTTTTGCAGTTTGGAAAAATGGGGGTATTTTGATAATTTTACAAATATAAGGATATTTTAGTAATTTTACAAATATAAGGGTATTTTATTAATTTTACAAATCTAAGGATATTTTGGTAATTTACAAATATAAGGGTATTTTAATAAGTTTACAAATATAAGGGTATTTTAGTCCCTCTTGGGTTTTAGTTATGAACTTTAGCCCATCAACAAGTCCTCGCGGCTAAAGTGAACAGACACTACGCACCAGGTAGAATTCCAGAGAAGAGAGGTGGGCCACTAGGACCGCTTAAGTAACAAGCTCTCCCTAGATCCAATCCTAAACATGCGTATGCCCGTTGCCACCCCCTAACCCAGTGACTTGTTCATGAACATTTTAATTAGATTAAGTCTTATGAAATTTACAAGTTGGTCAAACTAGGCCTAAAGTCCATAAACCCTAGCATACTTGTCTATGGCCCTATAAAGCCCATCAAACCCAAATTTCATCTTTACGGTCCGTTAGGCCCAAATCACATCCTTATGGCCTGTTAAGCCCAAAACAATTCCAGATTATGAATTATGCTTAACTGACTCAATTCATACACCAAACCAAATGAACTCATCAAACCTAGCCTTAGGCCCCACCAATTCCATTAGCCACTTTCGGCTTTTTAGTTTTTTGGCATTGCCAATATCGTGTGTGTAGTGTTTGTACACACTTGGTAACCTCACGTGCTGGAAACCCCTTAGTCACAAACCTACAATCGACATTACTAGTGATTAACCAAAGCTTTAACGCATAGCTTTAACGCATACTTATAAAAAATCGAAACCTCATCGTACCCTTAACATGTGTCTTACGTTCTAGTAGCCCTTCCTTTGCTACTATTGGCGATTATCCTCTAGATCTGCACCCAAAAACTTATATCGTCAAAACCAAGAGACCCATATTGTTCATAAGTCACCATTATGAGCCACATTAGATTCGGCCATCTATTAAACCATGACTGAGTCGAGAACACTTACCACATTGTTAGCAATCCTTACCTACCACACTTGCGATTGTTGAGTCTTATCGTTGTTAATACAAATTAACAACAAGGAGGGGTTAGATAGCCATTCGAATTTTAACAAAATGCACTAAAAAGTTCAACTAAACACTTACCAAAATTCTCCTTTGATCCTGCGACCTAGATCACTTCTGAACAAGATTCGACTTGACTAAAAGTGGGTAGCAATTGATTGTGATGAAGGAGAACTAATTAAAAATCGATACAAGTAAAGCTATATGATAAGAAGGTGAATTCGGCTTTCAGGGATAAAAACAGAACACAACTCTGATAGGAATTTTTAGCAAAAAGAATGATGGGTTTCTTTTTCGACAAATGGAAAAAAAATTCAACTATAAGAGAAAGCGATTGAGAGGGGAGAAAGAAAAACTAAATAATTCTCAAAGACCATTTCAAGCATTCGGCCCCCTCCTTTTATAGCCTATAGCCAAAACTTAGCCGCCCCTAGAGTCCAATTCGGCACCACTTTATCCACTGCTCATCTCTTAATTTTTCTCCATGATATCCCCCTTATCCTTTTCCTAAATTCTATCTACTGATCACTTCTCCTTAGAGTCCCTCTACATGCCACTTTTGGCCTGCTAGAAGCCTAAAATTAAACTCTAAAATAAAACTTAAGCTAGCACTCGAACCTCAAACCTCCCTGCATGCATATCGCCACCTCCCTACACCTTAGTGGCGTCACTTAGCCACTTCACCACAGGCTTCTTTTTGCCATTTTTCACTTATTTTTATTTAAAAGCCCACTTCTCACAACCCTGATTCCTTAATTAAATAAATTATGAATCCTCCACCACAAAACTCGAACCCAGAGCTTTTCCAACACATCTAGACACCCCAAATTCATTAAACCATCAAAGTTCACATGCATAATTTTCATTTTCTCGCTCACTTAAAATTTTTTTGAGACCCAAAACCTAAAGCCCAATAGGCCCAATACTTCTAGGCCCAAATTTGGGGCGTTACAAAGATTCATAGTGTAGATTTGATCAGAGAGACTGAGCAAAAAGTGAAAATGATTCGAAATAGTTTGAAAGCGGCATCAGATCGTCAGAAGTCTTACGTAGATTTGAAATGAAGAGATATTGAATTTGAGATTGGTGATAAAGTGTTTTTAAAAGTGTCTTCGTGGAAGAAAATGCTTCGATTCGACAGAAAAGGAAAATTGAGTCCGAGGTTTATCGGGCCATATGAGATTTCTAAGTGTATTGGGTCGGTTGCTTATAGATTGTCATTGCCCCTTGAATTAGAGAAGATTCATAATATGTTTCATGTATCGATGCTTCAACAATACAGATCAGATCCCTTGCATGTAATTTCTCCATCTAAGATAAAGATTCAGTCCGATATGACTTATGAAGAAGAATCGATCTGTATCTTAGCTCGCGAGGTTAAAGAGTTAAGAAACATGAAAATTTCTTTAGTGAAAGTGTTGTGGAACAGACACGAGGTTGAAGAGGCTACGTGGGAGCATGAGGATGCTATGAGAGAGCAATATCCTAATCTATTCACTGGTAAGATTTTGGTGATGAAAATCCTAAGGGAGGAGAGTTGTAACAGCCCAATTTAGACCTTAGTCAAAAAAGTGGTTTCGAGAGCACAAATCTGAGGTCAAAGAAATAATTTAATATTATTTTTGATGTTTATGGCATGTGATAAAGTATGTGTGAAAGTTCTATGTGAAAATTTTATCGTTTGTGTCTGATTTGTGAAAAAGAACCTAATCGCGTAAAATGCAAAAGTTGTTTGCTAATAGTTAAAAATGCTTAAATGCTATGTCTTATTAAATGTGGGGACCTTATGTTGTTATTAGACCACATGTTTAATGGATGGACAAAAATGGGCTTATATTAGTGGAATTTAAATGTGTTTACAAAGGTTATAATGATAATTAGTTAATTATATGTGAATTAATTAAAAACAAGGCCAAAAATTCATTTAGTTAATCCTTTTTCCACCGAAAATAGAAAGAATAAAGAGGTTTTAAAGCTTTGGAGGTTTCAACATTAGCATGGTTGATTTGGTAAGTGAATTTTGATTGATTTTTGATGATTTTTATGTTTTTGGGATCGTTGCTTTGAGTACTAGCTAGCCCATACCTTGATTTTTGAAATTGATGATGATTTTATGAAGTACCATTGTTGAATAATTGAGTTTTTTTAATGTTTGATGATGAAAACTAAGTGTTTGATGATTGATATACATATTTTTAAAAGTGATTTTGAGTAAAAATACATTTTTAGGAATTAATTGAGAAATGTGAAGATATTTGTGTTGAAATATGAAATAAATGTGAAATATGGGCTGCTAGGGGCACTATGGTAATTCAACCAAGCTTGGGTGTGAGTAAATTATTTTGTGTAATTGTGAAATAGGGATTAAAATGTTAAAATGTGGAATTATAAGGGCTAAAGTGTAAAATGCCCTAACTATGTGTTTATGAATTGTTTTGGATGAAGATGAGATTAAATGAGTTGAATTTGATATTATATAGATCAAGAAAAGAGAAATTTGGACCTAGATCGAGGCAAGAACAAAGTGCTCGATTGATCGACTAGTATTGTTGTTTCTACATCCGAGATAAGTTTGTGTATAATACGTATTATTTAAAAATGTTCATATGTGATGAAATGAATGGAAATGTGATTGTGGAGTTTGGTAATGTGAAATGTGAGTTAGAAGATATGTGGCATTAAGTGTGCGTAAATAGAATCGTTACAGTGATGAATGGCACTAAGTGTGCGAGATAAAGAAAGCATCGGCTATATTATTTGGCACTACATGTGTGATACCAAGAGAACTTTGGTTTAATGTGATGGCACTAAGTGTGTGATATTATTATAGCTTCAGCTAATTAATTAGAACTAAGTGTGCGAGTTCATCGAATGTTTAAAGAAGATCGAATGAATTATGGCATCGAGCATTGAAGTGGTAAATGTGATAGATAAATACATGATGGTATAGGTATGTATAGAATCTATGTGGTTGATGATATTGTGTATGAAATAGATGGAAGATTATGTGAATGAGTGATGAAAAGAGTTGGATTGAGTATGTAACACCCCAAACCCGGTGAATACGCCACGACCGAATCTGGTATGTCACTAAGGAAAACATTTTGAAAAGAATCGAATTAACAATTAAATCTTTGTGAAAAACTCTTTGAAAATTCTATATTTGTTGAAAATAGGTGTATAATAGGTTTAAAATGATAATTACTTTGAAATTTCTGAATTAAACTTTAAAACTTAGTTGATAAATCATAGGTTAGAAAACATTTATATCATTTTAAGAAAACTCAATTTTTACTTTGAAAACCATTTGCATTTGATTGTAGAAACTTAATGTTTGAAATCATTTAAATTGTATAAATCACTTAATTTATATTAAACTATCAAGCGATTTATATTACCCGATGGTATGATTTTAAAACCATTGCATTTTTTATAATTTTAGAAAACTTTTGGGCTCAATTATTAAATTAACCAAATAATTTATAAGCCATATTTAAAACATATCAAAAAAAAATAATCCAAAAAAACATAATTAAAGAGGCCTTATTACAAACCCAAAATAAAACAAAAACCAAATTAAAATAAACTAAAGTACCCCAAATCGTAGTTTATGTAAAATCAAATTTTATCGCATGGCCTCCTCGAGTTCATCCGGCTTCTCATCCACGATCTCACGAATCACCTGAAATGATAAGGGAGAAGGTGAGTCACCAAGACTCAGTGCATAATCCCTCTCTTGGTTAATGCAACATTCTTACACAATTTATAATCAAGCAACATATAAAAATATATAATACACCCAACCTAGCCATCCTTAACTCCTTTTCTACCCCATGTGTTACCAAACCACTGGTGGTGCCAAACCACTGGTGACCCAAAGTCACGATATCCAATAATGTGATACCAAATCACTGGTGACTCAAAGTCATGAATAATCCATCTGTGGGGGCAACCCACGTGTGATACCAAATCACTGGTGACGATCCCATATCTCAAAAGTGGGGCCAACCCACGGTGGTGCTAGACCACAGGGACGAGATGCTATAAGGTGCCAAACCTCTGGTGTCCCAAAGACACAAATGTGATACCAAATCACTGGAGGTGCCAAACCTCTGGTGTCCAAAGACACGGATATCAAATCCTTCCCCCTCCACTCATATTCCCAAACCAATATATATATGTAAAGTATAAATCATGCCATCATAGTTTGATATGATCATATTACGCATAAAAATCGTAAATCATGATATCAATCCACATATATTAAAATCATATCGAAACGGACTTACCCGAATCCTCATTTATACCATCATGGTATCATATCAAGATCTCATCGCTTTCCACTTTGATAATATGATTAGTAAATTAATATTATAAAAATATATACATAATCGAATTATAAAGTGTGTAAGGTACACACCTGATAATAGTGATAACTAAACCTTCCCGCTCGTTGATAACCTCGGAATCTCAAACAACAACAATATGCGATTTCTCTCGGTTGGTGTTTCATAACCCGATGAAGAACCACGAACAAATAATGGCTCGAAGTGCGAACGACTTCAAATAATCGATTATCGCGGTAGAGGGTCCACATCCGGTGGAAAGTCTCGGACTCCGTCTGACCTTCGTTTGAAATTTGAGGTATGGTAGAACCACCCTTTTCCAAACACTATGAACTACTCTTTTGAACCCATTCTTGATTGCCCAAAATCTAACGTTCATGGAAAGAAGATAATAAGCAGACGATAGAGTCCCTAAAACTTAATCGATTAGTAGACCATCTAAAATGATATAACAAGTGTAAAGATCCTTACCTTAACACTTGATTCAATTCTGAAAATCGTCACTTGCCTATGGAGTTGATCAAAAATCCTTGAATGATGAAATCCTTTCCACACGATCTTAGTATGGCTATGGTCGACTATCAATAAAGAAATGATCAACACTCCACTATACCACTACCAAAATAAAAGGGTTTGTTTGGAAAAAAGAAGAGATAATGATTTCGGTCAAAAAAGAAAATCCTCTCAAGGTAATACAATTTCAGCAATGTGGTTGAGTGAGACACAAATAGGATTCGGCTAGAGTGGAGAAAGAGAAAGGAAAATAAAAGTGAAAATAGGAGAAGGAGAATTTGGTTTGCAAATAATGGAAGAAAAGAAAAGAGAATTGAGAGGAGAAAGATTCGGCCAAAGGAAAGTAAAAGAATAAATGTGGATTTTGAACAATATGAAAAAGATTGAAAAAGAGAGATGAGAACAAAAGAGGTTATTTTTGGCTACAAAGAATTAAAAGATGAGAGGGAGGTTCCAAAGAAGATTCAGCCAAAAGCCTAAGAGGAAATATCAACAACACCAATGGACATTTGGTTATGGCTCACTTTGGTGCATTAGAGAAAAGTTGGTAAAGTTCAAAGGGTTTTTGGATAAGACACAAAACAAAGAAAGAAGGCCAAAACTAAAACAAAATTAACCTTATTGCCAAGAACATAATCGGCTAAGGAGGAGAGCTTTTGAGAGGAAAAGAAAAAATACCAAAAGATGAACAAAAGCACAAAATGCTCCAATTGGCCAACTAAACCCCCAACTTCCTATCAACATTCGCCACCCCTAGCCACACATTCCGTCCACATTCATGGACAATTAGCCATTAAAAAGCTTCCAAAACCTCACCTTAAACCAAGCCTTATGTCCCCATCCTTCCTTAATCCATATGATTCCTTTCCCAAAGTTCAAGCTTTCCTATTTTGCTATCTAACTTACCATAAAAATTGAAAGTCCAACTTTCCTTAATTAGAGCTTGACCGACACTAAATGCTAGGATACATAAAAATAAAGTCTTTCAAATGCTATCCATGCTACTCGAACCACTTCCTCAAGCAACCATCCATGCACCTTAGCCACCTTGCCACTAACTCCTCATGTGCTAGAATTTAATACTTATATTAACTTAAGTGTCAAGTTCACCTAATCCACTTCATTAAATTCTTCAAACTAAAAATTACTCTAACTATGTAAATAAATCCAATCCTACACAAGACTATGCTAAACACACAAACAATATTACCCGAGCTAACACAAGTAACTAGATGACATACAAATTTTTCCTAAAGCTCAAGGTCCAAATGACCCAATCCTACTAGGCCCAATTTCGGGATGTTACAGAGTAGCATTATAAATGCTTGTACATGAACTTATAGAAATGGTATGGAGGTGAGTGATAGCCAAATGTGAGATTGAGTTGTGACGTGAATTGAACTAAGTGTTAGTTAATTTTGCATATTGAATTTGAATTGTTGAGTTAATTGTGTTATATTACGAGCTTACTAAGCTTTAAAGCTTACTGTGTGAAGTCTATCTCTGTTTTACGTGTCATTAAAGCTACCTCGGATCTGGGGATTGTCAGTGATTCAATTACACTATCGGACATCCATTTTGGTACCTTTTTGGAAGTTGTATTTATGGTATATGGCATGTATAAGCTAGTAAGGTTGTGGAATGTTTTGAGATGTGTAAATCTTGCCATGTGATATGCTTGATATTGGAATGATTTTGGTACATGTTTTGCTATGTGAAAATGGTGTATTTGATGTGTAAATATGGTCTTGTGTGAATGGCCATTATAGTATGCTTTGGTGAAATAGGAATTGTATGTTTCATATTTGATTTGGTAGTTGAGATGGTGAATGAATTTGTATGTTATTTGATGTTGGAATTGAGCATGTAGGGATAGTGGCAAATTGGCCTTGCAAATGGCCTATATTAGCCCACATGGTTGAGCACAAGAGCGTGTGTCTCGATCGTGTCCTCAAAGGTTCCATTTCAAAGTAATTCAGACTTGCACATGGGCCAGACACATGGACATGTGACAGGCCGTGTGATTCAAGTCAGTGTTGCACACAGGCCAGACACACAGGTGTGTGACAGATCGTGTGACCCAAGTCAATGTTGCACAAGGGGTAAGACATGGTTTAAGGCATGGCCATGTGGGGTACACATTCTAGCAACACAGGCGTGTGCCTTATTTCAAAAGAAAAATTTTCTAAGTTCTACAAAGTTTTCGTATGAGATCGGTTTAGTCTTGAACCTTCTCTAAAGCATGTTTAAGGGCTCGTAGACCTTCTAGAGGGACTTTGTGTTATTGATTAACCATGATATGCTGATGTGTGAGCCAGATGGTTTAAATGTTATGATTCGACTGGTAATACCTCGTAACCCTAGTCCAGCGATGGATACGAGTTAAGGGTGTTACATAGGCCGGTGCTTCTTCAGCAGATTTGTAAGGCCTAGAAATGTGATAGTGATTTACAAACTAAAAGAGCTTTTTGTGAATTGGTTAGTGGTTCAGATTTTCATATCGGATCCGATGCTGTTTAATGTTCTGAGATAGAGTATGTATACCTATAAATGAAGAGATTATTTAGAAAATTCTTCACAAGGCTCACAGTGATTGCCTATTTGTTCATCCGGGTAGTACGAATATGTATAACGATTTGAAGAAATTGTATTGGTGGTCAGGTATGAAAAGAGATATTTATGAGTTTTTATTGAAATGTCTATTTGTCAGCAAGTGAAAGTCGAGCACTAAGTGCCTTCGGGGCTACTTCAACCCGTGATGGCTCTCAAGTGGAAATGGGATAGAATCACTATGGATTTTGTAACAGGTTTTCCTATAACTCCAAAGAAGAAAGATGCCATTTGGGTAGTTGTTAATAGATTGACTAAATCAGAACACTTCATACCGATACGTACTGATTATTCGCTTGATAAGTTAGCTGATTTGCACATTGGTGAAATTGTAGATTGCATGGAGTGCCTATTTTGACCATATCAGATAGAGATCCGAGATTTACTTTGCGATTTTGGAAAAAGTTGCAAGAAGCTTTGGGTACGAAGTTGAACTTTAGTGTCACTTTTCATCCGCAAACCGATGGTCAATTCGAGAGAGCGATTCAAGTACTTGAAGACATGCTCCGATGTTATATTCTAGAATTTGAGGGTAGTTGGGAAAAATCTATCATTGGTCGAATTTACCTATAACAACAATTTTTAGTCGAGTATAAAGATGGTGCCTTATGAGGCATTGTATGGCCGCAAGTGCCGAACACCCTTGTATTGGACCGAGCTTAGTGAAAAATAGATTCACGGGGTTGACTTGGTTAGAGAAACCAAAGAAAAAGTAAAGGCAATCCGTGATTTCTTGAAAGCAGCTTCAGATAGACAAAAGTTATATGCATATTTGAAAATAAAAGAGTTTGAGTTTTAGGTTGGTGACAAAGTATATTTGAAAGTATCTTCGTGGAAAAAAATCTGAGGTTTGATCGTAAAGGCAAGTTAAGTCCACGTTTCATTGGGTCGTATGATGTTATTGAAAGAATAGGGCTAGTGGCTTATCGGTTAGCTTTATCGATGGAGTTGGAAAGGATTCATAATATGTTTCATGTATCGATGTTGAGATGCTATCTATCTGACCCTTCGCATGTGATTTCTTTGATAAAAGTTGAGATTTGACCCGATATGACTTATGGTGAAGAACCAATCAAGATTTTGGCTCGGGAAATTAAATAGTTGAGAAACAAAAGTATAGCCCTAGTGAAAGTTTTATGGAAAATACATGGTATCGAAGAAGCTACGTGGGAATCTAAGGAGGCTATGTGAAAACAATACCCAAACCTATTCTCTGGTAAGATTTTTGGGGACGAAAATCCCTAATGGGAGGAGAGTTGTAACAGTCCGACTTTAGGCCTATTAGAACAGTGGTTTCGGGACCACAAATCTAACGTAGTAAAGTTCGTTCTTATTATATTTTTATGGTTTATAGTTTCACGGAATGAATTCGTGAATATTTCGTTCGAAAATTTTGATGTTTGAACACTCAATTTAGTCAAAAGGACTAAATTATAAAAAGTGCAAAAGTTGAGTTCTACATGTTAGATGTGTCCAATTGCCATGATATTTTAAATTATAGGACCTTATATGATAATTAGACCATTTGTTAAATTAGTGGACAAAAATGGACATGGTGAGATAAAATTTTAAAGAAAGGTAAAAGGGTATTTTGGTCATTTAGTAAATAAAAGAATAAAAAGGGAAAATAAGGTAAAAATTTCTGTCCATCTTCTTCATCATAGCTAAAATTCTCATGCTCTCCATTGCTAGGGTTTCTTCAACTTTCAAGCTTGATAGTAAGTGCATCCTAGCCCCGTTTTTAATGCTCTTTATGTTTTTGAGGTCGCATTCACCCGATCTTTCTAATTCTACCATTATTTTGAAGTAGGGTTCATGTTTAAAAATTTACCCATGTGTGACATACATGTATTTTGATTTCTAATGGTAGATTATACAACTTTAATGTTAGATAAACAACTTTTGCTAGGTGATTTTCAGTGAGAATCGACAAAAGGACCTATTTGTAAAAAGATTGTAAAATGTGTGTAACAGTGTGATTAAATGAAAAATGTGGATTACTATAGGTATAAAAGAGGTTCGGCTAGGCTTGGGAATAAAAAATTGAATATATTTCATTTTTCGAGCCTAAGGGTAAAAATGTAAAAATGTCAAAGTTTAGGGGCAAAAAATGTAATTTTTACCCTAATGTGATTTTTGGATAGAATTGAATAATGTGAATAATAAATAAGTTAAATTTGCTATTATAGATCAAGAAAGACGAGGTTAGGACCTTAATCGGGGGAAAAATAAGGTTATTGACTAATAGGTCCATATCAACTATTTTTGTACCGAGGTAAGTTCATATGTAAATAATGCATTATTATTTATGTTTTACTTGTGTTATTATTGTATGACTTGTGATTTACTCTTTTATTGAAATCGAGAAAGTTTGATAAGCGAGAAAGTCCTAGTTGAACCTTAGGAATAGATAGGATACAAATGTCATGACATTAGGGTTATTGAGATTACGTGTAGGACAATGTCTGGGATATGGCATCATTATGAGGTTTCGTGTAAGACCATATTTGGGATATGGCATTGATATGAGATTTTGTTTAAGACCATAGTTGGGCTATGACATTGATATGAGATCCCATGTAAGACCATATCTGGGATATGGCATAGGTATAGTACTATGAGTATTAGATTTCCGGTATCCTTTAGTATTCCAAGTGGTTCAACGGGAAACGTATCAGAAATATTAATTTTGTGAGAGACCATGGTATGTCACAAGATGGTACAGGTATGTATGTAAAACTTATGCTTAATGAGCTCGATATGTGATGAATCCCTCGGTAAGATTATGGTTGTGCAAGTTATGATATTAAGGTTTTATTGATATCCATGCCAATTTGGACTATGAAATTTATAATGACATCTATGTTGAATTCACTTCATGTTAATTGCAAGATAAATGTGTGTTTAGGATGCCTATTATTTTCATAAGAACTTACTAAGCTTTAAAGCTTACTCCCTTTCTTTTACCCTTGTCTTATAGTGTCGTCAAGCCAGTTCGGGGATCAAAGACTGTTGGAGATCCATTCACACTATCAACTTAACATTTTGGGCATCAATGACTTTAATATTTTGAGTTATGGCATGTATAGGGACTTGGTCATTTGTTATGTGTCATAATTTATTTAGCCAAATGTATTGGCTTGTGATGGTTGATAATTCAATTTGTAAATGGCCATTGAAATTGGCTAATATTGGTTAAGTGTATATGCATATGATGATGTCTTTCATGGATGTGGATTTTGCATGATTTCAGATGATAAGTTTGAGATGTTGTATGTGATAGAAAATAGCATGTAATTGATGTGTGGATGACTTGGTTATGGCTAAATTGGTTGTATGCATATACTTGGATTTGTGTTGCTTGTTGTTGGGTAGGTTGGTGCAACTAAGGGTGGCAAAATGGCTTGGTAAATAGCCTTATTTTTGTCCACATGGGTGGACACATGAGCATGTGTCTATCCGTGTGTGACACACGGCTTGACCCAAGGTCGTGCTTTATGGCCTTGTCTCCCCTACACCCTAATGGTTGCAAAATAGAATGCTTAGTAATGAGCAAACAGAAAAAGACACGGGCGTGTGTCTCAGCCGTGTGGATGGCACGGCCTCGAATACGGGCGTGTGTCTCGGTGGTGTGAAGTCTGCACCTATTTTATTAAAAATTATAAAAATTAAAGCACCCACACGGCCTAAGTATACGTGTAACATCCCGGTTTAGACCCTAGTCAGAACAGTGGTCTCAAGACTACAAATCTTAGGTCAAAAAATTATTTTAATATTAATTCTGGTGTTTATAATATGTGATTGAGCATGTGTGAAAGTTCTGTGTGAAAATTTTATCGATTGTGTGCTTAATTAAGAAAAAAGACTTAATCGCGTAAAATGCAGAAGTTGTGTCTAATTGTTAATGTACTTAAGTGGGTTGGCTTTTGAATGTAATGGCCTTAAATGGTAATTATACCATTATAATTGATAGTGGACTAATATGGACAACCATTATATTTTTTAATGGTTAATTCATTAATGGTAGAATTGGAAATTAATTATTAATGTTATTATAATTATAATAAAAAAATGGATGGCCATTATCATCCTTATTTCATCAAAATTGAAGAAAGAAAAAGGGGTTTAGAGGCTTTCTCATATTCGGCTACTACTTAGCTCAATCAAGACTAAGAAATGAGAGTTTCAGATCGAGATCGAGGCAAAGACAAAGTACTCAATTGACCAGCTAGTCTCAGTATTTCGACGTTCGAGTGTCTTTAAAGTAAGCTTGGATCCGGGGATCGTCAGTGACTCAATCACACTATCGGCTATCTATTTTGGTACTTTTGAAAGATGTACATATTTGGTATATGGCATGTACAAGTTAGAAGTTATGGTATGTTTTTGAAGTGTATGAACTTTGCCATGTATTATGGCTTGAAGGTTGAATAATGTTAATACATATGTGTGGAATTATGTAAGTGATGAGTAAGGTGTGTTTCATGCTTAATTAGTTGATGACAATTATGGTTTGAATGTGATTTTGTGGTATGAATTATATGATGTTAGACTTATATGCTTTGGTATGCTAAAATTGGAATTTTGAATATACTTATTTGAATGGAAATTGAGTATGATAATAAATGATGTAGTTGATGATCAATTGGGGTATATGATGGTATGTTTAGGTTTCCAATTAGGATATAAATGCATGTGATTTGAGGCTTGTATGTGATCTTATGTGTGGATGGCAAGTTTGGCCTTGTAAATGGCTTATAAGTGCCCACACGGTTGAGCACATGAGTGTGTGGCTCGACCGTGTCCTTCGAGGTTGTGTTTCAAAACAAGTCAGACTCGACCACGGGCTGGACACACGGGCGTGTAACTGGTCGTGTGGTGCAACTCAGTGTCGACCACGGGTGAGGCACACGGACGTGTCTTAGGCTGTGTGGACAAGTCAGTATGTATGCCATGTTTTGCCACGACATGGACGCATGGGCGTGTCCGAGGCTCACACAGCCTACCCACACGGGCGTGTGACCTCTGCAGTTTTGAAAAATCTTTAAATTTTTAGAAATTTTCATATGTGTTCGATTTAGTCCCAACTCATTTCTAACATGTGTTTAAGGTCTCGTAGACCTCATTAAGGACTATATGTTTATATTTGGATATGTTTTATTGATGTTTGACTTTGTGTTGTGAAATGAATTTAAATGTTCCTGAATGATCAGTAATACCTCTTAACCCTATTCTGGCAACGGTTACGGGTTAAGGGTGTTACATTTGATTGGTATCAGAACTACGATTTAGTCGATTCTAGGGCTAACGTAGCGCGTGTGAGTCTAGGTATACATGCCATTTATATAATTGCGATAGTGTGATGAATCTTGACAGTTAAAAATGTGCTTTTATATAGTAAATGGATCCCAATCGAGCAGTTGTTGATGATGTAGAGAGCAATGCACCTGCTCCCACACAAGGGACAGCGCTGGCCACATCTAGGCTGAATGTTAGTAGCCACGAGAGAGAGGCTGTAACATCCCGAATTAGGGCCTAATCAGAACAGTGGTTTCGAGACCACAAATTCGATATTTAGAAATTTATTTTATTTATATTTTTATGGTCTACAATTTCACTGAATGATTTCATGAAAATCTCATTCAAAAATTCTAACGTTTGGGCACTCAATTTAGTTAAAAGGACTAAATTGTAAAAAGTACAAAAGTTGAATTCTACATGTTAGAGGTTTCTAATTGTTATGTGTTTTAAAAATTGAGGTCCATAAAATGTAATTAGGCTATTGGATAACTTGATGGACAAAAATGGGCATGAATAGGACAAAATTGAAAGAAAAGCCTTAAGGGTATTTTAGTCATTTAGTGTTTTAAATGAATGAAAAGACAAAATACAAGAAAAAAAATCTGCTCATCTTCTTCAAGTTGCTGCCAAAAATTTCTAGACTCCATGGCCAAGGGTTTCAAGCTTTTCAACCTTCATAATAAGTGTTTTTGAGCCCCGTTTTTATTGTTCATCATATTTTTGGAATCCCGGTAACTCGATTAAGCTAATTCTATCATTAATTCGAGATAGGGTTTATATTTGGAAAATTACTCATAGGTGAAAAGTGTGTATTTTAATGTTTTGTGATAGAATATGAAGCTTAGAATTATGTTAAACGACTTTTGCTAAGCAATTTTCAGAAAAAACAAGTAAAATGGCATAATCGGTAAAAATTATTATTGTTTATAATTGTATGTTAGAGCAAGAATTTGATGTTTCTATAGAAGGAAAAATGTTCAGCATGTCATAAAACATAATAAAAAGGAATAAAGTTTAATTTACAAGCCTAGGGGTAAAAGTAAAATTTTTGAAAAGTTTAGGGGCAAATTATAATTTTGTCAAAATTTGAGTTAGGGACTGTTTTGAGTAGTACATTAATTAAATAAGTGAAATGTGATGTTTTAAACCCCAAAAAATGAGATTTGGACCTAGAACGGAAGGAAAATCGAAAATAGAGAAAGTTGGTAAATTGCCATTTTTGGATCCGAGGTAAGTTGGTGTGTTAATTATAATGCAATAATGTCGTAATGTATGTTTGAAACCTAAATTGTGGTATTAAATTGTTTTTTTTTTTGAATTACATGTTTAGTATATTATGTTGGTAAATTGATTGAATAATATGTTTATGCTAATAAGGTGACATAGGTGACATGGAAGATGGGTTGAAATGTTGTGCTTAAAGGTGTTTTCTATGCCTATGGTTATTATGTGAAATGGAAAGTTTATATGTAAATAATGCATTTATTTTACTTGTTCAATAATTATTTTTCTAGATATTATGGAAATCATTGGGTGATAACTAAAATATGAAAATGTATGGAATGGGAAATTCTCGATTGAACCTTCAAAAATCGAGAGATACGGACAATATGTAACTAGGTCACATTTGTAATACTATGTGTATACCATGTGTACAAGAAGGTTACGGTTATGAGTATCTAGGTCACATGAGTGGTTCCTAGTGTTGGACACCATGTAGACAACAAAGCTACGAGATGTAATGGCTAGGTCACATGGCTGATAAGGGACCTTCACCATGTGTACAAGAAATCCGGAGTATGTGTAGGTAGAGATATGTGCTGAGATCACCGAGTATCGGGTGTTTTCCAAAGGGGTTCAATGAGATATCTTACTAATGGTGATTGGTGCGATCATTTTATGAATAAGTGCAGGAGTGAATGTGACCAATTGAGAAATGTGGCAAATGTACGTGTGAGCAAGGGTGCATGTGACCATGTGTGTATGTGCATAAAGTGTTTGATATGTGATACGTGATCGAAATTGAGGTAAGGCTGATATGGTGTAAACGCCTTTATGAGAACTCGTAAATATTGGTGATGATTATTCATTCCTATGGCTAGTTTTGAATATGTTCGGTGTTATGTGTGCATATATGGAAGTAATATAAAGAAAACATGGGAGAGTAAAATTTTCAGTAAAACAGATTGAAACAATAGTAGTTACGTGATTTTGAAAAATCACCATAAATTGTAGAAATTGAATTATATGTTGAATGAGATATTTATTTAAATATTATTGAGTCTATTTTTATATAAAAGAAACAGAGCAAGCAAAAGATTTATATATTTTGAGATATTTAATTTTTGTAAGACTGGTTTAGAATGATTACGTGATCCCATTTTCTGCCTTGGAAAAATCATTAAAAATTTTATAAAAATGTTTATGGTGTGTAATTTATATTCTCAGAATCCTTGATGAGTCTAATTTCGAGACAGACAAACAAGAAGGTTATCCAAACTCTATATGATGATAAATTTTAATTTTAGTGAAGAGGTGTTAGAGCTATCGAACAGCAAAATAGGATAATCTTTAATGAATAAACTGTATTGATTGGATAAACTAAAAATTCTAAAAGTTTTATTCTATGAAGATATATGAGTCTAGTTTCATGAAAAATTAACGGATCTTAATTTCAAGTTCTGTATCTTATGAAATAATTAAATTAGTGACTATGACTCAGAAAAACAACCTAAGCTAAACTTAAGAAAAAGGGTAAAACTATGTGAATATTGATTCTATTTCCTTGAGTATATTTATTGAGAAATGGGTTAATATTGTTAATTAAATTTCTTGTTATTATTAATATGCCAACTTACTAAGCTATAAAACTTACACCATTTTCCCATTTCTCTTAGTGTTGTCAAGTTGGCTTGGGGTTGGAGATCATTGGAGGTATCATCACACTATCAATTTGTCAAGTTGGAATCACGACAATTCCTAATTATTTTCAAGTGAATGGCATTTATAGAGATTTAGTTATTGGTTGTATGTATTATTATGAATTATACACGGGATCCAGACATGGGCGTGTGAGAACCTCACGGTCTACTCACACGGCGATATCATATGTCACATAGGCGTGTGACCCTATTTTGGTAAAAACAATTCTAAATGTCGAAAAGTTTCGGTTTGGTCCCAAACCAACTTTAATGTTTGTTTTGGGCCTCATAAGCCCATAATAGGGACATGGAGTGTGACTATGAATGTTTTTAATGTATAATTGAAATGTATGTATCGAAGAAGTGTACAAGATTGCTGTAATGCCTCGTACCCTGATCCGACGACGAATAGGGGTAAGGGGTTTTATAGAGGCTAAGCAAGCCTTCTTCCAAATGATGAGTGAGTGGTTTTCGGAGTTCGTTTGAATGAATACGGCTACTCAACAACCTCCACCCCACAAGTACCCGTTGTGCCACAAATTCCAGATTCGATCTGATTGAATAAACCTCCTGTCGATAAAATTTGAAAGTATGGGGCTGAAGAGTTTAGGGCCACAGTTGATGATGACATCGAGCGAGCTGAGTTTTGGCTCAAGAATACCATTCGAGTGTTTGATGAGATGTTGTTGACTCCTGATGAATGTATTAAATGTGTTGTTTCCTTGTTGAGAGATACGGCATATAATTGGTGGAAAACATTGATATCCGTGGTTCCGAGAGAGAGAATCACTTGGGATTTCTTTCAAGTTGAATTTCAAAAGAAGTACATTAGTCAATGATTCATAGATCAGAAACGTAAATAATTTCTATAGCTGAAATAGGGTCGTATGTCAGTTATGGAGTATGAATGGGAGTTTGTAAGATTAAGTCAATATGCACGAGAATGTGTTTCAACTAAAGCTACTATGTGTAAACGTTTCATTGAAGGTCTGAATGAAGACATTAAATTTGTTGGTTCGAATACTTAACTTGAATGAATTTGTTGTGTTAGTTGAAAGAGCCTGCAAAGCCGAAATGCTTAATAAAGAAAAGAAGAAAGCCGATTCTGAGGCTAGAGATGAAAGAAAAAGATCGATGAGTAAGTCGTCTCAACCTTCAACAAAGAGATTTAGAGATACAAGAAATCGTTCAAATGCTTTATTTGGACATTCGAGTAGAGATCGTGTGAGACAAAGTATTGGTCCAAGAACTCAAGCTCCAATTGAATCAAGTGTTGGTAGTGTTAAAAGCAACAAGCTTGAGTGTAGATAGTGCAGAAGACAAAACGTTAGAGAATGCTAGGGGCAAGTACAACAACAGAACTTGTTATAAATAGAGGTCATGAGACCATTTCATTTGAGATTGTCCAAAGTTAGCTGAGAAAGACAATGTTCAGAGTGTTAGATCGAGTAATACGAAGGCTAGGGGTAGACCACCCAGAAACATTGGAAATGTAAGTGGTAGTCAGAGAGGAATGATTGATACAGTTGTGAGATTCGAGGTGGAAGCACCTGCCCAAGCCTATGCTATTCGTGCTAGTGAAGAAGCATCATCTCCAAACATTATTACTGGTACTTTTACTCTATTTGGTACTAATGTGATCGCATTGATAGATCCAGGATCTACTCATTCCTATATGTGTATGAATTTAGTATCAAGTAAGACTCTACCTGTTGAGTCTACTGAATTCGTGATTAGAGTATCGAATCCCTTAGGCAATTGTGTCTTGGTTGATAAAGTGTGCAAGAACTGTCCGTTAACGTTTCGAGATATTTTTTTCTGGCTAATTTGATGCTACTACCATTCGATGAATTTGATATAATTCTAGGAATGGATTGGCTCACTTTGAATAATGCTATTGTGAATTGTAAACCAAAGAGTATTGATTTGAGAAGTCATAATGGTGAGATAGTTCGCATTGAATCCAGTGATTTGAATGGGTTACCGACTGTCATATCTTCGATGAAAGCCTTGAATTATGTGAAAAAGGGTTGTGAAGCTTATCTTGCGTATGTGGTAGATACAAGAGTGACAGACTATGGTTTGTGAATTTCCTGATGTGTTTCTTGAAGAAATACCGGGATTACCTCTGATCCGTGAAGTTGAATTTGGTATTAAATTAGTGCCAGGGACTACTCCTATCTCAATAGCCACGTATAGAATGGCACCAACAAAATTGAAAGAGTTAAAGTCTCAGTTGCAAGAGTTGACTGATAGAGGATTTGTACGACCGAGTTTCTCACCCTGGGGTGCTCCTCTATTATTCGTGAAAGGAAAGATGGCACTATGAGAATGTGTATTGATTACCGACAGCTGAACAAAGTGGCGATAAAGAATAAATATCCTTTGCCACGTATTGATGATTTGTTTGATCAGCTGAAAGAAGCTACAGTGTTTTCTAAGATAGATTTGAGATCGGGCTACTATCAGATGAGAGTTAAAGAATCAGATGTACCAAAGGCTGCTTTCAGAATGAGGTACGGACATTATGAATTCTTAGTTATGCCTTTTGGACTAACGAATACTCCTTCAGTGTTTATGGATTTGATGAACCGAATATTCAGATCGTATTTGGATTGTTTTGTTGTGGTGTTATTGATGACATTCTGATTTATTTATGTGATGAGATGCAACATGCTGAGCATTTGAGAATGATATTACAGACTCTACATGAGAAACAATTGTATGCAAAGTTAAGCAAATGTGAGTTTTGGTTGTGTGAGGTTGGTTTTCTAGGGCATATTGTATCAGCTGCGGGAATACGAGTTGATACGAGTAAGATCTCAGCAATTTTAGAGTGGAAGCCTCTAAAAAATGTGTCTGAAGTCCGTAGTTTTCTGGGACTAGCGGGATATTATAGACGATTCGTGAAAGAATTCTTGATGATTGCGACTCCATTGACAAAGCTGTTACAGAAGATGTTAAATTCGAGTGGTCAGAAAAGTGTCAGTAGAGTTTTGAATAGTTGAAAATATTATTGACAGAGGCGCTAGTGTTGTTCAACCTGAATCGGATAAAGAATTTATAGTTTGCAGTGATGCATCGTTGAATGGTTTGGGCTATGTGCTGATGCAAGAGGGTAAAGTTATAGCTTACGCTTCAAGACAGTTAAAGCTGCATGAAAAGAATTACCCGACACACGATATTGAATTAGCTGTGCTTGTATTTGAATTAAAGATTTGGTGTCACTTCCTATTTAGTGAGAAATGTCATGTTTATTTTGATCACAAAAGCTTGAATTATTTGATGACTTAGAAAGATCTGAATTTGAGACAACGTCGATGGTTATAGTTGTTAAAAGACTATGAGCTTGTGATTGACTATCATCTTGGAAAGGCTAATGTTGTTGCTGATGCTTTAAGCCAAAAATCACTATTTACTTTACGTGCAATGAATGCGTCTATGACTATGTCTGATGATGGTTATATAATAGCTGAATTAAAAGCAATACCATTATTTGTTCAACAAATTTGTGATGCTCGGAAGGTTGATAATGATGTTAGCAAAGCGAGATCAATGTGAATCAATTGTTGAATTTGAGTTTTGAGTTGATAATGATGGTTGTTTGAGGTTCAAAAACCGAATATGTATTCCGAGAAATTTAGAATTGATCCAAATGATTTTGAATGAAGCTCATACCAGTCGATTATCTGTTCATCCAAGGAGTACAAAAATGTATAATGATCTAAAATAGTTTTATTGGTGGCTTATTATGAAATGGGATATCTCAGAGTTTGTTTCGAAATGCATGGTTTGTCAACATGTTAAAGCTAAACATCAGCTTCCATCTAGTTTGTTACAACCGATTATGATCCCTAAGTGAAAATGGGAGAGAATCATAATAGACTTTGTGTTGGGACTATCTTTATCTCCTAAAAAGAAAGATGCAATCTGGGTGAGATTTGACAGATTGACGAATCAACTTATTTTGTTCTGGTGAGAACAGATTATTCACTTGATAAATTAGCTGAATTGTATATTGCTGAGATTGTGAGATTGCATGGGGTACCACTATCTATTGTATCTGATAGAGATCCAAGATTTACCTTGCGATTTTGAAGAAATTGCAAGGGGCTTTAGGCACAAAGTTGCATTTCAGTACTGCATTCCATCCGCAAATGGATGGTCAATCCGAGCGAATCATTCAGGTTCTCGAAGATATGTTGAGATGTTGTATTCTCGAATTTTAAGGTACGTGGGAAAAGCATTTACCATTAATTGAAATTGCATACAATAATAGTTTTCAATCTAGCATTAAAATGGCACCATATGATGCTCTTTAAGGTTAAAAATGCCGAACTCCATTGTATTGGACTGAGCTGAGTAAGAATAAGATTCACGGGGTTGATTTGATAAAAGAAACTGAGCAAAAAGTGAAAGTGATTTGTGACAGTTTGAAACCTGCATCAGATCGTTAGAAATCATATGTAGATTTGAAACGGAAAGATATTGAATTTGGAATTGGTGACAAAGTATTTCTGAAAGAGTCTCCGTGGAAGAAAATACTTCGATTTGGCCGGAAAGGCAAGTTGAGTCCGAGGTTCATCGGACCGTATGGGATCATTGAATGAGTTGGGCCGATTTCTTATAGATTGTTGTTGCCACCTGAATTAAAGAAAATTCATAATGTATTTCATGTATCGATGCTTCAACGATACCGATCTGATCCATCACATGTAATTACTCCTACTGAGGTTGAGATTCAGTCAGATTTTCGTATAGTGAAGAACCGATTTGAACTCTGACTCGTGAGATAAAAGATTTAATAAACAAGAAAATTTCTTTAGTGAAGGTGTTGTGGCACAAACATGGAGTTGAAGAGGCTGCATGGAAGCCTGAAGATGTTATGAGAGAGCAATATCCGAACATATTCACTGGTAAGATTTTCAGGGACGAAAATCTTTAATGGGGGAGAGTTGTAACAGCCCGATTTAGACCCTAGTCAGAATAGTGGTTTTGGGACCACAAATTCGAGGTCAGAAAAATATTTTAATATTATTTCTGGTGTTTATAATATGTGATTAAGCATGTGTGAAAGTTCTGTGTGAAAATTTTTTCGATTGTGTGCTTAATTAAGAAAAAGGACTTAATCGCGTAAAATGAAAAAGTTGTGTGCTAATTGTTAATGTACTTAAATGGGTTAGCTTTTGAATGTAATGGCCTTAAATTGTAATTGTAACACCCCAAACCTGGCCTATACAACATGACCGGATTTGGCATGTCACATGGAAGGGTTGTTAAGGAAGTTGTATGTTTGAAAAAAAATGTTCGTAATTTTTTTAAAACATCGAGCTTAGGTGTTTGTTTATAAAAACCTGTTTAACTCAATGTCCACTTTAGAAAAGTTGTGATTAATTTGAAAACTGCTTTTATTAGGAGAATCGAGTTTGAATTGTTGGTAAAATTTTGTTATTAACAGAAATCATCTTCTGTGAATTTTGAACATGTGGTGTTTTGAAAATTATTTTCGACGTTCAAGAGAACCCGTTGTTCATTCAATTAAAGTTTGGAAAACTGTTCGTTAAAATTTTGGTAAAAAAACAGGTATTAATGTTTTAGGAAAATCCCGAATCGGGCATTTAATAATAAGCAAAAACCAAATTAAAAGTTAAAACCAAATAAAATACCAAAGGCCTTATTACAAAACATAAACCCAATATAAAATAATATTTAAGGTAAAGGAAAATGGGAATTACTAAAGAAACGATGTATGGCCACCACAGAGTCCGCCTCGGCCCCAAATCCTCAGTGCTGGGGATTACCTGCAAAATTAAAGTAGAGGGGTGAGTTACGAGAACTTAGTGTATAATTCCCCATTCGGACAGAATTGAACCCAAGCCCACGGAAGCAAATGTGGCCTTAGCCCATCTGAAAGTACAATGGCTCGAAGCCCATACAGAAACAAACTGGCCCTTAGCCCTATTAGCGAGATAACACAGATAATACATGCAATGCAACCTAGCCCAATCTAATGTTCCATCCGCTACACACCACCCGTATCCAGCCTAACACACATGTGGGGATTTCTACAATCAACCCTCCATCCGCTACACACCTTGATGGCAATCACGCTACTCATCGCTGAAAATTATGGCAGAGCCACCAGATTATCGAAATATACGTGGCATAGCCACCGGACAAAATGCGACAGAGTCACGAAAATATGTGGCAGAGCCACCAAAATACACTTCCCCAATTATCAAACTTATCCCAATCCCATGCAATATACTATGGCATAATATTTAATGCATGTATGAACGTATCAATATCGTAGATAAAGAGATTATATAGTCATGCTAAATCTACCCAAAGGGTATAATCATAAATTTACTCACGTGGCTATTTCTAAACTTGCCCGTTAAGTATACCTCGTGATCTTACCCACTAAGGGTATTTTAATTTTCAGCCAATACACAGAATAATAAGTTGAAAAGGCGAATAAAGGTGTGAGATTACACACCCTATGCCAACACATCACACAATTAACTAACAAAAGAGAGTTCTCTAATCCACATCAACCCAAATGATTTACTAAAACTTACCCTCACTAGCGCGAACCACCACGATCTTCCTATCCAAAATTGATGTCGACTCCCTTCCACAACCCGATAGGAAATCCCGAACGACTGACACCCTTCGCCATTTAAACTTCCGAGCAGGGGCTACGAGTACACTTTCCTTAGAATCCCTTAAAGCAACCCGCTTAGATCGACTAGCACTCACCTCCATGAAGAAAGTCTCGATCAGTAATGCAACACAGTGAAAGAATGATGGTTGTCTAACAAGAGGGTTTGGTTATGGCAAAGAAAAATGAAAAGAGAAAGTGAAATGAAAACAAGGAGAGAACTCCCTACCTTACATACCCAAGATTCAGCAACAGTAGCCCTTTTGATCAAGAGGAGTAAAGAGAAAAAGTATCACAACACGAGGGTTAGATGAGAAGAGATTCGGTAGTTAGTTCTTAGTAGAATCGGCCTTGCAAGAAACATAGGAGTTTCGGCTTAAGAGGGAGGAGGAAAAGGAAGAATCAACATAACCGAAATAGAAGAATAGATATTACCTTGTGCTCATAACAGGACCGAATAGTCCAGGTAGGTTCGACAGCCAACAGTCCCCCACGCTTCAGGCTACTCAACTTGGCTATTAGTATATGCAAAGCACCAACTCAGATTAGAGGAATTTAAAGGTTTGGTTAAAAAAGAATAAGTAGAAAAGCAAGAAAGAACTAAGGTTCGGCTATTGTAAAGAACTAAGGTTCGGCTATTGTAACACACAAGAAGGAAGCTGATTTAAAATGGAGTAACAAGAGAGGTTCGGTTATGGTTGCAACATCCCAAAGTTGGGCCTAGTAGGATTAGGCCCATTGGGCCTTGGGTGTAGTAGCAGTTAAAATTTTAGAGAATAAGAAAACTGTAACATCCCGAATTTGGGCCTAGTAGATTTGGGCCTATTGGGTTGTAAAGCCCCAAAAGTCTCGAAACTTTTAGTTTTTGCACATGGTAGTTAATATGTATGTGTAGCACTTAGAAAAATAATATTAAGGTATTACCGGGATTATTTGAAGCCTTAGAGTTAGGGAGACCATAGGGAAAATTTATTTTTCTTACTTAGTGGACCCTAGTCTCAGGCATGAGGCCTCATAAGCTGATTAAGAGAAGAGAGGATACAAGGTGGGCTTGTGGCCCAGTGGCAAAATGGCGCCACTTAAAGAGCAAGGAGGTGGCGTCAACTGAGGAGGCCCAAACTCAAGTAGTATGTAGTCCAATTCTTTTTATTAAAGTTAGCTAAATTTTGGCATTTAGGTGGATAAGGTTAGACGGGAGCAAGGCTTAGAAATGGGGGGATTTTATGTGGATAATAAGTTTGATAATGTGCTGATAAAGGGAGGAAGAGATGGTGTTGTCTAGTCCTCTTTTGGAGGTGTGCTTGAATAAAGATAAGGGAAAATGTTTAGGAGCTATCTAGGAAGCAGATGGTGGTCGAATTTGGGACACTGTGTGCAAAGGGGGACGGCTAGATAGGACTAAGGGGTGCCGAAATTCTCTTTAAATAGAGAGGATATCTCTTCTATTTTGGTATTTGGTCCCTATTTTCTTTTTCCATTCTCTCATCCTCACTTTTATGCAAAAGTCAAAAGTCCATTATTCTATTTTTCCTTTTTCTTCACTAAAGCGAAATCTCCCAATTTTTCTCAACATCTTTCAAAAGTCGAAACTCTGAATTCTCTTCTCATCCCCATAGCCAAATACTTCCTATTCCCTTTTGCCAATTTCTTCACTAAATCTGAATCTACATAGACTTCTCCCTATCATCTTTTCTTCTGATCTTCTCAAAATCCAAAATCTCTAAGGGGTAGTCAAATTCTTTGTGTTAAGGTGAGTGCCAGTTTTCCTATCTCTTCAATTTCTCTTTCGATTTCTAGAAGACAAAGCCGAAAAGCTAATGGTTTGATGGTTTTGTATAATTTCTTGTTGGGCGACATTTGGGAATTTAGGTAGATCGCCTAGATCTAAAAGCCGAAAATGCTAGTCTCAGAGTCTCAATCTCTTTTTGAGATTTCAAGGTAAGGGCTCAATTTTTTCTATGTTGTTAATCGGGTTCTTTTTCATTATTCGTGCCTTAGCCTAATGTTTCGTTAAGCAATCATCATAGCATCTTCTGACCAAAGATCACTCATGGACTCGAATGTCAGCAATCAAAGGAAGGGGTTGGATCTGTAATCCCAGCCCCAAAGTTCAAGAAACACGCGGTGTCTGCTATTCGAGATTAGCCATCGGGTTGTGGACCGGCTTCTGAACAACATCTTAGGCAGATAGCAGCCGTATCGACTTCTGATAGTGGCAACATAGAAAGTATTTGTTCTATTGGTAATCAGGTGTGTAGATCTCTATCACACTAGTTAAACTGTACTATGTATATGTTATGGGCTAAAAGCCAGAAATTGAGGCTGTATGAACAGTCGTAATACCCAAAAAGGGTAGGCAAGGGAAGCCAGTACGTAATCATAGAAACTTCTCTATGTGTATCGAATTATGTGAAATTATGTGATCTATTTAGATAGTTTAATGTTCTGATTCTTGCATGTATGTATGCATGGGATGGGATTGATATGATGAAGGGAAGCAGGTCACGAGGCGATCGGTGGCTTTGCCACATGGTCACATAATGATCGGTCTTTATGATAGGCAGCACAGTTGTCGATATATATTATTAAGGTCGCATAGCGATCGGTGGCTTTGCCACATAGTTCACATAGTGATCGGTCTTTATGACAGAAAACACAGCTGTCGATATGGTGTGTAGTGGATGGAGGGTTGATTGTAGAAATCCCTACGGTGTGATGGTTGGTACGGGGTGTGTAGAGGATGGACTTTTAGGTTTGGGATGGGCCATGTTGCATGTAATATATTCTGTGCCTTTGTGAATGGGCCTAGGTCCATAATGTGTTTGTGGGCCCAAGGCGTTTATATTTTTTCGGGACTTGCACATTGAGTCTTGGTGACTCACCTATTTATTTTTCCCAATATTTCAGATGAGCAGTAGATCGTGGACATGGGAGCCGAGGCAGACTCGAGGGGCCATCAAGTTTTTATTATCTTTATAGACTGTTTCTATTTTTTTATTTTTTCCCCTTAAGTTTAAATTTGGGATTACTTTTGTAATATGGCCCCCATAACTTAGGTTATCATTGTATATTTTTTTTCCTTCTTTATTTATTCTATACGTCTTACAAACTTATATTTTCAAAGTCTTAATTATAAGGTGAAACTAAAATGGGTTTTCCAAGTGTGTTGTAACACCCCAAACCCGGTCAATACACCACGACCGAATCTGGTATGTTACAGGGAAAAAGGACTTGAGAGGTTTAGGTTTCCGTTTAAAAGTTGGATGAATCCCTTTGCCATATTTTGATCTTGCAGAAAAACTGAGCATGATTTTAAAACAAATCGATAGTGTACTTTGGAAACCCGAAAATTTTGAAAACTTACTCCGATGTATAGGTAAAACAAGTTTATCCCATTTGGAAGTTCAAGTTGTTTATATTTGTTACTAAACATTTTGACTTAGTCGAAAAAAAATCGAGTTTAAGTTAGAAAAACGTTTGAGTTCTCTTCATCCCAATCATAGTGTGATACCCGATGGTATAGTTTAAAATATCGCTTTTGTAGTTTTGAAATCGTTGTCTTCCCAAGTTTTAGCAAATCTTAACCCAATTAACTAGTTAAGGCATATTAAAAAAAAACATCTTTAAGCATAACCTCACAAAATTATAATTTTAAAGGCCATTTACAAACCAAAATAAACCCAAATAGTAATTAATAAGCTAATGTACCAAATTCATAAAGTCGGAGCAAATCCTTATTTAAGCATGGCATGAGCACCTCGAGTCCATCCCGGCTCCATGTCCGCGTCTAAGTGTCACCTGAAATGTCAAAGGAGAGAGTGAGTCACAAGACTCAGTGTATAAATCCCTCTCCCGGTATAACATGCCAACACACATCATCACAAAGTAATGCAAGTAATGCACCCGATCCTAACCAACCATATCACCTTTTCTACCCCATGAGGTACCAAACCACTGGTGGTGCCAAACCACTGGTGACCCAAAGTCACGATATCCATAATGTGGTGCCAAACCACTGGTGACACGAAGTCACAAATAATCCAATGATGGGGCCAACCCATCGTGTGATACCAAATCACTAGCGACAATCCCGTATCTCATAAGTGGGGCCAACCCACGGTGGTGTCAAACCACAGGGACAAGTCGCAATGAGGTGCCAAACCTCTGGTGTCCCAAAGACACAAGTGTGATACCAAATCACTGGTGACCGTAGTCACAAATCCGATGATGGGGCCAACCCATCGTGTGATACCAAATCACTGGTGTCAATCCCGTATAATCAACTGTGGGGCCAACCCACCGTGGTGCTAAGCCACTGGGACGAGACGCTGAGGTGCCAAACCTCTGGTGACCCAAAGTCACAAAATATCATTTGTGGTACCAAACCACTGGAGGTGCCAAACCTCTGGTGTCCCAAAGACACAGTGTCCCAAAGACACGGATATCATACTCCCCCTCCTCTCATGTCACCCAATAGCATATCATACTAAATGCAAAATCGTGCAATCATGCTATCATGCTCACATGCTTACTATGGCATCTCAAAATATATACACCAATAATCAAGATATTACATGCCATCACATATCTCATAATGAAGCGGACTTACCCGAATCCGTATCCATACCTCAATGGGTATTAAATTAGTCAACCACACTGTTTCATTTACACAATCAGGTTATCACATTACTCAGTTAAGAAAGTGTGTTAGTTTACACACCTGATATATCGTAAGCCTTAATCCAAAGAACCCGATCTAAAGCCTTCAATCCTCTTGCTCCTAAAAACAATCGGCCAACTATGGGTTAATTTCTTAAACCATTCGGCCAAAACAGAACATACCAAAAAGAGTCAACACTTGAAACCCGAGACCTACCTACACGCTTTTGAACACTAGCCCACACCAAGTGCTCCTGCTCCACTTCCTACAATCGGCAACCAACTAAAAATAATAGCCCTCGGCTTAAACAAATACCAAACGATTAGACTGTTAAAACAATCCCTTACCACCACTTACCAACCGATCAACAGAGAACCGCGGCTATGCTTGACTGCTTCGAAATCCTGAATGCCCTACGATAAAACGATTCCAAACAAATGATCACTATACTTCCAAACAAACACCAAAACCAACTCTTACCTTTGAAGATACCGATAGAAAATAGAAAGATGAACATAAGCATTCGCCCTACCTACTACCTTCTCCAATGATTGGAAGCGGAACCCCAAAACGATCCACACCACACCTCACAATCGGCCAAGATGGAAGAAAATAGTAAAAGGAAATTTTAGTGAAGGGGATGATGGTTCGGCTAAAGGGTTTGGGAAAAACAAAGTAAAAGATGAATAGGAGGTTACTTTCGGTTTTGTAAAGATAAGGAATGGAGAAGGTGTTTTGGAGGATGAGTTTCGGCTACTAATGGTTCCAAGAGAGGAAAAATACGAGCAGAAAAAGGAGAGTTCAAGAAACTAGTTTCGGCTCAATGTTGAAGAGAAAACAAAAGTTGGTTTCGATTTAACACAAATGAAAAAGAAAAGAAAGTGGGAGAGGCATTCGGCTAACAACAAAATTAAAGGACACCAAGTACTTTCGGCAAAGGTAAGATTGTTGAAGCTTAGGTTTAAAGAGAACAAATGAAAAAAAAAAAAGAGATGAAAGCACTTGGGGTTTGGTTTCAAGAATGAAAAATAAAATGGGAGAGTTTTCTTGACATTACCAAAAGAAGACCAAAAGAAAAACTTGTTTGACACTAGCTAAGACCGAAAATGCACACATTGCCTAAGTGAAATTTCAGCACTCTCCTCACTCCTCACAACACTTACCAACCGCCAAACTCCCCCAAAATCTCCTAAAACCGCCAACCTCCCCCAAACACTCCCAAGCCACTAATTCAAATCACTTTGAATTAGTCCACCTCTAGAATCACTCTCCACCCATCATTCCACCATTTGACTAGGTCTTAGGCGGAGTTCGAATCGCCTACAACTCCTCCCTCCATGCCGTCAAAATGGGAGCCAAAATGGGGCATTTCGCAATTCGAACACAGGACCTCTCCCCCCTTGCAATTGACGCCAAACACAAGCTCTAAGTGGCGCATGCTTTGCCACTTTGCTAGCTCCTCACTTGTGCTCAAGAACACCAATTAAAATATAAAAGACCAGCTCCTTGGCTCCTATCACATAAAGCCCAAAACTAAAATTTTCCCACCTACTCAAGGCTCACTCCTAACCTACAACTAAGCCCCAAACCACACAAACAACAACATAGCAAGCCCTTAACATGCAAACAAATGCCAAAACAAAATAGCCCTTAACCCGGGATATTACAGTTCTACCCCCCTTAAAAATAATTTTGGCCCCGAAATTACCTGGTCAGAAGAGTTGCGGGTATTGCTGTCTCATCATATCCTCGGGTTCCCACGTAGCTTCTTCCACGCCATGATTCCGCCAAAGAACCTTAACCAAAGGCACAGACTTCCTACGCAGAACCTTCACATCCCGATCTAAAATCTGACAGGGCTCTTCCTCCATGGTCAAATCTGGGTTTACCTCGATCTCTTCTACTGTCACCACGTGCGATGGATCTGAGTGATAACGCCGAAGCATCAAAATGTGGAACACATCGTGAATCTGACTTAGCTCTGCTGGCAACTCAAGCTGATACGCTACTGGTCCCACTCGTCTCATTACCTTATACGGTCCAATAAACCTCGGACTTAGCTTGCCTTTCCTCCCGAACCTTAACACTTTCTTCTGCGGTGAGACCTTCAGGAAAACCCAATCTCCCACAGCAAATTCAATATCTCTCCGCTTAAGATCGGCATAGGACTTCTGCCGGTCCAAAGCTTCTTTCAACCGAGTCTGAATCAACTTAACCTTGTCTTCGGTCTCAGCAACCAACTCTGGTCCCAACAACTGACGTTCACTTAACTCTGTCCAACAAGTAGGTGAGCGACACTTCCTACCATACAACGCCTCATATGGTGCCATCTTGATGCTTGCTTGGTAACTATTGTTGTAGGCGAATTCAGCTAACGGTAGATACTCCTCACAACTACCCCTAAAGTCCAATACACAACCCCGTAACATGTCCTCCAAGATCTGTATAACCCTTTTATTCGCCCGTCGACCGTGGATGAAATGCCGTGTTGAAATCTAACCGTGTACCCGAGCTCGATGCAACGCTTTCGAACACGGACGAAATCTGGGATCCTATCCGAGATGATCGACATCGGCACCTCGTGCGATCTCACAATCTCGACACATACGACTTCGCCAACCTCTGAAGTGAGTAATCCACCCTTCAGGGATAAAGTGAGTGATTTAGTCGATGATCCACAATTACCCAAATCGAATCCTTCTTGCTTGGTGTAAGCGGTAATCCAGCGACGAAATCCATGGTTATCCTTTCCCACTTCCTTTGTGGGATCTTCTTTGGTCAAGCAACCACGACGGTGGCGATGCTCACCTTGACTCACCGACATGTCAGACACTTCCCTACAAACTCTATCACTTCCTTTTTCAGACTCGGCCACCAGAACTGTTCTCTGAGATCCCTATACATTTTGCTACCTCTAGGATGCATAGCGTAGGGGCTGCTATGTGCATCCTGAAGAATCTTTGCCTTAGCTCAGTATCTCTCGGCATACAAGCTTTCCCCTGAAAACACAAAGACCCCATGACTAGACAAGTCAGAACCCTCCAAACCATCATTCTCAGACTTGTGTCCTCTGCGCACTCAAAACCTCATCCAACAACTGCTTTTCTCTGATCTGCTCAACCCAAGTAGGCTTAACCTGCAGCTCTGCCAGAATACTCCCGTCGTCATACAAACTCAAGTGGGCAAACATCGCTCTTAGATCCGACACAACCTTACGGCTCAACGCGTCTGCCACAACGTTAGCCTTGCCCGGATGATACTCAATTGAGCAATCGTAGTCTTTCAGCAGCTCAATCCATCTGCGTTGTCTCAGATTCAAGTCTTTCTGAGTCAGAAGGTACTTCAGACTCTTGTGGTCTGAGTAGACTATCGATCTCTCACCGTACAAGTAATGCCTCCATATCTTTAAGGTAAAAACTACAGCCGCTAACTCCAGATCATGCGTTGGATAATTTACCTCATGTGGCCTCAGCTGCCGAGATGCGTAAGCCACAACCTTCCCTTCCTGCATTAGCACACAACCCAACCTTGTATGTGATGCATCGCAATAAACTGTGAATTCCTTCCCAGCCTCAGGTTGAATTAGAACCGGAGCTTCAGTCAAAACCTTCTTCAACTTATCGAAGCTCTCCTGCTACTTCTCAGTCCAAATAAACGGAACCCCTTTTCTCAATAATTTAGTCATCGGTCTTTGCGATCAATGAGAAACCTCTACAAATCTTGGTAGTATCCTCGCCAAGCCCGAAAACTCGAATCTCACTCATCGACTTAGGCGGCTTCAATCCAAAAGCGCCTCAATCTTTCGAGGATCCACTCTAATCCCTCACCGATACTACATGACCCAGAACGCCACCTCCTTAAGCCGAACTCAGATTCATCGAACTTCAGACAGAAATTGTTTCTCCTCAAAATCTGCAATACCACCCGCAAATGCGCATCATGTTCCTCCTCAGTCCTTGAATATACCAAGATGTCGTTGATAAAAACCACTACGAACTGATCCAAATACCGTTGAAACACCCTATTTATCAGATCCACGAAGGCTGCCGGCGCGTTAGTCAATCCAAACGGCATAACTAAGAACTCAAAGTGCCCATACCGAGTACGAAATACCGTCTTGCAGATATCTGCCTCCTTCACCTTTAACTGGTGATACCTGGACCTTAAATCGATCTTGAGAAAATCGACGCACCCTTCAGCTGATCAAACAAGTCATCTATCCGAGGCGGTGGATACTTGTTTTTGATCGTCGACTTATTCGGTTGGCGATAGTCTATACACATCCGCATAGTACCGTCTTTTTTCTTGACGAAGAGTATCGGCACTCCCCAAGGCGAAACACTTGGCACGGTAAAGCCTCGGTCCAACAACTCGGATCGAGCCTTAAGCTCCACTAACTCTTTAGGTGCCATCCTGTACGGAGCTATGGATACGGTAGCGCGATTCCGCAATGTGATCTATCCCGAACTCTACCTCACGATCTGGTGGCAAACCCGGAAGCTCCTTAGGAAACACATCAACAAATTCCCTAACTGTCCAAACCGTCTCCACAGCAGACTCTTTAGCCTCCAAGGCATACACATGAACCACATATGCTTCGCAATTCTCGACGACCATCTTCTGCTTTCAAAGCAGATACCACATTGGATGATAATTTCTCCTATTACCGATTAGAACTACCTCATCACCTCGGTTGTGTTTCGTAACCATGCGCTTAGCAAGACAAATCCAACTTCGCCTGGTACTTACCCACCGGTCCATCCCAAGAATCGTGTCGAACTCCCCACGGCAATTCCATAAGATCACCTCAAATACTACCCTTGGAGTTCTAGAGGTACATCTCTATACGCTTTATCTACAACTACTGAGTGGCCTAAAGGGCTTATTACGATCATCCGCCTAGAAGATATCTCGTAGTCTAACTCCATGGTCTTCACTATGCTACTTGCAACATATGAATGTGTTGAACCCACATCAATCAAAGTAGTGAATGGAGAACCAAAGATTAAAAACGATCGATAATGACGCCCGATGCGTCGCCCTCTTTTCGACGCCACAGATACACAGACCAAATTTCCTACCGGCCTCGAACTCACTCGCACCTCACTTGGGTGCTCCACGGCCCGACCGAACTATTACCTCCTCTCGCCATTACCTCGGCCCTCTGCGGTGGTGGTCCATTATTCTGTCTTGAGTACGTACGACTCTCCGATGAATCCTAGCTAACTTGCGGACAGGTCCCTCACACAGTGGTCCGTGAGCCACACTCAAAACGACCTTTTCCACCGTCCAACATCCTCCCAATGAGCTTTCCCTAGCGGTTACATCTGGGCGGTCCTTGCCTAGCAAACAACAAACCTACCCGATCGATTCGCCCACTCGGTCTAGCCCTTTTCTCGATTGACACCGATGACCCGGAAGATCCAAAACCCTCTTATGTCGGTTCCTATCCATGCCTTGCCTCACGACTCTTTAATACCCTCACCACCTTCGCCTTTTCAACCGAGCAAGCAAATTCACGCTCTGCTGAGGCGCAATCAACAATCTTAATTCGTCTCGCAGGCCATCCTCAAAACGAACGCACCTTTCATGTTCAGTAGCCACCATACCCCTGGCATACCGACTCACCTCGTAAACTACGCCTCGTACTCGACGCAGTTGCTCTCGAACTAACCTCGAAATGCTTTCCGCTGCTCATTAATGTAATTAGCTCCACATACTTTTTCGATGGCGACCCTAAAATAGTCCCAAGTCGATCTTCCATTGCAGTCATTGTCCGAACCGTGAGCCACCACTAGTATGACTCATCTCGGAGAAGTGATACGATCCCCTTTAATTTTTCTTTAGCAGTCAGGCCTAGATCATCCATTATCCACTGTCGCTTCCACCAATATTCAGCGATGCTAGAGCAACACCGAGACACCCCGAAGAATTCACCCGTTTATTCAAGTCGCTCAGCACGATTTCTAACTCCTACGCCACCACCTACTCCGGCTACCCTTTCCAGAACCCAAGACGTCGCTGACATCTTGATCGTCCCGATCGATCTTGAAACTCACCACCTCCGGTGGTGGCGAAGCCAGTATCTCGTTCTCGACCTTGACCGGAACCTACGGGTTGAAGCATCATCTCTGGCGACCTCGCCCATGACCACGTCCACCCTGGGTACTCATGACTAAATCTAAATGCGATTTAAAGAATTTTATGTATCGATAATTATTCCACTATTTTAAAGCAAAGTCTTATGAATATTAAAGAGGCTTTGTTTTCGCGAGTCCACAGAGTCCTATCAGTTTCAGTCTCTAAGGTAGTCTTACTATCACTAGCCATTCAATCACATCTCATCAATATCATTATCACAAACAATAGTACGGAATACTTACCTAGGCGGATTGGTGCCGGAGACTCGGTGCCATGCCTTTCAAACCATAGTTTTTCAAAACATAACACTTAAAACAGACTTTTGAAAACATTTTGGGCCTCAGGCCCACAGCCGAGCCTTTGAACTTAGCTCTGATACTACAATTGTAACACCCCAAACCCGGTTAATACACCACGACCGAATCGGTATGTTACAGGAAAAAGGACTTGAGAGGTTTAGGTTTCCGCTAAAAGTTGGATGAATCCTTTGCCATATTTTGATCTTGCGTAAAAAGCGAGCATGATTTTAAAACAAATCGATAGTGTACTTTAGAAACCGAAAATTTTGAAAACTTACTCAGATGTATAGGTAAAACAAGTTTATCCCATTTGGAAGTTCAAGTTGTTTATAATTGTTACTAAACATTTTGACTTAGTCGAAAAAAACGAGTTTAAGTTAGAAAAACGTTTGAGTTCTCTTCATCCCAATCATAGTGTGATACCCGATGGTATAGTTTAAAATATCGCTTTTGTAGTTTTGAAATCGTTGTCTTCCCAAGTTTTAGCAAATCTTAACCCAATTAACTAGTTAAGGCATATTAAAAAAAAAAAAAAACATCTTTAAGCATAACCTCACAAAATTATAATTTTAAAGGCCATTTACAAACCAAAATAAACCCAAATAGTAATTAATAAGCTAATGTACCAAATTCATAAAGTCGGAGCAAATCCTTATTTAAGCATGGCATGAGCACCTCGAGTCCATCCCGGCTCCATGTCCGCGTCTAAGTGTCACCTGAAATGTCAAAGGAGAGAGTGAGTCGCAAGACTCAGTGTATAAATCCCTCTCTCGGCATAACATGCCAACACACATCATCACAAAGTAATGCAAGTAATGCACCCGATCCTAACCAACCATATCACCTTTTCTACCCCGTGTGGTACCAAACCACTAGTGGTGCCAAACCACTGGTGACCCAAAGTCACGATATCCATAATGTGGTGCCAAACCTTTGGTGACCAAGTCACAAATAATCCAATGATGGGGCCATCCCATCGTGTGATACCAAATCACTAGCGACAATCCCAGATCTCATAAGTGGGGCCAACCCACGGTGGTGTCAAACCACGTGGACGAGTCACAATGAGGTGCCAAACCTCGGTGTCCCAAAGACACAAGTGTGATACCAAATCACCGTGACCGTAGTCACAAATCCGATGATGGGGCCAACCCATCGTGATACCAAATCACCGGGCGTTAATCCCAGATAATCAATCTGTGGGGCCAACCCACCGTGGTGCTAAGCCACTGGGACGAGACGCCGAGGTGCTAAACCTCCGTAACCCAAAGTCACAAAATATCATTTGTGGTACCAAACCACTTTGGAGGTGCCAAACCTCGGTGTCCCAAAGACACAAAGTGTCCCAAAGACACGGATATCATACTCCCCTCCTCTCATGTCACCCAATAGCATATCATGCTAAATGCAAAATCGTGCAAGCATGCTATCATGCTCACATGCTTACTATGGCATCTCAAAATATATACACCAATAATCAAGATATTACATGCCATCACATATCTCATAATGAAGCGGACTTACGAATCCGTATCCATACCTCAATGGGTATTAAATCACCAACCACACTTTGTTTCATTTACACAATCGAGGTTATCACATTACTCGATTAAGAAAGTGTGTTAGTTTACACACGATATATCGTAAGCCTTAATCCCAAAGAACCCGATCTAAAGCCCTCAATCCTCTTGCTCCTAAAAATAATCGCCAACTATGGGTTAATTTCTTAAACCATTCGCCAAAATAGAACATACCAAAAGAGTCAACACTTGAAACCCGAGACCTACCTACACGCTTTTGAACACTAGCCCACACCATGTGCTCCTCCCCCACTTCCTACAATCGGCAACCAACCAAAAATAATAGCCCTCGGCTTAAACAAATACCAAATGATTAGATATTAAAACAATCCCTTACCACCACTTACCAACCGATCAACAGAGAATCGGCTATGCTTGATCGCTTGAAATCTCAATGCCCTACGATAAAACGATTCCAAACAAATGATCACTATACTTCCAAACAAACACCAAAACCAACTCTTACCTTTGAAGATACCGATAGAGAATAGAAGACAGAACATAAGCATTCGGCCCTACCTACTACCTTCTCCAATGATTGGAAACGGAACCCCAAAAACAATCCACACCACACCTCACAATCGGCCAAGATGGAAGAAAATAGTAAAAGGAAATTTCAGTGAAGGGGATGATGGTTCGGCTAAAGGGTTTGGGAAAAACAAAGTAAAAGATGAATAGAGGGGGGGTTACTTTCGGTTTTGTAAAGATAAGGAATGGAGAAGGTGTTTTGGAGGATGAGTTTCGGCTACTAATGGTTCCAAGAGAGGAAAAATACGAGCAGAAAAAGGAGAATTCAAGAAACTAGTTTCTACTCAATGTTGAAGAGAAAACAAAAGCTAGTTTCAGTTTAACACAAATGAAAAAGAAAAGAAAGTGGAGAGGCATCTGCTAACAACAAAATTAAAGGACACCAAGTACTTTCGGCAAAGGTAAGATTGTTGAAGCTTAGGTTTAAAGAGAACAAATGAAAAAAAGAGATGAAAGCACTTGGGGTTTGATTTCAAGAATGAAAATAAAATGGGAGAGTTTTCTTGACATTCGACACCAAAAGAAGACTAAAAGAAAAACTTGTTTGACACTAGCTAAGACCGAAAATGCACACATTGCCTAAGTGAAATTTGGCACTCTCCTCACTCCCTCACAACACTTACCAACCGGCCAAACTCCCCTAAAAATCTCCTAAAAACTAGCCAACCTCCCCAAACACTCCCAAGCCACTAATTCAAATCACTTTGAATTAGTCCACCTTCTAGGATCACTCTCCACCCATCATTCCACCATTTGACTAGGTCTTAGGCGAGTTCGAACTGCCTACAACTCCTCCCCTCCATGCCATCAAAATGGGAGCCAAAATGGGGCATTTCGCAATTCGAACACAGGACCTCTCCCCCCTTGCAATTGACGCCAAACACAAGCTCTAAGTGGCGCATGCTTTGCCACTTTGCTAGCTCCTCACTTGTGCTCAAGAACACCAATTAAAATATAAAGGACCCAGCTCCTTCAGCTCCTATCACATAAAGCCCAAAAACTAAAATTTTCCCACCTACTCAGGCTCACTCCTAACCTACAACTAAGCCCCGAAACCACACAAACAACAACATAGCAAGCCCTTAACATGCAAACAAATGCCAAAACAAAATAGCCCTTAACCCGGGATATTACATGTGTCTATCGCAAATGCTAAAGTTTCTTCAAAATATCACAATTAATGATCAATCGGTTAAAATAAACTGAGATTCTTCAAAACCCTACAAGCAAAGTTTTCAACGTTCAACCCGTAGCATACCAGATCTGGTCATGATGTATGGGCTGGGTTTGGGGTGTTACATTTTGGTATCAGAGCCCAGTTCAAAACTTGGGCTGTGAAGTGGGTCCAGTAGTGATTTGTAAAAGTAATGTAAGTCGAGAAGAGTTCGGTTGAGATATGACTTTCGAGTCTACCGGCACCTGATCCACGCATGTAAGTAATCTAAACTCTTTATGATATGTATGTTGGGTTTGATGGGTTTTATGGACGTAGACTAGTATGATAGTGTTAATGGACCTTAGGCCTAGATTAAACAATTCTTCAAATCCCATAATACTTAATTCTAATTAAACATGTCTGTGGATAAGTCACAGGGTTAGGATGTGGTAACAGGCATACGCATGTCTAGGATTGGATCTAGGGAGAGCTTGGTATTTAAGCAGCCCTAGCGGCTCACCGCCTCTTTTATGGAATCCTACCTGGTGCGTAGTGTCTGTTCATTTTAGCCACAAAGACCTGTTGATAGGCCAAAATTTATAACTAAAACCCGAAAGGGACCAGCCACCCTATTTTTGTAAAATTATCCTTAGTTTTGTAAAATTTTTGAAATTCCATTGATTTGTGAAAACTTTCCAAAATACCCTGTATTTGTAAAAAAATTACCAAAAATTGTAAAATTATTGAAATACCCCCGGTTGTCAAAATTATCGAAATACCCCGGATTGTAAAATTACCAAAATACCCCTATCTTATAAAACCACCAAGATACCCTATTTTGGAAAATTATGAAAATACCCCTGTAGGATAAAATTACAAAAATACCCCTGGGTAGTGAAATGACAAAAATACCCTTAGGTGATGAATGTGAGTTCATGGATGCCCCTTGTATGTTGATGTGTGATGATTTAATGTATGTGGATCTTAGAGCTTCAGACACGAGGCTGAAACTTATAGATAGAGTACATGGATGCCCCTTGTATGTTGATGTGTGATGATTTAATGTATGTGGATCTTAGAGCTAGGAAGTACAGACCTGAGAACTGAACCTTGTAGATAGAGTACGAATTCGAAAGAACTACTGCTAAAACTACTTTCCATAAGATTGTTCGTTATTAATTAGTGGAAGAAATTAATGATTCATTAAACTTCTAATCAGATAAACGCGAATCGGTAGAATGAGCACTAGAGGACGTGGTGTGCATGGCCAAGGTAGAGGCAGGATTACGTGTCGAAATCGATAGGGTCCGATCACGAGTCTGGGAATGAGGTATAGTGCCACCAGTGGTGGAGGCAGAATTCCAAGATCAGATGGCCGGAGATGATACGGTATCTTAGGCGATGTTGAGGGTTTTAGAGAGGGTAGCTGAGGTGGGCATGGGCATAGGAGCCCAGAAATCTGTACCGGAGCGACTTAGAGCCAATAGGACAGAAGTGTTTAAGGTAATTTCCAGTGTAGCCCTAATACAGCTGAGTATTGGTTGGAGGCAGTCGAACACATAATGGATGATTTGGATTTTACGGGAGAAGAGAAGCTGAAAGGAGTAGTGTCCCTTCTCCGAGATGAAGCGTATCAATGGTGGCTTATGGTTAAGGATGGTACCATGGCTGACCATATCACCTAGGATTATTTCAAAGCGGCGTTCCAGAGCAAGTACGCTGGAACGAGCTATGTGGATCACAGCGGATAGCGTTCTTGAATCTGGCTCAGGGAAGAAGGTCGGTGGAGGCGTATGAAGTGGAATTCTTGCACTTGAGCCATTACGCTCGAGGGATGGTACCCACAGAGCATGAACGGTGTGTTCGATTTGAGGATGGCCTGAGGGACGATTTACGTGTTTTGATAGCTCCACAGCGGGAGAGGGAATTTGTTGTGCTTGTGGAACAAGCTAAGATAGCTGAGGAGGTAAAGCGGACAGAAAGACTGAATCGGGATAGAGATAGGAGTGGAAGTAAGAGAAAGTTTGAATCATCAGGGGCAGTCGAGCGTATTTAGAAATGACCTAGGTCAGATAGGCCGAGACAAGATGAGAGACCCGCTGCTGCTAGCCAGACACAGAAGTGTGCTCGATGTGGTAAATTCCATGTAGGTGAGTGTTGGGTAGGCAGTGGAAAGTGCTTTAGATGTGGATCTATGGACCATCAGATTAGAGACTATCTACAGCCATGGGGCGATGCAGGACCCGTAGGGCAGGGGAATGCTCAGCCAGATAAAGGAGGTCAGCAACCACCAAGGGGCCGTGTACAAGCCAGGGGCGATGTTGGTAATAAACGCGATCGTGGAGCACCAGGTAGAGGTGCAGGTCATACTGAGGTGAGGCAGCCAGCTTTGGTCTATACAGCTCATCGCCAAGGGGATGAAGACGCTCCAGATGTGAATATTAGTGCATACCTTATTGTAGTATATTAAGTGTTTTATTTTTAGAATTGGAGTGCGCAGTGAAAGCGTAGTGATGAGACTTGGGTAGTACAATTGATAGTTAGTTGAAAATTTTGAGGACAAAATTTCCTTAAGGAGGGTAGATTTGTAACATCCCAAATTAGGGCCTAGTAGATTTGGGCCTATTGGGTTGAACACCCCAAAAGTCCAAAAACTTTTAATTTCTATGCATGGGAGTTAATATGTATGTGTAGCACTTAGAATAATAATATTAAGGTATTATCGGGATTATTTGAAGCCTTAGAGTTAGGGGAGACCATAGGGAAAATTTATTTTTCTTACTTAGTGGACCCTAGTCTCAGGCATGAGGCCTCATAAGCTGATTAAGAGAAGAGATGATACAAGGTGAGCTTGTGGCCCAGTGGCAAAATGGTGCCACTTAAAGAGCAAGGAGGTGGCGTCAACTGAGGAGGCCCAAACTCAAGTAGTATATAGCCCAATTCTTTTAATTAAAGTTAGCTAAATTTTGGCATTTAGGTGGATAAGGTTGGACGGCAACAAGGCTTAGAACTAGGGGGATTTTATGTGGATAATAAGTTTGATAATGTGCTGATAAATGGAGGAAGAGATGGTGTTGTCTAGGCCTCTTTTGTAGGTGTGCTTGGATAAAGATAAGGGAGAAAGTTTAGGAGCTATCTAGGAAGCAGGTGGTGGCCGAATTTGGGACACTGTGTGCAAAGGGGGACGGCTAGATAGGACTAAGGGGTGCCAAAACTCTCTTTAAATAGAGGGGATATCTCTTCAATTTCGGTATTTGGTCCCTATTTTCTTTTTCCATTCTCTCATCCTCACTTTTATGCAAAAGCCGAAAGTCCATAATTCTGTTCTCTTTTCTTTTTCTTTTTTCTTCACTAAAGCTGAAATCTCCCAATTTTCTCAACATCTTTCAAAAGCCAAAACTCTAAATTCTCTTCTCATCCCCATAGCGAATACTTCCTATTCCCTTTTTCTGATTTCTTTACTAAAGCTGAATCTACATAGACTTCTTCCTATCATCTTTTCTCCTAATCTTCTCAAAAGCTAGAATCTCTAAGGGGCAGTCGAATTCTTTGTGTTAAGGTGAGTGCCAATTTTCCTATTTCTTCACTTTCTCTTTCGATTTTTGGAAGACAAAGCCAAAAAGTTAATGGTTTGATGGTTTTGTATAATTTCTTGTTGGGCGACATTCGGGAATTTAGGTAGATCACCTAGATCTAAAAGCCGAAAATGCTAGTCTCAGAGTCTCAATCTCTTTTCAAGATTTCAAGGTAAGGGCTCAATTTTTCCTATGTTGTTAATCGGGTTCTTTTTCATTATTCGTGCCTTAGCCTAATGTTGTGTTAAGCAATCATCATAGTATCTTCTGACCAAATATCATTCATGGAGTCGAATGTCAACAAATTAAAGGAAGGGGTTGGATCTATAATCCCAACCCCAAAGTTCAAGAAACGCGATGTCTGCTGTTCGAGATTGGCCATCGGGTTGTGGACCGGTTTCTGAATAGCATCTTAGGTAGATAGCAGTCGTATCGACTTCTGATAGTGGCAACATAGAAAGTATTGTTTTATCGATAATCAGGTGTGTAGATCTCTATCACACTAGTTAAACTGTACTATGTATATGTTATGGGCTAAAAGCCAGAAATTAAAGCTGTATGAATAGTCATAATACCCAAAAAAGGGTAGGAAGGGATGCCAGGCACGTAATCATAGAAACTTCTCTATGTGTATCGAAGTATGTGAAAGTATGTGATCTGTTTAGATAGTTTAATGTTCTGATTGTTGCATGTATGTATGCATGGGATGGGATTGATATGATGAAGGGGAGCAGGTCGCGAGGCGATCAGTGGCTTTGCCACATAGGTCAGATAGTGATCAGTCTTTATGATAGGTAGCGCAGCTGTCGATATATATTATTAAAGTCGCATAGCGATCGGTGGCTTTGCCATATAGGTCACATAGTGATCGGTCTTTATGACAGACAACACAGCTGTCGATATGGTGTGTAGCGGATGGATGGTTGATTGTAAAAATCCCCACGGTGTGATGGTTGATACAGGGGGTGTAGAGGATGGACTTTTAGGTTTGGGATGGGCCATGTTGCATGTAATATATTCTGTGCCATTGTGAATGGGCCTAGGCCCATAATGTGTTTATGGGCCCAAGGCATTTATGTGTTTTTGGATTTGCACACTGAGTCTTGGTGACTCACCTATTTATTTTTCCTAACTTTTTAGAGGAGCAGTAGATCGTGGACATAGGAGCCGAGGCAGACTCGAGGGCCAATCAAGTTTTTATTATATTTATAGACTATTTCTATTTTTTTTCTTTTTCCCCTTATGTTTAAATTTGGGATTATTTTTGTAATAAGGCCCCCAAAACTTAGGTTATCATTGTAAAATTTTTTTCCCTATTTATTTATTCTATACGTCTTACAAACTTATATTTTCAAAGTCTTAATTATAAGGTGAAACTAAAATGGGTTTTCCAAGTGTGTCTATCGTAAATGCTAAAGTTTCTTCAAAATATCACAATTAATGATCAATCGGTTAAAATAAACTGAGATTCTTTAAAACCTTACAAGCAAAGTTTTCAACATTCAACCCGTAGCATACCAGATCTGGTCAAGATGTATGGCCGGGTTTGGGGTGTTACAAAATGGCTTTAATGCAAGTTGGATCTAGTAGGTGAGCAATTTTGGAAGGTTAGGGGGTTTCTATGAAGTCACGGGTTCAAACTTTGGCTTTAGGGAAATTTTAGTTTTAGGTGAAAAAACCCGGGAGTTAGTAGTAGGCTTTAAGAATAAAATGTGGAAAAAATGACACAAGTGGAGTGTGTGGTGTAGTGGCAAAGTGACGCCACTTAAGGAGCAAGGGAATGGCACCAAAAGGAAGGAAGGAAGGAGGTCCAAGGTTCAAGTCTTGGATCTTGCATTTTGGTTTATTTTTTAAATGGACTCTAGAATTTTACCATAGGGTTATATTTAGTTGTGCATGATTTTAGACACAAGAGGAGCTTGTGGCCAAGTGGTTAGTGGCGTGGATTATGCTATAAGGGAGCCTGGGTTCGAATCTCATGGAAAGCAAGGGAATATTTATTTTGTGGATTGGATGGCAAGAGTTTGAGTTGGATTTAAAATTTTCTAACGGAGGGATCCCACATCGGAAAGATACAAAGAAGGAAGGTGACAAGATAGCTATATATAAAGCAGTCTATGAGGAGGGTTACGGTACCTCGGTAGGCGTTTGGGCAGGAGTGGTCGGAGCGCGGATTGGCACCAGATTCCTATCACGTGTGTACTTCTCTCTACTATAGCTGTAGAGCTACAAATGCCGAAAAGTTGGCCACACGACAATGGTAGCCACACGAGCGTGCGAGCGCACGTGTGGGAGCTTCGACATGATAGTCGAGGCCACCATGAGTATTCTTGTAGTTTGAGGCTGCTTGGGCCCAATGGGCCCGTGGGCCCATATGAATAAATTGTATGATTGTGTAGGAGAAATTGGACTAGACTAGGTGAATCTAATATCTGTGGCTAAATTTGGGCTAAATGGGCCACACGAGCGTGTGGGTCCATTTGGGTCGAAAATGGGCCCTAGGCCCAATTACACCGTTTCGATAAGAAAAGGTATCTATGTTGCTCGAGGCGACAGTAGGCCGTTAGAGAGGCCATTAAGTGCAAAATTACTGAGATACCCCTAGTTTACAAAATTATCAAAATACCCTTAGTTTGCAAAATTACCGAAATACCCCTAGTTTGTAAAATTATCGAAATATCCCTGGTTTACAAAATTATCGAAATACCCCTGATTTGTAAAATTACCGAAATACCCTTAGTTTACAAAATTATCGAAATACCCCCAGTTTGTAAAATTATTGAAATACCCTTGGTTTGTAAAATTATCAAAATACCCTTAGTTTGCTAAATTACTGAAATACCCCCAGTTTGTAAAATTACCGAAATATCCCTGGTTTGTGAAATTACCGTTTTACCCCTACACAACAAAATGATCGTTGTACCCTCGTGGTAGTGCTAGTGTTGTATGTGTTAATTATATGATTGATTATGTTTGAGATGCATTGCTTACATGGATTGGTTATGAGTAGAATTACAACTACCCTTGTAGGGTGGAATTACCGAAATACCTTTATAGGGTAAAATGACTGATTTGCCCTTGTAGGTAAATGATCGACTTATGCAATGAGTTGTCTAATTTGACTGTGGTTGCATGACTGATATGCTTTTATTACATGTTTAAATAATTGTTACTGAGCATGTCCATTTTACAGACACGTGTAATGATTGAGCATGACATACACGACATATTGCATGGGTGGGAATTATGGTACAGAGGAAGATTTGAGGATCACATGGCCATATGGTATGGATCTAGGATCGTATGGCGTATAGTATGGATCCACCGTAGGCTTTTTAGCAGCCGAGCAGCCATGCTACACCGATAATGTTCCCGAGGGTTGTGTGCAATTAATATGGGCTTCGTGCCATAATTATGGGCTTTGTTGCCAATACCGAAGGCTTTGTGCTGTTATTATGGCTTTGTGCCAATCATATTTACCGTGGCTATGTGCCTAACATATATATATTACTGACTCTGTGTTAATATTTGAGGATCGCATGGCCGTATGGTATGAATCCACCAGAGGCTTTAAGCCCAATGTATGTGATTAAGTAGCTTTGCTGTAACGTTTGGTAGTACCACAATCGGTCTACCCTTGGTGTGTAGCGGTGAGGGTCGATTGTAGAAATCCCCATTGGTGTGTTTGGCAGGAATGGATGGTGTGTAGCAGATGGAAAAATTAGGTTGGGCTGGGTTTGCATCGCATTTCATACATTATCTACTGTGACATATGATATGGGTTAAGGCTCAACCGAGGCTATTTTGGGCTAAGGCCCAATTACCACCGTTACTGTAATGGGCTTTGGCCCGGATTATTGTGATGCATGTTCTTACCGATAAGGGTTGTACACACTAAGTTTTCGCAAACTCACCCCCTCTTTTTATTAAATGTTTCAGGTAATTCCCATCGACAGAGGATTGAGAGTCGTGGAGGACTCGGGGTTGGCTATACATCAGAGATACTACTCGTGAACTTTAGTAATTTTGATTTTTACCTTTTCTTTTAGATTGTTTATTTTGGGTTAATATTTTGTAATAAGGCCATTGGTTTATTTTTTTATAAGTTTTCATTTCTAACTGTTAAACTTATAAATACGGGGTTTTCTAAAAACATTAGCAATCATTTTCTAAAATATCATGTTTACGCAACGATGCAAGTTCAAATTTCATAACAAAATAGTTTTTCAAAATAATAACAACTTTTAAACGGTCATTTAGCAAATCGCATTTTTCTCAAACAAACAACGAACTCGGAGTTCAAAAATCTAATAAAACTTTTCTAAACAATTGCTTAGCTTTTCAACTTCCTTTAATGTGACACGCCAGATTCGGGCCTAACTTCTAGGCCGGGTTTGGGGTGTTATAATCGTGATGAAAATAAATAGTAGGAGATGAAAAAGAGAGATTCGACTATTGAGTAGAAAATAATTGAAAAGGGTGGAAAGGTTGAACAAAGTTATACGAGTGGTCAATTTCCAAAGAGAGGCGAGAAGAAAGAAATCATAACCAAAGAAAAAAGAAATGCTAAAAGAGAAGTAAACCGAAACGTAAGTGTGGAAAATATCAAAAAATGCAAAAGAAAGTAAAAGATTACTATCCCATCAACCCTTAGAGAAACGACACTCCCCCTTACCAAAGACCAAATATGCTCCCTAAACCAACCTTCTAAATTTGGCCAACCATCACCACTCTCCACATCCCACGATTCCCTCCTTGATTCACTCTCTATCCATCATTTGAAATCACCCAATCACCTTGACTCATTCAAACCCCCAAACTCCTCTCCTCCTTCCATTTCGGATGCTTTGACTCATTCCACAACTACCCCATCAGAGTCCCACGCCAACACCACCTCTTCTCACCTTGAGCACAGAAATAATTGCCAAATTTTGCAACATGAGGGATTCGAACTCCATCCCCCTTGCTATGCCAAAGACGCCACCACCACTCCACTAAGTGCTCTCTTGTGTTATCAAACACAATTAATTATTCTTAAAGCCTACTTCCACTAACTCTCCCCCCTTAAGTGCCTAAAAGTAAAATTTTACCCATGCTCAGGAACGACCCCGAGCCTTTCCAGGACCCCCGAACACATACAATTGATGAGCTTAGCAAGCCAAACACATAGAATAGTGAAAAATGCCGAACCCCTAATTTTAGGATGTTACAATAATTATACCATTATAATTAATAGTGGACTAATATGGACAACCATTATATGTTTTAATGGCTAATTCATTAAGGGTAGAAATGGAAATTAATTATTAATGTTATTATAATTATAATAAAAACAAAATTGGATGGCCATTATCATTCTTATTTCACCGAAATTGAAGAAAGAAAAATGAGTTTAGAAGCTCTCTTATATTCAGCTACTACTTAGCTCAATTAAGACCAAGAAAAGAGATATTGAATTGAGATCGAGGCAAAGACAAAGTACGCGATTGATCGGCTAGTCTCGATATTTCGATGTTCAAGTGTCTTTAAAGCAAGTTCAGATTCGGGGATCGTCAGTGACTCAATCGGTTATCTATCACGGTACTTTGGAAAGATGTACATATTTGGTATATGGCATGTATAGGCTAGAAGTTATGGTATGTTTTTGAAGTGTATGAACTTTGCCTTGTATTATGGCTTGAAGGTTGAATAATGTTAATACACATGTGTAATTATGTGAGTGATGAGTAAGGTATGTTTCATGCTTAATTAGTTGATGAGAATTGTGGTTTGAATGTGATTTTGTGGTTTGAATTATATGATGCTAGACTTATATGCTTTGGTATGCTAAAATTGGTATTTTGAATAGACTTATTTGAATGGAAATTGAGTACGATAATAAATGATGTAGTTGATGGTAAATTAGGGTATATGATGGTATGTTTAGGTTGCCATTTGGGATATAAATGCATGTGATTTGAGGCTTGTAGGTGATCTTATGTGTGGATGGCAAGTTTGGCCTTGTAAATGGCCTATAAGTGCCCACACAATTGAGCACTCGGGTGTGTGGCTCGACCATGTCCTTCAAGGTTGTGTTTTAAAATAAGTCAGACTCAACCACGGGCTGGACACAAAAGCGTGTGACTGGCCGTGTGGTGCAAGTCAGTGTCGACCACGGGTGTGTCTCAGGCCGTGTGGACAAGTCAGCATGTATGCCCTGTTTTGCCATGGGTTGGACGCATGGGCGTGTCCGAGGCCATGTGAGGCACACGACCTACCCACACGGGCATGTTCGATGCCTTGTGCCTACCCATACGGGCGTGTTTGAGGCCATGTGAAGCACACGGCCTACCCACACCAGTATGTGTCGTCTGTAGTTTTCAAAAATCTTTAAATGTTTAAAAATTTTTGTATGTGTTTAGTTTAGTCCCGACCCCTTTCTAACATGTGTTTAAGGTCTCGTAGACCTCATTAAGGGACTATATGTTTATATTTGGATATGTTTGATTGATGTTTGACTTTGTGTTGTGAAATGAATTTAAATGTTCCTGAATGATCAGTAATGCCTCTTAACCCTATTTCGATGATGGTTACGGGTTAGGGGTGTTACAATACGGGTGTGTGACTTGGCCATGTGACTTCAATTTGTTGATGGCGTCATAAACATAGAGTTACACAGGTTTGGAACACGGGCGTGTGTGACCACACGGCCTGCCCACACGAGCGTGTCCCAAGCCACACAGGCGTGTGACCCCTGTTTTGGTGAAAAAATTTTAAGTGTTAGAAAATTTTCTAAAGTTATCAGTTTAGTCTCGAACCATCTCCAATACATGTTTCGGGCCTCGTAGGCTTGTTTAAGGGCGATATGAATGTTTTTGAAAAGTTTTAAATTTGAGTGGAATATCATCTCTCAGTTTTGAATGTTCATTTGAGTTTAAGTTCGATAATGCCTCATAATTTTGAGTCCGATAATGCCTCGTACCTTATTCCAGTGTCGAATATAGGTAAGGGGTGTTACAAAACTGATTTTTCTTCAACAAATTTGTGAAGCTCAAAAGTGTGATACCGAATTGCAAAATAAAAGAATACAGTGTGAGTCAACTAGTGATTCAGACTATCATATTGGATCCGATGATTATTTACTGTTTCAAGATAGAATTTGCATATAGAAAAATCTAGAGTTGCTTCAAAAAATTTTGCATGAAGTACATAGTGGTTGCTTGTCAGTTCACCTATGGAGTACCAAAATGTATAATGATTTGAAACAGTTGTATTGGTGGTCGGGTATGAAACTGGACGTTTTAGAATTTGTAGTGATGTTCAGTGTGTCAGCAAATCAAAGCCAAACACCAAGTACCTTTGGGATTACTTCAGCCTGTGATGATACCTGAGTGGAAATGGAACAGAGTTACGATGGATTACGTATCGGGATTACCCCTGACTCTGAGAAAGAAAGATATTGTTTAGGTTGTCGTTGACCGATTGACAAAATCAGCACATTCATCCTGGTACATATAGACTTTTCGATTGATCGACTAGCTAAGTTGTATATATCTGAGATTGTGAGATTGCACGGGGTGCCTGTTTCTATTATTTCGGATAGAGATCCGAGATTTACTTCACAGTTTTGGAAGAAATTGCAAGGATCTCTAGGTACGAGGTTAAACTTTAGCACAACATTTCATCCACAAACTGACGAGCAGTCTAAAAGAGTAATTCAAATTCTCGAAGATATGCTTCGTTGTTGTGTATTAGAGTTCGAAGGCAACTGGTTGAAATATTTGCCATTGGTTGAATTCGCATACAATAATAGTTTTTAATCAAGCATAAAGATGGCACCGTATGAGGCATTGTATGGTTGCAAATGCCGAACACCATTTTATTTGACTAAATTGAGTGAGACATAGATCCACGGGGTATATTTGGTTAGAGAAACCAAAGAGAAAGTGAAAGTAATTCGCGATTGTTTGAAAGTAGCTTCAGATTGATAGAAATCGTGCGCAAATTTGAAACGAAAAGACATTGACTTTTAGATCGGTGATAGAGTCTTTCTAAAAGTATCTCCGTGGAAGAAAATCCTTAGATTTGGTTGTAAAGGCAAGCTGAGTCCGCGATTCATCGAGCAGTATGAGATCATCCAAATAATAGGGCTAGTAGCTTATCGGCTAGTGTTGCCGTCTGAGTTAGAAAAGATCCACAATGTTTGTCATATGTTGATGTTACATCATTATCGATCAGATCTAGCGCACGTTATTCTTTGGCCGAGATTGAGATTCAACCTGATATGTCGTATATTGAAGAACTGATCAGAATCTTAGCTCGAGAAATCAAGGAATTGAGAAATAAAAGCATAGATTTAGTAAAGGTTTTGTGGCAATAGCACAATATCAAAGAGGCTACGTGGGAACTCGAGGAATCTATAAGAAAATAGTACACTAACCTTTTCACTTGTAAGATTTTCGGGGATGAAAATCCCTAAGGGAGAGTTGTAGTAGCCTATTTTTGGTCAAATCGAAATAGTGGTTTTAGAACCACAAACCCAAAGTGAAAATATTTATTTTATTATTATTTAATGTTTACAACATGATAGCATGTATGTGTGAAAGTTTCATGAAGTAATTTTATCGTTTGAATGATTAATTCGGTAAAAAGGACTAAATCGCATAAAATGCAAAAGTAGTGTTCTATTAGCTAAAGGTGTTTAATAGCTATAGAATCTTAAAGTAAAGGTCCTTATGTGGTAATTATACCATTTTTTTAGTAAGTGGACATTTATGGGCTTAAAATGGATGATATTCATGGTCTATAATTAAGTTTAAATTAGTAAATTATAAAATAATTAAAGTTAAAATAATAAAAACATGATGTCTTCATCTTCATTAAGCTTTCGCCACTGAAATTAAGGATTAAAAACACCATTTCAAAGCTTGGAACATTCGTCCATGGTACCTTGAGCATGTAAGTCCATTTTTGGTCTCGTTTTTAATGATTTCTATGTTCTTGTGATCGTTGCATCTAGTAGTAGCTATCCAGGGACTATTTTGTAAAATGTTAAAGATTTTGAATGGTTCCATTGATGAATACATGTGTATTTTCAAGTTTCTTGATAGATTATGAATATTTGTTATGAATTATACAAGTTTTGTTAAGTGATTTTTAGTGAAAATGTAAAATGGGGATTAAATTGTGAAATGCTGAAAATTTATGGTTAAATGCATGAAAAATTGATAAATATGGGCTGCTAGGGGTGTAATGGTAATTCAGCTAGCATGGGTTAGTTTTGAATTTCATGAATTTTTGTTTTTATGAATTAAGGACTAAATCATAAAAATGTGAAAGTTTAGGGACAAACGTGTAAAATAGCCCTAATGTGTAATTTAAACTGAATTGGATAAATCGATGATTAATAAGTTAATTTTGAATATGTTTAGATCAAGAAAAGCATAATTCAGATCTAGACCGGGGGAAAACTAAAGTTATCGACTAATCGACTTATTTCGTCGTTTTCACATCTAAGGTAAGTTCATATGCAATGGCTTTATTATGATTGTATTTAAATTCTTTAATATTGCATAAACTATGTATATGATATTAAAGACATGTTCTGTAACGCCCCAAAATCTAAGTATGTATTTTTGTATGTTTGTAAAATAAATACATGTCTGCTTCAGTGGTTAAGTGATTTAGGTGTGTTTGGGAGTGTCTAAGAAGTCTTGGGTTCAAGCCTGGGCTTGAACAAAAAGTTTTGTTTTTAAAGAATAAACCCTGCCTTTAGTTAGCAGGCTTTTAAGTTATTGAGTGTATAACAAGACATAAAAAGCCTGTTGGTTTAGGTGGTAAATGGCGTGTTACCTATGCCAGTGGTCTGAGGTTCGAATCTTGGTAGAGGCAAGGGAGTATTTATTTTGCTGTTGTGTCGTGGCGGGTGTTGTAGTTTGATTGAAACATTGAAGTGGTTGAGTAGAATTCAAATTGAATGGTTGAGGGGAGATGTGATCGGGTGGAGAGATTTGAGGAGGGATTTTAGGAGAAAATCAAGGGAAGTAAAGGGAAAGGAAGTGTTGTGCCGAAATGGGACTCTGAGGCACTCAAGAATTTGGCTAGAGGGGTGCTTCTCATTTCGGTTTTACTTTGTATGTGTTTTTCCTCCTCCAAAACCTCACTCTACCGAAACCTCTTCTCTCCTTTTTTTTTTTTCCTTTCCCTCTGTCGTAACCTCTTCTCCCTAAACCATTTCTCTTCATCCTATCCTTTAAGTTTTGTGTTGTTGAGTTCCCAATTCTAATAACTATCGAAAACATTCATCTTTCTCTGTCGATTGACTTTGCTCCTTTCTTCTCTCAAACATTCTGAGACTCCATCTTGTTCAGCGATTTACCGCACTTTTTTGGTAAGGGAGTATGGCACTTGAAGTTTTGACTTTTGAGTTACTAAGGTGGGTTTTGTTTAACTATTTTTGGCAGCTATAAATCGAGGGTGAGGGGTTGTGCTAGTGCCAAATCCTTCCACTATTTTGTTCTCTTACTCTCTTTCGGTAAGTCCTATAGACGAATAATTATTCCCTTTCTTCTTTTGACTTAAGTGGTAACTGATAGCAATTTTATGGCAGTTAAGGAAGGATTCAGGGAACTCCTAATCAATCGCTAGAGATTAAGATTCATGGGAATCACAGTGGTTCGAATGAAGGTAACGCTACTCTATTCTATAAGTGGATTGTTGGTTTTGGGTTTCTTTTTAATTGTAAAGTAGGATTGATGGTGGTGTTTGATTGACCAAATGTAGGTTTTTGAGTGCTTGAGTGGTTGTTCGTGATGAATCAAAATAATGTGTGTAAACATTGCCCAAATCGTAAACTGGCAAAAGATGAAAAAATATGAAAATTGGTGCTACATGAGCGTACACTTGCTCGTGTGGTAATCCGAATGCATAAAACGTGGGCGTTAGACTATTGAGGCCACTATGAGTGATTTCATGGTCTTAGGCTATTTTGGGCAATGTTGGGCTAAAATGGCCCGTGTGCGCCCAATGAGCTTGTGGGCCCCACACGGGTAAACCACACGAACTTCTGGAGAGTAATGAGCCGAGCTGTGTAATTAACATGGCTGAGACCAATTCTGGGCTATGTGGGCCACAAGAGTGTGTGGGCCTACATGGGTTCGCATTATGGGCCTTTGGCCCATTTGCACTGTTTCACTTTTAAGGTTGCACGGATCGCCCGAGACGACTGTGGACCTACTAATGGGTCGGTAAGTACACCTAGACCCCAAACTGATAAAATGATTGTTATGCCCCTAAGATATAAATGACTATTATACTACTATGATATGAAATGATTGTATGCCTTACGTTATGTGTAACTCTATATGAGCATGTCACAATATATATGTTGCATACATGTGTGATATGTTGCATGGGGTTGAGATTATTATGGTTGTAGGAAGTGTACTATACTGGCAGCCCTACTGCAAATACAGCTTAGTCCACAACCGGTCCTAATTTTTAGAGTGTAGGGATGGGTGGGTAATTTTATCCCCACATGGAGTGTTGGGCTGGACAGAGTGGAGTGTAGAGGCTGGTTGGGTAGGATTTTCGATTGCATGCCTGAGCTGTTACTGTCACTAAAATAGGCTAAGGCCCACACTGATACTGATACTATAATGGGCTACGGCCCAACTAATCTGACTTTTATTGATTTGGACTTAGGCCCAGACTGTACTTGCCTTCAGCCTGATTGGCCATTTTGCTTATATGGGGTTACACACTGAGTTTCATAAACTCAGCCCTCTATTTATCTGTACAAGTAATCCCTAGTCTTAGGCGGATCGGTGCTGCGAGTGATTTGGAGGTGGCCAGACAATCGTACATGTTTTTATATTTGAGTTTTATTTTCAATAAATTTAATTTGGGTATTTGTTATGTAATAAGGCCTCTTTAAATTTTAATTTTTAATTTAGGAATTTTACTCATTTTAACTCACATATGAGAGTAGTAGGACGCGGATTTTCAAAAGATAAATGATTTTCAAAACATCACATTTTCGTAGCATACTATAAGAGCTTCCGCATCAAACACTATTTTAAAGTATAGTAACAAACCAATATGATTAATATTCTGATAAAAACAACTTGAGTTTTAAATGAACTGGATACCCTTAAATTTTTGTTAAGATCATAAACAGGATTTAATAATAGAACGGGTTTTCCAATGAAACTATGTTTTCAAAAAACACTTCAATGTGACATCGCCAGATTCGACCATAACATCTATGCCGGGTTTGGGGTGTTACATTTAGTGGTATCAGAGCCAGGTTTTAAAACTCAACTGTGGTTTTTTGGTTTCTTCTAAAACTTGGAATTTTCAAAAGGAACTATTCCGAATGATTTGGAAGTATTTTGAAATATTTTTACTGATGTGTGGTACACTGAGTCTCCAGCGCCGATATTGTAAATCCTCTAAAACTTCTGCTTGTTCAAAGTGAAATATGGATACTATTATAAGTAGTAGACTGTACTAAAACATTTGGGTTAGGAAAAAATAAAACTATAGTAAGACAGCATTCTGCGAAAACAAAACTCTTAAATAATGATATTACCTTCCATAAGATATCTGTTAATCAACATTGGAACTGTAAATTGATGCATAAAATTATTAAAAATAGATAATATGCAAATAGATAATAAGCACCAGGGGTACTCGTGGAAGGGGTACAAGAGGTCGTGGTGGAAGCCGAAGAGGTGCTCAGGTTGGGTCTTCGTCATTGGGCCACATGCCTAACGCTAAAGCTAGAGAGGCACCGACTTCCCCGTGATTGAGACTAGGTCTCACGATCGAGCGACTGGGGACGATGTTTTGTCCCAAGCTATGTTGCAAATTTTGGATAGGGTTATTGGGCCCAATACTGGCACTATGGGCCATCGGTCAATCACCGAATGACTTCAGTCTAATAGGGTTGAGATTTTTAGGGGTATTGCTGGAGTTTCCCCTAACGTGGCTAAATATTGGATCGAGGCCACAGAGAGGATCATGGATGACCTCGACTGCACCCTTGAACATAAACTAAAAGGTACAGTGTCATTATTGCGAGATGAAGCCTATCAGTGGTGGCTTACACTAAAAGAGGGTACTTAGGCTTACCGATTGACATGAAAATTCTTCAAGACTGCTTCCCAAAGGATGTATGTGGGTGCTAGTTATGTGGATGCCTAAAGGAGGAAGTTTCTAAATCTAACACAGGGGAATAAATCAGTGGTTGAATATGAAGCTAAATTTTTACGATTGAGCCGCTATGCACGTGGGATGGTGGCAACAGAATATGAGCGGTGTGTTCATTTTGAGGATGACCTCAGGGATAGTCTGAGAGTTTTGATAACTCCACAGAGGGGGCGAGATTTTGCCACATTGGTAGATAAAGCAAAGATCGCCGAGGAGGTGAAGCATACTGAACGTCAGAGCTAAGAAAAAGGTATGAATAAGAGGGATTTAGAGCCCTCAAGTTCTGTTCAGAGGCTAAAGAAAAAGGCCAGAGTGGATGGGTCGGTTAGAGTTGGGGCCCCTAATACTGCTACTGGATGTAACCATGTGTTGACTATGGTAGACGCCATTAGGGCGAGTGCTGGAAAAGGATTGGGGCATGTTTGAGATATGGATCATTAGAGCACCTATCATAGATTGTCCACGAAGGCTTGATCAGATGCAAGTTGCTAGCTAGGTACTGTTTAGCCGTAGAGAAGTGTTCAGCAGCCACCGAGAGGCCATGGTCAGGCCAGAGATAGAAATGGTATGGGCCATGGTCGGGGAGCACCGGGCAGAGGTGCTGGTCATACTGAGCCGAGGCAGCCAGCTCTGGTTTATGCTACACGTCACCGAGAGGATGGAGACTCCCCGGTTGTCATTACTGGTACGTTTTTTATCCATAATGTACCTTATATTGTACTGATTGATGTTGGGTCTACGCATTCTTATATAGCATGCTCGATGTTTGAGACTTAGGCTATAATGGTTTAAACCACTGTGAGTGAGGTTACTGTGTTGAGTCCTTTAGAGCAGTCAGTTAAGGTAAACAAATTGTTTAGAGATGTACCTTTGGAGGTTTAGGGAACCATCTTTTTGGCGGTTTTAATGGAACTTCCTTTTGGTGAATTCGACTTAATACTAGGCATGGATTGGCTGGTTAAGCATCAAGTGAATTTTGATTGTACTGCTAAATGAGTGGTACTGAAAACTGTAGAGGGTGACGAGGCGATGGAAATAGGGAGCTTCAAAATTATTTATCAAATGTGATTTCTGTCCTGAAGGCTAAGAAGCTGGTTCTTATGGGTTGTGAGGCATATATAGCCTACATCGATGTTTTTGATTTTGAGGTTTCGTCTGTTAAAGATATCGGAACAATCAAATATTTTTTGGATGTTTTTCCCGATGAACTACCTGGACTACCTCCAAACCGTGAAGTTGAATTTGGGATTGAGCTCTTATTGAGTACAGCTCTGGTGTCCATCAGGCCCTATAGAATGGCATCGAAGGAGCTAGTGGAGCTTAAGGCTCAGATTCAAGAGTTACTAGTCGAGGGTTCATCCACCCTAGTGTGTCTCCATGGGGAGCACCGGTGTTATTTGTGAAAAATAAGGATGGATCCATGCACATATGCATAGACTATCGGCAACTAAATAAACTGACCATTAAGAATAAGTACCCCCTGCCAAGGATTGATGATCTATTTGACCAGTTTCTAGGAGCTTCTGTCTTCTCTAAGATTGATATCTGATCTGGGTACCATCAACTGAGAGTCAAAGAGGCTGATGTTCACAAGATAGTATTTAGGACTCATTATGGTCATTATAAGTTCCTGGCGATGCCGTTTGGACTAACAAATGCACCAACAGCTTTTATGGATCTAATGAACTGGGTGTTCCAGCATTATTTGGACCGGTTTGTAGTGGTTTTTATAGATGACATCCTGGTGTATTCGAGACCGAGGATGAACATGATGCTCATCTCCGAGTTATTCTGCAGATTCTAAAGAAGAAACAATTATACGCTAAGTTCAGCAAGCGTGAATTCTGGCTACGAGAGGTAACATTTCTGGACCATGTGGTGTCTACTGAAGGGATTAGAGTTGATCTTCAAAAAATTGAAATTATTTTGGATTGGAAGCCGTCTAAAACGGTATTTGAGATTTAAAGTTTTTTGGGTCTAGCAGGGTATTATAGACATTTTGTTGAGGGGTTTTCATTGATTGCTACACTTTTGACTAAATTATTGTGTAAATGAGGTACCGTTTGTCTGGACTGATAAGCAGCAAGAGAGTTTTAAGAAACTTGAGAAGGTTCTGACAAAGGCCCCTGTCTTAATACAGCCAGAGTCAGGGAAAGAATTCACTGTCTACAGCGATGCATCACATATCGATTTGGGATGTGTGTTGATGCAAGAGGGTAAGGTAGTGGCATATGCATCTCGCCAACTTAAGTCTCATGAGGCAAATTATCCGACGCATGACTTGGAGTTGGCCGTGGTGGTATTCGCATTGAAAATCTAGAGGCAGTACCTATACAGTGAAAAGTGTATCATTTACACAGATCACAAGAGCCTCAAATACCTTCTCACTCAGAAGGAGCAAAATATTAGGCAGCGTAGATGGATTGAGTTGTTTAAGGATTATGACTGTTCGATTGAGTAACATCTTGGTAAAGCCAATGTGGTGGCTGACACATTGAGTCGTAGGGCTATGACGAATCTAAGGGTGATGTTTGCTTGCCTCAGCTTATTTGATGATGGTATGTTGTTGGCCAAACTTCAAGTTAAACCTTCGTGGATTGAACAGATTAAGGGTAAGTAGTTGGAGGATGGGTCTTTGGGTCCTCGATTCCAACAGATTGAGAGTGGGGAAACTTTAAATTTTGGACTGAATAGCGAAGGGTAAATGTGTTTCCATGGGAGGGTCTGTGTACCAAGGGATACTAATTTGAGGCAGTCTATACTGCGAGAGGCGCATATTAGTCCTTATGTTATGCATCTTGGTAGGAATAAAATGTATCAAGACCTTTGTGAGTTATATTGGTGGCCAATTCCAGTCCTTATGCTATGCATCTTAGTGGGAATGAAATCTATCGAGACCTTCATGAGTTATATTGGTGTCCAGTTCTCAATCGTGAAGTTACTGACTTTGTGAGTAAGTGTCTGACTTGCCAGCAGATTAAGGTTGAACATCAGTTACCTTCAAGTTGCTTTAGCCAGGTAAAATTCCACTCTGGAAGTGGGAGAAAGTAACTATGGACTTTGTTAGTAGGCTTCCTCGAACGCCTACTAAGAAGGATACAGTATGGGTCGTAGTGGATCGGTTGACCAAGTCAGCCATTTCATACAAGTTCGTCCTGATTACTCTTTGCAGAAGCTGGCTAACCTGTATGTTACTGAGATAGTGGGATTGCATGGGTATCGATTTCCATCATATTAGATAGAGATCCTCACTTTACGTCTCGATTCTAGAAGAAGTTACACGAGGTTTTGGGTACAAGATTGGACTTTAGTACTGTGTTTCACCCCCAGACATATAATCAATCTGAAAGGGTGATTCAAACAATGGAATATATGTGAAGGTGTTGTGTAATAGATTTCTGAGGCTGTTGGGAAAACTATTTGCCATTGGCAGAGTTTGCGTATAACAATAGCTACCAATCTAGCATACATATGGCACCTTACCAGGCATTATATAGCCGTAGGTGTTGTACTCCTTCGTGTTGGACTAAGTTGGGTGAGCAGCATGTTCTAGGCCCTGAATTGGTTTCTAATATCGAGGACAAAGTTAGATTTATTAGAGATCGATTAAAGGTGGCATCAAATAGAAATAAGTTGTATGCGGATTCGAAGCTCAGGGAGATTGAGTTTTTCGTGGGAGACTTCGTCTTTCTTAAGGTTTCACCATGGAAGAAGGTATTGCAATTTGGACGGAAGGGCAAGTTGAGCCCTAGATTTATTGGGCCTTATCGCATACTGAAACGTGTGGGATTGGTTTCCTATCAACTTGAGTTACCACCAGAGTTGAATCAGATTCATGATGTGTTCCACGTCTCTATGCTGAGGTGTTACCACTCTAATCCCACACACATGATTTTGACCGAGGAGATTGAGGTTAGACCGGACCTGACTTTTGAGGAAGAACCTATTCATATTTTAGATCGTGATGTGAAAGTTTTACTGGTTAAGGTACTTTGGCACAATCATAGTTTAGAGGAGGCCATGCGGGAACCTGAAGAGGCGATGCTTCAACAATACCCTCATCTATTTTGAACAAGTAAATTTTGAGGCTAAACTTTTCTTTTAGGGGGTACAATTGTAACACCCCAAAATCTAGGTATGTATTTTTGTATGTTTGTAAAATAAATACACGTCTGCTTCAGTGGTCAAGTGATTTGGGTGTGTTTGGGAGTGTCTGAGAAGTCTTGGGTTCAAGCCTGGGCTTGTGCCAAAAGTTTTGTTTTTAAAGAATAAACCATGTCTTTAGTTAGTAGGCTTTTAAACTATTGTATGTATAACAAGACATAAAAAGCCTGTTGGTTTAGGGGGTAAGTGGCGTGTTATCTATGCTAGTGGTCTGAGGTTTGAATCTTGGTGGAGGCAAGGGAGTATTTATTTTGCTGCTGTGCCGTGGGGGTGTTGTAGTTTGATTGAAACATTGAAGTGGTTGAGTAGAATTCAAATTGAGTGGTTGAGGGAAGGTGTGATCGGGTGGAGAGATTTGAGGAGGGATTTAAGCATAAAATCAAAGGAAGTGAGGAGAGAGTGAGTGTTGTGTCGAAATGGGACTCTGAGGAATTCAAGAATTCGGCTAGAGGGGTGCTTCTCATTTCGGTTTTTCTTTGTGTGTGTTTTTCCCTCTGTCGAAACCTCTTCTCCCCTTTTTTAATTTTTTCTTTCCCTTTGTCGAAACCTCTTCTCCCCTAAATCGTTTCTCTTCTTCCTTTCCCTCAAGTTTTGTGCTACCAAGTTCCCAATTCTGATCACTGCCGAAACCATTCGTCTTCCTCTGCTGATTGACTTTGCTCCTTTCTTCTCTCAAATGTTCTGAGCCTCCATCTTGTTCAATGATTTACCGCACTTTTTTGGTACGGGAGTATAGAACTTGAAGTTTTTGCTTTTGAGTTACTAAAGTGGGGTTTTGTCTAACTATTTTTGTGACCATAAATCAAGGGTGAGGGGTTATGCTAGTGCTGAATCCTTCCACTATTCGATTCTCTTACTCTCTTTTTGCAGGTGATATAGACAAATCATTATTCTCTTTCTTCTTCTACCTTAAGTGGTAACTGATAGCAATTGTATGGCAGTTAAGGAAGGATTTAGGGAACTCCTAATCAATTGCTAGAGACTAAAATTGGTGGGAATCACAGTGGTTCGATTAAAAGTAATGCTACTCTATTCTATGAGTGGATTGTTGGTTTCGGGTTTCTTTTTAACCGTAAAGTAGGATAGATGGTGGTGTTTGATTGACCAAATGTAGGTTGGTGAGTGCTTGAGCGACTATTCGTGAACGAATCGAAACAAGGTGTGTAAACACTGCCTAAATCGTAAATCAGCAAAAGCTGGAAAAATATGACAATTGATGCTACACGAGCGTGCGCTCACTCGTGTGGTAATTCGAATGCGTAAAACGTGAGCGTTAGACTATTGAGGCCACCATGAGCGATTTCATGGTCTTAGGCCATTTTGGGCCATGTTGGGTCGAAATGGGTCGTGTGGGCCCAACAGGCTTATGGGCCCCATACTGGTAAACCACACGAATGTGTGGATAATATTGGGCCGAGCTATGTAATTTACATGGCTGAGACCAATTCTAGGCTATGTGGGCCATGGGGGTCCACATGGGCCTGCATAATAGGCCTTGGGCCCATTTGCAATGTTACTGTTAAGGTTGCACCGGTCACCCGAGACGATTGTGGACCTACTGATGGGTCGATAAGTACACTTAGACCCCAAACTGATAAAATGACTTTATGCCCCTAAGATATAAATGACTGTTATACCCCTATGATATGAAATGACTGTAAGCCTTATGTTATGTGTAACTATATATGAGCTTGCCACGATATATATGTTGCATACATGTGTGATATGTTGATGGGGATGGGATTATTATGATTGGAGGAAGTGTACTGTACTGGCAGCCTTGCTGCAAATACTATTTAGTGCCGTAATTGGTGCTAATTTTTGGAGCGTAAGGATGGGTGAGTGATTTTATTCCCACATGGAGTGTTGGGTTGGACGGGCTGGAGTGTAGAGACTGGTTGGGTAAGATTTTCGATTGCATGCCTGAACTGTTACTGTCGCTAAAATGGGTTAAGGCCCACATTCATATTGATACTGTAATGGACTAAGGCCCAACTAATCTGAATTGTTATTGATTTAGGCCTAGGCCCAGGCTGTACTTGCCTATGGCTTGATTAGCCATTTTACTTATATAGGGTTACACACTGAGTTTTCATAAACTCACCCCTCTATTTATCTATACAGGTAATTCCCAGTCTTAGGCAGATCGGTGCTGCGAAGGATTCGGAGGTGGCCACACAACCGCACTTATTTTTATATTTGAGTCTTATTTCCATTAAATTTAATTTGGGTATTTGTTATGTAATAAGGAGTCTTTAAATTTTAACTTTTAATTTGGGAATTTTACCCATTTTAACTCACATTTGAGAATAGTAGGATGCTGATTTTCAAAAGATAAATGCTTTTCAAAACACCACGTTTTCGTAACATACTATAAGAGCTTCTGCATCAAACATTGTTTTAAAGTATAGTAACAAACCAATATGATTAATATTCTGATAAAAACAACTTGATTTTTAAATGAACCAGATACCCTTAAATTTTCGTTAAGATCATAAACAAGATTTAATAATTGAACGGGTTTTCCAATGAAACTATGTTTTCGAAAAATACTTCAATGTGACAGCACCAGATTCGGCCATAACATCTAGGCTGGGTTTGGGGTGTTACATGTTTGACAATGATTCAACTACGATTTGGTATTAGAAATCCCAATTGAACCTTAGGAGTAGTTTAGGATACTAGTGACATGTCACTAGGGTATTGATTTAGCTTCGGGCCATGATATCGGCAATTCGGGTGCGAGTTATACCGATTTGGATTCGGGCCATGTATATCGGCTAAGATTACCTTGATTTGGCTTTGAGCCATGGTATAGGTACTGATTGTGAGAGACTCTTGAGTATCCGACATCTATTCCAAATGGTTCAATTGGTAAATGAAAGTTGTGATTGAGTATGGAGTTGACTCGAGATGGTACAAGTACATACATGATTGGTACAAACTTCAAGCCGATGAAACTTGTGGATGATATGTTTAATATTATGATTGAACAAATGAAAGGTTTGTTAGTTAGCATGATTTATGTGTTTCTATATTCAATTGGTTGAATTGGATGTTTATAGTTAATTTAAGTTATTACATATGAGCTTACTAAGCTTTTATAGCTTACTTTGTGTGTTTTCTCCCATGTTTTTAGTGACTCAAAGCTAGCTCAAATTTTGGGATCATCGGAGGCTCTATTACACTATCCTACTATCATTTTGGTACATTTGAGTTTATATTATGGTTATATGGCATGTATAGGGGCTAAGGTCTTTTTGTTATATATACGTGTAAATGATGAATGGTTGTTTTGGTAAAGCCAAAAGAAGTTGGCATATAAATGATGTATGTTTTGGTTTGTGATTAGCTATGTGAATTAGCTTACTTTGGTTAGACGGAATGTGTGTCTGGCTTGGGTTGTGTGATTAAAGATGAATATTGTATGTTTGTGAAATTAGGCTAAATGAAGCATATTTGAAAGTGGTCATATTGATGAATTAAGGTGATAAGGTTTTGGTATGAAATGGAATGGTATAATTAAGTATTTGGATACTTGCATTGTTGATATTGAAATAGCATGAATTGATCTTGATTTGGTTGCTTAGAATGCCTATTATATGCTATATTTGTGATATTTGAGTTGGGTGTATGTGTGCTCAAGTTTGGATGGCAAAATGGCTTGGTAAATAGCCTATTGTTGTCCACATGGGCATGTCTCTTGACCGTGTGTCAGATCACACGAGCATGTAACCCCTGCAGTTGAAAATTTTTCTAAGTTTTCGTAAAATGTTCCTAAAAGCTGTCAGTTTTGTCCCTAACCACTTCTAATGCATTTTTAAGGCCTCGTAGGCTCGTAATAGGGACATTAGGGTTGAGAATGATTATTGATTGTATGAGTTGTATAAATGTAAATGAAAAATGTATGTGTAAATGAAAATGATTATTGACAGTGCATCGTATAATTCTTTTGATGGTAACCTATCCACAATGCTCATTCGACTTTTCTTCTGTGATATCCTCAATGAATTTGGAGTGTTCGTCTACATCCACCTTGGTGGTGTATAGCTCGTTGCTTTTTTAGCGTCCCATGGTATTAAGCCTTCTCAAACAAAAATGAACTCTAACTCATGATCATAAAAGTTAGTATAAAACTCACATACTAGTGAAGGAGAATAGCTTACATGATAGGTGAAAAAAGTTTCCCACTTCAACTTCGAGATGGTATTGTATATTTTCTTACCCAAGTCTTGTTGCAAAAGGCAAATGCCCTATTCGGGTGGAAGTTTCGCTTCAACATGTTGTCTTGAAATCTTTCCTTTGCCGCTTTATTCAAAAAGATTGCTGGCTCCTTTTTCTGCACTGGCCTAGGGGATTCTGATTCACGAACAGCATTAGCAAAGGACACTTGTTCTTCAGCAGATTTGGTGGCTTTCTTAACTGAGCCTCTTGTTTTTTCCATCTTTTGTTGAGGGAAAATGGTTTAAGTTGAAAAGATATGATCTTGAGAAGAGAAAGGAAATAAAAATGGTTACTTGAATATGTTACAGTCGATACAGTGGGGAAGAATTTATAGCGAGTGAAAGAGGAAGATAGAGAGGAGTGTTGTTTTGTGGAGAGATATAAAGCTGGTAGGAATAGTTGTGTCCAACAGAAATTGTGCTCGCTTAAAAGGATCAACGACTGAGTGAATTTTTATCCAACGATAGAATCTGGATTTCCCTAAATTCTGATGAGTTATAAATGGTAGTACAAAATTACGGAACGTGTTAATAGCAAAATTTCAATGCATTGACAAATGTATCTAATTATTTTGCAAAAAGGAAGGAAAACAAAGTTTAACAAAAGATAAAGAAAATAAACTAAAATCACGAAGTAATAATTAAAAATTAAAACTTTTCAACCAATTTAATGGTCTCCGCCTGCTTTTGATCATTGTTGCCAAAATAAGGTTTCATCCTCTGTCCATTTACTTTGAACTGGTGTCCATCACGTAAATCTTGAATTTTGACTGGACCATGAGGAAATAAGTCGACAACTTCATAAGGTCCAGACCAACGTGAACACAAATTACCTGGGTGCAATTTAAGTCCAGAATTGAATAATAAAACCTGTTGACCCACGATAAATTGTCACTGCAAAATAATCTTGCCATGCCATCATTTGGTCTTTTCCTTATAAATCACAGCATTTTCATAGGCATTTCTCCAAATATCCTCTACTTCAGTGATATCTAATAACCTTTTCTTTCCAACCGCTTCATAGTCCGTATTCAATTACTTAATTGCCCACATTTCTTTGTATTCCAGTTCAACTGGCAAGTGACATGCTTTCCTAAAAACCAATTGATACGATGGCATCCCTAATGGAGTTTCGTATGCTGTCCGCAATGCCCATAAAGCATCATCCAATCGGAAAGAAAAATATTTCCTCGAAGGGTTTATAACCTTCTCAAGGATGTTTTTAATTTGTCGATTTGATACTCTGGCTTGTCCGTTGGTTTGCGGATGGTAAGTAGTAGTCATTCTATGATTAACTCCAAATCTCTTCAGTGCGGTTGCAACTTGGTTGCAATGAAAGTGTATACCCTGATCACCAATCAATGCCTTTGGTGAGTCGAAGCGGGTGAGTATATGTTTGTGAAAAAATTTTATCACTGTCTTTGCATCATCATTTGGAACTACAACATTTTCAACCCACTTTGAGATGTAGTAAATAGTTACTAATATATAAAGATTTCCAAATGAATTTGGAAACGGTCCCATAAAATCCATACCCTAAACATCGAATAATTCAGCCTCCATAATTGGATGCTGCAACATTTCATTGCGTCAGGATATAGAATCGGTGCGTTGACACCTATCGCATTGATTCACAAAATTGTAGGCGTCTTTGAATAATGACGGCTAGTAGAATCCTGATTGGAAAAATTTCCCAGCAGTTCTTATACCACCGAAATGACCTCCATAAGGAGCATCATGACAACGCTTCAGGATTGAAAGCATCCCCTCTTCCAAAATAGAACGTCAAATGATGTTGTCATTGCATACCTTAAATAAATACGACTCATTCTAATGATACTTCACTACTCATGAAGACATTTTTTTATGGCATGTGACACCTAATGGGAGTTTTCCACACACTAGATAATTAACAAAATTCGCATACCAAGGATTTGCATCTATAGCAAATAACTTCTCATCTGGGAATGTGTGGACAATTTGAAGTATGTTTCGTCTTCGTTGCCAGACTTCCAATCGAGACAGGTGGTCTATAACTTGATTCTCTAAACCCTTACGGTATTTTATCTCGTTGTTAAATTCTTGCAATAGTAATATCCAGCGTATCATTCTTAATTTGGCATCCTTTTTCACAAAGAGATATCTTAATACCAAGTGATTAGTGAATACAGTAACCTTTGCACCGAAAAGATAGGAACAAAACTTGTCGTAAGCAAAGACTAGAACTAGCAATTCTTTCTCTGTGGTGGTATAATTGAATTGAGCCTCTGTAAGAGTTTTGCTAGCATAATAAATGGCGTGAAATATGTTTCCCTTTCTTTGTCCTAAAACCGCACCCACAGCAAAGTCTCTTACATCTTACATAACTTCAAAAGGTTGAGACCAATTTGATGCAACGAGAATGAGTGCATTCACTAGCTACTTTTTTAACTGAATAAAGGTATCCAAACATGCATTGTCAAAGAAAAATTTTTGATTCTGTTCCAGCAATGAACATAAGTGCTTTGCAATTTTTGAAAAATCCCAAATAAACCTTCAATAAAACCCCACATGTCCAAGAAAACTGCGAATACCTTTCTCGTTTGTTGGTGGAGGTAATTTCTCAATGATTTCCACCTTATATTTGTCTACTTGAATGCCTTGACTAGATATGCAATGTCCTAACACAATGCCTTTGGTTGCCATGAAATGACATTTTTCCCAATTCAAGACAAGATGCGTGTCCTCACATCGCTTCAATACTTTACCTAAATTGTCAGTGCAATGATCAAAATCATTCCCATAGATTGAGAAATCATCCATAAAAACCACTAAAGAGTCTTCGATCATATTTGAGAACATTTCCATCATGCACTTCGAAATGTGGCTGGTGTGTTGCAAAGATTGAAAGACATAGGTGAAAAGTGAAAGTACCAAAGGGGCAGGTGAAGGTTGTTTTCTCTTGATCCTCCGGTGCAATAAAAATTTGATTGTACCCAGAATAGCCATCTAAAAAGCAATAATAGGAATTTCCAACAAGCCAATACAACATTTGGTCAATGAAAGGAAGTGGGAAGTGATCCTTCTTTGTGGCCACATTTAATTTACGATAATCCATACAAACTCGTCGTCCCATGGGAATACGTGTAGGAATTAATTCATCCTTATTGTTGCGAACCACAGTGATGCCACTCTTTATAGGTACGCATTGCACACTTACCCAATTGCTATTAGAAATCGGGTAAATAATTTCAGCATCAAGCCATTTTATGATTTCCTTCTTGACAACGTCCTCTATCTTCTCATTTAATCTTCTTTTTGGTTTAGTCGATTGCTTGCCTTCATATTCCAACTTGATATTGTGCATGAAAAAAGAAGGATGAATACCTTGAATATCGGCAATACTCCAAGCAATAACTCATTTATGTTGCTTGAGAATATGGACCAATTTCTATTCTTGAGTTACATCCCAGTGTTACGGAGACAATAACTAGGAGAGTATTGTGATCACCCAGAAAGACATATTTAAGATGAGGAGGTAGTGGTTTCAATTCTAGAGTATGAGCTTCTTTAATAGATGGTTTGAAAATTGGGGTTGTTTTGTTGGCTAGGTCGAAGTATTCAATCAGCCATCCATGCTTGAGTTCAAGATTATTAGCTTCAACCATGTTGTCACAATCTTCTAAGGACTCGGTATCAGATGTCACTGCAAACTCTTCAAAAAGTACTGTGCTTTGGTCATTGAATTTTTCCTCAATCAGATCATCTACTACATATACAGTATGTCATTCTTCTTCATCCTTGCATTGAATAGATTCAAAAACACTGAAGGTGACTTGCTTATCACTAAGTCGCATGGTTATTTCACCTGTGTAAACATCAATAAGAGTTTGGACGGTGGCTAAAAATGATCGTCCCAAGATTATGGGAACCTTATTTTCTGCCTCGCCGTCAAGTATGATAGAATTAGCTGAAAAAATAAATTTATCCACATGAACTAAGACATCTTTGATTTGCCCTTCAGGTTGAGCAAAGGATCGATCAGCTAGTTGTAATGTCACTGCAGTAGATTTCATGTGGCTAGTTCCCAACTTTTTGAAAGTAGATAGCGGCATTAGGTTGATGCTAGCTCCCAAGTCGCATAAAGCCTTGCCCAAATAATGATTGTCAATTAAACATGGGATGGTAAAGCTCCAGGATCTTTCAATTTAGGAGGCAACTTGTTTGTCAAAATAACACTACAGCCTTCTGTGAGTGTAATAGTTTCAATATCAGTGAGCTTCTTCTTATTGGACAAGAGGTCATTCATAAATTTCCCATAACTCAGAATTTTTACCAGAGTGTTTACTCAATGAATGTTGATTTGTAGTTGCTTTAGTGTGTCCAAGAACTGCTAATACTGCTTGTCATGCTCATTCTTCTTGAATCTTTGTGGAAAAGGTAAAGATAGAGATACATCTGCTTGTGTCACTACCTTTGATTGCGTCGACAATTTCGAAGGTCAAACATTAGGCATATAAGTGAAAATTTGTGGAACTTCTTTGTCTAATTCATCGACAAGCTCTTTAAATTCAACCTTCTCACCAGGGATCACTCCATCCGTATCTTAAGGAGTTACAGCAGAGTCTATAAATGGTTTTCAGTTTGTTTACCATTCCTAAGAGTGATAGCCTTACACTATTCTTTCCCCCTCAGATTGGGATTTTCCACGTCACTAGGTAATGATCCTAGTGGTTGAGTATTCAGATTTGAAGCAAGTTGTCCTAATTGTGCCTCCAATGCTCGAATGGAAGATGAATTCCATTGTACGATAGTATCCGTGTGAGTAATATGCTCCCGCATTAACGCCTCAAGAGTTGCTAATGGGTCAGAAGTAGAAGCTTGAGTATACAGTTGCTGTCGATGTCCTTGAACATGCTAGTTTAGTATTAAAGAATGTTGTGGCTACATCATATTTTGGTACGGATGTGTCTGGCCTTGTTGTAGATGCTTTTGAGTGTGTGGATTGTAGTTTCGCTATTGTTGATTGTAATTCCCTTGTATTGGATTATAATTTCCCTGAGCAGATGTATCCTCATTTCTATATGTCGCAGCATTTTATCCAGCATTTTGAGTTCTCTAAAATTGTTGGTTGCTTGCAGAGTTGTTGTAAGAGTTACCATATCAGTTGTAGCGGATGTTACTAATGTAACAGGCATTCTCTGCATATTGTGGACAATCTTCATAACTATGGTTGTCACTATAAATCTCACAAAAAAAGTAGGATCATCAACTTGCTGAGCAAATTGTATAGGTGCAACGCCACTAGTCCCTTGCATATTTGTAATCATGTTTGTGAGAGAAGAAACTTGAGCACTTAGTGATGTTATTGCATCCAATTAACTCCTAGAGTAGTTTTTTCTTTTGCACCTCTAGAGATAGGGTATTGATAATCATTCTGAGTAATTCTCTCAAGATTTCTCCAACATCATTATAAGTACAATCTAGCAGAGGTCCATTGGCTAATGCATCAACAAGATTCCTTGTATGTGAATTCAGCCTATTATAAAAAATCTCAATTTGTGTTTCTGGTTGAATGTCGTGCATGGGACAACGTCAAAGTAAAGATTTATAACGTTTCAATGTAGTGTGAAGATTTTCATCATCCAACTGATGATAAGCAGTAATATCATTTCGAAGATGAACATTCATTGTTGGAGGGTTAAATCTCAAAATAAACTGTGTTGCTAGTGCATCCCAAGAAGTAATTGATTCGATAGGTAGCCTAAAAACCAAGTACTGGCTCTTCCCTTTATGGAATAAGGAAATAATTGCATCTTAAAGGCATCATTAGGAATGCCTTGTTGAATAAAGGAAGCACAGATTAATATAAAGGGTTGAAGATGTTCTCTTGCATCTTCATGTGGCAGTCCAACATATTATCCATTAGAATTCAACATTTGAAACATTACTCGCTTCAATTTAAAATTCCCAGCTTGGATTACTGGCCTAACAACTCCCTGTTGTAAATCATCCATGATAGGTACTACAAAATCTCGTATATTCCTATTTTGTACGTGAGCATCTTGTGGCTTTTGCTGTTGCATTGGGGGTATGACAACATTGTTCCCTGGTAGAGCCATATTTCTTTGTTTTCGAAGTCTACTCCGAACAGTCCTTTCAATTTTTGGATCAAAATCGGCAAGAAAATATGACTTGCTTTGAGTCATAAAACACCTAAAATGAAGTTGAAGGAATAGCAACAAAGAAAAACCAATTAGTGAATACTAAATATTATATAAGGAAAATAATGTGCAAACACACAAAAACAAAAATAAACATCAGACAAATGCCATTCCCAACAACGACGTCAAAAACTTGATCGGCTATTTAACGTCACAGTAATAATGTGCAAGCGTACACTGTCGATGCAAGTATAGTAGACAGATATGAGTCTATTCGATATCGATCCCGCAGGGAATGGTTGTCTTTTGTCTATTAATGTCAGTGCAATAACTAGATAGAAATGAGATAAATTGTGAGCATAGTTGTCAGAGCAACAACTTGAAAAAATAAAATAAAATATGATAATGATAAACTAGGATCCCTAACATGAATCATCAGCAGAATACTAAGTGCTCACAAGGTATAAAATGATAAGTGATTGTCGAGGCAATAAATTTCAATGTATATCTTACCAAATGTCACTCTTCTATTTTATCTGAGACTTAAACATGCACATTAACCCCACCTTCCGATGATGGAAATATGGCACTATTAAGAACAAGTGGACTAAATTCCTCTAATCCTCACTCAACTTCCGTTATAATGCTTGTTGGCTCAAACTGTCGCTGCACTTTCCAATGTCAGTGACTGCAATAACACTTCCATGTTAAGAACATTCAAACCCCAAGATTAAACAATAAAATCAAGATTGTATAAGTGTAACACCCTAAACCCAGCCTAAAAAGTTAGGCCCGAATCTGGCGTGTCACAGTGAAGGAAATTGAAAAGCTAAGCAATTGTTTAGAAAAGTTTTATCAGATTTTTTTGAACTCCGAGTTCGTTGTTTGATTGAGAAAAACGTGATTTACTAAATGACAGTTTAAAAGTTGTTATTATTTTGAAAAATTATTTTGTTATGAAAGTTGAACTTGCATCGTTGCGTAAACATGATATTTTACAAAACGATTACCAATGTTTTAAGAAAACCCCATATTTATAAGTTTAACAATTATAAATGAAAACTTAGAAAAAATAAACCAATGACCTTATTACAAAATATTAACCCAAAATAGATAATCTAAAAGAAATGGTAAAAATCAAAATTACTAAAGTTCACGAGTAGTATCTCCGATGTATAGCCACCCCCAAGTCCTCCACGGCTCCCAATCCTCTATCGCTGGAAATCACCTAAAACATTTAATAAAAAGAGGGGGCGAGTTTACGAAAACTCAGTTTACACAACCCTCATCGGTAAGAACATGCATCACAACAATCCAGGCCGAAGCCCATTACAGTAATGATGGCAATTGGGCCTTATCCCAAAATAGCTTCGGTTGAGCCTTAACTCATATCATGTGTTAGAACAGATCATGTATACAATGCGATGCAAACCTAGCCTAACCTAATTTTCCATCCTCTACACACCATCCCGTACCAGCCCATCACACCGTGGGGATTTCTACAATCAACCCTCTATCCGCTACACGCCATCTTGATAGTCATTCTGTCAGTTATAATGTCGATCAGTATGTGACCTTATAATCAAACGTGGCTTAGCCACCAATCACTATGAGACCTTATAATCAAACATGGCTTAGCCACCGATCAATATGTGACCTTATAATCAAGCGTGGCTTAGCCACTGATCACTATGCGACCTAATATAACGTGGCTTAGCCATCGATCACCATGTGACCAAATCACCGATATGATAATGTGGCACCAAGCCATCAAAATAATAATATAACTGGCACACAGCCCTGGGTAAATATGATTGACACCGAGTCATCAATAATTGTATTATGCTTGGCACATAGCCATCAGCGACGGTAATATAATCGGCACACAGCCCTGAGCCCTAGGTAAATACGATTGGCACAAAGCCATAATCAAGATGGCACGGAGCCATATCTAGGTTGGCATATAGCCATTATGCAGAATGTGGCAGAGCCACCGATATACACTTCCCCGATCATCAATAACCCAACCCATGCAATATGTCGTATATGTCATGCTCAATCATTACACATGTATGCAGAATGGCCATGCTCAATAACAATCATTTAAACATGTAATAAAAGCATATCAATCATACAACCAAAGCCAAACTGGTCATATCATAACACAAGCCAATCACTTACCTACAAGGGCAAATCAGTCATTTTACCCTGTAAGGGTATTCCGATAATCCTACCCTTTAGAGGTAGTTCGATAATTCTACTCATAACTAATTCCTGTATGCAGTGTATCTCAAACATAATCAATCATACAATTAACACATAAAATGCTAGTACTACCACGAGGGTACAACGGTCATTTTATCATTTAAGGGTAAAATAGTAATTTTACAAATTGGGGGTATTTCGATAGTTTCACAAATTGGAGGTATTTTGGTAATTTTACAAATCGAGGGTATTTTGATAATTTCACAAACCAAGGGTATTCTGGTAATTTCACAAACCGAGGGTATTTTGATAATTTCACAAACTAAGAGTATTTCGGTAATTTCACAAACCAGTGGTATTTCGATAATTTTGCAAATTAGGGGTATTTCGATAATTTCACAAACCAAGGGTATTTTGGTAATTTCACAAACCAGGAGTATTTTGATAATTTTACAAACCAGGGGTATTTCAATAATTTTGCAAACTAGGGGTATTTTAGTAATTTTGCAAACCAATGGTATTTCGATAATTTTGCAAACTAGGGGTATTTCAGTAATTTTGCAAACTAGAGGTATTTCGGTAATTTTACAAGCTAGGGTGTTAACAACCCAACAGAAGGTCCATTCTCGCCTCGAACGATTCAAGTATTCTAAATAAAGATAATGATGCGAATAGGCCTAAGGCCCATTCTCGGCCCAAGTGGGCCCACACACTCATGTGGCCCATTCAGCCCAAACCTAGATACATATATGAGATTCACATAGTCTAGTTCACTATCTACTACTCAATCATACAATTTACTCATATGGGCCCCTGGGCCCATTGGGCCCACTTGGCCCCTTTTGGGCCATCGTGGCCCAATAGCCCACACCCACAAGAACACTACTGATGTCCTCAACTATCGCGTTGAAGCCCTACAAGTGCGCTCGCATGCTCGTATGGCTACCATCACAGTGTGACGGCATTTCAACATTTGCCGCTTTACAGCTAGAGTAGAGAGAATACACACCTGATAGGAATATAAAGCTGCTAAATCGCGCTCTAAGCACTCCTATGCCCAACGCCAACCAAGTATGCCCCTTCTCTTCCTAGGTAGCTCTATATATAGGTAGCTTCTCACCTTCCTTCTTTGTATCTTTCCGATGTGGGATCCCTCCGTCAGTAGAGTTTAAATCCAACTCAAACTTTTCCCATCCAATCCGTAAAATAAATACTCCCTTGCTTGTCATGAGATTCGAACCCAGGCTCCCCTGTAGCATAATCCACGCTGCTAGCCACTTTACCAACTAGCTCCTTGTGCCCAACATCATGCGCAACTAAATATAAATCTATGGTCAAATTCTAAAGTCCATATAAAAAGAAAACCAAAATGCAAGAGTCAAGATTTGAACCTTGGACCTCCTTCCTTCCTTTTTGACGTCACCCCCTTGCCTCTTATGTGGTGTCACATTGCCACTACACCACAAGCTCTTTTTGTGTCATTCTCTCCACATTTCATTCTTAAAGCCTACCTACTAACTCCCAAGGTTTTTTTCACCTAAAACCAAAATTTCCCTAAATCCAAAATTTGAACCAGGACTTCATAGAAGCCCTTTAACCTTCCAAAATCACTCACCTACTAGATCCAACTTGCATAAAAGTCATTCTCTTATTCCCAAAAATTTTAAACGCTCTTACGCCTAAGGCCCAATGGGCCCAATCCTACTAGGCCCAACTTTGGGATGTTACAATAAGATAACAATTAACCAAGAATTCCTTTGTACTCTATACAAATAGAAAACATAAAGTAATCACCAGCATTTAGAAAGAAATAAGAAAAATCAAGTGGAGAATACTATTCCTAGACAACTCGACTGAATCTCTATATTCCATCTTGTTTCGCAGTTAGGTCTCCTCGTCAGAAGCTAATCTGCATCAATTTTCACGTTGGCTCACCCGTGAGAGGCTTAAGATGCCATAGCCGCAAGCTTCAAGGTAGGATGAAGAAGATGATGGTTAAGAAAAAGCTCTCTCTTTTTTTTTTTCTCATGTCAACCATTTATGTCCTCCTCCAATAGTATAGGTGTCATTTTCTAAGAGTTATTCAATCCTTGTACGTAAAGGTTGGTTATACTATAATGGATAGCTCACGCATTTTTAGTTTTTATCCGGACAACTGTCAGGTGTGGCAATAATTCTGGACGCAATATGGAATTGACTCATGTAGAGACATTAATGTAAAAGATAGCAAAATTAAGGATAAAAATAGGCTAGGATTCACTGAGTTATAAAATAAAATTTACTAAACTGAAAATGCTAAAATATATGCTAAGGATAACTAAATGGGAACAATTTAACCAATAAGTAAGGAGGAAAACCTATGTTCTTTCTAATGCTAACATTAAACATACTTAATTATAGAAGGAAACTCATAACCAAATGTAACACCCCACACCTAACCTAGAATTTATGCCTTTAAAACTTTAACCCATTGTTCCTGTAACACATCTTATTTTGGAAAACAAACATTCCAAAAATGAATGGTCAGAATATAATAATTTTTAGTTAAACCTTTCGTGCATTCTTTATAAAATCTCATACTTGAAAACACTTTTTTTTTAGTAAAATCACCTTATCATTTTCTTCGTTTAGCAGTGAAATAATTTTCAAAGTTTTAGTTGAAAACCAAATTTTCAATTTGTTAACTTGTATGATTTTACAGTTTTGTGTTAAAAATACCAAAAATCGAAGAACAAAACAAAAAAAAAAAGTCTAAAATAGATTTACAACCCAAAAACTCCAGAAAGTCCAGGGCTATTTAAAATCATGGACCATTGTAATGTGGTTTGTGGAACTGTACACAGTCATTTAAGTAATAAGTACGTAAAATGATTTATCGTTGTAACATCCAAGAATTAGGGGCTTTGCATCTGTTATGTTTCGGTGTGTTTGGTATGCTTTATTTGTTAATTTGTTGTGTTTGGAGGTCTCCGAGAAGGCTCGGGGTTAAGTCGAAGCCTTGGTGAAATTTCAAATTTTGGGCACTTTAGGGGAGAGCTAGTTGGGTTAGGCTTTAAGGATGATTGCTTGTGTTTGTTGACACAAGAAAATGAGTGGCAAAGTGTAACAGTCCGGTTTATAACCTAGTCGAAACAGTGGTTTCGGGACCACAAATCTGAGTCCATAAAATATTTTAATATTATTTTCAGTGCCATTGATATGTGATTAAGCATGCGGTAAATTTTCGTCAGCTAATTTTTCCTTCTGTGTGTTTAATTTTACAAAAGGATTGAATTGCTTGAATGCAAAACTAGCATGCTATTTGTTCAAGTACCAATGTGTTGTGGCTTTGTAAAGGTGGAGGCTTAAATGGAAAATAAACCATTTCTAAGTTAGTGGCTTATTAAAGGACAAAAATAGCCATAGATTATATGAATTATAATGGTTTTCATTAATGGTAAATTGGTAAAGTGTTTAATAATGTTATTATAATTTAATAAAAAGAAAATGGTGGCCATTTCAATTGTGTTCATCCACCGAATGTAGAAAAGAAATGAAAGTGTTAGACTTTGTTTCATTCGGCCAAAGTTCAAGCTTAAATTGGGTATGTGTTTTTGATCGATTTTCGATAATTTCAACATTTTTGTAATCGTTGCTTTGAGAGGTATCAAACCCATGTCTCAATTTGATTAATTGACAATGTTTGTGTGAGATGCCATTGATGATATGTTAAGCTTTTTGATGATTTTTGGTGTTAAATGAAAGATATGAATTAGATGAACATACTTTGTTCTTGAATTTTTTATGAATTTAGCTAAATAGGTCTAAATTGAGAAAATGGTAATTTGAAGGACAAAATAGAAAATTTGATGGAAAATATGGACTTGTATGAGATGTATATGCATTTGACTAAGCATGTGTATGTGTGGATTTTGTGAATTTGATGTTTTGAGAAAAATGGACTAAATTGATAAAGTGTGCAAATATGAGGGTTAATTTGCAAATAGCCCTAAATGTGTGTCCATGGATTGAATTGTATGAATAAGTGAATAAAAGTGTTAATTCTGAATATGTTTAGATCAAGAATCGAGGAAAATTGACTTAGATTGCGAGAAAGCGAAAGCAACCGAGTAGCCGTTTTCATTTCGATAAATCGAATCCGAGGTAAGTCACTATGCAAATAAACGTACTTGCATGAAATTGTAATTGTTTATATGACTAATATTGATAATGGATGCTTATGAGAGGATTATGCATATAAATTTCGGGATAAGTTTAATATAGTAAGTAAGTTCGGATATAATACAAGTTGTTAGTTTATATTTATGTGATAGGAATTGAATGATAGTTATTGAATTAGAAATGGTACATGTATGATGTTGAGAAATGAGGCATTAAGTGTGCGTAATTGAAATTATGATGGAGTTAAATAGCATTGTGTGTGCGAAGTAATGGAAGCTTCGGCTTTTATGATTGGCATTGTGTGTGCGATACCAAATTAAGTTTGATTTTGTATTAATGCACTAAGTGAGAGATGTCATTTAAGTTTCGACAATGAATCATAGCACTAAGTGTGCGATTATAAGAAATGAAAAGCTTTATGTGCGCAATGATATGAAAGCTTTGGCTTATTGAATTGGCACTGTGTGTGCGACATCGAGACAAGTCGATTAAAAGAATAGGCACTAAGTGTACGATTATAAGGAATGAATAGAACTGTGTGTGCGATGATATGAAAGCTTCGGCTTATTGAATTGGCACTGTGTGTGCGACATCGAGACAAGTCGATTAAAAGAATAGGCACTAAGTGTGCGATTATAAGAAATGAATAGCACTGTGTGTGCGATGATATGAAAGCTTAAGCTTATTGAATTGGCACTATGTGTGCGACATCGAGACAAGTCGATTAAAAGAATAGGCACTAAGTGTGTGATTATAAGAAATGAATAGCACTGTGTGTGTGACGATATGAAAGCTTTGGTTTATTGAATTGGCACTGTGTGTGCGACATCAAGACAAGTCTATTAAAAGAATAGGCATTAAGTGTGCGATGATTAATATGCTTAAATTATGTATATACACTGAGTGTGCGATTAAGTTGAATGAATATTAAAGGACGTTCGACATGTAATATCGAGCATTGAATAGCTTGGAAGTTGAATAATTATGTGTTATATAAGGTATGTATTGAACCTTTTTGGTTGATGAGTTATAAATATGATATGAATGAGTGAATGAGTATTTTATCTACGTCTGGGACATTGGTATTGTACAATCATTCTGAGTTTTGAGTATCTTATTAGATTCCAAACTTTTAATGAGTATATCAGAGCTATGAACAATTACAAGAATGTATATTCGTTTCAGATACGTTTGGCATGTACATTAAGTGTGTATAAAAGGTAAGTACCTATATAACTTTGATTTGAAGAAAGGTATGATTGAATATTAGAATGGGAATGAGATGCAAAAATGTTTAAGAAGGAGTTGTATATATATACATATGATTCTTGTATGAATGAATGTGGCAATTGTGTCCAAGTATATGAACCAAAGCAATATGTGATAGTTTGCTAAGCAAATGTTATGTGTCAATATAATTTATGCGTATATGCCTTTATGCTAAGTTTATTTGTATTATGATTTACTAAGCTTTCTAAAGCTTACTCTCTGTATGTGTTTTTCTCTGTTTTATAGGTCGTCAAAGCTACTGAAGGCTCGGGACCATCAAGGATCATCATCACACTACTAAACTCATTTTGGTACCCTTTTGAAAATGTATATAGCTAATTATGACATGTATAGGCTAGATATGTGTATATGTTTAAGAAGTGAACTTAGCCATGTGTTTTGGCAAGTTTTGGGTTGTTTTAATGTTTGAATGAGTGATTCATATGATTTATGTTTTGGTATGGCTTGATGCATATGAATTGGTCATTTTGGTATGTATTTGGTTGTCATATATGCATGACATGTGATGAGAATGGTTGCTTGTAGGTATGACCCATTTGGGTGGCATCTTGGTCTTGCAAATGACCTATAATGTCACACGGTCTTGGCACACGGGCGTGCCTAGTAACCGTGGGGTAAAATCAGTAGCTAGCTTAAGAAGTACACAGTCATGGCACGGGCGTGCCTAAAGGTCGTGTGAGAAATGGCAGTATATGACCTTGTAGGGCACGGCCTTAGCACACGGGCGTGCTTGGTAGCCGTGTTGATTTTGATAGGATATGACCACGGGGAGGGCACACGGGTGTGTCATGTAGCCGTGGGTGATGCACGGCCTACCCCCACGGGCGTGTCTCCCCTGTATTTAGAAAAGTTTTATTTTTCATGAAATTCTATATGTGTTTCGATTTAGTCCGACTCGATTCATAAGCATGTTTAAGGTCTCGTTGACCTATTTAAGGGACATTATGAATGATATTGATGGATGATTGTGTGAAATTCTGTAAATATTTTCGATCTGTCTGGTAACACTTCTAACCCTAATCCAACGACGGCCACGGGATAGGGGTGTTACATTTTATTGGTATCAGAGCTATGGTTTAGTCAATTCTCAGACTAACGTAGCGTGTTAGAGTTCTAGCTATACATGCCATAATATCTGAAATGTGATAGTGTGATGAATCCTGACATATAAATGTGAATTTTGTATAGCAATGGATCCCGAAAGAGCCATAGCTGACGACATAGAAAGTATTACTCTTGCTCCCGCGCAAGGGACAGTGCCTTCTGATTCAAGGTCGGCTACGAATGGTCATGAGAGAGAAGCTAAACAAGCTTTCTTCCAGTTAATGAGTGAGTGGCTCACTCAATTTGTGAGAAATAACCCAACTGTTTTACAACCTTCGCCCCCGGTTAATTTCCCTCAGACATCTGCTATGATTTTGACTATGAATTTAAATCTGATGAACATGTCTTCGGTTGACAAAATTTGTAAGTTTGAGGCTGGTGAGTTCAGGGCTACTAATGATGATAATATCAAGAAAGTCGATTCTGAAACTCATAATGAAAGAAAAAGATCGATAAGTAATTTCTCTGAACCTTTGATGAAGAAATATAGAGATGCAAGCAATAGATTAAATGTTTCAATCGAACATACGAGTAGAGATCGTGTGAGACCAAATGTTGGTCTGGGAACTCAAGCTCAAATTTAATCAAATGATGGAAGTACTAAAAGCCACAAACCTGAGTGTAGACAGTGTGGAAGACGATATGTGGGAAAATGTTAGGGCAAGTATGACAATAGAGTTAGTTATAAATGTGGATCATGAAATCACTTCATTCGAGATTGCTCTAAGATGGCGAGTGTTGAAAATGTCAAATCTGAGCGCCTTAAGTGTAAACGTTGTGGTAAAAGACATCTGGAGAATTGTAGATTGAATAATCAAGTTTGCTTCAGATGTGGATTGTTAGATCATTTTATTCGAGACTACCCAGAGTCTATTGAACAAGAGACTACTCAGAATCCGAGAGTAGATAACGTTCCAGAGAGAGATAGACCTTCCCGAAATATAAGAAATGTTAGTAGTAGTCAGAGGTCTATGAGGGATACTATTGCAAAATTTGAATTTAGAGAGACAACTAGAACATATACTACTTGAGCTTGTGAGGAAACCTCATCTTCAAATATTATTATGGGTACGTTTACTCTTTATGATATTTCTGTGATTGCATTGATAGACCCTAGTTCTATGCATTCGTATATATGTGTAAATTTAGTAGTTAGCTAGACTTTGCTTGTAGAGTCTACTGAGTTTACTATAAAAGTATCGAACCCCTTAGGTAAAAAATGTTTTGGTTGACAAAGTATGCAAGAACTGTCCGTTAATGTTTCGAGATAGCTATTTTCCTACTAATCTGATGCTTTTGCCATTTGATGAGGTTGATATTATTTTGGGTATGGATTGGTTGTTTATGCATAATGCTATTGTGAACTGTAAAAGAATGACAATTGATTTGAGGTTTCGAATGATGAGATTGTGCGAGTTTAGTTTAATGATTTGAATGGATTGCCTGCTGTGATATCTATTTTGAAAGCTCAAAGTTATGTGAAAAAGGGTTATGAGGCATATTTTACTTATGTGATTGATTCGAAAGTGTCTGAGAAGAAAGTTGAGTCAGTGTCTATTGTTTGTGAATTCTCTGATGTGTTCCCTAAAGAGTTACCGGGTTTACCTCCAATTCGTGAAGTTGAGTTTGGTATTGAATTAATGCCTGGAACTACACCTATTTCAATAGCTCCGTATAGAATGGCACCAACAGAGTTGAAAGAGTTAGAGTCGTAGTTGCAAGAGTTGACTGATAGAGGGTTTTCTAGACCGAGTTTCTCACCTTGGAGTGCTCCTGTCCTATTTGTGAAAAAGAAAGATGACATGATGAGGATGTGTATTAATTATCGACGGTTGAATAAGGTGACAATAAAGAACAAATATCCGTTGCTTAGAATTGATGACTTATTTGATCAGTTTGAAAGGAGCTACTGTATTATGATCTAAAGCAACATTTTTGGTGGTCTAAAATGAAACGAGACATATCTAACTTTGTGTTAAAATGTTTTGTCTGGCAACAAGTGAAAGCTAAACATCAAGTTCTGCTTGGTTTGCTACAATCGATTTTGATTCCTGAATGAGAATGGGATATAGTGATAATGGATTTTGTTTCTATTTTGCCTCAGATTCTGAGAAAGAAAGATATGATTTGGGTCATGTTCATCGATTGATGAAATCTGCCCATTTTATTCGGAAGATCTGATTATCCACTTGAAAAATTAGCCGAGCTATATATTTTTGAGGTTGTGAGATTGCATGGGGTGTCACTATCTATTGTGTCAGATAGAGATCTGAGGTTTACATCGAGATTCTGGAAGAAATTGCAAGAAACTTTGGGCACGAAATTACACTTTAGTACAGCTTTTCATCCGCAAATAGATGGTCAATCTAAATGGATCATACAGATTCTAGAAAACATGCTAAGATGATGTATAGTTGAGTTTGATGGTTCATGGAAACATTATTTGCCATTGATCAAATTTGCGTATAATAATAGTTTTCAAATGAGCATCAAAATGACACCATATGAAGCTTTGCAAGGATGTAAATGTCGTACACCTTTGTATTGGACTAAACTCAGTGAAAATAAGTTACTTGGGGTTGATTTGATAAAAGATTCAGAACAGAAAGTGAAACTGATCCGAGATTATTCGAAAGCGGGATCTGATCGTCAGAAGTCCTATGCAGACTTAAAAAGAAAACATATTGAATTTGAGATTGAAATCCCACTCTATTTAATGGTAAGATTTTCAGGGACGAAAATCCCTAAGGGGGGAGAATTGTAACAGTTCGGTTTATACCCTAGTCGGAACAGTGGCTTTGAGACCACAAATCTGAGTCCATAAAATATTTTAATATTATTTATAGTGCTGTTGATATGTGATTAAGCATGCAGTAAATTTTCGTGAGCTAATTTGTCCGTCTGTGTGTTTAATTTTACAAAAGGATTGAATTGCATTGAATGCAAAACTAGCATGCTATTTGTTAAAGTACCAATATGTTGTGGCTTTGTAAAGGTGGATGCTTAAATGGAAAATAAACCATTTATAAGTTAGTGGCTTATTAAAGGACAAAAATAGCCATAGATTATATGAATTATAATGGTTTATATTAATGGTTAATTGTTAAAGTGTTTAATAATCTTATTATAATTTAATAAAAAGAAAATGGTGGCCATTTCAATGGTGTTCATCCACCGAATGTAGAAAAGAAAATACAGGGTTAGACTTTGTTTCATTCGGCCAAAGTTCAAGCTTAAATCGGGTATGTGTTTTTTATCAGTTTTCGATAATTTCTGCTTTTTTGTAATCGTTGCTTTGAGAGCTATCAAACCCATGTCTCAATTTGATGAATTGATAATGTTTGTGTGAGATGCCATTGATGATATGTTAAGCTTTTTGATGATTTTTGGTGTTAAATAAAAGATATGAATTAGATGAACACACTTTGTTCTTGAATTTTTTATGAATTTAGCTAAATAGGGCTAAATTGAGAAAATGGTAATTTGAAGGAAAAAATAGCAAATTTGATGGAAAATATGGACCTGTATGAGATGTATATGCATTCGACTAAGCATGTGTATTGATAAACCGTAAAAGTAATATATTTTAACCCCATATTTAGTATGCTTTTGGATGATTTAGCCCTTGATTTATGTAAAAAGGTGCTTTTAATACTTTCTTTTCATGTTTATACTTAGGAAAGCACCCGAGGATAAAAAGAACTCAAAACGGGCTTAAAACAGAGTAACTGGGCTTTAGCAAGCAATCAACACGGCGCCCAAAGCCTACACTACGTGCCTCGCCAATTCGCCAAATTACCTAGTGTAGCATCCATTGATCATAGGGACTGCTGGTGATCTACATGGCCATGCCCAAATCGATGACACGGAACATGGCATCGTGCATCCATTGATCATACGGGCACGTGTTGTGGTGATCTACATGGCCATGCCCTTGAAGCCAAGAAACAATCGAAGTCTACCAACACCTAATAGTAATTCTACCTTAGGAGCCAAGTATACATCCCAAAGGCTATATAAACAACCCAAGGCGACATTGAAGGGCTTTTAGCAAAGGCTTTTGGCTGAAGCTTTCATTTTTTAAGGAATCACATGAAGATAGCCAGTTGATCCATCTCAAGAAGTCAGAACCCCATTCAAGACGGAGGATCTCTCCTTCAATTCCTTCAGGAGGTTTAGGGATTTCTTATGTTTTGTTTATTATTTACTCTTGAGATGTTTTCGTATTTAGTTATGAACTAAATCCCTCAGATACCTGAAGGGGATGAAACCTATGATGGATTTTGTTATTTGATTTCTAAATTATATGATAAGTACGTGGTTTGTTCTTAATTATGTTGCTTAATTCAATCTGATATGCTTATGTGGAGGAGGAATAGACCCTACCTAAGAGTAGATCTAGCATAATGGAGCGGAGTTGATCGGGCTCCTAGAGATAGGGCTACGAGATTTTGCCGAATTAGGGTGAAACCTAATATGGGAATCAATTGATCGATTTACTGCTTCCTTAGGGGGTTATTAAGAGAATGAGAGTTACACTAATTAACCTAAGGTTAGACGTTATTCGCCACGAGAGAGGGTTTAATATAGGTTAGGGAGTCTCACGGATCAAGCTAAGTAAAAAAATCATATGGTTTGGGGAGTAAATAATAAGTGAAGTCATAGGTAGATTCTTCTTGAAGGTATCATCTTTATCAACTGAGTTTTCCTAAAGTCTTCCTCCAATTCAATCTTTTGTCTTTGCATTTATTCTAAGTATTTTGTTAGTTTAATAATCCAATCACTCCATATTTTAGGCTAAATAATAGAAAGAAAGTGAGTAGTAGTACTTTTAGGTTCCCTTGGGTTCGATAAGATATTCTTGCTCGAGCTATACTCTTTGCTCGATAGGTGCACTTGCCTCTATCGTTGTCATGATCGACCTGAGTTCGATCACTCTTTTATAAATATTAAAACTCATTGCTTGACACGATCAAGTTTTTGGCGCGCTGTTCGGGACTCCTAAAATATTAAGAAAGCTCTACTTCTATTACTTTAGCCATTATCTTTATTTTTAAATTTCTCTTATTTTTATACATATATTTTTGTTTTTTTTTCTAAATTTCTTTCTTTCTTTTCATAGCAGGTACCTCTAGTTTATGACTAAAAGAAATTTGAGAGGACCATTAGAATGTGAAGGTGACATTAAAGCTACCGCTCGCAAAAATTGCAGAGAAATTAGAAGAGCCCTAGACTATCAAAGAGAAGAACAGCAAAGATCCAATCCTACTGAAGGGATGGACTAGAACAACCCACCAAATGTGCAAGAACAGAATGCTCTGTGTACTATGTATGATTATGCTAAACCTAATTTGACAGGAGCAAAATCTAGTATTGTAACACCCCTAACCCGTATCCGTTGCCGGATTAGGGTTACAGGCATTACCAAATAGCCAAATCTTCTTCAATCAATTAATTCTTATCTTAGACAGACAAAGCACATGGGTATAGTCTATATATATATATATATATACTTGATATACCAAGTTAAAACATATTCAATATAATCATCCACATATACAAAATGATCAAACAACCTACTTCTAACCTCATTATTAGCATATTTATCTATTTTATTCTATGATACAGTCACCTATTTAGTACCACTACCTTTGTAATCGTTTCATGCAAACATGCCTCATATACTATTTCATTTTTAATCAAGCATATCGAACCTTGTAGATGGAACTATTAATAAGCATCATTACGGTTACATGCATATATCACTTGACTTTACATCTATAGACTAATAGACAATACACTTCATTTATAAATAAACGAATATATCCGAATACGCATAACCTTAGCTTTTAATGCATAACCACAACCTAAGTCAAGGACTGAATGTGCCAAATAGACTTCCATAACTCATGCAAAATTTATATTACTAATTGTACAACAATTACACATACATGAACATAGGTCTCAAAACCAACTTAACCTAAAAACACAAGTATATAAACCATACCTTAACCGAATATTCATTATCACTTTTCCATAATTTGTAACTACTTATACTTATCATTATCAACGAATTCAACAAGTTAACTTACATATACAATCTTTAATCATAATATCACTCATATTACTTAACCGAATCAACTATATTAAGCAACAACGACCCAAGTCAAGTTTTTCTTCAACTAGATACATAACATTCATATCACCCATTCACATTTCAAATAGTACCTAAACCTCATCTAAATACAAACATTATTTCATAGCATGAGCAAGCCATTTCATCAAAACACATGAACAAAGTTTAACCAAAATAGATAGCCATATTCGCATGGCTAAATATATATACATGATCAAGTATCATTAGTAGTACAACTTAGTCTAGCCTATACATGCCTTTTCAACTCAAAACTAAGTTTATCAATACCAAAGAGAGTCGATAATGTGGTTGACTTCTTCAAAGATCCTTGAGCTCGTAGCTTGAATCAAAAGTCTATAAAATAGAAATAGCCAAGAACATACCGTAAGCATACTAGCTTAGTAAGTCTTAAGCAAAAGATAATTCACTAATCAAGCACTTTAACATTTTTAATCAATAAATGTAAAACATTGCATATGTATATTACAATATGCAATTTATACAAAACCGAATACTAGTAATGTATTAACTCAATTACTTATATCAATACCATCAACTCATCATCAAAGCACAAAGTACATATATTACATGAATCACATGTTTACAATCATGTAGATTCAACATCCATATCCATTACATTATCACACTAAAAATTCTATTATTTCTATATTCATACCTGTTGATTACAAGCTCAAATTCACATAACACCATTCTTAACATAATATTTCAAATCAAGTAACATTAATCACAACTTACCTTACATCTGATGAATTCAATTGGGACTTAAGCTTACCTGAGTTTTTACTCAATAAATTCACTATGTTACACCTCGATCAATTTATGGTTTCTTCATTTTAAAGTATCACCGACATTAAGCTGCTAGGCACAAAGCCCAAATATATCACAAGCACTAAAGCTAAGCACGAAGCTTTGAATATATCATCAAGCACTAAGCTTGCTAAGCACGAAGCCCGAATATATCACAAGCACTAAGCACGCTAGCACGAAGCTTAGAATATATCAGGCACTAAGCTCGCTAGGCACGAAGTTCGAATATATCACCCAAGACGAACCTCGCTAGGCAATAAGCCCGAATCAAATCAACGGCACAAGGCACGCTAGCAATAATGCCCGAAATAATTCATAAATCAGCCATCAAATTACATTTCTTAACACTATCATCACTAACTAAACATATACACAATTCACATTCACATATCACAACGAATGTACAAATTCTTATCACATGTACAAAAACACATCTAATCCATTTTAAAGCCTTTGCATTCGGCTAACACATATAGTCATACTCAAATTTATCAAAAATTTCATTGAACCTATTCATGAATAATTCTTTAACATACTTTAGCTTAAGGACTTACCTAGACTGTCGACGAACCGCGTTATCTGGCTATTCGATAACCTTTGTCTTTCCCCGATCCAAATCCGTTTTTCTTTACTCTTGATCTAAACACATTAAATTTAGCTCATTCAATTACATTTCACTTCAATTTATTCCCAAAACACATAAATATGCAAATTACCATTTTACCCCTAAGGTTTGACATTTTTACCATTTAGTCCTAATTGTACAAAACACAAAATACACATAATTTGCACTTAATTCTTCAGGGCTGAATCTTCTATACATCTATACCAAGGCACACATTTCATTTATTTTGCAAATAAGCCCCTCTAATAATTTATTTTTTTTCAATTTAGCCTAAATACTCAAATTACTAAAATTTCTAATACAAAACATACTAATACTTAACATATCTTTAATTTGAAAATAACAAACACTAAAAACCACATGAACACATCAATGGTCGAACCTCATACACACATTAATCTCAAAAATTCTAGCATGGGTCGGGTAATATACGAAGCAATGATCTCAAAAATGTAAAAATTATCAAAAACCGACATCAAACTAACCTTTAATCACCAATTTCTATTTGGCCAAATGTTAACCTTGTTCTTTCTTTCTTTATGAAATTCGGCTAAGACAAGGAAGATGATAACATGCATGTTTTGTTTTTATTTCTTTAACATATATATTAACATTTTTATTAATTACCTTTTTAACCTTTATCATAAAATAACTAAACAATATAATAAAAGGTTAATGTTGTCCATGGTAGGACCAAGAACTTAAAGAATGGGCTTTTGCCCTTTTAGTACTCAATTTAGAAAGCCACAATCAATTTAGTGCATTTTCACTATAGTTTGGGACTTTTACCTTTTATGCGATTAAGTCCTATTTTTAAAAATTAAAAACACAAATAATAAACTTTTTTATACGAGACTTTCACACACATTAATTTACATATAATAAACACAAAATATAATATTAAAATATTTCTCGGACTCAGATTCGTGGTCCCGAAACCACCGTTCCGATTAGGGTCAAATTCGATCTGTTACAACTCTCCCCCTTAAGGATTTTCGTCCCCGAAAATCTTACCGTTAAACAACGTCAGATATTGTAGCCTCATTGAGTCCTCAGGCTCCCACGTAGCCTCTTCAACTCCATGCCGATTCCATAGTACTTTCACTAATGGAATCCTTTTGTTTCTTAACTATTTCATTTCCCAAGCTAAGATACAGATCGATTCTTCCTCATACGTCATATCGGGTCAGATTTCAATCTCAGATAGAGCAATCACATGTGACGGATCTGATCTGTATCTACGGAGCATAGAAACATGAAATACATCGTGTATCTTTTCTAATTCAGAGGGTAACTTCAACCTATAAGCAACAGGCCCAATACATTCGATGATTTTATACGATCTGATAAATCTCGAACTCAGTTTGCCTTTCTGACCAAAACGAAGTACTTTCTTCCACGGAGATACTTTCAAGAATACCCGATCTCGACTTGAAATTCTATATCTTTACATTTCAAATCAAGCATAAGACTTTTGATGATCGATGCGACTTTCAAACTATCTTTGATTACGACCACTTTCATTCGATCTCTTTAATCAAATCAACCCCTAGTATCTTATTCTCACCGAGCTCGGTCCAAAGACAAAGGCGCACGACACTTGCGGCCATGTAGAGCTTCATAGGTGCCATTTGATACTTGATTGAAAAGCTGTTATTATAGGAAAATTCAATCAAAGGTAAGTACTTTTCCCACGTACCTTCAAACTCGAGAACGCAACATCTCAACATGTCCTCAAGTGTTTGAATGGTTCGCTTCAGATCCAAATGTCCCGTCTGCGGGTGAAAGCGGTGCTAAAATGATGTTTAGTACCTAAAGCATCCCGTAACTTGTTCCACAATCACGATGTAAATCTCGGTCTCATGCGAGATAATAGAACTTGGCACACCATGTAATCTCACGATTTGAGATATATACAACTCAACAAGTTTATCGAGTGAAAAGTCCATACTGAACAGGTACAAAATGAGTGATTTGGTCATCTATCTACTATAACCCAGTGCGTCTTTCTTGCTCGGTGTCATAGGCAAACCAGATACAAAATCCATAGTGATTCTATCCCATTTCCATTCGGTATCATGATCGGTTGAAGCAACCTGAAGGCACTTGATGCTCGACTTTTACTTGTCGACAGATTAAGCACTTTGAAACAAATTCAGATATATCCGTTTCATGCCGTGCCACCAATAGAATTGTTTCAAATCATTATACATTTTGTGCTACCCAAATGTATCGATAATTGACCACTATGAGCCTCACTGAGAATCATCTGAATCAAATCTGAGTTCTTCGGAGCACATATTCGGCTTTTAAAGTTCAAACAGTCATTTGCATCAATTTGAAATTCTGATTCCGCATCTTTTTCACACTGAATTTGTCTAGCAATCAAATCTTTGTCAACTTTCTGTGCATCACAAATTTGCTGAATAAACGTCGGTCTTGTTTGTAGCTCGGCTATGATCGAACCATCACCAGACATAACCATCTGTGCGTTCATTGCACGAAGAGCAAACAATGATTTTCGACTTAATGCATCTGCAACAACGTTAGCTTTACCGGATGGTAGTCAATCACCAACTCATAGTCTTTCAACAATTCTAACCATCTTCGTTGTCTCAAGTTCAGATCTTTCATAGTCATCAAATACTTCATACTTTTATGATCCGAAAAAAACATGACATTTCTCACCGAATAAGTAGTGACGCCAAATTTTCAATGCGAAAACAATGGCTGCTAAATCCAGATCGTGAGTCGGATAATTTCTTTCATGTGGCTTCAATTGTCTCAAAGCGTAGGCTATAACTTTGCCTTCTTGCATCAAAACGCAACCTAACCCATTCAAAGAAGCATCACTAAAAATGACAAATTCTTTACCCGATTCAGGCTGAGCTAACACTGGAGCTTCGATCAAAAGGGCTTTTAGTTGCTCGAAACTTTTTTGACACATTTTCGACCACTCAAACTTGACATCTTTCTATAGTAGCTTTGTCAAAGGTGTAGCTATCACAAAAAAAAACCTTTTACAAACCGTCTATAGCATCCCACAAGGCCTAGGAAGCTTTGAATCTCGGATACATTCTTTGGTGGTTTCCAATCGAGTATAGCTACTATTTTGTTTGGATCCACCCGAATACCTGATGCTGAAACAACATGACCCAAGAAGCTGACTTCATTCATCCAGAACTCACACTTACTAAACTTTGCATGCAACTGTTGATCTCGCAAAGTTTGTAGTACTAATCTCAAATGCTCGGCATGCTCGGTTTCATCTTTGGAGTAGATTAGTATATCATCAATAAACACTACTACAAATCGATCCAAAAACTATCTGAAGACCCGATTCATTAAATCCATAAAAATAGTAGGTGCATTAGTGAGTCCAAAAGGCATAACCAGAAACTCAAAATGTCCATACCTCGTCCGGAATGCAGTCTTTGGCACATCTATATCTCTGACTCGCAACTGATAATAACCCGAGCTCAAATCTATCTTCGAAAATACTGAAGCCCCTTTCAACTGATCAAACAAATCATCAATCCGAGGTAGCGGTACTTATTCTTTATAGTTACCTTATTGATTCTTGATAATCAATACACATTCGCATCGTTCCATCTTTCTTCTTCACAAAAAGAATGGTGCACCCAAAGAGAAAAAATCGATCGTACAAAGCCCCTATTTGTTAACTCTTGCAATCGTGCTTTCAACTCTTTTAACTCAAGAGGTGCCATCTGATATGGAGCTATCGAGATCGGAGTCATTCCCGATGCTAATTCAATGCCAAACTCAATCTCTTGTACTGGTGGTAAACCCGGTAGTTCTTCAGGAAACACATCTGAGTATTCACACACAACCGGTACAGATTCAACATGTTTTTCAGACACTTTATTATCCAGTATATAGGCCAAATAAGCTTCGCACGCTTTTCTCACATACTTTTGGGCTAACATCGAGGATATTACTGTAGGAAACCCACTTAAATCACTGGATTCAATTATGATGATCTCACTGTTCTGACATCTCAAATAAATAAGCTTTCTTTTGCAATTCACCACTGCATCATGTGAAGTTAACCAGTCCATTCCCAAAATTATATCGAACTCATTGAAGGGCAACAACATTAAATCAGCTGGGAAGCAAGAATCCCGAATCATCAACGGGCAACCTCTGCACACTTTATTAACAAGTACACATCTACCCAAAGGGTTGGACACACGAATCACAAACTCAGTAGACTCAACTGGCAGAGTCTTACCGAGTACTAGAGTTTCACACACATATGAATGGGTCAAACCAGGATCAATCAATGCAATCACAGTAGTATCATAAAGGGTGAAAGTACCGATAATGACATCGGGGGAGGAAACATCCTCTCTGGCTCGTGTAGCATAAGCTCTAGCTGGAGCTCTAGCATCCGATCATATTGCGGAGTCCTTCGTCCCTCTCTGATTGCCACCTACATTGCCTGAATGTCTGAGTGGTCTATCCCGTCCTGGCGCACTGCTCGGTCTAGTGTTCTGAGTTGCATTTTGCTCGGCTAACATCGAGCACACTCGAATAAAATGATCCGACGATCCACATTTAAAGCAAGACCGATCACGAACTCTATAACTCCCAGGATGCCATTTTCCACAATGTTTACACTCGGCCTAGTTCTGTGGAACATTACCGACACTAGCTATCGAAGTGGCTCAGGAACTCACTGGAAGTCGATCACATCTAAACAAGTCTGAAGTGGCTTTATGTCGATTGGGGTCATCTCTGAACTTCTTATACACAGAATGGAAAATTTTACTCGATGATCTTTTTCGAGTGTCTCTAGCTTCTACTTCAGCTTTTCTTTTCTCCTTTCGAGCTCTTCGGCTTTACAAGCTCGCTCAACTAATGTCACAAACTCTTTGATTTCAAGAATGCCAACAAGTAACTTTATGTTATCATTCAGGCCGTCTTTAAATCTTTTACACATAATGGCTTCGGTAGATATACACTCTCGAGCGTAATGGCTCAATCTGACAAACTTCCGCTCATATTCCATCACAGTCATGCGACCCTATTTTAATTCTAGAAATTTTTTCCGTTTCTGATTGATGAATCTCTGACTGATATATTTCTTACGGAACTCAATTTGGAAGAAGTCTCAAGTTACTTTTTCTTTCGGAACTATGGATACTAGTGTGTTCCACCAGTGATAGGCAGTGTCTCGAAGTAGAGATATAGCACACTTTAGGCATTCATCTGGAGTATAAGATAACTCATCAAGTACCCGAATAATGTTATCAAGCCACATCTTGGCTCGCTCTGCGTCATCATCATCATTGACCTTGAATTCCTCAGCCCCATATTTCCGATTTTATCAACGGGAGGCCTGCTAGATCTCATTGGATCTACCATCGGGGGTGCTGAAGGTATCGGAGTTGGATTATTCGGGGGTGGAGGTTGTTGTACAGCCAGATTAGTCTGAATAAATTGGGTAAACCATTCGTTCATCATCTGATAGAAGGCTTGTTTAGCCTTCCCCTCATGGCTACCCGAAACTGGTCGAGAATCTAATGGCACTGATCCTCTTGCGAGACCAGGTGCAACGCTCTCCATATCATTAGCTACGGCTCTATCAGGATCGGGATCCATTTACTATATAAAATACAATTGAAATTGTTTGAAGTCACCACACTATCGTATCTACAATTTAAAGGCATGTATAGCTAGGCTCTTACACACTACGGTAGTCCTAGAATCAACTAAACCGTAGCTCTGATACCAATAAAATGTAACACCCTTAACCCGTATCTGTCGCCGGATTAAGGTTACAGGCATTACCAAATAGCCAAATCTTTTTCAATCAATTAATTCTTATCTTAGACAGACAAAGCACATGGGTATAGTCTATATATATATATATATATATACTTGATATACCAAGTTAAAACATATTCAATATAATCATCCACATATACAAAATGATCAAACAACCTACTTCTAACCTCATTATTAGCATATTTATCTATTTTATTCTATGATCTGATCACCTATTTAGTACCACTACCTTTGTAATCATTTCATGCAAACATGCCTCACATACTATTTCATTTTAATCAAGCACACGAATCTTGTAGTTGGAACTATTAATAAGCATCATTACGGTTACATGCATATATCACTTGACTTTACATCTATAGACTAATAGACAATAGACTTCATTTATAAATAAACAAATATATTTGAATACGCATAACCTTAGCTTTTAATGCATAACCACAACCTAAGTCAAGGATCGAATGTGCCCAATAGACTTCCATAACTCATGCAAAATTTATATTACTATTTGTACAACAATTACACATACATGAACATAGGTCTCAAAACCAACTTAACCTAAAAACACAAGTATATAAACCATACCTTAACCGAATATTCATTATCACTTTTCCATAATTTGTAACTACTTATACTTATCATTATCAATGAATCCAACAAGTTAACTTACATATACAATCTTTAATCATAATATCACTCATATTACTTAACCGAATCAACTATATTAAGCAACAACGACCCAAGTCAAGTTTTTCTTCAACTAGATACATAACATTCATATCACCCATTCACATTTCAAATGGTACCTAAACCACATCCGAATACAAACATTATTTCATAGCATGAGCAAGCCATTTCATCAAAACACATGAACAAAGTTTAACCAAAATAGATAGCCATATTCGCATGGCTAAATATATATACATGATCAAGTATCATTAGTAGTACAACTTAGTCTAGCCTATACATGCCTTTTCAACTCAAAAACTAAGTTTATCAATACCAAAAGAGAGTCGATAATGTGGTTGACTTCTTCAAAGATCCTTCGAGCCCGTAGCTTGAATCAAAAGTCTATAAAATAGAAATAACCAAGAACACACCGTAAGCATACTAGCTTAGTAAGTCTTAAGCAAAAGATAATTCACTAATCAAGCACTTTAACATTTTCAATCAATAAATGTAAAACATTGTATATGTATATTACAATATGCAATTTATACAAAACCGAATACTAGTAATGTATTAACTCAATTACTTATACTTCAATACCATCAACCTACAACTCATCAAAGCACAAAGTACATATATTACATGAATCACATGTTTACAATCATGTAGATTCAACATTCATATCCATTACATTATCACACTAAAATTCTATTATTTCTATATTCATACCATTGATTACAAGCTCAAATTCACATAACACCATTCTTAACATAATATTTCAACTCAAGTAACATTAATCACAACTTACCTTACTTTTGATGAATTCAATTGGGACTTAAGCTTACCTGAGTTTTTACTCAATAAATTCACTATGTTACACCTCGATCAATTTATGGTTTTTCATTTTAAAGTATCACCAAGATTAAGCTCGCTAGGCACAAAGCCCGAATATATCACCAAGACTAAGCTCGCTAGGCATGAAGCTGAATATATCACCAAGACTAAGCTTGCTAGGCACGAAGCCCGAATATATCATCGGCACTAAGCCTACTAGGCTCGAAGCCCGAATATATCACCGGCACTAAGCCTGCTAGGCACGAAGCCTGAATATATCACCAGCACGAACCCTGCTAGGCAATAAGCCCGAATCAAATCACCGACACAAGGCCTGCTAGGCAATAATGCCCGAAATAATTCATAAACCAGTCCATCAAATTACATTTCTTAACACCATCATCACTAACTAAACATATACACAATTCACATTCACATATCACAACGAATGTACAAATTCTTATCACATGTACAAAAACACATCTAATCCATTTTAAAGCCTTTGCATTCGGCTAACACATATATTCATACTCAAATTTATCAAATAATTTCATTGAACCTATTCATAAATAATTCTTTAACATACTTTAGCTTAAGGACTTACCTAGACTATCGACGAACCGCGTTATCCGGCTATTCGATAACCTTTGTCTTTCCCCGATCCAAATCCGTTTTTCTTTGCTCTTGATCTAAACACATTAAATTCAGCTCATTCAACTATATTTCACTTCAATTTATTCCCAAAACACATAAATATGCAAATTACCATTTTACCCCTAAGGTTTCACATTTTTACCATTTAGTCCTAATTGTACAAAACACAAAAATTCTTTAGGGCAGAATCTTCTATACATCTATACCAAGGCACACATTTCATTTATTTTGTAAATAAGTTCCTCTAAAAATTTATTTTTTTCAATTTATCCCAAATACTAAAATTACTAAAATTTCTAATACAAAACATACTAATACTTAACATATCTTTAATTTAAAAATAACAAACACCAAAAACCACATGAACACATCAATGGCCGAACCTCATACACACATTAATCTCAAAAATTCTAGCATGGGTAGGGTAATATACGAAGCAACGATCTCAAAAACATAAAAACTATCAAAAATCGACATCAAACTAACCTTTAATCACCAATTTCTCTTTGGTTGAATGTTAACCTTGTTCTTTCTTTCTTTATGAAATTCAGCTAAGACAAGGAAGATAATAACATGCATGTTTTGTTTTTATTTCTTTAACATATATATTAACATTTTATTAATTACCTTTTTAACCTTTATCATAAAATAACTAAACAATATAATAAAAGGTTAATGTTGTCCATGGCCGGCCAATAACTTAAAGAATGGGCTTTTGCCCTTTTAGTACTCCAATTTAGAAAGCCACAATCAATTTAGTGCATTTTCACTATAGTTTGGGACTTTTACCTTTAACGCAATTAAGTCATTTTTTTTTAAATTAAACACACAAACAATAAATTTTTTTTCTATGAGACTTTCAAACATATTAATTCACATATAATAAACACAAAATATAATATTAAAATATTTCTCAGACTCGAATTCATGGTCCCGAAACCACCGTTCCGATTAGGGTCAAATTCGGTCTGTTACAAGTATTGTTAGGCCCACTATAGCTGCTAATAATTTTGAATTAAAGCCTAACACAATACAAATGATTCAACAATTTGTTCAATTTGATGGTTTGCAGGATGAGGATCCAAACACTCATATATCTAATTTTTTAGAATTCTGTGATACCTTCAAAATAAAGGTGTTTCTGACGATGCCAAACGTCTTCGATTATTTCCTTTTTCATTAAGGAACAAAGCAAAGCAGTGGTTGAACTCGTTACCACGAGGTTCAATCACCACATGGGATCAAATGACCGAAAAATTTCTTTTAAAATATTTTCCACCAGCCAAAACGACTAAACTTAGGATTGAGATATCTTCTTTTGTGCAGAATGATGCAGAAACATTATATGATGCATGGAAAACATACAAGGATCTCTTAAGGAGATGCCCATATCACGGATTACCTTTAAGGCTTCAAGTCCAAACTTTTTACAATGGTGTGAATTCTCCAACTAGGCAAATGATTGATTCATCAGCAGGTGGAACTTTGAACAACTAAACTCCTCAAGTGACTTACGATTTTATTAAGGAGATGTCGTTAAACACCTATCAATGGCAAATTACAAGAGCTAAACCGACAAAATTAGCCAGAGTTTTTAATATAGACGTAGTGACAATGCTGTCGACACAGGTGGAGTTAGTGAATAAAAAGCTTGATAATTTATGTTCTTCACAAGTACATCCAGTCATGCAATGCGAAGCGAGTGGGAATGTGGCGAATTCTGAGTACCCACCTTACCAACCAGGAGCAGAAAACGAGCAGACAAACTATATAAGTAACAATAGATAATCCTTATAGTAACACTTACAATCCTGGTTAGAGGAACCACCCAAATATTTCATGGGGAGGACAGGGAAATCAAAGGCAGCAACCTCCTCTAAATCACCAAAATCAACCTTATCCACCAGAAAAAAAAAAGCCAAGTCTTGAAGAGATGCTGAAAAAGTTCATGGCAAACACAGATGCCCATCTCCAAAGAACTGATACAATACTTGATAACCAAGAAATATCGATCAAAGAAATTAAGGAACAAGTCGGGGAAATCACTAGGTCAGTGGGACATCTCACAAAGCTTGTTTCAGAACATCAATAGGGACGTCTACCAAGCAACACAGAAATAAACCCAAAAGAACAAATACATGCCATCACATCTCAAGAGGATACAAAGGTAGACAAGCCCACCTCAGTATAAGAAACCAAGGAAGAAAAAGGTAAAATAGAGGTAGCACAAGAAAAATCGGTAATTAAAGAGTACCAACCTCGAATACCTTATCCCGAAGCATTGAAAAGAGATCATTCAGAGGAACAATTCGGTAAGTTTCTAAAACTTCTAAAGAAATTACACATTAACTTACCTCTTCTTGAAGCTCTTTTTCAGATGCTCGACTCAAAGAGATTTTTAAGACAGCTCTTAACGAACAAACGCAAAATAGATGAAGAGCACCATGTGGAACTTAACACAACATGCTCAGCAATGCTACAAAATCAACTACCGTAGAAATTAAAAGATCCAAGGAGTTTTATGATTCCATGTCTAATTGGTAGTTTAACTATTGATAATGCGTTAGCTGATTTAGGAGCAAGTATAAATGTCATGCCTGATGCGCTGTTGAAAAACTAGGTCTAGGAAAGCCCAAACAAACTAGGATGAGTATCCAACTAGCTGATAAAACTATTAGAATTCCTAAGGGCATTATTGAATACGTTTTAGTAAAAATCGATAAAATCGTTTTCCTAGTAGATTTTGTTGTTTTAGACATGGATGGAAAATTCAATCCTTTTATTTTTAGGAAGACCTTTTCTTGCAACTGCCCAGACTAAAATTGATATTGCCACAGGAAAACTCATACTTGGTGTAGGAGATGAATCAGTCAATCTTCAAGCTCTCGACTCAGCCAAAACAACAAAATATGAAGGTAAAAAAGTCATTTCAATAGATAATCAAATTATTCAAACTTCATCGCAGGAAACATCACAAAGTATCAAAATTGAGCCAACACAAAATCATATGATCAACAATTTAGAAGAGCAAAAAATACAAACCAAAGAAAAGCCGGATCCACACGAAGTAAAACCTAAGGAACCACCAGAAGAGCTCATAGGGACATCAAATCACTTTAAAATAGAAGATCAAGTGCTATTAGATAAAGCTAATACTTACATCAGTACAACAGAACTGAAGAAAAAGGAAGAAATACTCCTTCAAGTACACGATGTTTTCCCACAAGAAATAGTCGAGGTAAGCAATCCAATGTTCGGTAATTTCAAGGTAAACTCTTCTCGACCTAAACTTTGTCACAAAAATAAAACTGTCAGTAAGAGGGAAAATATTCAAACCTTTAAACCTCTCTAAAATCTTCAAGGTCTAGGACAGTCTAGCTTAAGACTATAAACGAGCGCTTCTCGGGAGGCAACTCGAGCACTAACACTTTTATCTTTCAAAATGTTCGGCAATTTCAAGGTAAACTCTTCTCGACCTAAACTTTGTCACAAAAATAAAACTGCCAGTAAGAGGGAAAATATTCAAACCTTTAAACCTCCCTAAAATCTTCAAGGTCTAGGACAGTCTAGCTTAAGACTATAAATGAGCGCTTCTTGGGAGACCCGAGCACTAACACTTTTTATCTTTCAAATTTATTTTTTTTCCTTTCTTTACTTTTCTCTTCTCTCTCCACATCTAAAACAAAGATGCAGGTTTCCTGGCCGTCTGGACCACCAGAAACACCACACTAATAGAGTAGAGTCGTACAAGTCAGTCCAACCACCCCCCAATGTCACGGATCCAACCACCCACAGCACATGCATCGATAAAATAATGCAGTGTGCTCTCTGGCCGTGCTAAGACAACGACTTATTGAGCATGGGAAGACCACGCCCGTGCAGTCCATCCGTGCTCACATATTGGACTTTTAGGAACGGGCGTGCAACCCAACAAAATAGGCATGGAAGTACAACACACCCCACAACACGGCCGTGCGATACGGCCATGTGAATCGACACACCTCGGAACACGGGCATAGGAACGTGTCAGATTTAAAATCCTATTTAAATCCCCATAGCCCTTCCTCTTTTTCCCATCTTCTTTCTTATTCCATCTTTCTCGTTTCTTTCAAATTTTTCTTCCTATTCATAGAAAAGTTCCAAGACTCTTGAGCAACACAAAGATCATGCTGAAGAAACATAAGCATTGTCTCTTCAGAAGAGACCTCAACATGAGTTCATGCCAGCAGCTTCACTTAATTAACACGACAAGGGTTTTCGAAACCTATACAGTTCTATTTTTCTTTTCTCGTCTCCTTTATTTTCCCTATCTATACTTCTTTTCTGCTTAATTTAAATTATTTCATATTAGTTTCTTGGTTTTAGGTTCTAAAGGCTACTAGGGAATCACACCCACTTCGCAAACCATCCAACAATAAGGACTCCTTAGTCCATTAGTCTTTTCTTTCAATTTTAGTTTTCTTCTTAGTCTTCTTCCTTTTATTTCCTTAATTTTTAAATATATTATTAGTATATTATTATTATTTCTTTAGATCTCTTGGCTATATCTTCAAAGGCTACCCAATTTTTTCATCTAGCAAATTGCTTTTCGGTAGCCACTCCACCAGGCCCATATAAAACACCATCACCGCCACCAAAGACACTAGGGATCATCAAGATTTTAGGGAGTATTACATTCCCCACTTCTCTTTTTGATTTGGCATCTAATTATCATTCTCTATCTTTGTATATTGAGGGCAATGTACATCTTAAGTGTGGGGGTAATAGTGCCTAACTTTTTGCATAATTCTCAAAACCCTGAAATTAGTCTTGATCATAAGTATTTTTCTCATATTACTAATTAGGATGAAATTTCTAATGATTCATGATTTTTGTCAATATGTTTTAGAATAAGTCTTAGTTAATTGTGCATTGATAATTAAATTTGAAGACTAATAGATAATCAAGCATGATAAGTCTACTTTCTAAAAATTAAAATTGATAGGTTGTTGAACCTAATTTGAGTATCACCTTGAAGTTCAAAATTTATAAGGATTGACGTCAAAACACCCATAATTTTTTGTGAGATTTTGAGCCTTATAGAGCATATACCCTTTTTCATGCTCACTTTAATTGATTATGAGTGTGTCAACTGTGAACTGTTATTCTAGAACTTTCCTCGCTTATACATGTCGAGACCACACTTTTGATTTGATATATAGAGATGATAAAGGTACCTAGGTGTTAACCTATTCACTCCACTAAAAAGCCTACCCATACAAATTAACCCCTGATGAGCCCTGTTGAATCCTAACAATTTTTTTATTGACTCACCCACTAATATTAACCCAAAATCCCTTTATATTTGCTATCAGCATTCCTTTGACTACCCCTATATCGAGAATTGATTTGATCAATTACCGAATTAGGTTATTTCAATCACCAAATTTCCTTCAATTTTGTTTATTTTAGTTTGTTCTTAAAAAAATTCCAAGTATTTTCAATATTAGTAGCATAATAAAAGAGCTTAGAGCATTTAAAACTCCATTTGTTAATGAAAAAGCTCGTATTAAAGTATTTTCAAAATTCGAGCGATGAAAATACTATTATTATAGAGTAATTGTCAATAGTAGATATTGTTAATTTTTCATTCGATGTAAATATTCATATTTAGTTCATTATTTTTAGATTAGGTAATTAGTCAATTCAATCTCGATTATAACCTCTAATTCAGCTTGTATCCATACCTTTTAACCCTAGCCCCGTTATAACCTTGATTAAAGTCCTTTTGATTTGTGTATTATCTCATATACAGTGGTGGAAACTTGCTTTTCAAGCAAGTCTATGGGATTAACTTTTCAGATTCGACCTAGAGTGCTTATTCTTGAACCTTAAACACCTTTGAGTGATTTGAGTGAATCTTTTGTGAGGATGTCAATCCTTGTTGGCTTTGAATTAGAGGTATTCACTTAGATAATGGGAGATACTTATGTTTTCATGCTATAAAGGTATGACTTATCGTAATTGAATCTTTAGGGTTCTTTGAGTTGAATTATCCATGTATAAATTATCTATGAATTATGATGAGACATTGTCGATAGGAATTACGAATTATGGAAAGTTCGTTTTAATTGTAAAGTAGAGAATTTTGCTTAAGGACAAGCAAAAGCTTAAGTGTGGGGGTATTTGATAAGTCGTAAAAGTAACATATTTTAACCTCATATTTAGTATGCTTTTGGATGATTTAGCCCTTGATTTATGTAAAAAGGTGTTTTTAATCCTTTCTTTTCATGTTTATACTCAAGAAAGCCCCGAGGATAAAAATAATGCAAAACGGGCTTAAAACATAGCAATTGGGCTTTAGCAAGTAATCATCACAGCCTGGCCCAAAGCCCATACGACCGTGCCTCGCCAATTAGCTAGAGCACGACCTCAACTATGTAACACATGACCGTGCAGCATCCATAGATCATAAGGACGTGCCTGGTGATCTACATGGTCGTGCCCAAATTGATAGACCTGAAACACGGCGTTACACATGGCCGTGCCCAAAATGATAGAATCGAGACACGGCCCAACCATGATTTACACAGGTTTGTGTCATGGCCGTACCCTGCCGCGGAGAGAGCAATTTCACTTGGATTTGTATGCTTTAAGCCAAAGAAACATACTCCTAAGTCTACTCTAACACCCTAATAGTAATTCTACTTGAAGGAGATACTTAGGAGCCAAGTATAGCATCTCAAAGGCTATATAAACAACCCATGGCAGACATTGAAGGGGGCTTTTCATAGAGGCTTTTGGCCAAAGCTTTGATTTTTTAGGGAATCACTTGAAGATAGCCAGTTGATCCATCTCAAAAGTCAGAACTCCATTCAAGATGGAGGATCTCTCCTTCAATTCCTTTACGGGGTTTTAGGGATTTTTTATGTTTTGTTTATTCTTTACTCTTGAGATGTTTTTGTATTTAGTTATGAACTAAACCCCTCAGATTCCTGAAGAGGATGAAACCTATGATGGATTTTGTTATTTGATTTCTAAATTATATGATAAGTACTTGGTTTATTCTTAATTATGTTACTTAATTCATTATGATGTGCTTAGGAGGAGGGGAATAGACCTTACCTAAGAGTAGATCTAGCATAATTGAGCGGAGTTGATCGGGCGCCTAGAGATAGGGTTACGAGATTTTGCTGGATTAGGGTGAAACCTAAAATGGGAATCCATTGATCGATTTACTTCTTCCTTAGGGGTTATTATAAGAGAATGAGAGTTCCACTAATTAACCTAATGTTAGACGTTATTCACCTCAAGAGAGGGTTTAATATAGGTTAGGGAGTCTCACGGATCAAGCTAAGTAAAAAAATAATATGGTTTGGGGAATAAATAATAAGTGAAGTCATAGGTGGATTCTTCCTGAGGGTATCGTCTTTATCAAGTGAGTTTTCCTAAAGTCTTTCTCCAATTCAATCTTTTGTCTTTGCATTTAGTCTAAGTATTTCGTTAGTTTAATAATCCAATCACTCTATATTTTAGGCTAAATAATAGAAAAAAAGTGAGTAGTAGTACTTTTAGGTTCCCTTGGGTTCGATAAGATATTCTTGCCTGAGCTATACTACTGTTCGATAGGTGCACTTGCCTCTATAGTTGTTGAAGTTAGTCTATAGGTTTGATCACTCTTTTATAAATATTAAAACTCGACTATTTGACATGGTCATGTATGTGTGGATTTTGTGGATTTGATGTTTTGAGAAAAATAGACTAAATTGATAAAGTGTGCAAATATGAGGGTTAATTTGCAAATATCCCTACATGTGTGTCCATGGATTGAATTGTATGAATAAGTGAATAAAACGGTTAATTCTAAATATGTTTAGATCAAGAATCGATGAAAATGGACTTAGATCGTGGGAAAGAGAATGTAACCGAGTAGTCATTTTCATTCCGATAAACCGAATCCGGGGTAAGTCACTATACAAATAAACATACTTGCATGAAATTGTAATTGTTTATATGACTAATGTTGATAATGGATACTTATGAGAGGATTATGCATATAAATTCTAGGATAAGTTTAATATAGTAAGTAAGTTCGGATATAATACAAGTTGTTAGTTTATAACTATGTGATGGGAATTGAATGATAGTTATTGAATTAGAAATGCTACATGTATGATGTTGAGAAATGAGGAACTAAGTATGCGTAATTGAAATTATGATGGAGTTAAATAGCACTATGTGTGTGAAGTAATGAAAGCTTCAGTTTTAGGGCTGGCTCTGTGTGTGCGATACCGAATTAAGTTTGGTTTTGTATTAATGCACTAAGTGTGCAATGTCATTTCAGTTTCGAAAACGAATCATGACATTAAGTGTGTGATAATAAGAAATGAATAGCACTATGTGTGCGATGATATGAAAGCTTTGGCTTATTGAATTGGCACTCTGTGTGCGACATCGAGACAAGTCGATTAAAAGAATAGGCACTAAGTGTGTGATTATAAGAAATGGATAGCACTGTGTGTGTGATGATATGAAAGCTTTGGCTTATTGAATTGGCACTGTGTGTGCGACATCGAGATAAGTCGATTAAAAGTATAGGCACTAAGTGTGCAATTATAAGAAATGAATAGCACTGTGTGTGTGATGATATGAAAGCTTCGGCTTATTAAATTGGCACTGTGTGTGTGACATCGAGACAAGTCGATTAAAAGAATAGGCACTAGGTGTGCAATTATAAGAAATGACTAGAACTGTATGTGCGATGATATGAAAGCTTCAGCTTATTGAATTGGCACTATGTGTGCGACATCGAGACAAGTCGATTAAAAGAATAGGCACTAAGTGTGCGATTATAAGAAATGAATTGCACTATGTGTGCGATGATATGAAAGCTTCGGCTTATTGAATTGGCACTGTGTGTGCGACATCGAGACAAGTCTATTAAAAGAATAGGCTCTAAGTGTCCGATGATTAATATGCTTTAATTATGTATATAGCACTGAGTGTGCGACTAAGTTGAATGAATATTAAAGGACGATCGACATGTAATATCGAGCATTGAATAGCTTGGAAGTTGAATAATTATGTGTTAGATAAGGTATGTATTGAGCCTTTGTGCTTGATGAGTTATAAATAAGCTATGAATGAGTGAATGAGTATTTTAGTTATGTCTGGGACGTTGGTATTGTACAATCATTTTGAGCTTCTGAGTATCTTATTAGATTCCAAATTGTTCAATGAGTAAATCTGAGCTATGAATAATTACGAGAATGTATATTCATTTCAGATACATTTGGCATGTACATTACGTGTGTATAAAAGGTAAGTACCTATATAACTTTGATTTGAAGAAAGGTATGATTAAATATTAGAACGAGAATGAGATGCAAGAATTTTTAAGAAAGAGTTGTATATATATACGTATGATTCTTGTATGAATAAATGTGGCAATTGTGTCCAAGTATATGAACCAAAGCAATATGTGATAGTTTGATAAGTAAATGTTATGTGTTAATGTAATTTATGCGTATATGCCTTTATGCTAAGTTTATTTGTATTATGACTTACTAAGCTTTGTAAAGCTTACTCTGTATGTGTGTTTTTCTCTATTTTATAGGTCGTAAAAGCTACTGAAGGCTCAGGACCGTCAAGGATCGTCATCACACTACTAAACTCATTTTGGTACCCTTTTAAAAATGTATATAGCTAATTATGGCATGTATATGCTAGATATGTGTATATGTTTAAGAAGTGAACTTAGCCATGTGTTTTGGCAAGTTTTGGGTTGTTTGAATGTTTGAATGAATGATTCATATGATTTATGTTTTAGTATGGCTTGATGCATATGAAATGGTCATTTTGGTATGTATTTGGTTGCCATATATGCATGACACGTGATGAAAGTGGTTGCTTGTAGGTATGACCCATTTGGGTGGTATTTTGGTCTTGCAAATGACCTATAATGTCACACGGTCTTGGCACATGGGCGTCCCTAGTAACCGTGGGGTAAAATCAATAGCTAGCTTAAGAAGTACTCAATCATGGCACGGGCGTGCATAGAGGTCATGTGAGAAATGGCAGTATATGACCTTGTAGGACACAACCTTAACACACGAGTGTGCTTGGTAGCCGTGTTGGTTTTGGTGGTATATAAGAAGTCTATTAAAAGAATAGGCACTAAGTGTGCGATGATTAATATGCTTCAATTATGTATATAGCACTGAGTGTGCAACTAAGTTGAATGAATATTAAAGGACGATCGACATGTAATATCGAGAATTGAATAGCTTAGAAGTTGAATAATTATGTGTTAGATAAGGTATGTATTGAGCCTTTGTGCTTGATGAGTTATAAATAAGCTATGAATGAGTGAATGAGTATTTTAGTTATGTCTGGGACGTTGGTATTGTACAATCATTTTGAGCTTCTGAGTATCTTATTAGATTCCAAATTGTTCAATGAGTAAATCTGAGCTATGAATAATTACGAGAATGTATATTCGTTTCAGATACATTTGGCATGTACATTACGTGTGTATAAAAGGTAAGTACCTATATAACTTTGATTTGAAGAAAGGTATGATTAAATATTAGAACGAGAATGAGATGCAAGAATTTTTAAGAAAGAGTTGTATATATATACATATGATTCTTGTATGAATAAATGTGGCAATTGTGTCCAAGTATATGAACCAAAGCAATATGTGATAGTTTGATAAGTAAATGTTATGTGTTAATGTAATTTATGCGTATATGCCTTTATGCTAAGTTTATTTGTATTATGACTTACTAAGCTTTGTAAAGCTTACTCGTATGTGTGTTTTCTCTATTTTATAGGTCGTAAAAAGCTATGAAGGCTCGGGACCGTCAAGGATAAATCATCACACTACTAAACTCATTTTGGTACCCTTTTAAAAATGTATATAGCTAATTATGGCATGTATATGCTAGATATGTGTATATGTTTAAGAAGTGAACTTAGCCATGTGTTTTGGCAAGTTTTGGGTTGTTTGAATGTTTGAATGAATGATTCATATGATTTATGTTTTAGTATGGCTTGATGCATATGAAATGGTCATTTTGGTATGTATTTGGTTGCCATATATGCATGACACGTGATGAAAGTGGTTGCTTGTAGGTATGACCCATTTGGGTGGTATTTTGGTCTTGCAAATGACCTATAATGTCACACGGTCTTGGCACATGGGCGTCCCTAGTAACCGTGGGGTAAAATCAATAGCTAGCTTAAGAAGTACTCAATCATGGCACGGGCGTGCCTAGAGGTCGTGTGAGAAATGGCAGTATATGACCTTGTAGGACACAACCTTAACACACGAGTGTGCTTGGTAGCCGTGTTGGTTTTGGTGGTATATAACCACGAGGAAGGCACACAGGTGTGTCAATTAGCCGTGGGTGAGGCAGGGCCTACCCCCACTGGCGTGTATCCCCTGTATTTAGAAAATTTTTTATTTTTCCATAAAATTTTGTATGTGTTTCGATTTAGTCCCGACTCGGTTCATAAGCATGTTTAAGGTCTCATTGACCTATTTAAGGGACATTATGAATGATATTGATGAATGATTGTGTGAAATTCTATAAATGTTTTCGATCTATCTGATAACACTTCTAACCCTAATCGACGACGGCCATGGGATAGGGGTGTTACACAAAGTGGCAAGAAGACACCACTTAGGAAGCAGTAAGTGACGCCATAGGGAGCAGTGAGGGAGCAGGTTCGAGTTGCATGGTCTAAGTGGTGATGGATTCGCTTATTTTGGCATCAGGATGAGAGGTGATGGATTCGGCTAGGGACCTTGAAGAGTGGGAGTGGGCTAATTCAAACATTTTAAATAAGTGGTGGAGAGGCATTTGGGGAGTTGAATTATTAAAATTTATTTGAATGAGCTGAGGATTAAGGAGAGAATTAAGGAGGAAACATGGGGATTGAGGTGAGAAGGGAGTTGGCTGAATTTTTGAGTAGTGTTAGGGGGGATTCGGTCATATGGGATCTTTTGGTGGGTGAGGCATTCGGTTTTGGTGGAGGGGTTTAGGTGCCAAAATTTTGGTATGTGTTTTGTGTTTAGAATTTCTCTTTTCGGCATTTGGTGTGCTCTTCTTTTTAACCCATTTTCTTTCTTTGTTTTTGAAAACTCCTAAGGTTATTATTTGTTCATCTCCTCATTGGTAAATTCGAAACCTTTTTGGGCACTTTTTCCCTTCTATTCTTTTCTTTCTTCTCTCATTTGTTTCACTTCTCAAGCTCCCATTCCTTTGTCTAATTCTCACAAGCTCCCATTCTCTTTTTTGTTTCTATTCTCATCTACTCAAACCCGTAGTACTCCTTTGTTTCTTTCTCTGTTTCTTGCTCCATATCTTCTCCACTTGTTTCTTCATTGCCGAAACCTATCCCTCACCTTTCTTTCACTTCAACCGAACCTAGTGTTCATCTTCTTGTCACCATTGGTCACGATTCTTCTTTAAAGCTGAAGCATCTATTTATTTCATACTTTTTCTCTATTTCTCCTAAAAGACGAACCCCCTTTTGCGTCAAGAGTTAGCACTCTTCGAGTCAACTTTACTAAAAATAGAACATAGAATCCTCAATCGGTATACTCTTGCGTCGGGGCATGCATCCATCATCTTTTCTTTGTGTGGGTTACTTTCGAGAGGACGTTGGTAAGTGTTGTTGGTCGAATAGGCCATAAGGGGTCTCTATTCACTTGATTGGCCAGAAGGCCACTTTTTTGAATCTATCTGTTATTGGAGAACCAATTCTAATTTGGTGAATGTGTAGGTACTTCAGTGATTCCTTAATCCAAGTCTAGTAGCCTCCAATTTCTGTCGATTTAGGTAAGAACTCCTTCGTTTTGGGCATAGATTCTCATTTTCATATTCTTCAATATCTTAACCTGGTCTTCTGACCAAGATCTTTTCCATGGATTCAAGTACCAGCCAAGCAAAGGAGGGGGTTGGACTCGTAGTCCTTATCACTAAGTTCAAAAAACGTGCAGTTTTCGCCATTCGAGACTTTTCATCGGGTTGTGGGCTGGCTTTGGAGCGGGATAAATAGATCATTGTGATCCCTGCGAGTGAAGGTGTTAACGATATAGATAGTGTAGCTCTTCGTGTTTACAGGTGTGTAATTCCCCCACCTTCTTTGTACGTAATTAATATATATGTATGTTGTTTGGAAAGCCAGAAACGTAGTAACAATCATTGTTTACCCATAAAGGGTAGAAATCGTAACACCAGGTGCGTTCATTCTCTGAATATACTTGATAAATGTTATCATTACATGAATACCCTGAATATCTTGAGTATGCCATTAAATGTTGCATTTACATTACTATGATCGTAAGTTGCATGGACATGAGGGTGAATATGATTATGATGAAAGGGGCAGTGTATTTAGGTGGCTTTGCCACATGTTTCGTTGACATTGTCACATTATATCGGTGGCTCTGCCACATATTTTAGTGACGTTATCACAATATTTCGGTGGCTATGCCACATGTTTTGGGGATGAGCAGCTGACTGTAGCATGACTATCATCGACGGTGTGTAGCGGTAAGGGTCGATTGTAGAAATCCCTACTAGTGTGATTGGCAAGAACGAGTGGTGTGTAGCAGATGGAAATTTAGGTTGGGTTGGGTTTTTGCATCATTTTGCTATGTTATCTACTATTCTGTATTGTAGGGCTAAGGCCCAATCTGATTTCGAAAGGGCTTCGCCCAATGTGATTATGAAAAACGGGCTAAGGCCCAGATGGTTAATAAATGGGCTGGGGCCCAATACTGGTGTTTTGAAATTGCACACTGAGTCTTTTGACTCACCCTCTTTGCTTAACATCCTGCAGGTAGTACATAATGCAGTGGACGGGCCAGAGAAGACTACGAGGTGGCCATGCATGATTTTCTTTCTTTTTAAATAGAACTTTATTTATCTTTAAATTATTTTGGGATTCTATGTTGTAATAAGGCCACTATTAATTTGGTTTAAAAGTTTAGTTTTAAGTTTTAGACACTTTAAATACAAGATAATTGATATGATGTTTTTACAAAATGCAAATAAAGTTTTTCATGCAACTTAAATAATGAGTTTACAAATGGATTCTTCTTACGACAACCCTCTAGCTTGATCAGATGTAATAACATGTGTTTTCAAATGTCACCTAAACATAAGGATTTGGCTAATTAAGTTTTTCCTTAAATAAATAACGAGTTCTCAATTGAACCACTAAACTTAGTGTTTTAAAAATAACTTAAACTTTTCTGAAGTTCGCAATATTTTATAAAGTTCCTTTCAAGTGACATGCCAGATCCGATCGTGGTGTTTGGGCTGAGTTTAGGGTGTTACAATTTGGTATCAGAGTGTGGTTTTAAAAGCTCGGCCATGGGTTTTGGGTTCAAAACGTCTTCCAAAAGATGATTTAGACAGAAGATACATATGCACATGTTTTCTGGAAGTATGGCACCTGAGTCTCTGGCCCAAGTCTACAAGGTAAGTCTTCTGATTATTAGGTGAATATATTATGTGAATATATTGTTATGGATGTTAGAATTAAGAAACCCTACTCTAGAGATGAAAACCTATAGGTATATGTATGTTTTGTGGAAAGCTACTTAAAACTCTATTATCATAAAACTACTCATTAATCAACAGTGGAAAGAAAATCTAATCCATAAAATTTGTAAAATAGACTACGATGGAACGATAGATATGAGTGCCAGAGGGCATAGACATGTTGCATGCGATCGTGGTAGAGGCCGGGGTGATGAGGTTGAGTTCTCGAAAATAAGGCATGAGCCTAAAGGTGAGGCGCCAGAATCACTTGTGGTAGAAGCGGGATCGCAAGATAGAACTAATGGGGATGATGTCCTATCTCAAGCAATGTTGCATGTGTTGTAGAGAGTTGTTGGGGCAAGCACTGGGACAGTATCTCTGAAATCTGTTCCTGGGCGACTTCGAGCAAACAAAGCTAAAATGTTTAGGGGTATCTCTGCAGTGGCCCCAAATGTAGCTGAATATTGGCTGGAGGCAGTTGAGAGGATTATGGATGATTTAGACTGCACGATAGAGGAGAAGCTGAAAAGAGCGGTGTCTCTTCTTTGGGATGAGGCATATCAGTGGTGGCTCACCATAAGAGAGGGTACTCCAATGGATCGAATTGACTGGGATTTCTTTAAGATGACATTTCAAGGGAAGTACATTGGGGCCAGTTATTTGGATGCTCAAAGGAAAGCATTCCTAAATTTGGTACAAGGGGGAAAATTCGTAGCTGAGTACGAGGTAGAATTTCTACGCCTGAGTCATTATTCCCGAGGTATAGTGGTGACAGACTATGAGTGCTGCGTGCGGCTCGAAGATGGGCTGCTGAATGAGTCGAAGGTATTGATAGCTCCACAGTGAGAGATGGACTTTGATGTATTAGTTGAAAAAGCTAAAATAGCTGAGGAATTAAAGCGGACTGAGAGACAGAATAGGGATAAAGATTGAGTTAAAAGCAAGAGAAGTTTTGGGTTGTCAGGATCATCTGGGGGTTTTCAGAAAAGGCCTAGGTTTGTTGGGCTAGATAGAGTTTCGGCGCTTGCCGCGGTGGGTCAGTTTCTTTCAAGTGCTTAGTGTAGGAAGATGTATCTGGGGGAATGTTGGAAAAAACTAGGGGATGTTTTAAGTGTGGGCCTAAGGATCATATGATCAGAGATTGTCTGCAGGAGTTGGATAAAGTGTGGCCATTAGGTCAGGGTTTTACTTAGTTCAGGAATAGTGGGCAACAACCGCTGAGAGGTTGTGGTCCGATTGGAAGGGGAAAAGGTTTTGTTGGAACACCGTGCAAGGGTGTCGAGTAATCTGAAGCAGAGACAGTTGGGGTCATGGAACACCGTGCACCGGATTTGGTGTGTCCCGAGTAAAACTTTAATGAATTCCATTGTAAAGAAATTTTGTCTTTTAAAACATTATTTTCGGGTTTAGTCAAAAGGAAACCAAATATATTAGAGACAAAAACCTTTTAAATAATTATCGAAAACCAATTTAGTTATTTAATAGATATTTGTTCATGTCAAAATAAAAGTAAATTCAAACACGAAATGAAAGATAGTTTATAGTGGCCTTATTACATAAAATTGGCAAATCCATAATAAAGTCTAAGTAATAAAATTTAACCTAAAGAGTTTAAGTTGGAAAATCTCCACAATACTTGATACGAAACCGCCACCTCGAATTCCTTGTGCTTAGATCCATCGCACTATGAGTCATCGAAAAGTTATCCCATAAAAATGGGTGAGTCATAAACTCAATGTATAACACATACACTAAAAAGTCCATTTTATCATATGCTTTAAAGCCCATAAATTTCACATATGGCCATAGGCCCATTTAATCAAATATTTAGCCCAAAGGCCCATTTAACTCATATTTAGCCCAAAGGCCCATTTAACTCATATTTAGCCCAAAGGCCCATTTAGCTCATATTTAGCCCAAAGGCCCATTTCATAATGATCAATTAATAATCATACAATATTACATAGTTACGATATGAAATGAAATGCAAGCCCGACCCAACCTAATTATCCATCCGCTACACACCCCGCACCAACCAACACACCTGTGGGGATTACTAAATCGACCTCCATCCGCTACACACCATCGAAGCGATTCTTTGCGGTCAACATGCACATCGCCTTATTGTGGCAAAGCCACCAAAACAGATGTGACCGAAGTCATCGTGACCAAGTCCAAATTTCAAATACGTGACCAAGTCAAGGAGCCAAATATGTGACCGGCCACCGAGTCAAATATGTGACCAAAGCCACCGAGTCAAATATGTGAAAAGCCACCGAAGTCAAATATGTGACCGAAGCCACCGGAGTCAAATATGTGACCGAAGTCACCAATTTCACATATGTGACCAAGTCACTTAATTGTGGTAAAACCACCGAATACTTCCTCCTTTATTAAACATACCCATATGCCCATGCACATACATATCAAATCGATTTTCATGCTATTTACCCACAAATCATAATATAGTCATGCTTATTTAATATTGATGCATATAGCAAAAATAAACGAAATATTGGGTAACATACGAATTTTGTATACCAATGCTTGGTATCCACAAACAAAACATACTATCACATAATCACTTTTTAACAATATAAATCTATGGAAATTTTAATGTATGGTTACACACCTAGTAACAAGTGAGAACAATACCCTCTTGCTCATCCACACCTAATTGATTAATACACTCGGTTAGTATAAACTATTGTTAACAAAACTATACTTATAAACGATGGATCTAAATCCTTACCCTCAGATTCACGAATGACGATTATTTGTGGTTTTCTCCACTAGATGGATCAAAACCACCGATATTCCACCAACGTAAAGTGGTTCGGTTATACGCACTACTTGAATAACCGATCCTCGTTAGCGAAGGTCCACAACCGGTGGAAAATCTTTAACCCGATCTCGCTCTTCGTTTGTAGTTCGATGGTAAAGGAATACCTCTCTCTTCCAAACACTTCATACGACCCTTTTCTTACCTATCTTGTTGATCTTAGATCGCCCCTAAAATAACGTAGATTAGTGATCCATCTAAAGAAATTAATATTATCTAAAATAGTAATCTTACCTTGATGATTCGAATGGTCACTTAAAGGTTGTCTTCAACAAGGATCATTGAAAATCTTTTCAAAAGATTCGCCTAGAGAGAAAATAAAAGATTATAGTTCTAAATTTACTAAAGTGAAAGGAAATGACAAAAATAATTGATAGAATTCTTACTTGAGTCCTTCAAAATTGGCTTTAACAAAAAGAGAAGAGAAATGGTGGTTTGGTTTGAAGGAAAAGAAGAAAAGGAAAAGAAAAGAGAAGGAAAGAAAGAAGGAAGAAAAGAGAAAGAGGAGAAGAAGATGATTATGGTGATTTCTCAAAAGAAAAGAGATGATTAGGAACTTTTGCACATTGCCAAGGAGGAGATTCTTGATCCTATGTGGTTTTGGCAATGAGAGGAAAAGAAGAGAGAAATAAAGTGAAAAGAAAAGAAAAGAGAATATGATCAAAGAGAAGGAGATTAGTTTTGAGACTTAGATGCATTCGGCTAAAGAAGAGAAATGAAGAATTTGGTTCTTTGAACTTGTAGTTTCGGTTTCAAAAGAAAGAGGAAGAACGAAAATTGTATTTGGTTCAAATACAATCGAGGACTAAATCAAAAGTAAAAGTGTACCAAAGTGTCTAAGGTACATTCGGCCAAAGTAGAAGTTTTAGAGAAAAATTGGTCAAAAGAAAACTAAAACAAAGAGAAGATTTTACCTAAACTCAATGTCAATTTGCTAGAGAGAACTTTTGGTGAAAATGAGAAAAGATGGACAAAAGGTTGTGTAAGACTTTTGGCTAACTCCCCTAATGGCAAAGCACAAATTCGCCAAATCAAGGCCAACATATCCCCTTTTCCTCCTTGTTTCTTCCCCATCATATCCAAAAATTTGCTACACAATTAAGCCACTCCCTTTAGCCTTCATTCCGTCTAGGTTCATGGTCAAATGACCATGAACACATCCCCAAAACATAGCCAAATATCATGCCTTTGTCCCCTCATCTTACCATGAACTTAAGATTCCATGCCTTAAGTTCTTTGCTTCCTTTTCACATGGTCTAGGTGAGAGGATAAGGAAGAAAACAAAATTTAAAATCCTCCCCTAATGCTAGCTAGAGTACACCTGGGACTTCATAATTCCTTGTCATTAATTCTTAAGGCCTAATTTACGTCTCTTATAAGCCTTCACTTAATTAATGAAGATAAGTCATTACTTGCTTTGATTGATTTTGGATCAACCCACTGTTATATTGCTTGTCCTGTATCTGAGACTCTAAGTATAGAATCTAAAATAGCTGCTAGAGAGATGATTGTGGTTAGCCCTTTAGGACAATCCATGTTAGTGAACAAATTATTTAGGGATGTGCCTTTAGAAATTTAAGGAGTTTTGTTTCCGGCTGACTTGATGGAATTACCATTCGGAGAGTTTGATCTCATCTTAGGCATGGATTAGTTGGTTAAACATTGTGCTAAATTGGATTGCGCGGCTAAGCAAATGGTGTTGAGTACTCCAGAGGGCGAAGAGGTGGTTGTAGTAGGGGAAAGAAAGAATTATTTGTCTAACGTGGTTTTCGTGTTAAGGGCTGTTAAGATGGTCCGAAAAGGGTGCAAGGCATTCCTAGCTTTTATCGGTGCATTAGATGCAAGGGAAGTGACTATTAATGAGGTTAAAACTGTAAGAGATTTCGTGGATGTCTTTCCTGAAGAGCTTTCAAGGTTACCTCCGAATCGTGAAGTGGAGTTTGGAATTGAGCTACTTCTAGATACAGCTCCGGTGTCCATCGCCTCTTATAGAATGGTGCCAAAGGAGCTGATGGAACTTAAAGCCCAGATTCAGGAGCTGTTGGATCGTGGTTTTATCTGACCAACTGTGTCTCCGTGGGGAGCGCCAGTGCTGTTTGTGAAGAAGAAGGACAGGTCGATGCGTATGTGCATTGACTACCGCCAGTTGAATAAGTTGACGATTAAGAACAAGTACCCACTGTCGAGGATTGACAATCTGTTTGATCAGCTCAAAGGGGCTTCAGTCTTTTCAAAGATAGATTTGAGGTTAGGATATCATCAGTTCAAGGTCAAGGAAGTGAATATTCATAAGACGGTGTTTCGAACTCGCTATGGTCACTATGAGTTTTTAATGATGCCGTTTGGGTTGACGAATGCGCCAGCTGCATTTATGGATATGATGAACCGTATTCCAACCCTATTTGGACTGATTTGTGGTGGTGTTCATAGATGACATCCTAGTATATTCCAAGATGGAAGAAGAGCACGATTCACATCTTTGTGTGGTTCTGCAGATTTTGAGGGAGATGCAGTTGTACGCCAAATTCAGCAAGTGTGAATTTTGGTTGAAAGAAGTTACCTTCTTGGGTCATGTGGTATCTACAGAGGGGATTAGGGTTGATCCCCGGAAGATTAAAGCTGTGTTGGACTGGAAACAACCTAAGTCTATGGCGGAGATTTAAAGTTTTCTTAGGTTATCTGGGTACTACTGAAGGTTTGTTGAGGGATTCTCCTTAGTTGCGGCACCCTTAACTAAGTTGCTGCGGAAAGGGGTACCATTTGTTTGGACTGACAAGCAGTAGGAAAGCTTTGAGAAGCTGAAGAGGATCTTAACAGAGGCTCTAATTTTGATTCAGCCTGAGGCTGGAAAAGAGTTCAAAATTTATTGTGATGCTTTAGACACGGGGTTAGGGTGCATGTTAATGCAAGATAGGAAGGTAGTTGTGTATGTGTCTCGGTAGTTAAGACCGCATGAGAAACTATCTCACGCATGATTTGGAGTTGGCTACGGTAGTGTTCACTCTAAATATCTAGAGACATTACCTATATCGGAAGAAGTCCGTTATCTACACCGATCATAAGAGTTTGAAATATCTCCTTACTTAGAATAAGTTGAATTTAAGACACTGCGGAGGTGGATTGAGTTGTTGAAGGATTATGACTGCTCGACTGAATACCATCTGGGTAAAGTTAACGTGGTGGCAGATGCGTTAAGTCAGAAGGTAATATTGGATTTGAGGGCGATGTTTTCCCATCTCAGCCTGTATGATGATGAGAGTTTGTTAGCTAAACTATAGGTAAAGCCGACATGGATAACACAAATTAAAGAGAAGCAGTTGTCGGACGATGTCTTGAGTGCTCGACTTCTTCAAGTACAAAATGGTGGGGTAGAGGATTATAATTTAAACAGTGATGGGGTTTTGTGTTTCCGTAAAAGGGTCTGTACCAAAGGATGTGGAGTTGAGACAAATGATTCTTCAGGAGGCGCGTAGTAGCCCTTATGCTATGCATCTTGGAGGGAATAAGATGTATCGAGATTTGCGTGAATAGTTTTAGTGGCCTAGATTGAAGCGGGAAAGTTTGTGGGTAAATGCTTGATGTGTCAGCAAGTGAAAGTGAAACATCAGTTGCCTTTGGGGTTGTTACAGCCGGTGAAGATTCCACAGTGGAAATGGGAGAGAAACACGATGGACTTTGTTAGTGGGCTACCTCTTACGCCTACTAAGAAAGATTCAGTATGGGTGATTATGGATCAGTTGACAAAGTCTGCCCATTTCATACCTGTTCGTGTTGACTATTCTCTGTAGAAGCTGGCTAAGCTATATGTGGCAGAGATTGTGAGGTTGCATGGGTTACCAGTGTCGATCATATCGGATAAGGACCCGAGGTTTACGTCATGTTTTTGAAAGGCACTGCATCAGGCATTGGGTACAAGACTAGACTTCAACACAACCTTTCATCCATAGACTGATGGTCAGTCTGAGAGGGTAATTCAAATCTTTGAGGATATGTTGAGAGGTTGTGTCATTGATTTCAAGGGTAGTTGGGAAGAGTTTTTACCGTTGGCAGAATTCGCATACAACAACAGCTACCACTCTAGTATTCATATGGCGCCCTATGAAGCATTGTATGGACGGAGGTACTGTACTCCTACTTGCTGGATAGAATTGGGTGAGCATCAGATGTTGGGTCCGAATTTTATTTAGAGACAGAGGAGAAAGTTAAATTGATTCAAAATCGGTTGAAGGAAGCGTTGTGAGGCAGAAATCCTATGCTGATCTAAAGTGTAAGGATATAGAGTTTGCAGTGGGTGATCAAGTCTTCCTGAAAGTTTCACCGTGAAAGAAGGTAATAGGGTTTGGACGAAGGGCAAGCTAAGTCCCAGGTTCATCGGACCTTATCGGGTATTGAAACGTATGGGACCAGTCGCATATTAGCTTGAGTTGCCTACAAAATTGAAGTAGATACATGATGTGTTCCATGTCTCGATGTTAAGGCGTTACCGTTCTGATCCATTGACATTGTGCCGGTGGAGGAGATTGAAGTAAAATCGGACCTGTCCTTTGAAGAGGAATCAGTGCAGATCTTAGATCGAGACATTAAGGTGCTAAGAAGAAAATCAGTCCTATTGGTCAAAGTCTTGTGGCGAAATCACGGTGTGGAAGAGGCACGTGGGAGCCAGAGTATGTTATGCGACAGCAATACCCCATCTCTTTTGACCAGGTAAATTTTGTGGCTAAAATTTCTTTAAGGGGGTAGAACTGTAACATCCGGGAATTAGGGGCTTTGCATCTATTATGTTTTGGTGTGTTTGGTATTCTTTATTTGTTAATTTGTTGTGTTTGAGGGTCCCCGGGAAGGCTCGGAGTTATGCCGAAGCCTTGGTAAAATTTCAAATTTTGGGCATTTTAGGGGAGAGCTAGTTTGGTCAGGCTTTAAGAATGATTTCTTGTGTTTGTTGACACAAGAAAAGGAGTGGCAAAGTGGCAAGAAGATGCCACTTAGGATGAAGGTAAGTGACGCCACAGGGGAGTAGTGAGGGAGCAAGTTCGAGTCGCATGGTCGCCTTTTTGGTGTTTATTTTGGCGTCAGGATGAGAGGTGATGGATTCGGCTAGGTACCTTGAAGAGTGGGAGTGGACTAATTCAAACATTTTAAATAAGTGGTGGAGAGGCATTTAGGTAGTTGAATTATTCAAACCTATTTGAATGAGTGGAGAAGATGGGATTAAGGTGAGAATCGAGGAGGAAACATGGGGATTGAGGTGAGAAGGGAGTTGGCTGAATTTTTGAGTAGTGTTAGGGGATTCGGTCATATGGGGTCTTTTGGTGGGTGTAGGCATTCGGTTTTGGTGGAGGGGTTTAGGTACCAAAATTTTGGTGTGTGTTTTGTGTTGAGAATTTCTCTTTTCGGCATTTGGTGTGCTCTTCTTTTCAACCCATTTTCTTTCTCTGTTTGCCAAAAACTCCTAAAGTTATTATTTGTTCATCTCCTCATTGGTAAAGCCAACACCTTTTGGGCACTTTTCCCCTTCTATTCTTTTCTTTCTTCTCTCATTTGTTTCATTTAACAAACTCCCATTCATTTGCCGAATTCTCATAAGCACCCATTCTCCTTTTTGTTTCTCTTCTCATCTACTCAAAGCCGTAGCACTCCTTTGTTTCTTTTCTCTATTTCTTGCTCCATATGTTCTCCACTTGTTTCTTCATTGCCAAAACCTTCCCTCATCTTTCTTTCACTTCAATCGAACCTAGTGTTCATCTTCTTGTCACCATTGGTCACGAGTTCTTCTTCAAAGCTGAAGCATCTATTTGATTCATACTTCTTCTCTATTTCTCCTAAAGGCTGAACCCTTTTTGCATCAAGAGTTAGCACTCTTCGAGTTGAATTTGCTAAAAACTAAACATAGACTCTTCAATCGATATACTCTTGTGTCGGGGCATGCATCCATCATCTTTTCTTTGTGTGGGTTGCTTTCGAGAGGACGTTGGTTAGTGTTGTTGGTCGAATAGGCCATAAGGGGTCTCTATTCACTTGATTGGCCGGAAGGCCACTTCTTTGAATCTATCTGTTATTGGAGAATTGATTCTAATTTGTTGAATATGTAGGGACTTCAACAATTCCTTAATCAACATAAAATAGGCTAGGATAATTAAATGAAAATGCAAATTATGTTATTGGACTTCAGCAATAACCGATTCTAAGTGATCCCTAATGAAATTGCATAAAAATGCAAATTATCTAAATGTATGAATGAAAGGCTTTAGCAACAAAAACAATCAACATAAAATAGGCTAGGATAAATATATTTATCAACTCAATTCATTTTCTTCATGCTTAATAATGTTCAGAAAACATTTCATGGCAAATCAATCTTTCATGAGTTTGGAAACCAAATTAAGTCCTCTCAAAATCTTTTACTTAGTGAAATAAGCATTTTATTGATCATATTAAACTAATGGTTTCTGTAACAACCTATTTTCCGTGTCAAATCAGAACAGTGGTTTTGGGACCACAAATTCGAAGTAGAAATATTTATTTTATTATTTCTTTAAGGTCTACAACATGATAGAATAATTAAGTGAACATTTCATTAAAAAATTTTATCAATTGGGTATTCAATTTAGTTAAAAGGACTAAATTGCAATAGGTGCAAAATTTGATTTCTATAAGCAAAAGGTGTTAAATAGCTATGAGATTTTAATTTGAGGTCCTTAAATGGTAATTAGACCATTGTTCAATTAAATGGACAAAATTAGACATGGAATAGGTGAATTTTGAAGTTATACATTAAGGGTATTTTAGTAATTTGATAAATAAAGACAAAATAAACTAAATAAAAGATGTCCATCTTCTCAATTTCATCCCCTTATAGCCAAAATTTGCAAGGAACCCATAGCTAGGGTTTGGCCAACTTTCAAGCTCGATTGTAAGTCCGTTCTTGTCTTGTTTTTTATGATTTCTATGTTTTTTGAAGTTGTTTTGACCTAATCTAGCCATTTCAAGGACTAATTTGAAGGAAAGTTAAAGTATAGAATTTTACCCATTTGAATTTGCATGTATTTTGATGTTTGATGATAGAAAATGCATGTTTGTTGTTAGATAAACAACATTTGTAAAGTGATTTTTGATGAAAATGTCAAATATGGACTTATTTGTAAAATATTGTGAAATGAGTAGTAAAATGTGAATAAATGAAAAAATAGGCTGATGTATGCACTTCAAAGGTTCAGCTAGGCTTGGGTTGTGATGAAATTGAATGGATTTCATTTTACGAGCCTAGGGACTAAAATGTAAAATGTTAAAATATTAGAGGCAAAGATGTAATTTTACCATAATGTGATTTTTGGGCTACATTGATTAGTTTTATGATTAAATAAGTTAAATTTGATATTGTAGATCAAGAAAAAAGAAGTTCGGATCTAGATAGAGGAAAAAATAAAATACTTGACAAATAGGTCCTTTTCGAGGTTTTTGTAACCGAGGTAAGTTCGTATGTTAAATAAGCACTATTTTAATCATATTTTATATGCTTTGATATTGCATGAATTGCATGGTTGTCTCTACGGACATGTTCGACGATAATTCGGTAAGCAAAAAATTTCGATTGAACCTTCGGAATAGATTAGGATATGAGTGACATGTCACTAGGAATTTATGTGATTACGTGATTTATGTGATTTGGGTGCTAGTCCTATACATCTTACCGGTGGCTGAGTATACCGACATATGTTGTGGTTACTTGACAGCTTGTGTGAGCAGCACCGTGTAGCTACGTCTCGACTGATAGCTTGTGTGAGCAGGCCCGTTAATAGCTCGATAGTGAGCATACATATGATATAAGATTAAGGTAGCAAAGTTTATATATGTGGCACCTAGTGTGCAAGACTTCGAGTATCCAATATTATTCCAAGTGGTTCAACGGGTTTATCAAAGAAGAGGAGGAGTATGTAAGTGTTACGAGTTGGTACAGGTATGTAAGTAAAATTTATGATTGATGAATTCATGGAATAAATGAGTTCTTGGTAGGTTGTGATTGAATGAATTAAGACAAAGAGAATTATGGCACTTTACATTATATTGCATTGTAATTTTTTATTTGTAAATGTATGGTAAGGTTGCTTATTTCTTTCATTCGAGCTTACTAAGCTATAGAGCTTACTCCGTTTTATTCTCATGTTTTATAGTGTGACCAAGCTAGCTCGGGATTGGGGATCGTCGGAGATCACATCACACTATCAAGCTATTATTTTGGGTATCGATGAACTTAACATTTTGAGTATATGGCATGTATAGGGACTTGGTCATTTTTGGTATATGTGTCATTATGATTTGCCTAAATGTATTGGATTGTATTTGATAAATGTTTTATTTTGTATAAGGCCTTGGAAGATGGCCTATTTTGGTTAAATTGGATGTGAGTATTTGCATGGACTAGTATCTTTTGTGATATGCCTTTAAATTGCTTGGTTGAAAAATGATTGTGGCTTAATAACTTAGATGTTATATGGCTGAGTGATCATGTCAAACAGTCAAGTTTTAATATTTATAAAAAGAATGATCGAACCTGTAGACTAACTATGACAACGATAGAGGCAAGTGCACCTATCGTATAGTAGTATAGTTTAGGCAAGAATATCATATCGAACCAAAGGGAACCTAAAAGTACTACTACTCACTTTCTATTATTTAGCCTGAAATATGGAGTGATTGGTTTAATAATCTAATGAAAAAAACTAAACTAAATGCGAAGACAAAAGAATGAATTAGAGAAAGACTTTAGGAAAACTCAGTTGATGAAGATGATACCCTCAGGAAGAATCCACCTATGACTTCACTTATTATTTATTCCCCAAACCATATGATTTCTTTACTTAGCTTGATCCGTGAGACTCCCTAACCTATATTAAACCCTCTCTCGAGGCAAATAACGTCTAACCTTAGGTTAATTAGTGGAACTCTCGTTCTTTTATAATAAACCCCTAAAGAAGCAGTAAATCGATCAATGGATTCCCATATTAGGTTTCACCCTAATCCGGCAAAATCTAGTAACCCTATCTCTAGGCGCCCGATCAACTTCGCTCAATTATGCTAGATCTACTCTTAGGTAGGGCCTATTCCACCTCCACCTAAGCACATCAGATTAAATTAAGCAACATAATTAAGAACAAACTATGTACTTCCCATATAATTTAGAAATCAAATAACAAAATCCATTATATGTTTCATCCCCTTCAGGTATCTGAAGGGTTTAGTTCATAACTAAATAAGAAAACATCTTAAGAGAAAAGATAAAACAAAACATACGAAATCCCTAAAACCCCCTAAAGGAATTGAAGAAGAGATCCTTTGTCTTGAGTAGAACTCCGGCTTCTTGAGATGGATCAACTGGCTATATTCGAGTAATTCCCTGAATAAAAGCTCTGGTAGAAAACTCGCTTCTATTTCGACTTCATCGAACTCCCTTTTAGTTGCTACCTTGGGTGTTTATATAGGCTTTCAGATGCCTTACTTGGCTCCTAAGTACCCTAATTCAAGTATAATTCATCCTAGGATGTTTAAGTAGACTTAGGAATGTGTTTCTTTTCCTCCAAGCATCCAAATCTGAGTGAAATTGCTCTTTCCCATGGCGAGGGCATGGCCATGGTACACGCCCGTGTAAATCGTCTTCAGGCCGTGTCTCTATTCTGTCAATTGGGGCACAGCTGTGTAAATCGTGGCATGGCCGTGTGAAGTAATTTGACGAGGCACAACCATGTGGCTTGAAGTCCAGACCATGTCGATTTCTTGGGTTGGCCCAATTTGGTCCGTTTTAAGCCCGTTTCTCATTCTTTTCATCCTCGGGTGCTTTCCTAAGTTTAAATATGAAAAGAAATGATTAAAAACACCTTTTTACATAAATCAAGGGCTAAATCATCCAAAAGCATACTAAATATGGGGTCAAAATATGTTACTTTTACGGTTTATCAAATAACCCCACACTTAAGCTTTTGCTTGTCCTCAAGCAAAACTCTCAACTTACAATTAAAACGAACTTTCCATAATTCATAATTCCTATCGACAATGTCTCATCATAATTCATAGATAATTTATACATGGATAATTTAACTCAAAGAACCCTAAAGATTCAATCAAGATAAGTCATACCTTTGTAGTATTACGAAAATATAGGTGTCTCCCCTTATCTAAGTAATTACCTTTAATTCAAAACCGACAAGGATTGACATCCTCACAAAAGATTCACTCAAATCACTTGAAGTGTTTAAGGTTCAAGAATAAGCACTCTAAGTCGAATCTGAAAAGTTAATCCCATAGGCTTGCCTGAAAATCAAATCTCCACCACTGTATATGAGATAATACACAAATCAAAAGGTCTTTAATCAGGGTTGTAACGGGGCTTGGGTTAAAAGGTGTGGATAAAGGCTGAATTAAAAGGTTAGAATCGAGATTGACTTGACAAATTACCTAACTAGAAACAATGAACTAATATAAGTACTTACATCAATTGAAAGCCAATAATACCTACTATTGATAATTACTCTATAATAACAAGTATTTCCCTCACTTGAAATTTGATAATACTTTAATACGAGCTTTTTCTTCAACAATTGGAGTTTAAATGCTCTAAGCTCTTTTGTATACTACTAATATTGAATAAACTTGGAATTTTTTTAGAACAAACTAAAATATTACATCATAAATGATAAATGTAACTACTGAATTAATATAATTTGGTAACTTAATCAAATCAAACCTCGATTAAAGGGTAGTCAAAAGAATGGTGATAACGAATTAAAGTGATTTTGGGTTAATATTAGTGGGTGCGTTAATAAAAAGGTTGTTAGGATTCAACGGGGTTCACTAGGGGTTAATTTGTATGGGTAGGCTTTTTAGTGGAGTGAACGGGTTAAAACCTAGGTGCCTTTATCATCTCAATATATCAAATCATTAATGTGGTCTCGACATGTATAAACGAGGCAAGTTCTAGAATAATAGTTCAAAGTTGACACACTCATAATTAATAAAGTGAGCACGAAAAAGAATATATGCTCTATAAGGCTCAAAATCTCACAAAAATTATGGGTGTTTTGACATCAATCCTTATAATTTTCAAAATTCAAGGTAATACTCAAATTCAGTTCAATGACCCATCAATTTTAATTTTTAAAAAGTAGACTTATCATGCTCGATTCTCTAGTATCCTTCAAATTTAATCATCAATGCACAATTAACTATAACTTACTCTAAAACATATCAATAATAATCATAAATCAACAGAAATTTCATCCTAATTAGTAATATGAGAAAAATACTTGAAAATAAGACTAAATTCAGGATTTGAGAATAATGCAAAAAGTCAGGTACTTTTACCCCCCACACTTAAGATGTACATTGCCCTCAATGTACAAAGATAGATAAACAATTATGTAATAATAAAATCAAAAGAGAAGGGGAGAAGTAACACTTCCTGAATTTTTGGGTGAAGTCTATGAAAAGAAATAGGATAAGATTGGAGGTGAACATGGGGAAACGTCTCGAACCGTTGGAAATTGAATCGTCGAAGTAGCCGGCTTGGTTTTATTGTATCCTAAGCTAGATCTAAATGCCATAAAGAATAAGATTAATAAGAAGAAAATAAAATAAAATAAAATAAATAATGATGAAACAAAATAAAAACAGAAATAAATAATGGAAAATGAAAGATAACTAGAAAAATGGGGAATAAGGTTTAAATAGAGATGTAGCCCGTGTTTTGGGATTTTGAATTTTGAACGCATTCAGGGTGTTTGGGCATGGCTGTGAGTGTCGTGGCACGCCCGTGTCTTTCTTCACACGGTCATTCAATACAGGCGTGCTCCTCTCGTGCTCGATAAGTCAAAATGTTGGTACGGTTGAAAGGCACGGTCGTGTTTAGCCCGTGCTTAACAAGTCAATAACCTCGTACATCGCGTCGGCACAGGCGTGGACTATTATAACCACCTGTGTTGGGAAAAGAAATTTTTCTATGTCATGCACGGCTACTAGCACGCCCATGGTTCATCCTCTAGCTTCCGTACGGCCACGAACACGCCCATGTGCAGGGCCGTGAGGCCTAGAAATATGCTCTTTGGTTAGTTTATGGTTAGGTGCTAAAAAGAAAAAGAAAATAAAAATAAAAAATAAAAAATGTAAAAATGGGGTTAGTGCTCGAGTTGCCTCCCGAGAAGCGCTCGTTTATAGTCTTAGCTAGACTTTACCTCTCATTCGTATGGTCAAGGTGGTTTGGGGGGTGAAAATCCTTTCTCATTCGATCAACTCGGTTATGGATATAAAGTTTAAGTCGAGTAATGTTTTCCTAAAAAGTGTTGAATTTAGGATTGCTTACCTCGACTGTGCCATATAGGAAGACATTAAGTACCTCAAAAGTGATTTCTTCGTTTGCCTTGAGTTCCAAATTGGTTATTCGAAGGTCTTTCTTATTCAACAATACCTGATCCTCTATTTTAATGTGATTTGTTGTTCCTATCAGCTCGTCTGGGGTTTCCCTCAATTTCACTTTGTGTGGTTCTGGTTCCTCATGTAATTCTTCTTTATTAGCACGAGGTCTATGATGCGGCTCAAGTTTGTAGCTTTGTGGTGTTTCCTGCAATGAAGGTTGAACAAGTTGGTTATCAACTGAATTTACTTTCTCACCTTTATCACTTGATGTTCTGGCCGAGTCAAGAGCTTGAAGAGTGACTATCTTGTCGCCTACACGAAGTATGAGTTCTCTTGCATAGATATCAATTTTAGCTCTGGCGGTTGCTAAAAAGGGTCTTCCTAAAATTAAGGGGATCGTATTGTCCTCATCCATGTCTAAAATGAAAAAGTCTACTGGGAATACGAATTTATCAATTTTGATTAGAACATTTTCTATTATATCCCTAGGAATTCTTATAGTTTTATCAGTTAGTTGAATGCTCATCCTAGTTTGTCTAGGTTTCCCTAGACCTAGTTGTTTTAACATTTTGTAAGGCATAACATTGATGCTTGCCCCTAAATCCGCTAACGCATTATCAATAGATAAACTTGTAAGAGTATGCCCAAAGATCAATCATGAGATGGTTGTAATAACATACCTGATTTACCATGTTTATTAATATAAAGCGTTGTCATTATTATTTCAATTTTTCCTTCTGTGTGTACAAATAAACTGTTTTATAATAATGTCCTGAGAATAATATGATTATTCTTAAAATATCCTTAGTCAAGTATTATTGTTGACTATGACAACAATAATGCTTTAGTCAAGTATTATTGTTGACTATGACAACAATAATGCATTAAGACTAACATGTAGTTGATTGATGATAAAGAGTTGTCATTGATATGGAGTGTCAAAATCAATGCATGAATATGTGTGTTAGAGAACAACATATTGGACTGACCCGCTATGAGTATGTTTCTTGGATTATTATGTAATTGTCACAACATTACTCATAGTGATTAATATGTATATGATCTTTAGACTTGAGATAATCATTATCCCAACATCGTGAGTCGTATATTTTGATACAGTCAAATGTACACCGTAACTGGTTGTTCTATAAAGGCTGATGTTGGATATACCACAATCTATGTAGAGGGATATTGTTGATCAATATAGGATAAGTCCCTCCCACATAATGGGAGTAATATCTTAGGCCACTTGATTGAGTGAGACTAGAAATGCATGGCCATGCTCAAATAAGTTGACATGAGATGCAATACTAATTTGTATATCAAAGTCTACTCAAGATATTAAGAAACACGGGATGGACTATACAAGTGTGACTATTCCATGACTTGTATCTATTCCAGAGATAAAGGACTTAAGGATTAATGCATGAAAAGTTAATCACAAAAAGTTATGTCGAATCATGACTTCTTGTAACTTAGGTAGCAATGATGCATTGCTATATGCCACTCATTGTTTGTGACATTAGAAACATTCTAGTATTACTACTAACGTTACAAGAACCTACAGGGTCACACCCTATGGTTGAAATGAATGGAATGAAACATAGTTCGTATTGTGTTTGATTGTCACATGAATTAAATTAATTAAAGAATTAATTTAATTGGGCAATCAATTATTGAATATATTATATGTACAAGGATGTTGTACACATAATAAGAATTAATATATGAATTTGGTTCATATATAAATTTAAATAAATATAGTTTACGAAATCCATGTTATAATTAATGTAATTTTAACTTTTAGGTATAATTAATGTAATTATAATTTTCAATTAAAACATTATTATATTTATTTAATTTTATAATTCATAAATGAAATACCGATTATAAAAGGTAATAAGTGAAGAGAAACCCTAAGAATTTGCTTAGAGAAGTCTAGCAGCCGTCAAGCCAAAAAAAAAACCTCTAAAAATACTTTTCGGAGATTTCTGCCATTCATAGCCAAACCGGGTGGATTACGTAGAGGCTGACATCGTAAAGGTTGCGGCTTGGTTTGACAGTAGATCAAAACTCTTGTCGCCGAGGCATCGCTGTCTACTTAGATTGAAATTTTGGTAATTTCAAAACCTTTATTTCACCCCGATTCGTTCCTCACACATGGATTCATGGTTTGGATCAGCGGGATTAATTTTATTTCACTGCGCCATGGGGGTGCCGGCGTTCCAACAAAACTACCAATTAAACATGGAATTGTAAAACTCCCTAGATCTTTTAATTTTCGTGGAGTTTATTTTGTAGAATTGCTCAGCACATTGCATTTAGCTCCACGTGGTGCTCTTCGTCTAATTTGCATTTGTTGGTCAAGAGCTGTTTTAAAAATTTCCTCGAGTTTGGTATCTGAAAAAGAGCTTCAAGGAGAGGGAAGTTAATATGTAATTTCTTTAAGAGTTTAAGAAACTTACCAAACTGTTCCTTTGAATCGTCTCTTTTCATTGCTTCGGGATAAGGTATGCGAGGTTGGTACTCCTTGATTACCGATTTCGACATTTCTTGTGTTACCTCTACCTTACCTTCGTCTACCTTGTTTTCTTGTATTGAGTTTGGTTCATCTAACCACTTACTATCTTGAGCTGAGATGGCTTGAATATGCTTCTTTGGGTTAACCTCAGTGTTACTTGGTAGGCGTCCTAGCGGTCGTTCTGACATTAGCTTTGCGAGATGTCCCACTGACCTAGTAAGTTCTCCAACATGATTCTCGATCCCTTTGATCTATTTTTGTTGTTCATCAAGTGCTGCTTCAGTCTTTTGAAAATGAGAATCTGTGGCTGCCATGAATTTCTTCAGCATCTCTTCAAGCTTCGGCTCCTCTTTTTGTTGGTGAGGTGGTTGTTGAATACCTGGAGGAAGTTTCGAACTTTGGCTATTTTGATCATCTCACGAGAAATTGGGATGGTACTTCCAACCTGCATTATAAGTGTCACTATGAAAATTATTTTGATATCTAGAATAGTTACCTGTATAGTGAGCTTGCTCATTTTCCATACCATATCCGTAGGGTGGGTACTCAGGATTTGCCATGCCGCCTAGATTCAAATCATAATGTATTTCTGGATGTCCTGCGAGGACTATACCAATCATCAATCTTTTTATTCATCATCTCTAACTGATTAGATAACCTGGTGACCACGTCGAGGTTGAAAACACTGCTTGCTTTAGTAGGAATTGCCCTTATGCCTTGCCACTGATAGTTATTCAGTGCCATCTTTTCCATAGACTAAAATTTTCTGCCAAAAGCAAAATAGAGGAAAAATTAGCAAAAAAATTGGCTAAAAGTAATAAAAATAGAGCTTTCTTAAAATGTTAGTGGTCCCTGGAAACGGCACCAAAAACTTGATTGTGTCAAACAGTCGAGTTTTAATATTTATAAAAAGAATGATCGAACCTGTAGACTAACTATGAGAACGATAGAGGCAAGTGCACCTATCGAACAGTAGTATAGTTTAGGCAAGAATATCTTATCGAACCCAGGGGAACCTAAAAGTACTACTACTCACTTTCTTTCTATTATTTAGCTTGAAATATGGAGCGATTGGTTTATTAATCTAATGAAAAAAAACTAAACTAAATGCGAGGACAAAAGAATGAATTGGAGAAAGACTTTAGGAAAACTCAGTTGATGAAGACGATACCCTCAGGAAGAATCCACCTATGACTTCACTTATTATTTATTCCCCAAACCATTTGATTTCTTTACTTAGCTTGATCCGTGAGACTCCCTAACCTATATTAAACCCTCTCTCGAGGCGAATAACGTCTAACCTTAGCTTAATTAGTGGAACTCTCATTCTCTTATAATAACCCCCTAAGGAAGCAGTAAATCGATGAATGGATTCCCATTTTAGGTTTCACCCTAATCCGAAAAAAGCTCGTAACCCTATCTTTAGGTGCCCAATCAACTCCGCTCAATTATGCTAGATCTACTCTTAGGTAGGGTCTATTCCACCTCCACCTAAGCACATCAGATTAAATTAAGCAACATAATTAAGAACAAACTATGTACTTCTCATATAATTTAGAAATCAAATAACAAAATCCATCATAGGTTTCATCCCCTTCAGGTATCTGAAGGGTTTAGCTCATAACTAAATAAGAAAACATCTTAAGAGAAAAGATAAAACAAAACATACGAAATCCCTAAAACCCCCTGAAGGAATTGAAGAAGAGATCCTTTGTCTTGTGTAGAACTCCGGCTTCTTGAGATGGATCAACTGGCTATATTCGAGTAATTCCCTGAATAAAAGCTCTGGCAGAAAACTCTGCCCCCTATTTCACTTCAGCAGAACTCCCCTTTTTAGTTGCTACCTTGGGTGTTTATATAGGCTTTGAGATGCCTTACTTGGCTCCTAAGTACCCTAATTCAAGTATAATTCCTCCTAGGATGTTTAAGTAGACTTAGGAATGTGTTTCTTTGCCTTCAAACATCCAAATCTGAGTGAAATTGCTCTTTCCCGCGGCAGGGGCACGGCCATGGTACACGCTCGTGTAAATCATCTTCAGGCCGTGTCTCGATTCTGTCAATTGGGGCACAGCTGTGTAAATCGTGGCATGGCCGTGTGAAGTAATTTGACGAGGCACAGCCGTGTGGCTTAAAGTCCAAACCATGTCGATTTCTTGGGTTGGCCCAATTTGGTTCGTTTTAAGCCCGTTTCTCGTTGTTTTCATCCTCGGGTGCTTTCTTAAGTTTAAATATGAAAAGAAAGGATTAAAAACACCTTTTTACATAAATCAAGGGCTAAATCATCCAAAAGCATACTAAATATGGGGTCAAAATATGTTACTTTTACGGTTTATCAAATAACCCCACACTTAAGCTTTTGCTTGTCCTCAAGCAAAACTCTCAACTTACAATTAAAACAAACTTTCCATAATTCATAATTCCTATCGACAATGTCTCATCATAATTCATAGATAATTTATACATGGATAATTTAACTCAAAGAACCCTAAAGATTCAATCAAGATAAGTCATACCTTTGTAGTAGTACGAAAACATAGGTGTCTCCCCTTATCTAAGTAATTACCTTTAATTCAAAACCGACAAGGATTAACATCCTCACAAAAGATTCACTCAAATCACTTGAAGTGTTTAAGGTTCAAGAATAAGCACTCTAAGTCGAATCTGAAAAGTTAATCCCATAGGCTTGCCTGAAAATCAAATCTCCACCACTGTATATGAGATAATACACAAATCAAAAGGTCTTTAATCAGGGTTGTAACGGGGCTTGGGTTAAAAGGCGTGGATAAAGGCTGAATTAGAAGGTTAGAATCGAGATTGACTTGACAAATTACCTAACTAGAAACAATGAACTAATATAAGTACTTACATCAATTGAAAGCCAATAATACCTACTATTGATAATTACTCTATAATAACAAGTATTTCCCTCACTTGAAATTTGATAATACTTTAATACTGAGCTTTTTCTTCAACAATTGGAGTTTAAATCCTCTAAGCTCTTTTGTATACTACTAATATTGAATAAACTTAGAATTTTTTTTAGAACAAACTAAAATATTACATCATAAATGATAAATGTAACTACTGAACTAATATAATTTGGTAACTTAATCAAATCAAACCTCGATTAAAGGGCAGTCAAAAGAATGGTGATAACGAATTCAAAGTGATTTTGGGTTAATATTAGTGGGTGCGTTAATAAAAAGGTTGTTAGGATTCAACGGGGTTCACTAGGGGCTAATTTGTATGGGTAGGCTTTTTAGTGGAGTGAACGGGTTAAAACCTAGGTGCCTTTATCGTCTCAGTATATCAAATCATTAATGTGGTCTCGACATGTATAAACGAGGCAAGTTCTAGAATAATAGTTCAAAGTTGACACACTCATAATTAATAAAGTGAGCACGAAAAAGAATATATGCTCTATAAGGCTCAAAATCTCACAAAAATTATGGGTGTTTTGACATCAATCCTTATAATTTTCAAAATTCAAGGTAATAATCAAATTCAGTTCAACGACCCATCAATTTTAATTTTTAAAAAGTAGACTTATCATGCTCGATTCTCTAGTATCCTTCAAATTTAATCATCAATGCACAATTAACTATAACTTACTCTAAAATATATCAATAATAATCATAAATCAACTGAAATTTCATCCTAATTAGTAATATGAGAAAAATACTTGAAAATAAGATTAAATTAAGTATTTGAGAATTATGCAAAAAGTCAGGTACTTTTACCCCCCACACTTAAGATTTACATTGCCCTCAATGTACAAAGATAGATAAACAATTATGTAATAATAAAATCAAAAGAGAAGGGGAGAAGTAATACTTCCTGAATTTTTGGGTGAAGTCTATGAAAAGAAAAAGGATAAGATTGGAGGTGAACATGGGGAAACGTCTCGAACCGTTGGAAATTGAATCGTCGAAGTAGCCGGCTTGGTTTTATTGTATCCTAAGCTAGATCTAAATGCTATAAAGAATAAGAATAATAAGAAGAAAATAAAATAAAATAAAATAAAATAAAAATAAGGATGAAATAAAATAAAAACAGAAATAAATAATGGAAAATGAAAGATAACTAGAAAAATGGGGAATAAGGTTTAAATAGAGATGTAGCCCGTGTTTGGGATTTTGAAATTTGAACGTATTCAGGGTGTTTGGGCATGGCTGTGAGTGTCGTGGCACGCCCGTGTCTTTCTTCACACGATCATTCAATACGGGCGTGCTCCTCTCGTGCTCGATAAGTTAGAATGTTGGTACGGTTGAAAGGCACGGTCGTGTTTAGGCCGTGCTTGACAAGTCAATAACCTCGCACAGCGCGTCGACACAGCGTGGACTATTATGACCACCCGTGTTGGGAAAAGAAATTTTTCTATGTCATGCACGGATACTAGCACGCCCATGGTTCATCCTCTAACTTCCGTACGGCCACGGACACACCCATGTGTAGGGTCGTGAGGCCTAGAAATATGCTCTTTGGTTAGTTTATGGTTAGGTGCTAAAAAGAAAAAGAAAATAAAAAATAAAAAATAAAAAAATGTAAAAATGGGGTTAGTGCTCGGGTTGCCTCCCGAGAAGCTCTCGTTTATAGTCTTAGCTAGACTTTACCTCTCATTCGTATGGTCATGGTGGTTTGAGGGGCTGAAAATCCTTTCTCATTTGATCAACTCGATTCTGGATATAAAGTTTAAGTCGAGTAATGTTTTCCTAAAAAGTGTTGAATTTAGGATTGCTTACCTCGACTGTGCAGTATAGGAAGACATTAAGTACCTCAAAAGTGATTTCTTCGTTTGCCTTGAGTTCTGAATTGGTGATTCAAAGGTCTTCCTTATTCAACAATACCTGATCCTCTATTTTAATGTGATTTGTTGTTCCTATCAGCTCGTCTGGGGTTTCCCTCAATTTCACTTTGTGTGGTTCTGGTTCCTCATGTAATTCTTCTTTATTAGCACGAGGTCTATGATACGGCTCAAGTTTGTAGCTTTGTGGTGTTTCCTGCAATGAAGGTTGAACAAGTTGGTTATCAACTGAATTTACTTTCTCACCTTTATCACTTGATGTTCTGGCCGAGTCAAGAGCTTGAAGAGTGACTATCTCGTCGCCTACACGAAGTATGAGTTCTCTTGCATAGATATCGATTTTAGCTCTAGCAGTTGCTAAAACGGGTCTTCCTAAAATTAAGGGGATCGTATTGTCCTCAACCATGTCTTAAACGACAAAGTCTACTAGGAATACGAATTTATCAATTTTGATTAGAACATTTTCTATTATATCCCTAGGAATTCTTATAGTTTTATTAGTTAATTGAATGCTCATCCTAGTTTGTCTAGGTTTCCCTAGACCTAGTTGTTTAAACATTTTGTAAGGCATAACATTGATGCTTGCCCCTAAATCCGCTAACGCATTATCAATAGATAAACTTGTAAGAGTATGCCCAAAGATCAATCATGAGATGGTTGTAATAACATACCTGATTTACCATGTTTATTAATATAAAGCGTTGTCATTATTATTTCAATTTTTCCTTCTGTGTGTACAAATAAACTATTTTATAATAATGTCCTGAGAATAATATGATTATTCTTAAAATATCCTTAGTCAAGTATTATTGTTGACTATGACAACAATAATGCTTTAGTCAAGTATTATTGTTGACTATGACAACAATAATGCATTAAGACTAACATGTAGTTGATTGATGATAAAGAGTTGTCATTGATATGGAGTGTCAAAATCAATGCATGAATATGTGTGTTAGAGAATAACATATTGGACTAACCCGCTATGAGTATGTTTCTTGGATTATTATGTAATTGTCACAACATTACTCATAGTGATTAATATGTATATGATCCTTAGACTTGAGATAATCATTATCCCAACATCGTGAGTCGTATATTTTGATACAGTCAAATGTACACCGTAACTGGTTGTTCTATAAAGGCTGATGTTGGATATACCACAATCTATGTAGAGGGATATTGTTGATCAATATAGGATAAGTCCCTCCCACATAATGGGAGTAATATCTTAGGCCACTTGATTGAGTGAGACTAGAAATGCATGGCCATGCTCAAATAAGTTGACATGAGATGTCATACTAATTTGTATATCATAGTCTACTCAAGATATTAGGAAACATGGGATGGACTATACAAGTGTGACTATTCCATGACTTGTATCTATTCCAGAGATAAAGCACTTAAGGATTAATGCATGAAAAGTTAATCACAAAAAGTTATGTCGAATCATGACTTCTTGTAACTTAGGTAGCAATGATGCATTACTAGATGCCACTCATTGTTTGTGACATTAGAATCGTTCTAGTATTACTACTAACGTTACAAGAACCTCTGAGGTCACACCCTATGGTTGAAATGAACGGAATGAAACATAGTTCAGTATTGTGTTTGATTGTCACATGAATTAAATTAATTAAAGAATTAATTTAATTGGGCAATCAAATATTGAATATATTATATGTACAAGGATGTTGTACACATAATGAGAATTAATATATGAATTTGGTTCATATATAAATTTAAATAAATATAGTTTACCGAAATCCATGTTATAATTAATGTAATTATAATTTTCAATTAAAACATTATTATATTTATTTAATTTTATAATTCATAAATGAAATACCGATTATAAAAGGTAATAAGTGAAGAGAAACCCTAAGAATTTGCTTAGAGAAGTCTAGCAGCCGTCAAGCAAAAAAAAAAAAACCTCTGAAAATAGTTTTTGGAGATTTCTGCCATTCATAGCCAAACCGAGTGGATTACGTAGAGGCCAACATCGTAAAGGTTGCGGCTTGGTTCGACAGTAGATCAAAACTCTTGTTGCCGAGGCATCGCTGTCTACTTAGATTGAAATTTTGGTAATTTCAAAACCTTTATTTCACCCCGATTCGTTCCTCACACATGGATTCATGGTTTGGATCACGGGATTAATTTTATTTCGCTGTGCCATGGGGGTGCCGGTGTTCCAACAAAACTACCAATGAAACATGGAATTGTAAAACTCCCTAGATCTTTTAATTTCTATGGCAGTTTATTTTGTAGAATTGCTCAGCACATTACGTTTAGCTCCACGTGGTGCTCTTCGTCTAATTTGCATTTGTTGGTCAAGAGCTATTTTAAAAATTTCCTCGAGTCTGGTATCTGAAAAAGAGCTTCAAGGAGAGGGAAGTTAATATGTAATTTCTTTAAGAGTTTAAGAAACTTACCGAACTGGTCTTTTGAATCGTCTCTTTTCATTGCTTCAGGATAAGGTATGCAAGGTTGGTACTCCTTGATTACCGATTTCGACATTTCTTGTGTTACCTCTACCTTACCTTCGTCTACCTTGTTTCCTTGTATTGAGTTTGGTTCATCTAACCCCTTACTATCTTGAGCTGAGATAGCTTGAATATGCTCCTTTGGGTTAACCTCAGTGTTACTTGGTAGGCGTCCTAGCAGTCGTTCTGACATTAGGTTTGCGAGATGTCCCACTGACCTAGTAAGTTCTCCAACATGATTCTCGATCCTTTTGATCTATTTTTGCTGTTCATCAAGTGCTGCTTCAGTCTTTTGGAAATGAGAATCTGTGGCTGCCATGAATTTCTTCAGCATTTCTTTTTTGTTGGTGAGGTGGTTTGTAATATCCCGGGATAGGGGCTATTTTGTTATGGCATTGTTTGCATGTTATTGGCTGCTATGTTTTTGTTCTTGATGTTTTGGGGCTTAGTTGTAAGCTAGGTGTAAGCTTTGAGAGGTAGGAAAAATTTTAGTTTTAGGCTTAGGTGAGAGGAGCCAAGAAGTCGGGGTTAATAAGTATTCTTTGGTGAATTTTAGCACAAGAAAGGAGCTGGTGGAGTGGCAAGCTAGGCGCCACTTGGAGCTTGACTCGGCGTCACTTGCAGGGGGAGGAGGTCCTGAGTTCAAGTTGCAGAAGTCCCACATTTTGCTTCCATTTTGACGGCATAGAGGAGGAGAAGTTGTTGGCAGTTCAAACTCTGCCATGGACCAAGTCAACCCACTTGAATGGTGGGTGGAGAGTGATTTGTGGAGGTGGACTAGTTCAAACTTGTTTGAATTGGTGGTTGGGAGTGCTTGGGGGTGATGGCCGAATAGTGGAGAGTGTTTGGGGGAGGGAGTGGACGGTTTTGGGTTGGTGAGTGGAGAGGAGTGCCGAAATGCACTTGATTTCTTTTGTCTAGCTAGCCGAATTTCAAAGGAGATTCTTTCATTTTCTACTCCTTGAAACCGAAAGTCCAAGCAACCTTTTCCGAATTTGTTTTGTTTTCTCTCAATTTTCTTGGTAGCCAAATGTTCTTTGCTCCCTCTTTTTCCTCTTCGTTTGTGTAAACTGAAACTAGCTTCTCTCTTCCTCTCATACTCTCTTTTTCTTCTTGAAATCTCCTTAGCCGAAACTCCATTCTCCAAAATACCTTCCTCCATTTCTGTTTCTTTTCAAAAATTGAAAGCATCTTTCTTCTTCTTTTTCCCATTTTTGTTGTGGCCTAATAGCAACCCCTTTTTCTTTACAACTTTCTCTTGTGTTTTCTTTCTTTGTGTAAGGCCAAATCTTGGTCGTTGTTATTAGCAATCATAGCCGAAACTTTCCTCTCCTAGTAGTTATCTCGTGGCTGATTTTTGTGTGTGGTGATAATCTCGTTTGGTTGTTCAATCGTTAGAGAAGGTAAGTACATGGCGAATGGTTATTTCCTTTCTTCTTGTTCTTTGTCGACTTTGGTTTGGTTAGAGCGATTTTGGCTCTTGATGTAAGGAGTTAACCCTTGTGATTAAACCGATTTCATTTTAGGACATCCGGATTTTGGAAACAATCGAGAGGAGCCTTTTTTCTCTGTTAAGCAATTGGTAAGTGGTGGTAAGAGTTGGTTCTTTTAGTCTATTCGTTTAGTTTTCATTAAGCCAAGTCACTAAAGGATTAATCATTTTCTTGTGAGGGTGTGCCGTTTGCTTAAAGAGGAACCATTGTTTGGTTCAGGATTTGGTAGGAAACCAAATCAAGTGTAAGGTAAGGGTTAAGTGTTAACCCTTTTGATTTATTTGGTTTTGGCCGAATGGTATAAGTGACTAATCTATGTTTGGTCGATTTTAGGAGCAAGGTAATCGAGGGATTTAGATCGGTCCATTTGGATTAAAGCTTGTGTTTGAACAGGTGTGTAAACTAACACACTTTTTACTTAGTAATATGTTTAATAAACCTGATTGTCTATTAAGATCAAAACAGTATGATGATTGATATGGTACCCAATGGGGTATGTGCACGGATCCAGGTAAGTCTGTTTCTTTGTGAGCTTTGTTAGTGATATATGATATCATGATCTGCGATGTATGTGTTATGGGATGCACTATGAAACTTGTTTAGCATGATTTGCATGACTTGCACGATTTGCATCAGTATGATATGTTATGGGTGATATGAGAGGAGGGGGAATATGATATCCGTGTCTTTGGGACACCAGAGGTTTGGCACCTCCGGTGGTTTGGTACCACTGATTGATTATTGTGACTTTGGGTCACCAGAGGTTTGGCACCTCAGCGTCTCGTCCCAGTGGCTTAGCACCACAGTGGGTTGGCCCCACGGTTGATTTTACGGGATTGACGCTAGTGATTTGGTATCACACGATGGGTTGGCCCCATCATTTGATTCGTGACTGCGGTCACCAGTGATTTGGTATCACACTTGTGTCTTTGGGACACCAGAGGTTTGGCACCTCATAGCGACTTATCCCTGTGGTTTAACACCACCGTGGGTTGGCCCCACTTATGAGATCTGGGATTGTCACGGTGATTTGGTATCACACATGGGTTGGCCCCATAGATGGATTATTAAGTAACTTTGGGTCACCAAAGTGGTTTGGCACCACATTGATGGATATCGTGACTTTGGGTCACCGGTGGTTTAGCACCACCGGTGGTTTGGTACCACACGGGTAGAAAAGGTATTATGGATGGTTAGGATCGGGTACATTAATTGTATTGCTTTGTTATGATGTGTGTTAGTATGTTGCATATACCGGGAGGATTTATGCTTCGAGTCTTGCGACTCACCTTCTCCCTTATCTTTTCGGTGGCACTTAGTTTGCGGACTTGGAGTAGGGTGGACTCGAGTCCGATGCCATGAATAAAATTTAGGGTTGCCGATTTTAAAAACTTGGTACTCTTTTTTTTTTTACGTTTACTTTCATTTGGTTTTGTTGGGATTGTAAAGGCCTTTTAAACTTATGTTTGCTATGTTTATGCTTAGATTTGTTTTTAAATATGCCTTAACAAATTATTGGGTTAAAATTTGCTAAAACTTGGAAAGATAAAGTTTTCAAACTACAAAGCGATATGTTTTAAACATTACCATCGGGTATCACATCGTAATTCAAAATAAATGAAACTCAATTGTCTTCCAAACTTGAATTCAATTTCTTATTAAGTCAAAAATGTTTTAAGCAACAATAAGGATTACTTGAATTTCTAAATGAGATAAACTTGTTTTACCTACACATCGATTAAGTTTTCAAAATTACGGGTTTTCAAATGCACCATCGGTTTTAAGCAATCATGCCCAAGATTTTCTACAAGTACAAAATATAGCAAAGTGTTTTATCAAACTTTAAACGAAAACCTATCCTCTCAAATACGATTTTCCCCGTAACATGCCAGATTTGGTCGTGGTGTATATACCGGGTTTGGGGTGTTACATGTTTGTTGAATACCTGGAGGAAGTTTCGAACTTTGGCTATTTTGATCATCTCACGAGAAATTGGGATGGTACTTCCAACCTGCATTATAAGTGTCACTATGAAGATTATTTTGATATCTAGAATAGTTACCTGTATAGTGAGCTTGCTCGTTTTCCATGCCATATCTATAGGGTGGGTACTCAGGATTCGCCACGCCACCTAGATTCAAATCATAATGCATTTCTGGATGTACCTGCGAGGGACTATACCAATCATCAATCTTTTTATTCATCATCTCTAACTGATTAGATAACCTGGTGACCACGTCGAGGTTGAAAACACTGGTTGCTTTAGTAGGAATTGCCCTTTTGCCTTGCCACTGATAGTTATTCAGTGCCATCTTTTCCATAGACTAAAATTTTCTGCCAAAAGCAAAATAGAGGAAAAATTAGCAAAGTAATAATAATAAATTGTAATAAAATAAAAAAATTGGATAAAGTAATAAAAATAGAGCTTTCTTAATATTTTAGTGTTCCCTGGCAACGGCGCCAAAAACTTGATTGTGTCAAACAATCGAGTTTTAATATTTATAAAAAGAATGATCGAACCTGTAGACTAACTATGAGAATAATAGAGGCAAGTGCACTTATCGAACAGTAGTATAGTTTAGGCAAGAATATCTTATCGAACCCAGTGGAACCTAAAAGTACTACTACTCACTTTCTTTCTATTATTTAGCTTGAAATATGGAGTGATTGGTTTATTAATCTAATGAAAAAAACTAAACTAAATGTGAGGACAAAAGAATGAATTGGAGAAAGACTTTAGGAAAACTCAGTTGATGAAGACGATACCCTCAGGAAGAATCCACCTATGACTTCACTTATTATTTATTCCCCAAACCATGTGATTTCTTTACTTAGCTTGATTCGTGAGACTCCCTAACCTATATTAAACTCTCTCTCGAGATGAATAACGTCTAACCTTAGGTTAATTAGTGGAACTCTCATTCTCTTATAATAACCCCCTAAGGAAGCAGTAAATCGATGAATGGATTCCCATTTTAGGTTTCACCCTAATCTGAAAAATCTCGTAACCCTATCTCTAGGTGCCCGATCAAGTCCGCTCAATTATGCTAGATCTACTCTTAGGTAGGGTCTATTCCTCCTCCACCTAAGCACACCAGATTAAATTAAGCAACATAATTAAGAACAAACTAAGTACTTCTCATATAATTTAGAAATCAAATAACAAAATCCATCATAGGTTTCATCCCCTTCAGGTATCTGAAGGGTTTAGTTCATAACTAAATAAGAAAACATCTCAAGAGAAAAGATAAAACAAAACATACGAAATCCCTAAAACCCCCTAAAGAAATTGAAGAAGAGATCCTCTGTCTTGAGTAGAACTCCGGCTTCTTGAGATGGATCAACTGGCTATCTTAGAGTAATTCCCTGAATAAAAGCTCTAGCAGAAAACTTTGTCCCCTATTTCGGCTTCTACCGAACTCTCCTTTTTAGTTACTACCTTGGGTGTTTATATAGGCTTTGAGATGATTTACTTGGCTCCTAAGTATCCTAATTCAAGTATAATTCCTCCTAGGATGTTTAAGTAGACTTAGGAATGTTTTTCTTTGCCTCCAAGCATCCAAATCCGAGTGAAATTGCTCTTTCCCGCGGCAGGGGCACGAGTGGTACACGCCCGTGTAAATCATCTTCAGGTCGTGTCTCGATTCTGTAGATTGGGGCACAGCTGTGTAAATCGTGGCATGGTCGTGTGAAGTAATTTAACGAGGTACAACCATGTGGCTTGAAGTCCAAGCCGTGTCGATTTCTTGGGTTGGCCCAATTTGGTCCGTTTTAAGCCCGTTTCTCATTCTTTTCATCTCGGGTGCTTTCCCAAGTATAAATATGAAAAGAAAAGGTTAAAAGCACCTTTTTACATAAATCAAGGGCTAAATCATCCAAAAGCATACTAAATATGGGGTTAAAATATGTTACTTTTATGGTTTATCACTGAGAAATGGCTTAATGGTAAGTTAGTGAAACTATGCAAGACTATACATAATGAATGCTTGTGGATGTGCTTGTGGTATGTTTGAGTTGGCAAAGTATGATTTTTAAACATGATAGGTGCTTTCTTTTAAATGACATGTTTTGGTCCTAGTTGTGGTGTTATTGGTTGCTTGATTATGTTATGAATTGTGCCATTGAAGTTGTGTATAAGTTTGTGCAAATAAGGGTGGGAAATGGCTTGGTAAATAACCTTTATTTTGTCCACACGGGTAGACACATGGGCATGTGTCTAGGCTGTATGTGCAAACGGCTTGCCCCATGGGCATGTATTTTGGCTGTGCGTCCCCTACACCTTAATTTTGAGAAACAGAATGCTCAGTATTAAGCACATGGGCATGTGTCATGTGTCCTGGACGTGTAAAGTCTGCACCTATTTTATGAAAATTTAATTAACCACACGGCCTAGCACATGGGCGTGTGGCTTGGTCGTGTGACTTTAACTTGTTCATGCCTTGTAAAACAGAGAGTTACACAGGTTAGGGACACGGGCGTGTGTGACCACACGGCCTACCCACACGGGCGTGTCCCTTATGCACACGGAGGTGTGGCCTCTGTATATTCAAAAATTTTCTAAGTTTCCTAGAATTTTCCAAAGTTATCAATTTAGTCCCGAACCACTCCTAATGCATGTTTTGGGCCTCGAAGGTTCGTTATAGGGACGATATGATTGAATGCAAATAGTTTTAAATTTGTTGAAATTTTAAAACTCTAATTGTATGTTTATTTGTGATGTAAGTCCAATAATGACTCATAACCCTGTTTTGGCATTGAATACGGGTGAGGGGTGTTACATTTAATGGTATCAGAGCTGTAGTTTAGTCCATTCACAAACTAACATAGCGTATGTGAGAGTCTAGCTATACATGCCTTATATATAATCTATGATAGTGTAACGACTCCTGACAATTTAAATGGTGTTTTCATATAGTAAATGGATCCTGATCGAGCTGTAGTTGATGACGTTGAAAGTAACGCGACTCCGCTCAAAGGGCAGCGTCGTCTGTAAGTAGACTTGTAACGATTAGTCAGGTAGGAGAGGCGAGGGAAGCTTTCTTCCAAATGATAAACGTGTGGTTTTTAGAGTTTCTTTGAACAAATTTGACTGCTCAACGACCTCTACCCCCACCTAATCCCCAACTGGTTCCTATAGCTCCTTAAGGTATGAAATTTCTAAGATTGAACAAGCCTCCAGTTGATAAAATTAGAAAACACGGGGCTGAAGAGTTCAGGGCTAATGTTGATGATAATCCTGAGAGAGCTGATTTTTGGCTTAAAAACACTAGCAAGGTATTTGATGAGCTTTCTTATACACCGGATGAGTGTTTGAAATGTGCTATCTCACTTCGAAGGATACAACGTATCAGTGGTGGAATGCTCTTGTATCTGTGGTACCGAGAGAAAGGGTTACTTGGGAGTTCTTTCAAGATGAGTTTAAAAAGAAATACACTAGTCAACGGCTTAACGATCAGAAATGTAAAGAGTTTCTAGAGCTGAAACAGGGTCGTTTATGACTGAATATCAATGAGTGTTTGTCAGACTGAAAAAGTATGCTCAGGAATGTGTTTCATCAGAGGCCATCATGTGCAAAAGATTTGAAGATAGGTTGAACGAGGATATCATATTGCTAGTAAGGATTCCAGAGTTGAAAGAATTTGTAGTGCTAGTTGATAGAGCTTGCAAAGATGAAGAGTTGGGCAAGGAGAAGAGAAAAGCTGAAATTGAGGCTAGAGATTCGAGAAAAAGACAGATGAATAAGCCATACCAATATTTGTCAAAGAAATCAAGAGATTTGCATACTCATTCAAATGTTTCAATTCGGTACTCAAATAGAGATCATGGAAAGCAATACTCAGGTTTTAAAACTCAAGCTACGTCAATAGCAAGCGTTGGTAATGCTAGGTCCAACAGACCTGAATGTCAACACTGTGGTAGACGACATCCCGTTGAATGTAGAATGAAGGACTGGGCTTGTTTCAAATGTGGCTCACAAGATCACTTCATTAAAGATTGCCCTGAGATGGCTTAGAAAGACAAGTTTCAAAGTGCAAGACTGAGCAACACTGCCACTAGAGGGAGGCCATTGAGAAATACAGAAATGTAACCGATAATAAAGGAGTAACTAAAGATTCAGCTTGAGATCGAACATAACAGCCTGATTTTGACCCTAATCAGAATAGTAGTTTCGGGACCATAAATCCGATGTCTGAAAAATATGTTAATATTATTTTTTGAGTTAATTATGTGTGAATTTACATGTGTGTAAGTTTCGTGAATTAATTTTATTATTTGTGTGCTTAATTTAATAAAAGGACTTAATCGCGTAAAATGAAAAAGTGGCTAATTAATGTGTAAGTGTTAATTTGTTAATGTCTTTATAATGTGAAGTCCTTAATAGGTAATTAGCCCACTATTAAAGTTAGTTAACGGCAATGGTCAAGAATGACCTTATATTATATGTTTTATATATTTTGTAATAAAGGTTAAAAATGTAAAATGAATACTAAGTTATTATATCATAAAACATTAAAGAAATAAGCCATGTTCTTCATGCTTCATCACCGAAAATAAGAAAGAAAAAAATATGTTTAGAGTCTTGAATATTCGGCCCTTGTTCAAGCAAATTAAGGTATGTTTCAGTTTTGGTTTTTGATAATTTTTACGTTTTTGTAATCGTTGCTTCATGTTCTTCAAAACCCATGGTTCAATTTTGTGAATTAATGATGATTTTGAAATATTCCATTGATGAATTCATGAGTTTTGTGATAGTTTGTTTTTGAAATTTTGATGAATTTGAGTAATTTGGATTAAATTGTGTAAATAATATTTTGAGGGACTAAAATGTGAAATAAAAGAAATATATGGATTATTATGATGCTTATGAATATTCGGCCCTAGCATGGTATATGCAACTTTTGTATATTTTATGTTTAATGCAATAAGGACTAAATTACAAAAAGTGTGAAATGTCAGGGGTAAAATGGTAATTTGCCCATTTATTTGTTTTGAGATTAAATTGAATGAATGTGTGTTTAAATTAGTTAAATTTGAATTTATTTAGATCAAGAACGACAGAAAATGAAATTAGATCGGGGGAAGTCGAAAGTAGTCGAATAGTCGATTATACAGTTCGTCGACATCCGAGGTAAGTTTATAAGCACATTAATGTTGTTAAATTTGATAATATATATGTTACATGATAAATGAAACTTTTGAATTTAATTTTATGTTGGCCGAATGTGGTTTGAGCAAGGGATATATATTTTGAGTTCGATTCCATCAAGTTTCAATGTCCAAAGCCCGTATCCTAGGAATAGTTAGGATACATATGTCATGACATAGGATTTTTGATATGTGTTTTTCGTGTAAGACCACACCTGGGACATCGGCATCGACTTGTATTTATGTGTAAGACCATGTCTAGGACATTGACATCATATTTGATTCGTGTAAGACACTGTCTAGGACAGTGGCATCGATATGTGATTACATGTAAGACCACGTCTAGGACGTTGGCATTGTACAAGCCCTTCGATAATTTTGAATGGTTCAATAGACAATGTGAAGTAAAGACTGAATGTGAAATTGAATTACAGGTTCAAGTATGTGTTAGTTATTTGCTTATATGGAAACGAGGTAAGTTGGTTACTTAAAATGATAAAGGTTATGTGAATATGAATTATGTGTTAACCTATTTAAACATATAAATGATTCAGCCTATTGATGTGTTTGAAATAATAAAAGTGAAAATATATATATGATTGATTATGTTCAGCCATGTGGCATATGTATGTGAGGTTCAAATGTGATTTAGTAGTAAATGATAACTTGTATTAGATATTATGCATATTCGGCCTTATTAACAAATTGCTAATATGTAATTGTTGTTATATATGTTTTTGCTTAAGACTTACTAAGCTTAAATAGCTTATTGTGTGTGTTCTTGTTTGCCTCTGTTTTATAGATTTTGAATTCACGTTACGAGTTCAATGATTGTAACAGCCCAAACCTGGCCCAAACATTAGGACCGAATATGGGTCGTTACGAAGAAAAACTTTTTGAAACCCATGTTAAAATCCAATTCAAACTTTGTTGAAAACTGCTCGTTTTTGGTTATCTTGCTGAAATCAAACTTAGATTAATTACGAAAATTTAATTGAAGTCAAGTTATTATACCAATTTTGAATGTGTCCGCTGACACGATAAAACATTTTCGTGTTGATTTAGGAAAACATGTGATTTTAATTTAATTTTAATAATGTAGCTTTAAACAAGTATCCACATATGAGTAATAAACAAAATAAAGTTTATGGAGGCCTTATTACAACCTAAATAAAACAAACCAATAACAAAATAAAACCACTAAGTTTAAGTTCATTTAATTTAAGCCCACCGCATGGCCACCTCGAGTCCCTCCGGCTCCATATCCGCGATCTATGCATCACCTGGAAAAAAATAATGGAGAAGGTGAGTCACCAAGACTCAGTATGTAACCCTTCCCGCTTTAAAACATTTTCATACACAACACATAACCATTAATATGCATAATATTAAGTACCCATCATAGCCATCCAAACGCCATGCTTGTCTACCCTGTTGTGGTACCAAACCCATTGGTGGTGCCAAACCACCGTGACATATAGTCACAATATGTTACCAAAACACTGGTGTCCATAGACACAGATCATTTGATGGGGCCAACCCATCGTGTGATACCAAATCACCGCGAGACGATCCCATATCTCAAGTGGGGCCAACCCACGGTGGTGTTAACCACAGGGACAAGTTGCTATGAGGTGCCAAACCTCTGGAGGTACCAAACCTCTGGTGACCGTAGTCACGGTGTGTTACCAAAACACTAGTGCCCGTCGGCATAATAATACTGCCCCCTCCACTTACTAATCCCACATCAGTCAATATACATACATGTTTCATGCCATCACATGCTTAAATCTCATGCATCAATTCATTATGCTTACCAAAAGCATCAAATAGCATATTCAAACAGGTACTTACCTGAATTGCCAACTATACCGATATGGTATGACATCCAATGCTACAATAACCAAATTAGCATTCACAATAATTAACATATTTAATGAGTTATACGTGTGTATGTACACACCTGACACCAACAAAGAGTCTAAATCCCGGAAAGAAGAGAAATCGACCTCCCAAGATCCACTTGTTCCTATTTTTGGCCAATCAATGTTAGTACCCAAAGGCCTATTCGCCAAATCCAAAATTTAAGAGGGTTCTCTTATGGGTTCCAAAACCTTACCGAATGTCTTGAGTACCACCTTTTGTTTCACCACCCTAAAATCGGCACTTAACCAAATTAGTAGCCTTCGGCTTAAATGAATATCAAGAATAAAGAAAGTCGATCTTACCACCTTACCCCAAAATCGATTGCTATAGGTTTGGAGGATTCAACCTCTCGCATGGAGATCCCAAAGTCCTAGGTGAAATCGGCTTCAACCAACAAGATTAGCCCATCATTAGCTTATGCCAAATTTTGGCTTTTCCTTAAGTCCAAATCGATAGATCATAAGAGTGAACACTAAAACATTCGGTTAGTACCCTTACCTTCTCAACCGATTGGAAAGATAGTCCGAAAAGTCTTGTATCACCTTTGATATTGACCAAAGTGCCTCCAAGTAAGAGAAAAGATTTTGACCGCAATGGGGTGTATTGACCTAGGGAAAAATAATGGAAGAAGGAGATGAAATTTCGGCAATAAGGAGTGGATGTTAACCAAGAAGGAAAAGAAGAAGAGGGACTTGAGAATGGGAATTCAAAAGAGGGACAAGAATTGGAGTTTTGGGGACCTTGGAACAAGTTGTAAAAGCACAAAATAACAAAGTTACTTCACCATAGAATTGACTATGCACAATAGTGAAGAAAAGGGAGATAAGATGATAGCTAAGAGCCTTAAATAGAATTGACCTCCCCTAGTTGCCTTGCCGTCTATCTTTCCCTTGAGCAAGGAGTTCAAATTCCCCTCAGCTTCCTTGAATTACTCCAAGCCACTTAATCTAAAACCATTCAAATAATTTGAATACTCTAATAATAATCCAATAATAATTCTTTTAATCTTCATAAAATATCCCTTTTATCGCTATTATCAAGATATCTAAATAATAATAATAACTAATTAATCCTTTTAATCCAAATAATCTTCTTGATTATCCTTAGAATTATCAAATAAAAATTTAATAGAAAAATACTAATATTATCCTCATCATTTATCCCTAGAATTAATAATAACAATTTTAAACACTCATATTATCCTTATTATTCCAAGAATTAAAATTGAGTAATTCTTTCTCTCTCTTGTCAGTCAAATAAAGTGCCAAAAAGAGGATTTCTGTGACTCGAACCAAAGCTCTCCCTTGCTTACTATGGCGTCACTACTAGGCTCTTAAGTGGCCCTCCTTTTCCACCTATTCTAGGCTCATTTTATGTCAAAAGTTCCTCCATTTATTCTTATAACCCCTAACTACTAAGGCTATCCACCTTTAAAGCAAATAATATTGTTTTTTCTACTATTCCGAGCCAACTCAAGGCCTTTAATTAAGCTCTATTATTCCATAAATAATATCGCATCAGTTCATACATAAGGAAAAACAATTAACTTCCAAATAGCCCCATTTTTGGGATGTTACAGTTCTACCCCCTTAAAATAATTTCGTCCTCGAAATTACTTACTATCGTTCAATCGTGCATCCTTAACTCATCACACTACGCTACTGCTGCGCACTCTGATCTTAAAGAACTATCATACTTCCTAGAAACATTCCCTACGTTCATAATCCAAGTTCCATACACTTTACTAGCAACCTAAGAGTGAATTAACGTAACCATAACCAAGACAAATAAGGGTATTCCGAAAATAAGATACTTACCGATTGTCCGCCCGCACATCTTCCTCCTCGCGACGGCCAACTGCATAAACCAGCCTTGGTTGCCTCGCCTCTGCACCTTCATTACCTCGACCACGCCCGTTACCATTTCCATTACCTCTAGCTGCACCTCGACCCTTCTGTGGTGGTCCTTCGTTTCTATCCTGAGCACGGTTTCGACCCTCTAGTTGATTCTTAGCTAACTTCCGAGGACAATCCCTTACACGGTGATCGAACGATCCACATTCAAAGTACCCTCTACTTCCAGCCAAACATTCTCCCGAGTGGGATTTCCCGCATCTAGCACACTGAGGTGGCCACTGAGTAGGCTTTGTGGCTCTTTCTGATTCCCCAAATTTAGCCCTCTTCTCCACATTACTGCCCGATCCAGGCGATCCAAAGCCTCTCTTTTGATTATTCCTACTATAATTTTGCCTCACAGCCTCCTTGATCCCTTCTTGGCTACCTTAGCCTTTTCCACTAGAGATAAAACTCACGAACTTGTCATGGGCAATCAAGAACCTCAAATCATCTCTGAGTCCGTCCTCAGCGAGACACACGGCGCTTCGTGTTCGGTAGCCACGATGCCCCTAGCATACCTACTCAACCTTAAGAATTCGCCTCATATTCCGCTATCGACTTAGTTCCTTGCACTAACCCCGTAAAGGCTTTCCTCGAGCATCAGTATAATCTGGTGCCCACATACTTCTTCCGATAGGCGGTTTTGAAATAATCCTGTGTCAAATCATCTGTCAGAAGCGCCATTTCGATGTCACCACCATCGACACGCTTCATCCTTTAGAAGCGATACGGCCCTTTCAGTTTTTTCTCCTCAACAAAGTCAAGATCATCCATGATCCTTTCATTGACTCTAACCAAGATTCGCTACACTGGGTGCCACTCCGACACACCGGAACACCTCATTCCGTTGGACCGAATTCGCTCGGGAATAGATTTACGAGCTCCTAAATTTCCACCATTGACCATTAATTGAGGACTCTTAACACGACTTGCGAGCATCGCCTCTCCTCCGCTCCCGATCTCGCTCCTCTGCTCCAAAAATGGAGGAGTGGTGGTGATGGTACATCATTTTAGAACCTTGTCCCGACTTGACGGGTTCCGACACAGTCATCCTACCCCTACCGCGTCACATGGCGCCCACGCCCTCTAGAACTCATTCTATCTCTGCGCTTTTAATCGATTAAGAGAAATTTTATGCATTAGCATTTGTTCCACTTCATTACTCAAGAAATTTTATGAAGAAATTTTAATTAGAGATTCTTCCGTGCAAACAAGGTTTCAGTCTTCTATCTTAGTTCACACAAAGAAGTTCTTGCATCCATTCCTTAATACTCTCTATACCTATTCGCTCTTCGGACATTTCTGCCCATTTCTAACCCAGGGGTATTTTTGTCTTTTTCCTACAGGGGTATTTTCGTAATAAAAGAGATTTTAAAACTTTAGTAAAGTAGGTTGTTTTTGCAATTCCCAACACTGGAGGGTATTATTAAAAATTGATAAGGTTTGAAGTTATGGCATTATTTCGACAACCAGGGGTATTTTAGTAATTTTACCCCTAAGGGCATTTTCGTAATTTTCCACAAATCAAACTTTTCGGAAAACATTGTAAAAGAGTTGTTCTTACGTTTGAAGGAGTGATTTTAAAAGTTTTAAAACCAAGTTTTGTTGTTTCATTCGTTTTTCAAAATCAAGGCTAATTCCTTTCGGGTTTTAGTCATTATGTTTAGCCTATGACCGAGCCTTCTTGGTCGTGGTGAACCAAGCTACACACCGTGCAAGTTTCGTGTGGAGAGGAGGTGAGTCACAGATCGCTTAAATACCAAGCTCCCACCGAACCTTTCTAGACATGCGTGTGAGGTTACCACACCACGAGCCCTCTGGGTTAGGGTGAACCGAAGTTACGCACTGTAGGATACTGCGAAGAGGTGGTGAGTCACTCTGACCGCTTAAATACTGAGCTCTTCCGGATCCAATCCTAGACATGCGTCTGTGGGTTACCACACCCTAGCTCGGTGACCAAGCCATAGGTTGGTTTAGTTCTTTAAGTCTTATGTTACATTTGTGTGTTTGAGTAATCTAATCCTAGGGTTCAAGTTCCTATAAGTCTATCTCGTTCCATGCTTCCTACCCTTCTACAAAATATAATTCACAAAGAGGTTTAGATGTACTTACAGGCGGATCGGTCTGGGAGACTCGGGCCATGCCGCTTTAAACCCAAAATCAATTAATAAGGCCTACTAAAACATTTTTGGGCCTTGGGCCCCACAATGAAGTTTTGAACTGGCTCGATACCAATTTGTAATAAACTCAAACCCTACCCAAACGTTAGGACCGAATATGGGTCGTTATTAAGAAAAACTTTTGAAACCCATGTTAAAATCCAATTCAAACTTTGTTGAAATCGCTTCGCTTTTGGTTATCTTGTGAAATCAAACTTAGATTAATTACGAAAATTTAATTGAAGTCAAGTTATTATACCAATTTTGAATGTGTCCAACGACACGATAAAACATTTTCGTGTTGATTTAGGAAAACATGTGATTTTAATTTAATTTTAATAATGTAGCTTTAAACAAGTATCCGACATATGAGTAATAACAAAAATAAAGTTTATTGAGGCCTTATTACAACCTAAATAAAAACAAACCAATAATAAAATAAAACCACTAAGTTTAAGTTCATTTAATTTAAGCCCACCGCATGGCCACCTCGAGTCCCTCCGGCTCCATATCCGCGATCTATGCATCACCTGAAAAAAAATAATGGAGAAGGTGAGTCACCAAGACTCAGTATGTAACCCTTCCCGCTTTAAAATATTTTCATACACAACACATAACCATTAATATGCATAATATTAAGTACCCATCCTAGCCATCCAAACGCTACTGTCTACCCCGTTGTGGTACCAAACCACTGGTGGTGCCAAACCACTGGTGACATATAGTCACAATGTGTTACCAAAACACCGGTGTCCATAGACACAGATCATTTGATGGGGCCAACCCATCGTGTGATACCAAATCAACGGCAGACGATCCCATATCTCAAGTGGGGCCAACCCACGGTGGTGTTAACCACAGGACAAGTCGCTATGAGGTGCCAAACCTCCGAGGTACCAAACCTCTGGTGACCGTAGTCACGGTGTGTTACTAAAACTCGGTGCCCGTCGGCACAATAATCTCGCCCCTCCACTCACTAATCCCACATCACCAATATACATACATGTTTCATGCCATCACATGCTTAAATCTCATGCATCAATTCATTATGCTTACTAAAAGCATCAAATAGCATATTCAAACAGGTACTTACCTGAATTGCCAACTATACCGATATGGTATGACATCCAACGCTACAATAACCAAATTAGCATTCACAATAATTAACATATTTAATGAGTTATCGTGTGTATGTACACACCGACACCAACAAAGAGTCTAAATCCCGGAAAGAAGAGAAATCGGCCTCCCAAGATCCACTTGTTCCTATTTTTGGCCAACTGTCAATGTTAGTACCCAAAGGCCTATTCGGCCAAATCCAAAATTTAAGAGGGTTCTCTTATGGGTTCCAAAACCTTACCCGAATGTCTTGAGTACCAGCCTTTTGTTTCACCACCCTAAAATCGGCACTTAACCAAATTAGTAGCCTTCGGCTTAAATGAATATCAAGAATAAAGAAAGTCGATCTTACCACCTTACCCCAAAATTGATTGCTATAGGTTTGGAGGATTCAACCTACTGCATGGAGATCCCGAAGTCCTAGGTGAAATCGGCTTCAACCAACAAGATTAGCCCATCATTAGCTTATGCCAAATTTTCGCTTGTCCTTAAGTCCAAATCGATAGATCATAAGAGTGAACACTAAAACATTCGGTTAGTACCCTTACCTTCTCAACCGATTGGAAAGATAGTCCCGAAAAGTCTTGTATCACCTTTGATATTCGCCAAAGTGCCTCCAAGTAAGAGAAAAGATTTTCGACCGCAAGGGGTGTATTCGCCTAGGGAAAAATAATGGAAGAAGGAGATGAAATTTCGCAATAAGGAGTGGATGTTCTATCAAGAAGGAAAAGAAGAAGAGGACTTGAGAATGGGAATTGACAAAAGAGGGACAAGAATTGGAGTTTTGGGGACCTTGGAACAAGTTGTAAAAGCACAAAAATAACAAAGTTACTTCACCATAGAATTGGCTATGCACAATAGTGAAGAAAAGGAGATAAGATGATAGCTAAGAGCCTTAAATAGAATTCGCCTCCCCTAGTTGCCTTGCCGTCTATCTTTCCCTTGAGCAAGGAGTTCAAATTCCCTCGACTTCCTTGAATTACTCCAAGCCACTTAATCTAAAACCATTCAAATAATTTGAATACTCTAATAATAATCCAATAATAATTCTTTTAATCTTCATAAAATATCCCTTTATCCGCTATTATCAAGATATCTAAATAATAATAATAACTAATTAATCCTTTTAATCCAAATAATCTTCTTGATTATCCTTAGAATTATCAAATAAAATTTAATAGAAAATACTAATATTATCCTCATCATTTATCCCTAGAATTAATAATAACAATTTTAAACACTCATATTATCCTTATTATTCCAAGAATTAAAATTGAGTAATTCTTTCTCTCTTGTCGTCCAAATAAAGTGCCAAAAGAGGATTTCGTGACTCAACCAAAGCTCTCCCTTGCTTACTATGGCGTCACTACTAGGCTCAAGTGGCCCTCCTTTGCCACCTATTCTAGGCTCATTTTATGTCAAAAGTTCCTCCATTTATTCTTATAACCCCTAACTACTAAGGCTATCCACCTTTAAAGCAAATAATATTTTTTTTCTACTATTCCGAGCCAGCTCAAGGCCTTTAATTAAGCTCTATTATTCCATAAATAATATCGCATCAGTTCATACATAAGGAAAAACAATTAACTTCCAAATAGCCCCATTTTTGGGATGTTACAGTGATCGTCAACAAAGCCTATCACACTATTGACTGTTTTTTTCGATATTTTACTAAGTTGAATTTGGGCATATGGCATGTATAGCATAGATGAAATGTTTGATTTCGGGACATGTATATATATATAGCCATACGAAAATGAATAAATATGATGTATAAGTTTATGAAATTTGGTCATGATATATATGTGTGATATGCTTGGTATGATTTGCCATAGTGGTTTGATATAATTTGATTCAAAAGAATTAGGTATGGTTAATGAATGAGTTTTATGTATAGGCTATTCATTTTGAACTATGTTTGAGATATTTATATAGCCATGTGATATGGCTAGATAAATGTTTGTGATGTGTATGAGTAGTCAAGCTATATGATGCTTAGTTTGGTATGGCATGACAGCTAATGAAATGGTCAAGGTAATGGTAAGCTTGTTGATGCAAAGTTGGTATATTATTGATGAGTAGATGTCATATTGTAGTGGTAAGTTGTGGATGATTTATGCTTAGAAATGTTTGTGAATAAGTTGAGCTAAATGGCATATAAGTTGGTATGTTTGAAGAGTATTTGAATGAGTTGAATAGGATGACCATTTGGTATGTTTTTGGTTGCCAATTATGTTTGGTATGATGCTTGTATGTGTTTGTAAGGATGACCCAAGTGTGGGTGGCATTTTGGCCTTGCAAATGGCCTATAATTGCCCACACGATGGAGCACACGGGCGTGTGGCTCAACCATGTCCCTCGTGGTTGCATTTCAAAACAAGTCAAACTCGACCACGGGCTAGACACATGGGCGTGTGACTGGCCATGTGGATCAAGTCAGTATCAACCACGGGCGAGGCACACGGGCCTGTCCACGACCGTGTGGACAAGTCAGTATGTATGCCTTGTTTTGACATGGCTTAGACACACGGGCGTGTCTAAGGCCGTGGGAGGCACACAGCTTGCCACACGGGCATGTGACCTCTGTAACTTAGAAAAATTTTTAAATTCTAAAAATTTTTGTATCTGTTCGATTTAGTCTCGACCCTATTCTAAAGTATGTTTAAGGTCTCGTAGACCTATTCCAGGGACACTTGGATTGGATTCTTTGAATTAAATTATGAAATGTATGTAAAAGGTTTTTGATTTGTCTGGTAATGCCTTTAACCCTAGACCGGTGATTGTTACGGGTTAGGGGTGTTACATCGGAGGCCACCTACTAAAGTTTATGCTATTTGCGCTCGCGAAGATGCGTCATCCCCTGATATTATCACTTGTACGTTTTCTCTCTATGATACTAATGTAGCTGCATTGATCGATCCTAGATAAACTCATTCTTATGTTTGTATGAATTTGGTATTTAGTCAGAGTTTTCCTGTTGAGTCTACTGAGTTTGTGATTAAAGTGCCGAACCCCTTAGGCAAATATGTTTTAGTTGATAAAGTTTGCAAGAGTTGCCCTTTGATAATTCGAGGTTACTATTTTCCTATGGATTTAATGCTTTTGCCATTTGATGATTTCGATATAATTCTGTGAATGGATTGGTTGACTATGCATGATGCCATAGTGAATTGTAGACAAAAGACTATTGAATTGAAATGTCAAAATGGTGAAATTCTCGGATTGAATCAGATGAGCTGAGTGAATTACCTGTTGTGATTTTGTCAATGTCTACTCAGAGATATGTAAGGAAAGGGTATGAAGCTTATCTTGCGTATGTACTAAATACAAAAATGTCTGAATTGAAGATAGAATCCGTACTGGTGGTATGTGAATATCAGGATGTATTTCCAGAAGAGTTGTCTGGATTGACACCGATCAGAGGGGTTGAGTTTGCTATTGATTTAGTACCGAAAACTTCACCAATATCGATAGCTCCATATAAAATGGCTCTGACTGAATTGAAAGAATTAAAATCTCAGTTTCAAGAGTTGACAAATAAGGGTTTTTGTGACCCGAGTTTTTCGCCCTGGGGTGCACCAGTGTTATTTGTAAAGAAGAAAGACAGACCTATGAAACTTTGTATTGCTTATCGTCAGCTCAACAAGGTTCCTATAAAGAACAAGTATCCTTTACCGAGAATTGATGACTTATTCGATTAGTTGAAAGGGGCAACAATGTTCTCAAAGATAGATTTGAGATCTGGATATTATCAACTAGGAGTTAAAGACTCGGATGTGCCCAAAAAAGCGTTTAGAGAAAGGTACGGGCATTATGAATTCCTTGTTATGCCTTTTGATTAACTAATGCTCCTTCAATATTTATGGATTTGATTAATTGAATCTTCAGACCGTATTTGGATAAATTTGTGGTTGTATTTATTGACGACATTTTGATTTATTCCCAAGATGAGTCTGAGCATGCTGAGCATTTAAGAATTGTATTACAGACCTTGAGAGATAAGAAATTGTTTGCTAAATAAAGCAAAAGTGAGTTTTGGCTCCGTTAAGTCGGGTTTTTGGGACATATTATTTCAGCGGATGGTATACGGGTTGATCCGAGCAAAGTTTCGACAATTATTGATTGGAAACCACCAAGAAATGTATCAGAAGTTAGAAGCTTTTTGGGCTTAACCGGGTATTATTGATATGTTGTTAAGAGATTTTTAATGATTGTTATCCCAATGAAAAGTTACTACAGAAAGATGTTAAGTTCTAGTGGTCAGAAAAATATCAACAGAGTTTTGAGCAATTGAAAGCATTGTTAACTAAGGCACCAGTTTTGGTACAACCTGAACCGGGTAAAGAGTTTGTGATTTATAGTGATGCGTCATTGAATGGTTTGTGTTGCATTTTGATGCAAGACGGAAGGGTGATAGCTTACACCTCAAGACAGCTGAAATCGCATGAAAAGAATTATTCAATGCATGACTTGGAATTGGCCGCGATCGTGTTCGCATTGAAGATTTGGAGACATCATTTATTCGGTGAAAAGTGCCACATCTTTACTTATCAGAAGATTTTGAAATATTTAATGACCATAAGGATTTGTATTTGTGACAACGGTGATGGCTCGAGCTAGTGAAAGACTATGAGATAGTGATTGACTATCATCAGGGGAAAGCGAATGTAGTCACAAATGCTTTAAGTACAAAGTCTTTATTTGCTTTGAGAGTAATGAATACGGAACTGACCTTATTTGATGATGGTTTGATTTTTACTGAGTTGAAACCTAAACCAGTATTTCTTCAGCAAATTTGTGAAGCTCAGAGAGATGATAGTGAATTACAAACCAAAAGAATTAAGTGTGAGTCGAACTAATGATTCGTAGTATGAGATCGGATTTGATGATTGTTTAATGTTTCGAGGTAGGCTTTTTGTATCGAGAAATGTTGAGCTTATCCAGAAAATTCTTTATTATGCACACAGTGGTTGTTTATTCGTTCATCTCGGGATTACAAAGATGTATAATGATTTGAAATAGTTGTATTAGTGGTCGGGCAAGAAAAGAGACATTTTAGAATTTGTATCGAGGTGCTTGGTTTGTCAACAAGTAAAAGCTGAACATCAAGTGCCTTCGAGACTGCTTCAACTGGTGATGGTACTCGAGTGGAAGTGGGACAGAATTAAGATGGATTTCGTAATGAGATTACCCTTGACTCTAAAAAAGAAAGATACTGTCTGGGTTGTTGTTGATAGATTGATGAAATCGGCTCATTTTATTCCAGTACGTTCAGGTTATCCGCTTGATAAATTATCTGAATTGTACATTGCCAAGATTGTTAGATTGCATTGGGTACCTATTTCAATTATTTCAGATAAAGATCCGAGGTTTACTTCGTGATTTTGGAAGAAATTATAAGAAACTTTGGGTACGCAGTTGAATTTTAGTACTGTGTTTCATCCTCAAACCGACAGTCAATCAGAAAGAGTGATTCAGATTCTTAAAGATATGCTCCGATGTTGTGTTTTAGAATTCGAAGGTAAGTGGGAGAGATATCTACTGTGGGTCGAATTTGCTTATAACAACAGTTTTCAATCGAGTATAAAAATGGCACCGTACGAAGCATTGTCCGGTCGCAAATGTCGAACATCATTGTACTGGACAAAACTTAGTGAGAAATAGATTCACAGGGTTGATTTGGTTAGAGAAACCAAAGAAAAAGTGAAAGTGATTCGCGACTTTTTGAGAGCTGCTTTAGATCAACAAAAATTGTACGCGGATTTGAAACGGAAAGAAATTGAATTTCAGATAGGTGATAAAGTATTTCTAAAAGTGTCTCCGTGGAAGAAAATTCTTAGATTTGGTCGCAAAGGCAAGTTGAGTCCGCATTTCATTGGGCCATATCAGATTATTGAAAGAATAGGGCCAGAGGCATATCGACTAACTTTGCTGCCAGGATTAGAAAGGATCCACAATGTATTTCATGTGTCAATGTTACGCCATTATCGATCAGATCCTTCACACATAATTCCATTGTCAGAGATTGAGATTCAACCTGATTTGACATATAGTGAAGAACCAATCAAAGTGTTAGCTCGAGAGGTTAGACAGTTGAGAAACAAAAGTATAACTTTAGTGAAAGTTTTGAGGCAAAGACACTGTAACAACCCTAACCCCTATCTGTCACTGGAATAGGGTTACAAGGCATTACTGATCACTCGCTTCATAACATATACATATCTCAACATTTAGACATTCAAATGCATATGTTATTCAAACACAATCATATTGTCCCTTACAAGGCTTTACGAGGCCTTAAATCATGCTTAGAAGTGGTTTGGGACTAAACCAAACATATACAAAAATTTTTGGAACTTAGAATAATTTTCACATTTTCAAACGTCACACGCCCGTGTGGAAACAAGGCATATATACTGACTTGGTCACATGGCCACCAAACACGCCCGGTGTTTAGGCTGTGTAACACACTGACTTGTTTTATTTAAGCAATAGGGATCACACGGTTGATACACAAGCCCGTCTGCTCAGGCCGTGTGGCACAAAATTAGGCTTGGTTTAAGCCATATTTCTCACCCTCCTCATGCATACCTAAACCACATCATTTAGTTCCATTTCAATACTATTAATATGCAGCCAAAACATTTCCAAATACACAAGCTAAAATCATCAATATAACCTATTTCATTTATACAATATTTCCCAATTCAAACATCAATCCATACTTCAAAATGAACCAATTCATCAACTCAATTTTTATGTATTTCTTAAGCAAATACTCATCATCTAACAAATGGTCATATGAATAACTTAAACCATTATTAGAACGGCCATATACACTTAGATCATTTCAAACAAATCTCATAACAATTCTAAGCTATTTAGCCAATATCAAGTTCATCAAAATATACTAAATTCCACAACCATATTCATAATCAACCATCTCAAATAGCCAAATACATTCCAACCATAATATCAAATACCATAGCCTATACATGCCATATAACCAAGTCATAAAGGGTATAAATACCAAAATCATTAACCGATAGTGTGATGCGATCTCCTCCGACTTTCAACCCGAGCAAATCTCTGAAAATCTCGTTCATAGTAATGACAAATTAAGTCGACAAATTCGATATTTTGACTTTCCCACGATCTAGATCCAAATTCTGCTTTTCCAATCTAATTAATATCAAAATTAACTTTCTTATTCAACATTTCATTTAATTTCATCCAAGAACACTTAATTTGGGCATTTTACATTTTAGCACCAAACATTTCACATTTTTACAATTTAGTCCCTATTTCAAAATAACACAAAATACACAAAATCTCATCAAATCCATGTTAGACCAAATTTACCTTAAGTCCCTAGTAGCCCATTAATTTCATTTATTTGACATTTTGACCCCCACTTTACAAATTTCATGATTTAATCCTTAATAAGTATTTTTATCAAAAAATATTTATTTTTCACCATTAAACATCAAAGAATACATAAGCTCATCAATGGAAAGAATCAAAATCTTTAACAGTTTTGAAATCGAAGACACATGCTAACTAGTACTAGTTGCAACGATCACAAAAACATAGAAATTATTTAAAACCGAGCAAAAACCACTCACCAATTAATCTTCAAAGCTTGGATGAATGTAGCTTCATCCATGGCTGTTTTATTTATGCATTTTCGATGGAGGATGAATCAATGAAGATGATAATTTGGCTTTATTATAATTATTATAACATTTATTAACCATTTACCAATTTAACCTTAAAAATAATTCAAAATTTCATTTATACACTAACATAGAAATGGTATATTTACCACATAAGGACCTTAAATTTAAGGTTATATAGCTATTTAATACTTTTAGCTAATAGAACACACTTTAGGCAATTTAGTCCTTTTTATCGAATTAAGCCTTTAAACGGTAAAATTTCTTTGTGAAATTTTCACACAATAATTCTATTATGCTGTAAATCATAATAAAATATTTAAATAAATATTTTGACTTCAGATTGTGGTCCTAAAACCACTGTCCCGATTAACCCTAAAAATGGGCTGTTATGACTCTCCCCCTTAGGGATTTTCGTCCTTGAAAGTCTTATCAGAGAATAAATTACTGATTTGCTTTCACTAGCCTCGTCAATTTCTCACGTAGCCTCATATTTCTCAACTATTTAATCTCACGAGCTAAGTTTCTGATCTGTTCTTTGCTATATAACATAACAAACTGAGTTTCTACTTCTGAAAGAGATACTATAGATAAAGGATCTTATATGTTTCATCATGTCATATATATAAGAAACACGTTATGGATCTTATCAAGTTCTGACAGAATCTCATACGGTCTCACTCTCTCAATAATCTCATACAACCAATTAAATCACGAGCTCAACTTCTCTTTATAATTAAATCGAGAATTTTTATTTCCACAATAATATTCCACAAATACTCAATTTTCTAACTGAAATTCAATGCTTTTACATATCAAGCCCGCATTTGTTTTCTGTCAATCTGAAACTGCTTTTAGACTGTCACAAATTACTTTCATTTCTCCTCAATCTTTCTAATCTCATCGACTTCATAATTCTTTTTATCAAAATTCAATTCAACACAATAGAGTTCAATAATTGCAACCATTTCACACTCATACAGTGCTATCTTAATACTCATCTCATAACTATTATTATACACAAATTTATTCAACAGTAAATGTTTTTCTCAATAGCTTTCAAATTTTAAAACACAATAACGAAACATTACCTTGTGAATCTGAATCTCTCCCTTAGATTAGCCATCTATTGAAGAATGTAATGTGATGCTAAATTGAGATCATTTATCTAAAGCTTACTGTATTTTTCTATCAAATCACAATATAGAGTTAAGGTCTATACCCAAAATAATGAAGTCTGGCACACTGTGATCTGAGAATCCCTGATATGTATAACTCAGCTAATCTATCAAAAGAGAAATTCGTACATACGAAGAGACTTCTTAGAAAGTTAACAATAATTCAGATAACATTTATCTTTTACAAAATTCATCAAAATTCTATTTCATTACTACTCAGATAGCAACACATGCTGTAACAGTCTTGAAAACACTTGATAATCAGCATTTGTTGATAGATCTGATAGTTGGATACAAAGTCAGAAATATCGTGTTTCATGCTCATTCACTAATACAACTATCTCAGATTATTGTACATCTTAGTATTCCCCAAATTATAAAGTAATTACCACTATGAGCCATATGTAATAATTGTTGCATAATCTTTAGAATTCTCTGTACACAAACTCTATCTTGAAACAACAAACAATCATCGGATCCAATCTGAAATTTTCTAAATCATGAGTGAATTTACATTGAATCCCTTTTTAGCTTGCAATACACTGATACATTTTTGAGCTTCAAGAATTCACTGAATAAATATCAATTTAGCTTTTAACTTAGCTAATAGCTATCCATCATTCGATAGTATCAATCACATATTCATCACTCATAAAGCACACAAGAGTTTCTCATTTCGAACATCATAAACTATAATTGTTTTCCTCGGATAATAATTACTTACTGACTCAAAATTTTTTCGACGATTCGAGCTAACCTTGTTGTGCCAAGTTTGGATCTTTCTCTAACATTAAACATTTTAAATTCTTGTAGTCATCAAATATGTCACATAACTCTTTTTATGCAGCATTAACTATATAGAATCACAAGATATCTCTGCATATTCCTGTATTAGAACACATTTCGAGCCATTCAATAACGTACGGCCAAAAATCATAACCTTTTTATTGAACTCAAACTGAACCAGAACTGATGTTTCGGTCAAAATTATCTTCGTGCAAAAGAAAGCTTCAACAATCGAACTAACTTTAATTTACCGTAACATTTCTCAGATAGAATTGTTCCAATAGATGTAATTTTGTATCAAGTCTTCAAGAATACAAATTCTTCTTCCATACTATTCTTCAATTCATACATGTACGTTTAAAGTTTATTTCCAATTCGTAGATAGATTCAAACACATATAACCCAATTAACTTTTCAATCAAATAATTCAGAAAATACTAACTAATGAATCGGTCTTTTAAAATAAATCTTTCTTCTTATTAGAAGAAATAACCCCGGAAATATCATTATATGGATTGATCTTGATCTTCTTTCATTTTTACATTTATCAATGTCAACTTTTCACGAGAACTAGAAAAGAGTTTATAATGAAGTTGTCTCATATATTAATCATTAAAACTCTAAATTATACTGAAATCACCATAACCAAATAAAAATCATTGGGCCTTAATAAGAACGTTGTCTCAACCCTATAATAAATATTATTCTAGTTGTTGATGCGGCATTTGAACACAGAAAAGAATCAAATATGATATCAAATATGATTTTAATAACAACCATTACGGAGACACAACTTCTATAACTCTGAGGATGGTACCACTGTACTCTCATATTTCAAGCCAGAAATTACAATCATAATAGACATAGTCATCTCTGTTATATAAAGATATCTCGCAGATAATCACATGAAATCATAAGAGAACCAGAATAGTGAAATTTCAACATATGAAGGTATATAGGATATCTGAAAATTACAACCAAGATAGAATGATATCAATTCTGATGATATCCCAGAAAATGTCCAGAAATAACAATGTCACTTATAAATACTGAATTCCACAATAACACAAGCAATATAATCTTCACGTATATTCAACAGAACAATAACCAGTAGGAACATAATATTAGCCTCATACAAATTTTATCATTGGCTTTCATATCCACACAATGGAATAAATTATTAGAGAAAGACATAACAATGTCGAACATAACCAAAACAGATCAACGATGCTTTCGTCTATTAATATGTTTAGCTAATGTTCTCATACGATAAGTCTTTCTTTCTAAAATTAAACAGTCATATATGCTTCTGAGGATAAATGTGCGGATAGAATGCCTAGAAGGAATTATAGTAATTGCCCGACTATAACCATTGCATTCAACCATCAATACAATTCAAACATTACTGTCTAACTCTTTCATCAATAAGTTCATATTATTCCATCAAGAACAGAAATCAATCTAGAGAAGCTTCCAGTTAATACTTCCTTTAGATAACATACTTGAATAAGTCATTTAATCGGAGTTAACTTGTCACATCCTGAAAATTAGGGGTTATGCATTTTACTTAATTGAATGATGTTGCATGCTTAATCATTATTAAGTGAAATTTTGGAAGTTATTTGAGCTTCATTAATTAAGTGAATGCTTAGTTAAACTTTTAATTTTTATTAATTAAGAGAGAGCTAAGCAAATTAGGCCTTAAGAATTAATGACAAGGATTTTTAAGCATAAGTTAAGTAATTGGCAAAGTGGTTAAGATGCATGGATGTGTGCTTGAGGTGTAAGGTTCGAATCTCCTAGCTAGCATTAGGGGAGGATTTTAAATTTTTGTTTTCTTCCTTATAAATGTCGGCCAAGAATATTCTAGAGTGGATGAGAATTCATTTAATTTTGGCTATTTGACCATGTGAAAAAGGAAGTTAGGAACTTATGGCATGGGATCATAAGTTGGTGATAAGATGAAGGGACAAAGGCATGATATTTGGCTATGTTTTGGGGATGTGTTCATGGTCATTTGACCATGAACCTAGACAACATGAAGGTTAAAGGGGTGGCTTAATTGTGTGGCAAATTTTGGATATGATGGGGAAGAAACAAGGAGGAAAAAGGGGGATATGTTGGCATTGATTTGGCCGAATTTGTGCTTTGCCATTGGGGAGAAAGGTGGCCAAAAGTCTTGCATACTCTTTAGTCCATCTTTTCTCATTTTCTCCAAAAGTTCTCTCCTAGCCGAAATTGACATTGAGTTTAGGTAAAAATCTTCTCTTTGTTTTAGCTTTCTTTTTGACCAATTTTTCTCCAAAAACTCCTACTTTGGCCGAATGTACCTTAGGCACCTTGGTACACTTTTGCTTGATTTAGTCCTCAATTGTATTTGAACCAAATACAATTTTGTTCTCCTCTTTCTTTTGAAACCGAAACTACAAAGTTCAAAGAACCAAATTCTTCATTTCTCTCCTTTAGCCAATGCATCTAAGCCTCAAAATCAATCTCCTTTCTCTTTGATCAATTCTCCTTTCTTTTCTTTTCACTTTAATTCTCTTCATTTCCTCTCATTGTCAAACCACATAGGATCAAGAATTTCCTCCTTGGCCAAATGTGCAAAAGCTCCTAATCATCTCTTTTCTTTTGAGAAATCACCATTATCATCTTCTTCTCCTCTTTCTTTCTTCCTTCTTCCTTTCCTTCTCTTTTCTTTTCCTTTCTTCTTTTCCTCAAACCAAACCACCATTTCTCTTCTCTTTTGTTAAAGCCTAATCTTGAAGGACTCAAGTAAGAATTCTATCAATTATTTTTATCGTTTCCTTTCACTTTAGTAAATTTAGAACTATAATCTTTTATTTTCTCTCCTAGGTCAATCTTTTGAAAAGATTTTTCAAAGATCTTTGTTGAAGACAACCTTTAAGTGACCATTCGAATCATCAAGGTAAGATTACTATTTTAGATAATATCAATTTCTTTAGATGGATCACTAATCTACATTATTTTAGGGCGATCTAAGATCAACAAGATAGGTAAGAAAAGGGTCATGAAGTGTTTGAAGAGAGAGGTATTCCTTTACCATCGAACTACAAACGAAGAGCGAGATCGGGTTAGAGACTTTCCACCCAGTTGTGGACCTTTCGCTAACAAGGATCGGTTATTCAAGTAGCGTATAACCGAACCACTTTACGTTGGTAGAATATCGGCGGGTTTTGATCCATCTAGTGGAGAAAAACCACAAATAACTGTCATTCGTGAATCCGAGGGTAAGGATTTAGATCCATCGACTATAAGTATAGTTTTGTTAACAATAGTTTATACTAACCGAGTGTATTAATCAATTAGGTGTGGACGAGCAAGAGCGTATTGTTCTCACTGTTACTAGGTGTGTAACCATGCATTAAAAATTTCCATAGATTTATATTGTTAAAAAGTGATTACATGATAGTATGTTTTGTTTGTGGATACCAATCATTGGTATACAAAATTCAGGTATGTTACCCAATATTTCGTTTATTTTTGCTATATGCATCAATATGAAATAAGCATGACTATATTATGATTTGTGGGTAATAGCATGAAAGTCTGATTTGATATGTATGTGCATGGGCATATGGGTATGTTTAATAAGGAGGAAGTATTCTGGTGGTTTTACCACAATTCTGGTGACTTCGGTCACATATGTGAAATTGGTGACTTCGGTCACATATTTGGCTCCGGTGACTTCGGTCACATATTTGACTCCGTGGCCGGTCACATATTTGACTCGGTGACTTGGTCACGTATGTGAATCTGGTGACTTGGTCACGATTTGAAATTTGGACTTGGTCAGTGACTTGGTCACATCTATTTTGGTGACTTTGCCACAATAAGGCGATGTGCATGTTGATCGCAAAGAATCGCCTTCGATGGTGTGTAGTAGATGGAGGGTCGATTTAGTAATCCCCACGTGTGTGTTGGTTGGCGGGGTGTGTAGCGGATGGATATTTAGGTTAGGTAGCTTACATTTCATTTCATATACATAACTATGTAGTAATCGTATGATTATTACTTGATCATTATGAAATAGGCCTTTGGGCTAAATATGAATTAAATGGGCCTTTGGGCTAAATATGAGCTAAATGGGCCTTTGGGCTAAATATTTGATAAAATGGGCCTATGGCCATATGTGAAATTTTGGGCTTTAAAGCATATGATAAAATGGGCTTTTTAGTGTATGTGTTATACATTGAGTTTTTGACTCACCCATTTTTATGGGATAACTTTTAGATAATTCAGAAAGTGCGATGGATCGAGGCAAACAAGGATTTCGAGGTGGCGGTGCTCGTATTAAGTATTGTGGAGATTTTCCAACTTAAACTTATTACTTTAAATTTTATTACTTAGACTTTATTTTGGGTTGCCAATATTATGTAATAAGGCCACTATAAACTATCTTTAATTTCGTGTTTGGATTTACTTTTATTTTTCTATGAACAAATATCTATTAAATAACTAAATTGATTTTTTTTCCGATAATTAATTAAAAAGGTTTTTTCACTAATATATAAATGTTTTCAAAGAAGTTTTTCTTAAGTTTGGTTTCCTTTTTGATTTCATTAATTCCTCCTAAAAATAATGTTTCAAAGACAAAATTTCTTTACAATGTGATTCCGCTAAAGTTTTACTCGAGGAACATACCAAATCCGATTAGGCTTTTTGGGCCGGGTTTGGGGTGTTTCAACTTGGTATCAGAGCCCAGTTTTAAACTCTCGGCCTTGGGTTTTGAAGTCCACAACGTTTTCAAAAGTTGGCCCAAATGATTTTTTTTGAAATATTTCTTAAGTTAAATGGTTTTATAAGAGCATGGCACCCAGATCCATCAGGTATGTACTTTATCGATATGTGATATGTATGATAGTTTAAACTTAAACTATACTTTAGAGACATGGACCTTAGGTGTTTGTGTACTACTACGAAAATCACTGAATATCTGTTTCATAAGACTTTCTTTTAATAAGAAGTGAAAAGATTCTAACACGTAAGACTTTTCGTAAAAAGCAGATAAGATACGTAGTAGACATGAGCTCTAGGGACGAGGTCGTCGTGGACATGGAAGAGGAAGGATGATGCTTGAAACCAGTTCGTCTGGTCAAGGTTTCAGAATGAAGCTCCACCACCGGCTGTTGGGCGAACTTTCAAGAACAAATGAAGGAGGTGACGCAGATATCAAGTCTGTCATGCGAGTTTTGAACGTAGCGAAGCTAGTTCGAAATGGGTCTCGAAAGTCTCAGAATGAGAGACTAAGATCAAATGGAGCCGAGGTTTTCAGAGGAGTATCTGGAGTAGCTCCTAATGTAGCCGAATATTGGTTGGAAGCAATGAGAGGATCATGGACGATATAGATCGCATCGATGAAGAGAAATTGAAAGGTGCTATTTCACTTCTCCGTGATGAAGCCTACCGGTGGTGGCTCACTATCAAGGAAAGTACCCCGTGGATCATCCGGATTGGGGGTATTTTAAAGTGAAATTCGAGGGAAAATATGTCGGAACTAGCTATATCGACTCCCAGAGGAAGACATTTCTGAATTTGGTCCAAGGGAACAAGTCGATAGTTGAATATGAAGCAGAATTTTTGCGACTTAGCCGTTATGCCAGAGGGATAGTGGCTACGGAATATGAACGGTGTATCAGATTTGAAGATGGACTTAGAGATGAGCTAAGAGTGATGATTGCTCCACACCGTGAAAGGGATTTTGCAATCTTAGTTGAAAGGGCAAGAATTGCTGAAGAGGCTAAAATTTGAGAGATGTAACCGGACAGAGGTCGAGCAAGAATAAGAGAAGCTTTAGGTCTTCAGGGTCGTCCGAAAACTTTCAGAAGAGATCAAGGAATGATTGACCGCGAGGTCAACAGACTGCTACGGGTGTACAAAGTCGTACTTGTTATCAATGTGGGAAAATGCACTCGGGAGAATGTTGGAAGAAAAGCGGCGGATGTTTCAAGTGCGGTTCAAAGGATCACATGATCAAGGATTGTCCAAGAACCCGGAGAAGAACCGCTCAGAAGTCGTGGTACTAATCGGTGACAGAGGTGGGCGATGAGAGATAAGAGGTCGTGGTCCAAATGGAAGGGCAATGGTTCCAGTAGAGGTCACGAAACTTGACAGAGGCGATGGTAGCTCGAGGTAAGACAACCAGATTGGTGTATGCGATTCATCGCAGAGAAGACGATGGACTTTTGATGTTATCACTGATGCTTTTTGATTTTTGGGTTGCCCTTTATTGCTTTGATAGATATAGGTCAACTCATTCCTATATCGCTAGTGAAGTATCTGGGACTTTGCATGTGACTTCAAATCTACCTAGGAAGATGATACATTTAGTCCTCTAGGATGATAAAGAGAAATAGACAAACTTTTTAAGGAAGTACCTCTAGAAGTCCAAGGGATCTGATTTCGGTGATTTAATGGAGTTGCTGTTTGGAGAATTGACCTTATCTTAGGCATGGACCGGCTTGTGAAGTACCGTGCAAATGTGGATTGTCTTTGCTAAGAGAATGTCCTAAGAACTTTTGATGAAAAGGAAGTTGTAGTGTTGGGCAGAGACGGAACTACTTATCTAATGTAGTATCCGCTCTTAAGGCGAAAAAGATGGTTAGAAAGGGATGTGAAGCCTTTCTGATGTTGGTGAGTGCGTTGGAGGCTAAGGAAGCAACTGTTAATGAAGTCAGGACTGTGAAGGAATTTGTAGATGTTTTTCCGGAAGAACTTCCAGGTTTGCCTCCGGATCGTGAAGTAGAGTTCGGAATTGATTTATTACCTGGAACGGCGCCAGTTTCTATTGCTCCATATAGAATGGCACCGAAGGAGTTGGTGGAGTTAAAGGCTCAGATTCAGGAATTGCTTGAGCGTGGATTCATTTGACCTAGTGTGTCTCCATGGGGAGCACCGGTCCTATTCGTGAAAAAGAAGGACGGATCGATGAGGATGTGTATAGACTACCGGCAGTTGAATAAGCTGACCATCAAGAACAAGTATCCTTTGCCAAGGATCGACGACTTGTTCGATCAGCTTAAGGGAGCTGCGGTATTCTCTAAGATTGATCTAAGATCGGGGTATCATCAGCTTAAAGTGAAAGAAGCGGATATCCATAAGATGGCTTCGAACTAGATATGTGCATTATGAATTTACGGTAATGCCATTCGGATTGACGAATGCCCCCCATTGCGTTTATGGATATGATGAACCGGATTTTCCAGCCTACTTGGATCGGTTAAATCGTGGTTTTCATAGACGACATCCTAGTATATTCTAAGTCTGAAATGGAGCATGATGAGCATCTGCAAATTGTGTTGCAAGTCTTAAGAGAAAAGAAACTATACGCCAAATTCAGCAAGTGTGAATTTTGGCTGAAAGAAGTTACATTTTTAGGCCATGTGGTATATGCGGAAGGAATAAGGGTGGATCCTCGGAAGATTGAGGTCGTATAGATTGGAAACCACCTAAGTCCGTAACTGAGGTTCGTAGTTTCTTGGGTTTAGCCGAATATTACCGAAGATTCGTCGAAGGATTTTCATCGATAGATGCACCTTTAACGAAAAGGAAGTACCTTTCGTGTGGGCTGATAAGCAGCAAGAGAGTTTTGAGAAGCTCAAGAAAGTTTTGACTAAGCTCTGTTTTGATTCACCAAGCGGAAAGGATTTTGTCGTGTATTGTGATGCTTCTCACACGGGTTTAGGATGTGTTCTGATGCAAGGCGGGAAGGTAATTGCATATGCGTCTCGGCAGTTGAGGCCGCATGAAGTTAACTACCCGACGCATGACTTGGAGTTGGCAGCTGTAGTCTTTGCTCTTAAAGTTTGGAGACATTACTTATACGGGGAAAAGTCAATGATATACACGGACCACAAAAGTCTGAAATATCTACTGACTCAGAAAGAACTGAATTTGAGGCAAAGAAGGTGGATAGAGTTGTTGAAAGACTACGATCGTTTCTATCGAGTACCACCCGCAAGGCGAATGTGGTGGCGTACGCCTAAGTCGGAAAGTGGTGTCGATTTAAGGCGATGTTTGCACATCTTAGCCTTTACGATGACGGAAGCTTGTTGGCGTAACTTCAAAGTTAAGCGAGGCATGGTTAAGTCAAGTAAAAGAGAGGCGATTAATAGATGAAGATCTGAGTGAAAAGCTCGATCGGTATGCAGTGGGAAATTGGAAGATTTTAGTATTAATAAATGACGGGTATTGTGCTTCAAAGATAAAGTCCGTATGCCGGGGATCGGGAGTTGAGGCAAAGATACTTCGGAATCGCATGGTAGCCCCTATGCTATGCATCCGGAGGAAGTAAGTTATATCGAGACTTGCGAGATCAATTTTGGTGGCCCGGACTTAAACAAGAAGTTACTGAAATTTGTAGGAAAGTGCTTGACGTGTCGACAAGTCAAGGTGAACATCAAGTACCATCGGGTTGCTTCAACCGATAAAGATTCCAATGGAAGTGGAGAGAATCACCATGGACTTTGTTAGTGGGCTTCCTCTTACGCCTACTAAGAAAGACTCCATTTGGGTGATAGTGGATCGATTGATGAAATCGCACATTTTATCCCGATTCGGATTGATTACTCTTTGCGAAATTGGCGAAGTTATACGTACGAGATTGTGAGATTGCATGGAGTGTCGTTGTCGATAATTTGGACAGAGATCCGAGATTTACAGCGATTTTGGAAAGCATTGCATCGTGCTTTGGGCACCAAATTGGACTTCAAGATCGGCATTTCATCCTCAATCAGACGGTCATCCGAAAGAGTAATCCAGATCTTAGAAGATATGTTAAGGGATGTGTGATAGATTTCAAGGAAGTTGGGAGGAATTCTACCGTTATGCGAATTTATGACAACAACAGATTTCAATCCAAGATTCGGATGGCACCATATGAAGCATTATATGGACGGAAGTGTCGACTCCTACGTGTTGGACAAAATTAGGGGAACGTCAAATTTTGGGTCCAGAAATAGTGGCTGAATCTGAAGAAATGGTTAAGGTAATCCGGGCTCGATTAAAGGAAGTGTCTGACAGACAAAAATCGTACGCAGATCTTAAGCGGAAAGAAATAGAGTTTGCTATGGGGGACCAATTTTTCCTTAAAGTTTCACCTTGGAAAAAGGTGATGAGATTTGGACGCAAAGGGAAACTAAGTCCCAGGTTCATTGGACCTTATCGGATTGTGAAGCGAGTCGGATCTGTGGCATATCAGTTAGATTTGCCTTCAGAATTGAAGCAAATGCATGATGTGTTCCATGTTTCAATGCTACGCCGTTACCGCTCGGATCCATCTCATATAGTACCAGTTGAGGAGGTGGAATTAAGATCAGATTTGTCATACGAAGAGGAACCAATTCAAATTTTAGAACGAGATGTAAATGTTTTACGGAGAAAATCAGTTCCTCTCGTCAAGGTATTATGGCGTAATCATAGATCAGAAGAAGCTTCATGGGAACCGGAGGAAGCGATGCGACAGCAATACCCTCACTTATTCCATCCAGGTAATTTCGAGGACGAAATTATTTTTAAGGGGGGTAGAACTGTAACATCCTGAAAATTAGGGGTTATGCATTTTACTTAATTGAATGATGTTGCATGCTTAATCATTATTAAGTGAAATTTTGGAAGTTATTTGAGCTTCATTAATTAAGTGAATGCTTAGTTAAACTTTTAATTTTATTAATTAAGAGAGAGCTAAGCAAATTAGGCCTTAAGAATTAATGACAAGGAGTTTCAAGCATAAGTTAAGTAATTGGCAAAGTGGTTAAGATGCATGGATGTGTGCTTGAGGTGTAAGGTTCAATCTCCTAGCTAGCATTAGGGAGGATTTTAAATTTTGTTTTCTTCCTTATAAATGTCGGCCAAGAATATTCTAGAGTGGATGAGAATTCATTTAATTTTGGCTATTTGACCATGTGAAAAAGGAAGTTAGGAACTTATGGCATGGGATCATAAGTTGGTGATAAGATGAAGGGGACAAAGGCATGATATTTGGCTATGTTTTGGGGATGTGTTCATGGTCATTTGACCATGAACCTAGACGGCATGAAGGCTAAAGGGAGTGGCTTAATTGTGTAGCAAATTTTTGGATATGATGGGGAAGAAACAAGGAGGAAAAAGGGGGATATGTTGGCATTGATTTGGCCGAATTTGTGCTTTGCCATTAGGGGAGGAAGTTGGCCAAAAGTCTTGCATACTCTTTAGTCCATCTTTTCTCATTTTCTTCAAAAGTTCTCTCCTAGCCGAAATTGACATTGAGTTTAGGTAAAAATCTTCTCTTTGTTTTAGCTTTCTTTTTGACCAATTTTTCTCCAAAAACTCCTACTTTGGCCGAATGTACCTTAGGCACCTTGGTACACTTTTGCTTTTGATTTAGTCCTCAATTGTATTTGAACCAAATACAATTTTGTTCTCCTCTTTCTTTTGAAACCAAAACTACAAAGTTCAAAGAACCAAATTCTTCATTTCTCTCCTTTAGTTGAATGCATCTAAGCCTCAAAATCAATCTCCTTTCTCTTTGATCAATTCTCCTTTCTTTTCTTTTCACTTTAATTTCTCTTCATTTCCTCTCATTGTCAAACCACATAGGATCAAGAATTTCCTCCTTGGTTAATGTGCAAAAGTTCTTAATCATCTCTTTTCTTTTGAGAAATCACCATTATCATCTTCTTCTCCTCTTTCTCTTTCTTCCTTCTTTCTTTCCTTCTCTTTCTTTTCCCTTTCTTCTTTCCCTCAAACCGAAACCACCATTTCTCTTCTCTTTTTGTTAAAGCCAATCTTGAAGGACTCAAGTAAGAATTCTATCAATTATTTTTATCATTTCCTTTCACTTTAGTAAATTTAGAACTATAATCTTTTATTTTCTCTCCTAGGCCGAATCTTTTGAAAAGATTTTTCAAAGATCTTTGTTGAAGACAACCTTTAAGTGACCATTCGAATCATCAAGGTAAGATTACTATTTTAGATAATATCAATTTCTTTAGATGGATCACTAATCTACATTATTTTAGGGCGATCTAAGATCAACAAGATAGGTAAGAAAAGGGCTGTGCGAAGTGTTTGGAAGAGAGGAGGTATTCCTTTACCATCGAACTACAAACGAAGAGCAATATCGGGGGTTAGAGACTTTCCACCCGGTTGTGGACCTTCTGCTAACAAGGATCGGTTATTCAAGTAGTGCGTATAATAGAACCACTTTACGTTGGTAGAATATCGGTGGTTTTGATCCATCTAGTGGAGAAAACCACAAATAACTATCATTCGTGAATCAGGGTAAGGATTTAGATCCATCGACTATAAGTATAGTTTTGTTAACAATAGTTTATACTAACCGAGTGTATTAATCAATTAGGTGTGGACGAGCAAGAGCGTATTGTTCTCACTTGTTACTAGGTGTGTAACCATGCATTAAAAATTTCCATAGATTTATATTGTTAAAAAGTGATTACATGATAGTATGTTTTGTTTGTGGATACCAATCATTGGTATACAAAATTCGTGTATGTTACCCAATATTTCGTTTATTTTGCTATATGCATCAATATGAAATAAGCATGACTATATTATGATTTGTGGGTAAATAGCATGAAAATCGATTTGATATGTATGTGCATGGGCATATGGGTATGTTTAATAAAGGAGGAAGTATTCGGTGGTTTTACCACAATTACAGTGACTTGGTCACATATGTGAAATTGGTGACTTGGTCACATATTTGGCTCCGTGACGGTCACATATTTGACTCGGTGGCCGGTCACATATTTGACTCGGTGACTTGGTCACGTATGTGAATCTGGTGACTTCGGTCACGTATTTGAAATTTGGACTTGGTCGGTGACTTGGTCACATCTGCTTTGGTGGCTTTGCCACAATAAGGGCGATGTGCATGTTGACCGCAGAATCGCCTTCGATGGTGTGTAGCGGATGGAGGTCGATTTAGTAATCCCACTGTGTGTTGGTTGGTGCAGGGTGTGTAGCGGATGGATATTTAGGTTGGGTAGGGCTTGCATTTCATTTCGTATACATAACTATGTAGTCATCGTATGATTATTACTTGATCTGTTATGAAATAGGCCTTTGGGCTAAATATGAATTAAATGGGCCTTTGGGCTAAATATGAGCTAAATGGGCCTTTGGGCTAAATATTTGATTAAATGGGCCTATGGCCATATGTGAAATTTTGGGCTTTAAAGCATATGATAAAATGGGCTTTTTAGTGTATGTGTTATACATTGAGTTTTGACTCACCCATTTTTATGGGATAACTTTTGAGATAACTCGTGGTGCGATGGATCGAGGTGACAAGGATTTCGAGGTGGCGATTATCGTATTAAGTATTGTGGAGATTTTCCAACTTAAACTTATTACTTTAAATTTTATTACTTAGACTTTATTTTGGGTTGCCAATATTATGTAATAAGGCCACTATAAACTATCTTTAATTTCGTGTTTGGATTTACTTTTATTTTCTATGAACAAATATCTATTAAATAACTAAATTGATTTTTTTTTCAGATAATTAATTAAAAAGGTTTTGTCACTAATATATAAATGTTTTCAAAGAAGTTTTTCTTAAGTTTGGTTTCCTTTTTGATTTCATTAATTCCTCCTAAAAATAATGTTTCAAAGACAAAATTTCTTTACATTGTGATTCCGCTAAAGTTTTACTCGAGGAACATACCAAATTCGGTTAGGCTTTTTGGGCCGGGTTTGGGGTGTTTCATAACTTCTTCTATAATAATGACCTTACATAATCTGAATAGTTTTTAGATCTATCCAATATCTCTTTTAATACTATCTTCATTTGCTGGTTCAATCTCTCTTCTGACTGCGTTATTAATTTTCTTAACACGGACTTCTGTAACTCTACACTCGTGAGCTTATTCAACCCAAATCTTACAGATTCCATTATACTATTTCACTAATAAGGGGGTGAGGGTAGTAAAGCCTCAAATTTAACTTATACATAAATGCACATAACACATACTATCACAAAAAGTTAGTTCATTACTAATTTCACATTCTCAAATCATTTAATAAACTTTTACTTTTAATCACCTTTGTTCTTAACACATTTTTTATATCCGAACTCAAATCACTAATTCACAATCAAAGCATTTCAGATAGCAATCACATCCCAAATATCATATCTCATATGCTCATATAATTACAACATTTATCAATAACAACATGTCATATAATTTGATCCTTACCTTTATTAGTTTCAACTCATAATCAACACATTTTCACTCAAATATTTGAGTATTTACTTGATACTATTAGAATTAGCTCAATTGGAAAACATATCTATCTCATCAAAATAATTTTCATCAGATTCGGGAGATATCACACTATCGCAGGTTATATATGGCATGTATAGTTAGACTCACATTGTAATAGCCTGATTTAGGCCCTAGTCAGAATAGTGGTTGCGAGACCACAAATTTAAAGTAGAAATATGTGATTTATAATTTTTATGAGGCTTATGATATGTTTGCATGATTATGTGAAAATTTCATGAGGAAATTTTATTAATTAGTGATCAATTTGTCTATTAGGACTAAATTGCAAAGATTGGAAAATATGGGATTCTAGAAGATTTAAGTATGAAATAGCATTAGAAAAATTACTAGAGGTCATTATTTAGCAATTAGACCATTATATGTTAAGATTGACAAAAATAGACATGGGAAGGAAAAATATCAAAAAAAGGGCCTTAAGGGCATTTTTATCATTTGGTTAATTAATGAATTAAAAGGGAAAAAGAAGTCAAAATTCATGTCCATCTTCTTCATGCTAGCCAAAATTTACAAGCTCTCCATAGCTAGGGTTTTTTTCATCTTTCAAGCTTGATTGTAAGTACCTCCTAGCCACATTTTTAATGTTCTTTGTATTTTTTAGATTCTCGTAGCTCGATTTAGCTATTTCTAGCTATATTTTGAGGTAGGGTTTTGGTCAAAACTTTACCCATGCATGACATGCATGTATTTTGATGATTTATGGAAGAATATGAAAGTTTGATGCATGATAAACATCTTTTTTGGGGTGATTTTCATGAGAAATTCATAAAAATGACTAAATTGTAAAAGTCATGAAAATGGTCATACATGAGTGAATTAGTGGAAATTGGGGGCTTCTGTAGTTAAGAAAATGATTCGGCTAGGCTTAAAATGTAAGGAAATTGAATGAAAATCATGTTACGAGCCTAGGGGAAAAAGTGTAATTATGTAAAAGTTTAGAGGCAAAATCATAATTTTGACAAAGTATGATTCATGGGTCAATTTAGTCAATGTGAGTATTAAATAAGTGAAATTGTTATTATAGATCAAGAAACACGAAGCTCTAATCAAACTGAGGCAAGAACAAAGTTGTGGACTAAATCGAACAACTATACGTATTTTGAGTACTGAAGTAAGTTTGTGTGAAATTAAAGCTACATAATGTTCTTATATTTTTAATTGCTTGATATTATGAGAAATGAATATTATTTCTATGAAATCGACCAACGATGCCTTGATGAGAGTATGATGAAAATATGTTAAGTTGAAGTCCCGAATGAACATTCGGAATAGCAAAGATACTAATGTCATAACATGAGACAAGGAAGGTCCCGTATAAGACCATGTCTGGGACATTGCATCGGCACCTAATGTAGGTCATATATAAGACCATGTCCCCATCGGCACTGAATGAAGGTCTAGTATAAGACTATGTTTGGACATGGCATCGACACCAAATAAGGAAGGTCCCATATAAGACCATGTCTGGGACATGGCCTCGGCACCAAAGAAAGATCTCGTGTAAGACCATGTCTAGGACATGGCATCGACATCTATATACGATCTCGTATAAGACCATATCTAGGATATAGCTTTGACATCGAGATATGAGACCCTGTGTAAGACCATATCTGGGATATGGCATCGGTATCAAGATGTGATCCCATGTAAGACCATATCCGGGATATGGCATTAGCATCATGATACATGCATGATGAGATTGAGTATCCTTTGACATTCTGAGTAGTTCAATTGGCAAAGAGCTAATTTTGTGTACAGATGACAAAGAGCTAAGTCTATGTTTAAAGAGTATAAAAGTGCTAAAGTTATGTGATGAAGTGATACAGGTACCCATGAATAACATACAAGAAATGAATGCAAAATGTGATATGTAATTTGGTAAGAGTATGCATGAGTCAGTCATATAGATGTGTTTGAGAACTTGTATATGATTCAATGAAATGAATTGATGCTATTTTAAGTTTTAATGTTGCTATTTATTTCATGCAAACTTACTAAGCTTTAGGATTACCCATCTCATTTCCCTTTTCCTTGTAGTATCACCAAGCTAGCTCGGGGATTGTTGGACATCAGAGTTTGGATCACACTACCAACTATTCTTTTGGTATAATAAGGTTGATTTATTTTGAGTATGGCATGTATAGGAACTTGGTCATTTTGTTATGTCATATTTGACAGCCGAAGTGTTGGCTATTATGGTTACTCATTCCCCTTGTAAATGGCCATTGGAGATTGGTCAATACTTGTTAAGTTTCAAATATTCAATTATGATGAGATTCCTGAAGAGCAAGTTCATGCAATTGATTGAGTGAAATGCGAAGTGTATGCATGATAAATTAGTGATTATTTATAGTGTATGATTGCTATGTTATGTGTTGCTTGTCGTGGTATAAGTGTGTTTATTTTTCAAGGTGGCAATTGGCTTCGTAAATAGCCTTCTAATTGCCCACACAGGTAGACACACGGGCATGTGTCTAGGCCGTGTGTGACACACGGTCAGCCCTATGGGTGTGTTAATAGGCCGTGTGTCCCCTGCATTTTAATTAGCGAGAATTTAAATCATCAACAGGCCAGCACATGGGCGTGTGCCTAGGCCGTGTGCTTCTTAAGGGGTTGCTGACGTCATAAGAAAATACCCCTAGTTTTCACACACGGGTGAGGACACGGGCGTGTCTACACCGTGTGAAGGACATGGGCTATTGACACGGGCGTGTGTCTGGTCATGTAGAAACCCCTGTAGGTTTTAAATAAAAGTAAATTCTACACGGTCTAGGGACATTGGCGTGTGAGACCACATGGCCTGCGCACATGGGCGTGTCCCAAGTTACATAGGCTTGTGACACCTATTTTAGTAAAAAATTCAAAGAGTATAAAATTTTTCGGTTGAACTCCGAAACCTTCTAGATGTATGTTTAAGGCCTCGTAGGCCCATGATATGTATGTATTGAATAAGAAAGAAAAGTTTTAAGTTGGAACAAAATTTTATAGCCCGATATTACATGTTCAAGCAAGGTTAAGCATGGTAATGCTTGGTATCCGGTCTCAGGGTCAGACACGGGTAAGGGGTGTTACATTTAGTGGTATCAAAGCTATGGTTTAGCCGATTCTCAGACTAACGTAGCATAAGTATGAGTCTAGTTATACATGCTATACATAAGAGTACTTGTGTAATGATAGTGTGATGACTCTTGACGATTTGAATTGTGTTTTTATATAGTCAATGGATCTTGATCCTGATCGAGCATGACCAATTATCTGCAAGTAATGCACGACTCTTGCAAGGGATCATGTCGATGGAGAGTAGACTCGAGACTTTGGGTCAGGAAGAAGAGGCCCGAGAAGTCTTTCCTGTATGATGAGCAATTGGTACATTGAGTACATTCAAGCAAATCCTAATGCTCAACCTCTTCCACCCTCGCCCATTCCTCAACCTACCCATGTAACTCTCCAAGTGGTAGAAGTGGTAAGAAGAGAAAAGCCTTCGGTCGATAGAATTCGAAAACAATGAGCTGAGGAATTTCGGGCTAGTAAAGATGATGATCCGGAAATAACCAAATTTGGGCTTGGAAATACCATCAGGGTATTTCACGAGTTATCATGCACACCTTAAGAGTGCATGAAATGTGTAGTGTCCCTTCTAAGAGATTCTGCTTATCAATGGTGGAACACCCTTGTGTCGGTGGTACCAAGGGAAAGGATTACATGAGAGTTTTTCCAAGAAGAGTTTCGAAAGAAGTACATTAGTCAGAGGTTTATCGATCAGAAAAGAAAGGAATTCTTAGAATTGAAACAAGGTAGAATGACAGTAACTGAGTACGAGCGTGATTTTGTAAGGCTTAGCAAATACGCTCTAGAGTTGTATCTACTGAGGCTATCATGTGTAAAAGGTTTGAGGACGGGCTAAATGAAGACAATAAATTGTTTGTTGGTGTCCTCGAGTTAAATGAATTTTTTGTGTTAGTGGATCGGGCTTGTAAGGTCGAGGAATTAGTGAAAGAGAGAAGAAAAGTTGAGATGGATTCTTGTGACTCAAGAAAGAGACAATTGAGTAAGTCATTTCAGTCATCATCCAAGAAGTTGCGATATTTTTCTACCCAATTAGTTACTTTAGCTGGGTTTTCAAACAAAAGTAAGAGCAAGTATTACTCAGGGTTTAAGGCTCAGACCACATCAGTTGCTAGTGTTGGCAACGCCTGACCGAGTAGACCGGAGTGCCCACAATGTGGCAAGCATCATACGATGAATGTCAAGCAAATGAAAAGGCCTATTTTAGGTGTGGGTCTCTAGATCATTTTATTAGAAATTGCCCCAAGGTGGATGAGAAAAAGAAGCCTTAAGATGTAAGACTGGGAGGCACTGCTAGAGGAAGACCACAGAGAAACACGGGAAGTGGAACAAGTACTAAGAATACACCTAGAGAGCAAGCTGTGAGATCTGAGGGTCTAGCACATGCGAGGACCTATACCATTCGTGCTCGCGAAGAGGCATCATCTCCTAATGTGATTACAGGTACATTTTCTCTCCATGATACTAAAGTTATAGCTTTAATAGATCTGGGGTCTACCCATTCATATATTTTTATGAAATTAGTATCTACAATGAGTATGCCCATAGAGTCTATAGAATTTGTGATAAATGTGTCTAATCCTTTGGGTAAAATTGTGCTAGTTGATAAGGTATGTGAAGATTGCCCATTAATAATTAGAGGTCATTATTTTAAGGTAAATCTCATGCTATTTCCATTTGATGAATTCGATATAATTCTTGGTATGGACTAGTTAACCATTCATGGTGTGACAGTAAATTGTGGAAAGAAATATATTGAATTGAGATGTGAAACACCCCAAACCCAAGCCCAAAAAATGGGTATGTGGCCATAGGCCCATTTAACTCATATTTAGCCCAAAGGCCCAATTTAGCTCAGATTTAGCCCAAAGGCCCATTTCATAACAGATCAAATAATAATCATACAATATTACATGGTTATGTTCATGAAATGAAATGCAAGCCCGTACCGAACCTAAATATCCATCCGCTACACACCCTGCACCAACCAAAGACACCGTGGGGATTACTAAATCGACCCTCCATCCGCTACACACCATCGAAGGCGATTCTTTGCGGTCAACATGCACATCGCTCTTATTGTGGCAAAGCCACCAAAATAGATGTGACCGAAGTCACCGATCAAGTCAAATTTCAAATACGTGGCCAAGTCACCAGATTCACATACGTGACCGAAGTCACCGGAGTCATATGTGATTGAAGTCACCAGAGCCAAATATACGTGACCGAAGTCACCGAGTCAAATTTGTGACCGAAGCCACCGGAGTCAAATATACGTGACTGAAGTCACCAAATTCACATATGTGACCGAAGTCACCAGAAATGTGGTAAAACCACCAGAATACTTCCTCCTTTATCAATATACCCATATGCCTATGCACATACATATCAAATCAGATTTTCATGCTATTTACCCACAAATCATAATATAGTCATGCTTATTTCATATTGATGCATATAGCAAAAATAAACGGAATATTGGGGTAACATACCTAAATTTTGTATACCAATGATTGGTATCCACAAACAAACATATTATCATATAATCACTTTTAACAATATAGATCTATGGAAATTTTTAATGTAAGGTTACACACCTAGTAACAGTGAGAACAATACCCTCTTGCTCGTCAACACCTAATTGATTAACACACTTGGTTAGTATAAACTATTGTTAACAAAACTATACTTATTGACGATGGATCTAAATCCTTACCCTCAGATTCACGAGCAGCGCTTATTTGTGGTTTTCTCCACTAGATGGATCAAAACCACGATATTCCACCACCCTGATTCACGAGCAGCGAGTTATTTGTGGTTTTCTCCACTAGATGGATCAAAACCACCGATATTCCACCAACGTAAAGTGGTTTGGTTGTACGCACTACTTGAATAATCGATCCTCGTTAGCGAGAGGGTCCACAACCCGTGGAAAGTCTCTAATCGCCGATCAAATTTCTTCGTTTGTAATTCGATGGTAAAGGAATACCTCTCCTCTTCCAAACACTCCGGACGGCTCTTTTCTTACCTATCTTGTTGATCTTAGATCGTCCCTAAAAGTAACATAGATTAGTGATCCATCTAAGGAAATTGATGTGATCTAAATTAATAACCTTACCTTGATGATTTGAATGGTCACTTAAAAGTTGTCCTCAACAAGATCTTTGAAAAATTCTTTTCAAATGAGTCGACCTAGAAGAGAAAATAAAGATCACGATTCTAAGTTTGCTAAAGTGAAAAGAAAAGATAAAAATAATTGATAAAATCTTACTTGAGTCCTTCAAGATTGGCTTTAACAAAAGAGAAGAGAAATGGTGGTTTCAATATGATGGTTTCGATTTTAAGGAATAGAAGAAAGAGAATGAAAGGAGAAGGAAAGAGAAGGAAGAAAAGAGAAAGAGAAGAAGAAGATGATGATGGTGATTTCTCAAAAGAAAAGAAATGTTTAGGAACCTTTGCACATTGCCAAGGAGGTAACAAATGGTTCTTGATCCTATGTGGTTTCGACAATGAGAGAAAGAGCAGAGAGAAATAAAATGAAAAGAAAAAGAAAAGGAGAATTGATCAAAGAGAAAGGAGATTGATTTTGGGGCTTAGATGCATTGCTAAGGAGAGAAAAATGAAGAAGAAAATGGTGCTTAGTCTTTTATGGTTTTGGCTATGAGAGGGAAAGAGAGAGAAATAGAATGAAAGAAAAAAGAAAAGAAAATGAAAGAGAAGGCTTTTGATGATAGCTAAATTGGCACTAAAGAGAAAGAAAAGGAGTGACTTCAAAAGTGACAATATTTTGTCATCAAAGAGAGAATTTTGAGAAGAAAAGATGGAATAAGGGTACCTCTTTGGTCAAAATTCCAATACCAAAACAAAGTAACCTTGTACCAAATGCCAATGATAGTTTGGTTTAGGGAAAAGTTTTGGAAAAGGGAGAAAAGATGGACAAAAGAATATGCAAGACTTTTGGCCAACTCCCCTAATGGCAAAGCACAAATTCGCCAAATCAATGCCAACATTATCCCTTTTCCTCCTTGATTCTTCCCCATCAACTCTTGATTTGCTATAAAAATAATCCACTCCCTTTAGCCTTCATGTTGTCAGGTTCATGGTCAAATGACCATGAACACATCCCCAAAACATAGCCCAATATCATGCCTTTGTCCCCTCATCTTATCATCAACTTATGATTCCATGCCTTGAGTTCTTTGCTTCGTTTTCACATGGTCAAATACCCAAAATGAATGAAAGCTCATCCACTCTAGAACTTTCTTGGCCGACACTTATAGGGAAGACAACAAAAAATTAAAATCCTCTCTAATGCTAGCTAGGAGATTGAACCTTACACCTCAAGCACACATCCATGCATCTTAACCACTTTGCCAATTACTTAACTTATGCTTGAAATTCCTTGTCATTAATTCTTAAGGCCTAACTTGCTTAGCTCTCTCTTAATTAATAGAAATTAAAAGTTTAACTAAGCATTCACTTAATTAATGAAGCTCAAATAACTTCCAAAAATATACTCATTAATAAATAAGCATGCAACATCATTCAATTAAGTAAAATGCCTAACCCCTAATTATCAAGATGTTACAAAACTCTTCGTGTTGAATCAAATGAACAAGACAGGTCTCTGGTAGTGATCTCTCACATGTCGGCCCAGAGGTATGTAAGAAAAGGGTATGAGGCGTATCTTGCTTTTGTGATGAATGCCATAGAAACTGAGTTAAAGATTGAATCAGTGACAATAATATGCGAGTACCGAAGTATTCCCAGAAGAATTACCACGGTTGCCTCCAGTTAGAGTGGTTGAATTTAGCATCGAATTAACTTTTGGTACGACACATATATCAATTGCTTCCATACAAAATGGCTCCAACCGAGTTGAAGGAATTAAAGGCACAGTTGCAAGAGTTGACAGACAAAGGTTTTGCTATACCAAGTTATTCTCTGTGTGGAGCTCCACTATTATTTGTGAAAAAAGAAAGACGGTTTCATGAGATTATGTATAGATTATCGGCAGCTTAATAAGTTTACTATGAAGAATAAGTACCCATTACCAAGGATCAATGATTTATTTGACCAATTGAAGGGAGCCACTGTGTTTTCCAAGGTAGACTTGAGGTCCGGTTATTACCAGTTGAGAATAAAAGACTCAGATGTGCCGAAGATGGCTTTTCAAATGAGGTATGGGCACTATGAATTTTTAGTCATGCCTTTCTGTTTAACAAATGCCCCTGTGGTGTTTATGGATTTAATGAATCGCATTTTTCAGCCATACTTGGATAAGTTTGTGGTCGTCTTTATTGATGACGTATTGATATATTCCCATGATAAGCATGAGCTTGCTAACTACTTGAGGACTATCTTACAGATTTTATGAGATAATCAGTTGTATGCCAAGTTCAGAAAAAGTGAGTTTTGGCTTATAGAAGTTGGATTTTTGGGGCATATTGTCTCGAGAGAGGGAGTCCAAGTCGACCCAAGTAAGATTTTAACGATTGTTGATTAGAAACCACCGAAAAATGTATCTGAGGTTAGAAGCTTTCTGGGCCTAGCTGGCTATTATAGGCGGTTCGTTAAGGGGTTTTCTATGATAGCGACTCTAATGATGAAAATGTTATAGAAAAATGTAAAGTTTGAATGGACGAAAAAGTGCCAACAGAGTTTTGAGAAATTAAAGGCAATGTTGACAAATGCTCCAGTTCTAGTACAACCTGAATCTAGAAAAGAATTTGTGATCTACAGCGATGCATCCTTAAGTGGACTAGGATGTGTACTTATGCAAGAAGGCAAGGTGATAGCATATGCTTCTAGAAAGTTAAAGCCACACAAGAAAAACTATCCAACACATGATTTAGAGCTAGGTGTTATTGTTTTTGCATTGAAGATTTGGAGACACCATTTGTATGGTGAAAGATGTCGGATATTCATCGATCACAAAAGTTTAAAGTACTTGATGACTCAGAAGTAATTAAATTTAAAGCAGTGAAGATGGTTAGAGTTGATAAAAGATTATGAGTTAGTCGTTGACTACCACCCGGGAAAGGCGAATGTAGTTGTCGATGCCTTAAGTAGGAATTCCCTATTTGCCTTGAGGGCTATGAATACACGGGTGAGTTTGTCTGATGATGGTTCTATTCAAGCTGAGTTGAGGGCTAGATCAATGTTCCTCCATGAGATTTCTGAGGCACAGAAAGATGATAGTGAGTTGCAAGCCAAAAGAGTTCAATGCGAGTCAGGTATTGAGTCTGATTTTCAGATTAATTCAGATGGGTGTTTGATGTTCAGAGACAGAGTCTATGTACCAAGAAATAATGGATGCCTATCTGTACATTCGGGTAGCACCAAGACGTATAATGATTTGAAGAAATAGTATTGGTGGCAGAGTATGAACAAATATATTTCTGAGTTTGTTTCAAGATGCTTGATTTGTAAGAAAGTAAAGGTCGAACACCAAGTACCCTCGGGTTTGCTTCAACCTATTATAGTGCCTGAGTGGAAGTGTGACCGAATTACCATAGACTTTGTAATAGGGTTGCCATTGACACCGAGCAAGAAAGATGCTCTGTGGGTTGTAGTTGATAGACTTACGAAGTCAGCCCATTTCATACCGGTGTGTGTCGATAATTCACTGGATAAGTTGGCAAACTTGTATACCTCAGAGATTGTGAGACTTCATGGAGTGCCTTTATCTATTATATCGAATAGAGATCCGAGATTTACGTCCAGATTTTGGAAAAAGTTGCAAGAGGCCTTGGGCATAAAGTTGAATTTTAGTACGGCTTTTCACCCCCAAATCAATGGCCATTCAAAGAGGTTGATACAAGTTCTTGAAAATATGCTCAGATGTTGTGTTCTTGAGTTTTAGGGTAGCTGGGAAAAGTACTTATCATTGGTAGAATTTGACTACAATAATAGTTATTAGTCAAGCTACAAAATGGCACCTTATGAGGCTTTCTATGGGCGTAAGTGCCAAACGCCTTTATATTGGACTGAACTTAAGGAAAATCAAATCCACAGGGTTGATTTGGTTAGAGAAACCGAGGAGAAGGTAAAAGTGATTTGAGATTGTTTAAAGGCTACTTCTAACAGACAAAAATCTTATGCGAATTTGAAAAGGAAAGAGATTGAGTATCAAGTCGGTAATAGAGTATTCATGAAAGTGTCACCATGGAAGAAATTTTTTAGATTTGGCCGAAAAGGCAAATTTAGTCCACGTTTTATTGGACCATATGAAATCATTGAGAGGATTGGGCGGTAGCCTATCGGTTGGCTTTTTCATATGAGTTAAAGAAGATTCATGATGTGTTTCACGTGTCTATGTTGCGCCGGTACCGATCGGACCCTTCACATGCAATTACACCGACAAAGGTTGAGATTCATCTTAATATGACATATGGTGAAGAACCAATCAAGATTCTAGCCTGAGTAGTCAAACAGTTAAGAAATAAAAGTATAGCCTTTATGAAAGTATTGTGGCAAAGACATGGGGTAGAAAAGGCTACATGGGAGCCTGAGGAGGCTATGAGGAACCAATACCCAAACCTTTTTACTGGTAATATTTTCGGGGACAAAAATCCCTAAAGGGGGAGAATTGTGGTGCGAGACCACAAATTCAAAGTAGAAACATGAGTTTTATGATTTCTATGAGGCTTATGAGATGATTTCATGATTGTGTAAAAATCTCTTGAAAAAATTTTATTAATTAGTGATTAAATTGTCTATTAGGACTAAATTGCAAAGATTAGAAAATACTAGATTCTAAAAGATTTAAATATGAAATAGAATTATAAAAATTTCTAGAGGTCCTTATTTAGCAATTAGACCATTATATTTGATGATGGACAAAAATGGACCTGGGAAGGAAAAATCTCAAGAAAGGATCATTAATGGCATTTTCGTCATTTGGTAAATAAAAGAATTAAAAGGGAAAAACAAGCTAAAATCTTGTCCATCTTCTTCCTCCAGTGCCAAAATTTGCAAGGAGCCATATCTAGGGTTTCTTCAACTTTCAAGCTTGATAGTAAGTGCATCTTAGCCCCGTTTTTAATGTTCTTCGTATTTTTGAGACCCTCGTATCTCGGTTTAGCTATTTCTAGCTATATTTTGAGCTAGGGTGTATGTTCAAAAATTTACCCATGTATGACATGCATTTATTTTGATGTTTTATGGAAGAATATGAAAGTTTGATGAAGGATAAACATCTTTTCCTAAATGATTTTCATGAAAAATACATGAAAATGACTAAATTGTAAAGGTTGTAAAAATCATCAAATATGAGTGAAATAATAGAAATTGAAAGTTGCTATAGTTGAGAATATGATTCGGCTAGGCTTGAAATACAAGAAAGTTAAATGAAAATCACTTTACGAGCCTAGGGGCAAAAGTGTAATTATGAAAAGTTTAGGGGAAAATTTATAATTTTGCCAAAACATGAATTACGAGTCGATTTAGTCAATTTGTGTATTTAACAAGTGAAATTATTATTATAGATCAAGAAACACAAAGCCCGAACTGAAATTAAGGCAAGAGTAAAATCGAGGACTAAATCAAGCATCGATACACATTTTGAGAATCGAGGTAAGTTTGTATGAATTTAATGTTTCATAATGTTTCGATATTTGAAACTACTTAATATTATGACAATGTATGATATAGCTATGAAAATCGAGTGACATAGCCTCGATGAAGAAATGGTGAAAATAAGCTAAGTGAAATCCCGGATAAAGATTTGAAATAATGAGGATACTCATGTCATAGCATTGAATAAAGAAGGTCCCGTGTAAGACCATGTCAGGGATATGGCCTTGGCACCAAAGTACAATTTCGTATAAGACCATGTTTGGGACATGGCATCGACATCTGTGTATGATTTCATATAAGACAATGTCTGGGACATGGCTTCAACATCGAGCTATAATATCCTGTGTAAGACCATATCCGGGATATGGCATCGACATCAATAGGTGATCCCATATAAGACCATATCTGAGATATGGCGTTGGCATCAAAATTTATGCATGATGAGTTTGAATATCCTATGATAATCTAATTACTTCATGGGCAAAGTAGCTAAGTATGTAAAATGGTATAAAGCCAAAACTATTTTTGGATGACCTTGAGCTTCTTTCATAATTAAGACTGAAAAAGATTTGAGTTTATGCTCATGATAGCATATGTGCTAAGTTATGCGATAAGTGATACATGCACCATGAGAAAATACAAGTCATAAACCCATAATGTGACATGAGATGGGTAAGAATAAGTATGAGTATGCTTAAGCTTTTGAGACTAATGTTGCTAATGTTTCAATAGATGGATGAATTTAATGTGAGCAATTATGTTGTTTTAGAATTTCATGCAAACTTACTAAGCTATACGCTTACCCATCTCTTTTCACTTTTTCCTTGTAAAGTGAGACAGGTACCATGAGAAAATACAAGTCATAAACCCATAATGTGAGATGAGATGGGTAAGCATAAGTATGAGTAAACATAGATGAGTATGCTTAAGCTTTTGAGACTTATGTTGCTATTGATTTAGTAGATGGATGAATTTAATGTAAACAATTATGTTGTTTTAGAATTTCATGCAAACTTACTAAGCTATACGCCTACCCCTCTCTTTTTCCTTTTTCTTTGTAGTTTCACCAAGTTAGCTCGGGGATCATAGTACGTCAGAGCTTGAATCACACTATCTACTGTTCTTTTGGTATAGTAAAGGTAATTCATTTTGTGTTTGGCATGTATAGAAACTTAATCATTTTGTGTCATGTCATATTTGAAGGCCAAAGGGTTGGCTATTAACGTTCTACCCTCATTTTGCAAATGGCCATGGTGAATTGGCAAATATTGTAAAGTTTATGTTATAAAGTTGATGAGTTTAATGAAATGAATGTTTATGCAAGTAATTAAGTAAAATACAAAATGAATGATAGTTTAAGGATTCTTAGTAGTTAAATATTGTTATGATATGTGCTACTTGTGATGAAATGAATGTGTTTATGTTTCAGGGTGGCAAAAAGGCTTGGAAAATACCCTCTAAGTGTTCACACGGGTAGACACACTGGCGTGTGTCGAGGCCATGTGTGACACACGGTCAACCCCATGGGTGTGTTAATAGGCCGTGTGTCCCTTGCATTTTAATTGTGAGAATTTGAATCGCCACGGGCCAGTACACAGGCATGTGCCTAGGCCGTGTGCTTCTTAAGGGGTTGTTGATGTCATAAATAGAATACCCCTTATTTTCACACACAGGCGAGGACACGGGCGTGTCTAGACCGTGTGAAGGACAGGGGCTATTGACACGGGTGTGTGTCCAGCCATGTGGAAACCCATGTAGGTTCAAAATAAAAATAAATTCTACATAGGCTAGGGACATGGACATGTGAGACCACATGGCCTGCCCATACGGACGTGTCCCAAGTCACACGGGCTTGTGACCCTTGTTTAGGCAAAAATTTTCAAAGAGTGTAAAATTTTCCAGTTGAACTCTGAAACCTTCTAGGTGTATGTTTAAGGCTTCGTAGGCCCATGATATGTATGTATTGAATAAGAAAGAAAAGTTCTAAGTTGGAACAAAATTTTATAGCCCGATATTACATGTTCAAGCAAGGTTAAGCATGGTAATGCCTCGTATTTGGTCCCGGCGTCGGACATGTGTAAGGGGTGTTATAGGCCAGCACATGGGCGAGTGACTAGACCGTGAGCCCCTAAGTGATTGCTGATGTCATAAATAGAATACTAAGATTTTCATACACGGGTGAAGGCACGGGCGTGTCTTGGCCATGTGAAGGACACGGGCCATAGACACGGGCGTGTGCTAGGTCGTGTGAAAACCCTCGTAAGTTCAAAATGAAAAATAAATCCACACGGGCTAAGAATACAAGCGTGTGGCCCTGTTTTAAGTAAAAATTTCTAAGAGTACAAAAGCTTCTGGTTCAGTCCCGAACCATTTCGTATGTATGTTTAGAGTCTCGTAGACCCATAATAAGGATGTTATGAATATGAATGAAATATTTTTAAGTTGAAACGAAATTGTATGGCTCGATGCTATAAGTTTGAGCATGTTAAGTTCGGTAATGCCTCGTATCTGGTTCCATTGTTGAATAAGGGGTAAGGGGTGTTACACACATACGCTATGGTAGTTCTAGAACCGACTAAACCATAGCTCTAATACCAACTAAATGCCTAACCCCTATCCGTAGTCAGAATAGGGTTATGAGGTATTACTGATCACTCACTTCATAACATATACATATCTCATACATTTAGACATTCAAATACATATGTTATTCAAACACAATCATATTGTCCTTTACAAGGCTTTACGAGGCCTTAAATCTTGCTTAGAAGTGGTTCAGGACTAAATCGAACAAATACAAAAATTTCTAAAACTTAGAATAAATTTCACATTTTCAAATGTCACACGCCTGTGTGGACAAGTCGTGTGCCTCACATGGCCTCCAGACACATCGGTGTCACAGACCGTGTGGAAATAGGGCATACATATTGACTTGGTCAAACGGCCACCAGACACGCCCGTGTGTCTAGGCTGTGTAACACAGTAACTTGTTTTATTTAAGTAGTAGGGATCACACGGTTGAGACACACGCTTGTGTGCTCAGGCCGTGTGGCATGAAATTAGGCTTGGTTTAAGCCATATTTCTCACCCTCCTCATGCATACCTAAACCACATCATTTAGTACCATTTCAATACCATTAATAGGCATCCAAAACATTTCCAAATACACAAGCTAAAATCATCAATATAACCTATTTCATTTACACAATATTTCCCAATTCAAACATCAATCCATACCTCAAAATGAACCAATTCATCAACTCATTTTTTATGTATTTCTTAAGCAAATACTCATCATCTATCAAATGATCATATGAATAACTTAAACCATTATTAGAACGACCATATACACTTAGATCATTTCAAGCAAATCTCATAATAATTCTAAGCTATTTAGCCAATATCAAGTTCATCAAAATATACTAAATTCCACTACCACATTCATAATCAACCATCTCAAATAGCCAAATACATTCCAACAATAATATCAAATACCATAGCCTAAACAGGCCATATAACCAAGTCATAAAGGGTATAAATACCAAAATCATTAACTAGATAGTGTGATGCGATCTCCTCCGACTTCCAACCCTAGCAAATCTCCAAAAATCTCGTTTGTATAAATGGCAAATTAAGTCGACAAATCCTATATTTTGACTTTCCCACGATCTAGATCCGAATTCCTCTTTTCCAATCTAATTAATGTCAAAATTAACTTACTTATTCAACATTTCATTCAATTTCATCCAAAGAACACTTAATTTGGGCATTTTACATTTTAGCCCTAAATATTTCAATTTTTACAATTTAGTCCCTATTTCAAAATAACACAAAATACACAAAATATCATGAAACCCATGTTAGGTTGAATTTACCTTAAGTCCCTAGCAGCCCATTAATTTCATTTGTTTCACATTTTGACCCCTCACTTTACAAATTTCATGATTTAATCCTTAATAAGTATTTTTATCAAAAAATCACTTAATAAAATATGATAATCTATCAAAAAATATTAGTTTTTCACCATTAAACATCAAATAACACATAAAATCATCAATGGCAACAATCAAAATCTTTAACAGTTTTGAAATCGAAGACACGAGCTAGCTAGTACTAGTTGCAACGATCACAAAAACATAGAAATTATTTAAAACAGAGCAAAAACCACTCACCAATTAATCTTCAAATCTTGTTTGAATGTAGCTTCATCCATGTCTATTTTATTCATGCATTTTCGGTGCAGGATGAATTAATGATGATGATAATTTGGCTTTATTATAATTATTATAACATTTATTGACCATTTACCAATTTAATCTTAAAAATAATTCAAAATTTCATTTATGCCAAAACATTAACATCCACTAACATAGAAATGGTATAGTTACCACATAAGGACCTTAAATTTAAGGTTCTATAGCTATTTAATACCTTTACCTAATAGAACACAAGTTTTACACTTTATGCTATTTAGTCCTTTTTACTGAATTAAGCCTTTAAATGGTAAAATTTATTTATGAAATTTTCACACAATTATTCTATTACATTTTAAACAATAATAAAATATTAAAATAAATATTTTGACTTTGGATTGTGGTCCCAAAACCATTTTTCCAATTAACCCTAAAAATAGGCTGCTACAAACACGGGGTCGAAGAGGCTACATGGGAACTCGAGGAAGCTATGAGAAAGCAGTACCCAAAACTCTTTTCTAGTGAGATTTTTGGGGGCAAAAATCCTTGGGGGAGAGTTGTAACAGATTATTTTGGGGTCAAATTAGAATAGTGGTTTCAAGACCACAAATCTGAAGTAGAAATTTTTTTTATTATTTCTTTAAGGTCTACAGTATGATAGAATAATTACGTGAAAATTTCATTAAGAAAATTTATCAATTGGATGTTCAATTTAGTTAAAAGGACTAAATTGCAATAGGTACAAAATTTGAGTTCTATAAGCTAAAGGTGTTAAATAGCCATGAGATTTTAATTGGAGGTCCTTAAATGGTAATTAGACCATTGTTTAATTAGTTGGACAAAAATGGACTTGGAGTAGGTGAATTTTGAAGTTTTACATTAAGGGTATTTTAGTAATTTGAAAAATAAAGACAAAATAAACTGAATAAAAGATGTCCATATTCTCAATTTCATCCCCTTATAGCCGAAGTTTGCAAGGAACGCTTAGCTAGTGTTTGGCCTATAATGGCCTAAATTTTTAGTGGTGTTTGAACGGTAATTCGAGATCACTAAATTTGACAAGTGAGTAGAAAATATTATTAATTTAGTAAGTATAAGTTAAATGTGAAGTTAGGAAAATTTTTGAAATAGTAAATAGTGTATTAGAAATAAATATTAAAATAATTAGGATCAAAAACATGGTATCGAGACCTCAGAGATTTTTAACCGATCCATAAATATTTTTATAAATATTTATGGAGTGTTAATAAGTTAGTATTAAAGTTTCATCAAGAAATTTTAAAGTTCCGGTAGTTAATTGAAAAAAAAGGAATAAATTGTAACAAATGTAAAATTATAGGAAATGATTAAATAGCTTAAATGATAAAAGAAAGAGGGCTTAAAAGGCAAATAGACCCAAGGTCTATTTGGGTTGGACGGCAAAGGCATGAAATCAGCAAGAAAATAATGAGAATTAAGGGCAAAATAGGAATATTACAAAATTTACTTAATAAAGCTAGGATTAAAGTGAAATTATCTAGATTTCTCTTTATTTTTCTGCATTCTCATAAGCAAAAACACCATAGAATGGTTTCCTTGAGTTGGTTTTTCATAATTTTACTGCAAATCTAGAACCCAAAGCAAGTCGAGGAAAAGAAAAAGTAGCTGATTAGTCCCTAATCTTTAACAAATTCTACAAATTATATAGCTAAATTTTAATGATTAAATGTTAATTTCATTAATTATATAATGTATGATAAGATATATTTGTTGATGAATTGAGAATATAATAACAATGCGAAAACCAAATAAATGATCAAATTGAGCGAAACATCAGACTTGAGTACTTCTGATCAGTGACAAGTGATAAGTAGTAGCTTCAGCTACACTTATCTAATCAATGACAAGTTACAAGTGATAAGTGGTAGCTTTAGTTACACTTATTTGATCAGTGACAAGTGATAAGTGGTAGCTTTAACTACACTTATCTAATCAGTGACAAGTGACAAGTGATAAATGTGATCCGTGTAAGACCGTGGCAAGGCTTTGGCTTCAGAAAGTGATAAGTGATCATACGCAAGACCATAGTTATACTATGGAAAAGTGGAAGTGAAGTACTCAATTTTCCATAACCGTTCCATAATTTGATTAAGGATGGTAAATGACAAATGGGCCCAAAATAGTTAAAGTAAATGGATAAGTGGTAGTGAGTTTATACAAGAGGACTCACCAATGATTGTGGTTGACAAGTGAACTTAGTAATTGTGTATAATGCATAATTGTATGAATGTTTGGTAAGATTTATGATTTATTGTTATGAACTTACTAAGTTTCTTTAAGCTTACTTAAGTGTATTCAATGTCTCTTGTAGATTGATGTGAAAATATATGGAGGATCGAATCAACACCGAGGAACACACTATCCAAATTATCTCCGGTAGCTTTTGTAAATTTCGTTTTTGATTTATATGGCATGTACATGGTTTGATGATTATATAAATGCCAAAACTTGTTTAATGAATATGTATTAAAGTAAAGAGTGATGAATATGCTAAATGGTATAATTATAATAGAAGTATGATTTGGTATCAAATTGATTGAAATGGATCGGATTGGTCTCGACTTTAAAATTGCAGGGAAGGTTGGATATTTATAAATGGATTATATTGAGTTCATAAAAAAAATTAGGATTTTGTGAAAAATTTCCTATGGTTTTGATATAGCCCTGGTTTGGTCCCGAAGTATGTTTTGGGTTTTGGAGGCCCATCTAAAGGACATCATGTCATGTTTCGGTAAATGAATAGTAATTAACTCGTAATAATGGATAATTATTTTGGTAAACTTTGGTAATGCCTCATACCCTATTCCGACGATGAATACGGGTAGGGGGTGTTACGTGGCCAACTTTCAAGCTCGATTGTAAGTTCGTTCTTGTCTTGTTTTTAATGATTTATATGTTTTTAAAGTTGTTTTTACCTAATCTAGCCATTTCAAGGACTAATTTGAAGAAAAGTTAAAGTCTAGAATTTTACCCATGTTGAACATGCATGTATTTTGATGTTTGATGATAGAAAATGTATGTTTGTTGTTAGATAAACAACATTTGTAAAGTGATTTTTGATGAAAATGTCAAATATGTACTAATTTGTAAAGTGTTGTAAAATAGTAGTAAAATATGAATAAATGAAAAATGTGGGCTGATATATTCACTAGGAAGGTTCGGCTAGGCTTGGGTTGTGATGAAATTGAATGGATTTCATTTTACGAACCTAGGGACTAAAATGTAAAATGTCAAAATATTAGGGGCAAAAATGTAATTTTTCCATAATGTGATTTTTGGGCTACATTGATTAGTTTGATGATTAAATAAGTTAAATTTGATATTATAGATCAAGAAAAATGAAGTTCGAGATCTATATCGGGGGAAAATTAAAATAATTGATGAATAGGTCCTTTTTATCGTTTTTGTAACCGAGGTAAGTTTGCATGTTAAATAAGCACTATTTTAATTATACTTTATATGCTTTGATATTGCATGAATTGCATGGTTGTCTCTACAGACGCGTTCAATGATAATTCGGCAAGCGAGAAATCCCAATTGAACCTTAGGAATAGATTAGGATACGAGTGACATGCCACTAGGAATTTATGTGATTATGTGATTTATTTGATTCGGGAGCTGGTCCTATACGTCCTACCGGTGGCTGAGTATACCGACATGTGTTGTAGTTACTTGACATCTTGTGTGAGCAGCACCGTGTAGCTATGTCTCGACTAACAGCTTGTGTGAGCAGGCCCGTTAATAGCTCGATGGTGAGCATACATGTGATATGAGCTTAAGGTAGCAAAGGCTACATATGTGGCACCTAGTGTGCAAGACTTTCGAGTATCCAATATTATTCCAAGTGGTTCAATGGGCGTATCAAAGAGAAGGAATAGTATGTAAGTATTACGAGTTGGTACAGGTAATCAGTAGATGGTAGATTTTGGGCCGAGACGGACTCGAGGTGGCCATGTGTTGTGCTTTCTTTAGTAAACTCGAGGTGGTCATGTGTTGTGATTTATCGAAAAATGGAGTTTTCTTAAAAACGTAATTAAAGGTTTTCCAAAGTTTCAACATATGAATTGTAAGCCGTAAATAAATAAAACTTAGGATTTTCTTAGCAATACAATTATTCTTCAAGATTACGCCCTCAACCATCATATTGATTATCGCCTTTCCAAAATTTTCTAAGTTCGATTTTGATAAAACAAACCTATTTTCCACACCTAATTAACTCGACAAGATGATAGTGTGTATTGTACAATTTAACCAAATTTTCTATTTACCCAACTTGAATTCTCTAATCAAAGATGTTTTTCCAAACTTTGGTACTACACTTTAATCTTTTCAAATTTCTTCTCCTGTAATAATCCAAATTCAGTCGTAACGTATTGATCGGGTTTGGGGCGTTACAATTTTGGTATCAGATCCAGGTTTCAAAAACTCAGCTATGGGTATAGGGTTTAAAATGTTTTAAAAAGATGGCTAGAGAATGATTTAGACATATATATGTCTTTAGGAAGCATGGCACCCGAGTCTTCGGCACCAAATCCACACGGTAAGTCTTTTGACTTCTTGTTGTTTTATATGAACTAAGTGTATGATGCTATGATTACTTGTGCTGAGAAACTAAACTTTAGAGACTGAAACCTTAGGTATGCATGATTTGGCGAGAATTACTCATAATGGTATTGTCATAAAATTGCTCTGCAATAAACAGTGGAAGAAAACACTAACTCATAAAACTTTTAATCAGATTAAGTTGCATTAGTAGTAATGAGTACTAGAGGACATGGACGCGGTATGCGAGGCCATGGAAGGGGACGAGATATTGGGGCTAAGCCTGCAAAATCTAGGCAGGAGCTAGAAGAGGAAGTGCCCGCATCGCCAGTTGCAGAAGCGGAGTTTCAAGATCAAACTAGTGGAGACGATGTTGTGTCTCAAGCTATGTTACGCGTTTTAGAAAGAGTTGCAGGAGTGAGCACGAGATCTGGGGCTCAAAAATCTATGCCTTAGCGACTCAAGGCTAATAGGGCTAAAATGTTTAGGGGTGTTTCTGGTGTAGCTCCTAATGTAGACAAGTATTGGTTGGAAGCAGTGGAATAGATTATGGAAGATCTTGACTGCACCGTAGAAGAAAAATTGAAAGGAGTTGTGTCTCTTCTTCGAGATGAGGCTTACCAATGGTGGCTCACGGTTAGAGATGGTACAATAGTAGACCATGTTACATGGGACTTCTTTAAGTCTGCATCCCAAGGGAAATACATTGGGTCTAGTTATGTGGACGCTTAGTGTAATGCATTTATAAACCTGGTTCAAGAGAGTAAGTCGGTGGGCGAGTATGAGGCAGAATTCTTGCGCCTAAGCCGGTATGCTCGTGGTATTGTGTCTACAGATCATGAGCGTTGTGTTCGATTCGAGGATGGTCTGAGGGATGAGTTGCGAGTACTGATAGCTCCGCAACAAGAAAGGGAATTCACTATTCTGGTTGAGAAGGCTAAGATAGCCAAGGAGGCAAAGTGGTATGAAAGACAGAATCAGGATAGGGACAAGAGTAGAAATAAAAGAAGTTTTGGACCGTCAAGATCTACTGGGAATTTTTAGAAAAGGCCTAGGTTGGATGGGCTGGGTCGAGCTGTGAGGCCTGTTGCCACTGGTCGGCCATAGCAATGTGCTATATATAGGAAGTCCCATTTTGGGGAATGCTGGGCAAGAAGTAATGGATGCTTCAGATGTGGATCAGTGGATCATCGAGTAAGGGATTGTCCGCAGGAGCCCGATAGAGCAGGGTCAGTGGGTCAAAATTATGTACAGCCTGGTAGAGGTGGTCCGCAACTGTAAAGAGGCCGTGGTCCGGCCAGAGGAAGAAATGGTTTTGGTCGGGGTCGTAGAGCACCAGGCAGAGGTGTAGGGAGCATAGAGGCAAGATAGCCTGGGTTGGTCTATGCTACTAAACGTCGAGAGGAGGGCGATGTATCGGACGTCATAATCGGTATGTTCCTTATTTATGGATTGCCTTTTTTGTATTGATTGATATTGGATCAACACATTTCTATGTTGCTATTACTGTGTCTAGAACTCTGAAAATAGACTCTAAGATTGCTTCTAGGGAGATGACTGTACTTAGCCCTTTAAGAGAATCTGTAGTGGTGAACAAACTCTTTAGGGTGTGCCTCTAGAAGTTCAAGGGATGGTCTTCTCGGCGGATCTGATGGAACTACCATTCGGGGAGTTTGATTTAATCTTAGGTATGAACTGGTTAGTAAGGTATCGAGCAAACTTGGATTGTGCTGTCAAGCGCATGTGTTAAAGACTCCTGAGGATGATGAGGTGGTGGTGATAGGAGAAAAGAGGAACTACTTGTCTAATGTAGTGTCCACTTTAAAGGCTAAAAGAATGGTGAGAAAAAGATGCGAGGCTTTCTTAATTTATGTTTGTGCCATGGAGGCCAAGGAGTTGACTACAAGGGATGTTAGAACGGTGAAGGAATTTTCTAATGTTTTTCCAGAAAAACTTCGGGATACCTCTGGATCGCGAGTTGAAATTCGGTATTGATCTTCTTCTGGGAACAGCGCCAGTGTCTATTGCCCCATATAGAATGGCACCGAAAGAGTTGGTGGAACTGAAAGCTCAAATTCAGGAACTGTTGGACCGAGGTTTCATCTGACCCAGTGTGTCATCTTAGAGAGCACCGGTGTTATTTGTTAAAAAGAAGGATGGGTCGATGCGGATGTATACTGACTACAGGCAATTGAACAAGTTGACGATTAAGAACAAATACCCATTGCCTAGGATAGACGATCTATTCAATCAGTTGCGAGGTGCTTCGATCTTTTCAAAGATAGATTTGAGGTCAGGTTATCACTAGCTTAAGGTTAAAGAGGTAGATATCCATAAGATAGCTTTTCGAACTCGTTATGGTCATTACGAGTTCTTGGTGATGCCATTCGGGTTGACCAATGCACCAGCTACATTTATGGACATGATGAAAGGGTATTCCAACCCTATCTAGATCGGTTTGTCATGGTATTTATGGATGAAATCCTGGTTTATTCAAGATCGAAAGAGAAGCATGATTCGCATCTTCGAGTGGTTCTAGAAATTTTGAGAGAGAAGCAACTGTATGCCAAATTCAGTAAGTGTGAATTCTTGCTAAGGAAGTTACCTTTCTGGGTCATGTTGTGTCTGCTGAGGGGATTAGGGTAGATCCCCAAAAAATTAAAGCCGTGTTGGACTGGAAACTGCCTAAATCTGTGGTAGAAATTTGATGTTTTCTGGGTTTGGTCAAGTATTACGAAGGTTTGTTGAGGGATTTTTGTTAATAGCCGCACCGTTAACCAAGTTACTACGGAATGGGGTACCATTTGTCTGGTAGGATAAGCAGCAGGAGAGTTTTGAGAAGCTAAAGAGAATCTTGACTGAGGCTCCAATGTTGATTCAACCTGAGGCTGGAAAGGAGTTTGTTGTCTACTGTGATGCATCCCACACGGGTTTAGGATGTGTGTTGATGCAGGAAGGGAAGGTGGTGGCGTATGCATCTTGGCAGTTGAGACCACATGAAGTGAATTATCCCACACATGATCTGGAGTTAGCTGCGGTAGTGTTCGCTTTGAAGATTTGGAGACACTATCTGTATGGGGAGAAGTCCATTATCTACATTGACCACAAAAGTTTGAAGTATCTTCTTACCCAAAAGGAATTAAATTTAAGACAACAAAGGTGGATTGAGTTATTAAAAGACTATGATTGCTCGATCGAGTACCACCTGGGGGAAGCTAATGTGGTGGTAGACGCGTTGAGTCGTAAGGTGATATCGGACATGAGAGCAATGTTTGCTCATCTCAGCTTGTATGACAATGGAAGTTTACTAGCTAAAGTTCAAGTGAAGCCTTCTTGGGTCAATCAGATTAAAGAGAAGTAGTTGTCTGATGAATTGTTAAGTTCGAAGTTTTAGCTAGTGAGGGGTGATGGGGTAACAGATTTTAATGTGAATAGTGATGGGGTATTGTGCTTTCAAGGTAAGGCTTGTATGCCGAAAGATTCCGAGCTAAGGCAGAAGATTTTGCAGGAAGCGCATAGTAGTCCATATGCTATGCATCCTGGTAGAAGTAAGATGTATAGGGATCTGCAGGAATAGTTTTGGTGGTCGGTTCTGAAGCGGGAGGTAACTGAATTTGTGAGTAGATGCTTGGCATGTCAGCAGGTAAAGGTAAAGCATCAATTGCCTTTGGGATTGTTATAGCCAGTAAAGATTCCACTCTTGAAGTGGGAAAGGATAATGATGGATTTCATAAAGGGGCTACCTCCTACACCTACGAAGAAGGATTTAGTATGGGTAATTGTCAATAGGTTGGCAAAGTCTGCTCACTTCATACCGATTCGGATTGATTACTCTTTGCAAAATTTAGCAAAGCTTTATGTGGCGAAGATTGTGAGGTTGCATGGGGTACCCGTGTCTATCATATAATACAGAGACCCCAGGTTTACATCAAGGTTCTAGAAGGCATTGCATCAAGCGTTGGTTATAAGACTGGATTTCAGCGCAGCGTTTCATCCACAGACCGATGGTCAGTCGGAGAGGGTAATTCAGATCTTAGAAGATATGTTGAGAGGTTGCATCATCGACTTCAGGGGTAGTTGGGAGAAGTTTTACCGTTGGCAGAATTCACATACAATAACGGCTACCAAGCTAGCATTAATATGGCACCCTATGAAGTGTTGTATGGTCAGAAATGTCACACTCCTACTTGATGGACAGAGTTGGGTGAGCAAAAGTTGTTGGGTCCAGAATTGATTTCTGAAACAGAGGAAAAGGTTAAGTTGATTTGGACTCGGTTGAAAGAAGCTTTTGACAGATAGAAATCTTATGTGGATCTGAAACGTAAAGATATAGAATTTGCAGTAGGGGATTAGGTTTTCTTAAAGGTTTCACCATGGAATAAAGTCCTAAGGATTAGACGGAAGGGCAAGCTGAGCTCCAAGTTTATCGGGCCTTATCATGTGTTAAAGCATGTGGGACCAGCAGCTTATCAACTCGAGCTATATTCGGAGTTGAGACAGATCCATGATGTATTCTATGTCTCGATGCTAAGGCGCTACTGCACATAGTGCCGATGGAAGAAATTGAGGTAAGACCGGATTTATCTTTTGAGGAGGAACTAGTTCAAATCCTAGATCGAGATGTTAAGTTGTTGCAGAGAAAGACGATTCCATTAGTTAAAGTGTTGTGGCATAATCATGGTTCCGAGGAAGCCACACAGGAGCCAGAGGATGTGATGCGATAGCAATACCCTCACCTCTTTTGACCAGGTAAATTTTGAGGCCAAAATTTTTTAGGAGGGTAGAACTGTAACATCCTAGAATTAAGGGCCTTGCATTATTGTGTGTGATTACTATTTGTTTGGCATGCTTTGGTTGTTATTTTGCTGTGTTTAGGGGTCTCAGGAAGGCTTGGTGTTAAGCTCGAGCCTTGGTAAAAATTTTATTTTTAGGCAGTTTAGGGGAGAGCTAGCAAAGGCAGGCCTTAAGGGTATTTAATTGTGCCTTGTTAGCACAAGGAAGGAGGTGATAAAGTGGCAAGGTGACGCCACCTAGAGTGCATGGGAGTGGCGGCACATGGGACTTGCAGGGGAAGGAGTTTGAGTTGCGTCGTTAGCAAAGAGAAGTTTTATATTTTTGCGCTAGGGAGCTAGAGTGGTGGATTCGACTAGGACTTTGGAGTGTGGGAGTTGAATGAGTCAATACTTTTGAATTGAATGGAGGAGAGGAATTGGTGGAGCAAGAATGGGTCAACAAGTTTGAATATGGAGTGGAGAGTGAAAGGTGGAGGAAGTTGTGGGATTTAGAGAGAGGAGGTGTTGGTTGGCCGAATTTGGGAAGGAGTGTGTGTGGATGCACGGGTTAGCTTGGCTAGGTGGGGGGTCGAACCTTCTTTGGTAGCTCTTAGACTTTGTGGTTGAGCAATGTGGTCATAAGGGTGTGCTGTATCCCTCTTGTGGGCATTCTTCAGTTTTGTATAGCCAAAGTTAGCTTGAAGCACTCTGATTTTTCTCTTTGGCGCTTTTGAAGTATTTCTCCTTCTCTTCTCATTTACCAAAACCAAAATCACCATCATTGTTAGCACTTTTGCACTTATTTCTTTTGCAACAAAAATTAAAACACTCACCCCATTATTTTCCTTCATAGCCGAATCTTCCATTACCATCCACCCTTCACATTTTGGTATCATTTTCTTTGGCTACTTTCTTCACAAGCCGAAACCCTCTGAAGCCACCTCTCATGCTGAAACCTTGTCACCTCCTTTGCCCTTCTCTTAAACACCATAGCTGAATTTCTCCTTGATCATAACACTTCTCCTTTCATCTTCTTTTTCCTTCTATTATTCTTTGATTCCTTTGGCCGAAACTCCCCTCTCCTTTATTCCTTCTTCTAGCCGTAACCTTGAATCTGTTCTTTTGACATCCTCTCGATTATTTTTCTTTCTATTAGTCGAAGAGTTCTTGTAACCCCAAGCGAATCGATTTCACGTTGTCTTTAGATTTTCATTGTAGTCGAAGTGCTTGTAGTTCGAAGGCAGTGAGTTGTTGTTTGCCGAGTTGGATCACTCCATTCAGGATCTTAAGAAACGATCAAGCCAGGGAGGGGAGTGTGTCCGTAACCCTATTTCTAATTTTAAGAAGCGTGCTGTGTCGGCGGTTCGAGATTTTTTCTGGGCTATGGTAGATAGCCAACGTCCGTTTGGGATAGGCCAATTGCTGCCGTTCCTGCTAAAGAGAGCGCTGACATAGATAGTTTTGTATTATCCGTTATTAGGTATGTATTGCTCACACGCCTTCTCTATTGTTTTGTTATTAACTATAAGGCTGAAAGCCAAAATAACTAATGTGATAGGCAAAATACCCTTAAGGATAAGGTTGGAGACGTCGAGTAAGTTCTCGATATTGATATTTTTGTTAAAATGCAAGTATGTATATTTTAATGTTATGCATGCATGAAATATGATTCGTTATACATTGATATTGGTTGCATACATATTGTGCACGATGTAAAGAGCATGGGCTCGGGATTGAATGAAAGAAGGAGGGAGAATCAGTGACTACAGTCACGAGTGACTATTATCACGAGTGGTCCAAGTACCATGGTGGTTGAAACCACAAACACTCTAATTAGTGACTACGGTCACTAGTGACTTATCTTGGTGGTCAAGTACCACAGTGGGTTGGCCCCACGTATGCGTAATTATCAGAGATCGTCACGGTGGTCTATGACCACAGTGGGTTGGCCCCACGGATATATATATCAAGTGACTATTGTCACGAGTGACTAATGTCACGAGTGGTCTAGGACTACGGTGGTCATGAACCACGAGTGGCTTAATGCCACGGGTGTTTGGAGGAAGAGCTAATCTGGGTTGGGCAGCATTGAATGCATGTGACATATCCATATTGTGTGGGCTAAGGCCCAAATTGCGTTACTTGGGGATTTACACACCGAGTCTCGACGACTCACCCCTTTTTGATAATTTTACAGGAATTCAGTAGATGGCGAATTTTGGGCCAAGACAGACTCGAGGTGGCCATGCGTTGCGCTTTCTTTAATAAACTCGAACTTTATTTAAATTTATTTCTATTTTGGGAATTTAATCTGTAATAAGGTCGCTTTAACTTTATTTCTATTTTGGGGATTCCGTTTATATGATGATTTTATGTATGTCATGATTTATCGAAAAATAGAGTTTTCTTAAAAGCATAATTAAGGTTTCCCAAAGTTTCAACATATGAATGGTAAGCCATAAATAAATAAAACTTAGGATTTTCTTAGCAATACAATTATTTTTCAAAGATTACGCCCTCAACCATCATATTGATTATTGCCTTTCCAAAATTTTCTAAGTTCGATTTTGATAAAACAAACCCGTTTCCACACCTAATTAACTCTACAAGATGATAGTGTGTATTGTACAATTTAACCAAATTTTCTATTTGCCCAACTTGAACTCTCTAATCAAAGATGTTTTTCCAAACTTTGGTACTACAATTTAATCTTTTCAAATTTCTTTTCCTGAACAATCCAAATTTGGTCGTAACGTATTGACTGGGTTTGGGGCATTACAACATTCTTTTTCTTTTGTTTTATATTTGTCTATTTCTCCTTAGCCGAACCCTCCTATCATCTTGTCCTTTGCCAAGCCGAAATTCCCTAAGGTCACCTCCATTGCCGAATCTTCATCATCTTCTTCCATTTCTCTTAAACACCATAACCCAACCTAGCTCAACTCTTATCGCCCCTCTTGCAAACTGAAACCCTGCATCTGTTCTACTGTCACCCTATTGTTTTTCACTTAGCCGAATAGTTCCTGTTATCCCAAGCGAATCAGTTCCACTCTACTTCTGGATTGTTGAAGGTAAGATCTTCTTCTCTTTTTTTGGTTGAAAGCCGAATCTTTTTTTCCTTCTTTCGGCTTCCTTCTCTTTTCTTCTTTGATCTTTATATTCTTCTTCTCTAATTGAACCTCTGGTTATTTGGCAATGAAATCAATGTCACCCATATAGCCTAAGGCATGAAAGGGGCTACTCGTTGCTACCAAAGCTATCTTGGTTGTTTTTCATCAATATCATAAAGTAAATAGGGTTATTCTGTATCTTATTCTCCTTTCAGGTTTTTATGGAAGTCAAAGCCGATGGCTATTATGTTTCAATGTTTAAGTTTTCGGCTAATAGTATCTCTTTACTCTCTTTGTGGAATGTTTACTCCGGGAAACCCCTGAAGCCAAACATTTGGAGTTCAAATCCTAAGGAGCAATTGGTTTCTGAACCTTACCTTCCATTCGATTTTAAGGTAAGGAGCCTCTGTTGTTCTTTGTGTGAACCCTTGTTCATTACTTGGCGTTAATTGAACCTTTTGGTAGCCAATCAAGGTTCACTTTGACTCTGATCAAGTCTGTTTCATGGATGCAAGAAACGGTCAAGCTGAGGAGGGGAGTGTATCCGTAATCCCTGCTCCTAAATTCAAAATGAGGGCTGTGGTAGAGAGCCGACGTCTGCCTGGGATAGGCAAATAGCCGTCTTTCCTGTTGGTGAAAGCGTCGACATAGAAAACCTAGTGTTACGTGTTTTCAAGTGTGTATTACCTACACATTTCTTTACTGTTTACGTTATTAACTGTGAAGGCTGAAAGCCGAATTGACTGGGTTGTTAGTCGAAATACCCTTGTGGGTAAGGTTGGAGACAAGGTAAGTTCTCGATGACGATATTTCTAATTATATGCATGTATGCACGTTTGTTGTTATGCATGAATGATATAATTATCTGTTACACATGGTGATCATGGTTGCATTCATCTTTTGGCACGATGTAAAGAGCATGGGCTCGGTATTGAATGAAAGTAGAAGGGAGAATTAGTGACTATTGTAACGATTGGGCTAAGTACCACGGTGGTTGAAACCACTAATGTTCTAATCAGTGACTTGTCTCGATGGTCAAGTACCACGGTGGGTTGGCCCCACGTAAGCGTAAATTTATTAGAGATCATCACGGTGGTCTAAGACCATAGTGGGTTGGCCCCATGGTTATATGATTTAGTGACTTTGTCACGAGCGACTATTGTCACGAGTGGTCTAGGACCATGGTGGTCATAAACCACAATGGCATAATGCCACGGGTGCTTGGATGGAGAGCTAGATTGGGTTGGGCTACATTGCATACATGAGACATGCCATAACGAGTGGGCTAAGGCCCAGTTTGTGTGATATGGGGATTTACACATTGAGTCTTGGTGACTCACCCCTCTACTAAAGGTTGCAGGTAATCAGTAGATCGCGGGTTTTGGAGCCGGGGCGGACTTGAGGTGGCCATGCATTGCTATTTCTCTCGTAAATTTCATTACTTTATTTTGAACATAGTTAAATTTGGGATTTTATTATGTAATAAGGCCATTTTAACTTAAATTTGGGTTGGTTCCAAGTGCCGATTTTAATTAGGTTATAAACTGTCAAAATGGGGATTTCTTAAAAACGTAAATCAAGGTTTCCCAAATGTTAACAAACGGATCACATGAAATAAGTAGTTAAAACTTGGAATTTTTCTTAGAACTATTAATATAATATTATTTCTTTCTTTTCTCCAAAAGTCACATTACTCAACGCTATTTTCAACCCAGTTTCAGTACCTAATTAACTCAATAAGAAGATGGTAAGATATGTACAACTCAACCGAATTTCAGTTAGCCTTAACTTGGACTCACTAAACAAAATGTTTTTCTCAGATTATGATACTCCATTAAATGTTTTTGAAAACTACCTATCCAATAACATACCAGATTTGGTCGTAACGTATAGACTGGATTTGGGGTGTTACAATTATAGTATCAGAGCCTAGGTTTCAAAAACTCGGCTGTGGATATGAGGTTCAATAATGTTTCAAAATATGGTTTAAAAATTGGTTTAGAAATATATATGTTTTCTGGAAGCATGGCACCCGAGTCTCGGCATCAAATCCGCAGTAAGTCTTTTGACTATCGATTATTTTACATGAAGTAATTGTAATGTGCTATGGTTACTTGTATTAAGAAATTCAACTCTAAGAGATTGAAACCTTAGATATGCATGAACTGCCGAGAATTTCTCATAATGCTATTTTCATAAGATTGTTCTGTAACAAACAGTGGAAGAAAGTTCTAAATCATAAAAATTTTAATCAGATTAAGTCGAATCATTAGTCATGAGCACTAGAGGACGTGGACGTGGTATGCGCGGTCGTGGTGGAGGCCGAGGTGTCGGGGTTGAACCTTTGGAATCTAGGCATGGATCAAAAGGTGAAGTGCCTGTATCGCCGTTGCGAAAATGGAATTTCAAGATCAAATTGGTGGAGATGATACGGTGTCTCATGCTATGTTACATGTTCTAAAAAGAGTTACTGGAGTGAGCACGGGTCAGTGGCTCAAAAAATCTATGTCGGAGTGACTTTGTGCCAATGCGCCTGAGGTATTTAGGGGCATTTCTGGTGTGGCTCCTAACATAGACGAGTACTAGTTAGAAGCGATGGAACAGATTATGGATGATCTTGACTGCATCGTAGAAGAGAAACTAAAAGGAGTTGTGTCTTTTCTCCGAGATGAGGCTTACCAATGGTGGCTCACAGTTAGAGATGGTACAGCATCGGTCCACATTACCTGGGACTTCTTTCAGTCTGTATTCTAGGGAAAGTACATTGGGTCGAGCTATGTGGACTTTAAGCGAAAAGCATTCCTAAACTTGGTTCAGGGAAGTAACTCGTTGGCTGAATATGAGGCAGAATTCTTGCATCTAAGCTGGTATACTCGTGGTATTGTGTCCGCAGATCATGAGCGTTGCGTCCAATTTGAAGATGGTTTGAGGAATGAGTTGCGAACTGAAAGCTCCACAACGGGAAAGGGAATTCGCTATTTTAGTGGAAAAGGCTAAGATAGTCGAAGAGGCAAAGCAATCTGAAAAGAAGAACCAGGATAGGGATAGGGGTAGGAATAAAAGAAGTTTTGAACCGTCAAGATCTACTGGGAATTTTCAGAAGAGGCCTAGGTTGGATGGGCCGGGCCAAACTACGAGGCCTGTTGTTGTTGGTCGGCTACAGTAATGTGCTACGTGCAGGAAGTTTCATTCAAGAGAGTGCTGGGTAAGAATTAATGGATGCTATAGATGTGGATCAGTGAATCATCGGGTAAGGGATTGTCCGTAAGAGCCCAATAGAACGTGGCGATGAGGGTCGTAATTATGTTCACTGGTAGAGGTGAGCAATGAGCCCCAGAGGGGTCGTGGTCCGGTCAGAAGAGGAAATGGTTTTGGTCGGGGGTGCGGAGAACTGGACAGAGGTGCTAAGAACACAGATGCAAGACAATCGGGGTTGGTCAATGCAGCTAGACACAGTGAGGAGAGCGATGCACCAGACGTCATAACTGGTACATTCTTTATTTTCGATTTGCCTTTTACTGCACTGATTGATATTGGGTCAACACATTCCTATGTTCCTAGTACAGTGTCTGGAACTCTAAACATGGACTCTGAGATTGCTTCTAGGGAGATAACTGTACTTAGCCTTTTAAGACAATCAGAAATGTGCCTCTAGAAGTATAAGGGATGGTTTTCCCAGCTGATTTGATGGAACTGCTCGTTCTGTGAGTTCGATTTGATTTTAGGCATGGACTGGTTAGTGAGATATTGAGCAAACTTGGATTGTACTGCTAAGCGCATGGTGTTAAGGACTTCTGAGGATGATGAGGTAGTGGTGATAGGTGAAAGGAAGGACTACTTGTCTAATGTAGTGTCTGCTTTAAAGGCCGAAAGCTGGTGCAAAAAGGGTGTGAAGCGTTCTGAGCTTTCATTAGTGCTGGAGGCCAAGGAGTTGGTTGTTAAGGATGTTAGAATAGTGAAGGAATTCTTCGATGTTTTTGTAGAAGAGCTTCCAGGGTTACATCCGGATCGCGAGGTAGAGTTCAGTATTGATCTTCTTCGGGGACAGCGCCAGTGTCTATTGCCCCATATAGAATGGCGCCAAAGGAGTTGGTGGAACTGAAAGCCCAAATTCAATAACTATTGGATCAGGGTTTTATCTGCCCTAGTGTATCACCTTGGGGAGCATCGGTGTTATTTGTTAAGAAGAAGGATGGGTCGATGCGGATGTGCATTGACTATAGACAACTTAACAAGTTGACGATTAAGAACAAGTACTGTTGCCCAGTATTGACGATCTATTCAATTATTTGTGTGGTGCTTCGGTCTTTTCAAAGGTAGTTTTGAGGTCAGGTTATCACCAGCTTAAGGTTAAGGAGGCAGATATTCATAAGACAGCTTTTCTGAACCCGTTATGGCATTACGAGTTCTTGGTGATGCCGTTCGGGTTGACGAATGCACCAGCTGCATTTATGGACATGATGAATCGGGTATTCCAACCCTATCTGGATTGGTTTGTCATGGTGTTCATCGATGATATTTTGGTTTACTCAAGTTTTGAATAGGAACATGATTCGCATCTTTAGGTGGTTCTGCAGATTCTAAGAGAAAAGTAGTTGTACGCCAAATTCATTAAGTGCGATTTTTGGTTAAGGGAAGTTACCTTTCTGGGACATGTTGTGTCTGCTGAAGGAATTAGGGTTGATCCCCAGAGAATTGAAGCTGTATTGGATTGGAAACCACCTAAGTCTATGGCAGAAATTCAGAGCTTTCTTGGTTTGGCTAGGTATTACAGAAGATTTGTTGAGGGATTCTCGCTAATAGTTGCACCGTTAACCAAGTTGTTACAGAAAGGGGTACTATTTTTCTGGTCTGATAAGCAACAGAAAAGTTTTGAGAAGTTAAAGAGGATCTTGAGTGAGGATCCAGTGTTAATTCAGCCTGAGGCTGGGAAGGAGTTTGTCGTTCACTACGATGCGTCGCACAAAGGGTTAGGATGTGTGTTGATGCAAGGAGGGAAGGTGGTAGCTTATGCGTCTCGATAATTGAGACCGCATGAAGTGAATTATCCCACGCACAATCTGGAGTTGGCTGTGGTGGTTTTTGCTCTGAATATCTAGAGACACTATATGTATGGGGAGAAGTCTGTTATCTACACAGACCATAAGAGCCTGAAATACCTCCTCACTCAGAAGGAGTTGAATTTAAGGCAGTGGAGGTGGATTGAATTGTTAAAGGACTATGATTGTTCGATTGAGTACCACCCGGGTAAAGCTAATGCAGTGGCAGATGCGTTGAGTCATAAGGTGATATCGGAATTGAGGGCAATGTTCGCCTATCTCAACTTGTATGATGATGGAAGTGTGCTAGTGGAACACCGAGTGAAGCTTTCTTGGGTCAGTCAAATTAGAGAGAAACAGTTGTCTGATGAATCACTAAGCTTGAAATTTTAGCTAGTGGAAAGTGGTGAGATAGCAGAATTTAGTGTGACAATGAGAGGGTATTATGCTTTTAAGGAAAGACTTGTATGCTAAAGGATTCAGAGTTAAGGCAGAAGATCCTGCAGGAAGCACATAGTATCCCATACGCTATGCATCCTGAAGGAAGTAAGATGTATCGGGATCTGTGAAAACAATTTTTGTGGCCGGGTCTGAAGCAAGAGGTGACTGAATTTGTGGGTAAATGCTTGACATGTCAGCAGGTGAAGGCAGAACATCAATTGCCTTCAGGGTTTCTATAGCCCGTAAAGACTTCACTCTGGAAGTGGGACTGGATAACGATGGACTTTGTGAGTGGGCTACCCCTTACGCCTACGAAGAAGGATTTAGTGTGGGTAATTGTGGATCAGTTGACGAAGTCCACTCACTTCATACCGATTCGAGTTCATTACTCATCACAGAAGTTAGCCAAGCTGTATGTGATGGAAATTGTGAAGTTACATGGGGTACCCGTGTCTATCATATCAGACAGAGACCCCAGGTTTACATCACAATTTTGAAAGGCATTGCATCAAGCGTTGGGTACAAGACTGGATTTCAGCACAGCGTTTCACCCACAGACTGATGGTTAGTCTGGGAGAGTAATCTAGATCTTAGAAGACATGTTGAGAGGCTATGTCATCGACTTTAGGGGTAGTTGGGAGGAGTTCCTACCATTGGCAGAATTCGCATAAAATAACAGCAATCAATCCAGTATTTAGATGCCACCCTATGAAGCATTATATGGTCAGAAGTGTCACACTCTTACTTGCTGGACAGAGTTGGGTGAGCGACAGTTGTTGGGTCTGGAATTGGTTTTTGAAACAGAGGAGAAGGTTAAGTTGATTCGGACTCGGTTGAAGGAAGCTTCTAATAGGAAAAAATATTATGTAGATCTAAAGTGTAAGGATATAGAGTTTTCTGTGGGTGATCGAGTTTTTCTAAAAGTTTCACCGTGGAAAAAAAGTTTTAAGGTTTGGACGGAAGGGCAAGCTAAGCCCCAGGTTCATCGAGCCTTATCAAGTGTTGAAGCGTGTGGGACCAGTAGCTTATCAACTCGAGTTACCTCTGGAATTGGGGTAGATACATGATGTATTTCATGTCTCAATGTTAAGGCGCTACCATTCGAATCCATCTCACATAGTGCCGATAGAGAAAATCTAGGTAAGACCTAACTTATCTTTTGAAGAGAAATCAGTTCAGATCTTAGATCAAGACGTTAAAATGTTGCGGGGGAAGACGGTTCCATTGGATAAAGTGTTGTGGTGAAATCATGGTTCAGAGGAATCCACGTGGGAGCCAGAGGATGTGATGCGACAGCAATACCCTCACCTCTTTTGACCAGGTAAATTTTGAGGCCGAAATTTGTTTAAGGGGGTAGAATTGTAACATCCAGGAATTAGGGGCCCTGCATTATTGTATGTTGATGTGTGTTTGGCATGTTTTTTTTATTAATTTGGTGTGTTTGGGGGTCCCGGGAAGGCTCGGGGTTAAGCTTGGGTCTTGGAGAAAATTATGTTTTAGGCATTTTAGGGGGGAGCTAGTAGAGGTAGGTCATAAGTATAAATACTTGAGTTTGATGACACAAGAAGAGAGGTGGTAAAGTGGCAAGGATATGCCACTTAGAGTGCAGGGAAGTGGCGTCACAAGGGAGAAGCAGCAGGGAAGAGGTTCGAATCCCATAAGCCTCACAAGGTTGTTGGTAAAAAGGGTCAAAAGAATTTGAATGGTTGGACATGAGGTGTTGGTGGGGTTTGAACGGGTCGGCAAAGTTTGAATGAGTGAAGAAGAGTTAAACGGGGAGAAAATCAAGGGATTTCAAATGGGTGGAGTGATGGTCGGTTATGGGAAGCTTGAGGAGGGGAAGAAATCAGTTTAGTGGTAAGCTTCAAGTGTATGCCAAAATTAGCTTGGTTTAAGGGGTTGTCTTGTTGGCATCTTCGGTTTTATGAAGTGAGTGTGTGCCGTTGTGAAACAGAGCATTTTGAGGTTCATTTCTGTTAGCCTATTCCTTGTAAGTGCCGAAAGTTCATAACCTTATTCATTTTCGGCAAGCACTCTAATCTCTCATCAAGCTTCTCATTTCTCTTCCATTCCTCTAGAACTAAATCATCTTTGTGGTTGCTAACCGAATCATTCCTCATTATTTTGGATTCCTGCTTACAACATTCTTCTTCTTTTGTTTCATATTTGTTTTCTACACTCTATTTCTCCTTAGCCGAACCCTCCTATTATCTTCTCCTTTGCCAAGCCGAAATTCCCTGAAGTCACCCTCCTTGCCGAATCATCATCATCTTCTTCCCTTTTCTCTTAAACACTATAAACCAACCTAGCTCAACTCTCATCTCCCCTCTTGCAAGTTGAAACCCTACATCTGTTCTATTGCCACCCTATTTTTTTCTATTAGCTAAATAGTTCCTGTTATCCCAAGTGATTCGGTTCCACTCTGCTTCTAGATTGTTGAAGGTAAGATCTTCTTCTCTCTTTTTGGTTGAAAGCTGAATCTTCCTTTCCTTCTTTCTGCTTCCTTCTCTTTTCTTATTTGATCTTTATATTCTTCTCCTCTAACCAAACCTCTGGTTCTTTGGCAATGAAAATCAATTTCGCTCGTATAGCCTAAGGCGTGAAGGGGCTACTCGTTGCTACCAAAGCTATCTTGGTTGGTTTTCATCAATATCATAAAGTAAGTAGGTTTATTCCGTATCTTATTCTCTTTTCGGGTTTTTATGGAAGTCAAAACCGATGGCTATTATGTTTCAATGTTTAAGTTTTCTCCTAATAGTGTATCATTACTCTCTTTGTGGAACGCTTACTCTGAGAAACCCCTGAAGCCGAACGTTCGAAGTTTAAAGCCTGAGGAGCGGTTGGTTTCTGAACCTTACCTTCCATTCGGGTTTAAGGTAAGGAGCCTCTGTTGTTCTTTGTGTGAACCCTTGTTCATTACTTGACGTTAATTGAATCTTTTGGTAGCCAATCAAGCTTCTCTTTGACTCTGATCAAGTTTGTTTCATGGATGCAAAAAAGGGTCAAGCGAGGAGGGGAGCGTATCTGTAATCCCTGCTCTTAAATTCAAAAGGCGAGCTGTATTGGCGATTCAAGACTTTCTGTCGGGCTGTGGTAGAGAGCCAACGTATGCCTGGGATAGGCAAATAGCCATCATTCCTGTTGGTGAAAGCGTCGGCATAGAAAGCGTAGTGTTCCACGTAAGCATGAATTGATCAGAGATCGTCACGATGGTCTAAGACCACAGTGGGTTGGCCCCACGGTTATATGATTTAGAGACTTTGTCACGAGTGACTATTATCACGAGTGGTCTAGGACCACGTTGGTCATGAACCACAGTGGCATAATTCCACGGGTGTTTGGATGGAGAACTAGACTGGGTTGGGTTGCATTACATACATGAGACATATGCCATAATTAGTGAGCTAAGGCCCAGTTTGTGTTATACGGGGATTTACACACTGAGTCTTGGTGACTCACTCCTCTTCTAAATGTTACAGGTAATCAGTAGATCGTGGGTTTTTGTAACACCCCAAACCTGGTCAACACACCACAACCGAATCTGGCCTGCTACGGGGTGAAGTAGTTTGAATAAACAAGTTTCTCGATTTATTTTTTTTTTTACTGAAAACCCTTTTATCGATCTTAAAGTTTAGAAAAAAAAATCTTATATAAAGTCTTGTTAAAAATTTAAGTTTGAAATCAACTTCATTAATTCTGTCATTACTTTGTGAATAATGTCACCCGATGGTAATATTGTAAAAACCCGATACAAAGTATAGTTTTGTAAATCCCATTTTAATTTCTGTTATTTAAGCAAATCAGGTAATTAAACATGTGCAGGAAATTTAAAAAAAAAAACAAACCCAAACTAATACTTAGCAGCTTTATTACAAACCAAAACCAACTTTAGGTAAATAGATAAAATTGAAATATTAACTAAATGAAATCAAAACCCAAACGAGCATGTATGGCCGCCTCGAGTCCTTTCCGGCTCCATATCCGCAATCTACGGCTCATCTGCAAAATATAAGGGAAGGGGTGAGTCACCAAGACTCAGTGTATAAATCCCCAACCCAATAGTGCAAGCACTTACACAAATCATCAGTAAAACATGCAAATCATGCAACCCCATAACCTAACCATCCAATCTCCTTTATCTACTCCGTGTGGTCAAAACCACTGGTGGTCAAAACCACTGGTGACCGTAGTCACAAATATATAATGGTGTGGTCAAAACACTGATGACCGAAGTCACAAATCAAGTGATAGGGCCAACCCATCGTGTGGTCAAAACCACTGATGACAATCCCGTAATCAACATGTGGGGCCAACCCACTGTGGTACCAAACCACTGGGACGAGTCACAATATTCATATGTGGTCAAAACCAATGGTGGTCAAAACCACTGGGACTTAGTCACAAAATATAATATCAAGATGGGGCCAACCCGTCGTATGGTCAAAACCACTGGTGACAGTCCAAATATCTCTTCCCCCTCCTCTCAACAATCCCACCATCATGTCCATATCAATCATGGTATAATAACATATAATGATGCAAATAACACATGGCATATATTTAACAGTGACCTGATAGCATATACCGAGATTTATAATTAGGGGACTTACCCAGAATCCATGCTCATGCCCATAAGGCATAACTACTGATTTTAATGGCTATAACAGAAGCACAATAAACATGTCAAACCAACAAAGTGTGTAAGCGTTACACACCTGACTATTTGTAGATCTAAATGAAGTCCCAAAACGTTAGCCTTCACTCTACTCTACAATCGGCCAACACGCAATTTTTTAAGTTTAAAGCCATTCGGCTAAACACCATAATCCCGAAGATGCGTCACACAAAGGCATACTCACCTTGATGCCGATTTGGTTTCCAACCAAATCCCGAAACTACACGAAGGATCTCCCTTACAATCGGCCAAGCCCTTAATTGGCAACCAGATCTTAAAATCCACTGTATTCGGCTACTTTCCCCCTCCTACAATCGGTCTTAAACACATCATTAGAAATCTAAAGGCCATTCAGCCATAACAGGAATCTCGAAACCAAAAGAGTTTGACACATCCTTACCTTAGTCGACAGATTCGGCCAGTAATCACCAAAATATCGGCACACCCTAGTGATCTTAGAGGTTTTGGCTATCAACATAAACAGGGATGGAGTTTAGTATACGGTTCTTTAATAGAGGGGAGGATAGACGAAAAATCACTCACCAAGGGATTCGACTTACCTCAAAAAGAAGAAGATAGATTCGGTCAAAGAGGAGAAAACGCAAGAGATCTCTCCGGCTTTTGCCAAGATTCGGCCCTAGCACCACACCAAGGTTTGAGGTTCGATTTTAAGAACCAAGGAAGAGATGGGTTTCGTCACTTAGAATGCTAAAGAAAAATGCAAGAAGAGAGGGATTTATGAGCAGAGTATTCGGCCAATCACTAGAGAAAAGAGAAGAAGAAGAAAACTCAACAAAGTTTTGGCTTTGAAGATGTTAGAGATGAAGAATAAAAAGGGAATGGGAATGAGGAGGATTCGTCAAAGGAGAATGAAAGAATTTTTGGCACAAGGGGTTTGAGAGAAAGAAAAGATGCAAATGAGGTTTCAGCTTGACCTAGAACAAAAAAAAGAAAGGAACCTCTCTCTCAACTAGTCGAAATGCTCCCCGAATTCACTAAGAACATTCAGCACACCCTTTTGCTAACCCAACCGATTGCACTCCTCCTCCTCACAGTCCAACTTTCGGCCAACACTTCAAGACTCCCACTCATAGCCGTCCCCCTCATCCTTCCTTGAATTCCTCTCATCCACTCATTCAAACAAGTTTGAATGAGTCCTACACCTATCACTTAAAGTTAGCCTAATCCATATCCCTCCAACAGAGTCCTACCTGAGCACACCTCTTCCTTGCTCCTGGCGTGAAAAAGAATAAGCAGAAAGGGATTTTCGCTGCTCAAACCTAAGCTCCCTTCTTTGAATGTGGCGTCGCTACTTAAGGCCTTAAATGGCACCTCCTTGCCACTTTACCAAGGCAATTCCTTGTGTCTAAATCCTTCCATAATTTCTTTTAACCCCTAACTTTCTTAGCTCCCTCTTCTTAGGCACCAAAACAAAAATTTTGGCCATGACTCAGGCCTAACCCGAGGTCATGCCTGGACCCCAAAACATACAAAACTAGCATAGCAGACATACCGTCACATGCAAACACATGCAAAATGCAGAGACCCCGTTTTAAGGATGCTACGCTCGCTTCTTAAAAATAATTTCGACCTCGAAATTACCTGGTAAGAAGAGTTGAGGTATTCTTTGCGCGATCACATCCTCTGGTTCCCACGTGGCCTCCCCCGTACCATGGTTCCACCATAGCACTTTCCCTAAGGGAACTGACTTCCTACGCAAAACCATGACATCTCGATCTAAAGCTTACCTCAATCTCTGCAGCTGGCACAACGTGTGACGGATCTGATCGATAGCGCCTAAGCATCGAAACATGAAAGACGTCGTGAATCTGACTTAACTTTGCTGGCAACTCGAGCTGATAAGCTATCGGTCCTACTCGCCTCAACACCGTGTACGGCCCGATAAACCTAGGGCTTAGCTTCCCTTTCCGCCCAAATCTCAGCACTTTCTTCCATGGCGATACCTTCAGAAAAACCTTATCACCCACTGCATACTTTATATCCCTGCGCTAAAGATCGGCGTAAGACTTCTGCCTATCTGACGCTTTCTTAAGACGAGCCTGAATCACATTAACCTTATCCTTAGTTTCTGCCACCAACTCCGAGCCTAATATCTGCAGTTCACCCAACTCTGTCCAATAGATAGGAGCACGACATTTTCGTCCATACAGTGCCTCATATGGTGCCATCTGGATACTCACTTGATAACTATTGATATAAGCGAACCCTGCCAATGGTAGATACTCTCCCAACTACCACTGAAATCCAGAACACATCCCCTTAGCATATCCTCTAAAATCTGAATTACTCGTTCAGACTGGCCATCAGATTGTGGGTGAAAAGCTGTGCTGAAATCCAACCTCGTTCCCAAAGCTTGATGTAAAGCACTCCAGAACCTCGACGTGAACCTTGGATCCCTATTCGAGATAATTGACACTGGCACACCATGCAACCTTACTATCTCGGCCACATACAACTTAGCTAACTTCTAAAGCGGATAATCAACCCTCACTGGTATGAAATGAGTTGATTTAGTCAAACGGTCCACAATCACCTAGACTGAGTATTTCTTGCTAGGCGTAAGGGGTAGCCCACTGACAAAGTCCATGGTAATCCTTTCCCACTTCCAATGAGGAATCTTCACCGGCTAAAGTAAACCTGACGGTAGCTAATGTTCAGCTTTGACCTGCTGACACGTCAGACACTTACCCACAAACTCAGTCACTTCCCACTTCAGCCCTGGCCACCAGAACTACTTTCGCAAATCCAGGTACATCTTGCTACCTCTAGGATGCATAGCGTATGGGCTGCTATGTGCATCCTGAAGAATCCTTTGCCTCAACTCGACATCCTTGACATACAAGCTCTCCTTGAAAACACAACACTCCATCATGAGTCAAGTCAGAACCTTCCAACCCATTACTCGAACTTGCAACCTCCGAGCATTCAGTGCCCTCATCCACTAACTGCTTTTTTAATCGCTTCTACCCAAGTCGACTTTACTTGTAATTCCGCCAACAAACTCCCATCGTCATATTGACTAAGGTGAGCGAACATCGCTCGCAGGTCTCACGACCACCTTACGGCTCAACGATCAGCTACTATGTTAGCCTTACCCGGATGGTACTCAATCGAGCAAATCGAGTCCTTCAACAACTCAATCCACCTTCATTGTCTCAAATTTAAATCCTTCGCCGCCAGATACTTGAACTCTTGTGATCCACGTAGACTATCGACTTCTCTCCTTATAAATAGTGTCTCCATATTTTTAGGGCGAACACCACTGCAGCCAACTCCAGATCATGTGTCAGATAGTTAACCTCATGCGGTCTCAGTTGTCGAGATGCATACGCCACCACTTTCCCTTCCTACATCAGTACACATCCCAAGCCAGTATGTGATGCATCACAGTAGACCGTGATTACCTTTCCTGCCTCAGGCTGTACCAGAATCGGAGCTTCCGTCAAAATCTTCCTCAACTTGTTGAAACTTTCCTGTTGTTTCTCCGACCACACAAATGAAACTCCTTTCCTTAATAACTTGGTCAATGGTGCCACGATCAGAGAAAATCCTTCCACAAATCTTCGATAATACCCCGCTAGACCTAGAAAACTCTGAATTTCTGCAACCGACCTAGGCGGTTTCCAATCCAACATCGCCTCAATCTTGCGAGGGTCCACTCTAATCCCTTCAGCGGACACTACATAACCTAAGAAAGTCACTTCCCTAAGCCAGAATTCGCACTTACTGAATTTGGCAAATAGCTGCTTTTCCCTTAGAATTTGCAAAACCACCCGCAGGTGCGTATCATGGTCCTCCCCAGTCCTTGAGTACACCAATATGTCGTCTATAAATACTACGACAAACTGGTCCAAGTGCTATTGAAACACCCGATTCATCAAGACCATGAATGCTGCCGGTGCATTGGTTAACCCGAACGGCATCACCAAAAACTCGTAATGCCCATACCGAGTACAGAATGCCGTCTTATGAACATCAACCTCCTTTACTTTGAGTTGATGGTACCCCGACCTGAGATCCATCTTCGAGAAAATCGATGCACCCTTGAGTTGATCAAACAAGTCATCAATCCTGGGCAACGGATACTTGTTTTTGATCGTCAACTTGTTCAGCTGGCGGTAGTTTATACACATCCGCATGTGCCTTCTTTTTCTTAACAAAGAGTTTAGGTGCTCCCCAAGGAGATTTACTTGGTCGAATGAAACCTCGGTCCAACAACTCCTGGATTTGGGCCTTTAACTCCACCAATTCCTTTCGCGCCATTCGATACGGGGCTATAGACACTGGCGCAGTTCTGGGTAACAGGTCTATACCGAATTCAACATCTCTATCTAGAGGCAGACCCGGAAGTTCTTCTGGGAACACATCCGTAAATTACCCTACAGTTCGGACACTCTCCACAGCTGCATCCTTGGCTCCCAAAGCACAAACATGCACCATGAATGCCTCACAACCCTTCCTTACTATTTTCTCCGCCTTCAGTGCAGAGACCACATTAGATAAGTAATCCCTTCTATTACTTATCATCACCACCTCCCTACCTTCAATCGTCCTCAACCCTATGCGCTTGGTCGCACAATCTAAACTGGCCTGGTACTTTACCAACCAATCCATCCCGAGAATCAGATCAAACTCCCCAAACGGCAGTTCCATCAAATCAGCCAAAAACACGACCCCTTGAAGTTGTAGGGGTACATCCCTATATAGTTTACTTACTTCTACAGAGTGACTTAAAGGTCTTATCACAGTCATCTTTCTAGAAGTAATTTCAGAGTTCAAGTTCATAGTTTCCACTATACTACTAGCTACGTATGAGTGCATTGAACCCACATCTATCAAAACATTATAAGGTAGTCCAATGATTAAGAACGTATCGATTATGACATCCGGTGTGTCACCCTCCTCTCGACGCCTCGCTGTGTAGCCTACTCCAGGCTGTCTCACCTCTGTTCCACCTGCACCTCTACCCGATGCTCCCCGGCCTCTGCCAGAGCCATTACCTCCCCTAGCAGCACCACGGCCCCTCTATAGCTGCTGACCATCCCTCCCGTTCTAAGTACGACTCTAATCCCCAGACTGCAACCTAGCTGACCTCTATGGACAATCCCTCACTCGGTGCCCCATCGATCCACACTCAAAGCACCCCTTATTTCCAGTCCAACATCTCCCGTGTGAGACTTTCCACATCGAGCACATCGTGGCGGCCACTGAGTATCAGCAATAGTAGGCATAGCAGCTTGATTCAGCCCACTATATCTACCCCATTTCTACTGATTCCCGGTAGACCCAGATGATCTGGAATTCCTCTTATTCTAACCCTTGTCTTGATTCCGTCTAACTGACTGTTTCACTTCATCCGCAACTTTGGCCTTTTCCACTAAGACCGCAAACTTTCTCTCCTACTGTGGAGTAATCAGCAACCTCAGATCATCCCTTAATTCATCCTCGAATCTGACACATCGCTCATGCTCTGTAGCTATAATGCCCCGAGCATATCGGCTTAACCTTAAGAATTATGCCTCGTACTCTGATACGGACTTACTTCCCTGAACCAGCCTCAGAAATGCCTTCCTCTGCGCATCAATATAACTGGTCCCAACATACTTCTTCTGATAAGCTGCCTTGAAATAATCCCAAGTGAGATCATCCGCTACAGCACCCTCCCGAATCGTGAGCTACCACTGGTATGACTCATCTCGAAGAAGCGACACTACCCCCTTTAGTTTCTTCTCAGCCGTCAGATCCAAATCATCCATGATTCGTTCTGTCGCCTCCAACCAATACTCAGCCGTATTGGGTGCCACACCAGATACACCTTGGAATACCTCAGCTCCATTGGTTCGGAGTTGCTCAGATACAGATTTTTGAGCTTCTGTGCCTCCACTTGCTCCAGCCACTCTCTCCAGCACTCGCAGCATAGCATGCGGCACTGCATCTGGTGGTGGTGGTATCTCATTATCGGACCCTTGACCAGACCTAACGGGTTCCGATACGGTCATTCTGCCTCTACCGCATCCTCGCCCATTACGACCACGTCCCCTAGTACTCATGTATATAACCGCGATTTATCTGCTTAAAGAAATTTTTATGAATTAGCTTCTGTTCCACTGATTACCCACGAATAAGTTTTATGGTTCTTTCAATCATCATAAAGTTTTCATTTCAATTTCCTACCCTAATACAGTGAATCACATTTACTCATCAACAACCTCCTCCACCCATACTCCACATGTAGGGGTATTCTCGTCATTTCACTACCCGGGGGTATTTCAGTAATTTAACCTATCAAGGTATTTTAGTAATAAATTAAGGCTAATTCAGAAACCTTTACAAATCGTAGGTATTTTAAAAATTCCAAAAATTGGGGCTATTTTTGTAATTTCATAAACCAATGGTATTTTCGTAATTTTCCCAAAATATGGTTCCAGATGATTCTACAAAATAAGGGTATTTTGAAAATTTTCAATTCAGGAGTACTTCGGTAATTTCCATACTGAGGGTACTTTGGTAATTTTACAAGTCAGGGGTAATCTGGTCATTTTTCAAATTAGGGGTATTTTGGTCATTTCTAAATTGAGGGTATTTTGGTCATTTTCAAATCAAGGTGCCCGATCCCTTTCAGGTTTTAGTTATTGAATTTAGCCTGTGAATAAGTTGTCTTAGCGAGGGCGAACCGTCACTACGCACCAGGTAGGATTCAAGTCAAGAGGAGGTGAGTCACTAGGACTGCTTAAATACCAAGCTCCCCCCAAATCCATTCCTAGACATGCGCACAACGGTTGCCACACCCTTAACTTAGCGACGTACTCACAGGTTTGTTTAGTGGATCTTTAAGTCTTATGTAATTTGTGTTGGAGTAAGCTATTCCTAGGGTTCAATAACTCCTATTCTACTAATCTACGATCCCGAAATACCCATTTGCCCCACATATAATTCACACAATAGTTAGGGATACTTACCTGGGCGGATTGGTGCCGGAGACTCGGTGCCATGCTGTTCAACCCATGTACCTTTTCCATAAAACTTTTCAAAACCCTACTTTAAAACATTTTGGGCCTCGAGCCCACAGCCGAGCTTTTCAACTTGGCTCTAATACCAAAATTGTAACACCCCAAACCCGGTCAACACACCACAACTGAATCTGGCATGCTACGGGGTGAAGTAGTTTGAATAAACAAGTTTCTCGATTTATTTTTTTACTGAAAACCCTTTTATCGATCTCAAAGTTTAGAAAAAAAAAACCTTATATAAAGTGATGTTAAAAATTTAAGTTTGAAATCAACTTCATTAATTTTGTCATTACTTTGTGAATAATGTCACCCTATGGTAACGTTGTAAAAACCCGATACAGAGTATAGTTTTGTAAATCCCATTTTAATTTTAGTTATTTAAGCAAATCAGGTTATTAAACATATGCAGGAAATTTAAAAAAAACAAAAAAACCCAAACTAATACTTAGCGGCCTTATTACAAACCAAAACCAACTTTAGGTAAATAGATAAAATTGAAATAGTAACTAAAACAAATCAAAACCCAAACGAGCATGTATGGTCCCTCGAGTCCTTTCCAGCTCCATATCCGCAATCTACGCCTCATCTGCAAAATATAAGGGAAGGGGTGAGTCACTAAGACTCAGCGTATAAATCCCTAACCTGATAGTGCAAGCACTTACACAAATCATCAGTAAAACATGCAAATCATGCAACCCCATAACCTAACCATCCAATCTCCTTTATCTACCCCGTGTTGTCAAAACCACTGGTGACCGTAGTCACAAATATATAACGGTGTGGTCAAAACCACTGATGACCAAAGTCACAAATCAAGTGATGGGGCCAACCCATCGTGTGGTCAAAACCACTGATGACAATCCCATAATCAACATGTAGGGCCAACCCACTGTGGTACCAAACCACTGGGACGAGTCACAATATTCATATGTGGTCAAAACCACTGGTGGTCAAAACCACTAGGACTTAGTCACAAAATATAATATCAAGACGGGGCCAACCCGTCGTATGGTCAAAACCACTGGTGACAGTCCAAATATCTCTTCTCCCTCCTCTCAACAATCCCACCATCATGTCCATATCAATCATGGTATAATAACATATAATGATGCAAATAAAACATGGCATACATTTAACAGTGACATGATAGCATATACCGAGTTTTATAATCAGGAGACTTACCCGGAGTCCATGCTCATGCCCACAAGGCATAACTACTGATTTTAATGGCTATGACAGAAACACAATAAACATGTCAAACCAACAAAGTGTGTAAGCCTTGCACACCTGACTATTTGTAGATCTAAATGAAGTTCCAAAACGTTAGCCTTCACTCTACCCTACAATCGGCCAACACACAGTTTTTTAAGTTTAAAGCCATTTACTAAACACCATAATCCCAAGATCGTCACACAAAGGCACACTCAACTTGATGTCGATTTGGTTTCCAACCAAATCCCGAAACTACACGAAGGATCTCCCTTACAATCGGCCAAGCCCTTAATTGGCAACCAGATCTTAAAATCCACTGTATTCGGCTACTTTCCCCCTCCTACAATCGGTCTTAAACACATCATTAGAAATCTAAAGGCTATTCTACCATAACAGAATCTCGAAACCAAAAGAGTTTGACACATCCTTACCTTAGTCGACAGATTCGGCCAGCAATCACCAAAATATCGGCACACCCTAGTGATCTTAGAGGTTTTGGCTATCAACATAAACATGGATGGAGTTTAGTATACGGATCTTTAATAGAGGGGAGGATAGACGGAAAATCACTTACCAAGGGATTCGGCTTGCCTCAAAAAGAAGAAGATAGATTCGGTCAAGGAGGAGAAAACGCAAGAGATCTCTCTGGCTTTTGCCAAGATTCAGCCCTAGCACCACACCAAGGTTTGAGGTTCGATTTTAAGAACCAAGGAAAAGATGGGTTTCGGCACTTAGAATACTGAAGAAAAGTGCAAGAAGAGAGGGATTTATGAGCAGAGTATTCAGCCAATCACTAGATAAAAGAGAAGAAGAAGAAAACTCAACAAAGTTTCGACTTTGAAGATGTTAGAGATGAAGAAGAAAAAGGGAATGGGAATGAGGAGGATTCGTCAAAGGAGAATGAAAGAATTTTCGGCACAAGGGGTTTGAGAGAAAGAAAAGATGCAAATGAGGTTTTGGCTTGACCCAGAACAAAAAAAAGAAAGGAACCTCTCTCTCAACTAGCCGAAATGCTCCCCAAATTCACTATGAACATTCAGCACACCCTTTTGCTAGCCCAACCGATTGCACTCCTCCTCCTCACAGTCCAACTTTCGGCCAACACTTCAAGACTCCCACTCATAGCCGTCCCCCTCATCCTTCCTTGAATTCCTCTCATCCACTCATTTAAACAAGTTTGAATGAGTCCTACACCTATCACTTAAAGTCACCTAATCCATATCCCTCCAACAGAGTCCTACCCGAGCACACCTCTTCCTTGCTCCCCTGGCGTGAAAAGAATAAGCGTAAAGGATTCTCGCCGCTCAACTCGAGCTCCCTTCTCGCATGTTGCGTCACTACTTAAGGCCTTAAGTGGCGCCTCCTTGCCACTTTACCAAGGCAATTCCTTGTGTCTAAATCCTTCCATAATTTCTTTTAACCCCTAACTTTCTTAGCTCCCTCTTCCTAGGCACCAAAACAAAAATTTTGGCCATGACTCAAGCCTAACCCGAGGTCATGCCTGGACCCCAAAACATGCAAAACTAGGACAGCAGACATACCGTCACATGCAAACACATGAAAAATGCAGAGACCCTGTTTTAAGGATGTTACAGTTTTAGCCAGGGCAGACTCGAGGTGGCCATGCGTTGCTATTTCTCTCATAAATTTCATTACTTTATTTTCAACATAGTTAAATTTGGGAATTTATTATGTAATAATGCCGCTTTAACTTAAATTTGGGTTGGTTCCAAGTGCCAATTTTAATTAGGTTATAAACTATCAAAAATAAGGATTTCTTAAAAACGTAAATCAAGGTTTTCCAAATGTTAACAAATGGATCACATGAAATAAGTAGTTAAAACTTGGAATTTTTCTTAGAACTACTAATAATATTATTATTTCTTTCTTTTCTCCAAAAGTCACATTACTCAATGCTATTTCCAACAAAATTTTCTAAGCATGGTTTCATGAAAATAACCCGATTTTAGTACCTAATTAACTCAATAAGAAGATGGTAAGATATGTATAACTCAACAGAATTTTAGTTAGCCTTAGCTTGGACTCACTAAACAAAACGTTTTTCTCAGATTATGATATTCCATTAAACGTTTTTGAAAACTACCTATCCAGTAACATACCAGATTTGGTCGTAACGTATAGACCGGGTTTGGGGTCTTACAATGAATAAAATAAATCTTATTGATTTAACATAATCATTTTAGCTAATAGGATTTAAAATTTCATCATTGATGTAAAAAAAAAAACACATAGCAAACATAAGTAAAATAAAGAACAAGAGGAAAGAGTAAACTCTAATTCAGTTCAGCAGCCTTTTGGATCTTTTTTTGATCGATTCCTCCGTTCTACTCGATGCTCCTTTTGCTAAGGGTTTCCTAAGATGGCTGACCAAAGAAATGTCTTGACAAAGCCTTTTTTGGCTAAAGAATGGAATGGAGATGGAACGACTATGCAAGGGGAGAAGAGAGTAATAGAGGAAATGAGAGAATGCTCAATGAATGAATGGATTAAGGGATGTGAGGGATGATTTGAGAAGTGGAAAGATATGTGATATTTATAGGTGAATGCAAGGTAAAGTTTGCTAAAGATAGAATTCAAAATCTCTCTCCTTTATCTCATACTTGGTCGGCCACAAGTTGTGGAAAAGTGGGCGACTTGTTTGCTTGTTTTTGAATTCAAAACAATGCTATTAATAGCCATAAGGTGGACGATTTCAAAAGGTAAGCTTGTGTGCCAATTTCTAACATCTTTCCAACTACAGGGATCTTTATGAAAATATCCCAAAGCTTATTCTTTGGCATCTATTTGCTTGTGTTGAAATTGGGCTTTAACTCCTCCTTGTTGGATAGTTTCTCAATTCGAAATTAATCAGACATGTCCATTTTTTAGCATATCTTTTATTAGGTCAAATTAACACTTTTATGACCCAGTTTTACATGGTCTTACTGTCCAAATGAAGTGGATGTGTGTATGTCCATGCATCATTGATGTTAATCACATCTTCTACGGTCCTCCTGCATAGTGAAAATTCAAATATTATTAATTAAGTAAAATTAACTTATTTTAATGACAATTACTCATGACTAACATATTTATTAAGTTAAAAGGTGGAAAAACATATAGAAAACCCCTATATAATTTCGAGTTTACACACCCCCAAAATTAAACCATTTCTCGTCCCGGTCAATATTTATGCATAGCACAACTTTTTCTAAGGCAATTTCGCAAAATGATAAAGTAGCATAAATCTTTGTACATAATCATGTATCAACAAAATCATGCTTAAAAATATTGTTTATTGATAAGTATCTCAAATGCAAATATTATTTCCAAATTTTATACTCAAGACTCATAATATCAAAATGAGTCATAGCATTAATGTATTTCCAAATCATATATAATATTCACCAATCAATATGCTTTCCTTGTCAACTAAACATAGTAATCACAAGGTTTAATTAGTAGTCTTCATATGTTGAACTTAGCAATTCATTTTGTAACACCCTGAATTTGGGCCGAGAATGGGCCCTAGACCCATTCGCATCATTTTTTCTATTTAGAATACCCCTAGTTTGCAAAATTATCGAAATACCCTCGATTTAAAAAAATTACCAAAATACCCTCAATTTGCAAAATTATCGAAATACTCCTAAAGGGTAGGATTACTGAAACACCCTTATAGGGTAAAATGACTGATTTAACTCTAAATGTATGACTATGTTTTAACTGATTTAACTGTGAATGTATGACTATGTTTTAACTAATTTGACTGTGGTTGTATGACCATGCTTTATGAACATGTATGACACTTGTATGCCTGAAATATTAAATTTTAGTGTTGGTTACAAATTGAGTCTGTTGACTCATCCCGTTGTGGGATTACTTTTCAGGTGACGACCAGTGATGGATCGGGCTTGCAGATGATTAGTGGAGGCCATGTGAAGTTCAGATTTCTTTTATTTGGACTATTTTATTTTAAGTATTTTGAATTTAAATGTGGGAATTATTTGATGTAATAAGGCCTTAGTAGAATTATTTTATTCTGTTTTTATTTGTTAAGCTTACAAACTTTTACTTATTAAAAGATTAAGTAAATCTATTTTTAAAACAAAGCCCAAACGTTTTGTCACCTAAAGTAAAGGATTTTAATAATGAAATAAACTTTTTTTTTCATCTCAAGCCCAACCCAAAACGATCTTCCTTCCAAATCACACAAGCTTTTCCTAAATAACAAAAGAATTTGAAACGGTTTACACCGGGGAACATACCAGATCCGGTCAAGGCTCATGGGTCAGGTTTGGGGTGTTTCACTTAATGCTTGGGTGATATGTAATAAACAGTGAATTTGCGAATTAAACAAGGTAAGACACATTTAATGCAATGTGCTAAAAGCTCGGGTAAGTGTAAGCCTACTATATTAGTAAGGAATGTAGTAAGTTGGTATACTATCATTTGAGTTGAGTATAATGTGATAAAGTTTATGATTCAATAAGGATTTTATTATGTGCTATTAAGCTTATCCATGATGAGTATGAACATTATATATATGAAATTGAGTTATATATACATTACTTTGAAGAATCGGTTATAAGTGGAAATGTTAATGGTAAAAGAGTTTGAATGTGTTTGCATATGTGTACAAATAGGAATATGTGATTTATATTTATAATATGTTCATTTGACTTGGAATATACAAACGCATATGATATTTATGTGACTTGATGATGTATAAGTTTATGGTATAAAGTGTTAATACTTAGGTTAATGGTACTAAAAGCATTCGGTCATGATTTATTTATAAAATGAAATGTTTATATTCAATGTCACGAACTCAATGATTAAAAGGGTCTTTATGATTAAATGTTGTATTGAATTTGCTTAAGACTTACTAAGCTAGTAAGCTTACTCTATGT